>OW121854.1:112612247-121886929 GCA_933228895.1 Platycnemis pennipes | reverse complement strand
TGCCAATGAAAATATGGTAAAATACCGCACTCCTAAGATAATAACGCCTCCTAATTTTAAATATATTATGTTGAATTCAATGCACATCCATTTAATCATGCAAATGCTTGTTAGGGTTTGAAATGAATGGATTTATTTTTAAATTTAACTTTTCAATCCAGCATGTGAACATGTATGATCTTCTTGATGATGTTCTTGATGTAAAAATGAGCTATACGTTATTCTGAATCATTTTATTAAATATATTTCTGCGCACAGTGTGTCGCCTACTTTGAAATGCGTGCTACAATTGAGTTGGTGTTGTTATCTCCATATGCATTTTTGTTGCAACCAGTTTCATGTTGCTTAGACCCAGCTCATGGAGATTAAATGTAAATGTACTGTAAAGTGGTTTGAGCGTGCGACTTATGTACCTCATCTCTTTCTCAAGTATTTTCTACTCCGATATTTTGCCATATTACGTTAGGATTTATTTACGTATTTTACGCAAATATATTTTATTTATCAGAATATGGAAATTAATCTATATTGAAACTAAATTGGATCAAATCATGATAATTGAATCTAGATGGAAGGAAGCGTTTTCGCGTTTCGGAAGGATAGTGATATAATTAGTATATTACATTTACAAATATTTGCTCTTGTTAAATTAACTAGCGAAATGCACCCGATGACTTTTAACTGGGGGTGAGAGAGGGGTGCTCAAAACCTTTAGACATAATAAATTAAAGTAAGCCAATAAAGTATTTGCTCTTTGAAAAGTATGACCGGATTACAAGAAACTAATAGGACTGGGGACAGTTACTAAATTAACAACAACATAGAAGGATAAAACACAAAGTATTCCATTCCAACGTAACAAACCTCACTAAAAATATTATCTTGGAATTTTTTTAAGAGATTAAGTCTAAATTTTAACCTACGATCTGACAATGATTCCCATTTTAATTCATTTAATGGACTCGTCACAACGTCTTGACGAGAACGAATAGTTGCATGTACTAAAGTGAGCAAGTACAATGGGCTCCCCTTGTTGCCCACAGAAGCTTAAACATATCCTTCCAAAGACTAAAATGTTAACTCGTAACCCTAGGGTTATATCCTTGTTCATCCGAAGATAGACAACTGGGACTATCGGACAACGGCAAAGAGGATGGATTTTTTCTCCAACAACTATCATAACATCTGTGGTGATCCTGATGATATAACGATATATACTGTTATAAAATTGCCAAAGTAAATTCTTCTTCTCTAAGTAAATACACAGCGTATGATAATACTCACCGCATTAAATGTAGATGTAGATGAAATTTTGAGACGATGGAGTCCGCTCACTCCACCTGAAGGTTTCAAACACTCGAGAATGATTGATAGAATTTGGAGGAAAGATATTTCAAAGGTAGGCTAAAGACAATGTGATCCTACCTATAATGAGAACGGAGAAAAGCTATCAATCCGAATAAAGGGCCGTTCTAAATTAACTGCTTGTGTACATGTCAATAGTGCATGCTTGGTGATCTTCACCCTCTGCCACACACCCTTGCGGTGGCTTGAAGGGTATAGTGTAGATTTAGATGGAGATGTAAACGGACTTACCCTACATACATTGACAATATATTATGTGGAAACGACGACTGGCTTAATTGTGTGAATCTTCCCTCATAAGCATTCACTTGACACTTCGTAAGATATTCCATACCTTGTGTATGATTCCCATGTCTCTCGTAGAAAATGGTGAAATTAGTATTTCCGTTGGATTTCCTTTGAACTAATGAATATGTAATGCTAGGATGTTTAGGGTAGCTCAAACTTCCAATATTATTTTCAATTCAAACAAGAACACACTCTTATTCCAACTAGATTGCAAGTTTACTTTCAAAATTATTTTCAAATACTTTCAAAATCATGATTGTTGGGGGCATCGCAAATTAATCTATGTAAACAGTAAAATTTAGTGTACATACTAGAAGATTTTGGAAAATCCTCTTGCTCTGATTTTTGAGGAATTTATGTGTGAAATAAAATCATCAAGAAATCTGACTTTAAGCTATGACAGAAAATAATATTTACCTCCACTCCTTTGGGCATGAATAATTTCCCATTACCGGCTGGATAAATTGACGAATCGGTCGCTGACTAGCGTGCTGTTTGCGACGTCAATGAAGCCAAGGAGTCCATACGGTCAAGGGAGCGTCGCACTCTTGCTTACCTTGACGGGAGTTTTCAAGGGACAACTCGCAATACTTGGCTCACCTACCCCCCTCCTTTTATCCAATTTTCGACCCATATTCGTACGAAAGCCAGAAAAATTAAATGCCCCTCGGCCCACCTACTCAGGTATGGTGAGAGACGTTGGTTTATCTTTTCTGAAGTGCTTCGCTCCCGACCCAGAGAGTGAAAGTGAGAGGTGAACACTTCAGCGACTGCGAAACTCACGGCATTCCAAGTTCAAGGACGAAGCAATATCTCGCGCCTTAGACCCTTGGTTTATTTCGTGCGAGGCAGGAACGAAGTCCTGATCAGCTGTTCAGTGGTGTGAAATTCATGCAAGAATGCATGGAGGTAGTTCTATTCTGTAATAAGAGGCTGCTTTCTTTTAAAGTATTTTGCACGTCTTTCACGCTTGTATGTCATTGAGTGATAAAGTCTTTGTAAGATTGCATATGCGTCGTATTGACAAGTGTCGTGGAATTTAATTATCCGCGTGATGATGATATTCTTCACCAAATCCCGCCAACAGAGAAGCCTGCTAGCAGATTGGAACTACTCGAGATGTTGTTCCGTGTACCGGGTGCTTTCCAGTGAAATTTGAGATAGTGCAAATGAAGAACCGAGCAGTTTTTCATCCGCACATAACCGTGAGCATAACCTTACGGTGAAATATGAATAGTGGTTTAGTTGAGTGAATCAAGTGTCATGTGTCCAAGTAATATTGTGACGTGTTTCATGATTACAATTGCCATGCGAAGAAAAATCAGCCGTAATTTGTAGCTGTGAGGCAGCCCTAATATAGTATGGAATACACGCCTTCTTCAAGAGTTTCTGAGCCTCGTGAAGGTAAGCACTCATTTGCTTGGTTTGATTCCATTTTCCATGTTTATGTAGCTACTAACATCCAAATGTTATTTTCATTGTTGAATAAGTATGCAATCGATGTCGACGAATTTTGCCGTTGTTGCAGGAGGATGGTTTTAATTTGGAAATACTAACGTTTGTTTGGAAGTCCAGGTGGTTTTGAAATACTCAGAACTTTCCATTAGTTGAATAAGATGAATTAAATTTAAGAATGTAATTCATCTGATTGTAATCAGAAGTAAAAATTAGAACGTTATTCAACTGTTTCAAATTCGCAACAAATCTAGCACCGACAACTGAAATCGCGAATCAAGTATCAAATATCATTTCACTTGAGGAGTTGGTAGCCTTGGAATAAATTCTTTGCAAATTGAATATTGGTGCAATAGTTGCTTGATATTCATAAATTCTTTCTTGGAGAAATTTCAGGCAGCTGAGAAATTTAACCATTTGATGTGTTTTTTGTAGTTGTTTCCCAGCTAAAGGAGTAGTTTACAGTAGTAATACTAGATGGCGCTAATGTGTTTAATATAAACTATTTTAAAAACGAAGCCTCGCAATTATAGGAAAATATTTATCTTCCAAATCATATCGTGGCATAGAATTTGAAGGTGAATATTTAAATCTGCTATAGATATTAAAAGTTTTCAAAATTATTAAAAACGAACAGTCCATTGTACATACATAGGTAATAATTGGTTCAGATACTGAGGTGACGTCATGCCAGTCCGTGTCATTTGACCCGTGATACTCAAGTTCGATCCTTAGTTTTCGTCAGGAAGCGGTGCCGGAAGGACTGGTCAGTTTTCAGTCCTAGTCTAAGAAAGTTTTACCGTAAATATGTTGATGTATTAATGTTCATTGAGTTTGTGGTGATTTTACTATGCCAAGGTGTAAGGGAAATAAGAGAAATTTCAATTAGATCGTTGGGTTTTTTCTTGACATATGAAGAATAGAGGTACACTCCAAGAGAGATACAATTTACTGTATAGCGTCTTATGTTCTTGTTTAACTTAGGATTTCGTCCTCGGAAATATTTCAAACTATTTTTTTCCATTGACTGTCGGATATTTCCAGAACTAGAGCAGCAAAATGTATGGTGAAATCCTGTTGCATCTATTAACGGTTTATATTTATTTCATTAAGGAATTTTTCGAGCTGTGATCGACGTAAAGATGGATCTTCATCATTGATCACGTCTGACATAGTGATGGGAAACTCGGAATTCGGGAAACTGACTGAGAGGAATGCTCTTCAGGAGGAGTAATGGTAAGTCTGTTTCAAAGATAATGCTCTTCTCTCACTTTTGTTTTTAAAATTCTCATTATGTTTAGTCTTTTTTTTCGAATCCGTTATTTATGATCAATGCCTCTGATACCGGACGATTTCCCGCCAAAAATCTTGACAGATTGTTTTGAGTCTAGAATTTTCTCGAATGCGTCTCAAGTAATCTAGCTTCATCACGACGACTGCCCGCTCACCAAATACTAGAAATCGAAGTCTGTATTCCTTTCTTTCGGCCTAATAAATATATAAATCTGAGATAAAAGAATTACAGTTAATGAACTGAACTTGAGAGTAGTGTTGCGTTACTTTTTCCTCTGCCTTATTATAATTAATTCGTTTTTGCGACGGTTCTCATTTCGACCTGGTACCATGACTCGTTCCGTCCATAAAAGGGCATCATCAGTTGATTGTTACATAACACCTTACTCTGGTGGAGTGAGGGAAGAGGCAAGGGTTCTCGAAAAAGGAAATGACTCCATTACAAATGACATGGAACGAACCAGGCAGAGGTCAAAGAGGTGATTAACAGAAGGGCAAGGTCCGGCCTCAATTTTTTGTTGTTCGGGCGATGTCGATACATCTACATCTACTTAATACGCTGCGAGCCACCACGAGGGTGTGTGGCAGGGGGTGAAGATCACCAAATATGCACTTTTGACATGTAACCAGGATATTTAATTGAGACATGCTAGATAAATTGGGTCACATGCAGCTAGATTGTCAGTATATACACAATAAGTAAGGGATCATTGTTTGTTATTCATGCATCATGCACTACAGACAACTCTTGACTATTTCACCCACGTATCTCTTTGCTACGCTTCCTGTTGTTCTCGGTTATGGTACGCGGGAAAAATGACAATTTAAATCTATCGCTACGACAATGTATCTTTCTAACCTTGTTAATCTGATCAAACCTAGCATAACACGCTGGGATTCTTAACATATATCTAAAGTGATTTATGAAAAAATCGGTTTCGAATGTGCTTAAAATGTTTACCTAAATTTTAAACTGATTTCTGAAAGTAATTTCCATCCTAGTTCTTCTAAATTTAACGAATTTAACGGATCTCCTTTGCACACGTTTTATTCATTTATCATACCTTCCTCAAACGGTTCCCATCCGATAATGGGGGAAGGGCCGGGAAACAATTTCCTACGCAATTGATTCCATTTTTCTTCATCTCCAACTCCTCTAAAATTTCGACCTTCTTGCTCTTGTTCTCAGTGTAGAGGACCTTTGCTTTGAACTCACCGTTCCGTAGGATCTTGTGTTCGTCGGCACTTATTTTACGTGAACTTCCCGTGCGACCAACAAAGGTCACGTCACGATCAGGGTTATCATTAGACTATCATTATCGTCGGTCAACGATTATAGGATTGGTTTGACGCAGCCTTTTACTCGAATATTCTATCGGCCAACTTCTTCGTATTAACGTTAATCCTCTCTATTGCATGTAACGAAATCTGTTCCATACATCTCATACGAGGCCATCCTTTTCCGTTCTTCCCGTTCACTTTTCCATCAACGATCGTCTTCATCAGGCCATAAGGTCTTAAGATATGGCCGATTTAGTTGTTCCGTCTTCTTTTTTGAGTTTTCTGCAGACTTTTCTTATCTCACACTCTTCTTAGGACATCCTCGTTATTCACTCGGTCGATCCACTTTATCGTAATCTTCCTTTTGTAGCACCACATCTCGTATGCTTCCAACCTTTTATTCTCCGTTGCTGCTATCGTTCATTCCTAACTGCCGTACAGACACAAGCTCCAGATGCATGTTCTGATGAATTGTTTCCTTAATTCTACGCCTATATTTCTAGGCGTAAGTAGATTCCTCTTTTGATAGAGTGCCCTCTTTGCCTGAGCTATTCTACAGACTCCTTTTTTCTTGATTACACCATCGTTGGTTACTCGACTTCCCAGGTAACAGAAATTCTTTCAGCTTTTCATGTTTTCTTATAGTTTAGCATTTGTTTTTCCTCTTATCTCTTTCTGCACTCCAATATCTTAGGCATCTTCTTATTGGTCTTCAGCTGATATATGGCGGTTGTCCTTTCCATGGTTGTTAGAGTCTAAAACATATCCCTCTGTCTCTGCTATGAGTGATAAATAATCAACGAATCTCAGCATGCTATTTTTTTCTCCGTGGAGTATCACTTCAGAAAACTTCTCTTTGATTTCATTGATTGCACTCTCGATGTATGCATCAAAAATTACAGGAGACAGTTCTCAGCCTTGTCTCACTCTTTCCCTTATTCTTGTTTCTTCACAGCTGAGTCCAGATTTAATCACAGCTACCTGGTTTACAAACGAACTGCTGATAATTCTTCGGTCATTGTAGTACATTCCAAATCCTTTCAGGATTCCAAGCATTGAATTCCAATCCACGCTGTCAAGAGCTTTCTCTAAATCCACAAATGCAAAGATCGTCGGTTTTCCCTTCCCCATGCTCTTCTCTTTGAACAGCCTGAGGGCCATTATTGCATCTCCTGTACCTTTAATTTTACTACACCCGTATTGATCTTCATCCAGGAACTCCTCTGCTTTGCGTTATATTCTTCTGTAGATGATTCCGGTCAATATTTTTGATGCATAAGTCGTCAGGCTTATAGTCTAAAAATTCAACACTTCTGTGGTAATTCCTTTTTAGAAATAGGAATGTTGACCTATATCTTGTGGTCCCTGGGTATTTCTCCTGTATGTGGCATCAGGTTTTATAAAGATGGATTAATTTTTCTCTATTGCATGTTTTTATAGGTCTCCTGGAATATCATCGATTCCAGAAGCCTTTTTCTTACTTATCATAAGAAGAGGATGTTATCATAAGATGAATTTCTTCACTTTGTTGTTCGGGAATACCCTATTAGCCATGTTTTCTTCTCAAATTCATCACCCTTAGTAAAACTCTTAGATTCATCGCTCTCTTTAAAGACGTGAGTTTGACACATTATTCTTGATTCGAATATGAACTCCCTTCTGAAATCTTAACCGGAAAGTGGGATATCTTAAAATCTGGCAACTAATGAATGAAATGCCGAAAGCTTCTGTAGTAAGTGATGGCCGGAGTGTGACTGAATTATCTGTTCCGTTGAAGTCGATTTAAAAAATTCGTATTTGACTTCAAAGGGTGAACTGATTATATCCAAGAATTCTTCCCGCTCCGTTCATATTTTACCGTGAAATGAAACCCTTAACGTAAGGAATACAAGTATCGGACAAAACTAACTCGCTGCATGTGTGTTTTATCTAGACCGCAAGGATATCGTGGACGTTTATCTGCGCTTTCCTTGGGTCGAACAGAAGCAGTTTTTCTCTAAATGGCCTATCACTTCAACTGCCAACAGGTGATGAAGGAGAGATCATTCACAATCCTTTTGTTTGAGCATAATAATTACTCTCCATATTGGACATTGTAGTTATGTTCTATGCAAACGAGATAAAAACAGTGATTCACGCCCTTACTTACAATCCCACACTGAGGCCCATATATGGGACATGCATGGGAAATATATATCCCATATATGTCACATATATTTCCCATGTATGTCCCGTATATAGGCTTCAGTGTGGGATGCTTCGTATACGTGAGGAATAGTACATCATTGTTTTATTTCAAAACATATAATTCATAAGTGTGTGCTTGTGACCGATGTAATTGCTAATAATTCTCATTTAACCAATATACAATACTTAAACGATATAACTGATTGCAACAGAAAGGACCTTAGACCAAGGAGTACCCGGGACTATTTCTTAACGACAATATGTTGATATTATCCAGCATGATTCAGAAGACTTATTATTTCTGTAACAGCCTTCGTAACTCCAGTTATATTAGACATCATAATTAGTGTTCAATCACCCGAAGAGACGTGATACATAATACTTTACATAGTGACGGAATCAACAATTTTCTGCATGTGTTCACCTTTTGATAACATTCCATGATTATCGATGCCTCGCTCTTCATCTACATCTACATCTACACAATACCCTGCAAGCCACCATAAAGTTGTGTGGCAGGGGGTGAATTATCACCGAACATGCACTACATATCATGCATAAAAAAGGATCAGTACTTGTATAGGCACTGTTCAAAACTACACTAATTAAAAAAAATAAAAAACCAAAGCATACATACAAAAACTTGCTGTTAGTTGGGTTAGCTTTAAGTCCTTATACCAACATGCAGCTACCAAAGTTATCCATTGCTACACTCCTACTGGATATATTTAACGTTATTCATATCCCTAATAGTACGAGGAAAAAAGGACACCTTGCATCTGTCAGTTCGGCAATCAATTTCTCTAATTTTGTGATCATGGTCAGTCTACCAGAGTAAGTTGGGGTCCGCAAAATATTTTAACATCATCACTGAAAATATGGTCTTGGAATTTATTTAAGAGATTAAGTCTAAATTTCAACCTGCGAAGCAATCTCTTCAGAGGCCGTAGTCGAGTGTGATCCATTTTTTAGTGACTTTTGATGAATACACATAATTTTACCGCGTTAATTACCTACGTGTGACTTCCCCTATGAATTCTCATTACTACAGGTAGACCAAGGCTTTTTATCAATTATTTTCGCTCGGCAGCAGTTACATTGTATGCTTGGCTTGAGTCAGTTGACCTTGGTGATTATTCGTGTCTTTCCGACATGGTGATCTAGTGGCCCAGTGCTGCATACTCCGCTACACCTGGCTTCGTCGTCCGCTCCAGTCGAATCGCTTTTCAGTAGCTACTCCTCCAGTCGTGTTTTGACTGTTCTCTCTGATTCCTCGACACCACAATATAACAATCTTCAAACGCCCTCAATGTGTAGTAGAACTTTGTCCTTGGCACTTTTTTAAACAGATGTTTCACCTGAGTATCCATTCGTTTCGGGATTTCTTCCGCGTGTGTCCATTCTGGGGTGACAACAGTTTCTCCAACGTTTCAGTTCGCGTCTTCAGGTCTGAAGTGTTTCATAGCAGATTTTTACCGTCTTATATACCATTTACTTCTGCGCTCTGATGTTCAAGTGGGCGCATTTTCATTGGCCGTTTGACTAGTTTTTTTCAATTAGGCGCTTCCAAGTATGGGGGAGCTTATAACTAACCTCTCTGTTAAAATTGTTGAGGTTTTTGGCGTATGAACCTTGGGAACTAGCGTTTGTCAGTCTTGATCAGCTTGGCTCCGTCAAAATTGATGTTGTGTGCCTGCACGTGTGTTTTTAAAGATCATTTTCCGAGGAATTATCCCAAGATATTTCCTATCCTATAGGTCGTTCCTTTTATGGATATTAGGAGTTTCTCCTTCAGATGCATGATGCTATTAGTATACTCATTACCGACCTCTGAAGATGGGATGTTTCTATCTTATACTTTTCTTAAGAACATTCTTGAATGTTCAGGCGATGACATTGCTTCGGAGCCGTTCGCGCAAAGGGTAACCCATCATTTTTCTTCTTTTCCGTTGGAACGTTAATGTGAGATAGATTTCAGTGACAGATAGGTTGCTGCTCGGTTTCTTACAAACTGCTCCTTACTTACCCTATGCTCCTTCATCTTTCTTCTCTATAAGAATGTCCAGGATTGGAAATTTTTCTTCTTTCCCTATGTCCTTAGTGAATTTGATTCTGTCGTCTATAAGGTTCAGTTGGTGGTAAATGTGTTCCAGGATACCTAGGGACGGGGCGTAGCACGTAATGACAAATATGCAATTTTATTTTCTGCTCTTTGAAAGTGAAGTTTCTTTTCTAAAATGTACTCGCTGAAAATTTTGCCGAAGAATCAAGTTGTGTTGCAAATATATTACTCTTTGAGAATTGTACGCGGTGTACCCCATCGCAGTGGCTTACAGGGTGTTGCTTAGAATTAGATAGATTCAAATCAGTTTGAATAGATTTAAGGAATAAGTTTTAGAATTAGATTCCGGAAGTTGGGAGGAAACACTGCATGCTAATTCATTCAGTTTAGGAATATTTATAAATGGAGCCTATATATTGGCACTTTAAAAGTTTTAGAGAAAACGCAGAAAGTTGATTGATCAGCACCTTCACCGGAATACAGAAAAGCCTTAGTCAAGAATAATAGAGAGGAAGACGCTATGACATAGAATGTCATTTTTTCGTTTCGGCACGGACCATGAAAATCCAGATTTCCATTTAGCCTTGGTCACTTTTTGTTGTACGGGATAACAGCGCTTCACCAATACTAAATCTTTTTGTGCCTCCAATGTAATCCATAAGATTACTACCCATGCCGGAAACAAACGCCACCCGTGTGCAAATTTGAAATTGCATCCCCACCATAAATGCAATATTAAGATAGGGGTAAACCTGTGAAAACCATTCGCTCATTCAAGAATACCCATCCCACTCCAAAAAAATGAACTAGTATTTTGTTGGGTTGTTGAAATGTAATAGGGAAGTGTGTATACATTACCTTAGGGCTTAGACATCCGCACCGATACATTAATAATGTTGGACGCATTCACCGTTTAAGATATTTACTTGCACTATTAAAAGCAGACTGTCCCCCGCCAACAATAACACATTCCGTTTTATTGTTTCTTTACATCTTATCCATGGGATGTTAGTATTTAATTTATGGTTGTGCCAAAAAGATTCTCTTTTGAATTTTGAAATCACAAAAAAACTAACGTTTTCGATGTCTGATGTTAAAAAATCTGTTTCACTGACCACGGATCCATCACTATAGTCATTGTTTCAGCTGAGTAAAACAGAATTTCACAGCAGATGTAATACATTAAATAATATTAGTTTCACCATAGTATATCATCAGCTTTCCTTTTCGTGAACGTATTTTTTAGTTGAAATTTTTTCTGTCTTTGAAGGATGTGCCGGAGCGCTGCATTTGAAAATCGCTTCCCAAAAGGTGACGGGGATAGGGTGTGGAATCTGCATGGATAGCAGAAGAAGATGGTGCAGTCTCAACAGCAGGGGAAATCATCAGTTTGGTCATGGGTTTATAATGATACGGTAACAATTAATTTGTTTCAGGTTCTACGATCTGCAAGGTAAAGAAGGCTTGTTTAAAGGTAAAATGTCCATTCGATATTTATCAGAGCCCTGATTTGATCTTGTACTTTGTTGGAGTACTCCACTAGTGTAACTACAAGTGGCCACTTGTATAGCGAGTCATGACTCTAGGCAGGAATATTATTGCATATTGTATGTTGCATATGGTGTTTGTTTGTGTGTGCTGATGTACTGAGTGTTATGTTTAATGTTTTGTCACGAGTGAATATTGGTTGTCACTGTTTTCGTTGGAGTTGTGTTTTTTGTTACTATTTTTATAATTTGTGTGCTGCAATTAATTTTTCTTCCTCAGATGAGAGAACGCTGTGAGATGACGTTCCATGGACATCGCTTTCAGATTAACCGGCCCTATTGGACCATCATCAATTCATTAGTTGAGTAATTTACCACTTTCATTTTACTTAATGTTGATGTTGAGCTTGCTCTAGAATTAAAACTCAAAATTCATGGAATTAGATCGCCTGTATGGAAGTGCATATTTTGCACTTAGTATCTGGATGATTATTCCTCGCATTCTTCTAAAATGCAATTTCGGCCATCTGCATTAAATGTGAGCAACTTGGCATTCAATCTGTTTCTTGCTTGTTTATCATGTTCACTAACCCGCTCTCTCCTTAGGTAAATCCACAACGCCCCGGCCTGTTAGAGTGTAGGATATGTAGTCAGTTTGTAATAAATTGAAACAAAGGCCCTTCTGGCCCGTCATAATATTAGGTTAGATAGGATATGCGTGTACTGATAGATTTCTTTCTTGGATGCGAGGATTGTTCTAGTGTTAAATCTCAAAATTCAAGGAATAGGTGCCTCTGACACTGTCTTTCTTTAATTGGGGAGTTCAGATGTCTTCGGTGTCCTTTTCCGGCATTATTTTAAATGGATTTGTTTCGGAATTTTCAATTAAATGTGAGCAACTTCGCATTCAATCTGTTACTTACTTGCTTATCATGTTCACTAACCCGCTCTCTCCTTAGGTAACTCTACAACGCCCCGGCCTGTTAGAGTGTAGGATATGTAGTAAGTCTACAATATTTTGAATCAAAGGCCCTTCTGGCCCGTCATAACGGTAGGTTAGGTAGGGTTTGCGTTTAGCTGATAGCGTTATTTCTTGGATGCGAAGACTGCTCTAGTGTTAAATCTCAAAATTCAAGGAATTGGCGCCTCTGACCCTGTCTTCCGTTAATTTGGGAGTTCAGATGTCTTTGGTGTCCTTTTCCGGCATTATTTTAATGGATTTGTTTATTGGAATTTTCAATTAAATGTGAGCAACTTGGCATTCAATCTGTTTCTTGCTTGATTATCATGTTCACTAACCCGCTCTCTCCTTAGGTAACTCCACAACGCCCCGGCCTGTTAGAGTGTAGGATATGTAGTCAGTTTGTAATATTTTGAAACAAAGGCCCTTCTGGCCCGTCGTAACGGTAGGTGATTTAGGATTTGCGATTAGCTGATAGCGTTATTTCTTGGATGTGAAGACTGCTCTAGTATTAAATCACAAAATTTGTGGAAATGGATTCCTAGTTACGATGTGCACCCAGCTGTTCTTCGTTTCTGGGTGACCTTTCCTAGCATTTTTATAAAATGCAATTTGGGTTCCTGCATTAAATGTGAGCAGCTTGGCATTCATTCCTTTGTATTTTACATGTATTAACCCGCTCGCTCCTTAGCGAACAGCCCATTACAACGCGCCGGCCTGCCGAGAACTGCAGTGGGAAGTGTGTGTAGTGAGTTTGTGGTCACTGGAGAATGTGACGAAGAATGTGATTTGTGTGCACCAGGAAAGAGAAGAATAGTGAGTGTGCTGTCTGTGTGGTGCCAGGTTGGTGTTAGTTTGAACCAGTTGGTGTGCATCAAGAGGACTACAGAAACTGTATTATAAAAAGTGTATTCACTTTTATGTAATTGTATGGCTGTATATTTTGTGCCCTTTCCTCCGCCTACCCTCACCATAGCCACGCAGTGACAGCAGACAAGATACAGCAGCCACGGATGATCTACTAACGACTACTTAGGCCTTTATGTGAGTGTTGCGTTTAATTATTATGTGTACGTAATACAATTTATGTTTTTTTTACTTAATATCACTTGTAGTGTGTAGGATTCTTGCACATTGGTCGTTTAACCCGGGTCAATCCAGGTTTGGTCGTTGAACTCCGGCTTTGCCTTGTGCACGGGCTCTTAGTTTATGACTTAGGCAGGAATTACACTCCATGCGCCATTATGCGCTCCTAATACTATTTTAAGATTATATTCCGTGCATACGACTTTTTTTGCCATTATCATAAGTTTATTTTTGACACATTAATTAACATTCTTTTCAGGTTTTTTTAATGTGTGCTTTTTGCATGTTTTCCGCTATTTACTTATTTTTGCAGGTATGTGTGAATGGTATGTTTGAGTGAATGTTTTAATTTGCATATTGGATGTATGATGATGAACAGGGTCAGCGCCGATAGGTATGCGAATTAAATAGGTAGGATTAGGGAATTCAGGAGTATATTTAGTTTAGAGGGTGGGTGGATTTTAGATTGGGAAGATAGGGCTTAATATCGTATATGTTTAGTTTTTAGTTCCTAGTCCGCTTGATTTCGTCGCGTTTTGCCCTGGCCCTGGGAGTGAGTGCGTGGAATATGCCTCTGCGGGCCCGGAGGGGAACGCAGGGGGAAACCCCGAGGTAAATGGCAACAGTATTTATTAGTAACCATCTCGTGTTTATTGGTATTTATCCCCTCTCCTTCCATATTCCTACGCTATTCGATCCTATTCATCGTGCAGGGTGCAGTATTTATTAGTTATACTTCCGTATTTCACGGAATGCAAGGAATACGAACAGCGCTGCCTAGCAGTATTTCTTGGAAAAAGTATCGTATTTATCAGTAGTTGGGTAGGCACAGAATTTCTAGAGAATAGCATCGTATTTCCCTTGACAACCATATTCAAACAGTATGGCGGAAATCTTGTATTCAATTGACGAAGAACTCGTAGTAATTCTCTATTATTTTTTCTTCAGGTCATTCAAAGTCGTTTGCAAATTATCCTTAAGATGAGTACGAAGGTACGAAGGAAATATGAACACTTGTACGGAGTGTTTATTCCGTTTTAGCTTCTGTTCGAAATGGGATACAAAGGCTGAAGAAATGCATTATCCTCTATCACCAATAAATCATCCACTTACAAAGTCAGATACCATAAAACGGGAAATTATAAGGTAAGATACATTTTAGTAGATGAACGATGTGTTTGAATTTGGCGGGCTATTGCAGTGAAAATAATATAATATCGTAATCGTCGTCAGTCGGCGAACAGCTGCTGCGAGTAGTTCACCGCGAGGTTTTGGTCGCAGAGAATAATTGGTGGCTTTGTTCGCGTAACATTTTAGTTGTTAACGTTAAATGATTATTTAACTATTATTACTCATGTACATTGGATTGGATTGTTTGAAGTGAACGTAGGCAATTTATTAATGTACACGCCAGGAGTTTGTGTGTGTTTGCCCAAGTTATTTGTTGACATTCCTGCTTTATGTTAGTTATATTTGTTCTATTGTTAAGAATATATTTGAAATAGTTTCACGCCAAATGTTCATTTTGATCCTTACCGAGAATTGCACAAGCGAAATTCACATGTGTCGTACATTTAGTATGTTTGTGCCTAAGCATGTTAATTTGAGGTGATACCTTATTGGCTTGTGATATTGTGTGAAGTATTCTTGCATCTTATTTACGTTTAGTAAACATTTTGTGTGGGTATGTGGGTGAGTGTTTCCGTATGAATTGGTTTAAATAGACATCGAGAGTTTTGTCTAGATTTCCTACATACAATGTAGTGTGACTGGTATGTATTGATGCTAGACTGTGGTTATCGTTGAAACATTAACCTGACCGAGTGGTCATTCATTATGAATAATATGCTATTTGATGAACGACGTTAAGTAATAATTTTACCTACAGAAGATTAGAGGTCACTTCTACAATTCTACCCAGAGGACCCACGGCGGTTAGTTACATTGTATATAAAAACTAAATTCCTTGACTTGTTTCTCAAACCGGTAGCTGTCTCGTTGTCAATTCATTTAGGATGTCTTGCCGAATTGTTCTGGTTTATAAAGTAAGTAATTGGTGTCAGGTGGTGTAACATTATTCAAAGCATCAAGGTGTTTAAATATACATACATACAAATGTATTGCAACAACTTTCTCATTTGTCATTTTCTAGTTTACATATTTGTTTCTTTTTGCTAAGGTTCAGTTTTAATGCCTATAGAACCAGAAGGTGATGTTTTATTATATATGTTGTCAGGCAACTTGTAATAATCACCCAATTAAGATTTGTTGACCAAGGAATTCGTTAAACAGATTAAATGAAATTCACATAAATACAACTTAGGTAAGCAATTCTTAGAATGTGCAATGAGTCAATGTTTTTTCCTTGAGTGCTTTGGTAGTATTTCTGACAAGCCTTTGATGTATGGTATGCTACTGTGAGTCTTGGATTTGTTGCATATGGTGAGTTTATGGATTCACTGTCAGGTTTGTCATGTGTGGAATTACTGTGGGAAATTGTGCCTTTGTCTACTGTTATCTTTATATTTAGGGCAACGTAGTTAATGTTGGGTAGGTTGACTATTCTTCATAGGGATCTTGTTGTTACAAAGGATGGTATTGATGTGTGTATTGGGAAAATTATTTTTAGGAAGGGTATTTCTCACTAGGTTAATATTATTTTAATGTGGTGCAGGATTGCTATGTTGGAGGGCTTATGCTGTAGGGTTAATGCAGGATTAATTTTATGTTTTAAGAGGTGGTGGAAATCCAAATTGACATATCTGTCACTCTTCACGGGTTTCCTCCACCAGTCTATGCTAAGTGTACCATCTTTGTTTCTCATGATGATGGATAACTAGAATAGGAAGTTGGCATAAATGATTTTCTATTTCAACTTTTGCAATTTTTAGTGGAAGATATTGAATAATTCTACAACAATGGTATTGATGAGTGTATTGGGAAATTATTTTTAGGAAGGATATTTCTCACTAGGTTAATATTATTTTAATGTGGTGCAGGATTGCTATGTTGGGGAAAATTGGAACAATGTCATCTACATATTTACATATATGTGTGAGCATAAAATGTAGTTAGGATATGACTTCATCAAGTAATTGGTTCATGACAAGATCAGCTATGATGGGGCATTTGGACTCCCCATACAAGTTTCCTAACAATATATGTACTTCATCAACACCACCTGCTTCTATAGACAATAATACAGTAAGTAAACAGAAAAAAGAAACAAATAAATACCTATAAAATAACAGAAACTGTTTCTTGCAATACATTTAGCATATCTGTTGAAATATATATGTATTATAAAACGTTTTTTGGATGTTGCAAAAACATGATGTAAATATAGTTTTGCCTATTAACGTATATTGATGTCTCCATAATTAGACTCTTTGTTGGTCCTTTCTTCTTTACATGGTTTACATTTTTTGTCAATCATGTTTTTTTTGTTTAGTTATGTGATTTTATGTTGTTGTTTTGTGGCTGTAATTATTCTGCGACTGCAGGAAAGCACATAATAATAATGTATTAGGGATATAAATTATAACCTTACAGAGATATATATAGTTTGAAATATTAGGATATAAT
This sequence comes from Platycnemis pennipes, assembly GCA_933228895.1. Lineage (NCBI taxonomy): Eukaryota > Metazoa > Arthropoda > Insecta > Odonata > Platycnemididae > Platycnemis > Platycnemis pennipes. The sequence continues at coordinate 121,869,879 of OW121854.1, read as the reverse complement.
TAGGCATTTAGTGCACTGGTACATAAATTAAAATCATTCAGAGATATACATAATATGAGGTACATGGATACACTTTGACATTTAGTACATCGTAAATGTTCTTCATCATCCAAATGTTCTTGAATAGAGTAGTATGCTTCATCGATCAGTATTTCTTGTATCTATGTTTTGAGAAATTGATAGAGTTATATTTTAAGTGTGTAGGTATCTTATTATACAGTTTAATACCCATGTAATATGGACATTTTTAATATACGTAGTTTAAGTCTGTGTTGTGGGTATGGTAATTGCAGGACATTTCTGGTGCTGTGGTTGTGTGACATAATCCCTTGCCATGTATATAAGTATTTTTTTTAGATAACCCTCAAGAAACCCAGCCTTTATGAATGGATTCCAGTGGGATCGACACATACACATACACTGGCTCTCTATTGTCAGTCAGAGTAATGCCTAACAAAAGTAATTCAAAACATCCACATGATTCCTTGGTACACAACATGTATATTTCAACACCTTGATATTTTGATGGATGTTATACCACCAGACACCCATTACATACTTAATAAACCAATAACAAATAGGCAATACAACCAAAATGGCAAAGTATTAACGTGCACCCATCATACTCCACACACACTGTGCTTCCCAACTACCCAAGGGACACAAGGGGGTCTCTGAGATTTCCTTACCTTCACTTAGAAGGCCTAATTAACCTACCTCAAAATTAGTTTGTGGAAGGAGGGAGAAAATTACTTGCTTCTTCAGGTCTACTTCTATTCCCCTTTGATTATGATTCTGGATTTAGGTTGGATTTTTGTAGACATAACAGAATAGCTATGTGATATGGCTCGCAATAAATAAGATTCTTACATAATAAGAAGTTTTAGTATATTATATGGTAGGTTTTGGTGCATCAATTGCTTTATTTAAATCAGGTGCATGCAGGTTAATGTGGAGTGTCAAGATTTAAGTATAGAAATGAATTATAACTTCCCAAAAATTTATATGATTACCTGTTGGAACAATAGAAATGGAGACAATTGAGGAATAAATATCTGCTAGGAAGAAGTTTCCTAGTTTTTCAATTGGAATTCAAAGCAAAATATACATTTCTCTCTAAATAATTGTAGTTATTTACTTAATTAATATTTGTTATGAGTTAATTCGGTTTTCTCCATTTTCCTAGGAAATTGTATGACAGATGAATGAAATGGATATGGTATAACGTATAGGTTGTGGAGCAAGTATTTAATTATCAGTACTGGGAATCACTAATAGTTTCCACATATCTTCAACACCAATGACTACTGGCTCTAAAATCTTAAATGGAAGAGGAAATTATTCTAAGTGAAGTATAAATTTCAAAATTTTGATAGCAAACTGTAGAGATATAATTGCGTCATGTGCATCATGTCAGACACTCGGTTGGCTGCCACAGGCTATAAATTTGAAGATATTTCATTTCTTGAGAGAAAAATTTGTTTCCCTTTTCATTATCATTTTACATATTTTCTGCAAAATTGAAATAAACCCATTAATAAAACCCCAGTACCCCTAAGATGAAATGTGTCCCCCTAAGGATTTGAATTTTTTTTTTATATTCTTTAATAAACATTACTTATGTAGTGGAAAGTACCAATGAATGGTGCCGTTCATGATTAGAAACATAAAGTGTTGTGATAAAAGTTAAATTTTCTTCAGCTCTGCAGCAGTTCCTCTGTGACATTGATAATACCATAAGCTGGAATTATTGAGTAAATGTTAGGTGCTAGAAATTTGATGAGCATCTGTATTTGCATTCAAATGCAAAATTATTGTGCATTGCGAGGTACTTAATTGTATAATGTTATGATGTGGTAGGCTTTCACATATAACTTTTTAATTTTTGGCATTAATTTTAATATGATACACCATAATACACTGTAATGAAAACTCAATGATTAAGAAATAAATAAGTCTTAACAAGAGAATAAAATTATTAAATTTGTATTTCATTTTCGTGGATCCCATCAATATTTAATCATCAATCTCCACTTTGTTGACTGGTTCCACAGCAAATATCTTATTCACATCTGACCCAGAAATGTGAAAACGTTTGAGAATGTGTAATTGTGAGTTGCTACAGCAGAGACTTCCTGTTATTTTGGTGGCATGTATCTTTCCTTGGGCGCCCTGCATTTGAATTTTGTCATTAACATGTGATTAGTAATGTATAAATTCAGGCATTAAATTGTCTCATTTTTCAAGCTGCAAATCAACGTAGAAATATCTATAAATACTAAAGATATGCATATAAATACTGCCTAAGGAAACTACGTAAGCAATAGCGATAAATACCTCCAGTGGAATACTGATCAAAGCCTAATGAATATCAATCAATACTGCTGGGTAGTATTTCTGCGTCTCAGTGGAAATACTTTTGCGGTACTAATAAATACATGAATACGGAATGCTGATAAATACCGTAGGAATACTGTTGCTATTTACCTCGGGACGCCACGTTAAATAAAGGTTAACGAGCCGTTGGGCGTAACCTCTTGGGTCGGCATGGAATAACGCCCAAGTTTGTGTGGGTGTGTGTCTGTTGCGTGAATGTACTGTGTGAATGATAGAATATTTCAGTTAAGTCGTCAAAATTTGTATTACTTTCAATATTTAAGAATTTTTTATACGTATTTATTCATGATCCTAAATGTGCACACATAATCTGTTATAGCAGCAGATGCACATTTGAGGATTTTATGTTAGGAAGAGTCTGCATTGGAAAAATTGGACTTTTGTACACGAGAAGGAATTTCCTGAACATCACTATTCGGCAACTGTAGATATAATACTAACCACCTCCAAGGCTGCATATGTTTCCCCGCTAGGTTCCCAAAACATGATTTTTTTTCTTGCAAACATATTCTTTCACCATTCCCTTCGAGGTTCCCCCATAACCTCCATGATATTGCGCTCTGTAAATGTCCGCCATAAGATTCCACAGGAATTGGACGGCAGAATTTTTTGACATTAGATTTACGTAATTATTCTGCTTTCAACACATGTCACCTCCTTTAGACTTCACGTTGACGGTAGCTTTCAATCACTGTTTTCCTTACTTTATGTTATTATTATGTGCACTTGGACATATTTTTATTTATTTTTTTATTTACGATTTTTTTGATATGCTCTATGTAGTTGATTATTATATCCTGGAATTTCTAATGTTATATTTACTCTACATTTTTCATTTTGAATATTATCTTCCTCCGATTCTACCAGTTGTTTTTATTTCGGATATTAATTTCAATGCTCATCGATGTACTGCATACGTATGCTATGACATCATCATACATTATCTTTACATTACTGACATATTTTTTATTTTCATTTGTCATCCAGCAATTAGTAGCATAAGTATCCAAAGATTCCATATTATGTTAAAACAACTTTGGGATAGTGTAATTATGTATTGATTCTTCGTGTGTTAACAGTATAAGTGTCTATCATTTTTTGTTTTATTGTCGAGTGACAATTTTTTTATTCAAATGTATTATTTTTAGCCATTCAAAATATAATAATCCAACGATGTAGCAATGAAATAATGTTGCTTTCATTTGTTTACTAACAACGATGAGCGATGTATGACGTTTACGGCCTTTACCTCAGCATGTGAAATAAATATACTTTTTAAATTCTTCCAAAAATGTTCTATGGATATGTGTTATGATAATTAGTGATATTTAGAGAAATCTTCACAATTTTGGTATGTAGTAATGATCAGTTTTAATTGTTATGTCTCAATTGCTAACATCAAAATAAATTTTTAGTTATTATTACATTTCGTTCCGGTTTCTGTTATTTTTGACACAATGACGACGATAAAATTGTGACATATACGTAGGTATAATAAATTCAATCTGTGTTTATATTTTCTAATGACATGAAATTGATGCAAACGCTTTTTGCACTATTTATCTGATGTTAATGTAAATAGTGTTTGTAGAGTGTTCGATCATACTCGTCGATGTCAGCTGGGTGTTAAGATAATGTAACAATAGATGAAGTGTCATTGTTTTTTTCTTCAATTTGTTGGCTACTCATTGCAGAGTAATAATCGAAAAGTATAAGTATAAAAATGTAGGAAGAAGGAAGGAAGGGATTATAGCCTATATTACAATTTGATGCCATATTTACAGTGTATGATGCTTTTGTTTTTTTGGAATGGTATTAAGGAAATGTCCACCTTTATTGTATGAAATGTTCACCCCATCAAACATTTTCATGAGATCCTATTCATTTTAAAATATGATGTTATGAAAATTATTCGTTTCCTACCTTTCTAACTATTTTAAATCCAATATAGAATATTATTTGCAATAAAGTACGTTATCCTGTGCTCTAGAATTATCTGAATACATAATTATCATCTGATTCCACACATCATATATTTATTGTTATACATATATATTACATTGTTGCGAACATAAATAAAATGTTGTGAAGTATCCTTAGCTGTTTTTTTTTGTTTTTAGATTGACTTTCATTTTTACTCATTGAGATATTCTTTGGATACAAGAAAGTAAAATGTTTTGGAAAAACCATGCGTTGCCATTTGTTTTTATTGCCTTAGAATAGTTGTGCCGTAAGTTGTCCTCTCAGCACACCAGAAAAAAACAAGGTTCATGGATTTATATTGCTTAAAAGATGGATATGAATACTATAAAACATCACTTATAAGAGCCAGTAAATTATTGGAACAGGTGTGCAGCCTGCTAGATAGTGTTTTTTTTCTTTTTAAGTTTGACAGTGTTTATCCTGTTTAGCCTTTGCGTTTGTCAATTAATTTTTGTGTGTCTCTACTTGTAACATATACTGCTTTAATATTAATTTAATGTCCATGCAAGATATTTATGCGAATAAACGTGTTGACGATTCACGCAGAGCGTAGCTCGACGTTTATGGGTCTACGTCGAAAATGTGTCGTGAATATAGGTTCTGTTCCTTACCAAATATTTGATGACTGGAGTTATTGTTATGAAGTGATTTTTTTATTATATTGCAATCATTTAGTCACAAATAGTTATAAAAAACGTGATTCTATTTTCCCCTTGATTTTGTGATGTGAGTTTCCATGACTACGTAGAAGAAACAACATTTAATTATTTTACCCCGTTCTTGGGATTTCCAATGGCATGCAAATTAAGCAAAAATTTGTGCTACATGCCTTTTAATACATGTACCATGACTTTTCAACCCTTTGTGGTGCAGCCTTGGGGAGATTGCAGGGTGTTACCTAAGGGCTGAAGTAATGTTGATGGTGTTTCCAATTTTTTTCTCTTCGTTGTATACTCGATGTGTTCCACTTCGACAACAGGTCGTAAGTGCATCATTTGATCATATTACAGAAATACACCCTTTGTCACTACAGCAGAAAAAACTTTACATGATATTCAATATTTAATAACAAATTATAAGTGAATGGTATTTATTTGATTCTTGCATTTTTCCAATTTTCAGGCGGATTTCAGCATTTTCCTTCCGATAGAAAAATGTTATCTTCTTTTAACTTTTGGTTTGCGTTCACCTCATTTGTACTTCAGATGTCTGTGAACGCTTGCTGCGCTTGGACATACTTGTTTGAAAGTTCAACTTTTTACTTTCCAAAGGAATATTCTTCTAACCTAAGTTGAAAAAAATATTCGACAAATGATTGATAACATAAATTACCTGTCCATTTCATACCTTGGTGTTATGTTTCCAGGTTTATAGAACTGCATACAATATCGTAAATGCAACGATTGGACGGTCTTGTGGGACATACATAATTTATCCGTCGATAACCTACTAGCCGTCCAGTGGGATGATTTTATATTATGTTACTTTACCTCTGTCAATTTGATCAATGAAGAGGATGATTTAGTATTTAAATTGTTTCCATTTTTTCTGGACCACGCAGCCTTTCCTAATTTTCCATCCTCTCCAGGTAAGGGTATCCGAAAAGATTTTTTTCATGGCATGTGCCTTGACTATTCCCTGAAGTACTCATAATTTTTTGTTGTATTTACTGTGAAATTCTGATGGTATTATCGTGATGTTATAACGTGATGGATGGATTGAATTAACTTTATGGAAATATGTTACAGGCCCATAAAAAAAATGGAGAAGCTATTTCTGCATCAGGGTACTTTTATATTATTTTTTAATGCCTTGGAGTACGTTTATAACCCCTGCAGAACGTTATTCAAGCCTTTAGACTTTCAAAATTACGTTAGGCATTTTTACCCATTAATTCCAAAAGAAATAAAAATAAAAGGTGTGAAAACGCGACGGCAAACTATTGCATGCCGGTAAATATGTATACGTGTGACGTGACACACTCTTTCTTCTACTTACATCTCGGTGATGCTGCTGACACCTCGTAGTAGTCCGTATAATCCATTGAAGCATAACTTTCATCCGAGGTACATTTATTCAGTATATATATTTCATGATTTACTTTATTTATTTTATTCAAAATGAATTATTTAATTTATTCGTGTAAAAACGGCATTTAGGAGGTCTAAGCCTGAAATTAAGATGTCGTAGTCGGTCAGCGGAAGTAAATACTGTTCATTTTAAAAACATAATTTAATTCAAAGAATGTATTGTCGGCATACATTCTCGTTCAAGTGTCCAGTGAATGGAAATGCACAATTATGAGTAGTCCATACCGCTTAAAATTTTTATTTCGTCAATATATTAGTTCATAGATTGTAAGAAATTTGTCATCTCCATTTTAGTAGAAGTTAACTTTATTTAATGAAACCTTTTTATCATTATAATTCAATAAAATATATAGATACCTTATTTGTTCTAGTCTCAAATTTAATTTCCCTCACAATAAATTAAAAACGACCATTAACCGAAAAAAGGACCTGCTCAACTGCACTCTTCAATATAGCGATTTTTAAAATGTGATCTGATTCTTAACGTATTCAGTTACTGCATGTTTCTGAATGTCAACCCGCTGTTTGTACTTGAACTCGACTAGACTGAAAACATTTAGTTGGAAAAGAACTTTTTTTTGGCAGAGTAAATTCAGTGAATTAGGTGTACCCAGTGTGAATGCCAAGAATATGCATTTGGTGTATCGGAAGTATGTTCAAAACCTTTTGTGCAAACGCAATATAGGTTTTTAGTTTACTTGTAAATATCTTTCCTATAAAATTGCAATTTAATTGGTTTTGGTACTAATTTTCGTCCTTAATGCCTACTTTCTTCAATCGTATTGGCTGGAAATGGGCCGATTACCAACCCGTCAAACGAAAAATGTTGCCTTCGACATCGATGTAATGGCAGACCTTCGATGACTCTTCTGTATGCTCTTCAACACATTTTGTTACTCTGTATATCTCTCTTAGTTTAATTATTAAATATTTGATGACACGATTAAACTGTAGCTGTTTTTCGAGTCGAGGAGGGTTTTAAAAACATTATTGGCCTTGCCTCAACTACCAGCAAGTAAGAACCCATGATCTGGACATTGCGTATGAACAAGTGAATGACGGACTCCACTCGCTGGATCTGCGTGCGCCTTTGATATATGTTTTAAGATTCCTGTTCCCCTAGGATTTCAATCATCCAGGTGGTAGCTATTATGCTTACCTGGAATGGGAGCGTTTACTCGGAACCGTAGTCGCTAAATGTACTCGAAATCGTTAGATGGAAAGGAAAAAGGAATTGTGTCGGTTGTGATTGGACGAATTGGATGACGTACGAGTCTTTTGCACACCCACTTTTCCGAAATGGTGAGGAACATCAGTTTTCCTTCGCTTATAGCTCGAGAACTAATTGACGGACTGAAGAACGGCAAAAATATGGGTGTTTCTATTTTGCGTACTCTATCAGATAAGCCAATAAAAATATAGTAAAATACTGCATTCTAGGAAATCTCCTGATTTTTAATATATTATATCGAATTCAATGCACATCCATTTAATCATGCTAATGCTTATCAGGTTTTGAAATTTATGGGTTAATGTTTTAAACTTAAGTTTTCTATCCAGCATGGGAACATGTATGAATTAATGTACTTAATGTAAAATTGAGCTACACGTTTATCGGCATCATCTTCTTAGATATCTTTCTGCGAACAGTGTGTCGCCTCCTTTGAAATGCGTGTTACAATTGAGTTGGTATTGTTATCTCCGTATGAATTTTTCTTGCAACCAGTTTCATGTTGTTTAGACCCAGCTTATAGAGATTAAATGTGTTTAATATTAATATAAATGTACTGAAAAGAGGTTTTAACGTGCGACTTGTGTACCTCATCTCCTTTCAATAATTTTCTCCTGCGATATTTTCCTTAATACATTAGGTTTCATCAATTTCTTTTACGCAAGGATCTTTCATTTATCAGAATATGGAAATCAATCTATATTGGAACTAAATTGGATCAAATCATGATAATTGAACCTAAATGGGATATTTAGATGGAAGAAAGGGTGTTTTCTTTGGAAGAATAGTGATCTAATTAATATATTACATTTATAAATGTTTTCTCATTTATAAATTACTAGCGGAAGGTTCCCGATGACTTTTAACTGGGGGCGAGTGAGGGTGGTGAAAACCTTTAAACATAATAAATTAAAGTAAGCCAATAAAATATTTGCTTTTTAAAAAAGTAAGACCGGATCTCCAGAAACTAATAGGACTGGGGACATTTATTAAACAAAACGCAAAATAGAAGGATAAAACGCAAAATATTCCATTCCAATGTAACAAACTATTTACGTATTTTAATATCCGTATCTGTAAACACGGTCCTAATTGTGAATTAGCAGATAAAATTCACCACTGGCACAGCTGCTGCAGATATGCACAAAATAAATGACAGTAATGGTACAGTAAGTTATCACGCAGCGGTATTAAATTTCTATTGAAAAACAAATGTTTTTGTAAAATTTTATTGCGCACTTAATTCTACTCGCGTTTGAACTCTGCCACGCAAAGAGTTTAGGGTGAAAATTATCAATCCAAAGTTCTTCAATAACTACTTTAATAAAGGAAATTATGATATATCTACACAGAATTCTACGATTTTCCTTTGAGAGTGAAAGTTAACAATAAAGTGTTAAGTACAATCTAGTAATGGAAAAATGTTGGTCAAAATCGATTTTTCGAGCAATCGATTTTTAATCGAAATGAAAAGCTCGACTTTTCAGCAAAAATCGAAATTTGAACCAAAAGATCGATTAATCGAAAAAATCTACGGTTCATTTTTGAAAAAATGCAGTTGGTACAAAAACATGTTTATTATTCATTTGAAAAACGCTCATAATACATATTTGAACAATATAAAACATCCCTAAAAATGTACTTAGAAAACATTCTTGAATTATTAGTCGTACAAATTTACAATTTACTTTAATGTGGATCACCGCTTGGAACCATTCGGCTTCACTAAAATTTTTAAGAAAGATCAACTGATTGAGATGCTTTCTTGATGATCTAGGGTGTGCCTTTCCAATTTTACCGGCCTTAGAGAAAAGTCTTTCACATGGGACGGATGACGTTATCATACTCAGCACTCTGATCGCGAAACGGTACGTGTTGGGGTATTCACCCTTTATCTCCTCCCAGACTTCCAGAGGATTGGGGTTGACTTTCCTATCGACGGGGGGGCCTGCTGAGGTATTGCCTAACTTCTACTGGCATCTACTTCTAACAAGAAGTGACCTCAGTGGCAGTTCATCGAGGACCTCTACTGACTACTACGCGCAGCTGAGATCAAACGAAATGGTCACGATCGAAGTTGAAAAATCGAGTTTGGATCGAAACTCGAAGATCATGGCTCGATCTCGATTTCCTCGACCTTTGACTATTGAAACTCGATTTTCGATTTTAATTGAAATCGATTTTTCCATGACTAGTACAACCCATTCAGTTGATTTATGATAAAATATTTCCTTAGTGAGCCCCTAGACCACAATAGATTTTTTCTCAAAATTTTCGCTTTCATTATCAGCAGTTTCGGTTGTGCGTTGATGAGTAAACGAATCATTCAATGAGTCAGGACATTTCCTCATCATCATAATCATATTAATATATAAAAATATAGTGGTGTCTATCTGTCTGCCAGTTCTATGTTCGTTACGAATCTCCTCCAAAAATACTGGACCAAATGAGCTGAAATATTGCAGGGTTCTATCGTACACAATAGAAAGTTCCATAGACTATAAAAAAAGGCTCAGGGGCCGGGTTTGTTTCCTGGCGCCAATTACGTATTTACGTTGGTTTAAATTGACTTTTTCAATATATGGTGACGCAAGAGCTTGTTCATAGTTGCTTGTAAATTTAATACTGTAATCCTCTTTAGAGATCGTTTACTCATTTATTGTATTTTGTTCTTACGGAGTTGTTGCTCCGGGACTATAAAATTATATTCAACATGCAAGAGCTTTTTCTTTTGCTCAGTAAAATAACTTGAATCGATTTCTTTCATTCTTTCTGTATTTAATCGGAAAGTGTTTAAAATTTGTTATTATTTTAACCAATTTACACTTTGACCTCAATGTTTCTGGGCAATGTGTAATTTACGTTGAAATTTACTGTTTTTTTTTGGTATTTCATAAGAAAAATTTTTCGCGGGCTCATTTGTGATTGGACGGAGTCGATATACGTCAGAGGTTGCAATACGCCCACTTTTCCGAAAGGGTTAAAAACATCAGTTTTTCGCCGCTTATAACTCGAGAAATAATTGACGGATCAAAAAACGGAAGAATACTGGTCTTTTTATTTTACAAACTCTATCTCAGTCTGTCTGCCAGTTCTATGCTCGTTACAAATCTCCTCCTAAACTACTGAACCAATTGAGCTGAAATATTGCAGGTTACTATCGTATACACTAGAAAGTTCTATAGACTATATAAAAAAGGTCAGTCGATATAAAAAAGGTTAGTCAATATACTCCTCATATGCAGGGCTTCTGTTTCAATCCCATCGTATAACCGTGTGGATATAACTCATATCAGTTGCAGGATAATTCAATCTTAAAGGTAAGATAGTACATGTCATGGAATGCTAGACGTTGCATAGGTAAACTGAAAAATTATATTGCCGTAATATTCCATCCTTATTAGTATGCAACAGGTTTATGTTGATTACTAAAATATTCCATAGCATATGAAGAGTGAAGTTTCTGACTGACTGGAACAGGCTCGTATGACTGAAAGGACATCTCAATTGTAGGATAATTCACCTTAAAATGCAAGATAGTAGATGTAATGGAATTCGCAACATTGTGTGACTAAGTTGATAATTTTGAATTCATATAAATTTACGCCATTAAGTTCACGTTGAACAGGTATTAGAGAAATACTGTGATACACCGTAAAATTAACCATCGAAGATGGAAGAACCAGACTAGATAATATCATTGTATTCTAAATTGTGCAACTCTTTCGTTTTATTTCATATTGTGAAGGTAAAGAGAGGGTTGATTCCGACTTGTATCAGTAAACTTATTGAGAGGGCTCAGAAGACGATCTGAACCAACCTAGTTGTTCACATGGACCGGGGGCCCGTAGAAGAATACTCCATTCCTTTCGAATCAGAATCAAGTAATTTTAGTTTTTAGACAATAGATTCATGTAGCGATGAAACTCAAGAATTACCTACCTCCGAATAGGGTCCAGTAACTGCGCATTCTGCCTTACTAGAAGAATACCGCCAAGATCTTGAACTATCAGTGACGGAAAATGACTGCGCACGACCTTTTGCACCAAATAAATTGTTACTTACAGATGATTTGTTGGAGTATATCTTAAGAGTAACTAACTTTCATCCTACAAATGAAATTTCCGAAACCATCAGGATATTTGGGTGCCGGCACTGTGGAAGAAAATAATAAATTCATAGGTGTTTTGATAATAATGAGCGTTGTTCATATTCCAGAAATTGGCCCATATTGGTTAAATGATCAAACGTATATGAACACGCTATTAAAAAATGGTATGTCTCCGGATCGTTTCCTAGCCGTTCTAAGTTATTGGCACTATTTCGTCAATAATAAAGCTCGATGTGAAGATCTTTTAATTAAGATAAGGTCTATTATTTATAAAATAAATGAGAAATTCCAAAAACCTGTGAAACCTGGGAAAGAAGTAGTGATTAATTGAAGCAATATAGCTATTAATTGAAGCATTGTATACCTAAACTGAATAATTAGATTGCTGTAATATTCAAACTATATTCATATGCAAAAGGTGTATGATGATTTATGAAATATTCCATGACAATAACATATGAAGACTGAAGTTGCTGACTGACTGGAACAGGCACCGTAGCATCCACACAGGTATTTATTATACTCTAACGACTTTTTCGGTAGAGGAACTCTCGAGTACAAACTGTCCATGTATACATCTACATATACATAATACCCTACAAGTCACCATAAAGGTGTATTCACACAGGCAGGGGGTGAATTCAAACCAAACATGCATTACATATCATGCATAAAAAAGGATTAGTAATAATATGCTAGTCTAAACTTCATAATTTAAAAAAGATGAAAATAGCTAAGCAAGAATGCATAAACATGCTGTTAGTTGGGTTAGATAAAAGTCTTTATGCTAACACGTAACTACTCATTCTATCCATTGATACACTCGTATGTATTTGATATTTTTACAACTATTCATATCCTTAATTGTACAAAGATAAAGGAAATTTTGATTCTGCCAGTTCGGCGATCAATTTCTCTAATTTTGTGAATATGGTCCAGTCTACCTTAGTTAGTTGGAGTTCGCAAAATATATTTAACGTCCTCACTGAAATTATTATCTTAGAATTTTTTTAAGAGATTAGGTCAAAATTTTAACCTACGATCTGACAATGATTCCCATTTTAATTCATTTAATAGACTCGTTACGCTAATATCGTCATCGTTACAACGTGCGAATAGTTACATGCACGAAAGTGAGCAAGAACAATGGGTACTCCGCTTGTTGCCCACAGAAGCTATACGTATCCTTCCAAAGACTCAAACGTTAATGCGTAACCCCAGGGTTATATCCTTGATTGCATCCGAAGATAGACAAGTGGGACTATTGGACAACGGCAAAGAGAATAGATTCTTCTCTCAAACAAATATCATAGCACCTGTTGTGGTCCTTAATGATATATACTGTTATAAAATCGCCAAAGAAAATTCTTCTTCTCTAAGTAAATACACAGGGTATGATAGTACTCACCGCATTAAATGTAGATGTAGATGAAACTTGGAGTTGATGGAGTCCGCTCACTCCACTTGAAGGTTACAAACAGTCGAGAATGATTGATAGAATTTGGAGGAAAGATATTTCAAAGGTAGACGCTTAAGACAATGTGCTGCTACCTATAATGAGAACGAAGAAAAACTATCAATCCGAATAACGGGCCGTTCTAAACTTAACCGCTTGTTTACATGTCAATAGTGCATACTTGGTGATCTTCACCCTCTGCCACACACCCTCGCGGTGGCTTGCAGGGTATAGTGTAGATTTAGATGGAGATGTAAACAGACTTACCCTACATACATTGACAAAAAATTATGTGGAAACGGTGACTGGCTTAATTGTGTGAATGTAATCCATCTTCCCTCATAATCATTCACTTGACACTTCGTAAGATATGCCATACCTCGTGTATGATTTCCATGTCTCTCGTAGTAAATGGTGAAATTAGTGTTTCCTTTGAATTTCATTCAAAGTAATAAATATGTGATGCTAAGGTATTTAGGGTATCCTCAACATTCTCATATTATTTTCTATTTAAACAAGAAAACAATCATATTCCACTTGTCTTGCAAGTTTAGAAGATTATTTTCAAATGGCTTGCAAAATCATGATTGTTGGAAGCTGCGCGAATTAATCTAACTAAGAAGGATAAATATTTAATATACATTAAAGAAGATTTTGGAAATGCCTCTTGGTGTGATTTTTGAGGAATTTGCGTGTGAAATAAAATCAGCACGAAATCTGACTTTAACGTATGATGGAAAATAATATTTTAAACCTCCACTTTGTTGGGCATAAATAATTTCCCATTACCGGCAAGATAAATTGTCGCATCGGTCGCATACTAACGAGCTGACTGCGACGTCAATGAAGCCGAGGAGTCCATTTGGTCAAAGTGAGCATACCACATTTGCTTAGCTGGACGGGATTTTTCAAGGGCCGACTCACAATACTTGGCATACCTACCACCCTCCACTTATCCAATTTTCGACCCATGCTCGTAAGAAAGCCAGAAAAATTAAATGCACCTCGGCCCACCTAGTCATGTATGGTGGGAGACGTTGCTTTATCTTTTCTGAAGTGCTTCGCTCCCGACCCAGAGAGTGAAAGTGAGAGGGAAACACTTCCGCGTTCGTGAAACTCACTGCATTCCAAGGTCAAGGACGAAGCAATATCTCGAGCCTTAGACCCTTGGTTTATTTAGTGCGAGGCAGGAACGAAGTCCCGATCAGCTGTTCAGTGGTGTGAAATTCATGCAAGAATGCATGGAGGTATTTCTATTCTGTAATAAGAGGCTGCGTTCGGTTCAAGTCTTTTACACGTATTTCACGCTTGTATGTGAGTGAGAGATAAATTCTATGATTAGTTATGCGTCGTATTGACAACTATCGTAGGTGTAAACAATCCACGTGAAGATTAGGTTGTTCACCTAATACCGGCAACAAAGAAGCCTGCTGGCGGATTGGAACTACTCAATATATTGTTCAGTGTACCGGGTGCTTTCCAGTGCAATTTGAGATACTGCCAATGAAGAACCGAGTAGTGTTACATTCCTGAGCATAACCTTACGGTGAAATATCAATAATGGTTTAGTTGAGTGAATCAAGTGACCAATTAATGTTGCGATGTGACCGGGTGCTTAATGATCCTATATTGCCTTGCCAAGAAAAGTCAGCCGTAATTTGTAGCTGTGAGGCAGCCCTGCTGTAGTATGGTATACTGGTCTTCTTCAAGAGTTCCCGAGCCTCGTGAAGGTAAGCACTCATTTGCTTGCTTTGTTTCCATTTTCCATGTTTATGTAGCTACTAACATCCAAATGTTATTTTCATTGTTGAATAAGTATGCAATCGATGCCGACGAATTTTGCCGTTGTTGCAGGAGGATGGTTTTAATTTGGAAATACTAACGTTTGTTTGGAAGTCCAGGTGGTTTTGATATACTCAGAACTTTCCAGTAGTTGAATAAGATGAATAACATTTAAGAATGTAATTCATCTGATTGTAATCCAGAGTAAAAATTAGAACGTTATTCAACTGTTTCAAATTTGCATCAAATCTGGCACCGACAACTGAAATCGCATATCAAGTATCAAATATCAATACACTTTAGGAGTTGGTAGGCTTGGAATAAATTCTTTGCAGATTAAATATTGGTGCAATAGTTGCTTGATATTCATAAATTCTTTCTTGGAGAAATTTCAGGCAGTTGAGAAATTTAACCATTTGATATGTCTTTTGTAATTGTTTCCCAACAAAAGTCGTAGTTTACAGTAGTAATACTAGATGGCGCTAATATTTTTAATATACACTATTTCAAAAACGAAGCCTCGCAATTATAGGAAAATATTTATCTTCCAAATCATATCGTGGCATAGAATTTGAAGGTGAATATTTAAGTCTGCTATAGACATTAAAAGTTTTCAAAATTATTAAAAACGAACAGTCCATTGTACATACATAGGTAATAATTGGTTCAGATACTGAGGTGACGTCATGCCAGTCCGTGTCATTTGACCCGTGATACTCAAGTTCGATCCTTAGTTTTCGTCAGGAAGCGGTGCCGGAAGGACAGGTCAGTTTCCAGTCGTAGTCTAAGAAAGTTTTACTTTAAATATGTTGATGTATTAATGTTCATTGAGTTTGTGGTGATTTTACTATGCCAAGATGTGTGGGAAATTTCAATTAGTACATTGGATTTTTTCTTGACGCATGAAGAATAGGGATACACTCCAAGAGAGATGCAATTTACTGTATAGCATCTTATGTTCTGGTTTAACTTAGGATTTCGTACTTGCCAATATTTCAAACTATTTTTTCCATTAACTGTCGGATATTTTCAGAACTAGTGCAGCGAAATATATGGTGAAGTCCTGTTGCATCTGTTAACGGTTTATATTTGTTTCAGGAAGGAATTTTCCGTACTGTGCTCGACGTAAAGATGGATCTTCATCATTGATCACGTCTGACTTAGTGATGGGAAACTCGGAATTTGTGAAACAGACTGAGAGGAATGCTCTTCAGGAGGAGTAATGGTAAGTCTGCTTCAAAGATAATGCTCTTCTGTCACTTTTGTTTTTATATTCGCATTATGTTTAGGCTTTTTTTCGAATCCGTTATTTATGATCAATGCCTCCGATACCGGACGATTTCCCGCCATAAATCTTGACGGATTGTTTTGAGTCTAGAAATTTCTCGAACGCGCCTCGACTAATCTAGCTTCATCACGACGACTGCCCGCTTACCGATTACTAGAACTCGAATTCTGTCTTTTTTTTCTGCCTAAAATATATAAATCTGAGAAATAAGGATTACAGTTAATGAACTGAACTTGAGAGTAAAGTTGCGTTACTTTATCCTCTGCCTTATTATAATTTATTCGTTTTTGCGACGATTCTCATTCCGACCTGGTATCATGACTGGTTCCGTCCATAAAAGGGCATCATCAAATGATTGTTACATAACACCTTACTCTGGTGGAGTGAGGGAAGAGGCAAGGGTTTTTGGAAAAGGAAATGACTCCATTACAAATGACATGGAACGAACCAGGCAGAGGTCAAAGAGGTGATTAACAGAAGGGCAAGGTCCGGCCTCCATTTTTTGTCGTTCGGGCGATGTCGATACATCTACGTAATACCGTGCGAGTCACCACGAGGGTGTGTGGCAGGGGGTGAAGATCACCGAACATGCACTATTGACATGTAACTAGGATATTTAATTGAGGCATGCTAGATAAATTGGGTCACATGCAGCTAGATTGCCATTATATGCACAATAAGTAAGGGATCATTGTTTGTTATTACATCCATCATGCACTACAGACAACTCTGACTATTTTACCCACGTATCTCTTTGCTACGCTGCCTGTTGTTCTCTCTTATGGTACGCGGGAAAAATGACAATTTAAATCTATCGGTACGACAATCTCTCTTTCTAACCTTGTTAATCTGATCAAACCTTGCATAATACGATGGGGTTCTTAACATATTACTAATATCATCTCTGAAAAAATCGGTTTCAAATTAGCTTAAAATGTTTACCTAAATTTAAAACTGCGTTCTGATAGTGACACCAATCCTGGTTCTTCTGGGTTGAATAAATCTAGCGGATCTCCTTCGCACACGTTCTAATTCTTTTATCATACATTTCTCGTATGGATCCCAATCTGATAATGGGGGAAGGGCCAGAAAACATAATTTCCTTCACAATGGGTTCCATTTTCCTTCATCTCCAACTCCTGTAAAATGTCGTCCTTCTTGCTCTTGATCTCAGTGTAGAGGAACTTTGCTTTGAACTCACCGTTGCGTAGGATCTTGTGTTCGTCGGCACTTATTTTACGTGAACTTCCCGTGCGACCAACAAAGGTCACGTCACGATCAGGGTTATCATTAGACTATCATTATCGTCGGTCAACGATTATAGGATTGGTTTGACGCAGCCTTTTACTCGATTGTTCTATCGGCTAACATCTTCGCATTAACATTATTCCTCTATTTTGCACCTAACATATTTTGTTCCTTACATCTCATACGAGACCTTCGTTTCCCGTTCTTCCCGTTTACTTTTCCATCAACGATCGTCTTCATCAGGCCATAGAGTCTTAAGATATGGCCGATTAAGTTGTTCCTTCTTCTTTTTTGAGTTTGCAGCAGACTTTTCTTATCTCACACTCTTCTTAAGACATCCTCGTTATTCACTCGGTCGATTCCTTTTATCGTAATCTTCCTTTTGTAGCACCACATCTCGTATGCTTCCATCCTCTTATTCTCCGTTGCTGCTATCGTTCATTCCTAACTGCCGTAAAGACACAAGCTCCAGATGCATGTTCTGATGAATTGTTTCCTTAATTCTACGCTTATATTTCTAGGCGTAAGTAGATTCCTCTTTTGCTTCTTTGCCTGAGCTATTCTACCGACTCCTTTTTTCTTGATTACACCATCGTTGGTTACTCGACTTCCCAGGTAATAGAAATTCTTTTTGCTCTTCATGTTTCCTTAAAGTTAGCATTTGTTTTTTCCTCTTATCTCTTTCTGCACTCCAATATCTTAGGCTTCCTCTTATTGCTCTTCAGCTGATATATGGCGGTTGTCCTTTCCATGGTTGTTAGAGACTAAAACATATCCCTCTGTCTCTGCTATGAGTCATACATCATCACCGAATCGCAGCATGCTATTTTTTTCTCCGTGGACAATCACTTCAGAACACTTCTCATAGACTTAATTGATGGCGCTCTCGATGCATACATTAAAAATTACGGGAGACAGTTCTCAGCCTTGTCTCACTCCTTTCCTTATTCTTGTTTCTTCACAGCCGAGTCCAGATTTAATCACAGCTACCTGGTTTACAAACGAACTGCTGATAATTCTTCGGTCGTTGTAGTACATTCCAAATCCCTTTCAGGATTCCAAGCATTGAATTCCAATCCACGCTGTCAAAAGCATTCTCTAAATCCACAAATGCCATTATCGTAGGTTTATCCTTCCCCATGCTCTTCTCTGTGAGAAGCCTAAGGGCCAATACTGCATCTCTTGCACCCTTCGTACTATCTACGTACTACATCCGTATTGATCTTCATCCAGGAACTCCTCTGCTTTGCGTTCTATTCTTCTGTAGATGATCCTGGTCAATATCTTTGACGCATAAATCGTCAGGCTCATCGTCCAAAAATACAACACTTCTTTTTGGAAATAGGAATGATGACCTATATCTTGCGGTTCCTGGGTATTTCTCCTGTATGTGGCATCAGGTTTTATAAAGATGGATTAATTTTTCTCTATTGCATGTGTTTCTAGGTTTCCTGGAATATCATCGATTCCAGAAGCCTTTTTCTTACTTATCATAAGAAGAGGATTTTATCATACGATGAATTTCTTCACTTTGTTGTTCGGGAATACCCTATTAGCCATGTTTTCTTCTCAAATTCATCACCCTTAGTAAAACTCTTAGATTCATCGCTCTCTTTAAAGACGTGAGTTTGACACACTATTCTTGACTCGAAGTAGAACTCCCTTCTGAAATTTTAATCGGAGAGTGGGACATCTTAAAATCTGGCAACTAATTAATGAAATGCCGAAAGCTTGAAGAATGAAGAAAGAAATGCAGAATTCTTCCCGCTCTTTTCATATTTTACCGTGAAATGATACCCTTAACGTAAGGACTACAAGTATCCGACAAAACTAACTCGCTGCCTGTGTGTTTTAGTCTACGCCAAAAGAATATCGCGGACGTTTATCTGCTCTTTCCTTGGGCCGAACAGAAACAGTTTTTCTCGAAATGGCCAATCACTTCAACTGCGAACAGGTGATAAAGGAGAGATCATACACAATTCATTTGTTTGAGTATAATAATTACTCTCCGTATAGGACGTTGTAGTTATGTTCTATGCAAACGAGATAAAACAGTGATTCACGCCTTTACATACAATCCCACACTGAAGCCCATATATGAGACATGTATGGGAAATATATGTCCCATATATGTCACATATATTTCCCATATATGTCCCATATATAGGCTTCAGTGTGGGATATGTTTCATATAAGTGAGGTATAATACGTCATTGTTTTATTTCAGGACAATTAATTCATAAATTTGTTCTTGTGACCGATGTAATTGCTAATAATTCTCATTTAACCAATATACAATACTTAAACGATATAACTGATTGCAACAGAATGGACCTTAGACCAAGCTACCCGGGACTATTTCTTAACAACAATATTTTGATATTATCCAGCAAGATTCAGAAGACTTGTTATTTCTGTAACAGTCTTCGTAACTCCGGTTGAATTAGACATCATAATTAGTGTTCATTCACCCGAAGAGACGTGATACATAAGACTTTGTTTTTTGACGGAATCAACAATTTTCTGCATGTGTTCTCCTTTCGATAACATTCCATGATTATCGATGCCTCGCTCTTCATCTACATCTACATCTACACAATACCCTGCAAGCCACCATAAAGGTGTGTGGCAGGGGGTGAATTCTCTCCAAACATGTACTACATGTCATGCATAAAAAAGTATTAGTATATATATAGGTACTGCTCAAAACTACACTATTTAAAAAAAGTTAAAAAGCAAAGCATATATGCAAAAACATGCTGTTAGTTGGGTTAGCTTTAAGTACTCATACCAAAATGCAGCTACCAATGTTATCCATTGCTACACTTGTACTGGATATTTTTAACGTTATTCATATCCCTAATACTACGAGGAAAAAAGGATAATTTGAATCTGTCAGTTCGGCAATCAATTTCTCTAATTTTGTGATTATGGTCCAGTCTACCATAGTAAGTTGGGGTCCGCAAAATATTTTTAACATCACAGAAAATATGGTCTTGAAATTTGTTTAAGAGGCTAAGTCTTAATTTCAACCTGCGAAGCAACCTCTTCAGAGGCCGTAGGCGAGTGTGATCCATTTTTTAGTGAATTTTGCCGAATGCACATAATTTTACCGCGTTAATTACCTACGTTTAATTCCCATTAGTACAGGTAGACTAAGGCTTTTATCAATTATTTTCTCTCGGCATCAGTTACATTGTATGCTTGGCTTGAGTCAGTTGACCTTGGTGATTATTCGTGCCTTTCCGACATAGTGATCTAGTGGTCCAGTGCTGAATACTCCGCTACACCTGGCTTCGTCGTCCGCTCCAGTCGAATCGCTCTTCAGTAGCTACTCCTCCAGTCGTGTTTGACTGATCTCTCTGATTCCTCGACACCACAATATAACAATTTTCAAACTCCCTGAATGCGTAGTAGAACTTTGTCTTTGGCACTTTTTTAAACAGATGTTTCACCTGAGGATCCATTCGTTTCGGGATTTCTTCGACGTGCGTCCATTCTGGGGTGACAACAGTTCCGCCAACGTTTCAGTTCGCGTCTTCAAGTCTGAAGTGTTTCATAGCAGATTTTTACCGTCTTATATACCATTTACTTCTGCACTCTGATGTTCAAGTGGGCGCATTTTCATTGGCCGTTTGACTAGTTTCTTTCAGTTAGGTGCTTCTAATTATGGGGGAGCTTTTAACTATCCTCTCTGTTAAAATTGTTGGGGTTTTTAGCGTATGAGCCATGGAAAATAGCGTTTCTCAGTCTTGATCAGCTTGGCTCCGTCAAAATTGATGTTGTGTGCCTGCACGTGTGTTTTTAAAGATCATTTTCCGAGGAATTATCCCAAGATATTTCCTATCCTATAGGTCGTTGCTTCTATGGATATTAGGAGTTTCTCTTTCAGAAGCATGATGCTATCAGTATACGCATTACCGACCTCTGACGAGGGGATGTTTCTATCTAATACTTTTCTTAAGAACATTCTGGAATGTTAAGGTGATGACATTGCTTCGGAGGCGTTCGCGCATCGGGTAGCCCATCATTTTTCTCCTTTTCTCTTGAAACGTTAATGTGAGATAGATTTCAGTGACAGATAGGTTGCTGTTTGGTTTCTTACAAACTGTGTACCCCTATGCTCCTTCATCTTTCTTCTCTACAAGAATGTCCAGGGTGGGAAAATTTTCTTCTTTCCCTATTTCCTTAGTGAATTTGATTCTGTCGTCAATTAGGTTCAGTTGGTGGTAAATGTGTTCCAGTATACCTATCGACGAGGCATAGCACGTAATGAGGAATATGCAATTTTATTTTCTGCTCTTTGAAAGTGAAGTTTCTTTTTAAAACGTACTCGTGGAAAAATTTGCCGAAGAATCAAGTTGTCTTGCAAATTTATATACCCCTTTAAGAATTGTACTGTAGTGTACATCCTCGCGGTCGCTTACAGGGTGTTGCGTAGATGTAGATAGAATAAAATAGGTTTGAATAGAATTAAGGAATAAGTTGTAGAATTAGATTCCGGAAGTTTGGATGAAAAAACACTAGCATGCTAATTTGTTTAGTTTAGGAATATTTATAAATGGGGACTATATATTGGCACTTTAAAATTTTTAGAGAAAACGCAGAAAATCGATTAATCATCACCTTCACCGCCGTGGGGTTAAGAAAACAGAACATCCTTCATCGAGAATAATAGAGAGGAAGACGCAGTGACAAGGAATGTCATTTTTTCGTTTCCGCAAGGAACATAGAAATTACATCCCTTCTGTGTTCCATTTAGCCATGGTCACTATTTGATGTACGGGATAACAGCGCTTCACCAATGCGAAATCTCTATGTGCCTCCGATGTAATCCATAAGTTTACTACCCATGCCGGAAACAAACGCCACCCGTGTGCAAATTTGAAATTAAATACCCAACTTAAATGCAACATTAAGATAGGGGTAAACCCGTGAAAACCATTCGCTCATTCAAGCATACCCTCCCCACTCCAAAAAAATGAACTAGTATTTTGTTGGGTTGTTGAAATGTAATAGGGAAGTGTGTATACATTACCTTAGGGCTTAGACATCCGCAGCGATACATTAATAATGTTGGACGCATTCACCGTTTAAGATATTTACTTGCTCTATTAAAAGCAGACTGGCCCCCGCCAACAATAACACATTCCGTTTTATTGTTTCTTTACATCTTATCCATGGAATGTTAGTATTTAATTTATGGTTGTGCCAAAAAGATTCTCTTCTGAATTTTGAAATCACAAAAAAACTAACGTTTTCGATGTCTGATGTTAAAAAATCTGTTTCACTGACCACCGATCCATCACTATAGTCATTGTTTCAGTTGAGGAAAAACGAATTTCACAGCAGATGTAATACATTAAATAATATTAGTTTCACCATAGTATATCATCAGCATTCCTTTTCGTGAACGTATTTTTTAGTTGAAATTTTTTCTGTCTTTGCAGGATGTGCCGGAGCGCTGCATTTGAAAATCGCTTCCCAAAAGGTGACGGGGATAGGGTGTGGAATCTGCATGGATAGCAGAAGAAGATGGTGCAGTCTCAACAGCAGGGGAAATCATCAGTTTGGTCATGGGTTTATAATGATACGGTAACAATTAATTTGTTTCAGGTTCTACGATCTGCAAGGTAAAGAAGGCTTGTTTAAAGGTAAAATGTCCATTCGATATTTATCGGAGCCCTGATTTGATCTTGTACTTTGTTGGAGTACTCCACAAGTGTAATTACAAGTGGTAACTTGTATAGCGAGTCATGACTCTAGGCAGGAATATTATTACATATTGTATGTTGCACATGGTGTTTGTTTGTGTGTGCTGATGTACTGAGTGTTATGTTTAATGTTTTGTCACGAGTGAATATTGGTTGTCCCTGTTTTTGTTGGAGTTGTGTTTTTTGTTACTATTTTTATAATTTGTGTGCTGCAATTAATTTTTCTTCCTCAGATGAGAGAACGCTGTGAGATGACGTTCCATGGACATCGCTTGCAGATTAACCGACCCTATTGGACCATCATCAATTCATTAGTTGAGTAATTTACCTCTTTCATTTTACTTAATGTTGATGTTGAGCTTGCTCTAGAATTAAAACTCAAAATTCATGGAATTAGATCGCCTGTATGGAAGTGCATATTTTGCACTTAGTATCTGGGTGATTATTCCTCGCATTCTTCTAAAATGCACTTTCGGCCATCTCCATTAAATGTGAGCAACTTGGCATTCAATCTGTTTCTTGCTTGTTTATCATGTTCACTAACCCGCTCTCTCCTTAGGTAACTCCACAACGCCCCGGCCTGTTAGAGTGTAGGATATGTAGTCAGTTCATAATAAATTGAAACAAAGGCCCTTCTGGCCCGTCATAATATTAGGTTAGATAGGATTTGCGTTTACTGGTAGATTTCTTTCTTGGATGCGAGGATTGCTCTAGTGTTAAATCTTAAAATTCAAGGAATCGGTCTTTCTTTAATTGGGGAGTTCAGATGTCTTTGGTGTCCTTTTCCGGCATTATTTTAATGGTTTGGTTTCGGTGTTTTCAATTAAATGTGAGCAACTTCGCATTCAATCTGTTTCTTGCTTGATTATTATGTTCACTAACCCGCTCTCTCCTTAGATACCTCCACAACGCCCCGGCCTGTTAGAGTGTAGGATATGTAGTCAGTTTATAATAAATTGAAACAAAGGCCCTTCTGGCCCGTCGTAACGGTAGGTTAGGTAGGATTTGCGTTTAGCTGATAGATTTATTTCTTGGATGCGAAGACTGCTCTAGTGTTAAATATCAAAATTCAAGGAATTGGCGCCTCTGACCCTGTCTTCCGTTAATTTGGGAGTTCAGATGTCTTTGGTGTTTTTTTCCGGCATTATTTTAATGGATTTGTTTATTGGAATTTTCAATTAAATGTGAGCAACTTGGCATTCAATCTGTTTCTTGCTTGATTATTATGTTCACTAACCCGCTCTCTCCTTAGATACCTCCACAACGCCCCGGCCTGTTAGAGTGTAGGATATGTAGTCAGTTTATAATAAATTGAAACAAAGGCCCTTCTGGCCCGTCGTAACGGTAGGTTAGGTAGGATTTGCGTTTAGCTGATAGATTTATTTCTTGGATGCGAAGACTGCTCTAGTGTTAAATATCAAAATTCAAGGAATTGGCGCCTCTGACCCTGTCTTCCGTTAATTTGGGAGTTCAGATGTCTTTGGTGTTTTTTTCCGGCATTATTTTAATGGATTTGTTTATTGGAATTTTCAATTAAATGTGAGCAACTTGGCATTCAATCTGTTTCTTGCTTGATTATTATGTTCACTAACCCGCTCTCTCCTTAGATACCTCCACAACGCCCCGGCCTGTTAGAGTGTAGGATATGTAGTCAGTTTATAATAAATTGAAACAAAGGTCCTTCTGGCCCGTCGTAACGGTAGGTTAGGTAGGATTTGCGTTTAGCTGATAGATTTATTTCTTGGATGCGAAGACTGCTCTAGTGTTAAATATCAAAATTCAAGGAATTGGCGCCTCTGACCCTGTCTTCCGTTAATTTGGGAGTTCAGATGTCTTTGGTGTTTTTTTCCGGCATTATTTTAATGGATTTGTTTATTGGAATTTTCAATTAAATGTGAGCAACTTGGCATTCAATCTGTTTCTTGCTTGATTATCATGTTCACTAACCAGCTCTCTCCTTAGGTAACTCCACAACGCCCCGGCCTGTTAGAGTGTAGGATATGTAGTCAGTTTATAATATTTTGAATCAAAGGCCCTTCTGGCCCGTCGTAACGGTAGGTGATTTAGGATTTGCGATTAGCTGATAGCGTTATTTCTTGGATGTGAAGACTGCTCTAGTATTAAATCACAAAATTTGTGGAAATGGATTCCTAGTTACGATGTGCACCCAGGTGTTCTTCGTTTCTGGGTGACCTTTCCTAGCATTTTTATAAAATGCAATTCGGTTCTCTGCCTTAAATGTGAGCAGCTTGGCATTCATTCCTTTGTGTTTTACATGTATTAACCAGCTCCCTCCTTAGCGAACAGCCCATTACAACGCCCCGGCCTGCCGAGAACTGCAGTGGGAAGTGTGTGTAGTGAGTTTGTGGTCACTGGAGAATGTGCCGAAGAATGTGATTTGTGTGCACCAGGAAAGAGAAGAATAGTGAGTGTGCTGTCTGTGTGGTGCCAGGTTGGTGTTAGTTTGAACCAGTTGGTGTGTATCAAGAGGACTACAGAAACTGTATTATAAAAAGTGTATTCACTTTTATGTAATTGTATGGCTGTATATTTTGTGCTCCTTCCTCCGCCTACCCTCACCATAGCCACGCAGTGACAGCAGACAAGATACAGCAGCCACGGATGATCTACTTATGACTACTTAGGCCTTTATTTGAGTGTTGTGTTTAATTATATCGTGTACGTAATACAATTTATGTTTTTATATTTATTATATTTGACTTAATATCACTTGTAGTGTGTAGGATTCTTGCACATTGGTCGTTTGACCCGGGTCAATCCAGGTTTGGTCGTTGAACTCCGGCTTTGCCTTGTGCACGGGCTCTCAGTTTATGACTTAGGCAGGAATTACACTCCATGCGCCATTATGCGCTCCTAATACTATTTTAAGATTATATTCCGTGCATACGACTTTTTTTTGCCATTATCATAAGTTTTTTTTTGACACATTTATTAACATTCTTTTCAGGTTTTTTCAATGTGTGCTTTTTGCATGTTTTCCGCTATTTACTTATTTTTGCAGGTATGTGTGAATGGTATGTTTGAGTGAATGTTTTAATTTGAATATTGGATGCATGATGATGAACAGGGTCAGCGCCGATAGGTATGCGAATTAAATAGGTAGGATTAGGGAATTCAGGTGTATATTTAGTTTAGAGGTGGGGTGGATTTTAGATTGGGAGGATAGGGCTTAATATCGTATATGCATAGTTTTTAGTTCTTAGTCCGCTTGATCTCGTCGCGTCTTGCCCTGGCCCTGGGAGTGAGTGCGTGGAATATGCCTCAGCGGGCCCGGAGGGGAACGCAGGGGGAAACGCCACGTTAAATAAAGGTTAACGAGCCGTTGGGCGTAACCTCTTGGGTCGGCATGGAATAACGCTCTATTGGTGTGTGTGGACGTTGCGTGAATGTACTGTGTGAATGATAGAATATTTCAAGCAAGTCATCACAATTTGTATTACTTCCAATATTTAAGAATTTTTTATACGTATTTATTTATGACCCTAAATGTGCACACTCAACGTATAGCAGCAGATGTACATTTGAGGATTTTATATTAGGAAGAGTCTGCATTGGAAAAATTGGGACTTTTGTACACGAGAAGGAATTTCCTGAACATCACTATTCGGCAACTGTAGAAATAATACTAACCACCTCCAAGGCTGCATATGTTTCCCCGCTAGGCTCCCAAAAAATGATTTTTTTCTTGCAAACATATTCTTTCACCATTCCCTTCGAGGTTCCCCCATAACCTCCATGATATTGCGCTCTGTAAATGTCCGCCATAAGATTCCACAGGAATTGGACGGCAGAATTTTTTGACATTAAATATACGTAATTATTCTGCTTTCAAGACGTGTCATCTGCTTTAGACTTCACGTTGACGGTGGCTTTCGATCACTGTTTTCCTTACTTTATGTTATTATTATGTGCAATTGGACACATTTTTATTTATTTTTTTATTTACGATTTTTATTGATATGCTCCATGTGGTTGATTATTATATCCTGGAACTTCTAATTTTATATTTACAATATATTTTTCATTTTGAATATTATCTTCTCCGATTCTACCAGTTGTTTTTATTTCGGATATTAATTTCAACGCTCATCGATGTACTGCATACGTATGCTATGACGTCATCATACATTATCTTTACATAACTGACATTTTTTATTTTCGTTTGTGATCCAGCAGTTAGTAGCAATATGTATCCAAAGATTCCATATTATGCTAAAAGAACTTTGGGATAGTGTAATTATGTATTGATTCTTCATGTGTTAACAGTATAAGTGGTTATCATTTTTTGTGTTTTATTGTCGAGTGACAATTTTTTTATTCAAATGTATTATTTTTAGCCATTCAAAATATAATAGTCCAACGATGTAACAATGAAATAATGTTGCTATCATTTGTTTACTAACCACGGTGAGCGATGTTTGACGTTTAAGGCCTTTACCTCAGCATGTTAAATAAATCTACTTCCTAAATTCTTCCAAAAATGTTCTATGAATATGTGTTATGATAATTAGTGATATGTAGAGAAATTTTCATAATTGACGTATGAAGTAATGGTCAGATAAAGTTTTAATTGTTATTATTTAATTGCTAACATCATAAGAAATGCTTAGTTATTATTTCATTTCGTTCCGGTTTCTGTTATTTTTGACACAATGAAGACGATAAAAATTGTTACATTTATGTATGATAAATTCAATCTGTGTTTATATTTTCTAATCACATGAAATAGATACAAACGCTTTTTGCACTATTTATCTGATGTTAATGTAAAAAGGGTTTGTAGAGTGCTCTATCATACTCGTTAATGTCAGCTGGGTGTTAAGATAATGTAACAATAGATGAAGTGTTATTGTTTTTTTCTTCAATTTGTTGGCTATTCATTGCATGGTAATAATCGAAAAGTATAAGTATAAAAATGTAGGAAGAAGGAAGGAAGGGATAATAGCCTATATTACAATTTGATGCCATATTTACAGTGTATGATGCTTTTGTTTTTTTGGAATGTTATTCAAGGAAACTTTCACCTTTATTGCATGAAATGTTCACCCCATCAAAAATTTTCACGAGATCCTATTCATTTTAAAATATGTTATGAAAATTATTCGTTTCTTACCTTTTTAACTATTTTAAATCCAACATAGAATATTATTTGTAATAAAGTACGTTATCCTGTGCTCTTGAATTATCTGAATACATAATTATCATCTGATTCCACACATCATATATTTATTGTTATATATATATTACATTGTTGCGAACTTAAAGAAAATGTTGTGAAGTATCCTTAGCTGTTTTTGTTTTTAGATTGACTTTTATTTTTACTCGTTGAGATATTCTTTGGATACAAGAAAGTAAAATGTTTTGGAAAAACCATGCGTTGCCATTTGTTTTTATTGCCTTAGAATAGTTGTGCCGGAAGTTGTCCTCTCAGCACACCAGAAAAAAACAAGGTCCATGGATTTATATTGCTTAAAAGATGGATATGAATACTATAAAACATCACTTATAAGAGCCAGTAAAGTATTGGAACAGGTGTGCAGCCTGCTAGCTAGTGTTTTTTTTCTTTTTAAGTTTGACAGTGTTTATCCTGTTTAGCCATGGCGTTTGTCAATTAATTTTATGTGTCTCTACTTGTAACATATACTGCTTTAATATTATTTTAATGTCCATGCAAGATATTTATGCGAATAAACGTGTTGACGATTCATGGCGAGTGTTGCTCGACGTTTATGGGTCTACGTCGAAAATGTGTCGTGAATATAGGTTCTGTTCCTTACCAAATATAATTGATGACTGGAGTTAATGTTATGAAGTGATTTTTTCATTATATTGCAATCATTTAGTCGCAAATAGTTATAAAAAACGTAATTCTATTTTCCCCTTGATTTTGTGATGTGAGTTTCCATGACTACGCAGAAGAAAGAACATTTAATTATTTTACCCCGTTCTTGGGTTTTCCAATGACATGGAAATTAAGCAAACATTAGTACTTCATGCCTTTTAATGCATGTACCATGACTTTTCAACCCTTTGTGGTGCATCCTCCGGGGAGCATGCAATGTGTTACCTAAGGGCTGAAGTAATATTGTTGGTGTTTCCAATTTTTTTCTCTTCGTTGTATACTCGATGTGTTCCACTTCGACAACAGATCGTAAGCTCATCATTTGATTATATTGAAGAGATATACCCTTCGTCACTACAGCAGAAAAAACTTTACATGATATTCAATATTTAATAACAAATTATAAGTGAATGGTATATTTGATTCTTTCATTTTGCCAATTTTCAGGCGGTTTTCAGCATTTTTCTTCCGATAGAAAAATGTTATCTTCTTTTACCTTTTGGTTTGCTTTCGCCTCATTTGTACTTCAGATGTCAGTGAACGCTTGCTGCGCTTTGACATACTTGGTTGAAAGTTAGACTTTTTGCTTTCCATAGAAATATTCTTCTAACCTAAGTTGAAAAAAATATTCGATGAATGATTGATAACATTAATTACCTGTCCATTTCATACCTTGGTGTTATGTTTCCAGTTTTATATAACTGCATACAATCTCGTAAATGCAACGATTGGACGGTCTTGTGGGGCATTCATAATTTATCCGTCGATAACCTACTAGCCGTCCAGTGGGATGATTTTATATTATGTTACTTTACCTCTGTCAATTTGATCAATGAAGAGGATGATTAAGTATTTAAATTGTTTCCATTTTTTCTGGACCACGCAGCCTTTCCTAATTTTCCATCCTCTCCAGGTAAGGGTATCCGAAAAGATTTTTTTCATGGCATGTGCCTTGACTATTCCCTGAAGTACTCATAATTTTTTGTTGCATATACTGTGAAATTCTGATGGTATTATCGTGATGTTATAACGTGATGGATGGATTGAATTAACTTTATGGAAATATGTTACAGGCCCATAAAAAAAATGGAGAAGCTATTTCTGCATCAGGGTACTTTTATATTATTTTTTAATGCCTTGGAGAACGTTTATAACCCCTGCAGAACGTTATTCAAGCCTTTAGACTTTCAAAATTACGTTAGGCATTTTTACCCATTAATTCCAAAAGAAATAAAAATAAACGGTGTGAAAACGCGACGGCAAACTATTGCATGCCGGTAAATATGTATACGTGTGACGTGACACACTCTTTCTTCTACTTGCATCTCGGTGATGCTGCTGACACCTCGTAGTAGTCCGTATAATCCATTGAAGCATAACTTTCATCCGAGGTACATTTATTCAGTATATATATTTCATGATTTACTTTATTTATTTAATTCAAAATGAATTATTTAATTTATTCGTGTAAAAACGGCATTTAGGAGGTCTAAGCCTGAAATTAAGATGTCGTAGTCGGTCAGCGGAAGTAAATACTGTTCATTTTAAAAACATAATTTAATTCAAAGAATGTATTGTCGGCATACATTCTCGTTCAAGTGTCCAGTGAATGGAAATGCACAATTATGAGTAGTCCATACCGCTTAAAATTTTTATTTCGTCAATATATTAGTTCATAGATTGTAAGAAATTTGTCGTCTCCATTTTAGTAGAAGTTAACTTTATTTAATGAAACCTTTTTAACATTATAATTCAATAAAATATATAGATACCTTATTTGTTCTGGCCTCAAATTTAATTTCCCTCACAATAAATTAAAAACGACCATTAACCGAAAAAAGGACCTGCTCAACTGCACTCTTCAATATAGCGATTTTTAAAATGTGATCTGATTCTTAACGTATTCAGTTACTGCATGTTTCTGAATGTCAACCCGCTGTTTGTACTTGAACTCGACTAGACTGAAAACATTTAGTTGGAAAAGAACTTTTTTTTGGCAGAGTAAATTCAGTGAATTAGGTGTACCCGGAGTGAATGCCAAGAATATGCATTTGGTGTATCGGAAGTATGTTCAAAACCTTTTGTGCAAACGCAATATAGGTTTTTAGTTTACTTGTAAATATCTTTCCTATAAAATTGCAATTTGATTGGTTTTGGTACTAATTTCGTCCTTAATGCCTTACTTTCTTCAATCGTATTGGCTGGAAATGGGCCGATTACCAACCCGTCAAACGAAAAATGTTGCCTTCGACATCGATGTAATGGCAGACCTTCAATGACTCTTCTGTATGCTCTTCAACACCTTTTCTTACTCTGTATATCTCTCTTAATTTAATTATTAAACATTTGATGACACAATTAAACTGTAGCTGTTTTTCGAGTCGAGGAGGGTTTTAAAAACATTATTGGCCTTGCCTCAACTACCAGCAAGTAAGAACCCATGATCTGGACATTGCGTATAAACAAGTGAACGACGGACGGCAGCAAATTCCACTCGCTGGATCTGCGTGCGCCTTTGATATATGTTTTAAGATTCCTGTTCCCCTAGGATTTCAATGATCCAGGTGGTAGCTATTATGCTTACCTGGAATGGGAGCGTTTACTCGGAACCGTAGTCGCTAAATGTACACGAAATCGTTAGATGGAAAGGAAAAAGGAATTGTGTCGGTTGTGATTGGACGAATTGGATGACGTACGAGTCTTTTGCACACTCACTTTTCCGAAATGGTGAGGAACATCAGTTTCCCTTCGCTTATAGCTCAAGAACTAATTGACGGACTGAAGAACGGCAAAAATAAGGGTGTTTCTATTTTGCGTACTCTATGAGATAAGCCAATAAAAATATAGTAAAATACTGCATTCTAGGAAATCTCCTAATTTTTAATATATTATATCGAATTTAATGCACATCCATTTAATCATGCTAATGCTTATCAGGTTTTGAAATTTATGGGTTAATTTTTTAAACTTAAGTTTTCTATCCAGCATGGGAACATGTATGAATTAATGTACTTAATGTAAAAATGAGCTACACGTTTATCGGCATCCTCTTCTTAGATATCTTTCTGCGAACAGTGTGTCGCCTCCTTTGAAATGCGTGTTACAATTGGGTTGGTGTTGTTATCTCCGTATGAATTTTTCTTGCAACCAGTTTCATGTTGTTTACACCCAGCTTATAGAGATTAAATGTGTTTAATATGAATATAAATGTACTGAAAAGATGTTTTAACGTGCGACTTGTGTACCTCATCTCCTTTCAATAATTTTCTCCTGCGATATTTTCCTTAATACATTAGGTTTCATTAATTTCTTTTACGCAAGGATCTTTCATTTATCAGAATATGGAAATCAATCTATATTGGAACTAAATTAAATCAAATCATGATAATTGAACCTGAATGGAATATTTAGATGGCAGAAAGCGTGTTTTCTTTTGAAGAATAGTGATCTAATTAATATATTAAATTTATAAATGTTTTCTCATTTATAAATTAACTAGCGGAAGGTTCCCGATGACTTTTAACTGGGGGCGAGTGAGGGTGGTGAAAACCTTTAAATATAATAAATTAAAGTAAGCCAATATTATATTAGCTTTTTAAAAAAGTAAGACCGGATATCCAGAAACTAATAGGACTGGGGACATTTATTAAACAAACCCCAAATTAGAAGGATATAACGCAAAATATTCCATTCCAATGTAACAAACTATTTACGTATTTTAATATCCTTATCTGTAAACATAGTCCCAATTGTGAATTAGCAGATAAAATTCACCACTTGCACAGCTGATGCAGATGTGCACAAAATAAATGACGGTAATGGTACAGTAAGGTATCACGCAGCGGTATTAAATTTCTATTGAAAAACAAATGTTTTTGTAAAATTTCATTGCGCACTTAATTCTACTCGCGTTTGAACTCTGCCACGCAAAGAGTTTAGAGTGAAAATTATCAATCCAAAGTTCTTCAATAACTAATTTAATACAGGAAATTATGATATATTTACACAGAATTCAATGATTTTCCTGGAGTGAAAGTTAACAATAAAGGGTTAAGTACAACCTAGTGATGGAAAAATGTTGGTCAAAATCGATTTTTCGAGCAATCGATTTTTAATCGAAATGAAAAGCTCGACTTTTCAGCAAAAATCGAAATTTGAACTAAAAGATCGATTAATCGAAAAAATCTACGATTCAATTTTGAAAAAATGCAGTTGGTATAAAAACATGTTTATTATTCATTTGAAAAACGCTCATAATACATATTTGAATAATATAAAACATCCCTAAAAATGTACTTAGAAAACATTCTTGAATTATTAGTCGTGCAAATTTACAATTTACTTTAATGTGGATCACCGCTTGGAACCATTCGGCTTCACTAAAATTTTTAAGAAAGATCAACTGATTGAGATGCTTTCTTGATGATCTAGAGTGTGCCTTTCCAATTTTACCGGCCAATACGCTGAGTATGACGTTATCATACTCAGCACTCTGATCGCGAAACAGTACGTGTTGGGGTATTCACCCTTTATCTCCTCCCAGACTTCCAGAGGATTGGGGTTGACTTTCCTATCGACGGGTGGCCTATTGAGGTATTGCCTAACTTCTACTGGCATCTACTTCTAACAAGAAGTGACCTCAGTGGCAGTTCATCGAGGACCTCTACTGACTACTACGCGCTGCTGAGATGAAAAGAAATGGTCACGATCGAAGTTGAGAAATCGAGTTTGGATCGAAACTCGAAGATCATGGCTCGATCTCGGTTTCCTCGACCTTTGACTATTGAAACTCGATTTTCGATTTTAATTGAAATCGATTTTTCCATGACTAGTACAACCCATTCAGTTGATTTATGATAAAATATTTCCTAGAACACAATAGATTTTTTCTCAAAATTTTCGCTTTCATTATCAGCAGTTTGGGTTGTGCGTTGATGAGTAAACGAATCATTCAATGAGTCAGGACATTTCCTCATCATCATAATCATATTAATATATAAAAATATAGTGGTGCCTATCTGTCTGCCAGTTCTATGTTCGTTACGCATCTCCTCCAAAAATACTGAACCAATTGAGCTGAAATATTGCAGGGTTCTATCGTACACAATAGAAAGTTCCATGGACTATAAAAAAAAGGCTCAGAGCCCGGGTTTGTTTCCTGGCGCCAATTACGTATTTACGTTGGTTTAAATTGACTTTTTCAATTTATGGTGACGCAAGAGTTTTTTCATAGTTGCTTGTAAATTTAATACTGTAATCCTCTTTAGAGATCGTTTACTCATTTATTGTATTTTGTTCTTACGGAGTTGTTGCTCCGGGACAATAAAATTATATTCAACATTCAAGAGCTTTTTCTTTTGCTCAGTGAAATAACTTGAATCGATTTCTTTCATTCTTTCTGTATTTAATCGGAAAGTGTTTAAAATTTGTTATTATTTTAAACTTCCTTATTCTTTTAACCAATTTATACTTTGACCTCAATGTTTCTGGGCAATGTGTAATTTACGTTGAAATTTACTGTTTTTTTTTGGTATTTCATAAGAAAAATTTTTCGCGGGCTCAGTTGTGATTGGACGGAGTCGATATACGTCAGAGGTTGCAATACGCCCACTTTTCCGAAAGGGTTAAAAACATCAGTTTTTCGCCGCTTATAACTCGAGAAATAATTGACGGATCAAAAAACGGAAGAATACGGGTCTTTTTATTTTACAAACTTACAGATAATTTGTTGGAGTATGTCTTAAGAGTAACTAACTTTCATCCTACAAATGAAATTTACGAAACCATCAGGATATTTGGGTGCCGGCTACCTTGGAAGAAAAGAATAAATTCATAGGTGTTTTGATAATAATGAGCGTTGTTCATATTCCAGAAATTCGCCCATATTGGTTAAATGATCAAACGTATATGAACACGATATTAAAAAATAGTATGCCTCGGGATCGTTTCCTAGCCTTTCTAAGTTATTGGCACTATATCGACAATAACAAAGCTCGATGTGAAGATCTTTTAATTAAGATAAGGTCTATTCTTTATAAAATAAATGAGAAATTCCAAAAACCTGTGAAATCTGGGAAAGAAGTAGTGATTGATTGAAGCATTTCGTGGGCGTCTGTTAAAGTAAATATGAACAAGGTAAATGACATAAAAATGGCGTCAATCTTTATAAGGTTTCCCTTTCCGAAGGTATACTCTGGTAAAAAGTATATTCGCCTCTCTTTTACACTGGACCATCCACACAGGTATGTATTATTCTCTATCAACTCTTTCGCTAGAGGAACTCTAGTGTAGAAACTGTCCGTTTATACATCTACATGCACATAATAGCCTGCAAGCCACCATAAAAATAATATGCTAGTCTAAACTTCACTTTTAAAAAAAGATAAAAATAGTTAAGTAAGAATGCATAAACATGCTGTTAGTTGGGTTAGATAAAAGCCTTTATGCTAACACGTAACTACTTATTCTATCCATTGATACACTCGTATGCATTGGATATTTTTACAGCTATTCATATCCCTAAGTGTACGAGTATAAAGGACATTGTGATTCTGCAAGTTCGGCAATCAATTTCTCTAATTTGTTGATTATGGTCCAGTCTACCTTAGTTAGTTATATTTCGCAAACTATATTTAACATATTCAAAGCTCGCGAGCTAGCAGCGAAAACTTGAACGGAGTCACCCGCTGAGGTGTACGAGTGCAAGATATTCCACAGAGAAAGATTCATTCGCCTTGACCGGGACCCTGTCAAGGCGAATGATTTTTTCTCTGTGGAATATCTTATATTTAACATCCTCACTGAAAATATTAACTTGGAATTTTTTAAGAGATTAAGTCTAAATTTTAACCTACGATCTGACAATGATTCCCATTTTAATTCATTAAATAGACTCTTTACGCTAATATCGTCATCGTTACAACATGCAAATAGTTACATGCACAAAAGTGAGCAAGAACAATGGGTACTCCGCTTGTTGCCAACAGAAGCTAAACCTATCCTTCCAAATACTTAAATGTTTGAGCGTAACCCCAGGGTTATATCCTTGATTGCATCCGAAGATAGACAACTGGGACTATCGGGCAACGACCAAGAGAATGGATTCTTTTCTCAAACAACTAGCGTTGCACCTGTGGTGGTTCTTAATGATATATACTGTTATAAAATCGCCAAACTAAGCTCTTCTTCTCTAAGTGAATACACAGCGTATGATAGAACTCACCGCATTATGTAGATGTAGATGAAATTTTGAGTCGATGGAGTCCGCTCACCTGAAGGTTTCAAACACTCGAGAATGATTGATAGAATTTGGAGGAAAGATATTTATAAGGTAGTCGCTAAAGACAACGTGATGCTACCTATAATGAGAACGAAGAAAAACTATCAATCCGAATAACGGGCCGTTCTAAACTTAACCGCTTGTTTACATGTCAATAGTGCATGCTTGGTGATCTTCACCCTCTGCCACACACCCTCGCGGTGGCTTGCAGGGTATAGTGTAGATTTAGATGGAGATGTAAACGGATTTACCCTACATACATTGACAAGAAATTATGTGGAAAAGGCGACTGGCTTAATTGTGTGAATGTAATCCATCTTTCCTCATAAGCATTCACTTGACACTTCGTAAGATATTCCATACCTTGTGTATGATTTCCATGTCTCTCGTAGAAAATGGTAAAATTAGTATTTCCGTTGAATTTCATTCAAAGTACTAAATATGTAATGCTAAGGTATTTAGGGTATCCTCAACATTCTCATATTATTTTCTATTTAAACAAGAAACAACTCTTATTCAACTTGTCTCGCAAGTTTGGATGGTTATTTTCAAACGACTTGCAAAATCATGATTGTTGGAAGCTGCGCGAATTAATCTAAGTAAGTAAGCATTAATATTTTTAATATGCATTAAAGAAGATTTTGGAAATGCCTCTTGGTTTGATTTTTGAGGAATTTATGTGTGAAATAAAATCAGCACGAAATCTGACGTTAACGTATGATGGAAAATAATATTTTAAACCTTCTCTCTGTTGACCATGATTAATTTCCCATTCCCGGCAATAAAAAAGACGAATCGGTCGCTGACTAACGTGCTGACTGTGACGTCAATGAACCCGAGGAGTCCATTTGGTCAAAGTGAGCATACCACATTTGCTTAGCTGGACGGGATTTTTCAAGGGCCGACTCACAATACTTGGCATACCTAACACCCTCCACTTATCCAATTTTCGACCTATATTTGTACAAAAGCCAGAAGATTAAATGCCCCTCGGGAAAGTGAAAGGGAATCACTTCAGCATTTGTTAAACTCACGGCATTCCAAGTTCAAGGACGAAGCAATATCTCTCGCGCCTCAGTCCCTTGGTTTATTTCGTGCGAGGCAAGAACGAAGTCCCGATCAGCTGTTCAGTGGTGTGAAATTCATGCAAGAATGGATGGAGGAATTCCTGCTTTGTAATGACAGGCTGCTTTCGTTTAAAGTATTTTACGTGTATTTCACGCTTGTATGCCAGTGAGTGATAAAGTCTAAGATTGAACATGAGTCGTATTGACAACTATCGTAGATATAAACTATCCACGTGAAGATTAGGTTGCTCACCAAATACCGGCAACAAATAAGCCTGCTAGCGGATTAGAACTACTCGAGATGTTGTTCAGTGTACCGGGTGCTTTTTAGTGCATATTGTGAGAGTGCAAATCAAGAACCGGGAAGTTTTTCATCAGCAAACAAAACCTTGCAGTGAGGTATGAATTTTGCTGGGTGAAAGTGAGTTTAGCTGTGTGAATCAAGTGACAAGTGACCAATTGATGTTGCGACGTGATCGTATAATGATCCTATACTGCCTTGCCAAGACAAATCAACCGTAATTTGTTGCTGTGAGGCAGCCCTGTTGTAGTATGGAATACAGGTCTACTTCAATAGTTCCCGAGCCTCGTGAAGGTAAGAACTCATTTGTTTGGTTTGTTTCCATTAACGCTACTAACGTCCAAATGTTATTTTCCTTGTTGAATAATTATACAATCGATGCCGCCGAAATTTGCCATTCTTGCAGGAGGATGGCTTTAATTTGGAAATACTAACGTATGTTCGGAAGTCAAGGTGGTTATGAAACACTCGGAACTTTCCAGAAGTGTTATTGAAGAATTTAATTCATCTGATTGTAATCCAGATTAAAAATTAGAACGTTATTCAATTGTTTCAAAAAACGCAACAAATCTGGCATCGACAACTGAAATCGGTAATCAAGTATCAGACATCATTTGACTTAAAGATTTGGTAGGTTGGGAATAAATTCTTTGTAAAATGAATATTGGTGCAGTAGTTGTTTGATTAAAAAAATTTTCCTTGGACACAATTTCAGGGAGTTGAGAAATATAACCATCTAATGTGTGTTTTGTCAATTTTTCCCGCAAAAAGGAGTAGTTTACGGAATTTATGGCAGGTGGCGCTAATATTTAAAAAAATAAACTAAAATAAAAACAAAACTTCGCGATTATATGGAAATATTAACATCCAAAATAATTATCTTGCGATAGAAATAGAAGGTGAAGGTTTAAATTCGCTATCTATATATATTATAAATTTTCAAAAATTAATAACCACAGCGAGTACATTGTACACACTTAGGTAATTGGTCCAGATACTGGTGTGACGTCATGCCAGTCCGTGACATTTGACCCGTGATACTCAAGTTCGATCCTTAGTTTTCGTCAGGAAGCGGTTCCGGAAGGACAGGTCAGTTTTCAGTCCTAGTCTTAGAAAGTTTTGCTTTATTAGGTATATTGATTTATTACTGTTCATTGAGTTTGTAGTGATTTTATTATGCCAAGGTGTGTGGGAAATAAGAGAAATTTAAAATAGTTCGAAGGGTTTTTTCTCGACGCATGAAGAATAGCGATACCATTTGCTTCATTGCCTGTGAAAATCTTTCTTTACTTGGCGATTCGTCGCTGGTAATATTATAGGATATTTTTTTCCATTGGTTGCCAGATAATGCCAGCAGTTGTGCAGCGAAATTTATGGTAACTTCCTGTGGCATCAGTTAACAGAGTGAATTTGTTTTAGGAAGGAGTGTTTCGAGCTATGAGCGACGCAAAACTGGATCTTCAGCGACGATTAACTGGGAATTCGTGAAACAGGCCATGACGAACGCTATTCAGGAGGAGTAATGGTAAGTAGGCTTCATTGCTAATTCTTTCCCTTAACGCGTGCTTCCATTTTAACATAAAATTTAGCGGTTTTTTTTTCAAATCTGCTACTTCCGATCGATGCTGGGTTTCCATCTGATATTCACGCTTTTCCCGCCAAAATCTCGAGATTGCTTCGAGTCTCTAGAATTTTCTCGAACGTGTCTCAGCTACTCTACTCTACGCCGCCCTGCCTGTGTGGCAGGGGGCGAAGATAACCAAACATGCACTATTGACATGCAACTAGGTTACTACATGGAAAAATTCTAAATAATAGGGTCACGTGACGCAGATGGTTAGTATTCAATTGCTAATAAAAGGATTGGTTGTTAATACACGCAGCATGCACTACAGACTACTAAACAGTATTTCACTTATCTATCCCTTTGCTATGTTGCCTATCGTGTTCTCTTATAGTACGGGGTAAACATGACATTTTGAATCTATCGGTACGACAATCTATCTCTGTAATCTTATTTATCTGGTCGAATCTAGCATAATGCGCTGGTGTTTTTAATATATGCCTAACATCTTCAGGAAAGCTATCCGTTATAAATGTCTGCAATAGATTTAATCTGTACTTTGAGCTACTATCTGATAGTAATGTCCTACCTAATTCTTGTAATAATTCTGGCACACTACTCAACCTATCGTAACACATTTGAACAAACCTAGCTACTCTAAGCTACACACTTTCTAGCTCTCTGCTCAAACCTAATTCAATCGGATCTCAGGCACTGGATGAATATTCAAGGTTGGCCCTAACTAGTGAAAAGTAGCATCGCTCTTTTGTCTTCACATCATATTTTCCAAGTACTCTTTTAATAAGTCCTACCTTTCTCTTGTCTCGGCCGCATATTTCCTGATGTGTCTTCCCCACGATAAATCTTTTCTGATTGTTACAACTAAGTACGTCATGGTTTCAACGCTTTCGATTTTTGTGTTACTAATGCTCTAAGATCGAAATATTTCTCTTCCAAAATTAATATCTACAATTTTTAAGGATAAGTCCAAACTGTCATTTGTCATGCCACTCTTGAATTGCATCTAAATCTTTGCTCAGCGGATACCTATCTTCTTCTTTCAATACACTCCTGCACACTACCGCATCGTCCGCAAACAGTCCACGTTTACTATTTACTACGCTACCTAAATCGTTTATGAATAATAAAAATAGAAGCGGACCTATTACACTAATATGGAGAACCCCCGATGTGACTTTGATTGTCTCTGACATGATACCATTTTAAACATTCTCTAGCGTCATTACGACGCCTGCCTGCTTACGAAAAGAAGAAATCGAAGTTTGTATTTATTTATTTCTTTCTTTCTTTCCGCACAAAGTATAGTTAGGTTAATTAGGAATAGAGTTCAGTCTGAGATAAAAGGATTGCAGTAGATAAACGGCACATGGAAGTAAAGTTGGGTTCCTTTATCTTCCGCCTCATTGATGTTGATTTGTTTTTACGGATGGTTTTCGTTTCCGATTTCCTAAGGAATAGTTTCTACTGCCTTCGTGCTCACCCAGTCCAGAGCTCATTATCATTTTACAGTTAATTTAGATTCTTCTATGACGGTTCCACATAATACGCGTTGACCTCGATTCCAATCCAATAGTTTATCGTTTCAGTTAAGAGTGTTGAAAGGTGTGCTCGGTGAAAGTGATGAGTTCAGATACGAGTCTCTGGGACTACGTCAGACGTCATTATGGTTAGAATATTTTAAGCGGACCATTTGCTTAGATTTCTGACTACCTATTGATCCTTGTATTCAGTCTCGAATGTAGTTCTATGGTGTTTGGCTATACCTTGTTTCAATTCATGTTCCATGAGTAGAAAAACTACAACGTCCACACTGAGCAACGCGACCAATTTCTTTCACGAGAGGAAATCATCAGTTGATTGTTCACAACACATAAGTTTGGAGGAAGCGAGGGTTGTGGAAGGGGACGTAACTGAAGTCAAATAGAAAGAGAGATCATCTACATCTACATAATACCCTGCAAGCCACCACAAAGGTGTGTGGCAGGGGGTGATCTCTCACCAAACATGCACTACATATCATGCATAAAAAAGGAATAGTATTAATATACTAGTCAGAACTTCACTGTTTAAAAAAGATAGAAATTGCAAAGCAAACATGCAAAAACATTCTGTTAGTAGGGTTAGCTTTAAGTACTCATACCAACATGCAGCTACCAATACTATCCATTGCTACTCTCCAATTGGACATATTTACCGTTCGTTATTCGTATCTCTAATTTTACGAGGGAAAAGGGACATTTTGAATCTATCAGTTCGGCAATCAATTTCTCTAATTTTTTATTATGATCCGGTCTGCCATAGTAAGTTGGGGTTCGCAAAATATTTTTAAAATCATCACTGAAAATATTGTCTTGAAATTTATTTAAGAGGTTAAGTCTAAATTTCAACCTGCGATCTGACAATGATTCCCATTTTAATTCATTTAATAGACTGGTTACGCTAATATAATTATCGTATCGTCCCTTTACTAATCTTGATGATCTTCGCTGCACACGTTCAAGGTCAACGAGGAGTTAAAATGAAGGAGTGGGGGGGGAGTCAAGTTCTGACCTCAATTGTTTTGTGTTTGGGAGATGCCGATAATGGGGGAAGGGCCAGAAAACAACAACAACAAAACTTCCTTCACAATTTGACGATATGGTCCATTTTTCTTCATCTCCAGCTCCTCGAACTCGAGGTTCTTCCTTACTTCTCATTGTGTAAGGATATAAGGGATGAACACATTCGTATAGCCGTCCTAGGACAGTTGTTATGTCCCTCAATGCATAAGATCTTTGGTTCGCCGGCCCTTATTTTGCATGAACTTCCCGTACGTCTCAATATAAATTTTCATAATACCCTGCAAGTCACAATAAAGGTGTGTGGCACGGGATGAATTCACAACAAACATGCATTACATATCATGCATAAAAGGTATAGTAATTATATTCTCGTCTGAACTTCAGAATTTAAAAAGAGTATAGGAATAGCAAAGGAAGCATGCAAAAACATGCAGAAAGCCAGCAAATCGACACCTTGTTTGTTTAGAGCTAAGGAAACAGAACACCCTGTCTTGAGAGTAATAGAGAGGAAGGTGCTGCGAGATAGAACCTTATATTCTCGTTTCCGTAAGGAACATGAAAATTACATGTCGTCTCCAGTGTTCAATTTAGCCATGATAACTTTGTGATGTTCGGGATAACAGCGCTTCACCAATACGAAAATTCCAAGTGCCTCCAATGTAATCCATAAGATTACATCCCATGCCAGAAACAAACGCCACCCGTGTGCAAATTTGAAATTGCCTCCCCACCTTAAAGACAACATTAAGATAGGAGTATACCCGTGCAAAGCTTTCGCACATTCAACCATACCCTCCCCACTCCAAAAAAATTAACAAGTATTTTATTGGGTTGTTGAAATATAATAGGGAAGTGTGTATACATTACCTTAGACCTTAGACGTCCGCAGCGATACATTAATAATGTTGACGCATTTACCGTTTAAGATATTTAGTTGCACTATTAAAAGCAGATTGTCTCCCGCCAACATTAACACATTCCCTTTTATTGTTTCTTTAATTCTTATCCATGGGGCATGCTAGCATTTAATTTATGGTTGTGCCAAAAGGATTCTCTTTTGAATTTTGATTTCACAAAAAACTAACGCTTTCGATGTCTGATGTTAAAAAATCTGTTTCACTGACACCCGTTCCATCACTATGGTAATTGTTTTAGTTGAGGAAAACATAATTTCACAACAGATGTAATCCATAAAATAAAATTAGTTTCACCATAGTATATCATCAGCTTGCTTTTTAGGGAACGTATTTTTAAGTTGAAATTTTTTCTGTATTTAGCCATAATAACTTTCTGATGTCCGAGATAACAGCACTTCACCAATGCGAAAATTCCATGTGCCTCCAATGAAATCCATAAGATTGCTACCCATGACCGTGGAAGTTAACGCCGCCCGCGTGCAAATTCGAATTTTCCGCCACACTTTAGAGGACACATTAAGAGTGGGGTAAATCCGCGAAAAATTTTCGCACATTCAATCATCCCCTCCCCACTCCAAAAAACTTAATTGGTCTTTTGTTGAGTTGTAAGAATGAAACAGGGAAGTGTCTATTCATTATGATAGAGTTCTGGCGTCCGCAGTGACAATTAATTAACGTGGACGCATTCACTGTCTAAGTTATTAACTTCCACTATTAAAAGCATTATGATCCCTGACGAAGATAATAATTCCTGTATCATCGTTTCTTAACAAATCAACATTGGGCGTTGTTACTGTTTGTGCTTGTGCCAAATATATTTTTGACTTAAGTAAAAAAAAATTTAATATTATCTAGGTCAAAATCTTATTCACTGCCATCTTATGCTTATGATAAAAATCTTATTCACTGATACCCGATCCACTACTATAGTGTTTGTATTAGTACAAAAAAAAGACGTT
Organism: Platycnemis pennipes; assembly: GCA_933228895.1. Classification (NCBI taxonomy): domain Eukaryota; kingdom Metazoa; phylum Arthropoda; class Insecta; order Odonata; family Platycnemididae; genus Platycnemis; species Platycnemis pennipes. The sequence goes on along the minus strand of OW121854.1, from coordinate 121,826,047 downwards.
GATAACGGAAGAAATATATGAAAGAATATTATATTATCCGTAGTACTTAAACTTTGCTCTTGAAGGAACGTATTTTTAAGTCAAAGTTTTTTGTCTTTGCAGGATGTGCCGGTGAGCTGTGATTTCGAAATCACTTCCCTAAAGTGAAGGGGATAGGGTGTGGAATCTGCATGGATAGCAGAAGAAGATGGCGCAGTCTCAACAGCAGGGGAAATCATCAGTTTGGTCTAGGTTTATATTGATACGGTAACAATGAATTTCTTTCAGGTTCCACGATCTACAAGGTAAAGAAGTCTTGTTTAAAGGTAAAATATCCCTTCGATATTTATCAGAGCCCTGATTTGATCTTGTACTGTGTTGAAGTACTCCACTAGTGTAACTACAAGTGGCCACTTGTATAGCGAGTCATGACTCTAGGCAGGAATATTATTGCATATTGGGTGTTGCACATGGTGTGTGTATGTGTGTGCTGATGTACTAAGTGTTATTCTTAATGCTTAATCACGAGTGAATTTTGTTTGTGACTGTTTTTGTTGGAGTTGTGTTTTTTGTGAATATTGTAATAATTTATGGTACTGCAATTAATTTTTCTTATTAATATAACAGGACGCTGTCAGAGGCGGTTCCACGGACATCGTTTGCAGATTACCCTGTGCCTATTGGCCCATCATGTCAGTCCAGCAGTTGAGTAATTTACCACTTTTATTTTAATTTATATTGATGTTGAGCTTGCTCTAGAATTAAACCTCAAAATTAATGGAATTGGATCGCTAGTATCGAAGTGCATCCATGTGCACTTAGCACACTTGGGGTGACCATTCCTAGCATTGTTGTGAAATGCACTTTCGGATATATGCATCAAATGTGAGAAACTTGACATACAATCTGTTGCATGCTAGTTTATCATGTTCACTAACCCGCTCTCTCCTTAGGTAACTCCACAACGCCCCGGCCCGTTAGAGTGTAGGATATGTAGTCAGTTTATAATAAATTGAATCAAAGGCCCTTCTGGCCCGTCATAATATTAGGCTAGATAGGATTTGCGTTTACTGATAGATTTATTCCTTGGATGCGAAGATTGCTCTAGTGTTAAATCTCAAAATTCAAGGAATTGGTGCCTCTGACACTGTCATCCCTTAATTGGGGATGTCAAATGTCTTTGGTGTCCTTTTCCGGCATTAGTTTATTGGATTTGTTTATTGGAATTTTCAATTAAATGTGAGCAACTTGGCATTCAATCTGTTTCTTGCTTGATTATCATGTTCACTAACCCGCTCTCTCCTTAGGTACCTCCACAACGCCCCGGCCTGTTAGAGTGTAGGATATGTAGTCAGTTTATAATACATTGAAACAAAGGCCCTTCTGGCCCGTCGTAACGGTAGGTTAGGTAGGATTTGCGTTTAGCTGATAGATTTATTTCTTGGATGCGAAGACTGCTCTAGTGTTAAATATCAAAATTCAAGGAATTGGCGCCTCTGACCCTGTCTTCCGTTAATTTGGGAGTTCAGATGTCTTTGGTGACCTTTTCCGGCATTATTTTAATGGATTTGTTTCGGAATTTTCAATTAAATGTGAGCAACTTGGCATTCAATCTGTTTCTTGCTTGATTATCATGTTCACTAACCCGCTCTCTCTTTAGGTAACTCCACAACGCCCCGGCCTGTTAGAGTGTAGGATATGTAGTCAGTTTATAATATTTTGAATCAAAGGCCCTTCTGGCCCGTCGTAACGGTAGGTGATTTAGGATTTGCGATTAGCTGATAGCGTTATTTCTTGGATGTGAAGACTGCTCTAGTATTAAATCACAAAATTTGTGGAAATGGATCCCTAGTTACGATGTGCACCCAGGTGTTCTTCGTTTCTGGGTGACCTTTCCTAGCATTTTTATAAAATGCAATTTGGGTTCCTGCATTAAATGTGAGCAGCTTGGCATTCATTCCTTTGTATTTTACATGTATTAACCCGCTCTCTCCTTAGCGAACAGCCCATTACAACGCCCCGGCCTGCCAAGAACTGCAGTGGGAAGTGTGTGTAGTGAGTTTGTGGTCACTGGAGAATGTGACGAAGAATGTGATTTGTGTGCACCAGGAAAGAGAAGAACAGTGAGTGTGCTGTCTGTGTGGTGCCAGGTTGGTGTGTTTTGGAACGAGTTGCTGTGCATCAAGAGGACTACTGAAACTCATTAGTGTATTCACTTTTATGTAATTGTATTGCTGTATATTTTGTGCTCCTTCCTCCGCCTACCCTCACCATAGCCACGCATTGACAGCAGACAAGATACAGCAGCCACGGATGATCTACTAACGACTACTTAGGCTTTTATGTGAGTGTTGCGTTTAATTATATCGTTTACGTTATGCCATTTATGTTTTTATATTTATTATATTTGACTTAATATCACTTGTAGTGTGTAGGATTTTTGCACATTGGTCGTTTGACCCGGGTCAATCCAGGTTTGGTCGTTGAACTCCGGCTTTGCCTTGTGCACGGGCTCTTAGTTTATGACTTAGGCAGGAATTACACTCCATGCGCCATTATGCGCTCCTAATACTATTTTAAGATTATATTCCGTGCATACGACTTTTTTTGCCATTATCATAAGTTTATTTTTAACACATTACTTAACATTCTTTTCAGGTTTTTTTAATGTGTGCTTTTTGCATGTTTTCCGCTATTTACTTATTTTTGCAGGTATGTGTAAATGGTATGTTTGAGTGAATGTTTTAATTTGAATATTGGATGCATGATGATGAACAGGGTCAGCGCCGATAGGTATGCGAATTAAATAGGTAGGATTAGGGAATTTAGCAGTATATTTAGTTTAGAGGGTGGGTGGATTTTAGATTGGGAAGATAGGGCTTAATATCGTATATGCATAGTTTTTAGTTCTTAGTCCGCTTGATCTCGTCGCGTCTAGCCCTGGCCCTGGGAGTGAGTGCGTGGAATATGCCTCTGCGGACCCGGAGGGGAACGCAGGGGGAAACGCCACGTTAAATAAAGTTTAACGAGCCGTTGGGCGTAACCTCTTGGGTCGGCATGGAATAACGCCCATGTGTGTGCGTCTGTTGCGTGAATGTACAGTGTGAATGATAGAATATTTCAAGCAAGTCGTCACAGTTTGTATTACTACCTATATTTAAGAATTTTTATAGGTATTTATTTATGATCCTAAATGTGCACACTCAACGTATCGCAGCAGATGCGCATTTGAGGATTTTATGTTAGGAATAGTCTTCATCGGAAAAACTGGGACTTTTGTACACGAGAAGGAATTTCCTGAACATCACTATTCGGCAACTGTAGAAATAATACTAACCACCTCCAAGGCTGCATATGTTTCCCCGCTAGGCTCCCAAAAAACGATTTTTTTCTTGCAAACATATTCTTTCACCTTTCCCTTCGAAGTCCCTCCATAACCTGCATGATATTGCGCTCTGTAAATGTCCGCTCTAATATTCCACAAGAATTGGACGGCAGAATTTTTTTTCATTAGATTTACGTAATTATTCTGCTTTCAATACATGTCACCTGCTTTAGACTTGACGTTGACGGTAGCTTTCAATCACTGTTTTCCTTACTTTATGTTATTATTATGTGCACCTGGACATATTTTAATTAATATCTTTATTTACGCTTTTTGTTGATATGCTCTATGTGGTTGATTATTTTATCCTGGAACTTCTAATTTTATATTTACTATATATTTTTCATTTTGAATATTATCTTCTCCGATTCTAAATTATTTTTTCTGATATTAATTTCAACGCTCATCGATGTACTGCATACGTTGCTATGACGTCATCATACATTATCTTTACATAACTGACATATTTTTTATTTTCATTTGTCATCCAGCAGTTAGTAGCAATATGTATCCAAAGTTTCCATATTATGCTAAAAGAACTTTGGGATAGTGTAATTATGTATTGATTCTTCATGTGTTAACATTATAAGTGTGTGTCATTTTTTGTGTTTTATTGTCGAGTGACAATTTTTTTATTCAAATGTATTATTTTTAGCCATTCAAAATATAATAGTCCAACGATGTAGCAATGAAATAATGTTGCTATCATTTGTTTACTAACCACGATGAGCGATGTTTGACGTTTACGTCAGCATGTGAAATAAATCTACTTTCTAAATTCTACCAAAAATGTTCTATGGATATGTTTTATGATAATTAGTGACATTTAGAGTAATCTTCACAATTTTGGTATGTAGTAATGATCAGTTTTAATTGTTATGTCTCAATTGCTAACATGAAAATAAATGTTTAGTTATTATTACATTTCGTTCCGGTTTCTGTTATTTTTGACACAATGATGACGATAAAATTGTGACATATACGTAGGTATAATAAATTCAATCTGTGTTTATATTTTCTAATGACATGAAATAGATGCAAACGCTTTTTGCACTATTTATCTGAAGTTAATGTAAATAGTGTTTGTACAGTGTTCGATCATACTCGTCGATGTCAGCTGGGTGTTAAGATAATGGTACAATATATGGTGTCGTTGTTTTTTCTTCAATTTGTTGGCTATTAATTGCAGATTAATAATCGAAAAGTAAAAGTATAAAAATGTAGGAAGAAGGATGGAACGGATTATAGCCTATATCACAATTTGATGCCATATTTACAGTGCATGATGCTTTTGTTTTTTTGGAATGTTATTTAAGGAAATTTTTACCTTTATTCTATGAAATGTTCACCCCATCAAAAATTTTCATGAGATCCTATTCAATTTAAATTATGTTATGAAAATTATTCGTTTCTTACCTTTTTAACTATTTTAAATCCAACATAAAATATTATTTAGAATAAAGTATGATTTTGCTCTTATCCTGTGCTCTTGAATTATCTGAATATAAATTATCATCTGATTCCACACATCGTATGTTTATTGTTATATATATTTTAGGTTGTCGCGAACTTAAATAAAATGTTGCCAAGTATCCTTAGCTGTTTGTGTTTTTGGATTGACTTTTATTTTTACTCATTGAGATATTCTTTGGATACAAGAAAGTAAAATGTTATGGAAAAACCATGCGTTGCAATTTGTTTTTATTGCCTTAGAATAGTTGTGCCGGAAGTTGTCCTCTCAGCACACCAGAAAAAAACAAGGTCCATGGATTTATATCGCTTAAAAGATGGATATGAATACTATAAAACGTCACTTATATGTATTTACAGGCATTCCTGAGCTAGTAAATTATTGGAACAGGTGTGCAGCCAGCTAGCTAGTGTTTTTTTTTCTTTTTAAGTATCACAGCGTTTATCCTGTTTGACAATTGCGTTTGTCAATTATTTTTTTGTCTCTCTACTTGTAACATATACTGCTTTAATATTATTTTAATGTCCATACAAGATATTTATGCGAATAAACGTGTTGACGATTCATGCCGAGCGTTGCTCGACGTTTATGGGTCTACGTCGAAAATGTGTCGTGAATATAGGTTCTGTTCCTTACCAAATATTTGATGAGTGGAGTTATTGTTATGAAGAGATTTTTTCTTTATTTTGCAATCATTTAGTCGCAAATAGTTATAAAAAACGTGATTCTATTTTCCCCTTGATTTTGCGATGTGAGTTTCCATGACTACGTAGAAGAAACAACATTTAATTATTTTACCCCGTTCTGGGGATTTCCAATGACATGGAAATTAAGCAAACATTAGTACTTCATGCCTTTTAATGCATGTGCCATGACTTTTCAACCCTTTGTGGTGCAGCCTTGGGGAGATTGCAGGGTGTTACCTAAGGGCTGAAGTAATGTTGTTGGTGTTTCCAATTTTTTTCTCTTCGTTGTATACTCGATGTGTTCCACTTCGACAACAGGTCGTAAGCACATCATTTGATCATATTACAGAAATACACCCTTCATCACTAAAGCAGAAAAAACTTTACATGATATTCAATATTTAATAACAAATTATAAGCGAATGGTATTTATTTTATTCTTTCATTTTGCCAATTTTCAGGCGGTTTTCAGCATTTTTACTCCGATAGAAAAATGTTATCTTCTTTAACTTTTGGTTTGCGTTCACCTCATTTGTTCTTCAGATGTCAGTGAACGCTTGCTGCGCTTGGACATACTTGTTTGAAAGTTCAACTTTTTACTTTCCATAGAAATATTCTTCTAACCTAAGTTGAAAAAAATATTCGACGAATGATTGATAACCTAAATTACCTGTCCATTTCATACCTTGGTGTTATGTTGCCAGGTTTATATAACTGCATACAATGTCGTAAATGCAACGATTGGACGGTCTTGTGGGGCATACATAATTTTTCCGTCGATAACCTACCAACCGTCCAGTGGGATGATTTTATATTATGTTACTTTACCTCTGTCAACTTGATCAATGAAGAGGATGATTAAGTATTTAAATTGTTTCCATTTTTTCTGGACCACGCAGCCTTTCCTAATTTTCCATCCTCTCCAGGTTAGGATATCCGAAAAGATTTTTTTCATGGCATGTGCCTTGACTATTCCCTGAAGTACTCATAATTCTTTGTTGCATATACTGTGAAATTCTGATGGTATTATCGTGATGTTATAACGTGATGGATGGACTGAATTAACTTTATGGAAATATGTTACAGGCCCATAAAAAAAATGGAGAAGCTATTTCTGCATCAGGGTACTTTTATATTATTTTTTAATGCCTTGGAGAACGTTTATAACCCCTGCAGAACGTTATTAAAGCCTTTAGACTTGAATTACGTTGGGCATTTTTACCCATTAATTCCAAAAGAAATAAAAATAAACGGTGCGAAAACGCGACGGCAAACTATTGCATGCCGGTAAATATGTATACGTGTGACGTGACACACTCTTTCTTCTACTTGCATCTCGGTGATGCTGCTGACACCTCGTAGTAGTCCGTATAATCCGTTGAAGCATAACTTTCATCCGAGGTACATTTATTCAGTATATATATTGCATGATTTACTTTATTTATTTAATTCAAAATGAATTATTTAATTTATTCGTGTAAAAACGGCATTTAGGAGGTCTAAGCCTGAAATTAAGATGTCGTAGTCGGTCAGCGGAAGTAAATACTGTTCATTTTAAAAACATAATTTAATTCAAAGAATGTATTGTCGGCATACATTCTCGTTCAAGTGTCCAGTGAATGGAAATGCACAATTATGAGTAGTCCATACCGCTTAAAATTTTTATTTCGTCAATATATTAGTTCATAGATTGTAAGAAATTTGTCATCTCCATTTTAGTAGAAGTTAACTTTATTTAATGAAACCTTTTTATCATTATAATTCAATAAAATATATAGGTACCTTATTTGTTCTAGTCTCAAATTTAATTTCCCTCACAATAAATTAAAAACGACCATTAACCGAAAAAAGGACCTGCTCAACTGCACTCTTCAATATAAGGTGATCTTTTAAAAGGTGATCTGATTCTTAACGTATTCAGTTACTGCATGTTTCTGAAAGTCAACCAGCTGTTTATACTTTGAACTCGACTAGACTGAAAACATTTAGTTGGAAAAGAACTTTTTTTTGGCAGAGTAAATTCAGTGAATTAGGTGTACCCGGAGTGAATGCCAAGAATATGCATTTGGTGTGTCGGAAGTATGTTCAAAACCTTTTTTGCAAACGCAATATAGGTTTTTAGTTTACTTGTAAATATCTTTCCTATAAAAATGCAAATTAATTGGTTTTGGTACTAATTTTCGTCCTTAATGCCTTACTTTCTTCAATCGTATTGGCTGGAAATGGGCCGATTACCAACCCGTCAAACGAAAAATGTTGCCTTCGACATCGATGTAATGGCAGACCTTCAATGACTCTTCTGTATGCTCTTCAACACCTTTTCTTACTCTGTATATCTCTCTTAATTTAATTATTAAACATTTGATGACACGATTAAACTGTAGCTGTTTTTCGAGTCGAGGAGGGTTTTAAAAACATTATTGGCCTTGCCTCAACTACCAGCAAGTAAGAACCCATGATCTGGACATTGCGTATAAACAAGTGAATGACGGACGGCAGCAAATTCCACTCGCTGGATCTGCGTGCGCCTTTGATATATGTTTTAAGATTCCTATTCCCCTAGGATTTCAATGATCCAGGTGGTAGCTATTATGCTTACCTGGAATGGGAGCGTTTACTCGGAACCGTAGTCGCTAAATGTACACGAAATCGTTAGATGGAAAGGAAAAAGGAATTGTGTCGGTTGTGATTGGACGAATTGGATGACGTACGAGTCTTTTGCACACCCACTTTTCCGAAATGGTGAGGAACATCAGTTTTCCTTCGCTTATAGCTCGAGAACTAATTGACGGACTGAAGAACGGTAAAAATAAGGGTGTTTCTATTTTGTGTACTCTATCAGATAAGCCAATAAAAATATAGTAAAATACTGCATTCTAGGAAATCTCCTGATTTTTAATATATTATATCGAATTCAATGCACATCCATTTAATCATGCTAATGCTTATCAGGTTTGGAAATTTATGGATTAATCTTTTAAATTTAAGTTTTCTATCCAGCATGGGAACATGTATGAATTAATGTACTTAATGTAAAAATGAGCTACACGTTTATCGGAATCATTTTATTAAATATCTATCTGCGCGCAGTGTGTCGCCTCCTTTGAAATGCGTGTTACAATTGGGTTGGTGTTGTGATCTACATACGAATTTTTCTTGCAACCAGTTTCATGTTGTTTAGACCAAGCTTATAGAGATTAAATGTGTTTAATATTAATATAAATGTGTTGAAAAGAGTTTTTAACGTGCGACTTGTGTACCTCATCTCCTTTCAATAATTTTCTCCTGCGATATTTTCCTTAATACATTAGGTTTCATTTATTTTATTTACGCAAGGATCTTTCATTTATCAGAATATGGAAATCAATCTATATTGGAACTAAATTGGATCAAATCATGATAATTGAACCTAAATGGAATATTTAGATGGAAGAAAGGGTGTTTTCTTTGGAAGAATGGTGATCTAATTAATATATTACATTTATAAATGTTTTCTCATTTATAAATTAACTAGCGGAAGGTTCCCGATGACTTTTAACTGGGGGCGAGTGAGGGTGGTGAAAACCTTTAAACATAATAAATTAAAGTAAGCCAATAAAGTATTTGCTTTTAAAAAAAAAAAGACCGGATCTCCAGAAACTAATAGGACTGGGGACATTTATTAACCAAACCGCAAAATAGAAGGATAAAACGCAAAATATTCCATTCTAATGTAACAAACTATTTACGTATTTTAATATCCGTATCTGTAAACATAGTCCCAATTGTGAATTAGCAGATAAAATTCACCACTAGCACAGATGCTGCAGATGTGCACAAAATAAATGACAGTATTGGTACAGTAAGTTATCACGCAGCGGTATTAAATTTCTATTGAAAAACAAATGTTTTTGTAAAATTTCATTGCGCACTTAATTCTACTCGCGTTTGAACTCTGCCACGCAAAGAGTTTAGGGTGAAAATTATCAATCCAAAGTTCTTCAATAACTAATTTAATACAGGAAATTATGATATATTTACACAGAATTCAATGATTTTCCTGGAGTGAAAGTTAACAATAAAGGGTTAAGTACAACCTAGTGATGGAAAAATGTTGGTCAAAATCGATTTTTCGAGCAATCGATTTTTAATCGAAATGAAAAGCTCGACTTTTCAGCAAAAATCGAAATTTGAACTAAAAGATCGATTAATCGAAAACATCTACGATTCAATTTTGAAAAAATGCAGTTGGTACAAAAACATGTTTATTATTCATTTGAAAAACGCTCATAATACATATTTGAATAATATAAAACATCCCTAAAAATGTACTTAGAAAACATTCTTGAATTATTAGTCGTGCAAATTTACAATTTACTTTAATGTGGATCACCGCTTGGAACCATTCGGCTTCACTAAAATTTTTAAGAAAGATCAACTGATTGAGATGCTTTCTTGATGATCTAGGGTGTGCCTTTCCAATTTTACCGGCCAATACGCTGAGTATGACGTTATCATACTCAGCACTCTGATCGCGAAACAGTACGTGTTGGGGTATTCACCCTTTATCTCCTCCCAGACTTCCAGAGGATTGGGGTTGACTTTCCTATCGACGGGTGGCCTATTGAGGTATTGCCTAACTTCTACTGGCATCTACTTCTAACAAGAAGTGACCTCAGTGGCAGTTCATCGAGGACCTCTACTGACTACTACGCGCTGCTGAGATGAAAAGAAATGGTCACGATCGAAGTTGAGAAATCGAGTTTGGATCGAAACTCGAAGATCATGGCTCGATCTCGGTTTCCTCGACCTTTGACTATTGAAACTCGATTTTCGATTTTAATTGAAATCGATTTTTCCATGACTAGTACAACCCATTCAGTTGATTTATGATAAAATATTTCCTTAGTGATCCCCTAGAACACAATAGATTTTTTCTCAAAATTTTCGCTTTCATTATCAGCAGTTTGGGTTGTGCGTTGATGAGTAAACGAATCATTCAATGAGTCAGGACATTTCCTCATCATCATAATCATATTAATATATAAAAATATAGTGGTGCCTATCTGTCTGCCAGTTCTATGTTCGTTACGCATCTCCTCCAAAAATACTGAACCAATTGAGCTGAAATATTGCAGGGTTCCATCGTACACAATAGAAAGTTCCATGGACTATAAAAAAAAGGCTCAGAGGCCGGGTTTGTTTCCTGGCGCCAATTACGTATTTACGTTGGTTTAAATTGACTTTTTCAATTAATGGTGACGCAAGAGTTTTTTCATAGATGCTTGTAAATTTAATACTGTAATCCTCTTTAGAGATCGTTTACTCATTTATTGTATTTTGTTCTTACGGAGTTGTTGCTCCGGGACAATAAAATTATATTCAACATTCAAGAGCTTTTTCTTTTGCTCAGTGAAATAACTTGAATCGATTTCTTTCATTCTCTCTGTATTTAATCGGAAAGTGTTTAAAATTTGTTATTATTTTAAACTTCCTTATTCTTTTAACCAATTTATACTTTGACCTCAATGTTTCTGGGCAATGTGTAATTTACGTTGAAATTTACTGTTTTTTTTGGTATTTCATAAGAAAAATTTTTCGCGGGCTCAGTTGTGATTGGACGGAGTCGATATACGTCAGAGGTTGCAATACGCCCACTTTTCCGAAAGGGTTAAAAACATCAGTTTTTCGCCGCTTATAACTCGAGAAATAATTGACGGATCAAAAAACGGAAGAATACGGGTCTTTTTATTTTACAAACTTACAGATAATTTGTTGGAGTATGTCTTAAGAGTAACTAACTTTCATCCTACAAATGAAATTTACGAAACCATCAGGATATTTGGGTGCCGGTTACCTTGGAAGAAAAGAATAAATTCATAGGTGTTTTGATAATAATGAGCGTTGTTCATATTCCAGAAATTCGCCCATATTGGTTAAATGATCAAACGTATATGAACACGATATTAAAAAATAGTATGCCTCGGGATCGTTTCCTAGCCGTTCTAAGTTATTGGCACTATATCGACAATAACAAAGCTCGATGTGAAGATCTTTTAATTAAGATAAGGTCTATTCTTTATAAAATAAATGAGAAATTCCAAAAACCTGTGAAATCTGGGAAAGAAGTAGTGATTGATTGAAGCATTTCGTGGGCGTCTGTTAAAGTAAATATGAACAAGGTAAATGACATAAAAATGGCGTCAATCTTTATAAGGTTTCCCTTTCCGAAGGTATACTCTGGTAAAAAGTATATTCGCCTCTCTTTTACACTGGACCATCCACACAGGTATGTATTATTCTCTATCAACTCTTTCGCTAGAGGAACTCTAGTGTAGAAACTGTCCGTTTATACATCTACATGTACATAATAGCCTGCAAGCCACCATAAAAATAATATGCTAGTCTAAACTTCACTTTTAAAAAAAGATAAAAATAGTTAAGTAAGAATGCATAAACATGCTGTTAGTTGGGTTAGATAAAAGCCTTTATGCTAACACGTAACTACTTATTCTATCCATTGATACACTCGTATGCATTGGATATTTTTACAGCTATTCATATCCCTAAGTGTACGAGTATAAAGGACATTGTGATTCTGCAAGTTCGGCAATCAATTTCTCTAATTTGTTGATTATGGTCCAGTCTACCTTAGTTAGTTATATTTCGCAAACTATATTTAACATATTCAAAGCTCGCGAGCTAGCAGCGAAAACTTGAACGGAGTCACCCGCTGAGGTGTACGAGTGCAAGATATTCCACAGAGAAAGATTCATTCGCCTTGACCGGGACCCTGTCAAGGCGAATGATTTTTTCTCTGTGGAATATCTTATATTTAGCATCCTCACTGAAAATATTAACTTGGAATTTTTTAAGAGATTAAGTCTAAATTTTAACCTACGATCTGACAATGATTCCCATTTTAATTCATTAAATAGACTCTTTACGCTAATATCGTCATCGTTACAACATGCAAATAGTTACATGCACAAAAGTGAGCAAGAACAATGGGTACTCCGCTTGTTGCCAACAGAAGCTTAACCTATCCTTCCAAATACTTAAATGTTTGAGCGTAACCCCAGGGTTATATCCTTGATTGCATCCGAAGATAGACAACTGGGACTATCGGGCAACGACCAAGAGAATGGATTCTTTTCTCAAACAACTATCGTTGCACCTGTGGTGGTTCTTAATGATATATACTGTTATAAAATCGCCAAACTAAGCTCTTCTTCTCTAAGTGAATACACAGCGTATGATAGAACTCACCGCATTATGTAGATGTAGATGAAATTTTGAGTCGATGGAGTCCGCTCACCTGAAGGTTTCAAACACTCGAGAATGATTGATAGAATTTGGAGGAAAGATATTTATAAGGTAGTCGCTAAAGACAATGTGATGCTACCTATAATGAGAACGAAGAAAAACTATCAATCCGAATAACGGGCCGTTCTAAACTTAACCGCTTGTTTACATGTCAATAGTGCATGCTTGGTGATCTTCACCCTCTGCCACACACCCTCGCGGTGGCTTGCAGGGTATAGTGTAGATTTAGATAGAGATGTAAACGGGTTTACCCTACATACATTGACAAGAAATTATGTGGAAAAGGCGACTGGCTTAATTGTGTGAATGTAATCCATCTTCCCTCATAAGCATTCACTTGACACTTCGTAAGATATTCCATACCTTGTGTATGATTTCCATGTCTCTCGTAGAAAATGGTAAAATTAGTATTTCCGTTGAATTTCATTCAAAGTACTAAATATGTAATGCTAAGGTATTTAGGGTATCCTCAACATTCTCATATTATTTTCTATTTAAACAAGAAACAACTCTTATTCAACTTGTCTCGCAAGTTTGGATGATTATTTTCAAACGACTTGCAAAATCATGATTGTTGGAAGCTGCGCGAATTAATCTAAGTAAGTAAGCATTAATATTTTTAATATGCATTAAAGAAGATTTTGGAAATGCCTCTTGGTTTGATTTTTGAGGAATTTATGTGTGAAATAAAATCAGCACGAAATCTGACGTTAACGTATGATGGAAAATAATATTTTAAACCTCCTCTCTGTTGACCATGATTAATTTCCCATTCCCGGCAATAAAAAAGACGAATCGGTCGCTGAATAACGTGCTGACTGTACGCTAATTAAGCCGAGGAGTTTACACGGTCAAAGTGAGCATCACGCTATTGCTTAGCTGGACGGGAGTTTTCAAGGGCTGACTCACAATACCACGCTTATCACCCCCCTCCGCTTATCCAATTTCCGACCCATATTTGTACAAAGGTGGTAAAACTAGACCTGCCAATTAAATGCCCATTGCTTCGCTCTCGACCCAGAGAGTCAAAGTGAGATGGAATCATTTCAGCGTTTGTGAAACTCACTGCATTCCAAGTTCAAGGACGAAGCAATATCTCTCGCGACTCAGTCCCTTGGTTTATTTCGTGCGAGGCAAGAACGAAGTCCCGATCAGCTGTTCAGTGGTGTGAAATTCATGCAAGAATGGATGGAGGTATTTCTGTTCTGTAATAAGAGGCTGCTTTCCTTTCAAGTCTTTTACGTGTATTTCACGCTTGTATGCCAGTGAGTGATAAAGTCTAAGATTGAACATGAGTCGTATTGACAACTATCGTAGATATAAACTATCCACGTGAAGATTAGGTTGTTCACCAAATACTGGCAACAAATAAGCCTGCTAGCGGATTGGAACTACTCGAGATGTTGTTCAGTGTACCGGGTGCTTTTTAGTGCATATTGTGAGAGTGCAAATCAAGAACCGGGAAGTTTTTCATCCGCAAACAAAACCTTGCAGTGAGGTATGAATTTTGCTGGGTGAAAGTGAGTTTAGCTGTGTGAATCAAGTGACAAGTGACCAATTAGTATTGCGACGTGATCGGGTGCTTAATGATCCTGTATTGCCTTGCCAAGAAAAATCAGCCGTAATTTGTAGCTGTGAGGCAGCCCTGCTGTAGTATGGTGTACTGGTCTTCTTCAATAGTTCCCGAGCCTCGTGAAGGTAAGCACTCATTTGCTTGTGTTGCATCCATTTTCCATCTTTATGTAGCTATTAACGTCCAAATGTTATTTTTATTGTCGAATTATTATACAATCGATGCCGATGAAATTTGCCATTCTTGCAGGAGGATGGCTTTAATTTGGAAATATTAACGTTTGCTTGGAAGTCAAGGTGGTTATGAAATACTCGGAACATTCCAGTAGTTTTATTGAAGAATTTAATTCATCTGATTGTAATCCGGAGTAAAAATTAGAACGTTATTCAATTGTTTCCAAATTCGCAACTAATCTGGCATCATCAACTGAAATCGGTAATCAAGTATCGAATATCACTTGACTTAAAGATTTCGTAGGCTGGGACTAAATTCATTGTAAATTAAATATCGGTGCAGTAGTTGTTTGATTAAAAAAATTTTTCCATGTTGACACAATTTCAGGTAGTTGAGAAATATAACCATCTAATGCGTGTTTTGTCAATTTTTCCCGCAAAAAAGAGTAGTTTACGGAATTTATGGCAGGTGGCGCTAATATTTAAAAACATAAACTAAAATAAAAACAAAACTTCGCGATTATATGGAAATATTAGCATCCAAAATAATTATCTTGCAATTGAAATAGAAGGTGAAGGTTTAAATTCGCTATCTATATATATTAAAATTTTTCAAAATAAATAACCACGGCGAGTACATTGTACACACTTAGGTAATAATTGGTCCAGATACTGGGGTGACGTCATGCCATTCCGTGTCATTTGACCCGTGATACTCAAGTTCGATCCTTAGTTTTCGTCAGGAAGCGGTGCCGGAAGGACAGGTCAGTTTTCAGTCATAGTCTTAGAAAATTTTACTTTATTAGGTATATTGTTTTATTACTGTTCATTGAGTTTGTAGTGATTTCACTATGCCAAGGTTTGTGGGAAATAAGAGACATTTAAAATAGTTCGCAGGGTTTTTCTCGACGCATGAAGAATAGCGATACTATTTGCCTCATTGCATGTGAAAATCTTTCTTTACTTGGGGATTCATCGCTGGTAATATTACAGGATATATTTTCCATTGGTTGCCAGATATTGACAGCAGTAGTGCAGCGAAATTTATGGTAACTTCCTGTTGCATCAGTTAACAGAGTGAATTTGTTTCAGGAAGGAGTTTTTCGAGCTATGAGCGACGCAAAACTGGATTTTCGGCTAAGATTACGTGGGACTTAGTGAAGGAAGACTGGGAATTCGTGAAACAGCCTAAGACGAACGCTCTTTAGGAGGAGTAATGGTAAGTCTGCTTCATTGCTAATTCTTATCCTTAACGCGTTTTTCCATTTTCACATAAAATTTAGCCATTTTTTTAAATCTGCTACTTCCAATCGATGAAGGGTTACCATCTGATATTCGCCCTTTTCCCGCCAAAATCTCGAGATTGCTTCGAGTCTCTAGAATTTTCTCGAATGTGTCTCGGCTATTCTACATCTACGCATTACCCTACAAGCCACCACGAGGGTGTGTGGCAGGGGGCAAAGAAAACCAAACATGCACTATTGACATGCAGTTACGTTACTACATGGAAAAATTCTAAATAATAGGCTCACGTAACGCTAGATGGTTATTCTCTAATTGTTAATAAAGGGATTGGTTGTTAATACATGCAGCATGCACTACAGACTACTCTACAATATTTCCCCTACATATCCCTTTTCTATGCTGCCTATTGTTTTCTCTTATAGTACGGGTTAAACATGGCATTTTGAATCTATCGGTATGACAATATATCTCTCTAATTTCATTTATCTTGTCAAATCTAGCATAATACGCTCGTGTTTTTATTGTAGATGCAACATTTTCATGAAAACTATCTGTTATTAATATCTGCAATAGATTTCATCTGTACTTTGACCTACTATCTGATAGTGATTTCCTACCTAATTCTTGTAATAATTGTGATACACTACTCGACCTATCGTAACACATTTTCACAAACCTAGCTGCTCTACGCTGCACACTGTCTAGCTCTCTGATCAAACCTAATTCATTAGGATCCCATACACTGGCTGCAATCACTCGCATTGGACATATTTACCGTTATTCATATCCATAATTGCACGAAGAAAAAAGGATATTATGAATCTATCAGTTCGGCAATCAATTTCTCTAATTTTATGATTATGGTCCAGTCTGCCATAGTAAGTTGGGGTTCGCAAAATATTTTTAACATCATCACTGAAAATATTGTCTTGGAATTAATTTAAGAGATTAAGGCTATATTTCAACCTGCGATCTGACAATGATTCCCATTTTAATTCATTTAATAGACTGGTTACGCTAGCATGGTTATCGTATCGTCCCTTTACAAATCTTGCCGATCTTCGCTGCACACGTTCAAGGTCAATGAGGAGTTAAAATGAAGGAGGGGGGGGGAGTCAAGTTCTGACCTCAATTGTTTTGTGTTCGGGAGATGCCTATAATGGAGGAAGGGCCAGAAAACAACATCCTTCACAATTTGACGATGGGTTCCATTTTTCTTCATCTCCAGCTCCTCGAACTCGAGGTTCTTGCTTACTTCTCAATGTGGAGGATATTACGTAGGGATGAACACATTCGTACAGTCGTCCTAGGACAGTTGTTATGTCCCCCAATGCATAAGATATCTGGTTCGCCGCCCCTTATTTTGCATGAAATTCCCGTACATCTCAATATACATTTTCTTAATACCCTGCAAGTCACAATAAAGGTGTGTGGCACGGGATGAATTCACAACAAACATGCATTACATATCATGCATAAAAGGTATATTTTTTTATACTCTCGTTTGAACTTCAGAATTTATAAAGAATATAGGAATAGCAAAGGAAGCATGCAAAAACATGTAGAAAGCCAACAAATCGACACCTTGTTTGTCTTAGAGCTAAGGAAACAGAACACCCTGTCTTGAGAGTAATAGAGAGGAAGATGCTGCGAGATAGAACCTTATATTCTCGTTTCCGTAAGGAACATGAAAATTACATGTCGTCTCCAGTGTTCAATTTAGCCATGATAACTTTGTGATGTTCGGGATAACAGCGCTTCACCAATACGAAAATTCCAAGTGCCTCCAATGTAATCCATAAGATTACATCCCATGCCAGAAACAAACGCCACCCGTGTGCAAATTTGAAATTGCCTCCCCACCTTAAAGACAACATTAAGATAGGAGTATACCCGTGCAAAGCTTTCGCACATTCAACCATACCCTCCCCACTCCAAAAAAATTAACAAGTATTTTGTTGGGTTGTTGAAATATAATAGGGAAATGTGTATACATTACCTTAGGGCTTAGACGTCCGCAGCGATACATTAATAATGTTGACGCATTTACCGTTTAAGATATTTAGTTGCACTATTAAAAGCAGATTGTCTCCCGCCAACATTAACACATTCCGTTTTATTGTTTCTTTAATTCTTATCCATGGGGCATGCTAGCATTTAATTTATGGTTGTGCCAAAAGGATTCTCTTTTGAATTTTGATTTCACAAAAAACTAACGCTTTCGATGTCTGATGTTAAAAAATCTGTTTCACTGACACCCGTTCCATCACTATAGTAATTGTTTTAGTTGAGGAAAACATAATTTCGCAACAGATGTAATACATAAAATAATATTAGTTTCACCATAGTATATCATCAGCTTGCTTTTTAGGGAACGTATTTTTAAGTTGAAATTTTTTCTGTATTTAGCCATGATAACTTTGTGATATCCGAGATAACAGCACTTCACCAATGCGAAAATTCCATGTGCCTCCAATGAAATCCATAAGATTGCTACCCATGACCGTGGAAGTTATCGCCGCCCGCGTGCAAATTCGAGTTTTCCGCCACACTAAAGTGGAAACATTAAGAATGGGGTAACTCCGTGCAAAATTTTCGCACATTAAATCATCCCCTCCCCACTCCAAAAAACTTAATTGGTCTTTTGTTGAGTTGTAAGAATGAAACAGGGAAGAAGTGTCTATTCATTATGATAGAGTTCTGGCGTCCGCAGTGACAATTAATTAACGTGGACGCATTCACTGTCTAAGTTATTAACTTCCACTATTAAAAGCATTATGATCCCTGACGAAGATAATAATTCCTGTATCATCGTTTCTTAACAAATCAACATTGGGCGTTGTTACTGTTTATGCTTGTGCCAAATATATTTTTGACTTAAGTAAAAAAAAAATTTAATATTATCTAGGTCAAAATCTTATTCACTGCCATCTTATGCTTATGCTAAAAATCTTATTCACTGATACCCGATCCAATACTGTGTTTGTATTAGTACAAAAAAAAGACGTTGATAACGGAAGAAATATATGAAAGAATATTACATTATCCGTAGTACTTAAAATTAGCTCTTGAAGGAACGTATTTTTAAGTCAAAATTTTTTGTCTTTGCAGGATGTGGCGGTGAGCTGTGATTTCGAAATCACTTCCCGAATGTGAAGGGGATAGGGTGTGGAGTCTGCATGGATAGCAGAAGAAGATGGTGCAGTCTCAACAGCAGGGGAAATCATCGCTTTGGTCATGGGTTTATAAAAATACGGAACCAATAAATTTGTTTCAGGTTCCACGATATACAAGGTAAAGAAGGCTTGTTTAAAGGTAAAATGTCCCTTCGATATTTATCAGAGCCCTGATTTGATCTTGTACTGTGTTGGAGTACTCCACTAGTGTAACTACAAGTGGCCACTTGTATAGCGAGTCATGACTCTAGGCAGGAATATTATTGCATATTGTGTGTTGCACATGGTGTGTGTTTGTGTGTGCTGATGTACTAAGTGTTATTCACGAGTGAATTTTGTTTGTGACTGTTTTTGTTGGAGTTGTGTTTTTTGTGAATATTGTAATAATTTATGGTACTGCAATTAGTTTTTCTTATTAATATAACAGGACGCTGTCAGAGGCGGTTCCACGGACATCGTTTGCAGATTACCCTGTGCCTATTGGCCCATCATGTCAGTCGAGTAATTTACCACTTTTATTTTAATTTATATTGACGTTGAGCTTGCTCTAGAATTAAACCTCAAAATTAATAGAATTGGATCGCTAGTATCGAAGTGCATCCATGTGCACTTAGCACACTTGGGGTGACCATTCCTAGCATTGTTGTGAAATGCACTTTCGGATATATGCATTAAATGTGAGCAACTTGGCATTCAATTTATTTCTTGCTTGTTTATCATGTTCACTAACCCGCTCTCTCCTTAGGTAACTCCACATCGCCCCGGCCTGTTAGAGTGTAGGATATGTAGTCAGTTTATAATATTTTGAAACAAAGGCCCTTCTGGCCCGTCGTAACGGTAGGTTAGGTAGGATTTGCGTTTAGCTGATAGTGTTATTTCTTGGATGCGAAGACTGCTCTAGTGTTAAATCTCAAAATTCAAGGAATTGCCGCCTCTGACCCTGTCTTCCATCAATTTGGGAGTTCAGATGTCTTTGGTGACCTTTTCCGGCATTATTTTAATGAATTTGTTTCGGAAATTTCAATTAAATGTGAGCAACTTGGCATTCAATCTGTTTCTTGCTTGTTTATCATGTTCACTAACCCGCTCTCTCCTTAGGTAACTCCACATCGCCCCGGCCTGTTAGAGTGTAGGATATGTAGTCAGTTTATAATATTTTGAAACAAAGGCCCTTCTGGCCCGTCGTAACGGTAGGTTAGGTAGGTTTTGCGTTTAGCTGATAGTGTTATTTCTTGGATGCGAAGACTGCTCTAGTGTTAAATCTCAAAATTCAAGGAATTGGTGCCTCTGTCCCTGTCTTCCATTAATTTGGGAGTGCAGATGTCTTTGGTGACCTTTTCCGGCATTATTTTAATGAATTTGTTTCGGAAATTTCTATTAAATGTGAGCAACTTGGCATTCAATCTGTTTCTTGCTTGTTTATCATGTTCACTAACCCGCTCTCTGCTTAGGTAACTCCACAACGCCCCGGCCTGTTAGAGTGTAGGATATGTAGTCAGTTTGTAATATTTTGAAACAAAGGCCCTTCTGGCCCGTCGTAACGGTAGGTGAGTTAGGTTTTGCGTTTAGCTGATAGCTTTTTTTGGATGTGAAAACTGCTCTAGTATTAAATCACGAACTTTGTGGAAATGGATCCCTAGTTACGATGTGCATCCATGTGTGCTTCGTTTCTGGGTGACCATTCCTAGCATTTTTATAAATTGCTATTCGGCTCTCTGCCTTAAATGTGAGCAGCTTGGCATTCAATCCTTTGTATTTTGCATGTATTAACCCGCTCTCTCCTTAGCGAACAGCCCATTACAACGCCCCGGCCTGCCGAGAACCGCAGTGGGAGGAGTGTGTAGTGGGTTTGTGGTCACTGGAGAATGTGACGAAGAAAGTGTTTTGTGTGCACCAGGAAAGAGAAGAACAGTGAGTGTGCTGTCTGTGTGGTGCCAGGTTGGTGTTAGTTTGAACCAGTTGGTGTGCATCAAGAGGACTACAGAAACTGTATTATAAAAAGTGTATTCACTATTATGTAATTGTATTGCTGTATATTTTGTGCTCCTTCCTCCGCCTACCCTCACCATAGCCACGCAGTGACAGCAGACAAGATACAGCAGCCACGGATTATCTACTAACGACTAGTTAGGCCTTTATGTTAGTGTTGCGTTTAATTATATCGTGTACGTAATACAATTTATGTTTTTATATTTATTATATTTGACTTAATATCACTTGTAGTGTGTAGGATTCTTGCACATTGGTCGTTTGACCCGGGTCAATCCAGGTTTGGTCGTTGAACTCCGGCTTTGCCTTGTGCACGGGCTCTTAGTTTATGACTTAGGCAGGAATTACACTCCATGCGCCATTATGCGCTCCTAATACTATTTTAAGATTATATTCCGTGCATACGACTTATTTTTGTCATTATCATAAGTTTACTTTTGACACATTAATTAACATTCTTTTCAGGTTTTTTTAATGTGTGCTTTTTGCATGTTTTCCGCTATTTACTTATTTTTGCAGGTATGTGTGAATGGTATGTTTGAGTGAATGTTTTAATTTGAATATTGGATGCATGATGATGAACAGGGTCAGCGCCGATAGGTATGCGAATTAAATAGGTAGGATTAGGGAATTCAGGAGTATATTTAGTTTAGAGGGTGGGTGGATTTTAGATTGGGAAGATAGGGCTTAATATCGTATATGCTTAGTTTTCAGTTCTTAGTCCGCTTGATCTCGTCGCGTCTAGCCCTGGCCCTGGGAGTGAGTGCGTGGAATATGCCTCTGCGGGCCCGGAAGGGAACGCAGGGGGAAACGCCACGTTAAATAAAGGTTAACGAACCGTTGGGCGTAACCTCTTGGGTCGGCATGGAATAACGCCCATGTGTGTGTGTTTGTCTGTTGCGTAAATGCCCAGTGTGAATAATAGAATATTTTAAGTAAGTCGTCACAGTTTGTATTACAACCTATATTTAAGAATTTTTTGTACGTATTTATTTATGATCCTAAATGTGCAAACTCTACGCATCGCAGCAGATGCGCATTTGAGGATTTTATGTTAGGAAGAGTCTGCATCGGAAAAACTGGGACTTTTGTACACGAGAAGGAATTTTCTGAACATCACTATTCGGCAACTGCAGATATACTAACCACCTCCAAGGCTGCATATGTTTCCCCGCTAGGCTCCCAAAAAATGATTTTTTTCTTGCAAACATATTCTTTCACCATTCCCTTCGAGGTCCCCCCATAACCTCCATGATATTGCGCTCTGTAAATGTCCACCATAAGATTCCACAAGAATTGGACGGCAGAATTTTTTTTCATTAGATTTACGTAATTATTCTGCTATCAATACATGTCACCTGCTTTAGACTTGACGTTGACGTTAGCTTTCAATCACTGTTTTCCTTACTTTATGTTATTATTATGTGCACTTGGACATATTTTTATTTATTTTTTTATTTACGATTTTTATTGATATGCTCCATGTGGTTGATTATTATACCCTCGAACTTCTAATTTTATATTTACAATATATTTTTCATTTTGAATATTATCTTCTTCCGATTCTACCAGTTGTTTTTATTTCGGATATTAATTTCAACGCTCATCGATGTACTGCATACGTATGCTATGACGTCATCATACATTATCTTTACATAACTGACATATTTTTTATTTTCATTTGTCATCCAGCAGTTAGTAGCAATACGTATCCAAAGACTCCATATTATGTTAAAAGAAATGTGGGATAGTGTAATTATGTATTGATTCTTCATGTGTTAACAGTATAAGTGTCTATCTTTTTTTGTGTTTTATTGTCAAGTGACAATTTTTTTATTCAAATGTATTATTTTTAGCCATTCTAAATATTATAGTCCAACGATGTAACAATTAAATAATGTTGCTATCATGTGTTTAATAACCACGATGAGCGATGTTTGACGTTTACGTCAGCATGTGAAATAAATCTACTTTCTAAATTCTACCAAAAATGTCCTTGGATATGTGTTATAATAATTAGTGATATTTAGAGTAATTTTCTCAATTGTGGTATGTAGTAATGATCAGTTTTAATTGCTTTGTCTTAATTGCTAACATCAAAATAGATGTTTAGTTATTGTTACATTTCGTTCCGGTTGCTGTTATTTTTGACACAATGACGACGATAAAAATTGTGACGTAAATGTGTAATAAATTCAATCTGTGTTTATATTTTCTAATCACATGAAATAGATGCAAACGCTTTTTGCACTATTCATCTGAAGTGAATGTAAATAGTGTTTGTAGAGTGTTCGATCATACTCGTCGATGTCAGCTGGGTGTTAAGATAAATGTAAAAATAGATGAAGTGTCATTGTTTTTTTCTTCACTTTGTTGACTATTCATTGCAGATTAATAATCGAAAAGTATAAGTATAAAAATGTAGGAAGAAGGATGGAAGGGATTATAGCCAACATCACAATTTGATGCCATATTTACAGTGTATGATGCTTTTGTTTTCTTGGAATGGTATTAAGGAAATTTTCACCTTTATTGTATGAAATGTTCACCCCATCAAAAATTTTCATGAGATCCTATTCATTTCGTTTCTTACCTTTTTAACTATTTTAAATCCAACATAGAATATTATTTGCAATATAGTACGTTATCCTGTGCTCTTGAATTATCTGAATACATAATTATCATCTGATTCCACGCATCATGTATTTATTGTTATTATTATATATTTTCAAAAATAATATTGTTATTTATTATTTGTTAATCTTTAATATTAAATTGTTGCGAACTTAAATAAAATGTTTTGAAGTATCCTTAGCTGTTTGTGTTTTTAGATTGACTTTTATTTTTACTCATTGAGATTTTCTTTGGATACAAGAAAATAAATATTTTTGGAAAAACCATGCGTTACCATTTGTTGTTATTGCCTTAGAATAGTTGTGCCGGAAGTTGTCCTCTCAGCACACTAGAAAAAAACAAGGTCCGTGGATTTATATTGCTTAAAAGATGGATATGAATACTATAAAACATCACTTATAAGAGCCAGTAAATTATTGGAACAGGTGTGCAGCCTCCTAGCTAGTGTTTTTTTTCTTTTCAAGTATGACAGTGTTTATCCTGTTTAGCCATTGCGTTTGTCAATTATTTTTTGTGTGTCTCTACTTGAAACATATACTGCTTTAATATTAATTTAATGTCCATGCAAGATATTTATGCGAATAAACGTGTTGACGATTCATGCCGAAGGTTGCTTGACGTTTATGGGTCTACGTCGAAAATGTGTCGTGAATATAGGTTCTGTTCCTTACCTAATATTTGATGACTGGAGATATTGTTATGAAGAGATTATTTCTTTATTTTGCAATTATTTAGTCGCAAATAGTTATAAAAAACGTGATTCTATTTTCCCCTTGATTTTGTGATGTGAGTTTCCATGACTACGCAGAAGAAACAACATTTAATTATTTTACCCCGTTCTGGGGATTTCCAATGACATGGAAATTAAGCAAACATTAGTACTTCATGCCTTTTAATGCATGTACCATGACTTTTGAACCCTTTGTGGTGCAGCCATGGGGAGATTGCAGGGAGTTACCTAAGGGCTGAAGTAATATTGTTGGTGTTTCCAATTTTTTTCTCTTCGTTGTATACTCGATGTGTTCCACTTCGACAACAGGTCGTAAGCACATCATTTGATCATATTACAGAAATATACCCTTCGTCACCAAAGCAGAAAAAACTTTACATGATATTCAATATTTAATAACAAATTATAAGTGAATGGTATTTATTTGATTCTTGCATTTTGCCAATTTTCAGGCGGTTTTCAGCATTTTTCTTCCGATAGACAAATGTTATCTTCTTTTAACTTTTGGTTTGCGTTCACCTCATTTGTTCTTCAGATGTCAGTGAACGCTTGCTGCGCTTGGACATACTTGGTTGAAAGTTCAACTTTTTACTTTCCATAGAAATATTCTTCTAACCTAAGTTGAAAAAAATATTCGACAAATGATTGATAACATAAATTACCTGTCCATTTCATACCTTGGTGTTATGTTGCCAGGTTTATATAACTGCATACAATGTCGTAAATGCAACGATTGGACGGTCTTGTGCGGCATACATAATTTTTCCGTCGATAACCTACTAGCCGTCCAGTGGGATGATTTTATATTATGTTACTTTACCTCTGTCAACTTGATCAATGAAGAGGATGATTAAGTATTTATATTGTTTCCATTTTTTCTGGACCACGCAGCCTTTCCTAATTTTCCATCCTCTCCAGGTTAGGATATCCGAAAAGATTTTTTTCATGACATATGCCTTGACTATTCGCTGAAGTACTCATAATTTGTTGCATTTTTTTGCATTTACTGTGAAATTCTGATGGTATTATCGTGATGTTATAACGTGATGGATGGATTGAATTAACTTTATGGATATATGTTACAGGTCCATAAAAAAAATGGAGAAGCTATTTCTGCATCAGGGTACTTTTATATTATTTTTTAATGCCTTGGAGAACGTTTATAACCCCTGCAGAACGTTATTCAAGCCTTTAGACTTTCAAATTACGTTAGGCATTTTTACCCATTAATTCCAAAAGAAATAAAAATAAACGGTGCGAAAACGCGACGGCAAACTATTGCATGCCGGTAAATATGTATACGTGTGACGTGACACATTCTTTCTTCTACTTGCATCTCGGTGATGCTGCTGACACCTCGTAGTAGTCTGTATAATCCGTTGAAGCATAACTTTCATCCGAGGTACATTTATTCAGTATATATATTGTATGATTTACTTTATTTATTTAATTCAAGATGAATTATTTAATTTATTCATGTAAAAACGGCATTTAGGAGGTCTAAGCCTGAAATTAAGATATCGTAGTCGGTCAGCGGAGGTAAATACTGTTCATTTTTTAAAAATAATTTAATTCAAAGAATGTATTTTCGGCATACATTCTCGTTCAAGTGTCCAGTGAATGGAAATGCACAATTATGAGTGGTCCATTCCGATTAAAATTTTTATTTCGTCAATATATTAATTCATAGATTGTAAGAAAATTTGTCATCTCCATTTTAGTAGTTAAGTTAACTTTATTTAATGAAACCTTTTTATCGTTATAATTCAATAAAATATATAGGTACCTTATTTGTTCTAGTCTCAAATTTAATTTCCCTCACAACAAATTAAAAACGACCATTAGCCGGAAAAAGGACCTGCTCAACTGCACTCTTCAATATAAGGTGATCTTTTAAAAGGTGATCTGATTCTTAACGTATTCAGTTACTGCATGTATCTGAAAGTCAACCAGCTTTTTATACTTTGAACTCGACTAGACTGAAAACATTTAGTTGGAAAATAACTTTTTTTGGCAGAGTAAATTCAGTGAATTAGGTGTACCCGGAGTGAATGCCAAGAATATGCATTTGATGTATCGGAAGTATGTTCAAAACCTTTTTTGCAAACGCAATATAGGTTTTTAGTTTACTTGTAAATATCTTTCCTATAAAATTGCAATTTAATTGGTTTTGGTACTAATTTTCGTCCTTAATGCCTTACTTTCTTCAATCGTATTGGCTGGAAATGGGCCGATTACCAACCCGTCAAACGAAAAATGTTGCCTTCGACATCGATGTAATGGCAGACTTTCGATGACTCTTCTGTATGCTCTTCAACACCTTTTCTTACTCTGTATATCTATCTTAATTTAATTATTAAACATTTGATGACACGATTAATCTTTAGCTGTTTGTCGAGTCGAGGAGGGTTTTAAAAACATTATTGGCCTTGCCTCAACTACCAGCAAGTAAGAACCCATGATCTGGACATTGCGTATAAACAAGTGAATGACGGACGGCAGCAAATTCCACTCGCTGGATCTGCGTGCGCCTTTGATATATGTTTTAAGATTCCTGTTTCCCTAGGATTTCAATGATCCAGGTGGTAGCTATTATGCTTATCTGGAATGGGAGCGTTTACTCGGAACCGTAGTCGCTAAATATACACGAAATCGTTAGATGGAAAGGAAAAAGGAATTGTGTCGGTTGTGATTGGACGAATTGGATGACGTACGAGTCTTTTGCACACCCACTTTTCCGAAATGGTGAGGAACATCAGTTTCCCTTCGCTTATAACTCGAGAACTAATTGACGGACAGAAGAACGGCAATAATAAGGGTGTTTCTATTTTGCGTACTCTATCAGATAAGCCAATAAAAATATAGTAAAATACTGCATTCTAGGAAATCTCCTGATTTTTAATATATTATAGCGAATTCAATGCACATCCATTTAATCATGCTAATACTTATCAGGTTTGGAAATTTATGGATTAATCTTTTAAATTTAAGTTTTCTATCCAGCATGGGAACATGTATGAATTAATGTACTTAATGTAAAAATGAGCTACACGTTTATCGGAATCATTTTATTAAATATCCTTCTGCGAACAGTGTCGCCTCCTTTGAAATGCGTGTTACAATTGAGTTGGTGTTGTTATCTCCATACGAATTTTTCTTGCAACCAGTTTCATGTTGTTTAGACCCAGCTTATAGAGATTAAATGTGTTTAATATTAATATAAATGTGCTGAAAAGAGGTTTCAGCGTGCGACTTGTGTACCTCATCTCCTTTCAATATTTTTCTCCTGCGATATTTTCCTTAATACATTAGGTTTCATTTATTTCTTTTACTCAAGGATCTTTCATTTATCAGAATATGGAAATTAATCTATAATGCAACTAAATTGGATCAAATCATGATAATTGAACCTAAATGGAATATTTAAATGGAAGAAAGCGTGTTTTTTTTGGAAGAATAGTGATCTAATTAATATATTACATTTACTAATATCTTCTCATTTATAAGTTAACTAGCGGAAGGTTCCCGATGACTTTTAACTGGGGGTGAGTGAAAACCTTTAAACATAATAAATTAAAGTAAGCCAATAAAATATTTGCTTTTTAAAAAAGTATGACCGGATCTCCAGAAACTAATAGGACTGGGGACATTTATTAAATTAACCACAAAATAGGAGGAGAAAACGCAAAATATTCCATTCCAATGTAACAAACTATTTACGTATTTTAATATCCGTATCTGTAAACATAGTCCCAATTGTGAATTAGCAGATTAAATTCACCACTGGCACAGCTGCTGCAGATGTGCACAAAATAAATGACAGTTATGGTACAGTAAGTTATCACACAGCGGTGTTAAATGTCTATTAAAAACAAATGTTTTCGTAAAATTTCATTTCGCACTTAATTCTACTCGCGTTTGAATTCTGCCACGCAAAGAGTTTAGGGTGAAAATTATCAATCCAAAGTTCTTCAATAACTAATTTAATAAAGGAAATTATGATATATCTACACAGAATTCTATGATTTTCCTTTGAGAGTGAAAGTTAACAATAAAGGGTTAAGTACAACCTAGTGATGGAAAAATTTTGGTCAAAAACGATTTTTAATCGAAATGAAAAGCTCGACTTTTCAGCAAAAATCGAAATTTGAACCAAAAGATCGATTAATCGAAAAAATCTACGGTTCATTTTTGAAAAAATGCATTTGGTATAAAAACATGTGTATTATTCATTTGAAAAACGCTCATAATACATATTTGAATAATATAAAACATCCCTAAAAATGTGCTTAGAAAACATTATTGAATTATTAGTCGTACAAATTTACAATTTACTTTAATGTGCATCACCGCTTGGAACCATTCGGCTTCACTAAAATTTTCTAGAAAGATCAACTGATTGAGATGCTTTCTTGATGATCTAAGGCGTGCCTTTCCAATTTTACCGGCCTTAGAGAAAAGTCTTTCACATGGGACGGATGACGTTCTCATACTCAGCACTCTGATCGCGAAACGGTACGTGTTGGGGTATTCACCCTTTATTTCCGCCCAGACTTTCAGAGGATTGGGGGTTGACTTTCCTATCGACGGGTGGCCTGTTGAGGTATTGCCTAACTTCAACTGGCATCTACTTCTAACAAGAAGTGACCTCAGTGGCAGTTCATCGAGGACCTCTACTGACTACTACGCGCTGCTGAGATCAAACGAAATGGTCACGATCGAAGTTGAGAAATCGAGTTTGGATCGAAACTCGAAGATCATGGCTCGATCTCGGTTTCCTCGACCTTTGACTATTGAAACTCGATTTTCGATTTTAATTGAAATCGATTTTTCCATGACTAGTACAACCCATTCAGTTGATTTATGATAAAATATTTCATTAGTGAGCCCCTAGAAAACAATAGATTTTTTCTCAAAATTTTCGCTTTCATTATCAGCAGTTTGGGTTGTGCGTTGATGAGTAAACGAATCATTCAATGAGTCAGGACATTTCATCATCATCATAATCATATTAATATATAAAAATGTAGTGGTGCCTATCTGTCTGCCAGTTCTATGTTCGTTACGCATCTCCTCCAAAAATACTGAACCAATTGAGCTGAAATATTGCAGTGTTCTATCGTACTCACTAGAAAGTTCCATAGGCTATATATAAAAGGCTCAGGGGCCGTGTTTGTTTCCTGGCGCCAATTACGTATTTACGTTGGTTTAAATTGACTTTTTCAATTTATGGTGACGCAAGAGTTTTTTCATAGTTGCTTGTAAATTTAATACTGTAATCCTCTTTAGAGTTCGTTTACTCATTTATTGTATTTTGTTCTCACGGTGTTGTTGCTCCGGCACAATAAAATTATATTCAAAATTCAAGAGCTTTTCCTTTTGCTCAGTAAAATAACTTGAATCGATTTCTTTCATTCTTTCTGTATTTAATCGGAAAGTGTTTAAAATTTGTTATTATTTTAACCAATTTACACTTTGACCTCAATGTTTCTGGGCAATGTGTAATTTACGTTGAAATTTACTGTTTTTTTTTGGTATTTCATAAGAAAAATTTTTCGCGGGCTCAGTTGTGATTGGACGGAGTCGATATACGTCAGAGGTTGCACCACGCCCACTTTTCCGAAAGGGTTAAAAACATCAGTTTTTCGCCGCTTATAACTCGAGAAATAATTGACGGATCAAAAAACGGAAGAATACGGGTCTTTTTATTTTACAAACTCTATCTCAGTCTGTCTGCCAGTTCTATGCTCGTTACAAATCTCCTCCTAAACTACTGAACCAATTGAGCTGAAATATTGCAGGTTACTATCGTATACACTAGAAAGTTCTATAGACTATATAAAAAAGGTCAGTCGATATAAAAAAGGTTAGTCAATATACTCCTCATAGGCAGGGCTTCTGTTTCAATCCCATCGTATAACCGTGTGGATATAACTCATTTCAGTTGCAGGATAATTCAACCTTAAAGGTAAGATAGAACATGTCATGGAATGTAGGACGTTGCATAGCTAAACTGGAAAATTATATTGCCGTAATATTCCATCCTTATTTGTATGCAACAGGTTTATGTTGATTACTAAAATATTCCATGACAACAGCATATGAAGAGTGAAGTTTCTGACTGACTGGAACAGGCTCGTATGACTGACAGGACATCTCAATTGTAGGATAATTCACCTTAAAATGCAAGATAGTAGTTGTAATGGAATTCGCAACATTGTGTGACTAAGCTGAAAATTTTGAGTTCATATAAATTTACGCCATTAAGTTCACGTTGAACAGGTATTAGAGAGATACTGAGATACGCCGTTATATTAACCGTCGCAGATGGAAGAACCAGACTAGATAATATCATTTTATTCTAAATTGTGCAACTCTTTCGTTTTATTTCATATTGTGAAGGTAAAGAGAGGGTTAAATCCGACTTGTATCAGTAAACTTATTGAGAGGACTCAGAAGACAATCTGAACCAACCTGGTTGTTCACATGGACCGGGGGCCCGTAAAAGAATACTCCATTCCTTTCGAATCAGAATCAAGTAATTTTAGTTTTTAGACAATAGATTTATGTAGCGATAAAACTCAAGAATTACCTACCTCGGAATGGGGTCCAGTAACTGCGCATTCTGCCTTACTAGAAGAATACCGCCAAGATCTTGAACTATCAGTGACGGAAAATGACTGCGCACGACCTTTTGCACTAAATAAATTGTTACTTACAGATAATTTGTTGGAGTATATCTTAAGAGTAACTAACTTTCATCCAACAAATGAAATTTCCGAAACCATCAGGATATTTGGGTGCCGGTTACCGTGGAAGAAAAGAATAAATTCATAGGTGTTTTGATAATAATGAGCGTCGTTCGTATTCTAGAAATTCGCCCATATTGGTTAAATGATCAAACGTATATGAACACGCTATTAAAAAATAGTATGCCTCGGGATCGTTTCCTAGCCATTCTAAGTTATTGGCACTATATCGACAATAACAAAGCTCGATGTGAAGATCTTTTAATTAAGATAAGGTCTATTCTTTATAAAATAAATGAGAAATTCCAAAAACCTGTGAAATCTGGGAAAGAAGTAGTGATTGATTGAAGCATTTCGTGGGCATCGGTTAAAGTAAATATGAACCAGGTAAGTGACATAAAAATGGCGTCAAACTTTATAAGGTTTCCCTTTCCGAAGGTATACTCTGGTAAAAAGTATATTCGCCTCTCTTTTACACTGGACCATCCACACAGGTATGTATTATTCTCTATCAACTCTTTCGCTAGAGGAACTCTAGTGTAGAAACTGTCCGTTTATACATCTACATGCACATAATAGCCTGCAAGCCACCATAAAAATAATATGCTAGTCTAAACTTCACTTTTAAAAAAAGATAAAAATAGTTAAGTAAGAATGCATAAACATGCTGTTAGTTGGGTTAGATAAAAGCCTTTATGCTAACACGTAACTACTTATTCTATCCATTGATACACTCGTATGCATTGGATATTTTTACAGCTATTCATATCCCTAAGTGTACGAGTATAAAGGACATTGTGATTCTGCAAGTTCGGCAATCAATTTCTCTAATTTGTTGATTATGGTCCAGTCTACCTTAGTTAGTTATATTTCGCAAACTATATTTAACATATTCAAAGCTCGCGAGCTAGCAGCGAAAACTTGAACGGAGTCACCCGCTGAGGTGTACGAGTGCAAGATATTCCACAGAGAAAGATTCATTCGCCTTGACCGGGACCCTGTCAAGGCGAATGATTTTTTCTCTGTGGAATATCTTATATTTAACATCCTCACTGAAAATATTAACTTGGAATTTTTTTAAGAGATTAAGTCTAAATTTTAACCTACGATCTGACAATGATTCCCATTTTAATTCATTAAATAGACTCTTTACGCTAATATCGTCATCGTTACAACATGCAAATAGTTACATGCACAAAAGTGAGCAAGAACAATGGGTACTCCGCTTGTTGCCAACAGAAGCTAAACCTATCCTTCCAAATACTTAAATGTTTGAGCGTAACCCCAGGGTTATATCCTTGATTGCATCCGAAGATAGACAACTGGGACTATCGGGCAACGACCAAGAGAATGGATTCTTTTCTCAAACAACTATCGTTGCACCTGTGGTGGTTCTTAATGATATATACTGTTATAAAATCGCCAAACTAAGCTCTTCTTCTCTAAGTGAATACACAGCGTATGATAGAACTCACCGCATTATGTAGATGTAGATGAAATTTTGAGTCGATGGAGTCCGCTCACCTGAAGGTTTCAAACACTCGAGAATGATTGATAGAATTTGGAGGAAAGATATTTATAAGGTAGTCGCTAAAGACAACGTGATGCTACCTATAATGAGAACGAAGAAAAACTATCAATCCGAATAACGGGCCGTTCTAAACTTAACCGCTTGTTTACATGTCAATAGTGCATGCTTGGTGATCTTCACCCTCTGCCACACACCCTCGCGGTGGCTTGCAGGGTATAGTGTAGATTTAGATGGAGATGTAAACGGATTTACCCTACATATATTGACAAGAAATTATGTGGAAAAGGCGACTGGCTTAATTGTGTGAATGTAATCCATCTTTCCTCATAAGCATTCACTTGACACTTCGTAAGATATTCCATACCTTGTGTATGATTTCCATGTCTCTCGTAGAAAATGGTAAAATTAGTATTTCCGTTGAATTTCATTCAAAGTACTAAATATGTAATGCTAAGGTATTTAGGGTATCCTCAACATTCTCATATTATTTTCTATTTAAACAAGAAACAACTCTTATTCAACTTGTCTCGCAAGTTTGGATGATTATTTTCAAACGACTTGCAAAATCATGATTGTTGGAAGCTGCGCGAATTAATCTAAGTAAGTAAGCATTAATATTTTTAATATGCATTAAAGAAGATTTTGGAAATGCCTCTTGGTTTGATTTTTGAGGAATTTATGTGTGAAATAAAATCAGCACGAAATCTGACGTTAACGTATGATGGAAAATAATATTTTAAACCTTCTCTCTGTTGACCATGATTAATTTCCCATTCCCGGCAATAAAAAAGACGAATCGGTCGCTGACTAACGTACTGACTGTGACGTCAATGAACCCGAGGAGTCCATTTGGTCAAAGTGAGCATACCACAGTTGCTTAGCTGGACGGGATTTTTCAAGGGCCGACTCACAATACATGGCATACCTAACACCCTCCACTTATCCAATTTTCGACCTATATTTGTACAAAAGCCAGAAGATTAAATGCCCCTCGGGAAAGTGAAAGGGAATCACTTCAGCGTTTGTTAAACTCACGGCATTCCAAGTTCAAGGACGAAGCAATATCTCTCGCGCCTCAGTCCCTTGGTTTATTTCGTGCGAGGCAAGAACGAAGTCCCGATCAGCTGTTCAGTGGTGTGAAATTCATGCAAGAATGGATGGAGGAATTCCTGCTTTGTAATGACAGGCTGCTTTCGTTTAAAGTATTTTACGTGTATTTCACGCTTGTATGCCAGTGAGTGATAAAGTCTAAGATTGAACATGAGTCGTATTGACAACTATCGTAGATATAAACTACCCACGTGAAGATTAGGTTGCTCACCAAATACCGGCAACAAATAAGCCTGCTAGTGGATTAGAACTACTCGAGATGTTGTTCAGTGTACCGGGTGCTTTTTAGTGCATATTGTGAGAGTGCAAATCAAGAACCGGGAAGTTTTTCATCAGCAAACAAAACCTTGCAGTGAGGTATGAATTTTGCTGGGTGAAAGTGAGTTTAGCTGTGTGAATCAAGTGACAAGTGACCAATTGATGTTGCGACGTGATCGTATCGTAACGCAAGACAACTGAAATCGGTGATCAAGTATCAGACATCATTTGACTTAAAGATTTGGTAGGCTGGGAATAAATTCTTTGTAAAATGAATATTGGTGCAGTAGTTGTTTGATCCTATACTGCCTTGCCAAGACAAATCAACCGTAATTTGTTGCTGTGAGGCAGCCCTGTTGTAGTATGGAATACAGGTCTACTTCAATAGTTCCCGAGCCTCGTGAAGGTAAGAACTCATTTGTTTGGTTTGTTTCCATTAACGCTACTAACGTCCAAATTTTATTTTCATTGTTGAATAATTATACAATCGATGCCGCCGAAATTTGCCATTCTTGCAGGAGGATGGCTTTAATTTGGAAATACTAACGTATGTTCGGAAGTCAAGGTGGTTATGAAACACTCGGAACTTTCCAGAAGTGTTATTGAAGAATTTAATTCATCTGATTGTAATCCAGATTAAAAATTAGAACGTTATTCAATTGTTTCAAAAATCGCAACAAATCTGGCATCGACAACTGAAATCGGTGATCAAGTATCAGACATCATTTGACTTAAAGATTTGGTAGGCCGGGAATAAATTCTTTGTAAAATGAATATTGGTGCAGTAGTTGTTTGATTAAAAAATTTTTCCTTGGACACAATTTCAGGGAGTTGAGAAATATAACCATCTAATGTGTGTTTTGTCAATTTTTCCCGCAAAAAGGAGTAGTTTACGGAAGTTATGGCAGGTGGCGCTAATATTTAAAAAAATAAACTAAAATAAAAACGAAACTTCGCAATTATATGGAAATATTAACATCCAAAATAATTATCTTGCGATAGAAATAGAAGGTGAAGGTTTAAATTCGCTATCTATATATATTATAAATTTTCAAAAATTAATAACCACAGCGAGTACATTGTACACACTTAGGTAATTGGTCCAGATACTGGTGTGACGTCATGCCAGTCTGTGACATTTGACCCGTGATACTCAAGTTCGATCCTTAGTTTTCGTCAGGAAGCGGTGCCGGAAGGACAGGTCAGTTTTCAGTCCTAGTCTTAGAAAGTTTTACTTTATTAGGTATATTGATTTATTACTGTTCATTGAGTTTGTAGTGATTTTATTATGCCAAGGTGTGTGGGAAATAAGAGAAATTTAAAATAGTTCGAAGGGTTTTTTTCTCGACGCATGAAGAATAGCGATACCATTTGCTTCATTGCCTGTGAAAATCTCTCTTTACTTGGCGATTCGTCGCTGGTAATATTATAGGATATTTTTTTCCATTGGTTGCCAGATAATGCCAGCAGTTGTGCAGCGAAATTTATGGTAACTTCCTGTGGCATCAGTTAACAGAGTGAATTTGTTTCAGGAAGGAGTGTTTCGAGCTATGAGCGACGCAAAACTGGATCTTCAGCGACGATTAACTGGGAATTCGTGAAACAGGCCATGACGAACGCTATTCAGGAGGAGTAATGGTAAGTAGGCTTCATTGCTAATTCTTTTCCTTAACGCGTGTTTCCATTTTAACATAAAATTTAGCGGTTTTTTTTCAAATCTGCTACTTCCGATCGATGTTGGGTTTGCATCTGATATTCGCGCTTTTCCCGCCAAAATCTCGAGATTGCTTCGAGTCTCTAGAATTTTCTCGAACGTGTCTCAGCTACTCTACTCTACGCCGCCCTGCCTGTGTGGCAGGGGGCGAAGATAACCAAACATGCACTATTGACATGCAACTAGGTTACTACATGGAAAAATTCTAAATAATAGGGTCACGTGACGCAGATGGTTAGTATTCAATTGCTAATAAAAGGATTGGTTGTTAATACACGCAGCATGCACTACAGACTACTAAACAGTATTTCACTTATCTATCCCTTTGCTATGTTGCCTATCGTGTTCTCTTATAGTACGGGGTAAACATGACATTTTGAATCTATCGGTACGAGAATCTATCTCTGTAATCTTATTTATCTGGTCGAATCTAGCATAATGCGCTGGTGTTTTTAATATATGCCTAACATCTTCAGGAAAGCTATCCGTTATAAATGTCTGCAATAGATTTAATCTGTACTTTGAGCTACTATCTGATAGTAATGTCCTACCTAATTCTTGTAATAATTCTGGCACACTACTCAACCTATCGTAACACATTTTAACAAACCTAGCTACTCTAAGCTACACACTTTCTAGCTCTCTGCTCAAACCTAATTCAATCGGATCTCAGGCACTGGATGAATATTCAAGGTTGGCCCTAACTAGTGAAAAGTAGCATCGCTCTTTTGTCTTCTCATCATATTTTCCAAGTACTCTTTTAATAAGTCCTACCTTTCTCTTGTCTCGGCCGCATATTTCCTGATGTGTCTTCCCCACGATAAATCTTTTCTGATTGTTACAACTAAGTACGTCATGGTTTCAACGCTTTCGATTTTTGTGTTACTAATGCTCTAAGATCGAAATATTTCTCTTCCAAAATTAATATCTACAATTTTTAAGGATAAGTCCAAACTGTCATTTGTCATACCACTCTTGAATTGCATCTAAATCTTTGCTCAGCGGATACCTATCTTCTTCTTTCAATACACTCCTGCACACTACCGCATCGTCCGCAAACGTCCACGTTTACTATTTACTACGCTACCTAAATCGTTTATGAATAATAAAAATAGAAGCGGACCTATTACACTAATATGGAGAACCCCCGATGTGACTTTGATTGTCTCTGACATGATACCATTTTAAACATTCTCTAGCGTCATTACGACGCCTGCCTGCTTACGAAAAGAAGAAATCGAAGTTTGTATTTATTTATTTCTTTCTTTCTTTCCGCACAAAGTATAGTTAGGTTAATTAGGAATAGAGTTCAGTCTGAGATAAAAGGATTGCAGTAGATAAACGGCACATGGAAGTAAAGTTGGGTTCCTTTATCTTCCGCCTCATTGA
Organism: Platycnemis pennipes; assembly: GCA_933228895.1. NCBI lineage: Eukaryota > Metazoa > Arthropoda > Insecta > Odonata > Platycnemididae > Platycnemis > Platycnemis pennipes. Next base: position 121,788,950 of record OW121854.1, on the reverse strand, counting down.
TGTTGATTTGTTTTTACGGATGGTTTTCGTTTCCGATTTCCTAAGGAATAGTTTCTACTGCCTTCGTGCTCACCCAGTCCAGAGCTCATTATCATTTTACAGTTAATTTAGATTCTTCTATGACGGTTCCATATAATACGCGTTGACCTCGATTCCAGTCCAATAGTTTATCGTTTCAGTTAAGAGTGTTGAAAGGTGTGCTCGGTGAAAGTGATGAGTTCAGATACGAGGCTCTGGGACTACGTCAGACGTCATTATGGTTAGAATTTTTTAAGCGGACCATTTGCTTAGATTTCTGACTACCTATTGATCCTTGTATTCAGTCTCGAATGTAGTTCTATGGTGTTTGGCTATACCTTGTTTCAATTCATGTTCCATGAGTAGAAAAACTACAACGTCCACACTGAGCAACGCGACCAATTTCTTTCACGAGAGGAAATCATCAGTTGATTGTTCACAACACATAAGTTTGGAGGAAGCGAGGGTTGTGGAAGGGGACGTAACTGAAGTCAAATAGAAAGAGAGATCATCTACATCTACATAATACCCTGCAAGCCACCACAAAGGTGTGTGGCAGGGGGTGATCTCTCACCAAACATGCACTACATATCATGCATAAAAAAGGAATAGTATTAATATACTAGTCAGAACTTCACTGTTTAAAAAAGATAGAAATTGCAAAGCAAACATGCAAAAACATTCTGTTAGTAGGGTTAGCTTTAAGTACTCATACCAACATGCAGCTACCAATACTATCCATTGCTACTCTCCAATTGGACATATTTACCGTTATTCGTATCTCTAATTTTACGAGGGAAAAGGGACATTTTGAATCTATCAGTTCGGCAATCAATTTCTCTAATTTTTTATTATGATCCGGTCTGCCATAGTAAGTTGGGGTTCGCAAAATATTTTTAAAATCATCACTGAAAATATTGTCTTGAAATTTATTTAAGAGGTTAAGTCTAAATTTCAACCTGCGATCTGACAATGATTCCCATTTTAATTCATTTAACCCGCGATGGCACGCGTGGGCGGGGATTCCCCGCCCGATCGCAAAAAAAATTCCTACTCTGCACACTCCGGCCTCCTCTGTTCGACACTTCTTCTAATCTATTATTTCTGAGCACTTTTCACGTTTTAGTCAATAAATACGAATAAGAATCTATGCATCACGTTATATTTCGTAATGGTCGAATCCCCGCCGGCGCGTGCTATCGCGTTACAGAGTCTACTGGCGAAGTTTTTGAGACTTGACTCGATCAATCTCGCAGTTTACATTGCTATTTCGCTACATTTTTCCCCGTTACATTGCCATAGGAGTAGGTGGGTGAGTAGAACAATTGGTTTCGATCCTAGGGTACATATTTTCTGTAAAGAACTGGTGAGTGAAGCATACGCTAGTTCCATTTTGTGATCGCTACCTTGTATTCAACGCCCTTTACCAGTGCACCTTGCTAAAGTAATTATAACTGTAAGAAACTATAAATTTATATGTGTAATGCTGGTGATTGTCACAGCTATAGTATCATTTCAAATGAGATATATTCATTAATTTGCCATAAGTAGCTCTCTTTTTTTCAATAAGTAACCAAAAAGCCGAGCATACATTTCCTGACCATAAGTGAGCCTGAGAGTCATAACATATTGAAAATGCTTGACAGTGAGAGTGAAGGGGAATACGCAGATTTGAGTGAGATTGACGATGAGGAATGCGATAACACTATTTGCCGTTCGAGCCACGACTCATTTTCTTATGCAAGTGAAAATTAGCAATCGCCCGCAACAAGAGCTTCTTACTTCGTAGGAAAAAACGGAGTGACAGAGTGGTCTGACGTGAAGCCAACAATAAGATCCAGAATTGAGAGATACAATTTGCTGAAACGTCTATCTGGACCTCTGCGTAACGCATGAAATGTATCAGATATTTTGGGTCCTTGGAAAATTTTTTTTCCAGATGATATATTATAAGATATTGTATCCTTCACAAACGCAAAAATTCTAGGTGTGTAGGGTAGTGTATGAAAAATGTTTTTGAATTGAAATTTAAATTTTTGAACAGGAAATGGATATTTTAGACTTGTAATGGGTATAAATAAGTTCAAGTTTTCGCTAACAACTTTGATATTTGATAAAATTCACGAAAGAAACGAATTGAAGAAAAAAGACAAAATTTTTCCCAATTACAGACATTCTAGAAACTTTTGCAAGCAATTGCTGGGTTGATTTCAGTTTGAGTGAAGTAGTTACAGCAGATGAGATGCTTCCACAATAATTCCGGGGTAGATGCAGTTTCCGTGTTTATGTGCCGAACAAGCCGTCTAAGTACGGGATCAAAATATTTGCCTGTTGTGATATAAAAACATTTCACACCGGTAATATGGAAGTATACGTTGGAAAACAAAATCAGGCTCCAGATAAAATTGATTACAAGCCAGATTCAGGGGTAAAAAGACTGGTTCAATACATTTATAACACTGGAAGAAATGTCACCCTTGATAACTGGTTCATGTCCTACACGTTAGCACTTGATCTTCTAAAAAATGGTCTAAAAACTGTAGGAATGATAAGAAAAAATCAGGGTGAGATTCCACCCATTTTTATCGCTAAGTCGAAAGATAGAGTTTTTGGAAATAACATTTTTGGTTTTCAAGATAAATGATGCTTGTGTCATACAAACCTAAAGCTAAAAATGTTGTATTGCACGTACCAACAACGCATCGAAATGACATTGTGGATCCTCAAGCGAATACACCTGAAATTGTTATGTATTACAACTCCACAAAAGGTGGTGTAGGAGTTTCAGTTCGTTTACAGTCCACTTGTAGCATCTCTCGCATATCATGCCGATGACCGCTATAACTTTTTTTTTGCCTTTTTGAACATTGGCGCGATTATTTTTATTTACAAATCAAACTCAGGTAAATCTGTTCGTCATAGGGAGTATTTGACTAATCTTGTAAAACTATTGACTAGAGATTACATGCTGAGAAGGGAGAAACTGCAAAATATGCAATTATCTTAGCGACTCCGGGTGCGGGAAATATGGGTATAGCCGAGAGTGGCGATAACGTGCGCCACCATGCTGATGTCCGATGTGCTTACTCCCCATCAAATAAAATAGAAAAACAAAGATTGCATGCAAAAACCTGTAAAAAGCCCATTTGCCGTGAACATTGTGTATTCAACTGCATATCATGCTCCCAAAATGCCGACGGAAATGACTGATTGTGAGTTGTAAATAGTATGTTTGTCTTGTAATCAGAAAATTTTCTATTAAATTCTCTATGTTCACGGCTAAAAAATCAATATGATTCGTTGGTTAAACATTTTTTAAACTGAAATTGTCAAATATATGTTCTTTGTCATACTTATTAGTGCTTATTTAGCCCTCTGCCACCCGTCGGTCTTTTCCCCGCCCCGCGTGCTACCGAGTTACTAGAAAAGCGCGTGCTACCGCGGGTTAATAGACTGGTTACGCTAATATAATTATCGTATCGTCCCTTTACTAATCTTGATGATCTTCGCTGCACACGTTCAAGGTCAATGAGGAGTTAAAATGAAGGAGTGGGGGGGGGGGAGTCAAGTTCTGACCTCAATTGTTTTGTGTTTGGGAGATGCCGATAATGGGGGAAGGGCCAGAAAACAACAACAACAAAACTTCCTTCACAATTTGACGATATGGTCCATTTTTCTTCATCTCCAGCTCCTCGAACTCGAGGTTCTTCCTTACTTCTCATTGTGTAAGGATATAAGGGATGAACACATTCGTATAGCCGTCCTAGGACAGTTGTTATGTCCCCCGTTGCGTAAGATCTTTGGTTCGCCGGCCCTTATTTTGCATGAACTTCCCGTACGTCTCAATATAAATTTTCATAATACCCTGCAAGTCACAATAAAGGTGTGTGGCGCGTGATGAATTCACAACAAACATGCATTACATATCATGCATAAAAGGTATAGTAATTATACTCTCGTCTGAACTTCAGAATTAAAAAAAAAATATAGAAAAAGCAAAGGAAGCATGCAAAAACATGTAGAAAGCCAACAAATCGACACCTTGTTTGTCTTAGAGCTAAGGAAACAGAACACCCTGTCCTGAGAGTAATAGAGAGGAAGATGCTGCGAGATAGAATCTCATTTCCTCTTTCCGCAAGGAACATGAAAATTACATGTCGTCTCCAGTGTTCCATTTAGCCATGATAACTTTGTGCTGTCCGAGATAACAGCACTTCACCAATACGAAAATTCCATGTGCCTCCAATGAAATCCATAAGAATGCTACCGATGGCCGTGGAAGCAAACGCCGCCCGCGTGCAAATTCGAATTTTCTACCACACTTAAAAGTTAATTTAAGATTGGCATAAACCCGTGCAAAATTTTCGCACATTCAATCATCCCCTCCCCACTCCAAAAAAACTTAATTGGTCTCTTGTTGAGTTGTAAGAATGAAACAGGGAAGGGTATACTCATTATGATACGGTTCAGGCGTCCGCAGTGAAAATGTATTAATGTGGACGCATTCACTGATTAAGTTATTAAATTGCACTATTAAAAGCATTATTACCCCTGACGAAAATAATACTCCCTGGATAAACGTTTCTTAAGTCAATATAGGGCGTTGACTTAAGTCAAAAAAATTTAATATTAACTATGTCAAAATCTTATTCACTGCTATCTTATGCTTATGCTAAAAATCTTATTCACTGATACCCGATCCACTACTATAGTGTTTGTATTAGTACAAAAAAAGACGTTGATTACGGATGATATATATGAATGAATATTAGATTATCCATAGTACTTAAAGCTCGCTATTGAAGGAACGTATTTTTAAGTCAAAATTTTTTCTGTCTTTGCAGGATGTGCCGGTGGTTTCGAAATCGCTTCCCGTGAGGTGACGGGGTTAGGGTGAGGAATCTTCATGGATGGCCATAGCAGAATAAGATGCTGCAGTCTCAACACCAGGGGAAATCATCGCTTTGGTCATTGGTTTATAATGATACGGTAACAATAGATTTGTTTCAGGTTCCACGGTATACAAGGTAAAGAAGGCTTGTTTAAGGGTAAAATGTCCATCCGATAAATATCAGGGCCCTGATTTGTACTATGTTGGAGTACTCCACTAGTGTAACTACAAGTGGCCACTTGTATAGCGAGTCATGACTCTAGGCAGGAATATTATTGAATATTGTGTGTTGCATATGGTGTGTGTTTCTGTGTGCTGATGTACCAAGTGTTATTCTCAATGTTTTGTCAAGAGTGAATTTTGATTGTGGCTGTTTTTGTTGGAGTTGTGTTTTTTGTTAATATTTTTATAATTGATGGTGCTGCAATTAATTTTCTTCCTCAGATAAGAGGACGCTGTCAGAGGCGGTTCCACGGACTTCGTTTGCAGATTACCCTGTACCTATTGGCCATTCATGTCAGTCCATCAGTTGAGTAATTTTTGACTTTTAATTTACTTTATGTTGATGTTGAGCTTGCTCTAGAATTAAAACTCAAAATTCATGGAATTAATTTGCCAGTATCGTGCGCTAAGTGCATACATGTTAACTTAGCGCACTTAAGGTGACCATTCCTAGCATAGTTGTGAAATGCACTTTCGGCCATCTGCATTAAATGTGAGAAACTTGACATACAATCTGTTGCATGCTTGTTTATCATGTTCACTAACCCGCTCTCTCCTTAGGTACCTCCACAACGCCCCGGCCTGTTAGAGTGTAGGATATGTAGTCAGTTTATAATAAATTGAAACAAAGGCCCTTCTGGCCCGTCGTAACGGTAGGTTAGGTAGGATTTGCGTTTAGCTGATAGATTTATTTCTTGGATGCGAAGACTGCTCTAGTGTTAAATATCAAAATTCAAGGAATTGGCGCCTCTGACCCTGTCTTCCGTTAATTTGGGAGTTCAGATGTCTTTGGTGTCCTTTTCCGGCATTATTTTAATGGATTTGTTTATTGGAATTTTCAATTAAATGTGAGCAACTTGGCATTCAATCTGTTTCTTGCTTGATTATCATGTTCACTAACCCGCTCTCTCCTTAGGTACCTCCACAACGCCCCGGCCTGTTAGAGTGTAGGATATGTAGTCAGTTTATAATAAATTGAAACAAAGGCCCTTCTGGCCCGTCGTAACGGTAGGTTAGGTAGGATTTGCGTTTAGCTGATAGATTTATTTCTTGGATGCGAAGACTGCTCTAGTGTTAAATATCAAAATTCAAGGAATTGGCGCCTCTGACCCTGTCTTCCGTTAATTTGGGAGTTCAGATGTCTTTGGTGTCCTTTTCCGGCATTATTTTAATGGATTTGTTTATTGGAATTTTCAATTAAATGTGAGCAACTTGGCATTCAATCTGTTTCTTGCTTGATTATCATGTTCACTAACCCGCTCTCTCCTTAGGTACCTCCACAACGCCCCGGCCTGTTAGAGTGTAGGATATGTAGTCAGTTTATAATAAATTGAAACAAAGGCCCTTCTGGCCCGTCGTAACGGTAGGTTAGGTAGGATTTGCGTTTAGCTGATAGATTTATTTCTTGGATGCGAAGACTGCTCTAGTGTTAAATCTCAAAATTCAAGGAATTGGCGCCTCTGACCCTGTCTTCCGTTAATTTGGGAGTTCAGATGTCTTTGGTGTCCTTTTCCGGCATTATTTTAATGGATTTGTTTATTGGAATTTTCAATTAAATGTGAGCAACTTGGCATTCAATCTGTTTCTTGCTTGATTATCATGTTCACTAACCCGCTCTCTCCTTAGGTAACTCTACAACGCCCCGGCCTGTTAGAGTGTAGGATATGTAGTAAGTCTACAATATTTTGAAACAAAGGCCCTTCTGGCCCGTCGTAACGGTAGGTTAGGTAGGATTTGCGTTTAGCTGATAGATTTATTTCTTGGATGCGAAGACTGCTCTAGTGTTAAATATCAAAATTCAAGGAATTGGCGCCTCTGACCCTGTCTTCCGTTAATTTGGGAGTTCAGATGTCTTTGGTGTCCTTTTCCGGCATTATTTTAATGGATTTGTTTATTGGAATTTTCAATTAAATGTGAGCAACTTGGCATTCAATCTGTTTCTTGCTTGATTATCATGTTCACTAACCCGCTCTCTCCTTAGGTACCTCCACAACGCCCCGGCCTGTTAGAGTGTAGGATATGTAGTCAGTTTATAATAAATTGAAACAAAGGCCCTTCTGGCCCGTCGTAACGGTAGGTTAGGTAGGATTTGCGTTTAGCTGATAGATTTATTTCTTGGATGCGAAGACTGCTCTAGTGTTAAATCTCAAAATTCAAGGAATTGGCGCCTCTGACCCTGTCTTCCGTTAATTTGGGAGTTCAGATGTCTTTGGTGTCCTTTTCCGGCATTATTTTAATGGATTTGTTTATTGGAATTTTCAATTAAATGTGAGCAACTTGGCATTCAATCTGTTTCTTGCTTGATTATCATGTTCACTAACCCACTCTCTCCTTAGGTACCTCCACAACGCCCCGGCCTGTTAGAGTGTAGGATATGTAGTCAGTTTATAATAAATTGAAACAAAGGCCCTTCTGGCCCGTCGTAACGGTAGGTTAGGTAGGATTTGCGTTTAGCTGATAGATTTATTTCTTGGATGCGAAGACTGCTCTAGTGTTAAATCTCAAAATTCAAGGAATTGGCGCCTCTGACCCTGTCTTCCGTTAATTTGGGAGTTCAGATGTCTTTGGTGTCCTTTTCCGGCATTATTTTAATGGATTTGTTTATTGGAATTTTCAATTAAATGTGAGCAACTTGGCATTCAATCTGTTTCTTGCTTGATTATCATGTTCACTAACCCACTCTCTCCTTAGGTACCTCCACAACGCCCCGGCCTGTTAGAGTGTAGGATATGTAGTCAGTTTATAATAAATTGAAACAAAGGCCCTTCTGGCCCGTCGTAACGGTAGGTTAGGTAGGATTTGCGTTTAGCTGATAGATTTATTTCTTGGATGCGAAGACTGCTCTAGTGTTAAATCTCAAAATTCAAGGAATTGGCGCCTCTGACCCTGTCTTCCGTTAATTTGGGAGTTCAGATGTCTTTGGTGTCCTTTTCCGGCATTATTTTAATGGATTTGTTTATTGGAATTTTCAATTAAATGTGAGCAACTTGGCATTCAATCTGTTTCTTGCTTGATTATCATGTTCACTAACCCGCTCTCTCCTTAGGTAACTCTACAACGCCCCGGCCTGTTAGAGTGTAGGATATGTAGTAAGTCTACAATATTTTGAAACAAAGGCCCTTCTGGCCCGTCGTAACGGTAGGTGATTTAGGATTTGCGATTAGCTGATAGCGTTATTTCTTGGATGTGAAGACTGCTCTAGTATTAAATCACAAAATTTGTGGAAATGGATTCCTAGTTACGATGTGCACCCAGGTGTTCTTCGTTTCTGGGTGACCTTTCCTAGCATTTTTATAAAATGCAATTTGGGTTCCTGCATTAAATACGAGCAGCTTGGCATTCATTCCTTTGTATTTTACATGTATTAACCCGCTCTCTCCTTAGCGAACAGCCCATTACAACGCCCCGGCCTGCCGAGAACTGCAGTGGGAAGTGTGTGTAGTGAGTTTGTGGTCACTGAAGAATGTGACGAAGAATGTGATTTGTGTGCACTAGGAAAGAGAAGAACAGTGAGTGTGCTGTCTGTGTGGTGCCAGGTTGGTGTGATTTGGAACGAGTTGGTTTGCATCAAGAGAACTACTGAAACTCATTAGTGTATTCACTTTTATGTAATTGTATTGCTGTATATTTTGTGCTCCTTCCTCCGCCTACCCTCACCATAACCAAGCAGTGACAGCAGACAAGATACTGCAGCCTCGGATGATCTACTTACGACTAATTAGGCTTTTATGTGAGTGTTGCGTATAATTATATCGTTTACGTAATACAATTTATGTTTTTATATTTATTATATTTGACATAATATCACTTATAGTGTGTAGGATTCTTGCACATTGGTCGTTTGACCCGGGTCAATCCAGGTTTGGTCGTTGAACTCCGGCTTTGCCTTGTGCACGGGCTCTTAGTTAATGACTTGGGCAGGAATTCGACTCCATGCGCCATTATGCGCTCCTAATACTCTTTTAAGATTATATTCCGTGCAACCGACTTGCGTTTAATTATATCGTTAACATAATCCCTTTAATGTCTTTATATTTATTATATTTTACTTAATACCACTTGTAGTGGGTAGGATTTTTGCACATTGGTCGTTTGACCCGGGTCAATCCAGGTTTGGTCGTTGAACTCCGGCTTTGCCTTGTGCACGGGCTCTTAGTTTATGACTTAGGCAGGAATTACACTCCATGCGCCATTATGCGCTCCTAATACTATTTTAAGATTATATTCCGTGCATACGATTTTTTTGCCACTATCATAAGTTTATTTTTCACACATTAATGAACATTCTTTTCAGGTTTTTTTAATGTGCGCTTTTTGCATGTTTTCCGCTATTTACTTATTTTTGCAGGTATGTGTGAATGGTATGTTTGAGTGAATGTTTTAATTTGAATATTGGATGCATGATGATGAACAGGGTCAGCGCCGATAGGTATGCGAATTAAATAGGTAGGATTAGGGAATTCAGGAGTATATTTAGTTTAGAGAGTGGGTGGATTTTAGATTGGGAAGATAGGGCTTAATATCGTATATATTTAGTTTTTAGTTCCTAGTCCGCTTGATTTCGTCGCGTTTTGCCCTGGCCCTGGGAGTGAGTGCGTGGAATATGCCTCTGCGGGCCCGGAGGGGAACGCAGGGGGAAACGCCACGTTAAATAAAGGTTAACGAGCCGTTGGGCGTAACCTCTTGGGTCGGCATGGAATAACGCCCATGTGTGTGCGTCTGTTGCGTGAATGTACAGTGTGAATGATAGAATATTTCCAGCAAGTCGTCACAGTTTGTATTACTACCTATATTTAAGAATTTTTATAGGTATTTATTTATGATCCTAAATGTGCACACTCAACGTATCGCAGCAGATGCGCATTTGAGGATTTTATGTTAGGAATAGTCTTCATCGGAAAAACTGGGACTTTTGTACACGAGAAGGAATTTTCTGAACATCACTATTCGGCAACTGCGGATATACTAACCACCTCCAAGGCTGCATATGTTTCCCCGATAGGCTCCCAAAAAACGATTTTTTTCTTGCAAACATATTCTTTCACCTTTCCCTTCGAAGTCCCTCCATAACCTGCATGATATTGCGCTCTGTAAATGTCCGCTCTAAGATTCCACAAGAATTGGACGGCAGAATTTTTTGTCATTAGATTTACGTAATTATTCTGCTTTCAATACATGTCACCTGCTTTAGACTGGACGTTGACGGTAGGTTTTAATCACTGTTTTCCTTATTTTATGTTATTATTATGTCCACGTGGACATATGTTTATTTATTTTTTTATTTGCGATTTTTATTGATACGCTCTATGTGTATAAATTATTTTATCCTGGAATTTCAAATTTTATATTTACTATATATTTTCCATTTTGAATATTATCTTCTTCCGATTCTACCAGTTGTTTTTATTTCGGATATTAATTTCAACGCTCATCGATGTACTGCATATGTATGCTATGACGTTATCATACATTATCTTTGCATAACTGACATATTTTTTATTTTCATTTGTCATCCAGCAGTTAGTAGCAATATGTTTCCAAAGATTCCATATTATACTAAAAGAACTTTGGGGTAGTGTAATTATGTATTGTTTCTTCATGTGTTAACAGTATAAGTGTTTCATTTTTTGGGTATTATTGTCGATTGACAATTTTTTAATCCAAATATATTATTTTTAGCAATTCTAAATACTATATTCCAACGATGTAACAATGAAATAATGTTGATATTATTTGTTTACTTACCACGATGAGCGATGTTTGAAGTTTAAGTCCTTTACCTCAGCATGAGAAATACATTTACTTCCTAAATTCTTTCAAAAATATTCTATGAATATGTGTTATGATAATTAGTGATATTTAGAGAAATTTTCATAATTGAGGTATGAAGTAATGGTCAGTTAAAGTTTTAATTGTTATTATTAAATTGCTAACATCAAAATAAATGTTTAGTTATTATTACATTTCGTTCCGGTTGCTGTTATTTTTGACACAATGAAGACGATAAAAATTGTGACATATATGTATGATAAATTCAATCTGTGTTTATATTTTCTAATCACATGAAATAGATACAAACGCCTTTTGCACTATTTATCTGAAGTTAATGTAAATAGTGTTTGTAGAGTATTCGATCATACTCGTCGATGCCAACTGGGTGTTAAGATAAATGTAAAAATAGATGAAGTGTCATTGTCTTTTTCTTCACTTTGTTGGCTATTCATTGCAGAGTAATAATCGAAAAGTATAAGTATAAAAATGTAGGAAGAAGGATGGAAGGGATTATAACCTATATCACAATTTGATGCCATATTTACAGTGTATGATGCTTTTGTTTTTTTGGAATGGTATTTAAGGAAATTTCCACCTTTATTGTATGAAATGTTCACCCCATCAACAATTTTCATGAGATCCTATTCATTTTAAAATATGTTATGATAATTATTCGTTTCTTACCTTTTTAACTATTTTAAATCCAACATAGAATATTATTTGTAATAAAGTACGTTATCCTGTGCTCTTGAATTATCTGAATACATAATTATCATCTGATTCCACACATCATATATTTATTGTTATATATATATTACATTGTTGCGAACTTAAATAAAATGTTGTGAAGTATCCTTAGCTGTTTTTGTTTTTAGATTGACTTTTATTTTTACTCGTTGGGATATTCTTTGGATACCAGAAAGTAAAATGTTTTGGAAAAACCATGCGTTGCCATTTGTTTTCATTGCCTTAGAATAGTTGTGCCGGAAGTTGTCCTCTCAGCACACCAGAAAAAAACAAGGTTCATGGATTTATATTGCTTAAAAGATGGATATGAATACTATAAAACATCACTTATAAGAGCCAGTAAAATATTAGAACAGGTGTGCAGCCTGCTAGCTAGCGTTTTTTTTTCTTTTTAAGTTTGACAGTGTTTATCCTTTTTAGCCATTGCGTTTGTCAATAATTTTTTGTGTGTGTCTACTTGTAACATATGCTGCTTTAATATTAATTTAATGTCCATGCAAGATATTTTTGCGAATAAACGTGTTGACGATTCACGCAGAGCGTAGCTCGACGTTTATGGGTCTACGTCGAAAATGTGTCGTGAATATAGGTTCTGTTCCTTACCTAATATTTGATGAATGGAGTTATTGTTATGAAGTTATTTTTTATTATATTGCAATCATTAAGTTGCAAATAGTTATAAAAAACGTAATTCTATTTTCCCCTTGATTTTGCGATGTGAGTTTCCATGACTACGTAGAAGAAACAACATTTAATTATTTTACCCCGTTCTTGGGATTTCCAATGACATGGAAATTAAGACAACATTAGTACTTCATGCCTTTTAATGCATGTACCATGACTTTTCAACCCTTTGTGGTGCAGCCTTGGGGAGATTGCAGGGTGTTACCTAAGGGCTGAAGTAATGTTGTTGGTGTTTCCAATTTTTTTCTCTTCGTTGTATACTCGATGTGTTCCACTTCGACAACAGGTTGTAAGCGCATCATTTGATCATATTACAGAAATACACCCTTTGTCACTACAGCAGAAAAAACTTTACATGATATTCAATATTTAATAACAAATTATAAGTGAATGGTATTTATTTGATTCTTGCATTTTGCCAATTTTCAGGCGGTTTTCAGCATTTTTCTTCCGATAGACAAATGTTATCTTCTTTTAACTTTTGGTTTGCGTTCACCTCATTTGTACTTCAGATGTCAGTGAACGCTTGCTGCGCTTGGACATACTTGGTTGAAAGTTCAACTTTTTACTTTCCATAGAAATATTCTTCTAACCTAAGTTGAAAAAAATATTCGACAAATGATTGATAACATAAATTACCTGTCCATTTCATACCTTGGTGTTAAGTTGCCAGGTTTATATAACTGCATACAATGTCAACGATTGGACGGTCTTGTGCGGCATACATAATTTTTCCGTCGATAACCTACTAGCCGTCCAGTGGGATGATTTTATATTATGTTACTTTACCTCTGTCAACTTGATCAATGAAGAGGATGATTAAGTATTTAAATTGTTTCCATTTTTTCTGGACCACGCAGCCTTTCCTAATTTTCCATCCTCTCCAGGTTAGGATATCCGAAAAGATTTTTTTCATGACATATGCCTTGACTATTCGCTGAAGTACTCATAATTTGTTGCATTTTTTTGCATTTACTGTGAAATTCTGATGGTATTATCGTGATGTTATAACGTGATGGATGGATTGAATTAACTTTATGTTAAATATGTTACAGGCCCATAAAAAAAATGGAGAAGCTATTTCTGCATCAGGGTACTTTTATATTATTTTTTTAATGCCTTGGAGAACGTTTATAACTCCTGCAGAACGTTATTCAAGCCTTTAGACTTTCAAATTACGTTAGGCATTTTTACCCATTAATTCCAAAAGAAATAAAAATAAACGGTGCGAAAACGCGACGGCAAACTATTGCATGCCGGTAAATATGTATACGTGTGACGTGACACATTCTTTCTTCTACTTGCATCTCGGTGATGCTGCTGACACCTCGTAGTAGTCTGTATAATCCGTTGAAGCATAACTTTCATCCGAGGTACATTTATTCAGTATATATATATTGTATGATTTACTTTATTTATTTAATTCAAGATGAATTATTTAATTTATTCATGTAAAAGCGGCATTTAGGAGGTCTAAGCCTGAAATTAAGATATCGTAGTCGGTCAGCGGAGGTAAATACTGTTCATTTTTTAAAAATAATTTAATTCAAAGAATGTATTTTCGGCATACATTCTCGTTCAAGTGTCCAGTGAATGGAAATGCACAATTATGAGTGGTCCATTCCGCTTAAAATTTTTATTTCGTCAATATATTAGTTCATAGATTGTAAGAAAATTTGTCATCTCCATTTTAGTAGTTAAGTTAACTTTATTTAATGAAACCTTTTTATCATTATAATTCAATAAAATATATAGGTACCTTATTTTTTCTAGTCTCAAATTTAATTTCCCTCACAACAAATTAAAAACGACCATTAGCCGAAAAAAGAACCTGCATAACTGCACTCTTCAATATAGCGATTTTTAAAAGGTGATCTGATTTTTAACGTATTCAGTTACGGCATGTTTCTGAAAGTCAACCCGCTGTTTATACTTGAACTCGACTAGACTGAAAACATTTAGTTGGAAAAGAACTTTTTTTTGGCAGAGGAAATTCAGTGAATTAGGTGTAGGGTGAAGGAACCTAATTTGGTGATACACCTATGTTGGTGATACATTTTGCATCCGCTCTCACCATCAATGGTGTCGCTCAAATAACTTCCCATGTGGATAATAAATGACGTAGGTTGACTATTTTTTTCTGATGACCGTGAAAGCGCAATTTCTTTCAGTCAGCGTGTTGTAGATGAAGTGGAAGCAATTCTACGCAGGTGAATAGGGCATTTTACATTAATTCGTGAGTATCTTCACTATTTATTAATTTTAAGAAGTGTATATCAATTCAAATTTCGTAATTGGCCAGTATTATCCTCACAAGACCTTAGAGAAATATAAATTAAGTTATTTTATTAGTTTTCCTGGTGACTACGCCTTGTGTAGTCTTAGCAATCTGGTGAAAAAATAAGGTTTCTCGAGCTCATCGATGACATGGTTATCCTGACAATATTTCAAAAAATTAAAGTAGGCATTTAAAATTAATATTTATGGTTCTCAGGACCACAAAATGTTAGACCACACTCATAACTATACTTTTATATTAAAAATATTGTTGTACAGCCTATCACCAAATTAGGTGTTTCACCAAATTAGGTTTACCACCAAAATAAATATGTATTTATGCTAATGTTGTTGAATTCTGCTATTTAACATAATTCAAATGTAGGAACTTGGATTTGGACTGACTGTGAAAAAAGTAAGGGTGATTGCTTACCAGGTGGCCGAAGCGTCTGGTCGCGAACAGTTCTTCAACAGACAGAAAAATTGTGCAAGCAGGAAATGGTGGTTACATTTAAACAACGGTACGGATTGACTTTAGGGTTCCAGAAAACCTGTCAGCCTATAGGGCTTCCATGGCCAACCCTTTGATGATCAACGAATATTTTGACAAGCTTAATGATGCTATAAAAATTGGGCTTACCTACTAATAGAAAGCTGGAGGATCACGTGTGGAATGTTGATGAAACTGGCGTGATGTAGGTATAATGTTGTCATGCGTAACAAGGCTGGGGCTGAAGTAGGGAAACAGTTTGTATACAGACGTAGCTATGGAGAACGAGGGAAAACTATGACTTTAGTTGGCTGCGTTTGTGCTAATGGCTCCTGGATACCCCCTTTCATCATTTTCAAAGGTTCTCGTTGGAATGACGACTACAAGAGGGACTGTCTACCGAACACCCAAGTTCATCTCTCTGATAGGGGTTGGATCACAAAGGAATGGGGTCGTTTACCATGATTTTTTAATTGCCGAATCTGATAGAGTTGGTAAAATAAAAATATCCGTATTTTTCTGTTTTTTGATCCGTCAATTATTTATCGAGTTATAAGCGGCGAAAAACTGATGTTTTTAACCCTTTCGGAAAAGCCGGCGTGGTGCAACCTCTGACGAATAAAGACTTCGTCCAATCACAACTGAGCCCGCGAAGCTACTTTGTCTTATCGCAATGGGTGACACAGCTGACTCTTCCAATAGGACAGTTGCGACCACATCTGTGCGAGTAGACCTTCCGAGAACCCCCCTCCACTCCCTTCGCTTCCACGAAAAGCAGTCAAGGATGGGAGGAAAATGACGCCAATGTTATCAGAGCAGCTTTTCGGTGGGCGTCACATTTTGCTTATTTTAATTTTGGATTTATGAGTGAATGGTTTTATGGTTAGAAGTTGAATTTTTCACAAAAATTCTTTTTCGTTTCCATCTAACAATTCCGTGTACAAAATTGCGATTTCGGTTCCGAGTAAACGCCCCTATTGTTTCTCCAGTGGTTTCTGTTTTTCCTTGAAGCCAATAGCACTTGGGGCACACATAACTCCAGAAATCGTAGAACTTGCTCGTCAAAATGAGATTCACATCTTGACATTCCCTTCTCACAACACCCACATACTGCAGCCTCTGGATGTTGGAGTTTACAAAGCACTTAAGAGAGCTTGGTGAGAAGATGAACTCAACGATTACATGGCGATACACCCAACAGAGAAGCCAATCAAACGAAATTTTCACACTATTTTCAAGATGCCGTTTGTTAAAGCAATGTCTGCAAAAACATCAAAAATGCTCTAAGTCCTGTGGAATCATACCACTGGATCGAAGTGTCATTCCCCGAGAGAAACTGGCTCCATCCGTGCTGACTAAGCGTCCATATCTACAGGAAGACATTTCTGCCATTAAGTCACCAACTCCACCACCCAAGCAAGGTGAACAGACGTCATTGTGTCCAGTTGATAACATCTTGAAAGCTCCAAATGCAAATGTTAGCAGGAAACCTACAAGAGCAAGGGTTACCAATCCAAAGCCTCGAGTCCTAACGGAGACGCAACCATAAGCCCCACCAGTGAGTAAACTTGATTCAAGCAATGGCAAAAGAGGCAAATTTCCTTATTCAGCTGGACATTCAGGAACATCAAAACGACGCAAAAAATCAAAACCCAAGGACTATGATGATGAAGAATGGACTTGTGGTTCCTGTAATGGGCTATTTTCTTGGGACAAAAGAGAAAAAATGGCAATAAATGGATGGAGTGCACGTTCTGTCTCACTCCCTACCACGAACTTTGCCAAAGTGAACCTGTGATTGGCCATATTTACATGTTTGATATTTGCAGTTGCTCTGATGACTAAGCTTCCAACATTGAATTAACTTAAAAGAATTGCTATAAATTTAATATTTAATTTGTACATTTCAATGTGTCAAACGTGTTACAAATATGATTGTAACACATTTTATGCACATTTTTTTGTTACATATGTTATTTCAAGTTATGTCAATTAAGACATGTTAATTTACAGATCACATTGTTCATTAATCTCCATAGGTTGTTCATGATATAAAAAGTGCAATAATATATCGCTTATTTCACAACTTTTTGTCTTGTCTTATAGTATCACCAAATTAAGGTACCCATATCACCAAATTAGGTGCCATGTCACCAAATTAGGTAGCAATGTAATAGAAGTATGAAAACATCCACAACTCCTCTTTTATGGCTCTGAAAGATATTATTTTTCAATACTTATAACAACCAAATCCAAGTTTAATTATCATAGGCATTTTCCACTAGATTTTATGATACAGAGGCTGATTATTTATAAAAATACAGACTTTATCACCAAATTAGGTTCCTTTACCCTACCCAGAGTGAATGCCAAGAATATGCATTTGGTGTATCGGAAGTATGTTCAAAACCTTTTGTGCAAACGCAATATAGGTCTTTAGTTTACTTGTAAATATCTTTCCTATAAAATTGCAATTTAATTGTTTTGGTACTAATTTTCGTCCTTAATGCCTTACTTTCTTCAATCGTATTGGCTGGAAATGGGCCGATTACCAACCCGTCAAACGAAAAATGTTGCCTTCGACATCGATGTAATGGCAGACCTTCGATGACTCTTCTGTATGCTCTTCAACACCTTTTCTTACTATGTATATCTCTCTTAATTTAATTATTAAACATTTGATGACACGATTAATCTTTAGCTGTTTGTCGAGTCGAGGAGGGTTTTAAAAACATTATTGGCCTTGCCTCAACTGCCAGCAAGTAAGAACCCATGATCTGGACATTGCGTATAAACAAGTGAATGACGGACGGCAGCAAATTCCACTCGCTGGATCTGCGTGCGCCTTTGATATATGTTTTAAGATTCCTGTTCCCCTAGGATTTCAATGATCCAGGTGGTAGCTATTATGCTTACCTGGAATGGGAGCGTTTACTCGGAACCGTAGTCGCTAAATGTACACGAAATCGTTAGATGGAAAGGAAAAAGGAATTGTGTCGGTTGTGATTGGACGAATTGGATGACGTACGAGTCTTTTGCACACCCACTTTTCCGAAATGGTGAGGAACATCAGTTTTCCTTCGCTTATAGCTCGAGAACTAATTGACGGACTGAAGAACGGCAAAAATAAGGGTGTTTCTATTTTGCGTACTCTATCAGATAAGCCAATAAAAATATAGTAAAATACTGCATTCTAGGAAATCTCCTAATTTTTAATATATTATATCGAATTTAATGCACATCCATTTAATCATGCTAATGCTTATCAGGTTTTGAAATTTATGGATTAATCTTTAAAATTTAAGTTTTCTATCCAGCATTGGAACATGTATGAATTTATGTACTTAATGTAAAAATGAGCTACACGTTTATCGGAATCATTTTATTAAATATCTTTCTGCGAACAGTGTGTCGCCTCCTCGAAATGCGTGTTACAATTGAGTTGGTGTTGTTATCTCCGTATGAATTTTTCTTGCAACCAGTTTCATGTTGTTTAGACCAAGCTTATAGAGATTAAATGTGTTTAATATTAATATAAATGTGTTGAAAAGAGTTTTTAACGTGCGACTTGTGTGCCTCATCTCCTTTCAATAATTTTCTCCTGCGATATTTTCCTTAATACATTAGGTTTCATTTATTTCTTTTACGCAAGGATCGTTCATTTATCAGAATATGGAAATCAATCTATATTGGAACTAAATTAAATCAAATCATGATAATTGAACCTAAATGGAATATTTAGATGGAAGAAAGGGTGTTTTCTTTGGAAGAATAGTGATCTAATTAATATATTAAATTTATAAATGTTTTCTCATTTATAAAGTAACTAGCGGAAGGTTCCCGATGACTTTTAACTGGGGGCGAGTGAGGGTGGTGAAAACCTTTAAATATAATAAATTAAAGTAAGCCAATATTATAATTGCTTTTTAAAAAAGTAAGACCGGATATCTAGAAACTAATAGGACTGGGGACATTTATTAAACAAACCCCAAAATAGAAGGATATAAAGCAAAATATTCCATTCCAATGTAACAAACTATTTACGTATTTTAATATCCTTATCTGTAAACATAGTCCCAATTGTGAATTAGCAGGTAAAATTCACCACTTGCACAGCTGATGCAGATGTGCACAAAATAAATGACGGTAATGGTACAGTAAGGTATCACGCAGCGGTATTAAATTTCTATTGAAAAACAAAGTTTTTTGTAAAATTTCATTGCGCACTTAATTCTACTCGCGTTTGAACTCTGCCACGCAAAGAGTTTAGAGTGAAAATTATCAATCCAAAGTTCTTAAAAAACTAATTTAATAAAGGAAATTATGATATATCTACACAGAATTCTATGATTTTCCTTTGAGAGTGAAAGTTAACAATAAAGGGTTAAGTACAACCCTGTGATGGAAAAATGTTGGTCAAAATCGATTTTTAATCGAAATAAAAAGCTCGACTTTTCAGCAAAAATCGAAATTTGAACCAAAAGATCGATTAATCGAAAAAATCTACGGTTCATTTTTGAAAAAATGCAGTTGGTACAAAAACATGTTTATTATTCATTTGAAAAACGCTCATAATACATATTTGAATGATATAAAACATCCCTAAAAATGTACTTAGAAAACATTATTGAATTATTAGTCGTACAAATTTACAATTTACTTTAATGTGGATCACCGCTTGGAACCATTCGGCTTCACTAAAATTTTTAAGAAAGATCAACTGATTGAGATGCTTTCTTGATGATCTAGGGTGTGCCTTTCCAATTTTACCGGCCTTAGAGAAAAGTCTTTCACATGGGACGGATGACGTTATCATATAACTCAGCACTCTGATCGCGAAACGGTACGTGTTGGGGTATTCACCCTTTATCTCCTCCCAGACTTTCAGAGGATTGGGGTTGACTTTCCTATCGACGGGGGGGCCTGCTGAGGTATTGCCTAACTTCTACTGGCATCTACTTCTAACAAGAAGTGACCTCAGTGGCAGTTCATCGAGGACCTCTACTGACTACTACGCGCTGCTGAGATTAAACGAAATGGTCACGATCGAAGTTGAGAAGTCGAGTTTGGATCGAAACTCGAAGATCATGGCTCGATCTCGGTTTCCTCGACCTTTGACTATTGAAACTCGATTTTCGATTTTAATTGAAATCGATTTTTCCATGACTAATACAACCCATTCAGTTGATTTATGATAAAATATTTCCTTAGTGAGCCCCTAGAAAACAATAGATTTTTTCTCAAAATTTTCGCTTTCATTATCAGCAGTTTCGGTTGTGTGTTGATGAGTAAACGAATCATTCAATGAGTCAGGACATTTCCTCATCATCATAATCATATTAATATATAAAAATGTAGTGGTGTCTATCTGTCTGCCTATGTTCGTTACGCATCTCCTCCAAAAATACTGAACCAATTGACTTGAAATATTGCAGGATTCTATCGTACAAAATAGAAAGTTCCATGGACTATAAAAAAAAGGCTCAGGGGCCGGGTTTGTTTCCTGGCGCCAATTACGTATTTACGTTGGTTTAAATTGACTTTTTCAATTTATAGTGGCGGTAGAGTTTTTTCATAGTTGCTTGTAAATTTAATACTGTAATCCTCTTTAGAGGTCGTTTACTCATTTATTGTATTTTGTTCTTGCGGTGTTGTTGCTCCGGCACAATATAATTATATTCAAAATTCAAGAGCTTTCTCTTTTGCTCAGTAAAATAACTTGAATCGATTTCTTTCATTCTTTCTGTATTTAATGGGGAAATGTTTAAACTTCCTTATTCTTTTAACCAATTTACACTTTGACCTCAACATTTCTGGGCAATGTGTAATTTACGTTGAAATTTACTGTTTTTTTTTTTGGTATTTCTTAAGAAAAATTTTTCGCGGGCTCAGTTGTGATTGGACGAAGTCGATATACGTCAGAGGTTGCACCACGCCCACTTTTCCGAAAGGGTTAAAAACATCAGTTTTTCGCCGCTTATAACTCGAGAAATAATTGACGGATCAAAAAACGGAAGAATACGGGTCTTTTTATTTTACAAACTCTATCTCAGTCTGTCTGCCAGTTCTATGCTCGTTACAAATCTCCTCCTAAACTACTGAACCAATTGAGCTGAAATATTGCAGGTTACTATCGTATACACTAGAAAGTTCTATAGACTATATAAAAAAGGTCAGTCGTATATAAAAAGGTTAGTCAATATACTCCTCATAGGCAGGGCTTCTGTTTCAATCCCATCGTATAACCGTGTGGATATAACTCATTTCAGTTGCAGGATAATTCAACCTTAAAGGTAAGATGGAACATGTCATGGAATGTTAGACGTTGCATAGCTAAACTGGAAAATTATATTGCCGTAATATTCCATCCTTATTAGTATGCAACAGGTTTATGTTGATTACTAAAATATTCCATAGCATATGAAGAGTGAAGTTTCTGACTGACTGGAACAGGCTCGTATGACTGAAAGGACATCTCAATTGTAGGATAATTCACCTTAAAATGCAAGATAGTAGATGTAATGGAATTCGCAACATTGTGTGACTAAGTTGATAATTTTGAATTCATATAAATTTACGCCATTAAGTTCACGTTGAACAGGTATTAGAGAAATACTGTGATACGCCGTAAAATTAACCATCGAAGATGGAAGAACCAGACTAGATAATATCATTTTATTCTAAATTGTGCAACTCTTTCGTTTTATTTCATATTGTGAAGGTAAAGAGAGGGTTGATTCCGACTTGTATCAGTAAGCTTATTGAGAGGGCTCAGAAGACGATCTGAAGCAACCTAGTTGTTCACATGGACCGGGGGCCCGTAGAAGAATACTCCATTCTTTTCGAATCAGAATCAAGTAATTTCGGTTTTTAGACAATAGATTCATGTAGCGATGAAACTCAAGAATTACCTACCTCCGAATAGGGTCCAGTAACTCCGCATTCTGCCTTACTAGAAGAATACCGCCAAGATCGTGAACTATCAGTGACGGAAAATGACTGCACACGACCTTTTGCGCTAAATAAATTGTTACTTACAGATGATTTGTTGGAGTATATCTTAAGAGTAACTAACTTTCATCCTACAAATGAAATTTCCGATACCATCAGGATATTTGGGTGCCGGCACTGTGGAAGAAAATAATAAATTCATAGGTGTTTTGATAATAATAAGCGTTGTTCATATTCCAGAAATTGGCCCATATTGGTTAAATGATCAAACGTATATGAACACGCTATTAAAAAATGGTATGTCTCCGGATCGTTTCCTAGCCGTTCTAAGTTATTGGCACTATTGCGTCAATAATAAAGCTCGATGTGAAGATCTTTTAATTAAGATAAGGTCTATTCCTTAAAAAAAATAAATGAGAAATTCCAAAAACCTGTGAAACCTGGGAAAGAAGTAGTGATTAATTGAAGCAATATAGCTATTAATTGAAGCATTGTATACCTAAACTGAATAATTAGATTGCTGTAATATTCAAACTATATTCATATGCAAAAGGTGTATGATGATTAATGAAATATTCCATGACAATAACATATGAAGACTGAAGTTGCTGACTGACTGGAACAGGCACCGTAGCATCCACACAGGTATTTATTATACTCTAACGACTTTTTCGCTAGAGAAACTCTCGAGTACAAACTGTCCATGTATACATCTACATATACATAATACCCTACAAGTCACCATAAAGGTGTATTCACACAGGCAGGGGGTGAATTCAAACCAAACATGCATTACATATCATGCATAAAAAAGGATTAGTAATAATATGCTAGTCTAAACTTCATAATTTAAAAAAGATGAAAATAGCTAAGCAAGAATGCATAAACATGCTGTTAGTTGGGTTAGATAAAAGTCTTTATGCTAACACGTAACTACTCATTCTATCCATTGATACACTCGTATGTATTTGATATTTTTACAACTATTCATATCCTTAATTGTACAAAGATAAAGGAAATTTTGATTCTGCCAGTTCGGCAATCAATTTCTCTAATTTTGAGAATATGGTCCAGTCTACCTTAGTTAGTTGGAGTTCGCAAAATACATTTAACGTCCTCACTGAAATTATTATCTTAGAATTTTTTTAAGAGATTAAGTCTTAATTTCAACCTACGATCTGACAATGATTCCCATTTTAATTCATTTAATAGACTCGTTACGCTAATATCGTCATCGTTACAACGTGCGAATAGTTACATGCACGAAAGTGAGCAAGAACAATGGGTACTCCGCTTGTTGCCCACAGAAGCTATACGTATCCTTCCAAAGACTCAAACGTTAATGCGTAACCCCAGGGTTATATCCTTGATTGCATCCGAAGATAGACAAGTGGGACTATTGGACAACGGCAAAGAGAATAGATTCTTCTCTCAAACAAATATCATAGCACCTGTTGTGGTCCTTAATGATATATACTGTTATAAAATCGCCAAAGAAAATTCTTCTTCTCTAAGTAAATACACAGGGTATGATAGTACTCACCGCATTAAATGTAGATGTAGATGAAACTTGGAGTTGATGGAGTCCGCTCACTCCACTTGAAGGTTACAAACAGTCGAGAATGATTGATAGAATTTGGAGGAAAGATATTTCAAAGGTAGACGCTTAAGACAATGTGCTGCTACCTATAATGAGAACGAAGAAAAACTATCAATCCGAATAACGGGCCGTTCTAAACTTAACCGCTTGTTTACATGTCAATAGTGCATGCTTGGTGATCTTCACCCTCTGCTACACACCCTCGCGGTGGCTTGCAGGGTATAGTGTAGATTTAGATGGAGATGTAAACGGGCTTACCCTACATACATTGACAAAAAATTATGTGGAAACGGTGACTGGCTTAATTGTGTGAATGTAATCCATCTTCCCTCCTAAGCATTCACTTGACACTTCGTAAGATATTCCATACCTTGTGTATGATTTCCATGTATCTCGTAGAAAATTGTTAAATTAGTGTTTCCTTTGAATTTCATTCAAAGTAATAAATATGTGATGCTAAGGTATTTAGGGTATCCTCAACATTCTCATATTATTTTCTATTTAAACAAGAAACAACTCTTATTCCACTTGTCTTGCAAGTTTAGAAGATTATTTTCAAATGACTTGCAAAATCATGATTGTTGGAAGCTGCGCGAATTAATCTAACTAAGAAGGATAAATATTTAATATACATTAAAGAAGATTTTGGAAATGCCTCGTGGTATGATTTTTGAGGAATTTTCGTGTGAAATAAAATCAGCACGAAATCTGACTTTAACGTATGATGGAAAATAATATTTTAAACCTCCACTTTGTTGGGCATGAATGATTTCCCATTACCGGCAAGATAAATTGTCGCATCGGTCGCTGACTAACGAGCTGACTGCGACGTCAATGAAGCTGAGGAGTCCATTTGGTCAAAGTGAGCATACCACATTTGCTTAGCTGGACGGGATTTTTCAAGGGCCGACTCACAATACTTGGCATACCTACCACTCTCCACTTATCCAATTTTCGACCCATATTTGTACAAAA
Source organism: Platycnemis pennipes (assembly GCA_933228895.1). NCBI lineage: Eukaryota > Metazoa > Arthropoda > Insecta > Odonata > Platycnemididae > Platycnemis > Platycnemis pennipes. The sequence continues at coordinate 121,764,323 of OW121854.1, read as the reverse complement.
GCCAGAAAATTAAATGCCCCCCGTGAAAGTGAGAGGGAATCACTTCAGCGTTTGTGAAACTTACGGCATTCCAAGTTCAAGGACGAAACAATATCTCTCGCGCCTCAGTCCCTTGGTTTTCTTCGTGCGAGGCAAGAACGAAGTCTCGATCAGCTGTTCAGTGGCGTGAAATTCATGCAAGAATGCATGGGGGTATTTCTATTCTGTAATAAGAGGCTGCGTTTGGTTCAAGTCTTTTACACGTATTTCACGCTTGTATGTGAGTGAGAGATAAATTCTATGATTAGTTATGCGTCGTATAGACAACTATCGTGGAATTAAACTATCCGCGTGAAGATAAGGTTGTTCACCAAATCTCGCCAACAAAGAAGCCCGTTAGCGGATTGGAACTACTCAATATATTGTTCAGTGTACCGGGTGCTTTCCAGTGCAATTTGAGATACTGCCAATGAAGAACCGAGTAGTCTTACATCCCTGAGCATAACCATACGGTGAAATTTCAATAGTGGTTTAGTTGAGTGAATCAAGTGACAAGTGACCAATTAATGTTGCGATGTGATCGGGTGCTTAATGATCCTATATTGCCTTGCCAAGAAAAATCAACCGTAATTTGTAGCTGTGAGGCATCCCTGATGTAGTATGGAATACACGTCTTCTACAAGAGCTCCCGAGCCTCGTGAAGGTAAGCACTCATTTGCTTGGTTTGTTTCCATTTTCCATGTTTATGCAGCTACTAACATCCAAATGTTATTTTCATTGTTGAATAAGTATGCGATCGATGTCGACGAATTTTGCCGTTGTCGCAGGAGGATGGTTTTAATTTGGAAATACTAACGTTTGTTTGGAAGTCCAGGTGGTTTTGAAATACTCAGAACTTTCCATTAGTTGAATAAGATGAATTAAATTTAAGAATGTAATTCATCTGATTGTAATCAGAAGTAAAAATTAGAACGTTATTCAACTGTTTCAAATTCGCAACAAATCTAGCACCGACTACTGAAATCGCGAATCAAGTATCAAACATCATTTCACTTAAGGAGTTGGTAGGCTTGGAATACATTCTTTGCAAATTGAATATTGGTGCAATAGTTGCTTGATATTTTAAAATAAATTCATTCTTGAAGATATTTCAGGCAGTTGAGAAATTTAACCATTTGATGTTTTTTGTAATTGTTTCCCAACAAAAGGAGTAGTTTACAGTAGTAATAGTAGATGGCGCTAATATTTTTTATATACACTATTTCAAAAACGAAACCTCGCAATTATAGGAAAATATTAATCTTTAAAATCATATCGTGGCATAGAATTTGAAGGTGAATATTTAAATCTGCAATACATATTAAAAGTTTTCAAAAATATTAAAAACGACCAGTCCATAGTACACCCATAGGTAATAATTGGTTCAGATACTGAGGTGACGTCATGCCAGTCCGTGTCATTTGACCCGTGATACTCAAGTTCGATCCTTAGTTTTCGTCAGGAAGCGGTGCCGGAAGGACAGGTCAGTTTTCAGTCGTAGTCTAAGAAAGTTTTACTTTAAATATGTTGATGTATTAATGTTCATTGAGTTTGTGGTGATTTTACTATGCCAAGATGTGTGGGAAATTTCAATTATATCATTGGATTTTTTCTTGACGCATGAAGAATAGGGATACACTCCAAGAGAGATGCAATTTACTGTATAGCATCTTATGTTCTTGTTTAACTTAATATTTCGTACTTGCCAATATTTCAAACTATTTTTTCCATTGACTGTCGGATATTTCCAGAACTAGTGCAGCAAAATATATGGTGAAATCCTGTTGCATCTGTTAACGGTTTATATTTGTTTCAGGAAGGAATTTTTCGTGCTGTGATCGACGTAAAGATGAATCTTCGTCTTTGTTCACATCTGACTGTGTTAGTGATGGGAAACTCGGAATTCTAGAAACAGACTGAGAGGAATGCTCTTCAAGAGGAGTAATGGTAAGTCTGCTTCATCGATAATGCTCTTCTGCAATTTAGTTTTTATCTTCTCATTAAGTTTAGTCTTTTCTTGGCGAAGAAGTTACGTATGAAAAAAGCCCCTGATACCGGACGATTTCCCGCCAAAAATCTTGACGGATTGTTTTGAGTCTCTAGAATTTTTCCGAACGCGCCTTGACTACTCTAGGTTCATCACGATGACTACCCGCTCACCGATTACTAGAAATCGAAGTCTGTATTTATTTCTTTTTGCCTAATATATGTAAATCTGAGATATTAAAATTAAATTAATTGCCTTATTAAAATTAATTCTTTTTTGCGACGATTCTCATTCCGACCTGGTATCATGACCGGTTCCGTCCATAAAAGGGCATCATCAGTTGATTGTTACATAACACCATACTCTGGTGGAGTGAGGGAAGAGGCAAGGGTTGTCGAAAAAGGAAATGACTCCATTACAAATGACATGGAACGAACCAGGCAGAGGTCAAAGACGCGATTAACAGAAGGGCAAGGTCCGTCCTCAATTTTTTGGCGTTCGGGCGATGTCTCTACATCTACGTAATACGCTGAGATCCACCATGAGGGTGTGTGGCAGGGGGTGACCATCAATAAACATGCACTATTGACATGTAACTAGGATATTTATTGGAGACATGCTAGATAATAGGGTCACATGCAGCTAGATTGTCAGTATATTCACACTCAGTAAGGGATCATTGTTTGTTATTACATGCATCATGCACTACAGACAACTCTGACAATTTCACCCACGTATCTCTTTGCTACGGTGCCTATTGTTCTCTCTTATGGTACGCGGGAAAAATGACAATTTAAATCTATCGCTACGACAATGTATCTTTCTAATCTTGTTAATCTGATCAAACCTAGCGTAATACGCTGGGGTTCTTAACATATATCTAACGTCATCACTGAAAAAATCGGTTTCGAATCTGTATAAAATATTTACCTAAATTTTAAACTGTGTTCTGATAGTGATTCCAATCGTAGTTCTTCTAGGTTGAATAAATCTAGTGTATCTCCTTTGCACACGTTCTAATTCTTTTATCATACATTCCTCGTACGGATCTCAATCCGATAATGGGGGAAGGGCAAGAAAACATAATTTCCTTCACAATGAGTTCCATTTTTCTTCATCTCTAACTCCTCTAAAATGTCGACCTTCATGCTCTTGATCTCAGTGTAGAGGATCTTTGCTTTGAACTCACCGTTGCGTAAGACCTTGTGTTCGTCGGCACTTATTTTACGTGAACTTCCCGTGCGACCAACAAAGGCCACGTAACGTCACGGGGGTTATCGTTAGACTATCATTATCGTCGGTCAACGATTATAGGATTAGTTTCACGCAGCCTTTTACTCGATTAATATATCGGCCAACTTCTTCGTATTAACGTTAATCCTCTCTTTTGCATGTAACGAAATCTGTTCCATGTATCTCATACGAGGCCATCCTTTTCCGTTCTTCCCGTTCACTTTTCCATCGACGATTGTCTTCATCAGGCAACGTGTCTTAAGATATGGCCGATTAAGTTGTCCCACTTCTTTTTTGAGTTTTCAGCAGACTTTTCTTTTCTCCCACTGTTCTTAGGACATCCTCGTTATTCACTCTGTCGATTCATTTTATCGTAATCTTCCTTTTGCAGCGCCACATTTCGAATGCTTCCACCCTTTTCTTCTCCGTAGCTACCATCGTTCATGCCTAACTGCCGTTAAGACACAAGCTCCAGATGAATGGTCTGATGAATTGTTTCCTATATTCTACGCTTATATTTCTAGCTGTAAGTAGATTCCTCTTTTGATAGTGTGCCCTCTTTGCCTGAGCTATTCTACAGACTCTTTCTTTGCTTCGTCAATCGTTTGTTACTCGAATTACCAGGCAATAGTATTCTTTCAGCACTTCATGTTTCTCTTTTCATATTTTAACATTTGTTTTCTTCTCTCATCTCTTTCTGCACTCCAATATCTTGGGCTTCTTCTTATTGGTCTTCAGCTGATATCTGTCGATTGTCCTTTCCATGGTTGTTAGAGTTTAAAAAATATCCCTCTGTCTATGCTATGAGTGATATATAATCAACGAATCGCAGCTTTTAATTTTATCTCCGTGTATATTCACTTCAGAAAACTTCTCTTTGATTTCATTGATTGCACTCTCGATGTATGCATCAAAAATTACAGGAGATTGTTCTCAGCCTTGTCACACTCCTTTCCTTTTTCTTGCTTCTTCACAGCTGGGTCCAGATTTAACCACAGCTAATTGGTTTACAAATGAATTGCCGATAATGCTTCGGTCATTGTAGTGCACTCCAATCCCTTTCAGGATTCGAAGCATTGAATTCCAATCCACGCTGTCAAGAGCTTTCTCTAACTCCTCAAATACAATGATCGTCGGTTTTTCCTTCCCCATGCTCTTCTCCATGGGCAGCCTATTGCTTCTCTTGTACCCTTACTTTTCCTGCACCCGTATTGATCTTCTTCCAGGAACTCCTCTGCTTTGCGTTCTATTCTTTTGTAGGTGATCCTTGTCGATATCTTTGATGCATGTGTCATCAGGCTTATAGGCCAAAAATTTTACACTTCTGCAGTCTTTTCTTCTTAGAAAAAGGAATGACCTATATCTTGTGGTCCCTGGGTATTTCTCCTGTATGTGACATAAGGTTTTATAAAGATGGATTAATTTTTATCTTTTGTATGTTCTAGTACTTCTGCGGGAATATCATCAAGTCCAGAAGTCTTTTTCTTACTTATCATAAGAAGAGGATGTTATCATAAGATGAATCTCTTGACTTTGTTGCTCGGAAATACCCAATTGCCAATGTTTAAAGACATGAGTGTGACACATAATCCTTGATTCGAATATGAACTCCCTTCTGAAATCTTAATCGGAAAGTAGGACATCTTAAAATCTGGCAACTAATGAATGAAATGCCGAAAGCTTCTGTAATAAGTGATGGCCGGAGTTGAACTGAATTATCTGTTCCGTTGAAGTCGATTTAAAAAAAATCATATTTGTCTTCACAGGGTGAGATGATGATAACCAAGAATTCTTCCCTCTTCATTCATATGTTACCGTGAAATGAAACCATTAACGTAAGGAATACAAGTATCGGACAAAACTAACTCACTGCTTGCATGTTTTATCCAGACCACAAGGATATCGTGGACGTTTATCTGCGCTTTCCTAGGGTCGAACAGAAGCAGTTTTTCTCTAAATGGCCAATCACTTCAACTGCGAAGAGGTGATAAAGGAGAGATCATTCACAATCCTTTTGTTTGAGTATAATAATTACTCTCCGTATAGGACATTGTAGTTATGTTCTATGCAAACGAGATAAAACAGTGATCCACGACTTTACTTACAATCCCACACTGAAGCCCATATATGGGACAAGTATGTGAAATATATGTTTCATATATGTCACATATATTTTCCATATATGTCCCATATATAGGCTTCAGTGTGGGATGTTTCATATAAGTGAGGAATAATACATCATTGTTATTTCAAAACATATAATTCACAAATGTGTGCATGTGACCGAGATAATTGCTAATAATTCTCATTTAACCAATATACAATACTTAAACCATATAACTGATTGCAACAGAAAGGATCTTAGACCAAGCTACCCGGGACTATTTCTTAACAAAAATATTTTGATATTATCCAGCAAGATTCAGAAGACTTGTTATTTCTGTAACAGTCTTCGTAACTCCGGTTGAATTAGACATTATAAATAGTGTTCATTCGCCCGTAGAGACGTGGTATATAATACATAATGCTTCGTATAGTTGCGGAATCAACAATTTTCTCCATGTGTTCTCCTTTCGATAACATTCCATGATTAACGATGCCTCGCTCTTCATCCACATCTACATCTACATAATACCCCGCAAGCCACCATAAAGGTGTGTGGCAGGGGGTGAATTCTCACCAAACATGTACTACATATCATGCATAAAAAAGCATTAGTATTTATATAGGTACTGTTCAAAACTACACTATTTAAAAAAAGTTTAAAAGAAAAGCATATATGCAAAAACATGCTGTTAGTAGGTTTAGCTTTAAGTACTCATACCAAAATGCAGCTACCAATGTTATCCATTGCTACACTTGTACTGGATATATTTAACGTTATTCATATCCCTAATAGTACGAGGAAAAAAGGAAATTTTGTATCTGTCAGTTCGGCAATCAATTTCTCTAATTTTGTGATTATGGTCCAGTCTACCATAGTAAGTTGGGGTCCGCAAAATATTTTTAACATCATCATTGAAAATATGCTCTTGGAATTTGTTTAGGAGATTAAGTCTAAATTTCAACCTGCGAAGCAATCTCTTCAGAGGCCGTAGGCGAGTGTGATCCATTTTTTAGTGACTTTTGATGAATACACATAATTTTACCGCGTTAATTACCTACGTGTGACTTCCCCTATTAATTCTCATTACTACAGTTAGACCATGGCTTTTATCAATTATTTTCGCTCGGCAGCAGTTACATTGTATGCTTGGCTTGAGTCAGTTGACCTTGGTGATTATTCGTGTCTTTCCGCCATAGTGATCTAGTGGTCCAGTGCTGCATACTCCACTACACCTGGCTTCGTCGTCCGCTCCAGTCGAATCGCTCTTCAGTATCTACTCCTCCAGTCGTCTTTTGACTGATCTCTCTGATTCCTCGACACCACAATATAACAATCTTCAAACGCCCTCAATGTGTAGTAGAACTTTCTCCTTGGCACTTTTTTAAACAGATGTTTCACCTGAGGATCCATTCGTTTCGGGATTTCTTCCGCGTGTGTCCATTCTGGGGTGACAACAATTTCGCCAACGTTTCAGTTCGCGTCTTCAGGTCTGAAGTATTTCATAGCATATTTTTACCGTCTTATATACAATTTACTTCTACGCTCTGATGTTCAAGTGGGCGCATTTTCATTGGCCGTTTGACTAGTTTTTTTCAATTGGGCTCTTCCAAGTATGGGGGAGCTTATAACTATCCTCTCTGTTAAAATTGTTGGGGTTTTTGGCCGTTTCGATCGCCTCGCGTATGAGCCTTGGGAATTAGCGTTTCTCAGTCTTGATCAGCTTGGCTCCGTCAAAATTGATGTTGTGTGCCTGCACGTGCGTTTTTAAAGATCATTTTCCGAGGAATTATCCCAAGATATTTCCTATCCTATAGGTCGTTCCTTTTATGCATATTAGGAGTTTCTCCTTCAGATGCATGATGCTATCAGTATACGCATAACCGACCTTTGACGAGGTGATGTTTCTATCTAATACTTTTCTTAGGGGCAATCTGAATGTTCAGGTGATGACATTGCTTCGGAGCCGTTCGCGCAAAGGGTAACCCATCATTTTTCTCTTTTTCTGTTGAAACGTTAATGAGAGATAGATTTCAGTAACAGATAGGTTGCTGTTCGGTTTCTTACAAACTGTGTGCCCCTTTGCTCCTTCATCTTTCTTCACTACAAGAATGTCCAGGGTGGGAAAATTTTCTTCTTTCCCTATTTCCTTAGTGAATTTGATGCTGTCGTCAATTAGGTTCAGTTGGTGGTAAATGTGTTCCAGTATACATAGCGACGAGGCAGAGCAAGTAATGAGGAATATTTAATTTTATTTTTTACTCTTTGAATGTGAAGTTTCTTTTCTAATAAGCGCTTGGTGAAAATTTTGCCGAAGAATTAAGTTGTGTTGCAATTATATTATTCCTTAAGAATTGTACGCGGTGTACACTCTCGCGGTGGGTTGCAGGGTGTTGCGTTGATGTAGATAGATTCAAATAGGTTTGAATAGAATTAAAGAATAAGTTGTAGAATTAGATTCCGGAAGTTGGGAGGAAACACTGCATGCTAATTCGTTCAGTTTAGGAATATTTATAAATGGAGCCTATATATTGGCACTTTAAAAGTTTTAGAGAAAACGCAGAAAGTTGATTGATCAGCACCTTCACCGGAAAACAGAAAAGCCTTATTCGAGAATAATAGAGAGGAAGACGCTATGACATAGAATGTCATTTTTTCGTTTCGGCAAGGACCATGAAAATCCAGTGTTCCATTTAGCCTTGGTCACTTTTTTTTGTACGGTATAACAGCGCTTCACCAATACTAAATCTTTTTGTGCCTCCAATGTAATCCATAAGATTAACCCATGCCGGAAACAAACGCCACCCGTGTGCAAATTCGAAATTGTATCCCCACCTTAACCCTCGCTACCTGTTTCTAAAAAAATCACGTCCTCCCTACTTGGGGTCTTTTTTGACCCCATCGTGAATTTTAATTATTTTAAGTGATAATATTATTCCAATGACTCATATTCATTCTTATTTTAATTAAATACATTTCAGATAAATTAACAGAAAAATACCACAGTATAATATGCATTGCATAATTTAGAAAAGAATATTATAATTTTTTAGATGGCACTCATAGTATAGTCTTGAATAATGAGGATTAAATTTACCTAAATACTTATTTAAGTACATAGTTTAACTATCTGAATACAATATAATATTTAAACATTTGCAGCATAGTGCCAAAACGTGATGACCAATTACAAAATTTCATGACTCAAAATAATTATGCCAAATTTTTAATCTGAAATCTCCATCGACACACTCACTAATGTCACATAGCACACGCTTCTTTGTTGAACATGATCACCTTACACGTATCTGTTGCAAGCATTAGAAAGATCATTGGTTATTTGTCTCTCTTACGAGGGCAAATGGAACATCTGCCACCCATTTTCTGGACACAATTTTTCTGTCATTTACTAGCAGAATACCGCCAATCCCAGCAATTTCGATCGCAGTACGTAATCTATTTTTTTGGCATCCGGTTTTTCCTACTCAGCGATGAATTTCAGGTGCTAACATTTCTTTTGCTTATTCTAAAAGGAATCGCAGCCTAGAATTTTTTTCCCGCGGAAAGAGGGGTCTTTTCTCGAATACATGTGGTATGCATTTATACCTGCTAGATCTACGATATCAAAAAAAATAGCCAATGGCCATTTTCTAGTCCCTCTTTTTACAGAATAATTTGATCTACAGTATGCACACCAAATTTTGCAGAGTTGTAATACAAAATCACTTCCCGTTTATTCTTTTCAGGGCAACAAATTTCAAATGCCTTATGTTTAGCAGACCATAAAAACCGGCGTCCTACCTGATAATATTCCTGGATAATATTTTTTCCAGTCGACTTTGGTTATATAGCATCCCATTTTATTTTCCTTCCTCACTCCCCGTGGATCGTCTTCTTTGATACATACGCCTAGGATTTCCTCATGAAGCTCGTCCTCCTCCTGGTCCCTCATTTCCACCTCCCTGTTGTCTGCCTCTGCTTTACTTCCATCACCCTCATTTTGAATGTTTTCTTCATCGTTAATCTTTCGATTCTAATAAATCGTTAACGGCTTCGTTCTCGCTGTATCCAGGAGTAAATTTGACTCTAAAGGCTGCCATAATCAGTTATTGTTCTTGTATAACCGCCAACAATTCCCCATCGGGATCCCCAGTGCGGGATGTACGCTTGAGCGAGGAAAGATGTGACTTCTACAGTCGTCGGAGGAGTGACCACGAGTGAAGATTCTCAGCGTAAAAGCCTAGCTCGTATCAGAGGTCAAATACTATGAAGTCAAAATACAAGAGGAGAAAACAGTGACTGTTATTTCTGACTTATTGCTGATTACATAGAAAGCACAGCATTGATGACTCTGTTGATGAGCTCTGCGAAGATAACAGTTAGATTAGAAGTTGGAGAGCAATGATGGCTTCAAAAATCGTCGGAGGAGCAACCACAAGTTACTAATTCTCTCTATATCAGCTAAGCTCGTTACAGAGGACAAAAATTACGAAGTCAAAAAACGTTGACTATTGCTGATTACAAAGAAAACACACTGTTGACGACGAATCCGCTGTCCGCAGATAATAGTTGGATTAGAAGCTGCAGAGAAAGTTGAAATCATAGTACGCTAGCAATCACTTGGCAGTATTCAGCTTCTGTTATGTGATGGGGTGAGGTGAATGTGATCGACTTATTATGTGTTAGTCTCCAAGTTCACCCATTTGGAAACTGCTGACATTTAATAGATTTTGCAATTGAATAGCTAAACCTCTATTTGATTCACTAAGTTGTAACGTTGATACAACTGTGTATATTACCAGAATATCTATCTTGGTGTCACATGCGAGGGAAATACATCCATAGATCAACAATTTCTTCTCTTCTAATAATTTTAACACTCAGTGCATTACTCATTTTATCACATAAAATGCTAATATTCTTTCCTTTCATGACAAAAGCTATTATTTATTCAATTATTTCTAAAGGAAAATGAAAATTCATCTCCATGTACTAAAATACGATCGGGTATATTTTAGTTCCACATACCCTACCTGGGGTCAAACGTGACCCCGAGCAAGAAATTATTTTTTAAAAGGCTTATTGTCAGAAATATTTTAAAAATGAAAAATGGAGTCGATAAAAAAGTGTTTTATCGGAGAATTTCTAAAATATGATGCATAAAGCTGTAAAAATTAATGAGTTATTCAACTTTTTCTGTGAGCTGGGGTCAAAAAAGACCCCAGGTAGGAAGGGAGGGTTAAATGCAACATTAAGATAGGGGTAAACCCGTGAAAACCATTCGCTCATTCAAGCATACCCTCCCCACTCCAAAAAAATGAACAAGTATTTTGTTGGGTTGTTGAAATGTAATAGGGAAGTGTGTATACATTACCTTAGGGCTTAGACATCCGCAGCGATACATTAATAATGTTGGACGCATTCACCGTTTAAGATATTTACTTGCTCTATTAAAAGCAGACTGGCCCCCGCCAACAATAACACATTCCGTTTTATTGTTTCTTTACATCTTATCCATGGGATGTTAGTATGTAATTTATGGTTGTGCCAAAAAGATTCTCTTTTGAATTTTGAAATCACAAAAAAACTAACGTTTTCGATGTCTGATGTTAAAAAATCTGTTTCACTGACGACCGATCCATCACTATAGTCATTGTTTCAGTTGAGGAAAACAGAATTTCACAGCAGATGTAATACATTAAATAATATTAGTTTCACCATAGTATATCATCAGCTTTCCTTTTCGTGAACGTATTTTTAAGTTGAATTTTTTTCTGTCTTTGCAGGTTGTGCCGGAGCGCTGCATTTGAAAATCGCTTCCCAAAAGGTGACGGGGATAGGGTGTGGAATCTGCATGGATACCAGAAGAAGATGGTGCAGTCTCAACAGCAGGGGAACTCATCAGTTTGGTCATGGGTTTATAATGATACGGTAACGATTAATTTGTTTCAGGTTCTACGATCTGCAAGGTAAAGAACGCTTGTTTAAAGGTAAAATGTCCCTTCGATATTTATCAGAGCCCTGATTTGATCTTGTACTTTGTTGGAGTACTCCACAAGTGTAATTACAAGTGGCCACTTGTATAGCGAGTCATGACTCTAGGCAGGAATATTATTGCATACTGTATGTTGCACATGGTGTTTGTTTGTGTGTGCTGATATACTGAGTGTTATGTTTAATGTTTTGTCACGAGTGAATATTGGTTGTCACTGTTTTTGTTGGAGTTGTGTCTTTTGTTACTATTTTTATAATTTGTGTGCTGCAATTAATTTTTCTTCCTCAGATGAGAGAACGCTGTGAGATGACGTTCCATGGACATCGCTTGCAGATTAACCGGGCCTATTGGACCATCATCAATTCATTAGTTGAGTAATTTACCACTTTCATTTTACTTCATGTTGATGTTGAGCTTGCTCTAGAATTAAAACTCAAAATTCATGGAATTAGATCGCCTGTATGGAAGTGCATATTTTGCACTTAGTATCTGGGTGATTATTCCTCGCATTCTTCTAAAATGCACTTTCGGCCATCTGCATTAAATGTGAGCAACTTGGCATTCAATCTGTTGCTTGCTTGCTTATCATGTTCACTAACCCTCTCTCTCCTTAGGTAACTCCACAACGCCCCGGCCCGTTAGAGTGTAGGATATGTAGTCAGTTTATAATAAATTGAAACTAAGGCCCTTCTGGCCCGTCATAATATTAGGTTAGATAGGATTTGCGTTTACTGATAGATTTCTTTCTTGGATGCGAGGATTGCTCTTGTGTTAAATCTCAAAATTCAAGGAATTGGTGCCTCTGACACTGTCTTCCATTAATTTGGGAGTGCAGATGTCTTGGTGTCCTTTTCCGGCATTATTTTAATGGATTTGTTTCGGAATTTTCAATTAAATGTGAGCAACTTCGCATTCAATCTGTTGCTTGCTTGTTTATCATGTTCACTAACCCGCTCTCTCCTTAGGTAACTCTACAACGCCCCGGCCTGTTAGAGTGTAGGATATGTAGTAAGTCTACAATCTTTTGAATCAAAGGCCCTTCTGGCCCGTCATAACGGTAGGTTAGGTAGGGTTTGTGTTTAGCTGATGGCGTTATTTCTTGGATGCGAAGACTGCTCTAGTGTTAAGTCACAAAATTTGCGGAAGTGGATCCCTAGTTACGATGTGCATCCATTTGTGCTTCGTTTCTGAGTGTCCGTTCCTAGCATTTTTATAAAATGCAATTCGGCTCTCTGTCTTAAATGTGAGCAGCTTGGCATTCAATGCTTTGCCTTTTACATGTATTAACCCACTCTATCCTTAGCGAAGAGCAGATTACAACGCCCCGGCCTGCCGAGAACTGCAGTGGGAAATGTGTGTATTGAGTTTGTGGTCACTGGAGAATGTGACGAAGAATGTGTTTTGTGTGCACCAGGAAAGAGAAGAAAAGTGAGTGTACTGTCAGTATCCTGACAGTATGGTGCCAGTGTGGTGGTGTTAGTGAGTGCAGTGTTAACCAGTTGGTGTGAATCAAAAGGACTTCATAAACTCTATAGTGTATTTAATTCAATGTAATGGTGTGCCTGTATATTTTTTACTCCTTCCTCCCCCCACCCTCTCCATAGCCACGCAGTGACAGCAGATAAGAGAGAGCTGCCGTGGATGATCTACTAACGACTACTGAAGCTTATGTGAATAGTGCGTTCATATATATCGTTTACATATCACCATTTTTATCTTTATATGTATTGTATTTTACTTAATACTACTTGTAGTGTGTAGGAATTTTGCGCATTGGTCGTTTGACCCGGGTCAATCCAGGTTTGGTCGTTGAACTCCGGCTTTGCCTTGTGCACGGGCTCTCAGTTTACGAATTAGGCAGGAATTACACTCTTTGCGCCATTATGCGCATCTACCACTATTTTTACATAATACATTCATACACGTTCATATGAATTTTGTTTTCGCCATTAAATGATTTTATTATTGACACATCAATAAACATTCTTTTTCAGGCATTTTCCTTTAAAATACCATCTTTAGCATGTTTTCCGCAATTTACTCTTTCTTTGCAGGTACGTGTGAATGACATGTTTGAGTGAGTGGTTTAATTTGAAAAGTGTATGCATGATGATGAACAGGGTCAGCGCCGATAGGTATGCTAATTAAGTAGGTAGGCATAGGAAATCGAGCACTAGGTGTAGTTTTAGAGGGTGGGTGGGTGGGATTTAGGGGGTAGACATAGGGCATGTTTAGCTTTTAGTTCTTAGTCCGCTTGATCTCGTCGCGTCTTGCCCTGGCCCTGGGAGTGAATGCGTGGAATATGCCTCTGCGCAGCCCGGAGGGGAACGCAGGGGGAAACGCCACGTTAAATAAAGGTTAACGAGCCGTTGGGCGTAACCTCTTGGGTCGGCATGGAATAACGCCCATGTGTGTGCGTCTGTTGCGTGAATGTACAGTGTGAATGATAGAATATTTCCAGCAAGTCGTCACAGTTTGTATTACTACCTATATTTAAGAATTTTTTTATAAATATGTATTTATGATCCTAAATGTGCACACTCAACGGATAGCAGCAGATGCGCATTTGAGGATTTTGTGTCAGGAAGAGTCTGCATTGGAAAAACTGGGACATTTGTACACGAGAAGGAATTTTCTGAACATTAATATTCGGCAACTGTGGGTGTACTAGCCACCTCAAAGGCTGCAAATGTATCCCCGCTAGGCTTCCGAAAAATGTTTTTTCTTGCTAAAATATTTCCCTTCCCCTTCTTTCACCATTCCCTTCGAGGTCTACCCATAACCTCCATAATATTGCGCTCTGTATAAGTTCGTTCTATGCTTCTACTAGAATTGGACGGCTGAATATGTTGTCATTGGATTGACGTAATTATTTTGTTACCGAGACTTGTGACCTGTTTTACACTTGACATTGACCGTAGATTTCTTTCCCATATTTCTCTTAGTTTATTTGAATATTATGGGTACTTGGACATACATTTTTCTATTTTTTGATTTTAAATTTTGACTGAGATGTTCAAATTGGTTGATGATTTTATCCTGGAATTTCTAATTTTATGTTTACTATATATTTTTCATTTCGTATGCTACATTCTTCCGATTTCGTCCAGTTGTTTTTATTTCGGATGTTAATTTCAACGCACATCGATATTCTGCATACTTATCCTGAGGTCATCATATTTTACATTTACGTAACTGAGATAATTTTTAAATTTCTTTTGTCATCCAGCAGTTATTAGTAATATGTATCCAAATATTCCCTATCATGTAAAAACAACTTTGGGATAGTGTATTTATTGTATTGATCCTTCATGTGCAAACAGTATTAATGTCATTCATTTTTGATTCGTTGTTTAATGTCGAGTAATTAAAAAATATTTCATGCAAATGTATTAATTTTAGCCACTCTACATATTATACCCCGACTTATGATTTCGAATGTTTTATATGATTATCAATGAATTAGTGCCAGTAAAGACTTATGGTCGTGTGGATGTTAACTGCGCAAATGCATTTTAAAATAATCTTTTGCTATGGTAATTACTTAATGTGACTGCATTATATTCAATGGTATAAACTTGTATGAATGTCTTTTTAGTACTCAAGTCGTGAAACGACTCCATTTTAAACATAATTTTTATTTTTGGAACAACGTTATGGAAAAGGATGCGGAAAAACATATTTATTTACTATGTAACCATTAAAAAATGTTGCTCTCATTTGTTTACTATCCACGATGAGCGATGTTTGACTTTTACGACCTTTACCTCAGCATGTGAAATGGAGTTTTTAAATTCATGCAAAAATGTTCTAAGAGTATGTATTATAAAAATTAGTGATATGTAGAGTGATTTCCACAATTGAGGTATGAGTAATTATCAGTTAAAATTGTAATTATCCTTATCTAATTGCTAACATCAAAATAAATGCTAAATTATTGGGTATTTTTTTCCTTCTGGTTTCTGTAATTTTGTCACCATGACGACGATAAAAATTGTGACATATATGCATAATTATTTCAACCTGTAATTATATTTTATAATCACATGAAATATACGCAAACGCTTATTATGCTCTAGTTACTGTTTGTACAGTTTTCTGTCATACTCGTCGACGTTAGCAGGGTGTTAAGATAATGTAACAGTAGATGAAGTGTGGCTGTTTTTTTCTTCAAATTGTTGGCTATTCATTGCAGATTTATTCTCGAAAACCTTAAGTTTAAAAAACTGTAGGAAGGAGGATGGAAGGAATTTATAGCCTATATCACAAGTTGATGCCATATTTACTGTGTTTGATGCATTTTTTTCTGGAAGGGTATTTTAGGGAATGCTCACCTTTATTATATGAAATGTACACCCCATCAAAAATTATCATGAGATCTTGTTAATTTTAAAATTTTGAAATGAAAATTATCCTTTTCGTATTATTTTCTTCTTTTATCTTTTTTCACTTTTTTATTGCCAACATTGAATATTATTTGTAATAAGTACCATTTGACTCTTATCCTGTGCTCTTGAATTATCCGAGTATGTTTATCATCTGATTCCACACATCATTATGTTTATTGATGTATACATTTTATATTGTTGCTAGCATGGATAAAATATTGTGAAGTATCCTTAGCTGTTTGTGTTTTTAGTTTGACTATTATTTTCATTCCATCCCATTTTTCTAAGGAATAAAATGAGACTTGATTATTATTTGTTGGAGTATTTATAGTTGTTGGGAAATTGAACTTAAAAATTAAAACCTTGTTGAATGCAAATGAACTTATTTTTAACCTACTTTTTAGTTTAGTTTAGTTTGTTTACAAGAAATATCATTCTCTGCTAATTTGAAGTTGATTTATAGAATATTGAATTAATAGATTAAATATTGAAGTTTTAATGTAATTTTTTGAAATGCATACATTTATTTGCCAACGTGTTGATGTGGACGCAGTGCAGTAGCATGAGATTGAAATATTGTAAAAGTATCTTTTTTTAATGCTTTGTCGTACGCCAGGCTGAGATGACATCCCTGGAATTGTATTTTTTGTGTGCCATGTCGTCGTTAAATAGAAGTAGAATATTATAGGAAGAGGCTTTAATCTTACGGATCTCTAGTCAGCAGTTGCATACACGAATATGTATGTTTGTTCTATTTTTTTCAAATTTTTATTTCTCGCCGAGGTCTCGCTGTTATTATCAATATACCTTGCCGCGGGTAATGGGTAGTGTCCAATGATCACGTGACAAGTCCCGCAGTATCACCAAGTGAATTGCGTGTATTTTTATTCCCCAGACGAAACCGTCGAGTACATGTTGTGTGTGCGAGTGCGTGTGTATGTGTAGTTCAAGAACAAATCTTTTGCCTGTGTTTATCAGACGCTTCGTTAAAGTATCTTCGCGTAACAAAGGAGCTACTCAAAACCTTCCTCATTTCTGGTAATGTCCATCGTACATGCAAGAAGTAAATTTCCGTTATGTTACAACTTGTGTTTCCTATTCTTGTTTCTGTGTAATGAAAATTAATAAACAACGCATTCTTAGCTTGTTAACGAGGGAATACAGTTATTTGTTTCAAACGTTGATCGGATTTTTAAATAAATAGCTATTTTTTTCCCTAGGTGCTGATTGACATTTTTTACTTTTTCGTGTTTGTAGACTTGAACATCTCGAATTATCGCCGTAGTTTAAAGACAACAATTGTTTTACGAGTTTTATACAGCCTATCAATTACTAATAAGGGAACAGTTACGGTATATTGGTTATTGAAAGAATGAGGCGTGGGAAAGTGTTCTTAAAATATTTCTAAACTTTTGCCAGCATGCTATTGGTGTTTTCATAAAATTAAATGACTTCTTTGACTAAATATTTATGTAAATGTGTGACAGACCCATAAAAATAAATGGAGAAGCTATTTCTGCAATAGAGTATTCCTCTATTGTCTTGATAGAACGTTTACAACCTCTGCAGAACGTTATTCAAGCCTTTCGACTTTCAAAATTACGTGAAGCATTTTCCCCCATTTATTCCAAAAGGAATAAAAATAAACGGTGCGTAATCGCGACAGTAAACTATTGCATGCCGATAAATATGTATGCGTGTGGCGCCACACACTCATTCTTCTGCATGCAACTAGGTGATGCTGCGGACGCCTTGTAGCAGTCTGTCGAAGCATTAACTTTCATTCGAGGTACATTTATTCAGTACTAGCGGAAGCTACCCGTTGAAATTCAGCGGGAGTGAAAAACATTGAACTTATTTTGTAAGAAAACCACTCTCTGAAGTTAACTGTTAGCGCGGTCATTTGAGGAGTTGGTGACCTATGTTGTACATAGTGGTCGTTGTATTAGACACGCTGACCATTTTCTAGGTGCACGAGGAGATGAGTGACTGTTGGTTCTCTTTCATGCACGGAAATTCCAAAAATGGCCCACGCAAACTCATCACCACGTAAAATAGATGGCCATCTCGTATTTTCGGTTCTCTTAGCCGTATCTTGAGTGAATTAACAGCTTGATCGCTACCCTTGTGTATGTACATACATTAGCATTTAATGACTTAATTACGATAGATTAAGATAAGTTTCTCATTCCAATATTTTTGAATGAGTTCCAGGTAATTTTCAAGACTGTTGCCTCCTTACCCTCCTATCGTGAAGAATAGCCTGTCGTTCATCTTCAGTTTGGGTTTGACGTTAAGCAGCATGCCTCTCCGCGTCGACTACAATTGTCGCCTGTCGCTCTTCATGATTTTCCAAATGCCGTTGGGAAGCGTGTCTTACAGCATCCTGATCCCTTCGAGTGTGCCGCACATCATGGTTTTCCATGTGGCGCAGGGATGCGTGTGTTGCAGCATCCTGCTCCCCTCGTGCATATCGCTCTTTAGGATCTTCCATGTGGCGTTGGGAAGAGAGTCTCACAGCATTCTGCTCGCTTCCCGCGAGCCGCTCTTCATGATCTTCCAATTGGCGTTGGGAAGCGTATCTTACAGTATCCAGCTCCCTTCGCACGTGCCGTCTTCAGGAGTTTCATTACATCGTTGCTGGGCATGTCTTTGAGCATCCAAATCCAATTTATTTCGTTTTTACTGCGAGGGCTCATTTTCTCGTAAAGAAGACATTCCTCTTGCTTTAGATGATTTTGCCGAAAGGTTGCTCTTTTTTCTTTTAGGCATGTTGATGGTGATATCTTTATCTTAAGTCCAAGGAGGAGAAAAACAGCGGTGATTGGGAGCCTTCAATAGGCACCTTGATTTTGATCAAATGTAATCTAACTGCACTTTAACACTTTTAAGCATATAAAAATAACATGTAAAGTTTATAATATAGGAATATGTCTAAATAACAGTTTCCAAACGTAATTAGAGGCAGACGCTTCCACTACGAGTAATACTATGAAGTATTAAACGATAATAAACAACGCGGTGTTTATTGTAGCAACTGAGCAACCCTAATCTGCGGACTCAAATCACGTTTCGGTGCACCAACCAAACGGTCATGCAGCGAGAGCACAAAGTACCTCTATACATATTCTATGTGGCCCGTCTCTCGTACTGGGAAGAAAATTTTTTTACGGTTCTTAACATTGCCCGAAAAACGCCAGGGGGCGGTGACCATTATTCGTTTCTCTTTTGTAACTTCCTTTTCAAACCTTAAGAAACGCCAAACATGGGACCCTTGGGACTCTGGGCCCCTCTTATATTAAATTATTTCTACGTGTTATCATGGGCCTGCAGAAAAACGTGATATTTAAATGCTAGAGGCTTGAATGTCCTTTGAAAATCTAAGGACACATTTATTCAGCCATCCGATAAAAAAAGTTTCAGCCCTCTGTCTTGAATGGAAATACTTTAAATAAGCAAAAAATGAGACCACTGCACCAAACTCAATGCCAGGGACCCTCAGGATCCATCTAAGGGCCCATTCAGGGGCTTTTGGGGACCCTGAGGGTATTTTTACATAGCCTATGTTCTGCCCAGACACATTTTCTATCTACATACCAAATTTCAGCTCAATCCGTTTAGTAGTTTTTGCGTGATTGAGCAACTGACAGACACACAGACAGACAGACACCATTACATTTTTATATATTTGTATGGATATATATTATGATTTACTTTATTTATTTAATTTGAGATAATTTATTTAATTAATTCATTAAAAAACTGCTTTTATGGAGTCTACAGCTGAAATTAAGTTGTCGTATTCAGTCAGCGGAAATATATACTCTCTATATATACTAATATTTGTCGGCATAAATTCTCGTACAAGGGTCCGTTGGATGGAAATGCACACTTGTGAGTGGTCGTTTCAGCTTAAAATTTTTATTTTGAACCTTAGAGAAATTGTTACTTCTCCTCCATTTTTCTCATTTTTTCTTCATGTGCAATAACATTTGTAATGGTGAACATGCTCTATTTTTTATAACTCTTTGTATGTGAATTTTATTTGCTAAAATGCGTTTGGAAAATTTTGACGAATAATTATTTTGTGCTAATGTGAAGAATTATATTACTCTTTAAAAGTTGTAATTGAAAAGTAAAAACACGTCATCGCATGACGTCACGGCACGGTATCACTATGGGCGTTGTTTATCTGTGGTGTACGTGGAGGTAAGTGGTTTAATGAATACTTGGCGAAAACGTGTGTGCTTATCTCATTTCTTTAATGTATTAAGCGAATGCATTTCGATTTATTAATTACTTAGTATGGATTGTAACATGCAAATTGCCAATAAATTTTATAATGCACATATATTGCCCATGAATCTCAGCTGCGAGAAAGAAATCGCTGTTTTTTAAAGAAAGATGCCACCATATGGAAGTCAACCAAAGGAAAATGGTCGGATTGTACTATTTTCTAAATCCCTTTTCAGTCATCGTTACGATCAAGGAACAGCCAAAAAACTCAAAATAATATTTTTGCTTCGTTTAATGATAAAATAGCAATTTTTTGATAAAATAGAAATTAGTCCATAGCAATATGGGACCTATACCGTGACGTCAGAAGACATTTCAGGTCACGTGACTTTCGTCTATTTTCGAGAACGTTTTAATAGAATTCAATAATCATTTTGGTTGGAATAGAAAAGTGTGGCATATGTATTTTAATTGGTGAGAAATTTTCGATTCAAGTGCAACATAAATGCAAGATAAATTTCATGCATATTGAATAAGAAGATGCAACCTATGTAAATTTTCACAGACTTTTAGAAAAGCCTTTCAAGTAACTGAGGCTTTTCTAAAAGTCTGTGAAAATTTACATAGGTTGCATCTTCTTACTCAACATGAATTTTCACCAAGTGAAAGCAGAATCTACCGATTTATTCATGCATATTCCTCATTTTCAGAGAGAAATTATTTTTCTTTTCCATCTTTGTGGAAATATCTGTCATACAGAGAGATGACTTCAAGCCATGGACGTCTTGTCATGGAGTTCTCCTTCCTCCCTCTCCACTACCAGCAGCAGAGGGTGGATTGGAAGCGTCTCACACGTGTTCGTCCGAATTTCCTCATCCTCCATTTTTTTTGCCCCCCTTTCGAAGGAGAGAGATGGTCGAAGGGGCCTTCCTCTTTCTGCATGTATGCCGAGCCGCTCCCGATTCCCTTTGTGACGCAAATGTCCCGATTGACCGCGGGCGGAAGTCGCACGATTGAGGGCCCGCATCACAACCGGTCCAAGGGCCCTTTTCGCAATCAGGAGCGACCGGATCCGAAGCGGCGAGAAGAAGAGGCCTTGGCCCACAGCTTCCCTCGAAAGAATAACTCACATCCCCCTTCCACCCGGATTGCACTTCCAGCCACCGGTGTCTGTCTACATTTACATGCTGGAACCACCTCAAAGGAGTGCGGCAGGGGTTGGTGGAACGCCAGTCGTGAAAAATCAGGTCAAGACGAAATATATTTGAAAAGGGATGAAACGGACGAAAATGGAGATTTTATATTTTTCAGTATTATTTTAAGATTTGTTTTCAATGTATTCCTGTGTATTCAATTATTCCTATAACTTATGGTTTTACAGCTTATTATCCTCGTAGGCTAAGGCATGCCGGGAAATATGCGGCCGAGCGAAGAGAAAGCTAAGTTTTATACAAATAGTACTTGGGTAATGTGATGAGAAGACAAAAGAGTGATGCTATTTTTCACTAGTTAGGTCCCACCTTGAGTATGCAGCCAGTGTATGAAATCCAAATGAATTAGGTTTGATCAGAGAACTAGACAGTGTGCAGCGTAAAGTAACTAGGTTCGTTAAAAGGTGTTACGATAGATTGAGTAGTGTTTCAGAATTAATACAAGAATAAGGGTGGGAATCATTATCAGAGCGTAGGTTAAAGTACAGATTAAATTTATTAGAGAAATTTCAATCGGATGGCTTTACTGAGGATGTTAGGCACATATTAAAAACACCAGCTAGATTCGACCAGATAAATAAGATTAGATAGATAGATTGTCGTACTGATAGATTCAAAATGGCATTTTTCCTCATAAGAGAACAGAATAGGCAACATAGCAAAGGGATGGTCAGGGGAAATATTTAAGAGTAGTCTGTAGTGCATGATGCATGTATTAATCCCTTAAATACTATATATACTAACAATCTAGTTGCATGAGACTCTATAGTTGTAAGCCATAACACATAGGAATATTTCATCATGTATTTAACTACCGGATTCAGTCTGGATGAATAAATGCATATCGGGGAGCGCAGGGTATCGGATCGCTGCCGAGCTACGATAACGCAGCCTGGGGTACAAGATTATTCTCCAAAGGCAAGACATCCTGCGCCGGAAGTTTTCTCTGCTGATTGGCTATGCAGGGTGCAACACTGCCAAATGGAATCAAAGAATAGAGGTAGGTTTACGCTGAATACAATCTGCACGCGATTTCCATAAAGGTGTAACTCGTTGGAGCCTTGGTGATCCACGCGTGTGGCGACTTTGGTTTCATCCTGGTTTAGGGGTGCCAAGGGGGTCTTGGTGTGAGGGGCAGAGGCGGGCGCCTTTGATTCGGGGAGGGCTGCGCTCATCGGAGGGCAGAGGTCAAGCTGGAGAGGTGTTCTGAAGCCGTATTATTGAATTCGCAAGGGTGGTAAAAAATGACTGACTGATGGAGGGCACATTGATTCGAGTCCGCTTCGGTCCCAAAAGGATGGAATTCAAAAGCCGAGCAGAGATGGAATCTGAGCAGTTTACGCAACGCATCATCAGATATTATGAAAATGCAGCGTCTGTGGTTTCATCTTAAAGAGATGGGTCGCAGGTATCTAACTTAGGGATTCCAGGCGTAAGACTAGGATATGGGCTGCTGCGAGCAACCGCTCAGAGCTGGCCGCCAAATACAAAAGGTAAACACATACATTTGTTATCTGCGAACCTACCTAACAACATTAGTTTGTTTGTACATATCGAGACATAACCTATTTGCCTGGTTATCTAAAGGTCACTGTTTGAATCTCGACTGGGTTTAGGGTTAATTTTATTACGGTAAAAGGTGCGAGATAATATTGGAAGTTGGGAATGTGTGTTTGAGACCGTCGGGATTAACTCTAATAGGTAACCAAGGAGTCACGTGGTATAAACAAGAATGGTCGCTAAATGTTTGTGTGATTGAATCGTCCATTACAACCTCATTCATTGCCTTCACTAATGTTTTATTTCGTCTGGGAGCTCTATAGTCGAGACAGACGAGAAAAACTCACGTGAAAACAATTAATGATATTGTGATGAGTGATTCAGACACAAAATTTGGGAACCATTTGTGTTTCTACCACTTGACTCCATGGTTAACTAGTCGAGATGATCCAGGCGGTTTCAAACACAACCCCCTTGGGGGATCTATGCTCAAGTAAGATGACTAACACAAAAGTGAAAACAGTAAGCGTGATTTTGTTGAGCAATTTAAATACACCATAATTGCAAATAATTTGTTTCTGTACCACGTGACTCCTTAGTTACGTATTCGAGGCTATCCAAATGGTTTCAAATACACTCCTTTTGGAGCAGCATAAAGCAGGTTTCTACCACCAGGCAGTGCATCAACTTTTTTTCTTTGACTTCAAATATTTTTGCAGCCTCCAGTAGCATCCAGCACTCCATATCCTTTCTTCCTTTCGTTCTCCTTTCACTCTCACAAACAACGTTTCGTTACTCCGCTGAGCCCAAGCAGCATCATGATATCGCTCAATATCATTTTTACACCGTCACATATCACTTATTGGTCAATCCGATATTGGTTACCGATATCGGAAAATGTCAAAAGTGATAACATTTGCCATTATAAAAATGATATTTGCTGACGATATTGGGCCAATATAAATTTGATGATATAAAGACATCTTCCTAAACTATACAGTGGCATAAAAATGATATTGGGCCGACGTATGTTTGATATTAGCATGGACTGATTTTTCATTAACATGATATTGGGACGATTTAATAAGTAAGATAGATAAGGCATTCTGGATAAACATGTTTAAAATATTTATAATTAGGGACGGTCGTACAATTAAACTGCGATGGAAAAAGAAATGGAGACAGGAAGTTGAGGTCTAAGAATGTTCACACTGAAATCCCTGCATTTTACCCCTGACCCAACTCTCCATTGAGTATTTTTAAGCATTTACCATAGTAATGAGATGCCTACTTTACGGCAATTTGTAAGCAAACATCGAATTCTTAAATAATCATATTTATTATTTTTTATGTAGTCCTCCAACTGGTTTCTGATGTTCTGACAAATCACGAATTTTTTACTTCCTTCTCTCTGACGTCGGGGGAAAAATGTGAATACTCAAAATTATAAAATCCAGCGACCAGAAAAATATGATCATTTTTATGCCCTTTATTATTCGACTCAGCTGACATCATTTTTGCATTGGAAAACGATATCTATTAAATATCACTTAATATACGATCGAAGATATCAATTTTACATCTGAGAAAGGTATCATTTATATGTCATTTTTATATCGGCAATATCAGACTATGCTAAAACAACATTGGTGACGTCAAAATGACATTGGGCCGACATTGGCATCGGGACTGCCATACGATGCTGCTTGGGAACGTTCTCCTCCTTGTCGACTTCTTCCCATTCTTCAACTTACTTCCATATCTCTCCCAACATGTTTAACACTCCATACGGGAAACCTTTTCCATTCTTCTCCACACAAACACTTCGTAGCTTCTGCGCATGACATGTGACGGTAGTGATGCGTTTTCGATTAGTATTCGTAAGGTTGGTGTTCTGTTTGCGATCACTTTTATTCCTATAAGCACGGCAAAACTTCCATTTTTGTTGTATATATCGTGATATTCTTTGTTGCTTCCATATCGTACATATCACGTGATATTCGTCTGTCGCGTCGGAAGTGTTCTATTTCTCAAAAGATGAGTTGGACACACTGGGAAATATTAAACCTCAATGAAATTAAGATGACGTTATCGAACCAAAAATAAATATATGCAACAAGCAAAAACATTATGTTTGGACGATAAATGATGGGTTTCATGAGCCGATGGAAGAGTGCAAGTAACCAATCGTATAATTTCATTTTATTAATGCTAGGATTAATGGTGGCAAATCATTGTAACCCAGTAACTATGGCAGTATTTTCAAAATACTATCGTCATCGGATATCGCGATTCAGCTGTTCGACAGAAAACGATATCTGCGCATGTTATTGGCGCACAAATTGCATGAAAATCTTTGATCGTGTACGACCGTGAACTAACTTCTTGTACAATTTCTTGGTGAAATCTCGCCGTTCAATTTATGGTACAAGATCTTGTACAAGAAATTGTACCGTGTACAACGGCCTTAACAATGACTGAAGGAAAATTGAGTTTTTTCTCCATCAACCATTGCCGGGAAATTACGATGTTTTCACCTCGTTCAGTGGCGAGTACTTCGACATATCTTCCTTGTTACCGCCCGCTCGTAAATCCCGTTTCCTTTAATCTGTCGACCAACACTTCCGGGTGCGGAAGAGGAGAAGATTTTCGGAAAGGCTATTTTGCAGAAAGGTTCCCGTTAATGAAAAAAGTATTTAGGGAGACTCTCCGCAATTCTCGGGAGTCGTTGAATTTTAATGTTCGGCCAGAGACACAAAAACCTCCCGGCCGGAGGGAACCTTTTCGTAAACAAAACTTAAATTACACCCAAATAAAACCCACTCCACGAAATTGGAATTCGAAAAAAATACTCGCTTGGAAAACTCAATTCTGTCGCCTCGGAGACGGATGGAAAGAAGTCGGGACACTCAATCTCTGG
Source organism: Platycnemis pennipes (assembly GCA_933228895.1). Lineage (NCBI taxonomy): Eukaryota > Metazoa > Arthropoda > Insecta > Odonata > Platycnemididae > Platycnemis > Platycnemis pennipes. The sequence continues at coordinate 121,738,731 of OW121854.1, read as the reverse complement.
ACCAGCAACGCCGGCAAAATGACCCCCATCCGAGACTGATTTTTTTCCATCCCCTTTTTAAAAACCTTTTACGAATGCCTGAATTTTCTTAACAGAGGCCAACGTCCCTTTTCTTTCCACTATAATAAAAACAATGAGATTCCCTGTGTAGGATATTTTTATCGAGGTAGGTATCGTGAAGTTAGAAGTTGTTATTCGGGAGGTATCGACTAGCAGCTAAGGTAGCTTGCATCATTTTGGATAGAAGAATGATTGGGTAGGGAATCGAGGCTAAACCAACTAACAGCATGTTATTGCTTGCTTACTTGCTTTCATATTTTTATCGTTTTCAAATTGTGTAGTTTAGACTTTGATATAATTACTGTTACTTTCTCTGCATGCTATATAATGCATGTTTGGTGTGACTTCACCCCCTGCCACACAAGTTTATGGTGGCTTGCAGGGTATTCATCTACATCTACATAATACCCTGCAAGCCACCATAAAGGTGTGTGGCAGGGGGTGAACTCTCACCAAACATGCACTACATATTATGCATAAAAAAGGATTAGTATTTATATACTGCTCTAAACTATACTATTTAAAAAAAGATAAAAATAGCATAGCATACATGCAAAAACATGCTGTTAGTTGGGTTAGCTATAAGTCCTTATACCAACATGCAGCTACCAATGTTATCCATTGCTACACTCGTACTGGATATATTTACCGTTATTCATATCCCTAATAGTACGAGGAAAAAAGGACATTTTGAATCTGTCAGCTCGGCAATCTATTTCTCTAATTTTGTGATTATGGTCCAGTCTACCATAGTAAGTTGGGGTCCGCAAAATATTTTAACATCATCACTGAAAATATGGTCTTGGAATTTGTTTAAGAGATCAAGTCTTAATTTCAACCTCCCAACCCTGCAACCTGTATTATGTACATGTGGACTTAGACGAGGGAATAATGGAGAGAAATTAGTCGATGTCACATCCGACGGATGGGCTACTGCTCTCTAAGTGCTAATGGCATGCTGCCAAGCAGTTTATGACATGGTCGTAGAACAGGTGAAATTCCAGACTATTTTAGGAGACTCTGTAACTTGAAAAGTTGATGGTTTTCAACCGGTTAGGGCAGATATTGATGGCCTGTCGACACTCAACTTTTCTTTTAATTCATGTATCGGTACAATCCCTACGTTATTAGAGCGTACAGGGAAATTCTATGCCCAAACGATAAAGACTATATAAATGACGACCTACAAGCAATTGAAAAATGGTGTGATACATTGCAGTTAGAATTAAAATTTTAAAATATGTAGCGATGATATTATGGAAAAAGAATGGTTCTCCTCCTAGCACTTATAACTTAACGAATAATAAATTAAGAGTCGTGGAATACAATAAATATAATGGAATAAGACTGACACATGATCTTTCTTCGGGTAAACACATACTTGCGATAATAAGTAAAGCTAATCTTTAACTGAGATTCTCCAAAAGGGAACTGGGGTAATGTGACAATCATGTACGAGATGTTAGTTATTTTTTCCTTGCTATACCTCATTTAGAATGCGCTGTCAGAATATGGAATCCCTACGAAATAGGACTAAATAATGAACTTGAACGTGTGCAGCGAAGTCCGGCAATATTTGTAAATGGACGATACGATAACCATGTTAGCGTCACCAGTCTATAAAATGAACTAAAATTGTAATAATTGTAAGATCGTAGGTTCAAATTTAATACTTAATCTCTTAAATAAATTCCAAGATAATATTTTAACAGATGACTTTAAAAATATATTTCGAACTCCAACTTACTATGGTAGACGACTATAATCACAAAATGAGAGAAATTGACTGCCGAACTGGCAGATTTAAAATGTCTTTCTTTCCTTGTACAATTATGGATATAAATGGCGGTAAGTATATCCGATAGAATAAATACGAGTGCATGAAAGGATAGCATAGTTAGTTGCATGTTGGTATAAGGACTTTAAGCTAACGCAACTAACAGCATGTTTTTGCTTGCTTTGCTATTTGTATTTTTTTTTAATTGTGAAGTTTAGACTAGGATATTATTACTAATCCTCTTTTATGCATCGTATGTAATGCATGTTTAGCGTGAATTCACCCCCTGCCACACACCTTTATGGTGGCTTGCAGAGTATTATGTAGATGTAGATGTGTTTCTCTCTTAAAGTTGGCATATTCCCTGTTCCTCTTCACATCATTGCATTAGTTTTTTTCTTTTCCTTCCTTATCCTCGCTTACCCAGATCTACCTTCGAGAATAATTTGAACGCCAATTTTATGCATACAAAAAGTTCTGGTTCAGAGATGAAAAAGAGTTAAAATATTGGACTTCTGCCCTTGCAGTTGGCAAATATAAATCTTACTCCTCCGTAACTGAGTTTCGTGGAAAGAAGTTGTTCACGATTAATAGAATTTGTGAAGCATATCACTTACGACAGCTAAATCAGCCACATCTTAAGACACGATGGCCTGATGAAGACAATCGTCGAGGATAAAGTGAACGGGAAGAATGGAAAAGACAGGCCTCGTATGAGATACATGGATCAGGCCGTGAGTGATGTGAAAGTGAGGAATTACGTTGATATGAAGAGGTTGGCCATTTGAAGAATTGAGTGGAGGGCTGCGTCAAACCAATCCTAGGATTGTTGATCGATCATGATATCACTTCCATAATGATAATTCGGCACTATCTAAAACGCGTCTATCTGTGAGGAGTAATCGTATGAAAATGACTCATTCCGTAATACATGAGTATTTTCTCATTTAATTCGTAATAAATAAATAATGGGGTCGTTTACAATATTTTTATTGCCGAATATGATAGTTTGTAAAATAAAAAGACCCGTATTTTTCCGTTTTTTTTGATCCGTCAATTATTTCTCGAGTTATAGGCTTCGAAAAACTGATGTTTTTAACCCTTTCGGAAAAGTGGGCGTGGTGCAACCTCTGACGTATATCGACTTCGTCCAATCACAACTGAGCCCGCGAAGCTACTTTGCCTTATCGTAATGGGGGGGGACACAGCTGACTCTACCAATAGGAGCAGTTGCGACAGCATCTGTTCGAGCAGACCTTCCGAGAACCCCCCTCCACTCCCTCACCTTCTCCTAATAGAAGTCAAGGACGGGAGGAAAATGACGTCAATGTTATCACAGCAGCTTTTTCGGTGGGCATCACCTTTCGCTTATTTAAATTTTTGATTTATGAGTGAATGGTTGTGGTTAGAAGACTAATTTATTCACTAAATTTCTTTTTTCGTTTCCATCTAACAATTTCGTGTACAAAATTGCTATTTTGGTTCCGAGTAAACGCCCCCATTAAACGATGCACTGTCTGTTAAAGTAGTCTTATGTTTGTCTACCATCAGAAGGCCAATGCTGTAACATAAAAATCACACAATACGAACGAGGAGCTGTAGCGTAACGGCGTCAAAGTAAATTATCACGAGTAAGTGCTCGCTGGTCTGGAGAAGGGCGGTCGGCTTTGTGTCTTCCCACAAAAGATGTGACAAATAATATTGTAAGAAAGCGCTGTGCATCGTTTTACCCGGAGGCGATGTGAGACGTTACTCCACTTGGAGAGGGAGAACCTTATATTTTTCCCTTGTTGACCAATTCTCAGCGCGGCCCGGGAGTGACACTCAAAAAATTTTTGTTTTGGCAACACTGCCGGCATTACTTTGAAGAGAGAGAACTTCCCACACCTCGTCCCCGGACACGCTCGTTTGGAATTCAGGTCGACAGATTTGCTGTCCCAGGGTATCGAGTGTGGGGGAAGGGGGCGAGGCCGGGGGCGAAAAAGGGGGCAGGGTGCGCCATCTAGGGGGATGGGAGCGAGGAATACCATGAATGATAAGGGTCTTGCCCCTGGCCAGGGACCCCTTTTTACATTCCGCCTCTCCTGCAAACTCGCGGAGATGAATAAACAAACCTAATCGTGGCCAAAAAAAAATAAAAGGACCACGTCGAAAAAAATAACCTCTCACCAGTCACTTTGGGGGAATACCGAAATGAAAAAAAAATCACCCTTTTTTAATTTTCTTAAATCTTGGACTTGGTCGGAGTTCGCGAATTAAAAGTGCACGCTGGGGGGTTATTTTGTAATCTCACCTTTTTAATGACTCTTTGCGGGAAGGTGGGAGATCCGTTTCGCTCTCTTAATGATCGGCTCACTAACGGTTCGTGAATTGTCGACGCTTCTGTACCTATTGGAGGAATACGGTGAAGGTGAGTGAAAAATTGTTTGTCCCTATGATTTTAATAATTTGGATGACCTGTCAAGATAATTCATGCCCGATAATTTTCTTTGTACCAATATTGGAATTTGCATTTGTTTCTCGCTACATTTTACGTTAACAGTGTTTTTAGAAATCATTTGTTGATAATATACAATTCGTGATTTAAGAACGTTCAAGTTCTTCAAGGTGTGCAAATTCCAACAATACAATTAAAAATCGTTCGTATCTTTCCCGCTCTTGCTTTTTTTCCAACTCAAGCTTCAAGTGGAAACGATGGTGGCTCCATTTCACGTTCTTTACGAAGATGAGATGGGAACTAATGGCAGACGGGGATAATGAAACGGATCAAGAGTCGAAAGATACGGATCAGAGCGGATGAATCGTCTAAAAGACCAGCACATGACCGGCAGTTCACCGCTTGAGATCCGAAGATGGTCACGCCGCCTGGGTGGCGGAGTTAACTACGAAAAAGTGACATTTTATGACGTATTCTCACTAAAGTGACATTACAAAATAACCCCCTTGATCGATTGTGTTTTTCGACACTGCGGGGTCTTGAAAGATTTCGAAGGGGTTGGGAAGGAAATGTTGGTATCTGCACTCTCTCGCACCTCCGTCTGTAACCTTTCCTGGGTAAGTCACGGCTCGGAGGGCAATGGGGTCACGTGCAATGGACCATGAGAGGACGTAGATCGGGTGTTTCGGGGGAGGACAGATTTCAACGAAGTGCGTTTAAGTTGCATCAAGCGATCTGGGTCAAAGCATGTTCGTAATGACAAGACATCTACATCTACATAATACCCTGCCAGCCACCATAAAGGCGTGTGGCAGGTGGTGAATTCTCACCAAAAATGCGCTACATATCATGCATAAAAAAGGGCTAGTATTTATATACTGTCTAAACTATACTTTTTAAAAAAAAGATAAAAGTAGCAACGCAAACATGCAAAAACATGCTGTTAGTTGGGTTAGCTTCAAGTCCTTATGCCAACTTGCAGCTACCAATGTTATCCTTTGCTACACTCGTACTGGATATATTTACCATTATTCATATCCCTAATTGTACGAGAAAAAAAGGACATTTTGAATCTGTCAGTTCGGCAATCAATTTATCTAATTTTGTGATAATGGTCCAGTCTACCATAGTAAGTTGGGGTTCGCAAAATATTTTAAACATCATCACTGAAAATATGGTGTTGAAATTTGTTTAAGAGATTAAGTCTAAATTTCAACCTTCGAACTGACAATGATTCCCAATTTAATTCATTTTATACACTGGTTACGCTAATAAGGTTATCGTACCGTCCCTTTACAAATCTTGCCGATCTTCGCTGCACACGTTCAAGTTCATTAAGAGTGGAGAATGAGATATGCTCGCGTGATGGAGGATATACTCAAAAGATGGGATATCAATAACCTAAGTACCTGTGGAACAGGAGCATCCAAGAAGCAATGCTTGAGATGATAACGTAATAGGAATGCCAGAGTTCGTTGAAGAAAAAACAAACAGTTAAGCGCCCATTTCTCTACTGCTACAACCTGTAACTTGACTCTTTTGTCTGAGCCTACAAAAAAGGTATGCGATGAATATAAGAAACCTCATAGCACTTCAAAAGACATTTTCATAAAAAAAAAACAAAAATCAAACTTCTTTCCATAGGCCCACAATATTTGCAAGTATCATTTTCCCTCTTATATGCCACGGATACCAACCTCTTAGCTTCCTTGAAATCCACCTTTTTTCTTCCTCTTGGACTTTCTTTCATCCCTCAATCTTTAATTCATCCATAACATAATTCTTTAATTACTTCGTAAATAAATTTACCCACAAAATCAACCTTTACCCTATTCCGATTTTCATAGCCCAGACCCCTCCGTCAAATAAAGACTCGGGTCATTTTCCAGAAGAGTGGTGTGATAAAAAAATAATGGGAATTTTTTGTTTGTCTCTATGAACATTTATTTATTAATCAGCATTGTCTGCTGAAAACTCTAAAAAGAAGAAGGGACAACTTAATCGGCCATATCTTGAGACATGATGGCCTGATGAAGACTAGCGTCGAGGGAAAAGTGAACGGGAAGATTGGAAAAGACAGGCATCGTATGAGATACATGGAACAGGTTGTGAGGGATGTCAAATAGAAGAATTACGTCACAATGAAAAGATTGGCCGATAGAAGAATCAAGTGGAAAGCTGCGTCAAACCAATCCTAGGATTGTTGACCAATGATGGTGATGAATTCTAACCCCTTTAAAGCAATCAACCTATGATATAGTAATACACTAGTGCCAGCGTTTTCTCCAATATTGGAAGAACTTCTGGAGCTCACTTTTCGCTATAGAGTTCAGCTTCTTCAGCGATTCTGTTTTTATCTCATCAGTGGTGGCAAAACGTCGTCATTTCAAGGTTCTCGCGAATAGAAGGATGTCAAATGGTAGGATATGGTGGCTGAGGCAAAATGAGGATTTGTTTTTATCAAAAGATCATGAACAATCAGTGAGGTGTGAGCATTATCTTTGCGCAATTTCAACGAGTTGTTTTGACAATTCTATTCTGGGCATTTTGGTTGGATTGCTTCATGCAAACGGCGCATATCTTCCCGGTAGTATTTCTTATTGACCATATGGTCATAAGGCAGGAACTCATGATACACTACGCCATTGAAATCGAAGAAAACAGCGAGAAGTAATTACCGTTATTTTTTAATCACACCACGTATGTCTATTGACCACCACAAATGCAACAATGCCCCCTATCTACAGCATTATAGGCACGGACCTCTGTCGCTTTCAATAATACTATGCAAGCAGCCAGGCGATCCGCTCAAAAGTAAAATCCGAATCACCAGTGTCAATGTGTTCCCCCAACCAAGACGATTCCACCGACCTATCGATCGATTCCTATCGAACGCCTTCCGTTCCCTTCAAAAGTCCGGCATCAACTTTATAGGCTCCAGCATGCTGATATTTCATATCGTGTTTTACGCATGCATTTACTTTCCGCGTAAGGATCTGCATGAAATTCATCCGTGATAACTCGCACCTAGCCTAGTGTTGTTTCTGCCCATGAGGCAGGATGTAATTTTAGGGCTAATAAACGTAGGCCTGGCTTCCACTGTCGGCCACTGGTCCGCCTCATTGAGCTCCATTGCAAGAAATACAACTCTTATCTGATAGCAATAAAGTAACGTATATATCCCCGTTTAGTCAACAAATAATCTGCCACATCCCAAGAAAACTGTTTTGAATTTCACTAGCTGTTAAGGTACGTTTACACGTAGCAGTTGACTGCTATGACAGTCAACACTATCGATCCTAGTTCGCGCTAAGAGCAAAGTTGAAGTCCGTCTACTTTCCAGCGGAAATGTATCCAACACAATCGAAACAATCGCCAACGGAAAACAATACATGGCGTCTGATAAACCGGGAATTTGGATATTATAACAAAGATATGCATCCCCAAAGGGGATATTCTACTCTTTAAAGAATGGGAACAAAAGATAATCGTCATTGGAATTTATTACTTGAAGAATTTCATGAAAATTTAAGCATCGATCACTATTGAAATAAAAATATTTTTCTTTGTTATGACAACGCCTAAATAGCGGCTTTAAGCTGCATAGAAGTTGTTGCTGACTCATCAAACAATAGCGATATAAATATATCGCGCATCTCGCGACTGTCATAGTAGTCAACTGCTACGTGTATGCTTTACACTATGAACGCAAAACTACAGTTTCACACCATTTAGTATTTATAGAGGGCTCACCGCATAGGGAAAAACTGTTGCACGTTGAGGATGTAGTACTGGAAGATTTCCATAGATAGCGAGGGAAGAATTTTTCTGCGTTTCGTCACAAACGATCTATAACGCTTTCATCGCTTTCGTTTTTCTAATCGAATTAAGCGGCACAATCGAGAAGTGTCTTGTAGTCTGTTCCGTCTGCTTCTTGCATCGGTGGATTATGGGTTTTTTATGAAACAACAAGGAATCCCTCCTGTGACAAGATGTGTGTGCTTCAATAGCAAGAGAAATGTTAGCTTATTTATATGACTGTTGACGCCAGGTAAAGGCACCCCTTCCATCCCTATCCTTATACCTTTCCTCCCGGTCTGAAGCGCCTGTTAGTGCGGAAACAGACTTGAAAACACGCATAAAAAAGGTATATCTCACCATAAATATAAAATAACAAAACTACAAAAATAGCATTTTATGCGGTACATTTGTAGTTTAATGTACATTATGGTATTACGGATATTATTATAATAATACGGATAGAAAAGGAAAGAAACAAATGTTACTCAACCATTTGTTATGGCGAAGAAAAATGCACATTCTTAAAATTTTCGATGTTAGCAGAGACTTTAACACATTTACATGTCATTATAATCATCTCAAATTTAAATAAAACCGAGCAATGACTGAAACTAAATGCAGCTAAGAAAAGCTGCTGGTGTATTAACAGTTTATGCATAGATAAATAATCTAAGCTTCAATTGCAATAATTAAACGTTATGAAGTATGTCTCAAGAATTGTAATAAACATTGAAAATTTTGTATTTTCCTCATCCTGTCAAATGAAACATAATAACTAATTCCTTGTTGAGGCTTCCGCGGAGTGTCTGGTATGAGGATCCATTCGTTCCGGGATTTCTTCCGCGTTTATCCATCCTGGGGGAACAACAGATTCGCCAACGTTTCAGTTCGAGTCTTCAGTTCTGAAGTGTCTCCAAGTAGATTTTTATCGTCTTGTAGAGAGCATTCAGTTCTGTCATATGCACTCTGATGATCAAGTGGGAGCATTTTCATTGGTTGTTTGACTAGTTGTTTCAATTAGGCGCTTTCGATTGTGACTGGGCACTTTCGCTGTGATACCAAACGTTGGCGGAACCACGGAAAAATATCCAGGGCCGTTGCCAAACACAACGTCCTGACCACATACACCTGCGTAACTAAGATAATGACATTTTGTGCAGAGGAAAAGACCGTATGCCGATGGAAGAACAGAGCGGCATATACGAGGTCCGATGCGACTGTGGGAAGGCCTACATTGGGAAAACCTCGAGGGCACTAAAGATCCGTATTCAAGGACACAGGAGAGCGAATAAAAAACAGACAGCCATTGCGGAGCACTTCTGAGAACGCACAACATCGATTTTGTCGGAGCCAAGCTGATGAAGATCGAAAAATGCCATTTCTCCAGGCTCATACGCGAAGCGATCGAAACGGCCAAGAACCCCAACAATTTTAACAGAGAGGAGAGCTATAAGCTCTCCCATGCTTGGAAGCGCCTAATTGAAAAAAACTAGTCAAACGACCAATGAAAATTTGTCCTCTTGAACATCAGAGCGCATATGGCAGAACTGAATGGTATATGAGACGATAAAAATCTGATCGGAAACACTACGGACCTGAAGACGTGAACTGAAACGTTGGCGAAACAGTTTTCGCCCCAGAATGGACACACGCGGAAGAAATCCCGGAACGAATGGATCCTGAAACAATAATTAATTCCTTAGGGAATGGAATAATGAGATAGCATGGGAATTAATATCTATATCTTTTGACATAAGCTACATTTGAAGACAATCCAAAACATATCCCATCGTCATTGACGTTTTCCATCTGTCCCAAAAACAGTACCGATTAAATGATATTGAAACCAATCGTTACTGTATTGGTAAAGTATATTTCTAAGGCCAGTTTTTTTGACGTGCTTAAATAACTTTTGATAAATCACATATGATTTCTCCGGCAAAGTGTGTATGCTCAGCGGCTTAGCTGACCAGTCTCCGTTTGGAGGTCATTCACCCCTACACGAATTTGATGGCTGAGTGTCACCACCAGGCAGATGGAGAACAAAAAATACGCCGCAAAAATTTGCCATCGACACGGGACGAAGAAACGGAATATGGTCTCCGAGGGAAAAAAACGGGTTCCCTGCAAGGGTTTCATTTCGTCCCCGGGAGGGTATATCGGACGTCCATCTCCGAAAGTTATAAGGTACCAACTGATAGAAAAAGGCCATTCTGCGTCGGGAATCAAATAAAGTGGCAATGTGGGGTGGACATTGTTGGGAAGGGTGTTCAAGGAGACCGGAGGGGTGAAGGGCAAAAGGGATTTCGAAGGGATGGGTGTCGAGAAGGACGTAAATGTTGGGCGAGTGGAAAACCTTAGGGAAGAGAAACGGATCATGACCCGTTGAACATACTCGACCGAGTCCAGTTTTTACCCGCGACACACAAAGAAAGATAGCAACGGTCGTAAAGGAATCGCATGATGGCAGCTCTCATTAGGACTACAGAATGGGTAATGGAAATAATTCATGGAAAATAAGCGAAAAAGATGAAATAATGAGAGAAAAAAGTGTTGGGACAAAAAAGGGAAGAAATAAAAGCTCCGGGAGGGCACAAATGGGGAATATGCATGAAATTTGTTTCTCAAAGTTTAATGATGTACTTGGTGCGAAATTTTCTCACGAATTCAAACATATAATCCAAAATTTTCTACGCCAGACACAAACATTATTAAAGGAATTTAAAATGTTCCCGAAAATTGACGAAAGTCACGTGACCTGAAGCGCCTTCTGACGTCACTGCACGGTATAGGTTCCATATTACTACGGAGACAGACATTTATTTTTAAAATAAAACGAAGTGAATATATTGTTTCGAGTTTTTCAGCCGTTTCCCGAACGAAAGGATGACTGAAAAAATGCTGAAAAAAGCACATCCCGACAATTTTCTTTGGTTGACTCCTTTATGGCGGCGTTCTTCTTAAAAAAACTAACGATTGCGTAAACGTAGCTGAAATTCTTGGGCACTATACAGGCATTATATAATTTATGGACGATTTGCTCGTTACCATCCATACTACTCATATAAAAAATCGAAATGCAATCGTTTATTGCATTAAACAAATGAGATAAATACATACGTTATCGCCAAGTATTCATTGTCAACGCACCTCCACGCATAAACAAATAAACAACGCCCATAGTGATACCGTGCCGCGACGCCATGCAATGAGGTCGCGTTTTTAAGCTGCCTAAAATGTACAATTTTCAAAGAGTAATATCTTTGCAACACAACATCATTCTTCAGCAAAATTTTCGCAAAGCGCATTACAGGTAATAAAATCCACATTCAAAGAGTTATAAAAATAGTTCATGTTCCCCATTATGGGAAAACCAATTAACTCAGAGATGTGGGAACGTAAATATTTTTTCGAGCTCACTCTAAGATTACAGATTTTTTATCAGGGGCGATATTAACTAAATGTATTCAAGGAATATCCACGGAGAAAAAATTAGCATGTTGCGATTCGCTGATGACAAAGCACTCGTAGCGTAGAATGGAAAGGAACATACGCCTGGAGTATGTTCCTTTACGGCAGTGTGGCATGGACGATGAAAGCAGCGGAGAAGAAAAGGGTGGAAGCATTCGAAATGTGGTGCTACAGAAGAATGATGAAGATTTAATGGATCGACCGAGTAAGTGACGAGGAAGTCCTAAGAAGAGTAGGAGAAAAGAGAAGCCTGCTGACAACTCTAAAAAGAAGACGGGACAACTTAAATCGGACATATCTTGAGACATAATGGCCGGATGAAGACAATCGTCGAGGGAAATGTGAACGGAAAGATTAGAAAAGGCAGGCCTCGTAATAGATATATGGAACAAGTTGTGAAGGATGTGAAAGAGAGGACTTATGTTAATATGAAGAGGTTGGTCGATAGAATAATCGAGTGGAGGGCTGCGTCAAACCAATCTTATGATCGTTGACCGACGACAATGATTCATGATATTAAAATGTGCCCTTCTCGGGTTTGTTGTTGAAACACTTATTCGTGTGAATCCCACGTATACATTCCAGGTTCAGAAAATACAAATAATAAATTCCCTCTCCAGATCTATTATTCACATCATTCCGTGCAAAAAGAATTTCGAACAAAATGCACTCCTGCATTTTCTCAACTCGCGTTTGGAACAGTGTCGAGTCAAAATCGGAACAGTGTCCTTCCAGAGCTAAAATAATTGTGAGAAATCTTATTCTCTTTTTTCATCTCCTTCTAACAACCTCTTCATTAGCTAATTTATGCATTTACCTTTGTGTTCCTTCAGTAAAATTGCATTGCCTTCTTGTAACAGCTGCTTTTATCTTCCATGCCTCACCGTCATCAGCTGCTTGCTCCAGTATCTAGTCCAACTGAAATATATAAATACTCATAGGTAGTTTTTATATTTTTCAGAGGGCATAAATGCCAGCGTGAACAAATGACATTGGGATACAATACCCTGCTATAATTCTTTGTTACATTGATTATGGTTCCATTCACCTATAAAACGAATGACCCAAAACATTTAATGCCTAGGTCATTTCAAAACGGCATTAACCATTTTTGGGAAATATAAAAGATTTTCACCCATAAAATTAATCACACTAATTGAGTTTCTAAACCATAGACAACATGCACGGAGATGAAAAATACCGGCAATTGAAGTCACATCGGGTGTGCCACAGGGTAGTGTGATAGGTCCACATTGCACCTTCTGCACATAAACGATATCAATAAGGTGGTAAAAAGTGAGCCTCGTATATTTGTCGATGACGCAGTAGTATACAATGATATTTCATGCCCAAACAATAAAGAATATTTAAATGATGACCTACAAGCAACTGAAAATTGCTGTGATGCATGGCAGTTGGAATGAAGTTTTTTTAAACGTGTAATCATGAATTTTCGGAAAAAAATAGTTCTACTCCTAGCACTTACAACATAATGAATAATAATTTAACAAGCGAGGAATGAATAAAATATTTGGAAATAATACTGACACATGATCTTTCTTGGGGTAAACACATACCTGAAATAATTGGTCAAGCTAATCGTAAACTGGAATTCATCAAAAGCACGGTCATCTACCACGATCAAAAGAGTACTGAGCAACTGTGATGATCATGTACGAGAAATTAGCTACTTTTCCCTTGTTAGGCCTCATTTCGAACATGCTGCCAGTGGATGAGATCCCTACGAAATTGGCCTACTTAATGAACTTGAAAGTGTGCAGCGAAGATCGGCAATATTTGTAAAGGTACGTTATGATAAAAATATATTAGCGTAACCAGTCTATAAAATGAACTAAAATTGTAATAATTGTTAAGATAGTAGGTTCAAATTTAATACTTAATCTCTTAAATAAATTCCAAGATATTATTTTCACTGATGACTTTAAAAATATTTTCCGAACCACAACTTACTATGGTAGACTGGACCATGATCACAAAATTAGGGAAATTGATTGCCGAAGTAACATATTCAAAATGTCCTTCTTTCCTCGTGCAATTAAGGATTTGAGCAACTGTAAATATATCCAATAGTATAAATACGAGGGTATGAATAGATAGCATTGGTAGTTGGGTGTTGGTATCTCACAACCTCAAGGTAACGCAACTAACAGCATGTTATTGCATACTTGTTTTGCTGAATTAATTATTTTTGAAATTGTTAAGTTTACACTAGAATATAATTACTAATCCTTTTTATGATGCATGGTATGCAATGCATGTTTGGTGTGAATTCACCTCCTGCCACACACCTTTATGGTGGCTTGCAGGGTATTACGTAGATATAGATGAGCATCTCACTGAAATAGCTGACAGAATAAAATCCTCCACGGCGCATACATTTCCAGCCGTTTCGCCTCCTTCAGTTTCAATCGTCAGCACCAGACGCGTGGGGCTAACAAGATCCTTTTTGTCGTGGCTGACAAGGGGAGGAAGGGGCAGGGCAGCGGACGGGAAGGAAGGTGGGTGGCAGTGGGTGAGAGTCAAGGCGGCGCGGCGGAAGGGTGTTTTTTCCCTCGGATAAATTCAGGGAGAAGAGGGTCGGAGGGCGTGAGAGAGGTTCCGGGGCTGAGTCGTCTGCGAGGGGGATGGAAGGGGGTGGGAAGGGGGTGGGAGGGGGTTGGAAGGGTGTGGGAAGAAGGCACAGAAGGAGAGACTTCGTTTGCGGAGGAGAGACTGAAGTGGCAACCTGGAGGCGCCTAACTTCGTTTCGCCCGTGACCCTTAAAAAGGGGAGGAGGGACTGTAGGGGCACCCCGCCCCTTGCCCATCCTTTGGGGAAACTAGCTCAATCCCAGGGTTCCCTCTCCCTCACGTCCTGTCTATACCCTCCTCTCTCGCTCTCTCTTGCGGCCAACCTTTCCCTAGTTGGAGAGAGGGGTGAAGGAGGGAGGGGGTCCCTTTGGTCCCCGAGAGATAGGAACCCTGTTCTACGTCGATTCCGTGGCAATTTCACCCCCTCCCCCTTCAGCACATCCCCAATATCCCCATCAATCCCTCCTCTCCCCTAGGGGAAGGTCCAAAGTGAAAGAAAGATGAAGTCGTTTTCTCATAATTTTCCTGCATTTATATAAAATGTGCTCTAGATACTAGCATATAGTAAGTATAATATAGAGGGCTCACCGCATAGAGCAAAACTGTTATACATTTTGGGCGTAGTACCGGAAGTTTTACATAGAATGCGTGGTAAGAATTTTTCGCGCTAAGTCAAAACAATATATATCGCTTCCATTGCTATCGTTTTTCAAATCGAACTAAGCGGTACATAAAAAATGCCACTGCTGTAGTTTTGTTACAATATTATAATGATGCGATGTGCATTTACCTAACGTCAACAGTCACATGGATAAGTTAACATTTCTTGTCACAGGAGGGAGTCCTTGTTGTTTCAACGAAAAGCAGCACTGCTGCAGGGAGCCGACCACAAGACACTTCTCGATTGTCTCGATCACCGATAAGAAAAACGAAAGCGGTGGAAACGATATTTATCTTTTTTTGGCCTAACGCAAAAAATTCTTCCCTCGCCATCTATGGAAACCTTCCAGTACTACATCTAATGCGTATAACAATGATACTCTATGCTATGAGCCCTATATATTATACCTACTCTATGATACTAGATACAAGAATAAAATCATGTGTAAAACAGCACATATTCCGAAAATTGCACTTGAAATTACATTGCCTTTAAGGAAAGAATGAGACTGTAGTAGATTATACCGCTTCTAAACATCAGAAGAAAAGGTTATAAAGCGGAATATTAATATCAATTTTTTTTTATTAATTGAAGTGACGATATTAATCCATCTGTTTTTAGTGTTAACAGATAACTGTACTAAATGCAAAGTCACGTTGAAAGAGCCCTTTTTAATCTGATTGATAGAAGTGATGAGGTCGTTTACCAAATTATTTATTGCAGATCAGATAGTTTGTAAACTAATGATTCGTTTTTCTCCGTTCTTCGATCAGCTATTTGGTTCTCGAGTTACAAGCGGTGAAAAACTCTTGTGTTTAACCCTTTCGGAAAAGTGAACGTGCAAAGGACTCGTACGTCATCAACTTCGTCCAATCACAACTGAGACCGCGAAACTCCTTCGCTCAATCATAATGGGGGACACACAGCTGACTCTGCCAGTGGAAGTGGTTGCGACAGGATCTGTTTCAAGCAGACCTCCCCTCCCCACCTCCGCTCCCTTCCCGTTCTTCCTCAAAACAGTCAAGGAGGGGAGGTTGATGACGTGGATATCCTTAACGCAGCTCGTTCGTAGGGCATCACCTTTGCTTAATTTAATGTTTGATAAATGAGTGAATGGCTCTGGTTAAAAAGATTAATGTTTTCACTATAATTCGTTTTTCGTTTCCATCTAACGAATTCGTGTTTAAAATAGCGATTTCGGTTCCGAGTGAACGTCCCCATTCGGGACAGTGGAATACTGAAGGCCGCTATTGGTATTCAATTGTTGGATATCCGTAGAAGTGGGAAGAAAAAGAAAGAACGTCGATTTGGCGTGGTAGCCAATAGAGTACTGGCCTCACTTCCCGAAGGCTATGATTCAAATCCAGGCTGGGGCAGAATTTTTTCATTGGTATACCGGTCCCTACTTGAGTGCTCCATGGAGAGCACTTGAAGTTCAACACTCCGTCCGTCGGAAGGGATGTCAAACTGTGAATCCCTAGGCACCTTTCACTAAGAGCAGGCTAATTCCGACTGCAGGTTTATCTCCAGCCTTCCTCCAATCCCTATGTATCCCTAGCCCAGCCAAATGACACATTGTCGTATTTGGTGCAAATGAACTAAGCCATTGGAAGCCTCTCCCATAATACGAGTAAAATGACCACAGTTAGCGTTAATTATGGTTTTACAGTGCTTTAAACATTATAAATGTGGATCACTGGGTGATATGTTCTGACCTTGCTGTCTCATCGGCAATTCCTATTCCCAAAATAAGTCTATGAAAGAGAAAACACTGAATAATGAATTCAAAATATCTGTCATTCTAATGTTTCATATTCCCCTCCTGTGGTACCTCAATCAATAAATAAGCTACGGAGCTTTTAGCTTACTTAGGCGTAGTCTATATATGATTTTGTAACTGAGAATATCTAGGGCAATCAATCCATTTATATATTTATACATTATTGTATTGATAACAAGTCTCAATTTATTTTAGAAAGAAAGCGAATCACACCAAGTGCAAGAAGGTCGAAAATGTAGCACGCTATAAACATATTAATTTTGATGACCTTCTTCGAAAAGTAGGGAAAACTGGAATTCCGTGAAATTATGGATAAGAAAATGAGGAAGAACAGTTGGATATATCCTGAGTAACAAATTTTTCATATATCCTGATAAAAAATAACTAACCTAGCGCTGTAATGCAGAGGTTTTCAAACATCAGACAATTTATAGGTATAATAATTTAATATAATTAAATCACAAAACACGTAAAATTGAGTGTCCATCATCATAATAAAAAGATCAAATAGAAAGTGATTTCTAATATATAATTTGTTTACGTATTTTTATGTACTTTGATTGAAAAGATGACTACCTTTATGATGATAAACAATTAGATATATTCATGGATGTATTGCATTGTATTATGTACATGAGACGCAATGGGTATGTATGTATATGTAAAAAGAGGCGTATTATTTACATTTTAGGTATATATGTTTTTGTTGTTTTTGTTTGTGTGATGAACAATGCAATTATGCCTTTTGTTGTTTTTTGCATAGTATAGGTATATTGTTTTATTTTTTTCTCTTTTCTCTTTTTATAGATAATGTTTTCCTACGAATATTTATTTATTAATATTGTTTATAATTGTATATACTCCGTATACATCTAACGCGGTGAAACAGATCCCCAACCGGAGCCCCACAACAGGTGCACCTCAGGGGCTATCAAAATGCTTCATTTTTTCTAATGTTATACATTTGTAATGATTTACTTTGGAAACAGATAAATTCTGCTATCCTGAAATTTATCTCTGTTACCCTCTTAATTCATTCCTGGTCTCGGAAATGTCAATCTTCCACCATTTATACCATGAGTACCACGGGGCACATATATAAAAAAGCAGAAAATAAATTAGGAGGAAGGCTGAAATGATCACACGTATTGGATTGGCAAATTTAGACGATATTAGATTGACAAAAGCTGATTAGGCGTGAAATTACTTTTAATTTTTAGCATAACCATATCATGCTTATTATTAATTGTTGAAAAGATGCAGCTAAGGTACTGAAAAATGCGATGTCAACATGATATTTTTATCAGCTCTGCGGAACCCACGTCAAAATTTGTATCGATCAGGAGGTCGCATCCTATAAAGGTCATGGAGTCCCAATGGTGTTTGTAAAATAAAAAGACATGTATTTTTCCGTTTTTTGATCCGTCAATTATTTCTCGAGTTATAAGCGGCGAAAAACTGATGTTTTTAACCCTTTTCGAAAAGTGGGCGTGGTGCAACCTCTGACGTATTCGACTTCGTCCAATTACAACTGAGCCCGCGAAGCTACTTTGCCTCATCGAAATGGGGGGGACACCGCTAACTCTGCCAATAGGAGCGATTGAGACAGGATCTATGCGAGCAGACCTTCCGAGAACCCACCTCCACTCCCTTTCCTTCCCCTATAAGCAGTCAAGGACGGGAAGAAAATGACGTCAATGTTATCAAAGCAGCTTTTTCGGTGGGCGTCACCTTTTGCTTATTTTAATTTTTGATTTATGAGTGAATGGTTGTGGTTAGAAGATTAATTTTTCACTAAAATTCTTTTTTCGTTTCCATCTAACGATTTCGTGCACACATTGCGATTTCGGTTCCGAGTAAATGCCCCCATTACGACATCATGATGTGCACTTAATGGTAGATTAGTTCTCGAAAGAATTTATTGTCTGACAGTGGTGCCCTAGCGGAGACACCAGCTTCAGATGATTTCCCTCCAAGATGTCGGTAAAGTAAAATAAGGAATTAATTATTTTTATGATTATATTAATTATAAGAAATATTATTATAGGATCACAGGTTTACATCATAACCTACTGATAATTAAACGCGAAAATTGTGACCAAAGTCTTTCCATAATTGGTGTAGTGGGACTTCTGTATCACCAAACAAGAGGTATTTCGCTGTATTCCACTAAATGCGACCCATTTTAAAGTGTGTGCAAAGCGTCAAAACCAGTCATATATAAACATATAACACTTAAGCAAAATAGAGCAAAATATTTATTTTTATTTTGAGACCAAATCCCTCGTTTAATTAATACTATAGCAAACTTTTTTTTAAAGAGACGTTTTAAGCAAATGGTAAAACCACCAAATTGTTTTTTTTTTTGCGATGAGATGTAAGGGATAGTTTATTTTCACCACGAGTAATTGCATCCATCCTCTCCTAAACGCCTCTTCCAACAACAGCTATCTGATGACATCCCGTACTTTTCTTGGTAAGAACTCACAGCTTTTTTTATGTAAATTAAAAAGGCCCTTGACTCTCTTTCATTGGCGTCGAACATGCACCAAATTTGCGACGAGCAAATGAGAAAATCCGACGCATAAAATCGCATTAAGGCATGTAGCGTAAATTCCAACCGAAGTGTCTCTCTTTCTCTATTTTCAAGAGCCCTCCTCTTTTGAGCGTTCATCACCTCTTTGAAATTACCGAGATTTTAATTTCCTCCCCGCGATGAAATAAATATACTTATTTATAACACCACGTGCGCGGGTGCTTAGAGAGATGAGAGCACCGTCTGCGCTACCTGGGAGGGGAAAGAGCTAGTGGGCGACCGACGGCCAACTCGACGAGGTTTTAATTTTAATGGAAAGCTCCCCACCGCACTGGGATAACTTTTAAGCGAGGAATTTTCCCCGGATAATAAATTCCATTGCGCCGAACTATATATAAACTTATGCGAGGCGGAGAGCAAAAGGGTGAGGGAAATAAAAGTGGTGGAATATACCTTCCCGCAGATTTGCTAAGGGTGAGCTTCGTCCCATCATTTCGCCCACGGCGGGGACGCATAAGATGATTCGTGTCCCGTCCGCGGGAGGCGCTAATATTCTCCTCCTTCTTAACCGAAGGGGTGGGTCGGGGGGGTGGTGGTGGGGGGGTGGAAAGGGGAAGGGATGTTTCCTCCCCTTCCGGCACAGTGTCCGCCGAATATTGTCCCCTCAGCCCTCCCCTCTCTGCTGATCGGCTTATTCTGAGGCCACGGAAATTGGTATTCAGCGGGGCGCGGCCTTCATTTTTTTTTCGCCTCCGCGTCCAGGGGGCAGCAGCAGCACACCGCAGCCGCCGTCCACAGCTGCGGCTCTCACGAAATTCCCTCCGTGGAAAAACCCTGATGCTCTCTTTATTTCCTCTTTTCGCTGATCCACCAGGGGGTGGAAGCTCATGAGGAGTTGGCCGACGAAAAAAAAAGGGAAGGGATGAAAAAAAGACTTCCCCGTCTCGCCGCCCCGGGCGACATCTCGCCCCCTACGGAGAGAACCTCGTCCCCCCCCCTCCCCTTCCCCTCCTGGACGTGAGGTCGCTGCTCGACATCGATACGTGGACATCGCTATACTTCCATTCGATACTGGGGAACATTCCAGATGCGACATTAAGCAGCGTTTACACGTATAGTCGCGAGATGCGCGATATATCTATATCGCTACGGCTTATGATGCGTCTGCGTTAACTTCTTTGCAGCTTAAAGCCGCTATTTAGGCGTTGCCACAACAAATAAAAAGCGTTTTATTTCAATAGTGATTGATGCTTAAATTTTCATTAAATTCATCAAGCAATAAATTCCATCGACGATTATCTTTTGTTCCCATTCTTTAAAGAGTAGAATCTCCCCTTTCGGGGAGGGATATCCTTGTTATTATATCCAAATTCCGTCGTGTATTGCTTTACGTTGGCGATTGTTGCGATTGGGTTGGATACATTTCCGCTGGAAAGTAGACGGGCTTCAACTTTGCAAATAGCTCGAACTAGGATCGATAGTGTTCGACATGTGTCCAGTATCGACCTGAATTCGCATCGCAGTTGCTATTTACACATGCGAGTGAGGCTTAACAGTTGTTAGCAGTTGACTGTCATAGCAGTCAACTGCTACGTGTAAACGCGCCTTTACGCTCCGATGCATTGGATGACGTGAAAGCGACCCTAGGGTCATCGCTACTCACCATCCATGCTACTTCTCCATCATCATCATCATCATAGGTAAACAATCCTAAGGTTGCTTAGCGACGCAGCCCTCCACTCGATTCTTCAATCGGCCAACCCCTTCATATCAACGTAGCTCCTCTCTTTCACGTCCTTCACGACCTGTTCCATATAATATTTCTTCGTAGTGATAATAATTCTTCTGCCATAATATTTCTCAGGAAAAGAATTACAATTTGGTACGATCCATTCTTTTTTTCCTCCAACTATAAGTTTCACCATTTAATGTCACTAACGAGGTTGTCGTTGATTTAATGTCATTCTCAAGGTTGTTCAACATTTATTGTCATTATTAAGCGAGCAACTTAAAATTATTGCATTAAATAATATTTCTCTTATATGTACCCGCTAGCGAAAGGTGCCCGTTTACTTTCAACGGAGGTTAGAGGGGAGTGAAAACCTTTGAACACAATAAATTAACCACAGCATGGAAGGTGAAAACACCCGAGTTCTCCATTCCTGTACAACTAACTATTTATATATTTTAATATACATGCATCTAGATCTACATAATACCCTGCAACCCACCATAAAGGTGTGTGGTAGGGGTAATGCCTGTGCATATAGTCCCAACTGTGTATTAGCAAATAAAATTCATGACTGGCACAACTATTGCAGATGTACGCAAAACAAAAGCCAGTAATGGTACAGTAAGTTATCACCCAGCGCTTCCAAATATCTAACGATTATCAAAAGTTTTAGAATAATGACAATGCACACTTGATGCTGGTCGTTTTTAAACTATGCAATGCAAAAAGAGGTAAGGGTGATAATAGGCACGGCTCTATAATTTCAAATAAGGTTTAAGGAGTTAAGGATTCACTATAAATTTCAATTCCTAATAATAAGATATGGTATTAAACTTGATTATTAACCGATGTCTGTTACTATCTGATTTAATTTCTGATCAATGAAATGACATTGGAAAGACAAAGTGCTGTTTTATCTTGCAGAAGGTTTAAGAGAACCCACAACGATGAAAGAGTGGCAGATATTCTATTAGACATTCAAGGTGAATATGGAGTTAAAAATGGTCAATATTGTCCACAATAACGGAAAATGTTTCTAATTTTATCAAAGATTTCAAGGAGTTTAGAATTTCATTGGAGAAAGCATTTGATAGCAATATGTCAAGTAAGTATTCATTACTGAACTTGGCTGTGTTAACAAATATATGTTTACAAAATATCACAGAGGGTGCTTTATTTGCGTCACTATTAATATTTATAGGTACCTCACACACTAATTCTATCAGCGAGGAGGATGATGATACTGAAACTTTGAATGGCCTTTCTTTTATGGAAATATCACATGATCCACTGAAACCTGCAAAAGTAATTATTGACAGTCCTGCAAGATATTATTTGGCTTGGCATTTGAGGTGTGCTAGCCACACTCTCAGTCTTATTGCTACAACAGACTTTACAAACGCCTTGAAAAATTCATGTACTACATTCAGGATCCAACACTAATCATTTTCCAAATGCTCTGCATTGTGGAATGCATCTAGGCGACCTAAAACATCTGAAATAATTTCAGAGATCCTGCAATGTACTTTAAAATTTCCTTGCCCTACACGGTGGAACTCACTTTATGAGTTCTGTGTCACAACTATTACAGTTCAAGAATAAATTTCACACTGACTGCAAAACTGGAACTGCCTCAACTTGAAGAAATTGATATACGACACAGTCTCAGGCAAAACAGCAGAGTTGATACTTTTTCTCCTACTATTTCTCCTAAATAAATTGAGTTAGAATATTTAGAAGAGTACATCATAGTCTTAAAACCATTTACCGTGGCTATGAATTTAATACAAAATGAGAAGACATGCTTTTATGGGGAGCTGTTACCTACATTAATCTCTCTCAAAAACAGACTTTGTGTGCTTCTAGAAATAAATCTGACACCTCTCTAATTTTGCTACACTTCTAATCAATTCACTCACAGAAAGGTTTTTTTATCTGGCTCCCCAAGCAAATGATGCCATTTTAGCAGCTTGTTTTCACCCAGCCTTTATATTTCGATGGTTTCCCAACACTGCTTCCGAAAATGATAGGAGGAGGATTTATAAATTATGTGTCAACTAACTTGAACAGTTCTCTTCTACATCTATTGAGAGTTTAGAAGAAGAAGTTTCAGAAAATGATAGTAATTTCTATATTTTTAGTACAACAAAAGAAACTGACTGT
Organism: Platycnemis pennipes; assembly: GCA_933228895.1. Classification (NCBI taxonomy): domain Eukaryota; kingdom Metazoa; phylum Arthropoda; class Insecta; order Odonata; family Platycnemididae; genus Platycnemis; species Platycnemis pennipes. The sequence goes on along the minus strand of OW121854.1, from coordinate 121,715,722 downwards.
TCAAGACAAAGAGAAAAAAAACTTTCAAGTGTAGAGTATGAGCTGGAACAATTCATTAAAGATGAAGTGAAAACAGTAGACATCCTAAGTAAATATGCTGTTGGCAAAGAGGCTTTTGTTCGGTGCAACACAAGCTTGTGTTCTTCTGCACCTGTGGATAGACTGTTTTCTTTTGCAGGATTTATAAATTCACCTTCAAGGGCTGCTATTTCTGATGAACTCTTTGAGGAGTTAATTGTGCTAAATGGTAATATGAATTATTGTAATGACTAATTTTGATTAAAGAAAAACTTTGTGTAACTGACCTACTTTTTTTATTTTCTTAAAGTATTTAAAGTATTTTTAGTATTTTAATAAGTATTTTGACAGATGTTTACCAATGTATTATGTAACTGTATTTAAAATACTAACATTTCAAGTATTTTGTATTTGTGTTTAAAATACTGGAGAGCAAGTATTTTCCCAACCCTGGCTATGTAGCATCTTATCTCAGTCCCTGACTTTAACATGAACTTCCTTTTACAAAATGCGTAAAAAAATTTAGATGCCTAAGCTTCTCAGGACAAGGAGAATTAGATCGGTGTGCCTTCAGGCTCTAAGATGTTCCCGGAACTGCTCAGGGTGTTAATTATTCGGCTTCTCACCCAAGCAAGGTCGCTGATCCCACCACATGAGGCTACCCTAAACAAGAGAGGGAGAATTAAACCACTTCAACGCCACTGATGCTATTATCCGCGCACGGAAGGTCGGCCTCTCGCGAGGTCGATGTCAACCACTCCTGATCACTCAATATTAGCACTTACGAGAAAATTCTCCGAAAAACACATTAAGCTTTCCGAACTGAGAACACACTCAATTCATCGAATCAAAAATGAACAATACGAAAGAAACCCAAAATCAGCACGCAAATTCCGCATTAGAAGCAGCCCGATTCCCATACGCAGGACATAAACCTCTCCACCCGTGTTCTTGAGTCCAGTGTTATCAAGAGCGTTAACAATAATTCATGGGAAATACGCTGAACGGTTGGATTGTGTGGCATGAGGGTGAGGAAAACTAATCCGGATGAAGTTGAGGTGGTAGCGATTCGCATTATTTGCTCCAGGTGAAAAAATACACTCCTCTTCCTATAATACACCTTTAAGCGACAAACTGTTAGTGAATAGTGTCTGGTGTAAATAACTTTTCAATCACGTGCCTCAAATGCATACTGCTTGTCTAACTTTGTCGGATTATCTACATTCACATCTGCATAATACTCTGCAAGCATAAATATGTGTTGCATGGAGTTAATTCACATCAAACATGTATTACATATTTACATCAACATAATACCCTGCAACTACCATAAGGGTGTGTGGCAGAGGTGAATTCTCACCAAACATGCACTACATACCATTAATAAAAAAGGATTAGCACTTATATACTGTTCTAAACTTCACTATTTAAAAGAAGATAAAAATAGCAAAGAAAACATGCAAAAACGTGCTGTTAGTTGGGTTACCTTCAAGTCCTTATACCAACATACCTATGCCTTGGATTGATTCACTCGTATTGAACATATTTACCACTATTCATATCCCTAATTGTACGAGGAAAAAAAGGATATTTTGAATCTGTCAGTTCGGAAATCAATTTCTCTAATTATGTGATTATGATCCAGTATACCATAGTAAGTTGGGGTTCGCAAAATATTTTTTAATTCATCACTGAAAATATGGTCTTGAAAATTTTTTAAAGAGATTAAGACTAAATTTCAACCTGCGATCTGACAATGATTCCCAATTTCATATCATACGTAAAAAAGTATTGGTGATAATATACTAGTCTAAACTTCAGTTTTTAAAAAAGATAAAAATAGCCAAGCAAGTAGCTGTTCTTTGGATTAGCTTAAAGTCCTTAAACCTAAGATCATGAAACTATCTGCGTATCCATTGATACACCCGTATTTATGCTATTGGATATATTTACAGCTCTTCATATCCTTAATTGTACGAGCAAAGAAGGACATTTTGAATCTGTTAGTTAGTTAGTTTCCTTAATTTCCCTAATTTTATGATCATAGTCCAGTCTACCGTAGTAAGTTGGAGTTCCCAAAATATATTTGACTTCATCAGTGAAAGTATTACCTTGGAATTTATTTAAGAGATTGAGTCTAAATTTCTATCTACAATCTGACAGTGATTCCCATTTTAGTTGATTTAATAGACTGCTAACACTAATATAGTTATCATACCGTCCCTTTACAAATATTGCTGATCTTCGCTGCACTCCTTCAAGTTCATTACGTAGGCCTATTTGGTATTGGTCCCTTACACTGACAGCGTAGATCTAACTAATGTGTCCAACAATTATTAAAAGGATGGTGGAAAATAGTGACCACTGTACATTTGCGCTAAGGAGCAGTATGGTCAAAGTCGCGGGAGTCCACAGCAGGAAAATTGAAGCTACACAGCAAGCGATATATATCGCTTACATTGCTTTCCTTTTTATAATCGATTAAAGCGGCCCATGTAATATGCTATTGTTGTAGTTTTGTTATTTTATTATAATGGTGCGATATACATTTACCTAACGTCAACGGTCACATGAATAATTTAACATTTATCTCACTGTTAAAGCAAAAATATCTTGCCACCGGAGGGATTCCATGTTGTTCCATAAAAAAACACATAATCCATCGCTGTAAGGATCAGACGGAGCAGACTACAAGACACTTCTCGATTGAGCCGCTTAATTCGATTAGGAAAACGAAAGTAATGGAAGCGATATGCTTTGCATGTGACGTAACGCAAAAATTCTTCCCTCGCCATCTATGGAACCCTTCCAGTACTTCATCCTCAACGTGTACGTAACAGTTATGCCATATGCGGTGAGTCCTCTATGTTATAATTACTCCATGTTATAGGTCAGGTTTTTAACCCCACACGAGATCAGATAAAAACCGGAATGCAAAACGGGAGGTTTGCACAGGCAATATTCCAGTCACTAAAGTTTTTAGACAGTCAACATTTGTCAAGAGAAACATGTTTCACGAATGGTCTCCTGAGAACCGTCTCATCAGCAAATTAAACAGCTGCAATCCTGCGGCTCTGTCCCCTAATTTTCACCTTTCCAATTACGATGGAGAGTATGTTGAGGTTCGGACGAATCAACGTCGGGATGATCCAATCATGATTAATTTAGAATTCGCGCTATCTGAGGCGTCGGAAGCCTGCAACCGGTGAGGAGCGATTTGCCAATTTGAGTCGCATTACAAGCGCAAGTGTAATCGGTCACATATTCGCTGGCGTCGCATCGCCAAGTGGAAATAAGCCGCACAAGTGGAAATCAGTGCTGAGGGAACAGCAGCTGAACGGGAAAAGACGCTTGCTTGGGTTAAGGGTGGGACACAATCGACGCAAACGGGTGACGTTAGTCGTTTTTCCACAACGGACACAACGGACGTAAAGCGTCCCTCAGGAAAAAAAGGACTGATAAAGGCGCAAAAGGGAAACCGTAGCGAATGTAAACAAGAGGTAACAATTAATACTCAAGACTTTCGAGGTACTTATGTATTCCATGACGTTAATGAAGTTACCATATCGCTTAAGTTATTGTAATTATTATAATTCACAAGAATTAATTCGTGAAAAACGTGTTTAATTTTTCTAACGAATTTTTCACTATCTAACCAATGTCAACAATCGCAAACAAGCACTTTCATGTCATTAGTTACCTTATAAAATCTCACTTGAACAAAATAACTTCAAATAATTCTTCATTCATTAATTCCCTCGTTACAGAAAAGTCAAGAAATTCTCGACGCTAACTCCAAAGACTGAAATAAGTTTTACAGTATGTGAGACTAATCTGTAAGTCCTGATGGGTTGTGTTTGAAACCGTCGGGATTATCTCTAATAGGTAACCAAGGAGACACGTGATACGAACACAAATGGTTTCTAAGTTTAATGTCTGAATCGCTCTTTACAACTTCATTAATTGTTTTCACTTCAGTTTTTCTCATCTATTCCAACTAAAGAGGCCACAGTTGAGATATGACACAAGTGTAAACAAAGAATGAGGTTGTAATCAGCGGTTTTAACACACCAAATTTGCGAAGCATTCGTGTTTGTACCACGTGACTCCTTGGTTACCTATTCGAGATAATCCCGATGGTTTCAAACACAACCCCAAGAGGCATGCATCCACTTCTGTAACTCCCCACAGTTGACTCCTTATCGCTGAATCCCGGGACAGTTCTCATTGGTTTTCCGCGTACGTGAAACGTAAGAAATGGGAGATGCTCATCTACCATGTACAACGGTCTCATGTCACGCGCTGGTTGCGTCTGTTGCTTCCGTTCTCCCACGCCATCTCTTCAAGGAGGTTCCGCCGTGACTCCGCGATTCAAAATCCCGTAAAAGAGCTATGTTATTTAATGAATAAATACCGACCCAGAAAAACACCTATATGGAAAATCATCAATGGGGTGAATTATGATATGCTATGCTATTATGAATTATGAATATGATTATGCTATTATATATCGCGTTGTAGTTACATTCTATTTTTTACAAGCTTTTTTAATTCATTTGGACTCTGGAACATGACTGAAGTGTTGTTGCCACGTTCAACTTATACAGTGAGAATACATGCTCAATCCCGCTAATATGTATTCTAAAATACGTTAAATATTTTCTTGCTTAGTTTTAAACTATTCCCTTGCAAATACAACTCTTTGGTTTGAATTTTATTAACATTGATATTTTAAAAACTGTTTGGCAACAAAGACGCTGCTACCATTTGGAATCATTGGTATTAATTACACCATGTCAATAACCAATGAAATATTTACATTACATAAAAATATAAGAAGGACCTTGGTAAGGTATATTCCTTAACTAAGTTAGTAAATAGGCTTGTAATCACGTTCCGTCACAAGTACCGTTGCTAATTATAACAACATACTGTAGCGCCACTTTCTTGTAACTAAGTTTTTTCTACTTTTTTCGAGCAAACACTTATTAATATCAATTAAACGAATGTGGTAATGCGAGCACTTTTTTACAATGCTAAATTTTACATAAAATTGTGCATCTTACATTAGTTTTTCGTCAAAACGACATTTCTCTTTACATTATTAATCTGCAAATTTTACTGCAAGAGCCATGCTCTGCCGTATAACCACGTATAAAATAGCTGATTTTCAACGTCTTTTTTCTTTAAATATATGATGGAAAGGCCTCATTATTTTATTGCCAATCGATAGAAGGACCAAAAAATGATGTGTCCCGAAATTTTCACCCCAAAAGTGGAGCCTCCTTAGGGTTAAACGACTCGCATCACTTTTTACTTTGATCGTGTCCCAACCTTTGAACTCTCGCATTCCGACTTCCTAGCGGGGCTTCCTTGATGTGAGTCGAAGAAGACGATTCGCGAGCGGCAGCTTCCTTTCGGACGCGAGGAGGCGCTGTGTAGGGCCCGAGGGGAGCCCCCACCATCAGCCCCCAACCCTCCCCCATACCCCTGGCCAACCCCTCCCCCACACCCCACATATCTCACCCCCCCCCCCCCCCCCCCCCGCCCACACCTCTCCTGTCCCTCATCTAATTTGTCACTCCAGTAAGCCTAAGCCAGTTGCCCTGCCTTTCATATCTCGTCTCGAAAGAGAATTATGGCGATCCTGATTATGATAACGTACGGGACCCCCCCTGAGGGGGTGTGAGGCAAGGGTGCGGATGCCGTGGCGCGCGAGGGGGTGCCGGAGAAGTACCAAGGGGTCGTCCGCCATCCCCCCCCCCCCCTCCGGCGGGAACCATGGTGTCGGGGAGGGATCTTTTTTCCGGGGGTGGGATCGCTAAATATAAAAAAATGATGGAAAAGGCCGGGGGATGAAGAGGGCGAGAGAGCTCATTGGTTTGCGGTCTTGTCGCGGGCGACGGAGAGGGATTATGGGAAGGGAAGGACTTAGCCCTCGCACGCACAAGCGCCTGCTTCACTCCGTCCGGTTATTAAATAAACAAAAGTGAAGCGTCCCCCGGGCAAGTATCATTTGCTGGAGATTGAGGAGGCGATAAGTGGCGACCCCTCAGTCAAAGGAAACAAAGGAAGATATACTTGCGTTCTCGCGGAGAACTGCGAGGATGCGTGTTGAAATATCGCTTTGGAGTCCTTGCAGTAATAGAACGCCACTCCATCGGTTTAATCTAAGAATCACATAGTTTGCCATCGTGAACATTTTGTACTGTTTCTTCGACAACGCCTCTCTGGTGACCTCACAATTCTACGCAACTAGGTAATGGGGAATATGCCTGATTCTCGTGAATTGATGATGTACTTGATGTGAAATTTTATCAGAAATTTATATAAATAATCAAAATTTTCTATGCCAACCACAAAGATTAATAAAATATTCCCTAAAATTGGTGGAAGTCACGTGACCTGAAACGTCTTCTGACGTCACTGCACGGTATAGGCTCCATATTGCTGCGGAAACAGACGTTTACTTTAGAAGAAAATGAAACGAATATATAATACTGGGATTTATCAAAAGAGTACTGAGTAAATGTGATGATCATGTACGAGAAATCAGCTATTTTTTCCTTGCTAGACCTCATTCGGGAATACGCTGCCAGTGTATGGGATCCATACGAAATCGGTCTAAATAATGAACTTGAACGTGTGCAGCGAATATCGGCAAGATTTGTAAAGGGACGGTACGATAACCTTATTAGCGTAACCAGTCTATTAAATTAATTAAATTGGGAATCATTGTCAGATCGCGGGTAGAAATTTAGACTTAATCTCCTAAACAAATTCCAAGATAATATTTTTATATATCTGTGATTTTCAGTGGTGAGGTTAAACATACTTTGCGAAATACTTTAGAAGTACATTTATGATCAGAAGTGATCATGAATAGACTTGTATGTTATTTGTTGTGCTCAAGAATGCAAATATCTAATAAATTAATACACATAATTAATTGTATTAACATATGATCTGAAAATATCTATAGTAAAAAGTATAATTAGTTTCAATTATCATAGCAGATGAAATTTTGGTGACACTACGTGAAATAAGTTGTGAAACAAACCACCAGTTTTATAATCATGGCGGTTTGTTGAAAACACCAATATGATGACTCTTCCTCCCCTGCGTAATACCCTCTTAACTGGTCGCTCATTAAAACCCCTAAAAACTTTCATATTTCAGTATTCACGGACTCAAGACACAATCTCTTCGAGAATCTTCCTCGCCCAAACGACCCACATGAATGAAAACTTAAATTGCTAAAATTTCCCCTTCTTAAAACATTATTGAAACAGGAAAAGACATTTTTCGGTGCTTGGTCGAAGAAAATTTATCACTCTTAGTACTGGTAAGATGAATTAGAAAAGAGAATATCATCTACTTCTACATCTACGCGATATCCTGCAACCAACCACGAGGGTGTGTGGCAGAGGGTGAAGATCACCAAATATGCACTATTGACATACAGAAAGGTTACTATATGAAAATATAATACATGATAGGGTCATGGGGTCACATTGAGAAAGAAATTTATTATCTACATAGTAAAAAAGGGGTTGGTTGTTAATGCATGCGTCATGCACTACTGATTACTCTACAATATGTCACCTATATATCCATATGCTATGCTTCCTATTTTGTTCTCTTATAGAACGATGGAAAAATGATATTTTGAGTCTATCACTACGACAATCTATCCTTCTAATATTATTTATCTGGTGGAATCTACCACGTTACGCTGTTGCTTTTAATATATAGCTAACATCTTCAGTCAATGTATTCGTTTTAATTTTCTGCAATAGATTAATCTGTACTTTAACCTACGATCTGATAATAATTCCCACCCTAATTCTTTTATTAATACTGATACACTACTAAACTATCATAACACCTTTTAACAAACCTAGCTGCTCTACGCTGCACACTGTCTAGCTCTCTGATCAAACCTAATTCATTCGGATCCCATACACGGGATGAATATTCAAGGTGGGGCCTAACTACTGAAAAGTAGCATCGCTCTTTCGTCTTCTCATCACATTTCCCAAGTACTCTTTCAATAAATCCTAGCTTTCTCTTCGCTCGGCCGCATATTTCCCGGATGTATCTTCCCCATAAATCTTTAGTGAGTGTTACAACTATGTACCTTATGGTTTCAACGCTTTCAATTTTCGTATTACCAATGCTGTAAGATCGAAATATTTCTCTTCCAAAAATTAATAGCTACACTTTTTAAGGGTAAGTTCTAACCGCCATTTGTCGCACCACACTTGAATTGCATCCAAATCTTTGCTCAGCGATTACCTATCTTCTTATTTTGCACTACTACAGTCTGAAAAAAGTCTAAGCTTACTATAAACTACGGTACTCAAATCTTTCATGCATAAAAGGAAAAGTAGCGGACCCATTACGCTAACCTACCCTCGAATGATGGTCAGGCGATTAAAAATATCTCATTTGACACTAATTTTCTCCATGCTCACCACATTCAACGTGGTAAGTCAAATTCATATTCCGAGTGATTGAGTATGAAAGGTTCTCCAGATAGGGGGACGTTTATGATCTAGAGGCAGCTTCCAGGCTTAAAGAATCTTTTTGTGGAAGCAATATACAAAAACTTTACATCTACATCTATGTAATATCACGTGAGGGTGTGTGGTAGGAGTTGAAGATCCACAAGCATGCACTTCTGGCATGCAATGAAGTGCTAAAATGCTACCTCTTAATGGAAACATGATAAATAAAAATATCACGTGTGACGTAATGGCTAGTAACCACATAGTAACGATCGAGGAAGGGAGTGAAAATCAGATAGGCGGAAAGGGTAAGACATGAGGGGGTATACAAAAGGTCTGGGAAGAAAGGACTACGGAGTGTCATACCTGGAAAGAAGAACACAATGGGTTGAGCCTCTCCACAGACATAACGAACTTGTAAACAACGTTTTGAAGGTGAAAATCGAAGTAAAAGTCCCACGAGCAAGACCAGTGGAGGTGTGTTTGAAAGCGTCGTGATTATCTCTAATAGGTAACCAAGGAGTCACGTGGTGCAAACACGATTGCTTCGCAAAAGCTGGTGTGTTTTAATCGCTCTTAACAATCTCACTCATGGTTTTCCTTTTAGTCTTTTCCATCCGTCTCGAGCATATACTCCGCTTTTATTTCTTTTATACATAAACGATTTGGGTACTGTAGTTACTAGTAAGCTTAGACATTTTGCAGACGATGCGGTAGTGTATAGGGGTATATCTAAAGAAGAAGACAGGGAATCGCTTATCAAGGATTTAGATGCAATTCAAGAGTGGTGCGACAAATGGCAGTTAGAACTTAACCTTAAAAAGTGTGTAGCTATCAATTTTTGGAGGAGGAATAATTCGATAGAGCGATCCTTTAAAAATTAGTAACACGAAGATCGAGAGCGTTGAAACCATAAAATATTTAGGTGTAACAATCACTAATGCTTTATCGTGGGGAAGATACATCAGGGAAATATGCGGCCGAGCGAAGAGAAAGCTAGGATTTATAAAAAGTGTACTTGGGAAATGTGATGAGGAGACAAAAGAGCGATGTTACTTTTCACTAGTTAGGCCCCACCTTGAGTATGCAGCCAGTGTATGGGATCCTAATGAATTAGGTTTTATCAGAGAACTGGACAGTGTGCAGCGTAGAGCAGCTAGGTTCGTTAAAAGGTGTTACGATAGGTTGAGTAGTGTATCAGAATTAATACAAGAATTAGGGTGGGAATCATTATCAGAGTGTAGGTTAAGGTATAGATTAAATCTATTAGAGAAATTTCAATCGGATAGCTTTACTGAAGATGTTCGGCACATATTAAAAACACCAGCGTATTATGCTAGATTCGAATAGATAAATAAGATTAGAGATATAGATTGTCGTACTGATAGATTCAAAATGGCATTTTTCCCCCGTACTATTAGAAAAAAGAATAGGCAGCATAGGAAAGGGATAGGTAGGGGAAATATTTTAGAGTAGTCTGTAGTGTATGATGCATGTATTAATCCCTTAAATACTATAGATACTAACAATCTAGTTGCATGAGATCCTATAGTTTTTTGTTTGCATGTCGGTAGTGCATGCTTGGTGATCTTCACCCCCTGCCACACACCCTCCAGGTGGTTTGCAGGGTATCGTATGATGTATCGTATCGATCGTATCGTAGATGTAGGTATAGATGTCCCCGGATGAGTAAAACTCAAGTGAAAAAATGGAGTGAGGTGATAATGAACGATTCAAACCCACCAACACATTGCGAACCATTCTTGTTTGTACCACGTGGCTCCTCGGTTGCCTATTCGAGATAATCCCGACGGTTTCAAACACAACCCCCCAGGGGAAGTGCGTTTTATACATTCGGGGTGATCTCGAACAGGTAACCAAGGAATCACGTGAAATTGCGTAACACGGATTTCTCGCAAGTTTGGACTGCGTGAATCGCTCATTACAACCTAACGTATTGTTTTTACTCTTGAATTTTTAATCCGTCACGAACCCTGAACCTCAGGGTGAAAAAAAACTCGAGTGAAAACATTGAGTGAGTTTGTAATGAGCGATTTAAGTACTCTAAAATTTTGAACCATCGGTGTTTACATCATGCGATTCCTTGGTTACCAATTCGAGAGAATCCCGACGGTTTCAAACGCAACTCCCTAGGGGGAAGACACTAAGGAAAAATCAATAGAATTTGGAAGGAAGAAGAGAAGAATGACAGGAATGTTAAAAGAGGACTAGGATGCATTTGGAAAGAAAGGAGCGCAGCAGTTAACCAACTTCAGGATAGATAATGTGATGGAAAGAATTTTAGCGATGGCGTAGAATAATTATGGACCATGATATGCTGAATAGCAAATATTCCACAGAGAAAAAAATCATTCGCCTTGACCGGGACTCGAACCCGGACCCCCTGATTTCCGGCCAGGGGCTCTACCAGTTGAGCTACTCAGGGGGGTTCGAGTCCCGGTCAAGGCGAATCATTTTTTCTCTGTGGAATATTTGCTATTGTGCAATTTCAGCGGGTAACGCCGCTAAAGTTTTCACGGCTAGTACGTGATCTTTGAACTCATGATATGTGCTGACATGAAATTCTTATCGCACCCTCGAAAGCGAGATACGATTAAAGACTCATGGGATAATGGTATTTAACACATTCATTGTTCACGAAAATTGTCATATTCACGGAAATGTTATTGACATTAATGTATTTTGTTCTTATCCTTATTACTGTGTTATTATTATAGAGTTATGTATCAAATGTATACCGAAGCCGGACGCCGAAGGGACGCCGAAGTCCAGGTCCATGGATGGCGGTTTTTTTTCCAAGTGCTAATTCGTTGTAACTCTCTCTCTCTCTCGTAGTAACAAAATCAAACCAAAAACAACAAAACCGAAAGTTATAGCATCGCTATAGTGGAATCAGAGACCAGGATTTCTATACTTTAGTTAAAGAGTTACTGCGATTAGCCTGTTATAATGGTTAATATACGGACAGTCATGCTATTCCCCAATAAAGCAAGCAAAGTTAAATTACCAAATTCAAGGAGTTAAGTGTGGGCAAATGGGTGATGGTTGATAAAATGCATTTCACTCCATAGCATCTCGGCACACCTCTTTTACCTCATTCATACGTTGCCCTTCCCATACTTGGATGCTTCGTACGCAACGTTTTATCAATCAATATGTGAAAAATGAAGGTGCATGGCGTTATTTATAAGTAAAAAAAGCAGTAAAGAGCTGTAAAGTCATCAAGTGACCCATCATGGTATTCCACCAATCCACTTTGATCACTTGTATTTCATTCCCTGCATTGCATCCTGTGTTGGCTCCCTGTATCTTCTGTCCAACTCCATTCTAAATCCCCCCCTCTATTCCTTCCTCTCCCCTTGAATGCGCAGGAAACGGAGCAGGTTGACAAAACAGATATTATTCCGAACTACGTATACATCTACGTAATACGCTGCGAGCCACCGTGAGGTGTGTGGCAGGGGGTGAAGATCACCAAACATGCAACTATGAGATATGCAATGCTACTACTTTATGGACACATGTTTGACATAAGGGTCACGTTCAACAATGTGGCTAGTAAGTACACATTAATGAATTAATTACTGGTTATAAAAATATTTTCCAAAATATATGAATCGGTATTTTCCTATCATGCATGTGCTAGTAATGTAAACATGCATCATACACTACAGACTACTCTAACAATATTTCACCTATCTATCCTTTTTCTGTACTGCCAATTGTCATTCTCTCATGGTACACGGGAAATTTGACATTTTAAATCTATCCGTACGACAATCTATCTCTCTAATCTAGTTTATTTGATCAAACCTTAGCAAAATACGCACGGGTTCCTAATTTATATCTAACGTCATCTGTAAATAAATCAGCTTCGAATTTACTTAATAGGTTCCTAAATTTTAACCAGCGTTCTGATAGTAACTCACATCCTAGTTCTTCTATTGAACTCGTTACATTACTGCAATTATCAATTATATGTAAATAAAGGCCGCTGTACACAATAAAATTTCTTGTGCAAGAACTTCAATGTGAAAATTGCATCGTGTATCAGGTCTTGCGCAAGGATTTCTTGCGCAAGAAGTTAGAACATGCTCCAAATTATTGGACGAAACCTTCAAAGATCCAATTCATAACTTCTGCGCACGACATGTGACGGTAGCGATGCGTACGTATGGTATTCGAAATGTTAGTGTTCTGTGTTTGCGATCACTTTTGTTCCCGGGAGTGTGGCAAAACTTAAATTTTTGTTTTATGTATCGAGATATTTCTCTCTGCTTCCATATTGTTACATATTCTTCGTTGAGGTGGAAGGGTTATGTTTCTCCAAAAATGAATAAGACTTACTAATAGACGTTGAATCTCATCAATGAAATTAGGGAGACGTTACTGAACCAAATAAGAAATATGAGCAACGAGCCTAAACATGGTATTTAGAGGGTAAATGGTGGGTTATATGAGACGATGATAGAGTGCAAGTAAACAATCGTATGATTTCATTATACTATTGCCAGGATGAACGCTAGCAAATCATCAGATATTCCACAGAGAAAAAATCATTCGCCTCGAACCCAGACCCCCTGATTTCCGGCCAGATGCTCTACCAGTTGAGCTACCAAGACGTCCTCTTTCTCTGAGGAAATTCTAGAGGCTTTAAAGGAACAAGATTTTACCGGACTGCTGGACATATTATGTCATTAATCAGCTAAAGTCGTGCGCATGGCGCCACCGTCCACGAGGCTAAAGCCGACTCTTAAACGCTAAGGTGCTTACTTATAACAAATTCAAAGTTTGAATGCTAGCAAATTACTGTAACCCAGTTACCGTGACAGTATTCTTCAAAATGATATCGTCATCATCGCCAAAATTCACTTCTGCCCAAAGGATACGCAAGAATACAAGAAAAATACTAGTCTACTCCTTAAAAATTCGTTTCACTTCGGAAACTTACAATTCAGGGATACATATCGCCATTCAGCTGTCCGACAAAAACGATATCTGCGAATCTAATTGGCGAACAAATTGCATGAAAATCTGCGATCGTGTACGACCTTCGACCAACTTCTTGCACAATTTCCTGGTCAGATCTTGCGGTTCAATTTTTGCAACAAACTCTTGTACAAGAAATTTCACCGTGTACAACGGCCTTAAGAGCTACAATGCCACTACATCATGGCCATATGTCAGACATAAGAGTCACGAGAAAATAGATAGTTAGTATCTACGAAGTAGTGATTAAAACTAGTGAAACTACAAACAACCTCCTCCATTAACGCGTTTTAATATGTACAAGAATTTGACGATAGCCCAAATGCCAAACATCCTTCGTCTCCATGGATACTTCCCATCAACGCCTAGGAACCCCCTCTTCGATTCCTGGGAAAGGAGGGGGACTCGCCCTTTCACCCGCTTCAGCCCTGCGATGGATGTCTTGGATCGCTTTCGGATATTCCCTTAAGTCCCAGAGCCAATCAATTGGTCCGATGGGCAGAATTGCTGCTGCCAATGGGAGGGATGGCGGGAAGGGGTCGTGAGGGGCCGAATCGTTCGCCCGGGGTGTGCATCTCCCGTGATCCGTCACGGTTCGTGACGCGAGGAGGAGTATTGCACGCCTTCGCATGGCGCTCCTGAGAAGAAAGATTAACGCACTTCCTAACCGCCTCCTCCCAGCCACCACTTCCAATCGGTCTCATGTAAGGATAGTACAATGCTCAACTTAATCAACTCTGAGACTTGAGAACGAGTTCCTCTTGGATTTCTCACCAGGGGGGCTGTGTTTGAAGCCGTCGGAGTTATCTCGAATGGGTAACCAAGGAACGCATGCTACAAACAAGAATGGTTCGCAAATTTAGTGTGCCTGAATCACTCGTTACAATGTCATAAATAATGGAAAATAAAATAATGAAACTTTGTGTGGTTCCCTTTATATTCAAATAAGCACGACCCGGGTTTCATAACATAGTTACATCTTCAAGTGATTGTTCATGCGTACATCATCTTTATATTGGTATACAAAGATGTTGGGTGCGACAGATAGATGTCCTTACTGTCGCACCCAACTTGGTATATGAAGATGATGTATGCATGAACAATCACCTGAAGATGTAACTATGTTATGAAACCCGGGTCGTGCTTATTTAAATATAAAGTGAACCTAACAACGTTTCATTCTTTTATTTAGAAATGGATAAGTTGTATGGAGTTGTTTGGTCGTTTAAGAGAAACACCAATTTTCGCCAACGTTTCGCCTCTTTATTGCGGCTTCATCAGGGCTATTTGATGCACAATGTAAGTTTTTACATTTGTATGTATGTAAAAATGTAAAAACTTACATTGTGCATCAAATAGCCCTGACGAAGCCGCAATAAAGAGGCGAAACGTCGGCGTAAATTGGTGTTTCTCTTAAACGACCAAACAACTCCATACAACTTATCCATTTCTACATAAATAAAATGGTCGATAACATACTTCATTATAAGATATTCTTTTATTTCCCATTATGGAAAGGTATCACATAGTCA
The DNA here is from genome assembly GCA_933228895.1 of Platycnemis pennipes. Taxonomy (NCBI): domain Eukaryota; kingdom Metazoa; phylum Arthropoda; class Insecta; order Odonata; family Platycnemididae; genus Platycnemis; species Platycnemis pennipes. The sequence goes on along the minus strand of OW121854.1, from coordinate 121,700,652 downwards.
AGCCTGAAGTTATCAGCTATAATGTCATAAATAGTTTTCACTCGAATTTTTCTCGCCTATCCCAACTATTGAGTCTCGAGATGAGAGAAAAAAACAAGTGTAAGCAATGAATGAGGTTGTACACCACGTGACTCCTTGGTTACCTATCCTAGATGATCCCGACGGTCTAAAACTCACCCCCCGGATTCAATTGACATCTCAGTCCCTGCCGAGACATTGAAACCAGGCTCTCTGAGATGAAACATCGGAATCTACTCACCACACCTACCGGGTCCCTAAATGGATCCTTTTGACTTTAAGAACGGAAGTGAGCGGATAGGGGAAAAGGCAAAACGGAGTTAGGGGAAGGGATGGCGGAAGGATAGAAAACAGGAAAGAACGCGTAAGTCTGAGAAGGGAGGGGGAGGCTTACTGAATGAAAATTTGGAAAGAGACCGGATTGAGTTAAACCTTCAAGTAAACTTCAGCCCCGAAGTTCCTGTTGACCGTATCGAAGAAGCGTGGGTGATTGATGAATGTGACCAAGACCAGTTGAGTAACAGGAAACCCAGCTTCAAAGCTTGCTGAAACATGTAATAAAACATGTGTTTTCCTGAGTACCAGGTGTTTCCGAGACACAAAATAGGGCACGTACTCCTTATTTTGAAGTTCTATTTTCACTAACTGTCGGACGTGGTACTTGGCACACTTGGTAACTTTCAAAACCGTCAAGATCATTGAATGAAGTGACTAGTTTAGGTGAATAGATGAGATGTCTCTTTGCAAAGATTCGGACGGTAAAGCTGCATAAAGCCGGGCAATATTATAGAGTCTTTTCAACCCAAAGAACAACACAGATAAGAGGACGAATGCCGATGCTCGCACTCGCGGAATTCCAGGCGTGGATCAGCATCCACGAGGTCACGAATCGATCAGGCACGTCGACGACAAGAGGTCGGTGGCGGACGAGGGTGAACATTTGCCAACTCCATGTCCAGGGGTCGGGCATCGCCACGGGACGACATCGGAGCACACGGACACTCCCTTCCGTCAGCTGTATCTCGTCTTCACCTCCGATCGAAGTCAATTAATTCGAGTTTGCCACCTCCACCGATGAGATCAGTCGATGTGGATCCACCGTCGGCTGAAATACCTCCAAACCAACGCGGACGCGAGGGAGCAGAGCTTCATCTCCTATTATCCTGGTCGGATGACCTTTCTTGACTATCCTCCAGGCCCAAAACCATCTCCCCACACCCTTCGAGCGGGCCTATGTTGATTACTATGGAATCGAACGCTGTCCCCTAGTTAACGCAGTATTGTGGACGGATGGTAATAACTTAAACAGACTCTGTGTCAAAATGCCACTTTATTAGATCCCGGAGGCTTGATACCAACCTGAGGTTTACACCTTCTCCAGGCATGCAACACGGTGGCTCAACTCCATCCTCAGCTCATTCGAGGCGATTTCAGAGTGGCTCTTTTAACTCCCTTCCCCTACTGAGAAAATCATGTAGATTATCACACCCTAAAAGAAGTTACGGTTTTTTTGACTGATTTCTGAATAATGTTTTTGAATATAACAGACATCACGACCGTAGCTATGTTTTAAAAGTTTTCAAATCCACCTTAATATTTCAACTCCTCACCAATTGATAAAATTTTCATATTATCTTTACTCTAAAATTATTCAGAGGCTTAAAACAATAAGAATTTGCAATACTATAGGGCCATTTATCATATTTTTTATTGCCGAATCTGATAGAGTCCGTTAAACAAAAATACCCGTATTTTTCCGTTGTTCGATCTGTCGAATCGTTCTGGAGTTATAATAGGAGAAAAACTGATGTCTTTAATCCTTTCGGTGGGCGTGCAAATGACTTGTACGTCCAATCACAACTGAGACCGCGAATCTCCTTCGCCTTATCACAATGGGGGACACACAGATGACTCTTCCAATGGAAGTGGTTGCGACAGGATCTCTTAAGTAAGGCCTCCCATAACCACCTCCGCTCCCCCTCCCTTTCTTCCTCAATACAGTCAGAGAAGGGAGGTGGTCAACGTAGATATCCTTAACGCAGCTCGTTTGGTGGGCGTTTCCTTTTGCTTATTTCAAATTTTGAATTATGAGTGAATGGCTCTCTTTAGGTGATAAATATTTTCACTGAAACTCATTTTTCGCATCCATTTCACAATTTCGTGCACAAAGAATATATTGGCAAAACATTTGATAATGAGCACGACAACATATGTTTGCAACACTTGACATTTAAGTTGGGGGACTTAAGTTGAGCTTAAGTGGGAGGGATCCGAGATGCTGCTTTGGAGAAATATGAAGAAAAGCTCCCAGGTAAGTTGAATAGAGATGAAAACCAGTTTACAGTAACTTTCAGTTTAGATATGGCCTATTTGTTAAATATCCTTTTTCTTGAATGAAACTTTCGCGGGTCATTATGGATATTTGTTGTTCGGGTGTACCCCGTGTATACTATTACCAGGTGTGATACCTGACGTTTCGTGGCCGTTGCTGGTCACTTTATCAAAGGGAATGAGGTATCTGTCGAGTTGGTGGAGTTTATATAGGGGTTTCGTGGTGGGAAAAGGATGGGAAGGGGAGGAGTGTAAGGAGTAGTCATAGCATTTTTATTAAGATTCAAAGCAGGGTCCCACGTGTGGCTGATTTGGAGGCCACAGTCCCTATTGTAATTTTGCTGGCATTCTCTAATTTCCAAAGCTTCGCGGATCAGCCGGGGCTTGAGGCTTTTCACTTTCGCGATTATCTTTGTTTCTTTGTAAGGTCAATCGCGTGTCCTAAGGCTGCATGTTCCGCTGCTGCTGATTTTAAGGGTTGTCCCAGTCGAATAGCCCGCTCGTGTTCTTCTAGGCGGGTTTTAACGGAGCTTCCGGTTTCGCCGATATATTTCTTCTCTCAAGTTTGGCATGGTATCCCATACACTCCTTCCCCTTGCAATGGTGTTGCGTCTTTCAACCTCCTCAGGCAGTTTCCAAATATTTAAATGTGGCTTGAACACAGCTTTGATTTCATGTTTGCGGAGGATGTTTCCTATTCTATCCGTTATGCCCCGGACATAAGGAAGGTAGGCTCTCTTGGGTGCAGGGTTGTCTGCGTCCGGAGTCCCAATTTCTTCTTTTGGGCCGTCCTTATCCTTGGTCATGATTTTGTAAAATGTTTTGGAGATGGCTCTCTTGTCATATCCGTTCTTCTGTAGAATGGCTTCCACTTTCTGTCTTTCGGCCGGGAAGAAATTTCCCCTTCCCATTCTTTTCCCACCATGAAATCGCAATATAAACTCCACCAACTCGATAGATACCCCAATCCCTTTGATAAACTGACCAGCAACGGCCACAAAACGTCAGGTATCACACCTGGTATAGTACGCGGGGTGCACCCGAACAACAAATATATACATCCAAATATCCTTTTCCCAGAGCGTTTTTAATCTAAACCAACATCTACATAATACCCTGCGTGACACTATTAAAATGTGAGACATTGGTGAATTCACACCCAACATGCTTTACGTATCATGCAAAAATGGATTAGTAATAATCTTCTGGTCTAAACTTTACCATAAAAAAAGATAAAAATAGCAAAGTAATCAAACAAAAAGAGCTGTTAGTTGAGTTAGCTTAAAGTATTTCTACCAATCTACAACTGCTTATGTTATCCATTGATACACTCGTATGTTTACTATTGGATATATCTACTGTTATTCATATCCCTAATTGTACGAGGAAAGAAGGACATTTTGAATCTGTCCGTTCGGCAATTAATTTCTCTAATTTTGTCATTATGGTCCAGTCTACCATAGTAAGTTGAAGTTCGTAAAGTATCTTTAACGTCATCAGTCAAAATATTGTCTTGGAATATTTTAAGAAATTAAGTTTAAATTTCAGCCTACGGTCAGACAATAAATCCCATTTTAGTTTATCTAATAGCCTGATTACGCTAAAATAAGAGTGGAAGCACGGAACCATTTACATAGATTTAGAGTTTCAGTAGAAGTATTGCTGTGCATAAATATTTTGACCAAAATGAAATTAGAATGCTTCTTAATCATTAGAATTAGAAAGCTCTACCTATTTTTGACTGATTATTTGTGGAGGTGTTCGTTTGTATGGAGGTCGTTTCTTCCATTACAATTTCTCTTTAGGCATTACATTTATGCATTAATACACCATTGATTGAATCGCCATGAAACTTAGGGAAGTTGTTGAGTACATTCCCGCAAAGATTACTACGCAATTGATAATTCAATATCGATACTTTATCGATATAATATCGATAAAGAATCAATAAATCGATACATTATTGATAAAAAATTGATATGAAATTGCATAGTTTTTTTAAAAGAAAGTATCGTTACAATAGCGATACTATATCGAATGTATGTAATGTGTTTGTCCTTTATGCATTACTACACTATTCATCGGATCGCCATGAAACTTTGGGAAGTTGTTGGGTTTGATCCCGCAAAGGTTTCTCCGAAATTGATATTTCAATATCGATACTGTATTGATATAATATTGATAAAATATCAATACATCGATACATTATTGATGCTAAAATGAGGTGAAATTATTTATTTTTGTTATCTTTACAATATCGATCTGTGTATCTATACAATATCGATACAATATTGATAACTTCATGTATTACCACAACATTCATCCCGTTGAATTTTAACGGGCACCTTCAGCTAGTTAATAATAACCAGAACAGAAGGACTGAGGGACACACCACTTGCAATTATTATAACAATCCAAACCAGACTTTAGGCAAAGGCATTTTCTGTAAAGAAAAACCTCGCGTCAGTAATGTTTATTAAATCACGATTACTAGCTCTTTTAACGCCGAAATGAACGATTTTTTTAATGTGCACGACATTTTTCATAAAAAATAATATTTCGTAATATAACATGTAAAATAATATTCAATGATCCTGTTGACATACTCTGTACACATAGAACAAGTAAAATTTAATATAATTGATCCCTCGATTTCACATCAGACATTATTCATTTTAAATGATCCTGGACAGAATAATTCACCAATTTCGAAGTTTTTTCTTAGCATAATATTTTGTATTTAACATCGTCATAGAGAATACAATGAGTGTATGAGCATGGCGTGAGTATAATATAGAGAGCTCACTGCATAGAGCAAAACTGTAATACGTTTTGGACGTAGTGCTGGAAGGTTTCCATAGATGGCGTGAAAAGAATTTTTCTCGTTTCTTAACAAACGATATACATATATGGCCTCCAGTGCTTTCATTTTTGTAATAGAATTAAGCGGCACAGTATAGATGCAATTGTTGTAGTTTTCTTATTTGATTATAACGGTGCGAAATGCCTTTACATAACGTCAGCGGTCACATGGGCAATTTAACATTTCTCTCACTATTAAAGCAAACATATCTTGTCACAGAGGAGGGATTCCTTGTTGCTTCATTAAAAACACATTATCCACCGCTGCAAGGAGTAGACGGAACGACTACCAGACACTTCTCGATAGCGCCTCTTAAGAAAATTAGAAAAACGAAAGCGATGGAAGCGTCATATATTATTTGTGGCGTATCACAAAAAATCTTTCCTCGCCATCTGTGGAAACCTTCCAGTACTACATCCAAAACCTATAACACATTTGCTCTAGGCGGTGAGCCCTCTATACTATACTCACTCTATGGCATAAGTTGAACGAAGAACATGTCTCATATGCAAAGGCCGAGTGTAGAGGAGAGAAAGGTTGTTAAAGAGGGATGGCGAAGAAAGATGAAAGGGGAGGAGGGAACTGACGCCACGCGGATGGCGCCGAGCAGAGGGAGGGGGAGGGGTTGGGGAGCGGGAAATAGACAGAGGGCGCTCATCTTCAAATCGAATATGGTTAGCAGTGCGGAGCAGGTCGAGGTTCGTTTGTGACGGTACGAATTTAATCTCTGTGTGTGCTCGCGTGTGTCCCAGATTCGAACGGGGGCGGAATCCATCTTCCGATGAGCAAGCGCTCCCGGAATCATTAGAGGCGTCGGGGCGGAAGGGATTAAGATAATAAGCGCGCGGCGAAAAGGGTGGAAAGGGTGCTCGGGGTGGAAGGGGGGGTTGTCTGCGGCAGGGGGATGAATGGATGTTTGCGCGGATCAGGCCCTGGCGGGGAAATAATATATATTCCCTCGGTCATAACCCTGGCCGTGTGATGGCCTTACGTGGGTACATAATTATATTGATCATATCTGTTTTCCTCAATCCCAGCGTGACGAAAACTGATGAAAGGGTTGCTACCAAAATGGCATAATACTGAGACCAGAGTAATAATAGCCATATATAACCAAAAAAACCTATTGTTTAATAGTTAATTGTAGATAATCGAAATGAGAATGTGAATAATATGCGTACCAGGAACCGAGACCTGTATTCAAGACTTATCTCATATATATTAATTATTTTTCAATAGATGTTTTTTCGACCTATTTTATTAATATATAGGCAAACCTATATATATTTATTTTATATTCAGGAGTTTGGGTCAATTAGAATTTAAATTCCAAAATTTTTTCCAAAGTTTCGAATATTTAACTTGACCTGAGTTTATCAATATTAAAATTTAATTATTCTAAACTCCTGACTATAAAAATAAATATTAATTATTGTGATTAATATATTAACTTCGTGAAATGACTACCATTTTTTAGAGTAAGAAGTCCTAATTCAGAGGAATCGACCCACAGCCGAAGGATATTTGAAAAATACGCGCGTGCTGAGGCATTGATAGTTTATCGTAAAAACAATTAATTAGTTAATTAAAGAATATAACTATTTCTTTTGATTTTTTTGTTATAACGACTGAAAAAAAACTGCTCACACGCATTCATTAATATATTTCCCGTACGTTTTGGAAGATTTTTAATAGAAAAAACTGATAATCACGGGGTGCAAAGAGCCAAAAATGAATTATGAAATTTGCAAATAAAAGGGAAGGGAATACGATTTTAAAACATGAAATTTTCTTCAAATATGAGCTGATTATGACATTTGTGAACTTCAATAAATTCCAAAAACGTGATATATATAATATAAATTTAATAAGGCTATTAATGTTTAATTTTAAATACCAAATTCTCAGGTATTTAATTAATTCTTATAATTTTAGATTAATCTGTAAGTTCGGATCGAAATAACTCCATTAAAATTCAAACAATTCAAACAGAATTTAATGACTCAACATTCACAACAATTCATAACATTATTATCTAACATAAAAATATATCTTTAAATTTGACTTTGGAAGAGCACAAAAAATTGATTGAAAAGATATTATCTAATTTTATTTTACTTCCATAAAAGAAAAATTTTATTTCCAATACAGGAAATAAAAATCATTTTCAATTGATCTATTTTCCAAAATTGTAGGTAATTATGATAATAATTTCGTATTAAACTAGTCTTTTCGAGTTTTTAAACGTGATAAATCGTGCTTAATTAGGATTTGTAGAGGTACGTGATGAATAATAAAAGAGATACCTAAATTAATAACTCGTTTCCGACACAATATACTGAAAAATATAGGTACTTTTCCAAACGTAAAATTAACACTGTCCCATAGCAACGAAAATTATAGGCTGGAATTAATACCTTAATATTTCTCAGTGTACCACTAATTGAAATTCATTTTTCTCGAAAGAGTATATGTGGTGAAACTACGGTTACGACGTGAAGAGCGCTATCGAGGGCGTGTTTACCGGGACGGATACTTCACAACTGGTCTCCAGTGCAAGTCCACCGAGCGCTAGTTCCAGAGTTTAGTGCCGGTCCGCGCAGGTGTTTCGTTTCCATTACAGGATATGATAACGGATTAGGGATTTGCGCTCGCAGCAGCAGAGTCGAATGGATAGCGAGACGGACGGAGAGAGAGAGAGAGAGAGAGGGTTAGATGGGGATCTCTGCTGAGAGCGGACGTGTTTCACAGCATTGGCGAGGAGATGGCGTCTGTTTGGGAACACGGCCATATGTCGAAACCCAGTGTCATGAATATTCGTCTGGCCCAATCCTTCCCCGCCGATATGTATAATATGTTTGTTTCGCACCGCGAGGCGCAGGGGAGGAATATTGAGCCCCCTCAAATCCGACCCCGATTCAGGGCCCAGTGGGCAGCGAATATGCCTCCCGATCAGTTATGAGACCAAAATGGAAACCGGGGGATGATGGCAGAAATAATGGTTTTGCGACGTTTGAGAGAAAGAGCCGCCTGGAAATCGCATGAGGCCTCCTCTGGATTATTTGCATATCTCTCCGCCAGGACCAGGTGAAAATTGTGCTTAGTTTTTGGAGATTAATAAAGAACGTCACCTTTATAATTACTTAAAAGCAGCGTTAAGAAGCATCAGTTACTAATTTTTTTAAATGCTTACAAAATTTTTTGAGAATTATATCGTATGAAGAAAATAAAAGTAGCACTTAAAAATGAATTCCTTTCGAGAAGAATATGAGCACCATTAGTATTGGAAAGTTTCCATAGATGGCGAGGTAAGAATTTTTTGCGTTACGTTACAAAACGATATATATCGCTTCCATTGATTTCTCTGGATTATTTGCATATCTTGCCACCAGAATCATGTGAAAACTGTGCTTAATTTTTGGATTTTAATAAAAAACGCCACCTTTATAAATACGTACTTTACAAGCAGTGTTAAGAGGTGCGTCAGTTACTAATTCTTTTAAATGCTAACAAAATTTTTTGAGAAGTATATCGTATGAAGAAAATAAAAGTAGCACTTAAAAATTAATTCCTTTCGAGAAGAATATAAGCACCATTAGTACTGGAAAGTTTCCATAGATGGCGAGGTAAGAATTTTTTGCGTTACGTCACAAAACGATGTATATCGCTTCCATTGATTTCGTTTTCATTACCAAATTCAGCGGCACTGATATGCTACTGTTGTACTTTTGTTATTTAATTATAATGGTGCGATATGTCTGTACCTAACGTCAACAGTCATATGGATAATTTAACATTACTCCCACTATTAAAGCAAAAATATCTTGTCACAGGATAATTATTCTTACCCTTATTAATTCATTAAAAACACATTATCCACCGCTGCAAGGAGCAGACTAAAATAAACTTCTCGATCCTGCCGCTTAGGTCGATTAGAAAAACGAAGCGATGGAAGCGATATAAGCGATCCTTTGCTCACTTAATTTAGGAATGTATGTACCTTACCAAGGTCCTTCTTATATTTTTTATGTAATTTTAATATTCCCATTGGTCATTGATGTGGTTAAAGTGCTGCTCTTATCAACCTCTATTGTAAATCCATCCAATTAGCTAGCTTAGTAAAGCCTATGGTAACATCATCAACCCAATGCCGATATTTGGTAAATAACTGATAACTATTAAAACATTCATGGTATACGTATTATTATATTATTTGTGATAATGACATATATTGTTAGGTGTATTTCCTGTTTCACTGTTAATTCATTTGATGGATCCATATGTGGTAAATCAATTGTTCTTAAAAAAGAGAATGCTGTTTTTACTTAAGGTTGTATTATCATTCATTTTCAATTCATTTGAGATTTTTATATGTTGTATTTTGATGCTCAGGTGTTTAAAAAAATAGAATGTCGTTTTTACTAAAGGTTGTAATATCCACCTGTAGATGTCACCTTTATTATACACTATGACATGCACACCATGATGATAAAGTTTTTTATTCTTGTTTTTACTTAAAGCGCAATGTTTGTAGTATGTTTGCATCTCGATATGCTATATTTATGATGTGTAAGTATGGGCGATGGCATGCCTTATATGGCAGTTCTTCAAGTCATGGCCTTATTAGGCAATGTCTCCGCACGGCGCTCGCTCTTCCAACGGATGCGCTGCCTCTCCCGGGGGCAGCGTCTTGTTCCGGGCGATCAGCACGTTTTTCGAGATAAGAGACGCAGCGTCCCGAGGCAGTGGCCGAGCGCTCGCGGGCGGAGTCTGTTTTTAGATCGGATGTGCGACGGTTGTATCTTACGTGTGATGTTCGAATAAAGCCAAGTTACCCAGATTCCCGGCTTTTCCCTTACGACTCTCAACCGAACCCTATCCCAGCTTACAATTTGGTGTCAGAAGTGGGATCTCCGAGTTCGACGAGTTGTAATATAAGCCGTAAGTAGTGGAAGTGTTGTGTAAGAATGGCGGGACGAGTGAGTATGTCGGGACGCGAAATGGAGCTGCAGCAAGCGTTGGACGAATTGAGCGAGCAGTTAAGATTGTTGAAACAGGACAGGGAAGAAAGCGCTGCGAGAGGTGAATGTAGGAATAAATCGTATTCGACGTTATCCGCTGTGGAGCCGTTTACGGGGGCGAGAGGAGAGAACGTAGAAGGGTTTGTGTCGTGTTTGGAGAGAGCGGCTGAGTTCGGAGGATGGAGTGACGGGGACAAGTTAGGTGCTCTGGTGTTGAAACTTCGAGCAGGGGCTGCGGGATTTATGCAGGCACACGAAAAAACGGGGAATGTGACGAGTTATGCAGAAGCGAAAGACCTGTTATTGAAGAGGTACGGCGGCGTGGAAAACCGCCGGTATTATAGGGAGTTGCTAGCGAATGTGAGGATGGGGCCGGGAGAAGGAATCGAAGAGTTCGCAGACCGGATACGTAGCATAAATATACAAACGATAAAGGAGGAAGAGAATCCGGGAGAGGCTGCAGTTCGGCTGGCGGAAGCGGACGAGCGAGCGTTGGACGCGTTTTTGAATGGCCTCACAGGGAAGATAGGCGAATACACCCGGCTTGCAATGCCCGAGTCGCTAGACGCAGCGGTGGCGGCTGCGGTCCGCGTAAGAGAAGTGGAAAGACGAGCGAGACCAGCGAACGAACCCAGGAAGGTATTCGTGTCAGCCGCGGGGGGTTGCTACACCTGCGGGCAGGACGGACATTACGCTCGGGCGTGTCCGCGGGGCCAAGGGGCCACGAAATGTTACAACTGCGGGGGCGCGGGGCATTGGGCGAGGGAGTGTCGACAACCTAGACGAGTGGTGAACCAAAGGTTACGGGGGGGTTTAAACGACGAGGGGGTCGAGCGAACCGCCCGCTAAGACCCCAACTCACGTTCTTGCGCGCGCGCAGTCAGGACGGAGAAGGAGATTTAATCATCTCAGCAACGTGCGGAGGACAAAAATGGCGGTTGTTAATCGACACCGGAGCCCAGGTGAGCCTGTTGTCGAAGAATTGTATTGGTGACCTGGTGCCCATGAGGTCATGGTATCGGATACGGGGGTTGAACGGAGGAATGGTGTGGAACCATGGGGAAGTGGTGATGGACATCGAAATAGGGGGTTTCCAGCACCAATTGCGAGCCCAAGTAGTCGATGGCCTGAACGATTACGCCGGAATCCTGGGGATGGACTTCCTGAGAGAGTGTGGGGCCGTCATTGACGTAAGAGGAAAAAAGGTGACTATTTCGGGGAGGACAATGAAGATAAATGGGGGTTGGGAAGGAGGAACGCGGGAGATGGCCCGAGTGATGGACGAGGCCAAGATGGCGACGGCGCGGGGGCGGAGAAGGGGGCGCCGGGGGAAAAGAAGTGGAGCGATGCCGGAGGTGACGCGGATGCGGCCGGCGGAGACGACGGAGCGGACGGAGGGAACGCCGAGTGACGGAGGCAGAGCTTCGCCGTGGGTGGCGCGGGAGCATCCGGCGGACGCGGGCGTGCGCGCGCGGGAGTCCGTGCCGCCGAGGACCGGGGTTCCAGGAGGGCGCCGTTACCGCGTGGAGGTGCCGGTGCGGCTTGCGGCGGCGGAGATCATCCCTGCCCGCTCGGCGAAGGTGTTGACAGTCCCCTTACCACGAGATGGATGGAGAGAAGGCGAGGAGTGTGTCCTCGAACCCGCGCTCGAGATGGAGGAGTGCTGGGTCGCCCGGAGCATAAGTAAAGTGGACGGAAAGAGGTGTACGCTGGCACGCGTAAGTAACTTTGGGCTTAATGATGTGATCCTGAATAAGGGGACTCTGATAGTTAGGGCAAGTGAAGTTGCAGAAGAGTCAGACGATGGCGGGGAAGGTGAGAGAGAAGTCCTAGTGAATAGTGTGGAGTCTGAGGCGAGAGGGGATGTGGAGGAACAAATTGCCGAGAAGCTCAGTCACTTAGAATCAGAAGAGCGCTCGGTATTGCTTCCCGTGCTGGAAAGGCACAGTCAGCTATTCGCGTATTCAAAGAATCCACCCGCCACTCATTTAACATCACACGAGATCCTAACCGGGGACGCGCGACCCATTTATCGAAAGCCTTACCGGACCCCGCATCATTTTAAACCGTTAATTGAGGAATTTGTGGCAGAGCAATTGGCAAGCGGAGTCATAAGACCCAGTAATAGTCCGTGGGCCTCACCAGTTGTCATTGTGCCTAAAAAGTCGATAGACGGGAAACCGTGTTATCGATTTTGTATAGATTTTCGTGCACTCAACGCGATAACGAAGCCCGACGTGTATCCGTTACCGAACATTGTTGAAACCCTGGAGTACTTAGGAGGGTGTAGATATTTCACCACCCTGGACATGGTCGCGGGGTATCACCAGATACCGTTATCTCCGGAATCAATTGAAAAGACCGGGTTTAACGTAGACAGCGGACATTATGAGTATGTTCGTCTCCCCTTCGGTCTCCGAAATGCCCCGTCATCATTTATGCGTTTTATGAATGGCGTACTGCGAGGTCTTAGTCCAAATGAGTGTTTAGTGTACTTAGACGATATCATTGTTTTTAGCAGTTCGGTGAGTGAGCATGCAAGTCGGTTGGAGCGTGTGTTTGACAAACTCGAGGCAGCAGGCCTGTCACTGAAGTTAGAGAAATGTCATTTTGCGCTGCCACAAGTTAATTATCTAGGCCACGTAATCAGCGCGGAGGGAGTGCGCCCAGACCCGGCAAAAGTGACGGCAGTGCTGAATTTCCCCACCCCTAAATCAGTGAAGGAGACGCAGTCATTTTTAGGGTTAACGAACTACTATCGCCGGTTCGTAAGTAATTACGCGGTAATTGCCCGTCCCTTAACGAGACTATTGAAAAAGGGGGCCGCGTTCGTGTGGACTCCGGAGTGTGACGAGGCTGTTGAAGTTTTGAAGAAAGCGTTAACTAGCACCCCTGTCTTGGTATACCCGGATTTTTCTATGCCCTTTGTTATCTCCACTGACGCAAGTAATTATGCAATCGGTGCAGTTTTATCACAAGTGCACGATGGCGTGGAACGCCCAGTGGCGTACGCTTCCCGACAGCTGACAAGTCCCGAAATCGCGTACACAACGACTGAGAAGGAACTGCTGGGGGTGGTGTGGGCAATTAACCATTTCCGCTGCTATGTGTACGGACGGAAGTTCACCATAGTGACTGATCATGCTGCATTGAAGTGGTTATTCGGACTGAAGGACCCAAGTAGTCGGTTACTGAGATGGACCCTCAAGCTAGGGGAGTATGACTACGAAGTGATACATAAGCCAGGCAAAAAGCACGCAAACGCTGACGCACTAAGTAGGAAGGTGTGTAAGGTGATCGCTGAAAATGAGATAGACTTTGGGGCAGAGCAATCAAAGGACGAGGATTGTGCAAAATGGGAAGGAAGCGCAGGGTTCGAATCTCAGAACGGAGTGCTCTATAAAAAAATGGAATGTGGGAGTAAAGTGGTAGTTCCTGTCAGACTAAGAAAGGACATCCTACAGTGGCATCATGAGCATGTGTTATCAGGGCATGGGGGAGTGGCGGCGACCACCGATAGGATAGAACGGAATTTTTGGTGGCCCCATTTAAAGAGAGATGTGGAAGAGCACGTGCGCAGCTGCATTGCTTGTAGTAGGCGTAGTCCCTATGGAAGGAGTAGAGCACCCCTGCAAGCGCTGCCCACACCCAAAAGTACTTTTGAGTTCATCGCGGTGGATATCGTTGGTGCTATGCCTCGAACAGCTCGGGAAAACAGGTATATTCTGACGATAATTGATCACTTTTCGAGATATGTAGTGATGGTGCCTCTACCCGATCAGACGGCGGAAACCGTGGCGTCGGCCCTGGTGAAGCAATGGATCCTGAAATTCGGCGTCCCGGAGGTTATCTTGTCGGACCAAGGGAGCAACTTCATGTCGGAACTATTCAGGGGAGTGTGTAAGCTGTTGCGTGTCAGACAATTAAGAACAAGTCCCGGGCATCCCGAGGGGAACGGGCGTTGCGAGCGAGTTCATCGCTCTATAGCACAGATATTGAGCCATTACGTAAATGTGAGGAACAACGATTGGGACGAATGGCTAGATTATGCGGTGGCCGCATACAACTCGAATGTTCATTCGAGCACAGGATTCTCCCCACAGGAAATTGTGTTTGGGAAACCCATGGTAACGCCGTTTGAATGTGGACAAAAAGCGGGTGAGAAATCGGAGCATCCTTCCGTCGCGGAGTTGAGAGTGCGATTGCGGGAAATGTGGAAAAAATGCGCAAGGAAGGACAGACAGGCACAGAGGAATCGGCAACAGGGTACGAAACCAAAGGGGAAATTGTGGGATTATAAGAAGGGCGATTATGTATTCCTTAGTGATCCAGGCCTAAAGGTAGGGCAGGTGAGAAAGTTTCATAAGCCGTGGTCGGGCCCGTATAAGATCCTGAAAGTCACATCCAAGTGCAATCTCTTGCTGGAGCTTCCGTTTCGCACCCTGGTGGTCCATAGAAATCGTGTGAAACCTTACCGCGGTGCTATTCCCCCCACCATAGGAGTTGGTGAACATCGCCGTCGAGGGCGACCATCGCGGAAGATCCCCACGGAACCCGACAACGCGGCGCCGGGTTCCTTCCCCCTCCAGGAGGAGGACGAGTGGGAGGAGATAGAGGAGATCCCCCCGCAGCGAGGCGCGACTTCTCCTCACGAGGAGAGGGTCCAAGGAGACGAGGAAGGAGGAGAGGGAGCAGAAGGAGAGCACATCGTCGACGAGGAGACGAGTGGGGAGGCGACCCCACCTTCCCCTCCCATCTCGCCATACCTACCTCCACCCCCCTCCCTAAGTGCAGTGCAGCGGTCCCCCTACCCCTTACGATCTCGAATTCCCAGAGAGCCATCGCCGCCCTCACTAGTGTGCCCTTATCAACTGCGGAGCCAGGGACGGTTACCTTCTCAATCTGAAGAGCAGTGATGTAATTGTATGAAATATTGTTGCTGTGTGTTTCAGAATTTCTTGTGTATGTGCTTTTTATTTGGTAATAGCCGCTGATATTGTGTTTTACGTAGGTTTAAGTATTAATAAGGGAGATGTCTATATTAATGTGTTGGGTTGTTGCCATTTTGATGGGTTGCGGGAACCGGCTACGCTCCAATGGGGTCGTTGGTCAAGAGGTAAAAACGCTGCATAGCGGGGTAATGTTTGAGCGGCAGCAAGATGTGATTATGACGGATAAAACGTGGATTTTGGTATTTAATTTAGACCT
The DNA here is from genome assembly GCA_933228895.1 of Platycnemis pennipes. Taxonomy (NCBI): domain Eukaryota; kingdom Metazoa; phylum Arthropoda; class Insecta; order Odonata; family Platycnemididae; genus Platycnemis; species Platycnemis pennipes. The sequence continues at coordinate 121,685,211 of OW121854.1, read as the reverse complement.
TAAGGAGGTACGGGATGAATATAAGCGCCTCGTCACAATGTTCGACGTTTTAGGGCGGCACGCGAGGGCGTATAATATTGGTAGAGTAGAGGAGGGATATAGGGTAGCCGTTGGGCGAATGACGGCGGAGTATGCGCGCGTAAAGGAAGAAATGGAAACGCTGGTCGACTTAATTGATAAGCGCAGAGTGCGCCGGGGATGGATAGACGCTGGAGGGTCAGTACTACGCACCATATTTGGCACATTAGATGCTGGCGATTTGCAGCGGATAAATGGTCGGCTAGAGAAATTGGAAAGGGATGGGGGGAAGGCTCAGACGGAAATCGAGGGACAGTTGCTTGTAGTGGAAGGGCTGGAAGACCGGGTGTCAAATAACACTAGGTTCCTGCGGAGCGTGGTCGAGGAATTAGTGGAGCTAAAGAATCGATCGCTAGAGCGAGCCAACACATCTGCAGCGAATATCGCGCGTGTGAGGGGGCTCCTATCAGATGAGGACGCGCTAAGACAATTGGGACAAATATTAGTGAATGTGCGTATAGACGTGGTAGGATTGAGAGTCGCCCTGGAAAACAGTGCCTATAATCGTCTGAGTAGTACTCTAGTGACCCCGGTTAGGTACTTAGAATTGCTTAAAAAGATTAGAGATAACCTGAGGCCACCGTTATCTATGTTAGCGCCCTGTGAGCATGAGTCACTCTATTTGTATTATGAAATAGCGCGGGCCTCAGTCGTTTTACGGGGGGATCAGTTGCAGGTTTTAGTGGAAATTCCTCTGAGAAGTGAAGGCAGCGTGCTGGAGCGTTATAAGATCCATGTCTTCCCGATTGCATACCCGGAGTTGAAGATTTTCGGTAGGTGGATGGTAGAAGAGTCCATCCTCCTGGTCACAAAAGATAGACTGTACTACGCCCTGCTGAGTGGAGAGGAGCTAAGAGATTGTCGTATGGGACCGATTTATGTGTGCCCAGGAAAGGTTATGTTGATTAGTGCGGCCAGTGGAGGATGTGAGTATCAGCTGTTCATGGAAAGAGGCTCAAGGGGGTGTGACCGGACGGAGTTGCGGTTTGAGATTCCGTACTTTCGCCGCGTAGGTAATGGATGGATTTTTGCAGTCCCATCCCCAACGTCAATAACGCTTGTGTGCAGGGAGACGGTGACGGAGACGCGACCCAGGTCAATCAAATTGGAAGGAAGTGGGTTCTTAACAAATGTAAGTCAGTGTGACATAATAGGAGGGAACTTCAAGATTATGGCTACATGGCAGGGGAGGTCGGAGGCAATGGGAAACTTGATGGAAATATTATCCCCCAGGTTGGACATGTTCGGGGAGGAGAAGATGACACTTGAGGCTGTAGATAACAGTCATATGATCGAAATCAAGCAAGAAATTGAGAGGGAAATTGGCACGCCGCGGTTGACAACGAAACTGAGGGGCATTATGGCGAAAGTTGATAAGGCACGGGCGCCGGGCAGCCGGACGTACACCTATATTGGGGGTTGTCTCGGGGCATTCGGGATGGCGCTGATAGCTGGGGGGTATTGGAAGCGGGGAGAGTTAATTAAGAAATGCAAGAGTGTTAGAAGAATAGCCGGGGAAAACGAAATAATAGATGCGAGAAGAATCCGGGTGAGATTGGACGGTGGGGAGGAATTGGGCGTAGAGCCGGAGCCGGTTCCGCGTAATCTATAACGGGGAGGGAATATGTAACCGGTTTAATGTGGATTGTTTTAATGTGTGTGTAATTAATGGAGAAGACTGAACGAGAAGGACGTTCGTAACAGTGTATTTAGATAGGTTCTTGCGTGTTTTGTTTCCTGATTATTGGGATGGCATTGAATTTTTGATTTTGTATAGCATTATTTGAGATTTGTTATTTGGGCTTTGAGGAATTATTTTGATGTATACTATGTTCTTAATGAGATGTTATTGTGTAGTTCTAAGTAATTGAAATTGGTTTTCTTTCTGCTGGATTTGGTATTTGGTACATTTAGACATTTATGAGTTGCTGATTATGGGATAATCAGCAACTCACTTTTGGTGGGGAGTAGTTGTAAGTATGGGCGATGGCATGCCTTATATGGCAGTTCTTCAAGTCATGGCCTTATTAGGCAATGTCTCCGCACGGCGCTCGCTCTTCCAACGGATGCGCTGCCTCTCCCGGGGGCAGCGTCTTGTTCCGGGCGATCAGCACGTTTTTCGAGATAAGAGACGCAGCGTCCCGAGGCAGTGGCCGAGCGCTCGCGGGCGGAGTCTGTTTTTAGATCGGATGTGCGACGGTTGTATCTTACGTGTGATGTTCGAATAAAGCCAAGTTACCCAGATTCCCGGCTTTTCCCTTACGACTCTCAACCGAACCCTATCCCAGCTTACAGATGACCATTAAAATTCTAAGTTAATTTATCAATTTGTCAATTACTTTGATGTTTATGTTCTATGAAACGTGTTGATGTTGTACCTCAAATGCTTATTATGTAGCCCTGAGGATGGAAGTATTAAGCTCCGAAACGTCGTCAAAGAGTGATATTTTCATTCACCATTGACCTATACTCACTAATTGCATTGATGTGGTGTAATTAATACCAATGCTTACAAATGGTAGCAGCAGTATCAGCGTCATTGTTGCCAAACATTTTTCAAAAATATCAACGTAAATAAAATCTAAAACAAAGAGTTGTATTTGCAAGGGAATAATTTAAAACTAAGTAAGAAAACATTTAAACTATTAGAATACGTAATAGCATGAATGAACATTTATTCTCACTTTGGAAATTAAACGTGGCGACAACACATGTCAGACATGTTCCGAATTCAAAATGAGATAAAAGAGCTGGTAAAAAATAGAATGCAACTACAACACGCTATATAATAGCATACTCATACAATTATTGAGTGTGCGTTATTGAACTATAGAGGAATTTCCACATATGTGTTTTTCAAGATCGGCATTTATTCATTTAATAACATAGCTCTTTTACGGGATTTTGATGTGCGGAGTCATAGCAGAACCTTCTTAAAGAAAAATAAGAAATATTTTCGTTCAAAACGCACAAAAATTAGGAAGTTGAGACTCATGTGCATGCCATATCCTAGGAACAATGATCATTATCATACAGATTTTTTTGGCATCGTAGATTTTAAGTAATAAAATATAATATTATCAGTAACTGAGGCACCTCATCTAATCGTGGCTATGGGTTTAATATTGATGTCATCAAGAGCCGTACAATAGATACGGCATATTAAAAGGGATAATGGGATTCCCTTCCGGAACGGGAAACATATTTGCTGAGCGTATCCAAAATAAGTTTTGACATAGAGTAAGTATAATATAGAGAGCTCACCGCATAGGGAAAAACTTGTTCTAGATTTTGGATGTGGTACTAGAAGGTTTCCATAGGTGGCGAGGGAATAATTTTTCGCGGTATGTCACAAACGATATATATAGCTTCCATCGCTTTCCTTTTTCTAGTCGACGTAAGCGGTACAATCGAGAAGTGTCTTGTAGTCTGCTCCTTGCAGCGGTGGATTATGTGTTTTTAATGAACCAACAAGGAATCCCTACTGTGACAATATATGCTTACTTTAATAATGGGAGAAATACTAACCTATCCATGTGACTGTTGACATTAGGTAGAGATATATCGCACCATTATAAAAAATAACAAATAACAATATTATGTGCCACTTAAGTCGTTTAGAAAAACGAAACCAATGGAAGCATCGTTTGTGGTATAACGCGAAAAATTCTTCTCTCGCCATCTATGTAAACCTTTCTGTACTACGTCCAAAACGTGTAACAGTTTTGCCCTAGGCGGTGATCCCTCTGTATTATAATTACTCTATGCTAGTATATACATAGTTTTGTCTAGTATTTAATATGTAACCACGCTATGATTTCGCCAGAAACCAGATCACTGCTGAATACAATGAGACTGCAATGTCTTTATAAAGTGATGTAAAGGGAGAAATATTGCAACCGATTTGCTACTAAACAGCGGTAATATTAATAGCCGTAAGGGTGGAAAATATGGGCTGCGGAGAGCCCCTGTCGGCGAGTGAGGTAGCCATTTTATGCGAGGTTAGCGACCCCTCCCCCATTGTTCGTGCAACCCCCGCCCTTGCGAAGCATCCGGAATTTCAAGACGCCGCTCACTCACGACACCCATAACCCCTCACCGAGGGCGACAAAAACAAAGGAGAGAAGCGTTTTAATTGGCTATCTCAACGCAGCGCAGCGCAAAGTGCTAAAAACGGACCGAGGACGAAGGGATTTGGGCATGCTGCTCGCGCCACGGGCCGAGAGTGTGTGCTCGCTGGAGAAGTTTGGGCGTCGTCGACGGAGATTGCGGCCGGGGTCGCAATTATCGCGATGGGGACTCCCTTAACCCCTGGCGACCCCTCCGCAAAACCCTGCCCCTTTTCGACCACCCTCCTCCGGAAAACTCCTCCTTAAACCCATTGGCTCACACGTGATGCGGGTCCCTGATTGCCCGAGTGTGCCTTAAATCCAAACTATCCACTCGTCCGAAATGCTTCCCCCTCCCACACCCTGTGAGGAGGGAAGGACTCCACCGCCTTAAACCCTCCCTTAGGAGCTCCCGCCCCTCACGCAAAACCCTGCCCCCCTCCTTTCAACCCCCACTGCACACCGCCTCCGAGCCCCACAACTCCAACCCCCTGTCCGAGCGATAGCTAATATCTATCGCCCCGGACGCACTAAGCTCTACGTTACGCTCGGATGTAGATCGCCACAGCGTTGCATGTAAGTGAATATATCTCTGTTCGCAGGCATGCTGAAATTCCAGTCGTGACCGCCACACTACGCCGATGCATACTGTGCTTCACCGTGCCTCTTTCTTGTTTCGAGAGCGAGGACGAAAGTAAGGCCCTGCACGGTATTAATTCGATTAAGGGCATAATCATTTATAAATTTGTTCAACCGGTTATCGGATGGGGAACATGCGCTATTTTTTATAACTCTTTGAATGTGCAGTTTATTAGCTAAAATGTGCTTGGCGAAAATTTTGCTGAAGAATTAAGTTGCGTTACAAAGATATTACTCTTTGAAAATTGTACTTTTTCGGCAGCTTAAAAAGACGACGTCATCGCATGACGTTACGGCACGGTATCACTAAGGGCGTTGTTTATCTGTTTATGCGTGGAGGTAAGTTGTTAAATGAATACTTGGCATTAACGTATGTATTTATCTCATTTTTTTAATGCAATGAACGATTGTATTTCGATTTTTTATTTATGTAGTATGGGTGGTAACGCGCAAATAGTCCATTAATTATATAATGCCTGTTTAGTGCCCAAGAATTTCTACTACGTCTATGCAATCGCTGGGTTTGTTTAAGAAGAGAACCGCCATAATGGAGAAAACCAAAGGAAATTGTCGAAATGTGCTTTTTTAAGTATTTTTTCAGTCATCGTTTCTTTCGAGAAACGGCTAAAAACCTCAAAACAATATATTCACTTCGTTTTCTTTTAAATGTAAATGTCTATCCCCGTAGCAATATGGAACCTATACCGTGCAGTGACGTCAGAAGGTGTTTCAGGTCACGTGACTTTCGTCAATTTCCGGGAACATTTTAATATCATTTAATAATCTTTCTGGTGGACGTAGAAAAATTTGGCTTGTATATTTAAATTAGTGAGAAATTTTCGCACCAAGTGCATCATTAATCTTCAAGAAGCAAATTTCATGCATATTCCCCATTACCTGATTGTTGAAAGCCCGACATGGCGCGCGACACCGCATGGCCCAGAAACGTGGATATTAATGAGGCTCCATCGAATTATGAAGTAGATGTCATTTTAGTGAAAATTTTAGGACACATCATTTTTTGGCCCTTCTATCGATTGGCAATGAAATAATGAGGCCTTCCATTATATATTTGAGGAACAAAGAGGTTGAAAATCAGATATTTTATACGTGGTTATATGTTATGAGAGCATGGCTCTTGAAGTAAAATTTTCAGATTAATAATGTATAGAAAAATGTCGTTTTGACGAAAAACTAAAAAAGATGCGCAATTTATGTAGAATTTAGCTTTGTAAAAAACTGCTCACCTTATCACCCCTGTTTAATTGATATTAATAATAGTTTACTAGAAAAAAAGCAGAAAAGTCGTAATTGCATGAAAGTGGCGCTACAGTAATTTGTTATCATTGACAACGGTACTTGTGACTGAACGTGATTACAAGCCTATTTACTAAGTTAATTTAGGAATATACCTTTCCAAAGTCCTTCATATATTTTTTATGTAATTTAAATATTTCATTGGTTATTGACATGGTGTAATAATACCAATGCTTCCAAATGGTAGCAGTATCATTGTTGCCAAAAAAATTTCAAAAATTTGAATATTAATGAAATTCAGAACAAATAGTTTTATTCTCAAGGGAATAGTTTAAAATTAAGAAATAAAATATTTAACCTATTTTAGAATACTTTTTAGCGGGATTGAGCATGTATCCTCATTTTGTAAATTAAACGTGGCAACGACACGTCAGTCATGTTCCGAAATCAAAATGAGTTAAAATAGCTTGTAAAAAATTGAATACAAGTACAGCAAGCTATAAAATAGCATACTCATAGAATTATTGTACATGCGTTATCACCCTATAGATGATTTTCTATGCAGGTGCTTTTCTGGATCAGTATTTATTTATTAAATAACATAGCTCATTTACGGGAGTTTGAATCGTGGAGTCACGGTGGAGTCTCCTTAAAGGATGAGGATGAAAACAGACAGTGGTGTTTCGAGATCCTGGAGCGGAGGAGAATGAAAAAAAATTTAATTTTCCGGAGCAAGGTGTCCCTTATGAACATAATTTAAAGTCTATCAGATCTTTCATATACATCGGCATTACAAGGAATATAGATTTTCAATGAATACATACGTTATACAAAAATACACATTTTGTAAAATCAATCAGCAAAAACAAAAAAATTAATAAGCAATGAAAATACATCTCATAGGCAGTGCGGAAAATAATATTCAATTAAATTGGGTCAGCATAACTAAAGAATAAAAATAACTTCGTACGTTCCACAATATAATTTATTGTAGTATTGTATTAGTATTCAAGAGTTCTGAATATTCCGAATTTTTAGATTCAATTCTGTTAAGTCGGACTATACAACACAGCAGTGGTGTATGTGAGTGAAGACAAGAGCATCTACTAATCTTCGGCGAAGGGAAACCGAAATGGGACAAGGGAGAGAAACAAGAAAGTGCCGGTGGGGAAGAAGTAGGAAGAGAGCAGACGGTATGGAAGGGATAGTGGGAGATACGAAGTATTCGTGGAAGTACCACGTAAAAGATAGATGTGTCTGGCTCCATGGAAGCAATGGAAAGCTTAAAGTTCTCCGAAACATAACATGATCCAAGATTAATACAATTTAGCTGCTGGTAAGGGCAGATTTTTGACGGAATGTTACCTAAATCTTACTTTGTCGCAACTTTAACATTTTACCCCCAAACGCATCCTTCAAAATCGAAACACCCTTGGCTTTCATTGCCTAGTCCAATTAGAAAATTTCCCTCCCCCTAAGCTCCCTCAGCCAATCCCTTTTATAATATTAATAATGTTTATTACTCCATATTAATTACATACAAAGACATATACATAATGTAAGGAGCTTTAGGTAACCTAGCAGGTCATTATATATAATTATATTAGGTAACCTGGAAGTCATTATATATGATCTTCCATGCATTCGTTTATAAATAGTGGAAAAAAAGGACAAGTGCCAACATTGACAAAAATAATTTCTTTGACTAAATATATTATTATAATTATCAAATTTGATTTAACAAAGTATTTATTCAATTTTAGGATAAGTAAACAGCCAATTTTTTATATTTTTTAGAAAAATATGAAGATTTACCGCCCTTTTGTACTCAGATAAGTTGTATACTTTTGGCCCAATGTATATGAAAGTTTTTCTGAACAGTGACAATTTGGGCCTCGGTAAGGGTGTCAACACCCTACGAAAATACCACTTGCCTGGCCTATTTGACACCGGTACTCTTGTTCCACTCCTCACATAAAAGAGTCTAAGTACTTTATACACATACAAGTGTCTGAGGGGGAGCAATTTTAAATTTTTGATGAGCGGAAAGGACGACTCATAGTAATTCTGTTTTTGCATCACCCGAATAAGCCTCTTTTGTAGGGTTATAGCTGGTTTAATAGAGATCAGATAAGCTCTACCCCATGCAATTATACCATTTGTCAATTTAGAGTTTACTAAGCATTTTAATATAACCTCAGATTATCTAATGAACATTTGTTTCGAAGCAGATAAATTTTAGCTAGGGAATACCGCAATACTTTAGTTACAGAGTCTGTGTTGTGTCCACCTTAAACCTTGATCAATGGCTATTCCTAGATAAGTTATACTATTTACACGTTCAATTACCATGGGATCACAGCATGTATCAGAATTACAGTTTATGTCATGATAGTCCCAGTTAAATTTTCTCCCCAAACATAAACAGCACCTCTTCTGAGTTTTTCTTCTCCTTCAGTGTTTATTGTTCCAAATCTTCCAATTATTGTCCCATTCTTCGTTTCGGAAACATCTTCATTGCAGTTATGACAACATATTGTCATGATGCTACCAAAACCAACTCCAAATGGGTAGTAAATCTGCGATAAAGTTAGCTATCATCATCATCATCGGTCAACAATCCTATGATTGGTTTGACATAGCCCTCCACTTGATTCCTCTATCGGCCAACTCCTTCATTTTTACGTAATTTCTCTCTTTCACATCCTTCACAACCTGTTCCATATATCTCATACAAGGCCTTCCTTTGCCATTCTTCCCATTCACTTTTCTCTCAACGATTGTCTTCATCAGGCCATTGTGTCTTAAGATATGGTCGATTAAGTTTTCCAGTCTTCCTTTTACAGTTTTCACCAGACTTTTCTTTCGTCCCACTCTTCTCCGGGCACCCTCGTTCTTCACTAGGTCGATCCATTTAATCTTCATCATTCTTCAGTAACACCATATTTCTAATGCTTCCACCCTTTTCTTCTCCACTATTGTCATCGTCCATGCCTCACTGCCGTAAATAAACATGATCCAGATGCACGTTCTGGTGAATTGTTTCATTAATACTAACTACGCTTATATTTCCCGCTGTAAATAGATTCTTCTTTTGATAGACTGCCTGAACCGACTATTTCTTTCTTGCTTCGTCCATCGTTGATTACTCGCTTTCCCAGGTAACGGAACTCTTTCACCTCTTCAAGTGTCTGTCTCCGAAATTAACAAAACATATTAATATTAATATTAATCATGTATTCAAAATGTTGACTTAATCAACGCTAGGTCATATACCCGACTCAGAGCTCAGTTCTTGTGCCTCTCTCTTTCGGTGGCAATTAATTTACGTTTCCACCAGCCCCCATTTTCCGTATTGTGTCATTACCGTATGCATTATTTAATTTCACTAGAGCCAAAAGGAGTGGGAGTTAGTTCACGAGCAGTGGAGAAGAATAAGCGACACCTTCCGAGGGAAATTCCTCTGATTTATGCCGCCGCCATAAATCAGGGGGGAGATTATTCCCCTTTTCGAATGGTTCCGTTCGGATCCATATTCAACCAAGGCGATTAAGCATTTTACTCGCATCGGAATAATAAAAAGACTCCCTTATCGGTCGGGCGCAAAGGAAGCGTTTGCACCCACTCCTGACACCATTCCTCCCTTCCACCAGAACAGCCGAAGTGAGTTTAGCGAACGAAAGAGAGAGAGAGTCGAGAGATAGAGAGAGAGAAGTGAATGATTTTTATTCTTTCAAATATGGCGCGAATGGGTTTAATGGGCGCAGGAAGGAAGCGTAAACTTTTAAGGCGACCAAATCCCACGATGCGGCCGACGCCGATCCTTTTTTTATCTCGAAAATGATGTCTCCACGCCCAGTTGATAGCTTTCACACTCGCTTCCTCTCCTTAGAGACATCATATCTGCGCATCCTGTTCTCGAGTTCGATTGGCCAGGAGCAGACCTGATGCTCTCCTTCTTCGAAGAGATGTCCTCGTCCGTCTGATATTTAATGAGATTCCAGCTTGATTTCCCGCTAAATGCTTCCTCTCCTAGCTTCCTCGTATGGAACTCAACGAATTTCCCGATACCCGAACTGATAGATTCAAAATGTCCTTTTTTCCTCGTACAGTTAGGGATATGAATAACGGTAAATATATCCAGTACGAGTGTAGCAATTGATAACATTGGTAGCTGCATGTTGGTATAAGGTCTTGAAGCTTACGCAACTAACAGCATGTTTTCGCATGTTTGCTTAGCTATTTTTATCTTTTTTTTAAATAGTGTAGTTTAGAACAGTATATAAATACTAATCCTTTTTGATGCATGAAATGTAGTGCATGTTTGGTGAGAAATCACCCCCTGCCACACACCTTTGTGGTGGCCTGCAAGGTATTATGTAGATGTAGATATGTCTTTGCAATGATATGTTTGGCTTATGTTCCGCGCGCTTACCTGCCCAGGATGTTCTCCTTCTTCGAAGAGAAGTCCTCGTCCGTCTGATATTTAATGAGATTGCAGCTTGATTTCCCGCGAAATGCTTCCTCTCCGAGCTTCCTCGTATGGAACTCAACGAATTTCAATCACAAAATTAATTACCACAGATTTTCGCATGCTGTGCACAAATTTATTATGGATTTCGCTAGCTTTCTGCCGTAAAGCAAGCTATGGTGCACTATAAAAAGTATCAATAAGCAGCATCCTTAGGCTGAAATCAGCAATAGCCTAGCACTATTTAAATCGTTAGCTCGGTATAATCCATTCAGCACTTGGCGACAAAAGAACTATCTATTCCTCCACCATAAATCCTTGATCAACGTTCACCAGTGCAGTTGCGTGCCTAAGCATTTTATAAGTGAATTATGACGCACTATTATACCATTCCATGTCTCTATGCTCGTTTGCCTTCCCGATAGTTTTATCCACCCTATCTTTTACCAAACTAACATTTGAAATAGTTGCTGTATTGGTATCTCCCTTCCTCTTAACCTAGGTATTAAAATCTCATCACTCTAATACCGTATTAATGCTTTGCTTAAATGTTTCGCGCGACCCTAGATGAGGGGCAGCAAAACCGCGAAGAAAAATGCGATTCAAAAAGGCAGAAATGCCAAAGTCAAAATGTTAGATGGAAACGAAGAATGAATTTTAGTGAAGAAAATTTATCTTCTAACCAGAGCCATTCACTCATAAGTAAAAAATTAAAATAAGCAAATGGTGACGCCTACTGAACTAGCTGCGTTGAGTATATCTACGTCATCTAACTCCCCTCCATGACAGTTTCGAGGGAAAGGGAGGGGAACGGAGGTGGGGGGGCGGAAGGTCTGCTCTCACAGATCCTGTTGCAACCACTTCCATTGGCAGAGTAAGCTGAGTGTCCCCAATCGTGATTGCACGAAAAAGCTTCGCGGTCTCAGTGGCGATTGGACGAAGTGGATGACGTACTAGTCCTTTGCACGCCCACTTTTCCAAATGGGCTAAAAACATCAGTTCTTCGCCGCTTATGAAATGTGAACTGATTGCTGGATATATTAAAGACAAAATACGGGTCCTTTAATTTGATTAATGTCAACATAATTAATTATTCACGGGTCTGTATATAAAGGGTTCGTGACGTACCATTGCCACCTTGATAATGACTGTGTAAGTCGAAACCGAGGTCGGTTTTAATAAATATGTGGAATTTTACTAAGTGAATTCATTTACGTTATCTTTTAATTTTACCAGCTCTATCGGATTCGGCAATAAAAATATGGTAAACGACCCCACGTACCATGTTCGCGATTGAGATCTTCCACGACCACATCTCTTCCTTTCTTCTTCGCCGCTCTTCCGTCCAAAATTGCATTGCGGTACCCCATTTCTTATTGCTTCACGCCTTAATCGCGTCTCCCACTTCCCCCATCCGTCTCAACCACGTCCTTTTCCGGATGCATCTCATCCCCTCCCCCCGTCTCCATCCATTCGGAGATAGCAGCAGGGTTTTGAGCGACGGAGTCAAATGTGCAATCTGTACTTACGCGGAGGTTATGCCCAGTTAGAGTGGGGGTGGTTGAGCGAGTGAATTTCGAGACGCGACTGAGAGCGTGCGATCTTGCGATCAGGATCAAACGCCGCCCTTCGCCGCGCGATCCAAATGCGCCCTGAGGGCGGGGGAGGGGAGCATGGGGTACGCGGGAAAATCAGTTATCAGGGTGCAAGGACGCAGGCTCCGAGCGTCTGTGCTCTCCTCTCAACGATTTGTGGTCCGCGATTATTTTTTGCGCCTTCCTTCGGGCGAAACGGGGAGAGAGAGGGTTGACTGTGGGGTGTAAGGGAGGGTGGGGGAGGAGGGACTGAGGGCGTCCAGGGCGCAGGGGGACGGGGGGAATCCTGGAAAGGGGGAAGGGGAACCTTCATCACCCCAACGCGATCATCATCGGATGCCCCATTACGACGAATCCGTTTTAAGGTTTCCCCTAATTCCTGCTCTGGGGATCGCATTATCTCCATCCCAACGACTTCCTTCCACGCGTCCCCCAATCTATCCCTTCCGCAGACACGCACAACCCCAACCACGCACGCTCTCCTATTTATACTTAAATGAGGGACTTGGGGAGCCATTGCGTCATAATAATAAATAATAAATACGATTATAACACGCCATGGTTGAAACCAAACCAAAAATGAATAATTATTTTGAATATGAACATAGACTAATTATAGTTGTAATATAGAAGGCTCACCGCATAGAGTATTATTGTTATACGTTTTCTGGAATGCAGTACTGAAAGGCTTCCATAGATGGAGAGGGAAGAATTTTTTGCGTTACGTCACAAATGATTTATATCGCTTCCATCACTTTCGTTTTCTTATCGATTTAAGTGGCACAATCGAGAAGTGTCTTGTAGTCTGCTCCTTGCAGCGGTGGGTTAAGTGTTTTTCATGAAACAACAAGGAATCCCTCCTGTGATAAGATATGTTTGCTTTAATAATGAGAGACATGTTAACTTATACATTTAACTGTTGGCGTTTGTAAAGGTATATCGCACAATTATTATAACGTAACAAAACTACAGCAACAACTTATGATATGTACGACTCAAGTCGATTAGAAAAACGCAAGCAATCAAAGCGATATATATCGTTTGTGACGTAACGCGAAAAATTTTCACCACACCATCTATTGAATCCTTCCAGTACCATGTCCAAAATATATAGCACTTTGCCCTAATCGGTGAGCCTAGGATATGAATACATATATGAATACTTTTATTCACTAGCATTGACCATATCGTGTTGCTATGTAACCATCTACATTAAGATTCGACAGGGAAAGAAAAAGTCTTTCGTATTAAACATTAAATGTTTTCAATATTTGCAAAATAGAAATATTTGTTATTGAAATTGAAAAAAAAGACGTTTGTAAGATAAGGATATGTTCCTTTTTTCCTCAAGTAATGATTTTTTCAAATGTAATTATCAAATAGCATCAGTTAAAGGTCGGAAAATAAAATTATCCGAAACCTTAATTTTAAGTTGTGGTCAATACTAAATTTCGAAGGGAAATCTCTAACAAAAAGGCTAAAGGCGTCCGTAGTTTTTTTTGCAACGAGTGCTAAGCGGAAGGAATTATGGGCGCTTACGTATCATACGTGCGCTCTCCTTCCAACCGGGGGCCCCCTGCTAGACCTCAATCTCCGATAGAATAGCACACGCTTCGTTGACTCATTGGGCCGGCCCTGGCAAAAGATCTCCAAACCCTTCCCCCTACCCCCCCTTCCAGCGAGCCCCCAAACCCCTTCAAAAAACCCCCACCCTTCCCCTTCGCCGCGCCACACCACATCTCGTGCCCATCCCTGCAACCTCCCTCAGGACCGCCCGCATAAAAAACCCCTCTGGCCCGGGTTCGTGACCCGACCCGGCACTTGATTTATCGCCCTTTGGCGACTCGGCTCGATGAAGGGTCCACGAACTTCTCGCTGAGAAGGGATTTGAATCCGTGCCTTTTTTTTATACCGTTCACCTGCTTTCCTCGTCGCCTCACCCCGCTGCGATGGAAGAAAGGGCGCCCGGGACATTATGGGTTCGTTCAAATGGTCGGGAATAAATTTAAATATATATCTCTCTCCCGTCAGACGGCGGCGGGGGACCACGAGAGTTCATTGGAGTCGGAATGATGCAATGTGTTAGATGATAAAGCGCATATTTTATCAATTATGACCTCAATCAGTTGCCAGGATCTACGCTCCTCAAGGCCCCTTTCTTTCACGGCACGTGAATCGGCTTTCCTCCCTCCGCCAAATGTGTAATGACCACATCAATAATGGTGGAATGCCATTACTCCTTCATTGTTCTCAAGAATAACTACATATTTTTTTAAATTGTCGTTAAGCGCAAGTATATATAGGTAGCATTGACGCATCAAATTAAGGAAATGACAGCACTCTTCGTACGCAACGCAAAAGTGATGTGTAACGATGGTTGAACAGAATAGGATAGTCTCCTTCATCACAGAAAACAAAATTCGATTAATGCCTCACCGTTTGTGCCCCACCGTATGTATTCGTTTTACGCGAAAAATTTTAATTGAGAAATCCTATCGAAAAGAAGACAAAATTTGTAATTTACAACACATTAAAAAAAACTATGTTCCGACACGAATACATATATATATATATATATATATATATATATATATATATGGTGTGGCACAAACGGTGGGGCAGTAATTGAATTTTGTTTTCTTTGAAGAAGGAGACTACCCTATTCTGTTCAACCATCGTTACACATCACTGGAACATAGTTTTTTAATCTGTGGTAAATTACAAATGTTGTCTTATTTTCAATGTGTTCGAATACCACGCAATATCACCGGAATCTACTGAATTAATGAGAAATCCAAGTTTATGTGGTGATTTAAATGTTAATTTTAAGGTCATTTTAAAGAGCTCAGAAATGGCGGGATTCACTGCCTAGTTGCTGATGTAACAAACCATCTAAGTTCAAAACGTCTCCTCCGTCAAACATGGTTAATTAATAGTCGTTATATTATAAGTTCCACAGGGCATCCTGCTCGTGGAGTCCTCTGCCACTGCGAAGCATGGCGTGAAGTTCGCGCGACTATGGGCCAACTTCACTGTACTCTTATTAAAATGAATACTAGCTGTTTTTAAGCGAATAAATTGAAAAGATAAAATAAAAGTTAATCATAATAAATTAACTGAATAATTATACCTCAGATACTAGTTAATAAGCTTTAACGGATTTTACCGCCTGCTTGGAAGCGTCTGCCGCACCACCTACTAGGTACTACTAGGTACGTTTTTATTAGTGGCAGGTAGAGAAAATAGTGTCACGTCGCACACATAATTCACCAGCATGAAATAGTTTGCCGT
Source organism: Platycnemis pennipes (assembly GCA_933228895.1). Lineage (NCBI taxonomy): Eukaryota > Metazoa > Arthropoda > Insecta > Odonata > Platycnemididae > Platycnemis > Platycnemis pennipes. Next base: position 121,669,771 of record OW121854.1, on the reverse strand, counting down.
CTCGTTTTCGCGCCGTTGAATCTTTTCACCTTTTAATTAAAGAGGAAAAATACTTAACGTCGTTTTTAAAATCTAACGGCTTAAAACGTGCACTCCAGACGTTATAAACTTTTATTCAAGACCATAAAAAATAATAGAAAGCTACCCTATTGCACATGTTAAAGCAGATTAAAGAAATAAGTAATACGAATAATACCGGTCCATTTACAACCAGAGGGTCATGGCGATCTGCGACTTGCATTTACATGGGAAAGTTTGTATAAGTGATAAGAAAGGTATTTAACATATGAAACAAACGTTAAATTAAAATATGAACAACATTTCTGGCCATTTCCTTTTCATAAGGTGGCGGCATATCTTTTTTTTTAGTTTTGCAATTTTTTTAATCGTTGTTTTTGGAATATTTATTCTTTTATAATTTATTTTAAATATTATTAGGGAAAATTTATCAAGAAACCCCGTGACAACCACGGGGATTGTTGGCTTGTTTATAGAGCAGTAAAAGGACCGTTATATTAAAAGCCACACGAGTTTTCTTTAGTTGGTGTAATCTTCGAACCAACAGTAGGTATCTTTATCCACATTAGAACACTTGAAAATTTTGTAACTTTCCTGTACACTACGCCCACTTTTCTCAGCTTGAAAGTTGATCTGCATGGTCTATGATTCTTATACGCCTCCCTATATCCTCCATCGTATTCTTCCAGCAGCTTAGAGTACTTGTTTTCTCTCTAAGTTTTATTCCTTTTTTTCACATTCTTCTACCTTGCATAGTTCGAATAATATTTCCCGTAACTCCGGAATTCCGAGGTCTTAAAGTACACAATGTTGTTGGACTCGAGAATTCAAATTTTAAATTTCACTCGCTATCACTTCTTATTCTACATTACACGTTCCCAGCTCTCCTTCTTTAATCACCGTTCCTAATCGTCACAGTTTCACGCACTGCCTTGTTTTGACAACATACTGATTAAAATTTCTTTGTAGACATCCGAGACATAAAATCAATTTCAGGTAAAGTCACCTGTTTGTCCAAAAAGACATTTCGTCTTTGCCCAACATTCGAATAGGAACCTTTGCCATACCATACGCCATGAAGCATGGCAGTTAGAATTAAACTTTAAAAAATGTCTTGAAATGAATTTTTGGAAAAAGAATAGCTCTCCTCCTAGCACTTACAAAATAAGTAACAATGAAATAACAAACGTGGAATGCATTAAATATCTTGGAATAAGACCGACACATGATCTTTCCTGGGGTAAACACATACGTTAAATAATGGGTCAAGCGTATCGTAAACTGGGATTCGTGAAAAGAGTACTGGGTAAATGTGACGATCATGTACGAGAAATCAGCTACTTTTCCCTTGTTAGACCTCATTTGGAATATGCTGCCAGTGTACGGGATCCCTACGAAATCGGTCTAAATAATGAACTTGAACGTGTGCCGCGAAGATCGGCAAGATTTGGAAAGAGACGGCACGATAACCTTATTAGCGTTACCAGTCTATTAAATGAATTAAATTGGGGATCATTGTCAGATCGCAGGTTGAAATTTAGACTTAATCTCTTAAATAAAATCCAAGGCAATATTTTCAGTGATGATGTTAAAAATATTTTGCGAACCCCAACTTAATATGGTAGACTGAACCATAATCACAAAATTAGAGGAATTGATTGCCGAACTGACAGATTCAAAATGTCCTTTTTTCCTCGTACAATTAGGGATATGAATAACGGTAAATATATCCAGTTAGTGTGAGGCAATGAATAGCATAGGCAACTGCATGTTGGTATAAGGACTTGAAGCTAACCCAACTAGCAGCATGTTTATGCATGTATGCTATGCTATTTTTATCTTTTTTTTAAATAGTATAGTTTAGAGCAGTATATAAATACTAATCCTTTTTTATGCATGATATGTAGTGCGTGTTTGGTGAGAATTCACCCCCTGCCACACACCTTTATGGTGGCTTACGGGGTATTATGTAGATATAGAAGATATAGATACGATGAAACGATAAAAAACCTTGGTATAACATTTGATAAACATCTTAGTTGGAAGAAACAAGTGCAAAATACTAAAAGGAAAACCCTAGGTATATTACAACAATTACAGAGATCGAAGAATATTGTAACCCCTAAATTACGCACCACCCTTTAACAAACACTGATTTTCCCACACCTGGATTTATGCTCTTCATTGCTGACTAATCCCTATGAAGTAAACAACAACAAACTACAAGTGACCATGAACTCTGCAATGCACTTTATATTTGACCTCAAAAATGGGATCGGGTAAGTAGCTCACGTGCCCGCTTAAACGTGTTGAAAAATAAACAACTTCGCTTGTTCCGTCTAACTTGTCTTACTTTTAAAATACTATATTCCTGTAATCCACCTTACCTGTTCGAAAGGTTCACTTGGAAAATAAATATTCATTCAATGCCCACCTGGCATTGAATGGCATTCATATCCCCTATCACAGAACGCCTCACCACAATGATTTTTTTATGGTGACAGCTACTAGAATATGGAATTCATTACTGCCAGGAACAAGAAACCTACAATCAACAAGAGTTTTTATGTCCAATGTGTACAGCCTTCTTGATAATGCTTAGCAGTTCTCTATATTATAACTAAAAATGCTACATTCACACTTAATGGAATTTAAATGTTAATTCTTTGTATTTATTACTCATTTTCACTTTAGTACTTTTCTTGTTTACTTGTTTGGTTCCTGTAATAAATTCCTTTGTAATAGTAATATAATATGTAGTATTCGTTTGTCACTCGGTCAATCAATTTTAACTTCATCATTCTTCGATAGCACCACATTTCGAATGCTTCCACCCTTTCCTTCTCCGCAACTGTCATCGTCCATGCCCCACTGCCGTAAAGAAACATGCTCCAGATATACGTTCTGATGAATTGCTTCCTTACTTCTAAGCTTTTATGATATGCAATGGAATACTATATGGTCCAGAAACTTGTTTTTTTCGTAACGACGATGAGCAAATGTGGAATGTGTTTAAGATTTGAGTATGGAGATGAACAGTGAAGGTTAGTCGGATTAAGAAGAAGACGAAGATCGAAGAAGAATTAGTGGAGAGATAGGAGAAGGAAGGTCAGTCAGAGAAAGTTACAAATAGTGACAAAAGTGTGCGGAGGATTTCTCAAGAGAATAATGGAATTTGGAAGAAAAATATAGTGTACCTACACATTAGGAGGGAGAGAATATAGGTCCAAGACAGGACGAAGATTTTTACAGGGATGGCCTACGTATGAATTTTGGGAGGCATCAGTTGAAATAACGATGTTCATTTTTTTCCACGCTTAATTTCACAAAAAATAGAATCGAAGCTGAAAGCTGTCGCTACCATCAAAGGAGAAAGTTTGATCATTTTCATTAGGAAACCTCGATTTGAGTAAATTGGGTTCTATTCTGAAAAAAAAATGCAAAACCTTCAAAAAACTGCAAATTTTTTGCTCTACGTTACAGCAATTTGGAGAGTATAAAAAGAATAAGAGGCAGTGTCGACTTAAATCTCCGTTAAAGCTTATTAACTAGTATCCGAGGTATATTTATCCAGATAATTTATTATGATTAGCTTTCATTTATTTATTTATTTATTTAAAATTATTTATTCAGTGGATTCATTTAAAAACAGTTAGTATTCATTTTACTAAGAGAGCCGTGAAGTTCCTGTCTCCAATAGTAAATAGTCAGTAGAATAGCTTAGGCAAAGAGGGCATTGTATCAAAAAAAGAATCTACTTACAGCTGGAAATACAAGCGTAGAAATAAGAAAGCAATTCATTAGAACGTATATCTGGAGCATGTTTCTTTACGGCAGTGAGGCATGGAGGATGACAGCAGCGGAGAAGAAAAGGGTGGAAGCATTAAAAATGTGGTGCTAGAGAAGAATGATGAAGATAAAATGGATCGACCGAGTGACAAATGAAGTCTTAAGAAGAGTCGGAGAACAGAGAAGTCTGGTGAAAACTATAAAACGAAGACGGGACAACCTAATCGGCCATATCTTAAGACACGATGGTCTGATGAAGACAATCGTCGAGGGAAAAGTGAACGGGAAGATGAGCAAAGGAAGGCCTCGTATGAGTTACATAGAAATGGTCGTAAAGAACGTGAAAGAGAAGTACTACGTCAATATGAAGAGGTTGGCCGATAGAAGAATCGAGTGGAGGGCTGCGTCGCTAAGCAACCCTAGGATTGTTGACCCATGATGATGATGACCGTGAAGTTGGCCCATAGTCGCGCGAACTTCACGCCTAGCTTCGCAGTAGCAGAGGACTCCACAAGCACTGCACTGTGGAACCTATAATATAACGACTATTAGTTAACCATGTTAAACGGAGGAGACTATCCGAGCATTAATAGTTTTCATGGACTATTAATGACACATATTCATTTGAGCTATGGGGCTCGTAGTTTCAGGAGACGATAATTTCCTATGCCTCGAAACGTAAACTTTATACCTGTTACGTCAACAAGAACGCAGCGCACCTCGCCATTTCAGAGCTTTCTCAAATGAAATTAAAATTAACATTTAATTCTCTAGTAAACTGGGATTCCCCAATCCAAATTTTTGGGCGAGCTTTACACCGTCTGCTTGGAAGAGTTCGCAACACCACCTAGTGACAGGTAGAGGAAAGACTGTCACGTCACACATATGGTTAACTGGCATGCAATAGTTTTCCGTCGCACTTTCTAATTAATGAGTGAAAATACTTAGCATCATCTTAAAATCGTACGGTTTAAAATACCTACTCCAGTGGTTATAAACTTTCGACAAGACGATAAAAAAATAATGAGATACTACCCTATTCTCAAGGATCTCTAGGTACCCGGGAAATAATATTTCAGCCACAATCAAGGGTTATCAGCCAGGAATTATTTTGATCAGCTACGAAGAGAATGGGTACTTAACATAAAATGTGGTACTGATCCTTGTCCATGAAACACAAATCACCCTATTCTCATTTATCAACGCAGTGCTCCGCATTGTGGATGAATTAAGTCAGAGTGAGTCTTATCGAGCACAAGGAGTTCACCTAATGTTGAAAATTAAGTAAGCAATTATTTTGAACCTTCTGAAGGCTATTCGTCGTCGACGTATTCTGGGGACGTCTGGCATAAAAGCAGGTTACCTAATGACGGTCTCACATAAAACTTATCTCTCTCTCTTTCTCTCTCTCTTCCGTTTTCTTTCCCTTCCCTGTGCAGTAGCATGAGGCGCAATAAGACAAGTTGGTTAGAGTTCGTTCGGTGGATCGTCTCACGCAGAAAGCGCTTGAAGATGCTTCAAAATATGATGATTTATCACGACCCCTTTATCACGGGAAGGGAAGCCGAGAGAGCACTGATTGTTGCTCATGAATCCTCATTGTCCCTTCCCTTCCTCTCTCATTGTCTTCCTTCTATCTCTCTCTCTCCTCTCCCGACTCCCCTGAGCCCATTCCCTCCGAATTGAATCTTCTTATACGACCTCAACTCCTTGCGCCCCCACACCCCTGACAGTCTACGGCGTTGCCCTAACCAGATTCAACCCCCCGAGAAAAGCACCCACCCCCCAAATCTCTCTCTCCATCTCCAACCCCCTCCCCATAACACTATCTGCTCCCTCGCCCACGTGAAGCTCCCTGGCGGCGAATGCGAGAATTACGACCCCTTCCCCTTTCGCCTTTTAAGGGCGCGCGCACGTACGCCACACGAGCGCCTCCTCGATTTGGGCCCGAGAACTAAACTGTGGAAGGGGAGAGAGAGAGGTACCCGGCCAAGTTGGTGAGTTATGGAGGGGGTTAATCCTCAGGATGAGGGCGAGAGAGAGAGGAGGAGAGTATCTTGGAGATCGAGACGGGGAGAGTGGTGGCAGGGGGTGGGAGGGGGTGGGTTTTTGGCGTGCGTGGGAAAGGGGAGGGGGTGGCAGCGAGGAGACTCTCCGCGGGAATACCAGGAAAGTGCGAGGGAGGTCCGGAAGGAAAGGAAGATGGAGAGATGAAACTTCTGGATCGAGCGACTTTAACTCAGGACATCATGTCTCAAAAGACTCATAACACGAAAAGACGTTGAATTCGTTTCGAATAAATAAAAGAATGATTAGGCAAGGGGAAACACAGCAAGGTGGTTCCGATCCCAATTAACGTCAATCAATATTTTTCCAATAAGTTTCAGGTTTGCCACAAAATGTTGCCTATTCTGGAATTAATCCACTAAGCGTTTCACACTTGTAAACTCCATCTCAACATTTTCCTAGTGAGATTCGGTTTCTAACAGGGACCCCAGCGGAAGTACGATCTCAGGAAGATCAGGTCGAGATGTAATCACAAGCTATTTGGAGGAAGACAAGTCTGATTTACAGTCACTCGATCTCATTCATTCTAAGGCAAATTAATAAGGCTAACAAACAAATGATGAAGTTGGCCTAGAAAATAGCGAAAGAAAATGAAAGGGTCTCTCCGTAAGATTGATTGCCGAGAAATGCGAAAAAGTTGCTGTTTGACATAAGAAAGAAGCGCAAATACGTGGCATAGAACACTGTAAAATAAGGAAGATGTAAGAAAGGGGAAGGCAGAAGAAGAGAGGGGCGTGGAGGAAAGAAGGATGTGAAATTCAGAGGAGTCGAGAGTTTAACGACGAGGAGAATAAAAAATGCCGCCCGCCTCCCGCAACCTCTCCTCCAACCTTACCACATCGGAGGAAAGGGGGGAGCTGAATCTTACGTGCATCTAGATAGGGAAACAACCTCGCCTCAACACGCGTTGTGGCTTTTTTTTGTTATTGCTCCCTCACGAACGTATCGCTTAGGTGTACCAGGGCAGCCGGAAAAAAGCAAGAAAATATGGTGTTTCGGGTCGGCTAATAAACAAAATGCTAATGCCCAGGATGGGCTCAGCTTCATGCTGATACGCTTGATGTATGAAGTACGAAATATTCTGGGAATCCTCCACTTTTTTCCGGAGTACCGAGTATCTATCACGATATATTACACGCCTAAGTCATCGAAGTGTGCCACTTGAGCTCGTACTATATTACCCACTGAGCTATATTCCCACATAAGATAGGAATTTCTGCATCCATGTACTGCTATAAATATGCTAATTAAAAAAAACTACACAGCTCTGAAATTTTTCGGTGAAAGGTTACCGAATGTATTTGTTCTTTATTTTTTATCCCCATGTAGAGAAAGCATTAGCTGAGTACCGAATTAGATAAATTGATGCTCTAGCCCACACTGAAGCCCATATATTTCCCATATATGTCCCATATATAGGATTCAGTGTGGGCTAGTGATCAATTCATTCAGTGTTCATCGATACATTCCATGCTCCAGACGACTCTTTGCTGGTACCGCCACTTTGGTAAAGAATTTCTTAATAAACAAAATGAATGCCATGCACGAAATTAAAACGAAAGGTTATTGGATACCATCTTTTTTGCTCAAAATTCGTCAGCTAAAATATTTTAGTTGATGTTATTGATGTTTAGTTGAATATGTTTTTAGTATTTCAGAGTTATAGATTTCGGCGGGGCCAGGACTTGACTGATATTGAGTTTCAAGACAATTGCAAGGATTTCATCCCGGAATAGTGTGCTCATCAATTTGGTGACTCCCTTTAGAAAGATCGCAGTGAGTTCGTGGATCCTAGATTTTTTATCGAAAGATGAAAATAATGAATTTAACGTCCCGTTCACCTATGAAATCCACAGAAGATTTGATCAGCTCGCGACGTATTTCACCAGAAATAAATCCTAAAAATGACAAACGCACGTATCTATCCGTAAATTTCGATGAAGGAAAAATGAAAAAACAATCAAATACATGACGTTATTATAGGGGATGGGCAAGTACATACACACAAGGAGAAAATATGGTTGTTTGCTAAAAAGAAAGAAAGACCTAATCAAATTTCTGGTTAACAATTACTCAAAAAAAAGGCGAGGAGTTATATTTACCTAGTTAAATTGACCTATTTCACCTAGTTTACATTTCACGATAAAGCAATAATACAGTGTTTTTCGAAGATATGACCAGAGGAGAGTATGACCAAAACTTCTAACACCCTCCACTCTTTTCCTAGCAGAGCCATTTTACCCTTTCACCCGTGGTAAGATTTTTCGCGTTACGTCACAAACGATGTATATAACTTCCATTGCTTTCGTTTTTCTAATCGACTTAAGCGGAACAAAGCATTTGCTATTATTTCAGTTTTGTTATTTTATTATAATAGTTCGATATTTCTTTACCTAACACCAACAGCCACATGGATAAGTTAACATTTATCTCACTATGAAAGCAAACATATATTTAATAAGGTTGATCGTTTCAAGCGTAACTTGATGGAATTAGCTCGTGTTCATTATGAATGATAGGATAAACTTTGTGCCTGATGATGACGTCATCCGTCGAAACCATGGTAATAGTAGCGTGAAATAAATAACTATGGAATGAGTTTAAGTTTATCCTATCATTCATAATCAAACATATCTTGTCACCAGAGGGATTCCTTGCGGTTTCATAAAAAACACATAATCCACCTCTGCAAGGAGCAGACGGAGCAGACTACAAGATATTTCTCGATTGCACCGCTTAAGTCGATTAGAAAACGAGGGCGATGGAAGAGATATATATCGTTTGTCATGAAGTGCAAAAAATTCTTCCCTCGTCATCTATGGATACCATACATTACTACATCCATAACGTATAACAGTTTTGCCCTATGCGGTGAGCCCTCTATATTATACTTACTCTATGATGCAATGGAAAGATTTCTTTCAAAATATCCGTAAAGGCCATTGTGCACGGTCAATTTTCCGGTCAAACTTACTCTATGTTTTCATGCATATCGCGTGTTTTATCAATAGACCCATCCTTTCCAACGTACCGAAAAAATTAAAGCCAAAGGAAAAAAAATTACTTTTCTATCGATTACGCAACGTTCTGATAGGGTCATATCTCTGCGACAGCTTTAATTCGTTAATGGGTGCCATGGAAGATAATTCTTGCAAATCTCGGGAGCATTTGAGGCACCACAGTCACGCTAGGATGTGAGCAAAGCAGCATCCTGACCGGAAAACATCCGCGTGAGAGTGCACACCAGGAATTTTTCACAACTTTCACGTGTTCTTGCCTTAAAAAGCACACGCTACCCCGCACGGTAGTTAATTCTTCTTCCACAGGTCGAATTAATAAAGTCTAGTGCCGGCAATGCCTTTTCATGTAATTGTTCCAGCATTGAAATTAATTGTTAGGATTGAGAGAGAGAGAGAGGGATGGTTAAAAGGGTGTGGGGTGGAAAGGCGGGCGAAGACGACGAAGGGAATTAGGGTGCGGGCGAAAGACCCTTTTGTCTCAACCCCGGCGAAGATGAAACAGGTGGAAGGGAAGATGGATGCCCGGGCTGGAAGGGGAAGGAGGGAATCTTTTCCGGGAGATGAAGCCAAGACAATCTAAGATAAATAAGTCGTTTAAGGTTTACGACGATAACCGACCGAGGCGCCACCAACGTGGAAAGCATGAGGCAGATAAAAAGAGGAAGGAGCAGGGTAGGGCGGGGAGCGAAAGAGAGTGATCATTAAGTTTCCGCTTCCATTCCGCTTTAAGGGTTTCAACCCTTCCCGAAAACTCTCCTTTCCCCTCCATCTCCCGCGGGAGGCGAAGATTAAGACACTACTCGTTAAGTTAATGAGCTGCACACTGCAGATTGCTCGTTTCCTGGACTCCCTTCGCGACAACCACACGGCAAAGTCCCCCTGCCTACCTCGCGATCTTACAAAGGCCACCCCCCAACCCCTATCTCTCCCTCCTCCCCCCCCTCTCCCTCATCTTCTTGCTGCAAAAACACAAGCATTCCTCGCCACCTTGGAATAGTTCCAGTACCCGACGGCAGAGGGAGGGATCGCGCTGAAATCTTCTCCTCCTTCAGGCCCTCAACTCCCATACGCACACAAATTAGGCTTATTGGAAGATGGCTGCCGCGCGCTTCAGTGGGAATGTGTTTGAAACCTTCGGAATTATCTCGAATAGGTAACCAAGGAGTCACGTGGTACAAACGCGAATGGTTTGCAAATGTAATGTGTATGAATCGCAAGTTACTATATCATTAATTGTTTCCCTTCGAGAGTTTTTCTCATTTGTCTCGACTACAGAGACCCTAGATTAGATAAAACACAAGTGTAAACAATAGATTAGGTTGTAACCAGCGGTTTTAACTTATCAAATTTGCGAAACATTCTTGTTTATACCACGTAATTTCTTGGTTACCTAGTCGAGGTAATCCCTACGGTTTCAAACAAAACTCCCAAGGACTGTTGAAATCACGAAGACTCCAGGAACTCTGTAGAACCGAGGTTCGAGAGAAAGTCACGCGACTAGAATAGTGGGACTATGGAAGTAGGATTGACTGACGATCATTTTTTCACCATTCAAAGTTCGATACAGTGTGATACATTTTGACTATAAGAACCATTTTCGGGTGGAACACTAGTGTTGGATGTCTTGCGTGAGCCAAAAGGCGTCGCAATATTTTATACAACTTTTTCATGTTAACATGTTAGGGGCGCTTCGAAGTTTATTCTTTTGGAATACCAAGGAATTTTCAGAGAACCACAACACACGGTGATCACCGTTTTATTATAATTTTATGTACCTTCTACGTGACTCTTATAACTAACATGTCTCTAAGAAGTGTTGTAGCTCTTAATTGCATGAAAGCAGTGCATGTTTGGTGATCTTCACCCCCTGCCGGACACCCTCGCGGTGGCTCGTAGGGTATCACCTAGATGTAGAAGGCGAATTGTGATGCGACACTTTTCTGCCATATCTTTTTGCCATTGGTCATTATCACCAGAATTCCACCAATATTTTTATGTCTGTGAATAGTGTCCGCTAGCCGTTATCCACGGAAGTAGATCATTTCCTAGATTCATTTCTATCTGTCCACCTTTCTCACATTAGACCACATTTCCAATACCATATTGTCATCCCATCACGAACTTCAGGATACCTATTCCTTTTTTCTCCTCCTCCATCACCTCTCACTATTCCCTATGCCATTCTTCTCAGTATGCCGTAGGCTCTAATTATCTATATCTACGACATACCCTGCAAGCCACCTCGAGGGTGTGTGGCAGGGGGTGAATCCACACCAGGAACAATGACACAACAAACAAAAATGAACAACACAAAACAAACACCACACCTTTAAAAGTAATTAGAGGGAAAAAAAGAAAAGAAATTACCAAATCCCAATCATGCCGGACACACCCACGAGTACCATGCATGACTTGAAATCCGACACCAATTTAATAGATACTCAAGCATGCAAAAAAAACTTAAATCTTTTGCGGTGTTTGCAAATTCCCGATTTTTATGCAGTTCAAAGGATATAGTGTATCTGATTGTTTTTTTTGCAATATTTTTTCATTGATTTATGTCCATCATCTGATTTTCACATCCCTTGTCACGTTTTCAATTATATTGCATGAGGAAAATCATTATTTGTTTTTTATTGCAAGATTGCCGTAACTTCCAGATAGAGCCTTGGAAGTTATTGTGCATGTGGAACTCATTGCATTGTCTTGGTGGAACAGCAATTTTTTCTTTGCCAAATGCGGTCGTTTCTGTCTCAAATCAATATCAAATCTGTCCAACAGATCTGAATAATATTCGCCGGTGATCGTTTTACCCTTTTCAAGGTAATCGCTTTAAGCTTTTACCTTTAAGCTTTTCAATCTAATCTTTAAAGAACTATACACCTCCTGATACGCTATTCTCTTCTAAGTTCCTTGCCTCCCGTACAACGTTTCACACTTGCTTTCTCACCTCCCTCCTCACATAATTAATCCTCCTCGTTCGTCTCTACACCCACATGTCACTCATATTTCCAATCATCCCCTTTCCGAAAGCAGGAGCTTTCTGTACCATATCATATTAGATTTAAATTTCAAGTATCGGTTAATTTTTTCCTGTTTTCTAAACCTGTTTTCCTGTTTTAGGTCATTGATAAAATTCCTTCATCTTTGCATCTATTTTCTTGGGAAGAAAATGCCGATATTACTTTTAGCAAAACCTTTTTTTGCAAAAAAAGACTCCCATGTCAAGTGCTGTTCTGCTTTTCACAGTGACGTCTACCTAAATTCAATGATACACATTGATAAAAAGCCCATCCATGCCTGTTTCATGTTCATCTAACGCTCTCTCCAAGTGCTAGAAACGCTATTCAGAAGGTACCTCCAAAATGTCAAACGCTGCAGGACGATAAATTACTAAACATAGAATAAGGGCTATTAAAAAAATGCCAATTCGCAGTAAGGAAACATATGACATCAAGGGTTAAAAATATTTATTATACGACCAAGTTTCAACAAATATCCAACATCATAAGGCCTAATCAGATCTATTGCATGAAACCAGGCCGCATAGTAAATGTTTTTTAACTGTGGAAGTCATAAAGGTTTATTTCTTCGCACAATGAAATTCCACAAGGTTTGGCCTGAAAGCTTCATATTCATGTCAATTCTTTGCTTCTCTAAGCTCTAATAAAATCGGAGTCAAACCCCGTAATCCAGATACGAAATTGCTTACGCAAAGCAGTAATTTCGTGAATGCTGTCACTTCATGAGATGAGGTAGTACACTTGGAGGTATTTAACTTTGATTTGGTCTCTAAAGGTAGACACTATAAAAGATGAATGAGTTAACGCCGTAACTTTCAGGTCAACAATAGTCAGAAAGCAGGGATTGACTTTTTGTATAAAGTGATGTTTCTACTGATAAACACATACGCTCCCTAATATTATTTCATTGGGTCTACACAAACTCGAAAACTCTTATATAGACTAGAAAACTCCTCAGGCTTCACTTGGTGGAACCGCATGGTAGCAGTAAATAGAACAATCACTTTGTAAAATTCCACAAAAGACGATTGGTTTATCAATCATCTTCAAGACCTTGAAAAAAAAATTTGGAATCTTACAAAGTGATTGTTGTATTTACTACTCGAAAACTCTTCCTCTTCCAGGTATACAACCACACACAAACTCGCCAACAACAGCCTCTCGCCACGCTGACTATAGGTGCAGGATCTGGAGGAGGTCCTGCACCTATAGTCCTCCTCCTCCAGGTATACATACAGTCACGAACTCCCCAACGACAACCGCAACTCATTCCGTACTGAATTTCCATGCTAGACACATGACATAAATGACACACATTTTACATCGTTTCATTACCTTTGATGGAATTCCTTATCTTCGACAAAAGCAGGTCATCTCCCGACATCAGTTTCCGCAATCACTGAACGGACATTATGCCGGTGCAGCTGTGCACAGCAGGACTTCGGAAATTCTTCCATCATGCGCTAGAAGAGAGCCCGCTGCAGCAGACCATATCAGAGACCGCACAGAACGGCTGAAAGAAGATACAGGAAAGTAACCTTTAGTGTACCTCAGGGGAGTGCATGGCAAATCCACAAATAAAATTTGCAGCAGATCTACTTTCCGTTGAAGCATTAAACATTTAGATGCAAACTACGAGAGGATCAATCACGTTCATAATTTTAAGAAAGTTCCAGTACTGGACAGCTTGAAAAAAACCTTTTTTCCGGCATTTTTCGAATAACTCCAATCGATATCGCTGTATGGTCTGTCTCGGGGGCCGTTTATCAAAGCTCCGCTGGAAGCTACTTAACCCATTAATGTAAAATCATCACCATCATTAGTCAACAATCCTAGGATTGGTTTGACGCAGCTTTCCACTCAATTCTCTGTCGGCCAACCTTTTCATTGTGACGTATTCTTCTCTTTTTCATCCCTCACTACCTGTTTCATGTATCTTATACGAGGCCTGCCTTTTTTCCAATCTTCCCGTTCACTTTTCGCTAGACGATTATCTTCATCAGGCCATCGTGTCTCAATATATGACCGATTAAGTTGTCCATTCTTCTAGTTGTCAGCAGACCTCTCTTTTCTCCTATTCTTCTTAAGACTCCCACGTTACTTACTCGGTCGATCCATTTAACCTTCATCATTCTTCTTTAGCACCACATTTCGAATGTTCTCAGAGAATGATAAATATTACAGTTCCTAAGATTGAAATTAGGTGTTCTCGAGGTATTCACGAATATATTCATCTTTTTTTTCATGACCGATTTGAACTTTGAGAGGCTGGACCCAAAAACTCAATCTCATAATACGTATGCGTAGAGCTCTGATTTCACATAATTCCATCTGCTCCGGCACCTCGATTTTCAAGCATTATATTTTCAGAGGTCTTCTGAAAGCCCTAAGAAGAAGACGAGAGAACTTGATGACCAGAGAACTCAGCCACACCATGAGACATGAAGACAATCGTTGAAGGACTAGTGAACGGAAAGAATAGAAAGGCAGGCTTCGCATGAGACACGCATATTACATGGAGCAAGTTGTGAAGGATAGGAAAGAGAAGAAATACGTAAATGTGAAGAAATTAGCCATTAGAAGGACTGAGTGGCGAGCTGCGTCAAAAAAATCCCAAAAAATCATGAAAAATTATGATGATGATCTTATCAACGTCAATTTTCACGCCTAATCGCGTGAACGCATCATTAATTATTATCTTCATTATCGATTACTTATTTTAAACTTCGGAAGAGGAGTATAAAATCTGGTAAAATACTTGCGGAGGTAATGGAAAAGAGGGGAGAGAAGAACATGCAGTAATAATTGAAATTAAAAAGAAAACTTAACTTTGTCGTTCCACATAAAGTTACTAACAAACGACCTGGATTTCGATATTCGACGTCATAATCAGGTGCTCCGGTCACATTGCGAGATAAATCATGAAATAATTGTGACGAAATCATGAATGTGGCCAAATTTTGAATGCACTGTTAGTACATCCTTAGGAAATAGGCTTAAATGATAAACTTAAACGTGTGCAGCGAAGATCGGCAATATTTGTAAAGTGACTGTATGATAACTATATTAGGGTTACTAGTCTATTAGATGAACTAGAATCATTGTCAGACCGTAGGCTGAAATTTAGACTTATTCTCTCCAAGGCAATATCTTCACATATGATGTTAAACATATTTTTCTAAATCCAAGTTACAATGGTAGAGTGGACCATAACCATGAAATTAGGGAAATTAATTGCAAAACTGACAGATTCAAAATGTCCTTCTTTCCTCGTACAATTAGGGATATGTATAGCTGTAAATATATATCCAATAGTGTAAATACAAGTGTAAATCAATGGATAGAATTGGTAGTTGCCTGTTGGTTTAAGGACTTTAAGCTAACCCAACGAACAGCATGTTATTGCATGCTTGCAACGCTTTTTTTATTTTGAAGTTCTTAGGACCTAGGATTAAAAAAATAAAACCTATATTAGAATATAATTACTAATCCTTTACATGCATGATACGTAATGCATGTTTGATGTGAATTCACCCCCTGGCACACACCTTTATGGTGGCTTGCAGGATATTGTGTAGATGTAGATAAACTTAATTGTCAACTATAAAATCAATGTTTGTTATAAAACAACATAGCAATTTTTCCACCGTTTTTATGTCGGTACGACGCGTTTCAACCTTTAGGTCATCATCAGGTACATTTTTAAAACTATTTTACAGGTCATATAATTGACCTAACGGTTGAAACGCGTCGTACCGACATAATAATAGTGGAAAAAGGGCTAACTTGTTTTATTACAAATATGTATACTTTCCACTACATCTCACCTGCCTCAGTCAATTTTATAAAATAAATATTGAACATTGTCTCCTTAAAGCAGCAGTCATAGACAAAGCGTTTGAATACTTGAAATGGACGGTCATAACTGGTCAAAGAGGCTGAATTCTACTGTATAATTGAAAGCAATTTTCACTCTGAAGGAAAAGCTGTCGTTTCAAATGATAATTTTTAGCTTAACGAAAGCTAAACTCTGGGTTCGAAGCAACGCAGCTTTGCCCATAAAATCACTGTATGCATCTCCGGATTTAATCAGGAAGCCTATTTCTCCATTCCGAGATTGATGCTCGTGCTGGTCGAGGTAGGAAGTTGATTGAGAGAATATAGTTATGATAGGGGATTGAATTAAATGGCTGAAGGTTTATTTTGTTTAGGAAATACAGGTGTTTTGTTTAGAGGTTGAGCACCGGTATGATTTGTTTTGGGAGTATGACTGTTTTTTGAGATTAGGCATGAAATGCTATTTTGATGTAGAGGGTTCACTTCATAGAGCAAAACTGATATAAGTTTTGGATGTAGTACTGGGAAGTTTCCACAGATGGCGACGGAAGAATTTTTGCGTTACGTTACAAACGATATATATCTCTTCCATCGCGTTCGTTTTTTTATCGACTTAAGCGGCACAATTGAGTCTAGTAGTCCTCTCCGTCTGCTCCATGCAGTGGTGGATTATGTGTTCCCATGAAACAACAAGGACAACAATGTGTTTCTCTCATTCTCATGGTGTTTTCAAGTCTGTTTCCGCACTAATAGGCGCTTCAGACCGGGAGGAAAGGTATAAGGATAGGGATGGAAGGGATAGAAGGGATAGGGATATGTGGTCTCCATGTATGAAACAACAATGTCCCTCTTGCGACAAGATATGTTAATTTTAATAGCGAGAGACACGTTAACTCATTCATGTGACTGTTGACGTTAGGTAAAGGCATATCGCACCATTATAACAAAAAAAAACTACATCAATAGCATATGTTATGTGCCGCTACATTCGATTAGAAAAAGAAAAGCAATGGAAGCAATATATGTATATCGTTTGTCATGAAACGCGAAAAATTCTTGCCACGCCATCTATGGTATTCTTCCAGTACTACGTCCAAAATCTGTAGCAGATTTTCTCTATGCGGTAAGCCGTGTATATTGTTGGAAGGATTTTTTTAATTGGGAAAAGACGGGAAAAGAAAAAAACTGGGAAGGTTATTTCAGTTGAGAATAACTAAACTTACTATATCCTACATCAGTGCGCCAGATATTCAATTCTGTGGCTCACTCAACCCCCCTTCTCTCCAGTGGCAACGTGAGACTCGATCCACTCCGGGGCCTGGAAGTCCCAGGAGAGGCAAAATGGGGATGGGGACGACGAGTAGGAAGGAAGAGGTGGTACAAAAAGAGAGAGGGGGAGAAGAATGAGTGGGAGAGGGGGGGGGGGGGGAAGACACGTCCTTGACACACACACACACTCCCTCTCGACAATGCGCGGCGCATTAATTGAATCGGTATTGTGCGGGGAGATCAGCAGCCGATGGGCACAACTGTTCACCTGATGCTCAAGCGGGTCAAGCGGGAATTCAGCGCTGGGGGGGTGCAGGATGATTAATGCGGACGCGCTCTTCATTCGCTGACGCAGCGCAAAAAAAGGAGAAAGTCGAAATTCATTGGTTGCGATTCGGTCCACCTTCTGAGCTTTGTACCTCAGTTCATTCGCGAGATCCGACTCAGAGCTCGTAAAAATTTGGAATATTAGACGAGATAGTCGTGCGGAAATGAAATACTTCTTTCATATAACATTTCGTTTGATTACAACTGACCATTATTTAGACAAAGACTGTCACTTCTGAAGCTATTGTAGAATATGATTTTAATAAAACAAACTTTTACAAAATACCACAAAAAATGTTTTAAACAAACTTACGACCCGAGTTTCGTCCGAATAATTGTCATCATCAGGTAAAAATACGTGGTGCGAACTCTCTATATATACCAGCCAACAACCAGAGGGGGGGGGGGGGTTGGTGAATTAGGGAGGACTGTGGGTAGAACTGCCTGGCGAGTTGCAAGCCGATAAATCCAATAAGTCCAAAATAGGCTCTTGATGACTGAGAGGCCGTTTTTTGTCAGCACTTCAATATTTAGATGGTGTTGTGAATTTCAATAACCAATTTCTACTCTTATTGTAAGGGAGAGGCCCCAATTTCATTAACTTGGGCCGCTGCTCTGCGGTCACGATGAAAGATGTGGGCTAATTGAACATGACTACAGAGCCCTCCAAGTTTTTGATAAACATTTTATAGCATTGATAACAGTTGCTTGGGTCACGATTACTTTGCCGCAACTTAATCGTTCTCTCTAAAATCGCTCTCTACCATTTTATACTGCATATATTGTATAGGGGACGCATCCGGGGTTATGCATTATAAGCAAATCAGATTATCGTGAGTACATTATTTTTAACATTCTCATTAATTTAGCTCTTTGATGTCAGCATCTCTAAAAAATAAGCCAAAGTATTCATAAAAGTAGTTGCAATATAAATGGTAAACAGCATATTCCATTAACCTGCAGAAGAAAGTTCTTCACTTTGCTTAAAAATGAACTAAATCCGTGTATGATATTCCAGGCTAATGTCTGCAATACTCTGCTTACCTTGGCTATCTTCTCTCGATAGCCAGGATTTATTGATAACAAACCAGCATGGGTTCAGAAAGGAACGGTCTTGCGGAACTCAACTAGGTCTATTATTCATAATATATTTGAGTTTCCAGATAAGGTAACGTGCAATTAGACGTAGCGTTTCTTGACTTCAGAAAAGCGTATGATAAGGTTCCTCACTTTAAGTTACTCGTGAAGTTAGCATCAGTGGAATAGACAGTAATATAGTAGGCTGGATAAGACACTTCTTACATAAACGCGTTCAAAGGGTGGCTTTAGATGGTGTTAGCTCAGGCGAAGTAAAAGTTAAATCGGGTGTTCCCTAGGGAACCAGTTTTATATCTTCTTTACGTAAATGACTTGAATACAGTTGTTAAAAACAGGCTCTTTTTGCCGATGGCGCATTAGTGTATCAGGAAAAAGAAATGAATACGAAAGTCAGTCTTTAGCAAAGGATTTAGATGCATTTATGATTGGTGTGTTAGTTGGCAGCTAGAATAAAATTTGAAGAAATGCGCGATAATGAACTTTTGGAAAAAGAACGGCTTTACTCGGAATAATAATTACATCAAAGAAAATATCTAACGTAGACTCTATTAAAAATATGCACTTATGCGTCACCATCCCCTGCCACACACCCTCGCGGTGGCTTGTAGGGTATTTCGTAGATGTAGATGTTTATATTCTACCATGAACAATAACATCCTATCCTATCAACACCTCTTCACAGAAAACTCAAGAGTCTTATAGCCTGCACACTTCACTGAGGAAAATAAGGGTGACCGCATGAGAAATGCGTGGGACATCTGTGAAAAGGGAGACAGATGTTTGGTCAAAAGAAGTGAGGTGTGACTAAGTTTTTGCGGCAGAAATAAAAAGAACAATCCGTTTAGGAGTTATAAGATCAAGGGAAGGCTCACTGCCATCTCTGGGTGCCTTTAATCCAATAACGATGGGGCCGACCGGTATGAGTGATTTAATTCGGCCACATTCTGGCTGAGTTTCCTTCATCTGAATCCCTTCTATACGGTGTAGGTACATTAATTTATCCTTGAAAAGCTTTGGCAGGCCAAGACAAGCTCCTACTCGAAGAAACAACTTGATTTAAAATACACTGCAGTATAATCTGACGATAATATTGAATCGTAATCATACTCACTATGAGTGAACAAGAACACAAAATAGAACTGATAGCCTGAGAATAGTTTTGAAATTATTTTAAGCATTGAAAGTAAAATCTAAAACTTTTAAATTAAAATCTTATGGGTTAGACAGTAACATTATACCATGGATTAATGATTTTCTTCATGATCGGGTTCAAAGGGTTGTTTCGGACGGTGTTACCTCACCGGCAAATAAAGTCACTTCGGATGTCCCACAAGGTAGTGTGATAAGTCCACTCCTATTCCTTTTGTACATTAATGATATCCATAAGGTGGTAAAAAGTAAGCTTCGTCTATTTGCCCATGACGCTGTCGTATACAGGGAAATTCTATGCCCAAACGATAAAGAATATTTAAATATTGACCTACAAGCAATTGAAACTTGGTGTGATACATGGCAGTTACAATTAAACTTTAAGAAATGTCTTGTAATGGATTTTTGGAAAAAGAATAGCTCTCCTCCTACCACTTACAAAATAAGTAATAATGAATTAACAACTGTGGAATCCATTAAATATCTTGGAATAAGACTGACACATGATCTTTCCTGGGGTAAACACATACGTGAAATAATGGGTCAAGTGAATCGTAAACTGGGATTCGTCAAAAGAGTACTGGATAAACGTGACGATCATGTTCACGAAATCAGGTACTTTTCCCTTGCTAGACCTCATTTGGAATATGCTGCCAGTGTATGGGATCCCTACGAAATCGGTCTAAGTAACGAACTTGAACGTGTGCAGCAAAGATCGGCAACATTTGTAAAGGGCCGGTATGATAACCTTATTAGCGTAACCAGTCTATTAAATGAATTAAATTGGGAATCATTGTCAGATCACAGTTTGAAATTTAGACTTAATCTCTTAAACCAATTCAAAGACCATATTTTCAGTGATGATGTAAAAAATATTTTGCGGACCCCAACTTACTATGGTAGACTGAACCATAATCACAAAATTAGAGAAATAGATTGCCGAACTGACAGATTCAAAATGTCCTTTTTTCCTCGTACTATTAGGGATATGAATAACGGTAAATGTATCCAGTACGAGTGTAGCAATGGATAACATTGGTAGCTGCATGTTGGTATAAGGACTTAAAGCTAACCCTACTAACAGCATGATTTTGCATGTATGCTTTGCTATTTTAATTTTTAATTACAAATTTTATGCATGATATGTAGTGAATGTTTGGTGAGTGTTCACCCCCTGCCACACACCTATATGGTGGTTTGCAGGGTATTATGTAGATGTAAAACTATTTCATTTATCCTTGAAGAAGAGACGTGAGCAAACGTTGATTCCCGTTCTGCTCTTGCAAGTATTGGCTAAAAATAGTATTTTATTTTAATTTTGTCTCATTTTAACCAAGTTCATTTCATTAAAGCTAAGAAATTACGAAAATATTACACATCACTTTATATATTACACATCATTTTCATTATCGGTCAACAATCCTAGGATTGGTTTGAAGCTACCCTCCATTTGATTCTTCTATCGGCCAATCTCTTCATATTAACGTAATTCCTCACTTTCACATCCTTCATGACCTGTTCCATGTATCTCATACGAGGCCTGCCTTTTTCCATTCTTCCCGTTCACTTTCCCCTCGATTATTGTCTTCACCAGGCCATCGTGTCTTAAGATACGGCCGATCAAGTGCTCCCGTCTTCTCATTAGAGTTTTTAGTAGACTTCTCTTTACTCCCACTGTTTAGTGGGAGAAAATAGAAAGTCACCAATGATTTTAATAGCTAAGCTAAAAGATGCATACACTTCTTCGTTTGTCACTAGGTCGTTTCCTTTAATCTTCTTCTTTCTTCTGTAGCACCACATTTCGAATGATTCCACCTTTTTCTTCTCCCCTGCTGTTTTCGTCCATGCATCAATATCGTAAAGAAACATTCTCCAGACGTACGTTCTGATGAATTTTTTCATTGATGTATAACACGGGCATTCAAAATTCATACAAACTTCATTGTCGTACTATTGAACTAGTCACAGTGCATTGAAAGTTTGTAACAGAGTTAGATTGGAAGGGCAGTCAGCATATACAATTAGCATTCAATCTGGAGGTTTGATTTTGATAGGTTAGGGTAGACTACACCCCGTATTAAGCCATTGACGTGTGAAAATCACATATTCAGGTATTCAGGGTAGGTGGGCCAGTTCCTTTCCCTGCGTCACCTACGATTTCCTAAGAAATATCGACTCGCAGAAAATCGAATCTCGAGGATTTTAGTCGGGGGCGTCCAGAAAGGTTTCTTCTACCCGGAATTTGAACCCGGGACCCTACAGTCGGTAGGTCAGTGCTCTACCCACTCGGTCTACATGACCCCCAGTTATAATCAGCATATAAGGCATATTCACTCAAGTCTTATTTTTATAATACCAGGTTAGAGTCAACTATCAGTAGATGTGGACACTATAGCGGCTGTCGTCAATTCTTCAACACGAACCGTGGCAATAACGCACAATTGAGATGGAGTAGAAGGAGACGACTCCATAACGTGCACCCTTCACAGTCAAATAACCTAGTACATTGCTAACACCAATGATTTTAATGTTATCTTAAAGAAATTGAATTCACTCAGAAGGTTAAACATGCAGCACAGCTTCTAACGACTAACCTCACCCCGTGAGACTGGCACTGCACAGATATGAGACCAACACTTGTATTTACATTTACCCTTTAATCAAGGAAACATAACGTTACAACACTAGTCTCATGCACGTTTGCAAATAAATGTTAAAAATATGAAACCTATCCAAGCTTTTTATCTTCTCGATAATTGCGTATGGCTGAGCCAGTCAAATATAGAGAGGGTTTAAATCGCAGATACCCACGGTACAGATACAGTACCATAGTCATGGTTACATAATTAATCGACGGAGAATTAAAGAAAAAGAAATTATATGTAAAAATATAGTAAAAATATCCTTGACTGTTAGGGAAAAAATTGACTTAGGAAAAGGGAGGGGAGTGGAGGTCGGGTGGGGAGGTCTGCCAGAAGAGATCCTGTCGCAACCACTTCCATTGGCAGAGTCAGATGTGTGTCCTCCATTATGATTGGGAGAAGGAGCTTCGCGGTCTCGGTTGTGATTGGACGAAGTGGATGACGTACGAGTCCTTTGCACGCCCACTTTTCCGAAATGGTTAAAAAAACATCAGTTTTAGACGTTTATTACTCGAGAAATAATTGACGGATCGAATAACGGAAAAATACGGGTTATTTTATTTTACAAACTCCATCAGATTCGTTAAGAAAAACATGGTGATCGACCCCATTTAGTCGCTTGAGTTGCACTTTAGTGAAGATCGACGAGACACCAAAAAGAATTTGAGCAGTATTATGCTGGTGTAAGATTCCTTTACTAACGTGAAACATCTTATGGCAAAAACGCTTCGTGAGGTGGGATAATTGTGACAGCCATTACAGCTATCAGGAAGCTGGGGAAAGTTGGCGAGAGCAAGTTTGAAGAGAAAGAGGTCGAGGGGTGGGGACAGACGCACTGGCGCACAAAGAGGATAGCTCAAAGGGAACAAAAGAGTAGATTTGTTCCATGAACAAGGTTTGTCCCATGAGATTTGATGAGATGGAGAGGATTTATCATAAAGAATGCTAAATAGAGCGATTTCCGCAAAAATGACTATTGTTAAGGACGCGATTCTCATCTATATCTACATCTACACGATACCCTGCAATCCACCGCGAGGGTGTGTGGCAGGGGGTGTATATCACCAAGCATGCACTACCAACATGCAAACAAGCAACTATGGGATCTCATGGAACTAGATTGTTAGTATCTATATACTATAGTATTTAAGGGATTAGTACATGCATCATGTACTACAGACTACTCTAAAATATTTCCCCTAGCTATCCATTTGCTATGCTGCCTATTCTGTTCTCTTATAGCACGGGGGAAAAATACCATTTTGAATCTATCATTACGACAATCTATCTCTCTAATCTTATTTATCTGGTCAAATCTAGCATAATACGCTGGTGTTTTTAATATGTGCCTAACATCTTCAGTAAAGCTATTCGATTGAAATTCCTCTAATAGATTTAATCTGTACCTTAACCTACGCTCAGATAATGATTCCCACCCTAATTCATTTAATTCTGATACACTACTCAACCTATCGTAACACCTTTTGACGAACCTAGCTGCTCTACGCTGCACACTGTCTAGTTCTCTGATCAAACCTAATTCATTCGGATCCCATACACTGGCTGCATACTCAAAGTGGGGCCTAGCTAGTGAAAAGTAACATCGCTCTTTTCTCTCCTCATAACATTTTCCAAGTACTCTTTTAATAAATGTTTCTCAAGTCATCATTAAGGATAATAGCTAAAATTCTTACTTCTGAGAGAATATAATTCCTTTACTATGAATCAATGATCTATAAAAAACATTCTTTGGCTGGTAGATAACCACTTGTTCAGTCATCGTTTGGGGGATGTAACTCCACGATAGGGAAAGAAATGGAGGTGGGCTACTCTAGGGCCAAACGGGAAAAAAAATAGCAAGGAAAACCAAGTCAGATCGACCCACCTCATAGTGTTCACCACTATTTCATTACATTGACTCTACACCTTTATCATTTTTTTTAAATAGGACATTAAGATATTCAGAAAGTGGTACCATGGTGCCGTATTTCAAAGAAAATATAAAAGTCGCAAGATCATTCACTTTCACAGGGAATAATTTTATATGATTGTTATGTTGTGCCAAAGCCCTGCTTAACATTATAAAAACATTGTTACCTTTATGAGACCAACGTCATTTTATATGCTACCGAGTTATGTCAAGACTGCAAAGAGCTTGATTACATTCTTAAGATTTTAAAATAATGGCTACTGAGCAGAGAAAATGCAAATTGTTTCTTAATTTAAAATAGATTGTTTTTGCTATTCCCATTGTATGTATATTTTTATACTGAGCTATATTGAAAACCTATCTTAATGTTATATATTTTTATGTATTTTGCTATGTGCAAGGTATCTATGTTTATGTATTATGTTGAAAGCTGGATCAGAAGTAACGCATTTTCCTTTTTTGAAAGTGTCCCCACCTTCAGGCTCATATCCTTGGGGGACACTTAGCACCAAACTAACTTCAATGCGTGCGTTTGCTATATAAATATTCTTTGTTAAGGAGCAATGAATTAATTTCTATTTCTATATTTCTAATATCTAGATGACAGAGTTCAGCATAACTACTTTTTCAAATTAAGTAGGTTTGTCATGAGATTGCGTGGCTTTCCTCTCATTCTTTCTCAGTTATAAAGCCTTCATCACCGTCCAGCGCATCTATTTAAGTGCATATGTTTCAAGTGTGTACAATGGTAAAATGCCATTCAATGTTCCGCGTTGGTAAAAGATTCACCGATTAAATTGTTAGACCCGATACTAAATATATACGAATATGATCCACCAAACTACCAAATTCTTCAAAAACTCCGTCACATACCTCAGCAAACAAGCGGTAATTTAGCATTACCAGGGCCAAATTAACTTTCATCGGTCATTTTTGACAATGGAAAATCATAGGCTTTGTTCCTTACGAGCAGGATTAATATCGCGTTTTTTAAGATTTGACTCCGTCATTGATAAAAATTATTACTGGAGTTCCAGTGTTATGAGAGTGGATGAGGTGATCAAAAGTAAAAGTGTAGGCTCTTCTTGGTACTTAAAAGTTTAATTATCCCTGCAATTTCCCTAATGCACAAGCTCAATTTTAGAAAAAAAATTGGTTTTTGCTTCTAGCTCCGCACTTTAGAGGATCGTTGCTCTCTCTATCTCTCTGTTAAATCTCGTAGAGTTAAAATTTGCACCGTATAAGGATTAACGGCTAATAAAGGCTCTCTCTCCATCATAGAAAGCCTATGGAAAAGCGATAATTTTAGATCAGGCCCGCGCTGACAATGGAGCTTTCAAGTTTTGATTTCGAACGGACCAGAAGAGTTATTTCCCATGAATAGCGCTCGGCTGGACCTCCGTACTTGTGAATGTCAGCGCTAAAACGTTTCGCATGAAAATTAAATCCACTTGCGACGACTCCAATCTGTCCCATCTCCATCCTGGACAGACACACTTCACCCTTGGCCCTTCCACTCCCCCATCCGATTTTTTTTCCACCGCGACGTCACTCCGCTACGATTAACAAACTCCCCCCTCCCCCTTGCTGCAGCCTCCACCACCCACCCACTCCACGCTTCGTTCCCCTTCCGCCCTCCTCCGGAGCGCGACAGATGGCGTCTAAATCGCCCGGAATCGCTCCTTCTTTCAATATGGCACAATGCGCGTGAGCTGTCCCCTATGTCGCCCATCCTATTTGGGGCCCTCGAGGGCGTCGTCGCCGCCCTCTGCTTCCGACCCTGCCCCCTCCCCCCCTCCCCTCCTTCAGCGTCTCTATTCTCGGGTGGTGTGGGGGATGTGGTCTTCTCTTCAAAGAAAGGCGCGAGACCAGTCTTCGGCTTGGAAGCGTGCCGTAGTCGAGCGGACGTATTCCACTCACACCAGACTATATGGCCAATCACAGCACACCTGACTCGCCAGGCACGCCCATATATATCTGGCCAAATCTCAATAAAAATCACTTCAGTGGTAAGATTGGTGTAGTGGTTAGAGCTGGCCTCTACCTGGGGGGTTATTCTGTAATCTCACTTTAGTGAGAATACGTCATAAAATGTCACTTTTTCGTAGTTAAACTCCGCCACCCAGGCGGCGTGACCATCTTCAGATATCAAGCGGTGAACTGCCGGTCATGTGCTGGTCTTTTAGACGATTCATCCGCTCTGATCCGTATCTTTCGACTCTTGATCCGTTTCATTATATCCTCCTGCCATTAGTTCCCATCTCATCTTCATAAATAACGTGAAATGGAGCCGCCATCGATTCAACTTGAAGCTTGAGTTGGAAAAAAAGCAAGAGCGAGAAAGATACAAACGATTTTAAATTGTATTTTTGGAATTTGCACGTTTATTTATTCAAAATAGACGAGATCGGCAACAGATAGCGCTACCGACAGAAGCTTCGACAATTCACGAACCGTTCGTGAGCCGATCATTAAGAGAGCGAAACGGATCTCCCGCCTTCCCGCAAAGAGTCATTAAAAAGGTGAGATTACAAAATTACCCCCCTGGACGACCCGGGTTCGAGTTATGAAGAATGGTCAGGCGGCCGACCCCTACTCGGCGAATTGAAATCGATTTTAAAAGACTCACATCTTTCCATGGTTATACAGTATGCGGCCAGTATATGGAATCATTACGAAATAGACTTAAATAACAAACAGAAGCGTGTTCAGCGAAGATAGGCAATATTTGTAAAGTGACTGTATGATAACTAAATTAGGGTTACCAGTCTATTACATGAATTAAAATGGGAATCATTGCCAAACCGTAGGTTGAAATTTAGACTTATTCTCTTAAGTAAATTCCAAGAAAATGGTTTCGCTGATGGCGTTAAAAATATTTTGCGAACTCCAATATCCTATGGTAGACTGGACCATAATCAGTAAATTAGAGAAATTGATTGCCGAACTGAGAGACTAAAAATGCCCTTCCTTCATAGTACAATTAGGGATATGAATAGCTGTAAATGTATCCAATAGTATAAATACGAGTGTATCAATGGATACCATAGGTAGTTGCGTGTTGGTATAAGGACTTTAAGCTAACCCAACTAAAAGTATACTTTTGCATGTTAGCTTTGCTATTTTTATCTTTTTTAAATTGTGTAGTTTTAAACAGTATATAAATATTAATCCTTTTTAATGCATGATATGTAGTGCATTTTTGGTGACAATTCACCCTCTGCCACACACCTTTATGGTGGCTTGCAGGGTATTATGTAGATGTATGATGTAATCCATTGCTATTTTTACTTTTTTAAATCGATCTGTTTCGACTATAATGTATCTACTAATCCTTTTTAATGCATGATATGTAATGCATGTTTGGTGTGAATTCACCCCCTGCCACACAATTTTAATTTGGTTTGAAAGTTATTTTGTAGAAAAAGAACAGCGCTTCCGTGTATACTATGAATCGAATTTAATAATTTTTGCTAAAAAATCATTCAAAAAGAAAATTGACATAATTCCCTTAAGGAATAGCTAAATGTCGCGCGTTGAGATCTCTTGGAATCCTTACGGGATTTCTGCAAAGAAATGATTATGGAGTAAGATTTCAGACATCATCTTGCCAATCAATTCTAAGAGCAAACCCTTGTAACGGGAGCGTAAAAATGATGGCTCAATGAGTGGGCAGCAATAATTGCAGCTCTTAGACTACAAGTTAGTAACAATGATATTGAGAATATTTTACTACCTCTACATACATGCAATGAGTGATGGCACCTGCAAACAAATAACAAGCATGTATTTATATTGTAATATAACCATTACTAATTGCTTTGTCTTGTATTAATAATACTGATTCATTTTTCCCAAGGTATGAATGATTTAGCAATGTAGGCCATATTTCTGATCATTTGCAGGGTGCTATAATCAAATTTCACTTACATACCCATGTAAAATATGGTCTATTGTATTCTCCCGCCGCAGAAATAAAATTTCGTACTGAATGTGGAATCAAGGAAAAACAAGAAATAAATTTGCCTTTGTTCATTCCTCATTTTGCAAGTATCAAAGTTTTGCATAGTGATACATGACAACCTTAATTAAAATTATAAAATTACACATTATAAAAGAGTTAATCTCGTGTAATACTTAAATTTAGGGAACGAAATACAGAGAAGGAGGCCAATGGTAGGTATGTGATGGACGTGGAGTTGAGAAGCAACATTGAAATTAACGGATGATGACTAGAGCAAATGCAATTTGTTGCTGCGAGAAACAGATTGTTTTGGGATCAATGACGAATTTCTATTAAAAATTATAAAAGCATAAGAAAGAAGCAAAAATTCCAACGCGCTCCCCATTGCAATTTAATACGCATTACTCACCATAAGTTATTTGATACAATATCAATGAATCGTTAATACTCTCTAGATCTTATCTACAACCAAAAGAATTATCTGGTTATATAATAACCTGGAAATGAAATATTCCTGACCTCTGAAAGATATTGTACGGTTTTTTAATTCGTAACAAACTTTCAATTCTATCCATTTGAAGCCTGCTTTTATTTGCATTGATAATTCAAGACATTTAAAAATTGTTGGTAGGTGATGTAGATCTTAGTAGTGAATCCATTCATAAATTATTGAAATCACAGAAACCTATCAGACGCTTCCGATGCACAAAAGCGAAATTCTCCCCTTTAAAAGAAAAGCAATTCTTAATGGCGCGACCCATTTCATTTTTCACCCTTAATCAAGTCTCCGTCAATGAACCTGCATTTCCCACCCCCTACACCTCACCGCGCCCCGATGAAACTGTAAACACAACAGGGAAGTTTAGTTTATTTAAAGGGACGGGAAGACCTTGGACTCAGAGCCGGGCCGGACAAAGGAATGACTTATTAATAAGCCATGGGGGGGAGGGAGGGAGAGAGAGAAGGGAGAGAGAAGAAAAGGGAAAGATTTAAAATTAAAGAGAAGCACGCAGGGAGAGAACGCGAATGGGAGCGGGTGAGAGGAAGGGGTCGTGCAATGGGATAGAGCCCCAGGAAAGGGTGTGGGGTTTGGCTTCGGGGAGAGGCGGACTTGGTGTGGGGGCCGCCAGGGGGTCGCTCAGGGGTCTCCGAGAGCAGAGGGGGAAGGCGGGAGCAATGCTGCCCGAGCTTGTTCCTCGGCTTTGAGTAATAGTCGTCCTGTTTAACCGGCTGCTCTTCGCCGGGCCCCATCACGCTTCCATACAACCCCGGGCCCCTTCAGCCACCGCTGCCGTGACAATGGGGAGCCTCACCCCACTCCCCCAGCAAAGAAAATCGCCCCCCCCTGCACCCCCACTCTGCCCTCGACATCCCCCTCCAGTCGCACTTCGCCCCCTCCCCTATTCAACCCGACTCCAGAGGTGACTGCATCTGCCGGGGAGGATATGCACTTGGGTATGTTGAGGGGCGAATGGGGAGCAAGAGGCACAATGGAGTCGGCGAGGGGATGGAGGCAGCAGGTGGCTCCGGTTGATCTCTTTTATATATATTATATATCTGTGCACATAAATAAGGGGAAAGGCGTGGAGGTAAAAAAATGGGAAGTCTGGGGAGGAGGCTTCAGGTTTGAGGGTTCCAACACTCTCTCTGTTCCTTCGCGGTGAATTTTCAAGAAATCTGACATTTGAGAATCTGCCTGTTCTTCTTCTGATGGGTTTCACGTTTTAAATCTCCTTCCTGCCTCCTAATATCATAATTCATTCTACTTACTACACTCATTTCAATTGCGGTTTTATTACGTATTGGGCGTCAAGGCGAAAGGGATTACCACTTTTACAGCAAGTATGGTTAAAAAATTGTAATTAACGGTTAAATATTTGTGAATTATCTTATTAAAAAAACAAAATATTTATAGTTCGAATTATTCGTATAGGTACTAATTACTCTTATACCGTAAGCTTATACTTTAGGATATAAAATTAAGCATATTATATTATAGAATAGAGGGCTCACCGCATATGGCAAAGCTGTTATACGTTTTGGACGTAATACTGGAAAGTTTCCATAGATGGCGAGGTAAGAATTTTTCGAGTTACTTCATAAACGATACATATTGCTTACATTGCTTTTATTTTTCTAATGGGATGAAGTGGCACATGACATATATTATTGCTGTAGTTTTGTTATTTTACTATGATGGTGCGATATACTTTTACCTAACGTCAACAGTAACATGGATAAGTTAACATTTCTCTCACTAATAAAGGAAACTGGATATCTTGTCACAGGTGGGATTCCTTGCTGCTTCATAACAAACACAATCCACCGCTGCAAGCAGCAGACAACTAGTCACTTCTCGATTGTACCGCTTTAGTCGATTAGGAAAACGAAAGCCATGGAAGCGATATATATCGTTTGTAACGTACCGCAAAAAAGCTTCCCTCGCCATCTCTGGAAACCTTCCAGTACTACATCCAAAACGCATAACAGTTTAGTTTTGCCCCATGAGGTGAGCCCTCTGTATTATGCTTCGTTATATCTACTACTAACTAAAGAAGGCGGAAGAGACCTTACTTACCCGTAGTCGGCACTTAGTTAATTGCAGTGTGTAGTCAGTGTATGGGATCCGAATGAATTAGGTTTGATCAGACAACTAGACAGTGTGCAGCGTAGAGCAGCTGGGTCCGTTAAAAGGTGTTACGATTAGTTGAGTAGTGTTTCAGAATTAATACAAGAATTAGGGTGGGAATCATTACCTGAGCGTAGGTTAAGGTACAGATTAAATCTACGAGGGCAAACTTAAAAATAAGGTCTCCAATTTATTTTTTCATAGAAAATGAAATTTATTCATAATGTTGGATACATCGTTGGAAAGGTCATGGCTTCAGCTATTTTTCGATGTAGTCAACCTGGCGGTCGATGACTTTTCTCATCCACACGATGAACTTTTGCATCCCGTCGTCATACCAGCTTCCGTCCGCGTTGCGAATATAGGCATTGACCTCCTCTTGCACCTCGTCGTCCGTCGCGAACTTCATCCCTCCTAGGTGTTTCTTCAGGGCTAGGAACATGTGAAAATCACTGGGTGCGAGGTCGTGGCTGTACGCAGGGTACCCGATCACTTTCCACCCAAACTTCGAGATCAGTTCCTGCGTCTGATTAGCCGTATGAGGGCACGCGTTTTCATGATGAAATGAGACCCCCTTCGTCAGCATTCCTGGACGTTTGTTCTTGATGGCGCGCCGAAGATTTTGTATTGTGTGGCAGTATCTTTCCTTATTGATAGTCGTTCCTCGGGGCATCCAACTCCTCTTCTAACTCCTTCACCGTTACCCGGCAGTTTTTCAGCATTTCCGCCTCCACTGCTTGCACTGTCTCATCTGAGTGCGATGGCTTGCCACTTCTTTCCTCGTCGTGGACGTTTGCGCGGCCGGAAAGGAACTCGCGGCACCACTTACGAACGTTTTTAACATCCATACATGTTTCACCGTAAACTTCAACCAATTGGCGATGAATGTCGATAGGTGCCACCTTTTCCGCGGTCAAAAATCGTATGATGGACCGAATTTCACACCTAGACGGAGACGCGAGTGGAAGCTCCATCGCGGACTGCTACTATGCCAAGACTGAGCTGTCGACAATGCTTCGTGGCAGCAGAGTGGTAGTGGAGAAACCAAGGAACACGGCGGTGTTACCGGATTGCACCTAGCTCTTCATGCGGCGACGCAATGACATAGGAGACCTTATTTTTAAGTTTGCCCTCGTATTAGAGAAATTTCAATCGAATAGTAGCTCAACTGAAGATGTTAGGCACATATTAAAAACACCAGCGTATTATGCTAGATTCGACCAGATAAATAAGATTAGAGAGATATATTGTCGTACTGATAGATTCAAAATGGCATTTTCCCCCGTACTATAAGAGAACAGAATAGGCAGTATAGCAAATGGATAGGTAGGGGAAATATTGTAGAGTGGTGAGTAGTGCATGATGCATGTATCAATCCCTTAAATACTATATATACTAACAATCTACTTGCATGAGACCCTATAGTTGCTTGTTTGCATGTCGGTAGTGCATGCTTGGTGATATTCACCCCCTGCCACACACCCTCGCGGTGGATTGCAGGGTATCGTGTAGATGTTGATGGCCCGGATTCAATGCCATATTGCTGAGGTGGTAGCGAAAAGCGTGACCTGCGATTGTCAATGCAGATACACCGCCCGACACCTCTGCTGGCAACTCCGCCTTGGCTTTTCGATCGGCACGTCACCGTGTCAGCGGGTAATTCCTTATCCTTCCCTCCTTCCACTACCCTTCAAGTTCCACTTCGTCTCTGATTGTATGGTACCTTAATAATAAATTAGCTCTTATTAAATCTAAGTCCTGTGAGTGGTTTCGCCGTCATAACTAGGTGGAATGCTTACAATTAATATCCTAATATAACTCATCAACTACCTCTCTTTTCCGGGTTCGTCGAATCAAGTTGCCCGTCGGGAGAATTGAAGCGGTGAGTTCAACGCACGACGGACGTTCAAAGAGTGTTCCTGACGTGAAATTCCTCTCTTCGCTGTCACGTGGACTCTGAGGCATTACGGAGATTTCGCCGAGAATGCAATGAGTCTCCCTCCGTTTAAATACCGTTCCCTCGAAGTGGGGATGGCGTGTTATTTGACCAGGAAAGCCATTATGACTGAGATGTTAAAAGACATATTTCCAAGACCATACATTCAGTGATGATGTTAAAAATATTTTGCGAACCCCAACAATGGTAGACTGGACCATAATCACAAAATTAGAGAAATTGATTGCAGAACTGACAGATTCAAAATGTCCTTTTTTCCTCGTACAATTAGGGATATGAATAACGGTAAATATATCCAATGCGAGTGTAGCAATGGATAACATTGGTAGCTGAATGTTGGTATAAGGACTTGAAGTTGACCCAACTAACAGCATGTTTTTGCATGTTTGCTTTGCTATTTTTATCTTTTTTTTTCATAGTGAAGTTTAGACTAGTATATTAATGCTAATCCTTTTTTATGCATGATATGTAGTGCATGTTTGGTGAGAGTTCACCCCCTGCCACACACCCTTATGGTGGCTTGCAGGGTATTATGTAGATGTAGATGACATGACGAAGCGTACATAAATGTGTGGCGATAATCCGCATATGGCTTCTATATGTGCGGTGAACTGCGGGGTTTGCTCGGTGGTTCAGCTTTCGCCTCCCATGTGGGTGGTCCGTGTTCGGCTCCCGGTGCCCGCAAATAATTTTTCGATTTTTTCGAACACTTCCAGATTGGTCTCTAGAGTTCTGGTGTGTTGTTCTAGACGATTGCTCCACCTTCGCCATTGGCATACAAGCCGCTTCTCCTTCCACTTAGGCAGTCTTATTCGAAGCGTTCTCCAATAAACGTCTGTTCTCAACATAAAAGACATTTCATTCCGCGCTGCCAACGCTACAAGTGGTAAAAGGCAGATTACGAGGCGATTCTATTGTAATATTTGGAGCCAGTATGTATTAAAATACATCTTATTATTGTAATACTGCTGTTTTTTTAGAAAGAGACAAAACTGTTTTATTTACAGGTCCTGAGTGGTTCTTTTTTCAAACATTCAAAGTGAATTCATCAACTAGAATACTTCAACGCTGGTGAAATTGATGAAATAATTGAGAGATTTACGTGCTTCCTTTGTAAATGCAATGAAAAACACCCAACTGAGTAGTTCAGTGTAAATAAGAAGAATATTGTATGATGCTCACAACTTTCCAAGACCTCTACAGGTATGTATCCAGTTCTATATTACGACGCTGGAAATCAAAATCCAAATGGGAATTACTCATCAGGGCTTTTATTAACAAAAAATACGAAAAATAATTTAACAAAAAAATAAACCCTATCTGGTACGAGGTATGAAAATTAAATTCTTTTTCCGAGCAAACCGGAAAAATATTGACCATACTGCCATATCCTTCCCCGTGGAGTGATTAGGTAAAGCATGTTAAACGTATTAGTGCACTATTTGCAAGTTTAATGAGGATAATTAATGCCGAAAAAAGTTACCGTGAATAAATTTAATAGGGGTACAATGGAGAATATGCATGAAATTTGTTTCTCGAAGATTAATGATGCACTTGATGCGAAATTTTCTCACCGATTATAAATATATAAGCCAAATTTTTTTACTCCCACCACAAAGATTATTAAATGATATTAAAATGTTTCCGGAAATCGTCGAAAGTCACGTGACCTGAAACGCCTTCTGACGTATATGCACGGTATAGATTCCATATTGCTACGGAGATAGACATTTATATTTAAAAGAAAACGAAGTGAATATATTGTTTTGAGGTTTCTAGCCGTTTCTCGAAAGAAACGAAGACAAGAAATACACATTCCGACAATTTCCTTTGGTTGACTCCCTTATGGCGGCATTCTTCTTAAAAAAGCCAGCGATTACATACATTACATACGTATTCTTGTGCACTAAACAGGCATTATATAATTAATGAACGATTTGCTCGTTACCATCCATACTACGTAAATAAAAAATCGAAATACAATCGTTTATTGCATTAAACAAATGAGATAAATACATACGGTATCGCCAAGTTTTCATTTAAAAACTTACCTCCACGCATAAACAGATAAACAACGCCAATAGAGATACCGTGCCGTGACGTCATGCGATGACGTCGTGTTTTTAAGCTGCCGAAAAGGTACAATTTTCTAAGAGTAATATCTTTGTAACGCAACCTAATTCTTCAGCAAAATTTTCGCCAAGCACATTTTAGCTAATAAACTGCACATTCAAAGAGTTATAAAAAATAGTGCATGTTTCCCATTCCGCACCAATATTTTCCCTGAAAGGTAAATAGTCATGCTGTAAAATTTTATTTCGAAATACCCGGCAAAGGACGAGCAAAAGATAACCCGAGTGCAAAAACAATTACATTTTTTTTCGCGGAGAGATAAACTCTCGTGCTGTGGCTGATCCACTGAGTCGATTCTTGGCAATCCGATTCGCTTTACTCCACTGTCTCAGTCCCAAGGGAGCGGGAGGTAGTCAAGATGAAAAGCTCTGTCCTAGCACAACCCGAGTGACGTGAAGAGACCGCTGAGGGCGAAAAGGAGTTGAAGGAACCTCCCCCGAAGTGATATCGCGGACAAAGGCGAGGGTGACGTGTTCCCGGAGAGTAGCCGAGCGTGGCACCTGTTTGTGCGGTTACATCACGCATATGGTTAATACATTGAAGTTTAATTGGGGACGGGGAAGTGAGGGGGGAGGAAAGGCCCCCTGGGGAAGGGGGGGGGGGGGTGAGACGGGGAAGATCTGCTCCAGATGTCGGTCCTAGCGCGCTGGGGCCAGTTCATTGGCTGGAGATCTCGACTGCGGATGCAGCACTGCCCTCTGGGGAGAGAGGGGACGCAGTATGGGTAAGAGGGGGAGCGGCTTGTTTGAAGAGTGGCCGACTCAAAACACCGCGACCGCCCGCAGGCCTTCCGCGTGAGCCGCGCTCCCAAATTGATTTTTCCCCTCGGACGGAGAAATTCAACGTCTTGAATGTTTATGCGAGACGCACCCTGCCAACAAAAAAGACTTAGTGGTAACGTACGATCGTAGGGAAATAATAGGTCGTTTTTCTGCCAGTTTCCGGAACTTTGGTTAAAAGCGATAGTTATACGAAATAAAGGACATTCTCGTCTCACGTGCTCAACAACTCGGAACCTATTCTCCATCCCCCTTGCCTTCAATTCACCATGGCACAACTGGCCTATAAAACCATCTTCCCTCCGAGAAAACGTTAGAATCGAAGAATAAAAATGAATCAGTGGTATCATCCGACGGAAAACAGAGTGGAGCAAGAAAGGGAGGATTACAGCAGAGACAAGAAGAAAGATATGATGCTTTCTCGGTGTATACCGTTGTTGAAGGCTATTCGAGTTCTCCACTGGGCAGAAATGCAGTACTTGACCCGGTGGAGAATCCGAAAAGCCTTCACCAAGAGCAGAGACGTGAAATGAGTTGATGAGAAGCAATACGCAAAGAGAGATGTAAAAAAAACATGCCAAATGTATAAATAAAAATATAATTTTATTTAAAGCAGCAAATGGTCGTTTTTCCTCCGTCGCATGCCTACTTCACACTCATCGACATGAAAGTAAAGGTGTTCCCGATTTTTGGGAGGTCCTAATGCGCGATTTGGCCAACGATGTCTTAAGAAGGTTGATCCGAAAAGTGAAAGTCATGTCATTTTTTTTTATATTTTCAGCACTCATAGAACTAAAGTTCCACTATCTAATAACGTAAAGATAAGTATACCAAACCATACTCCATTTTGCACACTTTGCATTCCAAATTACATACGATTAACGGCGATAATGGTGATATTTTATGCGTAATTTCACAAGGAGAAAGTTGTGAAGGATGTAAAAGAGAGGAGTTACGTCAATGTGATGAGGTTGGCCGACAGAAGAATCGAGTGGAGGGCTGCGTCAAATCAATCCTACGATTGTTGACCGATGATGATGATGATGAAACATATTAAGAACTAAAATTTACAAACAATCTTACAAGAGAAAGATATCACTTGGCTTAGTGGATCCTTGGGGGCATGGCTAGCCTCTCTGCTTACTGAGGCATTTTCCGAGTAATAGCTTAAATAGACATTGAAACAGGTGGCATTTTATGGTATCTGTGCATGAAATTATCATGAAATATGCATGGATATTTTACGTTACAATGAATTTGTCTCAACTACTCCTTGCCAAGAAATAAAGCCGGTAAAAGAATATTCTTTTTAACTTAATTCCATAAAAATAGCTCCATTATTTGTTAAATTGAGGATAAAGCAGAGATAACATTCAAACGTTGGCAAGGCCTCAATGGTCTCATCAGGTTTATTATGAATAATGGAAAGTAGAACAAATGATGATTTCAAAGCGAATTAAGTAGGTAACGAGAAGAGGTAGTGTCGGGTGATTTCGCTTTCATTCCTTTTACTTCCCTCGCACCCTTCTTCTTACCCAATCGCGCGCAAAGCATTAAACGTATCAGCGCAACTGATGCAAGGGTTGTTGGGTGGAAATGTACCATTCCAATGGAGTGGCCATTCGCCTCCCCCCCCCTGATCTAGATCTCGTCCAGAACCGACCGCAATGCCGTGCCATGAATACATACGCCTTCCACGCGAGACTGGCGTTTATACGATTCCACACCGTACCACCCCTAAGGGTCCCTCCCCCCGAACTGCTACACCCACCCCCGAGGGACGAAGCCTAAGGGAGGGAGGGCCTTTTCTGTGTGGTCCACGGGGGGGATTAAGGGTTTGCAGAGGGGAGGGAGGGGGACCGGAGACGGATTGATGATGACTGGTCCCATTCTGGTCCAGACCGAGAGATGAGGGAGCACATCTGTTGGTGCATACGTCTCTAGGGCCGGACCACAGCGCTGTGAGGTGCGCCAAAGGGTTCGCGACGAGGAACGTATTGGCCGACATTTATATTCCAGCACATATGTGTGTGTGAGTTCGTGGAAGGGACGCGTCCGCAAAGAGGGAATAAAAGTCTTGCTTCGTTCCTACTCCGACCCTGCCTCCCACACACACCAATGAGAGAGGCAATCGGTCCCTGTCTACATATGTCCTCGGAACGAGTCCAATTTTAGGAACCCGTCGAGCCATGACGCTAACATATTCTTTCGCTATGCAGGCTCCTTTAAATTTTCTTTAATAATATATGATTCCCTGGTCGTCAATCGATGCATGCGGTAGCGTTCCGATATCACTTACTTCATTCCTAAATTATTAAAAACCGCTGTAACCTTACAACTTAGGTAGTAGACAATTTATCATTCCTGGGGAAAGATCATTGACACATGATCTTTCCTGGGGCAAACACATAGGTGAAATAATAGGTCAAGCTAATCGTAGACAGGGATTCATCTAAAGAGTACTGGGTAAGTGAGACGATCATGTACGAGAAATCAGCTACTTTTCCCTTGTTAGACCTCATTTGGAATATGCTACCAGTGTATGGGATCCCTAAAAAATCGGTCTAAATAATGAACTTGAACGTGTGCAGCGAAGATCGGCAAGATTTGTAAAGGGACGGTACGATAACCTTATTAGCGTAACCAGTCTATTAAATGAATTAAATTAGGAATCATTGTCAGATCGCAGGTTGAAATTTAGACTTAATCTCTTAAACAAATTCCAAGACCATACTTTCAGTGATGATGTTAAAAATATTTTGCGAACCCCAACTTACTATGGTACACTGGACCATGATCACAAAATTAGAGAAATTGATTGCCGAATTGACAGATTCAAAATGTCCTTTTTTCCTCGTTCAATTAGGGATATGAATAACAGTAAATATGCCCAATACGAGTGTAGCAATGGATAACATTGGTAGCTGCATGTTGGTATAAAGACTTTAAGCTAAGCCAACTAAGAGCATGTTTTTGCGTGTTTGCTTTGCTATTTTTATCTTTTTTTAAATAGTGAAGTTTAGAGCAGTACCTATATAAATACTAATCCTTTTTTATGCATGATATGTAGTGCATGTTTGGTGAGAATTCACCCCCTGCCACACACCTTTATGGTGGCTTGCAGGGTATTGTGTAGATGTAGATGTAGTCAGTTACGACATTAAACACGTCTTGTCCATAGGTGCTGTAATTGATCTCATTGCATCCAAAAACTTTGTGAAAATTTTGTGAAATATTTTTTGAAAACGGCATAAGGTAAATGCAGCTTGGTAGCTTTCACACGTACTTCACTTGGTAAATGCAGCATGTAGCAATAATTTTAATGCATATTGGATATTTCAAAGGAAGAAATTATAAATTAAAAATTTTATTAGGAAACATAGCATACCGCAGGCACTTTAAAAATTTACGACGTTTTTATTTCGGGAAGATTATTAAAAAAAGATTTGTACCGTGTATGAACTATAATGTAGTGTATGATGAACTCAATTTTCTATAATTATAGCTAACTCAAGGAACGTTATCTATTGCTTTCCTATCAGCTATCATAGCCCTTTACCATACTAGTAGCCATCATTCCTAAGATTGGTTTGACTCGGCTCTCCTTCTATTGGCAGTACAATTGCTAGTAATAGGATTTAAGGAGTTCTAGATATTAGGGTCATAGCAAACCGTCCTCAACCCTAAGCCTAAATCTAAGACAACACGACACCCATACTCATAGTGAAATTTGAACCTTCGACTTTTAGTTTACCAGGCTGGTGCCTAATTGACCTGTTTTCAGCTGCTATTATTTATAGGCTAATGTCTTCAAATTTACGTTATTCTCCTTTTTCTAATTCCTTCATTACTTATTCAATAAATCTCATTAAGTTAATAATTTCCATGTATCTCTTGTATATTTCTTGATAATAAGTGAGAGCACGTGACAACAGCTAAATATTTTTATTATATTTTTAAGTAGAAGATTTACGCATCCTTGGGCCAGTCTTTTGTCACAGATACTAAAAGTATCGATTTATTTTTCGAAAGGGGTCCTCCAAATAAGACATCAGAGCCACATTAATCAAGATGGCTGGCAGCGATAAGCGTAGCACGTTAAGGAGACCGATCGCATTGTTGAGATGTTAGACACGCGCGTCCTTCACGGCCTCGCATTACGGCGGACAGATTCACTGTATCTGTGACACAGGGAGTTGGGACATGTTCCCACGGCTCCTTCCCCGGCGTTCACGCTTCACGCCGATTCCCTGCGAGTCAATAGGAATCCGATTTGTCACGCGTAGAACCGAGGGCTGTAAGTTACGCAGCGGGGAACCGTGGGAAGACGTGTCCAGAACAAATGAATGCAGACGTGAACCCACGCCACCACGAAAAGTTACTATTTATTCATTTAATGGCTTAGGGCTTAAAAGGTCTCGGGTATTTTCCCTGGGAACCTATCTCTCGTAGACTTTTCGTCACCTTGTTGTGACAAGCTGGTCAGTTTTAAAGGAATTGAAGTGGAGACAGATGTGAACATCATATCCTGTTTCACGCGAATGTCGCAGGAGTATCTTGTTAAGGGCTCAGAATGTCCGATGCTAAGTGGCTGAGGAGAAATATAATAAGATTATATTTCTCCTTGATGGCATGCGATGAAGTGGCGTTCATTTTTTTATCCTAGCGTAAATTCCGTACGACGAGAAAACATCATGAGATACCAAGACACTTTGATATTCATTGCTTTTACACAATGAATATAGTCTATCTCTGGGCCATTTGAGTAGATTTACAGACGCCGATTGGGAAACCGTATTCCGTAACACAAATAACGTTACAGTTCTCTACAAGTTACATTTTTTACAAACCGTTAGGTCTTATATGAAGTTGCATCACAATGCATACTATTTACTTTCCTGACCACGTTTCAACACAGACTGCCTGGATGAGGGTGCAAGATGACGATGCAATTTCACAGAAGAACTTGATTGTGATTTCAACGATTTGATGATGGTACGCAGTATCTGAACCATGGTTGTTCAGTTCGCAATAAATTTATTTTTTGGAATTGAATAGTTTTCTTTGCTATCATCATGAAGGGATTGCGCCTGGTAAATAGTGTTAGCTTCAACTACATATAAATTAAAAGCTATTTTTCTGGAGGTCGGTATCTAGATTTTGTAGAATAAATTCCCGTTGTATGAATCAAGTGGTATTCCGTTACGATATTACTGGTCCCCACGGTGAATTGACCTGTGAAATCAATTTTATAGAGGAAACTGACGTTCTAAATCACTCAATCGATTTAAGATTAATGGAAAAATAAAGAAAATTAGATAAATCAGATTAAGTGTAAATGATTTTTTATTTCAGTTCCTGTTTGGTCAAATTCATTGCATCCTATGGAAATTATTAGGAGCTTGGGGTACTAAGCAATTTTGAATCACTTCATCCATCATAAGACATTGTTTCTAAACATTCACTACCATGCGATGAATCTCTTTACTAACACCTTGAAGGTACAATGTACAATTCAAATAATAATCTTCATACGTAACATTAATATCGATCGTCATCTTCATTCAAGCACAGGCTGCTAATCGCTAATATCTTGTTATCCTGACATCTAACCCTAACGACACATCAACCTTTCGCATCGTGATACATGCCTCAATATTCATCGTCTTACTAAAAACATTTTCTCTGTTTCAGTTACTTGATTCAATGCTACGTAATGGACTCGCGAGATGCTTAAGAAACAAAAATATTTTTCCTAAAAGGGATGATTCCTCAGAAAAGGTTTAGCGTTCAAGGACATTTCCTTCGTGGATAACTCCTGATCCATCTAACTTTCGGCAGCTCTCGCCCCCGAAGAAAAGGCCAACGCAATATCAATAATCATCGCACGTGTCCGAGACGCCGAGAGGCGTGCAATTGGGACGACAAAATGGCCGTCGCCAGTGAGCGTCGCTAAGGACTCGCGCGTCGCCACGTGCGCGCGCGCCGCTCCGGGTGTGAACGGCACGTGGCGGAGGCGCGTGGCGGAAGTTGGTCGACCGGAAGGCGTCAGCGGAAGCGATCCAATCACATTACGTACGGGCGCTTGCCATTTATCCTCCAAGAATCAGTCCATTGCCTTGGTGGACGCGAAAACATGTTTTTAACCCTCGCGATTCGGAGTGAGACCACCCTGCACTACATTCCAATTGTAATCCAATACATATTTTGCAGCAGGCTACTCAAGCATTGACTTTCCTTGACAATGGGCGAATCAGGCGTGATTTCTTACGACATTTCAATAAAGAAATGAACATCATATGACCACTAATTAAGAAATGAACATGTTATATTCCTGATTTTTCTCTTTTGCTTCGGAAACCTCCCGGGAAAACGTTGACATGGAAAAGACTGAGAAATGAGTTGTTGAAAAAGGTATAGTTCTCCTCGTAGAACTTAGAACATAATGAATTATAAATTAACAAACGTGGAATGCATTGGTGAAGATCACCAAAACATGCACTATTGCCATGCATGGAAACATGCTAATAATATGGGTCACATGCGGCTAGATGGTTAGTTCCTACATATTAATAATGGGATTGTTTTTTAATACATTCATTATGCACTACAGACTACTCTACAATATTTTCCTACGCATACGTTTGCTATGCTGCCTATTCTGTTTTCTTATAATACGGGGGAAAATGACATTTTGAATCTTCTGGTACGACAGTCTATCTCTCTAGCCTTATTTATCTGGTCGAATCTAGCATAATACCCTGATGTTTTCAATATATATATCTAACATCTTCAGTAAAGCTATCCGTTTTATATTTTTGTAATAGATTTAATTCGTATTTTAGCCAACGATCTGATAGTGATTCCCAGCCAATTCTTGTTTTAATTCTGATACACCACAAAACCTACCGTAACATCTTTTAAGAAATAAAGCTGCTGTACCTGCACACTGTCTAGCACTCTGATCAAACGTAGTTTATTCCGGTCCCAAACACTGGGGTCATATTCAAGGTGGGGCCTAACTAGTGAAAAGTGGCATCGCTCTTTAGTCTTCTCATCACATTTCCCGAGTTCTCGTTTAATAAATCCTAGTTGTCTCTTGGCTCAGCCGCATATTTCCTGCATGTGTCTTCTCCTTGATAAATCTATAGCGATTTTTACACCTAAATACGTTATGTTTTCAACGTTTTCGATTTTCGCTTATAAATGCTATAGGATCACTCTATCGAATTTACCCTCTTCCTAAAAGTAAATACCAACACACTTTTTAAGGATACTAATGTTTAGAACGAAACTACGTAACCTGTCTATTAAATGAATTAAAATGGGAATCATTATCAGATCGCAGGTTGAAATTTAGACTTAATCTCTTAAACAAATTCCAAAATAATATTTTCAGTGATGATGTTAAAAATATTTTGCGAACCCCAACTTACTATGGTAGACTGGACCATGATTACAAAATTAGAGAAATTGATTGCCGAACTGACACATTCAAAATGTCCTTTTTTCCTCGTACAATTAGGGATATGAAAAGTATTTTTATTGTGCTCTCGTAAAGTCTTCTCGGGCTTTTACACCGGGTTAAATTTTGGTATAACACCAACGTTTCAACGGACGACTCGTCCATCGTCTTCAGGGTTAGTGAGTAAATTAAAGCCGTTGAGGCGTATCTTTAAACGGTTGCAACAATCAGGTTACTCCTGATTGACCGGAAGGATCTTCGAAATTTGGATAAGGAGGAGTTTTATCGTTTTTTATTCTATATAAAATGGGATTCCACGTATTGCTAATTTTATAACCCGTGTCTCTATTAAAATTATTTTTGTTTAGCCAGATCTCAATGGCCTCCTTAGCAAGCCTGTCCCAGAAGTTATACCAAAATTTAACCCGGTGGAAAGCCCAAGAAGACTTTACGAAAATAATCCGCCGGAAAGAATTAAATCATATTTTACCTTTATTGTGGCTTGCAGGGTATTATGTATATGTAGATTTAATGCCGATCGGTAGCATTCGGTGTAGATGTGGAGGTCTCTATTGGGATTTAATTCTTGCCACCAAACGGACTGCTCCCATTGATATCATTAAACATTCCTCGTCGGATTCCTGTCCATGCCTTCTTCCCTCCACTCCCGTCACTCGTGAAAATCGTGGCTCGAGCCCCGGAGGCATCGCTTCCCCTCCTTTCAAACTCCGTTCGAAAAACCGCAGGACCGACGCGACCACCACCACCGAACTGTTTTCCGAGAGGCAAGTGCATCTTGGGATTGGGGATGGAGCCAGAGGACTCATTGGCTCATTCAGTCCACCCACAAAGGGACTTCACCCCCCACCCACCCACCCTCTCCCTCCTCTCGAAGAGAATGCAAAGGGAGGGAGAATGGGCTGGTGCCATTGAATAGATTGCGAACATGGAGGGGAGGGTGTGGT
Source organism: Platycnemis pennipes (assembly GCA_933228895.1). Lineage (NCBI taxonomy): Eukaryota > Metazoa > Arthropoda > Insecta > Odonata > Platycnemididae > Platycnemis > Platycnemis pennipes. Next base: position 121,625,710 of record OW121854.1, on the reverse strand, counting down.
GGACGGCATATGGCACGCTCCGGGGCAATCTGGGGAGGGTGGGAGTGTTGGAGGGCAAGGTTGGCGAGAGAAAGAGTGGGACAATAAGTAGGAGGAGGAGCTGGATTATGCAGAGAGTAGTCGTCGTCGTCGGCTGTTGGGGGCTTCACCAAAGGGATCGATGCTCGGATGTTTCGAAGTGGACGACCCCCAGAGCAGCAGGCCGGACCGATGAGGGACAGGTTGAAAGCAGCAGCCCCCGGACCTTTAAAACACTGCCCCAGTTTTTGTGGCCGAGTAGGATGCAACGTGGAATGGCGAGTCGTCTGACTGCATGGTGCTAGAACGATTTAACTTGTCCCCTGACTACATCTACATAATACCCTGCAAGCCACCATGAAGGTGTGTGGCAGGGGGTGAATTCTCACCAAACATGAACTACATTACATGCATAAAAAAGGAATAGTATTAATATAGTAGTCAGAACTTCACTATTTAAAAAAGATAGAAATAGCAAAGCAAACATGCAAAAATATTCTGTTAGTAGGGTTAGCTTTAAATGCTCATACCAACATGCAGCTACCAATGCTATCCATTGCTACTCTCCGAATGGACATATTTACCGTTATTCGTATCTCTAATTGTATGAGGGAAAAAGGACATTTTGAATCTATCAGTTCGGCAATCAATTTCTCTAATTTTATGATTATGGTCCAGTCTGCCATAGTAAGTTGGGGTTCGCAAAATATTTTTAACGTCATCACTGAGAATATTGTCTTGGAATTTATTAAGAGATTAATTCTAAATTTCAACCTGCGATCTGACAATGATTCCCATTTTAATTCATTTAATTGACGGATTACGCTTATATAATTATTGTACCGTCCCTTTACAAATCTTGCCGATCTCCGCTGCACACGTTCAAGTTCATTATTTACACCGATTTCGTAGGGATCCCATACACTGGCAGAATATTCCAAATGAGGTCTAACAAGGGAAAAGTATTTGCTTGATCGCAAGTCCCAAGTGTCCTGGGGGTCTATGCTCGAGTTCTGATTGAGCTCTGCTCTCTGGAACAAATGAATGCCTTTCTCACTTCTCGCAAGTGGAGAAACATACAAGGTTATCACGCAATTTCACTCCAACGTGGCATCTCCTCCTTCGTGATCTCAGGATTCCCTTGACCTTGAGGGATATTTCTTCGAATGCTTAGGCAAGGACGGATTCGGGAGGGGAAGCCTGTGTCTGTTGAAGTTGTATCTGGGCGAATAAAGAGTCCCAAGTGCATTCCAAGAAGGCATGTTTGGCTTGAGAAGGTGTGTTTTAAACTTCTATTATTATCTCGAATAGGTAACCAAGGAGTAACGCGGTGCAAACACTGTTTGCAAATTAGTTGCCTTTTTCATCGCTCATTACAATCTTACTCATTCACTTTTCTCTTGAGTTTTTCTCTTATGCTTCCAGCATAGAGCCCCCCGGTAAGAAAAACTCAAATGAAAGCTATGAGTGAGATTGAAATGAGCGATTCGAACATACGAATTTTGCGAACCATTCGTGTTTGTAGCACGTGACTCCTTGGTTACCTATTCGAGATACTCTCGACTGTTTCGAACACACCTCCTGTAGTCCTCTCTTTTTACATACGCTTCAAATGGGAATACAAAGAGTATTTGACTGAAGGTATTATCAACGCACCAAAATCAAAACTTTCCCCTGAGTTCACAGCTTAGCCTCATTTTCCTTAATTCCTTCTGCGTTGAGAATATCTTCCAGTTCTCTGTCGTAACTCATGTCCTTCTATCGGATTCACTTCATTTGTTCAATAATAACTGAAGGAACACCTCTCCTATTTGATTATGTTTGCAGTAGTCTACGCGTTTATGAATTATTTTTGTAATTTGATGGTGGTATTTATGCCCTGACATGACGTAAAGAGGTACACTTTGTATACTACATTCAAAATATATATAATTAAACAATTCTTACAGTTATAGAGACAACAGCTAAGTGGATAAAGCTCATGGATACCTAAAGTCAAATAAATCAAATTCAGGGAAGGTACGTTCCATAGTATCAGGCTCAACTAGGTGGAAGTTGAATTTCGTAAATGAAATATTAAATTTGTTTCCTTCCACAGATTTATCTCCTTGGTACGACATGTTTCGACACATCGGTGTCATCATCAGGTACTTTCAGGGTAGGTATTTGGTGACCTCCAGTGCATCACGAGCTGCTTGATTTCTTAGGTACTACATATATAACTTAGAAGCAACCAGTGGCATGATAATTGAAATGATTCCATTATTCTGAGCCATGAATTTCATTTATCATTGTGATTAGTACTTGATGAACTCTACTCTCACCAGCCAGACCAACGTTAGAGTTGAACACAATGGTTTCGTTGGTATACGCCGCAATAAAGTCATTCCGACTCAAGTTTCAACGCCTATTTTTTTATGGTCGTGTAGGAAGTAGAGGAAGAAGGGAGGGTTGTAAGAGCCCCATCTTTGCACACCCCATTTCTTTATATTAATTCCCACCACCCTACACGCTGTATGTTATAGATTTGGGTTCAACGTTTGCAACGCATACTGGTGCTTTGCTTACTGCTACTTGCAATGACTTTGTTGGAAGTGAAACTCACGCAGGAATAACATTATTATGGGCTATACGAAGAGGTGAATTTCATCCATGATATATGCTGCATCACAGAAGTGCCATAATTTGATGTTTTCCATGTTTGGCAAACCGGTTGGATGGGACATTCCCAGGGAATCCAATGCTTTCTGAATCTAAAGTTTGTTCTACATTTCGCCTCAGATATCTATTACTGGCATCCATGTATGATGAGTGATGACAAGAACATTGGACCCGAAACCTTTGATTACGTCATGAACCCACTATCTTTCTGTTAGATATTGGATACTTTGCTCCCTCTCCTCGGAAAATTTCCTCGCCGTTTTCCATGTTTCTCGAGCAAACCACGACCAATTCTATCAACTTATTTCCATTGCTGCGTACAGATGCCACAATTCACTTCAATAGTCACCTTTTACACGATGATTAAATGATACCAATGATCTTTGAAGTCGTGCAAATGTATTTATATTCCGGAGTAATTATTATGACAAGACCAAAACAGACAAACACCAGACGCCACTTCTACCTATTGGTGGCACGTGTTGACTTGTAAGGCTTCTTGCATGTTTCTTTGCTTAATACAACCATAGCATAATAAAACGATTATCAGCAATGATACATGCGAGAAAATGCCTTTGAGCAAGTTCAACTATACCATTCTTCAATTTTGAATGGGTTCTAACAAAATTTTCATGCTAATAAAACACAATTTGGGTTACATTAGCTTTTCATTAAAGGCCTAAAGATTTTTATAGTTATCTAAAAGCATTATTCTTCGTCTGACCTTTTGCGAAAAATATACATCTCATATTAACGTATGTGGTCTTAATATACGTAGCCATCAAAACGGTTGTGGATATACAAAATTAATATATGAGTTCAATCTTACCCAAATTTCGAAGAATGAATTTAGCCATGGAAAAGCCTTCACCTTTCCTTATGACAGACTAACAACTTCCACCCGCATTTAAAAATATGAACCAACTTATTTCACTAACCAATTACTATATTAGCTAATACTTAAGTAAATATTAAAATCTTTGAATCAAAAGGGACCTGAAGTAGGTTTAGCGGACGTAAATAACCTCCTCTCGTTGATTTATTACTGGGACCGTTGATTCATTCAACGATTCGTGTTCAAAATAATCACGTTCCTCGAAAATCCGTGCATTGGAATTCAAGTCAGTGTTTTTGGAAGGACTCAAAAACAAATCAATAAGATATGAAAACTGATTCAGAAGACACATCCCCTCAAGTATCGCCCTGTATCGCTGATGTTTATTTTTATCAAAGATAGTCTGCTGACGTTGAAGTCTCCAATGACTAAAATTTATTTGTCCTACAGAAACGCCATTATAGGTATATAGGTAATATAATAATATGTCGGATTCACTTTTTTTATTTCCATTTTCCCTGGTTCCTGGATATTAGAATCTCAAATCATGACGGTGCTGTGTCCAGATACGTAATATGTATTTCAAAGCAGCCGCCGCGCCGAGCCTAGGATTACCCGTGCAGAGCAAGCGTAAACACAGAAGTGCAACGACCAGTGGAAAGATGAGCAGGTATATGTATAATATTTAAATTATAACTTTTAATACACAAACACCTTCCATACGCAGCATGTACTGAGTGATTCACGGAGTGTAGCGTACCAACGTTACATGTACTGAGTGATTCACCCAATTATTTTTAATCCCATCCACATTGATTTCTACATTCCCCACACATGGCTTAGCAAGTTGCTTATACAAATTACCTCTCATGCCTCCTACGAACTCAACAAGTACACTCTCCAAACAGTACTGTGTGAACTGAATGTTAAAGACTTAATCACATTAATTCATGTAAATATATCATGAATACGGTACTCTTTCCTTACGGTCAATCTAAGAAAATTTGCCAATCCAAATTAAATTCACCAATGGGCTCGTTTACCATATTGTTTATTGTCGAATATGATAGACTTCGTAAAATAAAAAGACCCGTATTTTTCCGTTTTTTGATCCATCAATTATTTCTCGAGTTATAAGCGGCGAAAAACTGATGTTTATAACCCTTTTCTGAAAAGTGGGTGTAGTTCAACCTCTGACGCATATGGACTTCGTCCATTCACAACTGAGCCCGCGAAGCTACTTTGCCTTATCGCAATGCGGGGACACAGCTGAATCTGCCAATAGGCCCAGCTGCGACATCATCACATCTACATAATACCCTGCAAGCCACCACAGGGGTGTGTGGCAGGGGGTGATTGTTCACCAAACATGCACTACATATCATGCATAAAAAAGGAATAGTATTAATATAGTAGTCAGAACTACACTATTTAATAAAGATAGCAATTGCAAAGCAAACATGCAAAAACATTCTGTTAGTAGGGTTAGCTTTAAGTACTCATACCAACATGCTGCTACCAATGCTATTCATTGCTACTCACCGATTGGACATATTTACCGTTATTCGTATCTCTAATTGTTCGAGGGAAAAAGGACATTTTGAATCGGTCAGTTCGGCAATCAATATCTCTAACTTTATGATTATGGTCCAGTCTGCCATAGTAAGTTGGGGTTCGTAAAATATTTTTAACATCATCACTGAAAATATTGCCTTGGAATTTGTGTAAGAGATTAAGTCTAAATTTCAACCTGCGATCTGACGATGATTCCCATTTCAATTCATTTAATAGACTGGTTACGCTAATATAATTATCATCTACATCTACACGATACCATGCAAGCCACCGCTAGGGTGTGTGGCAGGGGGTGAAGGTCACCAAGCATTCACTACTAACATGCAAGCAAGCAACTAAAGGGTCTCATGCAACTAGATTGTTAGTATCTATAGTATTTGAGGGGTTAATACATGCATCATGCACTACAGAATACTCTAAAATATTTCCCTTACCTATCCCTTTCCTATGCTGCCTATTCTGTTCTCTTATAGTACGGGGGAAAAATGCCATTTTGAATCTATCTGTACGACAATCTATCTCTCTAATCTTATTTATCTGGTCGAATCTAGCATAATACGCTGGTGTTTTTAATATGTGCCTAACATCTTCAGTAAAGCTATCCGATTGAAATTTCTGCAATAGATTTAATCTGAACTTTAATCTACGCTCTGATAATGATTCCCACCCTAATTCTTGTATTAATTCTGATACACTACTCAACCTATCGTAACACCTTTTGACGAACCTAGCTGCTCTACGCTGCACACTGTCTAGTTCTCGAATCAAACCTAATTCATTAGGATCCCATACACTGGCTGCATACTCAAGGTGGGGCCTAACTAGTGAAAAGTAGCATCGCTCTTTTGTCTTCTCATCACATTTCCCAAGTACTCTTTTTATAAATCCTAGCTTTCTCTTCGCTCGGCCGCATATTTCCCTTATGTGTCTTCCCCACGATAAATCTTAGTGATTGTTACACCTAAATATCTTACGGTTTCAACGTTTTCGATCTTCGTGTTATTAATTCTATAGGATCGCTCTATCGAATTATTCCTCCTCCAAAAATTGATAGCTACACACTTTTTAAGGTTGAGTTCTAACTGCCATTTGTCGCACCACTCTTGAATTGCATCTAAATCCTTGCTAAGTGATTTCGTGTCCTCTTCGTTTGATATACCCCTGTACACCTACGCATCGTCTGCAAAAAGTCTAAGGTTACTACTAACTACGGTACCCAAATCGTTTATGTATAAAAGAAATAGAAGCGGACCTACTACGCTACCCTGGGGAACTCCCGATGTGACTTCGATTGTGTCCGACATGAAACCATCTATGACAACCCTCTGCTCTCGCCCACTTAAGAATTCTTTTACCCAACATACAACGTCTTTATTTATACCAAAACTCTCTAACTTCAAGATTAATTTGTCATGAGGAACTTTATCGAAAGCCTTTTTAAAATCTAAAAATATCGCATCAACTTCAGTACTGCTTTCGCCGTGGACTAAAATATCGTGTACGAATAAAGCTAATTGTGTCTCGCGAGATCTACCTTTCCGGAACCCATGCTGGCTGTTTATGAGTAATCCCTGACTATCCAAATGCCCCATGATCGAACTGACTACTATGTGCTCAAATATCTTACAAGAGATTGACGTGAGTGAAATGGGTCTGTAGTTACTAGGTTCTTCCCTATCACCGCTTTTAAATATAGGTGTAATGTTAGCTACTTTCCAATCCTTGGGTACTGTGTGGTTCTTTAATGTTTTATTGAATATTATTTCTAGATAGGGGGCTATTTCAGAAGCTAATGTTTTATATACTCTGGAAGGAATTTGATCGGGACCTGGTGATTTGTTTTTACTTATGCTTTTTAACTGCTGCTCTATTCCGCGACATGAAATGTTTATTTCGGGCATTTGCTCACTGAAAGTGTTCGGCGGTGGTTCCACTGCGTTTTGTGACGATGAGTTGAATACACTTTGGAAGAAGGTGTTTAAAGTGTTGGCTTTTTCTACACTGCTGGTGACTCTGATTCCTTTATCATTTTTAAGTGTGTGCACTGTGGACTTATTTCCCTGAAGCTCTCTCACATATGACCAAAACGCTTTAGGATTGCTATCTAAATATTCTACTAACATCTTGCTCTTGAAATGTGATAACGCTTGCCGACATGATTTCCTTGCTAATGCTCTCGATTTTTTATAGTTTTGAACTAGCTAATTTTTTTCCTCTACCGATAGACCCCGTCTGGCATTTTTCATCTTAGCGTGGCATACCCTTTGTCGCTTTAGTGATTTCCTAACCTCCGCGTTATACCACCTTGGCTCTGTATTATCACTAATATCACTATCGTATCGTATCGTCCCTTTACAAATCTTGCCGATCTTCGCTGCACACGTTCAAGTTCATTACTTAGACCGATTTCGTAGGGATCCCATACACTGGCAGCACATTTCAAATGAGGTCTAACAAGGGAAAAGTAGCTGATTTCTCGTACATGATCGTCACATTTACCCAATACTCTTTTAATGAAACCCAGTTTGCGATTCGCTTGACCCATTATTTCACGAATGTGTTTACCCCAGGAAAGATCATTTGTCAGTCTTATTCCAAGATATTTAATGGATTCCACGTTTGTTAATTCATTATTACTTATTTTGTAAGTGGTAGGAGAAGAGCTATTCTTTTTCCAAAAATTCATTACAAGACATTTTTTTAAAGTTTAATTCTAACTGCCATGTATCACACCAAGTTTCAATTGCTTGTAGATCAATATTTAAATATTCTTCATCGTTTGGGCATAGAATTTCCCTGTACACTACTGCGTCATCGGCAAATAGACGAAGCTTACTTTTTACCACCTTTTGGATATCATTAATATACAAAAGGAATAGGAGTGGACCTATCACACTACCTTGTGGGACACCCGAAGTGACTTTAATTGCCGGTGAGGAAACACCGTCCAAAACAACCCTTTGAACCCGATCATGCAGAAAATCATTAATTCATGATATAATGTTACTGTCTAACCCATAAGATTTTAATTTCAAAATTAGTTTGCTATGAGAAACCTTGTCAAAAGCCTTCTTGAAGTCGAGAAATATAGCATCCACTGGAATATTATTTTCGCCAGAAACTAAAATATCGTGGGAAAAGAGAGCAAGTTGAGTTTCACACGATCTGCTCTTTCGGAAGCCATGCTGGACATTGGACAATAAATTCTGGCTATCTAGGTGTCCTATGACTGAACTGATAATTATATGTTCTAGGACCTTGCATGAAATGGATGTGAGGGATATAGGTCTGTAGTTAGATATTTGCTCCCTATCTCCACTTTTAAAAATGGGTGTTACATCGGCTGCTTTCCAGTCCATCGGTACGACGTGTTCGGTCAGGGATTTATTAAATACTATTTCAAGGTAGGGGGAAATTTTGGATGCTAACTCTCTATATACTCGGGAGGGAATTTGATCAGGGCCAGGAGATTTGTTGGGGCTTATATCTTTAAGTAACTTTTCAATACCATTACAGGAAATGTCAATTGGTTGCATCAACCGCTAAAAGAGGTCAGGTAACACGACAGTTGAATCCCCGGAAGGTGGGTTAAAAACGGTTTGGAAGAAGGAATTTAGCAAGTTAGCTTTGTCGAGTGTGTTTGTGGTCATTTCACCTCTATCATTTTTAAGTGAATGGACGGCAGACTTATGGCCTTGCACTTCCCTTACGTACGACGAGAAGACTTTTGGATTTTCTTTCAATTGTTCCCCAAGTGTTTTTCTTTTGAATTCTGCAAATGCATTACTAAGGGCTGTCTTTGCAGTGGATTTTGAAATTTTATAATTTTCAATAATTACATTACGCTCATCAGTGGGCATATGTTTACTAATTCTTTTCATTTTAGCATGACATATTCGCTGCCGTCTCAGGGATTTTCTCACTTCGGCATTGTACCACTTAGGTTCAGTGCTTTCTTTTTTTAATTTACTGGGGATAAATCTGTTGATCCCAGAGCGCATGATATTAATGAACGACTTCCATGAATCGTTGGTACATACCTTTATGGAAGACTTTTTGAATTCCGATAAGGAATCTCTTAAATAAATTTTAAAGTTAGCAAAGTCTGCTCTTTTAAAAATGTAAATCTTTCTTTTTTGTTTAAAATTTTTATCTAAAGATAGCGAGAGTTTTGCAGTTATAACTCTGTGGTCACTGATTCCATCAACCGTGTCAATCATTGTCACATGTTGTGGGATATTGTTTGCCAGTAAATAAAGAGTGTTGTCCCATCAGAGAGACCTCCCAAGAGTGTCAGGTAGCTAATTGTGTCAGGGAGTTATTGGAGAACACATCTAATAGAGTCTCACAGATGTCTTTCTTTGTCCCTTCCTCCAGCTTTGAAGCAGTATGTTCTCCAGTCTATTGATGGTGCATTGAAATCTCCACCTATTATTATATTACGTTGATTAACTATATTTATCTAAAGCAGCGAGTAATAAATCATCTGTGCGAGCAGACCTTCCGAGAACCCCCTCCACTCCCTTCCCTTCCTCGAAAAGCAGTCAAGGACGGGAGGAAAATGACGTCAATGTTATTACAACAGCTTTTTCGGTGGGCGTCACCTTTTTCTTGCTTTAATTTTTGATTTATGAGTGAATGGTTGTGGTTAGAAAATTAATTATTTCACTAAAATTCTTTTTTCATTTCCATCTAACAAATTCGTGCACAAAATTGCGATTTCGGTTCCGAGTAAACGCCCCCATTACAAAAGGAGAATAATTACTCTGACTAAATATATGCAATACATTGACTTTCCTGTTAAAGTCACCCAAGATCGCTTTGGTTCTCCACGGCTTTTATGGACCTTCTCCCTTTCGCAAAATTTGATTGTTCGATTTCCTGAGCTATTTCCTTTCGATTTTGTACCTTTCCCCAGCACTCTATCGTCTTCAACGGAATCTAATGAACTATCACTTGATCCGCTCTCCTAGTACACTCCAGTAACTTTCTTTACCAGCCAAAAATCATCGATTCTGGATCTAGACTACGCAACAACCCATCGCTAACTCCGAAATAAGACACCTTAACAACCTTTAACCAAAACCTTCTCGATGGTTTTCTATCTTAAATTCTCTCCTCCCATTTAACCTTTTGTTACAGTTACTTGAAACTTGCCATGCAGTTTTGGCCAGGTATATATATTGGTGATAAATTCATCTTAGTCCAATTACAAAACTGAAACTGGTGCTAACTTTCGTTTCTTCTCTTCTACTTCTATATTGTTTTAGTTTTCGGCTTTCATTTTATAATTTTATAGTAAATCTTCCTCGGTTAAATTGATGGCAAAGGCCATTAAAGGCATAGCTTGCGAATAACGTTACATAAAGTCCTCCCAGAGTGAAGTAATATATATTCGTTAGCTGTTAGCTCTCGCTTCTCAAACAGCGAAACCTCCTTTCATATCGAGCTCGCCGTGTTGTTGCATTCCCAGTTGTTTGCGGGCAGAGCTATTCGAATACTGAAAATTCATTTTTACGTCAAAAGCGGTCACAAACGGTCGGATACCTACTCTGTCAACTTTGTTGGCCTCATGATATGATTTGACTCGTGACTCTAAGTGTCACTTTTTGCTGTTTACCTTTCTAAAGGCAAAACTTTTCCTGAAAAAGGATTCGTCATCACCTAATAGACCTATGTCAAACATAGTAATTGAGTCATTTGAATTACAAATATTTAAAGACAATTTTTTGCAATAATATTTTATCGTTTTTATTTCACATTTTTGCCTCCGAAAGCTCAGCATAGCTTGAATTTGTATATTTTTAGGGAATATTGAAGGGAATGGCGTTTTATATGGCATATGCTCAAATTTCATCCCAAGTATTTTGTCAATGTATGATAACGATGACAATTGGCACAGCATCAAGTGCATTATTTCATCATCAATATCAACGGTCAACAATCCTAGAATTGGTTTGTAACAGCCCTCCACTCGATTCTTCTAAGGACCTACATATTATCCTCTACATATTAACGTAATTCCTCCCTTTTACATCCTTCATAGCCTGTTCCATATATCTCATACGAGGAGGCCTTCTTTGACGTTCTTCCCGTTCATCTACATCTACATAATACCCTGCAAGCCACCACAAGGGTGTGTGGCAGGGGGTTATTGCTCACCAAACATGCACTACATATCATGCATAAAAAAGGAATAGTATTAATATAGTAGTCAGAACTACACTATTTAAAAAGATAGAAATTGCAAAGAAAACATGCAAAAACATTCTGTTAGTAGGGTTAGCTTTAAGTACTCATACCAACATGCAGCTACCAATGCTATTCATTGCTACTCTCCGATAGGACATATTTACCGTTATTCGTATCTCTTATTGTGCGAGGGAAAAAGGACATTTTGAATCGGTCAGTTCGGCAATCAATTTCTCTAACTTTATGATTATGGTCCAGTCTGCCATAGTAAGTTGGGGTTCGTAAAATATTTTTAACATCATCACTGAAAATATTGCCTTGGAATTTGTGGAACAGATTAAGTCTAAATTTCAACCTGCGATCTGACAATGATTCCCATTTCAATTCATTTAATAGACTGGTTACGCTAATATAATTATCGTATCGTCCCTTTACAAATCTTGCCGATCTTCGCTGCACACGTTCAAGTTCATTACTTAGACCGATTTCGTAGGGATCCCATACACTGGCAGCACATTTCAAATGAGGTCTAACAAGGGAAAAGTAGCTGATTTCTCGTACATGATCGTCACATTTACCCAATACTCTTTTAATGAAACCCAGTTTGCGATTCGCTTGACCCATTATTTCACGAATGTGTTTACCCCAGGAAAGATCATTTGTCAGTCTTATTCCAAGATATTTAATGGATTCCACGTTTGTTAATTCATTATTACTTATTTTGTAAGTGGTAGGAGGAGAGCTATTCTTTTTCCAAAAATTCATTACACGACATTTCTTAAAGTTTAATTCTAACTGCCATGTATCACACCAAATTTCAATTGCTTGTAGGTCAATATTTAAATATTCTTTATCGTTCGGGCATAGAATTTCCCTGTACACTACTGCGTCATCGGCAAATAGACGAAGCTTACTTTTTACCACCTTTTGTATATCATTAATATACAAAAGGAATAGGAGTGGACCTATCACACTACCTTGTGGGACACCCGAAGTGACTTTAATTGCCGGTGAGGAAACACCGTCCAAAACAACCCTTTGAACCCGATCATGCAGAAAATCATTAATCCATGATATAATGTTACTGTCTAACCCATAAGATTTTAACTTCAAAATTAGTTTGCTGTGAGAAACCTTGTCAAAAGCCTTCTTGAAGTCAAGAAATATAGCATTCACTGGAATATTATTTTCGCCAGAAACTAAAATATCGTGGGAAAAGAGAGCAAGTTGGGTTTCACACGATCTGCTCTTTCGGAAGCCATGCTGGACATTGGACAATAAATTCTGGCTATCTAGGTGTCCCATGACTGAACTGACAATTATATGTTCTAGGACCTTGCATGAAATGGATGTGAGGGATATAGGTCTGTAGTTAGATGGCTGCTCCCTATCGCCACTTTTAAAAATGGGTGTTACATCGGTTGCTTTCCAGTCCATCGGTACGACGTTTTCGGTCAGGGATTTATTAAATACTATTTCAAGGTAGGGGGAATGTTCACTTGTCCTTTAACGATTGTCTTTATACGACCATCATTTCCTATGATGCTGCCTATTGAGCTGTCCCGTCGTCGTCTGCTTAGGGTATTCAGAAGACTTCTATATTAGCCCACTCTCCTTGAGACTTCCTCGTTACTCTCTCGGTTAGTTCATTGAATCTTCATCACTCTTTTGTTGCACCACATTTCGAATGCTTCCACCCTTTTCTTCTCCGTTGCTGTCATCGTCCATGCCTCACTGCCGTAAAGAAACATGCTCCAGATGTACGTTCTGATGAATTGTTTCCTTGCTTCTACGCTAGTATTTACAGCTGTAAGTCAATTCTTCTTTTGATAGAATGCCCTCTTTGCCTTGGCTATTCTACTAACTATTTCTTTCTTGATTCGTCCATCGTTGGTTACTCGGCTTCCCAGGTAACAGAACTCTTTCACCTCTTCCAGTTTTTGCTTCCCTAGTTTCACGTTGGTTTTGGCCTCTTCTCTAACTCTGTAGCGATCACGGTGTATCAGGCTATCGTGTCTTAATATATGGCCGATTAGGTTGTCCCGTCTTCTTTTAAGAGTTTTCAGCAGACTTCACTTTTCTCCCACTCTTCTTAACACTCCTTAGTTCGTCACTCGGTCGATCCATTTAATCTTCATCATTCTTCTGTAGCACCACATTTCGAATGCTTCCACCCTTTTCTTCTCCGATGCTGTCATTGGCTATGCCTCACTGCCGTAAAGAAACATGCTCCAGATGTACGTTTTGATGAATTGCTTCCTTACTTCACTAATTGATGGAGAACGAATATTGAAAGTTTGAACTACATCTACATAATACCCTGCAAGGCACCAAAAAGTTGTGGCAGGGGGTGAATTCACACCAAACATGCATTATATATCATGCATAAAAAAGGATCAGTAATAATATACTAGTCTGAACTTCATATATGAAAATAGCAAGGTAAGCATGCAAAAACATGCCGCACAGTGGTCCCAAATCGAAAAAACTGACCAAAACTCATTTTTTTTACTTTCAGGGATGAAGTTGTGAATGGTGTATTCGAATTATTCAGAATATGGTCTACAATATAAGCTAATGCATTGGTATTCACGTTGATAAGAGTAGACTTTTGGACCCGTCAAACATGGAGCATTCAGTGTGAAAATGCCATTCGCGTGAAAGCAGTCGTTTTCGGAGAAGTTCACGCCCATGGAGGATAAGACAACATATTAAGCCAAAAAATATTATTGCATATAAAAATAAACCTTTGCAAAGCATTCAAACCTAAGTTTGTTCGATTTATGTTTTATTTACTAATTTTAGTATTTTTTTAAAACTTTTATCGTTTTACGCCTTAATTTTCAAATAAAAAGTGCAAAATCGTTTTTAGCACCTCTTTGACCCCAGAGTTTTTTGCATGAATTGAAAAGTACAGTATTTTCAACATAGCAGCAAAGAAAACTCTTGCTAGTTCTAGCAAATTCGACCACAAAAGTGATTTAAGTAAACCGATGCAGTGCGCAGACGCGGGCGGCGGCCGAGTTGGCGCTCAGTATAACTGGTGGGAATCCCTTTTTTGCAGATATTTTTCTAAGTTTTTACATATGTTGCTTCCTCTCCCACATTCTATATCTCATAAACAAACTATTCTCCTCATTTATAACATATTCTCCTGTCTATCCACGGTATAAAGTTAGGCTCCAATATTTTCTGTGAGTCCCAATGCTCAACTAAAATAGCGCGAGAGATCCAACGCAGATTCGAAGGAAATAGACGCATAAATAGAGTCGTTTCAGGTATGATGTGGTGGAATAGCATAATTAAAGAAGATTGGCAATTTGCCACAAATATGGGAAATTGCCAATCTCCTTTAAAATTAGACCTAGTTGGGGAACAAGTAACTTAAAAACCATTTGAAAGCATTTTGCATTGTAAGATTCCTGCTGCAATTCCCCCCTACACGTGTGTGAGGTTTGCAGGAAAAAGACGATAATAGGATCATGGTCCTCTCCCTGCGGCGAACTCTGCGCAAGTTACTTTTAAGCACCGCTTCTCCGTAATTTTCTCGCCAAAATTCAGTTTCGCTTAGTGTCTTGCCAGAGTGTGAGTTTTTTTAAGTGTGGTGGATCTTCTTTACGTTCGCAAAACAAGACATGGAAAGGTTGAAGAGGAGAGCCCGTAGTGGTTTGGTGTTGTTCCGGTTTCAATGCTCTTTCGTGGATCTGTGGCTTAAGTAGTGCAATTATTCTAATTGAGTGTGTTAGATTTTGTTATTTTTTTACCTTAAAAAAGTCTGCTAAGGGTTTAATGGATCGGAGAAATTTCATGCATCTTGAGATGCTTGAAAAGTTTATTGAAAGTGAAAAAGAATCTACATCGTTTAAGTGACAATATGTCCTGGACTACTTAAGCAACGAATTTAATTTAAATGAGGACGTTAATGCCAAAAATATTTTAACACGTTTTATGCAAAATATTTTCGTACGTGGGAGCAAAGTTCACGATCTGACCGTTTTTTTTAAGAATAAAGTTTGACAGTTGGCTACAGCTGAAGTTGAAATTTCCTCCGGATTTATATGAATATCTTCGCAGTACATCCGGTGAGTATCTACTGAGTGAATTGTCGTGAGTTGGGATTGATATTCGTTATGGTCCACATTAACCACAGTGTGGTTAAGTATTTACTCAGCCGTATATAATAAAGAAAATTTTCAAGGATCGCCAAAACGAGGATCTATTTCGAAGGTTACTTCTTACATCAGATCCCTGGATATCGACAATATCAGGAGTTCAGAAAAGAAAAATTGTGCAATTATCTGATGAGGTAAGGACTCTTCTTACTCTTAGAGGAATGGAGCGAACAGTGTGATGATGAGACTGATGAAGAAATATCGGACGACGATTTGGAGTGTGTTTAATATATTTTCTTGATAATGTTTGATAATTATATGGAAAAAGTGTTGATTTATTACTTTGATAATTCTATTATCCAACTAAAAATTACATCTGCTTAAAATTAAACTGCCAAATTCTGTGATCGGAGATTTAATTTTACAACTCTCCCAGCCGCAAATGAGCTTATTGCAATCGGAGCAATAACTTTGAAGTTAACCCCAGTAAAATAGAAGATGTGAAGCGACATGGTTTTGCAGCATTTCTTAGTTTGAAGTACCTACCATAAAAATAATACCTCCTTTGAAAATTATGTTGGCAGTGCTTAAATTTAAAATACTTTCAAATCCATGAGTAGGAAAAATAAATTTGATAAAATGTCTGCATGCACATAATTTGAATTAGCTATGATAAATTGATTAAACAAATAATGAAACAGAGTAATAATATCAGAGAGAAATAATGCTAACTACCAAATTATATTCCATATATATAAAATATAAACAAACAAGCGAAGCTAAAGAATTTCATTTGCCTCATATAAAATTAATTGTGTATACATTTTTCCAATACAAACACTATTAATCACTAAATAGATGCATGACAACATCAAATTAAGTTTATAGGATATAAAAGTTATATTACAAATTGCGGAAATTGCGTTAAATTTCATTTGGATTTTTAAATTCATTGTTTAAACAAATGCTGCAATAACAACAAAAATATATAAAATACAGAAAACATAACTTAAAATTTGGAATTACCGGGTCAAACCATAGAAGTCAACCTTTACATCAAGTAAGCAAGCAATGATAGCAGCGGTATTAATTTTGGTGACCTTTTTTCGATTTGGGACCACTGTGTGCCGTTAGTTGGGTTAGCTTAAAGTTCTTATACCAACATGGAACTACAAATGCTATCCATTGAGCTATGGGGCTTTTGGAGCGGGATATTTCTCATTTTAGCCGGACTCTCCTTTCAACTTCTCTCCTCTGTTCCACGGTCTGATATCGGATTTTTAACATAGGTATGCCCCCGCAGGAACGAATTCACTCAGCCTTATACTAAATTGAGGCGAAAAGCATAATAATTTCCAACTTTCCTAAGTCACCTCACTAAAGGCGATAAGAGCAAACTACTAGCATGAATCACAAACCCGAAGGACATAGGCTTGGTCATCAATTACGTTTGACACTCGCAGGAATTCCTGAAAATAAGGTCTCAGTCCATCTGCGAAAGATCTACGATCGCAAGGAATCTACGAAGTCAAGTGCCGTTTTGGAGAATATTGCATTGGCCAAACTTCAAGAGCCATGCAATGAAGAATGAAGGAACACCAATTGGGCCACCAAGAATACACAGTTCCACTTATCCGACATCGCCGAGTAAGTGTGGGAATGGCCAACGCACAATCGGGACTTCGAAAATGCTAGACTCATCTCTAGAGAGAAGAATTACTCTCCCCGACTCATACGGGGGGCTATCGAAATAGCCAAAACATTAACATTCAACAGGGAGGACAGCTGTTCGCTCTCCAACGCCTGGAAGTGACTCTTCCACAAACTGACTAATCAGGACGCACCTAGACAAAACCAAGGCCTATTATAAGACAGGCCAAAACTTGTATCCAGCACTTCAAACCTGTAGACTGCGGGCTACAACGCCGGCGAAACTGTCTGTCGAATTCCTCCTGCAACTCGTGTCCAGAAATGGCCCCAAAATGACTCGCCTTTCTCTTCCTTCTTTACACACTAAGGAATTTCCCTCTGAGTGTGGAACATTTGGCATTCTTGATCTTGGATTTTCATTCACTTGCCTTTATCCCGATTTATTTCGCGAGCGTATTGCTAATTTGTCATGCCTTTCTTTCATTATTTTCTTTTATGCCTTTCTTTTATTCTTTTATTTTCTTGTCATTCTTTTACTGAACAAACTTTAAAGTTGGGATGGGTGATGCAAGATGTACACATTTAATTTCAGTTTAACCTGTATCCCTACGTTTTGTAGTAAATATGGATAGCATAACGTGAACTTGCATGTTAGATATCATCCACTATTGCTATATGCAAGCTGACATTGGAAATCTTTGCAAGTAAATTAACATTGACATGATTTAACTACATATGAAAACATGGCCACATAAAATGTTACTGTATAGCGGAAGAAATTTTAAAACGTTAAAAAATGGAGGAAAATACTGGAAATGAAAGGACGGGGAGAATGGATATAATTAACTTTAGATATAGTGGAGAACTTACTGTTGTTATCAATTTTTTTTAAATATCATCTCCCAGATTACGGTTTTCGTGTCATCCAGTCTCCCGAGTCGAATCCGCGTCGATTCATCTTCGAGAGAGACAGTCTTGAAGATGAATCGACGCGAAGGACAATCCGAAAACCAAGTTGCGCCTACGGCACCACTCGGCGGAAGCCTCCATCAACATAAAGGTCACGATATTCCATAGGATTGAAAACAACCATTTGCAGAATTTTCTGGATAATCGTCAGAGTAATATTTGCACTTCGTTATTGTGTCATAATGCCTTCAGGGAGAATTTTGTGGCAGAATTTCACCATGATTGGTACAAATAAGTAACAAATGTTAGTCATGAATCAAACATTGATGCAAACAAGCAAATCAAATGTATTAAATAAGTTATAATTCTTTATGAAAGGATAACTTTTTTCGACGGAGTATTTTCCGATCGTAGCTTCATTTTTCACCACTGAGAGAGGCATATTTCTGAATAATTCATGTTGAGATATGTAATTTTAAATAATTTGTATCGATGTCCTTAATAAAAAAACAACAGTAGACTAAGTTGTTGATCGGTTATCATGTCCAAGAATGGACGTAAATTAACTTCGCTGCCTTTTATAAAATCCTTCCAAAACAGAAAGTAAGGTTTAATTAACCAATAATTAAGAACGTATGAATGAATACAATTGTGTAACTCACTTTTTAAACCTATTACATCAGTTCTCACGCTAATAAATAAGTCTTTAGAGAAACATATTCGTTTATTTGTTACATAAATAACTGCCGCAAATACTTTACACGTGATTAAGATGAGAAACGATAGTAAATCTTTGGACCGAAAACAACGATTTCGCCATCCGTGATCCTCTCAGAAATGCAATTGAGAGATGCAACTCGAAGACCCCCAGCATTTCAATGCATTCCCCCCGTCAGAAATAAAGAAACAGAACACAAAACTCAAGGGGAAAGGTAACGAAATAACACGGAATACATTAGTAGTGGCGCATTGTTTAAAATCGCCGAGTAATAGGGAGGGTAGGGTAAATCTCGGATAGGGAACTTGTGAGCGAAATGAAGGCTCGCTTTATCTATATGCAGATTCGTAGACGGCGGTGGTCCAGAGGAGAGAGCCGGAGGGAGGGCGAAATTAGGGGAGGAATGGGTGTGGGAGGGGTGCAGAGTTGTGAGAGGGTAGACGGATGTGAGGGATTAATGAGAAGGGAGAACACAGGCGAAGGGATCGAAGGTGGGTCACGTGCTGAGCAGCGTGAAGTGAAAACATGAGAGAGGTTGCATCCCAATCATGTAGCAAGACGAGAAAGAAATTAACTTTTTAAAACTCTATCCCAAATGCCTCACTTACACAATTGTGCTTAAAGCCATCGAGTGAGTCCACATGGGTTCGGTAAAATTGACTTACCGTTTTGACTCGACGTTTCCGATTCTGTTTCCGATTTCTAGCATCGGAAACAGAATCGGAATTCTGTAAGCACTTCGGCAACTTTCCCGTCGCCTCCCCTCGACCTTAGAAGAGAGGAGGCGAAGATAGCTCAAGTATTGTTGGAATACGTCAAGACTGGTATGACACAACACCTACGAGCCAAAGAGACATATTAGCAGCGATTTGTTTTTTCAAACAAAAGCATTAAAAACTCCTTTCTATGACAAGTTAATGCAAATTGATTAACCTTCTAAACACAAAGCTGCATCTGCCCTTTCAAATTACTTCATGACGATCATCAGGTTGATTTAGGATTTTGGCATTGAAATATGCAAATTTTCTGTAAAAGTTTCACAAACACATTAAATTAAATTGATTCATGGATATTTATATAAAATTCATATATAATAATTCGTTTATAATCCGATTGTCCATTAAATTAACATAATTAGTGTCACGATAATATGTACTCCTCAAAATTTGCTACTCATCCACAATTATTTGTGTAGTTTTTGTCTGAAAAACAAATCACTGCTGATTTCTGTCATTGGCTCGTAAATGTTGCATCTTACCAGTCTAGGTGTATTCCAACAATACTTTTGCTGTCTTCACCTCCTCTCTTGTTGGTCGGGGGGAGACAACGCAAAAGTTTTCGAAGTATTTACAGACTATCGTTTTAGAGTCTCCGATGCCAGGCATCGAAAACGTTGAGGAAACGGAAACTGATATTTACAGAATATAGCCCCTGGTTAAGGATAAAGGGTCCACCTCTAGATGTAGAGGTTTGCTGAGAAAAGGGCGAGTTAACTCGTCGAATGAGCAGTCGTGGACAAAAAGCGACGGCATTCCGAGGTGGTATTGGTCTAGCGTTGGGTAAGGTAGGCTTTCAAATGATACAGAAACCAGTGAAAATGCCGTGAATTGGTGACGCGAGGCCGCCAAGAATCTATATCTTCATCTACGCGATACCCTGCAAGCCACCGCGAAAATGTGTGGCAGGGGGTGAAGATCACCGAACGTGCATAATTGGCATACCACTAGGGTACCACATGGAAACATGCTACATAATAGGGTCACACGCAGCTAGATGGTTAGTATCTACATAGTAATAAAGGGATTGGTTGTTAATGCACGCATCATGCTCTACAGACTACTCTACAGTATTTCACCTACCTATCCTTTTGCTATGCTATTGTGTTCTCTTATAGTATGGGGAAAAATGACTTTTTGAATCTATCGGTATCACAATCTATCTCCCTATTCTTATTTATCTGGTAGAATCTAGCAAAATACACTGGTGTTTTTAATATATGTCTAACATCTTCAGTTAGCATTAATGACAAGTATGCTTCCTATCACCCGGAGGAGAGGGCAGCAGCTCTTCTTCATACGAGTGAAGGTGGAGACCACAGTGGTCGGTACAGCGACACCCATTTCACTACTGGCGTGGTAACATTTACCTTAACGGACTGTAGTACCGTGATGTGGAAGGCAAGGGGAAACCACCACATCATTATCCTGAGGAGTCACTGATAATCCACTCTTTTCCTACATCAAGACCTCATGGAACCCTCTCGAGTTAAAAGTTTTGGAAGTAAAATAGGAGGTAAAAAGTCAGTGGTTTCTGGATGAAGAACGATTTGCATTCAGGAAAAGCGACAGGGTAACTGGCCGAAGAATAATACACACTTTTTTAAAAAAAACCAAGTGACTTACTGCACTGTATTGATTTCACATCACTCTCTGCATCGAAGAAGTCATCTATAAAATCAGAGAGAAGGCCCTGAGAAGGCAAATACCCACGAGGAGAGAATCAGGACAACTCATGTCACCCGTTTCCGTTGATAGTGCCCCAGCCTTAAAGGTACGTTTACACGTAGCAGTTGACTGCTATGATAGTCAACTGCTAACAACTGCTAAGCCCTACTCGCTAGTGTAAATATCAACTGCGACGCGAGTTCAGGTCACATGTTGAACACTATCGATCCTAGTTCGGGTTATTAAGTAGCGTTTACACGCAGCAGTTGACTGCTATGACAGTCGCGAGATGCGCGATATATCTATATCGCTACTGCTATGATGCGTCTGCATCAACTTCTATGCAGCTTAAAGCCGCTATTTAGGTGTTGTCATAACAAATAAAAAGTTTTATTTCAAAGGGAGAGAAAGGGGAGATTTAAAAGGGGAGATTCTACTCCTTAAAGAATGGGAACTAAAGATAATCGTCAATTGAATTTATTGCTTAAAGAATTTCACGAAAATTTAAGCATCAATCACTATTGAAATAAAACTTTTTATTTGTTATGACAACGCATTAATAGCGGCTTTAAGCGGCATAGAAGTTGGTGCAGACGCACCATAGCAGTAGCGATATAGATATATCGCGCATCTCGCGACTGTCATAGCAGTCAACTGCTACGCGTAAACGCTGCTTAATATTCAGCTGGGATGTGAGATGACTCAAGGTCGAAGGTCCTGGGAACAGGAGGAGATGCGGAAGGTTCAAAAGGATGCCTTGCGGTATCTCGAGCGGGTGGCGTCTGCTGCTGGGTGCCAATTACGGTTCTTTCGTCGCTATGTGATATCGTACGATACCACTGCTCCCAGATATCGTACGACACGTTGCTAGGTAATTATGGTTTCGCCGGTGGTATCGTACGATACGGTTCGGCTATCTTCGGCAATATATCGTCTCAAGTGACGTCATGTATGAATTGGATCAAAAACAACCAAAAAAGAAACACTACTGCAGCAACAAATGACTGTCGTAAAGAATAATGCGTAGGAAACTAGCCCTTTAAAATTGAGCGCAAGGATGGAAACTTATTTTTCGTACTATTTCGTAATATTATTTTCAATGATAACAATACTAAAAAAATTTTGTGACAAACTCTCTGGTTAATAACTATTAATCTAACATTGATTTAATAAATTATTTAATTGTTATAACAGTTATAATTCTTCGCAATTCACATCTCTGGGATATCTTTGGAGGGGATTTCTTATACGGGGAAACGTAATGCAACCTGAATAATTATGACGAAATTATCTAATTCTTTAATTATTTATTATTATTTCATATTTGTGAATAATTATATTTTTTAACTTTTTCCTTCGCAATAATAGGTTAAATAATATATCTAATAAGGTATCAAGAGATGTGAGTTGAAATCAGGAAGTGAAAATAAGTTTAATTTCACTAATGTAATGTGATGAAAATACTTAAATTAAAGTGATTATGGGAAACCTATTGGTGATATAAGAACTCATATTCAAAATTGAAAGGCACAAAACTTTATTTGTCATACTCTTGCACTTTTCTTCCATTTCATAACAATTATATTTTATTTACATTTTGCTATATATCATCATAAATTTGTTTCAATATTTTTATCTGTGTTACCATATCCGGAATGTCCAAATATCGCTGTCGTGCTCAACGAACATTAACGAAATATTTGAATATTATGGCGGATCATTTGTCAGCTCAACTGACTTTGCATCTGACCGTTTGACACAAATATATTGTAAGTAGACAAACATAGGCCAATGGCCAATTAATTTTAGATGGCTGAAACATAAAAATGTAATGGATGAGTAAAAACTACTTTTTATTCATTGTCAGGATAAAAGGTATTACAAAGGCCCTTAAAATTTCATATATCTCCTTAGATGAATGGACTCAGGGTAGCAGAAAATTTCTGCTATTTTATATGGTCTTAGAAATCAGCACTGCTTGAAAATGAATTTTAATGCCACCCTATACCTATAGGTCACCTTGCACCCTTATACCCTCATATTATTTAAACTTTTATTCTTCAGAACTAGCTGTTCTTGTGCATCACCATCTTCTGGTTCCATATTTGCCAGGTAGCTATTTATTATCATATTTTGAAGCACAACGCATAATGATACAATTGCAGATGCATTTAATTTTAGCGATTTCACAAGCAATTAAAATTGAATATAGACCTTTTTAATTAATACTTTTTGCTTTCATTTCATTTAATCTCAATATTCATGAAAAGGGCGATCATTTAACGTTACACTTGCAACTATCTCTTTCCATGATACTCTATATTAATTCTATAACTGTATTTTACATTAAGAGCCAGCTCAAGGGCAAACGGTAGGAGGATACCAAGATGTGTCCCTTTTTTCCACTTCTAATGAAAGACTTAGGGCCGGTTTATCCACCTCTGGGTAGGCCGGTTTTACCCGGCGGATAGCTTACCCGGCAGTCAAATCTCAGAAATGCGTTTATCCACCATCGGTTAAGCATTACCCGCCGGATAGATTTGCCTAGAGCTCCTTCGAGCGCGTAAATTCTTACCCGTCAGATAAACTACCATCAGCGCATCCAAGCGGCGGTTAGGACAACTTATATTGCGTACTTACCTTACGTTTGCCAGTAAACTAGTTAGTCTTATCGTTTTCTCAATACTTATATGTTGCATATTTATTATTATATATGTAGATAAGAAATAGCACGAGTCACTGACAAGCATCGTTAAACAAAAATGTTTGATTTTGTAGCCGTAGTCAATATTATCAATAGTCTATCTGAGTTGTTGCTTATTGCCGAAGTTTCATCGCAGTGAACACCAACATCATATCATTAGTTATGTAGGTATAGTTATTAATCATTAGGTATCATTATATAGTATTTTTTATTCCATCTTTTTCAAGCTTTTTATAGCGAGCAACGGCAGTTCGTATTAGTACATCTTACGTACACCGCACCTAATATTCCAGTAGCAAAACCTATTCCACCGGTTAACTCCGTTGTCATCAGGATGGAAAATAATTATGTTTTACAACATATACTGGACGATGATAGTGATGACGAGGTTGAGTTCTTCAACATCGAGAGAAGGCCATATTTGGTGAGAGATAGAGTCAAGCACTTCCATTTGTGGGACGAAGTGGATTTTTAATCGAGATTTCGCCTCAACAAAAGGACTGTGCAAGACATTCATGGCATTATAGAGCCGGAGATATCACATCCAACAAATAGGTATATTCTTACTGCGTTGTTTTGCCATTGAACGTGTCTCTGACCAACTGTAGTAAAGTACATTTGATATTAACGCAAGTTAAAATCTTTCCGATTACTTAAAATATCGCTGCCTATATTTCTTTAGAAATAATTCATTGTCGGCCATGGATCAAATCCTACTGACGTTGCGATTCTACGCCACTGGAACAATGCTGGTCGCCACAGGGGACTTTATTGGTGTCAGTAAACCCTCGGCTTGCCTCATTGTCAAAATAATGACCTGTGCAAATGCCAGCAATTTTTTAAAAATGCCAACGGAGGAGGACGAGATAAGGAGGGCCCAGCTGCAATTTTATGAGATTGCGAGATTCCCCAGGATTTTGGCTGCAATAGATTGTACCCATGTGAAAATTCAGGCACCAGGTCAGTGAATATCTTCAGGTGTATTTATGCCTTACTTCAACTCTCAATAGGAACATGAGTTCGCTCACAAATATATCAAAGGAGAGGTGCCGATCTTTCTTTAAAACTTTCTGATATTATGAAATGGTTATCCGTTTATGAGTAAGACTGGCTTGGTCGTTACAGGAGGCCCTCCACCCGTCAGAAAGAGTGCCTTCTTCTCATGAACCGCATCTTTTCGTATTTTCCCCTTAAACTTTTGGCGTCTCTGGACTTGAAAAAATATTGAATAGCATTTTATTACAAGAAAAATACGTGCGAATCGCATTAGCTATTACCGTTCCATTAACATAAAATGATTAGAAATAAATAACGTGCGCTTGCCCGGTGGTGGAAGTACAGTATTCCCTGGAAATACGATCCCACGTTTCATCTTTCTCCCTCCATGTTGCAGCATTCGTGGTTTTATTCTCTAAAATGCTCTTGTATTTTAGAGCTACCTCCAACAGCAACTGTGTTTCATTATTTGTGAATTTATTTCCACGATTTAATTTTTTGTCCATCGCTGGAAAACAATAACTGTAAAACGAAACAGAAGGAATAAAATATTACCTTCCGATCAACTGGTCGCATGAATTCCACAAAATAAGCTGGAACAGAATATCGATGTTATCTTGTTTTCTTATTATAGCCTTAGCCAATCACAGCATAGAATTTGAAATTCGCGGTCGCTTCTGGCCCGCAATCAGCCTTTCAAAACCATGTTGCCAGGTCTGTCCTTCGGGTAGCTACCCGGCAGTTGCGAGTGGATTGGATAAACGGTACGCACGAGTTACCCGGCGGTTAGCGCTATCTTCCGGGTTGCTACCTGGAGATATACCCAGACATTGATAAACCGGCCCTTAATCTGGCAATGAAAGTACCTGTCACAGGGATGGCCACTGGAAGTATATTTTGAAGATTTGAAGATCATTTGAAATGAAATGCCGGTAGATTACTGTCATCAATTAACAGAAAATTATTCGCCGTAGAAAATATATCCCAAAGAACCGTGAAATGTTGCTGTGTGTCCCCATTGTCCAAGCATCAATCCCGAGAATAAGATTTCAGAGCAAAAGTTACGAATAGGACGTGTAAATAAATATCTTTATCTCAGTAATGAGCAACTGCAACTGAACAACCGCTCAGCGAAGAAAAACTAAGAAATGGCAAAGGCAAAAAAATATCCTTCGAGGAGGCGCGAACAGGCGATCTTTGGAGTGATAAGCGAACACGCTATCCACAGCGCTAATCGTATCTATAGCAATAATAGAATTTTGTTGGGAATATATGGTGAAAAATAAAATGCTGAAATGAACGAATGAAAATGTAAACAAGACTTAAAATTTGATAAATTACATAATTACATATCAATAGAACACTTTCCACTGCTCAAAAGTTATTAATACCATATTATAAAGGCGGAGTGACTTAAGTAGCCTCTTCTATTCAGTTAAATATTAATAATGTATAAGTAAACTCATTGTATGCCGTACCCCAACGCACACAGCAAGCACAATCTGTATATAAAGGAATTAAAGCAAAGATATACAGCAGAATTAACCTCCAATTATGGAATTGTATTTCATTCATAATTAACTGTTTTATTGATTAAGATTATGCAGTGGATCCTAGACTATAA
Source organism: Platycnemis pennipes (assembly GCA_933228895.1). Lineage (NCBI taxonomy): Eukaryota > Metazoa > Arthropoda > Insecta > Odonata > Platycnemididae > Platycnemis > Platycnemis pennipes. The sequence goes on along the minus strand of OW121854.1, from coordinate 121,599,272 downwards.
ACGCACAAAAGCTACAAACGCACGGGGTTAATGCTGAAGAAATAAAATTATAATAGTGAATTAAACGCACAATACCACACGATGACTTCATAACATAAAGAAAACTTATTTTTTTTCTATGCCAAACAAATCTCAAACCTTGGATATCGCTTATATTATAAATTGGTGCAAGTATAAATCAAAATTATGCATCAATCGCTAGCCCGGAAATTGATAAACGCTATTATTCAATTAAATCACTTAATTGTGCACACTTTTCACTCCCTAGCGCTTGCTGCACATTTATATTAGTCATTTAACACAAAATCTCTATTAATGGTGTTAACATACCTGAAAATTATTCCATTGGAAATGGGAAGTGAGACTCACGATACGGGCTACAGCGAGATCAAAGTCGTCTATAGGATAACAGACGATACATCCATAGCTACCGGCTGATACTGCGAACCGTAATAGCATATGTCGCCAAAACAAGGGATATCGTACGATATCAAGCTTACTATCGTACGTTGAGATATTGTGCGGTAGCTAACTGGAAACGTAATAGCATTTCAGATATCGTACGATAGGAATTTCGTTTCCAAGGCGTATCGTACGCTATCTCAGTACGACAGAGAACCGTAATTGGCACCCTGGTGCCGACCTCCCCAATATGCGGCATCATCACCCTCCTCCACCCCGCCCGAACATATCCCATCCCGCTCTTTCCAATGCAAATGACTGTCGCTGCTGCCCTTCCCATCATACGCAGGACTCTGCTATCCACCGTCATCGGCGCTAGTGGCTGCTGGTGATTCCACTAGTGCCATCTAACACGGATTCTGCTAAAAATATACCTCCAACGGAAGGATTTCTAAACGCTGGGACACAATCGACCTCCGCGAAGCTCAGGACTGACAACTGACTGATTAAAGGCGCTAAAGGGAATCCGTGGTGAATGTAAACAGGAGTTAACAATTAATTTTCAAGAGTGTAGAGGTAATTACGTATTCCATTCCGTTAATGAAGTTACCAGATTGCTTACGTTTATTATAGTTCACAAGACTTATACGCGAAAACCTTGTTTCATCCTTCCGAACTAAATTTTCATTGGCAACAATCACAACCACTGAAAACATCATATCATTATTAACCTTGTAAACCTCGCTAAAACAAAATTACTTCAGATAACTATTCATCCATTGATTCCCTTATTATAAAAAAGTTAAGAAATTCTCTATGCTAAAACTAAAGATAAGTTAAAAACTAAAGTTCAAAATATATGTTTTACAATATTTGAGACTAAAATGATAGTCCAGAGGAGGCATGCATCTTGTAACTTCTATAACTCCCCACAGGTGGCTCCTTATCGCCAAATCCTGCGAGCGTTTTCATTGGTTTTCCGCGTACGTGAAACGTAAGAGATGGGAAATGCCCATGTTCAACGAACCACAGTCTCACGTTACGCGCTAGTCGTGTCTGTTGTTTCCGTTCTCCCACCCATGCGCCATCTCTAAACGTTTTACGGTAAACGTCTCAAGTCACCCAATTACGTTGATTGTTTCCCAGTCCTAAAGTCAATAAGGTTCATAAAATTTTAAGAATTACCACTTACACATACATTCTGTACAAACTCTTCGTTGGTTCTTACTTAATCCTGCATAGGGCGCGCGACTAATAGTTACAGGAAAGGTCGCGCGGCGTCTCACAGACGCCAGTGAGGTTTTCAATCCTTTGAAATGACTCCTGATATTTCATCCGGTGATTTTATGCAAATACTTTACGGGGTTCATATTCCATAGTTAAACAATGCATTATTTTATTATTATTTTTATTTCAAACCCATTTTTGTAATTTTTCAGACATAGTTTCACAAAAGCCAAGAGACTAAGAGTCAAAGCACACCATGCGTGCGTGTTCTAGACAAATATTATTTCCACATATCTTGCATTTGTACTTAGAGTATCTATTTTTATTGCGCCCGCATTTGACACATCTTCCTCTTTTAACAGAGGCAATTTCTTTATCTGTTTCACCGACGTGAGATGTGGTAGGGCATACTTCTTCAATTTTCAACCTTAATTCTCGAGGTAGAGAGGAGCATTGTTTCCGAGTCTGTAAATACTCCATAGTCAATTCTCGGGCTAATGAAATCAAGAATGCACTCCGTACATTTGAGAGAGGACTTGCATTGCTACGAAAAATGATTTGAGAATTTATTCCAGCAACGTTCATCATGCCTTAAAAGACCACCATTGGCCATCTATTTGTTTTTCGTGATACATCATACGAGCTACAGAGCTGGTCCACAGTATCAACGCCGGACTTAGTTAGATTATAAAATTCAATTATCTCTGGTTTATTTCTATTTGACGTGTTAGTACTAGCGTCATTATGCATAGTAGAAATAAGCAAGACATTTTTGTTTTTCTTTGGCAAATAGGATACTAGCGTGCATTCATTTTTAAACCCAAATAGACTTGATTCTTTTGCACGAGATTTTGTTTCAGTGAATGCAGGCGGAATCTCTCTTTTATTTTTTCTTATTGTCCCTACAACTGTAACATTCTTTTTTAGTAAAAACTCAGCTAATTCTATGCTTGTAAACCAGTTATCAAACGTAATATTGCGTCCTGACCCATAGATTTGAGAGCTTAGCCGTTTGACGACATCAATAGGACTGTTACTGACGTGGTAAGGGCCCAAAGGTTGCTTGCCAGCATATATTTCAATATTTGAGGTGTAACACACCCGCGAATCCACAAATGCAAAAATTTTAATGCCATACTTTTTGGGCTTGCTCGGGATATATTGCCTAAATTGGCATCTACCCCGAAACCCCTCCAATTTCTCGTCAATTGTACAATATTCGCCGATGCAATAATGTTTTTGGCAATTGCTAACAAATTTTTCAAAGACATGTCTAATGGGAGCCAAATTATCTACTCTTTTCCACTCCTCTCTTGAATGTTTTTCGTCAAACCTCAAGCAATAAAGCAAGAACTTGAACCGCTTCTCAGAGAACACTAGACGACATAATTCGATACCTCTTTTGTCAGTAGACCAAATATTACAGCTATTTGCTCTATTAGCTTTCCTTGCTCCACATAAATAAAGAACACCAAAAAGAGCCTTAATTTCTAAAGCATCGGTAGGTCTCGCATCTCTTTCCCTGCTATTATGCTGTTGAACCTTTGAAATTTTCTGATTTGTGCATTCTACGTTGGAAGAAATTATGTCACTGTCAAAAATAACTCCCAGCATTCTTTTGGAGATTTAGCATTTTTAGCTTCACCTTTTACACCCGGTAAATGAATCACAATGTTATGTCGACGAAAACGAACATTTTTTGTAGGAGCATTTTTATACCACCGCGAAATTTTGTCTTGTCCAATGAAATATGTGTCCGCTATGTTGCGGTAAGAATCTTCAGAACTCACATCACTGTCAATTGCTTCTTGTTCCGTGTCTGTACTCTCTGTCCTTTCTTCCACAGTATCGTATTCAGAATCACTGGAATTGTCCGAAACATCTGATTCCCCCTCTTGCGCTTCCTGAAGCCACTGATCCACTACTATTCTATCCTCTTCAACCGGGGGGTCCAGTTGTCTTTTTTTCTCCATAATAGCCTGATAAAATATTGATCTCATTTTCAGCGCAAATCACTAAAATTACCGTTACTGTAATTGTAGATTTATGGATTCATAAAAATAAATATTAGGAAATAATATTCACCTGAAATTAGTAGCCTGTTTAGAATGCCGGAACCACAGAAGAGATAAATTTTCAGATTTCAATGTACAATGTGAATTTCTTCTTCCTAAGTTTCCTTTTCGTGAAAAAATGTCCAATTTTGCAGGAAAAGCTCCCGTTGCACTGCTACACTAAAAAGCGATTGAAAACTTCGTAACGAGACATCGACCACTTACTTCGATGCCTCAACAGAAACTAAGGATATTATGCCAGTCCCTTTATAGTTACACAACGTTGTGCACAATCTATTCTATGTTACCCATACGCTTGAAAAAAAAAGGAAAAATATAGGCACTTTGTGATTACATTAGCGAGAAACTATTACTGAACCGAATAATTCATTTACAAATTCACAGGGACGACAATGTATTACACGGCCACACGGCGCAACCCAAATGGAAGAAGATGGATAAAGTTACAGAAAGGGACGCGCGGCGTCCAAGAGACGCCAGGACGGACCGATCGGAATGAAATCGCTTATCACGTAAAAAATGACTGAGTGTAGGAAGAATGAACTCCTTCCGATGAAAGCAAGTGTAATACTAGGAAGGTACACGGAATTTCAAATATAGGTAACCTATTCCCAAAAACAAAAACCACCCTGTTGTGCACCCTGGCGTCTCACAGACGCCACGCGACCTCTCCAGGGTTAACGCAAACTAGCATCAGTGATTTCAATACTCGCAATTCATGAACTTAATTTAAGAATTTTATGCCAAGATTTTATTTCGATTTAACATAAATGATTGAAAAAAGCATTCGTAGATGGCAAAGCATTGCAGTTGCCATCTGAAGAAACGTATCCCCGAGAAATTTTGAAGAGAGCCATTTTGGCGTCGTGTTACGATTGGTTCAGCGGCATTATGACACCTAACCGTTATTAACTGTCACCTAGGGGGTCGTGTTTGAAACCGTCGGGATTATCTCGATTAGGTAACCGAGGAGTCACGCGGTGCAAACACGAATAGTTTGTAAATTTGGTGTGATTGAATAGCTCGTTAAATATCATTAATTGTTTGTTGCTCATTAATTGCTCATGACGATAGCTCCCAGATAAGATAAAACTCAAGTGTTAACAATGAATGAGGTCGTAACCAGTGATTTTAACACACAAAGTTTGAGAAACAATCGTGTTTGTACCACGTGACTCCTTGGTTACCTATTCGAGATAATTCCGGCGGTTTCGAACACAACCTCCTTGGTTGATTAGCATGTTGACTACGAATATCAGGAAGAAAAGAGGAGGAAAAATTAAATGAAAACTAAGACGAGACAACCATACTAAGCCTTACAAACAGAGGCGGCGATTATAAGCAGGGATGTGACCCGAAAAGGCACGTTACGTTTCGTGCCGTACCTGGGATGCACCCGAACTCGGAGTCCATGGGGTCTGAGGCTTTGAGTGAGACCGAACCCTTCACCGCGGGTGGTTTATAGCACCAACTGACCAGTCACACTATAGTTTACAACTTCTTAAAGTTAAACATAAATCGCAAAATTATGTTCATCTTTGTGTTGTACTATTTACTTTGATGAAAATGGTTTTTTAAACAGTTATACGATATATATTAACCATTTTACGTGCATTAGTAAAACAAGCCAGTTTGATGTACATTAAATTACTAAAGTATGTAAATTGGTTATTATCTATCGTATGACTGCGATGAAAAAAACCATTTTCATCAGCGTGACTAGTGCAACACAAAGACGAATATAGCTTTGTGATTTATGTTTAACTTTAAGAAGTTATGAACTATAGTGTGACAGGTTAGTTGGTGCTATAAACCACCCGTGGTGAAGGGTTGGGTCTCTTTCAACGCCGAGGCTCGGACTCCGAGTTTGGGTGCCTCACAGGTACGGCACGAAACGTAAAGTGCCTTTTCGGGTCACATCCCTGATTATAAGGTGCTTAGATGAAGAGATTAACGATACAAAATAGCATTTTCTTATTAATATGAGTTTTATACCGGTTAGAGAAACTCATGATGGACTTTGTTACGAACACAATTACTGATTTTGACTCTCTAAAGACTGAGATGAAGAAGTAACACGAGATCACACGCAAAGAGTGGAGGAATTTTTGGCACTTTTCCTGAATAAATTCCCCCGGAATCGAAATTTTTTCGGAGGTGAAATTGATCCCTGAAGTTGACCTTTCCTCGGCAGCCTCCGGAGAGGGGACCGCAGTAAAACTTTATGATTTAGAATCAGATGCGGACAGATTGTCGACCGGTCGGGTGCGTCTCTGGTCGTGACGCAGGAGTTTCCCATCGAGCCAAAACTAACAAGAAGGGCAAAAACAATCCCTATCTCAAAAGGGAAGGGAGCATCTTCTCATCCCCCCTCCTTAGCTCCCTATTCTTCATCCCTCCACACTCCAGTTCTCAACCTGCTATCTTCCACACGCGAGAACTCACTGCCGAAAAAAAATGGGAAGATCAAAATAAGATCCAAAACCCCTCTTCTCCAACTCTTGAGCCATCTCACTCCATTTTTTTCTTACGTCCCATCTTGGCAAGCGCCTTCCTTCTTGTTCCAAGCCTCCCGCTCCATTCCCACCCCCTTCCTTTTTTACTGCCAAGCTCGCATACCACCACCACCGCAACAATCTAGACGCTTCCCGTCGCGAGGCCGGCAATAATGGCGGTCGTTAATAAAGATGGCGGATGTGGGTGTTTGAGTTGAATGGGGAACTCGAATGGGGCCTAGCTGAAGAAAGAGCAAAAAGGAACGCGGCACCGGGACGAATTTATCCGGAAGGAGTGTTCCTGAACGGAGCTGGAGGGAGGAGTTGGGGGGGGTGGGGAATAGGGACGGAATGGGGAGCGATAAAAAAAAAAGATGACGGCGGACGACCGTAGAGGTGATCTCTTCTCCCCGCGTTAGCATAATTCCCCCGCCGGCCGGGAGAGGGATGGAGGGGAGGGAATTTAACACGGGGGCCACATATATGCCCATCCCTCTGAAAAAATAAGAATGGAAGGGGAAGAAGAGGGTGGAGAAAAGGATTCACATGCGGTTAAGATCTTCCGCGGGGAGTTTCCCGGAGTAGCGAATGGAGAGAGAGAAGCATAACGTCCCGCCGAGACGGAGAGAGATAGCCATCCAGGGTGGCAATGGAGTGGACGATATGTGAGACGAATCTATTGCGGTTGCCATGTGTGAACTCCCTGGGGGGTGGACGGGGAAAGGAGACAGCGCCTGCTTCGTGCGCTCGCCTCTTGGTGCAACTAAGTCCTCCGCTGTTCCACTAAAATGTCCCCTAAGTAATTGGTACATAATTGCGAAAATAATTGCGAGATATTAATCATCAACAATGAGGGCGTTTACTCTGAACCGAAATCGCAATTTTGTACACGAAATCGTTAGATGGAAACGAAAAAAGAATTTTAGTGAAAAAATTAATCTTCTAAACTACAACCATTCACTCATATATCAAAAATTAAAATAAGCAAAACGTGACGCCCACCGAAAAAGTTGCTTTGATAACATTGACGTCATTTTCCTCCCGTCCTTGACTGTTTTTCTTGGAAGCGAAGGGAGCGGAGGGGGGTTCTCGGAAGGTCTGCTCGCACAGATGCTGTCACAACTGTCCTATTGGCAGAGTCAGCTGTGTCTCCTCCATTGCGATAAGGCAAAGTAGCTTCGCGGGCTCAGTTGTTATCGGACGAAGTCCATATACGTCAGAGGTTGCACCCAGCCCACTTTTCCGAAAGGGTTAAAACAATCAGTTTTTCGCCGTTTATAACAATAGAAATAATTCCCGGATCAAAAAACGGAAAATACGGGTCTTTTTATATTAAAAACTCCAGATTCGGCAATAAAAAAATATGGAATACGACCCCATTCTGATGAAGGCAAGGGTCGGTAGCCATTTTGATGATGCGGTGGCCCTGCAATCCACCGTGGGTTCGAATCCCACCTAGGACATGTAAGATGTCTGTTAGTCTCACGATTAAAATCTTAGAAAAGGCAGTGCGTTATAAATTTAGCCATAAGCGTATCTAATAAACGAAATCTAGGTGCCCGAAAATGACTTGAAGATTCGATAAATTGTTCTTGCACAGCGGTATGGTGTAGTTTGAGGATGCGGATACAGTTGACTGTAGAAAGTGCCACGCAATTTGACACTAACATCTACATAATACCCTGCAAGTCACCACAAAGGTGTGTGGCAGGGGGTGATATCTCACCAAACATGCACTACATATCATGCATAAAAAAGGAATAGCATTAATTTACAAGTAAGAATTTCATTACTAAGCTGCATCATACAAAATTCCGAGTTGTGAGTTACATGTACATTTTAAGTTAAATTAAGCAAAAAGTTTGCTGAGTCTGTTAGAATGGAATACATGAATTAACAGTGCTTCAGGCGTTAATAGGAGCGTTTACTCGGAATCGAAGATGATATTTTGTACACAAAATTGGTAGATGGAAAGAAAAAATGAATTTCAGTGAAAAAATAATCTTCTAACCAAAGCCATTCACTCACAAATCAAATATTGAAATAATCAAAAGGTGACACCCACCGAACGAGCTGCGTTAAGGATTACTACGTCATCAACCTCCCGCCCATTGACTATTTTAAGGGAAAGGGAGGGGAGTGGAGGTGGGGAGGGGATGTCTGCCTGAAACAGATCCTGTCGCAACCACTGTGATTCAACACTTCCTTTGTGAAAAGGCGATGGAGCTTCGCAGTCTTAGTTGTTATTGAGCAAAGTGGATGACATACTTTGCACGCCCCCTTTTCGCCAATGAAAATTATGGTCAACGACCCCATTGCCTCATTTCCGTCGCATTCTGAAGATTTTTATTACATTGAATGACATGAAACCCGTTATCTGGGAGAGAATATTTTTCAAAATTTATAACAACATTAAATTATTGTGTATTTTATATGTATTATATGTGCAAGGTTTACATACATTTTTCTATTGTATTTACTAATATTACAAAATATTGCTTAAAAAACTCATAAGTACATGCACATGTGAATATTTAAATACAGCAATGACATCATACCATGTATTTATTGTACTTAAATGGCACGTAGAGTGTTTTTTATCTACTTATGCTAAATTGGTTTAGCTGTGAAAGAATCGATAACCCCGAAGCAGGAAGCTTTGTTTCCTAAGGGGTACCTATATTCCTCAATTAAAAGAAGTACTATTATTGTATATTCAATGCATTCATTTATATGAAGAATAAAATTATTATTATTATAAATTATCCACTATTTATGAAGTTAATTATATGAATTTTCCCTGTTTTTCCATTTCCAGTACTGTCCTCCATTTTTTTAACGTTTTAAATTTTCTTCCGCTATACAGTAACATATTATGTGGCCATTTTTTCATATGTAGTTAAACCATGTCAATGTTAATTTACTTGCAAAGATTTCCAATGTCAGCTTGCATATAGCAATAGTGGATGATATCCAACATGCGAGCCCACGTTATGTTATCCATATTTACTACAAAACGTAGGGATACAGGTTAAACTGAAAGTTGATGTGTACATCTTGCATCACGCATCCCAACTTCAAAGTTTGTTCAGTAAAAGAATGGCGAGAAAATAAAAGAACCAAAGAAAGACATAAAAGAAAATAATGAAAGAAAGGCATGGAAAATGAGCAATACGCTCGCGAAAGAAACGGGATAAAGGCAAGTGAATGAAAATCCAAGATCAAGAATGCCAAATGTTCCAAACTGACTGGGAAATTCCCTAGTGTGTAAAGACGGAAGAGAAAGGTGGAGCATTTTGGAGCCATTCCTGGACTGCAGGAGGAATTCGACAGACAGCGAAACGAAAATCGACATCCAAAATGTAGGTACGCATGGTGAATTATGCGGAGCAAAACCAGTTCAGTTTGCACAACAGATGAGACTACGGGCAGCTGACTGCACGAGTTGTTTTTATCATCAGTGCGAAGAAAATGATATTGATTTATAAGTGAAACTTTTTGAAAATTAAATCCTCTAAGAATTTTAGATGACAATTTTCATGGAGTCGATGAAAATTTTTTAAAAGAAAAAATAATTTTCATGAATAATTAAGAACTTTCCATAATGCGGGTGTTTACTCGGAACCGAAATCGCAATATTGTACACGAAATCGTTAGATGGAAAGGAAAAACGAATTTTAGTGAAAAAAATAATCTCATAACCAGAGCCATTCACTCATAAATCAAAAATTAAAATAAGAAAAAAGTGACGCCCACCGAAGAAGCTGCTGTGATAACATAGACGTCATTTTCCTCCCGTCCTTTACTGCTTTCTGGGAAGGGAATGGAGTAGAAGGGGGTTCTCGGAAGGTCTGCTCGCAATGATGCAGTGGCAACTGCTCCTATTGGCAGAGTCAGCTGTGTGTCCCCCCATTGCGATAAGGCAAAGTAGCTTCGCGGGCTCAGTTGTGATTGGACGAAGTCGATATACGTCAGAGGTTGCACCACGCCCACTTTTCCGAAAGGGTTAAAAAACATCAGTTTTTCGCCGCTTATAACTCGAGAAATAAATGATTAATAAACGGAAATAATACGGGTCTTTTTATTTTACAAACTCTATCAGATTCGTCAAGAAAAAAATATGGTAAACGACCCCATTTCCTGGGAATGAGAATCGTATTTTACATTAGTGGTTTACAGAAAATACGTCTAAGCTAATCGCAGACTTGCCAAAAAATGAGCTACAAGCAATGAGGAAATGCGGAGAACCTGAAGTCGTCGATGCAAACAATAAGCTCTTTCACGCATCACCTGAACAAGAGAATGCGAATTTGTTATTTTTAATCACAGACTATTTTTAAATTCTTTCCCCGGCCGTAACAGTCCGAATTAAACAAAAATATGATTCGCCTTTTCCAATTTACGATAACAGGCAATCTTAATATCGTGCACGAAAGGATATAGGGTAAAGATCCATCATATCCTTTGTGGATTTTCTGTGAATCTTTACCCTTTTCATGCTCACTAACAACAGCAGCTGCGAGTAAATCCCGGAGATACGAGAGAGAGAGAGAAAAGGGAGAGAGATCTGTTCTTTTCGTTCCGATCCGAGGGGAAGGAGACATTTATCGTCCGGAATCCGACTCTCCATTTAACGGAGCCCGAAAGAGCGAGGATTCGATTCGGTGGAGCGAGAAAAACCCCGGATGTGATGGAGGGCCTCGTCCACACGCCAAGGCGTCGAGTCGAAACGCACGTAAACGCACGTCGGATCTATCCCCGACGCATAACGCGACGCGTCGTTTCCTTCCATGGCAAAGCGATTCCAGATCCCATCGATATCGGAACGCATATTGAAAAATGGGAGGGAAGCGTGCTGAAAAAAAGATGGTTTCGATCGGAAAAATATTCTGAAATCCCCTGAAAAAGGGAATTGGGAAATATATAAAAAATGGGGATGATGAAATGAATTATCTGGGTGGATTGCGTGACTCACGAATCTTCGGATAACTTTTGCAACGGAGCCAAAAAGCAGATGCGCGGATATTTTCTTATGTAATATTATTCTACAGTAATCCTCCCATCCCCCTCCAATTGAATAAAGTACGTTTGGTGACGTATCCTCTTGATACGAATTGAATATTCGTCTCTTGACACAGGCGTGAATTTCAAAATCCACAGAAATATGGACTAAAATGTGCAGAGTATGAAATTTTACGAATAAATTTATCATTATGCCTAAATCATTTTGACTATACAAGCACCTCCTGACGAGCCAATGGCTCAGGAGGACTTATATTGTACATATTTATAAGATTAACATGTAATCTAATTACACATTTTACCATTTTGTAGTGCAAAATTTACATAATTTGGTTAATGAATACCTACCTAGTGACAAAAGTTTATAACTTTAATGCTAATCTTATAAGCTACATGTGTGTGTATTAACATTGATGCATCATATATCATGTATGTATAATAACGTATAATGATCTTTGTACCAATAAATAAATAAATTAAACGCGCCTCACAATTTTAAGCTTTAAAGAATCAGATGACATACAAGCCATCTTGGCAATCCCTTGTGCGTTAATCCACCACTTCTAGACAAGGCCAATAATATATCCTCACCCTACCTTACATCAAGTACAATTTTCTTTACACTATTACTGCCACACTCACTATCGCCATTAAAATCTTTGTATGCACTCCTTTCATGGGGAATCGCTTGGTAAAAGCAAACTCCGTGAGATCCCCTCTCCTCACACTTTCCGTTCCCAACCATATTACGGTTTTCATGTCATCCAATGTTATAAACATCTTCAGAATGCGACGTGAATGAGGTATTGGGGTCGTTTACGATACTTTTTATTGGCGATAAGTGGGCGTCCAAAGGACTCGTACGTCATCCACTTCGCCCAATCACAACTAAGACTGCTAAGCTCCATCGCCTTTTCACAATGGAAGTGTTGAATCACTGTGGGTGCGACAGGACTTGTTCAGGCAGACCTCCCCTCCCCACCTCCGCTCCCCTCCCTTTCCCTTAAAATAGTCAAGGGCAGGAGGTGGATGACGTAGTAATCATTAAAGCAGCTCCTTTGGTGGGCGTCACCTTTTGCTTATTTCAATTTTTTATTTATGAGCGAATGGCTCTAATTATAAGATTAATTTTTCACCAAAAATCATTTTTCCCTTCATCTAACGATTTCGTGTACCAAATAGCGATTTCGGTTCCAAATAAACGCCCCCATTATAAAGACAATACGCCTAATATATTTCTAAGAATCTTATTTTCTCCTCGGCCGCATCTCAAACTCTAGTTTAGATTCGCAGGACGCTCCGCAGACGTGGAATGACCTATTCACTGCACGGCGGTCGAGAAAACTCCGATTCTTTTAGGCAGTGAACTCCTTGTTGTCGCCATTAAACTTGAGCTATAAATAAAGGCGGAGATACAGCGGGGTCGTATGGGCCAAGAAAATATGGAGCAGTGCTTGCAAGGATCCACCGCAATAGATAAGGAGAGGAATGATGCGGAAGGGGAGTGTCTCAAGAAGCTGTGGGAAAGAATGCGATTTGATGGGCTCGACGAGCACTCTTCCTTTTTTGAGCAAGTAAATCCAGTGGAGTGTCTTATTGTTCATGCCCTCATTACTTCAATATCTTACATTGCGTGTTTATAAGTTTAAATTCAAGTTGATGTTCAACTTCTTCATAACCCTGTTTGATAGGAAAAGGAATTGACAATTTCCTCTGATTCACTGTCGTTTATTAAAAAAAATTCTTGAACTTGAAAGATCAATTCCATGTTTTGAGCAAGCAGACACAATCTATCTGCAAGATAGGCATTGTAACGCTTTACATTACAAAAGTGGCTATGGCAGTTATTGTATGAATGATGGTTTTACCACAATTATCTGAAATTTGCGGTTGATGGGGGCGTTTCCTCAGAACCTAAATCGTTATTTTGTAAACGAAATTGTTATATGTAAACGAAAAATGAATTTTAGTGAAAAAATAAATCTTCTAATCAGAGCTCAACTCACAAATTAAAATAAGCAAAAGGTGACGCCGACTGTTTTTAGGAAGAACGGGAGGGGAAGTCTGCCCGAATGTGATCCTGTTGCAACCACTTCCATTGGCAGTCAGCTGTGTGTCCCACATTGTGATACGGCCAAGGAGCTTCGGGGTCTCAGTTGTGATTGGACGAAGTGGATGACGTACGAGTCCTTTGCACGCCCACTTTTCGGAAAGGGCTAAAACATGATTTCGCCCCATATAACTCAAGTATTAATAGACGGATCGAAGTAAGGAAAAATATGGGTGTTTTTATTTTAAAAATTTCGTCAGATTTGGTCATTTATAAAATTTGGTAAACAACCCTATTGAGTAATAGAGTGTGGAAACGTACGCTCTAGTGTTTGGTAGTATCAACGCACGTGTATGCATTTATGTGAGTATCCAATTAATAGCGTTCGTTAACTAGCAATCTTGGATTACTTAAAATTGCTTTAAGTTCGCCTTCGTTCTAATAAAAGGGGGAAAGATATCCTCATGTTCAAAAAACGAAAAATACAAGGTTGGATAAATGAAATCATATGGTTGGAATCAAAGCCTACTGACATGATGGAAGCGGACGATAATTATCGAGGGGTTTATTGCCTACAGAACAGCCTAACAACTTATTGTGATGGACATGCGTTGACGCCACCATACACAGTCGATGTTGTTCTTGTTGAAGTCTTCTTCAACTTTAATATTTCCTTCAGATCTCTCTGATGCTATGTAAGATGTATGGTGGGAGCATGAAAATTTCCTATTCAAATGCAATAAAATAATTTTTTCTTACCACGTATATTATTCAACCGAGTAACAAGCGAAGACGTCTTAAGTGGATTAGGAGAAAGTATAAGTTATTTATGCTGAAAACTATAAAAAGAAGACGGGAAAAATTAATCGGCCATATCTTAAGACAAGATGTCCTAATGAAGACAATCGTCGAGGGATAAATGAATGGGAATAATGGAATGAGATATTTGAACAGATTGTGAAGGATGTGAAAGAGAAAAATTATGTTGACATGAAGAGGTTGGGCGATAGAAGAGTCGAGTGGAGGGCTGCGTCAAACCAATGGGGTTTTTTTTATTGGCATACCCCTTTTCCCATATTTTTTTTATTGGCAAATCTGATAGAGTTTGTAAAATAAAAAGATCCGTATTTTTCCATTCTTTGATCCGTCAATTATTTCCCGAATTATAAGCGGCGAGAAACTGATGTTTTTAACCCTTTCGGAAAACTGGGCGTGGTGCAACCTCTGACGTATATCGACTTCGTCCAATCACAACTGAGCCCGCGAAGCTACTTCGCCTTATCGAAAAATGGGGGGGACACAGCTGGCTCTCCCAATGGGAGCGATTACGACAAGATCTATGCGAGCAGACCTTCTGAGAATCCCCCTCCACTCCCTTCCCTTCCCATAAGAGCAGTCAACGACGGAAAGAAAATGACGTCAATGTTATCAAAGCAGCATTTTCGGTGGGCGTCACCTTTTGCTTATTTTAATTTTTGATTTATGAGTGAATGGCTGTGGTTAGAAGATTAATTTTTTCACTAAAATTCTTTTTTCGTTTCCATCTAACGATTTCTTGTAGAAAATAGTGATTTAGGTTCCGAGTAAACGCCCCCATTCTAGGATTGTTGACCAATGATGATTAGTATGATTCGCAAACACAGTTTAGTTCAGTCATGATCAGTAGTCCATAGGAAATCCCTAAATCCTATAAATATCTCACCTAACATAAAATGCAGGACTGAACTGAATCCCTCATTTCCAGTCTATCAAGTAAAAAACTGATTGAAATCCTAGCCTGAAATAATGCTATCGTCACATAATCACCTTTTTTCCGTCTTGGAGATTATTTTATACAAAAAAGGTATGCGATACGGAGCGTTTATCTTAATAATATTCGTCCGACCAAGCGTGAGGTCAAGAAACCATTGCATCCCAGGCCGACGGCGTTACCTCCGAACGAGAATGCCACAACGCAGAGCCGAATGAAGATAAAAACCAGGCGACGGAATTCCCCGATCTCCCAGCTTGCCATCTTTGCTTCCCATTTTCCATAAATCCGACCGCGAGCAAAAAAAGAAGATAGGGAAGGAAATAAAAGCGAAAAGATAAACAAAGCATTAATATCCACGGCACGTATTTGTCTCCCCTTTCCAAAACCCCTCTGGCCGACGAGGAAATTTAATCTTCTGCAAACTTTCTCATTTGGGACCATAACTTTCCGAACCACTGCCTGATTCGTCCCCGACCCGCAGCCTCCAACGCATACAGACACAAAGAGCCCCCCCTTTTTATTTCATCTCATTTTTTTATGTACGTATCTCTCCTCCTCCTTCCGATCCCCCTATGAGGATGGGAGGGAAGAAATCACCCCGAACCCGTCTTACTGATCTTTAATGCCATTGGCTCCCCCCAAACTCCCTTCCCCGCCAACACACACGCGACTTACGATCATCGGATGCCATTGAGAAGGGGATGGGGGGGGCACCATCTCACCCTCCCTAACCACCCCCGCGCCCCCTCTCGCGAGCCAACAAAAGACGACTCAACCCCGCAACTCCCTTAAGGAGGTTGATCCGAAAAGTGAAAGTCGTCATTTTTTTATATTTTCAGCACTTATAGAATTAAATTTCCTTTATCTAATAAAGTGAAGATAATTACACCAACCCATACTCCTTTTTTCACAAATTGCATTTGAAATTACATACGATTAACGGCGAGAATGGCCATCACGTGGGAATATAACGTTAAAAAATACCATAGTGACATGTCATTTTTGCAAAAAAACTGATATTATATGCGTAATTTCTCAAGGAACAAAATGACAAGAAAAAAAGGCATCAACCCACCGTATTTTTCGCTATATCCATCAATTTCTGCGCTTATAGCAGACGAAATGCGTTGGTTGTATTCAAGTGGCGATGCGGTCGCTCTAGCCAAAATGTATGGCGTATGAATAATATCATTACTAATGATATATTAAAGCATATTTCAGAAAAATATTGTAACAGAACGTTTGATCGTAATATTCTGGTGTTATACATTAGTAAATTCATTGAGTACATGAATTTATTTCTTTAAAGTAAATGATGAATTGACTCCATCGTCGAGCTGATTAAAATTATAATAAAAAATCAATCCTTCAACTTTACATCGTATTTATTGTGATACTTATGACTTTCAATAGCTTAGGTAATTTTCTTTGTGAAGTGAGGATAACTTCATGGGTGTTTTCAAGTCTGTTTCCGCACTAATAGGCGCTTCAGACCGGGAGGAAAGGTATAAGGATAGGAATGGAAGGGATGGGGATAGGATAAGGTCCGAAGCCCATCGTTGAGGATAACTTAGCAGGCATATACTCGTACTTAAGTAAATAAGGTTCCTCAGACAACTTGATTCAAGCAGTCGTGAGTCAGCCTCCTTAAGGGAACGGCTTCCTCCAGATTCTCTGAGGAGTTATTTTGTAATGTCACCTTTTTAATGACTGTTTGCGGGAAGTCGGGAGATCCGTTTCGCTCTCTTAATGATCAGCTCACGAACTGTTCGTGAATTGTCGAAGCTTCTGTCTGTAGCGCTATCTGTTGCCGATCTCGTCTACTTTGAATAAACAAACGAGTGCCTGGCAACGGCGACCGCTTTCTTCAAAAATGGAGAAATACGGTGAAGGTGAGTGAAAAATTGTTTGTCCCCATCATTTCAATTATTCGGATGACCTGTAAAGATAATTCATGTCCGATAATTTCTTTTATACCAATATTGGGATTTGTTTTTGTTTCTCGCTACATTTTACATACATAGTGTTTTTAGAAATCATTTGTTGATAATATACATTTCGTGATCTAAGAACGTTTAAGTCTTCACGTTGTGCAAATTCCAAAATTACAGTTTAAAAACGTTTCTATCTTTCTCGCTCTTGCTTTTTTTCCAACTCAAATTTCAAGTAAAACGATGGTGGCTCCATTTCACATTCTTTATGAAGATGAGATGGGAACTAATGGCAGGCGGAGATAATGAAACGGATCAAGAGTCGAAAGATACGGATCAGAGAGGATGAATCGTCTAAAAGACCAACACATGACCGGCAGTTCACCACTTGAGATCCGAAGATGGCCACGCCACCTGGATGGTGGAGTTTAACTACGAAAAAGTGACATTTTATGACGTATTGTCACTAAAGTGAGATTACAAAATAACCACCCTGGTCGACACTCTCAAGGAGAGAGGGGATGAGATTTTTATTGAGGGACTTCTTATCTCCCACCCCACCACGGTCCTTCCCCCCCCCCCTGCTTTCCACACACCCCTTGACCTTTGAGGACCCCTTCGTCTTTGAGGAATAGGGACTATTGGGAAAATACTATCTGATTTGTTGTGCGAAGGGAAGTCGGTGTGGTTGGACGTGGAGAAAGGGTGGGGTAGATAAAATGTTTTTCACGCGTGGATGTAATGAGTTGAAAATTCACATTCTCACCTTCACTCAAATACGACTTGGTGTTTATTCATTTTTTGATAATTTTTGCTCCAACTTCGAAGAATTTCTAGGTCTCATTTAAATGAAACACAACTTAGAATAATGACAATAACCACTGTGATTCAATCCATTGTGAAAGAACCAGAGCCTCCAGGAGTGGAAAAAGCCGTTTCAGAAAGCAATGCTGTGGATAATGAAGACTCAATTAAATTGACTATTGATGAAGAAGAGGAAAAACGTCTAGCTGAAGAGGAAAATTATATAATCGGTAAAGTTGACAAAATTAGCAGCTGTATATATAGTAATGGTTGCAACCCCATTGGATAGCTAATGCTCAGTCATTCATAAGTGTTGAATTTTAGTATTAAGGGTCCATGAAGTATGTAAAATGATTAATTTACATTTTAATTGTGAATGCTCCTTCTGAGGTATAACTGCGTATAATATATATGGCTAACAACTGTTTTACCTGCATCCCAGCCTTTAAAAATGAACTGCGACAATTGACCATGAAAAATGAAACCTTCTCTCAATTAACTTAGGTTTCCCTGGAAAATTTTCAAACTTAATGCTTAGAGAATGTAACTGCGTCCGGCAAGGTATAGTGGCAGGAAATCATAAATAAATTTTTCACCAGATAGCACTATCCCACAAAAATTTAATGTCATGTAGAGTGCGTTAAGTTTTTCTGGAACAGTGCTATCTAGATGAGACTGCTATTACTTACGGAATTGATTTCAGATGATCGTACAACTAACCCCAGTTGCTCTTAGAATGTTATTTCATTGTCACTTGAGTATACTCCGAAAATTTCGTTGATGCAGATTACATGTTATTGAAATGCCTCAGCCATGCTAGTGAGTGTGGTACCAGGTCAGTAATGCTGCTGGTCTGGCGACTCAGCGGGACAGTTTCGAATCCTGCCTCAAATATGTATTCAGCTCAGCCATAGCGCTACCATTCTCTTTTTATTTCCTCGTTCATTGACTCTTATGCTGCTCATTGTCTGAGCATTACTTCCTTTCTTCCTCCTGTTAATAAAACTTAATTTTTCTTTCTTCATTCATGTTCATCTTGATGTCATCAGCCTTCTCCAAGCTCATATCTCCCAGGCTTCCAATAACCTCCCATTATGTCCTGTTCTTGCTACTGAATAATGCCACTTACTTCTCTTGTAGTGAGTTAACCAGCTTTCAAATTCTGTCATGCAATCCTAGAAGCTGGCAGATCCTGATTATAATCTGGATTCCTTTTTTAGATCTCTTATTTCACCAAGGATTTTATGATGTTCGCACGAGGACTGGCCACTTTTTTTGTTCTTTTGATTTCCCTCCCTCTGTTCCTTTGTTGCCGTGGTAAGTGTCCGCGACCGTGTTTTGTTTTTGTAAGTACGATTTTGGCCGTTGAGGGCTCTCGAGAGGGAGGAAGAGATTTGTGCGGGCTAGTCCCAGAAGAGAGCAAGAGACCTGTACGAGCGAGTGAGCGGACAAGTGGCCTGCCGGCACGGCATGTATGTATGTGTGTGAGTGACTGATGCGGATCCTCGGAAGACGTCGGACAAGGTACGCGGAGCGCAAGCCCGGCTACGTCCTTCTGTTTCACCCCCTTTATTTTGTGACAGTTTTCTCTTTAGTTTATTCGTTTGTTCCGTTAAAGGCCAGCCTCCTTTCTTTATTTTACCCCTGTGGGGCTTTACTTGTCTGGGGGCATCACGGCCACGGGCGCTAACAATGATGTATAACTTTTATAAAAACGCCCTTTGGTCATTCCACATCAATTCAACCAAAAAAAGTACGTAATTCAATCAAATATCTATATCAGTTTATATCTGAATGGGTCAGAATGATTCGGGTTATTTTTTGCTGGAAAAGCCGAGAACGCCACGCAGCTCCGTGTCCTAATCAGTTTGTCCCCGCACTGTCTCTCACACACTGATCCAGTTCAATGCTCCTTTGACTCACTGGACGCTAGAACTATAGTGATTCACAATCGCAAACAAACATTTACGTCCATCTCTAGCTCCTACGTACCGAATGAATTAGGCTACCTATTCGATGTACACTCCCGACGGTTTCCAACACACCCTCCCTGGCTGTCGCGACCATTCTCCGTGACATCATGCCGTTGGTCGCACTTCGACATTCGAAGAACGATCTATTTCCCTCGCGGCGCGGCATGTATGGGGGAGCGGCTGGTGCGGAGCGGCGTCTCCCATCCATCAAAATGTCGCTCGGGGTGCGGCAACTGAAAGGATGCAGTCAGCTCCGTGTGGAGGACACAGGAGGGATTGGGGAGAATAAGGACGGGCGATTGAGAGGAGGTCAAAGGGAGGCAAAGAAAAGGTTAACGTCACCGGTCTGAGGGCGGTAGATAAGTAGATATATAAGAAACGTGCTTGTGAACATTCTGGCCCTCACAGAACCAGTAGAGGGCGGCCGTTGGGAATATACAACTTGAGTTTTAGGTTTACATCTCACAAATTGATAAAATAGGACAATTTCTATTGTAATTTCCGTTAAAGAGATTCCTTAAGATGTAGAAAAAGTGTACAATATGACGTGAAAGTTTTTTGTTGTTGTAAATAGTTCGCTATACTTGCTCGTATTCATGGGTAGGTTAAGGTGGCTCCACCGAATTATGAAGTAGATGTCATTTATGTGAAAATTTCAGGACACATCATTTTTTAGCCCTTCTATCGATTGGCAATAAAATAATTTGGCCTTTCCATTTGAAGAAAAAAGACGTGGAAAATCAGATACTTAATACGTGACTATACGGCAGAGCATGGCTCTTGAAGTAAAATTTGCAGATTAATAATGTAAAGAGAAATGTCGTTTTGAGGAAAAACCAATATAAAATGCGCAATTTTATGTAGAATTTATCATTGAGAAAAAGCGCGCGCCTTACCACACTTGTTTAATTGATATTTATAAATGTTTGCTCGAAAAAAATCAGAAAAGCCTTAGTTACATGAAAGTGGCGCTACAGTATGTTGTTATCACTAGCAACGGTACTTGTGACGGAGCGTGCTTAGAAGCTTATTTACCGACTTAATTTAGGAATATACCTTAGCAAGGTCCTTCTTGTATTTTTTATGTGATTTAAATAATTCATTGGTTATTGATGAGGTGTAATTAATACCAATGCCTCCAAATGGTAGCAGCATTATTGTTGCCAAACAATTTTCAAATATACGAATATTTATAAAATTCAAAGTGTTGTATTTGCAAGGGAATAGATTAAAACTAATTAATACCAATTTTAACTTATTTTAGAATACGTATTAGCGAGATTGAGCATGTATTCTCACTTTGTAAATTCAACGTGGCAACAACACTTCAGCCATGTTTCGAAGTCAAAATTAGTTAAAAGAGCTTGTAAAAAATAGAATGCAACTACAACACGCTATATAATAGCATACTCATAGAATTATTGTGCATGCGTTATCACCCTATGGATGATTTTCCATGTAGGTGTTTTTCTGGATCTTTATTTATTCATTAAATAACAGCTCTTTTACGGAAAATTGAATTGCGGAGTGACGGTGGAACCTCCTTAAGTTCATTGATGCCACAACAATTAAATTTTGCTGGGGTGGATCGAATAGAAGAATTGGAACGAGGAACAGGGAATATTTCGAGAGGGTTAACTCTGAACGACTGAAATCAATGATGGAATAAAAGAAGGGAGGGACCTTTCCACGGTAAGCGAACGATTTCTTAGTTCCTGAGGGGGGGAGGGTGGGGGGTGATCAGGGGCTTTGTGTCTCGGGGCCGGGAGGGCCCCATTTGGCCCGGGCAAATGAAAGCTCTCCGGCCCGGTGAGAGGCAATGGGGGGGGGGGGGGATGGATTGGCGACAGGGCCGCGATGGATGGAGGGTCGGAAGATTGAGCAGGGGCTTGGGACTTCCCAGAGGCTCTGAAGGAATCCTCGGGAACATAAAACAAGGCCAACTGAAGGGTGCAAACGGTTAATCAACTCACCCCTGTAGGTTGTGCGAGAACAATGCTGCATTTAAAATCCTTTTCGATCGAATTACATCTGTACGATAAGAGTGTTCACATGTTGACGTTCTTGTTCGTCATGAAAACATCAGTAGAATCAATTCTGTCATTAACCATCGGTCAACTATCCTAGGATTGAATGTTTACTTTTTCGGGATTCATTCCGCGATGTTTAAAATTGCAAAGTACAATATTTCGCCGGTCCTCCTGCCAGCTTTATCAGGTTAACTGAAATGATTCTTGCTCGTCTTTATTTATATGTGTGAGGACTCCCATTGTTGCTGGAATTTTTTAAATTTGAAAAATTCGTTTAAGCTTTTTACTCAATGTGTAACCGCCTTCTCGGTTGACGTTCTTCGGTCTGTTCGCAATTTCTATAGCTTCCCTGATTAATCTTGGGTAAAAGCGTACCTCCTTTGATATTAATTTTGTCTCCTCAAAATTGAAATTATGAGTGGGGCCGCTGAGATGGTGTTCGGCTATTGCAGAAATGTGGTAATTATGCTCGGAATGAATCCCGAAAAAGTAAACAGTCAACACTACATCCGCGGAAGCCTACGAGCTAATCCTAGGATTGGTTTGACGCAGCCCTCAACTCGATTCTTCTATCGGCCAACCTCTTCATATTGACCTAATTCCTCTCTTTCACATCCTTCACGTCCTGTTCCATATATCTCGTAGGAGACGTACCTTTTCCATTCTTCCCGTTCACTTTTCCCTCGACTACTGTCTTCATCAGGCCACCGTGTCTTAAGATATGGCCGATTAAGTTTTATAAAGTCTTCTTTACAGAGTTTTCAGCAGACTTCTCTTTTCTCCCACTCTAATTAAAAATTCTTCGTATGTAACTTGGTCGATCAAATTTACATCATAAAACACAACAGGGTTCATATTTTTTGTGACTTTTATGTTACCAGGATACGGGATTTCCCGTTGAATGAGCGCGTCAATAGCCGCTTTGATTGCACAGGTGTCGAGACGTCCAATCGTGAAACCACTCCACTTATCATTCGCCCTTATCCCGCGATGAGTGCCTTGATAAATTATATTTTAAATGTTGGGCAAGCTGGTTCTAACCGAAAACTACGTGCTGAATGTGAATGGAATAGAAACGTCACTTGGACCTTCGACAATTGGACAATTTGAAAAGTTAGACAATTGGCATTCGAAGCTTGTCGTAATATTTCCAACACTTTCTGCATATGTTCTCTTCCTCCACCAGGGTTAACATTTCGTGCTATAATGGGACACATGAAAGGTAGATTGCTAAATGGTAAGTTGTATTAATATAATGATTTGAAGATCTTGCGATCACCGGAAATCTCGTCAAGTTCATAGCTCAATGGGGAAATTGCATGAAATTTGCTTCTCGTGTGTTGATGATGTAGTTGATATGAAATTTTTTCTCAAATTGAAGTATATAAGCCAACATTTTCTATGCCAGCCCACAGAATTTATTAAATGCTTTAAAAATGTTCCCGAAAATTGACGAGTGTCATGCGACCTGAAATACCTTCTGACGTCACTGCACGGTTTACACCAGATAAACAACGTCAATAGTGATAACGTGCCGTGACGTCATGCAAAGACGTCGTGTTTTTAACCTGCTCAAAACGCACAATTTTCATCTTTGTTAAGGCCGCTGTACATGGTACAATTTCTTGTACAAGATCTTGTACCATAATTTGAACGGCGAGATTTGACCAAGATATAGCACAAGAAGTTGGTTCACGGTCGTACACGATCAAAGATTTTCACGCAATTTGTGCGCCAAAAACATGCGCAGATACCGTTTTCTGTGCAACAGCTGAATCGCGATATCCGATGACGATAGTATTTTGAAAATACTGCCATAGTTACTGGGTTACAATGGTTTGCTACCATTAATCCTTGCATTAATAAAATGAAATTTTACGATTGCTTACTTACACTCTTTCATCGGCTCATGAAACCCATCATTTATCGTCCAAACATCATGTTTTCGCTTGTTGCATATATTTATTTTTGGTTCAATAACGTCATCTTAATTTCATTGAGGTTTAATGTTTCCCAGTGTGTCCAACTCATCTTTTGAGAAATAGAACACTTCCGACGCGACAGACGAATATCACAATATGGAAGCAACAAAGAATATCACGATATGTACAACAAAAATGGAAGTTTGGCCACGTTTACAGGAATAAAAGTGATCGCAAACACAACACCAACCTTACGAATACTAAACGAACGCATCACTACCGTCACATGTCATGCGCAGAAGCTACGGAGTGGATCTTGGACGGTTTGCTCCAATTAATATAGAGCATGATCTAATTTCTCGTACAAGAAATTGTACGAACACCTCGTACACGATACAATTTTCGCATTGTAAAAGTTCTTGTACAAGAAATTGTACCGTGTACAACGGCCTTTACACAACGTAATTCTTCAGCAAAATTGCCAAGTACCTTTTAGCTTAAGCTTCTAATTCAAAGAGCTATGAAAACAGTACATGCTCCATATTGTATGAAGTCACGAAAATGGAGAGGCATTTTCTATGTATATTAATTTTGTAGAATGTCAGTCAGTCAGTCATTCTGCATCCGTTTTGTTTTGTTCTCTCCCACGTTTTGAGTTAAAAGAGTGACGTTTGGTGCGTTGAGTGTGGATTCTCTGTCTGTATGATTTGGTAGTAATTTTGGATTTTTAGCAGTTTGTGGTGCAGAGAAAAATGCAAAAACCATGGTTCGTGGAAGGCCGCTGTCTGTAACATATGTGTGTTTGCAGCGCTCGAGGTTGGCTCATTAATTTGAGGCCAGTCATTGACTACCTCCGAAGGTCGGATAGACGTGGTAGTGGTGTCGTTTGAAAGAAGAAGGTGGGCACATTGCTTAAGCGTGTTTTTTTTATCGTTATTTGACCGTAAAATGTGCAAATTTAAGGAGGCTCCACCGAATTTTGAAGCAGATGTCGTCGTTTTTGTGAAAATTTCAGTACACATCATTTTTTGGCCCTTCTATCGATTGGCATTAAAACAATTAGGCCTTTCTATCAAATATTTGCAGATAAAAGACGTTAAAAATCAGCGATTTTATACGTGGCTATAAGACAGAGCTTGGCTCTTGCAGTAAAATTTGCAAGTTATTAATGTAAAGAGTTATGACGTTTTACGAAAAACTAATGTAAGATGCGCAATTTTATGTAGATTTAGCATTGTAAAAAAGTGCTTATCTTACCATACTTGTTTAATTGATATTAACAAATGTTTGCTCGAAAAGAAGTAGAAAAGTCTTAGTTATATGAAAGTGGCGCTGCAGTATGTTGTTAACATTGACAACGGTACTTGTGACGGTAAGAGCTTAGAAGCATATTTACTAACTTAATTTAGGAATATACCTTACTATGGTCTTTCTTATATTTTTATGTCATTTAAATATTTCATTGGTTGTTGACATGGTGTAATTAATACCAATGCTTCCGAATGGTGGCAGCGTCATTGTTTCCAAACAGTTTTCAAATATATGAATATCAATAAAATTAAAAACAAAGAGTTGTATTCGCGGGGGAATATGTTAAAACTAAGTAAAAAAATATTCAACCTATTTTTTAATACGTATTAGCAGTATTGAGCATGTATTCTCACTTTGCAAATGAAACGAAGCAACAACGCGTCAGTTATATTCCGAAGTCAAAATAGTTAAAAGAGGTTATAAAAAATAGAATGCAACTAAAACGTCCTATATAATAGCATACAATTATTGTGCATGCGTTATCACCCTATGGATGATTTTCCATGTATGTACGTGTTTTTTGGATCGGTATTTATTCATTAAATAAAATAGCTCTTTTACGGGATTTTGTATCACGGACTCACGATGGAACCTCCTTAAGGATGAAAAAATGGTGTTTTTCCTATCTTTTAACGTGGGAAACCAGTTGCTATTCAATTTTGTTTACGTTGCTAAGTAAATATTTTTACGTTAGTTCACCTCAAGAGCACACCAGACAGAGACTGCAGATCTGCTAGTCATTCTTTTATTTACGAAAGCGATGTTTAAAAAAGCAGTAGTTGATCTCAGTTCAGCTTGGCCAACCTTACCCCACACCAAATGGGCTGATTTCTTCACATATTTCTTCCTCAACTCACACTGTAGATAAAGTTGAAGCGAAATGTAACACGCAACACCCTGAATTGGTAAAATTTATATTGTTCAGATATTGATTGTTTGAGTTCAGTGAGACAAATACTGATACAATAATATTTTTAGAGGATCATTACCCATACCCAAGGCAATTTTTTCTCGTGTACATTCCTTGAATCGACAATTTCCGTATCTATAATAAATTTACACCATATTTTTTTGGATTAATCAAATAAAACGAATATAGAACTAAATATCTCTGATCAATCTTCTAATCATAGCAAGGTAGTTTCCTATTATTTTTTATCGTCTTGATCAAAAGTTTATAATCTCTGGAGTACGTATTTCAAGCCGTTCGATTTTTAAATGACGTTCAGGATTTTTCCTCATGAATCAAAAAGTGGACATAATCAACGGTGCGAAAACACTACAACAAACTATTGCATGCCGGTAAATTTATACGTGTGACGTTACACTCTTTCCTCTACCTGCCAATAGGTGGTGCTGTGAACGCTCCCAAGCAGACGGTGCACTCCGTTAAAGCTTATCAACTAGTACCTGACATATATTTATTCAATTAATTTATTATGATGAGATTATATTTATGCAAAATTATTTACTCAGTTGATTCATTTAAACACAGTTTAAATATTCATTCAGATATTCATTTGACTAAGCGCACCGTGAAATTGGCCCATAGTCACGTGAACTTCACGCCATGCTTCGCAGTATCAGAGGATTCCACAAGCAGGGTGCCCTGTGGAGCCTACACTATAACGACTATTAATTAACCATGTTTAACGGAGGAGACTTAACGAACTTTGATTGTTTTCATTGGCTATTATTAATATAATATATTCACTAGAGCTGAGGGACTGTGAAATACAATGATAAGTTCAGGAGACGAATATATCCTATGCCTCGCGACGTAAACTATACATATATATTCCTGTTACGTCAGCAACAAGACAGCACATCCTGCCATTTCTAAGTTTATTCAAATTAACTGAAAATTAACATTTGATTCTCTAGTAAACTGAGATTTCTAAATAAAATTTTTTGCCCAAAACGAACACAATTTTGTCGGGGCATGGATTACAAATAAGGAATTCTGTTTTCTTAATGAAGGAAACTACCCTATTAGTAAGTAACGGGATGATTCTCAACTTCGCATGTAGGTACTTGAGTGTCATGGATGACACATTCACATTAGTGGTGTATACCAAAAGCGGTGCATATAAAACAATTTATTTTGAAGAAAGTATCAATTGATCGTTAAAAAACGACAGTTTTCGTTTGCGTCCCTACCTTCCCATCCTTCGAGTAATGAGCCACACCGTTGCCAATCTCGCTAGGGGAGAACATATTTTGAAATAAAGAAAAAAAACGGGCAATATGTTACAAAACCAAATTGTTATTGTGAAATAATCAAAATCTCGCTTTGTGAAAAACAAGACTTCTGTCAGCACAAAAAATCTAATTAACTATTATTGTTCTTAATCTTGCTTGCGGAGAACATATTTTGAAATAAAGAAAAAAAGGGCAATATGTTACGAAACCAAATTGTTATTGTGAAATAATCAAAATCTCGCTTTATGAAAAACAAGACATCTGTCAGCAAAAAATCTAATTAACTATGTAGAGAGAAAAAAAATTGTTTAAGATTTTTGAAGCGCGCATGCTATACATTCCCGGATCACAGAAGTAAAATAAGATTTTCTGCGTAATTTGTGGAAAACTGCAAGATGCTCGCATTTACTGCTCGCCCTTTTTGGCCATTTACATTTCGTATTCATCGCCAAACTGGAACTAATAAGTTAAAAAAATATCAAGAGTTAGCCCTGAGTTCCGAAGGAGAGAGGAAACTACGTCTGCGAAGGAAATGGTCATTTGAAACTTGAGGCGGAAATCAAACCCTTTCCGGTTAAAAGCGCTGCTGGTGTAATTATTCGGAAACACTAGCAGTAAAACCCTCGCTTCAACAATGACCATGCTCCGAGCAATAAAAACATAATAACCGGTTCATACTTTCCCATTGTGCGAGTCATAAAAGAATGATTAACGAGATAAATTTTCATCTCCAGAGCAAATTGGGCTCAACAGTTTTTATTGCTACCTGATTTATGATATTCAAAGCTCTAGCTGTCCGGCACATTTTAATCTAGTCCGATGGTGTAATAATATCATGAAAAAATCAAATGGATATCTCGATCCTCTATGTCTTTAATGGAACTGAATTTCACATTATTACTCATTTTAACGCTTTATATAGCGACAGGGGAACGGAACTCATGATTCCCTTCCAATAATATTTTTAATCTCGCAAGCAATCAAGAACTTCTATCACGTTTGCCCCGCACAAGAGATCCATAGGTCCTCTTTAGCGGATGTTTCAAGATGAAAATCATTTCCGTGTCATTTCTTTCATCATTGAATGAAAAGCTATCTTTTGATG
Organism: Platycnemis pennipes; assembly: GCA_933228895.1. Lineage (NCBI taxonomy): Eukaryota > Metazoa > Arthropoda > Insecta > Odonata > Platycnemididae > Platycnemis > Platycnemis pennipes. The sequence continues at coordinate 121,570,970 of OW121854.1, read as the reverse complement.
AAATGTTCAAAGCCTCTAAAACATTAGGTCGGGTGAACCTTTTCCAATTCTAAGATTGGGACTCAAATCCTGTTAAATCCTGTTTTTTCACTGATTTAAACGAGCTTCAATGGTATTTGATATCGTCGAATTTAATTCAGATACGTAGCAGATTGGTATGAATCTTTTAACAGCACTAAAAATGTTATTATTTACATATTTTATGATTTTTAAATTTAGTGCAACAAAATGAAACCAATACTGGAGATATGTAAAATCAAGTTATTAAAATTCACATCCAAAGTAGTTATTCTCAGATTCTAATGAATGAAGCTCCTCTTTACAAATAATTTGCAAAATATTAGTCGATTCCAAATTAATAAAGGGCATGGAATTTTCATCAATTGGAGACTGAATTTAAAGGGAGAATGGGCATGTGAAATTGGGTCATTTTTCTTGGAATTTGATTTCAATTTGGTTACTCCTACCTACAACATTTACCTTGCGTGACTATCCTAAAAATATTAAATTTGTTAAATATCTGGATTGTCCTTAGGCTCCAGCCCCGTAATTCAATTGTTTCCATAAAAGAGGCACTCTGAAGGTGGCCGGGAATATTTTTTTCTCAGAGGGAGGGTAGGGGTTCATCCAAAAAGGGTTCGGTTGAGGGGAGAGGGTGGGACAACAACGCCCCCGTCAGCGTAATCCTAAATAAGGGTGCTCCAGGGGTAATGACAAGGAGGCGAGGGAGACAGGAGAGGCAGAGCTCCTTAAAGATTGAACCCATTTAACTCCGATAAGGAAAGGAAGCAGAAGACGAGTCTACGGTTAACCTATGACGGCGGAAGAGAGTTTATTTCCGAGGGGTGTGACGGGGGGTGGGGGGGGGGCGAGGGTGCATTCTGTTGAGATTGCGGGCGGGGAATTGTTGGAGGCAACTCGATAAGACGGGCGGAGTCATATTTTGCTGGGAAGACGCCGAGGCCGATGGGGAAGGAGTATTGCGTGGGGGGCACGGCGGCGGGTGTAAGAGGCAGATAGTGAGAAAGGCGGAAGAGGCGAGAGTGGGGGAGGCGGACGGGTAGCAAAAGGAGGCGGAATATATATTTCCTGCGAGACTTTCCCTTCAGAACAGGTGAACTACTAACAACTGGACATCCACGCATTCAATTTTCAATGTTATCCTGCTAAAGAAGCTCCCGATAAAAAGGAGGAAACTGTTGAAAAGATATATGAATTGTAATGTGTACCGCAGATTGGAGCTTTAAGCCCGTTTAACACGATACTTGATCCAGCACAAGACCTATTGTGCTAGCCGCTACTTGATATTGAGGACGGAAACTAGTATGATTGGAACAGTCCTGGGAAGTTTCACACGATCGTCGACCTTGTGCCAGCCATTACGAGGTTATTCCATATGATTCCATACTAATTAAAAAAAGAGAAGTTCGCACAGCGTCTGTAACGTGACTTAATTGGTCGATGGCTACTGGGCTACCAGGTCCTACCAGAAATCTAATACCTCATCAAGTATGAAATCCAGTAGCTCAGCGAGTATACTAGCTAGCATGCTTGCCAGCCAGTATACTGGTTCTGTTCACACGATACTGGAAAGCTAGTATACTAGTGAGTATACTAGACCTTGTACTGGATCAAGTATCGTGTGAAACGGGCTTTAGCTTTCAAACGGGGTGACAAGGCAAGGCTGAGAAACTTGGTCATCAAGGAAAAATCAAAGTTCACCTACTGGCCATGAAAACCTTAGCGGCGTTTTCCCGCTGAAATCACACAACAGCGGAAATTCCACAGAGAAAAAAAAACTTTTCGTTAAAGGCATTGACACAGAGAAAGAGGACGTCTTGATAGCTCAACTGGTAGAGCATGTTACCGGAAATCAGGGGGTCCGGGTTCGAGTCCCATTCAAGGCGAATGATTTTTTTCTCTGTGGAATTTCTGCTATTAAGGAAGATGGCTATAATAAGGTTGTTATGGAAAAGAGGGTAAGATGTAACTATGCTTGGTAGCGAGGAAATTAAAGGAATGAGTACTGGAGAAGATGTGTAGGAATTGGGAACACGCACTATTGTTTATAATGAAGTATTCTTATCGACCACTTTATTTATGTAGTAATGGAAAAGTTATATGGAGTTGTTTGGTCGTTTTTGATGAACACCAATTTTCACCAACGTTTCGCTTCTTTATTGCGGCTTCTTCACGGCTATTTAGTGCACAATGTAAGTTTTCACATTTCCATTACTTTCTCTAAGTCTGTAAAAAGTAATGGAAATTTAAAAACTTACATTGTGCACTAAATAGCCCTGAAGAAGCCGCAATAAAGAAGCGAAACGTTGGTGAAAATTGGAGTTCATCAAAAACACCCAACAACTCCATATAACTTTTCCATTACTATTGTTTATAACTCACTGAATATGAAGTTTATTAATAAACGATTGAATTAGATATTTATTGATTAAAATTTTCATCAAGCACACTTTAGCTAATAAACTTCACATTCAAAGAGTAATAAATAGTAGTGCATTTTCCTTAATTTGGAATACGCTCAGAATTATCCGGCACGAAAGGAATGGAGTGGTCAGTAAACCTCGCATCTCGTGGTCCACGGACGAGAAAACGATTATGGGGAAGTCGGGTGGCTGCAAGGGTACGAGGCACCAACAGATCAGGGATCCTTTTTATCGAGTGGAGAAAGAGGGGGTGGGAAGGGAAGAGGTAGGAGGGGGATGCATGTTGATGCTCCTGGAACGGGACGAGAGTGGTGAACAAGTGACCGGGCCGGGACGGGGGTTCAGGGTCCCTGATTCTGTTCCCTGTGGGCCCCACGGGAAAAGAGAATCGATCCGAGCGACACCCTCTCTCGACGCCCCCTCTCGGAGATGCGATATTAGAATTTCGACATTGCCACCAGGAAGCGTATCGGACTGATCTCGGCGCATCGACGCCGCGTCGTTACGTTATTGCGATGCACCGATAATAAAATGATAGGGGAATGGTTAAAATTGCTGTCCCCACGTAAGACACCCCAGTGCCCCCGATCCTAAGATGAAGATTCCCTAACTTGTGTCACCCGAAAATTCAAACAACATTTTAGGGCTTAAATATCGATACATGTCTCATCCATGTATCGATATTGTGAAGAAAACACAGCTCCATAAATTTAGAATCGTTGCATTGTACAGAGTCTATGCAGTAGCGTAAGTATAATGTGCTATGCAGCCTATAATATATACATTGGAATTACGTCACACGTCAAATTTAAAGGGCTCACCGCATAAGACAAAATTGTTATGCGCTTGGATGTAGTACTGAAAAGTTTCCATAGATGGCGAGGGAAGAAGTTTTTGCGTTACGTTACAAACGATATATGTCGCTTTGAAACAACAAGGAATCCCTCCTGTGACAAGATATGTTTGCTTTAATAATGAGAGAAATGTTAACTTATCCATGTGACTGTTACCTGTGAAGGTAAAGGCGTATCGCACCATTAAAATAAAATAACAGAATTACAACGATACCATATGTTACGTGCCACTTAATTCGATTGGAAAAACGTAAGCAATGAAAGCGATATGTATCGTTTGTGACGTAACGCGGAAAATTCTTACCACGCCATCTATGGAAACCTTACAGTACTACGTCCAAATGTCCAAACAGTTTTTCCCAAAGCGGTGAGCCCTCTAAATTATTCTTACTCTATGATGCAATGGAAAGATTTTTTCAAAATATCTGTCAAGGCCATTGTACACGGCCAAATATCCAGTATAAGCACTTGTTCAATGCGAAAATTGTATCTTGTACAATGGCTTTGCACAATTTTGTGTACATGAAATTAGAAAATGCTCTATATTGGATTAAACTGTCAAGGATTCACTTCATACTTATGCGCATAACAAATGAGGTGGTGATGCGTTGGTATAATATTCGTAAAGTTTGTACTACAGGGTTTGTCCTAAAAGTTCCGTTCATTTTTTTAAATCATTCATTGAACAATAAACTTAAAATCTCATTAGAACCTTTCAAAGTACTCTCCTCCCGACGACTCGATGCACATTTTCCAATGCTTCACCCACTCCTCATTGTCTCCCTGAAAAGCCTCAACGGGGACATCTCGTAAACAGGCCGTCGAAGCTTCTTTTAACCCCTCCTGTATCCCGTGGTGGAGTCCTTTCAGAGTTCTTTTTGTCTTGGGAACAAGAAAAATAAGAAGAAGAATAAGGTATTGGTGTGCAGCAAGAAAGAAGAAGCCAAAACCAATGCCAAAATACGAAAAGAAAAACTTGTTGTGGTGAAAGAGTTCTGTTGCCTAGGAAGCCAAGCAACCAACGATGGACGAAGCAAGAAAGAAATAGTTATGAGAGTAGCCCAGGCAAAGAGGGCATTCTATTAAAAGAAAACTCTTCTTACAGATGGAAATACAAGCGTAGAAGTAAGGAAACAGTTCATCAGAACATACATCTGGAGCATGTTTCTTTACGGCTGTGAGGCATGGACGATGAGAGCAGCGGAGAGGAAAAGGGTAGAAGCATTCGAAATGTGGTGCTACAGAAGAATTATGAAGATAAAATGGATCGACCGAGTAAGTCACGAAGAAGTACTAAGAAGAGTAGGAGAAAAGAGAAGTCTGCTGACAACTCTAAAAAGGAGAAGGGACAACTTAATCGGCCATATCTTAAGACATGATGACCTGATAAAGACTATCGTCAAGGGAAAAGTGAATGGGAAGATTGGAAAAGGCAGGCCTCGTATGAGATACATGGGACAGGTAGTGAAGGATGTAAAAGAGAAGAATTACGTCACAATGAAAAGGTTGGCCGATAGAAGTATCGAGTGGAAAGTTGCGTCAAACCAATCCTAGGATTGTTGGCCAATGATGATGATGATGAAACAAGAAGAGTCCGGTGGTGCCCATCACCACTTTTTCCAAACTTTCAGGCTCAGGTTCGTAGTGTTCGAGCGATTCCTGGCACTTCGACAGGCGCTGTTCCTTCATGTCGTCGGTGAAAACTATCGGCACCATCTTATGTTATTACGTACCCAGTAAACACAATATGTTGCGGAAACGTCGCAGAAAGGTTGCACGAGGTTGCAGGATGCCATGTCGTTCGTCAACGTTTCTGCAACGTCATAATTACGTCGCTGATGCACTTGTTTGGTCAGAAAAATTTAATTACAAAATATTTGAGCCAGAGGATACATATATTAAAATTCGATTCTTCCTCTTCATGAGACACTGATTGTATATGGGAGTGGAATATTCACTAGGTTGCAGAAAGGTTGCGACATGTTGCAATTCGCTTTGCGAAGTATTATTTGGACACAGTTTACCCCAAACATATATTCAAATATGGGGTTTTTATAGAGTTTTTTCATCTTCTGAAGCAAATTAGCTCTTTCCAGTGGAATATTTTTTTTCAGTCGTGAGACAATTTTTCGCACTTAAAAAATTGCATAGGCATGAGATAGCGAAAGGGTAGACGGCACCAGATCGATATACATATTCGATACATCGAACGCTATGCTATCCCGTCAATCCCATCTGTTTACTCTCTGTCTAGCGCTTGCCTTTTTCGGTGTGGTTTTGTGTTCTCTGGGAATCTCGTAGGATATTCTACAATTATTTGACCCCTACCTGTTTGGATATCGATTTTTGGAAGTCATATACTGTTTTATTGCCTCTCATTTGTTTTTGACCCGTCTCGTTTGGATTGTGATTATTGGAAACTGTATTGGTACTCTCTCGTTAGCATTGACCCACGCCTGTCTGGAATAGTGAATAAATATTTTTTCTGCAAAGGCATATCTCGAGTGTTATTTTAAAGGGTTGCATAAATGTTGCAAGTACGTTGCAGGAGTTGCATATGTGTTGCAAATATGTTTCAAAAGAGGTTGCAGTTATGTTGCCATTACCTTGCAGGAACGTGGTTGAGAGGACTTATGGCTGATTTTGCGACGTTGTCATTACGTTGCAGCGACTCCAATTTGGTTGCAGTGCAACGTTTCCACAACGTGCTCACAACACATTTTGCTTACAGGGTATTACTCGTTTGCATCGCTTAGAATTGCATCGCGGTATTGCATTATGAATATCACGTACGCAAATTACCGATTCTCTACTTGCCTTGCTTGAGGCTCATACTCGCGATACTTCGCGAATGGAAGAATCGATTCGTTGTAATATCGCATATCCCTCCTCTTTTCAGGGCTCAAGACGGTGTGAGAGGCTCTGAGGGAAGGGGGAGGAATGTCTGGGGGTGAACGAAAGGAGGAGCGTGGGGCTGGGAAACCAGAACGAGATGAAAAGAGCAGATAGGGTCCAAGTGGTCCACCAGAGGGATCGAGCGGAATTGAGCGCAGCAACGGAGAAGTCTGGGCGTCGCCGTAAATAAGCCCAGATTAGACAAGAGAGGAGCGATAAGGCCGAGTTATAAAAATAATAATAAATAAGATAAAAAATGATTCGGTAGGCGAAAGAAAACATAAGAGGCATAGATAGGGGAACGGCAAAAGACTCTGGTGGATCGGAGAAGGAAAAGGTGGAAGAGAGAAATAGACATATTTCTCATTACTTTTTTATCGTGGTTTTGTGCGCGAGGGTGCGTTCGAGTTTAGGTCTCTTGTCGCACGTGATTGGTTCCCTACTCCGATTATAGTCCCCTCTCTCTTCTGGGGTCGGCAGGGATAAGTAATAATGACGTCGGCAGCGGAGGTAACTTTTTGGGGGGAGAGGGACCCATTCATCGCGTCCTGGAAACGTATTTCCCGAAGGATTTCTCGGGAACGAAAGCAAGAGGGACTTCTTCCGTCACCGCAGATATCGTAAAACGTGTCTCCCTCCCTCAATCCTTCTCATTCTCCTCTAAACGCGATCAGATATCTCCCAGTGCTCAACCAAAACGATCACAGACAGTCAAACACCGAAGTTCTTCCCATTACTCTCCATAGGGAGCCTCCAGGGATCTCCAATGCTAACCTTTCACGCAGATATGCTACAATGAGCGAACTTCCGTGCATTTGCACTTGAGGAAAACAACTGATTATTTATAAACTGACCATCGCCAGTTGACATGTGTTTTCAACCGTCGGGATTAACTCGAATAGGTAACCAAGGAGTCACGTGATACAAGCACGAATTGTTCGCTAGTTTAATTTGTCTGGATCGCTCCTTACAATTTAATTACTGTTTTCTCCTCAGTTTTTCACATCTGCCAAGAATATATAGCCCCAAGATGAGATAAAACATAAGGGTAAACAAAGAATGAGGTTGTTATCAGCGGTTTTAACACACGGTTTTTTTAGCGGTTTAATTTGCGATCTATTCGTGTTTATACCTCGTCACTCCTTGGTTACCTATTCGAGGTAAAACAGATAAACCTGCCTAACATTGTGACTGTACAAGGGTTGAATCATCATTACAACTGTAGTGCAAATAAAAATATGCACCAAGTCATGTAACACTGATGCTAATTTTCACAATGATTTCAATAATGCAACGGGAATATGCTACTAAATAACTATAAATTCTGGGGAATCATATGTTTTACTGACGTGATAGCGATTTCCTAGTGTCCACGCAGGCTGCAGCTGGCATGAAAATATGGAGTTAGCACAAGTAAATTGATTTAAGTTTTTTCATCTTCATTACAGGTAGTCTATCTAAATTACAATTATATATTTGATGTCAACTCCTTCTGTAGTATTTTATAGCTCACGTGAAAGGAGACATTATAGGTCACACCTTACTCCATATTCCTATATTAGTGATCGAATCGGTCGTTGTATGCACCTGTTCTCAAATCGTTTTAGAGTATACTGAATCTGATTTTACTGAATCAATACCGTAACAACTTATCACTACTATCATTTATTCACAAATTATTGTGTGTACCATCATTATTCCATGCAGTTTTTAAATGTAACGGAAAGAAAACAAACCTTAAACCTAATACTTCACACCCACCTTTGTTTACATCCAACCAGGGTGGCCAACCGGGGAATACGTGTACAAGAATTACCCAAGTTAAACACCTAAAAACACGGAAATAATAACTATTAGATGAAAGATTTTGTTTTTGCAATCAAGTCAATTACATATGTGGTACACTAATGTGTATTTTGTTTCAAATGTCAAAACGTAAGTATACCTTGCCTCATGAACTGAAAAAATTAATGCACCAAAGCTTAGCTGATGCCGTAATACGGTATGGTCTGACTGTTTGGGGCAGTACAAACTCCAACTTGTTAAAAAAGGTTATTACCTTACAAAATAAAATTATAGCGCATTTGATGACCAAGGAGAAAAATTTGAAAGAAGTGTATGTAAATCTAAGTTTATTACCATTAAGAGAATTATATAAATATGTGTTAATTTGGGACTTCTTTGAAATCAAATTAATAAAACATCGTATGATTAATACTGACATTCATATTAGGCGAATAAAAAGGTTGTCTGTACGTAAGTATTTTAACCTCCATGGCAAGAGGTCTTTGGCACTTCCCTGGGTTGTTAAATGAATTTAATGTGTCAATGCATGATATTAAATATATACCTGCACTGGAAAAAATCATTGAAAGAGTGGCTGCTAAGATAAATTGTCCAAAAGCTACACAACTTGAAAAAAATGAGAAAATTAACAACAGGCACCTGCTGACCAGCCGCTCTGGCTTAGTTGGACCTAAATTTCATGTTATTATTTTTTTTACAGTATTTTGGACTTAAACCGCTTTGTATTATATTTTACTATATACTATTGTATATTTGATTGTATTTTAAACTCATGAGATGATGGATAACTTAATCTATGTATCAATCTTCTCATCCAATATCAGAGTTATCAATATTTTGTTGTGCATTACGATATACCCTGTGAAAAAATTTTAATGATATAAAATATCCCTCATTGTAAATTTGTAATTTGCTGTAAAAATTGGTAATTTGCTTAAAATGAACTTAATCAAGATAAATCTTTATCTTGAAGAAAATATAAAAATATTAAATAATTTACCGGGTATGAATTTACGTTATAAATGTCTTTAAACAGATTAGACCGTGGACCACCCTCCGATAGCGAATCGTAACAGTTCTCCAGCCTTTTGCATTACATGACGTCACAGAGTAAATATTTATATCCTGGAAGGCTTACGGTTTTCCCAAACCTGTTATACATTTTGAAATAGTAAATGAAATGGGACCTAAGATGGCAGGAGGAAGTTTTTTAACGTATATGTAGTACCATACAGTGCTCACCGCATAGGGTAAAATTGTCAAACGTTTTGGAAGTAGTGTTGGAAGGTTTCCATAGATGTCGTGGTAAGAATTTTTCATAACGCTTCCATTGCTTTCGTTTTTCTAATCGAACTAAGCGGCACATAACATATGCTATTGTTGTAGTTTTCTTATTTGATTTATATGGTGTGATATGCATTTACCTAGCGTCAACAGTCACATGGATAAGTTAACATTTCTCTCGCTATTAAACCAAATATATCTTGTCACAGGAGGGTTTCCTTGTAGCTTTATAAAAAAGACAATCCACAGCTGCAAGGAGCAGACGGAGTAGACTAAAAGGCACTTCTCGATTGTGCCGCATAAGTCGATTAGAAAAACTAAAGAGATGGAAGCGATATGTGACGTAACGCAAAAATTCTTCCCTCGCCATCTATGGAAACCTTCCAGTACTACATCCAAAACGTATAGCAGTTAATTCGGTATTCGGCCTACTTACTATATATGGTAGTACGTATTCACGTGTACTCATAATCTATGGTGATATATCATATAACTACATATGGAATTACATATAGTTTGCACAAACCTTTGTGGGTCGTATGTTGACATATTTGCATGCTTACATATTTGTATGGTAAATGATATGTTGGCAGTGAGACAAAAAGAAAGAGAGGAAGGCGACGATGAAGCGTCAAAAGTGAAAAATATCCCTTGGAATTTATTCGCAGAACAGTGCACTCGAAGCGATTCCGTCCAGTGATTCGGATCCCCCTTGGCCGAGGGGGCGCTCAGAATTCAAATTTAATTGTGGAGACTTCAGGAGAAAGGGCTTAATCCATTAAGACACCATAATGCAAGTCATGGTTTCGTTTCGGTTTTGTAAATGTTATGTTGGCTTCTTCTATCTACCCGAGAGGAAGGCCTTCCGCATGACAAAAGACGGATTACTGCTCTCACACAATCTTTAAGTGTGTTGGCCGGAATATGAAAGAAATGCGTCCACTGAGATGAGCCATATTTAAAAAGTGAGCAGAGAAAAATAACTTCGTGCAATAATTCATTTATAAATCTTAGATATCTATAGACATGTTTTCTCCATGTGTAATTAATTCAATATAGTTCTCCATTAAACAGCATGCCTGAAATAACACAACTTGTAAGTGAAAAATGATTCAAATACGGAGTTGCTAAATGATAATACTGATAATTTATTATTTCACCGCGAGTCAGAAAACGGATCGACCGGGTGACAAACAAAGAAGTCCTAAGAAGAGTGGGAGAAAAGAGAAGTCTGCTGAAAACTCTAAAAATAAGACAGGATAACTTAATCGGCCATATCTTAAGACACGATGGCCTGACGAAGACAATCCCCAAGGAAAACGTGAACGGGAAGAATGGCAAAGGCAGGCCTCGTATGAGATATATGGAACAGGTTGTGAAGGATGTAAAAGAGAAGAATTACGTTGATATGAAGAGGCTGGCCGATAGAAGAATCGAGTGGAGAGTTGTGTAAAATCAATCTTAGGATTGTTGACCGATGACGATGATGATGAGTTCATCATTACTACCTGCATTTTAATCTTAACGGCAAATATCTTCTTATATAATGCATCTTCATTCTGCCACTATCCGAATCATGTTTTTAGGAGGCAATCACACTCAGTTAGAATCAATTTTGCCCTCTCGATAAATCCTTCTTTAGCGTAAAACTTTAATGAAGTACAGTATTGCGAACTACAATTAGAAAAGATGAAGGCAAATGAACGTGAGCAGGAGACCGTTCCGTAGTCAGGAGGTGGCATATTGTCTCCTAGCACATTGCAAATATGGTATTCCCGCACAACGTTCACCCTTTCATTACAGGAATTAATTGACTAAAAGGATGAGCACCTATTTACGACGAGTGCAAAAGGAAACATGTCAGCGTAGACCCTGCGTTGAAATGAATTACACAAGCGTTAAAAAATATTCGCCTGACAATACAGGATGAATCAGACACGGATGAGAGATAACTCCTCGAGAAAGTAGCGCCTTCCGGAAGTGAGGTGGGGTGGGAACATTTAAGGTCTGAAAAACGGACCCGCCGAACAGAACCACCCCAGCTGAAAACGATTAATTATAATTGCAAAAATTCCGTCCCGCGCCCGCTCAACCCTTCAACTCTTTTCCGATTATCAATTTTTTCCAGAGCCACACACGACTTTCCCCTTTTCCGATAATGCCCGAAACATCTCGAAAAGGCAGCCAACCCCTTCCAAAGCCATTAAACCCTCCCGTCTGGGTGGAAACTTACACCCTGCGCACTCTTCCTTCGGGGGTAAGGTGCAGGAGAGGGGATGAAATAAAAAAAAAGGATCCCACCCCACGATTAATTCATCCATTCCCTCCCCCAGGGGCAAGGGACTCGCTCCCCCCTCTCCATTTCCATATTTCCACTGCGACAGGGTCCTCGCGATGCTTCCCTCAATCCCCCTCTCTTACCCACAATGCCCCGTTCCGCCCAACACAGGACGAAATCCATGCAACCCTCATCGCTAGGGTGTCGGGAAAAGTTAACGGATGCATCGACAAGTCCACTCTTGACTTATGTATACATATTACTAGATAGAGACCCCCTACAGACAAGGAGAAATGTTCTGTGGCAATCCTGAGTAAGGCAGGCTTGCAAAGCTTGACGAAATCATTGTAAGATAATAAAAAATTATATGATCTCTTCAATGACATTGACCATTTCGAGAGCGTTAGCTGAGTATTTATTTATGAACAGCAATCTACACCCTGAGATTGCGCGGTATCTCCATCTCTTGAAACCAATTATTGTATATGGCGACTCAAACCTTCAAAGAATGAAACATTCTTCTTAAGCGATTAAGATGGAGAAGAGAAAGTAAACTTTGAATGAGATAAAGAGAGGAAGGGAATAAAAGATAAATTACCGGAGTGAAGAGATAAATTAAGAAAGGAGAAATAAAGGCGCCTGCTTTCCCGGTGAACAGATTGTAGAAATTCTTCTCGGGTATTTCACGGTTCAGATAATAATAATAATAAAAGGTCTTTATTCGGGCGAGATTGAGACAAAACTGTCCCTTCTGCCATCTAACTCCTCGTCAAAATAAATATATAAATCAAATAGTGGTCAATACCTAAAATAATTACAATATGAGGTTTAAAAAATCAGTAAAGAATACACTTATAGGAATTAAAGAATGATAAATTAATTCAAAAGAAATATATATACACAATATATCAATGCATATCTAATGGTGTATGTAAGAATTTACAATGTGGGAAAAACGTGAGGATTATTATGCTTACATCCTTTACGCAAAAACCCACTGCAGGAAAATACCCACACAAGAAGGGGGGTGTGAATATATAATAAAATTCAAGAAAAGAAAAATTACAAAAGGTAAGGAGAAAAAATAATTAAAAGGGAATTAAGGAACATTAATAAACAAAAACTAACATCAACATGGTGTTAAATGTGCGCCGTTTATCTTGCCATCCGTGTTCTAATCTATCATATGTATTGAGAGAGTGCCCGTGACTTGTGATGCTCATGTGCCCGTCTGTTGAACTTTGAGAAGTGTTTTATGTAACGCCCTTTTAGATCGTCCATGCTGGCCGACGGCCGACTCTGGCATCGTCTTCTCTGCCCGACTCAACTGCCCTGAAGACGGTGCCCGTGTCGAGAATCGAAACGTCGGCCATGAAATACAAATTCCATTAATTCGAATCTGACTTTGTACACATATAACAACCCCCACGTCACATGAGTCGGACAGACAGATCAACTGTACACAATAATTCGTTTTTCTCACGCACAAGTAACGAACTGAAACTGGACGTTCAGTGAAGATCGGTAAGATTTGTAAAAGGATGGTATGATACTTATATTAGCGTTGTTAGTCTATTATAAGAACTAAAATGGGAATCACTATCAGTCTTTAGCTTGAAATAAAGGAGCTTAAGTAATCTCTTAAGTAAATTCTAAGACAATATTTTTCTGGTGACGTTAAAAACATTTTGCAAACTCCAAATTATTACGGTAAACTGGACTAATGACCTAAAATTAGAGAAATTGATTGCCGAACCGAAAGATTTAAAACGTCTTTCTTTCCTCGTACAATTAAGTGTATGGATGGTTTGGAATGTATCTAATGGCACCTTTACATACAAGTGTATCAATGGATATCCTAGTCAATTGCATATTGGCATAAGTTCTTAAAGCTAACCCAACTAACAGTATGTTTGCGGATGCTTGCTTTTTTCTTTCAATCTTGTAAAATTTTTAATGAAATGTTTCGTCTAGAATATAGCTACACAGCTATATAGCATAATAGATAAAGCAAGTTTGGTGAATATTCACGCCCTGCCACACACCTTTATGATGACTTGTAGGGTATTATGTAGGTGTAGATGAAAATACGAATACTACTAAAAAATATAATTTTTCAAAAACATTACCCTCCACACTTAATTATCAGTTTGAAAATTATTTTTTTCCGGATGTCGACTTCACGGTCCGCGACATACCACCTCTTGCAGCTGCTCGAAGGGCGGGAAGAGGATGACCAATTCAAAAATAACCTATTTTAGGTAATATTTTCAACATACACACTCATGCCTATGATTGTGACATATTCGTTTGAAGCCGTTGAATGGACTGGAACTCCTCAACGTCATCTGCCCAGTGTACGACACTATCAACAAATCAAAAGCTGATCAAATATCAATCATTTATCATGATTTCATTTGGTCCCAATTTCCCTTAATATTGCCATTATCAACACAGCTGTGAAAAGTCAGGGGGTATGTAGAGATGTGGCATAAAAAGTTTGCTTCACCCACTTTTAATAGAGAACTTTGCTGTTACTCTGTTAGCATTTTTCAAGGACGAAATGTATTCGTGGGTGTCACATATAACTTTAATGCAACCTGTTTCTACGTCGTTCACACCTAATGCCTGTATGACGGCTGCATAGCTGATGAAGAATAATGCCTTATCAAAGTCCCCACAGGCTAAGCAGAGACGTATTTGTTATTTATTTGGTTTACTAACAACTTGCATAATTCTGAGGATGTGGTCAAACATGCTTAAACTATTGCAAAAGCCAGGTTTTCTAACTGGCTGAGCTGAAACAAGGGCAAAACTATTCTGGTTTGTCATGGCCTTGGTAAATATATACACAGTACCGAAAGCAGACTTTAGTTAGCAAACATCGCACGGTAGATCGCAATACCATGAGTAATACCCCAACTTTTTATGCATAATTATTATTTTAAAATTGCCTCAAGATAGAGGGTATGATACTCTATGTAAGCTGGAAGCAAAGATTAAATTTCAGCTATGTAAGTATCATTTCTTCGCCGGCTAACTTCAGGACATCGACGAAGAGGCCATCATTATTGACGATGGTGTTCTTTTTAATTCTGTCAAATGCAATATGAATTTCGAAAGAAAATAGATCTGGACTTTTGGATATCTCTTACAGATTGGGTATCGGTCGTTTATCTGTGAGTTTGGGGTACAATTTAACCAAGAAATTTCTAATTAAATCTAATATTTCCCCATCATCATCATCATGAGTCAACAATCCCAGGATTGGTTTGACGCAGCCCTCCACTCGATTCTTCTATCGGCCAACCTCTTCACATTAACGTAGTTCCTCTCTTTCACATCCTTCACGACCTGTTCGTTATATCTCATACGAGGCCTGCCTTTTCCATTCTTCCCGTTCATTTCTCCCTCAACGATTGTCTTAAGATGTGGCCGATTAAGTTGTCCCATCTTCTTTTTATAGTTTTCAGCAGACTTCTCTTTTCTCCTACTCTTCTTAGGACTTCCTCGTTACTTACTCGGTCGATCCATTTAATCTTCAGCATTCTTCTGTAGCACCACATTTCCAATGCTTCCACCCTTTTCTTATCTGCAGCAGTCATCATCCATGCCTCACTGCCTTAAAGAAACATGCTCAAGATGTACTTTCTGATGAATTGCTTGCTTACTTCTAAGCACCGCCGGAAATTCAGCCTATACCTCCGTAGATTATATGCTTATTATTGGTTTGTGAGCATACGCTTAGCTGTCTTCAAGCTTGTCTTATTGTCAATGGTAGCTTTCCCTATTAAGCTTCCTTACGTGTGCTTTATTTTCCCCCAGAAAGTCTTTCTCGGCTCCGCGTACTCAAGCCAATCGTAAACTGTTGATATATTTATTTTTCTTCGCTTTTCTAAAGATCTTTTAGTTTCCTCACTTAAATTCTTCTGTGGCCAGTAATCACAACACATCCCACCAACTTCGTGAGCAGTTCATGGCAGTGGTTCTGCTATTTCTTGTCCTTGTCCTACCTAGTTTTCTATGAAGTACTAGTTGGAATTATTTTTTATCACCATGGTTTTTATGAGCGAATAATATTTTTTATACTCTTTTCTCCCCTATTTACCCGCCTTTTCCCCCTCACCAATGGCTTGTGTTGATTTTTTTCATACAAGCATCATTCAAGATTTGATTGGTATTTGAGAGGATAAAATCTATCCTAGTTTTGATACCTGGTCGGGGCTTCCCTATGACCATTTCCAGACTGAATATTTATTGAAAAATGTTCTTGATAGGCATCTTCACACTTTCAGCGAAATGAACAGGTCTCTCGCCTCTGTTGTTTCGTACACCAATCTCACATTTTCCACGGCTTATTCGATGGGACCTATATGAGCATCAAAATCGCCTATCATACCTTTAAAGTAGCAAACTCATCTCTCGCATGTTTCTTTTATATTCTTGATGAAGGATTCGATCTATTCATATGAGTTATTTGGGGTAGAGCATAAGACAGTAACCTCATACAGTTAGTATAATATAGAGGGCTCGCCGTATAGAGCAAAACTGTTATAAGCATGGGGCGTAGTACTGGAAGGATTCCATAGATGGCGTGGTAAGAATTTTTCACGTTACGTCACTAACGATATATATCGCTTCCATTTATTTCGTTTTTCGAATCGAATTTATGGGCACGTAACATATGCTATTGTTGTAGTTTTGTTATTTTATTATAATGGTGCGATATGCCTTTACCTAACGTCAACCGTCAAATGGATAATTACCATTTTTCTCACTATTAAAGCAAACATATCTTATCACAGGAGGAATTCCTTGTTGTTTCATTAAAAACACATAATCCAGCGCTGCAAGGAACAGATGGAACAAACTACAAGACACTTCTCGATTGTGCAGCTTGAGTCGATTAGAAAAACGAAAGTGATGAAAGCGATATATAACGTTTGTGACGTCGCGCAAAAAATTCTTCCCTCACCATCTACGGAAACCTTCCAGTACTACATCCAAAACGTATAACAATTATGCCCTATGCTGTAAGCCCTCTATAGTATACTTACTCTCTGATACAATGTAAATTTTATTTATTTATTACAGTTTGAACTATTATGCTAGATCTTCTCTCCATCATTAAAATCATAATTTATCTATTGTTAAATAAGACTGGGATCATTTAGCCCTCCGTCTCGTTCATCACCGTAAAAGGTAAAGTTCCCGGATTTCAAGGGGAGACGTTACGTTGCAACTACATTTCACCATTACTCTCTTTAATATGACAATATAGGTATTCCACTGAACTTACACATAAAAATCATGAAAATTGGTAAGGTTTATGCCAATATTACAAATAATTTTAGTTCTTCAAAACGATTCACAAACTTTAAAAAAAACTCTGCTTACGTTGCGCGAACAACGAATGTTTGCTCAAGGAGAATATCATAACATCCCTTCCATCCGCACGAAGCCTTTCAATTTAATAAGCTCAGTCTCAGCCACTGGCAATTTATCTGTATTCATCACCCTTCTCTTACATATTCTCCAAACCCCTGCCCGTGGGGCCAAAACTCTCCCAAAATCCACTCCAATCCCCTCCCCTAACATCCGGGTTCCCCCGCTCCCCCCTTCAATGCAATTCTCTCGCTTTTATTCTCCGTCTAATATCCCGCTCCCTTCAGCACCCTTGTTCCCTTACATACACTCACCCTTATCATTTTGAAGGTGTCCACTCATCGGTGTGAAATACAAGCGCGCACATAACGCGTCAGGCAATGCATGTGCCATCCTTACTAGAACTATTTCTTCTTTCCGCTGAGTCACCAATACCGCACAACATTGCATAGAAAACCATCGAATGAAGCGATTCCTTTCCAGAGTGAGGAAGAGAGCGAACACGGCACGCGCAGTGCAATTGTTTACTCATAGAAAGTTTGAATGTCACCGGGCCTCAACAGGCGAGGGCGTTCTAACACCAGCTTTACTTCTGTACGACACAATTACTGATCTGAGGGATGATAGTGTATTACCGATATAAGGAATGCATGTAACATGCACTGTTTTTTACAACTCTTTGAATGAGAAGATCATTAGCTAAAATTGTTCTTGGTGAAACATTTTACCCCAATGGAAACAGTTCTTACAGTACTGCAGTTTATTTTTCATGACAAATGTCTGTAAAATATAACCTTGTGACGTTATCGGTAGCTTAAAAACACCAAATCGTCATTTAACGTCACGGCACGGTATCACTATGGGCGTTGTTTATCTGTTACTGCGTGGAGGTAAGTTTTTCAATCAATACTTGGTGAAAATGTTTGTATCTATCTTATATGTTTCATTCAATAAACGAATGTACTGAGATTTTTTTATTTAAGCAATATGGATCGTAACGACCAAATAGACCATAAATAGTATCTGTAATATTTGTATAGTGCACTGTTTGTTCTCACTCCACGAAGATCTGCTACGAAAAATGAATCTCTGTTTTTTTTTAGAAGGATGCCATCAAAAGGGAGTCAACCAAAGACAACTTATCGCATTGTACTATTTTAAATACCTTTTCAGTCATTGTTTCGATCAAGGAAAAAATGAAAACCTCAAAACAGTATATTCGCTTCGTTTTCTTCTAAAATAAACATCTGTTTCCATAGCAATACGGAACCTATACCATGCAATGACGGCAGAAGGCGTTTTAGGTCACGTGACTTTCGTCAATTTTCGGGAATATTTTAATAGCACTTTATAATCATGGTGGTTGGTATAGAAAATTTGTGTGCATTTATTTAAAATTGGGAGATTATTTTGTACCAATTTCATCATCAAAGCACGGGAAACAATTTTTACGCATATTCCCTATTATGTATTTCTCATTTAACTATATGGAAATAAAATACTCAACCCCGGAAATTGACTTCTGCATCGGGAGAATTAAATGAATACTCTAAAAAACATACAGGCCTCATTACACTATAGGAAAGTCACGGAGAATGTACTATCAAAGACGTTCTTGTGAATTCAAAAATTCTTTGGTTATTCTGATAGAATAAAAGAGAAAGGAATGATGAGGTATCGGGAAGTTTAGGAACTGATCGCGGAAACGCACAAACGTACACGACGTCAGATGCATCTGTTCTTGAAATTTATTGATTTCTACTTGTTTCTCATCTGCACTAAGTAGGAACAAACGGCCGACGAGAAATATATTCGATGTCTTACGAAGTCGTTTTACGGATAATAATGCAGTTTTCGTGCCACAGTGCCGAATAAAATGAATATGCTTCTTTCTTCGTTTTATTTAAATTTTTATCTAATAATCACATTTTTTTAAATTATTGAGGCCAATACTTACTCCACCTTACATCTTTATACGTGGTGTGATCAAAGTTAACGGGCATAACTTCTTACTGTTTTCTTCGATTTCAACGGCGTAGTACAGCATAAGTTCCTGCGTACGGTCGATAAGGAAACACCTGGAGGTTATACGCCGTTTGCGTGAATCAATCCGACGAAAACGCTCAGAATTGCGGCAAAACTACTAATGAAATTGCACCAATAATAATGCTACCGCTTACTGCTTGTTCGTGATTTTTTGTTAAAAAGAAACAAACCGTTGTTTTGCCTCAGCCACCGTATTTGCCGGACATGGCCCCCTGTGACTTCTTTCTATTCCCGAGGCTGAAGAGAACCATGAAAGGACGACGTTTTCCCACCATCGATGAGATAAAAACAGAATCGCTGATGGTCTCTTGTGTTAAACCACACCATTCAGGTCTAATCACCTCTTTAGACAGGAAAGAGCATGGATATTTTTACACCTTTTAACAACCCTATCGTAGAGCATCTAGGTTTGTTAAAAGGTGTTACGATAGTTTAAATAGCGTATCAGAATTAATATAAGAATTAAGTTGGGAATCATTGCCAGCTCGTAGCTTAAAGTACAGATAATGATTATATCTATTACAGAAATTTAAAACGGATAGCTTTTCTGAATATTTTAGGATTATACTAAAAACGCCGGGGTATTCTGCTATATTCGACATGCTAAATAAGATTAGAGAGATAAATTGTCGTACTGATAGATTCAAAATGTTATTTTTCCCCCGTACTATAAGAGAACACAATACGCAGCATAGCAAAGGGATATGTAGGTGAAATATTGTTCGAGTAGTCTGTAGTGCATGATGCATGTATTAAAAACCTATCCCTTAATTATTATGCAAATACTATCATAGAGTAAGTATGGAAGCGATATATATATTATTGTGTGAAACCCGAGAGATCTTCACACATATTATTCGCCGGGAAAACACCAGATCTTACATATATATTCTTTGTGCCGTAACGCAAAAAAATTCTTCCCTCGCCATCTATGAATACCTTCCAGTACTATATCCAAAACATTTAACAGTTTTCCCCTATGCGATGAGCCCTTTATAAGTATCATACTTACTCTATGATATTAACCAGGTAGCTGCATGTGACCCTATTGTGCAGCATGTTTCTATTTAGTATCCTAGTTGCATGTCAATAGTGCATATTTTGGTGATCTTCATCCCCTGCCGCATACCCTTGCGGTGGCTTTCAGGGTATTGCGTTGGTGTACATGTAGATATTGTGAAATTGGGGTCGAGATGTGCCTATATCATCCGAAGCAGAACCCCGAACCTTTGGTGAGTGAGGCAGAGAACGAATGCTGCGTCTGCCGTGGAAACAAAGGACTTCGCCGATTTTGCATCTTCCTGTCGTCCCGTCACCCGCGCCGCCTCGGGAGTGGAGTTTAAAAATGGAAGACGGGGGAGGGACTGGGGCGGAGGCGAAAATGAGCGAATGATGGCCCCTGATGGATGGGCTAAACCCCCGGACGCCCCGATATGCCGACCCCAGAGCGCCCCGTGCAACTCGGAACGACACCCTCCACCCTTGGGAGGGAAGGGCGCGCGATTTATTGTCGGAGAGTCCGTCCGCATTAGTGCGAGCACATTTCATCCCTTTCTTAAGTGGCGAGAGAGAGAGGGGGTGGCCCACCCTTAAAAAGCTTGCGGACGGGAAAGGGTGGTGGGGACCCATGCAAAGCGAGCAGAGGGATGAGCGATGCTCTCGACAGAAACATCGACCACTGAATCGTGAAATCCAGTATTTATCGGGAAGTTCACTGCATCGATACCCATGTAAAGATTTATCGAAGAAATTCAATACATCGCTTATGCCATACACGAATTTTAGCAATGTTGTCGATAGGGTGGGGACCCATGAAAAGTGATCAGAGGGATGAGCGATGCGACTCGAGTTGAGCGATACTCTCGACATAAACATCGACTACTAAATCAAAATGTGCCTTTTCGTGATGATAGTTATCGGGTAGTAAATTGTATCGATACACATGCAAGAATTTATCCAAGAAATTTGTAATATCACTAAGAATATATACTACCTATTGAGAGCATCGTTTGCAGCGCCATATTGATGACAAACCTCGTTAGTATCATTCTTAATATTTAATCGATATTCTCATCAGTCGGATTTAGGTATATATCGTCATACCAAGTATCTCTCATGTTGACATCCACGATGACTGAGATCAATACCGTTGAAACTGCCTCTAAAGCAGCGTTTACACGTAGCAGTTGACTGCTATGACTGTTGCGAGATGCGCGATGTATCTCTATCGCTAGTGCTATGATGCGTCTGCACCAACTTCTATGCAGCTTAAAGCCGCTATTTACGCGTTGCCACAACAAATAAAAAGCGTTTTATTTCAATAGTGATTGATGCTTAAATTTTCATTAAACTCATCAAGAAATAAAGTCCACTGACGATTATCGTGTGTTCCCATTCTTTAAAGGGTAGAATCTCCCGTTTTGGGGAGAGATATCCTTGTTATTATATCCAAATTCCGTCGTGTATTGCTTTCCGTTGACGATTGTTGCGATTGTGTTGGATACATTTCCGCTGGAAAGTAGACGGGCTCCAAATTTGCTAATAGCTCGAACGTGGATCGATAGTGTTCGACATGTGCCCACTATCGACCTGAACTCGCATCGCATTTGCTATTTACACATGCGAGTGGGACTTAATAGTTGTTAGCAGTTGACTGTCATAGCAGTCAGCTGCTCTACGTGTAAACGCATCTTATAAGTGAGTTTACAAGTGGACGGCTATGACGATTGACTGCTAAGGTCGGCTTCAACGTGTAAACACTTACAGCGATGCGAGTTTAGTTTCAGATCTGATGATGGCGTAACAGCCGAAACCGGTCGTAAGTCTTATTAAGCTGCGGAGTTACAAAAGTGTTTTTATTTGTTTCAATGATGACGCTCTACCACCACGAACAAGCTTCGCGATTAGAAATTATCGATCCACGTTCGAGCTATTAGCAAATCAGAAGTTCGTCTACTTCCAGCGGAGATACTTTCAGCACCATTGCAACAATCGCCAGTGGAAAACGACGCACGATTTCAGTTACCGAAAATCAGGATAAAATCCCTGATATCTTCCTACCCGAAGAGAAGCTTCTACACCTTAAACAACGTTCTAGGCAAAATAATTGTGTATGGAATGTGTGTTTAGGATAAATAACAATGTATACACAAGAAAGACGTAAAGTTTCACATAGCCATAAAGCAAAGCAGGCTTTCTTTCGTAATGTACCTATAATCCTCGATTAAATGAATAGCTATTAATTTATATTTTTTATATACATGAGGAATTAAATTATTATTATTATATTCAGCATGAGCTCAACATATTCACAGGAAAATAACCGTGACGGGAAACAATAAAACGCCACCCAGAGGTTGTAACGTTGTTTGAAGAACTGAATTAAAATTTAAGTGCCAATCACTTGTGCATTTCTTTACGCACGATATGTCGCTATCGCTTCCACTACTAAGCGAAAGTCTCTGCAGCTACTCCAATGCTGTTTAAAGCTGCTTCAATTTTTATGACAACGCCACCTCAGCGTTGCGGTAACAAGGAACAAAGCTTCAGGACTCGACGTCGACTCCCCCTCGATTTAATTTTCTAGGTCACACTGTGCCTGGTATGGACACCAAGGGCTGGGACACAATCTACGTAAACGGGTGACGAGAGTCGTTTACCGTAAAACGTTAAGAGATGGCGCGTGGGTGGAAGAACGGAAACAAAAGACATGACCAGCGCGTAACGCGACACCGTGTAAAGTGGGAGATGGGCATCTCCCATCTCTTACGTTTCACGTACACGGAAACGTAAGTGTTCTACATTGCAGTGTCAAATTGGTGACAAACCTCGATAGTGTCATTCTTAATATTTAATCGATATTCTTATCAGTCGAATGTAGGTATATATCGTCATACAAAGTATATATCTCTCACGTGTACATGAGAATTAAACACTTACATTTTCGTAAGTGTTTAAGCAGGAAGCTTTGTTTCGTAAGGGGTATCTATAATCCTCGATTAAATGAATAGGTATTAATGTATATTTTTTATATATATGAGAAATAAAATTATTAATATTATTATATTCAGCATGAGCTCAACATATTCACAGAAAAAGATCCGTAACGGGAAACAATAAAACGACAAGCCAGAGGTTGTAACGTTATTTGAAGAACTGAATTAAAATTTAAGTGCCAATCACTTGTGCATTTCTTTACGCACGATATGTCGCTGTCGCTTACATTTTCGTAAGTGTTTAATTCTCATCCCATCTCTTACGTTTCACGTACACGGAAAACCAATGAAAACTGTTCCAGGATTTGGCACTAAGGAGCCACCTGTGAGGAGTTATAGAAGTTACGAGTGGATGCATGACTTTTCTAAACAAAAATTTCAGTCTCAAACAGTGTAAAACTTATTTAAGTCTTTGGTTTTAGCATAGAGAATTTCCTGGCTTTGTTGTAATGAGGGAATCAATGAATGAATAGTTATTTGAAGTTATTGTGAATTTAACAAGCTAACTAATGATATGAAAAAGCTTGTTTGCGGTTGTTGCCAATGGTTACGTCGTGAAAATTTAGACAGGAAGGACTAAACAAGGTTTTCATGAATGAATTCCTGTGAACTATAATAAACTTAAGAGATCCGGCAACTTCATGAACGGCATGGAATACGCAAGTCCTGAAAATTAATTGTTAGCTTCGATACGGATTCCATTTTGCGCCTTCGTCAGTCAACTTTTTCCTGAGGGTGGCGTATGTCGTTTGTGTCCACTGGAGGAAATGTGCCCGTCTCACGTTTCCCGTGAACGACTCACGTCAACCGTACACGTTGATTGAGTCCCAGTTATAAGGGGGCTAAATGTCGCGCGCCGCCTTCGCAGCAGGAAGCCAAGCGCTTTCCGCTTTCCTCTCTGCCGTTCGACTGGCTGTTCCGACGAGCGCAAGCGGAAGTCTCCTTCCCGCGACCTCCCCGATATTAGGGACCAAGAAATGCGATAAAGGAAGGGGGCCGGGATGTCCTTAGATTAATTACGCGCTCTCGTCCCCCGGTCGGAAGGGGCCCTCCCTCTATTAATCCGCAAAGCAAGCCGATTTTCCACCACGACAAGGAACCGCACATCCTCTGGCATCTCATCCTCCTCTCCTGGAAAGAGCACGGATATTTATGTGGTGGCATGGGGCTTTTCTTCGTTTTTAGGCAAATTAAAAGTCTCTTAAATCCGGGAGGAAGTCGAGATGATTGCAAACGGCCCCACTCCCCCTTTAAGGGACGACTGGTGCAAGGAGAGCAGCAACAAGTGCGGATAGCATCGTTCTCGCAGCTTGCTCATTATGCAAACCAAGAAGTTCAGGGAGGATTCAATTCAATTTAGATAAAACGCCTAAATTTCACTTCATAGACATTTCTCGATTGTGCCGCTCAAGCCGATTAGAAAAAGGAAAGCGATGGAAGCGGTATATATCGTTTGTGACGTAACGCAACAAATGTCTCCCTCGCCATCTATGGAAACCTTCCGGTACTACATCCAAAACGTATAACAGGATTTTCCTATGCAGTGAGCCCTCTATATTATACTTACTCTACGCTTCTATTGAGTGCAAAGTTTAAAAAAACACAAACATATCTTTTAAATAAACACACCTCTTCAAACCCGTTCAATACCTTTTCAAATCCTTTTCGGCAGCTTCTCTCAAGTGTAGAAGTAAAATTATTTTCTTAGGCAGAAAGGCAGGATCGCCAGTAAAATTACCCCATAAAAGTTCAGTCTCACATTATTTGAAGCAAATTTGGGCTACATAGGTAATAAATGACCATTGTGCTATAAGCATCTTTAGGGCACCTAATAATTGAAGCGCTCTGATTTTTATCTTCTTATCCCTCACAAACATGTTTGATTTCATACAACTATTTTCATAGCCGTACTCTATTGAATATACAGTTCCATCTGCTCATACAATAGTTAGAAGGGGAGGAACTTGAAAACTTTCGAATTTATACTACACTGTACACATTATAGTCGTCCAATTTAGAATTTCAAAGGCCCTCCACCCCAAGTATAACCCTTCCTTTTTACGTTCTTTAATATTCTGGGCCCTGTCTCACCTGCAGTAATCTTTAATGTTGTGATTATTACGTTGGTGATTGGTGTGTTAGTTGGTAGCTAGAATTAAATTTGAAGAAATGCGCGATAATGAACTTTTGGAAAAAGAATAGCTTTCCCCGGAATAATTATTACATCAAAGAAAAGAAAATAATTAACGTAGAATCTTTTGAATACTTAAACGTCAGAATCACTGAAGACATGTCATAAGGGAAACACATCAGGGAAATAACTAGTGTAGCACACCGTAGATTAGGATTAGTAAAAAATGATCTAGGCAAATGCGATGAGAGTGTAAGATAAATAAGCTACTTTACAATTGCCAGACTTCATTTGGAATATGCCGATAGTATATGGGATCTGTACGAGTAAGGTATGATAAAGGAATTAGAGTGTGTGCTAAGGAGATCCGCTAGATTTGTTATAGGCCGTAACGATAATTGCATTAACTAGGTTGGAATTACTATCTGAATGCAGGTTAAAATTTAGGCTAAACCTTTTCCGTAAATTCGAAGCTGCTTTGTTTACAGACGATGTTAGATATATATTAAGAACCCCTGCGTATTATGCTAGATTTTATCATATAAGTAAAATTAGAGAGATGGATTTCGTACCGATAGATTTAAATTGTCATCTTTCCCCCGTACTATAAGAGAACAGAATAGGCAGCATAGCAAAGGAATAGGTAGGTGAAATATTATTAGTCTGTAGAGCATGATGCATGTATTAACAACCAATCCCTTTATTAATAATTAGATACTAACCGTCTAGCTGCATGTGACCCTATTATGTAGCATGTTTCCATGCAGTAGCCTAGTTGAATGCCAATGGTAAATGTTTGGTGCTCTTCACCGCCTGCCACACACCCTCGTGATAGCAAGCCGGGTATTACGTAGAAGAAGATATTCGCAATTTATTTAATTATTTACATCAAAGGAAGAAAGTGAAAATTATTTCTTTCTCGTTATAACAGATAGGTCGAGCACCTCGTCTTGTCGAGATCACATAGGTCGATTTTCAGTCTTGTCGAGATCACATTGTCCAGGTCAATAGGTCGATTCACAATTTCCTTAGCCTTAGCGTACCTTCCTACATAATTCCTGATGTTCACAAAAATTCACCTTTCCCTTTCCTTTCAAATCCTAATAGCTGCGTAGTGTAGAAGACACCTTTTTGGGATCAATTTTTTACTTAATGAAAAGTAATTCAAAGACCGCGAACTGGCCGCGAAAACTTTAGCGGCGTTACCCGCTGAAATTGTACATTAGCAAGATATTCCACAGGAATAATATCATTCGCCTTGATCGGGACTCGAACCTGGACCCCCTGATTCCCGGCCAGGTGCTCCACCAGTTGAGCTATGTGGAAACCATAGAGGCTTTAAAGGAACTAGATGTTGCCGGACTGCTGGACATATTATGCCACATAGCAGCCGTAGTCGTCAGCAGTCCGACAATATCTAGTTCCTTTAAAGCCTCTATAATTTCCAAAGAGAAAGAGCACGCCTTGGTATCTCAACTGGTGGAGCACCTAGCCGGAAATCAGGGGGGCCAGGTTCGAGTCCCGGTCAAGCCGAATGATTTTTTCTCTCTGGAATATCTTGTTAATGACAAGTAGCTGCCCATCCCAAAAGACCACGGGTTGAATCTAGTAGCCGGGATTTTTATTCAGTCGTACACCGTTTTCTATGGTATTTTGTTGTTGTGAGTATTTTGTTGTTGAAACTTAAGCATCCAGTAACCCTCCGCCCGTAACACACATTAAGCCGTGGATCCCAGGTCATCGTTGGTTGAGAGTATGTTGATGGCGACGCCAGGTTTCCCTCCCCCTTTATCAATTCTGGCACCCAGTACAACCACATACCATAAATTGCTCAGCCACCCCAATAGCTACTACGATAAACACAGGTTTCCCTTGCCGGCGGCTGGGTACCTATCTCCCCAGCAACAGGATAACAAGATCCCCCTTCTTAAAATTATGCCCTTGTTGTTTACACAATATACTTTTTTCACCCTGGTGGATAAAGTTAATCCAGAACTTTTTTTGCATTCACCGCACATGCTACGTATGCAAAAAAATGAACTGCTTAGGTGTCGTCTATAAATTCCACCCGGATGCTGCGGGCTCAAAGCCCCTACCCCCGCCGAAGGGCCAAAACCCGAACCGTATCAGGGAAAAAAATGATGCTAGGGATAGGAGGGGTGGAGGCCGTGACAATTCGGGGTGGGGGGGTGGGAAGGGGAGAGGAGATATCTGTAGGGAGGACGGAGGCTGCATGCGAAGTGGAGAAGAACAGCGCCGCCGCTATCTACAACACCCCCCCCCCCTCATTCCCCACCTCACCCCTACTCCGCTCCCCCCCCCCCTCCCCTCCAACCACCACTCCTTGAGGCGCCGACCTTATTGGGGACCCGATCACGTGACCGGATCGCTCCCCCCTCTCCGTCGCCCTCCTCTCCCCTCCCCTCCTTAAGGTTCCCTCCCTCCTCTCCCTTCGATAGGAACTCAGGTCGATGCTGTTCGCTTGGGTCAGTCTGATACGATACTTCCATCATCGAATCGGATTCGGCATTCTCGCAGGGGTTGTGGGCACCGGGGGCAAACCCCCTTGAATCGCCTTCCGATACACACTCCCGTGTAACCTGTTGGACTGACCCAGGGTTCCTCATAAATCAGCATTCAAACCATAATGGGGGTGTTTACTCGGAACCGAAATCGCTATTCTGTTCACGAGCCCACGAAATCGTTAGATGGAAACGAAATGAATTTTGGTGAAACAATTAATCTTCTAAGCAGAGCCATCCACTCATACATAAATAATTTAAATAAGTAAAAATGTGACGCCAACTGTTTTGGGGGAAACGGAGGGGTGCGGAGGTGGGGAGGAGAAGTCTGCCTGAAGTGATCCTGTCGCAACCACTTCCTTTGGCGGAGTCCCCATTGTGATGAGGAGAAGGAACTTCTCGGTCTCAGTTGTGATTGGGCGAAGTGGATGACGCACGAGTCCTTTGCACGCCCACTCTTCCAGTAGGTAATAAAATATGAGTTTTTTCCACTTATAACTCGAGAGCTAATTGGAAAAATACGGGTCAACTTATTCTCTAATTATAAGCGGCGAAAAAACTGATGTTTTTAGCCCTTTCAGGCGTGGAAAGGACTCGTACGTCATCCACTTCATCCAATCACAACTGAGACTGCGAAGTTCCTCCCAATCACAATGGGGGACACACAGCTGACTCTGCCAATGGAAGTGGTTGCGACAGGATCTCTAGAGGCAAACCTCCCCTCCCCACACATTCATAATTTTCTCGGTCCTGGACATTCCTGGTCTGATCGTCTATCAATACCGGAAGATTATTCTAGGACATATCTATAACTAGTATAAGAGAACAGAATAGGCATCATAGCAAATGGATAGGTGGGGGAAATATTTTAGAGTAGTCTGTAGTGCATGGTGCATTAATTAATCCCTTAAATACTATAGATACTAAGAATCTAGTTGCATGAGACCCTATAGTTGCTTGTTTGCATGTCGCTAGTGCATGCTTGGTGATCTTCACTCCCTGCCACACACCCTCGCGGTGGCTTTCAGGGTATAGTGTAGATGTAGATAACTATGGAGCACTGGATACAGAGGAATATACAGGATATACAGGTATGGCAGATAATTTGCATACTACGGAATCTCAATTATTTTATGGTATCCTTGTCATCAAGTCCCAAAACATTAGTAATTGGTTCATGCTCACCATTTCTCCTGTTTCTATCTTTTCCAGCGTTTAGTCTCCCTCCCACAGTATTGTGAACCCTTTTACGACCCCACCTTCCCTCGCCCTTGCCGATTATCTGCCGCCCCTCCTGAACTCTTACGCTTGCTACCCCCCCTTCCTTACGTCACCGCAACCCCCTCCCCTCTCCTCCCGCACTCATTCCACCCCCCTCCTCCCCCACCTCCAGTAAGTGCCAACCCTGCCCACTATCTCCACACACCCCCGCCCGCACAAAAAGGGGGCGTGCCCTTCCATATGGTGCCTCCATTGGTCCACGCGATCACGTGGCCACGCCCAGATTCCCGATGCTAGTTGGGGGGGGGGGGGAGGGGCGGGAGTGTTTCTTTTTTTTGCGCGTGGTTGAGAGGCGTCTGCGCAAGACGGCGTCTGGACGGGGTGAAATCTTGTACTGGGGGGAAGTGGCAGGGGGTGGCGTGGGACGACAAGACGTGCGGCCCCCGGGGGTGGTGGGACCCGATGTCTGCGAGCAGGAGACGTCTTGAAGGAGCGCGACGCGGAGCGATATTCGATTCCCGCATCGATGCTCGATACAAATATCGAATTTGAACCGATTTTATCGATTTTGTGGTCTTATCGAGAGAGTCAACAAAAATTGGCATTTTTTTCAATCGTCAAAAGCGAAATAGTCGTTTTCGTTTTGGTTTGTATTAATTATTATCATTGCTTATGTTAGTATCCAGCTTGTATCAGATCTCGAATAATAAATTAATAATTTTCGAATAATAAGATAGCAATAATTATTATTAATATAGTTACTATAATGTAACATCCACCTCTGAATCTCCGGCTAGCATCGGTTTCATTGCCGTTATAATGACAGGAGTCATGCCGGGGAATAACCGGAGGATAAATATAATTATTATTTTATTGCTAGCAGACCTGCTGCTCTTGAGGTGAACTTTGTGTTTTTACTTTATTTTTTCACTACTCAAGTGGGAACAGTGGGAAATGTGGGTGAGTATTTGTTTCCCATAAATGAAAACAAATTTGGATTAGTTTGTGAAACATAAGTAAACATCTTGGAGTAAAAAATTCATATTTTTCATTCCTCTGTGTAATTCTCACTGTAGTAGACTGAGGAGAGTACCATTTGAAATACAGTCACCCCGACGATCGGTTAGTCATTGATGCAAAGATGAAGGCAAAAATTCCGCCTTCTATCACATCGAGAGAGTCTAAGGACATCTATCTTTTAGGTGGAGATAAGAGTGAATGCTTTATTTCAAATTGATAAAAAAACGGAATGGTTTGGGTGTAGGACAGCCATTGATAATTTTAAAATGGTGGGTGTATTTTCGAATTTTCCTACTCATTTAGCAACATACATTAATACATAATAAACGTTTTATAACCTTCTTTCAACTACTAGAAAAGTACTTCAAAACGCCTAGCTTTGTAATTCATATTTCATATCGCGGCCGGTAGGCAAAAATTGTTTTATTTCACTATCAGCACATCGAAAACGTTAATTAATATGTTCACGCTAACAAAATTGATTGATGAAACTAATTCCACTTTCTTTAAATTCTTCTATCCAATTTTTGTCTCTTTGCCAAAAACGTAAACGCATTTACTTAGCAACGTAAACAAAATTGCATAGCAACTGGTTTCCCATGTTAAAAGATAAAGAAAACACCATTTATTCACGCTTAAATTTTCACACTTTTCGGTCAAACAACGAAAATAAAAATATGCATTAGCCATGTGCCCAGCTTTCGTCTTTCAAACGACACCACTCCCACTTCAATCCGACCGGTACCTACGGAGAGTACATCATTTTTAATAACCATCCTCGAGCGCTGCAAAACACACATGCGTACAACTGCCTTCTTCGAACCACGTTTTTTGCATTTTTCTCTGCACCACAAACTGCTAAAAATGCAAAACTACTACAAAATCATATAGACAGGGAGCCACACTCAACGCACCAAACCTCACTCTTTTAGCTCAAAACTTGGGAGAGATCTAAAAAAATGGATACAGAATGACTGACTGACACGCTACAAAATTAATATATAAAGATTAATTATCACTAATAGAACAGTCGAAGTTGAAGTAGTTTTTTTCGTTGTAATTAATGCCGAACAGCAGACCTGTTAGGTTATTTTAAAGATTAGTTTTATGGATTAGATAACAGTTGGCTACAGATAGGATTCTATAAGGCAGGGAGAAAGGCATGCCAGCATTAAGCCACTAAGTAACGTCCCATCCTACAGACGATGTAGAGGATAAGGTGATCTTTCTCCTGCGTTAACGAGTGCAAACTAAATCATTACTTGTAATGAATCGCTTCCTTCAAGTTATAACCGATACCACCGGGTATAAAACATTAGTTCCACATACATCTGCTCCGTTAAGAAAATGTAATCACCGTTTGCATTCTCTATCACCCACGCATTCACACATGACTCACGTTTTGTAAAATATCTTCTTTACTGGCTATCCTATTCTGCACAAACCGTGAGATATTGATTCTATCAGATATTAATTAGATGAATAACTGCGCAGCCAAATCATAAAATTAAGACAATTTACATCTACATCTACATAATACCCTGTTGGCCACCATAAAGGTGCGTGGTAGGGGGTGCATTCACTACAAACTTGCACTTTATAACATGCATTAAAAGGATTAGCAATTATATTCTAGTCTAAACAATTTTTAAAAAAGATAAAAATAGCAAAAAATGGATACAATAGCATGCTGTTAGTTGGGTTAGCTTGAGATACTTATGCCAACATACAACTCCCTATACTATCCATTTATACACTTTTATTTATAGGTACTATCGGGTATTTACATAATTTACAGGTGGCATATCGCATAGAAGGCAAAATTACAATGTTTTCCAATATCGCGCAAAGAAACCGAAGTCCGCTATAAGTATTGCCCATGATTCACTTCCTTTCAAGTGAATATGAGAAAGGTGGAAGAAATTGGCTCGCACGCAACTTAGTATCGGTATATTTGATATATCACTTCTATCATACCGCCTACGATACAGAGATGTATCGCCATCATGTGGAAAAAAGTATCGGAATCGACGCATCGGTCTATCCTATTGCCACAGCGATTTCCAATCCGAGGGGCGCCGCGTAGAAGCCGATTGGAAATGAAAGAGAGAAAAAACCGGCATGCCAACCACCACCAACCCTCAGGCAAGGGAGATTTGCTTTTGCTTGGCTTGAACGATTTAGTGTCGATAAACGCTAGCCGCTCAGCTTTATCTATTTGCTCCCCTCTCGTTCCGTTTTGCTTACGCCATGGCATTGAGTAAATATCCCAGTGCTCTCACAAAACCACACCAACCCACAGTTCCGTTTTCAGCCCTAGCAACGACTCCAGTCGTTTGGGAAACATCTTAAGGAGGCTCCACCGAATTATGAAGTAGATGTCATTTTTGTGAAAATTTCAGGACACATCACTTTTTGGCCCTTCTATCGATTGACAATAATATAATTTGGCCTTTCCATAATATATTTGAAGAAAAAAGACGTTGAAAATCAGATATTTTATACGTGGCTATACGGAAGAGGGTGGATATTGCAGGAAAATTTGCAGATTAATAATGTAGATAGAAATGTCGTTTTGACGAAAACTAATATAAGATGCGCAATTTTATGCAGAATTTAGCATTTTAATTAAGTTCTCGCATTACCACACTTGTTTAAATGATATTAATAAATGTTTGCTCGAAAAAAGCAGAAAACCCTTAGTTACATGAAAGTGGCGCTGCATTATGTTGTTATCATTGGCAACGGTAATTGTGACGGAACGTGCTTACAAGCCTATTTATTAATTTAATTAATAAATATACCTTACCAAGGTCCTTCTTATATTTTTATGTAATTTAAATATTTCATTGGTCATTGATATTGTGTAATTAATACCATTGCTTCCAGCGTCATTGTTGCCAAACAATTTTCAAATATACGAATATTAATAAAATTCAAAACAAAGGGTTTTATTTGCAAGTAAATAGTTTAAAACTAAATAAGAAAATATTTAACCTATTTTAGACCACGTATTAGCGAGATAGAGCATGTATTCTCACTTTGTAAATTAAACGTGGGAAAAACACGTCAGTCATGTTCCGAAGTCAAAATGAGTTAAAAGAGCTTGTAAAAAATAGAATGCCACTACAACGCGCTATAAAATAGCATACACGTACAATAGTTGTGTATACGTTACCACCCTATAGAGGATTTTTCATATAGGTTTTTTTTCTGGATCGGTATTTATTCTTTAAATAACATAGCTCTTTTACGGGATTTTCAATCGCGGAGTCACGGTGGAACCTCCTTTAGTTCCGGTGGTTTTTGCACCCCTGCCAACATTCCAAAGACGTTCGCCAACTAACATCGACCTAAGACTACAATGGCTGGAAAATTACAAACAATCCTTTCCTCATTTTTATCGTCAGGAGTTTAGGTCAATTAGAATTAAATTGCCAAAACATTTGCCAGCGTTTCAGAATTTTATGTATCCATCTTCAGGGCTGTGCACGATGATGGAAAACTGTTTACAATCCATTTTTAAAATAGTATGGTTTAAAAAATACGATAAACAGTAACTAAAAAGAAAAATATGTGAAAACATCTTCAAAAACATCACCTTCACGTGTGCTGATATTTAACTTGCATCTGTAATCTTGTTGCTTTCTTCATTTGCCACTAAGTTGTAACAAAAGGACAGGCATATACAATTTAAGTAAAATACAGTATACCTATAATTTAACAAAGAAAAATAATTCTTCAATATTGAAACAATGATAAGATGAAATAAGGCGAGCTTCAACAAATTTGGCTTCATTAAAAATGCCCGAAGACCAGTTTATCCAAATGCCAAATTAAATTATTGAAACCTCCCCCTGGCTCTCGACAGGATATGCGATGTTTTTGCCTGGTTCTCTCCCCGTTGTAGATTGCCTAGACAATCGAAAAGCCTGTTTCGGAGATATTGTTTTCCATAACTTAATTTGGCATTCGGATATTCGGAACTTCGGACATTTTCAATGAAACAATTAAATGAGAAAAGAGAAGTCTTCCAAATACCCTAAGAAGAAGATAGGGCAACTTGATCGGCCACATGTTAAGACGCGATGGCCTGATGAAGACGATCGTCGAAGGAAAAGTGAACGGGAATTTTGGAAAAGGCAGGCCTCGTATGACATGTACGGAACAAGTTAAGAAGGATATGAAAGAGAGGAATTATGTTTATTTGAAGAAGTTGGCCGATTGAAGAATAGAGTGGAGGCCTGCGTTAAACCAATCCTAGGATAACGTATCTAAATGAATTCACTTTGTAAAATTACAGTCATTATCAAGGTAAGACCTAATATAGTCATATTAGTCAATAAGACTTATAAAGTCATTATCAAGGTAAGGCCTTGATAAAGACTGTATAAGTCGAAACCTAGGTAGGTTTTAATAAGAGTCTGTGGAATTTTACAAAGTGAAATCATTTACGTTATCAATACATCTACATCTACATAATACCCTGCAAGCCACCACAAAGGTGTGTAGCAGGGGGTGATTTCTCACCAAACATGCACTATATATCATGCATAAAAAATGAATAGTATTAATATACTAGACAGAACTTCACGATTTAAAAAAGATAGAAAATGCAAAGCAAACATGCAAAAACATTCTGTTAGTAGGGTTATCTTTAAGTACTCATACCAACATGCAGCTACCAATGTTATCCATTGCTACACTTGTATTGGATATATTTATCGTTATTCATATCTCTAATTGTATGAGGAAAAAGGACATTTTGAATCTATCAGTTCCGAAATCCATTTCTCTAATTTTATGATTATGGTCCAGTCTGCCATAGTAAGTTGGGGTTCGCAAAATATTTTCAACATCATCACTGAAAATATTGTCTTGGAATTTATTTAGGAGATTAAGCCTAAATTTCAACCTGCAATCTGACAACGATTCCCATTTTAATTCATTTAATAGACTGGTTACGCTAATATAATTATCGTATCGTCCCTTTACAAATCTTACCGATCTTCGCTGCAAACGTTCAAGTTCGTTATTTAGACCGATTTCGTAGTGATCCCGTACACTGGTAGCATATTCCAAATGAGGTCTAATAAGGGAAAAGTAACTGATTTCTCGAACATGATCGTCACATTTACCCAATACTTGTTGATGAATCCCGGTTTACGATTAGCTTGACACATTAATTCACGTATGTGTTTACCCCAGGAAAGATCGTGGTTCCACGAAGTCCAGCCTAGCGATTTGTTATACAATCCTAGGATGATTTTTGACCGATGATAATGTTGATAGAGAAATGAATCAATTCTCTTTCTCCTTAAAGGAAAAGCCATTGTGTGGGAACCAAGACGCCAGTAGCATCTTTGCACCACGATGATGACGCATGGTCAGGACACGATATTCCGAACTGATCGCTCATAAACGTCCCACACGTCCTCATTCCCACCCCTTCCCCTAGCAATGCCCGCTTTGACAAAGGACGTCTCCTCGCTTTTATTCGCAAAAAACGGCTCTCCGAGAACACCCCCTCGACGCGAGCGCCTTTTTATATACGACCCCGGAATACCATAATGCAGACGTTAAGCTCCTCGAAAAAGTAAGCCGGGATGGAAAAATCTTGGCTCCGCTCCAAATCCACCACAGTGACCAGAGGGAAACAAGTGCTAAAGGCAGCAGTCTGTCACGGAGCCTGTGATATTCCTCAGAGGAGGGAGGGGGGGTAATAAAGAGGCCCTTTCGGAAGGAAGCAGGACCGGGGGGTGGTCGAGTCAAATTTACATATAAACCCAAAGGCAGTTCATTGTTGATATAATCAGATTTCTGTTGTTAAGGACGTTCCGCCATGACTCCACGTGTCAAAATTGTGTAGAAGTGCTATGTTATTTAATGAATAAATTCCTGTACAGAAAAATACCTATATGGAATTTCAACTGCAGTCTAATAAAGCATACACAATAATTGTATGAGTACGCTATCATGTAACACGTTTTAGTAGCATTCAAATAAATAATAAACTCATTAAAAAAATTTTGACTTCGGAACATGACTGACGTGATATTTACCACGTTTAATTTCCTCACAGTGAGAATACATGTTCATTCCTGCTATTACCTATTCTAATGTGGGTTAAATACTTTCTTATTTAGTTTTAACCTAATCCCTTGTAAATACAACTCTTTGTTTTGAATTTTATTAATAATAATATTCCTGAAAAATGTTTGGCAAAATGACGCATCTACAGATGCTTCCCTCAGGAAGCATTTGTATTTATAATAAAATGTCAATGACCGATAAGCATATTTAAATTATATGATAAAGATAAGAAGAACCTTGGTAAGGTATAGTCCTACGTATCAGGTCACTATCGGATCATTCCTTAAACAGAGGCTTCTACCTCCTCTATTTCAGGTCGTCATTTGGTGTAACTCCGCTGAAACAAAGGCATCAATTGTAACTTCAGGGCATCAAATTCCGGTAACTTCAGGTGTAAATTCAGGTCATCATCAGGCCAAGCCATTATGGTCAGGTCCTTTACTACTAAAGATACCAAGGCTCAGTATCTCCCGTGGAACACTAGAGGTCTTAAAGCACAAGATGGCCTTAAAGGTCAATCCTTGAGTTGATAGTGAATCGTTTCCATTACATTAAAGTACGATACCACTGAGGATGTCTGGTCACTGATTTACACTGGTTGTCATTAATATTTCCTTCTCCTTTTCTTCATCTGTTAACACTATCTGTAAGCATTCGAAATGTGGTGCTTCAGAAGAAAGATGAAGACATAAGGCCGATAAAATATCGACCAAGTAAGTCACGAGGAAGAGTTGGAGAAAAGGGAAGTGTGCTGAAAACTCTAAAAAGAAACCGGGGCATCTTAATCGGTCACATCTTAAGGCACGATGGTCTGATGAAGGCAATCGTCGAGGGAAAAGTGAACGGGATGATTGGAAAAGGCAGGCCTCGTATGAGATACATGGAACAGGTTGTGAAGGATCACTGTAAAAAGTTGATCTGATTTTCAGTGCGATCTGAATTTAAGCGCTGTCTGGTTGTAAGGCAGGAACACGGATTTAAGGTACGGAAGAGGCAGGAACATGGATGGTTGGTACAGGAGCAGTTGAGCAGGAAGCAGAGGAAGCAGGATTCTGGATGGTCTGATTTTCAGCCGTTCACCTGCCTTATTTTTAGACAAGATATTACTGCTCAAATTCAACATACCCTGTCTTAAAATTGTTGCATCTGAAATTCAGATCGCTTTTGTACCTTAAAAGCAGATCTACTTTTTACAGTGATGTAAAAGAGAGGAGTTACGTCAATATGAAGAAGCTGACCCATTGAAGAATCGAGTGGAGGGCTGAGTGAAGCCAATCCTAGGATTGTTGACCGATGATGATGACACCTTCTAACGGCATACTGGAAATGAGGCCTGACTAGTATTAAGTAGCTTCTTTCTCGTACTCTCTTATCGCTTTTATCTAGACTCCTTTGCACGAATCCTAATGTACGGTTTTTGCATCTGTCATTTCGTCACAGGTCGTGAAGGATGTAAAAGAGGAAATTACGTCAATATGAAGAGGGTGGCCGAGAGAAGAATCGAGTGGAGGGCTGCGTCAAATCAGTCCTAGGATTGCTGACCGATGATGATGAAGACTATCTGTTCGTCAATTAAGTTATAGCTGTTCCTCAATGTTAAGTGCCCTCAAACATCCCCCGTGGTTCGCCGCACTGTTGTCCGTGTTGCGTTGGGTCCCGCCTCCGGCAGCCAATCACCGCGGCCGCAAAAGAGAACGCACGCTCACAAGTGAGCACCACCGCCGATAGGCACCCTCCACAAAAACACCCAATCGCCCGCCCTCCAGCGCACCCCCATGCAAGCAACCCCCTCGTTCAAATCCCCTCCCTCTCCCACGCCGAATAGGGGAACCTTCCCCCCCCCTATCTCCTCTCCCCTTCGCCACGTCTGGTGGTATATGCAAGCCGCTCCCTCGGAGACACACACACTCGGCACGGAAGCGTCGGGACGAACAGGTGGCGGGCCGCAGAGAGCGCAGAGAGAGGGGAGAGCGGGATATTGTTTACGCGCAATCGCCGGGAAGCGGGGTTCTGTCTTTCGCCGGGCGGAGAGGCTGCGGTCGCCGGGAGGAGTCAACTACCCTCCCCACATCCGACGTGTTCTTCTTCTCCGCTGCACCCGGGGAGGGGCGCAGGGCGGTGGACACTGCCTCGGCGGCGAAGACAGCGAGGACACCGGACAGTCACGTGGACACCGGACGGTTCGCCAAGACACAGGTGAGTGTCGCGGTCTCAATCCCCGTATCGGCAGGAGCACAAGTGCGCTCTCGACTTCCGGACGAAAGTAAAACATAAGTTTTCAGGAAGACACACAGTGCTTTTAGTTGCTGCTGTAGTAGCTATTTGTCAGAAGAGTCAGTTGTGTGTTCCCCATTGTGATAAGCTGAAGGAGCTTCGCAGTTACAGTTGTGATCGGACGAAGTGTATGACGTACTAGTCCTTTTCGCGCCCACTTTACCGAAAGGGTTACAAAACATCAGCTCTTCGCCGCTTATAGCTCGAGAAATAAATATATGGTAAACGACCCCGTTACAATAACTCAGAATACAATCATTGCGAGTCCGAGCCCTGACGGAGAAATCACAACGTTGTTGCTATTTGAGAGAGGTGACCGGAAACAGAAAACATTTGTGCAAGGGAGGTGATAGGTGGGTGAATGTAGAAGTTTACAAGGAACGACGGAAGGGTGGAGAGAAACCCGGCGTCGGCATTAGCCTTTTCTTAACGAAAGGCGGAGAGGGGACCACGTCTTAACGTCCCATCCGACGGACGGAGTACTGGACTCGAAGTGATCTTCACGAGACGCCCAAGTAGGGAACGGTAATCCAATAAAAAAACCACCAGTGCCGGGATTCGAATCGGGCCCGGTGGAATTTTTAATACATACAACCTAATGGAATTATTGTTCGCGATTTAATTACTTATTATTACATAGATTGAGCTAAAACCTCTGAAAAAATGTATACTTTACATCAATATTATTCTTGCAACCTTTCGTTGCAAGGGAATTCGTTCGTTTGGGAATTCGATTGTTATCCCTCACATTGGAATATTCTCTTATTTCGAGTGTTAAGTTTAGTTATAAATAGAAGGCCAGAACTCTAGCTACCACACCAAAGCGATCCCAACAGTACTTGTCGTGAACACGGGAGGAACGTTAGTACACTGTGTCATCAGCGTAAGAATGTAACTGATACGTAAGTTATCATGAAAATTACATGGCAAGGAGGCACAAGTAAGATTCGTCGCTATTTGCGTCATCCTCCCAAAACTCGATGGCGTTGACGAGATGCAAGGACTTCGGGATTAAATGCGATTGGAGTAAAAATTCACACTCTTTCTCGTGACAAAAAATTCGCGGGATCAATCTACTCGCAACGCTGTTTACAACTCAATCCCCACGACTGTTTTTTCCCGGCATTATTTTCTCTTAGTCTTCGCTCGGACATGGCTTAAACCAAAAAGTGGTAATTTCTTAAATAAATGTAACTATTTTCTTTTGTGTTGGAGTCTTATATCGATATATTCTGTATTGATATTCCTTATATTGATGTCCTCGTATGAGATGTATGTAACAGGTCGTAAAGGATGTGAAAGAGAGGAATTACGTTGATATGAAGAGGTTGGCCGATAGCTAGGTTCGAGTAGAGGGAACCAATCCTAGGATTTTTGACCGATGATATTGATATATCATTGTTTCCTCTTATTACTTGTAATGCGTTTTATTAAACAAAAGAACTGTTTCTAATACATAGAATATTTTTCTCCACTGCTTTGTAATATAAACTGGGAAACAGATTACATTCGTCGGGCTCCTACAACTTTTGAGCTGCAGATATTTCCGTTACAAAAGCGTAAAGATGCAATGTATATTGATGTAAAAAATAAATTTTTAATTGAGGTGTTCACCTCAATGTATGGAGTAGATAGTAATTCTACCACAGAAAATAGTCTCATGAGATTATGAGATTTCATTTATTCAAAAATCTGTTTATATCCTAATATTTTTACAGTTCGCGGTGCAAGAATGTTTGAAGGGTTTATTGAGCCTTACTCCACACGTGATCACAGGAATTTGACTTTTATGTATTATGTTCCCGTACTTGCTATATCCTACATATCGTATTAGCTTATTCCTTTTCCTAGTCATCCTATAGTTATTATTTCAAAAGTTTTTTTTTAAACCTATGACTCAAAACATTAAGGAAGTACTTATCTGATTTTTTCAAGTAGGTATTGATAATGGTAGATACAATTTGTATGACTTAACATTCTTTTTTACACATACCAAATCACTATTGATTGAGAAACGATAGATTATCCGGAAATGAGTCACGTAGTTGCTGAAATTAACTAGATCGATTTTCAGGTCAGATATAAGTCCACCTGATAACCCAAAGAGCGCTGCCAGCAACAAGGGCTAGGGTGTCCTGTTCATCTGTTTAAATAAATTGTGAAGTTTAATAAAACTCCAGTACTCTAGTCTCCGCTGAATTATCTCACTTAATACAATTATCTGATAAATGCATTTTACAAAGGAATGATAATTTCTTAATTGAAGGAAGTTGTTAATCCCATGATACCCAAAGTGAAGCCGGATATTTTGCTGTAGGACGGGAAAATCTGAGGATTGCATAGTCAATGATGTTGCATTTCACAATTAATATAAAATGCATACTCGTAGTTTATTGACGTGCTTTTTCTCCCACGAACTGAAGTTATAATCGTGTCTTGAAAGCTGGGGGCGCAAGTAAAATAGATAAAAAATAATTTTTTATTGACCCAATGATTATTGAACATTATAAAGTCGTCTGATAAACAAAGGGAGTAAGGTTATTTTATTTTTATTTTTTATTTTTATATTTTATTTTTATTTTATTTTAAAGAAAGAAAACCACGTTCAGCAATGATGCCATTTTATAGAGGCCAATAACAGTACATAAATTTTATAACATATACAAGAAAAAAAATAAAAGTAACACGAAACAAATAGAAGGGAAAGGCTATTCTGGTGACAGATGCGATATTGATAGGCTTATGAATGATTTAATTGGGAGTGCAAAGGGATCAATGTGTTGTGGGAGGGAGTTCAATAGAGAGGAGAGACGGAAGAAAAGAGAACGTTTGGTAATCGAAAGTCTGTGAATGGGCACATGAAGTAAAGGATGAGAATGAAAGGTGGGGCTGGAAGGAACTTAGAAGTTGACAAAGGAGAGCAGATCGGGACAGTCGATGGTGGAATTCAGAATATTATAAATTAGTTTTAAGTCTGCTGTGAATCTAAGGGTGCTAATATTAGGGATGGAGAGGGAGGAGAGAATAGTATTGGTGGACATGTTCCGAAAATGTGGTAATATATTTTTAACTATTTTAGCAAAGAAATTGCAGAGTTGTTAATAACAGGGTATAATGTTGGAGAATTGGTCGCTTATGCCGGCCACAAAATGAGACCGAAGTCCTCCGGACTTGAGGAGTTTCGTCGAAGCGGGAACCGCGGAGGCCTGACTGAGGCCAACGGAGCGTGAAT
Organism: Platycnemis pennipes; assembly: GCA_933228895.1. Lineage (NCBI taxonomy): Eukaryota > Metazoa > Arthropoda > Insecta > Odonata > Platycnemididae > Platycnemis > Platycnemis pennipes. The sequence continues at coordinate 121,529,490 of OW121854.1, read as the reverse complement.
ATAGGCGGCGCGGATGTTCCCAACTTCGGTGTCCACTCGGCGAAGATCGGAGTGAGAGACGTCACTCTTCGTCCTCCTTAACGATTGCGGAGTGAATTAAATACAACAATAATAATTTCTTAATGGAAGGATTCCATGAAAACCGAAGACCTTAACTGAGGCTTAGAAATGTATATTTTGTTATAGACCATGTAGTTAAGTTTGATAAATTAAAAGAAAATCTGTCCAATTGTATCCATTGTGATTACATTTGGATTAATCTCCCAAGTCATTTAAACCGGAGCCGGATGATTCCACTCGAAACACTCCCACCATAAGTCTTCCTACGACGAAAACATCTTGAAAGATTCTTCAATAAAACGATTCCTTCTTGCATAGCATCGCAGCATCTGTAGAAAAGTATATTTACAGTTAAGAACAATATACTTATTTGACAGCAATGCATTGAGCATCAATTTACTGCCATGGATTGAAGAGAGATATCTAGGGTTCCTCCATGCTATGCGTGAATTTTTTTAAGTCTCACGCAGATTCAACTGTGAGCAGTAACAATATCAAAGTAGCTCTGTGTCTTCACTCCACAGTAAATAAATTATTTGGCCTAACAGTGCACACAACACCAACTTTGGAGTACTTCCTAAATAGATAATGAACGACTGCGGAAATGGGAGCTAGTTAGTAATTATCTAGTTACGCAGTTATTTGGTCAACCATTTTCATCCATAGGTACTATATTGGCTATATTCAAATCAAATATTTGATGTTTTTTCATTACTATTCCAGAGCTGGTTCTAGGCCCAATTATTTTCAATTAATTACAAACTTTATATCAAATACCCTGACAATGTAACTCGAAACATGCATCGGGATAAGTATGACCGAGGAAGTGGTACGCGAAAAGTACGAAATATTATCACACCGTAAAAACTTAATATGAATCAAGTTCGATCGAACAGGTTTGGAGTATTTGGACGCAATAATATTATTAAAAGGGCATTCATGAAAATTAATTAATACCGGTTTAATTAGGATGCAAGCGCAATAAACCAGAATCAGTGCGTTCATCACCATTATGATTAATCTTACCTCGGCATAAAGTCATCAAATTGGATTTACGGATTCATCATTCGGTCATATCGTAAACACTACGATTTTTAAAACTGTTCAGGAACTCTTTTCTGGAAGTTATAGAGGAAAGTAAAGTTATAAAGGAGAGTTTGCTGGTGAATTTATTTGTAAAATATAAATGAGAAAAATCAAGTTACTGTATCAGCGATCGAAGGGTTAAAATTTCTGCTTGCAAGTTACGTTTCAATGACATTCATACTACAGGCAGCTAAAACGTTTCCGTTATGCGTTAGTAGATGTAGATGGTAAATTATTTTACCAGTTAAAAAAAGCCTTGGACTCATAAAAATATCGGTAAATGACAAGGACATTTACTATACATGAGAGATTTTAAGACGGCTCTTGTGTCGCAAAAATATTAAACCAATCTTTAAAAACCACACCTTAGTACTACGGAAATTGAATTAATAGCTTTTTTCACTATTAGCTTTCTCCCAGTAATTGTGAGTCTTAATGGAGTATCCCGACTTGATTATGCATATCCATAACAACGCCATTCGACTCTATTTCTTTCTTCACATCAGTATATTTTCCATTTGAAATCAGTCTACCCAATATAACTTTCCTCCACCCTGTTACGTTCCTCTCTAACCCTTCATTCTTCCGCCAATAATTTGGCGGAAGAATGAAGGCCTTTACCACGGATGGCCTTTACCACAAATCAATTGCTACATATGCAAATAAAACCCCTGGGGGGCTGTGTTTGAAACTGTCGGGATTATCTCTAATAGGTAACCAAGGAGTCACGTGGTATAAACACGAACTGTTCCCAAATTTGGTGTGTTGAAACCGCTGATTGCAACCTTATTCTTTGTTTATATTTGTATTATATCTCAACTGGGGGCTCTTTACTTGGAATAGATGAGAAAAACTCAAATGAAAACAATTGATGATGTTGTAAAGAGCGATTCAGACACATTAAATTTTGAAACCGTTCGTGTTTGTATCACGTGACTCCTTGGTTACCTATTCGACATTATCCCGACGGTTTCAAACACAGACCCCCTCGGGATGTGCGTTCGAAACCGTTGAGATTATATCGAAAAATAATAGCCAAGGATTCGGTGCTATAAAAACGATTGTTTCCAAATTTTATGCGTGTAAACAGCTCATTACAATCTCACTCACTTGAGTTGTTTCCACTCGAGGTTTTCTCATCCGTCACGATCATAGAGATATGATAAAACTCGTGAGAAAACGATAAAAGAGTTCTTAATGAAGGATTCGAGCACACCAAAATTTGCAAATCATCCATGGGTGTACCACGTGATTTCTAAGGGTAACGAATCGAGATTGATGAATCTGGACGGTTTCAAAAACCCTCTGGCTCTTTGGTGAGGGGACCACAGGTGTCTAGGAGACTCATCCAGTGCGTTCCTCTCTTACTCTTCGTTCCTCCAATGACGGCCTTCACCCTTACTCAAGGGGAGCGTTTACTCTGAACCAAAACAGCAATTTTTTTGCTCGAAATTGTTATATGGAAACGAAAAAATAATTTTAGAGAAAAAACTAATCTTCTAACCACAACCATTCACTCATAAATCAAAAATTAAATAATAAGCAAAAGGTGACGCCCACCGAACGAGATGCTTTGATATCATTGACATCATTTTCCTCGCGTCCTTGACTGCTTTTAGGGGAAGGCAAGGGAGTGGAGGGGGGTTCTCGGAAGGTCTGCTCGCATAGATCCTGTCGCAATCGCTCCCATTTTGAGAGCCAACTGTGTCCCCCCCTTGGCGATAAGTCGAAGTAGCTTCGCGGGCTCAGTTGTAATTGGACGAAGTCGATATACGTCAGAGCTTGCACCACGCCCACTTTTCCGAAAGGGTTAAAAACATATAAGCCGCTTATAACTCGATAAATAATTGACGGATCAAAAAACGGAAAAATATGTGTCTTTTTATTTTACAAACTCTATCATATTCGGCAATAAAAAATACGGTAAACGGGTTCGAGAAATTGGGTGAGGAAAAACATATTCTTAAAATATAGTTTCTTACGGTATATTTCTCTGAATTCATTTAAGTGGTAAATCTGCTGACTCATAGGAATGTAATACATGAGCAATGAAGTAAAAATACTACTCTCAATTGAGTAATAGCGCAAATGAAATGACCCGCTTGGAGTAAGCTCATCTTTTTCGTTCCTCTCGCAGCCCGAGGATGACCATGGACGCGCACGTGCAGCGCAACGCCGGAGAGGCACCAGAGGGCGGCCGCAGCACCACCGCCGCCCAGCACCCAATCGGGAGCACCACCACCACCTCGCAGCCGCCGACCAAGCGCCCCTTCGACGTCGCCTTCCTCATGGCCCCCGACGAGGGCAAGCGGGTGCGGCCCCTCGCCTTCTCCGGCTCCCCGCTCCCCCCGCTCGCCGACGGCATCTTCTCGCCGCAGCCGCAAGACCTCACTCCGGCCCGGAGCGCCTTCACCAAGGTGGCCCGCCAAGAGCAGGAGGAGGAGGGCCGCCGTGGCCGGCCGGAGGAGGCCTCCCCCTCGCCCCCGCACCATCACTTCCTCTCCACCGCCTACCTCTCTGCCCCCGCGCACCAGAAGCCCTTCCACCCCTCCGCCTTCTCGCCGGCCTCCGACAAGACCGACTCGGCGCTGGTGCGGCCACCGCACCTCAACGGCTCGGCCTTCCCGCACGCCAACTTCCTCGACTCGTACCTCAAGCCGCCCCACATCTACGTCCAGCACCCCGCACCGCCCTCCGCCACCCACCTGCACCCGCACCAGCACCACCCCCACCATCAGAACCACCACGTGCAGCAGAGGTCGCCGGTGGGCGAGAAGGAGGTGCGGGCGGCGTACGCCGCGCCCCCCGCCGTCCTCCCGCACCACCCAGCCATCCCGCACCACGGCCTCCCGGTCATGCTGCCCTCGCCGCCCAAGGTCCGCGCCGCGGCGGGTGTCGGGTACCACCCGGAACCAGCCGGGCTGGTGAGTTACCCGTACGCGGCCGCCGCCAACTTGGCCGCTGCCGCCAACCTGGCCGCTGTCGCCTCCTCGGTGCTGCCCGCCTCCCTCGCCGCCCTCGGCCTCCCCTCCGCGCAGAACGTCTGCGCCAAGTGTAACGTGTCCTTCCGCATGACCTCCGACCTCGTGTACCACATGCGGTCGCAGCACAAGGGCGAGGCGGCGGCGGCGGCGGCTGCGGCGGCGGCCGTCGGGGGCCTCGGGGGGGGCGGCGTGGGTGCGGGGGCGGATGCCTCGGCCCGGAGGCGTAGGGAGGAGAGCAAAATGCTACGGTGCCCGGTGTGCTCGGAGACGTTCCGGGAGCGGCACCACTTGACCCGGCACATGACGGCGCACCAGGACAAGGACGATGACGAGCGAGAGGAGGAGGCGACGGGGGAGCGGGGCGCGGGGGAGGGTGCGGACGGAGTGGGAGAGGAGGGGACAGGGAGGGCAGCCAAGGTGCGGAGGTCCGGGTGCGGCAAGGGGAGGAAGTGAAGCAACGCCTCCCGAGCACGGTCGGGAGAAATGGACGGTGTCAAGGCCCTGGGCCCAACATCGCACCTTGGGGTACCCCGTACCCCCAACACTTTGCTTCGGAACCGGACTCCATTCGGGCCGCAGGTCCTTGGACTCGGACTCTAGCCTAGTCATGGATATCTGATAACGCCCTGCAGTAGCCGGTTTGACTAACGCCAGCCGCTCTACTGCATTTCCCGACGAACCACAACATTTAAGAGGAAACGTGCGGGATCACATTATGCAGTAGTGGAAACAATTCTTTAGGCTCTAGGGTGTTGCCTTGATAGGTTAACAAACTGGGAGAAAGAGCCCAATCAGAATTCGTCCCAAATTTCTCGTTGAAAATTGGTACTGTGACCTGTTTGCATTCCACCAGCGCATAATAAAATGGCGAGTGTTAGTAAGCAAATATTGATGTTAAGAAACTGGCAGAATATGGCGTGACTCCATAGACATCACTGCCGTATACAGATAACTCTAAAGCACAGTCCTCAGGACTTGGGTCAGTTTTTAATACAATATAATACGACTGCTAAGGAGTGGGAGAGCTCAAAGCTTCTTTCCACGGTCGCAACTCGAATTCGAAAAAAGTTGTTGTCCCACTTAATTGTTGAGTGGTTTAAATGAGTTGTGAAGTGTCATTGCACTCATGTACATAAATGTTGATACTGTTTAGTTACAATTATGGAGACTAGTAGCCGCTCAGTCGACACCCTTCTTATCATTAGGAGAGGTGACAGCCGTTGTGCCCTCATTATTCACATTCGGCTGAGAAATTATCGACGTCCTCATGAAAGGGAAGGTTCACCCTTTGCACTTGTAAAATTATCGCACACGAATAGAGGGGTGGAAGGGGAGGACAGGAATCGCTTGAGACAGGAGGAGCGCCGGTTAACGGGGAGAAAGGCCGGAGGATAGAGGGGAGATGGAAAAGGTCCTGCTCGGATGGAGTCTTTAACCCGATACAAATTGGCAATATCGGGGCCTTAATGGGCGCCTCCGTCGGGGAGCTTGGTGTGGGGGGTGTGCTAAGAAGGGAAGAGTTCTTGGAGAGACAGGAACACCTTCCTCCGAACAACACCCTTCTGTTTCCGACTCGCTAAACGCTCAATTCGGAAACAACCCCTTGACAACGCATTCCCTCCCTTTCCACACCCTCGGCGTCCCCAGCATCCCCCTCCAAGCCTCTATAAGAGCTATCAACAACTCCTTGTAAATTAATGTACCGAAAACTCAAGATAAAGGCACTCCTCGGCTACGCCTTCCTCCCTCGCTTCAAGCATCTCACTTGTGCCATGGCCTTCACCAAGTCTCAAAATCCCGTGCTTCCCTTTGACCCTTCTCAGGAGGGACGAGAACGTAGTATCTCAACTCTCGTGTTTCTCAATCTCTCTCTCTCTCTTTCTCGCTCAACAACAGGGGGATTGAATTAGCCCCTCCACTACTATCTAAAGGCTGGAGATCTTTCGAGACTTTCTCAACCAACATGTTTTGCAGAGACTTTGAAACCTTTGTAGATATTCTCATCTCGACTCTCTGTTGCACCATTTTCTAAAGATGAACTTACCCCTGCACTTATTCATAAATGACGACATTGTTGGCCATACCTCTTTTAATGTTTCATCTAAAAATTTAATTCAGTATTTTTACAATAAGTGCTTGAGCACACACAGTCATTTTTTGTTACTAATTGAATTTCCTATTATTGTGAATATTGTTAGATGTTATATTTTGTAACATAATTATTAGCTTTTTATTCCGTCTTCAACAATACTGTCATCTTCGTTCTCCACAAAATGAACAATTCTACTTCAATTATCCTGAAGATTTGTTTGAAAAGACCATAAAAGGGGATTTTAAATAATGTACAGTTGTTTGTTAAGTGTGTTATTTGAAACCCTCCCCCATCATGAATCTAGTCCACTCGAGCTCGTTGTTTTTAAATGTTGCCAACTTTCCCACATTGTAAATACCTACAAGCATCGCCATATGCTAATTAAGAAGAATAAATCTTAATTGAACTAAAAATGTTAACTATAGGAAATCTTATTTATTGTGTGCCAAAGAATTTACCGAAATGTACATTTATGGTAGAAATGAGTGTTAAAAAAATAATGTGAAACTGTAATTAAAGACTGGATGTGAAAAATGGTAATCAAAACATTTTATTTGAATTCATAGTGCCATCTATAAACCGATTGACAGTGTTTTTACCGTTTGGTTATGGAAATTAAAAGGCGTAAATACTTCTTATGGGCACTTTATTGCTGCCAGATCTCAATCAATCACAATATTAGATAAATATGGGAGGCATGGATGATGTTTAATTAGAATGTGATTTTTTTGTTATTTCGCCGGAAATGTGAATAAAAGATGTTGAAACATACAAGCTCTTCTTAAATATGTAGTATGTCTTCTCAAATGTGGTAAATTATTTCGACTACTTAACCGGCTAAACAAACACGTTCAATGGGGCAAGTAATTTGATGGAATAAAAAGTTGAAATTAAGGCAATCATTATTCTTTCGAAGCAAACCAGGGAAAATGAAAATTCGTTCGAGGTATTTATTTGATGCTCACTTCGGCCCTATGTGAAATTAAATGGTAAAATTATTACATTAATGTAGCTCAAGTTATCAAATGATGAAACAACATATACCCTCCAATAAATACTATACACGCTTACCAGGAATAATGATTACTGCATAAAATATTACTTTTAATGATGTAAATGGTGGTTATAAATGGTGTTGCTCATAATAAATTCCACTTTTGGCACACCTTCAATATGCAATTCTACCATTAACTGATAAAGAAATCAGGAATATCAGATTCTAAACAGCAGCAAAGCAGCAAATCACCGTTAAAGCTGGTTGTCAAAACACCACTCTACACCCTCGGAGTGGAGTGGTGTTTTGAAATTACCTCCGTGTTATAGAAAACATTCAGGATATATACATTAATAAAAAAGGGCAATTAAAATTTGAAATCAAGGAGTCCCAGTTACTTTTACTTTGCTATTGCAACGAACTATGGAGCAAATGCAAATTGCTTAGTAGCTTTGAGTTTTCAATCTGCTCTCAAATATGAATAACACGCTACACAGTAACGGATCGATCCTCACCGACGCAGGAAAAATATCATCTTGAAACTCATATGTTCTAAAAATAAATGGAATTTACGATAGTTAAAATACGCAATCAACATTTTCACAATCTTCCGTATTAAATAAATTTTAAATCGCCGAGAAATCTAAAATACGAATCTATAACAAAAAGTGGTGAGAAATTGTCTGCCACACTAGTAATGTGCTCTCTATTTTTTCAAGGTTCAACGTACGATACAAATGCTAAGACTACGACCACAGAAGTATAATAATTCAATAAATACACCAAAACTATTTTTTTCACATTCTATGCTACATCCATTAACCTTAATCAATAAAAATGATCAAATTTTTATTACTAATTACAAGTTTAGGCTAGACTTTATTAATCGGATACTGCATTCATTATTTGAGAGTATTTTCTTTGCATGTAATCATCATTTTATTCCTTCACTCAGCCTCAAAGATTAGCTTGAAAGTTTAAATTTGCCCCAAGAGAGCACCAATTTGAATTGAAGAATATGTCATCTTGGTGCCATTATTTGTTTTGGGAATATTTGCATTGCATTCAAGAATAACGTATGTAAACGACAGCGCCTTAAAGTATAACGCCTTAATGAGTACGAGATAACAAAATGCATCCAGGAATAAAAATATCTCTCGTGCCGAAGTTATAATATTAAATTACATGGAAAAAATGTTTACGGAAGGTGGCAGTATTAATTGACTCTTTCGGCAGCTGAAGTTATTGGGAGGGATGTTCTAATCACTGCAGCGAGTTGGTGACCAACCACAGCGTCCGACAGATTCAATCCTGAAAACCAGTGTACCTTTTGCGGTCATCCCATTCACATTTATTTCATGCTGTAAAGGCTTCCCCGGAGACGCTCGAGGCTATAATCAATGCCTCTGCACTGCCGCGAATATCCGTGCCAGAACAAACAATGAGATTTCCCCCGTTAGGAAACAACCTATGATTACACTCCATAAAACTACGGCATATGGCGTAGAAGCTGATATAAACCAGATGCCCTGCCAGTTATATTTGGAAGACTCTCCGTGACTGATGTTATGCGGAGGACGAAAATATTCGCGATAGCATATCCTTTCACGTCCAAAGCCAAAGAGAATAGGGTGGGGAACATTAAAAAATCTAGAAAACGACTCGAAAGAGCCGCCTTATCAGGCGAAAGACGTGCCGGGGAATAGGAAGAGGGACGTAGGGTGGGGGTGAGGGAATGGGGTTATTGTGCATGGAATTGCTGGATTGGAGAGGTGAAAGGGGATGAAACAGAGAGAGGGAGGGGGCAATCCGCCAAGTTGGCACCACCGGGCTTTATTAACGGCGTCATAACGCTGGGCTAAGCCTCCCTACCCCCCTTCACTTTCCTCCTTCTGTTCCATCAAATTGGTGTGCGAACTGCCCCTACGAGTTGAGTGGGGGAAGAATGGGGGGTTTCGTGTCCGGGACAAGAGCTTGGGACGACCACTATAAGGGTTAGGGATCAGGGAGGGGTTTCTAGGAGGAAGGGGGGGTGGAGTCAGGAGTTGGGAGTGTTAGGAGTTGCGGAAGGATGGGCGACAATCTCAGGGGATGGGACACTTTGACACCGTCAAACAGCCAGTCAGTCGCTCGACCCATGGAACCGCCACATCGCTCCCATGGGATCAACCCCCCTCTCCGCATCCCTGAAACACACCACGATCATATGTGCGAAGTGTGACGCGACAGGGTCACTATTGCGTCAACTGCCGCCAATATGTGCGCGGCAGCAGAGACAAGAGGCTGTTTATGGGTTCGCGCGAGCAGAGTCAGAGGGGACTAGGAGTCTTCCGGGAAGCAATCAATATGCCCACACACACACAGACATACGAGGCCCACTCTTTGAGTCACGGGTTTTGCATATTCGCGGTGATAAAGTGCGCCCGCCGAAATTAGCGAAGGCACGGGACTGAAGTAGAGCATCGTGCAACACCTCTCGAGCGTGATTAAATCACGCGAATCCGTGCATTCGGCTGGAGCCCGGATGAAATATATGGGCGTCCCTAAACAAACCGCGACTGAAAATGATTCGGCTAAGAGCTGAGGTTATTCATTCAGGAGTAGTACCGCATTGCAGGAAACCATTAAATAATTAATCAACTAAAGTACTAGATTACATCGAATGTACGTCGGGAAATCTGAATAGGTATTTCAGATTTTGCACAGAAATTAGAATGAAGTGCTTTTTTTCAATAACGTGAGCATGTTTTAACGCTGCTTACTTATGCATACTCCACAAAAATATAAATTCATAATTAAATTTATTTGCTAAAATCGTAAACTTATCAAAATATATTGCATTTCTTTAAATTAACTAACAATTAAGTGTCATTAATTGCTAACACACCACGTTTCTAGTGACTGTATGCTTAATATTTCCCTCGAAGTGACTCTATTGTGACTCTTGGGGGGTTGTGGTTGAAACCGTCAAGATTATCTCGAATAGGTAATCAAGGGGTCACATGGTATAAATACGGTTTATAAACATTTCATGTGTTAAAATCGCTAATTACAAACTTATTCATAGTTTAAATTTGTGTGTTATTTTAACTGGGGGCTCTGTAGTCGACATTTATTGTTTTCACTCAAGTGAAAACAATTAATGATATTGTAACAATAAATTTGAAAACCATTCGTGTTTATACCATGCGACTCCTTGGTTACCTATTCGAGTTAATCCAGGCGGTTTCAAATACACACCTCCTTGGTATCGTATGCGTAGTATTTAAACGGGGTATTATTACTTGTATGTCTACGTGGTAGTGAAAGATAACTCTTAATTATAATGCATGCCTGGTAATGGTTAACCCTCTGTAACACACCCATGCGGTAGCTTATCTACATCTACACAATACCCTGCAATTCACTATAAAGGTGTGTGGCAGGTGTTAATTCACATCAAACATGCATTACATATCATGCATGTGAAGGATTAGTAATTATATTCTAGTCTAAACTTCAAAATAGTAAAGTAAGCATGCAAAAATATGATGTTCGTTGGGTTAGCTTAAATTCCTTATACCGACAGGCAACTACCAATTCTATCCATTGATGCACTTGTATATAACACTATTGGATTGTAATACTATTGGATATATATTTTCAGCTATACATATCCCTATTTGTGCGAGGAAAGAAGGACATTTTGAATCTGTCAGTTTGGCAATTAATTTATCTAATTTTATGGTTGTGGTCCATTCTGCCATGATGTAGACGCAAAAGTGACTTTACGAAGGATGGCTGGTGTTCGGAGAGGTCCTGCCACGTCCACCCGTACAGTTTACACGACCTGTCAGGTTGTCCGTTATCACAGCTACGTATCTCTTAACAGTACGAACATTAAGTTCAACTTCAACACTTTACATCTATATCCCATCAAGATGCCGAAAACCCATATATTTTTCTTATCTTTACCAAATCCTCAAACTTTCTTGCAAATTTTTATCTCTTGCCCACCTTTCCAAATTTATCTTTTTGTTTACTATCTATCCCGGTTACCATAATGATTACTCTCGCTCAAGATTACAATAATCATTCCTAAAAGAGCAATTTTCGCCACCACATAATGTTGCACTACATATACAAGTCTCGACTAAGCCATTCTTCACATGTTTACACAAATATGATATTGTTATTTGCCTAAACTTGAGAGACTCGTTTTAGGACAATGCAATTCTCTTTCTATTTCCCTTGATATTCAAGCCGGTTCTATTTACAGCACTCCCGAAATAAGTAACTTGACCCGCTTTTATTAACCTGGTTGGTGGCCGTTGGGGGCCGAATACCCCGCCATCAAGAACAGAAATAATTATCCTGGGGGTCATGCGACCCGCTCGAAGCATATGTATGTAAGTTTACCAAACTACGCAGGATCAATGTGATGTGGAGTACGAGTGATGCATTAACTTCTGCTATGATTCCGTACGAATAAAACGTCACGAATGTAACCTTCGTATGGAGCGTGTAAATCTGTGGATCGGAAATATGGAACATCGGGAAAGCAGACAAGCGACGAATTGAAACTTCGAAACATGGTGTTGGAGGAGACTGTTGAGGATTAAATGGACAGATGAAGAGAGGAACGAAGAGGTGCACAGAAGAGCAGATGAAGAAAAGACAACGTGGAGAAACCCACGAGAAAGAAGAACCAGATGGATTGGACATACCTTGAGGCACAATGAATTAGTTAGAAATATAATAGAAGGGAAGATTGAAGGGGAGGTCCCACGAGGAAGACCAAAGGACAAGTATATAGGGCAAATAAAGATGAACGTGAAAGAGATAATACATCAGGGAGTGAGGGAATTAACACTGTACAGGGCAGAATGGAGGGCTGCAGTGAACCAATCCTAGGATTGAAATACAGATGATGATGATATGACTAACAATGCGCAAAAAATTTTTAGTGATTACATTTATAATCTAAAAGGCAGTCCCGAATGTATTAAGTACTAAGAATTGGACGGTAAGGCCCACATTATAAAAATATATCACATACTTATTTTTAATGAATTTAAGCACTCCTATATACCAAATATTGTGCCCTGAGCTTCGCGATATAAAACAAAAGACATTTTAGGCATAGGTAACCAGTGGACGATCTAAAAGGCAAAAGGCGAAGTGCTACGGTATCATTATTGCATTGCTTTCAAATACCATTAGGCTACATGGTAACAGATCAACTATTCTTAAGTTAGTCAAAATGTAAAGAAAACAATTAAAATATTAACCTTCGGCAGGAGAGGCATGAATTTAGGTTTCAGTTAGCCTTTAAAATGAATGTAAATATGAACAAATGTAGCGTATTCTAACTACGTTGGAGGAAATTGTTGTACTTTTAATATTGTATCATTGGTTTACGGTTCACATAAATTGCCGTGTGAAAAAGATCCCCTCGAACGGGAATCGAACCACGGACCTCACGCTTTCTGAGTCACTGCGCATACCACTACTCTATCCATGGCAATTTTTCCGATTTTTTAATAGTACATCATATATATGATATACTACATTAGTTTACGGTCGTTAACAGTGATGGAAAAATAAGAGGAAAAAGATTAAAGCTATATATCACCCTTCCTGTACAGTGGACCACAACTAAGCGACAGTTTTCTAATGTCTGGTTATTGTGAACGTTAAACTTAACCGACGCTCAAGAAAAAAATTCAGTTTTCCAATAACTAGTTAAGTCTAATTTGGTTGTCAAAGCGCTCGTTATCGTAGCGACGGATATCCAAGGGTTAACTGAAAGATCATGACGGGAGTCTTGCTAAGGATGAAGATTTTGGAACCAAGAATTTAAGAAAAATCGGCAATGGACTCCTAATTCGAAGTAGTTATGGTAATTTCGAGTGATGCAGAGTCTTTTGTTAGGTTTTGTCTCACAATAGCCAACGGTAAATACGTTAACACGTTATTGGCGATTACCATCGATGGAATTGGATTTTAATCCAGTAGATTTCTTAGCTTTGAAGGTGATTTAAGGTACGCTGGAGATACGTTAAGATCCAATGTCAAGGTTTATCTCTTTTCCAAATGACGAAGAAATGCTTGATCATATACTACGCGTCCGGAGTTCTGCGGGTTTTACCCCTAGAATATGTGGGATAATTCTTGGGATAAAATGAATTCGTCCTCTTCTGTTGTGATCTTGTGTTGATGTTGAGTTGTGCTATGGGTCATGTTGTGGTATACAGGCATATATGAACCGTTGATGTTACCTAATGGAATAAAATGTGTTTTGATTGAAATATTCGTAATTCTGGTAATGACGGTAGTATGGAGGATTAAATACGAGTTTATGTCGAAGAATTCGACTTCGCGCTAGTAATGAAGGAAATTATAAGCAAGATTTGTCCCATACAAGCGATTGCAGGAGTGAGTGAGTAAAGGGTTTAGTTCGGAATTCCTTCTATTATACGAATATCAGCAAAAGTTACGTTTAAAAAGTCTATATTTTAAATTAATTACAACGTTCATTTTTCCTGTGTTATTTCGCAGGTTATAGGTACCATAAACGTTTATATAATGCCATCAACAAGACTCCTAAAAACCTTGAAAATCTAGGAAGAATTACAATAATACCTTATAAAAAGCGCTCCAAGATAACTATAATCACTTCGTCAAGAGATATAATATAATTAGAACGTTTTGTGATTCCAAGTAATAATAGATAATCCATTATATACGTATTTTAAGAAATCAGAGATAATTTCCAGTCCTTTACCTTATTTTTCACTTTACTTTGACCAGGAAATGAATGGATTGAGATATCTTTAAAGAAGAGGCAGCATTTACAAAGAGATTAAAATATTAATTTAGTTTACTTAAGGTAATAAAACTAAGATTTAAGGTATTACTAATCCGATATTTATTATTATGCTATAATATAAGATTTTCATAATGTCTCTCACGTATACATCTCAGAAAAAAAGTTTTACTTGCGTTTATCACTTGAAAGTCTTAAGAAGCAGAATACAGTGTTATTTTGCACAAGCTTACCGTCAAAATGAACACTAAATACCAACTCAAGATAAATACAAGGTTTGCGTTGCTGCGATCTAAATTACTCACCTCTCCTCTGTTGATGTATTTGAAACGCAGTTACGATAAAAATATATTATTTAATACTTTTTAACTCTTAAGAAATCTAGCCAAAACTTTGCGCTATTTCTACGACAATATTTCATCCACATTGTACTTAAATGTTCAACATCAATGTCGTAATAGTTGAATATTTAGATGAAATTCGAAATTCGAAAATGTGAAACACCAAACGTAACTTGGAGAAAAGCTCGACCGTTTTTCCAGGGTATGGTCTCGCGTTGAAACGCACCCTGACACATACGGAAGAACATTCCCTCCTACACCCCTCTCACTCCAGTGGCAATATGGATCCCTGGATCTGGACACTCGAATCTGGAAGGACGGAACGTGAGGCGGAGGAGGAGGAAAGGGTGGTGAAGAGGGAGGAGCAGGGAGGGAGAGAGAGGAGGAAGTTGAGGGAGAGAGAAGAAATAGAGGGCGGCAGAAGCGGATGCGCGAGAACACAATAAAATCCGTTGGCGCGCGTTGGGGGGTTGGGGCTATTATTTCCGTGGAATGAAGGAAATCATTTGTCACCGTCACTTGACTGAGGGGTTGGGGGGCGAGAGGGGGTGGGATGGGAAGCTGGCGCAGTGGGGATGAGGAGGGTAGAAGGAGGAGGCGAAGAAGGAGGGAAGCGGAGAGATGCGGTGACTCGGTCCGCTTTGCTCTTCATCTGCTCCGGTGGAGAGCGGAGCGAAATGGGGCGCAGGTTCACTCCGGAGAACTTTGCGGAGCAGTCCCACCAACACCACGGACATTAAAAGAGAGTGGATGATACCTCGGGTAAAAATACTTCTCCGGGCCACCAAGTTTTCGTCATTACGCCTGATAGCATAAAGATGATAAATTCTAGCTTTCAGTACTCAAGGACCTAGAAGGATGCCACTTTGTTGAAGAAAGCAAGATGGTACTGCCATCGCGACAGTCCGCAAAGCATGTTTTACGCTTTACCTGATCGCCTTGATTCTATTCAAGATTTATGCATAACAATGCGTAATTTTAAAGATAAAATATGAACTTTTTTATGGTTTCATAAACGTTTTTATGGTTTCATATTGCTTCTCACATCCAAGGACTGCTCCCCAAAATATGGGTGATTTTGACTATAATTTCCCTAATTTTATTAATTTTTCTTTGAGGCATACTAAGCATTAAACGTTAGCAGAAAATTTTGCAACATAGCGGTGTCTTTCTGGCATTAAGTGTTGAAAATTGAAACATTTTTTTATTAGTAGCAGCAGACGTACCGAGCATCCGAACGCAGTTTAGTTAACCACCTCCTTAAGAACTGAACACATCATGCCAAAACGTCATTTGCGTTTTTTCTTAGAGCTTACAGGATGGGGCAAGGAAGAGGAACGTGAAGTTGTTCGTGCAATTTGTATTATATTATGCACATATAAATTAAATATGAAGTACTTCTTGGGTTATTGACTGCGGTGATGCTAAAGGATTTTAAGTAAAAAGTAGATTAATTTAAAACCTGTAACTGAATACTTATTTATTTTCCTTATTCCTTGAAAAAGATGGTGCAAAAGAATGCGCGGAAGAGCAACAGGGTAAAGTTCAACATGAAATATATTATTTTTGTAAAATATGAGGAAACTCTGAGGCTAAGTATTTCTTGTTAATTGATTAATAGGAAAACTATTGCGCAAAATACAACACGGATCAAGGAGAAATGGACCAAATGGACTCTTAATGGACCAAATACTGATTGAACTGCAATATATCAAGTTAAAAATTGCATTGGGCTCAACTTGGGGAAGCGACTGAATTTAATTTTCCTAAAATTTGAAAATACTGTGAGACGCTCATGAGTTTGCAAGTAGGGCACACAAACTGCTCAATCATCGTATTTCATCGGGCTTACTTATGTTTGCATAGAATTCATGAACAAATTGGTAGCCTTGCCTCTTGCCAAAACTAACTCACTTTATGATTCTGAGAACTCCATAGATTCCATTGCATCAACAAAAATATTAACTTATTCCTTCGTTCCCAATTACCAAACACTGCTAATGGTAGATAATATAAAAGAAGAGGCCATGATCAACATTAAATTCGGGCAAAAAAAGGTACAAGAGGAGAGAAATTATTGCTATTTGAGAAGCCGTATAATTAGCAATGGGTACAGCAAGAAGGAAACTCGTCGAATTTCCCAAGAAAAGAAGGAATAACGAAATAAAAAATATACCTGAAAATGGCAATACAAGTTTGGAGGTATGAAAATAATTAATCAGAATCTACAGAATCAGAATTAATCAGCTTCTTCATCGTAGTGAGACGTGGACAGTAACAGCAGCAGAGAAGTCAAGGCGGGACGCATTCGAAATGTGGTGCTACAGAAGAATGACGAGATTTAAAGGGTTTTAACGAGTGAAAAAGTAGTTCTAAGAAGAGTTAAAGAAAAGAGAAGTCTTCTGACAACATTAAATAGAAGACGACGCAACTTAATCGGCCATACCTTGAGGGATGATGCCTGACGAAGACAATGCTCGAAGAAAAGGAGAGTGGAAAGAATTGGAAAGGAAGATCTCATATGAGATGCATAGTACAAGTAGTGAACGACATGAAAGAGATATTCTGTTACAACAATGTAAATATGAAGAGGTTAACTGTTAGAAGAATCGAACTGTTAGCTGCGTCAAGTCAATCTTAGGATTTTAGACTAGATTCTATAATCACAATGATAATCATGAGTCTAAAATCTCTACTCTCGCTTTCAAATCGGACATCAACATCTAACATTCTTGGGGAATCTTGGCTATCTATTATTCCTTCAAAATTCATCCACAACCTTTTTTCTACCTCAGTGCAAGCAAAATCTTCTTTTTTTGCTTTCATAATGCTCACTGATCACTTTCTATCCTTCTGCAATTCCCCCACCCCAAATACCTTCAAACCATTCTGAATCCTTACTTGATAATTTAGATTTCGGTAACATATACTAATATCACGCCCCATTTAAACATCAGTTATTATATTTCTTTCTTGTCTCCACATAGGACCCCAGTCTTTTCTTATCGTTGATTTTATTTTATCAGTAGTATACTCTTCATAAGAAAACTAACCTTTTACCTATTATTCTCAAACTTAGCTATAATTAAGATACAAGGGGACTATCACTCAATCGTTCACTACAAATATCACACGCAGCATGAAACACTTCAAAATACAGTGGTGATCCCTGGAATACAACGAATAATACTCATGAGGATAGCGAGAAAAAAAATAGGAAAACGACATGACAATTCGTACGCAAAATTGAAGTTTGCAAAAGGAGATTGCGAAGATCTAGTTTCCATTTAGTAGGCACTTCTCGAATATGCCACTTAAGTCAATTATAAAAACAAAAGCGATGGAAGCGATATATATCGTAACACAAAATATTCTTCCCTCACCATCTATGTAAATCTTCCAGTACTACATCAGGAACGTACAACAGTTTTGCCCTATGCAGTGAGTCCTCTATATTATACCTACTCCACAAGAGAAGTGAGACATTTTGTCCCTTCTATACAATTGTTCCTTTTCATACAATGCCTGAGGCGTTATCTTACTTCTATCACCAAAAACAGCGGATATTTATAATTTTTAGTAATGTTATTCCAATTATTATCTGACTGTAATATCAATTTGGTTCATCCATCAAAGTTGCATGAATGGTCCACCAAAGGTGTATTCTTTATGAATAATTTTGTTCAAAATAACGGTTACTTTTTCACTCGAGGATTTAATAATTTGGATACAGTGAAAGTTTTTTGGTCTGCAGTACATTTTAAAAATTTTCTTCAGCTTTATTTCTTCCTTGTTCATGTTTGTTCCAATCGGAGGACTCAAAGGTTTTTTTTCGAAACAAAATACTTTTTCCCCATTCGTAAGTCATAGATTGATTTCAATTAATGTCTTCTACCGTGAAATTGTCAATTTTAACATTATTATACAATAATGTAAAGCAATTAAGTAAACCATAAATTATGTTATATATTGCCCAATTATAAATGCTACTCATATATCTGAACAAAATTACACATTTTTATTTAACGTCTAGATATTCTTCATGCTGAGGTTACTCTGATAGAAAATACCTCATTAACATGTAACAAACGTTAAAGACTATGATGCAGTTGCAAAACCTTCAATTTTAAACTAAATATCAACCCCTGAGCTTATTAAAATTAATATCGTAATCAAGTGTTCCCCATCATGCAATACAAAGAACTAAGTTTGTCTGTAAAAGTGATATACATTTATTCAAGCAACTTTTCCACAATTTACATTATGTAAAGCACTCCCCACAAAAATTCTCTTAGAATAATATCAATGCGCCGGATTTCTGTATTTATTGATAATGATCATTGTAAAAGTTTAGCGAAACCAAAATGAAAGCACATCACAAAAAAATCTGAGTGATATTTTTAGTAGGTAATTTTGAGATCGGTCATATTTTAAGACAATATGGCCTGATGAAGACAATCGTCGAGGGAAAAATAAACGGGAGGAATGGAAAAGTCAGGCATCGTACAAGATATGTGTAACGGGTCGCGAAGGATGTGAAAGAGAAAAATTACGTTAATATGAAGAGGTTGGCCGATAGAAGAATCCACATAGAATTCTTCTAATCCTAATCCACGTGGATTATTTCCTAATCCACGATGGCCAGATGAAGACAATCGCCGAGGAAAAAGATAATGGAAAGAACGGCAAAGGAAGACCTCGTATGAGATATACGGAATAGATCGTGAAGGATGTGAAAGAGAGGAAGTACGTTAATATGAAGAGGTTGGCCGACAGAAGAATCGAGTGGAGGGCTGCGTCAAACCAATCTTAGGATTTTTGACCGATGATGGTGATTTTTTAGATATGTGGCATATCATTCCGACCGTTGTAAAAACCCACGACCAAGACACCAAACAAATTCCAAAGCGCTTTTAATGCTGGAAGCGGAACGGAAACATAAAATTGTGAAATAAGGCGACGTGAATTACAACATCCGAAATGGAAGAAGCAAAATAAAAAGATTCGAGAGCAGCAGAAACGGAAGAATAAGGAATTCCTTCCCCTAGCCACGGCCTTCTTGCCCCATGCAGTTTTTTTCTCCTGCTCCTCGTAGGGATATTTATTTTTATCACTGAATAATCGTCGCCGGAGGAAGACATCCGGATACTCAAGGAAGGGACCGACCGGAATGAACTCCTCCCTACCCTGCTCAGCCCCCTTCCCCCAGCCACTCAAAGCCAAAAGAACAGTGGGGGCACCATACGAGCCGTCCGGAAGACGAAGGAAGAGAGAAAAAAAAGGGTCAGAGGGGGTTTAAGTAACCACAGTTGGCGCAGCAGCAGGGCGGAAACCGCGTTCTCATGGAGCGGTAATGAGAAAACCACCGAGAGAGGGAGCACACAGTTCCGGGTCCACTTCACAAGGCCGCGTGAATAAGCACGCAGGAACAAAAGGGTCCCTGGCAGGGATTCTGGCGATTGGGGAAAGGGTAAGGGTCCGCACACCACAATGGGAAGGCTCCGGGAGAAGACTGGGTTTTTTTTGGCGACCCTGGGAATGGGGGTTGGCCGCGTGGGCCGACCGGCACAAGAAGTTCCCAAGTGGTAATACACCGGAACAGGTCAGATGTCCTCACACTCAGTGCGGTTCATCTCTTGGCAGAATCTCCCTAGGCAATGCCGTGCGAACATGTAGACAGAGAGAGGCAAAGGTTTGATATTATGGGAGAGCAAACGGAAAAAGGAATAACGATGAAGGTTAGAGAGACGCGACGAGAGTAAACAATGGGGAATATGCGTGAAATTTGTTTCTCGAAGATTAATGATGTACTTGATGCAAAATTTTCTCACCAATTTCAATATATAAGCCAAATGTTTCTACGCCCACCACAAAGGTTATTAAATGATATTAAAATGTTCCCGAAAATCGACGAAAGTCACGTGACCTGAAACGCATTCTGACGTCACTGCACGGTATAGGTTCCATATTGTTACGGAGATAGACATTTATATGTAAAAGAAAACGAAGTGAATATATTGTTTTGAGGATTTTAGCCGTTTCTCGAAAGAAACGATGACTGAAAAAATACTTCAAAAAGCACATTCCGACAATTTCCTTTGGTTGACTCCCTTATGGTGGCGTTATTCTTAAAAAAAATTAGCGATTGCATAGACGTAGTAGAAATTCTTGGGCATTAAACAGGGATTATATAGGACGATTGCAGGGACGATTTGCTCGTTACCATCCATACTACGTAAATGAAAAATCGAAATACAATCGTTTATTGCATTATTATTATAAACAAATGAGATAAATACTGATTATCGAGATTATCGCAAAGTATTTATTTAACAACATACTTCCACGCATAAACAGATAAACAACGCCCTTAGTGATACCGTGCCCTGACGTCATGCGATAACGTCGTGTTTTTAAGCTGCCTAAAAAGTACATTTTTCAAAGAGTAATATCTTTGTAACGCAACTTAATTCTTCAGCAAAATTTTCGTCAAGAACATTTTAGCTAATAAATTTCACATTCAAAGAGTTATAAAAAATAGTGCATGTTCCCCATTGGGACGTGGACCGTGTAGGATCGAAACGGGCCGGGATATCCTCTGTCGATTCAAAGAAAATCAGTCATGTTAATGGCCATAAAACAACTAAGCCAAGACCTATGAAAGCGCCCACCGATGTGAACAAATGCAATCTTAGTGTTAATATAACTACTAATCAAAATTTATTAATAAGAATGTGTTAAGTCAGAGAAAAAATAACATGCTGCGATTCATTGATGACATAGCACTCATAGCAGAGACAGAGAGGGATTTGAATAAGATTCTATCTTAGCAGATATTCCGCAGGGAAAAAATCATTCGTATTGACCGGAAATCGAACCTGGACCCCTTTGTACGTGACAGCTAGTACGTGATCTTTGAATTCGTTACAAGATTCTATTAACCAAGGAAAGCACAATTGCAGGATATTAGCTGAAGAACAATAAGAAGAGTAATATATTGGTGTACAGAGATAGAGGCCAAACCCAACGTTAAAGTAGGGAAGCAAGCACCGGAGGAGGTGAAACAGTTCTGTTACCAAGGAACCCGAGTAACCAACGATGGACGAATCAAGAAAGAAATTGTCAGTAGAATATCCCAGGTAAAGATGGAATTCTATGAACAGAAGAATCGACTTACAGCTTGAAATACAAGTGTAGAAGTAAGGGAACAATTCATAAGAATGTAAAATCTGAAGAATGTTTTTTTACGAAAGTGTCATGGATGGATGAAAGTATCATGAAAATCATGGACGATCATAGACGACCAGTGGAGAAGAAAAGGCTGGAAGCATTGGAAATGTGGTGCAACAGAAGAGTGATGAACATTCAATGAACTGACCGAGAGAGTAACGAGGAAGTCTCAAGGAGAGTGGGCTAATATGGAAGTCTTCTGAATACCCAAAGCAGACGACGACGGGACAAATTAATCGGCCACATCATAGGAGATGATGGCCTCATGAAGACAATCGTTAGAGGACAAGTGCACAAGAAGAACGGGAAATGAAGGCCTCGTAAAAGATACATGGAACAAGTGATGAAGGATGTGAAAGAGAGGAATTACGTCAATATGAAGAGGTTGGCCAATGGAAGTGGAGGGCTAGGTCAAACCAATCCTAGGATTGTTGACCGATGATGATAATGTGTAAAGTATTACATATGTATAGGAACGTTGAAGAATGCTCTAAAGCATCGTTTTTCTCGCTTTCAGAAATATTTCTAATATTATTCATTCACAAATAACAACACCAATGAATAAAATTGCCCTGAATAAAAAATAAATTTGAGCTAACCAGAAATTGAGGATTCGTATGTATGTACGTATGTGGGATAAATAAACAATTCAAATACAGCCGATGCCTATAGTATTAAAACTGTTAACTGGAAGAATTTAGGTTTCAGATGAAGCATTAAGATTTCACTAATTCATGCACGCCGGAAGATTGACCGATAAAGAAGCCAAGCAGCCCTGTTTCAGAAGTGAAGCCTAAAAGCGTACCCAATAATTTTTTTCTGAGCAAGACGTCGCTAAATAATATTCATGGACTACGATGTACCTAAGTAGCATTAAGGAACAGAAATAACAAAGACTGAAGGCTTAGAGAATGAAAGGGATCGAGGAATGGTGCATTAAATTACGTAAACAGTGACTGCAGGTAGTATCCCAAGACGGACTGATTTTGGAGCAAGCTAATCTACCATTGTGAGAAGACATATAGGAATCAAAACTCAACGGAAGAACTTCAACCAACGCAACGGAAAGGCTCAAATTTCAGTCACTTGTATATTATTGTATGTTACGTTATATTACGCTACATTACGTAATATTATTTTCGTTAAGTGAAAACGGTGAGCTCTTACGGCTAACAGTATCTATTGAAATGAATCCAACGGAGACAATTCATTTCAATTGCGAACCAATTGTCGCACTCTTTCCAAATACATATGGTTTCGGATGCCCCAATTCTTACTCAGTCAACTCCGTGTTGTCTAGACGTACACACCTTCAGTACGCTGCAGAGGGCCACTTTGTGGCTGAAATACGTATACCTTTATAACTTTCGTTCTACCCCTTCTCCCCTTTTTACCTTCCCTTGACAAGTGGCGCATGCCAACATCGGTGTTTGTGTGTGCAAGTGCATCAGTGTCCTGTGTGGAAATACAAGAAATGTTGTGTTTTTTAACAAGACCTCCTTCAGACTCCTTGAAGCTTGTTGCTGACCGGAAGACCTTTCTCAGGCCAGAAAAAATACTGAGGTACTGTTGTCATTTCCTAAAAGTTCCCTTTCCCCTTTATACCACAAACGAAAGTATCACCTATTACGGCTTGGAGACAATTCATTTCAATAGATATTATTTTCGTTATCTTGCGTTATATTATTAAATAGACGTTATAGTATTAAATTACGTTTTATTATTATATGTTACGTTATATTACGTACGGAATCATTATCATCATTGGTCAACAATCCAAGGTTTGGTTAGACGCAGCTTTCCACTCGATTCTTCTATCGGCCAACCTTTTCATTGTGACGTGACTTCTCTTTTACATCCCTCACAACCTGTCCCATGTATCTCATACGAGGCCTGCCTTTTCCAATATTCCCGTCCACTTTTCCCTCAACGATTGTCTTCATCAGGTCATCGTGTCTCAAGATTAGGCCGATTAAGTTGTCCCTTCTTCTTTTCAGAGTTCCGTCCACATTTGTCCTCCTCTAACTTAAAATTGATGCACCGGTGTTGATTATTTAAAAGGTTTAAAAAAACAGTCTAACTGGCGATCACCCCCGGACCAGTAACAGATGACGCCATCAACATACCTGTACCAGTACGTCATAATTTTTTAAAAGTTGGGTGTCCGGAATTAAAAACCTTGGATCCAAAATTCATCATCATTGGTCAACAATCCTAGAATTGGTTTGACGCAGCTTTCCAGTCAATTCTTCTATCGGCCAAACTTTTCATTGAGACGTAATTCTTATCTTTTACATCCCTTACTACCTGTTCCATGTATCTCATACTACGGAATCATATCAAAAGTAAATGAGTTAATGAATAAGAATTTGTGCTCGTCTACATCATATTGATCCTGCGTCTGTAGGCAGGCTTACATACAGATATTCCCAGATGTTTGCATAACCCCAGGATAATGATTTCTCTTCTTGAAAACAGTGTATTCAGACGGCCACCAGCTAAGAGGTAATTCATTCATATTTTTTTTAGATAACTCTCATTTAGTTCACTGAATTTGCGTTAAAAACCTGAAAATTCCTCAAAATGGCTAGACTGATGGGCACGATGTGGAATGTAACTTGATGTGGTAATGGGTCGAGCGGGATTTCACAGAATCCAGGCGAAGGATTTCAATCTGCAGGAACGAGAGTTGTGGTTCACCATCGTGAAGTCCCACTCTAAAATCTTGACGGTGGCCGATATTTTCCATTTGAACCCTGATTGAGTGCTGCAGAGCTGAGCGAAGAGCTTCCTAAGTCCAATACTTCTTCCGTAGAGTGTCCGTATGTGACATCATTATCATCAATTTTTCAATTCTAGGTTGGTTTTTGCAGCTCTCCATTCTGCCCTGTTCAGTGTTAATTCCCTCACTCCCTGATATGTTTTTTGTTTCACATCGTTCTTTAATTGCCCAGTATACTTGTCTCTTGGTCTTCCTCGTGGGACTTTCCTTTCAATTTTCCCTTCTATCATATTTCTTACTAATTCATTGTGCCTCAAAGTATGTCCAATCCATCTGGTTCTTCTTTGCCTTAGGGTTTTTCATATTTTCCTTTCTTCATCTTCTCTTATGTTCACCTTTTCGTTCCTCACTTCATCTGTCCATTTACATCTACATCTACACGATACCCTGCAAGCCACCGTGAGGGTGTATGGCAGGGGGTGAAGATCACCAAGCATGCACTATTGACATGCAAACAAGCAACAATAGGGTCTCATGCAACTAGATTGTTAGTATCTATAGAATTTAAGGCGTGAATACATGTATCATACACTACAGACTACTCTAAAATATTTCCCCTACCTATCCCTTTGCTATGCTGCCTATTCTGTTCTCTTATAGTACGGGGGAAAAATGCCATTTTGAATCTATCGGTACGACAATCTATCTCTCTAATCTTATTTATCTGGTCGAATCTAGCATAATACGCTGGTTTTTTTTAATATGTGCCTAACACCTTCAGCTTTAATCTTCAAGCTCATCACGCAAGAAAAGCGATACTTCCCGCGAATATTAAGAGAAGCCATTGAGGTCAACAAAAACCACATCAATTTCAATACAGAAGATAGTTACGCCCTCCCAGGAACGTTTTACGTGGGAGGACGAAAGGCATCCCAACATCCAATTAGTAAACACCCGACTCCAACGGATGTGTATATAAGTTGCCAGCGTCGACACTTCGACCTGAAGAAGCCGACTGCAACGCCGGCGAAACTGTTTTCCCTGGAATCATGGACCAACGCGGCAGAAAACTCGGGAAGACCTTCATTCTCCTCCAACACCAAGTTTCGAAGGCTTCAATTCTTCTCTGGTCTGCTTTCCCGATGTTCCTTGTCTCTGATCCATAGATTTTCCACGCTCCATACAAATTTTACATTCGTGACGTTGAACATGAAACCCTTGACACTTCTCGCTTAAATCAGGCTGTAATCCAAGCTGGAAATTTCCACTTTCTCCGTTTCCCTTTCAATGCTGGCCTAACGCTTCTTTCTTTGCTTTGAGTAGTGTTTGGATTCCGGACTAATTTGCACTCCATCGCTGATATTTCTATTTTACTTGATAATCAAAATCCAACCATGCATTTCTTAAAATCATGATTATAATAAAACGTGTTTGTTTAGGTGAGATTGAGACAAAACTCTACCTTTTGCTATCCAATCACTCGCAATAATACCCATTAAATTACATAAAAAAATGATAGCCATAATATGCACACAAAAAATCCGAGGTAAAATATACAAACAAAGATATCATTCATGGAATTAAAGACTAATAAATGAACAAAATTCATAAAACAATATATTAATGTTAAACGTAAAAGAAATCCTGGAGTATGAAAGTATTTACAGCTGTGGGAAAAACGTGAGGAATATGCTTACGCCTAGTACCTTGAACCTCGGTAAAATTGCCATGCAAATTAGGAATCCTGGGTAGGGTACTAGTCTGTGCAGTGGCCCGGAAAGCCAAAGGTCCAATCGATTCCCGGTCTAGGTGAATTATTTGCTGTGGCAATTACTGTGAATATGCTAACATCATTTACGAAGAATACTAACAATCTTAAAATCTTTGTACCTTAATATGATACAGTGTAGTAAAACATGTCACATTATAGAGTATACGTTAACCTGTGAAAATTGTGGAGGTTGAATTTCCTTTTTAATTATGGAATTCCCAAAGTTTTCGGACCTCACATTCCACTTCAAATTTTGCTCATCTTACGATTGCAGTATATACTTGGTGGAGAGTGGAGAATATTTTAATGTTTTCCTCGATAAAACGCATTGTCCTAGAGGAGTGGTTGTGTGGAGCATAGAGTAAGTATAATATAGGGCTCACCGAATAGAGCATAACTATTATGCGTTTTGGGCGTAGTACCGGAAGGTTCCCATAGATGGCGAGGGAAGAATTTTTCGCGTTTCGTCACAAACGATATATATTTTTTCCATTGCTTTCGTTTTTTTAATCGACTTAAGTGGCACATGACGTATACTATAGTTTTAGTTTTGTTATATAATTATAATGGTGCCATATGCCTTAAGCCCTAAGTCAACCTAAATTCAAGAGTCCCATGGATTAAGTTAACATTTCTCTTGCTATTAAAGTACACATATATTGTCACGAGGGATTCTTTTTTGTTTCATTTAAAAACACACAATCCACCGCTGCAAGGAGCAGACAAAGTTGACTACATAACACTTCTCGATTGTGCAGATTAAGTCGATTACAAAAACGAAAGCGATGGAGCGGTATAAATCGTTGTTGACGTAACGCAAAAAATATTCTTCCCTCGCCATCTATGGAAACCTTCCAGTACTACATCTAAAACGTATTACAATTTTGCCCTATGCGGTGAGCCCTCTATATTCTACTTACTCTATGGTTGGATCCGTGATGACTGAGAGGTACGGACGATGGCCGCATTCCACCCCGGGCGCTAAGATCCCCCGGGCAGGCGCCGTCCAGGGGTCCATTACGTAAATGCCACCGGTTCGAGTTTATGGAAACGCTTCCAACGGATTTCCATTTAAACCGAGGCGGCCTTTGCCCAAAGGGCTCGACAAGGAAGTGCAGATGGAGTTCCCCACCGTGTGTCTCGATTCTCAACTCATACCGAAGCGGCAGAGGGTAAACGGATGGGGGGAGTGGGGCTATAACCGCCTCCTCCTGCGCACAACAAATGAGAGTACGAAAAAACAAATAAGGAACGGGACCGGACACGGGGGAATACGGGGGCGGAAAATATTGACCTCAGGGGTCACACATAGGAGGGACTGGATTGGATAGGGGGATTGAAAGTCATGCACCAAACTTAAGATGCAGACAGAAATCAAAACATTTGAATTTGAGGCTGGCACAAAAGATATACTAGTCCTGTATCGAATCTGAGGTTTGGTGGGATCCGAAGGCATAAGCGAAATACTCCCCGGGTTCATGACATAATTTTTTCCGCACGTCGGTAGAAAAATCCTAATCATAGATTTCCTCGCCCAAGCGATAAACGCAAGCATATTGACGATGAGGAAAATTAATAGGCACCTCACTTTACAAGGTTAAATTGATTGAGCGGGTAGGATTGCAACTTCATAAGTTTAAGAAACAATAGAAGACTATACATCTTTTATTAATTCAACTTCAAAACTTATGACTTTGTGGATGTCTTTTACTGCTACATGCAAGTTACTCGAGACTGAGGTGAAACTCTATACAATAGCAGGCTTAAAACTGACTTAAAATTAATTTACAACATTTTAAACACCATTACTGACAGCCCTGAACTCCTATATCTCATCAACTTCAGAGTTCCATCTCAACCTATCCGAACTCATGCCTTACTCCATTTACCCGTTCCTAGACTATCACTAACCAAACGTTCGCTCCTCTTCCAGCCTATCTCCCTATTGAATTTACTTCCCGACAACATCGATCCGTTCTTATTATCTTCAACCGCATTTACTAACCTAGCCCTATCTCATCTCTCTCAAAAATAACTGATACCTTTCTTCCTGTCATTATTTTTCTACTCATTTTTGTTACTTTCCTTTGTATTCTATTTGTTGATCTTAATACCTATGGTTATTAAGATCAACATCTTGCTCTTGTGGATATTTAAATGTTTACGTCGCTTTTTGTGTCTTGTTATATGCGCCACTGTAAAATGGCAACACTGCTGTATGTGAACAATTTTCTTTAAAATAAAAATAAAATAAAGTTTGAATGACTGCCAGGTCCCTTTTCAGTTGTTTAATATCTTATCCACATGAGCCTACAATATCGTATTACCTAAAAAATCTATTACTTGATATTAGTTCAGAAATCACCCTTAAGTGACACTCTTTATAACCTATTAATTCCGGAAAACGTAGTTATCAGCAGTATAATATCACTGATAATATTTTTATAAATTTTACATGACTTTATGCTGTTAAAAAGAGATTTTTCCGACGAAATTATTATTATCAGAAAAAGACAAAATTTGCAATACGTGGATGCGTTGAAATTTGCAAAATGGATATGTTCGAATACCACGCAATATCGCCAGAATCTACGGATTTCAAATTATTATTAGTTAGATTAAATTAAATTATGATAATATTTTTATAAATTTTACAAGATTTTATGCTGCTAAAAAGATATTTTTCCGACAAAAAGATCATTTGTACCCCAATTAACAGGATACAATTCCATGTCGAACTAATAAGTTGTGGAAAATGTCTACTGGAAATTTTAGCGTGTACATATCTGACTAAGGACACCTACCGCTGCAAAAAGTCTAAAAAACTGATAGAAGTAAATGTTTTCAACTCATCATTTGAAATAAGTATGCCTGGTTTTTGTTCCCTCTTAACTAGTTATTTTTTCCTTTCTTGGATCAGAACGCTTTCACTTAATCATCGTCGATGATGAGGTGGAAAGGGATACTCACGACTATCCGGCAATCTGAGGCTCTTCATTCAACCCGGATTGTGATTAATTGCCATATAAACTAGGAGACTACATCCGCTAGCGGTCGTGGCTAACCAGACATTATAAAACCAGGTTTTGATGGCTGGCTCGACGAACAGCCCCCGCCACACGCCTCTGTAAATGTTAAAGTCTCTCCCAAACGAGGAGGGAATGCCGGAGGCGAAACTCTCCTCCTGCCCCCTCCCCCTCCTCTCCCCTAACCACGCCCCCCAAACCCATTCCCCCTCCCTGCCCACCCCCTCACTCTTGTACCCCACGCCTGGAAACTGCTCTATTCCCAGGTCCTGCCCCTCGGGGAGCGGAAGGTTCGCGCATATGAAGGAGCGGGAGGCGGGGGTGCCGTATGATGGCGGCCGCCTCCCACACCCACGCCCCCGCGCCTCCGGAGGCGTGCTCCCGTAGGTCACATATTTGAATCCATATCGAGGTCAGGGGTGGAAGGGGGGTAACTTTTTTCCTCCGAGTCGGAAGCGTCTTCCGCATGAAAAGATGTCGCAAACGACTTAGGCTGGTACTCGTAAAGACAACCTCAACCATACATTAGGAGGATGTAATGTAAAATCAAAGTCATTTTATCTCCTATCCGAATGCACCTAGCATCGGTGCATGTAAATCCAGATTAACATAAATGAGGAGACTACTAAGCATGATTTTATGCATAATTCATTCCCGTACAACTATTCTAATAGCATACATCTACATCTATAAGGTACCCTGCAATCCACCGCGAGGGTGTGTGGCAGGGGGTGGAGATCACCAAGCATGCACTACTACCATGCAAACAAGCAACTATAGGTTCTCATGCAACTATATTTTTAGCATCCATAGTATTTAAGGGGTTAATACATGCATCATGCACTACAGACTACGCTAAAATATTTCACCTACCTATCCCTTCCTTATGCTGCCTATTCTGTTCTCTTATAGTACGGGAGAAAATTGCCATTTTGAATCTATCAGTATGACAATATCTCTCTCTAATCTTATTTATCTGGTCGAATCTAGCATAATACGCTGGTTTTTTTTAATATGTGCCTAACATCTTCAATAAAGCTATCCGATTGAAATTTCTCTAAGAGATTTAATTTGTAATTTAACCTACACTCTGATAATGATTCCCACCCTGATTCTTTTATTAATTCTGAAACGCTACTCAACCTATCGTAACACCTTTTAACGGACCTAGCTGCTCTACGCTGCACACTGTCTGGCTCTCTGATCAAACCTAATCCATTAGGACCCCATACACTGCCTGCATACTCAAGGTGGGGCCTAACTAGTGAAAAGTAGCATCGCTCTTTTGTCTTCTCAACACATTTCCAAAGTACTCGTTTTATAAATCCTAGCTTTCTCTTCGCTCGGCCGCATATTTCCCACATACTAGGGACCTTTTTTTTACTTTACTACCTATGCGTTGAAGCTAGTTATAATTAAATATATGTTAAAAAAATACATACTCTATTGGCTAATTTCGTTTTTATATCCATGATTTATTTACATTAATGGAATGATATGCCTGAATTTTCACATTTTGATACCTGTGGAAAGCATTCACTACTCACCCGACTGAATCCTAACTTCCGCAGTACTTCATCAACTATTTACACTTGTTGTTTTAAAGCTCCTAGTCTAAAAATGTACGTGGAATTGAAGAATTAAATTATATGTTATCAGAATTAAAAGTAAATTTCCAAAAAAAAACTGATACAGTTATTTTTAAGATATAGAAAGGAAACCAAAACAATCCAAGAAACTAAATTTTTAAAGAATATTTTAGATAAGGATTAATGAGGATTATACTTCCTGTTCTCAATCCTTCTCGCCAAACACAAATGCCCGAAAATAGTCGGTCAAAAGGTGTGCTGAGAATAACTTCTCGGGAGGATTAATTTAAGAAAATACTCATTCATTTTACTCGCCATATATTTAGGAGTGTGGTAGCCTAGCAAGTAGGCTAGTAACAGGAGGTCCTGGGTTTAATCCAGGAGGAGGACTTTGGATGAATTGCAGAAGGGTAATTTTCTAAGAACCATATCATTCAGAAAATTCGCAGTTGCCATAAAGAAAGAAATAGGCGCCGTAGCACCCTGATGTTCGATCTTTGCACGCCTTAGGGCTGCTATTTGTGAATTTTACCCACACCGAATAGACCAATCTAAGGGTTGAACGCAACTTTGCTTTATTTTTGTAATAAATTTATAACTGCTAACCATTTCTGAAAGGAACAACTTATTAAACAGCAAATAATTGATCTTAAAAATGTTCCTTCGTTTCCATTCAGTTTTGCAACTTGCATATCATAATACTCAGGTACGTTTTAATTGATATATGTATAAGATAAGGCTATATATATTAGATAAAGATTAATGAGGATTATACTTTAAATATATTCACGTAAATACATATTCTATACAATGAGCCATGGTTATTCTTTAAAAATTTAAACCTACATGACTGATTCTAGCACAATAATTAGCAAACCAGGTTTTCAACTTGTTTTCAACATGTCAAGAAACATAGTTTTCATTACTCTTGAATCAAGGCTTATGGAAATAATATCAATATAAATTTAAGTGCTAAATGACTTGGTTCTTTATAATCATTCTTGCAAAAATGGCTAAATCATAATTAATAAACTCCAGTGCAAGTAAAAATATTTAGGAACACAAAGCAATTAATTTTAAAGTGATGTTTACACTTGTACTGTTCATTTTCTCACTGAATACTAATTAATTTCCGCATCAGTGAAGTCCTATTTACCCCGTCTAGCCTGTTGTAGTTTATTCTCACCAATGCCAACGCCTTCTGGTGGCCCTATCGGGGTATCCACGGCAACCGCAGACAGGTGAATAAGGCCTCCAATGCCTTTATCTACGAAAAACCACCGGAGAAATCTTCGCTCTGGTATCTCATGACTACTCAGCGACCGGTTTGCCCCTACAAAGGAAGTTGGAAGAATTTGACGAAAATATACCTAGTAAAACTCTGCGGTCTGCTGTCACTAAATTTTGTCTAAAGTTTTATTCTGTTATTTACTAATGCTACTTAAAAAAGTTAATATGATTACTTAGTCAAATATCGCTACTTAACATTTAGAGGACATTTTCAGGGTTTAAAGGCAGGGTTTAAAGGTCATTGATACTGCGCAGGCTGTTGCGAGAACACTTGCGCAAGAAATATTGCGCCGTGTAAAGCGACGACTTGCGAAGACAGGCAGCGCCACTGCGCGAACGCTTGCGAGCAAATTAGAACATGTTCTAATCTGATACATGTGTTCTCGCAAGTTTGAAGTTAATTTCTCTCACTAGATGGTGCAGATGTAGCGGCAACGAACGGCCTGGGGAATTCTAGCAATTAAATAGGTTGTTGATGATTGAGTTGGGTGTTTTTGTGGGCACTCAACTCCTTAGGTAGTGAATAAAGTGCAGTAATGATGAGCTGGGTGATTAATCACGTGGAAGCTGAAATGTCGTGCGTTAAGGAAGAATCTGTTACCTTGGCCCACATCCGTTCGTTCGTGGTGCAAATTTTGGGCTAAGTATACGGGACTAGGGTCTCCACTTTTATGTTTAGACTATTGGTTAAAACATATTTTAAAGTGGTGGTAATTTATCGCATCTTTCACGTCCAATTAGTTGATACTTCACAGATTTTGACGTTATACTTTTGCCTTGATGGTATATTATCACTGACAAAATACACCGACAATTGCACAGTGTAAAGCTGTCAAGCAAGCGTCCTCGCAATTCTCTACGTCACGGACTTTCGCAGACGACTGCTCAAACGGGATCAACATCAACTTGCGCAGTTTCAATTACCGTGTAAAACGGCCTTAAAGCATTTACTTGGTACATATCTTGAAATTTCAAAATGCTTACGCTCATTTCTGATTATTCATTAGCTGAGTATCAGATGAAGTTTACACCAAGTTGCGATATCGGGGTCATTTACCAAAGTTTTTCATTTTACGAATTTGATAGAGTTTGTAAAATAAGAAGACCCGTATTTCTCCGTTCTCCGATCCGACCGATATTTCTCGAGTTATAAGTGGAGAAAACCTGATGTTTTTAACCCTTTCGCAAATGTGGAAAGGACTTGTGCGTCATCCACTTCGTCCTATCACAACTGAGCTCACGAAACTCCTTCACCTTATCACAAAGGTGGACACACAGGTGACTCTTCCAATGGAAATGGTTGCGACAGGATCTCTTCAGGCAGACCTACCCTTCCCCCTGCCACACACCTTTACGGTGGCATGCAGGGTATTATGTAAATGTAGATGTACCCTATTAATTAATCGCGACGCTAATTTCCACTCATTTTGACTATTGCTCATTGGTCTTTGGTGATATGACTCACGAACAAAATGAGAAACTCCAACACCTACAGAAGTCCTGTATTCAATATATTTTTAATATTCAACACATTTCTCCGTACAGAGAAAAAATAGCCTGGCTCAGTGTGGAAGCTAGACGTCATTGCATGCTTGGGACATTTCTCTTCTCTTTGTTCTCCAGGAGAGAGCCAAGTTACCTGTACGACCTTTTCAAAAGCCAACCTGTATCTCGAAACATGTCCACCAGAAGCGACCCATCTAACCTCTACTGTCCATCACATCGCACGTCTAAAATCCACGAATTATTCGTAGTCAGATCTACAGTAACATGGAATTCGTTACCAAACTCAATAAAATCTCGAAAATCTTTGTCTCTATTTAAAACACTATTATATAACTCTTTTCTTCGGATTTCCACCCCTAATATAATTACCTGTCACTGATTGGCGATGTATGACATATTTCCCAGACGAAATTTCTGTATCGAGTACTTAATCTTATACTTTGTAGCCCTGTCCCACATTCATTTGTTGTGTGTAATGTCAGGTTACCTTCATTTCCATGTATACTGTACAGTGGCTAAAGACTATTGATATTCTTACACTAGTACTTTGGTTTCTGATTGAGACACTATTATATTCAATGAGACATTATTATATCCTACTATTATATTCAATGAATAAAAAAGAGACTGGGGCCTGGGGTCCACTGATGTATGTACTTATCAATATGATTTCTATTTTTCTCTGTTATCTTAAATATAAAGATATATGCACACCACTTTTGTAACTTTTGTATTGCTCTTAGGGGTGTGGTACCCAGAGCATAAATAAAACTTATTCTGTTCTATTCTACCCTCTCCACCTCCGCTCCCTTCCCGTTATTCCCTAACAGAGTCAAGGACGGGATATGGATGACGTAGTAATCTTTAACGCTTAATCGTTGTTGGGCGTCACCTTTGCTTTCATTTTCAGTTTTGATTTATGAGTGAAAAGTTGTTGTTAGAAGATTAAATATTTCACAAAAATTCATTTTTCGTTTCCATCTAACGCTTTCCTGTTTTAAATAGCGATTTCGGTACCGAAAAAACGCTCCCATGAACAAGAATACAACCACTTTGGCCAGTCTGGCGTGCCTAATGCAAGCGCCATACGACTTAGTATTCCCATATCTGCCTATTTTTCTTGGATTTTAATACATTGACACCTCAAAGGCACAATATTGGAGCAAAGTTATACATGAACCAGTGGCATGAACAGCTGTTAATATCAATTTACAGTGGAATATTTGGCATTGAGGTCATCCAATAGCTCAGGCTACTATTACAGTCATACCTACATTTTTAAGCCTTAGGCAAATGCAATACCTACTACGACCTATGCGTGATTCGTACCCGCGATCCTTGGATTGTCATCCGACACGTTGCCGATCTTGCTACCTCGGTCGGAAATAGATCATTTCTACATATACTATCAAAATTTTAAATGATAAATTGTTTTAAATATGTACTAAGTGTGGTAACCATTGTTACAATTTCTTTAATTCTTTGATTCCAAGTCACGCAATCTGAAGAGTTAGAATTAGATACGTAATTTTAGACTTAAAAATTATACAGAAAGTTTGTCTAACAAAGACACCACGAACTAATCCTGTACTTTGATAGCTCAGGTTATTTAAAACAGTCTAGTCGTAATTTCAGTATGAATATTTCGATCATAAAAGCATTAATCATTCACTCGGATAGTTTAGAACCCTTGACCTTTGGCATGTGAATTCAACATTTTACCGACTCCATAAGCAATTTGAGAATGTAAATACGTTTGTATGTATTGCGTTGGAAGACTGTCACCAAGGTTTACTTAAAAATCTTTACAAGGTTTAATTCTGCATCACGGGGTAAAAAGTCTTATCTGTTTATTTTTGTTTTAAAGGATTACGTCATGCGTTTAACGAGTGCGTTAAAGTAAATAACTTATCTGAACCAAAATGCATCATACCTTAGGTAATGTATCTTCACTAGAACAGTGGTATATCTTGCCATAACCTTGTCTTCTTAATTATACTATTAAGAGAAAAGAGCTTGTTTGTTGCATCCTGAATGAATAAAAACGCAAAAATACAAAAGTTGTCAATGTTTACTAGATAATTAAACTCATTATACTGTAAAAAGTTGATCTGATTTTCAGTGCGATCTGAATATAAGCGCTGTTTGATTTTAAGGTAGTGGTCTGAATTTAACACTCATGATGCGTGAATATCAGACACACCTCCGTCTTATTTTAAGACCATAACCATTGCATGTAGAAAATAAGATGGTTGTGATCTGAAATTCAAATCACCCGCGCTGAAAATAAGCAGGCCTTGGTTGGCTCCGCAATTGGACCTAATCAGCCAATAGCAGAGACTGATGGGCGGAGCGTAACCAGCGTCGTACTCTTCACCGAAATTACTTTTTAAAAGTTATCGACTAGAATGTTATTTTAATGTGTATAACTTTGTGTGTTTAGTTTCAATAATGCGAATAGTTGAAATTGCATAACTTAATGTTGAATATTAATCTAGTCGATCGAGTACAGGTGAGAAATTTGAATTTTCATTGTGTATTTGTCATCCAGAGTCGCCTAATTTATGATCATGGTCTAATAAATACCGTGCCGAGCAAAGAAATAATTACATTAGAACCCACTCCGATATACTTTTTGTTAACGGAAAGAAATCACGTTGTTTAGATGTTCGCTATTAGAAGTTCACTTAAGCAATCAATACTTATTCATTAACTGGGAAGGAAAAAAGGTAAGCGAAGTAGGTAGTTCTTAAACAGCGTTAACTTTAACAGCTCGTAAGTAACTTAACATGTGGAAAGAACTCTTCAGCTGCTTAAGCGTGAGAGTAATATTTATTTAATTTTCAATCGTAACTAAACCTTGATTGCTCCTGGGAAAGTTGAGACAACAAACCAACATTCAACATAGCAAGAAAAGTGAAATTGTATGACCAGATGTTAAAAAATCACGCTATGGGTAATCCGTGATAGTTATTCTGTGCCATAGTACTATATGTACAAACGATGAACCAATACTTCACCTAAATGCATAGGAACCTATACTCTGAATATTGTTATTTGAATAGTTTATTAGCTTTTCTACAACAAAAATACTATTCAAATATTTTGTCAGTACCTTAGTGCATGTAGGAAATGTAACAAGCAAATAGGCCCTGGAAGTAATGCTGTGGGTAATTGATTAAGCAGAAATGTTTATTCTCCTGGAATGTTCACTGAAGGAAATGCAGTACTTAGCATAATAATTTAAAGTTGAACTTTAAGACTTTAGGTTGCATAAAATTTGAAACCTTAAATGCTTCCTATGCAAACAGTGGAAAGTTATATACCTACTTACTAAAATATGAAATATATGAAGGAAACAATGCATAAGTCTTCCTGTGAAGCCTATAATGTACATATGTGCACTTACTGAATGCAAATCTAATTCGGAAGAGCTAAAAAACATGATACACTAATGATAGGTACATGTCAAGCCATTCTATTTTTACATTAATGGTATTTTCTTAACACTTGATGAATTAAATTTCTTAAGAGGAGGATAACTAAAAGGCTTAAGGAGAACAAGGTTAAAAAAGTAGATTGATGAAGTTGGGAGAAGGAATTGATACAATAGCATATGCGATATGTTGGAATATATATAGCACATATGTGATACGCTGGAATACAAGAAACCAAAATTCAATTCCATTTATGAGAACTTTTTCCAACTTAATAGAATAACACTGCTACTGCCTTCTGTATAAGTGGTCCATGCTAATTTAACTGATATGATAATTATAAATGGCCTAGATTACATGTCAACCATGTATTTCAAGCTACTACATCACATCAGTAATGGTGTTTTCAACATTATGTAAACAGTAATTTGCTCGGTGGAAGGAGCGCTAGGACGTCATCAGCCAATTCAAGCAAAATGATTTCATTACTTGGCTTGTTGAAAAGATTCTGGTAGAATGCAAGTCGAGGTTTGTTTTTAAATCCAGGTGTTAATGGATTGACAAATTTGAAAACATTGTCAGAATGAATATAAAAAAGTGACATGCCTTTATAGGATAAGAAAAATTTGTGAAGCAGAGTCAAACTGATCTAACTTTATTCAGAACAAGCATTAGTACAAAAAATTCTCACAAAAGGTGCATTCCTTATAAAGATGATTGCTTTATGATAAATGCCAAGGCATTATACTTTTACAATAAAGGTATTATCTAAACACTTGGTGTTCCTATTAAATTGCTTAAGAGGAGGATTACGAAGAGGAATTAAGAAGGACATAAGTTAAGGATAGAATGATGATGCTGGGAAGGAATTGATACAATGTCTGGTGATAGATCTTCATTAATGTGCAGTAATTACTGCATACTGGATAAGTGGTCCATGACATGGTAATCAGAACATTACTAAGGGATATGATAATAATAAATGGCCTAGATCACATGTCAACCATGTATTTCAAGCTATTACATCACATCTGTAACGGTGTTTTCAACATTATGTAAACAGTAATTTGCTCGGTGGAAGGAGCGCTAGGAGGTCATCAGTCAATTCAAGCAAAATGATTTCATTAGTTGGCTTGTTGAAAATATTCTGGTAGAATGCAAGTCGAGGTTTGTTTTTAAATCCAAGTATTAAGGATTGACAAATTTGAAAACATTGTCAGCATGAATATAAAAAAGTGACATGCCTGTATAGGATAAGACAAATTTGTGAAGCAGAGTCAAACTGAAATTTCATGTAGAGTAACAAAGCTACAAATGTAATGTTGTTACATTAAAAACACACGAATATGTGCTTAATGTGATAACAAGTCTGCAGCAAGCCATTATTCACATTTGAAGCTTCATTATAATGTTGCCAAGAATATTATTGCCATGCTACAATATGAAATATATAACCTTACTGCCTCAAGTAAAATATGTCATCTACTTCTTAGTATTGCCAATGGAATTCCAAGTTATGTAGTGGCATTTATACACCTTTGTATATGTGTTGCCAGAAACCTGAAATTCTGACAGGAAAATCACTTAGCAAAAGAAAAAAATATATTTGTCATAGAGCTGGAGATAATTTCTGAAATAGGCTCCAGCTATAAAAATAGTTTTCATCCTTAATTTTTGTGATAGTTAACTGTATGCAAATTTTTACACTCAATCTAACTATAGTTATAGTATGCTTATTGAAAATTAAGCATTATTTGATTTGAAACATTTCCTTTAGGGATTGTTGGAGCATTATCTCTAATGTTGAATAAAGAAATTGCAATCTATGTGAGAGGGCATATGTGTACTATATATATATAGTTCCATATAAATACCAATCAGTACAGTTGGGCAATGTGAGGGATAAAAGCAAAATGAGATTGGAAATAGTAAATCCTATTCATGGCACTCTCGTTTTGGGATATGTTGTGCAAAAAGGTGCTTCGTAAAAGAAATGCTGCCAAACTACAATAAAGTATATATTTTCACTAGGTGCCATTGATCACTTGTGAAATATTTCACACTGGATGAGTGAGGGAAAATTACAGATTGTTAGCTGATGTCTACAAATTTAAATTGAAAATCATGCGTTTTGACACTACACAAGCCATGACCCAAGCCAGTTCACAAAAGCAAATGAAAACATTTGCATGTCATAGTACAAGCATCTTTTATGTGTAGCTGTGAACTTTAAGGTGGAGAGTTGTTGTTCATTGTTCCTCAATTTACCTATGTATTATAAGAATAATCCACCGGTTGGTTCTACACACATAATTTCATAGGAAAAACGACAATAACGGAAACACACAAAATTCAAGCACTATCAACGGTAGGATTGCCTAATAAATGTAACACTTCCACACAGTACTATCAAGTGCATACCAGTAAACAATAACTTTCATATTTACCCAACAAACACACTGGTCAAAGCAAACACCTATAAAAACTATTTCCTTAATCTATCTATTAATAATCATGGTGAGATTTTATTCTACCCATCACATTATATTGTGTCCCCGAATGTTTACAATGCGTTTGAAAAACTTTTATTATCATGAACAACACGATGTAAACAAACATTATGTAAGCAAACTTTGTACATTCACTAACTTCAGTATTACATGCACAAAGAAGACATTAATATAATAAGAAATAATCCCCAGTACGCACTAATAGCCCCTTATGCTATATATCTTATGATTTAAGTCAACACCAAACTTTTCCTCTCCATTACCCTCCCTCCAACACAAGCACAAAAGGGGACTTAAATATTCCGTGATTTACGCACTCCTCATAACACGCCACAGGCCTCACTAATTTTGTAATTCACCAAAACATTTTCACACCACACTCTAATTTACAAAACACTCCTAACCTGAAATGAGTCGTAAAACGTTACTTATTTGGATGATTGAGGTTGCGAGATACAACGATACAAGCTTCCAATAGCAGAGAAATGTGCTCACTGACGGGCGGAGCGTAACGGCGTAACCCGGGAGCGGGAACTCAACAAGGATTACGAAGTGTAGAGATGTCGATTTCAAAGTTGTCAAATTACATTGTAAGTACCTAGGGAGAATAAGTTTCGTGCGATGAATTAATGGTGTGAGAATGTAGCGTTGATACTTCGTTTGTTTGCAGAAGGGAGCCAGTTCTATCTGAGTGACGCATCCTGAGACTATTCTTCCTTATTTTGTCTACGTGACAGCGTTGTAAGAACTAATAAATAGTCGCCCTCATCAAGTGACAGTTCCTGCCTTGGTTTGTAGATACTGGCACACATCTGTGGTATTGAAGTCTTTGTATGGATTACTTTGTTTCCAATAAAAGTACAAATTTTCATATTATCTTTGAAATTATTGTCAATGTGTTCCCATTTCCGTCCTGAAATCTATTTCAATGGAAATTCTATGACTTACGTTTGCTCTATTGAAGAATTTAGTCAGTGAAACAGTATCATCGAATAAAAATATGAAACGTTTGGGTTTTGGTTTGTGTTCGTGTGAAGTGTTTAAATATTTAGTATTTATAATTCGACATCGCATAAAAGTAGGCTTTGATTTCAATAGCAACCCGCATTTTGACGTGGTACTTATTTTCAGAATGGCCCATGCTGAATTTGAGACCAGGGCTGTCTTAGTAATAAGTCCCACCTGGTCTGATTTTCAGTCCTGCAACTGCCTTAAAATAAGACATCCCCTCAAAGTAGGCTTGAATTTCAGTAGTAACACGCATTACGACCAGACCAGGGTTGTCTTAAATTCAGCATAGGCCTAACTTAAAATAAGTCCCACCTGGTCTGATTTTCAGTCGTTCACTTGCCTTATTTTTAGACAAGATACTACTGCTGAAATTCAACATACCCTGTCTTAAAATTGTTGCATCTGAAAATCAGATCGCTTTTGCACCTCAAAATCAGATCTACTTTTTACAGTGTAATTAGGTGATTTGTGGCATTAGAGAACCTCTTTAAGATACAAACTAATACATTTATTTGGCATATACTGAAACACTTCTGCGGCCATAAATTATAGAAAACATCATCTAGCATAGATCCACAGTAAACATGTCATATAGTATATACTAGACTTATTTATTCATTAAAATACGTTTTCAAGCAGATAACTCTTTAAAATCCTTCACATTATTATTTAATATCCAGTTCAAGCATTCAAAAAAGTATTGGCAAAAAAAATTCAACTTTTCATAAATTTCATAAAATCACATTTCAAAACTAGGAGGAGGTATACTTCATTTCATTGTACACTGAATAGAAGTAATTGATGTTAAATTGAATCATTACATTTATTTTTTAAACTGAAAGGGTTGAAACCAATACTTAAATGCATGTACTTTATAAACATAATATGAAGTATTCACAAGATACGTAATGAATAAATCAGACGAAACATAAAACACAAAAACATTTTGTTGATGCCCGATTTAATTTTTGACAACCATTATTATGCAGGTTTTACGTTGAAAACGGAGCATTCTTTGAAACTTTGCCTAAAAAGTTTGCAGCGAGCGACGCAGTTCAATTCACCGTTCGGTTAGAGGCCACACCAAATAGAGAGGTGCGTGGCCATATTCAACGAAGCATCTGGTGGCATTCTCTAGCGGCCGATGCCCGAACTTCCCTAAACTACCATTTAGAATAAAACAATACTCGTCATGGATCACGCATGAATCCGGAGATGCTTCGCTCCGCTTCTCCCACCCAAGGACTTCCCAGCTTAACTCAGTCCCGCTGCCTGAAAGCCATTCGAAAAAGTTTTCATTCCAGCCAAGATGGTTGAGCTAAATTTTCCTTAGCAGTGTACATAATTACATATGTGGGAGCAGGTTGGAGAAGGGGTGGAGGGGAGGAGGGAAATTGAGGAGGAGTGCCGATCGATATTAGATGGAGGGAGGGGGTCGCAAGATGGGATTGGAAGGGGTGGCTGAGAGGGGAGGGTATTGGGGCCCTCTCTTCGGGAAAGCCTTTAAAAAAAGGCCGAAAGGGGGCAGAGGGAAAGAATGTGGAGAGGAGATATAAGGGACTTGGGGTCGGGAGACCCTATCGCCCCCTTTTTCGTTACCCCGGCGGGGTTCGGGGGAGGGGGTGGGACTCAAATGATGGACATTCTCACGAGAACAAGACTGCACAAAAAAATCCTCCTCCACCAATTCCTATCTGTTTTCTCCACTCCACCCCACCGAGACCCTTATAATGCCGACCGCCTTACCCTGACCCTAACCGCAAACCATCACATCTGATCCCCCTCGGCCTCCCTCACACCCGAGCATTTCCACATCCCCTCCCCCACGTCCCTTTATCGCTCCACCCCCCCCCCTCCCCTTCCCAATCCTCCCGTCCCACGACAAATACCAACAGTGTACACAGGAAAAACCCTGCCCCTTTGGAGGGGAGGAAGAACCCCCCTTATTTTTTACGACTTCTTTCCTCTCTAGCTGGAGAGATCGTCTGCCTTTTCGTTTCCTGAGAAAGACTCCTCCTTCCCCC
Organism: Platycnemis pennipes; assembly: GCA_933228895.1. NCBI lineage: Eukaryota > Metazoa > Arthropoda > Insecta > Odonata > Platycnemididae > Platycnemis > Platycnemis pennipes. Next base: position 121,487,009 of record OW121854.1, on the reverse strand, counting down.
TTCATCTTATTGAGCCTCTATCTCCTCCCCCTGGAAACTCGCGAGTGCGCCTCCTTCACCGGATCCAGTCCTGGAAACACTTCCGGTAATACCCTCGAGTGGATGTCTTCGGTCATATTTCTGCTACCTCTGTATTAAGCAAGCGAAACTATTTAGTTTCTGCCACTCAAACTACAGCAGTTATGCAATATTAACCTCACTCTAATACCGTTCTGAGTGGCCGGTAACTTGCATCTTGCGATCATTTTATGCGATAGATGTACATTAATGCAAATGCATTTTTTCTAAAATCATAATTGATATTCATACGTTGCAGAGACAGTACATACACTGATGCAATAACAATTTTTTGTCATCAAATAAAACCATGTTAAAATCTTTACATATTCAAAAGCAAACTTTTAAGAAAATGTTGAGGTGTAATCCTTCCGGAAGTTTTTCATCAGTCCATATCTACATCTACATCTACACTATACCCTGCAAGCCACCGCGAGGGTGTGTGGCAGGGGGTGAAGATCACCAATCATGCACTACTAACATGCAAACTAGCAACTATATTGTCTCATGCAACTTGATTGTTAGTATCTGTAGTATTTAAGGGGTTAATACATACATCATGCACCACAGAATACTCTAATAATATTTCCTTTGCTATCCCTTTGCTATGCTGCCTATTCTGTTCTCTTATAGTACGGGGGAAAAATGCCATTTTGAATCTATCGGTACGACAATCTATCTCTCTAATCTTATTCAAGATAACAATATGTAACTTATATGTAACTAATGTAACTATATATATGTATGTAACTAATGTAACTATAATGTAACTAAAGTAACTATAATGTAACTAAATGTATAAATTATTGGCACCATTCACCATATTCTAGTGGCTTACTTTACATTCGAACAACAACATGTATATCACATTTCGTCGAATTTATAAAACGTGAATTTTGTACCTTTGGCAGTTTAAGTTTTATAGATGTTTCAAAAACTGAAATCAGCAAAATTCAATTCCTTCGAAACAGTGAGTTTATAACATTTCAATCTTAAGAAAGGCATAAGTATAGGATTCCTCCTGGAAATGGCCCGTTTCATAATGAAATCCTTTTATGGATTCATCCTTGGAATAAAAACAAGGTTGTGGCACTTCTCTTTCTCTTCCCTTTCACATCCTTGCAAGCAAAATGTGTGCGGAAATTATATTCTTAAGACAAATGTTTATAGGGAAACGATCACCACAGTTGCAAAACCAGCCCCATGCTTTGTGTTGTTGGTGGCCGATGCCGGGATCCCCTGGTATCAAGGACCCTTTTGGTGAAGGGAGAAATATAGCAACAGTAAGCACGATAGCGGGAATGAAGCAGCAATAAACTCCAGAGAATAAAAATATGTCCCGTCAGCTCTTTCCAACGCAGTGCACAGTGTGGCTATACGGGCTAGAGACAACGTTCCCTCTTAGCTCTTTAGAGATAACGCTTAACCTCACCTCAAAAAGATGGACGGGTTAAGCATTGGGTATTTTCATTCGATGTCTTAGACACTCCAGATTATGTGATTTGGATTGTTGATGTTGCAAAATAAAAATATCTACAGTGCAAAACTGGCAGCAGCATTTTAAATAAACACAAATGACAAGAGTAATAGGATATAAGATAAGGATGTAAGGGCCAAATGACATAAAGACAGTGGAGGGGTTGGTGTGGCGGAAAAGAACAAAAACAGATTTTCCAAGCGAGAAAGAAAGCCCATGAAAAGCAGTGCAACTCCCACAGCCATTAGACATGCAAAAATGGACGCCTTTTTCATTATTACGAAAAACCGTACACCAAATAAGTAAAAAGAGAAGGAGGAAATAATTCTGTTAAGCAATTCGTCTGATAACTCAAATTAGATCACAAAATGACTTGATCATAGTTAGTTTCCGGGGCAAACTTAATTAAAACGAGACAAGCTATTGATACTAGTGGAAAAAATGGATACTAGTGGGGATTGTAGTAATTGTAGCACTCTTAAAACGTTGTTGAACTCAAGGTATAAGAAACAGATTTTCAAAAAGCGCTCTGACATAAATTTCTACTCAAACAGTAATTTTGAGGAACAGTTTGAATATTTGTGGAGTTGTGTGAATATTAAACCCCACTTCCCCCATAAACAGTGCCAAAAAAATTATTTTATTGGTTTTATTGACTTTATGTGCTCGGATATCCAAAACAACAGCACGCGTAGCTTTGAGTCATTCTTGTATGAGAAGACCCTGGATATTTACTGATGACGGTGAATCCCCGATAAATGGCTAGAAAGATGAAGAGACTACATATATGCAAAAATAAAACGTAATTACATCCTTTTCTGATTCCTTTTTTTCGGCAACACTATTTAACACCATTATTCATCACATTTGCTATATTTTCATCATAATTTATTTTTATTCACTGAATAAATATATAAACTAAATGAAATAATTATCTTCACATTAGGTTGACTCAAAATGTCCAGCTCGATTTAATTTAATGTAACAAATTGAGATATTTTCATGTCAGCAAAATATCCACGAGACTATAAACTTTTACTCAAGTTTAATAAATATAAATGTGAACTTATCTTTGTGATTTTCAATAATACCATTGAGGGAGATTAATATCGAAAGCTAACCGCATAGGGAAAACAATTATAAGTTCTCGATGTATTACTGGAAGGTTTCCATAGATGGCGAGGGAAGAAATTTTTTTGCGTTACGTCAACAACGATTTATACCGCTTCCATCGCTTTCGTTTTTCTAATCGACTTAAGCCGTGTAATCGAGAAGTGTATAGTAGTCTGCTCCTAGCAGAGGAGGATTACGTGTTTTATTATTAAACAACAAGGAAACCCTCCTGTGACAAGATATGTTTGCTTTAATGCTGCTAGAAATGTTAACTTAGCCACGTGACTTTTGGCGTTACGTAAAGGCATATCGCACCGTTAAAATATAATAAAAAACTACAACTATAGCATATGTTGAGTGCCGCTTAATTCCATTGGAAGCAATATATATCGTTTGTGACGTAACGCAAAAAATTCTAACCACGCCATCTATGGAAACCTTCCAGTACTACGTCCAAAACGCATAACAGTTTTGTTCTATGCGGTTAAACCTCTATAATATCTATCTGTAAAGCAAGATTCCTCTTAGTGGATTCTAAGTTTTTTCGAATCGATCGCCGACTTAAAGCTTAGCAGCGAGACATTCTGTGATCTCTCAGAATCCATTCACCCTTTTACATTTAAATCAACAAACCAGCATCGGAAGGAATGAAAGAGGAAGACAAGGAATGGGAAGAGGAGAAGTATGGCATGGTGATAGCCAGAGGGAAAGAGCGGGGAGGGAGGAGGAATGATCTCAAAAGTCGTAACTGAAGAAGGAGGCAAGGAATAGGAGATAATAAAGGACACATAGGGCCGAAATATAAATGAAGAGGTGGTGGGGGGAGGGGAGGGGGAGAGGCGGATTGCTCTGGAGTAGCAGCAGGAATCCCCGGAGCCATGAAATATGTGGAGCCGCTCTGTAAAAACGGGGCCCAATATGGGTGCGTTCAGGAGAAGATAAGGCGGGGCGGGGGGTCCTTTGGGGAGGGAATAAGGAGAGAGAGGCCATCAAGGAGGTGGAGGGGCGGGTCCTCCCACCTCCGGGAGGGGAGGGCGCAGATTCCGGGAGGCGGCCATTTTCAAGACGATGACGTCACGCGAGAGTGAGTTCTCCCCTCCCGCCGCCAGGGGGGGGGGGGAGGGAGGAAAGATGGCGGGGGCGCGCTCCACCCCAAAGCAGCGGCAGAACCCAAGACTCATCCCCGGGCGAGTGGGAGGGCCCATCCGCGGCATGTTGCCCCACGACCTCCCGACGAAAGGCCCAGTGGAGGGAGACCTGAATTTGCGCACTCTGTGTCGTAGTGCCCACAATCAACACCTGAAAATTTCTACAAATACTTGTAGGTTGGTGAATGCCTCCAGTTTTCCACCCATCCGATCCTTCGTTAACCTTCTCCCATTTTGTTCTTAATTTTAATCACATTAGCCTTCTCTCAGTAGGGTTTTCGCAGGATTTTCACACCCCCCTTCACGTGTGGGTGTTTTCCTGCAATGGGTTTTTTTCCGTGATGGACATCAGCTAATATCCTCACGTTTTTTTCCCACAACTGTACACATCTTTTACACATACCTTTAATGCTATCATTTGCATCTTGTTGATTTTATATGGTTTCCCTAATCCATATTTTTCATATTGTATAACTAAGTATATTAATTTTTCTTTCATTGTCATATTATCTTGCTTATTTTTTCCTCGTTGTAATTTTCATTTTTTTTCTATTGTAATATTATATTTTTGAGTATTTAGAACAACTTTTATATGCATATATATGCTATATTTAATGCATTGACGAGGGGTTAGATGAAAGAAGGGACTTTTTAGTCTCAATCTCGTCCCAATAAAGACGCTTATCTATCTATCTATCTACTCCCCATGATATCCGCTTCTTCCTCATCAACGCCATCTTTAAATATTCATTTCTCTGCCTGCCTTCATGCTATATTAAAAATTTAAATTCTCTTCCTCTCTACTCAGCAATTACCAATCAATATCCCTACTATCACCTTTTCCACTGTTACGTTACTTTACTCAAGTGACTTCCATTTTTTCTTGACTCTTTTGATTTCTGCGACCCTTATTCGTCTTCCTATTGTAGAGCAGGTATTTTTACACTATTTTCAACCTCATTATCTCAATACCTCCATTTTCCAGTCATCATCAATCCGCAAGGTCCAGGTTTACAGCCCTACTTCGCTCCCTCAATCATTTCCCTGTTCTTTGCCAACTCTCCCTTAGCATGCGTAATTAGAGGGTATTCTAATTCTGATGCCTCTACCAATGAACCCAGTTTCATCGACGATGTTCCACATATTTATAAGTGAACTGTTCTGCCTTTTTATGACCGTCAACCGTTTAAAGGCTTTGCTATTATTCAATCTTGGGCAGATTGGGTGTCCAGTCGTGGAACTGTTACGGCTACGAATGGGAACGTTTACTCGGAACCGAAATTAAAATGTTGTACATGAAATCGTTAGATGGAAACGAAAACCGAATTTTAGTGAAAACATTTTTCGTTTAACCTCAACCATTCACTCAATACTCAAAAATTAAAATAAGCAAAAGGTGAGCCCCACCGAAAAAGCTGCTTTGATATCATTGACTTCATTTTCCTAGCGTCCTTGACTGCTTTTAGGGGAAGGGAATGAAGTGGAGGGGGGCTCTCGGAAGGTCTGCTCGCGCAGATCCTGACGCAACCACTTCCATTGGCAGAGTCAACTGTGTCCCCCCCACTGCGATAAAGCGAAGTAGCTTCGCAGGCTCAGTTGTGATTGGACGTCATAGGTTGCACCAGGCCAACTTTTCCGAAAGGGTTAAAAACGTCAGTTTTTCTCCACTTATAACTCGAAAAATGATCGACGGATCGAAAAACGAAAAAACACGTGTATTTTTATTTTACAAAATCTATCAGATTCGGCAATAAAAAATACGGTAAACGAACCCATTGTGTGAGGAAAAAACATATGCTTAAAATATAGTTTCTTATGGTATATTTCCCTAAATTCATTTAAGTGGTCAACCTGCTGACACATAGGAGTGTAATATCCTAAATATATGAGCAATGAAGGAAAAATACTACTCTCAATTGAGTAATAGTCTCCAGATATCCCTTGGGATTTAAAAAGGTTACATTATTTATAATTATTTATTCATTGAATATGCGGCATTTGTATGTAAATAAATGAGTACTTTGCTCTAAAAATACAAAAAATCATAAATGTACTGAATGAGGCAAATGGCCGTGAGCTAGTAGTTTTAAAAATCGGAAATATGCCATCTTAGGTACGAATAGTACAGAAAAAAGTAATTACCACACCCGCAGGATAATTCAGATTTTTAAATTTTATTTGACAATGTTTACGAAATATTTTTCCCTGTTTCCTGTGATCATTGGATAACTTTGCCAATCATTATTCCAAGGCATTTTAATCGTTTATGTGCACGCAAGGTATGTAGTACTCGTCAACTTTGTGACAGGCACTGAACAGTTGTGTAGACGGAATTTTTCCATGGGAATCAAGTAGTCGTCTTGAATTCCACTCCGCGCCGCTGTGGTTTCGATCATACTACCTTCACTACCTACATCATCACTTTGACGCATAACCCGGAGTTTCCAATTTGAAGGCAAAATACCAACATGGGAGCCGCTTCTTCTGACTCAGGTTCTTTTCAGTCTTTGACTAAAAGAGTATCTGCATTTAGGGTTCTTAATGAAAATGAAATTTAAATAACACTAAAATCATTTAGCAAAAACAAGACAGATTGATTAAGAGTCCTTGCTTTTCTTCACTGATCCTTTCGTTCTTTCGAAATTTCCATAATTCAAGTTCATCATCACATGCTGATAACCGCTTTTTTGCAATCACTCGATTCCAAAACTTTATATCCTATCTGTCATCTTCAATTTCCACGGAATCAGCACTACTCTATGTAAATAGTAATCTTCTATCACTCTATAGTATTCCGTTTTTATAAGTGGATATACTTTGTTCTAATATATTCTAATAGCCAAATTATAGACGATATTTCAAAATCTAACAGGCTCTAAATTTCACCACACTATATCATTAAAAATATTTTTTTTCCTCTGATAATTCGAAAAGTTCGATATTGGGGTAATACACCATGTGAGAAAAGATATAAAAATGTGTTAAATTATCTCCAAGCTTTCAAATTAACTCAAACCTTTTGTAAAGAATCTCTTTTTTGTAACTATTGCTGAGCACCTACGACTATTGGGTTAATAAATATGGTTTTGATTTTCTTTAAATCACATTAAAATCACTTTTGATCACATTAAAATGAGACTCCGCTCCTCATATTCCGTAATTTAATCCTAACCGGCCGAGGTGTCAGGGTGGAAAGGTTTGATAACCCAAAGGTCTCAGGTACGAATCCTACCTAGGGCTTGAATGGTGAGTTTATTTCAATGTTAAGATCTTAGGCAAGATGGTGAGATATAGTCTTTGTCACCGGACAATCTTAAACCCATGCCTAATACTTCTGCAATTTTGGTATAAATGAGCAACACATTTTCACAAGCACTTGGCCTATTTCATTTATTTGAATCAATTATAAAAACGCAACTCTCTCTATTTAGAACTGAATCGTCATTATTTAAAGATAAATTATATCACACACTCAGTGATTCAACCCGAAGATTGGTCTTTGATAGGTGAGAGTAGAGCTTACCCCGTACTAAGCCAATGGCGTGTGAAATTCACACATTCAGAGTAGGGGGGCCAGTTCCTTTCCCTGGGACACCTGCGATTTCTTAGGAAGTTCTTACACGCAGAAAATCGAATCGCGAGGATTCGATCCTATCGATCTGGATGGGGGTATCCAGGGAATCTGGATGGGGGTATCCAGAGGGATTGGAACCCGGGACCCTCCGGTCAGTAGCTCAGTGCTTTACCCACTAGACCACCACGACCCCAGATAAAGTATATACATGTATATATTATTTACAATACTTCGTTTATTGGAAAAGGTTTTATGTAATTCAGGAACGTCCTTACCAGCTTTGCAAATAGATTCAGTTTTACTCTGTTTCGCCGAAGTGTTTACGGAGGATGATTATTTATTTCAAACTGTCGAAGCAGGGTTTTCCTCACGTCACAATAATTCTGGGGGCCGTTCCATCTAATTGATGCAGAACGCAAAATATGAAGCACTCGGCGTTGGCAAACAGCTTCCAGATTATAATACTTACAAGTGATTCTTAATTGTCTTGGATTCAAAGTGCCAGATACTTGATCTGATAACTCATCCATTTCGATTATATCAAGAGATATATACGGGCAAAGACATGTGATACCACACATCTATCGCGAAGGTTACTCCAATTAAAAAAATGACTCGCTTAGCAGTGACTAAAATAGCAAAAGGGCCGAAACGATTGCAATTACTGCCAATGACATCCATTTTATTCAGTATAACCTCATGTAACAAGTAATTAGAGGCGATGGAATACTGAGAAGCGGCGAAAAGAGAACGAGAGAGGTAGTAATATAAATACAGTCTCTGAAATAATAAAAAGCCTTCAATCAAAGCCTTGCTTAAGCGGTAAAAAAATGAAGAGTTATAGTTTCTCGTCAGTTTATTTTTGAAGATTATGTAGGGCTTTAGAAACATGTGAAACTGAAGTTGATCCAAAATATAAAATTGGCTGGTAAAGAGATTTTTCCGTTCCATTCTGTGTTTTACTTGAATATTTTTCCAAGCTTTAGTGTCTCGAGAGAATTTCTTCGCTATCGTTTCCCTTTCCCTCATATGAGTCAATGCTAGCACTAATTTGACGTTGCTTTTTCACGACCTAAAGTATATCAGGAGAAATAGAAAGGATGGCTTCGAGCGAGAGAGAGAAAGAGGCGAATATTTGCACTTTTTTCACAGACGCTTGAGAAGATCGGGGGTGGGGGTGAATCTCCTTAAGACCAGGGCCAACCATCTTACACCCCCCCCCCCCCCACTCCCCTTCCATTAACCCCCACCCCTCTCGAAAACTTCCCCATTTCGCCTCCCTAATCCTCGGGCCCGGATCGTACGCCGAACTTCCGTTTCTTTCCATTCAAGAGGAACACATTCATTTTCCCTCCCTCGAAGCATTAATATCACGGAAGGGATTCGATGTGCAGAAAGGAATTTTTGGGCGGAATGGAAAGAAGAAACTCGGCTGGCGGAAGCCTTAAGAAGGAGCGTAATTTGAACGCCGAGGTCTTAACCCAATTCCATTTTTTTTTGCGTAAAAGAGGATCAAGGGTTGAATATATGGTCATAGCTTATTCTTAATTAGAACAAAACACCTATTCCATATGTCGAAAATAATTAGAAAGAAGGATTGCATGCACTCATTTAAATTCAATCCGTTACAAATCCACTTTACCTGCTACCGGGGAAGCCAAGTAACCAACGATTTTTAAGTATTTTTTAGTCATCGTTTCTTTCAAGAAACGGCTAAAAAACCTCAAAACAATATGTTTGCTTTGTTTTCCTTTAAAAATAAATGTTAATCTACGTAGCAATATGGAACCTAAACCGTGCAGTGACGTCAGAAGGCGTTTCATGTCACGTGACTTTCGTCAATTTTTGGGAACATTTTAATAGCATTTAATAATCTTTGTGGTTGGCATAGATAAGTTTGGATTATATATTTAAATTGGTGAGAAAATTTCACATCAAGTGCATCTTTAATTTTTGATAAACAAATTTCATGCATATTCCCCTTTAACAATAAAAAAAATAACTGAGCATCAAAACGAAAAAAACTTGATAACTCTTTCTGTGGCTTTGCATATACTTTTATTCACGCTTAAGAAATAATGTATACTTTGTTTTCGGATTAGATGTTGAGTTAAAACAAGCATGCAAAGCAAGCACTCATTTACACCATCATTTTCCGGTGCAGGTCACCTGGAGGGTGTGTGGCAGTGGATGAGTCCAAATATCCGAACATGTGTTGTCGACGAGTAAACAATCATGTTCCTAATGACTACACTAACGATTTCAATGTTTCGAGACTGTGAACTGTTCACTGTGACTGAACAGCCTCCTTCATCAAACTGACATACAGCAGACAGATTATGAAAAAATCTTAGACAATTCATGGTTACGTTCCAAACACATTACTGTCTTTTTTCTTCCTGAAACTTCTGGTATGTTTATATTACGACAACATTGACTGTTATGCGTTGTCTTTTTCATCTACATCTACATGATACTCTGCAAGCCACCATAAAGGCGTGTGGCAGGGGGTGAATTCTCACCAAACATGCACTACACATCATGCATAAAAAAGGATTAGTATTAATATACAAGTCTAAACTTCACTATTTGCACTCTTTGTGTGGTTGAGTCACTTCATTTCCAGTAAACCCACGATTTTGCGTGCTAATGACTTGTAAAAGGTGCACGGATAATCGAGAAACACGGATACTTGGCTGCTTGGTTCTTTCCGGATTCATTTCTCCACGGACCACCGCCAGAATAAATAAACTCCCAAAGAAAATAACACTATATGCAAATTAAAAGATCCTAGTTGCGCATAATAGCATTTTAAAACAAAAAGAATGTGTGGCGAAACTCCGCCACAACTGCCGCGTTGGAAAATAATCATACTCATCGTTTTACCCTTCATAATCATTTATAAGCCATTCATTCATTCCATATGTAGTAATTCATTATATTGTTATTATTTATTATCAATTATTATTATTTATTATTTTATTCATCTACATACCAACCGGGCAACAATACCCATGTTGGCGATGTTGGTTACCATGAAGATTTGTTTATGCTGGAGAAACGAGAGACAGTCTTGTAGGAGGAGCTCTATAATAAACAGCTATCTGCAAGAAGAAAATAGCTTTTCGTTCGGTGCTGTGACGCTAAAAATGCAATAAAGAACTCCCGGCCGCATTTAAATGTTCGCAAGCCTCGGGTGGCGGCTCGAGGCCTGGCGTAAGACATCGGACCAATCGGTAGGACCATAGTGAAAGTCACGATTGGAAGAAAATAACAAACGTTTACTCACCTTTGAGACCCCTGACGATACATTAAATAGATTGGCGATGCACGGATATAATACTCAGTGATGATAACGCGCGTACGGATAATCGGGAGATTACCGTATCCCCCTAGGAGCAAATTATAATGTCTAATTAAGTAAATCGATTCTTATACCAGCCATCCTACCTAAGTATCTATTGCGGAACAGAAACTACTACTAGCTATATAATGCGATACAGCTAAAATAAATAAAACTTCGTTGAAAACTAGGAAAAAATCAAGAAAAACTGCTTCAAGTCTCTGGATTCAGTGTGTTGACTTATGCCCAGATCACACAGTTCGTTTTTTCCTTGAGTGCTAGCTTGCTGAATTTCGTGCGTGCTACACAGTGGGCGACGAACGTGGCCTCTAAGCTGGTTTCGCTGATGGTTATCTGTTCACACGTAGTGAGCTATCCTCCTCGCTTACTCTTCTTAGAGCCTCAGCACGAAGATGTTTATTTTGATAGCTCCGATCACGAACTGCATATAAACAAGTTTCGTCTCTACATGCTTCGATAAGCACCACAACTTGAACCCTATTCTATAGATTTGCACTCATTTTTAAACACAATATTGACCATGAGATGCTATTAAAAGCAGAACCAGGCAGAACCTTTGTTTTGATCACGTGATTCAAAACTGAACGACGATTGGCCGGCAACAATAGCCAACAGCAAAACACGCAAGCAAAATAGCAACGGACCTAACCTCGAAATCAAGCAGCCTAACCGTCAGGGCAGCCGGACAGCAGTCAGCGTTTCCAGCAAGCGAGTACCCATCAGTACTCCACGCAAGGAATCCATATCCGGGAAAAACGCCCCGTGTGAACCGGGCTTAAGTTCCTGTGTTCCTGAAATGAGATCGCAATAAATCTGGGGCTAAAATAGTGGGATGGACTTATTCTTTTTCCAGAAACGAAGAAAGAATCAATTCGGTGTAATTAATTCGGCCAACTTACAGAATTTATTGACAAACTTATTCATTCTCTCACAATTTTAACTTTCAATGGTGATAATCGTAACGGAAATATGTCATTTTAATGTTCATTACAACGGAAAACCATTCATTGAAATCGTATCATCCAAAAAAGGGACTGCATAAAGTGAGAACTAAAAAGTTACAAGCCCCACTTAGATAGCGGAAACCGATATTTTTAATCAAATGGGGTGAAAGAGAAAAAATTATGTTTTCCGGACGATTACCTAAGTTTCGCTATCTAAAGGATCAAAATAATATTCTTTAGAGACTTAAATCGTATATTTTCCATATATTCCATATTTCTCATCTCCCGTACAGTACATATACCGGCCTTATAATTTTCGAAGATGGCCCCGGCACATATTTTCTTTCTATCCATTTTCCGACGCTAAATTGGAGATTGTGCATGATTTTTTTCCTCGTGAATTGACGAAGCACTTGATATGAAAATTTCACACTAATACAAATATGTAAGACTAAATTTTCAATGCCAACCACAAATATAATTTAATGCTATTTTAATTTTCCCGAAATTTGAAAGTCACGTGACCTGAAACGACTTCTGACGTCACTGCATGGTATAGGTTCCATATTGCTACGTAAACACGTTTATTTTAGAATAAAACGATGATAATATATTTAACCGTTTCTTGGTGAAAATGATGACTGAAAAGGTGCTTTCAGTTGCGATGATAGCTTTCTCATAACGGGGATATACAGGTATTATGTAATCTATGGACGATTTTTTCGATACCATCAATTTATTTAAAGAAAAATTCAAAATACATTTTTATTGCATTATGCAAATGAGATGAATATATTTTCACCAAGTATTCATTACTTGGTGAAAATATACTTGTTTATCTAGAGTATACGTACTTACTTACCTCCACGTACTAACAAATAAACAACGCCCATAATGATACCGTACCGTGACGTCATGCAATGACGTCGTGTGTTTAAGCTCCCGAAGACTTACAATTTTTTAAGAGAAAATTTTTGTAACAAAACTTAATTCTTCAGCGAAAACTTCATCAAGTTCAATGTTAGCACAATCAAGGAACAATATAAAATAGTGCATGTTCCTCATTGGTGGCGTTCACTTAATTGACGATTTGGCCAGAAATGTTAAAGACTTTTAAATAAAATGAAAAAGAATGACATCACAATAAGTACGTTGCCTGACCATGAGTGACTTGCACAATTATTTGAACAAAATTTTCCCCAAGTCAAGCAACAGGAAGTTACTGGGGTATTAAAAAATGACGACAGAAAATGATTCCAGGAAGAAGAAGTAGAATTCTTCTAGTAATTTAAATAAGTTACCGAATGATATTGACGCAACAATATGGTCAATTGCTCAAATAATATTTGCCAATCCGGGGTTCAAAAGTGTACAGAATTCATAATATATCAAAATATTTTACATTTTACGGACATTTATTATGAAAAATATGCTGTAGTTCTATTAGAATTGTTTCCAATTTGGGTTATATACTCATAGTCATCACGAAACAAATTAACATCTTGGGAGAAGCTTGGAGATAAGGATGGTTTTCAAATTTTGGACGCCAAAAATCATAAATCATTGAAATCAAATTCCTCACACATATCCAACAGCTCAATTAAAGGCATTTCCATTTACTGAACGCCTCTGGCAAAGGACATAGAGTAGAATATGGTATCAGTTCCTTCATTTATAAATGTGATTAATCCTAAAAACAAATTAATAACGTGAATAAAACTTTACGAAACGCCGATTATACTCCTATCTGTAGGACTATTTCTGATGCATGTTGAATTACTTTCTTTCGATATTCAATATCAATGAAACTGCCGTAAGTAAATAATAAGGAAACTTATAAATAGAACCGCAAGGATTAAAAGGAGCAGGAGCTAAAAAATAAAAATGTCTAAAATTTAATTTTCAAGCTACATTATATAAATAAATATGTATCGCCATTATGAGCAATTGATGCCGTACTTCAATATTCTTGCTCAAACAATGTTCATGCTTGCCACTTACCATAAACTTCATATAACATAGAAATATGAGTGAATTTTTATTTTACATAATTTGTGGCTAAAATAACATTTAAATATTTGTTGAGGAAATTTATTCAATTTTTATTTTATGGATAACCGAACGTCAATATTCTATGCCTCGTCAATTGTTCCCACATTTAATTAATATAAAGAACTTGATTTCCGACACGTGTATATTACTCCGTATATTAAACTATACCCGCTATTCTTAACCAAAAGAGGTTAGGCACAGAGTTGCGACCGTTCATGGCAAAAATGATTAATATTATGACTTTGATGAATGAAGAGAGGAATTTTACACACAGACACGTGTTTGAGAACTATTGATGTTAATTATTCCAACGCGCATAGATTTCAAAGGCAGGGTTATGATAAATACTGATCGACGATATCATTCAATGGAGAGAAAGCAAAAGAGATCATGAAAAGGAATCGGCAGTATTCGAGTGATACAACGTTTAGTCCGTGCTCTTCCTCAATGAAAACGAAACCGGAATGAAAGGATGAATATTTTCTTTGGTTGCATGAGCAAGGCTGAAACATGCTCAAGTCTTAGCGTAACCTCTTAATGGGCAATATCTTAAAAATCAGCAACCTGGTTATTTAATTAAGCAAAAACTTTCCTCACAGAGAGGAAAAAGGTCAATGTTAGCACCCGAATGGTTCCCGAATATTTAATTTCTCCACTACAAAGGACTACTGCGCATCAAAAATCTTTCTGTGTTTCTGAGTCCAGATTGTGGAATAGTATTCCCACCGATGTAAAGATTTATGTAGATACTAACCATGTAGTTGCATGTGACTCCGTTATTAGCGTTTTTCCATGTAGTAGCCTAGTTACATGTCAATAGTGCATGTTTGGTGATCTTCACCCCCTGCCACACACCCTCGTGGTGGCTTGCAGGGTATCGCCTAGATGTATTCACATCCATCATTTGCCGAGTTTCACCAGAAGTGTCCTCACCATCACCCTGCACGGATTCCAGGTTATATCAGGGTTACTTCTTTTCATTACATGCATGTTTAACAAATGTGTATAACAAATATAATTATATAAACATCAATGAATGCAGTTAAATGTTTGCTTTTAAAAAAATATTTTTTTGCCATCAATTCAACCGAGAAGGATTTTAATTTGAAATGCACATTTATAGAATATTTATACAAAATGCACATGCATTTATACAAAAATTTATAGAATGAGTTGTTTTATTTTCCTTGATCAATACATAATCGCTTTGAAAATGGACGTACCTATGTGTTTCGAGTTTAAAAATTTACGTATTTTTTTTGTGTTCTTATTGGACGAAGACGTCGAAAGACAATAAAATATTTCCGTTCTATTCTAATGGGAGAAGGGTGAAGGAGGAGGTTACGGAAGGCAGCAGAAGGAACAAGGAAGGCTAAAACGGGTGCAGGGAAGGAAGAGGGAACGTGAGAGGGAACGACTTTGGGGGAGGCGACGGGAAATATCGGCTAATCGTTTTTCACTCGGGGCGGGCGGTTAAACATATATATGTATGAGCCAGGGAGATAGGCAATGATTTGTGTCCGATCTCCCCACCCGAACGCAAGGGTGGAAACCGAGACAGAGGGAGGGAGAACCTCCTTCCCTCTGATAAGCAATCATCCCCCTCTCTCTCTCCCTTTCGCCCCTCCCCCAATCCGCGTCGAATCGGCCCGCCCGCCGCGACGCCTGGCGGCGTGACCGAAGACGATTGATTCCGTGGGAAGCCGATGGGGGAGAGCTGGCGCTCCGATCGCATCAGCGGAACAAACAAAAAGTGGTCGAATATGATTTAATTCTTTCCCGGCGAATTATTTTCGAAAAGTCTTCTCCGGCTTTCCACCGGGTTAATTTTTTTATATAACACCAACGTTTCAACGGACGACTCGTCCATCGTCTTCAGGGTGAGTGAGTAAATTAATGCCTTTGAGTCGTATCTATAAACGGTTTCAACAATCAGGTTACTCCTGATTGGCCGGAAGGATCTTCGAAATTTGGATAAAAAGGAGGACTCTTCTGTCATTATTTCTCCTTTACATCACCGTAGAGTACAGTACAGTATCCTTTACAGTAGGAGAAAGAGAGACAGAAGACTCCTCCTTTTCATCCAAATTTCGAAGATCTTTCCGACCAATCAGGAGTAACCCGATTGTTGCAACCGTTTATAGATACGCCTCAACGGCTTTAATTTACACACTCACCCTGAAGACGATGGATGAGTCGTCCGTTGAAACGTTGGTGCTATACCAAAATTTAACCCGGTGGAAATCCCGAGAAGACTTTACAAAAAAAGGGTTGCTGGTTTAGAGGCTATGTTAGAGTACTGGCCTCTCACCCAGAAAGCATGGGTTCGATTCCCGGTAGTGGAAGATGTGTGTTTTTCATTATTAAACCAAGTCCTACTTGAATTCTTCATAATCGTCCATCGTCCAAAGCAAATCGTCCATAAATTATACCATGCTTGTTAAGTGCCCAAGAACTTCTTCTACGTATATGCAATCGCTAGTTTCTTTTTTGAAGAACGCCGCCATAAGGAGTAAACCAAAGGAAAGTCTGAATGTGCTTTTTTAAGTATTTTTCAGTCATCGTTTCTTTCGAGAAATGGCTAAAAACTTCATAAGAAAATATTCACTTCGTTTTCTTTTAAATATAAATGTCTATCTCCGTAGCAATATGGAACCTATACCGTGCAGTGACGTCTGAAAACGTTTCAGGTCACGTGACTTTCGTCGATTTTCGGGATTATTTTAATATCATTTAATAATCTTTATGGTGGGCGTAGAAAAACTTGGCTTATATATTTAAATTGGTGAGAAAAGTTCGCATCAAGTACATCATTAATCTTCGAGAAACAAATTTAATGCATATTCCCCATTAAGGATCCTGGGTAGCGTAGTGGTCTGCGAAGTGGCCAGGAAAGAAAAGGTCCGTGGTTCGATTCTCGGTCCAGGTGAATTTTTTCTCATGGAAATTAATGCGCAACTACTTTGACTGCACGTGAACCATTCTACAATATGGGAAGGGAGAGTGAAAATACGAGAGCTCCTTCTGGAATGCTGGACGGGATCAGATAGTGGTAGTAGTAGTATATATTCATTCTTCCGCCCACCACGGATGTCCGACCTGCGCAGAAACATCTCCCTGGCAAAGCATATCCCACGGGCGAAGAGAGGTGGACAAAGGAAGACAATACTTTACGACATATCTTTAGTTTCAGGACAATTTCCAAAAGTCCACTGAGTAATGATATCACTTTTAATGCAGTTCTTTTTACCTTCTGTATAACATTTAAGTGCCCCTCATCATTTTCTAAATAGCTGAACCGAAAGCCAAGACTCCGCTATGTCTCTACGAGTCAAAATCCCGTAAACGAGATATGTCACTTAACGAATTCGTTCCGTTCCAGAAGAATACCTGTATGGAAATATAGGTATGGTCCGATAGCTACGATCATGCTATAGTCATGATACCCATGATCTATAGTCTGATAACGCATGCACAATAATTGTATGAGCATGCTATTATATAGCAGGTTTTAGTAGCATTCTATTTTTTAAAAAGCTCTTTTAACTGATTTTGACTTCGACAATGGCCGACGTGTTGTTGCCAAGTGTAATTTCCCAAAGTGAGTCATTCCTGACAATACGCATTCTAATATGGGTTAAATATTTACTTATTTAGTTTTACTATTCCCTTGTAAATATTACTCTTTTTTCTGAATTTTATTCATAATAATATTTTTGTAATATATTTGGTTACAATGACGCTGCTACCGCTACTACCATTGGTATTAATAACACCATGTCAATAACCAATGAGCATATGTAAATTACGTAAAAAAGATGAGAAGGACCTTGGTTTGATATAGTCCTAAATTAAGTGAGTAAATAGGCTCGTAAGCACGTTCCGTCACAAGTTCCGTTGTCGTTGTCAACAACATACTCTAGCGCCACTTTCATTTAACCAAGGGTTTTCTGCTTTTCTTCGAGCAACAATTTATTTATATCCATCAAACAAGTGAGGTAAGGCCAAGCCTCTTTTACAACGTTAAACTCTACATAAAATTGCGCATCTTGTGTTGGTTTTTGGCCAAAATAACATTTCTCCTTACATTATTAATCTGCAAATTTTACTTCAACAACCATGCTCTGCTGCATAAACACGTATACAAATGCTGATTTTCGAAGTCTTTGTTCTTCAAATGTACGATGGAAATTATTTTGCTGCTAATAGTTAGAAGGGCCAAAAAATGATATGTCCTGAAATTTTCACAAAAATGACATATACTTCATCATATAGTCGAACCCCCTTAGCCAATATCTGTGAGGAAAATTTTAAGGAACCGATTCGCCGATAATTTCAAGACCGAGTTTCAATTTCTATCGAAAGTTTTGATTTGACATAAATAACATTAATTTCAAGAGGCTGTTGCTAAATGAGGAAATGGGGTGTTCACTTGAAAACTAGACAACTGGCTTTGTCATCTGTAAGCAATTCGAAGTTTTCAACGAAAATTCTGCGGCATTCTCATTTAAAATTTTGATGCCCTGCTTCAGCCATGATGTTGATACTTTCGTCCAGAGAACCTGAAAACAACGTCTATATGGAGACTAACTAAAAACGTCTTCTTATATCCAGCAGGTGGGACGTTACGCGTCGATTGGTAGTAAAGAAACTAGAACCATTGATGTGAAATATAAAAACTAAATCAAATTACAGCCGTTTTCTACACACATACGTCACACATGAGAAGAATTTTATAGATATGTCTTAAACACTCATCATCATCATTGGTGAACAATCCTAGGATTGGTTTGACGCAGCTTTCCACTCGATTCTACTATCGACCAACCTTTTCATTGTGACGTAATTCTTCTCTTTTACATCCTTCACAACCTGTTCCATGTATCTCATACGAGGCCTGCCTTTTCCATTCTTCCCGTTCACTTTTCCCTCGACGATAGTCTTCATCAGGCCATCACGTCTCAAGATATGGCCGATTAAGTTGTCCCGTCTTCTTTTTAGAGTTGTCAGCAGACTTTTCTTTTCTCCTACTCTTCTTAGGACTTCCTCGTTACTTACTCGGTCGATCCATTTTAATCTTCAGCATTCTTCTGTAGCACCACATTTCGAATGCTTCCACCCTTTTCTTCTCCGCTGCTCTCATCGTCCAAGCCTCACTGCCGTAAAGAAACATGCTCCAGATTCAGGTTCTGATGAACTGTTTCCTTACTTCTACGCTTGTATTTCCAGCTGTAAGAAGATTCTTCTTTTGATAAATGCCCTGTTTGCCTGGGCTATTCAGCTGACTATTTCTTTCTTGCTTCGTCCATCGTTGGTTACTCTGCTTTCTAGGTAACAGAACTCTTTCACCTCTTCAAGTTTTTGTTTCCCTAGATTGACATTGATTTTGGCCTCTTCTTTCTTGCTGCACACCAATATCTTAGTCTTCTTCTTATTTATCTTCAGCTGATATCTGAACATTGTCTTAAACACTCGGGTGAATAAATTCACGGTGACCTTCACTAAAAATCGACCCCGTCCTTGAGAACTTCATGATGTTTGAAATGAAAATAATATGTTTTTAACTCTACCACGCCGTACGAAAATTCTTCTTGGCAACGATATCATACGCCACTCTTGTTATCCAAGCGGGGAGACCTATCGTACCCGAGTAATGCGATAGGGAGGTCGAATGGAATATTTCAGAGCAAAAGAAACGGCAATAAAAGAATCCAAGGCGTACTTCTTTTGGATGCAGGAAAAAAGAAAAATAGGAGAGAAGATGGAGGAACTGGAGGGTCGGAGATATAAAAACTCCATGGACGCCCTTCGTCTGGATCCGTGCCAAGGGATCGCCGATATTGTACACGCTGAGAAGATGTTTGACATAAGTTTTGTTAGGAATTCAGCGCCGATCTTGGAATACAGGGAATGAGTCGGATTCAAATGAAACCAAAAATGAGAGGGCAGCGGGGGGGTCGTGAAATTCCACCCCAGTGAGTTTATTTGGACGTGCCGACCAATCCGGAAGTCGGCACCAGAGATGGGAGTGCGCCTCGCGCAATTCTTTCCTCATCGATCGTCCTTCGAGTCTCCGACTGAAGGAACTCCATGACGCGAAACCAAGGCAAGTCAATAAACAAAGCCTTTGTAAAAGTAACTTGACCTCCAACTCTGCTAACGTCTAATAGCGTACGTAATGATGACATCTGATTCTATAGAGCACTCTGAAAACAACGCAGAGTTTAAGGTATCAGAAATTGAAGCAATGTCAAACGTTCTCCAATCACATGCTCACAAAAGCTTCTACATGGTGCTAAATATTTTTCGATACCTTAATCGTAGCTATAATTCATCGCCACGCGATCGCAACTCTATGAAATACAAATTTGAGGTTTTTGCTATTTATTCTGTGAACTCGATGGTATCGTCTATCACTTGGTGGAAGCGATTTCCATTCATTTTAAATTTATTTTGCAGTTTCATAAACCATAATAACATATAGTTAGTGTAATATGGAGGGCTCACCGCAGAGGGAAAAACTGTAATATGTTTCGGATGTAATACTGGAAGGTTTCCATAGATGGCGTGGGAAGACTTTATGCGCTACGTCACATATCGCTTCTATCGCTTTAGTTTTTGTAATCGACTTATGCGGCACAATCGAGAAGTGCCTTGTATTCTACTCCGTCTGCTCCTTGCAGCGGTGGATTATGCCTTTTATGAAACAACAAGGAATCCCTCCTGTGACAAGATATGTTTGGTTTAGTAGTGAGAGAAATGTTAACTTATCCATATGACTGTTCACGTTAGGAAAATGCGTATCGCACCATTATAATAAAATAACGAAACCACAACAATAGCATATTTTATGTCCCGCTTAATTCGATTAGAAAAACGAAAGCAATGGAAAGCGATAATTATCGTTTGTGGCGTAACGCGAAAAATTCTGACCACGCCATCTATGGAAACCCTCCAGTACTACGTCCAAAATGTAAAAACATTTAATAAGTTTCCATCTCTGTGGTGAGCATATGTAGTGAGATATTATGCTTACTCTATCATGATACACGGCAACAAATGCCCATCCCTAAATGCTTTTACAGTGCAATTCCACTGGCAGAAAATTGCCAGTTTTTAGCTCATAATATGACAATATGACCGATTCTGCGGAGCCTATGAGATCACGAATTTGAATTAAAAGAATTTCATGAAACCTTCGATTTTCCACGTTTGCAATGCATTTATACATTCCTTCACAGTTGAAGATGGGCATTTAGGAAATAAATAGTACAACAACTGATGAAATATTAAATGTGCGCGTCGGTGATTTGACTTCCGACGATTTATCAATATTTTCGTTTCAATAGACCTGTTTATGCGGGAACTTGGTGGAAAAATCATTCTTCATTAAATTTTATCCATATCAGTTTTGAATTTTAAAAGCTAAAGGTTTTTTGTTCATCGTCATCCTGATACCACGAGATCCTGGGCTGGATGCCACCCACACCTGGTATTCCCCTAAACCATTTTGTCACTTGCACACAACTCCATTCTTTTGTAAAAGCAAGTTAGTTCACTTAAACATAAATTATCCTCGACGTATTCATTGTTTGAACATTCCCAAAAGATGTTTCTCGCAGTAACTCTAACCGAAATGCATAGCAACATTCCAGATTTCACAGCAGTCAGCAACGACCCCCAGACCCTTTCCCAAGTTCCACAAAGAGCCATTAACGAACCACAGAAGAGAGGAGGGAGAGAGCGCTCGAGGGATGCAGTAAGAGGGAAAGAATGAGGCGGACAAAAGGGAGGGTGCGATAAATAAGACTCGACCGGGGAGGGGAAGGGATAATGCATGCGTGCGGGGGGGTGGGGGTGGCCGGCGCCTTGGAATGCGACGGTGGAAGGGGTGGGTAGAGGGGGTGGGGGGAGATGACGTCTCCGCACCCTCTCCATCGCATAAGGAGGATGGCGCAAAAAATACGGAAGAAGAGAGAAGGTTTGTTTTTTGGGAGGCGCACAAGATTCCAGCGCTGGAGGAAGGCGGGAGGGATGGAGGTGGCGATTCAAAGCACATTTGCTACTTATCAACTTGCTCCGCAGCGCACATATGCCCACTCGTGTCCAAGCCCCCTGTGTACCCTCTGAGTTGCCCACGCGACGAGAGCACGCCCGGTCACTGCGGGGTCACCATTCCCACCCTTAAGGACGACAATGACTCCATGCGTAAAAATCTCGTAAAAGAGCTATGATATTTAATGAATAAATTCCGGTTCAGAAAAAGCATAAATGGAATTCATCCATAGTATGATACCGCACATTCAATAATAGTATGAGTATTCTTTTATGTAGCACGTTGTAGTAGCATTCCATTTCTTACAAACTCTTTTAACTCATTTTATCTTCGGAACATGGCTGACGCGGTGTTGCCACGTTTAATTTCCCAAAGTGAGAGTACATGCTAATTTCTGCTATTACATATTCTATTATCTGCTAAGTATTTCCTAATTTAGTTTTAAATTATTCCCTTATAAACACTACTCGTTGTTCTGGATTTTATCAACAATAACATTTCTAAAAAACGTTTGGCCACAACGACGCTGCTACCATTTGTAAGCATTGGTATTAATAACACCACTCCAATAACCGATGAGTTTATTTAAGAATAAGATTTTATATTACATGTAGAATCCTCAGTAGTGGAATCCATTGAATATCTTGGAATAAGACGGACACATGATCTTTCCTGGAGTGAACACATACGTGAAATACGTGACCATACGGTCAAGCTAATCGTAGACTGGGATTCAACAAAAGAGTATTGGGTAAATGTGACGATCATGTACGAGAAATCAGCTACTTTTCCCTAGTTAGACCTCACTTGGAATATGCTTCCAGTGGTCTAAATAGGTTTCTTGAACGTGTGCAGCGAAGATCGGCAACATTTGTAAAGGGACGGTACGATAACTATATTAAGGTAACCAGTCTATTAAATGAATTAAAATGGGAATCATTATCAGATCGTAGGTTGAAATTTAGACTTAATCTCTTAAATAAATTCCAAGATACTATTTTCAGTTATGACGTTAAAAATATTTTGCGAACCCCAACTTACTATGGTACACTGGACCATAACTACAAAATTAGAGGAATTGATTGCCGAACTGACAGATTTAAAGTGTCTTTTTTTCCTCGTACAATTAGATATGAATAGTGGTAAATATGTCCAGTGCGATTGAATCAATCCATAGCATAGATAGTTGCATGTTGGTATAAGGGCTTGAAGGTAACCCAAATAACAGCACGTTTTTGCATGCTCAGTTTGCTATCTTTATCTTTTTAAATAGTGCAGTTTAAACTAATATACTAATACTAATTCTTATAAATGCATGATATGTAGTGGATGTTTGGTGAGATTTCACCCCCTGCCACACCCCTTTATGGTGGCTTGAAGGGTATTATGTAGATGTAGATGTAGATAAGAAGATCTTTGGGTAGATTTAGTCGTAAATTAAGTGAGTAAATAGGCTCATAAGCACGTTCCGCCACAAGTTCCGTTGTCATTGTTAACAACATACTGCAGTGCCACTCCATTGTAACTAAGGATTTTATGCTTTTCTCCGAGCAAACATTTATTGAAATCAATTAAACAAGTGAGTTAAGGCCAACACTTTTTCAACCTTATATTCTACATAAAATTGCGCATCTTGTGTTATTTTTTGGTCAAAAATACATTTCTCTTTACATTATTTATCTGCAAATTTTACTTGAACACCCATGTTCTGATGCATAAACACGTATATAAATGATGTTTTTCAGCGTCTTCATTCTTCAAATATATATAATGGAAATGCCTTATTATTTTATTTCCAATCGAAGAAGGGTCAAAAAAAGTATGTTTCGAAATTTTCACAATAATGACATTCATTTCATTATTCGATGGAACCTCCTTCTCCCACCCTTACCCCTTCTCAATACAAATAAGACACTGCTACCCCCATATGTAACATGCACCAAGAACAACTGTTCTCAATCTGTCCCTTTTCGAAGGATCCTCACTCAATGAGGAAGCTGTGTCTCGAAGTCAGACTAATTCTTGTTTTTTTCACAACGGCAGAACTCATCAGAATACCACCAGAGCAGATCTCACGGAGGACAATAAGAAAGTACTGAATCGCGCTTTTGAAACTAAATAATAAAAGCTTCGCAAAAGTTTTGGAGTTCTATAAAATGAATAATTATGCAGAGCTGTTATTGCGATGACAAAAAATGAGTTTTAACTGAGTTTTTCGTCATTAAGGGAACATATTATCATTCAGTAAAAATTATTCAATTTTTAAGGAACATTTCTATCAGGTGAATATGAGATATTAGTCATTTGAAACCATACGCATTATTTATAAATTGAAAACTGTGGGGAGTTAAAAAATTTTTCATATAGCTTGCTTGCTACCTGAAAATTCTCACATGAAACATATTTCACTGGAGATCTAGGTGCAGATAAGGTGATGGCTAAACAACAAGTCCGATTCTATAATTGGATGAGAGGCTTGGACGACGAAAAGGTTCTTCAGTGATTCTATTCTATATGTTCGATAAGGCCAGCTACGTCATCTCCTGTTTCTTATCTTTTCTCTCACTATGCCGTATGGAGTGTCCACTTGTATTCAGTTAAATTTTTTCTCCCTTTAATTATACCCTAATTCCACTATTTGTTTGGCCCGATTCAACTTCTTTCTCATGTATTTTCCACTCTAATTGGGGTAGTAAATTGTATCACCGCCGTGAAATATATATTTAGATGGGAACGTGAGTAGGAACACCAATTTTTTCCTTCCTGCTTTTCGGCTATTCCATCTCCTCAAAACATTCCTATCTAGAACTTCCTGCTGGATCGGTCTTTCTCTTGCGTATTTTAACATCAAATTTGTCCATTTTTTTGCGACCCTATTCCCGTCGTATTATTTCCCGAGGATGTGGCAGAAGAATACATGTCTGGGAAACGGAATCTTGAGAGGGAGCCATCATCTCGGACCACATATGGAATCACGCCATTCAAGATGGAGTCAACGTCTAGTCGGACGAAGAAAAAAAGACAGAGCGAACAGCAAAAAATCAGCAGAAGGCAAAATGGCAGAGTAAGGGCGTGAAAGGAGACCAAGGATCTCACAAATGCTGCTCGCCATTGTAAACATGGAGTTAACCCACATACCAGCTCAAGCTCTAAATAATGGCATGCGATAGAGACAGTATTTTTTTCACATAGATATTGTGTAACATCATTCTTACTCCTCATAAAGTTTCTTTCTGCGATTCTAACCACAGTTTGGAAATAACAAATCTTTATTGCATTCTTTTATACTTGGAAATTAAATTAACTTGAGAAAATGTTGTGATGCTATCAACAGTTAATATAAATAATAAATCATCTTAAACCCCGCCATGTATGCCACATCGTTTACACTGAAATGCAATACAAAACGTGTATTATATTTCGCACCGTCATCCAGGCCCAGGAATTTGAGATGATTTGCAGATGGCGCCTACACACATTACCACTCAGAAAAATAATGGAGGAAGACCATCTATCATAATTTTCAAAAAGGATTTGACACAGTTAATCACAGTGTGCTGATGAACAAACTTCAAAGCATAGGGGTTTTGGGATCTCTATTCTACTTGTTAGGCTCATACTTCAGTGAAAGAAAGCAGTATGTAGTACATAAAAATGCTACATCAAGTGACTACCTAGCACTATCAGGCGTACCACAGGGTTCGAATTTAGGCCCATTACTTTTTTTGATATTTATAAATGATCTTCCACAATGCCTTCAAAATACTAAGTGCTTAATGTTTGCTGACGACAGTATGATATACAGAAAAGTGGATAACTTGGCTGAATGTTTACCAGTGCAGAATGATTTACATAATTTAATTATGTGGTCTCAAAACAACCATTTGCACTTCAACATTAAAGAATGTTCTGCTATAACCTATTCAAGGAGAAAGAATGTATTAGTGTTCAATTATTCAATGGACGAGGTGATTATTGAAAGGAAAAGAGAAATAAAAGATTTGGGCATTATTTTTGACCGTAAAATGACCTTTGTAAATCATATATTGTACATTACCATGTAAGCTGCAGGGTTTTCTATACCGTATGTGAAAGTACTTTAGGAATGAATGTATGCTAAAGTTATTGCATTTTTCTCTTGTAAGGAGTAAATTAGAATATTGCTCTGTAATATGGAACCCTTATGCAAAACATTACAGTGAAATTATTGAGAGAATTCAAAAAAGGTTTTTAAGGTATATGTATTATATTCGGTATCGCGTTTATCCCATTATGGAGAATCATTTAAAATACGACAACTTATTGGAAATGTTTAACTTCCATAAATTATTTGATCGGAGAATATTGAACGATCTTCCATTTTTATATGACGTAATAAATAAAGGAGAATGTGGCATGCTGTTGAATCGAATAAATTTCCATGTTCCATCTAGAAAGTGTAGAAATATGATGAAGTTTTTATCTCATGAATATTAATAGTGAATAATGTAAAAATTCTCCTATTAATAGAATATTTATTACATATAATAAATATTGCAATGATCTGATATCAAGATAGAAATACATTTTTAAGAGAACTAATATCTAAACTAATCAAACTGAGTTAATGTTGTTAATGTTGTTGATGTTGTTGATGTGTAGAATGAATAATTCATACATGTGTTTATCCAATTGATATTTATAAATGTCCAATGTTATTAATATTTGTATTATCTTGTTTGTCTAGCGGTTTTGACCAGTGCTAATAATAGTTGTATTATCTTGTTTGATCGTTAATTGTTTACTCCGCAATTATATTTATATGTTGGGTAAACATTAGAAACACTAAATAAATATTTATTGAGGATTTAATGGATAGTTTAACAAAATTTTTCACTCCCCTCCCGTTCTTCCTCAACACAGTCGAGGACGGGAGGTGGATGACGTATTAATCCTTAACGCAGCTCTCGTTCGGTGGGCGTCACCTTTTGCATATTTTAATTTTTGATTGGTGAGTGAATGGCTCTGGTTATGAGATTAATTTTTTCACTAAAATTTATTCTACGTTTCCGTCTATCAATTTAGTGTGCAGAATAGCGATTTTGGTTCCGAATAAACGCTCCCATCCACCCCTACGCGAAGTTCGGGAGTATACGCTGCGTTATCCAGAAAGGAAAGGATTTCGAATTCCTCACTCTCGATTCCTCCGTCTCATTCTCTTCCGTTTCTCCCCCCCCCCCCCCCTCTCATTCTCTCTCTCTTCCTCCTTCTTCTCCCCACCCCATCCCATCTGCCAATCCGGATCCGGCATTTCACTTAGGAACAGTCATTCCATTTCGTTCCGCAGGGAATGACTCATCTCCGGAAGAATCTGTGTTCTGACCGCGTCCATTTATTTATGAAGAGGGTCGGAGGGGCCTTGGGGGCGGGGATGGGGCCCACTCGAGTGGATTGATCAGTGCGGGAAAGGAGGAGTCTGCAAAGAGGAGGAGGAGGATTGATGCCGCGCGGAGGCCGAGATCTCAAATTAGATCCTTCCCATTGACTTGAGCGCCGCCTCCACTGACGTATGGGCGGATGGCTCCATCGATAAGTTCGCCCCCACTTCACTTTTTTAAGGGTAGTCCAACACGCTCTGACACCTTTCGCGGAACTGCAAGGGAAGTATTCATAAGGATCCTTTTTCAAGCAAAAAAAAAATAAATCTTGCTTTACCAAGCGTACGCCCCAGCTCCTTTGGTACAACATTTAAAATAATCTTATGTATTATTTCTGCTGAAAACTATAAAAAGAAGACGGGACAACTTAATCGGACACATCTTAAGACACGATGGCCTGATGAAGACAATCGTCGAAGGGAAAGTGAGCGGGAAGAATGGAAAAGGCAGGCCTCGTTTGAGTTACATAGAACATGTCGTAAAGGACGTGAGATTGAGGAGCTACGTTAATATGAAGAGGTTGGCCGATATAAGAATAGAGTGGAGGGCTGCGTCAAACCAATCCTAGGATTGTTGACCCTTGATGATGATGATTATTTCTGCTGGCATTTTTCCTTTTTCTTAACTGCAAAGCTTATAGCGATGCATAATGCATCTATATCTATGCAATATCCTGCGAGTAACCGCGAGGGTTAGTGGCAGGGGGTGAATATCACTAAACATACACTATTTAAATGCAATAAAGAATTAAGAAAGAAAGGTATCATTGGATACCTTTCTTTCTTAATTCTACAGAAGTTTCATATAGAGACTCGTTTTTAGTAAAACTTCATTATTTCTTTACAATATAAGCAAAAGAACATTTTTCGGGCACAAGCGTATCGAAAAGTAAAGAACGCTACCATGGTTACGTTGCATGTAAACAAGGAAGAAGGCCGAACAGGATACATGTATGTTGTTGCTTTTAGTCGTGGATGAAAACAACTAATATGAGGTGGAATTGGTAATGCAATTATATAAAGACATTGTCTCTGCTATTTTGTATATGCGATTCCCAGACTATTTTATTTCAGCAACCCAACAAAAGAGTAAGACATTATTTTGGGAGTGAGAAAGTTGAATGCACAAAGGTTTTGCACACGTTAACTGGAACCTTTCAAAAATTCCGTCCCTCCCTCGTCCACGTTATCTCAACGTTCTCTCTTCCACCATTTCCTTTACATGCATCTCCAACCACGTATTCCACAACGTTCAAATTTCTTCACGCAACACCAATTTTCCTGCTACGAACCTCGTGTCTCTCTGGTTAGTCTTCATTTTTCCCAGCCTTACTTTCTCCAGATTTCATCATTAGGTTATTTCCTGAAGTTGAAATTATTCATATTGATTTTTTTTTAGTTTATTATGTTAGGTTATTTCCTAATGCTTTACCGGTTTGAATTTCGTAAAACCAAATTCTAATGCCATTACTACTTCTTCAAAAAACTGAGTTCGCGATGGGTAACATTATTCAGCTTGATGAACAATGAAGCTATATGATACCGTCATTTCTTCGTGATGCACCACCCAAAAGAGTCAGAGGAGGTAAAATGATTGCGCAATGCATATAACTTATTTGTCAGCATCATTAATCAAGTCAATTTGAATTGAGAGATGAACGAATTTTTACTCAGTTTCTCTATGCATGGAAAACTTATGAAAAAGGGAAAAAATGCTATATACGTAGTGCCAGAAAAGTGTTGAATGATATTGGTACCTACATTTCACTCAAAACAACTAACCAACATTTCTACTTAAAATATATTAACCATTGTAATTTCCAAGAAAAATGCGGTTGGTTCGGAAAATGATTTTTTTCATTACGACTGTTTGAGAGCCGAAGAATTTTCCAGTATGTGAAATTTTTGGAACTGATGTTCTCTATTTTCCTCAATAGTGAAAATAAGGCGGAAGCAATGATCCTAGTAAGAAGTTAGGGCTAATCCCTGACATGCTCGGTGGCTTTAGTCGTGACCGAAGTACATTAGGCGTGAAATGGTGGTATTTCGCGACCTCTGATGAGTCGAAACTTATTTAAGATGAAATTTATTTTGTATAGTCGGGATATGTAGATAAATGATTTTTTCTTCAGTTAAATGACAAAGTCGAGTTATCCAAGTTATTCATCCAAGCTTGGTTCAAGTGAAGAGAAGGTCAACTTCACTCATCCTTTGGTAGAAAAGTCATCAAAGCGTGCTCATGCATCACAAAACACCACATTTTCTCGAATAAACATAGTCCGTACCAATAAAGACTATTATTTCGTCGTTTATTGAAGATATTCAAACATATGAATATAGTCAGCCGCATTAGCGCTCGATAAATATCCATGCATATAGATATCGTTTACCGAGAAAGGAATTTAGCCTGCCGGCGATAGGAAAATTACTACTCCGCAAAGTTTCAAACATATGAATGATTTCAAACAGAAGAGGCCCGAAAATGCTTAAATCAGCCAGGAACAACTTCAATACATAAGGCCTTACTTTCTCGGCAGGAACCAAGATTTCAATCCGTAATTACCCTTACTTCCTCAGTGAGTTCATCGCTAAGCACCCAAAAATGTTATGTGTTCGCTAATCCAAATTGAAACAATAATATGGATAAGATGTATTTAAAAACTGTTTCTCAATAATTGAAAATTTCATATAAAACGAAGCGCCAAGACTCGTATGGAGTTAACCACACTTTCATAAACTGCGATGAATCCTAAGGTTGGTCGCCAATTAATCGCCCGTAACCATCAATAGTATAGTGAACCACATATATTAAATGTGTTCAAGTGCCAATAGAGAGCCTATGATATTATTAATCTTAGTTGTACCATAAGATGGCGATAAAGACTATAATAATAGCTCTATTCGTTCACAATCCTGAGATAATGGCTCTCATAATAATGGAATGCTTGATAAAAATACTACCTAATATAATACAATCAGTATATTGTTTTAGTTAATATCTGAATAGATTAATAATTCGCGCATTGATTTATTTAATATCGTAATGTATATGGTAGTATGATTAAGATTTATTAACTTATTTTAATATTTAACGCTTATTTTATCATCATCATCAGTGAGCAATCCTAGGAATGGCTCTACATTAATGTAGGGATCGCTCCGCGTTCAATTCCACGGAATTGTTCAATGCCACGCCGCGCCGCGGAAATCTTCGAACGAACATTCCTAGGATTGGTTTGACGCCACTCTATTCATCTATCAGCCAACATTATCATATTGTCGTTATTCCTCTCTTTCACATCACTCAAAACCATTTCCATACAACTCATAAGAGGCCTGCCTTTTTCAATCTTCTATTTCTCTTTTCCTTGACGATTGTCTTCATAAGGCCACCATAATGTCTTAAGATATGACTGATTAGGTTATCCCGTATTCTTTTAAGAGTTTTCAGCTTTTTTAGCCCGTATTCTTTTAAGAGTTCACCCTTTTCTTCCCGCCGCTGTCGTCATCCACGCCTCACTTCCGCAAGGAAACATGCTCCAGTGGTACGTTCCCATGAAGTGTTTCATTTCTTCTACGCTAGTGTTTCCAGCTGTAATTCGATTCTTCTTTTGATAGAATGCCCTCTTTGCCTGGGCTATTTTGCTGACTATTTCTTTCTTGCTTCGTCCATCGTTGATTACTCGGCTTCCCAGGAAACAGAACTCTTTCACCTCATCCATTTTTTGTTTTCCTAGTTTAACATTGGCTCTGACCCCGTCTCTCTTGCTGCACACCATTATCTTACTCTTCTTCTTATTGATCTTCAGCTGATATCCGGCCATTGTCCTTTACATAACCATTAGAATTTTATTCAGATCCCTCTCTGTATCTGCCATGAGTACTATGTCATCAGCGAATGGCAGCATGCTAACGTTTTATCCGACCTAAATCGTACTTGTCAATACATTTTTGATTTGCACTTGTATTTAGACTTTGATTTGCAGCAAATTGCAGCATACTAAATTTTTCTCGGTGGATATTCATTCCAGAATTTTTCTCTTTCATATCATTGATGGCTATCTCGATGAAAACATTAAAAATTACGGGAGACAGTGCACAGCCTTGTCTGATTCCTTTCCTCATTCTTGCTTCTTCATAGCTGGGTCAAGATCTAATCACAGCTACTTTTACACAAAATGTCGAACAATTCTTCGGTCATTGAAACTGTTAGTAGCACGTCAGATATTAAATGTTGTGAACAAAACCATTTACGGGATAAATACTTGCGACGGGAACGGCAAAATACGTCCAATTTTGGTTCTAAGCACAAAACTTCTGGGAGGAGGAATAACATGGACGCAAACATCCTGTTTGAACGAAATTCCCCAGTACACACCGTCTGGACGGATCCCAGGAGGTGGAGACGAGGAAATCAGGCGAAAAGGAAGAGAGGGAGAGGTTGTGGAAGGGCTCGGATAAGGAGGAGAGTGAGGAACAGGAAGGAAGGGAGCGTCTTGCTGGAAAATATGTATGAGGGGGTGGCTGGAGGGGGGTGCCAACCCACCATAAGGGGAGGGGAGGACTAGCCGTAGGTGGCGCGGGGAGAAAAACACTCGATATTGTATATAGAGCAGGGGCATAACTCATGGGACGTCAGTCTTTACCCGGCGAACTTCTCCTCCGTCCCCCGGCCTCTCCCTCGCATCCGCTGGCTCCTCGCATTATGGTCCCTCCCGATGGCCCTCATCACCCAGAGGGCCATATTCTCTCGCTCCCTTCCGGGACCCTCTTCCATCATCCCTCATACCACCCTTGCGTCCCAATATTAAGATTAGTACCGAGAGGGAAGGAGCCTCCCTCCCACTCCAACCTCTTGCATGCGTGTGGGGCGGAGGACATTCATTCTCCTTCGCTGGGCCATCTTTGTTGATGCATATTTCCCCCGCCATTCATCATCGCTTGGAATTTCTTCCCGCCCAAGTTAAATAGGTCCGGTGCGAACCTTATTCGAGTTTATCGATGCACGCGGAAACGCTCTCGGCAACAAACTCCTGTTTGAGAATTTGTACAGATTTTAGACCGTCATGCCATCGCCTAAAGTTATTTTTGGGGCTTCCGGATCCGCTCTTTCGTGCAATGCGGTATAGAAAACAGAATTAAATGCCCTGCACCACCCACTTCTTGTGAGACAGAATCATCATAACGTAGAGGGCTCTCCGCATAGGGCAAAACTGTTTTACGTTTTGGACGTAGTACTGGAAGGTTTCTGTAGATGGCGTGGTAAGAATTTTTCGCGTTACGCCACAAACGATATTTCCATTTTCCACTACTTTCCATTGTCTAATCGAATTAAGCGGCACTTAACATATGGTATCGCTGTAGTTTTGTTATTTTATTATAATGGTGCGATATGCCTTCACCTAACGTCAACAGTCACATAGATAAGCTCACATTTTTCTCACTTTTAAATCAAGCATATCTTGTCACAGGAGGGATTTCTTGTTTTTTCTTAGAATAACACATAATCCACCGCTTCAAGGAGCGGACGGAACAGACTACAAGACACTTCTCGATTGTACCATTTAATTCAATTAGAAAAACGAAAGCGATGGAAGTAATATACATATATCGTTTGTGACATAACGCGAAAAAATCTTCCCTCGCCACCTATGGAAACCTTCCGGTACTACATCCAAAACGTATGAAAGTTTTGCCCTATGTGGTGAGCCGCATGGCACAATGCAAGCCGCTACCAATGGTACCATGGAGGTCCTCCCACTTCAGAATCTACGGAAGGGAGGCAGATATAACGAACGCATTTCTTGCACAAACGTTAGATTGCAATCTCTATCATAATATAAATCAGTCTCAAGCAAGGGAAAGATGCTATGAATGTCCACATTTGCATGCAATCACAATTTAACCACTCCCTTATTCCATATCACTGAGTTCTGTGATCTCCTAGCTAAAGAAAATTAAAGCTCTCAGGCCAAAGCTTTTTCATCCACATTTTGTCTTCAAGAAAAACTCCTATTTTCATTCTTTCCACGCCTTCCTTACCCATTCTTTCACTTATTTTTTAAGTACTTACGATATGTCTGTCTTTCCTGCAAATTTACCATAGTTCAACTGTATTCCCAATCAGTCAACTTCAATTGCGAGGTCTACGTCACGTATATTCGTCGAATTTCACAATCACATTATATAATTTCTGAATTTTCAAAAATCTAATGCACCAGTTGCCTTGTCTTCATCCACTAAGAAATTCTACTTCAGTATATTATAAATTCCTATGCAATACTTCTCAGTTCTTCAGAGTTCTCAGAGCTGACATCACGTTGTACATATCCATCGCTCTCCCTTTGAAACCTGAATTTATTCCCTCTACATTACTGTAAATCATCTTTCATTTCCTATTCTGCATCTTTTATTTTTCGGGATGAGTACCAAAAGTGACTCGGCGAAATCTTTTCAAACTGCTCCTCATGTTGGAAAAGTGTATAAAAGCTTTTTCTCCTCTTCCGTCCACAATTTTGAAGTAATCATTTGTGAGAAATACTTACCACTATTCCAGTGCCACAACCGCACACTTATTTCCGCAACAGCTGCGCAATAGCTGCGATGGAAGCTAAAAATTCTGGGGCCCAAACTGTCTTCACCAAAATCAGTTTTTCTCTCGCAGCATCCTGATCTCATTTCCTCGCCATGGGCGATGAATATTTTCATGTTGCCAGCATATGAAGCTATTCGCACACGTAGTCAAAGAGATAATTGAGAGTAGCATGAAAAATTTCTCCAGATCCCATTTTGATCACGGATGTACATTGGGTGACTTGAGTATAACACTGTTTACCACTCCCCTATCCCAGAAAGCACTTCTCTTCCTGGGATAGGGGAGTGGGGCTCTCCGCATAGGGAAAAACTGTTATACGTTTTGGACGTAATACTGGAAGGTTTCCGTAGATGGCGTGGTAAGAATTTTTCGCATTACGCCACAAATGATATTTATCGCATCCATTGCTTTTCCATTTTGCATTACTTTCCATTTTCTAATCGAATTAAGCGGCACTTAACATATGGAAGGTATTGTTGTAGTTTTGTTATTTTATTATAATGGTGCGATATGCCCTTACCGAACGTCAACAGTCACATAGATAAACTCACATTTTTCTCATTTTTAAAGCAAGCATATCTTGTCACTGGAGGGATTCGTTGTTGTTTTAAAAAAACACATAATCCACCGCTCCAAGTAGCAGACGGAGAAGACTACAAGACACTTCTCGATTGAGCCGCTTAAGTCGATTATAAAAATGAAAGCTATAGAAGTGATATATATCGTTTGTGACATAACGCAAAATATCTTTCCTCGCCATCTATGTATATCTTCCAGTACTACATCCAAAATGTATAACAGTTTTGCCCTATGTGGTGAGCCCTCTATATTACACTTACTCTATGATAATACCCGTATTTGAAGAAATACAAAAATTTTCGCTTTCCTGTCACCTGTCAGTGTTACTGACATTCGACGCCTAGTTCTTTTAAACCATGCTAAAAAAATCGCCATTTCCTCACTCACCTTTCAGTGTGTAGAACGGCCTTCCGTCGAATTCCGTTCGATTCGCGGAATTAGCTCTTCCTCCCGATTGCCGTGGGCGTATTCAATGCGATGTCGGACAAATGGGAAATGACGACGCTTCTCTCTTTATCTCCGAAACCGCGAATTCTCCCGCGAGGAAACCACCTTCTTTTTTTTATTTTTCTTTTATTCCCGCTATCGCGAGCGTACCTCATTCTGCGCCAATGCCTCCCGGAAGCATTTATGCACAGATTTCGACACGAAAAAAAAAACTCGGGTGCGCTGGGAGAGTGTCATTTTTCGATCACGGTCGAGTGTTTCGGCACTTTTGATTCAGCGAGATCTGTCGATTACCCACCCACTCCTCCACCTACACTCCCACACACAAACACAGACACACACGCACATTGCGGTGAGGGATATGACACCTTCTCGCGGGTACACCCCCTCCAGCACATCGAAAACCCTCGATACGCTTCCTCCCTCGCAACTCGCATTGTTTTCACCCCCCAAACCCGTTTCCGGAGATTGGGTTTCGTCCGCCGTCATATTACCATTTAGAATATATTTGTTTACATTTTCGGCCCGGAAATAAGAGATAGAGAATGGAGAAAAAAAAAGAAATATATTAGCGGTCGCACAGCCGCGCGATGAGTCGTCGCCGCTGGGCGTCCATCACCCCTTCCTGATCATTTCACATCCCGTTCGCAAAAGTGCCGTCGGAGCAGGCTGGAGAGAAAGGGGTGGGAGAAAGGGGTGCGTGCTTTGCCTCCCTCCGAGCATGGGGGACCAATTGATATCCTCTGTCCCCGTTCCGCGGGAATGACCCGCGTATTATTCACCTTCCGGAAACAAAAGAGCCTCGCCCGGCGCCGCACCTCGCCTCTTTTTCGCGCGCCAACCCCGACCGCCGAATGGAAATAATCCGCGCGGATTCGCCATCGCGCGCGCACTCACGCGAGCGAGCTTGGAAACACACCCCGTTCGGCAACCCACATCCCCCCCTCTTGGGGTGGGGCTTTCTGCTTTTTATTCGCGGTGGTGGGGTGGTTTGGTCGGGGAGGGGGGGGATGTCAGCGGATCATCTCGTAAAAACAAATAACGAGTGAAACAATTGAAACAGTTGAAGATCGATGGATTTTTACCGCGTCTTCCGCCCGCTCGGGGGGAAACGAACGCGCTTCCGTCCGCTCGGACAGAACAACACCAGTCTCCCCAACCCCCTCTCCCCCCCTCCCTCCCCCATCCCTTCCCCGTCCGCGATAGCGTTTTGCGGTCCTTCAATTGTTTTCGGCAGCGTGTGCATCGCCCCCATCCGCAACAAATCATCAAGTCTGTCTCGCATTGTGGCTCGGAAAAGATTTATCGTGAAAAGCCATTGAAAATATGATGGAGTTAATTTATAAGATCGTGACAATCCCAGCGAGTAGCTATTGAGATTCATATATTGGCCAACGCGAAATGCATGCTGGGGGAGGCTCGGTAATTGATGGTTCGCGAATACGAAACGAACAAGGATGGTACACCGTTTGTTTTTTTTTTGTTTGGTGCGGTAGTAGGGCGGGAGTCACTTTTTCCGGAATCACGGCGAATACATAACTATGCACCTTTTTCTCAAACGAGTCGTAAATAGAGTTGAAAGTATCCTCGATTTGCGGTAAATTACCTTCTTCCTCCCGCTCCGGGGTGCCCCAATTGTAGCGCCAAAGCTTACAATACTGCACGAATACTCATAAAGTAGTTCGGCGTTTTTTTTAATTTCTCGACAGTGGTGACCACATTACAATTTTTTTACAAATACCTGAGTTTGTATTAGCCCTGTAAATACGAATTCATTATTGTTAATGATCTACTGCACAAGATTTAAATTCATTATCATCATTGTTCGGCAATCCAGGGGCCCAATTCTGGTTCTCGTTACCTGCCCCGTAGCCAGGACGAGTCGCCTTTTTCTCACAAAAAGTTAGACGTTGAATTCTCTTTCTTAACGCATCGCAATCCGTGTTAAATTCCCGCTCACATGTTACGCTCCGCCAATCAGGGAGAACATTCCTATGCCGGTTCTGCTATTGGCCGGTTACAGCCTAGGTTAGCTATTGCAAGATCTATCACCCAAATCAGCTGCGTGATACAGTTCATTTCAGTATGGGAGTGGTGTAAAACTTTGAGTAAAAGATAATTTTGGGCGATTTACAACATAAGTGGGGCCTATGTCGTGCTCTAAGAAACTATTCTTGTTAAATTTTTGACGTATTTGTGCCTGTACTAGATACGTATCAGAATGATTGTAGTTTCTTGTTTTGCTGTTTACATAGTGTACTTCGTAATGATATATGTTTCTCAAATGGCCTTGTAACTATTTTGAGACACATTGCTCTTGCCATTTTGTGACACATTCTATCACAAAACTTAAATTAAAGTCGCGGTCCATGTCACTTCGGCATGGGTGCTTATGCTTACATTTTAGTTAGGATAGAAAAAGTTAGACTTTCGGCGAATCATAGCATATGTGGAGATGATAGTTGAGTACCAAATAATAATTCATAGGATTGATTTCACTCTTCACTGAATTCTTCTATCGGCTAATCTTCATGCTTATGTATTTATTCACTT
Source organism: Platycnemis pennipes (assembly GCA_933228895.1). NCBI lineage: Eukaryota > Metazoa > Arthropoda > Insecta > Odonata > Platycnemididae > Platycnemis > Platycnemis pennipes. The sequence goes on along the minus strand of OW121854.1, from coordinate 121,449,634 downwards.
TCACATCCTTCACAACCTGTTCAATATATCTCATACGAGATCAGCCTTTTCCATTCATCCCGTTCACTTTTCCCTCGACGATTATCTTCATCAGGCCTTCAAGTCCTAAGAAGTGACCGATTAAGTTGTCCCGGCTTCTTTTTAGAGTATTCAGAAGACTTCTCAATTTCTCCCACTCTTCTTAGAATATCCTCGTTACTTACTATGTCGATCCATTTTTGTTTTCATCATTCTTCTGTACAGCTACATTAATTACAAAACATTTACCGTTAATATTTATGTTGCTAGCCAAGAATTAATGTCCACGCGCAAATGTCAAAATATCCACATGAATCAAATGACATTTAGAGTTGTTCTGAATATGTGTAAATAGTGGCGATTATTTCAGTACTAAAATTAGCTGTCGAAGATTAATGGAATAATAAAGATAACAGCTAGGAATTTGGGACTGTATGTTCTGCGGAATGTAATAGGTTCCGGTATTCAGGTTGCTGACGTGTAGGCGTGGCAGCTCTTAAGGCTTCGGTTTGGAATCATGTCTCAGGAAGGGACGTCGTAATTCTCTACGTAATGGATAAGTTTACATGAGGCAGCGCGAAATAGCTTCAGCCGTTGGAGAACGTTATTGACCGGCACTAAAACTTTGATTTTCACTTGCATTGTGTAGCAACATGAAAATTGAAAGCGTTGAAATCATAAGGTACTTACGTGTAGCAATCACTAAAGTTTTATCGTGGGCTAGACACATCCGGAAAATATGCGGCCGAGCCAAGAGAAGGCTAGGATTTATTAGAATATTACTCGGGAAATGTGACGAGAAGACTAAAGAGCGATGTTACTTTTCACTAGTTAGGCCCCTACTTGAATATGCAGCCAGCGTATGGGATCCGAGTAAATTAGGTTTGATCAGAGAACTAGACAGTGTGCAGCGTAGAGCAGCCTGGTTCGTTAAAAGGTGTTACGATAGGTTTAGCAGTGTTTCAGAATTAATACAAGAATTATTATTAATACAAAATTACAATATTAATCACAATTACAATATCAATACAAAAATCATTATCAGAGCGTAGGTAAAAATAAAGATTAAATCTACAAGAGAAATTTAAATCGGATAGCTTTACTGTAGATGTTAGATATATTTTAAAAACCCGTACGTATTATGCTAGATTCGACTAGATAAATAAGATTAGAGAGATGTATTGTTGTAGGTACTGATAAATTCAAAATGTCATTTTTCCCCCGTACTAAAAGAGAACACAACCGTCAGCATGGCAAAGGGATAGATAGGTGAAATATTGTTAGAGTAGTCTGTCGTGCATGATGCAAGTATTAACAACCAATCTCTTTATTACAACGTAGATACTTACCATCCAGGTGCATGCGACCCTGTTATGCAGCATGTTTCCGTGTAGGAGCCTAGTTGCATGTCAATAGTGCATGTTTGGTGATCCTCACCCCCTGCCCCAAATGACAATATGTCCCACTATAATAATTTTACCGACATTAAATGCATTTGGACCAACCCTGTAACCTCACGGTGGCTTGCAGAGTTAGGCGTAGACGTAGATAGTGTAGCTTTTGGTTTTCAAGTTATCTAAGTCATCTTATTCAAGTTGAAAGACCACCTCTCTCTCACTCATTAGGCCAAGCAATTATTTATACACTACATTTTTCAGCCTTGATTAATGTTAGCTTACATATTATTTTCACCTGTAAACCATCGGTCATTGCTATTGCTGTTCATCGATTGTGCTACAGATTATTATTCTCATGAATTCTCAAATTAGGTATAAATTTAAGCTTAAGTATACGTAATTTCTATGAACATACCTATCGTTATAAAAGCAAAATAATGCGGGTCATTTTTTTCAGTGTCGCTCGCCAACGAAGCGATTATCATGTTCAACCTCTGGAATGAGCTCCAACCGCTAGATTATCTTGAAAAAATTGTGTGACCATATCCCATTGGCTGAATCAATTAAGAAATACTGGTAACGGCTTTCGGGCGTTCCTGAGGGTATTATTGTGTCAAGGTGACGACAGTTTCTGATGCCGCGGAAACCTCAGATCTAATTTTAAATATGAAATATATCAATAGTAAGTTTTCAGTTGCCCAAGGTGAGTCAGGGATTTCGTTAATGGATTGAAATTAAAGACGAAAACTGAACATTAAAACATACTATCAATGAAAAAGAGGATGGAATCGGAGGATTTTGAAATGAATGCGGCATATGCTACACTTGGACCAAAATTTCAGCATTTCTCTCGTCGCAAACTGGTCACAAGTGGAGAAATACTAAAGGCTGAGAAGTGTGTGGCGAAGATTTGCCCTTCTCATTCGGAAACGCAAGGGCGTTCAAAGGGGATTTCCGGGAGCGGCATCTTCGCACCAAAAGTAGGATAAAGAAGAGGGCTGGGCGATGTATCGAATTCGGATGCGATCGAGCGATCGATCCGGGAAGCAGCAACACGGCAGCGGAGACACAAGGGCGTCCATACACGGCCAGCGGAGGGAAACTTGTCGATCGCGTCCGGTGAGACGGATTCCGGACTTCGCCGCATTAAAATGGAAAGAGAAGAGGGGGTGGTGGGTAGGTGGGAGGGGAGAAGAGGGAGGGAGGAGTGGGGGGAGAGGGGGAGGGTTTGGGGGGAGGTGCCTACCACTATCGATAGCCACGCCTCGATAACCAAGGGCTTCACCCCCTCCGCCATTCCGCGCGCTCCCTTGGTCCCACCCCCCCACACTAGCTCGCGAACGCCCCCGCGGCAGTTTTATTAAGCGGCTCAAATTAATACTTCCCGAAAAAGCGTGCGGATCTGTTCGTACACGAGGTGTGGAAGTCCACCCTTAATATGCATATCAATGCAATCCATCGAGGGGGTGCGGGAGATAAAAAGCGTGATTCGAGTACCTCCCCCCCTCCCCCCCGCCCTGGGGCGCCACCCCAACCGCTCCCCCCCCCCCCCACCTGGTGGTGCCGGCCAACACCAAGGGCCCAGGCACCCGTCATTTCCGCCTTGGAGGACGCGCGAATCGGTGGGGGAGGGAGTTTCAGTGCGTGATGCGGCGAAAAACAATTGCACGAATTAATTAGGGAGGATCCGTGTCCGCCCTGGGACAAAAAGTGAGTTATTACCGCTGCTATAAGCCCACACCCTCCCCCATTTTTACCTTTTTACCCCGAGAAATAATCAAAATACACCAAATCTCGACTGATGCTCGAGTGAAAAGGGTGAAAGTAGGGAGGCAGATTTTTAGGTTTTGTGCTCGGAGCAAGATGGAGAAAATACTAGAAACGGAATAGAGGGTGGGTACAAGCGAGGTGCGAAGAATATTGAGGGGGAAAAAAGAAGTTCCTGGCGGGACTAATAGGGAGTCAGAAGAAGATGATTAGTGACTGCAGGTGGCGGAATGTTCATAGAGTGAAAGAGAAATAGGGAAGAGGGAGGGAAGGGAGTGGCGTTTTCGACGAATCGGCTGAAACGCTACATTGTATCAGCGCTCACTACTTACTCGAGGAAAGCTGCTTGAACTTACGACATTAATAAACAAACAATGGCCGATACACTGCTACACAACGAATCATTGCGCACAATGGGGATCATGCACTGTATTTTATAGCACTTTGAATGTGAAGTTTGTTAGCTAAAATGTGGTTGGCGAAAATTTAGCTTAAGGATTAAGTTTCGTTGAAATTACCCTCTAAAAAGTGTACGTTTTTGGAGGCTTATTAACATGACGTCATCGCATGATGTCACGACACGTTATTACACGTCACTATGGGCGTTGTTTATCCTGTTGTACGTGGAGGTGAGTTGTTTACTGAATACTTGGCGACAACTTTTCCATTTGTCTCATTTGTTAAATGCAATAAACGAATGTTATTCCATGGATGATAACGAGCATATCTTCCTTAAATTTTACAATACCTGTATAGTGCCCTGTTTGTTCTCCCTCCAAGAATCTCTGCTATGACAAAGAAATCACTGTGTTTTTAAGAAGGATGCCACCATAAGGAAGTCAAGCAAAGGAAAATTGGGGGGATTGCGCTCTTTTAAATTTCATTTCAGTTATTATTTCATTCAAGAAACGGCTAAAAAACCTCAAAACAATATATTCGCTTTGTTTTCTTCTAAAAGTAATGTCTGTTTACGTAGCAATATGGAACCTATACCGTGTAGGGACGTCAGAAGGCGTTTCAGGTCACGTGATTTTCGTCAATTTTCGGCAACATTTTAATAGCATTTAATAATCTTTGAGGGTGACATAGAAAATTTAGCCTTACATATTTAACATTTAGAGAAAATTTCGCATGAAGTAGGTACAATACATGAGAAACAAATTTCATGCCTAGTCCTCATTGTTGAGTTCCTAGCCTATTTAAATGGATTGGAACAAGTGAATTGCATTACGTTGATATGATATGCGGATAAGTTGCACAAAATTCGACGTTTATGGATTTTATTTGCACTTTCAAATCATTTTTAATTAAGAAGCTTAAAATATACAGGGAATGAAAACGTTTTCCAGAATTATCAACTTGAAATCAGTGAACTATAAATAAATTTGATCAAAATATCGTGTCCAACTTCCCCTGGAATTTTCTTAGGCCATCTGCGAGTTTTTTGCGTTATTTGTCAATGCAGATAACCTGGCCAGAAATAAGGGGATTTCGGGATTGAGTTCCAGTCTAAGCGAAAGAATTTTTCTGTGTAAATTCTGCTATTTCCAAAATATTTTTAAAAGACTGTTAAGGGAAGCCTCGTGGCCATTCCTTTTTAATTTCCACATATTGCAAAAATTTGCTAAAGCAAATGAATTCATGCCTAGCTAAATATATAAACCGCGCTCTTGCGACGAAGGAAATTATTTTTTTCCACGACCATAAATGGCGTTTATAACTGCTGTATTGGAAACCACGAATTTTAAACAATGAAGTTCAATAATTCACCAATTTCTATTGCCTCAAATATGAGGAACAAAGGTTATTACTAGGGGTTTCGCGATGCGTAAGCTGTGTTAGCTGCATCTTTCGGGTTTCGCCGTGAATTTGGCTTTAGGGGCAACAGTTTCACCTGCATTAAAATAAGCGTCTTCAGGCCGAAGTGACCTTGGTCAGGTTGAAGTGTCTTCAACATGAAGACGCCTGCTGTAACGCAAGCTAAACTGTTGACCCTAAAAATGCAATGACGCGGTGAAACCCAAAAGATGCAGCATCACAGGACAAAAGGTTATATAATAAAAGGTTAAAGTCGTTCCCGTGGGGATAGCCGTTGGTCGACCATCATTAGTAGGGTCCGAGCTCTCGAAGCCGCCAATCAGAGACCTATTCTCGATTTTCAATACCCTTTCGAAGATCGTAATTGATCTGAGCCTCCATGCGGTAGGCCCAACCGCGGAACTTGGTCATTTCTAGTTGAATATGCAATTTAATTGGGGTTCGTGGTGGCTTGGTGGGTGGAGCACTGAGCTACCGACAGGAAGGTCCCGGGTTCAAATCCCGGGCCAGAGCCTATCTGGACGCCCCCACCTAAAATACTCGCGATTAGATTTTCTGAGATTCAGAAATTCGTTGAAAATCGCAGGTGGCCCAGGGAACCCACTTCTACCCAGAATGTGTGAATTTCACACAATGGCTTAGTACGGGGTGAGCTCTACAATCCCCTATCAAAAACCAACCCTTGATAGTAAAAATGCTATTTAAAATTTTGCAACTTTAACCCTAAATTATTAAGTGCTTATCGTATTTCGGGCGAAAAGGAGATTAAATAGGGTTTTTGAACGGAATTGTGCGGTAAAATTGTTGAAAAAGGTGATGAATTCCCTCAGGCGTGGTTTGGCAACCATGCAGATCGCGGGAAGTGTCAGAACCGTTGGTTCGATCAAGATGAACGCCTGCAAAGCTAATGATAGTTGTGATTGTGGCCATTCCATTAGTATCGTGCCGCCGGTGGCGATATTAAAACCATTCTCGTGGGAAACCCTTGCTTTTGAACACCTCTCCTATCCTTGGCGAGCATCGAGTTGGTGTGGTGGCTAGAGTGCTGACCTCCCATCCCGAGGGCCCGGGTTCGATTCCCGGCAGTGGCGGATTTGTCACTGGAAAACCGGTCCCCACTTGAGTGCCTAGTGGGGGGTATTTCAAGTTCAGTACTCCGTCCGTCGGATGGGGCGTTAAGCCGTGGTCCTCTCGGCGCCTTTCGTTAAGAGTAGGCTAATGCCGACGCCGGATTTCTCTCCACCCTTCCTCCGTTCCCTGAAAACTCCTATCATTACCCAATTACCCACCTATCCTATATGGCGAAAATGACCTTAGCTGTCGGTCGCCTCCCCTGAATAACCAACCAACCTATCCTTGCTCCATTTACGCACGTCCCTTCCATCTCCGCACCCATATTCTACTTCATATCTCTCGAACGGCGCGAACTCTTACGTTTTTCGCCGCTTATAACTCGAGAAATAAATGACCGATCAAAAAACGGAAAAAATACGTCTTTTTATTTTACAAACTCTATCAGATTCGTCAATAAAAAAATATGGTAAACGACCCCATTACTTTTTTAATTCACAAATCATTTCGTGCACGAGGTATTTGTACAATTTTTGGTGCATACAAAAATTGTAACAATGGAACAAGTTACAAGAAATCCATAATCTTAACAATGAATTACAAGACCACTTCATTCTCGCTTGATTGAACGATAATTGAGTAGGTCGCCAAAAATTACGACCGATGCATTACTTCAACGAATCATAGCGCACAATTATCCAGGGATTGCTTTGGATTCAATTACAAATTTACAGCAAAAACTAAGAGCAGGCTATCCATTGGGATTGCCTCTAGGCCACGAGTAGACAAATCACCAATTTATAATGGTCAAGAAAAATGGTAGTTGTCTGAGACCTTTAAATAATGGTGGAGAAACTTTTAGAAAGACAAGTCAGAGGTCTCACAGCGCGAACTACTCATTGTCAGCCCTGTTAGGGATGACATTGGTATGTAATAAGATACCTCATCTTATTAAATAATTGACAACATATAATAAGGCCACATTAGCCGCGCTTCATTGAACGATAACTTAAATTGGCCGCCATAAGCATTGGGTCGTTCACAATATTTTTATGCCGATTCAGAAGGAATTTGCAACGTAATAAAACCGTGTTTTTTCGTTCTTCGATCCGTCGAAATCCGTCAAGTGATGTTTTCAACCCTTCCGGAAAAGTGGGCGAGCAAAGGACTATCAGGTAATCCACTTCGTCCAATCACATCTGAGACCGCGAATCTCCCTCTCCTTATCACAATGGGGACACACAGCTGACTCTGACAATGGAAGTGGTTGCGACAGGGAGAAATAAATTTTGTTGGGTCTAGGCCACGATGCATTGACTGCCAGCAGTCGTATAATTGTTATATAATTATGCGACATAAAAAAAATTCTTGCCATTTAATGGTCTTAAACCTATCCTTGATGCCATAAGAACACTGCCGAAGAAGAAAAGAAGATTAAAATCTGTAATCAAAGTTAACTAACTACGACGCCGGATTGTTCCGACTACATTCCACTCCAAATGCATACTTAATAGCTTACGTGAATATTCTGGATTAAAATTGTAAAAATCAGTAATGCCTACTACTTGCCAAATACCGTATACGCATCTGATTTCTTGCTATTTCATGGTCTTAAACCTATCCTTTACGCCATAAGAACACTGCCGGAGAAGAAAAGAAGATTAAAATCCGTAATCAAAGAAACTAACAGTAGTTACTTACATCCAAAACAAGTGAAGCACACGATAAACATTACTAACAGAGAGTAATTATACGACATAAAGACATTCGGCTGAGAATTGAAAAAGATGATGATAAACAGGTAAAAATATTGAAAGACCACTACTTATCCGTATTTCTGTGCGAAGTATAGGAAAGTATATCCAATAATTTGATTGCGAAATAAAAAGGCCCGTACTTTTAGCACCATTAACGAGAGACGGGACAGCGTTTTAACGTCCCATCCGACGACTTCAACTGGCCTTGAAGTGTTCATCACAACACACTGATGAGGAGACAGATATAACAATCACCTTCCGGAGTTGATTTCAGTTATTTTTGGACGCTGTCCACTCAGAAATGTTTGCTCCCGATATTGTTTTAGATTGGGGATCTTCACTTTGAGGTCAGGTGTGAGCATTAATGTGGTGCAATTTCCGCAAGTCGTTTGGCCAATATTATGGGTGTTTTGGTCGGATTTCTTCACGCTAACGGCGTACAACTTCCAGCTAGTACTCCTAATTGACCGTACGATCATGTAGAAGGTACTAATGATGCACTACGCCATTGAAATCGAAGAAAACAGCGAGAAGTTATTCCCGTTATCTTTTATGAAACGAAGTATAACAATGTTTATGAAGAGAAGGCCACTTATACAATACGCATGCATGAGTTGAATACTGTCTAACTGACTGCCGTTCCAGTGGTAGAATTGAGTGTTTAGATCATCGTCATCGGCCAACAATCCTAGGATTGGTTTGACGCAGCCCTCCACTCGATTCTTCTATCGGCCAACCTCTTCATATTGACGTCATTCCTCTCTTTACATCCTTCACAACTTGCTCCATATACCTCATACGAGGCCTGTCTTTTCCATTCTTCCCGTTCACTTTTCCCTCGACGATTGTCTTCACCAGGCCATCGTGTCTCAAGATGTGACCCATTAAGTTGTCCCGTCTTCTTTTTAATGTTTTCAGTAGACATTTCTTCTCTCCCACTCTTCTTAAGACTTCTTCGTTTGTCACTCGATCGATCCATTTTATCTTCATCATTCTTCGGTAGCACCACATTTCAAATGCTTCCAGCCTGGACTTCTCTGCTGCTGTTATTGTCCATGCTTCGCTGCCATATAGTAGAATGCTCCATATGTATATTCTAATGAAATGTTTAGATGTTCTAATGAAGTGTTTAGATGCTCATACCGTTACATTTCAGCGTTATGACGGTGGGTATTTAGACTAAGCTTCATTTTGGGAATTTTTATCCCTTAATTCATCCGTATTATTATTATTAGTTTTCTACCGGTGAAGGTATGTCTAAATGGCATTAAATTCTTCCTATCCCATAAATTTCAACGATGTCCCTCTTCAGCCCCTCCTGCCTCCCATCATTCTATACATTCCCATATTCTATATTCAAGTCATTATAATACCCAGCGTTCAACATTTTAATTTTGCACGAAAATTTGGCGTTTTTTTTATTTTGTGTGCAGCAGAGTGCGCCATGCCGACGAGTATTCCGACGCCGGGTTTCTCTCCACCCTTTCCCATACACTATACGCATCCGATATATTTCCCAGTCACTCACTCTAAATGTGAAAATTGCATATGCTGCAAGTAATCTCTAAAATAACGGCGAAAACAAAATTGATGTCTCTCATTTAGGAATCTCTCCCTCTAATTTTTTAGAAGACAAGTTCACCGCCGCGGACTCGCCGGAAACCCGACCGTTTCTGGTCGTAAACCAGTCTTTCATACTCAATATTCCGGATCCGAACTTTTGCAAAGAGACAGTTCGAAACCTTGGCAATACTTAAACGGTCAACTCGTAACTTACTCTTTCGTAAGTGTGAATTTTCGAGTATGGTAACGAACCCCACTCGATTCTAAATGTGTCAGCGTGCCTAGCTCCGATTCTGGTCGCAAACAAGTCTTTCATACCCGATAGCTCGGATCCAAGTTTACGCAAAGTGACAGTTTGAAACCGTGCAATGTATAATCGGTCAACTCGAAACTTACCCTTTCGTAAATAAGACTTTACGAATATGGTAATTTTATGCATACAAGTTGAGACAAGGGTGATGAGATGGGTGTTTGTCAAGCTCTGTTGTTTCAGCTCCTGGGAAACCTGATGACAGGCAAAGATAATATGATAAGAAAGACTAAAAATACTGAATAGTATATGGCCAACATACGACTAGGTCACCTTACGACCAAGACTTACGACCTGTCAATCAGAACTGAAGTAAGTTGTGAGTCGACAAAAAGTGAGTGAAGAAGTAAAAAAATGGATTAGAGGTGAGTATAAGAAGTATTCATATTGAAGTTTATCATTTATACGCAATGGGGTTAAAACTCGCGTGCCTCAAGGCACAACAAATATTCAAAAACGAAACAAATTTTGAACTGCAAATTGTACATAATTAAATCAAGCAGTGCTGTGAGAGGAGTTCTACAATCAATATGTAATAATGAAAACAGTTCCTCATATTTGCTCACTTTTTTAAGTGTCACAAACAATTAATGTCATTGAACAGAAGGTAATATTTTAAAACGTTGGCTCTCGAAACGTAGTAATAAGGCATTGCTAACATATGAGACTCGTTACAAGTTTATCGTCGGTACGAAACGTCGCGGTAACGAACTGTCAGTTTACGAAAAGCCGGTTACGAGATATAGTTTAAGAAATAGTCGGTTGCGAATGGATTGAGCACCCCGTGCTTCACTTAGTGAGAGGATAAGTAGAAAAGGGGGTTGCGTACCCCTTGGCAGGGTCTGTCCGGGTGGAAGCCGCTACGAGGTGTTATTTACGACCCTGCGGGCGAGCGAAAGAGCCAGGGCCGGCGTGTACACAAACACACACGAGCGGGACAAATGCGTGCTTCCGGACCGAGTGGTGGGGGGATGCGATATCGGGGGTAGGAGGGGCCCTGAAGGGGAACAGGGGGAGCGAGGAGAATCGGGCGGACAGGGTCGGGGGAGGGGTCTGTCCCGCCGCCGTGTTCAGGACGCACGGCAGGGGGAGGGGTGCACGCGTGCGTATCCAGGGGGTAGGGGGGCGGAAGAGGACTTAATCAGCCTAATCGGCCGAACCTATTTGAGGGACGTGCATTCCGAGAGGGGACACCCCTACTCGCCACACTCCCGTCAACAACCCGCTAGCAGACCAGGGGGGGGGGGGGGGGGGATGGGGGGCAGGGGATTGCGGCGAGGAGACGGAAATGATGTCACAGCTTTTCCCAAGATTGCTCCCGTTGGGACGTTCATATCGCAAATCCTCGAGCATCACCCCATAAGTATACGGGGCACTACGAAATTATAGAAACTATCTGGAATGCTCGACAGGAAGTAAGAGAATAGAGCCTGGGATCGGGTTGATGTGGTACGTACTGGCCTCCCATCCCGAAGGCCCGGGTTTGATTCCCGGAAGTAGCGGATTATTCAGTTGAAAACCGGTCCCCACTTGAGTGCCTAGTGGAGGGCATTTCAAGTCAAGTACTCCGTCCGTCGGAAGGGACGTTAAGCCGTGGTCCCCTTGGCGCCTTTCGTTAAGAGTAGGTTAATGCCCTCACCCTTCTTCCGTTTCCTGAAAACTCCTACCATTACCCAATTATCCACCTATCCTAAATGGCGCAATTGACCTCAACTGTCACTGGTAACGGCTTTCGGGCGTTCCTCCGCGTCGTGTGTTGTCAGGGTGACGACAGTTTCTCCAGCCATCCTGCTGGCGTCTTCAGGTCAGAAGACGCCAGCAGGATGGCTGGAGAAACTGTCGTCACCCTGACAACACACGACGCGGAGGAACGCCCGAAAGCCGTTACCAGTGTTGAGAAACGCCGCGGAAACTTCAGAACCGACCTCAACTGTCGGTCGCTTCCCCTGAATAACCAACCAACCAAGTAAGAGAAGAGAAAAAGTACCAACCAGGGGAATCACCGCGTCATAAATTTCAATTTCAACATTAAAAGGGTAAAAATCACGTCCGAATCTACAATTTCGGTCGCGAAAAACAATGGGGTCATTGGCCATATTTTTTTATTGTCGAATCTAATAGAGTTTGTAAAATAAAAAGACTTGTACTTTTCCATTCTTCGATCCGTCAATTAGTTCTCGAGTTATAAACGGAAAAAAATGTTTTTAACCCCTTCGGAAAAGTGGAAGTGCAAAGGACTAGTACGTCATCCACTTCGTCCAAACACAACTGAGCCCACGAAGCTCCTTCACCATTTCACAATGGGGGACACACAGCTGACTCTGCCAATGGAAGTGGTTGCTACAGGATTTCTTCAGGCAGACCTCCCCTCCCCACCTCTGCTCCCTTACCGTTCTTCCTTAAAACAGGTAATGGATGGGAGGGGGATGACGTGGATATCCTTAAAGCAGTACGTTCCGTGGGTGTCACCTTTTGCTTATTTTAAGTTTTGATTTATGAGTGAATGGCTCTGGTTACAAGATTATTTTTTTCACTAAAATTCAATTTTCATAGCTATTTTGGTTCTGCATAAAAGCCCCTATTGTCACATTCCCTTAGCTGCAGATGCTTTAGTCTAGAAATAAGGCTTTAAAAATATTCCAAATGCTGGGATTATATCTCAACATCTACGTTAAATTCAATACTAAGAATATTATGACTCCGACCCCCGAAGCGGTATTTTAGCATGCGGTTTCTGACTTGGAAGCCAGGGCTTGCTATTGAATAATCGAATGTATCCAAAGTCTTCAGCGGTCTAAAGTGGGCTTGTGGTAACAAGTATGATTAGCAATACTAGTGATTAAATTTTCAAAAGGACGGAAGGTAAGTGCCTTGCTTCAATCAAGTATTTTTTGATCAAGTACGTGGATTTTTGCTGATTCGTTTGGCTCAGTTGATCATCGTTAAAAGCGTACAACTGTGTAGGATGCATTCATCCCTCTCTCCCTGCCACACACCTTTATTGTGGCCCACAGGATAGTATGTAGAATATGTAGATGATGACCCTGATGCTTGGCAATTGCAATACACCGTCGGAAACATGCCTTCTATTTTCACCATCTGACCGACGGGAATGTTTTCTGGCTTCTAGGTACCTACCGCGATATTTCCCTTTAAAAAAATTAAGAGTAAAAATAGTAATGTATCACGAATTTGCAAAAGGATATCCGTGTTGCTCTCACTGATGGCAGCGACAATTGGTCATCCAGATTCATGTCTACAGAGACGCCTAAAGAATTTAGGCACCCTTCAGTGTGGCCCCTTTCTTACAAAGGGAGTATTTGGTCACCTGCTTGCTTAATTGGGACACGGCTTACATCGGAGAAGGCGCAATGAAATTGACCTCTGATAAGGTCTTCATTCAATGATTTTCCGTATCTATTTTTCAGTATCAATCAAAATGAACTTCAATCACTAGAGGTCATCATAATTAGTTCTCCAACTCGAGGCACAGTCGCTTCAGCCGGGACTAACCGTATGCTACACCTTTTGGCTTTTCCACCCACACAACTCGACATATACTCTCCAGCTGCGTATCATCCATCTTCATCTGCTGCTTCTGTCTTCGCTAGCACCGCACCAAAACATCTTCCTTCCTTAACATTCCCCTGCAATCGCAATCAGCATTAGCTTATTAGCGACCTGGCTGACGATACCGGCGAGAATGTTCACATCACAGTTACATCCCCCATTCCTGAATCACCATTTTCTACATTCCAACGAGTGATCTTCACGCTTCAAACGTAAGTTATTGAAAAACAAGTCGGCAGAATTAAGGCTGTCAGGCACTATTCTTAACTACTTGTCCTCGCTCACGGCTGAAACATTCGCCAAGGGTCATCGGCCAAAGAGCGGCTTTCAATGTCAAGTCTTGTAAGCATTCAGGCTATCCCTCAAGGATTTGACACGGCCGAAGAGTGGATGCCGAGAGCGACCGTGAAGAAACCCGTCTGCTAAGGCTCGCTGGAATCAATCCGACTCGCACCCTGCGACCCTTCGTGGAAACACCCAAAGCACAGAAGGGGACACCCTAGCGGAGAAAGGGTTAGTTCACGCAAGGCAAGAGAAGAGGGATATTCTTCTCGTTCCTCAGTTCTATTGGCATAATCAGGATGAACATCATCAATGAAAGAGTAAGCTAAGAGTGCACAGGCGTTACTAACAGCATAGAGTAAGTATATAATAGAGGGCTCACCGCATAGGGAAAAACTGTTATACGTTTGGGATGTAGTAATGGAAGGTTTTCATAGATGGCGTGGTAACAATTTTGCGCTTTACATCTATATTTTCATTATACCACGCAAGCCACCATAAATGTGCGTGGAAAGGGGTGAATTTATGCCAAACATTCATTTCATATGATGCTAAAAAAAATGGATTAGTAATAATATACTAGTCTAAAATTCAAATTTATTTTAAAAGAGATAAAAATAGCAAAGCAAGCATGTAATACTATCCTGTTAGTTGTGTTAGCCTAAACCTATTATATCAACATTTGTGGTACACATTTTCAGACCCAATCCCTCCCATCCCCATCCTTATACCTTTCTCCCAATCTGAAGCGCCTATTAGAGCGGAAACAGACTTAAAACCCCCTAAGAAATGCAACTACCTATGCTATTCATTAATACATCCGTGTTTATGCTACTGGATATGTTACCGCTATTTATATTCCTAATTGTGCGAGGAAAAAACTACATTTTGAATTCGTCAGTTCGGCATCGCTTGGGTCGCGTTATGTATCGCTTCAATTGCTTTCGTTTTTCTAATCAACTTAAGTGGCACATAACATATACTATTGTTGTAGTTTTGTTCATTTATTATTATGGTGAGATATGTCTGCACCTAACGTCAACAGTCACATGGATAAGTTCACTTTTCTCTCACTATTAAAGCAAACACATCTTGTCACATCGCCTAAAATCTTCACAGAATATGATGATAGGAATCGAGCCTCTTCCAGTTCTCACATCACAGTTTAAAGAAACCTTTTTTCGGGCGAATCTATAAAGACGCCAACTCCCCTCCTGTGGCGAGTTCAACCACTTCTCCATCTGATTACACCCTCCAACTTTGGGGAAGTTATAAAAACCGAACAACCTTTCTCGACCGTAGGTATGTTTAGGTGCGTCGACGACCAAGGTAATTCTGCACCACGCACAATTATACTTACATTATGAGTGAATGTGGTCATTTAAGTATTGATCTTAATATATATGAAAACAATAAATTTATTACTCCAAATTTTACAAATATGTACAACTTTAGTACAAGAATGAAGGAGCTTTAGGTAGCTTCAATGGTTAAACACCAGAGTAGAATAAATTCCTCTCGGGTTCTCCACCACTCTCTCAGAGTCTCAGGGTCCCTCTCTCGTCATCAGGGAAGATGAGTGACTCATCACTCATCTGCCCTGAGGACGGTGCACGAGTCGAGCACCGAAACGTCGGCCATGAACCAACTAACCTGGTGGAGAACCCGAGCGGAATTTCTTCAATCAATTCGCCGGGAAAGCATACGCTCTTATTTCACCAGTGTAGAAGCTACCATGCTTGAATTTAATGCAGAGCTAGTCACCAAAATATCAATTTTAAGTACGTATTATTATAAATATTTATCATTAAATATCACACGTGGCAAAAACATCTACATCTACATCTACACGATACCCTGCAAGCCACCGCGAGGGTGTGTGGCAGGGGGTGAAGATCACCAAGCATGCACTATTGACATGCAAACAAGCAACTATAGTGTCTCATTCGACTAGATTGTTAGTATATATAGTATTTGAGGGGTTAATTCATGCATCATGCACTACGGAATACTCTAAAATATTTCCCCCAGCTATCCCTTTTCTATGCTGCCTATTCTGTTCTCTTATAGTTCGGGGGGAAAATGCCATTTTGAATCTATCGGTACGACAATCTATCTCTCTAATCTTATTTATCTGGTCGAATCTAGCATAATACGCTGGTTTTTTTAAATATGTGCCTATCATCTTCAGAAAAGCTATCCGATTGAAATTTCTTTAATAGATTCAATCTGTACTTTAACCTACGCTCCGATAATGATTCCCACCCTAATTCTTTTATTAATTCTGAAACGCTACTCAACCTATCGTAACACCTTTTAACGAACCTAGCTGCTCTACGCTGCACACTGTCTAGTTCTCTGATCAAACCTAATTCATTAGGATCCCATACACTGGCTGCATACTCAAGGTGGGGCCTAGCTAGTGAAAAATAGCATCACTCTTTTGTCTTCTCATCACATTTCCCAAGTACTCTTTTTACAAATCCTAGTTTTCTCTTCGCTCGGCCGCATATTTCCCTTATGTGTCTTCCCCACGATAAATCCTTAGTGATTGTTACACCTATATATCTTATGGTTTCAACGTTTTCGATCTTCGTGTTACTAATTTTTTACGTACGCTCTATCGAATTATAAAACATATCATGTGAAGAAAATGTAGATAAGAAGATATAAGTAAAAGCAAACAAGAAATTGTTTTGTTACATGTTCGTTTCAGAAACTGACAAATGGACAAAAATATAAAATTTGGACAACAAATATAACTTTTTAGTTATCTTATACTTTTTTAGTTATCTTATACTTCTTTACTTTAACTTATACTTCTACATAAACATAAATTAACTTGTTTTAAAAAGGCCGGTTTCTTTAAGGTATTGCATTAGATAGTTTGTCCGGTCCGGGTCATTTCCTAGCACGTGTTCCAGGCTACCCTTGGTGCCTATCTTGTTGCGCCTGGATCGGTACTTATCGCACTCCGTAAGGAAGTTGGAGTACACGGAGAGGGCATTCGTCACACAGAGGTGGAGTCACTTCTTCTGTGGAGAGGAACGAGTGTGTCAGGGCACAACGCCCGACTCGCGACCTTAGTTGCTTAGCGAACTCCCTTCCCGGCAGTCTTCGCGGCCGACCCTCGCCCCCCCCCCCCCCCCCCTCCCTGCCGGGAAACAATCTCAGGGGAGGAGAAGTCTTCTAAGAAAGGGAAAATTCCACGGTTCAGAGGGGAGTGGTCGGAGAACCTTCCCAGCCCTCACATCGCTGCCTGCTGCAAGTCAGATAAAAGCGATGAACTCTCGGAACTGCGGTCGGAAGAGTGGAGCGTGGGATGGAAGAAATAAGGATGTCGGGTTATTAGCGCGAAAGTATTTAAATGCATGCGCGCATCTAAGTGCGTACATATGTATCCGGATGATATATGGGGATGAGAAGGGGCGTGGAAAAGAAGTTTTCCTCCCGAGCCGAAGGTTGAGATAACCGCATCTCTCCACAGATTTGGATTCCTATCAAAAGGTCTAAGTGAAATCGAAATGTGGAAAATGTGCGATATGAAGATAAATCACAAGAAAGCGAATTTTATTAGCTATAATACGGACAAAGAGGATAAAATAACCATCAATCGGAATGAAACAAGGAGGCTAATGAATGAATTAATATATTCTGAAGATTCAGGCGATATGAAGTGGAAGCGAAACATGATAACACAGAATATATATTAATTCAATAACACAGAAAGAAAAACACGAGCCAAATCCACAAAAAATAAACTCTACTACAAAACTTAACAAAAAAAAACTTTACAGTAGTAAAGTTTATTTTTGTGGATTTGGCTCGTGTTTTTCCATCTGTGTTATCGAATTAATATATATTGTGGAAAATTGCTAAAGTTTTTTACTCACCTAATATGTCTGACTTCCACTACGTGATGCGTGAAACAGTGAACAGTATGAGGCTAATGAAGATTAAAATCTTCAAAATTCCAAGGAGAATATTAGATAGAAGTAGATTTTATTATACTGTCGATAAATAGATAAATAAAAGTACATAGAAGTAAGTAAATAAATATTGCTTCTTAACTACATAAACAAATTTAGGATTTCATTCACAAAACGGGATTGAAGAAGAGGATCAAAATAAAGAGTTAGTCTTTGGGATAGGAATAGGACACGAGAAAGTGAAATAAGGGTTAATGTGGAAAGATGATAGATACCCGAAGACCAACTAAAACCGACGGAATTCTAGAACGATGATGATTAACGCTTAAAAAGGGATTGAGAAAGCCTCGAGCGATGTACACGAGATTTGGCTAATTCAATGCATCTTTCACATTACCCAAATCTTCTGGCGTGATAGCTAAAGAGTCAAATTAGCCATTATAATACTCGTACTCTTTCTGCGTCTAATTTCATTTCCCCAAGGCCATTATGAGCAAAATATGCCATAAGTTCGAAAACAAAATGTGCATAGAGATAAGAGTTACTTAGTCCGGAGGAAAGCATTTACTTATTGATAGTTTACGATTTTCCGATTATTTTTAGTTCCGATGATATTTAGTACATTATATGCATGCTCGTTCTTCACAGATTCTTCCTAGATCCCAACCCAATCGGTCAGATTAAAGGAATCACTCTGATTTGAGCGCGTCGAACGCAGGACGGCCATTTCCAGAAAATCAACCCACGGAATCCTCCGGTGAGCAACGTCCGTAACGAAGAAATATATTTCCGTATCCCCCCTGGCTCGAGCTAACCTTTCCTTGGCAATAAAAAAGGAATAAAAATACACCCGTTTCGGGAAACGATACGGGGATGATGTACGGTCCATTTTTTTCCGAGGGAGCGTCCGTTTGATCTTGAAGCATGTCCGCCAGAAGCGATCCCAAACTAATTCGGCCAAATTGGCTCGGGTCGCGTTCGATCGAGCTGCGGACTTTGCGAGCGACAGAGAGAGAGAGAGTCCCCTTCCCCCCTTCGCTCGTTCGCCCGCTTTTGTTTTCTTGGGAGTGCCTTCGCAATTACGAAGAGCTTTGCTGCGCTCACGGGAGGAGCGTGACAGATATGGATATGCGCCCGGAACGCCGTTTCTCATCCCCGCGACCCAGGAGAGCCAATGGGGGGCGGGTGCGTATAAGGGGGTGAAAGGGAGGGAGGGGAGACAGGGAGGGTGCGGTCGGGTGCAAGGAAGATCGCGGAGCAGCCACGTGACGTGCGTGGGCGGTCACCCGACGAACGTGAAGAAGGCGTGCATCAGATGCAGAACTGCGGTTGAAGGAGGGATGAATCACCACCACTTCGCACTTCTTCTAGCTTCAGTATGGCACGTGTTTCACCTCTCTTCAAGCTATCTACAGCACCTCTTCAAGTGCTCACACCCATTGAATTCTCGAATCCCAACTTCTCGCAAAAATATCGAATTCTCATTCTCTTTGGAGGAGAAAAACGCGATTTTTTAACTATGAAATGGTCTGAATATACGGTCTTGGAATTTGTTTCAGAGATTAAGTCTAAATTTCAACCTGCCATCTGACAATGATTCCCAATTTAATTCATTTAATAGACTGGTTACGCTAATAAGGATATCATACCGTCCTTTTACAAAACTTGCCGATATTCGCTGCACACGTTCAAGTTCGTTATTTAGACCAATTTCGTAGGGATGACTTATTTGTCTGCCTTGCAAGACCCAAAGATTCTAGCTACGCGCTAACAGCGATAGAATCGCCACCTTTTAACGCCTTTCCCGTAAGTTTATCCCCCATATATTTTCCGGGAGGAAAGCAGAGGGGTACGAAATGGCTTGGCATGGATAGCGACAGCGGGCGGGAGAGAGGAAAGGTCACCGAACGACGAGGAAGGGAAGACTTCCCGAAACGGATGGGCAAAGGCGAGGGAACGGAAGGCGGCCGAAATTCCGACCCCATAACTTTCCCTCGCTCCGGCCCTGGATGTCAAGACGTTTCACGCGATCGCAACTCCCGGAAAGAAGGGAACCGAAAGACATTCCGGCCGGAGAGAGGCCTCTCCGAGCTATGCAAAAGGCCGGAGCGTATTTTTCCCAGAGTCGGGCGTGGCGGGGGTGAAAAAAAAAATGAAGCCGTCGGGGCCGAAGCCAAGTTCGTAAGTGGATTGCAGGGAAAGCAGCGGCCACAGAAAAGACCAGGGACTCAATTTCCCCCAAATTGAATTCGGACGGTGCAATAATGTAGCGGTTACTGCTCCGAACAACAGTCGCGTCCCCGTTAACTCCTTATTGCTGATAAATATCGCATATCGGAGGGAAATATCGAAAATTCGGGGTGGAAATATTGCGGGAATCATTTGGGCGACATCCCAGAAATAGGAATAAGAGGATTTTCAGCTAAATAAGGTCTCGTGTGTTTTTCTAACAGATACGAGAGAGGACCGAAAATGGAAACTGGATGCACGTAATACCTAAAGCATGCAATTTTGATTGAATTCGTATAATCCACATTTGGTCTCGGGATTGACCCGAACAGGTAACCAAGGAGTCACGTGGTGTAAACCCGAATAGTTTGCAAATTTAATGTGTCTGTATCGCTCGTTACTGTATCATTGTTTTCACTTGCGTTTTTCTCATCTGTCTCAAGCATAGAGCCCCCAGATGAGATAAAACAAAATTCTACATAAAATTGCGCATCGTATGCTAGTTTTTTGTCAGAACGACATTTTTCTTTACATTAATAATCTGCTAATTTCACTACAACAGCCATACTGTGCCGTATAACTAAGTTGCTGAATTTTAACGTCTTTATTTTTCAAATATATGATGGAAAGGCCACATTATTGCAGCTGATGTCTTGTTGCACAAGGCTACATTAGTGCAGATATTGCCACAAATTGCAGATTCTGTCTTTTTATTACAACATTTTTATTTTTCGAAATATCTGCTATCTAAGTAAAATTTATTATGATTTAATAGATGAAACAATTCTACAACAATGAATAAAACAAAGCAACGAAATTACAAATGCGAATAAAATATCGACAAACATGAAGGTAATGTAATCTTGAATATTTCTAAACATATTTCTCTTCATGACAGTTTGTTATATATGATAAACTATACTGTTTTAATAATTGGATTGTTAACAGTTTTTCATCATTATGTACATCATTACAACACTGAAGATGGATCCGAAGATATCCGAAACGTTGGTAAATTTTTGTCATTTTAATTCTAATTGAGTATAAATATATTATATTAAAAGAGGTCGAGAAAACAGATCATATAAAAAATAAGGAATCTCTCCAAAATATGCAAGAGGAGAAAATGGATAGTAGCATTATTAAGAGAATCCGTGCCTACCGCTATGCATGGGATAAATGTTCGATAACTTCAACCGTTTCTATAGTCAAATGAAACTAACCAAAGTTACTAAAAACTTCGTGTAAGTGGAGAACGTGTAAGAGCCGAAATGGTGGCAGGAGCAGCCCCCGCTCAGGGTACGTGGAAAAGCAATGCCGAGGGAACGGAGAAAACGACATCCAGCAGAAAATGATAATCAAATCAAAACTTTAAACTCTGAGCTCGCGCTTTGAGTCCCGATTAGCGAGAGAGCGTCGAATTCCCACACGTACGGCACTAAACAACCTCTCCACCACTCTGATTACAGCGTCTTCCGAGGCGAACGCATATTCCGGACACGTCCGCTGAATTTGCTCTTGCTCCGCCTCGTATCTCTCGCGAACCCTCCCCCTCTATGCCCCCGCCCCCCGAAAACCCGCGAGATGTAACTCTGTCCCACCCTCCCGCGATAATGCATCTCTGCGCGCAGCTACATACGCACGTGTGATGCGAACTTATATATACGTGTGTAAACCACGGAGCGGCGTGGTTGAATAGCGAGATTGCCGCGATTTTTTAGTTTCCACATAGCGTCCAATGGATTAAGGAAATATCTTCTGATAGAACTTCAAATTTTACTTAAAACAAGTGACAGAAAGGTAGAAAACTTAGAAGTCTCTTGAGATGTAGAGTAATTAAAGGAAGTTGCGAGAGGAAAAGGTATGGAAAAGAAATGAGGTAGTTGGATGAAGCAATATGAAGCTTTTACCATATGTTTCATTTCCGAATTTGATAAAATTTTTATAATAAAAAGACCAGTATATTTCCGTTCTTCGATCAGTCAATAAGTTCTCGAGTTATAAGTGGTTACAAAATTATGTTTTTAACCCTTTCGGAAAAGTGGGTGTGATGCAACCTCTGACGTATATCGACTTCGTCCAATCCCAACTGAGCCCTCGAAGCTACTTTGCCTTATCGCAATGGGGGGGGGGACACAGCTGACTCTGCCAATACGAGCGGTTGCGACAGGATCTGTGCGAGCAGACCTTCCGAGAATCCCCCTCCACTCCCTTCCTTTTCCCTAAAAGTAGTCAAGAACGGGAGGTAAATCACGTCAATGGTCTCAAAGCAGCTTTTTGGGTGGCCGTCACCTTTTGCTTATTTTAATTTTTGATTTATGAGTGAATGGCTCTGGTTATGAGATTAATTTTTTCACTAAAATTCATTTTTCGCTTCCATGTAACGATTTCGTGTAGAAATTATCAATCTCGGTTCCGAGTAAACGCCCCCATTAGGAACACTGAAATTCCGAAGGAGGATGAAGAAAATGAGTATATTGATGTGGGTAGGTAGAAAGTGTACTGATCCAAAAAAAAAAATAATGCGGCTAAGCATTATATTGATATCCCTATGCATGGTAGGCAAATACAGATAAATATATTTACATGAATGCCATTGTATCCAATATTCCCTTTTATTACTATGTAGAGACTAACCATCTAGTTGCACGTGTCAATATTATCGAGCATGTGTTCATTTAGTAACCTAGTTGCATCTCAATAGTACATGTTTGGTGATCTTTATCCCCTGCCACACACCTTCGCGGTGGCTCGCAGGATATTGCAAAGATGTATATGTAGATAGATGAATATAAAGAGTGGAAGGATAGAGCAGAATTATTCCATCAAAATCATTTTGGACGAAGGCGGACGTGGTCCTACAGATAAGCGTAAGCGAACTGCGAGAGGAGCCTCTACTAAAATAGGAGAACAAGCTTCAGGAACTCTTGGTGAAGGCAATGGGGGATTTACTCGGAACCGAAATCGCTATTTTCTACACGAAATCTTTAGATGGAAACGAATAACGAATTTTAGCGAAAATTTAATCTTATAACCAGAGCCATCATCATATATATTATTACAGAAAGGTCTTTTTCTGTCATTCCGTATATGCTCCGTTAATACTCCACCTACAGTGATAAATGAGGTATCATTTTAAACGTTGAATCACGGGCTTCTGACGAAAAATACAATCTCAATCTCAAATTTCACTATTTATCCATCAATTTGACTTAAAAGTTTCGATCCAGAACCCGTTTTTTCGCATAGACAGTTGTATGTAGCATTTTCTAGAGTTCGCACTTTCCCTGATATTTATGTTTCTGTTAAAGAAACTCATAGGTAACCAAAAAGTTACAGACGACAACATTGTTACTTCTAATATTGTCTTTAAAGAAGTTTTGTAAATTACGTGCCATTATTCAGCAACAGACGTCATGATTGTTCCTACTGGTACCAAACTCTCTTGCCTGTATTGTATTCATATGTTTTGTACAAACAAGTATAAAGAAAGCATAAAGAAAACAAGTATAAAGAAAGTACTTTATGATACACCTTCTTCTCTATTTAAAACCCAATTACGCCGTTTCCTTAACATACTTATTCCCTGATGGCGTGAAAGTGCGAAATTTTCGCACGGGTTACCTTGTTCGCTCATATATAAAAAATTAAAATGAGCAAAAGGTGAAAAACGACCCCATTACGGTAACTACCATCTTATCGGTAATTTTACGTGCATAAACGCTGTTAAGATAGAGGGGTTAGAGTTAAGTTTCAAAGTACTTCAACTCCTTGGGGTTCATCGCAAAATCTACCTGAGCAGTCCTAAGTCAACACAACATCAACGATCCCGCGACATTTACATTTCTAGGCCGGCGTTTAACCGACTTGCGGTCGCGAGGTGAATGTTTTTACTTATAATGCTGAGCATCAGTTTGAAAATTATTACAGAACGGAAAAGTGTACCATATGGACCTTACTCTTGAAAATACGAAATAACCCGTTCGTTACATAGTATATAATAATGCTGCACGTTACGCAACTATGTCACCCCCATCGTTTAATCCGTAAGCAACTGAGTTGAGAGACTGTGCAATGGGAAGAAATCTAAAGGATTGCCATTCAATCGCGAAATATGGCAGTCATACCTTTTTATGAACAGATAATTCGCTCCCTATCTCATAGCTGGTGATTTCCACAAACGTGAACGTACGAAGAAAAGTTGTTTCATTAAATCTAAACCGAAAGCAGAAGTTTCACAGAGAAAAAAATAATTTGGCTTGACCGGGATTCGAACCCGGATCACCTAATTTCCAGCCCTTCCCTTCAACCACTTAAGCTACCGAGGTGTCATGTGGAATATTAAAGGCGGAAATTAGGGGATCCGGATTCGAATCACGGTCAAGGCAAATGATTTTCATCTACATCTACATCTACATCTACACGATACCCTGCAAGCCACCGCGAGGGTGTGTGGCAGAGGGTGAAGATCACCAAGCATCTACTACTAACATGCAAACAAGCAACTAAAGTGTCTCATGCAACTAAATTGTTAGCATCTATAGTATTTGAGGCGTTAATACATGCATCATGCACTACAGACTACTCTAAAATATTTCCCCTACCTATCCCTTTGCTATGCTGCCTATTCTGTTCTCTTATAGTACGGGGGAAAAATGCCATTTTGAATCTATCGGTACGACAATCTCTCTCTCTAATCTTATTTGGCTGGTCGAATCGATTTTTTCTCTGTGGAACTTCTGCTGTTGCCCAATTTCAGCAGGAAACGCCGTTAAGGTTATCGCGTCCAGTTCGCGGTCCTTCTGTTTGTAAATCTAATCCGATTGAGCGTTTAAGCTCAAAATTTGAACACAATCCCACATATATCCCACAATACATAAGTAACACTTTTGATGGTTTACAGTACCAACTCCAAATATTCGCTATGCCTTAAATACTACCGTGAATGTGGCAAGTTGGTATCAGGGTTTCACTTCATCGCACCGTGGAGTGCTTACGAGTAGAGTACTCCGTCCGTCGGATGGGACGCTAAAGCCGTGATCTCCTCGGCGTCTTTCGTTCAGAGCATGCAAATGCCGATGCCGATGACCTTACCCTTCCATTCCAATCCTTATGTTCTGGTTCGGCCCCGCAGGAGCTCCAACCTTCCAACATATCTGTGGATTCTTGCCCTTAGTGTCGGGAGCAAGTAATAAAGCAAAAGGTTCGTGCAAAAGACAGAATTTATTCGCAATCAAGAGTTAAACCAATCGCGTCTCAAATAGCCAAAAGAGAGTTATACACGTTACCTCTAGCTCGGGAGGATAGAAGAGAATGAGCGTGTTCGGTACCACGGGTGGATGGCACGGCTTAGAGCACGGACCCAACGCATCGGTCTCCAAAGATGGACTACATTCTGACGACAACCGATACACCAATCTCCACCCAAATGCCACCGTGCACGATATTATACAGAAGGCAAAAGGGGGATGTTTTTTCGGTCAAGGAGCAGGAGAGAAGGGTAAGTGAAATTTTACTCTCGAGGCATTGGCTGTTGACTATTCTGAGCGACGCCCATCAACAGTACATAAATATCTTTTGGGAACGTGAAATTTAGAATAACAAAATTCTATCAAGATTCATGCGCCCGTCCGGGACATTGCACTTATATGTATTTTCCTCCCGGTCTGAAGCGCCTATTACAGTGCCGGTACAGACTTGATAACCCAGAGGAGATCCGCTGAAATAGTTCCAACATCGGTATAAAAAAGGTTTTCTCCGAGAAAATGATTCCTCAATGGTTTCAGCTAACTTACCTGCGACACCGGTTTGAATGTCGGGCTGATTTGTATTGAAAGCGAGCAAGGGTGCGACGATCTTTAAGGCGGAAACCTATTGTCGGCGCAGAAATTATGTGCACTCGAGTTTGAATACAAATAACAAACTAATAGCTAGGCCTATAGAAAATCTAATCACACAGTAATTTTTCTTATTTCATTCTGCGTTATTGGATAACAGACATAAATTTTTAAAACGTATTTTCATATTTTTTACAACAGATGTTGCCGGTTTTGGACGGTGTTCTAGCGAAGCGCCGACTTTGATGACTCGTAAATCAATAATAAACAACTACAAATAGGCAACACTGCATGATTTAAAGCACGCCGGTCGCTTGCAGAGGGAGCTCGTTTTCGCCAATATTAATACAAATCGATATAAATTAAACGCATTTGTTGAAATATTAGACAATCACATATTAGATACGTTCAGGACATGTGGATTATAACGCTACCAAGAATGAAACTCTACCACACCCCAATTTTGAAATGCTTACGTTTTATAAAATTGACGACATCTTTTCTTCTATTAAAGTTATACACTGGAAACTTACAGAGTGCATGGAAAAATTATATGGCTATTGTTATTCAAACTTTGGTAGCAATTGTATGCTTGATTATTGATTTACGAGTCATCAAAGTCGGCGCTTCGCTAGAACACCGTCAAAACCGGCAACATCTGTTGTAAAAAATATGAAAATACGTTTTAAAAATGTATGTCTGCTATCCAACAACGCAGAATGAAATAAGAAAAATTACGGTGTGATTAGTTTTTCTGCAGGCCTAGCTATTAGTTTGTTATTTGTATTCAAACTCGAGTGCACATAATTTCTGCGGCGACAGTACTTGTGCCTCCTCGGGCCAAAGCGAAGCCCCACGCCACGTTTCAGCGCGCGAGATTCGCCGCTCTCACTGGGAGGCAGAAGCCGTCTCGGCGGCCAACGGATTGGGGAGTGAGGATATCGCTGTCTCCTCGGCAAATGTGTCGCCAAGGCTCCCACCCCGATACGGTGATACAGTTGGGGTGAGTCGCGGCGGCGAGGGATGTCATGCCCGTGGCCGGAGGGTGAGGAGTCGAGAGAGAGAGGGTGGTTTTCGGAGGGTCGGGGATGAAGGGGGTTGGTTTATATGACGGTGGAAGGCGTGCCACTCCATTCTGACACCCTAGCCGGGGGGAGGGGGAGGTTTTAGATGTTCGCAGCTACGTGTGTGCGAAGGGGTGGGAAAAGTGCGGTGGTTGGCTTAGTGGGGGGATTTGGAGGGCGCCGAGTTCGTGTGGGTGGGGGGAGGGTTATTTTAGGGGTGAGGAGTCGGGATGCTGGGGACGGGAGGGGGCAATCCACTTAATTGAAAAGGGGCACGTTCCTCCACCCCTCACTCCTCTCTCTCTCTATCTCTCTCTCTCCCTCCATCCGCTCCCATCTCTGCATTTTTCATCCCTCTCCCTCCCTGTCTTTACTCTTTCCTCTTTGTCCGTCTATGTCTTCTCCAGATTTTTCGCTCTCGGAGGGATTCCCGCATTTCACGTCCACTCGTACTGATCAAATGTGGGGTATTAAAAAATAATTTTTACTTTACCTTTATGGAAATATATTAGAATGATTTTAAAAATACATTTTTTTCAAAGATAGTGTTGGCATGAAAATATTACTAGCCTATTTTTGCTTAGTAGCGAGCATTAACCAAGTCAGTAAATGGGTCCTTCTAGTGAAGATCCATGCAGATTTTCACTAGCAGACCTTGCTCTGGTTTGAATTAACACGGTCCATACCTTTATATTTAAATAGATTAAAACATCTATTTATAAATATTCTCTTTCCATTTTCAGATCTTGGGAAGCACATCCGGGAAATATGTGGCCGAGCCAAAAGAAAGTTAGGATTTATAAAAAGAGTACTTGGGAATTATGATGAGAAGAAAAAAGAGAAATGTTACTTTTCACTAGTTAGGCCCCACCTTGAATATGTAGGCAGTGCATGGGATCCGAATGAATTAGGTTTGATCAGAGAGCTAGACAGTGCGCAGCGTAGAGCAGCTAGGTTTGTTAAAAGGTACTACGATAGGTTTAATAGCGTTTCAGAATTAATAAAGGAATTGGGGTGGGAATCATTATCAGATCTTAGGTTAAAGCACAGGTTAAATTTGCTGCAGAAATTTAAATCGCACAGCTTTACTGAAGATGTTAGATATATATATTAAAAACACCATCGTATTATGCTAGATTCTACCAGATAAATAAGAGTAGAGAGATATATTGTCGTACCGATAGATTCAAAATGTCTTTTTCCCCCGTACTAAAATAAGAGAATACAATAGGCAGCATAGCAAAGGGATAGGTAGGGTAAATATTGTAGAGTAGTCTGTAGAGCATTTTGCATGGTTTAACAACCAATCTCTTTATTTCTATGTAGATAGGTACTAACCGTGTAGCTGCGTGTGACTCTATTATGTAGCATGTTTCCGTATAGTAGAGCCTAGTTGTATGTCAATAGTGCATGTTTGGTGATCTTCATCCCCTGCCAAACACCCTCTCGGTGGCTTGCAGGGTATCGCATAGATGTGGATGTAGATCTTTCAGGACCATAGTATTCGGTGATAAGTGAAATAAACACCCCTGTTCCAACAGTGGACTATGGAAATAATGCACATGGACAACCAGAAAATATAATCTGCTGAGTTAAGCGAAAAGGAAACATATTAACTCTAATACACACTTCTATGCTGTATTTGGTCTTCATGCCAAGGGGAAACGTGAATTTCCTGTCAACAATCACCTTTGATGAAACCAGGCGTGGGCAATGGAATACGCTGAAGATTAGAGAAGTGACGTCTCCGATTATCGAAATTCTCGTGGCGATTGCCTTGTCTCGTAAAAGGAGGTATCGTCTCCATTCGCGTCTCAAGTTGCCTACTATAATCTCGTTCCGAGTGTCACGACAAATGTGCCTTAGCGTTATACGTTTAGAAGTTACAACGAATTTTCTTGGGGCATTTACGGGGGAGCATCAAGTTAATATCCCTTGACTTTAATAACTCCCGCTTCTCCATCATTTTAGGTCCAACAAAACCACAATGCAAAGAGAAACGCGGAAAGAGGATCATTCATTATTTAACGAAGCCGTTTTAAGCATCGAGTAAGGAAATATGCTCATTCAATTTTCACAGGTGTTCTCTGATAGCCTTTTCGCGTATGAAAACTTGATTTCGCAGTAAAGCTATCAATGCAACATACCAGTTTAATAAATTGAAACAATAGGTATATTTGTTCCATTCTATTTTATTATATATCTTTATATCTAATGTCATGGCTGTAAAGCATCTGTGCTTCTTCATTGAAACATTTGAGCCTCGTCTCCGTCATAGGTCAGCAATCCTAGGATTAGTTAGACGCAGCTCTCCACTGAATTCTTCTATCAGCTAATCTCTTCATATTTACGTATTTCTTCACTTTCACATTCATCATCAGTTGCTCCATAAATCTCATACGACGCCTTCCTTTGCCATTCTTGGTGTCCGCTTTTCCCTCGACGATTGTCTTCATCACGCTATTGTACCTTAAGATGGGGCCGATTAAGTTGTCCCGTCTTCTTTCTAAGGTTTTCAGTAGACTTCCCTTCTCTACCACTCTTCTTAAGATTTCTAAGTTACTTACTCAGTCAATCCCTTTCATCTTAATCTTTTTTCTGTAGCCCCACATTTCCAATGCTTCCAGATATTCTTAAGATGAAAAAAGGAGAGAAAAATATAACTGACAATCAGTGAAAATTAATGACCAGATATTTTCTTAAGAATTAAGACCTCTTCGTTTGTCGAGGCTCAGGGAGAGGTAAAAGAATTTTCTGGTGCCTAACACGTCTTGTAGAGCACACAAGGCTTGCCATAAGTATACCAGAAATATTTTTTTGACTCATGCATCAATGTACCAAAAAAGCGAATTAACATGCTTGTGTTCCTTATGTAGGCTTCCTTCCGCGGTGCGTCAACTTTGAAGAGATCCTAATCTTAAGGGTTTTCTTCAGCGTAGATCCATTCTATAGGACGACGGTTTCGCTGGCGTTACAGTAGTCGTCTTCAGGTCAGAAGTGTTCGATGCTTATTTTCTGCCGTCATTCATATCTCCCTGTTCAAGCCTGGTGTATTCTTATTGGTCGATAGATTTTCCAGTCAATCAGGGTGCGATTTGACTGGTCGGAGTAGTATTTTTCTTTATTACACGTTTCCAAGTGCTGGGAAGCGTGTAACTCCCTTTCTGCTGAAATTCATTAGGTTATTTTGAATGGGGGCGTTTACTCGGAACCGAAATCACAATATTACACACAAAATAGTCAGATGGAAACGAAAAATGAATTTTAGTTCAAAAATTAATCTTCTAACCAGAGCCATTCACTCATTAATCAAAAATTAAAATGAGCAAAAGGTGACGCCCACCGAAAAAGCTGCGTTGAGACTTTTTATGTCATCCACCTCCCGTCCTTGACTGCTTTTAGGGGAAGGGAAGGGAGTGGAGGGGGGTGTCGGGAGGTCTGCTCGCACAGATCCTGTCGCAACCGCTTCAATTGGCAGAGTCAGCTGTGTGTTCCCCATTGCGATAAGGCGAAGTAGCTTCGCGGGCTCAATTGTGATTGGACGAAGTGGATGACGTCAGAGGTCGCATGCACGCCCACATTTCCGAAAGGGTTAAAGGCATCAGTTTTTCGCCGCTTATAACTCGAGAACTAATTCACGGATCTAAAAACGGAAATATACGGGTCTTTTTATTTTACAAACTCTATCAGATTCGGCAATGAAAAAAATATGGTAAAGGACCCCATTTCAACAGTCATCCAAGAGAATGTATCTCATCAACATCATAACTCATCAATCCTCAGATTGGTTTGACGCAGCTCTCCACTGAGTTCTTCTATCGGCTAATCTCTTCATATTTACGTAATTATTCTCCTTCACATTCTTTATCACTTGTTCCATTTATCACGCATGAGGCCTTCCTTTGCCATGCCTCCCTTCCACTTGTCTCTCGACGATTTTCTTCATCAGGCCATCATGTCTCATGATGTGGCCGTTTAAGTTGTTCCGTATTCTTCTTAGGGTATTCAGAAGACTTCTCTTTTCTCCCTCTCTTCTTAGAACTTCCTGGATACTTACTCGGTCGATCCATTTAATCTTCATCATTCTTCTGTAGCACCACATTTTGAATGCTTACACCCTTTTCTTTTCCGCTGCTATCATTGTCCATGCCTCACTCCGTAAAGAAACATGCTCCAGATGTACGTTCTGATGAACTGTTTCCTTACTTCTACCCTTGTATTTCCAGTGGTAAGTAGATTCTTCTTTTGATATAATGCCCTCTTCTCCTGGGCTATTCTGCTGACTATTTTTTTCTTGCTTCGTCCGTCCTTGGTTACTCGGCTTCCACGGTAACAGGAATCTTTCCCCTCTTCCAGCTTTTTTTTTCCTAGTTTAACGTTGGTTCTGGCATCTTCTCTCTTGCTAAACGCCAGTATCTTAGTCTTCTTCTTATTGATCTTCTGCTGATATCTGGGCATTTTCCTTTCCATGGTTATCAGCATCTTATTCAGATCTCTGTCTCTGCTATGAGTGCTATGTCATCAGTGAATCTCAGCATGCTAATTTTTTCTCCACGGATATTCACTCCAGAAGACTTCTCTTTGATTTCGTTGATGGCCTTGTCAATGTAAACATTAAAAATTACTGGATACAGTGCACTGCCTTTTCTCACTCCTTTCCTTATTCTTGCTTCTTCACAGCTGGGTCCAGATTTTATCACAGCTACTTGGTTTTTATACAAACTGTGGATAATTCTTCGGTCATATTAGGACACTCCAATTCCTTTCAGAAGTCCAAGCATTGAATTCAAATCCACGTTGTCAAAAGCCCTATCTAAGTCCACAAATGCAATGAAGGTCGGTTTGTTCTTCTCCATTCTCTTCTCTATAAGCAGCCTAAGGGCTAATATTGCTTCTCTTGTACCGTTACTTTTTCTGAATCCAAATTGATCTTCATCCAGGATCCTTCTCTGCTTCAAGATGATGGTGTAGCGGATAACTGGTGTCGTTTTCCGCATAGCGTATCAGTGGAACGACGGAAAGCGAAGCGAAGTATTTCGGGGACGTCCTGTATTTCCTTTGGTGCGCTGGGAAAGACTGCACCCCGCAATCATGAAATACATTCTTTTGCGTCATCATAACAGCATGTTTCTTTACGGCAGTGAGGCATGGACGATGACAGCAGCGGAGAAGAAAAGGGTGGAAGCATTCCAAATGCGGTGCTACCGGAAAATGATGAAGATAAAAAGGATCGACCGAGTGACAAACGAAGAAGTCTTAAGAAGAATGGGACAAAAGAGAAGTCTGCTGAAAACTCTAAGGAGAAGACAACATATCGCCCATATCTTAAGACACAATCATTTACGTGACACAGAAACGCCGTGAAGAGGATATCCAAAGTCAACATTGGACGGCTCTGCATCAAAATAGAACGTACCAGGTCACCTGGTGGCACCATGGTACTAGGTGAAAAATAGGCGAAGCCCGCCCTCCTACCCCGAGCGAAAATCACCAAAAAAAGCACCACAGTGCATCGGAGGGTCAGAGTTCCGCGACTGGAGAATTAAAATTAAGATGGCCTTAAGATAAAACATATCTTAAGGCCATATCTTAAGGCCTGACGAAGACAATCGTCGAGAGAAAATCGTTGATTTGGAAAATGCGTGTTTTTTGAGTAAGGTTGGCTAGAGACCCTGAGTATGACGGCATCGGTATGCGTCGTTTTCCTCAAGATGGGGAACCTGTGTTTATTGTCCTTAAGAGTTATGGTCAAGTCTAAAAATGTCATAATCGTCTCTTCAATTTCCTCTGTTAATTTTAAATTTGAAAGCAGGCTATGTAAAAAGGATAAAAACTGCTATAACTGCCAATCCAGAGACACATAATGTCATCCACATTTATGTACTAGTAGAGAAAGTTGCTAAGTGACTTGTTTTGAGACTTGAATAGTTATTCTCCCAATGTTCCAAAAATTGTTATTTTCCGTTTGTTGATTCTGTTTTGTTAATTCCAGTATAGGTGAATTTTTTCTCATGGCAATTAATGTGAATTTCACCGCAGTTCACGCGGCAAGCTTGAAATATCCTACATTTACCGCCAAGCGCGGCTTTAGCGCTGGATGGGGTTCACCATTGGTCGTGTCTTATTTGAAGCCCATTCATGCGTTGCCATCCTTGATGGACCGCGAGGGCTCAAAATCTAGTACCTTGAAACTCGGTAAAATTGCCATGGAAATTAAGGATCCTGGATAGCGTAGTGGTCTGCGCAGTGGCCCGGAAAGCCAAAGGTCCGTGGTTCGATTCCCGGTCCGGGTGAATTATTTCTCATGGCAATTAATGTGAATTCCAGTATAGAGTGCAGTGCAGTAACTTTACTCCTTCCGTCGGATGGGACGTTTAGCCGTGGTCCCCTTGGCGCATCACCTGAACTAGCATCGCAGTTTCTGTTTATACGTGCGAGTGGTGATTAGCAGTTGTTAACAGTTGACTATCACGACAGTCAAGTGCTACGTGTAAAACGCACCTTCGGGATATCGGCCGCCATCATCAGACAGCATCTGATGACATCACTCCTTGACGTGAGTCGGGTATAAAATGTTCATCATCATCATCATCGGTCAACAATCCGAGTACTGGTTTGACGCTATCTTTTACTCCATTATTCTATCTACCAACCTCTTCATATTAACGTAATTTCTCTCTTTTACATCCTTCACGCCCTGCTCCATGTATCTCATACTAGGCCTGCCTTTTCCAATCTTCCCGTTCACTTTTCTCTCGACGATTGTCTTCATCAGGCCTAGTTTAACGTTGGATTTGACCTCTCTAATTGATTCTCTTAGGCTGCACACCATTAGCCTCTAGTCTTCTTCTTATTGATCTTCAGCTGATATCTGGCCATTGTCCTTTCCATGGTTATTAGAATCTTTTTCAGATCCCTCTCTGCCCCTGCTATGAGTGCTATGTCATCAGCGAATCGAAGTATGCTAACTTTTTCTCCATGGATATTCACCTCAGAAGACTTCACTTTGATTTCATTGATGGCTCTCTCGATGTAAAAGTTAAAAATTACGGGAAACAGTGCACAGCCTTGCCTCACTCCTTTCCTTATTCTTGCTTCTTCACAGATGGGTCCCGATTTAATCACAGCTGCTTGGTGTTTATTGTAAAAATATTATAAAAAGCTAGGAGGAAGAATCTAAAGCCCGAATCACACGATCATTTTTCTCGTCCCTATAAAGGGATTATTTAAGCTATAGCTTTCAGGGGCCACAAAAATGATAGCTCAAGCTATCATTTCGCCGCTCACACGATCATTTTTACCGTCCCCTCTCGTATAATTTCTGTTCGCGAGATACGGTAAACAACTTCGTAACTATGGATGATTTACATCGTCGTCGACTGCTTTTGGCTGCAGCCAAACGTTCCTTTCAGAACGTGCGCTCTGATTGGCTAAATGACAGTCCCGAGGGACGGAAAAAAGGACGTGCTCTAATGACGAAAAAAGGGATAGCGATCCCTATCATTGCCGCTATCCGTGAAGTGATCAAGTCAGACGATCATTTTTAATCTATCATTTGAGCTATCCCTGAAAAGGGACGTAAAAAATGGTCGTGTGATTCAGGCTTGAGCTACGTTTTATTTCTATAATGAAGCAGTTCCACAAATTTTGTTCAGTGAATTCCTATATATACGGTAGAACAACAACTATGAAGTTTATAACATTTCCTAGAATGATACTGGGTGCTGGCACAGTCCTGTTACTACTGAATCAGTGCCACTACTAGGAAGGGGTTCCGCAAGGAGACCAATTTGCCCCCACTCGCTGTCCGTGGGCAATTTCTCAAAAGGTCCTCTTCCCCCCCCCCCCCCCCCCCCCCCCCAAAATCTCCGTGGATTCCTCTCGCTCTTCCTAGAGGGCGCCTCATATGCGGCTGTCGCCTCCGCACCGGAATTAATTCCAAGTTTTCCCCGAAAAACTTCGAGCTGCCCTCTTTCCTCTCTCCCTACACCACTCCCCTCATCCTCCTCTTTCCTCTATCCCTCTCAAGATTTATTCCTCCCTTCCTCCTCCGCCGTGAGTTCCTTTTTCATGTCATCGACATTAAAAGAGGATATTTACGGCCGCCACAATGCCCACCGCCATCTTTCTGGGATTTCTGAGCGCTCAGCAGTCTTGCGTCGCGCCGCCCACCGCACATGGAACATTCGTCAAGCGCCGCCGCCAGGAGGTCCATTCTTCTCTCCGGGTTCATCCGACGTTGATCGCAGTGGAATAAGTTCCCTAGGCTTATGGGCTTTACTCGACGCACCCGACAATTTTCTTATTTTGCGGAGTTCCCGATATGTTCTCGTCGACGACGACGACGAAGTGCTCGATCTTGCACGCCATTCGTCCGTCTTTCGTAGCGACAGTAGATCATAGGTAGTTGTGTGTATGGTGTGCAGCAAATTCTAAAGGCTGGGACACAATCATCGTGACATGGGTCGTTCACGGGAAACGTGAGACGGGAACTTTGTCACTAGCGGACACAATTGACGTACCCTCAGGAAAAAATTGACTGACGAAGGCGCAAAGGTAATCCGTAGCGAATGTAAACAGGAACTAACAATTAATTTCCAAGACTGTAGAGGTACTTACGCATTCCATGCCATTAATGAAGTTACCAGATCACTTAAAATTATTATAATTCAAAATAATTAATTAACTAAATTTTCACGACATAACCATTGTCAACAATCGCAAACAAACTTTTTTATGTCATTAGTTACTTGTTAAATCTCACTAAAACACAATAACTGCAAAGAACTATTCATTCACAAATCTATTAGATGAACTAAAGTGAGAATCGTTGTCAGATCGTAGGTTGAAATTTAGACTCAGTCTCTTAAATAAATTCTAAGATAATTTTCACCGTTGAGAATAAAAATATTTTGCGAACTCCACCTCACTATGGCATACTGCACCATAATCAAAACATTTGAGAAATTGATTTCCGAACTGACATATTTTTCTTTCCTCGTACAATAAGGGATATGAATAGCTGTAAATATGTCCAATAGTATACATCATTACAAGTGTATCGATGGTTAGCAAAGGTTGTTATAAGGACTTAAAGCTAACCCAACTAAGAGCATGTTTCTGCATGCTCGCTTTGCTATTTTTATATTTTTTTAAATTTTGAAGTATAGACTAGAATATAATAATTAATAATCCTTTTTATGATTGATAGGTAATGTATGTTTGTTGTGAATTCACCCCTACCACACGCCTTTATGATTGCTTGCAGGAAATTGTGTGGATGCAGACGAAATATGCTCTCCGTATCGATATCAACTCCATCATTATTTGCCTTGTGAACTTTTGCTCGTTAACAGCATGTGCAATTGCATGACGTATTTCACTTGGTACACTCAAAAAAATTAGTTTGTCTCTGGATATCAAGCTCGGCTTGGTTGTCACAATCTTGGCTTGACTGCGGTAGATCGAACCTAATGAAAGGTTGTCCTGGTCGAACCAAATAGGTTATGAAACTCGAACTCGCTTGGTGGAATAGTCATCGTGCGGCAACCATACTAGTTCGGTTGGAGCTCCTGGGTATGCCAAACAAGAATTATAATTTGAAATTATTGCACGTTGCAGCGCGTGCATTCAAACCGAGTACACTCCGTATTTCACAGGAAGCTATTCACATGTGTATAGTTGGTTGAGAGACGGGAGTTGAAGTTAGCTGAACATGGTTTGCGGTGAAGAAGAGATGAATGGCTCACGAAGTGCTGTTAAATGGGACATGCTGTAGACATATGTGATGAAATTATGAAGTAAGAATGTTGACTTCTTTTGCTAATAATCTTATTCTTAAATGATTAATATTCTTTCCAATAGAGTGATTTCTTGAGTGATATTTGGCATTGGTTCGACTATGGCTTTGCTCGGTGAATTCTTAAGGTCTATTTCTCACCATAGTTTATGTTTAGGTTGTTTCCTTGCGTATTATTTACCCGAATATTTTATTGCATGTGTAGTCGTTGTTGATAAGACGGGGTGGCCACTCATGAGTTTCAAACTAGCAAGCGGTTCACGGTAACAAACTAATGAGTACCAAACAGTTTAATGGAAAAGAAGTTTAGCTCCGCGGGGAAGCAAATAATCAGCGGATCACCAAACAGATCAATTCCATTCACGAATCTCTTTTCATCCAAAAAGATTCGGTCAAGGCAAACGGCCGATTCGGTTAGTCTGCATTGGTCATTGCCGGAAGCAGCTGCATGTGGCGCCTTGTTGACCTAGCTTTTGCGTTTTTTTCGGATCACATCTTCAGGGCGAATTAAAATTTTGCATCTTCTTCCTGGTATTTACTGTGGAGGAATTTACCCCTTTCTCCATCTCTTGCCGGGTCAGTCCGGGGACGTCAATCACTTGGAGAGAGATACAATTGGCCACTTCCACCTATCCCCTCCATCGGCCGCTTTTGAGGGTGTTAAGGGGCCGTGGGACATAGCTGTTTTGCAGACCTATTTTTCGTAGAAAATTGCTCCTACAGGAATCTAGATATTGGAATGCGGTTTCAGTATTTAAAAGAGAAAGCATTAACCTATTACTCTATAATCATAGATTTTAAATAATAATCCTAGTTCAAAATATATCTCGATGCGAAAATAGACCTTTTTGAATTATTTATTATTATTGTATTATTTTTATTATTGGAAGAAGAGTTCTCGGGTTTCCAACCGGGTCCAAGTGTTTTTAGGCACCAACGTTTCGAAGGCTAAGTCCGCCATCGTCTTCAGGGTGAATGATGTAGCGAAGCAGCTCTTTAATGCCCCTTCCGTTTGTGGTGGGACAACGGGTCGCCTTGCCGGGCCGGTGCCCACTAAGGCGGCGAGACGGCGGTAGATGTAGCTCTTGTTGATGGAATGATGGCTCAGATGTCAGTGGTGGGAGGAGTCGAGAGCCCGTCAGCCGCCGAGGACCAGCAGCCGCCGAACACGCAGCAGGCCGCAGAGAAGCCAGCATTCGCCGGTACCGACAGCCGCCGAGCAGTCAGCAGCCGCCAAGGAACCGGCAGCCTCCGGGAGGAACGGAAGCCGCCAGGAACCAGCAGCCGCCGCGCACGGCAGCCGTCGTTGACCAGCGTCCGCCTACGAATCCGCAGCGCGCGAGAAATCAGCAGCCGCCGGAAATCAGCAGCCGTTAAGCTCTCGTCTCAACTCCCAATGCGGGAAGTGAGTATACTCCGTGGTCGAGTGCTCTGAGGAGACGTCCGAAGATGGTTGCCGAAGAGGATGGAGTCCGAAGAGGCAGGGCCGCACACCCCACGGGCTCGGCAGTCAGACGATCTGCGCCCTTCGTCACCTGGCTAGGAATGATGTAGCCAAAAATTGTCCGCGTTATATACAGTCCGGTCTAGTTCAGGTAGGCTCTGATTGGTCGACAGGTCGATCGCGTTTCCTCTCCCCCTCCACTTTGTCGAGAGCTGGTTTCCAGGCGTTGCTCAGATGGAAGCCGGTGTCTCTATTCATATTGTTTCCCTCCAATCTTATTTCCACCGCCTCCATCTGCGGTGGCCGAACATAGCCTGGAATTCGGCCACCGAATACATTTTCACGACACGGAAATATTGTGCAACAGCAACAACTATTGGGATTCTTTCGTGAAGGTTTTCCAGTGGCAGGATCCGTGATCCCTCGATGCAAATAACATGACTATCACCCATACCTCCCGATAAAACTATTAAAGCTATTTTACTACCGATAATTCTATTTTACACTTGTCAGGCCTCACTTAGAATATGCCGCTAATGTATGGGATTCGTACGAGGAAGGTATGATAAAAGAATTAGAGCGTGAGCAAAAAAGATCCGCTAGATTTGTTAAAGGCAGTTATGATAATTGCATTAACGTTTAATAGAAGAACTAGGATGGGAATTACTATCATAACGCAGGCTACAATTTAGGTTAAACCTTTTAAGTAAATTCTAAACCGATTTGTTCACAGATGATGTTAGATATATATTAAGAACCCCTGCGTATTATGCTAGGTTTGATCAGATTAACAAGATTAGGTAGATAGATTGTCGTACCGATAAATTTGAAATGTCATTTTTCCCGCGTACCATAAGAGAGCAAAATAGGCAGCATAGCAAAGGGATAGGAAGGTGAAATATTATAAGAGTAGTCTGTAGTGCATGATGCATGTAATACCAACCAATAATCCCTTTATTAATATGTAGATTCTAACCATGTAGCTACATGAGACCCTATTATCTAGCATGACTACTTGTAGTAGCCTAGTTGCATGTCAATAGTGCATGTTTGGTGATCTTCACCCCCTGTCACACACCCTCGTGGTAACTCGCAGAGTATCACATAGATGTAGATAAAAAAAATGCTCTGCGATGGCTCAGTCCTTAATGATGCTGCGTGCTATGGCTCTTTGGTACTCCTTCAGTCTGCACGCGACGGAACGTCCGGTTTGGCCGACTTATACTTTCCCGCAATCCTGGAGTATGCTTCTTCATGGCAGTGAATCATGGACGATAAGAGCAGCGGAGAAGTCAAGGCTAGAAAAATTCGATATTCTACCCTGTCGAAGATTAAATACAATAGATCTATCTAATAGAATTAATAATATGAAGATAAAATAGATCCACCGAGTGACAAACAAAAGGAAATATTTAAGAAAAGTCACTTAACTGATATCCAGATTTCATTATTTACTATTGTTATTTTCACCTAAGATCAGTGATTGCTTATGACGAAGCTTCTTTATGGTACAGGGAGAAAACAAAAGTCTGCTGAAAACTTTAAAAACGGGACAACTTAATCGATCACATCTTAAGACACGATGGCTTGATGAAGATAATCGTCAAGAAAAAAGGGAAGTGAACGAGAAGAATGGACAACTAAGCCTTCGATTGAGATGTATGGAATAAGTTTTTAAGGAGATGAAAGAGAGGAATTACGTCTATATGAAGATGCTGGCCGATAGAAGAATCGAGTGGAGGGCTGTATCAAACCAATCTACGGATTTCTCACCGATGATGATGATTAAGATAAGTGAATCTTGAATTTCAGAATATACAAATTAAATGCATGTGAAATAACCGGATACCAAACATCTACCAGAACAAACATGTCAACCATCCTCAGCAGCTTAAGTAGGAAGATAACGAGTAACACAACCACGGGTCTCTTATGTATGGTAGATATGTGTGTCCTTGAGAGTGACTCAAAAAATCCACAGGAAATAGGATAATTATACGAATACAATGCATAGTTGGGATTAACGATTTAAAAAAAATAATGATTAAAATTAATCGTTAAAATATTGTTAACTATTTAATTTAATCGTTACTTTTTAAAAGAGTTAACTTTTAACTTTCAATCGTTAAAGCTATGCATTAACTGCTACCAAACTAACTTCAGTTAACGAATTCAAAGATCACGAACTAGCCGTGAAAACTTTAGCGGCGTTACCCGCTGAAATTGCACTATAGCAAATATTCCACAGAGAAAAAATCATTCGCCCTGACCGGGACTCGAACCTGGCCGGAAATCAGGGGGTCCGGGTTCGAGTCCCGGTCAAGGCGAATGATTTTTTTTTCTCTGTGGAATATTTGCTAACTTCAGTTAATTTTTTTCGTTAATTTTTGGCGAATGTCGACCTGTCCGAATTTGGGCGCAAAGGTTGCCCAACAGGCAAATGGGAAAATAAAACGGTATCTAAGAATGCAAGGGTATTTGTGCAAGAATGCAATGAATAG
This sequence comes from Platycnemis pennipes, assembly GCA_933228895.1. Classification (NCBI taxonomy): domain Eukaryota; kingdom Metazoa; phylum Arthropoda; class Insecta; order Odonata; family Platycnemididae; genus Platycnemis; species Platycnemis pennipes. The sequence continues at coordinate 121,409,278 of OW121854.1, read as the reverse complement.
GTCCAGGCAATGACATCCAAACAAAAGCGGGGCTGACCGCCAAAGTTTAGGAACGCACCCTCAGACGAGAAAACAAGAAAGCACGCGAAGACAATGTCCTGGAGGGGTCGTATTCCTTACTCGGTGACATCATTGCGTCAATAGTACATTGTGGAAGCCGAGATAGAAGGGTCGCCTTAAAACCTATGAAGGATAAGGAGGGGGAAGGGATCATTCAAACTAAATTATCTGTTATAATACGCCAGTTTAAGCATGCACTCGGCGACATTGCGTCGTCAATACTTCAGCCTTAGTGAATCGCGAGAAAAGGTGCACAGGCACACCCTCAGCATCTACTGTAACTCCATAAAACTAAGGCGTTTCCATGGCAATTTTACAATTGTGAAGGGACACTTCACATTGCAATTTTGGGATCGATATCAAAAACTAAACTTAAAGCATTTTCTACCGCTAAGAACAATCTTTTGCCGCAAATTACAGACACACCATGGTTCGTCAGGAAGTTATATATTCACGATAACTTAAAAATCCCAGAATCGGAACCCCACCTTAGAAAAATCTCCAAATCCTTTTAACAGACACTAGAAAACCTGACCAATAACACTCTGGACACAACATGGAATTGCAACATAAATCCAGATTTCCAATGTATTTAAATAAAAGTATACGGATGGAAGAAACCACAATGACAGTTTTCAGTGTTTGCTTTGTTTGTCAAAACAAGAAAACATCAAGGCCTCTATTACCACAGCATCCAACTTGGCAAAGTAACTGAAAAAGTAACTTTTAACGTAAAAGTTACTTTACCTTTACAAAAGTTACTTTAACTTTAAATTTGATCAGTTACTTTTTCAGAAAAGTAAGTTTTAACTTAAACTAGTTACTTTTTACAGAAATTAACTTTAACTTTAATCAGTTAATTTTTTTGTAACTTTCCCAACTACGCATGTACAATACTTTGATACAAAAGTTTCAACTGCAGGACAGAGCATCTCTTGGATTTCCTCCAAAACAGCTCCATCTACATGCTATTCTTTTCACGCCAACCTCGTTTAATCATCTTGCAGGAAGCCTTGATGAGCATGACTACAATTCATTGGATAAAATAAGAGTAAAATGTGGACATTGTAACTATTGGCATTATGTACGTGAGAAAAAAAGAACTGACATGTATGCAGATCGATGATTTTATGTTTAAAAACAATGATACATAAACTGGAGCATGAAGGGGAAATTGGTCTAAACGCCAGGCCAGCCAGACTCTGTTGCGAGCGTTGTGGCTGTTAACGGTTAGAGAAGGATCAAAAGTCGTCTTTTTACAAACAGCAAAATTCCCTTTAAAATGCATATTCTTCTTATAAAGACAGAAACAAAAATATTTGATTTCCTTAGGATGTTATCTTAAATATGCAATATTTCAGCATTTGGTGCATAATGTTTTTTGAAAGGCAGAAAACCGGACACGCCGGCCGGACGCTCACTTATTAATAAAAAAGCAGGACATATCCGGCAAAATCCGGACATCTGGTCTCCCTATATTGAGGTGTAATACAATGGAGGGCAAATGGGTCTTTGGTCAGTTAATTGCGGCTCCCATTGGTATTTAAATTTATTTGTTTTATTATTTCTGAACATTTTACACTGAATCTTGTTAAATTAAGTAACTAATATTTTTTGTGTATTTATTTTTTACGTCTTAATATTTAGATATGTTTTACGCCTAAATATTTAGCTAATTTAATTATAAATAAATCCGCGTGAATTTACACTGCTAGCGCCATCAGCGAGCTTATACAACACTACACTGGCGTGCGCAGAATATTTGTGCAATTTTGTGGACGAAGTTGTATGCGTGTTCTATTTTTAGTGCAATAGTGTATAATGTATTTTTTCCCTCAGGGTATGTTTACATGTGATGCTTTTGCCCCTTTTGATATGATATCATCCTTAAAATGTCTCCTAGATAAACATACTTTCTACCTATCTCCATCATAACTATTAAATCCATTCGTTTCCTTACCTGAATAAGATTTCTATTCGTTTTACGATCCTTAAAATCACATTCCTCGACATACGTGCTCCATCCACCTTCCTACTACTTTCCTCCAGAAAGTTTATCCCCTTTCCAGCATCTCAACTACCACAATTGGGGGTCGTGTATTCCAGTATTATAGTTTTACAATCTGATAAGTTAGAAAATATCCAAAAACGAAAATATGCACACACAAGAAACAGAATCTGTCTGAAAGAATAAATAGAATAATTTGCTTTTATTGACTCTAACGGAAAGCCGTTGGCTTTATTTGTAAAGTTACAATTGCAAACTATATAGTACGCAATTTATGTCGGTATAACAAAGTAAGTAATCCCCACCTTTCAACTCAATATCCAAACAATTCAGTATTCGAAATTTAAGTCCTTACATTATGGTTTCACTTGTGAAAAGTCTTCTTTTGGCCGCGAAGATTAAGGAGAAAACGAAGATAGTTTTTGATAGCTTGAAATATTGTTCGTTTGAATTGTCTAGATAAAGGGTTAATTTATTAAAATAAACTTGGAAGGAGTGATTAAAATTTTTGGATTCAGATGGTAGAAAACTGCATTAATTTATCTTGCATGTTCCCGTATAATTGAGCGTCGTATTCATGCAATTAGAAAAAAATGCTGAAAATAGTTTCATGAAAGATTTAAAAATGTGTACGGAATTTAGTTAAACTCCTGTTTAGTCTGCAGACATTCAGGGAGTGCCACCTTAGGCCTTTTTGTACATTTGGAGACAAATTTGAAGGAAAAATGTTAAACATAGTAGCTCTTATCGAAACAACTAGCGGTATCGATGCTAGAAATTCACTTGATGACATAATGAACTGATTTCAAAACTATCAGGTCCTGGTAAAACGTCTAAGTGCTGCGACTGCGGTATTTACAAGTTTATAAGGGGAATACTTGAATGTTTAACTTCAATGACAGGGAAAAACCAAGTACCTATTATAGGTGTTTTTAGCAATAATCCAAAAATTCAAAGGTTCTTACCTCTTCACTGTGTAATTTACCACGAGCAATTACTAGCAAAGTACTTCAAATACAAAAATTGTGGAAGATTGTTCTGTTTTATTTATTCAGGTAGAACAAATGACATGACACATCATCAATTTAATAATTTTGTTTTTGTCTCTCGAGTGAAAAAATTGACCAAAGATCTTCATTGTTATACTATTTATTAATGCATTTTTTTATTGATTTAATTTTGAAGGAAATACTAAGCACTTTTATTTTACTTAATTATAGTTTCTTATGTATGTACTCCATGCATTACACTTAAGACTAGTGTAGAATATGTAACCATATTAATTAAAGTAATTTCGAATCGGAGTATTTTAATAACATGTTCCTATCATGTGGCTGTTTATAATATATGAAAAATTGGAAAGCGGCTCTCATTGAACTTATGCCTTTCCACCCCTGGTATGAAGGTGTACATGAAGAAAAATGCATTTCTAAGTTATCGCACCAAAGCACACAAAAGCTATCAAGATTCCATGAATTCCAAGACGATCAATTCTAGGTTTCTAAGAAAACGGATCCATCTTAGCCACGATGATATTAATCGCCATAACATGCTGAAGAAAAAATAAATTATTCAAGCAGAGTATTAGCAAAAATGAGACGATTATCAGGGCAACCAACTACTAGCTGAACTTGGACGTGTGCAGCGAAGTTCGGCAAGATTTGTAAATGGACAGTACGATAACCTTATTAGCGTAACCAGTCTATTAAATGAATTAAATTGGGAACCATGGTCAGATCGCAGGTTGAAATTTAGACTTAATCTCTTAAACAAATTCCAACACCATATTTTCAGTGATGGTGTTAAAAATATTTTGCGGACACCAACTTACTATGGTAGACTGGATCATAATTACAAAATTAGAGAAATTGATTGCCGAACTGACAAATTCAAAATGTCCATTTTTCCTCGTACAGTTAGCGATACGAATAACGGTAAATATATCCAATACGAGTGTAGCAATGGATAACATTGGTAGCTGCATGTTGGTATGAGCACTTAAAGCTCACCCAACTAACAGCATGTTTTTGCATGTTTGCTTTGCTATTTTTATCTTTTTTTAAATAGTGAAATTTAGAATGGTATATAAATACTAATCCATTTGTATGCATGATATATGTAGTGAATGCTTGGTGAGAGCTCACCCCCTGCCACGCATCTTTGTGGTGGCTTGCAGGGTATTATGTAGATGTAGCCAATTAAACTCACGAATTATACAGATACTTATTGCCAGCTTCCTGTCAGAATTTGATGAAGACACGACTAACAAAAGGTTTCGCAGATTGCTTAAAAGAGCAAATGTAATGACACCACTTCAAAACTTCGAAAGCAAAATGTAATCAGAAGGTGGAAGGGTTCATCATGTAAAAGGGGTGTCAATCAAGAAATGTGCGCACGACGAAAACGACGTCTTCCCTGCATTCCCAGGCAGGCGTTCTCCGAGGAAAGCGAAGCGCCAGTCACCATCATCATTAGGCAGTCCGACAGCCACACATGCGCATTAATATGCGCAATTCCGTGAGGCGGCCTCGCAGTGCCCACCGGAACGGGAAAAAGAGCGGCACTGGGAACACTAGCAGAATACGGTTGGAGCGCGGCGGGAAAAATTAACGAAAAAAATGAACAAAACAACGTCCGCTTTGTTGCGTCAAGGCTGTTGAATTCGTAATGGCATCATCTTTCGTGGGTGGAGGGGGGGAGAGGGGGGAGACAAGATGGAGGGAGGGTTGGTGAGGGGAGGGAAGGGGTGAAGCTTTAGAGATAAATAGGCCTCCCTTTTTCCAGGGACCGGAAAACATGTGCTCGGCGGTTTTCATTCGCTGTTCTCCTCTCGGCTTCCTCTTCCCTAACCCTTGCGTCCCCTTATCCTTCAGTCCCTTGGGGGGAGTCCAAAGGGGTGGGTGATGTTTTGTGTCGCCTGCAGAGGGTGTGCTCGGGGGTCGAGAGATCACAATGGCCGCAGAGGAGGAAGCCGAGGGATGATGACGGAAAAAATAAATCCTTTGCGAATGCATGTATAAATATAAGGCTGGCAAAATGTGAGGGAAAAGTGCCACGAAATGTTCAAAAAATCCGAAATGACGCCCGCGTTTATGGGAGACCTTCTGTCTGTACGTGGCGTGATCAAAACTGTAAGGGGAATAACTACTCACTGTTCTCTTCGATTTCAATGGCGTGGTGCATCATGGGTTCCTGCCAAATGGTCGCACGGTCAATAAGGAATACTACCTGGAAGTTAGACGCCGTTTGATGTGAAGCAATCCGACCAAAACGCCCAGAATGAGGAATTACATGAAACACGTTTCTCGTGCGTGAAGGTTTCTCGGGTCCTCCTCCGGGTTATTTGCGTCCATAAAATGAAAGAGGCTTCACAAATTACTACTGAAAACTTACATCTCGTGAAAATCCATCTATAAACTTTTGATTTTTCATCTTTTATTATTTTCTTTTTTTTATTATTATTATTATCATCATTTTGTTTAAAAAAAATTTCATATATATATTTTTTTGTTTTATTAATTTTTAATATTATTTTTATTTCTAACTTTTATTTAATATATTTTTGATCAATTCAGGTTATATTTATGGTATAATCACATAGTTTTCTATTCCATTGGTTGTCATCTTTGATACGCTGTTCTATTTTCATTCAGGTTTAATAAGGATTTCTGTTATTTTTATACACAATTTATAGGACTTTATACTTGTGTTATTTTAATAGAATCAATTTTTTTACTTAAGGCTAGATACGCTCTTCACAAATGTATCTTTTTTTTATTTATATTTTTTTATTCCCCTGTGAAACTCGATGAATCCGACCTGTAATATTTTTGATTTGTATAAAGTAAAATGTTTTGCACTTTTTTTTTGATTTTATAATATGTTACATTTTTACTTTTTACCTATTTGAACTAATAATGTAATAAGACATACATGTATCTTTTATGCCCTGGGCGGGGGGTGGAGAGGACGGTAACGTCCTATCCCGCCCAGGTAAAATAAAACTCAAGTAACTCCATGTCCGCCGACGCACAGTGGGCTGAAATCGAAAAGAACTAACCAAAATTCAAAAAGTGATTTTTTCAAGCCAGGAATCTGACACTTTGCATAAATATTCTCAAAAGACCTGTGCATCCGATAATCCATGGCATTTTCGGTTGTTCTCAACAATTAGCTAATTGAATGAGGTTAAAGATGCACAAATTTCGCAAAAATGGTCAACACCAATTTTCTCACGAAATCTTCAAAATCAAGCCCTTAGAATTTTGGTCATTTTTTTAATATATGTGGAGAAAAAGTAAATTGCATCACCGAGCATCGTCTTCAGGGCTTCGTTTCTCGTGTATTAATGATGTACTCGATGCAAAATTTGCGAAATGGTTGGCGAAAGGTTCGAAATGCTCGTTCGATGATAATTAGATAAATAGATAGATTTGTGTTTTAGGGGTGCTACGACGGCAGTGGTCATTTCGCACCTCCTACATACCCTTTAAAACATAAGTAATTAGAATACTGAGTAGCTATCTTATATTTTGCCGAAATTTTATATTTTAGATAGTACTTAGCTTCATAGTAATTTCATTAAGTCGCTTTCATTCAGGAATTCAAATAAGTTATTCATCCTCTCTAGACAGTTGCCTAAAATGACAGTCAGTTCTCCTCTTACGTTGAAGATTTCCCGCAATTCCCGATATTTGTTACACTCCGTCAGGAGGTGCTTTACGCTCAGAAGACGGTCGCAATCGTCGCAGAACTGGGGAATTTTTTCCTCTGTAAAAAGGAACGAGTGTGTCAGGGTACAGTGCCCTATCCTCAAGCGTGCTATTGCAACCTCCTCCCTGCGTTGGGCTCTGACGGAGGTTGGCCACGCTTGTATGCCGGCCTTAATGGACCTGAGTTTGTTATTGTTGGTGGTGCGCCATTCTTCACGCCCCTGTCTCAGGGCTGTGTTTCTCAAGGCACATTTGAGGTCCTTCGATGATTATTTTCCCTCGAGTAGGCCTACAGGGAGCACCAGTGTAGTACCAAATATTTTACGCATCGAGAGTTGCCTGGATGACACCAGGGATGTGACCCGAAAAGGCACTCTTATGATTCGTGCCGTACCTGGGAGGGACCCGAACTCGGAGTCCGAGCCCCGACGTTGAAGGAGACCGAACCCTACACCACGGGTGCACCAACTGACCCATCACACTATAGTTTATAACTTCTTAAAGTTAAACATAAATCACAAAGCTATGTTCGTCTTTGTGTTGCACTAGTCACGCTGATGAAAATGGTTTTTTCATCGCAGTCATAAGGTAGATATTAACCAATTTACATGATTTAATAATTGTACAATGTACATTAAACCGGCTTGGTTTACTAATGCACGTAAAATGGTTAATATATATCGCATAACTCTACATCTACATCTACATAATACCCTGCAAGCCACCACAAGGGTGTGTGGCAGGGGGTGATTGCTCACCAAACATGCACTACATATCATGCATAAGAAAGGAATAGTATTAATATAGTAGTCAGAACTACACCATTTAAAAAAGATAGAAATTGCAAAGCAAACATGCAAAAACATTCTGTTAGTAGGGTTATCTTTAAGTACTCATACCAACATGCAGCTACCAATGCTACCATTGCTACTCTCCGATAGGACATATTTACCGTTATTCGTATCTCTTATTGTGCGAGGGAAAAAGGACATTTTGAATCGGTCAGTTCGGCAATCAATTTCTCGAATTTTATGAATATGGTCCAGTCTGCCATAGTAAGTTGGGGTTCGTAAAATATTTTTAACATCATCACTGAAAATATTGCCTTGGAATTTGTGGAAGAGATTGAGTCTAAATTTCAACCTGCGATCTGACAATGATTCCCATTTCAATTCATTTAATAGACTGGTTACGCGAATATAATTATCGTATCGTCCCTTTACAAATCTTGCCGATCTTCGCTGCACACGTTCAAGTTCATTACTTAGACCGATTTCGTAGGGATCCCATACACTGGCAGCATATTCCAAATGAGGTCTAACAAGGGAAAAGTAGCTGATTTCTCGTACAGACTGTGTTTAAAAAACCATTTTCATCTACGTGAACAGTAAAATACAAAAATTAACATAATTGTGCGATTTATGTTTAACTTTAAGAAGTTATAAACTATAGTGTGACAGGTCAGTTGGAGCTATAAACCACCCGCGGTGAAGGGTTCGGTCTCACTCAAAGCCGAAGCTCGGACTCCGAGTTCGGGTGGCTCCCAGGTACGGCACGAAACGTAGCGTGCCTTCCCGGGTCACATCCCTGGATGACACTCGCCAGAGACCACCCCCCAGAGGACATCTAACCCTTGGCCTACCTACGTACTCACGAAAGACCTATCTCTCCAACCTGTCCTTTCATCCCACTCCATCTCGGTTTCTTTTTTTGCCGACCTAAGTCGACTGAGAAGCGCGGAGATGACGGAGGAAATATCCCATAAAAGGGGTTTGTGTGTTGGCTAGAGTACTGGCCTCCCATCACGAGGGCCCGGGTTCGATTCCCGGCAGTGGCGGATTTTTGCAATGGTAAACCGGTCCCCACTTGAGTGCCTAGTGGAGGGCATTTCAAGTACAGTACTCCGTCAGTCGGAAAGGACGTTAAGCCGTGGTCCCCTTGGCGCCTTTCGTTAAGAGTAAGCTAATGCCGACGCCGGGTTTCTCTCCACCCTTCCTCCGTTCCCTGAAAAATCCTACCATTACCCAATTATCCACCTATCCTATATGGCGAAAATGACCTCAGCTGTCGGTCGCCTCCCCTAAATAACCAACCAACCAACCAAATATCCCACAAAAACTTTGATTGTCGCAGGAGTGGCATATTATTTCGTCCACCTCAGAAAATTGTAAAGAATAAATTGCAACGCACGAAGAAAGAATAACCCAGCGGCATGACCCATAAGGAAATTCAGGAAATTAGAATTTCAGATTTTTTACAAATTCTAAACATATCTCTATTGGTAAATTATTTATGAAGTTGGCGAACTCGGATGCTTCAGGAAAACAGGAGATATTTTGAAAACACCAGATTAAACCATAATTTTCCCGCGCTTGACGAAACCTCATGACTTTTCCAGGTTTTCAAGGTTTTCCGGTTGACGGCCGCGGCGAGGAAAAAAACGACCTCTCGAACTTTCTCCCACCCCCTCCGCCGAAATCTCCACCCCGTCCGTCCGTATGTCGGGCTGACGGCATTTGCGATTCAAAACGAAGCCGTGGTCCGCGGAGCGCGCACGAAGCGACTTCTCTCCTTCCCTCACCGCAATCCAACCCCAATGCTAGCTGGCGGAACGCAGGGAGAAAGAAAGAGTGGGGAAGAAGGGTGCATGTGGCCGAGCGCCATTTTCTCCCTTATGCCGCACCCCGTCCCGCCAGGCGGCGCTGAGGTATTTCCCGCGTGAGGATCGCGAGCGGCGCCTGCTGACTGTAATAGAGTATTATATACATAGAGAGCTCACCGCTTACAACAAAACTGTCATGCGTTTTGAACGTAGTACTGGAGGGTTTCGATAGATGGTGTGGTAAGAATTTTTCGCGTTACGTCACTAACGATACATATTCTATTGCTTTCGTTTTTCCATTCGAACTAAGCGGTACATAACATATGCTATTGTTGTAGTTTTGTTACTTTATTAAGCAGCGTTTACACGTAGCAGTTGCCTGCTATGACAGTCGCGAGATGCGCGATGTATCTATATCGCTACTGCTATGGTGCGTCTGCGTTAACTTCTATGCAGCTTAAAGCCGCTATTTAGGCGTTGCCACAACAAATAAAAAGCGTTTTATTTCAATAGTGATTGATGCTTAAATTTTCATTAAATTCATCAAGCAATAAATTCCATCGACGATTATCTTTTGTTCCCATTCTTTAAAGAGTAGAATCTCCCCTTTTGAGGAGGGATATCCTTGTTATTACATCCAAATTCCGTCGTGTATTGCTTTACGTTGGAGATTGTTGCGATTGTGTTGGATACATTTCCGGTGGAAAGTAGACGGGCTCCAACTTTGCTAATAGCTCGAACTAGGATCGATAGTGTTCGACATGGGCCCAGTATCGACCTGAACTCGCTTCGCAGTTGCTATTTACACATGCGAGTGGGGCTTAACAGGTGTTAGCAGTTGACTGTCATAGAAGTGAACCGCTACGTGTAAACGCACCTTTATAATGGTGCGATAAGTGTTTACTGAACGTCATCAGTCACGTGGATAAGTTAACATTTCTCTCACTATTAAAGCAAACATATCTTGTCACAGGAAGGATTCCTTGTTGTTTCATAAAATAACACACAATCCACCGCTACTTGGAGCAGACGGAGAAGACACTTCTCGATTGTGTACATGTCCATAATGCCACCAAACGCGGTTAATTCTTCGTCAGTTACATTTCTTTTGATTGGCAAAAATCCCTTCTTTGTTCCCATAATCCAAAATCTCCAAGTTTCTCTTTCCCACTTACCTAATTTCCACTCTCTAACTGCCACCAACTAAATACGATTGCTCTTAATCACCTCCAACTCTGTATCTTTCTAAATGTCTAAATTCGTTCTCCGAGCATCTTATTTTTCCACCCTTCTCCGGAACTACGCATCCTTTTATTCCCTTCCCTATAACATGTAGACTTCGGCACAGAAAAGCAAAATGCTCCGTGAAAACTCTTCACTAGCAGTCATATCTTGACATCTCTGCCTCTCAGTTGTCTTCCACTTCTAAATGCATCACCTGCGTAGAGTAATCCTTTGAATACAATTAATATAACTCTGCAGTTTCTCGTCCACGTCACTACCCAAGTGTATCTATTTTTCCTTCAGATCGAGCGAGAGATATCTTACCAAGTCCTTGCGATCTAAACTGTAGGTTAATTCATTAATTTTGTTCTCTTGCGATTCAATTTCAACCCATATTTCTTTTTGAGGTTTCGTGGAGCTTTTGAATACTGCAGGTATTGCAGTGCCTAGGTTGATGGACTAATTAATGTGTTGTCAACTGCAAATCTAAGCGACGAATACATCATCCTTATTTAAATTCTGCATCAAGATTCTTCAGCATATATACGGAGGAAATAGGTGTTTTCGTAAGCATGTTGGATAACGATAACAGAGATCCGTCCCCCATAATTATTCTATCTGAGCCGTCTACGTAGAGGAATGCAATAAATGACGATGGTGATAATGGCGGCAAGGAGGATGGAAGGGATATTTACGGCTCCACGTCACGGACAGGAGTTCCCTCGTGGCGGTAGGAAAAACTAAGCGGAGCAAAGCAGTCGCGCGATTAGCACAGAAGGACGGCAAGGGTCGAGCTGGAGACAATTTCAATTACCAATCGGTTGCGATGGCTTCCTTCTGTCGAGTTTAAAATAAGTTTGCTCTTTGATGCGAATCTGCATCGGAAAATAATTGCAAAGAGACGAATATTTAATGTAACTTACAAGAAAATAATTGCAAAGAGACGAATATTTAATGTAACTTACAAGAAAATAATTGCAAAGAGACGAATATTTAACGTAACTTACAAGTGTAACTAACTTTTAGTTATTGCTGCCTCGTATGCCATGATCTAACTGAAAATGTTAAGCTAGAACATCTATTAAATAGGTGTTCGCGGTTTATTTTTCACTTAAAGAGGGATGATCACTTTTCCCCTTATTTTACCAAGCTTACATGGCTGAAGACCAAAACTAGAAGGAAATACTTGCTTCGTTCTTTTATGTATTGTCTTTTTAAAATGCAGCAACTTGGTTATTTAAAGCAATTATTTCCTTCCAGAGAAAAAATACCAATTTTACCACCCAAATGGCTCCTGATTATTTAATTGCTCCACCTTGTCTTACAAAAAAATGTTCGTCTCACAAAAATCATCTCATAATGACTCTAATGAAATCTCTAAATTTGTAGAAGTAAAAATGCGAATCGACAGAACACTAATCGCATCTTACTTAGCAGCATTGTGTAATATTTAGATAACAGTAATTTGACAGGGATGGATGGGATACAAGGCATCAAGTCTCAGACATTTAAGATACAAGATGTGGCACAAATACGCGAACGCGAAACGCTAATGAATTTTCACGCCGTGACACTTGGGGTCGGCTTTTCAAAGGAGCGAAATAACGCCCTCTCACTCCTGAAGCAGGCTTCGTAGGCGCTACTGCACCCACGGAATTAATTCCCGCTCAGCCTCCTCCAGCACCCCCTCCCTACACATTACCGCACCCGACTCTGCACCGTCGCTAAGCCTTCCCGTGATGCAGTGAATGTCTGTAAGATGCACTCCCTGGTGTGCTGCGGCCAGGAACGTCGGGAAGTACACAGGCAGTAAGTGCTCTCTAGCGCTGCCTTGGTAGAACGCCATAGGGAGTTTTACCCACAACCTGGAGACTGTTTTTCTTTTGGAGATGAGTAACATGCTCTTCGTGACAGTAAGAGAGCAAGACAGCAGCGACGATTTGAATTTTGAATTCAGAGCAGAGAAGATGCGAATATTGGATGGGAGTGCTTATTATGGATCGCGGAATTTCAATTTGCCGAAACGAGCTCGTTGTAGGAAAGAGGTTGATGGTGGAATTTTTCGCTTTTGATATGTAAGCGTGGAGAAAAATGGTGGAAATAAGGTGAGTGCAAACGCAGGCAATCAAATAAGTACTATGTACATTAGGGGAGGAGAGGAAGGAAAAGTTGAAGAAATTACGATGGAACGGATAATAATAGTAGAGTTTGTTTGCAAGGTCATGATAGAGGGAGGCGTGTTAACCTAGGTAGAGGTAAAGAGAGGAGAAGAACTAGTAGTTTGGATGAAACAATCATAGGTATAAAGAATTTGGTCCTTATAAGGATAACAATTTGAAAAATCTTATCTTGAAACTATAGAATAACTTAGGTTACAGAATTATGAATAAATTATTTTCTCCTACCTTAATTTGTATAATATTAATTAACGATACATTGGAAGGGATATTCAAGTTGATGGCATTGATAAAAAAATAATAGTCAAAATATTCTGAGAGCTGGAGGGAGAAAATAAACCATTCGGCGCTCTAATTGTAGTCTTAAATTCATCCCCTCCACGTCTAGCACCATGCCCTGTAATCGTAAAGCTGTAAAGAGTGCGCACTTCAGGAAGAAAAAAGCAAACGTGGTATTAGCTATTTGAGGAAAAGTAGAGTAGTTACGATCGGAGAAGGAAGAAATGTAGGAAAAATCGAAATATTACGTTAAGGAATGCAGCGGAAAAAGGATCAAGCTAAAAGGCGGAATGAATAAGCATAGGTTTTGCTCTTGAATATAGCAGAATCAGACAACTGAGGGTCTTAAAGGAAAGGAATAAATATCAGAATAGTTAGGAGGGATGGTGCACCGAAGCATTCCAAGTTTAGGGAGAAATTGAGAAGAGAATAATTTACTTATTCTCGAACATTTGTCGAGGACTGGCCTCAGATGAGTCTGGATTGGAGGCTTTGGAGAGTTTGCCCGGAGAATGGCGAAAGCGAGCTAAGTAGAACGGGTGGCGAACAAATAAGCAATGAGTAAGCTAGTGAAGGCAAGGTCTGGAAAAATGACTGAGACCATAGAGTAAGTATAATGTAGAGGGCTCACCGCATAAGGAAAAACTTCTATACGTTTTTGGCGTAGTACTGGAAGGTTTCCATAGATGGCGTGGTAGGAATTTTTCACGTTACGTCACAAACGGTACATTTCGTTTTCATCGCTTTCGTTTATCTAATCGAATTAAGCGACACAATCGAGAAGTGTCTTCTCGTTGTTCCGTCTGCTCCTTGCAGCGGTGGATTATGTGCTTTTAATGAAACAAGAGGAATCCCTCCGGTGACAAGATATGTTTGATTTGATAGTGTGAGAAATGTTAAACTATCCATGTAACTATTGACGCTAGCTAAAGGAATACCGTACCATTATAATAAAATAATAAAACTACAACAATAGCATATGCTATATGCCGCATTATTCGATTCAAAAAACGAAAGCAATGGAAGCGATATATGTATATCGTTTGTGACGTAACGCGAAATATTCTTACCACGCCATCTATGGAAACCTTCCAGTACTACGTCCAAAACGCCCAAAAACTTTTTCCCCAAACGGTGAACCCTCTATATTATACTTACTCTAAAATACTACTTAAATAAATCGAAATGCATTCGTTTACTGATTTAACAAATGACATGAATGCAAACGTGTTCGCTGAGTATTTATTAAGATACTTACCTCCACGTACAACAGATAAACAACGGCCATAGTGATACCGTACCGTGACATCAAGCGATGAAGTCGTATTTTTAAGCTGTAGAAAACGTTAAATTTTAAATAGTAATATCTTTGGGGGACAACGTCATTCTTCAGCAAAATTTCCATCTAGCACATTTTTGTTAAACAACTTCACATTCAAAGAGTCATAAAAATAGTACATATTCCCCTTTGAGTCTTGTGTTCTTTCACCTTTCCCCCATCATATTACATTTCTCGAGCAAGACGCTAGTGAGTCTAGGAAACAGTAGACCCTTTGGATTCGGGTCTCTCCCTTGCAATACCTCGTCTTCTCTTCTTCCGACGGATTATTCCGGGACTCGAGCAATTTCTCACCGGAGGAAGGCGACACCCGTTGCGGGGACGTCACAGAGGGTTCGCCCCTTGTAATCGCCTCCTCTGTTGTTCCCTCTCAATGGGGAAACATCCCAATTAAATCCTGCCCCGCGACGCTATAAGCTCCCGTGAATAAATCGCCTGTGACCCTAGAGCCAGACCCTGGACCATCCCACATCCTCTCTCTTCTTCTTCCTTCGGGCGCGGTTCCCCGTCGAGGAACCGGGAAAATTATCGCTCTCCAGGCTTCCGTTTCGTAAACTGCTTGAGCCAAAGCGAGAGTCCCCCACGAAGCGAAAAGGCTATAATTCACGAATCAGCAATTATGCAAATCCGAAGGCGCGCGCGGGAGTGTGTATGTATTTGGGTGTATTATGAGAAGATTTCGCTCCTAAGGATACATCGACCTTTGTCGTTGATTATCTATAAATATCAATGCAGTGCCGATCAGTACTACGTTCGATTTCACCGAAATAAGGATTGGCACATGTGAAAGAACATATTCGAATGGAGGAGAAGAACAAGATTTCAAAGCGCTATAACCGGTGAAGTTCTACCACAGCATCTAGAGCCCGTTTCACAGAAAGCTTGTGGCATTAAAGTTCCAGAATAAAAGCTTGCAAAACAGATACTCGTAAGTATGATGGCTGTCCAGAATCGTGTGATACAGTACTAATAACCTGAATAATTGGTGTGCAGCAAGAGAGAAGATGCCAAAACCAACGTTAAACTAGGAAAACAAAACTTGAAGAGGTGAAAGAGTTCTTTTACCTAGGATCCCGAGTAAACAACGGTGGGCGAAGCAAGAAATAAATAGTCAGTACACTAGGCCAGGCAAAATGGGTATTCTATCAAAAGAAATATCTACTTACAGCTGGAAATACAAGCGTAGAAGTAAGGAAACGATTCATCAGAACGTACATCTGGAGCATGTTAAGGCATGAATAAGCATTCTCTAGATATAGGCTATGATGATTTCACGGTTCAAGGAGTCTGTGTCTGAAACCGTCGGGGTTATCTCGAATAAGTAACCAAGGAGTCACGTGGTACAAGCACGAATGGTTTGTAAATGTACTGTGTCTGAACCGCTTGTTACAATAGCATTAATTGTTTTCACTTCAGCATTTCCCATCAGTCTCGACTACATGGGTTAAAATACAAGTGTAAAGAATGAATGAAGATGTAATCAGCTGTTTTCAACACACCAAATAGACGAGTCATTTTTTATTGTACTACGCGACTCCTTGCTTACCTATTCGAGATAATCTCGACCGTTTCAAACACAACCCCCCAGGGAGGGAGGAATTGTGACAATGTTGAATGTGGCATAGAAGAGTATGAGAGATGACATTTTCCCAGAATAGCACTATAATTAAACAAAGTGGGAAATGAACCGCAGCCAAGTCGCAAATGGAACGTATTTCGGTCTAAACGAATAATTTCCCCAAGTGGAACAGTTCCCACGTGCGGGATAACGAATGTCCTCTCCACATCTTGGAGAGGAGTCTGCACGAAAGAGATCCGGAACAGTCGCCGTGAATTATTCCGCTCGTATTAATTAAATCTCACTCAGGAATGCCTCGCACACCAACGCCGCCAACCAAAGCCGGCAGGGAGCGAAGTAGAATGTGGCGTTCGCTCGATCGCCGCGAGAGAGAGGGCGAGCGAGGACTAAATAAATGACATACGCACTGTGCAGGCGCAACCTACATGCATATTTCTACATACACAGACTCCTGCGGCCCAACGTGGGCACGTGACTCCTTCCTTTTTGTGAGTAATTCGATTCATTTCCATCTGAATTAAATAAGATAAAATATGGAGAGCATTAATATGGATACGGAGGAAATCGCGGCTCAAATTAGGCGTAACATCGCCATATTTGCATAAATATGTCATGCGCACATTTATCAACGCGAAGGGGGCGGCCCGGAGGGAAGAATGCGGGGGTGGGGGGGACTCGGAGAGGAGGGGGGGGGAGAGAAATTACGGGATTGGTGGAGACACGAGGTAGAGGGAGGGGGGGATCGGCCATAGGGGGAATGGCAGCGGCCGGGGGTGACCCCGTGGAGAATGAAAAGAGGAGGATGGGGAGAAGAAGAGGTGAAGAGCATAGGGCGAAGGAGACAAGTGAGATGTGCCCCGAATTATTCGCGCGGCATAAAATATCATCGCGCGGCGAGGGAACGATCTTCAGTTTCGGAGGCACCCAGCGCTCACGTTCTGCGCCTCCCCTTCCCCGCCGTGATTTACGCTCCATCGATCTTCTTCTTGTTCTTCTTCGCTTTCACCACGCACGACGAAACTTTGGAGATTTCCCGTGACGCATCGGTCTCGACCTGAGGGGTTATTTTGTAATCTCACTTTAGTGAGAATACGTCATAAAATGTCACTTTTTCGTAGTTAAACTCCGCCACCCAGGCGGCGTGACCATCTTCGGATCTCAAGCGGTGAACTGCCGGTCATGTGCTGGTCTTTTAGACGATTCATCCGCTCTGATCCGAACCGCAAAATCTGCGACAAAGTAACCACTGCTTTTTTTTAAGGAGGATGCCGCCGTAAAGGAGTAAGGCAAGAAAAATTGTCGAATTGTACTATTTTAAATACCTTTGCAGTCATTGTTTCGATCAAGAAACACATGAAAACCTCAAAACAGTATATTCGCTTCGTTTTCTTCTAACATAAACATTGTTTCCGTAGCAATATGGAACCTATACCGTGCAGTGATGTCAGAAGGCGTTTCAGGTCACGTGACTTTCCTCAAATTTCGGGACCGTTTCAATAGTATTTTCCATTTCTCACCATAATAGAACGATCTGTTGCGTCCAAAACGATATCTTTGACATAGCTGAGATCAAAGAAGGGAGCACATGGCTAGGATTCCTTCTACATTTCGAGCGTCATTACCATACTTCAACTGTAATTGCATTTCCAATCGGAGCTGATCGTTAAATCTATCACTATGAGAGGAGAAATATTTTCTCCCTGATCTGAGGCGAAGGATATAGTATTTTTTTCTGATATTCCCGCTCTGCACATTTCCTTTACTGAGGACTTAAAAATATGGTGCTTTAAAATATCTTTCTTGCCGAGAGGTCTTGTTATGAGCACCAAACTCGTGCAAACGTCACAATATGTCCTACATGCTAAACGATCCTCAGTTGTAAGGTTGATTCTGAAACATATACGATATCCGAAGTTGCTTTGAGGTTTATTTCTAAGAATGGTATCGGAGTCGCAGATTTGGACTTAAAACATCATCATCGGTCAAAAATCCTAGTATTGGTTTGTCGCAGTTTTCCACTCGATACCTCAATCGACCAATCTCTTCATGTTAACGTGGCGAGGGAAGACATTTTGCGTTACGTCACAAACGATATATATGGCTTCCATTCCTTTCGTTTTTCTAATCGAAAAAGTCTTCCCCCGCCATCTATGGAAACCTTCCAGTACTACATACAAAACGTATAGCAGTTTTTCCCTATGCGGCGAACCCTCTATATTACACGTACTCTATGCTAATATGCACTACAAATATCTTGGTTATGGAAATGATTGTTCTTTCCAGTGAATCGTCCGAGGAGATCTGCGGGAAGACCTCATCGCTGGAGCGCAGTTCAGCGGGAGTAACGCGACGAGGGGAAGGAATTGGAGGCGGAGGAAGAAGAAGACATTCTGTGCCGAGAAAACGTAAGGGGAACCGGCGAGGGTCACCCCTCCCGGAAGACTTGTGCAGAGGAAAGAGGAGACAAGGTTAGGGGGGGGGCGGAGGGTTGGGAGGAGAGGGGGTGGAGTGGAAACTGCTACCGCATTTGCATACGTAATTTGGTTATGCCCTGAGACGGCCGTGAGGAAGGGTTACGCGGGGGAGGTCTCCTCCACTGGCTCGGCGTCGGACGGAAGAGGTCGAAAGGGCGCGACAATGTGGCCCAGGGCGCCGCCGACGTCGCTTTGTTCGAGCGAGGGGCGGGGGGAGGGAGAGGGGCCTTTCCGAGGGCCCCCCCTCCTTCGTGGAGAGATGCGCGCCGCCCTGGAAGAGATACGCCCACCCACACTCAACGCGATTTGCTGCGCAATGCAAGACAAGTCTGTTTTGCCGCAAGTACATCTACATCTACATACTACCCTGCAAGCCACCACAAAGGTGTGTGGCAGGGTGAATTCTCACCAATCATGTACTACATATCATGCATTTAAAGTCTGTCATGCCATAAAATCTCCTTGAAACAAGGAGGCGAGGTACTTGGATTGTTGAGTACGTTGAGTAGTATGACATAAAGACAAAAATAGGACAAAAAGACACATGAGAAGTGCTGCGAACAGCGAAATGAAATCGATTATGGTTATTTACACCTGCCGCACCTCTACGTCCCTGCGTTGGCATTATATTCATTAACGTAGCATTGCTGCAATTTATTTTCTTTCGTTGGACGTTGGAGAAGGGATAAAGTTTTAAGGAGAGCAGCGCGAGAGATGAGGGGTTCGTTTCGTGGGAGAGAGTAACAACGGAACAATCCGTGCAGATCAGAATGATCATTTTGTGCATTTCCACTATTTTCCCAAATCATTATCGGTCGTGATTTCATTGTTTTCTTACACAAGTTTTTAGAGCAGGCCAAAGGAGGAGATTATTTCGAGGGTTCCAGTAAACCCCTATTCATGGCTCCCTTTTAGCGCTGGTAGGTGAGAGTCCGGACCCACTTTAGTCCGAGGTAAGGAAAACCTAGTGAATGCTGGTTCAAAGGTTGGAATAAATCCTCGGGCTGAAAATTACGGACAAAGAGAAGATAGGAGGGTACAAGGAAGCCAAGAAAGAGGCCCGGAACAGGACTATTTGGAGACAGCTTTGGTGCTTGTGACCTGCCAGTCGGCGGGAATACCAGTTGATGATGAAATCCTTGGGAATTAATTTTCTCGCCAACTCTCGAAGTGCTTTGTGGCTTTGGTAGGTGATTTGTATTGTTGCATCTAGATTTCGTACCGGTTATTATTAAAAAAAATTTTCCGTAGCAATATAGAATTAGCTATTGAAGCCGATATATTTGTTGATTGAGTTAAAATAGTTCAATATTTTTAGTACGTTTCTGAATAACATTTGTAGTTCGATCTGTATGTAGCATTATAGGTCAGCCTTATAAATTTTGGTTGTTAAATTCGTAAGGTAATTCATTTATTTTATTTTAGTTATTTGTGTAATTACTTTATTGGTTGTGTTATATTTCATTAAATACGAAGGCACACGAAAACGAATGGTCAATAGCGTAAGTAGTCGTTCGTATTACCGTTGTTTAAATATTGCGTAGCTTAGCGCATAAGTGTATCATCAATGGACTGCGAGCTTACTTTGTGTAAGTTCATATTCGAGAGTAGAGATGGGTAAATTACCGTAATTTTCAATTGAGGTAAATTACCGTGGTAAATTACGGTAATTTTCCGGTGATTTGAAGTTTTTAGCTAAAAAATCCTTATCAGAGGACTCAAAACGAAATGAAATAGCATTGAGATACAAATTCCGACGCTTATATAAAACATATCACTATGTTTATCTATTATAACTCATTAAAAAAATTATAACGAAGTTGGCAGCAACACGCAATTTGCCTCTCTTTTGTCACACCATGAGAATTTTTCGTTCCAAAGACATCTCTACACCATGTGCATTTGTTATTTTACTCTGAGTTAATCACGGACACAATGTAAACAAATTCGTTTTAGCTACTTAATTTATAATATCACCCATTCCAATGGTTTCTTCGTGAGGATGAAATTTTCTGAAAATTACCGTTTATAATGGTGATTTTCAGGGGTATTGGTAATTTACGAAAAATACCACGGTAATTCACGAAAATTACCACGGTAATTTACCGAGTTGCCCATCTCTATTTGAGAGTAAAATCAATTGAGCGTCGTAAATCCACACCGTATCGTTCCTAGGGAATAATACGAAAGTATTGAAACCGATCGGGGTGCACCTAATAAACGGTCTGCATTCACGAAGTTTAATCGTAGAGTAAGTATAATATAGAGGGCTCACAGCATACAGCAAAACTGTCATGTGTTTGGGCGTAGTACTGGAAGGTCACAACAGATGGCGTGGTAAGAATTTTTCGCGTTACGTCACAAACTATATACACACGATCAATGGGACACTCTGTATATCGCTTCCATTGCTTTCGTTTTTCAAATCGAATTAAGGTGCACATAACATATGATATTGTTGTTGTTTTGTTATTTTATTATAATGGTGCGAGATGCCTTTACCTAACGTCATCATTCACATGGATAAGTTAACATTTCTCTCACTATTAAAGCAAACATATATTATCACAGGAGGGATTCCTTGTTGTTTCATAAAAAAACACTTAATCCACCGCTGCAAGGAGCAGACAAACCAGACTAAAATACACTTCTCGATTGTGCAGCTTAAGTCGATTAGAAAAGCGAAAGCGATGGAAGAGATACATATTATTTATGACTTAACGCAAAAAATTCTTCCCTCGCTATCTATGGAAACCTTCCAGTACTACATCTAAAACATAACAATTATGTTCTATGTGGTGAGCCCTGTATATTATACTTACTCTATGGTTTATTTGATGTTCCACCCTTACTATATGTAGCAGCTTTGTGCTGTTGCGGCATACAACCCCTTAGAGAGCCACAGACCTTCTGCCCTCTTTATATACGCCGTACCTTCCACTCCTGCGCAGTCCTCTGCAAGACACCGCATAGGGGAACTCCACCCTTGTGGTACAACTGCTCCATCGACGATTGAACACTCACATTGTTGGGAACACCATATTACCGGGTACTCAGTTTGGTTGCATAAATTTACCTGAAAAAGAAAGAATTCATAGATGGAATACAGCTTCCAATCTCCAATTATCATCATGCGAGGCAGACGCTGCATCAACTTACAGAAATATCTGTTGAAGCATGTCATAAATAAAATGTTTCTTCTGATAATCCGAAAATAAGTGAAATAACAATGCCAATTCTAATAAATGTCCTGTTCGAAAGAAGAGGAGCATCAGGGGAGTAATGTTAGAGTACGGAGTGTAGCAGAATGCTGACTGGGGTCACCGGGCCAACTCATTTCACGAGTTTGCCTAAGGAATGATCGAATAAAATTAGAAGTTTCGTGTGCCAGAGCACCTAATCTTAGCCGTACGGTGGTCGCAGAATCTTTTGACCGAAGCACAGTGGTCCAGGTACCCCGAAATCATAGCATTTTCCAATAAATCGTCTGATTGCATCCAAATTGAGTTCTTGTGCGCTTTTTCGACCGCTGATTACGAATCTGAAGTCAAAATGTTACAATTTCCAATAGGTCCACGAATACTCATGAGTGCAATATTAAAATAAAAGAGCGAATATTCGTTAAATAATTCTGATTATACCATAAAGGTTTTCCACCACGCTAGTCACGAATATTAAGTCAAAGTACCTAAAATTCGAATGGGTATTTAAAAGCATATAATACATTTTGATAATGAAAGTTCGATTCTAATATTTTAAAGTATGAGTCTAGCAGTAGAAAAAAGTAAAAATAAACGAGTTCTTGCATTTTTCATCAATTATTACAAACACAATTTTCACAATAGTTATCGATATTATTTATATAAACAACAACATTTGTACACATACAATTCAATACATATTCCCAATAAAGAAAATCCATACAAATAATGAATAATTAGCTACACCGACTCAGCCGACCCGAAAACCATGGAGATACCAACACAGCGCAGCGAAAGTCTCAAGCAGAAGTGAATAATCACATTTAAATTTGAAATTATTCTGAAGAATCATCGCTGTTGTATGGGCTAGCATTCATTAAATGTTGTATGTTGTGAATTCTGCCATCATTAAATTAATTCTTCTTGGTAAGGAAAAAAACTAAATATAATTCAATTTTAAAGAGTTTTTAATAAAATTTCAAAATAATTGTGGCAATTACTAGTCAAAGATTATCTTTTGTCACCCTTCTTGTTTATTTTGATGTTTAATTCGAAAACAGCAGCATAGATGGCGGTAGCCGTCGACAGGTGCGACGGTCTCCTAGCTCAGAGGAAGACTAGGTATTTGGACGCATTTAAGAATGCGAGCAGAAAAATTAATTTACCAAGGACTAGAGGTGATACTTAGAGACGAGTAAAATAAATTCGATGGGCAATTTGATAGAGGCAGCAAGACAGATGGATGGAATTGGATAAAATGGAAATTTTGGAGGTGATTCATGCATTATCCTCCAGGACTTCTACGCTTCTCAAATTACGCACGGGGAAGACCCACTGACTGGTGCTAAAGGCTTTCTACCCAGATTACCGTCCATCCAGAGTAAGCAGCAGAGAAAAACTCAGATAAATGATGCCAAGCATCGCTTTAGATGCTATCTGATGCATCGTCAGCTAACATTCAAATGTATTGCTCCAGCAAACAGCACTGATGATATTCTGGTGCCGAGTTCAGTCCGAGCTCTAAAATAACGTTTTTATGATTCACAGATCTCCACTCCTATACCGGCTAGTTTCAAGGACATTTTTGATTGAAAGTAATGGGTAGAGTCGATTATAATCCGACAAGGAGAGAGAAAATCAGCATAAAAATAGCCAGAAATTCTAAACATGTTTTCTAGGGGAAAGAATTTCAAACCCCATTCTATGATATTATAATTTGCACCACTCACTGAGGCAAATACGAATTAGAGAAAATGGTGGTTACTTATACTGAAATAATGGGGTCGTTTACCATATTTGCATAGCCGAATATGATATAGTTTGTACAATAAAAAGACCGTATTTTTCCGTTCTTCGATTCGTCGAATCGCTCTCGAGTTATAAGCGGAGAACAACTGATATTTTTAATCTATCGGAAAAGTGGGCGTGCAAAGGACTCGTACGTCATCCACTTTGTCCAATCTTAACTGAGACTGCGAAGCTCCTTCGCTCAATCACAATGGGGGACACACAGCTGACTCTGCCAATGGAAGTGGTTGTTACAATCCATCCGGATTATTTAGAAAGGCATTGCATATAGGATAATGTCGTAAATTGTGAAGTAAATTATCATCAGCACACTTTAAGTCAAACTAAAATGCATACGAAAGTATTTTGCGGTTCAGTTGTTTTGGGTTGTTTGCAGGTTGCGACAGGATCTCTCCAGACTGACATACCCTCCCCACCCCCGCTCCCCTCCCGTTCTTCCTCAAAATAGCCAAGGACGGGAGGCGGATGACGTAGATATCCTCAACGCAGCTCGTTCGGCGGGCGTCACCTTTCCCTTACTTTAGTTTTCGATTCATGAGCAAATGGCTCTTGTTAGAAGATTTATTTTCCCTAAAATTCATTTTTCGTATTCATCTAAAGATTTCGAGTACAAATGAGCGATTTCGGTTGCGAGTAAACGCCCCCTTTCTCGGTTTTTAAGAAAGAGGTTGATCTAGGATTGACGGAATGCGTGGAATGGATAGAAGTGGGAATAGGGTGGTTTCCTTCATCAAAGAAAACGGACTTCATTAATTGCGATTTGTGACCTGCCATAAATGTATTTAATTTACGCAAAAAGTTTGTAATGAGAAATCCTAGTTTACTAGAGAATTAAATGTTAATTTTAAGGCCATTTGAAAAGGCTCTGAAATGGCGGGGTGCGCTGCCTTCATGCTGACGTAACAGGTAGGTAGTTTACGTTGCGAGGCATAGGAAAATTCGTCTCTTGAACTAACCATTGTATTTCAGGGCCCCTCAGCTCTCGTGAATATGTATTAGTAATAGCCTGTGAAAACTATCAACGCTCGAAAAATCTTCTCTGTTAAATATTGTATTAATAGTCGTTTTATAAGCTCCTGCTCGTGGTGTCTTCTGCTACGGCGAAGCATGGCGTGAAGGTCGCGCGGCGATGGGCAAACTACGGGGTATGCTTGTAGAAGGAATACTAACTGTTTTTAAATGAATCAACTGCATAAATAATATTAAATAAATAAATAAAAGTTCATTATAGTAAATTAACGGAATAAATACACCTCCGATACTAGTTAATAAGCTTTAACGGAGTGCAGCGTCTACTTGGAAGCGTCCGCAGCCCCACCTGATGGCAGGTAGAGGAAATAGTTTGACGTCACACGTAGGATTAACCGGCATACAATAGTTTGCCGTCGCGTTTTCGCGCCATTGATTTTTTTCACTTTTTAATTAATGAGGAAAAATACTTAACGTCATTTAAAAACCGAACGGCTTAAAACACGTACTCCAGAGGAAATAAACTTTCGACCAAGACAATAAAAAAATAATAGGAAACTACCCTATTATAGAGATTTGAGAAATTTAACAAAAAGGACGACTGCGTTGTGTTAAGAATTAATGCGACAGGCCTACCATTAATGGTGGAGATGAAGTAATGATGCTTACAATAACCTATATAATATATATTTAAAAAGCCATGGGCTTCCCGTTGTTTCATCGTTTCCGGAAAAATTACTCGACCTAGCGTCTGTTTAGTGATATCAATGGAAACCGGGAGTGAAAACCAACACCCTTAGGGACCTTTGATATTTGCCGAATATTATCCGTGATGAGCATTCGATCATTCGATCGCTCGAAACATCATTATCTCCAATCGCATCGCTAAACATCTATTAATATTCCCGTCACGAGTTCATCACGGGGCTTCAATCTTCGATAAGGAACCCTGACGTCCGCGTCGCTTAAAAAATACACGCGGTACCCGAAAGTGTGGTAACCGAAAAAAAACACAATCGCGACAAGCGAACGCTTAATCGCTCGGGAGGAGAGATTAACGGCCAAAAATGTCGAGAATGTGCCGATATGGGCGGAACGGTTGTGTTAGGGAATATATATCCCTTTAGGGATCCGGCTGTCACACGGCCGGGTCTGTTTTTGTCACCGCGCCGCGCGATCGGCAGCCCGTGATAGACAGGTGAACGATTTTGGGAAGATTTAATCGCTCGGATAATGTTCCGGCTCCATCCACGCAGTTTTTGGGCCGGGTATGCAACGGGGGAAAGAGGGGATGCAAGTGGTAGGGAGAGGAATTGTGGGAAGGGAGGAGAAAAGGTAGGCGGGAGCAGAATTGCATAGAGGGGAGGCCGCGGGGTTTATGGTGGTGAAAAAATATTGAAGTTTTAAAATGAGATATCAATAATTAACACCTTATCACCACTGGGATATAAGTATCAAATAAAATATCTCATTGACTAATATAATGATAATGATTTAAGAGGTATCTACTGCTTTAGTCAAGTATACATTATAACGAAACAATAAGCCATGCCGACAAAATTTTTAAGAATGGTCCGATATGTTAGCGCTGCCTCACCATTATAATACCTTGAGAATGTTATTAATACCACACTATCGCCGCATTCTGACTGTGAGTTTTTTCCCTTGGGAAGCGTATAAAAAAGCCACGATTCCAACAATACACGAGGACATTTTCCTCGCAGACTCTTGCGTGTGAACTCCCTTTGAAAAGGTTATGTTAACCCGACTGCCGCACGGACTCCCGTGAGTGTGAATTTCAAGTTGAAAGTGTGTTTAGGGGAGTGCAACGGAGCGAGATATTCTGCGGAGCTGCCGCACGATCACCAGGAGGATCAAAATGTTCACGGAAAATAACCGAGGAAGGGCAAGAGACACGTGAACGAAAGTGCATGCGCCCGATATTTTGTCAAATCAAGTGCCATTTGGGAACTTTATTTCATTTGTTTTGAACAAGTGGGTGCTTAAACACATGCATCAATTCTTTGGGTTGCTACTCAACAGATAAGTCCGTGAAGATCATTAAAAATAAAAGTGGCGTCTTGCTTGAACTGATATAGACAAAGGCGTATGTGGGTTGTCTGTGCGTGGAACTCATCCTGCAAGAATATTGAGTCGGGGAAAAAGAGGTTACAATTTTCTCCGATATTTATAATTATTTTTTAGGATTAATTGGAAACGGAAATTGCGTGTTTATGCAATAATGCTATTAAGTTCGAGAAATATATTTCTCGAGTGTGGGTTTAAAATAAATGAAACACTTTTTCTTTCACGATCAGTCATCGGAAAGCATTGGGGCCTGAAATACAAAAATAAACAATAAACCAACAAGATTCAGGTGTGATGTGGTGGAGACGTTCTATATTACAGGAAAGATAATGCAATTTTCCACAAGTAAAACTTTTATTATGACTAGTTTCGGTGTACTACACCATTGTCACTTGACAATGGTGTAGTACACCGAAACTAGCCGTAAGAAAAATTTTTACCTGTGGAAAATTGCATTATCTTTCCTTTAAAACTAAAATAAACTGTAAATGCCGACGAAGCACCTGACGGCGATGCTTTACGGCGAAACTTGGGTCATCAACAAAAATGTCTGATGTGGAATCGCAGCCTTCTCTTTGTCCATCAATCATAAATAACCCTTTTTTTCTCCATCCGTTTAAGGGACCATCATCCCCGGTGTGATTTTCTTGTAATTCCTTATGGGCTTGTAGTTGGCGTGATCGCGAAGTAATGTGCTATTCCGGACTCAGAAAACCTTACGGAGAGTCAGAGAGAGGCTTAAAATATTTTCCTGGTAAAACAATTTCCACAATTGTACATGAAAAAGATTATAATCGCAAACGATGTGAGCGTTTACTCGGAACCGAAATCGCTATTTTGTTCACGAAATCGTTTGATGGAAGAGAAAAATGAATTTTAGTGAAAAATTATATTTCTAACCAGGCCATTCACTCATAAATCAAAAATTAAAATAAGCAAAAGGTGACGGCCACCGAAGCAGCTGCTTTGAGACAATTGACATCATTTACCTCCCGTACTTGACTGCTTTTAGGGAAAGGGAAAGGAGTGGAGGGGGGTTCTCGGAAGGTCGGAAGGGAAGGAAGGAACAATTTTGTACATGAAATCGCTTGATGGAAAAGAAAAATGAATTTTAGTGAAAAAATTAATCTTCTAACCACAACCATTCGCTCATGAATCAAAAATAAAAATAAGCAAAAGGTGATGCCCACCAAACGAGTTGCGTTGAGGATATCTACGTCATCCACCTCCCGTCCTTGACTGTTTTGAGGGAAGGTGAGCCTGAAGAGTTGCTGTCGCAACCACTTCCATTGGCAGAGTCATCTGTGGGCCCCTTTTGTGATAAGGCGAAGGAGATTCGTGGGCTCCGCTGTGATTGGACGAAGTGGATGACGTATGTGTCCTTTGCACGCCCACTTTTCCGAAAGGGTTTAAAACATCAGTTCTTCGCCGCTAATGACTCGTGAACTAATTGATGGATCTAAGAACGAAAAAATACGGGTCTATTAAATTTTATCAGAGTGGGCTATCAAAAATGTCCATTCCACTGCCAGCATTTAGAATTTCACCATCGATCCGAGCGTGGAAAAAAGTCAATATGTTGAGTATATCACCGAAAATAATGCCGCATATTTAGATATATTTGTGAATACATACAACTCCCACCTTTATAAGGAGGCTGGCTTTCAAAGGAATGAAGCCCTGTGCGGGAGGGACTATTTAGGATTTCATTTACGCGGGGTGGAGACATGGACATGGGAGGGGTGGGTAGGGTGTGCAGAGGGGTGAGGAGGGTGGGAGGAAGGGATGAGGATCGGATGCCAAAACGCGATATTCGAGAGAAATTTACCGGTATCTCATTCGCAGGCGCGATAAGACCGAATCGCTGCGTGTGACGTTTTCAATTAATTTTTTACGCTCCTCGGCGCATCAAATCGGAGCGTAATATTTTTCCCGATCGCGCATTAATCACTTCCTCCCTCCCTCAACCCCTCCCCACGCGATGCGCTCTCCGCCGCTCTTCTGTTCTCGTGCAACCCGCCCTCTCCACCCCGTGGCGCCGCCGAACAAAATCCTCCCGAACCAACGAAAAACAAAAAAGAATCGAAAATTAAAATCCGTGAGAAAACCTGGAGTTGGGCCTGAGGGAGAGAGAGAGAGAGAATAAAAAAATAAAAGAATAATGGAGATCGCCAGGGAGGAGTAGTATTTAGACTAATGCCTTTATGCGGTTCTTTATTTTCCTTTATTCCACCGCTTTCGATTCAGTTGCGTTCGAAAAAAAATGTTCAACTCCCGGATGCAGGAAAGATTCATGCGGAGCGAAGTGCGAAAAAATGTCACGTGTTATGACGGGGGTGTGGGAAATAAAACTCATTGGTAAATCGGAGCTTAAACGGCGAAAGGGGGGGAGGGGGGGCTGGAAACGATAATGCAATGGGAAGCTCGAGGCGTGAACTGGTTTTAATAGGCGGCGGCGGTGGATTCGGGCGTGAAATAAATCGGATGACGGGAGACTAAAACAATAGCCTTTTTCAATCAAACAATGCTCGCACCCCATGGACCGTCACTCACCACCATCCATCCGTGTCTTCCCCCCCCTCCTCCATCCCAAAAATACGATTTAAATACAGCAGAAGCGCCCCTGCGCAGCGCGACACGAAACAGTTGTATGCTACGGCATGAAACCTGAAATGTTTGTGCGATGAAACGCAGCAAAAGATTAATTATTTCCATCTACACTCATTACGCATCATTATTGTTAATCTTCCGATGACTTAGGCGGCAAAATCATTGGTAGGCATCGGATAAGTGCAGTGGCTACGGTTATGGCTTTAAATTCCCAGGGTCCAAGTTCAAAATATACCTGTGGTGTCGACTATTCATTGTAATGGGGTCGTTTACCATATTTATTACTACCGAATCTGATAGAGTTTGTAAAATAAAGACATCATTTATTTTCCGTTCTTCGATTCGTCAATTACTTCTCGAGTTATGAGCGGCGAAAAAACTGATGTTTTCAACCCTTTTGGAAAAGTGGGCGTGCAAAGGACTTGTACGTCATCCGCTTCGTCCAATTACGACTGAGACCGCGAAGCTCCTTCGCCCAATCACAATGGGGGAAGCAGACTCTGCCAATGGAAGTGGTTGTCATAGGATCTGTGCGAGCAGACTTCCCCTCCCCACCTCCGCTCCCCTCCCGTTCTTCCTCAAAACAACAAAAGGAGGGGAGGTGAATGACGTAGTAATCCTTAACGCAGCTCTCGTTCGGTGGAAATTAAATCTTGCTTATTTTAATCACTGACTAATGAGTGAATGGCTCTCCTTAGAAGATTAACTTTTTCACCACAGTACATTTTTCGTTTCCATTAAACGAATTTGTCCAACAAATAGCGGCTTTGGTTATAGAAAACGCTCCCATTCTGGTCCACTTATAATCTATGTGGAGAGTATTTCAAATCCGCATCTGAACCTATGGAGTACCCTGCTAGCGACCACAATGGTGTGTGGCAGAGGGGTGAATGATCACTGAACTTCCGTGCACTAATAGCTATTTTACAAAAACTATCAGATTCAGCAACAAAAAAATATGGCAAACGACCCCATTACAAAACAAGTAAAATTTCTGAATTTTAAATTTACTATAGGAATCGCTAAGAATAGAATGGAATGATGCGCCAAAGATAATCGTTCTCTCGATCGAGTAGAGCGATTTTATGATTCTCCAAGTAATTAGGTTTTGCATATTTGGGTTTACCGTATATTCCAGTCCTAAGCCCTAACACGAACAGAAGTCCATTTTCAAGGTTTGATTCGAACCCTCGACCTTTGGGTTTCCAGGCAACCACGTGTCTCGCTGCTGCAAGCAGTATCCCCTCAATCATCGAAAACATCTGATAATGATGAAGAATGTTCAATGGCGAACCATGAAAAACAACTAAGAAAAATGCCAAAAGCAATGAAATGAATCCTTGGAAATTTTATGTTAATGAGAGGCAAAAATTAATAAATTAAAAAAACACTACGCGAATTCAATAAAAATTAAACACTCTCCACAGGGATTAAATTTTTATAGTGATGCACGTGATTCTCATTACTATTTGCGAAAGACACAGAAAAAAAGTCTACTGCCAATAGTAATTAGGTTTCACAGTCGCAGGTCCGCTTTCGTAATTAGATTGTTTCTTCCTATAAGTCAATTAGAGTATGCTATCATCATAATAAAATTAAATCTCAATATCTTTTGCCTCCAGGACAAAAGTATAAATAACCTGCTTAAATAACTTTTCATTTTTTCACTAATTTTTATCCAATAAAAATTTTTTTTGTTACAGCATTTACTATCTAAAGTCAAAAAATTTATTAGTTCAACCATGAGTCAGTTTTCACGGAGTTGCCGGCTCTTACTCCCCCTGCCATACACCGTGCCACCCGCCCCCTGCGATTAGCATTCCACTGCGTGCATCTACTACCGAGACGTTCTATCCAGCCCACCAAGTTTGAACGTGGAGTGAGATTTAAAACGCAACTTTTAGAACTTTATACAGCAGAAACTAAAATTTAATTCCATACGTGGGCAAAGAAGCTATTCAAATGTCCAGGTGCTAGTATTAAGTAACACCCCTCGTGGATTTCAAGCGCATGGAGAACCTCTCAAAGAAGTTCTAACACTAACTGATAATAACTACCAAATCCTGCGGTTACATAAATAATAGCGTTGTTATCCTTAAAATTTCAAGCATATTTTTTGTGATAATAATCCAGCCTTAATCATTCGAGTATCTCAGTCATCTCTTATTGGTTGAAATCAAGATAAATTTTAACATATCATAAAAGTTACTAATAAGCATGGCGTTACTAATAGCATAATAGAGGGCTCATGGCATATAGGCAACACAGTTATACTTTTGGACGTAGTACTGGAAGGTTTCATTAGATGGCGTCGTAAGAATTTTTCGCGAACCATCACAAACTATATTAAAGCTTCCATTTCCTTCGTTTTTCCAAATAACGTAAGCGGCACATAAATATATTCTATTGTAGAGGATTTGTTATTTTATTATAATGGCAAGATATGCATTTACCTAACGTCAACAGTCACATGGACAATTTAACATTTCAATCATTAATAAAGCAATCATATCTTGTCACAGGAGGGATTCCTTGATGTTTCATAAAAACACATAATCCACCGTTGCAAGGAGCAGACAAAACAAACCACAAGAAACTCTCGATTGTGCAGCTTAAGTCGATTCGAAAAACGAAAGCGATGGAAGCGATATATATCGTTTGTGACGTAACGCAAAAAATTCTTCCCTCGCCATCTATGGAAATCTTCCAGTACTACGCCCAAAACGTTTAACAATTATGTCCTATGCGCTTAGCCCTCTTCATTATTTTGACTCAATGGTATAAGGCACACAGACGAAAAGGAGTAGGTAGGGAACCCTACTTATATAAAGAAGCATAAATGGATCTTTATTTTTTCTTCAATCGTCGAAAATAAAATGTAAGGAAAACATTTCCGGATGAAGAAACGGAGCTCCGGTGATATAAGAGTGCTCCACGTTCTCCCCTCCACCCCCCGCCCATAATCTCACCCTCCGGACACAACAACTCCCAACCCCCCAAACACTCCCCCTCGCGAACAGCACGACTGCTGTTGAGTCGTTCGGCGGCGGATATCGTAAACAGACGAACGCCCTGAACAGCCTTTTGATCGTAACGGTGCACTGCGTTTTCCGTGCTATAAAGCGAGCTGGGTAAGGCGCCTCCGTCGTCTACGGATGGCTTTTGCGAGGGTGGGTTGAGTCGGGGGGTGGCGACGGAGCCTCGCAGACGCTGGGGAGGGAGGGAGGGAGGTTGAAGGATAACATCCCTTGGGGTGGGGGACGAGGAACCCTCAAGATATCTCAAGATCACGGGAAGAGCGCGTGAAGAACGGCCCAGCGGAGATGCCCGTGCGGGTTGGATGTTTTTATCATGCGATGTTCGTGCTCCATGGACCCTGGCACTGATAGTTTCAAAAGACTCCTCTTTGCCTCGCACGGGTAGACAGAGCCGGAGCTAATCATCCCCAGCACATCAGATGGAACATGACTGCATTCGTCCTACTGCTCGTATCACTTCACGTACGATCGCACTGAAAACTAAAGCTTAAGTTCGAACGCAAAGTCAAACACGACGGTAGAGGGTCGCAAATCATAATGTATTTCTCTACGTATTAAGCGAATTAGATCAAATGGAGCATTCTTAAAATTCCAAATCAAATCTCAATTAGCAAAACTCCAGGTAGCGTAAACTTCCCCCGTTCTGGTTTACTTTAATTCTGGCTTCTGCAGATAAAAGGAGGACGACAGCCGAAATAACTTGCATTACTCAACGATTTTAGAGAAAAAAACTTGAAATTAAATAACTCAATGTCCTTTTCATCTAGTGCGATCACAAAAAAATAACTATCGTTATTATCGCCACTACTTATATAATTAAAGACTCTCTGAAATCAGTAACCCTCACATTCACAAAGGAAAACTGGCTACACTTAATATTTGCTGTGAAAAAGAGTGACGAGAAACATTAAATAATATGATTTAAATGAAAATATTTTGTATGAAGTATGTATTTTAATGAGAATATTTATGTACGTATGATAAACTTACATTTATGTATAAAGACTGATATTAACATTGGTATTAAAGACATTAAACACTGTTGGAAATTTTCAGTAATTTAAGCATCATTTTGAAACTGATTTGATGTATCTCCAGATAAAATACGACGGGGCTATTGCTAGCTAAAAATTAAGGACAAATGCAAAAGAGAGAATTTGCGATTAATGCGACACATGGAGTATATATTATGCTGATTTTTTAAATATATGTCTGACATCACATATAAATAAAACGGCTTCGAATTTACTTAAAAGGTTTAACCTAAATTTTAACCTGCGTTCTGATAGTAATTCCCAACCTAGTTCTTCTATTAAACTCGTAACACTTATACAATTTTCATAACAGCCTTTAAAAAAATCTAGCTGATCTCCTTCGCACACACGCTCTAATTCCTTCATCATACCTAGTTAGTGAATACGTACTAAAGTACAAAACGCAGTACTCCACCGAACGGAGAAACATATCCCGGATCTTTGCGTCTCTACGTCCCGGTGACTGTGCTCGACCAAGTCCACCGTGAACAGGCGAGTGTAATGATGGAAAGTGACATAAGAATGAGGAGGTAGATTCCTAAGTACCAGGCTCTACTAGGTGGAAGTTGAATTTCGTAAATGAAACACTAACTTGCTTCCCTTCCACAGATTTATTTTCTTGGTACGGCACGTTTCGGCACATCGGGGTCATCATCAGCTACAAAATGGGGTCGTTTACCATATTTTTATTGCCGAATCTGATAGAGTTTGGAAAATAAAAAGACCCGTATTTTTCCGTTTTTTGATCCGTAAATTATTTCTCGAGTTATAAGCGGCGAAAAACATGTTTTTAACCTTTTCGGAAAAGTGGGCGTAAGTGGGTGCAACCTCTGACGTATATCGACTTCGTCCAATCACAACTGACCCCGCGAAGCTACTTTGCCTTATCGCAATGAGGGGGCACAACTGACTCTGCCTATGGGAGCGGTTGCGACAGGATCTGTGCGAGCAGACCTTCCGAGAACCCCCCTCCACTCCCTTCCCTTCCTCGAAAAGCAGTCAAGGACGGGAGGAAAATGACGTCCATGATATCAAAGCAGCTTTTTAGGTGGGCGTCACCTTTTGCTTATTTTAATTTTTGATTTATGAGTGAATAGTTGTGGTTAGAAGATTAATTATTTCACATCAAATTCTTTTTTCGTTTCCATCTAACGATTTCGTGTACAAAATTGCGATTTCGGTTCCGAGTAAACGCCCCCCCATTCCCCATTCACGGGTTTTCATCGACTCATACTCCAACCGTCACCCCTTACCTCTCCCCACCCCTCGGTTTCCCCCTCCTGAATACCCACTACCCTCATGATAGAAATACACGTGCAAATTGTGTTTGAATTTTCTACCTGATGATGACACTGATGTGTCGAAACATGTCGTACCAAGAAAATAAATCCGTGGAAGGAACCAAAGTTAGTATTTCATTTACGAGGAGGTAGATGCATATGTGTCAAAGGCTAGGAAGTTGACGGTTTATAGTGGATATGGAGTCAATGACCAGCTATAAAATGATGCCAAAGCGATGGCTAGTAACAGATGAGGAGCGAAGGACTTTTATTTATATGGTTTTGAAATGAGCAGTACGTAGCAGATTATTTAACAGTGACCTCTAAAATAATAATGACTCGATCGATGGTTTATTGATTGATTTGCCATACATGAACGAAATCATTAAAAAATGTGACTCTTTCTTAATGGCAACGATGGAAAATTATTTTTAGTTGACGATAGAAGTGGCACAATTAGGTTGAACGTGCACCTGATGCTTAAGTCATACGGCACTGTCAATCCTAAATAACGTATCTCTTCTCAGAACAGAAGATGCCGAATTGGGATGGGAATCGCTGTCACAACACAGGCTGAATTATAGGCTTAATCTTCTGGGAAAATTTAAGGAGGGACATTTCATTAATGACGTTAATCATATATTGCTGGCAACGACTTATTATGGTAGGCTCGATAATTCTAATAAAATTAAGGAGATTTGCAGGACGGACAGGTTTAAAATGTCATTTTTTCCACATACGATTCGAGATCAGAACGTTAGGCATCGCGTAAATCGGTAAAAATTATAGAGGTAATATTCAGAGTAGGTCGATAGTATTTTTCATTTCCTGCATGTTCAAATTAATGTGTTACTCGCATTCATTGCTTTTTTTGCATGCATGAGTATCTATTAAATTGGGATCGGATTACAAGTCATGCATGGTATTCGTGGTCCTACTTCGTGATTGGGATTTGGTAGTTTTTTTCTTTTTTTCCCTGATTACTTTTAAAGGTGTAATGTTTGTTTTGTGTTGTTCATTTTTGCATGTTGTGTCATTGTTCCTGGAGTGGATGCACACCCTGCCACTCACCCTCGAGGCGGCTTGAAGCGTACGTCGTAGATATAGATATAAGATAAAACGACATCGGGGTTGGGTCCGAACTGTCGTTGGTTGTGTCGCCGGGCCAGACCGACCCGTTAAGTAGCAATAATGACAGATAAACTAAGTTCCTATGCATAAAGAGTGACCGTCATCATTCGCGGAAAGAGACAGGGTCAATTGGCCGCATTAATTAATGTATGGATGGCCCCTAGTCTGAAGGAGTCAAGGTAGCCACGTCTTAACGTCTCATCCTACGGACAGGGTATTGAACTTGAAAAATATTCCCCACGCAATCCGAGTAAGGGCGAGATTAGAATTAATCATCTCATTAGCACTGTTAAATATTGTTTTAATCCGAGTTTCTGGACGGGAAACTCAACCAGACACCACTAGAATTATCTTGTCACAGCAGTAAAGTTAAAGTCTTTCCCACACTTAAACCTGTCTCAGACCGAAAGAAGAGGTAGAACGACGGTAAAACAGAGGAAAGATAGAGAGAAGCCCTACTCCTTGTGATGCAATTGAAGGAGTATACATTACCCAAGGAGTATACTACCCAAAACATATACTGATTCGGCAGACAAAGTACTGAACTTGGCGTTCTATCCACATAGCACTCAAGTAGGGACTGGTACACCCGTGAAAACTCTGTCCCACAGCCTGGACTTGAACACCGGTCTTCGAAACTGGAGTCCAAAATCTTGAAACGACGCCAAATCTATAATCCCTTCGGCTTTATTTTCCGAAAACATGAAAATTAATACGTCTACATCTACGCGAGACCCTGCATGCCACCGCGAGGGTGTGTAGCATGGGGTGAATATCACCTAACATGCACTATTGACATGCAACTACTATTAAGCTACTGCATGGAAACATAGTGAATAATAGTCACATGCAGCTAGACGGTTAGTATCTATGTAGTAATAAAGGGAGTGGTTTGTAATAGATGTATCATGCACTAAAGACTACTAAACAATATTTTACTTATTACCATAGAGTAAGTATACTATAGAGGGCTCACTGCATAAGGGCATAATTGCCATACGTTTAGATGTTGTAGTGTACGCTGTAGATGATCTGGAAGGTTTTCATAGATGGCGAAGGAAGAATTTTTTGCGTTCCGTCACAAACGATATTTATTGCTTCCATAGTTTATGTTTTTTTCTAATCGACCTGAGTGGCACAATTGAGAAGTGTCTTGTAGTCTGCTCCTTGCAGCGGTGGATTATGGGTGTTTTTATGAAGCAACAAGGAATCCCTCCGGTGACAAGATATGTTTGTTTTAATAGTGAGAGAAATGTTAACTTATCCATGTGACTGCTGGCGTTAGGTAAAGTCATATCGCACCATTATAATAATATAATAAAACTACAACAATAGAACATGTCATATGCCGCTGCAATGAAAGTGATATATATCGAAAACAATGGAAGTGATACATATTGTTTGTGACGCAAAGCGGAAAATTCTTAACACACCATCTATGGAAAACTTCCAGTACTACGCCCAAAACGTATCACTGTTTTGCTCTACCTATCCCTTTCCTATGTTGCCTATTTTGTTCTCTTATAGTAAGGGGGAAAATAGACACAATAGAGACAAGCCTTTTAGGATTCGGGTCGGGAAACAGCATATAATCACATTAACTGTCATCTGACGTGACGATCCATCATGGTGATTAGAGTGTGGTAAGTATCTCCATGTATTTGAGCTAAGAAGTGGAGCATTATTGAGGAGAGTTTCGCCGGAGAAGGTCGTATCCAGACGCCGCGCGCCGTAAAAATCACCGTTCACTCCGAATGATTTCACGACGAGTTGGAGCAGCGAGAAAGAGGAAAGGAACCTCTCCTGCTCTGCATAAGGAATTGTTTTCCAAGATTTTTCAGATGCCGAGGATTTCATGGCCGGAAGGAGAGGAAAAAAAGCGCCAATCAAACCTCCATTTATGGCCCAAGTTCACATTCTTCCGCTGAGCACTCCGGGGAGGAGGGAAATCGAACTTTTCAAACCTTTCATGGAAATGAAAAAACACGCGCCATCCCCGATAAGGGAGGGATGATTGCCCGATTTCGGAGCACCGCTTCTCCCCGCACATGAAATCTGAAATACGAATAGCATTATAGTTTTATTCCTTCGGGATCCAACCAGCGCTTTCCTAAATTCAGCCGGTGCAACAATAGGTTTATCTGCTGTAAGGTTTACTGCCTCCTTTACGGCCTTCGAAAGTTTTCGCCGAGGACACGCATTTCAAAAGCGCATTTAAAATTCCTATAAATAGTAATAAAATTGCAATGATAATATAATCATAACTTCCAATATGAAATCTCACGCCAATAAAATTTTGTCCGTGCCCAGTAATTTTGATTGAATCTGAAACGCAAAACTGAAGCCTCTACTCATCTGAAAGAAAGAATTTCGGAGTCTTAGAGCAATTCGATACCATAAGAAAAACAAGTTCATAACGTATATGACATCATATGATTTACTTCCCCGCAGTTATCAAACAAAGTGAGCGATGACAGAGTTAAATTGTGAAGTGATCATTTTAAAATATATCATGGTCGTAATACCTTTTTGGTGAACCTACAAGCCTTTGCGACAATTTCATTATTGTGACATTATTTGTGACATTATTTTGTTCATTATTGTAGGATTTTTATTTCAAATCTGAAAATGATGCAAAGCACTAAGGGTATCTTTTGGCCATGGGGAGGATTTACATGGCGGAGAGGTAATCATGCAAACTCGTCCACTTTGCTTTTTGTCCAAACCTTTTCTATTTTCTATCCATTTTCCATGAGGGGAAGAGAAAGGCTCGAGCAATCCAAGCAACAAGCCATATTTCCTCGAATAAATTCAATACGAAAAGGGATCAAACTAAAATAAGGTCAGGAAATGAAGGTTTAGTTCCGCATTTACTTTGCGCTTGTAACTTCTGATATATCCTATGTTTGTAGGATCTTGTTTTTTCCCGGCGTATAATGCTGGTGAAGTCTTCAGGGGTTCACGGCATTTTTCTTGGACCCGACTCTCGACGCCCTGAGGACGATGGCAGTGTTAGCCGTCGAAACGTCGGCATTAGCCGTTTCCCTGACCCGGTGGAGAACCCGTGAAGACTTCACCAGTATCCTATGTTTGTTTGGGAGATGTTGGTGGGTTGCTGGGGGAGTAAAGCAGGGGGATTGTTGGTTGTTGATTTTTTGAGGGGAGGAAGAATAAAGGAGAGTCTGATAAGCAGTGTTTTCTTTATTGAAATTAGTGTTCTCCCGTTCTTGACGTTACACGCTATTATTAAGCCTCCTGGGACTGCCACCATTTCGCATAAATTGTACAATGAACTCACTTGGTGTCTTAAGCATAATTCCGTAAATCCGATTAAGCTTAATTCCTCTCTTTTACATCCTTCACAACCTGTTCCATATATTTCATACGAGGCCTTCCTTTGCCATTCTTTCCGTTCAATTTTCCCCCGACGATTGTCTGCATCAGGCCAATGTGTCTCAAATTATGACAGATTAATTTGTCTCGACTTCATTTTTTATTATTCAGCAGACTTCCCCTCCCTCCACTCTTGGTAAGACTTCTTTGTTTGTCACTCGGTCGATTCAATTTATCGTCATCTTTCTTCGTTGCAGCACATTTCGAATGCTTCCAACCTTTTCTTCTCCGCTGCTGTCATCGCCCATGGCTCACTTCCGTAAAGAAACATGCTCCAGGTGTACGTTCTGACGAATTGTTTCCTAATTCCTACGCTTGTATTACTAGCTGTAAGTAGACTCTTCTTTCGATCTAAGGTTATCTTTGCCTGAGCTATTCTGCTGACTATTTCTTTCTTGCTTCTTCCATCGTTGGTTACTCGGCTTCCCTGGTAACAGAACTCTTTCACCTCTTGAAAGTTTTTGTTCTCCTGGCCAATATATGGGTGTATTACCTGAATGAGCTTTAATTCAAGAAACCACGTGAAGTCTTTATAATTTGCCCCGGGAGTCTTTTAGCAAAATTATACCAACAGTGACCAATAAGCACTATGCATATGGTCTCTTCTCTGGATCAGTCGTTTGTTTCCAGGAGGCACGGAAGCTGAATTCCCCGTCAAAGACGCGTTGTCCCATTGCAGGGATGGCAGTCCTGGAATTCGGAACATTGATGGACCGGTCTTTTGAGATTTACGTTGGCAACTAAACAACTGAAATAATTGATATTAAAACATGTGGATCAATGGATTTTGCATACATTTATAATAAATATTACCGAAAGGAACATTTTACCTGCTCCGAAGAAAGTGCCCTTTCCTCCAAAGCACCAACATTTTGGCACTTACTTTAGAAAAGTTTTTTTGACCACTGTACCTGAAGAAACCAAAACTGGTCATCCCTTGTGAATGAAAAAGTGGAAGTAAGGAAGTTATTTCTTTCTAATTATTTTCATGTCCTTCCAAAAAGATGATGTTTCAAAACTTGATCCCATGTATCGGTAGACGAGTGCTTGATGGTTTAATCATTCTCCCTCCACACGCGCGTTGAATTTCGAACCGCGAGAGCTCACCTCCGAACTTCTGATCATAAATGGGAACGTTAACGAACTCACCTCCGATTGCCTCCACCAGAGGGAATAGGTGCTCCGCTCTCAGCCAATCATCGATGCAAGCCCGCCTCGGCAGGTCCGGCTCATCCGATGACACATTCGGCGCTCTGTGAATGGCTTCAGATTAGTTCTACGGTGCAACAAGATATCCTCGGAAACTACCCCGGAAATGTTTGTCTATCCATGTTGATGATCCAATAATTTGTATTGCCCTATTATCTGTTTATTTTTTGCTATAACTAAATGTTTCAAACAATTATCCCACCTTAATCAGACCACATATCCCTATCCCTTCTATCCCTTCCATCCCTATCCTTATACCTTTCCTCCCGGTCTGAAGCGCCTATTAGTGCGGAAACAGACTTGAAAACACCATGAGTTCCCACCTTAAATTTTATCTCTAATATATTATTCATACTATGTTGAACCACTTTATTGAAGTTTTGCAATTAATAAGTCATATGAAATACGTGGTTATAACTCACTTTATTGCGATGGATTGTATTGCTATATATCAAATTTGTTTTAATTTGAGTCACTTTTTTCATGTACTCTTAAACTCACCACTCATTGTACAATTGGTGCTCTTAAGGGTATTATTATTTATACAGGGATAATTTATTATTGCTATTATCCTACTATGACATGAATATTTTGAAGCTTAACG
Organism: Platycnemis pennipes; assembly: GCA_933228895.1. Classification (NCBI taxonomy): domain Eukaryota; kingdom Metazoa; phylum Arthropoda; class Insecta; order Odonata; family Platycnemididae; genus Platycnemis; species Platycnemis pennipes. The sequence goes on along the minus strand of OW121854.1, from coordinate 121,368,459 downwards.
AAACACACGAAGTTGCACCCTTCCGTCATGTCAAGTTAGTTCAGAGAAGAAGCCAAACTACCAAAGATTTCCCGGACATCCTTTCATCGTTGAAAACGCGTTGGAACCCTTGTTGAAAATGAAGGGGTCTAATATGCATGAATTGCTAAATGTTGCACGTGAGCTTTTTATTCTGACTTAGCTCAGTCACACACATTAAGTTCAAATCGTACGCTTATCAATAATTTAGTCCACCAACTTTCTCTATTATTTTGAAAAGTTCATCATCGATTGAAAGCTCGTGGAGGATTATAAAAGAAATGATTACCGAAATGAATAACAAGTTTTCCCTGGGGTGTGTGTCTGAAACCGTCGGCATTATCTAGAAGAGGTAACCAAGGAGTCACGTGGTACATACAAGAATGGTCGGAAAATATTGGTGTGTTTGAATCGCTCTTAAAAATCTCACCCATGCTTTTCATTGTCTCCATCCGTTTCGAGCATAGAGTCCCCGAATGAGAAAAACTCCAAGGATAACGATGAATGAGATAGCAATGAACGATTCAAACTCACAAACGTGCGAACCATTCGTGTTTGTACCACGTGGCTCCTTAGTTACCTATTCGAGATAATCCCAATTCAAACACAGACCCCCTGAAAAGACCGCTCTTGTGAAAACTGAAAACGGATACAAACAGTTACACAAAATGATTTATCAGCGATTCTGTTATTTATTTTGAAATAAAAAACAATGGTCTACAAGGGCATTTAAAATAGTTCTAGGGAGGGGGGTGTTTGAAACGGTCGGGATTATCTCGAATTCGTAACCAAGTAGTTACATGATACAAACATGAATAGTAAATTTTGATTGTCTGAATCTCTCGTTTAATGCCATAAATTTTTTCACGTGAGTTTTTCTCATCTGTCCTCGACTATAGAGCCCCCAGATGAGATAACACACAAGTGCACACAATGAATGAAGTTGTAATCAGCAGTTTTTAACACATCTAATTTGCGAACCATTCTTGTTTACACCACGTGACTCCCTAGTTACCTATTCCAGATAATCCCGACGGTTTCAAACACACACACCTCCGCTGGTGCCAACAGTCCGGCGCAAACCGCTCCAGCAGGGATACTGTCGGGGAAATATACGCGAGGGAAAGCGGATGACCCGCAGGCACGGATTATGCCCACATCCCCGCCAACACCACCGAACGACTTCTTTTCAAAACACTCGTGTCGGGGATGTATGCAAATCCAATTTGAGGCTTTTAAATGAGGGTATCCTCTCCGGTAAATCAGTCTGGGGTTGGGGGAGGATTTCGATTTGAGCCCGGAAAAATGAGGCGTGATAAAAGGAGGTTGGGGTTTCATGGCTCGAGGGATGAAGGGTGGAGGGAAGCAATTGTCTTCTCGGGGCGCACAATCAAGAAGAAGGGATCGGATATTTAGTGGAGGGATGAGGAAATTGAATTGGGTGGTCGGGAGCCAAGCGGGTGGGGGCGAAATGCGGTGGGAGCGAAGGACGTGCTTTTAGAAAGCTTGCGAGAGGTGAGGGGTGTCTGGAGAATTGGTCCCCGGAGGGTTTTACGGCATGAATTCGGAAGGAGGGAGGGCCTTGAGGTATTTGGCGACGGAGGGTCGCCCAGGGCCCGTCAGGCCCAAGACGCCGCATGCGTTCCGGGGGAGCGGCGACCGGCTCGCGAACCGCTACCGCCAGAGGGACTTCGTGCGCCCCACGAATTGAGCACACGTTTCAATGAACACGTTCCCACTCAGGGTCAGCATCGTTCTCGGAATGTCTACCTGCGGATCTGTGACTGCATGGATAAATGACGAGAAGGAATCCAATTCTTTTGAAGTGAAAAGGAGAAAGGTACAATATGTTAGGTATGAGAATATGAGAAAGGTACAATACAATAGGTTTTATCTTGGAATAAGAGTGACACATGATCTTTCCTGGGGTAAACATATACGTGAAATAATGGGTCAAGCTCATCGTAAACTGGGTTTCATCAAAAGAGTATTGGGTAAATGTGACGATCATGTACGAGAAATCAGCTACTTTTCCCTTGTTAGAATTCATTTGAAATATGCTGCTAGTGTATGAGATCCTTACGAAATCGGTCTAAGTAATGAACTTGAACGTGTGCAGCGAAGATCGGCAAGATTTGTAAAGGGACGATACGATAATTATATTAGCGTAACCAGTCTATTAAATGAATTGAAATGGGAATCATTGTCAGATCGCAGGTTGAAATTTAGATTTAATCTCTTAAACAAATTCCAAGGCAATATTTTCAGTGATGATGTTAAAAATATTTTACGAACCCCAACTTACTATGGCAGACTGGACCATAATCATAAAGTTAGAGAAATTGATTGCCGAACTGACCGATTCAAAATGTCGTTTTTCCCTCGTACAATTAGAGATACGAATAACGGTAAATATGTCCTATCGGAGAGTAGCAATGAATAGCATTGGTAGCTGCATGTTGGTATGAGTACTTAAAGCTAACCCTGCTAACAGAATGTTTTTGCATGCTTGCTTTGCAATTTCTATCTTTTTTAAATAGTGTAGTTCTGACTGCTATATTAATACTATTCCTTTTTTATGCATGATATGTAGTGCATGTTTGGTGAGAAATAACCCCCTGCCACACACCCTTGTGGTGGCTTGCAGGGTATTATGTAGATGTAGATGTACAATTGTTTGGGGAAGGGGGGAAGTAGCTAAACTAGGGTTCCGGTTCGAATCCCGGTCGAAATGGATTTTTTCTTGTGGGAATTCGTCTGTTGTGCATTTTCAGCGGGTGGCTCCGTAAAGGTATTCGCAGCTGGTTCGCAATCCTTGAAGGGAGTAAAGTTGGAAGAAATCGGAGGTTCAAGAGAAGGATAGTGAGACAAGGCTGCGCACTGTCTCCCGTAATTTTTAATGTTTACATCGAGAGAGCCGTCAATAAAGTCAAGGAGAAGTGTTCTGGAGTGAACATTCACGGAGAAACAATCAGCATGCTACGATTCGCTAATGATATAGCTCTCATAGTAGAGACAGAGAAGGAGCTAAGATGCTAACGACCATGGAAAGGACAATGGCCAGTAATCCGCTAAAGATCAATAAGAAGAAAACTAAGATATTGGTGTGCAGTAAAAGAAAAGAGGCCAAAACCAACGTGAAACTAGGAAAACAGGAACTGGAAGAGGTGAAAGAGTTCTGTTACCTGGGAAGCAGAGTAACTTACGATGGACGAAGCAAGAAATAATTAGTGAGTAGAATAGCCCAGGCAAAGAGGGCATTCTATCAAAAGAATCTACTTACAGCTGGAAATGCAAGCTTGGACGTTAGGAAGCAATTCATCAAAACGTATATCTGGAGCATGTTTCTTTACGGCAATGAGGCATGGACGATGACAGCAGGAGAGAAGAAAAGGGTGGAAGCATTCGAAATATGGTGCTATCGAAGAATGATGAAGATAAAATGGATCGACCGAGTGACAAATGAAGAGGTCCTAAGAAGAGTGGGAGAAAAGAGAAGTCTGCTGAAAACTATAAAAAGAAGACGGGAACACTTTATTGGCCGCATCTTAAGACACGATGGCCTGATGAAGACAATCGCCGAAGGAAAAGTGAACGGGAAAAATGGAACAGGCAGGATTCGTATGAGTTACATTGAGCTACAAACATCAAACCAATCCTAGGATTGTTGACCCTTGATGATGAATAGGAGGATGGAGAAAAACATTGGGGACTATAGGATCCTGCAATTGAAAAATTATAAATAGCTCAAAGTGCCCGTCGAAGGAGGATTTGGTGCTTTCTCGGCGAATAGTCTGTGTGAAGAGGTCTCGGGATCTCCACCGGGTCAGGAACTTGATGTTTGCTGACGATCATTAGCCCTGAAGACGATGGCCGAGTCGAGCATCGAAACGTCGGCAAACTTCAAGTTCCTTTCCCGGTGGAGATCCCGAGAGCTCTTCACACAGCTCTTCCCGTTGAAGTCCAACGGGATGGAGAAAAAATCAATTTATACACTGTATTGAGAAACTTTAACGTTTATGCCCGACACCTAACTTGTGCATTGGAGGTACATAAGTCTCTAAGTCTATATCGAAAGCACATGAATCAAAGATGCAGTATATTTAAAGTATTTTCACATAATTTTGAGTAACAGTGAGAGAAATACTAAATTAGTTGAAGAATAAAAAATTTTAACGTTTTTACCGTCAAGTACCAAATGAACAAAAGGAAAATGTTGTGTTTTCTGTGACCACCTTGTGTGTTTATTTCCTTAATAGCAATGGCGTCAATGAACTTCCTACAGTTACGCAATAAGACATTTCTTCCACTGGAATTGAAATTCTAATCCTAAGATCTGGTACAAATTTACTTATTTAAACTGCATACTTATCGTTCTTTTGTATATGTTTGAATTTTTCTTTCTGACGCATATCCATAGTACAATTTTTTTAACCTTACAACACACGTTTTTGTTATGCTTCATTCAGGGTTCTCACTAATTATGTTTATCTCAGTTTCGCAACCGTTACAACGCGCTTCCTCAAGTCGCAGTTTGGTTTAAATAGAAAAACACGGAAAGAAATCCGAAAACCATTCACAATTCGAACTCCTAAATGTAAATATGTACTCTTAAGTTTTACCAAATGTTACCAGCCAACTTGAATAGTGAGTAGCGCTAGCAGTATGCCAGTAAAATTGTGCCACATGAAATGGCCGATCTCGCTTCACGAATTAGCTGCAATACATCCTTTAGTGCCTTCCAATATCGTAGCGGAAGATGCTCTTTGAAATTCAACGGGAGAGAGGAAAATGATATATACCCAGTATTAAATAATTATAATATTTTCGCCACGATGGCTTGATGAAGACAATCGTCGAGGGAAGTGAACGGGAAGAATGGAAAAGGCAGGGCTCCTATGAGATACAGGGAACAGGTAGTGAAGGATGTAATAGAGAGGAGCTACGTCAATATGAAGAGGTTGGCCGATAGAAGAATCGAGTGGAGGGCTGCGTCAAACCAATCCTAGTATTGTTGACCGATGATGATGATGATGAATATTTTCGTAAAGGGATAACACCAAAATTGTGTTTTGGACCTACCAACTATATCTCCAAATCTAAATTAGAGCCAATAATCCAATTTAAGCCATTGTAGACAATAATTGCTACCAGTAATGGAACCAGGGCTTTTACAAAAATGGGAAAAATATTCCAAAAACTCAAGACTAACTAAGGATATTGGAAGAGTGAGTGAGCCTAGGAATGCTAGACTACTGGTGAAAATGAACCCAAAAAATAGGTGTACCCGGGAAGGATAGGATCTGCCTCTTGGCAAAAAGCTAGTTTTCAGTTGCCTTTTCAGTAGATGTAGGCTAGGAATACTCCCCCAAAAACTAACAAACTACAGCCAAACCTCCGTCAACGGAAACATCCAAATAGCGGGCACTCTAAATAACGGACTCGGACAGCAGAGAGAAATATTTTTCCTTAAATTAAACGGACACTCACTACTAGCTATCCTTTAAGCATTTCTCTCCTCCCGAACAAAAAACGGGATTTCTTGAAGCAGATATGTACCAAATGAGTGAATTTTATTGGAACTTTTCCAGAAAAAAACTTTTAATTAGAAATTAGGGAAAAATCTGGTTGTCTGCCAGCGTGCTCCTGCGTGTTTATGCTCGCTGCTTACTAGACTGCCTCTTATCTCTTTTCTAGGGACCAAGTTTTAGGTTCTTGCTTTAATCATGATGATGCCGATAGTTGCTCTATGGATAAAAATTGCATAATAGTTTCATTCCATATTTTATAAATCGCGGGCTTGCATAGCTCCAAAATGTGAATTTTAGGAACGAGTTTGAGAATAGACTGACAGCATTTGAGATGTGAGTGTGGAGAAGGATGAAATAGGTGAGGAGGAATGAAAGGAAGAAGTACTAGAGATGGTAGGGGAGGAAAGTAGGTTGATTGAGGAAATCAGGAGAAGTGTGCGGAAATGAAGAATCGCGGTGTATCGTATATACAAGTTCATATTTAGAATATAACAAGCCCTTTTATCCCTACCTTCCTCGGTAGGTCACAAATATTTTTAAAAAATCCATTTTAATTTGTTCTGTGAGTCTGCACCATACTTAAAGTTCGTTTATTCCACCGTAAAGGTAATATAAATATGTACAGGTATGAAGAAAGGACAGATATTAAGATAAAGTTGAAAGGGAGGGTAATAAGAGGCTCAGCGTCAGCATCGTGGGGCTCAAAATGTAATAGTCCAAGGAGTGATCATTCCCATATGACCACCACGTTTAACCATTTTTCACATTATCGAAGCATTCATTAGTTTAATAAACTCACCATTCGAAATTGTTTTTCTTCTCTACATTTTACGAGCTGTTTCACCAATTCAAATCTGTCGGTATTAATTTTCGCGAATGTAATGCCCATTCAAAATCGCCCTGTGTATCAGACGCCTGTCGATGATCAGGTTTGACTCTATTCTAGGTTTGAGTGGTTGAGAAATCTGCCTCAGAAAATGCACAAGTTTCTGTTTCAGTCAGATCTTTCCCACAAACTTTTCTGACCATGTGGTAATTTCCGTGAATGTCTCATATCCTACAGCCCTGTCCTATCGTTAAGTGTTTATGTAACTAAAGCACAAATTGCTAAAACACCAGTCTACCTGTCGTCCTTAAGGTGGTAATAAAATATGCTGCGAATTACAACCCGTAGCGCATTTTATCGATCCGTAGATCAGGAATGCCACGATTGACTAGCACCAATCCACTGATTCATTTTAAACTTAAAAATAATCATTGATTACGTTGACCGGAAATAATGGGGGCGTTTACTCGGAAATGAAATCGCTAATTTGACACGAAACTGTTAGGTGTAACCAAAAAATGAATTTTATTGAAAAAATAATCTTCTAACGAGAGCCACTCACTCGTAAATCAAAAATTGAGAAAATCAAAAGTTGACGCCCACTGAACGAGCTATGTTTAGGATACCTACGTCATCCACCTCCCCCTCCTTGAATGTGTAGAGGAAGAACGGGAATGGAGCGGAGGTGGGATCGGAATGTCTGCTCGCACAGATCCTGTCGCAACCACTTCCATTGGCAGAGTCAGCTATGTGTCCCCCATTGTGATGAGGCGAAGGAGCTTCGCGGTCTCAGATGTGATTGGACGAAGTGGATGACGCACGAGTCCACTTTTCCGAAAGGGTTAATAAAAATCAGTTTTTCGCCACTTATAACTTGAGAACTACGAGACTGATAGAAAAACGGAAAAATAAGGGTTTTTTTATTTTACAAGCTCTATTAGATTCGGCAATAAAATATGGTAAGTGACCTCATTGTGACACTGTGGACCCATTTTCTAAATAGTTTTCCCTAACAACCGTTTATAAAATTTTCCACTTAGCGAAACTAAAATTTCCCAAAATACCAGCAGTGACAGTAAGCTAATTAAATTGTAAAAAACTAAAAAAAAAAAAGCCTTAACCGTTTCATCAATGATAGACTTTTGGCACTCATGCTTGGGATCGACTACTCTGAAGACTGAAATCGATGGTTGGCGAATTCACCTTGTGAAATGGTTTCATGATGAAAAATGTAAATTGGAGGGGGTGGGATGGGGCCTTCTGGAGACCCCTTTGGCACTTAGACCTCTTTGGATCCATTGTGCCAAACCACATTTTAACATGCCCGCCACTCGCACACAGGGGACAAGAGCACCGCGGTGGAGGTATGGAGAAGGGCCCAACATTGCTTAACTTTGGTGATCTGACAGGAACCGGTGTATTTTTTTCATTTCTTTATTTCATAATTAAAGTCACAATGTCAAAAGTGTTTTACACAAAATTTTCTGAAATATTTCTACACACATTCAGACATAAAATTATTAAAATAATTACAATATATATAATTTTTTTATTTATACTATGGTTTAAACATATTTATTAAAAATTGTTTAACCTTGCAAATCAGTATATAGAATTTTTTTACGTCTATATAAAAATATCTATTAAAAAACATTTTCTAACCATTTTTTTACTGTCAGCTGAGAGTACCCATTTATTTATATTAGACATTTTTGTTCTTAGTTCTTCTATGATGTTTTCCATTTTATTCTTACTGTATAAAAAAGTAGAAACCAGTTCAGATAGTATTACATTTTTACTGCTTGGGAAGAAGTTTAAATTCAATTTAACTAAATCCTTGTCTCCGATGTCCCTCGCTCCAAAGGTGTCAAATTCTTGGAAAATTCTTTTGATTGTTTTCCATTCGCGGGATTCCGGAGAGCAGCCCAGGACGTGGTGGGTCGTGACGTCGAGACGTCCACAAGCGGAGCAGAGTGGGGAATCAGTGAGGCCGAATTTGAACCGTGTTTGATTTGTTGGCCAAAGGTCGTTTAACGTAAGGAACATCTCACTTCTTTCTCCTGCGGGGCCCCTCAGCTTTGAGAAATTGGCCCATTATACCTTTCCCGACTAAGATATTGGTGTGCAGCAAGAATGAAGAGGCGAAAACCAATGTCAAACTAGGAAAACAAAAACTTGAAGAGGTTAAAGAGTTCTGTTATCTAGGAATCCGAGTAACCAACGATGGACGAACCAAGGAAGAAATAGTGAGTAGAATAGCCCAGGCAAAGAGGGCATTCTTTCAAAAGAAGAATCTACTTACAGCAGGAAATACAAGCATAGAAGCAAGGAAACAGTTCATCAGAACATACATCTGCAGCATTTTTCTTTACGGCAGTGAATCATGGACGATGACATAAGCGGAGAAGAAAAAGGTGGAAGCATTTGAAATGTGGTGCTACAGAAGAATTCTGAAGATTAAATGGATCGACCGAGTAAGTAACGAGGAAGTACTAAGAAGAGTGGGAGAAAAGAGAAGTCTGCTGACAACTCTAAAAAGAAGAAGGGAAAACTTAATCGGCCATATCTTGAGACACGATGGCCTGATGAAGACTATCGTCGAGGGAAAAGTGAACGGGAAGATTGGAAAAGGCAGGCCTCGTATGAGATACATGAAATAGGTTGTGAAGAATGTAAAGGAGAAGAATTACGTCACAATGAAAAGGTTGGCCAATAGAAGAATCGAGTGGAAAGCTGCGTCAAACTAATCCTAGGATTGTTGACCAATGATGATGATGATACCTTTCCCGGTGGGGGAGGGTCTCCGATATATTTTCTTGTGGTTTTGTTGTCATATATTTTTTTGGTGTCTTCTGAACCTGAGTATTTCCTCATAAAATCTTTGGCATCCTCGATTGTCTCGCGAAAATAGCACATTGTTTTTGCTTTAGTTAGGCCTTCGGTTAGTAGCGTTATTCTTGCTCTATCGTCATTTCTAGTAATATCTGCCATCTTTTTTAAGAATATTATTTTGGCCTTTCTGGAGGCGTTAACTAGTTTTAGACCACCTTTCAATGGCGAAGCATACATTCTTTCTCTTGCAATTTTTTTTATGAGGCCACACCAGATTATTTCATTCGTATACTTTATAATTTCTGAATTCACTTTTGCGGTCAAAGGCCAGACATGGTCGGGATACCATATCACCCGGAGTAAGAATTGGTTTACTAAATTTATTCTACCGGTTATCGGTATTGTGTGCTGCGCTGTTCTATTAATGTTATGTCTTATTATTTTCGTGACAAGTTGCCAATTTCTTTCATCCGTTTTGACATTGTCCCTTTCCCACCATAAACCGAGGATTTTTAACCCATTTGTATGAGACCAGCCAAAAGTCTCCAGTGTATCAACATTTGTCCCATGTTTATATAACAATTATGTAATGGGACAAATGTTGTCGCATTACAAAATTTGTCCCATTTTCCCAAGTCAGTGTAGCAACGAGGCTAGACCCTTGCCCTTTCATGATGAAAATAATTAACTTGTTTATATTCCACACAAATTTATTGACCGACCGGTTTCGACATTCTCAGGTCATCATCAGGGGTTAAACAAGTAAAAGACGGGCAAGGCGGCATCTGTATACACAGTCTCCCACCAGTGAAAAGATCGTGGGAGAATGAGGCGGTCATGAAAGGAAGATGAGCAAACGGCAGGTGGTGGCAAGAATGGACAAGAACAGCTTCAGAGTAGAATGGGGAGAGGTTGGAAGGGAATAGGTCATTTAAAACATCATTCTTAAATGCATTAAAATATTAAACAATTTCAAAGTTCTCCATAAAATCAAGTCTCCTTCCCTCCTCACAAACATGTAAAATGTTAGGGTTAAAATCTGAGGAGTGATCATTTGCAATTAAATGTGTGGCAAACACAGACTAGTTCCATAGTATCATGCTCAACTACTGTCTGTAAAAAAAAGCAAGACACCCGAGTTTGAGGAGCTCTATCGTCTAAACGAAGCAATCAATTTCAATGCAACAAAAAGCATACGAGAGAGAGTTTATTTCTACGTTGGATCATTTACTTCAAAAAATCTTTGGCTCCATAGTATTTCCTGTACTTAATTTTTTCTCAAAAAAGTACCCGTTTTTTGCGCGTAAAATCAAGTTGCCCAACTTTGAGCGCTTGGTATTCCCGTAGTTTTTGTTCCAAGAACTTGCGATTTTGATATAAGGAAGCCAGTTCTATTAGTAACAGTTTGCAGAAAAGAAATTGTTTATACCACTAAAATTGATGGATTTGTTGTAAACAACGCAAACCTCTGCTAACTTCGAAACCAATGGGTCAATTGGAAATTGATTGGTACTGTTGTATGCTGTACGATGAATGCAATGCTGGTACTAATAACATTTACATTAAATATCACTAATAAGGACAATATCGCTTATTATTTATCTTGATGTTTCTACCCGCGTACCGGCAGCTCCGTCGTAGGAGAGGGAGGAGAAAAGAGACGCGTGGTTGCCACCGACTCGGCAGTCAGCGCGCTTCCTTTAAATGACCGGCACGTACAGTAAAAGTATGTGTTGCTCCCTTCAGGTAAACTTAAGGATGTTAGGTTGGGGTGAGCTTTCATCAACATGCTTTTCTGCGGCGTAACTTCTAAGCCCTAATTGCGTTTTCTTTCGGAAGATAATTGCCAGTAACTATTTGAATCGTCGATGAAGATCTTCGGCCTTCCCAACACACGAAGCCTCTTCTGTGCCGTAGGATTGTCACTACTGGAATTCTCCTTGTCACAATCCTTTTGTTTGGGGGCGACTCTTTTCACCGATGTCAAACTGATACCAAGGCAATCAGATACAGTTTGATACACGGGATAACGTTTGTCCATACTTTTTTCTGCTTCGCAGCGAAAAAAGCAAATGGCACTCAAAACCATTTGGACTTCCGTCTCCGAAAACCCGTTCTTGGACGCATGGTGCACCGAAGAAATCTGCACTTACAATAGTCTAATCATGCCTGAAAGCAAACGTTTTGAAGCAACCTGTGGATGATTCATAAACTGCCAGGGTACTGTGCGTCACGATGCACGATGTAGCAACTGCGCACGGCTTCGAGAGACTTTCTCTTTTCTGTTGCTTTGTTTTGGCCTGCCTTGCTAGGCAGAGAAAAAGCTACAAACAAAAATAATTATCAAACGATATTTAATATACTGCTGGCATTTAACGTGTATGCCCTACGTACCTGCATTACTTACATTCTACGGCATACAACAGTACCAATCAATTTTCAATTGACCAATTGGTTTCGAAGTTAGCAGAGGTTTGCGTTATTTACAACAAATCCATCAATTTTAGTGGTATAAACGATTTCTTTTCTGCAAACTGTTACTAATAGAACTGGCTTCCTTATATCAAAATCGCAAGTTCTTGGAACAAAAACTACGGGAATACCAAGCGCTCAAAGTTGGGCAACTTGATTTTACGCGCAAAAAACGGGTACTTTTTTGAGAAAAAATTAAGTACAGGAAATACTTTGGAGCCGAAGATTTTTTGAAGTAAATGATCCAACGTAGAAATAAACTCTCTCTCGTATGCTTTTTGTTGCATTGAAATTGATCGCTTCGTTTAGACTATAGAGCTCCTCAAACTCGGGTGTCTTGCTTTTTTTTACAGACAGTAGGTGGAAGTTGAATTTCGTAAATGAAATATTAACTTTGTTTCCTTCCACAGGTTTATTTCCTTGGTACGACATGTTTTGACACATCGGTGTCATTATCAGGTACCTGACCTAAATCTGTGGAAGGAAACAAAGTTAATATTTCATTTACACAGACTAGTTATTACCATTTACAAAATAATTAAAATGTTCGGATTTACGTATGCTTACTTTTCCCCACCACCTTCCCATAGTCAAATAAGCTATTCTTGTCCCTTCTTGTTGGAATAAAATTTGAAAAAATTTGTTAAAATGAAGTTTTTAAAAAAGAATAATTCTCCTCCTAGCACTTACTACATAAGGAACAATAAATTGACAAACGTGGAATCCATAAATATCTTGGAATAAGACTGACACATGATCTTTCTTGGGGTAAACACATGCGTAAAATTATGGGTCAAAATAATCGTAAACTGGGATTCATCAAAATAGTACTCGCCAGATGTGACGATCATGTACGAGAAATCAGCTAGTTTTCCGTCGTTTGACCCTATTTAGAATACGCCAGCATATGGAATCCAAACAAAATAATGAACTTGAACGTGTGCAACGAAGATCGGCCAGATTTTTTAGGAACTTTATGATAACTATTTATATAACAAAAGATCTAAAATGGAAATCATTGTCAGATCGTATATTGAAATATATTATTAATAACTTAAATAAATTCCAAGATAATATTTTGACTGATGACGTTACAAATATTTTACGACCTCCAACCTACTATGGTAGACTGGACCATAATCGCAGAATTGGATAAATAGATTGCCCTATTGACAGATTCAAAATTTTCTTCTTTCCTTGTACAATTAAGGATATGCATAGCTGTAAGTACATATATCCAATAGCATAAATACAATTGTATCAAATTATAGGTCGCATAGGTCACTGGATGTTGGTAAAAGAACTTAAAGCTAACGAAACTAATAGTATCACATTGCATGCTTGCTTTGCTATTTGCATCTTTTTAAAATTGTAAAGTTTAGACTATAATATTATTACTAATCTTTTTACACATTATATTTATTGCATATTTTGTGTGAATTCACCCCCTGCCACACACCTTTATGGTTCCTTGCAGGGTATTATGTAGTTGCAGATGTAGATGATTTAAACTGATATCATATATTGTGCCACAGGAATGGTGATGAAGCAATTGATTAAATCAGGAAGCATCTTAGGAAAAGCACACCAAATTCCTTCAAGATCCCTAGAATGGGGTACGAGAGATACTTCTGGACAGCGATGTGTCAGTGATCTCTTGTATATCCGCGTTGAATAACTCCCCGTAGTTAGGCGCCTCCACTACTCCCAACCCTCCTCATAAACTCCCTTATTCCGACACCCCAGCGCAACCACCCCGTTCCGAACCCCTCTCCACCATTTCATCATTCCATCCCCCGGGGCTCTTGTTTCTCGCCCCTTTCATCCACCCCCCGATACACGCGCCCATCCCCCCGCAACCCCCATGGGAAGGTAACTGAAAAGGCTCGACCCTTCCGGTATTTACTCCTCCTCTCGATCCGACCAAAAGGGGGGGCTCGCCCAAAGCGGGGTGACCAGAGAACGCCCAGCGGCTTCACCCCAACCGTTCAGTGAGCTGGTAAAAACAACAGCGGGCGATGTTTCTCGATTGCGGCAATTACACAACGGGGGGGGGGGCGCTTAAGAGTCGAATCATAGAGTTCTATGGTCGAATCCATAAAAACTTCCAAGCGTGTTAAAAGGGTGGTTGGTCACTACATGGCCGCGACCACCATGATGTCCGAAGGATACCAGTTGAAGTGAGTTACAATTCCGACGCTTAACTTATTGTGTCTGCGAGAAGATGATGATACAAGGATTGGAATCGTTGACCAAATTCTGCGTAAAAGTCACTAATGATATTAAAAGGGAATAATAGCTATCAATTGGTCACCAGGGGGGTTGTTTTTGAAACCCGTAATCTCGAATACGTAACCAAGGAGTCACGTGGTATAAACACAAATATTTCGCATATTTGGGTGTTAAAGCCGCTGATTACAACCTCATTCATTGTTTTCACTTGCGTTTTATCTCATATGTGGGCTTTATAATCGAAACAGATGAGAAAAACTCAAGTGAATACAATTATTAATATTGTAATGAGCGATTCAGGCACACTAATTTGGCATACCATTCTTTTTTGTAGCACTTGACTCTTTGGTTACCTATTCGAGTTAATCACGACCGTCGCGACGGTTTCAAACAAACCCCTTCCCAGGTCTTAAAATCTGGTTTCACGGGGTGGGGGGCTGTGTTTAAACCGTCGGGATTATCACGAATAGGAAACCAAGGAGCACGTGCTACAAACACGAACACGTTTCGCAAATTTTTTTCTGTTTGACTCTTACATTACAATCTCACTATACTGTTTTACCTCATCTGCCGCAAGTATGGAGCCCTAGGGTTCGAAAAACTCAACAAAAAAAGCATTTACCGGCATTGTAATGAACGTTACAAACACACCAAATTTGCAAACCCTTTCTCGTTTGTATGTATGTACCATGTGACTCATTGGTTACCTATACGAGATAATTCTGACGGTTTCAAACATAGCCCCCCTGGATGTCAGACCACAAGGCCTAATTTAGGGCACACACAGACAAATATTCACATCCACATTCGTATAGAAATACAAAAATACATATGCATTAATACATTATTAATACGTGTTATATTACAACCTGAACATATTGCACGACTAACCAGGGTATGGAGCAATTTACATAGATGTGCATAGTGTACTTTTGGCTAAATCTTTCCTCTTCCTCATTATCTAGCAGTTATCAAACCTTAGATATGATATTTCTCGAAAGTTCATATGTTATTACCGTTATTACTTATAGAAAAATATGACACTCCTTCTATCTGTTGCAAACATTTACTCCTTATTGTTTTAATTATGCAGTAACATGTTCCTAGGATATGAAAATACCTCAATTCTTTTTAACTCTATCAAGCCTGCATGTTCATGTTTTCTGAAGGTTCGCCCCACGTCTCGAATCCTCGAGGCAAATTGCAGGAGACATGAAGCCATATAACCCTCGATAGACGAAGCAAGAAATGAATAGTCAGTAGAATTGCCCAGGCGAAAAGGGCATTTACCAGAAGAAGATTCTGCATACAGCTGCAAATACAAGCGTGAAAGAGAGAAAACATTTCACTAGAACATACATCTGGAGCATTTTACTATAGGGAAGTGAAGCATGGACGATAACAGAAGCAGAAAAGTCAAGGCTGGAAGCATTTGACATGTAGTGCTACCAAATAATGGTGAAGATAAAATCGATCGACTGAGTGGAAAACGAAGAAATCTTAAGAAGAGTGAGAGAAAAGAGATGTCTGCTGAAAATTCTAAAGAGAAGACGGGGCTTAATCTGCTATATATCTGCTGCTAACTTAATCGGCTATATATTAAGACACGATGGCCAGATGAAGACAGTCGCCGAGGAAAAAGTGAACGGGAAGAATGGAAAAGTCAGACCTCGTATGAGATATAATGAGCAAGTTGAGAAGCATATAAATGAGGAACGTTACGTCGATATGAAGAGGTTAGCCGATAGAAGAATCGAGTGGAGGGCTGCGTCAAACCAATCTACGGATTGTTGACCGTTGGTGATTGATGATGATGAAGTCATAACTTTATGGTTAGAGTAACTTGAGCCAAAATTATCCTTCAAGTGACATAACAAGAATACGAAGTCGCGGTTAAGCAGCAATTGCTGGGGAACGACAATTTTATAACATTTGAATTCGATCTATAGCAGCCAAGTTTTTTCCCCTCTCTTTCCAGCGCCACTACGAGTTACCTTAAGTTCATAGAAAGCTACCGACAGCCTCAGCAATGTGACCTTGGCTGCCAACGAGGAAATGTAGATCGAGGGTGAAATTCCAAATCCGATTTCCTCTAGCCACATAATTTCTAATATGCATGAACATTGAACATCCAACAACTTCACAGGAATAATATAAGCATTATTTTCATGTACAAATTGAATCCCTCTATTTCACCGACCTGAAAATTCCATATATTAAGTCACGATTGCCTGATGAAGGCAATCGTCCTGGGAAAAGTGAACGAGAAGAATGGAAAAGTTACACCTCGGCCTCTAACTTTTCCATTATTGATCTATTTTAGGGAACGCAAATATTCATGTCCACATTCGTATACAAATACAAAAATACATATGCATTACTACATTATATATAGGTACGTGTTTTATTACAACCTGGACAGACTGCACGTCTAGCCAGAATATGGAACAATTTACTTAGTTGGGCATAGTGTACTTTGGCTAAATCTTTCCCCTTCCTCATTATCTAGGAGTTGTATAAGGGTCAAATATGTAAATCTTTCTGTACAAGAGAAAATGCTGGTGAAATTAAAAACTGACGAAAATGGATGGCACCCTGGTAATAATGTATTACCAGGGTATCATCAAGCCACCTAACGCATATGTGTCCACAGACTTTTCGTCAGTTCTTAATTTCACCAGTACTAAGTTTCATTTGTTTCTTCCTTCCCGTTTCGAAGCAAAATCTCCATGAGTACAAACACCATGAGATTTTCTCGTAGCCTCAATGTAAAGCGAAAACCTATTCAAAGCCATTTCAGAATGATAAATATGGGATTGGGTGCGTGTATAAGCCTCAGCATTTTAAGGGTCATGCTAATAATATCCAGCGAGAAACAAGCGGGCCCTGAGGCATTGTTTGGGCTCTAAAAAAATGCGACCACCACATTACCGCCGCTGACTTCGTCCGGAACAGCCGCACCGCCACTCTGCACCAGGGCGATAATAGGCACCAACGCATCCGATGAGTAAAAAGGTCGAATGAGTTTATGACGCGAATATCAAATGCCCCGGCACTCTTCAAGGAAGGTCCACATCATCCTACGACTTAGAGAATCACCGCAGTGCCCCAACATAATGGACCCTCCTAGGACGCATATCCCTAAGGACCTATTATCTATTACCAGGGTGACTAAAGCGATGGCACAAAAGCTCCTTGCTTTTTTGCTCCCCTCGCAGCTTATAATGCTTTATTTTTTTTAATGGACGTTTTTTTTCGGAAGCAGATCAATCACTGATCGTGACAACTTGCACGGAATGAAGTAGTTCCTCTTTCGATTTTATTCCAATCCATCAGTTGTAGGCTGAATATTTTTCTCCCCAAGTTGAAATCCGTGCTGCGTTACTGTATATAACTCTTCGCAACTCCTTCACTGCATCTACGATTCTGCATAGAGATTGGAATAGGCCACAGAGCAGCAGTTACAGCAGTTTTGTTAGTTATTTAGTGGTGGAAGGCTACTGATAGCAATGGTGTGATTTACGCCATTTCGGGTTGGTGGGTAATTGAGTATCTACAGGTGGTAATATTTCTACATCTACATCTACATAATACCCTGCAAGCCACCATAAAGGTGTGTGGCAGAGGGTGGAGTCACCCCAAACATGCATTACATATAACACATTAAAGGATTATTAATAATAGTCTAGTCTAAACTTCACAATTTAAAAAAAAGATTAAAATAGCAAAGCAAGTATTCAAAAATATGTTGCTGGTTGGGTTAGCATGAAACCCTTATACCAACATACAACTTTGCTGTACACTCGTATTTATACTATTGGATATATTTGCCTATATTCATATCCCTAATTTTACGAGGAAAGAAGGACATTTTGAATATGTCCGTTTGGAGATAAATTTCTTAATCCCAATTTTTAATTCTTTGATTATGGTCCAGTCTTCCATAGTGAGATGGAGTTAGTAAAATATTTTTAACGCCATCAGTGAAAATATTGTCTTAAAATTTATTTAAGAGATTGAGTCCTAATTTCATCCTACGATCTCACAATGACTTCCATTTTAGTTTCTTGGTCATATATAGTTATTTCTGGCCCTTTTCAAATCTTGCCGATCTTCGCTGCACACGTTCAAGTTCATTATTTAGGCCTATTTCGTATGGATCCTATATGCTGGCAGCGTATTCCAAACCAGGTCTGACAAGGGAAAAGTAGCTAGTTTCTCGTACATGATCCGCGATGCTCGGTTGGCGCTGCGCACTGGTGCAGTCGTCTGCGTTGTCCGTCAACGCTCGCGTCACCCCCTGTTGTTTCGTGGGGAGAGAGGGGTGCTCCACCCCGACGTGTCATTACGGCAATCCGAGGCCTGCCCTAACGCACTTTGCATGCGATTGCTGCTGTGGAAGGGGGATCCCTGCGTGAGGTACCAGTTCCCCCAGGGGCGGGGGGGAGGTGATTCGATGGGGAGGGGGGAGCGGGGGTGTCCCTTGATGGTCTGTCACGGTGCTAGTGGTGTGGGAGGAGCCGGAAGGGGTGATCCTGTGCCGCCTCATCGGAAACCAGACCATCGCTCTTCTTGGATTGCCCTTTCTCCGGATTGACCTTACACCGACTGGACCTTCTCTCCTGTATTGACCACTGCACCGACTGGACCACACTCTACTGTTTTTCGACCACTGCATCTCTTGGACAACGCCTTCGGATACTAGACAACGCAATTACTGCA
This sequence comes from Platycnemis pennipes, assembly GCA_933228895.1. NCBI lineage: Eukaryota > Metazoa > Arthropoda > Insecta > Odonata > Platycnemididae > Platycnemis > Platycnemis pennipes. The sequence goes on along the minus strand of OW121854.1, from coordinate 121,349,826 downwards.
TCCCTTTCCTTCCTTCCTTGCGCAAAGGAACTCTCATAAGGGTGGCTAACGTAGTCCCACCTGAATCATTGTGAGAAGGTGTCCTTGCACTCGCGCAAACTTCCTTGGTTGTCTTCTGTTGAGGATCCAGGCAGAGGGCTTGCACCTCCCTTGCACGTCTGGTGAATCGCAGCGGTCCACTTGTCAGGGCTCCCAAATCCCACCTTCCTACCGTCCCTGCAGTAATCTCAAAATCACTAGTGGCCGAACCCAACTATTTACTGTCGGACCATAGCGGAACCACCCATATATAAGGAAAACCACCAAATCGCCGACTCTACCCTTCCACTGTCGGACCGTATCGGAGCAACCCATCAGGATATATAAATACGCGGCAGAAAAAAAAAGGCCAACGCTACTAATTTACTGTCGGACCATATTGGAACATACCTAAATTAACGAATACGTAAAATAGATCGCTCCGAACATCAACACACGACTCATCGTGACTCAACATGGAGGGAGCTGATAAATCCCCGGCTGAAGAGCCCACGGAAGAAATGGAACAAGATTCCACGGAAACATGCCATTCATCCAATGACTCCGAATGCTCTTACCAATCAGACAGTTCATCCTCAGAGGAAGAATTAACTATCAATAGCCCCGTGAAGATAATGACAAGACACCAACTAAAGATAAAAAACGAGACTGCCAAAAAAGAATTCCCTGCAACGCAAAAGAAATACCCTCAACCAGTGGAAGCTCACTACACTAATCAAGCTAGGCCAAACACACCCACAGTTGCAGAACACATAATTCCCCCGCAGATTGAAACTGGCAAACCAAATCCCTCAACCTCCACTAACGAATCCGACTGGACAACCATCAGTCGCAAAAAATCCCCTAACAAAAAATCAAACCTTCCTGTTCCCACTAACAAAGATCCACGAACACCTTACACCAAAAAGACCTCAGGAATACCGGCCATTCGCCTATATGACTTTAAATTATATGCAAAGCTTTATGACAACATAAAGAAACAAATTAACTACCCCATGGGTACCACTATCACAAACCAATGCATCATCATAAACGCAAGATGCTTAGAGGATTTCAGGAAAATTAAAGAAATCCTGCAACAAGCCAAAGCGCAATTTTCTACAAATGCCCTACCGTCGGAACAGCGACGTATTTATGTCATAAAAGGACTAACAAAAGAACTACCAAAAGAATTCCTTAAACAGGAACTTACTGACCAAGGATTTGATATCGACTTATTCGAAATATTGACAACCACCAGACCATTAAAGGATACTACGGAGGAGACGGCACCTAGGTCAACAAACCTATACAAAATTCTACTCACCAATAAGAATCAAGAAGCAGAATTACTACAAATAACCACCATTAGAGGCATACCCATCACCATTGAGGAATACCGCAGATCCACAGGGCCAGCGCAATGCACCAAATGTTGCCGCATAGGCCACACAAAAAACTACTGCGAGCTTGACCCGAACTGTGCTCGCTGTGCAAAACCCCACCATACTGGCGATTGCACGCTACCACTTGGTCATCCTACTAAATGCTTCAACTGCGGAGGTCCTCATACAGCAACGTTCAAAAAATGTCCGAAATTTGTGAGAAAAATTGCCGACATGCGACGCAATGCAACAAAGGCCACCCCAAGCACAACTCATCCTATCATAAACCTAAAACCTGCACCCACTCCTACCAGAAACCCATGGCAAACCCGAAATCCTCAATCCCAAAAAACTCCTGTTGTTGCCAGAGAGCTATTCCCTACCAATAATACCTTCCAAGTGCTGGAAATTGACCAAGTTAACACTGAGCATCAATCCACATCTGGTGATGAAGCATGTGCAGAAGTACCGTATCTACATACAAAACCACACACACCAAACACGTTCACAAGAAATCCCCTTAGACACTACGAGGAGCCAAAACCCCAGAGATCAGCACCCAAAGAAAAAATTAATGCACCACAAAACCTCAATAGGACGACCTTCCAACCAGCTCCAATCCTGCCGCCAACTAGCGGTGTGTCAACAACCTCGGAATCGACTGTTAGACCATCATCACCGAAACCACCTGAAATCCCCACATCCGTTCCCAGCAATCCCATTCCCACATCCCCAGCACCCCAATCATTTTCCACTGTACCACTTGCAACGACAGCGATTTCCTCGCTCAGAGCACCAGATGGCTCCCTGAATTGGGCTGCATTAATTCAATGGGGATTGAGCAAAATCCCGTCTTACCTCTGTATCCACTCCTTCACCGAAGCCATCCCTATCCTTCTAAAGCACGCCCTTGAACTATTTACCCTTCTTTATGGAGCACAACAGTAATCAAAAACACATAGTCAACCTCCGAGTTCTGCAATGGAACTGCTGCCATCTTCCACCACGCATGGAAGAGCTAAAGCTCATGACAGAAAATCACAAACCAGACCTAATCACACTTTCCGAAACATGCCTCAAAGCATCTCAACATATTCGCATCCCAGGTTACACATTCTACAGACAGGACAGACACACAACCACCAAAACATCTTATGGCGGAGTTGCCATCGGCCTCAAAACATCATTACAACACAAACAAATACATTACTCCAACATCAGTAACATTGAAGTAACAGGAGTACAAATAACCACAAAAGCAGGAGAAATCAATGTAATCTCAGCTTACATATCTCCAAAGAAACCACTATTGATGGAAGAGTTGGACATCCTTTTTCCAGCCAAATTATCCACTCTCCTATTTGGAGATATAAACAGCAAAAACAAAGCTTGGGGCTGCAAAGTCACAAATGCAAAAGGACGACTGCTGCAAAAATACGTATTACAAAAGTCAATAAATGTCATAGCGCCTAATGAACCAACTCACTCGCACAACACAAAATCTACAGACATATTAGACATTTGCTTAACCAAAAACATTTATACCGCCCACCAAAATCAAGTACTGTATGAAGGATCGTCAGACCACTTCCCGGTACTCACGGATTTCGACTTAAATCCTATCCTTGCTCCTAGCAAACCTTCCACCAGTAGAAATTGGGAGTTATACACAGAAATACTAGAAAACAATCTCACATACAACACTATAAACACACACATAGAAAACACAGAAACATCCATTGACCAAACAATTCACCTAATAAACACTTGCATCACTAATGCCTTAAAAAGATCACTATACTCACACAAACCTAAAGAACTCAATACATGCACTCTCCCATCACACATCAAACACTTAATCACAAAAAGAAACAGAGCCAGAAGGGAGTTTGCACACAGCAGACAACGACACCTGAAACTCATTATAAACCAACTCAACAAAATCATTAAACAAGAAATCACTTCACATAGAAATAAAGCCTGGGATAGCACTCTGCAGAATTTATCCACACAAGACAATTCAGTCTGGAGATTAGCGCACGCGCTACGTAACAAACAGAAATATTCTCCCCCGCTAACCATAAATAATAAATCTATCACGGATCCAGCAGAAAAAGCCAATGTCTTTGCCTCCATGCTCCACACCAGATTTCAAATTAACCAAACACTCAAACACACTGAAACAGAGGATATAGTCAACACAGAATATGACTCATTAACACTAGCTCCCTCATCAAAACCAAACTACATTTCACTCAAAGAATTACAAACTCTTATTGCTGCACTACCTAACAACAAATCTCCCGGCCCGGATAACATTCCTCCCAGAGCAATAAAATTATTCCCACCTAAATTCATCCCATTAATACACGCCCTTCTTAACAGCTGCATTCACACAAATTATTTTCCCCCTATCTGGAAAGAAGCTAAAATTATCTTATTACCAAAACCTAACAAAGATCTCACGGATCCTAACAACTTCCGTCCTATTTCACTAACGAACACGTTTGCAAAGCTCTTGGAGAAATGCATATTAAATCATATCAAAGAAATTTTTCTACCAAATCAAATTCCCCATCAAGCCGGCTTCACTCCAAAAACTTCAACAATACATCAACTTGCCCGCCTTGTAGAAACTGTCATACAACAAAAAGAGGACCACAGATTGACATCAGCGGTATTCCTTGACGTGGACAAGGCCTTTGACAAAGTCTGGCACCAGGGCCTTGTCTACAAACTTATAAAATCCGGCTTCCCCACTAATTTAATTAAAATTCTCAAATCCTTCCTGTCAGATAGATCTTTCACAGTTTCCTACCAAGATAACACTACAAATAAATTTCAAATCCAAGCGGGCGTGCCACAAGGAGCTGTCCTCTCACCCACACTATACAACATTTACACAAATGACATTCCTCTCACTACACAAACCAACACATTCCTGTTTGCAGATGACACGACATTCACCTCCTCACATGCATGGCTCTGTGTGGCACGCAAGCAACTCCAGATTCATCTAGATGAATACTCCAAATGGGCATTGCAATGGAAAATAGCCATAAACCCAAGCAAATGTACTGAGATTGTCTTCTTCAGAGACAAAACCAAACATTCCTTACGCCAAACTGGCCCTTCACTCTCATTTAATAGCCAAAACATACCAATGTCCTCCTCAACCAAATTTCTAGGCATTTATCTAGATGATAAATTAACTTTTCATACCAACTTCAAAAATGTCATCAAAAAATTCCAGGCAGCAAGAGCAGGTCTATACCCGCTGCTAAATTACAAGAGTCAACTATCTTTGAAGTTGAAAAAACTCCTCTACATGACCATAGTGAGACCTGCGGTCTTCTATGGCTCCGAAATCTGGACTGCATCCTTATCCAAATCGCAGCTTCATAAAATCCAAATTTTCCAAAATAAATCCGTGCGTGGAATCTCTGGAGCCAGATGGTTCCACACAAACCGACAACTCCATAATGAGCTCGGAGTTGACTATGTCTCTCAACATTTCACTCAAAAGTGTGTCTCCCTAAAGAAATCAATTGACCGACACCCAAATCATTTATTCCTCAACCTTTGGAAACCTTTCCCTAGCTCCCATGCCCACCCTCCACAAATTATCCTTGAATCCATAGAAAAATTTGCTTCAAAACCCAAGAAAGTGCCCATCCACCATTCAATAATTCACCTCGACCCAAACCTATCCAATACCGACTTACAAGCGATTCCTCGGTTACCCCAACAAAAAGTAGATAACCAATATTTTATTCCAAACGCTCCTAATGAGGTTCCAGTTGCAGCAGTCAAAATAAATCCATTCATTCCGCCTGAACCAGACTAAAAATAACGCAAAGTCAAAAACTCTCCAAAAAACGTGCAACTCTTATATACATGTAATCCCAATCCGGTAAGGCAGGAAAAATATATAATGTTCCCACCAAAAAACGCACCAATATATACAAACACCCAAGTTTGCTCCAAAACGGTACGATAGTAGAAGTACCACAAAATCCTCTTCCTAAACGCAAACATTTACACTACACAAGTAAAAGACACCACTTACAAAGCCACAACACTTAGCAAATAAAACACTACATAGAATTAAATTGAAGCAGAAGCACTCCCTTAAAAGCTTCCCTGGTGAGGGAAATATGCTGCAGGAGGGAAAGGAAAAGGGCAAAAGCCCTCGTAAAGCACTACGGAACGGAACGGGGTGGTGGGGGGTGGGTTTTGTCGGCGCTTCCGAGAGAGCGGGAGAGTTTTCGTGTTTTTGTCGCTGGCGGCGGTCTCGCCAATAGGAGCCGGCGAGGGAAACAAGGTAGTGGGGGAGGGGGAGAGGGGAAGAGAGAAGAGTGTATTTTGTGGACTGTCACTCGTTCGATCCGCGGATAGGCCGCAATTTTTACGCCGTCCGCGGTTGGCGGTGACCTCCGACATGGGCGGCCACATTCGTCGATGCCCTTCTGGAGATATGGCCGCCGATGTGTTGTTGCCAAATGATTGCAGCGATTTAAAAAAATTCGGCGGCGCTGCTTATCACCGTTGGTGTTCCGAATCATTGTCATCAACGCAAAAATGTTGGTTTACGAGGCGAGATGTGCGACAACATCGGCGCGCGTAATCGAGGAATCCTTTTGTGAGCTCTTTTTCTCTTTAGGGCGCGGATGAAGGAAGCGTGTGATGTTACACATGTTTAACTCGGAGAAATTCGTGATAACTAGCCACAAAGCAAGACTTCCCATGGCACCCGAAAGCTTGAGCGAAGAGAATGAAAAAAAACCTTCGATAGGGCACCGACCAGTCACTGATGCCTCATACGATAGAGTAAGTATAATACAGAGGGCTCACCGCATGCAGCAAAACTGTTATGTGTTTTGGACGTAGTACTGGAAGGTTTCCATAGATGGCGAAGGGAGAATTTTTCGCGTTACGTCACAAACGATATATATCGCTTTCATTGCTTTCGTTTTTCTAATCTACTTAAGCGGCATATAACTTTGTTGTAGTTCTGCTATTTTATTATAATTGTGTGATAAGCCTTTACCTCACGTAAACAGTCACATGGGTAAGTTAACATTTCTCTCAATATTAAAGAAAACATATCTTGTCACAGGAGGGATTCCTTATGGTTTCATAATATAAAAACACATAATACACTGCTGCAAGGAGAACACGGAGCAGACTACATGACAATTCTCGATTTTGCCACTGAAGTCGATTAGAAGAACGTAAGCGATGGAAGCGATACATATCGTTTGTGACCTAACGCAAAAAATACTTCCTTCGCCATCTTTCGAAACCTTCCAGTACTACATCCAAAACAGCATATGAGTTGAGCCCTCTATAGTATCCTTATTCTATGCTCATACCTTTCTTAATGTTCCACCAAAATTGGCTAGTTAGGAATTTACATTTATTATGTTGACGAGATTATTCGTATATATTTTTTTTTATTTTACACGAGATTATTGTTCGATTGTTTCCTGAAGCCCTTGGCGTTCGTATGTTTATTATTTTCCAAAGGAAATTTTCACCCTTTTACTTGGTGGGACGGGATGGTATGGTAGCTAGAATATTGTGTTCCCTTCCCGAGGTTCTGAGTTCGAATCCCACGAGGGCTGTGTTTGAAACCGCCGAGATTACCTTGAATAGGTCACCAAACACAAGTTATCTCACTAAATTTGCAAAATATTCGTGTTTGTACCACGTGACTCTTTGGATACTTATTTGAGATATACACTACGGTTTCACACACAACCTGCTTGGATCGTATTGTTTCTAATCACGAACTCCACCCATCCGATCCGCCTCCTTTAAATTCCCTCCAATGAGCGAGATTTCCTTCCTCAGAATGTCCAGTCCAGCCTCATTTCCCTTCAAACCGAAGTCACAAACACCTATTTCTCCTCGAACCTCTCTGAAGGCTCTATGCTCAGGACCAACACACTTCATGCCTCATATCAAACTCATGTAATATCTATCTCTGATGATTGTACGTGCATAACTTTCCCTAACATCCCTCTCTCCATCAATCACCTACAATTTCACTTCCTCAAAAGATACTCTTGAAAATAACTGAAGTAACACTTGGTTCGCGACGGATTTTCGATGTCTGCAAGGTTTAAATATTTCCGTACCGAGAAATTTCCATTAGAAGCATTTCATTAGAACATACATCTGTAGCACTCTAATACATGGCAGCGAAGCATAGACAATAACAACAGAAGACAAGTCAAGGCTGGAAGCATTTGAAATGTGATGCTACCGATGAATTTTGAAGATAAAATGGACCGAGCTCCTGAAAAGTGAAGAAATCTTAAGAAGAGTGGGAGAGAATAGATGTCTACTGAAAACCTTGAAAAGAAGACGGGACAACTTAAGTGGCCATATCGTGAGAAATGATGTTCTGATGAAGATGAGAGATAAGTGAACGGGAAGAATGGAAGATATATGGAACAAGTAATAAAGGTTGTTACAGAAGAATTATGTCAATAGAACGAAGTTAGCCGATAGGAAAATCGAGTGGTAATCTATCTTAGGATTGTTGACCGATGAAGATGATGAAAACTATGTTGAATCCACCTACCGGCTAAACCTTCCAATTCACACCTACCTATGTTTTCTGCAACTGTAAACTTGTAATAGTCTCGCAATCTGGAAGGAGGAAAGTACACTCTCGCAATCTTATCGCAAATCATGTATTTTTTCAGTCAGAAATATAACCATAGGTAAATTTTCTAGTGAGCATGTTCCATCACCTAAATTATATAAGGAAGTGCCCTAATCTATTCATGCATTTAAAATCTCAGGCGTCGTAATTCATTATAATAGATTTGTTACAAACTTTTACAAACCACAATAATATAATTATAATTATTGTGGTTTGTAAAAGTTTGTAATAAATCTATTGTCATGGATTTCCACAAAGTTACGACTGAAAGTATCTCAGTCGTAATTCATGTACCAGTCGGATGAGTTTACCTTCATTTGCCAATTATTTCTGAAGATCTTCCGTGGATAGCAAAAGAGCCTGTTATGCAAATTCTAGCGCGATGTTCCTGGGTGCATGTCTATTGGTTGCCTGAAATAGAGGGCACGAAATCCAATTCGATTTAGTAATTCATATACTCCCTAACAAAGAACTCTTAACTTTATGCAGTCCGAGCTACTTTGCATCAGCCTGCTATTTCGGAGATATTAAAATGACAGAATTGAAAACCAGCGGGATCTAACAGGATATGGACACATTCTGCACTGCTTAAGACTGCTTAATTTGACACATGATATTTCCTGGGGTAAACACATACGTGAAATAATGGGTCAAGTGAATCGTAAACTGGGAATTCTCAAAAGAGTACTGGGTAAATGTGACATCTACATCTACATCTACATAATACCCTGCAAGCCGCCACAAGGGTGTGTGGCAGGGGGTGATTTCTCACCAAACATGCACTACATATCATGCATAAAAAAGGAATAGTATTAATATAGTAGTCAGAACTACACTATTTAAAAAAGATAGAAATTGCAAAGCAAACATGCAAAAACATTCTGTTAGTAGGGTTAGCTTTAAGTACTCATACCAACATGCTGCTACCAATGCTATTCATTGCTACTCTCCGATAGGACATATTTACCGTTATTCGTATCTCTTATTGTGCGAGGGAAAAAGGACATTTTGAATCGGTCAGTTCGGCAATCAATTTCTCTAACTTTATGATTATGGTCCAGTCTGCCATAGTAAGTTGGGGTTCGTAAAATATTTTTAACATCATCACTGAAAATATTGCCTTGGAATTTGTGGAAGAGATTAAGTCTAAATTTCAACCTGCGATCTGACAATGATTCCCATTTCAATTCATTTAATAGACTGGTTACGCTAATATAATTATCGTATCGTCCCTTTACAAATCTTGCCGATCTTCGCTGCACACGTTCAAGTTCATTACTTAGACCGATTTCGAAGGGATCCCATACACTGGCAGCATATTCCAAATGAGGTCTAACAAGGGAAAAGTAGCTGATTTCTCGTATATGATCGTCACATTTACCCAATACTCTTTTAATGAAACCCAGTTTGCGATTCGCTTGACCCATTATTTCACGAATGTGAACCCCAGGAAAGATCATTTGTCAGTCTTATTCCAACATATTTAATGGATTCCACGTTTGTTAATTCATTATTACTTATTTTGTAAGTGGTAGGAGGAGAGTTATTCTTTTTCCAAAAATTCATTACAAGACATTTCTTAAAGTTTAATTCTAACTGCCATGTATCACACTAAGTTTCAATTGCTTGTAGGTCAATATTTAAATATTCTTTATCGTTCGGGCATAGAATTTCCCTGTACACTACTGCGTCATCGGCAAATAGACGAAGCTTACTTTTTACCACCTTTTGGATATCATTAATAAACAAAAGGAATAGGAGTGGACCTATCACACTACCTTGTGGGACACCCGAAGTGACCCGAAGTGACGATCATGTACGAGAAATCAGCCACTTTTCCCTTGTTAGAACTCATTTGGAATATGTTGCCAGTGTATGGGATCCCTACGAAATCGGTCTAAATAATGAACTTGAACGTGTGCAGCGAAGATCGGCAAGATTTGTAAAAGGACGGTACAATAATCTTATTAGCTTAACCTGTCTATTAAATGAATTAAATTGGGGATCATTGTCAGATTGCAGGTTGAAATTTAAACTTATTCTCTTAGACAAATTCCAAAACCATATTTTCAGCGATGACGTTAAAAATATTTTACGAACCCCAACTTACTATGGTAGAATGGACCATAATCACAAAATTAGAGAAACTGATTGCTAAACTGACAGATTCAAGATTTCCTTTTTTCCTCGTACTATTAGGGATATGAATAACGGTAAATATATCCAGTACGAGTGCAGCAATGGATAAAATTGGTAGCTGCATGCTGGTATAAGGACTTGAAGCTAACCCAATTAACAGCATGTTTTTGCATGTTTGCTTTGCTATTTTTATCTTTTCTTAAATACTGTAGTTTAGAGCAGTATATAAATACTAATCCTTTTTTATGCATGATATGTAGTGCATGTTTGGTGAGAATTCACCCCCTGCCAGACACCTTATGGTGGCTTGCAGGGTATTGTGTAGATAGATGTAGATGTTAAGCGGGCAGATTAAAAAGTGTTACAGCACGGCAATCTTCAGCGACTAATTGTATGTTTGGCAACCGAATGGAAATTTGATGCCATGGGCAATCGAACAGCAAAATTTCGAGTTGGATCTGGGGTTCTGACGGCGCGGACTAAAGTCGTTAAACACCGCTCTGAGCCTCGACTGAGATTAGGGAAGCATCAGAAATCGGCAAGATGATAGCAGGCCACTTAATTCCCTCCCCCCCCCCCCCCCCCCACCATCCTCCCCTCTCCCCTCTCCAAATATAGTCGGCATCAGTTTTCCCTTTTTAATCCCGCCTGTGGCCAGCAAGGGAACACTTGCGGGGTGGGGTGAGGGAAGCCACCTACTTACCTCTCCGAGATGGGATGGCCTCAGGGGTAAGGAAATGGGGAGTGAATACAGCGAGCGAAAAAGGCTCTCCTGGGGGGGAGGAGGGGAAGAATGGCGTAGGGGATGGGAATTACGAGTCGAGAAGTTGATGGGGAGGGAGGGGACCGTTTGACAGCACGGAGCTGAGCCGCCTTCATCCCTTGCTGCTGCCTCGATAACGTGCCCTCTCAAGCCAAAACTCCCACTGCGACAGCCATTCCGAAACACTCCGACTAATGTCCACATCCATTCGGTCTACATTGATCACTTAATCGACTAGATAATATGCGAAAGGCTGTCGATCAATGACCAATATGGTGATAGAGAATGAATGGGTGATCTCGATGCATGATTTCAATGACATCAAAGATAACATACATACCGGGCCCGTGTACGATCAGTAAAATGGCAGGAGCGAGCTATGTTGACGATAACTTCCAACGATAACAAAATAACTGCAGCCGAGTCGACGTGCAGTCGCCACATCAACGATTTTTCGACCGAAATTTACCTCAGCACTGATGTATTTTTGCCTCATGGAAGGTACTTAACCCACAAGTCATCATCATTCCCAAATTATACCAGGTCATTGAGCAAGGGCCTAGCCATGCTGAAATACCGGAACCCATCAGATCATCAGGCTCCAGCAGACCCTCCCTCTCCTATCCCTCCAAATACCAGTTCGTTTGATGAGTCATTTCTTAGCACTCAGATCATTGTATAACGCCAGGCAACGACAGCCTGGAGTCCATTTTTAATACTATCCGTGGAGCATGAATTCTAAAACATCAAAATCCTGGCCGTCATTTAAACATTTACCAAACACTTAATAGACGTAAGAAAATGTATTCTAAGCTATTTCTTCCCTAAGTTCAATGCATAAAATGCTGTAAAGGTTAAAACGCGATGTTACTTTTCACTAGCCCCACCTTGAGTATGCAGCCAGTGCATGGGATCCGAATGAATTAGGTTTGATCATAGAGCTAGACAGTGTACAGCGTAGAGCAGCTAGGTTTGTTAAAAGGTGCTACGATAAGTTTAGTAGTCTATCAGAATTAATACAAGAATTAGGCTGGTAATCATTATCGTATCGTAGGTTAAAAAATTTAACCTACGCTCTGATAATGATTCCCAACCTTTAATTTTTAAAATCTATGAAATTCCAACTTAAAATACAGATTAAATCTATTACAGAAATGTAAGACGCATAGCTTTACAAAGGTGCTGGATATATATTAAAAACATGATGCACACATTATGCAAAACAATATGCTAGATTCCATCAGATACATAAGATTAGAGAGATAGATTCTCGTACCGATACATTCATAATACCTTTTTCCACCGTACTATAAGAGAGCACAATAGGAAGCATACAAAGGGATAGGTATTAGGTGAAATTTTGTAGTGTAGTCTGTAGCGCATGATTCATGTATTAACAACCAATCCCTTTAGTACAATGTAGATACTAACCATGTAGCTGCATGTGACCCATATCACTAGCATGTTTCCATTTAGTAGGTACCTACCCTAGTGTCAATAGTGCATGTTGTGGTGATCTTAACCCCCAGCCACACACCCTGGCGGTGGCTTGTAGGGTATCGCTTAGATGTAGATGTAGCGATCATATGCATAAAAGCGTTGAGATACCGGTCGGGGAGTAATAATCTACGGGGGAAATAACGAAGACATACAATATTGCTATATACTTCTTCACTCATATATTATTCAATCAATACACAAATTAATTTAAGCATAATGCATGGTTATCTTATATTTTCAATATAAATGAAGACATCACTAATCAGGACCGGAATACCTGCGCGTTCCCGTCCCCCCGAAACATCTGACAGTCACCCTTGCGCTGGTTCCCCTTTCTCGTGAATGTTCACTTTGCGCCCCTTTATGCTCTTCCCTTTTCTTTCAATTCAGTACACCGTCTTAAGGTTGTGGATCGTCCCCTACAGCTCCCACACACGTTCGTACACATCTTACTCCTCCTTCACTACTCTTGTTTATCTCGTTTACCATTCTTGTCCCCTCTCGTCTCCACCGACGCTCCTCCCCTACTCCCTCTCTCCTATTGTCGATGTGTTTATGTTTCTTTCCCGTGTCCTGGGACGTTCAACCACCAACCTCCGTGCACACGCCAATAATGGCCGCCAATCGGTCAAAATATGACCGTGGCGAATGAAATATTTGCCACAGTCCATTGATTAGAAATGGCTTGCGATCATATTAGCTAATTAAGGCATCACAATCCATGAATCATTTAAGAGCCAATTGTGATAAAATAAACATGGTAAATTCCCAACACTTTTTTCTATCTCGTTTCATTTAAGAACGAGTTTCCGCTACGACTTCACGCGTCAAAATCCCGTGAAGAGCATGTTATTTAATGAATAAATTCTGATCCATAAAAATACCTGTTTGGAAATTTATCTTTAGTCTGATATCGCATGCACAATAATTGTATGAGTATGCTATTATATAACTCGTAGTAACATTCCAATGTTTACAAACTCTTTCAATTCATTTTGACCATGACTGACGTTTCGTTGCCACGTTTAAATTCCGTGAGTGAGAATACATGCTCATTCCTGCTATTACGTGTTCTAATATGGGTTAAATATTCTCTTATTTGGTTTAAACTCTTATCTTGATCAACTCTTTGCTTAAATTGTATAAATAATAATATTTCGGAAAAATATTAGAGCAACAGTGACGCTGCTACTTTTGGAAGCATTGCTGTGGCGAAGACCATATCAATAACCAATTCGTATAATTAAATTACGTAAAAAATAAGAAGAACCTTGGTATTGTACAGTCCTAAATTAAGTGAGAAAATAGGCTCGTAAGCACGTTCCTTCACAAGTATCGTTGTCAACGTTAACAACATACTTTCGAGCACAAATTTATTAACACCAATTAAACAAATGGGGCAAGGCAAACACCTTTTCGCAGTTTTAAATTTTACATTAAGTTACGCATCTTAATTTAGTTTTTCGGTAAAATGGTATTCCTCTTCGCATTATCCACGTAAAAATTGCTAATTTTCAACTTCTTGGTTCTTCAAATATATGATGGAAAGGCCACATTATTTTATTGGTAATCGATAGAAGGGTCAAAAAATTATATGTCAAAAATGACAATTACTTCATATATCGGTGGAACCTGCTTAACGGCTTGAAAAAAAACCGTGGAAAACAGCTTTTGGAGCATACACTGTGCCGAAAAACCAATGTGGTGATCCGAGTCACCTCAAGGGCGTACTGAGAAAAGTAGAGGCGAGGTGTCAGCATTCCTTGACTGGGCGGAGTATGAAGAATAATACAGGGAGGGTTAAGGATGTTCAGTGGAGTGGGGTTTGAAGAAGCGATCAAGTTGTAAGCCCTGTCGGAGGGCGAACGGATCGTAAAACAATTCACCCAGCCCGGGGCGCGGCCCCCACCCTCCACTCCCTCCCGTTTACCAAGCCTTCCCCCACTTCCTCCTCACCTCTCCCCCTCACACCAACCCCACGCCCGCGTGCTTTTCAAATAAAAAACGGAAAAATATCAACCGCCTCGCGGCATCCCGAAGAGACGGGAACAAAACGGCGTCGAAGGAAAAATAAATAAACAAAAACAAAAGATAGGATCACCATGACGACGGCGTGGAAATTGACGCCAAGTAGGCCGATTTCCTCCATGAACGCGAGCGTGAAAATTTTCGAGATTTAAGTTTAAAAAAAGCGATTCATTTTCAATTTTCTGGGCAGGAGCGAAACGAAACACTGTTAAACTGCGTGAATTTTGATGGCAGGGGAGCTCGGAGACCCTGTTACCTCGTTCGATCAATGTAGATTGGAGTTTTGGGCCGCTGCTCTTTTCCCTGTTACCCTCTCGTGGCAGGGAGTCGGATACGAAAATAATACACTAAGCAAGCGAGATAACGGCGTTTTTAAACTACCCTCCCCATCCTGGGGGGTTTTGTTTGCACCCGTCGTGTCGATCTCGAATAGGTAACACAGCCCCCATGTTCCGATCAAGGAAAGAAGAATCTCCGGCCTTGCATAGCAACATCAACAAACAAGAACATTCGACTTCCAAATTATTTACACATTCCAGGCAACGATAATAATAATAAACAACTAATATCACCACTTACCAACTAAAAAAAATCAAAAGAAAATTCTTTCACTTTTGTGCCTTCCAACGAAAGTATTTATGTCCTGCACCGACATATATTAATCCTCTTACAGTACATTTCATTGTCCCGCTAGCGGCCATTTACCACGGAATCACGCCGTATTTTGAGGGATACAATAAGATATCGACGATTCCACTTCCAAGCAAAACAGCAATGCTTTATCTTTGGAAGCTCCAATCATGGTCGATAGTGAATAGATTATAGCACATATCGATCCTTACTGCCATGAGAGTCGATACTTACACATGGAAGTGCTATTATCCCTAGCAATGCAAGTATTTTATTCCGTTTACCTAAGTGTTTAATCTGCTTACAGCTGCAAATACAAGCGTGGAAGTGAGGAAGAATTTCATTAGAACATACATCTTCAGCACTCTACTATATGGCAGCGAAGCATGGACGATAACAGAAGCGGGGAAGAAAAGGGTGGAAGCATTCGAAATGGGGTGCTGCAGAAGAATGATGAAGATAAAATGGATCGATCGAGTGACAAACGAAGAAGTCTTAAGAAGAGTGGGAGAAAAGAGATGCCTACTGAAAACCCTAAAAAGAAGACGGGACAACTTAATCGGTCACTTCTTAAGACACGATGGCCTGATGAATACAATCGTTGAGGGAAAAGTGAACGGGAAGAATGGAAAAGGAAGACCTCGTATGAAATATATCGAACAGGTCTTGTAGGATGTGAAAGAGAGGAATTACGTCAATATGAAGAGATTGGCCGATAAATGAATCGAGTGGAGGGCTGCGACAAACCAATTTTAGGATTCTTGACCGATGATGACCTCAATTGAAACGTACAATGCAATCATTTTTCAATATCATAGATCACTATCAACAACAAGAGGGTAGAATAGTAATTCATTTTTGAGTTATAATAGTGAGGAATTAAATTAGGTATATTAAGAAGGGACTTTCATAAAACTTGTGAAGTGGTGGCTTTTCGAGAACAAATAGGTTGAGTTAATCCTAAGGGGAGTCTACATTCCTTGCATATACCCTGGATTGCTCGATTTTGTTAAATTAATTGTATTTATTCACATAGACGCTGTATGTATACATGCTAATACAAGGAATAAATAAATAAAAAATATGCATGCCGTATTTGTCAGAAGTCTATACTTATGTTCAACAATGTGACATAACATTAGGAGTAGGGCATCTTAAAACCAAATTTTACAATCTCTAAGAAATAATCTTACGTCTCTCACAGCGCATGGGAGTACTAAGAAGATGTGCGAGCATTGTTGTCCGTCGCATTTCCATCACAATGGACGATTTGGCCTGCATCGTTTTCCCCCGAATCCAGCGCCTGCAGAAACGACTAGCGCCTCCACATGCGTTTTTCCCGCACTAGAGGCAAAGGGAGCGAACAAGTGAGGCACAGATTGCGCTGTGGAGGGAGCGGAGACGCCGCGGAAGAGATTTATGGGAAAAGATGTAACAACTGAAATACGTAGAGCGAATATGGCTCCGGGCAGTCGAGACCTCGGCCTGGGAAAAAGAGAGCGTCGGCCATCCATTATGCAGGCGGGAAGGAGAAGACGAATTTGCGAGCGCTCGATGCTGGTCTCCGCTACTCCGAGAACTTGGATAGAGGAGAATAGGAAGGAGGAGGAGGGGGGATTCCAAGGAATAGTCCAATATGCTCTCGAGGATAGAGGAGTGAGGGCGCATGGATACGGAGAGCCACCTCCCAGAAGGAACCACGGGCAATCTTGTCGGGCAGTGGACTAACATTTCCTCCCTCCGAGCTGTTTCCAATCTCTTCTTCTCTGCTACATCTACATCTACAGCTACACGATACCCTGCAAGCCACCGTGAGGGTGTGTGGCAAGGGGTGAAGATCACCAAGCATGCACTACTAACATGCAAACTAGCAACTATATTATCTCATGCAACTTGATTGTTAGTATCTATAGAATTTAAGGGGTAAGACATGCGTCATGCACTACAGAATACACTAAAATATTTCCCCTAAATATCCCTTTCCTATTCTGCCTATTCTGTTCTCTTATAGTACGGGGGTAAAATGCCATTTTGAATCTATCGGTACGACAATCTATCTCTCTAATCTTATTTATCTGGTCGAATCTAGCATAATACGCTGGTTTTTTTAATATGTGCCTAACATCTTCAGTAAAGCTATCCGATTGAAATTTCTGCAACAGATTTAACCTGTACTTTAACCTACGCCCTGATAATGATTCCCACCATAATTCTTTTATTAATTCTGAAACGATACTCAACCTATCGTAACACCTTTCGACGAACCTAGCTGCTCTACGCTGCACACTGTCTAGTTCTCTGATCAAACCTAATTCATGAGGATCCCATACACTGGCTGCATACTCAAGGTGGGGCCTAACTAGTGAAAAGTAACATCGCTCTTTTGTCTTCTCATCACATTTCCCAAGTACTCTTTTTATAAATCCTAGCTTTCTCTTCGCTCGGCCGCATATTTCCCTTATGTGTCTTCCCCACGATAAATCCTTAGTGATTGTTACACCTAAATATCTTATGGTTTCAGCGCTCTCGATCTTCGTGTTACTAATTTTATAGGCACGCTCTATCGAATTACTCGCTGTTTATTTTGTACTTATTGTTGCTCAATGCATATCAACGATTCGGCAGTAGTTTTCCATGCCTTAACTAATTAACGCTGTTTTAGATTCACCTGTTTTATTAAATAACATCAAAGTCGTCCTTTAAATTACTTTTATTTTCAGCATTTTTAGACTCACCTAGAACACACACATGACATGTCACACACATACAGTGTTGCCAACTGCGCAAAATATGGGTATTGGTCACAGTGTGGCCAACACTACAACAGTTCCCCCTTTTAAGGAATGCTATTAATATATATTACATGCATGAAAATGAAAAGTTAAAACACAAGAGAACGTTTCTATTCTTGAAAACGTTTGGGTAGAATACTGGATCTACCACTGCCAGCTACTTTCTTTTGCACATCACATGGTACACTTACAGCTCCATGAGAGGTACCCTGACCTTTAAGGGGTACAATTCCATGAGAGGTATCCTGTCCTTTAAGGGGTTTGATATGGGCTTCATTTTTCCTGATAATATTATCGTTTTCTTTTTGCACTAAATACGATCTGGGAGTACTGTGCTTACAATAACACCTGGAGTCCAGGTTGTGCCTTTATTTGTTTTGTAGTGTTTGTCACAGTGTGGCCAACACTAAAACAAACGCAGCATGAGAAAATATACGCTTGCAAAGCGTTTACTTCAATATTTCGTTTCCAGCGCTGATGCAGATAATTATGATAAGAATGTTCTAAAAATGGCAAAGATAGATGAATTGAAGAAGAGAGAGGTAAGAGATGAGAGAAGTGAAGAAAGAAGCTTGCCGAAAAAAAATCAAAGGAAAGAGAACGTATAAAAACCACTTCCGAATGAGGAACATGCACTGTTTTTCATAACACTCTGAATATGAAGTTCATTAGCTAAAATGTGCCTGGCGACAATTTTTCTGAAGAAAAATGTGCTACAAAGATATTACTCTTTAAAAATTGTTCGTTTCCGGCAGCTTAAAAACACCACGTCATTGCATAACGTCACGGCACGGTATCATTGTGGTCGTTGTTTATCTTACCTAGAGATAAGTTGTTTGATGAATACTTGGCGAAAACGGTTGTATTTATCACAATTGTTTAATGCAAAAACGAATGTATTTCGATTTTTTATTCAAGTAGTATTTTGAATTTTCGGAAACATTTTAATAGAATTTAATGATCTTCGTGGTTGACATAGAAAATGTTGACTTGTATATTTAAATTTGTAAGATTATTTCGCATTAAATACATCATTAATACACGAGAAACAAATTTCATGCATATTCCCCACTGAATATGATGGATAAAGCGTGTATTAGTGTTGCCAAGCAACAAGTTAGCTGAGTCAAGAGTGGCGACTGTCAACACCACATAGGGGAGACCCGACTATGTATGTACTTGAGCAAATGGAACGTTGGGAAAAGGATCTTCTAGGATGTCTAGGCCTCACGAAAGCGTTTGCCGAGCGTGAATAAAGTTAACGTCCTCCAGCGATGCGAACGAATCGGAATTGGATTAACGTCGCGATGAAATATGCCCTAATGCAATAACCTGCGGAGCGTGGGGGAGAGGATGGCATTCTCTGGCATCGAATCAGTGAGGAATACAGCCGGGTGGACCACGTCGAGGCGAAAAGACCAGGGTGGAAGAAAGCGACGTTTGGGCAGTCAATCGGGTGACCTTCGTGGTACCACATCTCGAGTCCCTGTAGTCGCCTTGAGGGACTCTCTGGCGATTCCCGCTTTGCTTCACGTCGGAAATTAGGCTTCACACTGCAGCCTATCTTCCCTGTTCACTCCACAGCTCCCTGTACCCTTACCGGTAGTTGCGCCGGCTGCTCAGCTGTGATAATCTTGGTCAGAAGTGCAGGGTTAGGGTACATTTACATTCAATATTGCTACATACTTCTTCACTCGTATACTCAAATTATTTTAAGCTTAATGTATGTACATCTTATATTTTCAATTCAATTCAGCACATCACTTATCAGGACCGGAAACCCTGCGCGTTCCTGTCCCACCGAAACAGCCGACACCCACCCCTGGGCAGTTTCCCCTCTTTCACTCTGCGTCCAATACTACTCTTCCCTTTTCCTTCACCTTGGCTTCAGGACACCACACTGCCTCAAATTTGTAAACCGTCCGCTACAGCTTCCACACACGTCCGTTTGCACCTTACTTACTCCACTATCTTCTTCTTGTTTATCTCTCCCATTCTTGTCCCGTCTCGTTCCCACCGACGCTCTTCCCCCACTCCCTCTCTCCTATTGTTGATTTGTTTATCTTTCTTTCTTGTGTCCTGGGGGGTATTGTTTGAAACCGTCGGAATCATCTCGAATAGATAACCAAGTAGTCACGTGGTATAAACTCGAATAGTTCACAAATTTGGTGTGTTGAAACCGCTGAGTACAGCCTCATTTATTGCTTAAAGTTGTGTTTTATCTCATCTGGGGGCTGTATAGCCGATACAGACAAGTAAAACTCAAGTGAAAACGGTTAATGATGTTGTAACAAAAGATTCAGACACATTAAATTTGCAAAACATTCTTGTTTGTACCACGTAACTCCTTAGTTAACTCTTCGACATAATCCCGAAGGTTTCAAACACAACCCCCCTAGGACGCGCAACCACCCGTACGGGTACACTGGACGCCAATAATGGCGGCCAATCGTCAATATGACCGTGGTCAATGAAATGTTTTGCCGCACCACATATGTCGCAATCAAACTCGAAAAATCGAGAGCTTAAGTAACCATGCCTGCAGTAATAAAAGGGATTTTTCTCTAATTAAGATGGCAATAAATAAATATAAAACGACCTGTCGGCATAAACTCATCTTCCGTGTTCCCAAACGTTCGTCTTCATCTTCATTTCTACATAAGGCGCTCCTTTCGGGCAGAGAAGGTGGGAAGTCTGCACGGAAACAAACTACTTCAAGGGGTATAAGTGAAACTCCTCGACATCGTTGTTCTCAGCAAAACTATTCCCAAATATTCCCTTGCTCTAAAGTGGTGGGCTGGTTGGGTAGAGTTCTGGGCTACGGATTGGGTGGAGTTCTGGGCTGAGGGTACGGGTTCAAATCCGGGGCAGGATCCTTTCTGGAAACCCCCATATGAAATCCTCGCGATTCGATTTTCTGTGTGCGAGAAATTCGTAGGAAATCGCACTTGGCCCAGGGAAAGGAACTGGTCCCCCTACCCTGAATATGTGAATTTCATACGCGAATGGCTTAGTACGGGGTGATCTCTATCCTCACCTATCAAATCAGCATTCTATGTCCTTCATTCCTCGTACAATTAGGGATATGAATAGTTGTAAATATATCCATTAGTATAAATACAAGAGTATCAATGGATATCATAGGTAGTTGCACGTAGGTATAAAGACTTTAAGCTAACCTAACTAACAGCATGTTTTTCATACCTACTTTGCTATTTTAATCTTTTTTAAAGTTGCTGTTCCATCTAGTTGTTATATTTTTTTAAGTTGTTAAGTTTAGACTAGAATATAATTGCTAATCCCTTTTATTCAGGAAATGTAATTCATGTATGGTGTGAATTCATCCGCTGCTACACACCTTTATGATGGCTTGCAGGGTATTATGTAGATATGTGTCTGGTGAAATTATGGCTATTTGAAGATATGGTTGCCAAGTACAGTGTTCAAAAAATGCATACGATCACATCTACATAAAATCGGTGATAAAAAAAGGATAGAGTACCTCATCATCATAATCAACCAACCATCCTTGGAATGGTTTGACAAAGCTCTCCACTGAGTTCTTCTATCAGCTAAGATCTTCACATTTAAGTAGTTCTTCTCTTTCACATCCAGCATCATTTGCTCTGCATATATCAATGAGACCTTCCTCTTCCATTCTTCCCGTCAACTTGACATTCGACGATTGCCTTCATCAGACCATCATGTCCCATGGTGTCTATATATCTACCGACTGCCCAGCATATCAAGACATCTGGGATATTAAGAACCCTGAGAATTTCAAATATTTAGATGGCAATATCATAAAATGTAGTCTCAACTAAGTTGAATTTCTGCAAAACCTATGAGATATATTTTCACTGCTTTTCCACTATCTAGTTTTTGCTTCCCAATTGGAACTATACAAAAAGTTTATTTATATTTTTGCATCATCTACGTATTCATTTATATGATATATTTCTTGTAATATCGATGTGGATAGAATATCCGATGGACTAAATTATATTCACCAATTATGTTCCTAAGGGACACCTAATCCTGGAATAATAAATGTCATTTCATTGTTCATATTCCATACCCTACGCACCCTCTGGGGTGTGTGGCAGGAGTTGAGTTATCTTCTAACAAGCGTCACGCACAAGCACTAAGGTTCACTTATATTGCGCATCTGAGGAGAGATTTGTATGTCCGATATCATCATAATCATCATTGGTCAACAATCCTAGGATTGGTTTGACGCAGCTTTCCACTCGATACTTCTATCGGCCAACCTTTTCATTGTGACGTAATTCTTCTCTTTTACATCCTTCACAACCTGTTCCATGAATCCCATACGAGGCCTGCATTTTCCAATCTTCCCGTTCACTTTTCCCTCGACGATAGTCTTCATCAGGCCATCGTGTCTCAAGATATGGCCGATTAATTTGTCCCTTCTTCTTTTTAGAGTTGTCAGCAGACCTCTTTTCTCCTACTCTTCTTAGGACTTCCTCGTTACTTACTCGGTCGATCCATTTAATCTTCAGCATTCTTCTGTAGCACCACATTTCGAATGCTTCCACCCTTTTCTTCTCCGCTGCTGTCATCGTCCATGCCTCACTGCCGTAAAGAAAAATGCACCAAATATACTTTCCAATGAACAGCTTTCTCACTTCTACGCTTGTATTTCCAGCTGTAAGTAGATTCTTACTTTGATAGAACGCCCTCCTTGCCTGTGCTATTCTACTAACTATTTCTTTCTTGCTTCGTCCATCGTTGGTTACTTGGCTTCCTAGGTCACAGAACTCTTTCACCTCTTCAAGTTTTTGTTTTCCTAGTTTGACATTGGTTTCCATGGTTATTAGAATCTTGTTCAGATCCCAATCTGTCTCTGCAACGAGTGCTATTTCATCAGCAAATCGCAGAATGCTCATTTTTTCTCCGTTGATAGTCATTCCAGAAGACTTCTCTTTGATTTTTGATTTCATTGATGGCTCTCTCGATGTAAAATTTAAATTAAAGGGAGAGAGTGCACAGCCTTGTCTCACTCCTTTCCTTATTCTTGCCTCTTCACAGCTGGGTCAAGATTTAATCACAGCTACTTGTCCGACATAACATGAAACCCCCCACTCTTTCACTCACGAAGAGGACTTAGCCAGCGGCCAACGGCAGTCAACCCTCTTCCGTTGAAATAGGCTGCATGTCCGCGGAAACGTCCTAACCGTTGTGTCTCCTTTTCGTGTTTCTATGTTTTCGTCATCTGTCTGTTTTGTTTTGTATTTATTATGACTTCATAGTGCGCCTTTCTTGCGAGTTATGTATACATTGTTTGTGATGTTTGTGACGTAACGCGAAAAATTCTTACCACGCCATCTGTGGAAACCTTCCAGTACTACGCCCAAAACGTATAACAGTTTTGCTCTATGAGGTGAGTCCTCTATATTATACTTACACTATACTACGACGCATGAATGTGGCGCCACTTTATCCTCGCACTAAATCATTTTTATCAATTAAAGACACCAGTTTTTCCCTCTGGAAGATCTCGAAATTTTGGAATCTCAGTAGACACTTCATTTAAAACGTAACTTGACCGGTAGGAAACCAGAAAGAAACCAAAAAAGGAACCGCAGCGCCCACCGGTCTTGGCCTCCCACACAGACAACCACCCTACCTTCCCCACGGAGGAGGGAAGCGGCGAAAAATGTGACATCTTCTTCCCGAACCGATACAAATCGGATTAAGGAGACGACGCCCGAAGCGTGACGCCCCTGCCCTTCTGTACGGCTGAAGGCAACCCTGCCATTGTCGCTCCCCCCCCCCCCCTCTCGACGATATCCCATTCATCACGGCGCCGCGGGAGAGGAGGGGGGGGGGGGGGGTTTAGGTCTTTTATTGCGTCACTTCCGGCCCGCCTGCTCCTTGCCGATTGGAGGGTTCGAGGGGGCCGGACGCAATTAATCACGCCTCGATCACCCTTGTAGCAAAGCGCGCGCGATAACGAATGGTCGAGGAGCGGAGTCTAAAAAGGAGGACTTGGGCCTAACTACAGATTATGCGTCCGGGCCAAGTACGTGAGTTTTGAATGGATTGATTGCTGGGACAATCCATAAATAGTTTCCGTCCATTAGCGCAGCCGGGAATAAAGTATTTACACTTGACCGAAAACGGCTTCCTCAGAGGTTTTCTTTCTCATTTCCGGCTTCTGTCATGCTTGGCGCCGTAAAATAAGGGTCGTAAGTCTTCATTAACGTCCAGTTATGCCAACAAATGTAGGTGTCAGACAGATAGGAATATTAGCCATCGGCTGGCCGTGATTTCGGAAGGGAAAAACTTGAGACCTGAATATAGCTACGTCATTCCATGTCAACAATTTTTGTGTGTTCCAATGGTCACCATCTCTGATTTTCATAATTTTTTTCCCACTAGCTAGATTTAACCTTAGTTAAGAAAAATCCAAAATATTATAGCCAAATTGCAAAAACATTCTAAGAGACGAGTATTTGTATACACCAAGGCACAGAGGAACAATCTACCCACAAGTCAAATCGTCCTGATAATTATCAACCATTTCTGTGCCCCTGTAAAAATTAAAGTAAGTCAGTTAAGTTGTTTAAACTTTTAGATGTCATAGACACGGAATTCCAGTCAAAAGCTATTACAAAGATTCTCACTAAATAACTTTTTTGCTATAAATATGCAACAATCATGGCATTTTTTACAATTTCCTCAAAAAAATACTCTTTTAGACATGATCAAATCAAATTCAACATGGTAATGCTAATAAAATTGAAATAATCAAAAAGAGAGGGATGAAGAAAGGCTGTGCAGATGGATTTTTTTAGGTGAAGTTGTAGAGTCTCTAGATTTCAACACGCTACAAACGTGGAAATACGAAAACAAATGCAGATATAGAGCGAACTATTGTTGAGGAAATAGAAACCCATAGTTTGAAGGATTTAATGCACATGTTAGACGCATGCCACGTATTTACATGTTGGCCAAGATGGAGTGGCATCCACAAACTAAAGCAAGTAAGAAATAACCAAAAAAATTAAATGAAATTTATTATTCCGGGACAAGGTGTCCCTTAGGAACATAATTGGTGTATATAATTTATAGTCTATCAGATCTTCTATCAATATCAGGATTACAAGAAATATATCAATCAATACATAGATGATATAAAAATATTAATGCAATTTTTGTATAATTCCAATAGAAAAGCGAAACCAAAATAATAATAAAGCAGTTAAAATACACCTCATTGGTGCTGCAGAAAATAATATAATATTCAATGAAATTGGGACAGCTTTTTATGGTATTTCCATTTTAATATCATTAAATTTTCAAATTTCTTAATATCCTACGGAATTCGACTCCATATCTCACAGCAAGTAACGTGGAAAGACCCAGCGTAAATACATGGATGTTCGATAATGAGGAATGAAGAGTTCTTCCATGTGACGTGTTGGACGTTCATTTGTTCTAGCATTGTACTTTACATTCTTGCATAAGAATGTAGGAAGTTCTGTCGTTAATATCTTGTATGCGAACATTGCCTTATTGAGCAAGCGCCTATTTTGCATTTTTAACCATCCTAGTTTCACGTGCTCATAATATGTACCTAATGTCAAAGATGTATCTCACACAAGAGCTCTGAATCCTAGGAAGTTTTAGATTCAGTTTTTTTGTTAGGTCGTAGTATAACAACACAGCAGTAGTCTATGTGCGGGAAGACAAGGGTATCTACTAATTTTTGGCGAAGGGAAACCGGAATAAGGTTTCTAAATTGTTTTAATGGATATAAAGTCTTAAACGAAGTGTGAGAAATGAATTTTATATGTTTATTCCATGACAAGGTTCTGTATAGAGTAAATCCTAAGTTATATGTGGCAGAGCAGAATGGATGAAGCAAACACGAAAAGATATTGGGGATTATAAGAGAGAGATTAGGGAATATCAGTGTGAGGAGAGAGAGAGACGTGGCGATTGGATGCAAGTAACGGCCATTGGAGCTGTAAAAAAAAGTCACACTCATGTATAAAAGAAATATTTCCTGATTGGAGCATAAAAAATGACTAATGCTCAATTTCATTTTCTAAATCAACAGTAATATATGTTTGTGAATAGTACAGACCTCCCCTTGCCGGCTTACAATCAGTATTAAATTCGAGAAACATTAACTCAATTCTCGAAATTGCGAGCGTAAGAAGATTGTAGGTGGTGATTGCTCAGCCCATCAAAAGAGTCAAGGACATTTCTCTCGCGAAGAGGAATACTTTTCCAAATCCAACACATATTTCGAAGGGGATCTGGGTGGAGCTTTGTATTATTCGAAATTAGCTGTAATGATTCGTAAGCTCAACTTATTTCCATCATGGCGCTTCCTTAAGACTCTGGGGACTTTCGATGAGCATTCAATGGAAAAAAAATTCCGTCAAAGGCTCACTATGTTTAAGCACAGAGGTATGTGTGTGTGTGCGTTTTGTGCTATTATTGTGTCATGCGTGTGCTATTACTTGAGGTACTTTTCAAAGAATAGGAAGCAACAGTCACAAATAGGCACCTCTCAATTCGAGGAACTAAATCAACTCCCATAAGGATAACTCCCACTAAATCATCACCCATGACCTTCTTCTTTCCCCTGATGAAGACTGAAGGCATCATCCCAGAGTGAAAGACAAAATTATATGCCTTATAAAATGAAATAAAAACTTCTTATGGAGGCGAAAATGTTTTCTTTCTGACCTTTCTACTTATTCTCATCCAATCAAATACATTAACATAATATCAGTGTTTGCTTCAGAAAGTGACCTGGTATTCACGAATTCAACTAGCGACATCAATAAAGAAAGTAGATTAAAAAAACCTTTAAGCAAATCCCGTATAAAAGTTTCCTTTACTATAATAATGAATAGAGCTAAATTACGATAACTTCTC
Source organism: Platycnemis pennipes (assembly GCA_933228895.1). Classification (NCBI taxonomy): domain Eukaryota; kingdom Metazoa; phylum Arthropoda; class Insecta; order Odonata; family Platycnemididae; genus Platycnemis; species Platycnemis pennipes. The sequence goes on along the minus strand of OW121854.1, from coordinate 121,322,976 downwards.
TCTTTGCCGTTAAATGTGTAAATAACATGCTTTAGAAACCTATGCATGATATCTAAAGGCCGCTTCACACGATTCAATTTTTTGTACAATTTCTTGTACAAACGCTTGTATAAACTGAACGAAATTGTATGTTTCTCTGAATGGAATATGAACAGGTTATATGTCCCGTTCAGTCATTTAGACAATCGCACAAGCGTTCGTACAATTTGCCGCTTTACACGGTACAATTTCCTCATACAAGAGTTTGTACAAGAAATTGTACAAAAAATTGTATCGCGTAAACCGGCCTTAAGAGTAAAATGCCATACGGCATTATTTCCATGCACTGAAATATGCACAGACAATCTGTCACGTGTATACAGATATAGTTTTACTTATTCCCAATATCAGCCACCTTGATCAGGTTTTTCGAGCCCAACGAAGCTGGAGCAACATAAAATGAAAGGGTAGTGGTTTCCATCTAATCTTGCGTCTCCATTTCTACCCCCCAAGAAACACCCTTTCAAACAATGGACGAACGCAGAGCACAGTGCGAATATAAATCACACGCAACAGTGGCGCCACCTGAGTAGCACACATTTTTTGAAGTGGATGTAGAACTGATTCGATTTGCGACTATGGGAAATGCAAAATCTGTAAGAATAAGAGGTTTCCCGAAGGATATTTTGGAAGTATGGAAGAAGCTGAGCAGAAAGAGATAAAAGTTGGAGGTCTCCCAAATTTTTCCCTTATAGACAATTTATACTGGCACATAATTGCAAGAGAATAAGATTCCAAGGCCGAGCCTTCCTTGCCTAAAGGAGCACACATTTTATCAGCGCACAAAAAGCGATTCCGATAATATTTTTTCATAAACGATCTGGAAATTGAAAGATTGGAATTGATGACTGCCAAGGAAATTAACGAACCGAATGAGAGGATCCCCAGAAACGCTGAGTTTCTTGAATCCGAGCGATTCTCCAGATTACAACGACAGTCAACCTTAAATTTCCCATCAATGTTTTTTCTCTCCCTGGAATTGATGACCAAACGAAATGCAGCTTATTGCTTTCTAATGAAAAATGAATTCCCAGGCACAATTTTCAGTATTTCTGGAAATGAAAACTCCTTGTCTTATTTTATCATCGAACAAAATATTGAAATCGCGTACTTTTAAAAAGCCAGATTTGTTGTGCGAAATTTGTCTCGATTTGACAGTTGAATACCAACATTGGGTAAGTAAGGGTGATCAACAAAATTCGTCAGGGTTAATAAAAGACGCAAAACTATGTTTAAATAATGAAATAATATACAATTATTTTCAATATTAAAGAGCTTGTACCGATTCAGTAAAACTCATTCTTAAGCTCACGTATTAATACTTACCGTCCTTAATTCGATTTTTCCGCACTCTCCCTGTATTTCCCGGCCATGAATCTTCCTTTTTCTTTATATGTCGATGACATATCACCCATTGCAGAGTCAGAGTGAATTGAATAAGATTCTAATAACCATGGAAATGACAAAGATCAATAAGAAGAAGACTCTGATATTGGTATGCAGCAAGAGAGAAGAGGCCAAAACAAACGTTAAACTGGGAAAATAAAAACTGGAAGGGGTGAATTAATTCTGTTACCTGGGAAGCAGAGTAACCAACGATGAACGATGCAAGAAAGAATTAGTCAGTAGAATAGTCCAGGCAAAGAGGGCATTCTAACATAAGAAGAATCTACTTACGGCTGGAAATACAAGCGTGGAAGTGAAGAAGCTGTTCATTAGAAAGTATATTTGGTGCATTTTTCTTTACGGCAGTGAGGCATGGACGATGACAGCGGCGGAGAAGAAAAGGGTGGAAGCATTCGAAATGTGGTGCTACAGAAGAATGAAGAAGATACAAATGGATAGACCGAGTGAAAAATGAAGAATTCCTAAGAAGAGTGGGAGAAAAGAGAAGTCTACTGAAAACTATAAAAAGAAGACGGGACAACTTAATCGGCCATATATTGAGACATGATGGCCTGATGAAGACTATCGTCGAGGGAAAAGTGAACGGGAAGATTGGGAAAGGCAGGCCTCGTATCAGATACATGGAACAGGTCGTGAAGGATGTAAAAGAGAGGAATTACGTCAACATGAAGAGGTTGGCCATTTGAAAAATTGAGTGGAGGGCTGCGTCAAACCAATCCTAGGACCCACGTTGACCCATAATGATTATGTCGTTTGAATGACCTTCCCACTTTACCTTCTTCCAAACCCAATTTTTACGATCTACTCTCTCCTTCTCTAACCTTATAATGCATTCTATGCTCTTCTCCTACCTGCCTGCTTTTCTTTTCCATCTTCACTCAATCTCTCTGCATAAGTAGTTCAAATCTTCTTTTTCTTACCTTTCAAATGATCTCAGGAGGAGTAGGAGTATTTATCATGGAGAGGCGATGCAGACTGAGATCATTTGGCCATCAGAACAGGCGTTTGATGGTGTTTAACTAGAATATTCCCCCACATCGCACTTCAAGTAAAGACCGAGATTAAATTAATTTATATCATAAATAATTTTATAAATATATAATAATAAAACTTAAATTATATCTTTCATTGGTGCATTTAGATGATTGACCCTCGAGATTGAAAGCAGTATTTTAAACCGGTTTCATCTCCTCCCTCCGCACTGAGTCCCTCCTCATCTCAGAATCTGAACAAGTACTAAGACTTTTCCACTTTACATCTTACCTCGAAACTCATCTTTGTCTTCCTTTTTCTCGAGGCGCTCACCCCTTCCACCCCACAGTGAATTGTGTACCTTCACCCCATATCCCTCACACCTATTCTGCAATGCTCCTAGCTATAAACTCCGTTGTTTCGGGCGTACCTTTATGGAATATGCTTAGTATTTTGAATGAGAAGCAGTAACTTTGTAATTCCACATGTATTTATTGGAAACGACCTAGGTTTCGTTAATTCGTTAAAACTTTCGCGGTTCATGATATCCGGCGTCGTTGTATTTTGGGTAAACCCGCGTCACAGCATAAGATAAGCTCATCCTGGCTTCCAGTTATTTCGAGAACCAAAAGAAAAATCGAGAAACCCCCACCTCCACCCTCATCCACTCCCCCACCTCCACCACCGTGAGAATATAAATCTACGCGCAAACCAAGCAATGTCATTACCCTGAGGAAGTCTCCAGCAGCGGAGACGAAACGGTCGGTCATTTTTATACTGTGACGCGGGTTTACCCAAAAAACAAATACGCCGGACCTAGGTTTCTACGTAGCACGTAACATCAGATGAGGAATATGAACTGATGATGACGTGCTACGTCGAAACCTAGGTCGTTTCCAATAAATACATGTGTAATTACAAACTTACTGCTTCTCATTCAACTCCTTACCATGACTGAAAACCCTTGTTTGAACAGCTGACAAGCGCTATCCGCAATAAGGACATGTTATTGACGTCCTATCGACTCTCGACTAAAAATCAGTCACGCACCTCAAAATGGACCGCGGGTATTTTTCACAGGGGTCCGTTTCCCACTGTCGTGAAATTTCGTCCATGAAATGCGACGGGAAGCGAGAGATATCCCATTTTCCATTTCGGCCCACGGATTAAATAACTCCCATTAAAAATTCCCATCGCGGAGGATCTGCAGTCCGCATATTTTTTTCCGAAGCACCGCATTTCCCGCAAGGGCTCCGATGCACACGCCCAGCAATCAGCCGTACTATAAAGCAATTCGGGGAACAAACCTATTGTTTGTTCCATTTTGTCCCCAGGGGGGGGGGGGGGGACCATGGGCGACTGGAACGACGGGGGAAGGAAGACGGGATGGGAGTTGGGGTATTTAATGGTCGTATGGTGGGGTGACACCCCTTTAGCACCCCTTAGGGAATCTTTTCCCTCCCCTCCTTCCACTCTTTTGCTCCCCGACCCCTTTCTCACGAACCCTTTCCCCATCCTCTCCCACTCGTGTGCCCCATTCGATTTCTTTACGCTTCACCAGAATCTGTTTGCTGACTTGGCGGCTGCATCCACTGATATCATTATTGAATGACGTTGTCTCCACGGTAATCACCTCCCCAGTGCCGGAGGAGAACAGTTTTCCTTCCCCCCCCCCCCCCCACCCTCTGGAATCCCAACCCCCCCCCTCTCCCCCGGGGGGTCCTCCCTCCGAACGAACCCTCCTTGGCCACACAGGGGGGCGTTGCTACGTGTTGGGAGGAGGGACACCCGACACCACTGCACCCTCTCACCCAGCGTCTCCTGTTTTTCGATTTCCAGCGCCGGCGACAACGCTAGCGCAATGGGGGCGTTCACTCGGTATCGAAATCGCAATTTTGTGCACGAAATCGTTAGATGGAAACGAAATAAGAATTTTAGTGAACAAATTAGTCTTCTAACTACAACCAATCACTCATAAATCAAAAATTAAAATAAGCAAAAGGTGACGCCCACCGAAAAAGCTGCTTTGATATCATTGACGTCATTTTTCTCACGTCCTTGACTGCTTTTAGGGGAAGGGAAAGGAGTGGAGGGGGGTTCTCGGAAGGTCTGCTCACACAGATCCTGTCGCAACTTCTCCTATTGGCAGAATCAGCTGTGTCCCCCCAATTGCGACAAGGCAAAGTAGCTTCGCGGGCTCAGTTGTGAATGGGCGAAGTCAATATACGTCAGAGGTTGCACCACGCCCACTTTTACGAAAGGGTTAAAAACATCAGTTTTTCGCCGCCTATAACTCGAGAAATAATTTACGAATCAAAAAACGGAAAAATGCACCACACCCAATTTTTCTAAAGGTTGAAAAACATCAGTTTTTCGCCGCTTATAACTCGAGAAATAATTTACGAATCAAAAAACGGAAAAATACGGGTCTTTTTATTTTACAAACTCTATCACAATCGGCAATAAAAAATATGGTAAACGACCCCATTCAAACCTATGCATACATGGCCGTGACAACCTTTTTAAAAGGCATTTATTTTATCACTTAACATAGAATCACACTGTATGCTCGGTCATTGCGAGAATTACTTATGCAAATGAATGAAATTGATCAGCGCAATTCAATGAATTACTGAAGCATCGATCGACAATATATGTACAAGCCATCAATTGACACATAACCCGACGTGTTCAGAATATGCTAGAATAATATGTGTCGAATACCAAAAAGACAAATAGAAGTGAAATGGGAGCGTTTACTAGGAACCGAAATCGCTATTTTGTACAGGAAATTGGGAGATTTGAAAAAGGAAAAATGAATTTTAGTGAAAAACTTAAACCAGAGCCATTCGCTCGTAAATACAAAAATTAAAGCAAGTAAAAGGTGGAGCAAATCGAACGAGCTGCGTTGAGGATATCTACATCATCTGCCTCCCGACTTTAACTGTTTTTAGGGTGAACAGGAGGGGAGCGGAGGTGGGGAGGGGAGGTCTGCCTGAAGAGATCCTGTCGCAATCACTTCCATTGGCAGAGTCAGCAGTGTGTCCCCCATTGTGATAGAGCGAAGGAGCTTCACGGTCTCAGTTATGATTGGTCGAAATGGATGACGCACTAGTCCTATGCACGCCCACTTTTCCGAAAGGGTCAAAAACATCAGTTTTTTCACCTTTTATAACTCGAGAACTAATTGACGGATCGAAGAACGGAAAAATACGGACCTTTTTCTTTTACAAACTCTATCAGATTCGGCAGTAAAAATAATTTGGTAAACGAACCCATTAAAGTATCAAAATTTGCGATATATATTCAAGGAATGTGATAACGATATTTTATTAAATAGCTTTAATCCGTAGATCCATACATAGATTCCATTCTCAAGAAGAGCTATTTAAATTTCGCAAGAGAGGAGTAGTTTGAATGGACAATCCGCTTAAATAACTTATCTTACAAGGAGAGAAAAAATAAATGACAAGAAGCTTGCGTAACTCAACTCCACCTTGTATTTTTTGCAAATCACAACATGTTTAATTCTCTACCGTGTCCGCACTTCATTTCATCTCCAATTCCAAACAAATTATTAAAGAATTAAAACAGTTGAATAATTGACGCGAGGCTTGAGGTTTCGAGTGAGAGCACATCAAGGCAATAGCGAATAATTGACGAATTCTACTATGCTAAACGACATTCTGTCCGATATTCTCACTTTGGCCAAGGAAAGTAAGGCCTCGAGTAAGGTTGTAAATGAGTCGGTATTGTTTTGCTAACGGATGAGTTTAAGAAACTCTCTCCATCACTAAGATAAGTGGCTGAGAAAGCAAATAATTCTAAACAGAAATAAATTATGGCAGAAGACAAGAGGAAAAACATTCGAGTTTCTAACAATGCTCTCAAATTTCCTGCGTTACGTACCGAATTTATAACGTTAGAAATGAAAGGTTTCACTTAGCAATGGGGAACATGCACTATTTTTATAACTCTTTAAATGTGAAGTTTATTAGCTAAAATGTTTTTGGCGAAATTTTTGCTGAAGAATTAAGTTGTGTTACAAGAATATCGCTCTTTGAAAATTGTACCTTTTCGGCAGCTTAAAAGCACGACGTCACGGCACGGTATCACTAAGGGCGTTGTTTATCTGTTTATACGTGGAGGTAAGTTGTTAAATGAATACTTGGTGATAATGCAAGTATTTATCTCATTTGTTTAATACAATCCCTCCCAGTACCTCTTCTCTCGACTTAGGACTTGGTACTGGGAGAGATTAACAAAAGTTTCCATCGAGATCCGGCTAGCAAATAACACCTTCAACCAAGACACAGGCTACTCTCTCAGTAACGCCTGGAAACCCGCAGTGAGAAGAATCCGATTGGCTAGGGAAATGAAGAAACCTCTCGACCAATCGGAAGACACCTGACGTGTCGATGTCGAAAACTGCCAGATATTTATATCCTTGGCCCCGGCCCTGGCCGGGGCCAAGGATATAAATATCTGGCAGTTTTCGACATCAGCCCTGAAGATGGAGAACGACTCGGTCTCCGAAACGTTGGCAGTAATGGAACAGCTTACCCGGTGGAAGACCCGAATAGACTTCACCACCGTATCAATTCACCTCTTCTTGCAAAGAATATTTTTGTTTAATGTGAATGACTATTTCCATGTCGACTAAAACATTTGACAAGAGTTATATTTCTTAGAAAACAACATTTTTTAACTATCAACACAAATATTAGGGGAAGCAAATAAATCTTGAACGTTCACAAAATAAATTACAACATATTTTTTGGCATAGACTTCATTAAGGTAACGTCATCTGAATCAAGAACTATTGTTTAAAGATGCAGTCAAGTGATAGAGTGCAGCAACAATCGAGGAATACATGTCCTGATAGTAGATAAATATTTTTAATTCAATAAAGACGATGAAGGCTTTCTTACAGAAATAAACTCCCCCTAGAACTAACTAAGAGACAATTAGAAGAGAACGAATCCGAACTTAAAGAACATTTCAGAGATATCAGCCGCGAAAATACGAACTATTAATGCATGTGCATACAAAGACAAATAGAGAAATAAAGTAAGAATCGAGTGATAGCAAGAATCATTCATTATAAAATACTCGTGAGAGTTGCTTTAAAAATTTATATTATAACTTTATTAGGCAAACACTAATGACGGCTTTCATATTGTAGTGCGGCATGAAATTAGGTCTTTTCAACCGGGTACAATTGACCATCATCAAATGGAACACGTCAAAATCAATGATTTTTATCGGTGAAGTATCACCGCCTTTACAAGCATCTAATCGCCTTCTTTCTGGCTTCTCTCCGGTAGTGGGGCATGGGTGATAACATCAGTGAAGAAGTCAAGACTGGTAGTATTTGAAATGTTATGTTACAACAGAATGATGAAGATGAAATGGATCAACTCAGTGATAAACAAGGAAATCCTGATAAGAGTGAAAGAAAAGAGAATTCTTCTGTAAAACCTTGAAAAAGAAACAACCCAAATCGCCATATCTTGAGACATTATGGGGTCAATCGTGAATGGAAAACTGAGAGGGGAGAAAGGCAAAGGAATGCCTCAGATGAAATGTAGGCAGAAAGTAGTAAAGGATATGAAAGAAAAGAATTATATGAATAAGAAGAGATAATCTGAGAGGAGAATCAAGTTGAGAGCTTCGTCAAACCAAATTAGGATCATTGACCGATATTGATGATACAATATCATCATACTCTTCCGTTTTATCCGTGTATCCAATTCCATACTAATATAGAGGACTCACCACATACGGCAAAATTGTTATGTTTTGGGCGTAGTACTGGAAGGGTTCCATAGATGGCGAAGGAAGAATTGTTCACGTTACATAATTAACGATATTAACACTTCCATTGTATTCGTTTTTCTAATCGACTCATATTCTAGTTTTTTTATTATATTATAATAATGCGATAGGTATACATTTACCTAACTTCAACAGTCACATGGATAAGTTAACATTTCTGTCACTGCTAAAGCAAACATATCTTGTCACTGGAGGGATTCCTTGTTGTTTCATTAAAAATACATAATCCACCGCTGCACGGAACAGACGGAGCAGACTACAAGCCACTTCTCGATTATTCCGCTTGAGGCGATTACAAAACCGAAAGCGATGGAAGCGATATATATCGTTTTTGAAGTAACGCGGAATATTCTTCCTTTGCCATTTATGGAAACCTTCCAGAACTACGTCCAAAATGTACAACAGTTTTTTCCAATGCAATCAGCCAACTATATTATACTTACTCTATAACTATACTGTTTTATGAATCATTTGGTGGCTAAGTGTAACGAAATTCGTTATAATTAAGAGAAGAGATGATAACACACGGAACTGTTATCTTTAGCTGTTGTTATGGTACCGTATTCTAATTCTGAGAAGTGAAGGCTCAAAAACATAAAAGTAAAAATGATGAGTAAACACGATGAAACATCACAGAAGGAGAATAAATAATTGCTGTTGTACATTTAAAGATGGGAAAGCCGCATTAATTATCACATACGGGGATACATTCGAAACTTAAATTAGCGTATGAGAGACAAAACATTCTCACTTGCGTAAATAAAATTAATAGCGAATTCAGATGTTGGCATGTGAAACCTCTGGTGCAAATGAAGAAGCTTATGATAAATGAACCAGGCAGTACCTTAGTAACCAAGTTGATACCTTAGGTGCTATTAGATATGAATTGTTGGTACACGTCGGTAAGTACACCAGGGTCCTTATTCTCTTTCTGAAACTCTAGTGGTATCCAAGGGATACCATAGGTTTTCGGGACTCGCGTTAACTTTTTGTAAACATTCTAATGAGGAAATCAATGAAACGCAACCTCGGTTTCGTTGCTGGGGAGATAACCGAGGTTGCGTTTCAAACGAGAATACGGGCCCAGGTAGGTACTAAATTAACATTGTAATTATATCACCAAAACTATCGTGTGAATGGCATATAAAATTATTTCCACCATAAAAAGTCTCATTCACTAATTGAATAAAAAACATGTTTACTCAATAAACCTGTGTTACGTCACATTTTACAAAATAATGAAACCAGACACCGAAGAGATCAAGTACATGCAATCACATTATTTCTAAATTTATATGATACAGTTATTACCTCATTGCGGTATTACTTTCTGTATTTTAAAATTGTTACAGTTACAGTCTCTAAGAATCATTAAAATTTGTAAATATGTTTGTCCAAAAGGAAAATTATCCTGGAATAGCCAAGTTACAGTTATTCATCATGAATAAGTAGATCCCACGAAGTCACGCACGAAACTAAGGATTCCATTTTCCCATTCCTTGTAGGCAGGTTGGTCAAGGGATAGGGCAAGTCTTGCATCTCGGGCGCTTGCAGGGAGAGGGGGGACGTTGGTGTATGGCAGGGATTTGAGAAGCGAGCGAGTAGTTTTAAAGATGTTGCTTAAATTCGGTGGTCCATTGCGCGTGATGCGGGGACATTCGGGAAAAGTCCCTCAAATCCCTTCCTTAGTCCCGAGTGCAACGTGGAGGAATGGGGAATATGTATGAAATTTGTTTCTCGAAGATTAATGATGTACTTGATGCGAAATTTTCTCACCAGTTTAAATATATAAGCCAAATTTTTCTACGCCCACCACAAAGATTATTAAACGATAGTAAAATGTTCTCGGAAATTGACGAAAGTCACGTCACTTAAAACGCCTTCTGACGTCACTGCACGGTATAGGTTCCATATTGCTACGGAGATTGACATCTATTTTTAAAAGAAAATGAAGTGAATATATTGTTTTGAGGTTTTTAGCCATTTCTCGAACGAAACGATGACGGAAAAAATACTTAAAAAAGCTTCGGACAATTTCCTTTGGTTGACTCCCTTATGGCGGCGTTCTTCTTAAAAAAAACAGCGATTGCATAGACGTAGTAGAAATTCTTGGGCACTAAACAGGCATTATATAATTAATGGACGATTTGCTCGTTACCTTCCATACTACGTAAATAAAAAATCGAAATAAAATCGTTTATTGCATTAAACAAATAAGATAAATACATACGCTATCGCCAAGTATTCATTTAACGACTTACCTCCACGCATAAACAGATAAACAACGCCCATAGTGATACCGTGCCGTGACGTCATGCGATGACTTCGTGTTTTTAAGCTGCCGAAAAGGTACAATTTTCAAAGATTAATATCTCTGTTACACACCTTAATTCTTCAGCAAAATTTTCGCCAAGCACATTTTAGCTAATAAACTTCACATTCAAAGAGTTATAAAAAATAGTGCATGTTCCCCATTGGAAGTTGCAAGTGCATGATATTGTCAACGCCGTGATCGACCTTCTAGTTCTTGAAGGGGGGACAAAAGATGGAATCCGGCGATTGCTTTGCCCTGAAGCGATCGCAGCGGAAAAAAAGACGGCAGGGAAGCTCTGGGGAACCAGGCAGATAGCTATGCTGCGGTGAGAATTAATGAGAGGGGGCGGGAGAGTCTTTTAAAGAGCAAATGTGGTTTGCTCCCCGGGGGACGGGAGGCGACTTTTAAGGAAGGGGCAGAGCCCTTCGGGGGTTTCACCGATTCGAGGAGCTGGTGCCTCTCGCAATGGGCGAGCAGGCTTTATCTCGGAGCGTAAGGACCGTAACACGGCAGTCTCTCATTATTGCATTGACTCTCTTGAGAGAAAGTGGTGTCCCTACCCACACAGTTTAATGCCTCCCCCCAGTCCCACGTAATTAGCATTCTCTGCTCTGTCTTCCATCTCCTTGTCCCGTGAGATTAAAAAATGATCGCGGGAAATAATGCCGCGTCTCTGGTCGCGACCTAACACAATCAGCAGCTGTTGACCTTAGAGCGTTTTTATCGAACATCTCTCTGGATACGCTTTGATAATTAAAAATAAACTTGGCTAAAAACCGGCGAATCAATTTTAAGACGATTTCCTAACTTTAGATAGTTTTCTAGTTGACTCGATTTTTTGTGTTGATTGAAACTAGGAAAGAAAAAAATCTAGGCAGTGAAAAAATGTTTTACCAGATATGTCGAGAAACCAGCGATGAACGAAGTAAAAGAGAAATTTCCAGTATAATTGCCAAGGCAAAAAGAGCTTTTACCAAAAGAAGATTCTGCTTACAGCTGCAAATACAAGCGTATAAGTAAGGAAACCATATGAACGTACATCTGGAGCGTGTTTCTTTACGGCAGTGAGGCGTGGACGATTACAGAAGCAGAGAAGAAAAGGGTGGAAGCGTTCGAAATGTGGTGCTACAGAAGGATTATGAAGATAAAATGGATCGACCAAGTGACAAACGAAGAAGTCCTAAGAAAAGTGAGAGGAAAGAGAAGTCTACTGAAGACGGGACAACTTAATCGGACACATCTTAAGACTCGATGGCCTGATAAAGACAATCTTCGAGGGAAAAGTGAACGGGAAGAATGGAAAAGGCAGTCCTCGTATGAGGTATATGGAGCAAGTTGTGGAGGATGTAAAAGAGAGGAGCTACGTCAATATGAAGAAGTTGGCCGATATAAGAACCAGGTGGATTGATGATTCGTGATGAAGATGGTTGCATTTGATGGACGTATGACTAGAGTAATTTCACAAGGCAAAGAAAGATTTGCGTAAGATTACGATGCACGACAAATTATTAAGCATTACTTTGCGGAAGTAATGCTTAATAATATGTTTGATTATTAAGCATTACTTTTTTCATTAAATGTCATTTGAAAAATTACATTTAATGAAAACCCGACCTTGGCTCCTGAAACTATAATGCCATTTCATTTTGTACCGAAGCCATGGTTCGGCATCGGTTCGTAATGCCATTTCATTTCGTATGGACACCATGTTTGGTTTTTCATCAAATTTGTGCACTGTAATTAGTTCTTTTCGTTCCATGAATGGTATTGATTGAATTATACAAAATGATAAGAAATGAGATATGATAAACAGGTTGCTCATTTTAAATCTTTTGGGTGTTTTTCAACATTCTTTGCATAAATGTATCAATCATTAGCTTTTTGTTTACATTCGTTCTGATTGAGTTCTGCTGTCTGGAACAAATGAACCCCTTTCTTACTTCTCGCAAGAGGAATAGCGTTCAAGGTTATCACGCAGTTTTAACTACAACTTATTTTGGCACCTCCTTCCTCTTCATGGTCATGATTTAGGCCTTCTCAGAATTCCCGAGGGATCTTTCTTCGGATTTTCGGGAAGGATGGATTCGGGAAGAGAAGAGCGGGTGTCTATTGATGGTGTATCCGGGCGAACGAAGAATGCCAAGTGAATGCCGAGATGGCACACTTGGCTTGGGGAGTTTTCAAGAAGACCTGTGTTGTGGAGAGGCGCGTGAAAGAGTGCGCATGCGCGCGCGAAGTGGCGTCGCACCGAATCAAATGACGACGCGCTGTGCGTGCGAGAGAAGAAAGCGCTTTCCGTCAGTCCCTCAATTCCTTCAGTCGGCGACGATGGCCCATCCGTGAACGGCTCGATGAACGACTCTCCTTAATGATCGGTGATCGACTGTCGAGTACTTAATATTTACGTTTGAATCTCTCTCTCTCATAGAGATCTGTGGACAGCGTTCCCTACTCCTTCCCGAGCACTCGCGCTCAGCAGCCATACATTTCGTAACCGACATCTCGTAAGCGGACATCTCGTCACCGCGACATCTCGTCACCGCGGCAACTGGTTACCAGACAACTCGTAGCTTACTATTTCGTAAACGCGACAACTGTGGGAGAAATGCAATACGTAAAAAATAGAACACCACGCGAACCCTTAAACTAAAAACCTAAAAACTGAAATAAAATGGAATACTAATAAAGCCACAACTATCTAACTATGAAAATAATTATATTTAATATGATTGGGTATAAAAATATAGAGAAAAAATCGAAGAAAAAGAAATTAAATCTCAAAAAACTGCTCAACGCCACTGAATCTCAACGTACACCTTCTGACTGATATTTGGGGTATCCCTCGACCTCTACTTCCGACTTCAACCGCTAGATAACGACTCGCTTGTCTGCAGTCTCGCTATCCGAGACTCCAGTCCTCCGGTCATTTGGTGACCGAAAGTGCAGAAAACGACTGCTGGGGAGTATGAGAAATATTCATATCAAAATCAACATTGACGCGTGACATGAAGTGTACGGCTTCTGTGCAGTAAGTAGTATTTTAAGCAACGTAAATTTCAATATAACTTTCACATAATCAATGGAACAAAAGGATGTTAACGAAATGGGTATTTGGTCTCGATAAAGACCCTCAGCTGAGGGTAGATCCCATCCCTTCCATCCCTATCCTTATACCTCTCCTCCCGGTCTGAAGCGCCTATTAGTGCGGGAACAGACTTGAAAACACTCGTGATATGTGGTCTCGAAAACATGACAAGAAAATCTATTATAGCACAGGGGAATTACGAGGCCCGTTTCTATGAAGACACGTGGAGGCTGTACTCTGGTAAAACCGTCATATTTCAGAAACTATTCGGGGTAGAGACAAACGGTATTCGATGTAGTTAGATAAAACTTAGAATATGCAAGGAACGCACTGAGACCCGTGGGATGCACTGGGATATGATTACTATGTTGAACTCATCATATTTCAGGAACTATGAATCGTAGAGAAAAACGGCTAACAACATTCGACGTAGAGTGATCACGGCTTTATCATGGTGGAAACCGCATAAAGGAAAAAAGGAGGAAATTTCTAAATGACTAAACACTGTCACCACTCATGGGTTAAACGGAAGGAGATTTGAAGAAGACACTAGGAAATATGGAAAGTACAATGACCAGTTATCATCAGCAGATCAATAAAAAGAAAACTAAGGTACTGGTATGCAGTAGGAGAAAGGAAACCAGGACCAATGTTAAACTAGGAAAACAAATAATTGAGTAGGTGGAAGAGTTCTGTTATCTGGGAAGCCGAGTAACCAGCGAAGGACGAAGTAAAAGAGAAATGGGGTCGTTTACCATATTTTTTTTATTGCTGAATCTGATAGAGTTTGTAAAATAAAAGGACCCGTATTTTTCCGTTTTATGATCCGACAATTATTTCCCGAGTTATAAGCGGCGAAAAACTGATGTTTTTAACCCTTTCGGAAAAGTGGGTGTGGTGCAACCTCTGACGTATATCGACTTCGTCCAATCACAACTGAGCCCGCGAAGCTACTTCGCCTTATCGCAAAGGGGGGACACAGCTGACTCGGCCAATGGGAGCGATTTCGACAGCATCTGTGCGAGCAGACCTTCCGAGAACCCCCCTCCACTCCCTTCCCCCTCCCCGGAAAGCAGTCAAGGACGGGAGGAAAATGACGTCAATGTTATCACAGCAGCATTTTCGGTGGGCGTCACCTTTTGCTTATTTTAATTTTTGATTTATGAGTGAATGTTTGTGGTTAGAAGATTAATTTTTTCACTAAAATTCGTTTTTCGTTTCCATCTAACGATTTCGTGTACAAAATTGCGATTTCGGTTCCGAGTAAACGCCCCCATTGCCAGTATAATTGCCCAAGCGAAAAGGGCATTTTACCAGAAGAAGATTCTGCTTACAGCTGGAAATATGAGCGTGGAAGTGAGGAAACATTCCATTAAAACATACATCTGGAGCATGTTTCTTTACGACAGTGAGGCATGGACGATAACAGCCACAGAGAAGTCAAGGCAGGAATCATTTGAAATGTGGTGCCACAGAAGGATGATGAAGATAAAATGGAACGATCGAGTGACAAAGGAAGAAGTTTTTAAGAAGAGTGGGAGAAAAGAGAAGCCTTCTGAAAACTCCAAAAGGTTAACGGGACAACGGCATATCTCGGGACACGATGGCCTAATGAAGACAATCTTCGAGGAAGAAGTGAACGGGAAGAATGGAAATGCCCCGTATGATATATCTATGGAACAAGTGAAGGATGTAAAAGAGAGGAGTTACGTTAATATGAAGAGGTTGGCCGATAAGAGAATTGAGTGGAGGGCTACGTCAAACCAATCCTATGATTAGGATTTTTGACCGATGATGATGAAACACTACTGTCTCGGCTATCTAACTTTCGTGTCGCTATGTTTTTATCAATTTTCTGTCATCGTTTACTTGATGGTATGAGGACTGAAGAGAGTCATTGTGTGAAATGCAAGAGTGTGGGTTAATTAAATGTCCATTTAGACCTACTTTCACCAGTAGAAAACAAATAATAATGATAATAATTCTATAGCTCAAAATGTATTCACCGCCAAAATAGAACTTTTGCATGCACTACAACGAGTCACAATCTTTTGCTTTGCTATTTTTATCTTTTTAAATAGTGATGTTTAGACTCGTATATCATGAGTAATCCTTTTTATGCATGATATGTGCATTTTTTGTAAGAATTCACCCCCTGCCACACACCTCTATGGTGGCTGGCATGGTATTAAGTAGATGTAGATGTAAAGTTTTTCTTTGTGGTTGATGTAAAAATTTGTCGGTGACTAAATAATGGCTAACTGGTTTTTCGTGAAATGGGGAAGGAGGTCTCCTACGAAAAATTTTGCATTGAGGTGTCTTTGTTTGCATAGAGACGGCTCTGACAGAAGCGGGGTAACTAGGTTTCTTGTGATTTTAATTTTTTAGAAAGAAAAACATCAGTTTGTCAACCTTTTTGACTGAAAAAATAAGCCTAATAGTCACATTAGTATAATTAAGTTTGTAGCGGTGTCCGTCAGTCAGTCCGTCAGTCCAGTCGGTTTTATTGTGTTTTCTCGCGGTGGTTGAGAGCTCTGGAGGTGGATAAACGTGAGTTCAATGCATAATGTGTCCGCGCACAACATATCAGTAGTTTTAGATTTCCTTTGTACCTCCTTCCCGCCCAAAAAATAGAAAAAGTATATTTGTGTGCGGGTTGCAAACCTCCCAGGATGTTTTAACACTCGACCTCGGTGAATCAATTTGAGGTAAACTCCGAAGATATTTATCTGAACGATGCGGAAGTGGTGTCATTTTAAAGAAGAAATATGGGCACATGGAACAGACGTATTTAAATATTTGTCAATAAATCGGAAAATGTGAAAATTTAAGTGTTAAAAAGAGTATTTTCACTATCTTTTAACATGCGAAAAGAGTTGCTATGCAAATTCGAACACGTTGCTATGCATGTTTGTTTACGTGTTTTGCTAAATGTTCATTAACTAATTAACGACGTGAAAGAAGTTACAGAAAGCGGAATTAGTTTCATCTATTTAGGCATTATCTATTGATTCGTATGTTTGAACAATCACTCCTTTCGACGTAAGGAGAAGGTTGCATGCTTGAAATTCACAAAATTTATGGACTATATCTGCCTGAATCTAACATATTTTCATTCATAGCAAGTGATTAAAGTGAATTATGAATTAAAAACTTAAAGATACTTTATTCTCAATTGCAAAAGGCTTTCTACCCATTTATGCACTAAATATTTAATAAACCTTCTTTTAAAAGTGTTGTTTCTCTATCAATCTAATTGGGGTCTCAGAATATAGTGCGAGGTCGTCACGGATTTGCAAATTTTACGAATCAAAAATCCATCTTCTGTAGAATAATGAGGTTTGGTGTATTGAGTGTAGATTATCTGTCTTCATGATTTGGTAGTAGTTTTATATTTTCTTTGTCCCTCCTTCCCGCCCAAAAATTATACATCCTAATTTTTTACGCGGGTTGCGAACCTCCCAGGCGCATGTTGCGAACTTCCCAGGATGTTTTTAATAATCGGCCTTATAACGATCTCTTGAGGTAGGTTAATAGACTGCCTGCAAAGCAGGCCGCAGGTCTGCTAGTTATACTATTATTCCGGTAATCTGAGTTATTTCTAACGATTGTACCCACTTTGGCGTTTGTTTTTTAGGTATGCCTATTTCTAAAAGATCGACGAAACGACAGGTCTATCTCATTCCGTTTCCCGACGGAAACAGCGGGCCGCCGTTCGAGACAGGGACTGGTTACAAGGGAGAGGAGGATGGGGGTTGGTGCAGGAGACGGGGGCGCGGCCCTCCCTTCAATATGCTGACGTAACTCCCTCTCATTTGTTTACACACCCCCAATAACAATTCCATCCCCCTTTTATGGCGCCTGCGGCTTTATGGTGCCAATGCAAGCGGTCTTCTCCTTCGCTTCGAGGAAAAGGCCGAGTCGCATTGAACGAGGACCGAAAAAGTCGCGACGAGACCTATATTGCGCGCATACAACATTCCACTGTTTTCGTGGGTCCCGCATGGCAATTAAAGTTCGAGGAAATGATTAGGGTCATTCGGGCGGAAGGAGATTTTTGAACAGAGCGACAGCTGCGTAATCAACTCTTGTCACTTGATTGCTTCGGAGATGATTTCAAGTGTTATTCTTTAGATCGAATACGTTGATTCTATACGTCTCACTTTTTTACAGGCACATCACAAAATATTTGATGACTTTTTTTACCGTAACGTAATAACCCAACTTTCAAGTATCAACTTTAATCATTAATGCAGCAGCATTTGCAGTCAAAAATATCAGGTATATTTCCGGAATTATATATAATACAGCTAGGTACTATTCAATTTAAAAGGCTAAAACGACATAATGAAATAGTTTCTTTCGAAGTATAAGCCTCAATATTTCGCGCTAATGTTTCAAACGTGAACTTAATTATTTAATAAGAACATATCTATAGGTGCATAATGAAACTAAACCTTCATACGTTCAACGTATATTTAGTTTTATTCACGGATCCTCCAACGCTTTGACAGTTTGTCTAAAACGCGAGAGCCAAATAAAAGTATTCAACTCAGGAATAAATTTCACTTGGCACATCTAAAATGGCTGAACTCCGCTTCCGTCCTTTATTGCTTTGATCTGGGGGGGGGGGGGTTGAAATCGTCGGGATAATCTCGAATAGGTAACCAAGGAGTCACGTGGTACAAACAGGAATGGTTCGCAAATTTCGTGTGTCTGAATCGCTCGTTACAATAGAATTAATTTTTTTCACTAGAGTTTTTCTCATCTGTCTCGATTATAAAGCCTACATATGGGATAAAACGCAAGTGAAAACAATGAATGAGGTTGTAATCCGTTTTAACACACAACATTTGCGAACGATTCTTGTTCATACCTCGTGACTCCTTGGTTGCCTATTCGAGATAATCACGACGCTTTCAAACACAACCCGCTAGGACTCTTTCGATGTCCGTCCCAGGAAATGCACCGGGAAAACGAGTGCCAGGAGTAAAAGGCACATTGCAAAAGCCGTCAAAAAAGATGGCGGTCCACAGCCCGGGTCCAGCCGCGTGGGCGCCGCATGTGATGAACCTCTGGATGGCAGCGATTTTTGGAACTCTCGGGCCTTCCCGGCGCTGTCCTCGCAGGAGGGGTAGGAATAGCATAAGGCAATTACTATTTGAGGGCAATAAAACCCTATTGGCTGGCCAGAGTAAAAGAAAAAAGTCGGCACGCAAAGGTATCAACGCCGCACGTTAACAGCGGAGCCGGAAATGGAGTCCAACGGAGTGAATGGGAAAATTTCCGAAAGGAGTGTCATAACACTGAACATCGGCGAGCGTAGTTCGAGTGGGGAAAAAAAGATGAGCGGGAGTGATACAACCTAAATGCTCGTCTGAGGACATCATGTTAATCGCAACAGGAATGGCGGTGTTGGTGTCAATGTATTTAATTTTTGGAACCATGTGAATTGAAAACTTTATGCAAACAAAACGTCTATCTCTAAAATTAGTATAGGAAGAGACACTATACCAAAGCTAATGTTATTCACTTTTATCAAAAAGATAAACAGATATCTTGGATGGAATGCAAGGACACTTTGGGGAATAAAAATATGATGGAATTGTATACTTTATTCTCATCATCATCGGTCAACAATGATAGGATTGGTTTGACGCAGCCCTTCACTCGATTCTTCTATCTGCCAACCTCTTCATATAAACGGAATTCCTCTCTTTTACATCCTTCATAACCTGTTCCATATATCTCACACGACGCCTGTATTTGCCGTTCTTCCCGTTCACTTTTCCCTCGACGATTGTCTTCATCAGACCATCTTGTCTTAACATATGGCCGATTAGGTTGTCCCGTCTTCTTCTTAGAGTTTTCAGCAGGCTTATCTTTTCCCCCACTCTTCTCAAGACCTCTTGGTTTGTCACTCTGTCGATCCTTTTTATCTTCATGATTCTTCGATAGCACCATATTTCGAATGCTTTCACCCTTTTCATCTCTGCTGCTGTCATTGTCCATGCCTCACTGCCATAAGTAAACATGCTCCAGACGTATGTTCTGATGAATTGTTTCCTTACTTCTACACTTGTATTTCCAGTTGTAAGTAGCTTTTTTTATGAATGAATTCCCTCTTTACCTGGGCTATTCTGCTGACTATTTCTTCCTTGCTTCGTCCCTCGTTGCCAACTCGGCTTCCCAGGTAACATAATTCCTTCACCTCTTCAAGTTTTTGTTTCCCTATTTTAACGTTACTCCACACAAATATTTAATGATCCCCACAGGTTTAGACGCTTTCACGTCATCATCATAAGGAAAACACTTGTGAGATGATGAGGTCTTATATACCCTCTCAAAGTAATCTCAAACAAAAGGAGAGGGCAATGGGCTGGACAAGATGAAAATGTGAGCTTGTGAGGCACATGTTAAATCCACTAGATTTAGCATAGGTCACAATTAAAAAAAAACATTAAGTCCTGCCTTGGATCCTTATTACAAAAATGTAATACAATGTATGTATGAAAATGTCATGTAAAATGTAATCAAAATATAAACGAAGAAAAACAATAAACATTTAATGAGTATTTTCTGCTATAATAATCATATTATGTCAATCAAACGAATAATGCGTGACCGTATGGAACATGAGATATCTATGATGGGTATGATAGTGTGCCAAGCGGTTCAGACACGCTAAATTAGCGATCCATTCTTGTTTTCACCACGTGACTCCTTGGTTACCTATTCGAGATGATCCAGACGGTTTCAAACACGCCTTCCCAGGTGTCGGTATCGTAGCAGTTAATATCCCTAATTCACCACAGAAAAATACCAGCATATTGTTTGCGTTCGACCGAAATTAGGTCCGTCAGAGGGAGAACAGGGAACAGAAATGATGTTAAACTTGGTAAAGACCAGACTCCGGGATTTATTATGGTGCTCCGTCTACATCTCGTGGCCGACTGACGCCAAGCCAATACCTTACTCCTTCAGTTGCCCTCGTGACTCCTTAGGATCATCCCATTGGTCGGTAAATGTCTACTCGGCAGTCGGACGATGGTACACAGGTCACTGCTGACAATGCTGACACGGAGAGAGAACGAGAAAGCGAGTCGACCGGAAACGGGAGGAATGTGGTAGGTAGGAGGGAGTAGGTGGAAAGTTGCAACTCTAGGTGTTTGCAGGTTAAGTGCGTGGGAAAAGAAAGAAGAAGGGTCTCGCTCTCTTACAATTATGATCGAGGGGTCCACTTTCAGAATACGGGAATTTGGAATGGGATAAGGGAAATTGCAACGAGTGATGGGAGGAGGGCAGAGGGTTGCATGGATGGTGATTGAGAACAACAAACAGAAGAAGGCCAACGCTCCACTTCACGTGGAAGAAGGCGAACTTTTTTCAAAAACCCCGCAGGCAGAAAAGAGAAACACACAGGAATGAGAGCTTTGTGGTGGGGGAAAAAGTAATTACACAAGGGCGAACTTCCTCCCGCACCCCATCATCCACAAGTGTTCCGAAGTTGGCCGCGTCTAATTTCGTGTCGTTCAGCCGCCGTCCGAGGAAGAGCCATCCTTCACCACCACCAGTCATTCGATTCGTCGCCGGAGGAGAAACGGGTCCCTCGGGGGTGATCTGCAGCCGAAGGGGATGGAATAAAAGGGTGGCGGTGATTGAACGAACCCGTCCACCCTTTGACCCCCTCACCCCCCACCACCCACATCGCAACGATCCCCACAACAATATTAATCCCTCGCACCCTTTAACCACATTCTATCCTTCCCCGCAAGCACCCCTCCCACAAACACTATGACGAAACTAAATGAAACAGCTCAAATTCATTTGATATCCGAGACTCTGTGTCTCCTCTCGCAAAATCTTTCTTTTCCACAGTGAATAAAATTTTCCCCACCCTAATTTTCTGAAATGAATTAATTTTACTCCCCGCTCCGAGCCTCTTTTGCCCCCAGGTTTAAAAAATAACAAAACTTCCACAATAAACCAGATCTGAGTGTCAATAAAGTACCCTTCATCTTCGAACACGAAGATGAAGGCAATCATTGTAACCTGCGCAGTAAAATCATGCCGCAGTAGGGATATTCATGATGCATTCCTTTTTTAATAACTTGCTACTTGACAAATATTTACAAAGCCTCACGTTAAACTCCCTAATCGATTGGTAACATGCTTTTCACATATCCCGATCAAAGTCCAAATGTTATTCAATTACAATTGGTTCAAAAACATTTCTTTCCGAAGTGGTTATATGCGTATATTGTTCTTCTAGAATCTTTATGAATGAAAAATGTCAATGAATGAACTATTTCACGTCTAAAGATGGTGGAAATTTATTTAAAATTGAGTTTGAATTTCATTCAGATATTTGCCCAGAAGTTTCAAAGTTTCTGATGCGATGACTTCCTTCCCGTAGCATTAATTTCTTTGTTCGTAATACTATTCACCTGTGCTTATTCGACCAATTATGTTAATAATTGAATAACTTTAAGAACATGTAATTAGCAGATTTTCAGAAGAAAATTCTTTCATGTAAATCAGCATCAGTAATTCATTCCTAGGATTGGTTTACTGCAGCCATCCATTCTGCTCTATTCAGTGTTAATTCCCTCACTCCTTGATATATTTTCTCTTTCACATCGTTCTTTATTTTCCCTATTATATTTGTCCCTTGGTCTTCCTCGCGGGACCGTCCCTTCAATCTTCCCCTCCATTATATTTCTAACTAATTCATCGTGTCTCAAAGTATGTCCAATCCACCTGGTTCTTCTTTGCCGTAGGGTTTTCCATATTGTCCTTTCTTCATCTGCTCTTCTGTTCACCTCTTCGTTCCTCACTTTATCTATCCATTTAATCTTCAGCAATCTCCTCCAGCACCACGCTTTGAAGGCTTCAATTCTTCGCTGGCCTACTATCCCGATGTTCCTTGTCTCTGATCCATAGAGTGCCATGCTCCAAACTAATGTTTTGATGAGGTGCTTCCTTGCTTGCAACCGTAGGTTCTTTGAGCACAGTAGTTGTCTCTTCTTCACGAATGCCATCTCCATGCGCATACCTGCCCCATATATGTATCTACTGAAGGCTACATCAGGTAGAAAGAGTGGTGTTCCGTGAGTCAATCCAGAATAAAGAGAGAAATTATAGCATTCGGGGAACGGAAACTGGTTTCTTCCACGAGGAACCTCCGATTCATCAGAAAGTATTGCTGAACGAAACAATTCACAGTTTCAGTTTATGGGCAAGTAATCGAAGAAGCATACGGATCTAGAACTATATTCAACTTTTGAGTCATAAGGAGGCAGATGGCGCAGGCATTTCACGATTTTTTTCCTGCAAATTATGTAGCACGCTTCACTTGGAAGTCTACCTTTCAGCATAAATACGGAAAACGAAAGGCGTAAACTCACTCCACAAGACCCTAAATTAAAACAGCAGGTACTTTTTAAGGCATATGTTATTAAATGAACAATGCTAGAAATAATCGGACACCTAATGTCTTTTTTGAAAAAGGCATGTTGTCGTTTGAATACGCACAATTGTACATCTGCAGCATGTTTCTTTACGGCTGTGAGGCATGGCCGATGACAGCAGCGGAGATGAAAAGGGTGGAAGCATTCGAAATGTGATGCTACAGAAGAATGTTGAAGATAAAATGGATCGACAGTGTGAGAAACAAAGAAGTCCTATGAAGAGTGGGAGAAAAGAGAAGCTTGAAAATCGGCCAAAGAGAGGAATTATGTTAATATGACGAGGTTGGCCGATAGAAGAATCGAGTGGAGGGCTGCGTCAAACCAATCCTAGGATTGTTTACCGATGATATGTATAAGTGATGTTGGGTTGTCTTTGTATTGGAAATGACGGGAGAAAAATTGGGAAGTATCAGAGTTCATAATATTTCGCGATAAAAAAACTATCACGGCTCAAATATGGAATAGGTTCCTCTTCCTTATGAAATAGGTTTTTTATCGAAATCGACCCAGATCCTTACACCTGCAGGTCTTTCATTACAACATGGATGTCATGATAATGATACTAGATCAAGGCACTTTTATCGCAAAAATTAAATTGACAGACATACCCAAAAAAATTTCCTGAAACTCACTTCTGAAGTTGTAAAAGGAACAATTTGTATGTATTTTTTTCTTTGTGCCTTTCCCGCGATACCATGCGGCTAAGGAAGGGACGAATGCCATCTTTGATAAATTTCTAAAAGAAAGGGACGAAGAACAGCTAAAATTTCCCATTCGAGATTCTTGGCAACCCTGCAACCGATTCCGTCCTGCGAAATCCAGCATTCGATTACGTTCTCGCCCTTATTCTTACCATCACCCTCAATCCATTGGGCGTCTTCTTTAATGGGCATCACTTTGATCTCCCCTCCCCTCCTTACAGCACAGCATATGCAAAGACAGCACTTTGAAAAAAGTAACAAAGCAATATACTCCAACCTCCGTCCAGTTTATAGTGCAACTTGATTTATAGCCGGCCGTTATCTCAAAAATGTCTCCACAGGACAGGAAGCAAATGTGAAAAATGTTCCCTTCTCACTTTGCATGCATTACCGTGGAGATATAAAAAAGTGACGCATCTTCTCCAGTGGGGTTTTAAGCTATTTAAGTTCTGAAATAAATTTAACGCTAATATATTCTCTTCCCAACTCGGAACTGTAGCCAAAACGATCGTTTTGGTTTCATTCAATAGGAATGGAAGCAGTATGCATGCATTTGAAGATAAAATCCTTCCATATTTGAGGCATGTTAGTTTTTTTATCGCGAAAAATATAAACTCCGATACTTCCCAACTTTTCTCCTGTCATTTCCAATGCAAATACAGCCCCAAACGCTTTCACGTTGAATGATGTTTATCTGGTGGAGGAATTATGTGCACACGAAAGATGGTCAACCTCGGGCAGAGAAAGTATATCAGTCAAGAATCGTTTGAAATACAAGATAAAGAGGGCTCACCGCATAAGGCAAAACTGTTATGCGTTTTAGATGTAGTTCCGGAAGGTTTCCATAGATGGCAAGGGAAGAATTTTTGCGTTGCGTCACAAACTATATATATCACTCCAATCGATTTTGTTTTTCTAATCGACTTTCGCGGCACAAAATGTGTCTTGTAGTCTGCTCCTTGCAGCGGTGGATTATGTGTTTTTGATCAAACAACAATAATTCCCTACTGTGGCAGTATGTTTGCTTTAATTGTGAGAGAAATGTTAACTTAGCCATACGACTGTTGATGTTCGGCAAAGGCATATCGCACCATTGCAATAAAATAAAAAAACTACAAGAAAGCATATTTTAGAAGCCACCTATTTCGATTTGAAAAACAAAAGCAATGGAAGCTATATATATCGTTTGTGACGTCAAATGAAAAATGATTACCACGCCATCTAATGAAAACTTCCAGTACTACCAGTACTACGTCCAAATCATAGAACGGTTTTGCCCAATGCGGCGAGCCTTCTATATTATACTTATTCTATGATACTAGTCATCTGGATTGTAGTCATCTTTGAGTAAATCCTTTACAATAATACCCACCATCATCAGAGAACTATCAATTACACAGTTCTCTTACATCTATTCCATATAATTAGTCATCAAACCAGCCGTAGTCTCCAGATAATAAAAGCAGGACGCCGATGAATCAGAATTAACATAAAAATATGTGGCATAAAAAGTTGGAACATTTGTTAAAAATGTTTCTTATTTTTTTCTTTCTACTTAGCGACAACAAAAAGTTTCATATTAAATAATAATTCCCTAAACCGGTCCAGATTTTTTCCACTGCAGTGAATTATTAATTATAATTCCATGCATTTATGTAAAGAACATTCGATGGTTAAACAAGGCACAGGCAATCGACGAAATAGTTTCGGAGTCAAAGAAAACAGGCTTTATTAAGTGACTATAAAGAATTTACAACAGCTTATGATGGCTTTGCAGTGCAAGAAATACGACATTTCATCAAAAATGACGAAAATCTAATACCAACGAGAAACTCCGTTAAATACAGGCATTTACATGATCAAACTCACTACATTGATTTAGACCATTATAGCGAGGAAGACCCGACAAGACACAAGGGATCGACAAAATTTAGACGCAGAAGAGCATAAGACTGAAATTTCCCCCGCCACATTGGATGAAAGCAGTTTACACTCATCTTTCCTCTTCTGCATCTTACTACCACCACCATCTCAAAATTCAAAAATATCGTTTTTCAAATCCCACCTCGAAACTATCATAAAGAAAGAAGCTATTTTACACTTGTCAGTCCTCATTTAAAATATCCCGCTAGTATATGGGATCCGTTCGAGGAAGGTATGATAAAGGAGCTAGAGCGTGTGCAAATGAGATCAGCTATATTTGTTTTGGCCGTAATGATAATTGCATTAGTGTTACGAGTTTAATAGAAGAACTAGGATGGGAATCAAATTCAGAAAGCAGGTTAAAATTTAGGTTAAACCTTTCAAATAACTTCGAGGCCGCTTTGGTCACAGAAGACGTTGAATATATATTAAGAACCCCGGCGTATTACGCTAGGTTTGATCAGATTAACAATATTAGAGAGATAGACGGTCGTACCGATGGATTTAAAATGTCATTTTCCCACGTACCATAGCAGAGCACAATAGGCAGCGCAGCAAAGGGTAGGTGAAATACTGTTAGAGCAGTCTGTAGTGAGTGATGCATTTATTAACAACCAATCCCTTTATTACTATGTAGAGACTAACCATGTAGCTGCATGAGACCCTATTCTCCAGCATGTTTCCATGTTGTAGTTTGTTTGCTCGTCAATAGTGCATGTTTGGTGACCTTCAACCCCTGCCACACACCTTTTTGGTGACTAGCAGGGTATTACGTCGATGTAGATGAACATAAGACTTAAACTTTCCCCACCATTCCGGCCATCAGCTCTTTGCACTCATTTTTTTTCCTCTGCATCTTACTCCCAACCAGGGAATCGAACCTGAGCTCAACCGCTGACAATACGAACCGCTCCGGCGTTTTTTCCTGAACCTTTCCTTCCTTTTGGATCTGGTATATGCACAATTGTATACTTTATGACGAACAATATCTTTTTTACATAATATCGCAAAATATATATACTTTTGTAACTTTGAACCTGAATTTTCAATAAAAATTTTCTTTATTTTGAACAAGAAATTATGCAAAAAAAATAATTTTGCAAATTATATTTGTCATATATTAATAAATATTTCAATAGCACTCACCTTCAGATACAAAACCCATGTTGCAAAACAAGAATCTGGGCAATACTCGTTATATTAGAGAGAATTGAAGGTGATGCTGTGCCTGCTCCTTTTCAAACGATGCACTTGCTCCCAGTGCAACATTTTTTTATCTACCAGAGGAGTAATTACAGCGACTAGTACTTACCTAAGATGGTTTTGAATTCGCCAATTATCGGTGTATCCAACATATATACTCAAAAACCCTAAATAGAAATGTTTTCTAGACTCATAAATAGCAAGTATTAGGCATCCGAACCCGAATGAATCGTTGCTTTTGGTACTTAAAGGAGAGGGAGAAAGCGTGCATTAGGGTGGGAAGAGGGATGGTTCTTAGGCCCGGTTGTATCAGGCCTGGCTATATATTTTCAGGGAGCAGACGTGGATATGCTTTTCACACTTTCCTCATTTAAAATAACTGACTGCCTGATACACCTCACAGAATAGAAAGTGTCGTTATCCACGCCATTGATATGACTTCCGGTAACGTACTTCCCTCAAGCGCGAAAATTACATGAACTGTCGATCAGATACTTCCAGGAACAACCACACCATGAATTTCTTATACTTATTATGGTGGCAAAGACATACAAAGGCACTCATAGCAGAGACAGGGATCTGAATGGGATTGCAATGGCCATGGTAAGGACAATGGCTACATATCAGCTGAAGATCAATAAAAAGAAGACAAAGATATTGGTATGTAGCAAGAAAGAAGAGGCCAAAACCACGGTTAAACTAGGAAAACAAAAACTTGAAGGGATGAAAGAGTTCTGTTACCTGGGAAGTCGAGTAACCAACGATGGACGAAGCAAGAAAGAAATAGTCAGCAGAATAGCCCAGGCAAAGAGGGTTCTTTCAAAAGAAGAATCTACTTACAGCTGGAAATACAAGCGTAGATGTAAGGAAACAATTCATCAGGACGCATATCTGGAGCATGTTTCTTTACGGCAGTGGGGCATGGACGATGACAGCAGCGGAGAAGAAAAGGGTGGAAGCATTCGAAATATTGTGCTACCGACGAATGATGAAGATTAAAGGGATCGACCGAGTAACTAACGAGGAGTCCTAAGACGAAAGTCCTAAGAATAGTGGATTAAAAGAGAAGTCTGCAGAAATCTCTAAAAAGAAGATGGGACAACTTAATCGGCCACATCATGATTCATGATGGTCTGATGAATACAATCGTCGAAGGAAAAGTGAACGGGAAGAAGGCTAAAGGAGGACCTCGTATGAGGTATATGGAGCAAGTAGTGAGGGATGTGAAAGAGAAGAAATACGTAAATATGAAGAGATTAGCTGATAGAAGAATCGAGTGGAGAGCTGCGTCAAACCATCCTCAGGATTGCTAATTAATGATAACCATGGCAGCGAAAATCAACTTATTCATAACTAAAATAATTTAAAACTTTCAAAGTTAATTAAAACACTCCCTACAGGTTGAATGATCACGTATGGATGGCTTGAATCCTGAAACCGGTAGAAAGTGTTTTTATAAACTGTGGAAGTCAAAAAGTTTTAACTTTTTTAATTATGAAGTCCTCCAAACAAGAGAAATCTTCCCTTCTCGATTTCAACTTCACTCATCCTACCGCACACACTCTTCATCTACACGTCACGAAAGCACGCCGCTATGAGCTAAATAAAGAGGCGCTATCCGTTATGTATGCATTGGTTAACCACATGTCAGAAAAGGTTTTGATGGAGAATTTTTTTTACCTCTTACACACCTTCTAATATCCTCTCCCTTCCGCCATTCCTCTCTCTACAGCCCAGCGGACTTCTTTTCATCCCAACTGAAATTCTTATTCCTACCCTTCCCTCGACACCTTCTTGACGCTGCCAGTATATGGAATCCTTACGAAATCGGCTTAAATTACGAACTGGAGCGTGTCCAGCGAAGATCGGCAAGATTGTTAAGGGACAGTATGATAACTATATTAGCGTAACCAGTCTATTAAGTGAACTAAAATGGGAATCATTGCCAGATCGTAGGTTTAAATTCAGACTTAATCTCGTAACTAAATTTCAATACAATATTTGCACTGATGACGTTGAAAATATTGTGCGAACTCCTACTTACTATGGTTGGCTGAACCATAACCACAAAATTAGAGAAATTGATTGCCGAACTGACAGATTCAAAATGTCCTTTTTTCCTCGCTCAATTAGGGATATGAATAGCTGCAAATATATCGAACAGCATAAATACGAGTGTATCATTGGATAGCATCGGTAGTTGCATGTTGGTAAAAAGACTTTAAGCTAAGCCTACTAACAGCATGTTTTTGCAGGCTTGCTTTGCTATTTTTATCTTTTTTTTAAATTGTGAAGTTTACATTAGAATATAGATACTAATCCTTTTTATGCATGATATGTAATGCATGATTGGTGGGAATTCACCCCCTGCCACGCACCTTTATGGTGACTTGCAGGGTATTATGTAGACGTGATATCCTTTACAGTTATCTTTAGCTCAGCACACTTCTCTTCACGCCGAATTAAATTATTATTCGCCCTCTCCCACGCTCCGCCTTTCCACCACGGCCTCACCGACGCCCCCTCAACTACCCCACCCACCCCTTCTTATGAGTTCTAACATAGGTCACCTTCCCTCTCTCGTGCCTAGCAACATGTAGGTACCTTGAATCGACCGACGAAACGGCCGGCATCTCTACACCGGCTTATTGGCTTGCGTAACAACATCGAAGGCATGCGAAATGTCCAACGAGCAGAAGGGGTGAGGGGACCGGAGGGTGGGGTGGAGATGAAGAGGACCCTGTCAACGCCGGCCGCCCAGGGTCGCCGGATCCGGACTTCCCGACTCGGCCGTAAGTCGTGGAGATGACGGAAAAATATCCGCCCGAGATTGGAGTGGCCCAGAGGAAAGCGGGAGGATGATGGAAAGGGTGGTGTTCCTCTGGAGGGGTGGAGGCAAATGGGGGAAGGAAGAGAGGGGTTGGAGGACCACGACCGAGCAGATTCCGAAAACAAAATCGGAATGGGGGAAACGGATGTCCCCAGCGGAGATTAGGGACATCTACATGTACATCTACACGATACCCTGCAAGCCACCGCGAGGGGGTGAAGATCACCAAGTATGCACTACTAACATGCAAACAAGCAATTATAGGGTCTCATGCAACTAGATTGTTAGTATCTATAGTATTTTAGGGATTAATACATGCATCATGCACTGCAGACTACTCTAAAATATTTCCCCTACCTATCCCTTTGCTATGCTGCCTATTCTGTTCTCTTACAGTACGGGGAAAAATGTCATTTTGAATCTATCGGTACGACAATCTATCTCTCTAATCTTATTTATCTGGTCGAATCTAGCATAATACGCTGGTGTTTTTAATATGTGCCTTACATCTTCAGTAAAGCTATCCGATTTAAATTTCTCTAATTGATTTAATCTGTACTTTAACCTACGCTCTGATAATGATTCCCACCCTAATTCTTTTATTAATTCTGAAACGCTACTCAACCTTTCGTAACACCTTTTAACGACCCTAGCTGCTCTACGCTGCACACTGTCCAGTTCTCTGATCAAACCTAATTCATTAGGATCCCATACACTGGCTGCATACTCAAAGTGGGGTCTAACTAGTGACTAACTAGGGACGGACACTTCTTCCAGAACGGAGAGGAGTGTCTGTCGAAACGAATTCATGCTTTGCGCTCGAAGGAAGGGCGCATTCCCACTCCGATTTCCAGCTGTCGTATCCCCTTAAAAAAAACACTGCAACGCCGCGTCACGTGAGCAAACAAATCTGCTCTCCTTGGAGACGGCGCGCGCGGCCATATTTCTGGGTCTGGCGAGACCGAGTTGCCCCTCCCAGATTTATGAGCGCCCCAAAGCGGATGAGAAACGGAGGAAACATTGCCTCTCGCAAAGCGTCCGTAAGGCTCCATTAAGGCAGAGTTTTACAGGATATCCGTACAAGACACTATAAATTTAGAAGTATTCGTCCCAAAGTAGCAGAAAGGCAAATAGGACAAATCGTTCGCGACAAGAATGAGTCAAATTTGATATCAAAGATGTTTCTTGAAAAACTTTTATTTCTGGATGGCCGGAAAACACTACTTAATCACATAATCTCCATACCAACCACGACGGTGTTCAACCCGACAGTGAGTCAGACTGAAGAATGTAGAGCTGGAATTAGTGCTAAGCCCAAAGGTGGCTGAAATTCCCAAATCGAAAAACTGATGTTTTTAACCCTTTCGGAAAAATAGGCGTGCAAAGGACTTGTGCGTCATCCACTTCGTCAAATCACAACACAGAATGCGAAACTACTTCGCCCAATCACAATGGGGGACATACAGCTGTCTCTGCTAGTAGAAGTGGTTGCGACAGGATCCCTTAAAGGCAGCCCTACCCTCCCCACCTCCGCTCCCTTCCCGTTCTTCCTCAACACAGTCGAGGACGGAAGGTGGATGACGTAGTAATCCTTAACGCAGCTCGTTCGGTGGGCGTCACCTTTTGCTTATTTTAATTTTTGATTTATGAGTGAATGGCTCTGGTTGTGAGATTAATTTTTTCACTAAAATTCATTTTTCGCTTCCACGTAACGATTTCGTGTACAAAATAGCAATTTCGGTTCCGAGTAAACGCCCCTATTGTTTACGACTTGAAGTAGTTCCGAAATGCTTTACAACAGTCATATTTTCTGAAAGTAATGAGTTTGTTGGCTAGTCACCCGAGGGACTACAGACGATGAAAGCACCGTATGATTAGTGTGAGAAGTATGGGATGAAGATAAACTACAGCGAAACAAAATCTTTCTCTCGTAACATAGTGTCCATCCATTAACCGGATTTATCCGGTGCAAAACTTTTACATTTTATTTTCAGTAATTATCATCAACATGATACCTCCCGAAGATGATGGCAATAGCATTATTTATATCACATCATCTTTTGTTATAGTTATAGTAACCAATGCGTAATTTTTTGTCCCTTTAGATGTCAAATTTTTTCCAAAACATTTTTCAATTAATGGGAAAATGGTTATGAAGTTCTCACAACGCAGGAAGTCTAGGATAGTCAGTCATCACAGCAAGAGGGTGCAACTTCCATTAGAGCACGTGGAGAAATATCTCTGGGTGAATCATTATGTATTAAATTGATATTCATACTGACGAATATACTTTACGTGTGTTATGTCCGTCATAATGCACAAATTAGCTGTGTTAGATCGCTAGAAGACGTGGGGCTAATTTCTATGAGAAATTCCCACTTTTTTGTACGCAGCACAGTGGTCGGAAATCGAAAAAATCTATACAAAAGTGTCCAAAATAGCTTTTTTGAGATATAAACATTTAACTTCACACAAATACTCAAAAAAGGTTGTTGATTAAGAAATAGTGCATCATTTGTCATGATCCTCATCTGTTATTCAAACACAGGGGCTCAAACATAATCCAATTTCCAAAAACTGCCTGCACTCATTTTTCTCCGACTTTCTTCCAAGTTAAGTTGATGGTGACGTTGTGGGAGGATTTTGATCGAATATAAAATGACATGGTCTATTAACACAATGCTTTGCTTTTATAATGCTTAAGGTTCAAATATTTTTTTGAAGAATGTGTGTGCTATTACGTTATAAAATAGCGGACGCTGTTTTCAGACAAAATTTTTACATAAAGTAGAGAATATCTAATGTTTTAGGGAGAGACTTGTCAAGTGACTTATGTCAAAGCATTCGCTGAAGACTCATAAACACGAAACTGAAAAGAAATCAAAAAGAAGTTTGCGACCCTGAAAAATACATATGATTTTCCGAACGACCGTATTGTCACTAACGTCCACTGACTCTATATTGATGAAAACGTGAGAATATTGAATCGTGCGAGCTGATACGTTTACGTGGAATCGCGTACAAGTTATTTTTCTTTGCGTACGCCCCGGGAACATACTTCTAATTCACGCCCTTCAGCATTTTGAAAAGCGTGGCATACCTCTAATTACGAAGAAATAAGTAAAAGGCAGTAATGGAGCCTATTAACCGGTGTCAAGCCCGAGAAACATTTCTTCATAGTATTCGCCGGGTAAATACTAGATCTTATAAGTAAAAGATCATTTTATTTTCTAAAAAATCAAAGTTCCCCAGCGGATTTTCACGACAAATTTTTCTACACATTTCATAATCTCTCTCAACATGAAACCCATTCACAACCACGCAGATAATTTCAAAGACATTGACATGAATGGTTGATGTGTCAAAAATCAGTCGGCTTAGGCCGATAGGAGCTCCTCATTTCCTCAAGTACTGCTGGTGGGAAAAGCTATTTTTCATCCATCGACCCTCAAAGCCTTTTGAACGGATTCACCACTGGAATGCAGGTGATCCTCCGCATCCTTAAGAAGGTTGATCCGAAAAGTGAAAGTCATGTCATTTTTTTATATTTTCAGCACTTTTAGAACTAAAGTTCCTCTATCTAATAAAGTAAAGATAATAATACCAACCCATACTCCTTTTTGCACAAATTGCATTTGAAATTACATACGATTAACGGCGAGAATGGCCATCACATGGGAATATAACGTTTAAAAATACCATAGTGACATGCCATTTTTGCAGAAAACAGATTTTTTATGCGTAATTTCACAAGAAATAAAATGACACGAAAAAAAGGCATCAACGCACCGTATTTTTCGCTAAATCCACCAATTTCTGCGCTTATAGCAGACGAAATACGTTAGTTGTCTTCAAGTCGCTCTAGCCAAAATGTATGGCATATGAATAATATCATTACTAATGAAATATTAAAGCATATTTCAGAAAAATATTATAACAATGTTTAATATCAATATTCTGATGTAATACATTAGTAAATGCATTGAGTACATGAATTTATTTCTTTAAAGTAAATGCTGAATTGACTCCATCGTCGAGCTGATTAAAATTGTCATAAAAAAGAAATCCTTCGACTTTACATCGTATTTCTTGTGATACTTATGACTTTCAATAGCTTAGGTAATTTTCTTTGTGAAGTAAGGATCACTTAGCAGGCATATACTCGTACTTAAATTAATAAGATTCCTCAGACAACTTGACTCAAGCAGTCGCGAGCCAACCTCCTTAACTTCCCAAGTGACGGAAAAGTTGGCACTCTCGTAAGAGCACCCTCGACACAACTTCTGGTGAGGGGAGAGGGGGGGGGGGACACAGAGGGACGTCCATCCGTCGTCGGAATCTTCGTGGATTTACGACCCTCCCAGACGGTTATTGACCGGAAATTCGCGCGTGTGGCGAGGTGGTTGGTGCGGGGGCGTTTTGTAGGACGGGCGTGGATGCCATCCGTGGCGAAGGCCGCAAAACGCAATTATGTAAAAAGGTCCCGCCCCTCGCCGATGATTTGCCGTCGCACACAGGGGAAGATTTAAAAGACGAAGGAATGCGGTTTGTCACTCCACAACGCCCACGTGAATACCCCTCAACCCCACATTCCCTCTCGCCTGCACAGAAGTCCTCTCCTCCTCCTACGCTCCGCCAACGCCTTGTCCAACGTCGCTACACACTCCCCTTTCAAACAAACCAAGGAGCGATGCTATACTATTAGTGAAACGAATATTGAAAGCGTTGAATCAATGAGGCACTTACGCGTAACTATCGCTAAAGATTAATGGTGGGGAAGACACATCAGGGAAATATGGGGCCGAGCGGAGAGAAAGATAGGATTTATTAAAATGGTGCTCGGAAAAATGTGACGAGATGACAAAAGAGTGATGTCACTTTTCACTATTTACGCCCCACCTTGAGTATGTAGCCAGTGTAAGGGATCCGAATGAATTAGGTGTGATCGGAGAGCTAGACAGTGTGCAGCGTAGAGCAGCTAGGTTTTTTGAAAAGAGTTAAGAAAGGATTTTATATAAAAATCAAGTAGCTGTGATTAAATCTGGACCCAGCAGTGAAGAAGCAAGAATAATGAAAGGAGTGAGATAAGGTGACCCTGTACTGTCTCCCGTAATTTTTAATGTTTACATCGAGAGAGCCATCAATGAAATCAAAGAGAAGTCTCCTGGAGTGAATGCAACGGAGGAAAAAATTAGAATGCTACGAATCGCTGATGGCATAGCACTCATAGCAGAGACAGAGGGATCTGAATAACATTCAGATAACCATGGAATGGACAATGGCCAGATATCAGTTGAAGATCAATAAGAAGACTAGAAGAACGAAGCGTATAGTAATGACAAATGATTTACACTTTGATTTTGAATATTATCACTTATGCAAGCGAAGATGTCGAAAAAACCTTTTGGGGGTGAACTTTAGGGGTATTTATCGCCCCTTAAACCGGCTTCTCCGCAGATAAAAACGTGTGTGTCTCTTAACTTTTCATTTCCTACTAAATGCAATCAGCCCAGGATAAATAAAGAAAAATATTAAACGTCAAATGTCCATTTGAATCAAACCAGGGAGACAGACTTGAGATACCTTCCTCTTAAGATAATGGTGTGCAGCAAGAGAGAAGAAGCCAAAACCAACGTTAAACTAGGAAAATAAAAAAAGAGGTGAAATAGTTCTTTTGCCTGGAAAGCCGAGTAACCGACGACGGTGAAGCAAGAAATAAATAGTCAGTAGAATAGTTCAGGCAAAGAGGGCATTCTATCAAAAGAAGAACCTACTTATACCTAGAAATACGTGCGAAGAGGTAAGGGAACAGTTCATCAGGACGTGTGTACATCTGGAGCATATTTCTTTACGGAATGGAGGATGACAGCAGTGGAAAAGAAAAGGGTGGAAGCATTCGAAATGCGGTGCTACAGAAGAATGATGAAATTTAAATGGATCAACTGAGTAAGTAACGAGGAAGTCCTGAGAAGAGTAGGAGAAAAGAGAGGTCTGCTGAAAACCCTAAGAAGAATAAGGGACAACTTAATCGGCCACATCTTAAGACACGATGGCCTGATGAAGACAATCTTCGAGGGAGAAGTGAATGGGTAGAATGGAAATGGAAGGCCTCGCATGATATATATGGAACATGTGAAGGATGTAAAAGAGAGGAATTCCGTTAATTATTAGAAAGTTACCGTTACCCAATAGTCCCAATGTACGAGGCATGTGAACGCTTAAGAGGAGTATAGTATTTTGGCGAATATTTTATTATTGATAAATGCGTTATTCCCAAGATCGTTTCGTACACATACCTGTTTTAACAAATTTATCAGCTTCAGTCCCTTTGCAATGAACTGGTTTCGTGACGACATTAAGAGGCCATGCCACTTTTCGTCCTCTTCGAGTCAATCGGCTACACTTTAGTGTTTTCTGCTCCCTCTCATACGCTACAGGCACCTATACTATACCTAATACAGTGCCTGTACTTATACAGGCACTACCTATAGGTAGTACATGTAGCGAATGAGAGGGAAAATACTCTTAAACTTGATATAATGATGGTAAGCCTTGTTCCCATACCAACGCGAGAAAGAGAAACAGCATATAGAGGTCAAGCCAATCAAACAATCGCCAGCAAGTTAATTGGTTGATTTTAGGCCCCATTCTCACACGCTTAAGAACTCACAACGAATTGCATCCTGGAAACCTCCGGTCTACAAGTAAACGCTCCACTCACCCGACTACGGCACCACCGATAAAGGGAACACAGCGGAAAGGACAGGAGTTCATTCAGTGGATACATGTAATGAAAAAAGTCCCTTTTCCGCAGTTATTTGCTTCCTCGAGGAGTAGAAGGCAGACTGGTCGTTCGAAGTGCGTCAGGAACTACTGGGAAATGTTGAACGATTAACTGAAGAACTTGGGAGCATTAGGGATTCAATTGGAAAAAATCACATGCGCAGGATTTACATTAGAAAAATTAAAGGGATTCATGGA
Organism: Platycnemis pennipes; assembly: GCA_933228895.1. Lineage (NCBI taxonomy): Eukaryota > Metazoa > Arthropoda > Insecta > Odonata > Platycnemididae > Platycnemis > Platycnemis pennipes. Next base: position 121,286,213 of record OW121854.1, on the reverse strand, counting down.
TAATATTCAGACAATAAATAAAAATAAAAAATAATAAGTTACCTTGTCGTATGTATCGTAAAATTACAGGGCAGACAGATTTGGCGACACAAAAAAACCTCCTTATTTAGAAGAGTAGCTCGCAGTGAAGCAATTATGTTACGTGCGATTCCTGTCACGATAGAAACAATACAAATTTCACCCTGAAATTATATATAATTATACGGAAATGCAATCAAAATAATATCGCACCTCGTAGGAAATGACCTCGGGTACGAACGTTGATGAGTAAGCGATGGTCAACCAATCAGCCGAGGCGTCAAATATCCTGTATTTTATCTAATCTAAATCATTCGACATCATTTTAGCAGTGGTTCCCTCGGTCCCACGTGATTTCTTTCGTTGGCGTATTTCTCCACTTTCGGCAATTTCATTTACTAAAACTGACTGGAACTTCTCTTCCGGTGGGAAGCATGCTTTAGTGCAAGCGTACGTTATTCAGTGCACGTACGTGGTGCATATTTGGTGATAAATCATCCCCTGCTATACACCCTCGAGGAGGCTTTCGGTGTGATCAGTACATAAAGTGTCCCGCTAGTGGGGCTTCGAAGCCAACTGGATTGGACTCGAGCCACCTGAATACGCTACCTACCATGGTGTTAGAAAAAACAAAGGCAACTTTTCATAAATCAAGGCAAAAAGGCAAATTTTAGTAGAATTAAACTGAGTTATCGTTTACTTATTTGGTGGAATTTTTCTAAAGAGATATAAACATGAGAATTTCACTGATTTAATGTCGGTACTAACGTTAGCCATTAGGCCATCACCAGGTACATAAATCACTTTTCTACTTTTATCTATTCTCTTTTATCCTATTTATTTGTCTATTTATCTTTTTATTATTCATTAATATTGGATTTGACGAGTAGTTTCACAGGTGGTAAACTGCATTAGTTCTTTCCACCACTATGGAGAAATTTCACCACATCAACCCTAAAACTTCATTGTTTTTACGTCACTAAACCCTTAACACTTCTGCGACGATATTTTAAATACGTTGTCTATGTATGTACATCGACAGCGCAAGTATTCCACAACACATGCTAGATCAAAAAATTGAACTACGCTTTTCACCCCGGTGAGACTTTTACTACCGTATGTACTTTCCTGAAGAAGGAAAGTACGATAAGAAAAGTCTCAAGACGCAAATGGTTGGGAACTCCTACCCCCACACAACTATCATATTGCACAAATACTTAAATAATAAGAAACAAATTTAGCCCTCCCCGGCAAGCAATCTGGCCATCGTCGAAGAATGCACGTATAATAGTGACCTGGGCAATCGGAACCGAAATCGTTGAATAAAAATGAAAAGTGAATTATGGTGAAAATATCAATCTTCTAACCAGAGCCATTCGCTCATAAATCAAAAATTAAAATAAGCAAAAGGTGACGCCCACCGAACAAGCTGTGTTAACAATTACTACGTCATCCACCTCCCGTCCTTGACAGTTTTGAGGGAAAGGGAGGGGAGGTCTGCCTGAAGAGATCCTGTCGCAACCACTTCCATTGGTATAGTCAGTCCTGTGTCCCCCATTGTGATTGAGCGAAGGAGCTTCGCGGTCTCAGTTGCTATTGGACGAAGTGGATGACGTTCGAGTCCTTTGCAAGCCCACTTTTCCGAAAGGGTTGAAAACATCAGTTTTCCACTGCCACTTATGACTCTACAACTAATTGACGGATCGAAGAACGGAAAAATAGGGGTCTATTAATATTTTACAATCTCTATCAGATTCGGCAATGGGGTAGTTTACCATATTTTTATTACCGAATCTGATAGAGTTTGTAAAATAAAAAGACCCGTACTTTACCGTTGTTTGATTCTTCAATTATTTCTCGAGTTATAAGCGGCGAAAAACTGACGTTTTTTAACCCTTTCGGAAAAGTGGGTGTGCATGCGACCTCTTACGTCATCCACTTCGTCCAATCACAACTGAGCCCGCGAAGCTACTTCGCCTTGGGGGACAGAGTTGACTCTGCCAATGGGAGCGGTTGCGACAGGATCTGTGTGAGCAGAACTTACAAGTCTCACCCCTCCACTTCCTTCCCTTTCCCTAAAAGCAGTCGAGGACGGGAGGTAAATGACATCAATGGTCTCAAAGCAGCTTCTTCGGTGGCTGTCACCTTTTGCTTATTTCAATTTCTTATTTATGAGGGAATGGCTCTAGTTAGAAGATTAATTTTTTCACTATAATTCAATTTTCGTTTCCATCTGAGGATTTTGTGTACAAAATTGCTATTTCGGTTCCAATTAAACGACCCCATTCTGCCCTTAGTCTAAGAACCTAGACAATGGTCGGGGGTGCGGTAGTCAATAGAACACGACTAAGTCTACATCAAATGAACTCAATTAAACTGAAAACAAATGTCGTTGTTTAATTGCAACAGTTTGTGGGATCAGAGCAAATGGACAAAACAAAGCCGCAGTATGTAATTACCTTTTCCTCTAAAATAATTAGCCAAGCATGACTTATGAAGGAATTATGAACGAATTATCTGTTCAGATGGTCACTTATATTTTGAAACAGCCAAAGCTGTCCCATCACAACAATTTAAGAGTGATTCATGAGGTATAAGTACTGTATTTTTACAAACAATATTTTCAACTAAAATAATTATATACATTATTAGGTGTAATAGTATATCATTGGCAGATTCTTGAAGCCTACTATGTGCTATATATAAAATTTTACAGGAGACAAAAAAAACTGTTTATAAATGTTAAAATAGTATTTTTATATTAATTATATAAATATAATATACTTTATTTTATATTTTAACAAAATTATATCACATTGTAGGTTTCATAGGTAGATGCGCCTTGATGAGATGAACATTTTCACACCAAAAAGTCAATTTTGGCATTTTGGTCACATTATAGGTTTTAAGAATCCACCGACGATATTTTTAATTATGTATATCACCACAAAATTGCTCTCACTGGTATCGAACAGGGTGATCAATGATCTTTCATTTCCTGAGAAAGATTCTGTCAGTCAATCTTGGTATAGCACCTTGAATAAATATCTATCTATCCAGTTACAGGCACAATCATTTTGGCGACCAGATTGGGATACGGAAGAACATCAAATGGGAACATTAAAGTAAATACCCTGACCATAGGGTGATATTCTCAAGAAACATGGATCCAAAATGACATATATTTGTTCCAAATTTGTGAAAATTCTCGCATAGGGTCAAATCGGACAGATTGAAGATTACCGCTAGCAACAAGACAGCATTGACAGGTGAAGATAATGACGGCATGTCAATGTACATCACACAGCATGTGCTTCCATCATTATCAGTAGATTTACTGTCACAAATATTGATCAGCTCAAGAAAGATACTATTTGGGTTGACCATCAAACAAGCAGCGTAACTAAGAACATGTTTATGAGCTTGAAGATGCAGATTCCTCAAGCACAATTCATTCTTAAACTACAAGACTGCAAGAACACCTTCCGTCTGGTGGTTCAAATGTTTTCAGTGATGTACAAGCATCATGGCAACCACTCATTGTCTCAGGCACAGTAGGATAATAGATAAGTCAGGCTGAACCCAAAAGACTGGTCTAGTTAATAAGGGCAAAATACTAAGTGTGTGAAATTCACATACCAGAGGGTTAGGGGAGCCAGTTTATTTAACTATGCCAACTGTATTTACCCAGATAAATTTGGAACCCATGACTTCATTCAACTAGGGTTTGAAAAGACATCCATTGACCTCTCCAAGATTCAAACCTGGGACCTCCAATCAGCAGCCCAAACCACTGTCAGCAGAGCAACATTATTCTCCTACCATTTAGGGCAGGTTTTAATCGTTTGTCATAACAATTCTTTGTGTTTCGCTTGCCTAATGGCTACTTCCCTCAGTTTTTTCTCCTTTCAAAACAGAATACCAAAAGAGCAAACCTATGCAGTTTGATATAGGTACGAGAATCACATCCATGACCACGTTGCTTTAAGCAATAGACTTAGGTGTTCGAGCTAAGAGGTTAATGCACTAAATGTGTTTCGTCCAATTCACTCCGTACTCATATTTACGAAATTAGATTCATGAACAGTTCCCTCATCTTAAGTTCACTGCATAGCCACTTAAAATTACAAGTATGTATTGAAAAACACTCCCCAGATTAATTCTTAGCACTTTCTGAATACCTTTCGTACTCCATGTAAACAGGCCTTAAGAGCTTCAGACTGAATCGCCTGCATACAAATGTTAATGCATTTCGTGGTAGACTTACCTACTGATTTAGGTCTGATGACAATAAATGATACTTAAAAAGGTATTGAGAAGTCCAGATTTCAAAAGATAATTTTGGCCATTTCTGCTCTAACATCAACCTCCACTCGACATGCATCATTTTTTGAAATTTTCTTTGGAACTTCCATCTACTTGCTATTTTCATAACTCATTGATCTAGTCAAATAAAACATGCCATCTGGTGTTGTTTCTCACATTAAGATTATATAAATATTATTTTTACTGGAATGTAAGAAAAAAAGAAATATTAGAGCCCTCAAAAGGGTAGTGAGTAAAATTCATTTGGAACATACTATTAGATATGGGAAATGACTATTACTGAACATGACTATTAGAAATTTTGGACCAGAAAGGATAACCATGAAAAACTAGACAGGAACCCTAAGTATCAATAATGATTTCTCTAACATATAGAAAATGTGTCGACCACATCCAAATAGCAGTTGAGTGCTCAATCAGAATGGTGAAAAAGGCTCTCCAAGCTCCTTCGTCTTTAAAACAACTTCATTGGGGCTGCGTGGTAACCTTAATCATGCAATGATGTACACATATAATGGCACTTTATTTCCTTTAGGAAAAAGGGATCTTTTTCACAGACTTAGGGCATATGCAAATAGGATTTGTGTGGCATTTTTATCCAACATGACAATCATTTAAAAACACAAGTACAAAGGATAAATGCATAAAAACCATAAGGCAAGTAAACATTATCCTCAAACTGGAAATTATGAATGGGGAGCCAAGAATCACACAAATACACATCAAAATATGGAATACAACAGTGACTCACATACACACAAACCTCATTCATAAAAAGATGACATAAATAATACCAGAAAAGTTACATGTATTGCTTCACCTAAATATTCAATAACAAATATTACATTTCATATCAAAACATTACCATCTAGCCAAGTCGTTGCAAACTTCATTTGAAATATTATGCTACACAAAGTCTTTTTAAAAATCTTAACTTTCAACAATTATCGCTCTTAAATACAAAAATACTTCCTGGGATAGTAATTGAAATTTCCTACAAATATTGCACAAAGCCACATGAATATCAAACTTCTACAAACATATCACTAGCATCTAATTTTATATTTATGTGAAGTTATCTCCTCGGTATTTTGTCTCAGGATGAGATACCAACACTATGATTAATCTGCCAAACGATTCTTCGCTGTAGAACACACACACCAAAAGAGAATGCACCAACACTGTGAATGTGACATTCTGATTAGTAGGCATAAAGGGCACTATTGAGCCACAGACAGGATCCACAGCTATATTTACCTTCCCAATGATACATCATTCTTACATTCCTCATGTCCTAATCACACAGGAAACATCTTGAACAGTAATAAGAAGGTAACATTTAGCAAAGAAAAATCTGAGACTGGCCTGACTAAATAACAAATTGACAAACAATGGAATTAAGGGAATAACACAAATCAGTAATGCGGTAGAATTCCCAAATGTCACCTCTTGCCTGGAAGGATGAAGTGTGTGAGTGAAACAATTGTCTCCACTACTTTTCCTAAGGCAAAACTTACCCACACACCCTAACAAGAGCACACTGAAGAGAACTGAAACCACTAGATGAGCCATTGATATTCATCTAGCAAAAGGGAGAAAGTCATATTATTCACCACGATTGTCCAACAGACATTACTACATCACGAAGAAGGGATCAACATGGTCATACCATGAAAATAACCAAATAAAGATACCACAAACCCAATGTGACTTTGCTCACTCTTCACCAAAATTAGGATTCATGACGCTCAATTGTTACCATTGTCAATATACAAAATTTGCTGTCTATTTCAAAATTATTGTAAGTATCCTTATTATACAAATAAGATGTGTCATCAATTGAAAATATTGTATTTGCCGGCATATGGGATGCGCTTCTTTCCTGCCAAAATATGCCTAAAATTTGGTATACATCTAATGAATTAGACGAATTATGAGTGTAAATATCAGTAATTCTAAAACTTCTCATTAATAATAATATATTATTATACATTATCATATTTCATTCAGTCTTTTTGTAAAAGAATGGTTTCAAATAAAACATTTCTACAATTTTTTTGGTTCTGCGAATATATTAAGTTGTGGACCACCGCCAACTGAAAATATGATCAGAACTTGGAGCAGAGAGGAAGAGGACTAACAAAAAGTTAGTGTCATAAAGACCATTTGCGACAAGAATTCAGAATGGCTGGGACTAGAAGAAGAATGAAAAACTTCAACATTAGACCACAGAAGCTCAGAATTTGCAGTGTCCTCAAAAATTAATATTCAACAAGCAAGAGTGATTGAAGAGGCATCACGGAAATGTTTGATGCACGCAGACTAAAACAAAAATAGTACAAAAGATGCTAACAGAATATAAAGACAGAATTATACATGAAAAAAAAGATCACAAGTTTTGAGAGATCTATTGGGACAAGGTGAAAATCCTTTGCCAGGAGAGCCATTACTGGGAGAGGTTGACAAAGGAAGCCACAGAAATTTGACTCGATGATAAAAATATCAATAGAGATGTCGGATACTCTCCGGCAATGATTGGAAACCCATACTGAGGAGCATCCAATTGGCCAGAAAAAGGCAGGAATCGACGCACCAATCACAAGGCACTTGACTTCCTGGCCATGAGTATATACAGAGGTCACCTTTGACATCCACAACACTCAGCCCTGAGGAAGGAGAATAACTCATTCTTTGAAACGTCGGCAGCAATGGAAGAATTGACTCAGAGGAGCACCCGAACAGCTTCACTACCAGGATTCATAAATTTGTCATTAATGTAAGAAAAGAGGAAATTTTGAACTTGAACAAATAGGAAAACCTGGATGAGGTTCAACTAACATTTTATGTACTCTTGAACAAAACAGTAGATTCCAATGGTAGGTGTTATTGCTAAAGCTTATGGAAATGAGAAAACCCATTATACAGTCATGTGGTCTTGCTGTGCAGATGGTACAATATTGCCACAGCTTTTGATTTTCAAAAGAAAAACCTTACCAAGGGAAGGACCTTGCCAGTGTGTGATCCAGGGATTTTGATGGAACCTTCCTTGCTCATACAGGCTCAATGTCAGAGTCACAGAAAGAAGCTGTTAGAAACAAACTCAGCCAATTGAAAACTCCATTAGCTGTAATTCCAGATGGTCTAACAGGATTGCTTCACCCCTTCAGATTTCTGTATTAGTAAACCATTTAAACGGTTCATAAAAGAGAAATGGAACAGCTGGATGCAAGCACGTAGGGGTGCTTCTGGTGCATCAGCCCCCCTGAAATATTTTCCCAGTAATTTTGTTGTTCTGATTTTCACAGGGCATGATAATCTGAATAACACTGCATATAATTTGAGTGTTAAGTGTCTTGAAACGTGATCACTAGTTTGATGCATGAGTGTGGTTAATAATTGTTCTTTTCAATCTGATATTGACGTATGCATTGAACTTTTTTCTGGGGGTGGTCTAATTACCTGCTTCGTAACAAGGTAAGCAGTGAACTTTACCAGTGAGAAGAGATAGGAATGGGCACTGTGAAAGTAAATACCAGTCAGTAAAAATGAAGGGAAGTGATTTGTAACATGTCGGCACCAAACAGGCAAGGCTGATTTTTTTCAAGTCACGCTACACTAGACTTAGCCCCCCCCAAAGCAAATTTCTGGCTAAGTACCTGGCTGGATGCAGTCTTCTGATTTAAAGTGACACCATCAGGAAGTTTAAGATATTATTTTTCAGATTGGTGAATGGGCCAAAAATTCATGGATGCTGTGAAACATGAGACAGTTGTAAAGTCATTTAAGAAACGTGGAATTGGTCACTTGCTTGATGGCACAGAGGATGACTTGCTATACGAATACCTTGAAAATGTGCGCAAAAATGGGCATGCGACTTATGTGTGGCTATGGTCCTATACACCAGCAAATACAGTAATTCTAACATCACTATTTGAAGTAAGTTTCTTCCATACACCAAATGATAACTATGCTTTTCATCAAAATATTTTCAAAAAAATAAATAACCCTTCATACAGATCATCACAGGTTGGAACCTGAGGAAATGACATTGAGAATAAAGTTATTGCAGATATTAATAATGCAAAACTGAGTAGTGATGAATGATAGCAGGAACAACCAATGCAAATGAAGAAAAATTGAAGATAATCTCAATACAGCGATTCATTTTTGTTTTTATGAATTAAAAGTAAACTAGCTTCATCAATTGAAAAAGTAGAGCACTCTAATTTCTACCAATACCAATTCATGATATTTGTGATAAATTTGCATGAAATAAAAAAGATAGCAATGTAATGCCTGTCATGGAAATCTACTCCACAAAAAGAGAAAAAAGTATTGCAATGTTGACAATGGGAATTGATATTGGCAAACAATTCATATGTATGGCATAAGTATATTCACACTCTAAAGAGAAAAAAAATATGACAAGTTTTTGACATTGGTCAGGAGAATGAAGGCCAGGTGTACAACTTTCCATTATTTAGACCACTAATTAAGGAGAGGAAGCAACAGATGAGCAAGGCTTCTCACCCCTTACTAAGCCATTTCCATCAATAAAAATCACTCATCATATTATATACATAATTTGACTGATAAAATCACGGTTTTTCCTACAGTTTCTAGGTAGGATAACTATCACAAAGACAATATCGTAAAATGAGACTCAAATGAGACAGTATTCAGACAAAAATCTGTCTGAAGTTAAAAAAGGAACATATAAAATTTGGTAAACAGGCACACACAGTGATTTGTAACTGAGAAAGACTAATAAACAGTAACAATCATAAGGCACAGGTAAGCAGTTACTGCAGATATAACGCACGCACACAAAATAACTAAAATTACAGGTTGGCTTCATTCCTTCAAATGTTTAGCTGGGCTGTTTAAATTCAAAGTCGCCTATTGGTTCAAATACTACACTCTTAAATTTATCCAGAGTGTCATGAAACAAATCTTGCATCCTAGAAGAGAAAATAAAGGATTAATTAAGCACTAATAAGAACTACTTGAATAATGCTGTAATGCACATACCTTCACTGCCGACCATGTAATTGAATGACTCTAGCAATGGGGAACATGCACCACTTTTTATAGCTCTTAGAATGAGAAGTTCATTAGCTAAAATGTGCTTGGTGAAAATTTTGCTGAAGAATTGGATTGTGTTACAAATATATGTATTACTCTTTAAAAATTGTATGTTTTCAGCATGTTAAAAATGTGACATCATCGCATGACGTCACGACATAGTATCACTATGGGCGTTGTTTATCTATAAAATCCGAGGATTCTTGCGAGATGGAGTGAAGTGGAATTTGTCCATATATGATGTACAATTTTCCACAAAAATAACTTTTAAGTCGACCCGAGTTTCAATGTTGATACATCATCGTCAGGGTACAAATGGTGTTAGGTGTAGCCAATATATACGTCATTCAATATTCATATAATATTCATCATGGTCATTCAATAGGGGAATGGGTCTTGGATAACCAGCATTAAAAACAGGTGCATGCTTTGAAAATTTATAAAGTTACCAAACTTATGATTCATTTAAAACCCAAGGGTATGGGACTAGCCGCATTGAATCACCGGTTCCCTTCAGATCACCGAAGTTAAGCAACGCTGGAGGTTGGAGGATGGAGGTTGGATGGGTAACCATCCTCCATTCCTCTAACGCAGAGCTCTTATCCCCTGCCTTGTGCCTACGAGTGGCGGCCAGGTTAAAAATGGGATGGCACAATGGATCCCAAGGGGTCCAAGTGCCAGGGGGGCTCCAGAAGGCCCCTGCCCACCCCTCCAAAAATATTTAAAAACCACAAAGGGTTTGTTTTTTCTTTATTATTCCTCGTGTATGAGTAAATTTTCGATAAGTTTTTTAAAAAGTAGAACGTTGCGGCTTTGCTGTCTCATTTTTATGCCAGAACCTACAAACCAAGCTTCAAAAATTGTTTTATCAATCCATACAAACATTATTTGCATACCACAACACCTAACTGCAACATAACAGTTTCTAAAATGGTGAAGAGGTATCCCAATCATCCAAGATGCCTCTTTTCATCCATTGGGACTTACATTAAAGCACAGCCAAACGGGTTTGCTGTGGCTTGTGATGTGACCTGAGATGGCTCCAGCAAACAATTTATTCCTGGTGGAGCCTTCCCGACATAGAGTAACATCACAGTCTGTAGCAATAATATAACCATGATTCTGGCAAACATTATGGTTGTACTTAAAAACGCACCCGTAATTTGATCTATGAACATTTACACAAGGCCAATAAAGGACTGAATTGGACACTCTGGAAGTTCCGGAAATCTATGTACATGTTGGTGATAGGTGCTTCATGGCAATTTGTGGCTACACTCATCAACCCTGAAGAGGATTAAAAGAAACTGTCTTCGGCTCAATGCAGTGGAAGGTAAAAACTGACATATTATGCAAAAATGTTATTTGCACTTTTCCTCATATTATTAACTAGGCTTGTGCGATGACCGATTTTGATCATCGATTTTCGATGAAAAAATTTCATCGAAATGCTTCGATGACGATGGCTGTCATCGATCATCGAATATAGTGTACACGATGATTGATGAATATCGATGATCAATGAATGTCGATGATCAATGACTGTCGATGATCGATGAATTACGATGACCGATGACTATCGATGATCGGTGCGGATGTCTCGGTTGGCAGTTTGGTGTGGCTATTAAGTGAAGATTGAATTGGGTCAAACTTATTTGTGAAGGACAAGGCGTATTTATTAAAGAGCGAAACAAGCACCAAGTTACAAATTAAGCAAAAATTCTTTGTTGTGGTGTAATGTAATTCTCACATCCGCATTTTCATCGGTGAGTTAGATGTCGGTCGTCCAACACAACGTTTCCTGCATCGCTGAAGAACAGCTCTGATGACGTTGAAGTGGCAGGAATACAGAGAGGTATTTCCTCGTGTACTTCTGAAAGGAGGGATACACATCCTTCCTGTCCCTATACCAATGTAGGACGTCCGAAGATTTGGATAAAGCTGGGACCTCCTCGTACTTGTGGAGCTCCGCCAGGAAGGGGTCATCAGCAGAGGTATCAGTAGAGGTCCAACTACCCATCAGATATACTTCCAAATCTTCTCCTTGGAAGGATTTACCCCCCTTTCCTCACCTGCCCACCTCTACAACATATTCCTGAACAAAATTAGCCAGTTCTAAGTGCATACTACTATCTGTCTACACATTCAGCCATAATTCACCTCTTGGCTGCAAAAACCAGACAATACCATAGTGGATCAGGTAAAATAACTATCATCAATACTTACGCTGATCTCAGAGAGTAATTCTCACTCAGCACATCATATGCATTGTGGCCATTGGCATTTCCTTCAACATCAGGCAGGATAAAAGTATAGTGTTCCCTGAGGTCAGTGTTTCGTCCTGACGAGGGCATGTCTCGGAAATTTGTACTCATCAAGGAGAAGTTGTCTTTGTTGGATGCCGGATTGTTTGGATTTGGAGAGGCTTGCTTCCAAGACTGAAGAGGGCTCTCTACACCAACATCCTGGAAGATGAAAATCAAGTGCACCGTGACTTCATACAATAACAACTTCTGGATGAGGAAAGAATTCTTTCCACATAAAATTTGTGAGATTTGGTAAATTGTACAGTGGCAAGAGTCAAAGAGAGATTCTGACCGATTCCATTTCAACTCAGGCAGGTACCACCAATATTTGTCAGGTGACCCTCTTCAAATTATGTGAAAAAATTGTACTAATTACTCCTACATGACAGAAGAATCGTCTCACAAAAAGTTTTGGGAAAAAAAAATTTTTGACCAATTTACAGCATTCTGAAAGTCGGCAAAAAAACACTGCTAATTGTGAAGGGAGTAGAGAATGCATTTTTCAAATCTCTATTACTCTGAAACTGTTTATACTGGAACCTTCTACTTTTCTTTGTTTTGAAGCTCTTGAAGTGCACCTTGCCATGGGTTTTTTGAGATATCGCTTCTTCAAAATGCAACATTTTTGCATTTTGCATACTTTTGATGGTCAATTTCAGGACCTGTATGCATTAAAAGTGAGCGGTAAAATTATTGGGGAGAGTAGCCAAACAGTGCTACAGAATGGTGCAATTGTTTAGCTGATTAAATCCCTCTTTGGATATTAAAAAAATTCCGAACTTTGAGAAAAATGTAAATTTTCCATCCAGCAACAAATGTTCAGTGCTATTTGTTCAGTGCTTAAACATTAATTGATTGTTATCCAGGTGTTTAGAGAAAGGTGCACTTCAAGAGCTTCAAAGCAAAGAAAATAGAAGGTTCCATCCCAAATAGTTTCAGAGTAATAGAGATTTGAAAATTTGCATTCTGCACCCTTTCACAATTAGCAGTTTTTTTGCAGATTTTCAAAATGCAAAAAAAATTCAAAATCGGTCAAAATTTTTGTGAGATGATTATTCGGTCATGTAGGAGTAACTAATATAATTTTTTCACATAATTTGAAGAGGGTCACCTGACACCTCCTGCCCGAGTTGAAATGGAATTGGTCTACTATCTAAAATTATACAAGTAATTTAGTGTCTGTCCCACATTATGCTAACAAGTAAACTCTAATTAAGTAGCATTATATATACCGTATTTACTCGTGTAAGCCGCGCCCTCGTGTATCCCGCGAACCCCTATTTTCGGGCAGGCTCATGAGGAAAAAATTATTTCTATCGAAAAAAAATTTTTTTCCTTGAGTCTGCATCATTTTCTCATAATATGAATGCACGTTCTTTAATAGAAATACTGTGCCGAAATTACGTGTACGTCTTTCTCATTAATTGATTGAATTACGTGTAATTATCATCACGATCGTAATCGCGTTGTGCATCAATGCACGGCCCGCACGGCCTCTTTTACCACTTTTACTGTGCATCTTTTTCTCGTAGCATCTCACAGTAATCACATTTACATACGATCACATCATCCAGCTATAAAAATGGCATCAGTTCAAAATAACATCAACTGAAATAATTGCAAAAATATATACAATTTCAGCCAGTGATTACTCTATTATTAAGGAAATCCGTTGGCATATCAACCAATAAAAGCCAAACGCCATCCGTACCTGATAGCGGTGATCTCGTCTGCTCTCTGCGTAGTAGCTGTGGACTGGGACAATTTAACAACACCGGAAAGTTATGGGAACACACGGAAAAAGCTAAGCTCAGTGTAATAACAATAATAATTCTTATAAAACTAAAGAAAAACACATTCCCGGAAATACAATGTATAATCATAAATCACTAATGAATATTCATATCATAACAGTTCTCATTCTTAGTTTTCGTCACTGCTAAATTCAGATACACCGTATTTCCTTCATGGAGCTCGATTTCCTATTTTTTTCGGCATCGCTTGTAATATGTAGTTTTATACTCACAAGAAACTATCGAAATTTCACATCAGAATTCATTTTAGGGTGAATAGCAAATTATTTTAAAATGCTAAATGATCGATTCGAACGCGTTTACTACTCTCACGCTTGGAGCGGATAGCACGGAAGAAGGCATAATCTCTGAGCATACGACTATTGCCACCACGTAACAAATTTTTTGTCGTGTCTTTGCAATGTAGCTTTAATGTGTATGCGGTAGATGTGAGCTTGCTACAGATACGTGATACCGAAACAAACTCCGCTTACGATTTTTAAAAAAAACATAAAGCCCCTTGCGGCAGCTTACAGGATACAGTATATTTAAATACATATCAGTGCTACAATGTGTTGTCCTACTTACGATCTATACACGATAAATCTATTGCTTTGACAAATGGTGTTTCTGATCTTGCGTTTCTTCCAGTACCGTTGTACGCTCAGACTTTGTTAAATGCGGATTTTTATTATTAATTACATACTTCGAAATTTCTGAATACTTTACAATGTACGATTTACTACTAGACCATGCTGCGAAGATTAGTATACCTCTACTACTAGACTACTAACCATACTACTAGACAGAATGCGAAACTTAGGAGAAAAAACAACAGGAATCTGAGGAAAAATGGTGCGCGGCTTACCCGAAATCTGGAGGATTCGTGTAAGCCGCGCACCCCCATTTTTTCTCCGGCGTTTCGGGAAAAAAGGTGCGCGGCTTACACGCATAAATACGGTATTAGTCAATATGCATAGAGCATGTTTGATGATTTTTCACCAACTTCCACAAACCCTCCACGTGGCTTACAGAGTGTACTAGACAGATGTAAATGTTTATGGTAAAAATGAGATATAACCCTGCCCTGAATGGCATAAGAAGTAAAGCAAAACTGGCAAAAACGTCACAATTTAGGACTCAGTTTACCACCACATCACCAAAAATTGCTACATATGGTCCAAGCCCGACATTGACATCAACCACATTAGACTTTAAGTAATTTTCTCTGAAATTCTAATGAAAATTCTACTGCACCAAACAATACATGAATTCTCCCCCAGAAAAGAGTTGAAAAACCAAGATGAATATAAAAGACCATAACTAGCAAAAGAGCATTGGATTTGTATCAATAAGACAGAGGCCAGCAGACCTACTACAAATATTGTTTAAGTGTTTTTGAGTTATACAATCAAACTACAAATGATAACCCCGTACACAGCAAAAAGAGTAGCTTACAAATAGGTTCAACCCAGGAAATTCTTGAGATAATGTCCCTTAATTGTTTCTGTGTAACTTTTACTCTTTAGCTTCACCAAATCTGATGAGAATGCAAAGTAGCTACCCAAACACGAGTATTAAAATCCAATGCCAAATAAAACTGATCTTCAATGTAAATACAAAACCACAACCAGGGAGATACAGGCTTAACTACCATATTCATTCCAAATAGCTTCATAAACTTAATAAAACCAACTAAAAAATTACATTAGGCAATGAACAAGGAAGGAGATTCCAAATATCCCTCTGCCTCTGTGCCTGATGAATCCATAATTGGTTCTTGACCTTCGTGACCAGGCTGATTGCCCCCTTCAACAGTTTCATGCTTAGTTGAATATCTGCTTGGCATGCCAATACCTTCCTGCAGGAAATAAATGGGAATAGCATCAAACACAGAGACTACAATTTCAATTGAAAATGAATGCTAATTATTATAGGAAATCAGTTACTGTGATTAGTGATAAATTTCAAAAATGCATTTATTACAACATTCACAGAAATGAAAATGGATTAGATAAAATAAAAAGCACAAATAACAACCGAGGAACACTCATTCACTGAAATCTGTTGGAATACCACCAGTCCAAAGAACACAAATCTCTGCATCACTTTACATTTAATTCACTACTTCATGTATACCCTTGATCACTGTACAGTGGGGATCCATGAAAGTCAAATGGTTTGGTGCTCAAACCATTTGATTCTAACTTGACTCTTAAATGAATAATTCCACAAAAACCAAATTTGATTCTTGAACAAAATTAGAATGTCTGAACCTCATGAATATCTCAATGCAGAGCATAAATGATTTTGGTCCACTAGGCATCACATCCTCATATTTAGAGTTATCGATTGACCAGCATCCCAAAGGCAGGCATCAATGAGCATTGGGATAAGAATTGGGCAACGAGGCTTCCAGATATAAATTGGTTTTATCTCGTTGGTACCCATCTGGTTTACACAAAGACCCACCATCACACTCATCTTGCTTTTCCTTCCTTCGTGACATCGCCCTCATTGCAACGCCAAAGTTGCTTCAAGATGAGCATTATAGAAGAGTCCCATCTCCACCAAATTATATTTTTTTGGGGCTATGTTCATTGATAAGGGCATAATTTCCCATATGTCATTCAGTAATGGCATCATTGTCAACAGCACCATCTTCACCACAAATCTTCAGGGAGGTAATGCTGAACTATACTTAAATCTTTGTCAGCCAACTGGCAGAAGCCTTGAAATCCTGGACATTTTTTCAAGGGAAATTGTTTCAGCTTTCTGCAATAAAATGGGGCCACTGACAGGTAGGTTTTCTTGACAACACTTGCAAGAAAAGCATAGACTTTCACAAAAGCATTTCCAATTTCAGCAAATTTAATGCGACCCAGGGTCTTAAGGCGAATTTACAGAAAAATTGGCGGGAAATTAACTTAAGCACTTAACATGAAGTTAACTTAATGCCTATGGGGAAAAAATTAGCGTGGACTGGACCCCATCTGTCCATTTTTTTAAAGAACTAATCGCTAATGCTCAGCAGTTAGCATATTCTTCAGCACATATTCACTGCCGGAAATATTCTGGAAACCTTGTCATACAAGCAGGAAAACTGCCATACAGTCTGGAAGAAAAGGAGTAGACTTCTATTGAATATTTTCACCCTGTGATATTTTCTTTCCATGATGCATGACCAATATGAACAAAACACTGAAGAAAGCCACTGAAACAAATGAGTACGACACAGAGCCCTTAAGTTAATTTCACCCTATTTCAAATTCGACCAAACCTTACGCTATTTTTTTCCATAACTTAAGATGGGCTTCACCACAATTTTTTCGATAAACCCCACCATTGTCGGTAGGGTTCTCGAAACTCATGCTTAAGTCACCACTAACGTTAATTTCACATTAATATTTTCTATAAACCTGCCTTTATGCTTCTGCCACTTACATTTGAATTATTTCACAGTTAGAGAGAATGGTGGACAGCATTGATACAGAAACTCCAAACGTTTTGGTCACTAGTGTCTTGCTGATTTTGTTTACTTCAGCATCATTTATCATCTTTAATTTATCATCCAAAGATATAAATTTTCTAGCTTTCTTCGGTTTTTATGGATCCATTTCCCACAGATTTCACTCGGTTACAATGGTAATCCACTCCTAGCAGCACCATGGCCTTGAAGATCTCAGAGCTAACTTGCGAGGACCCCTCCACGCTGGTCGAGAGAAGATTGACTTACGCAGTCCCCAAATGTTGTCCAAGAATGAGGACTCATTTTTTTGTTTTTTCACTGGGAGATAGGTGGCTGGCTGCTTCCAGAAAATAATCTTGATCACCGGCAAGCAGTCTCACAGCATCAACAATATTACTATGATGCGTAGGGACAGGGTTGGGTGGGTAAGGAGCGCAAAGCCAGGCCGGGAATATAGGGCTGGGGGGAGATGATTAGCAAGGAAGAGTGCACCCCAATGGGGTCGTTTACCATATTTTTTTATTGCTGAATCTGATAAGAGTTTGTAAAATAAAATGACCCGTATTTTCTGTTCTTCAATTCATCGAGTTGATCTCGAGTTATAAGCAGCAAAAAACTGTGGTTTTTAACCCTTTTGGAAAAGTGGGCGTGACAAGGACTAGCATGGTCTCCACTTCGTCCAATCACAACTGAGGCTCCGAAGCTCCTTCGCACTATCACAATGGGAACACACAACTGACTCTGCCAATGGAAGTGGTTATGAGACTCCATTCTCCATTTCAAAAGGCATTGCATATTCGACTACACCATAATTTAGGCGGGACTCGAACCCATGACCTTTGGAATGGCAGGCGAGAACTTAACCCTGCCACCACCGAGGCCAGCTTCTAATACCTCTTCTAATACCTCTTCTAATATAATACTTCTTGTGCTTCTCCCCTGTGGACGGTGGCACTGTGTGCATGACTCAGACTACTTGTGACATTGCATGTACGGCAGGCCAATAACATATCATCCTTTAAGGCCTCTACAGTTCCACAGGGGAGAAGGAAGACTCGGTAGCTTAAATGGTAAAGTACCAGGCCGGAAATCAGGGGGTCTGGGTTCGAATCCCAGACAAGGTGGATTTTTTCCTTGTGAAAATTCATCTATTGTTCATTTCAGTGGGTGACTCCGCTAAGGTATTCATGGCAAGTTCACAATCCAAGCATCGCAGCGATAGCAATCTTGATTATGCCAGAGAAAAGTCTCAGCAGTCACAGAGTGAGTTTTGATATTTAAGAACTAACTTAAAACTCCATCCAGGTCATCTCATCACTATTACAAAGCATGAGACCAACTAAACAAAGAGTTATACATTCCAGGCAGTAAAATGTTTTTTCTAACATGAATAAAGGTTAAAAAGTTCAAGACAAACAACTATGTATACTATTGAAATGCAACTCATCTTAAAAAACATAAATGTATTATATTCATCATAAAGCTGATGAATCCCAAATTCCACTGCATTTACAAGCAACGCTTTCCAGCATTTCTCCACATGCTGCAATATCCTTAAACTATCACTTTATCAAATACACATGCTGCAGCAACTTTAACCAAAGAGTGGACTGACACCAGGAGGCTCAATCGTACAACTTACTCAAGGTGGGATTGAAATGCCTTGTCTCTCAGCAATTTATCACGTTCCTTCAGGCAACCATAAACAACCTTCACCATATCCACATTGTCACTTTTCTTGTACCGAATCTCTTTTGGGCGACGGCACAACTGCTCATAGCACTTCTGACCTGCCAATACCCTAGAAGCAAAAAAAGAAAGATAATGACTACCACCTGGGTAAGTAAGTCACCGAATACTTTGATATACAACTTCAGGGAAATTTTCTGCTTTAACCACTTGACCGGGTGTGCTGAGTAGACTCATAAAAATTTTCACACGATTTCTAATGGATGTAACACTTAGTTTCTTTGTGAACCACAATGTCTGCTTCGATGATCCTTTGAATGCATGTTTTGCAAAACAGCAGGTGGTCATACTGTTTCTGTTTGTAGGAATATAAATTTTACTGCAACCAAGTAATGTGTTGCTTTTTTCATACTGTGATTCATTCATCTCAATTGTTAATAATAAATCAATTGTTAATAGAATTATTGAATAATACCAATTGTTATTATTTATGAAATTATAATTTGTACCTGCAATGCCCATGATCTTTCTCTATGAATTATGCCAAAGAAATAAAAAAGAGTTATTAGTTGACTACTCCCAAATGGACTCCACTTCTGGCCAATCGACCAACTCAGTCAAGTGGTTAATGATATCCAGACAGCCTTCAGTATCATGCCAGCCAGCAATGAAATGAATAATGGGTCCACCTGTCAACAATAAGGCTATAAAAAACTAACAACTTGAAGAAACATATTGGACAATTCAGTCAATCTGAAAAATTGTGATTTACAGTACAGTAAGATTCACCAGCTAGGGCCATGCAGCAAATTATGACAACTCTACATTACACAGCATAGCTTGAGAGGCCATTAGAGGACTACACATTGTTGAAATTCAAAAGGGAAGGACAAGAGGACGTTTTTTAATCAGCAATCCATTGCCAGTCTTCCTCTTCACCTATTGTACACCCATCCACAAGAAATGTTACCACTTCAGAGGCCGATTTTTTCTAGGTCCCGAGTTGAAGGCGATTTGATGACAGTACACCTCTGTCCCTTTAAATACCCCGACCAGGAAAGACCCGCACGACCGGGTTACGGTCCTATTAAGAGAGCCCCTTGCCATGGCTTGGGGTGAGACCCTTCCTCAATGACCTGCTTAGGGATTTTTGCATTGGAGGGGGGGGGGGGGGCACCTCCCGAAAAGCAGCCTTCCTTTCGATCACTGCTCAGAGCAACCCCCTCGAAGATGCGTCGCGTAGTTTCTGTGACTACGGCTCTTGAGAGAATGATGACCCAAATCTAAATTGTTCGAAGTAAAAGTTGTTATTAACACCGTTGACATTTCTTAGTGAACGAGTTCCAAAACGTTCCTAAGTACTCAGTTTTTGCCTCTATTTCGTCATGTGAAATAATTTAATCTTATAATATTAATGACATAGATTATTATTGTTAACAGCATTTATGTATCTGTTAACGATCGGTGATATTTTTCAATTATCGGTGAATTTTATTTGATAACGCGATGAGCTCAAAAAATGCGCTTGTATAGTAAATGGCAAAAATATTTATGCTACAACTGATACATGCAGATTTCAATAAGAATAGAGAAGACGTATGGAATGTCTTTACGGATTATAAGCGTTAAGTTTCAAGCTCAAGTGGGTAATAAATGAGAAAAAATTGTTGCGGAAATATTTAGAATTTCTTTCAAATTACACAGAATCCTTGGACTCTCATGCACGCGTATGGTTATTTCTTTGTATGAATACTCATCGTAAATACATACCAAAGTATATGCTATTTTAAATATCAAAACAAACTCACTTCATAAAAAAAAGTATTAAGGAGATTATTTGGAATAAGTTGAATGTCTTAAAAATACTCGTAGAAGCATTGGTCAACACTATACAACACTACATGGGTGTTTTCCTATTCGAGGGCCCCGGTTCAAGACCCAGCAGTCCCTATTTGAGTACTACATGGAATGTTTTTCAGGTAAAATCTCTGGCCATCATATGGGATGTTAAACTGTGGATTTTTGGGTGCTTTTCAGAGAGCAGGCTAATGCCGACACAACTTGTTCCACCCTTTCTCCACCCGTCGGCAATTCCTTCTCTGCCATGCATACACTGATGCAAAACCCAGCTCATGTATGGTTTGATTGCTAGATAATTCGTACTTTTTTCTGTTGACATATGTTTTCTCCACCTTCCTCACCCACTTCGTGTTCATCTTTTGGTGTTCCCAGGGTGAGGATCAAGAGTGTCAATAAAGGTAGAGCAATAAGGATGTGGGACGGAGGAGACTGATTGGCACAAAGTGCAGGGAAAAATAATCGTCCTGTACTCAAAGGTTATAATGTTTTCAGGTACTGTTAAACTGAAATGTGTTGTATGGACAGGATGGGTAATTCTGCAAAGTGATCAGAACACATTCAACGTGATTAGAAGGAATACCTGGAATTACTGAACTACTGTGCAAAGAGGCCTAGGAGATTTTTATGGGCTCGCCCGTAGGAAATGCAAGGAGAATATATTGTCGGAGGATTTCGTAGAAAAAGTATTGATAACTAAAACGAAAATGAGAATAACAAGGGAATGCGAAGACTACTGAATTTCTGCTCAATTGGTGATTAGAATCATCAACTGATGTATGGAAAAGAGAGCAATGAATTTCTAGGTGATGATCAATTCAGATTTTGCAAGGGGATTAAATGCCTGATGTGAATGCAGTTATGAGAGATATGATTATTATTAATTTTAGCTTCACATGATGTCCCTCTTCAGCCCTCATACCTCCCAATATTCTACCCAATCTACCCGTTCTTCGCCTCATTTTACCCCGTTTACACAACATTCTTCCCTCAGTCACATCTTTCAATACACCCTCGTCCTTTTTACCTTCTCCATCCACATCTTCTGCCTTCTCCTATTTATATCAATCAAATTTCTTCCCTCTCCTAGCAATTCTAGTAATTCATCATTCGTCCCCCTTTCGACCCACTTTAATTTCTCCATCCTTCTCCACACCCACATCTCAAAAGCCCTGAGTATATTTTCATCTTCTTTCCATGAAACCTATGTTTAAGCGACATATAGTGCCTACTCTATATCAAACTTTTCGTTCGTATTTTCATTACTTTCCTACTTAATGCCCCTGTCAATAGTTCACCTCTACGATTAAAAGCTTATCAAGCCCATACGATTTTCCTTCTGTCATCAATGCTGCTATACCCCTTTTTCTCCAATACACTACAGTAAAACCCCTCTTTTACACTTTTGAGGGGAACTAGAGAAAAAAGTGTAAATCGCGGGAAAGTGTAATTTGAGGGTATGCAATTTTATATGAAAGTTATGCCTGAAAGAATAACTCCTTGCTTCTTGATTTTGCCTGCCTAATTCTTGCTTTAATTGAATGACAAGTTTAAAATTGAAATATAGTTCCAACAAAACCTCTTTAATAATGCCAAAATCCCTTATTTGAAATGCATGGGGAGATATATTAACTAGATTACATATGGTTGGGCCAAGATTAGGAAGAGTGTGAAAAAATTGTACAGTTGTAAATTGGAGAGAATATCAGGAATTAGTTTACAGGTGTATGAGGGAAGATGCAGAACAGCAAGCAGTTGAGAAAGGATGGTGGGGGGGGCTGGTGTAGTAGACACTAGAGTGGTCAAGACACTGTTCATTACTGTTAAGTCAGGAGAGCTGCTGATAGAACTTAACGAGATTCAGCATAGGGGTAAGGAAAATGTGAAAAGAACTGCATGGCATTAATGATAGACAAGGGAACTTGGGAATAGAAGAGGAGAATGACATAGATAAGGATGAACTGAGACCAGGAGTCTTGATCCAACCATGCTAGTAAGTTAGGGTAAATATTATGAGAAAAGAAGGTGTGGAGACTATAATAGTGATATTCTATCAAAGCTACTTAAGAATCGAGCTAGAGAAGAATGAGATGATTTTACGGGTGTGTTCGTAGGATATATGAGGATGAAATTTGGCTGGAGGATTTTTTAAAATCTGTATTAATGCCTCCAAAAAAGAAAGACAAGACCGCAAATGCTGAAAAGCATACACTTCTTAAATAAATGAAAAATTTCATCACCAATGCGATAGCATCAGCCATCCCGCGAGTTATGCAACCTGAACAACAATCGCGAGAAAAACGACGTACGTGTACTGTAATCCCTCGCGGCATTACAATTGCACAGATGAGCGAGGTCACAATAAATGGTGGTATACCTGGGCAAATTTTATTTCTCTTTCATAGTGGTAACTTACTGCATGAGTTTTTACTTTGTCTTTCACGGAGCGTTGAGTCCAACCACTAGTTATGCAACCAGGACGACAATCACGGCAAAATCGTCTCGTAAAACGTAAATTGCGAACCATTCAAAAATTTGCTAGCGTGAATAAAGGGAAGACGTTACATTGCGGATATATGGACATTATTAGGACATGAAGAAAAAGTCGTTAATGGCGGGAAAACGTAAATTGCGGGGACGTAAAAGCGAGGTTTTACTGTACTTAAATAGCAGAAGGTGGAAATGTGAAGAAATGGAGAGCCTGCGTGAAGTCAAACCTTGCTTCAAACATCATGCAGAACAGCAAACTTGGAGATCCGTGGTTCAAGTCCCGGATGAGTTAGTTTTTTTTCTGTTGTGATCTGACTTGATTCTATTTTCACCACCTGCTTACAGTTCGGGGTTGTGGGTGTCGTAAAACGTGACGGGAATGTTTCTGAGGGTGAAAAAAAATGCCGAGAGACTTCCGAACGTATCGGAATTATTTCCAAGAGTAGGGTATCGGCAAAGCCACTCAACAGCCACTCTTCTCCCTTCTCTGATTATGAAACTCTCTTCTGGAGAGAGGAATGTAAGGAGGCTGGGAAAACCTAGAGACTTCTCCTTTGCAAGAAGTTTGGCATACGTAGGCCACAACTGTTGATTATCACAAATATAGGCTTATGAATAAAGTTCCAGGAGTTCTTACTCAAGCGTTACAAAAACACAGAAGATCATATTAGCAGCTGATCTAATTTCATTTAGACATGATACATGAGCAGCTGAAGAGTGATCAATTGAAAAAACAACGGAATATTAATCCTATGACTTTGTGTTTACACTTTCCTCACTTGGCAAGATGAACATCGGATGAATCGGAGAGAAAAGGTGACTTAGTGATCAATAATGTAGGCCTTTTGAAGTAATAAGGTTACAGGATATAAAATGCCAACCATGCCAACTGAACTATTTTAAGGCCTTATAATATCTGTGGAAACACTACGACCAGCACGTTAATCATTAACCTCAGAAAACCATCCACTTGTCACAGAACTCCACAGGGACATGAACATAAATTTAGATATTTTCGGTGGAGGTAGAGAAAGCAAGTGTAATTATTGACGATGTTACTACTAGAAATGTGGTGAGCAGCACTTGGAACTTATCTCGTGCCTCTTCTCCCAATCTGTGGCCACAGGGACCTATGCGGCTCGGGTGACTCGTATTCTGGCAGAAATCGCGGAGAAGGCGGTTTCCCCGAGATGTTCACTCGAGAAAGGGCAAAAAGGGCATTAATACTTCAAGGGAAGGGTACCCCCAATAAAAGGCAAGAGCCAGAGCTCTGGGCATTTAAACTCTCCTCTCCAAGGGACAGTGTTGTCAAATCTCCTTCAACTCCGGACTTAGAAAAAATCTAATTTAAAGTGGAAACATTTTATTGTGGACGGGTGTACCTTCAGCTTCTTTCTTAGCTAAATATCATCCATACTAATTACCATTATCATTGAAAATGCTCCAGAATCATAATGTGTAATGCCAAATTATCAAAAAGTAATAGTTATTACTGTTTGAATGCCTGAGTACATTTGAAAAATTACCACCAAGATGAGCATCACAAAAAAAAAACTTTGCCCTCCGATCATAAGATTTAAAATGAGTTTAGAATACAGTAAGTTCTCGACTTACGCGGTTAATTCGTTCCAAAAATTTCCGCGTAGGTCGAAATCCACGTAAGTCGAAACGCAATAACATACCGATCCATTTTTGAATCATTAGCGGTGCCGATTTCACCGCAGTTGGCTGCAATCGGTGACTATTACAGAAAACGCCATCTTTTGAGAGGCCGATAAGTTACGATAATACGACAAGTCCGAGGGTAACACAAATCCTATCTTTATTTCATTGGATATTTAAATTTGAAGTAAGTATAATTACTCAACATATGTTCTTTTTTCTTGTGATGGACAACATAGGTCATCTATGGAGTAGAGAGTTAAATACGCGTCGACTTATGCGGGATGGTCAAACTACACCGAAAAAAGACGCTGATGCCATGTAAGGCCGGTGACAGGATTACGTTTTCTTCGGGTTTCTGTCGTTGCGACAGATAGTAAAACGTCAAACACATAGATTCTTATCAAGCCGGCCAGGCTTTTGACCAGTGACGGATTTCAAATCTCTGCATGTCGTGTTTATGGCGCTACAGAACAAATAGCCAATGTACGCTCCTCATACAGAGGACTGCGAGACGCGACGCTGCTTATGGCGCCGTCTGTTTTTTAAGTCCAGTCTGTTTTCTCTCAGCTACTGGTGCGAATGTGTATCGATTGCTGTTGCTGTGTGTTAATGTTTGACGTACATTTATTTATATATATGATGTCCAGCAGGGAAGCGTTATTGTATGTGAAGTCCACGGACTTAGACTTAAAAGTAAAAACAAGGTTAAAAATTCACCTTTGTTGCGAGAGGCCTAGGAAGGCTTCAGCGAAGGCGACTAAAAGGAAAGAGGTAATCACATTAGACTTTTTCACCATCACCATGATCAAATCATCACCTAGGTATCGAACTATGTAATGACCTTAACTAGAGTGAGCGTTCCGAACGCCCGTACTTTGGCATCAACTCTTGCGCTCTTGACAATGAGTCAAGGGTCGTCACCGGTGTATCTGTCGTGGCAACAGAAACGCGGAAAAACACTAACATATGGTCTGAACATCTGTGATCTGAACACACCGGCGCGGGACACAAAAGCGGGACGCGGGAGCGAAATTCGCCAAGGGAGCGAACTTAATGTCACTCAGTCCAACGCGATACATACACTTCAGGGCGTGGGTGGGCGTCAGTACTACCGCTTCAGTGTTAAGACTATGGAAGTGTCATTTGAAAAAGATGAAGCTCTCTTCGTAATTGCATTGACAGGAGACGAATACCAAGAAAGGAATATTAGCAAGCAATACTTTGTAATTAAAAAAATACTATTTGCAATTAATGTTCAAACGCGTGCTTATATATAAGTATTTGACCTAATCATTTTCATTGATTTTCTGACTGAGTAACAGCTTAACCGCTACAATGAACTCCTCTGTCGAAATTACTCACAGTCATTTTGCGCTAGACTAATCACGGGACGAGGGAAACGTGGCATGCAGCGAAATAAATAATATTCGCGGCGGGTCCGCGCTCCGCCGGGCGGGATTCGCGTACTGGTTTGCACGTATCCCGCCGAGAGATTTTATCCCGTGCGAATTTCGCTCCCGCGCCGGTTTGTGCAGACCTTAAGGTCACCGGCCTTAACACCGGCCCAACTGAACATCCGCATAACTCCGGATCCGTGTAACTGGGATCCGCGTAAGTCGAGGACTTACTGTACATTTTCAAAAAAAAGTTAATATACATACATCATCTTATTCATTCTTAGCTCTGACTTTGAGGCACTTCACCATTATGATAACATAGTCCCATGTATAGCCACAGCTAATTTATCATCTGAAATTAATTCCCACAACTTAAGATTTTTATAAATGAGCCGGAAGTTTCCAAAAAGTACAAAACATAATGTAATCTAAAGATTTTTTCCCACTGATTTCCCTTAATATGCCATGTTTGCAGCAGGATCATTACACATTCTGCCAGAGGTGATTTACAGCTAGAATGAAGCCACATTCTCTACTTAGGTGGCAGAAGCGATGTGATGAATAGGTTAGGACTGTGTTAAGTCTCTTAGCCACCACTTGAGAAGAGGTCTGGCTTATCCTGACATGGGTGATTCCCTTCCATTTAAGCCTGACAAAATATACTCCTGCTATTTCACTGCTTTTTTGAGTGACTGTTTATTATTAGATATAATTGGACTATTGGCTAGATACCTCTTCCTTGTGCATACACGCATACACCATTAATGTTGCAAAAACAATATGTCAAAGCACTCAATTCAAATTATCATTATTATGACACCATTATTTGCAACGATCTTCATGAGAATCAAATAAGAATACTACATTCCATTCTAATACCTAAACTCATGGGATTGGAGGCATTCAATAACCTCTTACTCAAGTTTAAATCTGTAAAAAGCACGTCAGATTTTAAAAGGAAGCTGCAGAATTATTTTAAAGTGAAATTGCACTATTCCAGTGATGAATTTTTGAATTATGACATTATATACAATATCTGTACCCTTTGTACATATTCAAGTTGACATTTCTCATATTAGATGCATAAATTCAAATCTTTGGACAAATAAATTTACAACAACAATCATCTCCCATTGCTTCCAACCTCACTTGGTGGCTTTGGAGACCACTTGAGAAGATGGCATCCACCAGCAATTCTAAATTGGATCAATGTCTTACAATGGTTCCAAGACGTGGTATGGTGTGTCACGAGGTGCTGGATTGGATTTGAACAGCGACACTTGAGCAGCAATCCCAGAGCACCTCTTTTCTTGTACCTCAACAGCATCATCCAGGTGAGGAATATTCTTTGAAAGCGCCTCACCACTCTGAGACCATCCCTCAGCAACATTTTTGGTATCTGCAACATAATGGTTCATACTGGTATTGTAATTCTTTTGATATAGGGCCTAAGCCCATAAAATAAATTTATTATTATTATTATAAATTTAAGGCTGATTTCCAGAATAAAATTCAATACACCTACAATCTTCTCACAACAAAATATATACTTGACAAGAATACCTAATACAGTGGACTCTCATTAAGGAGTTCCTTGATAGCACACTTTCCTTGTTTTCACGTTCAACTCCTCAGATTCGTGTCATAGTGCATAAATATAATTCTGGTTAGCACGTTTTGGTTACCTCTTTAACGCATTTTGAGAAGGACCAAACCACATTTGCCCCAGGAAAATAATCACTATATAGGCTGGTTTGATGATGAATCTCTCGCAATAGGTTTAAATCTCTCATTAAAAAAGATTGTTATCACTTACAAAATTATAAAAATAGGTCTATCATGGTAAAAAATGTTTACGATAAATTACAGGGCACCCTCAAGCTGTGCATTTCATCTCGATGTCCATCTGTTTTATGAGTGTCGACTGAACATCAAAACTACCCAAGCACCAAAACTCTGTGACATGAAAAGTGATTAGCTATGGAAGAGCCGGTGGTGAAAAGAAAAATATCAAGTGAAAAGCTCAACCTCCTCCAAAAAGTAGACTAAAATTCACCTATGAAGCGTATTTAAATAGTGGTAAAAAATAAAGTTCTACTTCAAAGTTCTGGCGAACTGGCCTTGAAAACTTTAGCGGCATTACCTGCTGAAACTGCACAATAGCAAGGTATTCCACAGAGAAAAATCATTCGCCTTGACCAGGACTCGAACACAGACTTCCGGCCAGGTGCCCCCCAGTTGAGCTACAGTAGAACCTCTTTTTTACGAACCTCTAATTTACGAAATGACACCAATTTACGAACCATTCCGCCGGTCCCGATCTTTGTATATAGGAAAACCATGTAAAATGACCTCTATTTTACAAAACCTCGATTTTATTGATTTACGAAGTGAAAGGCCGGTCCCTAGGAGTGATTGACCTCTGTTTTACGAAGTTTTTGAAATGATTTTGTAGCACTGAACTCAGTACAATGGAATAACGATCGCTGTATACCGTGACAGGAGCAGCTGAAGCCAGATAGGTCATGTTGAGAGGGCCCTCGGTCCAAATATTTCGTATGGGAATGTGGAAAAATCAAATGTGAGCATAGTGCTTTTTGAAGTGCTTAAACTGTAGCAAAAATCCCAGAGACTGATCATCCAAATCGCAATTCAATCCTAATTATATGATCCAAGGAAAAAATGTTCAAAGACGCATGGCACGACGCCTACTTCTCGAAAACAATGCCCCAGTTCATTAAATAATCGGATTAGTGCTTGGTAATTTCTATTCCTTTTCTATGATTTTGTGTATTGTGAATACCTAACTCGTCGTCACAAAGGATCCATATTTTCTCTGAAATTATTTAAAATTAGCTTTAAGGTAGCCGCCGCAACCCCATTTCAGAACTTTGTACAGCCTTTGACTTGAAACTAGCATTCCCGTAGGAAGTTGTTTGCTGCAGCTGTCGTGGAGCTTAGTTTCATTAAAAAATACTAATTTTGCAATAATAAATTACTTATATTCACATCTTGATGCAATTTGGTTATTTAATTTTTCATTAGAAGTGTTTTACGTCGTTAGATAAGAATTTGCGATCGAAACTATGAGATCGCGACGCTTTCTGTAGCCGCGAGTAAATAGTTCTCGCAAATCACCGCTAGATGTCAGCACCGTAGAACGCGTCTTAAAAAGGAGGGAATTTCAAATTTTCTGAGTGAATTTGTAAGATTGACTTTCATCAGCTGCGAAATATTATTAAATTTATTTCAAAGGATACGCCTTCTTCAAAAAAGGCATTTTCTGGTCTTTTCACTGAAATATACTAGGTCAGGTGGAACTTTGTTTTGAAATTTCCTAGTTAAAATGCATCCGTGGCTTTCCCATATTAAAATGGCTTCTTTAAACACAAATCGACTAGCACCAAATATACCCCTTTCGTTAATTAATGCATAACTGCATATGCTTAAAATACTCCGCGGGATGAGAAATGTTGTATTACTTAATTCTCTTATGAGTTATTCCCCTTATTTTGAGATCTACCAACTGAACAGCTACAATAACTTAATTCAGTTGCAGCAGCAAAGTTCATACCATTATAAATTTGTAGAAAAATATTCACCTGTTTTTTTTAATTCATGGCTGTTTCATTCTCTTTTACTAAAGTGAGTCTCCTAGCCTTAGGAATAATGCCTATTCTATACTGGGAATCAATACAATTGAGGTGTAATTTTTAAATCTTTTCAATTTCTGGCAAATACACCTCACACAGAGAATTTCACGTAATATCTGTTGTTTTTCCCTGAGTGAGCAATGACTATTATTTGTTATAGTAATTAGTTTGATTTCAACCCTAAGATAACTATTTGACAAGTTAAGTACAGCATAGTCTTTAATTGCATTGAAAGTACACTCGCATTCCTGTCAGCAGAGTTTTAGTAGACGTACATTTGTCTCATAATAAGCCCCTTATGTGCATGATGTGCCTCCTTGGACATTGGTCCATGCTGTGCAAGGTCTTGCCAGAGCATGGGAGTGTCACCGCAAAAACTATTTCCTACTGTTGGAGATCAGCTGGTTTTGGTGACACATCAGCTCCGGAGAGAGAGGAGTTAGTGGAAGATAACCTCCAATTTACAAACCCTCTGATTTACAAAGCTCAAATTTTTGGGTCCCTTCAACTTCGTAAAATAGAGGTTCTACTGTACCAAGATGTCCTCTTTCTTTGTGGAAATTATCCCAGTCAAGGTGAATGATTTTTTTCTCCGTGGAAGATCTGCTATTGCGCGATTTCAGTGGGTAACGCTGCTAGAGTTTTCACAGCCAGTTTGTCAGAACTTTGAATTTGTTATAAGTAAGCACCTTAGTGTTTAATGTTGGCTTTAACCTCGTGGACGGTAGTGCCATGCACACCACTTCAGCTGCTTTGTGACTTATATGTCACAAAGTCCAGTAACATCTTGTTCCTTCACAGCCTCTTATAATTTCCACAGAGAAAGAGGACGTCTTGGTATCTCAACTGGTAGAGCACCTGGCCGGGAATCAGGGGGAAATCAGGGTTTAAGTCCCAGACAAGGAAAATGAGTTTTTTCTCTGTGAAATATCTGCTGAAGTTCTACTGTCAATACTAAACTTGAGTTTGTTCTACTCAGCGCTTATGTTATTCAGCATTTCTGACTTTGCTCCGGACTCATTTTCATTGAATATAAAATTCAAATAAATTATTGCAACATGTCAAGTGTCATGATAATAACTGATTCACATTTAGAAATTTTACAATGAAGACAAACGTATTTGTCATGTGCCTCCAACGTTGCATACTTACGGAGAAAACCCTGTTTCATAAACTGAATAGAATGACTTAAACAAAAAAAAATCACTTGAAACTTATAGGACATCATAAAAAAGCACAACTCGTATTCTATAAAAATTCTCTAATATTTCATATTTTTATGACAATCGCCAAAGTGACGCTAACCTCCACACCTTTAAAAAATTGGGCCTTCTTTTCATTTTCACTGCATGCTTTAAAAGTAGTTATTAAAAATGTCCATGCCGGCATTAAACATAAGACTAAATTATCTACACGCTTATATACTCTGTATGAATATTGCTTCTTCTGTTATTGAGATATAAAGCCTTCAACTTGAGTCTTGTTGCGTAGACTGTAAATACAAAACATTGGTCACTATCGTCAAAATTAATTATTAAGTGTGCATCAACATAAGGCATCATATATATTTTCTTGCGAGGCCTAATAAGTGTAAATGAGACTTTGAAATGAACACTAGCTATCTACGGAACAAACTAAAATGTATGTCCAGCATATAGCTCCCCTCCGATTTATACAACTCACAAATACTTCTTTGACTTACCCAGTATGGCCAGCAAATAGTTTGGAAATAACAAAATATTGTTGCTACTGCCGTAAATGTAAGGGATTGGGCATTTTACAGTGATCATGTAAAATATTTGAAAGGAAAAAATTTGCACCAATTGGGACTCGAACACCCAACACCTTGTGTTGTAAAGCGCCTCATTTCACTCGGCCATGGCTATTGTTATTGTAGACGTGCCCTACGACGGATTTATACGGAGGAAAATTTTATAGGTGCCTTTTTATCATGAACCCAGGCCTATGTGGAAGAAATCCGTGACACTTTTCCCACATTCCCTCAATAGTTTGAGAAAATAATTACGTCATTTGGATCCCGAGCATCTGTCTTGCAAAGCCTCTATGTCAGTGTATAAGACCATTTTTATTGGGATTCTAAATGTTTCAAAAGTCATGTTATGCATAAAAATATATTGTCACTAAAATTTTCAGCCAAAGAAAGTGAGCTTGTCATTTACATAACTAGTCCACTACATACTCGGGATTAACAATTTAAAAAATTAACGATTAAAATTAATCATTAAAAATGTGGTTGACTATTTAATTTAATTGTTACTTTTTAGATGAGTTAACTTTTAATCGTTAAAATCATGCATTAACTGATACAAAACTAACTTTAGTAAATTTTTTTCGTTAATTTTTGGTAAATGTCGACCTGTCCGAATTTGGGCGCAAAGGTTGCCCAACAGACCAATGGGAAATTAAAATGGTACCTAAGAATGCAAGGGTAGTTGAGCAAGAATGCAATAAATAGGCCCAGATGAATAAATCCAAACAAAATCGAGGCTGAGGGGAGTGACCGCCAAAGTTTAGGAACTCAGATGAGAAAATACGAAACCACACAAAGACAGTGTCCTGGAGGGCTCGTATGCCTTACTCGGTGACTTCATGTCGGCAATAATACATAGTTGAAGCCAAGAAAGAAGGGTCACCTAAAAACCTATGATGGATAACAAGGAGGAGGGGTTCATTCAAACTAACGTATCTGTTACAATGTGCCAGTCTATGTATGCCTTTCGCGTCGTCAAAACATCAGCCCCCAATGAATCGCGAGAAAAGGTGCGAAGGCACACCCTCAGCATCTACTGTAACTCTATATAACTAAGTCGTTTCCACTACAATTTTACAATTGTAATGGGATACTTCACATCGCAATGTGAGGATGGTAATCAAAAACTAACCTTAAAGCACTTTCTACCGCTCAGAACAATCTTTTGCGGCAAATTACAGATGTACCATGGTTCGTCAGAAAGTTTTACATGCACAACAACTTAAAACAGGAAACTAAATGGAATTACAACGAAAATGCCCCCTGCAAACATTTTTAACCCTTTCACTGCCAGTGGGCCGATATATAGGACCTCTACGGTCATGCGAAAACTGCCAAGGGCCGATATATCGGCCCATTACATATTACATTATTCATTACATTTCATTACATATTTGTAATATTATATTTCCCTCAAATCAGCAGAGACAGCAAGAATAATTTTTTCATCTTCATAAAAATTGAAATATATCATCAACATTGAGAAAGATACATAATTTATATATTAAAATGGAGTTCTTCAGATACACCTTAAACTTATTATTTTACAATATTCACGGAAATGGGCTTGGCAGTTTTCACACAGTCTACCTTAAAGGGGCTGGCAGTAAAAAGGTTTAGCAAATGAATACGAAAGGAAGAAACCAAAATGACCGTTTTCAGTGTTTGTTTGCTTGTCAAAACAATAAAATCATTAAGATTACAGCTTTGGGGATATTTTATTCTTCATTTTTTTTAAATCATCAAGGCCTCTATTACCACAGCATCCAATTTGCCAAAGTAACTTTTAACGTAAAAGTTACTTTTTTTCACTTAAATCGGTTACTTTTTCAGAGAAGTAACTTTTAACTTTAACTAGTTACTTTTTACATAGATTAACTTTAACTTTAATCAGTTAATTTTTTTGGTTACTTTCCCAACTATGGTCCACTAAGATTTAATCTATGCATTTTTAACCTTTTGGAGGAAATCATAAGAAAGCAAATCGTGCATAAACAAAGTAAAGAAAACGGTAGGATAATAAATAAAAATAGCAAAAAAAACTCAGCTCACCGGTTGCTAGACTCCCCATTTTCACGGCATGCTCTTTCCAAAGTGTCTCATCAAGTTTGAGACTCTGTGAAAACAGAGAGTGCTGAGATAAAGTTTGCTGGTATTCTGTGCGCATTTTTTGCCACAACGAAGACATGCTGGCATATAATTCATACAAATGCAACCTGGGAAGAAAAACAATTGTATAAACTACACTGTCGTACTATCCACAATCTTCATATACTTATAAAATACAACCAAGTATGCCTTATAGGATTAAAGATTTACCTATTCTGGGAAATTCATGCAGTGGCAAGGTTCATTAGAGAAGGTATCTGAAAGGTATCATGTGAACTCTAGGAATTTAGAAGACTACTAAACATGTATTTGTATTAGGGATGTGTCAATTCTTGATACCTATTCTCAATACCACCGATTCTTGAGTATTGGTATCGGTATCGAGAATCAATCGCCTAAAGTCGATACCGATACCGTCGATACTAGGGGTGGTCGCATCGGATCCGTCGGGTCCAAGGATCCAAAATCTATCTTTTTACTCAGATCTGGATTCGGATCCAAAGACACAAGAGTAAAATCGGATCCAGATAGTAGATTTTCAATTTTAGCGATCGAAGCATCCCCCTGTGGTACTAGGTGCAGTAGACATTGACAAGGAGAGTTTGTGTAATTCAAATCATAAAATTAGATGAAAATTTTCCCATGCAACTGGAAACAAAATAATGAAATATTACTTCTTTCCCGGCATACAACCCGGCATATGAGTAAAAAATTCCTAGAATGTCACGTGGTTAGTCTACATTCTCCGGGATCAGGCAGACATCGAGAGCTAGTGTACAAAAGGAAGTTTGATCCCTATCTCAGTTTAATATTTTCTTTCAGTTATTGCATCGAAAATTTTATCATTCAATGAAAACCCCTCAAATCAGAATACTCACTTTTTTATACTTTTATTGTTTAAATTAGATTTACGAATGCATCACTCAAAATTTAGGGATGGTTTGGTTGGATCCAAAGACCCATGGATCTTCATTTCATTCGCTACTGAAATCATATCCAAATATGTACTATAATATCGTACCCAGATCGGAAATTTTTAAATTTTGCGGCTTAGTGATCAATGCACCTGCAAATGGAATGTAGGTATGGTAGATACTGACAAGGAGAGGATTGTAACTTGGGTCACGAAATGAGTTGAACATTTTTCCATACTACTAGAGCAAAATAAAGAAATACATGTCTTGGCTTTTTTTCTCCTCCAGAGGCCCGGATGCGTGGGAAAAAAACAAAGCAGAATGTCACACGGGTCGCCTACATTCGCCAGACTCGATTGAACCGACGTTAATGAAGTTTTTAAAAATTCAGTGAGCTAGTGTCCTGCCGTTCGCGTATTCAACTCTTAACACTGCCTAGTAATACCATCATGCTGTATTCCTAGAATAAGGCAAGCAGGCAGTTAAAAAAAGTAGAATATCAGAAATTTCATGTCAATATATAAGTCAACAAAGTAAAAAAAATAATAAAATTTGGTTTGAGTGAAAGTGATTGGAAAAATATTTTATTACAGAATTAAAACCATGGAAACAGTACGTTAACTTTACAATGTATTTTTAAATCTATTTAAGCCATAAAAGTACAAAAAATTCAGTATTCGCATACAAGGGTTGGAAATTAAGGAGGATAAAATTTTTGATTCAATGGCTGAAAGAAAACTTTTAAACACTGATAAGAATCGAAGTTCATTACCTGCAATACACTACCCCACTCTACTATTGTTGGCTTACCCCAGTTCAGAGAATGCAGGCTTCCCACATGTCATTCTACCTTTTTTTTCTTGGGATCCTGGGCCAATGGAGAAAAAAAACCGAGACACATATTTCTTTATTTTCCTTCTAGTAGCATGAAAAAAGGCTCATCTCATTTCATGATCCGAGTTACACAACCTCTCCTTATGAGTATAAACCTCACAAATTCCATTTTAATATAACCAATTGACATACTTAGGGTTATTATTATATTCTCAGAGTAAGATGTAAGAAAGATGAAATGACTTGGCTTAACTTGTCCTCTCCTTATATGCATTATAAATTATGGGTAAATGCCGCCGTGTTTCTGTAATTGTCTCACAGAAATCTATGAAACATTGTGATTGCCACACATATTGTATCGTTTTGACAATGTCATGCCCATTTTATTAAATTTAAATGGGTAAAGAGGCTATCTTACAAGAACTTCCTAAAGTAATCGTAATTATGACGACTTTACCTCAGATTGCAATTACCTAATATGTACCTATTATTTACTTTCCTTGTTAGCACGTTCATTTTTTGTGGTCCTTTCAAAAACATACTAACCAAGTTCTACTGTAATAGGTAATTTTTTTAGTCTTTTCAGTTTTAGATATCAATGAGAAGAAAAGCATTCCAATACTCACATTTTTACTTTATAAGCGTGAAGAAATTGGCGAAATAGGTGAGCCTCCTGCTGCAAAAAGAACACAGCATTTGCCCACATGCGCTTTTGTATATGATATTCTATTAATCTCCTAGGATCATTCAGCATTTTCTCCACCAGATCAGGAAATGTTGGGGGGACTTGAGGTATTTCCAGAGAATCACCCAGAAAAATAAACAGAGTGCATTCGACCCAATTCTTTCCCTTTTGATCATCCTGCAATTAAAAAAATTCTATGATAGGGCCATTTAATAAAAAGCCAAAATTCCTTCCCTGGGTTGGCTTCAATCTCATCCTTCAGTACAGATGAAACAATTCAGACCCAGGGCCCGAAGAATGTAAGCCAGGACATTAATACCCATGACGGGTAAGTCAACATTTTTATTCCATTTGAAGGGGGAAAATTTGTTCCATTATTCCATTTGATCCATGGGAAGGAAGAGCTATATGTATATAGGAATATCTGTAGTAATAATAATAAGGAATAGCTGTATATATGTACACACATACTAGTCAAATTAGTAAAAGCTATTTGATGCAAGGATACGTGTAATGACTGTGAAATAAATATCAGAAACAAGTGGTATTTGAGTAACAAAATGTGTTAGTACATTACAAATGTTACTAACCTTATTGTGGTAGCTAGATCCCCCATCAGGTGTCTCCCCAGGGGCATTGTGTTTGAAACTGTTGGGATCATCTCCAATGGTAACCAGGGAGTCACGTGGTATAAACACAAATGGTTTGCAAATTTAGTATGTCTGATTCGCTCATTACAATATCATTCATTGTTTTCACTTGAGTTTATCTCATCTGCCTCAACCATAGAGCCCCCAGATGAGAAAACATAAGCGTAAACACTGAATGAGGCTCTTAAATATCTGACTGGTACTTCCGGAACCCTGGAGCCATTTTTGGGATCAAATGATTATTGCATAAAAAATTCCAAGGATTTTGTAGAGGTCTTAAAGAATATGCGCCAGGATGAAAATGATATTTTGTTGAGTCTCGACATCATTTCACTGTTTACCCAGATACCTTTGGGAGATACCCTATGCCTTCTAAGTGCCAAGTTTCACCAAAAAAGGGTGAAATTATTCCATCATGTACCTACTTACATCCACCTATTTTAAGTACAGGCACTTCCAATAAAAAGTTACCACTTCAGAGCCAAAATTTTTCGAAGTTCCGAGTTGACGGTGATTTGACAACGCTGCATCATGGCTTCCCTCTGTCGGAGCCTCGCAAAGTTCTAACCGAAAACAAACTCCCTTCCCTCCTCCTCCCTCCTTTCCTTTCCCTGTTTAGCAGAGGGATTACTGAACAGTCGGTCTTGTTATATCCTAAAGAAGGGGGCTATGGTGGGCACTCCATGGTCGTTTTCTTCGACTTGCGCTGCAAGACATTGAAGTCCTGAACACATCTCTACGCTTGCCACCGTCGCGAAAAAAGCAGGACAAAATTCCAAAATAGCTTTCTTTGAGATATAGACTTGAAACTTCACATAAATACTCAGAAAAGATTGCTAATTAAGGAATAATGCATCATTTGACATGATTCTCACCTGTTAGCCTTATACAGGGGTTCAAACATTGCCAAATTTCCAAATAAACACCTGAACTAATTTTTCACCGAATGTCTTCCAAGTTAAATTGATGGTGACTTTGTGTGAGGAATCAAGGCTCAGTGGAGATCAAGGCGGATGATTTCCTCCCAGCAGAAGTCCTGCTACATAGCCCTGTGCACTTTCTCAGTCTTTTTAAGTCATTTACAGAAGGCTTGGGTGTGTATTAAGAAAAGGTGGGAACCTACTTGTACCTCATGCATGTAACACCCCTAAACAAAATGAAGGATAAACAACTGCCTATAATAAAATCAAACAAGCCATTCAACAATTGAAATGATGTATTCATACCACATCCATAAAAAAATGTTGACTACCTTAAACTACTCTGCATACCTGAAAAAATTCTGGAGGCAAAGCAGGTTCTTCAGGATTGAGATTCTTTCCACGATTTAGAGAGGACAAAACCTCTTGTCGATTCACTGGAATGTTGGTATCTCTCTCAACCCAGCCCTGAAGAGTGCTGAGCCTTGTGGATTCATCTACTTCATAACTTAATATGTCATAAGTTGGCAAACAGAAAATATTAACAACCTAAAAGGAATGGATAATTGTGAAAATTACAATAAGAATACAGTAAACACAAGAGCATATTATGGCAAATGCAAGCAAAAGCCTCACTGAAAAACCTCCATACTTCAAAAGATTCAAGTCCAAAATAAAGATAATTTCAGATGAAGGAACATAAATCAAATCTGGGAAATAAAAAATCATTTTATTTCCCAGCCCATAAAATGCACTGAATTTTTTTATTAGAATTCAGAGAACAAGTAATAATCAATAACTATCTGTTAATGTGATAATGCACAGGAATAAAATGGTATTGTTCATTTGAAAAAATAGCAACTGTATTAATGTTATCCATGGTAGAATCCCATAAAAAAATGGATGATGGGGAGCACACCTTAATCTCGCTGCTACTGCTATGCGAAATGACGAAAGGATAGAAAGATGAGCACCTCCGAGAGCTACGAAAAACCCAATTTATAAAAATGTAGCTTCAATCTTGGCCTATAAGACACAGGTTGATTTTAGAATTATTTTCAAGAACAAAAGTGCACCTTTGGGCTGGGAAATATTTTATATCACAAAAACAATAAAAATAACAAAATCAACAAAAAACAGTTATCAATTTATTTGTGTTCTTTTATGTGCAAATAGTTGTTTTTTAAATTATAGTTAAGAAATGCTAGTAGGAACCTTGGCAAAAGCTGCTTTGTAAAAATCAAATAATGGAAAATTTTAAATGTGCTAAGGATCTATGTGGTAAGGAAGTTTTCACCACAAAGATATTACGCATTTATCGGCAATTTTGGTGATTAAGAGACCTCCCTTCACCATTCTTCCCACTCACTTGGCCCTCAGGACTTCTTCATTAGCCACTCACATCGATCCATTTATCTTCATCATTCACCACATTTCAAATGCTTCCATTTGAATGACTTCTCTGCTGCTCTTATCATCCATGCCTCACTTCCATAAAAAAGAGTGCTCCAGATTCATATTTTGATGAATTGTTTCCTTATTTCCAAACTTATGTTTCCAGCTATAAGTAAATTCTTTCGGTAGAATGCCCTATTGGCCAGGACTATTCTATTTCCTTCTTGCTTCACTCATCGCTGGTTACTGGGCTTCCTAAATAGCAGTTTCATTCACCTCATCTAGCTTTTGTTTTATTGGCTTAAAATTATCTTGGCCTATTCTCTCTCACTGTATACCATTACCTTAAGTTTTCTTTTCATTGATCACCAGGTGATACTAGGCCACTTTACTTTCCATGGAAACTAGCCTTCTATAAATTCCTTTTCCCTCTGCCATGACTGCTGTCATCAGCACAGCACAGCATGCTATTTTTTTCCCCATGGGTATTAACTAGTTCAACTTTCTCTTTCATTTCATTGATGGTTTTCTCAATGTAATCATTAAATAATATGGGAGACAGTGCATAACTCTGCCTCACTTCTTTCTTTATTCTTCTTCTTCTTATTGTTCATCAACTTATATCTGGCCATTGTCCTTTCCATGGTTTTTAGAATCTTATTCAGATCCCTTTTGAGGAATTATGTCCACCAACATAACAACTAGTCATTTTCCTACTTAGTGACGTGAGGTTTCTCAGACTTCGGACAGACAGACAGGTCGCTTATCGATTTCGGTCAACTTTTTACAGGATTACAAATAAATGTATAACATTTTAAGAATGCTACACCCTTATTAGACAAAAAAGAGAGTAACAAAAATAATAGGCATTTTGAACATTCATCATCATCATTGGTCAACAATCCTAGGATTGGTTTGACGCAGCCCTCCACTCAATTCTTCTATTGGCCATCCTTTTCATTGTGACGTAATTCTTCTCTTTTACATCGTTCACAACCTGTTCCATGTATCTCATACGAGGCCTGCCTTTTCCAATCTTCCCGTTCACTTTTCCCTCAACAATAGTCTTCATCAGGCCATCATGTTTCAAGATATGGCCGATTAAGTTGTCCCTTCTTCTTCTTCGAGTTTTCAGCAGACTTCTCTTTTCTCCTACTCTTCTTAGGACTTCCTCGTTACTTACTCGGTCATCTATTTAATCTTCAGCATTCTTCTGTAGCACCACATTTCAAATGCTTCCACCCTTTTCTTCTTTGCTGCTGTCATCGTCCATGCTTCACTGCCATAAAGAAACATGCTCCAGATGTATGTTCTGATGAACTGTTTCCTTACTTCTACGCTTGTATTTCCAGCTGTAAGTAGATTCTTCTTTTGATAGAATGCCCTCTTTGCCTGGGTTATTCTACTAACTATTTTTTTCTTGCTTCGTCCATTGTTGGCTTCCTAGGTAACAGAACTCTTTCACCTCCGAAGTTTTTGTTTTCCTAGTTTGACATTTGTTTTGGCCTTTTCTCATTTGTTTTGGCCTCTTTTGAACATAACTGTTTGAAAATATTCATAATTTTAAAAATGCAGCGGTCTCTCAGGCCACACCTCAACCATTAAGGGTTAAACATAAAATGTTACAAGTTCACATTCCACTAATAATTCTAAGATTAAGTGATTTACTTGTTATTTCATCCTCAGCAATCATCAACCATCAAACAAAGCAATGACATGTCATCCTATTAGTGTAATACTTCACTTCAATCTACTCTAATAGATTTGTATGATTTGAAAGGATAAATATGAAAATTGAATAATCTTCTTTTCTTTCCAAACCAAAAAAAGAACAGGCATATGTGCAGAATGAAAACTTAATTTTTAAAAACAATGATTCATAAACAGGGGCAGGAAGTGGAAATTGATCTAAGCACCAGACCAACCAGACTCTGTTGCAAGCATTGTGGTTGTTAACCGGAAGCAAGACCGAAACTCAACTTTTTACAAATAGCAAAATTCCCTTTAAAATGCATATTTTTCATATAGAGACAGAAACAAAATAATACTGTTGCCCTCAGATATTATCTTATATGCAGTATTTCAGCATTTGGTATATTGTTTTTGAAAGGCAGAAAGTCAGACAATTTGGCTTTATCGAGAAAAGCCGGCTGGGCACTTGCATATTAATAAAAAAGCAGAACATGCCCGGCAACTTCGAGATATGTGGTCACACATTAACTGTCAATGGTTAAGGATTAAGGAAAGAGAGCAAATAAAAGTCTTGATAAATGAGAAACATAAAGTAACAAAAAAAAACAATTAATGCAACATATTTACTTTCTTGGAGAGGATTTCATGGAGCATTGAAAAAACAACCACTCTGCTGTCATCGCCTTCACTAAATTGTCTTCCCCTTAACTTGCTGTCCCACTCCAAACAGAATGGCAGCCATTGCTCTATGTAGTACTTGAGGCACCTGATAACCAGACACATTAACTCAGTGCAACAAAAATCCACAAATAAAATAAATTAAAATCAACAAAATGGCACAAAATAAGAAACAGAAATGACTGCTAAACAGAAAAACAATGAGTGAGAAGGTTTAAGGTATTTAACTTTAAAAATAACAAGAGATAATGGCCAGCTATCCATTCCATTCATAACTTCATGTGAAAGTCATTCATAAAGTCATGTGAAGGGGTACAAATTTTTTTTTTTAATGCTCCAACATATATACCATTAATAAAAGATTTCACAACAAAAAAGTAAATGAACAATTATAATACCCTAAGATTGTCTGATAATGTCTTAAGGCCGTTGTACACGGTACAATTTCTTGTACAAGAACTTGTACAATGCACAAATTGTATCGTGTATGAGGTGTTCGTACAATTTCTTGTACAAGAAATTAGATCATGCTCTATATTATTGGATGAAACCATCCAAGATCCACTCCAGAGCTTCTGCGCATGACATGTGACGATAGTGATGCGTTCCTTTAGTATTCGGGTGTTCTGTTTGCGATCACGTTTACTCCTATAAGCGTAGTAAAACTTCCATTTTTGTTGCACATATCGTGATATTCTTTGTTGCTTCCATATTATGATATTCTTTGTTGATTCCATATTGTAATATTCGTTGGTCGGGTCGGGAGTGTTCTATTTCTCAAAGGATGAGTTGGACACCCCGGCAAACATTAAACCTCAATGAAATTAAGATGACGTTATTGAACCAAAAATAAATATATGCAACAAGCAAAAACATGATGCTTGGAGGATAAATGATGGGTTTCACGAGCCGACGAAAGAGTGCAAGTAACCAATCGTATAATTTCATTTTATTAATGCTAGGATTAATGGTAGCAAATCATTGTAACCCAGAAACTATGGCAGTATTTTCAAAATACCATCGTCATCGGATATCAAGATTCAGTTGTCCGACAGAAAACGATATCTGCACATGTTATTGGCGCACAAATTGCATGAAAATCTTTGATTGTGTACGACCGTGAACCAACTTCTTGTACAATATCTTGGTCAAATCTCGCCGTTCAATTTTGGTACAATATCTTGTACAATATCTTGTACAAGATCTTGTACAAGAAATTGCACCATGTACAACGGCCTTTATATGATGACATTTCTGAATATCTGAAAAGCAAATCCCTCTCATTAAAGAAACATCACACATAAAACCTTTCATGTAGTAGGCATAATCTGCTGGGCAACACAATTTTCAAACTCAACCGTCAGTCACTCATATTTTACATCTGATTGATAGGGCATGTTTCATTTATCAAAAATGACTTCATCCTAAAAATGACAAAGTTAATCAATCATTTTTTTATTCACACTCATACAGCATGATAGATAGGTATCTGTGTAGACTGGAGACCATTCTAGCAATATGAATATATGGAAAACTTAAATTAAGAATCAATTGCTACACTAACAATCTATTCTCTGCTGCACCAGCAGGTTAACAGTCAAAAATTAAAAGCATAATATGACATTTCTTACTCCAACTATTCATTAAAATTTCTTTAAATAAAAATCTAATTAATCACTGGTCATCAATCCTAAAATTGGCTTTACGCACCTCTCCACTCAGTTCACCTATAGGCTGACCTCTTAAAATTCACATAAGTCTTTCCTCTTACATTCTCAACTACAAATCTCATTAATGCTGCAAATAAACGACAGAGGGTATTTCCCACTACAGGCAGTGATGCCCAAATTCATCCTTTCCCAAAAAAATATTACAACACAACATAAAAACTCATTGAAAAGTAGACAGAATTAACTTACTGAGATATGTGATTTTGTGGGAATAACTGTTGACTAAACACAATATTCCCATCATAGTCCTGATATGCACAGAT
This sequence comes from Platycnemis pennipes, assembly GCA_933228895.1. Taxonomy (NCBI): domain Eukaryota; kingdom Metazoa; phylum Arthropoda; class Insecta; order Odonata; family Platycnemididae; genus Platycnemis; species Platycnemis pennipes. The sequence continues at coordinate 121,242,824 of OW121854.1, read as the reverse complement.
GTCCTTAGAGTTCTTCTTTTCAACACGGTTCATCCTGCAAAACACAATTAGATTTATTATGACACAACCTGGAGTACCCTGGTTATGTTGAAAATGAAACAGGTTAAAAAAAATGCTGGTTCCCTACCTAAGTCAAAGCCAGGGTTTTCACTCAATTAATTGCTCATAGATTTGGATTCAGTCATCACCAATTACATGTTTTTATCAATGTCTCCCCACTCATATTTACCTCTCAACATATTATTTAAAGCTAAACATCTAACACCCACTGCCACACACAGCAGACTAAATGTGAGCACATACATATGTAAATGTTTTAAAATGTCATTGAGAAACTTATCTGGGCTACATCAGGAAGGAAATACCGTGAAATCTCTTTATAGTGAAATTTATGGGACCCAAAATGTGTCCATTTCACTGAATTGACTTTCACTGCAAAGGATACTTTCTTCTAGGTCCCACCAAAATTAGAATGTAATTACAGTGGAATCCCGGTATAACGAGTGCTCATAATCCCTCGGAAATCACTCACTAAATCGAGCGCTCGTTGTATTCAAAGGTTTTGAAAAACCCACCTAATTCTCATAGTCGTTTGTATTTACAGTTTTTCTTTTGTTTCCGTGATATTTGACAAAGGTAAAAGTCATTTCAGGCACAATCTGGTAGAATACCAACATTTTTCATGAAAGAAACAGGACATTTTCCATTATATAAAATATTAATTCCCCTAGTTTCGGTGTTTTTCTTCTAGTTCTTCTATTTTTTGATCGCCGAAGAAAACTGTAAAGACTAGTCGGAATTAAAATATTAGGAATACTGTGGAACATTTTGGATAATTTTGCGAATATGTCATGACTATAATATCAGCTTTGACGAGTTTTCGAATGTTAACCAGGACGTCCATCAGTTGGGAAAATTGGCCTGAAGGTTCACTGAAATACGGCATGTTTCGGGGGTCGAAGATATTTTTCAAGCTTAAGCGAAGGCCAACTCAACGGCTGTCTTTTTCCGACACGATTAACCGGCGCAATATCACGATAATTCATCGCGCGAACACGCTATATTTGAACGAGTGCAATATCACGATCTTTTATCGCGATATTTATCGTGATATTTTATCGGGGCGCGATATCGTGATATTTTATTGGGACGCGATATCATGATATTTTATCGTGATATTTATCATGGCCACGATATTTATTGTGATGTTTATCCTGATACTTATTGCGATACCTATTTATAGCGATATTTATCGCACCCCGATATCTTATCGTGCCCCAATATCTTATCGTGCCCCATAACATATCGGGGCACGATAAGACGATGTTTATCGTCACGCTATGAGTTATCGTTATGCCACCTTACGATATGATAAAATTATCGTATCCTGATATTGAATTATCAATATCCCCCATGCCTAGACCTAACTCCCTCTCCTACTCTCATCTTGCTCGTCGTCCGCCCACTCCCACTGATGACTGGGCCTAACAAAAGAAGAACGTAAAATGGGAATGCGCAGAGCGTACTGAAGGCCGTAAATCGCTAACGTTTGGATATAAATGACTTTAGGTGTTGTAGATATGGCACACATTTAGCAGATAATACAAAACACAATAGTTTATTTTTGCTAGGCAGTGCATCGCCGTCGAGAGATATCTGTCGTAATACCGAGCGTATACCGTGGAAGGAACTTTTTGGCCTCGCTATATCCGCTTTATTTTACATGTAAAACATAGGCCTTTTGGCGGTACAAAGACAATCACTTGCTATAACGCGATTCTCGCAATAAGCCGTACTCACTATACCGGGCTTCTACTGTATATGGAGAAACCTCTTCCTATCATACTGCTATATTTTCAAAAAACCTCAGCTCTTCATACTGAGAATAGACCCCCATGACAAGCCAACTCCCTCCATGGAATAAAATATTCAGCTATTATGTTTGCAAAAAGAATACTAAAACTAACCTCCAGTCTAAATAAAACTTGCAAACCAACGTAAGCCTCTCAAATGAATTCCTTCATACCCACGTACGAGATTGACATCTGATGCAGCTATTGTACCTGCATCTGAAGATTTGTTATATTTTAGGGTTCAAGTGATCTTTTAACAAGAATTTAGCAATTCTGAATTCATTTTATTGTCAAATCTCCATACTTTTGCGACTGTACCCTTGGAATTACATTGGATTTATTTCCATGCTTGTGCCTTGCAGCAGTCAACTGTTTGTTCTGTATATCTTCACCTTGTCATTGGGAAATATACAAAACCTAGATGCTTTAAAAATGCTCAACAATGGGAATGAGCAATTGGAAAAATAGTCCTCTTTATTGACCAGCATACTGAACATAAAATTGAGGGGATTTTGCGACAAAATACCAAACTAAGGTACTTTTCTCCAACACCACCAGTAAATTGCAAACCCTTGATCAAGGAATATTTCCATTGTAAAGAGAAATTACCGACAGCAACAGGTGGTGTATCGTTGCAAACAGTTGATGAGGAAAGTGATATAAGAAGTGTGTTCATGGAATATAATTCAGGCCATGCACAGGCTGTCTTGCATGCATTTATTTAAATTTTCAGGTTATTGAGAAATGTTTTAATAAGGCTGGATTTATGGGAGACAACAGCACGGAAGTCATTGTGTATGAGGATGAGCCAACAGAGTGGCATGAAGTAAATGAAATAATTAATGTTCAATCATAGTTTGATGACTTAATAAATGTTGACAATGCCTTTCCCACATGTGCCCCAAATGAGGGCGAGATGCAAGAAGATATAGAGGAAGAAGTTGGTGGGGAATCACCAATAGTAGTCCATTACATGGAAGAAGAAGAAGAGAGTGATGGCGAGGAATTTATGCCAGTGCCAGCCAAAAAGAGATGCAGGATGCTTTGGGTGAAGTTTGAAGTTTGGAACTGAAAAGTGATTCTACTTGCTTGATTATAAATTCACTATAGTGAATTTTTTACATGTAAAAGCTTCTACTGATGGGTGGGAGTGTCCTTATTTCACCATATTGAATACTCCACTATATAGTGTTTCACTGAGATACTGAGACTCTAAAGGGATTTCATTGTATCTTTCCCCTGCCTCATCACTTTAAAAAACTCTACATTGCTGAGGAGAAAGGATAAATAAGATGAAGGACTATTAGAGAAGCAAGACTATTGGCAATCTTACCAAAAGACTCCTTCTACTTAACAAGAGTCAATTACGAATGGTAGTGGGACTCCTTACTGGGCACTACCAAGTGATGAGGCACCTATGTACAATTCCTGAGAATCTCGGTTCATCAAGATGCAAATGGTGCGAAGGAGAGGATGAAACCTCATACCAAATTTTTGCATGTGTCCTCCTGTGATGAGGACTCCAAATACATTCTTGGAGCCCAGGGAGGATATCCTCTCGGTCTCGGTCGGTTCGGTTCTTCGGTTCTCGGTTCCACCGGTTCTTGAGCTTAGAACCGGAACCGGGGCCAAAAATAATCGGTACCGAAATAATTGGCACGAAAACCAGTTTGAAACCTACTCACACTCAGAAAGTGGAGACTTCACATTAAAACCTGGTGAAATAGTGTACTTAGATGCTTCAAAGTTGCCGCGATTAATTCCTATTCAATCGTTATAATGACTGTACACAAAAATATAATGAAGTATTCTTTTTCAAGCAGTATGTCTCTGAAAATTATTATTGATTACTTTATCTTACCATTGAGTAATGCAAAGTAAGTGGTAAATTAAGAACCGGAACCAAGAATCGGAACCGAGAACCGAAGTTAAGAACCGAACCGGAACCGAAAAAAAGTGGAACCGACCCATCCCTAATATCCTCATAGGGGACCTGTGGGCTTTCAGCAAGGCAATTGGACTCTCTGCGGGGTTTCACCAAAAGGCTAACTCAGGGCCAACTCCACCAAACTTACTATCTATCTATGCCCCCTAGGGTTTGGTGGGAGAGTAGGAGGAAAGCAGCAACTGGTAAGGCAAGCACAGAGCAATGCCATGATGGCAAGGGTCTAGCAAGGTTGAAACACCGGTTCCCGTTAGATCACAGAAGGTAAGCAACATTGGGCCCGGACAGATGTTGGATGGGGAAACCTCCTCCATACCTCTACTGCGGTGCTTTAGTCTCCTGTCTGCAAGAGGGGGGCAGGTGTAAGTTGTGGGTTCACACAGTGGATTTAAAAGGTTTAAGTGTCAGGAGGGCTCCAATTTATTTTTTTATTTCAATTCCATGAAACCCAGGTGATTCACCATGGTGGATCTCTTGAAGTTTTGGGAGTAAAGGTAAAAGAAACATGTCCGAAAACTTTCAGCTGGGAACAGAGGAGAGGGACGTTTTGTGCTGCAAGAGAGGAAAAGCAAAAATAATGGAGGAGGGCCATTCAAGCAGAGACTGTCAAGCACCTATATTCATTGGCAGAAAACCTCCAAAGGTGATGATGAGCAACAAACACTCTTTAAATTCCTACAGTTCCACCTGCCTCTTTAATCGCTGGGTAAGAGGGATACGAGTGAGAAGAAAACCTGACATGAGTAGAAAAAGTCATGTTTCCAGAAACATCAGACAGTGAGTGTACAAAAAAAACAGCCAGCCATGCCAGTAAAATACCATGCTTTGAAAGCACTAACATTCAGCCAACTCTTAATTCTAATCAATTAAAGGGAAACACACTGTTCAAAAGTATTTTAAGAGCAGTCAACTAATTTTTGTAAAGTGTCATTCATTTCAGTACTGGTAAATACACATTTACCATTTCCTAACCCTTTATGGCATTTGCCCATAATATTATGAACAAAATTTTTCACTCAAGAGACACTGATCCATCTATATGTACATTCTAAAAGCACTAAAAATAAAAAATATTATTTTTGGCTAATGATTTTTACAAAATTGACATTTAGGGGGTTAAAATTATGTGTAAAACAAAAGACCAGGTTGTAATTACCAGGTTACCGGTGGCATATTAGGAAGAAATGGTCTCACACCAGTGATAACTTCATGAGACACCAATCCCAGGCTCCAGTAGTCAACAGAGTGGTTATACCTGCCCAGAAGAAATATTTCCATTAAATCAGGGATACTCAACATTAGTAAAATTGGAGTAAAAAAAAGAGGAGAATCAAATCACAAGGATAACATGGGATTTGTAAGATAATAGATTGCTTTCAGGAAATTCACTTCCAAATAATATGGAATGTAAACTAATGAGGGGTGGGCACAATGCACAAAAACACTTAAGGAAATACCAACTGGAAGAAAAGTAGAAATGTAATCAGCACTGAAAATAGCAAATACTTTACTGCAGGGTATTATCCAATGGGCAGGCAGACTTAGAAAAGAGTTGAAAAATAACTCACCTTCCCAGGAAGAGTGAATGATTTTTCTTATTGAGTGTTATGCCCTTAGGTTCTAAAAGAACTTCTTCACTGATTCAAAATGTGAACTTGAGTTTATTTAATGCAAACTATCAATTTAAAAAAGGCAACAATGTTCAAGCTTCACCCAAGGAATACAAACTTTTAGTTATGTTTACTAAAAAAATTGAAGTACTTGAAGCATATCCGCACCAAATTCAAAATATATAAATAAATTAAATTGTAGTCTCAACATTTCAGCTTACATCCAAGTAATCACTGGCAAGTGACTTCTCACACTGATTGAACATGAAATGAATTCAGACTATAGCTACTGGAAGATAATTAAAGAGATACTAACTTTTCATTCATGAAAAGCTCCGGTGCCAGGTACTGCAGAGTTCCCACAAACGATGCACAGACACTATTTTGATCCAACTCCTTTGCGTAGCCCAAGTCAATCAGCTTATATACAATCTGAAAAATAAAGGGGGAAAACACCTGAACACTCCACCACATTACAATGCATATTTTAACATTTAATCATCCCATGGTGTCTAGATGCTCAGGTAGAGAGGCACGAAGTCAATGATAAACTTAAATAGAATATGAAAGAAGCCCAAATCACACAATAAAAGGCACAAGTAAAAGAAGGGTTTGAAGGAGGAAATTGGAAGGATTTTTAATGAAACACAAGTTTTTGCTTGATGAAAACTATTATTTGTATTCAGAAGCCTACTGTCATAATACAGAATTACCTTCTCATTAACTTCTTGGAGTACAATATTCTCTGGCTTCAGGTCCCGGTGAGTTATCTTGCATGAATGAAGGTATTCTACTGCACTGGCTACATCCCTGATTAAAGACCTAACCTCATTCTCTCTCAAACCACAGCAATTCTCAGCTTTATTAAGGACCTTAAAAAAGAAATTAATCATTTTAGCAAATTGATAGCAACTAGTGATGGGTCAACTCGATTACCTGATTCTTGGCCAAGAATCAGAATCGGAATGGAGTACTTCAAAAGGTGATAAATTGATTCCGATTCCAGTTAACTTCCAACTTTTGGTACTTTTGGTGATTGACTTATTGCTCTTAGTAGTGATAAATTAAGAAACTTCAGCCACCAGCAAAACCGTAAAAAAATTGTGCCGCATTGAATGTGTTAAGCAATGTAGATGAATAAGATTCCTCTCATAGGTAAGAAAAGTCTGTCACTCTTACAACACTCTTACTGTCATTGTCTCCAGGTCATTCATTTCTTGGATTATTCATGCATGGAAAGTTTATATTCTCGGCTAAAATTTTCAGCTGACTATATGAATACTTTTCAATAAAAAGTCACATTATATTTTACCCATTTGCATCCATAAGTGTTCTGGTACGCTATCTGGATCTGGCCACAATCACAATTCATTACTTGTAGGTGCATACAGTTGCCATCTTATATTTTTTTTAACTTTTTGGTGAGTCATAATTATATACCTTCAAAGTCTGTTGTGTTTGTGGTCAATCTAAATCTCAGATAGAGGATGTGAATGGGTTAAGATGCTACAATCTGGAGGCACTTTCATTAAGTATATATTCTTGAAAGAAGGACTGACTGTACGCTGACTGTAATGCTATGGAAAAGCTAATGAGCAGCATATGAAACATGAGGGGAACAAAACCACTTCAGCAAACATAATATCTCATCTCGACTAGCCGGGCAAATATTTTTCCTCCCAAGGGAAACTGGAGATAACTGGACTGGATAGAGCAAAATAGTTCCACTAGCAACAGTCAATTCATCTTCACCAGTTCTTCATGTTGTTCCAAAACTCAGAAATTAGGGGAAGTTTCTCAATCTCCCCAACATTTCTGAAGATTGTTGCACAAAAAAATAAATGGAAGAAAAGTCCTTTCCCTTCCACTTTTCATGTTTGTTGTATTGTAACAGTATCACCATGGACAATTTGCACATAATATGACTGATGTTTCGTAAAACATTCTGGGCAATCAAAAATTACTGGCATGAAAAGAAGAAATAGCGACCAGCCAATCCAAACACACATCACATAGAACCTGCCAACCTATGCACAGGCATCCTATGGAAACATATGTAATTATTAAGAGCCTGATTGCCAGTGATTATAAAGTATGAGAGCTGATTTTAACAAGTTCAATTGTGTGCATGCAAAAAATTTCAAATATATGCACATAACCCTCTAGATTTCAGTGATTGCTCTTCTGAGTTTTCATGCCATCTCAAAATTGGAAGGAATAAAATGATTACTCATGTAACCACCTCAAACATATGATTAAAGACCATGGGAAACTAGAAAAATACAATCCTCATTTTCAGATCTACATTGCAAATTTATAATACACACATTTGAGATAAAAATGTACTATTACACAGGCCACTGGAGATGGCACATCTCTAATGTAATGACCTATAATCAAAGCCAGTAATCTCAAATTATCTCCAACATTATCAAGTATATACTTGTCTCAAATCACCCCTCGAACAAAATTCCATGCACAGCAAGGGTAGGCGAGCAGCTCCCTTACGCAGAGTCTCTTCAAACACTTTGTCAGGTACAGGCATAGCTTTCACAACATTTCTATGGTCAAGACGTAGCATTATTTCAACTTCTTTCTCCCACCTTTCTTGTTGCTTTGGATTCATCAGAGGGTACAGGTCTGAACGACATTTCTTTAGAGCTGGAAAGTAAAGAATTTATCATACAAGGATTAGGTGCATGAGTTAAAGTAACAAAGCAGAACTTAAAACAAGTTTAGAAATTGAAGCTACTCTACAAATACAATTCAATTATGTTCTAAAAAGGGTGCCTATGAGATGTCTAATATTGAATGAGGTTATTTGCATGGCCCCATGATTAACATTTAAAGAGTGATCAGCGCAACATCAAGGGGGGAGGTCAGGACAGTAATGGGGAAATGTGAGAAACACAAGAATGTTACACAATGAAACACAAGTACCATGAGCAAGAGATGATGAATAAATTCATATAATAGGGACAAAATAAATACCATGCAAAGTACTCCAAGAGGAGTGAAAGCAAGTACAATGTCCAACTAGTCATTGTAACTGACCCTAGCCCAAAAAGATGTGAAGGAAACTTCTAGACTTTGAGGGGAATAAAATTTTCTTTTTACAAAACAAAATGAACAAGGCAATTTGGGATATAATGAGATGACATGTGTATATCATAGGTATGTATCATACCGCTGCAATTATCACTTATCAGTTATGAAAAAATTCTTGGTGGTAATGATCTCATATGTTACACTATTTTAGCCCTTATGAGATTTCACCCATAATTACTCCATCTTCTCAACTTTCTTTAACAAAATCAAAATGTTTATTCGAATAATTTGCAGACCTTTTTTTTAACATATTGTTCATCCTTTGACTAAAATAACTCTTTTCTGTATTTTTCCTCTCCAAGAACACTTTCCTTTTGCAAACATAAAAATCCCCATGTGGGATAATGCGCATCCTCTCCACCATCACTTCCTATCTTATTTTAAAATTACCTAACAACTACTCAAAGATCGACGAAATACTCATTCAGCCCAGAGTATGGGGAATGACTCGTTCCTTGAAACGTCGGCAGCGATGGAGGATTTGACCCAGTGGAGCACCCAAACAGCCTTCACTTCGATGGTATTTCCCTTGCATATTCACAGTTCTAACCAATCAAATGCTTTTTTTTTAAATATTCACCAATTTCACTAATGATTTTGTACACTGATATGCACACAGGGTGCTAAAAGATATATGTAGGTACATCAAGAAATGAAGTTTGCTTTGAAAATGTCACATGACCCAGATCTCCCAGTTGCCAATTAGTAACACCAATAAGCCACCTTCCTTCAAGGGGAATTTCAACAGGGATCTACATGTGAACAAGGTGTTCTCATATCAAATCCAATTTGTGGCAGACGAGACGTAGTCCACAGTCGAGGAGAATAAACCGAAAAGTCTTTTTTAATATGACTCTTACAATGTTCCTAGCATTGTGAATTCACAAACACATCAAGTCATTTATACTATCATTTCATCACATCGAAACACAAGAATGGAGGATTCTTTTCATCCTCCGATCTGATGTGGACACCCAATGTAAATGCTATATTGAATGATTTAATGTTCTCTCCTCTGGGGAGTGCTCCAACCAAATAGACAGCTCAGTCTACGAAAAATAGTTACATTGTCAGTATTTTTCATCAGATACATCACTAAGCTCGCAGTCGCACACTGTCGCCTGAAGTCAGTGTGTGTGTGTGTTAAACGATCGGTGTTTCCTCATTTCTGTGTCTAGTTTCCAATTTGCTGTAATGGATTTAAAACGTAAAACAAGTGAAGGCAAAACTTTTTGAAAGAAAAAGGGCTTGAAAAGTTCTGACAGTGCATAAAAAGGTGGAAGTGCTGGACAGACAATTTTATGCTTTTTTCTTGTCGACATTTTCTTCGTCCAATGGTCGAGGTGAAGATTTCGCGTTTTCGCGAAATGGTTTTTTGTATTTCTCTCCTTTTGTACCCGTTATTTATGAGGATTTCCGTTGTTTTATTCAATTCTTCTTCTCTGTGGTGTTCATCGCTCAGATTGATTGATCGGTGGATCATAGTGGCCATTTCCCCTCTAATTTGTGATAGATGGTGATGCAAACTGGCTAGAAGGTATCTGTTGGTGTTGGTTGGTTTCCTGTATATCGAATGGCCCAGGGTCCCATCTTCTCTTCTCGTAACGAGGACATCGAGGAGGAGCTTCCCATCAATTTCTTCTTCTCTCGTGAATTGGATGTTGTCATCTATTGTATTTAGATAGTTGTGGAATTCATCTAGTTTTTCTCTGCCATGTTTCCATATGACGAACGTATCGTCTACGTATCTAACTCACATTGATGGCTTGTGAATGGCATTTTCCAGCGTTGGCTTTTCAAAATGATCCATATATATATTTGCAACAGCCGGGGAGATGGGAGATCCCATTGTTGATCCTTCTATCTGTTCATAGAACTCTCCTTTCCACTTGAAATAGGTATTTTGTACGCATATCTCAAACAAATTTGTTGTATTGACATCAAATTTGTCCCTGATGATGCTGATGGCTTTTTCCGTAGGTATCTTGGTAAAAAGAGACACTACATCAAAACTGACTAGCATATCTTCGGGTCCTAATCTTATGCCGCGGATGTGATTGAAGAAATGCTGAGCGTTCTCAATGTAAGATTTTACCTTTTCGACCTTGGGTTGCAGCATAGACGAGATGTATTTGGCTAATTTATATGTGGGGGAGTCTATGGAGCTGATGATTGGTCTCAGAGGGATGCCTTCTTTATATATCTTAGGTAATCCGTAGATATAAGGTGTCTTCGGATCTTGTGGCGTGATGGATTTCCTGATTTGTGGGTCAGCGATGCTCTTCTTGATTAATTCAGTGGTCCTCCGCTTAATGCAGTTGGATTCTTATTTAGTTGAGCCTAGGACCCCAGCCGTGTCCGGGCATCCTCTTGTTGACAGTGCACCCAGTCCTGTACGTTCTAGCCCTGTACAACAAGTTCCCACAACCAGAATCCTCCGTCCATGGGAACTCATTACAGAGCCCATTAGGTTTAAAGAGTAACTTCCACTCTGTTTACATTTTTGTTGCTTTATGTTTCATTTTGTATTGTCAAATCTTTTGCAAATTTGATTATGTTCTCCCAAAATTTTGATGGAGGGGGGTAGTGTGGTGCTTCAGAGTTATGTTGGTAATGGGGATGTGTATGTTGGCAATGCTGAAGTGTAGACGGCAGTGTACTGTTTTTTCCGAGTAGTGAAATAAAGATGGAGAACCGTACGGAACATGCATTATTTTGATCGCCCTTATCCTGAGGAATCCTTTAGTGAACGAGAGCGGAGACACGACAATGGTTGTCCATGGATGTCAGTAACGTCCATGTGGGACATCCACGGATGTCATATGGACATCATTGCAATGGCTGGGTATTTATGGTGCGAAGGAAGGATTGCATATGTGTTTCAAATATGCTTCAATTCTGTACATTTGGTTTTGTAAGCATTATTGATGCAACTATATAAATCAATGAAAATACTTATTATCAGTTGGATTTCACAAATTTTGTCGCAATAAAAGTATTAGATTGCTCGCATCGTTTTAATCATAAATTGAAATAGCTACAGAATTGTACTGTAAAACCATCGAAGAACCATTCTGAATATCCCTGCAACTATTGTGAATCATTCTGTGCAGCAAGGGCAGATGATATGCTAAATCAAAATCCAAGGTGGGGTATAAAGCACCCACTAGTATACATTTAGGGACGGTGAAGAGGGGTATGGCAAAGTACAAAAAAATTATTTAAAATTACTGTCCAAAATAATGACAAAAGCTATCACTGAGCTACAACACGAGTGTACGATCAATGTTACTACAAAAAAGTTGAACTACAATGACATTGACAGTAGCAAAACTCGGGATAAAACAAACTAATGATAACATATATTCTTTGATTTTTACGCTACTCACCAATAGTTTGACTAGAAGTTTTGTGCTTCCAGAGAGTAACAACGCCAAACCCACCGCTCCCCAACACCCTCATTCTAACCCAATTGTCTATCACGGTTGGCTCGTCTGCTGCCATTCTTCAGATGTGCTGACCGTTTCTGAGTTAGACTTCTATAAAGCAAGATAATTATATTACGAAATCAATTCCCATTTCAGGGTAACCATAACTTAGCGCATACAACACTGTTAGGGCAGGTTAACATGACCAAATAAACTTATTTACGACAAATTTAGAGCAATATCCCATCAGTCTTTAAAATACGGAGCAAGTATTACTTGAAAAATCTTCTATTAAAAAATAAAAAGCATAAAAATACCCAACTTACATAGGAAAACTGTTTCTTAAACTTCCGTAGGTTTAGCACAGATCCCCTTCCTTCCATCGCCTACTTGTTGTTTTGTGAAGTTCTTGATTTACACGCACTTCCCCAGTGTCACTACTTGCTATTTCACACTCAACTGTAAAAAAATGCTGCGTGGTTGGCGTGGGTTCGCGGCATTTTTAATAATCCATATGAAACTTTCATGTTAATTGGATAATAAAAAATGGATAAATTAGTCACACCAACCATTAAAATAGCAAAAAAGCTTTGAATTATTAATTTTAATTCACTTGTATTAAATATTAACATCGAAATGTCCCTCGGCATATCAAGAAAATGTAGAAATGATGATTGATATTCGGAAGTGGAAATAGCTATACGTTTTAAGTGAATTTTCAAGGTAGGCTACAAATAAAAGTGAGTTATTGAATTATTCCAGTTGATTGATATAAAAATGGACTAACTCACACAAGACCAATGATCTCTATCAAAATACCTAATGCAACAGTTCATGCACCTTGCCATGGCCTACCTTGCCCATTCTCCTGAACTATAAGGATGGGTTCCCCACGGGCTACAGCATCTCAGGGTAACCTAGTGGTATCCAGAACTTTGGATTACCAAAATCAGCTTGTCACAAATTTATAATTAATGAAAAATCTCCCAAATTTCAAGCAAACTTCATTCACCACAACTATATATGTTCTGCAAACATTTTGCTCTACACGTGTAAATAAAGCATAAAAATATCATTTCTTATTGGAAGATCTCTTTTTTATTCTTTCCGATGATGATTCTTGACATGACACCTGAGGAATAAGAATTGATGTGATATTTTCAATGTACTTTCCACAGATATGTTGACAATCCTGATGGAAGCCGTGGAATGCTGAATTATTAGATAGATTGTAATGGAAGTGTAGTTCCTCACAACTGAGGCACTAATGACCTATTGGTCCATTGTGCCAACCACCCTTTTGGAAAAATCACCCATTAAGGCCGATCACCTTGCTGAGGGCCAACAGGTCCCCAATGGGTATCTCCCTGAGTTCCAAAAATGGTGTACCCTGGTACCTATTCCGAGCCCTCACCACAGCGGGGCATTATATGTGGGATGTGGTTTCATCCCCTTCTTCGCACCACCTACATCTGGGTGAATCTACAATTTCAAGGAGGTGCAGGTGCCTCATCACCTGATAGTGCCCTGTAAGGAGTACCACTACCGTTCATAATTGACCTCTGTATAGTGATAGAAGTCTTTTGGGAAGCCTCAGCCTATAGGTTCTCCTATATGTTGTTAAGCCTGTCTAAGACTTGGTGAGGTTCGCCAGATCTCAGAATGCCAGGCTAAGCCCCACATTCTAATTTCTGCTATCCGTTTTGAAGTAGCAATAGGTATGATTGGCTCTGGTCCAATCATATTTCGGCTAGAACCAGCCCCTGCCAGCTCATCAGCCATCTCATTTCTGGATATGCCTGCATGACCAGGTAGGTACCCAGAAAAGTTCCACCTTGCTGCATCTACCTATCTCATTGAGTTCCTCATGACACTCCTGCAGTGGCTGTGATGTGCACCATGATGACGTCAGGGCTTTTATAGTAGCCTGACTATCAGTGCATATATGATTGCATATTGGTCTGTTAACCCTTCAGCTGCGGCAGCTAGAATTTTCATCGACCACTCTGTGCAGAGGAAAAGGGGCTCAAGACTGTCCTTCTCCTCATTCGGGAGGGGCTGAACAGGCAGAAGAACCCTTCCAGTCTTCTCGCTACCCTTCCTTTATTCTCGCCCCTTCGTTCGTCCACTTGTGACCGCAGGGTGTGGGCAAATTGGTGGATTTGTAAACTATAGAAATAATTTTTTTAACTTTTCGAAATTGTTGATGGAATATATGATATTAATTTTCATTGCAATTTTCTGTTCAATTTGATACAAAACACCGCATAAATCCGACGATTTTCACCTAAATAGGTACTTATGTATCAATAATTTTTGTGGTCTTGAATACCTGAAATTTAGAACACTGAATAAAACTATTAATGGTTTCCTTAGGGAAGTAGATTAAATTGAGGTAAACATTCATTTTTAATATTTGTATTTTTGAAAATGCATTGAAAATATTTTATTTTTTAGCAATAGCTTTCCTTCTCTTTGCGTTGCAAGGATGACATCCATAGGCCAGGCAAATAAAGGCGAATAACTTCTCAAACACACAAAAAGTGGAAATCTCTACAGACGAGTGTTTGTAATGCTGCCGGACACAAACGTAAGACAACTATGACCACTGAAACTCACTTCACGAGCATAAGAAGGGAAATATCGAATCTCATGGCGTTGGAAAGCGAACCCTTAAGGGCGGGGGAGGGACCAGGTTAGGTGAGGAGGGAGGGTGGCAAATGGGTCTCCTCTGCAAACAAAGAGTGTGGGTCATAAAAGTAAGAAGGGGCTCTGGGCCCTGGAAGCAGAACACGGTCACACGCACAAGAACATTTCTCCCGCAGTTGCCCGAGAATATGTACATGTACATTTGCCACAGCTAAAGGGTTAAACATCCCAACTTCTTTGATATCATGCGCTTCTGACCTTTGCCAGTTCATCAGCAATCTCATTCTGGATATGCCTGCATGACGAGGAACATAGAAAAGTTCCACTTTGCTGCATCTACCTATCTCGTTGAGTGCCTCACGATACTCATATAGCAGCTGTCAGGGCTTTTAGAGCAGCCTATCAGTGCACATGTGTATTGGTCTGTTAAACATACCAGCCTCTTTGATAGCATACACATTGGTCAGAAGTGCATATGCCTCTGTCTGGAACACCGCAGCATATTTTCCCAGAGGGATTGAGAGCTTCCTTGGTGTGCTGCAGCTGCAGACCCCTGCTCCCGCTCTTCCTTCTTTCCTGCAGCCGTCTGTATGCCATACATTACACCCATATGAAGTTCCTTTCCCTCTTTTCCAACCCACTGTTCCCTATTATGGAAGTGGGTCTTGAAATGAAGGGGTGATTGGTTGAACCTTGCTATCATTCCATCACTCCCTATCTCAAGGCAAATCCTACACGTAATCAAGTTTTCTTGAGGGGTCATATTGGCTTCTCGCTATTGTACCAAACTATGAGAGATCCCTGAGGGGAACAATATTCAATTACTTGTTAGTTTGTAATTAGTCTGTCTACTGCTGACATACATTTATTGGTAAAGTTAGTTCTCATATTCTTGATCTATTTGACCTCATCCTGTCTCGCCCAAGCTTGGAAATAATTTTCTCCTGGACAAGTGTAACCAAAGAATAAAATCAGTATTTCATTCGGGCAATGCTGCAGGGTGAAAAGGACATCTAGACTCACTAGAATGTCTTCCATGTATACTTTAGCCTTTCAAATAATCTAAATAAAGTGTGCAGAGATCTCTAGGTATGTATGCCTGTTTTACTCGAGAATGATCTATATTCACCAGCTAGGTATTTAATTAATTTGTGAGTAGGGGAAGTGATGGCACTGATGATGGGTTGTAGTGGAGTCCCATCCTTGTGTAGGCCTTCTACTTTGGAGGTTTAGGGTCTGTTTTCAGGATCCAATGTCCCTTTTCCTGCAGGATGGATAACTGGTAGAGGATATGTCTTGTTTCTCCTTGTGTTTCCGCAGTTGGGTCATCTTGTAGTTTTTCATAGGCTTCATCATAGAGAAGATTGTGAATTTTATAGGAATAATCCTCTCTGTTAATCACCGCAATTGTGATAACTTTGTCGGCTCGTGCTATCAGCAGGTCAATGGTTTCCCATTGTTATTTCATTGCCTTCGTATCTTCTCAGGTGATACTGTTTGTAGTAGGTTTTGCTTTGATTAAAATGTGGCTTACTTCTTGAATTTCTTCTGCCATTTTCTGTTTAGGAGGAACCCTTCAAAAGTGTGCTGAAAGCTACAACACTTGGAATCTGTTAGGTTCATAATTGTGAGGTCCACCTGAGGTGGATAAAATGAGTTTAGGAACTGATGAAGATGCTGGTATGTTTCAATCTGGTTTTCTCTAGCCGATTTAAATGTCTAAATGGCAGAAAAAATAAAGGATTCTATCTACAGCATCCCATCTGTTGCCCCATCCCCTAAACTATTTGTTGAATACCAGAATGCACTCAGCTTCAAGTACATATGTAGCCTGCTGGAGCAATGACAGATGTCCCATCTAGTGAATAAACGTTTAGCAGGCTAGCATATCCTATGTGCATTCCTTAATCAACTGAAAGTAAAAGACAGCCCAGGACATCACATGAAATCACAAAGTTAAAAGAAAGAAATATGATGACAATATTCATCCACAGAATATGTATTCTTTCAACCAAACTCAAACCAAATTATGATTGAAGCTCTAATCCAAAGGCAACCCAATATTATTAGGATTACATAGCATTTTAATATGTACAGAGTAAATTAATATTCATTTACCACGGAAACTAAATAGAAAATCAAGGGTATTTAATGAATCACATTTATTTAAAAACATTTTATGGACTCAATATCATCCATTACAAATAAATTAAATAAAAGCACACACTCATCTGAGAAATATCATTATCCTCTACCAGGCATTTGCTTACAAAATAATGTAATGTTTTTTCCTTTAGTGATAAGATTCCCATTAATAATGGAGCTACTGCCTTAAATAAACATAGAAAACATAGTTGGTAAAAATCACATGATTATCATCCTATTTTAATGGACCATAAGGGTCAAGTAACTTTTGCCATTGTACACACAATAACAAAAAAGATGAAACCCTGAGGATTTCACCTGCCAATATAGCCACAAAAAATACAAAAACCACATGGTGGTGTGCAATAAAAAGTGCATAATCCATGATTCACATGGCTAAAATGCCATGTAATAATCAGGAATTAACAAAAATTAATCAAAATTTAGGGTTCAACATTTTCTGGACTCAAATATTTCCCAAGCATAATGTATATGTGCATCATAGCAATCAGTGGTCACCATAAGAGCACCAGTCAGGAATTCCATTGTCCTCTCAAGATCAAAGGAGGTTCATGGATAAAAATTCCAAAGTCCAAGTGCATGACCTATTGAGATGGATGGCCTCCAGGAAAAGGTATCAAATATTCAAAGCAAAAGCCAATTAAGTTTATAAAGTGCACATATTAATCAATGAAATATTTCACCACAACTAAAGGTCTTGCAATAACCCAAATTCAATTAATTACCAATACAATACAAATGAGAATCCCTGAAGAAATTAATCCTCTTCAGTGTCAAAAAGCATGGGGTGGGAAACAATTCTGGTGCATGAACAGTTTGCTAAAAGAGTAACTGCCATTACCCTGTTCATAAGCTGGCAGTTACCATTCAATGATGATCATGAATACCTGGTCTAGTAAAGCCAATATGTATAAAAGATTGGGTACAAAAAATAACCACACAAAAGTGTGTGTAGACAATCATGTATACCTCATAATGGACATTTTTTAAATAACTCTCATCCACAGATTTGTGGATTAGGTACTATCTTACTGCTGAGAAAACCAAGCAATTCTTTCTGGCAGAGTATTTCAGGAGTAATAGTCCTGACTATACATTCCCACACTATGCTCTGACACTTTCTTTTGTACCTAGCCTCCTACGTCTTCTATTTCTTCAAACAGCATTTTCATGTCAACATCAATACATGAACATCCACTTTGCTGAACCATTCACATATTTCATAACTAGGACATATATTTTTGGAACTGACATGTTCAAAATTTTTAAGCAACATCATCATACAGATTTCGATGCATATCAGCTTGGCCTCCTGAACCAACAACTAATTTCATGAGCCTACAGAGAATTAATATTCTCATTGACCTCACCACTTACACAGAATGACACCATGGTTTGCAATCAACACAATGAATGAACAACTTCATTGACAATCAGGTGAATGTACCACTAGTTAATTTACTATCCAAGTAAATACAAAAAGCAGACACTAAAATATAACCCCATGAATTAAATTGCAATCAAAATAACTTATTTCTTTACAAAGTTAATGTACACATTGTACGTATAAGCCCAACTAACACAAAAAGCCATTCCTTCAATAGATAAATAAGGGAGGATGGATTCATTTTCCCAGCAGAAATATGACTACTTTCCAAGCAGTGACAAAATAACCTATCACACCTAGGTAGCAGCACTCCAGTAAAAGAATTTTTTTAAATGTGACATTCCCAAGCACACACACTGAATCTAAATCTTGGGCAACTTCGTCATAATTTAAACTTCTTCACATAATGCATTGTTAAGTGGAAGAAATTATTGGGAGAAAGGTAAGGGGATGAATGTGGTAAAAGAGTGATGCGAAGTATGGGGAAGAACCTTCATTCAGGAACAACCCCACAAGGATAAAAATTGAAATACAACTACAAAACATTCTAGGTGAATGTAAGATGAATGACAGTCTCCACAAACTGTACTATTTGGAAATCCAGATGAATCAGTATTTGCAACCAATATATTTCATAACAATAAACAATCCTTCCATTTAAACCAATTATTTTCCAGAAGAACTCAGAAGTGAACTTTTACCTTAAAATATATATGAAAATGGCAAAATAGTAATGATGGAGAACATTATATTGGGGACCTATCCAGGATTCTGTCCACTTAATTAGTTATAGAACACCACAGATAATAAAATGTCCTTATCAGCTTAAAATCTGGATGAGACTTATACAAATAAAATTAAAACAACAAATTCTTTGGGCAACAGAAGTTCAATTTGATATTAATATATTGGACAGAAAAGATGTATTATATATGTTTTGGTTATATTGGTTACAGGGAGAAAGGTTTCCAAGAGCTGGACCTATATAAGAGTTGAAACTATTCAAAAGGTCTTATTCAAAAATTAAATAATTAATATGAAGAATGACTGGCACTGGGAATAAGTTGTGCAATCAGAATAACATACACAATGAGAACATATACGTAGATGTGGAGGAATATAATTAGTAACAGACCTACAATGGCTTATTATGCAGACTGAATAAAGAACCCCTTTTGAACAACAGATAAACATTAACATACTCATTTAAAAAAAACGTGAAAAGTTATACGGTTATCAGCTTATTTTGAATGAAAAATTGGGAACAATATACTAAGTGTCCTTCCATAGAATTAAAAACTCATCTGAAATCCACTGTATGACTCCGAGATGGCAATTAGTAAAAACAATTAGTGTCTCCACTCCTCATTAGGTACACTATAATGTTCATCTAATTCCAAAAAGAAATTAGTTCATTGATTTTCATTTCAGCAGCCTCAATTTCTAAACAAAAATTGAGATCCTGCAACAGAGACCACTTAAAATTTGAATAGGTACAAACATTTCACACTTTTACTAGAGATCTCCCATGGTATCAATTTTGCACAGATAATGAAATTATACCTGCTATGCATACACCAAAGTTTAAATGTCAACAGTAAAACTGGAAAGGCAACCCAAGCATTTCCTCCAAATTACATGTCCCACTATATAGACAACTGATACCTGCTTGATTCTCCTATGCTTCACCTGTTTTAGGAGAGGAGTGCTCATCACCTAATCATTACAACCTTGCTTACTTTGACATTAACTACAACACACTTGGTATGCAACTTGTCACTCAGCCTTACAAATGTAAAATTAGCTTAAATAAAAATTGCTAACATTTTTGGCAAACAGTTTCATAATAGAAAGACACAGACTACACAATTGTCCTCCCACAGACTAGATGGCATAAACATCACAGATGAGCACATCATTCTATTAAATCACATTCATTCAGCACTGCACTTACAGCAGGGCACTCCTGAAAGAAAACAATTTCTGAAGTTAATGTCAGAGCCCAAATTCCACGTTTGAAACCTCCATTATAAAAATAATGGCTTTTAGCAAGCATGTGGACAACTTGAGCAATACAGCCAATTTGGAAATGCTGGCTCTTTCTATAATACAATTTAGAGATATCTTTTAGGAATCACATGCGAGAAAATTGCAACACAATACTGTTTTGAAGCACTCAATTTTAACATATGAATTATATATTTGTCTCAATTTTGACCATATTTCAGTTTTTACGAGGATGAAGAAATCATTCATGTTATCTCTGATTAGAAGGAAATATAATAAAACAAAAATTTAATGATGTAATGTAAGTCGGCCAATATATCAGCACGTGGCAGTTTTCACAAAACCAAAGAGGGCCGATATATTGGCCCACTGCCAGGATAAGTTAATCTCTGATGTGGTTACTACCACAGGCAATTAAATGAAAAGCATAAGATTAACCTGAAATCACTTTAAAATCGGACACTTCTTATAAATGTAAGAATAAAAAATGACTGAGACTTTTAAAACTGCTATATAAAGAAAACGATTTGACAAATCAGCATATTTCTAATTTCCAGATGATTTCTGCCTTCCACCATAAGAAACAGATCCGAAAAATGCCAAAATTCCAGGAGACTCTACTTGCTGCCGGTGGTGGATTTTAAACCTTCTTATATCGGTGTTCTAACACTAAGGAAACTGCTGAATGCTTATTCTCATTTTGATCACGAATTTAATTTGATATTTTCTGTAAAAGGAGAACCTGCTTAGCAAGAAATAAAGCCTAACCCCCAAACAATTTGCAACTTTCTCCAAGGTTTAACCGTGGATAGAAAGATCTGCCTCCTTCTTGCCTGGTTTCCCTTTATGCTATTAAGAAATGCAAATATTAAGGAAACAGTCAAACAACAAGGTCAAAAATTCTGAAGCGTGACACCTCATTTCCAAACTCCACATGATTCATCTAAATACGGTCAAATATGCATTCTATTATTCTCATTACAGTCAGTACTTTTACTCCAAAAAAAGCTGTCATGGAAATTAAATTTTTCCCATACCAAAGTTGATGGTTGAAAGGCCATGGATGAAAGAAGCCAGGACAAATGTTAAACCAGGAATACAAAAAATCAAGGAGGTGGAAGAGTCCTGTTCCCTGGATGCATAGTAACCAGCGATGGACTAAGTCAGGGGTCTCCAAACTACGGCCCGCAGGCCAGATGCGGCCTGCGAGGCTCTCTCATCCGGCCCGTGGAGACCTTTCCATCTTCGGGAAAAAATTATTGAAATTCATGAGTATCCTGCCAAGATCAACTGTCGCTTACGTGGACGTAACGTTTTTACCGAATTAAAAAAGAGGCGCGCAGCAGTGCATTATGTTTTCCAACCGTTCACTGTATTGCAAAACCTTATTCCTTGATTACCTTTTCTACTTCTGTTCACAGTCAATGACAAGAACACTTAAAGTGTTAAACAGTGTTCCTGGTCAATGAGATGATATAATGCCATCTAGTGGTAGTTTGTAAATGGTTTGCTGCTTGTTCAAGACTTGATTATTTTGATCTCAGTTTTCCAGTAACGGTTGACTGCTGCGATGAGGAAGGGCTGGTGTCAGTTAGCGAATTCTAATTGCAAAACATGCTGTACTCCACTTTATTTGGTCATAATTTCCTTCACGTAAAAACCTACCAGTGTGTACAAAGTGTCGTTAGTTTAACAAGAATTTTCCAAATATTCTGAAGAGGGAACATTAAAAGCAACACTCTTTCTACCATAAGTGGATATATTTTCAGACAGTATTCAGGTATGTTTAATTTAAGAATTCAAGAAAGAATTTTTTTAAATTGTTTCGGGCCATTTCCAGCTATAACTGCGACGACATTAGTTCGCATAATCAGGTTTCTTGAGCAATATTTTGTGCAACACACTTTCCGTTTCACTATTTATTGATGTTGAAATCACTTTATTTTAGTGCCCAACGATTCCGAGAAGAGGAAAAGAAAAATAGATGACGAGCAAAAAATGCAAGCATGTTTCGCGATTTTTCAATTACAAGTTGGACAGCTGTTTCACCTCTCAACTGCTTGTGTTCATTGGAGGTGTGGATGAAGACATGAACATAACAACACAAGAGCTGGATTCTCTGCATAGCATGCATGGGACTGTTACCATAGAGGATGTGTTCAATGAATTGAAAAAAGCATTTGCTGATTATAACTTGGACTGGACTAACCTCAGTTGCCTGACTGTTGATGGAGGAAAGAACATGAGTGGCATAAAGAAAGGCTTGGTTGGACAAGTGAATCAGAGAAAAAGAGTAGTAGTGTGAAAAGCATTCCACAACCAATGTTCCTGCAATGTAATATTCACAAGCAAGCTTTGCGTGCTAAATATGTGGACATTAGCAGTGTACTGAATCCTGTGGTGAAGATGGTGAATTTAATAAGTTCACATGGACTCAACCATAGACAGTTCAGAGACATGTTGAAAGACACAGACACAGAATCGCAATATTTATCGTATTACACAGCAGTGAAATGGCTAAGTTGTGAAAAAGTTCTGAGCAGAGTATTCGAATTATGAAAGGAAATAGGTGACTTCCTGGAAAGTAAAGGCAAGCCACAGCCATTACTGTCTGATGAAGAGTGGGTATGGAAAACAGCCTTTGCTGCAGACATCACTAGTCATTTAAATTTTCTGAACCTAAAACTACAAGGAGAAAAATATCTATTTTCTGATCTATATACCCATCTAAGGCCTTAAGATCTAAACTTGCCTTGTTTTTGGAATAAGTACAGGTCAACAACTCGATGCACTTTCAGCAGTGCAAGGTCTTCATGCCTGAAGCAACAGCTATGTTCCCCATGTCATTTGCAAGCAAGACCATGAAAGACCTCCAGCTGCAGTGTCAGGAGCTGTATTCTGACTTGAATTCAAAGGAAGAAGTAGTGAGACTGTTTCAAAACCCATGAAGCAGATGTGGCCAGTTGCCCAGATGAACTGCAGCTGGAGGCCATTGAGTTGCAAGCAAGTGACCTGCTTAGGGACAAGTTTAAAGAAGGACTGGTGGGTTTTTACCAGTTCTTGCCCAAGGAAGACTGTCATAATGTCAAAACTTTTGCATCAAGGTACCTTTCAATCTTTGAAACAGCATACTTGTGAGAACAAACATTTTCAAAGAATGAAATACATATATGGAGCAAGTTGTGGAGGATGTAAAAGAGAAAAATTACAATAATATGAAGAGGTTGGCCGATAGAAGAATCCAGTGGAGGGCTGCGTCAAACCTATCCCAGGATTATTGACCGAATATGATTATGATGATGGTTGACGGTGGCCTTACAACCACCATCATCACCCATTTAAAGGCCAACAACACCCAAAGGAAAAGAAAACATCCATGTCCTGGGAAAGCAATATTTTGTGGAATTACACAAATTGTTCAACACTAACATTGTATTCCACTTGATTCCACAGAGAGATGACAGGCTCAATCACACAAATATATGTTTAGATTTTAACGTCAAACTATCCTCACAGAGGGGAAAAATTTCTAGGGCATCAATGAGATGAACCAAGAGAGACATAAAAGTGGTCAGACGTTAGCAATAAAAATGTATGTGAAAATGCATACCTGCTGATTGAGATGGTCTGCGTCCACTTTGGTGCATGATACTTCACCCTTCTCCAACACAACTTCTGGTGCCAGCACTTTAGAAGGGCAGAGGGACTCAGCCCTTACATATATATTCTCATGCTTAACGTTTTCCTTGTTGAGATTACACTTAAGTACAGTGAAGAGATCAAATCTTTCAGGATCACAGCTGGTAGGTTCAGAGTTTGTTTCATTTAGAATTTCTCGCATCCAGTGCTGAACATCTTCTGATCTTTCATCACTTAACTTCCTAGGGTTCCTCTCATCTTCTGTATTATTTATTTCCTCTTTACCCTGAAAAGACAAAATTAAAAAATCCACCATCCCTAATGAATCTGATGAATGAAAAAAAACTCACCCACAAAGCACATTCAACCCAAAAGGTGTCTTACAAGTGTTTTAAGGCACCTTTAGCTGGAAGGTGTGTCTTTTTACCTTTCAAGGTGTGTATTATGGACCTAATTTTAGGCACCATTTTTAAGGCACCATTGGTGCAGCTCAAGATGCACTGAATCTGCACTACCATCCGTCACGGTTGTGTATAAATTCACTTTGTTCGTAATTCAATACTCCTCCTCCTACTCCTACCTTATCTACATATAATTGTGCAATTCAGAGGTAGTGATTACATTTGCTATTAAATAATTATAGTGTAAAACCAATGAGCGAAATTTATAGTGGTTTGTCTCACTCAGAAAAAAGTAGTGTCTGCATTTCGGAAGACGTTCACCCGGCAAAGGCACGGTCACTCATCCACCACTGAGGGATTGGCTCAAGAACGCTATGCGACCCTTTCCCAATTGCCCTTCCGTAGAGTGGGGGAAGGGGGGAAGGGAAGAGAGGAGTCAATCTCTCACACAGCCGGGCGAGTGCAGTTCAGACTGTTTAGTTTACGAGCAACTGACGGACAGCCAAGAGTTTGAGGAGAAAATATTTTCCTAAACATTTTCATTATATTTAATAAGTTGATACGTTTTACTATATCGAGTATTGTTCATCCTTATGTATAAAAATCGCATAAACATGAAAAAAAAACAAAAAGAAAGCAAAAAATAAACGTATTATACGTGGATATAATACGCTAATACATATGTAAATTTGTTCGTGACCCACAGATGGGCCACACCGCTCACGCTGAAAAAAGTTTCAGGAGGGGCGGCGTGACCCACCGGTGGGTCACACTAAGTGTCACATAGTAGTCTATTATTTGAACAGTGACTAACCTCTGGGTGAAGTCACTCGAGAAGTTCTCGATTCCTACTCTCACAATACTCCTCGCAAGTTACGACAATTCACAGAATTTTATGGCCGCAGCGCTAGATGCATCTGCGTGACCCACCGGTGGGTCACGCCGCAGTGAACGTGTTAAGAAGTTTAAAAAATGAGCATTAATCACTAAGAAAAAATCACTTGAATTAGAGACATTTCGAAAAAAAATGTTTTTTTAGAGGCCAAAAAAGTCCGTGTGGGACAGGGAGTAAAAATTATAGAAGCATTGCTTTAAAAAGTACTAATGTTGTTCTTTTAGGTGCTGAAAGAATTGTTCTGTGTTTTTTAGGGGTAAAGGAGATATGGTTTGTGAAAAACAGTGATCAATTTCCACCGGTAATGGGCTTAAAGACACACGAATTCCAACAAGACTATTTTTAACCTTCATTTTACGAGGTGGGATAGGGTTTAAAAATTAGATAATCATATATAGGGATATACGGGGTAAACCTCTAACAGGTTATGGTTGGTCGAGAAGAGCGGTCATTACCCAATATTACATTACTCGGTAATGTTTATTTAAAGGGAATACTTTTGATGCAAGGGCTGAAGAGTGTGTATTTCTAGGTTTTACATGTCATGTAAAAGGATACAGATTGTGGAGTATTTCTAGACAGAAAGTAATTGTTGCTCATAGTGTTAATTTTGAGGAGACTATATTTCCATTTAAAATAAGGGACGACTGGAAGGAAATTTTTAATGTAAGTCCTTTGTTTGAGATTGTAAATGTTGAAGATGATACTGAAAATTATGTAGGAGCTAATGAAGCAAGGAAAGAAATGAGAGATGTTGATTCAAATAATGATGTTGAACAGGAATAAGCAATCCAAGGAAAAGTTCTAGAAGTAAAATTCCTAAGGCTCCATGCAAATGTTGTAATTTTGTTCTGTGTGAAAAAGGGTATTACCGGGAATAGCTATAACCTTGGTTTGAAATAAAAGGATATGTAATCTCTTGATATTAATTTTTATACATATATATGTTCATAATATTATGAGATTAAGGTTCTATGTATCTTAGTTGAAGTTTTTATGTTTGTTCATTGAAATTAAGTAATAATGTTTGTATTTATTATGTGTCTTATTTGTTTTCATGCATTCAAAGAAAGAAGATAGGTCTTTGTTTGTGTTCAGTTTGCCGAGAAACATTCTTGTCAAGGGGAAGTGTAACAATATCTGGATGATGTGACAAGATTGATTCTCGGTAATGTTTATTTACGGTGCTTACAGCTGATGTTCGTGTGGTTTTGGTAACTATTCATTTGTTCTGTTTTCATATCTTGGATGACTGCTTGCTGTTGATTGATGATTACCATAAAGTCTTAAACTATGAAAGACATTTAATGTACGATGAACGTACTTGAATAATAATACACAGCATAACCTGTTACAGTGGTTCTTCAACAGGAATGTATGGAGTACCTTATTTATGCCCCATATATTCAAGGATTCAGACATATTCAATGCTTCATGGTATCTTGTACCCCAATGGAATGTAATACCGAAGTACTTGTGAGTGAGTCACCCAATGTGTGTGAACAGGCATTACCATATCAAAGTGTAATTGTGGCATTCATGTACATTGCAGCAACTAGTTGCCCCGATACTGCTCATTCAGTGAGTTATTTGAGCCAATTTAACACATGACACACTTATGAGCATTGGCAAAAAGCGAAGATATTTCTTATATTACTTCTACCAAAGGCTTGAAACAAGCATATAAGTGTACTGGATAATCCATTCAAGTTTATGTTGATGCAAAATGGGGAGGAAACGTTGTTGATAGATGTTCCTACTCAGGATGTGTATTTTGTCTGGGTGGGCACCCGTAACTTGGGCTAGTAGAAATTCTGTTCTATGTCTAGCACTGAAAGTGAAACAATGGATATGTCAAAAGCAAGAAAGTAAACTGCTGTTGAATTTTGATGATTGTAATAGGTATAATTTTACTGACAATTGAAGAGCAATTATGTTGAGTGAAAATTGTGTTCCATAAACGAAGAAGCATTTTTATATAAGGCACAGATTTGTTCGTGAACTTGACTGACAAAAAGATATCTCTGAAATATTTGACAACTGAAAAAAAAGTCTGCTGATGTGTTAAGCAAAGTCCTTTCCAAGGTGAAACATCAGATGTGTTGTTCAAGTATTGGTAAATTGTTACATTGTTATGAATAGTGAAAATTCAATGGAAAAACAAAATATTACAATAATTACTCACATCCTCCAAATTCGTCGACTCTCCACTTTTGTTTCTTGCGTGATTTTCTTCTGCATGACTGCTGACGGAAACAACACCCTCTGAAACATCTTTGGCATTTACTGAATCTGAAATTGTTAACTCCATACTTGCATTGAGCCCTACGTCCGGAGATACAAGAATAGAATCTTCAATGTTCGCACAGGTAGTTTCTTGGCAGTCTGCTGTTTCAAGAGGCTTATACAGGAACATATGGTCTTGGCTAGTTTCCTGATAATTCTGGACCCTAAGCAGGAGTAAATAAAACATGACGTGCATTGATCAATCCAAAATAAATACTTACAACTTTAAAAAATTACGAGCCAAATACATTGACACTGAAACCCTCACCTGCAGGGAAAGATAAAGGTTTCATTATCTTCGCTTAAATGCATAAAACTCGTTCCTGTCATTTCCACTTTCCCAACGGTTAGTATCTGGTCCTCTAACTCCTTAGAATTTAGGGAAACCTCAATACCTGGGGTGGCTTTAACGCTACTGCAATGGAAAATGTAACCCTAATTAGACCATCTATGCAAACATTCACCCCATCGAAACATATGGACACCTTAAATTGTTACCTTTTATTGTCATTCATGGTTTCTCCTGCCTGTACCTGCAACCCAAATTCTGTTTTGCTACTTTCGCAGCATACAGTTACATCTGGATCAAACGTCTTACGGGACTGTAATATCAATATCAGGTGATCGTGTATTGCATCCACCTGGCGCAAGAGCTGTTTTTCTCTGGCATGCAGTAAAGACGTCAAATGTCGAAACGAATCCGATATATCCGCTTGCGCCTGTGGGTTTAATTGTAATAATTAGATAAGCCATTCGCACAGATCACAATATATGCAATGGAGATAGTGCGTAGTAAATTGTACATACCTGTAATTTTTGAGCCTCCAACTGCTTCAAGTAAAGGTCAACAGTTTCAAGAGAAATTGTGGAAAAAGATTCATGAATACCATGGGCAGTGATCGGCGAAGAGTTTTCCTCTCGTTTCTCTATCATTTTTAATTATAATTTAATTCAACAGCACCTGAATTACATCTCCCTCAACAATACGGAAACACGTCTTACGTGGTTCAACTGTCGAATGTACACTCCCGTTCTCCCGTTGCTCCCGTAGAAGGGAGCCCCCACGGTCGTAGAGAAGAGAAGGTCTGGAAACTTGCCGTCCGGGCATGTTCACTTAATGAAGTCGTTTCCAGCGGAGGCCGATAGAGGCGCCACCAGTCCAGAAGTGCAAGTTCACTATGGACTTGTATACGCAACAGCAGTAATTCCGTATTAATTTACGGTGATAATGAAATTAATCACCAAGAACCTGTCTATTAATATGAAACTCCATATACATTGAACATTTTAAAACTTACTGTTGGCTCTAAGACGCTTAGAAACGAAATATAGATGAAATTAAAAGATGGTATTTCTACGTTAGCTGCTAGTTTTAATCAATTACTACCATAATACCGACAACTGTCATAACAGAGAAAGCAATGCATTACGACTAGGAGAAGATGACAGTTATTTCGGAGGATTTTTTTTCAGTTAGCCAGAGATGATTGCTTGGTTGACGCTATCCCAAATATCGGCGGGTGCTAATCTTCATCCAGATTTAGCATCGCCCGGAATCTCACTACGTCGTCTCGAGCCACTATTATCATTGCATGTTTTGCCATCAATTTAAGATTTTAAAACAGTACAGAATACATGCACCAATGGTATAAGACTATGCTGTTGGCCCATTGCCGAGCATTAATGATGGTGTGGGCAATTACATATGAAACAATAGCAAAATAGAGAATGGAACTGCTGAAATTCGTCTTATTATTTTCAATCTTGTATGATACAAACAACCTGTAAAAATAGATTCTTTGGCCGTATTTCCATAGCTTTGGGAGAGGGGGCTCATATGAAAGTAATAGACATGATTATAATGTTCGATGTTTTATTTCAGAAGGAAATTAAGAATCTAACAGTTAAAGCATCCTCATAGCTGCAGAGTGCAACATAGACACATTAAATGTTACTAATAGCAAAGCAACCCTGCATAATCACAATGCAATCAACATACCGTTTTCGCAGGATAAATATTCGAAGTTCGTGACCCTTAAGCTCACATCTACCAAAAATGGCAAATGACTCTTACATACATAATTTGGCACACAGAATTAGAGCTAGATAAGTAGTTTGCAGCAATTGGCCTAGGTTTAAGTAGAAGGTAAACAGGTCAAGAACAAGCATATTATTTTTAAACTGCACACAATAAATACAACACCCTTGAGAAACTTCAAAACATGCCCAAGGAGAACATACAACTCGTGATGAACTGAAGATGACCTCACTTAGACCCCGTTTCCACTACTGACATTCTACCACGGTTATTTCAGCCCTCATAACCTACCTGCGTTCCAGTTAGCTACAATGTTACCCTTGTAATCACTGCTTTCGTCACATATAGCGGTTACCAGTATTCCAGTTCAAAAGAAAATCGACGATCGTTATAGAAATGCGCAAAGATGGTAGCACATTGTAAGCACTAGTGTGTAAGCACTTGAAGTTTTATTCAAGAATCTATATTGATTGTTATAATCAAATGTCGTCGGGCTTATCGCGTACGCCCAAGGAGCAAGTCCGTCTCCTCGTGAGCAAAGTTTTTGCAATTCTTTTGTTCGGTCATTGGTCGGAAAATATAATTAAATTATGTAAACCATAGGTAATAACAACTCTGGAGCATCATTGAGCATAGACAAAAATCAAGTATTAAGCCAAACAAAGCCACACCAACCACGTTTTCCTAGATGCATATGCCGCGATCCTTCACCGCTATCCGTGATTCAACTGTTTTCCCATAATTCTTACCAGGATTTTGACTAACTTGCGTTCCAATTACAAAAAAGACACAACGGTAACCACTATTCCCTGATATAACAAGGGTAACTCAATGCTAGTAGGACTATCTACCATGGTAGGCGTTTTCGAGCGTTTCCATTACTAGCATTGCGCGGGTAGAGAGTTACCGTCGTAGAAATGTCAGTAGTGGAAACGGGGCCTTATGGATCACCTTCGAAAACTCACGATGACATCAAAACGGACCTCAAACAAAATCATCACTTTGAGCAAAATGGGCAAGTTCCTATGGTTTTGATGTATTTACTATATAACAAAAGCCAAACAGAAATGATTTTTTTAAAAATCAGGAGATTACGTATTCATGTGCATGTATAGATCAGCTATTTGTTGAACCATCTTTGAAAATTGATAGGGTCACAACATTCGAACAATCCCCTTCCCCTCCAAAAATAGTTCTGCAATGCTATACGGGAAACAAGATTAATGAGTACTGTAAAGTAAATGATATTCAAAACAAAGAAAGAAAAATATTTTCTTAACAACAGTTTAAAAAATCAACAAATTGCATTTATTGCTTTAAATAAAATTGCTTTTTACAATTAATTAAAATAATACATAGGTATATAAATTGTATAAAAGGAAGCTTTTCAAATCAGCAAAAATCAAATTTCTGAAGGGAATGTTCAGTAAAAATAAATGACTTTAAAATGAAATAAAAATAATAACAGGTGCATTGTAAGTAAAAAGCTTATAACAGGAACACAAATCACACTCCTGATTTGTGTGTAAATGGAAAAATCAATAACACCATGTAATGCTTTGAAAAAACACTTAAAAAAATAGCTTCTCGCAGCAACATAAATCACAATTCTGAATTTTCTTCACTTTGTAATTCTGGCTTATGTTGTTTACGTAGGGCATTCTGCTTATATTCGGGTTTATCTACAATATTACGACGAAGATTGGAGTTAAACGTAAAAATAGTGATGTATGAAACTAATACATGAAAAAACGTGAAAAAATAGTTAACATTAATCACAAAAATTTCATTATTATCTCAACCGACACACACAAACTGCCTTCAATACATGGGAATTGCCTGTAACTGTTGCACTTCAGGACCCGTGGCGCCACCACGAGAATCGTGCGGCGGATTAAGGAAACGACTTCTTTAAGGGGACATGCGCACCAATGGGATGGGATAGGGAGTTTCAGGGGGCTGGGAGCCCCCTACCAAATGCCCCGTTCACACTACTAGGGTAGCAGGGATACTATATATTTACACACTCCCTGTAGGGTAGAATGATAGTTAATATGGCGGCTAAAACTAACCTGCGTTCACACGGCCTACCCAGAACCATCGTAAAGACTCTAGTGACATCTATTGGAGAGTGAAATTAAGTCAAAATAACAATGGAGGGTAGGATAGCGGAAGGACTTTGTCTTGCAAAGATTGGAAGCGTATTTTAACTTATGTGCAAATTAGATGCAGTTACTTTATAGAAAATTATCAATGTAGTTTCCTAGATCCCTTTTTATAAATGAACCAAAATATTCTTCTTAAATTACTTCCTCATGATTGACAGTGGGTCGCATCTCCGAGATACGGATTCTGTGTTAGTTACTTTGCTGAACATCAATTTTAAATATAAAATTGAATGCAATTAACATTTGCTTTGAATAGCTCCAAAGTAATACGTTAAAAATATGTAAAGGTTGTACAACGATGAACGCCCTCCATGACTTTAATTTCCAGATATTTAAGACATTCAACCTTTACCTCTTTTTCCTCGCATATTTCAACTAATACCTTTACACTTTAAAATTATTAACGTTTCTTTACCTGTATTTCTATTCGTTTAGCTTATATACAGGCATCACGCACCAAGAAATGCAATCAACCATGGAACGCCATGCTACGAAATGATTAATTGTTCACCTCTCAATAAGTTATCGCTCGTGTTAACCCATTTCGTAGGCAAGTTCATGTATCCAAATATAATACATACAAGTATACATAATGAATTTGTTGCTCTTATCAATATTTAGTATTTTTAAATCCGATATCCCAAGTTTACCATATTCTGCTCTTTTGTGAAAGGAGCTATTTAAGGGAATAATGCTGAAAATAGTTTTAATGCCGTCCTAAGGAGTGAATACGTAAAAAATAACACGAGTCGAATTTCCTGTGAAAGTTTGCAACTTCTTAGTTACTTAATTTCTGCATGTATATTTTCTTCACGGCAAGTTAATCAAATACAATAAATATATAAGCGTACGTACTCAGGATTCAGGGGTAAAGCAAACTATTTAAAACCATTATTGCACAACCGAATCAGTGGAACGTGGTATTACAACTACTAAAATATATTACAGTGTGATTAAATAAATATCGTTGTAACTAAGAATCATTTCCAATCCATATCGTGCGATCCGGTCACTTCGTCTTCAAGCACTCTACGTTCATTTCCACTTCCATTTTCAAAACAAACCTTCTTTCTACCCACATTTCTACCAACTTGCGTTCACACGTCCTTAAAATACCAGTAACTAGCGCCAACTATAGTAACTCAATAATGGTAGAAAAGTTTACTAGGTTTAGCGGCAACCTGCGTTCACACGGCAATTTTCCAACTATGGTAAGCCTTACCATAGTAAAAAGCTAGTAGTGTGAACGGGGCAACGGAGCAAGAGGCAGCGGGGTTTCGAAGACTTCGTAGCGGTACAATATGGGTACAATGGTACAAGTGGGGTAAAACGAAGCTAGAAATGAAGCCAGAATAGGGCTGCTTGGGAACCATTAAGCCCTGCTCACTCGGTACAAAATAATGCGTTTCATTCGGTCTCAAAGTGAAGAATAAGAGAGTAACAAAACCATTAAAACACACACATAACAATGGAATCGTGTGGAAACTTCATCGCAGCGGCATCAGTTCTAAATCTTTCTAAAGCCACATAAGGTTAGGGAATTTTATTACAAAATTTAGTTCGAAATCAACGTACTTATATGTATTACATATTTGGCAATCGCTAGTGTTTTTACGCTCTATCCTCTGTTTTTGACAATAGTATATATTAATCTTCTTACACTCATTATTAAATAATCATATTAAGTGCTCTTATCTTTAATTAATTTAAGGGTTCCAACTGTTCACTCAAGATCTCATTACTTATTCCACATTCCTTATGTATGTACGAATTATATGTATTATCTACCAATTTTTCGAATTTTTATTTGTATTCACCAAAGTAACTATCTGGCCATTGTAATGTTTTGTAAATGGGCATTTGTCCGTTTAATAAATTTTATTATTAATAATTCTGGCCATTATCCACCTTAATACTCTCAATTTTTCATCGAAAAAGGACTATTTTCAGAGGCCGAAAGTTTTTTTTTTTTTTTAAGTGTCACCCTCAGCAGAACATATAATAATTCACCGAATTGTATGAATAAATATCGTATACGTTGATGGCATTACCGCCTCCTCTGGTAATCTCCAACCACATGAACTAAACGTTATTTATACTACAATACCAAAATAATGAGGAAAGCAGTAACTCATCATCATCATTAGCATGCAATCCTGGGAGTCGCGGCTACACCACTCTTTTCTTTTCATCAATAATCAGTAACTGGAAGTTCCTCTGCATATCAGTAAATGAATATATTAGCAAAGATATGAAATTGACAACCCATCCTCTTTGTTCCTTAACCAGCTTTCCACTTTCAACTGCTGTGCCTTTTAATTTTCTGACAATGAACTTGTCTCCTCTTCGACCATGTTCAACTTGTCCTCAGCCAAACTTTCTCCATCCCCCACCCAACGGAGTCGGAAGCGGGGGGCATTCGGCCCCCCCAGAATTTTCCCCGGGCCCTTGAGAAATGAGTCTTCATTAATAAAAATTAAATTTCATTTATTTCCAGCTTGCCTTTTCCTCTCCGACGCATGCACTTTCAGTGGAATTCTAGTCTCTACCCCCTCCTATCCGCAAAAAGTGTGGGCCCTTTTCAAGGGCCCCTCGCAGCGAAGTTTGTAATATATTTCAGACTTTAGGATTAAAAAAATCATTCGGTAGCAGTCCCTGATTCGAAGCAACTATATTATAACAAATATGTACTGTATGAAGTTTATTGTATGTATGTACATACCTACCATTTTACAACCTTGCCAAAGTCTATGAAAGTGAAACACCTTCACATTACTTTCCAAAAACATTCTCATAGCTATGCCAGCTCCGAGAGTTCCACACTTTCTAGAACATAACTTATGAGCTCACCAGCCTCCCATGCACTTTCAAGTGTGGCCATGGGGGAGTTAGATTTTCATTTATATATGGAGTTGGAAGTTTTCCTTATCTGAGATAGTGCTCAACTATGATATAATATAGACATTTCAAATGGGCATTTCCTCAGAAATTAAATAATAATTACTCTCCCTTTTAATTTTAGAAAAATTTTCATTGGCTAAAAAACTACCGCAGGAATAAAAGTCAGAACTTAGGATTGAGGTAGTAGCGCTATCAAGGAAGTGATAGAAGACTTTACTGAGATGAGATCCTCTGAAATAAAAAAATCACTAGCCACTCAAATTAGACTGCAGACGCAAATGACTAACACTCTGATCACTTCCCCCAAATGTTTAATTCCTAAGAATACCTTATGCAAAAATTATAAACGGCATACATAGCTACCACATGGCAGTTTTTATTTTCTGTTTGCCCCCAAACTCTATCATACGGTTCGATCACTTTGTTATTCAACTAGGTCACTCATACAACTAAGGCTGATAAACACTTGCTGAACAAGGCTGAAAATACGCACTCAAAGAAACATTCAGGTGGATTATTTTATGAAAGACAAAATTCTTCCCTCAATGCTAAAAAGGAGTCAATCATTTCCCTAAATGTATGAAAGGAAAAGTGAAGTTGCAACACAGCTGGAAACACGGCAGTACATTGCCATCGATACCCCCTAACACTCCAACAAACAAGGGCTTGAATGAGGAACCAGAGAATAACACAAAAGAAATTAGCCTATAAGGCATTTAATCAGGAAGAAAAACACAATGACAGATTCCAGCCATCCATCATGTTTAATCAAAGAGCCCAAAGCCCATATCATCGTCTGACTCCTCAGCTTCTTCTTTCTTCTCTTCCTTGGCTTCAGCAGCAGGAGCAGCAGCCGCCGCTGCAGCAACAGGGGCAGCCGCAGCAACAGCCGCCGCAAACTTGGATGGATCCTGGTACAAGGAATCAAAGTTAGTTGATCAACTTACTCTATTAACACGATCGGAAATAATCAGAATGATACAAAACAAGAAAATGCCATTAACTTCACATGCATCATTGGTTTCATCAACAATATTCTGAATGAAGACGAGCCAAGCACTACATGAACTCCTGCAGCAATCTGTCACAAATTGCAAATCTGAGTAGGCATCATTAGTGGTACTTGCGATTAGTCACCTCAGCTGTCAAGTTAATATTAAATATTCACGAAATGGGTGGATAAAAGGTGAGTATGATCCCTATAAATCTATCCTGAATACCTAAACAATGAACTTTGCTAAGCAGATGCAAAGATCGTCTTCTATAAACTGCACCCCCTATTCTCATGGCATTCAGCTGTTCTATCCCACACGTACAGTTTGAGAAACACAAAATTAACATCAATACAAAGCTGACCAAATTACAGTAATGACAAGTAATTAATGAGGTCAGAATGAACACTCAAGGTCATTAACCCTATTAGTGAGGCTATAACGGCTTTTGCATCTCAGATGAAAAGTGTGGCTGGCAGACTTATCGGCCCAACAATATATTGTTTAACTTTATGCCACTAAAATAATAACATATATTGTTCAGTCACAGTAAAAAAAATTGTCATTATTAATTAGTTCAACTTAAGTAATGTAAAAAAAACAGCATATGGATATTAATAACAATAGCTTCATGATGGTTTTTTTCCTAAGGTGTTACAATTTATTAAATTAGCCTCCGCATTTCTTGCTAAAACCCCAGGAGAAAGGTTAGCACTAAGAGGGTTAATAATATATAACTCAAATAAACCGAATGACACAAGACCACTTCGCATCGCTTCAAATCATGACTGGCAAATACTAAGGGCCAGTTTCACCAACAAAGATAATAGTTTTAACTATTTCTATTCTAACCAGTAAAAACCTGTAACGCACAGCATAGATAACTGCCAACTAGCGTTTTAAGTGTCACATGACATGTGAAATCCAGGGGTATTTAAAATTAAATTCTTAGTGGACTACTGGTAAAGAGGATGAAAAAATTTGAGTGCAAAGGGTTAATGTTAGCCAGAGGGTTTTGTCAAGTGAAAGCTTATTATCCGAGATGATGCTGTAGAAGCAATATCGCACACCGACAACTTCATGAACTACTTTTGGATATTAGTAACATTGATGAGACATTTGAGCTCAATTATTATTATTTAAGGCGATCACATTAAAGAATGGGCTAATTGATGGCCTAAGAGATGATTTTATTTATTTTTATTTAATTTATCCCGAATTAAAATATGCAACAAAAAGCACATAGCAATAAATGCTTTCTAATTGATTTCATTATGATTGCTTTCTCAGTATTCTTGGAACCTAAATATTTTAGGTAAGTTTCATTATCTCTCCTGCCGAAAGGTATCACATTGCCTCGATGTTCTGTTATTAGGTATATACACGGAGTTTGTATCCACACTTATTGTGCCCAACATTATATTACCATGAGATAGTTAACTGTTGAATTAACTACAGGGAACTTAAACTCCTGGTTTCATATATTATATAACTATTTGTATTTTAATAGCTAAATATGGCGTGCATCATTTGTTTTTCAGTGTAAACAAATATGTAAATTTGGTGGAGGGAAAGAATTCTTTGCTCTAACACCAGTGAAGGAAATGCCAAGTTTCGAAGCAATAACTGTGTGTAGACTGAATTAATTTTGAGACTCAAGAGAAAAGAGGGCATTCCAGTATGATGGCGAAACGGTCGTCTAACAGGATAAACCACTGTGGAAGAAACCCAAAAACCCTCTAATCATCTGAAAATATCCTACTTTGCTTCCACTTTCCATCTACAAGTAGGATAAAATTTACATTCCAGATAATTGAGGATAACATCAACAACACATGAGAACATTGAGCTACCTCACTGGTCGGCTAATGCAAGCAGTTATCTAACCTCGAAAATTTCTCAACAAAATATTTTTTATTCAATGCAGTTTTTGTGTGATAAAACAAGTTTTAATAAGTGCAGTTAAATGGTCACCCGTCATAGTAAAACTGCATGTCTTAACATTTTCATTATATCTGGATGAAACGTCATTTCATTCTTCATTTTATTCCTAAATGGTATAAATTTCATCCTCATACCATGGATTTCATAGCACATCTTATCCTGGCAAAGAGACCAGGAGTGTAAATATTGTATCTTTCCATCACTAGTGAACCTGTGTACTGCCCCACCAGCTCAATTTCTTCCGTAAAATGGAGTACATTACTTCGCTCTCTTTCTCTCATTTTTGAAGGGTATATGCATGAATTAAAGTGAAAAAAGTGTTTGTACAAACTGGTCTGTATCACTAAATTTCATGGAAGTGACTTGCTTTTTTCTCTATCTATTGTATGCTAACCTTCATCTTATGCAAGCAGTAGGAAACTAGAAAATGATATGGTGCAAATACTGAGTTCTACATACGTTGAAGAAATGGGAAATTGGATTGGCCGCGTGAAAAATGTTGTAAATCACAGGGACACTTAGTAAATTTGTACAAAACATTTCACATTACCATTATCAAGGATCCATTAATATAGCCCCCACGATCACAGCCAGAAAAATAGCAAAGGGGACAAAAAGGAGATCTACAAACGAAAAAAACTTGGTTCTGCTCAGACAGCCATTTGGCATTTTTCAGCCTCAAACTGTACCCTTCCCAGTGGGTTCAGCTATTTCTAGCTCTGAGAAGTAGTGGCACAGTCTCTCAGACGTGAAAGAAATCATCATCGCAGAACGAAAATGTTTCCCCTGCGGCTGATGCTATTGTTACACTAAGTAGCTAAGCCCAGCTAGAATAACAAAAAATAGCATAAATCAATTTACAGAAGGGTCTTACCTTAAGGAATTCCTTGACAGTGGTAGCCTCTTTGAACTCCACATCAGTCACAGCAGCAACTGCCAGCAGGTTCTTGAATCCATTGATGATGCTATGTGGAGCTGAAGCAATTGTTGGATAGCCAATGGACAAACACAATGAGGCAACTCTGCTGACACCCTGAAGAAATTACAAAGTATAGGCATGGAAATCATTTCTACCATTAAAGTCGTGAAAAAAGCTAAAAATGACACTATAAACAATCAGTGATGATCCATAACTATTACCCTCAACTCCTATTGTAAAATAATGGATACATCCATACTAACTATTTAAGCATTTAAAGCAACTGTACTGAACAGGGCAAAATTGGTGAAGCCAAAAATTCAAAACATATGCAAATTAAATGGACTTTAGAGGGTCAACCACAAAAAATTTTACACTTCACAAAATGAATAACTTACCTCCATAAACTTCACCCTGAGATCTTCGGGTTTCACATCCAGGATCTTGGGCTCAAATATTGTACCCGAGTCATAAACCATTTCAACCAACAACCCATACGAGAATGGAGAAATGTTCAACATATTCAGCAGGGTAGCTTCAGAGGGTCCAACCTTGTCACCCTCTTTCAAAATGTGCACATCATTCTGAAATATAGTAATAACAGACCCTTTGAATGACAGTATTTGTTGTGAAACAATAATAGCCGAAAAACCGGGAAGAATAAGCTTAATCGCAGATAAAGCAGAGGTAAAGAAGAAAATCTGGCTAAAAAAGTAGACATTATACTTACGATAATTTCAATTGTTCCCTTGGAAATTTTGGTGGGAATGGAGAGGGCCTGGAAAAAGGAGGTTTTCTCTGGACCTAGGCCGGTATTCTGTGCAGGGATGATAACGGGGCATGGTGCAATAGCTCCAGCACGGGCAGGAGCCCGAACCTTGTTCTCCAGCAGCTTATCACGAACTTCGGCGAGGTCACCACGAGTGAACACAAACCCAACGTTACCCTTGATGTGATTCAGAAGCCTACAAAAACAAGCAGAAATAGTTAGTGGGTGCATATTAAAATCGCAAAAAAACATGGTTGAAGTGACAACACTGCGTTATACCGCTTCACACGATTATCTTTACAATTTCTTGTATAACCGGAATGAAATTGTATGTTTGTCTGAATGGAATTGGAACAGGTTCTATTTCCGGTTGCCATTCAGACAATCGCACAAGCGTTCGTACAATTTTCCGCTTAACACAGTACAATTTCCTCAAACAAGAGTTTGCACAAGAATTTGTATATCGTGCAGCGGCCTTTACAGGCGTGGATATCGAGGCGGATGTATCCTCAGAAAATATTGTCAATCTAAGGTTTATAAAGTAATCATTCTAGGGCAAAACCAATACTTCCCTCTCTTTAAAACTAGACGACACTTAATAACCATACTAATACTAGGTATTAGTGTGATTTTATTAAGTTATCAGATAAGCTATTTTCTACATATCACTTTGCAAAAAATGCTGCTACATAATATGCCTACTTTTCCAAAGCAGGATTCCTTTCCAGATGTCCACGGATGGCTTTCCTCATCATCGTGTTTTTTCCCATGAGTACGACGGCCGAGCCACGCAAACTCATACGAATTTGCTGCATTTGCTTGGACCCGACATTGTCGGCACCGACGATGAAACATTTTGGATAGTCGTCTAAGAGTTGCTGCAAAAAAATTGAAAAGTGAGAAAATTATGATCGCTTTCGAAAACTAACATTCCACTTCATGTGAGCTGAACTTCAAAATTAGTCTATAATTACTTACGATCAACTTAGTAAAGAAGTTTGCCTTCCAAGTCGCCTTGTCCTCCCTACCCATCTTGTGGTTGTAGGGATTCCTCCGAAGAGATTTTTAAGGACTATAAAACAAAGATAAATTATTGCATTAAAATAAACGAACTCTTAAAATTCAAAACTATATGACGCGGGTTACAAAAACGGAACCACGTAATCATAAACCAGGCTATCTAAACACTAAAACCTTATC
Organism: Platycnemis pennipes; assembly: GCA_933228895.1. NCBI lineage: Eukaryota > Metazoa > Arthropoda > Insecta > Odonata > Platycnemididae > Platycnemis > Platycnemis pennipes. The sequence continues at coordinate 121,202,519 of OW121854.1, read as the reverse complement.
AAAAACTGTAGCCATTTCACACTTCATGCTTCGTTAAATTATCAACCTGCGTTAGTTCAACTTAACCCATAGATCAGTCTATAAATCTTAATTCAATTCTCATCAACAAGGCATCACATACACGGAACACGTGGCATCATGAAGTTTAACGAATAATTCGTAAAAATACTTCTTTATACACCTAAACACTATAAGTTTCAAGTGTAATTAACTTAAATTGAATATAAAAATAAATGCTAGAGGGAAGATGACTAGATTTCCATTTAGATACAGACTACGGATTGGATACGTCACCTTCGGCGAAGAACAACGGTGCGAATGAAAAATATCGCGGGGTTTCCGTGCAAGGTCGATCGATACATCGAGATATCTCGACTTCCGATGCTTCGAGCATCAATCGAAAGAGTTCTTGAATCGAACCAAGGACGTCTCGGTCGAACTTGATGTCGAGTGACCGTGATAAGCGTGATACGTATTATGTCATTTGTTAAGGCCGCTATACCCGCTATACACGATACAATTTTTTGTACAAACGCTTGTAGAAACTGAACGAAATTTTACGTTTGTCTGAATAGAATTAGAACAGGTTCTATTTCCCGTTCAGACAATCGCACAAGCGTTCGTACAATTTGCAGCTTTACACGGTACAATTTCCTCATGCAAGAGTATATACAAGTAATTATTCAAAAAATTGTATCGTGTAAAGCGGTCTTTATGTTCAATCGGCCTCTACGCCGTATACATATTACTGTTGGATTGATGGACTCTAAATCATGAAAATTAGGTGGTCCTATTATGATCGCGTTGATTGCTTTCGGTAGGCTCCAGACAAATACGGGTGTCGAACTTCAGCAATATATGCAGTGTAACCAGTGTAATATAAGGCGTTGTATAAAACAAAGGCAGTTGGAGGCTTGGGGTGTGTGGTTTTCATTATTTTAATTTTCACAAATTGGTTTCCACGTATGGACCAAATCCCTTCTCAATACACAAAATGCCCATGATCTAATATACTCATCGTTGTCGGGGATAACTCCTTACAAATTAAGTAACGTTAACAACTACCGACGAACTCTACTAAGCAAAGCAATGAATGTGATAGGGAAGAACCATGCAATCTTTATAGGTCATAAGTCTGAGATTCTCTAAATGAACCTCACAATACTTAATCTCAGTTTTGTTAGTGCTACTTCAGCACAGTTTGTTTCTTAAATTTAGAGTCCATTACAATCACGGTTCTCTATTTTAATCCCTTTAAGAATGTATATATTCAGGCCCATGTTTATTGGGTGAATAAGGCTGCACGTAGTTCTACAGGCAAATGCAAGAAGGGGATAAATTTCATGCTAGCATTGAATAGCACAATTTAATAAATATGGTTTCTGAGCTTTAATTTTTTCCTGTCCTTGCCCAAAGATTATTATCTGTAAATATGATACACATCAGATATTCTAAATCATTCGAGGGGGCAAAGCGATATTTTAAACCTTCTCCATGCACATACACCAATAAATGTGCAGGTAACAGACCCTTTGCATGGGCCTCTTCATTATTTAACAAACTCCATGGTGACCTTAAAGCAAACAGATTTTAAAACCAATGCACTAATTTACTTAAAATGCAATCTTCATTACTTAGTTGAATTTTTAAAAGATGCCAGATACATAGTTCACACTTCAAGTATTATCCTTACATGATGGACTGAATCTATAACCAAAAGAGTATGAAGGATATACCTATTCAGTATTTTCATGCAGTGTAAATCCCATTTACTCGCAGATACCATTGCAAAAAGGAGGATAAGTTTTTTTGCATCAAATTAATATAAAATTATTCGAGTCCCAATATTCACGAAAAATTGTTGATATTTATACCTTCAAAATGGAGAGAGAAATTACTGTAGGAGACTTGTGGAGGTTTGCATCGACTTAAGGACAGGAGTTTGGGTCATAAGAGTTCAGTTCCTTGACATGAATTTGTAAGAGAATAAAGTTCGCCACCAAGTAGAGGAATATCACAATTATTCCAGGGAGGATGTATTTAAAACCACCAGGATTATCTCAAATTGGTAACCAAGGAGTCAAGTGGTACAAAGATAAAAGTGGTTTGAATTGCTCGTAACAATCTCACTACTAATTTCCACATGAGTATTTCACATCCAGGGGCTCTACACTCTAAACAAATCCTCACGGACCAACCAGGACCAGAACAAGCTTTCCACCATACGTATACAAATGTCCGAAGACTAGAATATCCAAATGCCAAATTTAATTATGGAACACAATATCTTCGAAACTGGTTTTTCAATTGTCTAGGCGATCCTTAACAGGGAGAGAACCAGGCAGAGTTCTCCACCTAGCTCTCGACAGGTTCTGAGCCGTTTTGCCTGGTTCTCTTCCCGTTGATGATTGCCTAGACAATCGAAAAACTGGATTCGGAGATATTGTTTTCCATAATTTAATTTGGCATTTGGGTATTCTAGTCTTCGAACATTTTCAATTAAGCCAAATTAGAAGCTCACATTATTTCATCTATGCATATACAAAGTAAATTAGATAGTAGGTACCTCAATCCAAGAGATAAGGGCTCCCTGGCATGTTGCAGCAGTCCTGCATTGCAATAATGGTAAAGAGAGGGAAGCCTAGGTGAAGGTTCAATTTTACTCAATGAAAGAGTAATAGTAATTTTCATAAGTTTAATGTAAAACATTAGTACATTCCAAGTAATGAAGTTGTCTTTGACAACATATACACACATCATAAGAGTATGTCAACCAAGACGTGACAGTAGTTAATCATATCTTCTAGAATAAAGTAAAATATACCTGGAACCTGAAATTTAAATGAAGGTAGTAATTTGAAGCCAATTACCCATGTGTTATCCATGATATTTTCATTACTCAAACCATACCATTTCCTCCTTTAAATCAGGCAGTCTGCACTTCACCCTAGAGCATATTCTTACAATGAAAAAAGTCAACAAATGAACTATAAATCACACCCATAAATCTACTACCCAGCAACTAGTGCAACATGTAAAGTTACAAGTGTTTTTGAGGTGCTCCCATGAGATGAGATTAGATGAGGGATCCCATAATGTTGTTCTAAACCCACACCAGGGAATACAATGAAAAAGGCACAAGGGAAACCATATCAAATGAGTATGATCCCACAAGTATTTTTTTATAACAACCTTGTACTACCTAAAATTTCTGGAGTTAATTCACTTTTGCACTATAGTTTTCCCAAGTACATATACTATTTAGGTTGATGACCTCATCGCAGAAAAATAGAATGCTTTTATAAAATGAAAAAGCTAATAATTTCTTCATCACAACCCAAAATGAGGTCAATACATTACGTTACCAGTTGGGTGTTCCAATGCCTTATTCGAGGAACACTATGAATAGGAAGGTTCATACAATTTCAAAGAATATAGAAGTAAAGAAAACTAGCCAACACAATGATTTCTAATTCCCTTTGCATTCCAATAGCCACCTCAACGCTCAACTAATGAAGAACCTAAAGATTAACCTCCACCAACTACCAACAATGTTTGATCAAAGCCTGACACAATGAAATTAACCATTTAGTACCTAATTCATAACCTTTAAGCAATGTTCAACTAAATACACATACAGGAGGGAATTACAGAATTTTACGTAATGCCTTAAAGAATAAACCAACTCAATTATTAATAAAATTCCAAATGATTACATATAAAAAATACCAAGAAATAGAATATGCATAAATGGAAAGATATGATTAAGTAGAACCAAACACATGGAGCTAATCTTATGCAAATTTAATCTTAATTCCTAAGTTACCTATGAAGGTCACTTGGATAGCAGCTTTACCCTTCACCTGAAATAGTATGTTATGTTTAAGAGAATGATTTGATATCAAAATTACTAACATACTGTCAAAATTAGCTACTTAGGAACACTACCACAGGAATATGCATGCATGAAGTTGTCAACGAATAAAAAAAAATAATGCCATTCTGGAATGACATTACTAATTTATACTTTTTACTCGGTTATCCTTCCAAAATCTAGTTAATACCAACAAAATATAATCTTAACCCATTAATGCCAATGGCAAACCTCAATTGCCAAAAACTTTCAAAGTTTTTAAAAATTCCATACTCCCCCAATATGCATCATACACTTCCAATTCTTTCCATTCCTAGTTCTCTACCCTCTCCTTTGTCGAACACAATCAGGATTTTACCCTGCCATAAAAGCCAACAGTACATATGGGGCAGAGACTGTGAAGGGTACACAAGTGGTCACATCCGAGCTACAGGGTGGCTACTGATATTCAATTTTCAAACTCCCTGACTTTTCCCTGACGGCCTTACCAATATCCCTGACCGATTGCCAAAAGGTCTGCTATTATCGGAATATTTTATTTCTGATGAATTAAATTTTTGTCAAAACTCAGAAAATGTTAAAAGCTGAGATCAATACATTAAAAGCTACAAGAAAGAAAAAATACATTAAACCTTCACAAGTTAAGGCCTAACACAAATTATACACACTTATAATACATTTTTCACGGCCACGGGTATGCAGCCGCGTATCGTATTTTCATGGCCGTGTATGTTTCCTTCGGTAAAATTACAAATTGACAATGTCTAATTCTTCAAGGAAGAGGTGGCGTGGTAGCTCTGGGAAGTTTAAGATGACTGAAAAGGTATCGAAGGGAAAAATAATGGCGAATTTACTGGTGGACTTCGGCACAGGTTGCGCAAAAAATACAAACCAAGCCCAAGTTGTATGATTGGATCAAAATCTGATGGCACGAGTGACGGTTAGAAGCGAATAACAATTTGATTAACGTGGTTAAAACCCCTTGATTCTAAGAGGGAACCAAAAATGAAAAAATATTAGTACAAACAAACAAAATGTAATCGTGCCACTGCGAGCGAAAACAGGAGGCAATTAGCAATGGCAGCATCATATTCATGAATATCATATTTGAGGTGGTTTGTGACCTGACCAAATTGCTTCGAGACGGAGCTAAGAGTGCCATTCAATAATTACGGCGAGCGTGATAGGAGAAGAGTGGAGGAGGAAACTTCTTACTGTCTCGTGAAGGAGGTATGGGAATCGATGATGATCTTACATAATATTTTGTTTACACGTGTGATCTTACTTGTACTACCATTTTGATAATCATCATCTCGTATTTTTATAACTGCATGTATTCACTACAAGCTAGTGTACTGCAACTACCTCTTGACCCGAGTCTCGGAAGTTAAAAAAAAACATTATGTAAAATCTTCCGAACAACATAGCCTCAGATTCCTTGTGATGAGCAGAATAGCAGAATACATGGTGATCATGAATCATAATGCTACTAGGCAAATTTCGCATTAAGGATATACAAAAGAGATAAATCGTACGACTGATTCACAGCTAAATAAATAAGATTCACAACTGAATGTTCATCGACTAATGAATTGACGGAGCTTATTCTATGCACTTCGGCAATGAACATTCGTTTTAGTTGGTCAAATGTTTTGGTAATAAAGGGCATGAAAGACTGCCCGATAAATGTAAAGGTAGAAAAATAAGGAGAATTTCCTATCCCAGTTTCTCCCCGACTGTTACGAGAATTCCCTGATTATTCCCAGACTTTTCCAGATTTCCAAAATTCCCTGACAATTCAGGTTTTCCCTGACGATCACCACCCTAGAGCTAGACCTTGAAGTGTTCACTCGTGCTTCTCGTGATACATTCACCATATTTCTAAATGTTATGGCACGCGCATACGTAATATATGTGTAATGCCACTCTGAAAAAATTTCCCATTTCATGTATAGTACATACATGTGATTTATATACTGCGGAACTTTGCTGGCTATGTTTATCATGCAAAGCCTTATGCTGAATCTCACATACGTCACCCGAAAATGAACCTAGGTCAAGGAGCAGATGTTGCCCTGGGTTTGTGCGATAAAGTTGGTTTACGTCAGGAAACGAAACTTCACTTTGACAATTTTTTCACTTCTGAAAAGCTTTTTAAATGCTTATCAGTAAAGGACTTAGGAGGAACAGGAACTCTTCGAGAAAATAGGGTGAAAAGTGTCTATCAACTGACAGAAAATAATCTTTTCAGCAAGAAGAAGAGGGGTGACTTTGTATATGCCTCGAATGGTTCATTGCTAATAGCAAGGTTGAATGACAATGCTGTGGTCACTGAAATGACTAATTGTATTTCTAAAATTGGGACAAAGCAAGTGAAGAGATATTCTTCCATTGAAAAAAAGAGTATCTCTTCCAATGCAACCATTATCTCAGAATATAATGAGAATATGGGTGGCGTGGACTTGTACGATCAATTTGTTACCAAGTACCATACCAAAGGACCAAAAAGTCGTGGTGGGCATTTTTTGCTTGGGGACTGGATGCATCATGCACACAGGGATGGCTGTTGTACCGAAAATTGGGGCACAATATACCCCTTCTACAGTTTTGGAGGGAAATAGTGGCATATACTACTGGGGCATTATGGTGCAAAGGAGAGTCTCATTCATGTGGCCCCATGGAAGACCTTCACAGAGAAAAAACCGATCACATCATTGTTCGTGTTGGAACTAAGTAGAAGATGTATAGTGTGTGGAAACCGAACAATATACCTATGTAAAAAGTGCCATAGTGCCCTTCATCCGGAGTGTTTCGAGGCATTTCATTGTTGATATTGGCCAATAAAGGGTTGTGGGTGCCCAGTGGGTAGAGCACTGAGCTACTGACGGGAGGGTCCCAGGTTCAAGTGACAGGCAAGAGCCTTTCTGGACACCCCCCCTCTCAAAAATCCTCATGATTCGATTTTCTGCATGTCAGAACTTCGTAGGAAATCGCAGGTGGCCCAGGGAAAGGAACTGGCCCCCCTACCTTGAATGTGTAAATTTCACACGCCATTGGCTTAGTACAGGGTGAGCTCTACTCTCACCTATCAAAGACCAACCTTCGGGTTGAATCACTGAGTGATTGGCCAATAAAAAGAATTTGTAATAACTAGAGGTCCGTGAAAGCGGTTTTATTTTTTGCTAAAATTCATTTTAAAACTATGTGATTTCGGTGTTATAGAAAATCTTGGCGGTGTTATTATTATGTTACAATTTTTGTGCATTTCTAGGCGTTTTATTATTTTTGGTACACATTTTAAGAATGCTTATACTTTTATTAAGCATTTTACGTAACAAGAAAGGCAGTGAAAAAAGCACGCATAACTAAACACAATCGGAAACAAAGAAACTTGAACTGGGGGTGATTCGAAATGATTTTTTTTGCATTGAAGCTCAGTGGAGCACCGAATATCTGACGATCAACCACTAATAAGTAGCACCCCTCTCCTCCTATCTTTTCTGTTACTTCCCCCCTTGCCTCAACTGCTAGCGCTTCCATTCCCAGCCAGCGGCTGAGTTTAAGACTACAAAATTGTTACATTAGGCCCACACTAAAGGTTTTCCTGCAACAAGTGATCCAATTACGCTGTCTACTGCGTCGCGGTGAGTCATGTGCGCGCGCGGCATGTGAGCTTATATTTCCGCTCTTCCACGGCCGTGTTCAGCACATTATTGATTCAGAATATCTAATTCTTCTGGAGAGAAAGCGCGTCATTCTAGATATTTCCGAGAATTTCAGGATTGATAAATGTGAATCGATGGAGAGATCAGTGATTAATTTAACAGCAAATTCCAGCGGAGACATCACTACAGTACATGGTATTACGCGAATGCGATATGCGCGAGACAAAACAAGCCAATTGACCTTGAATCATAATGAGATAGAGCGAATGAACGTCATCAGCGTTAAACATTGAAGGCTTAGGCTTTGATCTATTATAATAATAATTAAAAAATGTCTTTATTGGGGCGAGATTGAGACAAAACTGTCCCTTCTGCCATCCAACCCCTTACATTATGACTCATTACATGTGATTTTTTTCGCTAATTCACGTAAAATTCACGAAAAAGGCGAAATTTTGTTTTATTTTCCGATTTCGCGTTAATTCGCGATATCGCGTCTCGCAAATTTCACGGATCCCTAGTAATAACTCATGTGATTTGATTTAAAAAAATAATATTATGTAAATAAAAGTCAGCACTTCATTATTTTCATTTCTTATCCATTACTCACCCTATTTTAAAAGCTTTTGATTTATAATTTTCAATAATTCATGTACTATGGAATCATTTATCAGGGTAAATGAAAATATGTACACCGCCACGGCCACTCCACATAGGCAACTTAAGTTGCCAGCAAAACAAACATTGTTTCACTTGCATAATATTTTTTAAATTATTTTTCCTGAAATAAGGTACCTTTGGAGAGAAACATAAAACAAAAACTGTCAAAAAATTTTCTCAGGGCATTAATGGGTTAATACAGATAGCTAACACTTTTCCAGGAGAGAATGACAGACCAACATTAATTTATATGGTCAGTGAGTAAATGTAAATATAAATTGACTAATCTAACCCTTATCATGGGCCCATTTTGTAAATAAAACCACATAGTAATTTTTTGACAATGTCAAACAATTTCCAAGCAAGCTGTAAAAAATCAAACATTATTCAGGCCTGAGGCCATTAACTGGGCTAATAAACATCAGAAGTTGCTTATATTGGATTGTTAAGTCCCAGATAAAGAATTACCACCCTCAACGAGACTGGTAGAGGAACTTACGTAAACTTTGTTGTCAGGGACTGTTTTTCTGTGCCACAACCAATGGTTGGTGTTTTGGTTTTAAGGCTGTTGTACACTGTACAATTTCTTGTACAAGAAATTTGATCATGCTCTAAATTATTGGATGAAACCATCATAGATCCACTCCGTAGCTTCTGCGCATGACATGTGATGGTAGTGATGCATTCATTTAGTATTCATAAGGTTGGTGTCCTGTGTTTGCAATCACCTTTTTTCCTATTAGCGTGGCAACTTCCATTTTTGTTGTACATATCGTGACATTCTTTGTTGCTTCCATATTATGATATTCTTTGTTAATTCCATATTATGATATTCTTTGTTGCTTCCGTATTGTGATATTCGTCGGCCACGTTGGCAGTGCTATCTTTCTCAAAAGATGAGTTGGACATACTGACAAGCAATTATCCTCAATGAAATTTGGATGACGTTATTGAAACAAAAAGGCAATATTAGAACAAGCATAAACATAATGTTTGGATTATAAATGATGGGTTTCATGAGCCGACAAAAGAGTGCAAGCAACCAATCGTATAATATCATTTTATTAATGCTAGGATTAATGGTAGCAAATCATTGTAACCAAGGTACTGTGGCAGTATTTTCAAAATACTATCATCATCGGATATTGAATTCAGCTGTTCGACAGAAAACGATATCTGCGCATGTTATTGGCGCACAAATTGCATGAAAATCTTTGATCCTGTACGACCGTCAACCAACTTCTTGTCCAATTTCTTGGCCAAATCTCGCCATTCAATTTACGGCATACGATCTTGTACTGTGTACAGTGGCCTTTAGGGTAGGAGGGGTTTTTCAGAGGATTAAAGATTATTGAAAAAGAAGAAATGACTCCTGTAAGATTAAGGGACACACTGTAGCATTCCACAGGATGAGGGAAGAGTGAGGTAAAAGAAGAGATTAACAGGAAGGGGCCTGAAGAAAGAGAGTTGCTATGTCATGCACCACAGAAATCATCTCAAAATGCATCACCCCCCCCACCCCAAATGGTCATCCCTTCACCGGCAGGTCTCAGCCAGCAAAGGTCATGCCATGCCATGGTAATGGAGAGGAAAAAACCCACCCCCACTGCAGATTGCCCCGTGATCGCCGATGCAGGTTACCCAGTAAGTTGTATATTCACAGTGAGGCAATGGTCTCGCTTCCCTATTTCATCTCTCTCTTCTGAAATCCGGCTCACAAGATATACATTCCAAAGCAAAGGAAAAATATGGAATGAAGATAAATCAGGAGACTAATGCAATGAACTTAACTTTTTATTTTTCACACTTTCATTGAAAAACCCTACCAGTTTCAATACTCCCATGTCATTGTCAAGGGTGTTCTGATATTGACACGGTGGCAAGCCCTTATATCTACTCCAAATCAGGGAGAAACTGCAGGAGTGGTTGGGGAAGTTAAGATGGTATGGTTAAGAGGGATAAGTAATATGTCGAAGGTCAATGTGATGGGGAAATGCTTTTTAAAGGGGGGATGGGAACATGTTACGATCATTGACATTTTTAAATATCCCAAAACGATATCACTTCATGGGAGTTTTCCAGCACTGGAATAAAAAGTTCTGGGGGAGCTACATCAGGACTGTAGGGTGGCTGGGACACCATTGGCACATGGTGGTGTGAGCTGTATAAATAGGTCACAGGTATGACGAAAGGAAACTCAAGACTACAGAAAAATAAACTACAATGCATGTTAGTTTAACTATTTCGATGGTCACTGCCATAGTCAGTCAGAAATTAGGATATCTGCAATGTGCTTAACGACTACTAATTCCCTTCTCTTATTATGCTGTCTTATGTAGCCCTCCTTTAGGAGTGTTATGAGGCCGGAAAAACTCAAATAGCTGTTGATTATCAAAAATCAATATCTTTTGAATGGCATTCCAGTAGTTCTTACTCAAGCATTACAAAATGTTTTGAAGATAGCATAAGCAGCTGATCTAATTACATTTAGACATAATACACGAGTGGCTGAAGCAGTAATCTGTTGAAAAATATCTGAGAAATATTCATCCTATCATTTTGTGTTTACACCTGAATGCTTGGTGATAAAAACGACGGAGGAATCTGAATGAAATGGTGACTTGGGGATCAATAAATGTAGGCATTTCTAAGTGATGAGGTTACTTTTTTTAAATGTCAACCAGAGCTCCCACACTACATATTTTCAAGCCAATAATATTTGTGGAAATGCTACAACAATTTAGAACATTAATCATTACTGTTAGATAATCATCCAGTTGTCATAGAACTCATAATTGGCATAGATATAAATGCTAGGTATTTTCAGTATAGGTAATGTATGAGTAATTTTCGATGATGTTGCTACTAAAAATATGGTCAGCAATGTTCACAACTTGTCTCGTGCCCTTCCCCCAAAATGCAGCTTGGGGGACTTGTCTCCCAGCAGAAATTGCAGACAAGGTGGGTTGCCCTGGCTGTTCCCTTGAGAAAGGGAATGAAGGGCAATAATCTCTCAGGGATCACCCTGCCCTCAATAAAAGGCAAGAGTGAGCTTTTTTATGCTCTGGGCATTAAAACGTGCAAGGGACAGTGCTGCAATGTTGTCAAATCTTCAACTTGAGGCTATAAAAAAATCTGCCACCTTAGGAAAGATTTCTATGTTGACAGCTGTACATAGCAATGGATTTGATAAAAATGTACGAATAACATGGCAAATACAACCTAATTTAGGAGAATTCTGAACGCAAAATAATACATGTTATCATAACTGTAATAACAAACACCATTCGGCAGAAATGACAGCTTTACCCATCTTTTCACACCACGCTGGCCCCTGAAATCATTTCCTGGCCCTTAAGAGCAAAAGGATGAAAACCAGAGTAAGCTCCAATGCACATCGTGATGATGTCATCATTGATGAAAAACATTGCAGCACTCAATTCAGTAAACTACACATCACCATCGTCACTTGAAGTGAACTTGTGCTACATAATGATGAAATCGGAACAAGAACATAATCCTTGTCAATACATAACCATTTCATAAAAATACCTGCTTTTAATTGTTCGGGAATCGGGTTTCCTATTTTCACTGCCAAGCACACTTTTCAATCAAAATTCAGCATTGACAAGATGAATTTTTAATCCCAATTCATGGGATTAGCTGGCAGACAGAGTTATACTTGAGTCCCTGTTGAGACTTTCAAGATTCTTAATGACTTCAATGGGGAACATGCACAACTTTATATACCCCTTTTAATTAGAAGTTTATTAGATAAAATGTACTTGGCAAAAATTTTGCTGAACAGTTGTGCGACAAAAATATAACTCTTTTAAACTGTAACTTTTCGGTCAAGTCTGCCTAAGGTGTTGCCAACAAGAAAAACTTATCAGCTCAGAGGCAAAATTTTCTAACCCAGTGTTGGAAAGAGATTAGACACCATTGTGGCATGGTCCTCCAAGAGAGCTACCTTCCACCCATGCCTCATATTGGGGGGACCCATCCTCAAATGACCTGGCACATTTCTGCATAGGGGTGTGGAAGGGCCTCAAGTGCGCTCGGAGGCAATCAAGTAGCCACAAGGAGTGCAGCCTTCTTTTTGAGTGCTGCATGGAAGGCCCTTGAAGACTTGCAGTCTAGGACCCTCAGACACAGCTTTAGTTAAGTAGTTACAACCCCAGTCCAAATGCAGTTCAAAGCTTCAATTAACCTTATCACCCTCGATATTTCTTAGTCCATGACAACTAGTTTTTCAGTATTAATCTTTACAATGAAAATGTTCCAATATTTTTCCCTTTATTTAGTGGTGATAAATACTCCTATCATAAAATATAAATGATTTACATATGTAGTTGTAATCCGTAATATGTATCAGTTAACAATGTATGAAATTAGAAATTTTACGTGGTTGCACGACTCATTAAAAATCAAAGAAGTGCTAGAAGTGACAATAGACTAGAACATACACTACAATGGTGAACAGTAAAATATTTATGCTACAGCTGATACATGCAGGTTACACAGTAAAACCTCTACCTAGTCAACCTCTTCATATTGTAAACCTCAATCAGGGTGGCTACTGATAACCAATTTTCAAATTCCCGGACTTTTCCCTGATGGCTTTACTAATTTCCCTGACCAATTGCCAAAAGGTCTCCTATTATCGGAATATTTTTTTCTGCTGATTTAAATTTTCGTCAAAACTCAGAAAATGTTAAAAGCTGAAATCAATACATTAAAAGCTATAAGAATGAAAAAATATATGAAACCTCCACCCTAATGAAAAAATATATTAAACCTTCACAAGTTAAGCCCTCACACAAATTGTACACTTGTAATACATTTTTTGCAGCCGTGTATCGTATTTCCGTGGCCATGCAAGTTTTCTTCGGTAAAATTACAAATTGACAATGTCTAATTCTTCAAGGAAGAGGTGGCGTGTTGTGGTAGTTCTGGGGAGTAGTAGATTACTGAAAAGGCTTCGAAGGGAAAGTTAATGGCCAATTTACTGGTGCACTCCAGCACAGTACGCAATATAACGCAACGGTACGTGAAAAATACAAACCAAAGCCAAGTTCTTGGACTGGATCAAAATCGGATGGCATAAGTTTTAAAAGCGAACATCAACTTGATTAACGTGGTCATAACCCCTTGATTGTAAGAGGGAACCAAAATTGTTAAAACATTTTTATAAACAAACAAAACTTAATCGTGCCACTGCGAGCGAAAACAGGAGGCAATTAGCAAGGGCAGCATCATATTTAGGAATTTCATATTTGAGTTGGTTTGTGACCTGACTAAATTGCTTCGAGAGGGAGCTAAGCACAACTACATAACTAAGATTCGCAACTGAATATTCAACGAATTGACGGGGCTTATTCTATGTACTTCTTTGCGGCGACAGACATTAGTTTTAGTTGGTGAAATAAAGGGCTGGAAAGACTGCCCGGTAAACATAATGGTAGAAAAGTAACGAGAATTTCCTATCCCAATTTCTCCCGGACTGTTACGAGAATTCCCTGACTATTCCCCGAATTTTCCAGATTTCCAAAATTCCCTGACAATTCCAGGTTTTCCCTGACGATCACCACCCTGTCAATGAAAAGGTGGAGCTCTACAGCCTTAAATGTACTAAATGAAAAGAAAAACTCCAATGGTCGTAATGACTGACTTCATTTTACTTTCAATTCAAACATTACGACCATTGGAGTTTTTCTTTTCTTTTAGTTTGTAAACCTCAGTTTTTCATAATATCTTCTAGGTCCCGCTAAAATCTGTACATGATTAAATAGAGAAATCTCTTTATATCGTACCTCTATATTTTCAAAAAACCTTTGCTCTTCGTACTGAGAATACACCCCCATGACAAACCAACTACCTCCATGGAATAAAATATTCTGGTATTATGTTTGCCAAAAGGATAGTAAAAATCTGTTCTAAATTAAAATTGCAAACCAACTTAAACCTCTAGATCAATTCCTAAATACCCATGTACAAGATTAACATCAGACATGGCTATGATACCTCATCAGAAGATTTGTAATATTTTAGGGTTCAAATTATCTTTCAAGGAGAATTTAGACTATTCTGATTTTATTTTACTTTCAATTCTCTATGAAGTTTCAATATTGTTGCGGCCATACCCTTAGAATGACATTGCATTTTTTTCATGCTTGCACCTCATGGTAGTCTGTTCATTCTGGATATTGTCACCCCGAACAGTAAGTTGACCATTCCAATTATCCATTTCAATTCGAGATTCCAAAGAAGTGAGATGCCAACTATCGGAGAAAGTCAGAAGCTCTAGTTCTGGGTAGCGCTTGGGTGAACGTGGAGGCAGATGGTGGTTTTGTGAGATTGAGTTTTTTTTGCTTTTTTTTCTTCTAATACTTTAGCTTATTCCTTATTCTAGCTTTAAAACATAAGATTAATTTTCCACCTAGGTTTAGGGTTTAGTTGGTCTTTATTTTCCTCTCAATTAATAAATAGTCAATAGCGTGGTTACTGTAGCGTAGTTTTTCTGTTTACAGAATATAATTTTAGTTCGTTATTTTGTAGGAATAGGATTTTGTTTTACTAATTTATCTTTAAGTTAAACTATCATTTTTTTAATATTACATAAAGGGGTTAGATATAATTTCCATCTTTTGTAGGATATAGTTCTTTTTGTTATCGTGCATTTTAGATCTTATTAGCTTAGGTTTTGTGGTTCGTTCATTTTCTTTGACTCTATATTGCATTATTTCATTTTATCTTAGGTTCTTAGTATTCATTGATCTTATAGTTCTTTTTGCCGTACATATTTTCCTTCGTATTAGATTAGGTTTTAAGTTTTAGAGGTATTTTGTTTTGTCGTGTGAGGGTCAGTCGCTCGATTTCTACAGGGCCGTCTATTCTGTCCACGGGGAAATGGACAAGGGTGGGGCGAAGTTTTCGGCGAGGAAGAACAAGTCCCAAAGCTTTTGCTCTGTTCCACAGTGTAATTCGAACGGCAGATAGATATATGGATAAGCATCTTTATTGTGGCAAGATTGAGACTAAAAGTCTCCTCTTCCATCCAACCCCTAATGAATGCTACGAATAATCGAAGTTCAGGATGAGCACCCCTAATGCTAATCCTGATCTTCCATATCATACATTTCCGTTTCCCGGGAAATTGAGTGTTTTTGTCTTCCAATGCTCTACTTTACAGCATAATCTGTTAAATGAAATCTCAATCAGTGGAGGTTGACATTCATACCTACTGTAAATATTGGTGGAATCTCTTGATACATTTTCATAGGTTAATGTATATCCTGAGACTGGCATAACTATTTGTGTACTCAACTCCTATTTATTCAATCCCGCCTTTCTTTGGAGGAATATAGATTTTATTATTCCAAATTAAATTTAAAATAGATGATTTCAATGATTTCTGGAGTGACAAATAATCTATATTCAATATCCCATTTAATCATATGGTCAACAGGTTTAGCTCAAGCAGATTTTTTAGACTGTACAATCTTGAAATGTCTTCGGTGTTCTATCAGTCTAGTAGCTTCTATCATATTTCATATGCCCTGATTAACACTAGACATTAGAAACGCCGTATTTTACCCATGCCTAAAAGGAAATTTCACCTAGAACTGTCGGCCATATTGGTTTTCGACGTCACCGACCACAGTGCCGCTGGTGGTGATTTGAGTCGCCAATATGTACAATCATGTATTACCATCCTCCCACATACAAAATTGAGCCACATTTTTGTAGTTGAAGACATCAGTCGGTGAAATACGCCTAATTTCTGCGCAAGTTTATAGTCTATTTTTTTAATGCCTTATATTATGAAGGAATGCGCTAACCTATTTTTAATTAGATAATTTACTGTCATGTTTTAAATACTTTGCCAGTAAATATGAATGAAAGCATAAATTAGATGATTAATTTTAGACCCAGGATGGACATGACAAATCCTTAAAAAAGGCAGTTGGTGACAACTGAAACTAAATTAGCATTTTTCCAAGCCATTGATGAGGGGAAGTGAAAAATAGATGTTGCAGAGGCCTTTAGAATACCATCATCCAACCTGATATCCATTTTAAAAAACCTAGATAAACTGAAGAGGCAGAATATTAGAGCATGCGTAAATAAAAAATCTCGGGTGGTGAAAAGTGAACAGTTAGTCAGGCTAAAGTGAATAGTTAGACATATTTGACTGGTTGATGGAAGGCAGAGCCAGAAATATTCCCATATCTGGATCTATTCTACAACAAAAGGCAAGAGAAGTAGCAGTGAAAGTGGGAATTGAAAATTTTCAAGCATCAAATGGGTGGTTACAAAAGTTTCAAGTGCGGTGGAATCTCAAAACTTTGAGATGAGTGGGGAAGAAGCTTATATTTGTGACACAGAGGTGGAAGAGTGGAAAAAAACTTTGCAGATGATTTTAGTTGGGTATAACCCAAAAGACATTTTTAATGCTAATGAGGCAAGATATTTTTATAACTAGCTTCCTCACAGAATTAGAGGCAAATCATGCCATGGAGGGAGAAAAGCAAATAGATTCACAATGCTCTTCTGCACTTATTTTGATGGTTCTGAGAAACTGTAGCCACTTGTGATTGGGAAATATAGAAAGCCTAGATGCTTTCAAATATTAAGAAACTTCCTTGCTCATTCAAAAACTCAAACTCTTGAATAATAGTACCTTTATTCTGCGAGTGGTTGGGCATGCTGGACTCAAAGATGGTAGTGATGCACCAGAAAATAGTTCTATTTCTTGACCAGTATTTATTACGTATAAAATTGAGGGGATTGTATAACAAAACGTCAAAGTACTATCTTTTTCTCCAAACACCACCTGTCAATTGCAACAACATGATCAAAAAATAATTTCCATTGTGAAGAGAAATTACAGACAGCAACTTGTGTCATACATGTTGCAACCAGTCGAGGAGAAAAATGAATGTGAAAAGGAGTTCTAGGAATATAATGCTGGCCATGTACAGGCTCTGTCTTCCATGTACTTGTTTGAAGTCAGAAATTGTAGAAAAATGTTTTATAAATGGTGCATTTGTGGGGGATAGAAGAGAGGAAGATACTGTGTATAAGAATGAGTGAACAGAATGGCTTGAAATAAATAGAATGATTAATGTTTGGTCATCATTTGATGATTTTATTAATGTTGACAATGCCTTGCTCACATGCGCCCCAAATGAGGGCGAGATGCAGGAAGAAGAGGACGAAGAAGTTGGCGGGGAACCACCAGTAGTAGTCCATAACATGGAAGGAGAGAGTGATGGCAAGGAATTTATGCCAGTGATCCCCAAAAAACCTTTGGGTGCGATGGAAAGATACTTTTATTAATGCGGAGGACTGCAGCAGTGAGAATCTATTGTTATTAAATAAGATAGAAACAGGGTTTCCACGAAAGTCAAAATGTTAAACTCAAGCACAATTCCAGGATTTCAAGGCTAAATTTATTAAAATGTCCGGGCTATAATATTGTGGTTTTTGTACAATTCAAAGTGATGTTTTTCAAGGTCTACGTAGAATGCAGATTTTTTCTAGCTTCACCCTTAGCATAGTACAGATAAAGTAATTAAATAAGAAATAAGTTAAAGTAATTAAATATGTAGCTTTATTGGTAGTAAGAAACTCTCTTTGTTGGTTTGGAAAGATACACTACTTGTTGATTGAAAATCCTCTTTCTAATGTTGAATCGTAGGCTTCTGCAGTGTTCTGGATGAGCGATGAAGTTCACTTTTGGGTATTCCCCACGTTCGTTGTCTTGTGTTGACGACAGTTTCACCATGGATTCCACCAGGCCGAAGTGTCGTCAACACAAGACAACAAACGCGGGGAATATCCGAAAATGAACTTCATCGCTCATCCTCTTTCTAAATTAGCATCTTCATGAGAAATTACACATTCTTCTACAAGAGGAACTTTAAGAACCCATTGGCTTAAGTCTTCATCATTCACTGCCACTGTTTTGGAATGATGATTTTCCATGTTGATACTTTTTTTATCAGTTGATGAGTTTTTGTATGAGCAAGGAAGTTTCTTGATATTTTAAATGCACATACCTCACCATGTCCTTAGTAAGTACGATAGATTTGAGATTACCTTTATGATGGGAGACGTGGTCCCAAATAGGATGAATCCCTGTAAGTATCTTGTAACATGTTCTCTACCATTGTCTTTGTTCACGGAGAGGCCACTCCTAACATTATAAGTAAAATCTTGATACAATGACAAATGTCTTGGTAGTCCTTTTTTTCCCCATGACTGAGAACAAAACGAGACCTAAATGCTCCCTTTCTCCATCAAACCCTCCTAGAATTTTTCTAAGCTAAGTTGTGTCATCTAGAAAAGTAGAAAACTGAATATTTGCATATTCAGCCAGAACTGCAGTGATATGTTGGCACTTCATTAATATTGTCAGGCAAGTTTTCATAGAATGCTTGCACTTATCAGGTTCATTGAACTTAACGGATGGTTTAAGATGGCACAAAGCCTTTATAAGTTTTTACTTTGTGGGACTTCTCTCCATAATCTTCCCAGCTGCTTGGACTAGGATTGTCCTACACTCATTTCTAAAGAGAAGTTTGTCTTTTTCAGGTACATCAAGTTTATCGTTATTCCTCACTAGATGCAACCAATTTCAACATTCTTAGCAGTCAAGGGGGGGAGGGGAGACAACAAACCTCTAGGCTTGAGCTACCACAAGCCACACTGCACCACCTCATAGCCTACCCAGTGCAGACTGTTGGCTTAGTAATGTGGGAGAGGGGATGCTGGTTGGCGACACATCCACCGCCACAGTATAAGAGCAATAAGGGCCAATTTAGATATGGGGGACACTGTAATATCGTGGAGCCAGATGCCTACTCAAATCAAGGAAGGTCCATTCCTTAATTAACAGGGTGTCCACTAAAGTCAAAATATAAAATTCAAGCATAATTCAAGATTTTCAAGGCTAAAATTATAAATATTTTCCAGGGTAATATATCGCGGTTCTTGTACGAGTCAAAAGTGATGTTTTTCAAGTTCTATGTAGAATAAGGATTTTTTGTAGTTCAACCCATAGCATAATATAAAGTAATTAAATAAGAAATAATTGATAAATTAAAGTAATTAAATATGTAGTTTTATTGGTAGTAAGAGACTCTCTTTGTTGGTTGGGAAAGATAAACTACTTTTTGATTGAACACCCTCTTTCTAAATTAGCATTTCAATGAGAAATTACAAATTCTTCTACAAGAGGAACTTATAGAACCCACCGGCTAAAGTCTTCAGCATTCAACCACTGTTCTTGGAATGATGATTTTCTAAGTTAATATTTTTTGCCATGCTTTTCTATTTTAAGTCTCAAAGCCTCAATTTTCTTTTCACTCAGAATCAGAATGTAACATTTTTGAACCGGTAGACTACATAGAAAAAAGTGAAATCATAACAATCTTTAGTATCCTACACCATCTTTTTCTAACAAAAATTAATGTAATAAAAATCCTACTTCAAGTAAGCGCATCCTGAATATATCTAACAAACATCGGCAGTTAGATTTCTCAAAAAATTATAGAAAAGTTTGTAAAAAATATATTGCAAAGCCTACCAGAAAGCCAACTACATTGTACTTACAGTAAAGTATCCGATCACATCAAATGTGCAGTTAAAAGAAACATAAGTTCATTCTCATTAATATAGGAATACTTTTCCAATTATGAATCAAATCCTTGAATGCTTTCAAAATCTTTTTTAGAAACAAAAAAAAAATTTTAATGCGGCCAAAAGATCCCATTTATGGAATATCCGGGGATTCCATTTATAAGACGAAAAAATTATTATAGAATATTTCAAGCAGCAAAACTAGTAATTTTGCAATGTCTTATTAACAATAACCTTTGAAATGAAATTTGAGAATTTTCTACTCCTAAGTACTCCTGTAACTCTGATCTTGAAATGAGATTAGCCTTTTTTTATGCTACTAGAAGCAAGATTTAAAAAAGTCTCAGATTTTCTCTCCATTGGCCTGGGTATGCAAGAAAAAAGTAGAATGACATGTGGATTTAGGAGAATGTATTCTCCTAAATCAGGTAAGCCGACAATAGCAGAGTGGGGTAGTGGACTGCAGGTAATGAAGTTTGATTCTTATCGCTGTTTAAAATTTTTCTTTCAGCCATTGAATCAAAAAGTTTATCATCCTTCATTTCCAAACTTTTTGTGCGGATACTGACTTTTTTGTACTTCTATCGTTTAAACTACCTACATTTACAAATGCGTCACTCAAAAATACATTGTAAAGTTAACATAATGATTACACGATTTAATTCTGCAATAAAAAATTTTACCAATCCTTTCACTAACGCCAAATTTTATTTTTTTAATTATAAATTCACATGAAATTTCTGATAATCTACTTTTTTTAACTGCCTACTAGCATTACCCTAGGAATACAGCATAGCCTGTATTCCTAGGCAGTGTTAAGGATCGAACTCGCGACCTGCAGTACACTAGTCCTCATTTTTAGCAACTACGCTATCATAGGGTCACGGGAGTCTGGCGAATGTAGGCGACCCGCGTGACATTCGGCTTTATTTTTTTTTCTCAGGCATCCGGGCCTATGGAGAAAAAAGTCACGACGATTATTTTTTTTATTTTGTTTTTGTGGCACGGAAAAAATTTTATTTCGTGACTAAGTTACACATTCTCTCCTTGTCAGTATCTACCATACGTACGTACATTCCATTCGCGGGGCGCATCGATCACTAAGCCGAGAAATTTAAAATCTCCGATCCGGATCTGAATTTTTGCTGTCTTCGGATATGATTTCAGTAGCGAATGAAATGAAAGACCCGTGGATCCAACCCGACCATCCTTAATTTATTAATGGTACATTTGTAAATCTAATTTAAGCAACAAAAGTATTATAAAGTGAGTATTCAGATGTACTGGTTTGAAATTGAAGATAATAACATTTTCGATGCAATGACTGAAAGAAAAATTAAACTGCGATACGGATCGAACTTCGCACAGTACCTACACTAGCTCTCGTTGTCCGCCTGATCCCGGCGAATTTAAGGCTACCCGCGTGACATCCTACGTAATTTTTCCCGCGATACCGGGGTAATGGGGAAAAGTCATATTTCTTTATTTTGCTTCTAGTTGCATGGGAACATTTTCATCTAATTTCGTGACACGAGTTACACATCCTCTTCTTGTCAATATCTACTGCACCTACATTCCATTCACGGGGCACTCCGATCGCTAAGCCGCGAAAATTAAAAATCTACGATCCGGATACGATTTTATACCGTGTCTTTGGATCCGAATACGGAACCAAGTAAAATGAAAGATCTGTGGATCTTTGGATCCGACCCGGCCATCACTACACGTTAGGCATATGTTTGCATATCATGGGCTTAGTCCGATGTGCAATGAATGAGAACAAAGGGCACTTGACGTGACGCTGAAGGCATCTGTTCGACAGTCGAACAGTTGAACATCTCCGATTCACACAGCGCTGACGATACATTGAGCCTAACTACTTTTCCGTCGTTTATTTATTCATTCATACCAACGGCAAATCCATATCTTGAAGTCATCGTTATTTATCCTGTTTATAAAATAAGGATTTTTTGTCTTGAATTAAGAATTTTTAAAATTCCCGACTAAGACCAGAAAATCACGAATAATCCACGAACAATTCCCTGCACTGAAAATTCACGAATAATTCCAGATTTTCCAGGTTTTCCCGGTCAGTGGACACCCTGATTAAGGGCACCGAATGCTTTTTAAGGCTAAGGACACACGTATAATACCACTACCCACTGCCCCAAAGATGCTTAATCTCCAAACCCACCAAAACCCACTACCTCAAGACAGGTATTTTAGATCTAATGCCACGGGTCAGGGAGAGTCTGCGGAACTTGTGGGTAGGGGGTTAGATAATACTCCCAGATTCACAAATTTAAGAAAACCCACTGAAGAAAACCTCGAAAACAAACCCTACCTGTCAACACAAATTCCTACCCAAGCCAGGGTTCAGCCAGACCAAAAATTGTAAGTAATGTAACAATGAGTTATTTCTCGAGTATTTGTTCTCTTGACTCAGCCTTATCATGTATAACCGGTCCTGATCAATACCCCACTATGCTACCACCCCTGCGACATAATGGTGTCAGATGTGGGGCAGGGAGGTTGGCTGTGAACATCGAGAACGTTAACGAGGGAATTTAATATTCTAGAAGGAATGGTGATCTGCGGAGGAATAGGAGATTGATTAAGCATGCCTAGTTGATTGCAGTAAATTTTAATGACAACCATGGCCCACGAGGAGTATCGATCCAAAGTTTCTCATCCTTTGCATAACTTTGTTCAATCAGTGAATTTTATTCTATTGTTATATTTAGTATTTTGTTTTGGGGTTCCTCTGCCATGCTGATTCTATTTTCAGAATACAAAAAAGGGCTGTTTGGCTTATGATCAACGCTCCTTGTGATGCACCCTGTAAGCCTCTTTTTAAAAAACTGTCAATCTTAACAATTCCATGCATATATATTTATATTGCAATTATGTATGTTAGTAATAACATATCTGAATACGTGACAAATGACAATTGCCATTTTCACTACGCGAGAGCTTGTAAAGATCTGCATCAACCATTTGTTAGAACACAAAATGTTGCTCTTGGGCCCAAGTCAATGGGATTAAGGCTTTTTAATAGTTTACCAAAGGAAATTAAACATGAAGCAAAGATACCTGTGTTCAAAAAAAAGTTATTAACTTTTCTGAAAACTGAAATGTTTTATTCTGTAAATGAGTTTTTGAAAGTGTGATTTTCTTGTTTTGACGTGTCCTATATTTTTATATGTCTATACCATAAGTCTCTGAACAAATAAATGCATTATTATTATTATTAATCTCTGTTGGCCAGATGGACTGGCTGAGTCACTCAAATTCCGGGGGTCCATTTTCCCCTTTTCCGAATTCCCCGACTTTTCCCTGATTTCCAGATTTTCCCTGATCGCTGGGCACCCTGTATGCAATGATAGGTCGGGGCAGATGTTGGATGGGCCCTCATCCTCTATGCCCCTACATCAGTGCTCCCATCTGCAAGTGACAGGCCAATAAAAGGCTGGAACAATGGATCTAGGGGGCTCGAGAGGGCCTCTGCCCACCCCTCCAGTTTACATTTCACAATGAGAATAGACAGTTTTGACATTGGAACCAACTCTTGTATCAAATTGAAGTGTGACTGTTAGGAATGTGATCAATGTTTCTAAAATACTCAATTACATGGGTCAATAATAATCATATATTACTAAACCGAAGATCCTGGATCAAGTTCTCACTTGACTACAGAATGGAGACTACTTCCAGTTAAGTTTTACGGCTGCTATATGGGAAGTTAAACCATGTTCCCCTTGGTGCCTTTTTCCAACAGCCTGCTATTACTGATGCAGGCACGTCCCCACAGAGAACTATCACATTTATGTTGAATTGAACATGCATGAAATACCACAGATAATAAATAACAAATGTAATGCAGCTCTGTCATTGCCAACAAATGCTGCCTTACTAGCAGTCCTCGGATGTTACATCAGGATGCCCTTTGTGACCCTTCTAACACTAATGGTGACCCTTTGGTGTCCCTTCTAACAACGTGTGCATAGTCATCCATATGCTTAGTAGAATCACGCATGAAATATCACATTTCATAACAAATGTCAGTTAATCATGTCACATGCCCTATACTTGCATGTATAAATGTGAAATGCCAACAGAGGCCCAGCAGATGCTTCTATCACACTTACTTTATGGCTAAATATGATCACAACTAAGTGCATCATCAAATAAGGATGACACAACTCATTTCCAAACCGAGTATTTGTATGGGAAAATGAGATAAAAAACCTAATTGGTGTGGGATTGTTTTCGTAGACTATCCTAAAAATTGTAATACAGGTCCATGCTGTCAGCCAGTCAACAAAAACAGTAGTGTGACCTATCAATAAGAATTAACAACAAGGGATGAAGACTCGCCCCACCGGTTACCAAATTAATTTAACAAGCTACAGAAAGAAGGTTAGTCAGTAACAACTTTTGAAGGCTAACTTGCCAAAATGATTTCTTCAGTCAGAAGTGGCATTCAATTCACATTTTTGGGCAAGCCACCCATTTTACATACTTTTCATTTCCAAGTTCTTCATGGTTAGCCACTGAAACATTTGACAGCAAATCCACAACCACCCCCAAATTAAGATGCATTTTGGCTCTAACTAAAATTCGGCAAACTTTTGGACATGCATATTTTTTGAAACAACACAAGTAGTATTTCCAAATGAATACAGTTAAAACACGTGCTGTAGAATTTTAAGCCAGATACAATGACTTGTTTACCCCAATACAAAATGATTACACAAGGTGGAACTACGGGGAACTGTACGTCTATCTGCAACAATTTTAACACTAGGGGTACGGATATGAGCACCCCAAACCACCTATATCACCCCCTAGCCATATCAGGAAGAGTGATCCACTATCAATACTGCCCACACACCATCACCAGTAAATTTCCCCAAAAATACTCAACCCCGAGTAACAAGAAAATTATCTCCAAAAATTACACAATCATGGATCACACACAATAGGCAACTGACAATGGACATGACAACAAAAATCCACATGAATTTCGGTTATGCACAACAAAAGAACC
The DNA here is from genome assembly GCA_933228895.1 of Platycnemis pennipes. Lineage (NCBI taxonomy): Eukaryota > Metazoa > Arthropoda > Insecta > Odonata > Platycnemididae > Platycnemis > Platycnemis pennipes. Next base: position 121,177,624 of record OW121854.1, on the reverse strand, counting down.
AGTGTTAGCATATAAAAGCATTCACTTAACTAATACCCACCATTCATCCATTTCTTAGTCTCCATTTCATTAATCCCAAGGAGGTTTCCAAAATTCATAAGACAAGGGCAGAGGTGTCCAAAGGTTCCCCCTTGGCATCCCAGCTGCCCACCACTCAGGTGCCTGGTGTGTACAAAAGACAAGTTAAAGCATACTGGCCCCTTGATTTTCAAGTGACTTATGATTGGCTGCTATGGTCAGCACCAAACTACAAGCCTCAAAAGGCATTACTATGCATCACATCCATTCTTTGACTAAACTAGATGGTCTTACTTGCCCAGGATACAACATCAATTCATTAGGACAATGTATTGAAACCAAGATTTTTAGTTTTCCCGATTGCAATAGTAAGGACAAACGTCTTGTCAGGGTAGTGAACTGAAACCATTTACAGGTAATCCCCTACCTAGGAGTCCTGTCCAGCACAATGACCTTAGAGGTCTAGGTTACATGGACTTTTAACTCAAGTATCTTATCTCCCGCCACATTTCCTAAATACTTTACTCCCGAAACTTGCATATGCACTGTAAAATGGCTTCCATTTCATTGGCACACACTTGATATCAATAAGGCACATCACCCTCAGGTGTTCACTGCTACTTCATCAGTTCATACATGTACAAATGAATGACTATTTTATTTTTTCTGTCTGGCATTTCAATTAATAGCCTCATGAAAATTTAATGCAATACAAAGTAGTTATGCACATTATTTAATCATTATTTTTAGCTAACTAATCTAATTACTGTTCCAATAAGAGGCATTTTTGATACAATGGCATCAAACACACTTACCTAAAGATTTAGCACCCATTAATACCCCTCACTACTCTCTCATCTCCTCTTCTCAATTTGAGGAATTAGGTCAGCACTCTTCAGCAAACATCGAAGATTGAATTAAAAAAGGCTGCATTTCAAGTCATGACTTTTTCATTCCAAGATTATCATAAAATGCTCATTTTACATGGAATTGGCATTATTCAGATTACATAATAAATGCATAGTGTACATAAAAATGGTGTACTTTCAATACTGCATAAATATAAATATCAAGAGCATTATATTGAATAAACTGACAAAGTTTAGAAATGTTTTATGGGTGTTCATAGGGAAGGTCAATATAATCTTTTTTTTTTCAAACAATGTGAAATAAAACAGTATTAATCATGTTAAATTTTGTTTTATATACAATACTAATAGAATAACCTATATCATTTTACAGAAATTAACTAAAAAATCTCCAGAGAAAAGAGCTACAAACTCACGACAGTCACATTCAAAAGTTTAAAAATTAAAATGTTCATGAACAATACTGTGCAACAGACTCCAATCTACAATTCTTAATACCTGGCTTTGAATGGTCAGTGGTATTTGTTTAGTAAAACCAGAATCCAGGTAGTCACACAACTAAACATTATAAGATAATAGACATCTGCCAAAGCAAAAACCACATTTGCAATTGCATCACTTTATCTGTGTAATATCACTTTCATATTCACTTCCAACTGGCACAATTATTCAAATTTCTTGCAATTCCAAAAATAAAAAGAACTCACAATAATAGTTGCCCAAAGATGGGCAATAGAGAGAGCCTTGGAATGACCCTATGGCCTATCATTTAATTGAAAATGACATCAAAACACATGTTCCTATAGGGACTTAGGAGATTCACCTGACTTCACAACACTAATTCTTGGTCTATGGAGATGTATTTACTTCACCAACTTCTCTCACAGATCACGAATTGTCAAGCAATAATTTATCCAAACTTTTCCAGGAAATAAAGCAGCGGGGGCAAGGTGTATTGAATAAGAAGGGTGGACAATGAGTTGATTGAAACACATGATTCTGGTTGATGAGGGTTATCAACCTCATAATCATTTGCAGCAATAGTTGTCACTATGCCCAGTTGAGGGACGAGGCAATACTGGAGGCCCCAAACACTTTGTCATCAACCTTTGCATTTATTCTCCTGTTGTCACTAACAAGTCCCTTCTGTGATGTCACATCACTCCCAACACTTATCCTCAGAGTTAAGTTCAACTTTAAATAGACTATTACTGTTCGTCTAAACAAGGGAGTGGTGGATCACAGAAAAAAAACTATTTCAAATAATTCTTTTGTTTAAACACCAATCAGAGGTGGAGCAACACATGGTTACCCTACATTATACCATGGAAGCATTTTCACGGTCTGGAAGATAGTAGCCTAATTTCAAATCAAGTCAAATTCATGGCACCCGCGCCACTTTCAAGAACTACATACTAAATAAGTAAGCAGCCATACTTTTTCATGAGCCTTCTTAAGAGTGCCACCACTTTCGACAGCTGTTTGGTCTCAAATGGTTGTTCAAACACCCTCATGCAGTTAGATGTTTCAATTCCTTATTAAATATGTAGAATTCATCTGTTAACACACTTCATTTTTTTGCAAAAAGAGACATCACATTACTTAGAAACTTCATAATACAGCCAGACAGTACAATCATTGCACTCTTTTGTATCCCATACGTGAACTTGATGGAAAAATGAAAAATAAATAAGAAAATGCTCCCTCCCACATACCCTTAGGCTACAAAATCCCTAATGACATTCAACTAGATTCTAGTTAAAACACATTGCCTAAAGGTCAACACTGACCACTGTGTCTAAGTCCAACACAGTTTCAATAGTTCATACTTTCATCTCAATTCACATCCACACATTAGCATGTGTGTGGAACATTTCATTCACTCTCATTTTAAGGTAAGTATCTCAGTGTGACACCAAAAAAAAGACTTCAATGGTTTGATTTGAGTGGCAAACTTCAATATCCTGACCTACAGATCAGAGGTCTCACTACCCCAATCCCACCCGCCATTCTTACTCAAATGAAATGTGGGACGCAGACGGGTGGGTCATTTCATGAGTGAGTGTGTGTGCTTTCTCACTGTTGAGCCCAGTATCCAGATCCTGCAATGTAGGCAAGCTTTTTCAGTGCATAATTTGGTATAAATTCACAATTTCTTCCAGTTTCAAGAAAATTTATTATTGTATAAAAAAAGAAAGCATCTACATGCCTATATACTTTTCACCTCCTTTGTAAAATCATGTATGATAATTTTTATAGAGTCAATTGGGCATGCTTATTACTTGTGGGCGGGCAGGCAAAAACACTAGCATGTAGAGGATAGCCACGCCTTTACATTTGTCATAGAATCTTTGTTTGGGAATAATTTCATTTTTAAGTCATACCATCATTAGGTTAACACCATAAGTGGTCAGTTAAAAACCAAAACCTCTTTTTAAGGCTATAAGTAACTTTGACACCATGATTGAATGATGGAAATAATGTCTTGTGATGAACTGTGAATTGAAAGCAAAGAGGATCTTCAATCTACTTACCATAATCTGACTTGCCATATCCACCTCCACCCCCTCCTGCGACATAGCCATCTGAAAGAAACAATTTGTTGGAAGTCATTTTTTAAGAAGATAAACTTAGAACTATTTAAGAAACTAGACGAGGTAGCTGAATGCAAATTAATGGTCCACAAGACTATAAAACAACAATGAAAATCACCCCTTTAAACACAAATAAGCGATTTAGCAAACCTGGCCAGGGTAAAAACTGACAGACATAATTTACTTTGCCACAACCTTACCACAAAGCATGTCATACTAAACTACTAAATACTACGGCAAACAATTCACCAATGTTGCAGTAATGCAAACCAAATTGTTTAAATACCAAACTATGCATCACTGCTTCTTATTACCATACTGCATTACTGATTACCTTCCTAAAAGATAATCACCATCAGACCACAAACGGAGGCTCTGATTGGCAGAGATCACCAACCACTAAGCCCAATGGCATATGAAATTTACACATTAGGGTGTAGGGGGGGGGGAGGGGGTTAGATCATTTCCTGGTGCAGCCAGACATTTCCCAGACAGATCTGGTGTCCAAAATATAACCCATCCTAAGGTAGACTGGATATAGCGTAAGGCATCACCCATGATGCTGACCTATGACCTCCAATCAGCAACCCAACACAACCCTTTCCAACCTATTAGCTCAAATAGTCAGTACAAGCCCTCGGCAATCCCAACGTCCCAATGCAACAGCAGATTGTTGGTGAGAACTTCAATTTAAACAAGTTAATGCAACTTATCAATGAACTGTAGTAAGCATGTCCATGTTCTTACGGCACACCATGGCAGGGAATTTATTCCATTTCACCATAGGGCCTTAGGAATCTAAGACTATTTTTATTCCTTATGCAAAAGACTTTGCTGACTTCTGCAAAAAGTGGGATCATCTTACAATTAGAGGCAAAATACTAGACTTCAAACGGATTGCATTCAGTGTAACATAATGGGTCTTATTTTTCCAACATATAGATAGTTACCATCCACCGCCATGGAACATACTGCAACGTTGCCATATTGGACTAGGAGTAACGTAACAAGCACGTATTAGTTTTCCAGCGATTAGAGAGATTCAATTACAATCTGCTGACCGTACATAAAGATAGTAAATTTCATAATATTAAATCACTACTTGTTCAACATTCTTTGCTCAGTAGCTTTTTCCGTAGCATATTATAATCAGTATTTCTTTCCAAAATATATGCTTAATGTTTTTGAATAAAAACCTCTGTACACAACATAAACAAATTTAACAGAGACCATAAAAATATCAATCGTGGATAATCCAGCAAATCAATGACTTGGGAGACCATTAAGCTACAAGTTTATGTAATTAGTACCAAAGGGCATATTACCCAAGAACCAAGGCAGAAGGTTGAAAGTCACACCTTAATACATGGGGAGTAAACGAGCTCTCTTCATGCTAGAGCATATATCACACATTTGGCTACACATTAATTTGTTTTATTCAATCCCCGCAGCCTCTTTCATGTTAAGAATGTTCAATTTGATACAGCAATCTCATTTGTAATTTTGAAAATCTGTCATATTGTATACTACCCCATACAGTTCCTTGACTTAGGAGGTTAATTTGTTCCAATATTTTCCGCGTAAGTAGAAACACAGCAACTTACCAACCCATTTTTAAACCATTTGCGTTGCCGCTTTTACTGCGATTGGTGGCAATCGGCGACTATTTACATTAAGCATAATCTTTTGAGAGGTCATTAACATAATAAGACCATTCCGAGTCACAAATCCATCTTTATTTCACTGGATATTGAAATCTGAAATAAGTCTAATTTTACAAAACTTATTTTTTTTCCATGTGATGGACAACAAGACGCCATCTATGGAGTCGATAATTAACTACGTGTTGACTTATGCGGAATGGTCAAACTAGTCCGTAAATAAGATGATGCCATGTAAGGCGAGTGACGCGTTCTTTTCAGGTTTCTGTCTTTGCGACAGACTGCTAGTGGAAGGTCAAAATCACAAATTCTTATGGAGCAGGTCCGGCTTGTGACCAGTGACCGATTTCAAAGCACTGTGTGCGGTATTTATGGCATGACAGGACAAATAGCCGGTATACGCTCCCCATATCAAGGACAGCCAGATGCATTGCAGCTCATGGCGCTGTGGTTAAGTCCAGTCTGTTTTCTCTCACTTACTGGGGTGAATGTGTCTCGATTGCGGTTGCTGTGTGGCAATGTTAGACGTACATTTATTTTTATATGTGATGGCTCGCAAGGAAGCAGAATTGTATGTTACGTCAACGGACTTGACTTGAAAGTAAAAATAAGGGTTAATGTTGCAGCGAAGTTCTGAGAGGCCTAGGAAGGCTTCATCAAAGAAGACGAAAAGGAAAAATGTAATCAGTTTTTCACCATCACGATAATCAAATCATCACCTACTGAACTATGTAATGACTTTTTAACTAGAGTGGGCATTGTGAACGCCCTTAGTTTGGCATCCACTCTTGCATGCTTGACAATGAGTCGCAGCTCGTAACCCGGTCCGCAGACACCTGCGCAGATTGCGGGAATGAAATTCACCTAGGGGGTGAACTTAATGTCCCCCAGACCCAAGCAAGACCTCAGGGCAGGTGCAGGCATCAGTACTTCCGATTTGGTCTTAAGACTAAGGAAGTGTCATCTGACGAAGAGGAAGCTCTTTTCTTAATCGCATTGGCAGAAGACGAAGACCGTGAAAGGAATACCAGCATGCAATACTTTCTAATTTAAAAAAATACTATTTTCAATTAATGTTGAAAAGTGTGCCTAATACATGTGTTTAAGCTTATCATGTTCATCGATTTTCAGATAGAGTAACAGATACTTCTTAACCGCTACAATGAACTCCACTGTCGACATTTCTCACAGCAATTTTGCTCTAGACAAGAGTTGCGGGATGCGGGAAGCACTGCATATATATAGCACTGCTGGATTATATTCGCGGCGACACCACGTTCCACCGGGCGGGATTCACATCGGTTTGTGCGTACTGGTATCCCGTCGAATGATTTAGTCCCGCGCCGGTATGTGCAGACCTTTGCACCGGCCTATCTGAACACCCTCATAAATCTGGATTTATGTAACTCGGATCTGCATAAGTCGAGGACTTACTGTACATTGGATGGCAAGAGGTGTTAATAAGGTTTAAAATATTCTTGCAGATCAATTCCTCAATCCAGTAATAGTTGTTTACAGCATTGTTGTCCTAATGTTTCCATTTGGGAGTCTTTGATTTTGTTTAAACAATGATAAGTTTAACTGAAGTAACCGTGAAATATGGCTACCTAATCAACTAAGTGATCGATAAATTTACTTCGTAGGAGTAACTTGAATGAGGAGAAAGAATATTCATACACAAGTAAGAATAATAAAATTAGGGATATAATAAAATCTAACAGAATAAAACGATTGGTGGATTGAGTGAGAGCAGACAACATTTAGTGAAATAAGCAGCATGGAGCATAACCATCATGAAACTAATGTCAATCATTTAATTTTTTAAATTACTTTTAGTAAACTGAACATGGGAAAATGAAATAATGGATACAAGAGTTCAACTTTAAATAGCATACCATTTATCCAAAACATGCAGCCCACAGCAATTAGGATAAAAGTTAACTAACGTATTTACACAAATCCAAGACAAATCAGATTCTAAGACAATGCCCCCCCCTTTTTTTTGGGACAAAGAAGAAAAAGTTTATTTTGAAGATTCTACTTCACTAATAGCTCAAACATGAACAGCAAGTGTTGGACTATGGCCCAGTACCTGTACTCTGTTCACAGAAGTTGTCACAAATTGGGTTTAGCAGTCGACTGCTCTGTAAATGAAACTTGGCGATTGATTGTGATAATAATAATAATGTAACTGAATTTATCTCTCTATCTGGCACAAAACTAAGACATGTTCATCATGTTGCTCTGAATACAATGCACATACGTTATTGCAGTTCATATCGTAACAGCACTGATACCTTTCACAATCCTATTTAGGTAAATTATTACCAGTCATAGCAATATAGTGAGTTGAGGTAATGTTGACGAAACTAACTCAAACTATAATTTTACCATGAAGATGCCTGCACTGGTAAATGTAGATTTCTAGATAATGCTATCCAATTGAGTCTAGGATATTGCTGATGACTTAAGATGAACCCACTTTTCTTTGGGAGTCCGGAAGGTTAAAGTCCAGAGTGATGGAAGATAAAATACAAAACACAGTGGTGGATGTAAGGATTGCCAACAAGGGATAGAATAAGAAATGATATCAGAGGAACAGCCAACATGAGACCATTTGAAAATAAGATTCAAGATGGGATGCTGAAGATTTTTTGGATAACTCAAGGTGAAGGAAATAAGGGAACATTGAGAAGTTTAAGAGGTACTGGGAGGGAGAATGACCAAAGATGAGCTGTAAAGACAATGAGGAAGATCTGAATGAGGGATAGAGCAAGGAAGTACTGGACATCAACCTTTGATGAAAGAAAATGAAAGAATGGAATGCCAACCCTACAAGTATAGGACAAAGAGTAGAAAAGAAGAATAGCACAAGTAGAAACTAAACTTGAACATTAGGACTAAGAGGACAGGGTATTGCAAACATAATTACCAGGAAATATAATCTACCCACTGGGAACTTTTGTCTTGCAGTAGTTGGCATTATTACGTTAGTAGGAAGGTATCCACTATTTTAACTGGATAAAAATAAAAGCCTTTACATGAGCCTTTTCAGAAAATATAACACACTAAGAGGCAGGACTTTTTCTGAAATTCAGGCTAAATATCAATTGCGACAAAAGGGATGTCATCTGAGGATACTTCAACCACATAATAATACCTATTACATGGAGTTTATCAAGGATTACGCAGATTAGCAAAAAAAGGCATTACACTATTACATACTAATAAAGTTGGCAGATTAAAATGGCATCACTCATTTCCCAACAGCTGTTTCCCGGGCAACACAATATGCTGATATTGAACTAAATATTGTACATATAGGTACATTATTTCACTGATTGTTAAGTGTTAAAAAACTGGGACAGTATACATGCATTAAATCATTTGCAACAATATTCAAATACTTCTGACGCGTCCACCAGAATTAACAAAAAAAAGTATACCACCAAAATGTTTAGCTCTTGTTGCAACTTTAAAATTAAAACTTACAGGGGTCACTTTTAATAGATGACTTAAAGGTTACAACACCACCACGGTATAATCACACTCCTTTGTCCTTGAGGGAATATAATAGTAGAAGTTCATTTATAGTCAATCCGTAAATTACTTCAATTTTATTTAGTAAATTAAAGATGGATTGCAGCTAGTAATAAAGAGGAAAGAAGTTTTTATACTGAGAGCATAACTCACAATCCCATTTACTCCTAAAAGTGCCAAGTGAAACTCACCGATGCAGTTAAATATAGTATGCTGAAAGCCAATTGTTCCATTCAAACTTATCTTTCAATGCGGGCCTTATCATTCTGATGAAAATGTAACATTTCCAGAGTATCTACATAATTACACCCTAAAATTCTTAAACTGTCCAGTGGGACCATAGAGACAAAATGTTCAACCTAACTATGTGTGTACAACTGAATCAATACAAAATCTATTCATTTAGAGCCACTCTCAATTAAAATACATCAAGCACCAGTCAATATGCCACTTCTACAGATAGATCTCCCTTAAATAGTCCAATAAGTCATAAGGCAACATTATTCGTCAAAATCGATAAAACATAGCAGTAAATACTACAACCATTAACTCAAGCTATGTACATCTTTCACACACAGAACTAGGTTTCTACTGATTAGAAAAACAAAATGTTCCTAGAACTGAAACACAGAACTACATAAAACTGCTACAATGAACAGTAACATGAATTTCAAAATGAACAAAATCAAATGAAAGGAAATTTTCCAACATCACTCAAACACAATGTACACATTACATCAACTTTATATTTACATACCCTTACTAAGAAAAGACCAGGTCTATAAAATCCCTGCATGCCTTAAAAATGATAAAATATCAGGACAAAAGGACACATGCTTACGGAGAAAAAATTGCACCTCACTAAAATCAACAAATAATAAATACTGGTCACTAAACGAATGCAGTGTGATACATCAGTCAACTTTACATTCTTGAGTCTTGCTCCAGAGTAATGGAGGCCAAAACAAGGATCAAAAACTAATTTCTTTCTTTACAAAACTTAATACAACCTCACCTTTCAAGATAAAATTAATTTAGCAAGTAAACCCCAAAACCAGCTCACTACAATTTAGATTTTATTCTCAGTAGCCAAAACTGACAGTAAACATCTTACAATTAAGATGCTATACCATCCACGAATTTGTTCCAGAAACCTCAGAAGTAAGAAACTCACCATAAGAATTAGAGGAGAAATCTCCCCCCATGTCATCATAACTGGCTCCAGTGTTGTAGCCAGCGGAACTTGAATATCCTTCGTAGGAATCTTCTATGGGAAATAATGCATTAACACAGTTAATTACCAAATTATTTAAGCGATAAGCAGTGGACTGGAAGTGCTGCTCCAATTTTAAATACATGGCAGCAACATTGCTAAACCATTGCCATCAATGGGAATTGAATCAACAATTAAGGAAAATTAAAAACCGAAGGAGAGCAACATCCAATCACACTAACTAAGTGAGCTGGTAGTTCATATAAATTCATATTGCCAACAAATATCTTTCCACATCAAGGTGAGATTATTTGTAAACACAGGATTGAAATTCAAATTAATATTGTTTCACTGTGTTTACAGTAACATCAACTAAAATATACATTTAAATTCCATATCACTATGCATTCTTCAAATTAAAAGCATACATGTAGTTCAAATTATTAAAAATGGATTTAGTTACAAAGGAAAAGCACCACTTCCAAATCAGGCAATCAAACTAAACAACTTATTAAAATCAGTGAAATAAAATTGAGAATCACATAAACTTAATTACAGAATGAAAATATCACTACTTGAAAACGCATAATTTCCAGGAAGGCCATAGGAGTAGGGATTTGCCGATTCTCGATACCACCGATTCTAGAGGATTGGAATCTGATCGAAAATCGATCACCTAAAGTCGATTACCAATACCGTCGATACGACGGGTGGTCACATCGGATCCGTCAGGTCCAAGGATCTGCGGATCTACCATTTTAAATTTTCACAGCTTAGCGCTAACCCATTACCCTGGCATCACAAGAAAAAAATGCGTAGAATGTCACGCGGGAAGCCTTCATTCACTGGGATCAGGCAGCCATCGAGAGCTAGTGTACCAAAGAAGTTCGACCCCTATCTCAGTTTAATATTTTATTTCAGTCATTGCATTGAAAATGTTATCATTCAATTAAAAACCCTTACATCTGCATGCTCAATTTTCTATACTTTTATTGTTTAAATTAATTTACGAATGTACCACTAAAAAATTAGGGATGGTTGTGTTGGATCCAAAGACCCATGGATCTTTCATTTCATTCATTACTGAAATCATACCCGAATACTATAATATCATATCCAGATAAAATATTAAGCTTTTAATTTTGTGGCTTAGTGATCTATGCGCCCCACAAATGGAATGTAGTAGGTAGATACTGACAAGGAGAGGATTTGTAACTCAGGTCACAAAATGAATGACAATTTTTCCGTACTACTAGAGCAAAATAAAGAAATACATGTCTTGGATTTTTTTTCTCCTCCACTTGCCAGGATGCACGGGAAAAAAATGAAGCTGAACATCAGGCGGGTCGCCTACAATCACCAGACTCACATGACCCTATGATAATGAAGTTTTTAAAAATGTTCGCTAGTGTTCTGCCATTCACGTGTTCGACCCTTAACACTGCCTAGTAATACCGTCATGCTTTAAGGCTAGAGTAAGACAAGCAGGTAGTTAAAAAAATAGATTATCAGAAATTTCATATCAATATACAAGTCAAAAAAGTATATAAATATAATAAAATATGGCGTTAGTGAAAGTGATTGGAAAATATTTTATAACATTTAAAACCATGGAAACAGTACATTAACCTTACAATGTATTTTTGAGTGATGCATTTTTAAATTTAGTTTAAGCGATAATGGTAAAAAAAAAAGTCAGTAGTCGCATACAAGGGTTGGAAATTAAGGATGATAAAATTTTTGATCCAATGGCTGAAAGAAACTTTTAAACATCGACAAGAACTTCATTACCTGCAGTACACTACCCCCCTCTACTATTGTCGGCTTACCCCAGTTCAGAGAATGCAGGTTCCCCGCATGTCATTCTACTTTTTTCTTGGGATCCAGGGCCAATGGAGAATAAAGCCAAGAGACATATTTCTTTATTCTCCTTCTAGTAGCATGAAAAATGACTCATCTCATTTCATGATACAAGTTACACAACCTGTCCTTATGAGTGTAAAACTCACAAATTCCATTTTAAGGGCTTTTATTAAGACGACATTGCAAAATTACTAATTTAGCAGCTTGGAATATTCTATAATAATTTTTCATCTTAAAAATGGAATCCAAAGGTATTCTATAAATGGAATATCCTGACTACATTAAACTTTTTTTGTATTATCAAAAAAAGGATTTAATGCATTCAAGGATTTGATTTACAACAGCAACACAAGTTAATGTAAACATTGTGCACTGAAGTAATGTTAGGTTTTTGATTTTATTATTTAATATTCTATATTTTCTATATTATATTATTCTTGGCATGAGACACGCTTGGGAGTCTTTTTAGTAGAATTACACAAATACCTTTCTGGATAGAGGGTGATACAGTATGGCAGCACTAGGATCTTATATTTTGGAAAAAAATTCAAATATTAATGAAAATTAACTTATGTTTCTTTTACCTACACTTTAAAGAAAAGTTGCAAAGGGTTCAAAATTTGAACGAGTTTGATGAGTATATGATAAGGAAAGTGAACTTAATATTAGAAGTAATAATATATAACTATTGCATCCGTAAATCTTGATCCAGGAAAATATTATCCACACAGATGTTGGGAGGTTGATTTTTTCTTCTATAAATTTACTTGGTTTTTATGGAAATACAATTGTTGCCGTTTTTCTGTATGTATTAAAAATACTAAAAGAATTCAAAACACGAGTTTCCCATCAAAAATGAGAAACATATTTAGCACAGCAGGAAACATTTGTCACCAGAAACGAAATAGTCTGATCCAGAGAGGCTAAAAATGTCGGTTTTTTGAACAAAAACCTAACGAGAAAATTTTTTCCAGGAATTGGTATCAAGAATTGATAAATTTTGGAATCGACTCATCTATACATAGAAGATATATCAGCTTCAACGTACAAGTCCACTAAACACCCACCAATGTCTTCCAATATCCAAAACATCCACACTGCCATTAGTGCAACATGCAAATTCCAAAATCTAACAATATTTAATAAGATAACAAGATTTATCTTTGACCAGACATCTCAAAAACACGATGAAACACCAACTGACCTAAGGAGTTCTTTTCCTCACACTCGCCATGCCTACAATTTTCTGTAGTTAGTTGTTATCCATACCTGAATTTTAACTAATTCATACAAAATAATGAATCAATTAACCTCCCTGTGTGATCATAAATAAATGAACAATTAATAACATAACATGGAGCATGGTCAGGCTTTACGCACAGAATGTCACAAAATTATATTCACTCAAAGAATGAAGTTGTAAGGTTAATAAAAACCTAGAATACCAGAAGACATAATGTAACATTAAACTAGGTTAATGAGGGCTACTCCATTAGAATGACATACTCCAATCATTCCAATACACTACAATGTTATGTTACAAGCTTGTTCAAAATCTTCTACACATATTTATTAATATTTTAGTGGATGCTATCTGCTGAGGTTACTCTTTCTCCAACAAAAGCGCATGTTTACAGGATTCTTAAAATACTGTCAGGATATTGAAATCAATTTGCGTGGGTAACTCATTAAAACAACCACAGGATAAAACAAATTCATGCAGGACTACAAATTACACAACTCTGACTACAATAATGAAACTTAAAACCAAGAGAACCAACCTTGTTTGTAAGAGGCATAGCCATCTTGGCCATAATTAGGAGCAGATGCATATCCACCCACAGGCCTCACATCACCAGCTCCTCCATACCCTCCCTGATATCCACCCCCCGAGCCCCCATAGCCATTACCAGAGAAGCCACCCCCATATGAGCCTTGGCCTCCCCTAGAAAATAAATTAACAAGAATCAATCAGTACTGTCACATACTCAATGCACAAACAGATTGTAATACAACTGATGAACAATTATTCAAAGATGGCCTCGCACAACCATCCAATATAAATTTCACATTGCTGCTTTCCATACCTACAAATATTACATGATTTATGTGAAATGCTACAGAATGCTTAATTCATAAAAACCTCTGCTTTGCTGATATATGTACTTCATTTCCTATGATAAAACCAGGCATATTCACATAATTCTGTATAGTAGCAAAAAATCATTAATTCGTTAATGCAGCCCCAAGGATTCTAGACAAAATCAATCCCATTCATTTTCAAAATAAATCAGATATATAGAAAAAATTTATTTAAAATTAACATTACCATAGATTAAGAGTGAGAGTCAAGAACCCTACCAGCAATAATGACATTCATAGAAAAAATTAGCACACGAAACCCATGTTAAGTCACAGAAAAATTAGCGTAAGGATTGGTTGACTTTGAATTAGCGTGAAATTAACTCAAGAGCACAATGCCATAGACCCTTGCTTGCTTTCCTTGGTGTTTTCTTAACAGTAATTGTGCATCAAAGGAGGAAAACATCACTGGATGAAAAATGAACATTAGAAGTCTACTTCCTCCTCTTCAGACTGTACAACAGTTCTTCTGCACACATAACAGGAGATAAAAGAAGCTTTCCAACAGTGAATACTGAAGAATATGCTAAACACTCTGCATTCACCATCACTTCCATAAATTTTGGATAGGTGGCATCCAGTCCACACGAATCCTTTTCATGAATTCCCCACGTTAATTAACAAAAAGTTGAGTTAAGTACTTACTCCATTCCATCATTCTAGAAACTAAGAAGACTTTACCTTCCAAAAACCTACAAGTGACAAAATTACCAATATAAATAGTGGTCAGTGTTATGCAATCTACAATATTCAAAACATTCACGATTGTCACCCACCTGTGCCTCATAAATGTAATAACTTAACAGTAAGCATCATAGAATGGGAGATCTCTCTGATGCGACCCTATAATCTAACAAGTTTCCATGTAGTAGGCCAGTTGCATGTCAATAGTGCACGTTTGGTGACATTCACCTCCTGTCACACACCCTCCTGGTGGCTTGCAGGGTTTTGTGTAGATAAAGATCTCACACTGCAGAATTTTCAGAAACGTGTTTACATTATGGTAACATGACGACTGTTTAACCTTGCCAATTAACAATTTTACCCAGTGATGCATGTGTACAGAAAATGATTTAAAGATCGGCAAAAACTATTTCAAGGCAGAAAAATCAATCACTTGCAATAGATATTTTTTTCCAAATAATTATGAACAATCATACATATTGGAATTCATTATTCTGAGATACGAAGAATGAATACTATTGAAGTGGTTGGTTTGATAGTTGCTAATTTAAATCAACAAGAGAAAGTGTTGAAGTAATAAACTAATTATCTAAACGTTAATTTAAATTAAGAAAAGAAAACAATGAGTTGTCATGAAGGCAAGTTTGACAAATTCTCAAGAGACAACTACAAGATTTGTCACTTATTTAAATTAAGTCTCTTTATACCTTAAACCTCGTAGTGCGGCGGGGCGATATATCGGCTTTTGCATCTCAGACAAAAAGTGTGGCGGGCCGATATATCAGCCCAATACAAATATATTGTTCAACTTTATGACTCTAAAATAATAACATTTATTTTTCAGTCAATGTAAAAAATTGTGTCATTAATAGTTAGCTTACCTTAAGTAATGTAAAAAAATGCATTTGGATACATATCGTATAACAATAGCTTCATGTTTATTTTCCTAAGGGGCTACATTTTATTGAAGTACCTTTCTTAAATTTCTCGCTAGTACCCCTGAAAGAAGGCTAGCACTGAGTGGGTTAATGCCAGGGAGTTGAGTTATTCAGTAAAGAAAACTCAACAAATATGTTTAAATAAACCATGATTTCTCCCAAAACCTAAATAACAACTTGCTCCTCAAAACATCAACCACAGTAACCCTAACCAGGCGTAGAGACTAACAAAACTACATTACGTTAAGAATAACTTCTGCTAAGGAGAGCAATTCCCTATACCTGATTATGCTGTGCAATTATTTAAGGAGAAAATATTTTACCACACACAGGCATATTCTCCAAGAGAGAGAGCTAGAACATATCATACAGAAGGAAAGCAGCACCTAAGACATTTCCAAATGTTCAACAGGGTAACAGTGAATCTCACTATTTCTAGAGATCCTTCCTCACTGAATGCCAACCATAATTACCAACTCATTCATGCATGGGAGTTTCAATTGTGAATCCCACGGCCAAAAATCTTCAGTGAATTGAAACACATACAACACACATTTCTGTCAACACTGACAGCATGGTTTAGAAAATAAAAGTGCCAATTGCAAGGCAATGTGTGTCATTTGCTTAGCACCTTGGAGGAGAGTACCCATTATGCCGGGACTGAGGCTCGAAGCGTCCTCGCTTGGGGGCCGGCAGGCCAGAAGGAGCCCCTCGGAATCCTCTCTTGGCTCCCAGCAACGGTGGAGGCCTTGAACCTCTGTCTCCACCTCCAACCCCTCCTCTCCCTGCTCCACGGGGAAAGCGCTCAGCAAACCCTCCCCTTTCCCCACCTACAGCCCCACGACCCCCTCTTGCACCACGCTCAAATCCACGACTGGAGCCACGGAAACCATTACCTACAAACGGGATGCAAATATGACCGTGAATTCCAAAAGTGGACACTTGTTACTTAAATCATATAACAGCAAGTCCTCAATGTACAAATGAGTTGCGTTCCAATAGTTTGCTTGTAAATTGATTTATTTGTAAGTTGAATAAGAATCTAACATAACACTATTGCTGGTCTACAGGATATACACCATTAACAAAAATTGAATTTTATTTTGGGAAAAAGGATAGGCATCCCCAGCGTGTGCATGCAGTTTTATACAAAAAAAATGGACCCTCCATACAAATGTATTAGTTAAAGTTTGATTTTTAGCTTAGGCATTGCTTTTTGCAGTTTTGTAGCTTTCCTAGATACAGAATTATCCTGAACTTCACAGTCTACAGAGTAAAAATCATCAAAAAATTAAAAGTATCAGATAAAACCTAAAGGTAATGTTGTGTGATGAAAATTAACATAAAACAGTTTGTCAATCCCAGACAACATTATGGCACATGGCACTTAGCCCTGGAAACAAAGTGTTAATATCCACTTGGATTACCTCTGGGGGAAAATCCACGAGAATTGCCAGAATCTGCACTGTAACCAGCACGAGGTGTAAATGTACCACGAGCACCTGGCCCACCACGACTAAATCCACCAGACCCTCGGCTGGTTCCAAGGGATGACCCACCCCGAGATGACATTCCTCGAGGTGCCCCCCCTCGGTACTGTGTCACTGGAATGGGGCTGCCTTCCACTGGTGGTCTCCCCTCTCCAAAACTGTAGAATGGAACCATCACCACTGGCATTAGAATATCAAGCACCAAGCAAATTTCAATAACTATATTAAATTCCAAGAAATTAATAAAAATCCACCTAAAAATAGATCAAAGGCAAAAATTGAATGGTCCAATAGATTTATAATAATTTATTTTTTGTCTGAGAAATAACTTTCTACAATCACATACATATATAAATTGGATTTATCAAGCATCACTTAGGGGAGGACGGGGTAATTGGAACAAGATAAAAGCATCTTTATTTTGTCAGGGTATAACAAGCACACTACATGCATGTTTTAAAAATATTTTTTTTTCTCCATTAATAACAGATATTTGAATGCAGAATATCAGATTAGATGTATTTCACTGTAGATGTGAATGGAAAAAAGTATTTTCATACTAGTCCAGGTCCAAAATGTTCTATTTACCCCACATGGGGTTATTGGAACAGGGGTCAAGAAACTTCTTAAATTTAAATGAAATAATCTGATGCAAGAGATATGACACTATTGGCATATACTCATTTTATGATCCAAATTTGAAAAAGATCCATGAAGAAACAAAAAAATTATTAGATCACATAAAAGTTGAAATGAAAACTCTTTATTTCCAGCACGTATGACATTTTCATGAATTCAACTTGATTTACAACTTTAACCTAAAATATATTTTTAAACTAAAATAAATTTCTAGAACATTTTGGAAGATGAACTTTTTGAACATTTTTTTAGCATTGCATCAAATATTTTTTTTCTTCATATTTTATCATTATTTTTCTATGTTATTTGAAATGGACTATTGCTATCAGTTTAACTGCATCATAAAATTTGTGATCAGACTTTGCCTCTGATTTGTCATCTTGCTTAGGCCAATCAAAAGTATCTTGCTTTGTTTTATGTAACAATTTAATTATTGTAATTTTTTTATCATCACTTAAATTCAGTAAACGGCCAAGAAACTATTGCTCATCATAATATACAGCACTATGCATATGCTCCTTCAGAGTATTGGATGGAATGCCAAATTTGTTTTGAGAATCTTCCTCCATCTCATCTGAGGAACATACTGACCCCTGTTGTGGTCTTCCTTCAGACTCATATGATGTGAAATCCTCAATGGTTTGATTTTTAGCCTCAGGCTTGTGTTTTTTCTTCATTGGAAAATGTTTTTTGGATGTGTTTCTTTTTTGCTCAGAGTCATTCCTAAGCTGTGCCATCGTTTCCTTGTGTATTAAAATTTCACCATAGGAATTAATTTTTAATCTCCGCCTGCTTACTGTTTAATCTGATTTTTCTTTGTAACGGGTGCTTAACGTTTCTCGGATAAACAATTCAAGTGAAGGACTATCTAATATTGAGCTATTTGGAGTAGTTTCCCTGGCTTCTGGAGAAATTCACTCACTAGATTGTGCAGAAGTGCTTGCATAAATTGGTGAAGATGTTACTGGTAATGAGGATGAAAATGGCAGAGTAAGATTATTAGATTTTGTAGACGAGTCTGTATCCGGTATGCCTAGCGCAGTTGTGCACATACTGAGGGCTTTTGATATTTTCTCATTGGCAATCATACATATTTTCAATATCATCATAAAACTTGAACACCACAAAAGGATCTGCACTATTGAGCCTGCTCACTGACAGTTGCTCTCCTTTTCTTATGGAGAGATGATTTTGTCTGTTTCATTGTCCGTTTTCTTCTTCGTAGAACACGGAGTTTTTTGAAAGAAGTTATATTTTACAGTATCTAGCTGATTTTTGACTAATCAGATGTTTTCCTTTAACACATACACCCTGTTTATGTTCCTACTAATTAAGGTCCAATACTGGTTTATCTACTGATACTAACACTGAAGTTGATTACATATTCAAAATCTTAACTAGTTAAAACTGAGTTTTGAAGGCTGTTCTGCAGAGAATACAGTAGAAAGCAACTGCGGATGGAAGGCCACATCACAACCTCCACCAGAGGAGACCACTACAGAATGACTGATCTATACTGGATTTTATTCCCCTCCTCCTTCTTGTTACAATGCTTTCTACTACTTTTTTTAAAATCTATCTTAGGGTTGAAAGTATCCTCTTTAGCTCCTCCATTTCTTGTATGGCACGAAAGTTACAAGACTCTTCAACTCTTTCAATTTTTCTCAAGTCTCAAGTCACAATGAATCTCTACTTTAGTTCTTCCTTCTTAAAATGCATACATTTCCTGCTTGGCAGGCCAAATGTGATACTTTTCATTCAAGTATTGATTCTGTTCTGTGATCTCAAAATATGGCTATGAACAAAACAAGGGATTGAGAGGGAGGGGAGAGACCATCCACCCCTCTTGTTAAGAGGTGTTGAGGGGAGGGTGGAGCAATAATTCCTCTTCTCCTGTTTTGGATGGACTTAGAAGCAGCATATTAGCAATTTATCAGCTGATTGTGATGTGTCACTTTTGGACTTCCTCTTGTTCTAATAACCCCATTCATACTGTTCTAATTACCCCATCCATACTGTTCTAATTACCCCAGTGATACATTTTTGAAGTAATTAGAACATGGTCTAAGAATGAGGTTTAGTCAAAGATAAATGTAAAATAATTGCTAGCTCTATGATTAGGAATGCTATATTTCACACTATAATAATTTTTTTGCCTGATACCTGATAAATTATTTTTCCTCACTTCTTTCTAATATGAGGTGTAAAGTCGAAGGTTAACTTTTTTGCACTCTTGAGGGTAAAATACTTGCAAAAGAAAATCTATGAAGGTATATACACTAATTTTTTTACAATCTTTAGGAAATAAGTGTCTACAGGTCCCTTGAGATTTTTAGGCCATTTGCTTTACAAATAAATAATATATGGTATTCTGTTCCAATTACCCCATGTTGTATTTACCCCAGCTTCCCCTACCAAGCTGAAAAAATCCCTTCAAAGATTTTTTAATGCAAGATAAAAATAATTTTAAAGAAAAGAGATCTATCACTGTCAAAAAATTATGCCTTATCGCCTGCAGAGTAAGAGGTAAAATCCAAAGCATGACTAAATTCCAACGCATCCAAGAGGGAGAAAGTTTCCAACAACAACTTAACCATCACTGCACCATGTGAAACACAAAAAAAGACACGAAATGATTTGCAAAGACATTCCAAACAAGAAGTACGAAAATTCTGAAACAAACACAAATCAAAGTCATACACCACCTTCTTTTTAAGTCCCTGTATGGCATGACGACTATGCCTAATTCAATGCCACCACATTTTGAAAGTATTTCTTCTCCATTATTCCACTATTGAAATAGATCTGGATAAAAAAGTGCCCTTACTTTTTAGGGTAATTTCATAGAAAGAGCTGAGACAGTGAGGAAAAGAAATTTTCTAAAAGAAGTAGCATTGATAAAATTTTGTATCACAGAAGCACATACCATCAATATTCATTAATGCATAAAGTCGTTTGAAACAGTTCTTCACTCAATTCTACTAGCTAACCTCTTCATAGTTACGTAATACTTATTTGACCCTTCACTCCTTACTGCATGTATTTCCTACAAGGCCTTCCTTTACCACTCTCCCATCCCATTTCCCTCAATAACTGTGTTCATCAGACCTCATGAAGATATTGCTAATTAGGTAGTCCCATCTACTCCAAATTTTCATCAGAATCCTCCTTTCTCCCACCCTTATTAGTACTCTTTCTTTGCTACGTAGGCTACTAGTGGTTGGGGTGGGGGATATATGAAAAGATCAAAAAAGGAAGACTCAGGGTATGGGTGTGTGATGAGGAATATATAGGAAAAGGGATACACAATGCACAAATGGAATGGAAAAGAGCTAGAAAAAGGCCAAAAAGATTAAAGACCAGCAGATGAAGGGTGGACAAGGTATGGGACAGGAAAGGTTGAAATCTTAAATTTAAGAAAAATTGACTCCTAGAGGAAAAGGGTAGCTGAGTGTAGAGAAAATCCTTCCTTAGCACAAAATTTTGAGTGCTTCCAGGGTCAACTTATTTCACTCCCATAAAAAAAACATGCTCCAAACATACATTTTACTCCTAGTAAACTAGTCTCCTCTTTCTAATCCTTTATTTTCAGCAGTAAGTAGATTTTTCTTCGGTAGAATGCCCACTTCAACCAGGACATAACAACGATTGTCACATAAAGAATCAGGCCACGTTAAGGGTAATAGGCAACCTCCTTAAACGCCTGGTGATGGTTCATTCCCTGCCACACATCCTTGCGGTGGCTTGCCGAATGTAGATGATTCGCGTGGAGTAACATTTAGGAATGGTGCTGAAGCCATGAATACATCTACGCTCTGTCAACCACTCGTTAAACAGTCGGTAAGAATATTTCTAGTATATCCGCACCTCTCGTAATGGTAATTGGTTCACAATGCGCAAATGATACACTAAAATTCATAGGCACGTATACAACAATCCAAATATCAATACAATTATAATAAGTCTATTCGGATCCTTTAGTCCTGAGGAAGTCAGGCTTCATAAAAATAACTGGATGGGATTCTATCACACTTATCAAATTACCGATCTCAAATCGACCATAATAGGAATGGTGCTTTGATAATGGTGAACTCAGGCGGGGAAAAATATCAACTTTAACCACACGTCGACCACATCGCAACGCTACGATTGACACCTCTTCAAGGTCATTACATAGGTAGTTGAAATTAACAGAATTATCTAATTAGCACACGTTCCGCCTTTACTTTTGACTTCCCTACTTTAAAAAACTATAAACAATGCATCAACACAAGGTGAGATCAAGGACTCACCTAGCTAGAAGATAATTATCAGAGTTCCTCCATTGCTTCCCACATCATTAATGAAAGCAATAAGGAAATGGCGGTATTGACAATGGTACATTCACCAACTCAATCACAAACTTAAGATTGGGATGAAAAAAACTAAGCTTACATAGAAATCATCCGAGAATGTTGATGCAGACACAAAAATAGCTAACCCACGACATAACGCTGCCACAGATTATAACACCTGAATTAATGCTAGGGAAAACTAAGCTGTAAGGTAAGTCCGGCTTGCAAGACAGATACTATTTAACCACGCGAGAAAACCTTCGCACAAGTAAGAAGAAATAGTTTTTTTACCTTGCAGGTGCACCACCACCTCTCATGGCGCCTCTAGGCATTCCGCCGCGGCTGCCTCTCATTAGCATACCGCCTCTCGAGGGAGGACCACCTCGCATCATTCCTCTACCTCCTCTGTAAAAATAAAATACAATTTAATGCCCTGATGGCAATTTCAATGCACATGATCACATCGCAAATCAAGACTTAATTTACTTAGCATACCTTCCTCTAAATGACTGGCCATCACCAAACATTCCCCTTCCTCTAGGCATCCCGCCTCGGCCGGGCCTCCCTCTTCCACGCATGTAGCCACCAGGGCGCTCACCAGAATCTTCTGCCATTACTGATTAGCTTAAATTAAAACAAAACTTTCATTAGTTGACCGGCTAATAATTAAGCCGGATTTCCAGCGTCAGTAGTCCTTGAACCACGAGGGGTTCTTGAAATTCCGTCTTATATAATTAAACGGAGCACTAAAACCATATTTGACACTGCAGCTAGAAAACAGATAGAATATACTACGATTTGATGCCCACTAACACTTACCAGGCGTGAAATACAACCGAAAAAGCGATTTGGCCGGTAGTGTCACCTCCGATTCACTAACGAGAAATCAAAATGGCAACTGAGGAAGGGTGTAGGGTTACTGAGGAAGCGTTACCCGGTTCTCAGGCCTTCCGTCCTTTCGCTCCTACCAATGGCCGCTGCTATGAGAAATTCCTTCGCCAAATATCATAATCATAGATCATAATTATGGCTGAGAACCTGTCCCTGATGGTCCTGTCCCATGAAAATCTGCGGATACCGATGTTGTGATAAATACAAAATCCATCAATAACCATGGAGCGGAGGCCTATGCGTACTAAACGTTTGCTAATCGACTTCGAAGGTCAGTTTTCTTTGGCGGTAGTGTCAAAAGTTGAGAAAATCATCTTTTACTGACAGAAAAATTGCCTGTTGAAATATAATGGATATAACTGGCTACACCGCTACACCTTGTTTATTATCGTATTGTTGTCATGGCAGGCTCACAGTCAGCCGGCAAAATTTGAAAACCACCGGTTCGGATTTACGCCCTTGGCGCCAGGTTTAAAACATTAACATTCCGGTATTCAATTTTCTTTGAAAAGTTTAATGGCCATAAACGGCTCAAATAAGGAAAATTACTCTCTTTTACCCCTCCGTAGTCCAATATATGTAAAAGCATTAATAATAAGCTTCGCATTCTGTAGTAGCATTTCCTTAAATAAGTAAAAGATTAACCACCAAAAGAAAGCGCAAGTGTGTCAAACACGGCATGCTGCAGGATACACTTCTTACACATTGAATTTCTTCCAGGATATCTACCTCGTAAGTCCATATCGCTTGGACTTCAGCCTGGTTAGTATTGCAACCAGTGCCAATTAGGATCAAAGTATTAATCATTGTTTGTGGGTAACTAAGTTGGTGTCTTCAACCCAAAATGCTCAAACTATTTTGCTTTGGAAAGTTGGAAAAAAAAGAGGAAATTATTATGATTTGATCAAATTCTGAAAAGTGGTACTTCGATGTTACCATGATCGAAAGTACCATTCGATGATAGTTCTACCGAATGTTTAACACATGCTCATTACCTTATCTTCACATATTCATGCTATTATGCCTTCACTTTATCATGAGCCTTTTATGACATTTTGACTTTCAATTGCAGTACCTACAGCCAATAATAAGTGTTTACATTTTATTTGATCATAAATGTTTAAATCAAGAAAAGCTCCCATAGACTATGAAATATAGTGTCATCCAATTTTCGAAAGCAAATAACTTCAAACATACTGAAAGTCATTGCAGAACAGTGAGAATTATGGTAGCAGTGCAATGGGACAGAACTTATTGCTCACTCCCGGTGATACTGATCAATTCTCATACTTGAAGTGCTTCTTGCTGGTCAGGGCTGTAGTATACTGACATTAAAAACATTGAATAGCAGTGTTTGTCCATGTTGGAGGCATTCCTTTGAAAGGAGCATTAACAAATTGAGCTACAAAAATGAAAAATGCCTCAACAAGTCATTATGTAGAAAAAGTTTAATATGTGCAATTTCATGCTAAAAAAAAACAGACAAATATACCTTGTGTGCGCTTAAAATTGGAGGGGTGGGCAGAGGTCTTCTTCCGTCCTGGGAGTGAGGGGGTAGAGGGTCCTCCCCCAAAGAGGTCTATAGACCTCTTTGGAACCATTGTGCCAACCCACATTTAACCTGCCCACCACTCGCACAGAGGGGACAAGATCACCGCGGTAGAGGTATGGAGGATGATCACCCATCCTACCTCTGTCTGGGCCCAATGTTGCATAACTTTAGTGATCTCATGGGAACCGGTGTTTCAACGTAGCTCTAGGCCCTTGCTTTTGTGTGTACTTTTTGTTAAAAAATTTTTGACTTCATTAATGAGCCCTAGTACCTTTATGAATGAGGTATATTCACTCCTCATGGACTAAGCCTTGCCATAGTGGGATGAGCTCGTATGTTCCCATGACCCCTAGAGCTGAACTGGCAGGAGCAATAAAAATTCATAAAGCCACATACTGCCCTCACAGAATCCATTCCACTTAAGTGAGGCATCTGACGCATTGGGCAGCCTATTGCATCGTTGTGTCACTTGTGTGGCAATGAAAACTATTGTAGCGGGCAACAGACACCTACCTCAAGTCAACTTTCTTAAGACTTACTGACAGTACAATACAGAATGCTAAAAACTGCTGGGACCCTGTGCAGTCCAAGATATGAAACTTGGGTGGGTGTTATACCCAGCAGTGGAGGAAGCAGGGACCCAGTAGTCATCATTTCATTAAATTCTTGTATAGAAAGAAAGGTAAAGATAACAGCTATGTTTCGTTGGATTAGATCAAATATATGGAAATATTGGGGAAGCTAGGCACAGGAGACTGACCTGGAATTTATGTATGATCCAGAAGGCAAAAATAAGAGTAGTGAACAGAGAAACAAGATTGGGTGGTAATAGAGAAGGGGGTTAACCTTTTTCTTTTACATATAATGGGAGGAAATCAAGACAGAGAAATGGGATGGGCATGATGAAGTAGAAATGGTTAAAGGAAAGTCAATTGTTTTTATACTGTAAGCAGGGACTTCGGAATTTTTTCTCTGGGAGGGGCAAACCTTGAAAAGGGCCCAGCTCTTAAGAAAAGAGGCAGGCTCCTGTGAAAAGGGCCCGCATTTTTTTGCAGATAGAAGCGGGTAGAGACAAGAATTCCACTAAAAGAGCATATGAAGGTGGTAGAATATGTATAGGAAGGGAAAAAGCAAGCTGGAAACAAGTAAAATTTAATCTTTATTAATGAAGACTACTCATTCCTCAAGGGCCAGGGGCAAAGTCTGGGGGGGGGGGGTCTTTGCCCCCCCCCCCCTCCACTTCCCACGCCGCTGACTGTAAGAGCATATGGGCGTTTTTCGGAACCAAAATCGCAATTTCCTACACGAAATCGTTAGATGGAAAAGAAAAAAGAATTTTAGTGAAAAAATTAATCTTCTGACCACAACCATTCACCCATAAATAAAAAATTAAAATAAGCAAATGGTGATGCCCACCAAAAAAGCAGCATTACTTAATATCATTGACGTCATTTTCCTCCCATCCTTGAATGCTTTTAGGGGAAGGGAAGGGAGTGGAGGGGGGCTCTCAGAAGGTCTGCTCGTACAGATGCTGTCACAATTGCTCCTATTGGCAGAGTCAGCTGTGTCCCCCCCATTGCGACAAGGCAAAGTAGCTTCGCGGGCTGTTGTGATTGGACGAAGTCGATATACATCAGTGGTTACACCACGCCCACTTCTCCGAAGGGGTTGAAAACATCAGTTTATCGCTGCTTATAACTCGAGAAATAATTGACGGATCAAAAAACAGAAAAATACGGGTCTTTTTATTTTAAAAACTAATAGGTTCGGCAATAAAAAAATATGGTAAACGAACCCATTCTTGTCGAATGAAAAATGATATGCTGCGTGTCTTGTAGGTACTGATAATGATGATAATGTCTACTTTCCAAAGACCAGATTACACTGATATAATATTCAGCACAAATACACAGTGGATATACATAGGCAAAATATTCAAACACTATTATCATGGAGAAATTCTTCTAAGGAATAATAGTTTGTCTTGTAATAAACGAAATTTTCACCTTTGCTTTAAGGAGCCAGCAGTTTTTCAGACTGGTAGGTAATTTGTTAAAAAGGTGTAACCTTTGAGTTTTAGGACCTTGAAAGGCTGATTTGGTCCTGACATCCTTAAAGTAAATGGCATCATGACCACATGCATAATAATCATGGATTAACAGGAAAGAAGAAAAACTTTGCTAGTTCCACAAATATTTATTCACACTATTTCAAATATTTATTTATTTACTAGTGTCCCCAAAACGAAGGCATTGGAATTAGCTGAGATTGCCCTAGTGAGAAGCCATACACCAACCCCTGTGATCTACGAAATTTGCCACCTATTAAATTTGTTTGTCAATCAGAATGTATTCAAGTTCAATGGCAAAATCTATAAACAATCCGAGGGTCTCGCCATGGGGTCTCCCCTACTTGCCGATATTTATATGGATAATCTAGAGCAGTCTGTGTTCAATTCCATGAGCCCCCTGGTCCAGAACATATTTTGTTGGCACAGAATGTTGACGATGTTTTCCGTGTCTGGACAGGCACAATGAGACAATTAGATAATTTTGTAAAATTTCTCAATTCAGTAGACAATCATATTAAATTTACCTGTGAAGTAGAGGATGAAGGCACCCTTAATTATCTAGATCTAACAATTCAAAAAATTAATCAGAAGTTAGATTTTTCAATTTATAGGAAAAAATGTTATACCGACCATATTATACCCTTTACTTCAAGGCACCATATTTCCCATAAAATGTCCGCCCTCCACTCCATGCTCCATAGATTAGTGATGATTCCTATGTCCGAGGCAAACAAGAGAAAAGAGCTGGATACTATCAAACAGATAGCTACCAGCAATGGGTACCCGGCGAGATTAATAAGCAATATGTGGAGGAAGAAAGTGACCTGACTCGCCACCCACCAAATTTATTGTACCAAAGGCAGGGAAGAGAAAATTAGATGGTGCAGGATTCCATACCTCGGTGACATTTCATCAAAAGTGAACAAACTCATACCGAAAGACAAGATCAGAGCATCATTTTACAGCAGTGTTACCTTGGGTAAAGTGCTTTGCAACATTAAAGACAGAATAAGTGATATGGAACACAGCGGAGTGTACAGACTTGAGTGTGGTAACTGCAATTCCTGTTACATCGGAAAAACAGGGAAGAAATTTTGTATCAGGGCTAAGGAGCATCACTCATGTTACACTAATAGGAATAACACTTCCCACTTCGCCAAACATCTCCTCGATTGTGGCCATACGAGTGATTTCAAACCAAAAATTTTGCACAGAGAGAGGAATGGACTGAAATTGGACGCGTTAGAACAACTCGAGATCCTACGAAGCCAAACGGACCCCGACATCAACCTGGTCAACGAACAATTATACTCATGGAATTCTCCTCTCCTTAATGTTTTCCCTTTCCTCCCAAGAAAAACCCCCACCATCTTCTTAATGGCCCTACACCCATTTACCCCCCGCCTCGGATGCACCGACACCCAGTCTTATCCCTCCTCTCCCCCGCCCATGCTTCAACCTTCCTTTCTCCTTCGGGAAAACCAACCATCCCCGCCCACCCTTTCACTTAGCCCTCTCCCTTCCCGACCCCACATCCATTCCCAGACTACCACTATATATTGTACGTAATTTTTGTCATCACTGCCAGAAGATGAAACACACTATCGAAACCGGTCGCATGTGAATAAATATTTGTGGAACTAGCAAAGTTTTTCTTCTTTCCTGTTAATCATGAAGGAGTTCCATCAAGTTACGCCTCAAACCATTGCATTTATAATCATGGATATCGCAGTTTTTGGGAAACTTGCAAAAATTAGATTTTACTAACATTAGGACAGAAATGCATGGTCGTAGCCACGGTGGGGCGCTTGCCCCCCCCCCCTCTGGCTCATTAGTCAAATGAAAAATTGTAGGTCAACTAGCTGAAGGTGCCCATTGACATTCAATGAGAGAGAGAAATATAATAAATACAAATTGATTTTAAGGTATCTTAAAATGTTTAATGAAGGGGCAAAAACAAACTTGTGTTATGGAACAGTTATGTAACGCTAACTTATTTTTGCCCCTCCCCCCTGGAGAACATCCTGGCTACGCCACTGCAGAAAGGATATATATACATGGGAGTAGGAGAATATTAAGATTTTCGAAAATGGGGCATTAACAGGTGCAAAGACCATCAGGTGTGCAATTTACTTTTGCAGCCGAAAAAGCTAGAGTAAGGCAGGTGATGATCCCCAATAAATAATGCTCGAAATGATGCGGGAATACAACTGACCATAATATAGTGTAAATATCAAATCAAGACTAACGGAGAATATGATAAAACATATTAGGAAACTTAAGTGGAGTTTAGTACTTTGAGCTGATTGGAGATATATGTATAAACTCCATTGCTATTTTATTGTCCTCCACTTTTCTGACAGGTCTTATATATGTATAAACATATCTCCCTGAACAAATGAATAGTCTAATGCATAGTGTGAAACTGTACAGAGAGAAAATATGGACTTTTAGAAAAGGAGGTGAAAATAAGACTAATGGCTCATGAGACATGGGTGTGGAAAAGGTTAGGTTGGTGGAAAGGAAGATGAGCAATTGGAAGAGCTGGGGATGGTAGAACAAAAATTATGGATAATTTATTTAAGACAACAGTATTCTGAGGCATAAAATACAGGTATTGCATTGATGAAGTGACAGGCCATAGGCACAATCCACCTGCCTATGGGCTGCAGTTAGGGCACCACCACACTGGTATTACATATATGCAGTACATATTTTAACACCAAAACACAATGAAATAGGTTTTTGACCCAGACTATAATGGAGAGATTTAGTCTTGGACCTCGCCTACAGGTGGCTCCAGTCAGCTCCCAAGATATCCACGTTTGATTACTCTTTTGGAAGTAGACACTGTGATACAAGGTTGAGAAGGGGCTTTTGTGCAGATCAGAGCATTTAGTCATTTGCCTTTAGTTCGGATGAAATGCAAATTCTCTTAAAACTTTTCACCTTTTCCATCACTATACATTCAATTTCCTGAGTTGCTTATCTATTCAACCTCTTCAAACTATTTTGACCCTGATTTAACATTGTTCTTACCTTACTTCCATGTACCACAGCCAATGTTTTCTTTTTATTCCAAGTTAAGAATGTTGGAAGGTAAAAATAGAGGAAATCTCAAGAGGATTCATGAAGCATGGCCATCACAATTGCACAACTAACACAATGGGATTACACCATAGACCAGTACTGTGCATGTACTCACTTTTTCTAATCCTGAATCAGTGATGGTAGAGTTACAGCATAGGTGAATGAAGGGGAGTGATGGCAAGTTTCTCGTATAAATTGGTCCACATGAGGGAAATGCACGGCAAATGGTTTGTCACTGTTTACAGTAACTAGAAATGTCTTCATTTTCTTTTACAAATGAGCTTCTTAGTGACAACCATTACTCTTTGTTTAGAAAAAATCATCAACTTTCATGTCTCTATTCTTGTGCTTCTTGGTCAGTATGGAATTTGAACCCACGACTTTCAGCCTCACAAGGAAATGCACAACTCAACAATGGAACTAAGTGATGTCGACAACGCACATCCTTGTTTTGTCTTTCCACTTTGACTACGCTCTTTTTGAGCTCTTACGCTTTTGAGCATTCTCCCATGTGTGCCCATTTGAGTGTTGTGTTTTTCTGCTTGTGTCTGTATGTGTGTATGAGTAAGAGAGAGATCATAACCCAGGCATCCAGACCAGGGTCCCATCAGCCCTCTGAATGATCCCAATTGGGTTGAGTGCGTCTGTCTGTCTCACTAATGAGGAAGTAATATCAGACGAATAAATTCCTTTCTTTGACAAGGTCTAGCACAATCGTATTGCTCTACAAAGTATTGCAACTATCAGATTATGTTAGTTTGATTAATTGTTAATGTAATGTGAATATCAACCAGCTGAATGCAGCCGATACAAAAACTGTTAAAAACGGACAATGTCAATACTCTGCCTACAAAAAAATTAGGTACTCCTTGGAAATATAATAAGAAGTTATGCAGAAGAAAGTACACAGTTTACACACAGTATTTCCCAATATGGACTCCATTTCTGAACTAAATATGGATTCTATTCCCTATCTACTTGGCATTTATGTCATAATTATAAAAATTATCACAATTAATACTCTACTCAATGGACAGCTTCCACATAGATTGGAAATAGCTGGGAAAAAATGAGCTACGGTGTATTTCCACACAACAATTCAATTCACCATGTGACAACTTACAGCCAGTGTGTTTAATGCATGCACAAATTTGTAGACCTCTCAATTCAGATCTCGTCCTCCTCCTTATTAATCATTTTCAACTTTAAATTTTGGAACAGGATAAAACAGCCAGAAGAGAAACACGATTGTTGGTGGAAAATTTTTTATTTATCCTTAAACACGAGAACAAAGCTTCTTAAATGCTCGAGGGGTATAACATCTGAAATTAGAGACAAAAAATTTAGGGTTAGTTGTGGAACTACAAAATGAAAAAGCACAACTTATGCATTCAAATGAAATAGCGTTACTTACAATCCTAATTCGATGTCCCATGGCCTTGGCTGGGAGATTGGTGCGAAACTTGGCCCTGACACCACCACTACACCCATGTGGACGAGTAACTTTTCCCCAGATAGCACGTATTTTGCTTTTCCTGTTTCCTCCCGGAACCCTCATCTTGCTTTTAGCCTAGAGGAGAACCAAATAATGGGCTCAGTTAATAATAATAATTGTTTATTCTACGGATTAAAAATTTTTCTTACATAAAAGACATAATGGCATACATAGTTAAAAACATGCAAATATTTCAAGTTCACACACAAAAGTTTGTAAAAAGACATTGTTAAAGTATAGAATTTTTAAGTACATTCTTGGAAGAGTAAAATATAACGACAGTATGACCATAACAATTAAAGTCTCTCATAATTATATAAATAGGAAGATACAAAAATAGAATTGTTGGAAGCAAATGGTATATAAAAATGATGCTGACATTTAGTGTATAAGAGTGGAACACTAAAGGAAATCAGTGATAATAATTCAGGACAACTGATCTAATGATTCAGAATTGGGTGTAGAATTATAACACCAACCATTTGTCTTCTGATAGCAAGAGAGTTAAGACTTAAAAGAGCTAGAATAATTGTCATATTTTAGAAAACTCAAACTGTTTAACCCTTTTACTTCCAGCCCCTTTAAGGTAGACTGTGCGAAAACTGACAAGTCCATTTCCGTGAATATCGTAAGATTATGAATTTTAGGTATATTTGAAGCACTTCATTTGTATACATAAATCATGCATTTTTCTCAATGTTGATATATTTCAATTTTTATGAGGATGAAAAAATCATTCTTGCTGTCTCTGATATGAGGGAAATATAATATTACAAATATGTAATGTAGATGGGCCGATATATCGGCCCACTGGCAGTAAAATGGTTAATATCCAATTTAGGAAGTATTGTAGAACTATCTTTAGAATACACTTCAGAGAAGTGTTTAGAAAAAAAATTAGCAATATCAGAATAAGTGACCAAATAACAGTCATTGTAGAACATTTGAGAGGGTATATTGCAGAATTTTCTTAAGTTATTAACATGTGACCAAATATTTGGTATTTACAAGGACGCTATCCTGAACACAATGTAATTTGAGTAACAAATTTAATAAGAGATTTGCATAGCTTACGGACATGAGTAGGGACATGACATTTTCGCGAAACGTTTTTTGCGACAGGATTCACGAAATAAGCAACTTCAGGGTCTAATCACGAAATTAAGTGTCTTCTTTGAAACGTGATTTTTTAACGATATTTGAGATATTTTGCAAATGCCGAATTTTTGTAGCATTAAATATTTTCTTTGGTGATGGATCCTTTGGATTCGGATCCAAAGACACGGAGTAAAATCGGATCCGGATCGTAGATTTTAAATTTTCGCGGCTTAGCGATCGAAGTGCCCCGTAAATGGAATGAAGTACGGTAGATATTGACAAGAAGAGGACGTGTAACTAAAGTCACGTAATTAGATGAAAACGTTCCTGTGCAACTAGAAGCAAAATAAAGAAATAGGACTTTCTTCCCCTATTACCCCGGTATCGAGGGAAAAAAATATGTAGTATGTCATGCGGGTAGCTTACATTCACCGAGATCAGGCGTACAACGAGAGCTAGTAAGAGCCAACCACCAACTATCATCACCAAGCCAAGAAAGTACGTGCCTTCTAGTTGATAAGTGACAAACTAACAAGGGGAGAGTACCCAACAATGCCATCTAGAATCTGTATGAAGGTAGACCCTGAACAGTGATTAATGAATCACCACATCAATGGGGTTATTCATCCAATAATTTTTTCTTAAGTTTTTTACACAAAGTACCAGAAATATTAATTTCTGGTACTTTGTGTACATTGAAATTATTCTCAAACTTGAACTAAACATAGAAATTGAAGACATCACTGAGACGGACTACGACTAGCTTACAGATCGGCCAACTTCAATGGCACGTGCATTTTTGATTGACCACTTGACGTAATTTGATAAAATTATGTGCTATCTGCTTATGTTTCTCCCTAACCATGTCTAGTCCATACAGCAGTGGCAACAGCAGAGGAGTGAGGCAGCAGTACAAAAAGTTAACGATCACAAAATAAGTGCAAGTCGTAAAAAAGCTTGACGCCATTGCATCGGTAAAGGGTTGGTCTGAAACATAGTAATGGGATCTTTGACAAAATAACACATTAAAAATCAGCAAGAGAAAATCCTCAAAATGTTACTGTTACACAAAGAAATTGTTAAAGTGACACAAAGAAATGGATGACAGAGAGAAAGCTAAGAAATTTCATTTATTTTGATGTATTTTAAGTACTGCCTAAGATCAGGTGGTTTCAATTGTGTCAAAGTGAAGGGCTTAGTTAGTATTTCTGGTGAAATGCTAATAGAGCAGGTTAAACTATTTCAGAAACAGATATAATCTAAAAGACGTGATGTAGGAAATTTCACGTCAAGGAATAGTAATTCACAGTAAGTAAAAAATGCGTGGTTTACATTGTGGCCTGCATTAAGGTTTGATGTAGATGAAATAAGTGGGGATTTCAAAGGCTTTCATGCTTCTGAGGATAAACATATGATGGAATTGGTTGACTGCGCAAACAGCATCCAACCCTGAATTAAAGGAAATGGAATTGGTAAATTTAGAGGAATGGATAGCTAGCGACCAATTACTCTCATAGCACAACAGATGATGAAATTCTTGAAATGGTTATTAATAGCAATAAATCTGAGTGGGAATGAAGATGATGAGCCTGAAATTGTTGAAGGAAGACTACTATGTATTAATGATGATCTTTAAAGAATCATCCAGTCTGGTCACCCACAACATAGTGATGGGTGGCTGTGCAGATGACACCCATGCATTGACATTGTACTGAAACACCTCGTAACAAATCAAGCACGGTGGAAATATATTGCATGAAGCACAGCGTAAAAACTATCAAATTTTACATACCCTTTTCCAATAATAACATTACACTTTTAAATGTGCACTGATATGATAAACACAATGCTTAGCTTCCGCTATTTTCACTCACTGTGCAACTTCGATACTTTTAAGCAATAACTTTGTAAATTAGGAAACCATTTCTTTCTGATCATTCTCAGTGACTTCTAATAATTATGTTTAGCAAATGGCAAAAGAACTTATTATGTCATAAATAATCGATTCCTCTCAATGAAAACATCTCGGACGTCAAACATAGACCCGTTGCATTGCATGACCCATAGTCCGGCAAAATGTATAAATATAAAAATATTGGCCACTATAAAATTACTGTTTGTGGTTTTTTTTTAAATAAAAAAAAATAAAAAATCTCTAATCCGGCATTACTTCAGTCCCTACTGCCGGATTAAAGGTGCTCAACTGTAATACAACTACATTAATATACGACAAATATATTAAGTTATTACATTACCACCCATCCCTACACACACAACATAGCAAATATCAGAACTTCAGTAACCTTTAATTGCTGGAAAATTTAGCAAATTTGATCATGCTGTTCTAACCGTGAACATTTTCCCTCCTCCCTACAGATAACACATTGCAGACCGGTCACAAGTATACTCGTGTTTGCACATAATTTGAAATGTATTGCGGATGTAGTTTGGAATAAATGAATTTTGCATATTCCTTGAAATCATTGGTTAACAATGTGCCTTTTATTTTTTACTCACGAATATTCAGCCTAATATTTTATGAATTTGATTGATATACACTATTTGATACCCTTATGCATAACAGTTAGAGAAAATGCAAGGCCGATGAAGAAAGATTGGAAAAAATGTCCGGGCTGCAATGAGACAAGTTATACATCTACATAATAACCTGCATGTCTGAGTGCCAGGGGGGTGAACAATCACGACACATTTATTGCCATTCACTACCATGCGGGCATGCAACTACGCTCACACACTATTTACATGAAACCAAGAGTCATCACAGCCCAACTCCGAATAAAATACTATGAATTTACGAGCCATAAGAGCTGCTGGCTATACGACACTAAATAGAATTGACAAGCACTTCAATAATGAATGTACATTCCTATATTGTTCTACTTCCACAATAAATCCACTATGCATACATTCTTAAGTTTCACATACCTTATAGACATATACGCAACGTTTCCCGACATAAAACCAGCTTTCCCCTTTCGAGTTGCAACCATCCACCTTCAATAGTGCAGTATTTTCATGTTGATTCCGCAGTCCACGTTTATAACCCGTGAAAACTGCCTTAGCGTACAACCGCCCGTGACGTTTACGGGGCCTCCTCTTTAGCCTAGGAGTAGTGGATTTCTCTACAGTTTCCTTCTTCTCTTCGGGGGCTTTCTTTCTCTCAGTTTTTGCTTTCGTTGGCTTCTTCTCTGAGTCTGCCATGGTGATAACCTGACGGGAAGAAAATAATACGAGACGATTACGACGGGTAGATCAAAAGCCTAACTGAAACACACGAGTAGCTGGCAGTAAATGCAATGTATCATATGCCGACACATGAATATCCAACTCCATCCGCCATATACTGGCAATGACTTTGTTGTAAATCATACAAATATATGTAAAATACTAAAATTGTAACATTTCCGTTTATGCTAAGATATTGATCACAGAATAAATCACAATTACAAATATTAAGAATCACACGCTACCTCACCGGAAGCAAGTCAACAACGTTGAAGACGGCCCGGAAGTTGGTTTCTGAACAAAGAAATGCTGAAATCGAGTCAAAAACAAATTCTAATCGTTTTGTTGTCGTTACCCGCCGGTATGAAGGCCAAGTTTTTCTCAATAATGCAACGAATTTTATTATTAAGAAGTATTTCCGATGGACTACCTTCCAAATATTTGACTCAAGCTTTTTTTCTTCAGTGGTTATTCTTACTATTCTGATGTTTGGCGAGGTATGATTTTAGTTAATAACTAAAGCAGCTACTAGAACATTCAATACGCAATGCTACAAAATTTTGTTGTGTATCATTAAAATGTAACTCATGGCAAAATGATTTAGAAAGTAAATTCCTTGATTTTAATCAGACGTCAGTTTCTATAATGAAATTTAAGGAAGGCTCATAAGGCATTACCATTACTTCATCTTCAGTCATTGCCTGTAAACACCTTTGCATGCTTATGGAAGATATGTACTCCGTTGAGAAGAATGAATCTAATACAAAATCAACCGTAGAACTAAGTGTAACTCAAATAACTTCAGAGGCAATAACATTTGTCGTAACAGTTTTGGAAGATGCTATAAATCAATTAAGTGTATTAAGGCATAAAATTCCCGGATGTGTGAAAGTTCCTAACTTAGAAAATGTACCCTTACGAAAAAGGTGTGCTTATTATATTTTTCTCTTTTTGCATGCCATATTATGTAATAAATGAACTTTTTCCCCTTAATTTTAATGTTTAACTTTTATTTTTAGGTTAGGTATTGATGAGAGGGACAGAATCTTCAATAAAACAGGCAATGGCGAACATCAATCAGATACCGTTGGAAGTGAATGGTGCACCTCTAGTATTCAACTCTGTTGACAGCTTACTGTTAGGTCGAGCTTGCTTTATTTTATTGTCTCTTTTGTTTATAGTGCTTTTCTTGAAGTTATCCTTCAAAACGTCATAAAAGAACTCATCACTTCCTGCAGCTTCACATTTCTTACAGAAGCTATAAATGTTGAAGAGCAACAGCGAGAAGAGGAGAGTAAGCTTAAGGAAGACCTACTGAAACACATTAATGAAGTAGAATGTTTGATGAATGCTATCACTCAAATCCGCATGGAGCAAAGGAAAGGATCTCAGGAAACAATTGGAGCGATTCTTCACATCAAGGTGCTTATACCATTTTAAAATATCCTTATTTATTATATGCCTAGGGAGAATTCTAAAGAAACAAATTCAGGGCAGAAGGAGTCAATATAGGAACAAGAAAATTTGGCCTATTTAAATGAAAAAGGTAGAAGTGATAAGTTACTAAATGGAAATATTTAAATATTCTTCTTTACAGCCAGCAATTATGCAAGCAGTAGAAACAGGCATCTTAATAAATGGATTTAATTTACATCGTGTTGTCAAGCAACGTTAGCTTGACCAACAACAGATGGCTCTGCTGCCTCACAGCTGGAAGCCCAAACCTTGATACAAGTCACCCTTAGCATGCCATGCACTGTGAACCCACACCTCACTGTTGGAATCACCATACAGTGACAGCAACAGACAACACTTCCCCTTGATTCCATGTATGTATAGTGGATGACTCCCACACATGAAAGCTCCCACATGGAACATCTTGGCTATAATATAAAATGAGAAACACAACTAAACCATTGAAATAATCACACCGTTCTTAAAGTAAATAAACAAATCTCTTGTGTCTCAACATAGCAACTACTTGTGTATCATCATAATAGGAATCAAACAATTGTAGGTCATAAGTCCCATGAGTGTACACAGATAATGAATTCCCAGATAGCAAGCCAGCTGGATTCCAGCCTGGTTTTCGGCTGGATGAATCCAGCTGGACAAATCACCTGGAATCCAGCTGGAATATGTAGCTTAACTTCAGCTGGACTAGTAAAGTCTGTATCCAGCTGTTTGAGACAGCCTGGAATATTAGCTTGAAATCCAGTTGGAATCCAACCTGTTATCCAGCTGGAATCATGTAAAAAGCACAGCTGGAATTCAGTTTGATTCCAGCTGGATTTATGCTTGCACACTGGTGAATTCCAATTGGAATCCAGTTGGATTCCAACTGGCTTTGCTATCAGGATCCTTTTCCCATTCAGTCCTTTTGTCAACAATTCTGCGATGTTAAGGTGAGATGGCTCATACTCCAGTTTCATTAATCCCTTTGACAAAATGTCCTTTGCATAATGTTACCTGACATCAATTGCCTTGGATCTGTTGTGTATAACATCATCCTTGGCAAGAAAAATTGCTGGAAAGTTATCAACCTTGGCACAAAAATAATCACTTATGAAATTTGGCTCTAGCTAGCATTACAACAGAGCCTAAGAATGATTTGTGGTCAATCTAATTTCCTGTAAAATCAGCATCACTGAAAAATCTGAGGCTGTGAATTATTTTTCTGATAAATAATAGAATAATCTAGAGATTTGCGTAATGTTACCTTATATCAATTGCCTCCATCCTTGGCAAGAAAAATTGCAGGAAAGTTATCAACCTTGGCACAAATAATATCAGCCATGAATTTACTTTCACTCCCTTGAGAATATGTACTACCTACCCACGTAGCAAACCAAACTTTCTGCAGCCCTGCAGCAAACTCTGTGAAGACTAAAGTAATGCTGAAGTCATTCATGTATTTAATTGAGGGTTTCCATGTTTTAGAACGAGGTACATGATCAGCTGATGGTGCAGAGACTCTGTGCATCTTTCACAGCAAAATGGGAGCATACGAGGCAAGTTTTGAACAAAAGATGCCTGTCCTCTAAGGAAGATGGTGCCACCCAAAGAAGCGATTCTCTGCAGAAATCACTCACAACTGAGATACATACTCATGCCCAATACTGTGCTGCTCTCGATAAAATGATTGTAGTAGGTATAATATTGATTTTCTAATTATTGTAGGAACTCAAATTCACTCCCAATTACTCATAAATCAAATATAAGTTGAGGTGAAGTAAATATTAAATAATTGATGCAATGCAGTATGTAAATGAATTATTTTGGGAACATTGTCAGCTGTTCTTAAGAAAAATCTAACTGATTAAAAAAACATTAGTGATGAAAATATTTATTGTTCATTAATTAGCACTACCATGGAATTTGGAAACCTTTTTTTTTGCACACTCAATATAATTTTACTTAATTAATAACGTAGCATTGCTCAGCATATTTATATCTATCTAACGTACCTATATGCTAATTTTGTACCCCACAGCTTATATCATTGGGAGTAAAAGGGTGGACATCTACATGTGTCATTTGCAGTAATAATCATCATTATTATTTAATAATATTATTATCAATTCTTCCTATTATTTGTATATATGTTTTGGAATTAAGTGTGTTGCAAACCTCACCAATATGAGTCGTGGCAACTTATGACAGTTTATCAGTTTGAGGTCATAAATTTGGTGGTTACGAAAGAGTAACAGTACAAACAACATTGATACAGGGATAGGTGTGTATTTCAAAATTATGAAGCTGCAATGAACATTCTTGTCCATTGCAGTCCATGCACTCGTTTTGCATGCACTGCAGTTCATGCACACACAATTCGCCTTCATAGGGACACTTTTATTATTTTATAAAATGGAAACATTTCAAGCTTGGCTTAATTTGACCCAATCTTGGCATTTCATGTAACTGTTTCTGTTTAGTTATGTAAGAAAAAATGGGTTTCTTTCCATTCATATGATACCATGGTCCTTTTTAAATTCCTGGTTCATCACAATTTGCTATTTTTGTAGTCAAGTATTCACGATTTTTGATCCTTGCTGGAAAGTGGAATGAGGAAAATGCTCTTGCTGCATGCTGAGCCTGGATGGTTTAATATATTAGTGAAAAAAGCATATACAGCCATGTTTATTCTGATTGGACAGCTGTGCAAATCACATGAGTACTAGGAATATTATCAGTGATCTCACTAAACTTTTGGTTTTTTTGGGATACCCTAATGATGCATGTATCATGCCCAAAGACTAGGTGTGATACAAATATTCAGGTTGTAGTAGGCAGAAGAAAATAAGTTATTCAAATGAAAGGAAAGTCTGTTTATTTAAGGTTACAAATATATGGTAAATCTATGTGATTTTTTAGCAATTTCGTCACAATTTTTTTAGCTCCTCTGAGGGATAGGGGGGGTGTTTAATCCCAAAAAAAAACCTCACTGCCCCCCTGGTCCTTGGTGAATTTGCTTAGGGTTTCTGGTGGATTTTTTTCATTTTCCAGTACTTGTTGAATTGAAATATTTCAGTTTTTAGATTATCTAGTCATTCAGGATTTTTTTATCAGTTCATATCAATCATTTTTTCGAGGATCTTGAAAATGATATTGTAACATGGACGAAGAAGCGTGAACTGGATGTAGAAGAAAAGAACCAGCAAATTCTCAATCTCAAGATAGAGAGATCAAGAAATCAGAGGCATTTAGATGAGTTGAAAGAAGAGGTAAGAACTTACTGAAAATCTATTCTTGCTAACATAGTTGATTTCTTAATATACCGTGCAGTCTTAGTATAAATAATATGGAGACTGATGTGGTTAAATTACTGGGGATTCAGATAGATTCATGATAAAAATGGGATAGACATATCAGTTGGACCTGCAACAAATTTACCCTCTCCCTCTTAAGTCGGCCAAAACTGGCCCTATGGTGTTCTCCCCCTTCTCGCCGAATTTAAATACCCAGTATCCCCAGCATTCAGCCCATGAATTTCCAAGTGGCACCAGCAGTGCTCCGAAGTTCACAACTCTAAATATAATGTATAAATTCAGAAACCCTTTAGTAAATTTTGTAACAGATTTTTATTAAAAATAGATTATTAAAACCAATAGACATACCTCCAGGTTCGTAGCTTATGATTTATGGCTGACCTCCATTTCTTCAACGACTTATCTATGGTACTCGAATTAAGATCCTATTTCACACAATGGAAAATCACATTGGAGATATTTCCAAGAGGTCTCTACACTCCTTCTAGCTCTTGTATTTCTTTTTTGGGCACTACAGCAAGCATACACTCTTTCTCTCCCATCAATTTTCACAAGTTGGTGGGGAGTCACCGGAAAACTAGTGGCACGAGCGTAGGTTATTTTGAGGCCTAATATCTTGTGAGAGGAGTACTTAGTTCCCTATCATCTGTCTGTATAGAGCTAGCTGAAAATCTTTTTGTGTGTTTTATGCCTTGAGGTTGAGGGAGCATTTGTTTCTTTATAAAGTATGTAACTATTTACAATGGCTGTATTTACTACAAATGCAAAAATATATTTATACCACTTAATAACACAGAAAGAAAAAATATGTATGAGCCAAATCTACAGAAATAAACTTTACTACAACCCGGGTTTCACTGTATTATAATACAGCTATATATAGCTTCGTCAGGTAATGTTTATATAAGATGCACCAACATATATATGAAAAAACAAATTAGGGGGAGGTGGAAGGTGAGGGAGGAAAGGGTAGGAGTGTTGGAGTGGTTCGTTATTGGTGGTCAACAGAAGTAACCAGTGTGGGGAAAAGAAGTGAGACGTGAGGAGTGGGTAACAGGGGGTGAGGTGGTTACATATGAGTGGCAAATATAAAACAAAAGTCTCGAAAGGTTCCTTTGAAGACAAGACCTTCCCTAGAAGTTGGTTACAGCACAGGACCTCATCCGTTGGGTGCTCCGTTGAAAGGTCGTAAATGCGGGAAGGGCAGACCCCTGGGTGATGCCCCTTTACAAATGGGGGGAAAATTTGATGACTCCCTTCCTTGCTGTAGGGTGAGCGGTGCCGATGATGGAGGTCTCCGTTCGTTTGCCCCCTTGGTGAAGGAGCAACATCCGAGTGGGGCTCCCCATCCCTATTGGTGGAATTCGGAGCAGTGCCTTGTCCTTCAGATGTCCCGTGGAGGAGTCGCAAAAGATAGGTCCAGAGAAAGTGTCAGGGGGCCGGGAGGGGAGTGGACAACACGACTATGCCTTTCTTGGCAAAGGGTGATGTAGTGCCGTGGTTCCTTCCCGCTGGTGGTTAATGTGGAAGCAATGGTGAAAAATCTCCTTCGGTACATTTGGTGAAGGCCCGAAGATGATGTAGGAGTGGAACCTTAAGCGCATTGGAAGGATGGGGAGGAAGAAGAGGCGTGAATGAGATGGTGAGGAGGGGGGGGGGGGGGGGGGGGGGCTGGTGGATTGATTAGGTTGTCGTGGTCCGAGCTGGTGCCATAGCATGTCTGGTGTTTTCATCTTCTATTCTTGTATCACAAAGTGTCCCATTCATTCATTCAAGAAACCATGGCTAATCACCTCTCAGTGAACAAGCCCTCCTCTGAAATTACTCCAGAATCTTCTTTCATTGCTTTGCTGGTGATAATATGCTATTCCAAAGACTCATTAGGTTTTTGGGATCTTGTGGGTGTTGTGACATATTATGGGGTTCTGTTTCATCTCAGAGGAACTAAGGATAAGAGAGATGCGTGCATTAGTGACCATAAACACTTTCAAGCTGAAACAGAATCACTTAAGGCTCTACAGATTGCCCTTAGTATAGCAGAGCAATCTAGATGGCCGGTTTTGGCCAACGTAGAAGGGAAAGGTTTAAAAACCAGCGGCTGACTTTGGAGGGAGAGCTAACTGAGGCATTTAAACTTCGATAGGGAGAGGGTTAAGCAAGGTAATTTACATGTTAAAGAACAATGATTCTCACTCAGTATCTCAGGTCTCTTTACTATGCATTATTTTGAAGTCATATAAGCTATGGGGTGGAATTATGAGGGCGTGCTACTTCAGTGAAGCAAGTTTTATTGCTACAAAAAGAGCTATCAGAATTATAGCTAATGCCTGCCCACCTGAACATTGTATACCTCTTTTTACCCAATATTATGCATGTATATAGCTTATATGTATATAGAGCACTTCTCCGTGTAAAAAACAATCTGGAGACATTTGCCTTAAATCAACTGTACACAATTATACCACCTAAGGCAAGGATAATTTGAACACGAAATATTGTAGGTGGTCTTTAAACTATAAATCCTTTCACAATATAATATTAGATTGTGAAACTTGTTATCTTTCTAGCTCAGAACAAAAAATTCTATTCAGTTTACTAAGAGGATAAGAGTGTGGCTATTAAAATATCCCCTTTATTCAATCGAGGAATTTTTTGTAATGAATTTCACTGCTATTTAAATGTGGACTTTGTGTTTTATTGTCTTTATGTATGTATCTGTGACAACATCTAGTGTGGGGTGCACCATTCATCAAGATGAATAAAGCTATTATTGTATGCTTTAAAGGAGCTTATATTTGCTGATAATATTAACTACAGTAAAACCTCGCTTTTACGTCCCCGCAATTTACGTTTTCCCGCCATTAACGACTTTTTCTTCAGGTCCTAATAATGTGCATATATCCGCAATGTAACGTCTTCCCTTTATTCACACTAGCAAATTTTTGAATGGTTCGCCATTTACGTTTTACGAGACGATTTTGCCGTGATTGTCGTCCTGGTTGCATAACTAGTGGTTGGACTCAACGCTCCGTGAAAGACAAAGTAAAAACTCATGCAGTAAGTTACCACTATGAAAGAGAAATAAAATTTGCTCAGATATACCACCATTTATCGTGACCTCGCTCATCTGTGCGATTGTAATGCCGCGAGGGATTACAGTACACGTACGTCGTTTTTCTCGCGATTGTTGTTCAGGTTGCATAACTCGCGGGATGGCTGATGCTATCGCATTGGTGATGAAATTTTTCATTTATTTAAGAAGTGTATGCTTTTCAGCATTTGCGATCTTGTCTTTCTTTTTTGGAGGCATTAATACAGATTTTAAAAAATCCTCCAGCCAAATTTCATCCTCATATATCCTACAAACACACCCGTAAAATCATCTCATTCTTCTCTAGCTCGATTCTTAAGTAGCTTTGATAGAATATCACTATAGTCTCCACACATTTTCTCATAATATTTACCTTAACTTACTAGCATGGTTGGATCAAGATTCCTGGCCTCAGTTCATCCTTATCTATGTCAGTCTCCTCTTCTATTTCCAAGTTCCCTTGTCTATCATTAATGCCATGCAGTTCTTTTCACATTTTCCTTACCCCTATGCTGAATCTCGTTAAGTTCTATCAGCAGTTCTCCTGACTTTACAGTAATGAACAGTGTCTTGACCACTCTAGTGTCTACTACACCATCCCCCCCCCCCCCCCCCCCCTGCATCCTTTCTCAACTGCTTGCTGTTCTGCATCTTTCCTCATACACCTGTAAACTAATTCCTGATATTCTCTCCAATTTACAACTGTACAATTTTTTCACACTCTTCCTAATCTTGGCCCAACCATATGTAATCTAGTTAATATATCTCCCCATGTCCCCATGCATTTCAAATAAGAGATTTTGGCATTATTGAAGAGGTTTTGTTGGAACTATATTTCAATGTTAAACTTGTCATTCAATGAAAGCAAGAATTAGGCAGGCAAAATCAAGAAGCAAGGAGTTATTCTTTCAGGCATAACTTTCATATAAAATTGCATACCCTCAAATTACACTTTCCCGCGATTTACACTTTTTTCTCTAGTTCCCCTCAAAAGTGTAAAAGAGGGGTTTTACTGTATATTATTGGACAGAATGAACTGTGGGTGAAAAAGTGCTTCCTTA
This sequence comes from Platycnemis pennipes, assembly GCA_933228895.1. Taxonomy (NCBI): domain Eukaryota; kingdom Metazoa; phylum Arthropoda; class Insecta; order Odonata; family Platycnemididae; genus Platycnemis; species Platycnemis pennipes. The sequence goes on along the minus strand of OW121854.1, from coordinate 121,133,275 downwards.
TTTAAATGCATTTGTAATATACATGCTTTACAATCAGATGATTAATATTCACCTTTGAATTCCTCACACTATGTTATAACTTAGCTCAAGAGAATTTGATAATTACCAAAGAAATTTCTGCAGTTTTTTTGTTTCATTAGCAATTGCAAAATTCTATAAGAACCTATGGCTTGGCTCGCCTGCACCTCAGCTGCTGAATTATGCACCATGTTGATGAGCTGCTTTTGATTTCAGAGATTACGTCCATCCCTGAGTGAATGGTGTGTGATCCCTGTGATCACAGTCACTTATCCCAATAGTCCCAAATTCTAGAGGCATATTGCACTTTCCCACAACTCATCTAATGCAGCCAAGTTTTTAAACTCAAATTCTTCATATGTCTGTTCCCAATGTAAGTTTTATTCATTTAAATAGCTTCCCGGATGAGTTGTGTGATATTACAGCTTTCCTTGGCAATTAATTTTTATTAAAGGCCAAATAATTTCAACAGAGAGGATGGCTATGCATTTTTGAGCATATGGTCATGTTTGGTCTGCAATTAAACAGTACCAGCTAATTGCAACCCCTACTGACTTAGCAGGAAATCTTAATATAGATAATAATAGAGATGAAAGACAACAACCATCATAATAACACTTGACCTGAAGTTTCCAACTTCAATGCCTGCAAAAATGTTGTCCTGGCTATGTGAGAGATGTCCCAGAAGAAATGCCAATCTATCACCGCCAAATCCATTTCTAAATAACATATAATTCTCTAATTGTGTAGTTTTATATCAATTTGTACAAACCTCTACTATGGATATGTGACCAAGTATTTGGTGATGATTTCACATCTTTGAGGTGGCTTAAGAGTACCCTGATGATCTAGATTTATTACCACAGGATTTTGGAATTAAATTTCATTTTTCAGTGTTTGGTATTGAAGTGATAATAACTGAATGAAAACATGGAATGATTTACAATGGAGAGCTTGAGAGTCAATAAGGGCAAGTATAAAAATCCAGAGGGAACCAGGGGTGTCAGAACTATTTTCCTTGGAGGGTAGGGGAGGGGGGGCAACCTTGAAAAGGGCCCACATTATTTTGCGGATAGGAGTACTTAGAGACTAGAATTTCACTAAAAGAGCATATGAAGGTGTATATGATGAAATATGTCATATGATAGTTTAAATGGCCATATCCCCTTCGCCTGAAAGGACCTGGGGCAATTTCTGGGGGAAAAGGCCTTCAGATTCTACAGTTCCCCACTTCCGACACCTCTGGAGGGAACTAAGAGAGAGATTAGTGAACATTAAGGTCTGCAATACAAAGTTGTTGATAGAGGTAATCTTCATTGTTCAAAATTGGTTGTTTTACCAGTTCGGGTCATTTGAAATGAAATAATCTATCTCTGCTTAACAATTTTTCATGCCTCCTCATCTACACTATATCTATCAGAATTCTCCCTACCACACTTCATCTCAATTTGAAGTCCCATACTTTTCCTCCCCCTTCTGTATTCGCCACAACAGTCTCTAGTGCCTGATTTTATTTGAGGTTCCATCCTACTAATCTTCCTCTGCGTAATATCTTCCGACAACTTCCTTTTCTCCAGCACCTTTCTCTCCTAGCAGGCACAATGCCTCTTCATTCTTCTTCCTCTCTGCCCATTGTACTTCTCAATAGACTCCAATTCATCATAATAATCCTTTCTAAGAGTTGAGGTCATGAACTATTTATGTTACACCACTTATAAAACTTTATTTTTTTCTCAAATTTTTTGAAGAGGTTCAAATACTAAGCAAGCAAGAGGGTTTGTTTTGTTCTTCCAAATGCTAAGTCTCTCTCAGAGAAGTCATACATATTCTGTGATGATTTGGCTATTCATTGGTCTTCATATCTAGACCAGTAGAAGGTATAATTATTTATTTGAATCAGAATGTCAACTTATAGTTACTAAATCTACATTTTGGATTATGAAATTTCATTTGTCTCAATAGATTAGTTGAGTCAGTTGCACCAACAAAGATAGTGAATAGGAATCAAGTGCCTGCAAGGAATATATATGATATATATGACAATATTGTGCAGCAGGAATGTGTCTTGCCCATGCCAGGTTGTTGAAGCAAGGCGTGAAGACATTTTTTATCTATATGCCTCATACCTTTAAAAGTAATGGTTAATTAAAACCTTTTAGAGCTTTTTTCTGTCGCAGGAGAACTAAAGAAAAGGCAGTGACTTAAGTTTTTGTTTATTCTTGGACATGATTGCCGAACAACAATTTGATCTATTGATGTTCTGTATTAGAATTGATAACATCAACACAAAGGATTAGATACATACCAATGTTGATTAGAGGAACATTTACAATTGCATATCTCAACAAAAAATAATCATTTGATGCCCTAGTAAGAATTTTTATATGAGGCAATAGCATGCAGTATTGAGCAATATTGTAGATAAGGCTTCATGGTAATGTCATAGGCTTTATATGAGGTTTGGGGAATCTTTCTCAGTCAGGTGGCAAAAATTAATCTCAAGAAGGCCACACTTTCATTGTGAGTCACTTGCATACAAGCGCTTAAGTTATGTACAATATTTTTTTCAGGTTCATTATTGATGCTTGTATGTTTCATCAACTTCAAAGCAAGAATAATGCAAAAGAGAACTTCCTCAATTATCAATTTTACTTCATATGTGCAGATTGTTGTGTTCTGTTGTGCGATGAAAATACAATTTCTATTCTTTGAGAATGTATTTGTGTGTGCTGTTTCACTTTGTGTTTCCATCTGAATCATGCACCTGAGCACAATCCTGTTGTGAACTACTAAGTTGGGAGTATTGCATAGCTATTGCTTTAAGGGGCAATGCAATTGTTAATATGATGAATATGAGCACAACTCGAGTGTGATAGTGGTGCCACTGGCCCTCTTCTATATAATAGTTCTTCTCAAATCCCTAAGATAGCGCATGTCTCACGTCATCTATAGTGGTGACAAGCTCCAAAAATGAGGAGTGGGTGAGTTCCAGTAAGATTCAGTGTTGTAGTTTACTTTAGTTGAGAATGTACGAATGCATACTATATACACTTTTTGCATCAATATTATGTAAGTAGTTTTTGAATTTCACGTGTTAACTTCATGCTATGTGTATTCCGATCAGTATATTTTACAACGTGGACAGCACAATGCAGGCTATCTAGGCTCCCATTAACTTACTGACCAACTGAGGAGCAAATTACACAATTTTTTATCTATTTTCAGCTCTACCAAAGATTTTATGTATGTGACTCCACTGCATATGTGCAATTATGGCTAGTAATATATTGCTGCTTTGCTTATCTATCATTCATGACAATACCGAAAAGGCAACTCAGGGAATCACAAAAGGTTGCATATGACTTTTAGACTACAGGTTCCCCATCCCTGCTTTAGATTACTATGTCAATGTAGACAGTCTACTTATCCATGTGATTCAAAGACTTTCAGTGCATAGTTATAAATACATTTGTATAAGATTGCTGAAAGTGGATCTACAGGATATGAAATCCATTTTGTTCATAATTATATGCACTAATCCCATAGAAGTGGTGGAGTTTGAAGGAAAATAGGCAATAATGGCTTGTGTGGACAATTATGTCTAAGATGTGAGATAAATACTTTTATTGTAGCTTTTATTGTACTTAGATTGTGGCTGTCAGCTAAATCAGTGTTGAGAGTCATCAATAACAGATTAGGTTGGTTAACAATCAAGTGCTTTCATGAAGATTGATTGTTAGTTAGAGGTGGTAAGCATGTGATGCTGTGACAGAAAATTAATGCAGCACAAATAAATCAGGAAGTTAGGTCTCTGACATTAGCAGGTGATCATTTCTTAGTTAATCAGTCAATAAGGTAGGTATAGCAGCATTTGTTGGACTAATTGCAGAATCCTGGTTGCAGTTAAGTATTATTCTAATTACATAGCTAATCATTTGGTGAGGGAGTATGTTCCAGGCATGTAGCCAGAAATTTGCGAACCAAATCAGCCTTGCCCATTTAGTGGTGAATTACAAATATCTTCTCTTAATTTTCAGTGCTTGTTATTTACTTTCACAGTGCCCACTCCTAGCTCTCCTCACTGGTAAAGTTCACTGCTTACTTTAACTGGCCCCAGAACAGAAATTTAACGAATACATGAATGTCAGATTGAAAACAATACATAATTATTAACCACACACATACATCAAACTAGTGATCAAGTTTCAAGGCACTTAACACTTGAATTACACGCAGTGCAATCCAGATTATCATGCCCAGTTAAAGTCAGAACGAGAGAATTATTAGGAAAAATTTTGGTGGGGAGGGGGGGCCCCAGAAGATCCCCCCCACCCCTGCTGCTGCCTACGTGCCTGGTATGTTCAAGTTGCCCTCATGAGGGCTTATACGTTGCCAATATCAATTCTGATTTGCATTCTCTCACTACTTTTATTTACACAGTATGCTTCACGTCAAGCAGAAATTGATGAGTTCTTGGCTTACAAAAAAGAAAAGTTGGAAAGAATTGCGCTTGAGAAGCTGTTGACAGAAATGGCCACTCGGATTCAAGCATGGTGGAGAGGGAATCTGTGCCGAAAAAGATTGAGGGCTAAGAAAAAGGGTAAAGGGAAGAAGGGGGGGAAGGGTAAAAAGAAAAAAGGGAAGGGGAAGAAAGGAGCCAAAAAAGGCAAAAAGAAAGCCTAGCCCATTTATGAAAGTTATTCCTCCTTGAAATAAACTATTCTCATCTTTGTCTCATTTAATATTTTATTTTGTAATATTCTCAAAAATAAAATAATCTGCATTATTTTGCATGAAATATCCTATTATTTTACAAGGAGACATCATGAACCATATGCTCTGGATACAAATGATATACAGTAAAACCCCTTATTTGCACTTTTCTAGGGACCCCAGAAAAAAAGTGCAAATTGCGGGAAAATGCAAATAGTGGGAAATGGAGAATTTTTCAATTTTACATACGTACTAGCTTGGGAAATGTCAAAAATAAAAAGCAGGCTGATAAACTGAAACAGAGGAATTGTATTATTTATTTCTTTAACTACAGCTCTCTTAATTTACTGTGAATAACATAACATTAAAAATTTTAAATTAATAAAATAAAAAGCAAACTATTTTTCTCTTTCACTGCCATAACATAAAATTAATTAGGACTACGTCATATTGCACTAAACCAAGAAAAAAATGATCAAATGTAAAAAAAAAGAACTAATGAAAATGCAATTTTCAGGTTATGTGGATCCTACCCACAATAATGTATCGAGTTGAGAATACTGAAAGAAGATATTGTAAATATAATCAAGAATTATGATGGCAGTGTCATTTCAGTGTTGCTTGCTATCAGGAATCATTGAAACAATCTAATGATTATGACTTTTTTGCTAAGTAATGTATATTACTAATCAAAAAGTAGGATATTTTCAACTGCTTTAGCTTCCTTTGTGTATTGATATCATGCACTTAATTTTCAATTTTTTGCAGTTCATCAAGAATTTGCTTACTGCAGTTTCCACCTAACAAGTAAATCCTTAGTGTGTGAACAGAACATACTGTGTCTTAGTATGAAGGTAAAGGAGTCTCTTCATCCTCTGTGTCCTCCTCATCTGCATCTTCCTCCAGGTGTTTACCCAAAATGTCATCTACACTCTCTACGGCAGTTTTCACAACACAAGAATCTAATTTGACAAACTCCGAGAAAGTATAATTTGTCTCAAGAAGATTTCAGTCATTGTCTATAGTATCATCATCTCAAGTAAATTCAACTGGAATTTCTTCGCCACTATCAACATGAAATCCTGCTCTTCTAAAGCAGTTATATATTGTAGAGTTCTTAACCTGTTTCCAGGCCCATGAAATGTAGTGAAAGGCAACCAGTACACTCATTTTGATTGTCTCTATGTCCCTACCACAATTGCAGAGATATCAATTTCTGTACAATCATTCTTCGATAATGCACCTTAAATTGTTAATTATTCCTAAATCCAATGGTTGGAGCTCACTGGTACAGTTAGCTAGAAAAAAATTTAAATGTACATTTCTTAAGTTTACATTTAGTGAATGGGCTGGGCACTGATCAATAAACAGCAGAATTTTCCTGTTCTGTGACCCCATTCTCGCATCCAGAGCATGAAGCTGATCCTCAAATATTGCTGAGGTCATCCATGCTTTGGTATTTGTGGCGTATCTAGTGGGCAACTGTTTTACATGCTTGAAACACCCAGGACTTTTTGATTTGCCAATCGCTAGCACCTGAAGTTTCTCACTTCCATCTGCATTTGTGGTTAATAAGGCAGTAAGTCTTTGTTTACTAATGGACCCTCCATGACATTGTTCCCTTCTGAAGCACACTGTTTTTGTTGGCAGCACATTAAAGAATAATCCTGTCCCATCTGCATTGAAAACATCTTTTGGGCTGTAGCCTTCCAGAAGTCTAATCAGTTCAGATACTTTCCACTGAGTTGCACTCTCAATGTAAACACCTTTACTTTCACCACTCACAGTCTTGTATACAAGATTGGACCAATTTTTGAATCTATCCAACCAACCATAGGATGCCGTAAAATCTTCAATTCCCGATGATCTTGTGGCGATATGAAACGTATTTTCTCGGAAGATGACGCCATTCATAGGGACATTTGATGATCTTGCACCTAAAACCCATTTTTTCAGCATTCGTTCTAATTCTTCATGCCCGGAATTCTTTACATGTTTTCTCTTTTTTGACAAATGTCCACACTGTTTTGCATGTTTTATAATCGCTTCAAGATTTTTTACTGTGGTATTCAATGTCGAGACCGGCAATCTGAGTTGCTTCGCCAGATCAATGCGGGTTCCAATACATGGGCATCAACTTGCCCTAAAATTTTCATTTTGTCCTCAATTGAAAATGTCCGTTTTTCACCTCGATTTTCCATTTTTAAGCACGATAAATTCTGTTTTCCGTAGTAATTGAGGGTAATTACCCTCAATTAGTACGGAATTACCCTTAAGTTAACTTCGCAACACACGAGCTACCTACCTCGCCGTTCTATACTACCCTTAGAAAAAAATACTATGGAACTATATATAGTGATTATATATAGTTTTCTATAATCACTATGGCTATAGTCCTATAGTTATTTGGAACATAGTGATTATAGGACTATATATAGTGATTAATATAGTGATTATATATAGTTTTCTATAATCACTATGGCTAAGGTATTTGGAACGTACCCATGTAGCACAGACGGCTGGGCCAACGTTTGGTCATGAGGATTCCTATATTATTATTATACTAGGTGCAGCGGTTGGCCAACCATTATTCGTATCCGTTTTGCCAACTGTTCCCCAAAGGAACAAAATTGAATAAAAAGGAAAATGAAAGATCATGATTCTCACTTACTGAATGAGTAATATCTTTATCTCACATACTACTTATACCCCTACCTTACGACCTACACTTAACTACTTTGTATCCTATCAACCTTTGACATACGGCCTGACACATTTTCCAATTACATTAATGAGACAGGGAGGCCATATATATACTGCTGCTGGCTGGCATTAAGTCGTTTGTGATTATTAACTTTACTCTAAGATTGAGACGGATAATTTGCACCGTTAAAGCATTTCGCTAATAACCATTTTGTGGCTAAAATTAAGCATGACCATTATAAATATACGTCTCTGATATTCTTTGAACTCTAGGAGAGATATTTTTAAGTACCTATGTACGAAAGGACGCCAAAAGATGGTTTGTAAGGGCTGATATGCACGAGTAACTGTTTTAAACGGGAAATTATTTTTTTTAGCCGGCACATCGTATTGCAAATAGCGGGAAAACGGAGAAACACACGGTGTAAATACAGGGTTCTAAATACGTTGAAGAGATAGGAAATTTGATGGGACCCAAAAAAAATGTTGCAATTTGCGGGAAAACGTAAATTCCGATAACGCAAATACGGGGTTTTACTGTAATTATTTTCTGGAACTATAGAGGGAATGTGGGAAAAGTGTCATGGCTTTCTTCCGCATAGGCCCGCGTTGGTGAAAAAATGCAACTATAGGATTTTCCTCCATGTAAATCCTTTGTAGGGCTCGCTTTCATTAACAATAGCCGCGGCTGAGTGAGTTGAGGTGTTGTACCAGTCACTCTCACAAGATGGTGTGGGTTTGAGTCCCAATGGTGGTAAATTTCGAATATGTTAAGGAATCTCTCTACAAAGCCCAATCCCATAGATTTACGGCAGTGGCAACACTATTTTTTAATTTTAAAACTCTTTGCTAGATTTTCAATCAATTCCCTTGGGAGACATTCGTAACAACATTCATGATTTTATGTTTGCCCGAAAAGAGGCTTCACATGCTGACAGGCCTAATGTGGGATTTTGAAAATATAAGGATACTTCCGTGAATAGAATAGGCTTTGATTGGTCATGGGACTTTCTCAACAGATTATTACTTTGTAATATGCAGTGATTTTTGCACTTAAAATTTCTCAGGAACCTCGCTCAAATAATGACTGCTGTAACTAGTCATTTTGTCAAACCTGTCAACTTGTCATGTTGTCAAAATACTGTCGTGTGTGTTGTTATTCTCTTACGTGGTAGCGTACGATATTGATACGACAAGTGATTTATTTTAAACACTTTACTCTCTTGAACACACCCATGCGCCTGATACAATCATTGCAACGCACACACACGCGACGCAATCAACTAACAATGGCGCAGTGCAACTTAAACAAAAGAAGAGCGCAATTCATGACATTGTTTAGGAATACCTGTCATTACAATACCAACACTTCCCCTTGACAGTTATTCCAAAAAAAAAAACTATACTTCTGAACCAAAATAAAGCAATCACAAAACATATACTTAATGTAATCCCAACATGGAAACAAATTCCTCAGTCTTTGGTCCATTTAACACTTTTGTAAACAAATCTGCAACATTTCTTGAAGATGGCACATATTTGAATTGAACTGTCCCTTTGTTTACATGATCTTGTAGAAAACAAAATTTAATATCTATGTGTTTGGACCTCTCAGAGTCCAAACCATTCTCACTCAAACATATGGCTCCTTGGTTATCACACTGAATTACAAATGGTTTTGGTATTAAATGACTCTGTCCCATTTCTTCTAAAATCATTGTTAACCACAGGACCTCCTTAGTTGCTTCACACATAGCAACATATTCTGCCTCAACGGTAGACATAGCAATTACACTCTGCTTCTTGGTTTTCCAAATAATAGGACCATTACACAAAGATATAACATATCCAGAATATGACACCCTTACACCTTTGGTACTATTGTAATCTGAATCACAATATGCTATAATAGATTCTTTAACGTTTTCACTCTTAGAGTAAACAATACATAAATCTTTGGTTGCTTTCAAATACCTTAACACATGAACAATATCATTCCAATTTCTCCTCTTTGGATCATTGTTGCTTTGACTCACTTTACTCAATGCAAAACATAGATCTGGTCTAGTACAACCAGGTAAATATAACAATTTTCCAACAGCATGTTGGTATTGACTTCTATCAAACATTTCATTCCCTGTTTCAGTTTGGTCATTATTATTCACCTGCAGGGGAGCCGACCTGCCCTTTGCCTGCTCAAGCCTAAATTCCGTCAAAATATCATTGATATACTTCCCCTGACCAATACTGATTTTACTATTCTCATGGACAACATGCATGGACAGAAAGTCTTTCATTACACCCAAATCTCTTAGTTCAAACAATTTCATCAACTCAGTTTTCATCCATTCAACCTGGCACAATTCTCCCCACAGACCCAAGTCATCCACATAAATGCCAACAAACAGGTTTTTCTTTTCATTCATGTACACACACCCGTCCTTCTTTAATCTGACAAGTCTCAGACCTTGCAACCAGCCATCAATTTTTCTGTGCCATTCCCTAGCACTCTGTTTTAGGCCACACAAACTTTTGTTCAATTTCCACACCTTGGTTTCATCATAATCAAAACCATCTGGTTGTTGTACATACACTACCTCTTCAATGGGACTATTTAAATAGGCACAAAGGACATCAACATGATGCACTACCCAATCATTTTGTTCTGGTGAACTTTTAACTGTTTTCCTGTGAATTATTCCATTCTCTCTCAAAAAGGATTGAAACTCACCATCGATGTATTCACCTCCACCGTCTGTCTGCAGTGCTTTTATCTTACTGTCATGCAACAGTTCAACATAATGTTTATATTGCTTGAACACATTGAATACTTGACTTTTCTTTGCTAAAAAATACACAGTCACAAATCTAGAATAATCATCAACGAAGGTGACAACATACCTTGAACCTCCTAAAGACACAGTCAATTTTCCCATCACATCAGAGTGAATCAAATCCAATGGTTTGGCTGACTTTCGCTCACTTACCCGAGGAAAACCTATTTTTGTTGCTTTCCCCTTTTCACAGACATCACATTTGGTTTCAAGCTTCCCTCTACACTCAATTACAGGGATCTTTTTAATGGCTTCAGTATGTAAATGACCCAACCTTGAATGCCATTCTACTGCACTTCTCAGAGCTACAGCATTTGTTACACTTAGATCACTTTCCAGCTCTACAACTACACTGGTTGTCACTACCTTTCTTTTGACTTGCAAGACATATAAACCATTTCTCTCATGCGCTTTAAATAACTCTTCATCGTTATTATCTTTGTCCCTTGCAACACAATTCTCATAAATTTCACAAATTACACCCTTCTTGGCTAACTTAGAACATGAGAGCAGGTTGAACGAAAACTCAGGCACATACAAAACATCTGACAATGATAATGTCCACCCCCCACATTCTTCCGCTATATCCAGTTCAACAGTGCCTATACCTGCGACAGCTACACTACCTTTACCCATTAACACTTCCCCTGCACTGGCTTTTAGGGAGACAAACAAACTTTTATCAAAACAAATATGGTCATTAGCAGCACAGTCTACTAACCATTCACTGGACATGGATGTACTACTAGCATTTGAAGTACTGACACAAACTCTATATTTCTTCTTTTCTTCATTACTGTTGATGTCGCCTTTCTTGTCTGACTTCCCCTCGTCCTTGTGCTCTTCATGACAGTCTTTCGCAATGTGACCTAACTTACCACACCTAAAACACTGGGTAGATTTGCACTCTTTTGCAAAATGACCACTTTCTCCGCACTTAAAACATTTCCTTTCTTGATCCTTTCCAGCATTCGCTCCAAATGATCTAGACTGCTTGTATTCCCCACTGTTGCGTTGGTAACTGCTTCCACCTCTATGTCCTCCTCTTACACGATCGCGACCCCGGTCAAAGTTGCTGGCTCCTCGCCCTCTGGAACTTGTTGACGTGAAAGCACCACTCACATCTTCATACTCGTCCAAGTCCTCCTCTTGGAGTAGAGCTGCTTTTACTTTCTCGGTTGAAAGGTCGGCTTCCTTTCCCAGCATAGAAATTAAGACCTTATACTTCTCCTTCGGGAGCCCAACTAAAAACACCCCGGCTAGTTGCTTATCATTTAATTCTAAGCCAAAATTACCACTTCTTATCACTCGATTCAAACCCTGAATTTTGGCCATATACTCGTGCATGGGCACATCGTCTGTCTTTACTATGTTCATCATTTCCTTCATTTTTTCTAGGCACTGAATAAGCGTGAAAGACGAATGTATTCTCTGCAATTTGTCCCATGCGTCTTTAGCCTTCTCGCAATCACCGATGTCTTCAATGTATGCATCTGTGACATATTTCAACATAAAAGCTAGAGCTTTCCTATTGCTCCTCTGCTGCTGCTCATTTATATCTGCCACACTGACGTCTTCAAACCCCGGATCAACTGCATTCCAACAATTTCTCTCTACCAACTCGGACTTGGCCCGCCGAGACCACGAATAATAATTTCCTCTGTGAAGTTTGGGAATGATATCCTTCATCTCATGATCCGCCATTTTCTCTCGCTTGGACACCGGCTTTCTTTACTCTCTCTCTCTCGTGTCACTGCCGTACCACCTACCGTCCTGGGCCCATAACCTGTTGTTATTCTCTTACGTGGTAGCGTACGATATTGATATGACAAGTGATTTATTTTAAACACTTTACTCTCTTGAACACACCCATGCGCCTGATACAATCATTGCAACGCACACACACGCGACGCAATCAACTAACAATGGCGCAGTGCAACTTAAACAAAAGAAGAGCGCAATTCATGACATTGTTTAGGAATACCTGTCATTACAATACCAACAGTGTGTCCCAGAGGTTGAGTACAATACCTAGAAGCTACTATGACCCCTCAAGAAAAACGACAAAGTCTCCGAATATGACTTAAAACTGCCCTTGCTTAATGTGCACTGCTTGCCAACTCGACTCAAACAGAGAGCAAGAGAGGGGGAGTTTTCTGCAAAGTCAAGGTGGTGTGGGGGTGAATGTGGAATTAGAAGATAGGTGGCTTTTGAGGGGAGGGAAAATGGTATGGGTATAGCGGGAGAGGTGGAAGTTTATCATTGGAACATCGGGAACTCTTTTCTGACTCTGGTTTGGAGGTCACCAGCTCCTGGCCTGTACGCAGATATCAAGTCCATTGTGGAGAACAATAAGTGTAAGTGATAAAGGAATTATTCCTTCCGCACCACCAGGAGGTGACAACGACAGGGCCACCCAGAGGAAGGGGGTGGGGAAGGCTCTTTGCCCCCTGCTTCTAAGATGCTCCAGTGGTGCCTATTCCAAAAGAAAAGAAAATACCACCACTTATTGAAAAAATACTAGGCGGTGTTTTTTTTATTACTAGGATGTGTTTTTTTTCTCATTTTATGGGATTTAAACAACTGACAATGATGACTAAGGTTTAGTACTGAACAAGAATTAGTTAAAGTCTTAAATTTCAGTGAAATAGCATGATTTGTAACAGTGAGGGAAACAAAAAAGTCTTATGTAGACCACGATTGATTCTTTTAGTTTTTAAATTCATCCAGGTTTTTTTTTTACTTTTTACTGCAACATTCAATTATTAAGTAGTAATTATTTGTATCTTAAAAATTTAGGCAATAAACTCTTAGACATGTTCTCTTGTGTTTTCACCTCTTTCATTTTTCTGGGAGGGCCCCAAAGAGAGCAACCCCCCAGGCCCCCAAATGTCTCTGGTTGGCCCTGGATGATGGCATACCCTGATATCATTTTCCTCGACAATCTCGCATTGCTTGTTCGTTATTGAGTTTTCAGCACAGGCCAAAGCAAACATGGCAGCGAAGGAGATTGAAAAATGGATAGAATATCAAATTTATGCTGCGAACTATGGCTAATGATTATGGGTTACTCAATGAAGCTGGTAGTCCACATTGTAGGCATGCTCAGTGGAGATAAGAACTCACTGGTAGAGAATATTAAGTGGATGTGTCGGCAGCAAGCGTGTTAATAGATGTCCTTCTTGGATCCTCCTCCGGTGGTGACAACATTGTTAGCCTAATGCAAAACCCCTCTTGAGTTTCTGGCCATTTTGTTGGGAATTAAACATGATGCTTACCAGAGACTGAGATGGAACCAAAAGCAACATTCAATAATTATTATACAGTAAACTCTCGATAATACAAAGTCAACGGGTCTGGAAAATCGGCACTTCGTAATTTCGAACATTTTAAAAAGTCTTGAAAAAATTTATCTTTTTTTCTCAAACTTTTGTTCTCTTCGGTGACATTATATATCTTTTGTGGTCATTCGTGAAAGCATTCTCAAAGACACATGTCTCAACAGGTTGTAAAATAAGTACCTACCATGTTAATGCTTTTAAGTTGTCTGTCGTAGTGTTGGCGAAATTTCGTCCCAGTATCGAAAATGTATAGAGAACAAAAGTTGAACGTTTCGTAATAAGAATTTTATTTTTGGAATAGTCAGTAGAGACAGGAATGTAGTATGTACGCTAAAAATAGACATTCACTTCAAACTTTTACGCTGTTATGATGGCAATTGGCCCAACCGTGCTTTAGGTGTCTTCTATCGCCCAATCATAGCCATAAAAAAGCATGGAGCTAAGCCTGTTTTCAGAAAAAAATCAATCACAGATTATTACTCGTAGTGTCTTCCGTCTATCGTCAGTGGAATAAATGATCTTGGGAGGTAATATTCTTTCATTTCTACTACTAAGACCGTGATGACAAATGGGGCGTGATTCGGCATATTTTCTGCATCGTCTCCTCAAGGATTATAAGATGGCCGGAAGTTTGGAAGAGGAAGGAACGTCTGTGACATTCCTTCCTCTTCTTCTGGGCAACCCTGGGGGGAACGTGCAGGTTACCGGTGGATCTTTGAGGGATAACAGGGGGGGAAGGGAGGGAAGCGAAGGGGATTATCTAGAGGTGTCACAGTGTGAGAGTAGGGATCAAAGACCCTCCTGATCACAAAGGATGCCGAATCCCTTACCCTCCCCATTCCACTCAACACCGGGAGCGGTTCCACTCAGCCACCGCCACTCGCCCCCCCAGGGTTGCCGAGAAGAAGAAGAAGGAACCTCACAGACGTTCCATGATGCCATCCACCCACACCCTCCTCTCCTTCAAGCTCTGCGAGAGATAGAAAGATACTAGAGGCCTGCACATGGGTGCAAAATAAGGGCGACGGCATCGCCCACCCTCACTCAACCCATCCATCCTGCAAGATTTTGGTGCGGAAATTCCCTTCACAGAGAGCTGAGCTAGGATTGCTCGCCTTAAAGGACGAGGTAGGGTTCAAGGAGAATTTGAACCGCCATAATTCCAGACGCACGGCAGCGAGCATGGTATGTGCCGTCACACGTACGCTTTAATTAAAAGAGAACCTTAGACATTGTGAGAATGCTGATAACAGGTAAAACAAAAAATAGCCATGATAAATAAAGGCATTAGCTACGATTTCTACTTTACAAAAGGTCTAAATGATAGGCGGAGTTACATGCGAAAAATGAGGAGGAGATACTGGCATCTGTGGGAGGTGAATGCACTAGTGCAGCTGCAGTTCACGCATTACATATTTGATGCACCACAATCAGCAACAATGAAAGCTACGCAGTCAAAAATAGTTTTGCTGAAGCAGTTTTTCACCGAGGGTCGTAAAAACGAATTCCATTTATTCCTGGGCCCGAATTTCGTAATTTAAAAAAAAATAGAATTTTCAAAGCTTCATATTTTTTAATATTGCCATGTAATTACTATTGGATTTTTGTCAAGACCAGCTATTTTGCTTCGTATAATCTAGAGTTTACTGTAATAATGAAATAAAATAGACCATCAGCCTCCTTGTGGAGTAGCTGGTGATTTGGAAGCCATAATTGTGTGATAGAAAATGTTGGATGTTTGTATGTGCCAACCATCCACAGTTACACAGGTCCCAAAAAAGAAAACCATTAAACCCACCCATAGCTGGCCTTAGTTGACTTAGGTGTGGCATTTATCCTCTGCCGGATACGAGAGTTTGTCTGGAGTGAACGGATGCCCTATAGGGTGACCTCCTGACATGCTATGCTGCCAGCGAGCCTGATTGCTGGGGTATATCGTCAGGATGCACTCTTTGTGGTGTGAGATGAATCCAGAACACTGTCAACTGTTGCAGCAGAACTTACATAACCAGCCCAACCATTTATGAAAAAAAGGAAACTCTCCACTGTATTCAGAGTAAAACACCACTAGCTAGGCCACTGTCTCTGGCACAGACAGCCAGTCCAATGGCTAGTGTTAGTGCCACGGCAATTTCAGTACATATCTCTCATACATGGTGAGGAGACTGGTCAGGCTGTCTCTGAACTTAGATTACTGTTATTGAGCACAGTCACCTATGATGAGGGACAAATAAGGTAGGGAGATATCCTCCTCAAGATCTCTCTGCAGGGTACATGAGTATCCTGAATTAATGGACTTATCAATGAAATCCTGACAGAGATGTGTGACCTGTGGATGGTCAATTGTATGGTCTATGCTACTGCCAAAATCATTGCTCATTGTAAAAAAAATGCCTCTTGGGAGGAGAAAGCAGCAACAGGGTTGAAACTTTTAGAACCCAATATCACAATGGCACATCAATTGGCATCAAGGGTTCAGTTGTGATGGAATACATCATATCCAAGTCAATTCCTATTTAGCAGCATGAGGTCAATGGAGTATGGACACTTACCAATGCCAGGAAAATCTTCCCAAGAAAAGTTGAACTATGAGGGAGAATGCAACCTCTCTCCCCCAGTTACCCTGCCAGTAAATTTTATTTTCAGATGGAAATTTTACAAACCACAGCAAAAGTTCAAATTCAGGACCCAGGTTTCAATGATTAACACTCTTGAGTATCTATCTCGGGTCTCAGGAGACTAATGAAATACAAAAATTATAATTGAAAAAAAAAATTCATTTTTATTTTTGTGTAAAATTAAGTTTTTCATTTCTGGAATATAATAAAATTTGACATTATTTTCGTATTAATTAATTTCCTTATTTAATATTCAACCATTTCTTACTGGGGTAATAAATATTGTTTCTAGAAATTAGTTTTTAAAGTCTGAGTCATTTGGGACTCTGGTCCTTACTCGTAAGGTCTGTACTCAGAGTGCTAAGCTTTATCATCTTAGCAATGGCATATGCAGGATTTCCTTTGGGGGTGGGGTTTCATAAGTATTATATGAGCATCATTATAAAATGATATTAGGATTATCATTCACTGAAATAACATGTAGTTAAATTAATATTCTGTTTTCATGAAGACAATTCAACTATATTTTTCAGCCCAATAACCAAAATTCTAAACGCTAGTGCAAAATATTGTAAATTACAGGAGTTGCTGAATATTGAAAGTGATCATATTTTTAAGGTGCCAAGTGAAGAAGGTGTTCATATTTTAAATGTGCTCAGGGTTATAGTGTGGGTAGAGCGTTAAACATGTAGGTACCAAGTGATAAAAGTGATAATTTACGAATTCAGGTGAACGTGTGAGTGAAGATTTCTCGGGTTTCCCACTGGGCCATGGAAGACCTGACCCGGCAGGAAACCCCTGAAATCTTCACTTGTACTATATGCTGGGAAAACACCAGATCTTTTTTCACTCAGGTGAACATATTTATGGGGGGGGTTTAAATCCTGAGCCCACTTCATGTGAACGCCACTGCATTTCAGACCTGAAGGTGATTCTTAGACATTGAAACCAAGTTGTGGCAGTTTGAATTTTCACTAGGTTTGTAAAAGTTTTCAAGTAACTAAAAGTCACTGATGTAATACCACAAATGTTCAGAAAACACTGTCTCTTTCTCCCAGCCCCGTCGGTTTCCTATGTTGGTTTTTCTGCCATAAGATTCTCACATGCCAAGTTATGCTTCATCGAAATGGGGGCGTATATCATATTTTTTTATTGCCGAATCTGATAGAGTTTGTAAAATAAAAGGACCCGTATTTTTCCGTTTTCTGATCCGACAATTATTTTCCGAGTTATAAGCGGCGAAAAACTGATGTTTTTAACCCTTTCAGAAAAGTGGGTGAGGTGCAACCTCTGACGTATTTCGACTTCGTCCAATCACAACTGAGCCCGTGAAGCTACTTTGCCTTATCGCAAAGGGGGGGGAGACAGCTGACTCGGCCAATGGGAGCGATTTCGTCAGCATCTGTGCGAGCAGACCTTCCGAGAACCCCCTCCACTCCCTTCCCCCTCCCCTGAAAGCAGTCAAGGACGGGAGGAAAATGATGTCAATGTTATCACAGTAGCATTTTTGGTGGGCGTCACCTTTTGCTTTTTTTAATTTTTGATTTATGAGTGAATGGTTGTGGTCAGAAGATTAATTTTTTCACTAAAATTCGTTTTTCGTTTCCATCTAACGATTTCGTGTACAAAATTGTGATTTCGGTTCCGAGTAAACGCCCCCATTGTGGGTCACCCAAAATACCTATCATGGAAGAATAACTTTTAATACATTTGTGCCAGGTATGTACATTTCTATTGAAAGGGATTATAACAGTTCCCAAGATTGCCAAAGCAATCATGTTTGCAGTCAAAAGAAAATGCATTTTGTCATATTAATACAGCCATTAAAAATCTCACGGATCTCACCTGTGAAGATAGAAAAATCAAATGCAATACAATTCATGTGGGCACAACCATGAGACTACTTACAAGGAAATATATAAATGAAGGGATAGATTTGAAAGTATGGTGCTGGAATCAAAGAGATTTGAGAACTTTAGGTTGTTAACTATAATGACGCATAGTAGGGCCAAGATGTGGAATACAGTGAAAATACTACACTGTAATTAACTGTTTACAACTAAGAAACTTTCCTACAGATATAACAGGGGCATCAGAACTTTTTTTGCTTGGGGGAGGGGTGAGCAGCCGTGAAAAGGGCCCACATTTTTTTTTTTTAATAGGAGGCAATATAGAGACTACAATTTTGTTAAAAGAGCATATGAGAATGTGTGTCATAAGAGAAAAAGCAAAAGTTTTGAGTCCCATGAGGCCTTGAGGAGGCTCAAAAGAGGCCCTCCGAAAGGGCCCACTTCATCTGAAAGGTCCTGGGGCAAATTCTGGATGGGTCTTTGGTTCCCCCTACCCCCCACTTCTGACGCCGCTGACTGGAAGGTAGTTTCTTAGGTGATCCGGATCTGAGCATGATCATATCAATTCCTGCCAAGAGCTTTGAATTTTATAAAACTCCTAAGTAAACAGTATGCAAATCAACAAACGCATTGTAGAGGGTCAGAGAATTTATTTTTACTGCAGAGCTTGCTGTCAAAAATAATAATAGCAATTTAAAGAATTCCAGCTTTTATCCATTAAAATTTTGAATGCCCAAATGTATGGTGAAGTATGGCAAACTGTCTGCCCAGTGTAGACAGCCTGTCCCCTATTTCTCAAAACTTTACCCTTAACTAGTTTCTGTAATATAATGATTTAGAATTCACACAAAATAATAATTGTTTATTTGCACATAGATTGGGAAAAACGCACATAATTGATGACACGTCAATGTTAAAAATAAAAGCCAGGTACATATGATCAAAACCCACACACATAGACATGTTAAATAGCTTTATTTTATCCTAATTACTACACTCAAAGAATTCATGGATGGAGTGGGATAAGGATTGGTCTGCATAAACTTTATTTAAGTTGATTCTTAGGAATTAATGGCTTGTAAATCCTCATGCTGTGAGTGAATTATTCTTTACGGTAATTGGCTTTAATATCTTTGAGTTAGGATATATTTTAGGCCATTAAAAACTGAGGAAAACTCCAAATGGGAATACATATCCTTTTAATTTGCGCTCTTGAAACCTATGAAAATTCTCAATAGATGACGCTGCGTGTCATATGACGTCACCTGCAATGAGGACCACCCGAAAGCGGAGGTGATTATTCTTATCATGTTTTACAAGTATTTGTTTTGCCATTATGGGAAGACTATTGAGTCAACGATTTCTAGAACCATTGAAGTTATTGAAAATGGCACATGTTTGCAGGAATGAAGGCTGAAGATTTTTATACAGGTAATGGCAGTGTTTCGTACGGCCAATTTGGCATTTTACCCATGTTATTATTTCTGTATTGCTTTCCTCGCATCTTTGAGGGATGCAAGCTAATTTTCTTGAGGGATTATTTAATATCTTCAACAATATCTGATACGTTTCTTGATAGTAACTTAAACTTCCGAGAATAGCGTACCACCTCACGTCAAAAGGGGCGATTCGAATTATCTTTATTTTTTGTCTTTCATGTTTTTATCTTGGTAGTAATTGAAGATTTTGGTCTAGTAGTTAAGTTCAACTTGCACATTTTGCGTGCATTGTTTGCATTTGGGCCTACTATACTCTGTAACCATTGTTCGAAATCCTCGGACGTTTACCATAGATTTTGAAATTTTTTTTTAGTCTTTCGTTATCATTGGATTTATTCTTGTTACAGGCCTCTCGAGTTTTTAAATATATACGCATTTTAGTGACTGTATTATTTCCCAATTCACATGAGCGATACAGAAGGATTAAATTCAGTCTGCTGGTAATTGTGTTAATTCGGTGGTAAGTACCCTTTTATGTTAGTTGATAATTGTACGTTGTCCGTGTGATTAGCTCCCGATGCGCGAAAACGGTGTGGTTCGTATGTGATTCTCTTTTAAGCAATACCCTACTTATAATAATCCTGCTCTTTCAGTTTGGAGATAATTTTGTCTTTGTTTACGAGTGTATCAGTACTTAAGTAATGATATTGGGCACTATCGTATTAATTCTTATTCGGAGAGGAGCAAAATCTATGTATTTTATTCTTAATTATTTCTTGGTTAATACTATTGCCGAGTAATTGTTTACTTGTGTGTACTCTTAGCTAACGATCTTTTCATAAAACGTTTTGTTGGTAGTTTACTGACTGATCCTTAATAATATGCGAATTAATATTCTTTGGCGATTTTAATGCGTTTTCGTGACAGTGTAAGCTACGGTGAAAAATTATGTAACGATAGAAGATATGTATGAGGAAAGGACGCCTTTTAATAACGCTACCTAAAATTCTCTGCTTTCATTGATGAGTCTCATTCATATTATTTAATTGAAGATATAATACTGTGTGGCAACATAGCTTACTAAAAGTCAGAAGGGTAGAATGCCTTTGTAATGAGTAATTTCAGACTTTCTTTGCATGCAAGACACCATGGCCTAACTATTTTCACCCTTTTTAAAATCAAAATATCTTTGATGACCTGGTTTCAGATAATGTTAAAGCTGCGGAATCAGCCTAGCATGAACTTCATTTGGGGATTCAGTAATTTTGAATAGACTATTATTTATTGACATTTATTAGTTTAGTAACGTACTAACTATACTAAGATAGTGGTAGCTTCACTCTTTGCATAATGAATTCAATTTCATGTGTGCCTGTAGGAGTGCATAGATCCTCACACTAATCTTAATTGTGCTGCTTTCATGGAGTTTGTCCAACGGATTACTATATTCTAGCCTTAGGAATTGTAATTAAGATTAATGCTTGACGTAATTTCTATTACTTCATGGTGCTTATCAGATTTTTTTCTGGAGATTTTTAGTTTGAAAGATCTTTCTAGGTTTTTTGTTGGCTAAAATGCATTAGCCTTGCTAGCCACCACGATTTGTAGCTTCTAATTTTTACCTAATGAGCTGTGATGCTTCATACCCAATAAAGTTAATTTCTTTAATTAGGCATTGGTTGAGATATTGGTGGATATTTTGGAGGAGTTTACGGGGAAGTGGCGTGGACACGTCAGCCAGTGGGGCGGCCAACAGTGGCCATGTCTGATGATGAAGACAAGCCCCCAGCACCCCCCGTGCGGCTTACCAGCAACCGGTAGGTATTTTACTTCTACCTTGGCAATTTATTTATTGGTGTTAGCCTGCCTAAGAGGAGTGAGATGTGGTACTGTATAAGGGTGCATGAAATGCCCATCATCATCATCATCATTGGTCAACAATCCAAGGATTGGTTTGACGCAGCTTTCCCCTCGATTCTTTTTTCTGGCCAACCTTTTCATATTGATGTAATTCCTCTCTTTCACATCCTTCACAACCTGTTCCATGTATCTCATATGAAATACCCATGTCGGTAATTACACAGTGAATTGCTCTACTAGTACCAAGTATTTGAAAGACTCACAGTGGCACATGTTACCTTTAAGGCATGCTCTGACCTGATTGGCTCATTATGAACTATTTTGATTGTTGGTGATACTTCTAGGGTTTCAACTATAGCATTATCAATATGTTGTCTAGGAAGCTAGAGCTTTTTAATATCATAAATGGCTATTGTCAGAGCCGATGAGAGAGGAAACTGGTAAGTCTTTGGCTTGGGGAGACACTTGAGATCACATTGTGACTTGGTTTTTGACTAATGACCATTAAACAGGTGAAGCAGAGGAACCCGAGAAAATTGCTTTTAAAACCTATCATCCATATCACCAGGTCAAATCATCTTAATATTTGCTTATTTACCTGGAAGGCTATTATGAACTCGGTGGTCGGAGTTTCAATGCCAGGCGGAGAGTGAGGCAATGCGTCTGTATGAGGAGAGTGAGGGTTGGTATATTGTTTGCAGTGAATGTTCTGTTGATATGAAAAATAACGTGTTCGAGGTCTCCAAAAATGGAACCAATCAATGATTAGTGATTTCCTCGGTCACAATCCCTGGGAAAGATTTTCAAATGACATGCGTGTACAAATACAAATTAACTTGGTAGAAGTTTCACCTACTTTAGGGATCATGTGTCGCACTTAATATGATCATACTATTAATTATAAACTTGGATGAATATGAATATTGCAAAATACACAGTGAAGCATTCAATGGTAGGGAATGAGCTACATTCTTCAATGAGCTACATTCTTCAATGAGAAATTTTGGTTTGAGCTCATTACATCATCCCTTTCGAAGAAGGAATTTCTTCATCCTCTTGAGTCAGTGGGTTCATGAATAACGTATATAAGGCTGCTAATGGGCTTTAATTATGAAGTACATGACCATTTAAACCGAAGTGGTCATTCTTACTCAGCCTTCCTGTAACTGTTTTCTTGAGTGCAACAAGAAGAATAGCTTACGTGAGTGAAAAAAAGTTGTTATTAGTACTTCTCCTCTCCTTAACAAGACTGGCTGAAGTGCATTGCATGAAATACCTTACTAACACCTGTAGGATACAGATTTGAAATGTATAATTAGATGTAGCAGTAATATTTTTCTCCACATTTAAGATTCTTGTATCCATTATATGCCTAGGTCTTTATGGCATTTCTTAATTATCAAGCAGGAAAGTGACCAAATATGGCAATAAGCCACATAAAAACATTAAACTCAATGCATAAAATTATGAAATAAGTAATATATTGCTTCACAAATGCCAAGAAAGTTGCTAAGCAATAAAATCTCAAAATTCTTATTACAATGGGCATTACTGGCATTATGATAAGAATCGGAACAAAATATTTTTGCCAGCTAACTGTGCCATTTCTACCTTCCTTACCTTTGCTCAGAATTTCGAAATGCAGTTCATGTAATACAAAGGCGTTTAGTGTTCTTCAAAAATTGATACAACACTTAGAAATATGTCAGGTACTGCCAACTTACATAAACCAATAGCTGACATGTTCATAATACGACTAGGCAGAGTCTCAAAGGCAGGGTGCCTGCCTGTGATACAATACCGACCCTAGCTTGTTTGTAATCACTTCGGGTGGTATGATTCCTCCTGCATTGCCTTATCGCATGTGGTGAGTGATTCGTAATAGTCTCCCTGATGTCCATGAAGTTACTCAGGCTGCTAAATCTTCAAAGCATTCATTTTTTTTCTCCTTGAGATGCATTTTTGTAACTTGTTGTTTTAGCAAACAAAACACTGTGCAAGAGTGGAAAACTTGTATTAAAATATGGAAATGCTGGCATAGTGGAGGTGCATGCCTTCCAGGGTTGAGTTTGGAGTAAATGGCCACTAGCGTACGCTCATAGAGTCTGAGATAGAGTTAGTGATGTCGTGATTGGCGTGAGTGATTGTCCTTGGCAATGCCATGTCATCATGAGTTAACAATCCTAGGATTGGTTTGACGCAGCCCTCTACCTGATTCTTCTATTGGCCAACCTCTTCATATTTATTTATTTCATCACCAAAAACGACACAAAGGCTATTACATTGGCTGACATAATCAACAAATAAATAATAGATAATCACAGTAGGCATAAACAGTAATGAGGTAATCACAAGAAAGGGACTTGGGAATTTGAGAGGGGTGAGTTATACAAGTGGCGTTTCAGGGAGGATTTGAAAACGATGGCAGGGGAGAAGAGGTCTAAGGAAGGATATTTTGAGGCCAAATTGTTAAACAAAGTTTCGGTGGAAAAGAGAGCACTGGGAAATGGAAAGACTGAAACGGGGAATGTGAAGCAGACGTTACTACGTTAGGGACGAGGAGGAACATGAAGACGAAAGAGAGGGAGAATTTCATTTTTCTGTAGAGACCCGCTGAATATTGTGTAGGAACATCATATCCGACAGGACACGGCAGTGAATTATGTTTGAAATGCCAAGGGAGGAAAGGATGAAATCACGGTTGGAGTTGAAGGTGGGGATTTGATGGCGGGCTATGGCGAGAAAGAAGTTGACTGGGCGATTGAGCAAATCCAAGGTCGTTGGACAGGCGGTTGACCAAATTGGTGCACAGTACTCCAAGATGGGGAGAATACATCTGAAAATAGTTTTCAGAGCCATAGGGTCCTGAACGTCAGTGAGATGGTAAAGTATGCCAACTATAGCCATCGCCTTCCAAACTATCTTCTTTATGTGGTCATGAAAGTTGAGTTTGGTGTCAAGAATTACTCCAAAGTCACAGTGGGAAGTCACAGGAGGGATAGAATTATTTAAGAGAGTGTAACAGTGGGCATAGGGTTTGTGTTTGAATGAAAATGTCATTTGTGCCAATTTTGAGGAGTTGATTCACAGCTGCCAAGTGCAGCACCATTTGGAAGCAAAGTTGATGGAAGATTTTTGTGCATCTTGCACATCCGGACTGATCTGTTGGTCCATATGCCCCTGGGATTCCAATAGGAATTTGTCTGTCATCAGATTTCCCAGGAGCTGAACCAACAGAGCTTGACAAACACCCATGCCCAGGGTGGAGAAAAACCCACCCAGTCGGGACTCGAACCCACGATCCTAGATTTAGCAGGTGAGGACTTTACCTCGCCGCCACCGGTGCCAGCGAGGTAAAGTCTTCGCTTTCCACCTGCTTGTAAATTTGCAATCGTCCACACACAGCAGAATATTGCACCCAAGAGGGATTATACCATCCACAATGTCATCCACAAAGAGTGCAAACAGAAGGGGGCCAAGGACACTACCCTGTGGTACGCCAGATTCAACAGGTAGATAAGAGGTGCCATCATTGAGTACACGTTGGTAACGGGAGCTGAGGAAGCTGTTAATTAACGATAGGAAATATGCATGGATGTTGTACCGGTGTTGGAGTTAATGTATAAGTAAGGCGTGGTTCTTAGCGTTGAAAGCTTTGGAAAAGTCGATATAGCAAACATCAAGTTGTGAGTTAGATTTGAAAGAGTGGGTGATGTGGTGGTGCAATACCGCGAGGTTAGAGAGACACAACCTGCCAGGAAGGAAACTATGCTGATGGGGGGAGATGTAGGGGAGGGTAAAGTGTAGATGATGTTAGCTGAAATTGTTAGCTTTAGTTGAGCATATCATACATATACTATGTATGATATGCAAAAAAATTGTGGATAGCACGGATAATATAGATATTGGGCAATTATTCTCAATGATACCTTTAGGGCCAGATTTTAAAATTGGAATGACATTAGTGTTCTTCCAGAGTGCAGGGAATACACTGATGGAGAAGAATCTATTGAAGAGGATGGAGATTGGGATGCAAAGAGAGGTAGCGGTGCAAGAGAGAAAGAGAGAACCAATTTTGTCGGATCCAGTGGCCTTTGACATGGGTAGTGCGGTGAGATAGGACAAAACTTCATGAGGATTGGTGGAGTTAGAGGAGAGGGACTGATGGCATATGGGTTGAAACTTAGGGAGAGGGAAGGTTGGAGTGGCGGTGTTGAAGTTGGCACAGAAATACTAGTTGTATACATCGGAGCGATCTTCACCTTGAAAAAACAGTCCATTAAGGGAAACAGAGATAGGGATTCTGTGCAACTTTCTCCTGGCATTAATAAGGGTCCAGAATCTTTTGGGAATGTCGCAAATTCCTTCCGTTATTTCCCGGATATGGTTCCTGTAGTCCCGGCAAATGAGATAGCATGAATGACGCTGTAGGGTAACAAACAAGGCATTAGACAGCGGGCTGGGGTGACATTTCCAACGTTTCCAGGCCTTGAGTTTATTACTCTGGGCAAGCGTCGTTTCCGGGGTGTGCCAGAGGGGCCACATTTTAGAAAAACGTCGGACTGGGACGAAATCCTTGATGTCAGCGTGAAGAAGGTCATAGAATGTGTCCATGCCTTTGATGTCTATAAATTTAATTCCTCTCTTTTACATCCTTCACAACCTGGTCCAATACGAGGCCTACCGTTTCCAGTCTTCGCGTTCACTTTTCCCTTGACGATTATTTTCATCAGGCCATCGTGCCTCAAGATATGGCCGATTATGTCTTCTTTTTAGGGTTTTCAGCAGACTTCTCTTTTCTCCCACTCTTCTTAGGACTTCGTTACTTACTTGGTCGATCCTTTTAATGTTCATAATCCTTCTGTAGCACCACATTCCAAACGCTTCCACCTTCTTCTCTCCTCAGCTGTCATTGTCCATGCCTCACTACTGTAAAGAACCATACTCCAGATTTTTGTTCTGTTGAATTGTACCCTTATTTCTATGCTTGTATTTCTAAATGTAAGTAAATTCTACTCTTGATAGAATGCCCGCTTTGCCTGGGCTATTTTACTGACTATTTCTTTCTTGATTCATCCATCATTGGTTACTCTTCAAGTTTTCATTTTCCTAGTTTAAAATTGGTTTTAGCCTCATCTCTCTTGCTTCACATCTGTATCTAGTCTTCTTCTCCTGCATAATCTACATAATACCCTGCAAGCCACCATAAAGTTGTGTGGCAGTCTTATTGATCTTCTACTGATATCCGGCCATTATGCTTTCCATGGTTATCAGAATCTTATTCAGATCCCTCTCTGTAAATATTAAAAATCACGGGAGACAGTGTACAGCGTTGTCTCACTCCTTTCTTACTATTGCTTCTTCTCAGCTGAGTCCAGATTTTATCGCAGCTACTTGGTTTTTATGAAAACTGTGGACAATTCATATGTCACAATGTCAGCGCTGGGCTCACCTATAATATGTTACTCCACTTATAGCTGTGCGCCCGCTCGCCGCCAGTTTCGCCACTCAATGCGCAGTCCTACTAATCGCATGCAAGTTCTCCTTACCGTACGAGTCCCGTGGTATTTAAGGTCGATTCATTCAAGAGTCAGTTTGATCATCTACGCTTAATTTAGGATGTTTTCTCATTTTTTTCGACTATTGATTTGTGGAATATGGAAGTTAAAATACATTGACTTTTTTCTCGTTCCATGTTCTTATTGTTTATTTGCCTCTTTTACTTGACATATATGCTTATTAAGGTTAAGAAATTCAATCAAAATTTGTTGGTAACAAAATGGAATAAGACCCAGGAAAATCTAAATATTTACCTGGTAAACCTGGATAACTCAGGGAAAAAATATGTCGATATACGCCGGAAACCCTGACCTTGTAACGTTTATCATGATTCTGTTTCCATTTGCAATGTCTTAAGATTTGATGGCATAAGTAATAGGGCTGAAAAACCATGGTTGTTGATTTTACTCTAATTTGTCAAATCTTGGAAATGCACTTCTGTGTAGCACGTTTGTATTAAATATTGTGTGCCTTACTATTGTGTCCTTAGTAAGTAGTCGCATGTTACTAAACTCCAATTTAAGTTTGTCCAAGAGAAAAATTTGGAGTCTAAAGCAGTCAAAATGGTGCGCTAATAATGATAACCTTGATTGTGCCTTTACAGCATGAATTTCTTTTCCTTTTGAGGATTTCTCAGTTTTTCTTTTGGGTGCCAATGGTCTTGGTTACAGTGGTACGTCCTGCAGGCCTCTCTCACTGTCGTTTTGCTTTGCAGGGGGGAAGTGCCATTGGTGGGAGTGCCGGTGGACATGAGGCCCCTGCCCAAGGAGCCCGAGGGGGAGGAGCGGAAGAAGAGGCCCGGCCTCAAGAGCAAGATGGTGATAAAGCGGGCCGGGCAGGGTGGGGGCAGTGGGGGGTGGGGGGATGGGCGGGGGCCCTGGGGGTGGCCGGGAGGGGCAGGAGGGGAACAAGCCCAACATCTCCTATCCGACCAACTTCGAGCATACGGTCCACGTAGGATTTGATTCGACCACGGGAGAGTTCACGGTGAGTTCCAACACATATTTTCCTGGTACATCATTTTGCCATGGTAAAGCCGTGTGATTTTTTCAATTGTTTCTGCCGATCATGGATGTATTCACTCATTCTATTTCTCAGCTATCTTTGGGGAATGATTTGTGTGTTAGGGTGGCTCAGAGGCCTCTCAGGGTATTCATTAGCAATCAGTCGCTCCCATGTGACTGGTTACTGTAGGTTTTTTCATTTGATGTTTGAGCCGAAAAATCAATTATGAACGCTCAGCCACATGAAAAGAATTTTTCCCTTATGTCCTTTGAGTATATAGTGCAGGAATTTTTTTAACTGCCATGTTAATTGGTATAGGACATGTATGAGAAGTATGTAATATTCTTCATTAATGAGAGTAGTGCATGGATTATATTTGAAAATTGTGAGTTTTGTGATTTACCAGGTGGTGTCTAACTTTTCATTGTTTTTCTACCCAAAACAGTCGAAGTGTCTTGTGAAATTAATGAAGTAACTTTTGTAATGTAGAGTATTTTTTCATTGTGTAGACCAAGTGTATTCAGCATTTTTGTGATACTACTGTGTGTTTGTTTAAATCAATGGATACTTTGAAGTACTCCCCATCATAGAATACAAAGAGTATTTTAATGCAACCTTTACCTTAAAAAAATATATTGCTTAGTATTATTTATATTTGTTCTGTATTTTCCAGGTATGATATTTGGTTGTGTTATTTGGGAATGCTCTTATTGAGGATGATATCCCAATATTTTGATTTTGTATAGTTTTCTCTTTGGCGTCCTAGGCAGATTTCTTTCCTAGGGAGATAATTTTACTTTTTAAGATTAGTGATCAATATTTATCATTAGGTGGCATTAGCTGGGGTTATGTATGACTTTCATTGAGAATAAAGTGATAAGCCTTTAAATTCATTTTGTATCATTGCGTTGTGATTGTTCTCGGTAAATTAATTTGCTGTACCAAAAAGTTTAATTTACATTTTTGTTTGTTGGCATTATTATATTATTGCTTGTGTGAACAAAGAATTTAGTTTTGTTTTCATGCTGTCAATGTCATTAAATATTTTTAGCACTTTTCTTACCTCACTCCCTTAAATATTCCAATTTCTTTTGTTTCAAGCTGCCGTTAAAAGTAAGTAATTTGTTAACGACTTTATTCATGTTTTGCTTGCAGATAAACAATTAGTTTACTTAACTGTATGTATTTTTGCTTGAAATTTTTTATGCCTTTTGTACAAACCACCTTTATTGTTTGTTCCCTTCTCTTACTCTTATGTAGTAAGTTTTTGTGTATCTTTATTCGAGAGATGCCTTGATGGTTCTTTTTGATGGGTTAGTCTTTAGTTTCTACTTGTTATTTGGCACACATTAATTTAGATGTATTGTTTGTAAAATTTTGAGGAGTCTTAGGCTTCCTTCATGATTTAGTTAATGTCATTTATGTATGTTGTGACAAATAATTTTCTGTTGGAACTACTTTGCTGTTTTGCAATACTTGTGATGTTTGTATTCAGATATCTTCTCAATCTAATCAACCATCCCTTTTGAAAATTAATGTGATGACATACTTGTTTTCATTATTTTATTTTGCATGAAAGTCTTGGTGTGGAACTTTCTATGCAATATCTCAATGCTAGGGTGTTTTTCTATTGAATTAATGAAAACCTATGACTGATAACCCAAGTTAACTGGTGATCAAAGAACTCAACTCAGTTTTGCCTTTTGGTTATGGAAGTATAGTTCTTCAGTCATTTACTTCCCTTAATATCCTCCCATTGTTCTAAAATTTCTCCAGATTTGTTCAATTGATTCAATTTCTTAAGGCTTATTATCCCTCATGATGCATTCATCTCCTCTTGAAAGTATTTCTGATTATTGCTCATAGAATCATGACACCTCATTTGATTCTTCTTCGTGTTATATCATCTTTCCATTGAGCACTATGCATACATCATATAGCATTATTTTTCAACTCTTGGATTGAAAAGAAGTCATCTAATCAGCATCATCAATTATGTAGGTGAATTCCCACAGATATATAAATGGATGTGGATATTTTTAATGACGTAATCAAAATGTGAATGCAAAGTTGTCATTTTGTTGTTATTCACTCTGGTCTCTTTATTGTCCCATATAAGGAAATAGGTATACACATGACGTCTACTAAATTCAAAGCTCTACATTCTTTTTATTGATCATTTAAGTTGCGATAAATCATCATGTTAGCAAGGTGAATATTGTGAAGTGAGTGAATATTGAGTGGGGACCAGTGGAAGTAATATTAGTTTCAGTTTAGGTTTTGCCATAAATTTTGTTTATTTGAATTTTTCTGCCTTTGCAGCACAACATTTGCGTGTTGTGTGGCTATCACCTTGATTTTAGTCAGGTGCTTGGCAGTGTTTAGTTGTTGGCTTAATTTTATTCATGTTTATTATAATTTATGTAAATCTTTCAACTATTCCTTTATTTACAATTTTATCTCTGCTTGCAATTGACGAACCAATGCCACAAATTTCCAACGATTTCCCATATTTTCTACTGTATATAAATAATTTAGAAATAATAAATAACTCTACTTAGATTTATTTCTTAAAAGAGGTGGGTTACATCCTAAAGTATACACATTTAATTTATTAGTAAAACAAATACTTCATGCGTACATACTATGACCAAATGAGAGAATTATTATTTTATAGTCTTAAGTAATGGTAGACAAAATACATAGGAGGTTATAATGAATTTAAATATTATTATTGTTTTCTCTGTACATGTTAAACTTTGATGGTATGCCCTATTTGTATATGTTCTCATGGTTATTAGCTCAAATAATTTTAGGAATTAATCCAAGCTTACTGTAGATTTTTGTAGGTTGATTTATTGTCATGCAGTATTACTAGCATAGTTGTTCATAAAATTGTAAGTTGTTCTCATGAGCCATTTCAGAAAAGAGGAGAAACTTTCTTCCTTGTCACTCAGATATGAATTTTAATGTAGTATGAATAGAATTTCCATCCTGTATCTTGATCAATAGATTGGAGTTTTAGTAATTGGTTTTGGTTTTATGCTTGGTGCATATGATATTAAATTAGTGATGGGTAAAGTTAATTCTTCAATTCTACACAGGGATTGTATCTTTAAAGAGGATAAATCAATACTGATTTCAGCTGTACTTCTATACTATCCTTCCAGTAAGTGCTTGAATTTTTTTCCATGCTAAGCCTAAACAATAAGGGTACGCAGTGAAGTGGTTCTAGTAATAATCAGTTGGTGGCAGTATTAGTGATTCAGTGCAATTTAAAGCAGTGTACAAGTGATAAGTTGGCTGCTGTACCTGATTACTGATTTAATTTACTGCAAATTGATATCCACATTGGACCTATTAATCAGGTAGTTGTATGTATTCATTGTTGAGTATAAATTTCCTGAGGTTAAACCTCGTAAATGACAGCTAACTAGGACAAAGAAGTCCCCAAATTCCTCAATTTTACCTCAAATCTGGATCCAAAATCCAAGTCACTTGTGCCGTGTCAGAATTCATCATGAATTGCAATGTCCCATTAGCCATTGAAAGTATTTTCAGTAGCTAAAAAATCCACCAGCAGGTAATCCCATGTCAATTCAACACAGAAAAGTAACATTTTCAACCCGACCATGTCAGATTTTTTTCAAATTTGGTACATTCAATCATCCTGGTAAGGGATGGAAAAATACCAATTTGCAGAAGTAAATGACGATTGTGACAAAAGTTATCGGTCCGCGAAAGTTGGAAATTGGTCGGAATTTCAACATGTCTGTCTCAAGATAAATGACTATAATTCTGGTTCTAATTGAGGTACAAAAATGAAACATACATTTTTGGAAAGGTAATACGTAGGGCTTTACAATGATAAACAATATGACATGTTTATAAGAATTTCCACACTTGAGGTCATTGACCATGACCTTTGACCTCGAATATCTCAAAACAAACCCCCTTCAATTTTTTTTATAAAAATATATGTTATTGATCATACATTTTACTATATGCATGCCAAATATCAAGATGGCACACGTAAGGCATCATGCCCAAAAAATTATTTGTGTACATCACCACGCAACAAAAATTCAATAAGTACCACTTAAAAATGAAACTCCAACTATTGACCAGTATTATTCATGAGTAACATTGGCCATAAATATGGCTTTATCACTGCAGTGCTACAGAAAACAATGTGCAGGGTAACTTCAATGAAAATACAGTAAAACATGGTAACAACTCACCTCATATGTCTCCAATTAAATTGTTAATGTTCACCAGGTCTGATGCAGGGAGACTGTATGTCTTTCCAGTTTGTGTCAATGGATCGAGTCTTGTAAGAATGGCATGTGTATACTTCACTGTCATTCATGTAAACAAGCCGTAATACTTACATTGAATATAAAACAGTAATCACAAACCCAGACTTTGATTATTGAATCAAACTCTCTGTAATTAGATGAACCTAATTAAGACTAATCTAATTTGCAGTTAACCTAATTATACGTTTTCATTATTAATAATAATAATAATAAAAGGTCTTTATTGGGGCGAGATTGAGACAAAACTGTCCCTTCTGCCATCTAACCCCTACTTATTGAATGTGATTAGAGTCAGAGAGTTTGATTTAGAGTGAGAATCAGACAGTCATTTCAGCTAGTCATCTGTAGCTTGTCTCATGGATGTGGCTTGTTTGAACTACAGTGAATTGTACAAGTGATTTTGACCACTATTTCTTGTATGTGCATTAGTTGTTTGTGCAAAATGGATTTCAAGTCAAAATTGTACTCTTGCAATCCATTTAAAGAATAAGGCCATGCAAGAGTATAGGGGGGAAAATTTGCAGTAAATGCAGAAAAAAATATCACAGAACCCATCAGAAAATGCTGAAGTGGCCTCTGCTGTGCCAGAAACTTCCACCGAAGATGTGAGTGAAGATGAAATAGCACCTGGTATTGCACTGGATTATTCAAATAGTAGCCTTCAGTATTTAGGTGAATCTCCTGTGAAGAAAAAGAGACTTCAAAATGAGAAAAAGTACCTAAAGGAAAAATTGAAAAAGATAGCCTCTGTGTTGGAGCATACTTATGCTGTGCAACCTGAAAAAGAAGAGTGCGTAGAACATGCAGAAAGTGAAATCATAGCCCAGCTCAAAGATAATTTTCTGAGTACAGACAGTACGTGTGACAAAATACAGATTTTGACTGCTTCCGAAGAGCTGGAGTGTAAGCAAAACCATGAAAGAATTTTCTGCTTCAGATTACATGGTACGGAGAGCCAAACAGTTAGTGGCAGAACATGGTATATTAGTGACACCAAATCCAAAGCCAGGTAAGACATTGTGTGAGAAAACAGTTCAATGTGTACGTGACTTTTACTGTGATCATAACATGTGTCGTATGATGCCAGGAAGAAAGGACTATGTGTCTGTGAAAGAAAATGGAGTCAGACTACATAAGCAGAAGCAGCTAGTGTTGCACAATCTTAAGGAAATGTATACATATTTCAAAGAAACATATCCAGATATAAAAATTGGAATCTCCAAATTTTGTGAGTTGCGGTCAAAGCACTGTGTTCTTGCCGGTGCCAGTGGAACCCATGCTGTGAGTGTTTGTGTCTCCCACCAGAATTTTAAGTTAATGGTTGAAGGATGTAAATTAAAAGAGTTAACAAAGCTCAAAGAACATGGTTACTACCATACAAGAACTGTTTAGCATTTGTTACATGCAATCCTGCTCTTCCAGCATGTTTCTTAGGTGCATGTTCCTATTGTCCTAGTGTGACAAAACTAAATGATTATCTCTTTGAACTCCTTAGTAGAAATGGCATAGAAGAGGTTACATATAAGTGTTGGTTAACTACAGGCAGGGCAGTTTTAGAGACTTTAACAAAATCAACAGATGATTTCGTTGAAGCATTTTCATCCAGTTTACAACAGCTCCTACCACACTCATTTATCACACAGCAGCAGTCACAATTCTTTAAAACTACTAATGAAGAACTCAAAGTGAATGAATATCTTGTTGTTTGTGAATTTGCAGAGAATTACTCCATCATTCATAGGAAAGGTGGAAGGTGACCGGGTGTAGCAACAGCAAGATTTTAAATGGAATTTTTTTCTTAAAGCAGTACCCATTGACATCTGGTATAAAATAGTCGTAGTACTAGACCTTAAATAAGGCAGATGTAACTCAAGCTTTTGTGTTTGATTTCCAGATGACCAAAACAAAGGATTAATCAACATCTTTTAATGCTAATGGATTTTCCGAACAGTAACTTAGAGGTGGTCTCAATTTGCAATCTCCCATTGCGTTACCTCCTAGCAAAAGAGTCAGGCGATCTTTTGCTGCCTTAAAGCCAGGTGCAGACATTCTTCTTTAGGAATATACCAGTGTTTATAGGAACCTGGAAAAGTCAGGGAAAATGAAAACAGCCATGGAAATCCTGGAAAAGTCAGGGAATTTAACGTGTGGTCAGGGAAAAATCGCAAAAAGTTCAAATTTCGGAATTAATCACTTGAAAATGCCAAGCAATCAAAAACTGCGCATAGGAGTGGAGGGCAAGGTGAAGGTGGGGACGACTGGCCTCAGGCTGGCTTCGCTTTGGAGGCAGCCCAGGGGCCCTATTCTGGTTCTTTCTGGCTATAGCCTGCACAATTTGGTGAAAAGATTGGTGAAAGGTGTGCGCATCTCATTTTCATTCTCTAGTGATTTTGCCAGGAATGCTTTGCTTTGTCTCTTTGGTGACAAAACAGTTATTCTCAGTCAAATTTGATTTCACTTAGCCAAATTTGTAGAAGGATGTGAGGAAGAAAATATCTTGATTGATTCAAAGAGCTACTTTAACATGACATCAGGTTTGAAGGAAAAGTCAGGTTAGCCCTCTTAGCATATATTTTTCTTCAATTAAAACCCTTTCTGAAGGCATATCAATGTAAGTAATCATAATTTTTATTTTGTGTACTTAAAGTTGTAGATCTCTTATTATATGAAAATAAACCTACAATTTTTCATAAGTTCAGACTTCTCTACTTCCTCACTACAACTTTTATCTCTATAAATGACTGAAATCTTGGAGTTTTCAGGCACTCAAAAGTCAGGGAAAATCACTAATAATGGTCTGGAAT
Source organism: Platycnemis pennipes (assembly GCA_933228895.1). Taxonomy (NCBI): domain Eukaryota; kingdom Metazoa; phylum Arthropoda; class Insecta; order Odonata; family Platycnemididae; genus Platycnemis; species Platycnemis pennipes. The sequence goes on along the minus strand of OW121854.1, from coordinate 121,098,212 downwards.
CCCTGGAAAAGTCAGGGAAAATGAAAACCCTGTATACGTATGATGAGGCATTCTTTTCTAGAAATGCCCCATTTCACCAACATTAAAAAAACTGTTCCGGTAGTGAAGGCTGTTCAGGTTCTTCACTGGGTCAAACACTGCATTTCTGCCGACGTTTTGATGTACGAGTAATCCATCATCCTCAGGGCTGTTGAAGTCTATAATAAGTCCAAATAGCCTTTACCTACAGTGTACGCCGGGAAAGCATAAGGTATTTCTTAACTGTTCTGATAAATAACCACCCTCAAAAAATTTTTTCTGTTATTTTTGGAAAATCCTTGGCTGCCTCTATGTCACCACTGGCTGCCATTCACTTAATTTTACATTATGCAAACTCCGACTATTTTTAAATCGTTTGAACCACCCATTACTCACGGTGAAGCATCTGCTTGTTTCACCATTCTGATTCTTCGACAGCTCATAGAGACTTATGGCCTTCCATTGAATCTTCAGAAGACTAAGCGGTGTACCTCTTCGATGCTGCTCCTCTATCCACACTGTCAGTAATTTTTCCATTTCACCAAGAAGACAATTTCTTTGCTTGGTGATGATGGCTGATCTTATACAAGCTGAACCATTTACCTGTTTTTTAAAATTCTTTCCTTGTCTTTCACAATCGTGTTAATAGTTGACACCAGCATGCTTACAACACATAATATGGCGGATATTGTTAGCCCACTCTCATATTTCTTCAAATCCAGTGCCCGACTTAGACTGCCAGAAAATGACTGAATTGATTGACCGAACTTGGTATCGCCCTAGTATCATTAAGTTTCAATGTTATAAGTGTTATATGTACAATGCAATGAATGTACCAATAGTGCGAGATGCTTTTGAATTTTGATTGCTTAGGTTAAATACATTGTTGCATCATTTTATGACATGACCAATCGACACTGACTTTTTGAAGCTAACTGGGAATCAAGCATTACAAAATCAACGAAGTAATGAATTTTGAGGGAACCATTCTTCGGATGGATATACATATTAGATATCACTGCAAACTTATGAATTTTTACAAAATTTGGTCAGCTGGGTGGAATTTCAGAAGTATTTTACGCGACTTTGTGACAAAAATTAATTGATAGCAATGAAATTCCATAGATGGATGATAAAAATGGAACAATACAAAAACAATGGTAAGTTAGCTATTTTGATGGAATTTTGGAAATCAGTGTGTATTGAATTAATCTTTGTTATATACTTTATCTCCATGTAACTTTTCAATCATATCTATGTTAATTTTGGTTGCATCATATGATGAATTGTTCTCGGGTTTCACTCCAGGTGATAGCATTTAGAACCTAAAATCTTTCATTAGTTAGTTCTTGTTTGAAGGTGCTCTTTTAGCTCTTTCTTTCAGAATCTAATACATATTAGCCGAACAACTTTCTAAGTTATCATCATTGGTCATCAATCCTCAGATTGGTTTGACGCAGCTCTCCACAGAGTTCTTCTATCAGCTAATCTCTTCATATTCACGTATTTCTTTTCCTTCACATCCTTCACAACCTGTTCCATGTATCTCATACGAGGTCTGCCTTTTCCAATCTTCCCGTCCACTTGTCCCTTCACGATTGCCTTCATCAGGCCATCATGTCTCATGATGTAGCCAATCAAGTTGTCCCGTCTTCTTCTTAGGGTATTCAGAAGACTTCTCTTTTCTCCCACTCTTCTTAGGACTTCTCGTTACTTACTCGATCGATCCATTTAATCTTCATCATTCTTCTGTAGCACCACATTTCGAATGCTTCCACCCTTTTCTTTTCTGCTGCTGTCATTGCCATGCCTCACTGCTATAGAGGAACGCGCTCCAGATGTACATTCTGATGAATTGTTTCCTTACTTCTACGCTTGTATTTCCAGTGGTAAGTAGATACCTCTTTTGATAGAATGCCCTCTTTGCCTGGGCTATTCTACTGACTATTTCACTTTCTAAGTACTCCCATCAATTACATTGCTATTAGAATGAATATGCTGTGGAAGCTAAATTCATATCCATATCATTGACTCAATTGTCTGTTAACAACTTTTGACTAATGCTCATCAAAATATTGCTATTCTGGAGCGAAACTCATATTTTCCAGCAGCATAAATAATTTGAAACTACACCGAAGGAAGCTTCTTTTAGTAAATGCAGTGGACTCTCGTTAACACGTTGTAGGACCTGCAATCCAGAACGTTGTAACAAGGAAAATGTGCTTAACAGGTTGCACCTTCCCGGGTAAGTTGAAGACATACCTATGTGTGGGTTGCATAAGCCTCAGAGGACAATATGCGGGCCATCAAGTTGGTTCATTCTGTAGATCACTTGTGTTCATTAATTAAAACAAAGTTTCATTTACAATTATTACACCTCCCAAGAACATACGTACGATACCTCATGTTGATGCACACTTAATAATTAATTATGATGATAATGACCAACGAGCACATTTTGTATATTCAGTCCATGCTAAAAGACTCAAGTTTAATGCTTTATATCTCAAAAATGGAAGAAGCAAGATTCATACAGAACATATAGATAGTTTAGTCTTTATGTTTAATGCTGGTAACAGACGTTTTTTTAATAATTAATTTTGAGGCACGATTATCATCATTAGTCATCAATCCTCAGATTGGATTGATGCAGCTCTCCACTGAGTTCTTCTCCTGGCTAATCTCTGCATTTTTACGTATTTCTTCTCTTTCACATCCTCCATCATTTGTTCTACGTATCTCATTCATCCCCTTCCTTTGCTGTTTTTCCTGTCCACTTGTCCTTCAACAATTGTCTTCATCAGGCCATCATGTCTCATGATGTGGCCGATGTTGTCCCGTCCTCTTCTTAGGATATTCATGTTATTGCAGTGATGAAAAATGGCACCATTTTTTTAAAGTCGCAGAGGGCAGCAGCGCCACTTTGGCATTTCTCATAACAATGTTAAATGCACAAATGAAAGGGAAGTTTGATAGAATTAGAGTTGCACCTTTTTCATGATGTCCTTTTCAAAAGTTCGAATGATTTACTTATATTGGAAACTGGGCTTTTTCCATAAGTATGCTGCATTGGAGGCATGCGACAAACACCTTGGTCTTCATTTTAAAATTTCTAATGCTGATCCATCAAGGAGACCATCTCACAGTAATTTATTTGAATTTTATATCTTTTGAAAAAGAGTTAGGAGCAAAGACAGAAACATGAAGAGTGTAACTGAGTTGAACAAACTCGAGTTTTATAATTGACGGTAGAACTTGAATTTTTGCCACTATTTTGACAAGCCTCATATGTGGATTTTCATCTCCTTTTCGTTGGATGTTGAGCTTTACAATTGATTATTATCTGTACTCCTCTGGCCTTCCCATGGGTAGATTCTGAGCACATCTCACTTTTACCTTCACGAAGAATTTGAGCCTACATATTTTTGATGTCCATTCGACACTTGTAAAACAAAACAAACATCGTGATACATTGTGGGGCTTTTGGATGCCCTTTTAATTCTTCATAAAAATTTTATTAACTATAATATTTAAATATTTTTGTAACAAATTACATTTTTTAATGCAAGTTTTAAATATCTTGTAAGGCATTCATCGACAAATCACCTTATACAGAGATTATTTTCCTGGGATATCTTTGGTTCAGTCATCCTCCAAATGTGCAAAAGAGTTAGCAAAACCTGCTATCCAGTATAACTTACATGCACTATGACGAGGACCTTTGGAAACAAACGTGCAAATGAGGAAAATGTGCTATCAAGGAACGTCCTAACAGGAGTTCACTGTAGATACATTATATACTTATGCATTCAGATTTCTGTCGATGAAGATGATGATCAGAAGATGAGGGATGAGTTGTCCCTCAAAGTATCAGCTCGGAAGGACGTAACCCAAGAGTTCTTAATGTCACTTCATGTTACATCATGCTTGATCGTTTTTTGGACTAATACGCAGCTATTAAATGCTCTTTCCACATCATTTTATCTTTCAACCACACTGCTTTGTAAGGAAAAATGCACAAAAACTTCTTTATAGATAGTTTAGCCCTGTCAAGCATGATAAAACTTAATTTGAATTGAATTGAAATTCTTAAAACTTTTTAAATAAATTTTTAGTTTCGTACCTCAGTGGGTAGTGTTAGGCTGCATTGCTGTCCCGGAGTTCGTGGTTTGATTCCCTGGAGTCACCTTTAAAAAAGTCCAGCCAAACCCAACCTATTTTTTCTGGATATATTTCTGAGAATCACAGGCGGACTTGGAAAAGCTATTGTTCCCCCTATCACCCTGTTATGTGAATTTTACTCAACATTAGATTTAGTATTTGCAGTACTCTACCTTCAATAACTAGACCAGCCTTGGTGTATAATGAAACTTTTAAGTTAACTTTTATAAATATCAATCATGACAGAATTTAAACCTAGAAACATGTGCTTACAGGTATATTTAAGCCTATTGTCGGCTTAATCAGAAATATTTACTTAGAATGGGGGAAATGAAACAAATTAATTTCCTTTGGTACTCAAGGAGCAATATTGATTTTCAATCAACCAATCTCTATTAAGAGATGGAATGGAGACTTGGAGATATGCTATTTGAGAGAAATTGAAAATATAAAGTAAAGAGTATGGCACCAACATTTCATTTCTCTTCATTTTATATTCTTAGTGCTTTTGGTACTTAGTCATCTATTGTCTCTTTTTCAGATTTAAAAACTTATTTAAAAGTCATAACCCATATGCTATAAGATATTAAAAAACATATAGAAGGATCACTCGTAATTTTAAAGTCTATTTAATAAGCATGTAATTATTACTCTGTCCATGTTTAAGGGTACAGCCAGTACAAACATGGAATAGACCGATAATATATCTGAACAACCATTGCTTGCCTTCATGCCATATTTGCTTACACTTTGACATATGTAAGTTCTTATTCTAACAAATAAAATATTCCTTTGGTGTAATATTTTCTGCATCCCTATATTATTTCTCTATTCCATTTGCCTTTGAAATCATCAAGTCAGACAAAACACATTAAAATTGCATTCGAGCACAATTTATTTTGGTGCTCTCCTTACTTTGTTGCTGCATGTTTTCTTTTTGAACTTCATCTTATACTTGTCTAAGTACATAGTTATTGAACCCACCTCCCTCCCCTTTAAAGCTTTGACTATTTGTGCTAGCAATCTGTGCAGGATTGTGCATTCTTATTTGTGAATATACTATTTTTATGTTATATTTGATATCAATACCCAGTGCTTCCTCCCTAGAGCTCATTGGGAGGTTTAAGGCAACTTCAAAATTTAATGATATGTTTAGGCTTTGATGTATCTTGAAATTTTTTAATGTCCATCAATCATCTGCATAAAGCTGTCAATGTTCCAATCACTCCAATCAGAAGATAGTCTGACCTTGGACCTTGTAGCCTTTCCTATGCTGTGCAGAATTCATCTAGTGCACATACATTTTCTCAGTTTCAGTTTTACCAAAGACTCGGGTACTGTTCTTCAATCTAGTGAAGAGCGCATTCTAGCATGACGAAGGCTACAGATATGCACAACTTACTTCTTGCACAAAAGAAAAAAACTGTAATGGAAGCCAAAAATTTTAACCTATTAAAATAATATGAACTTAAGTTCTTCATGAACTACCGCCAAGAGTGTAAAGGGCCCTATTTTTATCCGGTTGCTAAGTGATGAATTCTTGTGTGCTTGCTATACTGTGATCGTTCATTTCAAATCACATTACAGTCAAGCCCACTTATAACAAACCCGTTTATAACTAAGTCCCGGTTATAACAAAGTAGAGGCTATTCCCCATCAAAGACAGGCTGGGAAAAACTGGTCCACATATAACGAAGTTCAGTAATTACATAGTAAATATTTATCCCCCTCAACTTCATTATAAACGGGCTTGACTGTATGGTACTTTAGAAATAATGAAAAATATTTTATATTTCTGCTTTAGGTTTGTTTGGGGTTAAAAGTCTTAACAGATATTTGTCTTTAACCCTCTTAGTGCCAACCTTCTTCCTGGGGTACTAATGAGAGATGTGGAGGATAATTTAGTAAAATGTAGCGACTTAGGAAAAAAACATCATGAAGCTATTGTTATAAATATCCAAATTCAATTTGTTTTACATTACTTAAATTGAACTTAGCAATAATTACACAATTTTTTAACATTGACTGAAGAATATATGTTGTTATATTAGGATCATAAAGTTGAACAATATATTGGTATTGGGCCGGTATATCGTCCTGCCGCACTTATCACCCAAGATGCCAAAGCCGAATTATTGGCCCGCCGTACTAAGAGGGTTAAATCAGTAGAGTATCATTTCTTGGTCTCTCAGTGTAAAATAAATTAGTGATTTTTTCATTGCCAGTGTAATGGCTGGGTGTCACTAGCTCAGGCATCGCTCAACAGGAATCTTAAGGAATTATCAGTGTATATTTTCAAAATATAATTATAAGTGCAGATCTTTCAGGAAAACAGATTATGACAAGCAAAAAACTTGGCACTCTTGGGCACACTTTGTCCCGGATTCCCTGTCCCCTGATGACAGAGAGAGAAACTATGAAAGAACATTTTAGTGCTGATTTAGATCGCATGGTTTCGATTGCATTGAAGTGAAGGGCTTAGTTAGTATTTCTGGCCAAATAGTAATGGAGAAGGCTTAACTATTTCAGAAATAGATGTAATCTAAAATACGTGATGTGGGAAATTTTATGTGCATGAAATAGTATTTCACAGTCAGTTCTAACACATGCATGGTTTAATTGTGGCCTGTTTTGAGGTTTGATGTAGACAAAATAAGTGGGGATTTTGAAGGCTTTCATGTTTCTGAGGATAAACCTATGATGTTGAAGTTGGTTGACTGTGCAACAGCATCCAGACATGCACTGGCATGTCCCATTCCACAAAAGAGGACATTCCCTTAGTTGGGCACAATGAAGGTGATGTGAATTCATACACCATGATACAATATAATACAACAATACTGGTTTCCCTTACTCATGTATAGCAGGTCCACTACATTGATACAATATCATCGAGGACTTAGACAGTTGATGAGTTCATGCAATGGCCCCCACCTATTTCCACCTCGAAAACATTGTACCACCGCACATTCCATTCCACCTCTTCTACAAGGTATCAGTGACCCTATAAACGTTCTCTGCTCGTTTTCATACCATTCTTAACTTGATAACATCATTGTTTATGGAATACCTGCATTATTCAGGCCCACCGCTTGTGGCTCTCAAACGTTTTATTTTACCCAAATTCCAATCCCTTATATCTATCCAACCCCTGAAAAACACAACTCAATTTTTTTTTCTTGAAAGAACGCCTTTAGAACTAGCTAAATCAGTGCTCTCCTGATTTTTAAAACCTGTGCCACATGGATTTTTTTTAAACTCCGAAAAAACATTTTTTGCCAAATTTCTAAGGTTCTTGGGATATTTCCTCGAGAAGATAGGTTAAAATATACATTTTACTTTTTAATCGTACACTAAATGTGAGTATTAACATGAGAAAAATTAGCCTGTTACTTTAAGTCCATTTGGGTTTATTTATTGCGCAAATTTACAAAAAAATGACATTTTGAACTTTGACTTAGAGCAGTTGAAGAAGCATAAATACCTACACAAAGCGACGTTCAAGATCAATAGTATCAAGTATAGGCTTTTTTCTTTTCATTGATACCTTTTTTATATTTGTGCTAAGTAAAATAAGTTTGACTGGAGCTCATACAAATTTAGCATAAAATGACATTTTTAAAGCGTCCGAGTGATGTACATTTGCCTATAACTTAGGGGCAGAAATTTTTCTGTGAATTTAGTCAATGGATTATGGGTCACAAGGGTAGGCACTACCTACAAGCCGAATTTCTTTGAAATCTGAGATGGTGAGGCAGTGACCATTTGTCTATTTAAAATGGAATGTTTGAGCATTGTTACATACTGTGACTGTTTGAGCATTGTTACATTCTTTTCTTTAAGATTTTTATAGAGGTATGTTTGCATCAGAATGGAACTACATTTAATGCATTTATTACAAAAATAATTATACCTCCCTTTATGAACTCCGGCTGTATGAGCAACTGTTTGGAATGTATTAATTTGTCAAGTGAGGTTTACCTGTAGTCAATCTAAAGGTGTTACATTACTTTTTGAGACAAGGACTTTTTAAAGCATGTACATTCATGTCCGTGGTATGATTGTATTATACATGAAAAGGGTAACCTGAGTAATTGTGGATAGAGTATTCTTGAGTTTTGATGGTATTCTTGTTACTTGTGCATATTGAATTTAAGTTTGTGGAATTTTCCTTTTTTTAAAGAGTTGCTACAGTAACTTTTCATTTATGGCCAGGTGTCTTTTAATGAACCCAGTGACCTCATCTGTGTAATTTATTTCAGGGGATGCCAGAGGCATGGGCCAAGCTACTCATGAGTTCCAACATAACCAAGCAGGAGCAGAAGAGCAATCCTCAGGCTGTGCTTGATATTCTAAACTGGTATGATAACTCTTCGAAAGAAGTGAAGGCCTCCAAGTTCATGACCACCGCCAAAATGGTTGGTAAGTAGATGAGTTTTCCAAAACAAACTTTGCAACTATTTCTTTAGGTTTTTTAAAAATATATTTTACGTAATTCTAAAATTAGAAGGACATCAAAGGATGTGGTAACAATGTTAGTCAGGGGACCTACCAACCTTGAAAACCGGGAAAATACATGAGAATTTCATTTAGACCTTGAACGTTGTGAATTATACTGGAATTACAGCTTTAAACCTAGAATTTTATGTAATTATCTGTTCGCTAAAGTAATCATCAGTGTCACTGAAAAGCAGAAAAAGTGTAATTTATCTGTTCAATTAAGTTGGGACTTCCATTTAGTTCTATATGAATAATGCTGAGTAATAAGAACGCTGATAAGGTTTTCTTAGTTAAAACTGTTTTTGGTACCCATTAAACCACGAATTCAAAGTGAATTACAATGGTGATAGAAACTAAAAGAAATTTAGCTTTCAAGCTTACTCCAAGGTGAAGAATACTGAGAAAATACTAATGCGAACACTAAGAAAATAAATAAAGTTATAGTAAATCACAATAGTTATGAGGAAACTGAAAGGAATTAACTTGCAACCTTGTAAGCTAAGGTAAAGAATAAAATAGGCATGTTACTTAACTGTCTAATTTTGTTTTACTGCTGTGAACCCTACCATCTTATGATTCCAAAACCTCATAGAAATGTATAAAATATTAGTGTTGCACTAAAATGCTGATAAATGCGTACTACATACGATTAAAATAGTATGTTTCATGATCCCAACCATGAACATACAAATATCAACAGTACAAGTCTTTCAAACAAGCCGGGAAACAATTGAGTACACCTTTTGTTCAGATTTCTTTTGTGACATCACAGAGATTTTTTTGTCCCATGTAGCAGGCATGTATATCAAGACGGACTCAGATAAATACATAATTCATTATCTAAAATAATTAATAATATTACGAATTTATAGAAATTTACTTGGCAGTTTTCGTTCAGTCTAACAAAAAGGGGCTGGTAGTAAAAGGGTTATCAATGGATCATTGTTTGAAGTGAGTCCATATATTGTTAATCAGACCATTTAGACCTATAGATTCCTTCACATATTGTTGTTTGTCGTTGTTACAGAACCACCCCCGAGGCCCAGTGTCGGTGGACTGTCCCGGGGACAGGCCCCGACAAGTGTCAGCCCTTCCCCAAGGCACCAGCCTCATTCACACCACCGCTCACATCAGCATGCATCTCCCTCCTTGGCACCCCCTCCCCCACCGCCACCCTCTGCCTCATTGCAGCGTACCACGGCTGCATCGGGTCCTTCTTCAGTTCCATCTCCGCCTGTGCCAACACCCACGGTAAGTCAAACATCGTCTTTCAGAGCATCATTTTTTATTGACTATCCCCCAAGTTAATTTAAATGATTAAAAAATGAACTGCAAATTATGGATCCCTGCAGTTGGTCATGCATATCATGCACTTTTTACCCTTTCACTCCCATTTTCTTAAGTTTTCTCTCAGTCTGAGGCACCTTTCAGTGTGCTTACGAGTATGCAACTTCAGCTCATGTTTGAATTATGCAGTTTGGCACGTATATATGTGCCTAAGTTCGTATGCTGAGGACTTACTGCACTTTGAAGAAGGCAGCAAGAGAGTTACTAGTGAGTCCATTTTTATCTTTTTATGCTCACAGGTTCATACAGTGTCAACCCCAACAATATCAGGGAGCAGCAGTAGTGGTAGCCAAAGTCAGCCCTCTTCTTCACCGTCCTCTGAAGCTACGACAACTGATGAACGGGAGGAGGGGGAGGAAGGTGAGGAGGTTGGAAGTGGTGATGGTGCTGGTGCATGGCCCCCTCGCAGGCAACCCGGGTGGGATGGTGCTGAGGAGGAGCCTCCTCCTCCGCCCGTAGCTACAAGGCCTGAGCGCACCAAGTCTATTGTGAGTACTCCTTGTTTCTTTTTCCCTTCTTCCAAGGTAAATCTTGGCTGGGTGGAGGTAGGGTTTCAGTAATCCTTTACAAAACATAAGTGCTTTTGTCGAGATTGTTTGACTATCACATCATGCAGAAGGTGGTTTGAGAGTTGTATAAAGGTAAATGCAGTCGTGTGCAAGTGAGAAATTTGGCTGTGCTAAGTAGGAGTCTGAAAGGACCAATTGCATTATAGCAAATACTAAGACTTAAAGAAGTTTATGAGAATTCATGTTAAGTGAGGGATGCCTGTACTTTTCCAGCACACAAGTTTTTGTGTAAGGCAAACAAACATGAGCCTAATAAGGTTAATTTCTAGTGTGCCTGATGACTGAGACCAAAGAAATTTCTGTTTATTTGATTCCTCTGTGTTCCAAATGTAGTCAACCCTCTTAATGTCGAGGTTTAGACTTTGTGGCATTGGTTGTTTGTGGATTTTTCCTCAGAACTTAACTAATACATGTTCACAGGCATTGCAATTCTTTGCAAATCATTGCATTTTTTCAATTTCATTAATCTTAAGTCATAACATTCATTATTTTGTTTTTACCAAATTTTTGGAAACCAAGAATTTACTGAATGCCATTGTGTATTTTGTGTGCCAACAGTACACCAAGCCTATTGAAGAGGAGAGTGGGGTAGGAGCTCCTACAAATGGCAGTATAGCACCAACGACTACTCCATTTCTTTTGGACAAAAACAAGAACAATGCAACTGGTGTCCCGGTGGGTGGTGGAGCAGGTGCTGGGGCTGGAAGCTTTGATAAGCATAAAAAGAAGAAGATCAGTGATGAAGAGATATTAGAAAGATTACGGACTATAGTGAGTGTGGGGGACCCTAATCGTAAATACACCAAAATGGAAAAGATAGGACAAGGGTAAGTCATGAGTATTTGCAGATATTTTCGGCATAATATTTTGTTTTTCAGTTTTATTTTATTGGCTGAAATTGTTTGTTTTAATTAATTCCTCTTTTTAGTGTCCACAATGAAATAAATTTTAATGGATTATATGACTATTCATTAAATAGATTAATTATGAAATTAATTGGAGAGGAGATTCTGATCTGATGCAATCGATAGAGAGGAAATGCTGTTGAGTCTTGACTTTGTATGGCTTTTTTTTTGCAAAAAATTATCAATGAAAAACTCAGTAAGTGATGACAAGTACAAAACTTTGACGGAGCTCGGAGAGAAGTTGCCTCAAAATTTCAGCTCTCATCTTAGTGCCCTTGCTTAATGCAAACAGAACTAGCCAGTATACTGTTTGCATCTATTAAAACTGGTGAAAATAGAATTATTCATGCTATCTTGATGCATAGTAAATGTGAATATCCTTCATCGTCTCTTATGCTCTTTGCCAACTTGTTATCCAGAGAGCCATTTACATTTTCCATTGTAACTTTGAATTCTATTGTATTTTTTCAAATGGCATTTGTTATTCTTCCTAATTCAGAACAGAGACAAGAGAGGATACATTTAAATGAGTTTATCTGTTCTGTAGAGAAAATGAGTAGGTTACATTTTTTCCATTTGTGTTCTCTTTTGTGTCATTCTATAAGTCTATTTTCTTCAAGGCTAATGGAAATACATATTTGCAAAGCACCAAACTTAAATTCTTACACTTCCTTTAAAGCATAGTATAGCCTTTTTATTATTATCTCATAAAGTTTAATTATTTTTGTGTATTAAAATTCTTTACATGACTTTTTAAGACATAAATAAGTACAATAACTGGGCCTAGTCCACACTTCCAATTTGTTTACTGACCTGGGTTTCAACCTACGCTGTCATTTTCATGGTACACACAGTAGTGTAGGTGTCCCTAGTTATTGTACTTATTTCTATAACATTCAGCTACACAGTAGCACTGGAAAATGTAACATTAATTGTTAACACTTATCCACCTATGTAATTGGACAATAGCAAGATATTCCTCAGGGAAAAAATCATTTACCTTGACTAGGACTCAAACCTGGACCCCCTGATCTCTATGTCCAGCAGTCCGTCGAAATCTAGTTCCTTTAAAGCCTCTATAATTTCGACAGGGAAAGAGGATGCCTTGGTAGCTCAACTGGTAGAGCACCTGGCTGGAAATCAGGGTTTGAGTCCCAGTCAAGGTGAATGATTTTTTTCCCTGTGGAATATCTTGCTATTGTGCAGTTTCAGCTGGTAACACAGCTAAATATTTCACGGCCAGTTCGCAGACTTTGAATTCATGTAATTGGAATTGAAATTGTGCAATTTTTTCACTCTGTAGCCTGTAGTTCTGGGTGATTTAATGAATGACAAAGTAATGAAATCTTACATTCATGTATAGTGTAAATGTCAGTGGTCCTGGCATTAGTTGATAGGAGAAGTGAGGCATACATGATGTCCTTGGTTGAAGAATACTTTAGAATTCTGCTAATGCTACAATATCTCCATAACAAGTGATTTAACCCACCATTGTTGGTCAATGGTGAAAAGCAAAGGAAGTTAGTTTGGGTATAACACTAGTCTAACAGTCAAAAAAAGTTGATTTTGCTGTAATTATTATCCTGGTTGCATGACTCAAACAATTGCATTTACAATGCATTTACTGCTAGATTGTTACTGATACTCAATAGTTCATCTCTCCATTAATATTCACCTTGATGCATAATGATGGGGATGGATGCATTAAAAGTTGCATTGGTTACAATGAGTGCAGCTTATGATGAGCGAATTTGCTGACTTTTGTCAGCACTCATTATAGCAGACTGTATATATTAAATCATTTGTGCATGGAGTGCACTATGAGCTATCCTACTTTAAGTTCATTAATGTTTTATATTATCTTTGTAGTGCTTCAGGTACAGTTTATACAGCAATAGAGGCATCAACAGGGATGGAGGTTGCCATAAAGCAAATGAACCTTTCCCAACAGCCGAAGAAGGAACTAATAATAAATGAAATTCTTGTGATGAGAGAAAACAAGCATCCGAATGTCGTGAATTATCTTGACAGCTACTTAGTTGGGGAAGAGCTTTGGGTAAGTTACTCATTCACATAGTGATAGTGATTTCTCGTGTTATTTTACCACGTAACTAGCTGTGTGTCAATATCCAAACTGTGCATATACAGTCAAACCTTCCTCGGACATCTCAGAATAGCAGACGCCTCCTAAAAATGGACACTTTTTCAATCCCTCAATTTCAATTCAATCATGGCAGCAGACCATGGAGACTTATGGAACTAACACCTCCGAATACAGGGTGTCCACTGACCGGGAAAACCTGGAAAATCGGGAATTATTCGTGAATTTTCAATGCAGGGAATTGTTCGTGGATTATTCGTGATTTTCTGGTCTGAGCCGGGAATTTTAAAAATTCTTAATTCAAGACAAAAAATCCTTATTTTATAAATAGGATAAATAACGATGACTTTAAGATATGGATTTGCCGTTGGTATGAATGAATAAATAAACGACGGAAAAGTAGTTAGGCTCAATGTATCGTCAGCACTGTGTGGATCGGAGACGTTCGACTGTCGAACGGATGCCTTCAGCGTCACGTCAAGTGCCCTTTGTTCTCATTCATTGCACATCGGACTAAGCCCATGATACGCAAACATGCCTAACGTGCAGTGATGGCCGGATCGGATCCGTCGGATCCAAAGATCCACGGATCTTTCATTTTACTCGGTTCCGGATTCCGATCCAAAGACACGGTATAAAATCGGATCCGGATCGTAGATTTTAAATTTTCGCGGCTTAGCGATCGAAGTGCCCCGTGAATGGAATGTAGGTGCGGTAGATATTAACAAGAAGAGGATGTGTAACTCAGGTCACGAAATTAGATGAAAATGTTCCCGTGCAACTAGAAGCAAAATAAAGAAATATGACTTTTTTCCCCATTACCCCGGAGTCGCGGGAAAAAATACGTAGGATGTCACGCGGGTAGCCTACATTCGCCGGGATCAGGCGGACAATGAGAGCTAGTTTACTGTGCCAAGTTCTATCCGTATCGCAGTTTAATTTTTCTTTCAGTCATTGCATTAAAAATGTTATCATCTTCAATTTCAAACCATTACATCTGAATACTCACTTTATAATACTTTTGTTGTTTAAATTAGATTTACGAATGTATGCTACCCGCGTACCATTAATAAATTAAGGATGGTCGGGTTGGATCCACGGGTCTTTCATTTCATTCGCTACTGAAATCATATCCGAAGACAGTAAAAATTCAGATCGGATCGGAGATTTTAAATTTCTCAGCTTAGTGATCGATGTGCCCCGCGAATGGAATGTACGTACGTATGTTAGATATTGACAAGGAGAGGTTGTGTAAATTGGTCACGAAATGAGAAGATTTTTTCCGTGCCACAAAAACAAAATAAAAAAATACTCGTCGTGACTTTTTTGTCCTTAGGCCGGATGCGCGAGAAAAAAAGCAGAATGTCGTGCGGGTCGCCTACATTCGCCAGATTCCCGTGAACCTATGATAGCGTAGTTGTTAAAAATGAGGACTAGTGTACTGCAGGTCGCGAGTTCGATCGTTAACACTGCCTAGGAATACAGGCTATGCTGTATTCCTAGGGTAATGCTACTAGGCAGTTAAAAAAAGTAGATTATCAGAAATTTCATTTGAATTTATAATTTAAAAAATAATAAAATTTGGCGTTAGTGAAAGGATTGGAAAAATTTTTAATTGCAGAATAAAATCGTGTAATCATTATGTTAACTTTACAATGTATTTTTGAGTGACGCATTTGTAAATGTAGGTAGTTTAAACGATAGAAGTACAAAAAAGTCAGTATCCACACAAAAAGGTTGGAAATGAAGGATGATAAACTTTTTGATTCAATGGCTGAAAGAAAAAATTTAAACAGTGATAAGAATCGAATTTCATTACCTGCAGTCCACTACCACTTCTACTAGTGTCGGCTTACCTGGTTTAAGAGAATACATTCTCCCCACATGTCATTCTACTGTTTTCTTGCAAACCCAGTCCAATTTGGAGAGAAAATCCAAGTCTTTTTTTTATTTTGTTTATAGTAGCAAGAAGAAAGGCTAATTTCATTTCAAGATCAGAGTTACACAACCTCTTCTTAGGAGTAGAAAATTCTCAAATTTCATTTCAAAGGTTATTGTAAATAAGACATTTCAAAATTACCAGTTTAGCAGCTTGAAATATTCTATAATAATTTTTTCGTCTTAAAAATGGAATCCCCGGATAATCCATAAATGGAATCTCTTGGCCGCATTAAATTTTTTCTGTTTCTAAAAAAGAATTTGAAAGCATTCAAGGATTTGATTAATAACTGGAAAATAATTCCTTTATTAATGAAAATGAACTTATAATGTTTCTTTTAACTGCACATTTTATGTGATCAGATACTTTACTATAAATACTATGTAAGTTGGCTTTCTGGTAGGCTTTGCAATATATATTTTACAAACTTTTCTATAAGTTTTTGAGAAATCTAATTGCTGATGTTTGTTAGATATATTCAGGATGCGCTTACTTGAATAAGGATTTTTATTACATTACTTTTTGTTAGAAAAAGATGGTGTAGGATACTAAACACTGTTATGATTTCACTTTTTTCTAAAAAGTCTACCGGTACAAAAATGTTACATTCTGATTCAGAGTGAACAGAAAATTGAGGCTTTGAGACTTAAAATAGAAAAGCATGACAAAAAATATTAATGTAGAAAATCATCATTCCAAGAACAGTGGTTGAATGCTGAAGACTTTAGCTAGTGGGTTTTTTAAGTTCCTCTTGTAGAAGAATTTGTAATTTCTCATGGAAATGCTAATTTAGAAAGAGGGTGTTCAATCAAAAAGTAGTTTATCTTTCCCAACCAACAAAGAGAGTCTCTTACTACCAATAAAACTACATATTTAATTACTTTAATTTATCAATTATTTCTTATTTAATTACTTTATCTATATTATGCTATGGGTTGAACTACAAAAAATCCATATTCTACATAGAACTTGAAAAACATCACTTTTAACTCGTACAAGAACCACGATATATTAGCCTGGAAATGTTTATAAATTTAGCCTTGAAAACCTTGAATTATGCTTGAATTTTATAATTTGACTTTTGTGGACACCCTGGAATAGCAGATACTCTCAGTAACGAACACGGACAACAGAAAGGAATACTTTTCCTTCAATTACCTCCATTAGGGATGCACACTATGAGTTATCCTACAAAAATTTCTCATCCCTTTAATAAAAAACCTCGTATATTGCACCAAATATGTGTACTTAAGGAACTTTTCCAGAAAAATATTTCTAAGCAATTATGAAGCAATGTCTATGAATCTGTTCTCCTACCCGTTCCCTTTCCACTCACTGCTTACTACACTGCCACTGATATCTTATCTAGGGGCCCAGTTTATAATTCTAGTTTTCATAAGAGTGATGCTATATCATTGCTTCATCGGTAAAAAATGAATAATTGTTTCATTCCACAATTTTCATTGCATGATTTCTTTTTCAAATATTAAAAAGTAAAACTTTAATGCAACATATTAAATGCGTTTCTATTTTAATTCGTTTGAAATACATCTGGAAACAAGTCAGAAAATCTGTCCTACTTCTGGCCCCCTCTAAATGGTGGGAACCTCCCAGTAGCGGACAATTTTTCTGGTCCAAAACATGTCCTCTATTGGGAGGTTCGACTGTATAACATTTCTGCAGTTTGCATTTCACACATTCTACATGCATAACCTTTGGCCATCTTGGGTGTTGTCCAGTTTAACGTTTTTGTAAGCGCGAGGGAAATATTTACTCTCAAAATTTCAAATAATGATTACAATCTTTAGGTTAATAGTTCATTCTTATTGTGTGTGATGCAAAGGTCAAGTGTACATTTTCAACATTCTGGGCATATCCATAAGTGGTCTTGTAGATTACACCATAGTTCAAGCACTTTCGGTTGCTTGTTTGTTTTTCTCCTGCTTCTGTTACTCCAAGTTCAGTTCACTTGGAGAGTCAACTTCATGTCTGGGAAAGTAAGTCATTAAATTGGAAACCAGACTTCGTTTAATTAATTGATCCAAAAGTAGCAGGGTGGAAGGGCATTATTATCAAAAAGATCGTGTTGCTGGCACTAGAAGTCATTACGGTCAAAGATATGATGCGTAACTTGATGAAATTCAATTTGGAACTTACAACTGTTTGTGTGTGGCTTGCTTGTAACAATAATGATTTTGATTGAATATCTAGGTTATTCCACAAGGAGTATGACAATTTTCTGGTTTCCAACGTTTTTCCCAATGATAGTCCATCGTATTTCTACAATACTTGTTCCCGCGACGTATTTTGAGCTCAAAAAAGTACGGTAATGTGGGGGGTTTGTGTGCAAAATCAACGTTTTAATTCTAAATAATTACTCTTAACATTAAATTTAATTTTATGTGCAGTTAATACAACCATGGGTCAATGAATTGAACGAAAATAACATTTTTAATAGCTATCTTGAAAATCGCAGTTCACCCAAAACACCCTCAATATTGGTTAAACTAGAGTTAAATTTTTAGAAACTGGCTGTGGAATGATTATTTAAATATCATCAGTAGTAATGAGAGTTTGTTATAGCGAGTGGCTTTTTGGCTCCTGAGAGCTCTCGTTATATAAAGGCTATTTTGTGTAACCAAAAGTGGCCCAGAAGTACCTTTCAGCACCACCAGCATCATTGGACTCATAGAGACTGTGCAGCACCGCTGGCATTATTTGTGAGAAATCGACTTGATCCAGATGTGTTAAAATGCTCATTTTTTTAATTAAAAAGTTAAAGCAATAACATTTATTTTTGTAGCTGGAGTGTTTAATTCAATTTTATGTGTAAAATTAATAGTAGAATTTAAAATAAAATACAAGACTACGGAGAAAATAAAGTTTGGTTTTGAAATTGTACTTGGGATTCAAGAAAATGGTAATGTTTAGATTTTAGATGAAATTTAAGATTGATGGTAAAAATAAGATTCGGATTCGAAATGAGATTCAAGGGTGAATATAAAGGCTGTTTTACATGGTGAATGATCATGAGAATGAATTCATTCACGAATGAATTTGAGTAATGACCTGTAATTGCTTCCGCTTAGGGCGTTTTACATGGCGAATGATCATTCGAATTAATTCCTTGAATGCTGTGTGCAGTGGTAAGCCTATTGTTAGTATTGGTCCCAAAACTTTGAACATGTGTACCTGCGATCGCCAGAAAGCAGGGAAAGCATAGCGATGGAAATATTTGTTGTTTGTTTGCCTATGTAGGAAAATTTGCAACGAAATTAGACTTGGATTGTTATCACTCTTTGCAATACCAAACCAATACCTCGATACCAGTGGCCAATGCTATTGTATTATTTGCCGATATCTTACTTTATCCCCTACAAAAAAATTTTAATGTGCTTTCCTTCTCATGAACTAAACTCCACAATCAAAAATGTTACAGTAGAACCTCTTTTTTACGAACCTCTAATTTACGAAATGACACCAATTTACGAACCATTTCGCCGGTCCCGATCTTTGTATATAGGAAAACCGTGTAAAATGACCTCTATTTTACGAAACCTCGATTTTACTGATTTACAAAGTGAGAGGCCGGTCCCTAGGAGTGATTGACCTCTGTTTTACGAAGTTTTGAAATGATTTTGTAGCACTGAACTCAGTACAATGGAATAACGATCGCTATATAGATGATGATGATCAAACCCAACGTTGCTGCTTAAACTGTAACAAAAATCCCAGAGACTGATCATCCAAATCGCAATTCAATCCTAATTATATGATCCAAGGAAAAAATGTTCAAAGACGCATGGCACGACGCCTACTTCTCGAAAACAATGCCCCAGTTCATAAAATAATCGGATTAGTGCTTGGTAATTTGTATTCCTTTTCTATCATATTGTGTATTGCGAATACCTAACTCCTCATCACAAAAGATCCATATTTTCTCTGGGATTATTTAAAATTAGCTTTAAGGTAGCCGCCGCAACCCCAACTCAGAACTTTGTTCAGCCTTTGACTTGAAACTAGCATTCCCGTAGGAAGTTGTTTGCTGCAGCTGTCGTGGAGCTTAGTTTCGATAAAAAATACTTATTTTGCAATAATAAATTACTTATATTCAAATCTTGATGCAATTTGATTATTTAATTTTTCATTAGAAGTGTTTTACGTCGTTAAGTAAGAATTTGCGATCGCGACATATAGCTTTCTGTAGCCGCGAGTAAATAGTTCTCGTAAATCACCGCCAGATGTCAGCACTGTAGAACGCATCAAAAAAGAGGGAATTTCAAATTAACTGAGTTAATTTTTAAGATTGACTTTCATCAGCTGCGAAATATTATTAAATGAATTTCAAACAATACGCTTTCTTCAAAAAAGGAATTTTCTGATCTTTTCACTGAAATATACTAGGTCAGTTAAAAATTTGTTTTGAAATTTCCTAGTTAAAATGCATCCCTGGCTTTCCCATGTTAAAATGGCTTCTTTAAACACAAATCGACTAGCACTAAATATACCACTTTCGTTAATTAATGCATAACTGCATATGCTTAAAATACTCTGCGGGATTTGTTAATTCTCATATGGGTTATTCCCCTTATTTTGAGATCTACCAACTGAACAGCTACAAGAACTTAATTCAGTTGCAGCAGCCAAGTTATACAGCAGCAGCTATTATAAATGTGTAGAAAAATATTCACCTGTTTTTTTTTTTAATTCATGGCTGTTTCATTCTCTTTTACTAAAGTGAGTCTCCTAGCCTTAGGAATGACGCCTATGCTATACAGCGAATCAATAAATTGAGGTCTAATTTTTAAATCCTTTCAATTTGATGTAGATACACTGCACACAGAGAATTTCAGGTAATATCTGTTGTTTTTTCCCAGAATGAGCAGATGACTATTATTTGTTATAGTAATTAGTTTGTTTTCAACCCTAACATAACTATTTGACAAGTTAAGTACAGCATAGTGTTTAATTGCATTGAAAGTATACTCGCATTACTGTCAGCAGAGTTTTAGTAGACGTACATTTGTCGCAGATCAAGCCTCTTATGTGCCTGATGTGCCTGCATGGACATTGCTCCATGCTGTGCGAGGTGTTGCCAGAGCATGGGAGTGTCACCGCAAAAACTATTTCCTACTGTTGGAGATCAGCTGGTTTTGGTGACATATCAGTTCCGGAGACAGAGGAGTCAGTGGAAGATAACCTCCAATTTACAAACCCTCTGATTTACAAAGCTCAAATTTTTGGGTCTCTTCAACTTCGTAAAATAGAGGTTCTACTGTATATAAGAGCAAATAATAAGAGGCATGACAAAACGTGACACGTGAAAACTCTTTTATTTTGCTACTCTTACAATTAATGCTGGAAAAAGATTTCTTAAACTATGCCCTCTGGCATTTATTAATACTTAAAATTCTTTTTAAGAAATATGAGCTGCTGTACATGCTCAGCAGGTAATAGGGTTCTTCTATCAGAAACCATGGCACCAATCTTTGAAAAAATTTCTCATTAGCATGTTTTTGTAGGGACCCGAAATCCTGAGCATGGTAATGAGGAAAACATACTAAGCAGGTTAAGCCTTTCCGGTTAGGTTGAAGACGTATGTGTGTGTTTTGCATAACTTGCAGGGGAACACTATACTGGCTGACAGGTTACTTCATTCTGTATATTGTTCGTATTTTCAATGTTTACACCTCCCAAGGAAATACGAACGATCGCTTGCATTGATGCGCAGTCGGTAATTAATTATGACAATGACCAAACAGCACATTTTGTATTGCAGTCCATGCAAATAGACTCAAGTTGAAGGCTTTATATCTCAAAAACGGAAGAAGTTACATTCATAGAGAGCATATCAGCGTGCAGATAATATAGACTTGTGTTTAATGCAGCAACAGACTTTTTTAATAATAACTTTTGAGGCATGTTTTTGCAGTGAGGATGAAAAATGACGTATTTTTTTTAGTCTCAGAGGGCAGCGTCACTTTGGTTGTTGTCATAACAATTTAAAATGCACAAATGAAAGGAAATTTTGATAGAATAGAATTTTGTCATGATGTCCTTCAAGTTTCAAATGATTCACTTATATTTTTTTTAAGTTATTGTTGTCAATTTATGAAACGGGGTTTTCTCTGTAAGTATGCAACATTGGAGGCACGCAAACACATTTGTCTTCATTTTAAAATTTATAATGCGAAGCCATTAGCGTATAACACTTGACCATGCTGCAATACTTTATTTGAAGTTTATTTTTTTTTAAATAAGTTCGGAATGAAGGTGGAAACACCAACAATGTATGCATTGAGTAAAATGAACTTGATCGTAGATGGCAGAACAGAGCTGCTATTTCAACATGCTTCATATGTGGATTTTCCTCTACTTTTCGGAGGAGGTTGAGCTTTACTATTGTTATTTTCTTTTCACCTCAGGCTTCACCATGGCTAATTCTAAGCACTTGTTTCACTTTTACTTTCACAAAGTATTGGTGTTCACATAGTTTTGATGTCCAGTCGGCACCATGGTCGACACTTGTAAAACAAGCGAACACCGCGATTTAAATGCTAGGCTCTAGGGTGCCCTTTTAATTCTTCCTAAACATTTTTTAACCATATTATACTTATTTAAATATTTTTTAATCAATAACAATCTTTTTAATGTCAGATTTAAACCACCTGCGAAGTATCCATCATGAAATCAACCTATACAGTGAGTATTTTCCTGGGACAAATTTAGTTTGGTCCTCCTCTAAACGTGCTAATGAGGTAACCAAAATGTGCTAACCAGTATTATTTACATGTGCTGTGACGCAGATCTGAGGAAATGAACATGCAAACGAGAAAAGCGTGCTATCAAGGAATGCCCTAACGAGAGTATGTACTCTGTAGCATGAAGCAAGTTGTTTTACATTTTGAAATCTGGTTTCATGATGCCAATAGGTCAGAGGATGACATAGGAGGGACTGAGTGGCCAAATTGTCCAATGATTTTGTGAAATGCTTCCATAGAGAACACTGTGACATTTCTCGTCTTACTTCACAATGTCGCTTTGCAATTGCACCGGAATCCTTAATAATATACCTAATACCCTTGAGTACTTGCTGAGCCAGTCACATGGGTGCATGAGTCGTGAAGGATTGGAGGGCAAAAGAGTGCAGCAGGTTTGCAGCAAGGAAAACAAGTACATAATACTTTGCTCAGTCAGTTGAAGAGGGTGGGATTTTAAGATTAGATGTTTTTCAATGATTTTCACTGCACGAATACTTTCAAAAACAAGTTTCCGAAAAAAAAACTAATACTAGAAAGTAGACTTGTACCGATACTACTTTTTCCGATACCAAACCGATTCCTCGATACCAGTGACTGATACCGATCGTATTATTTGCTGATTCCTTACTTACTTTTCTAAAAAAAATTGATAAGTGCTTTCCTTCTTGTGAAGTCAACTCCATATTCAAAAGTGTTATAAAAAGAGTTCCTAATTATTGGGAGAAATGATATTGTGACAACTCTCTTATTTTGCTACTCTTACAATTATCACTGGAATTAGATTTCGGCCTCTAAGCCCTCTTGAATTGTAAATACTGAAAATTCTTTTTAAGAAATAAGAGCTGCTGAACATGCTCAGCAGTGAAGAGGGTTCTTGTATCAGGACCATAGCACCATTCTCTGAAAACATTTGTTCAGGAAACTCTAAATCTTCAGGTACACCCAAATACAGTGGACTCTGATTAGCACGTTTTTGTAGGGACCCGAAATCCTGAACATGGTAACGAGGAAAACTTGCTGAACAGGTTAGCCCTTGTCGGGTATGTTGAAGATGTATGTGTAGGCTGCATAACTTCCAGGGGAACCAATATTCTTGCCCTCAAGTTAGTTCATTGCTGGCGTTAATTTATTGCAACAAAGTTTCATTTTCAATTGTTACACCTCACAAAAAAATATGTATGATACCTTGCGTTGATGTGCACTCAATAATTAATGATGACTATATGACCAGATAGCAATTGGAGGCACGCAACAAACACCTTAGTCTTCATTTTAAAATTTCTAATGTGAATACATTAACGTCATAACACTTGACCTTGCCACGATATTGGAATTTTATATTTTAGGAAAACGAGCTTGGAATGTAGGCGGAAACGCCGAACAACATATGCGTTGTCACACGTTAAGGGTTGTTACACGTTATGTGTTTTAACGCGTTGTGTTGTTATGCGTTGTTATACGTTGTTACGTGATATGCATTGTTATGCGTTATGCATTGTTGTGTGTCATGTGTTGTTACGCGTTATGTGTTAAACAAATATGCGACAGGTTGATAAGTCAGTTGAAGAAGGTGGAATTTTGTAATTATATGTTTCTAGATGATTTTCATTGCATGAATACTTTCGAATAAAAGTATCCGGAAAAAACAAATACTAGAAGTATCGAAGTATCGGGAAAATGGCTGATACCCGATACTTGCTATTGGTATTGGCCCAAGTGTAAACAAAATCATTCAACATTCGTCTTCCTGGTCAGAAAAGCTTCTGTCGTATGTTTCCGGCATTCATAGCAAAGGGTGAAGCTCAGCCCTGAGGACTTTAGCCTTTTAATGCGAAGTTTTTGCCATGTGCTCACATCTCTTTTGGGGATGTTGGCTGGATGTTGTTTGTTTGGTGACTGTGGGTGTGAAGGCTTTCATGTTGAGACCAGGACTTTACAGGTTTACTAGGTTTTATTCCACTTCCTTCCATTCTTGGCTATGGCAGTTTTGTGGGTGTACTTGTCCACCTCTTGAGGTCTGTAAACCTGAATGGTCAAAGGTTTGTCAGTTTTGATGAGAACTGGCAATTTTATTATTGATCTTACACACAAACCAAAAAATACCCGATTACAGCAAGGCCTGTTGCTATAGTTAAGTACATGTTGGGCAATTAAATAAGAATTAAATATAACTTGATCTGGAAATACAGGAAAAGTGGTCATTACAAGTATATGATTCATGATACTGGGCTATCTCTGAATGGTTGTTTTATTCCATAATTTTGGTTTTCCAGGTTGTGATGGAATATTTACCTGGTGGCTCCTTGACGGATGTTGTCACTGAGACTTGCATGGATGAAGGGCAGATAGCCTCAGTTTGCCGTGAAGTATTGCAAGCATTGGAGTTTCTGCACTGTAATCAGGTTATTCATCGAGATATTAAATCTGATAACATTCTTTTGGGAATGGATGGAAGTGTTAAACTGAGTGAGTATTCAATTTTAATTGTGGCTTTGTCTCTAGACCACATTTATTAGTAAGCTCCCATTGACAATTTATTATTAATAATATTCATGCAGTGTCCACATTTACATGAAGAATAGGATTAGTCAAAGCAGTACAGGTGAATGTAATAATATACACATACAATGCAGATATAAAAAAATACACCAGTCACTAATAAGGGGTCAATAAGATAATAAGATATGCATTCATTGAGTAATATAATTTACCCAGTAGAAAATTTTTCATCTTCTATTTTAGGGATGTAACACTGTACTTTGACATACTTGGGCAGTTAATTGAAAAGTCACAAACCATCTCCTTTGGTCCTTTGGCAAAATTAGGGCCTAACTGAAAAATAATTCCTAAAAAAAGAGGGACATTGGCTTGAAACCCTGCTGATTGAATAGATAATGATTGTTGAAACCCTTTGCTGATTAATACTTTTTATTTCTCCAATTTATCCCTTTTCCTTCATGCATATGCATAACTCTTGTTTTACCCATTTTTGCTTTAAACTCTGATGCTAATGATAAATTCAGATCGATGTATTTGTAGCAATTATTGTGTGGATAGCATATGGTGTGATTGGGTTTGATAAATAAGAAAAGTTACGGTGGAAACTTAATACTACAAAATTCAATACAGTAAAACCTCTATAAAAACCTGAGGGGACCTAAATTTTAACACTTCGTCGTAGGGAAGTGTGTTGTAAATATCCGTACATCAATTTCTACTTCAAAGTGTTAGTGCTACTGTGAATGCTTTTTGTTTTATATAAGGAGAAAATACAGGTAAAATTAAATTTTATTATTGATAAATTTGAATTCATTAAAAGTTGCTACTGTATTTACTTGTGTTTACTGCTCACCTTTTTACCCAAAACCCTGGTGAAAAAACGGGTGTACGACTGAACACGAACCCTCCAGATTTCCTTTTAATTCTTCACCTTTTTTCTCCAAATTTCATTTGTTTGCATTGCACATTTTCCCCAGATTTCTATTCCTTATTTTTTGACCTATTTCTATTCGTTTAATTTTTATTAAAGCATGTGCTTTCAGGTTATGACACCAAGTGGCAGGCTTAAGAGCCAAAAAATTAATTTTTTTGAGAAGAATATTTTTTTCATTGAATCCAACTTTTAGAAATTTTATTAATACACTACATATGTGTGAGTGATGAGAAGAGAAAAAATTGGCCTGTTTTTCAGTTTTTCTTGGCATTTTTTAACCCTAAGCTTGAAAAAATGTGATGATAAATACTAGTTGTCAGTGAGAAAATGTTGAGGGTTAATGGTCATTGGATGTTGAATGGGTATTGAACCCATGGTCATTGCAAAGGATACATTCAACAGGGCCATTGATAATGTCAAACTGTTATGTGAAGTGTTACTTACTCCCCATCTTCACAAAATGCTAGGTTGAGGATTAAAATTTCACCTCTATCATTATTTTCTGGATCCATGTTAGAATTCTCTCTCCTGTTTTTCTTGTCGAAGTTTAATGATGCTAATGCATAAAATGTTTACAGAGATATTTGTCAGGAAGCAGTATCTCGCGAGCCTTGAATGGCAAGAACTAGAACTTTGTCTTATTACCAGCAAAATTAGTGAAGGCAAAAACAGATGGTCTGTATATGAATTTATAGCCAAGGTATCCAACACCCTTAAGGTTGAACAGGTAAATACAGTACATGAATAGTATTGTCAAGATATGCTGCCTAAGGATCATGGGGGCTGATTGATATGGTAGATTTCATCAGATTATCCCATGCTGCATTTTAGACATGGTACAGTGTGATATTCAATGTCTGTTTCAGCTCATGTTTATCTTAAGAATGTCAGCTAAACTGTCAGTATTTCATGTACTCTACTAGTATGTTGAAGTGAAATTTAGATAAGGGAAAGTCCTTATTTTCTGTTTTATTTTTTTAAATGAACCCTAATCATCTGTGTTGATAAGTGTTCTATTTATTTATATATTATACCTCTGGTATGCAGTTAACTTCTCATAATCAATGAAATGACGATGAACTATGGAAGTGGTATTGAAGAGAAAGGCTTTTTTTTATGCATTATCCTTCTACTCCAATTGATGCTTGCTTTAAAATCACTCTGTGGACTCCTAAATTCCCTTAGCATTCTGAAGCTTTCATTATTATATCTTCTCAACGGATGGGAAATCCTTCTCTTTGTTTATCCACTAAAAGAAATTTCCATGCGAGTTCCCTTCAACCAACTAGGAGACACCTTATTGTTGGAGTTCTTATTTATGCTATAGCTTTATTAGTTCGTAATATTCCCTGGTGATGATATACGAGTCCTCCATTGAACAAAAGGGTTTAATTCAAAAGTTAACATGATGGAATTCTTCAGAGCTTTCCACAATGGGCACATAGCACAATTCTATTCCTAAAGTTATTATTGCTCTCTAATAATGCAAATGGGCCTTTCAAATGTATATGTTCTACATATTTGAGAAAAATATTGCACTGTATTCAGGCTAATATGGTGCATTTCTTTGAGTAATGCATAATGGATACCATGTAAAGGCTTGTGAAGACACAAGTGTGCAGTGCAGCGTTCTTACTTGGATGGTGAGACATGGACAAGGAAAGGAAAACGAGTGATAATAAAATGCTACTTAAATGTGGATATGGAGAAGGATAACGTAAACCAGTTGCATTGATAGAACAACCAACCGAGATGTGCTAAATCGAGCTAGAGAAAACAGAGATTGAATACCATTGAAAGGAACAAGACAAAACTTATTGGCCATTTGATCAGACACAATGAACTGTAAAACTTTGCTTTTGAAGGAAAGATCTTAGGGAAGAGGATTTGGGCCCAGCCATGATTTTCCATGCTGCAGAACTAAATTCTATAAAAATAATAAATTTAAATATTTTCACAAAATGAATAAATTTGCCAGGGTTGAAAAGCAATGGTAAGGAATGAATTTGCCAGGGTTATTGCCATACATACAGCCGGCATTACCATTGAGTTTCATTATGCATATTAATAACTTCCACCAAGTTATGCCTGAAATTCGACTTCTTATAATGGTAAGGAAGACAGCAACTAGTCAATGTCTTTATTTAGGAGAAGGGGGGCCAGCCCTGGATAAATTAATAAAGGGCCCTTGTCAAGTCCATCCGTTCTTATGCCATCAGCTGAGCTGGGACTTCCATAAATGAGTCTGAGGAACAGTCAAATGCCTTTTGGCAATTCACTCTTCACAACTCCTGCACTAGTTCGGGCTGTATAAATAGGTTAGGTGGAGTCATGTGTTTAGTAAGTAGCTGCCATAGGCCTTGGCTTTCAATGCAGCTTTCAATAATTATTGTTTAATTTGTTGGAAGTGTGACAGAGATAATTTGTGTGTGTAGACATGAGTGGAAGTACATATAAAGAAATTTTAAGTATAAGCATAATCACTTTCATGTGCTAATGCATTTATTTTGAAGGAATTTTATTTGTTTGGTTTAATGGTTCTTAAATTTTAGTTTCTTTGTTCTTCACTCTTTTACATTCCTCATCCATGACAGCTGAGAAAACTAAGTTGTCTGAGAAAGTGATAATTTTCAAGAGTCTTTAATGTCAGTGTACCTTTACTTTTGTTATACCTGATAGAATAGGTAATCATAAAGTTAATTTGGATGCTATGTAACCATCTTAATGCCATCTAGAAGTGATGAGGCACCTTTAAAAGGTGGAGAAAGGGAGTTGAGAGTGAGAGTTGTGATGGGGAGACAAGAAGTGGGAATACTATCAAGGTTTCACTGATTTTTTTTTTAGATCAACTGCCATCTAGCACTAAATGAGCTTCAGACCTGGAATGCCACCTGCATTCTGCAGCCCTAATCTGTGTCAAACTTCCTCCTGCACTAATTGAGCTTCAGCATGCTAACTGACCTACCTTTTGAAGGGTAGCAAAATTAAGTTCACGTAATGCATTGTGACAGGGAAGCCCCTCATCTAAGAAGTTCCATCATGCACTTGAGTTGAAGCACTTACTCATGACACTTGGCAGTGGTGGTTTATGCCTTCCAATGCTGGGAAAAGACTTGGAGTTGTATTGAGTGCACCTATGGGGATATGTATTTGTTTTATTTTGTGCAGTTAATTTACTTCATTGTAAGTGTGATTGGCATAATTTTAGCTCTCAGATAGTATTTTAGGTGCAGATGAGGGTTCTACGAATTGTGACATTAATTGTGCTATAATCGATTATCGTGGCTCTCTTTTGACTACTTCAATAATAGTGCTAATATTATGTATTTTTTTATAGTCAGGAGGTCGTCAATTAAAATTAAAATGCCAACATTGCGGATAGTTATGTATACAACTTCAGGGCTGTAATTACGTGCATAGTGATGAAAAACTGTTTACAATCCATTTTTAAAACAGTATGGTTTAAAACACACAATAAACAATCATTAAAAAGAAAAAAAATATGTGAAGACATCTTCAAGATTACATTACCAAATAATGAGGTAATGTAATCTTGAAGATGTCTACTCGTATTTTCTTTTTAATGATTGTTTATTGTGTGTTTTAAACCATACTGTTTTAAAAATGGATTGTATGTTTTAAACCATGCTGTTTTAAAAATGGATTGTAAACAGTTTTTCATCACTATGCACGTAATTACAGCCCTGAAGTTGTATACATAACTAACCGAAATGTTGGCATTTTAATTTTAATTGATATGAATTCCTGACCATAAAAAAATATATATTAATAAGAGGTCAAGAAAACAGATCATATGAATGCTAATATTAGGTTTTTATTGATCATTTTGCAGCTGATTTTGGGTTTTGTGCTCAAATCTCGCCTGAGCAGTCAAAACGGACGACAATGGTTGGGACACCTTATTGGATGGCTCCGGAGGTGGTTACACGCAAGCAGTATGGACCTAAAGTTGATATCTGGTCTTTGGGCATCATGGCCATTGAGATGATTGAGGGGGAACCACCATACCTCAATGAAAATCCTTTAAGGGTAATTACTGCGCATAACCTTAAGAAACCATTTAGATATCAATAATGCCTTTCTATTCATCATAAATTTTCTACACGGATGGTGAATTGGTTGAACATTTGAACTGTAATTGTGTTTGCTGTGTGAACATGTTACTAACCTAGGTAAAGAATAGACATTTTTGAAAGCCAGGGGAGAGCTGTATTATTGTCGTGTGATTGCAGATGAGCGAATGTGCTCCTTTTTCAAATTTGAGTAAGCCCCTTGGTACATCCAATTAGGATATGTGAATTTCTTCGTTCCATCCTTATTTGGAAGATATATGTAGTTACAGTTTCAATATATTCATCTAGACTTTGGTGATATTGAAATTAATAATAACTGCGACTCCGGAGGAGCTTTTAGAGAAGGGATCAGATTGGTTAATGTTGTTACAGTAACAAGTCTAACTATTGAAATAATTCAAGAACTAAAATAGATATCTTGTCTTATTTAGTACCAGAAAATTTCATCTTTAATTTTATCTTTGGAATATTTGTTGTGTCCTGGAATATCTGATGCAAAACATAATCAGCTCATTAAAGCGCTTTCATTTTCACAAATACTCAGGTTATTTTTTATATGCATGATGGTTACTGATTTATTTCAAATTACTTGTTTGTGTAATTTTCCATTACATTATACATGAAGGTATTATACGTTACATTATGCATGCTGACATTTATTTCAGACAAAATTATGATCAAAACTGTAAAATGCCACCAAAACCCTAAATTCTTACCAACACTAGTCTAGTTCACTGGGTAGTCAATTGATGGTTCTGAACATTCCGGTGCTCATTCTACTTCTTCTTTACTATTTATTACTACTAATTACTTCTTTGCTATTGCTAGTGGTTATTGTTGGAACTTGTTACATTATTTGCTGATTTTAATTGTATTTATATCAACTTTTATCATTTATACCAGTTTTTAATGTAATTATTTGATGAAATTTAATATTTGTTTGGTGCTTGTTGACAAAAGGCACAATCACTGGTCCATAAAAATCTAAAATCTGACATGACTAAGGGAACATACAACCAAAAATGCCTGGAAATTGATAGGTATTAACATCCAATTCTTTTTATTTCAGGCTCTTTACCTGATAGCAACCAATGGCAAACCTGAAATCAAGGAAAAAGAAAAACTGTCTGCCTTGTTCCAAGATTTTCTTGATCTGTGCCTAGAAGTGGAGGTTGACCGAAGATCCTCAGCCTCAGAGTTGCTCAAGGTTTGTGTTGAGTTAGCACAAAAAAACAGTACAGTAAAAGAAAAAGTTACAGTAAAACCTCCTGTTAGCGAACTCCCTTACAACGAGCACCTCTGATTAACGAGCAAATGGAGTTGGTCCTGCCAAGCTGCCATTTTGACTCCCTTACAACGAACTCACATTTAACAAGAACTTCATGACAACGAGGTGGAGAGCCAGTCCCGTGAGCACTTTTTGACTGCTTTAGGATGAATTTTTTCTTGTCGAACGGTTTCTTTTTCAAAAGTACATGAGCTGGTATTTACTCTTGAAACCCGTGTTCCTTGTTTTCCTAAACGTCCATGAACAATCGGGTGCATGAATTTTATGTCTTAACATGATCGTTCATCGCAAATTTTCGTGGCATAAGCAAATAAGCCTTGAACCAGTACGCATGTCATTATTATTCAGGGTGTCCGCAAACCTGGAAAACCTGGGGCCGTATTCTGTAACTCGTTGTCACCGGTGATGAGTCTTTACTGGTGATTAGAGATGGGTAAATTACCGTAATTTTCAATTGAGGTAAATTACCGTGGTAAATTACGGTTATTTTCGAAAATTACCGTAATTTTCCGGTAATTTTAAGTTTTGAGCTGCAAATCCTTATCAGAGGACTCCAAACGAAATCAAATAGCATTGAGATATAAATGCCGAGGCTTATATCAAACATATCACGATGTTTATCTATTATAACTCATTAAAAAAAATAAAACGAAGTTGGCAGCAACACTCAATTTGCCTCTCTTTTGTCACACTATGAGAAATTTTCGTTCCAAATACATGCCTCTGCGCAATGTGCATTTGTTATTTTACTCTGAATTAATTGGAATTAGTCATGGACACAATGTAAACAAAATCGTTTTAGCTTCTTAATATATAATTTTACCCATTCCAATGGTTTCTTCGTGAGGAAGAAATTTTCTGAAAAAGAACTTGTTTTGTTGGTATTTTACGAAAAATACCATGGTATTTTACGAAAAATACCACAGTAATTTACGAAAATTACCATGGTAATTTACCAAGTTGCCCATCTCTACTGGTGATGGACATCACCTATCACCGCTCCTCAGATTCTGTAACGCGACGAGGTGATGTTCTTCACCCCAAACAGGGTGATATCAGATCACCTCCTCAATAGCCGCCCTTATCTCATCACCCCATAAATATATTGAGGTTCCTCCATCTTGTTAGCGAGAAACAAACATCTTGCGTTAATTAATGACATTAATGTAGTGACTCCGACGCAATTTAAATGGAAAAAATGGTACGTGCATATGCTAACAATAATTACAATAGTATATTTATTGTTATGCAACTCTAAATTAATGTATTTTGACTTAAGTAAGAAACAATCTGTGCCAGCCTATCCCAAATGTTGCATATCATCCAAAATTTCAGGGGAAAAAAGGCATACTTACAAACATTGACATAAATATTTATAAAATTGCTAAAACGGTGGCAGAGTAATAAACACCTCACTAATTTACTTATAAAAGTCAAAATTGTTTCTATGAGTATAGTAATAAGATTATATGGACACCAAAATACATAATTGTCATCAACTAAATAGAACCAATTGATTTCACTTCGATGAGTAATTATGTTTGTTTAAATTATTACAAATATATTGGTACGATTTTACAGTCGAGGAATAACACATATCTATATGGTTCTGATAGACTGTATTCAAGTGCTGTTAACCAAGCCAACAATAACATCTCCAAGTTACTATGCGTACACAAACAAGATTAGATTCAGAGTATTTGGGCAATATTTTAACACAAATAATTTGAGCAAATTTAACACAAAGAAATTTTTCGGTTGCTCGTTATATATTTACGTTTGTTTTTAGCAGCTCTCTTTCTATCAACTTGTACGAGGATGATATGCCTATTTATTACGTGAATGACAGTCCCGTGCATTTGTCATTCTTCGCAAACAAGTGAAAAACACCATTTACGTTGTTCATGATTGATATTGTGGAAGTTGAAAATAGGAAACTGAAAAATTAATCACATTCACCGTGCTTTATTCACATATCACGATAGAATAGTGCGATTGTTTGTTTTTGTTGATATTCAGTAAAATAAAGTAATCTATTGTTCACTTGGTAATATTTTTCCTACTGCTAAGAACCACTTAGCTGGGTCATTCGAGCATCATGTTACATATTATCAAACATATCATCACTCAAGAAACCATTACTACAAGCATGAATGTACATGTTCGTGACTACAAGCATTTAATTTGCACATTACTTGCCTGCCTTTCGGTCATGTGATTCAACTGGCTGTCTTGATTGTCTAATGTCATTTTGCCATTACTAGACGGTGCAATTTTTCATAGCACTCCTCATCACCGGGTGAAGAAACTTCACCACCCAGTTACAGAATCGGAAACAATAAGGACGGGTGAAGTTTTTCGGTGATGTCCATCACCGGTGACAGATATCGCCCAAGTTACAGAATACGGCCCCTGGAATACTCAGGGAATTTCTGTCTTCTGGAAAACTCGGGGAATTCGGCGATTGTTCTGGAAAAATCTGCTTTGTTGCAAATTTGGAGATTACATTTCCTTCCCATTATTTAAAGCTGCATAATGCATAGAGTTAAGTAGTTGCAGTCCCTATGGTGGAAGAAGGTGGTGGTGATGGTGGCAGAAGGCAAGGCATTCACTGAAAAACATGAAGGCCTGGTCTACAATGGACGTAAGCCATAAGATGTGTAACGTAAGCCGTAAGGGTTTTCTTACAACAGCCTCTCTCCAATGGTTGACATAAGCCGTAAGACGAAATTCAAAATCAGGGAGAAGATGGGAAACAGTTTGAGTTCCAATATCATGCCCTGTCATCGTGGCTTGAGGTTTCATTGATGTTTTTTCATTCTATGGATTATTTTACTGCGTTATTTTTTTAATTTGTTTTTTCTAAACTCTCAACGACTTTTTGTTATGCTCTCTTTATCTCTGAACCATATTTTTCAACGTTTTAAACTAGATTGAGTGACCTGAGACAAACATAAGGCCAGCAACTTGGTGGCCTTTACATGATGTCTTTATCTGCTCCTTTCTTTTCTTGGCAACTTGTGGTCCATATTTCGCTCTGCAGGTATCAGCACCGGGAATGTCTCCCACTCCTGCAGTTATTCAGAAATTTTCAACAATTAGAATGCAATATGCACTGCCTCTCAATGAAATGGGGGTGCTGGAGGATATTCCTCAGAAAAATTTCTGTCCAGACATATCTTTTGTAGATACCTCCCCACCACGTGTGCGACTCCGCGGCTTATTCAAAATGACAATCCCAGCTTGCCTGACTTAATTTTTCTAAGATTTCTTCCGGAAAAATAATGCGCTGCATCATGTGGAAATATTAGTGTCCCTATCTCATACTTTTTACTTCCCCACCATGCCGGTGACTCACCAGCTGCCGACCCTAGAGGTATTGACCTCATAAAGTGTTCCACATTAGCTGCATATTACATTATCACATGAATTAAATTTATATTCATATTTTTGAATGGATAGCTAGCGACCACGATACTCTCATCGCACAACATTTCACAGATGAAATGGTATTAATGGTTGAAATGGTAATTAATAACAATAAATCAGAGTAGGGATGAAGATGACGAGCATGAAATTGTTGTAGGAAGACTACCGTTGATGATGGTCTTTAAAGAATCATCCATTCTGGTCGCCCGCAACATAGTGATGGGCAGCTGTGCAGACGACACCCACGTGTTGACATCATGCTGAATCAGCTGATAACTAATCAAGTGCAGTAGGAAATATGTTGCGTGAAGCACAGTATAAGAAATATTAAATTTTATACACCTTTTTCCGATGGCAGTATTACACTTTTAAATATGCTGCACACAATGCTAAGCTTATGTTATTTTCACTCATTGCGCAACTTCGATACTTTTAAGTAATAAATTTGTGAATTAACTAACCTTTTCTTCCTGATTATTCTCAGTGACTCTTTTTAACATTGTGTTCAGTAAATGGCAAACAAATACAGGGCAACCTCTTTAAAACAAGACCTCTCGGTGCCCAAGAAAACCCTCGCTATAGTGAAGTATCGTCTTACCAGGGTTGGTGTAAATAATCACCATGAAATCTATTGTCAACAATTTTCTAGGAATCTTGTTGGTGCGGTGGCGGAAGTATTTCCATCCAGAGAGTCTGAGCACTAATCCCGAAAGAAGGGGAAAGTTTTTGCAGTAGTTCATATCCCTACTTAATTTACCAACTAACCATTAGATCAAAAAGATAACCATACCTGCTCCAAAAAATGCAAAAAAACCCCAAATTGCCGGCCATTTTCCCAAATGCACTACTGACCAAGCTACTCTTTTCTAATGCTCATTCCATTTTCTAATGTTCATTCCATAATTTTGATTAGTTTCACCAAAAATTTAAACCATAACTGATAAATTAAAATTGTATTGCCTTTATTACTAGCCTTTACGCTTTCCCTTGGTTGGTCTTAATTTTTATGATCAGTATATTCACATTCTTCGCGACATTTCACGGCAGCCATTTGGAATAATGTATTTATTTCAGCAGACGAAAAGAGACTGTGGAAGTGGTGGAAGGAATCCTGCCTTGGAGGGTGTTTTCTTTCACCTGATGTAATGTCCACATTGAAAAATTATCTGCTATACCATGTATAATAATTTTATTGAAATAGCGGTTGTATCACAATAAGTTCTTTTTAAAGATTTCGTTAGGCCGTCGACGTACTTACAGTAATTTTGTCGGGTGTATATGCGCAACAGTGGTATGATACAAAGGACTGAAAAAATGGTTTTAATGAAGAGCCCTCTTATACCAAGAAATGTGTTAAGTATTAATTCATATATGTAATTGCTCAATAATGGCAGCAGCACATACAAAGGAATATAGATGCATTGAAAGTCAATAAACTAAGAGCTTTACTCCTTTGGCATCACGTTCATCACTTTGAGTAGCTTGCCGTTTTTGCCATGGTGTCTATCTTGGAAATGCTTTCAACTCACAGACGTGCGAGTTTGTTCTCGACCGCCCGGGAAACAAAAAAAGTTCTAATACATATTCGTAACTGCTAATGCTGCAGTATTTCCACCAATATTAACAATAAATTAATCGGATGGTGATTTATAATGTGCAGTTGATACATAACACTTAATATTAATTGCATTGCTAACAGATCGAAAGCTATGGCAGAGGTTGGCCACTTTTGGTGTTTGTTTGCCGATGACGGAAACTCTCACAATGGCAGGGACCAACACCAACAGGGTCTCGTAAACACAGAATTTATTTACATGGCAATCATAGGGTCAATTGATGGTGCCCCTTCAATCTCTCGTAATTCCGGGGGTCTCACAATGGGCCATACTCGTACTACCGTGGTTCCACTGTATATTTTGTTATAAACAATTGAATCCTTTCAATGAAAACATCCTGGACATCAAAAATAGACCAGTTGCCATGCATGACCCATAGTTCAGCAAAATCCCTAATCCTGCATCACTTTGGTCCCGACTGTACCGGATTAAAGATGCTCAACTGTATGTATATTCATGTCATTCTAATTTAATGTATATATTCTATATCAAGGGCCGGTTTTATAATGTCTACATAAACCTCTCATGACTTAATGTGGACGTTAAGTTGATGTGAAATTTAACGTGAGGCTGGGTATTATAAAGATAAACAGACCACTGGTTAGTTAACGATAACCCTGATGACAGATGTGGGTACGTATGAAGTTATACGGATCTCATACCGTGAATACCTCAGAACTGACCAGAACAAATGAACAATGATAAAAAATTGCCATGACGAAGATATTTCCAATTTGTTAACTTGCAACATTTTTGCAACTTGGAAAATTATTTATCAACAATTAACTGTATTTCTAACATGTATTTATATTTGCAAGTGGCCTTATTTGTTTTTCAAGTTTCATTACATTTAATCCTCCTCCTAAAAAAATACATAAAATGCCTTACATTTATGTGAACTGGATAGTTAATTATGTCGATAATGACCAAGCAGCATGTTTAGTGTGTACAGAATGTCTGCAAAAAAAGTATCTAGACTTGGGTTTGAGGCTTTCTATCTCAAAAATGGAATATGTGATATTCAATCAGAACATATCAGCTTTTCGATTATTTAGTTCCATGTTTAATGCAGGTAATGGAAATTTTTTAATAATTTTTTCTATACATGCTATTGCAATAAGAATGGAAAATGAGTATTAATTGAGAGTTTCAGTGGGTAGCATCACTTTTGTGGTTTGACATAACTACATGGAATGCAAAAAAAAGGGAATTTTGATTGTGCTTTTGTCATGATGGCCTTGATGTTTCAAATTTTTACTATAGTTGTGTGGGTTATTTTTTTTATCCACTAAACTAGGGTTTCTCTGTAAGTATGCGACTTGGAGATACACAACAGTTACCTTGTCATCTTTTCAAAATTTCTATTGTGCAGCAATTTACATCATAGCACTTAACATGCCACAATACTCTAATTGAATTTTATAATTTCTGAAAATGAGTACAGAGAGAAGGAAGAATTATACGCTTTTAATTAAATCCTTTTAATGCAACAATTAAACTTGAGAGAGATGTCATTGTCAAGTTAACAGAGTGGTTATTTTCCTGGGACAAATTTGGATTGGTTATCCTTTAAACATGCTAAAGAAGTAACTAAATGTGATCTAATATCTAACTATATTTGCATCTAATATATCTAATCTAACTATAATTATATACATGCACTGTGACTGGGGCCTGAGGGACACTATCAAGGACACTAATGAGAGTCCACTGTAATATTTTTTGAATTTACCTACCATTCCATAAAACACATGACAAGTAAAGCCATCCAAATAAAATCCTACCACTCTGGATGCCAAATTTGGCCTCCCAAGTGGTAAGATTTTTTATGTGGATGGCTATACCTATGTAGTCCATAATCCATTGATCAGACCTTGTAAACGCGTGGAGTCAGAATTAATTGTAACATGGGACTGGAGAAAAGTAATTCTTCTATGTTTTTTTTCTTTTCAGCACCCTTTCCTCAAGAATGCGAGACCACTGGCATCCCTGACACCACTTATAGTTGCTGCCAAAGATGCTGCTAAGAGCCATTAGTCATCTTATCTGAAAAAAAAGGTTGATTCCTTGAATGCCACCCAGTCCTGTTTTGCAGTTGATTTGGTACAACAATATTTCCCTTCAAATCGTTTATTGATAGCAGTGAGTAGGAAGAAATCATTATCCTTTCTTGATGCCCAGCTGAAGACAGCTTCTGCAAGATAACTTCAGAGTCACTGCTTGTTTTTGTTGTGAAGGTTGAATTGGACGAGTGAGTGAAAGTAAACCATGGCAGTGCATAAAGTAAGCACTTGAGGGAGGTTGGTAATAAATTTATCTTAATCTACCAGTGACAATTTTCGCGTAATCAAAAGAGCTGATTTTATAGACTTAACTGATTTTATTGTTTGATGAATATTTAACTGCATTACACGGGTGGACTAAAATGGAAGGATGTTCATTAAAATGAAAGGAGGCCATTTCAGTTGGTGATTTGTCTCCATTGATGAATGCCCTTGTTGTTTCACAGCCTTTGTCTCCTCTTAAGTGAATGATGACAGATGAGGAATAGGAATGGTGTGTTGTATAAAGTGGTGGAACCGAAAGAGAACCGTGTTTATCCGTTCTTCAGGGAAGTTCTATTCTTCCTGTTCTGATGGAGTCCATTATGGGCCATTAATCTTGTAGCCGTGTGCCTGATTAATTCTTAATTACTGGTTTCTAAAAGTCATGGAGGAGAAATTATATATAAAAATTATATAAATAGATTCATAATGTATAGTTTGCAGATGATATGGAAAATGCATTATAAACTAACGATTGAATTTTTCAGAGGACAAGGAAAAAAATATGAGAGATATAGTGTGTGAAAGAGACAATAGATTTATATCTTTCGAGAGAACATTTTTTACCCAACATGCTCTCTGGAGTGACCATGCAAATAAGTTTGAAATGAGTGTAAATACTGAAGTATGTGTACGTGCATACTTGTAAATATTGAATTTTACGGATTATGGCATGTTCGAATTGTTTTCTTTTTTATGAGTTTGGGTTAGATTAAGGTGCCTCATGCTTGTTAAATGTCCCTTCGGTAGAAGGGGGTCCCAGCAATGCCAACCCAAAGTGTTGACCATGTTTAGGTGAAACAGGTTGTAGTCATCAGTTAGTGCTGAATTTAATGGTATCCTGCAGTTGGCCGCTGTGTATTTGCTATTAGATGACATCTTTTGGCACTCTCCACTTATTTGTTAAGGCCAAGGCTGTGAAGAAAATTCAGCCAACATAACTGAAAAAAGGTAAAACAATCTTCCTGTGCTTCCTTCTAAGCCCTTTACTTCCTTACTTACAATCAACTCTTGGTATAACCTTTACTTCTGACTTCTAATTGACTATTGTTTGAGAAGTGTCTTACTCATATAACTTCTACATGAAGGTGCTTTTTCTGATATGGCACCTTTCTATATTTATATGAAAATAATGCTTTGTTTTTTTACTTAGATCCTTGCTTTTGGTAGGCTTGGTAGAACAGAGTAAAACAACAGAGTATTTGGAACAATGAAAGAAATTAAGTATTGTTAGGTGTATCATCTTACATATCTCTTCGTTTTTTTCATTTGAGGAATATCCTTTAGCCTAAAAGGTAAAAGAAAACTATATTATTGCCAACAGTATGTGTAGAAATTCATCAAATGTTATTTTGAAGACTGTTAATTTTAGAATTATTTTATCGTATCGATTGACAAATTCTTATATCTCATAATGGTATTTTATTGGCTTTATCTACAAATGTATTAAGTTCTGATGCATTTTTATGGTAACTATTGTAACATTTTGAATGTGAAAAAGGTGAATAACTCATGCTATCCAAACTCTACCAAGCTATTCTATAAAGAGAAATTTATGACACAAGTGCTGGTGCTATCAAAGTCCCTTTTAAATTGTCCATTCGTTTATTTAGTTTCAATAATCATCCTTCCCTGTCATTTTTGTCCAATTCTAGTTTTTTATTGTATTGTTGTTCCCTTTACTGAATGGATTACTTTTATGAGGTTAAATACTTTTTTATCTTCGGAAAACATTGAAATATTCAGGTTCACTGTAAGTAGTAGTATCTTCTCTGGAGTGTAATTTATTTTAAAATCCCTTTTTTATTGGTGTTGCAATGCATGGCTGATTCTTATGAGTAATTGCTATTGTTTAGAGTAAGGTTTGATGTAATCAGGGGCTTTACGAGAGAGTGTTTTGTGGAATATATGGTTGTAGAATTCTGGAATGATTTTTTTGGTTAGTTGATTCACTTTATTTGATAGGGGTTCAACTCTTCTAATGAAAAGAGCTCGATAAAGATATTAATGCATTCTGACATAACCCATGAGAGGCATGTATTTGTAGAGAATACCTGTAAGTTTTTCAGTTTTTGAGATAAGCAAGGAACTTGCCAATCACTTCATGCATAAAATCCTTAACTGTTTATTGCATATCCAGTGTCAATTCATTTTGACTCTTGGATCAATACTGAAATAGTCAAATGTGCAAGAAATTATAGTCTGTTAGAATAATATCAACTGGAGAATGTGTTAATGTTAATCTTCTCTCAACATGAACTATATAGGAGCAAAGAGGGTGGAGAATTAGGTTGCTGAGCTGAGGATTTAAGACAGAAATTAGCACAACCGAATCAAAAAACATGGTATCATGTTTGTTTATAACCCATTGGCTGCATGGAGGTAGACATTACTCTCCTGACCTTAATATATGATTGTGTTATTTGTGTTAGATGACCTTCCTTCTCAGCCTTGGATTGACATCTAAAAAAGTTAATATAAAATTTTAAATTGGAAAAATAAAAATGTTTATTATATGGTGAGAAAAAATGCTAAAATATCATGAAATGTCATGTAGCAAAGTTTAATTTATTTAAACTGTTCCTGAGTATTAGGAATGGATAAAATATCTGTGAAAGGAATAAAATTACCATATTTACAGGAATAAAGACCAATTGGTGTAAAAGGTGGACCCCTTTTTATGCACATTTTTAAGGAGAAAAATTATTTTTGGCATTTTTCTAGTGTTTGCTTTTATAAAGTTTTCCATTTGAAAATCAAAAGCGGTGGAAATTTTGTCAAGAGGTCATTTTGGCAAGAGGTTGCAATCCATGTTCACTGTTCGTGAATTTTAAAAATATATCCTTTTTCT
Organism: Platycnemis pennipes; assembly: GCA_933228895.1. Taxonomy (NCBI): domain Eukaryota; kingdom Metazoa; phylum Arthropoda; class Insecta; order Odonata; family Platycnemididae; genus Platycnemis; species Platycnemis pennipes. The sequence continues at coordinate 121,056,876 of OW121854.1, read as the reverse complement.
TGCGTTTATGGCATATGTGAAGCTTTTGTCTTCATATTTGTTAGATATTTTTAATGCTGTTTATGTTTTAGTCTGCCAGCATTGTAGACTGTTAGCTGAAAACCGGTGGCTTGATCTTTTATTTTAATGACGCATAGGATCGCATCAATTTTTTTTTTGATTGAGTTTGGAAAAGTAAAAATGTGACAAACTATTCAAACTTGATCCTGAACTTTGAATCTGAAATCTCCATCAGTAAATCAATTAATTGGAGCACTTCTTAGCCGTGAGCTTGTGGATGAGTTCGCCTCACCGACAATGGCAGTGAAATCATTAAATTATCTGCAACCCCTGTTACTTTCAAGTCAAGTGAATAGTAAGCAGAGAAATTTTGGGTGACATTGAGACTATTTCCCAATAGATAAAGATATTCCTCGGAGAAAAAAATTTTTTGCCTGGACCCCCTGATTTCCGGCCAGGTGCTCTACCAGCTGAGCTACCAAGGTGTCCTCTTTCTCTGTGGAAATAATTACATGCAGAGCACCTGGCCGGAAATCATGGGGTCCTGGTTCAAGTCTCAGCCAAGACGAATGATTTTTTCTCTGTGGAATATCTTGCTATTGTGCAATTTCAGCATGTAATGTCGTTCAAGTTTTTGCGGCAAGTTGGTAAGTTTTAAATTTGACGCTATTTTCCACCGTTACTCTTCTATAACCTTTTTATGCTACCAAGTATTTTTTTGTTTTCATGCCCAAAACTCTCTCGGCTAAATCTTGGAGAGATTAACCATTGGTTTAAACATTTTTTGGACAGCCTTACATTTGACCTTGATGTTTGGAATTTAAACAATTTAATTAAAATAATTTGTCCTAGAGTCAAGTATTTTGTTATTTATATTAAATAATGTTTTAAGGGAAACCATTTCTCAAGAGCCAGTATATATTGACCCTGAGCATGAAAGGAAAACACACAAAGCTGATATATTGGCACCTCTTGCATCCAAGGATTAATTTTTAAACAATTAGAGTCGATAAAATGACAAATTAATTAATTAAGGTGGCTGGAGTGGTTTTGGTCTATTAACAGACATGTATGAAACTTTGTAAACCTGTTTTTAATATGAATAGCTATGGATAAAAGTGAAAAAAGAATAATTTTCATCGTCATCAGTCAACAATCCTAGGATTATTTTGATGCAGCCCTCCACTCGATTCTTCTATCGGCCAACCTCTTCATATAAGTGTAATTTTTCTCTTTTACATCCTTCATGACCTGTTCCATAATATCTCATATGAGGTCTTCCTTTTCCAATCTTCCCATTCATTTTTCCCTCGACGATCGTCTTAATCAGGCCATCGTGTCTTAAGATATGGCCAATTAAGTAGTCCCTTCTTCTTTTTAGAGTTTTCAGCAGACATCTCTTCTCTCCCACTCTTCTTAAGACTTCTTTTGTCTTGTTCTCAAGTCTTCTTCATATTAGATTTTATGAATTTGATTTTTTGACAGTGCAATGCTATTTAAACACAGTCTTAAAGCATATGAGATACATTTCATTATAATTCAATTTCAGTTGTTCAGATTGTCTTCTAAATGCAAAATAATACATAGTATATCACTATAATGGGTCCTAGAAAATATCAAGCTACCATACCAACTTGAAGATTTGAAAAAATATATTTAAATAAAACTTTTGCCTACATTTCAAATGCAGTGCCAAAGCATTGGCAATGTTGTAGCGAGAGAAGGTATTAGCTCCTATATGAGTGAGAGTCCTTGATGTTGTAAAAAGCCTACTAAAAGCCACAATCAGAATAATTATATCTCTGTAGACATAACCATTTTTGTAGATACCTATATAAATGGTAAACTAATGCTTCTCAAAATATATTTTTCCAAACATTTAACTATTTGGTGACTAAAACTTTAATGAAAGTATCTAACAGTCAAACAACACAGGAAGGCCTATCGAGTCAAACTCTTTTCAATGCCAGCTTCTTGTTTTCTAAGAAACATCAGAATTTTTGTTGCTGGTTTGTTATTTTCCTTCCAATGCTGCCAAGAATAAGTTGACCCAATGTTGCCTAGAATAAAAGCACACATTTATTGCTCATATTTGAAGTGCAACAATTGTTTAATGTGATAAGCTTATCCTCAAATACATTGGCATCTAGCTTACAATCATATTGTGTGTCAGTGTCTTGTACAAAATAAGTCTACATGTCATACCTGTTACATAGTAGATAGTGCAACCACAACGTTCTTGTTTTGCTGAGGCATAGTATGCTAACTAAGCCAAAAATATAAAATTAGAGATGTGCGAATACTACCCCCAAGTACCTCGAAAACTAAAAGTATTCGATATTCGAGACTTCGAATAATTATACTAAAATAATTAAATATTTGGGATCTCTAATGATAATGCTAACTACGCTGTATTTGGTGTGTTGATGAACTACAACATATTAATTCAAAACTGCACAGAACATTGTGTATTAACACTTTCTGCTCACTTATTAAGGCTTATGAAAGTTAATGTATTCAACAGTCCATGACTGGAGGAAAAAATATTTTATTATATATTTTACATTTTAAAACCAGAATTAATTATTTTAATTTAATCAAATTGTAGCTTTTCAATTCAACAGGCAACAACTCCAAATGCGGAATAACAATGAGCATATCAATTGTAATTCTAGTATTGGAGAAATATGTTTCATAATTGAATATTCGAATTCGAGAAATCTGGTATTTGACCACTCTCTTTATAAAATATATCTACATAAATGTAGTGTGGCCATAGTATTTATTCAAAGTTGAAAAATTATTACAGTGTACACTACCGACGATTACCACTCCAGCCACATTAGAAAGTGAATAGACTCGATACCTTGGTTATTAGGTCCTTAGACTTTTTCCACCTTTTCACTGAGCTTGGTCGATTTGTGATCACAGTTTCAAAAATTGGATGAACTGAGACTTTGAATTCTATTTTACTGAAAGTCTTCCTAATTTGGCAATGAAGAGTACAATATATCACACTGCTTGTTTTGAAACCACTTTTTCAAAAGGACAAAAGTTAATGGTTGGTTCACATATGTGTATTGCCGTAAACAAGAGGTTTTAGGCCTACTGAAGTTTCAAGTCATAATTTTGATTACCCATAGCATAGGATGCACCCCATGCTGACTAATATGGCCTTTGATCAGCTCTCGATTCTCCTATATACAATTTCTATAACATCTAAGTCATCTATGAAATTAACTTATGAACTAAAACTATAGCACACACTTGGAATTAAGGGCATTTCATTGATGTTCGTTACGCTTATAGAAATCAATTTGAAAAATCCTTTCGTTTCTGCTCTAATATTTACATGATTTTGATCACCATAATTCTGTTCTTAAATGTCTCACATTCTCCTATGTGTAATTATCATTAATTATAATTGGATGAACAAAGAAAGTTTTTCTTGAGTGTCGTTTAATGATATTTAAGAAAACTGTAACAGCTTCAAGTGTTTTTCGTTGTGGTTGGTCCTTGTATGCCGCCTGTTAAGTTTGATAATAATTCTCTAGGAATTCATTCCAAATACAGAAAATTTTCCCATTCATCATGATTGATTATTTGAATTTCTAGTAATTTTCGGATTCTGTATTAACATAGGAAGTGTGAACTTTAAACACTGAATATATGATTGTAGGTTTTAGAAAAATTAAATCTTTTCAGTTCCATGGTAAGTTTAGCCTTAATGTCAAAGCACGAGTCCTAAATATCGAGCTGAGTGAAATTAATCATCTTCAAATAATGCCAGTAAGAATTTTAGAAATAGGGACATTACTTGGAGTGTATTTATTGGCTTATTTTGTTGAACCCTTAATCAGAATAAGCAAGTGGTTTATAAGTGGGCATCGTGCCTTATGACCAGTACCATTATGTTCATTGTTCTTGGATGTTCACTGGCAAAGTGATAAGGCCATGTGTGAACCATGTTGACTTAATGTAATTTTAGTAGAATGATATTAATGCACAGAATCTATCAACGAGACATTGAAAACAATATTCCATGTAGACTTCGTTCATAGTATTCATTTTCACAGTCTTGTTTGTTATCATGCCCGTTGAAAACCTAATCAGTGCAGCTATATCTGTGGGCACAATTCAATTGCCAGTCCAGATTAAGAAGTCATCCCCTCTTCTATTGTGAACAAGGATGCCTTTGCTTTCAATTCTGTGTAAACTAGCTTTGTCATTTCATCTAAGTTATGATTTATTTGACTGGAAAGTTTGTATCTGGATTGCAGTAATTAAACTTTGCTTGGAACTTGGAAAAAAAAATGTTCACAAAAATTGGAGCAAGGTATGGTATTAGATCATGATAAGGATCTAGTTTTGTGACATGTAATACACTGGACTTTAAATAATCCAACATATTTTATTAAATAAATTTCTTAGAACAGTATTGTTCATGTTGTGTGCTTCAGATAATTGAAAACTTTTTATTGAGAATATTCTCATTGTGAAGTGATGGGCTTATAAAAGGGGGAAATGAGATTACTCAGTTTCAGCTTTGTGAAGTTGTGGTAAAGGAGGTGTCTTTCCTTCAAGCAATACACCTGTTGTTTCTGGTGCAAGTGACCGGTTTTATCTCCTAAGCTGATATATGGCACATGTCATTCCTTTCTTATAATATGCTATCTACTTAAATTGATCATATTTATGATATCTTTCTTATCCCGGAATAGCATTTTGAGTCACCAGTCATGCATTTTTCTCTCATGATTATGTCATAATGCAATAATATTTTTCTGTGCAACCTTGAGACTTTGTCAATGTTCCTGTTTTCCTTCTGTTGCCCTTTGATGCTCAATATAATTAAGCAAGTAGTGATGGTTTGCCATGGGTGTTCAAGTTATAATTTTTTTTATCCTAATGAATGTACATTATTTATTTTTTTTACGAGTTTATTCTTTTATTTCCTGTTATTTTTCTTCCATTATTTTTATTTTTCTGGTTTTTCCATTTCCACTGAGGTACTTCATCTAGTGTGCAGTGTTTTACATGAAATCCTTTGCAGCTGCTCATATTATGTGCATGAGCTCAATACTTAATGAAACATCTGTGAATCAAGGACTAGCCTAGAATTCTCTTAATCATATGGTGGCCCTATAAACCATTGAATTTGTCATTTCTTTGGGAAGAGCTTCTCATTCTGATGGCGTTAAATGTTGAGCATACTTATGAAAGAAGGTGTACCTTTGGACTATTTTATCTAGATACGTAATGTATCTAGGTAAGTAAGGCTTGTAACATTCTCTCATTTTATTACCTCGTCAAATGAGTGACTCTATATGATTTATCTTCACCGTGATGCTTTGGGTTTGTGAACGGTGTGAAAGTTGGAAATCCTCTCAAATGTATTCGTCTCCAGCCAGTACAGTATTTTTTTGACAGCTAAACAAGTGGGACGGCAGTATTTAAGATTTTGGGCTGCTAATGTCCAATGTTATGTGCCTATTATTTTTTTGATTGACCAGTGTGGTCTAGTGAGATGATTGTTGTGTGTGTAACAATGCTTCATTGTGACCAAGTGAGAGATACTGGGATGACAATACATGCATAATGACTTGTTTTCCTGATTGTTACTGGAGCATTTCCCATGCATGTATTGCGCTGTAAAGGAAATTATTGCTAGTTATCCTCGCTGCTATGCTATTGATCCTACATTAAAATCTTCGTAATGATCCGGTGACAAGCCTTTGTTTGATGATCATCTGATTGTGGTAGAAATGAGCAGTTTTTTTTTAGTGATGTCGCCTTTGGACCATCTGTGCACTTTCCTCCGTCTTCCTGCAGGGTTGTGATGCAATGTGAGCAGGTTATATGGTGACAAGTGACGGAATGCTATCATTTGTGTACATCGAGTTGTTGAGAAATTTTTCATTGGTGCCTGTCTTCCTCGATATTTGTGGAAGTAAAATTACTTCATTTCACGCTGATTGTATCTAGAACTGGTGTGTGTGACGTATATTAAGTTTACCCAAAATGAGCATGATTCCTTTTTAGCATTTCCTTTGCTGTTAACCCTCAAATTGCCAAATATGCTTTTATTATGATCTCATGGTAATACTTTTTTTTTGATAGGTTGAAAAAAAAGGTTGTACATAAAATTGTCACGGTTAGAAAGCCTGATTATATCTTGTTGTTTTCTGTGATTGCAACTGAGGAAAAATGTGGAATGTTGGTGATTGTGAGCTTATAATAGACAAGTGGTCTTGGGACAGTGTTGGTAAGCGTGTCAAGTGTACCTAATGTGAAAGTTTTTAGGAGTGGTGGTGTTGCTTTAAACACATCCTTCACTCTCCTCCATGTTCATTATTTTCTCGTTTGTTTTATTAACTCTGTTTTCAAACTTCTGTGAATCATAACCTTTTGAGTCGTGTGTCCGCAATTTTGTATGCACATTGAGATAAGTAAAAGTAATCGAGTAACTGATGCTATGTTTTCTCTTCCCATCGTCACTCTCCAGAGGTTTTTATTCCTCAAGTAGTTACTTCTGTTCTGGGAGGGCAAGGTCCTATCCACGTTGAATCACAGGGTCCCGTCAGATCACCAAAGTTAAGCAACGTTGGGCCCAGACGGAGGTTGGATGGGTGTCCCTCCTCTGTACCATTTCCGTGGTGACTCGTTTCCTGTCTGCCAGTGGCAGGCTGTTTAAAATGTGGGTTGGCACAATAGATCAAAAGGGGAAGTGCCGGGGGGGGGGGAGGGGGGGGGGCCTAGAAGGCCCCCACTCACCTGTCCAATCTATAATCTAACCATACTGGGATTAAGGAGTGTCAATTTTTAATGCAGACAGATGCCTCAGTCATACCATCATATTAATTGGCATCTCATTTTTTAGTATCCATCTTAAGGGAGCTCTATACTTAGGTTTAAAGGCTGTTTCAAATACTTTCGATGTTTTTTTTCGTACATTTTTTTATCGTACCTGCTGGCATCTTGGAATTTCTCTTCTTTTTAAAAGGATTCCTTTATGGCTGAAGCAGAATCTATTTTTCATATGTTAAATTGTAAATTTATGAAAAAATTGCTTTTTTCCCTATACTCTGTGGCTATTTGTAAAGTGCAGGAAGTTAATCTAGTATTTTTCTTCCCCTCGTGTGCTGTAGGATTGTTCCTTCATCCAGCCATTCAAGTGGCAACTGTTTCGATACCTGGATTAAAATATGTACACTCCCTGCAGTGGACATGTTTGGGACTGGAAAAATTGTCCACTATTGAGAGGTGCCTGCCATTTAGAGGGGATCAGAATTAGGACAGGTTCTCTCTATGCAGTAACTAGAACGAATTAAAATAGAAAGACATTGAATATTTTACATTAAAGTTTTATATTATAAACTTTGAAAAATTAAAACCATATACCTAACAAATATATGAAGTGAATTTATTGCTCATTTTTATCCATAGAGCAAGTATTGGTATCATGATGCAAAGAGAATCAAAAACTTGGCCACTAGAAAAAAGAACAAGTAGAAGAAAAGTGGCGTTGAGTGGAAAGGAAACAGGCAGGTGCACGGACTCGTAGGCAGACAACCAGATTGTTGCTCAATTTTTTAGAAAAAGTTATTTTTCGGAGAAGTTCCTTGGGTATGTATATTTAATTCAATATACTATGTGATTTTTTGTTAAGGGGGACGAGAAATATTTACAGGATAGCTCGTAGGGTTTGTCCTTTCATGGAGGCAATTGAAAGAAAAGCGTTCCTTTCTGTTGTCTGTTATTGACAGCGTTCACTATAGGTGTCCGTTGGGGAGGTTTGACTACTATAAACCGCTGAGCATGTTAAGGGGGCTGTATACCCCGGGCGAGAAGCCTCTTATAGTTCTCGAATCCGCCACGACCTTTGAGATCCCCTCGGTTCACCGCAAGCCTGTGGCGAGCCTATCCACCTCCCCCTCCATTCCCCTCCATCCGCCTTCCCCACCCCACAGAAAAACGTACTCTGCTGATAAGGTGACGAGAGTAGGGGAAAGTCAGGGGCGGTCTGGCTAGTCCAGTGATCGCCTACTGTCGTGGAAAAAAGTCATGACACTCGAGTTTACAAGTCAATGACAGTTGTACCCGTAGTCCCACATGAAAACAAATTACATCAAAATTAGCAAATTTAATTCTGCGTTTAACTGTGCAAAGTGAAAATTTTTATTTTAACTTATTAAAATTTTATTGTCTGTGAAACAAAAAAAGTGCCGGTTTTTTCACCGTTTTAAACGGAATGCTCACTTTAAAAATTCATTACTTTTAAAGTATTTATTGGATTGTAACCAAACTTTAAAACAACATAAAGGAACTTGTTGTTAAGGTATGTACAAAGTTTTAAGATAATCAAAGTATAAATAAAATTGTTCTTGTACATTTAGTGAAACAACTTTTTCTCAGTACTGCGTGGTCATATCGATACGAATCTTGTCCTGTCATGGAGCTTATGGTAATACAAGGCTAATCGGTTCTTGATATTTAGAATTTATTTAGTTGTTTATTTTATGTGCACTTACATTTAATTCGGCGTTTCCATCAACAAGGGGAGTGAGGCGAGCGGGAGGAAGTGGACGCATGGCTTTGGGATTCCGTGCGACGTTGCCACGTTCGACACCATACCCGCGCTCCATGTGTAAGAATCGTAGAATCCATACATTTTCGTTGCATTGTAACTTAAAACGATTTTCTTTCATTGCAGTGGCACATCTCTTCACCGTCGATAACGATCTTCCTACACACTCGGACACTTTATGATAGACCGGATACCTCTTTTCATTAATCTTTTCACTCTCGCTTCAAAAAAAAACAAATCGCATTAGCAAACATGGCAAACTCGCCCTCCGTCAATGGTTTAGCAGGCATACTGTCAGGTGTTAATCCAAAGAAAATCGGCGACAGAATGAGTGTAGGGTCAGACGGGTCAGACATACAAATACAAATGATTCATCGCTGAGACAAAGCGGGTCATTCGGCCTCGCCATCAGCAGAATGTAAGCATCACAATGTAATATAATGACAACAGCTTATTAGCGGTGAAGCAGCAGATGGTGAAGAGATGTGCCACTGCAATGAAAGAAAATCGTTTTAAGTTACAATGCAACGAAAATGTATGGATTCTACGATTCTTACACATGGAGCGCGGGTATGGTGTCGAACGTGGCAACGTCGCACGGAATCCCAAAGCCATGCGTCCACTTTCTCCCGCTCGCCTCACTCCCCTTGTTGATGGAAACGCCGAATTAAATGTAAGCGCACATAAAATAAACAACTAAATAAATTCTAAATATCGAGAACCGATTAGCCTTGTATTACCATAAGCTCCATGACAGGACAAGATTCGTATCGATATGACCACGCAGTACTGAGAAAAAGTTGTTTCACAAAATGTACAAGAACAATTTTATTTATACTTTGATTATCTTAAAACTTTGTACATACCTTAACAACAAGTTCCTTTATGTTGTTTTAAAGTTTGGTTACAATCCAATGAATACTTTAAAAGTAATGAATTTTTAAAGTGAGCATTCCGTTTAAAACGGTGAAAAAACCGGCACTTTTTTTGTTTCACAGACAATAAAATTTTAACAAGTTAAAATAAAAATTTTCACTTTGCACAGTTAAACGCAGAATTAAATTTGCTAATTTTTGATGTAATTTGTTTTCATGTGGGACTACGGGTACAACTGTCATTGACTTGTAAACTCGAGTGTCATGACTTTTTTCCACGACAGTAGGGCCTCCGGCGCGAGGCGGCTTAGAGGGGCCCCTGACTGGGGGTGACAACAATATTAGCAAAGACAGAGGTTAGTTTACCATCGCGCCTCACGACAACTGACTCACTCGACGGCTAATTCCCCTCCAACCAGGCTATACCGAACACGTCGTACCGATGGATTGGAAAGTAGACGATGTAACATCCATTTTTAACCCTAGAGGTGCACACTGGGGTCCAGTGGACCACAAACATTTTTTTATTCGCTGTAACTTTCACAAAACGTGAAATACAGAAAGCTAATTTAATGTAAATTAATTTTTACATCTTAGGAACTGACTATTGCTTGCGCTGCAGTTATTAAAATGCTTGGTGCTTCATGAAAAAAATATTGTAAATGGTCTGCGGTCCGCTGGACCCCAGTGTGTATTTCAAGGTAAATTTTGAGACATATCGAATAAATCATATAGCATTGTGTATCTTCTTTTCTACTGTAAATGTATTTGTATATATAGTATTTAATCATTTTAATTATTTAAAAACAATATTTATAATTTTTTAAACTATCCTGCATTCCCATTAAAAATTTTGAAGTGAAATGTGAATAGAAAAACTTCAAGTATGAAGCGTAGTTTAGCAGCATTGAAGATTATTTCTTGGTTTTTCAAACCTAAATAATGCCTTATAATAATTTGGTGATCGTCATCATTTGGATTTTTTATGTATTGGAAACTGTAAAGGGGATTATATACACAGCTATGGACTGCAACCTTTTCGGGACTTGCACTTGTCACAGAATGGCAATTAGCTGGCGCCTCGGAGAGCACAAGGGAATTCACAACTAGGGCCCGGGAATTTGCTGGGAAGGGAATGTCCTCAAAATTCATGAAGGGAGTAGGCATTTCTTAGAAGTAGTGGCTTGCGACCCGAAGCCCATATACGTCAAAATCTGTGGAAAAAGAGAGGATAAGGCAAAGCTGGTCCTAAGCTTCGAAGCTGGTCATTTCAGCTCGAGACCAATAGGGTAGTTTCCTTCATCAAAGAAAACAGACTTCATTAATTGCGATTTGTGCCCTGCCATAAATGTATTTAATTTACGCAAAAGGTTTGTATTGAGAAATCCCAGTTTACTAGAGAATTAAATGTTAATTTTAAGATGGGATGGGGGTAATTCGTCAGACAGTGATGTAGATTCCGCACATGAGCAATCGGATTCGGAGAGTGAGGAAGATTGCGCGGATGCGGATAGAGACAGCGGTAGTAGCGGAGAAACTTTAAAGACGAAAGTGTACCAGCGACGAAGCGACCAAGAGGGAGCCAGGCGAATAGAGGCAGAAAGGCAACCTACAAACCTGCGAGGGAAAGACGGTTCTTGCTGCCGGGAAAAAGAGACAAAAAGACGAACTATTTTCCACCTAATGTTTTCAGCACTAAAGACTATTTATTTATCGCTAGATACTTTTTTAGCTCTGTAAATGAATTGCCCGGTCGGTTCATAACGATTGTTTTCGATGCGTGCTCCCGAATACCTCTAAATTAGCACTTATTTTTTCTCATGAACTTTAATTCAGATTTTAGCATCTTTACCTAAACCTTAAATGGTAAAATTACCGTGCAATGATTATTTTTGGTTATGTCACGATTTTGAATATTGTCCGAAGACCCTGAAAGTCGATGGATATTTTTGATATCACACTTATTTTATTTTTCTTTCTTTTTGGTATTTTGGAGAAGGAAACAGTAAAATTTGATTTCAGAACAACCCAAACCAAAAGACGCAACGCGTGATATCAAAACTCCTCACCAAATTCGACAGTTATTATTATGTGATAGAGCTTTGCGAAATTAAATATCGATGCACAGAAATGAGGAAATACAACGGCAGCCCTTAGATATATAAGTTCCCAATCGTATCATAGTGATGTAGATATTGAGGAGATGGAGGCATTGAGGAGATGGAGGCATTTTTTTGGACTTTAGTATTTTTCTGGGGTGAAGAAGACGTGCAACATTATTCTGTTTGAGCTGTTATAAACTGAGTTTGCATACACTATTTCAATGTACCACTCCGCTACAGTGATTCCCGTTTCTGTTGTCAACACTGCGTTTTGATTACTTCAAGATTGCAGGGCAGGGTGATCGATCAATGTTCACCAATTCGTGAAATTTGAGAAGACATGGTGGATAATTGTAGGAATTATTACACAGCCCATGAATACCGCACGGTTGACGAACAACGCTAAAAATTCTACAGATTGATGCGCATGCAGTGCAGCAACGAGAAGGAAGGTTCGACGTAACTTATGCCCGAGTGAAAGGGGCATAGAAATGAGACATCTAAGTATGCTCACTGTGCAGCACTGTGCATAGAAGTTATCTGCGTACTGCCTGTACTGGAGTGAAAAATCAACTTCTTTCCAGTGCAATGTGAATATTTATTATGCAAAAAACTATAAATTTATAAGCATTTTAATTGACATTATAAGTGTTTATGAAATTTTCGAAAAAATCACTGAAAAATTAAACTTGAAAAATAGGCTTCTTTCAAATGTTGTAATAAATATATATTTGGAGAAAAACTATTAAAAACGATAGTCTTCATACACTTTAAAGTGTTATCTTTAAGTACCAAACAGCATTTCTCGGTATTGTCAAAACATGAGCAACAGAAAATAAATTTCGATTTGATGTATTTCTGAGAGATTTTCTAAGTTTTCAAATTGAAAAGGTATTTTTTACTGTGTTATATATTTTTTAAAATAAAATATTTCAACTCATTGATATTAAAAAGGCTTCATATGAATGATATTTGCCATCTTCCTCAATGAAATATAGCACAAATCTGAAATAAAAAAATTATAACTCATTGGGTCCGCAGGACACCAGTTTGCACTTTATGAGTCTCTTAGTAAGTGTACATTTCTAAGGTTAAAAGTGGTGATAGGGAGCACCCACATAACTACCGACCTATATCCCTCACATCCATTTCGTGCAAAGTCCTGGAACATATAATTGTCAGTTCAGTCATGGGGCATCTAGATAACCAGAAATTATTGTCCTATGTTCAGTATGGTTTCCGGAAGAGTAGATCATGTGAAACTCAACTTGCTCTTTTTTCCCACGATATTTTAGTTTATGAAGAAAGTAATATTCCAGTGGATGCAATATTTTTCGATTTCAAGAAAGCTTTTGACAAGGTGTCTCATAGCAAACTAATGTTGACATTAAAATCTTATGGGGTAGACAGTAATATTATATCATGGATAAATGATTTCCCGTATGATCGGGTGCAAAAGGTTGTTTTGGACGGTGTTACCTCTCCGGCAATTGAAGTCACTTCAGGTGTCCCACAAAGTAGTGTGATAGGTCGACTCCTGTTCCTACTGTACAAAAATGATATCAATAAGGTGGTAAAAAGTAAGCTTCGACTATTTGCCGTTGGCGCGGTACTGTACAGGGAAAGTCTATTCCCAAATGATAAAGAATATTTAAATGATGACCTACAAGTAATTGAAAAATGGTGTCATACGTGGCAGTTAGAATTAAATTTTTTTTTAATTTGTAGTAATGAATTTTTGGAAAAAGAATTTTTCTCCTCCTATCACTTAAAACATATGTAATAATGAAACAAACGTGGAATCCATTAAATATCTTGGAATAAGACTGACACATGATCTTTCCTGGGGTGAATACATACGTGAAATAATGGGTCAAGTTAATCGTAAACTGGGATTCATCAAAAGAGTATTGGATAAATGAGACGATCATGTACGAGAAATCGGCTACTTTTTTCCCTTGTTAGACATCATTTGGTATATGTAGCCGGTATAGTTAAAATTACTAATTTGAAAAATAAAGAAATCTACTTGAGGTTTACGCTCTCAATTTTTATATAACATTAACGGTTGAAGGAATTGCTGTTTCTGTTTTTACGGGAAATTGATGAAAAATTTTGGAAAAGGTACTTAGAGCTACGAAAATCAGGGACTATCACCAATATGCAACATTTTGTTGTGTGAAATGAGCCGTACTGTTCTGCGGATTCCGAAAATTACCTTCAAATTTCTACATCACCTCCGGTTTTTCCACAAATCACGAAAACATGAAAATTAGAAAAGGCAATTTTTTAATGTTATTGCGTCTTACTTGTGTTAGTTACACACCATTTGATTGGCCCAGGATCTGTCAACCCTCTCAAATTTTCATATAAAATGCCACGTGGGGCCCAAAAAATAAAAATGCAATACTCCTTATTGCAATGCAGTTGTTCTTGGACTTGATAATGATATTGATGATCTCTTTTTCGTTTTAATTTCCCTTCAAGAATATGGCAAAACTTGGTTATTTTTAATGCGTTCAATAGGAGTGACCTCCCTACAAGAGCAAGGGCGTTTTATTTCCAGAACACCTCTACCATCAGGTATTAGCAAGGGGTAGCCCATTGGGGGAGCCGCCAGAAATGGCAATTCCTGGTCCACAAATATTCCCTGTGCATCCGCTTTCCCCCTCGTAGGCCTCAACGGCTCTTCGTTCCATAGCCTTACGGTATTCTGAGGATTTGCTTCCCGAGAAGGATGGGCGTAAAATGGACTTCACAGTATCTGTTCTGGTTGCTTTGGGCCTCAATTTGCACACACGGCCGAATGTGGATGCTGTCAGTGTTTTTAGGCTTTCAGACATCAACGGCCTTGAGCACCGCTGATTTCTGGTTAGTGCCTCTAATTGCGAGTGCCTCCGTCTAATGGTAAGCAATCGAGGTATTCACTAACTTAATTATTATTAGTTGTACATCACATGCTACAGATACGCCTACCTAACAACCTGCACCTAACCTCTGCCTATCCTATCATCCTTTGATATACGACTTGACACATTTTCCGACTATGGGTAAGAGACTTGGAGGCCATATATATACAGCTGCTGGCTGGCATTAAGTCGTATGTGATTATTAACTTTACCACAAGATTGACACGGATAATTTGCGCCGTTAAAACTTTTCCCTAATAACCATTTTGTGGATAAAGTAAGCATCACTATTATAAATATACGTGACTGATGTTCTTTCAACTCCAGGAGAGATAAATAAGTTTCCTCCATAATGCTGATAACCTGTTTCCCGGCGAGCGCACCAGTACTTTCTCTAAGTCCGATACCGCCTACGAGGGACTGAGAAAAATCATCCGTGGATCAATGTTCAATCGCTCTTAAGGATCGTGAATCGCTTTTAAAATCATATTTGAGATGTGCTTTCACTCGGATCTGTTCTCATATCAGATCAGGAATGCTTCATTCAAAAGACTACCTGCAGCGCGTCCGCAACTTGCGGCTGCAGCGCTTCAAACACGAGCTGAGAATGCGCATTAGATGCGTTTCTCGACAATTCCTTCTATGAGAGCGCTGCTGAAACGCTGCTGGCGCGCTTCAGTTGACATGTGCTGCACTGGCAGCGCTGACATCCTTGTGAAGCGCTGCTGCAGCTATGTGTGTTTAATGGAATGGAAGTCGTTATTTTCAATGCATGTGAATGACAAAATAACGTTCTATCCGGAAAACAAATTATGAAGCCTGAAGTATATTCTTTCTAGTGATACCACTTTTATCCAGGAATTCTTACTTTGATTTTTCGCTTTTGTCCAGTCAGATCGCGTTTTCCGACCACTGTGCGACGGCCGGGCGACCGACGAACAGTGGGCTTAAATCGAAAATATACCAAAATTGACTTCTTCCACTTTTTTATTTTGAATAAAAAAATGTCACGCTATGATTGTGTTATATCCAAACTACGAAACCCCAAAATCATCCAGCTCTTGGCGCTTTTTTTTAAACCAGAAGACATACTTGAAGTTTAGAAAAAAATAGTAGGACATTTTCAAGTGCTTTTTTTTCGCGAAAACAGACATTTTTTACTCTTGATGAATTTAAAGTACACAGCTCTTTTTGCTGCACATAAAACATATTGCGCAGTTTATCAAAGTGTTTGGGAGATTATTTTGCTGTTGATATTTTTTTAAACTTTTTATTTAACAATTAAAATGTACTGTTTTTCACGTATTTTTTTACATAAAGTGGAACAAAACTTAATGTTATCCCCATTGCTCCCCGAAGATATTTACCTACACCAAGTTAAAGAGGAATGTTTCTTCTATAGTCTAAGCAAAGAAAATCCTGACCCAACTTGCCCCCCTCCACTGCGGACTATTTCTGTATGCCACGGAGGGCCCACTGTCCGGCGCGGCGCTGACATTCGGAAATTTCGGATTTTGTTTTTGTTAACGTGAACGCGATGATATTTTAACAAAACTTTTGATATTTAAATTATCAGCCAAGGTAAACTCTATTCAAAACTCAGTATTTCAATTTTTTCCTGTGAGCACTTTACAACCCGTATCTAGAAATATAAAAGAAGAAAGAGCCATCGCAAGCGCCGCGCCGACTCGTGTTCTTCAGTCCCGCGAAGAGCGATAACAGAGGAATAATTTCTCGCTCTCGGGAAACCCAAATTTCCAACATTTCACGCATACATATTTTAGTTTTCACGTATTCCTGAGCCTTCTATCAGCCTGTAATCATCATCGGTCAACAATCCTAGGATTGGTTTGACGCAGCCCCCCACTCAATTTTGGTATCGGCCAACCTCTTCATATTGACGTAGTTCCTCTCTTTTACATCCTTCGCAACCTGCTGCTATACCTTATACGAGGCCTGCCTTTTCCAATTTTTCCGTCTACTTTTCCTCCGATGATTGTCTTCATCAGGCCATCGTGTCTTAAGATGATCCTATTAAGTTGTCCCGTCTTCTTTTTAGGTTTTCAGTAGCTATCTCTTCTCTCCCACTCTTCTTAAGACTTCTTCGTTTGTCACTCGATCGATCCATGTTATCTTCATCATTCTTCGGTAGCACCACATTTCAAATGCTTCCAGCCTGGACTTCTCTGATGCTGTTATTGTCCATGCTTCGCTGCCATATAGTTGAATGCTCCAGATTTATGTCCTAATAAAATGTTTCCTTGCTTCCACGGTTGTATTTGCAGCTGTAAGCAGAAAATTCTTCTGGTAAAATGCCCTTTTTGCTGGGTAATTCTACTGGCAATTTCTCTTTTACTTCGTCCATCGATGGTTACTCGTCTTCCCAGATAGCAGAACTCTTCCACCTGCTCTATTTTTGTTTTCCTAGTTCAACATCGGCCTTGGCTTCCTTTCTCCCACTGCATACACCTTAGTTTTCTTTTTATTGATCCTCAGATGATATCTGGTTATTGTTCTTTCCATATTTCCTAGTGTCTTCTTTAAATCTCCTTCTGTTTGTGCCAGGACTACTATGTCATCGACGAATCGTAGCATGCTGATTTTCTCCCAATGGATATTCATTCCCGGAGACTTTTTTATGACTTCTTCGATGGCTTTCTCGATGTAGACATTTAATAATACGTGAGGGAGTGCACATCCTTGCTTCACTCCTTTCTTTATGCTTGATTCTGTACTGCTGGGTCCCGATTTGATTATGGCCATCTGGTTTTTATACAAGCTGTAGATGCCTCTTCGGTCATTATATGATACTCCAATTTCTTTCAGAAACTTAAGCGTCTTGTTCCAATCCACGTTGTGAAATGCCTTCTCCAAATCTACAAATGCAACAAGCGTCGGTAGATTCTTCTCTATTCTCTCCTCTGTAAGTAGTCCACAGTCGACTTCCCATATCCTGGGTTTCCCGTTCCCTTCCCCTCTCTGGACCCTTCCCACAATCGCCTATCGCTCCGCTAGGCTCGCCTCTTCCTCCGCCAGCCTTCAAGCCGAGCGGCGGCTCCGAGGTATCCGGGGGGCTTAAGATTGGGGCTCCCAAATCTGCCTTATCGACTTCATTTTCCTCTTCGATTACTTCCGCTCTATGATAGCTTCTATTGCACAACTCTTCGAAGTACTACTCCTATCTCTTCACTTTATCCTCATGTTCAATTAAGAGTTCTCCTTTCTTGTCCCCGATGCTGTTACATCTTGCAGCCCGTTCCTTGAAGTGATTTCTCACCATCCTGTAGGCAACTTCCACATTTTCTTTTGCGAGGTTGCTTTGTATGTCTTCGCATGGATCTTTCATCCACATATCTCTTGCTTTTCTCGCTTTACAGTTTATTTCATTCCTGATTCATTTGTAGCGAAGTTGCCCTTCTTCAGTTTCCACATTTTTATATTTTCTTCTATCTTCAATCAGTTCTAAGACTTCTGTAATCCATGGCTTCCTCTCAACAACTTTTCTTCTCTCCATAGCTTCTTTTGCTGCTTCCTGAAGCCCGATTTTGATGTTCTCCCTCTTTTCCACTGATTTCACAGTCAAATGGTCAATTTTGTTTTCCATTGCCTTTTGAAAGGCCAGCCGTTGTTTAGGTTCCTTTAGTTTCTCTACTTGCTATGCGTTTTTCAATGATTCCTTCAATTTCTTGAGTTTTAAGTGGCATTTAATC
The DNA here is from genome assembly GCA_933228895.1 of Platycnemis pennipes. Classification (NCBI taxonomy): domain Eukaryota; kingdom Metazoa; phylum Arthropoda; class Insecta; order Odonata; family Platycnemididae; genus Platycnemis; species Platycnemis pennipes. The sequence continues at coordinate 121,038,693 of OW121854.1, read as the reverse complement.
GTCACTAAGTTGTGGTCACTGTCGATATCTGCACCTGGGTATCTTATGCAGTTCTTCACCTGGTTTCTGAACCTCTGTTTCTCTAAAATGTAGTCAATTTGAAATCTTCTTCTGTCTCCGGGCATTTTCCAGGTAAATCTTCTCCGTTGGTGGTTTTTAAACAAAGTGTTTGCCACCACCAACTTGCGTTGTGTGCAGAATTCTATAAGCCTTCCTCCTCTCTCATTTCGATTTCCCAAGCCGTATTTTCATGTTTTTATTCCATCTTTACTTCGCCAACGACATTGTTCCAATTTTACTAAAATAATTAAGGTTTCTTCTCCTTTTACGTGCTTTATTATTTTCGTGATATCTTCATAGACGTCTTCAACTTCTTCATCTTTGTAGTCCGACGTAGGCATGTAAATTTGAACCACAATGGTATAAATAGGCTTGGTCTCAATCTTCACCATTATAATCCTCTCACTGTACTGCAGGAAGCTCTTCACACGTAATCCTGCACTCTTCCTGAGCATTATGCCTATTCCAGCGTTACCATTAAGTGATCCGGTGTGAATAATTCTATAACTTCCACTCCAAAAGTCTCCTTCTTCGGGTCATCTCATTTCACTGATTCCCAATACATCGATGTCCATTCTCCGCATTTCCACCTTCAGGTTCTCCAGTCTTCCGCAGGTCCGAAGTGATCGCACGTTCCACGTCCCTACCCTAAAATGACTATCACAATGGGGGCGTTTACTCGGAACCGAAATCTCAATTTTGTACACGAAATTGTTAGATGGAAACGAAAAAAGAAATGTAGTGAAAAAATTAATCTTCTAACCACAACCATTTATTCATAAATCAAAAATTAAAATAAGCAAAAGGTGACGCCCACCGAAAAAGCTGCTCTGATAACATTGACGTCATTTTCCTCTCGTCCTTGACTGCTCTTATGGGAAGGGGAGGGAGTGGAGGGGGGGTTCTCGGAAGGTCTGCTCACACAGATGCTGTCGTAACTGCTCCGATTGGCAGAGTCAGCTGTGACCCCCCCTTTGCGATAAGGCGAAGTAGCTTCGCGGGCTCAGTTGTAATTGGACGAAGTCGATTAACGTCAGAGGTTGCACCACACCCACTTTTCCGAAAGGGTTAAAAACATCAGTTTTTCGACGCCTATAACTCGAGAAATAATTGACGGATGAAAAAACGGAAAAATATAGGTCTTTTTATTTTACAAACTCTATCATATTCGGCAATAAAAAAATTTTGGTAAACGACCCCATTGACTGATGTACTCTCTCGGGTAGTCCCCGCCCGGAGATCCGAATGGGTGACTATTTTACCTCCGGAATATATTACTCGAGAGGGTTCCTTAATGATAAGAAAGAAAGGAGTGGAGTAGCTGCGACTCCTCGGGATAATAATGTGGTGGTCTCCCCTTGCCTTCCACATTGTAGTACTACAGCCATTACATTAAATGTTACCACGCCAGTAGTGAAATGAGTGTCGCTGTACCGACCACTGTGGACAGGGCCGATCCTGGAGTATTTGGCGCCCGTGTGCGAGAGCGGTCCAGCGCCCCCCCTGCCAATTTTCAACGTGTTCGTTTCTCGAAAAAGAATGACAAGTTTCATGTACAAATGATCAAATATTTATTACTCAAATTGTGCATACATATTTTTTCAATACATCCATTGGAGGTTATTTGAAATCAACTTTCCTGGCCTTTTTCAACGCGAAATCTTTTACAATATCTGAAACATCTATTTCATCAGCAATTTCTTTCTCGATACTAATGATGGTTAAATTTGAGAGTCTTTCTTGTCCCATTGTTGATCTCAGGTAGTTTTTGATTAGTTTCAATTTTGAAAAACTCCTTTCCCCACTTGCCACAGTAACGGGCAATGTTAGGAAAATTCTCAGAGCGATCATGAGGGTGGGAAACGAATATAGAAGACCATTTGCTACCAAATATTGAATCACATCCATAGCAGTCATTTCAGGTTTAAGACAGGGGCCGAGATTTTCTATGTCATCCAGCAAATCTTGCGCGACAATATCTTTTTCATTCACTGTGGGGTCCTCTAGCATGGATTCTAAAGTCCGGATTTTGTCGATTTTCTCTGCGGATGCAAGCTTAAGGAACTCATGGAGATCAAAAATAAATTTCATGTAACGATTCTTCATTTGTTCGAATCTCCCTTCAATTTCACACAGCGCCGTGTCCAATAGCATATAATAAAAATTGATTTTAAATGCCTCCCGTGGATCTTTTACTGGATCATCAGGACTTTCATAATCAAACAACCGTTTCTTTGTGCGTGGTCTTACCGCGTTGATCTTAGGGAATGAAACATCACAGTCAATATCCTCGGCCATCTTCGTGGCTTCCTCTAAAATATTGATAAAACCATTATCTGATCTGGCATCAGATAAATACTTTTTAACACTCTCTAACAACAACATAATACTCGGTAATATCACAGTCGATTCTTGCATACATTTACTCACCACATTGATTTGTGTTAGTACCTTGTACCATATCACAACAGAGCAAAGGAACTTGAAACAATGAATTTTTCTAATCAATGAACGTGCTCCATCTCTAGTTTCTGAATCTTTGGACGTATCTGAATAGATTGCGAAAAGAGCATCATATATTTTTTCTATATTGAATCTAAGAACCCGGATTGCATCAACTCGACTCTCCCATCGGGTATCGGAAAGTGCTTTTAAGCTTAGAGTGGGGATTTCATTTTTTAAAACATTCCATCGTTTAGTCGAGGCAAAAAAGAAAACATAAAGCTCCTGTACAGTCGAAAAAAAATTGACGATTTCCAAGGATGCTTTTGCGGCGTCATTAACTACTAAATTTAAAGTATGCGCTGCACAAGGCACAAAAAAAGCTCGTGGATTTTGGTCAATTATTTTTTTTTTGCAAACCTTTATGCCGCCCTTTCATATTTGCACCGTTATCGTAAGCCTGCCCCCTCAAATCACGAAAACAAATATTGTGGTTCCTCAAAAACGCGAGGATTATATCTGCATAAGCTTGCCCGGTTGAGTCAGACACCGCAATAAAAGTTAAAAAGTGTTCTCTGATTTCTACTAGTTTATTCTTACTATTGATTAGAACAAATCTGACGACAACAGTCAGTTGATCTTGATGACTTACATCCGGGGTAGAATCTAAAATAATAGAGTAATATTTGCAAAGTCTTAAAAGCCGAATAATTTCTCCTCTGATCTGATCCCCTAAAGTTTCAATTAGCTCATTCTGGATGTGACACCCCAAATAATGAGGCATGCTGGACGGATCTCTCACAATCCTTTGGACATGGTCAGACATAGTTTCGTTGAATTTTGCCACTGTTTCGACTAATTTCAAAAAGTTACCATTTTGCGGCTCATATAACTGACATTTTGTCCCTCTGAAAGCCAAATTCTGACCCGCTAAAAATCTCACAATATAAATAATAATTTTTAATACTGAACCCCAGCGATATTTTTCTTGTCTTACCCGTTGTTCATTGAGAGAATCAACAGTCCTGTTCGATGATATCGATTTATTCAATTCATGCCACGCTCTGACGGTGGAAATATGTCCTTGTGATTTTTCATGTCGTTCCACATTCTGGGATAAATGACGCCAATCATTATACCCTTCTACAAAAACACTAGACGAACACTTAAAAATCATGCAAGGGAAACAGAACACGCTATTTTTTGACTGAGAATACACTATCCAGGTCCTGGGAATCGTTTCACCATTACTCAATTTTTTTAATAATATATAGAGGAGAAGCACCTGCCATCTTTGTCTGCAGGAAATTTTACTTCCTGTTCTGTCAGCTGATATGGCCCCAACTCTATTAACCCCATCTTCACATTGTCTGACAATATGTTTGACCACAGGCCAGGGTCTTTATATATTTTGGTATAGTGACTGGTCATTTGAGAGATCCTGGAGACCGGCTCAGTCGATGGTGCAAAATCTTCTGGGTCATGTTCTTCTGCGGCTGGGACAGCGGGGGTTTCAAGCGAAAAATCTTGAATGGATGGTTCAACCACTTTCGTTGAAATGTTTGAAGAAGATGTCTCAAGCCCAAGTGTCATATTGCCCTCGTCATGAGCCTCTTCTTCGTGAACACTAATATCTTCCCGAGTGTCGTCATCTGTCTGTGAGGCACGTGGCTTTAAAAAGTGTCCTATCGAAACGCATGCTTTCTTAGCAGATTCCTCCTTCTCTCTTTTCCATTTTCTATATTGAGCCCCGGAAGGCTTTTTTCGTGCACCGGACATCTGAAAAGGGTAGAAAAAAATCAAATTTGGAACCTTTCAAGGTGTAATGGACTATTGTCGAGATTCTTTGGATTCTTGAGATTCGCGATTTTGAAACCGGTTGAATCTATGAACGGATTTCCGGCCAAAATATCAAAAAAATCTATATGGTGACTCAAGGGGTTAATGTACAAATGGGCAACCAGGGTGTCAGCATGAGTTGAACCATCATTTTTGCGTCGATCTTTCATTTTTGCGACCAGTTGGATTTTGATTTGGGAAACGAGTCAAAATTGGAATATGTCCACTCTCTTTCCTGGCGACCTACATTGAAGAGAAAAAGGGAAAAATTTTGCCAACAATCCTCAAGCTCAAGGGATGACGGTGGCATATATAACTGATTCCACTAAAAAGAATATTTTGGCAGAGACCGAAAATGGTCGATAACATTAAAAAATACTGATCCCTGTAATGGGGAGCTGAGAACTGGTGTGCAAAAACTCGTGCTGTTTAGATGGGCAGAATACGAGCTGTGAACGGAGGGGGATTGGACGTCTCCAAATGTCCGGTCGTTCGCCAAATGTTTTCAATTTGCTAGAATTCCATCGCCACATCCGGATTTTCGAATTTGTACGAATCACAGACAAACATTACTGTGAGGAGGCGGGTGGGCGCCTTTTACTGGCACCCACGGCACGCAAAACGCTAGAACTGTTTTTTTTTTTTTTTAGTTTTTGCATTAAAATCGGGACAACATTTAGGGTGAGTGCACCAATTAATGCCACCTTAAGAAAGTCGGGACATATTTTAGCAAAAAGACAAGAGGAATCCGCGACAAGTAAATTATATTCTGGCCTGTGGAATGAATTATTGGAGAAAGTGAGGCAACAGTGTTCTAAGGAACCCGTGTTCAACTCAAATTCGAGCCATTTCTTGGTTGGCTTGTCCGAAGAATATTTAATTTCGATTATTGAATCTGGAAAAGGTCACATTAACCCGCTGACTTGAATTCCAGGAAATCGACCGCAAAATGAGTTTGCTTAGTTGTCAAAATATTCTTCGGGCCTTTTCAAGAAGAATCGCGCACAAAAAATGCTGCGGACATTTTTCCATTTTTGGCCATTCTTGAAGATGTGTCAGAGAATTGGTCAAAACTAATGACACCAATTGATTGATCGGGAAATTCTATCCCTATTTCATAATCCCTACAATTATTTTCTGGACAATGTGGCCCGAAATACGCCAAAGATACGATAACAGTGCTTGGCCTCTACTCAAGTCAGCGGGTTAATAGAAATTCAATCGCCTAAAGTACCCCACCCTGCAAAACTTCAGGAACCTTCAAAATCCCTCAAATTTTCGAGAAAGACTTTTGGACTCCGATTTAGATTTTGGAGAGAAACCTTGAACGAGTCATTTTTCATCAGTTAGATTGATGAATGTTGAATTTTCATTTTTGAGGTTGGAAAATGAAAAAATTCTTGATAAGTAATCAATTCTGTACGGATTTGAATTTCAGAGGTTCTTCAGAGTTTCTCATGCTCGAGAACCTCCTTCACAAGAAAATTCATTTTCCAGAAGTGAGCTAAGCCGAAACGTTCACTTTGGCCTTGAAAAAGAAGTTGGACCCTGTCAGAAAAAGCATGAACCTAATATACAGTGAAGTCGGAGTACGCAATTGTGAATGTGAAATATTTATTATTTAGCAATTTTCTCCCCCTCCATCCGATTTGATTCGTCGTCGGGATGCAATTTCGGCCGCAGAAATGTTGGTTCACAATCCTCTCGGTTTTTATTCGAGAAACACTTTCAAGAACAAAATTTACGAGAGCTTGACAACAACCCTTCACATCATTCGATAAAATAAATTTTCTTACCTTGAATTTGTATGAATGACCACAATCGGAGAGACGATTCTAAAATACTTCACTATTTTACATAGCTCGTAAACGTTGAAGGAAAATCGTCTGCTTTGCGAAGCGAATATTGTTCTATTCCCCTTCGCCCCCACTCCTCGACAATTGGGCGCGCTCGTGCTCGTGCTCGTGTCCTGTGTATTATAATCTTTGCTCGTGCACGTCGCAAATTTTCAGAATACGATAGTATCATGAGATCTTTTCTGCTAGGAGCGCGCTCCCGCACGGCGCCCTCCGACACCAATTCATGAGGCGCCCGCCGACACCAATTCATGAGATCTACTTTGTGATTCACGGGAGTCCGCGCGGCGCCCCCCGGCTGGCGGCGCCCGTGTGCGCCGCACCCGTCGCACCCCCGGGTAGGATCGGGCCTGACTGTGGACTCCACCTTCACTCATATGAAGAACAGCTGCCGCCCTTTCATCCGGGTGTTGGCGGCCTCCCGTCGCTAAGTTACGGCATCTTCACAGGTTTCTGTATAATTTAAAGGCCTGTCTTTTTCAATGATAGACCAATACCATCTCGGAATGCCGTCGCTTTTTGTCCACGACTGTTTATTCGACGAGTGAACTCGCTTATCTCGCAGCTAACCTCCATATATAGAGGTCGACCCACCATCCGCAACCCGGTGGACGCACTCGGTGTCTTTAAGCTCGGCCTGCATAACCCTGAAAAATGGGAAGATAATCTGGTGGAAGCGATCACTACCCGACCGACCGCAATAATCCTCATTGTGTCCGTTAACCCCAAACCTTAAAACCCTTAAATCTTAGTACTATTTCCCTCTTGCGTGGGAGTGCTTTGATACTTGAACTACTCAGTGTCGGTAAAGATGATATTTGATGTTTTGTCGTTAACTTGTAGAAAAACCACTTATTGCTTTGTTACCTCGTCACATATGAGCGGTTTTACGCCTATGAAGATCGCTTCTCTCGCACACGTGCATGTACGAGTTCCATGAAATAGCACTGGTGGGTTTTTCTAGTAATGCTTGTTTACCATTGGTTCAAAACATTCACCTCTCGATTTTACTGGGCGAAATAGTCAGTTTTTCCTCGTGCGTGTGGAAGGTTCTCAGTTCTTGGTCCATAGCAGCCAAAAAACGAAGAGTTCTCTGAATCTTAACTAACCGGATCGTTACATTTCAACGTACAGGGCGGGGGAGAGAATCCCTTCCCTTCAGGCTCGTTTGCCAGGACTAATTACTCAATAACATTGCGTAAATTCGGCCGCATTGAATTGTATTCTAATTTTGGTTTTCTGATGCCGTGATTAGATTAATTTCATCTGGAACAAGCAAATAAACACTATGAAAGTGACCCGGAAAGAAATGCATGATGCGATGCTCAAAAGGAATTGGAGGGTCAGTGGATTCAAAAACAAAAAAATACGTTAACCTTGCAATATCTGAATAGTAAATTTAACTTACATTAGAAGAAGATTCCTAAATGAAGGAAACTTTGTCGAAGGTCACTAAAAGAACTTTTTTCAATAAATACTTCCGGAGATGGGAATAATGCAGCAGAACTAATGATATATGTGAAAAAATCTTAGTTTGTCTAGAAACGGGGATAATATTTCCAACGGATATGAATTAATACCTTAGAACTTCCGGTTCAGGTTTGTACCGATTATTAGTTTGGTACCATTATTCCATGGCATGTATTTTGATCCATGCCATTTTGACGAAAAAGCGTCAACAGCGGAGCAACGTCAATGACACTGGGCTCCAAAGGGAATGATGCGGCGGCAAATATCATTACGGAAATGTCTACCACCGCCCCCTAAAGAGGAAAGCGAATGGTAACTAAATGGAGTTCAACGCCTAGAACTCAAAAGGAGTTGTCACCAGAGGAAGCTCTGTCAGTAATTGTCAAAATCGTGACAACATTGGTGTTCCACAATTTTGAAAGCATTATGTATAACTAATGCTAGACTAGCAAACTAATGTATAGCTAATTTTGTGACTACATTCGGTAGTTTTTGGTATCGATGTTTGTATCGATATATGCATTGATACTCTATAAGGTAAGCAGTGTGCGTCAAATATCGATATCCGCTAGTGAATGATAGTTGTTTTTACATGTTTGAAATATTCTCCATCAGGGAAAAGAAATTTGAATTGACCTATGATTGCTAGCGAAGTGGATTTCATGATTTCCGCCGTTTTGTCTTAAAGGGGTCCGTGACTAGTCTATGGACTCGAATCGTTGGATTTAAGTTTGAGACCTAACTAGCATGTTTTGATAATGTCATTGCTCTGGTTTATAAAACAAAGGAGATATGAATTTTGGTAATATTTTTCGATTTTAACCCACTGTGCGCCCGTCGCGTTGAATCTGTCAATTTTTGTGAAATTCACCTTGATAGTAGAAGGCTTTAAGTGCATAAGTGTCCTTCACCAATTTTTAATGGACTTTTCATACCTTCTAGAATAACATTACAGTGATTTTGTTTCAATTGAGTACTTAGTTAACCTTTTAAAATTTTAAAAGTGTTCATCCATTATTTTGTGATTATTTTAGTAAATGCATCATTATCGTTTTGTGCTGCTCTAAAATTTTCACATGGGATTAAACATGAAACCCAATTAAACGTGATGAAGAAAAAAAACTTGTTTATACTTGCTTATCTGACCTCCAGACGGTTTTTAGTTGAGCGGTACAACCCTACGCTTCGCATCGTCGCACCGTGGGCTGAAATCGAAAAACTGACCAAAATTCAAAAAGTGGTTTTTTTCAAGCCAGGAAGCTGAAACTTTGCATAAATATTCTCAAAAGACCTGTGCATCCGATAATCTAACGTATTTTCCTTATTACTCAACAATTAACAATTTACATGAGGTCAAAGTTGCACAAATTTCGCAAAAATTGTCTACACTCAATTTTCTGACGAATTCTTCAAAATCAAGCCCTTGCTGAACCTTTATGGGTAAAGAATCGGAATAAAAGGTGATTTAATTAGAGGAAACAGTTTTTCATCTTTGCTTTAATGTAGTCTACTTACATTTTTGTTATTATTTACCAAAGATATTAAACAAAATGGCGGACCCTCATTTTTGCTCATTTTTTTAATATACGTAGAGAAAAAGTAAATTGCATCGCCGAGCATCACGAACTTACATGGAGAAACTCTACAAAGCTTCCATAGTGCGAATCCGATGAGTTATGCTGCGATCGTTTGCGACGCCGAATTTCACATTAATTTTTCGATCGCACTGTCGAGTCTGGTCGAACCCGCCTGCAACGGGGCGGTAAGTGTGTGGAATGGATTGTAGCCGTATCCACTCCGCTGTGGAGATTTTAGAGATACAAACATTGAAAAGAGCCTCCATGAATTACAATTTTAAGAAATCGCGGAAAAAATTACGCATTTTATCACGTGGAGTAAAGGTCTAGGAGGTACTGAAAGACTGCTTTCTTAGGGTGCACCTCGGGCGTTTCTCTTCTTACCAACTTGACATCGCATACTGACGAATACGTTAACTTTTAACGGAGACATCATGCGTAACACACAGGATTATTGTCTCTTTGATGCCACCAACCCACAGCTGGTGTCGCATGGCTTCAACTCCCCCGCCCCCTGCACTGTGGTTGGGTGTTCGGCGAAGGGTCGTCTTATTGCATCGCGGTGCTCTTTACGAGATTATTTGCGGATAATTTTGGGAGAACGTTTTCTCGTCTCCAAAAAAATGCACTAGAGCGTTTAGTTTCATTTTTGCAGTGGTGTGAATCATAAGCCTTTTGAAACTTCAGCTCGGATGTCACTCGTGTTGGTGTCTCTGGATTGGATCTGTGGAAATTTTCTCTACAACTCCTAGTGGTGTGGATACCTTGCTAACCACTTAAAGACTCCTCGCTTTTTCAAGGTTTGTGTACTCTATTAGGATTGCTAATAGAGCATATGATTTGATATTTTCGGCCCGGTCCCCCGTGGTGTAATTTTTACTAATGGTTTGCGCATTTATTTATATCCCAAAAACAATTAATATTTCATGCATGTGGTGGTGCAGTTAGAATGAGTCAATATATTTAAGAACAATTTCCAGTAACACATGCTATTGACTAAATTACAACCACCTATCTGGTTATTACGTAGCCAATTAAGAACTCTCAACGGGGAGGGAGAAATCGAACCATCTAGCTATCACTAATCTTATGACAATATCGACACCCGCAGCCAAGTTGAAATTCGAATCGAGACTTGAGTAAGGGACGTTATCGACTTGGCCAAAGGCACTACACGTTTATCTCTGTGCATTCTATTACTCCTCTACTTCCAAATGATCGAGAGAATGTAATACAGGGCAATGACTTTATCAGGTTTTTTGGACTAAATAATAAATTTCCTGTTTAAAGCGCTTCCGCGCTCAATCGTCCCCGAACCGATATGTGTACAATCTGCATGAAAGCGTATATTAGCATCGCTCTAACGATAGTTAGAGTTTCATTTATGATGGCCAAATTGGAAACAGTAGAAATGCTAGTGGAGAAGGAGACACAAGGCAAAATAAGGGAAAGGGGCAAATATGGTTACAGACAAATGGAAAAAATGTGATACGCAATAAAAAATTTATTTAGAATATTAAAGTTATGTCTATTCTTTAAATGGTTCATTTTTAATGACGTTTATGGTGTTATTCTTTTGCATTTAATTGCTTAGAATAGCAAAACATTAATATTATTTCAGAATCCTTAATATCATGTCAAATCGCTTTTTCGAATATTCTTTTCTTTTGGAGTGTACATAAAATGTACTCGCATATTCCCTCTTTAAGCTAATAGTTTCGGATCTCTTTTAGGGGTTGATGATGTTAATGAATGAAGAAAGTGCTTCTATTTTAATCACACTTTTACAAATGTATAAAATACTAATGGGAGTGAAAAATGCGTCATTTCCTATGAAGACAAAGTACTTGTTAAATTGTCTCCCCGAAAGGTTGCATTTGGAAGTTAAAAATGAAGTTTTAAAGGTTTTTAGTTTAGTGATTAAATTAAGAGGTTCTTTCATAACGGATATGCGTCGCAGTGGGAACGAAGCTTACGAAATAACGAGAGATTTTTGATGCGCTACGGCGAATGGCTAAAGATAAAGGCTGTTTTTCTGAACATTTACGGCAAAATTTTCCAGGGTCTTCAACGCCGCCCTGTAAGTTTATCCGAGCAATTTAAGATTATTCAGAAATAACCTTGCACTTATGATGATTTTTAAAACCAAATTTATGCTTGCATTGCAACACTTATTAGGCACTTCTGGGCGCCCGGAGAAATGTTATCGCACTAGCAGCGAAAGATCAAAGAGAAAGAAAACAAAGTCTAAGGTAGTCTCATCCTGTGGCAACTCTTTCATTCGCGGCCTGTATGAGTTTACGATAAGAGGAAGATTAAGCAGCCTCCAAGCTCCTCAAAAAAATTACCACGGCCACACCAACTAGGCTGAGAAGAGTGCTTTCGAAGTGGAAGACAACTGACCTGATTCCTACAGCTATGTTGGAGAAAGATGCTCCATTGCTAATTATTTTAATGCAACTCTCTAAGAGCCAGTATATAGGTATGCATGAGTCATTGTCGGGAGCAGTAGCGTGTGGCGCCTTGTAGACCAAGCATTCGCGGCCTTTCGTGGTCGCGTCTTCAGTGTGATATTGCTTACACTAGTATATGCATAGACCTTCGAAAAGTAGCAGAATGTCATGGCCATAAATTATATCCTAATTGCAAAAAAATACGGATGGCTAAAAGTGCTACTTACCCAGGGGAATTTACTATTTTAGAAGACTCATGTGAGGTTAAGTATCGAAGTCTATTTGATCATACAGCATCACGTACCTTGGAATGCATTTCACGAGATTCAATAACCTCTCATAATATAAATTATACACTAATTAGTAAATATGGCATTGACGGAATCTCAGGTCATTCTCAGTATAAGCAAATATATGGCATTGAGAATCGAAATTGGACGAATATTTATTCATCAGCTCCCTGCTCCGCAGAGCACCCGCAGTCTTTCAGTACCTCCTAGACCTTTACTCCACGTGATAAAATGCGTAATTTTTTCCGCGATTTCTTCAAATTGTAATACGTGGAGGCTCTTTTCAATGTTTGTATCTCTAAAATCTCCACAGCGGAGTCGATACGGCTACAATCCATTCCATACACCTGCCGCCCCGTTGCAGGCGGGTTCGACCAGACTTGACAGCGCGATCGAAAAATTAATGTGAAATTCGGCGTCGCAAACGGTCGCAGCATAACTCATCGGATTCGCACTATAGAAGCTTTGTAGAGTTTCCATATGTAAGTTACTTCATGATGCTCGGCGGTGCAATTTACATTTTCTCTACAAATTATAAAAAATGACCAAAAATGAGGGTCCGCCATTTTGTTTAATATCTTCGGTAAATAATAACAAACATGTAAGTAGACTACATTAAAGCAAAGATGAAAAACTGTTTCCTCTAATTAAATCACCTTTTATTCCGATTCTTTACCCATAAAGGTTCAGCAAGGGCTTGATTTTGAAGATTTCGTCAGAAAATTGAGTGTAGACAATTTTTGCGAAATTTGTGCAACTTTGACCTCATGTAAATTGTTAATTGCTGAGTATTAAGGAAAATGCCTTGCATCATCGTATGTACAGATCTTTTGAGAATATTTATGCAAAGTTTCAGCTTCCTGGCTTAAAATTACTTTTTGAATTTTGACCAGGTATTTTCGATTTCCGGAGGATATTATCCATTTCAGCCCACTGTGCGCCACCTCGACCGCCTTTGTCACCTGAGGAACACCGCCACCCGGAATGCACCAAGCCGTGGGAGGTTGGCTCACACCCTCGCGGCTTTCCCTTTCTTGCAGAAGGGCCATCACTCACGGACGTTTTCCCCTGCCACACACCTTTATGGTGGCTTGCAGGGTATTATGTAGATGTAGACGTTGCTGCTGCCTATCACTAACATCCCCCCCTTCCCATCCTGACGATTCCTCCTCGGTGAAGCCCTCGGGGAAGCGGTGAAAGGGCCTGCGGGGACCTCAGGGCTATCTACAGACAGCACTTGGTACCGGTTGGAGACACGGATCGGAAATTCCTCCCCGCGCCGCAGCCTTATTTTCCCCCCTTTTATACCCCCTGAAACTACCCTCCAATCTTCAGGTCTCCGCAATGAAGCCGCCTCTTCACGGAGAGTTCGAGCTCTGGGCACATCCTCGATCACCCAGCCGTTAGTTGCAGTCGGGCGAACCCGTGCATTCCCTTTGGAACGACTAGCTTTCGAGTCCATGCCAGAAGCCTTCCCTCTCTCAGTGACGGGTACCATCGCTTATTACAACGGAACTCCGCCACCAATCTCTCCAACTCGGCGATGCGCAATCGAAGAACCGAAGTTATGGGTCCTTTGTACCCAGATAATTACTTCCATAGAATATTTGGATATTATTTAAATAATTATATCTAATAAAATGCTAACATTTAGAGATACTTACTTAAAAAATAACTTCAAAATCGGATTCAGCAGGTCAAAAACCTTGGGATACTACTATTTTACTTTGTAAGTACGTTGATATAACGACGGTATTAATTTTGGTCAGTTTTTTCGTTTGGGACCACTGTGCCTCGCAACAACATCCCGAATCGTGGGGAGGGGGGCAAACTCCTTGTAAAATCTGTATAAGCGGGAGGGGGTTTGGCCTTCCCGGGCGAGTTGAAGACGTATATGTGTGTGTTGCATAACTTCCAGGGGGGAAACAATATACTTTCCGTCAAGTTAGTTCATTCCGTAGATCGCTGACCTGACGATAATTACCAAAGAGCACGTTTTGTATATACTGTCCACGCGAAAACACTCAAGTTGAACGCTTTATATCTCAAAAAAGGAAGAAGCGATATTCATACAGAGCATATCCGCGTGTAGATCATTCAGTCTTTCGCTCAATGCAGGTAACAGACTTTTTTTTTGATAATGGTTTGGAGTTAATCTCTTTGCCGTGAGGATGAAAATTTTCAAATTGCGCAATGTTTTTCGAGTCGAAGAGGGCTGTGTCACTTTGGCGGTGGTCATAACAAAATGAAATGCAAAAATGAAAGGGAATTTCGATGGAATATCAATTGTACTTGTGTCGTGATGTCCTTTGAGTTTTATATGATTTACTTATATTTGTTTAAGTTATTCTAGGAAATTTACGAAACCGGGTTTTCTCCATAAGTTTGCTACACTGGAAGCACGCGAACACCTTCGTCTTCAATTTTAAATATCTAATGAAAATCCATTAACGTCAGAACACTTGACTTTGCCGCAATACTTTATTTGAATTTTATATTTTTTGAAAAAGAGTTCGGAGCGAATGCGGAAAAGCCGATCAACGTATCCAATGAGTAGAACGATCTCAAGTCCAGTATTGACGGCAGAACTTAAATTCTGGCCGCTATTTCAACACGCAATTTCATACGTGGATTATTGTCTTCTTTTCGAAGAAAGTTGAGCTTTTCAATTAATTTTCGTTTCACCCCAGACCTTCCCAAGGTTAATGCTAAGCAGTTGCCTCGCGTTTAATGTCGGGAAGTATTGGTACTCGCGTAGTTTTAATATCTTGTCGACACTTGTAAAACAAACGAATATCGCGATAAAATGCTGCGCTTTTGATGCCCTTTCAATTCTTCGTAAGCATTTTTTAACATATCCCTATTTAAACATTTTTGTCAGTAATAACAATCTTTTTTAGTGTAAGAGTTAAACCTTTTGCGAGATATGCATCGTCAAATCAACCTATACGACGATTATTTCCTGGGACAAATTAGGTTTGGTCCTCCTTTGAACGTGCTAAAGATGTAAGCAAAACGTGATAACCAGAATTATTTACATGCATTGAGACGCAGATCTGAGGAAACGAACGTGCTAACGAGGAAAACGTGCTAACGAGAGTTAAACTGAAGACTGTACCAATTTTTCGCAGCGTTCACAATCGGAGCGGAGTCGCTAGGGATGAAGGCGCAAATAATTTTACAAATCGCGTAATGGTGTCAGTAAAAAAGTGAGCCACAACCTCTGATATCTGGGGGGGAGGCAATGCCCCTCCTGACCCCCCCGGTTGTTGCGCCCCTGGCATCATGGGATTCGCGCGAGACCTATCACCCACTTCAAAAGATTTTAATTTTCAATTTTAGCCTACTCTATCCTTATGAAGTTCCTCAGTCTGATTTGTTGTTTCACATGCTTCAAAAAGGAAAAATAGAAGCTAGGAAGGTTTTCAAGGTAGAAGAAGTTTTTGTTTATCTGACAGACCTCAGGAAAGGTTTTGCTAATGTTTGAAGGCAAGTAAATTTAATTGCTTTTGACCAGAATTACTCTCCATTGGGGCAATGACTGAAGCTTGATACTATTTTGGGGGAAAACAAGAAGGTGATCAGTTATCCGATAAACAACTTTATTTTAGAATCATTGATGTCACACAAATGAAAAATACAAACTGACTCACGGATATGAAAGCATCGAAATTTGTTAACCTTTTAGACTTGAATCTCAAAAAAAAAAAATTTCAAAACCAATTACCGGAAGACGAATTTTCAAGTTTAAACTAAGCTACGGGAACTTCTTTGATTTCCCAAGTTTGAGACGCGACTCCTTGTTTAACGACTTAGAAATGCACAAGGACGGTATTGTAAAATGACAATGTCACTTGACAATAACTAATTTTGTAGAAATTTCCTCGGAAGAGCACAAACTTGCAGCGGCGTTGGTAGTGGGGGACAGGGGGGACCGAAGGCCTCCCCCCAACGAGAATGGTTCCGACACCTCTGCAAAGTTGTTCAAATGGCAATCACCATCCTAGCATCTTGTTCATCTGCCGAGAGATCCCTCTCAGCGTTGAAGGGAATAAAGACATGCCTTCGAAACACCCAAAGCTAGTGGAGGGTAGGTATATTACCTATCTCTTTCAAGTATAAAAAGTCGTAACTTGCTGAGCTACGCTGGCTGTGATCCTTCTTTGATTTCGTGATTGAAATGTTTGCAAAAAAAAACCGTTGAATAAATCTTCGATACAAGAAATGAGTGGAAGGACTTTTATATCTAGAGTACGCTTTCTTCTTTAATTCATACGTCATACGTACTATCATGGTTTCTGTTAAAATGAATATAGCATAGGTAACGAAAAGGCAGTACGGCGGTTTCTATTTACAGTTTCACAGGCCTAAAGGCAGGTGGAAAATAGTTAAGAAAGATTGCATATTTTACAGAGTGAAGCCTCCCCTAGCTCAAAACGCAGGCTTCGTCACTGTTGGCGATATATTGCTAGAGTAGGCTGTAGCGCATGAAGCATGTTTTAACATCAAACCATGCATGATAGGGATATGCAGATAAAATATTTAGAGAAATGTCTTTCTGACTAGTAATCAATATGGAGATTAAGAATTGAGAACGTGACTCTTATATCTATAAATTGTCTCCATGAAGTATGTAGTAGCATTGTATCTCGTAGTTGCATGTTAAGTAATGTTTGGTGAAATTCACCCCCTGCCACTCACCCTCGCGGTGGATCGCAAGGCACTGTAGATACCTGAGTTCTAATCTTAGAATGTACTCGTTGAGTACAACATCAAATTATCAACCCCCTACGAAAAGAAGAATCACAAGTCTTGATCCACTTAATTAACTCCCAAGCTGCTATGAAAGGAAGAGCTGTGTCGGCAAATCACGAGCGATAAAGTGCTAGAGTGATTACAAGAAAGCAACGCTATCGCTTCAACGCATTAACCTCTTTTTTGATCTGGCCATGGTTTCAGCTGAAACCACAATCCCCATCTCGCCTTGATATCCTTATTAGCATCGGAGTAAGCATCTTAGTGGACCTACCCTTTAGGCGTGCTACAAGGGATACTCTCAGCACCTTATGACTATTACTTTCTCCTTGCTCTCGATGCCCAAGACCCCCAAGACGGTGACGCAGCAGAAATTGGGGAACGAAGATGCTGAATCGCTGAATCCTCTCCCCTCGCCTCCTGTGATAAGGAGCGGCTAGGAGTCGAAATAGAAGCTCCCATTGGCTACTCTCTGCCCCCTGCCCCCACCAGGCCCCGTGTGTGGTCCTGTTGGGTCCTGTCGATTACCGCGCGCGGGACTTAGAGAGCGGCACTCACTGGAGAAGGACGTCCGAGTGTCTTAACGAACGCCTTCGTTTCTCGAGGTAAGTGATTATCATCGTTACCATCAACTCTTCTTGTACTACCGCTTTCTTTCTAATACGTACTTACATTTTACAAAGAAATGTTATATTATTGCCACCTGCCATTTCGAAGAAATTTTCAATTATTTCCAGCTGTAGGTAACCTCGCGGGCTGTTCGTTGCTGATTGGAGAGGCATCCTTTGGGTGAGAGGTCTGCAATACCTGGAAAAGTAAGTGGCATTCGTGGTTTAAATAAGCTCTCATGGCAGTTCAGCATCGCACACTCGTAGGCAGGTTTTTATTTTGTTTGTGCAGGGAACGTTAACGCGATCCTTGTGTACAGGGCCGGCTTAAGAAAAAATGTTAACCCGGGCGAGAGAGTATTCCCACTTGTGAAATCCTTTTGTAGCATATATTCGCCAGTTAAGCTTAGTATTAAAAATTGAGTTGCGTAAATAGTAGTAAAGTAGCTTATTGTACATGAATGAAGTTGTCAGTTGAATTAAATCACGAATAACAAAAGCTATTTCCATTCCCAAGGCGCACCTTCCCTTTTGGCGCCCCGGGCAGCCGCCCGGGGCGGGCCAGCTAATGTGCACGACTAAGGACTTGCAAGGACCTACTCGTGCAGGTCCTTGGAGGGAAATATTTTTCCTGCATAAAGTATGTTTTTTGACTAATTTGACCGATTGACGAATTGACCAATAATCTATTGGGGGGAAATCGTTGACCGTAGGGCACAAGCACTAATGCAGGTATAAATTATATTATATCTGAATTAGTGGGAAGCTGGTGTAGTGTTGTGTGCGTCCGACCCGCACTAAGCGTTCCTCCTTCGAGTTTGCTTGGCACGGCGGCATACCGACAAAATGGGCTTCTTGCCCTTAGCGTCGGAATGGTCAGAATAAGAACACCGTACTGAGTTTCTCAAATTTTTATATTGTAGCCATCTAATACTAAGCTGTGGGGGAGTGTGTAAAAGGAACTACCGAAATGATCTCCTGAGTGCTGTCAGCATTTCAGTTATATATATTCAGTCCGAACGAAGGTGGAACTTCATTGCGGACCAAGGCCCCCATCCCTTCCATTCCTATCCGTTTACCTTTCCTCCCAGTCTAAAGCGCCTAAAACACCCGTGAAAAAACTTCATTTCAGTATATATATAGGGCCGAACGAAGGTGGAACTTACCGTCTCTTAAGGCCTGGTTACACGACACTTAAACACGTACGAGTTAATGTGTAAATCCATGAACGCGAGAATGAACGCGAAAATGCACCGTGTAACCACACCAAAATGTACAAATGAATGAATGCGTGAACAGAAAATAGAACCTGTTCTATTTGGTTCTTGCATTCGCACAAGTTGCGCTGAAACCATTCACGCAAATGTACATGAACCCTTACGTGTTAATGTATCGTGTAACCAGGCCTTAAGGAAACAAATAGGTGATCTTCTCCCGGATATTCAAGCTCCGCAAAAGGTGGAAAATATCAATGAGGGCAGAAGTAGGGGAAAGAAACAACCATTTGCCCTTATTTTGATTTCTCTCTCGATCTCCAAATTCTGGCCCACAACAGTAGTATTAAGAATATACTTGCATAAAATTTCTTTTAACTCAATGTGTACCATGGTATTTAAATGCCTTCTAACCCTCCGTTCCGGCGGACTTTTAAACCTGTTTGAAAATGCATTGCATCAGTAAAAATGCTGTAAATTATTTAAAAATGAAAATTTTTTGATGGGATATGGAAAATAATACTCACAGAAAGTCTCAGTATTTCCTCTGTGTGCGATACTCCATAAAACATTTTCCCTTGTGGAGTGGAACACTGCAAGTTGAGCACACGTACCATAATTTTTCTATAAGAACACACTTTGCTCCTTCGGGTGTGGTAGTTCTTCTTCCCCTTTCCCACGATAGGGATGAGATGATGTTTACGAAGGTCTCTCAAGAGATGATGTGGGTGATCTCTCGAAGGAGCAATCTCTGTCTTCGTCCGAGGATGGCTCATCTGGCTCCTACTCCCTGCTCACTCTTTGGCGGTCTGGAGCAGAAAGCATTTGAATCAAATGCTATTTGATTCATTTCGTGTTTCATAAACTCTATAAGCATTAAAAGTAGCACAGTTAATTAGCCATAGGATTATTCTTCGACCATTTCATTGTTTTTCTCATGATTGTATAATACGATAAATACATATCCGCCCTGTCCACAACTTTCATACTTTAATTGTATTTCAGAATACAGTAAGGTTTTTTGATCAGAAGTCCTGTGATCCTATCTTTCTGCTCTGTATTACCCATATTAGCACTGTGAATAGTACTAATCATCCTCACCTCTCATTTGTCTTTCCACACCACTTAGCGAAAACACGTGCACTGTCATTTTTTCAATGTTTTCACCTCACTTTTCAAAGTGGCAGGGAACCCTCTATTTGGTCTGATGGTTCCACTAACTCGAGTAAGTTTTTTGCGAACATCGAAGATCTATCACCAGTTGCGAAGCATTCTGCATGTTCATTACACGTAAAAGAAAACTTTCTTCCATTTATTTGAATGTAATCACTCCAGCAATTTCGATCATGGTTACATGTTAAGAACAAAGGTAAAAAATTCGATTTTCTAGTACAAAATGAGATAGCAAAATTAAGGAAGAATTCTGATGTTAACCTAGTAAATGATTCTCTAATTTGATTGTCATTCACCTCTTTTAAATTTTTAATGGCTTGTACCATGTAGTTGACTCCTGTTTTCTTGCATTGACGTCATTGCTGTCCTTGTGTGTGAGTTCGCCTTCCTTTCCTGCCCCCTTCCACTAGTTCCCACTCCCCAACTGTCCAAAAAGGGATTACTCACCTATCGTGGTCTCCCCCCCATCCCACTCCCTTCCTTACTTTCCTTCCCCCTGCCCGTAATTTGAGAGTATTTAAGGAATGGACATGTATTCTTTTTCACCTTGATAATGACATAAAAGTGTCGAAACCATGGTCGAAGTAAATAAAACTTTAGTGTGGAATGTACAAAGTGAATTTTCTTTTCCAATCTCGTGGTTCCACAAAGTGAAGCCTCAAACGTTGAACCGTGTAGTCAATATTTGACAATGTAAACTGGGTTGCACATGCGGAATTTCAGTCTTCTCCTCCAAGGAATCATTGCTTCATCTGACGATAACTCTTGTTTGGGCTTATAAACTGTCTGAAAATTTTCACAGTGTAGTCCAAAATTGGTCTGATTTTGAAGTCTGTCAGCTGTTTTATTTGAAAACAAATGGAAATACCATGCTCAAATATTCTCAAATTGTTATTAGACAGCTCCACGAGATCGGAAATGCTTTCTAAACAATTTGGCCTGACTAGTACACCAGGTGTGCCTTCAAATTTCTCTAATTTGATTTTTACATCTCGTGATTCCCATACACTGAAATCCTTACTGTCATAATCTCCATAATCACTATCTTCTGAAGACTCAATGTCTCTAATGAAGAAAGGTTGAGCTTCCCTTATTTCCGTGATAGTTGAAAGTCGCTATCATTTTCACTCTCACTGCTATCTTCATCAGTCTCAAGAGGCGCCTATGATAATTCATCGGCGCACATGTCTTCTAAAATTTTTATCTTCTCTTATTGTTTTTCTTTCAGTGATTTTCATCATTGCACAAGTGATGCTACAGTAGGAAGGAATTGTAATCTCTCTGGTTTACTGAAGCATATAGGCACTAGAAAATATTTCAGTGTATGGTACATAAAATACCCAATTGTGCAGCAAAAAAATCCTTGAAAACTGAACTTGAGTGAAGAAACTGTGAGCTAGGTCTCATGGGAGACTAACATTAAACCCTTAATTTTCATATGCCTTTTGTGACGGCGTCTCATATAGTTAGAGCACAATACACGCGATTGAGAGCAAGCCAGGATGAAGAAAGGCAGATATGCGTGGGTGAGTCGATGGTGAAGATGAAAAATGCATAGCTTTGAAAAAAATATCTGGAAGTGAAAGATATGCCTTGCTTTATTCGGCAGTAGGACTTCTAAGATTGTTCCCTTGCTAGGCAGGCCCAAAGTAGTGTAGGGTTAGGAGCACAAATGATAAAAACTTCATAAATGTGTTATTGATATGACTCCTAATATGCATTCTAAGAACATTGACTACTTGCGATTGCTAATTCCCCAATAAATCTATTTGAATAATTATATTTTACTCTTGTGTTTCAATCTCAGTGTCACAATATGTATCATCTGACCTTATTACATATTTACTTTGGTAATTTTTGTAAAATAACACTACATATTTACATTGCCTGCAAAACATTTAAGGTGAAGAGATTAGAACAAATTGTTTACCATCTCTGAAGTCAGTTTACTTGTCCATGCAGTTATGTGACTCAACTGCTGCAAATGGCTCTAGTGTGCAAAAATTCAAAGATATCTTAAATTATTATTTTAAAGAAAAACAATTTATAGGAACTCAAGAAAGTATACAAACAACGCAAAATATAATTATTGACAAGAAATGCTCTTTAGACACCAACAAAATGTATATAATTTTGATAACCGATTAGAATACACTCAGTCAACAGTAAAAACGAGAATTATCGTTATCCGTTCTTAATGCATGGCTCAGGAAAAATGAAGATTCTTGTGATCCGTACACAACATGTTAACGGTGCATTTTTTCCAAATGTTGGCTATCTACCTTAATTCAGTGTACAAACTGTGAATTGATTTTCTTTCAAACTACATTTTACTTCGATGGAAAGCTCTGAAGGATGACTCAGTGTATCCCTTCCAAAGAATTGAGTATGATCAATTGACATACTAATTTTAAGCTCACCCTCTTGGATGGGGGAATGGTGTTAAAACTGAGGGGTTTTCAAGTACTTGCTAATAAATGTAGTGATACTAATGATGTAGGTACTTGCTAATTAAATGTCAGTGGGTTCTTCTCTGTCTACAGTGTCTGAGGGATCAATTGCTGAGAAAACAGAAGATGCAGTTGAAGTAGATGAGCACATACAAGCCCTGGAGACGGCTGTTGGCAAGCTGCCCAAGCTGCCAATATATAGACCAAAAGGTGAGAGAGGTGTGAAAGATAAGTACATATCCACTCAAAATTTGCAATAGGATGGTTGGTGAGTGCAAAGTGACTAGGTACATCTATAAATTATTGCAAGTTTCCTAAAGTTTTACAATCTAAAAAATGAGCAGTGATAATACCTTGATAATACAATAAAATTCAGCATTATTTAACTGCTTGGTGAAATGTATTATGATTTGTCTCTGCAGTTGTGCCTATTTGAATTAATCCAATTGGAAAGCAGTGATGGACTCCTGTTTTGGTGTTGTTAGAATGTGTTTAACACCTTAAGAGCTGTGGGGGAATATGCAGTGGACTCTTGTTAGCATGTTTGTGTAGTGACTCAAAATTCTGAATGTGGTAACGAGGTAAACATGCTAAACAAGTTAGGCTTTCAAAGGTAGGTAGAAAACGTATGTGTGAGTTGCATAGCTTTCAGGAGACGGCTACACTTCTTCATTTTAGTTAATTCCGCAGATAGCTGGTGTTCTATTAATATGGTAAATGTTACATTTACACTCATTATGCCTCCAAAAAAATAGATACAATTCCTCATGTTGATGCACACTCAATAATTAACTATAGCGATAATGACCAAATGGCACATTTAGTATATTCAGTCCTTGCATAAAGTGTTTAGACTTAAGTTTGAGGCTTCATATCTCTAAAGCAGGAAAAGCGATATTCATACAGAGCATATCAGTGTGTAGATAGTTTTAATTTTAGGATGAACGCATGTAACTGGCAAGGGCCTAGCCACATTGAAGCACCGATTCCCATCAGATCACCGAATCGTTGGGCCTGGTCGGGGGTTGGATGGGCAACCCTCCTTCATACCTTTGCCATGGTCCCTTTTTTGCAAGTGGCAGGCAATTTAAATGTGGGTTGGCACCATGGATCTAAGTGCCAGGTAGAAAGAGGTCTAGGTGCCAGGGGGACTCCATAAGGCCTCCAACAACCCATTCAGTTTAGATTTTTAATGCAGGTGACTGGCATTTTTTTAATAATTACTATAGGGTATGTTTTTGCTGTGAGAATGAAAAATAACAGGTGTTCTCGATAAGTATTTGACTTGGAGGCATGCTGCAAGAACCTTAGTATATTTTTTATTGCAAATCAATTAACATCATGACACCTATAGTCTGTATGGCGTTAGTTGGCAGTTACGCCATCAAAATTGATGAGGGCACATCGATTTTCCACCAATTAGAGAAGCTAAAAATCACACATGTTGCCAAGTTTTTTTGCCAACTTACAAGGGACAGAACAATTTACTGTCTCTAAAGCGAAGTACCCTGCGGGAACTTCAACTCGTTTAACAGGGAAGTCTTCTCCATGGAATTGTAATTCATTATTAATGGTTTACAGCGCAAGATTTTAATGGCAGTGGTAGACATTAATGTAATTGTCTTACTACTGGAGGGAATCCATACCAAGTACTCAGTTACAGGCAGTCCTCGAGTTACATATTAGATGCATTCCGACACACGCTGCATAAGTCGAAAATGACATGTCGAAAATTTCTCCAAAACTAAGTCTGTGCTCTGGAGATTTTAATCGATGCAGGGAAATTTTTCAGGCAAATGCCCTTCAGTTCATTCCAAAATAAAAAATTCTTATATTTATCCTTAATATATTTTCATGAATAAATGTTAATGTCACCTGGAAGTTGCATCGTGATGCAACCTGATTTTGATGCAATGAAAATGCGTAATATCTTTACTCTGAATTGACCAATTGCACAGATTAGTGAAAGTACGGTACCTTAACCCGTTAACGCCTAGCGGTACCATTTGGTACCATTCGGTAGTGTATTCCTAATGTTAACTTTATTTATATTTCTTGATATTCCTTCTGATTTTTTAAACTTTAAAACAATTTACATATATTGAAGCATATAATTCCAAAGATTCCGCTTTTACTGAACCATAATTGACGCGCATACAGATGTTAGAAATAGGAGAATTTTCAATGATCGCCAAAAAACTTTTTTTGTGCACTCATTCCATTTTTTTTAAATTTATCTATTCCTGAATTTTCTACGTGAATTTTTCAACTATTAATATTAAATCACAATACATGTAGCTATGAGCTAGAGTAATTTGTTTGGATTTAGATGTATTCGTTGTAAAGTTACAATCTGTAATATATCTGTGGTACCATGTGGTACTGATAGGCGCTTCCCATGCTATTTTTATGCGGGGAGCGAATCTCTTCCGCATTTGTATTTCTACCCAAATTTTTTCATATATAATGTTTTTTTAACACTTTTTATAATTGTAATTATTTATTTTATTATTATTGTAATTATTTTAAATGTTTATTTTATTTATATATGATTATAGCGTGAGATTAATGTATGTACACCTCGAAAATGTCCGTAAATCGCAATAGTAGACTGCATGTGGTGAACCTGGTCTGAGCGGTAATTCACGCAAGAGACCTCAAATATGCGAACAAGTGATCATTTAGGAAGCTAAAGAAATTACTGTACGATACATGATTTTCCGTAATCCTGACTATTCATCATTTCGCGAAGTGTCCCCTACCACAGTTTTTGAACTTTTTTTGGACAAAGTGCCATTTCTCACTTAGCGCTGGAATCAAATAAGTATGTCCTGTTCTGCAACTGTACTAATCCTAACATAACCAGGGCCTGTATTCTGTATCTCCAAACCGATCGGTACGGGAGACCTTCCGTTGGTTTGGATGGCAAACCGACGAAGAGGGAACATCGGTGCGATTCTGTACGCAACCGATCGGTGCGGCGGCGACCTCCAGTCGGTGCGAAACAGGGAATCCTACTGACACCTAATTGCTGTCGGTACGCTCGGGTTTCAGTCGGTTTGGCTTGTTTACCACTATTCCTATACTTGAAGGCGAGGTTATTGGAGATAATTATCATTTTTTCTTGGATATATTTGCGATATAAAATGTTGAAAATATATTATAATAGTTACACGAAGTTTACTTGACAACATAATCATTCTGTAATTAACGTGAGTGGAGGTGAACTGAGAATGTAAAATGTTGCCAAGAACAATACGAGTGAAAATTAGAAAAAAGGTAATAAGATATCACTAATATTGATAATTTTCTTGGAATACTATGCACAAGACATCATTTTACTATTGCGCCAACATTTTATGTAACGTAGCAGACGATATTAAGTATATCGAAATCTTGCATTATCTTTCTCTGTGTACATACCGGTGAACGGCAGCAATACGCTGTCATTTTTTATGCGGTGCATTTGCTTTGCCTCCGTTATTTTCGTATATGTATTTCCGCTCTGCTTCAATGGAATATTGCTTTTCTCGGTCTTCGCACCCTCATTGACTATCCAATGGGAAATTCCATTGTTGGTTTCCTATAGATGAACCAACCAAATTTTCTCATTGTGAAAGATAGCAGTGTTAAATTCTCTTTATAACTTCATGAGTGATTACTCTACCTAATGTAAAAAGTTTATAAAAACGATTTTGTCGGGCATCTAACACCAACTTCAACTCATTACAGTAAAACCTCCATACAACGAATTTGTTGGGACCGAAAAAATCACGACTTCGCTGTAGGGGGTTTCGTTGTACGGAGGTGACATGCGGGTTGCGTCATCGCAGGGGCGCCCAAATGTTCCGTGAGGTTTATGATGCAAGTCGTGTAAATTTCTTAATCTTGCTTTATTCACCTTTCCTAAGGTGATGATAAACAATTGTTATTATTTACCATCAAATACCGTGGCTATCACCTCGTGATTTTCAATCTGCGTATTTCTAATTGAAATTATTGTTTTTCTCGTCCATTCTGCTCTACGCCTCATTGCTTACATTAGTTATGTTCTGATATTAAAGGAATGCCAAAATTAATGCCTGTAGAATACGTATTTTTAAAGTGCTCCATAATTTTTCTGAGTATCTAGTAGATATTATTCTTGGAGTGCAATAATTTAAGTCAATATCAATTGGCAGTTTTATACAGCAATTTTGCTTGAAAGAGCACATATTGCCATTTAGACTTACGAAATAAAATGAATTGTTGGAATTGAAATTGAAATCCCATTGAAATACATTGTAAATATCTATGTTCGAGACCGGTATATATTAGATATCGATAAACAACGATGGAAGTTAGGTGGAATGAGTTAGTTACCACGAGTAAAAACGTGGCAGTCGGCAATGCCCTGAGGTCACAATGGCAATCTCAGATGATAATGCATTGATGATGCCTTCATAGAAGCTGGACACGATCGGTATTCTGTTGGCACACCCGTTCTTCAGTGCCAAAAAGCAGTACCATCGCCTCGATGTACTGCTTTTCGCCTCGAGTACGCCAGGTAATATTTGAATCCACGCCTTGTTGCCTTTATACTTGAAGATAACCTCTTCATACTTGAAGAAAATTTTAAACCAGGTTTGCCCTTTTTCAGTCCTTTGCAGAGCGCCTCTCATTTTAAAATGTGCACCATTTGCAGGCTAAAACTATTAAACTGGAATAATTAGTCGCTAAAGCAGAATCACATGAGTTAAATGTCTTACGTTAGCAATTAAGAGAATAAAAACACGTAAAAGAACCTGAGCCCACTCTTTTCGCGTCTTTTATGACTTTAGAAGGACCTCTTTCTAAACCAAGCAGACGAGCGAATATCGCTGTTCTGAAAATTCTAGTTGCACCAGTAATACTGCATGCTAACAATTTGGAATGGAGACGTTTTGAGTTGGACGCAGCAAGAAATCTAACCTATAGTAGTGCACGCACTGAAATGAGTAAGAGGAAGGAGTGCAATGCCAACTTACCCCTCCCAAACATTCCATACCAAAATGCCTATTATTCAATAAATTAACTACGCTCTTACTCGCCTCTTTCTCTACAATGCTGCTGTTATCTCCCATCCCCTTCCCACGTTCCGTCGGGGAAACCTCCCTCGCCCATTCCACTCCTCAATGACTCCCCCTACCCCTAACCGAAAGCTCATGTGATTCCGATATATCGTGACCCAGTCGTCTGCCGCTCTTCAAATAGTCCAACCGGTTAGGCACACAGACAGAAGAAGTACAATAATTCCTGTAATAACTAATCCGGTTTTCGATTTATCTCTCCTTCACTTACCTCCTCACAAATATAAATACAGGACCATCTACCATACTCGCCGTATATATACAGTCAGCTCTCGTGCGACTTACCTCGGCCGAAGCATTCCATATTGCTTGAAAATGAGTATATTTCAGGAAGTTAAAACAAATTTCGAAAAATTACATAGGTTTAAAGCAATTTTTTAATTCAAAATTATTCTATTCAAAATAGTTTTCTAAAGTCGTCTGTCTCATCCCTTTCCTTATTTCTTTGCTGGCTGCTGGCTCAACCTGCCGATGAATCTTCAAATTCTCTACTCCATCTTCGGACATTAAAAAACTCGCTTCAAAACATCTATTGCGTCCACCACTTCCTTCCAACCAGGGCGCACTGCACTATTGCTGGGCTCCTCTCTCTTCATCGCTCACATCCTGCATCTCCGCCAAAATTTCGGGATCCTCATTGTCGGCAAATACAGCGATATCATTATCAATTCTCGCATAATATTCAAAAGATATGTTTAATAATTGATTCCCTCTCCTCCGGCTGTGGGTCGTCTTGGGCGTCCATCTCTCCGGGAAAGCCTGCCCTCCTGAAGCAATTCGAAATCGCGCTTCTCTCTACTCCATCCCAAGCAACACACAGACGCTGAATGGCTTGCAGAATGTTCCACTTCAATGACTTGATGTCTTCAGTGTTTCCTAGTCTAGTTAGAAGATATTCGACTTGTTGCCTTCTATATGCGCAATGAGTGAGAACAAAGGAAACTTGACGTGACGCTGAAGGCATCTGTTCGACGACATTCGATCAGTTGACGTCTCCGATGCATACAGCGCTGAAGATTCATTGAGCCTAACTACTTTTTCGTCGTTTATTTATTCATTCATACCAACGGCAAATCCATTACATTTTGAACAGTTATCAAATAATATATATGTATCTTAAAGACATCGTTGTTGATCCTATTTCTAAAATAAGGATTTTTTGTCTTGAATTAAGAATTTTTAAAATTCCCGACTCAGACCAGAAAATCATGAATAATCCACGAACATTTCCCTGCATTGAAAATTCACGAATTCCCGATTTTCCAGGTTTTCTCGGTCAGTGGACACCTTGATAAGGGACGCTGAATCGGATATTATCGAAATTTAATTTAGAAAGAGCTGCTCTGCAGATTTTCTGTCAAACCAGTTCGACTTGTAAACCGCCTAGGCGGTTCAGAGAGGAGCGCAAAATTGCCAAGCACTCCTTCTTGGAGCGGCACAAAGGTCGGAGCGGAGCAATAGACGGAGCCACGCGGAGCGGAGCTTTGGCTTCCCTTACACGTTTCTTATGGTGGGAACCATCAGAGTTGACCATGCCTTCACCGAGGCAGAGCGTCAAGTTTCCTTCATGCCCTCCGCTCCGTAGGTCTCGGATTTGAACCCCTTCGAAGCTCGGAGCAGAACGGTTAAGACGCGGTACACTCCGCTGCGGTTCTACTTCCTGCTTAGTACGTAAATATCGATGGAAAAAAATACCTGCAAATGCAAAATACTGCGTTTCTTCTCAATAATTCGTTCTAGAGGGGCACTTTTCATGTTTTGGGCCCATTATCAGACTTCGTTGTACGGAGTTTTCGTAATCAGAGAGGTTCGTTACGGGAGGTTTTTTTGCGTGCATTGTCCATTGGAAGGGTCCGGGACTGGGCCAATGACTTCGAAATATGGAGGTTTCCTTAAAATTTCGCTGTATGGGGGTTCGTTGTAGAGAGGTTTTACTGTACCATGATAGAAATAACTAAATGACAACTGAATGTTGGTATTATCGCTTGCTGTCGTCAATAAAATGCGTACTTCTTATTGTACAGTGCTATTATGATGTAATAGCTTATCAAGATAATGCTTTCTGACGCAATTAGTCTTCGGCTCTCACATACGTTGCTTTTTAAATGTATATTAAATCGCTAAGTGTTGAAATTGTCTTGAAAATTGTAAACACTTGAAAGTACATTTCAGTAGTATGGCACAACGTGGATTTCAGTTTGTCCTCAGCTCCCATTTGAATAAAAACTATGTATGTAATTTCCAACAGCATAATAAACATTAACATCAATATCAACCATGGCATCTACTTGATTACCCACAAAGAATATGAAGTATAAAATAAATACATGTCTTGATCATCTTACCCTATTCCTTCATCACATCTCCCTCGCTATATTGTTGAGTTATAAGGCTTCTCTTTCATCAATTGGCACAGTAAAATGAAAGTAAACATCCGCGTAGGCCTAAATTACGATATCCCATCAAATCTTACTCGCCTAACAACTTGAGTTTACACTTAAATTAAATAAGCGTAGACATTCCTACTCAATTTAATAAATAACTACCGATTTTACAACTTTAGGTTTATTCTCAATGGATATTACTACGGCAAAGTGACACTATGGGCTATTAACAACTCTACGTAACCGTGATGAAATACTTAAAACAATAATTAATGCCATCGATTAAAACAAGAATTAACACTCGCGGTAACTCCATTCCGTAATATAAAAGCAATGGATATATCATATAGTTATCCCTCACACAACATTTATTTCTAAGACATATTCCACTCAATTTGGAGTAAGTATCATACTTTCCTTCACAATATTTTCACAGAGCACTTTATAAATCCATATTTCAAGTAAATATGCAATCAAAAATTATTACGCATATGAAATCAGAGCTTTCAGCAAGTAAATATTGATACAAGCATTCATTACGTGTCGCTGCGTTCCATTGTTTACGCTGCGATATCTTTTGGCGGTAAAAGTTGCTCGCCGTATTTCTGTCTTCATTTGTTTCGTCTCCTCTGCCTCCGGTTGGCAGATACGTATCACGTGACGTCGACCTTCGGGAACACTCTTAAATCGCTCCCTCTCCTTCTTTTTCCTGGGAGGGGGAAGCAAACCGACTGGGTTTGCCACCGACAGCCATACAGAATCTATCGAGATGGTTTTGTCGGCACGGGAGGGCCAGTTGTGACGGAATCTGTTCCGGTCGGTTGAGTGAAAAGGTAAACCGATCGGTATGGAACCGACAAAATACAGAATACAGGCCCAGGGTGGCGATCGTCAGGGAAAACTGGGAAAACCTGGAATTGTCAGGGAAAATTGGAAATCTGGAAAAGTCAGGGAATTCTCGTAACAGTCGTGGAAAAACTGGGATAGTAAATTCTCATTATTTTTCTACCATGACATTTATCGGGCAGTCTTTCCCGCCCTTTATTTCACCAACTAAAATGAATGTCCGTCGCCGAAGTGCATAGAATAAGCCCCGTGAATTCGTTGAACATTCCATTGTGAATCTTAGTTATTTAGCTGTGAATTAGTCTTACGATGTATCCCTTTTGTATATCCTTAGTGAGATATTTGCCCAGTAGCGTTATAATTCATGATCACCATGTATTCCGCTCATCACAAGGAATCCAAGGCCATGTTGTTCGGAAGATTTTACATCGTGTTTTTTTTAACTTCCGAGACTCAGGTCAAGAGGTAGTTGCAGCACACTAGCTCGTAGTAAATACGTGCTTGAGTTCTAAAAAACGAGACGATGATTCTTAGAATGGTTATACAAGTACGATCACACATGTAAACAAAATCTTATGTAAGATCATCTTCGATTCCCATAACCCCCTTCATGAGACAGTAAGGAGAGTCCTCCTCCCCTGCCCACTTTTCACGCTCGACGTAATTATTGAATGGGCCCCTTAGCTCCCCCTCAAAGCAATTTAGCCAGGTCACGAACCACCTCAAAAATGATATTTCTGAATATGATGCTGCCGTTGCTAATTGCCTCCCGTTTTCGCTCGCAGTGGCACGATTACATTTTGTTTGTTTATACAAGTATTTTTACATTTTTGGTTCCCTCTTACAATCAAGGGGTCATAACCACGTTTCTAAAATTGTTATTCTCTTCTAAATGCCAATAGAGCCATCCGATTTTGATCCAGTCTAGCAACTTGGGCTTGGTTTGTATTTTTCGCGCAACCTGTGCCGGAGTGCATCAGTAAATTCGCCATTAACTTTCCCTTCGATGCCTTTTCAGTAATCTTAAACTTCCCAGAACTACCACAACACGCTACCTCTTCCTTGAAGAATTAGACATTGTCAATTTGTAATTTTACCGAAGGAAACATAAACAGCCACGGAAATATGATATGCGGCCTCGTACCCGTGGCCGCGTATCGTGTTATAAGTGTGTATAATTTGTGTGAGGGCTTAACTTGTGAAGTTTTAATGTATTTTTTCATTCTTATAGCTTTAAATGTATTGGTTTTAGATTTTAACATTTTCTGAGTTTTGACGAAAATTTAATTCAGCAGAAATCAAATATTCCGATATTAGCAGACCTTTTGGCTATCGGTCAGGGGAATTGGTAAGGCCATCAGGGAAAAGTCTGGGAATTTGAAAATTGTATATCAGTAGCCACCCTGATATCACATGAAGAAGTGAAAGTGTTCCCTGGTGAAAATAAACCGTGACAGACAGTGTGACAGACAATGTGACAAAAGCGTGAACACAGTGTGCTTAGAATGTGACAAGAGTGTGATTACAGTGTGCATACACCATGACAAAAGCGTAAATTGGGACTCAAAAGCGTGCAGAAAGCGTGATAGACACTGTGACAGTACAGTGTGTTCACAGTGTGAGGACACCGTGCACACATTGTGAGGACACTGTGACTAATACCCATGTACAGTGTGCTGCACATTATGGTCACACTGTCCATCACGCTTTGAAGGGAGCACACTGTGCGCACAGTGTACATACACTGTGACTAATACACTTGCACAGTGTGATACACATTGTTGTCACACTGTCTGTCACGGTTTATTTTCACCAGGGTTTTTTGCAATTCTTTTCCTTCATGGGTAAAATACGGTTCCTAGTAAAAGACACTATTGGGAGGGAGCACAGGACATGAGAAATGAGATTGTGTGTAATTCAATGAGGTGAGACAGATTGTTACTAATAAATAGATTAGGGATGTGCGAGTACTCGAAAATTCGAGTCGAGTAGTTGGTACTCGACTCGAGTACTTCGAGTATACGAAAGTGGAGTCGAGTAGTTTTTGTCGACGGAGCCGCCAAGGCCAATAGGTTCAGAAATCTGCCGACAGGAAGCGGTGTCATCAAAATCGTGTAATGCTCTGGTTACACGATAGATTAACACATACGAACATGTACGTACGTTTATTTACATTTGCGTCAATGGTTTCATGTACGTTTGCGTGAACGAATGGATGAATCGGTGGTTACACGGTGCATGAAACCGCATATACCGTATTCCTCCAAATACCCCTCCTTCCTCCCCCCCTTTTTGGCTAAAATCTTCGTGGGAAAAGTCTTTGGGGGGGGGCTATATTCGAGCTCAATGCACCTGTTTCGTAATGTACGAGAGAGAGGTCGCCAGGTGTTGTGGCCTACGAAAACAAAAGAAAAACGCCCTCGATTCGATGGATCGTTTTTCGATTCGAATTCGAGGGAGCAGGAGATCCGGAGCGACGAGTTGACAGTGTGAGTTCCTGACGAGCGGATTGGACGGCCGAAACAAGGACAGGAGGACGAGAGTAGAACTATTGCTGTGGCCTACGAGAAGGTAGGAGCGATACTGGGGCGTTCTCTCTCTTTCTCTATCAAAATACAGTCCACTATCATTTTGGGGGCAATAATTAATTGCTGCGTAAAGGCAATATATTGCCTAGACATTATTTGGTCCTTCGGGCCGGATAAAGTAGTTTCTGGTACATACATCTCATGGTTGGATTTTGTGTCCTTATGCTTAGTGTCTTTAATGTTTGTGTGGTGAATATATTTGGTTATTGCCAAGTGTTACTGGATTTCGGCCGTTCGACCTCGTACGCGACCTAGTGATTATCTGCATTAGTTAGGTGAACAATGGGTAACGAAAAGGGACAAGAAGCTGAGGCAATGAGTGATTCACACGGTCATCGCCTCCTAAAATTAAAGAAAGCTCGTCGAGACGCCATAATTAATACGTTAGAACGGCTTTATGCCCTCACACGTGAGGATCAGATAGATATTCCGATGCCTAAATGTAGGTATGCAGCTCTGGAGGAAAAATATAGTTCGTTTTTAACTCTTACTGATGAAATTCGTGAGGATATGATCGAGTTGAACTTGGAATTCGATGAGGAACTAAGCATTAGCGATCGTGTGGAAGAGCTGTATTATGAAATCAAAGCGGTGGCAAGTCAGATGCTACCCACGGAAGTTAGTAATGCTAGTATGGGGGTGCCTACTCTTTCGCAAACGGCCAGGTTGCCGAAGATAAATATTCCTGTATTTGATGGGGAATTGGCTAACTTCAAACCTTTTTACGATGTTTTCTGTAGCTTGATACACGAGAGTACTCAGTTGACGGATATTGAAAAGTTTCATTACTTAATTGGGAGTGTAAAGGGGAATGCGCGGAAAATAGTGACTGGTCTTTCATTGATATCTGAAAATTACGCTATCGTGTGGAAAAACTTGGTTCGTCAATATGAGAATAAGCGATTATTAGCTTTACAGTACCTAGAGAAAATTATAAATGCTCCCGTTCTGAATAACGACTCGATAGAAGGTTTCCAGTCATTAATTGAAAATTTGTCTGAAAACGTGAATGCTTTGAAGGCCATGAATATCCCTCAGTTGGCCGATTTTATCTTATTCGTTCTTGCGGTAAGAACGTTAGATAAATACTCGCGCAAGCAGTTTGAAATGGAACATCATGAAATTGAATTTCCCCGCATTGATGACCTAGTCAAATTTGGACACAAGCATATCAATATACTGCGCTCATCAGGGTCGAGGTCAAGTACTCCGTCAAATGCGAGATTAATTCAAGCAAAACGGAGCCTCGCAAGTCCAAGAACTTCACTCTTGGCAGCCAGTGAGAATGTTAATTTATTTTCATGCCCGCTATGCACGGGACAGCACCGTTTATATCTATGTAACACATTTATTTTAATGTCGGTGGATAAAAGAAGGGACTTTGTTAAGTCTAAGAATATTTGTTACAATTGCTTAGGTGGAAAGCATAAAGCAAGTGCCTGTCGATCCCGTGTATCTTGTCGTAACTGTTCAAAGGGGCACCATACATTGTTGTGCACTACCAAAGTATCTGGAAGTTCTTCGCGGATAGCCTCGCAACCATTTAGCACGGCAAAAAGCGACCAGAGAGGGCGGGGAGAATTTAATGCGAATGACGTGATGGAACGGGCATTATCTAACGCTGAAAGCAATATGCAGGACGAATTAGCTTGTCCAACGAGTCATATTGTTTCTCAAAATTCCATTGTATTATTGGGAACGGCTATTGTTGCCGTGAAGTCGGCGTCTGGCATATTCAACAATGTACGTGTTTTGATTGACCCGGCGTCGCAAGCTAGTTTCATCACCACCGCTTGCCAGCAAAGGCTGGGTCTCTCGAGAAAGCAATCCATGGTCGCATGCAAGGGCCTTGCAGATAATCCCGTCACTACTACGAAAGGCATTACGTCTTTGGTAATTCGGCCTCGTCAAGGGGGCGAGGAACTAACCACTACTGCCATAGTCATTCAAAAAATTACCTCGAGGCAACCTAGCGCTCTAATGCCCGATCGTGTATGTGATCGTTTCCGCTATTTGATATTGGCGGATCCCGAGTTCCATAAGCCGGGGGATATTGATATTTTAATCGGTGCAGAATTATACTTGCAAATTATGGTTGATGGACCCACGATTCGCTACGAAGGTAATCCTACTGCGTGGCCTTCGATTTTTGGTTACATTCTAATAGGTCCTGTAAAAGCTACCTCCAATTCTTTGCATACTGGTGCAAACATTTCCTCGTGTATTGTCACGAACGAGGAAAGTGACTTGGGCTCGTTGCTAGAACATTTCTGGAAGGTCGAAGAGATTCCGAGCAATCCGCCTGCCTCCGAAAATGACGAAAGGGCGGAATCGCAGTTCACGTCACTTCATTATAGAGAGGACAATGGGCGGTATGTTGTAACCATTTTATTTAAGGACGAGTCCCCTGAGACTTCTCTCGGACAATCTCAGGCCCAGGCATTAAAGAGGTATTCTAATCTCGAGCGGAAATTAGCACATGACACCTATTTGCGAGCAGAATATAATAAATCCTTAAGTGAATATCTCACTATGGGGCATATGTCAAGGTCTCAATGGGGATCAGGGAAATATGTCATTCCACATCATGCGGTGATTAAGGAGTCTAGCTCAACCACGAAAGTGCGCGTAGTGTTTGACGCTTCAGCTCGCACCTCATCAGGGCATAGTTTGAATGAACTACTTTTAAAGGGTCCGAAATTGCATAAAGACATTGCTGATTTAATCTTAAGGTTTCGTCTACATGCTGTGGCATTTGTAGCCGATATTTCAAAAATGTATAGAAGGATTTTGATACGTCCGGAGCATAGGGCTTACCAACATATAGTTTGGCGCTTACGAACATTCCACTTTGCAAGAATTTGAATTAAACACAGTAACATTTGGTTTAACGTCCTCTCCATATTTGGCTATGAGAGTACTTCAGCAATTATCTCATGACGAAGTGGAACACTTTCCCCTCGCAGCTTTAGTACTCCCAAACGATGTATTTGTGGACGATTTAATCTCGGGAAGCTCTACGAGCACCAAGGCAATAGAGCTTATAGCACAATTGAATGGACTGTTAAAAGCTGGAGGTTTTCAACTTCATAAGTGGGCCACAAACTCCGTGGATGTTCTAAGGACCATTTCACCGGAGCTTGTGCAACGCAAAGTGGAATTTAATAATGAGGAATACTCAAATTTAAAAATATTAGGTTTATGTTAGGATCCTAAGTTGGATTTCTTTTCTTACAACGTGAGGATAGCGTCAAAACCACCCTCAAAAAGAGGCGTTCTTTCAAATTTGGCACAACTATTTGATCCATTAGGATGGATTAGTCCGGTCGTCTTTTGGGCGAAACATTTTATGCAGGGTCTTTGGAAATTAAATATCGGATGGGACGAAGATTTGCCTTCCGATGTAATTGACTCGTGGAAGCATTTTGTAAACCAATTGCCTTGGTTGGAAAACATAAAATTACCTTGCGGTGCATTAGGTAGTGAAGTAAGCGACACACAACACCGCCAATTATTGGGTTTCTGCGATGCCTCCGAGCGGGGCTATTGCGCAGTGGTGTATTTGCGCTGTGGAGGACTCCATACAAAGGGACGAGTCCATTTAATGATGGCCAAGACAAAAGTCGCGCCTATTAAAACTTTAACAATCCCGAGGCTAGAACTTCTGGGAGCAGTTTTGCTGACGAAACTTATTAAGTTCGTATTCTCTTCTCTCTCGCAGAAAATAAATATTGAGTGTGTTTATGCCTGGGCTGACTCCAAAACAGTCCTTTCTTGGATAAATACTCCAACACATTTATTAAGAACCTTTGTGGCGAATAGGGTAGCTCAAATATCAGAAAGTCATGTGGGTATAATGTGGAATCATATATCTGGTAAAGATAACCCTGCTGATTCTGGCAGTCGGGGATTGCTACCCCAACAAATAATTAACGATGATTTATGGTGGAACGCACCTCCCTGGGTATCTAATAGTGCTGATCAATGGGAAATTAGTGCATTAACAGGAGCAAATGATGTACTCCCTGAAATGAAATCTCTGAAATCGAATGTTGCTGTCGCAGATGAAGACACGCTAGACATTGCATTCCTGGAGCATTTTTCCTCCTTGTCTAAACTTAAACGAGTTATTGCTTATTGTCTCCGATTCATTGCATTAGCAAAAAGGTCATCAGACTTATGCAAAGAAAGTAATTTAAGTGTTAAAGAGATCAATAACGCTTTCAAAGTATGCATAAGAGTAACTCAGTGTTCTTATTTTAAGCAAGATATTGAATATCTGAAAGGGGGACGTATCTGTTCCAAAAGGCTTCAGAAATTGTCTCCATATATCGATTCTGAGGGTTGTCTCAGAGTGGGTGGAAGGCTAAATAACGCTGATTTAGCCTACAATCGCAAGCACCCATTGCTGTTGCCCAAGGAAGCTTATCTAACCACATTGATCGTGGACCATTATCATAAAATGTATTTGCATGTGGGACCCATGACATTGCAATATTTATTAGGATTGAAATATTGGATTTTATCAGCGCGTTCCGTGGTTCGACAGCGAATTAGAAACTGCGTTACCTGCACTAAATTGAAGGCTTCATGTAAGGTACCGAAAATGGGTGATTTACCATCCCCACGAGTGGTGGCAACACGTCCATTTTTATACACAGGCGTAGATTTCGGTGGACATTTCCTTATAAGGGAATCTTCAAGGAGATCATCCAAATCCTGGAAGGCATATCTGTGTTTGTTCGTCTGCTTACCTACTAAGGCGACCCATTTGGAGCTAGTGTCGAACTTAGCAACTGAGGCATTTATTGCCGCTCTAGATCGCTTTATATCTCGACGAGGTTTATGCACGGACATATATTCAGATTGTGGATCCAATTTTGTGGGAGCCAATCGATATATAACGGGAATTAATCGTCAATGGCGGGATTTGTTAAGTTCAAGTAACATGATGGATTCCCTTTCGCAAAGAAATATTAAGTGGCATTTCAATCCTCCAGCAGCCCCTCACTTTGGGGGACTTTGGGAGGCTAATATGAAATCAGCAAAGAGTTTGTTGAAAAGAATTATTGGGAATAGAATTCTAACCTTTGAGGAGCTATCCACAGTTTTCGCTAAAATCGAAGCGGTTTTAAATTCAAGGCCACTCACGCCAATGTCGCACGACCCCTCTGAATATGAAGCTTTGACCCCGGGACATTTTTTAATTGGTGCTGCCTTGGTAGGCTTGCCGGAACCGCCCCTACTTGATTTGAGCTCAAATAGACTTTCAAGGTGGCAGTTGGTGAAGCAAATAACGCAACACTTTTGGAATAGATGGTCCACCGAATATTTGAACACGCTTCAAGTGAGAAATAAATGGGCGAAAGAAGAAGAAAATTTAGCAGTAGATGACCTTGTGGTATTGAAGGAGAAACATATGTTTCCTTTGCAATGGCCTTTGGCTAGAGTGGAAGAGGTCCACCCCGGCCCAGATAACAGAGTTCGGGTAGTAACACTACGGACAAAGGATGGGGTGTTCAAACGTCCTGTAGCAAAGGTTATGAAACTGCCAGTAGGAAATTAGTGGGAACTAATTTCCTAGTATAGTTATATTTTTTTTTCTCTCAACAATGTATTTAATTTAGCTGGAGGAGATAAGGTTACTCCTAAAGCATAAAGCATTAGATTTAATTCTTTAATTTAGTGTATTTGGTCTTCGGTGCTCCCACATACCTTTCCGAGGGCTTCCATCCCAAACAAGTCTCTGGTGAATGCCCCCTCCAGAGTGAAAAAAGAACCTTTCTTTCCTTCACCCAAACAAAGACCAAATATTTAATGTATGATGCAATTGATCCAACCATGAGATTGGTTTTTTTTTGTTGTTGTTAGTAGTTACTTAATTTTTCAAAATTTGATGCTCAAATTTTGGGGGGGAGTATGTTTCGTAATGTATGAGAGAGAGGTCGCCAGGTGTCGTGGCCTACGAAAACAAAAGAAAAACGCCCTCGATTCGATGGATCGTTTTTCGATTCGAATTCGAGGGAGCAGGAGGTCCGGAGCGACGAGTTGACAGTGTGAGTTCCTGACGAGCGGATTGGACGGCCGAAACAAGGACAGGAGGACGAGAGTAGAACTATTGCTGTGGCCTACGAGAAGGTAGGAGCGATACTGGGGCGTTCTCTCTCTTTCTCTATCAAAATACAGTCCACTATCATTTTGGGGGCAATAATTAATTGCTGCGTAAAGGCAATATATTGCCTGGACAGCACCTAATGTCCGTTGTAAAATTCCATTCCCTGAGATTGAAGGTCAATATCTCAAAAATGGGTAGTTCAATTTTA
The DNA here is from genome assembly GCA_933228895.1 of Platycnemis pennipes. Taxonomy (NCBI): domain Eukaryota; kingdom Metazoa; phylum Arthropoda; class Insecta; order Odonata; family Platycnemididae; genus Platycnemis; species Platycnemis pennipes. The sequence goes on along the minus strand of OW121854.1, from coordinate 120,999,257 downwards.
AAATAAAGTATATCAAACTAAATCTTGTTTATTTATGCGTTTAAAATGTCAAGAATATATGTTTTAGTTAGTTATATTAATTAATTTTTCAACAGAGACATAAAAATGCCAGATATTTTTCAAGTTCCAGGAAGCTAGTTTAACTTTGACGCCCACGTGAAGATACACAAGAAAAGCCACTTCTTTCTTCGCATAAGATATGGAACATATATTTATCTTAGACTAAACAAAGTTTAAAATAGATTACTCGAAGTTGCCAATTACATTATGACAAATTTTAAAAACATGAGCTATCTCAGCTTGCGGATGTCTGAAATTTGCCACACCACAGGACTGTAGCTTTTTAATCAAAATATCTCTATTTACAGTTTCAAAGGCCCTTTTCAGGTCCAACATCACACTAATTACAATTTGGCCATTATTCAATCCCCTTCTCCACCGATTAAATATCAATTGTATTGCACTTTCATTATGTATTTCTTTCCTAACCCCAGACTGATGGACATAAAACAAATTATTGTCCTCGAAGTACTTATATATTTGATTGTGGACCAAAATTTCAACGACTTTTCCCAGTAAAGGTAACAAGTTAATTGGTCTAAGTTCGTCAGGTTTGGAGGGATTCTGGATTTTTGGGATAGGGATTACTGTTGAGAACTTCCATTCTTTAACTATTTACCTGCTTTCAAATATAAGTTAATGATTTCCACTAAATAACTACAATATTCTACAAAAGTTTCTTTTAGAATGTTTGCATTTACTTCATCTGGGTTTGCCTTATTGTTTTTATAGTGGAAAATAATATTTTGTAGGTCACTCACAGTAATAGGTATGAAATCACAAAATTAGGTGTCACTTACAATTGGCATTTTATTGTTGCTGAGGTCAAACTCATTGTCTTCTGTGGTAACAATACTTTTCTCAGTGTGTTCCAAACTTTCTATTATGTATTCGTTCATTTTATTTTTGAACTCCAGTTCATCATCAACCTTTTGACCATCATTAACCCTCTTAGTGCGGCGGGCCGATATATCGGCCCACTATCAATATATTTTTTAACTTCATGACACTTTATGGCACTAAAATAATAACATTTATTTTTCAGTCAATGAAAAAACATGGTGTCTTTATTAGTTATTTCAACTTCAGTAATGTAAATAAAACCGTATTTGGATATTTATAACAATAGCCTCATGATGTATTTACCTAAGGTGCTACACTTTATTAAATTAACCTCTGCATTTCTCACTAGTACCCCAGGAGAAAGTTTAGCTCTAAGAGGGTTAAACACTACTCTGTTATTTACTTTATTGTTGCTCATTTTATTTGACACATGTGATTTCAGCATTTTCCACATCTGTTTGGAATCTGATTTATTATTATCAATGGCTTGTTCATACTATTTTTTCTTTTCAGTTTTAATCAGTATGGTACTGCTATCATCACTGAAACAAATGGAAATGCCTTTATATATTGTTTTATTTTTAAATTAAAACAAAAAAAAATTCTTCCAATTTTTTTTCCATCAGGTCTATGGATCAATTCGGATGAAATTCCGAAGCAGCAAGCATTGATTTGGACCTATAACTATTATTCCACTGCAACAGAAAAGGCACTAAGATTTATGGTGAATTCGGTTGCTGCGGCATTCGAATGGCAACTGTTGCAGTACTGCTCTGACAAGTAAGATATTGAAAAATAATCACAAACAATGCTCCACAAATAAATATCCTGAATATATACAAGTTATTATGGTGTGTCCACTCATGGTATTGCTACCATTGAGGAGACGGGTTTAACCCTTAGAGTGCGATCTGGTTCCTCCTACAGAGTCCCTTATTAGGCACTTTAGTTAACTGATTGTTGGCAGATGGCACTTAAATGTAAATGATTTATTATTCCAAACATTTGTAATTCCAAAATTTACCCCTGGTGTTTATTTGCCTATGTTTTTACATATTCTATGTTACATAATTTTCTCCTTAACTACTACAAAAATGCATCAAAAGTTTTAGCATAGTTACTTGGAAATTGGTTTTTATTTACTATTTAAGTGGTGAATATTAATCTCAGACGTGCAATGTTTCCCCTTTTTGTATACCTACTTATATTTGCCCTGCAAAGTGTTTTAAGTCATGATCGCAACATATTATGCTTATTCTGAGTAATCTGAGGCTATGCCCGTTGGAAAAATTTGCATCATATTTTTTTTAACTTCTAAGTCTCATATCAAGGTAGCTGATACACTACTATGGTTTGTGTTAGGGCAATGCTTTCACCCCAACCATAGCTGACCTAAGCATATGTCTCTTCAGCGGTGATAAGAGGTTGAATCTTGGGAGTTAACCTAACCCGTAGTGCTTACTCAGCCCACTCGGAGTGTAAAAAATGTCAGGATGAGACTGGCTGAAAATCCTGGAATGAAGTAATTGAACAAGTTTAGGAGTAGAATATAATAACAGGAAGAAATATGTTGTGGAACGAGAGAAAATGAAATTTTGAGGAGTAATTTGGCTTCTTAAGCAATATTTTACAAGGAAAAAGCAGTTTAAAGTTTTTAAATTTTCACGTCTATACTGAAAAAAAGAAAAAGAGAATAACCTATTGGACTAGCTTTAGACAAACAGAGAAAACATCAACAACATCTGAAGTTAAGATGAATTAACTTTTTTACAGCGTTTTTACTTACTTTTACTACAGTGTTTTTATTGTAAAAATTGAAATAATTAGTCAGGGTAAAAAAAACTTGATGAACACTGAAGTCCAGACAATAATTCCAAAATGAAAAAAATGTGCCTGATCTAAAGGAATCCTGGAGATGGCAAAATATTTGGGTACAAGACGAGACGAAAAAATTTTGGGATGTAAAAATTTTCAAGAGGAGAAAAAAATTTCCAAATGAAGGTTTGTTCACTTCCATTCCAAGCCCTGCTGTTTGGTGAAGAATTAGATATTTCGAATCAAATATATTTCCGACAAACTTATTAAATATGAAACTGCTGCAAACGCAATATGAACTTAAACCTGCCTGGGGCATGCAAATGGTGAGCAGTGATTCAGGAGACTCACCATAATACAACATAGTCATGTGCATAATTAGATTCCCTGCTGTGGGAAAACCTTTAGTGTGGTCAAAAAATTACAATTTTGTATACTTGAACATGGCCGGCTGCTGACTGCGAGAGCAAACTGAAGCGGTAGGGGAGGTTAGGATTGGGAGGGTACGGGAAGGAGTGGGGCAATTGTTAAAGGCTGATAGACGGATAGTCCGACGATTAAATGTTAAATTGTTAAATGAAGTTCAGATAGTCGGCGCTCTAATGTAATATGAAAATGTTGGGAGAAAGGGAAACAAGCCTTCGTCAACCCAAAATCCATAGTGATAATTGACTATAGCTGAGTGCTTATTACTGATCATGTAAAATAGTTACTGAGCAAGTTTTGAAAATTGTTAATTATCCTGGGTTGACTAACAAAATATAACAATAGATATTACGTCAAAGAAATGAGTAAAAGATATGTGCAATCGTGGGGAAAAACATGAAGATTTTGGTAGATATCCATCATGGAAGAAACTCACGTATGAAAGTGGGTATGAAAAAAATACAGAAATCTACTGAGAAGGCTAATTGGATTAATTATATTAAAAAATAGCATGTTTGCAGTCATTAATGCCACACAGGATACACAGTACAGTTCCATGGTCCCCAAAGTGAGACATTGTTCTCGAGTGCCAGTTATGCACACTGTGTCCTTCGCACGGCAAGGGGCGATAAGGTGAGGGGCTCGGGCTCCCAGGCTCGCTGCTAGGAGACAATGGGTGCCGAGCGCGAACGGTTCAAACATTCAAACAGTAACACCGTTGGAATCGTCCACACATGGCAGTATACAACTACAAGTACTGAAATTTTTAAGTGCTTTGTTTAGAGACAAAGTATGCTCGTGCATTATGGTGTTATTGATATGTGAATCTTGCAATGTGCATCTGATCAATTTCAGTGAGTAAGTAAGGAGTAAGGATTTCAAAGTAAGAAGATTATCAACATGGGAGGAAACTAATCCGTAGTTCTTTGGTCTTTCGTAGTTCATTGTTCTTGGCCTCTCAAGGTCTGATATTTTTCCCTGCCTTTTGGATCAAATATTATTCCTGGCCTCCCAGGTCTAATATTCTTCCCATCCACCCAGGCCAAACGTTAACCCCATCCTTCCAGGTCAAGTATATTTTGCACTCTCCAGGGTCAAATATTTTTCCAGATCTCCTGGTTCAACTAAACTATCCATCCTCCCGGGTCAAATATTTTCCCAATAACTCTGGTCAAGTATTTTTTCCGGCCGACTGGTTCAAAAATTTTTCTCGTACTTCCGGGTGAAATGTTTTATCCAGCAATTCCAGGTCAAATATTTTTCCTGTCTTTCTGGGTCAATTATTTTTCCCTTACTCCCAGATCAAATTTTTTCCCTATCCTGGGTCAAAGTCTGTAAAAGGGCTAGGCAAAAGGACTGTAGAATCGACGATTTACAAAAGTCATCCCACTTTAAGGTGTCTTATTGTAAGGGGTTGAAAATTGGCTGCTGAAATCCTCAATTAAAAAAAATTGAGTTTACCAAGATGTTCTGCCAGCTGTGAAGACTTCGTAATGCTGTATTTCGAGGAAAATGTGGTGAGGTTTCGAAAGATGTTGTCCACTTTGGCTGTTAATTCACCTGTGGCTGAGACCGTGGAATCTCTTCGTTGAGTCTAGAGATAGCAAAAAGGAAAAAGTCTGTACAGTCAAAACTCATGCCTGTGAAATATGGAATCTCAAACTACCATGTTTTCAGTCCCATTGACTCAATTGCTTGGAGTTTTTTATTGTTTGAATTGATCCATGATAAAACCAATGGTATATGACTGCTATTTTTGATATTGTTGTGCATGAGATTGGATAACCAAAGGAGTTCGTATACTCTTTGGACTTGTTGTGAAACTCATTACTAAAGATAAATCCTTTTCGATTAATTCTTCCGTAGATGTGCTGATCAAGGCCCATGCCCTCATTGTGGCCATTTCACATGGATATCTGAATCCGAATTTCCAAGCTTAGGGATCATTGAAAATACCAGAATGAAAGAACATGAGGTTTCAAGCAGAATAGAAGGAAACTTTGTTATGTTCAATAACAATGAAACCGGGCAAAGACTGGCCAATTTGATCACCAGAGAGGGAATGAGGTGTGCTGCCTCTGTTATCTTTGCTACAAAAGCTGATTTTTGGGCAGAAGGACCCGTGAAAATGGAAGATGTGTGTTCTGATGTTCAAGAAATGGATGTCAAAAAGGTAAGCTACCAGATTATAATTAGAGATGGGTAAATTACAGTAATTTTCAATTGAGTTAAATTACCGTGGTAAATTATGGTAATTTTCGAAAATTACCGTAATTTTAAACTTTGAGCTGCAAATCCTTATCAGAACACTCAAAACGAAATCAAATAGCATTGAGATACAAATGCCGACGCTTATATCAAACATATCACGACGTTTATCTATTATAACTCATTTAAAAAGATTATAACGAAGTTGGCAGCAACATGCAATTTGCCTCTCTTTTGTCACTGAGAAATTTTCCTTCCAAAGACATACCTCTGCGCAATGTGCATTTGTTATTCTACTCTGAATTAATCTCGGAAACAATGTAAACAAAATCGTTTTAGCTACTTAATGTATAATATCACCCATTCCAATGGTTTCTTCATCAGGAAGAAATTTTCTAAAAAAAGAACTTTTCTGAAAATTACCGTTTATTACGGTAAGTTCCAGGGGTGTTGGTATTTTACGAAAAATACCGTGGTAATTTACGAAAATTACTGCGGTAATTTACCAAGTTGCCCATCTCTAATTATAATGCTTTACTAATATCAAATGACAACTTTCAATTTCCAGATGATTTTTTGTTTTTTGTAGTCATTCTTTTCTTTTATTGTCCAATTTTGGGTTGAAATATATCTTCAGATTTGATGAGGTTGAATTATTTACCAGAATGATTTGTATTATCCTTGTTTCTTTTTTTAATGTTTTCATCACAGGCAGTCCTTGGAAAGCATGCCTCATCCATGGTGAAGCATCTTTATCCATCCTGGAATTTAGATGATGCAGCAGAAGTAGTACTGACTGCTGGTTTCTGGGCCAACACTCGTCATATCTTGGCAATGATAGGGGAGACTCCACTGCCCAAATGTATTCCATTGTGGGCCAAGGATATTCCAGAGGCCAGTTTAATGATGAGTCCTGATATGAAGAGAAATTTCAAGTCATATCCTGCTGGAACTGAGGTAAGCCATTGATCTTGAAAGATACCTGAAAAACCCCGTGTTTTAACATCTACATCTGGGCCCATATTCTGTAACTCGTTATCACCGATGATAAACCTTCAGGGCGATGAACATCACCTATCACCGCTCTTCCCATTCGACAAAAACAAACAATGTCCATTAATTAATGACGTTACTTTAGTGACTCTGATGCAATTGCAATGGAAAAAATGGCACGTGCATATAATAACAATAATTACAATAGTATATTTATCATCATACAACTCTCAATTAATGTGTTTTGACTTAACCGCTTACCTGACGCATTAATTTAGGGTGTATGGTCTAAAAAACATCACATTTTTTTGTTTTCGATTATTGTTATTTATTCACGTATAAAATCATATATACGAATAATAGCACTCAAAAACAATTTTTTAATACTTTTTTCAGCTTTAAAGTTTTTTTTAGATTTCATGTAAAATGTACAATATTCGTCCTCTGGGCATCAAATACTAATATTATTTTTATTTATCCAAGAAAAAAATTTAGAAAACATAAACTGATAAAAATAGCTTCACTTAAAATTATATAAATGTTATTCTCAAATGTTTGCTGATGTGTGATACACCCTAAAGCATGGAGTAATGCACAGAGACACCTCACAATTCGGACAATAGTATCTCGTCTCTTTCCTGATTTTTTTTCCTCTTGCATCCCTTTTTCTGCTGCATACAAAGCACTGCTTTGTGGGATTACTCTTCTTCTCTGTTGGAGGGATCACTTCCGGAAAGTGCCTTTCCATTAGCCTTCGTGGATGTGGCGTTGCAGGCAGACTACCCACTCGTGGGGACACTACACTGGGGTGATAGGTTTCAATCAGCTGCTCAATCAGCCCAAGATGGAAGTCCAAATGTGCTTTTCTCCCACCGGTCTTTCGATAGAGCACAAAAGAGTTCCATATGGACAGTTCAAGAAGGTGGAAAAATATTTTTTTATAATGTTTTTTACCCCTTTTACGGGGCATGGGATAATTGGCCAAATGTTGGTCCACACGATCTACTCCTCCCATCGTGTCATTGTAATCCACGACGACCATGGGCTTGTCCTTTGTTTTCCCCCTTTTCACCACACTTTTCATCACACAATTATGTACTGATGACAGCAGTGACACCTCCTTCTTGTCCTTCCACTGAATCGCCATAAGTTTCCCTTTGGAAAAGGCTGCCACTTCCCCCTTCTTCAGCTTCTTCCCTTTCAACGCTGCTGGTACTCCTCTTCTGGTTTTCCTCAGTGTCCCATAAGTATCAGTGGATCAAGACACCAGTAATTCTGCCAACTCAGGAGACGTGTAGAAATTGTCAGTTGTCAAGCAATAACCTTTATCAAGTAGTGGCTTCATAAGTGACATCACTACTTGCGACGACATAGGCTTTTGCTCAAAATCATTGTCAAGCGCGGTTCCTTTTCCTGTATATATAACACTCGACCACACATACCCACTCTTCGACTCACATAACATGAAAAATTTTATGCCAAAGCGTTTTATTTTTTAAAGTTTTACTGGCATGAATTGCCGCCACCCCAATCTACCCTTGAAAAGTAAAAGGCTCTCATCTATCGTAACATCTGTCTCCTGGGTGTAGAGCACCTTGAACTTTTCCTCCAACCTCCCAAATTTTGTTCAGTTTTGGATTCGGGTGGGTTTGGGGATCGTATTCATCATTATTTACCAAGTGCAGGTACTGCCTTATTTTGACAAATCTCCGGTAGGAAATTGTCTGGCCGAAAAATGGGGAAGAGAGTATTGGCTGTGTTGACCAATAGTACTCAGTATCTGGTTTTCGTACAATGCTTTGCAAGATTACCAGAGCCAAAAACACTCGAATTTCTGCTGTTGTGACCTGCCACTGGTTTTCCCCACCAGTACTCGAACCCGCTTTATTTTCCAATAAGTCACTTGCGTAACGATTCGTTTCACTTGTGATGAACTGAATAAGTTCATCGTCAAAAAAAAGTTCGAAATAGTTCAACTCACCACACTCAGGGTCCAAATCGAAATTCAATGAAGAATTCCCTTCGAAGGGAAACCTTGGTGGTGGAGGAGGAGGGTTCCGTGTTGACATTTCACACCACACTCCTTCTTGCAATGGTGCCGCTGCATCTTCCGGGTCGGAGCTTATTTCCCCAGAAAGGCTCGAGTCAGAACCAGAGTGTTCAATGCGCAACTCCTCTGATTCAGAGTTGGTGAATTCCAATTCGTCACCTAAATCCATCGCCGTTGTATCCGTCACCACTTGGCCAAAATGGAAATGCCCGGAAAAAGAGCTGCTGCGACAGCCAAATACTTTGAAAATTTGGAACTTGACGGAACTGGTAGAACGATGCGTGCACTTTGATTGTCAATGAGAAACTGAGGCGGACGAAATGTGCCCTGATGGGAATGGACAGACTTCACATGAACATTGTCCTCTGCCCATCCTCTATCTTCCGCACATTGCACGTAGATTAATGGGTAAGAAAAACAAACAGAGTGCATGCACAGCGAGCGACAAAGACACCGCGACAAGAGACACACTTAGCACCTAGGTGCGAAGTCCGACCTGAGGGTGGGGTCTTTGGGGCTCTCCATCCTTATCCGACGAAAATATTTCCGCTGCCCCTTTTCTTCAATCCTTGGGTAAAGGGACTTGCCCACGCATGTGACGGCGAAAATTTGCCAGGTGAGAAGTCTGAACCAACTCTTTGGGTCTTTGGGGCTCGCCATCCTTTACCCACTAAAGTATTTCAGTCGCTCTTTTTCTTCAATTCTAGGGTAAAGGAGCTTACCTGCGCATGTGACCGCGGCAATTTACGAAATGCGAAGTCTTTGGGGCCCTAGCCCATCGAAAAAATTCCATCACCCTTTTTCATCAGTTCTAGGGAAAAGGGAAATTCGTGGGTGCCTCTGCCTGCACCACCGAACTAATTGCCGGCGTGAATGCAAGCCGTAGTCATTCAGCCACGGCAGCCAGAGAGTCGTAGTATTCTTCAGTAGGGTTTGCTTACTTGGTTGATTTCAGCCAGGAGGTGGCTACGCTTTATTTTCTCTCCTTCTTTCTAGCGAACTATCTATTTTAAAACTGTGGCCTTATTATGACTAAGGTTATTGCAGTGCTACCAGAGATAAGCGATATGATGTAATATTGGTATTATTTTACATCCTCCATTTCCTGTCAGAAAATTTGGTGTGGTTACATTGTCTTGGGACATTCCTACAGATATTTAGAATACAGATATTGGGAAAATAAATTAGAATCTGCTCCTGGTAAGTCTTATAATATTATGCGGTCTGCGTCGATTACGCCACCACCAGCGAAATTGTTATAGGCGCTCTCATCTATAGTGCCCAGTTCAAAGAATGTTTGACTTTTGCCTTATTTGTTTGATTCCCTATCCCTATTTTTACTGTAGGAAACAAATTAATATGATTGCTGACAGTGTTGTAATTATGTGAAATAGTTTGTTTTGGTTGATAGACTTACCCAAGCATACATCCATGACAATTTGCGAGGTGCGAAGTCTGGCCCACAGCTTAAGGTCTTTGAGGCCCGCTGTTCTTGCACAACGAAAAAATTCCCATCGCCCCTTTTCTTCAATTCTCGGGAAAAGGATGGTCCAAGTATGCGACTACGACAATTAGCGATCCCCAGCTAATGACATATTTGAATAGGAGAGAATTCCTGCGCGAAAGCTTGATGCTTGACGATTCACCATGGGAAATCGTTTCTAGATATTGCCGAACCTCCCAGGGGTAACATTAGTAGACGTAATAGTAAAGATCGCAAAAAGTAATAAGTGAAAATATAAATTATACAATGAAGTTATATAGGAAAATATATAATTGAAAGTGAAGAAATTATGAATAATTTTCCTTTTGAAAGATTTCTAATTAGTTCAACGCCTTTACAATCTCAGAAAAATATCGGGAAAACACCCTTTGCGTTGAAACCTTGAAATCGCCATTTGAGTGGCACGCCGCTTGGCTAGAGTGAGCTACGGACCCTAACCTGTTCCTCTGATGGCAGAAAAACGAACTACTTGCAGCTGGCGAGAATATTCGGGCATGAGAAAAAAGGGACGAAATTTTTGGGCTTGCCCGAGTATACTTGAGCGCGTCAGAATTGGCACGTCTTCAATGCCCGAGTATACTCGGGCAAGTCAGGGAAGCGGTTAAGTAAGAAACGACCAGTGCCAGCCTATCCTAAATTTTGCATACGATCCAAAATTTCAGGGGCAAAAAAGACATGCCTACAAGCATTGAAATAAATTATACATATATATAAAATTGCTAAAACAATGGCAGAGCAATTAAAACATCTCTAATTTACTTAGAAAAGTCAAATTGTTTGCATGAATATAGTAATGATTATTGACACCAAAATACATAATTACCGTCAACGAAATACAGTAGAACCTTATTTTACGAAGTTGAAGGGACCCAAAAATTTGAGCTTCGTAAATCAGAGGGTTTATAAATTGGAAATTATCTTCCACTAACTCCTCTGTCTCGAGAACTGATGTGTCAGCAAAATCAGCTGATCTCCAACAGTAGGAAATAGTTTTTGCGGTGACACTGTCCCATGGTCTGGCAACACCTCGCACAGCATGGAGCAATGTCCATGGAGGCACATCATGCACATAAGAGGCTTGATCAGCAGCAAATGTACGTCTACTAAAACTCTGCTGACAGTAATGCGAGTATACTTTCAATGCAATTAAACACTATGCTGTACTAAACTTGTCAAATTATTATGTCAGGGTTGAAATCAAACTAATTACTATAACAAATAATAGTAATCTGCTCATTCAGGGAAAAAACAACAGATATTACATAAAATTCTCTGTGTGCTGAGTATCTGCATCATATTGAAAGGATTTAAAAATTAGACCTCAATTTTTATTGATTCGCTGTATAGCATAGGTGCATAGCTAGAAGGCTCACTTTAGTAAAAGTGGGGCAAGGGCCTAGCCACGTTGATACACCGGTTCCCGTCAGATCACCGAAGTTAAGCAACGTTGGGCCCGGACGGAGGTTGGATGGGTAGCCCCCTCCATACATCTACCGAGGTGCTCTTGTCCCCTGTCTGCGAGTGGCGGGCAGGTTAAATGTGGGTTGGCACAATGGATCTAAAGAGGTCCAAGTGCCAGGGGGGCTCCAGAAGGCCCCCGCCCACCCCTTTCAATTTACATTTTTATTTTTTAGTAAAAGTGAATGAAACTTACAGCCATGAATTCCAAAAAAAACTGGTAAATATTTTCTACTAATTCATAATAGTATGAACTTGGATTCTGCAAATTATTTAAGTTCTTGTAGCTGTTCAGTTGGTAGATCTCAAAATAAGGGGGAATAAGAGAATTAATTCATCCCACGGACTATTTTAAGCACATGCAATTATGCATTAATTAACGAAAGAGGGTCGATTTGTGTTTAAAGAAACCATTTTAACATAGGAAAGCCAGGGATGCATTCTAAATAGGAAATTTCAAGACAAAGTTCCAACTGACCCAGGATATTTCAGTGAAACGACGAGGAAATGCCTTTTTTGAAGAAAGCGTATCATTTGAAATACGCTTTTACAGGTTAAGCACATCAAAAAGCACTATGCTCACATTCGATTTTTCCACATTTTCCCATATAAAATACTTGGGCCGAGGGCCCTCTCAACATGACTGATCTGGCTTCAGCTGCTCCTGTCGTGGTATACAGCGATCGTTATTCCATTGCACTGAGTTCAGTGTTACAAAATCATTTCAAAAACTTCGTAAAACAGGGGTCAATCACTTCTAGGGACCGGCCTCTCACTTCGTAAATCAGTAAAATGGAGGTTTTGTAAAATAAAGGTCATTTTACATGGTTTTCGTATATGCAAAGATTGGGACCGATGGAATGGTTCGTAAATTGGTGTCATTCCGTAAATTAGAGGTTTGTAAAAAAGAGGTTCTACTATAGAACCAATTAATTTCACTTCAACGAGTAATTATGTTTGTTTAAATTATTACAATTAATTTGAGCAACTAAGAATTTTTTTTGTTGCTCATCATGTATTTATGTTTGTTTTTAGCAGCTCGCTTTCAATCGACTTGTACTATGATGATATATTTATTACGTGAATGACAGTCCCGTGTACATTTTTCATTCTTTGGAAACAAGTGAAAAAAACCATTTACGTTGGTTATGATTGATATTGTGGCAATTGAAAATAGGATCTGAAAAATTAATCACATTCACCGTGGTTTATTCCAATTACAGTGAAACCTTTCTTTAGCAGAATCTCTTGGTGCCATCATTTTTTTCCGGATAAGACAGTGCTCTGCTTAACCCAGGGTCTGACAATTCAAAAAAGACCTTGAAAGTCATATCACGCCCATTACATGCGTCACCTAAAAGATTGGTTTGACTCAAATTCTACATGTAGACAAAATTATTATGAAATAATGAAAGAAGGGTATCCCATTGTGGTTTAAATTGTTTATTTGGAGTAATTAACATAAAAAGCAATCTATAAAATATGCATATAATTCGTCATTTTAGTCTGTTTTTCCTTTTTTTTTTCCTGTATAATACAATTCACTACTTTGCTGATAGCCCCATGTAAGATATTAAATAAATCAGTGTTACCTTTGGTGAGACTGCATTCTGCTAATTCTTTTAATAAAACCAACATTTCTTTATAGGACTTTTGGTTTTCTTCACATATTACGATTATATTTACTTTTTTGTCCGATTCACAGGATTCGTATTCTTTTATACAGTCTGTCAGGGAGCCATTTTCATCGCCCGTAAGAAGATCTTTGTCCAAGTCCACAAATATCTCAGCATCCATGTCATTGCCTATTAAGTGCTGTAATTCGCTTAGATAGTCCATTGGCTCTGAAATAGCAAAGGTCATGTATATATTCCTGTAAGTGCGTAAATATGCATTTACATTGGTGACATGATTAGATAGAATTTGTTTTCCTTACCTTCCTCGGGGACCAGTTCTGGCAGAAATCCAGCTTTAGCGAAACATTGTTTAACAGTTGATGTTTTAATATCTTTCACTGCCAAATTAATCCAATTAATGGCATCCAGCACTGATATTTTTTTGATCACCTCCGACACTGTATTCGCACTATCTGCAGCAGCTAATAATGATCGCATCATGTACTTTCTATATTGTGCCTTCAGCGATCTAATTCCCTGATCCATTGGCTGAGTGATGCTAGTTGTGTTTGCCGGAAGCCAGGCTAGCTCCACATTCGCAAGGCAAATTTTAGGGTGACAGGTTGCATTATCAAGGAAAAGTATGACTTTCCTATCTTTCCTCTTCATTTCGGCATTGAAACTTTTCAGCCATTCTTCCATGATTGAAGCCGTGTTCCATGCTTTTTTACTATATTTGACCGGTAGCTTCTCAATTTCGACGTGTTTGAAGCATCGTGGTTGAGCTGATTTCCCCTATGACAAGAGGCTTTAGGAGCTCCCCCACCATATTTCCACAAATGAAAATGGTTAAACGCTCCTTTGAGTGCTTCCCTCCTACAGAATAAAAAATAAGTGTGAATGTAAAATAATTGTTTCCACTTATGCCCTAATTTCTAGAAACAGAACTCGGAAATGCATGCAAACCCTTGCAGTTTTCTCCTTTTACGCACAATGTTTTAGATGGCAGAGCCCTAAAAAACATTCCGGTTTCATCCCTGTCGTAGATATCACATGGTTGATAATCTTTAATTTTTTCTTGAACCATGCCTTTCTACTCCTCTGCAGTTTCCATATCCACCTCGTTTGACTCGCCGACAACACTGCTCCAAACAACATTGTGTCTTGCTTTGAAGCTCTCCAGCCAACCATTTGAGGGCTTAAAATATAATTTTCCTAAAGAAACTGCAAACTCCTTTGCCTTTTCTTGCACCATTGGACCTGAAAATTGAATATTCCTTGATCTTGCATGCACTAACCATTCCCAAACTAATATGTTTAATTCTTCATATTCGCATAGAGGAGTTTTCCTCTTTGAATGTAAGCTTAGGCCTAAAATAATAGATAGAAATGACAATTATTTAATGGTGTGTTGGTTTGCTAACTATTGTGGTATGGGATATGAAGAAATATGTTTCTTAGGAACTACCTCTTTCAAAGTGTTTCTTAATTTTGTCCTTCTTCTTAAATACTTTGTAAACTTGCATCTTTCAACACTTAAACCTCTCTTTTATCTGCTTCACGGAAAGCTTTTCTCGTTCAAAGCACTCGATCAAGTCCAGTTTATTTTTCAGCATTAATACGTTTCATGGCATGGCGGAAATCGATCCGCAGTTCCCCTAAGATCCTTGGCATTCTCTGGTGCGGTCTTACCCTGTCAGCAGCACGAAGGAGAATGATTCCTTCTTATTCGGTCGCGCGCAAGGCTACACAAAATGTTTATGTACTTGTAGAGAGAGGAGAGGGTTCTACAAGTTGGATGAGAGGTAAGTGTGCAAGCGTGGGTTGGCGCAATGGTCAAAAGGAGAAAGAATGTGATGGGTGGGAAGAGGGGGGGAGTGTTGTTGAGCATTTAGTACAATGTCGTGAAACGGAACTCACAGCGGGACCAGCGGCATCGGAATTGGGGGGCAGAGGGGGCATTCGGCCCCCCCCAGAATTTGCCCCTGGCCCTTGGGAAATGAGTCTTCATTTATAAAAATTAAATTTCACTGGTTTCTAGCTTGCCTTTTCCCTTTGGTTGCATATTCTACCACTTTCATATGCACTTTTAGTGGAATTATAATCTCTACCCCCTCCTATCTGTAAAAAAAATGCGGGCCCTTTTCATAGGAGCCGAGCCCTTTTCAAGGTTGGCCTCTCCCAGCGAAAATAGTTCCGACGCCCCTGAGTGGGACATTCGGCACTAGGGGAGGGTTAACGCTAGGTTTAGGGAGACTTGGAAGTGTTTTGGTCGATGCCACATTGTCCTGAGTCCCTCCCGCGACGTGATGTCAGTCGATAATGAGGTAGCCCATAGTGTGCGAACAACATCTTTGGCTGGATCCATTTTAAGTATTGTTTTCTAGGGAGAAGGCTTTACAAAATATTTTAGCATTCTAATTCCTTATGGTTTAAAATTATGCATGGAATTTTTTTTTGTAATTCTGCTTAGTCCAGGTACATGTGCCCGGGAATCGATTCCGTTTCTGCATTTGACAGTTTCCGTTTAACACAGGGCACCAATGCATGTAAAACCCTATTACGACCACCGGGACCAACATTTTTTTCCAGGTAAGACAGGTTTCCGCTTAACTCAGGTGCCGCTTAAGGCAGGTTTCACTGTATCACGATAGAATAGTGCGATTGTTTTTGTTGATATTCAGTAAAATAAAGTAAACTATTGTTCACTTGGTAATATTTTTCCTACTAATAAGAATCACTTAGCCGGGTCATTCGAGCATCATGTTACATATTATCAAACATATCATCACTCGAGAAACCATTACTACAAGCATGAATGTACATGTTCGTCAGTACAAGCATTTAATTTGCTCATTACTAGCCTGCCTTTCTGTCATGTGATTCAACTGGCTTTCTTTATTGTCTAATCTTATTTGAATCAATTTAATTTAATATCACTAGAATGCAATTTTTCATAGCACTCATCATCACAGGGTGAAGAAACTTCACCACCCAGTTACAGATTCGGAAATGATAAGGATGGGTGAAGTTTTTCGGTGATGTCCATCACCGGTAACAGACATCACCGAAGTTACAGAATATGGCCCCTGGACTATCTCTGTTATATAGTAAATGTCGAGATGAAAATTGGGTTTACATTATGTATACTGCAAACTTTGTGCTCTCTGGTTAATGCGAGAGGTATGACAATTTTTTTTTGTTTCTGAAGTTTTTGTCGATGATAGTCCATTGCATTGCTATATCCCTGACAGCACATCCGTTGGTATACAAATTGTAAATCCCTTGTACAGTTACAAATTATTTAGTTTTTGTTAAAACTTTTGTAATACAATTGTATTACAGGCCATTTCATACAAAGCAATCATAATACTATTGTATTACAGCAACAGAAATACAAAGCAATCATAATACTATTGTATTACAGCCACAGAAATACAAGGAATATACAAATTTGTAAAACCAATGTATTACAATTGTGACACGGAAAATAATACAAACGTCTTATGTGCTCGCATACGAAGATACCTTTGTGGCCAATGGTAATTTGATTCTAAAAAGCATCAAATACCCATAATATCAATTCGTAAAATGTTTGTATAACATTTGTAATGCAGAAAATAATATAAACGTCTTGTGCACGCGCATACGAAAGTGCATATGTGGCCAATGGTAATATGATTGTAACACGATGTAAAAAACCAAGAATATGAAATTCGTAGAGCCAATGTATTACATTTGTAATACAGAAAATAATACAAAAGTATTTTCGCGTACATGCAAAGGCTTGGTGTGTTTGTGCACTAGTATCGCTAATTTATTATGTTTGTTTATTATGAATCCGCTGACCTGTTAGCAAGCTTTTAATCATGTGCATACTTAAGTCCTAAATGAGTTACACTGTTTGTGAGAGGTAATGGCAAGTGTAAATGCTTTTGAGCATAATTGTTAAGATTTAGATCTTGGTAAGAGTGTGTGTATTTTTTCTTAATGCCTCTGTGTGTAATAATTTTAATTGTATCAATTTGTGGAGGGTGGTTGGCCACAAGTTAAGACATGGTTTATTTGGCTTGGTTACACAATGTATGAACTTGTGTGATTCCATGTTCTTGTGGATGGATGAAATTATAACTGGTTCTCTCCCAGACAGCACAGCTCGTCGTAGATTGGTGAGGAATTCGTGTACTACTCGTAAATCATACGTGTGAAATTCGTCGCAAACCCAGCTCGACACGTGTCGAACTAGTGTAATTTCGGTCCCATGTCCGCCCAAAATCGTGTATTACTCGTGTTTCTGCAGGCAACTGAGTTTAGCTTCCACAATTACCCGGTAGTGTGCGCCACCGTTGACCTCGCTTCCGTCGGTGAATTTGAATTTACCATTAAAGCTTATGAGCACCTAATACATTTCCATAAATCACATTTTTTCGCAATGAACACCACACTAACTGTGTGTGGGCAAACAACATCCAACTCTGCAATACTTACACAGCCAAGCAGCCTTCCAGGAACTACATACCAGCCATAACTCACACTTGCGAACCTACCTTGTAGCCACATAACCCCAGATCATGGTTCTCCCTATAAGGTGACTTACTTTGTAGCTTTGTATCATGAATCAGTTCCCCAAAATAGAATCAGAAATGACTACATCCACTGAAATCTTCATGAAGGGAAAATATTTAAGATAACAGTTAACGTAAAGTATTACAAACTTAGAAAACTTCATTCTAAACAAAAATTTCCCACCCTCTGGCATACTGCCTGAAAAACACCAAATCCAAAGGCTTTTACAAGAATTACTCCATATAACAAATATATAGTAATAATTACCTTTATTTACTAGAATCCCAATGCAAATGAATTATACAAAATTTACACAACACCTCAACACACAATCAATGGCACTTCCTCACCGTTTTCGAAGACACTGAACATATATCACCAAAATTTTAAGCGAAAAGAAAAAGTTCACTGATACCATATTATTTGGTTCGAAACAAGACTATTCACTCGGCAATATATTGCCAACCAAACAAAATGGAAACCCACTTGGTATTAATTAAATGAAAAAGGTCCAAATACTCCACTAAAATACCATATCTGCTAGCAATAAAGTAACGCTTGTTGAAACTTCAAGGATCCTTTGTTTAACGGCATATTTTTAAAAACTTCGTAACGTTACAGGTAACTTCAGAAAACAAGTATTCTACGGTTGAGGAAATCTGTAAAGAAAATAAAACGCAGATGCTACAGAAAGAAAAACGGATTTCTTAGCATACATATTTCCACCCTAGTAGCACAAAAGATGCTGAGCACATGCTCACGGCATTTCCATTATGCTCAAGGAAACATTTTCGAATGCATATTGTGAGCATATGCTGAAAATGTTTTCATGTCATTTTTGGAGCCACTCATTTTGTAACATGCAGTCCACATATTTCTAGCATATGTTCGAAAAACATGCTCAAAATATTTTGATGTTACGTGGTCAACATATTTCTAGCATATGTTCATAGAACATGCTTAAAATATTTTGATGGAAATAGCTCATTGTTTATTGATAGACATGTTTATTTATACGTTTCCATAACTCTAAGTCTAACTTTGAAGTTTTGAGTTGAATTTACCAGTCCACGTTCGTGTTCAGTCTCGCTATGATAACTGATTTTACCAATATTGCCATCATCGTCGCGCTTAATTTCGTCGGTATGCCCATGGGATTTGTACCGTTTTCTATTGATTAGACCTAAATTAATGGTAATGATAGTAAATAATTGTGTTGTATGTTCATAATTGTGCCGATGGTGTTCATTTAGCTCAACGTTCATCTCATATTTCGCGGCGTTTGGAAAGGGTATACCAACATCGCAAAGCAGAGCGGCGGCGAATTATGTTGAGAAACGAATGTGAGAAGCCAGAGTAAGCTCCTTGCTAAATTGCATTTCAAACTGTTGGTGTACACGGCAGCTTAATTTGATAATGGGATGATCATTTTCGAGCATTCAGGCGATTCAGATACGGCGAGTAATTATTTACGTAATTGAAAATAGATTTTGTTGAAGAAAAGTCATCAATTTGTCATTGTTTTTAATAAGCCTTCCAATGGTTTTCATTGGATTCCTGTCTTGAGTATTGACGACAATTCTTTTTCTTCTTTCAGAAATGTTATATATTACCTTACTCGGCATTTTGGAATGAGCTAATGAGGACATAATTCAACTATAGACCATTTGTGAACGTGAAAACGTCGGAATTGTTGATTAACCTTAGTGCAGTGACGAGTGTTGAAACAATTTAAAAGAACTTCCTCTCGGGAAAATGTAGTTACATTAATGAGACGAGAGTGGATTAAAAATACCTTTGGTTATTAAATACGCAGCACAAATAAAATTAAAGTTGTGTTGTTGGTGTTGTGCATTCTCGTGTGATGTGCTGTCATATTGGTTTTCTTCGAGAACACGCGTAGTATGTTTGAAATGCATGTTTTATGTGGTGCGGATCGTTAAGTGAATGAAGTAATTGCATTTAGAAGGAATACTAATAAATATTTTAATCTACAGCTGCTTCGTTTTAAAATTATTTCCCGAAAGTCCTGAAAATTAAGTGTGAATAGATGTGTGTAAGACCCATTGAAAGGAGGATCAGAAGTATAACATTACGAATAGTTGTACATTGCATCTAACTTTAAGATGAAATACGGTCGGAGCAACGATCGGAAGTCTCCTAATTCTGTCACATCTTGTGCTGAAGATATTTTATTCGGATGAAGAAAAGTCCGGAAAGATAGTTAAATGGAAGAAATTCAAACTCCATTATTTAAGTTAAAAACTGACCATAGTACATGGTATATTTTTGACTGAAATACCAGTATTGGAGTTCAAATTTCTTCCATTTAATTTGCTTTTCGGACTTTTCTTCCTCCGATAGAATGACCCTGAACGGTAATAGATTAAATATGCTACATAACATAATTGAAATATGCTCAGCATGTTTTCTCAAATATGCCATGCCTGTGTTGACAACATGCTCAGCATATTTTCGAAAATGTTTTCAGCACATTTATAGCATATGATTACCCGGACATTTGTTAATGCTCAGCATATGCTAGAAACATTTTCAACATATTGAACATATTTTACGAAAATGTGCTCAGCATATTGTGAGCATTAATTGTGCTACTAGGGCATTACCTTGAATTACTAAGTTAGCACATACTTACCAGTAACGATGCAGCCTCAGTACACAAGTACGTGTAGTTTAGTAGGTTTATGAACATAACCATGTTAGACTTCTTTGTAAAAATAAAGGTTTATTGGACAACGACTACTGTCACGAGAGCGAACACATGTTACAGCAAAAAAAACAAGGGTTCACATATATAAAGCCAAGGATCATTCACACAGGCTGTCCAACCAAAGAAAATTGAACACAAAACAGAAATGCCAACATTACGTGGTGGATGAACCAGAACCAAATTATTGTTTATAATACAAGAATGCATAAGACAACTCTATAGTATGTAACAAAAGTGTGTAAAAAACACTGAGATGATAAATTTCAACTACATTCCAAAAAGATTCGACACGTTTACGTGTGTTTAATGTGTTTCCATGCACGGGCACGATTTCCAAAAGAACACTTCCGAAGCAAGCGCAGCCTAAAGTTTAACGGCATAAGTTTACTCGAACGGTGCTGTCTGGGATTGTATTGACAAGAACCCACTCATTCATAGAAGTTGTTACGTATGGTTTCACGATGATATTTTGATGGGACATGCTGCATGATGATGAGATATGCTTTAGTATATGAACTTGCTCAGTTTAGGCATTTTGTGACCAGACCTATGAATTGTGCACCCTTTAACTGCAAACTCGGTAAATGTGCATGAGCATTCCACATAGTGTTTAATTTTCACGCCTTACGCTGAGGGAGAGAGAGAGAGGTAGGGGGAGGGGGGAAGGGAGAGAGAGAGAGGGCGAGGGAGGGGAGAGAGAGATAGAGATATTGGCAGAGTCGGCTGTGTCCCTCCCATTGAGATAAGGTTAAGTAGCTTCACGGGCTCAGTTGTGATTGGACGAATTTGATATACGTCAGAGGTTGCACCACACCCACTTTTCTGAAAGGGTTAAAAATATCAGTTTTCGCCGCTTATAACTCGAGAAATAATTTACGGATCGAAAAATGGAAAAATAAGGGTCTTTTTATTTGAAAAAATATCAGATTGGGCAATTAAAAAAATATAGTAAACGAGCCCATTGTACTATTCCCACTATTTGCATTTTCCCGCAAGTTACACTTTTTTCTAGTGGTTCCTAGAGAAGTATAAATAAGGGGTTTGACTGAATGTAATGTTTTGATGTAAGTTGGCTGATATATCAGCCCTTGGCAGTGTTCACACAACCATAGAGGGTCGATATATCAGCCTACTGGCAGTAAAATCGTTGAATTGGTTTTAAATCATGGGGATTGGCTGTGGAATGATTACTTAATCATCTTCAGCAATACGTTAGTTTTGAATAGTGAGTGAATTTTTGGGTCCCAAGAACCCTCATTATATATAGCTTCTACTGTACTGGCAGTCATTCCCAACAACACATTTGAGTGTTCTCCCTCTGTGCTGCTCTCACTTCTGCTTTTCTCTTCTTCACCAAGCTCCAGCATTTTATTTATGACATTTTCAGGAAGAGGAAGGAGACTCTTAGCCATATTAGAGATCACTCGGGCAGAAAGTCCAATAAAATTGTGAATATATTTGGGTATTTTTAAAACCTGGTCAGTGGATTTTAATTGGTAATAAATATCACAAATACTATTTCAGTATTAAACCCAGAAGAACTCATGAAATTATAAATTATATGTTATGATTTTTAAAATTGGGCAGTGGATTTTTATCCCTCTTAGTGCGGTGGGCCAATATATCGGCTTTTGCATCTCAGTTGAAAAGTGTGGCAGTCCGATATATCGGCCCAATATCAGTATATTGTTCAACTTTATGACGTTAAAATAATAACGTTTATTTTTCAGTCAATATAAAAAAATTGTCATTATTAGTTAGTTCAACTTAAGTAATGTAAACAACTGCATTTGGATATTTATAACAATAGCTTCACTATGTATTTTTGTCTTAAGGTGCTACATTTTATTAAATTACCCTTCGTATTTCTCGCTAGTACCGTAAGTTGGGGCAAGTTCGGACAATCGTGCAGGCTGGTACTTTCATAGTTTTTTCTCCCAAAGCTCATACTGTTTTAATCACACTATAATTTAATCATTTCTTAGGGAAAAATAATGATACAATGTATCATATTTCGTATGAAAGCAGTGAATCTCGTGTTTTTCATTGTAGTCAATCCGATTATGTGCTGTGCAACAGTTGGGTGAAATTTCGTATAGGCGAAGAAAAACTACTGTGCTGTTTGGTAAATGCTTCTGAATTTTATGGGATTAATTTTTTTTTATAGCTTCATCACTTCTCGTAGCACATGAAAATTTATGTTTAAGGGGGCTGCCTAGCTGAGGCCACTCTCATATGTAACGGCTTTTCTATTGTAGTTCTACGATTCCCCGCATAGGTGGCGGGATTAAAAAGTGGAAAGGGAAGGCCCTCTCCCCCCCCTTCGCCCCCTCCTCTAGATGTAACATGATAGCTTGCCGAGCATCGCTCGCCTCCCTCTAAGTGGTTTGTTATCTCCCCCTCGGTCAACCCAGATGTCTCCCTCCCCAATTGGCAAGTGAAAGTCCCTATTTATCGGTTCTCGCAGGGCACAAGCCGGAACGCTTGGAATCGGAAGAAGAGAGGGGAAAGAGGAAGAAGGGGGGGGGGGGGGGAAGGTTTGCCTGCGGAAAGGCAAAAAGCGAAATTTAATACTTTTGATTAGCAGTCGTAGCTGATAAGCGAGAGGCAAGGATGATGGTGAGGGAAATCCTCATCCTAAAGAAGTCTTGTGGGTATTATCCTTCTTCGGACCGGGAACAGTGCTGCTAAATTAAAATTTTCAGTCTAGAAAAGAAATTTTAGAAATTGTTACAAAAATCTATGGCTACATATTCCCGAATCGACAAGTTTTTTTTCAACCCCTTGGAGAATACACATTCGCTTTCCTTAGCAGCAGGCGTGGCCGTTATGAATTTTATGCAGCCATTGTCATTCTAGCAGATAACCCAAAAAACTTGTAGGTACCTATGCCCCCGTCTGGTTGAATTTATTTGAGATTGCCACTAACTAACCGCGGTATTACCCGTAAAGCGACAACGGCAAGGTAGAAGCGCGACGATGCCGCAGAGGAAATATCGTTCGCCTTTATCGGGAATCAAACCCAGATATCTCTAGATTTTTGCTTGCTCGTCTATATTTTACGCCCATTATGAAATTCATCTTTGTCTAAACTCATGAAACTCCGAGTTAGAATATGCACAACAGATGTAGGATGAAAAGTGGAAAATTTGTGGCATAATTTAAAAGAATAGTTCCAACAAAGTATGACAAAAATCTTTCATTGGGCTATTGGTTTCAGTGTAGGCCGTTCTATGAAATTCCCCCAAAAAAAGCCAAGTCAAAAATACAATATACTCTTCAAACACGGATTATCTAAAGAATGTTTACATATTTTAGAAATGCAGAGTGAAATTGAACAGCAAATGTCAACAAACAGCTTTAAAAATATCACACTGCTATGAAAAACAAGGGAAGCACACGGATTTGCATAATATATTTGTTATATTAGTAATGCATGAAAACATGATAAGAGAAAACAATTCGCATGCTATTAAAATTTTGGGAGAACTTGATCCTGCGTTAGTATTTATAAAAGGATAAGGAACATGAATAAACAAAGTCAAGGAAAAATGATGAAAGCACTTCAAATAAGGCTAAAATCCACACTCTCAGAAGATGATTAGGTCTCAAAGGGAAATGGAATGGTTTTTCAATGAGTGTCAGGATAAGTATTATTCTCCCACGTCACCATCAAACTCTCGTTCAACAGCTTTTAAATGTGATGTAGAATTTCTGGCAAAAGGCTGTCCTTGTAAAATTTTTAAAATGTATCCTACATATATTTTGACCAGAAGTCATAATCTCTGTCAATCGCAAAACTGCCATACCTAACTGGCTCCAAAAAATAAGGTGGCAGTATTTCTTCTCCGTGATATGGAGTTGACCTTGGATCTAGTAAAAATAATCACTCTTTACTTTCAGAGCAGCTTCGCCGTCTATAATCTCACAAGATGCTAATTTCTTTTGAGAGACAGCATGCGTTGGATGCGCATCCATGCATACGTATGGACATTTCACCTCGACTATTCCATCGACATCTGACAGGACGCCATCTGGCGTTGCTGCTATGTAGGAGGTCCTCCTATCGACAAAACGTCCTGATGGGTTAACCGTATTGCCCCTGAATCTCTCGTACTCCGCTGTCGCCAATGCCTCACCCGCAATTCCATAGTCGGTGGCTTTATTTCCGCGAAAAGATGGGTAGAGTAAAGACTGAACAGTCTTCTCCCGAGAGGTTCCTGCTCTTAATTTACAAACTCGAGCAAAGGTAGAGGCGGTGAGCCTTTTTCTCCGCTAAACATGCCATGTTTGACAGAGGCGTTGAGTTTTGGTAAATGCTTCCAGTTGTCTTGTTTGCTCCTCGCCTAATTTCAGGGAATTTAGGAAATCATATCTCACAGTTAAGTCGATTTCAAACTCCTTCTCGATATTTTGTGGGCCATGCAGGCCATAATTCTGGGCAGGATGTTCCAATTGTCCTTTACATTCAAGACGTCGCTTTGCTCGCAATTCTGCCTTTTTTCGCATCTCTGCCTTTTTTCGCATCTCTGCCTTTTTTCGGAGGCCAGTTTGAATATTTTCGTAAAAAATCCTGGACTCTTGTTTGTGATGCTGCTGTGTATCAATGTATGAACATCTGGTCCTGCATTGAAAGCTGAAGCGGCCACTTCACACCTAGTTTGATATGACCCCCGCTTAAACGTGTGCAGCGAAGATCGGCAAGATTTGTAAAGGGACGATACGATAATTATATTAGCGTAACCAGTCTATTAAATGAATTTAAATGGGAATCATTGTCAGATCGCAGGTTGAAATTTAGACTTAATCTCTTAAACAAATTCCAAGGCAATATTTTCAGTGATGATGTTAAAAATATTTTACGAACCCCAACTTACTATGGCAGACTGGACCATAATCATTAAATTAGAGAAATTGATTGCCGAACTGACCAATTCAAAATGTCCTTTTTCCCTCGTACAATTAGAGATACGAATAACGGTAAATATGTCCTATCGTAGAGTAGCAATGAATAGCGTTGGTTGCTGCATGTTGGTATGAGTACTTAAAGCTAACCCTACTAACAGAATTCCGTTGTTTCAGGCGTGACTTCATGGAATTTGCTTAGCATATTGAATGAGAAGCAGTAACTTTGTAATTCCACATGTATTTATTGCAAACGACCTAGGTTTCGACGTAGCACGTCATCATCAGGTGTTGTCACCTGATGATGACGTGCGACGTGCTACGTCGAAACCTAGGTCGTTTGCAATAAATACATGTGGAATTACAAAGTTACTGCTTCTCATTCAACTACTAACAGAATGTTTTTGCATGTTTGCTCTGCAATTTCTATCTTTTTTAAATAGTGTAGTTCTGACTACTATATTAATACTATTCCTTTTTTATGCATGATATGTAGTGTATGTTTGGTGAGAAACGACCCCCTGCCACACACCCTTGTGGTGGTTTGCAGGGTATTATGTAGATGTAGATAGATGTAGATGAAAGCGAAATTTACTCTTTTCCCTTCTACATATTTTGCCACACATGAGTTGAAGGATTCTGCTTGATTGTTGGTTACGTCCAGGATAAAGCTGGGAGTTTGGTTGGCCCAGGAGTTTATCTACTGACATGATATCGTCCCATACCCCAAAGTTCATCAACAGAGGCACACGGTTCTCCTCATGAGACTTTGGTCCACGACAAAAGTACGCCGCACATTTGCTATGATCCTCGAAAACAAGCCGGGGGCCATTCATAATGTCTTTCTGTAGCTCCTTGGGGTCAGCAGTTAACGTACTCTTTCTAAATTTTATGACAGAAGGTACCGCATTCCTTAACCAATGTAAGTTGTCTCCAATATTTTTCCTAATAGTTACTGGTGCATGGCATTTCCAGTTATTCGTTTTCCTTACTACATCTCTGATGCGGTTGCAGTATTTCGAAGCAAATGGTTCGAGCATTCCACCTTTACAACAGGAAGGTCTACACCGTATGGCAATACAAGTCTTTGCATGATGCTAGTATCTCCATCGCCTTAAAAAATTATTGAATTTAGTGGAGCATATAGATAGTCGTCTTCTTGAAAACTTGACACATACTAGAGTACTTCTTACCTATGAGTGTATAGCACTTAAAATTATACATTTTAACACTGTTTTGAAGCCTTCTACTATGGTATCTGCTTCCATTGCCGTATAAGAAGAACTCCAGTTCTTAAAACATGTGTGAGGCCTTTCATTATTCGTAGGGTCTTTTGAACCTGCTTGCGTACATAATGCAGTACTTATTTCTTACTCCAATAAATGTTACTTTTTTAGTTATAAATCCCACAACGTAAGCCTGAAAATGTGTTTGCATTAATAGCGACCGATTTGGCGTCCAAGAACAATATACGTACCACTCCTGACAAAGAGTTAGGTATACCTATATATAGTTTGTGCGGTATGATCTTTTTCCCATGATCCGTCACACACCAACGTATTCAAAGGTGTACCATCTTAATCCACTTCCCTGCTTTGATCGCAAATTCACTTTCATCCATAGCCGCTTTCTTCATCTCCTCCCAAGCAACATCATGTATGGCAGGAGCGATGTCGACTTGCTTATTCGGGAATGTTTGGCTGGCCATGTGCGGAACGTTAAAAATTGTACTCATTTCCGCCATTCGGGCGTAACCTAGCCCTATACATATCATATTGGTGACCGGTAATTCAGTTCAGTAATTTTTTATAGCTGAAAATGTTAAAATAATGACCCGATGAATTTTCTTCATGAATCACGTGCTCTTCACTGAAATAAATGATACGTGTGATAAACGTGATAAGTAACCATGCCGTTTCCAATCCATTTCTCGTGGAGAATCTTTATTTAATACGTGTAGTAATAACATTTCCACATATTCGCGAATTTGCCATATAAAACTTATGAGCCGTCATCGAAATATGCTTTCCAATGTCCACGACTGCCAGAAAGAATTCCTCGGCTCTTCGTCGACTCAGCTGGGGGGGTGTTATCTTAGAAGAGGTAACCTGACACCGCTCTAGAACCCTCACGCTCTCTCACAGAACTAACACATCTGGAGTTTCGTAAACAAGAGGGGTGGAATGCCTTAGGGAAGGAGTGGGGGTAGACCGCTAAGGCAGAAATCTTCGGTCGGAACTTCAGCGCACAACGAGTTTAAAAACGCAAAACATGCTCCACAGGGTTTACTATTATGACCTAGCTATAGAAATAGCATCAAAAGTTGTTGTTTGAATGTGTAGATGAAGGATCAAGCTTTCTCTAGAGTGGAAGCAAAATCCTCTGTTCCTATTCTAGGCTTCGCAAATAGCGACTAAAAAGGGACAAAAATGGAAAGTTTGGCTATTTTTTATAAACTAACAAATAAACCAATAAGAAATCCATTCCATTTACGCAAAAAAGCAATTCTTTTGCTACAATGGGAAAATTTTCCAAAATACCAGCAGCTACGATAAAGTCGTAGTCGCGTTCATCTTAAGCATCTGCAACGGGCTTTTAGAGGCCGCTAGGGAGCACCCTTAAATGCCATGAATATTTTATCTATTAGAGCGCATTTTTCGATTTTATGTAGCGCGGTGGGTGAAACAGCGAGAAGGTGTGCGAGGGTGTAATTGGCAGCCGGCACGGGCACGATGAGTGGCAAATAGAAAAGGCTTTGAAATGTGGAAGCATGGCAGTTCGGGTTGCCTACAAGAGATTGTAGTACCAAAAATAATGGTCCATGATAAACTGAAGAAAAAGCCCGCAAAAACAAAATCTGAGAGACAAACTGTTCCAGCCATCAAAGAAGATCAGCTAACTCGAGGGGTTCTGAATGCAGATTCTCTGACCTCAAGTTACTCGTATGAGTTCTTGAACAGGATGGGACGACTAGAAAAAACATTTAAAGATAACTTCCCGGGAATGGAATGGTTGCAGGGTTTCATGCCGAGACGGCGAGAACTCACAGCATGTTTGGGAGAAAATATTGAAAGGGTCCATGCAGCAGTGACCAGAGGTTCGAGAAAAATATTTTCAAAATTTAGAAACAGTTTTGGATGGTGTTCCTCCAAAGAACATAGTTAATTATGCCGAGAAAAATTTCAGTTATTTTCTCGGAAAATCTGGAGAGATTGTTTAGAGGGAAAAGTTGATAAGGACATCAGTCGATAAGGACACCAGCAAAATGAGTGTCCCTGTGATGATCGCAGCGTCAGCAAGTGGGGAATTGCTTTCACCATACACAGTGTACAAACAGGATGTCGATCGATACGGGAGATATGGGAAATTAACATTACCCTGAAAAATACGGGAAATATACGGGAAATTCGCATAGTGTCCGGGAAATTTCAAGAAATGCTCTGTAATGAACAGATCCAGAAGATCCCCATATTTTCGGTTGGTGGGACCTTAGCAGTGCGGGAGTCGCAGTGTTTAGCCCATGAAGATTTCGTAACCCACTGAGCGCAAGGTTGTCATTTCAGCGCACGTGAGGCTGACTTGGCAAGTGTGGCAACAGCACACACACAAAGTCTGTCGCCCTTGCCACATTAGTAGGTTTCGCGTCGCACAATTTTGTCGAAAAATGCAGCGTGATAATGTGACTTATCCGGTTCGAAAGTCTAATTTAATAAGATAGGAAGTTTAATCACTTTATTTTACCTGTTGTACTAGATAATGCATATGGCGAATTATTTTGTAACTATCAGTGTAATTTGGACCGGTCCAAAATACACGCTCTTCGGTGGTCCGAAATACCTACACTATGAGGATCAAAATAAAATGAGACTGAATTTCACAGAAACATCCTTAGATACATTAAAAAGAATTATGTGCACTTCTCTACACGAATTATTATAAGAGTGGAGTAATTTCTGTATTTGAACTAGCAAAAGTAACTTTATATTTTGCTGTCGCCTTAGGAGTCAGAGCCATTCCAATGGGTGTATTTGTCTAGAGTGTGTCTTCGTTGTTTATGCTTTGTGTGGGGGAAGGGAATTTCACGATTTCGCTCACTTAGCCTTTATGCCTCAATCACCTGGGCTTGATTGTTGAAATTTGGAGAGAAGACATTCCAAAAATACACCCAAACGTCTACACCCTAAACATGTTGCTACCCTTAATGAATACTTAAAACTATTGGTCCGAATTACACGCCGGTTCAAATTACACAGACTTCTCCTATACGGGAATTAAGCAAATAATCGTCCGGAAAATACGGGAAACATACGTGAATTTGAAATTGGGCCGCCGATCGACATCCTGACATAGCTGTGCACCTTTATCCTACATGGGTAGGAGGAGGCATTGAAGGAGCAAGGTTCAACAGAAAAATCAATCGATGTTTCTGTCAAAGTCTGTCCACTAGTGGATGGTTTGACGTTGCATCCCGAAGACTTGTTTCACAACAACGTTCACACCATTTTTCAAAAACAGGCAGGGGCCAAAACTTTTGATAGGAGACAATCTTTAGAGTCACCTCTCAATAGAAGTGAATAGGTTATGTTAAGAAATGGGAATGCATTTTGTCATGTTTCCTCCTAATACGACCATTTATGCCAGCCCCTTGATCCCAGACAGCACAGCCACTGGTATACAAATTGTAATTCTCTTGTACAGTTACAAATTGTACAGTTTTCGTAAAAAAATTTGTAATACAATTGTATTACAGGACATTTCATACAAAGCAATCGTAATACTATTGTATTACAGCATCAAAAATACAAGGAATATACAAATTTGTATAACCATTGTATTACAATTGTAACACAAAAAATAATACAAACGTCTTGTGCGCGCGCATACGAAGATGCCTATGTGGCCAATGGTAATATGATTGTAAAACAGCATTAAAATACCAAGAATATACAATTCGTAAAGCCAATGTATTACATTTGTAATAATGAAAATAGTACAAAAGTATTGTTCGCGCGCATTCAAAAGCTTGGTGTGTTTCTTTAGCGCAGGACACCGCTAGTATCGCTAATTTAAGTTTGTTTACTATGAATTCGCCGACCCACAGCAACGTTAGTAAGCTTTTAATCGTGTGTGTACGTTAAGTCCTAAACGAGTTATACTGTTTGTGAGACGTAATGGCAAGTGTAAATGCTTTTGAACATAATTGTTACTTTTTAGATCTTGGTAAGAGTATTATGTATTTTTCCTTAATGCCTCTGTGCGTAATAATTTAGTAGCCTCGATCTACGTGGAGCGTAGTTAGCAACAAGTTCAGCTATGGTTTACAGGGCTGGTTACACGATGCTAGAACCCGTGTCATTCCATGTTCGTGTGGATGGACGAAATTATAACTGGTTCTATTGCATTGACGAGCACCCATTCATTCATAGAAGTTGTTACGTATGGTTTCACGATGATATTTTAATGGGGCGGATGAGGCATGCTTTAGTACATGATCTTGAACAGTTTATGCAATGTGTGACCAGGCCTACAAATTGTTCACCCTTGAACTGCGAATCCGGTAAATGTGCATGAGCTTTCCACATAGTTTTCAAGCCTTCTTTCCTCCACGGGATAACTGAATTCACGTATCTTTAAAAAATGCCTGAGTTATAAAGATAAATGTTATGTGTAACACTTGTACATTTACCAGCGAGCTCGTTAATGAAATTGATTATTTCGTTGAGAATATCGTAGATATTTTTGAATATAGATAGTTTTGTATACGGTTGCTATGTATGTTATTTATTTGGTGGAAGTTCACGATAGCGAGAGGCATTGAGGAGATACCCGTTTTGCTGTACGTAACAATAACTAGGTTTGACCACAGTTCTCTTTTGAATAAAAGAAATTTAATGTTACAGAGCAATTACTTTTATTTTTACTTGGAATTCCCGTATTTCTTACACAATTACAGGGGTAATACGAAATATTGTTTTTGTAAAACAATTGTAATTGAGAGCAAATTACAACAATAATACAATTCGTAAAACGATTGTATTTTGTCACTAATATACAACGTATACAACCATTATACAATTTGTAAAATGATTGTAAATTGGATCTAAGTTACAAACGTAATACAATATGTAAATCCCTTGTATTTTGCCTCGGTAATACAACGTAATACAATGGTATTAGAGGACATTTGACACTGTATTACAACTGTAATACAATTGTAATACAAATAGCCCTCTTTTTTAATATGATTGTAATACAATTGTAAAACGGTAATAATACCAAATCTGTGCTGTCTGGGATCTTGCTTCTTTAGACCGCTTAAGATTGCATGGTGAAAATGTCTTGACCAGTGTAAGCGTAAAAATTGCGAGGTTCTTCCTAAAAGTAAGTTCCCGGGATTATTAAAATTTGCCATGAATCAACTAAATCTACCTTGTCTAGCAAAGTTCGTACAGGGTTTAGAGGTGCAGGAACTTTTCCATTCGAGAGAGAGTTGTTAACGAAGTTCCTCGTTTAAATCCGGAGTAAATTCAGCCAATAGGGTAGTTTCCTATTATTTCTTTATTGTCGTGATCGAAAGTTTATAACCTCTGGAGTACGTGTTTTAAGCCGTTCGATTTTTAAATGACGTTAAGTATTTTTCCTCATTAATTAAAAAGTGAAAAATATCAATGGCGCGAAAACGCAACGGCAAACTATTGCATGCCGGTTAATCCTACGTGTGACGACAAACTATTTCCTCTCCCTGCCACCAGTTGGTGCTGCGGATGCTTCCAAATAGACGCTGCACTCCGTTAAAGCTTATGAACAAGTATTGGAGGCATATTTATTCCGTTAATTAATTATAATTAACTTTTATTTATTTATTTAACATCACTTATGCAGTTGATTCATTTAAAATCAGTTTGTATTCCTTTCACAAGCATATCATGTAGTTCGCCTATCGCCGCACAACCTTCATACCATGCTTTGTCGTAGCAGAAGACACAGCGAGCAGGACGTCCTTTAGCCTATAAAATGACTAATAAAACCATGTTTAACTGAGAATTCTTTTCCAACATTAATAGTTTTTACAGGTTAATACTAATAAATATTCACTAGAGCTGAGGGGCCCTGAAATACAACGGTAAGTTCAGGAGACAAATTTTCCTATGCTTCGCAACGTAAACTACCTACCTGTTACGTCAGCATGAAGGCAGCGCACCCCGCCATTTCAGAGCCTTTTCAAATGGCCTTAAAATTAACATTTAATTCTCTAGTAAACTGGGATTTCTCAATACAAACTTTTTGCGTAAATTAAATACATTTATGGAAGGGCACAAATCGCAATTAATGAAGTCTGTTTTCTTTGATGAAGGAAATTACGCTATTCTGCCAGAAGCATTGCATGGTCAGATGCATTTCTGTAATGCTAGCATCATCCTGCGTAGAAACACCTATGGGTAAAAAATCTATGGAGAAAAACTTGCCAAGTTCAAAAAAGTTCAGCCAAGGAAAGTGTGGTCGCTGAATGGGTGGATGAATCATTTTTTGAAGAAGTGGGAGAAAAAATTCATATATTGATAAGTCGCAGTAATTTTGGAATTCCCGGCTATTTCCCTAAAATTCATTCATAATATTTATGTTAGAGTCTAATATTATTTTTGCATTACCATTTTCATCAAGTTTTTTCTAGGCTGCGAAATTTTACGATTCTGTCAGTCTGATGTAAAGGTTAACATAAAAGAAATATTAACCACTCAACTCATTTCTTTGGTGTTTAACAATAAAGCACATTCACTTTCACCATTTGATATCCATAGTTATAATGTAAAGTAACTAAATACTAGGTCACATCCACCAATGCAGTATCATAATATTTTTCGATTTCGATGGTTCGCCGATAAAAACAAGAAACTTAAAAGCATATTCCAGTAATTTAACATAACGAAAATATTAGTACATTATTATTCCCAATGTAAGAAAATATTTAAATAAATATATATTCTTTTATTGTCACGAAAGTGAATACTCGGGACGAAAACATAAATATTTTACGCGTGTCCAAACTCGCCCCACTCCGTGAGGCATTCGAATGGTTTTTTGAATATTTTCCGTTGTTCATAATTAAGCGACCTCAGCTTCTTTCCCTTCACAGTGTTTCTGAAGGTTTATAGATTTTTTATTCAAATTTTTTCGCATATCAGCAAGTATATTGGTGCATAAATAACGAATACAGTGGAATCCCAGTTTTACGAGTGCTCATAATCCCTTGGAAATCACTCGCTAAATCGAGCGCTCGTTATATTCAAAGGTGTTGAAAAAACCCACCTCATTCTCATAGTCTTTTGTATTTACAGTTTTTCTTTTGTTTCCGTGGTATTTGACGAAAGTAAACAGCAAAAAAGTCATTTCAGGCACAGTCTGGTAGAATATCAACATATTTCAAGAAAGAAACAGGACATTTTCCATTATATAAAATATTAATTCCCCCAGTTTTGGTGTTTTTCTTCCAGTTCTTCCATTTTTGATTGCCGAAGAAAGCTGTAAAGACAGCGTAACTAGTCAGCATTAAAATATTAGGTATATTGTGGAAGTTTTTGGATAATTTTGCGATTATGTCATGACGATAGTATCAGCTTTGTCGAGTTTTTGAATGTTAACCAGTACGTCCATCAGTTGGGAAAATTGGCCTGAAGGTTCACTGAAATACAGCATGTTTCGGTGGTCGAAGTTATTTCTCGCATAGTCACCTATTCCTAGCAGTTTCTATGATTCAAATTCAATGATCTCCCGCAAGTTAGTGTCATTGAGTATTTATTTACACTAGCAAATACGTCAGTCGATTGGGCAGGACGACATGTTTCGTGCAAGTACTGCCATCTCCAGGATATAGAACCAACGCAGGTATTTTTCTTGGAAAAATACCCGCGCGATTTGAGTAATGATAATAATCTGTGAAATAAGGAATCACAAAGGAAACAAAAACATGGTATACGGGATGAATTTTAATTATTAGCGCAGCATAAGGCTTGGTTATATTTTAAAAATAACAAAAATATGCAAAAATTAGCACAGCTAACAAAAATATAATTCCTTTTTTAATGTATGAAAAAATAAATAATTCTTTTACAAATGAAAACCTTGTTGATTTCATTGGGGAAGTAAGAGCATAACAAAAAAATAGGGGACCTTCTTTATCACAAACACATCAAACGTACTTCACATCAATAATGTAAATCACAAAATAGTTTCAATGCCTACTCAGTGGCGAAAAATGTATCAAACATTGTTTGCTTCAATTTAGTGGCAGTTGTGGAAAGCATAAATCCTTCTACTTCACTGAATGTTCTTAGTTCGTCAAGGGAAGCATTACTGGCCCTATAGACGTCGCCAGTTACTTTTATAGCCTGCTGTGCTTCAGTTCTCGAGGGCATAGGCACCGTTTCTTCTTCGGAATCGGAACTAATTTCGCCGTCAACTTTGTTTCTAATTGAGTCATTCGTCTTCCGTCAACTCCTCACGCACAAGCAAACTATCATCGGCATTGGCATAATCACGAAACTCCGCCCCTCCCACCAAGTAAACTCTGCCCCTTACCCACACCACACCTCTCCGCCCGATTCACTATGATTGGTTGTTAAGCAAGAGGATTTCTGCTATCAGTACAGTAATTCTGCTGTTACAACATTTTTTACCGCTATTTCCTCGACCTCGGTGGGGGCTGTTTTGAGTCCTCGCTCGCTAACCTAAGGTTGATGGTTACTTTACCACCTTGGTCATAACTGTCAGAGATTTTCCTACATGGCAATAGCTGGCAAGATCTTGATCGATCTACATTCCCATGCATGAATGAAAGATTGAAATATACATCGCCGGGCAGCATGCAGCGACAAGTAACATGGCTCTAGATTTACATTAGTCAAAAATCTATTTTAGGGTGCCAATCTAACTATGACAGTGTTGTGCTTTCCACTTTCATCGCTACCATCCAGAAAAGATGGAGGGGGTTTCACCACAATGTATCAGTGTCCACGCTAAGACATCGCCTAGTGACAGAGCCAGCCATAGGGTAGGGGGGACCTAACTCCCTCTCCTACTCTCATCGTTGTCCGCCCACTCCCCTCCCACTGATCTGGGCCTAACAAAAGAAGAACGTTAAATGGGAGCGCGCAGAGCGTACTGAAGGTCGTAAATCGCTAATTTTTTGACATAACTGGCTTTCAGAGTTTTAGATATGGCACACATCTTGTATAATTAGTTTAATTAGCAGATAATACAAAACACAATAGTTTTTTTTTGCTAGGCGGTGCATCGCCCTCGAGCGTGTACCGTGGAAGGAGCTTTTTGGCCTCGCTATAGCGATAGCGATATATATATCCGCTGTAAAACATAGGCCATTTTGCGGTACAAAGGCAATCACTCGCTATAATGCGATTATCTCAATAAGCCGTACTCACTATACCGGGCTTCCACTGTATATATAAAGTGTCCGAACTCGCTCCAATGTACGGTACCTAAGAAGAAAGGTTAGCACTAAGAGGGTTAAGGTGTTGAATACCCCAAATAAAAAAAGCATGTCCATTGCATAGGTGAACACAACTGGAAGTCAGTCTTTTATTTTACACACACAGTACACAAAGTATAGCCATAGGTTGTGGAGCATAGCAAAATGAAATCTAGGTCGTATCTATAGGTTGTTATATGCAACACTAAACACTAACAGGAAGTGGTGCAATAAAGGGATAAAATAGGGAGTACATGTATGAGAAGAAACCTCAAGGGGAGGTAATTATGTGGTAGAAAAAATACCAGATTTGTAATGGGTTATTGGTCAAATTGATTGTCCATAAAAGTTTTCAAGAATTTTGGCATCATATCAAGACACTTTAATTTGTGTTCTCAGGAATTGCGGGATTACCTAGCAGTTGCGGAAGATCTGGTGAAAACACCCCTCCTATTGTACTTCCCAGCTGCAGAAGATTTGACTAAGCTGCTCAAAGTGAAGGAATCAGTATGCAAGTATCCATTTCAGTATCACAAACATGCTCTTGACCTCGGACTGGAACAAATGACTTATGAAATAAAATATCTTTTTGGGAGACTGGGCTCATTTCTTCTGGCTAAAGCCAAGGCTACTTGTCGACCACTGGCAGAATATTGGTCCATGGATACAGTAAAGGGTAGTGAAGATTTTAATGCTGATTTTGCAGAAATTTGTGAATCATTTTACTGTCTTAAGGACAGAGCAGAGGTTGCAGCTTGTGTGTTACTGAAGGCGCAACCTAAGAATGATTATAACACTTTAAGTAATGTGCTGAATGAATTTGGGGTGCCTATGTCAGAGATGCAAGAACAAGTTTTAGCCAGGAAACAGTGAAGTATTATGTCACTAGTTATCATGGTATTATCATCATTATGAATGAGAATAAGTTTTAGAAATGGAAGTACTGATTTCATTCTCATTGAAACTAAAGAACATTGATAAGTACTTTTGTAACCCCTGCTACTTGAAGGTTTTCTTGTAGAGGTGACATTTTCATGTCTGTCTTATTTCTTTATGTATTACATTTTCGTTAAATTAGTATGATTACATTTTTTTCACTTAATTACTGATGATTTTTGTTGCATAGGCATCCATTTACTTAAATGCAAGCATGTAGACCCCGTGTTAATCAATCTCCAATGTGCCCAAACCCAACTTATGACCAGTAATTCCATGAGTACTTGTACTGTGTTCCCACATGTTGAACCATTTTCATATACTTCCCTTATCCTGGGCAAGTAAGTCCTTGCTCAGTTTTCATTGTATTTCATATTTTCATTAAATACTATTGGTCCTTGTATTGTCTTTTTCTTTATTTTATACTTAGCATTAAGAAAGCTATGAAGGAGGAATGAGGTTCATTTGATATGGGTCAATGATACCAGTGGCGTCATAAGGATCACATAAGCATATGAACCGCCCAAATCCTAAACAATAGAAATATACTCTATATTATGTGATGAAAACATGATTTATGTACGTTGAGAACATATTTGTGCATGCTGTTTAACTTTCAGTTTCCATCTGAATCACACACCATGCCCGCTGAGCACAATCCTGTTGTGAACTACTAAGTGGGGCGTATTGCATAGCTGGTGCTCTAAGGGGCATTGGAATGGGGAATATGCATGAAATTTTTTTTTCGAAGATTAATGATGTACTTGATGCGAAATTTTCCTACCAATTTAAATATAGAACCCACATTTTTCTACGCCCGCCACAAAATTTATTACATGAATTTAAAATGTTCCAGGAAATTGACGAAAGTCACGTGATCTAAAACGCCTTCTGACGTCACTGCACGGTATAGGTTCCATATTGCTATGGAGATAGACATTTATTTTGAACAGAAAATGAAGTGAATATATTGTTTTGAGGTTTTTAGCCGTTTCTCAAACGAAACGATGACTGAAAAAATACTTAAAAAAGCACATTCCGACAATTTCCTTTGGTTGACTCCCTTATGGTGGTATTCTTTAAAAAAACCAGCGATTGCATAGGCGTAGTAGAAATTCATGGGCACTATACAAGCATTATATAATTAATGGACCTATTTGCCCGTTACAATCCATACTACATAATAAAAATTCGGAATACAATCGTTTATTGCATTAAACAAATGAGATAAATACATACGTTATCACCAAATATTTATTTAACAACTTACCTCCACACATAAACAGAAACAACCCCCATAGTGATACTGTGCCGTGAGGTCATGCGATGACGTCGTGTTTTTAAGCTGCCGAAATGGTACAATTTTCAAAGAATAATATCTTTGTAACACAACTTAATTCTTCAGCTAAATTTTCGGCAAGCACATTTCAGCTAATAAACTTCACATTCAAAGAGTTATAAAAAGTAGTGCATGTTCCCCATTGTTAATAGGATGAATATGAGCACAACTCGAGTGTGATAGTTGGCCCTCTTCTATATAATAGTTCTTCTCAAATCCCTAAGATAGCAGCATGCCTCACATCATCTATAGTGGTGACAAGCTCCAAAAATGAGGAGTGGGTGAGTTCCAGTAAGATTCAGTGTTGTAGTTTACTTTAGTTGAGAATGTACGAATGCATACTATATACACTTTTTGCATCAATATCATGTAAGTAGTTTTTGAATTTCACGTGTTAACTTCATGCTATTTGTATTCCTATCGGCGTGTTCTACGACATCAATGACACAATGCAGGCTGTCTGGGCACCCATTAGGATACTGACCGACTGAGGAGCAACTTGCACAATGGGTTTTTTTTTAATCTTTTGTCAGCTCTGCGTGAACACCCAAAGATTATGTGTATGTGATGCCACTGGTTATCACTTGCTGATTGTCTGCAACTGGAGGTTTCCCAAGTTTGCAGAAGAAAATACCTTCCTCATGAGGTAAGAACTAACAATTATTTCTTTGGATATGTATATCTGTAGTATGCACTTTTCTTTCAATCATTTTAACTAGACTTGGACATATACATCATTTTCCGATACCAAACCAATACCAGTGGTGGATACCGATAGTATTATTTGCCTATACTTTACTTATTTTTCCCAAAAAATTCGATAAGTGCTTTCCTTCTCATGAACTACACTCAGTAATCAAAAGTGTTACAAAAGAGTAATTAATTAGAATATTGACATTGTGACAACACCTTTATTTTGCTACTCCTACAATTAATTACTGGAATTAGATTTCAGACTCTAAGCCCTCTTGCATTTGTAAATACTGAAAATTCCTTTTAAGAAATATGAGTTGCTGAACATGTAAAGCAGTTAAGAGGGTTCTATCAAAAACCATAGCACCAGTCTCTGAAAAAGTTTCCTCAGAAAATTCTAAACCTGCAGGTACACCCAAATACAGTGGACTGTCGAGAGTTGGTGGCCTCAAAGAGACAATAATCCTGTGTGGTACACATGCTGTCTCCATTAAAAGTGTATGTATTCTTCAGTAGGTGATGTCAAGTTGGTAAGAAGAGAAATGCCCGCAGTGCACCCGAAGAAAGCAGTCTTTCCTTACCTCCTAGACCTTTACCGCATGTGATAAAATGTGTAATTTTTCAATAATAATGTGTGATTACTCCCAATATTATGCATGGAGGCTCTTTTCAATGTTTGTATCTCGAAAATCTCCATTGCGGAGTGGATGTGGCTACAATCCATTCCAAACACTCGCCACCCAGTTGCAGGTGGGTTGGGACAGACTCGACCGCATGATCGAAAAACTTAAGTGAAATTCAGAGTCACAAACTATCGCAGCATAACTTATCGGATTTGCCCTACGGAAGCTTCATAGAGTATCCTTGTTAACCCCTCTTAGTGCGGCGGGCTGATACATTGGCTTTTGCATATCGGATGAAAATAGATGGACCGATATATCGGCCCAATATCAATATATTGTTCAACTTTGTGGCACTAAAATAATAACGTTCATTTTTCAGTCACTGTTTAAAAATTTTGTCATTGTTAGTTAGTTCAACTTGAGTAATGTAAAAAAAAAACAGCATTTGGTTATTCATAACAATAGCTTCATAATGTTTTTTATCCTAAGGTGCTACACTTTATTAAATTAACCTCCGCATTTCTTGCTAGTACCCCAGAAAAAAGGTTAGCACAAAGAGGTTTAAGGTTACTACGTGATGCTCGGCGATGCAATTAACTTTCTCCACAAATATAAAAAAATGAGGGTCCATCATTTTGTTTAATATCTTTGGTAAATAATTAGAAAACTGATATATAGTCTACATTAAAACAAAGATGAAAAACTTTCTTCTAATTACCACACTTTGTATTCCAATTCTTTACCCATAAAGGTTCAGTAAGGGATTGATTTTGAATATTTCGTGAGAAAATTAAGTGTAGACCATTTTTGCAAAATTTGTGCAACTTTGACCTGATGCAAATTGTTAATTGTTGCGTACTAAGGAAAATGCCTTGCATCATTGCATGCACAGATCTTCTGGGAATATTTATGCGAAGTTTCCGGTTCCAGACTGGAAAAAAATCGCTTTGAATTTTGGCCAGCTTTCTTCGAATTCAGCCCGCTGTGCATAGGCAGAAATGCAAACAACATATGTGTTGAGCAAAACGAACTTGAGTTGATGGCAGAACTAAAAGTTTTGCCACTATTTCAGTCCGCTTCATGCGTGGATTTTCGTCTACTTTTTCTAAGGAGGCTGAGCTTATCAATTGATATTTTTGTTTCCACCTCAGGATTCCCCATGGCCAATTCTAAGCACTGGTTTCACTTTTACTGTCACGAAGTATTGATGCTCACGTAGTTTTCATGTCCAGTCGACTCTTGTAAAACAAACATGGTGATAAAATGCACTGAATTTGGGTGCACTTTAATTCTTTCTGAACATTTGTTTGACCACATTATACCTATTTTAGTACGCTGAACTAGTCACGTGGGTGCATGAGTCATGAAGAACAGGAGGGCAGCAGAGCAACCACATCACAGCAATGAAAACAAATGCCCAATGCGTTGCTAAGTCAGTTGAAGAGGCAGGATTTTAAAATTAGATGTTATTTGGATGCGTTTCACCGAATGAGTACTTCCGAATAAAAGTATCTGAAATAAACGAATATGTGAAAGTATCGAAGTAGTGATAAATGGCCGTTACCTGATACCCTCTATCGGTATCAGCCCAATTCTAGTTTTTGACTATCAGTTTGAGCCATATTGGTTCATCAGAGGCTGACATAAAAGGAAAGGACCCTGTAAACAAAATGTGTTGTGAGCACGTTGTGGAAACGTGGCACTGCAACCAAATTGGAGTCGCCGCAATATGACAACGTTGCAAAATCAGCCATAAGTCCTCTCTACCACGTTCCTGCAACGTAATGGCAACATAACTGCAACCTCTGGTGAAACATATTTGCAACACTCCTGCAACGTACTTGCAACATTTATGCAACTCTTTAAAATAACACTCGAGATATGCCTTTGCAGAAAAAATATTTATTCATTATTCCAGACTTGCGTGGGTCAATGCTAACGAGAGAGTACCAATACAGTTTCCAATAATCACAATCCAAACGAGACTAGTCAAAAACAAAGGAGAGGCAATAAAACAGTATATAACTTCCAAAAATTGATATCCAAACAGGTAGGGGTCAAATAATTGTAGAATATCCTACGAGATTCCCAGAGAACACAAAACCACACCGAAAAAGGCAAGCGCTAGACAGAGAGTAAACAGTTGGGATTGACGGGATAGCATAGCGTTCGATGTATCGAATATGTATATCGATCTCGTGCCGTCTACCCTTTTGCTATCTCATATGCTATTTTTCTAAGTGCGAAAAATTGTCTCACGACCGAAAAAAAATATTTCACTAGAAAGAGCTAATTTGATTCACAAGATGAAAAAACACTATAAAAACCCCATATTTGAATATATGTTTGGGGTAAACTGTGTCCAAATAATACTTCGCATAGCGACCTGCAACATGTCGCAACCTTTCTGCAACCTAGTGAATATTCCACTCCCATATACAATCAGTGTCTCATGAAGAGAGAAGAATCGAATTTTAATATATGTATCCTCTGGCTCAAATATTTTGTAATTAAATTTTTCTGACCAAACAAATGCATCAGCGATGTAATTATGACGTTGCAGAAATGTTGCCAAACGACGTGGCATCCTGCAACCTCGTGCAACCTTTCTGCGACGTTTCCGCAACACATTGTGTTTACTGGGGAATTACTGTGGACTCTAGTTAGCATGTTTTTGTTGGGACCCGAAATCCTGAACGTGGTAACGAGGAAAATACAGTAAACAGGTTTTGCATTCCCAGATGTGTGAGTCGCATTCCCAGATGAGTGAGTAACATTCAGGGGAACAATATGCGGTCGTGAAGTCAGTTCATTCTGTGCTGGTGTTCATTTATTGTAATAAAGGTTCATTTGTAATTATTGCGTCTATCAAGAAAATACATACGATACATTGCGTTGATGCACTCTGTAATTAATTATGATAATAATGACCAAACAGCATGTTTTGTATGTATTAACTTCAACATAATACCCTGCAAGCCACCATAAAGGTGTGTGGCAGGGGGTGAATTCACACCAAACATGCATTACATATCATGCATAAAAAAGGATTAGTACAGTTGAGCACCCTTAATCCGGGAGCCCCTAATCCGGGAGCACCCATAATCCGGCAATTTTGCCATGACCAACTACCTAGTACTTAGTGGAAAATGCCTAAACATTTTTATCCGGAACATTGCTTCATAACCTGCCGAGATATTATTCTTATATTAATATTGAGATACCATTCTTAGCGTTAATTTTCCCATTTCGAGAATAAGAATAATTTAAACATATTAATTTCTGATACTTCATGTACACAGGAATTATTCCAGAACTTGAAGTAAACGTATAAATTTGAAGACATCGCCGAGACAGACTACGACTAATTTACAGATCGGCCACTTTCAATGGCGCGCGTATTTTTGATTGACCACTAGACGTAATTTGATAAAATTATTGGTTATATTCTTATGTTTCACCCAAAACATGTCTCATCCATTCATTTGTGGCAACAGCACAAAACAACCATCACAGAAAAAGTGCAAGTTGTGAAAAAGCTTGACGCCGTTGCATCAGTAAAGCGTTTGAGTGAAACATACTACGTGGGATCTTCAACATTATAGCACATTAAGAAGCTGAAAGAGAAAAATCATCTAAATTTTACTGTTAAAGTGACATGAAGAAGTAGATATGAGAGAAAAACTACGAATTAATGTTTTGTGGCCGCATTTTTGTGTCATGTCGTGCTATGGCGATGAAGCGATTTCCCTGGATCCCTACTTATTTTATCTAGGTTGCGTACTTTTAGAACATCCTAGCGTACAGGCAACCAACAATGCTCCCGCAGAAAAAAAATAATACATAATATCCTTCAACTTTGATTTTCACACAAATAATGCGTAGTGCAACAGTAAATGAACGATTTGTCAAACGAGGAGATCTTACTTGTGAAAATGGTACCTCGATTATTGATATTGGTTTCGTATTAAGGGCCGTATTGACTCAATTTTGAATTTCGGGATTATAGAGAGGGCTTCGAAAATCGCGGCATTTGTTTCACGGAGAGGGCGCAGGTATGTAGGAAAGTGAATTAAAAATTCAGCAATAGATGGCCACTGCAACAAAGTGAACTACTGTGCAGTTAATGTTATTTATAGAGATTATTTATAATGATTTGGTGGTTGAGAAAGTGTGAACCCAAAGAACAATAAGTCAGTTAACGAATAAAATATTAAAACCCCTTAATCTCTGATGGTATGGGGGCTATGAATATTTAAAGTTAGCTCTCACGATTAGGTATAGCGCAAATAGTTATAGAGTAGGCCAGGCTCAGAACCGGAGAGCAGGCTTGTATATTCAACCAGATCCTTCCATTCCTATCCCTATACCTTTCCTCCCGGCCTGAAGCGCCTATTAGTGCGGAAACGGACTTGAAAACACCCATGTGAGAGCAGGCTTCAGACCACATATCCCTATCCCTTCCATCCCTATCCTTATACCTTTCCTCCCGGTCTGAAGCGCCTATTAGTGCGGAAACAGACTTGAAAACACCATGAGATCCGACTGCCGACAGAGCATGATTGGTTCACTGTCTCTACAATGTCCTTTACTGGCCCGGTGAGACTGCCGCTATGGCCCACCCTAGTAGCTGGTTGTAATTGACGCCGCGAGGCTTTGCATCCATGAAGCCGATCCTCTTGAGGTGGCGTGGCTCACTCGGCAGAAT
Source organism: Platycnemis pennipes (assembly GCA_933228895.1). Classification (NCBI taxonomy): domain Eukaryota; kingdom Metazoa; phylum Arthropoda; class Insecta; order Odonata; family Platycnemididae; genus Platycnemis; species Platycnemis pennipes. The sequence goes on along the minus strand of OW121854.1, from coordinate 120,955,300 downwards.
AGGTGTATGCGGTTCTCCGCTGTGTGGGTTAGCTTGAGAGAGGGGACTTAAGGGATGGCGGAGTCCGTCGTGGAGATGACGGTTCCTTTGCTGGGGGACCAGTCGTGGTTGATGGCCTCGAGGGAGGGGGGAGTTTCCCGGAGGGGAGGCTCCCTCTCTGCCCTGGGGTGGGAAATGTCTCAGAGGGGGGGGCTGCTACCTCGGTCAATTCTTCACTCTCTAATATATTCTCAATACCCAAAGAAACACTACTTTTTTATACCATTTTTTCGAAATGAATTTAAGAATGTCAGGTAAGAAACTTGGATTCAAAAAGTGGACTTTAATGTATTAAATACTGCAAATGAGGAAAAAGCATGTCTATTGCTCACGAGAACAAAACGGAAAGGTAATCTTCTTTTTATTTTCCAGAAAAGTGGAAGAAGCAATAAATATTGATAAAAGGCATAAGTAATAGAATGATAATGTTAAATTTTATCATTTTATTTCCAAGAATACTCCAAAATGAGAGGTTGTCTAGGATTCAGGGTCATGTTAGACTCGGGAGAATATGGTAATAATACTTGGATTATTAAATTTGTCTATTTATACTCTCCACTGGCATTGATTATGTAAGAAATTCAATAATGTTGTTTTTACACCTTTAAAATAAATCATACATTATTTTTAAAACAAGGTAGAAATGCCTTGGGACAATGGATGGGCTGGAACAATAAGGGTTAAATTATGAAAGGAAAATGCCCGTGTCAATTGCTGGAAAAGTATTGAAATATGCAGTTGGATTTTCATGAAGGCTATTATGTATAAGGATAAGTTGCTGCAATGACTGTTTCCATATGCATTAAGATGTAAACAACTTAGTAGAAATTGTTTTTCTGTTTGCATTCTGCTGAGGTTATGGTTATCTTACCTTTGCCAAAATGGGAGACCAACATGGTAGCTGTGCTCTTGATTGCATGGTGTTTGGTCTGCCTGGCTGGCATGTCATGGACATAGTATTGACTATTTTTTCTTAGGATAAGATATGCCTTTCTTAGCTTTTTATCTCTTACTTCCACTGATAAGATCAGTAAATATCAAAAAGGAAAAGGTATGGTTCTGGATGCGTGCATAGTCAAAAGAAATTAATTGAACTATGTAATAGTCCACCCTGCATGATATGTTAACTCCAACTGATAAAAGTAACTAATGGCTGGATGAATAAGCTTCACAAGCACTCAAAATTTGGATGTAATTTCTCTTTATTCAGGACCTTCTTGGTGATAAGAAGCAATACCAATAATAAATAATACCACCCATTACTTCATCACCCAAACAACCAAAGCAGGAATGTCACATCCGTGGCTCAGGATGGGTGTTCAAATTCTTCATTCCATCTAAAACAATAGAAAGAAGCATCTCCATTGTAATAATGGACCACTCCTCTATACAAAACTAAAGGAAAATCTGTTTACAGTAGCAACAGCATCTATCATAGTTCATTTCTCACCCTCGGTTAATTTACACTTTGTGAAGCTTTGGCAAACTCATTTTCGGGCGTGGTGTCACACAACTGCACCACCACTACCCCCTTTACTGCATCACATTCTACTCAGTCAGCTGGCTACGCTGCTTAAGTCGACTGAATTTCATCTTCGGAAGTGCAGTCAACGCAAGCTAGGCAAACCAGGACATCTGAATAATTCAGGAAAAGTACATTAATTGGTAAGACTTTTGAGAGCATGAATTTCTATGTAACCACTTCTAATCCTCCGAGGGGGGGGGGCCTTCCCCCTCCCAATGCAGTCTTCTCTGTCTGAGGAGTGGTTGAGCTGACATGATCCCCGATACAATATGGCATTCCTGCCCAATGCCTACGTCGTTTCCCTCTTCGGGATAAGATGGGTCCTGCATATCACTCCGACGGTGATTCATCTTCCTCATCTTCATCGTAATGGTCTAGATGGGCTGAGGAATTCATCTGGGCCACAGACGAACGGGGCGACGGGAATTCAAAGCGTCCAGCCTTGGGTGGAGGGCTGTGCATGAAGGGGAAAAGAATAAATACATATTTTAGATTGGCACTCATTTGAAGAAATAACTTTCCTCAATTTATCTGTGAGCAAAAAATAAAAACATAAGATTTGTTTTAGATAGCTTTTAGGAAGCAAAGGTGTTAAGAGCCAATTTTGAATCAGGAGAGGCCTGAAGAATACTACTGAAAATTACTCAATGCACTTGAAAAGCATGTGGCAACAAGAATTTGTTACATTAGCCACTAGCAGGGTAAATTTTCATGCAATATAGACAGACTAAGTAGAATGTCTGGAAAAGAACGATGCCCATAAGTAGCATATATTTAGTGCTGGGAGGACTATGATTAAAAGGATGAAAACTGAGTTACAATACCATGTACAGTGGATTCTTATAAGCATGTTAACAAAGAGACCTATTTGTGAGTTGAATAACTTTCAAGGGAACGATATGCTCAACTTTCATTTTAGTTCATTCCATTGATAGCTGGTGTTCATTTACTGTTTAAAAAAAGGTTTCGTTCACACTTATTATGCCTCTCAAAAAAAATATACTATGCGTTACGTTGATGAACACTCAAGAGTAAATAATAACAATTATGACCAAAAAGCATTTTGTACATATGTACTATCTACGCCAAAAGTATATAGACTCAAGTTTGAGGCTTTAGATCTCAAAAATGGAAGAAGTGATATTCATGCCAAGCATATCAACATGTAGATATTTAGTCCTACAGGTAATAATAATTTAGCAGGTATGGAATTTTTTAATAGTTTCTGAGGCAAATTTTTGCATAGAGAATGAAAAATGGCCTCATTAACTGATAATCACGGAGAGTAGAGTCGCTTTGGCAGTTTGTCAAAACAATATGAAATACACAAACGAAAGGGAAATTTGAATACTACTCATCCTTTTGTCATGATATCCTTGAATTTTCAGTGACTTACTTTATTCGTTCACAATATTTAATTTATGAAACCAGGTTTTCTCTGTAAGTATGTGACTTCAAGACACATGACAAACACCTTATTCATCTTTTTAAAATTACTATTGCAAATCAAATAATGTTATAACACTTAAGATTCCGCTATACAATACTTGAATTTTACATTTGTGAAAAAGAGTTTGATGTGAAGGCAGAAACGCTGGACAATGTAAGCTCTGAGTAGGCCATCTTCCCTCCAAACTCGAGTTTAATGCTGAACTTTCATTTCTGCCACTATTTCAACATGCTTCATACATAGATTTTTGTTTACTTCTCAGAGCAGTTTAGCTTCCCAACTGGTATTTTTCCTTTCACCACAGGCTCTGGTGCGAGCAGACCTTCCGCCCCCACCTCCACTCCCCTTCCCTTTCCCTCAAAACAGTCAAGGACAGAGGTGGATGATGTTGTAATCCTCAACGCAGTTTGTTTGGTGGGTGTCACCTTTTGCTGGGTGATAATACTTGATTGATGCGTGAATGGCTCTGGTTATTAGATTAATTATTTCAATAAAATTCATTTTTTGTTTCCATCTAATGATTTCTTGTCTAAAATATCAATTTCGGTTTCAAGTAACCAGATTACTCAAGGAGTTCAGTTCAGAGTGGTGAGGAAGGAAAAAATGTCGCTGGTGGATGAAACTAATAATGAGGAGCAATAGCGAACTGAGGTCCATTATTGCAGGGAAAATGCTGGGTAAAAAACAATGTATTTTCAATGGTATGAAGGGAGAAGAATGTTAGGCTCATCCAATGAGACAAATGTTTTAGGGAAGGACGTAATAAGAAACTGATAAGTGAGAAAGAGATATCCGGGGGGCGGGGAAGGAAGATGATGCAGCAGTTCATTATTGTAGAAAAGTATTTGGGGAAATGAGATGAGAGCAGGCCGAAACATTTAAAGGTCTAAGGCGAAAATTTTGGTGACCTGGAATATATGGAAGGCCGTATGGAGAATACATGGAATACCTGGACCTTATCTGATATTACTGGACACATGTCCGAAAACAGTCATTTTATTTTCTGTGTGATCGCATCTGATAGTGCATACTTCTCCAACTTAAACTTTAATCTGATAAAAGCGAAGAATATTGGCAATTAACTCCTCATTTTAGTGCATATTCTTTGCCTTTTTATCAAAAAATATAGCAGTATGGTGATTATCTTGGAAATACGGGATATTTTTCATTAATTTTTGGAAAGCACGTTTAGTTAGAACCCGGATAATTCGAAGTCCAATTTTTTTGGTCCCTTAAATTTCGAATTAATGAGGTTTTACTGTATTTAAATGGTGGCTTGTGACATGCAAACAGTTTGTTACATTTCACACTGTCAATCATCTATTTTACTGGTCCCCTCCATTGTAATGGCTACAACTGAGTTACCTCAACTTGAATGATAATCATATATTCCTCCAACAGGAAAATTAATGTGATAATTGAGAATTTTTAATATAGTTTGACTATGCCAGGCAACACCCTTTAGTATGATTGTGCAAAGGAACCTAGAGGTACACTTGATCTCCAAATTAAATTGTACCATTGTAGCCAATTAAATACGATAGCACTGCCTAAAATCATTTTTGAATTTACCAACCAAAACTTAGGAGTCAAAAGCAAGATTTCAAGAGAATAAACAAACATACCTATAGTAACAAAAAAACACATGGATTAGAGGAACGAACACCATACAAAGATGACTATTCAAATTCACTCCTTTCACAGACAATGCAAACCATAATATTTAACTGCATGCTATTTTAATCCACTTGAAATGAGAAATAAAACAAAATGGAATCAAGCATAAAGAGTGACAAAGTCATTGCAAAATGAAACTTCAACTTCAGCTTTAAACCAGAATTTAGATAGGCCAACATGCTCTGTTCAAAAGATCCCCAGTATTAGTTGCAAGGAATGGTTCCATAAATATTGAAACATTAAAGGCATAAAGGTCAGTTTCCACAGTTTAAAAAAAATCCAAGTTCAGTTGCCAAAGGAATTTCTCAAATGTATTTAAAGCCTTTATAACCATTTTACACCCAGCCCCTAGCAGGCAAGCAGCACCAAAATTGCAAAGCACATGTCCATGAAGTTAGTAAGACCATTGACCTTACATTACTTTAAGTACTTAATTGTTATCGATGAAATACATATTTATCTCAATGTTGATGATATAATTATTTGAGGCTTAGGAGGCTGTTGAAATTATTCGTGCACCTGATTTGAAGGAGATAAAAAATTACAAATATGTAATGTAATGTATGTTCGCTGCTAGATCAGCCCACTGGCAGTAATTGGGTTAATACAGTTATAAAAAACGAGGTAAAGAATCATATCATTAACTAGCTTTCCCTGCTAGAGGCATTTCCTCCTCCAATCTAACAACACCATTTAACTAGGTAAATTAAACTAGGAAACGCTACCCCATGAAGATACAATCAAGTCCACTTATATCAAACCCGTTTATAACGAAGTGAAGTTATTACGAAGTAAATATTCGGCCCCCTCAACTTTGTTATAAGCGGGCTTGACTGTATATATGAACCTATTTATGTATAGAGCAGCCACCATTTTAAAGAGTTGAACAGCTTAGAAAAATGAGGACATTAAATATGACAAATTCTCAATATTCATATTTAGATACAGTAGAAGCCCATTATAGTGAGTACGGCATATAGCGAGAATCTCACAATAAAGAGTGATTGGCAATGTACCATCAAAAGGCCTATGATTAACATGTAAAAGAAAACGAACATAGTGAGGCCAAGAATTGCTCCTGCCACATTATACGCTCGGTATTACGAGCGATATTTCTTGAGGGCGATGCACTGCAAAGTACAAATTAACGCACGGCATTTATCTTTAGTGGCATTGTTAGTCAACTACAACTTAGAATACAAGATTTGTGCCATCTTAACATTATTTAAAGTCCAATCAAGTCCAGGCACTAACGATTTATGACCCACCCTGGCATACCCTGCGAACGCTCGCACTTTTCAGTTGCTCTTTTGTTAAGCCAAGTTCACATAGGGGTGGAAGACAAACAAGTGGAAAAGCATCTAGCCAATCACACGGCAGCAGAGAGCGGTGGCGTGGGTAAGGGGGTGGAGTTCAGCTCGCCTGTATTCGCTGTCCTACCTCCACCCACTCATTCCAGAACCACCTGGAATACAGGTTCTAGGTGGCTCTGCTCGTTCCCATCACTCCGCCCGCCTGCTCGTTCCTGCTCCTAGACTGAAGCAGACGATGCTTGAATAATTTTTCAGCCGGGAATAGAAATTGAAAGTACTGTGCTGTTAATTTGAAGCCTGTGTATGTGCGATCTAAAGGTAAACGTTTATTTTGTTATGCTATTTATTCTCGTGATGAAGTCGCCAAAGTTTTCCGTTGACAAAGAATTATTTCCTTAATATTTTTGCGATTCATATATATATACTGGTTTTGATTAATTTTTCAATGTTTCGTAAATATTGCCAGGGCCGATGTTATACGAAGAATTGAAATTTATCCTGTTCAACATGTTTTTATTTTATTTTATGATTCCTGAATGGATGGATACATACAATTTTGGGTGAATGCATCGATAATTCTTGGCAATAGTATTTCGCAGGAGTTACCTCCGTTCCCTCTATATCCTCCAGATGGCAGCACTAATACGACACATGGTGTTTAGCACAACCAACACAGAGGCATTTGCTTGTGTTAATAGATACTCATTGCAACTAATTTTCGAGGGATAACTGAATGTGAATATTAGAAATTTCTAGGAAGAGGTAATTATGCAAGAAATATTTTTGACCTCCAAAAAATGACGTATTTCGGAGAATCATTATTCCTAACCAATGGACATACCGGTTAACACTCGAAGACTTCAGCAAAGCGTAAGTTATTGTTTTGAAAGATTTAATTCGCAAAATTATCGATAAATATGCAATTGTGCACAAAACCGGCTCTTCTACATGTTTCTAATAGCATGGTGATGAAAGAGAACAACTGAACGGAAAGTAAGAACAACTGTGGGAAACTATAGGCTCAATTCAGCACCTTCGGATATAACGAGCACTTGCTATAGCGAGTGATTTCCCAGCCAATGAGAGCACTCATTATACTGAGCTTCCACTGTAATATTATTATTTTGAGTCACAAGTATCATTAGAAACAAAAATTACAACAATTACAATCCCATAAATTAACAGGTGCCACTGAAATTTTTTAGTGTAATGGGTTTCTACGTAATTTACAGGAAAGATTAAGAAAAGCACAAGTATTGCCATGCACAGAAAAGGTAAGTAATTATATTGAGCATTTAAAATGCCTGGAAAATGTTATGCAAAATAAATTATTCTAGAGATTTTAAATTGCAATTAGTTTTCTTTTGTCAACCACGCAATATTTTCATACACCTTAGCAAAATATGTACACAACACAGTTCAATGTAAATACTGGGTTTCCCTCCCTTCAATTCCTATCCTTTAACCTTTCCTCCACATCTGAAGCACCTATTAGTTCAGATACAGATTTGAAAACACAGATGAGATGAAACTGGCTTTAACTGTAGTGGTTAGAGTCACTCAAAGGGTTCTAATTCCAGCTGTGCAAGATTTATCCATAGGTGAACTATCCTCAACTTGAGTGTGTTTTGTGGAGAACATTACTCTGTCCGTCTGACGGGACGTTAAGCAGTGGCCCCTTGTGGCCTTTTGGTAAGGGCAAGCTGATACCAAAACCAGGTTTCTCTCCAACAGTCTTCGTCTTCATCAGACCAACATGTCTCAAGGTGCAACTGCTAACACTCTCTCTCTTCTCCTTTTCTGCATGGGGTCATTTACCATAGTTTTTCTATTTCTGAATTCAATAAGAGTTTGTAAAATAAAAAGACCCGTATTTTTCTGTTCTTTAATCCATCAATTAGTTCTCGAGTTACAAGAGGCAAAAAACTTGAGTTTTTAACCCTTATAGAAAAGTGAGGATGCAAACGACTTGTACGTCATCCACTTTGACCAATCACAACAGAGACTGCAAAGTTCCTTCGCCTTATCAGAATGGGGGACACATGGCTGACTCTACCAATGGAAGTGGTTGCCACAGGATCTCTTCAGGCAGATCTCCCCTCCCCTCCCATTCCCTAAAAACAGTCAACGTGGATGATGTAGTAGTCCTCAACGCAGCTCGTTCGGTGGGTGTCACCTTTTGCTTATTATAATTTTTTATTTATGATTGAATGGCTCTGGTTTGAAGAAATTTTTTCACTAAAATTAATATTTTGTTTCCATTTAATGATTTTGTGCACAAAATAGTGATTTCGGTTCTGAGTGAGTGTCCCTGTTATCATCAACCCACTCTTTCCTCTCCCTTGTTGTAGAACCTCCTCACAGGAAACTGAAACTATCCCGACCAATTTATCATTTTCCCGTAACACCACATTTCAAGTGCCTTCAACTTCACCTTTTTTTGCTTCCATCATTGTCCACACCTCATTACCACGTAGGAGCAATCTCCATTTGCAGTTTCCAAATTTAATTTTTTTTTTTACTTCCAGACTTGTATTTCCAGTTGATAGAAGATTCTCTTTCTGGCAGAATTCTATCTTCGCCTGGGCTATTCGGCTAATTAAGCCTTTCTTGCTTCATTCACAGCTGGTTATTCTGCTTCCCAAACAGCAATGCACTTTCCCCTCATCACACTTTCTCCATACTTAAATTTTGGTCTTACCATCTGCTCTTCTATTGATGACCATATTATTTCTTTATTCTATTAACCCTAAGATAATATCCAATTAAACATAAGAGATAATTCAGAGTCTTTCTCAAAAATTTTTCTTTGCCATAACAGCAATGTTGTCAGCTGATTGTGACATGTTTTTTCCTGTATATGTTCCCACCTGGAGACTTTGACTTCTTTGATGTATTTTTTTTTGCTTTGATAAAAATTAGACAGTGTCTCATTCTTGCCTAATTCTTTTTTCTATCCTTGCTTCTTAGCTGCTGAACCCAGATTTAATTCCTGCGTCCAAGCATTTACACAAACAATTAACTCTTTGCAATACACACTGTACATCCACATATAATTTTATACACTCATATTTTAATAGTAATTCACTGCTCTTGGTTTATGGTTTTCAATCTAGTTCCAAAGATCACATACATGAGCTTCGATCGGGGAAAACATAGATAATTTCAAGCATCGCTACATGAAATTACGCTGAACTCAATCAAATGATCATCATGAATAACAATAATACTAAAAAACTTTATGTAAATGTTTCTAGGACTATGAGAGGCTTTGGACAAAAGGCAAGACTAATGCTGCAATCGTGGAGCAGTATTTTGGGTTTGAGTCACACCTCAGTCTGTCTTCCCTCCACCAGCTTCAACCTCCTCAGGCTCACAATCTCCTTCAGGAGCATCAACATCTACAGACCAGCTGACGAGTTGACTTCAATTTCATTAAAATTGAAGACATTGTGAGCAGTGATGAGCAAGATGAATTTTTTGTTGATAGGTGATGAGGGAACATAGAAAAAAAATTGATTAATGTGAGGCCAAAGAAGTTAATGCCTGGCAAGAGAGATGGTAGTGTAAGCACATCAAAAGACAATAACACACACTCTATGGCTGGACATGTGGTGTCGGAAATTTTACTTCTGTGATGATAAATATGTTGAATTATATTTTCTTCAAACCTACAAAATTGAAATTCATTGTGACGTAAAAACTTAGGATGAAACTGGGTAGTGTATCCAAAGGTGTAAAAAGTTTGGTAATTAAGAGGAATTTGGATTAAGTGTAAAAACGTATCACTAATTACATAGACACAATTTAAATCTTTGGGCTGGGAATAGGAAAAAAAAACAAGCATATTATGGTTCAATGATGATTGAAAAACGAAAAGTAGAAATGCAAAGCCTCTCTCAAAGGTGAGTAGAGGCATAGTTCTCCTTTAACAGGTTCATAAACGCACAAGGAATATTCATAACATTCTCTCCATTAAAGTGCTTATGAACAAAATAAACTACGATAATGAAGAAAGATTATGCATATTAGTGCCATACTGCAAAATCATTGCTCGCCACCAAAAATATTGTGAATAGCTACAAATGGGGAGAAGTGATGATGAAATTTGCAGAACAAAAATGGCATTTTCACAATACATACTTCATCTGACGATAACAAATGTACATTTGTGGAGATCCCCTAATTCTGAGTTTTAGCACCTATTTCACTGAAATCACACAGAAGTGAGCCCAAAAATGTGACCTGTGGTGCAGCTTATGCTGGAATAATCACCTCTCAAATTGTATGGCTATTTCATAACAATATCAGGTTGGATTTATAGGCAACAAATTCAATAACCAATGGATTCATGAACACCGGCAATCTATTACATAATGTAAAACAAACCACAACATAAAACCGTACTTGCAATAACAGATATGTATATTGAAGAACTTAAGAAAGATGGCGTAACCTCCTTTGAGGCAATTGGCTCAGCTGATGGGAGAATTGAGTTGTGACACAAGTAGCCAATCGGTACAAAGATTACTTCTTACGCACTTATACCACTACTTTACAATGTTTGTTATCTGAATGCTTTTCACACCGAATTATTCCATGAAAATATAACACAAGATGAAGACATAACAATCTTATATCAGGATGGCCAGTATCCTCAGAGATATCCAATGTTTAGACTCATGCATCTGTTATACTGCACATCATTAAACTAAGCAAGCATGTTTATAACTGTGTACTGCTCTTATGTAATAACTATTAATTTTCATCAATTTTTCATTATGTGCTAAAAATATAGCTCGCAGTTTAAAAAATATGTTAATAGAGAATAATGGGAAGGTATTATTCTTGTCAGATAATTATCATTCCAACTAAACTAAGCTAATTCATACAATGGAAAAATGACAAACACACAGCTTTTGCTAATTTTGCCGCAGGTTAAATAAACAATATGCAAAGCTGTTACTATTGACATCATGCTTTAACATAGCTTTACACTGTAATGAACAGAAAACTTGACTGATTTTGACTCAAAGGGAAATACTGAAAAGATTTAGGATAATGCCTTAATCCGTTACTGGTTAGAAAATGACTATGATCATGGTAAATGTAGCCTCTGCACATGATGATCATAAGTATTCATTTGGTGATATTAGTAATGCATGCACAGACATTATTTAGTCTTGTTAGTCTGAAGGAATAATTTAACGCATGAAAAGTTCCTAAGTTCTACAAAGAGAACAAGCATAATTAAAAAAATGCGTTCAATTCCCAAACAAGAATTTGGTATCGAGGGGAGCATTATTTGAGAAAATTGCTAGGATTAGGTTATTACCTGGCAGAGTCATCCAAGTCGTCATACCCAGTAGCAGAGGCACTGCCATCATCCTCATGGTTGTGGTGGGGGCTGCCAGGGGGCGAAAGGGCTTGCATGATCCTGCCTTTGCTCTCATTCCAGATGTGTGACTGAGGAGGCATTGGAAATTGCAGTTGGTTACAAGGATCAAGTTACAAGGCAAAGGATGATATGAATTGTGCATGTTTCAGGGATGAATTAATGGCTGCACCCACATCAATAATCATTGAACTCTTATTTGACTAAAATCGTTGAATAATACAGATTTATTTGCAAATTCATTGTTTAACACATTCAACCCGGAATATTTCTAGTGTGCAATCATGAAAAATGGAAAGCTTTTTCTGCCAGATTAATTTGGCCAGTCACTTAAATGTAATTTAAAATTAGTTAAAAATATTTTTGAATAACAAAACTCGATAATTTATTAAAGACGCGAGTTCGCGTCCTTCAGAGAGGTCTTCAGTGAGGTCATCAGAGAGGTCATTAACAGACGTGAATGTGCGTCCATCGGTATCCAGTCATGGGTTAAACGTGTTAATTCTAATACAAATTACACATTCTTATTGCTTCCTAATGGTTTTCAGGAAAAGAAACAGAAACACACAAAAATTACTAGATGCATTGAATTTAAGTTAGACAATGCACTTTCCTGAGCAGAAATATGATACCGATTATACAACATAGTTTTCTGTGATAATGCTGATTTCATGGAGAAGGCTTTTGACAAGGTGGACTCGAATTTAATGCAGAGGATTTTCAATGAAATTGAAGGGTCATATCATGACCGAAGAACTATCCACAGTTTGTATGAAAAGCAGGTGACTGTTCTCAAATCAGGACTCAGCAGTGAAGAAGCAAGAATCAAGAAAGGGGTGAGACAAGGTTGTGCACTCTCTCCTGCACTTTGCTACACATCAAAGTAGTCAAAGATAAGTCTTTAGGGGGTGAATATCCACAGGGAAAACATCAGCACGCTGTGATTCCTTGACAATATATCAGTCAGAAAGAGATTTAAGAAGAATCCAGTGAGGCCTTGCATGGCATACATAAAACAAGTACTGAAGGATGTTAAGGAGAAGAATTATGCCGATATGAAGAGATTACCTGATAGGAGAATCGAGGGGAGAGCTGCATCAAGCAATATTAGAATTGTTGACTGATGATGAAGGCTAATAGTCACAATAGGTTTCGCTGATGTAACCCACCGGTAAGCTACAATGACATCCACATCAGCATAGCCCACCCATTAGTTGCACTGCTTTTCGATTAGTAAATTACATTTGAGAGGAGTTATTCATTTGAGATGAAAACTGGCTCATCTCCCACCAGGTAAATGGCATGAAATTCCATAAATACCCTGCCAATCAATACACAAAATTTTCACCCTATGCCATCTCCAAGGCATGCAACAGAAAATCATACACTGGATTGAATGTGTTAAGTTGCAAGTATTACAACATACCTTTTTGCAACTTCAAGTCATTAAAAAAGATCGTGAAAGCACTGATTACAATACAATTGTTGGATATTTCAAGAGACTAACAAAAGTAACAAATAATATATTGAATACACATTTAAATAAACGGAGTATACTCCTTTTTCTATGCAGCCATCAGTGATAAGTTTCATTTCACTTCTCATAATATTTATAACAGATGACATACGAAATTTTAATCACTGATAAATATTTTCAACACTGAGACATTAAAAGATGCAGCATGTTTACTTTAAGCATTTAAATTAATGAAGCTAATATTTAATTTTTACAACAGCAATAAGTTATTGGCAAGTTAAAATATAGTACATTTTATAAACATTTTGACCTTCTTTCCCCAGCAGTAACAAGGTCCCTCCACTTTTGCACATGCAAAAAAGTAAGATTTAACAGTAAATTTAACACCCAAGTGATACATAATGCCTTCAAATATGAAAAAAAAGTGTTTGTGATGAAAGATAGACAATATATGGGACAATAATAGCATGGGATATAGATAGTAATAGTACGGGACAACTTAATAGGCCACATCTTAAGAACAATGGCCTGATGAAGAAAATCGTTGAGGGAGAAGTGAACGGCAAAAATGGAAAAGGCAGGCCTCGTATGAGATATATGAAACAAGTTGTGAACGATGTAAAAGAGAGGAGTTACGTCAATATGAAGAGGTTGACAGATAGAAGACTCGAGTGGAGGGCTGCGTCAAACCATTCTTAGGATTGTTGACAGATGATGATGATGTAACAACACCATTTATGTACATCAAAATTAATATTAGATGATTTTTTTACTGGGGGATATGGAAAATGGACACAATTATATACAGTGAAACAAAAATGCCATAAACACGACTTACCAGTCGACCTTCTCTTCCAAAGAGAAGCAGGAAAGTATCTATAAAATCTCTCGACTTCTCTTCCCATTTCTGTATCATATCTACTCTTTTCTCATCCAAATTTTCTATCACTTTCTTCCCTTGCTCTTTCAGTTCATCCATTTTGTTTTGTAACCTGAATTTCTTTTCCTAAAAGCAGTAAGTAAAAAAAGGGAAACTGCTAGATACACTGAAAGATGAGATATTTCAACAAAGATAACATCATTCTGACTTGTTAGTATGCAAAATACAGTATTTAATATGACAGGTCACCAGCCAGAACAAAATAAAATATATGCCCCAGTACACAAATCCAGATGAAGGAAAAATAACTGTTTCTTACCATCCTGAGCATCAAAGGTTACTAAATCATACAAAATCACTATCATAATTTTCACCAATGTAAATCAATTTAAATGATAAGATAATCAAATGAAGCCTAACACTTCATTTTAGGTTTTATATATTAAATACAATGGTGAAAAAGCAAGACCACAACAATCATCATCCAAATCATAGCATTATTAAATGTTGTGACTGAATCATCAATATGGAAACTATATACAGGACATGAGACACAATGCAATGTTTTTGAAGAGTGGTCAACAGTGGGCCATGCACAGTTGGTTAATTACTAAGTCCTTTGGTTTTTTAGGATAATGAACTATCTACCAAGAGTAGCATATCTTGTATAAGTCATTTTGAAATTTGAGAAAAAGTTTTATCCAAAAAATTTTCATAGAATATCAAGTTTTTCAATTTTAGGAAGAAAATGTCATTACTGATTATAACCAATATCATGAGTACTAAATTTATCCTTTCATAGAATACCAAAAACAAATCAGAGATGGATACACGTTTAGATTGTTGCTGCAATTTACTTAGTGGAGAAAGTAGCTAGATGGGCACTTAAGACAGTACTAGGAGATTAGATGCTTGAAAACTTAGATTTACTTTACGCCCATCAGATACAGAATGATGTTATTAAGTATTTTCAAGCAAATAAATAGTTTATGTGCTGGAAATAAGGTAACATTTGGAACAAATTTTGCACCATATATAATCATTTGCTAGGAATGACTACTCAGGATTAAAAAGCAGTTCTGCAAAGATACTTCAAAATTATTTCAGCAATTCTCTTGCTTTGAATATTCTGATTTTCAGAATGGTTGCTCATCCCATTGCACGAGTTAAAAAATGTACACTTACATTTAAGAAGGAAACATTTAATTCCTTGGCACTATATCCTCGGGCAAGGTTTCGACGAACATATACATCATAATCTCGAACAATACGAGCCACAATATCAGATGTGGAGACACCCTCTGTTCGCTGAGTGGCTACAAACATTCCACGAGCTTTTAGAGGGGCATAGACATCCACTCCAGACCCGGTTGTGTAAGGCTCCTCGTCATGGGCCACAAAGTCGATCTGATGAAAGAACAGAAAGACAATTTTCATTTCAGCAAACCAGGTATACCAAAGCAAAAACCATGGCTTTATAAAAAAGATAGGCAAGGGTAAAGCATTAAATCTTTTACTTATTACAGGATGAATAATATGGCAGGGGAAGATTTTGAAGGAACAGCAACAAAAAGCTGTTCATGAAGAATAAAGAAGACTATGAAGAATGTTTACGTTGAGAGAGCCATCAATGATCTCAAAGAGAAATCTTCTGGAGTGAATTTCCATGGAGAAAAAATAAGCATGCTGTGATTCATTGAATACATAGCACTCATAGCAGAGACAGAGAGGGATCCGAATAAGATTCTAATAACCATGGAAAAGTTATGGCCAGATATCAGCATAAGATCAATAAGAAGAAGACTAAGATAATGGTGCAGCAGGAGAGAAGAGGCCAACACCAAAATTAAACTAGGAAAACACAAACTTGAAGAGGTGAAAGAGTTCTTTTACCTGGGAAGCTGAATAACCAATGATGGACGAAGCAAGAAAGAAATTGTCATTAGAATAGCTCAGGCAAATAGGACATTCTATCAGAAGGAGAATCTACTTACAGCTGGAAATAAAAGCTTAGACGTAAGGAAACAATTCATCCGAACATACGTCTGGAGCATGTTTCTTTAAGGCAGTGAGGCATGGACGATGACAGCAGCGGAAAAGAAAAGGGTGGAAGCATTTGAAATGTGGTGCCACAGAAGAATGATGAAGATAAAATGGATGGATCAAGTAACAAACGAAGAAGTCTTAAGAAGAGTGGATGAAAAGACATCTGCTGAAAACTCTAAAAAGAAGATGGGAGAACTTAAATGGACACATTTTAAGACACGATGGCGTGGTGAAGACAATCGTCGAAGGAAAAGTGAACGGGATAAATGGAGAAGGCAAACCTTGAATGAGATAATAATGGATCAGGTCGTGAATGATGCAAAAGAGAGGAATTATGTTAAAATGAAGAGGTTGGACGATAGACGAATCGAGTGGAGGGCTGCGTCAAACCAATCCTAGGATTGTTGACCGATGATGATGATGAATAAAGTCAAGATAGTGGACTTAGAGAC
Organism: Platycnemis pennipes; assembly: GCA_933228895.1. Classification (NCBI taxonomy): domain Eukaryota; kingdom Metazoa; phylum Arthropoda; class Insecta; order Odonata; family Platycnemididae; genus Platycnemis; species Platycnemis pennipes. Next base: position 120,939,046 of record OW121854.1, on the reverse strand, counting down.
TCTGGGTGTAAAAGGAAAGGGACTGGAAACAATCTGGAACTCGGGAACAACACTGTAAAAAAACAATCTGGAAAAACAAAGGACAGAAGACGTGTATACCGAAAAATGAACCAAGTCAAAAATGGAGAAGCTTAGGAAGGAATATTTGTGAAAAAAGGTACAAGCAAAATGAGCAATAAGGAATTTTAAGAGAAAAGAATGGAAGGGGACCTGTGCAAGGAAGAACGAGATGAGACAAAATTAATCTAATTTGAATGAAAATGGGAGCATCATTACAGTGAATTATTGAGGACAGGGAAAAATTCAACGGCAGCTACCAATTCCCTGTCTTAAGATCCATAGGCCGATGGAATGCTGACACACAGAAATTAAGATAGAATAAAAATTCTTCCCAACAAGCCAGTGCATCCAAAATGAAAAAAGCAAGATGTAGACGATGGATGGACATTAATTCTATAAGAGGCAATTTTAAGCTTCATGTACAATAATATTCAGGAGCTAATTAAATAAGTAACTGCCGACAGTTGGTATCCAAAATATTGACAAATATTACGTTGAGAGTGACGACTTGAGCTCACCTTATGCTTGCAGAGGAAGTCGTCATCCAGAGACCATGGAGCATCTCGGACCACTTCGTCAACATATCTACAGTGGCGCACAGCCTCATACCTCTCATCATCAGTCATTACTGTGCGCCCCTTCTTGCTGTGCGTCAGAGCTCCACTGCACACTGCAAAACAAAACACAACACTAACAAAACTCTGATTACTCTAAAATTCATAACATAAGATATATAAATAAATTTGGTCATGCAAACAGGGCTATGAACATTGCCATGACAGATATATGTATACAATGCTTCATGATATCCATTCCCTTCTTAAGCCTGTAGTAAAGTCAATTAGAATAAAGTTCTTAACTAAGGTTTTCTTGAGAGGCCACTTGTTTTCATCTTCCCTCGCGATGATTTCATCAGTGTAAAGCATTTCCCCTTAAACCATGCTAAGAGGCACATGAGAACCTACTTCAAGAGATTAGGTAGGAATACATAACTTCTGCCCAGCCCTGGAACTTCGATACCCAGTGTTGTTGCCTGTTACTAGGTGGAAATGATTCATTATAAATCTGCAAATGCTTGATTTTTACACATTTTTTATTAATACTTTACGCAACCAGTTTTTTATTTTTTTCTGTTCTATATTGTTAAAAGTGTACAGGGTGTGTCCCAAAAGTATTGCATCACTTTTTTCTGATGCAACTGTACGTTGCAGACCGACTGGACCGGTTGGGGTAGGTGGTGGGAGGTCTAAGCTTTCCAGCGATCTGCGTGCCAGTCACCTCCGAGCTCTTGGAGTGTGTACACGCGTGATTTTTTGAACCCCTGTAGTGTGACCTCATCCAGGTAAAAATGGAGCAATCTCTCGATTAATGAGCAGCAATAAAATTTTGCATTGAACTTAAAAAGACGCCACTGGAAACTTTTGAAATGCTTCAGCAAGCTTTCGGGAAAAATTGCCTCTCATGATCCCAGTCGAACCGATGGCACAAGATGTTCCTGGAGGGCTGAGAGGATGTCACCGATCACGACGTCATTGCCGTGCCCCAAGAAGACTCGAATGAGCAAATTGAAAGAGGAGAGCATGCTCATTGTCTTTTTTTGAAGCCAAAGGGATGTGCATCTTGAGTATGTGCCTTCTGGAGAGACCATAAACACTCAATTTTACAAGTCGGTGCTCAAGAGATTGATCCACAGAGTGTCCCACGTCCGACCTGAGATCAGGAATTCGTGGAAACTCCACCATGACAATGTTCTGGCACACACCGGCTTCATTGTCACTCGTACAGTCCGGACTTGTCACCACCAGACTTCTTTTTGTTTCCCCACCTCAAAAGGGAGTCGAAAGGTGCACATTTTGACACCATCGACAACATCAAGGCTACCTTGACGAGGCTTCTCAAGAGCATTCCCGCCGATGAGTTCCAGGGTGTTCCAGGCATGGAAGAACCACTGGCAGAGGTGTATCGACGCGAAAGGAGATTATTTTGAAGAATTTTATGCTATTGTACCAATTGGATCAATAATTTATAAAACATTCTCGGGTTTCTAGCCGAGTAAGATTTTTTGTTGCTGACGTTTCGACGGAATACTCCTCCATCGTCTTCAGAGCAATCCAGACGATGGATGAGTATTCCGTCGAAACGTCAGCAACAAAAAATCTTACTTGGCTAGAAACCCGAGAATGTTTTATAAATATCATTCGCCGAGAAAGAACAAAATCATATATTGGATCAATAAATTTAAAAAAAGCGACGCATTACTTTTGGGACAAACCCTGTATGTAAGCCATATTTCCACCCTTGTGTTCACAAGAATTTAGTATGGCTTATAGTATTCTGCTGATGTGCATGAGGTGCACACCTGTATGCTAGGGTGAACTTGACCGCATTGCATGTGTGTTATGGTGACATTAAAACACGTTTGCAATGCTCATGCGCATGATACTTAATCTAACTATAACATCATACCACACAACATCTTTCATTAAGCATGAAAGTATGCTTGCTCCATAAACTTAACTATAGCATAATACTTTATCACTTCTCTTTTTTAGTAAGCAAGCAAATCAATACCCTATATGCCCATAAACAGCATTCTATTTTGAATTTAATCTTATAATGCCGAAAAAGAAAATAGAAAAAAAATTATCTCATTTACACTGATGTTTGAGGACTTAAATTTTTACCATATAGATAAAACACTTGTATCTCAAACATAGAGCATTATATCACCACTTTACAAATTTTTAATTTGTAAATTTAATTACTCTCTGGGCAATAATCTTTTATCAGGTCCAATCCTATCCAATCCAATGTTAATCGTCGAAACCATGGTAGTAGTAGTGGTGGATAAATAATAGTGGAATTACAAAGTTCATTCTATCATTCATTATGCATGAAAGTAAATTCCACAAAGCCTGAAACCATGAACAATAATCTTGAAGTTTCGGTTAAGTTAATCAGTGTAATTCGGTCTCGAAGTTAATCAGTGTATCAATTTAATGCTATTTAAAATTTATTCCAACATCAGAATCTTTCTTAACCTTTTGGATTCACAAAGTCTAAGTAATAGCATCACACACCAAGGACCCCATATTTGTGCTTTCTTCCTTGGATGAATAATTTGCAATGGGGTCGTTTACCATATTTATTTAATTGCCGAATCTGATAGAGTTTGTAAAATAAAAGGACCCGTATTTTTCCGTTTTCTGATCCGACAATTATTTCCCGAGTTATAAGCGGCGAAAAACTGATGTCTTTAACCCTTTCGGAAAAGTGGGTGTGGTGCAACCTCTGACGTATATCTACTTCGTCCAATCACAACTGAGCCCGCGAAGCTACTTCGCCTTATCGCAAAGGGGGACACACAGCTGACTCGGCCAATGGGAGCGATTTCGACAGCATCTGTGCGAGCAGACCTTCCGAGAACCCCCCTCCACTCCCTTCCCCCTCCCCTGAAAGCAGTCAAGGACGGGAGGAAAATGACGTCAATGTTATCACAGCAGCATTTTCGGTGGGCGTCAACTTTTGCTTATTTTAATTTTTGATTTATGAGTGAATTGTTGTGGTTAGAAGATTAATTTTTTCACTAAAATTCGTTTCTCGTTACCATCTAACGATTTCGTGTACAAAATTGCGATTTCGGTTCCGAGTAAACGCCCCCATTCCACCCTCTTCCATAATGCTTTCCAGAATTATAACAGACACTTCAACAGATCCAGGAATATCTTGTTGGTATTTAATATCTCTCTCCATCCACTTTCTCAATGTCAGTCAGTTCAGCTACATTTGGTGAAATAATATTTATTTGACAATCTCTGGAATATTTGTAATCATTACTTGAGAGAAACACAACTCTGTGGTGCAGTAATACAATAGAAATGTCTTATATGATGTACAATGAAATTTGTAGCAAAAAATAAGTAATTTCTGTGTGATTGCTATTACTTTCTTGTTGGCACTTAAAAGAACGATTATTGCTAAAATAAGCTTCTAAAGTTGAACCCTTCTGCCCAACATCAACTAATGCTTCTTGCATTTGTTCAATTGTTGATATGATATTTACCTGGCATATGACTATCCAAAAATAATCCAAAAAATTAAAGATTTGAATGATAGGACACTACCCTATTAAGGAAGTCTTACCTCCCACAATTAAGTAGACATTAGGGAAGACATTTTTGGCTTGCATCAACTGCCTTGCATGTCCTTGGTGGAAAAGGTCGTAGATGCCATCTGCATACACACGAACTGGACGAGTAGCTAAGGGACAACCAAATATGAGATTACACAGGAAGAGCACTTGACAATTGTCAAACATTAGATCATTCAGCAATCACAGAATAAACATTTAATTCATTAGAACTTAATTTACACTTAACGTCTATCGACTCTCAGCTTATTGGATTATAATTCGCTGAAGAAGGGATGCTCAACAAAAATAAAGAAATTTTATGAATACATGGAACTACCAGAAAGGGATTACAAGACATTCTCTGGAGAGAGAAGTTTAACCTAGATCAAAACCATGTGGCGTTGTTAAGGAAAATCAAGCAAGGTGAAGAAAATATAACCACATTGAAGGAAGGTTATTCCTGACCCAACGCTGCTTAACTTCGGTGATCTAATGGGAACCAGTGTTTCAATGTGGCTATGCCCTTGCCCACACGATAATATAATTTTCTTAATATTATTATTTGATGTTTTCGATCACATTTTTGGTATTTCTGACGACAGTTTCTCCCTCATCCTGGAGGTTCTTCAGGTCAAAAGAGAAATTTTGCAATTATTTATTTCCTTATGTATTTTATTCATTTTTGTTATTTGCTGGGAAAAATATAATTGTTTTAAAATTTAGTTTAGTGAAATTTGTACCTCTATACTATCTGAAACCCAAGATTTCCACTAAATACTTTTATTATGGAAGATACTGAATTTGATCTGTTAGGAGTTCTCACCCTTAGAATTGGGGGCATTTAAATTTAAATTATAAGTGGGTTACAGGTACTGACACTGAAAAAAAATCAGACTGCAAAAGGTTAAAGTAAGTGGGGTATGATTAGGTCTACTATGAAAAAGAGATTTTAAACAAAATTTATCCAACTCCAGACGAAAATTTTAATTAATGGCAAAGGAAGAAAACATGTTATACCTGCACCATTACATGCCTCTTCATAAGATATTCGCACTGAGTAATCACAACGGTCCCTCTCCATACAAGCATCAGGTTCATCATCGTATGGTGCCGGCTTGAAGATAGACTGCAATGTTATAAAAAAGAGAAATATGACTTCTAACGGATCTGCCACTAAAAAAGGTCATCATCACTAATGGATGCCTCCTTCATGCACTTAACGTAAGTGTTAGACAAGGCACAAAAACAAGTTCAATGCAATTCCTTCAAAGAACAAATATGATAAAATCAAAGAGGAAACCATGATTAATTTTTCATCCATACACAGAAGTATTAACTTTTGGTGAGAAAACAACAGAATTGAACATTTTTTGTGTGTCCTATAACTTTACAGAATGAAATAGAGAAATTTGACTCCTGAGTATCAGTAATTGGTTTTACATAATTTTCTGACTGAAAATGTATGCATGCATAAAAAAGCCATGGCATTACAAGGGTAAATTGTTTGAAAATTCACATGTAGAGATAAATCATTCCAGCCATAAAAAAACTAGTTTTAAAAGGAATGTATAAAAAACAGAGAGGACGAACAATGTGAAAACAAATAGACATGCAATACTCTTCTAGCAAAGAGATCAGCCACTTTTTCTATGGACATCAACTTGTGCAGAGTTAATTGGTGATGACTATTGCTTGACCCATCTTCAACACTGACGAGATTTTGACACTTGAGGACAAAGCCTAACTGGAGCTGTCTTCATTAAAGCAGTCTACAAATGATCCTCAATTCCTATTGGTTCAGAGCATTTCTCATCCAGAGTATAAAATAGTACAAGATCAAGCTCCTTGTTGTTGTTAATTTCTCAAAAAATCACGGATTAATTATTTATTCTAAGAGGTTAACTGAGTGCTGAGTAGAGCAAACTGTATGCTTTGTAGGCCAGGCTCAACCATTGAATGGAATATTAACTGCTGTTCTTTTTTCTACTCTTTTATGAGAAGAAAATATCAAATAGTACAAAACCGAGTGTGGGTTCACCAATCATGATCATAATAGCGAGATATTAGCTCATCAAAATGTATACTCTTACCACAATAGACCAAAAGCATAGGAAAGACCATAGGCAAGTGTTGGAGGAGTGTACATATTAAGCCATAGAGATGAATATAGAAATTAATCCACTAAATATAAAATAATTAACAAAAATATAAAATGAAATTCAAGAGGGGAAGAAAAAAAAAACATTTCTGTGACAGTGTAATCAGCACTTCATCTGCTATCTAAATGTGCAATGCTTCATATTTTCCACCTCATCTACGAGAAATTGCGTCAAATGGTTCCGATAGTATTCTGTGAATTATTCCTTCCAGGATTATTTTTGAGGGAAGCATAATGGAATAATTCTTACAAAGACACAAATGCTAATACAAGCCACTGACTTACATGATTTGCATGCAATTCCCAGAACTAACACTTTCATATGTAATATAAGCACAAAAAGTTTTAAAAATATATACAAACATAGAGTGGATTGTATATATGGTTTATGGCAGTCTAGTCTCAAGAATCCATTAAAGAGTTATGTTATGGGAAACCAAATGGTATCATGGAGTAAAATCAACATGAAAATAAATTTTTTTCCATCCTGTAGCTGTAATTACACAGTATACTAGTATAACTAGTAGCTACTAGTATAATAAGGACATTCAAATAATAAACAAAAATCACTAAAGAATCGTGTTTCTATTAATTTAGAATTATATGAATTTAGGAAGGCAATAACTGAAGTTAAGTGAAAATGAAAGAATGAATATCCCAATGGCCGAATGGCAAAAATTTCATTTATTTTACTCAAATTGAAATGTAATGCCAGATCACATTTAAAGCAGGATATTAGGGATAAAAGTGATAGTATTAGGGGTGTGGATGTCTTATTTAGGGATTAATAGCAACTAAAAAACTATAACAAATATATTTTAATTATAATCTGTACCCATTCAACTGGAAAGCCAATATGGGGCCGTTTACTATATTTTTTTTCATTGCTGAATCTGTTCGAGTTTGCAAAATAAAAATACCCATATTTTTCCGTTTTTTGATCTGTAAATTAGTTCCAGAGTTATAAGCGGTGAACAACTGATGTTTTTAATCCTTTCGGAAAAGTCAACGTGCATGCGACCTCTTACGTCATCCACTTTGTCCAATCACAACTGAGCCCACGAAGCTACTTCGCCTTATTGCAATGGGGAACACACAGCTGACTCTGCCAATGGAAGCGGTTGCGACAGGATCTGTGCGAGCAGACCTTCCGACACCCCCCTCCCTTCCCCTAAAAGCAGTCAAGGACGGGAGGTGGATGACATAAAAAGTCTCAACGCAGCTTTTTCGGTGGGCGTCACCTTTTGCTCATTTTAATTTTTGATTTATGAGCGAATGGCTCTGGTTAGAATATTAATTTTTTCACTAAAATTCATTTTCCGTTTCCATCTAACGATTTTGTGTAGAAATTAGCAATTTCGTTTCCGAGTAAACGCCCCCATCCTTGAAACAGTTGTGTCAACTAGTTTAGACAGCTAACCATACCAGAAATATACTCCCCACTCGAAAAAATTTCAGGCCAAACCACTAGCTTTGATCATGCGAGGAAAGAGATATTTCTATCTCTTTCTCACAGTAAAGAGAACGACACGACGGATCGAAGAACGGGAAAATACGGGTCTTTTTATTTTACAAACACTGTCAGATTCGGAAATAAAAATATGGCAAACGACCCCATTCCGTGAACCTGGAATATGCATTGAGGAGGAAGTAGTAGAGAATGAAAAGGCGTCGCAATATCGGCGAGGGAGGGAATTCTCCAAGGACTCGGAAGTGAACGACGCCATGGCCCACACTGGAACGCGCAAGCTCTGTCAGCGCAGCGCACCTCGCTGTGCCCCGAACACCATGCCCGTCCTAAAAGTATCGCCTCCGCTGCCCCCCTCTCCCGAGGCCGCTTTTACGGCGACCTTTGTCTATGAATAGGCGGGCGGAATGCACGGCGGGGATTCCTAGGGCGGCGCGCCGCCGAGGCAGTGGCGTCCATTGTCCGCGCCTCGCGACTCAACAATCGGTCTCCAAAGTGGACAAAGGCGCCTCAAATGGACCGACATAGCAAAGTGAGAGAGACTGATTTGCTCCAGGGCGGGTGTGTTTGAAACCCTCGGGGCTGTCTCGAATAGGTAACCAAGGAGTCACGTGATATAAACACGAATGGTTTGCAAAGTTAGTGTGTATGAATCGCTCTTTACAACATCATTAATTGTTTTCACTGAAGTTATTCTCATCTGTCTCGACTATAGAGCCTCCAGTTGAGATAAAACACAAGTGTAAACAATGAAAGAGGTAGTAATCAGCAGTTTTAACACACCAAATCTGAAAACCATTCGTGTTTATACCACATGACTCCTCGGTAACCTATTCGAGATAGTCCCGACGCGTCGCGACGGTTTCAAACACAACGCCCCAGGGGGTCGATGGAAAAATGGAAAAGCAATAAATAGCCAGACGCTCAAGTGTATATGTATATCAACTGCTTGCCCTGCAAGCCACCTCGAGGGTGTATGGCAGGGGATGAGTCGTCACCAAAAATGCACTAAAGTTTACTTATACAACGTACCTAAGGAGAGATTTCTATGAATATCATGCGTGTTACACATTCCCAATTCCAATTTTCATCAAACATGCAAAGAAACATTTAAAAAGTACTACAGAAATGCATTACATATACATATTAGTATTTCTCGCAGGCATGCTTGGATCCAAAAAGTGAAAAAAAAATCCAGCATCTTAATTTCATCGGATTGTTTCATTAATCCGTATTAATCTGATGTGTGCAAATTTTTTCATGTTAAGGTGAATTTGTTTTATGACAGCATATTGGTGTGAGAAGTCTTGAAGTTGTTATGGTCACGAATTGTTTGGGGAAAGTAAGCAATGCATAAGTAACATTTGCAATACAACATGAGCTAATAAAGAACTAAACATGGTACCATTCCAAGACCTCAATAGAATCAAGTACACGATAGGGTGATAATTATTAACAATAGATGCACTATTAAACACCCTGAAATGAGATTTAAGAGACTTTATCACCATACACGGTGGAATTCTTGCCTTCATGCTCTATTCGGTGGTGATTCCGCCCTTATTACAGGCGAGACATTTCTCTACAAATCTTAGAATTGCAAACTCTATTGTTCAGACATCAGAAAAACGGCTCTCTTGCTAAACTTAACAAGATTACCATTTAGCGGTATACGAAAAGGGCCGATATAGAGATATTCGCAAGAGGGGTCGAAGGTCGAAGATTTCAGAGCGGGAAAATAATAATAAGAACCCAATTTTTTATCAAAGGGAAACATAACCCCGCATCATCGTCGCTTGTTAATGCAATGCATGCATGCATGACGATACTAAAATAAATATTAAAATACCCTCTCCTTACCGCGATAATACACAAACATCCAGTAAATAAGTGGATTAAATATGCTCTTACACATTTGCGCGAAGAGAGAATTCGGCTTCCGATATTCTGAAAATGCTCATTCCTGACACGGAGATTATTCACTTTTACCACTCCCTCTCTGGTTCCCACGTAAGCCTTGCGAACTCAAAAATTCTATTCTAACTATAAGGTCCACTATTGGTGAGAGCGGCATGCCACAATGCCGAAATATGGAAATGCTGCGAGGTAGCATTCATCCGGTACCTCAGTAAAAACCAGTGGAATCATCAAGAAGGAGAAAAATGAATATTTTCCCAAAGATCGCGACAATTTACAGCGACTGCACCGGCAGATTGCATTCATGAGGCACAGCATGGTTGCTGGTGGAGGGTATAATCGCAACACGCAAATCCTTCATAGCTCGTTCGGGTGGTGGGTTGGGACTGGTCCGAGAGCCTCTTGACTCGCAATTTGCCCATCAGGCCTGCTCCAGATCCACGCGACTTCATTGGGAGGGAGAGAGAGAGGTGTCTCTTCGCAGCCGAGATGACGGCTCACATCACACGCAATTCTCTGTTCTCTAAGTACTCGTCCACTTCCCTGCGTAGACAATCAATTTAAAAAAGTCAAACTCACCAAGTGAATACTACTTCTTTGTTCTGAGTTACAATTGAAATTCATTCTCCCTGAGAACTATATCTTTCCTTTGGAGGATGTATGAATGACAAGCCACCCTAGTTTCTTTCCTGGTTTGAACTTCCATGCATAATTTATTTTGAACGCGATTTTCTTCCGTCCATTTAATATATTTTTTCACAAAGACATGTGACTTGCCCTGTATTTTAGATGGCTTACTCGTCCTTAATTTTTTTGGGTCATCATCATCATCGGTCAACAATCCTAGGATTGGTTTGACGCAGCCCTCCACTCGATTCGTATATCGGCCAGCCTCTTCATATCAACGTAATTCCTCTCTTTTACATCCTCCACGACCTGATCCATATATCTCATACTGAGACGAGGCATAGACGAGGCTTGCCTTTTCCAATCTTCCCGTTCACTTTTCCCTCGACGATCGTCTTCATCATGCCATCGTGTCTTCAAGATATGGCCGGTTAAATTGTTCCGTTTTCATAACAAATTGCTAGGCTAGACTTCGTGAAACCACACATTGATAACGTAAATAAACTCACTCAGTAAAATTCCACAAATTTATAAAAACCGACCTAGGTTTCGACTTATCAAGGTCCTTGAATCTGTGGAATTTTACAAAGTGACTTTATTTACGTTATGTTTCGTTTTCGTTTTAGAGTTTTCCTCAGACCTCTTTTCTTCCATTCTTGCCAGGACTTCCTCTTTACTTACTCGGTCAACCCATTTTATCTTCTTTATTCTTCTGTAGCACCCAATTTCGAATGCTTCCACCCTTTTCTTTTCCGTTTCTGTCATCGTCCATGCCTCACTTCCATAAAGAAACACGCTCCAGATGTACGTTCTGATGAATTGTTTCCTTACGTCTGAGCTTGTATAAATTCGCGATCCTGTGATTTTAAATTTATTTCCACTGGATGCGCTGTTTCGGCATGTTTAGAACCAACGTGTCATTCTGAAGTCTGGCATTTGGGTCAAACGTAGAAACGACCGAGAGGAGAAGCGAAAATTCGGAGAGCACTGTCATCGACCTAAAAATCTCGCAGAACTTCATAATTGCCGAGCGGAAGGACACACGCGACAATTCCTGAAAAACAGGAACATCGAGTCCGAATCGGGAATCGAAAGAATCGAGATGCCCACAATTTTTGACACAACTAATTTTTCGCCCGGCACCAATGTCGGTGTCTGAAATACGGCTCCTATTGCGGACAATTTCCGGCCACTGACTGGATGGGACCTTCAGTTCTGCGGACAGATGGGAGCAAGAATTCCACGACACTAGAGCAAAGGCAACAACTTCTCTAATTCTTGAAGAAGGTAACGGTTGACTGTATGAACTAAAATTTGCAGGGAAAATCTCGCCACCATGAGAAATGTTGAGCTTATTCATTAAATCGCTGAACTATAATTATTCATGAATTCTTAGGGGGAAGGAAAAGAACTGGGTCTGCAATTAGGAAGGGTAGGTTCAGTAAATGAAATATTCACATATCCAACATAAAATATTCGCAGAGGATAGAGCGACTTATCACATCATATATGTACATTTCACATTTGCAGTAAAACATGTCTTAAGCGGCCAAAAGAAAGGTGGGCGCTTACGAAGGTGACTGCTGAACGGAGGTAAACTCTTTCTAATCCACCCGCATACCCCTCTACTCCTTACTTATGTTGGGCAGGAAAGAGGCCAGAGGATTTCTATTACTATAGTAACGTTATGTACGAGAAATCAGCTACTTTTCCCTTGCAAGACCTCATTTGAAATATGCTGCCAGTGTATGGGATCCCTACGAAATTGGTCTAAATAACGAACTTGAACGTGTGCAGCGAAGATCGGCAAGATTTGTAAAGGGCCGGTATGATAACCTTATTAGCCTAACCAGTCTATTAAATTAATTAAATTGGGAATCATTGTCAGATCGCAGGTTGAAATTTAGACTTAATCTCTTAAATAAATTCCAAGAACATATTTTCAGTGATGATGTTAAAAATATTTTGCGGACCCCAACTTACAATGGTAGACTCGACCATAATCACAAAATTAGAGAAATTGATTGCCGAACTGAGAGATTCAAAATGTCCATTTTTCCTCGTACTATTAGGGATATGAATAACGGTAAATGTATCCAGTACGAGTGTAGCAATGGATAACATTGGTAGCTGCATGTTGGTATAAGGACTTAAAGCTAAGCCAACTAACAGCATGTTTTTGCATGTATGCTTTGCTATTTTAATTTTTAATTACAAATATTATGCATGATATGTAGTGCATGTTTGGTGAGAGTTCACCCCCTGCCACACACAAAGATGGTGGCTTGCAGGGTATTATGTAGATGTAGATGTAACGTTTAACCTGTTTAAGTCTCACTTTACACGACTCATTTCCGAAGGCTCGAGATTTAAAAAAATTAATTGATAGAATACTCCACCTTCATTAACACAAAAATATTTATCGCTAGAATGGAAACTTTCCAATATTGACTGCAACCTTGACAACCAATCATATATACGTGTGGAAAGATATATTGCGGCATTTCCTGAAACATACCAACCATCCACTTCTTCCCACAAAGTTTTCTACCCTTAAATCTTCCGCCACCTGCCGAGCCTTCTCCTGCAGCATTGGCCCACTCTATGGTGACATTTAAGGAGGAGCGCACTTAATCGACGTGAAAACTACAACATTCACATCCAAAGCCTTTTGACTCCCTCTTCCTTTTCATTCCAAACTTTTAATTTTCCTCTATATCTCTCAAAATCTATTTTTTAACGGTATCGAGTTCAGTTATACTCCATTTAACAATTTCCGAAAATTCCCTCGCCGATTTTCCCTTCTCGCTCTCCTCCAGACTTTGCTTTTACTTTCATGCATTTTAGTGGCCAATCTCACTGCATCAAAATACACAAACGCTACTTCTGACTGTATGACACAGACTTCTATTTGAAAGAAAAATTTCTTGGAAGCAATTGACCCAGGTCGACAGATAATCCTAGCACTCGATGTGCTACCAAGGTTTCCTTACATTTTATTATTCTCCTTCCACTGCAATATTGGACAAAATCCTACACGTAGTTTTCGTTAGGTACATACATTTCTTCTTATATCGTTGTGTGTTCTGTGGAAACATGGTTGAGTGTCGGTCCTCTTCCCGCCTATAATAAACGAGTTAGTAATGTTAGTAATAAATATGCGCTTCATAACACGTACAGTTTTAGGAATAGAAGAGAAAAAATTCCCGAGTATGTTTGAAAAATATGTTTGCGAAAGAAACTGTTCGCGACTGGCCGTGTAAGGATTGGCCTCTGGACGGAAACAGTGTCACTGTATACAGTATAGTTACTGTCTAGTAAGTATACTTACTGCCGGGCAGGATGAGGATGCATGGCAGGGGGCGAGTATCACCAAGCATGCACTACATTGCACTTACGTTTAAATATACAACCTACCAAATAAGAAATTACTATCATTTGCCTAATATCATTATAAAGGGTTTCTATTCCGTAAAGCGAATATTTTACACGGGCGCTTAGTGTCATTCTCCCTTCCTCTCACTAGCAGCGAAACTTCAAAAATGACTACAGGTTTAATTACATCGGCTCATGGAGGTCTTTTTCCTCTATAAAACGCACTATTATCTGCATTGAACGAAAAACATTTCCAGCAAAATTACTGATCTGTTCTGCGGCCATTATACAAAATACGGCGTCTAGGATATATCGCAGGAAAACGATCAATATATTGACAAATTTCTCCCATGCTGTCGATGGCGAACCTACAATGAGGCTGCAGAGTTATTTCGACGCATGACCTTGACCCTTTACATAACATGGATACAGTAAGTTGGCAACCATCACGAATATTCTACCAGCTTTAGCTAGTTGATGGATTTTCCAGAAAAATTACAGTATAATTTGAGAACTAATGAGCAGCATGGGTGGAGGTGTTTTTTTTCGATGTATTTATGACGATTAGAAGATTCGTGAACACTGAATTCAAGAAGACAGAAGTAAATACCAAATTCACTACATTTTAGTGAACAGTTATTTTCATTGCCTACATCTAGCAAGCTATCTACGAAGTCATAGAGAAGGCTATCATCGCGGAAAAAATTAACATTCTGCGCTTCACTGTTGAAGTATAGGTTGCCTATTGAACCTAGAAAAGATATTGACCATATATCGCCTAAATATAAAAAAGACAACCACAAATGTACATCGGACATCTTGTCCCTATTATTTCCTGACTAAGTCCTTTCTGTAGTTTAATAACACTTTCTGCATGTCCAAAGGAAGGAAGACGGGAGTTGAATTACCTAATTACCTTTCATCAACTAATTGTCAAATTAACTAATCAATAATTCCCCACAAGCGTTCTTAAATGAAGGCGGTTAAAACAGCTGGCTCGATCGATCGACCATTGGCGGCTTGCCCTTCGTAATGAAGGGAAAACACATCCGGGAAATATACGGTCAAGCCAAGAGAAAGCTAGGTTTTATCAAAAGGGTACTAGGGAAATTTGACGAGAAGGCAATAGAACGATGTTACTTTTAATTAGTTAGGCCCACAGCGGCTACGCCATAGCTGGGCAAAGTTAATCCGAAAATTAACTTCGGTAATCTTTTAAAAGCTACTCGAAAAGTTAACTTCGTTAATCCTTACATCGTTATCTCGAGTTAAATTTATCCGTTAAAGTTAAGAATCTATATGAAATTGTAGGTAATTTTTAATATAATAGTTAACTTCACATTTATTTTTAATGTTAACGAGTGTAATAAGGATTTCATAGTCAAAAATACTTATTTAATAAAAAGCATAGCTTAGTTCATCTAGAATTGTAATTATTAGGTATGGAATTTAGTAATATCCCATTTCCATTGGTACAGTTAGACCTGACGCTGTTTGATTTTGCTAGCGTAGTTTTTTGCCATTAGATGGCTAAAAAAAAACTATTGCCACTCCTATTAGCATAAGAAGAACCCACAGTTCTTGAAGAAGGCTTAGACTAGGTTATCCCACGAGTTGATCCTGCCTTTACCTTTTCTTCAAATTGAAAGTATTTAGATGGAAGCGTTCTCTTCATGTATTGTTTACGATTGTTTAGGGTGGAAAAATGAGCCTTGACTGTGTAAATTTGTCTGTAATAGTCTGATTGCATTACAAACTCTGAGATCTCTATACTGCATTCTCAACACTACTCCCTCACCAAGTTATTACATGACAATCCAGATGGCTCTGTACAAAAGTAACGGGCATAAATCAACGGAAGTAAAGTTAACGGAAGGAAATAAGACCGTCAATAGTTTTTAAATTTAACTTAAAAGTTAAATCGTTAAGCAATACGTTAACTTCGTTAAGTTAGTAGTAACGGATTAACGCTTTTATGCCCAGCTATGGTTAGGCCCTACCTAGAATATGCAGCCAGGATATAGAATCAGAATGAATTAGGTTTGACCAGAGAACTAGAGTGTGTGCAGCGTAGAGCAACTAGGATTGTCAAAACGTGTTACGATAGTTTAGCAGTGTATCAAAATTAGTAGAAGAATCAGGTAGGGAATCATTATTATATCGCATGTTGAAGTACATATTAAATCTCCTGCAGATTTTAAAACGGCTAGGTTTACTGAAGATGTTAGATATATATTAAAACGCCAGCGTATTATGCTAGATTTGAACAGATAAAACTAGAGAGATAGATTGCCATATCGATTTATTTAAAATATTGTTAGTCTGTAGTGGTAGCTCTTAGTTTCATTGTCAATGGTGCATGTTTGGTGATCTTCAACCCCAGCCACACTCCCTCGCGGTGGCTCGCAAGAGATTACGTAGATGTAGATGAATTAAGGTTTCAGATTAATTAAGATTTCAGATTAAGGTTTCAGTAATTAAGAATTCCCCCTGCCACACACCCTCGTGGTGGCTTGCAGGGTATTATGTAGATGTAAGGTTGATACACCAAAGACTGAATGAATGCGCGCGATGTCCATGATTGCCAATGAAGTTAAATCCGACCAGAGAATGAAAAATATGTTTTCATGACTGTAGCGGGAGTTAAACCATCACGAACAGTGTTAATCCCTGGAAAAAGCTAGACATAGCGTGTTTTAACTAGGGTGCTAGAACCTTCACGTCTCCTAAATTTACTCCTACTCGTTCCCTGTTCCGTGACCTTCATTATCGACTTCCCCCGGCCGCATTCCGCCTTTCGAGTATCCTCTTCGGAAACATCGTCCGGGGATTAACAGGGCGCCCCCTCCATTCTCGTCCAAGTACTCCACGGATTTACAATCAAACCTCAGCTCGGTGGACCACCACACGGCATTGTGATCACGATTCATCCCCGAAGGAAAGCAAAAATACGACGGGGCGCATCGTAGACTGGAAAGAGCAGCTCAGTGAGTTACGTAACAACAGAGAATCTGGTGCAAGCCAGGAGAATAGAGGGCAGTGGAATTCGGGAGAGGCCCTGGGTCGAAACCCTGCCGGTTGGCCATTGAAGCAGCCTAAACAGTTCTTCCCTGGCTTCCGTGACTACTGAAAAACCAGGAGGTCCCATTTCGGAGAACGAGCTCAGTTCCAAGTCCTTGCAGGATGATCAACTGGAATAATATTCACAATTTATCCACTACATTCATCTACATCTACACGATACCCTGCAAGCCTTTTTAGACTTAATCTCTTAAATGAATTCCAAGATAATATTTTCAGTGATTATGTTAAAAATATTTTGCGAACCCCAACTTACTATGGCAGACTGGACCATAATCATAAAATTAGAGAAATTGATTGCCGAACTGATAGATTCAAAATGTCCTTTTTCCCTCGTACAATTAGAGATACGAATAACGGTGAATATGTCCAATCGGAGAGTAGCAATGGATAGCATTGGTAGCTGCATGTTGGCATGAATTCTTAAAGCTAACCCTACTAACAGAATGGTTTTGCATGTTTGCTTTACAATTTCTATCTTTTTTAAATAGGGAAGTTCTGACTAGTATATTAATACTGATCCTTTTAAATGCATGATATGTAGTGCATCTTTGGTGAGAAATCACCCCCTGCCACACCTTTGTGGTGGCTTGCAGGGTATTATGTTGATGTAGATGAAGCCACCGCGAGGGTGTGTGGCAGGGGGTGAAGATCACCATGCATGCACTAGCGACATGCAAACAAGCAACTATAGGGTCTCATGCAAATAGATTGTTAATATCTATAGTATTTAAGTATAATTTATTTTATACATGCATCATGCACTACAGAATACTCTAAAATATTTCCCCTACCCATCCCTTTGCTATGCTGCCTATTCTGTTCTCTTATAGTAAGGGGGAAAAATGCCATTTTGAATCTAACGGTACGACAATCTATCTCTCTAATCTTATTCGACAAAGAGGGCATGGTTGTTGAATTTGCATGAGGATTGAGTTGAGACATTTTGGTGCACAATACTAACAGTTGGGGAAACTTTAAACGTAATTTTCAACAGAGACTAAACAAAGTAAGATTGGGACTTAAAGTTGCGTGAATCGCCACCAGGCGGAACCCCTTCTCCGGCCAAGAGTCCGGAGCCTATGGCGTCTCGAGAGGGATTGTCCTTCATTCTCCTCTCACTCGCCCGACCCTTCTCTCTCCTTGGGAGTCTCCGAATCGATCCGCGGCGTTCATCGGCCAAAGATGCGACTCCCGAAAGTTTTATGATCCTCATACCCTTTCCAAGGAATCATGGCGAAGGCCCCTCTTACGTACCGGACGAAAGGCACGCGGAACCTTCTACATCCACACCTACATAATACCCCGCAAGCCACCATAAAGGTGTGTGGCAAGGTGTGGACTCTCAACAAACATGCACTACACATCATGCATAAAAAAGGATTAGTATTTATATACTTTTCTAAACTTCACTATTTAAAAAAAGATAAAAATAGCAAAGCAAACATGCAAAAAATGCTGTTAGTTGGGTTAGCTTTAAGTCCTTATACCAACATGCAGCTACCAATGTTATCCATTGCTACACTCGTACTGGAAATATTCACCGTTATTCATATCCCTAATTGTACGAGGAAAGAAGGACAATTTGAATCTGTCAGTTTGGCAATCATTTTCTCTAATTTTGTAATTATGGTCCAGTCTACCATAGTAAGTTGGGGTTCGCAAAATATTTCTGACATCATCACTGAAAATATGGTCTTGGAATTTGTTTAAGAGATTGAGCCTAAATTTCAACCTGCGATCTGACAATGATTCCCAATTTAATTCATTTATTAGACTGGTTCTACATCTAGATTTAATAGAATCACTTTTACATAATGTAGATAAACATTCTCCTCCTATCTGTGTCACCAGAACACTAATTTTTCATCCGACGTTCCCGCACGGTGAATATTTGGTCTGAGGTCGAGGAAATCGAGATCATATTTTCGTTAAATTAAAGGAGTACAGCTACAAATATCCATATCAATGCGTCCATGTAACCCTATTATGTAGCATGTGTCCATGTCGTAGCCTAGTGGCATGTCAATAGTGCATGTTTGATCTTCACCCCCTGCCACAAACACTCGCTGGGTGGCTTGCAGGGTATCAGGGTATACTGACCATATAGCTGCATGTGACCCTATTATATTGCATGTCTCCATCCTATTTGCATGTCAATGGTGCATGTTTGGTGATCTTCACCCCCTGCCACACACCCTCGTGGTGCCTCGCAGGGTATTACGCATATGTAGATGTATCGCGTAGATGTACATTTCTGTGCATTAATGTATTAATGGAGAAATTTCAAAATTTCTCCATTACGCAACACAGCACTTTTTCTTTTCGACAAAATATACACCCTTGATATTTTACCAGCTTCATCTACATCTACACGATACCCTGAAAGCCACCAAGAAGGTGTGTGGCAGGGGGTGAAGATCACCAAGCATGCACTACTACATGCAAACTAGCAACTATATTGTCTCATGCAACTTGATTGTTAGTATCTATAGTACTTAAGGGGTTAATACATGCATCATGCACTACAGAATACTCTAAAATATTTCCCCTACCTATCCCTTTCCTATGCTGCCTATTCTGTTCTCTTATAGTACGGGGCAAAAATGCCATTTTAAATCTATGGGTACGACAATCTATCTCTCTAATCTTATTTGGCTGGTCGAATCTAGCATAATACGCTGGTTTTCTTAATATGTGCCTAACATCTTCAGTAAAGCTATCCGATTGAAATTTCTCTAATAGGATCCATCTGTACTTTAACCTACGCTCTGATAATGAGCTTCATTAATCAGACGTTGCAGAGGGAAAAAACGAATTTCCGTCGCGTGGAAATTGGCAGTTTTCAAAAACCAACTAGTAAGGTGGGCATTTTCCCAACGACAGTCTTAAGTGCTTCGCTGCGTTTCGGCAGTACTGAATTAGGGAGGACTAAGGACTACGAAGTCAACACCGAAAGGATATCAGGTATGAAAGAAATAGACGACATAATCGTCTAACTGAATGTAAATTCAACTAATACTGACCAGAAAATACATTAGACCCCTTGACTGCCTGCACGATAATTTCTTAAAGTTTCTTAATCAGCGAAAATCCATGTGTTAATCTACATCTACATACTACCCTGTAAGCCACCTCAAAGGTGTGTGGCAGGAGTTCATGTATGCAGACACCACAAGGTCAATAATCTCAAATGGGTTCACAAGCGATAACAGAATACGAGATGCGAATTTTCCCGTCATTTTTGCACAAATTTAAGGAGTTTTAAAACGCGATCCACGATAAGAGTCACCTCTTGAAGTCACCCTGGCTGCTTTATTCTACGGTATGCATGATCATCCACTCCACTCATATTACAACGACCATGAGCAACGCCAACATATTCGTATTTTGGAGTTGCGGACAGCTCTTGAGCAGCGCGAGAAAAGCTGAGACAAGACCTAGAAAAGCTAGCACTGACTTACGGCCGCGATGGCAAGCGACGACCCAAATCAGAAACCTCGTATTGAGGGAGCTTTCTTGGTTTCCTGGAATCAGGAAAACAGACTTCACCCCCACTCTGTTATCCTCGATCTTCTGAACTAAAGTCAACACTACCAGCTATGTAAATCATTCTATGCCAATGAGTAGAGCAACTTTCGTGGAACGAAAGAGCTGAAAATTGAAGTCTGATATACAATGATGACTCACGAGAGGCTGATGGATTTTGAATATTTCTGTCTTCCATGGCTCACCTTGGGAGTCAAAATTGCCCACTTCAATCAGAAGAACGAGACTCATTAACCTAATGGCCAGGGCGATCCGCAGTGATTAACTCTTAGATTCCTGGTACGACGAGGAGGTGATTTCCCTTGATGTTCTTTGATTGAATGCTCTACGACCCCGAACCTGGGCAAAGTAAAACTAGTGCTCCCATCTATAGCTATATCTACGACACCCTGCAAGCCACCTCGAGGGTGTGTGGCAGGGGGTGCATCCACACCAGGAACAATGACACAACAAACAAAAATGAACACTACAAAGCAAACACTACACCTTTAAAAGTAATTGGGAAAAAAAGAAGAAAAACTACCAAATCCCAATCATGGAGGACACACCCATGAATACCAATCATGCCTTGAAACCCGACACCAATTTCATAGATACTCATGCATGCAAAAAAAGGCATTTCATGCAAGTCACACGTTTATTTGAACATGCAGGTAATAAAAAAAACTATCGACCTACTCTGAATATTACCTCTATAATTATTACCGATTTATGCGATGTCTAACTTTCTCATCTCGAATCGTACGCGGAAAAATGACATTTTAAACCTGTCCGTCCTGCAATCTATCTCCTTAATTTTATTAGATTTATCGAGCCTACCATAATAAGTCGGAGCCAGCAATATATGATTAACGTCATTAATGAAATGTCCCTCCTTAAATTTTCCCAGAAAATTAAGTCTATAATTCAGCCTGCGTTGTGACAGCGATTCCCATCCCAATTCGGCTAACATACCAGACACACTGCTTTCCCTATCGTAACACCCTTTTACATATCTCGCCGCTCTTCTTTGTACTCGATCTAATTCGTAAATTAAGCCTGCTTCATAAGGGTCCCATATGCTCGCAGCATATTCTAAGTGTGGTCTAACAATAGAAAAATAGCAACTTTCCTTCACCCTCTCCTCACTTTTCCCTAATATTCTTTTAATAAATCCCATCTTTCTATTTGCTTGACTGCATATTTCCTTGATATGTTTCCCCCATGATAGATCCTGAGCAAGTGTTACACCTAAGTACTTAACTGATTCCAGGTTTACTAATTCTATTCCTTGAATCATATTGTTCATCCATCTTTTCTGCCCACCCAAAAGCCTACCAGCAACTACTCATATTCTCCCACGACAAATTACGCTCCCTTATTTCTCTTCCTCTCGTCCATCTCATTAGCAGTGCAATTCTCCAAACACAGCCCTCTAAAGTCTCGCACCCCCATCGCTCTCTCAATCCGCTCTCTTTCCCTCCACGTATTTCTCGCAGAGATATCGTGAACAACTGACGCAAGACGTCCGCTTGCAGATGGGAGAAATACGTCTCCTGCGGAGAAACGGTATAAAGCAACACGTTACGCACGCGTGCGATCAGCCACATACCCGGCCCTTAAAGGTAGTATTAAGAGCAAACGAGTCGCAACTCCATTATGAGAAAATCCGTCAGTAAGGAAAGTAGGTAGGTCTGAGCTTCTGCCAAATTACACGCCAGGAAGCGACTCTCAACGACGAGCAAAACACACCTAATGCATTTTAAATTAACGTGAGCCTCAGTAGGGAAGTTGAAGGTCATTTAGGTTGCCTCACTCACGAAACCTCGAACCATACGAACCTGAAAATCCAGTCAAGGGTCGCCAAATGGTATTCTGCAGGCTCAAGACTTGGTGGGAACGCGTGATGATGTTTCGCAACTTACTCATAAGTAAATACACTATCACAAGGGTAAGACATGACATGGGGAAGCACGTTAGGGAAATAGTATGTGTAGTTAACCTTACATGGCTTGAGGTTTTGCAAAAAGGGTTCTAAGTAAATGCGATGAAAGAGGGCAAGAAAAATGCTACTTGAAAAAATGAAATGAAAAAGTGAACGCACCGGCGTTATAGTGTTAAAAGGTGTTACGATTGGCTTAAGAGTGTATCAGAATTGTTGCAAGAATTAGGGTGGGAATCATTATCAGAGCGTAGGTTAAATCACAGATTAAATCTATTACATACATTTAAATCGGATAGATTTACTGAAGATGTTAGGAATATATTAAAAACATCAGCGTATTATGCTAGATTCGAGCAGATAAATAAGATTAGAGAGATAGATTATCGTACTGATACATTCAAAATGTCATTTTTCTCCCATACTCTAAGAGAACTCAATAGGCAGGAGAGCAATAGGTAGGGGAAATATTTTAGAGTAGTCTGTAGTGCATGATGCATGTATTAATCCCTTATTTACAATGTAGATACTAACAATAGTTGCATGAGACCATATAGTAGCTTGTTTGTATGTAAATAGTGAATGTTTTGGCGATCTTCACCCCCTGCTACACACCCTCGCGGTGGCTTGCAGGGTATAGCGTAGATGTAGATATACTTGAACGTGTGCAGCGAAGATCGGCAAGATTTGTAAAGGAAGGTATGATAACCTTATTAGCGCAACCAGTCTATTAAATGAATTAAATTGGGAATCATTGTCAGATCGCAGGTTGAAATTAAGACTTAATCTCTTAAACAAATTCCAAGACCATATTTTCAGTGATGATGTTAAAAATATTTTGCGGACCCCAACTTACTATGGTAGACTGGACCATAATCAGAAAATTAGAGAAATAGATTGCCGAACTGACAGATTCAAAATGTCCTTTTTTCCTCGTACTATTAGGGATATGAATAACGGTAAATATATCCAGTACGAGTGTAGCAATGGATAACATTGGTAGCTGCATATTGGTATAAGGACTTCTAGCTAACCCAACTCACGGCATGTTTTTGCATGTATGTTTTGCTATTTTTATCTTTTTTTAAATAGCGTAGTTTTGAACAGTACCTATACAAGTACTAATCCCTTTTTTATGCATGATATGTAGTGCATATTTGGTGAGAGTTCACCCCCTGCCACACACCTTTATGGTGGCTTGCAGGGTATTATGTAGATGTAGATACTTGTACCTTGTCAGACCCCATTTAAAATATACCGATACATGGGATCCATACGAGGAAGGTATGCTCAAGGAATTACAGCGTGTGCAAAAGGAAAACAGCAAGATTTGTTAAAGGCCGTTACAAAAATTGTATTTTTGTGACGAGAGTAATAGAGGACCCGGGATGGGAATTACTATCAAAACGCAGGTTAAAATTTAGACTAAATCTTTGGAATTTGAAACTGATATGTTTGCGGATGACTTTAAAAATATATTAAGAACGTCTGCGAATAACGCTACATTTAATCACGAGATCAAGATTAGAGAGATAGACTGTTGTACCGATATATTTAAAATGTCATTTTTCCCGCATACCATAAAGAGAATATAACAGGCCGCATAGTGCATAAAGGGCAATACGTAGGTGAAATATCGTTAGAGTACTCTGTACTGCAGTGCTTCATGCAGTTTTCCTCAGAAATTCCTGTCTAATCAGTAATCACTTCATTACTAACATGGTAGGCAGTGCATGTATAGATTCACCCCCTGCCACACACCTTTGCGGTGAATTGCATAGTATGTACTACGCATGCATTAACCATTTAGTTGCACATGACTTTTATGTCTAAGATGATTCAGCACTAGAAAATATGACTCCCTCGTGACTGACGATACTCATTCATGCGATCTACTATTCCTCGTACAATTAGGGATATGAATAACGGTAAATATATCTAGTACGAGTGTAGCAATGGATAACATTGGTAGCTGCAAGTTGGTATAAGGACTTAAAGCTAACCCAACTAACAGCATGTTTTTTGCATGTATGCTTTGCTATTTTTATCTTTTTTTAAATAGCGTAGTTTTGAACAGTACCTATACAAGTACTAATCCTTTTTTATGCATGATGTGGAATTGGTGCCGGGTTTCAAGGCATGCATGGTATTCATGGGTGTGTCCTACATGATTGGGATTTGGTAGTTTTTCTTCTTTTTTCCCCAATTACTTTAAAAGGTGTAGTGTTTGCTTTGTGGTGTTCATTTTTGTTTGTTGTGCCATTGTTCCTGGTGTGGATGCACCCCCTGCCACACACCCTCGAGGTGGCTTGCAGGGTATGTCGTATATATAGATATAGATAGATATATGTAGTGCATGTTTGGTGAGAGTTCACCCCCTGCCACACCTTTATGGTGACTTGCAGGGTATCATGTAGATGTAGTAGGTTTGTAGCTCCTAGTTGCATGAAAGTGGTGGTCTTCACACCCTGCCACACACACTCGCGGTGGCTCGTAGATGTAGATTAAGAGGCAGCAAAGCGCTGACCGGCGGGACGAAGACATAATTACGATTTGCACGCGTGAAGTTGAGCAGGTCCGGGCGGGCAAGCATTTCCTCGTCGAAACGCATGAAGAGGGAAATCCCGGCGAATTCCCACTCGCCTCGCCCACACTTCGAAAAACATAGGTGAGGTTAAGGTTGCCTCTCAATCGATACGGGGGGCCCGAGCGCGCTGACCTACCCCAAAAGGCACGACGTGCTCCAGGAAGGAGGAGGGAGAAGCGAGTCGGCCGTGTGCTTACACGGAAGGGCAGGGCCGGCAGCGTCACGCGGCTAGCTTCGGCACCTAACTGCTCCCTCCCTATCGAATACAAACGAATCGGGAGAAGACCTCTTGCCGGAGAACAGCGATAGAAAAGCGGAATACGCCTCTATTATTTGGGATCCGTGGAAAAAGGGATTAATCAAGGCATTGGATAAAATTCAGAGGAGCTAGGTTTGTGAACAATTGCTATGATAAGGGTGAAAGTGCAACTTCGTAGCTAGAGACAATGGGATCTACATCTACACGATACCCTGCAATCCACCGCGAGGGTGTGTGGCAGGGGAAAAGGGGATGGGAACAATTACGGCTTTTTAATCAGTACACGGCCAACGAGATCAACTCGGACACCGAGTTAATTACTAAACCCCACACTACATTGGTAGACTGGACCACAAGTATAAGATAAGAGAAAAACACCGCACCACCGATAGCACTACAAATATTCGTACTTTCCTCAAACAAGTCGTGACCATAACTACATCAAGAATTCTCACATTATGGATCCCTTCATAAAATAAATTTGCCTCAACATGAAACTGCATAAATTTAGATTAATACGAATTAATACAACTAACAGAGAAGACATTAAGATGGTGGCTTTTCTAGGGTTTTAGAATCTCTGCATTAAATACTAATGTTGCACGTTTGGTAATACTTCTCAAAAGTTTTTCTGCATGCTGAATCAAAAGTATACTTTATAATGTGTGCCCGCATGATATCCATAGCAATCTCTCTTTAGGTAAGCAGTATAAGTACACTTAACTAGAAAGCGCATACTTGGCGCCAATCTCCGCCATGTGTGGCGGAACATGGATGGCACGAATCTCCGAGGTGGCTTTCATGGTAGTCAGATAATGACATATATAAACTGCCACTAATGCGGCGCTCGACAACGGAATCTCTACGAATTCCCTGACTCTACAATTAAATTTTCCTTCTGCGTGAGAAAACCAGAGATCGGGATACCAATCTCTGTCCGAGCAGTGAATATTGGTTCGTTCTGGGGATAATGTCATCGAGGTGGTTTCCCGATTACTCTCGCCATAGCACCTACAAAAGTCATCTACATCTACATAATACCCTGCAAGCCACCAGAAAGATGTGTGGCAGCGTGTGAATTCTCACCAAACATGCACTACATATCATGCATAAAAAAGGATTAGTATTTATATGCTGTTCTAAACTTCATTATTAAAAAATAAATAAAAATAGCAAAGCAAGCATGCAATATAATGCTGTTCGTTGGGTTACCATCGAGTCCTTATACCAACATGCTACTACCTATGCTATGGATTGATTCTCTCGCATTTGACTTATTTACCGCTATTCATATCCCTAATTGTACGAGGAAAAAAAGGACAATTTGAATCTGTCAGTTCGGCAATCAATTTCTCTCATTTTGTTATCATGGTCCAGTCTACCATAATAAGTTGGGGTTCGCATAATATTTTTAATGTCATCAGTGACAACATTCTCTTGGAATTTATTTAAGAAGTATAAATTTCAACCTACGATCAGACAATGATTCCCATTTTAATTCATTTAATGGACTGGTTACGCTAATATAGTTATCGTAACATCCCTTTACAAATCTTATCGATCTTCGCTTCACCACGTTCTAGTTCTTATTTAGGCCTATTTCATATGGATCCCATATAGTGGCAGAATATTCCAAATGAGGTATAACAACGGAAAAGTAGCTGATTTCTCGTACATTATCGTCACAATTACTCAGTACTCTTTTGATGAATCCCAGTTTACCATTAGCTTGACCCATTATTTCACGTAAGTGTTTACCCCAGGTAAGATGATGTGTCAGTCTTATTCCAAGATATTTAATGGATTCCACGTTTGTTAATTTATTATTACTTACTTTGTAAGTGCTAGGAGGAGAACTATTCTTTTTCCAGAAATTCATTACTACACATTTAAAAAAATTTAATTCTAGCTGCCAATTATGACACCATTTTTTTCAATTGCTTTAAGGTCGTCATTTAGACATTCTTTATTGTTTGGGCATACAATTATTTTGTACACTATAGCGTCATCGGCAAATAGACGAAGCTTACTTTTTACCACCTTATTGATCATTTGTCTACGGAAGGAACAAGAGTGGACCTATCACACTACCCTGTGGCACGCCCGAAGTGACTTAAATTGCCGGGGAGGTAACACCGTCCAAAACAGCTCTTTACACCCGATCAAGAAGAAAATGATTTATCCAGGATACAATATTACTGTCTAACCCATAAGATTTTTATTTCACAATTAGTTTGCTATGAGACACGTCAAAAGCTTTCTTGAAATCGATAAATATGCTCCCCCTGTCATACACCCTCGTGGTGGCTCGCAGGGTATTATCTACGTATGTGTAGATGAAATATAGCATCAACTGGAATATTATTTTCGCTTGGGCTAAAATATCGTGGGAAGGTGCAAGTTGAGTCATGTGCGTCATGGGAACGCCCCAGGCCTTGCACCACGTGCGGAGGAAGAGTAGAGTACATTTTGCCCATTTCAGTTACACGGAAGTCCTAGCACAAACTGACATTGCCAGCAACCGTCTGAGGGCTGACGAGAAAGCATTCCGACTAACTGCAAGTGTATGGGCGTAGATAGGCTCTAAAAGCAACTTATTAATCTATCACAAGGTGAAACCATTTACCATTATTTTAAGAAACTGAAATAATGCATATTATAAATTGACGATAAAATGATACTGATAAGAAAAATCAATTAAACCAGATGAGATAGCTTCACTGGCTTGTCGAGGGGCATTGGATGCAATCCGTCTGCGCCACGCTTATAATTACAACTCTGAAGCATTAATCGGTACATGGTGAGAAGTGATACGAGGATAACTTCAATTGAAATCAAAATTATTGGCGATGTAAGGCATCAATGAAATCCGAAATTCCTTCGAGTGACGCGTGAACTATGACGCAATCAATGGACAAAGAGATACAAATATAAAGACCATGGATATTTTAAGGTGTAAATTGGGCGAATAATGACAGCTGAAAGTAAACAAACTCCGTAAACATACGACCCATTTCAAAAAATAGCTCGCAAGAGTGGCTACGGAGTCATTAATAGAGAGATCTCCATATCAATGACCTAGACAGTGTGCAGCGTAGAGCAGCAAGGTTTGTTTAAAGGTGCTACCATAGGTTTAGCAGTGTATCAGAATTAATACAAAAATTAGGTTGGGAATCATTATCAGATCTTAGGTTAAAGAACAGATTAAATCTATTGAGCAATTTAAAACGGACAGCTATACCGAAGATTTTAGATATATAAAAAAACTCCTGCGTATTATGCTAGATTCGACCAGATAAATAAGATTAGAGAGATAGATTGTCGTACCGATAGATTCAAAATGGCATTTTTCCCCCGTACTAAAAGAGAACACAATAGGCAGCACAACAAAGGGATAGGTAGGTGAAATATTGTAGTCTGTAGTGTATGATACATGTATTAACAACCAATCCGTTTATTACTATGCAGACACTAACCAGGTAGCTGCATGTGACCCTATTATGTAGCATGTTTCAATGTAGTAGCTTGTTTGCATATCAATAGTGCATGTTTGGTGATCTCCACCCCTTGCCACACACCCTCGCGGTGGCTAGCAGGGTATTGCGTTAATGTAGATGTTCATGTATAGAGCAAACGGAAGTTTGTGAGAGTGAGAACTCGAAATTTTGAGAGGATTAATACAGGTGATCCATCCAAAATTTCACGCACGTTGACACTCCTCGAAAATCGGTTTCCTTATTTTTAGAAGATGAGAGTTCTGAGGTCTGCTACAAAAACGGAGCATGATGAACTCGGCATATTTTTTATCTATACAGCTGTCAAACGGCTTCATGGTTATCGTATATTTTGAGAATGAATTGTCACTTTTTTTTTGAGCGATGACGCTCCGAACTTTCTGACGAAGATATTCGGTTCAAGTCAATCTACTGAACTCGAGTGGGGGAATTAGACTGGAACTTGGCTTAAAAAAAAACACGAGGGAATTTGCGAAATAATTTCAACCCGCCCACTTGATTTACAATTATGCCTATAAGTTTCTAAACAAAGCAGCGAGATGAATTTTCCATTACCAAGTTTAACCTGAACCTATTTGTGAAAGAGGTGAAATATACGTAGCTCATTATTTTGTGAATATTTCAACATCAGCGTTTATTTTTATATAAATGGTAATGACACCAGGTGTCCCAAATCACGGAGGTCACATTTTTGTAAAATACTACTCGTTATGGTTAAATTAAAACCACGGAGGAACTACAAACATCTTTTATGAATGATTTAACTCTTAAATGATTCTTCAGACATTGGAAAAAGACTGAGCATTGGGAGATCAGGGGGAAAGGTTACAGAAAGGAAATCAACGTTTTCGAGTCATGAAAGTGCACAAAATAACTGAAATAGTGAGCTCAATTTTATTGCGGCTGACAAACTTCTTACTTTGTTCAATGAATATCGCCGTTTTCCCTCTGAACTTGGCTCTCACGGAGTACGAGATTCAACTGAATATGGTCCCATAAAGGCTATTTGAATTGAGACCACTTTCGTTCGTTCCCACTCATACCTTTCAGTGTGACACACGAGCGACAAAATGGCTCGTATTTTTGATACCAGTTTGAGCAGAAAACACATTTTCACGCTTCGGCGACATAACGTCTTCACCCACGCGGGTAAGCACGGAGTAGTGTCATGGCAACAGGCATTACAGACTTGCAGTGGCATGAAAAAAAAATTTGAGCTAAGACACCGTGCACATATGTATAACAGGATATCTACCACACCGAAAAAAAAAACATTCTAGCCCTTGCAAAGTTTCGTGACATTACCAAATTTTCAAAGATCAAATCTTCAACTCGTGTAAGAGAAAAAAACTTGTCTCGGATATTATGGTGGAATTCCACATTTCAAGTGTTAATTATATGCAACAAAATTGATTGACATTGCAAAAATGGATCCTCGTAAAAAAAGTTCCATCACAAAAATTCGACCTTCTTCCCAATAACAATGCATAACGTTTCTTGCTCTTAAACGTTTTTCATCTACATCTACATAATACCATGCAAGCCTCCATAAAGGTGCGTGGGAGATTTACATCTAATATGCTTAATCTATCATGCTTAAAAAGGATTAGTAATTATATTATGGTCGAAACATAAAAATGTAAAAAAAAGATGCTAAGAGCATGGCAAGAACGGACAAACATGCTATTAGTTAGGTTAGCGTAAATTCCTTATACCAACATGCAACTACCAAGGCTATCCATTGATACGCTTGTATACATACTATTGAAGACATTCATATCCATGATAGTAAAAGGAAAGAAAGAAAATGAAAATCTGTCTGTTCGGCAATCACTTTCTCTAACATTATGTTCGTGGTCCAGCCTACGATAGTAAGTCGGAGTTCACAAAATGTTTTTAACGACATCAGTAAAATGATTGCCTTGGAATTTACTCGAGAAATTAACCTTTATTCAACCTTCTATCTGAAAATTATTCCCATTTTGGTTGTTCAGATAAACTGTTTACGCATGCGCTTCATCGTGCTGCTGTTTTGCAGCTTGCATTCTCAGACTCGGTGAAAAGTCATCACTTCCTTGTAGGTAATCCCGGCATCAATTAACCCCGGGCATCAGTATCAGGCTTGAGTTTTCCCCGGCGGGATGAGCCACGGCATCTGAGCCACTGATCGCTGGCGGCGTCCCGGTGGCAAGCCCTATGTTGCACTTCGAACCCGGACTGAGAGCGTCACACGCCACTGACCGCGCCATCGGCCCACCCCGCCCAATTAAATTAGATTAAATTAAACTTGTCTTTATTGATCTGCGAATTTAGGACTGTCTAGTCCTCTCTTACAAATAACAGATTATACAATCACTAACATCCATGCCCCGGACAGTAAAAAAATGAAAAATCCTCCCCGGGCGGGACTCGAACCCGCGACCCTGTGAAGGACAGGCAAGGGATTTACCCCGCCGCCACCGGGGCCGGGCCCAATGGTAGTGGAGTTGACATAACACGAACTAGGGTAGCGCGTAGGATACTGGAGCATACACGTAGGGTTTAGCTCAGGTGGTAGCCCAGAGTGCAGGTCAATCCGCGGGGGAAAAATCGTGGAGGAATTTGACAGAAAATGCAGCGTAGATTTAGAAGGTCAGCGAAAAACAGATAAAAAAGACGAACCTGATTTCTCAACAAAGGTAATAGGTAGATCATATAGTGGGTCCGTTCAAAAATTATCGAGGAAAATTTTAGTAGGAAAAGAGCACCAAGAGAGAAACAGATTGAGAGAAAGAATTTCAGTGATAGTAGTGAATTGTCGTAGTTTAAGAAATAAATTAGCTGAATTTCACCACCTCATAAAAAGTACTGATGCAGATATAATCGTAGGTACAGAAAGCTGGCTTTCGAAGGACATATCAGATTATGAAGTATTCCCGAAGTGTTTTACCGTATACAGAAAGGATAGAGTAAGCAGAAACGGAGGAGGAGTATTTATAGCTGTGAAGGACCCGTATGTCAGTAGAAGAGAACTTATTTCAGAGCGAAATGTAGAAAGTATTTGGTGTTCCGTTAAAAGTAAAAGTAGTAACGCAAAAAAAGATATATGTAGGTGCATATTACAGGCCACCGGACGCAGACGTCAACTTTATAATGGAACTAGAGTCAGAATTAGCCACATTACTTTCTCCGAACGAGGATAGAGGAATAATAGTAGGCGGAGATTTCAATCTCCCTTCGATAGATTGGAATACGTGTAGTTTCATAACAGGAGGTAAGGATAAGGAACATTGTGAATCACTGTTGAACACCTTTACGTCACATTCTTTACAACAGCTAGTAACAGAACCGACCAGGGGATACAACATTCTAGACTTATTAGCAACAAATATACCCGAAAGAGTTCTAAATACAGTTACAGACAGAGGAATTAGTGATCATAAAATAGTGCATGCGGAATTTACTGTAGGCGTTGAAAGACATTATAAACCAAGGAGGAGGGTATACTTATTTGGCAAGGCAAATTACGACGGTATGAAAGAGGAATTAAGAGAAGCGTTTAATGTATTTAGCGAACAAAGCAAAGGATTAAATACAGAGGATTCGTGGAGAGAATTTATTGAGGTCACCCGTAACGCAGTTCATAAATACATACCAAGTAAATATATTAGTGATAATACAGAGCCAAGGTGGTATAACGCGGAGGTTAGGAAATCACTAAAGCGACAAAGGGTTTGCCACGCTAAGATGAAAAATGCCAGACGGGGTCTATCGGTAGAGGAAAAAAATGAGCTAGTTCAAAACTATAAAAAATCGAGAGCATTAGCAAGGAAATCATGTCGGCAAGCGTTATCACATTTCAAGAGCAAGATGTTAGGAGAATATTTAGATAGCAATCCTAAAGCGTTTTGGTCATATGTGAGAGAGCTTCAGGGAAATACGTCCACAGTGCACACACTTAAAAATGATAAAGGAATCAGAGTCACCAGCAGTGTAGAAAAAGCCAATACTTTAAACACCTTCTTCCAAAGTGTATTCAACTCATCGTCACAAAACGCAGTGGAACCACCGCCGAACACTTTCAGTGAGCAAATGCCCGAAATAAACATTTCATGTCGCGGAATAGAGCAGCAGTTAAAAAGCATAAGTCAAAACAAATCACCAGGTCCCGATCAAATTCCTTCCAGAGTATATAAAACATTAGCTTCTGAAATAGCCCCCTATCTAGAAATAATATTCAATAAAACACTAAAGAACCACACAGTACCCAAGGATTGGAAAGTAGCTAACATTACACCTATATTTAAAAGCGATGATAAGGAAGAACCCAGTAACTACAGACCCATTTCACTCACGTCAATCTCTTATAAGATATTTGAGCACATTGTAGTCAGTTCGATCATGGGGCATTTGGATAGTCAGGGATTACTCATAAACAGCCAGCATGGGTTCCGGAAAGGTAGATCTTGCGAGACACAATTAGCTTTATTCGTACACGATATTTTAGTCCACGGCGAAAGCAGTACTGAAGTTGATGCGATATTTTTAGATTTTAAAAAGGCTTTCGATAAAGTTCCTCATGACAAATTAATCTTGAAGTTAGAGAGTTTTGGTATAAATAAAGACGTTGTATGTTGGGTAAAAGAATTCTTAAGTGGGCGAGAGCAGAGGGTTGTCATAGATGGTATCATGTCGGACACAATCGAAGTCACATCGGGAGTTCCCCAGGGTAGCGTAGTAGGTCCGCTTCTATTTCTTTTATACATAAACGATTTGGGTACCGTAGTTAGTAGTAAGCTTAGACTTTTTGCAGACGATGCGGTAGTGTACAGGGATATATCAAATGAAGAGGACACGAAATCGCTTAGCAAGGATTTAGATGCAATTCAAGAGTGGTGCGACAAATGGCAGTTAGAACTTAACCTTAAAAAGTGTGTAGCTATCAATTTTTGGAGGAGGAATAATTCGATAGAGCGATTCTATAGAATTAATAACACGAAGATCGAAAACGTTGAAACCGTAAGATATTTAGGTGTAACAATCACTAAAGATTTATCGTGGGGTAGACACATCCGGGAAATATGCGGCCGAGCGAAGAGAAAGCTAGGATTTATAAAAAGGGTACTTGGGAAATGTGATGAGAAGACAAAAGAGCGATGCTACTTTTCACTAGTTAGGCCCCATCTTGAGTATGCAGCCAGTGTATGGGATCCTAATGAATTAGGTTTGATAAGAGAACTAGACAGTGTGCAGCGTAGAGCAGCTAGGTTCGTCAAAAGGTGTTACGATAGGTTGAGTAGTGTATCAGAATTAATACAAGAATTAGGGTGGGAATCATGATCAGAGCGTAGGTTAAAGTTCAGATTAAATCTATTAGAGAAATTTCAATCGGATAGCTTTACTGAAGATGTTAGGCACATATTAAAAACACCAGCGTATTATGCTAGATTCGACCAGATAAATAAGATTAGAGAGATAGATTGTCGTACCGATAGATTCAAAATGGCATTTTTCCCCCGCACTAAAAGAGAACACAATAGGCAGCATAGGAGAGGGATAGGTAGGGGAAATATTCTAGAGTATTATGTAGTGCATGATGCATGTCTTACCCCTTAAAATCTGTAGACACTTACAATCAAGTTGCATGAGACAATATAGTTGCTAGTTTGCATGTTAGTAGTGCATGCCTGGTGATCTTCACCCCCTGCCACACACCCTCGCGGTGGCTTGCAGGGTATCGTATAGATGTAGATGTGAGGAACATACCTCCGCAATTGCGAGGAAGTTTTGATTCCCCAAATTCTACAAATACATAATTCCTTGCAAGTCAACTTAAAGGTGTAAGGCAGGGGGTGCACTTACACCATAAATGCAGTACATATCATGCATAAAAAGGATTAGTAATTAGTTTCTAGTCTAAACTCTACAATTAATCACAATACAATCGATATCTGGAGAGTGAGGATAGCTTAAAGTCCTTATAACAACTTGCAACTATACGTGATATCTATTGATACACTCGTATTTATTATATTGCATGTATTTACAGTTAATAATATCCCTAATTGCACGAGGAAAGAAGGACATTTTGAATCTGTCAGTTCGGCAATCAATTTCTCTAATTTTGTGATAATGGCCCGGTCTACCGTAGTAAGTTGGGATTCGTAAAATATTTTTAACGTCATCACTGAAAATATTGCCATGGAATTTGTTTAAGAGATTAAGTCTAAATTTCAACCTGCGATCTGACAATGATTCCCATTTCAATTCATTTAATAGACTGGTTACGCTAATTTAATTATCGTATCGTCCCTTTACAAATCTTGCCGATCTTCGCTGGACACCTTCAAGTTCATTACTTAGACCGATTTCGTAGGGATCCCATACACTGGCAGCATATTCCAAATGAGGTTTAACAAGGGAAAAGTAGCTGATTTCTCGTACATGTTCGTCACATTTACCCAATTCTCTTTTGATGAAACCTAGTTTACGATTAGCTTGACCCATTATTTCACGTGTATGTTTACCCCAGGAAAGATCATGTGTTAGTCTTATTCCAAGATATTTAATGTATTCCACATTTGTTATTTCATTATTACTTATTTTGTATGTGCTAGGAGGAGAACTATTCTTTTCCCAAAAATTCATTACTACAAATGTTTTAAAATTTAATTCTAACTGCCATGTATCACGCCAATTTTCGATTGCTTGTAGTTCATCATTTAAATATTGCTTATCGTTTGGGCTTAGAATTTCCAGACAACTGCGTCATCGGCAAATAGACGAAGCTTACTTTTTACCACCTTACTGATATCATTAATGTACAGAAGGAACAGGAGTGGACCTATCACACTACCTTCTGGGACACCCGAAGTGACTTCAATTTTCGGTGAGGTAACACCGTCCAAAACAACCCTTTGAACCCGGTCATGTAGAAAATCACTTATCCATGATATAATGAATGCTGTATTGTAGATGAATGCGCTTGTTTCGTCTCATATTTTTCTATCAGCTAGCGTCAACACAGTTTTTGCCAAGGTGTTCCATAGTAAGGTACTAGTTAATTAAAAATACTATGGGTTGAACAATAATAAAAGTGCGTGATAGGTGATCGTTCACCGCTGCCACACCCCTAACGGTTGGCTAGCAGGGTAGTCTGTAGATGTACATAATTTACACGGCTAAGTTGCAACGATTGCATTAACACCCAAGAATCAGGAATTCATCATGAAGAATTATTCATCACAATGAAACATCTACATCTACGCAATACCTTGCAATCCACCACGAGGTGGTGTGGCAGGGGGTGAAGATCACCAAACATGCACTGTTGGCATTCAACTCGGCTATTACAAGGAGTCATGCTAGATAACAGGGTTACATGCAGGTAGATTGTTTGTTACTACATAGTAATAAAAGGCTTGGTTGCTAAGACATGCATCATACACTACTGACTAACAATATTTCACCAACCCATCCCTTTGTTGTGCTGCCTATTGCGTTCTCTTATAGCACGGGGGAATCCCCGTCCTGCCCACTCGTCCTGCACGGACGGAATGGAGACTGGCCTCCAGCATCGTAACGTATAATGCAACCAAGTGGGCTATAACAAGCTTTAGCCCATATAAATCTGCTGGAGAGGACGGGGTCTTTCCGGCATTACTTCAGGAAGGGCAGGAGATTCTACTTCTCCCCACGGTCAGAATTTTTCGCTCCTGCCTAGCTTATGGTTATATCCCAAAGATCTGGAGAACTACAAAAGTCGTCTTTATTCCCAAACCAGGGAAGACAGACTACACTAAAGCTGACTCTTTTCGTGGAATCAGCCTAATGTCCTTCTTTTTGAAGGCATTAGAGAAAGTGGTGGATAGGTACATAAGAGATGGGCCCTTAAGAGACCATCCCCTACATCCGCACCAACATGCTTATCTGAAAGGAAAATCAGTAGAAACTGCACTTCACAATCTCACCTGCAAGATTGAAAAGGTGCTGGAATATGGAATGTATGGGATGGGAGTCTTCCTCGACATTGAGGGAGCCTTCAACAACACATCCTACGATCAAATCTGCATTGCAGCAAGAAGGCATGGCATCCACGACCACATAGTCAACTGGATCAGAAACATGCTAGAACAAAGAACCGTTAAGGTTACCTTGAGGAACACCTCTATGAAGGTGTCTGTGACACGAGGATGTCCTCAGGGTGGGGTACTATCCCCACTCCTATGGAACCTAGTAGTTGACTCCCTCTTACAAAGCCTGAACAAAACAGGAGTATATACTCAGGGATATGCGGATGATGTAGCGTTGCTGATCACTGGCAAATATCTTGATACTGTCTCTGGACTTACACAGAAAGCCCTGGACAGAACAATGAGATGGTGCTCTGAAACAGGGCTGACGGTGAACCCTCAAAAAACAAAACTTATACTGTTCACCAACAAGAGAAAAAGGGAAGGTCTAAAACTCCCCCTACTGCAAGGAAGATGTTTACAACCTTCCTCATCAGTTAAATACCTTGGGGTTATTCTGGACTCCAAGCTTAACTGGGGAGAACATCTAGAGGCGAAAACAAAGAAAGCCTGTGCCTCTCTATGGTCCTGCAGGAAAGCTCTGGGGAAAACCTGGGGACTAAAACCGAAAGCCATGTATTGGCTGTATACAGCAGTAGTGAAACCCAGTTTTCTGCACTGCTCACTCGTCTGGTGGACAAAGACCCGGCAGAATGTTGCCAGGGAAAAATTAAACCACTTGCAAAGAATGGCCTGTATGGGCATTTCGGGGGCAATGAAGACAACCCCAACATTGGCAATCGAGACCCTCCTAAACCTCACTCCACTACATGTGGAAGTCGAGGTCCAGGCTAGGGCATCAGCATATCGTCTTAAATGTCTAGGACAGTGGTACGACATGGGAAGTTCTTCCGGTCACAGAGCTCTCTGGACAGAGCTCAGGAAGTCAAGCCCGATTTTTGAAATGGGCTCTGACATAATGATAGCAACATTCAACCAATCACCCCTACTCTTCAAAATCCACTTCCCAAGTAGAGAGGAGTGGGCAGAGAAAGGAGGGGAAGGACTACATAAAGGAGCCTATGTATGGTATACAGATGGCTCTAGGAAAGAAGACAGAGCAGGTGCTGGTATATACAGCAACAGCCTGTCAAAGAAAATATCAATCCCTCTTGGGGAATATGCCACAGTGTTTCAGGCCGAGGTTTATGCACTTCTGACCTGTGCATATGTGGCTAAAGAGATTGGCTTGTATGACAAACCAACTCATATCTGTACCGACAGCCAAGCTGTCCTCAAAGCTCTTGCATCACCATGGTGCAGATCACAGCTGCTGCTAGAGTGTAGAAGTGCACTCAATACACTTGGCAGCTGCAGTAAAACTGAGCTCTTCTGGGTACCAGGACACGCTGGCATCGCCGGAAATGAAATGGCGGATGAGCTTGCCAAAGCAGGAGCCAACCAAAGACCGTTTGGTCCTGAACCATTCGTACCCATAGCCCCGACAATGGGGAAAACGGAGATCCGAACGTGGGGCCTTGCTCGACATGCTGAGATCTGGCGGAAAACACCGAAGCTAAGACAGGCCAAACTTCACATAGAGGGACCTAAACCTGGCCTAGCAAAGAAATTACTCCTACTAAACAGGAGTCAATTACGTACGATAGTGGGACTGTTCACCGGACACTATCAAGTGATGAGACACCTCCATCTCCTGAAGATAACTGATTCAGCCAGATGCAGATGGTGTGAAGAAGAGGACGAATCAACCTCACATCTCCTCTGCGAGTGCCCAGCCATTATGAGGACTCGGAATAGATATCTTGGCTCACCTTTCCTGGAACCCAATGAAATTAAAGGGATCCTCATAGGAGACCTCCTGGCCTTTAGTCGGGCGATTGGTCTCTATGGGTGATCTACTAAATGGTGGTTGGCACAATGGACCAATAGGTCTAAGTGCCCTAGGGACTCGCTGAGTACCTCCACCTCAATTTTAATCTAATCTAATCTAATCTAGCACGGGGGAAAAATAGTATTTTAGTCTATCGGTATGACTCTCTCTCCAATCTTATTTATCTGATCAAATCATCTAGCATAAGAATCAGAGGTCCTTAGTAATTATCTAACATTTACTGTGAATCTATCCGTTTTAAATTTCTGTAATAGATTTAATTTTAACCAACGATATCATAATGAATCCGAACTAGTTCTTCTATTAATTCTGATACACTACGAAACCTATTGTAACACTTTTACAAAACTAGCGTTATTACGCAGCACACTGTCTAGCACTCTGATCTAACCTAATTCCTACAGATCCCATACACTGGCAGCATATTGAATGTAAACGAATAGCTGTGCATGGTGTTGAACTTTTAACGCTGTCATGGTCAACACCGAGACGCATTGCCGACAGAGTAGCGCCATTTATCGCAGTAAAATTAGTTTTTTGCCCTCCGCTACGGGCGAGAAGTGAACACCCTCTCCCCTCAAGTTCAACTCTAAACCTCTCTTATCAGCCGAAGTGTCACCAAGACGGACGCTCTGAAGGCCAAAAAAGAACGCGGAGGGCAGGACAAGTATACATCTACATAATACCCTGCAATTTAATACCATAAAGGTGTGTGGCAGGGGGTGAATTCTCACCAAACATGCACTACATATCATGCATAAAAAAGGATTAGTATTTATATTTGTACTGTTCAAAACTACACTATTTAAAAAAAGATAAAAATAGCAAAGCAAACATGCAAAAACATGCTGTTAGTTGGGTTAGCTTTCTGTCCCCATACCAACATGCAGCTACCAATGTTATCCATTGCTACACTCGTACTGGATATATTTACCGTTATTCATATCCCTAATAGTACGAGGAAAAAAGGACATTTTGAATTTGTCAGTTCGGCAATCAATTTCTCTAACTTTGTGATTATGGTCCAGTCTACCATAGTAAGCTGGAGTCCGCAAAATATTTTTAAAATCATCACTGAAAATATGGTCTTGGAATTTGTTTAAGAGATTAAGTCAAAATTTTAACCTGCGATCTGACAATGATTCCCAATTTAATTCATAATTGACTGGTTACGCTTATAAGATTATCATACCTACCCTTTACAAATCTTGCCGATCTTCGCTGAACACGTTCAAGTTCGTTATTTAGACCGATTTAGTAGGGATCCCATACACTGGCAGCATATTCCAAATGATGTCTTACAAGGGAAAAGTAGCTGATTTCTCGGACATGATCGTCATATTTACCCAGTACTCTTTTGACGAATCCCAGTTTACGATTCGCTTGACCCATTATTTCACGTATTACGGTTTGCATAGACACTGGTCAGGGATATTGCCGAACACCGATGCGTGAGACATGGTCGGTGTTGTTCTAGACAGAGCAGTAATCCAAGTATGACGCGGCCATTCCTCGGATGTTCGCCCACGACGCGTCGTGAGCCATCAAAACCACAACGCTGACCACAACAACAAGGTGGTACGCCACGCGGGCGCGTGAGCTTGCCACTTCCATGTATAGCACTCGCACCATGAAAATATCACCCGAAACGGACCATCCTCATCCCGGAAACCACATGTCAACACGGGCGAGGAGCACATTGGGAGGAAAATAGAGCTTCATATTCCTTGAACATAAAAAAAAAACACTTTTCACGGATCAATTTGGCCGAGGCGAACGGG
The DNA here is from genome assembly GCA_933228895.1 of Platycnemis pennipes. NCBI lineage: Eukaryota > Metazoa > Arthropoda > Insecta > Odonata > Platycnemididae > Platycnemis > Platycnemis pennipes. Next base: position 120,898,713 of record OW121854.1, on the reverse strand, counting down.
GTGAGACGCACAACCTCCTGCCATTACTCACTGGTAGTGCGGGAACGATGCGGTGTGCCGAGGGGGCGGCGTTCTGTGTCGCGGATGTGGAGGCCGCCTGGGGCGGAGAGTGCCGCCTCGAACCCCGGGGGCACATGCTGAGCAGGAGCGCTGTGGTGGCGGAAGAAGGAAGGCTGGCGGGAGCCGCGGCGCCGTTGACGCCCGCCACCGGATCCCCGTCCCCGAGGTGTTCCTGGGTGTCCGCCGCCTCGCCCTCGGACGGCTGCTGCGTGGTGGGCTGCGAGCTCTCCGGCGACTGAGGCCGAGGAAGCGTCGAATACGATTAGCCGCTGACCCCCTGACCTTGGCTCCTCGACCAGTGCGCCCGTACGAGACTCACGTGGCAAGGCGGGACCAACTCGACTGCTCGGGCCTCCCTCCGGGTTCTTTGCTTTTTTGGGGCACGGCCCCTCCCAGCCCTCTCCCCCTCACCCCCTTCGCAAGGCCGCAGGGCCCTTATTTCGACTGCTGAGGCAGGTAACCAAGCGGGACGAAGCCCGCCCATAGAGGGCGCAGCCGGCACCAGGTGACGAGTCTTTTCGAATAGAGTCCCCGCGAATAAATTCCAGGGCCCGCGCAATACATCGAAAGGGGCAAGGGGGAAATTTAATGTGTCTGACTGAGATTATCTGAGTAATGTAGGGGCAAACAGAAAAAAAATGAATACTCGGTGAAAAACAAAAATACACAACATTAGATATAACATAAGCACCATAAAAAAGAACTCAAGGAATTTCAATAACGAACCCGATGCATCCCGAATGAGACTTTTATGTTTAGTTCCTCCCATTCAGCAGAGCGGCATGAATGCCGTGGCTTGTACTCGTCGTTCGCCAACCGACCTCTGCTTACCTCACGAACTCCACAAGGCCTAATCCAACGGTAAACAAAACATTACACGCAAATCCATAGGATCCACTGTTCATTCAAACCAGACATTGTAAAACCGTCCCTAAACACCAAGCACTATGAAATTTCAAATTATTATTAGAAGGGTCCTTTGAAGAAACAAGTGTCGCCGCCTCATTACCCAAACGCCTAACTTCGATCGTCATTTTGAAAAAGTCAGAAGTTAACGAAGTCATGAACTCAAAAGCATGAGGTTCGCACCAAAGACCTTGCTTATCGCCGGCAAATCGATTATATAAATTTAAATAACCCGGCAATGCCACACTAATAAAATGAGTGGTTATTCGAAGGTAACTTAGAGTGGAATCGCTCCAAGCGACACGGCTTGCAGATGAAGTTACGTAGATTTAGCATATGCTATGGATCAAGATGGACTACTATGTATAAACATAAGAATGGATTGGTAATTTATAATTATCTACACAGAAAACAGCTTATTATTACAGATAAATCAATTTTTCTCTGGAAAAATTATTATATCGATAATCCAATTAAGTGAGGGATGATTCACTTAATCCTTAAAGCGATAGCCAATAACGGTATTTTTATATCAAATGGATATTTATACAGATAACATAAAAGGAGGAGAGAAGGCTTATTGTATTGGGATTCACAATGTCTGACTTCGAGGCGGTCGCGGGAAGTCAAGGAAGAAACGATAAAAATCCCCTTACTCCGACTGACATCTCGATGCCAATGCTGACCCGGATATTTCCAAGCGCCGATGGGTCAAGCAAATCTTGAGAATGCAATTATAAGATGCGCAATTATTGGAATATGAACTTCAAACCATTACAATCCTTATAAAAGTCACGTCAAATATTATTTCATGCTGTTACACTGTAAGCACTTTGTTTGGTGATCTTCACCCCCTGCCACACACCCTCGCAGTGGGCTGCAGGGTATTGCGTACATGTAGGATTAATCGACTTAAGCGGCACAATCGAGAAGTGTCTTGCAGTCATCTCCTTGCCGCGGATTTTAATTTTTTATGAAAAAACAAGGAATCCCTCCTGAGACAAGATTGTTTGCTCTACTAGCGAGAGAAATGTTAACTTATCCATGTGACTGCTGGCGTTAGGTAAAGGTATTTCGCACCATTATAATTGCATAACAAAACTACAACAATAGCATATGTAATAAGCCGCTCAATTCGATTGGAAAAATAAATGCAATGGAAGCGATATGTATCGTTTGTGAACGAACGCGAAATATTCTTACCACGCCATCTATGGAAATCTTCCAGTACTATATCCTATGCGTATAACAGTTTTGCCCTCGGCGGGGAGCCCTCTATATTATACCTACTCTATGATTTAAGTAAAGGAAACCCAGGTATACTGTGAAAAATTCCTCACGAGAGAAATTTCGTCATAGTGACCCGCCAAGGGTAATGGCTGTCATCAGCCAAGCTCAAAGTAAAGAATTCTGAGTTGTCATTCTCCGATCAAGCTCGAGCGCGTGAGTGAGGGACTGCTTCGAGGGGGCATCTGGAGTTCATTCAAGAGGAGAGGCCGGAGGAGACAATGGCAGCGGGCTCTCCTTCCCACCAAAGGAGAAGGGCGCACGCAATTTGGGCATAGCGGGAGTTGAGGGTTGGAGAGCGGCGCGCGGGGGAAGGAGGGCGGGGGTTTCCGACGAGATGCCACTACAAGTCAACGAACTTCGCCACGACGGCCCAAAACTTTCCCCTTCCCGTAATTGGGTTCAATGGGATCCAGAAATAAACAAGAGGGGCTACCGGGCGATGAGATGCGTGACGGGGGCGAGCCGAAAAGTGCAGACTTTAACGTGGGGAGGGTTTCAGGGGTCCATTGATCCTGAGGAACACATCGAACCTGTTATGGCAACCTGGATAAAACTAATTTATACCTACTTCTCAACCTTGGCGACAGAAGGTAAAACTGAATACCGCGGAATATAGCTTCATAGTTCAATCCACAGCCCTACCATATGAAGAATACTTCGTACTTAAAACGACGGCGGAAAAATCGAATTGGGAAACCGTTACCTAAACCAATGCAGGGCGGCTCCGATAAAAAGAATAAAGTTCACTTCATAAAAGTGCACACAGTTCATAGCGTTCCATTTCTGTTCTCCAAATACAATAATTTCTGATTTTAGGACAAGAAAAATTTCCATTTTCCTTACTTCTTCCACGTATCCCTATCCTCGCATAACATTTGTTATCATTGAAAAATTATTAAGCAAATCTAAATTAACCGAATAGAGAAACAATCATAACATAAATAAAAATAAATAGCATGGTGGCATTCCTAATCAACGGGGAGATGCCGTGGAAACGTAGCCCCAACGCAACAAAACAAAGCGAACTTCAAAACTTTGCCGCTTTGACACGATAGGCTTCAAAGAATGCCCTTCCCTCACGTCGCCTAACAGTAAGCTAACCTCTTTAACCACACACCCATGTGACTTCTCGAACTATTTTTGTTCCGCCGCATTGAGTCGTGAAACAAGTACAGCGCCCACCTCTCGCTCCGAGACGAAGGTAAGCCAAGGACAATGATTCCACAGCATATTTCCCGGCATTCCGAGAGGTGAGGGAGGCATTCGGGACAACTCACACGTTTCCGGTCGACAGAAGAAAAGGACGATAGTGAGTTACATGGAAAAGGCACGCAACGGTTTTGCTCACGGCGAGTATATCACCGTGTGGGTTTTCAAGTCTGTTTTCGCATTAATGTGCGCTTCAGACCGGAGGAAGGGGAAAAGGATGGGAATGGAAGGGTAAAGAGGCAGGGTGGAGAGAAACCCGGCGTCGGCATTAGCCTGCTCTTAATGAAAGGCGCCACGGGGACCACGGCTCATCCGACGGTGTACTGAACTCGAATGCCCTCCACTAAGAATTCAATTAGGGGTTGGTTTGCTAATGAAAAATGTATTCCACTGCCGGGATTTGAACTTTCTGAGTGAGAGGCCAGTTCTCTAACCACAATACCGACCCAAATCCCGGCGAACATAAAGTGAGACGACACTCGGCGCCTCTAGCGGCTATGCAGGCTATTGCATCCGCAGAATCGAAAAGAAGGTATGTACATTGGTGAAATTTCACGTCATCACTCCAACTTTGCGGGGTCCATAACTTCATTTCACCCGTGAATCCCTCGTCCGTTTGACCAAAATATCAGATTTAGATTGTCTATTAAATACCGATTAAACCTTACGCAGAAATTTAAACTGGTAGGTACACTGAAGATAATAGATATATATTTATAACCCCTGCGTATTATGCTAGATTTCATCAGATAATTAGACAAGAGAGATAAATTGCCGTACAGATTGATTTAACGTGCCATTTTCCGTGTATCGCATAGAGAATATAATAGACAGCAAGGTAAACGGACCACTTTAACAAACGGAGCGCAAGATGCCATGAGGGACAAAAATGGAGAACTCTTGAGTGAAAATGAAGACAAAGTTATGGGACGGAAAGAATATCTGGAAGAGTTATCCAACGGAAACAATCCAAGTATAAAAGTGATGGAAGAGGAAAGCGAAATCCAAAAGATGATAAGGGAGTATTAATATTAAGATCGGAAATTTACGCAGCAGTACGGGACCTTCGGATGAATAAGTCTTCTGGAATTGATGATATTCCTGTAGAACTAATTCAAAATACAGGAGAGAAGACATTCACCCATCTTTACAAAATCATTTGCGACATTAACTCAACAGGAGAAATACCCAGGGCCTTCGAGAAAGACATCATCATTCCTATTCCCCAAAAGAAGAGAGCAGAGGACTGTGAACATTTTAGGCCTTACAACACATGCATCGAAGCTATTGACAAGGTTCATCTACAAAATAATAGAACGAAAAACTCCCACTAAAATTTCAATCGGTTAGCATTAATGAAGATGTTAGCTTTACTGAAGATGTTAGGCACATATTAAAAACACCAGCGTATTATGCTAGATTCAACCAGATAAGTAAGATTAGAGAGATAGATTGTCGTACTGATAGATTAAAAATGGCATTTTTCCCCCGTACTACAAGAGAACCGAATAAGCAGCATAGCAAAGGGATAGGTAGGGGAAATATTTTAGAGTAGTCAGTAGCGCACGATGCATGTATTAATCCCTTAAATACTATAGATACTAACAATCTAGTTGCATGAGACCCTATAGTTGCTTGTTTGCATGTCAGTAGTGCATGCTCGGTGATCTTCACCCCCCGCCACACACCCTCGCGGTGGCTTGCAGGGTATCGTGTAGATGTAGATGTAGTTAATAAGCTTTAACGGCTTACCGCCTGCTTGATGAGTCCGCAGCACTACCTTGTGGCAGGTAGAGGAAAGAATGTGACTTCACACGTATGATTTACCGGCATGAAATAGTTTGCCGTCGCGTTTTCGCGCCGTTGAATGTTTCACTTTTTAATTTATGAGGTAAAATACTTAACGACATTTTAAAATCGAACGACTTTAAACACGTACTCCAAAGGTTCTTCAATTCCAAGCAAGGCAATAAAACAAATAATAGGAAACTACCTTATTGTCCCAGTTCAACGTGCTGAGATATATACTTAAACCTTAATTTGAAAATCCACCATAAAAACTTCAGTATTACTGAAATTTCAGCGAAACAAGCATAAAAATCCCTTTCTGAGAACAATTTACTTTCCTTTTCACGCACGCTACTCGCACATTAACTGTATTGCTCGGAGAAAGTTTTATCCGCTGATATATATATACTTCGTTTCCATTTCCTGCGGGGCTTGAATGGAACTTAAAATACAACGTTGCGAAACGGCAAGGAGCTTCGTAATGAGGACGTCCCAAGTGGGTCGGCGACTACCCCCTGCGACCCGAATCCGAGGCAAGCAAAGAAAGTTCTTCCGGGACAAGGTGTTAGACTTAGTGTTCAGGCTGAACATCGTGTTACCTCAATAGTTACAGCTGTTCCAACCAGAATAAAATATGCCAATATCGCTCGACGACGACGCTGCGTCATTCACAAGAGGAAAAATACAAAGTGAATCTTGTCTACTCGGTACGTGTACTTGCTATACTTCTCCGATGCAAAAACCAGCTTTTGCTGGCTTGAGGAACCTGAGGAACCTTAGGAACTAAAAGCAAAAATTCCTTCTTCCGAAGCCAATATTCCTGCACTGAATGACGCACGTTAGTTTCCAATAAGATCAGAATTAAATAATAGTGTGATTCTCATAAGTTAATAAGCATTTAGAATTACAAATATCATCAACCTGATTCATTATCTCATTGGACTCATGTGATAAAAGGAATAACCTGTAAGTGTCGAAAACATAGGGAACTGCGATATGGTAACACTTTATATGGAAATTTATGAATGGGGAATGTGCATGAAATTTGTTTCTCGAAGATAAATGATGCAGTTGATGCGAAATTTTCTCACCAATTGAAATATATAAGAAAAATTTTTCTACGCCCACCATACAGATTATTAAATGAATTGAAAATGTTCCCAGAAATTGACGAAAGTCACGTGACCTAAAACGCCTTCCGACGTCACTGTACGGTATAGTTTCCATATTGCTACGGAGATAGAATTTATATTTTTTTGAGGTTTTTAGCCGTTTCTCGAACGAAACGATGACTGAAAAAAATGCTTTAAAAAAGCACGTTCCGACATTTTCCTTTGGTTGTCTCCATTATTGCGGAATTCTTCTTAAAAAAAACAGCGATTGCATAGGCATAGTAGAAATTCCTGGGCACTAAACAGGCGTTATATTATTTATGGACGATTTGCTCGTTACAATCCATACTACGTAATAAAAATTTGAAATACATTCGTTCATGGCATTAAACAAATGAGATAAATACATACGTTATCGCCAAGTATTTATATAACAACTTACCTCCACGCATAAACAGATAAACAACGACCATAGTGATACCGTGCCGTGACGTCATGCGATGACGTCGTGTTCTTAAGCTGCCGAAAAGGCACAATCTTCAAAGAGTAATATCTTTGTAACAAAACTTAATTCTTCAGTGAAATTTTCGACAAGCACACTTCAGCTAATAAACTTCACATTCAAAGAGTTATAATAAATAGTGCATGCTCCTCATTTATCCCCCGAATTTCTATGGTATAACATTTGGCTCAAAAGATTTATGATATGATGAAGAATACTGCAAAGTAATTGATAAGGATGTTCTGTATTAAAACAGTAGGTCACCAATAGATGATTATTTTAATTTTCCGATTGGCATAGACAAATTACACCCTAATTATTTGTACCTTATCACTAATTATCCTCCTCAATAATTATTCCTCATTACCTCATCAATAATTATTATAAAAAATTAACGCATCGCACCCAAGTGAGGCGTGGGAAAAAAGGTACTGAAAAACAGGAGGCATGATAGTGAGGCACTAACTACACCGTGTCACGCAAAGAATTTCAGAGCACGGCCTTTTCCTATAGCATTAGTAACAGCACAATCGAAAGCGTTGAAAAACATAAGGTGGCTACTTAAGTGTAACAATCACTAAAGATTTATCAAGGGGAAGACAAATCCAGGAAATATGCGGCCGAGCATAGAGAAAGCTAGGATTTATTAAGGAGTACTCGGGGAATGTTACGAGAAGACAAAAGAGCGATGTTACTTTTCACTCGTTAGCCCCCCCTTAATATGTAGCCAGTGTATGGGATCCGAATGAATTAGGTTTGATCAGACAGCTATACAAGTGAGCAGCGTAGAGCAGCTAGGTTTGTTGAAAGGTGTTACGATAGGTTTAGTAGTGTATCAGAATTAATAGAAGAATTACGTTGGGAATCATTATCAGATAATTAGTTAAAATACAGATTAAATCTATTTCCGAAATTCAAAACGGATAGCTTTACGGAAGATGTTAAATATATTTTTAAAATCCCTGCGTATTATGCTAGATTTGATCAGATTAATAAGATTAGAGAGACAGATTGTCATACCGATAGATTCAAAATGTCATTTTCCCACCTTACTATCGGGGAACACAATAGGCAGCATAGCAAAGGGATAGGTAGGGGAAATATTATTAGAGTAGTCTGTAGTGTATGATGCATGTATTGACAACCAATCCCTTTATTGCTATGTGGATACCAACCATCTACCTGCACGTGACCCTATTATCAAGCATATAGTTTCCATGTAGTAGCTTGTTTGCGTGTTTGGTGATCTCCAGTCTCTCTCGCGGTGGCTTGCAGGGTATTGCGTACATGTAGAGAGGAAGCGAACTAAATAGCCACTGACGGATTCCACACGGCAAGGGAGATTCCTCTCGGGCGTGACGCAACACTCCGTCAGGTACGAGGCGGCCTTGATACGAGACTCTCGGCGCCTCGTCCCCGAGTCAGCTGATGACTTGCTTTGTCCACCGTCGAGGCTGCGTGCCGACTCCTATCGATTCAGCATCCGCGGACCACCAGAGGAAGACGAGAAGGACGGAATACGCGAGCCTCGGCACACGACACTTGAGCGGAGCGTGCGGAAGAAGGCGAGAACTCCAGGAGAGAACCTTTAGCAAATCACGAAAAAAAGGAATTGTGACTCGGCAGCGAGGGAACTACTGCAAGGGGAACCGGAAATTGCGCATCGAGAAATGGGAACTTGTTTCCTCTGGTGACGAAGCAGTTTGATGCAATCGCGTGGAAAGGAAGAGGATAATCACTACGTAATGACTAGGAAGTGAATTGCATGCTTCGAGCATTGAGGCCGCGGAAAACTGTTATTTTACGGGAGGCGTCCGACAGCTTAGTACATTTGCACCATTTAGGACAGGTGGGTAGTAACCTATTGGGTAATGGAATAAATATTTCCGATATGGAGGCAGAGAGGAGAAAAAGCCGGCGTTGGCATAAGCTTGCTCTTAACGAAATGCGCGAAGGGGACCACGGTTTAACGTCCCAACCGACGGACTGAACGGAATACTGAACCTGAAATTGCTCTCCACTGAAGTAGGAACCGGTATACCAATAAAAATTCACCACTGCCAGAAAACGTACCCGGTACGTCGGAATGGGAGGTCAGTACTCTAGCCATCACAACAACCCGATGCTAGGAAAAAACAGCATCAGGAAAATAATTCCCTGTAGGAATGGAGCCGTCATACGAGGGAGTGAGTCCAATTGTGTCCGTTTATGTACATGGCCAAAAACCATTGTGTTGATATCGTGACGTCACCTCTCATGGGCCCAGCAGGTACTCCCTGAATGAATGTTTACCAACGTACGGGAGTACAGACCACATTAATATCCTCTGCGAAAATGCCCCACGACGCTCCAGACCAGGAGGAAAGGAACAAGGGTGGAAATGAAGAGGAAGGAGAGTAGTGAGGAGAGAAACTTGGTGTAGGCATTGGCTTGCTCTGAACGAAATGCGCCAAGGGGACCATAACTTAAGGTCGCATCCAAGATAATTTAATGTTTGTGAGGGATAGCACAAAGTCCATTTATTTCTATCAATTCTATGTTCTAAGAACTCATCGCATCCCATCAAAAGTATAATAACGCTATGCTCGAAAATCATAGGTAACTGCGGGGCAGAGAATGATTACTTGTTATGCATCAATAACGCGCAATATCATTTTGCAATTGCGACAAATTATATCGCTTGAAATCAATACTTTCCGGCGTCACTTGGTGGAACCACTGCATGATAAAATAATAAAAATAACGTTGCACGTTCCACAGTATAATTTCATGTCGACCCAGGTTTTGCCAGTACGGCATCATCCGTAACTTGCATAACTGGCGGGATGATGCCGTAACAGGCGAAACTTGGGTCCACAATAAATTATACTGTGAAACCTACAAACTTATTTTTATTGTTTAATTATATCGCTTGAAATATTGCTACTGCACTGTTGCTGGGTCAACACGAAGGATTGATAACTAAAAAAATATTACGTTACAATAAATTTTACCAGTTATCATTTATTGAGTGAGGCTACGTTTCACCGGGTACAGCAAAGCGAAAGACAACGCGTTTCCAACTTAATTCGTGTACCGGCCAAAATGAATCGCTCTGTTTCCGCATGACTCACAAACACGTCTCGCGCGCAATTATCATCACACCATTGCGTCAGATTGTTCAGTTATCCAGAGAAAAACGCACTACGTCCTCCACGAAGAACGATCTGTCATCGAGTCACGAGAGGAAATCGTCCTCTCTCGACTTAAACGGATTTCCTCATCCACGCATCGTCATTGTCTCGATAGCACCAGGGCGTAATAATTAGATAACGCTCTTGCAAAACCTTTTGAACTTTCAAGCATAATCCGGATACATTTCCGCATTGCGAGTTAGCAGCCATATTCTATCAACCTACCAACCAGCTTCAGATCAATACGGAATAATGAAACAAAGACGGATGAAACTGAGATGTATTTTCTTACATTTCAGGATTTAGGCATACCTGCATGATTAACTAAAATGTGTAATGCACGTGTGTAGTACTTTAAAAAAAATATTTGTATATTGGATGAAAATTAGAACTGGTTACCGCATGATACTATGTGAATCTCTCCTAAGGTACGTAGTATAAATAAAATCAAGTGCATGTGTGGTGAAACTCTCCCCCTGCCACGCACCCTCGCGGTGGCTCAGGGGGCATGATGTACATGCAGATGAACCAACGAATCGAAGGCGTTGAGGAAATCGTCCATGGCTAAGAAATCGACGGGCGGTGACAAGAACAACGACGCAAGACAACGAATACCACAATGGGGTTCACTCGGAACCGAAATCGCAATTTTGTACACGAAATCGTTAGATGGAACCAAAAAAAGAATTTTAGTGAAAAAATTATCTTCTAACCACAAACATTCACTCATAAAGCACAAATTAAAATAAGCAAAAGGTGACGCCCACCGAAAAAGCTGCTATGATAGCATTGACGTCCTTTTCCTCCCGTCCTTGACTGCTTTTACCGAAAAGGGAAGGGAGTGGAAGGGGGTTCTCGGAAGGTCTGCTAGCACAGATGCTGTCGCAACTGCTCCTATTGGCAGAGTCAGACGTGTCCCCCCATTGCGATAAGGCAAAGTAGCTTCGCGGGCTCAGTTGTGATTGGACGAAGTCGATATACGTCAGAGGTTGCACCACGCCCACTTTTCCGAAAGTGTTAAAAACATCAGTTTTTCACTGCTTATAACTCGAGAAATAATTGACGGATCAAAAAACGGAAGAATACGGGTCTTTTTAGTTTACAAACTCTATCAGAATCGGCAATTTAAAAAAAATGGTAAACGACGCCATTAGCGAGGCAATTATTTCGTCACGGGGAATTAGAGTGGATTGAAAGATCAAATAATTAGGGAGTCTGGTATACTGAAGTAAAAGAGAGGAATGGGGAACATGCAGTTTTGATTACTCTTTGAATGAGAAGTTTATTAGCTAAAATGTGCTTGGCCAATATTTTGACGAGGAATTAAATTGTGTTACAAACATATTACTCATTCAAAATTGTACGATTTCGGCTGCTGAAAAACACAACGTCATTGCATGACGTCACGGCACGGTATCACTATGGGCGTTGTTTATATGTCGTACGTGGAGATAAGTTGCTTAATGAATACTTGGCGAAAACGGAAGTTTTTATCTCATTTATTTAATGCAATAAACCAACGTATTTAGATTTTTTATTTAAATAGAATAAATCGTAACGAGCAAATTATCCATAATTGTATAATACCTCTATAGTGCCCATTTTGATTTCACTCCAAAAATCTTTGCTATGACAAGTCATCGGTTTTGATTATGATTTTTTAAATCGCTTTTCAGTCACCGTTTCGATCAAGAAACGGCTAAAAACTTCAAAAAAACGTATTTACTTCGTTTTATTCTACATGGAGCGTCTGTTTTCGTAGCAATATGGAACCTATACCGCGCAGTGATATCAGAAGTAGTTTCAGGTCACGTGACTTTCGTCAACTTTCGGGATAATTTTAGCAGCATTTAATAACATTTAAGGTTGGAATAGAAAATTTTTGCTTAGATATTTAAATTTGTGACAAAATTTCGCATCAAGTACACCATTAATACACGAGAACCTCAAATTAATTCCGCGATAATATTTTCACTGATGATGTTAAAAATATTTTGCGAATCCCAACTTACTACGGTAGACTGTACCATAATCACAAAATTAGAGAAATTGATTGCCGAACTGACTGATTCAAAATGTCATTTCTTCTTCGTACAATTATGCATATGAATAGCGATAAATATAATTAATAGCATGAATACGAGTGTATCAATGGATAGCATAGGTAGTTGCATGTTGGTATAAGGAATTTAAGCTAACCCAACTAACAGCATGTTATTGCATGCTATCTTTGCTATTTTTATCTTTTTCTGAAATTGTTAAGTTTAGACTAATGTTTTATTACTAACCCTTTTTTATGCATGATATGTAATGCATGTTTGGTGTGAATTCACCCCCTGTCACTCACATTTATTGTGGCTTTCAGGGTATTATGTAGATTAGAAACAAATTCATGCGTATTCCTCATTAATTGGATACGTTAGCCCATAGACGAATGGAGTTGAGAGCTGCGTCAAACCTATCTCAGGACTGATGAGTATAAGCGACGAAGATGGCGGGATGCTGTATTCGACGCTTGAACACTGGGTGAGCGGTGGAGGACAAGGAAAGGAATTTGAGGAGGAGGGGTAGGAAAGGAGCTGACTGGAAGATGCCCAGCACAGGGAGGGAAGTACATGAATCAAAACGAAGCAGATATTTGATTTCCCCCAATTTATTTCCGTTAGTTTTCGTTATTTCAAAGCATAGTTTAAAATTTGCTATCCGAATACTTTCAATCTGATCTCAAAAAAGAGCAGGATAAAAATGAGTTTGGACTGTTCCACCAATTCCTACTTGGCGTCGTAAATGGCACTCGTTGCTGACCGCGAAAATACCTATACTAATAACATCCACGGGACGTATTCGTGATGCCTTTCACGAATGCTGTCACGGATTTAAATGCACCTCAGATACGGAATTCACGAAATATTTTCCACCAATTCCTCCTAAAGTGGCTGATTTAAAACTAAGCATATTTCATATCGCTGTTCTTCTGACACTCTTGGTTCAAATTTAGTAAGCCCAATGCCACTTGCGTCAATGAGCTCTTTCCACCGCAAATATAGACAAGCGCCTCAGGATTCAAATTTTAGACCCAGAATCGCCTTCGACTCGATGTGATGAACCGCACTACGAATTCAGGGTCACCCAGAATTTTGAATTTCGTCGCTCAAGGCCGACCTGCGCTGCCGTCACCTCACTCAGTACTTCCCAGTCGCGAGACAGCTAGTGCGCACGAGAAGCGACGCTAAAAAAGATTAGGGCAAAACATGCTGACTAATTTCAAGACTCAGCGTTTACGTTGCAGTGATGATCAGTGCCTCGAGTCCTACGTACTGAGTTGCGCTAACGACTGAAAACAAAGAGCACGTGGAATATTCTTACGGCTGGGTCACAATCAACGTAAGCGAGTGACGTGACTCGTTCACGGGAAACATGAGACGGGAACTTTTTCACCAGCGGACACAATCGACGTACGCGACCCTCAGGAAACAATTGACTGACGAGGGAAAAAGGGAATCTAAAGCGAATGTAAAGTGAAATAATGGGTCAAGCGAATCGTAAACTGGGATTCGTCAAAAAAGTGCTGGGTATATGTGACGATCATGTACGAGAAATCAGCTACTTTTCCCTTGTTAGACCTCATTTGGAATATGCTGCCAGTGTATGGGATCCCTACGAAATCGGTCTTAATATCGAACTTGAATGTGTGCAGCGAAGATCGGCAAGATTTGTAAAGGGCCGGTATGATAACCTTATTAGCGTAACCAGTCTCTTAAATGAATTAAATTGGGATTCAATGTCAGATCGCAGGTTGAAATTTAGACTTAATCTCATAAACAAATTCTAAGACCATATTTTCAGTGATGATGTTAAAAATATTTTGCGGACCCCAACTTACTATGGTAGACTGGACCATAATCAGAAAATTAGAGAAATCGATTGCCGAACTGACAGATTCAAAATGTCCTTTTTTCCTCGTACTATTAGGGATATGAATAACGGTAAATGTATTTAGTACGAGTGTAGCAATGGATAACATTGGTAGCTGCATGTTGGTATAAGGACTTATAGTTAACCCAACTAACGGCATGTTTTTGCATGTTTGCTCTGCTATTTTTATCTTTTTTAAATAGCGTAGTTTTGAACAGTACCTACACAAGTACTAATCCCTTTTTTATGCATGATTTTTAGTGCATGTTTGGTGAGAGTTCACTCCCTGCCACACACTTTTGAGGTGGCTTGCAGGGTATTATGTAGATGTAGATGTAAACAGGAGCTAACAAATAATTTTCAAGGCTGTAGAGGTACTTACGTATTCCATGGAGTTAATGAAGTTAGCAGACCGCTTAAGTTTATTATAATTCACAAGAATTAATTCGTGGAAACAGTTTTCTAATCCCTCCTAACTAAATTTTCGCAACCAATGACAACAACCGCAAACAAGCTTTATCAAGTCATAAGTTACCTTTCAAAATCTCACTGAAATGATCTCTTCATATTAATATTCATTTATAGTTTCCCTCATTACAAAAATAGTCAGGAAATTCTCTATGCCAAAACCAGAGACTGAAATAAGTTTTACAGCATTTGAGACGAAACTTTTAATTCAGAAGAGGCATAAATCCATCGGTAACTTCTAAACCCCCACAGGTGCCTCCTCATCACCGAATCCTGGGACAGTTTTCATTGGTCTTCCGTGTACGTGAAACGTGAGAGATGGGGGATGCCCATCTACCACGCACATCTACATATACATAATATCCTGCAAGCCACCATAAAGGTGTGTGGCAGGGGGTGAGAACCAGTGTATGCATGATACACGAATATTTTCGATTGAGATACCATGGTTTACAAGATAAAAATAAATGTCAATTTGAAAAAGGTAGGGAAATAGCACGACTGGGCAGTCTTGTTGCTGACGTAACTGCAGTATCAACTGTCTAGCTCAATAATCCTCCTTTGGAATTTACATTGGTGGGCTTCGATCGACCTCAAATCAAACGTTCCCTCACCGATTCCCTCAAACATTATTTCCGCAATGCCTCAAGAATATTTCAACCCCTTAAGAAAATAATAGATAGAGGGATTTGCGAGAAAAATCCATTTATTTATGTTGTACGGCATTTTTCATAAACATTTGTCTCCAATAATAATTCCAATTGCGGAACATGTTCACATCATGGGTGTTTTCAAGTCTGTTTCCGCACTAATAGGCGCTTCAGACCGGGAGGAAAGGCATAAGGATAGGTATGGAAGGGATGGGGATAGGATAAGGTCCGAAGCGCCGAAAGCCAACATATTCACACATGTTTAATTAGAGCAATTTGATAATATATTTGCTATTAAATTGATCTGGAATAGGAATTCGACATAAAATTGATTCATTTTTCTTGACCTACGAGTCTGAGCTACGTTTTCATCTGGAACAGGAATTTGAAATCAAATTGATTCAATTTTCTTCAACCACGAGGCACGTACCACGGTCTCACGTTACGCGCTGGTTGTGTCCGTTGTTTCCGTTCTCCCACCCACGCTCCCACCCATGCGCCATCTCTTGACGTTTTACGGTACACGACTCACGTCACCCGTTCACGTTGATTGTGTCCCAGCCCTTAGCCGCGAATAGAGTAATACAGCACAAATCGGGGAATAGCAAAAGTTAATGCCATTGAGAAGAGCGTAAATGTCTATAAGAGTACCAGAGTGCTAGATAGTATGCTCTGATAATCCAAGGGTATTAAGGTATAAAGGTAGACGAACCTCCTGGTATCTCTCAAGAGGTCAAGCTACGCCGCTAAGTTGAGACATATGACGACGCAACTACACACCAAACATATAAATACAAAGAATATCTCACGACAAATACATGGAAAATGAGTCTCTGTCATCAACTGGATTCGATCACGGGCCATGGAGAAGTACCGGTACCTTGGCTGCACAAAACTTATGCTAAATTTAAACGCATTTTTGGTGGCAAAAGTTTATTTATTTATTTTTTTGACATCAGCTTTCCATATTTTTTTGACATTAACATTCATATTTTCAAGGGAGATCTTTTCGGGCGCAGAGGCGCCAGAACTTTGTACGCTGGAGAATAGCTGGAGTGGCTCCCATAGACTGGGCCTCCATCTTTTCAAAAACTAAGCTCGAGGGAACAATGGTAAAAGTGGTGACACGTGATTACGCGAAAACAAAAGTCCTGAGATAACCGAAGAATAACTGATGGGAAAAAAGGCGCGTCAAAATTATGAGATAAATTGGTGGATTTAGCGAAAAATACGGTGGGTTGATGCCTTTTTTTTCGTGTCATTTTATTCCTTGAGAAATTACGCATTAAATATCAATTTTTTGCAAAAATGACATTTCACTATGGTATTTTTAAACGTTATATTCCCATGTGATGGCCATTGTCGCCGTTAATCGCATGTAATTTCAAATTCAATTTGTGCAAAAAGGAGTATGGGTTCATATAATTATCTTTACTTTATTATATAGAGTAACCTTAGTTCTATAAGTGCTGAAAGTATAAAAAAATGACATGACTTTCATTTTTCGGATCAACCTCCTTAAATGAGGCCACGCCTAGCTCTTATCAAAACGTACGACAGACCACTTACTCACTTTACGTCATGCGATTCCAGTCATGGTGTCAAACAATTCTTTCACGGAAAGAAATGGAACGCGAAGTGGAAAGAGAGATGGCGACAACGACTTCACCACCCACCCACGCGGTCATCTTACTTTTCCTTCAAGGTTGGCACTGCCTACATAACCTGAGCATCTACTTGTCGTAGCGACCTCGCGAGGTAGGTCTACCTAAGTAACAAAAAAAATAAGCATTAGCAGATTAGGAAGCAGTGGCGTCCGTTGGATCAAAGCACTCATTCGTTTTAAGCAACGTACGACTGTACCCTTTGAATGGATTCCAATGGAATAAGTCAATGCATACGCCCCCAAAAAGACAAAATCAATACTGAATAACAATTTTAAAATCACCCCGAGATATATATCCAATAATTAATCAATAAGTAAATTTACTCCTCTAATTCCCAGATTATCATCACGGAAAACAATAAACGTGAGAAACATGCGTGAAGTATTAAAAAGTTCAAAAAGAAACAAAATATTTTGTTTGTTAGGAGAGATGACGTAAAACAGGATAAAAGCCACTGGAAAAATCCACTAAGGACAATATTATAAACCGTGAAGGTATATTTGAAGTTTTCAAATATACCTTCAATTTCAAGAAGCATTTTCCACACTAATACATGCACATTAATAACTTCTTTCCTTCCGTGTTCTATCCAGAAAAATAAGCAGCAACAGAATTCTGTACCCTTTCGCGTTACCGCCATCTTTTAGACGTCAGCATAGGTCGACAATCCCGGTCCCTGCCCGAAGGTTGGACCCCACCAAGCAGCTTACGAACTTCACTGTAGGTATGGCCTAGTTCATAGCTAAACATGAGTTGTTTACACAGACCATAAATTTTCGCTTTCAAGCTCGGCGCGGGCCCGAACTTAAGTCGGCCCAGAATAGGTCATAGATTTACGATACATTTTTTTCGTTAATGGGGATCGTGATGACGTAGTGGGTAGAGTGTTTGGCTCCAGGCCGGAAGGTCCCTAGTTCAAATCTCGGTAGGATATATCTGGACGCCCTCACCTAAAAATCCTTTTATTTTCTGTGTGTCAGAACTTCGTAGGAAATCACAGGTGGCCCAAAGGAAGAAATTACCCACCCTAACCTAAATGTGTGTAGAGGGAGCATATTATTTTTAAGGTAAGTGATGGACAATATCTCGGGAGTTGGAGCACCTATGAAAACCTTATGCGACGCAGAGGAAAAGAAGAGAATGTAGAAGTTAGGAGGAAAAGTATACTTTAAGCTGCTCAGAGCTACGGCACAGGATACCCTAAGGTTAACGTAAATTTAACGGGCGGCCTAAATGAATGCAGGAAATTTTGCGCAAAATACACGGCAAGGAGTGACTCGGACGGAATGTTTGGGATGGAATGTTGGGCATGGAACGCTCGACTCTCGTGGCTCGGTTTGCCTGCATCTGAATGCCGTGGGCCAACCACACTGGACGCCGACAAGGCAGATCGCCCCTAGAGGAATCCCCCGGATGAGGAGTAGCACCTGGACGACCCCCCGTGGAGGGGAGTGATTTCAGGAGGGTCTCAAATCTGCCACGCCTCTCCTTCCCGCCAGACCGGCGGGAAAGCGCGCGTCCGCCTCGCTCCATGCGAACGGCACCGCGTTCAACACTCTGCACCACAATATACTTCACACCTTCAAGTACGAAAAAATACTTCGCCGTGAATCAATACTACTATCAAAACTAAAATTGGTAGCTGCATGTTGGTATAAGGACTTGAAGCTAAACCAACTAACAGCATTTTTTGCATGTTTCCTTTGCTATTTTTATCTTCTTTTAAATAGTGAAGTTTAGAACAGTACGTAAATACTAATCCCTTTTTATGCTTGATGTGTAGTGCATGTTTGGTGAGAATTCACCTCCTGCCACACACCTTTATGGTGGATTGCAGGGTATTATGTAGATATAGATGTACTATTATTCTTCTCCCGGCAGGGGTAAGTTTCGATGGTATTTCTAGACTCCGCTTTGAATTTCCCTAAACCTTACACCATTTCTTTCCTCAAGACCCGCACACTTCCCACCTCTCTTCATAATATGTTAAACGTCCTTTTTTTCCTCCCTCTTCTTCACTTAATCAGAATTACATACAGTTGACCCCGCTTTACGATGCATCGTAAATCGCGATGTGATCACTTTACAATCTGAATGCTGAGAATTTTATAATGCCAGTGCCTTTAAAAATTCCTATTTTAAGACACTTGATTATTTTAAGTCACATGATTCAGCATACCGATTGCTTGACCGGTAATACGCTGGTACGATACGATGGAATCCACATTACTAACATTCCTGTGGAACTGATTACCATCGTAAAGAGGCGGTCTACTGTATTCAGAATCCGTCCATACAGCACATAGTCCGTACCTACTTATTCCATCCACCTACTTCAGTCACAATACCACACTTAGTCATATTGAACTTATTTCCCACCTAAAAAAACATTCGCAAACCTCTTCGCAGTTGCACTACTGAATACAATTGGTACAAAACACATTTCAACATTAACACAAGCCAAATGATGACAACAGTTGCCAAAATCTGGGTCAGTAACTCATAGTGGAATTCAATAAGTGTTACAGTTATATGAAATGCTAATCGTAGGTATTACGTACGATGAAAAAAATTCTGTATTCTAATCACTCGTGAATTCGAAGGCTTTTCTGTACAATTAAATGTTCCCATTTAAATATGCTGGCCGTGCAAGCTGATAAATTAACCTTTTAGAAAAACGAATAAGTACTGTCAATCAAATTTTGCAGAACCCTAAAAGAAAAAAAAATATTTCCAGCGGGAAACCATAAACTGTCTGTAGAAAACAACGGAGTTAAAAATGGGAGATCAGAAAAATCAGAGAAAGGTTGCATTTAAAAAATATTAATTCTTTAAGCATCTTCGTTGATAAGAGGCAGAAGCGTAGATTTGTAATTATGTGCCTAAATTAGGGTCTAGCGTAAAAAAAGTTCATAATTTCGCACACTACCGTAATTCACGAGGATAAAGTAACGGCTCCGATTAAGTGTGAAAGAATCATTGACTAATACAGAGTACATATGCGCAAACCGTAACAATTGGTCATAAACTAAAAAGTTCCTAGATGATTGGGATAGAAGACAGGTTTGACGGACACTTTTAAAAGAAGACGGGACAACCTAATCGGCCATAAATAGAGACAAAATGGTCTGATGAAGACAACCACCGAAGGTAATGTGAAGGAAGCAAGGCAAAGGAAGGCCTCGTATTTGGTGCATGGAGCAAGTAGAGGAGGAGTCGATTTGTATAAAGAGGTCAGTCGACTGAATAGAGAAGCATGGAGTGGAAAGACGCGTGAAATGCGCTTTACCATCAATGGCTAGAGATGATGATGTAACAATATCGACGTTGAGGGCGATAATAATAATATAGGTAATAAAATTGCACAGTGCCACCATTTGACTAGCAACGTGTCGCTTGAAATGTGGGAAATGACACACTTAAAAAAAGGACGGAAAATATACGACAATGGGGAATATGCATGAAATTTGTTCCTCGAAGATTAATGATGTACATGATGCGAAATTTTCTCACCAATTTAAATATATAAGCCAAATTTTTCTACGTCCACTACAAAGATTATTAAACGATATTAAACTGTTTCCGGAAATTTACGAAAGTCACGTGACCTTAAAAGCTTTCTGACGTCACTGCACGGTATAGGTTCCATATTGCTACGGAGATTGACATTTATTTTTAAAAGAAAACGAAGAGAATATATTGTTTTGAGGTTTTTAGCCGTTTCTCGAACGAAACGATGACTGAAAAAATACTTATACTTCAAAAAGTACATTCCGGCAATTTCCTTTGGTTGGCTCCCTTATGGCGGCGTTCTTCTAAAAAAACCATCGATTGCATAGACGTAGTAGAAATTCTTGGGAACTAAACAGGCATTATATTATTAATGAACGATTTGATCGTTACCATCCATACCACGTGAATAAAAAATCGAAATACAATCGTTTATTGCATTAAACAAATGAGATAAATACATACGCTATCGCCAAGTATTCATTTAACAACTTACCTCCACGCATAAACAGATAAACAACGCCCATAGTGATACCGTGGCGTGACGTCATGCGATGGCGTCGTGTTTTTAAGCTGCCGAAAAGGTACAATTTTCAAAGAGTAATATATTTGATACACAACTTAATTCTTCAGCAAAATTTTCGCCAAGCACATTATAGCTAATAAAATTCACATTCAAAGAGTTATAAAAAATAGTGCATGTTCCCCATTGTACAATCTTGCCATGAACGAAACGCAACTAATACCGTGCGGTATCGCATTTCGTACCTAACATTAATGTGCTGATACTCCTCATAATTGCTGAAGAAGGCAAACCCTTTGGCTCACTCCACGTGCCACCACGAGACTAATCTCTGTCGTGGAGGGGCAGACGAGGGTTGGGGTGGGGCGGCTCGCCCCTCCCGCTACTCTTCAAAGGGGCGGGGGTACGCTGGGATCACGCCACCTGCAACGTCACAGAGGGTCCAGGGAGGGGAGGGGAGTGGGGGAGGTTAGAAAGTGCAAGGAGCCGACGAGGGGAGGGGAGGGAAATGTAAACAAGATACGGGAGCTGCTTCAGCTAATCCGCTTTTGAGATTAGATTCGTTCTAAGAAAGAGACATTTCCTTTCCGGAAAGTCCCATTGTGATAAATAAAATTAAATCCAAGTGCTTATTACGCGAGGGTAAAGTGGTTGGCGAGGCTAACACAACCAAGCTGCTTACAATTTAGAATCTTCATCCAGTGGCGCCCAAATAAGTTTTACCGTTTTCTAACCGTGTTGGTCGCACATTAAAGATCAAATATACTCTTATACGCCATAATTGTAGACGGCAAAGGATAAGATACATTCATTACTATAATGCATTTTAAGGTAATTCATCGGAGCAAAGATAATTATGACATAAAAACCACAAGCAAAAGAATGGCATACGCAACTGTAATGAAAGAATTATAGGGTTATCAACATAAAATTATTCTGAAATGTTATTGGTTAAAAACTAATCAACAAAATTCTATTCGCAATTTCCCTATCTTGTCATGAATACGTACTTAGGAATTTTTTAAAACGATTCATCAACACAAAGCGTAGTATACAGGATAATGGGGTTAATAATTTAGTTTATTGCCTAACGCTGGCACACGATTATAGCATTGGTGCCCAAAAACATTCGGAGCGGAGATGGCTCATGAATTATAATTAACATTTCTCCATAACTACGGGGCACAAAATACATAATTCAGAATGTGTTCATGCAAACAAAACCCACCGAAATGATGGATTAATTGAACTTGTATTTGCCTCTTGCTAGATACGCCACGCTGACTAAACACCATACAAGCCCCTTTTCCACCCCATACAACACAAAAAGCCAAGTGGTATACAAAAAAATAAATGTTAAATATTTCATTCCCTCTAAGCTCTCGTATCAAGACATCGGCTGTGACCCAAGTGATTATGCGCCTTTGTCGTCCACCGGCTTTCGATCAGACGGACGCAAGGGTGACCATCGTGGGGTATTTCAGGAGTGAAGACAAACAATGACCTTTGTCTGGTCATTGTTAATAACACTTCTCCTTAATACTCCTTCAGAGATAATACTGCTACTTCGCGTGCAGTGTAAAACTTTCATAAAATTAACCCAATCACTTCCGCGAAGAGATACGGCTATCATCAACAACACAAACTCAGTAAGGAAACTAAATTTCAAGGTCGAGATTCATCATTCAGCTGAATCCAATGCATTACTACCCATCATGACGCTTAACGACAAATATGTCGAAATCCCGAATGGAAGGATAAGAAATATTGATTGAAGGAGTCCAGCAGTTAAAAACCAACACTTCGAGAAACAACAACACAAAGTTCTGAAATTTATGACTGATGAAAATGTAATACGCAACCCAATTTCATGCAGTTATATCCAATATTTGTCATCTAAATTTTTCTGATCCAAGGGATTAATAATCCTCTCCTAACCTCGTGCGGCCTTTGACATTTTAGGCCCTTCTTACTGCCATCGCATTCCCCTATTAATAATATCTGATACTCCATTTTAACGCTAAGTAACTATTTCCTAAAATACACCCTTCCATCAGAAGCCTCGAAGTGATCCACGTAGGACTTCAAGACTTGGCTTTAACAACAGGAACCCGTGACCTCAATCGGGAAAAAAGCGAATACTAGGTTACTGGACTCCTCCACCAAGGAAAGAGTACTAGCATTACACTCACAGGAAAAAGCAAAAAGAAATCGGCGGTAAAGAGTAGAAATAAAGAGGGGCTACACATAAAAACATTTAAAAAAGAACACATGAAGAAAAACTGGTTCGACAGACATCCAAATTCTTTCTATGCATGTGATAGTTATTGACGTGGTTCCACAATGGCGATACTCAATATATCTCGTCTTCTAATAATGACGTATCAGGGAATCTAATCTGTTGAGAGGTGACTTACATGTACACAATTATTACATTCGCAAAAACGCGTAAAATTCTTACTTCAGCGTAGGATGGATGATATAACCATTCGCTGCGTCCAAACACTGCTTACGTCTACCCTCTAGCTATAAATATGGCCGTCTTCACTCAATCGCCCCTATTTATCACAAAATATCCACGAAACACGGAAGTCCAACTAGCTCACAAATTGCAGGAGATTGCTCAGAGCCCGAGGGTAACGACTGGAAACGATAAGCTACGTTCTGAAGTGTTAGAGGCTCAGGAAGGAGAGAGGAGGAGAGGAGAAATCGATACCGAAATGACAATGAATTGAAATAAAAATGGGGCAAACAATAGATTGAGGGAGGCAAGAACATGTCAGTGGTAAAGATACGCACGAAGCAAAATGCAATGACAAAGGAGAGCAACTGCGTCGGTAGAAGAAACAAACAAAGGCTTAGGGGGAGGAGGAAGGGGAAGAGAATACGTGGCACGTAACATCGGTTGTATCATCGAGTTTAACGCTTGCTTGGTGTTATCCAGCGTAGATGCGGCCGGGGAAGTAAGACCCTCGCGGTTATTTTTACTTGGGAGAAATTAAGAAGGCAGGCGATTTGTAAACAGGCCTTCATTTGAATGAGAGGTACTTCTTTTGCCACGCAGGTGGACGCCCGTGAGTACGACGAATTTTCTTGCGGCAATGACGGTTAGATGTTTAAGGGTGATGGCTTTGGGACACGCATGCGCGCTTTCCGAGCCCTTGCCCCGCGAACATTTCTCATGACAAATTATATATGCTCTAAAAATAAAAGAAATTATAAATCAATTTTTGAAGATTTTAGAAGGATTGAACTATGCGTACTTCATTGTAAACATACAATCAGAAATGAATTAACACAATCATGGAAATGTTAATAAATTACATTTCGCGAAACTTCTAGGAAAAAGTAAGGAGGGAGCATATCATTGGGTGCATCCAGGGGGAGTAGCGCTCACTGAGCGATTGAGCGGTAGCGAACTTTCCGCTATATCTCAGCTGCTGCATCCCCCTGGATGGTGAGCGCTACGGTGGGAATTTGAATCTTCCTCTAATGGCGAGAGAGTTCGTTCTTCGAGACTTAAAATGAAAATTACGAATTAAAGCAAGGTTGTTGGCATCAGGAAGAACTTCCGTTTACATTACTTCGACATAATAATAGTAATTACGCAATTTTATAAACGAAATAAGATATAACGACAGTAAGCATAGGACAACAACAACAAATACAGCCAAGATGGCGTCGCTTTCTATTTGATCGAAGGGGATAATTAATATTATTCTTCTGCGTATTGAGCTTTTTTGAGCATGTAGTTAATATTTTGTTCAAACATCGCATAAGACACACTTTTGGTTGCTTTCAGGCTATACTTTCCAAATTTAGACGCATATAAAAATACAAATCGACGGAGCGTACTCCGTGGGATGTCAGTAGCCAGGCAAATTGTCCGATTGAAAAAGAATTGTTTTCATTCGGTAAAGGTCAGGGTGAACATCGACGTTGAACGCATAAAGGCCCGATTTCATAATTTTCTTTAACATTTTCTCGGTATGAGAGAAGTCACTGACAATTAATTATACTGTCACTGCTCACCCAGCAATTGCTAACCGACCGATGCGCTTTACAAAATCTAAACTCTCGGCTACTTCGACGTTATTTTAGCATGAGCACGAAAGTTATCGCATGATTCACTTCAACAATCTGACAACTCGTAAGTAAATTTTGACAAGTCCAATTAATTCTGGGCCATTTCTAAAATGGAAATGGGATAGTAAAACTTTATAGTTGTTAAAGTCTAGGGGTACTTCAGTGCTCAAAGGGCTAAGGTTATATAGCATAATATAAACTAAGATCATGACTGTAAGACCTTGAGAAGCATTATTATGGAGCATTCAGGATCCACTAATGTGGTTAACTTTCTTCCTATCTTTGAGTTTTTGCTCAGATGATATAAGACTTCCTTAAGGAAATTTCTTCACTGCAGATGTAACGCATGCATTTCATGAACTAGGTACCTTCAGTTTCACAATGCAGATGAGCATAAATTTTTTTGTAATAAGCATGATTGTCTTGAGTATAACCATGGTTATACCATAACCATAACAAGTGCACTTAAGGCATTTAAATATATCACTTAATACCTATCTTGTTCATAGTTTGAAGTGAGTATTTCTATCTAACATACCTATGTCTCTTCAGCATATACTTAGCTTTTCAACCATTCTTTTTAATACTGTTAACAGCGTTGCCTTTCACCTTTAATTCTATTTATCTCATCAACATTTAAAGATGGCCCTGTTTTTAATCTTTCCTTTTTACATTCCATTAGTTCTCTTTATATGCTTTTTATATTTCGTCCTTATTAAAGATACCACTTACTTTCTTTCATAGTCCTTTTTTATGCTTTTGGTGGTGAGAGTATGCACCCATGTGTCTACACAGACTTCTTTGCTTTCACCCATGCTCTTGCTTTCTGTTCTATACATGACCTACCCACTCTCCCATTCCACAGAAAAAGAACTAGAAATTATGTCAAAAGGCGTGCCTCATGACACAATTTAATGTTTTTTCAGACTGCTATTTCGGGTCTGAAAATATACCTCTTCCATCATTCAGAAACAATCTTGTTATGAAACTATCCTCTCTCCACCCACATCTTCTCCTTCTCAGGAATTATAATTGATTTCCCCATTCCAACGAAATGAGATGGCTGATGAGCTGGTAAAGAATTGATCCAGCCACAGTCCAATTGTGGAACAATACCAAGTGTTAGACAGGCAAAACTAAATATATAGGAGAACCTGGGCCTGGCCTTGCTAAAAGACTTCTGTCGCTAAACAGGGGTCAATTACGAACAGTAAAGGGACTCCTTACAGGGCACTACCAAGTGATGTGAGGCACGTACACCTCCTGGAAATTGTAGATACACCCAGATGTAGGTGGTGCGAAGAAGTGGATGAATCCACATCCCACGTACTGTGTGCGTGCCTCGCTGTAATGAGGACTCGGAACATATTCTATACCTATATAGGTACCTGGAGTGGAGATCCCCATAGGGGACCTATTGGCCTTCAGCAAGGCGACTGGCCTTTATGGGTGATTTCTCTAGAAGGGTGGTGGGCACAATGGACCTATATAGGTCTAAGTCCCTCACGGCCTCCTTTGTGAGGAACTCTACCATGATCATAATCTATCTTGTCCCATTCCAATACATATTATGTATATAATTCTGCTCTATATTCCCACTTACTCTTTCCTGCCATAGCTGTCCAAATTAGCACTCAGAAAATGGTGGGTAATTGACTGATTCCCTTTTCACCCATCTCCTAGGAGGAGCTTCTTCCTCCATAATCATGGTATATAATTAAAAATTTTAATTTCTCTCAGAGGACTTGGGGGGCCATTCATTTAACAAGAACTGCTTCCATTAATGGAAGCCCATTATTATAACTTCATGGATAGGTACTTTTGGAATAATGTATCATTCTACTCATACAATGGGTATACAATACATACAATCATTCTACTCATGCTTTTGAGGTTGTAACCCCCCATTGGTAAAAAATATAGAGTTTTAAAAATTCCCGAACCCCCCGTTTACATGGGGGTTTCGGTGGTGACACCCCTCCCCCCCCCTTCAGATGCTTCTAGACACACTAATGCAAGGTTGAAAATTACTTGAAAGTCATCCACAGAACAATATGGTTACCAATTCAGTGGATGACTTCCAAATAATTTTCTTTTCTAATTTTGGGTTGTTTAAACAACCCAAAATTTTAATTGGCCACATATGGCAGATGTGAACTGTTTTAATTGCTCTTTATAGAAGTTTATCTTATTAAATCTCTATCAAGAGTAATATTAAGATGCCTATGATAAGTGAAAAGTTATTTAGACCCTTAAAAAGTCATTTCTGTAATTAGTGGTGCTGAAAAAGAATAAAGTATGACAATAACATCATCATCATCATTGCAATGACCATGGTCACCTTTTAAGGAACGTCATTTCTGTAATTAGTGGTGCTGAAAAAGAAGAAAGATGACAATAACATCATCATCATTGCCATGACCATGGTCGCCTTTTAAGGATCCTTAAGGATCTTTTAAGGATCTCTTCATGAGTTCGAACTCATGAAGAGAAGGTGAAAATTTGTCTTGAGCTATACATAGAAACTTATTACTGATCCTGACATGAACATGAGAATGAAAGCATATAATTATACCTACTATGCGCTCAACAGCATATAAGTTGTTATAACAACGCATATTATAATATCACTGTATGAATTCAGCTCTGTGCGATCCAAGTTTTATACATAGAAATGAATATTTGACAACACTGAAAAGCAAAAATTGCTAATAGGTGCGAAAGTCGAAAAATTTTCTCAGAATATCTATTTATTAATTATTAATAGCGATGATATTATTCTTGAAAGTTGACTGCTTAAGCAGTCAACTTTCAAGATAATTATCACTGTGGTATATGCTGAAAGATTCAAATACATTTGCCTGCACTTGATAAAACAAGAATATTTCCCAACTAACGATTAAATCAATTTTGTTTAGGGTCACGAACATCATAGGAAATTTTGGACTGAAGTCTTGCATCAAAGTATTTTTCGAGATTTTCATCGTTCGTCGTGTACGAACTCGGCAAATGGTCGATTTATATGTCTTTCACTATATACTAGGCGTGGTTTAACATTTTCTTTTCGATAGTATTTAATAAAGGACAATTATTATATTTAGAATAAATGTGACAGTGAAACAAAGTGGACTTAATTCCGTAAGAAGGTCAAGATATCTTGACCTTCTTGTGTATAGACACCATAGCACTGTCGTCTGCTATAGAAACGAAGAAGCCACATGACGACCGATATTAAGCTTAATTTGTACTAATTCAGATGATTGTTTTTCAGAAAAGGCTATATATGACCAAATATTTATCTCCACATTTCGGCAAAGTCTAATGAGAAATAGTATTAATTAAAATAGTACGATTTCTACCTTTATCCGCGACATTATAGAATGGAGGATATATCGAGCGATGTTTTTAAAATATATTTCTACAATTTCAGTTTCTAATTAGTGCTACTTGTTGATTTCTCTCCGATCTAAGTAATTTAAAACTCACAGAACCATGTATAACCGGATTTATAACCCTTCTTGGATGTTCTTTGCTTTTTCTAACTTTTCGATTGCGCGCCGCTACCTAAGGGCTGAGAGCAGTGAGCGGTCCAAAACACCGCTCACAAATATGGCGACCGCTCAGTACTGAGCGGCTACGTAGCGGTCGCATCCAGGGGGAGATCACCCATCCGCTCACTGAGCGCTCAGTGAGCGCTACTCCCCCTGGATGCACCCATTAATGAAATAACTTTCCCCAAATTACGAAGTTTTGAGCGCATGATCTTCAGGGAGAGGGAGAATAACTGCTCCATTAGACAGGCGACAGAGAATTACATCACACTTAATACCTTACTGCAAAAGCATTAAAACCTTATTTTTGACTGAGCATTAGATGATGCGAACACTAATACCAGAGCTAAACACGGCGCCTGGCGTACAAGGGTCCTAAACGGAAACAAAGTCCATTTTCTGCGGACATATCAAAATTTTCGCAAGGTATAGTAGGTACATTAATAAAATAATAATTCTTATGGGATAGTGCGACGGGGTGAGATGTCACCCAGCATCGAAAAACGAGCTTTACACTCATGCTTAATATTATGAATCACGGCAAATTATGGCATCAAAACGAAGTGTCGGGCGTATTTTTCTTCATCTCAATTGGCTATTACCGACATGTGGAACCTTGCTACAAAAGAACAAGCGATCTCAATCGATGACCAATAAATAACTTCTATTTCTCACGGAAGGATACCAAATAACCTATAGATGGGCATACTATGTCATTCCTAAAACGTGACAGCCCATACATACTGATGGGCTGTCACGTTTTAGGGATACATGGACCGATGACATTATTCTTTCACGCGCCAGAATTGTGAGTGGGAGATCCACAACAGCGACGGAACAGACGGGGGACGGAAAACGATTGGGGAAACGGAGGAAGTCGAAAGAGCTCATATAATCGCTAGACGTCATGCTATGTCACTCGAGTACTCGCCCGCCTCCGCAGCACTCCCAGCGGAGGTCAGACTTTTTCAAATATTATCTTGAGAAAAACCAGGAAGCCGGATCTTGGAAGGATTCCCATCCGGGTTCTAAGTGCATCGAGGCAGCAATTACACGCACGGATTCATTCACCATATAATGCACAGTTTATCCATTACATATTTACAGTGAATCCTTCTTAAACGTTATCCATAGGAAACATTTTTGGAGAGGCTAGGATGCTTGGAGGGGCCGCAAAAGCGGCTTCCTCCCTTAGGATCACGGTTTGAATCCCGACATATGTTACATTGCAATCCCAACTTGAACGGCGTAGGGTAGGCGCTCCAAGTTCAGTGTTCCGTCCGTCAGAAGGGATGCTAACGTCTTCGAAGCAGAGCTCCTCCCACCGTTCCCATCCCAACCTCACAACTCTACTTCCGCTGAGAATGATACATGATGGCTACGACATTCCGTGTTAACGTAATTAATTCAAAATTCTGACTCTACTTCATGAAGTCGAATACTGCCTTACGCTTATAAACAACTAATTAATGGATTAAAATAATTTTAGAACATTAGCAAATTTCAGAGCTACGCGACCACTTCTACACATTACCATGCACAGGCAAGGCGTGTGGAAGGGGTGTGTGAGGCCTTTCAGAACACTATATTATTCTTGTCATCTCAAAACAATGGGATCTGAGTTGAGTTGCTGGAGCAGCAACATCTAATCTTAAAGTTCAATAACCACCAAACACTTTAAACCAACACGAAGTCACACTCAGTTCGGCTAGAGAAAAACTCATCTCATTCAGAATCCAGTCAATTTGAATTATTAACTCAAGTTGAAAACATGGTTTCACTACGTTTGATAGCAAATTGTGCCATGTGCTTTGTGATCATGGAAAATAAGTGGTACGCCTAATTTTAGAAGAGCATGTTAAAGTACTATCCAACACGTACACAATAACTTAAAATGATTTGAGGAAACCGCAAATTCATTGGTACTGCTATAAATGAGTAATAATTATGCTATAACTTATTTACGACCAAAATATGGAACATCGATATTCTCGAATTATTCTATTAACTGCCAAATTTGTCGTAAAACCTACAGCGGGTGTGGGGTGCGGGCTGTTACCGCAGTATCGAGTCCTCAAATCGACCTAGAATGCCAAATGAAAAAAAAACGAACATCGCGCACTTTAAAGAAGAAACAGGGACGCCAAATTTCCCCGATTAAAAAATTGCGAAAAAGAAAAGCACATTCGCTCCCACCGCTGAATTCCCAATTACGCAGCGCGATGAGGCTCGCCAATGACCGCGGGAAGCGCGGCGGCGATGCCACTGCAGCTCTTGGCGCTCCCCGCTGCGGGGAGAATAGAGGTCGACGGAGCGGCCAAGGAAGGGGTCGTCTTGTTACATAAACGCGACCTC
The DNA here is from genome assembly GCA_933228895.1 of Platycnemis pennipes. Classification (NCBI taxonomy): domain Eukaryota; kingdom Metazoa; phylum Arthropoda; class Insecta; order Odonata; family Platycnemididae; genus Platycnemis; species Platycnemis pennipes. Next base: position 120,867,948 of record OW121854.1, on the reverse strand, counting down.
AGCGTCGTTGCCCACTCCGAGCACGACGGGATGCGTGGAAAGCAAGACGGCGGAGTTATGAAATGCGGTCCCCGAGGTGGCACAACATAGCCCCACAGATGGTCCCAAATGCGATAGCCCCCTTAGCCCAATGGGGAACATGCACTATTTTTTATAACTCTTTCAATGTGAAGTTAATTAGCTAAAATTTCCTTGGCGAAAATTTCGCTGAAGAATTAAATTGTGTGACAAAGATATGACTCTTTTTAAATATCGTACTTCGGCAGCTTAAACACACGACGTCATTGCATGACGTCACGGCACGGTGAATTAAATTTAAAAAAATTGTAGTAATGAGTTTTTGGTAAAAGAATTGTTATCCTCCTAGCACGTAAAAAATAAGTAATAATGACTTAACAAATGTGGAATCCATTAAATATCTTGGAATAAGACTGACACATGATCTTTCCTGGGGTAAACACACGTGAAATAATGGGTCAAGCGAATCGCAAACTGGGATTCATCAAAAGAATACTAGGTAAATGTGACGATCATGTACGAGAAATCAGCTACTTTTCCCTTGTTAGACCTCATTTGGAATATGCTGCCAGTGTATGGGATCCCTACGAAATCGGTCTAAATAACGAACTTGAAGGTGTGCAGCGAAGACCGGCAAGATTTGTAAAGGGACGGTACGATAACTATATTAGCGTAACCAGTCTATTAAGTGAATTACAATGGGAATCATCGTCAGATCGCAGGTTGAAATGTAGACTTAATCTCTTAAATAAATTCCAAGATAATATTTTCAGTGATGACGTTAAAAATGTTTTGCGAACCCCAACTTACTTCGCTAGACTGGACCATAACTACAAAATTAGAGAAATTAAATGCCGAACTGACAGATTCAAACTGTCATTTTTTCCTCGTACAATTAGGGACATGAATAGCGGTAAATATGTCCAATACGAGTGAATCAATGTATAGCATAGGTAGTTGCATGCTGGTATGGGGACTTGAAGGTAACCCAACTAACAGCACGTTTTTGCATGCTTGCTTTGCTGTTTTTATCTTTTTAAATAGTGAAGTTTAGAACAGGATATAAATACTAATCCTTTTTTATGCATGATGTGTAGGGCATGTTTTCTGAGAATTCACCCCCACCCACACACCTTTATGTTGGCTTACAGGGTATTATGTAGATATATCACTATGGGCGTTGTTTATCTGTTGTACGAGGAGGTAAGTTGTTTTAAGAATATTTGGCTAAAACGTATGTACTTATCTCATTTGTTTAATGCAATAAACGAATGTATTTCGATTTTTTACTTAAGTAGTATGGATCGCAACAAGCATATCGTCCATAAATAGTATAACGCCTGTGGAGTGCTATGCTTTTTTTTCACTCCAAGAGTCTCTGCTGCGACAAAGCAATCGCTATTTTTTTTCAGAAGGATGCCACCATAATGGAGTCAACCAAAGGCAAATTGTCGGATTGTGCTTTTTTAAATACATTTTCAATCATCGTTTCGATAAAGAAACGGCCTAATACCTCAAAACAATATATTCGCTTCGTTTTCTTCTAAAATATACGTCCATTTCCGTAGCAGTATGGAACCTATACCGTGCAGTGACGTCAGAAGGCGTTTCAGGTCTTGTGACTTCCGAGAATTTTCGGGAACATGTTAATAGCGTTCAACAATATTTGAGGTTGGCATAGAAAATTTTGGTTCACATATTTAAATTTGTGAGAACATTTCGTATTTTGTATGTATTCATTAATACGCGAGGGAAAAAAATTTATTCACATTGGGGCAGGCACAGTTCAATACAGGCCGAGAGGATAAATTCCTATTTGGTGGCGCAGCAAACTACAGCAGCATCTTGGAGCAGGGGAGCAAGAAAAAGTGGCCAGAGGAGACTTACAACATCCCTAGTACTGTCAGAAATAGAATTTTCAACGTCACATGAGCTTTCAAAACCAGTCATTGCGGACTTAAGCTCAAGTCAATATGAATAAAAACAATTTAAAAATAATAAATTTTAATAGCAGTAGCAGTTTTAAAGATTTGATTATAGTTGTACCGATGCTTTGGAGATTCAGTTTCATCGATGAACACCTTTTTGAGAGAGACGATATTTTATTGGCCCAGGAATTCGAACATCACATTTCGCTAGCAACATAGCCAACATTTCACGAGTCCCGTAACTGCAGGCTAAATATTTTCCTCTGGGTGGTATCACTGTGACTCTTGGTTTCATGCGAGTAGTCTATAAACTTAGCAGTATTTTTTTCCATTTTAGAATGGTAGTAAGTATTATCTCTGATTGATAATGCGCACCTGGTGATATTTTACCCTTGCAACAAACCCTTACGGTGGCATGCAGGCTATTTTGTGGATATAGACGCACATACAATGGCATTCGTCAGCAAAAATACACTCGAAAACTCTTTTATTTATTATAGTACTAATGTATTTAATTGTTCCAGAAATCAACACGAGAGGAAAAAATTATTTTTACAACTATATCCGAGGAAATGTGATGCGTTTCATACGACTTGCATGTTTCATCTTAATACGATCAAACAGCATTTTACAAATTTTTACGTTACATGTGTTAATTTCTTTTCCTTTTTTTCAGTTAGAAGGAAACTTTAAAGGGTAAAATGCAGAGAGAGACATGGATGCGACACGAAGAGGAAGTAAAGAAGGATGCTAGGTACAGAAGAAATACGTTGATATAAAGAGATTGACTGAAGAAATGAGAGCAGTGCTTTAGAAATGTTAGAAATGATGACAAAGATTACATGAACGCACCATCCAACGGATGATGCATCGACCATGAAATGCTATCCAAACGACACTCAAGTCAAAAATAGAGTTGCAACGAAAATATAACTGCCGCAGCCGGAATTTGAACCCGGGCTCCTAGGATGTCAGTCCAGCATTTCGCCACCAACCTGATTCTCCCTACCAGGGCCTCGATCATGGATCTTCATAAGGCGTGCGTTAGCGTTATCGCTATTTTTTTATTTAACTTATGTCAGAGAGAACGTGATCTCCGTTCTCATTTTTCGCCCAGCACTTCAATTGCTTATCATAATCAGTGGAGCGCATTTTATAGACGGTTATTGTTAACCCTGCGCTACTCTAGGGGTTAGCGTTAACGATAAAGTGCGATAACGCGAAAGATGCATCCGTGATTCCACACCGGGCTCGAATTACGGACGCCGAGTATGGAGAACCTCACCGCAGGAAATAAAAACATGAAGTTGATAAAAAGAATAATATGCAGGCAGCCGATCGTTTCGTCGTCGGAATAAAAATGCTTTAGTATGAGAGGATCACGGTGGAATTGTTGACCTCGGTATAAGTAGAAGCAACAACAAAGAGTGGACCTGCCCACGGAGACGAAAGCTTGGGTCGCTAGCATATTTTCGAGTGGGGGAGGAGAAGTAACTTCGCCGGGGAGAAGAGGAGGCGCCAATTAGGCGAGCACGTGCGCCATTTGCATCCGCGAAACAAACTAGTTCCAGCGGAATCGATCTTCATCTGTTGAGCACACCCGCGCCGGTGAATCGACTCTCCCGGGAGATCCGTGAGGGAACGCGTGACATGCTCGCTCGTCGGGTGACAGCCAGTGACACGGAAAAACGCGAAAGAGACGTCGCTGTGTGTGCAAACTTCCACCGGGGTAAGTAGAACAAATAAAAATCAGGCATGAAAAATATCCACTTCGAATAAGGTCGCGATATAATGCTCAAATCACTGCAAATGAAATACTGAAGTGGGCGTCTGTTAAGTTTTAAGCACGCCCAACACTCAGGGGACTGATTGCCAGCTGCCTGTGATTTTCACGAAAAACAAGCTCGTCGAAATGCAATACAAGCCACATGTCTAAACATTAATTCCTGTAACTACATCGAACAGACCATTTAAGAAAAAATGTGCCAAGCAAAGTTCCCATTCAATGACTGCAAGAACACACTAGGAATAAAACGATGCCACTTTTTTCATGTGATTTCAACTAAATTGGCTTTATGTACCATGCCTTTTTATGACTTGGATGCACGACAATAAAAAGGGGTCATAAAATATATTCGCGCCGTTACGGTTTTTTATCGAATTTAACAAGTGACGGTGCTGAAACGTTGTTAATCAGAAGAGTGGAAGAGGGAAGCATTCGTTCATCTGACTTTGGAGAATGACGAAGATTGTAGATAATAAAAGAGGTTGGACAGAAAGGAACACACACGAGGTAGGAAGTTATTGGGAACGGAAAAAAGAAATTAGCAGCAAAAGTATTTGGGATGAAAAATTATGGAGGACAACTTGTGAAAGAAGAGACAGATGAACAAACTTGTAGAAAAATGACAAAGGACGCTAAAGTAGAGAGGAAATATTGGGCAAATGGGGAAAAGGGAGTATGTATATTGATAGAAAGCAAGAATGACAGAAGAAATACATGTGACAGGGGCGGGGAACGGGGACTTCCAGATCTACTTATAAGCTCCTCCAAACCTCCTTCAAATCGGAAGAGATATTTACTGATTGTGAGTGCACGATACAGGTATTTACCTAACTCAGGTGGAGACACCGAAAAACACGATTGGAAAAGATTCACCCCCTGCCACATATCTTAGAGTGTAAGTGAGTGTAATTTGTGTAATTGTGTCACTCTGAGTGTAATTTGTAGATGTAGATCACAAAACCACAATAAGAACCCTAAGCGGTCAATCCCAGAGAGAGATTGTTCTGTCAATTCTGTGCCTTTGCAAAAGGGAGAAATACGTCTTTAAGTACACATCGATTAGGTCATAAAGCCTGGCTATAAATAACAAAGAAAATAGAAAGAAACGTCCCCGCGCATTCCGAGCCTCGATTTTATCATCGACAGGAAAAATTGAAGGATCGCGAAGTGGCCGCGAAAACCTTAACGGCGTTACCCGCTGAAATGCATAATAGCATAAATTCCAGAAAAAAACCAGAAATTCCACAGAGAAAAAAATCATTCGCCTGCGAAAAAATCATTCGCCTTGATCGGGATGGCGGTCAAGGTGAACGATTTTTTCTCTGTGGAATTTCTGCTATCGACAGGACACCTAAAATAGCGGAACCCGAACATTTGCAGGCTAGATTCATATGACGCGCTCTCAGCTTGGGAGAGAAATATATACATTAAGGAGGCTCCACCGAATTATGAAGTAGATGTCATTTTTGTAAAAAATTCAGGACACACAATATTTTGGTCGTTCTATCGATTGGCAATAAAATAATGAGACCTTTCCATCATATATTTGAAGAAAAATGACATGGAAAATCAGCTATTTTATATGTGGTTATACAGCAGAGCATGGCTCTTGCAGTAAAATTTGCAGATTAATAATGTAAAAAGAGATGACGTTTTGACGAAAAACTAATATAAGATGCGCAATTTTATGTTGAATTTAGCATTGTAAAAAAATGCTCGCCTTACCACACTTGTTTATTTGATATTAATAAATGTTTGCTCGAAAAAAAGCAGAAAAGCCTTAGTTACAAGAAAGTGGCGCTCAGTTTGTTGTTATCATTGCCAACGGTACCTCCTTGTGACGGAACGTGCTTACAAGCCTATATACTAACTTAATTAAGGAATATACCTTACCAAGGTCTGTCTTATATTTTTTATGTAATTTAAATATTTCATTGGTTAATGATATGGGATAAATAATACCAATGCTTCTAAATGGTAGCAGCGTCAATGTAGCCAAACAATTTTCAAAAATATGAATATTAATGAAATTCAAAACAAAGAGTTGTATTTGCAAGGAAATAGTTTAACTAAGTAAGAAAATATTTAACCTATTTTAGAATATGTATTAGCGGGATTGAGTATATATTCTCACTTTATAAATTAAACGTGGCAACAACACGTCAGTCATGTTCCAGAGTCAAAATGAGTTAAAAGAGCTTGTAAAAAATAGAATGCAACTACAACGCGCTATATAATAGCATACTCTTACAATTATTGTGTTTGCGTTATCACCCTATAGATGATTTTCCATACAGGTGTTTTTCTGGATCGGTATTTATTCATTAAATAACATAGCTCTTTTACGGGATTTCGATGCGCGGGGTCACGGTGGAACCTCCTTAACATAACAAAGAACTCGCTCGAACCCCGGTGCATTTCCTTCCAGCCCGGTTCTCCAATCAATCCGCCTCGCCAATGGAGCGTGCGGCGGCCCCTGCGATGGGAAGGCCGAGGACCGCCAACCGCGGCCCCCTTCGCCCCTCATCCTCCGGGAGTGACTCACGCCTGCAGAGATGCGTTCGATCGCGGGAGAGACGGGCGAAGAAGACGTCACTTGCGCGCACGTGACTCACGTCCCCCTCTCCTTCGCCAACACGCTTTCCCTGCACACCCCTCCCTCTCTCTCTCTCTCTCTCTCTCGCGGCATCACGAATTGAAGTTCACCGGGATTCGTACTTTGCCGGGCGACACCGAGCTGATTATCGCAGGTGTTCTAGAGTTGAAATACCAATTTAAAACTATTATAGTTTTTAGTATCAAGTACAACGTCCTGGAAATTATAATTGCACATAGGATCTTGACTAAATAGACTTTAATAATGAACTGAAGCGTGTGCAGCGAAGATCGGTAAGATTTGTAAAGGGACGGTATGATAACTAAAAAGCGTAACCAGTCTATTAGATGACCTAAAATGGGAATCATTGTGAGACCGTAGGTTGAAATTTAGACTTCATCGAGAGTCGATTAACTTAAAACTTCCAATCCCAATGCTAAAACGACGACCAAACATTGTTTATTCAAAAGCTTTTCATGGAAAATAAATGCATATGTGCCAAATTAGCATTTAATTGATAAACGTCACGATGATAAACCTAAAAAGAGACACCCACAAGAAATTTGCGGAAGGGATTATTTAATCAAGTTTCCCACCGAAACTGCATGGTGTATGCCCTGTTCAAGCCTTTGACCAACAGCCAAACAGTTTTGCGTGATGCAATACGTCCATCTTTAACCCTTCTTTCCGCCTGTCCACCTTAATGCCGTCCGAAATACTGACTTTCTACAACCTTTTTCCCTTCATATTCTAAGTTCCCCAACATTCCTATCCACCAACTTGCTTGGTTATCAAAAACACTAATTCATGACTAAATTATTTTCATCCACTCTCTGAGTAAAAACACGTTTTTCTGGACTCCCAAATATTTTACATGAATTGATCTCTGTTTACCGCATAATTAAGGACGAGTTATGTACATACTCTCCACTCAACGCCCATGTAGCGGCTCACATAAGGCCGCGATGCGGAAGGCAAGTCCTCCGAGCATTAGTTTCGGTACGCTAATTAGTGTACGCTCAGCAAAGTGTACACTAATTAGAGCCGCACTCCGCAATTTAAGATTTTGAATCCAGCTAAATATGAGCACATGCGTTCGAAGAGCACCTCCAAGTTCTGACATTCTTAGGAATGAAGGACAATAAAGGCTCGTTTCCCGGTTTTGATCCACACAATTAAAAAAAATCCGCAGGGCAGAAAGAGAAAAACAAGTGTTCACTAATGAAATGTGTAGTTAATACGATGTGAGAAAACCTATAGGTACTCGTAAATACCATTTTCATTTGAGACTTTCACGACAGGAATTATGGTTAAATCCGACTGTATTCTATCCCAACGCATTCATGCAACAAGGCCTCAGTTGCTGCTTCTTCGATTTATTCCCTTATTTGCCACCAAAATCCACTGTAAAATTTACTAAAATTAGATAGCACTATGATAACAGTAAAAATACTTTTAACTGGGCTAATATTAAGATGTAACTAATTCACAATTCCCACTACTTCACCTTCTCTTGGAGACAAGTTTGGGGAAATACAGACTACTTAGTATGATTGGGGGCGCTTGTCGCGAGAGGAATAAGAAAGATACATGGAGATAAGAGCAAGCAACGAGAAACAGCGCGACATTCACCGCTGATCCAAGGGTCACCTTCGAGTAAATTCGGGAGGCGTGAGAGGAAAATTCAAGTACCTCCTCCCTCCTGGCAGTAGGTGCAAGGTAGGTGCACAGCGTGGACAAAGGACAGGTAATGGATCCAGGGCGCGGGAAAAAGGTCCGCGTTAGGGCTTGGAAATGTGACGGGTCACGAAAAATGTTCGCGGGGCCGTTTTCTTTTTCTCCTGGATGCAGCGGATTAAATAATTTCTCCGAGCGACGAGAGTGAGCAGACCTGCTTGAGGGATAAAATGTTTCCGAGCTGTTCAAACAGCTCGGGAGCCGGACGCCGAGCAAGTAGGCCAATTCCCTGGGCGAGCCGTGATGAGAGCGAGGTTGAACGGGCATTCAAGGCGACGAGCGGAAAGGATTCTATTCGCCAATTAAACTGAAGCTGGTGCGGCCGTCTCCTAAAACTTGAAAACACCACATTCACGGTCCTAATGCTTAACTCGTGCTTCCCAGGAGGGATGCGAACTCAATTATTATTCTAAAGAACCTCGCGAAAGTAAGACGTTATTTGAAAATTCTTAAAAGGTTAACATATATACTGTACACATTAATCATTTCAAAATTTTCTCTCACTCATGACGGGTGAAGTTTAACGACAACTCAAAAATAACATTCAAGTCAATTAATGAGAGAGAATTGTAGTAATATATAGTTATTCGAAAACGATTCTCATATCCCCTAGTAAATGATAATAACCGAAAAATTGAAAGTTATGTAATTAGTAGCAATGCTTATGTTGATAACAGTGCCATACACGTGCGTATGAGGATAAATGTACGAAAAAGATGAACGTTTCGTATTAAGGTAAAAAGATAGTTTAACCTAGCCAACCAAGATTCCTTAGTCACCCGGGGAGGGGGATTAATGAACAGTGAATAGATGAACACTAATGAAGATTAGCACATAATCTGAAGCTATTACACGATTTTAACTATCGGCTTGCACAACTGCTTGGAAACTTCAAGGAAAAAATAATGCACGAGGACGTCGAGTAAAAATATATGGTCCAAATATACTTACATGCTGGTATAAATACCTTGCCCGAAATACAAAGCTTTTCATTTTATTTTATCCGAAGCGTGAAACCTTTGTCCGTTACGACGACATATTATAAGAAATCCTTTAACTAGTCACTAGTGAAAGCAATTGCTTTGCAGTTTCGATAAGCAATATTTTGAAGGTTTAAATTTTGGGGCTAATTCATTTCATAAACCCCTATTAGTTGATCCAAAGTTTAATGGACATAATTCTACTGAACATGGAATATTTTCAACCAATTGAGAATGAAATCTAATCAATTTCAATCTATCTGGTTAAGGTGTGCCAGTGAAAGCTAAACATACGTATTAACTTAGCCTAGACTCGCAGTTTACTCGCCAGAAACGGATACATGGAATATTTTACTAACAGGTAAGCTGACTAGGAATCAGATAACACCCTGAGGCTATTGATGGGACAACCATATCAATACCTGAAAAGCTGAACTTTCAATGTCAACGCGTAGATATCCCAGCTGTTAAAGCATTCGGCATCTGGTCCCGGAACCGAGCTCTTGATAAAGATACAAGGATGCCAGCACAAAATGAATAGTTTTAAAAGACACAAAACCCAGTAATCGTGACTACCCATATTAAAACATTGAATAACAAGGCGCACAAACGTAACTAATGGGGACGTAGAATAGCAACACTTCAATCATAGTAGTGAACAATCACAATCCTCTCTGATGAAAAAAGTAAATTTTACTACTTTTATACACGACAATATCATGGTTAAATGGTAACAAGGGCAACGCAGCTCGTTAATTAGGGACATACATGAATCTATGACTTCACATCTTACGTTGCGGTAGGGAGGTAGGAAATGTATTAAAGGAATCTACAGTGAAGACTGGCCGAAAAGAATTACAGCCGAGAGTTGTTGCATCAAATAGTAGTCATGAGTGAAGAGAATAACCGAATATTGATCGGTCCCTTCACTTTTCAGAATTTCCAGTAAATTACGGAAATGATCGTGGAATTTTTAGATTGACCCAACAATACTTACAATATTCATTTCCCCATGGAGTGGCGAGATCGATGCAGCCAGTGAGGGGTCTTGGACGAAAAACGTCAACCTTTAGTTCCCAAATGTTTTAAGTAATTATGCAGGACTTGGGCTGCTAGGCCGGAATGCACGCTCAGGTCTGGAGTGGAGGGAAAGTCAGGGTTGTCAATTATTTAAGCTAACGACCGAAATGCGAAGGCAACACTAATCAAGGTCAGAACGAACTTGAGAAGGCGTTGGCATGCAAGCCTATTGGTGACAATGAAGCAAGAATGGGGGTGCTTGGGAACGATTAAGGTCCAACCTACTCCGCAGAAGACAAAGCGTTTTACACGGCCTCTTACGGAGGTTGAATGTGTATTAAAACAAACATAAAACTGTACCCAAATTTCATCCCAGCGGTATCAGGTAATATCCCAAAGGCTATTTAAGAAACATTATATTGCCTGGAAGTTTAATTTATCACTGAAACAGGTCCTCATTTAACCTATTGAAGATAAGAATTTGGCGCTTGTGAGCGAGTTAGCTCACTTCTCTCAATTTCTTTGACGGTTTTAAAAAATGCATTCCATAATTCATCGCACCACTTTAAGTTTTCTGCGAGCAAAAACAACTTCATATTTTAGAGTTATCGCTCAAAACAGACAAGTGCCAAGTATTTACTCTCAATAGGTTAAATTAGAGGCAGCTTTCAGCAATAAAATTAACTCCTAGGGAGATCAAAAGTATTATATACCACCCTTAAATAGCCTACGGAAGATAGACTGGTATAATACAGAGGTGGTACATCGGAACGGATTAAGTAGTTCCGATTTCGAAGCTAGACAAAGTGTTCATAATAACGAATGCAAATACACTAGTCAATTCCACACAACTTTAATTGATCCGGCCTAGGTTTCGACAAGTTTTGTCATTATCAAGGTACAAACATATCCGACCAAGAACCTTAGATTTCTACCAGGTCATATAGTCGTGGCAATGTGGTGGGTGAGGGTTGGGGAAATGTCGGGTTAAGGTGAATGAGAAGATTAGGGAGGGGAGGGTGACCTTAGCTGAGGGTGAGTTACGTGGGTGTGAGACAGCTAGGAAGGAGGATTTTAAGAAGGGGTGAGTGGGTACGGAACATATTACATAAGGGTTTTTTATCCGGGCTATTCGCAATCTCAAACTGTTCAAGGAAGTTCAATTTTAGCTCTCTGTTACAAACGTGCAAGATGCAATGCCATAAGGAACAAGAATGGAGAACTTTTAATTGAAAACAAGACTAAGTGAAGAGATAGAAAGAATATCTGGATGAGTTATAAAACTGAAACCATCTCTGTCCGAAAGTGATCGAAAAGGAAAGCGAAGTCGAAGAGGATGACATGTGAGCATGAATATTAAGATCAGAGTTTGACGCAGCAGTAAGGGACCTTCACATGAATACGACTTTTGGAATTGATGATGTTCCCGGAGAACTAATTTAAAAAACAAGGGAAGACACAAAACCATTTCCAACCAAACTCATTTTTACAAAACCATCTGCGACACGTATTCAACAGGAGAAATACCAATGGACTTCAAGAAAAACATCATCATTCCTATTCCAAAATGGAGGACAGAGCAGAAATGCGAAAATTTTAGGACTATTAGCATTGCAACACATGCATCGAAGGACAATGATCATGTACAGAAGAATAGAACGAAAAGCTGAGGAGTTTCTGGATGATGATCAATTTGGATTCAGGAAAAGTAAGGATACAAGAGAAGCAATATTGGCCCTTAGGCTGCTCATAGAGAAGAGAATGGAGAAGAACAACCGACGTAGATTGCATTTGTGGATTTACAGAAGGCTTTTGACAACGTGGATCTAAATTCAATGCTTGATATTCTGAAAGGAATTGGAGTGTCCTACAATGATCGAAGAATTATCCACAGTCTGTATAAAAACCAAGTGGCTGTGATTAAATCTAGACCCAGCTGCGAAGAAGCAAAAATAAAGAAAGGAGTGAGACAAGGCTGTGCACTGTCTCCCGTTATTTTCAATGTTTACATCTAGAGAGCAATCAACGAAATCAAAGAGAAGTCTTCTGGAGTGCACATCCACGGAGAAAAAATAAGCATGCTGCGATTCGCTGATGACATAGTACTCGTAGCAGAGACAGAGAAGGATGTAAATAAGACTCTAATAACCATAAATCGATATTTGGGAAAACAGTTTTGCACACAGAGCAATACACGAACAGGAAACATGTATCAATTTTTGTGAAAATTGGAGATGGTCGGGGCAAAAATTACCGTTTTCCCGTTTTTTGACGTAAAATGACCCTTAACGATAACAAAAAGGTTTGTTGAACTATTAATAGCGCTATTTTTATTATTCGTTATTATGAATATTTCGCATTTCAACAAAGTGACGCCTTAAGTCCTATCTGATAGTAGACAACGATTGTCTAGCGAGGAACAGATGGGTTTGTAAAAAGGTGTTGCGATGATACTCATGGTAATTTTGAATTTCACAACTTCAAACGATCGTCTCGTCGTATATGCATTAACTTAGCTAGATAGCAGATTAATATCACACTTTTGTCCTGTGAATTAGCAGATGATAAGTCGCAGGAGCAAAGTGTGACATTGTGGCCACCAAAGTAAAGAAAACATTTTTATTCCTAACATAGTAACTTAATGTATTCTCTTCCTTCGGCATTTTACTTTGGAGACTAAAACAGACAAATACTTCACTTAGAAGCCAGAGCAAACAAATACAAGATTTGCACAATGCATGAAACAATTAGGGTCACAGGTGTAAAATAAGATAATACACAAATTAGGCTAACATTTGCACCGGTTGACCATGGTTTCTACATCTACATTTGCGCGATACCTTGCAAGCCACCGCGAGGGTGTGTGGTAGGGGTTGAAGATCACCAAATCATGCACGCAGGTATATTATTACGCCACATATATATTCATCACTATAAATCAGACGTCTAAAACAACTTAATACGAAAGAAATACAAGGGTATAAAACAGCAGATATGTTTAGTAGCATAAAAATTAAGAGATGGATCGAATACCAGATTACTCGATTTCGAATATCGAATACGATATATTAAATCATGACTCGAATATTCGAATACCTCGACTTTCGAACATCTCGAATACAAGAATTGCTGTTGATATACTAAACGTTATTTCTTTTTTAATTTGAATCCTTAGTAGCGGTAACTAGTTTCGGCGCGTTATTTATGGTGAAAAGGCAAAAGATTTGCTGGAATTCAATTTGTTAAAACAGTTGTGTTTTTACCATAAATTAGGAGACACATGATGTAGTTGAGAAACACGCCAAATGTAGCATTGGCATAATTATTAAAGTACTAGAATATCGAATTCTTTTAGCATTTTTATTCTAGATCTCGACTATCGAATTCTTTTAGCATATTCATTCTAGATCTCGAATATCGAATTCTTTTAGCATATTTATTCTAGATCTCGAGTATCGAATTCTTTTAGCATATTTATTCGAGATCTCGAATATCGAATATTTTCTAGTATTTGAGGTATTCGAGTATTCGCGCATCTCTAAAAATAACATAAAATGAAAATACAAAAGCAATGGCAGTTATTTCCTCAACAGCTTTAAACCACCGCGCCGCGTAAATTCATTTTTACATGGAAGAAGATGTGATAAATAGGACAAGTGTTCTAGACGTGCACGCTTTAAGAAAAAGTGAATTCGTTCCATCCGAAGCTACGAGCGCCCATAGGGTAGGGACGTGGTCGATGGATCGAAGTGAGGAGTAATACGGGGGAGCTCGAACGAGGGAGTCTTCGCATTTTTCGGCGCCCGTGAATAGTATCCCCCAAGTGGAACGCATGGGGGTGGGAAGAAAAAGACAAGTGAAAGTTATGATGCGGATGAATTTCAGAGGTGCGGCGGGAGACGATGCACCCAAGTTCAAGTACTCGGCTGGGGCAAAAGAGTATTGATCCCGGGTGAGGGGACAAACTGCATCTCCCTCCGCTGAACGTACTCCAGATGGGAAGAGGCTGCTCTAGTTGCTGGTGCTGTAATGTCCCCGGGGAGAGGAGGAGGAGGAGAAAGTGGGGCAAGGGGCCGAAGCTCAGTTTAATGCAGCTGGTTCTGCGATTGGAGGCGGCGGCGTTCACCGCCGATTCCAGCGATCCTTCCCCCTATTCCCACAATCATTCCTCACGTACTCCTAGTCAAGCTGCTCCAGCGGCTGAATGAAAGTTACTCGGTTCAGTTTGATTCGATGATAACTTCTAAGCCAGGGAAAAGATATACCAATTGTCCCTGAATGGTCAAATTCAACTTAACATGTCACGACTGAAAATGATAAACCTTCAAGCGATACGCCCACAACATTTGCAACTTCCTTAGTATTTTTTTTCATGCAGTACATATTCACAGTGTCGGAGGAATTTTGTTAAAAACTACCTTTTCTGATACACCCACATCAAGAGTTTCAATTACTTATCATCGATACCATTTCAATTTGCACCTTAGGCGCAAATGGAAGGGGTTGCTTATTGGGAATATTTAAGCACATTATGGAAACGATTTTCATATAATTCACTGTACGTTAATAATACAAAACAGGCATAAAACTAAAAAGAATAAAAAAGTTATTTTCTTCAAAGTTTTAAGGCCTACCTACTAAACACTTCGTAGTCGAATATCATGCACAAAAATTTATTTTAAACGCTGTATAGAATGTAATGGATATTTTAAAATGACTAAAACCCTCAATAATAACAAATACATGAAAAGAAAGGAGACTGGATAGAAAAGTATTCGACTTGATACAGTGATTTAAGTACGCGTTTCATAAACATTACGTTTATTTTACATAATTAGGGCCACTAAATGAATTAATGGATCAGATTCTGCGAATGTAAAGGCGGCATCTTTTGTCTACCTAGACATATGAAAATAGTTCATTTAAATCTCCACGGGAATCATCTATCTTCGTTTTTGAAAAATTGAAGAATTACAGAACGGAAGAAAATAATTAACTTCTTTCCTCGTACAAATAGGGACATGAATAGCTGTAAATAGCAGGTTGAAATTTAGACTTAATCTCATAAACAAATTCTAAGACCATATTTTCAGTGATGATGTTAAAAATATTTTGCGGACCCCAACTTACTATGGTAGACTGGACCATAATCACAAAATTAGAGAAATTGATTGCCGAACTGACAGATGCAAAATGTCCTTTTTTCCTCGTACTATTAGGGATATGAATAACGGTACCTAAATATATCCAGTACGAGTGTAGCAATGGATAACATTGGTAGCTGCATGTTGGTATAAGGACTTAAAGCTAACCTAACTAACAGCATGTTTTTGCATGTATGCTTTGCTACTTTTATCTTTTTTTAATAGCGTAGTTTTGAACAGTACCTATACAAGTACTAATCCTTTTTTATGCATGATATATACCTAGTGCATGTTTGGTGAGAGTTCACCCCCTGCCACACACCTTTATGGTGGCTTGCAGGGTATTATGCAGATGTAGAAATATATCCAACAGCATAAATACGAGTGTATAAATGGATAGCATAGGTAGTTGCATGCTGGTGTACGGACTACGCTAACCCAACTAACAGCATGTTTTTGCTTGTTTGCTTTGCTATTATATTTTCTAAAAGTTTGAAGTTTGGACTATAATATTATCACTAATCCTTCTTATACATTACATGCACTGCAAGTTTGGCGTGAATTCACCGCCTGCCAGACACATTTATTGTGGCTTGCAGGGTATTTGGCAGATGTGGACGTAATGAAGACCTAAATAACGTGATTAAATAAAAAAATGGACACTCGCCAAAAGAAATCATTCACGGTAGTACGAGATATGCAACGGAAAACACATTTACATGTCCACTACACTGCATTGGAAGTCACAATGGAAGGGATGAGAGAACGGAAACCAGAGAGGAAGGCTCTGAATGACTGCGTAGAGCCCATAGAGGTATATGGAGGGAGCATAAGCTCTCAGCCGTGAAGCCACCTCTATGGTAGAGCCAGTGGTCGCGAAAGTGAGTGCTCGAGAAGGAAGAGCGAAGAAGGAATATCTGGGAGGGTCTGGCACGCTAACGTCATGACGATGATACCAGCAAAACACTCTTTGAAGATTAAACTCGGAGAATTGGCTCCTTGCAATATTCACAAAAGACACTTTAATTTCGCGCTTCCACAGCTGATCGTCACTCCATCTCTCCACTGAAAATGTCATCAGAGAGCACAGAAATATTATATTGGATTCAAAAGAGAAGAGTCTCCACAACTCTCAGATCACGTCAATTCATCAAAACCGAGCAGTTGATTTCTCTTCGCATAAATTACACAGCTTCAGCTACGCCCAACTTCATGAAGTATAGTTCTGCGAGGAATCAACATTTATCTCGAGAGAAACACCGCCTCACCAGTTCGAGACATTCGAAGCGAAAACGACGGAGCGCACGCAACCGGGATGGACTGCCATTACGGTGCTGGTAGTAAGTATGACCTTCAGAGTAGGGATCATGGACCTTTCCCGGGCATCGCCGCGACCACAACATGAACCTCTCCACAAGCGCTACGTACTCACCGCTCAGCTAATACTCAGAACACGAATCGAAATTAGTGATTTGAAGGGTCCTGCAAAAAACGGCACGAAGAACGGCCGTCACGGATATGATCTCCTACGCGCCAACAAAATAAAAATGAGGATCCATTCGCTCCAGATTTTCGTGACGACATCACACCATTGGATTCCGTATACTACACGTCCCAGGTTCTGGGAATCGAGTAGGACATCCCAGCTGTCAAAATTAGAAGCGATTCCATCTTGTTGTGATTCACAGGGATTAAAAATTGACAAAAAAGTAGAGGTGGGTCGAATAGTAGATTTCTCGAATTCGAATATAGATTTCGAACATTAAATCAATACACAAACATCTCGAATTTCGAATTCTAGAATTGCAATTGATATGCTGAATGTTACTCTACCAATCTGTTGCCAGATGAAGTAAAAAGTTAAAAGTTGGTTAAATTAAAATAATAATTCTGGTTTTAAAATGTCAAATATATAATAAAATAGTTTCCTCCAGTCGTGGACTGACGAATACATTCACTTTTACAAGCCTTAATAAGTGAGCAGAAAGTGTTAACACACCACGTTCTGTCCAGTTTCGAATTAATATGATGTCGTTCATCAATACGCCAAATACAGCGTAATTAGGATAATTATTCGAGATCTCGAATTTCGAATGCTTTCTAGTATTCGAGTATTTGCGGGTAGTACTTGCACATCTATACATAAAGGTTTCTTATTTCTAGCGGACGGAACACAATAGAATTCCGCGAGAAAATTCGCGAGCGGAGCCCATATCATCCCGTCGATGTATTAAGTGAAATTAATATCATATGTTAGTGAAATGTTACATGGGTAAAAAGCGTACATGAAAAACGTCCCGCAGACATAAAAGCCTTAATTTTTGGTGCATTATGCGTTCACTATTGGTCTGTAAGGCTAAATATAGGCCTCGAAGAAACATACAAATTTTGAAAATTCTCAAACAGTGCTGAATCAAAGCAAAACACTTTAATAGGTTAACTCGAACGGTTAGATTCATCTACATCTACACGATACCCTGCAAGCCACCGCGAGGGTGTGTGGCAGGGGGTGAAGGTCACCAAGCATTCACTACTAGCATGCAAGCAAGCAACTAAAGGGTCTCAAGCAACTAGATTGTTAGTATCTATAGTATTTGAGGGGTTAATACATGCATCATGCACTACAGAATACTCTAAAATATTTCCCCTACCTATCTCTTTCCTATGCTGCCTATTCTGTTCTCTTATAGTACGGGGGAAAAATGCCATTTTGAATCTATCTGTACGACAATCTATCTCTCTAATCTTATTTATCTGGTCGAATCTAGCATAATACGCTGGTGTTTTCAATATGTGCCTAACATCTTCAGTAAAGCTATCCGATTGAAATTACTGCAATAGATTAAATCTGAACTTTAATCTACGCTCTGATAATGATTCCCACCCTAATTCTTGTATTAATTCTGATACACTACTCAACCTATCGTAACACCTTTTGACGAACCTAGCTGCTCTACGCTGCACACTGTCTAGTTCTCTCATCAAACCTAATTCATTAGGATCCCATACACTGGCTGCATACTCAAGGTGGGGCCTAACTAGTGAAAAGTAGCATCGCTCTTTTGTCTTCTCATCACATTTCCCAAGTACTCTTTTTATAAATCCTAGCTTTCTCTTCGCTCGGCCGCATATTTCCCTTATGTGTCTTCCCCACGATAAATCTTTAGTGATTGTTACACCTAAATATCTTACGGTTTCAACGTTTTCGATCTTCGTGTTATTAATTCTATAGGATCGCTCTATCGAATTATTCCTCCTCCAAAAATTGATAGCTACACACTTTTTAAGGTTGAGTTCTAACTGCCATTTGTCGCACCACTCTTGAATTGCATCTAAATCCTTGCTAAGTGATTTCGTGTCCTCTTCGTTTGATATACCCCTGTACACCACCGCATCGTCTGCAAAAAGTCTAAGGTTACTACTAACTACGGTACCCAAATCGTTTATGTATAAAAGAAATAGAAGCGGACCTACTACGCTACCCTGGGGAACTCCCGATGTGACTTCGATTGTGTCCGACATGATACCATCTATGACAACCCTCTGCTCTCGCCCACTTAAGAATTCTTTTACCCAACATACAACGTCTTTATTTATACCAAAACTCTCTAACTTCAAGATTAATTTGTCATGAGGAACTTTATCGAAAGCCTTTTTAAAATCTAAAAATATCGCATCAACTTCAGTACTGCTTTCGCCGTGGACTAAAATATCGTGTACGAATAAAGCTAATTGTGTCTCGCAAGATCTACCTTTCCGGAACCCATGCTGGCTGTTTATGAGTAATCCCTGACTATCCAAATGCCCCATGATCGAACTGACTACTATGAGCTCAAATATCTTACAAGAGATTGACGTGAGTGAAATGGGTCTGTAGTTACTGGGTTCTTCCCTATCACCACTTTTAAATATAGGTGTAATGTTAGCTACTTTCCAATCCTTGGGTACTGTGTGGTTCTTTAGTGTTTTATTGAATATTATTTCTAGATAGGGGGCTATTTCAGAAGCTAATGTTTTATAAACTCTGGAAGGAATTTGATCGGGACCTGGTGATTTGTTTTTACTTATGCTTTTTAACTGCTGCTCTATTCCGCGACATGAAATGTTTATTTCGGGCATTTGCTCACTGAAAGTGTTCGGCGGTGGTTCCACTGCGTTTTGTGACGATGAGTTGAATACACTTTGGAAGAAGGTGTTTAAAGTGTTGGCTTTTTCTACACTGCTGGTGACTCTGATTCCTTTATCATTTTTAAGTGTGTGCACTGTGGACTTATTTCCCTGAAGCTCTCTCACATATGACCAAAACGCTTTAGGATTGCTATCTAAATATTCTCCTAACATCTTGCTCTTGAAATGTGATAACGCTTGCCGACATGATTTCCTTGCTAATGCTCTCGATTTTTTATAGTTTTGAACTAGCTCATTTTTTTCCTCTACCGATAGACCCCGTCTGGCATTTTTCATCTTAGCGTGGCATACCCTTTGTCGCTTTAGTGATTTCCTAACCTCCGCGTTATACCACCTTGGCTCTGTATTATCACTAATATATTTACTTGGTATGTATTTATGAACTGCGTTACGGGTGACCTCAAGAAATTCTCTCCACGAATCCTCTGTATTTAATCCTTTGCTTTGTTCGCTGAATACATTAAACGCTTCCCTTAATTCCTCTTTCATACCGTCGTAATTTGCCTTGTCAAATAAGTACACCCTCCTCCTTGGTTTATAATGTCTTTCAACGCCTACAATAAATTTCGCATGCACTATTTTATGGTCACTAATTCCTGTGTCTGTAACTGTATTTAGAACTCGCTCGGGTATATTTGTTGCTAATAAGTCTAGAATGTTGTTTCCCCTGGTCGGCTCTGTTACTAGCTGTTGTAAAGAATGTGTCGTAAAGGTGTTCAACAGTGATTCGCAATGTTCCTTATCCTTACCTCCTGCAATGAAACTACACGTATTCCAGTCTATCGAGGGGAGATTGAAATCTCCGCCTACTATTATTCCTCTATTATTCTTCCCAGAAAGTAATGTGCGTATCTCTGACTCTAGCTCTATTTGCTTAGCTTAGATTACTTATAAGCATAGAATAAGTATAGTATAGAGGGCTCACCGCGTATGGCAAAACTGTTATACGCTATGGACGTAGTATTGGAAGGTTTCCATAGATGGTGGCGTAGGAAGAATGTTTAGCGCTGCGTCACAAACGATATATACATTGCTTCCATTGCTTTCGTCTTTCGAATCGAATTGAGCGGCAAATAACATATGATATTGTTGTAGTTTTGTTATTTTATTATAATGGTGTGATATGCCTTTACCTAACGTCAACAGTCACATGGATAAGTTAACACTTCTCTCACTATTAAGGAAGGCATATCTTGTCACAGGATGGATTCCTTGTTGTTTCATTAAAAACATACAATCTACCGCTGCAAGGAGCAGACTACAAGACACTTCTCAATTGAGCCGCTTAAGTCGATTAAAAAATGAAAGCAATGGAAGAGATCTACTCTCCTTGGGAAGAGATATATATCGTTTGTCATGAAATGCAAAAAGTTCTTCCCTCGCCATCTATGGATACCATACAGTACTACATCCATAACGTATAACAGTTTTGCCCTATGCGGTGAGCCCTCTATATTATCTATGAATGTGATATTATCTATGAATGATGATTACTCTATGGTAATACTCATTATGCGCTTTGTACACCTTATTAGTTTGGCAGTGAGTAACCGACAAGCTCTTAAAATTAGTAAAGAATTGAAAACATTTGAGAACCTTATTACAGATCTAGGGCATTCAAGTGTACGGGCGAATTTACCATTGAATTTTGCAAGCATAATGTTAAGCCTGGCATCTCATCTCAATCGCTTGCATAGAATGCCAGAATATTACCTGGGTCCTTACCCAAATTTCTAGTGAATGAGAAGGAAATAAAACACGAAAAAATATTGTTAATTTATCACATTCTCACATTTAATACGAAAAACAGCGAAAAAATATCAGACGCTGGTAGTTCGCCACATTCAAAACGTGAACTGGATTGAACTGCCGCTCAAGAGGGAGGTACGTTAACACGCGTGAAGGATTTTTTTTGTGGTTTCGCTGGAAGATGCTAACAAAAGGGTGTTGATGTGAGAGAATGACGTTGAAGGCCGCGGAATGGGGAGAAAACGTGAGAGAAAGGTAAATGCCGTTAACCAATTACCCGTCTCAGAGACGCCTTGGAGCGCCAGGCCGGTAGTTGAAGGAATGAAACGGACGTCTGCCTAAGACGTGTCATCAACACGTCTTTACACCCCTAGAGTGAGTCTCCGCAAGGAAATGGTACCATAGCCACCACCGGTAACATGATAAATGAACAAAAATGCACGGCTATTGAACATGAACGCAGGATTACTTATATTAAAATATTTACCGGCATCAAAGATGAGATCTAAAAGGAAGAGATATCTTGGATTCATTCGATATGCTGAATGAATTGGCATAGGGCACAAAATACACATATATGATGAAGATGACATCATAAAACTCCAAATAAGCATCATAAAACATAAAGTCCACAAACCAGCTTTTAAAAATACAACAAGTGAACGCCATTAAGCTAGTGAGAGCAAACAATATGACATATGTGTACAAACCAAAAGGAAAAAATGCCAGCACGAATTTATATCGGAAATTAAACAGAAGAGGTGGTAATCAATATTTCGGCCCACACACGAATTATCAAGGAAAAGTGTTGAGAAACATATCAGCGGTACAAAGGACAAACACACAGCCGTATCAATAAATTCACTTTTCGCTTCCGGGAAATTTCTGTTAACTTATCTGTAGCCATCGACGCGTACCATCATTAATAGCCAATTCGCAAACAAGATAAGACTGGGGACGTCGTCAATGAAAGCCGTATCCGATAACTCCTTACGAAGAGGTTCACATGAATGAACAAATCACCAGACTTTGAGGGGAGTTCACTGAATCATCGGCTCTCAAGAGCTGTGTACACAGCGAGGCGCACTCACCGACATCGACTCACCGCGAGCGCAATCATATTATTTATGATTTATTAACTTGGGAAGGAGAGGACTCTTGGGGTTCCACCACAGCCAAATTGGAGACGAGATATTATCTCCGAAATGGCCAGTATACGAGGCACACATTAAAGTAGGGATTTGAGAGCCAAGGGGACTGAGAACACAGAAACCTGCTTTCTGCACACGGCGTATCCGACCCACCCTGGAGAAACTGATTTCCCTCGGAACGGTGAATGTGTTTGAAACATTTAGTACAGAACACACGTTTAATGATTTGCGGATTTATAACTAATTTAATTTATAACTAATGATGGTGCAGTCACCCTTCTTCAAATAGAAAAGAGGAAAACGTACACGGAATTGATTTGCACTACCCTTGCATGCGTCAAAGTGACTCAGCAAAGGCAGTTAGCCTGTTCTGGTGCTTAACTCGTCGCCCCCGTGATTCAAATAAAAAATGACAAAAAATATAATTATTCCAGAGCCGCACACAGAATGTGAGGCAGGGCGCGTTAGGACTTCACTCGGGTAGTCGGGAAGTATCGGAAGGTAGGATTTATGTCTACCCATTGGGCAATCTCCTCTTAGTACACTCACCAAGATTTGTGTGAAAACTTGGGTTTAATTTCCATTTGCGAATGAATAATTAAAAAAGCTCTGCTTCTGATCAAAATGAGGTATGCGCTGGAATGGGCCTATGATGAAGTTTCACTTGATGACACCAGAGGTCGCCCTCGCCGCATCACTTTATCTCCGGCAAACTTAATGTTTCAGATTGAGACATACGATCGAACATCAAAGAGAAAAAAATCTCCATCATGCCACGAGCCCCGGGGAAGGAATACATTCTTTCCCTCCGAAGTACTTGCATCAGAGAACAGATTAGCGCGAGAGTTCGCTGAATCTACGGTTGCGTCATATCACGAAAAGTTTCCGAGCACAAAGGAACTCTTACGAGAACGGGCTGGCGTGGTGGAGAGACTGGCTTCCATCATAAGTACACCACACCATATTGATCTACATCTACATAATACCCTGCAAGCCACCACAAGGGTGTGTGGCAGGAGGCGATTTCTCACCAAACATGCACTACATATCATGCATAAAAAGGAATAGTATTAATATAGTTGCCAGAACTACACTATTTAAAAAAGATAGAAATTGCAAAGCAAACATGCAAAAACATTCTGTTAGTAGGGTTAGCTTTAAGTACTCATACCAACATGCAGCTACCAATGCTATTCATTGCTACTCTCCGATAGGACATATTTACCGTTATTCACATCTCTAATTGTACGAGGGAAAAAGGACATTTTGAATCGGTCAGTTCGGCAATCAATTTCTCTAATTTTATGATTATGGTCCAGTCTGCCATAGTAAGTTGGGGTTCGTAAAATATTTTTAACATCATCACTGAAAATATTGCCTTGGAATTTGTTTAAGAGATTAAGTCTAAATTTCAACCTGCGATCTGACAATGATTCCCATTTCAATTCATTTAATAGACTGGTTACGCTAGCATAATTATCGTATCGTCCCTTTGCAAATCTTGCCGATCTTCGCTGCCAACGTTCAAGTTCATTATTTAGACCGATTTCGTAGGGATCCCATACACTGGCAGCATATTCCAAATGAGGTCTTACAAGGGAAAAGTAGCTGATTTCTCGTACATGATCGTCACATTTACCCAATACTCTTTTGACAAAACCCAGTTTACGATTAGCTTGACCCATTATTTCACGTATATGTTTACCCCAGGAAAGATCATGTGTCAGTCTTATTCCAAGATATTTAATGGATTCCACGTTTGTTATATCACTATTACTTATTTTGTATGTGCTAGGAGGAGAACTATTCTTTTTTCAAAAATTCATTACTACACATTTTTTAAAATTTAATTCTAACTGCCATGTATCACACCAATTTTCGATTGCTTGTAGACAGGACTTTTGATTGATAGGCAGGACCACAGGGATAAGATGAGAGGAATACACTTCACCAAAGACGGATTCAAATATTCGTTCTTTCCCCTAACAATTCGTCGCCAGAACAAGACTTCTCACACATACATATGCCTGCCTAAATAAATTCACCTTAACATGAAAATGCAATTGCACACATTATGCAAATACGGATTAATGAAACAAATAGATAAAATTAAGATGTGATTACCACCTCATTCACTGTTTACACTTACTAGACACTGCTTTATCTCAATTGAAGGAATTATATTCGAGACAGATGAGAAAAACTCAAGTGAAAACAATGAATGTTTATACCACGTGACTCCTTGGTTACCTATTC
This sequence comes from Platycnemis pennipes, assembly GCA_933228895.1. NCBI lineage: Eukaryota > Metazoa > Arthropoda > Insecta > Odonata > Platycnemididae > Platycnemis > Platycnemis pennipes. The sequence continues at coordinate 120,843,395 of OW121854.1, read as the reverse complement.
GAGACAACTCCGTCGGTATCAAATACACCCATCCTGGAGCAAATCAATCTCTCTCACTTTGTTATGTCGGTCCATTTGAGGCGCTTTTGACCACTTTGGAAACCGATTGTTGAGTCGCGAGGCATGGACAACGGACGCCAATGCCTCGAGGGGGCCCGAAGTATGTATCGATGGATAGCCTAGGTGGTGGAATGTTCGTATGGGGTCTTTGGCCTAACCCAACTATCAGCGTGTTTGTGCATTCTTGCTTTGCTATTTTAATCCTATTCAAATTGTTTTTTCGTCTAAGGTATAGCTACTCATCCTTTTTAAGCATGATGTGTACCGCATGTTTCGTATTAAATCACCCCCCTACCACACATCCCATGGTGTTGAGCGGAATATTATGTAGATATAGATAACTCTTCCCCTTCTTGAAGTTAACACCCTCATTTCTTCTCCAAGCGATACTTCGATATCATCCTTTTTCTCTACAAATATCAATCAAGAGAGTATCACTGCAGTTAATAAGACCTTTTATGTATGCCCCAAACTCACGGTAAGTTTATTGTCTCACCACTGAATATACAGGCTGGAGAACAATGCTAAGTCATATATGGCAAAGTAAAGCATGGAGTGGTGACCGATAATTCAGAAAATATTTTCACTAAGCCGGAAAAGGGTAGAAGCATTTGAAATGTGGTGCTACATAATAATGCTGAAGATTAAATGGATCGACCGAGTAAGTAACGAGGAAGTTCTAAGAAGAGTAGGAGAAAAGAGAAGTCTGCTGAAAACTAAAAAGAAGAAGGGACAACTTAATCGGCCATATCTTGAGACACGATGGCCTGATGAAGACTATCGTCGAGGGAAAAGTGAACGGGAAGATTGGAAAAGGCAGGCCTCGTATGAGTTACATAGAACAGGTTGTGAGGGATGTAAAAGAGAAGAAATACGTCACAATGAAAAGGTTGGCCGATAGAATAATCGAGTGGAAAGCTGCGTAAAACAAATCCTAGGATTATTGACCAATGATGATGATGATGAAGCCGGGCAAAAACACTAGGTCTCGGAATCAGCACTAATCGTCATAAAAACTAGTTCCAGATCTGTTAATCACAGTTATATAGTCTGATAATCACTGTTGAATTGCGAAACAGTGCATGATCGTTACCTAGTGATTATCGATGAGAAACATCGTTATGAGGTCACACTGAATAAAATTTTACCACCCTCAGCTCGGTCCACGAGCGCCGGAGCTGAAGATTCAACGTGAGAGCAGTGGGCAGCGATCCCTCTCACGTGAGCATCGGCGAAGCCTTTTGGCAGCTGTCAGGTGACCCCGGGACAATTATAGCTTTACGTGCCCGTCGGAAGACTGACCCCGGGATCAAGGCCTTGGCGGTTTTCCGGTGCACCGGTTCTGCGGCAGGCCGGTTCAGATGTAGGAAAAAAACCGTTGCACCGGGGAATCAGTTCTGAACCGGTGCACCGGGGAAGCAGTTCTAAACCGGGCATCGGAACCGGTGCACCGGGGAAGCGGTTCTGAACCGATGCACCGGGGAAGTGGTTCTGAAACACCGATGATCGCTCGCTGCTCGGCTTTCACGCCGCCGTCTCTGTTCGCAGCCAGGATGGCAGGCGAACACACCTGTGAACTTTCCAGTGCTATTAGCTGTCTTCCTGACAGTCGTCACACGAATAATCTGCTGCTAGAGTGCAGAGCGAGCACTCACCCATGTAAAAAAATAATAACGTACGTAATCAGCAGGACGTTCCGTTTGTTCATGTTATTTTGATTTTTCGACGATTACAACGATTAAGAAAGCGATAATCAGGTTAGTGCAGTAGCTATTTGAATTAAACCAATGCTGTTGGTTTTGGGAGATTTCGTGGAGGAAGGAGCATTGTTTTACGTTCCTATTCACCCCTGCCACACGAAAGAAGTGAGAGGATAATGCAACTGCTTACTGCAGCCTCAAAATTCGTGTCCGTAATGCATAAATGGATGGGAATAATTGTACATAAGATCCGCCTAAAGCAAACGAAATATGAACATTTTGACGTTGATTATTAATGCTTAATATTGTAAGTTCTTTCCAAGACTTATTTTATGCCAAAAGGTGCACATAGTGCTGTGATAGTAAAATGGCAATTAATGGTTCTACGGCTGGAAGTAAAGAAACAAGATTGTTCCGCTTGGAAACTTTTTAAGTTTTTAATTGAATCGAGTCAGGCGATACTTTGTGAAAAAGTGACAAACTGACAGAAAAACCTAAACGATGTATTTTTCACACACTTCATTAATTACTAAACCCTTCATGTTTTAACACTCAAGTATCATTATCAAGGGCACACACTATCAAGGGAGAGTACCCTTAATAATGACACGAGAGTGTCGAAACCGGTAGGGTTTAGCATAATAATCAAGTGTGTGAAAAATCCATTGTTTAATTTTTCTTTCAGTTTTTAAGATTTGCCAAATTAGGAGGAATAAAGAAACATTCAAAGAGCAGAGTAAATACTTTCATTTCGAGATATTAGTAGATGGTTTCATATTAACAGCTGAGGTAAACATGACGGGAATGCACCAATCCGGGTCTGGAACCCAAGGCCGTGCGTTCGAGTATTATCTCGGCCATGGCTGTTCGGTTAGCCCAAAGAGCAACAACTCCGACATAAGTACATTTTTACGACTGGTACACCGAGATCCGAAGTTTGCCACCGCTGGTAATCTAAAAAGACATTATATTCTCGCCGTGGCATCGCACTTACCTCGGGAGATGGTGACTTCAACAGTACTGCCTCGAGCATATTATATCCAAATGACTCATGAAGAACATTTCCGCATCTTATTACGGCATTGAAGTGGACGATATTCTCCTCGAACAAGCTCCATATCCTCAAAATCTATGCCATTACACACTGTACTTCAGTGCTGAGAATGTGAAGCCGCTCGACTTAAATACTGACAACGCATTGCACGAAATGAAGTGCTTTCGAGAGGGGGTCAAGTACCGTCTGCGGCCAACGCCCGTTAAGGGTTCCGAGATCCTCTCGACCTGTCCCTTACGAAGCTGTGTCCCCAGGGGTACGTAGGGCACGGATTATTTTGTGATCGCGGAGGGCAGATCACAGAGGCATGTGGTCCGGAGGTTCTGCCCGAAGACAAAGAGAGGGCGTTGACCCTAGGCGTCAGTGAGTGTCGACGGGGTACCGCACGGACGTCTGATGCCGTGGTCCATTCTCCCGCAGTCTCCTACTCTGGGGGAGAGGTGCGAGATGTGGAGGGAGTGAGCGAAGGGGAAGCAGCTCAGAAAACAACCCCCTGCCATGGAACAGCTGGCGGCAGCGGGCCGCTGCAATTCCGACACACGTTCGGGCGCACCTTGGGCGGGAACCGTTGGCGTGTCGATCGACTTCTAGCAAAGGTGGCAAAAGCACGACATGCGCTAAATACGTACACCTTCGATTAAAATTCATTTATCTTATTCGTAAGCATTCCGACAACTATTTGCCTTTCCGGCCTCGGGGTTAAGTCCCTCGCCTACCAGTGCCAATGTTGCGGGTTCGCATTCCGCTCGGGTAGGACTTTCATCGCCTGGGGCATACATATTTGCGATGAGTTGAGTTTAATTGCAAGAGAGGAATTCACAGGCCTAAATTTTCTCGATAAATAAGAAAATTATAATTATTATTTACCCATTACTAAGTTTCTCACCTTAAATCCCGCTGTAAACATCCATACCCACTTGGAGTTTTTAAAGATCATAAGAGATCGAAAGAGTCGACTGGGATGGGGTTAGTACTTTCAAATCAACGTAATACCCGACTAACCGTCACGAGGATGTGTGGCAGGGCATGAGGATCAACAAACATGCATATTTATCGCAGTTAAGAACATAATGGTCAGCCAAACACAGCTATTTACCGAAATGAAAATAGAAAGCGTTTGGTGTTACATTCTATTACTAAATTTGTTCGATCGATAATGAAATGATTATTATTACCTATTATGTATGACTTCTCTTGCCTTAATTGGCATCCAATTCGCGATTCTCGCCTTAAATCACGCAATCAATTACATTTTTGTCTCCTAGGAGAACACCTTTCAAGAAATCGAAAAAGACGACCGAGAGGAATTATAATCGCAGTTAAGAACATGATAGCCAGCAAAATCAATTTTTCCCGATAACAAAATAGAAAGTGTCTGATGTTCCATGAAATGCGGCAAATCCAAAGTAATGCTGGGTTAAGTTATTATGAATTCATAGTGGGCGCGAGCAGATTGCCATTATAGGTGGTATCATGTCCGACACAATCACGGTCACATCGAGAGTTCCCCACGGAAGCGTGATAGGTCCTCCTCCTATTTCTTTTATTCATCAATGATAGGGTACCGCAGTGAGTAAGAAGCTTACAATTTTAGCTGACGACGCGGTAGTGTACAGGAGTATATCAAATGAAGAAGATAGGGATTCACATAGCAAGGATTTAGATTGAATAGAATAATGGTGCAACTAATAGCAATTAGACCTAAACCTAAAACTATTTAGCTATTAATTTTTGGAAGAGGAATAATTCGCTAGAGCGAGCCTATTGGATTAGTAAAACGACAATTGAAAGCGTTGAATCTATTAGGTACCAAGGGGATACAATCACTAAAAATTTATCGTGGGGAAGACACATATGTGGGATACATGCGGCCAATCCGAGGGAAAGCTAGGATTATGCAATTATGCACAGCGAGGATCTTTTCATTTACATAGTGTGTTATTTTCTTAGGGAGTTAATTTATTTCGGCGGCGCACCATAGAGAAATGAATCCGGAAAGACCCAAACAGCGGATTATCCGTGTTTCCCAATTATCCGTGCACTCTTTACCAGTAATTAGCACAGAAAATCGTGGGTTAACTGTAAATTCTCATACTAGAAAAATAGTAAAGCAAGCACTCGCATAAAATATATTTATGGAGCAGTAGCGAAGGATTTAAAATAGAATAACCACGTAAATGTGAAGAGGTTAGCTGATTGGAGAACTTCACAAAGAGGTGCGTCAAACCAATCTTAGGATTAATGACCCATTTGTTGATGAATCTCTCATCATCAGTTAACGACTGTAGACGATCGCTTTTACAAATGCATACAATCCTAATGTAACATTTCAGGAATATATATAATATCCAAACATGCGACTCATATCAAAAGAGCTTTTAAAGTACGTCCTCTGCCTGGTACAGTACATATAGGGTATATGAGAAGCGTCCTCGTTAAAAATGGGATTTACGATGTGGGTAATGAGTAGGTCATTGAAGGATGCGAACTGGATGTTCTGGTAATGGTCAAGTATGAAAAGAGACCAAAAGAGAAAGCTACCTAGGCTTGACAGTATGGAGTGATTGGATGAGGGTCAAAATATCTAATGGGCAAAGAATATATTAACGGATGCCTGTGGAGGAGAATACTTTCACGAGGCGAAATAAGCGTGCGAGAATGTCTACATTTACATAATACCCTGCAATCCACCATAAAGGTTCCATATAGATTCAAAATGTCCTTTTTTCCTCGTACTATTAGGGATATGAATAACGGTAAATGTATCCAGTACGAGTGTAGCAATAGATAACATTGGTAGCTGCATGTTTGTATAAGGACTTAAAGCTAACCCAACTAACAGCATGTTTTTGCATGTATGCTTTGCTATTTTAATTTTTAATTACAAATTTTATGCATGATATGTAGTGCATGATTGGTGAGAGTTCACCCACTGCCACACACCTTTATGGTGGCTTGCAGGGTATTATGTAGATGTAGATAGGTGTGTGGCAGAGGGTGATTTCTCACCAAACATGCACTACATATCATGCATTTAAAAGGATCATTATTAATACACTAGTCAGAACTTCACTATTTAAAAAGATATAAATTGCAAAGAAAAGATGCAAAAACATTCTGTCAGTAGGGTTAGCTTTTAAGTACTAATACCAACATGCAGCTACCAATTCTATCCATTGCTACTCTCCGATTGGACATATTCACCGTTATTCGTATCTCTAATTGTACGAGGGAAAAAGGACATTTTGAATCTATCAGTTCGGCAATCAATTTCTCCAATGTTATGATTATGGTCCAGTCTGTCATAGTAAGTTGGGGTTCGCAAAATATTTTTAACATCATCACTGAAAATATTGTCTTGGAATTTATGCAAGAGATTAAGTCTAAATTTCAACCTGCGATGTGACAATCCCCATTTTAATCCATTTAATAGACTGGTGAATACAGGAGAGGAAATAAAAATATTGGACAAATTTTCTGGGCCAACTTGGCTTTTTATGAAGGTGCACTCTCCGAAAAGGAACGTCGTTAAAAGTGCATTTCTTTATGAAAGACAACAAAGAAATTCCGTCGGAAGAATAAAAGCAAATGCATGCTGATCACTTGATTCGTCAGTGCAGTCTTCTAAACTCTAAAACTTCTAAAAATCTCGCCATGGGCTAACTTCTTCTAAACAGCTAACGATGATTAGAGGTCACAACATTAACTAGCTACACGCTTCTTCTCAAGAGCTTAATGCATAGCTGAAGTCAGCCTCTCCCTCACTGAAATTGAATATGACAGGGAAGTCCAACGTAATCAACATCGACGCGGGACAACGAAGGGCCGCCTCCTGGAACTGCAAATATGATTGCGTCGATTTATGCGTGCACAGCAATGCGAGGGAGCCATGGCTATTGTGCAAGCAGCATTCGCCAAATAATGTCGCAAATTAAAGAAATAAAAATTGAGAAAAGATAAGCCGCTAATCGAATCAGACGAAATTCGAGAAAAAATCCACAACGAGGTCCAGAAAAATTGGGAGGGAATGGTTTAACGAGAACTATGAGTCACCGTTCAAACTTTTAATTATCTATATTTCACCCAAAAGGCGAGCCGCCACAAGGGTGCATGGCAGGTGGTGTTACGTCACCAGCCGAGAAGTTGATTTTTGGCTTAAAAAAGAACACGCCCTTATCTCTTATCACAAGCTTACATCTCAAAATGGATATTTACCAAAGCACTGGCTGGTGTTTGCGAACAATTCCCAAAAAACCAGCGTCAGATATACGACTAATTGATAAGCTGGGAAAGTCGCTTAATACACAGCTCCACGTCCGATACGACCGCTTCTAGAACACGAAACACTGTCAGCTAACGTGAACTATAATACAAAATAAAACATGCAATCTTCTACAACGATAAGACGTATCTTAGAAGAGAATTGCATATTGTAATCTATATTATATTGGCATTCCTCAAAATTACGCCTGATGCCTCTAATTTTAGGACTTTCTTACTTAACTCTTTCGTAAATTTCAAACCGATTATTTTCCGAGGGAGATCAAATACACTTTGGGAACTTCGTCCTACAACGGTATCTTCGAGTGCAAACATAATATTGGAGAGTTATCCGAATAAGGCATCCGAAAAGGCAAGGGATAACAGACCTTTCTGCACACGATTATCGATGAGAGCAGCTATTATGTACAATATATGGGTCATTAGATAAAGAGCCAACCCGTTAGCATATGCATAAAAAAACTACTTATTAACAAACCGCTGCGAGGACTTCATCCTCCAATTCTTGTGAAGTTTTCAACGGAAAACGGCTTTCCATCAGCTTTACCCAACACCCCAAATCAATCCTCATGATTGAAATAAATTTTGGATAGTGGAAAGGTGGAAGCTGCCTATAGGATAGTGAGGAACCACTACAAGGAACAGATAGCAAGATGCAATGCCATAAGGGACAAGAATGGACTGGACAAATTTTGGTTGGACATGAAGACAAAGTGAAGAGATGGAAAGAATATCTGGAAGAGTTTTACAACAGAAACAATATTAGCAGAAAAGTGATCGAACAGGAAAGCAAAGTCGAAAAGGTTGATATGGGAGTATCATTATTAGGATCGGAATTTGACGCAGCAGTACGGGGCCTTCGGATGAATAAGGCTTCTGTAAATGTTGATATTCCCGCAGAATAAAGGTAGTTGCTTCAGGCGGTATTAACAACCAATCCCTTAATTACTATGTAGATACTAACAATCTTGTTGCCTTAGACCACATAGTAGCATGTATGCATGTCTATAGTGCATGCTTGGTGATCTTCACCCCTTCACGTTAAACTAGGAAAACAAAAACTTGAGGAGGTGAAAGAGTTCTGTAACCTGGGAAGCGGGGTAACCAACGATGGACGAAGCAATAAAGAAACAGTCAGTAGAATTGCTTAAGCAAAGTGGGCATTCTATCAAAAGAATCTACTCACGAGACAACAACTACTAAAGCAACTAACTAAAGCAAACTAATCGGCCACATCAAGATACATGATGGCCTGATGACGGCAGTCGTCAAAGGACAAGTCAACGGTAAGAATGGCAGAGGAAGGTCTCATTGATATATACAGAGCAAATGATGAAGGATGTAAAAGAGAAGAACTACTTAAGGGGGTTCTATACCTCCGCAGAAAACGGCTCTGCAGACCCTTGCGAGATCGAAGATAACGAGTTTAATATAAGTCGCAGAGCTGATCGGGTTTCACTGATCGTTAGATTAAGGATCAATGTGAGCGGCTATTTGAACAGAATTTTCATTAGCAGTACTCATTAAAGAGCTTCAGGCACTGAAAATCGTAAAAATAGCCTGATTTCAACTTTTTTTCCTTTGACATTGAAACCGTAATGGAAACATGTGTTCAATTATCCGCTGGGATTCATCCTTCTCTTCTACTATTATATCAAACTCAAAGACCTTAGGTGCATACTAAAGTTGCTATTTATTATTTTCCGAACCATGTTTTCACTATTTTACGTGCTAAAAATCTTTCGTTCCGTGGCGCTGCTCTAGTCCCCCCCCACTCCCGCTAACGTCACCCTCCACCTCCTGGCTCCTTATCTCTCTCTCTCTCTCGAACCATTCCAAGGCCACGTCCGAGCCAATTCGCCTCCCTCCGGCCCCTTGTCGAAAGCCAGAGCTCTCAGACCGAGCGAGCTCAGCAAGGATATTTTTTTCATTAGCAGGCAGGCACGTAGCCAGAAATTGGCTTCGGGGGGGGGCTAAGTTTAGCACGTTTAGCCTAACTTCAATTCAGCCTTGCCCGTCGGTACCGACATGAAACAAATGTCTTCCTTCATTTTCAGTGCTCGGTATTTGCTTTCACAGTGCCCATTCCTATCTGTTTTCTCTGGTTAAGCTCACTGTTTATCCTGTCATGAAGCAGTTAATTTAACCGGCCCCAGAACAGAAGTTCAAATCATGCATACATATCAGATTACTACAGATACATACATATCAGATTGCTAGATTAAATAGTGGGTCGATAAAATAATTATCGGGGAAAATTCTAGCTGAAAAAGAGCACCAGGAGAGAAATAGATTGGGAGAAATAATTTCAGTCATAGTAGTGAATTGTCGTAGTTTAAGAAATTAAGTAGCCGAATTTCACCACCTCATAAAAAGTACTGATGCTGATATAATCGTACGCACAGAAAGATGGCTTTCGAAGGACATATCAGATATGAAGTAATCCCTAAGTGTTTTACCGTATACAGAAAGGATAGAGTAAGCAGAAACGAAGGAGTATTATTTATAGCTGTGAAGGACCCGTATGTTAGTAGAAGAAAACTTATTTCAGAGCGAAGTGTAGTAAGTATTTGGTGTTCCGTTAAAAGTAAAAGTAGTGACGCAAAAAAAAGATATATGTAGGTGCATATTACAGGCCACCGGATGCAGACATCAATTCTATAATGGAACTAGAGTCAGAGATAGGAACATTGATTTCTCGGAACAAATACAGAGGAATAATAGTAGGAGGAGACTTCAATATCCCTTCGATAGACTGGAATACGTGTAGTTTTATAACAGGAGGTAAGGATAAGTAGGTAACTCTGCGAATCACTGTTGAACACCTTTACGTCACATTTTTTACATCTACTTCTACATAATACTCTGCAAGCCAACATAAAGGTGTGTGGTAAGTGGTGAATTCTCACCAAACATGCACTACATATCATGCATAAAAAAAGGAATAGTACTCGTATAGGTACTGTTCAAAACTACGCTATTTAAAAAAAGATAAAAATAGCGAAGCATACATTCAAAAACATGCCGTTAGTTGGGTTAGCTATAAGTCCTTATACCAACATGCAGGTACCAATGTTATCCATTGCTACACTCGTACTGGATATATATACCGTTATTCATATCCCTCAATGTACGTAGAAAAAAGGGCATTTTGAATCTGTCAGTTTGGCAATCATTTTCTCTAATTTCGTGATTATGGTCCAGTCTACCATAGTAAGTTGGGGTTCACAAAATATTTTTAACATCATCACTGAAAATATGGTCTTGGAATTTGTTTTAAGAGATTATGTCTAAATTTCAATCTGCTACGATCTTCTTCAATTCAAGTGCTAAGAGGAGAGCTATTCATTTTCCAAAAATTCATCAAGAGACAATTATTAAATTTTAATTCTAAGTGCCATGTATCACACCAATCTTCAATTGCTTGTAGGTCATCATTTAAATATTCTTTATCGTTTGGGCATAGAATTCCCCTGTACACTACAGTGTCATCGGCAAATAGACGAAGCTTACTTATGACAACCTTATTGATATCATTTATGTACAGGAGGAACAGGAGTGGACCTATCACACTACCGGATGGGACACTCAAAGTGACTTTAATTGCCGGTGAGGTAACACCGTCCAAAACAACCCTTTGCACCCGATCATGCAGGAAATCATTTATCCATGATTTAATGTTACTGTCTATTCCATAATATTTTAATTTCAAGATTAGTTTGCTATGAGACACCTTCTCGAAAGCTTTTTTGAAATCGAGAAATATAGCATCCACTGGAATATAATTTTCGCTAGAAACCAAAAATTTGTGAGAAAAGAGAGCAAGTTGAGTTTCACATGATTTGCTCTTCCGGAACCCATGCTGAACATCGGCCAATAAATTCTGGCTATATAGTTGTCCCATGACTGAACTAATAATTATATGTTCCAGGACCTTGCATGAAATGGATGTGAGGGATATAGGTCTGTAGTTAGATGGCTGCTCCCTATCACCACTTTTAAAAATGGGTGTTACATCGGCTGCTTTTCAGTCCATCGGTACGACGAAACTTTAAAACAACTAGTAAAAGAACCGACCAGGGGAGACAACATACTAGACTTATTCGCAACAAATATACCCGAATAAGTTCTAAATGTAGCTACAGACAGGAATTAGTGATCATAAAATAGTTCATGCGATATTGAATGTAGGCGTTGAAAAACATTATAAACCAAGGAGGAGGGTATACTTTTTTGGCAAGGCTAATTAACGACGGTATGAAAGAGGAATTAAGGGAATCGTTTAATGTATTTAGCGAACAAAGCAAAGGATTAGATATAGAGGATTCGGGGAGAGAAATTATTGAGGTCACCGTAAAGCAGTTAATAAATATATACCAAGTAAATTGATAATACAGAGCATAGGTGGTATGACGCGGAGGTTAGGAAATCACTAAAGCGACGAAGGGTATGCCACGCTGAGATGAAAAATGAAGGACAGGGTCTATCGGTAGAGGAAAAAAATGAGTTAGTTCAAAACTATAAAAAATCGAGAGCATTAGCAAGGAAATCATGTCGGCAAGCGTTATCACATTTCAAGAGCAAGATGTTAGGAGAATATTTAGATAGCAATCCTAAAGTGTTTTGGTCATATGTGAGAGAGAGAACTTCAGGGAAATAGGTCCACAGTAGGTACACACACTTAAAAGTGATAAAGGAATTAGAGTCACCTGAGGGTTTGGAAAATGCCAATACTTTAAAAGCCTTCTTCCAAAGCGTATTCAACTCATCGTCACACATCGCAGTGGAACCTCCGCCGAAAACATTCAGTGAGCAAATGCCCGAATTAAAAATTTCAGGTCGCGGAATAGAGCAGCAGTTAAAAAACATTAGTAAAAACAAATCACCAGGTCCCGATCAAATTCCTTCCCGGGTATATAAAACATTAGCTTCTGAAATAGCCCCCTATCTAGAAATAATATTCAATAAAACACTAAAGAACCGCACAGTACCTACGCAGGGATTGGAAAGTAGCTAACATTACACCTATTTTTGAAAGCGGTGATAGGAAAGAACCTAGTAACTACAGACCCATTTCACTCACGTTAATCTCTTGCAAAGTATTTGAGCACATTGTAGTCAGTACAATCATGGGGCATTTGGATATCAGGGATTGCTCATAAACAGACAACGTGGGTTCCGGAAAGGTAGATCCTGCGAGACACAATAAGCTTTATTTGTACACGATATTTTAGTCAACGGCGAAAACAGTACTGAAGTTCATGCGATAGATTTAAGATTTTAAAAATGCATTCGATAAAGTACCACATGATAAATTAATCTTGAAATTAGAGAGTTTTGGTTTAAATAATGACGTTGTGTGTTGGATAAAAGAATTCTTAAGTGGGCGAGAGCAGAGGGTTGTCATAGATGGTATCATGTCAGACACAATCAAAGTCACATCGGGAGTTCCCCAGGGTAGCGTAGTTAGTTTTACGCTTAGACTTTTTGCAGACGATACTGTAGTGCGCAGGGGTATATCAGAAGAAGACAGGAAGCAAGGATTTAGATATATTTCAAGACATGGAGGAGGAATAATTCTATAGAGCGATCCTATAAAATTAATAACACGAAGATCGAAAACGTTGAAACCGTAAGATATTTAGGTGTAACAATCACTAAAGATTTATCGTGGGGAAGGCACATAAGGGAAATATGCGGCCGAGCGAAGAGAAAGCTAGGATTTATAAAAAGAGTACTTGGGAAATGTGACGAGAAGACAAAATAGCGATGTTACTTTTCACTTAGCACATGAAATATAAGCAGTTTAATCCGGATTATCATGCCCAGTTAAAATCAGAACGATAAAATTTCTTGGAAAAAGTTTCGGGTCCCCCTCCGTATCGCCTGGGAAATTCGGGGCCCCAGGCCCTGTTCTCGAAAGTAAATTGAGAAAAGTTAATTGAGGTAAAATAGCTAAAATGGGGAGCTTGTGTTCAATAAGCTGACAGTAAAACGCAGAATAATGGTCACCTGGTCCGACCGAGTAACCATTTACCGTGAAATTTAATATTTCCTTTTTAATGCATTAGAATGGATCTACAGTAACTGGATTACTCGTGCAAACTATTGTACTATTTAGGATCGGAAAAAATTGCTTCCAACACATATTGGATAAAAGTACAGGGGGTTGACTCCTTCAAGCACCAATCTTGTTTATGTAAGTAATGCTAAATGGAAGCGTATTTTACGTTTACGTCCGAATTGGAAAAAATCCGAATCTTACGAATATAATCAACATTTTCGTAGAACTGCAGTTTAGTTTTTCTCGTATATTTCAAAAAAATATCGGAGACATTTCATCCCTCTGAAACTGCGGCACTGCGATTCAATAACTTTTGAAAGGCCAATTTACAAACGTAAATTCCTGCTTGACTTTAAGTGATACCACTGAAGAGACAAAGGAAGGAGACAGCTTATGAGCCTTCTAGAAGAAAAATGTTTGATATAAGACACCGTTTCACTTCTCTGTTAGCTCTGGGAAATAATGCACCATTTAGCTGCAAATACTGCAGTATATGTGCGAAATGCAGAACTATGAAAACACAGGCCAAACAGCATATGTGCTTCAAGAATTGGAACAAGTCCTCGACGGAAATGGAAGCCGACATAATTGTCGAGGGATTTAAAACAAGAGTAGAGATGCACAATTTGAAGTACCACCGGCTTGTAGGCGATATAATATGATGTGCTTGTCATGAATCTTATAAATGGGTGTTGTGTAATTAGTTTTATCTTTCTTCACGCAAATACGATAAGATTTCCATTTAATTCGTAGGGGATGGCGACAGCAGTGCTACCAAGAAATTGGCCGAACTTCTTCCCTACGGCGTTGATCTCCCTGTCATTAAAATAGATTGCACCAATCACTTGCCGCGATATTGCTGTAAGAGGTGGAGAGAAATAGCTAAGGAAGCGAACTCCACAGAAACAAGATAGACAATATTAAGGCGATGGACCGAAGGATGCTAAGAAACAGGCATGGAATTAAATAATGGACCGCAAATGACACAATATACGAAAAAGCTACAATTGACCCACTAGAAAAAATAATAACAAATCAAAGTACGAAATACTACAAAACGATAGAAAACAGTGAAAACACAGCTATGGAATGTGCAGCCTTAAATAAAAACAATCCAATTGACAGTTTCCATAGACCGAATGATATTTTAATGAATAATTAAAGATCCTAGTCGGTTCCGGGATTAAAATGACACATATAATAAGCCAGTTTTTGGCATACTATGAAATAAAGTCACCCTAGGGTGACGAGCCATCAGTCAGTCAGTTTTATTTCATTGAATTACTGATGCTCAATTGTCTTTTTTAAGATTCTCTCTTTGGACTTTTCATCTATCGAATAAATATAATTTACCGTAGTCCATAAAAAGTTTTGCTCCAGTTCACACTTACAATGACGTTGTGTTTTAGTTTTTTCTCGATCCCATTTAATTTCTGGACAAACTTTAGACGGAGTTACACTCGTATTTGAAAAATCTTGCAATAAAGAAATAAGGTTTTAGAGAAGCATTTTACTTCTGTACTGAAAATAAATAGCCCCGAATATTTTACCTGGTAGCGAGAGTGGACTAAATCAAATCCCACTTATAGACAAGTTACGTTCGTGTTAGGTGAGTAGCAAAGATAAGCGGATAGCTAAGATGAGGAAGACGAATGAATCACTCGTAAACAAAGATTCCCTCGGCCTTCGTCCAAGGGGTCGAGTGACGACGTGTGACGCAATAGGCGATAAGGAACATTTGGACCGGTGGTCACTCATTGGTGACTGAATAAATAAGCCACTCCCCAAACACCCCTCAAAGATGACCCCCTCCTCCCAGTAAAGTTACCCATCCCACTGAAACTGAAGCGGCGGCTCTCGGAACTAACCCCCGTGGCGGTTACTCAAGAGATATTGGTTTGGTATAGAACAGCCTTAAATGTGAAGATCTTAGCTGATAGAAAAACTCAGTGGAGAGCTGTGTCAAACAATTTTTAGGATTGCTGACTAATGATGATGTTAAAAGACGGCGAAGGTACAGCTACATCTACATAACAACCTGCAAGCCACCATAAAGGTGTGTGGCAGGGAGTGAATTCTCACCAAACATGCACTACATATCATGCATAAAATACGATTAATATCAGTCTAAACTTCACTATTTAAAAAGATAAAAACAGCAAAGCAAGCATGCAAAAACGTGCTGTTAGTTGGGTTACCTTCAAGTCCCCATACCAACATGCAACTACCTATGCTATGGATTGATTCACTCGTATCGGACATAATTACCGCTATTCATATCCCTATTGTGCGAGGAAAAAAGAACATTTTGAATCTGTCAGTTCGGCATCCATTTCTCTAATTTTGTTATCATGGTCCAGTCTACCATAGTAAGTTGGGGTTCGCAAAATATTTTTAACGTCATCACTGAAAATATTATCTTGGAATTTATTTAAGAGATTAAGTCTAAATTTCCACCTGGGATCTGACAATGATTACCATTTTAATTCATTTCATAGACTGCTAACGCTAGTATGGTTATCGTATCGTCCCTTTACAAATCTTGCCGATCTTCGCTGCACACGTTCAAATTCATTATTTAGACCGAATTCGTAGGACTCCCATATAGTGGCAGCATATTCCAAACGAGGTTTATTAAGGGAAAAGTAGCTGATTTCTCGTACGTGATCGTCACATGTACCCAATACTCTTGTGATGAAACGATTAGATTGCCCCATTATTTCGCGTATGTGTTTACCCCAGGAAAGATCATGTGTCAGTCTTATTCCAAGGTATTTGATGGATTCCACGTTTGTTAATTAATTATTACTTATTTTGTACGTGCTCGGAGGGGAACAATTCTTTTTCCAAAAATTCATTACCACACATTTTTTTAAAATTTAATTCTAACTGCCGTGTATTACACCATTTTTCAATTGCTAGTAGGTCATCATCTAAATATTCTTTATCATTAATGGGGAATAGAATTTTCCTGTACACTACAGCATCATCGGCAAATATACGAAGCTTACTTTTGACCACCTTATTGATATAATTTATGTACAGAAGGAACATGAGTGGACCTATCACACTACCTTGTGGGTTTCCTAAAGTGACTTCAATTGCCGGGGACGTAACACCGTCCAAAACAACCCTTTACACCCGATCATGTAGAAAATCATTTATCCATGATATAATATTACTAAAAAATACTCCCCATTCCAGTGTACGAAACGCTGCCGTGACCAGGAATCGAACCTGGATTGTTGGGGCCACAACGCAAAGTACTAACCACTATACGACCACGGCTGTTGTGGGTCTTGGAATATTTTTGAATACATTTGCGGGCCCCGCAAAATAGAACAAACCGAGCACAATACAACGGGCCAATCACAAGCCCAGTTGCGAGGAATCTATGTAATACCCTGCGAGCCACCACGAGGGTGTGTGGCAGGGGGTGAAGATCACCAAACATGCACTATTGACATGCAACTAGGATATTTAACGGAGACATGCTAGATAATAGGGTCACATGCAGCTAGATGGTTAATATCTACGAAATTATATACGGGATTATTGGTTGTTATTACATGCATCATGCACTACAGACTACTCTGACTATATTTCACCTGTCTGTCCTTTTGCTACGCCACCTAATGTCCTCTCTTATTGTACGCGGGAAAAATGACATTTTAAATCCATCGGTACGATAATATATATCTCTAATCTTGTTAATCTAATCAAACCTAGCATAATACGCAGGCGTCGCTAATCTAACATCATCTGTGAACAAATCGGTTTCGAATTTACTTAAAAGGTTTAATTTAAATTTTTACCTGCGTTCTGATAGTAATTCCCATCCTAGTTCTTCTACTAAAATCTTAACACTTATACAATTATCATAACAGCCTTTAACAAATCTAGCGGATCTCCTTTGCACACGCTCTAATTCTTTTATCATACCTTCCTCGTACGGATCCCAAATACTAGCGGTATATTCTAAATGAGGCCTGACAAGTGTAAAATAACTTTTCTCGTACTCTCTCATCACATTTGCCTAGAACACTTTTTTACGAACCCTA
The DNA here is from genome assembly GCA_933228895.1 of Platycnemis pennipes. Lineage (NCBI taxonomy): Eukaryota > Metazoa > Arthropoda > Insecta > Odonata > Platycnemididae > Platycnemis > Platycnemis pennipes. The sequence goes on along the minus strand of OW121854.1, from coordinate 120,826,175 downwards.
ATCTACGGTTTGCTACACTAGTTATTTCCCTGATGTGTTTCCCCCAAGACATGCCTTCAGTGATGGTGACGCCTAAGTATTTGATAAATTCTACGTTAGATGTTTTCTTTTCTTTGATGCAATAATTATCCTGGGGAAAGCTTTTACGTACAAGTTAAAGTCAACCTGGAGACTATCTTACAGCATATGTTGAAAGATACGCTAACCACACTTCATCTACATCTACATAATGCCCTGCAAGCCACCATAAAGGTGTGTGACAGGGGGTGAAATCTCACCAAACATGCACTACATATCATGCATAAAATTTGCAATTAAAAATTAAAATAGCAAAGCATACATGCAAAAACATGCTGTTAGTTGGGTTAGCTTTAAGTCCTTATACCAACATGCACCTACCAATGTTATCCATTGCTACACTCGTACTGGTTACATATACCGTCATTCATATCCCTAATAGTACGAGGAAAAAAGGACATTTTGAATCTGTCATTCCGGCAATCTATTTCTCTAATTTTGTGATTATGGTCGAGTCTACCATTGTAAGTTGGGGTCCGCAAAATATTTTTAACATCATCACTGAAAATATGGTCTTGGAATTTATTCAGGAGATTAAGTCTAAATTTCAACCTGCGATCTGACAATGATTCCCAATTTAATTAATTTAATAGACTGGTTACGCTAATAAGGTTATCATACCGGCCCTTTACAAATCTTGCCGATCTTCGCTAAAGGTTTGCCGATCTTCACTTAGCCCTGCATATCTGATAAATGTTTCAAATTTTAAAAACCAAACGTGCTAGTATGCTTCACACACTCAGTAGATTACAAGCTCGTAACTGGCTGGTGATTCCTTGCCAAGAAGAAGGTCACCCAGGGTGCTGGGAAGGACAGGAATTTGCGGGCCGCCGCCTCCTCCTCAAACACCGGCCCCACAGCCTTTGAATTACTCCCTTTCCCGCCGAAAATCACCTCGACCGCGCTGGTGTGGGAGGGAGCCCCTGGGAGGACGAGGGGTCTTAGAGGTCGATAGCCCTGGGTCGGGAGGCGCGCCGAACCATGCGATTCGAAGGGGTGCCAGGGTGCTCCACGGGGGTTGAACCAATTACACCACACACCAAAATTCGCAGAGCCCTAGCCAAAAATATTCGCCATCGTTCGACCAGCCTTGGGAAAGTCAACCCTCAGGCAACCCAACTAGTATTCTTCTCCGAAGAATTTGCCGGAAGGAATGAGTGAACTTGGGCCGCAAAACGGCAAGTGACTGAGAAAGGATCTTAGGGTTAGTAGTACTAAATACTATACTTCCCCTGCCACACACCCTCGCGGTGGCTCGCAGGGTATTACGTAAATGTAGATGTACTCTTGTGATAGACGTTCTAATAGTGAGGTACCTCACCAACCACAAAGTATGTACCTTCAACCACAAAATTAATCTAATACGGTGACTATGAATTTTTGTAGAACGCTTCGGGTGCATGGGATCCTTACAAAATAGGGTATGGGAATTATTTTCAGAGCGTAGGTTGAAATTTAGACTTAATCTCTTAAATAATTTCCAAGATAATATTTTCACTGACGACGGTGAAAATATTTTGCTATCTCCAATATGGTAGACTGGACCATAATCACGAAATTAGATAAATTGACTGCCGAACTGACAGATCCAGGATGTCCTTCTTTCCTAGTAAAATTAGGGATATGAGTACCTGTTATCGAACACCATAAGTACGAGTGTATCAATCAATCGCATAGGTAGTTGCATGTTGGCATGAAAACTTTAAGCTAACCCAACTCAAGGCACGTTTTAGCATTCTTGCTTTGCTATTTTTACCTTTTTAAATAGTAAAGTTTAGACTAGAAAATTATTACTATTCCTTTTTCATGAATGATATTTAATTCATACCCTACCACGCACCTCTATGGAGGCTTGCAGGGTATTATGTAGATGTACCTGAACTACGCGGCGCCTTAATTCTCCACAGGAGCGTTTCTATGACAAGCCAAAGAGGGTTAATCGGCTCGCTCACATTCCAGCAGAGAAGCGCCTGCGAACAGCTTACAGGGTGGGAAAAATACTGGGTCAAGCTACATAAGTTATAGATTTTGGTGAACCAAGACAAATTATATTTTGAGCTGACCCTGACAGTCTCAGCCACGTTCTTCACGTAATTCATGTTTGGTGTGAATTCATACCCTACCACACACAACTTTATGGTGGCCTGCAGGGTATTGTGCAGTTGCTGATTTCTCATCTAGTGAATTAACATACGAGAAAGAAATTACGTTACATACATTTGAAGCAACAACGGGAATTTACGAAGAAAACTGAGTATTAACTATTGAAATAGCTATGTACTATATTTTCGTGAAAAAAATTGGAATCCTGAATGAAGTCACACGAAAATTGACCCCCGGCACGAGAAAGGCATTTAGCATTCGCCTCAAACGTATTCATAGTACGTGGGAGTAGATGACAAAATAGCTTCAACGTAAGTATTTCAGTGCAACAAGATGACGTACGAAAACCTCATATAGCTTTCGCGCTGCAATCGTAGGGAAAAGTAGAGAAAGATTGATTTAAGGCCAGGACCCCAGAATCGATTACACAACGGTCCTGTGAAGTAGATTTTCCAGCATGCAACCTAGAAAATGGTGACGCGACTTCCCAGCAGGTTTTTTATCTCACACGCATCTAAATGATGCAGATCAAGAGTAAATTTGATATCGATCGAAAATAACCTACCAGGAGGGCAGTTCCAGATACTATGGACTATATCACTTAAATACTCAAAATACCCACAAAAATAGGGCTCGGGTTTTGATTCGTAATCGGTCCCCACAAATACATTGGGGATTATAACATCCGCGAGAGAGTATCATTAGACAGAGGAGGAAGGGCAGACTACAGGAAAGTCATTAATGAATGAGAGTTGCGAATCGCCAATATTGGATGGGTGTAAGGAGGCGATTGAAATACAAACCGCGATGACATCCTGGATATCATTCTGTCAGATGTGTAATCAGGATGGATTTTCATGACGGCTTATTTGCCAGATGCTTCAACGGCAATATTTGAAGCAAACGCTGAAACAAGTTCAATCGCTGTTTACAGTTCGGAGGAAAACTATCCATGACAAAAACGGAAAACTTTAACTACAATTACATAATTTGGAGGTTTTTGAAACACTAATTCCATGATATTCTACATCGATATGAGCATAACGTTACGGCAAAACTCGAACGTGCCCAATAAATTTTATAAAAATTCATCTACATCTACGAAGCCTCCGAGAGGGTGTGTGGCAGGGGGTGAAGATCATCAACCATACACTATTGACTTGCAACTACGCTAATGTACAGAATTTGCGGGTGTTTTGTTCAAACTACCAATCGAAACGATGTGATCCAAGTAGGAATTCTATTCTGTAAGATAAATCTACCCCCCTGACGCTGAGAAGTGAAACGAAACGCCAAAATTATCAACCGCATAACAGCGCCTATCACAATCTTGGCGCCGTTTCGAAATTTTCAGCCATTCCATGACAACGAAACAATTTAATTTTAAACAACGCATTTCAGAATTTTCGAATAAATAACACATAAATCTCATCATTCCGTTGCACCTCGGTCAAAGTGAGAACCGGTACTAAGACTGACAACTCAGAAGGGAGACAAACTGAAGCCAAATGAACGATTAATCTGCCATTAGTTGGCAAATAAAACAGGAATACGAACTCAGCTATGGCTAGGAGGAAAACATTTTAATTATACTTCTGGTGTAAATATGACCACACGGAGCACGATACATGGCCGCAACAACAAATTACCAAAAAACACTAGCCTATCAACCAATGACCAACGAAAACAATTAATAAATCAGGTAAGCTAAGCTGTGGTTGTGGTGAATAGACATCCCAGGACTTTCTCTTAATAACACAGAAAGAAAAAACACGAGCCAAATCCACAAAAATAAACTTTTCTACGACCCGGGTTTCACTGTATTACAGCATCGTGACCTGACGATGCTGTAATACAGTGAAACCCGGGTCGTAGTAAATTTATTTATTTTTATGGATTTGGCTCGTGTTTTTTCTTTCTGTGTTATCATGTTTCGCTTCCACTCCATATCGCCTGAATCTTCAGAATTACTTTCTCTTAAATCAGGGTAGCCCAGCTCCGTACCTCTTCCGTGGTGCTCTTGTCCCCTGTCTGCAAGTGGCGGACAGGTTAAATGTGGGTTGTCACAATGGATGTAAAGAGGTCTAAGTGCCAGGGGGGCTCCGGAAGGCCCCCGCCCACCCGTCAAATTTACATTTTACTCTTAACTCCCGCTCCACTGAATCCTATTACTCTGCATATGCTTTTAATTTCAAAATGTTATACTTATCGCCAAATTACGATTTCATGACCACAACCATCAAGAGGAACGGGATAGAACCGAATTAAACGAATAAAAAGAAAAAAATTGAAAATCAATAATATTTAAAATTCATCCACGTGTTAATACATATTTTATCATTATTTTTTTACAGGTTATGATAGGTCTACATAGAAATTAGATTCTTTCCACGACACCTACTTTTCATACGATGTCCCTCTTCAAGTAAAATAGCAAAAGGGGGTACATATATGAGGGGGTAGCGTAAATGGCATATCTTCGATTGACAAAAAAATTAATCGAAGGATAACACAAATATTGGGAAAGAGGCGAACCCGAAGTTTACCAAATTCCTGGACTCCACACTAGAGGGTTGATAGGCACCAAAGAATGACTGCAGAGAAGATAATTAAGGACAAAGGGATAATGAAGTCTATGAGGAAGGGAAGGTCAGAGTAGGAAAAAGGAATTTGAGACGCCTGCGAAGGGATGAAGGAAGAATGATTCCCAAGAGATTTTTTTCAGAATAAAATCAGTACGCTGCCACGCAGCCAAACGAAGGGATAAACGTAAAAGATCGCCTTGTTGGAAGGGCACAGGCCAGATTCGAAGACTTTTTTTCCACTACTCCAGCAAAAATAATGCAAATGATCGGAAGATGAAGACGAGATAAAACCGCAATGCGACTTGGCTTCGAGTACTTTTCCATGCGTGAACGAGGGTGAAGATAAGGAAAAGAGTGTGTTGCAGACGAAAAAATCATCTTGTCACGCCACTTATAAGATATTTCCTTAGGAACAATAGATTTCGATACAAGATTATTTAATCAAAGATATACCAGAGCCGCGTTAACAGCACATCAATGTTCGTACTACGACGGCTATTTTTTCCCAGAGCAATGCGTCTCGCGTGGTCTCATTTACGCTCACGATCATGCGATTCAACACCTAGTGCAGAGGCGGACCCAGACGTCAGGTTTGGGGGGGTCACCAGTCTTACCCCCACCCCTCCAATGTAAGACAATGAAAATCATTAAAACATTGTTTAAGGGGGGGCGACTGCGCCCACCGGATCCGACCCTGACTTAGTATGTTCGCGAGTTCGTACAGTAAACGATGGATGAAATGATATCGAAAGCCAATTGGATGAAAAAACAATTGAGAGCATAAGTATTGCCTACAACATAATATCCTCTTCATGCATGAGCAGTACAAACTCAGGAAGGACAAGATCTAAGGAAGTTAGGACGGAATGGAAGTCCATTGATAACGAAACTTCACGAATGTTGATGCAGTAAGCATAGCCAGGATGATTTTAGCCAAAAGCCCAAAGGTCATTTCATTCGAATCGATTAAATGGCTGCGCTTGCAAAAGCGTATATAGTAGATATTACCATAGAGTAAGTATAGACTACTATACTTAGTTTATGGTATCACTTTATGGCAATTACTTATTGAAAGGTCTAGCACATCCAAATAATGATAGCTTTTAAGTAAAACACCAACAGTCACAAATTCTTAACCAAAATAATTTAAATAAACATAGGCGTACAGACTCACATGGAAATTTTTACCCGCATCTACACCTACATAATACCCTACAAGCCACCATAACGGTGTGTGGCAGGGGGTGAATTCACACCAAACATGCATTACATAAAAAAGGATTAGTAATAATATACTAATACATACTTCACAATTTAATAATAGGTAAAAATAGCATAGTAAGAATGCAAAAATATGATGAGTGTTGGGTTAGCTTAAGGTCCTCATACCAACACGCAACTACCTTTGCTATCCTTTGATACAATTGTATTTATACTATTGGATATATTTACATCTATTCATATCCCTAATTGTGCGAAGAAAGAAGGACACTTTGAATCTGTTGGTTTGGCAATAAATTTCTCTAATCTTGTGACCATGATCCAGCCTACCACAGCAAGTTGGAGTTAGCAAACTATTTAAATATTGTAAGTGAAAATATTATCTTGGAATTTATTCAAAGGAATAAGTCTAAATTTCAGCCTACGATCTGACAATGATTCCCATTTTAGTTCATGAAAATGGGACTAATAAAAAATCTTTTAATCGATGGATAAAAAATTAGCTAAGATGAATCAGTTACATAAAGTTGGATACAGCAGTTACAAGACTTCTAATTATCTCATTGTATAGTCTACCCCAGCGATGGGCAAACTTTTTAAAGAGGGGGCCAAAGGAAAGGAAAAAAAAACTTTAGGCGGGCCAATATAATTTATTAGAAAATAAAAATGATACATTTTACAAAGTCTTGTGCTTTTTATGTTACCAAGTCCTATTAATGACTGAAAGATTATGAAGGAGAATGTGAGGAATGAAACTGTGACTCCATTTCCAAAATTTTCTCATAATTCGGATCAAACTGGGATTAGGTGTAATGACTCGTGGGCCGGATAGAACATTTCAGGGGGCAGCATCTGGCCCGTGGGCTGTAGTTTGCCCATTACTGGTCTACCCCATTTGTAGGTCACCATGTTCTCTATTAGCTTCACATACCCTCTACACCAACTGACACAAACCTAAAGGATGTTCTCGGGGCACGATGCAGATGTACTTTCATTAGACAACTCACTGTAAGCTATCCATACTTTTTTAATTTTCCTACTTTCCACTCATTACATTCTAAATTTGATTTCAACATCCTGTCTCTTTATTACCTACCTTTATAGGCCTTTCATGACTTATTTTGAATTTCACAACAAAATTCTTTCATATACAATTCACTGCATGCATTCACACGTCTTCCTGTCTATTCCACTCATTACTACCATTGTCATATTTCAAATTGAGTCCAAACAATGTCTATGGGGAAGCAGGGCATATGGACTATCCATGTTTTATCTTCAGTAAACCGAAAATATTAAGGAAGGAGGCAAAGGCTTTGTTGCATGCATGTAGGTCTTGGTAGCTCCTTGTTGCATTTAAGTGCAGGTTTGGCGATTTTCACCCCCTGCCACACACCCTCGCAGTGCCTTGCAGGGTATTACGTAGATTAGAATTAAAAAAAAGAAAAAAAAAAGGAAATTCTCCAATAGACATAAATCGCCACTTCCAACATTGTTTAAAATGTATGAAATTTTTAAATATCAATAACAATGTTGTAATACATAGAAATGTAGGCTGACTTATTGAATTAGAGCAAAATACAATTTTACCTCGGTAATCTAGAACAAGTGATAGTCAAACTAATTTCCGACGATTTCGCAATTAATACAATTACAAAAGAATGGTTAGTGCCATTCAATGAACTATGTTGATAAGACCAAGAATAGGGCTAATGTTAGAATACAGACTTTAACAGTGATTTTGCAAAGAATTGGAATATGAATGCAAAAGAGAAAATGAAAGGCATGGTACTGAAGGAAACATAAAGCGGGTGAGCATGAAGAAGCCAGGGAAAATGGATGGAGGAAATGCCGAGTCAAGATGCCATTCAAAGTGCAAAAGAGCCGGAAACATTTTAAGGGACTACGGAAAGAAAAAGTCCTCTTTTAAATGATAAAACTTTGTATTCAACCCATCAGACCATCTGGTCTGGTTTGTCAGGGTCAAAGCTCACAAGGTTTTTATTTTATCAAGGTTTATTACTAAACCCAACAACACAAGAAATGTCCAAACCATGAAAGGGGGCTTTTTAGTTGATACTTTGGAAATATTTTATTTTATCATCATAACTTAATTTTCTTTAAATACTCATTAACATCCACTGTATTTTCATCCTAGACCTGTAACGTCACACTTCATTAATCCACAACTAATTGCTCAAAAATTTTCAAACCCCATGCATAGGTATATCTACTAAATCCCCTAAGATACACAACTTCTGTCGACATATTCTAAGTATCTAGGTGGAAAAAACTTTATGTTATAGGACACATCTTTAGACATGATGGCTTCATACAGATAAGCACATGGGCACGCATAAGAGAATGAGGAAATTTCAAGAGGAAACTTTGGTTGAGGCACACACAATGTATTGAAAAACATAAGAGGAGAATTATATCAGTATATAGGTACTATATATTTTAATTGTCATTGTAAGTGGGGGGAAGGGGGGGCCGGAATACTCTCTCGCCTGGGTAAATCTTTTGTCTTACGCTGACCCTGATTTTCTCCCACAATCATCAACTAAATGGTCAACGATTACACATTAATTTTCCAGTACAACTTCTAACAAATTAAGCAGTCTCAGTGGCTAGTTGGACAAAGATTAGATATGTAAATCACTCACACCGTACAGAATTTCACAACATGAAAAACACCAATTGGAATGTGAATTCACATTATTATTAACAGCTGTATACTAAGACAAAAAGTAAGGTTGTGAGGCAACATGTACACGAAAACAAAATTGTAAAATAACACAATAGAATTCCATTACCTATGATAAAAATAAAACTTTATACTAGATTTTTCAAAATTTAAATAACTGCTACATGCAAAAAAGAAACAACAACATACTTCAAGTATGCATTTAAATTAGCAATATTCATGCATAATAATTAATATTGCACTATGTGTATACACTATTGAGTGCATGGTCGTTTCAACGAAACTACCACTAGCAGCAAATATTCAAGTAGGAAAGAAAAAACAATGTTCTACAGTATTTTTGGTGCATATATTGTAAATATGGCGATATCCCATTAACTTGAAACCCAGAGAACTAAGTGAATAGCTGGATTAAAATGGGAGCTAAATCGAATTCCTATCATACGATGACAAAAGCTTTCCAAAGTACATTAATGACGTTTAATCCCTATTACGTACAATTTCAGTATGAGAAAATACCTCATAATTTAATGAAAATCGATCCACGTCTACTGTGTAAAAGAAAAGTAAAATTAGGCTTTACCCAAGCTCAAATTTACCTATCTTTTATTCTCTCACATACCAATAGAAAAGAGAACTTTATTCCAATTAGAAGAGATTGACTGAAGTGATAGGCTGGATTGGAGAAAAATAGGCTTAGCTCTCGGCTATGGGTCTCAATCCCAATAACTTAACTCTTAGGCAATTGCAGTTTCGTTAACTTTCTCAGTGCAGTGTATTAAGGGTGCAACGGTATTTGAGAATGCAAGTTATCTATATTGGAGGTCAATTTCTTTGCAATTGAGTTTGAAGTGGACGGATTCCATAACCAATAAAGAAAACAATCCATTATCACGGAATGCCGAGCTCTGCCATTCAATTACAACGGCACTTACGTAAGAAAACGTTCATGTATTTCCTTCAGCCTCCATGTAAAAACAAGTATTTAGACTACACATCGAGTTTTCAAGTTTAAAATCCAGCCCAGAAAGATCTAGCTCCCAGTGAAACCTTACCCCAACTGACACATCAGCTGCCCGGTCGCCGGCACAGGGTACAAGCGTTTTTCCGAACGATTTTAACAGCTAAAACATGCTACACTGCTATAAACCAATAACCAAGGGCCGTTGTTATAAAAAAAAAGCACGGCATAAATGGCAAAAGATCCCTAGACCGGCTAGAATTCTATATTCCTCGGAGCACTTATGGCCAATCTACCGGCAGTAATGTACATTAATAATTTGAAAAATACACCATAAAATGTTCATTACCATTTTTAGGTGAGGCATGGAATCCTGAGAAGTGGAGTTCCGGCAAATCTCATCATAGGGACGCTTTCTTGACATTGTCGGGGGCTTTCGATCTTTCATCCATGTACTTCTGTGTAACGAAGTCCCTGAAATCACAAATTGCAAGTCTCTTCTGTAAGCATCTTGAAGGAATTGTCACAGACAAAGAGACCACGAGTAAGAAGTGCTTCGTCAATACAACACATAATCAGGAGTGACCGACAGATTCACTTTGAGAATGTTTATAGTATTAAACGCATTTCATTCGAGTGATGAGATATATTTTTACGGCTGACATACCAATTTATAACAGTCCCCATGGGAACGACATTTACTTGCAATTGCACAAACAACCACAACTACTAGAGGAATAAATGCCATTTATAATTATTATATCACAGTTCATTTTCCTATGGCAACCGACTTACTACCAGCAGACAGCACAAGCTGAGTGACGTATACGAATTAGTTCATGCGTTTCATTCCAGATGGAACTGCTTTTGCGATTCGAAGCGCAACAAGTTTAGGGTATTTTCGCATAAAACTTAAAAATGTTACGGCGTTTTAAAAAATTTCAAGTTATATTTTCATGCCACTATTTTACTTGTAACAATTATTCCGATTCAACTATCCCAATAACTCACATTTCTCAAACTTCGACACTGAACGATTTCGTCCATCCCGCAATACGATTCTTGCAAACACGGCGATATAATTGTACGCAATCAAAGCAGTTATTTTTACACAAACGAAAGAACTGGCTCATATGTGATACCATGGAGGAACTACCAACCGTACCTTTATGGTTGTTTAATTGTGGCTTCTCTGCAGCTCCTCCGTTCTCGGTATGTGCAAGGCTCAATTCTGTCTCCATTTCTCCTTAGTTTGTATGCCACCTGACTTGCTCACGCCCTATCCACTCACTGCGGCTCCTTCATGCGTGCCACTGTTTTCCTTCTGTGCACCCGAGATGACGAAGGTGCGGCAGCTGCATTCTATCGTCACGCCATGTGACGTGACAATTGTGACGGTGGAGGCTCTAGGGAGCCCCAGAATTCCGAGTACGCGCTACGCTAACCGGCAATGGGCCAATTTTTGAACAATCGTTCACAAATTCATCGTAATCATGATCTAACGCTGTATCTACAGCCTTTCTCTGTAGTTATCGAAAATATGACGTTGCTTTTAGGATAAGAATAGTAAGAATCTGGATATATTAGAAAGAATTCTAGGTAATTTATTGAGATACTAAATGACAGTACATTAATAAGAAGTCCCATTACGGAATTTTACATAAAACTAATTACTGCAAAGGCAAAATTAACTCCTGAAACGCCATTAAAAGTTAAAAGATGATGAAACTGTACAATTTCTAAATAGAGCAAAAATAAAAGACAACTATCACAGTCAAGTATGGTGAATGATCTTCACTTCCATATAATTTATATTGTCAAAATAATATTTTCAAACAATTATTGAACTATGGAATAATGTTGTAAAATTGAATTATCTATGTGCCATACACAGTACATTTTTATAATTTCATTGCCAGTTAAAACAATGCCAGTCCATATGGAAAAATATACTATACAAGTTTGGGGTTACTCCTTAAGATTTAGTTGAACTGTCATGATTCTTTCATATGGCAAAGGTGACCCATTTTTACTTACAAGTGATGGTTAATCCTTGTATCACAACATTTCTTAGGCCAAAACACACAAAGTAATGGCATGTAGAATCAACATTCCAAACAAGCAAGGAACTCGCAGTAACATTAAAAACTGCACAGGCTGCCACAAAAGTGAAGCTTACTTCAGCATGTGAATTTGCTTCAACTAGTCCACCAGAATTCGCGAATTTTCGGCTGTCTTCACTTGGTGCATGGTCTCTATGCTCACTTCTTAGTATGATTTACATAAAATGGGAATCCAAAATTCTATGTATGTACTATTTAAAAAACAAGGCAATTGAAGCAAAGTTGAAAAGAAGTGAGAGAGAGCCAAAGATTAATAAGTCCTTGTAAGGCAAAAAACCACAAAGAGATTATCAGTGTGAGTCAGTAAGACATATGTTAACACATCCTACTCCATCAAAGAAAAGTAAATTGCAGAGTATCCAGTACCACAACTGATGTGCAGTGGAATAGCACTTGGGCTATGCCTATTTACACAAGCACTGCAACACTTCCATCTAAAGCACAGCTGTCACACGGTTCCATTCACAGCACAGATAGTTGAAGGGTAGCCTATTTCCATCTGCAAACCATCATAACCATCGAGTTCACACAGTCGCTCTGTGATTTCAGCTTCCCCATACATAATGGAAATAAAATTGCATGTAAGCATATGGAAATTAAATTAACATCTGTCCTTGTAACATTTAATCCACTGCATCCCACTAGATCTTGCAATACTTCACTCATGTTAACAAGGCACCAATCTCATGTTACACAAGACCCCTGAATTATAACTCCACATCTTTTACAGACAATTTCATCATTGAGTTTGAAACCATTACATTCTCATCTATCTCTCAAGACAGAATGGGAAGATATTTTGTTACCCAAAGCCACTGGTTGAGAGACACACATGACTTCAAGATCAAAAAAATATGAGTTGATTCTTTCGTAAGGGTCAAGCTGACATAGAGACCCACTAGGGGCACATACGGTGACTAAAGAGCATTCATTTGGCGATAGCAGTCAGTTGGTTGCACTCAATACTTCATGTAGGGCTCTTTGAAGATCTGCTGTGAGCTGATTTATACAAGCTTGGAAGACAGCTTCGTTGCCCTGAGGAAGAAAGAAACAACATGAAGCCATTAAGTCAGATTTTTGCCCTTGAGACACAGAAATGGAATGAGACAGATGAAGAAAAGTCGGTAAATAAACCTGTTCTCAATCCTAATACTTTGTAATCAGATTATTGCAGATTACTTGAACAAACAATAATTATGTTAAGAGAATGAAGGAAGACAATAAAACAAAACAATTTGCAATACGGTAGTTTCCTATTGTTTTTTCATTGTCTTGATAGAAACTTAACCTCTAGAGGGCACTTAACTCTTAAACGAGTCACACTGATTGTGAGAGAGAATGGAAAGTGTAAATGCTTTAAAATATACTTCTTACAATTTTGATCTTGGTAAAAGTATGATGTATTTTTCTTTTAATGCCCTTGTGCATAACAATTTTACCAGTCTCAACTTGTAGAGGGTAGTTGGCTACAAGTTCAGTCATGATTTCATTTTTTAAGCAGTTCGGTTTTAAAATTATGTTAAGTATTATTTCTAATTAATTAAAAAGTGCAAAAATGCGACAGCTCAAAAGTGTATGTTGGTAAATTATGTGTGTGACATGACACTCTTTCCTCTGCCTACCACTAGGTGGCACTGTGCACACTTCCAAGCTGACGGTACACTCTGTTAAAGCTTATTAACTAGTATCGGAGGTATGTTAATCCAGTGTATTTATTATGATTAACTTTTATTTATTTAAAATTTATTCAGTTGGTTCATCTTAAAACTATTAGTAGCTATTCATTTTACTAAGTGCACCCTGAAGTTGACCCAAGGCCACACGAACTTCATGCCATGTTTCGCAGTAGCAGAGAACTCCACGAGCAGGATGCCCTGGAGACCGTGAAACGACTATTAATGCCATTTTTAACGCAGAAGACTTTTTGAACTGTGATAGTTTTCACTATCAATACAAATTCGCTAGAGCCGGAGGGTTCAGAAATACAATGGCAAATTCAGGAGACGTTAATATTTCCGGAATTCCAGGAGATGAATGTTTACATCCCGCCATTTCTGAGCTTTTTGAAATTGTCTTAAAATTAAAATTTTATTCACCGGTAAACTGGGATTTCTCAATCATATTAGCATAAAATTAATACACTTATGGTGGGGCATGAATCGCAATTCATAAATACAGTAGACTCTCAATAATACGAATTCAGCGGGACCGGAAAACTGGCATTTGGTGTTTTTTTTTAATAAATCGTAAAAAAAATTTTATTCTTGTTTTCTCTAGCTTTGTTGCCTTTGGCAACATTGTATAACCTTTTTGGTCATTGTTCGTGAAAAAATTCTTAAAAGATGGCAGTGTGTCATACACTGTACTGAATGTCTTAAAAGATCATAAAATAAATACCTACTTGCATTTCCTATGTAAATGGTTTAAAGTCGGTAAAGTCGTTGGCGAAATTTCCTCCCAGTATCGAAAAAGTATATAAAACAAAAGTAGAACATTATGTGATAAGAATTTTACTTTCACAATCAGCACTCAGAAGAGACAGACAAATAGTATGGACGCTAAAAATAGACATTTGCTTCTGACATCTACGTAGTTATGATGGCAGATGGCCCAATAGCGCTTAAGTTGCCCTCTTCCACCCAATCATAGCTAAAAAACGCATGGAATTAAACCAGTTTCCAGAAAAAAATCATTCTCAGTGTATTATCTGTGGAGTCTTCCGTAATGCCAGCTGTATATATGACCTCGGGAGGTAACACTGTTTCTTTTCTACTACTAAGACCTTGCTGACAAATGGGACATAATCCCACATCTTCTCAAGGATTATGTGACGACTGGGGAGTTTGGGTTTACGGTGAGTGGGAGGAAAAGGGTATGATTGTGGAGAGGGAAGGTCCCAGTTGTGGGTTTATCTTTATCTGTCTTGCTGAGCCTGAATGGGGGAGGGAAAATTGGGGAGTGGGTGAGGTAATGGCATCGCGGAACATCTGTGATATTCCTTCCACTTCTTCTGGGCAACCCTGGGGGGCACGTGTAGGTGGTTGATTGGAACTGCTTCTGGCACGGAGTGGAATGGTAAGGGTCGGAATGTGGCATCCTTTGCTGACGGGTGAGCTTCGAGGGATGTGAGGGGGGAGGGGGCTAGGGTATGGTCAAGAGTGAGAGGAGGGGTTGAATACCCACCCGTAAACAAAGGGCACCACATCCCTGACACTCCCCATTCCACTCAGCACCCGAAGTGGTTCCAATCAGCCACTGTCACGTGCCCCCCAGGGTTGCCCTCCCCCTTCGAGCTCAAGCTTCCCCTTGCTGAAGCAGCTTTTCATCGAGGTTCATAAAAACTAAGTCCATTTGTTCTTGGGGACCGGGCCCTAAGTTTGTAAATTTAAAAAATTCATACTTTTGAGACTTCGTATTTTCAATTATCGCCATGTATTTACTATAGGCTTTTTGTCGGGATCAGCAGTTTTGCTTCATATAATTGAAACTTTATATTTTCGTTCTTCGTATCATCAAGAGACTACTGTAGTATTCTTCGATGAAGGAAACTACCCTATTGGATGACACACTGTAGTTGATGCCCCCTCACCCACAGTCGATTGAACTTGACACTGTGGCAACTAACACCGCAACAAACTTTTCATCTAATACTGCATGGCCAGAGCGCACGCCAACGAATTTACTTGTTCAAGGTCATTTCAAACTACATAATAGCATATACAGCTGCGAGAGATGTAAAAAAATAGGGCTTATGCAAAGTCTGTTTCATATCATGGCTTGGCATTGCTAATACTCTCATTGAGCCCCCCCCAGCCAGCAGCAAAGGCTGGATAACTATGTGGAACCAGTTAATTGAATGTAACTCCTCCATTGCAGCAATGAGCATCAAAATACGGCTCAGGAAAACTAGCCCACATGTAATGAAGAACAGCCTCATTGAAGTTAATGTTTTACCGCCTTAACTATGCCACAAATGGGCTAGACTGACCTACAAAACTGGCTGCAGCACAGCCTTCAATAAATACTAGAACTACCTTACAACAGGCCTGTGATGCAACCATATTTAATAATCTCAAATCACCAGACAGTAGACTCAATCACAAGAGACAATAAGTATAGCTTACACCAATGAAAACTAGGTATTTAACAGAGAGAATATGTACCTGAATCTGCCTAACAAGCCCCAGCATACGCTTCGAGACATCATTGTCCAAACTGAGGGCATCCAACGCAAATGCCTCAGCGATAATTGCAATTAGGCGTGGGAGATTTGAATTGGCTGGTCCAAGAACTAAGGGATGATTGCCTTCAATGAGGTCACAGAGGTAGCCATAGACGTGAGGTGCCTCATCCACATCTTCATACACAGGAAGCCATGAAAGCCTGAAAATGAAGTAAAAGCTTCATGAAAGAGAATATGTACATTGCCAAACTTCAAGCATAAAAAAACTAATTTATAAAATATGTTTACATTCCTCAAGCCATAAAGTATGTAAACATGTAGTCAAATAAAAATTTAGCCGATTTTAAGAACATAAATTGCAAAGAATTGAAACTAAGCACAATAACACTATTTTTCATACCTGGTAAATGAAATTAATTTACAGAAATGAAAAAAAATATTAAAAAATGTCAATTACCATTACATTTGGAAGTGAGCTTATTGCCAATTTAATAATGGTTCTGAGCACCCATGAAATTACTCAGTTGTCTTCATCATAATAACCCAATGATTACAAAATGAGCAAAAATAATTCTTTCAAAAATTTCATTACTGAAGGAAGAATCATAATAAACAGAAGAGAACAAAATTCTAGTTGAATGAACATGTGTATATAACTAATAACGATGTGCCTAAATTTAATTTATTGATTAATTTAAAAATATTAAAATACTAAAACTGTAATGGGATGAATTTAAAGAGCTAAACAAATTATCTAGTTGTAATTATTCTGGGAAGATGAAAGATAGCCCGAGTTCTTTCTGTTACTTAGGAGAGGAGTATTTGGAAAGAAGTTAAGAGTTTTCCAGGGAACAGATGAAATGTGGAGAGTAACCTGGCATCATACTTAGCCTACTCTTAACTAAGGCAATAATGGGTCTATGTTTTAACATTCCATCCAATGCACCAAGTACTGAACCCTTAGCACTGTTCATATTGGACTCAAGAGGAGACCAATATGACAATGAAAAATCTAAGTCATTACCAGGATTCAAACCCAGAACCTCTGGATGGAAGACCACCTCAATCCCTGCAATTCCCAACAATAGAACAGCACAACAGTTTTGCCTAAGTCATCACCACTCTTCACTACATGATTCTCGACACCTTCACTATATATAAAAACATACAAGGTTGTATTCTCTTCCACTTGAAACTAAACAGTTGTTAGTACTCTGGAAATTGTAAAAAGCCCAAGATTTGTCGCGCACCACCAGAACTTGTTCCTGACACACTGCTTCCCAAACATCACAGTCGCCTTCAAATACTCATTATTCAAAATACCTGAATGAAGCCAAACAAAGGAAGTGATGGTAAGCCAAACAATGGTATTACACCCTAGATCCAACGGAATTAATTTAAATATCCCCTCTGGAAGGAGACATCTGGTTGGATGTTTGTCTTGCTGTGCTCAACTATGGTCCCAGAGTTATATTCTATTACGAATTACTTAATGGGTGACATAAAGATAAAAGCCTTCTGAATTTAAGTGTTTGAAACAACATCTATGTGTCTGCTTTTGGTCAATATGTACTTTTTATATTCTAGCGGGTAAGTATTTAATAAAACCATAAATCTTATGACAATAATCTGCATTGAATTTTCAAGTGAGCCACAAATATTACAATTATCCTGACTTCAACAACCTAGAACAACAATACCATCCATAGGAAAGCCTTGTACCGTATTTACGCGTGTAAGCCGCGCACATTTTTTCCCGAAACGCCGGAGAAAAAATGGGGGTGCGCGGCTCACACGAATCCTCCAGATTTCAGGTAAGCCGCGCACCATTTTTCCTCAATTCCTGTTTTTTTTTCTGCTAAGTTTCGCATTCTGTCTAGTAGTATGGTTAGTAGTCTAGTAGTAGAGGTACACTAGTCTTCGCACCATGGTCTAGTAGTAAATCGTACATTGTAAAGGATTCTGAAATTTCGAAGCATGTAATTAATAACAAAAATCCGCATTTAACAAAGTCTGAGCGTACAACGGTACTGGAAGAAACGCAAGATCAGAAACACTATTTGTCAAAGCAATAGATTTATCGTGTATAGATCATAAGTAGGACTACACATTGTAGCACTGATATGTATTTTTATATACTGTATCCTGTAAGCTGCCGCAAGGTGCTTTATGTTTTTTTCGAAATCATAAGCGGAGTTTGTTTCGGTATCACGTATCTGTAGCAACATTTCTACGTAATAGATAGCTCCCTTTGCGTACACATTAAAGCTACATTGCAAAGACAAGACAAAAAAAATTGTTACGTGGTGGCAATAGTCGTAGGCTCAGAGATTATGCCTTCTTCTGTGTTATCCACTCCGAGCGTGAGAGTGGTAAATGCGTTCGAATCTATCATTTAGCATTTTAAAATAATGAAGTGAAATTTCGATAGTTTCCTGTGAGTATAAAATTACATATTATAAGCGATGCCGAAAAAATAGGAAATCGAGCTCCATGAAGGAAATATGGTGTATCTGAATCTAGCAATGACGAAAACTAAGAATGAGAACTGTTATGATATGAATATTCATTAGTGATTTATGATTATATTTCCGGGAATGTGTTTTTCTTTAGTTTTATAAGAATTATTATTGTTATTACATTGAGCTTAGCCTTTTCTGTGTGTTCCCATAACTTTCCGGGTGTTGTTAAATCGTCCCAGTCCACAGCTACTACGCAGAGAGCAGACGAGATCACCGCTATAAGGTACGGATGGCGTTTGGCTTTTATTTGTTGATATGCCAACGAATTTCCGTAATAATAGAGCAATCACGGGCTGAAGTTGTATATATATTTGCAATTATTTCAGTTGGATGTTATTTTGAACTGATGCCATTTTTATAGCTGGATGATGTGATCGTATGTAACAGTAATTACTGTGAGATGCTACGAGAAAAAGATGCACAGTAAAAGAGGCCGTGCATTGATGCACGACGAGATTACGATCGTGATGATAATAACACGTAATTCAATCAATTAATGAGAAAGGCGTTCACGTAATTTAGGCACAGTATTTCTATTAAAGAACGTGCATTCATGTTATGACAAAATGATGCAGACACAAGGGAAAATTTTTTTTTCGATAGAAATAATTTTTTTCCTCGCGAGCCTGCCCGAAAATAGGGGTGCGCGGGATACACGAAGGCGCGGCTTACACGAGTAAATACAGTACTTTGGTTTCATCTAAGTTGGCGACTGAAGTTTTTCCAAGCTTTTTTGTGATGTGCTAACTACCAACATATGCACCACATATCAAAACACAAAACCAAATAAGTTCTATGACCATTGTTTTAATAATTACACACACTAACTTGTCACTGGAGCAATAAAACCATTAGTTGATCTAGTTTGGTCAATTCTCCAGACAGTACGCAAAAAAAGAGTTGCTATAATCTTGGCTGAAAGCAATGACACATTTCTCAAATGCTCCTTGAAAATCACAACTTCATATATAGCCCTATTGTAAATAAACTGATCTATCATCAACAGTAATACTTTACTCCTTGGCAGCACAGCAAACAATTTTTCCACTAACATTTTCATCCCAAGCACTTCATACTTTTTGGCTCCTTGCAAGCAGAACAATATTTTCTGGTTTCCCTTCACCATCTTAGTGAATTGAGGGTCTAGCATAGCACACTAATAATTATTCCTCTACCAAAAATATTATCCCAGTCCAATTTTCTTTGTCTGCTGTAATTAAAATTAAGTTCTTTTTTCACAATCCCTGCATATTTTCTACTTACAACTGAAGTTTAAGCTATATCTTAAAAAAATATATCCTCATATCATTACTATCAATTCAATATTACTCAACTACAGCAATTTCTTTATGAGACCCATTCTAAGAGTTCAAAAATTTCTGAGACAATCTTAACCTAATTTCCTAAAAGTTGACTCTCAATGTACGTGATGAATTGGTCGCATAGTATGAATTCATGATAACATTGAACAAAAGTAATCAAGATCTTACCAATGCGGTAATAGTTCTTCTACATTAACAGCTGAGCTATTATATTTAAGTATTTTTGTTACAGCTGAAATAGCATTCTCGGTTGGATTGACATTTTCTGGTGTTCTTGATTCAGGCGCAGTTATGACTTTAATAAGGCGTGGGACAGCTTCTGCACAAGCCCCTACAAAGAGAAAGAGAGACAAAAGTTACATCAGTGATTTTGAAACCTCAGAAAATTAAAAAATTAATGCAAAGCAATCATAAGCAAAATAACAAGGAGTCTCATTTTCTTTTTCAATTAAGCATTACAAAAAATTTCAAGTTCACTATCAGTGTAATTTAATTCTCATACAACATTATTGTAGCTTCTTTGTACCCATGGGGTACACCTGGTACACGAAAATCATAGTGGAGTATGCATTACAAGAAAAATTAAAAAATCAAGGAGACCAATTATATGGCACAATGGCTAAGCAAAACTGAGGAGCACTAAGCACTCCACATCATATAACATACTATATTTTCTTTGACCATAATTCATTTCTGAAAACATACCTACTCTTAAGGCCGTTTTACATGGGGCTGTACTGCTCTGTACTGTGCAGGCTGATGCATGGATGGAAGTACAGTGAAAATTGCTTCATAAAACACGGTATATTGCACGAATGACTGCATGAATGTATGAATGCGAGTGAGAAAATTAGCCCCTGCTCTAATTCTGAGCACACATTCACGCAGTCTCCGTAGCACCTCGTGTACTTTATGCTGCTATTTAATAAACAATTAGTCGCTGATGCTACAAATACATGAACATACTATTTCCATTGTGCTTTAAATTGAGAAAGGTAATTGTAAGATGTTCGAGGCATATTGTGGTAGATATTAACCCTTATGCTACAATCGGTGGATATATGTGCCAATGCTCTCCTGGCCAGGAAGACAAACATCGGATGCTTTCATCAGTGATTTTCCTATGCAAGGGAATGAACGTCCAATATTTTCGTGACTATGCTTTCCCCGCTTTCTGGCGATCGCAGGTGACAGCTTTGAAGTTTTGGGACCCAACGTAGCGGGGGTCAGGACTTTCCCTCGGAATCCTCTACCTTTCGCTGCATTAGCACCACCTCCTTGTGGCAAGGGTCCACGGTCATGACTATTTATTCAGCTACATTGCCAATAAATCTTTGCAGCTTATTGAAAAAATATACAATCTGAATAGAACTCCTTGTGTTTTGCTGAGCCTGTACAATGTCTAAGCGAAATTCTACCATCAATATTAAGGGATATCTTGGTTTCAAGATGAATATAATATATTTTTGCATTGCAAATGGTTTATTAATTAAATACGTTAATACTGATGGTAGTTTCATTTAAAATTTGTAAATGACCGGTCAAGCAGGAGGAATTTATTTCAGTCTATATTTTGAGAACAAGCAACAAATTAGCATGTAGTAAAACCATAAATAAACAATGAGTTGACCATGAACTCATGCCACCGCATAGGTTGAAAAGCCTTGAAGGGTCGAACTTACCTGTCCCCGGATTCCGAGGTAATGGCGAGGCTGGGTTGGGTCGCAAAAGGTAGGAGCTGTGGGTGAGTGTATACTACTAGAAATTTCTTAATGGATGCCGTATAAAAATGGTCCGTGCAGAGAGGAAGGAAGTCTCTCTTGGTGCTCAGATCAGAAGAAATAAATGGGAGCAAATTTGGCCATCTCGAAGGCGTTAACAATAAAATATTTCTATTGACGAAAGAGAGATCGATCATCCCTCACCTCGTGTTTTTAAATGACTTCCAATGGGCATTTTGGCATACGTCAATGGTTTATGCATTTCAGTAAATCATTAATACTCTGCTTGATATTTAGTGAGCTTCAATTATTCCCATATTAACTAATGGACAAATTCCCCTCAGACTTCCCAAAAAAGGAGGATTCTGTATAAGTATTTACCATAATTTAAAGTTTCTGCACCAGTTTCTGTCCAAAATATGCAGCCTGACTGGAGATATGTAAATAGTGATACTTTTCATGTATAAATAAGAACCTCAGGCATAACATAGCATAACATAACATATTGGGCACCAAAAACAACTTGGGAGTTAGTTCAACAGGCATCATGGGTTGGGAATAAAGAGCTTTGTTTCACCCCTCTTCCCCGATGCCACAGTGGACAGTTGGGTAGACTGCCAGTTAACAGAGCTAAGGGTATCATGTTCGGTTCCCTAAGGATACATTTTTCCCCGTCATATGTTTTTTTTGTTGGATTTGAAAAATTTCTATGAGGTCAGAGTCTTCCTGAAACATTCATTCTGTGTCTAGTTTCCTGATTTTTTAAGGTAAAATGTGTCGCCAAATCAATCGGGATCCCATGCCTATAGTTCAAGAAAGAACAGAGAAGGAAGAATAGGAGTAGGCTATCCAGATGCATCCCTTCGTCATTGCATTTACCTGTCCCTATTCCTGCAAAGACAGCTTCATGAAACCCAGGTTTAACTATTCCACCCTTCACCAGCACTAAAATTTCATTGAATTGACCTTCGGTCATCCTCATGAAACTTCTACAAGCGTTTCTGTCCTCTACCCCTAATTCCTTTTGCACCACATTAATCAGTCCCCTACCTCCCCTTCCCTCCTGCATATCTGTCCCCGAGTCCAAATTGCCCTTCGCATCTTGCGTCTTCCTATCAATTCTGCAGCTCCGAAAATAATCCCTGCCACTGCCAAAGCAGAAGTTAAAGCAGATGCCTCCTCTACATCCATGTCTTCTCTGGCACCCTGAACGGAACGTAAACAATGCTGCACACAAGTTTTCTCAGACAAAACAAAATACTCCTATTACACACTACATCTACAAAGGAATTCCACCGATAATTGCTCACACGCATTCATTGTGTAAAGCCAAGTGCTGTCTATATGCTCTCATTCTTGCAGTGAGCTCTGGCACCTTCTACTGTGGGAACTGAAGCTGCTTCAGACTGTGCAGTACAGAGCCTTGTGTAAAATGACCTTTATACGCCCTAAATTTTAATCGATGCACACCATATTACTGCTAGGCTTTCTTAGTGGTGTGCATTGATTGATTGATAGAAGTAAGGGATTCCTTCACTAACCTGCAAACTGATCTCCACCAAACTGCCCCAGGACTCCACATCCATACACAGCTGCCTGCCTCACTTCAGCAGATTTGTCATCGACATAAGCCAACATTGGACGAAGAAAATACTCTTGGTACTTCGCACAAGCTGGACCTCCATACTCAATTGTGTCATCAAAGACACAAAGGGCCCATTGATGATCCGACCAGGGTCGGTCTGGAGCCTGGGATTGAAATTAATGTATACATTAGAAAAAACAGCAAAAAAAAATTGCACCCACAACAGCAAATGAAAACATTTAATTTCAAAGGCCTGAATTACTCCTTTAAAAATGGAGTTTGTCTTACAATTTAGTACACAGAAGATACTTACCATCAGAAAACAATACACATTTAATATTAATAGCATGAAACAAAACTTTGAATTGAAGTTGCACGTGAATTGGTAGATCCTGATTTACGTAAGCTATTTTGGGGCTCATTTAATATAATACGCCAACCCTTAAGACTTGCCTGATACCCATCTATTGCTACTCATGCCTCACGCTGATGCCACACACTACTTTCCCTTCCTTTACCCCAACAACATCACCTTCGCGACCCCAGAATTATGTTCTTAATGACTGCGTTGTCATCAGCAAACCTTTTGCTGATTGGTAATGGTACTCAAAGCATTCATCACTCCCCCGTTCCAGTTTTTGTTTCTTGTGCATATGAACATCCTTATTTAACGCTGTACCTGAAGATGCAGTAACACTTTTAGGACCACCCAAATATTTAAATCTTTCCTCCAGGGCCAACCAAAATTTTGAAACATTGAGACTCTCAAGAGAAGAAAAAACTAAGAAAAGGCCAATGCATTAACTAAGAATGCTGAGCTAAGTCTGAGGCCCACTGCAATGTTTAGCACTTTCCTGGCTCACCACATGCACTGGGATACCATTAGATTCTGAGAGCGCTGAGATCACTGGGTAAGGCAAGGGGCCCTGGCAGGCACCAGAGCACAGTGTATGTGGCCTCAGTCCTGAATGTTTTAAGTGGCAAAACACATTGTACCATACTGTGGAAAAGTACAATTGTTTATTCTCAATGTGAATGCTTTATTTGCCCACTAAATGAAGCATGAAACTGCAGAGTACATCTGTGGATGAATTTTTTAATCCATTATATCAAATTATTCCTTACATACCTTGCGTCATGTCCTATATTTGT
Source organism: Platycnemis pennipes (assembly GCA_933228895.1). Taxonomy (NCBI): domain Eukaryota; kingdom Metazoa; phylum Arthropoda; class Insecta; order Odonata; family Platycnemididae; genus Platycnemis; species Platycnemis pennipes. The sequence goes on along the minus strand of OW121854.1, from coordinate 120,801,912 downwards.
ACACGATATTGCCAGACACATGAATATGCTGTTATAATAGTGATAGATAGCTGGAATATCATGATAGCTGGTGGTGGAAATGCAGTCAAAAATATGCATTTAAAAAATGAAATTGTGAGAATGCATATATAACATGAAATGGTACAAGACAAACTATACCCACTCTAAAAAGATAACAATGACAATGCAAGGTATACTTTAGGGCAAAAACAAGAACCCACCTTTGATGAAACTACTAACAGTGATTATTAAAAAAAAACTACACAATGGAAACAGTGAAGTAGCTGGAGCAAATACTGTAATCCATATCACCAACAAATGAAAATGGAAAATGTAACACTATCCTTTCTCCTACTGCCAAAGCTGAAAACTAGTCTATGAGCAATTCTTGATGGACCAAGATCAAGAAATCCAAGCAAGACAACACCAAATCATTAACTGTATGTCCTAACACGTGAATAATCATCATCTATATCTTAAAACTACAGTTATAAATTGAAGAGAAAGTGATTTACATACCAACAATTTTACGAAGTGAGGAACGATTTGGTCAAAATATGGGAAGAAATCCTGCCGGTATGACGAAAATAAGGCGTGGATTACATCAGCAACTTTGCTCAAAATAAATACATCTTCATTGTCTTCATCAGCAAGCTGCTCCTCTACAACCTTTAACGAATATTGAAAGTTCATTTTCTTCTCAAAAAAAACTATTCGCACCAATTCATGGGAAATGCTACAATATTGGCCACGTACCTCATCATAATCTTCATCCTTCCTCTTTTCTAGCCGAGCAATAGCTCGATCAAAGTGTTCCTTGAGGATTTTGTCCAATATTCGAATTAGTTCTGTCATTGAGGCCTCTGACAAACATCCATTACCAAGTGTTTCAATGCACTGAAAAAAAAATTCACTACAGTCAAACCTACTGCAGGCACAAAATAAACAATAACCTCTGCCAGTGACATCCAGCAAGGCATAAGAACAACTTAAAACACGAGTATACACCCACAACAGTGTAGGGTGTTACAAATATACTCACTTTGGCTAAAGAATGCATGTGCTCCGAAAGAACTTCGTTCTCTGGCTCTGTGTCCACTGCTTTCAGTAGCTCAGGGCAAATAAAATTCCACATTCCCTCAAGGTACTGGGGGCCTATGCATGAAAAATTGGGGACCAAAATGGATGAATACCGGAACCTTTAAAATGAATTTTTTTCATGGCGCACAAATGAATCACACAAGGAAACCAACCTTTAATTTTCCCACAATCCAACAAATACGGAAGGCTTTCTGCAGCTGCAGTTCTAACACCATCGTGGAAGTAAAATTTTAACATTGGGACCATTAACTTAACAACTTCTTCCGCATACTCTGCAAAACCATCTTTCAGCTCTCGCGCATAACAAACGAGCATTTCACACGCTGAGGCCTTGTCCTCCAAACCTGAGAAATAAAGAAACAATTTCACTTAAATATCCTATGCATGTCCTCGCCCTGAAAGTTTTTTTTTAGCATCTCTTTCACGTGTTTGTGTTAAATCCAGGTTTTTTGTTGTCATTTTACATAGAAACAAGTGCAGCCCCACATCAATAGACATGAGAAATACTAAAAATAGAAAATTAAAAACTTAAAACTGTAAGGCATATCGCAGTTGGGACTCCAAAATTTATTCCTTAACTCAAGAAAAAGATACATTTTAAAGAAGTGTAAAATTGGGTAAAAATTGGAGGTGGGTCGAATCCACCTTTTCCTCAAATCCGAATCCCAAATCAAATCCAACTAAAATTTGAATCAAATCCCGAATCTACCTTTCCACAGCATTTCCTAAATAAACAATATCTTTGTTTGTTTATGAACATTGTGATGACAGGCAATGTTTCCTTTTCAAATAGATATCATGCAAAGTAAAAGTTAATGCATGATTTTGGAGTTCTTTCTTAAAAATCAATAATTAAGAAAACATTTACAATAATTTGTAAAAAAAACAGATTTTGACCTTGAAAAACGTCAACTTCAAACTTTTGTATCTCATGAAATAATGATCTTCAGGCAACGAAACTATTATCATAATAAAGAGTCATCCTTTCTCTATCTTACAAATTTGGAATGAAATCGCTAAACTCATACAATTTTTGTAGGAAAATGTTTTGAAGAAGCTTCCCTTCATACGATGATGAAGAATATTAGAAGTAGTATATGCCTCATTGTTTCCAGATCGCTGTATCTTACTTTCAGAGAAGACAGGCGTTCGTTTTTTAACCCCGATGCTTGTATGTAGTTTCCATTCCTAATACCTCCTTCTGTGCTGTTCACTATAGGAATGATTTCCGAGGCTGTGACATGTTCACAACTCACAGTGTTCGTGGCCTCATGGAATATTTTCATCAGCTGCAGCAATCATTTTCATGCTACTTCATTCATTAAATCCCACTGGGACTTTGTAAGCTCAGATGGAAATTTAGTTTCAGCTGCAGCAGGCATCACTGCATTCCTTTGCTCCAGTAATCGATTGAACATGAAATAAGTGGAATTCCACCTTGTAGGTTCATCTTGTATCACTCGGTGAACTTTTATGCTCTATTTTTCCTGGCATTTTTCAAGTGCATGAGTTGCTTGACAAGAATATTTGAAATGGCCTACAACCCGTCGAGCAGAACTTGCAAGATTTTTTACTTCCTTTTGATTTAAAAGCCTGTCTTTTATTGCCAAGCTGGAAGGTATGAGCCATATTTGGCTCATACCTTCCAGCCTATCCAAATTCAATGCCCTCATACCTTCATGGCTCATACCTTGAGCAATGGCAGGGGCCAACACCAACAGGGTCTCGTAAAAACAGTATTTTTTATATGGCAATCATAGGGTCAATTGACGGTACCCTGAAATCTCTCGTAATGGCGGGGGTCTCGCAGTAGGCCATACTCGTACTACCGCGGTTCCACTGTAACTGTCGTTAGCAGTGGGAAGTCCATAAGTCAGTAGTGATTGACACGCTATTGGCAAAGTTCAAAAGAGCCTTAACCTCACGCCTTGCTTCCTCATACAAGATAGGAATCACTGAAGTGGATAGATCTTTCTAGAAGGAATAGTATACAGAGGCTCAAGATAAGCAACTAGAGCACAACGAAATCCTTTGCTCTCCACAATACTGAATGGCTGATTGTCCACACATATCAACTGTGCAATAAGTTTGGTAATCATTTCACCCCTGTGGTTCCCGGGTTTAAATTTTTGGTAGTGATAGAAAGCCTCTTTTAATGTTTGCTGTTTAGCATCACATTTTAACTTATTACCAGCTGTTTGTAGCCTACAAAATGTAGTTTCCCTGTTTGGGGAATCTGAAGAGCTAACGTAACCGTTTGATGAGGAAGCAATTGAAGAACTTGCACAAGGGTCATCAACATCCTCTGCATTCAGTTCTTTACTGATATTGATTAGTGAGCTTTCAACATTGTTCTTCACTTGCCCATGCCTTTCAATTAGACCAACATGTTGTTTTAAATGTTTCTTCATGGCTGTAGTCGTCATACTCTTGCCACCTCTTGAAATATGTGATCCACTATGCACACATTTTGCATATGCTTTGTTGTCTTCACTGACAGTAAAATGTTTCCAAACCGCCAACATAACAATGTTCTTTAACAAAAATATTCTCTGATGCTTTATCACAGACGTAACCACCACTTGTCCCAAGTTCTCGATTCTCTGCTGCGATTCAATGCTACCAGTTACACGATCAACAACTTGAGGCGAGGCGAAGCTACCAACACGGCGATTTAAATTACTATCTTTCTGATACACATTCCAAATAATTCAACTATATTAAAAAAATAAAATTTTTTTCTTTAAGATATTATACGTTATTTACGTTTGACCCTCTTTAGCAGTAAAAAAAATATTATTTGAAAATATCTTATGTTGGTAACCCATATTAACACTAATGACTGCATTGTGCCTGCCATCTTACGGCCAATGGAGAACTATCTACGCCTAAGAGTTCACGAGCGAAATTCCTCATGCATTTACCTACATTTAAATCACATTTTTATGATGAAAATTGCATCTTACACTTTGATGCAGTAAAAATTGACATGTTTAACCCTTTCACGCCGGAGCCATAGGAAGAGAATTTTTCCCGTCGTACGAGGAGCACGAGATATTTCTTGACTCTCCCGTCCGGAGCACTCTCGTGGTGAGGAAGTAGGCAGGTATGATGCCCCACCCACCGTTTTGGGACCCAACTCAGCGGGACACCAGACCCTTTCCCCATCCACTGGGCTCAACCAACCAACCCTTTAGCAGCCCTTTTCGCAGCAGGAGTCCGCGGTAAATTGATTGAATTAGCAGTGTTTTTTTAAAAAAGCCCTTACGTATATTCCAAAAATTTAAACTTATTAAATGGATTCCACGTGTTTTGCTGAGCGCTTCATAATTTTAAATGAAATTCTAGCGTTAATATTAATGAATTTGAACCGATAGGTTTCTTCTGACATTAGCATAAGCAAGTCAGTGGAGAAAAAATAATTCATAAAATAATCTAATCGGAGAACTCGCGGACGCAGCAGCCTTAGACCCGGAAGAAGAGGAATCAAATTCGTGGATTTTTGGAGAAATACCATCAGAAAACAAATCCATACCTTTCGGAGAAAGCTTTCTTCTTTTGGTAACAATCTTTTCCCCGTATCTGATGCATCGCCCGAAGATGAAACTGAGGGATCCAGTGCGCCTGTTGCTTCAGCAGTCGAAGTCTCTGGATCATAATCCGAAGTCTCCTCATCTGAGTCCGAATAGACGTCTTCATCCTCACTACACTTTTAGTTAATAACTCCAATATTGAGTCCTCGAGCATAGAATGTTCCTTTGACATGACTACACTCGAACAAAAGTTTTGCAACGCCACCACAAAGAGAGAATTTATCTGAACTAAGAAATGGCTAAAACTCGGGCGAACAGAGAGAGCACTGCTTGCTTTAGAGCCAAGACTGAAGTGAGAAGCAAGGAAGAACAAATATTCCTATGGATGGGCACATGGGTGTAGAAATGGATTCCTAATGAGAAATTCTACGAAAAGGATGGGGAACCCAGCAATTCAGTGAAAAGGCATTGAGAAGAGAAGCACAGCATGAAAACACAAGAGATACCACCACAGGTGTGTAGATGATAATTCTTCAGAGTCGGTTTTCGAAGAAAGTGAAAGGGGACCTAGAAATTCAGCGAAAATGCTATTAACCCATTAAGACCATGCATACACAAAGAGCAGCACCATACGAATGGGATCTATGGTTTTTCCAAAGTCTGCTACCTGAAACAGCGTGGGAAACTAGTCATCCGGCTCAAGTGCTTTATTGAAGAAATGCCCCGGAGAATACGTATGCGTTTACGCATAAGGGTATTAAAGTATAAAACTACCAATAGTTCAAATGGAACACCAACGTATAAGGAGAATAAATGGTTACTAAAGATCCAGTTCTTAGGAAAACCAGAAAATCTACTTTTCGATGAGGAAAAATACGGAAATATAAAAATATGTGATAGTTGAATAGGTATGAATTCAAATATGAGAAAAAATAAAAATTTAAGTGAGAAGGAACGAATCACGATTACCCCAAGCTTAAACAAAACTTTATGCAAAAGTGTATTTTTTGCCGTGAACATATGTAGTACCTACAAGTTATGTAGAGTTCTGCACTATAACTCCGTTAATATTAACGCTAGAATATCGTTCAAAATTTTCACAAACTCAGCAAAAAACGCATATTTCACTTTAAAGCTTAAATTAAAGGAATTTATAACAAAAAAATGGTTTAGAAAAACCAGTGCCTAGACTACTAGTTAACCGCGAAGTCATGCAGCGAGGGGGGTTACAAATGAGGCAGAGGGTCGAGCCCAGTTGCCCGGGAAAGGGTCTTAGCTCACGCTAAGCCGGGTCTCGAGGGGTCGCAGTATACCTGAGGTTATTGCTTCCGCGGCGGTCACTTTTCCTCCTCCTCGTCGGCCATGGCCGACGTTCGGTCTTTTGGGTCGAAAGATCCACGTCGGTCATGACCGACGTTCGGTCTTTAGGGTACAAAAATCTGCGTCGGCTATGACCGACCTTCGGCGCGAAAGGGTTAAGAGAGACAGTGAAATTGATAAATTATGTGGTAATGGCAATGAAGGTTGCAGTAATATTCTTAAGAAAGCTTTAAAAAAGGTTGGTAAAATAAAATTGCTCTTTTGAATTCAAACTGGATTCGATCAAATCCAGCCAAAAATATCGATCTCTAGTAAAAATTAACCTTGTTCACATGAGGTATTGGCCAGGACCTAATAAAAGTTGCATATAAAATCTGGGAAATTGTACAATAGGGGAGCGCAAAATTGAGGTTTCACTGTAATAGGGTTTTTGACAGGCATTAAGGTAAGCAGAAGGTAACAAACTACATTGGGAGGAAAGAGAGAAGGACAGGGGGTGTCAGGAGACGTAACAGCACTGGTAAATGTTTCGATTGATTGACAGATATATAACATACCTGCAGTTCTGATACCAAAGTTCTGCTGCTCTCCAAGTGAGACAAACTGCCAATCAAGATCGCCCTCAATACCTTGCATGTCTTCATTATCCAGAAGTGCAACTTCTGGTTTCATGGATGCCGTCCGCATCACTGGCCCCATTACCAAGGGAAGATACTGCTCAAATTGTTTGCCTGATAAGCGAAAGAACAATATTTATAGAAAAAAGGAGCCAAGAGGAAATTTTTTCCATTTCAATAAAATGGAGCAAATATATATAATACAAATCCTCAAATCACACAGCTTTTATGCTCTTAATGAAAGTTTTATACACAACCTGAACTCAAATGGACCAGAGAGAAAAATCCTCATGAGAGTAAAAAAATCTTATGAACATTCAAAATAACACAAAAGCTTCATTATATAACTTATGCTGAAATTAGACCCAACTAATATTCTAAAATTAATGTGTTCATGTAGAATACAGTGGTCAATGAAGAAATTAAAAGAAAATCCAATCTAATGATAAAAATAGAGGTAGTGATAAGAAACCACTCATACACATGAAGACATATGAAATACCCTAGGGCATGCCCTAAAATAATTAGGTACTCCAAGCAGAAATATAACCACTATCAAAAGGCAAAATATTCACCTAAAATTTTGCAGATTCGTGCCCAAGCAGTGATCAAATATGATGTCTGAGGGTCATCATCAGCCAAATCACCATGAGTCTGAGCTTTAAGGAGCATGTTCATGACATCACTTGCATCTCTCATGAACTGAAAAATAACACATTGAAAGTTAACATCTTTCATTCAGCACAGATTATATGAGACATTTAAGTCTATCCCATGTGGAATTATTCATTATTTAAGGATAATGGAAGTGTTTACTCGCAACCAAAACCACTATCTTGTATACAACATTGTTAGATGTAAACAAAAAATGGATTTTGGTGAAAAAATTAATCTTTTAACCTGACATTCACTCGTACACCAAAAATTTAAGTAAGTAAAAGTTGACGCCCACCGAACAAGCTGCGTTAAGGATATCTACGTGGTATACAAAGGTATTTTTTAAGAATGCTTTCACGAACAATGACCAAAAAGCTTATACAATATTGCCGAAGACAACAAAAGTTAGAGAAAACAATAATAAATTTTTTTCATAATTTATTGAAAATGTTCAAAATTACGAAGTGCCAATTTTCCGGTCCCGCTGACTTAGTATTATCGAGATTTTACTGTACATCTGTTATCAAATGCATTTCCGTTACTTGTATGGTCCAACGAGCAGACTTACGTGGGAAAAAAACTAGAACCTTTATTCTAGTCCACTCAATTCACAGGCTAAAAATAAACTTCGATGAGGTAATAAATGCATTATTTAAATCAGTGGGTTAAAGTAATTTTAGTAATTAAAGTGGAGACTGTGAATCAAATTTGACCATTTAGACCGGTATTTCCACAACACCTAGGGATTGGAACCAACGGAGGCAGTGGCTCATTTGCTTTTGGAAAACACACGCCTGGAACTATGAAACATACCTTTTCAGAACCAACTGCCAATCCAATGAGGCTCACACACTCAATTGTTTTTCCTCGCAGCAGCTTCAACTCGTCAGTTGAGGCATTCTGTATGATGTATTTCAGGCAAGGCATCAACCTGAACAAGAAAATATTAATGCATTATTATCGACACTTCAGTAACTCACATACTGATTCAATTTCATGCAGAGGCAAAGAATCTCAAGTTTATTCACAATTTCTTCACATGAAAAGGCAATGCAAAATACTTGCATACAACTCACTACATAGTAACCTTGATGGAACAATACCTGATGGTGTCAAAAAACACTCTCGTTACGATGAATTATCACTCTTGTGTGAAATTGAATGTACAAATTCGCTAATGCCCACCTTTGTCTCTCAGGATAATATTACTAATGCCTCCCATTCGATTCCATTAGCCTCATCCCATCCTTAATCAAAGGCAAACTAGCCTTCAAAGTTGCTCTCCTTTACATTATTGATAGCTTTTGCTCTTAAATCTTTCCATTTAGTTGAAAGGCTTTATTGTACAATGATTGCCTATGGATGATAGTGCCAGATGCCTCAAAAGCAAAGTGAAAGAGAAGTTCCCCAAGCATGGGCGAAACTCATCAATTTCGACAAAACTTTTGTATTGATCAGAATGATGATATTTGGTTCCAACTAAAAACAGTTGCATATTCTACCCCCTCTATATTTTGAATTACTGTAAACAATGAAGAGGAAAAAAAAATTCCTTCTGACTGCACTTTTGACATGCCACTATTTTCACATGTATAATTATTCCTAATTTTACTATCAAAGAAATTATTTCTCATTTGTGTGCCAAGACCTCTTGCGGCAGGCTCTCAAGCAGATGGCAGCATTGAAACGAGGCCGACCAGGCAGGATAACAAAAGAATATCACATCTTCACCACAATATGTGAAGTTTATATTTGTTGATTACACCTAAATAGAATGAATAGCTACCATGTGGAAGTAGAGAATGTGTGGTTAATTCAAAATGTATTTTTGCACTATACACAGACTAACACCAATTTTAGTGGTTCTCATTACATTCACTACTAATGGAAATTCTTATGATGAGTACAAGCAATGCATGTAGGTCTCAAAATACCCGAAATTTTAACAAGTCATCCAATTACATACAAACAAACATGTGAAGGTGAATTGACAGTGCATCAGTAAACTCTTCATTCCTGAACGAGGGAGAATTCTAGAAAAATAAAATTCACATCCACTAACATCTAAAGATTGCGGTTCATCCAATGCATGCATTCATGATCACAAACCATTTGAACATAGGGCACTCAAATCGTTTACAATTCAAAAGAATTCAACAATGGTAGAAACTCTAAAATGCACAAAATGCTCTAGGACTATAGAATTTAGACAGGATGGCTACTGATATCCAATTTTCAAATTCCCTGACTATTCTCTGATGGCCTTACAAATTTCCCTGACCAATCGCCAAAAGGTCTGCTATAATCGGAATATTTTATTCTTCCTGAATTAAATTTTCGTCAAAACTCAGAAAATGTTAAAAGCTGAAATCAATACATTAAAAGCTATAAGAATGAAAAAACACATTAAACCTTCACAAGTTAAGCCATAACACAAATTATACACACTTATAATACATTTTTCGCAGCCACGGGTACGCAGCCGCGTATTGTATTTCCGTGGCCGTGTATGTTTCCTTCGGTAAAATTACAAATTGACAATGTCTAATTCTTCAAGGAAGAGGTAGCGTGTCGTGGTAGCCCTGGGAATTTTAAGATTACTGAAAAGGCATCGAAGGGAAAGTTAATGAGGAATTTACTGGCGGACAGGTACAGGTTGCCCGAAATATACAAAGCCCAAGTTGTTAGACTGGACCAAAATCTGATGGCACGAGTGACACTTAGAAGCGAATAACAATTTGATTAACGTGGTTGTAACCCCTTGATTGTAAGAGGGAACCTAAAATGTAAAAATATTCGTATAAACAAACAAAACGTAATCGCGCCACTGCGAGCGAAAACAGGATGCAATTAGTACCGGCAGCATCATGTTCAGGAATATCAATCATATTTGAGGTGGTTTGTGACCTGACCAATGCTTCGAGACAGAGCTTGAAGGTACCATTCAATAATTACTTCGAGCGTGAAAGGAGGGGAGGGGAGGAGGACAATTCTTACTGCCTCACGAAGGGGGGTATGGCAATCGAAGATGATCTTACAAAAGATTTTGTTTACAAGTGTGATCGTACTTGTGTTACCGTTTTAATAATCATCGTCTTGTATATTTAGAACTGGAAGCACGAATTTACCACAAACTAGTGTGCTGCAACTACCTCTTGACCTGTCTCTCAGAAGTTAAAAAAAAAGTTGTAAAATCTTCCGAACAACATTTGCCTCGGATTCCTTGTGATGAGCGGAATACATGGTGATCATGAATTTTAACACTACCTACGAGGCAAATATCGCATTAAGGATATACAATAGAGATGCATCGTACGACTGATTCACAGCTAAATAACTGATTCACAGCTAAATAACTGATTCACAGCTAAATAACTAAGATTCACAACTGAATGTTCAACGAATTGACGGGGCTTATTCTATGCACTTCGGCGACGGACATTAGTTTTAGTTGGTGAAATAAAGGGCAGGAAAGCGGCAAAAGTAATGGCAGAAAAATAACGAGTATTTCCTATCCAAGTTTCTACCTGACTGTTACGAGAATTCCCTGACTTTTCCAGATTTCCAAAATTACCTGACAATTCCAGGTTCTCCCGGTTTTCCCTGACGATCGCCACCCTGTTAGATGTGATCAAGTTTTACTGTAACCTATGTTAGATAGTTTTACATTATTGTCAACATGACCAAGTACTGAATTTGGGTGTTTTCATTTGATTTACGATGACTTAAATCAAACAGAGGTGTGGTATCAACCTAGGATGCAAGCTACCTTTAAGGACATGCTTTTTTTAAACAAGTTTCTTTCAGATAATGCAAAAAACAACATGATGTATTAACATGTCCTACAAACCTACCCAAATATTACAGAGGAATGTGTTATGGTCCAAGTTACTATGCAGATGGCCACTGCAGTCAAAGTAGACTCACAATAAAATATGTATTAACTGTTAATCTTAAATACTTCAGCCTTGAATCCGGAAATTATGAACTCTTTGACACCAAATCAACAATTTCCACTTATGAGACTCACTAATTTCTCTCCTAAACCATCCATGAACTGGGTGGAGATTACACTACAATGTTTACAGCATAAACTTGAACATCAGGAAAAAGCTTATAACTGGGTTTTTGTTTTGAGTGAAAGTCCCAATTGTCATAAATGTACTCCAATTAACCTTAAAATGAAAAAGTGCCATTTTTGGCTAAAGATGACTAAAGAACTTGATCGTAAGCAGTGATAGAGACAAGCCAATGAAAAATAATACCACATTAACAACATTAACGTGGGTGAAAAACAAGAGCAAACAGCTGTGGCTTCAAAAAAGGGAGGAATAACTAACTTCACTTCAGCTGACTTTTTCATGAAGTATATCAAAATATTAGCAAAAGAGATAGGCAACCCACCCATTTTAAATATGATAAGCCACTAGCACTTGATGAACTATGGAAAAGACACTGCTAGGAACTACAGCATTTGAAACCTGTCTGCTACCAACGATCAACTCTCAACCAAGCTAGAGGAAATTTCGTTACCTGTCATAGTAGGCCACAAACTGTTCTTCGGATGTATCAGCAACTGAGGCAATGGTGGTAACCACCTGTTCCAACACAGACTTGGTTCCTTTCTCCACCAGCTACACATAAGGAGACAAAGTAATACTATCAATTTTGTCTCATTAAATGGTAACTAGAACCTTATAATGAAATTGTGAAAAATAAGACAGTACTGCTATGGGTAGTTAAATAAATTTAAAAAAATCAAAGTTGAAAAACGCTAGAAATGCATATCACAAAGAACATATAAAAGCAATAGCACAAAATTAATTTCACATAACCTACCTCTTTAAACTTGGCACTCAAAATGGCTTCTAACTTTCCCATAATGCCATCAAGGTATGGCGTAAGGATGCTCTTAGGACAATCTTCACTGAAGTTCACCAATGCAGCACCTTTAAACAAACAGTTTTGAATATTATGAATCCAGAAAAACTGGAAATACAGAATGATCAAGGGATGAGAATATATGCACACAGGTGCCATTGAAAGACACCAAAGAAAATAAAAGCAGCTACCCACTCGTTTCTAAAAATTACAGATTTATTTCCACTGAATTACGTAAACCAGCAAGAAAGAAAAATCATGTTCTCACCCGCATGAGCTTGAACCCTAGGGTTAAAGTTGTCATCAAGAACCATGAGCAGGCCAGGGATGACCTTGTCGTGAAATTTCTTCTCAAATAATGGTGCAAAGTCGGTAGACATCTGTCCAATGGCATTACAAGCGGCATACCTCACACGTGGGTGCTGGATGAAAAGAAAAAGGAAAGCCATGACAGCACGTTATGCCCTGACCATAAAACATTCTTAAATGGCCATAGTTAGTAAAGTTAAAAGTTACTTTACTGAATATGTAACTGATTAAAGTTAAAAAAAAAGTTACTTTTTCAGTTACTTAGGCAAATTGTATGCTGAGGTAAATGGTTTTTTGTTTTTACACACAGAGCGAACACTGAAAACTGTCATTGTAGTTTCTTCCATCCGTATCCATTTGTTTAAAAATATTTCAATTGGGGAATTTTGTTGTAATTCCATTTAGTGTCCAGAGTGTTGTTGGTCAGGCTTTCTATAGTGTCTACTGAAAGGATTCAGCAATTTTTCTGAGGTGGAGCTCCTATTCCGGGAATTGTAAGTTATCGTGACTGTAAAACTTTCTGTCGAACCAAGGTTTGTAATCGGTCTGTAATTTGCCGCCAAAGATTGTTCTGAGCAGCACTTGTCGTGCTGTCATCACCCCGATATAGAAGAGGCCAAAACAAAGAGGACCACTTTCAAATATGTCAATGGTTGCTGTTGCGTTCGGGGCTCAACGAATGTGAACAAAGCAGAGCCAAGTCGGTCTGCCTCTTACAATGGGCTTGATTCACAAGACTATTACTACTGTGTGCAAACCCTCACCCTAATGCTGATTTAGGAGACACTTCCAGTTATTCAAGTGATTGACTCAAAGGTTGGCTTAATTTTTAAGGGTATATCAATCATCAATATGCTTAAGGCAGGTTGGATCCTACTCCTTACCTAACAACTCAAGTATAAGAAGGTTTTAGAGTAATTAGGGCATGTGCAAACAAGTTGGTGGGAAATTTGGCTGGGCTAAAGGAACTTTTCTCCTACTGTGCTAAAGGAACAAAATATTGTGAGGACCAACTGTGTCATGGCAAATATTGTGTTTAACGAGGTATAACTTGTCTTTTCCCCTTCTACATGTATTTCACAATTCTTAAGGCCGTTTTACATGGTGATGGAAACTGCAAGGGTCACTGCACGAACTCTAGTGCAAGAAATATTGCACTGAGGAAAGCGATGAATTGTGAGTAAAACCTGTACCACTGCATGAACGACTGCAGGCAACTTATATCATGTTCTAATCTGATTAATGGAATTTTCAATTTTTTTCTCACCAGCTGGTGCAGATGTAGGGGTGACAAACTTCCACCAGGGTTCAAGAGATTAAATGCAATGTTGTCAATGGAGACGGATGTTTTGTTTGCTCTTAAATATTTCAGAGGTGCATTAAGTGCAATAATCATGAGCTGGGCGATTAATCACATGGAAGTATATATTTCCCTTGTTAACACTAGGGAGGAGGAAAATTTCACTCAACCTTGGAGGCCGGAGGGGTCGAATGATCTTTGTTCTCTGTTCTTTGCAGACTGTGCTATTTCAAAATCAGACAACGCTACCTAGCGAATGAGTTAGCTTCAAATTCAAACCACGTACACATTGAAAGTATGAATAGACTCAATGAAAATCAAGTTGAAATTCGGAGGCATCAGAGACATATTTCAAGCAAAAGTCGGCGAGGAAATGCAACACTAGCACGTTGACGTGGTGAAGGAGTAAAAGTGGGCATTTGAGCCGTGGAAGGCAGAGGGAGTAGAGATATTGTTAGATTGGGGCATTCTTAACATTTTCACTGCCATCAGCCCCATTTAGGTAGGCTGTGCGAAAACTGCCGAGCACATTTGCATGAAAATTGTTAGATTATGAATTATATATATATATATATATTAGATTATATGATTTACGTATTTGTCTCAATGTTGACAACATTTTCACTTTTTACAAGAATGAAAAAATCATTCATGCTGACTCTGATTTGAAGGAAATATATTACAAATATGTCATGCAAGTGGGCCGATATATCAGACCACTGGCAGTAAAAGGGTTAAACAGTTAAAAAAATACATTTATAGTATTAATTGCAATATTACAAAGAATAGAAAAAGTTTAAAATTGAACCACAGCAAGGAGGTCAAATTTGACCCCTCCAGCCTCGAAGGTAAAAATGAAAATTTCAACTCAACCGTTCAACCTCTATTTTATGAAATTCACCACATTTACGTCTTGTCATTTAAGGTGGAAAGTCAGGAAATTTCATTTCCATCAGTAAAAAATTAGGAAATCGTCTGCATTTTAAAACACAGAGGGGTCAAATTTGACCCCTCTGGCTTTCTAGCGTTAAGGAAGATATCTCGTTACATTGGCCCACAGCCATACATTCAATGTGCAAAATGTGGGCTGTACAGGACTACAGTGTCCACTACTTCGTTTAGAATATGGTTTAAAAACATTTTAAGAGGTGTAATTATATTGGTTCATTCACCTCCAATTAACTGCTAGGTACTTAACAGATCTTGATGTCATACTGGTGGTACTACAACTGCTTGAGGGCATATATTCAGTGAAATACTGCACCATATGAAGCTGTCAAGCACGCATGGAATCATGTAGTCAAGCCTCAAAATTCATGGAATTTATCAAATGCTCAAAAAAAAGAGACAACTTGGCAATTTCAATGACCGCGTAATTGGCCTTCAGAAGATCTATGGGCTGAAGACAACAAACAGCAGCTAAGAGATAACACCATTCTTTGAGCAGGGGGGCTTGACCTCAGCCAGCAACTTTTCCATTCTCCTCTAGATTTCTTCATATATGCAAAGGAAATCTTGTTTTCTTAACTTCTGAACTCTTTCACTTGCCACTATTGACATATGTATATCACGATGATGAGAAATGACAGGTAGGAAGGTGCATTAACTCATGAATCATACTCACAGGGTCCCTCAGAAAATTCAGGATTCCTTCAACAATTTGAGGAAGCATCGACTCCATCTGTTTGTGACAACCTTCTCCAACAGAGGAGATGGCCATCAAAGCAGCATGGCGATGCTTCCAGTCAGGGCTGGATAACATATTCGGGATGCTCGATACAATCTGTGGAAGCACTGTCTTTCCTCCGAGGCCACAAGCCAATCGATCAAGAGCTGATTCTGCCACAGCTGGGTTGCTGAAGGAAAGAAAAACATTGAAGAGGATGATTAGAAAGAAAATAATGCATTACTCTACTTAGACATTTTCTGGGAAGTTATTATGGAAGCTACAGATTTCCACCTCTGTCAAGGATTAGATAAAACCAATGCATATTCCACCAGGGCAATAAATAATAATTTTTCAAGTAAGCCTCCAATGAATCAAATTGAATATGATCCACATTGCTAATTCTCTAGACTAATTACTGCTATCAACAGTAAATTATAATGGAAAACATTTTTGGGAAGAATTTCATGATTGTGTTTACATCACAGATATAGAGATATAGATCGGCAGTGCAATGTATCATGCATAGAGGGGGCTGAAGCCAACCTAACGCAACCCGCACGACATATTGCGCAATGCCGCCATCTTACCACTACCCACGACAGTTCAGTGTGAAAAGTGCTTCGCTGAAAATAGTGGAATTATTGCTGAAGGGAAAACACAGTTCATCAGAGGCTAATACCTGACTAATGACTAATACTTGCTCAGTGTATGGCTGCCATTTTAAGTTCGGAAGAATAAAATAACGGGTTAACTCGATGTTTCTATGCAGACTGATCCATGGATTATGTGTCATTTTTGACCTCAAATTTAAGGCACTTTTATTTGTCACTCGATTATGAAATTTGATACAAGGCTAGAATAAGGTGCCATGTTTTGTGCGGTGTGAGCATCATTTTAAAAATTCGATTTTTTGACCCCAGAATGAAGGTCCAAAATAAAATCAAATTATGCCTCATCGGGTTTAAATGTAAAAACATCGAGATACAAGAAAGTCAGAATTTTTTTTCCAAAATTTTAATTTGCAAAGATACACTCTTCACACTAAACTGTCGTGGGTAGTGGTAAGTAGCGGGGTAGCGCTTTTTTGTCGTGCGGGTTGTGTTAAGTTGGCTTCACGCCCCACAGTGGTCCGAAATCGGAAATAGCTGGCCAAAAGTCAATTTTTCGTCTTTTTGCAAGGAAACTTTAAATGGTGTTTTCGTATTGTAGAGGATATGGCCTACAAAATAGGGTACTAAATGGGTCTCTCTATAGCACACATTAATGTGTATCACTCGTGAAAGTTGGGTAAATCAAGGGTTAAACGCCCGTCGCGTTGAATCTGTAAATTTTTGTGAAGTTCACCTTGATAGTAGAAGGCTTTAAGTACATAAGTGTCCTTCACTAATTTTTTCACGGAATTTTGATACCTCAAATCCGGTAATATTGTTCCAATTGAGTACTTGGTTGACCATTTAATTTTTTTAGAAATATTTATCCATTATGTAGTAATTTTTTTAATAAATGCATCATTATTGTTTTGTGATCCTCTTTGCTCCTCTGACATTTTCATATCGAAATGAGCAGGAAAGCCAATTAAACACGATGAAGAAAAAAAATCTTGCTAATACTTGCTTATCTGACCTCCAGACGGTTTTAATTTGAGCGGTACAACGCACCGCTCCGCATCTTCGGCCCGCAGCGGCGGCGGCGGCCGAGCTGCTGCGCAATGACCCAAGTGGTTTTACTCTTGTGGAATGTTACAGGTTTTTCATCTTCATACATAATTTGCACTGTTTTGTACCAAATTATATTCTTTCCTCGCGTATTGGATATTCCTGTAAACCTAAAGTTCATCAATAAGGTCTATCTCTGTTTTTAATGAGGGTCGGTTTACGTGCTAGCATATACCTTTATACCATGATACGAATTATAATCCAAACAAAAAGCTACAGATGTTTACTCAGCAATTAATTGTTGCTTTTTATTCGTATATTTTAATATTTCTATTACGCCTGAACCACCCTGTCCACCACTCGCTTCTGGAAATAGAATAAGGCCTTCCACAGAGCAATAAAAGTTTCAAAATACCCTTGCTGTTCCCACGCCGCCCGAAAGAGATATTTTTACTGAAAAGGGCAGCTTTCGGTTGCACATTTATTGCCTTCAAACCAGAAAAACCCAGCCGCGTGCTCTTCATTGACGATGGGACGGATTGCACTTAGGCCACCAAAGCAGAACTCTTTCTGCACGTGCGTTAAGATTTCTTGGAATACTACGGAACGAGGATAACGGTCAACACGCACCAACTCTGCCGTAGTTTTAAGCAATGACACTTCGAAAACGTTCCAGGACTCATTTATACTCATTGTCAGTGTAGAAGCGTGAAGAGCATAGAAGCGTGTTCTGATCTGCTACGCGCAGAGGAAAGCTTGTCCTGCTCAGAGGAAAGAAACACCTCTCCTGCCTGACACCTAACCATCAATATACGCCAGAAAAGGATAGATAAGTTTATTCCTATTCCTTGTTCCAATTTTAATTCATCATTCTTAGTTTTGCACTTTTTATTGATTTTATATTTATTGATTGATCTCTTTTGTGGTTGGCATAGCATTTTCTTATAGGTATTTGGTTCAGCGTTCTCGTTTCAGCCCTAAAAGCAAGGAGAGCTTGCCTAAAAGATTTAGTCTTAAGAGTTGTAACGGATGTCATAGAGATAATGAACCTTGAGTTGAACGAGAAATTTATGAAGCGAAATAGATATTATTTAGCTTCAACGAAACGTTCTGGAATACTTTATTGTTCAATTGAATATAAACGGAGATGTTGTGGCCAAAAACATTCTGATGTGCTGCATGCAGAAATTTTTTCCCCAAGTACATATCTGGAAAAGTTGGAACAAAGCCCGCGTTCGGATAAATTTTTCAGGAAAAAGTTCAAAAACTGGTTATGGCTGGAGTTTAAACTTCCTTCATGTGCATGTCTTCCCAGTACGAACGGTGAGTATCCATTTTTACAATTACGATTAATTGATAAGATGTTAATATTTTATTGGTTAGTAATAAAATAATCTTTTGCATTTTCGCAAGAGTATGCTGAAATAGGGCGACGGCCAAAAATATTATTTGAGGAGTCAAGCGAAAGAGAAAAGAGAAGAAGAACTCAGAGTCAGCACGTTGCCAGCTGAGGTAGCCCTAACTGCTTCAATTAACTATCGCAGCAAAGGTCTCGAAACTGCTGCAAAACTAATCAAGAAGACACAAATCTGAATGTCCAACTCCAATCACGGTATTACATGCCATCTACTGTGGATAAGATTCTGATCCACTTAGCAGCCATTTCCAAGGAATCATTTATTCTAATTCAGGGTGGCGATCGTCAGGGAAAACCGGGAAAACCTGGAATTGTCAGGGAATTTTGGAAATCTGGAAAAGTCAGGGAATAGTCAGGGAATTCTCGTAACAGTCAGGGAGAAATTGGGATAGGAAATTCTCGGTATATTTCTACCATTACGTTTACCGCGCTGTCTTTCCCGCCCTTTATTTCACCAAAACATTTCATCGACTAAAACTAATGTCCGTCGCCGAAGTGCATAGAATAAGCCCCGTCAATTCGTTGAACATTCAGTTGTGATTCTTAGTTATTTAGCAGTGAATCAGTCGTACGATGTAGCCCTTGTGTATATCCTTAGTGCGATATTTGCCTAGTAGTGTTAAAATTCATTATCACCGTGTATTCTGCTCATCACAAGGAATCCGAGGCTATGTTTTTCGGAATATTTTACCTCGCGTTTTTTTAACTTCCGAGACTCAGGTCGAGAGGTAGTTGGAGCACACTAGCTTGCAGTAAATACGTGCTTAGAGTTCATAAAATACGAGAAGATGATTATTAAAACGGTAATACAAGTACGATCACACGTGTAAACAAAATCTTGCGTGAGATCATCTTCGATTTCCACACCCCCCTTCGTTAGACCATAAGAAGAGTTCTCCTCCCCTCCCCACCTTTCACGCTTGACGTAATTATTGAATGGCCCCCTTAGCTCCCTCTCGAAGCAATTTAGTCAGGTCACAAACCACCTCAAATATGACATTCCTAAATATGACGCTGCCGTTGCTAATTTCTTCCTGTTTTCGCTCGCAGTGGCGCGATTACGTTTTGTTTGTTTATACAAATAGTTTTACATTTTTGGTTCCCTCTTACAATCAAGGGGTTATGACCATGTTAATAAAATTGTTATTCGCTTCTTTAACTCGTGCCATCCGATTTTGATCCAGTCCAAGAAATTGGCTTTGGTTTGTATTTTTCGCGTAGCTTCGTGATACCTGTGCCGGAGTCCGCCAGTAAATTGGCCATTAAATTTCCCTTCGATGCCTTTTCAGTATTCTTCAACTTCCCAGAACTACTACGACACACACCTCTTCCTTGAAGAATTAGACATTGTGCATTTGTAATTTTACCGAAGGAAACATACGCGGACACGGAAAACGATAGGTACAGGGCTACACGGATAAATGTATTAAAAGTGTGTACAATTAGTGTGAGGGCTTAACTTTTGAAAGTTTAATAAATTTTTTCATTAGGGCGGAGGTTCCATATATTTTTTCATTCTTATAGCTTTTAATGTAATTATTTCAGCTTTTAACATTTTATGAATTTTAACGAAAATTTAATTCAGCAGAAATATAATATTCCGATAATAGGAGACCTTTTGGCGATCGGTCAGGGAAATTGGTAAAGCCATCAGGGAAAAATCAGGGAAAAGTCAGGGAATTTGAAAATTGGTTATCAGTAGCCACCCTGTAATTGGAGACTTCTTAGAAGAAGTCATAAAGGCAAATAATAAGGATATAAGAAGATACCGGGAGTATCTCACGGGGAAATTGTCTAGGTTGGCAACAAATGAAGACTTATTCCAGACATCATTGTTAGTCTCAGATCGATTAATTTAAGAATCAGGCGTGTCGAAGAAAACTGAGGTAAACTTAGCAATTGAAGTTAAAAATCTTCTTGCCCTGGCTGATACGCACAGCGACAATGAGTCCGATATAGTGCTGTCGGAATAAGACTTTTATTAGATAAAAGTGATTAGGTATGCCAAAGTAAATATGCCTATATGAAAGCATCAAGTATATCTTTTTTCCTATTTTTCCATAAGTTATATATCACTTATATCATATTATTTAACCTAAATTAGAGTATTCAATTATTCTAAATGGGTAGCTAACGCGCAAGCCGGTAGCTGAAGGTCGTGGATTCGAATCCCGTGAACGACAGGGTTTAAGCATTACATGGATCTCGAAGTACTATGCATTCATTAATTACGTAAATATTTTGGAGAGATATGATCTAAATAGTTGTGGGTCCTTTGTACTCAGATAATTACTTCCGTAGAATATTTGGAAATTGTTTAAATAATTATAAGTATCTTATATGTTAAAATAAAAAACAACTTCAAAATCGGATTTAGCAGGTCAATAACCTTGGGATTCAACTATTTTACTTCGTAAGTACGTTGATATAACGACGGTATTAACCCTTTCGCGCCCGAGCTTCGTGGAGGGAAATGCTTCCTCGTTACGAGTCTCTTGAAAATTTTCTTCACTCCCCTGTACGAAGCTTCTTCGCGTCCACGGAAGGCAGAGGTTCCCTCCCTAACCATTTTTGGACCCAACTCAGCGGGTCGCCGATCCCTTTCCTCGGCCGCTGTCCCAGACCCTCAAAGGATTAAAAGACTCCTTCACAGCGCGAGTCCACGGTCAACTGACTGAAATGGCAATGTTTAATGTAAACAAATATTTGTTGTTCGTATCGATTTTTTTACATTTAAAATGAATTTATTGTGTTTTTCTGAGCGTGCAGAAATTTTAAACGAAGTTCTAACGTTCATATTGACGGATTTAGTACATTTCTAATCCAAATCGACTGTTCTCTAACTCCGTTGATATTAACGATAGAATTTCGTTTGAAATTTCCATACGGTAAGCAAAAAAAGATGAATTCATTTCTAACATTGGATTTTTAAAGTAAGCAACAAATATTGTTTTGGAAAAAATACTGCTAATGACAGTAGTTGACCGCGTGGAGAGGATAGAAAGGGGTCAACCTGAGCGGCCGAGGAAGGGCCTGGGCTCGCGCTAAGCCGGATCTCGAGGGGCGACCGCGTACGTGGGTCTATTGTTTCCGCCACGGTCACTTTCTTCCGACCTGTGCCGCACAGGAGCGGCTTTCGTTGGTTAGGGTAGGAAAATTCACGCCGCACATGTGAGGCATTCGTTGTTTAGGGAAGAATATCCTCGCCGCACAGGTGCGGCCTTCGGCGCGAAAGGGTTAATTTTAGCCAATTTTTTTTCCCATTTTGGACCACTGTGCGCCCCCTCTATACACGATGAATTGCACCGCCGGTTCATGGTGTGAATCGCGATTATATCAACCTTCAACTAAGGAATATTGTTCTCAGGGTGAATTTAACCATCGTGACCAACCCTGAACAGAAGCCAAAAAGAAATGGAGTGGCAAAGTGAGGTTGCTGAAAGTGACTCCAGCGTAACTCTTGGAGTGAATAGGATGACAAGAGTAATCTTGAAATATTATCATCGACTTGGCACCTATTTCATTAAACCTAAAATAAGACACGTTTTTTCCCCGAATAACACACAGACCTCATGATCTATGATCCAGTGTAGTCCTTGGAGATCAACAGATGAGAAGATGGATATAGGGTCCGTACTTTGTCAATCATTTACGTCCCATTTGTTGCCCATATTTGCCTACCTAGACCTAGATGACCTTTGACCCCTGTGTAACTGGAGGAGAACTGTTGATCTTGGGACTGTCATTTACTCCGAAAACATGTTCAAAACTTAATGTCATTGAAGAACTTGTTGTTGGGATACAAATCATCAAAGTCGTCACTTTCTTCAAAGACCATCAAAAAGCGGCACTTTTTCCGTACCTAACATCCGATGAAAAAATATTATAATGCTCCTCAAAAATTTCAATTTACCGTCAAAAAGCGCAGAAATAATTAAGAAATTTTACGGTGTGATCAGTTTTTCCATAGGCTCTCCTGTTATTTTGTTATTTGTATCCAAACTATTTCTGAATCGACAGTAAGTCAGAAGCCAATGTTCTTATTTATCTTAAAAATGGAATAATCCTCTCTGAGTTTGCAGTTTGCTGATAAAAACAGTGTTTTGATATCACTAATGGAAATAGTATCAAAGTAATTGCTCAATGTGCCTCCGTCATAAATAAATAGAAAAAATTGGATTAGGCTGCGTATTCAAAGTTTTGAAAAGTGGGTCGAGGTAAGATGGCGGCGCCGCGCATCGCATGGCTTCAAAATTTAAGGGGAACTACCGGGCCTTGGTTTACATAAATGTTTCACATACAACATGGCTTAACAGATTCCTCAATTAAAAACAATGAATAGGGTGGTTTCCTATTTTTTTCCCCCTCGAGTGAAAGGTTATAACCTCTGGGGTGCATATTTTAAGCTGTTTGATTTTTAACATGACGTTAGTTATTTTTCATCATGAATTATTATGTGAAAAAATTCAACAGCGCGAAGACATGACGGCAAACTATTGCATGCCGGTGAATTGTGTGCACGTGTCAAGAAACTCTTTCCTCTACTGCCACTAGGTGGTTCAGCCGATGCTTCTAAGTAGACGGAGCACTCTGTTAAAGCTTGTTAATTAGTACCTGATGTACATTTATTCAGTTAACTTATTATGATTAGCTTTTATTTACTTAAATTATATTACAGTTGAACATCTTAAATCCGGCACCGTTCGGACCACGGTGATGCTGGATTAGGGATTTTGCCTGACTATGGGTCATGCATAGCAACTGGTCTTTTTTTGACGTCTGGAATGTTTTCATTGAAAGGAGTCAATTATTTATGATAAAATATATGTTTGCCATTTTTTTTTACTGAACATAATTAACAAGTCTCTGAGCATTAACAGAAAGAAATGGCTTTTGTAATTCACGAAGTTATTACCACTACTGAAAAGTACCGAAGTTGCGCGGTGAGTGAAAATAATGGCAGCTAAGCATAGTGTTCATCACATGACTGCACGTTTAAAAGTGCAATATTATTATTAGAAAAGGGTATATAAAATTTGATATTTCTTATTCTGTGCTTCGCGCAACTTATTTATGCCGCGCTTGATTTGTTATCAGCTGATTCAGCGTGATGTCAATGCATGGGTGTCGTGTGTACAGCCACCCATCACTACGTCACAGACGACCAGAAGATCATTAATTTTAGTCTTCCTTCAACAATTCCAGGCTCGTCATCTTCATCCCCACTTAGATTTATTGTTATGAATTACAATTTCAGTGATTTCATCATCATTGAAATGTTGTGTGGTGAGAGATATCGTGGCAACTATCCATTCATCTAAATTTACGAATTCCATTTCCTTTAATTCAGGGTTATGGATGCTGTTTGCAAACTCCATCACCATATTTTTATCCTCATAAACATGAAACATATTAAACAAGACATAAACACGACTATTAATACCCTGATTAATGGAGGAGACTTTTCGAACTTGGATAGTTTTTACAAGTCATTATTAATAGGTATTCACTAGAGCTGAGGGGCTACAAAATACAATGGTATGTTCAGGAGACTAATATTTCCTATGCCTCGGTGAGCAACAAGGCAGCGCATCTCACCATTTCTGAGCTTTTTCAAATGAACCTAAAATCAACATTTGATTCTCCAGTCGACTAGGATTTCCCAATCCAATTTTTGTGTAAAATGAATGCATTAATGGCGAGGCACGAATCGCAATTATTGAATCCTGTTTTCTTTGACGAAGGAAACTATCCTATTGTTGCAGCACAGGTTTGTAAACCTACAGGGTAAACACCATGGGTTGGCATTACGCACGACCAAAATAGGAATTACACATTAAACGCAGGGGGTTGGCATTACACTCGGCCAAATAATGAGTTATGCACATGATGGTAATAATTGACAAGAATATGAGTTACAAGAGCGTCAGTAGTTACGAGGATGGGGAGAGAGACAGAAGTGAACACGCGAACGAGACACATCCATTGGGGAGAATAGGCCCGAGAACCCATGGGAAAGGACTCATCAGCAGAGTAAAGCCGATACTAAGACAAGTGCCCGAGAGTAGGACATCGGGCAGATTAAGAAGCGCAACTGAGGAAAGGAGATTGACAAGGCAAGGCTGTATGGGTGAACTGAGGAGGCATCGACGGGAATCTTATACGGAAAGGCACACTCCGGCCCGGTCTCACGGAGGGTGGACGAGTCTCATCAATTACGATAAGTGGAAAGGATCTGGGACAATTTAAAAATATTATTCTAAGAAATTACGCCCCCTGCATAATATTATCCAAGTTTTTTTTAATTATTGGTTCATATTTGTACAAATCTTGTAAATTGGGCCCAATCTTTTATTCGAAAGAAATAAAAATTATGTTATGCATGAATAATATAAAGAGTGTCTTTGCTTAATCTTTCCTCAACTGATTATTATTTATTGCCAGTGACTTATGTGTATAAATATATGCATGTGATTTGTGTGTGTGTGTGTGTGGAAGGTAAGGTATAACTGCGCTAGCTGGACGATGGATAATTAACCAGGACAAGGGTTACAGGTTCAAAACATACCTGTCACCGTCCTCTTCCACGATTTCATCAGACACACCCCAGTCAGGATCGTCTTCCAAATCAGTCATCATCAACAACATTTGAGGCACCAAAACTGGAATATATTTCCCACAAACTTTGCGAACCATTGCTGGAGCTGTTTCAGCCAGGGTGACCATTACCTCTAAGGACAAATGGCGCCAAGAGTCTGGGACATCACTATTGGAGAAAACCTTTAAAGAGATACATCACGTCATTAATATGCATCCAATGCTAAAGGAAACCAATGCTAGATATTGAGAATTGTAGAAGAGAAACAAATCTTACCTTCATGCATAGCTCAAAAATAGCTTCCAACTGAGTCCTCAGAAATTTAGGAGACGTTTCTGCCACATCAATTAAACTTTTCAAGAGGGCATCATCATCTTGCTTCTCAATACTTTCTGCAATAACCTGTACAAAAGTAAATTTTAAGCTGACAAAAATACACCACAGTAGTTTAAATAAGTTTTTTGAAGAATGGAAAAAAATTGAAAACCTCAATTTATGTTAATCAAAAGCCAAGCCACTTATAAGTTACAAATTATTTGCCAGCAATACAAAGACAAACTAATCCAGCAATATTATCAGAGAAATAACCAGAATGGAGGGCTAATAGTACATTTAATCCCAAAATGCCAGACAAGTACATACCTGTATTATGTGGGGGAGAAGGTCAGCAAAATGCCTCTGTATGTTGGCTTCTTTCTCGTGAAGAAGAATAAAGGCTGCTGTCGCACGCACAGCTTGAAATCGCACCTGAAGGAAAAGATGACATTTAATGGCCGAGTAAAATATCAACTAGAGCAATTTGTTACTAAATACTACACACAGTAAATACACCCATCAACATAAACTAACATAATTCATCAATTACGTTCATACACCAATACTCATTTATATGAAAATTTGAAAACCATTTTCCTTATCAGCTTATATAGATTTTTAACAAAAATATCACAAACTGATATGGCCTTTGCCTATGGATTGAAAATCCCATTTTCAAAACCCGTAACTGTGCCATCAAGTGAAAAGGGAATTTGACATTACCTCATAATTAGCCTGGTCAATTAAAGACTGTTGTAGCATCTGTTTTATGAGGTCTAGGTAAGTGGCTTGCTGATTTCCAAAGACGCCAGGAGCAGACCTAAAATGTACATTGAAATGCATTAAAATTCATCTTTTCTTGCTCCGCAGAATATGAAATAGAACTAAGAATAATTTTATGAATGATTAAACCAGGGTGTCAGGCAAGACAAAAAACATTGTCAAAATAGTAAATCGTCAGTGCGTGTACTTCACAATAATTGCCATGCACAAAAATTCATCTGGACCGGGAATCGAACCACGGACCTTTGGCTTTCCGGGCCACTACGCAGACCACTACGCTACCCAGGATCCCTAATTGGCATTGGTCTGCGCAGTGGCCCGGAAAGCCAAAGGTCCATGGTTTGATTCCCGGTCCAGGTGAATATTTTCACATGGCAATTGTTGTGAATTTCACCGCCGTTCACATGGCAGGCTTGAAATATCCTGCAGTGCGTGTCCTTGATTAGAATATAAATAATGTAGAGATGGCACAAATCTTGTATCAAGTTGTAGTTGACTAATAACGCTACTTAACCCCTCAACGCCGTCCTGCGTACCCAGTACGCATGTTTAAATCACCGTATGTCGCCGTCATGCGTACCCAGTACGCTTCCTGAACTGCCTAATTCAATAATTTTTCTCGGTCTGAAATTGCATATTTAGCTCAATATGTTTACTGTGTATTGTTTATATATGTTTAATCTCCGCAATATAAAATACGCAACATTTTTAGCCCTATAGTTGTTTTTAATTTTCCACTTTATTTTCTCTTCCAAACGCGAGAGTAAATGAATACGATCTATCCAGTCCTTACGTTCCTCCTTCCTAACTGTCTTGAAATAATGTGCCTATTCTAGTGGTGAGACGTCAAGAAGGGTCAGCTACTTTGGTTCATGAGATACGATATCTTTCTCGAGAGTTCTCTGCCTTCTCTCGATGTCCTTCCCTCGTGCATCATCACCTCGAGCCCAATGAATGTTTTCTTCGTCGCGTCAGTCCCAAGCGAAGGGGCCATGTGCTTTGCTCTGCGTTTCTTTGCTCCTTCATTCACAGTCCATAATCTTTGAAGATAAGGGTAGACCTAAACAGTCAGCATAAACCGAGCCCCCTCAAAATCTTTACTCATCCCTGGAAGGAGTTTCGAAACCAAGTTGTTCAGTCCACTGGAACCTTTCATGGTGTGTAGTGTCCTATCTTACTGTGCGATAGCATCTTTTCTTGTGCACTTCCAGCAAGCAGTTTTTATAATTACGTTATAATGGCTTCCACAAGTAGAAAAAGATTACCATTTCCAAGTGACGAGGAAATAACAGAAGTACTACTTGCAAGTGATTCTGACGACAGTGTAAGTTCGGAAAGTGACGAAGAAAATTATATCAATGATCGCTCTGAAATGGATACACTCCAGCCAATTTACGATGAAGTGGGGGATGCGGATGAAGTCGAAACCTTGGTGTGGGAGGGCATGAAAAATTATTTAGGCAACAGAGAAACATTTGTTGGTGGTTTCGGACCTCAAGGCGTAGCCAAAACTTTGTCCAATCCAGCGGATATTTTTCTGTTATTTTTTGACGAGGAATTTGTTCGTGAAATTGTTTTAGAAACGAATCGTTATGCTGACCAACAGATTTCATCTATTGAGCCCCTCTTTTCGCGAAAGTCAAGAATAACTGCTTGGAAACCTGTGACAGCAGAAGAATTATACATTACGATAGGACTATTCATGCTCATGGGAATTGTTCAGAAGCCAACACTTCGAGCTTACTTTTCCACAAAAAGAGTTATATCGACTCCAGGTTTTGGGGATGTAATTTCAAGAGACCGATTCGAGATAATTTGTAAATTCCTTCATTTCAACAACAATGAGGAAGAAGATCAACGGAGTCCTCCCAAGCTAAAAAAGATTTTTCCCGTAATTGAACATCTGAATAAAAAATTTCAGACACATTTTTTACCAAATCGCAACATTTCAATTGACGAGTCGTTGACACTGTGGAAGGGTAGGCTGTCCTTCAAGCAGTACATTCCTCTGAAGGCATCAAAGTTTGGAATCAAGACCTACGAGCTTTGTGATGCAAATACCGGCTACCTATGGTCCTTTCTGGTGTACACAGGAAAAGATACTGTATTTCCCTCAAAAATCACTCCAGCTAACTCAAACAAGACAACGTCAATAGTTTTACATCTGATTGAACCACTGCTAAATTAAGGACGATGCGTTTGGATGGACAATTTTTATAATTCTCCTGTCCTTGCAACTATACTGAAAAGTAAATACATGACTGTGTTGGAACGTTGCGGTTGAACAGAAAGGATGTTCCAAAAATCGTGAAAGAGAAGAAATTGCAAAGAGGCGAAATGTGTGGACAACATTCTGGGCCTGTTGCTGTTTTCAAATGGAGGGACAAAAAAACTGTCACGATGATCTCCACATTCCACAGTGACGAAATGAGAACAGTATCCAAAGCCAATAAAGAGACCCGAAAACCAATTTGCGTGTTGGACTACAACAAATTCATGGGCGGGGTGGATCTCAAGGACCAGTTGTTGCATACGTACTTGATTGAAAGAAAACGACATAACAAGTGGTATATGAAGTTGTTTAGGAGATTGTTGAATATAGCAGTTCTAAATTCTTATGTTATTCACAGGGAAAATGCGAATAATAAATTAGACCACCTATCCTTTCGTATACAGCTGGTAGAGGAAATATTTTTGAAATATGCTACTGTTGGAAGACAATGTGCACCAGGCCGTCACTCTTTAGATAATTTAGTTCCACGGCTTACAGAGAGACATTTTCTGAGGAGGATTCCCGCAGCTGGGAAGAAAGCAAAGCCCCAAAAGAGGTGTGCTGTGTGTGCAAAGCACGGGAAAAGAAGAGACAGCGTTTACTGGTGTGAACCGTGTGCAGTAGGTTTGTGCTTGGATTGCTTCGAACCTTATCACATGAAGCAGGATTACTAAGGTAACGTCATATAAATATAATTCCTTACTAACATTTTACACCACAAAACGTGGATTTCTGCATGAAATAAATAGGGAATAATCTTTCAGAGCCAAAGAAATATACGACGTTACGAATTTTTATGTTATCGCGACGGGTAATCGGATCGGATAATCATATCGAAAGTAACTGTACGATTATGAAGTCCATACAATTTTCTGCGAAACTTAAGTATGTCTCTATCAATAAAATGCAAAGTATGTACATTAAGGTTCGATTAAAAATTAACGAAAAAATATAACACTTTAAAAACTTAAAACGTATACATTGTATAGAGAGAACGAGGAAAAAATGATAAATGTTGATCCGATTCATTTAAAAATTTAGCGTATATTAAAACATAGTTTTGCAAAAGTTCACAAAAAATTTCCAAAAGATTGGTATCATATGTTGAAAGTTATTAATTATTGAATGATACAATGCCAAAAAGCTGAAATCATTTAAATCTCCTCCGGCCGCTGGGATGGGATTTAATTAAATGTCCTCCGCGCTTGAGGGGTTAAGATAAATATCATGAGTTGATATGTACTTTGCAGTGCATCACCCTCAAGAAATATCGCTCGTAATACTGAGCGTACACTGTGGCAGGAAATTCTTGGCCTTGCTACATCTGTTTTCTTTTACATGTTAATCATGGGCTTTTCAACGGTATATTGCTAATCAGTCATCATTGCACGATTCTCGTTACATGCCAAAATCACTATAATGGGCTTCTACTATGGGATAAGTGCTTTTTGTCCATCATGCACCTAGCAAAAGCTATTCCTTGAATGGCTACACATTTGCACAGATAAACATGTGGTTGAAAAATTTACTGAATTCTGGCTGAAGTGCAAGGCCAAAGAAATTAATTTGTAACTATGAGCAAAGAACACTAACATTTCTCAATAGTTGTATAATGGAAGGTAAAAAGAGATGCCCTTACGTAAACATGCGGAGAGCACTTTCTTTGAGAACAGGAGCAGGAGAGTTAGCACATTGGAAGAGGAACCGCAGAAATTCTGGCCACTGATTGTTCCCATCATCATCTACCAAACATCTAGCCACCTCGGCAGCAACATCACAAACTTTACGACGTAATGCATCTGGCTGATCTCGTTGGACAGCCATAAGAACTTGTTCCTTCAGCTGAGACTGTGCTTCGGGTGGAAGCTGAAAAATTAAAAAGAGAACTGCACTTAATAGGGCAATAAAAAGGAATAGCAGAAAACTTAGTGTTGTTTTTTAGGTTGGCAATTTAAGAAATACACTAATCAAATGTTTAAAGTGCAGAAGAGTTATCCTTGAAAGTACACAATTTTTAAAATACTAAACATGGACAAAATCTATCAACGAAAAATAAAAGATATGAAACCTTTTTACTAATTACCATAGAAATTTGGTCTTGGTAAAAACAACCCTGTTAAAAAAAAAGTGTGCAAAAAATGATTGCACATCTCTTCACACACTCCTCTTACTTTTCTTCTCAAATTCCAGTTTTGGCACACTTTTATCACACTTTCGGTATTCCAAATACACTTTTTCCACACTTTCACATTTTTTTCACTCTTTAATACACTTTATTTTCACCAGGGAAACGGTATATCCAATATGGATACAACATTTGTAGCATTATCTCCAGGCCTGACATGGTTAAGCATGCCTTTTATCCTTACTTTCATAAATTAACTTAGCTTTTCCAGATTAGTCTCCATCTTTATGCTAATTTAGGAAAACAAGTTAATCAAAAATTGAACTTCAACGAGGTGCAAAGCTCCTTGATATGCTCCTTGGTACTTCCCTAATAAATGGCAAGCATCCAATGCCAAATAAAATCTCAAACATTTAATCATTGAGCTGTTAATAAAACAAAGCCATTCCCATAGTGAGAATGGAGAAATGTAAGGCAATCATCGAAGTTTCAGCAATAATTATCTCAGACCTCTAGGCTTGATTTTCTACTGATACACTTCACAGGATATGTGCTTTAACTTTTCATTTAATAGAAAAATAATAGCATAACATTCTCTTGAACACGAAGGACCAGATAAAAAAGGCGTGGGAAAACAATTAAGCATGGGTGGAAAAATTTAGCTACTTTGGTAGCATATTGGTAGTCAATGCTGCAAAGGGGATGCACTTCGGTAATAAAGGTATCCACTCATAGGAAAGAATTAAGGTGGAATTTTGATGTTAAAAAACAGAAGAATTTGAGACAGAATGTTACACTGATTAGTGCTGAAATGTGGACACAACAGAGAATGTAAATACTGTTGGTTTTGGAGATGTGGATGTGAAGGATTAAAAAAATTGGGTGGGTGGTAAAAAAGAAGAATCACAGATGAAGGCAGGGGAGGAGAAGAATTTAGAATTGACTGAATAGGATGAGTGAACAGGGTTGAGGGAGGGGAAAAAATGCTAGCTTGGATAGAACATTAAGAGGTAGGTATCAAACGAAGATATGACGATAAACATCAAACGAATAATATGTACCAATACGAAACAAACAGATTAGAAGAATCGAGAACAAATGTAACATTGTAACCACAAGTAAAATGTAATCACAAGGACAGAGGAAATAGGTTTTCAGAAGTGGTAGAACACTAAGGCTTAAATTGGGAGGCTAAAAAATTGGTATGACTATTGAGGAAGTAAGTCCTTCATAAATGAGTTAACACGTATTGCAGCCAATTATTAAAGATTAGCCTAGAAATGAGAAATCATGAGTGCACTCTGAAAACTCAACACAGATTTGCCAACACAAGATCTATAATTTTAATGGAAAACTGATAAATATTGGCCAGATTCGCTCACCGGGTGACAATATTACGATAATTTGCAAATTAGGCCCGACCTTATGACTGAAAGCCATACGGCCATGTGATAAAAACTCTGGCAAGATTGAAAAAGACCGAGAAAACACAGCGAAAAGGAAACAGATAAAATGTAAAATTGTGGTTTCATATAATTAAAACGCCTCGACCTCATTGCACGATAAAACATTTCAACAGAAAAAAGGCTATTCACAAAAACCAGAACTTGGCACACTATACCACGAGCTGAGGTCGAATGCCAAATATAATTCTTCGGCGTGTACTACAAAATCCAGACTAATATGTTAGTCTGTTTCTCTACAACAGCCAACGCAAAAAAATAACTCGACAAAGGAAAAAATTGTTTTAAAATAAAAAAACACGACATGTCAACAACATATTATATTATGGGACTAATGCTTGCCAGAATATAACCTGGGAATCTGAAAACAATTGTACGGTGGATGTCACATGAAAATAGAATCTACATGACGAAGCAAACATGAGATTACTGACCTTCGGAAAGAATTCCGTGAACTCCGCAGAAAAAAGCCGACGGAGAAGGACTG
The DNA here is from genome assembly GCA_933228895.1 of Platycnemis pennipes. Lineage (NCBI taxonomy): Eukaryota > Metazoa > Arthropoda > Insecta > Odonata > Platycnemididae > Platycnemis > Platycnemis pennipes. Next base: position 120,769,410 of record OW121854.1, on the reverse strand, counting down.
CGGCCATCTGCCGCAAATCTTCTCCAAGAGCATCATTGTGAATTGAGGTTATTAGGAACGGCACTTTAGATTCAACTGGTAAGGCATTGTAAGCTTCCTGCAAAACATATCATCCAACACTAATGACCATGATTGGGCAAGAGTTAAAGGTTCTCATGATTAAAACTTGCAACAAGACTTAAACAGTATGAAATTAAAACAGAAGATAATTGTGAATAGTTCCAAGGGAAAATAATTGCTAAGGAGAAAAACCAGATTTAGTCATCAATATAAATATTATAACAATGATTTACGCCAAAATGGCGTTTCCAATAGTAAAGCATGATATTCAGGAACACACAATTACATAATGTACAACGGGTTCACTTTTCCGAGTAATTTCCTTATATCACAACTACGAAAAAACTACTTTTCGCTAATCATAACAGATAAAATAACATGTGGTTGAGCCGTCAGTATGTGCGCGGGCGAATGCCAACGTGTACGGCACATTTATCAAGTTCGGTTCAAGTACCACCACAGCTGTACATGCAAAAGAGTATAATTTCTCAATAACATCTAAGTTAAAGAAATGTAATTCACCTCAGCTTGTGTCCGTATATCATTATCTGTACTAAGTAGTGTTCCTAAAAGCTGCTGGAACTGTTCTTGATCAGCCGCCATCTTTCTTTGTGGTGCCGGAAGAAAGAGGGCTTGCGTCATGTGTTTCCCGCGTATTTTGCCCCTTTCGGACTTTAATATAATGTGGTGAACCAGCGTACTACTTAAGAACACGAACTTCACTTAGTTTTATCGATATTCAAAAGATGGCAACATACAAAAACGCGGGATATTTTGAACGAAGAGAAAGGTAGATGAATCGCGCTCACATTATTTAGTGGCCAGCAAGAATACTTGGTTAATTTATAATACAACCTAAATGCGTTACAATCATAGATATCACTCCATTGAGGGGTTTTTTTTGTGGTTAAGGATCCAGTTTTGATGAAAACATTGCGTAGAGATAGCAGGAAAATAAAACCTGGAAACTTTTCTATGACTTCCAGAGCAAATTGCAAGTGTTGCCGGAAAAATTTCTATTCGAAAATTGCACACTGTGGTCAAAGAATGCAGTTAATCTTCCTGACTCCACAGTTCATGGTGACCGTAAATCATTATCCGTACTAAGCTTATTATTACTGCGGTTCATACAAACACCAGCTTCCAGAACACCAGTATACGTGGCTGTCTTCACTGCGGGCAAATACATAGGTACTCATTTAGGTCATAATTATGAGATATTTCCTCTATTTAAATGGAATAAGCCAATTTTGAACAAATTCCTCGGGGAATAACATATTTCCCTCCGAGAAAACATGAAAAGGTAGTCAAATTTAATGTGTTTAAAAGGATTTACTATGAATCAAGCTACATGAGGGATCGCGGTGAAAAAGCAGTAGTCTTGCAGATGAAATTTATTCGTCATAGTAAATACCTGGTTTGACCACGACGAGAGCCGAAGATACACATGGAATATGACGGGGAACACTGAGAGATATCAATTAGATTACATAAACGTTATACAGACATTTAGAAACAGCCCATTATATTCACATAGTGTTCCCTATTGCTGACGTTGATTCCCACCACAACTTATGAACGATGAAGCGCGGTGTTAGATTCACAGGATAAAAGGGGGTTGGAGTGAAGGGAATATAGAAACATAAACTGACAAAAGAGAGGTGAAATTTACTGTGAATGTGAAATTCTCTACGCGAAAGGTAGATTGGATTATCTCGATTAGGTGACCAAGGATTCACGAGGTGCACACATGAATGGTTTGCAAATTTAGTGTGAATAAATCGCTCGCTACAATATCATTTATTGTTTCCACTTGAGTTTTTCTCATTTGTGTCGACCATAGAGCCCCCAGATAATCAGCGGTTTTAAGTTTTAACACACATAATATGAGAACCATTCGTGTTTGTACCTCGTGATTCCCTGGTTACCTATTCGAGGTGATCTCGGCGGTTTCAAACCCAACCCCCGCAATCCCATCCCTTGAGGATGAGTGCGGATAAGGCAGTTTCCTACTATTTTTTATGGTCTTCATCAAAAGCTTATAACTTATGGAGTACACGTATTTTAAATCGTTCAATTTTAGAATTGCGCTAAGTATTTCTCCTCATTAATTAAAAAGTGAACATTCTCAACGGCGCAGAAACGTGATGGCATACTATTGCTTGCCGGTCGATTATATGTACAAGAGACGTCAAAGGTCATGTACATATTCTTCGTTTCCCATTCGTTCTTCTGCGCACATTCCTCTTTTGACGGTCATTGGAGAGGTACTGCCCATTGGTAGGGTAGATTGTCTCCAATAATTATGAAGTGGTCCATTACATTTTAGTTTCGAAGCTATTTTGTGCACTACGTCTAACGCCATTTATTGAGGTTCTTAGACATCACACACATACGTGCAATGTGCCTAGAATATGTTGTGAGAATATATTACTTCATGTGGTGGAAGATTGTGATTGTCTATATCACTATGAAGAAAAATTTTCTTTTTTCCAAGCTGCTAACCATCACTCTTCGAGTCCAAAAGTTAAAATCATCTTGAACAAAATTATGAGTTGTCTTTGGAATGAGAGACGGCCGCAGGCTTCCGGCGACCCTGCGGCTTGGAAGCCATGGAAGTTATGAGCGGGGACACCACGACTCAAACTGTTGTGTCTCTGACACAACGGTTATTCGGCTGGCCGATCTAACCTCTCCAAACGCAGACCAACCTTAGGTGTCACCCGAATCTAAGTCAAGTACAGTTTTTAAAATAATGGAAACATTATCATCATACGTGAGAGATTATTATAGCGTTGAAAATTTCTTGCACACTTCGCAAAGATGCCCATAACTACGACTTGCGTTATTGGAAGAAAAAAAGAAGTAAAGAAGTAGACATTGGATTACATTACTGGTTCTCAACACGTCAGACTAGGTTCACACGGACCCCTTCTAGTGGGAAAATGGATTAGGGAAAAATTAGATAAATAGCAAAGAAGATCAGCTAGCTTTGCGAACAATTGCTATGACAAGGAGTTAGTGTAACTTCTACGAATGAAAAAATGGGATGGGAGAACCCTCAAACATGAAGAAGACAAGCCAGGCTACGGCTTTTATATAAGTACACGGCAAACGAGATCACCTACGACACTGAGTTAATTATAAGAGCCCAAAACTACATTGGTAGACAGGACCGCAAGGATAAGATTGGAGAAACACACTGCAACACAGTCGTCATCGGACAACAATCCTTGGATTGGTTTGACGCAGTCCTGCACTCGATTCTTCTATCGGCCAGCCTCTTCATATCAACGTAATTCCTCTCTTTCACATTCTTCACAGCCTGTTCAATATGTCTCATACGAGGCCCGTCTTTTCAATTCTTCCCGTTCTCTTCTCCCTCGGCGATTGTCTTCATCTGGCCATCGTGTCTTAATGTAGTAATTTTTTCACATGCCAATTTATGAGCATCGTTTATTAAGATGTGGCCGATTTTCAGACTTCTCTTTTCTCCCACTCTTCTTAATACTTCTTCGTTTGTCACTCGCTCAATCCATTTAATCTTCATCATTCTTCTGTAGCACCACATTTCGAATGCTTCTTTTTTCTTGTAGTTTTCTTGAAAGTTTTTGTTTTCCTAGTGTTACGTTGGTCTTGGCCTCTTCTCTCTCTTGCTGCTCACCAATATCTTAGTCTTCTTCTTATATAGATTCAAATATTCGTTCAGTCCTCAAACAATTCTTGACCATGACAACTTTAAGACTTCTCACACCGTGATGCCTACGTAAAATAAATATACCTTAATACGACAATGAATTTGTACGCATAATACTAATACGGATTAATTAAACAAATAGATATGAAATTCAGATACTGTATTATTTTCATTTTAGGATTTCAGCATACCTGCATGACTAACTAATATGTGTAATGCATGTCGGCAATACTTCTTAAATATATCTTTGCATGTTGGATGAAAGGAAGAACTGGTAGGTAATGTAGTTCCCGCACTATACTATTAGAAATCTCTCCTAAGGTACGTAGTATGAGTAAACTTAAGTGCATTTATGGTGATAACTCCCCCCCCTGCCACACACCCTCGATGTAGCTTGCAGGTAGTCGTCAGATATAGTCTATTTTCATAGTTATAGATATAGTCTATTTTTACGTTTTTCAACATTTATTTTCCTCCACTCTTTCTCTTTTAAATTTACATCAAGTTTTACCACGTTCATGTTCCTATCTTTAAACACTAGCTATACTATCAGTAGGATTTCGCAGGTTTTTCATACCTCTATTTTTGTGTGGGTGTTTTCCTACAGTGGATTTTTCGTAAAGGACTTAAGCGTAATAATCCTCACGTTTTCCCCACAGTTGTAAATTCTTTCACACACCATAATTATTTGTTGTTTAATATTTACATTTAATTTATTTGTTGTTTCATATTTACATATTATGCGCATATTTATTTTTGTTACTTTTTATTTCTTTAATCACCTGAATCATACGCTTTAATGTTTTTAATTATTCATTTTTTAACCTCAGAATAGAGCTGTTTTAGGTAATGAAATTCGGAACATATGTTTTATGTATTTATTTTGACGAGGGGTTAGACGGCAGAAGGGACATTTTTGTCACAATCACCCTCCAATTAAGACCTTTCATTATTATCAGTAATATCTTTTTCCTCCCCTTTACTCCCTTCCCTAGCACTCTAACCCTAATTAAGGTCTTCATAAAACCTTTGCTATTCATTAAATTGGTCAACTCACCTCCTAATTTCTTCCAGATACATCCAACCAGTGGCTTCCATCTCCTGTTAGTCCACATTTCCGATCATAGCCCCCACGATACAGATGATACAGATATCTTCTCGTCGTCTTCATGGCCCGCATTCCGTAGACATGTAACGTCGCTCTTCATACCAAACTACGCGCTACGCTAAGCTAAGCTCCACGGCAAACTGAAGCCGCATCGTTACGCTTCCGTCATGGGTAGATATCAACTGCTAATGAAATATTAACCAAAATAAAAGAGAAGGTAGCTAGATGGTTACTTCAATAGACTAGATAAGGGCAAAGTTAGAAAAAGGTCGATAATCGAAGATCGTAATAAAAGGGCTATTCATCAAATTGGTCTACCTACCTAATTTCATCCAGAGACATCCAACCATGGCCTCCATCTCCTTTATTTCTTTTCTCTTCCACTCGTTCCACTCAATGGTCACCTGGCTATTGGACATTCCACTTTCCTATAGCAACTTCATTAAGGAAATAGACATTATTAAACATATTGATAAAATTAATGAGTACAGCACAGAAACCATCGATAAAATTCTTAAGAAAAAACGCCTATTACGCGCGAGGAAACTAATTTATGACGCGGATTGTGACACCGAAAAGAATGTGAGCAAGTGATATAAATTAACTTATATTATGGGGATATCGGAGAGGGTTGCTAAAATCTTTCCCAAAGATAAATATGAAATTCCATTTTACAATCGGAAAAGTCTTAGAAACATCCTTAGTTCCACGAAAGATAAAATAGAGACATTGGAAAAGTGTGGTGTATGAGTTAGAATGCAAAGACTGTGATGCAGCATGCATAGGTCAAACAGGAAGGTCGTTCAAAGTGAGGTTGAAGGATCATCGAAGATGCTAATTGACGGGTAATGAATTTGCGAAGCAGTTGCGCGAGGTGGGCCATGCTAGCGATTTCGTCCCTGAAGTTCTTCGCCAAGAAATGAAGGGCAGGAGACTCTACATCATGGAGCAATCATATATATTATTACAGAAAGGTCTTTTTTCTGTCATTCCGTATATGCTCCGTTAATACTGCGCCTACAGTGATAAATGAGGTATCGTTTTAAACGTTGAATCACCGGCTTCTGACGAAAAATACAATCTCAATCTCAAGTTTCACTATTTACCCATTAATTTGACTTAAAAGTTTCTATTTTTCCATGCCGATTACTCGCTCGAGGCATATCGACTCCACACATTTTTTTAATTCTAAACTTCAAAAAAAGGTTTAAAATGAAAATAGTACGAAATGCACATAGTGATTGTGCATGGGTGAATGGTCATCTGGTAAGTCAATGCAATTAAAACTTTTTGATTTCGAAAGTACTTTATGATACACCTTCTTCTCTATTTACAACCCAATTACACCGTTTCCTTAACATACTTATTCTCTAATAGCGTGAAAGTGCGAAATTTTCGCACGGGTTACCTAGTTGGAAATTAATAAGAACGAGAAAAGTGGACATTTGGTGAATGCACTTGTTCTTTCCGGACTTTTTCCCATCCTTGACGTCGCCTTATGGGACAAAAATAAGGCTTGAGTTACCACCCTCCCTTTTTTATTTTCCACTCCACCCCCGTTGCCTATTTTTCTATACCTTCTAGCCTTCCCCGCATGACTTGCAGACCACATGGCTTTCCTGTGTCAACCTTCTTAGCACCTACCCTTAACCGCCCCCTCCTCTAACCTTGAATACCCACACATAAAGGAGAAAATATCTGTATATTGCACCTGATGATGCCCACTGCTGTATGTAACCGGTCGTTTTTTAAATACACCCAGTGAAATTTTACAATGTTTTCATTTTTGTTAACGATGAGATTTCACAAAGCTGAGCCTGATTCCATAGAATTCACTACAAATATCTTCTCATCCTCTTTGTGACAGTGGCAGTGGATGTGGGCAGGGAGAGAATAAACTGGTGAACGTGTAAAAAAGCCTGGAAGTTAGGAAATTCATTATAACGCTTGTTTGCAACATGACTCATTATCGTGGGCATTAACAGCAGTAGAATAGGGAAGATTAGAATCGATTCTTGTTTGAAGACGATCGATGGAAACCCAATGTCACTCTCGGACCGCGGTTGTAAAATATAAAAAAAAACAGGGCAACGTTAATCGGTCTCTTTGAGTCCACTTGAGTAAATTGGATGAACGGTTGTCGAGGGAGAAATGAACAGAGGCCAGAAATTTCGGAGGAAAGCCAAGGATGAGATACCGGCAAGTAATAAAGGGTATAAAAGACGAAGCTCACCTACATGAAGATGTCGGCTGATAGAAGAACCGCAGATAAAACTGCGTTGTACCAATCTTAAGACCAATGATCTGTGATTACGACGAGGAACAGCAACACTCAGTAATAAAAATCTTTAATTTATTTATGAGCAGAGTAGAAGTGATAATGAATCAATAGTTAAGTTGATAGGTGATAGTTCATAGTTAAGCACAAGCAGCGAAGCCAAATTCGTGAATCAGAAATGTTGAACTGCTCTCTAGCAGTCTCATTTTGATAAAATAATGTAATAAGTGTAAACAGGGCCAAAGATTTATTCAACTTCAGTATTATTATTGATAAAGCGGTTAATCCTTTTGCTAGCGGTGAACAACTTAGGATACATAATGAAGAACTCTCTGGTGAAGAGAGGGCGTTTCTTTCTCGAAGCTTATTCTTGTCAAAAAAATTTTTATAACAGTGTGTTACACTATAAATTTAACATATTATATGAATATATAAAATATATTTGGATTTTGATGGAACTTTACCAAAACTGTTACATTATTACTTGTTAATCTCTCTTAAAATATTTTATTTAGATTGAAGTGATGCGTATAAAATAATAAAGCGTGAGATAAAAGGTTGTACCCCTCAACGAAAATATTATAACATCTTTAAAGTACTTCAGCTGATGACTCAAGAAGCTTTGTGTTAATTTTTACGCTCTAAATATAACTTCAAGCGTTTAATATGAAGCATTAGCCAAATTTCTATTTAAATTTTTGATTAACCATCTACAAATGAATGAATCTTTATTAAATTTGGTAATATATACTGACCAACCTCAAACCAGTAGCTGGGCCATATGTTGTACATACATATATCGCCAAACATTGTTCCAATGCTAACTTTTTCATTTATTCACTAAATATTCCTGCAATGCATTTATGGGTAAATGTAATATGTAGATAATTTGGAAAGTTTGCATATAACTCTGGAGATGTTAACGAGCAGATATACGCATCATGTCTGTTAAATAAAACTAAAAGACGTTGTAATAGCCAGTCTTCATCATTTGCGCTCCAGAGGTCCTTCTGATTCAGCATTTATCCGGCTTCCCCGTTTGCCGCCATTGATAAATCCAGGTAGTTTGATCGCCCTCCGCGAGAGTGGGCGCTAATCGAGGGATGGCGGGCACCTGCCCATGGGGGTCATGGTGGCGGCAAGATTTCCGTCGAACCAAGCAAGCGAAGCGATCGGCAGCAGTTGCTCGGCAGACACTCTTGAGGAGGGTGTTGTTTCACAAGATATCAGGGGTTGGAGCATATCACCGGACGAGTGCTGGAGAGGAGTTGTGCCCACTACTGGATTTTATTTACTCCGTTCACTTCAAATCGAGAAAGAAAAAGGGTGGGAGGGAGGTCGTGGTGTGTACACAACTCGCCGCCCCTGACGACAATCGGTTTGTTTGGGGGCATTGTTGGCAGCGACCGCCCGTCGATATCACCTGCTGACCACTCGGACGGCCGATGGGGACGTCGTGAGTGAGTACGGCTCGCGGCGCTGACCGGAAAGAAGCCGGCGGAGAACACGAAACAGGTAATGCTTATTTTGGAATACTTAAAAAATTATAAATGTCTATCGTATCCATAAGGATCGCAAAGGATTCGCTAGTGGACTACATTTGAGGAATTGATCTGGTCCGCATTTTCAACTTTTGATCACTGCGGGTTCAAATAGATGTTTACGTTAGTTGTGGCGCGGAAATCTCTTACCCGAGTTTAAAAAATTTCAGCAACAGGAAAAAATAACTGAGCATTAAAACGAAAAAAAAATTAATACCTCTTTCTGTGGCATTGAATATACTTTCATTCACGCTTAAGAAATAATGTATGCTTTATTTTCGGATTAGATGTTGAGCTGAAACACGCATGTAGATTGATTCCTCCCAGGAATATCATTACCTCCCTGATAAATGTACATTTTTCTCTTCAAAGACATACCTATTGAAAATTCACATTTCGGTCGAATTTCAACGCGCGTTACTTCAAATTTTATCCTCTGCCAACATAACAAACGAATGGAAGAATTTAAATTCGTTATTAATTTTGAGCCAAGCAAGCACCCATTTACATCAACATTTTCCAGCGCAGGTCACCGGGAGGGTGTGTGGCAGTGGGTGAGTCCACATATCCGAACATGTGTTGTCGACGAGTAAACAATCGTGCTCCTAGTGACTTCACTAATGATTTCACTGTTTCGAGACTGTGCACTGTTCACTGTGACAGAACAACCTCATTCATCAAACTGACATAAAGCAGACAGACTAAGAAAAAATCTTAAACAATTATATTCATGGTTACGTGCCAAACACGTTACTGTCTTTTTTCTTCCCGAATCTTCTGATATGTTTATATTACGACAACATTGACTGTTTTGCGTTGTCTGTTTCATCTGCATCTACATGATACTCTGCAAGCCACCATAAAGGCGTGTGGCAGGGGGTGAATTCTCACCAAACATGCACTACATATCATGCATAAAAAAGGATTAGTATTAATATACTAGTCTAAACTTCACTATTTGTTTGCACTGTTTGTGTGGTTGAGTCACTTCATTTCCAGTAAAACCCCGATTTTCCGTGCTAGTGACTTGTAAAGGGTGCACGGATAATCGGGAAACATCACGACCACAACACAACACCACAAACATAATCCGCTGTGTGGTACTGTCCGGATTCATTCCTCTATGGTGCGCCGCCAAAGTAAATAAACTCCGTAGCAAAATAACATAATCTGCCAGACTCCCCAATCAATCCATCTCTCTATTACCAATCAAGATGCTCCTACTAAGGTACCTCCAAACAAATTGACAAATGTCAAGCATATCCCGCCAGACCCCGATTAATCAAACATTATCCTGAACTCCTTAATCATTAACAGCAAACATGAACGTCTGTACAAATCCTCCTAAAACATTTTCCCTAGAATTAGACAACCCCATTAATACTTACACACAACAAAACCTTTAACGACACCACCTTCCAAAAGCAACACTTAGTACACCAAAATAAAAGAAACCACTTAGAATTAAATTCAAGAAAAGCACTCCCATAAAAGCCTCCCTATAGGGGGATATGCTGCAAGTGGGAAAGAAAAGGGTCGAATAAAAGCCCTCATAGCAGAACAGAGAGAGAGAGAGAGAACACAATCTACCAATGAAAAGAACTTCGCTGTACATAATTGCAAATTTTATGACAAAAAATAATCCAGTAGAAGAGCTGTCCCGGCCGCAATTTAAATGTTCGCAAGCCACGGGCGGCAGCACGAAGCCTGGCATGTAAGACATCGGATCAGTTGGTAGGGAAAGTCACGACTGGAGAAATATAAAAAAAGTTGGCTTGCCTTTGAGACCAGTGTCGATACACTAAATACATCTACATCTACATAATACCCTGCAAGCCACCATAAAGGTGTGTGGCAGGGGGTGAACTCTCACCAAACATGCACTACATATCATGCATAAAAAAAGGATTAGTACATGTATATGTACTGTTCAAAACTACACTATTTAAAAAAAGATAAAAATAGTAAAGCATACATGCAAAAACATGAGGTTAGTTGGTTTAGCTATAAGTCCTTATACCAACATGCAGCTACAAATGTTATCCATTGCTACACTCGTACTGGATATATTTACCGTTATTCATATCCCTAATAGTACGAGGAAAAAAAGGACATTTTGAATCTGTCAGTTCGGCAATCAATTTCTCTAATTTTGTGATTATGGTCCAGTCTACCATAGTAAGTTGGGGTCCGCAAAATATTTTTAACATCATCACTGAAAATATGGTCTTGGAATTTTTTAAAGAGGTTAAGTCTAAATTTATAGATATAGATAATAGATTGGCGACGCACGGATAATCCGCAGCCCGGATAACTCGCCCACAGATAATCGGGAATTCACTGCAACTACAATAATAATTTATTGTGAAAGTACTCTATGTCGGAAGGAATGGAAAAGGAGAGAGGTAATAGCGAGAATTTTTCCCTGAGTCCTTCTCTAAAGCGCTCAATAGAGAGCACGTGAAAAATCACCTCGAGGAGGGCGAAAATAACACAGTGAGAATACGACGACATCATGCTCAGATTTGTGGCTCCTTGCATTAAATCTCTTGTGCCAAAAAATGCAAATTCAAGCCGCGGAAGCTAATTTAGCGAAAGCGTCGAAAGAGAGCGCTTTAGCCGCGGAGCGGAGCAGTCGCTACCCGCGCATAAGGCAAACGCGAATTGCCGTGATTTTATCTTTGTGTGCCAACATTTTCGAGCACGTAATCTTTTCACTCTAGTGCGTCTAACTTGGATACTTTACACCTCTAACTTAAGAAATTCGTTGGTCTCGTGCTATGGAATTTCAAATATTTCGTCATCTTTCCTCGACGCCCAAGAAATGAGTTCCTTGATATTTCCTGCGGGGGCACTCATGGTATCAGCGTAATGTTTACGGATTGTAGAATCCAATGAGTGAAAAAAAGTACGAAAAACGGTAAAAAAATTCATTCATAAGTGAAAGAGTATGAAGGTTTCCCTCATATTTTTTCACATGCTATGGTGTTTTCATCACTACTTGAGCGGTACCCCTGTGTTTTATCCAATTACATCCTGAGTAGGAATGGGAAGGCCATTTATTTTTTTTCACCGCTCAAGTGTAAACATGGGTAAGGTTCAAGAGACAGGTTTAACAGGCGTTGGCTATTGAGAATTAGTCCGCGAGCTGACCCGTTTATGTGCCTCAAATACTATATGGATGAAGAGGGAATAGTTAATGCAACGTTGGGCAATTTGAAACACTGTTAAGATAGAATTTTGGTGAAATAAACAAATTGTCACATAGTCGTCGGAGTCTATCGGGTGCAGCTGCGTATAACGCGTTATCACAACCCGTTAAACGCAGCTGCACCCGAAAGACTCCGACGACAATGAATTTCGCTGCGAAAACCTACGTTCCTAAGTTGTCACATAATTGTTCACCGTTTTATACTTAAAATAAAAAATATATTTTAGACAAAAAGATATTTAAAATAAAACTGTGGACAAATATGGCGACTTGTTTCTTCCTCCATTATCAGATATGTTCGACAACATCTCACCTTTCAAGTTTATGGATAGAATTTTCATCATTCCCTCCCCATAACTATTCTTTTTGCCCAAATATGATAACTTCGTTAATTAAGAAATATTCGAGTCTTTTGTTTTCCTCCTGAATTGGGAAAGTTTCTCAATTCGTATAAATATCAACGATAGAAGAGTGAGTGAGTGTTGTTGACGGAGAGTCACCGATGTCTGCGCGGTGGGGAACACCCCCTCGAGAGGAGGAGGGTACTTGCAATGCAACCGGACATTTGGACAGCCACTGCATTGAACATGGCAGGCAGAATGCGATGGAGTCTATAGGGAGTAGCAAATTTAAGGATATACACGAAAAAGAAATGTAAGAATATATGAAATGGGTTAGGCGTAACTTCGTGGAAATTACGAGTATCCATGATAAGAAAGAAGATCAACAGGTATAAATCCACACTTTAAATTGAGCACAAACCCATGGTTCAGCAACTTAGTGCCATTATCGAGGTTTTTTTACCATGGAGAAAATGGAAAAATGCTCAATAATACTCGTAGGATAGCGTATGACAAATGAATGAAGCGGATCCTTTTTCAAAACGTTCACCGATTCATCGTTCTTTTGATTGTACCGATTTTGAACGGAAAGGTCGAGGAGGGACGGAATAGGTGTTTACGTTATCTCACTTTCTTTCCCTTAATCTTAAGGCCGCTTTCAACGATACAATTTTTTTGTACAATATCTTGTACAAACTCTTGTATGAGGAAATTGTACCGTGTAAAGCGACAAATTGTACGAACGCTTGTGCGATTGTCTGAATGACTGAACGGGAAATAGAACCTGTTCTAATTCCATTCAGACAAACATACAATTTCGTTCAGTTTATACAAGCGTTTGTACAAAAAATTGTACAAAAAAATGTATCATGTAAAGCGGCCTTTACAGTGGCTCTGAAATTTTAGTGGTGGCGTTCTATTAGTCAGGGAATTGTCTCATCATCACATATATTTATTTTGATAATTTTGAACGTTTATTTTCCCTTACACCATTTCTCTCATTAGTGGAGCATATCTTCCCTCCTCCCTTCCAAAACAAGTATCCTTTTCCACTCTTCTACTCCTGCATTTCTTATCACTTTACCCTACATGATAGTCTTAATTAAACCACCAATTTATATTACTTGGTTCATCCACCTCCGCAGTCTCCTCGTTCCCTCTCTTCTTAAACTATTAATACCATTTCCAAAGTTTTCCTGAAGCACTTTTTCATTTTTCTTCATTTCCACACCATAAAATCCTCACTGATTGGCTCATTTTTGAATCCATCATGAATAGAGTGAAATTTACTTACCTTTCATCAGCCCAAAAGCGGGTCCATGAAACACACATCTTCTCGTCGAAGGAACGAAAAATGGAAGCAATTTTATGTCCGGTAGACTGCTATAGGAACGAAAATATTATAAAGAAAGATTCTCCTTTCATGATGGAAAATTTTGTATTTTTCCTTGAATCCATCCAAAAACTTCTCTTTATATCAGGTAGTTGAATGTTAGAGACGGATTTTGAAATTTTGAATGATATCATTGAGGGAGTTGGAAAGATTGCGGCGAAATAAACGCATTGCCTCGACACTAATGTCTGTTTTTTTTCCAATAATAGTATAATTCCTTATTGGCGGTCAATGGGATCGTTTACCATATTATTTAATGTCGAATCTCATAAAATTTGTAAAAGAAAAAGACATATTTTCCGTTCTTTGATCCGTCAATTAGTTCTCGAGTTATAAGCGGAGAAACACTGATGTCTTTAACCCTTCGGAAAAGTGGGCGTGCAATGGACTAGTACGTCATCCACTTCGTCAAATCACAACTAAGACTGTGAAGATCCTTCGCCTTATCACAAAGGGTGACACACAGCTGACTTCGCCAATGGATGTGGTTGCGACAGGACGTCTTCGGGCAGACCTCCCCTCCCCACCTCAGCTCCCCTTCCGCCATGGACGGGAGGTGGATGGCGTACATATCCCTAACGCAGCTCGTCGGTGGGCGTCACCTTTTGCGTATTTTAATTTTTGATTTATGAGCGAATGGCTCTGGTTATAGCATTAATTTTTTCACTAAAATTCATTATTCGTTTCCATCTAACGATATTGTGTACAAAATAGCGATTTCGGTTCCGAGCAAACGCCCCCATTCGTCTTTTCTTCTCCGACATTTTTTTCGTTTGCTTAAAATTCGTATTGAGATTCAGTTACGATCCTCCGTCGCGGTATAAACTGCAACAACGCATTGGATTCGGAGTAACGTAAGGAACGCGTCTAAGGTTTCTGGCGATTAGAGATAAAAGTTCAGATATGAAAGGTGCGTTTACATGTATAATTCCATTTCCCCGCACCGTAAACAAAAGCGAAACTATATGAAACGCAATCAGAAAGGGAGTAATATTTTTACTATGGCAGGGCGTCCGGGATGGAGACAGTCGACTGCAAAGCCCGATTCGTATTTGTGAACATGCACTGCGATATGAGTACAGGTCGATACTGCACATGTTTCGAACACTTTCGGTCCACATTCGACCTATTAACAGAGCAGAAGCTTCAAAAGTAAAATTTTTCCCCATTTGGAGTTCCGAAAATGGGGAATGGGGTCGTTTACCATATTTCTTTTATTGCCGAATCTGATAGAGTTTGTAAAATAAAAGGACCCACATTTTTCCGTTTTCTGATCCGACAATTATTTCCCGAGTTATAAGCGGCGAAAAACTGATGTTTTTAACCCTTTCCGAAAAGTGGGCATGGTGCAACCTCTGACGTATATCGACTTCGTCGAATCATAACTGAGCCTGCGAAGCTACTTCGTCTTATCGCAATGGGGGGCGGGGGGGGGGGGAGGGGGACAATTGACTCTGCCAATGGGAGCGATTTCGACAGCATCTGTGCGAGCAGACCTTCCAAGAATCCCCCTCCACTCCCTTCCCCTCCCCTGAAAGCAGTCAAGGACGGGAGGAAAATGACGTCAATGTTATCACAGCAGCATTTTCGGTGGGCGTCACCTTTTGCTGATTTTAATTTTTGATTTATGAGTGAATGGTTGTGGTTAGAAGATTAATTTTTTCACAAAAATTATTTTTTCGTTTCCATCTAACGAGTTCGTGTACGAAGTTGCGATTTCGGTTCCGAGTAAACGCCCCCATTGTATTCGTAGAATCGGGTTCATTACAGATTCGTGTAAATACGGTATCTGAATTACTTCTATGCCCCGCAATACCCCAATACCTCCTCCTCCTCCCAGCCATGTCTCAGTCTTGCCTGCAGCTATTGCGAGTGCTTGACACACGCCCTTGCATGCAGAAATGAGTTCACCTCGCCAGCACCTTCCATTCCCCCTCCCCGAAAACAAAAGTGAAACTGTATGTAACCTAATCAGAAAGGGAACGAAATTTTTACGAGCGCAGGGCGTCCGGGATGGTAAACGTCGGAGGAGGTGATTTACACGCCGAAATTTTCTCGAAAGTGAAAGGGTGATCGCGGGGGCGTGATTCAGTGAAGGAGCGTGCGTTGTTAGCGAGAGGGGAGAGGTCGCCTTTCCGATTGAAACGAGCGTGGCACACCGCGTCAAAAGTGTTCCGCAGTTCCTCCTGTGCGTGCGAAGGATATATACGCACCGCGTGCGTTCCCACTGCGCAGGCGAAAACCATACGCACTGCCTGTCTGCAAAAGCTGGGATTGACGAGCCGGATTGCGATTCATCTACACGTACACGATACCCTGCAAGCCACCGCGAGGGTGTGTGGCAGGGGGTGAAGATCACCAAGCATGCACTACTAACATGCAAACTAGCAACTATATTGTCTCATGCAACTTGATTGTTAGTATCTATAGTATTTAAGGGATTAATACATGCATCATGCACTACAGAATACTTTAAAACATTTCCCCTACCTATCCCTTTGCTATGCTGCCTATTCTGTTCTCTTATAGTACGGGGGGAAAATGCCATTTTGAATCTATCGGTACGACAATCTATCTCTCTAATCTTATTTATCTGGTCGAATCTAGCATAATACGCTGGTTTTTTAACATGTGCCTAACATCTTCAGTAAAGCTATCCGATTGAAATTTCTCTAATAGATTCAATCTGTACTTTAACCTACGCTCCGATAATGATTCCCACCCTAATTCGTTTATTAATTCTGAAACGCTACTCAACCTATCGTAACACCTTTTAACATCTACATCTACACGATACCCTGCAAGCCACCGCGAGCCAACGAACTAATTTACCTAACGAACCTATAACGAACCAACCAAACGAACCGAACGAGCCAGCGATGTGGCTGGCATCACTCAAACACGAACTGTGATTAGTGATTGTGATCAACTGGGACTTCCATGCCACCCCCTTAAATGTGACTGTTCCGATTCAATCACTGTGATTATAAAATGGGATTGGGATCGCATTTTAGGCGACTGGTCATACGTCGTTACGTCGTTTACGTTCCAAAGCTCACTGCGAGCACTGATTAGTCTGTTATCATATTGTCATTGATTCTACCACCAACTCCCACAATGGAGAAAATAGGAGAACCAGAGAATGATTTTAAATTATCCCATTACAAGTTACCATTGAAGGAGTTGAATTTTCGTATTTCACAGCCATATATATTTATTTTAATAAACATCTTCAAAAGTTTAGGAAGATTCTTCGATCAAGTAATTGCATAAATTAACGTAAACAGTTTTTATCATTAACTTTTGAAGATATTTCTTCAAATATGTGGCTGAGAAATACGACAATTTTTCTCCGGAAATTTAAACTTGAAGTGAAATAATAAAACCATTCCACGGCTTTTCCCCCTTTTTTCCCCCTTTTTTCCCCATTGTGAAGGTTGGCAGTTGAAACAATCACAATATAATCACAGAGTAATCATTACTCGCATTGTGCTTTATCGCAATCGCGTCGCGGTTCTTGCAGCAGTTGTCAGCAGTAACGCCAGAGGTCGCAGTAATTCCTAATCACAATTCACAAGTTTCGCCGGAACGGAGTCACAGGTTGTGATGCTGTTACTGTTACATATCTGTGACTTCATCATAGTTCGCTATATATCCCTCATCACTAACTGTAATGTGAAAACAGTGTTCAGTTATAATTATACATTTATTAAAATAATCGCGTTGTCCATAGTGCTTGATGTTACGATCCCGCAACCTTGTTTATTTTTTGTGGAGACCAGCAAAAAAGAGAAAAAGCTAATAACAAAGTCTATAGGGAACAGTCCGCGAATATTTCAGAGAAGATTGCTTTTCATGCTATAAATGATAATAGGACCAATGTATATCCTTTATGAAGGAAAATACGCTCGGGATGAAAATACTAAAAAAGTGAGACTATCTGAAATTTCAAAACAATATCCACAAAATGTTAATCAAAAGAATCTTGAAGAAGAAATTGTCAAAATGGAGAAAGACAATGAGCGCATGAATGGTATCTAACAGCAAATATATAGTTATCAGGTTTCTTTCTAGAACATATTAAAAGCTATCATAAATGCTAAATATTAACTCGGAACCTAAAATCGCTATTTTGTACATGAAATCGTTGGATGGAAACGAATAATGAATTTTAGTGAAAAAATTAATCTTCTAACCAGAGCCACTCGCTCATAAATCAAAAATTAACATTAGCAAAAGGTGACGCCCACCGAACGAGCTGCGATAAGGATATCTACATCATCCATTTTCCGTCCTTGACTGTTTTGAGGGAAAGGGAGGGGAGGTCTGCTCTCACAGATCCTGTTGCAACCACTTTCATTGGCAGAGTAAGCTGTGTGTCCCCCCAATCGTGATAAGGCGAAGGAGCTTCGCGGTCTCTGTTGTGATTGGATGAAGTGGATGACGTACGAGTCCTTTGCACGCCCAATTTCCCGAATGGGTTAAAAACATGTTTCTCGCAGCTTATAACTCGAGAACTAATTGACGGATCGAATGATGGAAAATAAGGGTCTTTTTATTTTCCGAACTCCATCAGATTCGGCAATAAAAAATATGGCAAACGGCCAACATTAAGCAAACAGTGCTACCCGTGAGGAATAATCATACAAATTAGTTCAGAAGGTATTATCGTACAGAAATCAATACGAACATTACCTGCACATACAAAAAGTCCTACCTGAGAGGAAATATGCGCGGGACTTTTAATACGAAACCCAACTAAACCATATTCAAGAAACGCTCTGGAGGATAGCTTTATCGCCTGGAATTTCAGCTTGGTGGCATTATTTCAGAATGGAGAGAAAACAATGGGCACTTAATCCCGCGAATTTAAAGTTGTTTGGCTTCCCACGGATATAAAACATATTTCACCCACACGCACCACGGAGCCTACAAAAAAATCTCTCATTTCTCCATCTTAATTTCAAAACATTCCTTCCGGAGGCATTATTATGCGAATAATGCGAAAACGGTTTTCTCTCATTTAGGAAAAAGAAGGCTGCATATAGAAATTTTAAAGTACAAATATAAACATGCTTAAGAAGTACTACCTATTTATAGAATGCTATCTCTTCCTTTCATTTTTATCTAAGGAGGAGAGATTATGCGATGAAACTGATGAAAATAGTAATGAGAGCAACAGAATGATCAGCTTATGGTGGGCGGATTCAATTGAATACTGAAAGACTATTTGTGTTGGAAATTGGGCACAGGCCGATTTGATGATTCGTTAGATGCACCAGTAACGTTATATAGGAGGAAAGACGTACTTATTTTTAACTAGCTGAAGGTGCCCTTTGAAATTCAACGGGAGGAAGAAATATAATAGTAATTACAAATTGTATTAAGAAATTTTAACATACTTGTGTTATGGAGTTAGCTCCGCTTGTTAGCCATGGCTCCAAGTCACTATCGGAACCATAAATATAATTTAAACTAATGTAAACATATAATCACTGCCTGGACTCACCTGGGCCTTTACAAAAATAAGATTGTTGTATAGAAACTTTCAGGCCAGAAGATACAAACGAGGTTAGAAGGGAGGGTGCATACGAATGTCTGTCTATATATTGTTGACAATGAGGCCAGATTCGGGTTTTTGGGAATGGTAGCACCCACCTCTTCGGCAAAAACTTTTTTCTTCTGATTTTTTATGCATGTTATGTTTGTCTCAATTCTCCAACACCATGATAATAGCGTCAATATACTTCCTACGGATACGTGTTAAGGAGGGTGATCCGAAAAGTGAAAGTCATGTCATTTTTTTATATTTTCAGCACTTATAGAACTAAAGTTCCTCTGTCTAATAAAGTAAAGATAATTATACCAACCCATACTCCTTTTTGCACAAATTGCATTTGAAATTACGTACAATTAATGGCGAGAATGGCCATCTATAACGTTTAAAAATACCATTGTGTCATGTCATTTTTGCAAAAAACTGATATTTTATGCGTAATTTCACAAGAAATAAAATGACACGAAAAAAAGGCACCAAGCCACCGTACTTTTCGCTAAATCCACCAATTTCTGCGCTGATAGCAGACGAAATGCGTTAGTTGTCTTCAAGTGGCGCTGCGGTCGCTCTAGCCAAAATGTATGGCGTATGAATAATAATATTACTAAAGAGATATTAAAGCATATTTCAGAAAAATATTATAACAATGTTCGATAGTAATATTCTGGTTTTATAAATTAGTAAATTCATTGAGTACATGAATTTATTTCTTTAAAGTAAATCCTTAATTGACTCCATAGTCGAGCTGATTAAAATGATCATAAAAAAGAAATCCTTCGACACTACATCGTATTTCTTGAGATACTTACTTCTTTCAATAGCTTAGGTAATTTTATTTATGAAGTAAGGATCACTTAGCAGGCATAAACTCGTACTTAAATTAATAAGATTCCTCAGACAACTTGACTCAAACAGTCGCGAGCCAACCTCCTTAATGCATTTTATTCCAATTAGATTAAATACTATTCTTATTACCTAGCCCAGATTTAGCCAACTTCAACCAGGTACTTGTCGCTCGGTTGTATATAAATTTAAACCTTCTACTGTATATTTGACGTATAATTATTTCACAATATATTTTTAGTTTTTCCGAATGGAAACCTACTTGATCTGGGATTAGCACGAAAAGTAAGCTCGTATGATTTTGCCAAATAAAATGAACGATCTAGATTCAAGAATTAGTTGCGATACGTCTTTTAGTACCTACCTTTCAATATCTTAGAGTAATTTTATTCTTATTACCTAGTACAAATTTAGCCTACTTAAACCAGGCAATTGTCGCTTGGTTGCGTATATTCACACCTTTTACTGCATATTTGACCTATAACTACTTTAAATTTTTTTTCATCTTGATACTCTTTTTTTATCAGACTTCATTTAAGTTTTTTATCATTTTCTTGTGTCTCAAAAGACACCAATTGTGATAGCGGTTCACTTCGAAATATGGTATAAATCAGTAAAATATTCACCTTTTGAACCCCGCAGAAACTTTTATTTAAATACTTTTAGTTTTACCGAACGCAAACTATTTGATCTAGGAGTAGCGCAAAAAGTAAGTCCGTATGATTTTTCCGAATGAAATGGCCGATCTAGTTTCAAGAATTAGCTGCGATACCTCTTTTTCTACCTTTCAATATCATTACGAAAAGAGCAATGCTGTTTACGGCATCGCTTTTGGACTAATGTTTTTAGCATCAATGCAATGGCATCAATGAACATCCCACGGATACGTAATGAGACATCATGCTCCATTGGGATTTGAATTTTATTCCCTGGCTTTTGTTAAACTATCTCAAATCTGAAGCTATCTTCATCGACGACGATTCCGAAAGCGTTCCATCTCTTCTCTTCATGTCCCAGGTTGGTTCAAATGCACAAACCCGTAAAGAAATAAAAAAAACATTAAAAATTAGAGCGCCGCTGAAGCATTTATTAAAATACTCCAAATTTCAACCGAATGCCAACCTTCTAAATCCGTGAGTAGCGCTAGCAGTCAGCACGTATCTTTGTGCGGAAAAATATGGCTGACCTTGCTTCACGAATAGTTTGCAATGCCTTCAATACCTTCCTACATCCTCGCGAAAAGCACGATTTCGTTTACGGCATCCCTCTATGCATCAACGATGTTTTCATTTCGGAGACGACAATGGCAAAGGCTTAGCAACGCTCGGAAAAGAACCGAAAAAACCAGTAAATTTCAACGTAAATTGCACGTTAAACAGAAACCTCGAGGACAAAGTGTAAATCGGTTTAGAGAATAAGAAAGTTTAAATATTTCCCCATTAAATACAGGAAAAAATGAAAGAAATCGATTACTATTTAGTTATTTTACTGAGCGAAAGAAAAAACTCATGCGCTACCGTAAATTGAAAAAGTCAATTTAAACCAATGTAAATACATAATTGGCGCCTGGAATCTAACCCGGAACCTGGGTCTTTTCTTATATAGTCTATAGCACCTTTTAGAGTATACGATAGAATCCTACAAAATTTCAGCCCAATCGGTTCATTAGTTTTTGAGGAGATGCGTAACATAGAACTGGCAGGCAGACACCACTTCATTTTTATATATTAGTATGATTAAGCGTTGAAAACATTAGTAAAACTGCGACATATTACAATTACCACAATCCTGATGCATTTATTTAAATACTCCTAATTTTAACCGAATGCCAACCTTCTAAATCCGTGAGTAGCGCTAGCAGTCAGCACGTATCTTTTTGCGGAAAAATTCGCCGAATTTATTACCGAACTTAGATGTTTTTTTCACCGGGAACTGCTAAATAATTTTGGAGTGCTTCGTGGAATCATATACGCATCAAGGATTCGCCGTACATACATTAAAGACCTTGCTTTTCCAGAAAAAGACTGACTCTTCGTTGTATACCTACTCCAATCGGAAAATGGCAAGAATGGAGAAATGAAATGTATCGAATCAATGGCGTGCTTTTTTGGCAGATTTGCTAGCACGTAATTTAATCCAAGATCGCTTAAATCAAAGCATCAAACAGTTTTTTTTAACGAGGGTGTGTTAATTGATCTTGTCATCAGAGACGAAAGTGGGCAACTGACAGGCTTTTTATATATCCTCAGTGCTAAAATGTGAGCCCGTAAAATTTCTAATAGCATGGTCCAGAAAACTCGAAAGCTTAGGAGTTTTTTTTACACACATGGTCGTATCGGGTGATCCAACCGAATCCTCCGAAAGTGTTCCTGGCAAACTTGATTTGACGATGAAGCATTAGACCGTAACAGTCCTTCTCTCATGGCATGAAAAGCATGCTAAGTTCTCAAAGAGGAAATGCCACTGCCACCTCCGGTTTCTAAATATGTCTCCATTTAAGGGTGAAAAATGACGAAAATGATCCTCTTGACTGTTCTAGCGTCAAATGGAGAAAGTGACGAAAGAAAATATCCCAAAATGGCACGAATTGATTCTCTTTCGGAAACGAGGTGATTGCACCCTGGATGAATGACCCTGGTACAGCAATATTATTAGCGCGAAAACGTACAACGTCATCTACATCTCGCGATACCCTACAAGCCACCACGAGGATGTGTGGCAGGGGGTGAAGATCACAAAACATGCACTATTGACATGCAACTAGGCTACTACATGGAGACATGATAGATAATTGGGTCACATACAGCTATATGGTTAGTATCTACAATGTAATAAAGGGATAAGTTGTTAATACATGCATCCTGCACTAAAGACTACTCTAACAATTAGTCACCGACCTATCCCTTTGCGACGCTACCTGTTGTGTTCTCTCTTTTTACGGGGTAAATATGACATTTTGAATCAATCGGTACGACAATCTATCTCTCTAACCTTATTTACATGGTCAAATCCAGCATAATACGCTCGGGTTTTTAATATATATCTAACATCTTCAGAAAAGGTATCCTTTTTTTTTATTTCTGTAATAATTTAATCTGTACTTTAACCTACGCTCTGATAATGATTCCCACCCTAATTCTTTTATTAATTCT
Organism: Platycnemis pennipes; assembly: GCA_933228895.1. Lineage (NCBI taxonomy): Eukaryota > Metazoa > Arthropoda > Insecta > Odonata > Platycnemididae > Platycnemis > Platycnemis pennipes. The sequence continues at coordinate 120,746,229 of OW121854.1, read as the reverse complement.
GAAACGCTACTCAACCTATCGTAACGCCTTTTAACAAACCTAGCTGCTCTACGCTGCACACTTGTCTAGTTCTCTGATCAAACCTAATTCATTCGGATCCCACACACCGGCTACATATTCAAGGTGAGGCCTAACTAGTGAAAAGTAACTTCGCTCTTTTGTCTTCTCTACTTACCATCCCCCTGAGTTACATCCCCCACATTCCCTTTGCCACACACCCTCGTGGTGGCTCGCAGGGTATTACGTAGATGTAGATGTACACGTCAGAGGCAGTGGACAGCTTAACGCGCGCAACTCGACTCTCATACGATTCTTATCAAAATTAAAACCAGTAGCATCTTCGTGGTAACTGTAAAACAACGAGAAACGAAATTAAATACATCTCACTTCTCCATTTGCTACCAATCGGCGTGGTACCATAAACCTCTGTCACCTGCCATCTTCTCAAAGCATTTTTTTTTAAACTTTAGATCAGTGTCGTTCTGGAGGAAATCACTCCGTTCATGGTAACATTTTGAACAAATGATGGAGTAAGTCTTTTGCAATGAAATTAAAATTATGGCGATTGTGGATTTATTAAGCATTCGAATACAATAAATTGAGAGCGAAATGCAGTGTGCTCATCATCCAATCGTCCTGGTTTTACATATAATTTTGTCTCATCATCCAAATTTGCAAGAATATGAAGCCGATAAATAGTTGCTGCACTGCCAACTACACGCGCACGAAAACCAAATGACTGATATGCGCCCGTGCGTCCCTCTCGCTGGGAGGAGGGTGTGGTTCACGATTACTACGGGGACAGTGCACGGAGCAGCGTGCATCACAGCGAAAGCGTGAAAGGGAACTTTCGTGCAAACTTCGAATGATACATTTTCGGAGTAAATGTTTTTGCGCATGCGTCTCGGGCACGACAGATTGATTCCACCACTGCAGAGTTTCCAGAGGGTAAAAAAATCATTTACCTTGACCAGCGGGTCAAGCGGGTGACTCTGTTAAAGGTTTACAGCGACTGCTCCACAATCCTTGAATTTGTCGATAGATTTCACGCGCGGGAATTATAGTATGCACATGAGAATTCAGCCAGCAATGGTTGGATACCTTTGGATAATCTTACATCTTCAGTTCGTCAGTACCCCAATTGCAACATTAATAAAATAAGACTGACACATGATCTTTCCTGGGGTGAACACACACGTGAAATAATGGGTCAAGCTAATCGTGAACTGGGATTCATTAAAAGAGTACTGGGTAAATGTGACGGACATGCACGAGAAATCAGCTACTTTTCCCTTGTTAGACCTCATTTGGAATATGCTACCAGTGCATGGGATCCCTACGAAATCAGTCTAAATAACGAACTTGAACGTGTGCAGCGAAGATCGGCAAGATTTGAAAAGGGACAGCATGATAACCTTATTAGCGTAACCAGTCTATTAAATGAATTAAAATGGGAATCATTGTCAGATCGCAGGTTGAAATTTAGACTTAATATCTTAAACGAATTCCAAGACCATATTTTCAGTGATGATGTTAAAAATATTTTGAGGACCCCAACTTACTATGATAGACTGGACCATAAACCCAAAATTAGAGAAATAGATTGCCGAACTGACAGATTCAAAATTTACTTTTTTCCTCGTACAATTAGGGATATGAATAACGGTAAATATATCGGATGGAGTGTAGCAATGGATAACATTGGTAGCCGCATGTTGGTATAAGGACTTGAAGCTAACCTAACTAACAGTATGTTAAATAGTGTAGTTTAGAACAGTTTGCAAATACTAATCCTTTTTTATGCATGATATGTGGTGTATATTTGGTGAGAATTCACTCACTGCCACACACCTTTATGGTGGCTTTCAGGGTATTATGTGGATGTAGATTAAACTTCCTTCCGAAGCAATCCATATGCAAACTCGTCGCCTTATCAAAGAATAAATTTTGAATTGAAACCTGGATGAATTAGCCAAAAATAAAACCAAATCAGAATTTATTGTGCCTTTGAAAAAAAAATTAAAATATCGTTTCGATATCTAATATTGCCCTCGAATGAACATAGTATTTTAAATAGGAACTGATGCTAAATATTTTACATCGAATTTTATACCCCTCTTCCAAAATTATATATAAAACCAAGACAAAATTATATGATTAATTCCGACACCTGCCTTGTGATTGACGAATTGCCTTATTGACTAAAAGCCCGACTTGAAAGTTGATAAACCAATCATTGGATACTAAATTAAAACAGCGTAATAAAATACTTTCTCGTGGCGAGTTTTATTTCATGGCCATGTGTTCTCTGCAATAAAGCCCATTGCTGCTCTCATTGCACCTAAATTAATTGCAGGCAAAGCAGGGGAAAGTTGTCGAAGTGAATGACCTAATAACAGCAATTAATTCCCTTCGAAATCCTTGAGAATCAGAAAATGTGTAGAAAATTACAAATAAGTTGTTGAAATGGTGTGCTTTCGTTCCTCAATGCCCTGCCACCCGTGCCAACACTCAAAATCAACCTTCCCTTGGCATTCTTACTCCAAATTCCTGTCACTAACCCTTTGCTGTTTTGCTCGCGCGATTCAATTTCTCATATCGAAAGTAGGGACTTAGACTTTTTTCTTGGAAATTTGAAAGCTGCCTGAAAACTCTCATTGTTATCGTAATCAGAGGGAGAGATTGAGGAGCATGCAGACACATGCATAATTATAGCCTCATTTCGGAATTCTGCAGTAAGTCGGAAGGGGTTTTGAAGGCAACTTTAAGAGTAGTGTTGGGGAAGAGAATTATTCGCCAACATATCATGTGATCTTATATCTTATGTGAAATTATATACCTATAGATAGTTTTTTCAAGAGTTTAGTTCCTTGAGAAAATGAAAAATTTTAACTATTGGGCAGACGTTTCGGAAAATGTATTTTATAAACCATAGAAATATATATACCTTTATATTTAAATAGTTTATTATATATATATTTTATTTATATATTTAATTATATTTATTATTTTAATTTATATATATTATAAAATATATAGATATATATAATTTATGTAACTGTTTATATAAATTATAAACAAATTTACCTAAAAAGAACTTAAAGCCCTGAAGAAGGAAAAAATGCGTTTTCCGAAACGTCTGCCCAAATTTTCATTTTCTCAATGACCTAAACTCCTAAAAAAAACCATCTATATATTTAAAAAGAGGTCTGGAATTCAGCTCACTAATATTTATTTGAGTTGGTGATTTTTTGAGTTCAATTGGCTTTGGGAAAGGCGGAAGATATAATATCGTTGTTAGAGACACGAGGACTCGCCTGGTAGTTTCCTTCATCAAAGAAAACAGAATTCATTAATTACGATTCGTGCCCTAGCATAAATGTAGCATTTGGATGGAGAAATCCCAGTTTAGTAGAGAATTAAATGTTAATATTAAGTTCATTTGAAAAAGCTCATAAATGGAGGGGGTGCGCTGCCTTGTTGCTGACGTAATTGCTTGAGAGATATAGTTTACGTTGCGAGGCATAGGAAATATTCCTCTCCTGAACTTACCATTGTATTTCAGAGCCCCTCAACTCTAGCGAATATATTATATTAACAATAGCCAATGAAAACAATCAAAGTTCGTAAAGTCTCCTCCGTTAAACATGGTTAATTAATAGTCGTTATATTATAGTCTCTAAAGGGCATCCTGCTCTCGTGGGGTCCTCCGCTACTGCGAAACATGGCGTGAAGTTCGACGGATTATGGGCCAACTTCACGGTGCGTTTGTAGTAGTTTACTGGAAATAACAGTCAACGTAAAGCGGTAAAAAATATATGTCATTTCGGCATGATAATGCTCTATAAGATCGCAAGTTCTTCAAGATCGTAGCCTGACGCGTATGATTCAAATCAAGATCTTTATCTACCATGGTGTGATATGTTAACATTTGACTTTTTCCATACGGTCTGGAATGCAGAGCGCAGTCGTTACTTCACAAATTTGTACATTATCAAAAGTAATAAGGTGCATAACTCCCCGTACATTCGATATACAACATGGCAAGATGCATTTTGACTGAGCAAGTAGTCCAAATATTCGTTGCCTCTCGTTCCCTCGCGAATTCGCTCGGGTTGGTGTAGTGGCAACAGTTCATTCGGGTTGGTATAGTGGCCAGAAGACTGGTTTTCCATCCAGAGGGACGCGGTTCGAATCGCGGTGATGATAGAGATTTTTTATTGGTACACCAGTCCTTGCTTGATTGCTTGAGAGAATTTTAAGTTCAGTACTTCGTCCGTCATATGGGACGTTGAGCCTTTTCCGTTTTCCGGCTAATGTCAGTCTCCGCTCCACCCTTTCACTGCGTTACCTCCTCTCCGGGAAGGTCCGGGTTCTGGCAGTGGAAGATATTTTTCGATAGTAAACCTGTCCCTAATTCAGTATTTTGTATGAGTACAGTATTCCGTTCATTGAATGGGACGTTAAGCAGTGGTCCCCTAGGCGCCTTTTCGTCAAGAGCAGGCTAATGCCGACGCCAGGTTTCTCTCCACCCTTCCTCCTTTCCATTTAATTCAAACCTTATTTCCTTCCTCTGAAGTTCTGTCCTCTGAAGAAGTTCTGAAGCGCATAGCTGCAGGTACAGAATTGAAAACAGATGAGAGGAGCATGGTGACGAAGGAAGTTATTCGTGATACCATTTTCACACTTGGAGAAGTTTACAATAAAAACTATAGTATAAAAAAGTATAGCTGTGATTAAAAATGGAGCAAGCTATGAAGAAGCAAAAATTGAAAAGGGGTGAAACAAGGCTGTGTACTGTCTTCCGTAATTTTTAATGTTTACATCTAGGGCGCCATTAATAAAATCAAAGAGAAGTCTTCTGGAGTGATATCCACCGGCCATATCATGAGACATGATGGCCTGATGAAGGTAATCGTCGAGGGTCAAGTGGAAGGGAAAAATGGCAAAGGAAGACCTCGTATGAGATGTATACCTAGGACAAGTGATGAAGGATGTGAAAGAGAAGAAATTCGTAAATATGAAGGGATTAGTTGATAGGAGAATTCAGTGGAGAGCTGCTTCAACACAATCTAATGATTGCTGACTATTGATGATGAGCGGTTTACAGTATCGAACAGACGACAAAGTGCCCAGCTCTGACCGAAATTAACACGCTGTACGATACAGTTTAACCTGCATCTTGTTATTAAACCTGAATTCCTTCTGATTCCTATGACTTTGAACTACATATTTTGCGAACTCCCGCACTCTTCGCGCGGGTAGATTCCCGCAACCCCCTTCATGAGACAGCCTTTCGGAGGGCGCGAAGTGGCGGTCGTAGGTGAGGGGGGGCAGGTGCGCCGCTGTGCACCAGTGCGTGTGGTGCTTGGGGTGGTGGTGGTGCTGCAGGAGGGGAGACAGTGGGGGGAGACGGCGGCGGTGGGAGGAGGATACAGTGGGCGATTTAGGACAATGGGCAGGAAACAATGGGTTCGCCGCTCGGAGGGAAGGGCAGGGCTTGTTTGCCTGCTCGGAGAAGGGTGGGTGGATCGTCGGGGGCAAGGAGACGACGAAGCACTTAAGTCGTGGAGGAGGACGTCCTGGGAAAGAATGGAAGAAAGCGAATTCGCCTGGAAGGAGGTTGGGCGTGAGTAAGGAGCCATCTAAGAGGGCTCCTTGGTCATGAGGTGATTCACTTCTCCACGAACGGCGACCATCAAATGATTTCTCTCGAATGAATTACGAAGGAATGCTAAAACTCATGATTTGCCCCCCAACAGCTTCAAATAATGAAAAATTTGAATGAAAATGAAAAACCTTTTTATTTAACTTACAATTAGAAATAAATAGAATGACAATGCTGTAAGGGGTCCAAGTAACATTTGGTGTGGTCATCCTTAAAGAAAATAAAAATAACTTTATTAAATATTTCATTACGGAGATTGCCATTGCAGTTTACCTGCTCCCAATCCACAGCGTGCCTACCTTTGTTAGAGGCCATTATGACAATTGCATTAAGTTTTAAAGAGTTTAACAGAATAACTAGGATGGGAATTACTATCAGAACCCAGGTTAAAATTTAGGGCAAACCTTTTAAGAAAAATCGAAACCGATTAGTTTACAGATGACGTGAGATATATATTAAGAACCCCTGCGTATTATGCTAGGTTTGGTATAGATTAACAAGATTTGAGAGACAGATTATCGTACCGATTGATGTAAAATGTCATTTTTCTTGTGTACTATAAGAGAGCACAATAGGCAGCATAGGTAAGGGATAGGTACGTACGTGAAATATTATTAGTCTTTAGTGCATGGTGCATGTAATAACAACGAATAATCCCTTTCTCATTTCGTAGATATTAACCATCTATGTGCATGTGACCCTATTATCTAGCATGTCTCCTTTAAATATCCTAGTTGCATGTCAATAGTGCATGTTTGATGATCTTCACCCCCTACCACACACCCTCGTGATGGCTCGCAGGGTATTACGTATATGTGGATGTACCTGTCGAAATGAAGACCAAAAACACTTTATTACCCCTCCCCTGTCACAACCACCATCGTGCGAAGACATCTACATAATACCCTGCAAGCCACCATGAAGGTGTGTGGCGTCATTGGTACCTAGCACACTGGAACCTTGTGGACTGTGCCTCCTGCCTGAAACACCCACCCACCCGATCAACAGGCCCCTGGAAGTTAGATAACCATGTATTTTTGAGAAAAATCGTTATTTTTTTAATAATTTGAAGCTCCTGTGCGACCCTTAAGCGTTGTCCGATTGAATCCAAATTTTTTCTTCTTTATTTTTCACCGGATTGGAACCAAGAACTGATTAAGTCGGTAAACATTTCTAAAAGTCTCAATTTTGTAATCACCCTAAAGGCCGTATCATACAAACCGTTGCCGGTTACGGTTGATGTAAACTGTTCCAATGACACTGACCGTTAATGTCACCGGGCGGTTGTGCAATCGCAGCATCCAATAGGAACTCTCGCCTCACGGTCATCTGCTGTTTCTCTTTACATTATGTTCATTTGCTGCCCCAAATGCAGGATTTCTGTCTCAGATATATGATACAAATTAAATAAGCACATTTAATCTCACAACAATAAAGTATATGCTATTATGCGTCGTTCACAAAACAGTTAAATGCTTTTTTTATTGCATACTGAATATGTTTAAGGTTTAGGACGCAGTCGGAATGGTAACAATGAAAATATCGTGAAATGTAAACACAAACAGCACGTGACTGCGAGACGAGCTCCTATTGGGCACGGTTGCACAACCGGCCGGTTGGAAATGGAGGCGCTCCAATCAATTGTTGAGAGCCGATTGGCGCTGATTATTGGTGGACTACACAACACTAACCGTCAACGGTTAATGTAAAACGGCCTTTATACCTCTGACACACACCCTCGAGATGGCTCGCAAGATAGTAGGTATAGAAAATGGAATATCGTCTTAGTGTGAGGTAATGGCACGGGAAAATCACGATTCGTACCACAGTTAAAGCGCATATAGGCAAAGTCATACCGCACCGCATATTTCGTGCCGCATCGTATACTTACCGCACACTGGCAGCTGCGTGGACAGACGCCAGTTGTTGGCACACTCGCATGCCGACCGGGGCTTTCCCAGGGGGGTTGTGTTTGAAACCGTCGGGATTATCTCGAATAGGTAACCAAGGAGTCACATGGTATAAACACGTACGGATCGCTAATTTTGTGTGTTGAAACCGCTGATTACAACCACATTCATTGTTTACATTTGTGTTTTTTCCCATATGGGGGCTCTATAGTCGAGACATAAGAGAAAAAATGAAGAGAAAACAATTAATTATGTTTTAACGAGCGACTCAGACACAGTAAATTTGCAAACGATTCGTGTTTGTACCACGTGACCCCTTGGTTACTTATTCGAGATCATCCCGATGGTTTCAAACACAACCCCACAGGTGCGACTCCGGAACGCGATGACCCTTGTCGCACGGCGAAGCACCTCCTCCTTCCTTTGCGGCGACCAAGGATGCGATAGGATAACGTCCCCGGAGTGACTAATGCCATCGTCAAACACCTCTCCACAGGTGCCCTACGACCTTGAGCTGGTGGGAAGGGCTAGCGTATTCATCTACATCTACGGAATACCCAGCAAGCCAACGCGAGAGTGTGGGGCAGGGAGTGAAGATCACCAAACATGCACTATTGACATGCAACTAGGCTACTACACGGAAACATGTTAGATAATAGAGTCACATGAAGCTAGTAGGTTAGTATCTCCAATGTAATAAAGGGATTATGGGTAAGACTGGAACTTATTTAAATATATTTGTATTTACCTATAATACATGGGTTAATTATGTTGATACATGCATCATGAACTACAGTCTATTCTACCAATATTTCACCCCCCTATCCCTTTGCTATGCTGCCTATTGTGTTCTCTTATAGTACGTGGGAAAAATGACATTTGAATCTATCAGTACGACAATTAATGTATTCCTATGACTCAGGATATATGTCACTGAGTGAGTACATCTACGTAATACCCTGCGAGCCACCACGAGGGTGTCTGGCAGTGGGTGAAATTCATCAAATATGCACCATTTACATGCAACTAAGAGATACATGCAACTATAGACTACCATAATAATATTTCACCTACCTATCCCTTTGCTATGCTATGTATTATGCCCCCTTATGGTATGCGGTAAAAATGACATTATAAATCTATCGGTTTGACAATCTATCTTCCTCTTATTTATCGGATCAAATCTAGCATAATACGCAGAGGTTCAAAATATATATCTAACATCTTTAGTAAACCTAACAGTTTTAATTTTACTGCAGGAGATTTAATCTGTACTTTAATCTACGATCCGATAATGATTCCCAGCCTTATTCGCAATTAAAACTAGTCTAGTGTTAGTAAATAAATTCACCGGACATTGGCTACAAGATCGATATGAATATTATCTTTTTTCGAGATTAATTACCATACGTTTCAACCCGAATATCTCTGTTTGGAAAAGGTAGAGATAACCAAGGACAACGTCAAAAGAAATTGGATTTAGAAGAGAGTTCTGAGAGGAATTAGGGAAAAAGAGCAATGGGTGAAGTACTGAGAGATTTTAGACTGGAAATATGCAAATAAGGGAGGAATTGACTTCGAAGAGGGAGGAAGGTAGTAGTGTATGGGATCCATACGAAATCGGTCTAAATAATGAACCTGAACGTGTGCAGCGATGATCTGCAAGATTTGTAAAGGGACGGTACGATAACTATATTAGCGTAACCAGTCTATTAAATGAATTAAAATGGGAATCATTGTCAGATCGCAGGTTAAAAATTAGACTTAATCTCTTAAATAAATTCCAAAATAAAATTTACACGGATGACGTTAAAAGTATTTTGCGAACTTCAGCTTACTACGGTATACTGGACCTTGATCATAAAATTAGAGAAATTGATTTTCGAACTGACGGATTCAAAATGTCATTCTTTCCTCGTATAATTAGAGATATGAATAACTGTAAATATATCCAATAGCATAAATACGAGTGCATCAATGGATAGAATAGGTATTTGCATGTTGGTGTAAGGACTTTAAGTTAACCCAACTAGCAGCATGTATTTGCATGTTTGCGTTGCTATTTTTATCTTTTTTGAATTTTTTGAAGTTTAGACTAGAATATAATTACTAGTCCTTTTTAGTAATGATATTTAATTAATGTTTTGGTGTGAATTCACCCCCTGTCATACACCATCATGGTGACTTGCTGGGTACTATTTCGATGTAGATGTAGATGAAAGGAATGGGTATTTTGAACATCCCAAAGTATTGCAGGGGTTATGATGAGCTTAAGGAAATTCTAAATCCAGTGCATCTCTGTAAACCTTGGTGCCGGCCGATACCTTCGCTGAGAATATTAGATAATACTTGTAGTTCCCCAAAGAACGGTGAGCTTCAAAGTATGGGTTCTGATCATCCCACGATCCCCTACCCTGATTTCCCTTGCCCCACACCCTCGTGGTCCCTCGAGGGTGACGTAAATGTAGATGATGGGGGATTTTTATAGTGCTTAAGTGAGTGGGATGTTTGAAAGCTCACTATTTCATTTGGACATTGAGTTTCAATCCTGTTATGTGCATATTAGTGACTTAGTAACGTTATTATTTTCCGGAATGCCTTCCCCGATCAGTATGGCTACAGTGGCCGCGACGTCTGGAAAATGAAACATAGTGGTCAACCTGATAATCTGATATGACCAATAGAGCACAAACCGTTCAATGGGCATAGGTTATACATTCAATGCTTAAATACGTTTGGTTTTCAAGGAAAAAGGTTTCAGATGCTGGCTGATATTAATATAATTAATCCGTTCATATAATAATTAAAGAGCGATTACAAAGGTGTTTGCCGAAAAAGAGATGCAACCACTGGAATACAATTAGATGCCGACAATAGTCATGCAGGAAAAGGAATTCTCAAATAAACCTTACCAGGGACGCTGTCATCCATTATATCTGTCAGACTTTGGTTATAGATTAAAAAGGGAGACAATATGCGAGACTTTTTGTCACGAGGATTCCAGCGGTTAATGATACGAAGGATCATAGACTCGTGCTGAGCACGATTCCATTAAGTACAGTTCCATATATACCATGAAACACCTGAAAAAATACAGAGAAAGATTAGATCCGATTATTTTTTTCTCTATTCGGGTAAAGAAGCAGTGGGCAACAGACCGAAAAGTGGAGCGGGGCGCTGAATCATCTACGGAAAAAAAGCTTTCTTGCGAGATTAAAAGTTAGGGGAATGTTTCATTGTAATGGGAACGTAATCGCCGCACCCCTAGGTTCATCCTCACTCCATTATGACGAGCCAGTCATTTCCCTGTTTCAAACGACGGGTTGTGGGTGGTCTATGACCTACTTCCGGTCAACAACGAGTTTTTACCGCCCCCTCAATATCCTCTCGTCCCATCCTGGGGAGGGATCGCGACTTTGACCCCTCAGTTACCTCTCCAGCGTTGCCTCGACTTTTTTTTTTTAAACTCTCTCCAACCGCCAAACGTGAGTTGGACGATCTTTTCTCCTGTTCAGTCCCAGGATTTGTCATTCCCAGAGAGAAAAATCATTATTTCCGTTCTCGGAATTTTTGGTAATCTCCCGGATAACCTTGTGATGCCGAAAGCGGGCATTAGTTGTAAAAAATATCCACCAATTCCGCCTCATTTCCGCTCCCTTATAAGCTTGCAACTAATCCAGCTGCCATAAGATGCATTCAATGAGGGCTTACGCGAATGAGGATACCAAATATAAAACGACTCTAAATCCACGCTTTCCAAAATATTCTGAGACATGGCCAGTAATAAACGTAGGACATAAACCTCAGTAGAATTACAAACGACTATTTTCGATAAATTACACTCCAGCACCTTCGATGGGAGAGAAATTTTCGCTCAAGACCCATCTCACCTGAGACCATGAGAGTTTATAAATCGACGCCTCTGATTTAATGATTTTTCTTGGCATAGAGTACAACTTCACGATGAAATGAAAAATCTGTCTGCTTGTCTACGTTACCCAACTATTGCTAAAAACTGGAGAGAAATTTCTGGAAAGAAAGCCAAAAAGTACAATACGGAAAAAGTTAAATTACATTTCGGCCTTCAACTTGAGGACAGAAGTTAAGTCAATGTTATCAAAGATTCCATCATTATTTTGTTCGATTAATTTCTTTGCATAATCGTCTGCTCAGGATGTTACGTTTTTGGACGCTCAGTTGGATATTGAAGGAATGGGGTCGTTTACCATATTTTTTTATTGCCGAATCTGGTAGACTTTGTAAAATAAAAGGACCCGTATTTTTCCGTTTTCTGATCCGACTATTATTTCCCGAGTTATAAGCGGCAAAAAACTGATGTTTTTAACCCTTTCGGAAAAGTGGGCGTGGTGCAACCTCTGACGTATATCGACTTCGTCCAATCACAACTGAGCCCGCGAAGCTACTTCGCCTTATCGCAAAGGGGGGGGGGGGGGGGGACACAGCTGACTCGGCCAATGGGAGCAATTTCGACAGAATCTATGAGAGCAGACCTTCCGAGAACCCCCCTCCACTCCCTTCCCCCTCCCCTGAAAGCAGTCAAGGACGGGAGGAAAATGACGTCAATGTTATCACAGCAGCATTTTCGGTGGGCGTCAACTTTTGCTTATTTTAATTTTGGATTTATGAGTGAATGTTTGTGGTTAGAAGATTAATTTTTTCACTAAAAGTCGTTTTTCGTTTCCATCTAACGATTTCGTGTACAAAATTGCGATTTCGGTTCCGAGTAAACGCCCCCATTGGTGTATTTACGGCGTATACTGTCTGTGAAGTATTCTCGGCTCTCTAATAAGTCAGGTTTGTCACCGTTGTCGATGTTTCGATGATAACTCATCCATGATCTTCAGGGAGTTCATTATTGAACGCCCTTGTATGCTAGATTTAAAAACTAAACAGCCCCTACTCCATGACAACAAATTCGCAACAAATAGTGCAGTTTAGACTAATATATTAATACAATCCTTTAAAGTATTAATACTAATCCTTAATAATGCATATGTGGTGCATGTTTGGTGAGAAATCACTCCCTGCCACACACCTTTGTGGTGGCTTGCAGGGTAATATGGAGATGTAGATTCGCATGTAGGTCACTCGTTCTTTCCAAAAAACGAATATTCTGGTTTAGAAAAGTCATTAAATTTCACATGGAAACATCCTACATAACAGGGTCACATGCAGCTATATGGTTAGTATCTACATATTATTGAAGGGATTTTATAGCCTGAATCTGTAGAATTTATTAAAGGGATTGGTTGTTAATGCATGCATCATGCACTACAGACTACTCTAACAATATGTCACCGACCTATCTTTGCTATGTTGCCTATTGTTCTCTCATAGTACAGGGGAAAAATGACATTTTGAATCAATCAGTACGACAATTTATTTCTCTAATCTTATTTATCTGGTCTAATCTAGCATAATATCCTCGTTTTTTTAATATATATCTAACACCTTCAGTAAAGATATCTGCTTTAAATTTCTGTGATACATTTTATCTGAACATTAACCTTCGCTCTGATAATGATTCCCAACCTAATTCTTGTATTAATTTGGATACACTTCTAAAACTATCGTAACACCTTTCAACAAACCTAGGTGCTCTACGCTGCTCACTCTCTAGTTCTCTAATCAAACCTAATTCATTCCTACCCATACAATGGCTGCATATTCAAGGTGGGGCCTAACCAGTGAAAAGTAACGTCGCTATTTTGTCTTCTCGTCACATTTCCCGAGTACTATTTTAATAAATCCTAGCTTTCTCTTGGCCCGGCCGCATATTTCCCGGATGTGTCTTCCCCACGATAAATATTTAGTGATTTTTACACCTAAGGACCTTATTGTTTCAACGCTTTCTATTTTCGTGTTACTAATGCCATACGATTGCTCTACCGAGTTATTCCTCTTCAAAAAATTAATAGCTTCACTTTTTAAGGGTACGTTCTAACCTAACAGCCAATTGTCGCACCACTCTTGAATTGCATCTAAATCTTTGCTCAGCGATTCCCTATCTTCTTCTTTTTATATATCCCTATGCACTACCACATAGTCTGCAAAATGTCTAAGCTTACTACGGTGCCCAAATCGTTTATGACTTTATTTTAATTTTATATTTCACCGAAATATCCTAATCAGTCGGAAATATTAAGTGTTCTTGCTCGAGAGCTTGAAAATACTCATGAAAAATAAATAGTCACACACAAATAAAAAGTCATGCTCTGTGAATATTCTGCTATTGTGCATACCAGAGGTAACTTCGTGCAGGATTTTCGCGGCGAGCTCGCAATCCTTGAACCAGTTTCACTCTTTTGGGCAATTGAATTCATTTCTTCAAAACGTGTGCCTCTACATTTCAATCTAATGATTCCAAAGGTGAAACCTTTATGCTACCCAGCAGCGATTCACACAGCGCTATAAGTCCACCAGAGTTTCTCTTTTACGACTTATTTTACAACCTTCTTCCTGCTTTATTGGATTCATTGCCTCAAATCAGTAAAAATGATGAATCCATGTAACAAAACCCCAGTTTTACTACCCTTCACTTGCGACTAATCTTGTCTTGATGTTCGACGAAGAATTTATACCATGTAATTTAAATAGCGATTATTTTATAGATAAATACACAGCACAAGCTGTGATGATGAAATCAAATAGATTTTACCTCAATAAATTTAGGTCAATTTTCTGAGAAAACCTTCAATCAAAATACTCTCTGTTAATCTTTCTCGGTGACGTAAATAATGTCTTATTCGCGAGAATTTGCGTAGGACATTGTTTGTCAAGCATGTCGATGCCTTAAATGGAGCCAATAGATTCATAGAGCTAAACGTCTTCTTAGTATGCAATGTGTTCTTAACAAGTAGTAATTAGTAATAATAATTTTATTACTCATATTAATACTTAAAGTCTAAATTAATAGCCATTATTTATCATCCATTTAATCTAGGAATATAGGCACCCCTTAGAAAACAAAGCTTCCTGCTTTGGTGTTGGTGACTCTTTCACAAGTAAAGATGGATTATCACACAAACTAATATAACATATACTGATCAAAAACACACTACGTACCGTCCAAGTAGGTATATTGTATACATAATATGGAGACATTGCTGTATTTAATTCTTCACATGTAAATGTGCTCAGAAATTTTTAGCAAACTTTTGTAATATTGATAAACACAATGGAAAATTTTGTTAACGTTGTATAAACTTACAAAATCTTTCTCATGAGGTATTCGACCTCTATCTGTTTGAACAACCAGGCCATAACGCTTTTACAGAATTTAGATCCATTTTATACCAGTGCGATGTTTTGAGGGAGTGTACAAGCATTTTGGGACTCATATAAGAGTGTCAATGGCGGTTAGAGAAGACAATTGTTTCGTCAGTGACGGTTATAATGGTCACTATCCATTGAAGGAGGTTTGGAATGGACTATGTAATTCATGAAAAGAAATATGGATAATCGAAGATAAATAATTTTCATTTCCCGTGCATTTTTCTTTTTATATCTCCTTGTTCAGCCCCATGTCTTCCTTCCTTCTCCCTAGTAACCAAGCGCTCTCTCGCCTATCATTTACCTTCATCTTACCTATTATTCCATCCTGTATTCGCATTTCCTGCTTTCTTTGAATCCCCTGCGACAGCTTCGGTCCTTACCCTTTTCTTCCACACTCACTCACTTGTCTTTCCGTTCTCCTTAATTCATCTAACCTTCTTCATCTTAAAAGCTTTCTCTGCATTCGCGAAAGAGTGCCGGTGGGAACACTTGCTCGGAAATTACGCAACTAATCGGCTCCTAAAGCCATTTTTCAGGAGGCACCGTCACGGGAGCCCCTACCTTCTCATTGCATTAACGAACTATGCGGTTCATGAAGATAAGGATGCGCTAACGACTGCCCTCGTCCTAATAGAGATGTGACCGCGGGAGAATTCTCTTCTCAGGTTCCATTCCAGACAGTGCGGAGGGCAAAGACCACCGCCCCTTATGAAGACATTAACTTTCTCGGATGGACTTAAGCAAAGGCTGGTTTATAGAAAAAATTATCATGGAAATAAGGTTAGTTTACACTTAGTGTGAGATTCTAGAATCCAACAAACAATACACCGAAAGAATATAGCGCGAAACCCTTGTTATGTTACGAAATAATTAGCGCAAAGATTGGTTGAATTTGAAATAACGTAAAATTTTCTGATGCGCAGTGCCTTAGTCGTTTTTTTCAGCACCTTTATTCAGCGTTTAGCTAATATAGATTTGCGTGTATCAGGGGAAGAAAACATTACGGAATGAAAAATGTACAATACAAGTCATCTCCCTTTTCCTCCGGAGTACACAGAATTATTCCAGCACATATGACAAGAGATTTCCAGAGGTTTTTGGGCATTGAATACTGACGAATATACGAACTGATAGACATTCACATTAGTTATAAAATGATGGATAGATGGCATCCATTCTACATTATTCTTTTATAAACGCCCCAGGAGCGTTAATGTTATGCTAAGTAATTGAGTTCATTTCGCGCTAGTGTTTTATTTAAACCGGCCTTAATACAGTGTTTTGTGAGAAGTACATGGTGAGCTCTTCGAGAAGGGAACTCAATGCCGCTAAATTTTAGGAGCAGACATTGGTAGCATGACTGGGAATCTAACACTCGATTAGCAAAGGCCTACTTTAACGCAAAAAATGGCAACAAATTTTAGTAGAGGAGGCAAGCTAAAACTTTCCCGACTTTTCCTTCAGCGTTAGCTAGCGCAAAATTTTATGGGACAGACAATCCAAACTCTAGTACTTTTTAACTTTGAATATGTAGCCGGTGTATGGGATTCGAACGAATTACGTTTTATCAGAGAGCTAGACAGAGTACAGGGTACATCAGCTAGGTTTGTTAAAAGATTTTACAATATGTGTCAGAATTAACACAAGAATTACGTTTGAATCGTTATCAGATCGTAGGTTAACGTACAGATTAAATCTATCACAGAAATTTAAAACGGATAGCTTTACTGAAGATGTTAGGCACATACTAAAAAAACCAGCATATTATGCTAGATTCGACCAGACAAATAAGATTAGAGAGATAGATTGTCGTACCGATAAATTCAAACAGGCATTTTTCCCCCGTACTATAAGAGAACAGAATAGGCAGCATAGCAATGGGATAGGTAGGGGAAATATTTTAGAGTATTCTGTTGTGCATGATGCATGTATTAACCCCTTAAATACTATAGATACTAACAATCTAGTTGCATGAGACACTATAGTTGCTTGTTTGCATGTTAGTAGTGCATGATTGGTGATCTTCACCCCCTGCCACACACCCTCGCGGTGGCTTGCAGGGTATCGTGTAGATGCAGATGTTATCCATTGCTACACTCGTATTGCATATATATTTACCGTTATTCATATCCCTAATTGTACGAGGAAAAAAGGACATTTTGAATCTGTCAGTTCGGTAAACAATTTCTCTAATTTTGTGATTATGGTCATAGTAAGTTGGGTTTCGCAAAATATTTGTTATTATACTGAAGATGTTACATGCATATTAAAAATAGGAGAATATTATGCTAGATTATACCAGGTAATTAAGATTAGAGAAATTAATTGTCGTTTTAATAGATTCAAAATGTCATTTTTCCCACGTACCATTAGAGAGCTTAATAGGCAGCATAGCAACGGGATAGCTAAGTCAAATTATGTTGGAGTAGTCTGTAGTGCATGATGCATGTATTCACAACCAATCTCTTTATTACGACGTAGATACTAACCATATAGCTGCATGTGACCATATTATCTTGCACGTTTCCATATATTAGCCTAGGTGCATGTCAATAGTGCATGTTTAGGTGTACTTCAATCCCTGCCACACACCCTCGCGGGGGTTTGCTGGCTATCGCTTAGATGTTAGCATACATTATAGAGGAAAATTATTACCTCGGAAGATAAAACTATTTCAGCGAAACTTACTCAAATTATATGATTAGTTTAGTAAATTAGTGTATCCCTGGCTATAATCGAATATGATTTTAATACCTTGAAACGATGCTTATTTTTTATTTTCATGATCGATGGAAACACGGAATACAGGAACAAACGTGTATGGAAATATACGCGCAATTGTATGTACTTTTACCCGCCTACGTAAAAGTGCAGCATAAATTTATGGTTGTTTTTGCCGTTGTTGTGGGAGGGAACCGGCGGCGGCTATGGTCATTTGCGTCATAAATGATTGGCGAGCGATTGGTAGAGGTAGGATTAAAATAGATTGGAGAAAGGGTGGAGAGAAAGCCGGCGTAGGCATCAGCCTGCTCATAACGAACTGGGGGTCCGCGGTGTAACGTCCCGTCAGACGGACGGAGAACTGAACTGGAATTGATCTCCACACTCCATCTTAGTAGGGCCCGGTTAACGATTGAAAAAAAATCTCTGACACTTCCGGTATTCGAATCCGGGGCCCTGGGATGAGACTCCGCCACACAAACTCGTTCCCTCACGACGTAATGGTCGATACACCGTCCAAATTTCAAACGCACCTGTATATACTGAATTTAAGCGTTAATTTCGCCCTCACTAAGGATAATTGCTTGAAGCATGCCAGAGAAACAGTATCTACATCTACATAATACCCTGAAAGCCACCATAAAGGTGTGTGGCAGCGGGTGAATTCTCA
Organism: Platycnemis pennipes; assembly: GCA_933228895.1. Lineage (NCBI taxonomy): Eukaryota > Metazoa > Arthropoda > Insecta > Odonata > Platycnemididae > Platycnemis > Platycnemis pennipes. Next base: position 120,727,964 of record OW121854.1, on the reverse strand, counting down.
CCAAACATCATCATCAAGGGTCAACAATCCTAGGATTGGTTTGACGCAGCCCTCCACTCGATTCTTCTATCGGCCAACCTCTTCATACCAACGTAGTTCCTCTCTTTCACGTCCTTTACAACCTGCTCCATGTAACTCATACGAGGCCTGCCTCTTCCATTTTTCCCGTTCAGTTTTCCCTCGACGATTGTCTTCATCAGGCCATCGTGTCTTAAGATATGGCCGATTAGGTTGTCCCGTCTTCTTTTTATAGTTTTCAGTACACTTCTCTTTCTCCCACTCTTCTTAGGACTTCTTCATTTGTCACTCGGTCGATCCATTTTATCTTCATCATTCGTCGATAGCACCATATTTCGAATGCTTCCACCCTTTTCTTCTCTGCTACCATGCATGCTTCACCAAACATGCACTACATAAAATGTATTTATATACTGTTCTAAACGTCACTATTTAAAAAAGATAAAAATAGCAAAGCAAACATGAAAAAACATGCTGTTAGTTGGGTTAACTTTAAGTGCTCATACCAACATGCAGCTACCAATATTATCCATTGCTACACTCGTATTGGATATATTTACCGTTATTCATATCCCTTATTGTACGAAGAAAAAAGGACATTTTTAATCTGTCAGTACGGCAATCAATTTTTCTAATTTTGTGATTATGGTCCAGCCTACCATAGTAAGTTGGGTACGTTGGTACCATAGTAATAACAATTGACAACATGACATTCATTCATTGGTGACTTAGTGAGCAGGATTACTGCAAATAATATTATATCCTCTGCTTGTTCTAAATGCCGTATCACTTGGAAGTACGATTTCCCAACGGTGTCGGAACGCGACTTGGTTTTGCCGTAAGCGATCCGGTGGAATCGCCGTTGCTAATGCTGCTCAGCCGGTTTATGGACAATAGGTGTATGTACCTGCTCTTCTGGGTAATCTCCGCTTGCTTGCCTTGTGAGTCTCGCGCAGTGAATATCAACAACGGAAGTGAACTGCTTGCCACTTATGGTTCGCTGCCCGCTGCCCCGTTCCTGAAAATTTGCGATGCAACGGAGATTAAAAATCCAATTCTGCCATGAAATTCATCGAATTTCATTAAAAAGTAACGAACTGTAGCTGATAACTTCAGGCTTAAGTATGTGATACTTTTCCACAATGGAAAATAAAAGAATGAAACTTTGTCAGGTTCACTTTATATTTAAATAGGCACGACCCGGGTTTCATGTGAAACTTCAGGTGAATCACCTGAAGATGTAACCACGTTATGAAACCCGGCCCGTGCCCATTTAATTATAAAGTGATACCTAACAAAGTTTCATTCTTTTATTTTCCAAGTAGCGAACTCATTTGGGATCCGTTTAGAATATCTTTAAAAGTACGTTGGTATGCTGAGAATAGGAGAGGTATAGAGGAAACATAAGTCGTATTTTTATTATTTGTCAGAACATTGGAAACATGGTAGTTTGACGATGTCGTTTAGTAACACTTTAATGATCTATCAGTGAGAACACAAATAGGAATTCATGCTTCGAATTTTTTTAGTATTTTCGAAGACTTTTATTTACATGAGCATTGCGTGGATCATGTCCATCATGTCACTCATCATCAAGGGTCAACAATCGTAGGATTCGTTTGACGCAGCCCTCCACTCGATTCTTCTATCGGCCAACCCATTCATATTCGGGTGTTAACCGAAAGGTTGGTGGTTCGTGCCCACCCGGGGGCGGATATTTTGAATTAACAACCGTGGAATGCATTAAATATCTTGGAACAAGACTAACACATGATCTTTCCTGGGGTAAACACATACGTGAAATAATGGGTCAAGCGAATCGTAAACTGGGATTCGTCAAAAGAGTACTGGGTAAATGTGACGATCATGTACGAGAAATCAGCTACTTTTCCCTTGTAAGACCTCATTTGGAATATGCTGCCAGTGTATGGAGTCCCTACGAAATCGGTCTAAATAACGAACTTGAACGTGTGCAGCGAAGATCGGCAAGATTTGTAAAGGGCCGGTATGATAACCTTATTAGCGTAACCAGTCTATTAAATGAATTAAATTGGGAATCATTGTCAAATCGCAGGTTGAAATTTACTTAATCTCTTAAATAAATTCCAAGACCATATTTTCAGTGATGATGTTAAAAATATTTTGAGGACCCCAACTTACTATGATAGACTGGACCATAAACCCAAAATTAGAGAAATAGATTGCCGAACTGACAGATTCAAAATGTCCTTTTTTCCTCGTACTATTAGGGATATGAATAACGGTAAATGTATTTAGTACGAGTGTAGCAATGGATAACATTGGTAGCTGCATGTTGGTATAAGGACTTTAAGCTAACCCAACTAACAGCATGTTTTTGCATGTATGCTTTGCTATTTTAATTTTTACTTACAAATTTCATGCATGATATGTAGTGCATGTTTGGTGAGAGTTCACCACCTGCCACACACCTTTATGGTGGCTTGCAGGGTATTATGTAGATGTAGATGTATCAACGTAGTTCCTCTCTTTCACATTCTTCACGACCTGTTCCATATATCTCATACGACGTCTGCCTTTTCCATTCTTCTCGTTGATTAATCCCTCGACATATGTCTTTATCAGGCAATCGTGCATTAAGATATGGACTATGCATGCTTCAGTTGTAGGTTATAATGAAATATTTTATTCATTCCACGCTTGTATTTGCAGCTGTAAGCAGAATTTTCTTTTGATAAAATGCCCTTTTCGTCTAGGCTATTCTACTGAAAATTTCTCTTTTGCTTCGTCCATTGCTGATATTAGACGATAAGACTCATTGGTAATTAGTTTCTTTTTTCGTATTCCCTCCCCACTTGTAGTTTTCTTTGAAAAAACTAGCAATGAAGACGACCCCAAAATTTTCAATAACATCCACATAAGTGGATTCGCAATGTGGATAAAAATGCACATACTTTTCTTTCCTTTGTAAAAAGAGAATTGAAAGTTATGCTTTTTTCGAAATTTAGGTACGGCATCAAGTAAAGAGAAAGTTTTAAAATTAAAATTGGGAGTTTATATACTTAAAAATATGAAAATTATTGGAAAGCGTCTTAATTAGGTATTTATTTAGCGAAATATAATAAGCGTAACCCTTAATTGTTCCTATGGCGGACAAATCTGATATTTATCTCACAAAAAATAGCTCGAATTCCTCTCATCACTCGATTTTCGACTTTCGAATTCCCATGTAATCAACTTTTTCAACGATAAATTCCTTTGAAGTCGCAGTCGCAGCAGGGCGTTCCTTGAAGATGCAGCTTATAAAGTAGAACCAAGGAAGTCAGAATTGTCAAAAATACATCAACTATTGAGGAATAAGTTACTTAATTAATTCACGTAAATTATATATAATTATATCTATCACAACTCCAAACCGTGAAGGAGCCTAAGACTTGCAATCAACCGCGCGGTGCACTGTTGTGGATCAAAAATTGTCATTTCATCTACCAAAATGAGTTTTAGAAGATTATCGCCAGAAAGTATGGAGGGAGAAGAGAGAAATCGGCACTCTGGGGTTATTTATTCATAGTCCGTGTTCAGAATCTCCCATTACAATCTCGCTGCTACTCCATGCGATATCAAATCTCCATTGCCACTCCAAACGGTATTCAAAGTGTTGAGTCAATCTTCAGCGATGTTGAGAAAATATGAACTAATACCATAAAGTAAGTTAATATAGATGGATCACCGCATTGGGCATAACTGTAATACGTTTAGGATGTAGTACTGGAAGGTTTCCATAGATGGCGAGGGAAGAATTTTTTGCGTTACATCACAAACGATATTATCGCTTTCGTTTTTGTAATTGACATAAGCGCCACAATCGAGAAGTGTCCTGTAGTGTGCTCCGTCTGCTCCTTGTAGCGGTGGATTATGTGTTTTTAATGAAACAAAAAGAATCTCTCCTGTGACAAGAGATGTTTGCTTTGATAGGGAGAGAAATGTTAACATTTCCATGTGACTGTTGACTTTAGGTAAAGGCATATCGCACCATTGCTATAAAATAAAAAACTACAACAATAGCATATGCTATGTGCCGCTTAGGTCGATTAAAAAAACGAAAGCAATGGAAGCGATACATTATGTTTGTGACGTAATGCGAAAAATTATTACCACGCCTTCCATGGAAACCTTCCAGTACTACATCCAAAAAGTATAAAAACTTTGCCCTATGAGGTTTGTAACATACGTCTTGCTGAACACCAATATCTTAGTCTTCTTCATATTGATTCAGCTGATGTCTCGCCATTGCATTTTCCATGTTTGTTAGCATCTTATTCAGATTCTTCTCTATCTCTGCTATGAGAGCATCAGCGAATCGTAGTATGGTGATAGTTTCTCCGTGGATGTTCACTCCAGAACACTTCAGAAAAATTACGGGAGATAGTGCACAGCCTTGTCTCACTCCTTTCCTTCTCCTTGCTTCTTCAGAGCTACTCTATGCAAATACTTATGCACCAGTAATGCTCTTCAGCAGGAAAATCGATTGATTATGTTACAAATTGTAATTTATGAATGCGAATTTCTGGATTCGCATTCATTTAAGTGTTCGTTAATGAGAAGGGGTCAAGTGGTTAGAACTTAGAACTGTTTTTCCCCTCAGGTCAGATTCAATTAGCGAAGCTAACTGGGACTTCCGCGTTGGTGTCTCATAAAAAGGGATTGGAAATGTGGGAGGGAAGTCAGATGAAGGCAAAAAATTATTCCTAGCACGGTTAGAAGGTTGAAACTGCATTTACCCACTGGAGATATGAAAGGAGGATGGTCTTGTCCGTTTTATTCCCAGCAAGATGAGTTGAGTTTATTCATTGAGTAATATTTTATTTTAGTATCTTAAGATGGAAGGTATAGAAGTAATTAAAAATTTGCCATAAGGTACGAGTAATAACAAGTCATGCAAGTAGCATAGAAAAAGCGAAGTAGCATAAAACTCTGGATAATTTTTCAAGGTAAGAAGCATGTCCTTAAATTACATCACCAATTAAATTTTAGAGTGCGGTCATTTATCCGTATGATCATTAGCGTAAATTAATGATCATTGTCACTGAATGAAAAACCAAAAGTATACATTAGAGGAGGTATACCATCATATAACAGATACAAAGTTTACATTCCCAAGAGAGAAATGTTCCTGAAAATTTCTCAGAACAGCAGGAACGAGAAAGAGGAACTGAAACTTCATCACTTCCATGTGAACAGATATTAAAATAAGAAAATATTTCTCGTAATTTAGCTCCTTTTGATTTCATGTAAGAAATGTATAAGAGATGCTTTCCCGTGTACATCGCTCCGTATGACTTATTCCTACGTTTAATTTTACGGCAATAATGACATCTTTGTCCGAAGTGGAATCCGAATCACGACATTTGGGTTGAATTTCCAATGGTTAGGGTACATATGCATCTAAATAAAACCCTACAAGCCACCATATAGGTGTGTGGAAGGGGGTCAACTCTAACCAAACATTCATTACATATCATGCATAAAAGAGGATTAGTAATAATGTATAGAACAGGTTGTGAAAGATGTATAAGAGAGGAGTTACGTTGATATGAAGAAGTTGGCTGATATAAGAGTCGAGTGGAGGGCTGCGTAAAACCAATCTTAGGATTGTTGACCGATGATGATGATGAGTAATAATATACTAATACGATACTTTAAAATTTAAAAAAAGATAAAAATAGCAAAGCAAGTATGCAAAAACATGCTGTCCGTTGGGTTACCTTAAAGTCCTCATGCCACCATCCAACTACCTATGCTATTAATTGATACATTCGTATTTATCCTCTTGTATATATATTTACAACTATTCACATCTCTAATTGTCCGAGGAAAAAAGGACATTTTGAATCTGTCAGTTCGGCAATCAATTTCTCTAATTTTATGATTTTGGTCCAGTCTACCATAGTAAGCTGGGGTTCGCGAAATATTTTTAATGTCATCAGTGACAATATTATCTTGGAATTTATTTAAGAGATTAAGTCTAAATTTCAACCTACGATCTTACGATGCAGGGTAGAATTTGACTGAGTATTCCGCTCCGATTTAAATTATGAAAGTCATCGCCCCTTCCCCATTCCTTCGTTTAAAACGACGTACTCTCTACTTCTCCTTTGTAAATTACAGGGAGATATATAATGGCTAATTCTGACCTGATAGCTAAACGATCGAAAGCATATTCGAACGAGAAGCGAAGTTTTCAACTTGTTAAAACCCTTTGCCATCAACATAAAAAGCATGGAAAACACATTCAGGTTAATGCTACAATTGTGATCGCGGCTATACGATAACTGCCTGTATTAATCATGGTGACACGGCTGAAATAAGCAAAAAAAAAGCACAAGTACTTAGAGAAGCCAGGAAATAAAACAAACGTTTTGACTGCTGCTTTGAAAAGCTACTTTTAAGAGTCCGTTATGAAAAATTGTAGCATTAGTTTTCCTCATGTCCCGCAGAGACACTGACCTGAAAATTTCACCGCTCCCGCGCCTGTCCTGGGTTGCGTCGGAAAGCAGTGAAAGGATGTCTCGTTGATGCGGGGCGGTTGTGAAAAAATTGAAGAAAGTAGGCAAGTGGAGTGACGAAATAATGAATCACTCGAAGTGCGAGGAATGGACTCAACAAGGGATTTCGAGGGCAGAAGCGAAACAAAAGGCGTGCCGGCGGCGAGGTGACCGACTGCATCACGCGTCAGAGCAATTAGGGGACATCCATATATTACGCTTATCTCAATCCTCTCACCCCCATTTTCCACCCTTATAACACTCCGTAGCATTATCTAACAATAAGACCTCCTTAAATTAGGTTACACTGCCAATGAACCCAAGCTTTTTGATGAATGGTGTAACAAATATTCATTAGAAATACCTTACATCTACATCTACATAATACCCTGCAAGTCACCACCTAGGTGTGTGGCAGGGGGTGAATTCTCACCAAACATGCCCTACACATAATGCATAAAAAAGGATTAGTATTTATATACTGTTCTAAACTTCACTATTTAAAACAAGATAAAAATAGAAAACCAAACATGCAAAAACATGCTGTTAGTTGGGTTAGCTTCAAGTCCTTACACCAACATGCAGCTACCAATTTTATCCACTGCTACACTCGTATTGGATATATTTACCGTTATTCATATCCCTAATAGTACAAGGATAAAAGGTCATTTTGAATCTGTCAGTACGGCAATCAATTTCTGTAATTTTATGATTATGGTCCAGTCTACCATAGTAAGTTGGGGTTCGCAAAATATTTTTAACATGATCACTGAAAATATGGTCTTGGAATTTGTTTAAGAGTTTAAGTCTAAATTTCAACCTGCGATCTGACAATGAATCCCAATTTAATTCATTTAAGAGACTCTTTACGCTAATAAGGTTATCGTACCGTCCCTTTACAAATCTTGCCGATCTTTGCTGCACACGTGCAAGTTCATTATTTTGACCGATTTCGTAGGGATCCCATACACTGGCAGCATATTCCAAATTAGGTCTAACTAGGGAAAAGTAGCTGATTTCTCGTACATGATCGTCACATTTACCCAGTACTCTTTTGATGAATCCCAGTTTACGATTCGCTTGACCCATTATTTCACGTATGTGTTTACCCCATGAAAGATCATGTTTTATTCCCAAGGTATTTGATGGATTCCACGTTTGTTAATTCATTATTACTTATTTTGTAAGCGCTAGGAGGAGAGCAATAGGGTAGTTTCCTTCATCAAAGAAAACGGACTTCATTAATTGCGATTTGTGCCCTGCCATAAATGTATTTAATTTATGCAAAAAGTTTGTATTGAGAAATCCCAGTTTACTAGAGAATTAAATGTTAATTTTAAGGCCATTTGAAAAGGCTCTGAAATGGCGGGGTGCGCTGCCTTCATGCTGACGTAACAGGAAGGTAGTTTACGTTGCGAAGCATAGGAAAATTCGTCTCCTGAACTTACCGTTGTATTTCAGGGCCCCTCAGCTCTAGTGAATATTTATTAGTATTAACCTGTAAAAACTATCAATGTTGGAAAAGAATTCTCAGTTAAACATGGTATTATTAGTCATTTTATAGGCTCAAGGACGTCCTGCTCGCCGTGTCTTCTGCTACGTCGAAGCATGGCGTGAAGGTCGTGCGGCGATAGGCGAACTACATGATATGCTTGTGAAAGGAATACTAACTGATTTTAAATGAATCAACTGCATAAGTAATGTTAAATAAATAAATAAAAGTTAATTATAATTAATTAACGGAATAAATATGCCTCCAATACTTGTTCATAAGCTTTAACGGAGTGCGGCGTCTATTTGGAAGCGCCCGCAGCACCACCTGGTGGCAGGTAGAGGAAATAGTTTGACATCACACGTAGGATTAACCGGTATGCAATAGTTTGCCGTCGCGTTTTCGCGCCATTGATTTTTTTCACTTTTTAATTAATGAGGAAAAATACTTAACGTCATTTAAAAATCGAACGGCTTAAAACACGTACTCCAGAGGTTATAAACTTTCGATCAAGACAATAAAAAAATAATAGGAAACTACCCTATTCTTTTTCCAAATATTCATTACTAGACATTCTTGTAAAATAATTCTAACTGCCATGTATCACACCAATTTTCTTTCACACACTATATTTGTTGAAGATAACATGGATTGACCGAGTGACAAACGAAGAATTATTAAGAAAAGCGGGCGAAAAAGACATCCCCAGAAAACTTTGAAAAGAAGACAGGACAACTTCGTACACCTGGAGCATGTTTCTTAACCGAAGTAGACATGGACGATGACAACAGCAGAGAAACACAGGAATGAAGCATTCGAAATATGGTGCTACCGATAAATATAAAAAGGATCGACCGATTAAGTAACGAGGAAGTCCTGGGTGAAAAGAGAATTCTGATAATCGGCCACATATTAAGACGCGATGACGTGATGAAGAAAATCGTCGACGGAAAAGTGAACGGGGAGAATGGAAAAGGCAGGCCTCGTATGAGATATATGGAACAGGTTGTGAAGCAGTGACGTCGGAACTATTTTCACCTAAGAAAAGGGCCCGGCATCAAAGAAAAGGACCCGAAGTTTTTGCGGACAGGAGCGATTAGAGACTAGAATTTTGATAAAAGAGTATATTACGGTGTGAGAATGTGTCAGAAAGTACCCGCTTCGACTATAGGGGCCCGGGGAAAATTCTGGGTGGGGGGCCTTGGCCCCCTCCTGCTCCCCACCTCCGACGCCGCTGTTGTGAAGGGTGTGAAATAGAAGAATTACGTTAATATGAAGAGTTTGGCCGATAAATGTATAGAGTGGAGGGCTGTGTCAAATCAATCTTAGGATTGTTGATTGATGATGATGACCTTATTTGTTCCTCAATATGTACTTGTATTTATTCGCTAATTTTAATGTGCTTAATCTTATTTCATTTAAGAACGAATCAATCATTTATCAATCATTTTATTTTACTAAAGAACGAAACAATATTTCACCTCCACCGTAACAGTTTAAAACTGCATAATATCCTGGAAGCCACCATGAAAGTGTGTCCTAGGGGGTGAACTAATTCACTCCAAAAATGCATTTCATGTCATACTTAAAAAGTATTATTAGCATAATTACAAGTTTTACAGCATAACGAAACTAGTCTTGATTATACCAATGAAACCTGGATAGCTTAAGTCTTCATTTAAGTCTCCAATAGACCTTCACAGAGTAAAGTATCGGCCGCACAGTCGTTACAGTAAAGTATCGACCGCATCCACCAAGTAAGTTAATGATGGTCAGAATTCCTATACCAAATGTAGAAGAGGACGACGGGTGACGAAATGTTGAAGGGGTGGTGTAAGGGAAGAGGATGTTTGGTGACGGGAAATATGTAAATCTAATTCTTAATGCCCAATGAAATTGATCCCCTTGACTGTTCTAGCGTCAAATGGAGAAAGCGACGAAAGAAAAGATTCCAAAATAGAACGGATTGATTCTCTTTCGGAAACGAGGTGATTGCACCCTCGTACACCAATACACCCGTAATATTATTAGCTTGGAAGCGTACAACGTCATCTACATCTACGCGATACTTTGCTACCTCGAGGGTGTGTGGCAGGGTGTGAATATCACCAAACGTGTACTATTGACATACACCAAAGTTTACTTATGTTCCGTATCTACGGAGAAATTCCTAATAATATCATGCGGGACTCACATTAGCAGTTATGCTTTTCATCTAATCGAGAGAAGAAAAGAAGAGGCACTTTGCTCAGTATTAAGTGTCCACATTTATTGAAGAAAAATGACTAGTGATGAAGATCGCACATGAGTTGCTGGAGTTTCCTTCCATGGAATTGATTTGAAGCTGTTATTATTTCTCACGTGGAGGAAGTATGGATGAATGAAGGGCAGGAAATGTAAAAACTATGCACAAGAGCCGTGGACTCACGCTAACAAGAATCCCGTTTTTTGGGAAAAAAATTGAAAACTGCCATTATATTATAGTGAAAAAATTATCATGACCGCGGTAAATTCACAATGTTTTTCTTCAAGATGGAGGAACATAAGTGGTGTTGTTTCAGACTTCACCTGTCAAGACCCGATCATTGGGGAACGTTCGGTTTTTACATCACAATTGATTCATTTAACGCCAAATAATTTAATTGATAATTTCTATTATACATAACATCACATACGCACGGTGTGAAAATTGATATTAGCAAGCATAAAGTAAGCATAATATAGAGGGCTCACCGTATAGAGCAAAAAAGTTACATGTTTTGGACTTAGTACCGGAAAATTTCCGTAGATGACGTAGTTAGAATTTTTCGCGTTACATCACAAACGATATATATCGTTTCCATTGCTTTCGTTTTTCTAATCGAATTAAGCGGCACATAACATATGCTATTGCTGTAGTTTTGTTCTGTGTTACAATGGTGCGATTTGCCTTTACCTAACGTCAACATTCGCAATGATAAGTTAACATTTCTCTCGCTATTAAAGTAAGCATATCTTGTCACAGGAAGGATTCCTTGTTGTTTCATATAAAATCCATTATCCACCGCAGCAAGGACAGGTGGAGCAGATTACAAGACACTTGTCGATTATGCCACTTCAGTCGAATAGAAAAACGAAAGCGTTGGAAGCGATATATATCGTTTGTGACGTAAAGTGAAAAATTCTTCCCTCGCCATCTATGGACACCTTCCAGTACTACGCCCAAAACGTACAACAGTTTTGCCCTATACAGTGAGCCCTCTATATTATACTTACTTTATGGTGCATATTATGTAGATGTAATACCACCTTATCGGGGGGTATCTGTATGCCTTTTTAAATTCGTAATAGAGACTTCAGGGCGTAAGCAGTTCATCTACATCTACATAATACCTTGGAAGCCACCATAAAGGTGTGTGGCAGGGGGTGAATTCTCACCAAAAATGTACTAGATATCATGCATAAAACAGGATTAGAATTTATATACTGTTCTAAACTTGCTAAACTTCTAAAAAATTTAAAAAAAGATAAAAATAGAAAAGCAAGCATGCAAAAAAATGCTGTTAGTTGGGTTAACTTCAAGTCCTTATACCAACATGCAGCTACCAATGTTATCCATTGCTACACTCGTACTGGATATATTTACCGTATTTCATGTCCCTAATAGTACGAGGAAAAAAGGGCATTTTGAATCTGTCAGTTCGGCAATCAATTTCTCTTCTTCTGTGATTATGGTCCAGTCTACCTTAGTAAGTTGGGGTCCACAAAATATTTTTAACATTATCACTGAAAATATTATCTTGGAATTTATTTAGGAGATTAAGTCTAAATTTCAACCTGCGATCTGACAATGATTCCCAATTTAATTCATTTAATAGACTGGTTGGTTGGTTATTTAGGGGAGGCGACCGACAGCTGAGGTCATTTGCGCCATATAGGATAGGTGGGTAATTGGGTAATGGTAGGAGTTTTTAGGGAACGGAGGAAGGGTGGAGAGAAACCCGGCGTCGGCATTAGCCTACTCTTAACGAAAGGCGCCAAGGGGACCACGGCTTAACGTCCCATCCGACGGACGGAGCACTGTACTTGAAATGCCCTCCACTAGGCACTCAAGTGGGGACCGGTTTTCCACTGAAAAATCCGCCACTGCCGGGAATCGAACCCGGGCCCTCGGGATGGGAGGCCAGTACTCTAGCCACCACACCAACCCGATCCCCTAATAGACTGGTTACGCTAATATAGTTATCGTACCGTCCTTTACAAATCTTGCCGATCTTCGCTGCACACGTTCAAGTTCGTTATTTAGACCGATTTCGTAGGGATCCCATACACTGGCAGCATATTTCAAATGAGGTCTAACAAGGGAAAAATAGCTGATTTCTCGTACTAATAACTTATACTTACTCTATGGTACATATTTTGTATATATAGATGTAATACCACCTTAATAATTACCTCTTCCCTAATTACCACCTTAGAGAATCTGTACACCTTTTTGAATTCCTAATAGAGATATTAGGGCGTAGGCAGTTGAAGCGGGACTGTAGCTGAGATTCTGAATATGGCTGTAAGTCTCAAAGGTTTTTTTTGTCTTTATTTTCCCGGTTTCCGAGAGTCGGCTCGTGCCCCGACAACGACGACGTACAGTTCTCGCGGATGAAAAAAAATACTCCTCTCTCTCTCTCTCTCTCTCTCTCCCTTCTAGCCTCTTCCTCCTTTCTGAGGCATCACCTACATTTTCGGACGCCCTCCTCCTCCGGGCACGCTCTAGAAATCGCGGCTCGGCGCGTCACGCCCGTCGAACCGACAGAATCAATCTTCACTTCCTTATTTTGCGTGTGCGCTTGCCGCTGCTCCTCCGCTCACGGCCGTGACGGTGAGCACGGGTGAGGCGGAGCAACACGAGGGGAGCGGGAAGGGACTGCAGCCCTTTGCTGCTCCCAAGTGATCGCCCTTAACTTATTTCCTGCACTTAATTCATGTACACACGTGTGCGTGTCGATCGGTAGAAACCCTCCTTAAAGCGGTATCAATTACAATCATCATCATCATCAAGGGTCAACAATCCTAGGTATGGTTTGACGCCAGCCCCCCACTCGATTCTTCTATCAGTCAACCTCTTCATATTGACGCAATTCTTCTCTTTTACATCCTTCACGACCTGATCCATATACCTCATACGAGGCCTGCCTTTTCTATTCTTCCAGTTCACTTTTCCCTCGACGATTGTCTTCATCAGGCCATCGTGTCTTAATATATGGCCGACTAAGTTGTCCCGTCTTCTATTTAGGGTTTTCAGTAGACTTCTGTTTTCTCTCACTCGTCTAAGGAATTCCTCATTACTTACTCGGCCGATCCATTATATCTCAGAGAGATAGATTGTCGTACGGATAGATTCAAAATGGCATTTCCCCCCCGTACTATAAGAGAACAGAATAGGCAGCATAGCAAAGGGATAGGTACGGGAAATATTTTAGAGTAGTCTGTAGTGCATGATGCATGTATTAATCCCTTAAATACTATAGATACTTACAATCAAGTTGCATGAGACGCTATAGTAGCTTGTTTGCATGTCGGTAGTGCATGCTTGGTGATCTTTACCCCCTGCCACACACCCTCGCGGCGGCTTGCAGGGTATTGTGTAGATGTAGATCTAGATGTTCATCATTCTTTTGTATCACCACATTTCGAATGCTTCCACCCTTTTCTTCTCCGCAGCTGTCATTGTCCTTGCCTCACTACCGTAAAGAAACATAGATGTGGGTAGATGCGTACTAAGCCGTTGGCGTGTGAGATTCACACGTTCAGGATAGTGAGACCAGTTCTTTTCCCTGGGCAGTTCTGCTACGCAGAAAATCGAATCACGAGGATTTTAGGTGGGGATGTCCAGAAAGGCTCTTGCCCGGGAATCGACCCGGGATCCTCCAGTCGGTAGATCCTCGCTCTACCCATAGGCCACCACGACCAACCTATTGTTTCAAAAAACAATAAATCGTCATATATTCACTGAGAGTCCGAGCTCTGACAGAGTAATCACAGCGTTGTTAAAATTGTTGCTGTTTGAGAGAGGCGACCGACAACTGACACCATTTGCTCTACTTACGGTCAGTTATGGTGGGTAATTGGGTAAATGTAGCAGTTTTCAGAGAAAGGAGGAAGGGTGGAGAGAAACCTCTTAATTAGCGTGCTCTTAACGAAAGGTGCCAAGGATTACCACGTCTTAACGTCCCATCCGACGGACGGAGTACTGAACTTGAATGCTCTACACGAAGCACTCAAGTCGGTACCGGCATACCAATGAAAACTTCACTTCGGCCGGCATTCGAACCCGAGCCCTCGTGTTGTGAGGCCAGTACTCTAGCCACCACACCAACCCGTACGCCAACGTTGTAAATGCCAGAGTGAAGCCGACATGTTCCATCGGTGGTTTTACGTTTACTATAAGATTTGAAGAGGTGGATTTATTTACTATAAGAGATCACAATAGACAGAAAAACAAAGGGATATGTGGGTGAAATATTATTAGAGTACTCTGGTGTGCATGATGGCTGCATTAAAAACCATTCCCTTTATTACTGTGTAGATACTAACCAACTAGCTGCATGTGACCCTATTATCTAGCATGCTTCCATGTAGTAGCCTAGTTGCATGTCCATAGTGCATGTTTGTTGATATTCACCCCTTGCCACACACCCTCGCAGTGGCTCGCAGGACATTGCGTAGATTTATGTTGATTTAACAGTAACATCCACCAGTATAGTCTCGGAAAATATGAATGTTAACACGTCGATAATGATTTAGATTTGTCATCACCTGCCACACCCCCTTGTGGTGGCCTGCATGTGATCTGCATTTGTCATATAATAAATGTTTGTCAGCCACAGGCGTAGCAAGCACATATTCAGGAGAAAGAAAAAGAGAAGGATACATCTCTCTTGATGAGTGTTTCTGGGTGTGGATCACTATGAGTTTTCTGCATGCCTGCTAGGGTAGATGTTAATAGAGTACTTCGCCTTTGCCTGGTGAGGAAACTAGGAAAATGAAGTTTTTAGGAGAAATTGAAAGGAGACTGGATTTATGAATGGAGAAAGTGATAAGAGACAATGGTCTCCTGAACGTTGTAATCGATGGAGGATGAAGTCAGCGAGGGGCAACCAGAAACGAAGGCTAACGCAAAGCACGGTCTTGCAAAATATGCATTGGCCAGCTCTTTTACTGGAAAGAGACATAAAATACTGCGCACAAGAAAGTGCTTCATAATGACTCATCGCATGAATATCTGAAGCAATCACAATTATTTATCTTCATGTGACGTAGTATTCATTGCCCGAGCTATCATGCGGAAATACAAAGATAAGGAATGATAAGGAATTAGATAAAGACACCAAGCTGTACCGAGTCGTATTTTCGTGGCTCGCTGAGCTGTGAGTACCACAGTTTATATATATATGGATCGGCAGTGTATCATATAAAGAGAGGGCTTGAAGTCAACATAACGCAACCCTCGCGACATCACACGCAATGCCGCCATCTTAACCCAAGACAGTTTAGTGTGAAGTGTGTTACACTGAAAATTAGTGGTGTTTATTGCTGATGAGAAAACGCAGTTCATACCTGACTAATGGCTAATTCTTGCTCAGTGTATGGCTTCTATTTTAAGTACGGAAGTAGAAAAATAACGGGTCAACTCGATGTTTTATAAACAGACTTCCATTGATTGTGTGTCTTTTTGACCTAGAATTTTTGACACCTCCATTAGTTACATCCTGAAACAAATTTGGTACAAGGATAGAAAAAGGACGTATGTTTTGTGCAGGGTAAGCATCATTGTAAAACTTTCATTTAAGCCCAGAATGAAGTTCTAAAACAAAATCAAATTTTGCCTTATGGAATCGGAATGTAAAAAAACATCGAGATACTCGAATGCCAGAATTTTTTCGCCAAAATTTTAATGGATGGGATTTTGGGCACGAGCAACACGATGGCAGTCGTAGTGAGAGAACTGGGGGGTCCGCTCTGGCAGCTTCGTTCACGCCCACCTGAGCACGCTCGTTGGGCAACGGCGTTGTTGGGTAGTGGGGGGAGGGGCGGCAAGGTCGGCGGGGGATAAAAGTGACCATTACTTAACCTCAGGAATAAGGGCGTGCGCAAATAATAATGCCCTGTCGAAATTGTGAAGGGGAGGAAAAGCAACTGTTGGCGGGCACTCGTGGCTCTCATTCTTCGGCGATTACGCGCATCTGCAAACCATCGATTGAGGAGGAGTTCTAGTTTTAAGAAATTACGGTGGGGAGGAGGATGATGAAAGTGCGAGGGACCGAAAGGGAGGCGAAGGAGGAAGTTCTTGAGTTGGCGGGGGAAGAAAGAGTTCCTTTTAAGATAATGGGATGCATGAAATCTTTCTAACTAAGGATACTTTTTCACAATCTTGTGATATCTTGCAGAAGCTTGACGCGGCTTTCGACTAATTCCCTGCATGAAGACAAACAATTAACATCTAGGCAAAAGCGATGAGAGAGTATGAGAAAGAAGCTAATTTACACTTGTAAGGCCTCATTTAGAATATGCCACTAATATATGTGATCCGTACGAGGAAGGTGTGATAAAGGAATTAGAGCGTGTGCAAAGGAGATCCGCTAGATTTGTTAAAGGCCGTTATGATAATTTTAAAAGTGTTACGAGTTTAATAGAAGAACTAGGATGGGAACTAGTATCAGAATGCAGGTTAAAATTTAGGCTAAACCTTTTAAGTAAATTCGAAGCTGATTTGTTTACAGATGACCTTAGCTATATATATTAAGAACCCCTGTGTATTATGCTAGGTTTGATCAGATAAATAAGATTAGATAGATAGATAATTGCACAGATAGATTAAAATGTAACTTTTTCCCCCGCACTATTAGAGAGCACAATAGGCAGCATAGGAAAGAGATAGGTAGGGGAAATGTTGTAGAGTAGTGCTTAGTGCATAAAGCAAGTATTAACAACTAATCCCTTTATTACAATGTAGGTAATAACCATATCGCTGCATGTGACCCTATTATTTAGCATGGTTCCATGTAGTAGCCTAGTTGCATGTCAGTAGTGAACGTTTGGTGTTCTTCACCCCCTTCCACACACCCTTGCAGGGTATTACGTAGACGTAGATGTGAATTAACTGGAAATAGGGTCCGTCATTCTGTTGTATTCTATCATAGAATGTCTTGAGCGAAGATCGGAACGATCTGTAAAGGGACGGTACGATAACTATATCAGTGCAACCAGTCTATTAAATTAATTAAATTGGGAATCATTGTCAGATTGCAGGTTGAAATTTAGACTTAATCTCTTAAATAAATTCCAAGAGATTATTTTCACTTTTGACGTTAAAAATATATCACGAACTCCAACTTACTAGGGTATACTGGACCATGATTATAAAATTAGAAAAAATTGATTGCCGAACTGACAGATTCAAAATATTCTTCTTGCCTCGTACAATTAGGGATATGAATAGCTGTAAATATATCCAATAGAATCAATGGATAGCATTGGTATTTGCATGTTGGCTTAAGGACCTTAATCTAACCCAAATAACAGCATGTTACTGCCTGCTTGCTTTGCTATTTAGATCTTTTTTAAATTGTGAAGTTTAGAATACAATATAATTTCTTATCTTTTTTTTTGTGCATGCTTGGTGTGAATCCACCCCCTGCCACATACCTTAAGGTGGCTTGCAGGGTATTGTAGATGTGCAAGCCCGCGGTTTGCTAGATTATACTTTGGACGGGAATGGTATATCTAAATCTACATCTACATAATACCCTGCAAGCCACCATAAAGGTGTGTGGCAGGGGGTGAATTCTCACCAAACCTGAACTACCTATCATGCATAAAAAAGGATTAGTATTTATATACTATTCTAAACTTCACTATTTAAAAAAAGATAAAAATAGCAAAGCAAATATGCAAACACATGCTGTTAGTTGGGTTAGATTCAAGTCCTTATACCAACATGCAGCTACCAATGTTATCCATTGCTACACACGTATTGCTACGTACTCATATGGACAAGATATTCCACTTCTGTAGCCATCGCATTTCTCTCGGGACTTCACATTCATCCTTCGAAATCTCGCCAAGAGAACAGCACGAAACTTAAGACTCAGATGTGCTTGCAACGGAAGATAGCGATTTTCATGATCGCCGTGCGGAAAAGTCGCGACAATAGAAGAAGCATTGGTTGGAGAGACTACTTGCTATCTTCCCATCATGCTCCCTCAAAAAAAAAAGAATAAATACCATAATTTTCGGTCGAATTTATCCGTACGACCCATCAGTCTCAAAGCCATTTTAGCTGGCGATATCATCTGGAATACACTGATATCGACGCGCATCGCATTGCCGATCGCGATAGTCCACCTGATATGACTGATACGGATGAAAACAGGCTCCTAGTTGATGGGCATCTATGAATACTATCTTAGAATCAAGGATTTTGGACTGGTCATTCAAACTTAAATGTTGAATGGACTTCTCAGGAGTTCATCCTGGGTTCTTGTTCATCGTCCATATCATCAAATCAAATAAAACATTTTTTAGCCAATAAAGCTCGTCTCCGACGCTCGAAAATATTTTTACTCCCCAAATGCTAGTTAAAATAGTTTTTCCAATTAAACGCAGCACCCACTGTAAAAGTTAGGACTTCAATTGACGTAAAATGAAAACAAAACATCCCGCGGCGAAATAATATACCTTTATGCTTTGATGAAGGAATATACGCAGAGTAACATATTTTCAGAGATGAGAAATTTTCAGTGATGGTGTTAAAAATATTTTGCGAACCCCAACTTACCATGGTAGACTGGACCATAATCACAAAATTAGAGAAATTGATTGCCGAACTGACAGATTCAAATTTTCCTTTTTTCCTCGTACAATTAAGGATATGAATAACGGTAAATATATCCAGTACGAGTGTAGCAATAGATAATATTGGTAGCTGCATGTTGGTATAAGGACTTAAAGCTATCCCAACTAACAGCATGTTTTTGCATGTTTGCTTTGCTATTTTTATCTTTTTTTTTAAATGGTGAAGTTTAGAACAGATATAAATACTAATCCTTTTTTATGCATGATATGTAGTGCATGTTTGGTGAGAATTCACCCGCTGCCACACACCTTTATGGTGGCTTGCAGGGTATTATGTAGATGTAGATGTAGGTGTACAGCTGTTCTCCCCTTTTTGGGCTTGAAGTCAAACATGGAGGGTGCAACAACACTCAGTTCCGCTATTCTCGTGGCATAAATTTCACATGTATTGACGTTTAAAACATGTTCCTAAAGTTTGTGAATAATGAAACATATCGCTATATTTTCACCGCTTATATTCCTAATAAAATGAGGATCAATCAGGATGAAAACTATTGTGATTACTTAAATTTTTTCCGAGCAATTTGAATAATACTCGAGTGAGAAGATTTCATGAGAGAAAATCAACAAATGTTAACTACGCCATGTCCAATTGCATGTAAAACTTTATCCACGTGAAGATAAACAAAGAGAAACTGTTTGAAACACTTACTGAAGACTTTAGATACGGAATGGACTAAATGAATCACTCGACAACACGAATAAATGCGTTCCTATAAAACTTTTTAATACAAAATTCATTTTCTATTTTACCATAATTTTTCATAAAAATACCTTTATACCCCTTTAATTGTTGTAATTTATTGGTTTACTTGCGAAGTTAAATAGCAAAAGGAATAAATTCGTGTCTATATGATATTTCTATTGTGGATGTAGTCAATATTTTTTCTTATTTGAAAACGATTTTCATTCATAATCTCTATGTTCCCTTCTTCTGGTTGTATTTAATTCTTTTTTAGTTTTAATGGAAACAGGAAAAACGGGTGTCTATAAACTTTTTCTGTACTGATTTTTTCTTAACTTAATGTTGTATTTCCTGACTAATTTTCATAAAAAATACTCCTGATTTCCATCTAATTTAAATGAATCATTAAAAATAATGAATACGATAGACATATTAAATAATTCCGCTAATGTAATCGTGGTTATTTTCGTTACATTCGTTTTAATCATCAATTATCATCATCATTGATCATCAATCCCAAGGTTGGTTTTACGCGGCTATTCCCTTCATTATTCTATCACCCAACCCCTTCACGATGCATAAAAAAAAATTTCTTCGATATAATTGAAGAATTTCACAGTAGGTATTGCTCAAGTTAAATCGAAATGAACGCCACAAAAAAACTTTTGGGCGTTTTGAATTACTGAGAGTGATTAAATGTATTCCTCATATTAACATTATCGAAAACTTTTCTAGAAGAATCGAGTAAGGATCTTCGTCAAACCAATATTCAATGGATTGCGAACTAGCCTCGACCTTAAAAAAGTTACCCGCTGATGCGAATTTCCACAGAGAAAAAGGTTCTTCATGATTACATTTTTCCATCAATCATACGCGCGATTGACGACTAGTGATGCTGATCACATCTTTTACAGTTTTTTCCAGATACATACATACATATGTGAGTAAATGCATTACGTTGTTTTATTATTACCAATTTATTTTAAATTATTAAGAAGTGGTATTTAAAATAAAAGAATTCTTTCAGCTGCTTTAAATTCCTACAGTATAATTTTTGCGTGGTAAAACGATGCGTAAAATGAGAGTTTCTTTGGGTCACCTCCAACTTACGGACACCTCTCACTTACGGACACATTTTCCAGGACCGTTAATGTCCGTATGTGAGAGGTTTCCCTGTATGTCAATTGAGGATGCAGTTTTTCGCCATTTAGCTTTCTCTCAGCTTCCGTCTTCCTTAGACCACTGTTTCTCAAGACGTGTCCGTTGAGTTTATTGCATCTCTGTATCAAAATCTTCTTGAGATTCTTCTGAATCCAACCCTTCTTAAATTCTGTTTGTCACATGCTATGTCTATCTGATTCTCATGATTCAGTAATATCGCATTTTATTTGCCACCAGTCGTATATTTTATGCTCCTCTAAAAGGGTAGTTTCCTTCACCAAAGAAAACTGAATTCATTAATTGCGATTCGTGATCTACCATAGATGTATTCATTAATCGCACACAAATTGGATTGAGAAATATCAGTTTACTAGAAAATTAAATGTTAATTTTGAGACCATTTAAAAAAAGCTCAGAAATGGTGGGATGCGCTGCCATCTTGCTGACGTAACAGGTGTGTATAGTTTACTTTGCGAGGCATAGGAAATATTCGTCTCCTGAACTTAACATTGTATCTCAGGGCCCCTCAATTCTAGTAAATATATTATATTTATAATAGCCAATGAAAACTACCAATGTTCGATAAGTCTCCTCCGTTAAACATGGTTAATTAATAGTCGTTATATTAAAGGCTCCAGGGCATCCTGCTAATAGAATCCTCTGCTACTGCGAAACATGGCGTGAAGTTCGACGGATTATGGGCCAACTTCACGGTTCGCTTAGTAAAATGAATAATAACTGTTTTTAAATGGTTCAAATGAATACATAATTTTAAATAAATAAGTAAAAGTTAATCATTGTAAATTAACTTAATAAATATTCCTCCGATACGAGTTAATAAGCTTTAACGGAGTGCACCGTCTGCTTGGAAGCGACCGCAGCACCACCTAGTGGCAGGTAGAGGAAAGAGTGTCACGTCACACGCATGATTTACCGGCATGCAATAGTTTGCCGTCGCGTTTTCGCGCCGTTTTATTGTTTCACTTTTTAATTGATGAGGAAAAATACTTACGTCATACACGTCATTTAAAAATCGAACGGCTTAAGATATGTAGTATTCCAGAGGTTATAAACTATTGATGAAGAGAATAAAAATTGGAACCTACCCTACTGTCAGGTGAAATAATTCAGACGTAAGTCGATTATCCCATTTTTTTTATCTTCACGAAATTACTGCGTCTTTCACCGACATTTAACACCGCGGGACAAGGTTAAGATTATATATTGACTCTGAAGAAAATCATCAGTGACTCGTTTTATTTGCCACGAGCCCAATCAATCCTCAATATCTTTTACGGTCAGGAGAGAAATTCTCAAATGCTGCCGTAGTTTCAGCTAATCGAGTCAATATTTTTTTCCTAGTCTCTCTCTCTTCCTTGGCATCGTGTCAACAAGAACCTGCGGCATACTTTTTGGAATTCCACTATAGGAGGCGCGAGGGGAGAGAGAATGATTGGTACACGGGACTCAATGAGGAGTTCGTCCCTTGTAAGGCGGTCGTGAAGGAAAACGCGCTTCCCCCAACGAATTACCCGCACAGCTTGCTGCGCCGATGATACACACACACAGAGGACGCGCGACGGAGGCAAAAAGTACAGTAGTGACTCGATTCACGTGCACACATGAACATGGAACGTGACCGCAAATTGAATTTAGGTTTTCGTTTCAAGCAATTTCACTTTGCCGCTTGACTTTGACGCCTAAAGAATCTATGGATTGAATACGACTGGATTAGAAATTATATACTTAAGGAGGCTCCACCGATTCATGAAGTAGATGTCCTTTTTGTAAAAATTTCAGGGCACATCATATTTTGGCCCTTCTATCGACTGGCAATAAAAAAATGAGGCCTTTCCATCATATATTTGATGAAAAAAGACGTTGAAAATTAGCTATTTTATACGTGTCTATACGGCAGAGCATGGCTCTTGCAGTAAAATTTGCAGATTAATAATGTAAAGAGAAATGTCGTTTTGACGAAAAACTAATATAAGATGCGCAATTTTATATAGAGGTTAGCATTGTAAAAAAACCCCCGCCTTGCCACATTTGTTTAATTGATATTAATAAATGCTTGTTCGAAAAAAGCAGAAAACCCTTAGTTACATGAAATGGCGCTACAGTATGTTGCTATCATTGGCAACGGTACTTGTGACAGAACATGCTTACAAGCCTATTTACTAACTTAATTTAGGAATATACCTTACCAAGGTCCTTCTTATATTTTTTATGTAATTTAAATATTTCATTGGTTATTGAAATTGTGTAATTAATACCAATGCTTCCAAATGGTAGCAGCGTCATTGTTGCCAAACAGTTTTCTAAAATATCAATATCAATAAAATTCAAAACAAAGAGTTGTATTTCCAATGGAATAGTTTAAAACTAAGTAAGAAAATATTTAACCTATTTTAGACTTACGTATTATCGGGATTGAGCATCTATTCTCACTTTATAAATTCAGCATGGCAACAACCCGTCAGTCATGTTCCGAAGTCAAAATGAGTGAAAAGAGCTTGTAAAATAATAGAATGCAACTACAACGTGCCATATAATAACATCCTCATATAATTATTGTGTATGCGTTATCACCCCACTGATGATTTTCCATGTAGGTATTTTTATGGATCGGGATTTATTCATTAAATAACATAGCTCTTTTACGGGAGTTTGAATCGCGGAATCACGGTGGAACCTCCTTAACAGTAAACTCCCGATTTTCCGTTCTAATGTACGGTAAACGGTGCACGGATAATCGGAAAACACGGATAATCCGTTGTTTGGTTCTTTCCGGATTCATTTGTCTACGATGCGCCGACAAAATAAAAAAAAACTCCATAAGAAAATAGCATTATATGCGAATGAAAAGATCCTCGTTGTACATTTTATGACGAAAAAGAATCCTCCTCCGAAATAAGTCCACTTTAATTGTTATGTACAAGACCTATTATGCTTTTTATTACTCCAGGAATAATTATGGCATCATAAGCTGGGGGAGTGCTGTCAAAAATTCAATCAAACGGGCAGAAATAGCTAAAAAGGCAATCGTACGAATAATAGCCAGAGTAGGTCATCGTTCACCCTCTTCCCCATTATTCGTGGACCTGCAGATACTCCCCTTAAGACACTTATACATCTACAAGGTGCTAAGGCTATTCCACTTCGCAGTGGAAATAACCCTAAAGTCTTGGATAAGCCTCACTCTTATAACCTGAGGACTAACATTTCTTACGTTGTACCCAAACCAATTACATCCCAATTCAAAAGATACTTTCTTTACTTGGGGCCAAACATTTTCAATAGCTTGCCACAGAGTATCCGAGATACCACACACTTCAAAACCTTTTTGAGGCAAGTGAAAATCTGGCTATTCACGAGAGATAGCATAAGTATGGAGCTAATTTAGTGGTTGTTCAAAATATTTATCCTTTGTTCTACTATACTAAATATATATTATTTATGTAATGCCTTAAAGTAACCTATAACTGTAACTGTATTGTCCTTATAATGTTCCATAACACTATAAGTATTTTCTTGTGACAGTGTTATTCTATGTTCAATAAGTGACATTTGTTTTATAAGAATGTAAGCCATTATTGCTGTGTTTGTAATTTGAAGGTGAACCCAACAACAGGCAAAAGCCTTAGGGTTCACCTAAAGCTCCAAAAGTTGTAATTATATTATTTTTGTATTATTTATAACTTGCTGGAGCAATAAATATTATTATTATTACTATCCAGTATAGCTGTCCCGGCCGCAACTAGATGCCCACAAGCCTCGGGTGGCGGCTCGAAGCCTGACGTAAGACATCGGACCAGTCGGTAGTGAAAGTCACGATTGGAGGAAAAGAACAAAAGTTTACTTACCTTTGATACCGCTGCCGATACACTAAATAGGTTGTCGATGCACGGAAAATCCGCAGCCCGGATAATGCGCGCACGGATAATCGGGAGTTTACTGTTTTAGCTGATGTTCCCGTTTAAATTCAACCTGAGGGAAAACATCAAATTTACAGTGTTCAGAAATTATAAAAAGTTTATTAAAGACGCAAAACTTTATTTCTATTCTGGAGTTATATATCTCTCAAAGTTTTTATCGGAAAATTAAATCTAACTTCAACTAATTTCAACACATAATTACTGCCAGTAATCCAACCCGAAAATCTATTAAACGCCAATAAAGGAGATGAAGCAACTTTCGGCGCTTGTTATTATAGATTAAGCACATATCAATCATTACGAAATCTTTTAATTCCATGGATTTGCTAACAAAGCATTACGCCGATATTTGACAGCTACAGAGTAGACTAGGATAAAAATTATACTTAATCATAAGCAGCCTCTTCCTTCTTGTTATAAATACAAGATTATGTTAAATCGTTAACGTTCATAATGACCAGAAGCCTAAGTTTCAAGCTGTAAGGTATTAGGAATCAAAGGGTTGTTATGTACTCAGTATTTATAATATCATATCACAGGAAAAAAAAATTGTGCAGGAAAGCTCGGCTCAAAGAAAGATTTACATTCAATGCTCTAGATAAACGTAGTATTACTTACTCCGTTAACATAATTTGTGTAACACGTTGTTATGGAAAATAAATGTTAACATGTCTTTTATAGTACCGCTGGATATACCTTGCGTTCATAGGAGTTGTAGAGATTCTAAATATCAGAATTGGGAATCGAAGATACCTGAATTTTTAATTTGAAAACACAGAAGAAGCATATGTGAAGGGCACACATTGAAACGTAACAGATGGAAGCACAAGCAATATATGCTTGGCGGAAATACAGTTGGATTAATGAAAACAGAATTAGTCTGGGTGTATGATAACTATCAATGACTGCAGCTGGGAGTGTGGTCAACCAATTTCCGGAGTGAAACACTGAAAATTACGATTGTAGATTATCGGTTATGCAAAATGAATGAAAAGTGGTGCAATAAATAGAGATACGGTTAATTCACAGGCCTGACTCCAACAAAACTACTTACTAAGCTTCGCTGTTCTGTTGATAGTGAAATTAGATGTACCACGCGTTATTTTTTAGAATTCCGATAAAATACAGATTAAAATATGCAACTTTCCACTGTTGATAATTGTAATGTAGTACATCGAAAACTAGGTCGCAATTAAAATTTTCATCTCGGCGGGAAATTGCACATTTTATTCTGCATTATGTTACTACATGTAATTGTGGCTGATCTCACACATTCACGGGAGAGCGAAGGTAATTATTGATTCCGTTACGTAGTGAATTGACTTAATGAGGAGATAAGGACGGGTCGGAGATGTTTGAACAATTTCCTTCAGGTAGATCACTCGACCTTTTTTCTCCTTGGAACTCGTCAGCAGATAACACCGTTATACCATTACCAACCTCGTAACTTTCCTCGCGGTCTATATCTCTTATAAAGACTTGAAAACACACATGAGATGAGGTGGATACATTTATCCACCTAATCAACTGTCTCGTTTTAAACTCTGTCGAGAGCTTCCTCTACTCCCTGGTGTACCTACTCTGCTCCTATCTAATCTATCTATCTAGGGTTGTCTACTATTGTGTTTCTTAAAAGTTTATAACCTTTTGCAGTACACGTATTTTTAGGAGGCTGGAGCGGTAATCATGAGTTGTTGAGTGATATCATCGTAATTATTTTTCAGGTACGTCGAAAAATACTAGGATTAAAGTAGGTACAACTAATTATACGGTACCGTTTATGCCATTATGTTAACTATACAAGAACTGCACTAGTTTCGACTTAGATAAACAAATATTGCCATGGTTACTGTTGATAGGTTTCGGCGCGATATTCAAAATTAAGGCGGAAGTTATGTCTAAATATGCTTTTTTGCATCTTTGAGCCGGCGTGACTCCGTGATATTTGTCAGAAGTCATTATACTAATATAATATTTATTATGTTACGTTAAGAAGAAAATCTGTGCATGAGATATCGAGTCATAACGAAATGTATCTCATGCACCATAAGGTTACGTGTTGATAAAGCGTCGAGTTACTTAAAAATCAAATCGGTAAAGTGCATTTTTTAACACTTTAACTCATAGGGACCGTATATAAAGTTTCAGGCAAACTTGTACATAGACAAAAATCGCCCCAACCACCTTAAGTCTTTCGATTTTAAAATAAAGTTAAGTATTTCTCCTGTTGCAGCTAACGGGGGTCGTGGTAGCTTAGTGGGTAGAGCGCTGAGCCACTGACCCTTTCTGACTGGAACCTTCTGGACACCCTCATCAAAAATCCTCGCGATTCGATTTTCTGCTTGTCGGAACTTCGTAGGAAATCGCAGGTGCCCCTGGGAAAGTAACTGGCCCCCCTACCCTGAATCTGGGAATTTCACATACCGATGGCGTAGTACGGGGTGAGCTCTTCCCTCACCTATCAAAATTCAACCTTCGCTTCGGGTTGAACAAAACTTTTTAGCGTGAAGTTGGCCCATAATCGCGAGAAATTCACGCCATGCTTTTACATCTACATGACACCCTGAAAGCCGTAATAAAGGTGTGTGGCAGGGGGTGAATTCTCCCCAAACATGTACTAGATATCATGCATAAAACAGGATTAGTATTTATATACTGTTCTAAACTTCACTATTTAAAAAAGATTAAAATAGGAAAGCAAACATGCAAAAACATGCTGTCAGTTGGGTGAGCTTCAAGTCCTTACACCAACATGCAGCTACCAATTTTATCCACTGCTACACTCGTATTGGATATATTTACCGTTTTTCATATCCCTAATAGTACGAGGAAAAAAGGACATTTTGAATCTGTCAGTACGGCAATCAATTTCTCTAATTTTATGATTATGGTCCAGTCTACCATAGTAAGTTCGGGTTCGCAAATATTTTTAACATCATCACTGAAAATATGGTGTTAGAATTTGTTTAAGAGATTAAGTCTAAATTTCATCCTGCGATCTGACAATGATTCCCAATTTAATTCATTTAATAGACTGGTTACGCTAATAAGGTTATCGTACCGTCCCGTTACAAATCTTGCCCATCTTCGCTTCACACGTTGAAGTTCGTTATTTAGACCTATTTCGTGGGGATCCCATACACTGGCATCATATTCCAAGTGAGGTCTAACAAGGGAAAAGTAGCTGATTTCTCGTACATGATCGTCACATTTACCCAGTAGCTCCTCTTTTGATGACTCAAACTTAATTTGAACTTGAAGGTTCTATTTTTATCTTTTTTTAAACGCAGTAGCAGAGGACTCCACGAGCAGGATGTGCTGGCTAGAGCCGAGGGGCTCTGAAAGACAATGTTAAGTTCAGGAGACGAATATTTCCTATGCCTTGCAACGTAAACTATGAACCTGTTACGTCATCAACAAGGCAGCAGCGCATCCCGCCATTTTCGAATATTTTCAAATGAACTTGAAATTAACTTTTAATTCTTTAGCAAACTTATGTTTTCTTCGATGAAGGAAACTGCCTTATTGATCTTCTAATCTAGGACACAAATACTAAACTACGCACGACTCGAAACAAAGCAATCGGACTGATTCGGCGACCGCATGTGAACCTTTCGATCCCGGTTAAAGCCTTCCCAGCGGCCCCGATGCTCAGCGAACAGCAGATGCGGTGGGAAAGCACTTTCGGGAGTGAGCCGTCAAATCATCTCCGCCACTAATGACCTCCGCGCTTCCGAACAAAGCCGAGCGTGATCGAGTGTGACGCAGCGGCGTGATGCGCGGCGGGGCAGTGCAAGTCACCCCACCACCCCTTCCCTTGCAGTTTCCCCTCATTTCCCATATCCCCTCGCGGTACATCCGAAGTGTCATTTTTCGCTCCTCTGGCTCCGCCCGAAGCCGAAGCGATCCGCGCGTGTCCCCTGCGACAGAATTCCCCGAGCAGCAGATGCGACAATGGGGTGGAAGGGGGGGGGGGATCACGGAAGGGCTGTGAGATGCGTAAGAGATCATACGTTTCGTAGATCACCGCACGGCACGCGTGCGCGCACCAAGGCAGGTTCCACCCGCCCTGTATCGCCCCGTCCACAGTCCGGAGCGCAGAATATCGCGTCCAGCTCCTCCGAGGAAGAACAACACGCTAACACTGCGGCTGAAATCCCGCAGTGGGCTATCCAACTTCGACAGGAGTTCCGGACGTTGTCCCAATCTATACTATTGACCTGACAGCGTACCGCCTTGCTTAAACTTTCCCGCACGACTGTCATTCCCAGGCTTCATCCCACCTATATACCCACCCGACGTCCGACGAATAGGACGCCGAGCGGGCTTAAGGTGGTCCAAATTTTTAAATTTTCGAATTTATATAGGGAAACCCCCCACATTTGTTCCGTATCCTCCTCCCAGAAATGGCACTTTGCATGAACATTGTCTGGGATAAAACAAAAGTCTGTCAGAAGAATTCTTATTCACTAGTTATCTAATGATGTTAAGTGATACATGTAGAATGCTGAAGATTAAATGGATCGACCGAGTGAGTAACGAGGAAGTCCTAAGATGAGTGGGAGAGAAAAAGAGAAGTCTCCTGAATACCCTAAGAAGAAAACGGGACAAATTAATAGGACATATCATGAGACATTAAGGTCTGATGAAGACAATCGTTTAAGAAGAAGTGGACGGGAAGAATGGCAAAGGAGGGCCACGAATGAGATAGGTACATGCCTATAGGACAAGCGATTAAGGATGTGAAAGAGAAGAAATACGTAAATATGAAGAGATTAGCTGATACGAGAATCGAGTGGAGAGCTACGTCGAACTAATCTAAAGCGGCGTTTGCACGTAGCAGTTGACTGCTATGACAGTCGCGAGATGCGCGATGTATCTATATCGCTACTGCTATGATGCGTCTGCACCAACTTCTATGCAGCTTATAGCCGCTATTTAGGCGTTGTCATAACAAATAAAAAGAGTTTTATTTCAACAGTGATTGATGCTTAAATTTTCATGAAATTCTTCAAGAAATAATTTTAGTTGACGATTATCTTTTGTTCCCGTTCTTAAAAGAGTAGAATCTTTCCTTCGGGGATGGATATCCTTATTATTATATCCAAATTCCGTCGTGTATTGCTTTCCGTTGGCGATTGTTGCGATTGTGTTGGATACATTTCCGCTGGAAAGTAGACGGGCTTCAACTTTGCTAACAGCTCGAAGTAGGATCGATAGTGTT
Source organism: Platycnemis pennipes (assembly GCA_933228895.1). NCBI lineage: Eukaryota > Metazoa > Arthropoda > Insecta > Odonata > Platycnemididae > Platycnemis > Platycnemis pennipes. Next base: position 120,698,032 of record OW121854.1, on the reverse strand, counting down.
CGACATGTGTCCAGTATCGACCTGAATTCGCATCGCAGTTGCTATTTACACATGCTAATGGGGTTTAATAGTTGTTAGCAGTTGACTGTCATAGCAGACCAAACAACTCCATACAACTTTTCCATTTCTACATAGCGGTCAACTGCTACGTGTAAACGCACCTTAAGAACTGATGATGATGAATGACGATAGGAGGCTCGAATGAGCGGAACAGTCCGGGAAATAGTCGACCGATGATTGCGAACCGATGGCAATTTCGTTAACACTTCGAGAGTTCGTATTCGCATTATTCGGTTTTGAGCCGTCGGGCAAGGAGACCACTGGACCCTGTCGGAGGTCGGATACAGTCCAACGGATTGCCGCTCGAGCGAGCGACGAATCAGCTGCGAAGTCGTCGATTTAGAGTTCGCGCGGAACGACGCATCATCGTGACCGTGGAAATCCGTGACCGCCGCCGACGGGAAAAGGCGGAGAAATTCACTCGAAATGATTCCGGGGCGAGACAGTAATTACATCAATGGGGATTCATCAACCCCCCCTCATGGTATATGTAGAGTATCACCTCTGGGGGTAGTGTGGTGGGATGCATCATCACGAGTCACGTATTACGTGACTCGTGATGCTAGGATTTATAAAATCCTAGCATCCTAGCTCCTAGAGTAGGAAAAAGCTAGGATTTATAAAAAGAGTACTTGGGAAATGTGATGAGAAGACAAAAGAGCGAGAAAAAAGAAAAAGAGAGAAGAAAAAAAAATTTTTCATTAGTAAGAGAAGATGGGAATGATATTGTGTATGTTATTATCATTATTTTTCAGCGTTCTACCGAATAGAGCAGGATTTAATGGATCGCTGTAACAGTTTGTTTTTTTTATGAATCCGTAATTATCAAATGCGTAAAATCTAATGCCACCATCTCCATTGGCTAATCAACACTATAAGCCGAAGCTTTCCTAATAGTCCAAACGATTTCATGTACTATCGGGGACACATCCGGGAAATATGCGACCGAGCGAAGAGAGAGAGAAAGGGTACTCGGAAAATGTGACGAGAAAACAAAAGAGCGATGTTACTTTTCACTAGTTAGGCCCCACCTTGAGTATGCAGTCAGTGTATGAGATCCGAATGAATTAGTTTTGATCAGAGAACTATACAGTGTACAGCGTAGAGCAGCTAGGTTCGTTAAAAAGTGTTACAATAGGTTGAGCAGTGTTTCAGAATTAATACAAGAATTAGGGTGGGAATCATTATCAGAGTGTAGGTTAAAGTACAGATTAAATCTATTAGAGAAATTTCAATCTGATAGCTTTACTGAAGATGTTAGGCACGTATTAAAAACACCAGTGTATTATGCTACATTCGACCAGATAAATAAGATTAGAGAGATAGATTGTCGTACTGATAGTTTCAAAATGCTATTTTTCCCCCGTACTATAAGAGAATAGGCATCATAGCAAAGGGATACGTAGAGGAAATATTTTAGAGTAGTCCGTAGAGCATGATGCATATATTAATCCTTTAAATACTGTATATACCAACAATCTAGTTGCTTGTTTGCATGTCAGTAGGTCATGCTTGTTGATCTTCACCCCCTGCCACACACCATCGCCGTGGCTTGCAGGGTATCGTGTAGATTACGAGTGAACACAACTAAATGGCTCTGAACCAAACCTGTACCCAACCCAAACGGGGGAGAGGGGGGGGGGGGAAGAAGAGGGGCGGGCGAACTAATTCTTATCCACAACGGTACAAAACTTTTAAAGCAAATGTAAGCATGTTATAGTTTCTGATGGCATAGGTTATTAGTAGTACAAGAATTGGGGAATGTATCATTGCAAAACCAAGGTGGAAAAGTATGGTATGACGATAAATTATAAGAAAACTAATGTGATGATATTTTCCAGAATAAAAGGTGGGAGATTAAATGTAAACGTTTTAGGTCAGAAACTATAGTCTCTAGAGCAATTCGGCTATCAAGGTAGTATGCTAGAGCATAAGGGCATAGCAGTATAGAAGTCCGAAGGAGAATTGCGTTGGCCAAAGAGGCATTTGATCGAAAAGAAAATTATAGACAGGTTCGTTGAACTGTCGTTGAATGTAAAGGAAAGGATTTAGAAAATTGGAATTAGTTTTCTTTTCGTTGATATTTATTGGACGATAAAGCTGCCCACTGTCCTTTACGTGCTAACTAGTCTTCTTTAAATTCCTTTAGCGCCACACTCCACAAAAAATCTCTCACCAATATTTTCGTCGCATTATTTCTGAAGAGTCCCTTGCCACTAATTCACTTCCTTTTTTAAACGCTTGCTTCAGTAGTGTAATTAACGTTGTTACGTCACTATTTTTAATCATAGATTCTTCCAAAATTCTTACCAAATATTCTCCATCTGCTCTAATTTATGCTCGCTTATACTTGAATTTGATTCAAGTTATCATCATCGGTCAACTGGTTTGGACTAGGACTGGTTTGACGCAGCCCTCCACTCGATTCTTCCATCGGCCAACATCTTCATGGAAATAGTAAATAAAACGATTACTTGGTAAGATTCCACAAATTTATTTTTCACCGACCTAGGTTTCGATTGTTTGACAATCATTATCAAGGACCTTGATAATGATTGTCAAACAATCATTATCAAGGTCCCTTACCAAGTAATCATTTTATTTACTATCATGCGGTTCCACCAAGTGAAGCCTGAGGATTTCCTCTTTATTCTTCACGTTAACGTAATTCCTCTCTTTTGCATACTTCACATCTTGATCTACCTAATCAAGTGAAAACGGTGAGCTCTTACGGCTAACAGTATCTATTGAAAAGAAATGTCTCTAAGCCGTAATGTGTGTCCTTTCGTATGTGGTATAAAGGGGGGGAAAAAAAGGAACTTTTAGGAAGTGAACAACAGGAAACATTGAGGTACTGTTGTTCACTTCCTAAAAGTTCCTTTTTTTTCCCCCTTTATACCACATACGAAAGGACACACATTACGGCTTGGAGACATTTCTTTTCAATAGAAATTGATCTACCTATATATCTCATTTGAGGCCTGCTTTTTCCATTCTTCCCGTTCACTTTTCCCTCGACGATTGTCTTGGCCGATATGGCCGATTGAGTTGTGCCGTCTTCTTTCAAATGATTCAAGTCATTCTTTCCAAACCCTAGAGAATCTCTTTTTTTTTGTTTTCCCGAAATATAAATCATCTCTTAATCTCACACCTATCCAGTAACGAGGGCAATAAAGTCCTTGGTCTGACGCCCTAACTACCTCTTGATCATTTAATGCTGGTATACATTTCCAAAACTACATCGCTTGAATATAATGCTATGGCATTCCAGAGGAGCATTTACGGAAGTAAATGCTCCTCTGGAATGGGGAAATTATAGACCAAGCGGACCTTGGTCTATAATTTCCCCATCCTCTTCCCTCCATGAAAAAATACTCAATCACGTGCTTTAGGCTCGCTGACCCTCTTCCGTGTCATCCAAGTATTCAATCACCCACGGCAGCCTTAATGCCTGGAGCCTCTATAGCGAATCTCATACACGATTTAAAAAAAACCGACGGGACGGATTTGATCAACGAGCGAAAATTTAGGCAAAACGCAACGGGCGAGAAGAAAACTCCTTTAAACGCCAGGAAAAGGGACTAGTCCCATTCATTTTTTCTCGCACCGCAAAAACTAAGCGATTCAGCCGTCACTGACTGACTCCGATTTCAAAAGATGACAGCAAAGTCGTCGATTACGCCCGGAGCGACAAATCACTTGGGTGGAACATTCATAAATGATTATAATCTACTACTTCAGGCTCACGACGTGGAACTGCCTAATGGCATCCATTTGTGAAAGGAAACCATGATACTATTCTACGATAAAAATTCATTAGATTCACAACAGTCTGTGATTTTGTTGGCCGTGGCCCTGATCTGAAACCCAAAGGTCGCGGGTTTGAATCCCGCCTACGGCATAAAAGTTGCGTTAGTCTAAAGGTTTAAAGGTTGGGACACGTAGTAAACAAGCGATGCGAGTCATTTAACCGTAAAACGTGAAGAGATGGCGTGGGAGCACGGAAACAAGAGAGACAACCAGTGCGTAACGTGAAACCGTGTACGTGAGAGATATGGACATCTCCCATCTCTTACGTTTCACGTACACGGAAAACCAATGAAAACTGTTTCAAGATTTGGCGATAGGAAGCAATCTGTAGGGAGTTATAAATGTTACGAATGGATGCTTGACTCCTCTAAACTAAAATTTTAGTCTCAAATACTGTAAAACTTATTTCAGTCTTTGGTTTTCTACATCTACATAATACCCTGGAAGCCACCATAAAGGTGTGTGGCAGGGGGTGAATTCTCACCAAACATGCACTACATATCATGCATTTAAAAGGATTAGTATTAATATATTAATCTAAACTTCACCATTTAAAAAAGATGAAAATAGCAAACTAAGCATGTAAAAACGTGCTCTTAGTTGAGTCAACTTCAAGTCCCCATACCAACATGCAACTACCTATGCTATGGATTGATTCACTCGTATTTGACATATTTACCGCTATTCATATCCCTAATTGTATGAGGAAAAAAGGACATTTTGAATCTGTCAGTTCGCCAATCAATTTCTCTAATTTTGTGATTATGGTCCAGTCTGCCATAGTAAATCAGGGTTCGCAAAATATTTTTAACGTCATCACTGTAGATATTATCTTGGAATTTATTAAAGAGATTAAGTCTAAATTTCAACCTGCGATCTGACAATGATTCCCATTTTATTTCATTTAATAGACTGTTTACGCTAATATAGTATCGTAGGTACCATCCCTTTACAAATCTTGCCGATCTTCGCTGCGCACGTTAAAGTTCATTATTTAAACTTATTTCGAAAGGATCCCACATATTGGCAGCCTATTCTAAATGAGGTCTAACAAGGGAAAATTAGCTGATTCCTCGTACATGATCGTCACATTTACACAATACTCTTTTAATGAATCCCAGTTTACGATTCGCTTGACCCATTATTTCACGAATGTGTTTACCCCAGGAAAGATCATATGCCAGTCTTATTCCAAGATATTTAACGGATTCCACGTTTGTTAATGCATTATTTCTTATTTTGTACGTGCTATGAGGAGAAAAGTTTTAGCACAGGGTATTTTCCTGACATTTTTGTAATAAGGGAATCGATGAATGAATAGTTATTTGGAGTTATTGTGTATTGTTGCGATTTAACAAGGAAACTAATGAAATGAAAAAGCTTGTTTGCAATTAGTTACCATTAGTTAGACGTTGAACACTTAGATAGGAAGGATTAAACACGGGTTTCACTAGTTAATTCTTGTGAATTATAATAAACTTAAGCCTTCAGGTAACTTCATTAACGGTATGGAATACATAAGTATGACAACAGTCTTAAAAATTAATTGTTAGCTCCTGTTTATATTCGCTAAGGATTCCATTTTGCGTCTTCGTCACTCAAATGTTTCCTGAGGGTCGCTCGGGTCACGTACGTCGATTGTGTCCGCTAGTGAAAAAACTCCCGTTTCACGTTTGCCGTGAACGACTCACGTCACCAGTTCACGTTAATTTGTGTCCCTGTCTTTAAGAACATAGGCAAGACGGTCAAATACAAAATCGGCCGTTGCATCAAATAAGGGTCAGTGCTACTACCTCGATTGCTTTTCCATTAATAATGAAATAACAAATAATAACTATTAGAGAAACTAGGACAGTTTTTTTCCACAAAATAACGCCCATAAAACGAACAAGAAAATTTTCATTACTTGAAAGTGATTGAGCCATCATAAAGTTTCCGCCAGCTATTGTATCTCAAATCGAGAATTTCGAAAAAAATCCACTGTGAGAGATTTATCCCAATAGAACGGAAATCTAAGTAAGAAAAAACGAGAAAAAAACTTTGGCAGTTTCACTGTCCTTTTAAGGGCAGGAAAAGGTATCGAGGGTGTAAAAAATATCCCACGCAGAAAAAGGAAACGCAGAAAGGAAATTGTATGCTACGCTAGCGTTTTTAATGTGCTTTTAACGTATGGTTTTAACTACGATCTCAAACTGATACCCTGCCTAATGATTCAAACGACGTAGACATACTTCTAATATTAATTTTCACAATTCTAGCCGCTCTTTATGCAAAATATCCAATCCCGAAGTCAAGACTACTTCATCTGAATCCATACGCATGCGTGTATTTGTGATCTAATAGGTGAAAAGTAACACTCCTCTTTCGTCTTTTCACTACATTTACCTATAGTTAAAGCCTTTAAGTTTTTCCCCTACCTGCAATGCGAATCGGAGTAATAAAGTAGGTCACAGAATTTAATAAGTGAGTCACTTCAGAATCACTCGTTGGGTTTTTGGAGTCGTAGTAACTCATTACCTTAAAATATGGCTTTCAGCGTGAATATCGTAGAGAGTTTCCTTGTCTTAAAAAAATAGGTAGCTCACTGATTGTGAGTGTGGGACCATTTCGAACAGGTTGATTTGACCTGTGATGGAATTCCATTGTTGGCGACGACCGAGAGGGATATCACTTGTACAAATGGCCAAACAGGGAAAGTTTAAAGATTCCACCGAAGTTGCAAAGTCAGTTTCCAAACTCGCTTGAGAGGAGAAGAGAAAATAGTGAAATTAACATCTTCATTTGATATATTAATACATTAAATCTGAAAGCAGCGGAGAAGAAAAGGGTGGAATCATTCGTAATGAGATGTTACAGAAGAATGATGAAGATAAAATGGATCGACCGAGTGACAAACGAAGAAGTTTTAGGAAGAGTGGAAGAAAAGAGAAGTCTGCCGAAAACTCTAGAAAGAACAACTTAGGACAACTTAATCGGTCATATCTTGAGACACAATGGCCTGATTAAGACAATCGTCGAGGGAAAAGTGAACGGGAAGAATGGAAAAGGAAGGCCTTGTATGAGTTATATTGAAAAGGTCGTGAAGGATGTGAAAGAGAGGAATTACATTATATGAATATCGGCCAACCTTGCCGATAGAAGAATCGAGTGGAGGGCTGCGTCAAACCAATCCTAGGATTGTTGACCAATTATGATGATGATGACATGTATCTTCAATATATCTACACTTCGATAGAGATAAGCGATAAATGTTGAGAGGGTCCATGAAGGCCACTTCCAAGCTCACCAAAAGAAATATTTTTCCCGATTAATAGGGACTCTAGAGACTCTACGTACTAAGAGGGAGAATTGAGGCTACGGAGATCCCTCTATCCATTCATAGTGCGGTCACGATCAAAGATGTGCTAAGCACTCATTAAGGCCGTATTTAAGCACCGAGAAAATGATTCGTCATGGCAAAAACAGAGGATCGACTTGTTTGATGTCTGAAGCGTCACATTTTATAAAATTTAACTTTAATTACGTTGTAGTGTACATAGGATAGCATGAATGTATGCGAGGATATCATTCCTAATTTCCAAAGTTCCTTTTTTGAAGCCGTGATAAATATTTTGAATAATATAAGGAGAAAAGCCATTTCTAAATCAGGCGGCTGCAATCCTGTTAAATGAAAAAAAAAACGGTGAATAAGTTGTGGCACGTACGCGGGGATTAATGTAGAGATAGAAAATTGGAGAAATTACCCGAAAAATCATGATAATTTAAGTCATTAGTTAATAATTAATTATTTATACGGGGGAAATGATTATAAACAAAAACGGGCCAAAACATAGGAATAGACATTCTTGAAACTCCTATCCATTATAAAGAATTACTAGGTAACCCGTGCGGAAATTTCTTACTGAAGTTGTGCCTCTTTCCATTGTATAGTTCTATAACATTGAACTGGATGTATGCATGAGTAAGTTATGTCCATAAATGTTTACAAAATATTTTTGTAAGCGAATATCATATAAATATGAAATCAAAAAGTTTTAATTGCATTGACTTACCAGATGACCATTCACCCATGTACAATTACTATGTGCACATCGTACTATTTTCATTTTAAACCTTTTTTTGAAGTTTTGAATTAAAAAAATGTGTGGAGTTGATATACCTCGAGCGAGTAATCGACATGGAAAAATCGAAACTTTCAAGTCAAATTAATGGGTAAATAGTGAAATTTGAGATTGAGATTGTATTTTTCGTCAGAAGCCGGTGATTCAACGTTTAAAAAAATACCTCATTTATCACTGTAGGTGCAGTATTAACGCAGCATATACGGAATGACAGAAAAAGACCTTTCTGTAATAATATATATGATTTCACTGTACTCTTCATTTAGGTTAATTCATTGAGCTCGTATAATTTCGTCAATACATTGAAAACATGTTATATGGCTATAACCCCGAATGGCTACGGAGTGAGCTTTTATGAATCCTACTGACCAACAATATATCCGTCGATCTATATTTTCTTTTAGATTAGCCCCTCAAACTTTTTAGCGTAGATTTTAAATATTTCTTCCTGTTACGAAAACACAAGCTATTTGCCGTGGAGATGATAAATTCAGTGATAATTCAGTGACCATGCACAAAGAGATGATAAATTCAGTGATACGAAGTTAGTGTGTGGCTTACTATTAATAATTGAATAGGGTTTAATGGGATTTGCTCTATTACTTAAGCCAACTTTTTTAGTGAAAAGTCTAAGAGTACGTGCCCTTGTGGTTACCTGCTCCGAATAGATAACACTCACTAATCGAAATAAGTTTCATGAAGATTTGATTATCTTTGAAGAGAATAATCAGCAACCAACTACGTACGTGTCTCAACTTAGAAAACCAAATAATGCTCCTACAACGTGACGGTACTTCGATATGAAGGAACATATACACCGCTGTCACAAACACTGATTTCTTTGCCGTTCCCATAATTAAAATAACGTAAAGAGCACCGCGAAAATAATTAGTTGGAGAGTAAGAGAGCATAGTGATAACGGTGAAGGAGAAAATAGGCTGTTCGGAAGAGAGAATTTCCCCGATGACGCTAGCCAATCGCCTTTAAAAAGGTAATCACTCACCGAGTGAAGAGAGATTTTTTGTCCGATCGGAGAGCACCGTTCTGCCCGATAAAACCCACCTTTCCCCTCCGGTCAGATTTTTTTTTCGCGATCCCTAAGTGCAGTGCTATATTTCCGCCCGCTGATATTCATGTTTCCTCCTCCTTGCAGGTCGGATGAGAGGCTCGCTATGTCCGAGGGGCGTCGAGGCGCCCTCCCTGGCGCCGGCCGCCGTCTCGGCGATAGCCGCTCGCCTCGGCCGGCCCCTGGACCACAGGTTGACCCTCCTCGCTCTGCTCCTGGCCGCTGCACTGACCTTCAGCCTGCCGCGACCCGCCGACGCGCAAGGTGAGTGAACTGCCCCACGCATGCGAATTCAATGCCACCAATCAGGAACATGCGTATTTCTTCTATAACTCTTTGAATGTGAAATTGATTGGCTGAAATGTGCTTGGAGAAAATTTTTCTGAAGAATTAAATTATGTCACAAATATATTGCTCTTTAAAAATTGCACCTTTTCGTCAGCTTAAAAACACGACGTCATCGCATGACGTCACGACACGGTATCACTATGGGCGTTGTTTATCTTTTGTACGTGGTGGGTTGTTTAATGAATACTTGGAGAAAAACGCATGTATTTTTCTCATTTGTTTAATGCAATAAATGAATATATTCCACTTTTTTACTAAATTAGTGCGGATCGTAACGAGAAAATCGTGAATTAATTATCTAACACCACCCGAGTAGTGCACAAGACTCCCTGCTACGACAAAGCAATCGCTGTTTTCTTTTAAGAAGGATTCCACCGGAAGGGAGTCAAACAAAGGCAAATTGTCGGATTGGGCTTTTATAAATCCCTTTTTAATCGTAGTTTAGATGAAAATACGGTTAAATACCTCAAAAAAATATACTTGCTCTGTTTTTTTTCCAAATAAACGTCTGTTACCGTAGCAATATGGAACTTATACAGTACAGTGACGTCAGAAGCCGTTTCAGGTCACGTGGCTTTCGTGTATTTTTGGGAACATTTTAATAGTATATAATAATCTTTGAGGTTCGTTAGAAAAATGTGGCTTATATATTTATATTTGTGGGAAAATTTGTCACCAAGTACATCATTAATCACATGCTTCTTACGTTTCGTTAAATGATTGGCAGTAGTACCAGGTATTATGACACTATAACTACCAAGGTCATATTTAACCGTCTAAAGTTAATTCTATTCCAAACCTTAATTCATAACGATATCCTTGTCCTCAAAGTTATTCGGATCTTAGGGTTACAAGAAGATACAACAATGGTCTGACTAATGCGGCTGGAATGTCACGTAAGAGTGCACAAATTCATTTTGAAATCACTACAAGCTCTGAAATTATTCACGACTTCACACTTCATTTCCATATTAAAGCTTGTGAAATTAACATGAAATTTGACAAAAGGGTCACAAATTAAATAAATTAGAACAATTATTCTACTTAAGCACTCATCAAATTGCATTTAACGCAGCAGTTACTGCATTCATCACGTCTCACAAATTAGGATAGTTTTGACGCCTACATCATCTACGAGTTGTAGCTGTGCACACAATAGCGTAGTTTCCTATCTTTTTTTATTGTCTTGACCAAAAGTTTATAACCTCTGGAATGCATGCATTAAGCCGTTCTATTTTAAAATGACGTTAGGTTTTTTTCCTTATCAATTAAAAAGTGAAAAATTGAACGGCGCGATAACGCGACGGCAAACTATTGCATGCCGGTAAATCATGCGCGTGACGTGACACTCTCTTTACTCTACCTGCCACTAGGTGGTGCTGCAGACGCTCCCAAGCAGACGGTGCACTCCGTTAAAGCTTAATAACTAGTATCGGAGGCATATTTATTCAGTTAATTTATCTTGATTAACTTTTATTTATTTATTTAAGATTTTTTATTCAGTAGATTCATTTAAAAACCTTTACTAATAATTTTACTAAGCTTACCGTGATGTTGGCACAAAGTAGCGCTTACTTCACGCCATGCTTCGCATTAGTAGAGGACTCCACGAGCAGGATAACCCTGGAGCCTAAAATATAACGACAATTAATTAACCATGTTTAACGGAGGAGACTTATCGGACTTTAATAGTTTTCATAAGCGATTATTAATACATACACACTAAATTCTCTCTGGGACTCTAAAATACAACTGTAAGTTCAGGAGACGAATATTTCCTATGCCTCGCAACGTAAACTATATACCTGTTACGTCAGAAACAAGGCAGCAGCGCATCCCGCCGTATCAGAGCTTTTTGAAATTAACTTAAAATTAGCATTTATTTCTCTGGTAAATTCTGATTTCTCAATCCAATTTTTTGCGTACGATGAATACATTTATGTTAGGGCACGAATCGCATTTGATGAATCCTGCGTTCTTTGACTACCTTATTTAAGGTCAACGCTGAGGGGTTTAATGCTCACGATTAATCTTATTGTTAATCCCATCAGCCCAACAGTAACCCGCTAACGTTCACAATAGTGCGTGAATTTTCGTTATTGATCCCTGAAATTGAGCTTTATACTCCATTGGATAATGATTTTCTTTCCTTGGTAATCATCTTGAAATTAATGTACTCCTTTTCTGCTCTTGAGTGGGAAGCCAATCATATTGGGAACCGTTCGGTGTCTCTGGACCGTCTAATATAAACTGTTGTAATTTCGCACCGCACCGTCGCTATGGGAATTGTTTCTCAGCATAAGAACATGCCGCCTTTCGGAGTTTAATGATATTCGTACCGTGTTCTCGTTTTTCGTCGTTCGTCCGCCCCTGATCCGGGGTTGTCGTCGAAGCCTCAGGACAGACATGAGGCAGACCCGCGTCTCCGACCTGTAAACGAGACCACTTCCATTCTCGCCCGGGCCTCGCTTCCCAACAAAGTGGGTCAGACAGTTTGATACCGACAACCTGCACGACATAACTGAGGCAATTGTCGTTGCATTCATCATCGAGGGTTGTCGATCTAAGGGCTGATTTCGCGGAGGCCATCGTTATCCATGCCAAACCCATGGCAATGGGGGCGTTTACTCGGAACCGAAATCGCAATTTTGTGCACGAAATTGTTAGATGGAAACGAAAAAAGAATTGCAGTGAAAAAATTAATCTTTCTACCACAACCATTCACTCATAAATCAAAAATTCAAATAAGCAAAAAGTGATGCCCACCGAAAAAGCTGCTGTAATAACATTGGCGTTATTTTCCTCCCGTCCTTGACTGCTTTTCGGGGAAGGGAAGGGAGTGGAGGGGGGTTCTCGGAAGGTCTGCTCGCACAGATCCTGTCGCAATCGCTCCCATTGGGAGAGGCAGCTGTGTCCCCCCCCATTGCGATAAGGCGAAGTAGTTTCGCGGGCTCAGTTGTGATTGGACGAAGTCGATATACGTCAGAGGTTGCACCACGCTCACTCTTCCGAAAGGGTTAAAAACATCAGTTTTTCGCCGCTTATAACTTGAGAAATAATCGACGGATCAAAAAACGGAAAAATACGGGTCTTTTTATTTTCCAAACTATCATATTCGGCAATAAAAAATATATGGCAAACGACCCCATTCATTCCGAGGTGGAAACAAAATGGAAAGTGAGCATAAGGTTAAGTTACGCATATAAATCTCACGCATTTCCTCAAGGCACATACGTTCTTCACACAACAAGCCATATTATGCAATTATTGCTTGTAGGCCAAAGAAAGTGGCAATGTCGTTCACTCCTTCAACAGTTACTCACCATTGCGTGCATTGGTTTCACAATCTTTCACGCATAGGTTTCTGCTGCTGGGTCTCCTGCTTAACCTTGTTTTTCCATAACACTCGCCATTTCTTTCTCGGTCTTTCTGTTTTCTCACACAATTCACTCAACTGTCACATATGTTTCATGCTCCCTTTTCCACCTTTTTGCCCTGGGTAATCGGGTCGTTTACCATATTTTTTTATTGCCAAACTGTTAGAGTTTGTAAAACAAAAAGACCCGTATCTTAGCACCCTTAGACTCACATCAGAGTTTAAACTAATTTATAATATTCTCAATTCCACCATCGACTGCCCCGATCTGCTCTCCTTTTTCCAATTCAAAGTTCCATCCCGCCCCACCTTTCGTTCTCATCCTTTACTCCATGTGCCCACTCCCAGACTTTCGATTACCAAACGTTCTCTTTTCTCCCGTCTCTCCTCTCCATTGAACTCCCTCCCACAACACATTGATCCCTTTGCACTCCCAATTAAATCGTTCATTAGCCTTTCTATTTCGCATCTTTCCCCAGAATAGCCTTTCCTACTATTTGTTTCATGTTACTTTTATTTTATTTTTCTTGAATATGTTAATAATTTATGTACTGTTATTGGCCTTTATAAATTGGCATCATCGCTGTATGTGGTTTTCTTTCTTTAAAATAAAATTAAATTAAAAAATAAAATTAACATCTGCCCTAGCAACGGGAAAACAAAATAATAAAACAAATGCGCTTCATTTCTTAAACCTCTTCTTGTTTTTTTACGGTAAATATTAAATCACTACAGGAGTATTTCGATTAAATGAAACTTTCTGCTCAGAAAATTCGTGGTTCTTCATTACATGAGATTTAATCCAGTGAAACTTTTACAGGCCACAATAAAATATTTTATATATTCTATCCTTGTATACTACAGGGGAAAACAAAATAATAAAACAGATGCGCTTCATTTCTTAAACCTCTTATTATCACCTACTGTGGTTCGTGGCCGATTTGTTAAGTATCAAATCTCACGTATTGAATCATCTCTGCTCCGGGTTCCCTACTAAGATCACGATGGATTCCTCCCTCACTTGGAAGACCATTGTCGCCGCAGAACAACTGGGAAGCCAATCTAAAAGTCTTTCTTACGCCAGGGGGAACGTTCGATTTGCGGCGAGTGAAGAAGGGAGCGCGGGCGGGGGTATCGAGGTTGGGCGGTCAGCGGCACGATGGGAAGGGTGGCGGGCGGCTCGCGTGTTTTGTTTCGTGCGAGATGGGAGCCGAGATAGGTGGCGGCGTGAGAATGGCACTCTCCTTGAAGGTCCACTTGTGGGTTTTCCATTGTCTGTCTGCTCCGTTTGAACGCGACACCATTATCATTCGCGAAGTTGCCAACAGGCCATCGGGGGACTCTCTTAAATTACAAGCAATGATGTTGGGAGGTAGCATATGATCAAGTTTTAATTTTTACTAACATTTGACTTTCGTCGATTTTTTCCGAAACATTGGCAGGGAAACGAATTTATAAAAAAACCCCGTTTCAATAATTGGGTTGTGTGAGACTTGCATTGTTTACTGAAAAAGAATTTTTTAGGAAAATATGAACTGGACGCATGAGAGTAGCAAGGCGATCGGGTTGGTGTGGTGGCTAGAGCGCTGGCCTTCTATCCCTAATGCCCGGGTTCGAATACCTGTCAAGGCGGATTTTCATTGTTATACTGGTCCCTAACTTGAGAGCTTGTGGAGGGCACTTCGAGTCCAGTTATCCGTCCGTCGAATGGGACGTTAAGGTAGGGTCTCCTTGGCGCCTTCCGTTAAGAGCAGGCTAATGCCTACGCCGGGTTTCTCTCCACCCTTCCCCAGAAAATTCCTACCTTTACCCAGTGACCCAGTCATCCGGCGCAATTTATCGTAGTTGTCGGTCGCCTCCCCCAATTAACAACAACATAAAGAGTAGGACTGTCTCGAATAAATAACTAAAGAGTCACGTGGTATAAACACGAATGGTCCGCAAATTTGGTGCGTAAAAAACCGCTGATTATAACCTCATTCATTGTTTACATTTGTGTTTGATCTCACCTGGAAGCTCTATAGTTGACACAAATGAGAAAAACTCAAGTGAAAACAACTGATGATATTGTAACGAGCTATTCAGACACACGAAAGTTGCAAATCATTCGTGTTTGTACCACGTGACTCCTTGGTTACCTATTCGAGATAATCCCGTCGGTTTCAAGCACAGGCCCCCGGGAGTAGAACTGCTCGCCTTATTTAGAGGAAAACATCTTTTGATTGAGGAAACGAATATTAGAAAGGGGAAGTGAGATTGGGCGCGGGGCATACCATTGCGGGGAGAGAGAGTTCTTGCTTTGAGGAAATATTCGCACACGTAGTAACCGTTGAGGGTCCACCCATTTTCTGTGGATTGTACGCAGGAATACAAATTTTAAATTGCGCTCAGAGGCAAATTTTAACTTGAAATGAACCGTGCCTTCGAAACTCTTGCAAAACGATTCCTTCCCATGATCCAGTCCTTTTCAGCAAGATGTAAGCCTTTGATAATCCGGAGACCCCGGGGTTGCAACCCAGATTAAAATTACTTAGTTAGCTGAAATTGCACACGCTCAAGGCTTTTATTTATGTAACTTTTATTTTCCAGCCCCCCACACACTGCATACACGAAGACAAAGGTGAAAAACTGAGATTTTCAAGGCGTCTTTCAAAATAAAATATAACTTTATTGTATTCCACCACTATGATTCAAGGCCACTCGACTAGTTTCGACCTCCTCAGGTCATTGACTACATGTGTTGGTATAACTGATTTATCAGGGTGTGTTGATATGTTTGCTGAGTTGGTACTTGTATGTAGGAGCAATGGTCAGTTATTTTAAATAATACGAAAATAGTATTCATACTATTGTTGCTAATGTAGAAATGGTAGGGTCAGTTATTTAATTAATACGAAAATAGCATTCATACTATTATTACTACAGTGAAATAATACTACATTCCAAAAAATCCACAAAGCGACGCCATTAACTATTTCATATGCTTAAGAATCCTTTTCCGACGTACCATCCTCGGCAACAGTACAAAGCCAACTAGGCATTGCCCCTAAAATTGGATCTTTCCTTTGGCCATTTTTCCCCATGACTTTTATTTTCCTCTTAACCTTTTTAACAAGGCTGGAGACTTGCAAACACCGTTAAGGAAGCTCGCAGGGTAATTACTCCATTCAGATATTGTCTTGAATCATAACACTCCTCCAACTATGGAGTTTATATGGCTTCAAGAGCAGTTGAAAACACCACGGGATATATAGTTTGCCAATTCATATCGGAAAACTCGACTTGGGAACTGCCAGTTTAATGTTCTTTTTTATAAGGAGATTTAACTTGTGAGCATGATGCCCCGAGGAGAATGTAATTGATTTATTTCGAAGAGATGTACCCGAGAAAAGAAGTCGGCCAAACCCGAGGAAATCACTGAAGGCAGTTACCGGAGGACGTCGGAGGCGGATCACCCTTTACGCAGATGAATGGGCGCAGATGCGATAAGCTTTTCCGATGCGTGAAATCCACTGCGTGACCCCAAGAGGACGCGAAGTTGCTCCACACTACTTATTTCAATAAAAACTCGATTATGAATTCATGCCCATTCTCCATCTCGTGATGTTCCAGCGCAGCGTGGTCATTATACCATAACCATACCAGTCTCGGTGGAACTTTCTCTCGGCTGCGTCCGACCGTGTAAAGGAGAAATCGACGAGCAGTAATTATCGATTCCAGATTATATCCTAGACTCCAGCTTTTAATAAGCCAACGGTTTATTACCCTTAGGCAGATACTGAGCTATATTCTTTCATTGACTAAATATAATATAGAGGGCTCACCGCATAGGGCAGAGTTTTTATACGTTTTGGATGAAGTACTGGAAGGTTTCCATAGATGGCGAGGGGAAAATTTTTCGCGTTTTGTCAGAAACGATATATATCGCTTCCATTGCTTTCTTTTTTCTAATCGAATAATGCGGCACATAACATATGCTATTGCTGTAGTTTTGTTATTTTATTATGATGGTGAGATATGCCATTACATAACGTCAACAGTCACACGGATAAATTAAAATTTCTCTCGCTTAATATCAAAGCAAACATTTCTTCTCACAGGAGGGATTACTTGTTGTTTCATAAAAATCATCCACCGCAGGAAGGAGCATACTACAAGGCACTTGTCGATTGTGCCGCTTAAGTCGATTAGAAAAACGAAAGCGATAGAAGCGATATATATTGTTTTTGACGTAAGGTAAAAAATTCTTCCGTCGCCATCTATGGAAACCTTCCAATACTACGTCCTCTATTTTATACTTACTCTATGATTCTATTAAAAAAAGAGAAAAAAAACTCTTGGTACTACACAGGAAGAGCCGGTGGAGGTTTCTTGCTAAGGTTCTCATGGCCTCTCCCCGGGAAGGATTTATATGAAAGCATGGGTCAAGGGGCATCCATATTCTGGGCTCGCAGAAAAACGTTCGTACTCTCATACACCGCCATGCGGAGCCGCTTGATAGCTCACTCACGAACTCAAGTTGCCTCCGGCCTTAGTGCTATTTCGAGTTTTTATTCATGCGTCTTTTCCGTTATGTTTTTTTGGAGCAATTAGAGCTCCAGTTTTTATCCCAAGGGGTGCTAATTGTGGTTCACAAGGAATGATTCCCAGAGATTGAAAGAGACACGTTCATTTCGTGGAACAAACGAGAGGCGTTACCCGTGAAGAGGCGGGGTTTTCACCCTCGGACTCTATCTAATGAAATTTTTTTGCGTCAAATTCTCCAGTGCTATCAAAACGGCTATAATTTGCCGTGGCTGAGAAAAGCTTGACATCTTTATTTCATGACATCGTGACTTGATATCACACACAGGCTTGACATCTCACACTGCCGTTTGCCATGGTGGAGATGGAATACTAGGCACTGAGGAAAAACTTGAGGCAAGGAAAAAATAATGTAATAGAAAAAACGATGAGTGTATAAAGGAGTTGAGTCTGTAGATTCGCAAACTTTCAATGCTTGCCCACGGAAACATTTCGTTCCTAGAATGAAATGAAAAATAAAGGGAAATATAAAAATGGATGTATCTGATACTATTTATTACGTGATATCATGACCACTTTTTCAAAGATATAGTTAAAATGCTTATTTCAGCCAACTTTTTACGTGGAAATAGCCTAAATATTTTATCACCAATTCACTTCAAATCCGATTATAACACGAGAGGTGTACGAGAAGAAATTACAACAGCAGCTCTTCGTGGTAGTTAAAACGAGTAATATGGAACACTTAGGTTCATTCAAACTCTTCTTTGCTTCTTTCACTAGCTTAAAAATTCATGCAATGAATACAGTGGTATTTTATTATAATGGTGCTCGGTGTTATATTATTTGGAGTAGATTTAGACATTGTACATTAATAGAACGGGTTATTTATAAAAGGTTTTAGCCCTGCTTCACTAAATATCATAACTGTATCAACTGATCAAAGACCGTCTTTTTATGGAGTTCGACATATTTATAATCGTTCACTTAGAATTAAGTTTTCTATCTCTTCTTTAAAGGCGCGTTTACACGCAGCAGTTGACTGTCATAGCAACTAACAACTATTAAGCCCCGCTCGCATGTGTAAATAGCAACTGCGATGCGAATTCAGGTCGATACTGGACACATGTCGAACACTATCGATCCACGTTCGAGCTATTAGCAAAGTTGAAGCCCGTCTACTTTCCAGCGGAAATGTATCCAACACAATCGCAACAATCGTCAACGTAAAGCAATACACGACGGACTTTGGATATAATAACAAGGATATCCCTCCCCGAGGGAAAGATTCTACTCTTTAAAGAATGGGAACAAAAGATAATCGTCAATTGCATTTATTGCTTTAAGAATTTCATGAAAATTTAAGCAGCAATCACTATTGAAATAAAACACTTTTCATTTGTTGTGGCAACGCGTAAATAGTGGCTCTAAGCCGCATAGAAGTTGGTGCAGACGCATCATAGCAGTAGCGATATAGATATATCGCGCATCTCGCGACTGTCATAGCAGTCAACTGCTACGTGTAAACGCTGCTTAAAACATCTTAATACTTAAGCATCCTTGGCTATAAAGAATCCTTTCCTTCCAATGCCATTCACGTGCTTTTCGCGATGCCTTTCCATTCTCTGCTCACCATTCGATTTTCCTCCAATCCCACGGCGAACATTCTGAGAGCCTAAGCCGAGAATCCACCCCAGCGTGCTACACTCGTCCGCCTCCGGTGTGCGAGTAGCGGACAGCGCATTGGGAATGCGGCCGATAGTGTCACTGATTTCCCATTTATGGAGCCCAAAAACGTTTCTATTCGTGAGAATCGAATATGTAGAGTATTCCATTCCATCGTCCTATGATCTATATACTATTCATCTGACACTTGAATGTTACAACCTTCCTCCGATAACATATTCAAATCTACGCCATATTAAAGTTGTTTGATTATGACCTATATCTACGATTACAACGCATTCGAAACCGTTCACCGGGTAAAGCAATACACGTTCAGTCGAATGATAGCTGGTACACAAAGTAAACAAACGATATCGTGGAGAATTTTTACCAATCACATGAAAGAAACTTAAAAATATCAAAAAATCATATTTGTCAGAGGAAGTCATCATCCCTATTAGTTGTAAAGGCATATTGATAATCAACAGTTTCCATAGTAATACAAGGGAAGGAGTAAATTAAATAATTAAACAGTTAAATCCAGTATGGATATCCAAATATTAGATACAATATGCAAATATTTTTTGTGTTCGCACTAAGGAAAATATTTTTCTTAAAAATGTTTTTGTTTGTTCGTATTTTTTCTCAGTGTTAAACAGACGCCAAAATATCTGAATAACCAAGAGATCTTCGAATACAGTCTCGTGTTTCTGACAATTCACCAGGTTGCTCTACTTTCATTTTTTTAAACCGGAAAAAAGTACGTCTGATTTTTAATGGCTTAGGTAACTTATTTTTCGTACCAAGTGTCCAGAACGGAATGTTCACTCTACAAATTTTTCCTTCGCGATGTTTCCAAATTCCACTGACTGCCCCTCCCAATTTTCAACACGATGGACTCTTCAGCGAACATTAATTTCCTTTAATGATACAGCGCGAGTGATCAGCGACCGTGTCAGCGTTTCGGAAATGAACGGCGCACATGTCGTAACAACGAGTGTGCCAATGTGTCTATCCTCTCCACCCATTTCCACCCCGAGAAAAGAGGAAAGAGCGGTACTTCGCGTACTAGCTGCGGAGGAAAGGACCTTTCTTGTTTTCGCGGTCGACCGGAGATCTGTTTACAAGTCAGGACTCGCCGAAACCATGCCCCAGAGACGGGTGTGGAATCTGAGAACAATCGAGCTCGGAGAAAAATGGCGATTTCCTCGCGACCGGCATTTCCCCATCTTCCGCGGGGCGTTCCTCGCCGCTGACCCATTGTCCCCCTTCCCACGAAAAGAGCCTCCCATAAGACACGGCTGCCTGCCTGGCTGCAGACGAGAGAGGCGGGCATGTTCCTTCCAGCCCGCAGGAAAGAATTACCAAAGAGACGGGCGGGACATCGATTCGATCGAGTGGACACCGTAATGTACTCTCGGGGTTTCGGCACGCCCTCTCAACTTCACAGCGAGTTCACGGAAGCATTAGGATTGGGCATTTTTTTTACGCAAGGCGTTTACACGGACCCAAAAACGGTGTTTTGCGCACCAAATTGTTAGATGGAAACGAAAAATGAATTTAAGCGAAAACATTAATCTGCTAACCAGAGCCATTCACCCATAAATCAAAAATTAAAATGTGCAAAATGTGACGCCCGACGAAAGAGCTGTGTTAAGGATATCTACGTCATCCACCTCCCGTCCTTGACTATTTTTAGGGAAAGGGAAGGGAGTGGGGGAGGGGGCGGAATGTCTGCTCGCACAGATCCTGTCGCAACAACTTCCACTGGCAGAGTCAGCTGTGTGTCCCCCAATATGATTAGGCGAAGGAGCTTCGCGGTCTCAGTTGTGATTGGACGAAGTGGATGACGTACCAGTCCTTTGCACGTCCACTTGTCCTATAGATTAAAAACATCAGTTTTTCCCTGCTTATAACTTGGGAACTAATTGACAGATCGAAGAAAGGAACATATGAGTCTTTTCATATTACAACCTCAATCAGAGTGCGCGATAAAAAATATGACGACCCCATCATTTTTCTTCTTCATTTTTTTATTAACTTTTTTTTGATACGTTGACAGGTAAATGTTTTTAGCAAAAAAAACTCCTTCATCAAATGGATGGTGTAATATGATGCTTCAATTCTCAACCATCGCCTTTGGGACTTCATTGTTCAATGAGCTCTTCGAAACTACGGGACAAAACCTTCTTGGGGATACTTTATGCCGGTGCTGTGCCACCTAGAGTGTAACCGAAGTTGTTAAGTGAGAGTGCGTTCCACCCTCATAATTAAATCGCCCCATGGGGGAGGGTATGTTTGAAATCGTCGGAGTTATCTCGAATATGCAACCAAGGAGTCATCTGGTATAAACATGAATGGTTCGCAAATTTGGAGTGTAAAAAACCGCTGATTACAACCTCATTCATTATTTACACTTGTGTTTTATCTCATCTGGGGGCTCTGTAGCCGAGACAGATGAGCAAAACTCAAGTGAAACAGTTGATGATATTGTAAAGAGTGATTCAAACACACTACTAAATTTTTGAACCATTCGTGTTTGTATGTATGTACTACGTGACTCATTGGTTACATATTCGTCACGCTGATTGCATTTCGCAACGCGGTGATGTACGTCAAGTTTCGTTCATGTTGAAGTTTGTTCAAAACGGGTTAATCAATTCGTCAATTCCTTTCCTGGTCCAGTGCCTCTCGTGGAAAGGCTCTAGAATTATTTCTTTCGTAATTTCATCTGGTTTCCGGTTCGTTGTGTATCCGTTGTACTTAGCTTCAAAGAAAGTTTCAACGAGCCAACAACTTCCGTCCGAAAAGCATGTTTTACAATCGTGACGGAAACTTGTTTCACAACTCTTAACTATTTTAACCCACAGAATCCTAAATGTATTTGATATCGACACAATTAAGCTTCCCCATGAATGCTTTAGCCTAATGGAAAATATACGTAACTTGTACACGAAATTTCATTAATTTTCGATTTCTCTACTATCCCACTGAAGCGCAATTTCTTCTAATAGGGAACAAATCACTCATATGTAACGCAGAGGATACCAAATGTATGAGGAAACAAACTGATTGTAAGAAAAACAGCCGCTCTCTCGTATGAGGATGAGTACAACGATAACTTAAAACTTTCAAGGTGAGGCTGCTAATAAGGGAGTAATATCAGGGCCCGTTGATGTTTTCCGTCTAATTATGCGCATTCATTAATTTCTAAAGCTCATTTGGGTTGGGTTAAAAAATTTTGGGACATGAACTCGTTATCCTGAGAATTCATCACTACTCCAAGTTCCAAATTTCATTCTTATAGGTCCCAAATCGCTTCAATTTTCTTCCTAATATACCACTCCAAGAAGACTCCTACTAATTACTACTCTAAAAAGAAATCCAGCCTTTTGTCGTGACTTCCCATTCATATGGGATCCTCGTGATCAAATGGTGCATTAAAAATTCTACCTCCTTCATAGTTTCTGCGTAATTGAGCAGTCTACGGGTTTCGGCCTTGTACGACCAATCTGCATACAATGAATAAAATTTAATTCCTGAAAAGAGTGAACGCTGGTTTATTTCGATGCAAAATGACTTGGATATGGAATATATTCAGCGACTGCTTTCCCTCTCCGACCCACATAGGCCGAAAGGATTTTAAATACATAGAGAAAGTTTCGAGACATTTCGCTGTGACGACTTATACTGCTCACTCAAGTTAATCGAATAAAAAATTAATCAAATATATTTTTATGCAATTAAATACCACCACAGCTTCCAATGACCAACACTGATTGAGGCGACATGTCTGCACCATTTTATGGAAGCAGCCGGTCAGATATTTGCCATCACTAAAGCCCTCTGCCATTGAAATTTATGTCACGTTAATATTTGAGCGCCGTTAATCATTGCGATAAATGACGCGCTAATGGGTAAGAAATGTAAGTAATCAATGATCAAAAGAAATTGTTTCCTTTAATCCGAGCTTTCGGCGCTCTTGTGTAATTAATTGTCTTAATAAGAAGCACTGGATACAGGATAAAATGAGACGAAATTTATAAAAAAATGGTTTAAAACATGATAAAAAGGCGGAAAAATGGCATTAACAGATGCATTGTATAAATAATATATAATATAAATCATAGAGTTCCTCATGTTACTCTATGTTCTCAATCAAGTTACTCTATGATATAAATGCGTGCAACAGTATATTTTTTTAACTAAAGATAAAGCTATTCCCGGGTATTTTAAATGTTTCACCAAAAGCCCTTTCACAGCCCTTTCCCAAAATTTATCCCTATTGTTTTCATTACTTCGTTTTGATTTCGAAACTCGCATGCAATCTCTTTTGTAACGTAATATTTACGCTGTGGTGGTCACTGTACATTTTTAATAGCCGGAGAATATGCGTAGAAAAAGGCTAATTTTTCATTTTTTCACGTGTTCATGCTTTACAATTCCACCTTGGATTGTAAGGAATAATTAATTTAATTTAATTAATAAAGTAATTTTAAGTGAAAAAGTA
This sequence comes from Platycnemis pennipes, assembly GCA_933228895.1. Classification (NCBI taxonomy): domain Eukaryota; kingdom Metazoa; phylum Arthropoda; class Insecta; order Odonata; family Platycnemididae; genus Platycnemis; species Platycnemis pennipes. The sequence continues at coordinate 120,674,552 of OW121854.1, read as the reverse complement.
ATCTCTTCAATTGATTATGACAATATATAAGCAGAAATAAATAGTCAAATTAATAACTGCCAGTGCTACTCATTTACACTTTTCTGTCACTACCTTTTAATAAACACACTGAAAACTGTTTACCTAGGTCATGACAACACACGACATTTATTTCACATTATTAAATGCTCGTATGTTCGATAGCAATAATAAATAATACTTGCGATAATGCAGCATAACTCCCCAAGATATCATCGACAGGCAATAACTATAAAAAATGTCACTACATCCTCAAATTTTTGAAAAGGGTATTGAAGAAAAGTTTTATTATTATATGATTATTTTTTTAACTGAAAGAAGTATCAATACATAGAGCAAACAACCATTTTGTAATAGAGATACGAAAATAATACCTCCAACACTGCAATGGTTCGCCGAATAACATTTTTCCGGTGCTGACAACTATTGTTAGCTGTAGATTTCAGGTTTTAGGTTCTCCAACGGCAATGGTTATATCACACAGTCTACCCTAAGTTCATAATGCTAAAAAAAACACACTACTTCATTGCTTTGAGCGTGATTCAAACCCATGACTCACGGGATCCCCTTCCGCGGCCGGCTCAGCTTCTGGTGGTTATCACTCAATTAACTTGCTCACCGGCGAGTATTCGTTACAAAGGATCGACTGACCTAATCTGAAAATCACTAACGTTAAATATTCGCAGTTAAAATGGATCGACCGAGAGACAAATGAAGAAGTCTTGAGGAGAGTGGGAGAAGTGAGATGTATACTGAAAACTCTAAAAAGAATACGAGACAAACTAATCAGCCATATCTTAAGACGCGATGGCTTGATGAAGACAATCGTCATGGGAAAAGTGAATGGTAAGATTGGAAAAGGCAGGTCTCGTATGGGGTATATGGAGCAAGTTGTGAAGGATGTAAAAGAAAGGAAATTGGGTCAATATGAAGAGGGTGGCCATTTGAAGAATCGAGTGGAGGGCTGCGTCATACCAATTCTAGGATTTTTGACCCATGATGATGATGATGTTAAATATTCCATCGCAATAAACAGTCGTGGAAATATTCCTGAGTTAAATATACCCGAATTAAAAGAAAACTTCACCTTTGGAAGATAAAACCTCAGAGATCGGAATTTCATTTCCTATACATACAGCTCACCAAGATGAACATTTTATCCCAATAACAAAACCGAGCTAAACAATGACATTATTATTTTGCCATAACTAATCGAAGAAAGAGAAGTAATTTATAATATTCATCACAAAATGATATCCATAAATTTGATACAAGTTTGTATTTATATCACACCTCTTTTGACACGAGAATAAGATTACAGAAGAATTTATCGTCGAGGAAACGTTTGGTCACTAACTCACTGGCCTCGAAAAAATTCTTAACTTTTGATTTTCCTCTCTCATGAGCTTTTACTGGAATAAAAGAGCTTTAAAATGACCTTTAATATCACTCTGCTAGCCGTAAAACAAGCCGCTGCTTCTAAACCGGAAACGGAATCATCCAAGCCATACAACGAGCGGAATTCGCAAATTTAGGTTAGGGGCGCCAGAATCTTCCACTGTTCCGCTTGTGGTTTCCTGGAGGGCTATTTAACGCGCATTTCCAAGTTTATTTCAAAGGTGCTACCACTTCCATTTTCAAGCTGTTCTTTCCTGAAAGTTGCCGAGGATTATATCCGCAGGACTACTACGCCAGTTCCAATGTATTCGTGCCTTCGTTGACTGGAGAAATATTGGTTAATGGTAGTTTAGCGGGGCCGTCGTTCAGGTAGCTAGTGGGACGGAGGTCAGGACCGAGGGTCCACCCTCGGTCTCCTCGAAAATCGACCCTCGCCCATCCCGAGAGCTCAGCTTAGGTAGACCTTTCCCAGCGGGTGGGGTCCTCGGGGAAATTGGCCACTAGACATGGTTTATCGAAGTTATAAACTTTGGAACGTATCAACAATTTATCTTCTTCGTTGTATCGTTCATTCCAAGACGTCGAAAATCGTTTTTTGATTGATGCTCTACGATGAAAATTAAGGATTTTCCTATTTTTCGCGTAAAAAGCGGATGGGATGTGGCAACGTTGCTACCTGAGAGGGCGAGTTTGGAAAAAGAGAGCGGGAAAAGACAGACCGTGCGAGTCTTATCCTGGGATCTCAATGTTCGATGCTCCATGTCTCTGATCCATAGAGTGCCTCGCTCCTTTCTTTTTGTCGATTCTCATATTAATTTCCTAAATTACTAGGTCCGTAATATTCCAAGATGTTTACAGATCCACTTGCCTTTCTGCGAACCGGAAGCATGTTTATTTCTTCAACATTAACCTTGATTACTTTTATACCAATTTCTTCTGCTTCTCGTTTTGATTCTTTTTGTTATATATTATATCAAATAATAATGGCGAGAGGCTCTATCTTTGTCTAACTCCTCATTTGTTTTGGCTTCTATTTTCCTTCCATCATTCATTCGTACTGTTGTGACCTGATTCTTGCGGAGGCGACAGAGTATTTATTTGTCGTTGTAGTCCATCTCAACTGCTTTCAGTATCTTGAACATCTTATTCCATTCCACGTTGTGAAATGGCTAGTTGATGGAGGCTTTCACATGAGTCACGGGAAAGATGAGGAATTTCAGAAGTAATTTTTCAGTGATGACAAATTATTGACAATTAGTTTTCCTAAGATGGCTAATGGAGGTTACTATCAACGACCAGAGAAGTTGCTAAATGGTGAAATAATATATTTGGTGATACTAAATTGCCGTAGTATAAAAATAAAGTAGTTTAATGCTACCATATCATTAAAGGCACCGATTCGGATGTAATTATAGGGACAGAAAGTTGATTATCAAACGAAATCGCAGATAATGAATATTTTCCAAAATCATTTACCATTTATAGGTTCTCCGACAGGTTTCCTCCAATCTTTCCTTCCATTTTTCGGCTGATTATTTTAGTAAGTGTTTTCGATGCACGTGACAAGAAAGCTACGTTCCTCTTAGTGACTACTATATGTTCTTCTTTATTGCAGCTAAGGATTACTACACCAATAATTGGGAGTTCTAATCTGAGAGTCGGTTAAAGAGCGTATGGTGTTAACTTCGACAGCCTAAAGCCAAAAGATTCTTTATATGTGTATATTATAGACCGCCTGATAGCAACGCCAGTTCAGTTTCAGGCCTGGAGAGCAAGAGCAGTAAACTACATTCGCGCGGAAACGATCGAAACATCATAATATGTGGAGATTTTATACTTCCGTCCATAGACTGGGACACGAATTGGTTTATCACCGGAGTAAAAGACAAGGAGCTCTGCGAGTCACTATTGTGTACCTTCACTACACACTCAATGCATCAATTGGTAACAGCATCCACCAGAGGAAATAATACCTTCTATTTATTAGCGGAAAATGTACCAGAACATGTTGCAAAAGTAGTAGCCGAGAAAGGCATTAGAGGCCATAAAGTAGTCACGGCTCAATTTTCTCTGAGAGCTAACAATCTCACGAGCCGAAAGGAAACATTTATTTGCTCGGTATCAGGGGCGTCGGAACTATTTTCGCTGGGAGGGGTCAACCTTGAAAAGGGCCCGGCTCCTATGAAAAGGGCCCGCATTTTTTTGCGAATAGGAGGGGGTAGAGATTAGAATTCCGCTAAAAGTGCATATGAAGGTGGTAGAATATACGTCAGAAGGGAATAGGTAAGCTGGATACAAGTGAAATTTATTTTTTATTGATGAAGACTCATTTCTCAAGGGCCCGGGGCAAATTCTGGGGGGGGGGGGGGGGGTGATGCCCCCAGTAAGGCTTATTATGGTGGTATGAAACAGGAACTGCTCAACTCAATTTATACATTTCAAGAAGTCAGCATTAGCCAAGATAGTGGGTGGTTTTGGTTTACTTTCCTAGATATTACACACTCATCAATTAATATATAAGTACATTCAGAGTACATTGTAAAGTGATAAATGGTAAAAGAACACTGTTATTTCTCACTAGTAGGACCGAACATCGAGTATGCTGCTAGTATATGGGATCGCGTACAGACAAAGTCAGGTAGGTTTGTAAAAATATGTTTAGATATTTTCAGCATTGTCTCCAAGTTATTAGAGGAACTGGGATAGGAATCGCTATCTAGCAGTAGGTTGATGAAAAGGCTGAACCTCATGCGTAAGTTTGACAGATAACTTCTCCTAAGACGTCAATAACATATTAATAATTGGAAAAATACATGCCTATGTATGGGATATTTACCCGGCTTGGACAACTTCCACTAAGTTTCAATAGGCATTCCAGTTCTAATTATAGTTTTCATCGCATAAAACATTAACTTACGGAAATCCCGTTAATAATCATGCAGAATGTGTCTTCTGCATTATTTCGCCCTTTCCCTTTGCAGGTTACAATCAAAATTGTGGCTTTCATCATATAAGACAGGATTTTCCGTCGCGGGCACCCGCGTTCAATAGTGATACGAGGGAGGGTATTGTAATAGCACATTCGAAACTGACTTCACTTCGACAGCAATGCTCTTCGGTTACTGAAGTAATCAGACCTAAAAATCAACATTTTAGGCTCACAGTTTTTCTTCAATTAAGAAATGCTCAAATTTACGGAAATTTAGTACTTTTTTCGAGCAGAATAAGAATCTTCTAAGTTTAAGCCTCTAAATGGTGAATTTTTAATTACAACATTTAGGCATTGTAATGAGTAAAAATCGGAACCCTCTCTCCGAAAAAAACTGGTATCCCAATTGAATTCAACGCAGAAATATTTTCGAACATGGGATAAAAAAATATCAACGTATCGGGATATAACTACTTCAAAACCTATTTCTGGACGTTATAAATGACCTTGCAAAGTTAGGTTGTGAAAGATTCAACCAGTTTCATTGCATAACGGATATATCTTGTTGATTATTATTACTTATTTATTAGATTGGGTAGTGTTTCCTTATTAATGCATGCCCCCTGCCACACCCCCTTGAGGAGATTTTTAAAGGCATCATGTACATTTGCAAAAGCTCACTCCTGTCCATAGATGTTCCTTTGGACTTGGCGATTTTATTCCTAGTCTGCTACGAATATCTATATGCATGACCCTTACGTTTACATCTACATCTACACGATACACTGCAAGCCACCGGGAGGGTGTGTGGCAGGGGGTGAAGATCACCAAGCATGCACTACTAACATGCAAACTAGCAACTATATTGTCTCATGCAACTTGATTGTTAGTATCTACAGTATTTAAGGGGTAATACATGCATCATGCACTACAGAATACTCTAGAATATTTCCCCTAACTATCTCTTTCCGCTTCCGTTTAAAACCAAGCAAACAAATATTGGGAGTTTTGAGATTGGGAGTTAAAAGCACCGGACGCGACCCTCGTGGCCTGGAGATGAGAACAAAGGTACGGAGAAGCCATGCACTTCTTTTCGGCATAAGACGTTCAATAGCGTGGTCGCCCCGCGACGAACTTTCACTTTCCCCCAATCCTCCCCCAGCGGTCTCCTGCTGTGTCCTGGAGTCCCTTCAGTGCGTCACTTGTTCTATTCGGATTTAGCGTCCAAGCTCAAGCACATGTCAAGCAAGGTTGGCATTGAGAGAAGCATTTGTAGATTTAAATACGACGACATGAACAGGAGTTACTGAAGTCGTTTAATAAAGTTAAGAAAGTTATTTTAAGCCAAAATAGTAAAGTTTTGTAGCATACCCGCTCAGTAGTTAACAAATACGTACCTAATAAAATAAAATGGGGAAACGCAGAACCTAGATAGTTTATATAGTAAGCAAGAGTGTGGAAGTCATAGAAATGACAAAGGCAGAGTCAATCTGGATTGAAAAGTTCTCTAACCAATCCATCCATTGACGAGGTAAAGAGATTATTCAAAATTATAAACTAAACTCCATAGCAATTAAAGCATGTCGTAGGGCGTTGTTTGTTTTATCTTGGAATAAGACTGACAAATGATCTTTCCTGGGGTAAACACATTCGTGAAATAATGGTTCAAGCGAATCGTAAACTGGGATTCGTCAAACGAGTAGGTACTGGGTAAATGTGACGATCATGTACGAGAAATCAGCTACTTTACCCTTGTAAGACCTCATTTGGAATATGCTGCCAGTGTATGGGATCCCTACGAAATCGGTCTAAATAACGAACTTGAACGTGTGCAGCGAAGATCGGCAAGATTTGTAAAGGAACGGTACGATAACCTTATTAGCGTAACCAGTCTAGTAGATGAATTAAATTGGGAATCATTGTAAGATCGCAGATTAAAATTTAGACTTAATCTCTTAAATAAATTCCAAGACCATATTTTCAGTGATGATGTAAAAAATATTTGGCGGACCCCAACTTATTATGGTAGGGTGGGCCATAATCACAAAATTAGAGAAATTGATTGCCGAACTGACAGATTCAAAATGTCCTTTTTTCCTCGTACTATTAGGGATGTGAATAACTAAATATATCCAGTACGAGTGTAGCAATGGATAACATTGGTAGCTGCATGTTGGTATAAGGACTTAAAGCTAACCCAACTAACATCATGTTTTTGTATGTATGCTTTGCTTTTTTTATCTTTTTTATAAATAGCGTAGTTTTGAACAGTACCTATACAAGCACTAATCTTTTTTATGCATGATATTTAGTGCATGTTTGGTGAGAGTTCACACACCTTCATGGTGGCCTGCAGGGTATTATGTAGATGTAGATTTGTATTCAAGAGCATTTCCAGTGGAAATTTGAGGCTCCCGATGTGACTTTGATTGTGTCCGACATGATACCATATATGACAACCCTCTGCTCTCGCCCACTTAAGAATTCTTTTACCCAACATACGTCTTTATTTATACCAAAACTCTCTGACTTCAAGATTAATTTATCATGAGGAACCTTATCGACTGCGTTTTTAAAATCTAAAAATATCGCATCAACTTCATTACTGTTTTCGACGTAGACTAATATATGGTGTACAAATGGAGCTAATTGTGTCTCGCAAGATCAAACTTTCCGGAACCCATGTTGGCTCTATTATGAGTAATCCCTGACTTTCCAAATGTCCCATGATCGAACTGACTACAATGTGCTCAAATATCTTACAAGAGATTGACTTGAGTGAAATGGGTCTGTAGTTACTAGGTTCTTCCCTATCGCCGTTTCTAAAAATAGGTGTAATGTTAGCTACTTTCCAATCCTTGGGTACTGTATGGTTCTTCAGTGTTTTATTGAATATTATTTCTAGATATGGAGCTATTTCAGAAGCTAATGTTTTATATACTCTGGAAGGAATTTGATCGGGACATGGTGATTTGTTTTTACTTATGCTTTTTAACTGCTGCTCTATTCCGCGACATGAAATTTTTATTTCGCGCATTTGCTCCCTGAAAGTGTTCGGCGGTGGTTCCAATGCGTTGTGTGACGATGAGTTGAATACACTTTGGAAGAATGTGTTTAAAGTATTGGCTTTTTCTACACTGCTGGTGGCTCTAATTCCTTTATCGTTTTTAAGTGTGTGCACTGTGGACCTATTTCCCTGAAGCTCTCTCACATATGACCAGAACGCTTTAGTATGGCTATCTAAATATTCTCCTAACATCTTGCTCTTGAAATGTGATAACATTGCCGACATGATTTCCTTGCTAATGCTCTCGATATATTATAGTTTTGAACTAACTCATTTTTTTTCCTCTACCGATAGACCCCGTCCTGCATTTTTCATCCTAGCGTGGCATACCCTTTGTCGCTTTAGTGATTTCCTAACCTCCGCGTTATACCACCTTGGCTCTGTATTATCACTAATGAATTTACTAGGTATGTATTTATTAACTGCTTTACGGGTGACCTCAAGAAATTCTCTCCACGAATCCTCTGTATCTAATCCTTTGCTTTGTTCGCTAAATACATTATACGATTCCCTAATTCCTCTTTATGAGTTGACGAAACCATCCCCTCTCTAAGATATTTGAAGGCGACTTAAAAAACATATTTTCATGTATGACTGAAGGGAATACGCTATATCAAAATATGAGGAGTGAAATTACAGCAAGTCAAGAACTTCAGCTATCTCCGCAACAGTTAATATCTTGCGATGGAAGAAGCATGACTAACATCAAGCGAAGAATAGCACAGGCCAAGGAGCCTTTACTGAAGAAGAGGCAACTACATGGCTCAAAAACCTTCAGTTAACAACAAGAAAGCACTCCATCAAGACATTCGTATGGAGAAAGTCACTCTATGGGTCAGAGACATGGGACATCGAAAAACAGTAGAGCAAAGAATTGAAGCTTTCAAACCATAATGCCGGAGGACAATGATGAACATTTTATCGCCAAAATAATGTGAGGCACGAAGAAGTATATGGAATTTGGCTGACTCCCATGTACACGCCTCCTTCGGCTAAGAGATATCACCATAATCAGCCTTACCGAGCAAATAAATGTTTCCTTTCGGCTCGTGAGATTGTTAGCTCTCAGAGAAAATTGAGCCGTGACTCACATATTATGATGTTTCGATCGTTTCCGCGCGAATGTAGTTTACTGCTCTTGCTCTCCAGGCCTGAAACTGAACTGCCGTCGCTATCAGGCGGTCTATAATATACACATATAAAGAATCTTTTGGCTTTGGACTAGTAATTTAGGAAATTAATATGAGAATCAACAAAAAGAAAGGAGCGAGGCACTCTATGGATCAGAGACATGGAGCATCGAACATTGAGATCCCAGGATAAGACTCGCACGGTCTGTCTTTTCCCGCTCTCTTTTTCCAAACTCGCCCTCTCAGGTAGCAACGTTGCCACATCCCATCCGCTTTTTACGCGAAAAATAGGAAAATCCTTAATTTTCATCGTAGAGCATCAATCAAAAAACGATTTTCGACGTCTTGGAATGAACGATACAACGAAGAAGATAAATTGTTGATACGTTCCAAAGTTTATAACTTCGATAAACCATGTCTAGTGGCCAATTTCCCCGAGGACCCCACCCGCTGGGAAAGGTCTACCTAAGCTGAGCTCTCGGGATGGGCGAGGGTCGATTTTCGAGGAGACCGAGGGTGGACCCTCGGTCCTGACCTCCGTCCCACTAGCTACCTGAACGACGGCCCCGCTAAACTACCATTAACCGAAATATTTACTAAAACTCCCCAGATTGGGAGATATAGGTAGTAATATTACCAAACATTTAATGTGCATTTGAAATAATCTTTGATCAATACATTTTGCTCGTGAATTCACAAAAGGTTATCGGGTGATGTCAGGTCCGTTGTACAACCTCTTTCAAGCGATGTACTTTTCAATGATCCCTCAAGCTCAATCTCACAATCAGTGGAGAAGTTACACGGATCAGCTAAGAAACTAGGATGAGAACAGTTTCAACCTCGAAGTGGCTGAGTAAGACTAAGCTACTGAGAAGATAGCCGACCCATAAATTCATTTCAGACATCGATGGAGTGGTCATCTCAATGGTACACCTTAAAAGCATGCAACATGCAACACTGTCTTCATTTAGAAAGTCCCCCGTGAACTTTGGATTATCGGAGCAGAGAAACGGAACGGTTGTTTTGCACTCTGTTGAGACATGCAATTTAAAATGGCTTGTATCCATGTTGTTAATAAAGAGAAACAATAGACCAAGTTGTTGATCGGTTGTTACGCCCTAAAACGGACGTAAATTAAAGTCACTGCCTTTTATTTAATTCGTTTTATTTAAGTTGCTGCCTCCCGAAACAGAAAGTAAGGCTTAATTAAACAACACACTGGGATGCAATAAACACCCGAGTACTCTTTGTTTCCATCGAAAACCCCCGCACTAGCAAAACGTAGGTTTATCATCTAATAAGTACCTAAGATTCATTTTATTAATTTCTGAGTAAAGTTTATCCCCGTTTCCGCCAGCCACCCAACTAATAATTATTATCCTCAGAGTGCCAATTTCAACTTCAGTATAATTCAAAGCGTAATTTTACACATCCTATCTTACGTGGAGTCTAGTTAACTTTTGTTGGTTCAAATTGGAATCATTCTTTCCCCGAAAGTATTCCTCTTGTATTCCCACTACTTCATTGGGAAATACCATATGCCTTCGTTGGTTGGTTGGTTATTCAGGGGAGGTGACCGACCGCTGAGGTCATTTGCGCCATTTAGGATAGGTGGGTAATTGGATATTGGTAGGGGATTTTAGGGAACGGAGGAAGGTGGAGAGAAACCTGGCATCGGCATTAGCCTACTCTTAACGAAAGACGCCAAGGGGACCACGGCTTAACGTCCCATCCGATGGGACGGAGTACTGGACTTGATGTGCCCTCCACTAGGCACTCAAGTGGGGACCGGTTTTCCACTGAAAAATCTGCCACTGCCGGGAATCGAACCCGGGTCCTCGAGATGGGAGGCCAGTACCCCACCAACCCGATCCCAGGTGCCTTCGTTGATTGGAGAAATATTTTACACTAATTTCCCGGATTGAGAGATACAAGTAGTAATAGTTCCAAGAATCTAAAATGTGTTTGAAATAATTTTTGATTAAACAAAGTTTCCGTTACCACAGCTATGAAGGTTGCCATGCAAAAGACAATAAACCCCAGGATGAGAATTGTGTCCGCGTTGGAAATAAGTACCTTCTAGCGGGAGGCAACTGATTGGTGCATGGGATCATGCGTTTAACATAAATATTTAATGAAATCTCAAACATGGAAAGTGGTGCCACATGGCTCTGAATCCCGGACCTTTGGGTGAGTGAATGAAGTTAGACTGAAGGCTGTTGAGCGGCTGGTGTCGAGAAAGTTGAGGTAAGGGCGAGGGAGGAAAGAGAAAAAACCAAAGAATAAATGGTGAGGAAGAAAAGTTGCTTAGATCACGGAGAAGGAAAATTTGGGAGGTATGAGTCGTGAAGGAGTTTGTGTTCAACAAGCTGAAATTTAAGGGAGTGGAACAGAAGAATGGGCAATCTATTTTGGTATAAGGGAGGAGGAAAATATTTGCAGAACTGAACAATGGCATTTGTGATGAATACATTTTTGAGAAAGTACTAAATTGTTTAAAAAATACTTTCATATCCATCCCAACTCAATGCCGTTAGGTATCATGCCCGAAGTAAGAACACTGAAGTTCATTCTGCAGTTGTCCCACAACTGCCCGCGCCAAAAGAACATAGAGTCACGCTTGAGGCCTTACAGATTTAAAAAAAAGAGATGAGGCTATTACCATGCAAGGCATATCAGCGTGTGTATAATTTAGTTCCACTTTAAATGCTGGCAAAGGAAATCTATTATGTACTATTTTGAGTCATGTTTTTGCATTGATAATGAACAATGTCCCGTTTCTTGAGAGCCGCGCAGGGAAGCATCACTTTGGTAATGTATAATGAGAATATTAAACGCTCAAATGAAAAGAAATTTGGACGTAATACAAGCCGTACTTTTTTATATGACGTGCATTAAATTTCAAATGTTTAACTTTATTCGTTTACATTATTTTATCCAATTTACGAAACCTGGTATTCTCCGTAAGAATGTCACGCGGCAAAACCCATCGTATTTCTTTTGAAATTTCTTTCGCGATTCAATTAGCTTCATAAAATCGAACACACCACAGTGTTTCATATAAAATGTTATAGTTTTTGAAAACGAGTGCGGGGCGAAGAAAATACAACGCCATTCCACCCATTCTGGCTTTCCGCGCCCCCACTTGGCTGCCCGACAGTCTCTTCGCTTGGAATTTCGATCCCCCCAAAACACGAACTCTCCCCCACCTTTCAATTCACGTTCCCACATTAGTATTTTCCGCAGCCTCTTCAGCGCGGCTGAAATACTTCCCTCCTGCAGTATCTCCCACGGCGATAACCCACTTCCCCCGCCGCCATTCACTCCCGCCCGCATCGGCCCAACTCGAAATCTCTCCCCAGCTTCATCGACGAGCATTATTTTTCAAAACCGCTCTCGTACCTTAAACCTTTTCCAAAACCGTTCGCGCACTCGTTCCTTAAATTCATCTACATCTACACGATACCCTGCAAGCCACCAAGCCACCACCCCCTGCCACAAGGTGTGTGGCAGGGGGTGAAGATCACCACGCATGCACTACTAACATGCAAACAAGCAACTATAGCGTCTCATGCAACTCGATTGTTAGTATCTATAGTATTTAAGGGGTTAATACATGCATCATGCACTACAGAATACTCTAAAATATTTCCATCACCTATCCCTTTGCTATGCTGCCTATTCTGTTCTCTTATAGTACGGGGGAAAAATACCATTTTGAATCTATCGGTACGACAATCTATCTCTTCAATCTTATTTATCTGGTCCAATCTAGCATAATGCACTAATTTTTTTAATATGTGTCTAACATTTTCAGTAAAGCTATCCGATTGAAATTTCTCTAATAGCTTTAATCTGTACTTTAACCTACGCTCTGATAATGATTCCCACCCTAATTCTTTTAGAAATTCTGAAACGCTACTCAACCTATCGTAACACATTTTAACGAACCTAGCTGCTCTACGCTGCACACTGTCTAGTTCTCTGATCAAACCTAGTTCATTAGGATCCCATACACTGGCTGCATACTCAAGGTGGGGCCGAACTAGTGAAAAGTAACATCGCTTCCCTCGGTGTATGTACAAGAGCCGCCAAAGAGCCGAAGGATAGGAAATGTATAGAGCTGGAAGAGGGAAGTAAAGAAGGGCAAACCGAGAGTAGCATGAGAAATCATCCTCCATTTTCATCCCCACTCTTTCACTGCTCCCTAATTAATTCGAATTAATCCCCACCTGCCACACTCACATGTCCATAGTGGCGCGTATGATCTTAGCTCTCCGTCGCCTTCCTGAAGGGATAGTGGATACCTCGGGTTAAAAGGCTTTTGCAGGTACTGGAGTTTTCCCAACTAACAATAAGTCTGCTGGAAAGGATAATAAGCTCTAATTTTCACTATTCGATGCTAGAAAGAACCCACTTTGTTACACATGTGACAAAGCTCGACGGTATTGGGGGATCGTCCAAGTAAGACGGTGCTGCCATCGCTACAGTGGGCCGAATAAGAAGCAGAACATTTTTCACGATTTACTTGATTGCTGTGAATCCATAGAATATTTATGTATACAAAGGCGTAATTTCAAAGAAGAAAGATTATTCTACGTCATGAATGTTTTCATGGCTTCTTACTTCCTGATATATCCGAGGACTGCTCTCCCAAATGTGAGTGATTTTTGGCTATACTTTCTCTAATTTCATTCCTTTTTATTTCCAATGTGCTATGCATCAAAACGTTACTCAGTGGGGAAAGACCATGCAGAAGACATTCATGAATTCATTCAAAAGAAGTCCACGAATGAACTATCCTGAGCATACAACCACAGAACGTTCATTGAATGTTCAAGTATCAACTATTCATTTGAGACTGTTCATAGATGGTTCATTTTCAGTCCACAAAGTATTATTGAAAAATGCTCCCTGGTTGAACATTTATAAAACATCTTTATCATCTTCTAAACCACCTATATTTGAATTGCCTAACAACAATATTCATTCTACATTCTAAGAATATTCTAACATACCATACGAGATTATTCCAAAAATGAATGCCTGCATGCCATATCGCATTATGTAATACGTTAAACTATAGATTTTTACCAATGAGCAATGAAGTGTACGCATATATGAAAAATGTGCATACACTTATAAAGTAGTACCTACTAGAAATATCCTCACTTTACCAAGCATTTTATTTTAGTCACGTGAAGTCTGGTAAAAATGTAGACGTGAAGTCTCTGATGCATAATGCATTTAAAGAGAATCAACATTAAAAACTTGAATAACTTTCAGATTATATGATATTTATTCAAAAGTAGTTTAGATGAAAATAATTTCACGAGAACTATTTTTAAACAATCATTCATGATCCATATGTTATTCATTCAATTTAGGCACGATTCACCTACGTTGAACATTCTTTGAACAATCTATGAAGCATTCCATTGAATATTCTTTGCATCTGTGAAAGCCATTTGAACGTTCATTATATGTCCTTTTTGAATGATCTTTTAACATTTTAATAGTCTTTGCTGAATGTTCTTTGACCATCCTTTGGACGATACATTCCCCACTGGATAGCGGAGACATTCGCAACATAGCAGCATCTTTCTGACATCGAATGGAGAAAATTTAAACTTTTTACCTCAGCACCAGCAGACGCAGCGAGGGTAGAGACGAATGTCTGTAAACTCATCTTTAGCCGAGGAATCCACCTCCTTTTATGACGACTGTTGCGGAGACTGACTAAAGTCTACGTCAGCAGCGTGTGTTGTTCCACATTGAAAACAACGGAGGCCTGCCACCCGAAGATAAAGCAGCCGACGCGCACATCGGCACTCACTCTACTTTTAGGCCGGGATTACAATGAACGTTTTCTGACGTGACGGAATCGGACGGTGGTGGTGAACGCCAACGTAGCGGCTCAATTGTTGATGGTATATCACGATGGACGACGGATTGGAAACACTGCCGTTTTCCAATATGGCGGCGCGGCGAACAGTCACCTTTTGGGTTCGAATTGGTGTAAAACCGTAAGTTTTTACCTTTTCCCAAATATTTTTAGCGTAAGTGAAGCGTAAACATGGCAGGTTGTGTTGTGAAAATTTCATCGAAAAAGGAAGATTTTCTGATGACGAAAAAAATGTTTGAAAAGTGTCACCCTCATCCCAACATTTACCCCCCACTTGATTTTCAAGCCACTCGTGATTGGCTGACGGAAACCAACGCGACGGGAAAGCTAGACCTTGACAAGCTTTCCTCAACGTACGTCAGCGGCACGTCAACGTCCGTCCGTCGTGATTAGCTTCATTGCGTTACCATTCTTCTAACTTCAACAACGCCACCGTCCGTTTCCGTCACGTAAGAAAACGTTCATCGTAATCCCGGCCTAACGGAGCAGAAGCCACGGTCCGCTGGCGATCGGCTTGGCAGGTGACGAATAAATGAAGGTGATTGCGCGCAGGTTCCGCCAAGGTGGAGGGAGACGAACGGATCTCCGCCGAACCAGCTTCATCTCGGCACGCACGCATTCCCAACCACAGCCCGGATACCCAAACGTGCTAATTTTCTTCCGTGCGATTTCTCCAACCACTCGGATTTTTTGATCGATCGCGTAAGGAAGTTGGAAAAAAATGTCAGAGGTATCAAGGAACGCCAAAGGATTTCGTTCATCATCAATGCTTTTTCGGCGCGGAGGGATCTTCTTTATCTCCTGACTAATTCCTGGGCATCCACGAATGTTAACACACATCGTGTGGGGGCGTTTCACACGTCTGTGATCTCGCGCCTCGCTTTTTGAGTGCGGGAATGGAAGAAGAATAAAAGGTTAGTGTCGCGCTCGTGGGGAGAACCGACTGTCAACCAACACACTGACCAAAAAGAAACAACGGAGCTTCGGAATCTCATTTCATGACGTGAGGACGCAATCCACCGAGCCAGATTAAAGGAAAAACCTAAATCGCCAATCAATTTCCGAGACCCTCCGGCCTTAGACGAGAGGAAAACATTTCCCCTCCAGCCTTTCAACTCCGCCTCAGTTCTCGGTCGTGGAAATACAAGGAGGTCCGTAGTTTCCGTCAAGTAAGGAGCGTACGATTTTTCGCGAAACCATTATGTACAAGACATTTTTGCTTTTCCACTTTTTGCGAAGGCAAAATTATTGCTTGAGACTAGCCAATGCTACACCATATGCCGTAATGAAACGCGGGAAGGAAGTTTAACTTACACGAAAATGTGCGATTACCTAATGTTGATGTTGTTTCTCGATTTGGAGAAGTTAACTTATACTGCTGTAGCAGTCATAGCGTGTCTCAAATTCATGTACGTTCTAACGGAAAAAAAACATTTTAAAGGCTAAATCAAACTGAAAACAGCTAAGGAGTGCTTGTTCGTCAATCCATAGTATTCTGAAATGAACGAATATCGTTTCCACGAGAAATACCCTAAATGATAGAAAGCACGTAGATAATGGCAATGTTCCGGTAAAACTGTAAGTCACAATGTGGGTTCGTCCAAAACTTTTACGTAAAGTACGTCCGATATTTACATGTCAACTGCAGATAAAACATCCTCGTTGAGCCCACTTGTGTTTTCTTAAAAACATCATCCTAGTGAATTTGTGAAAGTGCATGCACTGAAATTCACTGATTTATTTCAGTAAACCTCCTTTTGAATGAATAACAATTAGTTTAGAAACACTTCCTAAATGCCGTTCTTAGGGCGTGGAAAGGAATGGAAATGTTAGACCGAGGGTTTTTCATAATTCCACTGCGAAAGCCAAAAATACATGAATATCTACCTCGAAATATTACCATGCATGACACCGGAAGGGTGCGTGGCAGGGGGTGAACCATCACCAGGAATGCATTTTCAATCAGAGAGAACTAAACGTACACTTACTATCATCTGGACATTCAAAAATACTAGTCTGTGTGAGCACCTCTCACTTGCACCTGAAAGTAAGAAGTTAATTTTGTTTAAAATGTTAGACATCATTCACGAGACACGAGAAACGTTAGCCAATAGTGGCACCAAATTCTCAGTATGTGTAAATTATTACAATAATTATTGATTAGCCAGAAATTTCTGCATAAATATTAATTAATCAATTTATAGTGCCTAGTATCATACAGTAAGTATAATATAGAGGGCTCACCGCATCAGAAAAACTGGTATATGTTTTGGGCGTAATGCTGGAAGGTTTCCATAGATGGCGTGGTAAGAATTTGTTTCCGTTCCGTCACAAACGATATATATTGCTTCCATTGTTTTAATTTTTAGAATCAAATTAAGCGGCACATAACTTAGGCTATTGTTGTATTTTTGTTATATTATTATAATGGTGTGATATGCCTTTACCTAACGTCAACAGTCACATGGATAAGTTAACATTTCTCTCACTATTAAAGCAAATATAGCTTGTCACAGGAGGGATTCCTTGTTGTTTCATTAAAAACACATAATCCACCACTGTAAGGAGCAAAAGGAGCAGACTACAAGAAACTTGTCGATTATGCCGCTTAAGTCGATTAGAAAAAAGAAAGCAATGGAAGCGATATGTATTGTTTGTGACGCAACGCAAAAAATTC
Source organism: Platycnemis pennipes (assembly GCA_933228895.1). Lineage (NCBI taxonomy): Eukaryota > Metazoa > Arthropoda > Insecta > Odonata > Platycnemididae > Platycnemis > Platycnemis pennipes. The sequence goes on along the minus strand of OW121854.1, from coordinate 120,657,428 downwards.
TTCCCTCGCCATCTGCGGAAATTTTCCAGTACTACATCTAAAACGTATAACAACATACCCTATGCGGTGAGCCCTCTTTTTTATACTTACTCTATGCTAGCATGCATAAATATTATGTACTTAACATTCTTCATTCCAACCAAAACATCTATTATAACTTTTAAAACAGGTAGAGTAGGGTTGTAACATATGAAACCAATAATGATTTAATCAAGGCAAAATATTTTACGCCATGAAATATTTTCAATGTGGATATTAGAAACCCACGGCTAAACAAATGCTATCTTCAAGTGTTTTTTTTTAAGTTATCAGAAGTAAGATTTTTATCGATAGCTTCCTCTTTTCAAAGACGAATATTTCTTTGTAGATGTATATCTCAAGTCGTGATCAGCTAGTAGCCAACAACAATGGTGCATTGAAAGTAAAAGCCTATTCTTTAAAACCACGACCCTGCAAACTAAGGGGTCAATGTCCTAAGAGAGACTTGCTGCAAATGACAACTTGACAGATCTCTCTTCCTGGAGGTACACACAATTCCTGTGAAAAGCATATAATATGCCTTTATCATTCCACTGGCAATGAACCCGCAACAAAAGCATTTTCATATTTTCACATTTTCATACATGCATATGACGGCTATCGCACACAAATACCCTAATCATTGGCGAAATAGAGAAGAATAAACTGTTAGGTTTTTATATAGCTGTGATCATAGCAATACGATACGGAGTCATAGACGTATCATTAATGCTTTTTTGAAACTCATATGAATGTAAAGCGAATTACTTTAGTGCATTGGAAATTTATTGTTGAAACATATCTTGCTGCTTTGTAAACACATTCTTCACTGCCCATTTAATGTTCTGGACACGGCTCGTAATAAATATTGATGTTATTTGTCTATTCCGATTTCGTGATGAATTATGATTATTTATTTTTTGGGAGAAATAATAGCGCCATTGGCTGCTGAAAATAGCTTCAGAATGAGTAGCAAATCATGACATACCGATGCATGAACACATTTTCTTTCTCCAAGTGTCGATCATATCATTTTATTCTGCAAATTTTGATCGAATCTACCATAGTTGGTAAATACTAATAACTTCATCCCATAAATTCTCAATGGCGCTTAAACCTCCGTCATTTTTTTCCTCTTATTTATACCAGCAATTTAAAAAAGTGATATACTTAAAAATTAAATAGCAACGCACATGCAATATATTTATGAATCATTGTTAACAGAGTCATGCAGTATTATGACACTTTCAAAAGAGACGCGTATGATCCATGATTTTGGAGAATTGTCCATAATATATCCAAGTACTTAAAATAAAACGAATTAAATTTATACGTTTTCCAGTCATGTGTACTCGCTCGTGGCCAAGATATGGTATTAAAAAGTACCTATGCCTTACGATCTGAATGAATCGCTGTGAATAAAGATTCGCGTGAATATGAATGAAAGCGCACGTATCCTTCGAGGTCATAAGACTTACGGCGATAGGGAAGACCAACGCTTTTGAGTTTTCCACTTTCGGCAACATCCTCCGATAGCGTGGGTGGGGGCCTTGTCTAATATTTCAATGACTTCAACTTCAGTATAGGACTTTAGTGGCGTAGGCGGGCTAGGGTCACAATATGGCCATGGTTAAAGTCGTAGCAGCGGTGTAAAAATAAATGTCCACAGTAACGCTAGGCTGGGTTATATGGGCACATTCCGTGAATCTACACTCCAATCATAGACTCAAAATAAAATCGGAAAGTAGGGAATGCCTCGTCTATCATGTGAGTCCTTCGAGGAGGAATATCTTAAAATATAGCCAGCATAAAATATATGCACGTTACAAGTTGCGCGTTCGTATGTTAGAGTCAAGAAGATGCATGAATCTAGCAATTATACCAGCCTGAACATGAAAATATGTTTATCGCCGCAGAATTATTTTGGAAATGGAGGGAAAATACAAAACTCGGTTACGACTCCATTTAAAATTACAAGAAGTTTTCTTAAAGATTTAATAAGGTTAGTCTAAGATATCGTTCTCCTCGAAGATACTCCTGAACGTTCTCCTCGAAGCCTCAGAACTTTTATACAATTGCAGAAACAAACAACTATTAAAATTGTCTACAATCCGGAATACTTTTTTCGGAAAACATGATGGATTCCCTGGAGGTAGGACTCAAGCTAAAAATTGGACTTGTATCGCTTAACTATTAAATTTACACGATATTCATTCGAAGGTGATGCAATTTACGTTCCAGAATTTTAGAAGTGGTCCATGCAGTTTCCGCCAGACCTTTAGATTTCCGCTGTGTTCCCACCTTAGCCGTTTCAAATGAATTCCGAGTAGCGTTTCACCGATTCAATGAAAATTCACTCGTCTCGCATTATCGTCCGTCGACCTGAGATGGATCGAGATTTATCTCGAGCGCTCGCGTACGAAACGGGCGTTCGAGAAGAGAAGGAAGGGGACAAGGAAGCGGACGGGTATGCAGCAAATGCAGCAGTAAGAGAGAGAAAGGGAAGAAGAGGATTCCTTCGAGCAACGGACGTTCCCCTCCCACTTCCCAGAGCACGTGTACTGTTACGCGACGACTTCCCTCACCAAGGCTGGAGAAAAAACGGGCAACCAGCGGCGTCTCTTTTTACTTCTCATATGCGCGATTCTTCTTCGGAGAATGCGAAGCTATCTGGATGCTGCGACGGTCGAAGTGAGCAGTGCGTTATGCCAAGCAACCTGACCAGCATTCCAAACTCTTACTTCGGTTGGCTGTACGCGGTTGAAAATAAACCACTCGATCGGTTAATATAAGCGAAAATACGAGAATAAAAAAATTGTATAACGATAAAAGTAGGAGGTCAGAAGCTAGAGCAGGTAGAGCAATTTAGCTATCTAAGTAGTGTGTTGGAAGAAAAAGGGTATAGCAGCATTGAAGTGAGAAGGAGAATTGCACTGGCAAAAGAAGCTTTTACTCGTAGGCGTGAGCTAATGACAAGGGCGTTGAGTAGGGAAGTGAAGAAAAAACTAGTGAAAAGTTTAATATGGAGCTTTGCACTATATGGGGTGGAGACGTGGGCTTTGCGAAAAGAAGATGAAAAAAGACTTAGAGCTTTTGAAATGTGGGTGTGGAGAAGGATAGAGAAAATAAAGTGGGTCGAAAGGAAGACGAACGATGAAGTGCTAGAATTGGTAGGAGAGGAAAGAAATTTGATAGATGAAATTAGGAGAAGGCAGAAGGCGTGGATGGAAAAGGTAATAAAAGGGGATGGTGTTTTGAGGGAGGTGATTGAGGGAAGAATGTTGGGTAAGCGGGGAAGAGGGAGGAGAAGAACGGGTAGCTTGGATGGAATGATAGGTGGCAGGAGGTATGAGGGGCTGAAGAGGGACATCGTGTGAAATTTAGGGAGTGAGAAGAATTTAATTTCCATTTAAACCTACCTTCACCGGTAGAATACTAATAATAATCTACCAGTGCATCACCATTATGAAATTTCTACCTAGAATGGTAGGCATTTTTTATAGTTTTCGCATAAAATAGCCACTTCTTTTCCAATGGCCACCTAATAGTGCTACAACCTATACCTCTACATAACTTACTCATTAATGATGATAATAATAATAATACTGTTATTTTGTCCAAAGATCATATGAGTAAACTATATAGATAAAGGACAATTCAAAATTATAACCATATAATGGTAAAAATAGAAAATTGTTACAATTGATTATCAAATCTATTTACATTTAAAAAATCATTTACCTTTTAATATATTTTTTCGGTTAGAAATTACTCTGAGGAAATTTCTTTGGGACCTTTTGATGTCAGGGGTTTTTTATGCAAGGTAACATGTACATTGTGACGAGACCTTGTAAGTTGGTTACGTACATCACAATTTACAGGCAAATCATGAAGATTCTCCTTCATCAGTACACATAGTTGGTATATATTTATGCAAGGCACTATAACCAAGTTCATTGCCTTAAATAGAGGTCCGTAGGTATAAGTATTAGATAGTCTAATCCTTACCACTCCCTTTTAGCCATCATTCTCCCCTCAATCGCAGCTGTGAAGAGCCGATAGCCTTTAAATACTGCCACCGTAAACACTTTCTTCCCTCCCAACAGCTTCCTGCCACGCCCATTACTTCTTCATCGTTGGTTCTCTTCTTCATCCTGCCTATCCTCTCCATTTATTTCCACACTCACGTCTTAAAAGCTCACAAACTACGTTCATATTCTTGGTCCTAAGACCAAATTTTACGGCAAAACAGTGCAAACTCCACATCATTTCTGACGTCTCCGACGAGAGTCCCTGTTACTAATTACCTTGTTTTTTGTTTAAACGCTTTTGTCCCTAATGCTATTCTCTTCACCTTTTTACGAAATCAGGTTTCACCCAAACGCTACCTAGATACGAAGAGTTATCCACCCTTAATCCTGCCAAATTTAATGCTCAGCCAAACTTTCCTACCTCCAGAGGATACTTAGTGTGGATTTCCAAATATTGAAGGAAATTAAAAGTATCACATTTGGTGGTCAACAAATTATACCAGGCCCACGCTCGCGTAGTTTCAACCATTGCCCTAAAGTAAGGGATACGTCCATGTCTTTTATTAGCTTGTTTGTGCATACAAATAAAAAGATATTGGTACAGCTGTGGTAAACGATACATCTGCTTTTACAGCTAAAAAATATCCTGCAAGCTACCATAAAGATGTGTGGCAGGGGATGAACTGACACCAAACATGCATTACATATCATGCATAAAAAGGATTAGAAATTATATTCAAGTACAAACTTCACAATTTAAGAAAAGCTGAAAATAGCAAAGCAAGCCTGCAAGCAAGTTAGTTGGGTTAGCTTAAATTCCTTATGCCAACATGAAACTACGTATGCTATCCATTAATACACTCGTATTTATGCTATTGGATATATTTACAGGTATTCATATCCCTAATTCTGGATAGAGGATGAGTGGTAAATTATTTTATAGGCCATTGATTCATGTCTCTAAAAATGTGCATAAGTCACGAACTCCAACCCTACATAGAAATCACGAGGAAAATAAATTAAACGGATGCTGTTATAACGAGTTACAGAGATGTTGCTGGATCACACTAGCACTTGGAAACAGCGACCCTCAATATTGAGTCTGACTCGAATGTTTCGGCAGCCATTATTGCCTTTGAAAGAGTTTCCGACCATCGGAAATGACGGAAGGAAGCCAGAACGGAACCTCGGGACGGGAACTCATCTAAGGAGAACATTGCCGCGTGAGTCATTCTGGCAGACTCCCTCTCGGTGCCGTCTTGCAGGGAATGGTACAGTCCACGCTTGCTCCGGGAGGATGCCGACATAAAAATCAGTGCAGCGACCGCCGAATCACCTGTCTGGAGGAGTAACGGACCCCCGCGACTTTATAGAGCGCAGAGGAGTTTAATGGAGTTCTTCCCTCTTTCAACTCTCTCCCCCGCGAGCGGCCAAGCGGAGTGGATCGGAACTATACCTTTTGAAGTGTCGCCGACGACAGCTGGAATGACAGCCGAATGCGCGCCTGGGATTCAATTATATCATGGCAACACGGAAAAAAAGCGAAGCAGTACGGTGCGGTATGAAATTATTTCGTGCTTCACATCGTCAAATATGGTACCAGATATGGGTCGAATAGCAGACTTATCGAATTCGATAATCAAATCATGAGTCGAATATATCGAATGTCGAATTCCTCCAATACTAGAATTGTAATTGATATGCTAAATGATATTTAGCAAATTAATTTGTTGCCTGTTGATGTAAAAACCTACAATTTGATTAAATTAAAAAAAGAATTCTGGTTTTAAAATGGCTAATATATAATAAAATATTTTTCTACCAACTATGGACTGTGGAATACATTAACTGCTATGACCCTTTATGAGTGAGTAGAGATTGTTTCTACACCATGTTCTGTTCAGTTTTAAATTAATACGATGTAGTTCAACACGCCAAATATAGCGTAATTAGCATACTTATTCGAGATCTCGAATATCGAATTCTTTTAGCAAAATTATTGGAGATCTCCATTATCGAATTCTTTTAGCATAATTATTTGAGGCCTCGAATATCGAATACTTTATAGTATTCGAGTATTCGCGGGCAGTATTCCCACATCTCTAAAATATACACATTTCCTCACTTCGCGCAGCACGTAGGGGTCAGATATGCTGAGCCCTAAGAGAATATATAGCACTATAATAACGTACAATTTATCTTTCTGGCTCCGATGGCCCATGTAGGGGTAGAAAACCATGTTGGATAGCCGTAGGGAAGATGGATTTATCCTTAATGAGAGTGCATTCCATTACATTACGGGTGGGAAATGCTTATATGTAATTGAAAGGAGCTTAGTGTATGTATAAAATCAGGAAAAGAGCTTATAAGTTCAACGATCGAACCTGTGTTATTTGATAGCTGCCCTTAAATGTCCTTATGGCACAGATTGCTTCGTCAGTGAAAGAGTTTAAGGATGACTGCTAATGATGGGAAAAATAAAAATAATGGCAATGGGGGAGTTCACTCGGAGCCGAAATTGTTAGATGGAAACGATAAATTAATTTTATTGCAAAAATGAATCTGATAACCAGAGCCATTCACTCATAAATCAAAAATTAAAATAAGCAAAAGTTGACGCCCACCGAACAAGCTGCGTTAAGGATATCTACGTCATCCACTCCCGTCCTTGACTGTGTTGAGGAAGAACAAGAGGATAGCGGAGGTGGGGAGAGGGTGGGAGGTCTCCTCCTGAAGAGATCCTGTCGCATCCTGCAAACGACCCAAAACAAATGAACAAAAAAATATGTTCGTATATATATTTTGGAGTGACTAAAAGTTTATTTGCTTATTCACAAATTACGATGTAGTCGAATTAGCTATGCCTTTCGAAATATTCCGAATAGAGACTAACACACAAGTCCTTTGCTCCCCCACTTTTCCGAAAGGGTTCAACAAATTTGTTTTTCGCTCCTTATAACTCGAGAACTAATTGACGGTTTCAATAACGGAAAAATATGGGTCTTTTTATTTTACAAACTCCATCAGCTTCGACGATAAATAAAGATGATAAACGAAATTTACAAGAGAACCAGAAGTTATTTCTTACATTAACACCGTGATGTAATTTTGGCTTGAGTTAAATGTGGAGAACCGCGCCTTCGCACCGCACCACGCCAACGCTCGTCATCTGGCGTTTTCCGCTCAAGCGGCGCAAACGATCGGGATCACGGCGCGTGAATCGTCGTGACCGCGCCGAGTCGATGTGGCGACCATTTCGATCGCATCCCGAGCGAGAAAAGTGACGATCACGGGCTGCGCTGTGACGTTCAATGAAGGCTGAAGCATTGAGTGCATCGGGAATAAATCGTCTCTTCACAGGTCAGCAGTCAGCGATCAAGTGGAAGGAATTGTGTTCAGGTTTTGACAACGTGGATTGGGATTCGATGCTTGGAATTCTGAAGGGAATTGGAGTGTCCTACAATGACCGAAGAATTATACACAGTCTGTACAAAAACCAAGTAGCTGTGATTAAATCTGGACCCAGCTGTGAAGAGGCAAGAATAAGGAAAGGAGTGAGACAAGGCTGTGCACTGTCTCCAGTAATTTTTAATGTTTACGTCGAGAGAGCCATCGATGAAATAGGAGAGAAGTCTTCTGGAGTGACTATCCACGGAGAAAAAATAAGCATGCTGCGATTCGCTGATGACATAGAACTCATAGCAGAGACAGAGGGATCTGAATAAGATTCTAGTAACCATGGAAAGGACAATGGCCAGCTATCAGCTGAAGATAAATAAGAAGAAGACTAAGATATTGGTGTGCAGTAAGAAAGAAGAGGCCAAAACCAATGTCAAACTAGGAAAACAAAAACTTGAAGAGGTGAAAGAGTTCTATTACCTCAGAAGCCGAATAACCAACGATGGAAGAAGCAAGAAAGAAATAGTTAGAAGAATAGCCCAGGCAAAGAGGGCATTCTATCAAGAGAAGAATCTACATACAGAAGGAAATACAAGCGTAGAAGTAAGGAAACAGTTTATCAGAACATACATCTGGAGCATTTTTCGTTACGGCAGTGTGGCATGGACGATGAGAGCAGCGGAGAAGAAAACGGTGGAAGCATTCGAAATGTGGTGCTACAGAAGGATGATTATGATTAAATGGATTGACAGAGTAAATAACGAGGAAGTCTCAAGAAGAGTGGGAGAAAAGAGAAGTCTGCTGAAATCTCTAAAAAGAAGAAGGGACAACTTAATCGGCCATATCTTGAGACAAGATGGCCTGATGAGGACTATCGTTGAGGAAAAAGTGAACGGGAAGAAGTGAAAAGGCAGGCCTCGTATGAGATACATGGAACAGGTTGTGAAGGATGTAAAAGAGAAGAATTACGTCACAATGAAAAGGTTGGCCGATAGAGGAATCGAGTGGAGAGCTGTGTCAAACCAATCCTAGTATTGTTGACCAATGATGATGAACACATGTACAGAGCGTATTCTGCCGCGATGCAATGGAGAACATACACTATTTTCTATAACTCTTTGAATGTGAATTTTATTAAATAAAATGTGCTTGGTTTATTGACAATATATTAATTTATGAATTTAAAGGGGTCCAACATAAAATCACAAACCATTTTCAGATTAAATGGTAGTTGTTCATAAGTAGTTCAAATGAATCATTTCACGAGAACTGCATTTAAACATTCCTTCAGTGTTCATATGTTATTCCTTAAAAAACAATTCAGGTACGATCCATCTAAATTGAAATTTCTTTGAACAATCTTTGAATTATTCCGATAAATATTCTTTGCGCTATCTGTGAGTGCCATTTGAACTTTCATTACATGTCCTTCTTGAATGATCTTTGAACGTTTCAATAGTCTCCACTGAACGGTCTTTGACCAAAGTTTGGAGAATAAATTCACCACTGGGTAGGGAACAATTTGTTCACTAAAATATATAACTCTGGGAGTTGAATATTATTTCCCGATTGCAAGCGTCACTTTGTTTCTCCTCAACATCCTTATACTTGGTCACACCGATTTTATCCAACACTTGGCAAAATTTTTATGATAGATATATTTGAATTCCTTAAGGAGAGGAATATTGGTGTAGTGAAATAATAACGCAGATGGTAAAAATTTTCCGTGGAACTTGTCTAGTTTTGATTTTAATAGTTTATGCTCTTGATACATGTATTTACATTCTAATTTGCTTGAAGAAACAGAATCGCACTGTGCAACATATTTTTCTTCCCTATTTAAACGGTCGATATGACTCAAGAATGGAAAAGAGATTAGTAATCATAATTCATCTACCGCTTATGAATTACGCCTCTTGATCATGGGTAGCGAAAACTTCAAGGACTATTTTTAAGGGTTCTTTGTTTCGGATGGTCATTTCCTGAAACGGCTCCGTGGAGAGGTGCATGATAATGTATTGACGGCAAGGAAGGCGTCAATCAAAAGAAAAAAAGGCCTGGGAAACCTGGCGAGAGGCAGGGGGAACGTGGTTCTTGGAATCGACGCCGGCTCGAAAATTTTTCGGTGGCAGGTACCCCTCGGTGCGAAATAAATGCAAAAGTGAAAAGCAAACGAACCGAACGGCGAGCTGGGAGCGAAGAGAAAATCCCTGCGTGTTGTCGGGGCAGTGCTGGAATCAAGTGAGCGGGCACATTTCTCTCGGTGCACTGTGAAAAGGTTATCTGATATTCAGTGCGATCTGAATTTAAACGCTGTCTGATTTTACGGTAGTGGTCAAAATTTAAGACTCAACATGCGTGAAAATTAGACACACCTCCGTCTTATTTTAAGAACTCAACAATAAGATGGTTGTGATCTGAAATTCACATCACCCGGGCTGAAAATAACCACGCCTTGGTTGGCTCCTCAATTGGAGATAACATGCCAATAGTAAAGATTGATGGGCGGAGCGTAACCAGGGAGATGGAATTCAACAAGGATTACGAAGCGTAAAGAAGTACCATTCGAAGTCTAGTCAAATTTCATTGTCAGTAGGTGAAATATGTTTCGTGCGATGAATTAATGGTGTGAGAATGTGGCGTTGATACTTGGTTTGTTTGCAGAAGGAAGCCAGGTGTATCTGAGTGACGTATTCTGAGGATAAACTTCCTTATTTTGTCTATGTGGCTGGGTTGTAAGAACCAAAAAATAGTCGCCCTCGTCAAGTGACTGTTCCTGCCTTGGTTTGTAGATACAAGTGGCACACATCTGTGGAATCGAAGACTTTGTATGGATTACTTTGCTTACAATAAAAGTACCATTTTTCATATTAACTTTGAAGTTATTGTTAATGTGAAGTTGTCGATGCACCTTAAACCAAACCTACCTACCTACCTATTGTTAATGTGTTCCAATTTAAATCCTGAAATCTTTTTCAATGAAAATTCTATGACTTACGTTTGCTGTATCGAAGGATTTAGTCAGTAAAACAGTATTATCGAGTAAAAAAATAAACGTTAGGGTTTTGGTTTGTGTTCGTGATTTAAATATGTAGTATTTATAATTAGACATCCGTTAAAAGTAGGCTTTAATTTCAATAGCAACCCGTATTGTAACGTGGGACTTATTTTAAGATAGGCCCATGTTGAATTTAATACAGCCCTGGTCTTAAATTCAGCATGTCATTAAAATATGTCCCACCTGTACTGATTTTCAGTCCTGCACCTGCCTTGAAATAAGACATCCCATCAAAGTAGACTTGAATTTCAGTCGCAACTCGTATTATTACCAGACCAGGGTTGTCTTAAATTCAGCATGGGCCTATCTTAAAATAAGTCTCACCTGACCTGATTTTCAGTCCTTAACCTGCCTTATTTTTAGACAAGATATTAGTGCTGGAATTCAACATATACACTGCCTTAAAAACGTTGCATCAGAAATTGAGATCGCTTTTTTACCTTAAAATCAGATAAACTTTTTAACAGAGTGATATCCGAGTTGGAGGAGCACGTACTCTACGCGACGCACGGTTCTTGGAGCACGCGATGCATTCTGATGGAATACAACGTGGGTGGGGGCGGGAGCTCAGACGGGGGAAAGGATTGAAAACACGGCTGCGGGAGCAGGGCGAAAAAAATGGAGCAAAAACAAATGAGGGGAGTTCGCCGTCCGCTGGCCTCTCTGTTTGTGTCGGACGCATCCGCGTGGTATGGGAGGCCTTAAGCTACGTTTTCATGTGGCCGTTTTTGCGTTGCGTTGTGCGGCAGGAAAATACCCTGTTTTCATGTCACCGGCAGCGCCAGCAGCAACGCACCAAAGCATATGACGGTGGTAAAGCGTGGTATAGGCGATAATCCAGCGAAAGAATCACTTGACGAACAAATGACAGGTAGAATGCGTTGTTCCTCGCTCTGACGCAGCTGCGTCAACGCAGAAAGATGAAAGTTGACCAACTCCGACGGCAACGCAGGCTGCGTTGGCGTGCTCGCTTCTGATTGGTGGCGCAGTGTGCGTCAACGCAAAAACGGCCACATGAAAACGCAGCTTTAAGCGACCTACTCACTGCGCTGGCGTCGCGTCGGTGCCTCTATCATTTCCCTTCGAGAGCAGAGATGGGTGGAAAAAACCGCGAACTATCGAACGGTAACAGCAATGCGGTGGAAACGCGAGGAAAGGAGATGAAAAGGCTGTGGTAATGGTGCCGGAATCGGAGAATATCCTCGAAGAAGTGCAGCTGGAAAAACGCATTTCATTCCAAAACCACTAACCACTTCACATCCAAACCAAGACGTGACATCAGCCGGAATAAAAACGGGGTCACATAGGACTGCTAAGCCTGATTGGTTCAGGTATACGTCTCCATTATCAATACTCATACTAGGTTATTTTTTTCATAAATAAGAACGATTGTTCCCAGTCATCCCGATTAATTACGAAAGCCGCATTAAGTTTAAGAATAGAGCGCCGATAAAACACTTTTTACAAGTTTTAAGAGAAAACAATGAGTACATCTACATCTGCAGAATACCCCGCATGCCACCGTAAAGGTGTGTGGAAGGGGGTGAATTAACACCAAAAATGCATTGCACTTCATGCATAAAAAGGATTAGTAATTGTATTCAAGTCTATACTTAACAATTTAAAAAAGCTAAAACATGCTGTTACTTGGGTTAGCTTAAAGTCCTTATACCAGCAGGCAACTACCTATGTCATCCAATGATACAATCGTGTTTATACTATTAAATAGGTAACTGCTTTGCAAATATACGTAATGAGTTCATAAGGTGGCCATATATTCGCACTTGTTACGAAGTAATTTCCAGAGTACTTAATTTTCGTGAGAACTACTATTTTCGATGGATTCTTGATTGATGGTTTTAAAAAAATTGGTAAGTCCCGGGAAAAAGAACCACCATAATTTGCGCGCCAAGATTACTCTAGAAATTAAAGTGAATAAATACCTAAGTAATCCCATTTATATCCAATTAAGAGGAAGGTATTTCCTACAGACATTAGCAGTGCTTCACTTTTACCGCGCTTATATTAACTCGATGGTGAGGTAAAGAATAAGCATATCTTCTATCCTCTTCAAGATTTAGAAGACACAGAACAACGTCACAGTTGTCACACCACAGCAATTCTGCCAAGAGAGTAATGTTAAGGATCCGACGCCCTACGTCCGCCGTGTTTTCGCCTTTCTCCAGGCTCTTGACTCCTGCGAAATTTATCATTGATAGCCTTTATATTCTCTTCTCCTTTCCGTCTTCTTTCAGCTTCATTCCTTTTAAGGAACCGTTCAGATTTATCCCGCTTTTGCTTCATAATGATGAAACTGCCTGTAAACACAGCGACTCAAACAGGGTGACCAATAACCAGCGAAAAAGTGGACGTTGCCGCACTGCGCAGTAGAAATTCGAAAAATATCCCACCTAATATCCCAATAAGAAGAACGTAATCGCCCTATATAATACATAATATCCATAATATATATGAACATTATAGTGGATATTGTAAAATGTATGGCAACACATATAAGCGATAAAATGTTCCTTATTTAAAGGATTCATTAAAATTCATTTATCTCGCATATTTTGGTATCACTGTCGGGAATAGTCGATTCCACAACTCTTCAAGGGGCTAAAAAAACAATTTTACACCCAAAAACATACATGAAAGGTGTTCTGCATCACACTATTTGAAGAAATAGCGGCTATTTTTTTCTCAATACCTTAAAAGTTCACAAATATCAAAAACATAAAGAATTCATATCATTATATAAACTGACATGCTTAAATCTCAAACGGACTACGTTAAACGATCTGCAAAAGGCATGCATAGAACGAACTCGATGCAGGGAGAGATTACTTGTCCCTCAACTTTGATCGACGCATGATTGCAAATGCTGACGCTCTGTGAACTGGGAACAAGAAAAAAGTAAGGTTCCAGAGACCAACGAGTCGTAATAACGAGTTTAACTGTTTCTTCTTGACTCACGTCGCTCCTGGATTTCACTTAAAGCGGCAGTTTAAGGACAAAGGGAGCGGAAAAAAAATGCCTGAAATTCGAACGGTCATTTAAAGAAATGGGGTCGTGAGGATTTATTGAAAAGTCGGGGGAAAAAGTGCCTCTGATTTATTGGTTCACCAGTAAAAAAAAAACGGAAATCAAGTGTTGGGTGGGAACGATGTAATCCACTTCAATAAATCCCGAGTGAGAAATAAAACTTTCGAGATTAAGATCAAGAAAAGCTAAGGCGAGTCACACTCGAGATTGAGATGATGAGAGTTATTAGGTTTTTAGGTTTAGGTGATTAGACTAGAGGCATCTAAAAGGGAAATCGTCTCCGTTCGTTTTAAACACGGTAATTGATAATTTATATCTAAAAAAGACTAGTCTATCGTCGCAAAAAATACGTGTAGAAGTAAACTTTATTTCTTAGCAACCATTAGTGGTAAGCGTGGTAAGGAATTGGGACCAAGTATCAACGTGGGATTGTTTTTGTTTGTTTGAATCGTAACATTTCAACAAATATTCAGAATTCATCTGTACCATCGCTGCGTAAATTTATAGACGAATTTTACGCAACAACGTGCTCTAAAAACCTGTATTACTAGTGATGATACCAATAAATATGTGAATGTCGTATGCTAAATACCTCAATTCTCATTATTTAACTCTTGGATGGAAACAATTTTCTATTTCGAGCGTGACGTCCCATAGTCAGGTGACCATTAGCGGCTATGGACGATCGTTATGGCTAGTAAGTGACCTCAAAGGAGCGTTGAAGTTGATGTTGTCTCCTGTATGCAGCCACAGGACACAAAACCCCCCTTTTAAAGTCCATGCCTTTCCCTTGATAAATTCAATGCCTTTTCCTTTTTTTACATTCATTGATGGATTGTTTCGGTGCGAATGAAAAAATATGGCTTTTTTGGAATAAAATTGGAATAGTAATCATTAGAATGACAAAGAGAGCTCATAAAATCAGGAAATTTTATCAGTTAATTGGTATCCAAATTTTTTTCCGTCTCAGAATACTCTGATATACCCTGACCTAATACCGGTAGGTTTTCCAAATGAAATAAGAGACAGAGACGCTGCCTAAGTCTAAATAATTTCTAGAATGCTTTTTCTGATTAAAAATATGGACCCAAAACACAGCCATATTTATCCATCTGAATTTTCGGTGTCCTTATACAGTGATATTGATTCATTATTAACTCGCACATGTACAGCTTAAGGGTGATGTCCTAATATCCATGATAATCACCCTTGCACTCGGAGAATATAGCGGAAATACGTAGGTGTGAAATGAACTTGACGAGTTACGTTGCCCAAGGTGGGATCACAGGTGTACATGAAATATCGTCTCAAAGCGATTAAAATGGAATTCCTTTTACCCCTTTGCAATTTTCATTTTTCTGCATTCTATATGTAATTCAACAGTTCAATTCTATTCTAGTCAATTCGAACATATCAAACTTCTTGCATGATGTCCTCTCTTCTAACATTCCCCTTAGTTGTTTTTATATCACCATGAAAATCCATCCAAATTAATGAAAATATGTCAAGAAACAAACAATTATAAAACAAAATTAAATTCGCCATTTGACAAATGAATGAATAAGAAAATACATTAAAGTGATTATTGGTTATCACTGAATTATCCAGTCATACACTTGACATAGGTCAGTGTATCCAGAGCATTTTCGCTAATGCTATCCAATACAAAAAAACAAATGCAGTTTGCAATCATGCCTCTCCCCAACACCTATCCTGCTTGAAACTTGCAATTTAAAGCACCATGCAAATTCTGAATAATGGGCATTACGTTTCCACGGTCCTGAATGCTATTTGAATGAAATATTAATGTTAGAATTTTTAGACATGAACGTATGTTCCTGCTTGAAGACACTGGTTAGGTGCAAATGAAGGAATAAGACATCGACTAGGATCGATTAACACTTAGGGTTAAAGTCGCTCTCATGGGGAGGACCGACGGTCAGACCATCATTAGTAAGGTCCAACCTCTCGAAGCAGCTAATCCATGACCCTTCCTCGAGTTCGGGGCTCGTATGGACCCAACCCTCACTGCAGGAGGCCCTAGCACAGAAGTTGACCATTTGCAGTTAAATATGCAATTTAAAAGTTTATAACTTTAACCCGAAAGTATCATGTTTATCGCATAGCCGGCGAAGATACGACTAAGTAGGTTTTTTGAACGGCATTGTGCGATAAAATTTAATGATTATTGAAAAAAGTACGATGTTCTCTATAGATATTTGGCAACCCAGCAGATCGCCGGAGGAATGGAGAGGGGGGACAGGGATGGCAGCGTACGACCATCGCCGCGGGAAGTCCAACCTCAGAAGTTGACCGTTTGCAGTTCAATATGCAATGAAAAAGTTTAAAACTTTTACCCACATTTGTGATGTTTATCGTATAGTACGCGAAGAGACGATTAAGTAGGTTTTTTGAACGACGTTGTGCGATAAAATTTAAGGATTGTTGTAAAACCTAAGAAATGTCCTATTGCGATTGCACTAGGCCCCGTTTCCACTACTGACATTTCTACGACGGTAACTCTCTACCCGCGCAATGCTAGTAATGGAAACGCTCGAAAACGCTTACCATGGTAGATAGTCCTACTAGCATTGAGATACCCTTGTTAGATCAGGGAATAGTGGTTACCGTCGCGTCTCTTTTGTAATTGGAACGCAAGTTAGTCAAAATCCTGGTAAGAATTATGGGAAAACTGTTGAATCACGGATAGCGGTGAAGGATCGCGGAGTGTGCATCTAGGAAAACGTAGTTGGTGTGGTGTCTTTGTTTGGCTTAATACTTGATTTTTGTCTATGCTCAATGATGCTATATTTCTCGACTTCAAGAAGGCTTTTGACAAGGTTTCTCACAGCAAACTAATTTTGAAGTTAAAATCTTATGGGTTAGACAGTAACATTATATCATGGATTAATGATTTTCTGCATGATCGGGTTCAAAGGGTTGTTTTGGACGGTGTTTCCTCACCGGCAATTAAAGTCACTTCGGGTGTCCCACAAGGTAGTGTGATAGGTCCACTCCTATTCCTTTTGTATATTAATGATATCCAAAAGGTGGTAAAAAGTAAGCTTCGTCTATTTGCCGATGACGCAGTAGTGTACAGGGAAATTCTATGCCCGAATGATAAAGAATATTTAAATATTGACCTACAAGCAATTGAAACTTGGTGTGATACATGGCAGTTAGAATTAAACTTTAAGAAATGTCTTGTAATGAATTTTTGGAAAAAGAATAGCTCTCCCCCTAGCACTTACAAAATAAGTAATAATGAATTAACAAACGTGGAATCCATTAAATATCTTGGAATAAGACTGACAAATGATCTTTCCTGGGGTAAACACATTCGTGAAATAATGGGTCAAGCGAATCGCAAACTG
This sequence comes from Platycnemis pennipes, assembly GCA_933228895.1. Lineage (NCBI taxonomy): Eukaryota > Metazoa > Arthropoda > Insecta > Odonata > Platycnemididae > Platycnemis > Platycnemis pennipes. The sequence goes on along the minus strand of OW121854.1, from coordinate 120,640,503 downwards.
GGTTTCATTAAAAGAGTATTGGGTAAATGTGACGATCATGTACGAGAAATCAGCTACTTTTCCCTTGTTAGACCTCATTTGGAATATGCTGCCAGTGTATGGGATCCCTACGAAATCGGTCTAAGTAATGAACTTGAACGTGTGCAGCGAAGATCGGCAAGATTTGTAAAGGGACGATACGATAATTATATTAGCGTAACCAGTCTATTAAATGAATTGAAATGGGAATCATTGTCAGATCGCAGGTTGAAATTTAGACTTAATCTCTTCCACAAATTCCAAGGCAATATTTTCAGTGAATATGTTAAATATATTTTACGAACCCCAACTTACTATGGCAGACTGGACCATAATCATAAAGTTAGAGAAATTGATTGCCGAACTGACCGATTCAAAATGTCCTTTTTCCCTCGCACAATTAGAGATACGAATAACGGTAAATATGTCCTATCGGAGAGTAGCAATGAATAGCATTGTTAGCTGCATGTTGGTATGAGTACTTAAAGCTAACCCTACTAACAGAATGTTTTTGCATGTTTGCTTTGCAATTTCTATCTTTTTTAAATAGTGTAGTTCTGACTACTATATTAATACTATTCCTTTTTTATGCATGATATGTAGTGCATGTTTGGTGAGCAATCACCCCCTGCCACACACCCTTGTGGTGGCTTGCAGGGTATTATGTAGATGTATGTAGATCATCGAGGGAAAAGTGAACGGGAAGATTGAAAAAGGCAGGCCTCGCATGAGATACATGAAACAGGTTGTGAAGGATGTAAAAGAGAAGAATTACGTCACAATGAAAAGGTTGGCCGATGGAAGAATCGAATGTAAATCTGCGTCAAACCAAATTTAGGATTGTTGACCAATGTTGATGATGATGAGGGTGGGAATCATTTGAGAGCGTAAGTTAAATTTCAGATCAAATGTATTACAGAAATTTAAATCGGATAGCTTTACTGAATATGTTAGGCATATATTAAAAACACCAGCTAATTATGCTAGATTCAACCGACTAAATAAGATTAGAGAGATAGATTGTCATACTGATAGATTCAAAATGTCTTACTTTCCTCGTACAATTACGCATATGAACACCTTGAATATATCCAATAGTATAAATACAAGTGTATTCATAGGTAGCTGCATATAATGTTGAGCCTGAAAACTTCTTTCATAAAAGTGAATGCTGCATTAGAAGCATACGGGGAACCATGCAGAACAATGGTTCGGTCGCTCAACGGTTACTTTCCCTTCCCCCCTACCCACACATTCCGTTGAATTTCTAACCTGTCTTAATTGCTTCATGACCAAAGGTTAGACTACGAGGGTAGGCGAGGGAGAATTCTAGGAAAAAAGGATTTGAAAAAGATGAGGGAGAATTCTACGAAAATTCTACGCTGTTATCTGGGAAAAAGGACTGGTAAGAGAGGAAATAAGTGATCCTTGTGCGACCAGAACTTGGAAAAGAGAGTACTTGGAGAGTACTTGGAAAATGTGATGAGAAGACAAAAGAGCGATGTTACTTTTCTCTAGTTAGGCCCCACCTTGAGTATGCAGCCAGTATATGGGATCCGAATGAATTAGGTTTGATCAGAGAACTAGACAGTGTGCAGCGAGAGCAGCTACTTAGTAGGTTCATCTACATCTACATCTTTATCTACATAATACCCTGAAAGCCACCATAAAGGTGGGTGGCAGGGGGTGAACTCTCACCAAACATGTACTACATATCATGCATAAAAAATGGATTAGTACCTACTTGTATAGGCACTGTTCAAAACTACGCTATTTAAAAAAAGATAAAAATAGCAAAACATACATGCAAAAACATGCCGTTAGTTGGGTTAGCTATAAGTCCTTATATCAACATGCAGCTACCAATGTTATCCATTGCTACACTCGTACTGGATATATTTACCGTTATTCATATCCCTAATAGTACGAGGAAAAAAGGACATTTTGAATCTGTCAGTTCGGCAATCTATTTCTCTAATTTTGTGATTATGGTCCAGTCTACCATAGTAAGTTGGGGTCAGCAAAATATTTTTAACATCATCACTGAAAATATGGTCTTGGAATTTGCTTAAGAGATTAAGTCTTAACTTCAACCTGCGATCTGACAATGATTCCCAATTTAATTCATTTAATAGACTGGTTACGCTAATAAGGTTATCACACTGTCCCTTTACAAATGTTGCCGATCTTCGCTACACACGTTCAAGTTCATTATTTAGACCGATTTCGTAGGGTTCGTTAAAATACGGTGAGTAGTGTTTCAGAATTATTTAAAGAATTTGGGTGAGAATCATTATCAGAGCTTAGGTTAAAGTACAGATTGAATCTCATACAGAAATTTAAATCGGATAGCTTTATTGAAGATGTTAGGCATATGTTAACACCAGCGTATTATGCTAGATTCGACCAGATAAATAAGATTAGAGAGATATATAGCCGTACTGATAGATTCAAAACATTTTCCCCGTAATATAAAAGAACAGTATAGGCAGCATAGCATAGGGATAGGTAGGGGAAATATTTTATAGTCTGTAGTGCACGATGCATGTATTAACAACCAATCCCTTATTACTATGTAGATACAAACAGTCTAGTTGCCTGAGAACCTATAGTTGCATGTTTGCATGTTTATACTGCATGCTTGGTGATATTCACCCCCTGCCACACACCCTCAAGGTGGCTTGCAGGGTATCGTGTAAATGTAGATGTGGAGATCTGTATAATACCTTTTCAGGCCACCTCAAGGGCGTGTGACAGGGGGTTTAACATCAGCAGGGTGTTCGTGACTTTTATAAATTTCTTGGACACCGCACCATTACAAACGAATACCTGGAGTTTAGAAAATCACTACGTAGTGAAGCAGGTGCCATTCAAGGTGGTGCAATAAATGCATGCATAGCACATTTTTAGAAAATGTAATACATATTTATTTACACGTTTTTGTATAATACTATGGTGTGACCGTAATGCCTGTCTTTGCGCTCCTGTGACTTTCGATTAGCTGCAGTAATTTGATAATAATGTAGTAAGTACTAATTAATAATAAATAACACATGAAGATGCCACTTACAAGTAGCTTGATAACCATTTTAGACACGTTGAGATGGCGGAATGAAGAAGGTACCCATTCGCTTTGATAGCGGATATGTTTAGGAAGTATCTAAGAAGTGCAGCTGTAAATTTGGTTTGTAGCTGACCCAACCCAACCAACTAATCCTCCAAATCAGGTGCGGCGTGGCCAGAGCGGGAAAGGGCCCGGGCCCTTTTACGTCTAAAATAAAACGTTTATCGCAGCGAAAGTTTTTATGTCGTTTATATATTATTTGCAACCTTTTACCATTAACGATCTAAAACGCGTTTTTAACGCACAATTTTATTCAGAAGCGATGGGGGGGTCACCAGAACCGGGCCCCTCCGGACATGTAGTACCATGGAGGGTACATCTACATCTACGCAATACCCTGAAAGTCACCGCGAGGGTGAGTGGCAGGATAGTGCGTATTTGATGAAGCGGAGGGTTTGCAAGGCAAAATTCGGTCTACTTGTCCACGCCATATTTAGAAGCAACCCTAATTACTAGTAGAGTACGTACTTACTAGTAGAGTACTTACTAGTAGAGACGCAGAGACATTAGCTCGCATAGTAAGGATGCATTCGCAATAGGGAGTTTAAATTTTATCGCACAACGTCGTTCAAAAAACCTACTTAATCGTCTCTTCGCGTACTATACGATAAACATCACAAATGTGGGTAAAAGTTTTAAACTTTTTCATTGCATATTGAACTGCAAACGGTCAACTTCTGAGGTTGGACTTCCCGCGGCGATGGTCGTACGCTGCCATCCCTGTCCCCCCTCTCCATTCCTCCGGCGATCTGCTGGGTTGCCAAATATCTATAGAGAACATCGTACTTTTTTCAATAATCATTAAATTTTATCGTACAATGCCGTTCAAAAAACCTACTTAGTCGTATCTTCGCCGGCTATGCGATAAACATGATACTTTCGGGTTAAAGTTATAAACTTTTAAATTGCATATTTAACTGCAAATGGTCAACTTCTGTGCTAGGGCCTCCTGCAGTGAGGGTTGTGTCCATACGAGCCCCGAACTCGAGGAAGGGTCTTGGATTAGCTGCTTCGGGAGGTAATGAGGGTCTGACCGTCGGTTCTCCCCACGAGAGCGACTTTAACCACACTTAGTTTAAAAAACAAGTTGTATTCACATCTTAAAGACGTTACATGGAACTTTCACAAAAAAAATTTACATTGTCGAATACAGTAATTATTAGCCACCTACCAACGGAATAACAACAACATAAGAGCAGCGATATTCTCGTATGTCAAACAATAAGGAAAGAAACATGCGTGAACACAACTGAAATTACAAATATCAACAAATAACGATATGGCTGTTGCGCACGCGCGCAATGAAGCCAACTATGATCTATTTCCCTAGGGAATTGTGTTTGAAACCGTCGGGATTATCTCGAATAGGTTACCAAGGAGTCATATGGTATAAACACAAATGGTTCGCAAATTTGGTGTGTTAAAACCGCTGACTACAAACTCATTAATTGTTTACACTTGTGCTTTATCGCATTTGGGGGCTCTATTGTTGAGACAGACGATAAAAACTCAAGTGGAAACAATTAATGAGGTTTTAATCATTGGTTTTAACACACCAAATTTGCGAGCCACTCGTGTTTGTACCACGTAACTCATTGGATACCTATTAGAGATAATCCGGACGGATTCAAACACAACTCCCCTGTACCGCTAACCGAACGCTAACGCTGCTATGGTAACAAATCTTTTCTTAACGGATACGAATGATACCGGATCGCTTCATATTTCCGGGTTCCTGGACAGGGAGGAACAACGACGAGGAAAGCAAAGGTGGAGGAAGCTAAGAGTGAGTCAGAGCAGAGGGTGGAACGCACCTCCAGATAAGCGACTCTACGCCGAAAAACGAGAGGAGGGAAGAAGTGAGGGGGAGGTGGCCGTTGGGAGACCGAAAGCGTTTGCGTGAGGAGGAGGAGGAGAAGAAGCAAGCTTTCCTCGAGAGAGAGAGCGGCGACAGGTGTGCCGTCGGAGGAGGAACTGGTCGCTTGAGGGGGTAGCGGAAGCAGAGAGCGTAGAGCCGGTCGAGGAAGTGGACGGAGCTCCTCCTTGGAAGTGGCGACGGCGGCGTCCTTACGGTAAGCTGCGTTTCGCGTGCGCCGACGAGGAGACGCCTCGTGGTGAGGGGAGACCGAGGCGTCGTGCACAACTATACGTTCACTCTACATCTACATAATGCCTTGCAAGCCACCATAAAGGTGTGTGGCAAGGGGTAAATCCACACCAAACATCCAATACATATCATGCTTAAAAAGGATTAGTTACTATATTCTAGTCTAAACTACGCAATCTTAATAAAATAGCAAATAAATAACACATAAAAATAGCAAAGCAAGCATGCGAAAACCAGCATTTAGTTGGTTTAGCTAAAAGTCCTTATACCAACATGCAAATACCTATGCCATACAATGTATTTATGTATTCTAATTTATGCTATTGGATATATTTACAGCCCCTCATATCCCTAATGGGGGCGTTCACTCGGAACCGTAATCGCAATTTTGTACACGAAATCGTTAGATGGAAACGAAAAAAGAATTTTAGTGAACAAATTAATCTTCTAACCACAACCATTCACTCATAAATCAAAAATTAAAATAAGTAAAAGGTGACGCCCACCGAAAAAGCTGCTGTGATAACATTGACGTCATTTTCCTCCCGTCCTTGACTGCTCTCATGGGAAGGGAAGGGAGTGGAGGAGGATTCTCGGAAGGCCTGCTCGCACAGATGCTGTCGCAACTGTTCCTATTGGCAGAGTCAGCTGTGTCCCCCAATTTCGATAAGGCAAAGTTGCTTCGCGGGCTCAGTTGTGATTGGACGAAGTCGATATACGACAGAGGTTGCACCACGCCCACTTTTCCGAAAGGGTTAAAAAAAATCAGTTTTCGCCGCTTATAACTCGAGGAAAAATTGGCGGATCAAAAGACGGAAAAATACGGGTCTTTTTATTTTACAAAGCCTATCATATTTGGGAATAAAAAATATGGTAAACGACCCCATTGTGCGAGGAAATAAAGACATTTTGAATTTTTCAGTTCGGACATATTTCTCTAATTTTGTGATTGTGGTCCAATCTACAATGGTAAGTTGGGAGTTCACAAAATATTTTCAACGTCATCAGTGAAAATATTGTCTTATTATTAAGTTGAGAGATTAAGTTTGAATTTCAACCTACGGTCTGATAATTAATCCCATTTTACTTCTAGTTCTAGTAGTTATATTTTAGTTCATATAATATCCTGCTCACGCTAATGTATTATCATTCTGTCCCGTTACAAATATTGCCCATCTTCGCTTAACAATTTCCAAATCGTTAATTAAGCCAATTTCGTAAGGATCTTATGTCCTGGCGGCGTATTTATTACTGGAGGTCTAACGAGGGAAAAACTCTTCTCTGTGGAGATGAGGTGCATTTCCATCGTCATCTACGTGCGGCCAAGCCGTAACTTCCATTTAACGTTGATGGGTATGCATACCTTGCTCTCCCATAGAAATCCCTTCGTAGGTCATCCCTTTTAGGAATTTGTCAATATCTAAGGGTCACACTCTTTACTTAATGATTCAGCGAAGGTCCACAGATGGGGAAATCAGAACAGGTATTATAGATTTCGACTTAGAAATTAGAATATGGTAATTTTTTAATAACTTGTGCATGTTTTAAAACTACTAACTCGTGCATGCTCTGGGATATATAGATTAAAAATTTAATTTACTTAAAAAAATGATTTCCCACTTTAAAAAAATTACTATAGTTATTGCTTCTATTCACTAATAGGTTATTTTAATTTATGGATAACATTTCTCGTGTCTCGTGACTTCGTGCTTAATATTTTCTTCGGTCGTATCGTGACTCTTGGTTTCACGTAAGCATTGTTTAACCGAAGTTGTATTTTTTGCGTGTCTGCATAGTAGTAGGTATTATCTCTGATCTACAGGGGCTGGTGCCATTATTTTAACAATATTTTTGCCAGTAACAAGCTTTGATGAATGTTTATACAGACGATCTATTGCTATGGAGTTATAAATCTTATTCCATCCCACGTTACACCCAACTTCATCCTAGGGACCGTGAGCTGAAAAAAGTGATTATCAATCACGCTCTTAGAGATGGTTATGCTCGGATTACGGTAGAATGACATTTTTATTGCGAAAAAATGAGGTCAAGTGATGTACTTTCCATTCTCTTAATTAGTGAATGTCGCAGAGGAAGTGGTTTCTCCGTAACTTTTCAAGAAGTCGTTTTTGAAGCCGAATTTTCAAAGTGGTGAGGTGGTTCTCGTAAGATATGTTTCCTTACCGCTACTTAACTATTACAATCCTGAGAACCTTACATTTTCGTAGGATGTCTTGAATGCCAATAGATATTTAGAGAAATAAGACATCCATACCCAGGGATGAAAGCAGGGAAATAATTAGCAGCAGGTCGCTTGGTATTTTTTAATAAAAAGGAACATGGTCGGACGAATGAAGAATTGGGGCGTTTACTCGGAACCGAAATCGCTATTTTGTGCACGACATAGTTATATGGTGGCGAAAAATGAATTTTATTGAAAAAATTAATCTTTTAACCAGTGCCATTCACTCATATATCAGACATTAAAATAAGCAAAAGCTGACGCCCACCGAATGAGCTGCGTTAAGGATTACTACGTCATCCACCTTGACTGTGTTGATGGGAGAACTGGAGGGGAAGTATAGGGGAAAGGGAGGGGTAGTGGAGGGGAGTTGGGGTGGGGACGGGATGTCTGCCTGCACAGATCCCGTCACATCGTGCAAATATTACAAAACAACTGAACAACAAAACATTTTCGTATACATTTTGGCGTGGAAAGGGGGCTGAAGTTTATTTTCTAATTCACAAATAACGATGTAGTCAAATATGCAAAGCCTTTCGAAATTACCCGAAATGAGTCTCACAACCACTTCCATTGGCAGAGTCTGCTGTGGGTGTCCCCCATTGTGATGAGGCGAAGGAGCATCTCAGTCTCAGCTGCGATTGGACGTTAAGAACATAATTTTTTCGCCGCTTATAATTCGAATTGAACTAATGGGGGCATTTACTCGGAACCGAAATCGCAATTTTGTACACGAAATTGTTAGATGGAAACGAAAAACGAATTTCAGTGAAAAAATTAACCTTCTAACCGCAACCGTTCACTCATAAATCAAAACTCAAAATAAGCAAAAGGTGACGCCCACCGAAGAAGCTGCTTTGATATCATTGACGTCATTTTCCTCCCGTCCTTGACTTATTTTAGGGAAAGGGAAGGGAGTGGAGGGGGGATGTCGGAAGGTCTGCTCGCACAGATCCTGTCGCCACCGCTCCTATTGGCAGAGTAAGCTGTGTGTTCCCCCTTTGCGATAAGGCGAAGTAGCTTCGCGGGCTCAGTTGTGATTGGACGAAGTCAATGTCGTCAGAGGTTGCACCACGCCCACTTTTCCGAAAGGGTTAAAAACATCAGTTTTTCGCCGCTTATAACTCGAGAAATAATTGATAGATCAAAAAACGGAAAAATATGTGTCTTTTTATGTTACAAACTCTATCATATCTAGCAATAAAAATATGGTAAACGACCCCATTGACGGATCGAATAATGGAAAAATACCGGTCTTTTTAATTTACAAACCCTATCAGATTCGGCATAAAAATATGGTTAACCACCCCATTCCTGGACATGGTGTAGTAGGATAAGAGACTGCTAGCAGAAATTAGGAAAAGGCAGAGTAAGTAGAGGAACTAAGGAAAAATGAAATTCATGCCACATTGCCGATGGCTATTGGAGATGGTTATGCTCGGATTACGGTAGAATGACATGTTTATTGCGAAAAAACAAGGTCAAATGATGTACGTTCCATTCTCTTGATTAATAAGTGCCGCAGAAGAAGTGGTTTCTTCGTAAACTATCAAGAAATCCTTTTCGATATCGAAATTTCAGATCAGGAAAAGGCAGAGGAAGAAGAGGTAACTAAGGGAAAATGAAATGCTTGCAAACGTTATAGAGAGCAAGCAATGGAGTTAGACTGCTAGTTGAGCGAAATGAGGAAGAAAAAGAAAAGCTTTAACAGAGATCACGAAGAAATTTATGTCTTAAAAATATATTTCTGTCTCTAGAATACATATAAAAATTATTATGAATGACAAAGAATGGCTCTACCCTCTAATAAGGTTTCCAACTCTGGTTATCAAGACTATCTCAGACTACCTTCTTATTCTAGCGCAACTTTTTAAGGGATGAGTAGATGAAATATTGAAATATTGAGTAGTCTGAGCAGTCTGTAGTCCATGATGCATGTATTAACATTACAAACCCATGCATGGTAGGTAAATACAAGTAAAATACCTAGATAACCTTTATAACCAATATTAACAGATAAAATATCTAGATAAGCCATTATAGCCAATAATCCCTTTATTACTATATAGATACCAATTAGCATATTGTGCTAGATTCGACGAGAGGAATAAGATTAGAGAGATAGATTGTCGTACCGATAGATTTCAAATGTCATTTTTCCCCATACTATAATAGAACACAATACGCAGCACAACAAAGAGATAGGTAGGTGAAATATTATTAGTATTTAGTGCATGATGAATGTATTATCAACCAATACCTTTATCACTGTGTAGATATTAACCAGGTAGCTGTATGTCACCCTATTGTCTAGCATGTTTCCATGCAGTAGCCTAGTTGCATGCCAATAGTGCATTTTTGGTGATCTTCACCCCCTGACACACACCCTCGCAGTTGCTTGCAGGTTATTGAGTACATGTATTGCGATAAACGGCCATGTTCTCTAGAAATTTCCCTTCTTAAGGGGGTTCCACCGTGACTCCGCGATTCAAAATCACGTAAAAGAGCTATGTTGTTTAATGAATAAATACCGATCCATAAAAATACCTTATGGAAAATCATTATTGGGTGATAACGCATACACAATAATTGTATGAGTATGCTAATATATAGCGCGTTGTCGTTGCATTCTATTTTTTACAAGCTCTTATAACTCATTTTGACTTCGAAATATGACTGACGTGTTGTTGCCACGTTTAATTTGTAAAGAGAAAATACATGCTCAATCCCGATAATACGTATTCTAAAATAGGTTAAATATTTTCTTTCTTAGTTTTGAACTATTCCCTTGCAAATACAACTCTTTGTTTGGAATTTTGTTAATATTGATGTTTTGGAAAACTGTTTGGCAACAATGACGCTGCTACCATTTGGAAGCATTGATATTAATTACACCATGGTAATAACCAATGAAATATTTAAATTACATAAAAAAATATAAGAAGGACCTTGTTAAGGTATATTCCTAAATTAAGTTAGTGAATAGGCTTGTAAGAACGTTCCGTCACAAGTACCGTTGCCAGTGATAACAACATACTGTAGCGCCAGTTTCATGTAACTAAGGCTTTTCTGCTTTTTTTCGAGCAATCCTTTATTAATATCAATTAAACAAGTGTGGTAAGGCGAGCACTTTTTTACAATGCTAAATTCTACATAAAATTGCGCATCTTATATTAGTTTTTTGTTAAAACGGCATTTCTATTTACATTATTAATCTGCAAATTTTACGGCAAGAGCCATGCTCTGCCGCATATAAAATAGCTGATTTTCTGCGTATCTTTTCTTCAAATATATGATGGAAAGGCCTCATTATTTTATTGCCAATTGATTGAAGGGCCAAAAAATTGCGTCCTGAAATTTTCACAAATATACATCTCCTTCATAATTCGGTGGAGCCTCCTTAATTTCCACCTGGTGCCGTAAACCACGTTGTTGATTAAGATGGTCCAAGATCCCATGTGGTGACCTTCGTGGGAGGTATTTCAGTTTTACGAGTCAGATAGTGGCTCCCGCAATCTAATCTCTAGTTTTTTTTCCCTCTAAGGCCATCGTTGTCGACGAATGTCCTTCTTGCCCTCACGAGGGTCACGTGACGGTTTTTCGGGCCCATCCCACCAAGACGTGCGTTAGGGGACAGGCATTGGAGGAGAGTTCCCACTCGATCGACGGAGACTGCGATCAGTCCGAAGGGAAGGGAACAGCCCGCGTTTTCCCCTTCCTTTGTTCTCGGGAGGAAAGCGATCGGAAGTTCAGCGTTCTTTTGTTCCGATGCACGGGATCTGAATGAGAAAAACTCACAGACATCGTAGAGCACCCCGTAATGGGAACAGTGAGCCCTGAGATGGATGGCATTAACGGTAAGGAACAGATCAGGGAGGATGGAGTGCATCAGCAGCGCCGCACTCGTGCTAACAACTATCGTGGCACTCCTTCCCAAATATACGATCTCAAAGCGTGTGGTACACAGGTTGTAAATAAGACATACTGTAGAGAACGGAGCATCCAAGAAAAGTGAAGCAGAGTACATCTATGTAATATGTAAAGCAGAGTACATCTATACAGCCAGCCAGGGTGTGTGGCAGAGGAAGAAGATCCCCCAACATTCACAACTTACGGGCAACTAGGAGCTACAAAGCTACCAGTTCATGAAAACGTATCATACATAAGAGTCAGGGGCGACTAGATGATCAGTATCTACGAAGTAACGAAGTGATTACTGGTTAGAAAGACTTTTTCTTAGTATATTTATCTGTATTTTCCCAGCATGTATGAGTTATTAGTGCAACAACATGCTTAATGCACTACAGTATAACAAATATTGATATTGATAATATTTTATTGCTCCAGCAAGTTATAATAATACAAAAAATGATACAACAAGAATTTTGGAGCTTTAGGTGAACCCTAAGGCTTTTGCCTGTTGTTGGGTTCACCTTCAAATTACACATACAACCACTGTAACAATATTTCACCTACCTATCCCTTAGCTATGCTGCCTATTGCGCTCTCTTATAGTATGCGGGAAAAATGACATTTTAAATCTATCGGTACGAGAATCTATCTCTCTAATCTTGTTCATCTGATCAAACATATAGCATAATACAAAGGGATTCTTAATACAGTTCTAACATTTTCATTAAATCAATCTGTTGTAAATTTCAGCAGGAGATTTAATCGGTATTTTATCTAACGATCTGATAATGATTACCAACCTAATTCTTCCATTAATTCTGATACACTACTAAACCTATAGTAACACCTTTAACAAACCTTGCTGCTTTATGCTGCGCACTGTCTAGTTCTACGATCAAACCTACTTCATTCGGATCCCTTAAACTGGCTGCATACTCAAGGTAGGGCCTAACTAGTGAAAAGTAACATCGCTCTTTTGTCTTCTCATCACATTTCCCGAGTACTCTTTTAATAAATTCTACCTTTCTCTTGGCTCGGCCGCATATTTCTCGGATGTGTCTTCCCCACGATAAATCTTCAGCGAATGTTACGCCTAAGTACCTAATGGTTTCAACTCATTCGATTTTCGTGTTACTAATGCTATAGGATCGCTCTATCGAATTATTCCCCCTCCAAAAAGTAATAGCTACACACTTTTGAAGGTTAAGTTGTAACTGCCGCATTGTCGCATCTCTCTTTAATTGCATCTAAATCCTTGCCAAACGATTCCCAATTTTCTTTTTTTCATATACGCCTTTACACTACCGCATTGTCTGCAAAAAGTCCAAGCTTACTATTAACAACGGTACCCAAATCGTTTATGTATAAAAGAAATAGAAGCGGACCTAATACGCTACCCTGGGGAACTACCGATGTGACTTTTATTCTGCCTGAGGTATTTTATGACGCCATTACATTGCTCTTCTATGTTTCCTTCTGGTGCGCAGTGAAATTTACATTTTCAATCTAACGGTCTGGTAGAAGAAATACACTAACATCTATCCAAAACTTTGCGATGCCAAGTAATATTATTGAATCGTTTCTCGTTTATTTGAAATGGGAATGATCTGCCATGGGACTTCAGGCGCTTCATTTCGGCGCTCGGCCATTTCCCTCTCGAGAACATCCGAAGAGCGCGGCCGCGGACGAACGTGCGTCACGAATCGTGCATCACGGACAAATTTGCGTCTCAAAATGCACGAGGAAGGCCCCCAATCTCCCCAAGGCACGATGGGACATCTCGTGACAGAAGACCCATGTCACCCTCCTGACTACAGCATTGAAAGTGTTCATGCGAAAAAGGCTATCCACTGAATCATCGACTTCTAGGAATGGTTCGCTTCGGTAATCTTCTGTAGTGGAGTAAGAAGCATCGAAAGAAATCCGCCAATGAGAAGGGAAGCTTCCCACCTCGGATAAAGAGACGTGTCCCTAGCAAATTGAAAACATTGGGAAAATCGAGAGAATCTTTTGAGGAGTGTTCACCTCATGTAACCTTGAGAGAACTTTTCATGGGAAAGTATTTTCACTCTAAAAAACCTGAATATTTATAATATCCTGAGAGAAGATCTAACTTGATTTACATAACTCTCAATAACCAAGCATTGTGATCGATGGAAACAAAGCTATCCATCAATGCGCACAATGACTGAAATGGATCGCTCTCACAATTGGGTAATTTCCTATTATTTCTTTATGGTCTTGATCAAAAGTTTATTTATTACCTCTTGAGTGCATATTTCCAGGCGTTCGCTTTTAAAATGGCGTAAAGTATTTTTTCTCATTAATTAAAAAGTGAAAAAATTCAACGGCACGAAAATCGACTGCAAAATTTTGCATGGCTGTAAATTGTGTGTGGCGTGACACTTTTCCCTCTACCTGCCACTAGGTGGTGCTGCGGACGTTTCCAAGCAGACGATGCACCCCGTTAAAGCTTATTAAATAGTATCGGAGGTATATTTATTCAGTTGATTTATTATGACTAACTGTCATTTATTTATTTAAAATTATTTATCCAGATGATTGATTTAAAAACAGTTAGTATTCATTTTAACTAAGAGTTCTGTGAAGTTGACCCATAATCCGTCGAACTTCACGCCATGCTTCGCAGTAGCAGAGGACTCCACGAGCAGGATGCCCTGTGGAACCTATATTATAACGACTATTAATACCATGTTTAACGGAGGAGACTTCGAACTTCCATAGTTTTCATATGCATTTGATACATATTCACTAGAGCTGAGGGGCTCTGAAATACATTGGTAAGTTCAGGAGACGAATATTTCCTGTGCTTCGGAACGTAAACTATATACCTGTTACGTCAGAAACAAGGCAGCAGCGCATTCCGCCGTATCTGAGCTTTTTCAAATGGCCTTAAAATTTCCATTTAATTCTTAGTAAACTGGGATTTCTCAATCCAAATGTTTTGCGTAAAATGAATACATTTAAGGATAGGGTACGATTTACAATCAATGACTTCAATTTTCATTTTCTGAAATACCCTATAAATTGTATGTAACAGTTGATCACTATCATGAAGGCTTTCGTACAGTAATGTCTACAAGACAAGAATAATCCCTTTGAATTCCTTGCAGAATAAGATTTTTTATAGGTAGCAGCTTATACGATGGAAACAGCTGGCAATATTTCTACTCTTCCTTCTTTCTCTGTCATAGTTTCAAGAAATGGGCGCTTTTTACGAATACGTCGATATTATTTTTACAATAATAAAGCAAATAAATAGAAGATAGGCTGGCAAAATAAATTATTCGTGGAACATAATTGTTGTCGATGAGAGCCGTGAATTACAAGTGAGCCTATTCATCAATATCTTGATCTGGTAAACATATTCCTGAACGAAATTATGCGCCTTATCTTGAAAAGCAAGTTCGCTGGGATTCTAAGGGAGAAATCGATTTAATTGCTAAGAATAAGTTAATATGCACATCATGAAATTCCAAGGATGAGAAAAAATCCACAGAAGTGAGAGTAAAAGTTAAAGGGAAGCAACGAAGCTGATTGATTATCATTTGAACCGCAATGGGCAGTGCGAATCAAAAACTTTTCCCGGCTCACGACAACTTTACAACAGCCCCGCCAAGGGTGTTTACTGTTAGCTTGAGGGAAGGAGAAGAGAAGAGTAGGTAATTACAAAGTCAGATATAAGGACAGCAATGAATGACAAAGAAAAATAGCTTTTAGGTAGGAGAGCGATATACGTTTCGTACTATCATATATATCGGCCCCTATATATCATATAAATAGCCCCCTATCTAGAAATAATATTCAATAAAACACTAAAGACCCACACAGTACACAAGGATTGGAAAGTAGATAACATTACACCTATTTTTAAAAGCGGTGATAGGGAAGAACCTAGTAACTACAGACCCATATCATTCACGTCAATCTCTTGTAAGATATTTGAGCACATTGTAGTCAGTTCGATCATAGGGTATCTGGATAGTCAGGAATTACTCATAAATAGCCAACATGGGTTCCGGAAAGGTAGATCTTGCGAGACACAATTAGCTTTATTCCTACACGATATTTTAGTCTACGGCGAAAACAGTACTGAAGTTAATAATGCGATATTTTTAGATTTTAAAAAGGCATTCGATAAAGTTCCTCATGATAAATTAATCTTGAAGTTAGAGGGTTTTGGTATAAATAAAGACGTTGTATGTTGGGTAAAAGAATTCTTAAGTGGGCGAGAGCAGAGGGTTGTCATAGATGGTATCATGTCGGACATAATCAAAGTCACATCGGGAGGTCCTCAGGGTAGCGTAGTAGGTCCGCTTCTATTTCTTTTATACATAAACGATTTGGGTACCGTAGTTAGTAGTGAGCTTACACTTTTTGCAGACGATGCAGTAGTGTATAGGGGTATATCAAAAGAATGGGACAGGAAATCGCTTAGCAAGGATTTAGATGAAATTCAAGAGTGGTGCGACAAATGGCAGTTAGAACTTAACCTTAAAAAGTGTGTAGCTATCAATGTTTAAAGGAGGAATAATTCGATAGGGCGATCATATAAAATTAATAACACGAAGATCGAAAACGTAGAAACCATAAGATATTTAGGTGTAACAATCACTAAAGATTTATTGTGGGGAAGACACATCCGGGAAATATGGTTCAAGTTGTCCCGTCTTCGTTTTATAGTTTTCAGCAGACTTCTCTGTTCTCCCACTCCCACAATCTATGAGTGCTATGTCATCAGCGAATCGCAGCCTGCTCTTTTTTTCTCCATTCACCCCAGAAGACTTCTCTTTGATTTCATTGATGGCTCTCTCGGTGTAAACATTAAAAATTACTGGAGAGAGTGCACAGCCTTGTCTCACTCCTTTCCTTATTCTCGCTTCTTCACAGCTGGGTAAAGATTTAATC
Organism: Platycnemis pennipes; assembly: GCA_933228895.1. Lineage (NCBI taxonomy): Eukaryota > Metazoa > Arthropoda > Insecta > Odonata > Platycnemididae > Platycnemis > Platycnemis pennipes. The sequence goes on along the minus strand of OW121854.1, from coordinate 120,624,171 downwards.
ACAGTTACTTGGTTTTTATACAAATTGTGGATAATTCTTCGATCATTGTACGAAACTCCAAATCCTTTCAGAATATCAAGCATTGAATTCCAATCAACGTTGTCAAAAGCTATCTCTAAATCCTCAAGTGCAATGAACGCCGGCTTGTTCTTCTCCATTCTCTTCTCTTTGAGCATCCTAAGGACCAATATTGCTTCTCTTGTATCCTTACTTTTCCTGAATGCAAACGGATCTTCGTCCAGAAACTCATCTGCTTTTCGTTCTATTCTTCTATAAATGATCCTTGTCAATATCTTCGATGCATGCGTTGTCAGGCTTACAGTTCTAAAATATTCGCATTTCTCCGCTCTCTTCTTTTTGGGAATAGGAATGATGATGTTTTTCTCAAAGTCCCTGGGTATTTCTCCTTTTGAGTAGATGTCGCAGATGGTCTTTTAAAGATGAGTTAATGTCTTCTCTCCTGCATGTTTTATTAGTCCTGCAGGAATATCATCAATTCCAGAAGCCTTATTCATGCGAAGGTTCCTTACTGCAGCGGAAACTCCGATCTTAATATCGATGCTCCCATATCATCCTTCTCGACTTCTCTTTCCTCTTCAATCACTTTCGTGTTGAGATTGTTTCCGTTGCATAACTCCTCCAGATTTTCTTTCCGTCTCTTCACTTTGTCTTCATTTTCAATCAAAAGTTCTCCATTCTTGTCTCTTATAGCATTGCATCTTGCGCTCCGTTCCTTGAAGTGGTTCCTCACTGTACTATAGGCAGCTTCCACCTTTCCAAGTGCAATGTTGTTTTGTACATCCTCGCAAAGGTTCTACATCCTTATTTCTCTAGCTTTCCTGGCTTTGCGACTTATTTCGTTCCTTATTCTTTTGTAGCAGAGCTGCCCTTCTTCAGTTTCCGCATTCTTGTACTTTCTTATTTCTTCAATTAGGTCTAAGATTTCAACCGTGGTGCATGGCTTCTTCCCTGCAACTTTTCTTCTTCCAAGAGCTTCCTTTGCGGCTTTTTGTAGTCCACATTTAATAATTACCCAGCGCTCATCCACTGATTTCTCATTTAGGTGCTCTCTTATGTTGTTTTCCTCTGCTTTTTGAAATGCCAGCTGATGTTGAACCTCCGTCAGTTTTTCTACTCGCCATATATTCTTCTTTGCTTTCTTCAATTTCTTGAATTTTAGATGGCACTTCATCATTACTAAATTATGGTCACTGTAGATGTCTGCCCCAGGGTAGCTTTTGAAGTCCTTCACCTGGTTCCTAAATCTCTGCTTCACTAAAATGTAGTCTATTTGAAATATTTTTCTGTCGCCTGGCATTTTCCAAGTGTATCTTCTTCGGATATGGTTTTTAAACGTGTTGGCAACCACTAACTTATGCTGCGTGCAGAACTCCAGTACTTTTCTCATCTTTCATTTCGATTACCCAATCCATGTTTCCCAGTTATTCTTCCATCTTGACCTTCGCCGACGACCGCGTTCCAATCTCATAAAATAATTAGGTTTTCTTATCCTATTGCATGTTTTATAACTCCCGTGATATCTTCGTAGACATCTTCCACTTCTTCATCTTTTTAGTCTGACGTAGGCATGTAAACCTGCACCACTACCGTATCTACAGGTATGGTAGGCTACGGTATCTACAGGTTTGGTCTCCATCTTCACCATTATTATCCTTTCATTGTACAGCAGGAAGCTCTTCACACGCATTCCGGCGCTCTTTCTGAGTACGATCCCTACTCCAGCATTACCATTTAATGATCCCGTATGTATTATCCTGTAGCTTCCACTCCAAAAGTCTCCTTCTTCGGTCCACTTCATTCCGCTGATTCCTAATACGTCGAGGTCCATTCTTCGCATTTCCATCTTTAGGTTTTCCAGTTTTCCGCAGGTCCGAAGCGATCTCACGTTCTATGTTCCAACCCTAAAATGTTTATCACACTTGATGCACTTGATTTACTGATATACCCTCTCGGGTTTTCCCCGCCCGGATATCCGAATGGGGGACTATTTTACCTCCGGAATATCTTACTCGAGAGGGTTCCATCACGTCTTGATTGAAAGAAAGAGTGGAGCAGCTGCGACTCCTCGGGATAATAATGTGGTGGTTTCCCCTTGCCTTCCACATCGCAGTACCACAGCCGGTAAAGTAAATGTTACCACGCTTGTAGTGAAATGAGTGTCGCTGTACCGACCACTGTTGTCTCCACCTTCACTCATGTGAAGAAGAGCTGCTGCCCTCTCCTCCGGGTGATGGAATGCATAATTGTTGGCGGCCTCCAATCGCCAAGTCACGGCATCTTCACAGGTTCTATATTATTTAATCGCCTACCTTACCCAGGGATAGACCAATACCTCCTCGGAATGCCGTCCCTTTTTGTCCACGACTCGACTCGACTCCACGACTCGACGACATTCGACGAGTAAACTCGCTTATATCGCAGCTAACCTCTATATCTAGAGGTCGACCCACCATCCGCAACCCGGTGGACGCACTCGGTGGCTTTAAGCTTAGCCGCGAGATCACATATATCATGGAGAAATTTATAGAAAATCGTAGTCCTTATGCCTTATTCCTCTATGATAAAGGCGCTCAATGTTAGTTGGGCAAATTATATATGTAATGGAGAAATTTGCCCACCTGACTTTGCGTGCCTTTATCATACGGAATACGGTCTATGGACTACGATAAACATTAAATAATACAAAAGCATGAAGTATATATCCCTGAATAATTATCTGAACATTAGTTTTGCATGTGGATGAGACAGTCGTGATAATTGTTGAACACGCCCACGTTTAATTCGATTTGTGACCTCGAGAGGGGTGTTAGGTATTTTTCCTTGTCTTATTCATCACCAACACAGAAGAAGATAAATCGACGGAAACAATGGAGGAGGATTGATTACAATTTTCCTAAAAGATAATCTTTCCAATTGCTGAAGGTTAAATGCATTATTTGGCAAAATTCTTCATTGTTTCATTTAGCCTCAATATTATCACTCACTTCTCGCATCAATGGGCCGAGTGTTTTTTTTTACCTTGAATGAATTCAGTGTGGTAAGGTTTCACTATTTAGTTTCTGAATTTCGTATTCCATTATTTTCTAGATCATTTAACTGATAAGGTACTTGGCGAGATATCGAGGAATACGGGTTCGAGACCCGGTATTGGTGGAAGATTTTTATAATGGGAATCCTTGCAGCGGTTTGCATGCCAACGAAAAACTCGTCAGTGATAATTGCCGCCCATTTATTTTCTCTTTAGCTTTTAATTCTTTTTATGCATGAAAACAAATTAAGGAGGTTCCACCGTGACTCCGCGATCCAAAATCCCGTAAAAGATCTATGTTATTTAATAAATAAATACCGATCCAGAAAAACACCTTTATGGAAAATCATCTAGGTATAAGGTGATAACGCATACACAATAATTCTATGAGTATGCTATTATATAGCGCGTTTTAATTGCATTCTATTTTTTACAAGCTCTTTTAACTCATTTTGACTTCGAAATATGACTGACGTGTTGTTGCCACGTTTAATTTATAAAGTGAGAATACGTGCTCACTCCCGCTAATACGTATTCTAAAATAGCTTAAATATTTTCTTAATTAGTTTTAAACTATTCAATTGCAAATACAACTCTTTGTTTCGAATTTTATTGAATTTCATATTTTTGAACATCGTTTGGCAACAATGACGACGCTACCATTTGGAAGCATTGGTATTAATTACACCATGTCAATAACCAATGAAATATTTAAATTACATAAAAAATATAAGAAGGACCTTGGTCAGGTATATTCCTAAATTAAGTTAGTAAATAGGCTTGTAAGCACGTTCCGTCACAAGTACCGTTGCCAGTGATAACAACATACTGTAGCGACACTTTCACGGAACTAAGGCGTTTCTCCTTTTTTTCGAGCGAACAATTATTAATATCAATTAAATAAGTGTAGGAAGGCGAGCTCTTTCTTGCAATGCTAAATTCTACATAAAATTGCACATCTTATATTAGTTTTTCTTCAAAACGACATTTATCTCTAAATTATTAATCTGCAAATTTTACTGCTACAACCATGCTCTGCCATATAACCACATAAAATTGTTGACTTTCAACGTCTTTTTTCTTAAAATATATGATGGAAAGGCCTCGTAATTTTATTGCCAATCGATAGAAGGGCCAAAAAATGATGTGCCCTGAAATTTTCACAAAAATGACATATACTTCATAATTCGGTGGAGCCTCCTTAATGCAACTATTTCCAGCGCCTCCAAGGCAATGGCATCTCAGATTTATCTTCATTGCTACCGTTTTGCCGTATAATGGTCTATTTTCTACTGCAAGAGAAAGTGTGATATCCGCGAGAACGCGAAATAAGAAATGGGGGAGATTTAAACAAATTAACATTTAACCTGTATTAGTATATTTATGACTATACCCAGAGAAGGAACGTATTCTATGAAGGTTAAATTTAATGGCAGTTAGGTGAGAGAGAAGTAACTCATGGATAAGTAACTGGAATGGATATAGAAAACTATAGTTTTAATGAATGAGAGTTACTGATCTCGGAGAGTTATGATGTTTCAGCATTTCTACGTTGCAATAATCCTTTAATTTCTACTATTCAATACTCAGTTTAAAACTTTCAATACGTCAGCTAGCTATTTCAATCTTCGATCCACATACTGTGACTATCTTCTTCAACGCTTAGTTTGAAATCTTCCGCTAACCACGGCCTACAACATTCGATACTTACCATTAGTTACATTCCCTGAACATGTATTTTATTCCCACGGCTTCCGCGCTTGCAAATAAGGGATATGCATGACATTTATTTCTCGTGTATTATTGATGTACTTGATACGAAATTTTCTCACAAATTGAAATATACAAGCCAACATTTTCCATGCCAACCTCAAAGATTATTAAATACTATTAAAATGTTTCCGAAAATTGCCAATTGTCACGTTGCCTAAAATTTTTTCTGACGTCACTGCACGGAAAAGGTTCAATATTTCTATTGAAACAGACGTTTATTTAACAAGAAATGGAAGCGAGTATACTGTTTTTTGATTGGAGCCATGACTAAAAATGGAACTAAAAAAGCACAATCCGACAATTTGCCTTTGCTTGACTCCCTTAAGCTACGTTTTCACGTGGCCGTTTTTGCGTTGACGCACATTGCGCCACCAATCAGAAGCGAGCACGCCAACGCAGCCTGCGTTGCCGTCCGAGTTGGTAATCTTTTATCTTTCAACGCAGCCTCCGTTGACGCAGCTGCGTCAGAGCGAGGAACAACGCATTCTGCCTGTTATTTGTTCGTCAGGTGACTCTTTCGCTACGGATTATCACCTATACCACGGTTTACCACCGTCATATGTTTTGGTGCGTTCTTCCATAGAGCTTATGCTCTATAGCGTAAGCTCTATGGTTGCTTCTGACGCTGCCTGTGACATGAAAACAAGGTATTTTCCTGCCGCACAACTCAGCGGCAACGTAACGCAAAAACGGCCACATGAAAACGTAACAAAAGTAAATTCTTCAGCTAAATTTTCGCCAAGCACATTTTAGCTGATGAACTTCACATTCAAAGAGTTATAAAAAATAGTGCATGTTCCCCATTGATGGTGCATTCTTAACAGTCTTCGCTTACCACTGCCTGGCATGAGCAGCTATAACAAAGATCCTTAGATGCAGAAATTCCTCCAAATTCCAAGAAATGCGCACATCTTGCGCATCCAGAGGCGTCGGCATTTTACCGTCTGAGCGCCCACACCTCCCCCGTTTGTCTTGGAAGAAAGTGGTCCTGGACGGAGACAATGGCCGCAGCCGGAATAATAGGAATACATACGAAGAGCAAAGAGTTGCGAGCGAGAGACAATGGCTATCGGCGGGAAAGCAGCGAGGGGGAGAAAGTCGGGATGCACCCCGTGGAAAGAAGATGGCGGGCTCCTCGTCCCGTGAAGACAAGGAGCTGAGGGCGGCGGTCCAATTTTAAGACGAGCTCAGCGAGTCAGAGACGCTAAGAGCTGACAGTCGCTAAATCAGCCCAACTGATGACTTTATCCGAGCTTAGGCGACGACCGTCGGGCGGAATGTATTCTCACAGTCTATAAGGGAAGAATGTCTCGCGGGGATCGGACTGGTGTGGTGGCTAGAGTAATGGCCTCCCATCCCGAGGACACGGGTTTGAATCCCGGAACTGGCGGATTTTTCATTGGCATGCCAGTCCCTACTCGTGTACCTTGTGGAGAGCACTTCGAGTCCTGGGCGGCTGCGGATGAAACCGTCGGGATTATCTCGGATAGGTAACCAAGAAGTCACTTGGTATAAACCAGAACATTTTGCAAATTTGGTGTTTGAAAACCGCTGATTACAACCTCATTAATTGTTTACACTTGTGTTTTATCTCATCTGGAGGCTCTATAGTCGAGAAAATGAGAAAAACAATTATTGATATCGTACCGAGCGATTCAGATACACTAAATTTGCAAACCATTCGTGTTTATACCACGTGACTCCTTGGTTACGTACTCAAGATAATACCGATGGTTTTAATCACAAGCCCCACGTCGAATGGGACGTTAAGCCGTGGTCGCTTTGGTGCCTTTCGTTAAGAGCAGGCTAAAATGCCGACGCCGGGTTTCACTCCACCCTTCCTCTGTTCCCTGAATATGCTTACCTTTACCCAGTTACCCACTTATCTTCTCTGGCGTAAATTACCTTAGTTGCCTTTCGTTAAGAGCAGGCTAAAATGCCGACGCCGGGTTTCACTCCACCCTTCCTCTGTTCCCTGAATATGCTTACCTTTACCCAGTTACCCACTTATCTTCTCTGGCGTAAATTACCTTAGTTGTCTGTAACCTCTCTACAATATATATATCACGGAAGTAGCACTCAGAAGAGCCGATGAAACACACACGATGATAGCACACGAAAAACATAGAAACACAAAAATATAAAAAACGGGACACTCACATTTAAAATAGTTGGAAGCTTTCGACTGCCTCTGCAGTCTTCGTCAGCCGGAGAGGAACTGAGGTATATATATATATATATATATATATACACATATACTCTAGAGAACGTGACCGTTGGGGTGTGACGGAAAAATTATATTAAGATCTTGACGAATGATGTTACCGAGACGTTAACTCGCTGGGGACAGAGAACGAAAACGATTAGTGTTTTTTGATCTTTGGTTTCGGAGGAGAATACAGAAAGTGAAATGGACGGGAAGGAAGACGGAATATGAAGCGCAGAGCATGGGGGGGATTAATTTCTTGCCGGTGATTAGGAAGCGGAAGATTAGGTGAGAGGAACAAGTAACTAGGAACAATGGGATACCTGAAGATGATTATTGCAGGACGGACGCTGGGTAAGTGAGGGATAGGGGAGAAGTACATAGGGTTTTTGAATGGATTGAAGAGTGGCAGGAAATATTCTATTCTGAGGAAAGAAGTAGTGAAAGAAAGCAAGAGTTGAGAAAATTGTGCGAATGACCATGGCCGTCGACGCACCTTAAATCTAACACTACTACTACTACTTGAGAAAATTAAAGCCGAGTTGGAATATTCCATCTTAAACGATACGGTTGAAAAATCATAAGGATTACTATCACAAAAATTGAAAAATGTGTGACAAGAAAGCGAACTATTGGCCTACAGAGCCTCTCTGGAAGATGAAGGGCAATACACTGCACTACTCCGTAATCATATCAGTTCAAGCAAAAATAAAACGGGCTTGGGAATCATTTTTCGTACATTTATTGATTTAAGTTTTAAATAGAAAAATATGAAATATCCGAGAGTAAATTAATTTGAAAATCGTCTAAGAAGAGGTTACAAAAGTCTGAGAACCTACAATGGTTAGCATTTAGCAGAAAATCCTCAAGAGTGATTGGAGCTCAAATTGAAGTTGTAGCGTGATAAATGGACCTCCATCCTGAGATGCCGGGCTTCAATTCCGCCCGTGGTAGAGATTGTCGATAGAGAATACCAGACCCACACCGCGGTCTACATGGGGAACTCGTCAAGATCTGGACTTTGCCCTTCGAACAAGGCGTTAAACCTCGTTCTTAACGCCTAGGTGCTTTTTGTTCAAAGCATGGTTAAGCCATCGTCGAGTTTCTCTCCACAAAACCTTATCTGTAAACTACAGCACAATTATACTTAAAGGCGTAAATGACATTATCCACTGGTCGCCTACCCCAAAGAAGTACAGCCCTAGGGGATTTTTCATTACAACATTTAAAATAATCATTGCAGATGTTTCGCCAGTTTGGCGAATTACATTTTTTCAACCAACCCAACGACCCTCCACACAATAAATTTACCTGATTCGCCGATTGTTAACTTCATTATTTTGTTGTTGTTACAGTTGGAGATTCAAGATGCTACCTCGAAGGTGGAGGATCCACAGAAAGTTTCTTTGTCTCAGAAGACGTACCAGTTGGCTCAATCATCGGTGAGTATTTATTTTTTACCCATTTATTTCACGAATCCAAAAACTGTTACAAATTTTCCTGAGTAAATCACCAAAGAGTAATTCAGCGCATTTAGTGTTCCTGTTGAGTATCAGTAATTTGATCCATTTGGTTAAGAGCAATGGGGGTCGTTTACTCTGAAACGAAACCGCACTTTTGTGTACGAAATCGTTAGATGGAAACGATAAATGAATTTCAGTGAAAAAATCATCTTCTAACCAGAGCCATTCGCTCATAAATCAAACATTAAAATAAGCAAAAGGTGACGCCCACCAAAAGAGTTACGTTGAGGATATCTTCGTCATCCACCTGCCATCCTTGACTGTTTTGTGGGAAGGTGAGCCTGAAGAGATCCTGTCGCAACCACTTCCATTGCCTGAGTCAGCTGTTTGCTCCCCATTGTGATAAGGCGAAGGAGCTTCACAGTCTCAGCTGTGATTGGACGAAGTGGATGACGTAATAGTCCTTAACACACATTTGTTTCGCCGCCTATAACTCGAGAACGAGTCGACGGATCGTAGAATGGAAAAATACGGGTCTTTTTATTTTACAAGCTCTATCAGATTCGTCAATAAAAATACACTAAAGGATCCCATTTCTGAAATTAACTTCCCAAGCCTGTTCGGAAACTAATCTGCCAAGGATTCATTTGCTAATCGTGTTGTTATACATACTGCTAGTTTAAACCAATGGTGATCGAGCATTTTAATAAATTCCACAATGAGCTAAAAAGAAAATGGGAAATAAAGGAATAAAACTTTGTAAGGTTCACTTTATGTATAAAGTGAACCTTACAAAGTTTTATTCTTTTATTTCCCCTAATGGAACGGTATCACATAGTTAGGCCTGAAGTTATCAGTTATTAAAAGAATATGATAGATAAAATGGATACATTGACAAATGATGACAACAGACATTGTCACAGATGAAAGGTCTCTTTCCTTAAGTTAGATATCTCACGTTTAAACGGTTTCACTAGACACAAATAATTTATACAAGGGAATAAAAACCAATTGGGCAGAAAAACTGGTGATTCCAGCGGAAAATATATTTTTTAAATTTTATTCAAGTAAAGAAATCTAAAAAGTGGTCAAATACCTATCCATTACTTTAGAGTGTTTAATTTATACCTAAGCCGATCCACCACACTTAATAATGTTCTTTCTGGTAAATTTTGCTTGAATTACAGCTTGAGTATTATTGGAACGAAGAAATGCTCACACAAAAGTATGTACATAGCACAGCTTTGAACGGACTAGATCGGGGAAATGGGGAACAAACGTTCTGCATAACCAATTTTGCCTTTGAAAATCCGAGGTTGGTCTTTTGATCTTTGCAGCTCCTTGTTAACTTCCACGCGAAGAGAAAGTAAAGGAGCATAGCAATGCTTGGAAGAATAATCGTGCAATTTCCACCAGAACTCGGACCGAATTCCGAGGGAAAAGTGCAGATCACCTCCTCTGATAGGTGATTCTCACGCTCAGGAAACTCCAATGTCTGTACGGAAGGGAGAAGAAGACAGTCCTAAAATAACTAAAGCGATTGTTTGAGGGTGTATTTAATTTATGCTACATGAGGGAATTCTAACAAAAGAAGAACCTACTTACAGCTGGAAATACAAACGTAGAAATTAGGGAAACAATTCATCAGAACGTACATCTGGAGCATGTTTCTTTACGGCACTGAAGAATGGACTGTAACATCATCGGAGAAGAAAAGGGCGGAAGCATTCGAAATGTGGTGCTACCGAAGAATGATGACGATAAAATGGATCGACCGAGTGGCAAATGAAGAAGTCCTAAGAATAGTGGGAGAAAAGAGAAGTATGCTGAAAACTATAAAACGAAGACGGGACAACTTAATCGGCCATATCTTAAGACACGATGGCCTGATGAAGACGATCTTTGAGGGAAAAGTGAACGGGAAGAACGGCAAAGGAAGGTCTTGTATGAGGTATATGCAAAAGGTTGTGAAGGATGTGAAAGAGAGGTATTACGTTAATATGAAGAGGTTGGCCGATAGAAGAATCGAGTGGAGGGCTGCGTCAAACCAATCCTAGGATCGTTGACCGATGATGATGATGATTTATGAAATGATTCATGAGCTGTTCCTTATTTTTCCTAAGAGAATACAGTCATTTATGGCGCCTACGTTAATGGCTAATCCCCTCCCGTAGCTATGAAAAGCACTTGAGCAGCAGTTAGAAGGGAATGGTGGAGAGGAAGAATAATTTTCTGAGCGCTGAAAAACTCGGGAGAAAAAAGATTCCTCGACGCGATATAGCAGTGTATATCCACCGTTAGCCTGTCGCAGAATTTCAAATAGCCAGTTGAATTGAAGGCGTTGCAGCATTTCTAGTTCGTTCCTTCGAAGAGTCATTGTATTTTTTTCTTCGGGTCTAAGTGCCGTAACATAACAGTGGTTGGTTTGGAGAGTGAAAAAGCTTTTAAGTAGAGATCTAGAGGGTCGAATAGCAAATTTCTCGAATTCAAATATCGAGTTCGAATATTAAGTCATGACTCGAATATCTCGAATTTCGAATACCTCGAATACAAGAATTACAGTTGATATGCTAAATGTACCCTGAAAATTAACTTGTTGCCTGTAATATAATTCTACTGTTGCTTGTAATATAAATCTAAAAGTTGATTAAATAAAAAAATCTGTTTTTAAGTTCCAAATATGTGCATAGTAAAATAATTTTACAACAAATTATGGACTGTAGAATACATTCACTTTCATAAGCGTTATTAAGTAAGCAGAAAGTGTTAACACACCACGTTCTGCCCAGTTTTGAATTAATATTACTAAGTTAATCAACACGCCAAATGTAGCGTAATTAGCATAATTATTCGAAGTATCGAATACCTCTAGTACTTTTTAGTATTCGAAGTATTTGAGTATTCGTACATCTCTACTTTTAACGATTCGATTTTCCTCCCACCGTGTGAATTGAGAAACTTAGACAAATGGCTTCTAAACAGTCGAAAGGAGACGACCCGTTGAATGTTGTTGCAAAGGCCAGTAGTTCCATTCAAACCGATTACGAGGAGAGACCTACCATTACCCCAACAACACTGGCTCTTTAAAGAGAATGGGTTAAGCTTCGAGAATGGGGTAAAAAATGGAATCGTGAGGAAAGCATCCGGAAATGAAGCACTTGAAAGGTCTTTGTAGCTTATATTCAATGGCGCTCTCTCTACAGCAATTACGAATTCGCTTTTAAGGAGAGACACCGTGGCCAAATGAGGCAGTGTAGACGTGAGAACCCGTATTTCGTTTTCGAGGCTAATTTCCAGGAAATAGGACGCTCGTATCCTTGGAAAGGCCCTCATACGCCGTCAGAATTTCAAATACACGAATATTATTTCGCCCTTAAATGGCGCCATTTATCCACAAGGGGAATCTCCTTTAAATTGCAGAAGTATTTACGCTTAAAGGATGGTATAGTTATTTTTTTGTAAGATGCATTTATTTCTAACACACTTCCCCTTACACATCGTAATCTGCGTCCTAATTTTCCTCATTGATGCAAACGGTGCCCCAGCTATCTCCCAAGGACGTGAACGGATTTGATTCCCATGTGTGTGAGGTGGAGACAGAGTAAGAAATGAAAACGAGCTCTATACTCAGCGCTTATAATCGCGCCAATCTAGATAAATTGCTTCTGCCAGCTAAGCCGTTTAGTAAGAGAAGTTGTCTGCGAGGAGAAAACACTTAAATGTACAGAGGCATCCTCTAATAGTTTGAAAAGTTTAATCTCTGCGGAAAGGGTTAGAATTAGTGTTAGAACTAGAATTATTAGAACTAGTGGTTAGAATTATCAACAGAAGGAAGGTGGAAAGAAGAGGAAATGAGTTTAGAGGGTAAGATGAATTTGGATTTCGTAAGGGTTGAGTAACCCGGGATACCAATGCAGTGATGCAGAGATGAAATTCAAAAATAGAAGGTCACACACTAGATCAGTGGGAGCTATTTAGCTCCCTGGATAGCTAAATTTCTCCATGGTATACTGGAATAAAATGGGTATAGCAGAATCGAAGTTCGAAAGAGACTCAGGCAAAAAAGAGACTCATTTACTCGTAGAAGAGAATGGGGTCGCTTACCATATTTTTTTTATTGCCGAATATGATAGAGTTTGTAAAATAAAAAGACCCGTATTTTTCCGTTTTTTGATCCGCCAATTATTTCTCGAGTTATAAGCGGCGAAAAACTGATGTTTTTAACCCTTTCGGAAAAGTGGGTGTGGTGCAACCTCTGACGTATATCGACTTCGCCCAATCACAACTGGGCCCGCGAAGCTACTTCGCCTTATCGTAAAGGGGGGGACACAGCTGGCTCTCCCAATTAGAGCGATTGCGACAGGATCTATGCGAGCAGACCTTCCGAGAATCCCCCTCCACTCCCTTCCCTTCCCATAAGAGCAGTCAAGGACGGGAGGAAAATGACGTCAATGTTATCACAGCAGCTTTTTAGGTGGGCGTCACCATTTGCTTATTTTAATATTTGATTTATGAGTGAATGGTTGTGGTTAGAAGATTAATTTATCCACTAAAATTCTTTTTTCGTTTCCATCTAACAATTTCGTGCACAAAATTGCGATTTCGGTTCAGAGTCCATTGATTCCAGGGGCGTTGAGTTGGGAAGTAAAGCAAACATTGGGGAATAGACTTATGCGGGCTGTGGCACAGAACGGCGCGGCAACATGGACTTTGGGGAAAGAAGATGAAAGTAGACTTAGGGCTTTTGACATATGGGTATGAAGGAGGATGGGAATAGGAAGACGAATGTAGAAGTGCTGGAGATGGTAAGTGAGAGAGGGAAGTTGATTGAGGAAATTAGAGGGAGACTGAGGGACTGGAATTCTTCTCTTCCCGTCACTAAGTCTCGGCATCTTCATAGGTCTCTGCATCGCGATTAGAACAACATGGAAGGGACTAGCTCAACTAAAAACTTAAGGAGATCTAATCCAGCGCTCTCAAATTTCGGTTTGGTTTGCATATTTAGTTCTGAAAGAGGGTGTATTATATGGAATATTTTCACAGCCAATCTCTATACCACGTCAATATAGAAAAGAAAGTGAGAAAATGAATTCATTAAAGCATTTTTCGGAGTACATTTAGCTATTTGCAGTTGAATTGCATCCAGTGTTGTTCATAGACACATTAACAGAAAGTCTATGGCATTCCCAGGAAGCGGAAACAGAATCCGGAAAATCCGACATTGGGAAACCTAAGATCCCTGTCCGAAACGTGTGCTTCTAGTTCTAAGCATACTACAATGCTTTTTTGCAAGTGGAGGGTGGTACCGTCGGAAACACCCCAAGTATATCCGAACGCGAAGCACTCTGGGGGAAGCATGCTACGAAGCCAAAGCACAGAAGCACGCTTCCATGTTGGCTTCGAAGCATTGTTGACGAGAATAACAAAATATGGCGGAGTCGTTGGCTACTTATAAATGTGTGTAGTATTGATTTTTTTACTCCGTATATTACATTTGCATAATTATTAATATACATATCAATGAAAAGGTTAATATACATATAATCGCTCTTTTTCTTCCGATCTAAACATTTGATAGATGTTGCCCTCTATTGTGTTTCACTATACCCAGTGGTTTTTTATGTTTCCACTATTGCTTAACGTCGCTCCTTACCGTAGACTGTCCGAATATGGAGTATTCTTTCCCAAGCATGCTTCATTGTACGTCAGCAATACGTCATCACCAAGAATGCTTTGCCGAAGCATACTTGGTTTCCGGATACGGCTAAGGTTTACGGGACACATTTGGCTTTCTGACGTTATGTTCGACCGTTTACAATTTTCTTCAAAATAATTTTCTACCTAAAAAAAATACTTCATCCTAGCTGAAGACCCAAGTTCTTCATTTCGTAAAAAGTTAACTCCAAACTATCAAAGATCTTGGATACTATAAAAACGTTTTCGCTTACGTCAGAGCCATTGGATCAAGTTTTCTTTACTCCAAAGGTAAGAAGTTTATGCTCGTGACTTAAAGAAGTCGTTAATATACATTCTGAGATCTGGGGTGGAGGCTTGCGTCCTTCAGGCACGCCATCGTTTTCCATTACGCAAACGCCATCTACAAGCACGCTCCGCTCGCAGTTAACAACGACTCGCCGTGCCACCTGAGAATGGAGAGTGAAAGCACTAGGTAAAAATATGGAGAGAGGCGGTCACGTTTTGGCTCTCCTAAGCTCAATTAAAAAATCACGATAACGCGAGCGTTCGCGCGTCGTGAAGGTTCGTGAACAAGCTTCTTTTTGATTTAAGAATAGGGTAGTTCACTACCATTTTTTTATCGTCTTGATCGATAGTCTATAACCTCTGGAGTACGTATTTCGAGCCGTTCGTTTTTAAAATGAAATTGAGTATTTTTCCTAATTTATTAAAAAGGGAAAAAATTCAACGGCGCGAAAACGTGACGGAAGACTATTGCATGCCGGTAAACCATGCGTGTGACGTCATACTCTTTCCTCTACCTGCCACTACTAGGTGGTGCTGCGGACGCTTCCAAGCAGACGGTGCACACCGTTAAAGCTTATTGACTACTTTTTGAAGTATATTTATTTAGTTAATTTATTAATATTAACATTTATTTATTTACGTTAAACTATTTATCCAGTCGATTCATTTATAAACATTCAGTATTCATTTTAAAAAGAGTACCGTGAATTTGGCCCATTGTCGCACGAACTTCACGCCATGCTTCGCAGTAGCAGAGGACTCTATTAGCAGGATGCACTGGACCCTATAATATAACCACTATTAATACCATGTTTGACGGAGGATACTTGTCGAACTTGGATAGATTTCATAGGCTATAATTAATACATATTCACTAGAGCTGAGGGGCACTGAAATACAATAGTAAGTTCAGGAGACGAATAATTCCTATGCTTCGCAACGTAAACTATATTACTGTTACGTCAGCAAGAAGGCAGCGCAGCCCGCCATTTCTAAGCTTTTAAAAATGGTCTTAAAATTAACATTTAATTATCTATTAAACTGGGATCTCTCAATCCAAATCTTTTGCGTAAATGAATAGATTTAAGGATAGGGTACGAATCGCAATTAATGACTTCTGTTTTCTTTGATGAAGGAAACTGCCTTATTATTTTGGCTAAATAAGAAGTGTTACTTCGAGCTTTCCACGTTGCTATTTGCGTATATCCCATGGAATAAAAGTATCATCGTACTGTTCTCCATACAAGAATTTCTCTCCTCCGACTGATAAATTCTCTCGCTGTATTTTATGGGGATGTGTCAGTGGCGAATGATAACCCACATTTTCCTTATTCAAAGGGTGCAAGCCATCGCGAGGGTGTGTGGCAAGTGGTGAAGATTACAAAACTTGAACTATTGAAATGCAACTAAAAGATTCAATGCTATTGCTTCATGGAGACATTTAGGATACAAGAGTCACGCAACACTAGATGGTTAGTATCTACATAGTAATGAAGTGATAACTTGATGTAAAGGCATTTCTACATATACATATATATGTATTTATCTAGTTATGCATGGGTTCGTAATCTTAATACATGTATCATGCACCATAGACTACTTCCTCAATGTTTCACCTACCTATCCATATGCTCTACTGCCTATTATGTTCTCTTAAAGTACACGCAAGCATATAACTTGAAGATTAATAAAAATAAAACTTTGGTATTGGTGTGCAGGAGAAGAAAGAAGCCAGGACCACGGTTAAACTGTGAAAACAAAAAGTTGAGGAGGTGGAAGAGTTCTGTTACCTGGGAAGCCGGGTTACGATGGACGAAGCAAAAGAAAATTGTCGGTAGAATATCCCAGGCGAAGAGAGCATTCTATCAAAATAAGGATCTATTTATAGGAGGGAATATAAGTGTGGAAGTGAGGAAACATTTCATTAGAAACATACATCTGGAGGATGCTTCAATATGGCAGCGAAACATAGATAATAAGTACAGCGGAGAAGAAAAGAGTGGAAGCATTTTAAATGTGGTGCTACCGAAGAATGATGAAGATAAAATGGATCGACCAAGTGACAAACGAAGAAGTCTTGAGAAGAGTGGGAGAAAAGAGAAGTCTGCTGAAAACTCTAAGAAGAAGACAGCACAACTTAATCGGCCATATCTTAAGACACAATGGCCTGATGAAGGCAATAGTCGAGGGAAGAGTGAACAGGAAGAATGGGAAAGGCAGGTCACGTGTGAGATACATGGAACAAGCTGTGAAGGATGTAAATGAGAGGAATTACGTTAATATTAAGAAGTTGGCCGATAGAAGAATGGGGCGGAGGGCTGCGTCAAACCAATCCTAAATGCGCGTTTACACGTAGCAGCACTTCTATGAAAGTCAATTGCCAAGCCCCACTCGCACGTGTGAACAGCAACTGCGATGAGAGTTAAAGTCGATACTGGGCATCAGTCGAAGACTATCGATCCACGTTCGAGCTATTAGTAAAATTGAGACTCGTCTACTTTCCAGCGCAATCACAGCAATCGCCAGCGGAAGGCAATACACGACGTCTGAAACCGGGAATTTGGATACAATAACAAGGAAATCCTTCCCCGGAAGGATGATAATACATAATGGGAAGACTCTTCACATGATGGAAACCTAGAATAAATTCCAATGGAATTAATTGCTCAAGGAATTTCATGAAAATTTAAGCATCAATCAGTATTGACATCAAACGGTTTTTCTTTGTTATGACAACGCCTAACTAGTGACTCTAAGCCGCATAGATGTTGGTGTAGACGAATCATAGGGTGCTTTTAATTTAGGTACGGCGATTACCGATTATCGAACGTAGATGCCGTAGATCGCCAGGATGCAAATGAAATGAAACATTACACCGCCTTTCGCGCATGCGCAGTAAGTTCAGGGAATTGGAGGGTAAATAAGAAAGTAGCAACGAAGGGAATCGTCCGGTAAAGTTCAAATCAGCCATACAATTCACCAATTTTTCTCGGCAAAAGGTACTGTGATTGATTTTAGTAATTTTTTACGCATGTTAGTGGAATGGCATAACAGTATTTTTGGAGTTCTGATTGATAAATGCCGTAGAATACCTTTCTTGTGTCTGTGAGTTTACAAAAAATATTGATCTGGGATCTTGACAGAGACGCCAAATAAATCTTCATTTGTTGATGCATTGTTTGACGTGACGTCATATTACGCAAATAGCTTTTCATCTTTTCGGCTCTCCTCAGAGCAGAGAGTCACCGGTAGCCGGCGATAGACGGCGATCCAGTTAAATCGAAAGCACCGCGGCGTGGCTATCGCCCGTCTACCGCCAGCTGTAGCCGCAAATCGAAAGCACCCATAGCAGTAGCGATAGCGATGTATCGCACATCTCGAAGCTGTCATAGCAACACACTGCTACGTGTAAACGCACCTTTAAGATTTCTGACCGATGATGATAATGATAGCACGCGGGAAAAATGACATATCATGGCACTCGAATGCATTGTTTCGATTGTCTGAATCGGGTAGCGGTCGCCGCTTCTCATCAACGAAACACGTCAAAACTGCGTTCAAATGTCCCCTTTTCGAAGCCCACCGATGTCAACCTGAGTGGAACACACGCCTCCCGCGCTTTGCTCACGAGAGCCACCTCATCCTTGACACAAATACATCACGCCAACGCCCTATCGCAATCTCTCTCAAAATGCGCCATTGTGGTGCTGTTTCGGCCGTCCGAAGGGTCCGGCTGCGCGTGCGCAGTAGTGGATAATCTCCTGATGCCCCGCTCCCACTACTAGCGTAACTACGATGGATAGAAAACTTTCTAAAGTTTAATTTTTTAAATTTAACTTGCAGCCTGAACCTAAGACGTTACCGTGAGCCTATAACAGCAAACAACAACCACAAGTTGTAAACAATCACCACACCAAGGTCGATTTCTTCGGATCTGAGTCATAATGTTGTGCTGTGTTAATTTATGGAGGAAGATGTGCGGGCTCATGGGTAATCTTACTCGCAAACTATCAGCGTTTTTGACACAAGGTAGTCAATGAACATAGCATCACAATCTACGATTAAGCAAAGCACAGCACTCCTTGTGATTAAAGACCGTCTCACTCGATAACGCGACAGGTGGTTTACACCCCTTCGCCAGCAAGTCGTAGGTTTAGATTATTTTTCTGTCAGTGTAACTTCATATTCCCTATTGTGAACATGAAGGTACAATGCCTTAATTAAAGGCGATATCGTGTTTAGCGAAAGAGCGTGCCTTCTTCCATGCCCCCTGTCTTTTTCGCATCGCAGAATGACGACTGATTTAATCGCAATGCATCAAACTAAAATGGCCTGAAATCTCGAGTTTCGTAACATGTTCTTTCATTTCTTTCTAACACCTATTTTCTTGCATTGAAAATATGAAACAGGAGTGGTACGACGCAATTCTTCACTCATTGTTAGTTTGCTGCATTTTGAATTTCTTGAAGCAGGCGGAACCTGTAAACCTCGCACTTGGATTTTGAATGCCGTAGTCCACGTGTGTGAAATGCGTGAGACGAAATCAGATCATGGAATAAATATAAGTATATTTTTTTGTAGAATGACATTGTGTTTTGTGTTCTAAAATAATTGATGAGGAACTGAGAGGTTCTGCTGATTGTGAAAGCGACGAAAACATGCAGCAAACGCTTGTAATCTGCATGTATTTGAAATCTGAACTTCTCACTCGCAGCCCGTTCTATACTACTGCCGAGGGAGAACAGTACTGAGTTACGACGGTAGTGGGAACGTAAACCCCGTTTACGCTTATGCTGGTAGAAGGACTTTAAGCTAACTCAACTAACAGCATGTTTTTGAATGCTTAGTTTGTTATTTTTGTAGTTTTTACATTGTGAAGTTTAGATTAGAATATTATCACTAATCCTTTTTATGCATGATACATACTGCGTTTTTGGCGTGAATTCACCCCCTGCCACACACCTTTATGGTGGCTTACAGGGTATTTATTATGCGGATGTAGATGTGAGCTCGTAGCTACGATAGTAGAGGAAACGGGGCATTATCCTCCGTCTATCGCGGAAGAGGGCGAGCATTCTTCTGGTCCCCATTTTGGCGACTCCCGATATTACGAAACCGATTCTTTCCGAGGAAGCCATCGCAGAGGGAGGGACTTATCCGTTGCTCGTTCAAAACCTCAAGGCGTTGGTCGCACAGTATTACTTCCGGTGACTCCGCCAAATAGCGTTTCGGGAAGCGATTGCACCTGTCCCGCTCCGGCGCGGCCCGTAAGGAAAACGCCCGCCATGATTTCTTGAGTCCCGTCTTCTTCCTCGTCGATCATTTCGTCATCCCATTAAGGTGGCTTGAACTATTTCTGTCTATGCATAGATGTGCGTGAAACTTTATATACGTGACCTTTTAATTGATAGCTATGGGTAAATGTGTAAAAAAATGCACTTAACCGATTTGTTTTTTTTTTATGTTTCGAGGATTTTTTAACACGTAACCCTATCTTACATACATGAGATACATTTCGTTATAATTCTGATATCAGGAGATCCGGAGACATATTCGGGTCAAATTGACAAGTTTTCTCTCAGCGAAGTTTAAAATAAGTGAAATTATGTAAATGTTAAAAGATTACTCTGCCGCATAACAAATTCCAATGCTGTTCTACTTCGAGTTAGACGCAGCCAGAATGGCTTGCTGAGAGCACAAGAAACTGTTTCGCCAATATCTTCCTCTACAGATCACTTTCATTTTCTTCTTTTCTAAGGCCATTTTCCTCATAAGATTCCTTGTTTTCTTCTTCGGTGAACATCTTGTACGGCACTCATGCGCGGTTTTTCGGACAAGATCTTTTTCTAAAGGCATGAATTCTTCCCTCGCACAGAGCTTGGGGCCTGACTCTCGCTAATTTCATTGGAATTGGACGAAAACACGCAGTTCGCCCCTTCGACAACAAAATTACGTGCATCAGAGTCCTTATTCATTCACTACCCCATTAAATCTCACCCTGTCTCACACATTTTTTTCGCAAACGCTTCTAAGGCACCAGTGTTGACAAACAATCTTTCTTGGGGTAGACACATACGTGAAATCGTGCAAGCTAATCGTAAGCTGGGATTCATCAAAAGAGTACTGGGCAAATGTGACGATCATATACGAGAAATCCTCATTGGGAATACGCTGCCAGTATATCGGATCTTTACGAAATAGGCCTAAATAATGAACTTGAACGTGAGCAGGGAAGATCGGTAAGGTTTGTAAATGGACGGTATGAAAACTATATTAGCGTAACCAATCTATTAGATGAACTAAAATGGGAATCAATGTCATATCATAGGTTGAAATTTAGACCTAATCTCTTAACTAAATTCCAATATTTTCACTGATGATATTAAAAATACTTTGCAAACTCCAACTTACTATGGTAGACTGGACCATAATAATAAATTTAGATAAATTGATTGCAGAAGCGAGAGATTCAAAATATCCTTCTTTCCTCGTTCAATTAGGGATATGAATAGCTGTAAATATATCCAATAGCATAAATACAAGGTATCAATGAATAGCATAGGTAGTTGCATGTTGGTATAAGGACTTAAAGCTAACCCAACTAACAGCATGATATTGCATGCTTGCTTTGCTATTTTTATCTTTTTAAAATTGTGAAGTTTAGACTATAATGTTAATACTAATCCATTTTTATGCATAATATGTAATGCATATTTGTTGTGGATTCATCCCCTGCCACACACCTTTATGTTGGCTTGCATGCCAGATATGACAGCAGCCAGAAGTCTTAAGGATACAGTCAGGAAGCGTGGATTGGTCATGAATTAAGGTAAGAGGCGTCATAAATAGCGGACAGGGGACTAGTCGTAAGCCTACACTAAGCTATCGAATCGTTGTAAGTATCGTACTAAAGTAATTTTGAGACTATATTCATTATCCTACCAATATTGGTAGAGCACTGTTGATGGCGAAAACAAAAATTACTGAGCTGTTGTGTCCTGGTAAGAAGTATTTTCCCGCGTACCATAAGAGAGCACAATAGGCAGAATAGCAAAGGGTTAGGTAGATATAAATTTACTATAATGGTATGTAGTGTATGGTGCATGTTTAAGCATAATAATACATGCATGATAAGGAAATACCGATAAATGTATTTAGAAAAATGCTTATATATGTAGACCAGTAATCAATTCATTTAATAACCACTTATTTGTACGTGACCCTATTTCTAACATGTGTCCCAGAAGTAGTAGCATTGAATCTCATTTTTGCACGTAAGTAATGCATGATTGGTGATCTTCACACCCTGCCACACACCCTCGCGGTGGCTCGAAGGGTATTACATATGCGTATTAGTTTTTCTGCGATAATTATTTCTTGATAGATTTTGCAGAAGTGACAATTATATTATAATGGAAGACATATTTTGTCAGCGATTTCATTTTTTAAGGCTACACTATCACTTTGTAGCAAGCCATTTTGTGGCGTAAAAAGATACTGATCATTAGGGTGAGGGTTCACGATTAATCCTCGTTGACCACAAAAGACGTCGAATGGTGTTCTCTCCGTTACTTGTCGCTACCTAATGTATACCACCCGCAATCTCGCGAACATTATTAGGCATTTCATCGTTAAACCCTTAAAATAATTTTAGGTCGAAGACACGTCTTTAAGGAGTGAGAGTCGATATGAGGTTTTGCCCGAAGGCGATATTTAGGAACGTAAGGTTTTAAACACTGTCGGGAATTTTTTTCCACCTCCGCAAAAAAGTTATAAACAAATAAATGGTCAAAATTATTCCTTTTTTCTTCATCATTTTAAAAGAGTGAAATCAAGGAAGGTATTTCGTTAACAAATTGCAAAACCATGCTGTGCATTGATGGAAATCAGAAACAATACCTGGATAACGAGGTTCAAAACCAGAATTGACTTCCGTGGAATTGTGAACGTTCATCGCGAAAGCTTTTCCCAACAGTGGATTTCTCAGAGTTCTAGGATTTTAAGTACCTTAAATTACTTTACTAAACTTGGCTAGTCCCTGTTGACCCTGGATTGGTTGTCGCTATAAAGCTGGACGATATGCTTTTGGGATTCATGTCCAGGATACTGGCCGTGGTAGCAAGGCTAAGCGAGCCGTGATCCCAAAGTTAGTTTTCTTGCTCCCTCTTTCGAGTGAGGCGTTTACCTTTCGCGGGCGAAGAAAGATATAAAAAAATCCAGCACTGTTACGCTTCACCGCTTTCAGGCGAAGGAAAATCCCACGACTAAACAATCACATTAATTGATCAGACACGCACGATCTTTAATCGCGGGAACATTCTAACATTGGAAAGGACGTTGTCCCTTGCGCACACATCTCTGCTCTCTTCCGAGAATATTTAATAAGCGCCAAATTCCTCCGCCAAAGCGTTCACCCGTGGGATTTTTTCCCCGAGTATTCCCGTGACGATAGCACCGAGACAATAACCTGGAGGAGGACCCTTTGGATGGCGTCGCTAGAGATTATCCTGCTCATTTTACGATCCGTTTCGCCTTGGAAAAAAAGCCCCTAATATTAGCGGAGGAAGTTGTGTTTTCCAGAAGCAAGAGACTTCAAGATTGGTTTATCTTCGCCGGAGTAATTCTCTGAGTAGCCCAGCAGAAAGTTCGTGCATCCACTGTGTAAATCACGAGTCGGAGGCTGACTGCCTGTTTCCCTCTTCGCGGGAGTAGCGAATGATTGCGAGTTGATATTATGGAGATACTCAGTCGTATCCGTGGAAATGTTACCCAAGAAATATCTAAATTAGAATCAAGGCATTTTTTCAGAAATTTCAAAGGTGAAGAAATCGAAAAGTGTACAAACTGATTTGCATAGTCACATAATCATCATCATCATCGGTCTACAATCCTAGGATCTGTATGACACAGCCGTACACTCAATTCTTCAAATGGCCAATGTCTTCATACTGACGTAATTCATCCCTTTCCCATCCTTCACGACCTGTTCCATATTTCTCATACGAGACCTGCCTTTGCCGTTCTTCCCGTTCACTTTTCCCTCGACGATTGTCTTCATCAGGCCAACATGTCTTAAGATATGGCCGAATAAGTTATCCCGTATTCTTTTTAGAGTTTTTAGCAGACTTCTCTTTTCTCCTACTCTTCTTAGCACTTCCTCGTTGCTTACTCGATCGATTAATTTAATCTTCATCATTCTTCTACGTAGAACCACATTTCGAATTTCGACCAGATAATTCAAATGTCGCGGGTTCATATCCAATGTCGAGCAGGAGTGTTGTGCAGTAAAATCGTTGGGTTTGGCGGTGTGATAGAATCTTGGTAGTTGGAGCACTTTAAAACCTAATTCCTCTACCCTTCCCACACTGCAGCAGGCTCTTTATTTGACCTTGACGTTGTTCGGAACCATATTAACAGCCCAATAATACAGAAAAATGAAGGGCTCTATCTTTGGATGAAATAAGCTTAGAATTTTGTAAGTATCTTTTCATGCATATCGCATTCATGTTGAAATTAACGTAATTGTTAAAATAAGCATAGTTACTCTCTACTCACTCTTCGTTTCCAGCTAACGATTTCGTGTACAAACTAGCGATTTCGGTTCCGAGTAAACCGGTGAAAAATCCGATTTGATGCATCGCCGATCACATGCTTTTCTTCCCTCAGACACCTTTAATCTTCCTTAACGAATAATGCATTATCACCCAAATTCCTTTTGAACGCAAAGAAGTGTAAGCCCCTTAAGTTTCATACTCCCGTCCATCTTTATTCTACCTCTAAGTTACCCGAACCCCCGCTTACTGTCTAAAAGTGCTCATTTGCAATCGTGATCCTCTTCGCTTTAATATATAATCATCGTCGATTCTTCTTTCCTCAGGCGTGATGCGAATCCACGGCGATGCTGGCGCTGCGGGTGGGATTTCGCTGCACTTGAAGGAGAGGGATGGTCCGGTCCAGATCCACCCGGGTACCAAGAACCTCACGCTCACCAGGCGCCTGGACAAGGAGGTATGCATGTGCGAATTGCATGCTGGGGGAAGCCCCCGAGGAAAGAGAATTTGGATGCTAATTCCAGGGGGGTGGCGGAGAGCGGTATAAACGTGGTATAAACATGAATAGTTTGCTAATGTTGGTGTGTTTGAATCGTTCACTGTAATCTCATTCACTGTTTTCACTTGAGTGTTTGTGCCATTCGTGTCGTAGAGTCATCGAGCCTGATGAGAAAAACTCAAGGACAACATTAAGTGAGATTATAATGAACAATTAAAACACCCCAACATTTGCAAACCATTCTTGTTTGTACCACGTGACTCCTAAGTTACCTATTCGTGTTAATCCCGACGGTTTCAAACACAGCCCCCACTTCTTAGGTAGTTGAGCTCGCTCTCCACAACCCCCCTCCTTTTCTCCTAAAATAAACGTATGTTTCCGCAACAATATGGGACCTATATCGTGCAGTGACATCAGAAGGCGTTTCAAGTCACGTGGCTTTCGTCAATTTACAGGAACATTTTAATACAATTTAATAATGTTCTTGGTAGGCATAGAAAATATTGACTTGAATACTTCAATTTGTGAGAAAATTTCGCATCAAGTACATCATCGATACAAGAGAAACAAATTTCATGCATATTCCCCATTGGGCATATCGGCGCTTATCGCCACTGATGGGAACACACTAGCTCCATATCTTTGGGACCACTGAAACGATCTGTGCTCGTTCGTTTCTAGATTGGAGGAAGTGATTTGTCATCATGGTGGTAAAATTAGAAAATTGAAAATACGCGCCTTAAACTATGAATATTTCCGCGAGTACGTGGTTCTCTAATTTTTCGCAGAATCCAGTACAAATCCCTTTTCGACAGAGGCTACAGGAATTAATATTTCAAAATTCATGAGATAAATAAAAAAATATTTTAGTCAATGGACGAGATCATTTAGGACATAATTGTACAAATTGTACAACAATATTCCACAAAATTGAGAGAATAAGCCAAGTGTTGGCTTTTCAGAAACCGTGGTCCTCTAGCAATGCCAATTTTGTTAAGTAAATAAACAGATTTTCAAAATATGTAGTCTAAATTCACCCGGTAGCACATGGACACCTTTTTTCTAGGCCCTTTATGACAATGAACAATATCAGCAATGCATACATGTATTCTTCATACAATTTGGCTCTTTGTTTAATTGATAGTCACACGTGTTTAATATTTTGGAATGCTCCACATTACAGCAAGTGGGTCATTTTTGGATTCCATGTTTTCATTTTAAAACAACGTCAATTTTCATATTAAAACACGTCTGTCCAACATTAAGATGAGATAAGTACAAATGTTTTCGTGAAGTATTCATTAAACAACTCACCTCCACGTACAACAGATAAGAAACGCCCATAGTAATACCGTGCCGAGACGTCGTGTTTTTAAGCTGCCGAAAATGTACAATTCTTAATGAGTAATATCTTTGAAACGCTACTTAATTCTTCAGCAAAATTTTCGCCATGGTCATTTTAGGTAATAAAATTTTCATTCAAAGAGTTATAAAAATAGCGCTTGTTCCCCATTGAATGCAGAGCTAAAAGACAATGATAGGACTGTTGATTAGTGTTGGCTGATATCATATTCAACGGCAACGGGAAACGATCTGTCGAAGGCATCGACAGGTGGACACTACGGAAATGAAGGAATCACGGAAAATAAGGGATGGAGAAAGAGAGATTTTGTTGTACGATATTTTAGTGATATTGATTTCAATAAAAATTTTTAAAATTCAAATTCCACATTCGTTCTCAAAACATGTTTTCGCAAATTTTATTGTATTTATTATAAATGTAATTCGCTACTCAGAGACATGAAAATTCACAACAATGCTGAGAGATTGAGAAAGTAATTAAGATAGGGCAGAAAGTAAATGAGATAGGGCAGGGTTGCGCAATCCGAAGATGCGATTGAAAATCGGGAGTAAAGTGGACGGAAAGGAACGGAAGTGATGAATAGAAAGAATTGACGACAGCAGAAGTTTAAGGAAGTAGTACCGATTTCATATGTCCTCTCGCCCGGCTCCGGAGAGAAGCAAAATGACATGTGCTGAGCGGGAAAACGGTAACTCGATTAAGTAAAAGATAAATCTGAATTTCGAAAGAATAAGCGGAAACCAAGAAAGACGAGAGAAGGCGGGTATGCGGCAAAGCACCAATTTTAATCAAGCGGCGGTCTTGAAGAATCGATATCCTCGTCGGAAACCAAGTCGTAGACAAGTTGGATGAGTAAAAAACTTTAGCAATTTTCCACAATGTATTTTAAAATAATAAAAAAATTACACAACACGTGTTTCGGCTTACTAAGCCATCATCAGGTGTACACTTGATGATGGCTTAGTAAGCCGAAACACGTGTTGTGTAATTTTTTTATTATTTTAAAATACATTGTGGAAAATTGCTAAAGTTTTTTACTCATCCAATATGTATAAATTCCACTACGTGGCGCCTGAGACTGTGATCTATATTC
This sequence comes from Platycnemis pennipes, assembly GCA_933228895.1. Lineage (NCBI taxonomy): Eukaryota > Metazoa > Arthropoda > Insecta > Odonata > Platycnemididae > Platycnemis > Platycnemis pennipes. Next base: position 120,597,192 of record OW121854.1, on the reverse strand, counting down.
GTAGACAAGTGTCGGATGATTTAAGGAAGCCCCTTCAATCACTCTAAAGTTAAAATCCTATGGGTATATTTAAATATCCCTGTGGTAGAAACGTTTCGATCATAGGTAGCTCGCTTCACGGATGTGTTTTCATGTCTTTGTGTAGTAAATTACATTTACGAATACGATAAAATTTGCAAAAAAAGTGTTTTGAGGACGAATATGGAATTTGAATTTTTGAAGTTTTTATTGAAATTAATATCACTAAAAATATCGTCGGCGATTTCTTGAAACCTACCATGTGACCAAAATGCCAAAATTGAGTTTTTGGTATCAAAATGTTCGTCTCGTCAAGGCGCATCTACCTATGAAACCTACTATGTGATATACTTGTGTTAAAATATATTATATTTATTAGGGATGGGTCGGTTCGGTTCTTCGGTTCTCGGTTCCACCGGTTCTTGAGCTTAGAACCGGAACCGGAACCGAGGCCAAAAATAATCGGTACCGAAATAATTGGCGCGAAAACCAGTTTGAAACCTACTCACACTCCGAAAGTGGAGGCTTCACATTAAAACCTGGTGAAATAGTGTACTTAGATGCTTCAAAGTCGCGAATTATTCTAATTCAGTCTCTGAAAATGATTATTGATTACCTTATCTTACCATTGAGCAAAGCAAAGTAAGTGGTAAATTAAGAACCGGAACCGAGAATCGGAACCGAGAACCGAAGTTAAGAACCGAACCGGAACCGAAAAAAAGTGGAACCGACCCATCCCTAATATTTATATAATTCATATAAAAATACTATTTTAACACTTTTTAAACAGTTTATTGTGTCTCCTGTAAAATTTTATACTTAGCACATAGTAGGTTTCAAAAATCCGTCGACAATATGCAAGAATGCTATCTTCATATATTCATTTACCCCAAAAATTAAATTAGTTTCGCTCGTTTTTCGGGCACCTCTTATCGAATTATGTTGAGCCAGGTAGGTGCTGGTGTTGTTGTAGGCGTTCAGGTGTCCGTGTGTTATTATTTCATTGGTTTTCGAGTATGTTTTGTTTTTACATTGTTTCATGGGTGAGTTCATGTTTTTGTCTTCAAAATCAACAGAATCAGGAGGGTGCTATAGAGTTTATAGATAGATGTTGCATAAAATTTTGAGAATTTAAAATTTAACCGCCGGCCAAATTTAACGCTTCTTTCAAATCCCAGAATAGTTTTCTCGAATGCCATCCAAGTTGTGCTTAAAATTGTTGTTTGCAGCTATGATCACGTCATCACTCGAGGACATTATAGGGTGAATTTTTTATTATAAAGTTTTTCATTCGCTCAAGCCGACAGAGGCTACCAGTCTGACAACACTGCTAATGTGAGGAAGTATAATCTGTAAGGAACTGAAGAAGGATGTAGAAGGCGTTGGTATTTGCCTGCTCCTTATGAAAACAGTCAAGGGGCCTCTTACTTTTAGTCTGGACGGTTTACTGCACCTTAAGTGCTCCCCACACAGCTCTCCATTAGGTATGGGTGTTCCCCTAAAATTTCCCATCGCTGCTTGGAGCTCAACCGATAATCCCAGGGTACATAAATCCAGTACTCCAGGTGTGTACCACGCCAACCCGAACCCCTATCGTGATGTTTTAATGAGAGATTTACTAATGGAAACACTTAATCATTTATCACGCGATCTTAAACTCAATCCCTTACCTCTCGCCATTCACTACTTTCCGGTGAGACCGATGGTAATCAGGTGTTGCAACGCGTAAGGCTGTTTCCCCCCTTACAAACGCCTTCGGGCCAACCTCGAGGCATGCAATACATATCGCCCAAAGCGTTCGCGGACCATAAAGCAAGGTTGGATGAACAACATGCACTCTGTTACGTCAACAATAGGGACACACATTGCTCTTCTAAACAATGGGGGACATGAACTATTTTTTATAAATATTTCAATGTGAAGTTTATTAGCTAAAATGTGCTTGATGAAATTTTGCTGAAGAATTAAGTTGTGTTACAAAGATATTACTCTTTGAAAACTGTACCTTTTCGGCAGCTTAAAAACACGACGCCATCGAATGACGTCACGGCACGGTATCACTATGGGCGTTATTTATCTGTTCATGCGTGGAGGTATGTTGTTAAATGAATACTTTGCGAAAACGTATGTATTTATCTCATTTGTTTAATGCAATAAACGATTGTATTTCGATTTTTTATTTACGTAGTATGGATGGCAACGAGAAAATCGTCCATAAATTATATAATGCCGTCATAGTGCCCAAGAATTTCTGCTACGTCTAAGCAATCGCTGGATATTTTTTTTAAGAAGAACGCCACCATAAGGGAGTGAACCAAAGTAAATTGTCGGAATGTGCTTTTTAAGTATTTTTTCAGTCATCGTTTCGTTCGAGAAACGGCTAAAAGCCTCAAAACAATATTCACTTTGTTTTCTTTTAAAAATTAATGTCTATCTCCGTAGCAATATGGAACCTATACCGTGCAGTGACGTCAGAAGGCGTTTCAGGTCACGTGACTTTCGTCAATTTCCGGGAACATTTTAATATCATTTAATAATCTTTGTGGTGGGCGTAGAAAAAATTGGCTTATATATTTAAATTGGTGAGAAAATTACGCATCAAGTACATCATTATAAAGATTATAATCTGCGAGAAACAAATTCCATGCGTATTATCCATTGAGCCATTCATATCTATTTAGTATTTTTACTACGCCCAAAACGTGTAGCAGTTTTGCCGCATGCGGTGAGCCATTTGTATTTTACTTACTATATGATTATACTTTATGCTCATACATTTGATCGTTTTTCGAGTATTATTACTTTTCAACTCTACAATTTTCCTATAGTGTAAGCATATCTTGTTATTCCCGTTTTACGTGCTCGAGAGATACCATACTCAAAGTGAATCAATCTAAGACTATTCAATCGGACCATAAAGCAAGGTTGGAGGAAAAACATGCACTCTGTTACTTCAACAATAAGGACACACAATGCTCTTCTAAAAAATTGAGCCATTCATATCAGCTTAGTAATTTTGACGCTGCAACCTTTGTCCGTACTACTGTACGGACAAAGAGTAGACTATGAGTAGATTTGAAATAGGGGAGTTTCCTTCATCAAAGAAAACTGAATTCGTCAATTGCGATTTGTGCCCCAGCAAAAATGCATTCATTTTAAGCAATAAATTTGGATCGAGAAATCCCAGTTTACTAGATAACTAAATGTTAATTTTAAGACCATTTTAAAAAGCTCGCCTTGTTGCAGTTCATATCAAGTACATCATTAATACACGAGAAGAAATTATTACATAACCATATTCCCCATTCTACAATATGTCTTTTAGCCTTTTTATACTGATGCACTTCTTCTCTTTAGATCATTCACAACTCTTCCTGCGTAGGTATGTCTAAAAAGAGGTCTTCCTTTACCATTATTTCCAATCACTTCTCCCTCGACGCAAGTCTTCATCAGAGTAAGATGCCTCAAGATATACCACCGTTTAGGTTCTCACGTCTCAGTTTTAGAATTTTCACCAGACTATATTTTCTCACACTCTTCTTTTAAACCTATTCGTTGTTATATATCATGTTTTCATCATATCTTGCGAGACATTATTAAACACTCATTAAGATCACTCCTTGACAGTGAAATCAATCCATGATGTTAAGAAGTAAACAAGAGGAAACAAAATAGTAGACCTTTTGGTTGTAACCCACCCCGCAATAACATATGTCCATGTTAGTGATGGAATCAGGTCTCGAAATAGAATATTCCTCACCTTGAGGACTACTGTTCATGCCAAATAGAAAAGGGAAATTATATTTATTTGGAAAACGAAATTTTAGCGAGTTTGGGGAAAAACTTAAAGACTTTACCCTGCAGATTTGCGGATGAATACGTGCAAATGCACCGAGGACGCGTGGAAATAACTCTTAAATATTCTACACAATGGAATGGCAAAGTACATATCCACTAATTCAAAAGAGAAAGCAACGTTCCACGTTGACATAACAACGACGTAAAACGGGCACTTAAAAAACAAAAGAAAAAAGCTTATATAAAAATTCCTCTCGTTTTGGAGACAGGGCAGGAGAAATGAAGGAAATAGAAAAGGGAATTGACCAACGTCAAGAAAAAAGAATATTTCACGGACTGCTCTGCAAAATTTCAGAGAAGAAAGTAGTGGGTCATTTACTGGAAGAAAATGCGAAATCGTTCTGCATTCATGGAACATTTATGGGCACGAAGCGTGAGGATGGGGACATTTTGACAATGGGGTTGAGAAACAGCCGTGACCACATCCTTGGAAGACAGTACGCCATGAGGGTTTTGGGGGTGAATTTAAACACGCAAGGTGGCATTCTTACGAAGCGCAAAAGTCACAATGAAGAGTAACACAAAGTTATTTTAGCACATCTATCAAGGATGCTTTAAATGTTACGATAAACGTAAGCATTCAAGGAAAATATAATTTTCTTTGTCTTCGTTATGATTCACTCTTTTTTTAGAATATGCAATGAGTATTATATCATATTTCAGATATATTTTACTCATTCAGCTTTTCCCAGAAGCTGAACAAACCTTAAATTCACGTTAGACTGCTGGCGTATTTTTTGTTACCTAATTCAACTACTCAGCAAATAACTAAGAATATCTTTGATTCTTAATTTTTAATCAATTTATGATTTCATATGTAATAATTATTATAATAACTCATTATGATGAATTGAACTAAAAGTAAAGCCACTATTAAAATGATTATGTATGTTGCAGGATTAACCCTAAACCCTAACCCTAAATTCGGAGTTAGGCGCTCCTGCGGTACCGACCATTCCGTTGCTATGCTGGCGTTTCTTTAATGACTGTACTTACAGCGGCTGGTAAAAATGTAAATGCGCTATGTATTACGAATGATTTTGAGCAGTGTTCTAAATACATGAAATTAATGATAAAAAATTGATTTTAGGCTCGTTTAGTCCGTTTTACAAAGTATGAAGGTCTCTGATAGAAAAAAACAACCTTGTCAGACAAATTAAGAAATAAGTTATGGATTGTGCATCAGTATGTATGTACAGGCACTCAAAAAGATAGTACTAAATTTTGGGAAATTATGGCCAAAATCAGTTTGTACATCATACACATTCAACTATTAGCAGATATTTTACTCATAGGAACTTTGATTATATTTCAAAACGAAATTAATAACTATTTCCAATACACTCAAACTTTGGTTTTCTATTCTACATCAATGTGCATATAAGTATTCAGGTAATTATACTTTTGACTATTTTTATTCGTGCTAGTACTCTTTGCGTACTTTGCTCATACTATTGTGTTAATATTTTTCTGAAATAATCTATAAATTACGGATTAATATACTGACTTATACCATAGAGTAAGCATACATAATATACGTTTTACATATAGTACTGGAAGGTTTCCATAGATGGCGAGGGAAGAATTTTTCGCGTTAGGCCACAAACTATATATATCGCTTTCATCACTTTCGTTCTTCTAATCGAATTCAGCGGAATAATCGAGAAGTGTCTTGTAGTCTGCTCCTTGCAGCGGTGGATCATGTGTTTTTTTCATGGAACAAAAAGGAATCCGCCCTGTGCTTTAATAGTGAGAGAAATGTTAACTTATCCATGTGACTGTTGGCGTTAGGTAAAGGCATATCGCACCATTAGGATAAAATAAAAAAAACTACAACAGTAGCATATGTTAAATGCCGCTTAAGCCGATTAAAAAACGAAAGCAATGGAAGCGATATATATTTTTTGTGACGTAACACTAAAAATTCTTTCCACGCCCTCTATGGAAACCTCCCAGTTTCTAGAGATACTGTACTCAAAGTGAATCAATTTATGAACATTATCGTAATATAAATATTGAACAGCATATAGCATTCAGGCTTTGTAAGAAGAACCGAGCAAAACAGGGTGTAAAATAAACACTATTGATCAAGTAAAAATTGTTAACAAATTACTTAGATTGAATCAGAGCAATTGAACTGTTCGGAATCAAATCAGAGAGTCAACGTAACTTTTCATGCATTTCATTTTCAGGGCATCGAAGGTCCCTCTTCAGTCTTCGTGAACGTGATCTGTGAGAGGCGGAGGACTTCCGATCCGGTGAGTGAACGCTACGATTACTTTTTGCCCCACTCTTTCCCTCTGAAAGGATGCCTATTCAAAAAAATAAAGGAAATAAATACGAACCAAATCGAAGCGAAATCAGTTTCCGAGTTTTCATCCCTTTTAGAGACATCTATTCCGCTTCAATTGGCAAAAACTTTACGATACGAAACGTCGATGGTTTGATGACTGCACTTTCATATTTTTCTTTCATTCCAAATCGATGCTTCTTTTCCACTTGACATCTTCGTATTTTATGATTTTTCGCGACTTTCTAAATGGGGATTTTTATTTAACTGCCCAAGAGGATGCGTGGAATCTACGTTGGGACAAGCACTCCTGAATAACTCCAAAAGTGTTTACATTTGAGAGACTAATACAACGATGAAACACTTTAAGAAATAAAAACACAATTGTTCACAAGGAAATCAACCAAGCAACGAAATTACAAATGTAAATAAAATATCACGAAACTTGACGGCAATATAATATTGAAGATGTCTTCATATATTTTTCTTTTTAATGAATGTTTATTGTATATTTTAAACTATGCTACATATAAATGGAATGTAAGCAGTTATTCATCATTATGTATGATCATCATTACATCCCTGAAGATGATTGCATAAAAAACCGGAGCGTTAGCAAAAGTTTTGGCATTTTAGTTCTAATTGATCTAAACACCTCACTAAATATATATAATAAAAGAGGCTGAACGACAGATCATATAATAATATTGTGTTGGAGGAAAAAGGGTATAGCAGCATTGAAGCGAGAAAGAGAATTGTCAAAATAAGCTATTACTCGTAGGCGTGAACTTATGACAGGGGCGTTGATTAGGGAAGTAAAGAGAAGACTAGTGAAAAGTTTAATATGGAACAATGCACTATAAATGGGGTGTGGAAACGTGTGTTTAGCGAAAAGAAGATGAAAATAGACTTTGGGCTTTCGAGATGTGGTTGTGGAGAAAGTAAAGTGGGTCGAAAGGAGGACGAATGATGAAGTGCTAGGATTGGTTGGAGAGGAAAGAAATTTGATAGATGAAATTAGGAGAAGGCAAAAAGTGGGAATGGAGAAGGTCATTAAGGACAATGGTGTTTTGAAGGACGAGATTAAGGGAAGAACGCTGGGTAAGCGGGTAAGAGAGAGGAAAAGAACAGGTAGCTTGGATGAAATGATGGGAGGTAGAAGGTGCTGAAGAGGGTCATCGTGTGAAATGTAGGGGTGTGGAAAGAATTAAATAATCATTTGGACCTACCATCACTGGTAGAAAACTAATAGTAATAATATAATAATATCTCCTACTAGATCAATGTTTTCAAATAAGAAAGGAAAGTGCCTGAAAAAATTAAGCTAGGATAATGGATGAGCAATGAAAGCATTTTTCGCTCTTCCATATCTCCTCGGTTCAATGAAAAGAGTCGACGATCCGTGTAAATCACGGAGAAAGTGCAATCAACGAGGGAACCGATATTCTCATTGGAAGAAGTGCGGACTAATGGAATGGAATAAAGATGTGAGGCTAGGCGATTTCTTGTTCACCAGCCGGGAAAAAGGAAACTGAACATTAAATAAGTAGGATGAGCAAGCGTGCCGGAGACAGTCGAGTTCTTCACATGCGACAAGACATACAATCTGCTCAGCGAGTACTTCCGTTTCAATTCCACTCAATCAAATCAAATTAGAGGAGATACACTAGTTCTGTACTGTTTTTCCTCTGATTCTATATGACCCCTGGTTTACTCGGATACTTTATGATAAGACACCTAGACTGTAATACTGTTATGAATTTAAATTGCTGTAATAATGATAAGAATCACTTCAAATTGAGCTACGTTCAACGATTTCTCACCGACCTGTTGCCAGCTATTTTGTTAACATCTCGATGTCAACTATTCGTTTACGAAAAGTTCGTTCAAGGGTAAAGTATTGAATTAATTTGCAGTTTTCGTAGCGTAACATCGTGTTATCGCCACGGCATACGAGAAGGAATGAAATTTCTAATCGACAAGACCACTTTGAACATTTTTCATACTCTCCCAGGATCGATTAATTTCCTTTAACTTAGTAGCCGTATTAGAGAAAACGCCATTTCGAAATAGTAACTTACATACATCTGCATAATTCCCTGCAAGCCACCATAAAGGTGTGTGGCAGGGGGTGGATTCTCACCAAACATACATTACATATCATGCATAAAAAGGATTAGTAATAATATTATAGTTTAAACTTCACAACTCAAAAAAAAGATAAAAAAAAGCAAATCAAGCATGCTAAAACTTGCTGTTGGTTGGGTAGGCTAAAAGTTCTTTTACCAACATGCACCTACCTATGGTATCCGTTGATACAATCGTATTTATGCTATTGGATATATTTAAAGCTATTTATATCCCTAATTACACGAGGAAAGAAGGACATTTGAATCTGTCGGTTTAAGATCAATTTCTTTATGATCATGGTCCAGTCTACCATTGTAAGTTGGAGTTCACAACATTTTTTTAACGTCTTCAGTGAAAATTTTACCTTGAATTTATTTAAGATATTAGGTAAGTGTAAATTTCAACCTACGGTCTGATAATGATTTCCATTATAGATCATCGAAAAGACTGGTTGCACTAATATAGTTATTAAGTCTGAAGTAAGTCTAGTTCAGTATAAGTATTTTGAATTAAGCCTACATTTCAGCCTGCGATCTGGCGATGATTCCCATTTAGTTCATTTAATGTACTGGTAACGCTAATGTAGTTATCATACCATCGCTTTACAAATCTTGCCGATCTTCGCTGCACACGTTCAAGTTCATTATTTAAGCCTATGTCGAAAGGATCCCACATAATGGCAGCGTATTCCAAATGGTCTAACAAGGGAAAATAGCTTCACATTAACTAACTCATTCGTAACTTTGTGGTATTCCATTTTAAGGTTTCTGGGATGTATTACTTTTACTTATACCACTTTTTTTTAAATAAAGCGACCCGTGTTTCGATGAATAATAATCATCATCAGGCGTAAATTATTTTTCTTATTATTGTAACCTTAGTTACGTAACGGAAGAAGAGATTAAATTTGAAATGGCCGCCAGAATGGGGGAAAAAGATGTGTGAATGTATTCGTTGATGAGAGTGTTGTCCTGGTTATTAAAATTTTTTTAAATTTCTAACTGCTCTCTAGAATCTAATTCGCGGCGGTCATTGCATAATTTTAATATATTCATTTTAAAATCACTCCTATGGCAGTTACATATTAAGTGCTTGGCAAAATTACTTTTATCGTCTTTGCTGTTTTTGTAAGCACTTAAATGTTCTTTCTTCCTCACTCCGAAGCTTCTTCCTGTCTGCCCCACGTAGACACCATTGCAATCTTTTTAAAAAAGAAGTGGTATAAGTAAAAGTAATACATCCCAGAAACTGGAAAATAGCTTATTTATCGTACATGTACATCATATTGGCCTAGTACTCTTGTTATGAATCCCAGTCTACGATTAGCTTGACCAATTATTTCACGGATTTGTTTACCTCAAGGAAGATCATGTTTTACTCTTGTTCCAAGGTAACAATACATATTGTCCGGCTAAATATTAGCGCGGTTACGACCTGAAATGTGTTTTTACGAAGAGTCGAATTCGAGATAAGGCGCTTGGGCGTAGTTATGTACCTAGTCAGTTTAGCACCGCCCTGAATACCGTGCTCGTGACTTGCATTGACCTCGTGTGGCACCCGTGCACTAAACTCCTCCCGTCACGATTTTATTCCCCGGCTTCTTTTCACCCTCATTTAAAATGCCCAGTCATTTCCTCTCTCCCCCTCGCTAACATAACATTCTCTCTCTCCTCTAACGCAGCCTTCTCAATTCTTCCCACGCCTCCCAGTTGACCATTCACTTCTTCTATCTTCAAGGAAATCGCCAGGCAAATTCCTCTCTCCCTTACATTATCGCATTTGTTCCGAGGCGAGAAGTTAAGCGGGTTCAGGATATTATGATGTACGAAACCTTCAACCATCGAAGTGGCATTCCTTAATTCACGACATCAATCGATCTTCGTGGATTCGAACGAATCTGGAGTGTATGGGGAAGTCCACTCGGAACCGTAATCGCTCTTTTGTGTACAACGATATCGATAGATGGAAAATAAAAATTAATTGTAGTGAAAAAATTAATCGTCCACCCAGAGCCATTCACTCAAAACTCTAAAATTAACATAATCAAAAGGTGACGTCCACCGAAAGAGCTACGTTAAGGATATCTACGTCATCTACCTCCCGTCCTTCGCTGTTTTGAGGGAAATGGGAGGGGAGGTCTGCTGCTAGTAGAAACAGATCCTGTCGCATCCTGCAAACGACTCAAAATAACTGAACAATGAAATACTTTCGTATGCATTTGGGTGTGACTGAAGTGTGCTGAAGTTTATTTGCTTATTCACAAATTACGGTGTAGTCGAATATGAAATGCATTTCGAAATAACCCGGATGGATTGTAACAACCGCTTCCATTGGCAGAGTCAGCTGTGTGTCCCCCATTGTGATGAGGCGAAGGAGCTGCGCGTTCTCAGTTGTGATTGGACGAAGTGGATGACGTACGAGTCCTTTGCACGCCCACTTTTCCGAAAGGATTAAAAGCATCAGTTTTTCGCCGCTTATAATTCGAATTGAACTAATTGACAGATCGAAGAACGGCAAAATATGGATATTTTTATTTCACAAACTATCATATTCGGCAATTAAAAATATGGTAAACGACCCCATGCTCAGCATATTATTCAGTCAGCAGAAGAAGGATTTTTCATCGGAAGCGAATTTCACACGGATCGATGGAAACTTGAATTTACCTTACGTAGTTACTCTTTGATTTCTTTTCAAGTCAAATAAGCAAAACATTAGTGAGCTAAGCTTTGCCGCCTCTCAGCTGTGATAGCCGCGAGAAACCCGGAGGAAGTAATGCCGATGGCATATCGACTAAGATTCCAGCTGACGGCGGGTGACTGACGGACGTCGATTGATTTTCGTTCCTTTTATTATCTTTATTGTCAATATTGCACTCTTGAGAGGTAGCCGAGAGACGTGAAATCAGATTTTGGAAACGTCAATCTTTCCGATGGACCTCGAAATCGTGAGCGACAGGTAAGATATTACGTCACGGTTGCGTTGAGCCCATTTCTCCCCCGATTGTGTTTTTTTCCATCACTGGGGCATCGTAAAATAGCACATCACCAAGTGGCATTGAAACTGCCTTCTATATCCTTTAAAAGAGCGATAAAATACGTTCCAGTCTTCACCTTCAGATATCGAGCTACCAGCTCCTATAGGATAGAACCCGCATTAAAATCTAGAAGGTTAGTTCTGTTAACTTCATAAATACCAATTAAAAATTGCAATATATCCGAGCAACTAAGACCTCTGTATCATTGAAATCTTGAGTCTAGGATCATCAGTATTTCAATCCTAGGATTGGTTTGCTGCAGTCCTCCATTCTGCCCTGTTCAGTGTTAATTCCCTCACGCCCTGATATGTTTTCTCTTTCACGTCCTTCTTTATTTAGCCTATATACTTGACCCTTGGTCTTCCTCATGGGACCTTCCCTTCGATTTATTTCTAACTTATCCACTGTGTCTCAAGGTATCTCCAATCCATCTGGTTCTTCTTTGTCGTAGGGTTTTCCACATTGTCCTTTGTTCATCTGCTCTTCTGTGCATCTCTTCGTTCCTCACTTTATCTGTCCATTTAATCTTCAACATTCTCCTCAAGCACCATGTTTTGAAGGCTTCAATTCTTCACTGGTCTCTTTTCCCGATGTTCTGTGTCTCTGATCTGGAGTGCTACGCTCCATACGATTGGTTACAAGAAGTGCTTCCTCATTTGCAGCCTAAGTCTTTGAGCATAGTAGTTGTCTCTTCTTCATGAACGCCACCTAAGATTGTTTTATTCTTCGCTTGATATCGCTCGAGCTTCTTCCATCCCAAGTTATAGTGCTGCCGAGGTAAGTTCTCCACTTGTTCTAATTTCACTCTGATCTCTATCTATATATAGAATATCTATTGAGTCTAGGATATACGATTGAAATATAAAAGATGGAATGATGATAAGTCACAATGATAATAAACTTTGGTAAATTGCATTGTGCTCTTGTGTAATAACAAGGCCATGTGTAGGCACTATTATCAATAAAAAAACAAGGCAGTTGGCAAGTAGGCTTGCATAATCTGCGGACAATGTTGACCTGAAAATTAGCTCATAGAGAATGAAAAATGCCGGGTTCTTTACGTGTTGAAAAAATACGCCAACTCAAAAATTTATTTCTCAGTAATCCGTTAGCCAATCGAATTCAAATTTTGGTTAGACGTACTGTGGGGACTACCGATTTCAAACCCTCTTAATGAGGGTCCTTCTTCGACTGCGAGCTTAATCCGACCCTTCGCGAGCGACCCTCACCGATACTAGGGTCACCTCGGGTTGCCATACGGTTGAACTTGACCGGTTGCAGTTAAATTTAAAGTTTATAAACTGTAATTGTTGTAAACAATTTCCCCCGTACTATACTCAGCATAGCAAAGGGATAGGTAGTAGGAAGGGGAAATATTTTAAAGTAGTCTGTAGCGCATGATACAAGTATTAATAACCAAACCCTTAATTACTATGCAGATACTAACTACCTAGTTGCCTGAGACTCTATAGTAGCATGTTTGCATAATGCATGCTTGGTGATCTTCACCCCCTGCCACACACCCTCGCGGTGGCTTGCAGGGTATCTACATCTACATAATACCCTGCAAGCCACCACAAGGGTGTGTGGCAGGGGGTGATTGCTCACGAAACATGCACTACATATCATGCATAAAAAAGGAATAGTATTAATATAGTAGTCAGAACTACACTATTTAAAAAAGATAGAAATTGCAAAGCAAACATGCAAAAACATTCTGTTAGTAGGGTTAGCTTTAAGTACTCATACTAACATGCAGCTACCAATGCTATTCATTGCTACTCTCCGATAGGACATATTTACCGTTATTCGTATCTCTAATTGTACGAGGGAAAAAGGACATTTTGAATCTGTCAGTTCGGCAATCAATTTCTCTAACTTTATGATTATGGTCCAGTCTGCCATAGTAAGTTGGGGTTCGTAAAATATTTTTAACGTCATCACTGAAAATATTGCCTTGGAATTTGTTTAAGAGATTAAGTCTAAATTTCAACCTGCGATCTGACAATGATTCCCATTTCAATTCATTTAATAGAGTGGTTACGCTAATATAAGTATCGTATCGTCCCTTTACAAACCTTGCCGATCTTCGCTGCACACGTTCAAGTTCATTACTTAGACCGATTTCGTAGGGAGTTAAATATATTTTACAGGAGTTAAATATATTCTATGCGCCTAACTGTTATACCATAATTACGAATTTCGATCTCCGCTAACCACGAAATTCAGTTTTAGACAACGCGTATCGCGTAGATGTAGTTTATGATGCATGTAATAAAACCAATACCCCTTTCTTATTATGTAGATACTAATCATCTAGCTGCACGTGATCCAATTATATACCCTAGTTGCATATCAATTGTCCATGTTTCGAGATTTTCACCCCCTGCCACACACCCTCGTGGTGGTTCGCAGGGTATGACGTAGATGGAGACTTCTCGAACATCAATCCTTTCCCATGGCCTTCACCATTTGTCCGACACCCTCATTTCTATATTGTTAAGTGCCCGAGCGATAAAACTACATGAAATTATTACAATAACCACATTGATAGCGTCGAATCAGTGAAATACTTATGTTCTTACGGTTAACAGAAACCTATCGTCGGACAAGAAAAAAGCCGAGAAATATTCGGAATTGCCCACCAAATACCATGATTTATTTGAGTACACTAAAAGGATTGTTTACTTCGATCGCCCATAACACATGTGAAGTGTGTGGTGAGCCCCTACCACACACGTGCTGCTTTTCACAAGAGTCGGTTATTTCAATGAGATACCATGTTATTGAGGGACAGCGCGAACGCAGTCCCTACTACCAAAAATTTCGCGCCCGAGTTACCCACATTAGGGGCAATCACAGGGGTCAACCTGCCCGGAGTGCAATGGGCAAGCCTCACCCTGGTGGAACAGCCTCCGTGATCACTGTATAACCACCACGCCAGGTAAGTATGAAAGTTAACGAGGGAGAGGGGGAGCACTTCCACATCTGGTGCTTTCCTACTCTCGGCTACTACTCTTTTGGTACATCATTCCACTTTGATTTAGGCAACTACACCTATATTCAGCAATTTACAGGAGTTAAATATATTTTATGCGCCTAACTGTTATACCATAATTACGAATTCCGATCACCGCTAACCACGAAATTCAGTTTTAGACAACGGTCGGATTATGAGGGGAATCCTACCACAGCGTTTTCGGATATGTACTTCATCAAATAGACATTGAATCAGAGAGAGCGCAGCGTTGTAGATATCAGGTCAGTGGAGGAATGTAATTTTGGAATTCAATTATGCAATAGATAATTAGTTCCTTGGTGAAAGCGTTAGCCTTTACCATCTACATCTAGGTACATACATAATACCCTGTATGAATCGTATACAATCGTGACGTGAGGCATGGATGACGGGCGTGCTGGGTAGGTTTGTTTTGATTTTTCCCGTAACGTCGTTGTCAAGCTTCTTTCAATGTGGCGGCTACGGAACGGAAGTTAGACTTTTCATCGTTTTTCAACTATAAATATTAGACTATGGCCGATGAGGCACCCTAAAAATAATATATTTTACCCGTTGATTATTTAGTTTTTATGATAGTGTTCAAGTGAGATATTTCGAGACATAAAATGTTAAATGGAGGGGTAAAAATATTTAAGGCGCTGATAGTTCTTCTCTTATAATGTAATAACAGAGTAAGATGGTGTAGTGGTTAGAGTCGTCGTCCCACGAACTTTAGGTCCCAAGATCGGATTAGGTGGAGAGCTTATTTTTTGGGAACAATTTTTGACAATTTCTTTCAGATTTTGTTCTGATCTTGTCAAAAGGTTTTTTTTCCGACAAATTTGTGGGGAAAAATGGTTTTTCATAAAAAATGGGTGTTTATGAGATTTTCTTTCGGAAATTTGGCCTACACACCTCATCTGCTATATCGAGAAATTATATTCATTTGGAATGCTTTTGTAGGCTCGGAAACATAGACAAACGTCATGAAGGCAACGCAACTTGTGTTGAATCCGCAATGTTAGAAAATGCAGAAAGTGGAAGAGAGCGGCAAGAAGATCAAAAGGGTAATGAAACAACAGACGAAATGGGTGAGATTTTACAATTGAATAATTTAGCGGAAGGACAGGGAGATGAAAGAAAGAGGAAGAAAGCCGAAGATGACGGAAATTATCGCGCTATAATGAAAAATTGGGGAGAATTGACGCTGATCTCGAATTGGAAAAAACTAACATGGATCGGAAGAGTGAATATGCTGAATATGCGAGAAATTACCGAGCAAGAAAGAAATAATGTATTCATCAGAGTGCACAGGAAGCGGAAAACAAGGCAAAAAAGCCGAATATGCCAGGAATTATCGTGCTAAGAAAAAAGCTGATTTCGAGAATAAAGATTGTGTAGAAAATGAAGATGCTACTCATAGAAAGAGCCTAGATAAAATTCGTTCTAAAAATTACAGGGAGAAACAAGGGACCGATGATTACTTCAAACTATGGAAATGACTAATTGCCAAATAGCGGGGCCAAATATCATTCGTTCCCAAGAGAGATCGTAGGTATAATTCATTGTTCCCAAATAGCAGGTCCCTCTACGAGAGAGGTGCCATTTAAACCGCGGAAAGACATTGCCTATCCTAATTCTGAAAGTGGTGGACCATCTTCGTATTCCGGCTATGCTAATTGATGGAGGAGAGGATCGGGGCGAGTCAAATTCAAATGTTGATAATGTTGTGCATGATTTCGTTCAACGGTGGAATGAGAAAGACATGTCAAACGAAAATAATATTAACGAACCTCTAATACAAGTACAACCACAACAGCAAATAATGTACAGCACATTCTCAGCACATTTGCCGGCACACTAAGAGATTATAAAGCAATTTATTAATAATGAATTTGGACATGCTTGCGATGTTTGTGTTAGAATTTGGTTTCAAAATGATTTAAAATTATTTATCAATATTGAGAGCAACAAAAGCATAATATTAATCAGGAAAATTGTTCCGGTTCAGAAATCTAAATTTCAGATATGTGCAACCTGTATCACAAGCATTCACAAAAATAATATCCCAAAACTATCAGTATATAATGGTTTAAATATACCCCATTTCCAGATAGTTTGAAAAAATTTCCATTAGATTTGGTGACTGAAAGATTAATATCACCCCGAATTCCTTTCATGCAAATAAGGCGACCTCGACATATCCACGGTCAGTTTGGGATTTATGGTCAAGTAATTAATGTTCCAGTTGAGGTTAATACAATGATGAGTAAATTTCCGCGAAATGTCGATGATGATCACTGTATATACGTTCACATAAAGAGAAAAAAATACATAAGTCTAGCTTTCTGCACGGCGTAGTGAACCAAAGAGTGATTAAAGCGTGGCTGAATTATTATTCAGATTTATTTGGGAATATAAATCGGTCAAAGAAGTTTACACTTCTCCCGTGTGGTCCTAAGCACACCCAATTTTTTATATCAGTATGTATCTGTATGGGTAGAATGAGGCGAGTCAATAGCTATTTGTTTCTGGGAAGCCGTGCGACGTTGCCACATTCATCCTGTTCAATGTCCCTATGGCTTACTGGACATAAGATGTGTAATAATTCACAACCCCAAACAAACAAATATGTCACCTCTACCAGCAATAAACTGAATGGGCCAACGGTGATGGGGATGGGTGAGGGAAGCGAGAGAAATCCTGAAGTTGAATTTTAATAATCTGACTCTTCCTTCTCGCATAGCGAGTATGAATAGGTGTTTAAAAGGACGGAGGGAAAAGAGGGGGGGGGGGGGGGGACTTTCAAATGGGCTCACGAGTGGAATCTTTTCCCATACAATTTATTTACCTCGAGAGGTCAAGACACTCGCGGTCTTCAACAATGGCTTGCCGCGAGTAAATTGATGTGGCAAAGCTATCGAATTCCAGAGAGGGTGTGTTTGAAATCGTCGGGATTATCTCGAATGGGTAACCAAGGAGTCTCATGGTACAAACACGTAGTGTTTGCAAATTTATTGTGCCTGAATCGCTCGCTACAATATCAATAATTGTTTTCACTTGAGTTTTTCTCATATGTCTCGACTTTAGAGCCCCCAGATGAGATAAAACACGAGTGTAAACAAGGAATGAGGTTGTAATCAGCGGTTTTAACACACCAACATTTGCGAACCATTTGTGTTTATACCACGTGACTCCTTGGTTACCTATTGGAGACAATCCTGACGGTTTCAAACACAGCCCCCGAGCGCAATTTATCCGACCTTCAACTTAACCTTCCTTAATCCTTCCCTTGAAAACCTCATTTGGAATATGCTGCCAGTGTATGGGATCCCTACGAAATCGGTCTAAATAACGAACTTGAACGTGTGCTGCGAAGATCGGCAAGATTTGTAAAGGGACGGTATGATAACCTAACTAGCGTAACCAGTCTATTAAATGAATTAAATTGGGAATCATTGTCAGATCGCAGGTTGAAATTAAGACTTAATCTCTTAAACAAATTCCAGGACAATATTTTTAGTGATGATGTTAAAAATATTTCGTGAACCCCAACTTACTATGGTAGACTGGACCATAATCACAAAATTAGAGAAATTGATTGCCGAACTGACAGATTCAAAATGTCACTTTTTCCTCGTACAATTAGGGAAATGAATAACAGTAAATATATCCAGTACGAGTGTAGCAATGGATAACATTGGTAGCTGCATGTTGGTATAAGGACTTGAAGCTTACGCAACTAACAGCATGTTTTTGAATTAGCTATTGTTATCTTTTTTTTAAATAGTGTAGTTTTGAACAGTATATAAATACTAATCCTTTTTAATGCAAGAAATGTAGTACATGTTTGGTGAGAATTCACTTCCTGCCACAGACATTTATGGTGGCTTGCAGGGTATTATTTAGATGTAGATGTTAACCTTGTCGAGGCTCACTTAATTACAGCGTTGTAAGCTAAGCATTAGAAGAGATTAATAGATACTTAACGTTAAGCGCTGCGCACTGAGTATCATCCACGCAGAAGATTAATCGAGGCGAAGAATTTTAAAATATGGAGAAGGGGATATGAAGAGAAATTTCGAATTTACTTACTTCTAATTCTTGCCTTGGGTCTTCGTTTTTTATGTGGTTCAGACATGTACAGCTTTTAACAGATCTAAGAAATTTCATTTCTGACGTTTCAATATGTTTAATGTCTCTTGTTCTAGGTGTCCAGGCTTCTGATCCCTATAGCAATGAGGGGACAGTCAATATTTTGCAAAATTTTGAGTTTCTTTGCTGTTTTTCCCTTCACTGCTCTTATATTTCAACATAGTCTTTGGTAATTAGTCGTTTAACACCTTGGTTGGTTGTAATTTCCTGTGTTGGGTTTTTGCCAATTCCAGTATCAATTACAATATATGTATTTTTACGGAGAGATTATTGTTGTTCAAGAAATGGAATTAATCCACAATATTTTTAAGATAGACTTTCCGGAACCATTAGTATTTCATTGCTTCCAATGTACTCCAATGAAGTTTTATCTACCGTGCCTTATATAGGTATTGAAAATTTACAGCTAAACCTTTTTTTGTGGAATCAATTTCTCTTCGGAGGAGGAAGCAAGTAGTCAATCATTCGTTACTTGCTTGACAAAGATTTCGTGCGTGTGGTAACCTTCATGGGCCATTCCTTCCGCCAAACAAAAAAGGAATTATAATGTATTTCCGGGCCAATTCACTTTCTTTTCAATTCGCCTCCTTCCCCACTCGGAATTTCATCCCCTTTCGTGAAATGCCGACCTTGGAACGGTTCAACTCGAGGGCCGCACACCTCCGCCCTCTCCGACCCAACCCTCGTATCCGTGACCTCCTTTTCCCGACGTCGCTAGAGCCCTATTCGCCTACTTTACTAATTTAGGAGTTTAAAGATCAAAATAAAAGTTCTGCCACTGCTCCTTCATGTTATTGGCGCGTTTGGAAAAATGAATCTTCCATGCAAAAATTTCAACGTAATTCTACCTTCTCAACGTACTTTTTTTTCAAATTTCCCTTTCTCAAGCGGCGTTGAATCATGGATATTGCATTGAAAAAAGACACATTCCATTGCATTGCAATAGTCATTTTTCAGGGAAATAAAGACGTAGAATGTATATTGTTCTGAAAAATATATGGTCGAAAATAGGAACAGCATCTCTCATTTTTCAATTTCTGTAAATGACCGAATTTATCGCAAAAATGAATTATTCGGGCGAGAAATTACGCCCAGGCACAAATAAGACATGGTCACAAATAAAAGGCACATTTAATAGCATAGGAACTGTTTCCGAGGTAACGGAGCGGCATTCTAGAGCTTAAAATAAGTAGTTCATTTACCTCAACTTCGTCTCAGAGCTTCATTCAGACAAACTAATAACAAATGTATTTTTTTTTTCATTGAATAAATAGGGAATTGGAATTCGAAAATTCTTAATGGACGCAGATAAGATCTATATATAAGATAAAAGGGAATCATAAATGATAAAACAATGGTATATTATTCAGGCGATTATTTGGAAAATGAAATCAATTCATTGTTCAGAAATCCACTTACACGCAAAACTATTGAAAGTGTACGAACCCATGGCTCTCTTGCCTTAATAAACCTTGGACAAGAAACATTTGAAGTAATTTCGGCGGCAATCTCGAATCGATTTGCAAAATACAATTCTTGAGCCACGGTGGCACGCTTTCAGTGTTCCTCGAAGTGCTCGGCGACAAGTGAACGAGGCCAAGAAGTCTAATAACTTCTGACCGATATAATCGGAAAATGGGCACTAGGAGTCACGTCCAATCCACTTTGCCAAGGCCTTTGAGTTCCATTTCAAACGAGAATACAGCTTCTTTGCGACTTCCCCGACTTTTTCGACTGCTATTCCTCCTTGCTACACATACTCTGAGAGGAGATACGAGGGCCCGATGGAGGGCGACGTGTAACCGATTAGACACTTTCTTCATTATCGTCATTAACGCAGTAATGACTTTTCAATGAACTTCCCCGGAAGGAAAATATGCATGGTAATGAGGAATCTAGGGTTTTCTTGGAGAACATTGCTGGTGAAGTCTTCTCGGGTTCTCAACCGGGTCAGGGATTTGGTGACTGCCGACGCAAACCTAATTGATCAAGCTACTTGTAAACTGGGATTCATCAAAAGACTAGTTAGCAAATGTTACGATCATGTACGAGAAATTAGGTACTTTACCCTTGTAAGACCTCATTTGGAATAAGCTGTCATTTAATGGGATCCTTAAGAAATAGGCCTAAATAACGAACTTGAACGTGAACAGTGAAGATCAGCAATATTTGTAAAGAGATGGTATGATAACTATATTATCGTACCCAGTCTATTCACTACATCTACGTGATACCCTGCAAGCCACCGCGACGGTGTGTGACAGGGCTATTAAATGTCTATTTAAATGAACTAAATGGGAATAATTGTCAGATTTTAATTTGAAATTTAGACTTTATTTCTTAAATAAATTCCAAGATAATATTTTCATTGATGACGTTAAAAATTACTTGCGAACTCCAACTTACTACGGTATTCTGAACCATGATAAAAAAATTCGAAAAAGAGAAATGGATTGCCGAAATGACGGATTCAAAATGTCCTTCTAACATCGTACAATTAGGGAAATGCTGTAAATATATCCGATAGCATAAATACGAGTGTATCAATGGATAGCATAGGTAGTTGCATGTTGGTACAAGGACTTAAGGCTAACCCAACTAACAGCATATTATTGCATCCTTGCTTTGCAATTTTTTTATCTTTTTTGTGAAGTTTAGACTAGTATATTATTACTAATCTTTCTTATGCATAATATGCAATGCATGCATGGTGTGAATCCAGGTGGCTCGCAGGTTATTATGTAGATGTAAATGCAAACTAGGCAATTCCTTTGACCCGAAACTCAACGCCCTGAATGTGACGGCCTGAATATCTCAGCCGTCGCAACGTCGGCAGTCGCCGAATCCTTTACCCGATGCAGAACCCGAGAAGACTTATGGTAATGCTACTTTCTTGTGCTGACAAACGTTCGTAAAGCTGAAATAAGAGCGAATGCTTTCCCGGCGAATTGATTGAAGAAATTCCTCTCGGGTTCTCCACCGGGTTAGTTGGTCCATGGCCGACGTTTCGTAAAGCTATCGCGTAGGGTAAACATTCCAAGAAATCTATTCAAATACCAAGCCACGGAAGAAAATTAACCTCGGTTAAAACGCCACAATTACGATCGACTTACTCTATTGTTTGAGGCATCTTTACATACATGAGGGGAACCTAATATTTGCATTCTTCAGATACAACGTAAGATTATCTCGGATCCTTAAGCAGTTTTATCGCACTATTAATGTCTCTCCATTCTCAATTAAATGGAGTACACCGGGAACAAGCAAAATAGTACCACAAAAGTGAAAACTAGTAAAGGATAAAAATAGTTCTCGCGGCATCGTGGTCCTTTGTTTTCTGTTTGACGAGTCACGGTGGTCTGTACATCCGCAAGGTGAAAATGAGGGACTGGTGTCATTATGTGGTGCTAGTTATTTAATGTAAACTAAATAGCTGCCGAACATTACTTGAGGAATGAAAATGACAAGCTTCTTAAAAGATAAACTCATTTCTCTTCATTCGCATATCTTGTGAATCGGCGCTAAAAGTAAATGTAGTAGCAAATACTTAATATTATTTAGGGATGTGTTGATTCTCGATACATATTCAAGATACAACAAATTATTGTAGATTGGTATAGGTATCGAGAATCTATAGCCTAAAGTCAATACCGTTACCGGTGATACCTATACGAAACATGACTGATAAAACCTGACTTCACCACGGCCAGTGAATTCACCCCCTGCCATACCTTTATGGTGGCTTTCATGGTTATATGTAGATATAGAAGTAGTCTTTAAGTTACTCCAACTGCTCTGCACTCCACCGCATCTGACCTACACGCAATACACGGATAAACGCGACATCCACGACCGTGGGATCCGATCTCGCGACCTTTGGATTGGCAAGCCGGCTGTCACCGACCGCAGCCATGTGAACACGCTTCCAGGAGTAAAAAGATCATTCACCTTCCAGCTGTGATTCCGAAGCTCGGGTTCAATGCAAATTCCTCCCTGGCATTGATTCTTAACGCTTAATTCTACATTTATCCTAGTTGCATGAGACACTTAAGTTGCTTGTTTGCACGTTAGTAGTGCATGCTTGGTGATCTTCACCCCCTGCCACACATCCTCGCGGTGGCTTGCAGGGTATCGTGTAGATGTAGATGCCTTAGCGAGAATTAAAAATGAAGTCAGAATGGAAACATACCCGTCATATGCGATATGACTTACCGTACAAAACAGCACAGTAACCCAATTTTGGACTAGAGCTATTTTCATAGAACAAACAGGCAAGTTAACTTGGTGTAATTTCGAAGTTATGTAAATAAAATCATAAATCATACCATTAAGTGTAATTCTTTGTCACATAGGCACACACAACTGTTTGAAATATACTGGGAACTTCCAAATTGTATTTTATTTCTTTTTTTGCTCTGTATATATTTATTATTATTGTATTATTTCGACTGCGATGCAATTATATTTTATACTCTGTATTTTTTCTTAGGTG
Organism: Platycnemis pennipes; assembly: GCA_933228895.1. Classification (NCBI taxonomy): domain Eukaryota; kingdom Metazoa; phylum Arthropoda; class Insecta; order Odonata; family Platycnemididae; genus Platycnemis; species Platycnemis pennipes. Next base: position 120,574,214 of record OW121854.1, on the reverse strand, counting down.
GCCTTGCCACAGAAATATAAATAGTAATTTTATTATTATAAAATAAAAATTTGTTCTATTAAAAAAAAAATTATTAAATTCTCAGTTCTTAATTGATGAAAAAGCTCTTTTAAATGACCTGAAAAGGTCAAAACCGGTCGAGCCGTATTTAATAATGTTTATGTGGAATAGAACAAAGATTTTTGCTACTTATAGAGCTATTATGTCCAAAAGAGCTCCTATCCAAAATGAAGTACAGACGTTTCGATAGACTCTATTTTTATCCATACAAGAAATTCACCCCATCTCAGTTAATAAAACAAATCACACTAGCTACACTGGCAGTGAAATCGACGTTATTAGCGGTGGATTTAGATCTCTTTTGAATATGATTTTTTTACGTGGTTTTACTTCTTTAAATCAGAGTTAATAGTAGTGGATTTACATCTCTTTTGAATGAAATTTTATTAAAATCGATGCTATTATCAGTGGATTTGCAGCTCTTTTAGGTTAGATTTTGTTACGTGGGATGCCTTTTTTCGGTTACAGCTCATCGAAGAGAATGTTTATCAAGGGAAGTGATCATAATAGTTTGCAAGGCTCTTTCATTTCAAAAGATTGTCTTTCTAAGGAAAGGGAAGTTGGTTGTGAGAGAAAAAAAGCATTAAGGCCGACGGAGTGCACTCGGAAGGAGCACTTAAAACCGCTTGCGGAAAAAATAAGAGCACGGGAGGGAATGAATGAGTCACAAAGGAACCTGGATCGGAAGCTTCGGTAACGGAAGAGGCTGAAAAAAGTGCGCTTGGCGTGTTTTTCCCTATTGAGAGAACAGACATGAGTGAAAAAATAGAAAAACATACGAAAGGAGTGAAAGTGGGGAAAAAGGGAACTCATGAGCAAGAGGAGTCGTAGAGAATATCCAGAAGAAAACTATTATTCGTCGTTAGAAATGGAGAGCCGGTAAAAAAAAAAAAGACGAACGCAACAAAGGCGAAAGATGTCCCTTTCCTTGTCCAGATTTTAGAAAAATTGTCTGTTTAAGATTTTGAATGAGCGGTTACATGGAAAGAAAGATTTCGTAAAATGTTTCAAGCAATTTCCTGGTGCGCATTATGCGATGAATTTGTTTTTACCTTACAAATCGCAAAACTTAATGCATAAATCAAGAGTTTAAATATTCATCGCCTATGAGGGAGCAAATAATATTAATCTCAAATTTTATTTTCAGTTGTCCGAGGTAGTTTTCCACGGGGAAATATTTCGGTTGATGACGAAAACGACGTGTTCGATTGTTAGTAGACCTAGGGGTTTTGCTTTGTTTATGTAGTTGCTTGATTTGCAACATTTATTTTGACGTCTACTTCATTTGGATTTATCCATTTTATTACATTTTGAATTGGCATCTGTAGGGAAAGTTTTGTCGATAGAATAAAACACATAGTTCCACGTTATCACCTACCTTACGGTTTTTGGCAAATGTAGTAACATTTCGGTCATCGGTATACCTATTCAACGAGAATTCACCACAGCATGACTTTTGAAATCATTCCCCTCGTCCGCGAAAGTTTGATCTGAAAAGGAAATATCTGGAGGTGTATATGCATACAGAGATTAGCTTTTATGGCAATGATATATATTATGTTTAAGACAGCGGCGTCGGAAGTGGGTGGGGGGGTAGAGGGGGCATACGGCCCCCCAGAATTTGCCCCGGGCCCTTGAAAAATGAGTCTTCATTAATAAAAATTAAATTTCACTTGTTCCCAGCTTGCCTTTTCCCTTCCGACGCATATTCTACCGGAATTCTAGTCTCTACCCCCTCTTATCCGCAAAAAAATGCGGACCCTTTTCATAAGAGCCGGGCTATTTTCTTTTCAAGGTTGGCCCCTCCCAGTGAAAATAGTTCCGACGCCCCTGGTTTAAGACTTTTCTAGTGATGCAAAAATTCTTCAGGTGCTACGATCACGTTCGGCGTGGCAGAGCATTGCCCTTAAGGATGACACCTTGCGGAACTTTGCATATTGGAGCAAAAGGACAGGAAGCACATAGTTTTTAGTCCATCGTTCAGCTCGGATCCTATTAACTATTTTGATTACAAATGGAGTCACTCCATAATTCTACTTGCTGTTGTTGAAACCGAATGTAAATTCATTTCTACGTCAGTGGCAACGAAAAAAGTAATCAGTAAGTGAAAAACGTTCCATGCGGGTTGTGCAAGAGGCACCATTACGTAAATAAATATATTCATTGCCGTGAAGGTGCAGGGCTGGAACAGCAGAGCGAAACGCAAACGTATAACAGGTCATAGTAGCAGGTGTCATGGAGTGAATTCACACCAAACATGCGTTACATATCATGCATAGAAGGATTAGTAATAATATACTAGTCTAAACTTCACAATTTAAAAAAAGATAAAAATAGCAAAGCAAGCATACTAAAACATTCTGTTAGTTGGGTTAGCTTAAAGTCCTTATACCTACCAACATGTAACTGTAACGTGTGCTATCCATTGATACACTCGTATTTATGCTATTGGATATATTTACAGTCATTAATGTTACCTATGGTTACCTATTCGAGATAACCCCGAAGGTTTCAAACACAGGCCCCCTTCTCCTTAATCACCTAATTACTTCATCCCAAAGGCATACTTAATCCCAAGGCCGCACACTCCTCGTATGTGTTTGTGTGAAAAAATTAGTTTTCATAGTAAAATGCTTTCTCAGAGGCTTGAGGAAGATACTATAAAGGATACTATAAAGGATCGGTACTTTCCATAGACGAGCAACAAACGTTGCTTTTAGAAGAGGTTGGAAATACGTGGATGTCGTCCAGAAGAAGACCCTCAGGTTTTGAGTCCTTCGCGATGATTCGAATTACACCTAAAGAAACTTACGCCGCCTCCAAGACAGAGATATTCTAAGTGTCTCGAGGCTTTCCTGTGCAAATAAAATACTAGTCAATCAATATTCATCGGCTTCATTGGAATGTATCTCTGGAGAAAATCCCTTATGACAATGAAGTATGAAAGAAAACATCCGGTAGATGCAGTACTGAATGGTTTACATAGATGGCGAGGGAATAATTTTTTGCGTTACGTTCGTTACGTTACATACGATATATATAGCTTCCATCGCTTTCGTTTTTCTAATCGACTTAAGTGGCACAATCGAGAAGTGTCTTTTAGTCTGCTCCTTGCAGGGGTTTGTGTTTTTTATGAAACAACAAGGAATCCCTCCGGTGACAAGATATGTTTGCTTAGTAGTGAGAGATATGTTAACTTATCCATGTAACTGCTGACGATAGAAAAAGGCATATCGCACCATTATAATAAAATAACAAAACTACAACAATAGTATACGTCATATGCCGCTTAATTTCATTAAAAAAACGAAAGCAATGGAAGCGATATATAACGTTTGTGACGTAACGCAAAAAATTCTTCTCTCGCCATCTATGGAAACCATTGAGTAACGTAACATTCCAAAACGTACAACAGTTACAATCGTGGCGAGAGTTCCGTTAAACCAATCACAGGATTGATGACTGCAGTCCTTGATCATATGAGCAGACTTTAAGGTTCTCCAAATGCTAATATTACATTGTACCATCTAATCTAACCTAATCTTAAGATAAACACGCTTTTCATGCTTGAGGTGAGGCTCGAATCTGCGACCTTTATCGAACCAGCTACAGTGGTCGGCTCCGAATGACTTCGCTTCCAAGAAGGGCATTACGTTTACTCCTCCCACGGAAGGCACCGATATCCCCCACCTAAACCTAAAAAGGCCTTCCCCCTTCCTTTATTCTTTTGTTTTTACGCTTTCCCCTCTTCCTTCCCCCACGCCGACTAATCATTTCTTGTATCACGCAGGGTTTCGTGATCCCGGTGAACATCCGAGTGACTGACGCCAACGACAATGCTCCGATCTTCGTGAACGCTCCCTACGTGCTCAACATCTCAGAGGTGAGAAACAATACCCTTCCAATTCGAAGCAAGATGGTCCCATCCCATGGCCTTCTCATCTAACCTATAGTACAAAAATGGGCTGGGGCCTTCAGTAAGCACTTGGACCTCTTTCTGTTCAGTATTCAATGAATGACTGTGCAAAGCCTCGACGTTAACATTCATTTGACGCCACTTACTCAATAAATCCAGATTTTGACTGTGAGCAATACAGTAACTTAATAACCACTTGAAGTAATAACAAACATGATCGAGGAATTTTGAATCTGAACTCCTAAGTGTCCTCAACCTGGAGAAATTTCCAATCAAAGTTTGGCTAACTCGGAATGGGACTAAAGATATACTTTAAGGTATGCATGTATTCGTTTTACAGAACCTTACTTTGCAAAGGGTAAAAACGGAAAATTTTCACTACCTTTCACTACCGTTTTTCACTACCTTGTTTGTTTAAATGCAAGCGTAACTATATATGAAGGTAGTTATTATTTCCATAACCCTATTATCAAGCCACAAGTCCCAAGTCCCATTGGCCCTGTGAGAAGCTCTGATAATTTATAAATGTTGAGTTCATTGAATCGACATTGATGACTATTGGCCAACTGTCCGCCAAAATATTATGTGCCCTCAAGTTCGAAGGGTGTTTATCAAGTAACCAAGAGACCAACGGAAAATACAATGGTACCAGTATTTTTTTCTACTTTATTCTATTATATTCTACTTTAATTTATGTTCACTTCAAATTTTTAAGTTATAATTTTGTATTTTTATTACAGTTGGAATGCAAACAGTGCCAGTTTTTTACGTGTTCAACAATTACTGCAAATTCAAAATGTTATTTCTGAATAAACCATCAGCCGATCGAATCCAAATTGTGACCAAATGTAAACAACTATGCCTTTTTGTTTTTTTATCAGGTTCAGAGATTCATCGGTCTAAGAAAAAAATAATGTTATATTTTTCATGAGAAGCTTTTTTCTCGGCTTTGGATGTTCGAAAAAATGCTATCTAATCGTGTTGTAATCCTTAAATATCCAAATACTATAATACACAATCTTTGAGAACACACTTTTTTTTAAATCAGTTTATATTTGAATGGTTTCGGATAAAGCGACTATTTGCTCTGGTAGTGGGTAAGGAGGCCATTATGTTGGAAAAGTAAAATCAACCTTTAGGTAACCAGGAACGACGGACAACCAATAGCACTATAGCGTAGAAAGAGGGGGTATTTATGATTAGCCTTAATTTGAGTCATAAACTTATAACCTTTCATTCAACATACAAGGTGTTATCTGCGAGGTTACTTTTCTATGGACCGTAACAACTGCTACTAAGAATTAGGCTCAACATACACACCACACGAGTAACACTATAGTCTCACAAAGTCTCAATTCTCAAATATCTTGACAAATTTATTATCCCTAAAAAATTATTGAATGTAATATTTAAAAATTCTCAACCACGCAATGGTGTGGATGTTATGAGCGCTCATAAAATTTAATACTATTATGATTTGCATTGAATGACTCTAGTGGACCATATATTGACTTGATAAACGTTACTATGCGTCGATTTATTACGCCACTCAACTTTGATCTGACCCACATATTATCTTCAACGCATGCGCGTCACCCTAAAGCACGGACTTAGAATGATAGCCCTAAAATCAAGCGTGCACTTTCGAGCCTTCAGCTGTCGAAACGTTGAGCCAGGCCACCGAATATGGCATTCGGGCGATGAACTGCGGTTTAGCGCACACGTAAATGTCGGAAGCTGGCTCCGGTTTATAACGAAAATGCCGCATAAAAATACAAAATGCTCTGTTTCATTTATTTAGATAAAGAAACAAGCATTTCTCGGGTAGCTTTAAAATGAAATCTTCGCTGTCTTGCTTCGGCGCTTACATTGTCACGTGAGGCATCGAAGATCAAGATACTACAGTCATATCTAAGAATCGACCTAGTGGGGAACGTGTACTAGTTTTTATAACCCTTTGAAAGTGAACTTTATTAGCTAAAATGTAATTGGTGACATTTTCGCTGAAGAATTCAGTCGTGCTTCAAAGATATTACTTTTAAATTAAATATTGCTTTTTAAAATTGAACGTTTTCGGCAGCGTTATCGGATGCATAGTGATAGCAAGGGCTGTCACTATGCATCCGATAGCAAGATTGGGAGTTGTTTATCTGTTGAACGCGAAGGTAAGTAGGTGTTTGATGAATTCTTGGCGAAAACTTTTGCACTTATCTCAATTGTTTAATGCAATAAACGAATGCATTTCGATTTTTATTGAAGTATAATGGATCGTAACCCGCAAATCGTCCATAAATTGTACATGTATAGTGGCCAGTTTGTTTTCACTCCAGGAATCTCTGCTATGACAAAGCAATCGCTGTTTTTTTTAAATAAATATGCCACCTTAAGGGAGTCAACCAAAAGCAAATTGTCGGATTTTGCTTTTTAAAATCCCTGTTCAGTCATTGTTTCGATCAATAATCAGCTAAAATCCTCAAAACAATATAAACGCTTCGTTTTCTTCGAAAATAAACGTCTGTTTCCGTAGCAATATGGAACCTATATGGTATAGTGACGTCAGTAGGCGTTTCAGATCACGTGACATTCATCAATTTTCGGTAAAATTTTAATAGCACTTAATCTTGGTGGTGGCCATCGAAAATGTTGGCTAATGTATCTAAATTGGTGAGAAAATTTCGCATCAAGTACATCATTAATACAAGCGAAACTAATTGCATGCATTGCGAATTTTCCATTCCACCTCATATGCCTCGAATATTTGCAATTCCAAATATTAACAGCCATGCCTACATGGTAGTGATAAATTAATAATTGAGCGAGAGATTGTTTATATAAATCCTTATGGGATGGAATATATAAGATCCAAGTCATGCACTTACAAGACAACACTAAAATGATTTCTCTTTGAGCTCAGTGTGGTGAAATAATTGAATTGAAAGTAAAATTTCGTTCAACAACTAATGAATCATCATCTTCGTACGCAAGTTGAGATTGATTTTCTTCGTCATCCACCTTTTCCAGCAATGGTTGAAATAGAACGGGTCAAAGGTAAAAAACCATTCTTTGATGAACAGTTGAACTTGGCTTTAGATTCAGTGCTCATCCGCTTTACCGTTTTCATTCATAAATTCTCCTTCAAGATATTACAGCCGTTGAACTAAAATTTTAGTGCGTTATAGGTTACAATAATACTTAATAAAGCTCAAAGGTCACTCCACTAGTGACCCGTTTAAAGCAAATATTTTGCCCCACCCAAAGAAAGGTATGCGAAATTTTAAATTTAGTTTTTTTCTCATTACATCGACCTTTGAGGCACCATCAACGGCGGCGAGTACTGAGAATATAATCATGATCACTCTCAAGCAGACGATCCGGTCGTCGTAAATTTCAAGCTTCAGTGTCATGTGTTCGACGAGTGGGGAAAGACGTTTTTCTTTAATTAACATGGTGGATAACCTGGCTTGCCGACTGAAAAATGTCTTCAAGTCATTAACATCGCAATGAACTTTCACTAATTTCTTTTGTATGCTTCTGCGACAATATTCATCTTATATTGCTCACTCGTACTTTTGCTCTAGTATTTGCGGGGGGCTGAAAAAGTTGGCGGAAGCCACTTTATTTCAGTAAAAAAACAAGTTGGGATTTCGAACTGCGATGAACTCAAAGAAAGAGTTAAACGGGAGAAGAATACGAGTCGCTGAGAGTGGAAATCGTCTTATGTAGCCCATCAGAACAAAAGAGCCTATCCTCAGGCACAGTTAATGGAGGTATATCATTGACCCAAAGAATTTGCATTTTTAAGTGTAGCAATTCATTTTATTTACACCATAAGTAATACATCGGTCAGATATCTGTTTCGGGAAACCAGAAAACTTGAACTACTTATCTTTGAGCAAGCGAAAATATTCTAGTAATATTATAAAATTTGATTAATGTAGGAAATATATTACCATTGGGGTCGTTTAACATATAATTTTTATTGCTGAATCTGATAGTGTTTGCAAAAAGAAGTCACAGTTTACTCTGCCAATGGAAGTGGTTGCGACAGGATCTGTGCGAGCAGACATTCCGCCCCCTGCCCCACTCCCTTCTTTTTCCCTAAAAACAGTCAAAGAAGGTAGGTGGATGACGTAGTAATCCTTAACGCATTTCATTCGGTGGGCGTCACCATTTCCATATTTTTATTTTTGATTTATGAGTGAATGGCTCTGGTTAGAAGATTAATTTTTTCACAGGAATTATTCTTCGTTTCCATCAAACGATTTCGTGTACAAAATAGCGATTTCTGTTCCGAGTAAACGCCTCCATTGCAGACAGCAATGCAATTCACAAACATCGCAACATCTCTGCACTAAAGTATCAGCATTAACTCTCGGTTCGGGCAGTACAGATTAACGGGCATTGAAGAAGATCCTCATATAACGAAGTTATATCAGGACTCTGACGAAGCCGAAACGGTGCAAATGATTTTTCAATATGTTCCAAAGGTTTCGGGACATTTAGATATGATTAGAACGATTGGACACAAGGCATTAAGGCATATTATGCTGGTGAAGGATTTGCTGTAAAGCGCTCCTCCTTGGTGGGAAAAAAAGGTCATCACACTTGATTACCTGCTTATCAATGCAGTAATACCAAAAAAATACGTCTGACCTCATTTTCATATTAATGAATTATAAAAAGACAAGATAAAAACACACGTGATTCACCAGAAGACACCCCCCTCCCTACCTCAAATTATTGTAAAAATAAACAATATTTTATTCGCAACAAATGTCCTATACACTTTCAAAAATCCAGTTACTCTACAATAAGGTACTCTAAAGTGAACTATGGATTGATATGCTTGGGAGGTGCCCATCAAAACTCCCTAAAAAGAGCAGAAAATGCACTTAAGGGTATTGTTCGAGTGATACCCCGAAAAAGTCGTTTTGAACCTTCCTTCCCCATTTTTAAGATTCCAGGGCTATTATCGCTTAGGCACATGTATATATACAAAGTTTTGAGATTATTTATTATTCGCAGTAACATTTCAAACCTTTAACATTTCAACATTTCAAAAAACATTCTCTTATGCCCTTAGATACGATTTTTGTTGTTCTGCCGAAGCCCTACTTAACTTTAAATAAACTTTGTTTCCTTTATATAGGGCCAAAGGCATATAATATGTTACTTAGGAATCTTAAGATTGCAAAGAGTTTGAGTGGGTTGTTAAGTTGTCTAAAATCATGGCTACTGAGAATAGTAAAAGCAAATTGCTTCGTATCCTAAAATAGGTTCTTGTTGCTATCCCAAATGTATGCATATGTTTGCATTGTATTATATGGAAAGTTTTTCCTAAAATTATTTATCTGCATGTACGGTGTTTGTCTAAGTGTTATTTTGAAGGCCATTTGTAAGCTGGGTGAAAATTATTCTATTTTTATTTTTCGAAAGTGTCCCCACCTTCAGGCCAATTGCCTTGGGGGACAACTAGCTCCAAATTGATTTTCATTATGTGAGTTTGTATTAAAACGTTTTTTTTTCGGAGCAATAAAATTTCTAATTTCTAAAAAAACAGAACTAGCTCCTGTAGATCCTCCTAAAAATTGCTCCTAAAAACACATGTGCTAACATATTCATAATACACTGCCAGCCCGCAAAAGGGTGGATAGCGAGGTCTTGTACGTGACACGGTAAAAAAAGGAAGGAGAGAACAGAAAAAAAATGGAAAGAGGAGAGGAAGAGGCTACTATGGAATCATGCTTTGTGCTGGTTTCTTTTGTTTCTGACAGTTTACATTGTAGCCCTCGAGGTTGAGTATGTGAAACTGAATTTTCGGGGTCGGCTAAATTTTTTTATCATGTTTCGTCGCTTTGCCTGACTTGCAGATACAGTGTGGTTCAGTCGTTCTACTCATGCCGGATTAAAATCGTATTTAAGCAGCGCGGACAGTCTTTGAGGTCAAAATTCTATTCTTTAGAGACACGGTGATTTCACACGTACCTACGGTGAACGAAAGACGCAGGGTTAATTTCCGTTCAAAGCAAGGACACACTTATTGGATTCTCCTCGGAAGTGCGAAGTCAAGCCGCGCTGGGTATTTTCGTGAGCACTTCGGTGACCGTGAACGCAGTGAAACCGCCAGGAAGCTTTGGGATTCGATCCGTGGAGGAAATCGTGAAGTTGAAATCCGAATCGGCACGAAAGGAGAAAATCCGTCCGTCTCATCAGGCGTCACTTCGAGATTTTAAGAAAAACTAACGGCGGCAGGATAACTAACGATGGCTCCACAGGAGATCTAAAAGATCCACGTGAACAAGGAAATTCCTAGGGATTAATCAACAAGAAGTCCGGTTGGAACATCAAATTGAATACGGAGATGTTCAGAGCGAGATTGAATACTTCGTCAGATATTCTATCTCGCTTCAGCACCTAATAATCGTTTCCTTCCAACCCTTGCTTGCCCAGCACACTTCCTTGGCCCGCATCCTCCGAACGCCATCTGACCACTCATCAATCGCTCCTTCCTCCAAATCCTTCTTCTTACTTCCTTCGACAGATCTCATCAGGTCTCATCTCAACAGGGGGTGAAAATTACCAAATATGCTTTTCTGACATGCACACAAGCTACTAATATATGGAATCATGCTCGATAATAGGGTCACTTGCAGCTAGATGAATAGTATCTACATTGTAATAAAGGGTTTGGTTCTTAATACATGCATCATGCACTACAGATTACTCTAATAATATTTCTCCTAACTATCCTTTTGCTATGCTGCCTATTGTGTTCTCTAATAGTACGGGGGAAAAATTAAATTTTGAATCTATCGGTACGACAATCTATCTCTCTAATCTTATTTATCTGGTCGAATCTAGCATAATACGCTGGTTTTTTTAATATGTGCCTAACATCTTCAGTAAAGCTATCCGATTTCAGTTTCAGTACTAGATTTAATATGTGCTTTACCCTATGATCGGGCTCTGCTGCTGCGTACTGTCCAGCTCTCTAGTGTCTAGTCTCCCTGGGGATCGAGTAGGTGTGGTGGATAGAGTAATGGCCTACCATACGGAGGACCTGTGTTCGAATTCCTTCCAAGGTGGAGTTTTCATTGGTACTCCGGTCCCTACGTTGACTGTCTTGGGGACAGCACTTTGAATCCAATACTCCGTCCGTCGGATGGGACGTTATGACGTGGTCCTCTTGGCGTCTTTTGTAAAGAGCAGGCCAATGCCGATGCCGGGTTTCTCTCCACTCTCTCTCCGTTCCCTGAAAACGCTTACCTTCATTCAGTGACCCAACTCCCTGTGGCAAATGCCCTCACCTCTCGGTCGCCTCTCTCAAATAACTACAACTCTAGTTTTCCTTCTCGCTAATCTCATTTTTTCCACCCTTCTCCAAACCCATATCTCAAATATTTAATGCAGCTATGTATTAAAGTTCAAACAATGCATTCTGAATGTTAGAGATCATTCTTGCGAGCGTCGCTTCAAATATAAATGTGTCAAAACCCACAAGTTTTCATTTTCGCGTCTTCGTTGCCTAGAAGACACTGGGTTCTTGCCGTTCAATGGTGGAGTTGGGTGTTATAGATGCAGATAAGTTGATTAAATTCTCAGTGATTACCGTTCTCATCCCAATTAGATAGCAGACCGCTACTTGAGTAACGCGGCGTCCTGGCAGCCTAAAAGTCGCTGGTTCGAAACTCTCCTCGGCTCAGACCTAAATACCTAGATCTCAGAGCACTTTGTAGATTAGATATTAGGTTATCTCATAGCCTTAGCTGTAGTTTGAGTAAAGTAATAGAAGATTAATTCGACGCCCAAAAACGTCTTCTGACTGGACTGTCGGTAACGTCTCGGCAATCACATCTTTTCCCGAAATTCATCAGCCCTGTTCTCAATGGAGATGGAAGCATCATCAATGGCGTTGGTGCTTGCTTTCCCTGCATGGACGCAGGTTCGAAACCTCCGATAAACCCCTGCGGATCGGGAGGCGTAAGGAAAGCACTTTTTCTGCATCCACTTAATACCCTGCAAGACACCACAAGGATGTGTGGCAGGGGGTGAATTCACACCAAACATGCATTATCAGTCATAGAGAACACATACCACCATGCAGATGTGCATAAAAGAAATAATACTCCGTGTATACAACGTTTTATATGAAACCAAGAGTCACAATACTACCACCCTGAGGAAAATAATAAGTATGTAGTCACGAGACACGTGAAATGTTAGCATTAAATTAAATTCTTAATTAATCCAAAATAATATAAAATCCATTATCACGCTTGAGGCGTTGAACAACTGTTTCCCTTGGCAAATTCAATGGTGAATGCGCAGTATTTTTTATAGCATTATTTTTTTATTTTTTAGAAGTTTATAAAATAAACATGCTAGTTAAAATTTTTCTGAATAAATTAAGTTGTGTTACAAAGTTATTACTCTTTAAAAATTGTTAGCTTTCGGCGGCTTAAAAACATGACGTCATCGCATGACGTCACGGCACGGTATTACTATGGGCGTTGTTATTCTTTTATATGTGGAGGTAAGTTGTTTAATGAATACTCGGCGAAAACTTAGGTATTTATCTCATTTGTTTAATGAAATGATCTAATGTATTTCGATTTTTTATTTAAGTCGTTTGGATCGTAATGAGCAAATCGTCCATAAAATATATAACACCTGTATAGCGCCCTGTTTGTTTTCCCTCCGAGAATCTCTGCTACGATAAAGCAACCGTTGATTTTTTTAAAGACAGCCAACATAAGGGAGACAACCAAAGGAAAATTGACTTATTGCGCTTTTTTAAATCGCTTCCCAGTCATTGTTTCGGTCAAGAAACGGCTAAAAACCTCAAAACAATACATTTGTTTCGTTTTTTTCTAAATAAACGTCTGTTTCCGTAGCAACATGGAACCTATACCGTGACGTCATAAGACATTTCAGGTCACGTGAATTTCGTATTTTTTCAGGAACATTTAATAACATTTAATAATCTTTGTGGTTGGCATTGAAAATTTTGGCTTATATATTTGAACTCGTGGGAAAATTTCGTTTCAAGTAGGTACTTTATCGATACACGAGAAACAAATTTCATGCATATTCCCCAATGAGAGTAGGGCACTGCCTACACTAGGTTCCTCTCCATATCCCTCCTGCGCCCTCCACAAGTCCTCTACCGAAACCAAAACACGAACCTGTCTTTAGTGGCGAGCATGACCAGACTTCGAGTTCCCTTCTCCTGATAACTATAAATATTACCACAAACTCTTCTCACGGTCAGAGCCTCTCCCCCCGTTGTAGCAGCCCCTGCTCACTCGTCCGCATATCCCTCGACCAAACCCCTCGTAATCAACCCTCGCTCATTCACTCCGCATTGAGAATACCCTGAGTCCAACCTCCCGACTTCCGCTCCCACGCACTCAGAGAACGTCCCACCACCACCGGCCAAACTCCCCCCCGTCCCCATAAGTCAATTTGCTTCGACTACTTTTCCAGACGATTCGTCTTCCCATAATTACTATCGAGAGGAGCGTCGGGGGTCGCTACCTGAGGCGTTATATTCGCCCCTCCTGCACTGTAATCGTGAACTCTGCCGGAAGGCTAAGGGAAATGGATGCGAGAAAGGATGACCCCAAACAGTTTTTTTATTCCCGAGGCGAAAAAGGAGGCTAGAGCCCAAAAAAAACCATAGAGAGGCGAGAAATCATAATGGAAATGGTTCCAGAGCTGATCGTAGGCATTATATCAACATCTGCCTGCGAGCCAATACCCTGCGAGCCACCGAGACGGTGTGTGGCAGGGAGTGAAGATCACCTAACATGCACAACTGACATGCAATTAGGCTAATTCATATGATCTGTTTTCTCGGCTTCTTTTATTATAATAATTGCGGAAGGGGCCCGTTGATTCTCAACGGGAGGGATAACAGTTGGATATATCTAGGAATTTGTGATTTTACAGCAGAGAATCTTACACCTAACATCTTAAATTAATTTATTTTTACACGGTTGAATTTGCATTCACCGGCGCTTGATTTTAATTCTGGCGTCTGAGCTTCATTCGCTTTTCATCTTTGTTACCGATCGTTCCTTGATGCCTTCGTGGCATTATATGGGTGAAAGTACGTTCAAAGTAGACGTAAATTCCAAATTTCAGCGGGCAAACGGAGAAAGCTACATATTTACACCGGTGTTATTATATTATCAGGGATTGAACAAGAAGAGGAAATGAAATAAATTAATACTAACAATAAAGACTAATGCCAGCAGAGAAAAATGAAATTCAGGTACACAGAGGAACAGTAGTAACGATAAATCTGCACAAATAATTCAAAGGAATAAGCATAAAAACATAAACCAACGTCTCAGACGACGAATCATATGAAACTTATTTGTAAACATAGCCTTCGGTCACATTTGGAATTGCCTGTTTACACGGTGAAATTTCAGAAAGTTCCGCAGAAATTTTCAAAGTTCCGGTAATTTATCAAACCCAGTATTCGACTATAAAAGTAAGAATCGTTGTTTGACATATCTTTCGGATAGTGTGGCTCTTAAGTTTGTGAAATGAATATTTATAATTAAAATTTACAAATTAAATAACTGCCTCAAGCAATAAGACCTTTACATGTGCGTCGTATGGGAACGCTTTGACTCGTCTGGGGTCGAACAGGGGACTTTTATTTACATGAAAAGTAGCCTATTTACTGCGCAAGGAAGACATTTACTAACTTCAATACCGTACTGCGTTTGGTTCTCGAGTTTTAGGGGAATGAATGTGCCTATAAAAATGCCTATATTCTACTTTATAATGCAATAATCCGTTTAGTCGTCAAAGGGATGGGGCTGTTAAAACTGTATGTATCTTGTTCATCTGATCAAACGCAATACATCTAACATCATCTGAAAACAAATTCGCTTCGAATTAACTTAGAACGTTTAACCTAAACTTTAACCAGCGTTCTGATGGTTATTCCCATTCTAGTTCCTCTATTCAATTTGTAACACTAATGCAATTATCATAACGGCCTTTAACAGATCTAGCTGGACTTCCTAAGATTAGATTGACGCAACCCTCCACTCGATTCTTCTATCGGCCAATCTCTTCGTACCAACGTAATTCTTCTCTTTTACATCTTTCACAACTTAGCAGTTGTAGCAGAAATTCGGGAGGACTTGCAAGCATCCCTGAACACTGTGGACTAAGTACTTCAAGAATATAATATGAGCATCAACAAGAAGAAAACTAAAATCCTAGTGTGCGGAAGAGAGAAGCTTAAAACAAATATCGCAATTCGAGGAGTGAAATTGGAACAAGTGGAGAACTTCACCTACCTCGGCAGCACTATAACTTGGGATGGAAGAAGCTCGACGGACATCAAGCGAAGAATAGCGCAGTCTAACATAAGGAGGCATTCATCAAGAAGAGACCACTACTGTGCTCAAGGAACCTACGGCTGCAAACAAGGAAGCACTTCATCAAAACATTGGTATGGAGCGTGGCACTCTATGGATCAGAGACGTGGAACATCGGGAAAGCAGACCAGCGAAGAATAGAAGCCTTCGAAACATGGTGCTGGAGGAGAATGTTGAAGATTAAATGGACAGATAAAGTGAGGAACGGAGAGGTGTACAGAAGAGCAGATGAAGAAAGGACAATATAGAAAACCCTATGACAAAGAAGAACCAGATGGATTGGACATACCTTGAGGCACAATGAATTATTTAGAAATATAATAGAAGGGAAGATTGAAGGGAAGGTCCCGCGAGGAAGACCAAGGGACAAATATATAGGGCAAATAAAGAAGGACGTAAAAGAGAAAATATATCAGGGCGTGAGGGAATTAACACTGAATAGGGCAGAATGGAGGGCTGCAGTAAACCAATTCTAGGATTGAAATACTGATGATGATGGTAGCTTAACTAGTTAATGCACCTGGCCGGAAATCTAGGAATCCGGGTTCGAGTTCCGTTGAAGACGAATAATTTTTTTCTCTGTGAAAATTTTTCTGTTCTTTCATACTAAGCTTGGGATCACCTAGATAAAAAATTCACAAGGGAATTATATCATTTATATTAAAATAGGTGTTCATCTCCACAAGTCCAATCCATCACTAAAAGTCCATCAATCACTCGCATCCCAACACATATTCTCCAATGAAACCTAGACAGGAGGTTAGATAAAAGCCCGCGTCAATATTTTAAGACATCCGCGCGAAATATACATGAGACCGATAAAAGAATTACGGGTACTGCTGCTACCAATTAAACGTTTTTCGATGTTCCCCATTCCTTTACACCTGGGATTATCAGGCCTTCCTTGTACCGTTCGCAGGCCCAAGGGAGATAAATCACTCTTGTGCAATATAATCAAATGAGAAATAAAAATAAGTGGGTGACATTACAGTTAACGCTGGATTATTATTTCCCTAGGCCATAAACTTCTCACGCTATTAACCTCAACCATTCACACTAATTAAGGAAATGTAATTAACGACGTTACAATATCTCGGAAGAGTGTGTTGTATGTAGGTCAGCCATCTCGGAAATTGCTTCGATGATCGGTAGAATACAGACCGATACCACCTCGAGAACCCAAAGTTGAGCTGATCAATGAGAACAATGGAAAACTAAAATAGTATAACGTGTCAGCGGTTTTCAACTTCACACATAGCTATTCTGGCATTCACATTTCACCCGTTACTTTCATAATCCACCCAATTAAGCGATAGATAATAGCGTGTATTTTGAAGTGTTACTCTTTTTAAGAGAGCAGCTGAAAACAGATTGTTGGCAAAGAGAACAAGGATAGGGTGTTAGTGGTTTTTGAGTACCTACTGGCCTCCCATCCTGAAAATCCGGTATCTAATCCCGACAGGGAAAAGGATATGTATGTCATTGGTATACCGGTCCCTACTTAAGTGCTGTGTAACGAGCACTTCGAGTTTAGTGGCCATCAACATCTATATAATACCCTGCATGTCACCATAAAGGTGTGTGCCAGGGGGTGAATTCACACCAAACAGCATCATGTATTATACATAAAAAGGATTAGTAATAATATTTTTGTCTAAACTTCACAATTAAAAAGATAAAAATAGCAAAGCAAGCATGCAAAAATATGCTGTTAGTTGTGTTAGCTTAAAGTCATTATACCAACATGCAACTAACCTATGCTATCCATTGATACGCTCGTATTTATGCTATTAGATATATTTACAGTCATTATTATCCCTATTTGTACGAGAAGAATCTGTCATCTGTCAGAATTGACATTTGAAGGTAGAGAATTTGACGCCTTTCGTTGAAAGAAGCTAGTACCGATGCCGAGTTTCTCTTCACCCTTCCTCCGTTCCATGAAAATCTTCCCTCTACCCAAATATCCACCTATCCGGCGCAAATGGCCTTTACAGTCTGCTGCAATCTCCGAATGACTATCATTACTAGGCAAAGAGAACGAGAATGGTGCGAGTAACAGCCCAAGTAACTGCCAATGAACAGAAATTTCCCAGACCAAACAGAAAGGCCCCGTTTCCACTACTGACATTCTACCACGGTTATTTCAGCCCTCATAACCTACCTGCGTTCCAGTTAGCTACAATGTTACCCTTGTAATCACTGCTTTCGTCACATAGCGGTTACCAGTATTCCAGTTCAAAAGAAAATCGACGATCGTTATAGAAATGCGCAAAGATGATAGCACATTGAAGTGTGTAAGCACTTGAAGTTTTATTCAAGAATCTATATTGATTGTTATAAGAAAATGTCGTCGGGCTTATCGCGTACGCCTAAGGAGCAAGTCCGTCTCCTCGTGAGCAATGTTTTTGCAATTCTTTTGTTCGGTCATAGCTGGGAAAATATAATTAAATTATGTAAACCATAGGTAATAACAACTCTGGAGCATCATTGAGCATAGACAAAAATCAAGTATTAAGTCAAACAAAGACACCACACCAACTACGTTTTCCTAGATGCACACTCCGCGATCCTTCACCGCTATCCGTGATTCAACTGTTTTCCCATAATTCTTACCAGGATTTTGACTAACTTGCGTTCCAATTACAAAAGGGACACGACAGTAACCACTATTCCCTGATCTAACAAGGGTATCTCAATGCTAGTAGGACTATCTACCATGGTAGGCGTTTTCGAGCGTTTCTATTACTAGCATTGCGCGGGTAGAGAGTTACCGTCGTAGAAATGTCAGTAGTGGAAACGGGGCCAAAGTCAATGAGATGAAACTTAACGTAGACTTAGATTGAAGCAAACACAAGTCAAGGTTAAAAGTGGCGTGGAAAATAATTCTCCATAAACTCAAGTCACATTGCATTGGTTTCTCCAAAAAGTTAATGAAGTTCAGTCTTTAAAGTCAAGAAAAGGTAGCATAGTGCCATAATTTTTTGACTAGAAGAGAAAACATGGGCGGACTTGTAAAGTATGGTGGGAAAGGAATAAAGATACTGCAGACATGCAAGTTGGTGCACGCGACTCTGACATCTTGGGCAAAGCACAAGAAGAGGAAGAAGCGCTGTGCGGGAGTAACGAGCCGAGAAACGACAATCATCTTAAAGGTGGTCATTAAGAAGTCACTGATTGACCAATTATGTATTTTTTAACGAGTGTCTCATCAAATATTCTATCCATACATATATATTCGATGAAGACGGAGGTATTTGATGACTCCCAACGATACCGTTGAAAACTTTTAAGGGTTTCCAACGATCTGTTTGCTCGTCTTCGTTCCCCTCTTCTCATTTGTTTTCCCTTCCGAGTCCAGTCGACGCCTCGTCAGTCAGTCACTCTGGAGGAGGGAATGGCCCAAATACGAGAGATGGTTCTCACCCCGCTTCATCAAAAGGGTGAAGGGAATGAATCGATCCCATCGCGAGAAACATTTGACGCCGCGCCGATTCCGAAAATAATTCGAAATCCGACCTCAGACCCGCATTTCAATGTTTGCCCGAATCGGGATGAGATAGTAAAGTTCTTGATAAACTTAGTCGGATGGAGTGTCGACAACAGATGATGCAATGTCAATGTTTTAGTGAGCCAAATAATTTGAGTGCTCCGAAAAGAAAAAGGCCGTTTTGGTTGGTCGCCATTCCTAAATGTTCATTGGCCATCCTACTTCATGCCATTTCATGAAAACTGAGAGAAGTGAGTGATCATATAACCATTACATTCGAAAGTACATTCCAATACAATTTTAAATTCACAATAAAAAAATATTGGATTCAGGAACTAAGAATTGGACATGACAACCAACTTCGTTGGATACTGGGGCGTCATCCAATTAGTTAGTTGACGCATACATTTTAAATTGATTCGTAGGAGTTGGCTGCACCAACCAACTCCCTTGGTTGTCCACATCCAACATCAAAAGCCAACTGTAGTGGATACAGCAAATAATCGCTACGTTTTATTGACTATGTATTCATTCCTGCTGTTGGACATAGCCATTATTGTATATGAGTCTATTATCATATAGAAATGGCATGTTAACCTAGTGAATATGCTCACATATTGTTTGGAAATGAAGCACTGAAGCACGGATGAATCCACTTTTACAAAAGGACTCAAATATTCACATACTAGACCGCAGTATGCAGTCAATCTGCAAGCCTGAAGGCCAAACACAAAATTGTTTACGATGTGTTCACAATAGAGATGTGCGAATACTACCTGCGAGTACTCGAATACTTCTAGTATTCGATATATCGAATAATTATGCTGAAAGAATTTGATATTCGAGATCTCGAATAATTATGCTAATTACACTATATTTGGAGTGTTGGTGAACTACAACATTCTAATTTAAAACTCGACAGAACATGCTGTATTAACACTTTCAGCTCCCTCATTAAGGCTTATAAAAGTTTTTGTATTCAATAATCCATAATTGGTGGTAAAATTATTTTATTATATAGGTATGTCACATTTAAAATGTAGAGTTAAATATTTTAATTCGATCAACTCGTAGCTTTTTTACTTCAACAGGCAACAAATTAATTTTCAGAATAACATTTACCATATCACTTGCAATTATAGTAATCGAGGTATTCGAAATTCGAGATATTCGAGTCACGATTTGATATTCCAATTCAAGAAATCTGCTATTCGACCCACCTCTAGTTCATAATAAACACTATTTATGGCACACTCTCCAGTAGCGTGAACGATGACGCCCAGGACCAAAACGCCATTGTTCCGGTCCAACGTTCAGTAGAACCCGATCCGAGTGTTGTTTATGGATACCGAATCTTTCTAGGAAACCACAGGCGGTACAAGGAAAGCAACTAGTCACCTCCTGATGTGTGAATATCGCTTTGTCAGCACCTTACCTAACTAACCACACTGTTCCTCGAGTTAAATCTAGTGGTTTTTGGTTTATTGGAAGAAGGGATGAGTCACCTACAAAAAAATGTGGCCAGCTACTTTTTGGCTCTTTCGTTAAAAAAAATTAGCTGCTAATCTACACGGTACAAACGAAAAAATGTTACAGCTACTTTTTATTTACACTCTCAAGTAGTAGATTTTGAACTATTTCTTAGACGAATGAGTCTAATTTGAGCTGCATACATTTTTAATTCCAATAAAACAATGTTAATCTTAAGTTTTGGAGAGGCAATCATATAACGATTATATGAGTTTTCTATCCCATGTTCTCAGTTTCACAAAATTATGGTGGGTGAACAGCATCCCTCAGAACTGATGGTATCTGAAAAACAATATCTATGGCATCCAATCGCAATACTCTCAAAACCGAGGAACCAACACTTTGAGACACCTTCTGTACCAAAGCAAGTCTCTTGGTATGGTATCAGATGCAAACATGTTGCATGATGTTCAATGGAAAGACCATTTAATGATGAAACATGTAAAGTGATAACATCAGAAATATTGGGGTAGAACTTTAAAATGATTATAGAACACATGAAAACTCGTAGCGAGCTTTTGTACATTTTCATTCATTTTCGGCAGCAATTGTGCCTTAGAATTCGAATCGGATATATTTTACTCCCCGAGCGTCTAAATTTTCTTTTTGCTACGGAGAACATCCTCTTATCACAAGAACTTGATGATATCAACGTATATTTTTTAGCAACTTTATTATTTTTAATAAAGTAGCTAAAAATAGCTGCCGAGAACAGATACAAGATACTGAAATTACTTTGGCTGCTATTTTTACAGCTACTACAAAAAAATTGTACTGCACTACAGCTACTGAAGCATAGAAAGCTGCTACAGAAGAGTACGTACTAGAGTTAATACAGGTAAAGAAATTACCCATCCCTCATTGGAAGTGAATGCCGGGAACAATTGTCGGATGGTAATGCTGGCCGGGAGCATCACACAGCGACAGATGTTCCAAGGTCCAGCTTTACTACGTTCAAGGTTCAAAAACGAACGCGCATATGTCCTTCTGCTGTTAAGTATTAACCAACTGCATTTTGAGGTCAAAAATGCTCGCAACCGCCACATAAAATTAACGTTTACATAACAAGACGAACTGCACTGACCAGATATTAAAATAGTAGGCCTAGGTGTATTTTCATTCAATTAATGCCGGAAATTTTCTCCACAGGTGACAGTTGTAGGGACGCGTGTCTTGCAAGGGGTCAGGGCTCTGGATGCTGACCAACCTGGACCTTACTCCACCGTCCACTATTCGGTGCTGCACGGACCCAATTCGGTGAGCAAGAGTAATTATCCATGCTAAAATGTTTTTGAGAGAAAGAGCTCATGATTAATGAAGGCCTGCGTCATTTGAAAAAGGGTGTTTTTTCACCTCTGCTCTCTCATGTACCCATGGAATGGAAAAAAATCTCATTTTAAGCTGGAGTAAATTTTATTGGAGAAATAAGTTTATGCCAAATACAGCGAAAGGAGTGTTACTCTGCTATCCTTGAAAAAAGATCACCAGCTGTGATTAAAAAATATTTCCCATGAACGTAAAGACCACTTCGTGGTCCTGAAATTTCTTGAAATTATAAGGAACCGTTTATGATTCATATCCACAATAGTATTTCAAATATTTTTGGTGACTGCTATATTCCTTGATAAACTATTATCCATAAAATCATAGAAGGGTTAATTTTAGACTGATAAACCATATCAATAAAACCAAATATGTACTAGGTTATTATCCGAGGTTCGATTTGTTCAGAGAACTTATTTTGAAAACCAAAAAATATATTGTGTTTGAAGAGTTTATAAGCTCCGAGGATTCTCGCTACATCGAGTGGAATTTGTGCATACTGAAATAATAACTTTGACAAAAGTAGAGGTCATAAATTTGACAAAAGACAAGAGAGCTTATAAGTTGCTATATTTTGCTGATCTGGTGATATTAACTGAGAGAAGCTGTTTCTTTTTGGATGCCATTCCCGCCAGTACTTCAGGACTAAAACAGAGCTTAAGTCAACTTAAATTAAAAATATATATTTTGAAAACAAATTATTCTGATAAAAAAGCTCTGGAATAATACTAAGCTCATAAAGATTCAAAGAGACCCGATCAGCATAATTAGATGAAGTTTCTCCTCCTTCGAATACTTCATTCGTCTATCGATCTCAAAACGTATTTAAATTTTGGCGCACAATCTATTGCGATAGAGGTTGATCTAATCTGATTTAACCCATCCTCACTGGACATGTTGAATTTTCTTCTCACTTTGCACGCCGCTCAGGTAGTTTTTACGGATCTCGGACGTCGAAGACTGCCTCTCAAGGTAAGAAGCGCACGAAGAAGGCATCCGAAATCCGCTCCCTGCTT
This sequence comes from Platycnemis pennipes, assembly GCA_933228895.1. Classification (NCBI taxonomy): domain Eukaryota; kingdom Metazoa; phylum Arthropoda; class Insecta; order Odonata; family Platycnemididae; genus Platycnemis; species Platycnemis pennipes. The sequence continues at coordinate 120,551,474 of OW121854.1, read as the reverse complement.
TGCATAGAATAGAATAGAAGTGTAAAGATGCTGTGCTTCGCTCACCAGCACCACGCCCTCGCCAACATTTCAAATTTGTTTTGATTTTCCGCAATACTGATATAAATTTAATTAAGCGAACTTTTGCCGACTCTTCTGTCGACTTCTGAGGCAAAAATGAATGTCTTACCACATAGGCGGTTGCAACAATGGAGACCGAGGATTCTCAACATGGATGGTGGACACCAGCTTCCATGCCCAAGGAAAAGGTCAATAAAAATTCAAATGGGAACGGTTAAATATATCCATAGTTGCAAGCGTCAAACGTCAATATACTTAAGGAGGCTCCACCGAAATATGAAATAGATGTCATTTTTGTGAAAATTTCAGGACACATCATTTTTTGGCCCTTCTATCGATTGGCAATAAAATGACGAGGCCTTTTCATCATATATTTTAAGAAAAAAGACATTGAAAATCAACAATTTTATGTGGTTATATGGCAGAGCATAGTTGTAGCAGTAAAAGTTGCAGATTAATAATGTAGAGATAAATGTCGTTTTGAAGAAAAACTAACATAAGATGCGCAATTTTATGTAGAATTTAGCATTGTAAAAAAGTGCTGGCCTTACCACACTTGTTTAATTGATATTAATAAATGTTTGCTCAAAAAAAATCAGAGAAGTCTTAGTTACATGGCGCTACAGTATGTTGTTATCACTGGTAACGGTAAGTGTGACGGAACGTGCTAACAAGCCTATTAACTAACGTAATTTAGGAATATGCCTTACCAAGGTCCTTCTTATATTTTTTATGTAATTTAAATATTTCATTGGTTACTGACATGGTGTAATTAATACCAATGCTTCCAAATGGTAGCAGCGTCATTGTTGCCAAACAAATTTCAAAAATATGAATATTAATAAATTTTAAAACAAAGGGTTTTATTTGCATGGGAATAGTTTAAAACTATATAAGAAAATATTTAACCTATTTTAGAACACGCAATAGCAGGAATGGGCATGTATTCTCATTTTGTAAATTAAACGTGGCAACATCACGTCAGTCATGTTTCGAAGTCAAAATGAGTTAAAAAAGCTGGGAAAAAAATAATGCAATTACAAGACGCTACATAATAGCATACTCATAGAATTACTGTGTATGCATTATCACCCTATAGATGAGTTTCCCATATATGTGTTTTTCTGGATCGGTATTTATTCATTAACTACCATAGCTCTTTTACGGGAGTTTGAATCGCAGAGTCACGGTGGAACCTCCTTAAGACATTCACTTTTTCCTGACGATGCCGGAAGAGGGGCTGGGGGAATCTTATACTTAATTAAATTCATATCAGTGTCACCGAAAATCAGAACAAGCTTGAAATGGAAAACGCAATGAAAAGCTTAAATCAAAATGGAATGACATGTTTGAGGTGATCACTTGAACCAAGCAGCATATCAAAGTCAGCATTGATGGCGCAAATTTTGCCAGGTGCCCATATCCATCTAATAATATCACCCCTATTCCTTGCCAAGCATGAGCAAACAAATCTTTTTTTATTTTATCCTCACATACAATACGCATGGGTCCTTAAATAACGTAACGCTAAAAGAGGAGGGAACAGTCAGTCACGATTCCACACTGACAAGGAGGGGGGCCCAGCCATTCGTTACATTTGCATTGGAAGAAGACGCCTAACAAAACCAATTCTTTGTAGAAATAATAATTACACAATTGATAATTACGGAATTGAGAAATAAAAAGGTTTTTCTATGGAACGGCTGTTTAATTTTAAGGAGCTACGCGAAGTCAAAAGTTTTTCGTGGCATGGCTTGTGTGACGTGACAGTTGCTTTCTGAGACAACCATGTTTCACGTGGACATCGTCTCAGAGAGCAAAGACTTTGATGCGAATGCGCTGATTTTATTTCTCTCCCCCGCGCAGGATTTCTTCGTGTTCGTGAATGCTCTCGAGGGGACGCTGGTGTTGAGGCGACCTCTGGACTACGAGGCCCTCAACAACTTCACTTTGACTCTGCGGGCACAGGTAAGCACAGCGACGGAAAATCGGGGAACCGGTCGAGTGGATTAAACTTTTTCATTTTAATTATGAGTCGATACCGCAACGTGCACCTGAAACCACCAGTTATATGCATAATTCATTCCTGAAACGTGGCGTCGGTTCTTCTTTCGTTGATTCGTTCCGCTATTATTCTTACAATTCCTGAAAGAGGTATTAAGCAAATTACGGCCTGAGTCGCACACTACGTATATGAGCAAGAGTTTTGCAGCTTTCTAGCCCAGGGATTAAATTGGTTCGGGACAAATTTTAAAAATAAGAAGCTGATGTGGCTCTGACAAGAAAAGGGGCAATTTTCTGAAACGAAAAAAGGGAGATTAATGTAAAATTAAGGAAGCAAAAGCAAGAACCGGTAGATAACATGTGCAAAAATTAATGAGGGTGAACATGTGTTGATGGTAAGCATGTTAGATGAGGAATCGCGCCGGGCAAGTATTGACAAAGAGAAGGGGATCGGAGAGAGGGGTGTTGACCTAAGAAGATCCACAGCTTAAGTTCCACAGAGAAAAAATTATTTGCCTTGACTTGTACTCGAACCCGGATCCCCTGATTTCCGACCAGGTTCTTTAACCAATTAAGCCACCGAGGCGTCATCTTTCCCTGCGGAATTTGAGAGACCTTAAAGGAACAAGATGTACTCGAACTGCTTAACATATCATGCCACCAAGCAGTCAATATCGTGCGCATGGCGCCACGGTCCAAGAGGTAAAAGCAAAGTCCATCTGCACCACCTATAGGTATACGGACCTTGGGTAAAAGGAGATATTAGTCAATACTTATACATGGAACTTCGTGTAATTGCGAAGTTCCATATCGCGTAATTAAAAACTTGGTCTTAGAGGAAACAGGACGAAGTGGGTGGGAGGATTTTGGTAAGTAGGTTTGTAGTAGGACGAAGAAGGAAGGAGTAGAAAGGAGGAAAAACGAGAAAATAAGTAAAATGCTGCACGGAAGAGTGGAATCGACGGTGAAAATTCGGAAGCAGCAAAACTGGATACACCAAGCATTACTAAGAAATGATATGCTGTTTATGGACATATCAAAAAGGATTCTGGGTAAGCGTGGGGTAAGGAGGCGTTTGCCTCCTTACCCCACGCTTTGGCAGACATTGGCGTTTTGAACACAGCTAAGGGAGGAAGAATGCGCGAAGAGGTGAGGAGAGAAATGTCTCGGAGATGGAACGATATGTAGGAGGTGAGCCGGCAACTGAGGAAGGCAGATTAAATGGAGAGGCTAACCAACAACGTGGGCGTTTACTCGGAACCGAAATCGCTATTTTGTACACGAACTCGTTAGATCGAAACGAATAATGAATTTTAGTGAAAAAATTAATTTTCTAACCTCAGCCATTCGCTCATAAATAAAAAATTAAAAAAAAGCAAAAGGTGACGCCCAAAAAACGAACGTTAAGGATTACTACGGCATCCACCTCGCGTCCTTGATTGTTTGGACGGGAAGGGAGGGGAGTGGAGGTGGGGGGCGGAAGGTCTGCTCGCACGGATCCTGTCGCAACCACTTCCATTGGCAGAGATCGTGATTGTGCGAAGGAGTTGCACAGTCTCAGTTGTGATTGGACGAAGTGGATGACGTACGAGTACTTTTCACGCCCACTTTTCCGAAAGGGTTAAAAACATCAGTTTTTCGCCGCTTATAAATCGAGAAGTAATTGACGGATCGAAGAACGGAAAAATATGGATATTTTAATTTTACAAACTCTATCAGATTCGGCGATAAAAAAAATATGGTAAACGTCTCCATTGGGTAACTTCAACGAAGATTGCTCCCCGAGTGGCAAGACGCCTGGACAGCGCAGGGAATTCAGGCAAGAGCGCATGCGCGGCATGGGAATTCCCCAAGGACGAAATGGGGGTGGCCATCTGATGATTCCCGACCGATTCCGTTTGGATTCACTCACGGGTGGCTCCTGCTTCAATTGTAAGCGGTCAAAATGAAGAGCCATGACCTTGAATTCCGGAGGGAAAGAGGACACGTGAGTTAACGTATGCGTAGGCCACGAATGTTGAATTTGCAACTTCCGTCAACGTTAATTCATCACTTCCCTCCTCCTCCTTTCACACTCTTTGTTTTTAAAAAAATACCAAAGTAAAAGCTATAAATGGCAATATTAAAAATGAATGGCTCTAAACCACGCCGAAGGTGACAGAATATTAAATCCGGAATTATTGCTCTTGACCTTAATCTGTCTTACATGGGTTCACAAATGGCCAATTGATACAAATGAGTGAGGAAACACAATTAATATTGGGAACTTAGATAAATAAAATCGATTAAATGGCTTGCTGCGTAAAACTAGTGCGAATGTAATGGGAGTTTAATGGAAATATATATGAAGTTAGAAACCTACGGTTGACAGTAGTAGTGTACGAGAATTAGGTTTTAAAGTGATCAGACTGTTTAGACCATATCGCACTAATCTCACTTAACTGAACGCTAAGACAGTCACAACACCCATGCCGAGGCGGGATTCGAACCCGCGACTTTTGTGTTGTCCGTCCCATATGCTACCCGGGCCGACAACCCAACGTGGCCTGCATGGTTTAGAGCAGGGGTTCCCAAACTTTTTTGTACTAAGCCCCCTCCTGTTAAAATGGAAACCTTCAGAGCCCCCCTTCACAGTAAATTATGTAGGCACGTGAAAAAAAACAAGTTCTAAAATGAAAACAAAACATGTATTTTTACTATCACAAAATACAACATTATAAGTTTCAATTTAAAGAAATACTGTTTAGAGAAAAACATCGACAAAAAGCTATATATTTTTGCTATACAAGAGTTTTACACAAGTGGATTGTTAAGTTTTCTAAACATCAAGGTTGATTTTTAAAATCTACACCATAAAATTAGTTAAAGAAATGTATGGATTTTATTTACTTAGAGATTTTTATTTTTAACTGGTCTCGCGCTCGCCCTGACATGTCTTCGCGCCCCCCAGTTTGGGAACCCCTGGTTTAGAGGCTATTGAATATCAAAGAAGTGCCTACTACATGCAGTGCGATAGCCAAGGGAAAAATAACGCTGATGATAAATAGTGAAAGCAATAATACAAGATTGTCGCTAGTGGCATTCAGATCAGTAGCGCGCCAGACTGTACGGGAAAGTAGCATTTTTCTCTCTTGCATTCAAGGAGGGATTTGATGAAAGAGAATGAAGGAATGAAAGCATTGGGCGGTTCTTAATTTTTCCTCCTCTTCTGGAAATGCTTCGCTAACTCCCACGGCCTACAAGATTGTTCCGTTCAACCCGCTGCTGCGCCTTCCCTTCTAACCAACATCACACCTTCGTGTTTGCTTCGCCATCACGCAACACCGAATATTTTCGCAATCGATGCTTCAAAACATCTCCTCCTCCACCAAAAGTTCACGCCAAAATACTATTAAGACTCAAATGCCTTAATCGAGAGCCTGTGGCATCTTGGCAAATACTCTTCATATCCGATTGAGTGCAGCCCTTTCCCAACAGTGAGGGATGAAGATCACACAACTCTCCCCCACCCACGGCCTTGTGACGTGTGTGGCCACACGACCGAATCCTTTGCCCTTAACGGTACGAAGCGGGTCCGAAAGGAGTGCCTGATGCATGTCCTTGTGCTCACCACCCATACAGCCCTCCTGAATTACGGTTCTTTCCCACCCCCGACGAAGATGTGTTGGCGCTCCTATTCCTCCTCGGGAGGGTCGCCCACAGACACGGATTTCTTTCAAATTGACAATATATTTTTTTCAATGCATGAGGGTATGGGAAAAGTTCATGCATGGGTCCAGTTCATCTTTACAGCTCGGATAGTAGTGTTGAATTTTCTTTACTGGATAACTCAACTCACAGACAGATTAAGGTAAAAAGAGATTTAATTTATGATCTTGTAGTAATCTCAAGAGACAAATACAAACCTTGTAGTTGTCTCTTGTCTTGAGAATTTCAAGTGTAGTGTAAACAAACTTGCCCTCCATGACAACTCACTGTTTTCTTTTCTTAATTTCAATTAGCATTTAGATAATTAGTTTATTACTTCAACACTTTCCCATGTTGATTTAAATCAAAACTCTTCAAAACCAATTGAGTGATTAATTAAATTAAGTTATCGGCCATCATGTCTCATGATGTGGCTGATTAAGTTGTTCCGTCTTCTTCTCAGGGTATTCACTCCTATTACAACTTCCTCGTTACTTACTCGGTCGATCCATTTAATCTTCATCATTCTTCTTTAGCACCACATTTCGAATGATTCCACCCTTTTCTTCTCCGTTGCTGTCATCGTCCATGCCTCACTGCCGTAAAGAAACATGCTCCAGATGTACGTTCTGATGAATTGTTTCCTTACTTCTACGCTTGTATTTCCAGCTGTATGTAGATTCTTCTTTTGATAGAATGCCCTCTTTGCCTGGGCTATTCTACTGACTATTTCTTTCTTGCTTCGTCCATCGTTGGATACTCGGCTTCCCAGGTAGCAGAACTCTTTCACCTCTTCCAGTGTTTGCTTCCCTTGTTTAATGTTGGTTTTGGCCTCTTCTCTTTTGCTGCACACCAATAGGTATCTTAGTTTTATTCTTATTGATCTTCAGATGGTATCTGGCCATAGTCCTTTCCATGGTTATTAGTCTTATTCAGATCCTTCTCTGTCTCTGCTACGAGTGCTATGTCATCAGCGAATCGCAGCATGCTAATTTTTTCTCGCGGATGTGCACTCCAGAAGACTTCTCTTTGATTTCGTTGGTGGCTCTCTCGATGTAAACATTAAAAATTAAGGGGGGACAGTACACAGCCATGTCTCACTCCTTACTTTATTCTTGCTTCTTCACAACTGGGTCCAGATTTAATCACAGGTACAACTCGAACACATGAACTACAGTGAGCTAATATATAAAAATTGTACTTGGACTTTAAGACTGAGCACATCGATGATTCCAATAAGTCGGGCTTGCAAATAGTTTCTTAGAACTGAACGTTGATAGTTTTCTTCATGGAAGGCTAACTATGTCGCTAATGATCCTATCCCCTGAAACGTATGTCCAAAGGAACTAATTTCGAGAGGTATAATATCCTTACACGAAGATTTTGGTGAAACGTCACTGTGGACGTGAAATTCCTCCAATGACATACTGAGGAAGTGAAAAACCATTAGCGACACATGGCCAACACACACCAAATATCCTAACTACTTAAGGTTACGTCACCGTTCGATGAGAAGGGGGATGACGGAAGATACCTACCGACGCATCGGCTGCGAAACCCAATTACGCAATCCGCATCTCAAAGTACGCGTAACCAAAACACATCGGGCCAGTGCGTTCCTTTCGGGGTACGAAATTAGTGGAATGAAGGAAATTAAAAATCTTAGCGGAAGTGCCTAATTAGTTCCGCCACTGCCAGTCACCGCGGCGGACTGCCTTAGCTGCCGCTCGGGTCCCGTGACCCAAGCGGACCACAATGAAATCCCGAATGGAGGGCATTCAAATACATAATCCGAATCAAAACGGTAGTTTTTAGCCGCTCGAAACGGATCCATTGTGCGCCGTGCACCCCGTCGACGATAAACAATTCCCTATAAAGTAAATAAAGACTCATTGGTGGAGTTGGCCTTCATCGTCAGACGATTATTGTTTCTTTGCGGGAAAAAAATAAAATTTGATATATAAAAAAGAAGGAATAAAGAAACGAGTTGAAGGGGAGAAAGCACTTAATACTCCTTGGCCTCATTCAGTATCATTATTGTCAATGGCAAAAGCACAATCGGGATTCAAATATGAGGGTTTTGAATGATCGTAAACAAATACGGTATTTTCCTGTTATTTTTTTATTATCTAGATCAAAAGTTTATAACCTCTGGAGCACATATTTTAAGCCGTTCGACTTTAAAAGGGCGATAAGTATTTTTCCTCATTAATTAGAAAGTGAAAAAATTCAGCGACGCGAAAACGCGACGGCAAACTATTGCGTGCCGGTGAATTAAACGTGTGACGTCACACTCTTTCCTCCAACTACCTTTCACTAGTATCTAAGGTAGGTATATTTATTCAGTTAATTTATTGTGATTAACTGTTTTTTATTTATTTAAAATTATTTATTCAGTTGATCATTTAAAAAACAGATGGTACCTATTTATTTTGCTAAGAGTACCGTGAAGTCATTGCCCGTAGTCGCGCGAAATTCACGTCATGCTTCACAGTAGCAGAAGACTCCACGAACAGGATGCCCTGGAGCTTATAAAACGACTATTAATACCTCGTTTAACGGCAGAGACGTTTCGATCTTTGGTAGTTTTCATAGGCTATTATTAACACATATTCATTTGAGCTGAGGGGCTCTGAAATACAATGGTAAGTTCAGGAGACGAATATTTCCTAGGCCTCGCGATGTATACTACATACCTTTTACGTCAGCAAGAAGGCAGCGCACCCCGCCATTTCTGAGTTTTTTAAACGACCTTAAAATTAACATTTAATTCTCTACTAAACTAGAATTTCCCAATCCAAATTTTTTACGTCAAAATGAATACATTTGTGGTGGAGCTCGAATTGCAATTAATAAATTCAGTTTTCTTTGATGAAGGAAACTCCCACATTCAGTGTCTCTCCACTAGGTCTCACTAGCATGGAAAGGAATACGCGATTCCTTCAGGGTCTGTTCTGAGGATATCCAATCCCGAGGGAAAGGAACAGGCGCTATTCATAAACTCGCATTCATGAGCTAAAACGAAGCCGAAAGTTGGGCTTATACTCAATGGTAACTGGTCTATTGACACAGTTTACTTTCAGCCGTGGCCATTAGCTCAAGGGAGACACTTCCTCAGCGAGAGGAATGCGAGCCTTTTAACGTCATGGGATATGTTCTAAAACAGTATTTTAAGCCTTCATCGAATTATATTATTTTATAATTTTTAATGTTTGAAATATATACTATGGGGAAATGCCCCAAATGTAAGGCAAATATTCCTCCTCCAAAAAAAGGCTATCAGATTAATCACTTTTTCCTCTCCAAGTTAACCCTGTAGGCTTCTTTTTACAAAGCTTGGCATGCCTACAGTGTATGGTATCTAAATACATAAAATTCGTATGCATATCAAGGATAACCTTGGTAAACTCTTTTAGATCAAATGTACATATTTATAACACACGGAGAAAAGATGATACTGATGCTATATACTGCAGGCTCGGCAAGGCTTCACTCTGCCTTGAAAGAGTTGGTATAAACTCATTACCCTCTCAAGCCAGATGTGTCTCTAATGAGAACTGCAGTTGAGTCCTATTGACTAGGCTCACTACTAAAACTTCATATTCTGTAGATGAATTCTGGTAGCTCAATGTAAATGAATTACTTTTTTAATATTGTTAAGTGCTTCTTACTAAGTACATGTTGGAGGCCCTATGATAAGCTTTTTCTTTTTTGTGCATATTATTTGTATGTTGATGCCTTTTTATTTTATTCTGTCTTAATTTGACATCTGTAATGTTTGAACACATTGATTGATTAGTAAAAATATTATTACTATCATCAGTATCACCAGCCACCATAAATAAAATTGGCTTGATGTAACTCTCCACTGCTGCATCAGGGGCATTGGAACTATTTTAGCTGGGAGGGGCCAACCTTGAAAAGGGCCCGGCTCTTAAGAAAAGGGCCCAGCTCCTATGAAAAGGGCCCGCATTTTTTGTGGATAGGAGGGGGTAGAGACTATAATTCCGCTAAAAGTGCATATGAAGGTGGTAGAATATGCATCAGAAGGGAAAAGACAAGCTGGAAACAAGTGAAATTTAATTTTTATTAATGAAGACTCATTTCTCAAGGGCCCGGGGCAAATTCTGGGGGGGGGGGGGGGGGGACCGAATGCCCCCATGCCTCCCACTTCCGACGCCGCTGTGCTGCATCCAATGAAATGATTTAGACATCAATCTTTAACCACCAAAATTTGGGGAACTAGAGCACAACAGGACAAAAATATGGGTCTCCTAACTTTTCAAACAGCATCATAGGGTTCACGTAATATTAAAAATTGACGATAAGGGACATACATAGTACCTAGAATAAAGGAACGAAATACATAAATTTATAGAAAAAGTATGAGTTCATAATAATCATATCGTAAAAAGCATGTTGTTGGGGTGTTCTGCTTGTTCTCATCTCTTGCCTCATTATTACTGTCCCAACAAATTGAAATCAAGCACCTACATATTGATATTTTATGCAATTAATTTTTATGTGGTGGACAATTCAACATTTACATGATGATTGTGAAGTTGCCACGCTTGTCCAATATTAACATTTGCATAAATACCTACCTCATTAAAGGACCAAGGGGTTCCTCCTCGACATTCAGACTCAACGCTCACTGTGCATGTGATCGATGCTGATGACCAGAATCCTCGATTCTTGGATGAGAGGTACCTGGCCACCCTTCCTGACGGAGAGGACGTTGAGGAGGTAAGTTAAATAAGGGCTACACATTGATTAGTGACTAGCTACCTTATGAAGCCCTAAAAGTATCCTAATGTAAACTCAAGTTGATCAGCTTGTTAAATACAAAGATGAACTCTTGAGCTTTACTTTTCACGGAAGATTCATTTATGCAAATTATTGCTTTACCATTAACATATGAATGTTACACAGGTGAAAACATACCTACATTGGTTGAGATCTCTCTCATAGCTTTTATTGCATTGCAAGTTTAAAAATGTGTAATTACATAAAATGTAATATGGTAAAATATCAATGTCAGACTAGCCAATGAGTTTTTGCTGAAATGATGCTAGTAAACTAAATTTGGAATGTTTTCCTGTAGAAGTTGTAGGTACCAACTTCACTTACTACATCTGATTTGCCTGAAACATTCAAGAAAACAGAATTTCTCAGTCTGATACTAATGCATTGGGTATTGAGAGGGAGCTTCATTTTTTTTCATGTTTCCAAAATTAGGGTATATCTTTTATACTGATGAGGTTAAGGAAACAATGCACTTCCACAAAATATATTTATTTACTCACGACCATGGTTTCGATGCATAGCATCATCTTCAGGTGTCAAATACAGAATTGTAAGGCCTTTATATACAATTTAACAGTGGGGGAGGGAAAAGGAGGGGTGATGGGTTGGAAGGGAGGTCTTTATATACAATTTAACAGTGGGGGAGGGAAAAGGAGGGGTGGTGGGTTGGAAGGGAGTTGCATACCCCTCCCTTCCAACCCATCACCCCTCCTTTTCCCTCCCCCACTGTTAAATTGTATATAAAGACCTCCCTTCCAACCCATCACCCCTCCTTTTCCCTCCCCCACTGTTAAATTGTATATAAAGGCCTTACAATTCTGTATTTGACACCTGAAGATGATGCTATGCATTGAAACCATGATCGTGAGTAAATAAATATATTTTGTGGAAGTGCATTGTTTTCTTAACCTCATCATGAAGGAATTCCACGTAGTCAAGCCAGACACCGTCAACTTCTTTTATACTGAAAAATACCATTTGTACTTAATTTTCCCTTGAATAGGAATTGTTTTAATTTTGGTGAACAGCAGCGTATTGTTCTACCTTTGCAAAACTTTACCAATAAAATTCTGAAATTCATCTTCTCTTTACTCATATACAGTAAATATAAAACGATTTAATGAATATACCATTTTTAATAAATACTCTCATTCAATTTAACTCTCAGTAGACTAAATTAAAACAATGGTATTGGTTAAAAACTAGGCTGTAGGCCCCTCTTTCATACTTCATTCCCTTAATTTTACTATCTGCTATATTTGTGCTCAATTTTTAATTTCAGGGAACAAGACTGGAGGTGCTACCCCAGGAAATAATGGCATTTGATCAAGATATTGGAATCAATGCCCCAATCCTTTACACCTTTGACTCAGGTTAGCCACTATTCTTTCACTTCTCTGATAATAGTGGATGCAATACCAACGAAAGGTCATTGTGATGTGATAGAGTGTGACAAGGATTAGCATGTACTAAAATCAAAAACTCCTAAGTCAATAATGTCATAATAATATTAACAAACTAAAAGACTTATTTATTGCTGAGTAGAATTTAAGTGAAATGCAACCGACAGCAAATGAAAGGCTTGTGTTTTATGGTTAGGCCTGGCTGTGAAATTGATTCTTCTATATTTAAAAGTGGAAAAAATATTTTTTCTTTTAATACTAATGGTATTGTTTTACACTAATAAAATTAATGGTGTTCTACTGATTAAGGCAGGTTTTCATATTCAATTTGTAAAATTCTACAGATTTTTATTAAAACCGACCTAGGTTTCGACTTAAAGTCATTATCAAGGACCTTTTCCATCCACACCTTCTGCCTTCTCCTAATTTCATCTATCAAATTTCTTTCCCCTCCTAAAAATTCTAGCTCTTCACCATTCGTCCTCCTTTCAACCCACTTTACTTTCTCCATCCTTCTCCACACCCACATCTCAAAAGCCCTAAGTCTATTTTCATCTTCTTTTCACAAAGCCCACATTTCCACCCCATAAAGTGCAATGCTCCATATTAAACTTTTCACTAGTCTTTTCTTTACATCCCTACTAGATGCCCTGTCATTAGTTCATGCCTGCAAGAGAAAGCTTCTTTTGCCAATGTGATTCTCCTCACTTTAATGCTTCTATACCCTTTTTCCTCCAACACACTACCTAGATAGCTAAATTGCTCCACCTGCTCTAACTTCTGACCTCCTAATTTTATAATTAAACTGGCCTTTTATGTCTTTGAAAATAGCATCACTTTCAATCCTGGTTTATCTTCATCTCATACCTTTTGCACTGTCCCTGCAACACATCCAGCATTTTTTGCAAGCCTGGCTGGCTAACTGGCTGACTAACGCTTGGCCATACAGCGAACCTCAACTATTTTATCTATTTCCCCCAACCTTCACTCCAGCCTCATGCTCATCCCAAGCCTCCCTCACCATTTCCTCTGAGTATATGTTAAAAATAAGCAGCAATAACGGACAGCCTTGCCTAACTCCCCTCCCTATTGTGGCCCAATCTGATTCTCCATCAGCTACTCTTACTTGTGCTTCTAGCTTAATAAATGATAAAAATTAAACAAAGTGTTGGCTATCCCTATTTTATATGCTTGCATATCCAAACTATATGCCATCACTTGTAGATTTCATGGGAAATAATTAAGTCGACTGACATCAACCAAAATCAAACTGTGCACAACAAATGCCAGAGAGGGAGAGTCAAAAGGTAGTTTTACACGGTAGAATTTTGTGTACAATTTCTTGTACGAGGAAAATTGTACCATGTAAAGCAGCAACTTGTGTGAATGCTTGTGCGAATGTCTGAGTGACTGAATGGAAAATAGAACCTGTTCTGATTCCATTCAGACTAACATACAATTTCATTCAGTTTCATACATTCATTTGTACAATAAAATGGACAGTGTAAAGCGGCCTAGAGAGAACTATCAAGCCAATTGCTACTCTAGATGATCACAGAGAGTTAATAGGTACTACAGTCAAGCCCATTTATAACGAAGTTGAAGGGGCAGAATATTTACTTCGTTACATGTGGACCAGTTTTTCCCAGCCTCTCTTTGACGTGGAATAATCTTAACTTCGTTATAAACAGGTTTGATATAAGTGGGCTTGACTGTAGTCCTTTTGGTGTCAGTTGATGACAAAAACATTCACACTAATATCCAGACTGTCCATTTTTGAACTTTGATCTGGCTGATACTGACTGTGAAAATAACCAGTTTATAAGGATGGTAGTTTTAAAAGTTTTTGGAAGCAGCTGATAGTGCAAGTTGTCGGCGATTGAGTTTTCATGGCCACATCACTACGAAACTATTTCATAATGATGTGTCATGAAATGGCAGTGAAAGCTTGATTGCTGACAACCTTCACTGTGCAGCTGCTCCCAAAAGCCTCCAGCAGTAACAACACTTGCTGCGGAAACCTGATATTCAGATGGTGAGGATGGATATGATTTTTAGTTTTCAATGATTGACACTTACAGGTTCTTCTGAGTATGGGCCATTTGAAATAGGAAGGTCCACTGGGAGAGTCATTGCTAAAGAGAGGATCAGCAGAGGACAACTCCTGCAGCCAGTCACCTTGGTCATCCGTGTGAGTTTCAATCCTCTTAACTGATTCCACTGGTTTCCCTACAATTAATCAAAATGCCATTACTATTCTTTTCAAATATTAAATTGCTATGTAACTTTTAGCAGCTCCTCCCCATCCCACAGATATACAGGGTACACACGATTACCTAAGTAATTTTCCTGACCGATTCTTATCAGCAATTTTGTGCAACTCCTTCATCAAGTTAACAGATAAAATAGTTGTCACATTCTAAATGAGTAACTCCTCATAATGCCCCTTTCTCCCTTGGGAAATTTATTCACACAGGGCTCTCTACATGTATCTGATAAAATCATCCAATCTTTTTTCCACGATTTTTGTGAGGTTTATCCTTTCCTCTACTCTCCCTGAAAGCTCCTTGTATCTTACTCACTCCATCCATTGGATTGTTATCCTTTTTTTAATAATAATAAATTTATTTTCTGTGACAAAGCCACCTTAGAATAACAATGCAAATTCTATTTGAATACCAGTTGGCATTCAACACAACAATAAAATGATTACATAAAGCAATATATATAGCAGTAAAAATGTTCTACATTACATATGATCTTTTACAATTAAGTATATACAAAGGGTGGAAAAAACTTAACTATACAATTTTTGTGGATAGATAGTCTCAGTACTTTTCTTTAAAATCAGTATACTGATTTAACTTTTACCCAATCCTCAACTTTAATCCAATGCTCAATAACACATTTCAAATGTCTCCCGAAATACCTTTGTTTTGCTATGACTCGTAACTATACGGGAGCAAGTATGCTGCATATGTATGCTCGGATGAAGCATTTCCCCACTTCATTTTTTTCATTTATGTAACACGTAAGATATTCATAAGTTCAAGAGGACTCAAAGGTTACACCACAAAAGTAAGGTCTGAAACCTAAGAGGAACACAATGTAGGTACATGCCCAAGGCAGGATTCAAACTCAAGAACTTTGAATTGCCAGGATAACAAACTACCCACAAGTCTACTGGGGCTGGAGGCAGCCTAATCCAGAATATTCTTTTGCCTCAAGCATATTCATTCTTCATTTAATTAGCATTGTAATGCTTCAGATTATCACGTTTTTCTTCTCTAGCCACAATCACCCATTTCCATGCTTGCTTCTCCATCAACTTTCTCTTATTCATTCCTTTGACATTTCATGGAAATGGACTTCATCACATATAAAACTTTTAAAATGAGTCATAAGATTTCTTGGCATTATCCTTAAAAAAAATAGCTGTCAGTCAAACTTAAACTCACTGAAAATCCTCTTGCTATCTGCATAGTTCTCTGACCGGTTTTTTTTCTGTCGCAAATTAAACAGTGAAATAATTTATAAACTGTACAAACCAATAGTTTAAAAAAATGAAGGATTGAGGCTTTTGAGTATCGTGATCATTCAAAAAAAAAAACCTGAACTACTTATCTGGAATTGAAAGGGGATCTCCTGTTCTAACATGAACAAAGTGTCTTTCAATATGTAATTGAAACACGTGTCCCCTGGCAAATGAAATTATAATAAACATTAATTTGCTCTGTTCGTTCCTCAGGCCACACAGTTTGATAACCCTGACCGCTACGCCCTGAGCACTTTGACAGTGGGCAGAAGGGGAGGTGGCATTGGCCTGGGAGGAGGCATTGGTGGTGGTGGGCAGGTTGCTCTGCAATTCCTGCAGCGGGTGTTTGCAGTTGCTGCCCTGGAGAATGCACCCTTGCACAGCGTCCTTGTGACTCTGCTTACAAATAAACCACCGGACAAGGTGAGTGACTCCAGCAAAACCTTTTGGAAACAACACCATCGAGTGAAGTTGTCTCTGCCGTCATTCCCATTGTATTCAAATTTCAATATATTTTCTGTATATTTAATCTCTGACTTTAGTAATTGCATAGCTGCTCAGATAAATGTCAACAATACTCTTCCAGATTATGCTACTTGAATTTCAATTGCATTAATTTAAACCCAATGCTCCATTTCTGTGCTGTAGAAAAAATTTGAACTGGTCACCTGACATCTACAATGCACCAGAACCCCAGACACTACTGCTCCATTAAATCCTAATGTTAATATCATGTCTCTCATATCTCTCTCCTCGTCTTCATTCTCTTCTTTGATAGCCTTCACACAGAGATTGCTTCTATTGCATAATTGTTCTCCATTTTGGTCCCAATTATGGCATCACATCTTGAGGCTTGAAATTGTTCCTTATTCATTACTTTGTCGTCTTGACCTTCACTGATGATAGACTTTCAGTGCAGCTAAAATGATTAGCTTTTATACCCCTCTTACCTGTTTTATTATTTACTTCTGTACTGTCATTGTTGATGTCTTCCACTTATTCTCCTTTGTAGTCTGCGACACACATGTAAATCTTCACCATAAGTGTATCTGTAGGTCTCAATCTTCACTATTACTATCCTTTTGTTATTGGGGGAAGGGCTTGAAACACTGGTTCCTATCAGATCACCAAAGTTAAGCAATGTTGGGCCCAGACGGAGGTTGGATAGGTGAATATTCTCCATACCCCTACCGCAGTGCTCTTGTCCCATTTGCAACTGGCAGGAAGGTAAAATGTGGGTTGGCACAATGGGTCCAAAGGGGTCTAAACGCCAGGGGGGCTCAAGGAGGACCCTGCCCACCCCTTCAATTTACATCCGTTTACTGCACTGCATGAAACTCATCACATGCATTCTGGCACCATGCAACCAGTGATTTGCCTAATCCAGCATTACCATTCAATGATCCAGAGAATATGATGATTCAGGAGCTTCCACATCAGAGCTCTGGTATATAAATAAATAACTGGTATAAGAATAAATAAAGGCAATCAAAAAATTACAAGTTACCACATGTTTTATAGATAGCACACGTTATTCACACAAAAAAGTATAAATTCATAAAAAATGAACTTGCCAATATACATAAGAAAGGTATAACAGATAAATCATATGCAATAAAAAAATAAGGGATAAGAATATTGAGGAATATTAGGGTGTATATAACCATAGAGTAAGTATAATATAGAGGGCTCATTACATAGGTCATAATTGTTATTTGTTTTGAATGTGGGACTGGAAGGTTTCCATAGATGGCGAGGGAAGAAAAAAAAATGTAAATTGGAGGGGGTGGGCGGGGGCCTTCTGGAGCCCCCCTGGCACTTAGACCTCTTTAGATCCATTTTGCCAACTCACATTTAACCTGCCTGCCACTCGCAGACAGGGGATAAGAGCACCACGGTAGAGGTATGGAGGGGGTCACCCATCCAACCTCTATCTGGGCCCAACGTTGCTTAACCTAGGCCCTTGCCCTAAGCGAGGGGAGAATGTTTTGTGTTACGTAACAAATGATATATATATTGCTTCCATTGCTTTTGTTTTTATGATGAACTTAAGTGGCACATTCTAAAAGTGTCTTGTAGTCTGCTCCACCTGCTCCTTGTAGTGGTGGATTGTGTTTTTTTTATGAAACAACAAGAAATGTTTTCTTACCCTGTGACAAGATTGGTGTGCTTTAATAGTGAGAGAAATGTTAACTTACACATGTGGCTGTTGATGTTAGTTAAAGGCATATGATCCCATTGTAATAATAACAAAACTGCAACAATAGCATATGTTGTGTGCCCCTTAATAAGATTTGAAAAAAAAACGAAAGCAATGTGTATATTGTTTGCGACATAACACGAAAAATTCTTACAACGGCATCTATGGAAACCTTCCAGTACTACGTCCAAAACGTGTAGCAGTTTTGCCATATGCGGTGAGCCCTCAATATTATACTGACTCTATGATATAACACATTAGGTGCACATTCTCTACCAAAAAATATGGTAGTCAAATTAAGTAAGTTCTATTCAATAAGTAATTTGGCCTTAATGTATGCTCAACCCCACTTTCTTTTGGCATTTGCTTTCTCAGCTCTTGTAGACACTCATACCAATCTGTTCAATGGATAAGGATTGGTTATCAGAATGGAAATATTATGCACAAGTCATGTAAGATCTGGTGTTTTCCCGGCGAATAATATGTGTGAAGATCTCTCGGGTTTCACACTGGGTCAGGTTCTTCATATCTTCCTCCGACGTTTCGATGGGCGAGTCGCGCATCGAAATGTCCGAGGAAGATATGAAGAACCTGACCCAGTGTGAAACCTGAGAGATCTTCACACTTATGCACAAGTAGCTCACTATTCTTAACACAAGTATGTGAAATCATACTTGTAATAATTTAATCATCACGATGGCTAATAAAGAATTTTTCTCTTTTCTTGCAAGATGGTAAGGTTCTGGTTGGAGAAAGACCCTCTTGACAGTGAGGATAACAGCCCTGTGTTTGGCATATCACCGTATGGAGATATTGTGCTATTAAAAGCACTTGATTACGAAGGCGAACATCAAGGATACTCTTTCCTGGCACATGCATCTGATGGAATCTCAGTAAGTGCACAATACATATTTATTGGCTATTTCAACTTGAATGAAATATTCACATGCCTTCAAAAGCCCATCCTAGATAAATGTTCCATTAACTCTCATGGTGCCAAATGGCCGATATTGGCCCTAGAGCTATGAGCAAGAATGCCACCTGGCCTCTATATCAGCCGAAGCCATTTTCATTTACACTAAAAATTATCCAATATATGTGAAATAGTGTCAATTGATACATCCTACTGCCTCTCTTATTCCACCGCCAGAATGACACTGCAAGGGTGAACATCTCAATCCTGAACGTTAACGACTGGGATCCTAGATTCAGATTCCCACAATATGAGTTCACAGTTTCACCGAGTGATGGGATGTGGGGTGCAGACGGTATTGTGGTTGGAGTCGTGGAAGCCGCAGATGGTGATGCTGGGGACACAGTCTTCCTTGAACTCCAGGGCCCATCAGCCAAGTAAGTGCACATGAAACAATACGCAGAAGCTTGATCCAAGTGAAAGAGTTTTCAGGGAAGGTGGTGAGTCCATTCCAATGAATGGTGAGTCCAATGAATGGAAGCCCAATAATGAAACACAATGCAAAACTGTGCCCATTTTGGCCAATGGTCAGCGTACAGTCAGGAACATTTGAGTAACTTTCACAAAGCTGACTGAGTCAAGAAGGTAGACAGAGGTAGAGAGAACTACCAAAGACATATAAAATAACATACAATCAATGATTTCTTTATTATGTATTTTTCTAATGTCATTGTATTTTATTTACAGCAATCCTCCAAAAAAATCGTTCCTCCCTCAAGCAGTAGAAATTTATAACTCTTCTCCTATATAAAGAGTAGATACTTTAGATAAGGGCTATAAGACTGATGGCCAATGGACGTATTGATGCCCCCTGTCATCCCCTGTTCAAAAGATTTAATTTTCTACTGGTGCCTTGCATATATTTATGTTTATGTACTTCGAATCAACCCTCTTAGTGCGGCTGGCCTATATACCAGCTTTTGCATCTCGGACGAAAAGTGTGGCGGGCGGATATATGTATTGGCCCAACATAAATATATGGTTCTACCTTATGACATTAACATACTAACATTTATTTTTCAATCAATATTAAAAAATTGTCATTATTAATCAGTTCAACTTGAAAAATGTAACAAAAACTACATATATATGACAATAGCATCAAGTTTTTTTTTTTCGTAAGGTGCTACATTTTATTAAATTACCCTCTGAATTTCTCAACCAGGAAGAAGGTTAGCACTAAGAGGGTTAAAGAGAATCTGTCTCTTAGTGTAAAAAAATCGACAATTCATTCATATAATACCAGCCTTAGAGATGGC
Organism: Platycnemis pennipes; assembly: GCA_933228895.1. NCBI lineage: Eukaryota > Metazoa > Arthropoda > Insecta > Odonata > Platycnemididae > Platycnemis > Platycnemis pennipes. The sequence goes on along the minus strand of OW121854.1, from coordinate 120,531,547 downwards.
TTTCATAGACCTTTTGCTCATACTCAAGCAACTGCAACAGGTTCTATATCAATGGGGTTAATACTATATATAACAAATTGAGTGATAAACTCATATAAATTGACAATTTAACCACTTTTAAGAATAAAATTTGACGTTTTCTTCAAGATTCCCTTTTTTCTCCATCCATGAGTTCTTGTAGTGGTAGATGTAGGTATATAACGTGTTACTATCTTTTGTTTGTACTGGTTATGATGTTATTTGAATTGTATCTTTAGAATGTGACGTTTCCTATATTTTGTATGATTTAAATAATCTCTGGGCAAATAGACAATTATTATTATTTAATGAGTAGGTAAGGCCGTGGAGAGTTTTAGTTGAAATAGTCCTGTTTTATAGTTGATAATGGACCTTACACATTTTGAGATGCATCATATAACACAAAATCTTCAACCATGTCACTGTGGCTATGCTCCTGCAGGAGGGATGGGATAAATTAAATCCCATGGGATAAATTAAATTACAGTAAAACCTCGCTTTTACGTCCCCGCAATTTACGTTTTCCCGCCATTAACGATTTTTTCTTCATGTCCTAGTAATGTCCATATATCCGCAATGTAACGTCTTCCCTTTATTCACGCTAGCAAATTTTTGAATGGTTCGCCATTTACGTTTTACGAGACGATTTTGCCGTGATTGTCGTGCTGGTTGCATAACTAGTGGTTGGACTCAACGCTCCGTGAAAGACAAAGTAAAAACTCATGCAGTAAGTTACCACTATTAAAGAGAAATAAAATTTGCCCAGATATACCACCATTTATCGTGACGTCGCTCATCTGTGCAATTGTAATGCCGCGAGGGACTACAGTACATGTACGTAGTTTTTCTCGCGATTGTTGTTCGGGTTGCATAACTCGCGGGATGGCTGATGCTATCGCATTGGTGATGAAATTTTTCATTTATTTAAGGAGTGTATGCTTTTCAGCATTTGCGGTCTTGTCTTTCTTTTTTGGAGGCATTAATACAGATTTTAAAAAATCCTCCAGCCAAATTTCATCCTCATATATCCTACGAACACACCCGTAAAATCATCTCATTCTTCTCTAGCTCGATTCTTAAGTAGCTTTGATAGAATATCACTATAGTCTCCACACCTTCTTTTCTCATAATATTTACCCTAACTTACTAGCATGTTTGGATCAAGACTCCTGGCCTCAGTTCATCCTTATCTATGTCATTCTCCTCATCTATTCCCAAGTTCCCTTGTCTATCATTAATGCCATGCAGTTCTTTTCACATTTTCCTTACCCCTATGCTGAATCTCGTTAAGTTCTATCAGCAGCTCTCCTGACTTAACAGTAATGAACAGTGTCTTGACCACTCTAGTGTCTACTACACCATCCCCCTCTCCTACTATACCCCCCCCCCCCCTCCATCCTTTCTCAACTGCTTGCTGTTCTGCATCTTCCCTCATACACCTGTAAACTAATTCCTGATATTCTCTCCAATTTACAACTGTACAATTTTTTCACACTCTTCCTAATCTTGGCCCAACCATATGTAATCTAGTTAATATATCTCCCCATGTCCCCATGCATTTCAAATAAGAGATTTTGGCATTATTAAAGAGGTTTTGTTGGAACTATATTTCAATTTTAAACTTGTCATTCAATGAAAGCAAGAATTAGGCAGGCAAAATCAAGAAGCAAGACTCTTTCAGGCATAACTTTCATATAAAATTGCATACCCTCAAATTACACTTTCCCGCGATTTACACTTTTTTCTCTAGTTCCCCTCAAAAGTGTAAAAGAGGGGTTTTACTGTACTAAGTCAAAACTAGAAACCTCGGCCAGAAAATAAATATAATGTCAACGTTGTATGGAAATTTATGACAGAAATTAGCAACTTAAAACTTACTTCTTCTTCATCATCATCGCTCAACAATCCTGAAATTGATTTGATGCAGCTCTTGACTCAATTCTTCTATTGGGCAGCCTCTTCATATCAATGTAATTCCTCTCTTTTACATCCTTCACTACTGGCTCCATATATCCCATACAAGGCCTGCCTTTTCCATTCATCCTGTTCACTTTTTCCTTGATGATTGCCTCCATTAGGCCATCATGTCTTAAGATACGGCTGATTAAGTTCTCCTGTCTTCTTCTTAGAGTTTTCAGCAGATTCCTCTTTTCTCCCACTCTTCTTAGGACTTCCTCATTACTTACTCAGTCAATCCAGCTAATCATAATCATTCTTCGGCAGCACCACATTTGGAATGTTTCCGATAACTGGACATACTTCGCTGCCATATATTAAAATGCTCCAGATGCATGCTCTAATGACATGTTTCCTCACTTCCACGCTTGTATTTGCAGCTGTAAGCAGAATATCCTTTTGGTAAAATGCCCTTTTTGCCTGGGCAATTCTATTGGCAATTTCTCTTTCACTTTGTCCATTGCTGGTTACTCAGCATCCCAGGTAACAGAACTCTTCTACTTCCTTGATTTTTTGTTTTCCTAGTTCAACATTTGTCCTGGCTTCTTTCCTCCAACTGCATACCAATACCTTAGTTTTTTTTTTATTGATCTTCAGACTTACTTCTTGGTAGAATCAATCATATTCCCTCACTTCTTTTCGATCAACTACCCTTTTGAAATACTTCATTGAAAGGAGATTTGTAACTTCAATATTATAGACATTTTTCTGATGAAAGTTAATGCCTCCTTCATGATGTTATCAATCACTGATGATTTCTCAATCAACTACCTTTTTAAAATAGGTACTCCATTGGAAGGAGATTTGTAACTTCAACATGATAGATATTTTTCTGATGAACTTCAATACTTCTTTCAGGATGTTTTCAATCACTGACGATGGAGAGCTCAGACTTCGTAACATATCTGCAATGGATTCATCAATGGCTCATCTTGTAGTGGTGGCAAGAGACAGCGGGATCCCTCCAAGACTGGTAAGGATGATCATGTGCATTATCTTTCAAGTGACATGCTTACAAAGGCTAGAGTTAAAGAATCAATAAGAATAGTTAAAGTGCCATCATTAGACCCTCCAAAGTTTTATTAATCTTAAGTAAGGGGCATGACCTCACCTCCTGAGATAAACAATAATGTTTCAGTATGGCTTTTATTTTAGTCTGATCTGAAAACTTAAAATCATTGTGATGCCATCCTTCAGTGAACTTGAGGGGTGTTGAAACTACATATCTCATGGACCAAACTCATTCCAGGCATCTGTACCAGTCACCATTCACTTCCCGGAGAGTACCCCACCAGAGGTGCAGAGAGGCGGAGCCATTGGTGGCCAGTGGTCTCCAGGAAGCGCTGCTTTCCTCTTGGCTCTCGTCTTAGGCTCTTTGTTTGCCCTGCTTGCCCTTCTGTTGCTCCTCCTACTGGTCTATGGCGGGTAAGCACACTCCTTTGCAATCACTATTCCTTTTCCCAAGCACAAATCAAAGGAATCTGAAACTGTCCACCTACAAGTGCAGTTTAACTAAGGCATTTTGTCTCAAAGTATGTATAATTGTAGATGTACTTTAAGAAATCAAGTTTCCAAACTTAATGTAATCATTGTTATAAATAAATATGAAATATTTTAGTTCACATTTTAAAATATATATACATACTTGTTTTCTCATGCATTTTGTCAACTTTTGTATAAAATTTAAATAACATAGCCTTGTAATATATTTGCTTATCCTATACTTCACATTAATATAATATACATGATACAATGGTTGAAAAATAATATATGCTTTGTATTTACTTATCAATATCATCCATTGTATTCAACCCGAAGGTTGGTTTTTGATTAGAGGTTGGTTTTTAAATGAGGGGTCATGGTGGCCTAGTGGCTAGGGTGCTGAGCTACTGAACAAATGGTTCTGGGCTCAATTCCCGAAAAGGGTCTTTCTGGATGCCCCCACCTAAAATCTTCACAATTCGATTTTCCACGAGTCAGAAATTCATAGGAAATTGCTGGTGGCCCAGGGAAATGAACTGCCCCCCCCACCCTGAATGTGTGAATTCCACACACTGATGACTTAGTACGGGGAGAGCTCTACTCTCACCTATCAAAAACCAACCTTCGGGTTGAAGACACTATTCATCATGTCATTCATTGTCACTCACTTGACTATATTTGCATTGCATTTCTCACCTCTACTAGAGCACAGAAAACTAACAGAATCACAGGTGAACGCAGGCTGTAAAATATGATAGATCATTCAAGCTAAGTTTTCTTAGGCGCATTTCAGGAAAACCACAGACTTAACACTCTGAAAATACCTGCAGAAAGTTTGGGAGGGGTCCTTTGATACACTCTGAATGTTTACCTTTATGCAAAAATCAGGTTTTACGGAGAGGAATCCTTAATTAATCCTGACTACACTACCCATTATGATAAAAATGTGGGGAGAATCCTATTCTCCCAGCAAATGAATCATAAAAATTCAAATAAATAAACAATTAGAAATAAAACACTCATCTCATGAACTATGACAAAATATATACATGTTTTTAGATAAACTTATGATGCAGAAATTGCTCATGTTTGTAATAATTACAGCATCCTCTTTATTGTAATACTGAAATATTTCACTTTCTGGTCATCTACTGAATTATAATACACTTTATCTTTCAGAAAATGGAAAAAGGGAACAGTCCTTTCTCGGACACATGGAAAGGACACAGAGAAAGTAGCAGGAGAAAGAAGGAATGACATTGATCGGGGAAAAGACAATGAGAAGAAGAAAGGTAAGAGAAATGAGGTCATAGAATTTACTCTACGGGATTCTTAGATGAAGCTTTAGCAACAAATGGTTGCTTTTAATTAGAGTGCACCATAAATAACGTTACAGTGACTTGGGAAATCTTTTTAAGATGTGAAAAAGTGGAATACAATGAAATGGTTTGGAGGGTTTTTCAGAAATGGAACCAATAAGTGGGCAGATGGGAATTTTTTTAAAGAATGCAGTTGAGATCTTTTTAAGTATATAATAATTACAATAAAAATATTTTTACAGCACAAAAAGTTGAGCAAAAGAATGTATAGGTATCCATGAAATTTTAAATAGGTATATTATTTGTTCATACTTTATCATAAAGTTTTATAGAAATAATCTTGAGAGAAACACTAAAATGAATACACCAACTAATGTGAGAATCCATGTGGAAATGAAAACCTAGCACTAGCTTAGACCAGCTTCCAGCTGTAATGGGGTCATTTACCATATTTTTTTAATTGCCAAATTCGATAGAGTTTGAGAGATAAAAAGACTCGTAATTACCATTCTTCTATCTATCTAGTCCTTCTCGAGTTATAAGTGGCCAAAAACTCATTAGTTTAACCCTTTTGGAAAAGTGGGCATGCAAAGGACTCATAAGTCATCCACTTTGTCCAATCGCGACTGAGATCGCACAGCTCCTTCGTTCAATCACAATGGGGGTCACACAAGCTGACTCCGCCAATGGAAAAGATTGTTAGACTCCTTTCTGATTACCTATTTCGAAAGGCATTGCATATTCCACAACATTGTAATTTGTGAATAAGCAAATAAACATTACCACACTTTTAGTCACAACAAAATGTATCATCATCATTGGTCAACAATCCTAGGATTGGTTTGATGCAGCTTTCCACTCAATTCTTCTATCGGCCAACCTTTTCAATGTGACGTAATTCTTCCCTTTTATATCCTTCACAACCTGTTCCATGTATCTCATATGAGGCCTGCCTTTTCCAATCTCCCCGTTCACTTTTCCCTCAACGATAGTCTTCATCAGGCCATTGTGTCTCAAGATATGGCCGATTAAGTTGTCCCTTCTTCTTTTTAGAGTTGTCAGCAGACTTCTCTATTCTCCTACTCTTCTCAGGACTTCCTCGTTACTTACTCAGTCGATCCATTTAATCTTCAGCATTCTTCTGTAGCACCACATTTCCAATGCTTCCACCCTTTTCTTCTCCGCTGCTCTCATCGTCCATGCCTCACTGCCATAAAGAAACATGCTCCAGATGTATGTTCTGATGAACTGTTTCCTTACTTCTACGCTTGTATTTCCAGATGTAATTAGATTCTCCTTTTGATAGAATGCCCTCTTCGCCTGGGCTATTCTACTATTTCTTTCTTGCTTCGTCCATCGTTGTTTACTCGGCTTCCCAGGTAACAGAACTCTTTCACCTCTTCAAACTTTTGTTTTCCTAGTTTGACATTTGTTTTGGTCTCTTCTTTCTTGCTGCACAAACAAAAAGTATACGAAATTATTTTGTTGTTCAGTTGTTTTGGGTTTTTTAGATGCGATAGGATCTCTTCAGGCAGACCTCCCCTCCCCACCCATTCTTCGTGAAAAGTCAAGGATGGGGGGGTGAATGTCGTAGTAATTGTTAACACAGCTTGTTCGGTGGTCATCACCTTTTGCTTATTTTAATTTTTGATTGATTGATGAGTGACTGGCTCTGGTTAGAAGATTAATTTTTTCATTAAATTCATTTTTTGTTTCCATCTAATAATTTCCTGTACAAAATATCAATTTCGGTTCTGAGTAAACACCCCATTAGGGGTGCAAACAACAACTGAGATCATTTGCACCATTATGGCTAGGAAGGTATTTTTGTAAGAGGCAGAAATTTAGGGAGTGGAGGAGAGAAACCCAACATCAGCATCAGCCTACGCTTGGCGGAAGGTGCCAAGGGAATTAAATATTAACGTCCCATCAGATGGACATGGGACATAACTTGAGGTGCTCTCCACAAAGTGCTCAAGTAGGGACCAAAACTTGCCATACATATCCTCCAGGATTTAAACCAGGGTTCTTAGAATGAGAGGCTCAAGGCACCACTCCAATCCTCACCCACATCCACAACTCGGAACGTGATGGTGGGACCTCTCCTCTGATGGGGAGCATCTTGATAGTACATTATATTTTAGTTACGTGCATGTTAGACCAATTTTCCTCTCTTACAAGCAGCCCATAAAACACAGAACATCCATGACTCATTGGAAATGAGGCCTTTGGGTTAGCAGGTGAGCACAAAGTGCACCTGTCTAACCCATTTGGTCTTGTCCCAAAATATGCACGCTTGGTGTACAGAAAAGCATGCTTAAATGGAGCAGTGTGGGAAAAACTAACAGGTCAAAGCTAGTTTTCTTGGCCAACCACAAGATATCAAGGGCATGCATTTACAAATATTTATAAAGATTGTTTTACACGGTCATTGAAACTGCGCGATAACACTTGAACAAGAAATAATATGCTGTGTAAGGAGATGACTTGAAAGGAATACCTGCACCACTGCGTGGACATCTAAGAGCAAATTAGAACATGCTCTAATCAGATTAATTGCAACAAACTGCCACTGAGGTTCTAGTGATTAAATAGGTCGATGACAATTGAGATGGGAGTTTTTGTTTGATCTTAAATCTTTTGGAGGTGCATGAACTGCAATAATCATGAGCTGGGCAATTCTTCATGTGGAAGCTTAAATTTCCCTCGCAAGGAAGATGTCCCCATCTTGTTTACTTGGACCACAGCCATGAGTTCACCATGCAAAACATGGGCTAGGCATACAGGACTACACTGTCCATTACTTTGAAAATGTCCAAAGATAGTCGTCTAATTGGATCTGAATGCCGATTAAAGCAGGGAAATTATATCTTCAAAACAGGTTTTTCTCTTGACAAAGTCAAAATTTACTACGTCATGGATTTTGCCAATGACTGGTCAAACGGAAGCAACATCTACTTGTCAGTTTTGATGACTGTGTACAATGGCCTTAAGACCAAAGTCTTAAAACTAATACAGTGAGAGGAGTGCTCCTTTTTGAACTTTCCACAGCACCAGAATGTCATGACGCCTCCCTATTCTTTTGCAGTGAATGGAAACCGCCAGAGCCACGACCAGGGAAACCATGCACCGTCAGTCAAGAGGGTTGCGCCTGCACCTCCGCCCCCATCACCGCACGGACATCCCCCGTTGCTGGGTCCAAGGTCCGTGACTGTTTCCTCTGGGTCCATCGATGGGTCCAGACCCATTGGGTGGCCCAGGGGCTCCATTCCCAGGAGGGTCAAGAAGCTCAGCTGGGAAGATGATCTTGCATCGAATGGGGTGAGTGGGAAACATTCTTTCATCATGCAAGCAGAGGAGTGCTCCGTACTGCAAGCAGTAGTGTTAAAAAGCATTATGTGCAGATATTTTTTATGCCGTTTGGACAATTTCTGAATGAAATTTTTTCCCACAGTCTCAAGTATCTGTCCCCTTTTATTCAAAATATGCTATCATTAGCCTCTATCATTTTTGTCTCCATCTTTTCATACCTCCTGACTGAACAAATGTTGCCCCAAACCCCCTTTCTCTCTCTTCCTCTTCCGCACTTCTCATTAGCTCCCTCAACTATCTACCATTACTTCTCAGCACACACTCAATCTACTTTCCCTGCTTCATTTAAGCTCTCTTCCCATAATTTTTCCCCACACCCAACACTCTTTCTCTCCTCCCAGCTTGTACTCTTCGTTCCCCTCCAGAATCAGATCCCATATGCCTTGATTATCCCATCCCTTGATTTGGAGATTAAAATATCGTACTTAAGAGCCATTGTGGAACTACACAGCTAGCTTATTATGCATATGCTACAAGTAAAAACTGGGTAATGTGAAATATCATATCATGCCAATATTATTTCTAACAAACTCAATATCTTGTGTGAAGAAAATCATGTCTGCCTTAATACCCAAAAATCTGTTATATTTTCTCATAATAAAATTGAAAATAACTTTCTACATAGTTAAGTTCAATAATAATACTATAGACTAGGTTAACTACAAAAATTTCTTGGCATGCATCTCAGTGCCAACCTCTCTTTGGAGCTTCATAATGACACTCCCTTGAAGAAACTTAGCTAATTTAATTTTATTCCAAATTGGAAGTTTATTTAGCAGTGCAAAATTTGACGAAAACTTATCCATCAAATATTTTACCTTTCAGGGAGACCAACAAATGTCAAGGGAGCTCACTCTTTACTTCTAGAAATCCTTTCAACAGAAGGGAGGAACTGATCCAACGAATTTCATCCCTGTTTTAAGTGTAATTGTTTTAAACCAGTGTGGTAGGCTTTAAGAGACAAAAATTGAACTACTAGTGCATGTGTAAACACTGAATAAAACCAAAGCTTTGAGGAAAATTTAGTCAAAAAACCATGAGAACCTGAAGAAGAAATTGTAGCTTTTAGAGTGACATTTACTGCCAAGTACAGTGACAAGTGGTGTTTCAGAGAAATAGACTGATGTGTCCACTGATGAAGGAACTAATAGTCTTCTGGCTAAAATGCAATGTGCTAACTCAAGAGGGGACAATTATGTGGTGAGATGCATATAGCAAACTTGGTAGTAATCTGATTCCTGCTATACTAAGTGACAGGCAGCAGTGTAAACATAAATGTGCTCATAAAAACAAACTATTTTTTTATAACTTTGTGTACATTATCATTCACCTCCGAGGACAGAATCATGGTCAGAGTAAAGGCATATGCTAAGGAGTTTTACATAACATTGACATCACCATGAATTGTGCTCCAAAACAGTGGAATAAGCTGCAAGGAAGAAGAGAAAATGATTGAATCTCATGGGATTTTATGCCACTAATGATCACATTATATTTTTGTGTACAGAAATCTATATAAAAGTGAATAAAATTATTAATATTTGAAAGATTTTTGTAAAATAATGTCTTCCTGAAATAAAACATCTTTAAATTGAAATTAATTATTTCTATTTTCAACTTCAATAAGTGTGATTGCTACTCAATGCAGACCATAGAGAACTGATATTTTAAAAATTAGAATGGGCACAAGATCATTTTCTTCTAGGTGTCAAAGAGAGGTGGACCACCAAATTGGAACTTTACATCAGCTCCACTGCAGCCTCACCCACGCATAAGTGAGGGTAGTTTGGGCAAGGTATGGAAGTGTTCTAAAGAGGAAGAGTCAGTTGAAGAAACCTTGGCTTTTGAGGAACAGTCTCATGTCCTTAATACAGCTTCAAGAGAGAGTGGCAATATTTTATTTTAAAATGGCTATGTTTCTTTATCCCTTAGCAGTGATGGGGAGTAAATGAGATAAAGTTACTGAGTAATCCCTTCAGCTGTTGCAGCTAGATTTTTCGACAACCACTCTGTGCGGAACAAAAGAGGCTGGAGACTGTCCCTCTTCTCCTTTGGGAGAGGATGAACAGGTAAAAGAACTCTTATGATCCTCTCCCTACTATTCCTTTTCTCTCACTCCTTGGATCAGTCACTGGTGACTATGGGATGTGAACAAATTAGTGGATTTGTTCACTACAGAAATAATTTTCATAACTATTCTGAATTGTTGATAGAAAATATGATATTAATTTTCATTGCAATTTTCTGTTCAATTTGATACCAAACACCACATATATCCATCAATTTTCGGGTTGTTCAAATCAGGTTTGATTGTCAGCACAATGCAAGCACTGTAAAGTTACAATAAAGCAATCCCTCAGCATGCACTAACTGAAAATTGGTGTTTGTGCTAAGGATTTTCTTGACCAGTATTCCTGGACGGAATTTTTTTCGTGTGTGACATAACACAGGGCAATAAATTTGTAAAATTCTTCGCAATTAACTTTTTCTCACAAATACCATATGGCTTTTGGGTGAGAGGATATTGGAGCATACTAGGCTGTCAATGTACATTTTCGTTTTGTTTACAATGTGTGTCACCAGTTCACAGTCAAAGAAAATTTTAAAATAATCACTCTCTAAGCTCTCTTCGTGAATCACACCAGATTTCATTCCTCATGAGCTGGCATCAAACAAAAAAATTACAAAGGGTAAAATCACTGACACAGCCCCAAGATGTCTCCAAATCAGTTGTGCCGCTTCCTCTGGGTATGATTGCCCCACCATCATCTGAATCACTTTCTTCATTTTCAATTTCACTTTCACGAGAAGAACCAAACGATCCAGAAATTTTTTCTCAATATCAGAATGAAACAAAATATCCAGGATTTGTTTGCCAGCAATGAATTTCCATCTCTTGTCGTTGGAAGGATGATATCCATCGGCCATGATAAAGGCGACTAACTATTCAAACATGCAAAAAGTGGAAAGCACAACAGAGGAGTGTTTGTAATGACTCCGGACACAAATGTAAGAGAACTATGACCACTAAAACCAATTGAGCAAGCATAAGGAGGGAACAATTGAACCTCATGGCATTGGAATCCTAAAGAGTGGGAGAGGAACCAGTTTAGGTGGGGAGGGAGAGTGGCAAATGGGTCCTCTCAGCAAACAAAGAGTTTGGATCATAAGTATAAGAAGAGGCTCTGGGCCCTAGAAGCAGGACACGGTCACACATACAAGAACGTTTTCCCCACAGTTGCCTGAGAATACATACAAGAACATTTACCGCAGCTCAAGGGTTAATGTAGCCAATTACTTTTTTGGGTATTTTTTACTTGCAATCGTTACATGAAAAAAAGGGACTATTACTTGCAATCTACTCATGGTTTTCTGAAAATACATAATTGTTACTTTATTTATATAGTAATTGTTATTGTAATGTTACTATCAATACTGAAAATACCCTTAAATTAATCATAATATTAATTACAATTCATAATGCATTACAATAAGAAGTGTATACAAATAAGGAGTTGTACAATTGTTTACATACTGTTGTAAATTTATTTACGTATGATTGTATAAATTGTTGTACAATTTAGATTAGGTACAATTATGATTAGGTACTCATCCCATCTCTGTCCAAATAGTGTTATCACAACAGCCTATTGAACAATGCAGCATCACTATGCAACACTTAGATTGAATAATAATGTTCGCAGGTTTAAGAGAGTAATACAAATGATTTTATTATAAGTGTCTTTGTAAATTAGAAAATAATGAAATTAAGACAGTAATAATTACCTCTCACCTTTTTCCTTCAAAATAAAAATCAAGTTATTCACAATACGATATCGCAGACTACAGCATAAATTGAATGGTACATAGTTCATACATACAATGTGATGATGTGGAATGAATCTGAGTAAATATGATATTTTATATCAAAAGTTCATTTCAGTCTCCTTTACCTTAATTTACTTAGTGAATTAAGTCACATTTCTTCCATTCTGCTCAAAACACGCTTCAGATCTGCAAGTAAAGAGAATGCATTTTAAAATACAGCAAAGAGCTCACAAATCATTGGTCACCAATTCACAATAATTTACAAAACGATGATAGTTCCTTGTATGAGTCGTGCACACTAAAATCATCTGAGCACAGGTACAGTATACAAGCAACACTACCAAATTGCTTCCACTGAATGAAAAGATACTCCTCAGAAATCATTATCATCATAATAATCATTATAATTGATCATCCATATGCCAGTAAAAAATTCTTTTGAACACATTTCAGAAAATAATGTTTGGGCATGCCTTTTGAGATGATATCATCCCTCTGCTTGATGTGAGCCATCAGAAATCAAATCACAGTAAAAACACCTGACTTCATGGTATGGAGGCTTTCGCAGTGATTTGCTGGCTTTGGTTTATTTGGGTTTTTTCCACATTGATTCATTTTGAGGACTACAATTTTGCCGGTGTTCCAGTTATTATCCGTTTCAAATATCTTTGTGACTGAGAGGCAGGCCTTAAATTTTTGGGGGTGAGCAAAGTGAAAGTCGCTCGTCACGTGACTTTCTCGGAGCGAACTAGGATGTAGTAGGCGTGGCCTAGCCTCTTGAACATTCAGTCGCTCTCAGACCTCCGTAGTGTGAACTTCGTGAATCTGCTTGCTGTGTTGCCAAACCTCCGCTGCCTTTGATCGGTGCTTCGTGGTGTTCTTCACGAAGCTTCTGCTGGGCTGCATGTGTACGTCATACGGAAAAATTACAAATAGAAGATTTTGATAAGGAAATTTCACGCGACGAAATTCTGGAGCCGATCGTCATTCAGTTACATGAGAGTGGTAGCGAGGGTGACGATGACGAGTTTGGCAGCGAAGCTGAAGGAGACAAAGTTGCCTTGGCCACTCCAACAGTGTTAATGAAGCTAGGAAGCAATAATGTTGCTTGTGTTAAAACTGGTGAATACATTTTTCATGGAAAATAAAAAAAATACTAATCGTAAAAACATTTGTGTTACCATTTCTTTGGAAAAAAGTATTTTAGGACTTGAATAATATCGAAAAAAGGGTTGTATTTGTTATGCTATTCCAACTTCCTGCCGCTACCGTTTTCGTGAGTAATAACATTCCCCTTTTCGCATTCAGGTATGCTTTTCTCAAAATTCCCCGGTGAATCAACCAGTTGCTTTAATTCCACTAACTGCCTGTTTTGAAGGAATTTGCATTCCATTATTTGTCTCTAGGAATCCTTTATGTTCTCTGCACTCCACCTGTGAATCGACCAAGTCATTAGGTCCAACTTTTTCCATAATGACCCGCTACCATACCATGTTGCTACCATACCCTGACCTTTCCCACTGAGCATCCCGCGGATTTCACGGCTCAAGTAGTTTGGGACAATGACATTGGCAACGTTGATCTCGTGTCTCCCCTCTCAAAGGCCGTTCCCCACCCCCCCGGCAGCGGAGACTTTCGAATGGCTCCGGACCCTCCCGAAATGCACCCACCCCCACAAATTTAAGGCCTGCCTCTCAGTCGCAAAGATATTTGAAACGGATTATAGCATCTTCAGGTGTGAAGTGGACTTCCAACATTAGCTGGATTGCCTGCAAAACTGCAGTCCTCAAAACAAATCACTGCGGAATAAAAACTGAATAAACAAAAACCTGACTTCATGACTTGGTCATGTTTACACCATTATGAGACAGCAATTGAGTATCACAACAAAGCCTAACTTTTATAACAATTAAAATACAGTCCTAAGTTATTCTATGTGACTTCATGGTCCATTCATTTTTGATTGAGTTTTGAAACGAATTTGAATTAAAAATTGATTGGAACAAATTCTGTCCAGAAGAATTTAAACTCAAAGGAGCCTTAGTTTGTAAAATTTAGAAAAAATAACCAATAATAATTTTCGGAACCTAGAGAGTCACAGGTCGGGAGAAGTTATTAATGCAGCAGTAGTTAATTATCCAAGCAAAAATAAAGTAGCTGCATTTCACAACCTCATCCAAAGTACAGATTCAAATATAATTAGAGCAACAGAAAGTGGCTATCGAAAAACATTTGGATCAGATAATAAAGTATTCCTGAAATTAATGTCAATTCAAATAAAGGATAGAAAAAATGGAAATGAAGGAGTTTTTATATGTATCTGTAAAGGATCTACGTGTAGAGAGGAGAACTAATTACTTAGGGGAACATAGAATGCATTTGGTGTATCGCTAAAAGTAACACAGCAAAGAAGATATACGTAGGTGTATATTATAAACCACCAGACACCGGTGGTAACTCATTAGTGGAACTGGAGTCAGAGATAGGTACACTTTTTTCTTGGAACAAAGAGGGGTTAATATCAGGTGGGGACCTTAATTTCCTTCAAAAGACTGAACATTCTTCACATGAACTATGTAGTAACATCGTCGATCTGAAGAAATGGTATTCTAGATTTATTAGCAACAAATGTACCCAAAGAGGTTCTAAATATGCTGGATAGTAGAATTAGTGATCATAAACTGGTGCATGTTTTTCTATGCTTATATCCCATGCATAGAAAAACATTTTCAACCAAAAAGGATTTACTTGTTGAGTAAGATAAATTATAACTGTATGAAAGAGGAGTTGAGTGATTTATTCATGTTTTTATCAAGCAGACCAAAGTATTAGATACAGAAGATTTTTGGAATACATTTTCTAAGGTCACTTGCAAAATATTCAATAGATATATACCAAGTAAACCTAGGTTATTTTTTATATGAACTATCCAGTGGATTTAGTGATTTTGAAACTGAGGCATAAAAGTTAGACAAAAGTTAATTAATGCTGCAATCACATCAAGAGTAATCTCCATACACTGCTGAACATGCACCATGCATGCACATTATCTGAACAAGAGACAGCAACTAATTCTATTATAACTCAGGCAATGGCACTGCAGGACATGCAGTATGAAGAATATTTCTCATGAGTGATTTACAACAGCTGAAATCAACTGCATCTAAGACAGTCAACGAACACTAGACACACTCAACCAAACACATGAAAGTCATAGAATAAGTATCGCAGAAAACTGCCTGAAACAGGTGGAGATCCAACAATCTGTAATTGATTGAAAGTAGAATGAAATATCAAGAAGGATAAAAAATCAAACTTTTTCTAGAATCCAGCCCAGACATTTGTAGTACTTGCTGAACCTTGCGACACACATCAGGTATATGGATCAATCTGTACGTTGAAATAATTAGAGATACAAATTCTCATACATACCTTGTATTAAAGTAGGAACAATAATTGGCGTAAGTATAATTTCATGGCTGGTCACAGCATCTGTTGAGCCATCCCATGTGACTGGACCTTTAACTTTCAGTTTGAGCCTCTGACCACTGTTCACATCAGGGCTCAAGTCACTTGGATTCTCAGTTGGACCCCATTCTGCAGACTCCAAATGATTCACTACAAATATGAGGTGAATGGCATCAATTAATGCAGAAATCATTCACAGATATTGTGATTTGTTTACTTCATGTACCAGAATTCAACAGTCAACATTTATTACTTATATACATTTTTGATAGACAAGTGGTAGTTATAATAAATTGCAAATCAAGAGTACCGGTGACTTTGTGTCATATATTAAATACAAATATAAAAATTCAACTTAAATGTTTCAAAGTGTATCCATTAAGTAGCATTCTATCCATCTAACCGTGAATTTCCGATTCATGCACCTAAAGTAACTAGCCATAAAATATCTAGCAAATGTCTTTGACAACTGACACCATGTGTCCGAAAGGCATGCATGGCACCCTCCATATGGCAGGGGGTGTTAGATCACCATTTATGAAATATAAGCACATACCCCCTAGTGTTGCACATAGATTACAAATAGACTTTATAAATGCATTTTATATTCAGCATGCAGTCAGAATCATTACTATTTCACAAAATTACTGCTGCAAGAATTATTTATTATTCAAAGTGTGCCACTGAAAGCAGTGAGAATTCTCTATGAATTATATTATCTTAAATCACTCAAAATTGACCTCTGCAGAAATATTTACCAACTAACTTCCTGGCATTATTAGAATTACCACTGCAAATGGTATTTCCATTGGATAATGTAAAGTAACATCCACTAGCCAACAGAAAAAACCCATAAGTTGTTAACAGCAAGGGCATAGCCAGAAATATCTTTTGGGGTGGGTTCACCTGGACTGGATGGTAGGCACAAGCAGTCTGCCTCTACCTAGGGTTAATATGCACCTTGCACATATATTTTGTATTTAGCAGCCATTTTATTACATCAATATTATTAATCTTCTTACATCTTAAATATCGATTTTTTTACTTTTCAAAATAACCTAATACTTTAAAGTTGTATTTTATTTGAAAATTTAAGAAAACTTTAATCTCAGTTCTTAAAGAAAAAGAGTTTTATTTTAAATTTGAAGAAGATCATGGAGCAAGAAGGTTCATAATCAGGGGGGTTGTAATCCCCAAAACTCCCCCTCTCTGCGCTCCTGTTTAATAGTGGATTTTATGACTGAGAATCACCATTCCGATGTCAAAGCCAACTTATAGATGACTGACACTTCCAATCTCAAAAGTTGCTGAATAAAATTTTTTTCATTAACCTTTATGTTTCAAGTACTGAGAGATGGAGAGAGACAAGAAAAGAGGAGACAAGAGATAGACAAGACAAGGGAAAGAAAAGGCAAATGAAAAACAAGGGAGAGACAAGGAAAGGAAAAGACAAGGGATGTATAAGACAAGGAAGGGACAAGGGAAAGATAAGACAAGGAAGACACAAGGGAAATACACGACAAGACGAAGATAAGGGATAGAAAATACAAGGGAGGGACAAGGAAAGACAAGACAAGGAGAGATAAGGGAAAGACACGACAAGAGAAAGATAAGGGATAGAAAATACAAGGGAGGGACAAGGAAAGACAAGACAAGGAGAGATAAGAGAAAGACACGACAAGAGAAAGATAAGGGATAGAAAATACAAGGGAGGGACAAGGAAAGACAAGACAAGGAGAGACAAGGGAAAGACACGACAAGAGAAAGATAAGGAATAGAAAATACAAGGGAGGGACAAGGAAAGACAAGACAAGGAGGCATACGGGAAAGACACGACAAGAGAAGAACTCACGCCGCAGACTGCTCTCCCGGAAGTGTTTCCGGAGTTGGTTGGCGCCGCCCGCGGCCGCCTTGGCGATGGCCTTGGCCAGCTCCCGGGGCAGCCCCAGCTGGGTCAGCTCCAGCACCATGGCCTCCTCGCCCTCGCCCCTCTCGCCCCCGGACAGCAGCCCGTGGCGGATGGAGCCGCGGATCACGAAGGACACGGCCGCCACCGCGCCCTCCCGGTCGCTCTCGTCTGCAAGGCAACGGGCGTCATGGGAGGCCCCGCACGACAAGGGCCCGAGGAGACGACCACGAGACACGGAACAAACGCACGCTAAAGGGGTATCCCTGTCTGTCTGTCGTTGCTTCTCACGAAAGGACGGAGGACAAATGCTATTCTACAACCACGGTTCACAAGAAGGTGGCAACGGAATGAAGAAAGAACTTGAAATGACAGGTTTGATATTATTTCGAACACTTAAAACAACAGTTAATGTGAATATTACGTTAATGCACCCATCTTTCGGGTCCCATAATGAAAATTGGGCTAACATTTATTTTGTGTACTGGCATATTACGTAACCACTGTGGTCATAAAATCATGAAATTATTTAGCCAGACATCGCACACCTAATGGCGTATGGTTGCTGAAACCTAAGTTGGAAATTAACCCTCCCTACCTAAATGGGTTTTTTTTGACCCCAGCTCACAGAAAAAGTTGAATAACATATTAATTTTTAGTTTTATGAATTGTATTTTAGGAATTCACCGATAAAAAACTTTAACATCTACTCCATTTTTCATTTTTAAAACATTCAACGATTCAAACACCACCATTTGCGAACCATTCTTGTCCGTTCAAAATAATTTTCACAATATTATAAACAGGATATATGAATTCTATCTCTCGTTTGAAACTATCGGGATTATCTCTAATAGGTAACCAAGGAGTCACGTGGTAATCGTGGAGTAACACGAATGTTAGGCAAATTTAGTGTGACTGTATCGCTCGTTACAATATTACTACTACTATTTTACTGTGGCTTAAATTACTATTTTTACTGTGGCTTTTCTCATATGTCTCGACTAGAGAACCCCAAACAACATAATACACAAGTGTGAACAATGAATGAGGTTGTAATCAGCGCTAAAACACACGAAATTGGCGAACCAATCGTGTTTATACCATGTGACTCCTTGGTTATCTATTCGAGATAATCCCGACGGTTTCAAATACGACCCCCTTCGACAGGGCTATGAACCCTGCCCTTCGTAAAAGGGTCCAATGATCTCCCACAGGAGATGGGCGTTGTGCTTGCGTTTCACCTCGACAATGACCGTTATAAGTAAAAACAAGGATCGGTTGTTCAACTGAATTAGGGCCGAAATATACTAATCATTTGGTTATCACAAATTCATAAGACGCCACGAAAAGACGAACGTGACGGTATTTCGATTATGGAGTCATGGCACCCGAGTTCAGAGCATTTCCATGGACGCAACGTCCCCGCTACCAGGAAACTGCGCGACGGGAGGTGATCTCATCTTTGTTCGGCACCTCCGTCATCGGAAAGTAGTCCACGCCTTCGGGAGCGCAAGATGAGGAGAGGTTTACCATGAGAAAGGGGATAAGAAGACGGATCGTGTTGCGAATCCACTGCTCGGGAATGAATAAGACGCGGGAGAATGAGGAGGAGGGGGGGCGTGCGACTCACCGTATTTGGCGTCCGCGGTAAGCTTCTTAACTGCTTCGTACTGCGAATAGAAAGAGAGGGGGAGAGAGAGATGAGAGAGGATTGAGACGAAAAGGGCAGAGGGATGGATGGAGGAAGTCGGCGAGGGTCGCGTTGGACGGACGCGGTCACGTGCGCATGCGCGGAGCACGGCAAGGAGGGATCACATTAGCACGCGACCACCGTCACCGAGGCGCTACAAGTCACCAATTTTAATGATTCGAATGAATGGCCGCATTTGCAATAGGAAATACTTCCCAAGTAAAAAGTGGGAATCGACAAGGATGGCCAAAATCGCCATCGCAATTAAAGCATGCAGGTTAGAAGTAAATTAAAGAAGTGCTAGGTTAAATAAAAGCTCCTTGAATGCCATACGAAAATCTGAAAATAGGGTAGTTTCCTATCATTTTTTTATTATCTCGATCAAAAGTTTATAACCTCTGGAGTGCATATTTTAAGTCGTTCGAAATGCCGAGCCGTTCGAAATTTTTAAAATGACGTTGAGTATTTTTACTCATCAATTAAAAAGTGAAACAATAAAGCGGCGCGAAAACGCGAAGGAAAACTATTGTATTCCGGTAAATCATGCGCGTGACGTGGCACTCTCTTTCCTCTACCTGCCACTAGGAGGTGCTGCGGAAATTCCAAGCAGATGGTGCACTCCGTTCAAGCTTATCAACTAGTATCGGATGTGCAGTTAATTTATTCCGATTGCCTTTCATGTTTTTATTTAAAATAATTTTTTCAGTTTATTCATATAAAAACGGTTAATATTCATTTTATTAAGCGCAACGTGAAGTTGGCCCATAGTCGCGCCAACTTCACGCCATGCTTCGCAGTAGCATAGGACTCCACGAGCAGGATGCCCTTTAGAGACTATAATATAACGACTATTCATTAACCATGTTTAACGGAGGAGACTTTTCAACTGTGATACTTTTCATAGGCTGTTATTAACACATGTTTAGTAGAGCTGAAGGGCACTGAAATACAATGGTTAGTTCAGAAGACGAATATTTCCTTTGTCTCGCGACATAAACTATATACCTGTTACGTCAACAACAAGGCTCCGCACCCGCCATTACTGAGCTTTTTCAAATGAACATAAAATTAACATTTAACTCTCTATATCTCAATCCAAATATTTTGCGTAAAATGAATACATTTCTGGTGGGCCATGAATCGCAATTAATGAATTCTGTTTTCTTTAGTGAAGGGAACTGCCCTATTTTTTAAATTTACATTCTGTGAATATTACTAACAGGCTACAAAGCAAAAAGATTCATGTGGAAGTTTCCAATGCTTGTACTGTCATAATCAAAAGTTTACAACCTTTATAAAATGAACTCCATTTAACGGTGCATATGCTGTCGTGAAGCGGTAAGCACACCCCCTCCAACTCCAGCATCGCACTCACGTCATTGAGCATATCCTAATTTCTACGTTGAGTTTTCCAGGGCGGAGGCCGACTCGAAGTTGTTCACGCCCTCTTACGAACATCACGGCACCTCTATGCTGCAGTAGTGTGCATTAAGTTTACAGACTGATTCCTCGCATTGATTTTAGCGGCACATAACATATGCTATTGCTGAGGTATTGTTATTTTATTATAATGGTGCGATATACCTTTAGCTAACGTCAACAGTCACATGGATAAGTTAACATTTCTCTCGCTATTAAAGCAAACATATCTTGTCACAGGAGGGATTCCTTGCTGTTTCATGAAAAACACAATCCACCGCTGCAAGGAGCAGACGGAACACACTGCATGTCACTTCTCAATTGTGCCGCTTAATTCGATTAGAAAAACGAAACCGATGGAAGCGATATACACCGTTTGTGAAGTAACGCAAAAAGCTCTTCCCTCGCCATCTATGGAAACCTTCCAGTACTACATCTAAAACGTATAAAAATTACTCCCTATGTGGTGTGTCCTCTATATTATACTTACATAGTACGGAAACATGAAACTGAATGCTCGCAGTGTGTCCAGCTTTGGGGCATATGTGCAGGAGAGACGAAATTTTCCTCATACCAGAGTATCCATGATGCTTTTCTAAGAAAAGCATTTTCGACTGAATGTTTAGATTTCCGGTTAATTTTAGATTGATACGGATTAAACATCCGTAGCTTGCAGCAATATCTTTCACAAAAGGAATTCCAGGACAACATTTTTAAATTAGCAGGGAGCGGCTGAAATCACGTTCGGGATGGGGGACGAAAACGCTGTACGATGCTGATCAGGCAAATCTTTTACGAGTCAATATTTCCACGATCGCCAAATGCTGAAGAGGATATGACAAGGCAACCTATATTTCAGAAGCCTTGAAACGTTTATGGACCCATTTTTCCGACAAAAAAAAGTTCAGGAAGTATTTCCCCCAATATGAACTATTTCGAGTGAGTGTAACCTCATTATGATATGTTCGAATCGCAGATTTTCACTTAGTGAGTAAAATGCTAACATCAGCAGTGGCATATGCATGGAACATTGTGGTCCAGACTTATAAGTTAAAGTCAAGCAGCATCACCGCAAGTAAATGCCTTCATTCACGTTGGCGAGAAACATAATAGAAGAAAAGTTTTTTTTTCAGTTCAATTCAGTTTTTTATACCTTAACTTTAGTTATCCTCAAAGGAGTGATATAAAAGACATGTTTCAACTTGAATGTATTAGTGAATGCATTGTAGCTGAGCAATGTAGAACCTCTGAGTATGTCGAACGTCATTTTAACTCCTTTAAGTTTCGTGAGAGCCTGCTTTTAAAAGATTTAAGGGAAATGATTGTATTATAGCCATTCTGACAACGCTTTTTCACGGAGGAGCGAAGGCAGTATCACATGCAGAAAATCTGGATGCCGAGGTGAATCATTTGAAGGCCACTTTCAGCCAGAATAACTACAATGACCGAGAGATCCATTTGGTCCTCAAGATGACCTTCGCCGACAGAAAGAAACTGCCTGAGGAGAAGAACCCAACCCGAAGAGCCTTCTACCACCAACCGGGTTTCACCAACCCACCAGCGAAGCCGGCCACCTCACCGGCAGCGTAAATGCCGCGAAAATGCTCTGATGTTTATTAACTCGTTAAAAATAGGGCACATATTTTGGACTGACAATGTTTATTTTAATACAATACTGCTGCAAAGAGCTTTCAAACAAGACCAAGATCAAGTTTTCGGAATAATTCATTACCATGAAAAAGTTGTTTCATAAATTTAATAACAACCTTTTTATGGCTAAATGAAATGACCTGAAATTTTAGAATAACATTATGAAAAGATATTTGGCAACTGTGTTAAAATTTCATAACGATTGAACTCCAACGTTTTGCCTTATGAGAGGTCAAGGAGAGCGCTCCCTTAGAAAACGCAAAAAACCGGTACTTTTTTGTTGCCATCGCGATAAAAAATCAGAGGTGCGCTATAAAAATTGTCAGTAAGTATGGTTAAACGCAGAATAAAATGAGCTAAAATTTGATGTAATTTTCACTCGTGTAGGTATTAAGGTTCATTCTTGATCGGTGCTCAAACTCGAGTCTAAATAATTTTTGCACCGACACTACATACCCGCCTGCATAATTTAACACCGAACCACATCGTAATGAAGCCAGCCGGTGTCAGAACCTGGGAAACCACGTGAATTGATGACGCTGTTTCTAAATTTCTGTCAAATCATTAAGTAACCTATTTGTATCTTCCCGCATGTTGCCACTCCCCGGCATTTTCAACGTGTGCTACACTAGGACTCTCGTGGTGGTCAAACCAGGAGTTAGCTATGACTCATCCATTCCTCCGCGAAACTCCACTACTTTTTCGCCGAATCCATTTTCCTTTTCCAGCCCCCTCCTCCCTCTACCCCCCCTCCTCATTCCCACCCCTACATTCAACTTCCACCGAATTCTATTTTTCCCATTTCTATAAAGTGTTTTATTCCGTATTCCAAAATGTGATGAGAAGACAAAAGAGCGATGTTACTTTGAGTATGCAGCCAGTGTATGGGATCCTAATGAATTAGGTTTGATCAGAGAACTAGACAGTGTGCAGCGTAGAGCAGCTAGGTTCGTTAAAAGGTGATAGGTTGAGTCGTGTTTCAGAATTAATACAAGAATTTGGGTGGGAATTATTATCAGAGCGTAGGTTAAATTACAGATTAAATCTATTAGAGAAATTTAAATTGGATAACTTTACTGAAGATGTTAGGCACAGATTAAAAACCCCAGCGTATTATGCTAGATTCGACCAGATAAATAAGATTAGAGTGATAGGTTGTCGTACTGATAGATTCAAAATGGTATTTTTCCCCCGTACTATAAGAGAACAGAATAGGCAGCATAGCAAATGGGTAGGTAGGGGAAAAATTTTAGAGTAGTCTGAAGTGCATGATGCATGTATTAATCCCTTAAATACTATATATACTAAGGATGTAGTTGCATGAGACCCTATAGTTGCTTGTTTGTATGTCGGTAGTGCATGCTTGGTGATCTTCACCCCTGCCACACACCCTCGCGGTGGCTTTCAGCGTATCGTCTATATGTAGATGTTCCTTAACCTATCTAAATATATCTCCCAGCGACCTCCCTCTTTCTCCGTTCCAATAACACTCTCTCTTCTATTATGGCTTAAAGCATCTCATTCTTAACCATAATATGCTCCATATACCGTCAAATTTCCCCAAGCAATTTTCTTTCCGCCTCTCCCATTGTGAGCACGTGTTTTTCTATCTTAACCACGTCCAACGTATTTTCTTCACCTTTCTCTTGATCCACACAGCTAACGCCTCCTTCAATTCCATTCTCTTCCTCTTTGAACCAACATACAGGATTTGCCATAAGAGAACGGCACTGTCCATATGAAACCCTTTACTGCTGCTTTTTTCAACAACTTTACTTATCATGAAGTCTTAACTTGATGAATCATGAACATCTTCGGAGTTTTTAGCGCCAATACTGAATACTGACCATTCCTATTATCGTCAGCGATCGAAAATATTTCTAACCAATGACTATTGTACCAAACCGGTCATTCCCTCAAATGTGATTGCTTTATTAAAGGCCGCTTTACACGATACAATTTTTTGTACAATTTCTTGTACAAACTCTTGTAAGAGGAAATTGTACCGTGTAAAGCGGCAAATTGTACGAACGCTTGTGCGATTGTCTGAATGACTGAACGGGAAATAGAACCTGTTCTAATTCCATTCAGACAAACATACAATTTCGTTCAGTTTATACAAGCGTTTGTACAAAATTGTACAAAAAATTGTATCGTGTAAAGCGGCCTCGAGAAAACAGTGAAGGGGAAGAATGGAAAAGGGAGGCTTCGAATAAGAGTTGCAGAGCAAGTGGGGAAGTATGCAAAAGAGAAGAATTATGTTAATCTGGAGAGGTGAGCCGAAAGATCGAAGTGGAGAACTGCATCAAAATAAACTTGGGACGCAATCAACTTAAGGGGGTGACGTGAGTCATTCACGGGAAACGTGAGACAGGAACTTTTTCACCAGCGGACACAATCGACGTACGTTGCCCCCAAGAAAAAATTGACTGACGAAGGCGCAAATGGGAATCCGTAGCAAATAAAACAGGAGAAAACGATACATTTTCAAGACTGTAGAGGTACTTACGTATTCCATGCCGTTGATGAACTTACAAGATCGCTTAAGTTTATTATAATTCACAACAATTACCATTTTTAATCATTCCTAACTAATTTCACAACCAATGGCAATAACCGCAAACAAGCTTTTTCATGTCATTAGTTACCTTGTAAAATCTCATTGAAACAATCTCTTCATATAACTATTCACTTATTGATTCCACAATAACAAAAATGTCAGGAAATTCTCTTTGCTAAAACCAAAGACTGAAATAAGTTTCACAGTGTTTGAGACTGAAATTTTAGTTCAGAAGGGGCATGCATCCACTTGTAACTTTGATAACTCCCCACAGGTGGCTCCTTATCGTCAAATCCTGGGACAGTTTTCATTTGTTTTCCGTGTACGTGAAACGTGAGAGATGGGAAATGCCTATCTACTATGTACCACGGTTTCACGTTAAGCGTTGGTTGTGTCCGTTTCCGTTCTCCCACGTATGTGAAACGTAAGAGATGGGAATTCTCTCACGTTTACGGTGTCTCACGTTACGCGCTGGTCGTCTCTTTTGTTTCCGTTCTCCCACCCATGCGCCATCTCTTCACGTTTCACGGTAAACGACTCACGTCACCCGTTTACGTTGTAGGATATTTGAAGCCTGCCGCGTGAAGTGCGGTGAAATTCACATTAATAATCATGAGAAAAAATTCACCTGGACCGGGAATCGAACCACGGACCTTTGGCTTTCCGGGCCACTGCGCAGACCACTACGATACCCAGTATACTTAATTCCCATGACAATTTCACCGAGGTTCAAGATACTAAAAAATCTAGTACCTTGAAACTCGGTAAAATTGCCGTGGTTCGATTCCAGGTCCAGGTGATTTTTTTTCTCATGGCAATTAATGTGAACCCGTTCACGTTGATCGTGTCCCAGCCTTTAGGATTGATGACGTGCGACGGTGGAAATATTTCGATGCCAAAAGCGCCAAATGATTATTAAAAATTGCGGAGCATGCGGATGCCGACCCTCTGCATGTGAGCGAAGACTGAGGAAGACTTTCCCACAGTAGTTCCCATTCATTCAGAGACGGAGAGGCGCGACGATTCCAAGAATGGACCCTTCCTCCAGGCAAGGAACCCTGCCGCACTCCGCCCCTCTCCGGCTGCCCGAATGGACGCGGAGAGGGGGCGGGAGCAGCAGCTGAGCAGGAGGATTGCCTCCTTGCCGCGCGCATGAAAAGAAATAAAGTTTCTTGAGGAGGAGAGAGAGAGAGGCGAGGACTCGGGCGGGCGGGAGTCTTACTTAAATCGGGAAGGACCCTTGATGAGAAGACTCGGGAGCAAGAAGGAGCTTTGGGGGGGCCACGAGAGACCCTGTCAGGGGACGAAATGGTTTCTGCCAGTCAGGAGGGAAAAGAGGGGTCGAGGTGGGGTCATTCGGGGGTCTTCTTTGCGATCCTGGAAAAGGGGCGGGGGGGAGATTCGCGAGAAGGGGATGGCCGGGTTGAAAGTCGCCGATTGACCCTCGACTATTACTCTTCCCTTGTTAGACCTCATTTGGAATACGCTGCCAGTACATGGGATCCATGCGAAATAGGCCAAAATAATGAACTTGAACGTGAGCAGTGAAGATCGGAAATAATTGTAAAGAGACGGTATGATAACTATATTAGCGTAACCAGTCTATTAAACGAACTAAAATGGGAATCATTGTCAGATCGAATGTTGAAATGTAGACTTAATCTCTTCAATAAATTCCAAGATAATAATTTCACAGATGACGTTAAGTGCCGAAACCATGGTCGGTTGTGGTTTCTAATAAATGGTATGTAAGTGTACAGTGTTATTACTCTGTTCCCACTTGAAGGTGGATATATGATGATCTTCCACAAAGTGAGTGTCAGCACTCTATCATATGTTTATTTGTTAAAGCCCGTTTCACACGATACTTGATCCAGCACAAGGTCGAGTATGGTAGCTAGAATACTAGCTGTCCACTATCATGTGAATAGAACCAGTATACTGGCTAGCAAGCATGCTAGTTAGTATACTCACTCAGCTACTGGATTTCATACTTGATGCGGTACTAGATTTCTAGTAGGAACCAGTAGCCCAATAGCCATCGACCAATCAAGTCACGTTACAGACGCTGTGCGAACTTCCCTTTTTTTTTATTAGCTTGGAATCATATGGAATAACCGATTCACAGCAAGCACAAGGTCAATTATCGTGTGAAACCTACCAGGACGGTTCCGATCATGCTAGATTCCGTCCTCGATATCAAGTAGCGGCTAGTACACTAGGTCTTGTGCTGGATCAAGTATCATGTGAAACGGGCTTAAGCCTAATTAGAACTATTTAGTCCTGTCTTACTCATTACGAGCATCCATGCAGTGAAAATCCATACCGGGCGGAATTCGAACCCGTGACCTCAGCTCTTTAGCAGGGATCGTCATGGGTGATTGGCAGGCAAGGAGTTTATTCGGCCGCCTCCGAAGCCTGCAAATTGAACTCAATGAAAAGAGACAACGGGATCTGGAAGTTTAACCCTGGGCAAATCTGATCGTTGTAGAAACCGTAAATCAAAGGCTCCCGCTTAAAGCCTCAATTATTCGCAAACGATCCAAGAATTCGGCGAGGAAAATGTATTTTGGATTCTTCGGTAGGGCTTCCTCTCCCACTCCTGACCGAACCAAAAATTCCACGGCCACCAATCAGGCGAACAGCTTAGCCAATGGCGAGGCCCGCGCTTAAACGACGAGAGGACGATCAGATTTTATGAATGGGAGAAAGGTTTCGAGGAAAGGATTAACCATTTATGGAGTCCCTTTTCAAAAGCTATATCAGCTGTTAATCGCTTACTCGAGGGCGATATAAATTAGAAAACGAAGCTCGACCGCGATCAAGGTCATAAAAAGGGGGCGTAATGTGGCTTTTTATAAAGAGGAAGGAATGGCATGGCCTCGAAAACAGAGCTATACCATGGGTCCATGGTAACCATCGTTGACGCCATCTTTTTACGCAGGCATTTAAGTATGGCACTTACTGTTCTTAAGATGAATATTTGCCAAAGACGGCACAATTACATCTACGCGTTACTCTGCAAGCCACCGCGAGGGTGTGTGGCAGGGGTGAAGATCACCAAAAGTCCACTATTGACATACAACTAGGCTACTACATGGAAACATGCTACATAACAGGGTCAGATACAGCTACTTGGTTAGTATCTACATAGTAATAAAGGGAATGGTTGCTCATACATGCATCATACACCACATACCACTCTACAATATTCCTATCCGTATGCTATGATGCATATTGTGTTCTCTTAAAGCAAGGGGTAAAAATTACATTTTGAATCTATCAAAACGACATCTACCTCTCTAATCTTATTTATGTGGTCGAATCTAGCATAAAACGCTGGTCTTTTTAATATATATCTAGCATCTTTAGTAAAGCTATCCGTTTTAAATGTCTGCAATAGATTTACTTCAACTCTTCGTACTTTGACCTAGGATTTGATAATGATTCCCCACTTAATTCTTGTATTAATTCTGATACACTAGTAAACCTAATGTAAAACCTTTTGACATTAAATTCAATAGTATCAGGCGAGATATAGTGGTACAGCATCTTCGAAAAAATAAGAAAAAAGTCAAATTCGTACTGTCCACAGTTTAGATTTTATATTCCACGCGTTTCAACGCCTAAGCGTCATCTTTATCCTGAGGATGACGCAGAGGCGTTAAACGCGTCGAAAATAAAATCGAAATGGCGAGCAGTGTATAGTTGACTTTTTTCTTCTTTTTTTCACCTTTTAATAAAACTAGCTACTCTACGCTGCACACTTGTCTAGCTCAGATCAAAGATGTGAAGACCGAATGAATTAGGCTTGACCCAGATCAAACCTAATTCATTCGGATCCCATACACAGACTACATATTCATGGTGGGGTCTAACTAGTGAAAAGTACCATCGCTCTTTTGTCTTCTTATCACAATTCCCGAGTATTCTTTTATTAAATCCGGCATAAAGGTGTGTACGTGAGTGTAAGTAGATAGTCAAGAATATAAAGTAATGTTAATATGCGTCAAAATCGATTTTAATACGTATTAAACTCTCACCAAAGACTTGAATACTTTGAAAATTCAGAAGCTGCATCCATTGCTTTCCATCGATAACAGAACTCAATTCCGCCCACTTGGCGCCGGCGTTCATTCGGGCGCATGCCCGCTGGTGACTTTACGTCCTGCAATGGAAAACGCCCGAGAGCGGCTCCTCAAGTCCATTCATCAAGACGGCACTCGTGATCGCCCCCAGTGGGTCAGGGGTGACTTTCAAGGGAATCCGTGAGAGGGGCCGACGAACGAAGCGAGAAATGAAAAGGCACCATATTAGGTTGGGAAGTGCGGCCGCCGTCTTCAAGGATCTGAATTCGAGCCGCCGATTCGCGCTCGGCGAGGAACACGCCGTGAGGGAGCGGAGATGCAGAATCAGTTAAGATCCCTGGCGATGGAAGGGACAATGATTACGAAAATTAAGATGCCTGGAGGGTGGAGGGGGGGGGGGGGTCCATCGGTCGATGGCACCCGAAACAAAAGAAGCGAGGAATGAATGATTGGACGACTTCGTACTCCATAATGAACTCCTTTCATTTCACCATCGGAATTTTTGATTTCCTCATATTTAACGAGAATTCGCCAATTTTCGTGCGTTAAGAAGATTGGACCCCATGAGCGTCTTTATAAACAAATATGATATGACCTGGAGGAGGAAGATATCAAATACCCTTGATAGATAGAATTTTAGGGGACATCTCCTCAAATTCATTGCTAACTTCTTAGATAAACCCTTCGCTTAGAGTCTGTGCGGGAAACCACATCCCCCTATCATTTAATGGCGTGCCACAAGACTCAGTTTAAAGTGCCACCTCATTCACAAAACTAATCAACGTTGTAGCGGACAACTTCCAGGAACCGATCCTTGCGTCTCTATATGCCGACGACACAGGAATATTTTTCTGGCAATCCAAATAACATTTAGCTAAAAGATAATTTGGACTGACACTGAATAGGTAGGAGCATTGGTCTACTTTAACAGTTTCGACTATAATCATACACTCATTTGAAAGATAAATACCTTAAAATGCAAATATTCTATGGGTTTTAAGTGGTACTGAATATGGCGCAGACTGCGAATCGATGTTGCTCCTTTGTAGAGAATTGATCCGGTCAAAAATTGACTATGGGTTCTTCATTTATGCATCGACTCGCAGAACTTATCTTAAACCATTAACATCCATACATAATAATGGATTAAGGTTAGCTACTGAGGCCTACAGAACCAATCCAGTCGTAAGTGCAAATGCTAACTCGGGAAAACCTCCAATACACATTCGGAGATAAATTTAAATAGGGAACTACATTAGAAAAATATAATCAATTAAAGACCACCATTGCCACGATACACTTTTTAATCAACTATTCAAGGAACTGTTCAATCGATAGCCGAGAAGCACATTACCGCTTGAGATACGACTCAGTAACTTTCACCAGTAACCTGGCTTGACACTTCCCGAAGTCTCCAAATGTCCGCCGAGGAAGACTCCAATCCAAACATCATCACTGACCTTGGAAAATACCCTAAATGTAGCACCTATCCTCAGGTTTATAAAAAAATGGTGACTCTGGAGAACAGCTCTAAAATTCGGTGATTGTATTTACATCATCTTGTATCTCCGCGTGGCTTCAAATGCAAACTAGAACACTTCGTTTAAGTTCTTGTTCAAGAAGAAAAAAATGAATATCCTTCCACTGCACATTTGCTGCAATTTCATTCATACTTTCTCAAATGCCTGGGATACGACGGGACACCCACAGGAAGATTCCGATTTCGGATAAGGTTCGAAGCGATATATCGCCACTGCCTTCCGTTAGTGCCCCCAAGGGAAGGAGGAAAGGCTGAAGGCGCTGCTTCCCAGAATCGTACAAGTCATTCTTTCCAACCAGAGAGCGAATATGGCATTAGTAACTACCAAGGGGAGGCGGCCGACAGCCATAGTCACTTGCTCTATTCTGTGTATTCAAGATCAAGTTCAAAGTTCAAAAACAGTTTATTTTCCTCAATAACAAGAATAAAATATACATAACAACAACAACAATAATCATTTAACAATTGGGGAGCCCTGTTATAGGATTAACATATCTTCTTCAGGGTTCTGTGTATTTGGATCTCTGGGTATTTAAATGAATGGAGGAGGAGTGGGGTACACGCGGCGACAGGTTTAGCCTACTTTTATCGCCAAAGGGTTCACGGATCAACGTCCCATCATACGGACGGTGTACTGAACTTGAAAGGCCATGAACACAGCACGCAAGAGAGGATTGGCTAATCACCGAAAAGTCTTTACTACGTATTTATTATGCTATATTTAATGTTCGCGAAACATTACGAACAATCACGGGAGCTCCCTGGTACATCAGAAACGACTATCTCCACAGAAACCTCGATCATGGATCTTCACAAGGCGTGCGCTAACGTTATCGTTATTTTTTGATTTAACTTATGTCAGAGAGAACGTGATCTCCGTTAATCATTTTTCGCACAGCACTTCAAATCGCTTATCACAATCAGTGGAGCGAATTTTATAGACGGTTATTGTTAACCCTGCGCTACTCTAGGGGTAAGCATTAACAACAAAGATTGCGATAACGCGAAAGATGCATCCGTGATTCCACACCTGGATATTCCTAATTTTTACACTCATCTCAAATCCATAGCCCTAGTTTTTGACAAATCCCTCGCCCAAATCGACAACAAATTGCTCCATCCGCTCTAGGACCACTGTTAAAATCCGCACTTCAAATATAGAAACCCAAACAATAAATAAAATAGCCACTGCCGAAACAATTAAGAAGACAGCCATAACATGATACTTCCGCCAATAAAAATCCAACCACTCCATACTTATTAAGTAGAAGTTGAAATACGAGTGCGAAATATGCGCAAACACGCGTCCATTTTTGTCCCGGTCCTGCCTATTGATTATTGGGAGAACTGAAAAAATTACTATACAACTTACAGCAGCCAAGATGGTGACCTAAGTAGAGAAACCTTTTTCGTAATTTTATCACAGTAGCACTCCTTCTCCTTATACAAATCCAAGTCGCTACTAAAGTCATGAAGTATACTACACACCAGGTTGAGGGGTGAATTTTCAGTGTGTAGTTGCTTGTAGCATTCATCACATAAAAATTCCTCTTTTTTGCCGCTGTTAGGGGGAAATAGAAAGTTTAATACATACGATTTTCCGGGATTTAAACTCAAGTTCTCAGGATAGAAGACCGGCACTGTAATCACTACACCAACCGGATCTTCATCCCTAGAATCATACTGTAACGGTATAACTTATGAACAAATAATCCCGCTTGCGCGTCTGCACTAGCGGTGATATCGACGGACATAATACCTCTTAGAGGGATTATGTCCGTCCCTATGAGTTTCTATTCTGCTATTATATCGAAAAAGGTTCAACTAGGTTCAACCAAGACAAAAATCGAGAAGTACTTGCATCACAGCATGTGTTTTCTCACAACAGTGGTCTATATAAGTCTTTCAAAGGAGTTGTCAACTATATCGCATGCAGCCTCAAAACTTCTTGGATTATTGATCAGCGTCTGCGACACCTAACCAAGTCTATATAGGGTAGTAGCTCAGGAGAAACCCCTTCCAGGTATTATTCATATCCCGCGACTCGATGCACAACAACAGTCGCCACCGGATGCCGCGCGTAAAGGATAGAAGAAGACAATTTCCCGCGGAGAGAGGACTTGAAAAGGGGGGGGGGTTAAGGCACTCAGGGTTCTCAAAAGGGGAAGGGCGCCATTAGACGCCGCGCGCACAAAGGAGTGGCGTCACACTAGCGCCAATGTCTTCGGTCGGGAGGACAAAGGGAGCGACGGTCCCAAGGAAAACAACATCTCTACGGGGCGTGCTCCGTGATGCGCTCGGCGCTCTTCGCCTTCACGTGGGAACGTGAGGACGGAGACGCCGGGCGGCCCCTCTAGTGGAAGTGCGCGAAACATCCGCGCCGTCCACCACGCTACGATCAGGCCAATGCGATTCAAAAAAATATCAGGACTTCGTGCCAACCACATCTGTGATGAAAGAAATAATTTTCGGCTATTTCCAAAAACTGGTAACAAACGACGTTTTCCCTACAAATGCAGAAAAATATCTTGCCTCAAAATCTCAGATTTCAACGAAAATTGGTGTATAGATAATGTCAACTTCCTGAGCCAAAAGCCATTCCCTGTTTTCGCAGAACAATTTCGTCCCTGATATCGCGTTGACGCCTGAAAAAAGTCTTTGTACACTATTTTTCTACAAGCTGCAGCAGACTAGCTTTACGTGATGTACACACATGAAAGGGGTCACTAGAAAGCTTATGAAGTGCTCTTGATATTAGAGTAGTTTTGAATGGAGTTTCCGCAAGAATAAGTGTTTTTTTTCTCGCTGTAAATGCAACTTCCAAAATTTATTCTTTTCAAAAGTTTAACCTCAAATTACACAAAGAAATAACTTAATAAACGGGCCAGTCCTTCTCACCCTAACACTTATACGTATCTAGCGTATGATTATATTAAAAAAATATGCAATGTGAACATTTCTCACTGAGAAAAAATCACTTAAACATGGGAACTTCGGAAAAAATGATTTTCGGAGCTAAAAACGTCCATGTGGGACAGGGTTTAAGAATTATAAAATCATAGATTTAGAAAGACTAAATGTTGGTTTTGAGTTTCCGGGTTTCTCTGCTGCGTTATTCCAATATTCGGAAGATAACGTTTCGTACCCATTGCAGGATACATCATCAGATCTATAACCAGTCATATCTTCCGAATACTGGAATAACGCAGCAGAGAAACCCGGAAAATCAAAACCTACAATCATATCGCAGCGAAAGCCTTCAGCAGAAGTCTAAATGTTGCTCTTTCAGGATTCAAATTTAGATAGCTAGCCAATCGAGCCTTACTTGAAAAATAACCCTCGTTTATATAAACACGTTAGTTTCTATCATCATCAACAGTCAACAATCCTGAGATTGATTTGACGCAGCCCTCCTCTCGATTTTCCTATCAGCTAATGTATTCATATTCACATATTTCTTCTCTTTCACATCCTTCATCCCTAGCCCTGAATAGCTCAAACAAGAACTTCCTCCGTCGTTCTTCTCGTTCACTTTTCCTTCGACAATTGTCCAGATCAGGGTATCCTGTCTCATGATATGACCGATTAAATTGCCTCGACTTTTTTTTTAAAGGGTTTCAGAAGACTTTTCCCACTCTTTACTCTCTACTCTTCTTACGACTTTATCGTTACTCACTCGGTCAATTCATTTAATCTTCGGCATACCTCTGTAGTATCACATTTCGAATTCTTAGTTTTCGAAGCTTAGTTTTTGTTTCGAAAAATTAGTTTTAAATATTTTGACGATGTCAAAAAAAACTAATTTTTCACTAAAAGCCATTCGCTCAGCGATTAATGCAAACAGGTTTTTGTTTGAACTTAGAAAAAACATATGTTATGCGGTAAAAGCCATTCTCTCAGTGATTAATGCAAGCAGGAAAAATGGATCACAAATGGCAAAAATGCTTTGCATGCATTTAGGATTCTACTTACGTCCAATGGGGCCCCAGCGAGCGACTTGACTACCTCCTGGCAGAGAAGCTTCATCTTCACTGACGTCTGAAAGAGCAAGATTAAATAGGGTGTGAGTGCACCTGCAACACAGATAATACAATTTCCAAGGCCGTGAAAGTACATATACAAAAACGTAATACTCTGCGAGCCACCCCGAGGGTGTGTGGCAGAGGTTGAAGATCACAAAATATGCACTAACGCGAAAAGAGCTACAATGATACTACTTCATGGAAACAATTTACATGTAAGTGTCAGGTACAACTAGATGATTAGTTTCTATATGGTCGTGGGGCATGGACCATGATTCATAGACTTTGAAAATTAGTACTTTTCAAAGTCCATGACGCTACCATGACTTATGCTTGTGAATTTAACGACCGATAAGTGCAGTGTTAAAAGTGAGTTCAAAGATTGAAATGACTTTAGTAAACTCAGAGAGATACACAATTCCCTTCTCAAGCAACTTAACAAGGCGATACTATTCAGAGATAGTTTGTCAGACCTTCAGGGAAGACAAATTAAAATAATATACTCTCTATTACATTTATATATTAGATAATAATAATAATAATAATAATAACGTTTATTATATTCAAGGATTTACATCCCCTATGAACAGTGGTAATTAAGAAATGTTACAATAGAGCTCACAGTGTGATATTATAACAAAAAAAACTAAGGGTTCGATAGAATATTACAAAAAAACATTGAGTACTAAGTGACTTTTGTTTGAGGTATTACAATTGTTTTTTTTTGTCAGCGAGAGAAAGACAACATAGGCAGTAATAATAAACATAAGCTAAATACAATAAAATTGATTACTCAAAATATAGAACATCACTTGGTAGATAGAACAAAACAAAACAAGAGATTTTCCTTTGAATATTACAAATAAAGGGATTTTT
The DNA here is from genome assembly GCA_933228895.1 of Platycnemis pennipes. NCBI lineage: Eukaryota > Metazoa > Arthropoda > Insecta > Odonata > Platycnemididae > Platycnemis > Platycnemis pennipes. The sequence continues at coordinate 120,496,350 of OW121854.1, read as the reverse complement.
CTTTCAGTAGTTTTAAGAGTTTCCTCTTGAATATGTTCAAGGATGAAGAGTCTTTGATATCTTTAGGGAGGTTGTTCCATATATGCGATCCTACAACTGTGACCGAATTTTGATAAGTCGTGGATCTAATTTGGGGTCCATAAAGGTAATTGGGATCCATCCTAGTTACTACATTAAGGGACTTTACCTTAATTGGATAAAATTCAACTAAATAATGGGGTTCATTGTGTTTAAAGAGGGAGTACATGAAACAGGCCATCATGAATTTGCGCCTTGTTTTTAGATCAAGCCAAGAGAGCTTATCGAGGTAGGGAGAAATATGATCCTCTCTCCGCAGATCGAAGACGTACCTGACACAAGAATTTAAGAGACGCTGGAGCTTGATATTGAGTTCCTCCGTTAAATCATGAAATACCAAGTTGCAGTAATCGAAATGTGGAAAAATAAGGGAGGAAATCAGCCGTGTCCTAATATAGGTGGGCAGCAGGGTTTTGTGTAATTTCAGCTGATGAAGGATTGCATTAACCCTATTGGCTACACTCATTATGTGTTCCTTCCATGACAAATTATATGTTATCGTAACACCTAAATTTTTTACACTGTTAGAGTAGGGAACACTAGTATTTTGCACCTTTATCGTGGGCAGCGTAACAAGGTTGAGTTTAGCAATGACCCTGGAATTTCCGATGATCATAGCTTTTGTTTTGTTACTGTTTAATAGAAGATAATTTTCCTGAGCCCACAAACTGATGGCAGAAACGTCATCATTCACCTTATTTATCGTTTCCATGAGGTCTTTTGGGTAACAATGACAATAGATTTGTAGATCGTCAGCATACATCATATACTTACAGTTTGAAATACAGTTTGGGAGATCGCGAACATATAATGAAAACAATAGCGGACCAAGCACCGACCCTTGTGGTACACCACATGAAATAGGAAGCCATTTTGACCGGTTTCCAAGAGAGTCTTTCACTGACTGCCGTCGCCCATGTAAGTACGAAAAGAACCAATTTAGGGAGGAACAGGAAAAATTCAGATTTTTCATTTTTTGAAGTAATAGTGCATGATTTACGCGGTCAAATGCTTTGCTAAAATCAAATAGTACCAGGATAGTTAACAGTTGTTTGTCCATGGCGTATCTTATGTCGTCTGTGACTTTAATGAGAGTGGACTGCGTTGAAAAGTTCTTACGAAAACCAGATTGGAATGGGTCAAACAGTTTGTTTACATTGAGGTACTCCACAATCTGTTCGTGGACAATTTTCTCAAGGCATTTTGAGGCGGCGCAAAGTAAGGAAATGGGGCGATAGTCCGCCGGTGACGAGGGATTTTTAACTTTTTTGATGGGTCGAATTAAGGAGGACTTCCAGTCAGACGGAAATATGCCAGTCATTAAAGAGGAGTTAAAGATATTGAGCAGAGCAGGAAGCACAGTTGATGATGATACTTTTAGAAATTTTATCGAGATATCGTCTACACCAACCGAGTTGGATCTAGAGGAGAGTAGAGCTTTCTGCAACATTTCAGGTGTGATGTGATGAAAGTAAAAATTTTTGTCGTCGAACGGAAAAACGGCATCCACAGACGAAATATTGAAAATGGCAGCACCGGTGTTGCTGGAAGGGGAAATACCACTCGAGGAGAAGCATTCATTCAGTTCGTTCAAGGAAAAACCACTTAATGAAAATTTATCTGGCTGTCTGATGAGGCCAAGGTATTTCAGTTCTCTCCATATTTCTTTTGAATTTGTAAGTTGTGAAAAAGTAGCCATGTAGTACCCTCTCTTAGTTTTCGTTATTAAGCCTTTGACATAATTACGCTGTTTTATGAATATTTTGTAGAGAGTTGGGTTTTGCGTCCGGATGAAAGCGCGTCTCAATCTGTCTCTTTCTTTAATTTCTCGTTTTATTTCCTGCGTTATCCACGGAGCTGAGGGTCGTTTAGGTATTAGTGAACGTTTTGGGGCAAAGCTGTCAAGACAGCTAATAAAATTGGAGTTGAAAAAATTGACTTTTTCGTCAACGTTGGGAGAAGTAAACAGCTTTTCCCAATCAACCTCGGCCAATTTTGTCTGAAATCTTTCTACATCCATGTTCCTAGCTTGTCTAAAAGTAATAGCAGGTGACTGAGAAATGGCAGTATGAAATTTATACGTTACGGCAATTTTGTCGTGGGCCGAGAGAAACGTGACAGGTGACTGACAGTAGGATGAGACTTTGTCTTGGGAATCAACTATACATAGGTCAAGAAGCGTATGACAGTTTTCGGTATGATGGGTTGCATTGAATGGGATCAAGTACAAGTCATTACAATAAATGAAGTTTCTCAGAAATGTACTATAATAACCATCACGAAGCAAATCAGCATTGAAGTCCCCAACAATGATTACATTTTTATAGGTGGGACAAAACTTCAAATAAGCATTTTCAATGTCAGATAAATGCCCCACTTTAGGTGGTCGATAAACAATAAACAATAACAGTTTCGACAGGTTTCCCCCCGTTATTTCAATTACCAGGAATTCCGGCCGGGCCTCATAGATCGGAGGCGAGGTTTCCAGGACCTTTGAGTGCAGGCGATGATGTATGAAGGCGCCGACTCCGCCACCAACTTTGCCAACTCTATCGTGGCGGAGAAGATGATAGTTGTCAAGTTCCACCATTTCGTCTGGAGTACTCGGCTTTAACCACGTTTCGGTCAAACAAATTATATCAGCTGGGTGACAGGTAAAGTGGTTCCGGAACTCATCAATATGACATATGAGGGACTGACAGTTGACAAGGGAGACGGTTATTTCACTCAGACTGGTTTTCACTTTTGGAAGTAGCGGGGGGGCCTGATGCTAATATATGTTACAAAGGTCTTCTTCCTTCGATATTTGAATGCGCTCGCCGCCTTCTCGGACTCGTACAAACACTCGACCATTTCGCACCCACAAATATTTAATTTTACCTTCCGTTTTCAAGTTTTTAGCAGCGGCGTATATCTTCCTGTTTAACTGAGACAACGATTCATTGACATACACACTGAGGTGGTTTGGGCCGGCATTGACGTTTATGTCACCAAGTGTTAGGTGGGGCTTATTTCGCTTGGCTTGAATTAATGCAGAGGCGGTACCGGACCTGACGAAGCGTACAATTAACGGAGTTGGTTTTGGTGACTGGGAGGAATGGAATAAGTGAGCGGGCTGTTTCACACGAAAGGAGAAGTCGATGTCGTTAGGGTCGACCTTGACCCCCAGGCTGAGGCTAACTTGGCACACGAGTTGTTCCACGTTTTCCTCATCGGAAATTGGGATGCCACGGATCTCTACGGTATTGCGCAGCCGATCCTGTTCAATTCGGTTTAAGTGTTGTTCCAATTCACTGAACTTCTTCTGGAGACATACGTTTTCGCTAGTCAAATGACTCAGAGAGTCTTTAATTTGGGTTAGTGTGGAGTTGATAACTTCAAGCGATTTAGAGTAATCACTAAACTTGTCATTCCAGGTAGAGATAGATTTGCGAATAGCAATCTGCTCCTCGCGAATCTCTTTCACTGCACTGAGCACCTCATCATCTCACTGGCACTGTCACTGGGATACACTCCCGGGCCTGTTAGATACGGTTTTCATGGGCGAAAATTGAAAATGTTTACTCTGACTCTTAAAAATACTGAACTGTAAAAGTATAGTGATACGCAAGGATGAGATTTTCGACTGATATCACAAAAGATAAATACTGTAGCAATATGAGACATGAATTTTACGATTATGAAGCAGGAAAATCAGGAAGCTAAATAATGTTGTGACATGTGATTATGAAATTATTTGGATTGCTGATCAATTTTACATATTACTACTTAACTCGCATCCAATACCGTAAATAAATTCAAGGGAACAAGAACTGGCTACAATAAACCTTGGCGGAGTCATCCGCTAATGGTCAATCTAAGCCCAAGAACTCCACGGAGGAAAGATTATACGCTAAGGCCAGACCTCGGACCAAGATAATTTCAAGTTTCCGACTTTTACTAATTAACAATCATATTTATATCTTAATACCCATTACCAGCACTTTCTCATTTATCAACGATGATTCTTCGAAGACTATCTCAAAATATCGGACATTGGAAACCACTGCTTAATTAATCTCCCTAATATTTTTCACCTCGCCTATGGATTGACTCTCATGATGGAAAATCAGCAGTGTTTTGAAAGCTACATTTGGTGTGGAGGAAGTTGCAAGAAGATTTTGTTCCTCAGCAGGCACGTAGCCAGAAATCTGCTTCGGGGAGGGGGGGGGGGGGCTAAGTCTTGCGTAACTTGAAACAAATCAACCTTGCCCATTCGCTGCCGACATGTTAACAATCTCTTCCATTAATTTTCAGTGCTTGGTATTTATTTTTACAGTGCCCATAATTATCTCTTCTCACTAGTTAAAGTGCACTGCTAAAATCAGAACAACACAATTTTTGGGAAAGACTTCGGGGGGTGGCTGAAGCACCAGAAGACCCCCCCTGGCTACGTGCCTGTTCCTTAGGCTTCCTGCCAACGGTATCACTGGAATCATTTCGCTAAAAGAACATTAGTTTCTACCATACACGCTTATACTGGAGAAACGAACCAATTCGTGTAAATTTTATACTTGTACTTTAAATTTACTTTTCCATGATTTCCACAGAAAAATTACTTTCTAGTACGAGGGTAATCCCAAAAGTAAGGTCTCCAAAGCGTTGCGAACAGGGAAAATATGTTCTTGCAGCTGTTGGTCATTCTATTACGATTGCTCTTTGCTCTATTACCACAAATTTATGTGCAAGCTTCGCTGGGATGCTGGAGGCGGCATTCCTCTTCGCCCACACCGCGAAAATTCAAGCAAACACAGTCTGCCGGTAAAGCCATGGCAACTGTGTTGTGGGATCGAAAGGGGATATTGTCGGTCGACTTTATGCCTGCCGGGGCCACAATAATCGCTGTCAGGGACTGTGAAACACTGGAAAAACTCAAGACGGGCAATTCAGTACCGAAAAAGAGGAATGTTGAGCAAGGGCGCAAGCGTTCTCCACGACAACGCTCGCCCACAAACCGTCAAACCGTCGCTCTCCTGAAACAGTGTAAATGGGACATCATTACCCCCACCCCCCCTCCACGTAACTGTGTCCGGCGAGACGTAGTGGAATGATATCATGACATCATAAGACACAAGATATAGCACTTGTTTCACGGGTTTTTATTAGTGGCACAATGCGTTTCAGCGGTTAAGCCATCATCACCCGATGAATAAAAACCTGTGGAATAAGTGCTCTATCTTGTGTCTTATCATTACCCATCCACCCTATAGTCCGGACTTGGCATCCAGTGACTACCATCTATTCATTACGTTGAAAGAACATTTGGCCGGAAAGCGATTCAGCTCCGACGACGAGGTGAAAGATGATGTTCAACGCTTTCTCAAGGGCATGGCGGTGAGCTGGTATAACAAGGGAGGCAAAAACTGCCACAGCGTCTACAAAAAAAGCATCGAGCGAAATGGAAATTATGTAGAAAAATAGACAAATGTTCCACCTTCAAAATGATGCTTGTATTATAGGAAATAACGGATTTTAGTATTTCTAAAAAAATAGAAGACCTTACTTTTGGGATTACCCTCGTATATTTTCATGACGAATACGACGTAGGCCCACCCTGATTCTTACGCTTCCCACAAAAAAAATAATGCATAAAAATTTGAAAAGCATACCTAGTCATACAGACTGCTCATTACTTTGGCATCTGGGGTACGTGGCCCATCGAGGATAAAAGAATAATTAGGAATTGTGGTAGGGTGGATAGAGCCCCGACGTCGGCAGTAGCCTGCTCCTCACGAAAGACGCCAAGGGGTCCACGGTTTAACGCTTCATCTGACGAACGCGGTTCTCACCTTGAAGCGCTCTCAACACAGGATTCGAGAAAGGACCGTTGACAATGACTAAAACTGGACATTAATTAAACCATTATTTCAGAAATACAATGACAATACTTTGAGAAAATTACTTACTTAGTTTTATGGCGTTTCTACTAACCAGTTTACCACCTTCATTTCTTTAATTTCAACTTTTAATCATAACTGACAGCATACTGCTTTTGAATTCGCGATGTAAATATATAACGTACTCAACGGACTAAATCGGATGGATAAAGACTTAAATTTACTCAACGTGAAAAATACTATTCTCTACTTGAACACCTATTTCTGTTTTTATATGTAGAAATTTCAGTTCTAAAACATAGGTCCCTTATACACACTAAATCACATCATAGAAAGTCAAATATGAACTCGAGGAAAAAACCTTTATAATCACGAAACGTATGAGAACTAACGTGGAACTAACTAATGGAGCCAATTCAACATAAATCGAATATTATTATCAATATAACGATCGCGAGTTTTGATGTTATTTATATATTACAGAGTCATTTATGATACACTGAGAGGTATATAATATCGCACTTACCAGACGTGAGAGGGAGTTCATTTCGGCGAGAACCCAGTCGGGACAGTCCAGATCACCGCAGAACCGGAAGCGCTGTCACAGGCACGACGGCACGGAGGCAGCGGTGACAGAGAGAAGGTGAAAGATGAGTGCACAATTAATTCAATTGAAACTTAGAAATTTTATTTACCCCAATCCTTTATTAATAGGGAACATGCACTATTGAATGAGAAGTTTGTTAGCTAAAATATACTTAGTGACAATTTTGCTGAAGAGTTAAGTTGTGTTGCAAAGACATTGTTGTTGCTTACAAAGCTGTAAGCTTTCGGCAGTTTAAAAACACGACGTCACGGCACGGTATCACTATGGGCGTCGTTTATCTGTTGTACGTGGAGGCAAGTTTTTAATGAATACTTGGAGAAAACGTATGTACTTATCTCATTTGTTTAATGCGATAAACGAATGTATTTAGCTTTTTTACTTAAGTAGATTGAGAGGAGACTGCTGCAAACTCTAAAAAAAAGACGGGAAAACCTAATCGGCAATATCTTAAACCACGATGACCTGATGAAGACAATTGTCGAGGGAAAAGTGAACGGGAAGAATGGAAAAGGCAGGCCTCGTATGAGATATGTTGGAACACGTCGTGAAAGATGTGAAAGAGAAGAATTACGTTGATGTGAAGAGGTTGGCCGATAGAAGAATCGAGTAAAGGGCTGCATCAAACCAATGCTAGGATTGTTGGCCCATGATGATGACTTAAGTAGTAGGGATCGTAACGCGCTAATCGTACAGAAATTGAATAATACCTTTATTGTATACTTTTTTGTCCGTTTTTTTTACTCCAAGACTCTGTCTTGGCTGACTGCCATGACGAAGCAATCGCTGTTTTTTTAAGAAAGATGCCACACCATAAGTCGACCAAAAGGAAATTGTCGGATTGTGCTTTTTTTAAATCCCTTTTCAGTTATGGCTTTGATTAAGAAACGACTAAAAAACTGAAAACAATACATATTCACTTCGTTTTCTTCTAAAATAAACGTATGTTTCAGCAGAAATATGGAACCTATACCGTGCAGTGACGTTAGAAGGCGTTTCAGGTCGAACGGGACTTCGTCAACTTTGGGGAACATTTTAATAGCATTTAATAATCTTCGTGGGGCGCATGGAAATTTTTGACTCATGTATTTGGATTAATGAAAAAAATTCGTATCAAGCACATCATCAATACACGAGGTACACATTTCATTCATATTCCCCTTTTTAATGTTTATCATTGCACTTATACAAAATACGCAATTCAACCGGTTGATGCGTGGTTAGAACGAACACTTTAAAGTTATAAAAACCTGATAAATGAAATGATATCTAATAATTAAAGTACATGACAAAAACATTCAATATCAAAGGCATTCCACCAGTCCACCTATGAGCTACAAAACCAACATTTCGTTAAATTACACGGTTTATCACAGGGAACACACCGGACCTTTCGACAAAAAATTCTTTAAAGATTAAATGTAATCAAATTGGCTCAGCATCCGTTTTCCTTTGACTGTAACTATCTCTTCCGTGATTTCCAAAATTTTGAGTCACACTCTAAATGAGACCAAGAAAAGGTACTTTTGGCCAAGAATATGACATTTCTATAGAATACTAATAATTTATTTTCATTCTACGAAGTATTCTAACGAGATAGGCAAGTTTATTGAAAGTCCATGCGCGTCATTTCTTATACTACTTCCTTTCCAACCTGCGTTTCCTGAATTGGTATCATCTTTAAATCTTCATATCTCCCACCTGCCAGAATGTCCTCTAGAATACCTTCTATTTTCCTCTCCGGCTCGTGGCCACCTCTATCTCCTCAAAACCAATCCAAGACTACAGCAATGTTAGTGGGAGGCAAAGAATTCTTAAATTCAATTAAACTAGATTGCATCCCGAAAGATAAATTTGGAAATACCTCTATCCCTTATTCAAATTCTGTGACTAATCTTGGTATCACGATGAGCAAACACCTTCATTGGCATGAATACATTTCAAACATTGCCAATAAGATTGGGAAAACTTCGTACAGAGTAAAATTAATTCGAAATTTACTTCCTATGACCACAAGGAAGCACCTTACCTCTACTTTAGTGTTTCCTAATCTTGACTACTGCTCCCTCATATTTTACGACCTTACTGTTGAACAGAATGTAAAATTACAGTGATCACTAAATTCATGAGTAAGATTTATATTCAATATTCGACGTGATGAACATTTCTCCCCTCATCTCCTGCAACTTGGATGGCTTTCAACATAATCACGTCCAACGTACACTACTGGCTACATTCCTCAACTCCTTTTTCCATAACAAGCAACCCCCTAAACCTCTTCCCAGTCTTCACCATCTGCTCTAACAATCGTAACAAGATCCTCATCCTAATATCTGTACTACCCCGAGCAACACTCCATAATTCATTTCAAGATGCCGGTGCAAAACTCTGGATCTCCTTATCTGAATATTTAGAGAAACTGCAGTCTCTGTGCCAATTTAAAAACAGACTTCATAAAATGTTATAAGCCTATAACATTTTATGTTTCCTAAGTGTCCTTTTCTTTTTCACGTAAGTATGTGTATCACTTAAATTCTTATGTATCCATTTTTATGTTTTTGTGTTTAATGTAACTATTGTTGTAAACTATTGTATTGATGCTACCAGAGGATATTTAATTTTTGTTAAAGATTGGAATCTGTCGGAACCTCGACCACATATTGTTTTTTTGTAATGAATGTCGTAATTAAGGGACGACGTCCCAGTACAAATAAATTGTACATCTATCTATCATCCCCTCCAACATTCTGTTAACTAAGTAAAAATTCTCTAACCACTTTTGTTGGCGTCCTTGCATGTTGGATTAGATCTGAAATACGATAGGTACTCGTACATGTAGCTGAAAGCCTATTATGTCAGTCATTAGGTAATAAATACGAAAGTAATCATATAATAGGAGGGTTGAGACTTTAAAACTGTTAATTTTTATTTATCAAGTTTCCTTTTACTTTCATTTGCCTACTGAATACAATATTATCCATTTTCTCTATAAATATGTCGTCGGTAATATTAAATGAAACATTATTTCGGATTCATCAAAAATAAAAATGTCACCACATTCAAAATATTCGGACATAAAAACCCGTGACCAAGGCTTTCCCCCTGACACACGCTCAAGATGTCTTGCAAGATACTACGCAGGTGTGGTTTGGATAACAACCACAACATACCGCCTTTCTTGTAGTGAATAACTATTTTTTTTACAATGGATGCGGTGTATTTGAAGTAGTTCTGAAAGAGGGCATCCAGCGGTGATAACGCCAAAATATAGAATTTAACTTATAATAATGATAGAATTTAATACCATGAGAAACTCATTTTTAAAATATTAGAACATAAACTTCTTCCTCAACAATTCTCAAAAAATACTAAAAGTAAACGAAAAATTTAAAACAAAATTCACTTTAGTTTTTCCCATGATCACTCACCATATTGCTGGATTTGAAGTTTTAAGGCTACGATGGAAGTGTAACTTCTTGAAGAGCTGAGCAAGATGCTAGACTGCGAGTGTGAAGATCTGAAATGAGAAAAGCGCATGGGTTATTCACTGAATAAACCTATGTTATAAGGAGCGACAGCTAACATAGCATGATAAATAAAGAATTAGTAGTCTAAGAAGTAACATTTAACCCAAAAGCTAAAATTGGCCTAAAATGGCGTTTAATGAAGCAGGATAAAGCTATCAACCCCCTTTGAAACGGAACAAATGAAGATGAAATTACGCGAGAAAAGTGGGAATAGCGCTACTTCAGTCGATGTCACCTTTTCACGCTTTCAGTCACTGACAAGACGAGTGGAATTTTTCAACCCAGCCAGGTCCAGGCGAATGCAAAATGTCGACAGGATGCGGGGAAAACGAGCGGTGAAGTGAATCGCTGCAGCTCGGCGAGAGCATTTGAATCCGAAGAAGAGGCGCCACTTGCGGGAGACGCCAGCCCTCTCTCTCTCTCCTAAAGAGAATTCAAAGAGCAACCCGTAGAATTTAAAACCCTCACAATACAGGGAATCACGGTAAGACATCAAGAAAGCTATTGGTATGAGCATTAGCGTATGAGTTAGTATACATGAAAATTAGCGTATGAGTATAAAATAAGAGCAGCCATAGGGTTACAAAAAGGCAGAGACAAAGCCTCCTGACAAGTCTAACTAATTATGTGCACTCGCCAGGATCGAAGAATCGAACGTGACAATATAAGCAACGTGATGAAACATATAACAGTGATGTATCATCGCCAACTATCAACACTATGCAAGGGCTAAAATTACCTCTCACTCAAGAGTTTTCTGCTCCCTGGAAAAGTCATGATACGAAAATGTTTTTGCTTCAAGGTTAAACATTTTTTCACCTAGGAACAGAGCATGCCTCCCGTCAAACGGTAAAAAAATAAAAGCCATTTGAAAAATGTTTATCAACCATGGTTCATAGTTCAATATCGATCCTTGGCACCAATATACACACATACTTACGGAGCTATGGAACTCGTAACTACGGAGCATATTCCGCTACATCCCTGACAACATCTACCCAAAGCCCTTGTCTTCGTCTTTGATGCCTTATTCCAAGTCACCCGCAATCGGACAAAATGAAAAAATGCATAAAATCCAATGCGACCACGAATACGAATTCACACTCACGGATAAAAAATAATAAAAAAAACTAGACGTTATCATACAGTAACTGCTTCCGACCTATTGAAAAATTAAAGTCTGACATGGCAAATCTAAGTCCTTGACTCTCGGCGGAACCTAGCAACTAGCATTCGAGAACAAAAATAGACGTCTAACTCGTTCAGGCGCAAAATGGGGCACAAAGACGAGTAGGACTCGAGTAACGACCTCAGAAATCATTGTGTTCATTCCATCAAACAACAAATGGAGTTGGATATAAGCGCCCTGAGGAATACAGCCCGAGCGGCGACAATAAAATCCTACTACTCTCACGCACATGTCAATCTCGCCTAATCGCTTCGTGGATGGCTATTGCTGCTGGAAAAATCTTCCAGCGGCCAAGCCAACCGGAAGATAGTCTCCACCTTCCTCTACACCGTTTCAGCGGGTGGAGTGCACAGTAATAGGGCCTTAAAATAGTATATTGTACTCACTGAAATGTGCAGCCTGAATGGCATTCGACTATCTTTACATCGGCATCCAACGCCGAAATTCATGATATTTCGAAAAATTAATAACTATTATATCAGTCATAATCGTTATGGAAAAGGTTTGCGATGGAAATGATCCATAGTTACAATCAAACAGGATCAAATTCTGAACAGTTTATTTGACTCTGGAAAGCGAGAAAGCTAAATAAGTTAATACTAAAAGCAAATAATGAAAACTTTCTTTCAAATTCAGTCAAAAAACAGTAAACAAATTGTCCCTCCTAGATGTGTACGCATTCTAAGGAAGTGTAGCGAAAATTTTAATTTAGAGGATTCTTGATATACTTAATAGGACGGAGAAATTTTGATTAATTTCAAAGAACAACGAAGAATAAAAGAGCAATATGAGCTGCTTTCTTGCACATTCAATTTCTTCGGACCCAACTCATTACCCATTATTTACATACACATATATAGCAATTTCAGACCATATTACATTTTTTTGATTTAATCATTGAATTTTCACCGAACTGTTTGATACTTCGTATTTTTTCAATGCAATGCCTTCTATAAAGCAGACTAAAAGATTGAATGAAATGATGAAGGATTATCACGAGAGTACATTAAATAAATGCAATCATTGACCTCGCCTTTCTGGAAGAGAGACGGACATGATGAGCTGGATCAATTACCTCTAACTACTAACAAACGGATAATTAGAGACTATACTTAAAATGTGGAGAGTAAAGTAAAAGTACACAATTTTAAGGAGTGTAACTGTGAAATAGTTGTCAGCGTTTCTCCTTTCGTCCTCAACTAACGAGTACTTGTACCAGAAGAAGTTGCCAATGGCAACGATAAATCAGGTGTGGAATCACGGATCTATATTTCGCGTTATCTCAATCATTATCGTTAACGCTTACCCTTAGAGTAGCGCAGGGTTAACAATAACCGTCTATAAAATTCGCTCCACTGATTGTAATAAGCGATTTGAAGTGCTGTTCGAAAAATGAAGAATGGATATCACGTTCTCTCTGAGATTAGTTTAATCAATAAATAACGATAACGCTAGCGCACGCGTTATGAAGATCCATGATCCAGGCCCAGGGATCTGTAGAAGTCCGATAGTGACAATAGCTCCATACGCGTGCATTTGAGGGTAGCGCTGTTACACTAATATGATTAATTTTGGTTAACTTTCCGACATTATACCGAGATATCACGGATTTATTATCCAATTTTAAAACTGACACATCCGCATTTTCCACCCGACCCCTACGCCACTGCCAAGCTTCACAAATATCTCTGGACTCACGGACGAAACGAGTTTAAACGAGTCAGCCGATCAACCATTCGAGCGACGCGAGAGACTATTGCAGAGCGATGATTCAAATCCCAAGTGGGCCGTTTCGACAAGAGGGTGGAGACGGGGGATGAAGGGAGTCTCGCTCGCTGCGGGGATGGGCCCTCATGACCGTAAAAAGCCAACGGCTCGGAAGGCACGACCGCCCGTCGGCTTTTTCGACCCAAGAGGGCCCACGCACTATCCGTCGCGGGTCAGGGCGGAGGCCCATCCCACGCGCATCACATCCTTAAACTGTTATCGCCATCGACTTGCAATCAAAATGATGCGAAGCACGAAGTAATGCGGACGTCCTCGGTCGGAGGGGTCCAAATCCGACGGCTCCGAGGCGGGAGACGAAAGGCTTAATTGGCGGAATCGGCCGTGCGTGCCCTGTCGGACGTTTGGCGACAGATTGAGCCCCGGCCGGCCGTTACGACCGGCGGCAGATATACGCGCCGCCTCGCGACCGCTCCTTGCCCTGAGCATCGCGAAAAAGGATGCTCCTCACGACGCGTCGTGGCTTTCCGACTGCAACGAACATCTCCATCGCAAACACTTTTCAATCCTTTTCAGTACAAATTTTCAATAAGCTTATGCCACATGATCTTTTTTCTCGATCCCTTATTATAATATACATAGAAAGGAACTGGCCCCTGGTGGTGAAGATGGAGTCAAGCCAGATCACAAAAGAAAAAAGTTTGACTCAGCCGGGAATTGAACCGCGGACCTCCAAATTATCCGTTTCGGAATGCTCACCATTACACCACCGAGCCAAAGTCAAATTTCTGTGAATTTGGCTTTGGCTGGAGGAGTTTAGGTCAATTAGAGTTTAGGCCAAAACCATTGCCAACGTTTCGGATATTTGTGTGTCCATCTTCCATAATGATGTGCATAATGATGAAAAACAGCTTACATTCCATTTTTAAAACAGTATGGTTTAAAACACACAATAAACAGTCATTAAAAAGAAAAACATTTGTGAAGAGATCTTCAATATTACACATCCCTCAAGTTTGTTGATATTTTATTTACAATTGTATTGCGTTGCTTTGTTTATTATAAAAGAAAAACCATTGTGAAGACAACTTCAATATTACATTACTTTAAAGTTTGTTGATATCATATTTACATTTGTATTTCGTAGTTTTCATATACATAAACAAAGCAACAATGAAATAAAACTGGAGGGTATGTGAAAGAGAGGAATTACGTTAATATGAAGAGGTTGGCCGATAGAAGAATCGACTGGAGGGCTTTGTCAAACTAATCCTAGGATTGTTGTCCCATGATGATGGTGATTTAATTGAGAGGGTATATAAGACCTCGCAAATCTGGTAGTGTTATCCCTTTGATAATGACACTGAAAGCGTTAAATCGGTTCTGGATCATAAGCTTTTTCATGGAGTGGAACTAGGTCTATTTCTTTCCATTCTTTGTCGCACAGTCTCTTAGCATTTGAATCAAGTTTCAGAGTAGTATATCTTCGAAGCTAAGTCAATGGATTTCATGCGTCAAAAGAACACTAATTTTTCAGAAAATTACAACAACGAGAGGTACTCGTTGTAACTTGGGCGGGCACACGAATTTTTCTAGAACAAAAAGTAGCAAATGGAATGGTGTGAGATGGATTATAATACACCTAAACAGGTATCTTATTCTTGAATTGCGCTTTCTAAACTATAGAATTCTAGTCTTTTTAACAGAAGTTTATACTAAACTTTTCACCAAATCCCTAAGGTCATAGAAAGCGCCTTTTTCAGGAGTGGGGCAAGTATAAGTAGGGCCCAGTCCGTATCGATTCAGGCAGCCATTGAAAAAATCTTACCTTCATAGTCTCAGATGTTATTGAATTTAACATATGTCAAACTTCAGGACAAAGTAAGTAATACGTATATTTTAGTTTTGTCCAAAAAAATTTTTGGCCCGAGATACAGTCCACCGAACATGGGCCCGCGAGCGCTATTTTTCAAATGCGATTTTTGACAAAATACTAAAATGCTCATATCTCAGGAACAGTTCAAGATATTTTGCTCCTTTTTGTTTTATTTGAAAGATAATAATTTTGTGATTAAAATGATATCCTTGATTTGAAAATGTGTGTCCACATTCTCTTGCTGCAATTTATTTTATTTTATTTTTTTTATTAAAAAAAAATGTTTTTCTTAAAAATGCCAATCCTAAAAATTTTTATTTTTTTACTGTTTATCGGCACCATAGAGTACTATAATCCCTGAAAAGGAGAACTTCCACTTTTCAGTTTAACAGGTTTTATAAACAATTCAAAAAATTTCCAAACATTAAGCCAGTTTCCATTACCACACTCTCAGATATTGGTCACATAAAAGCAAAATCTCTAGTCTTACTTGACATTTTTTTCTTCTTAAATATGGGTAACAGACACAAGTTTCAAACATCAATAGCTTTCAAAATATATGTGCAGGTTAAAAAATGTACAGGTTCCAAAGCATACTTCTGTGCACTATGCTTAGAACTGAATTTAGCAATTTAATGAACTAAAAATTTGTTCAACCGCATCAGTATCTTCCTTTGATATTGAGTGACGTCTTCCTGTTGAACCAATAGGAACTGGGGCACCCAAAATCTTCAAAACATCGCGAATTGGAAGTGAGCACTGGTGGTGGTGTTGCTGTCTTTCATCTGGGAATCTATATCCAGCAGCTGGTCCATGTGGCAGCATAAAGTTAACAATGATTTCACTTAACTCACAACTAATATCTATAATCTCTGCAATCCACCAGTCACAGTCATACACACAGGCCACAAACATTCCTTTTTGTATTTCGTGAATTTGAATATTCTCTTGGCATTTATGAGATCTTGGTTGGACAAATGAAATTTCTTCTTTCTTGCTCTTTAAAGTTCGTGCAATATAAGTTCGCCCATCAATTTGAGTCCAGACATGTGTCTTCTGAATTCCTTTCACAATGGTAGTTTGGTTCGACCATTCTTTTATTTTCTGCTGGCGGAATTATTCAACTTCCTCTTTGGGCAACAGGATCAGGTTTATTGATGTGTGTGACTGCACCACTCTTGTAAATTCCTTGGCATTCTGAATTGCAGCTGTACTTGGGCTGGAAAGATTATGTTTTGTTGCATGGTGCTTCAGCAGGCCTCTTACACCATCACAGGGCCCCTTACCATGTCCAGTAGCACTGTATACCCACTCCATTGGAACAAGAGACTTTGCAAGTTAAAATAGTTGGTAACGGTTTTTGAAGTGACTAGGGGCACCATCAGAATTATGATCTTTTCTACCTGTGGTTGCAGTGGTTGAATAATTTTGTGTATTGCCAACAATGCATGTGCTGAGTCATGTCCTCTGTCATCACTTATAACTGCAACACTTGTGGTCTTGTTCTGAAAATATGTCACTACTGTAAAAATTGAAACTTGGTCATTACTCCAGTGATATCCTTTAACTTCTTGTGGTAGAACCACAGACCAGTTCTCAGCAAAATCAGAGTGAAGCACTAAACATGCAGCCTCTACCCATCCCTTCACTTCTGCAATGTGTTCTTGTTGCAATTTTTTCTTTTCTTCAGATGTTGGTGTGTTACTGCTTTCACTGTCCACCTCCTAAGTTCGTCTAAGAAGGTATCAATGGCAACATTTTTCTTAATGAGTTTATTTTCTTCCCATGTTGCATATGTAACTTCAGAAGAGTTATCTGCTACACTATCCAGACCAAGTGTCTGTAAGTCGAGTCCCCCCTTTCCAGGGCAGTCACCACAGTCCTGAAACAAACATATCTCTCGTTCTATGTCACAGACCACTAACGACTTGACATGTCCAACCAAGGTGTCATATGTCATATCTTCAAGTAAATTTCTTCATAGCTACCACACAGTTCAAAATTTGCACAGTACAAACATAAACAGACATCTCTAGGTGGATGTGGAACAACCCACTTAGGTCGTAATGCATAAAATTTTGATCTTCCAATATGCAATGTTGAATGTTCCTTCTTATATATGGCAAAAGTTTCTTTAATGCTGCGGGTCATGTATCTTTTCACTTTCACCCCTTTTTCTCCTGCAACTGTCATAGTCATGTCTTTTTTGTTGGCACTCTGGCGAGAACAGTACCACTTATCTTCCAGATAAAATGACTGTGCAATTTGAACATTTGCTTCATTCACAGGATGACCATAATATGGATCTGGTTTTCCAAACACTCCTTTTGCTGACCTCAAATTTCTTGTCTTGTCCACCATGTATTTTGATGCAGATGGAATGTGGTACCAAATTTGGTTCTTTGTTAAGGATACTGGGATAATTGTTAGAACTTGACCTTATCATTGTAGGATGCACATGATTCAACAGCTGAACTGATGTTTGATAAAAACTCTTGGCAGGTTGCACAAGCTCCTTTTGGTTCATTTTCTTCTGAAGTTGGAATTTCTACTTTGAAGAGTTTGGTCAGTTTTGTTCTGGTATGCTCACCCACTGCTCCATAAATTTCTCTGTGTTTTCTTGATGCATACATCTCATGAATCGACTTCACTGACCATGGTTTCTTAACAGGACTAACACCAATCTCTGTAGCTGACTGATTCAGGATATGTAGTTCTTCCTCTGCAGTTACAAAATCTGCATCACACACAACATTGGGGGCTTCTTGTTCACTTATTGTCATGTTTGATATTGTGTTAAAGCATTTAGAACACAAAAAGTCATTACTGGAAACATTTTCACTTTGAAACAGAGTCTTAAAATGAGCACTCTTATTTCCAACCTGAAGTCTTTTTGCTAGTCTTATGTATCACTCTTTTATGGATATGAAAATAGTCAGCACACTTCACTCTCCTATGGCTCCTATGGTCAGAAGACATTTCAAATAGACTTTTCCACAAACACCACAACCCAGTCAGTCAGCAGAATTCTCAAAAACCTTCACAGGTACTGTTAACACAAAAAAATTTTAACTACTCTCTTTGTTTGCCTGTTGACAACTGAACTGTCAGTTCATGTGTCCTCCCTTTTATATGCTAGGTCAAACATTTAGAATTTTCCGGTTAGTTTCATATTGTTCTAGAAAGTTCTGTTACATTCTTTAATTATGTGGAAGGTTCCACATTGTCCTCAGAGGTTTTCGGAAGTTATCTGGAAGGTTCCACATTGATCTAGAGTATTTTGTTACATTCTGGAATTATTTGCAAGTTTGTAGATTTTTGAAGTGTGTTCTATTATGATCTGAAATTATCTGGAAGCTTCCAAATTGTTCTAGAAGGTTCCGTTACGTTTTGGAATCATCTAGAATCTTCCACATTATTCCAGAAGATCATTAATGATTTGGAAGGTTATTAATAAAGAAAATCTAAAAAAATTATCAACATTTAACTAGTTCCTAACTTTGTTTCATTTGTTGTTTTTAGTTAATCACAAACAGTACAAATTTTTTGAGATTAGTGTTTTAAAATAACAAAATTATAAAAACTTGCAATCAAGAAATTCTCCATGGAAGGTAAAAAATTACATTAATTTATAAAACCTGTTAAACCAAAAAGTGGAAGTTCTCCTTTTCAGGGATTGTAGTACTCTATGGTACTGACAAACAGTAAAAAAATAAAAATTTTTAGGATTGGCGTTTTTAAGAAAAACAATTTTTTTAATAAAAATAAATAAAATAAAAAAATTGCAGCAAGAGAATGTGGACACACATTTTCAAATCAAGGATATCATTTTAATCAAAAAATTATTATCTTTCAAATAAAACAAAAAGGAGCAAAATATCTTGAACCTTTCCTGAGATATGAGCATTTTAGTATTTTGTCTAAAAATCGTATTTGAAAAATAGCGCTCGCGGGCCCATGTTCGGTGGACTGTATCTCGGGCCAAAAATTTTTTTGGACAAAACTAAAATATACGTATTACTTACTTTGTCCTGAAGTTTGACATATGTTAAATTCAATAACATCTGAGACTATGAAGGTAAGGCCCCTGCCTGAATCGATATGGACTGGGCCGTAGGAACTTTGAATGGCAAATGAACATATTTTTCACCAGGTGGCATCTTAGTGGGAGATAAAAATATTTAAAAAATAACTTCAAACTGATTAAAGTCAACGATCATATTAGCGCTTCGAAGGCGACTACAATCATACTTCCAGTAGTAAGTGTTTTCACGCATACGTTTGTCGAAAGAACCGGTGTCGCGCGAAACGATCCTATCGTTAGTATCAACGCCGTGATCCAAGCAACTGCGCTGCACACATCAACCGTGCGGGTCACGGACCTCCAAGGATGTTGTATGTATCTACAGACTTGAAAATTATGAATACCCGAGTTTGTAGCCTACAACGATATGCCTACATAAAAAAATAGTCAAATCAAAATTTTTCTCACTTAATTCTATGATGCATATGAACCAAAACTCTTTTTCACATTCTTCTGTTTTTAAGGAATTGAGAATAAAAAAGTACCGGTTTTTTTACGCTTCTCAAACAAACCACTTTGATGATTCATAAGTTCGACTTGTCGTCTGATCATAGTCAACTTTTTATACAAGTTAGCCATTAATGTTTTCTAATTTCTTTCAGAGTTAAATCTATAAGCGAAAAAAAGTTGTAATAGAATATCTAAATGTACTTAATTTTTTACTGAAAAGTCGCACGAAAGAGGGATTTATCTCTTTGCAAAATAGATATATCATTGTTTATGATTTAGTGAGCATTAGTGATTTTATATTAATAGTAATTTCAAAAGCGTTCTTAAAAACTCCATGCAGGCGACTACGCGGTTGGCCTAACGGTCACCGGGGTGCACTGTTGCTACGTCCACGCGCGCTCAGCCACTAGCCGCTTCGTCTCCGTTGAGTGTATTTGCTGTTTTTTCAAGTCTATTTCATGCGTTTATAACTAATTTTCTAAGAGGCCGATCTTTCAATTTCTCATCCCCATATTTTATCAGGGCTTTGGACCTACAATGGTCTACAGAATACGACACAGGGTGAAGAGCCTTTAGCCTTATCCCTGTGGGTAGTTACAATCCGTTACAATCCTCTTCGCCGTCGTCTTGCTCACTCTCAAACACTTCTACATATTTTCATACAATGGATACGTTTATCACCTACGTCTTCTCCCTCACATGAAAAAAAAACATCCATTGCACTCAAAATCATCGCAATCTGGCCTGCAGACATATGTGAGGCATGTTTATACATCTAAATGTGAACACTACGAATGACAAAGACAGAATTAGCCAAATAGGCTTGCATGATGACAATGTATGTATGTGAATTGTACGGATTCCGCGAAAACAAGCGGCTCATTCAGTAAACTGTAACTGTAATAACTTAAGTAACTGCGTGGACGTGGCAAAAGTGCACCCCGATGACCGTGAGGCCAACCGCCTACATAATGAGTTATCAAAAACGCTTTTCAAATAACTCTTAATTTAAGATCACTAATGTTCACCATACCATAGACAATGGTGTCGCTGAGTATTTTATCTTTTACGCTCCACAAAGAGACTAATCCCACTTATGTGTGACTTTTCAGTCGAGGAAGCAAGTACATTTAGTTATTCCACGACCTTTTTTCGGTTATAAATTTAACTCTGAAGCTTCGAAATAAATTTAAAAAACATTAATGACTAATTTGCATTACAGTTTTGCTTTTTTTGTTATTCCCCCCCAGGTCCACTAAAAATAAATTTAATTTTCAAAATGAACACCTCAGACTTTCTGAAACTTTCAGGAATGTTACTTATCAAAGATCTTTACACAAATATGATTTTAAAATTTTTTTATTTTCTTCGGTTTCCGAGTAATTTATTTTAAATAATTGGTAAAAATTGTATTTTATACTGTTCTAGGTTAGGAAATTCATTAATAACACGGGCCTGCGGTGAAAAAAATACAAGGAAATTGATAGCTGTACTTTATGTATTTTTTGGTGCTGATTTAAAAAAATAATGAAAAATTTCTATCACGTCACGTTTTCTTGAAAAAATCAATTTTACTTGTATTTTTATGAACATTTACCATACATTTTTTTCGAGTTTGAGGCGTTGTGAATATTTGTCAGATGACTTTTGTTACATGCGCGGCATGTATTGTCTTATTAAAAATAGCATGAGGAGCATTACAGACTATGAAAGACAGCTTTATCTTGCGTATTTTGGTATGAAACTCGGAGACCGGGGCAAATCGTGGGCTCCTCATAAAGTTTGTGTACAGTGTCTCAATGATCTACGCATATGGCTCAATGGAAAGACGAATGCTTTACGATTTGGAATTCCTATGACATGGAGGGAGCCATAAAACCACTCTGATGATTGTTACTTCTGTTCCTGCCATGTCCGTTGGTACTGAAAAAATCAAAAGCTAATCACTTATCCTGATATCATTCCATAGGCCATATGTTCCTCATGGACCTGATGTGCCAGCGCCTTTGCCTCCCTACTGAATTGCCTGTAATCTCTTCCGAGTCTTCAGACTCGGAACATCCAGAAGTTCAAGGCTCCGATACGGAAGATTAGCCCCTGGAGGCGATTCACCTCAGCCCTTCTCTAAGGTTGAACTTAATGATCTGATTAGAGATCTGGGCCTTTCAAAGCAGCCCAATTGTTGTGCTCCAGATTGAAAGAAAATAAACTAATTGGCCAAAGGAACTTTTTATTGGTACAGGGATCGAGAAAAGGAATTTTTTTAATACTTTGAGGAAGAGGAGAACCTGGTCTATTGTTCAGATGATTCTGGGTTGATGAGCTAATTTAATATCACCTACGATAAAGATGAATGTAGACTGATTATTGATTCATTGAAAAGGAGCCTTTAAGCTGTCCTTCTTTATCACGGAAGCCAGTGTGTATTTGTACCAGTTGGACACTCGGTGCATTTAAAAGAACGCTATGAAAACGCTATGGCTCTCATTCTCAACAAAATAAAATATGCCGACCACGGTTGGACCATTTGCGGTGATATGAAAGTTATCTCCATGCTTCTTGGTCAACAAGGCGGATATACTAAGTTCCCATGCTTCATTTGTGAGTGGGACAGCCGTGATAACGCAACAATGGGTCAAAAAAGAATGGCCGAAAAGACAAAATCTTGAACCAGGTACCAAGAATGCGATTGGGAACAGATTAATTGATTCAAAAAAGGAATTGTTACCCCCTCTGCATATAAAATTAGGTGTAATGAAGCAGTTTGTCAAGGCTCTTCCAAAAGATGGCGATTGTTTCAAATACCTGTGCAAAAAGTTTCCAGGTTTATTCGAAGCCAAGTTGAAAAGGGAATCTTTGTTGGTCCAGGTATCCGCAAGCTTATGAAGGATAAAGAATTTGAGACTAGCATGACAAAAAAGGAAAAAGAAGCTTGGGTTGCCTCCAAAGATGTTGTCAGTAAATTTCTGGGTAATTACAAGGATCCTGACTATAAAGGAATTGTTATGAATATGCGGAACAAATTTCAAGCATTGGGTTGCTCCATGAGTGCCAAAATACATTTTCTTCACTCACATTCCCCAAACATTTTGGATCAGTCAGCGAAGAACAGGGTGAAAGGTTCCACCAAGACATCAAAGATATGCTGAGATTGAACATAAAAGAAGAACGTCAAAAAGAAGTTTCAAAGGAAAAAGAATACGTAGGTACTTAATTAGAAACTATTTTTGTTTTGTTTTTTGCTCAGTTTTAAATTTATTACAAACTTTCATGAACACATACATAATATTTGCTCCTCTTGGTCAATCGTCTATTCTATGTAAGTTACCTTAATAAAAACAAATAAAAATAGTAACTTGGCGGCTTCTTCTAGAAACTGCACCACAATTTGATGCAAAAAGTTTAAACTCAAGGGAACTATTTGTTTTTCTTGTTGTTAAGGGTCATACTTAGGGAGAACGAAAATCTACTAACTCTATATAATTACAATAAGCTATATAAATGTTTAAAAAAACAATGTTTTAGTACTATCATATTTCCTTTTTATATTTTTCTTGTTCTTAAAGGTATTTTTTTTTCGCTTTTTGAGTTTCAAATTCTGTAATTATTTTTGGAGATATTTAATGTGTAATTATTTTGACTGTTGACGAAGTTAAATTGAAAATTCATAATAAGATAACGTTTTATACAACACTTAACAAATGAAAAAATTAACTACACGTGCCAAAGTGGTTTCATATACAGGATAAACAACAGATAAGAAACAGCACTGCTCCAAATATGTACAGGGCCACTTTGACGCTCCAACGTTGGAAGATTAAAATTAAAACTGAGCCTCTCTTATGATTCAAGTCGGTGCCTGCCGGGTTACATTTCAAGGAAATTATGACGGATAAGTCGATGGAAAACAGGAGTAACTCATATTTCAATTACACCCTCACTGGATTTTGAAAACGTGATTGATATTCCAGAGGGGACGAATGAGAGAACACAACCGCCGGGCTATTGGGGACAATTAGCTTTCTTTCATTCCTTAAGTGTCTCAGAGAAGAGAAGAAATAGGAAGAAAGGAGGTAGTTTGAAGCCTGGGAATTAATCCAACCTTGCCGATCAAACCCGAGAGTCTCCAAACCCTAATTAACTCCCAAGGAAGCGCCCGTTTCTGCCAATACCGCCCTAACAACCTCTCAAAAGAGTTACTCCGACGATATTCCAATTTCACTGCCTTAATTTTAGGGCTCAGTCCTTGGCTAACGAGCGTATCACGGACACCCGCGCATCAGTGATACTGCGAGAGCTGTGATTACATGGAATGAGAAATGGGACATGCGGATTCGTGACCTTCTACGTAGGTGGAACATCCACATCATCCCCTCGTTCTATGGATTCAAGTTCACCATGCTTATGGTGTCTACACGCAAATGCCTGAGCCACTTGGTGCATTTCCCGCAACACATGGGCAAAATCACGGGGAAACTGTTATGTTTATGATAGTTTTCCATCTCAAAGGGATAGTGAAACTGTATTTAACGGTTTCGACTTACGACCAGTCGAGCCACAAGGATTGGGGAAATCCACCACTTATGAATTCAGTCTGAGTAGACGAAGCAATTGAAAAGTCAAGACACCGAAGAAGTACTTATGTTGATGAACATGCATAATAAGCTGTTACATTTCACACCCTGAGGAGACGATCACATCACAACTTCAGATACGTCTAAATTCATTTAGTCTCCGAGACTTAGCAATTTTCATCATGCATAAAAAAATAACTAATCTCAACCTGGAAGGGCGAAGAAAACGAGATACCTAATGAAGAATAATCGCGTTGATATCTGATGGTTGCATTTGGCCGTACATGGCTTGCCATCTTCTATTGCCATTTTCAGGATGAGCATCGAGTTATTAACCTCCAAAAGTGAGGAAAAGTGAAGTACTTAGAGATTCTTACTGATTTTGGATTCAATCGCAAAAGGATTCGATTTACTTATTACCTTTTGGTTGACAGGAAGAACCAATGGCAGAATTAGGTGGCCAATTAATTGACGGCTAAGGAGTGCAGACACCCCCCACGACATTTTCCTCAGTGTACGGAAATCAATCAGATACACGAATGGTACATTCCAAAATGAAAATCCAACCTCTGTAATAATTACTTCACTCATTTGATCATAACTCTTAGAAGTAGGTCGGTGTCTTCTCCATTTAGTTACTATTTTTTTCTGGGAAATATTTTTTTTACAAGTAAACGCGACGCCATTCTAAATATAATCCAATGCATAATTATTTCTTTATTCTCCCAGTGGATAAAGTTTGATGCAGTATCCCTAATCGGTGTAGTATGCATTGAATTTTCCGAATACTTACTCTTTATTTCTACTGACAAGTATATTCCCAAGATTTCTGTAACTTAAAATGGATTTTCCCTCTATTTTCCTACCTTCCCCCACATTCCATCTTCAGAAACGGACTTCAGTAGCCCTCTCTATGATAACTTGTTTCATTAACCAACTCTGTCTCCACCAATAAAAACTTTCTTTACTTCGCCACCATGGTCAACGTATCATCCTTTACGCTCCTCTCCGTCCAATGTATAATACGAAAGAAAACTATAGTGTTATTTCCATTAGGACACATGGGATGATGGTATACTGACATTATCATATCAGAAATATCATATAGTCCGATAGCTGCACCGTTTATGTCATTGAGGATAGGAGGCATTTGGGTTGAGGTAGGAGTTTTGGGAACGGAGAAATGGTGGGGAGAAACCCGGCGTCGGCATAGACCTGTCTTAACGAAAAGACTCTGTGTCAAAGTCATATCCAAAAGAATGAATACCTTCCCCATTAAGTGTTATCCATAGAGCTCTCAAGTAGGGTAAAGGATACTACTGAAAAAATCTCAATCTTTATCGGGATTCGAAACCAGGAACTCTAGGTGGGAGGTCAGCTCTAGCTACCACAACAGTTTCTGCATGCATGAAATTACATAAATAAACGAAATATGTGCTCGTAGAAAGGTCTACGAATGCCGTGGTTTCAATAAATTCATGGTTATGAGAAATCTATGGAGGTTTTACCTTCAGCGAAATCCACTGAGTTGGTGGATTCGGAGGACAATCTTGGTCAGCGAAGACGACGCGTCGTCGCGACGGTCCCTAAGTATATTCGGAAACCATCTTGCTAATGCATCATCACCCCACGAAACAAATTTAAACTCCCGCTCCCCGATTCTTCGATCCGCAAACCTCTATACATCCACATCCTTCTCCTGCTTTACGTCCATCACAACTCAATCTGTCTTATACGCGATCTTAATATTCTTGGCCTTTGCTGGCGATTCTTTCCACTTACCTTCCCTCGATTATGGTTTTAATGCGATCATCAAGGCTCAAGATATTCTTGATAAGTTATATGCCCTCTTCTTTTATGAGTTTTTCATTAGATTTCCATTTTTATTACTTAATTCCTTGAAATATCTTCATTAGTAACCTCGCCACTTTCGATAACAAATTACGTACCATTCAATTAAGAACGCTTGCTATAAAAATGGAGAGCGCATACGACTATCAAGATGTTTCATACTTCACTTCTTCCCTTCCTTCCGCGATTTAGTTTCAAACGGGACTAGAGCACGTGCTTCAGATCGGTGACCGTGAAGAGTCCGCGACAAAACTACCAACCAGGAGTGGAAGAGGGAGGAAGGGGAAAAAATAACGCCAAGATGGTAACCTTCCATCAATTTCCAGGTCCACGTGGAAACGGAGACGGGAGAGGGCATCATCATCACGGGGGAACGCCCGTGAAATTAAATATGTCAAGCGGGAAGGAGGAGGAGGGGGAAGGGACGGGGGAAGTGAGGCGTTGGGAGATGATGAAGTCCCACAAACGTCGCGAAAGAGAAGAGTGCGCGAGTGAGTGTGTGTGGGGGGAGCAGGAGCGTCGTTCCCAGCCTGCGGCGTTCCGACGTCGACGTCGCCACCAGGTGCTCCAGCGCGCACTACGATAAAAAAGCAACACACCTTCCGAGTAAACGCTAGAAAACAGCCGATAGCCGTCTGGCCATAGTGCATTCTTTGGCTCAGTTCCGTCGATTCGTAAACGGATGAAAAAGTCACGTATTTCTGGAACAACAATAATAATAATGGGGTCGTTTACCATATTTTTTATTGCCGAATCTGATAGTTTGTAAAATAAAAAGACCCGTATTTTTCCGTGTTTTGATCCGTCAATTATTTATCGAGTTATAAGCGGCAAAAAACTGATGTTTTCAACCCTTTAAAAAAAGTGGGCGTGGTGCAACCTCTGACGTATAATGACTTCGTCCAATCGCAACTGAATCCGCGAAGATACTTTGCCTTATCGCAATGGGGGGGACACAGCTGACTCCGGCAATAGGACAGTTGCGACAGCATCTGTGCGAGCAGACCTTCCGAGAACCCCCCTCCACTCCCTTACCTTCCACGAGAAGCAGTCAAGGACGGGAGGAAAATGACGTCAATGTTATCACAGCAGCTTTTTCGGTGGGCGTCTCCTTTTGCTAATTTTAATTTTTGATTTATGAGCGAATGGTTGTAGTTAGAAGATTGATTTTTTCACTAAAATTCTTTTTTTGTTTGCATCTAATGATTTCGTGTACAAAATTGCGATTTCGGTTCCGAGTAAAAGACTCCCATTAGTGATCTAAATAAGTATCCTATACAGGAGAGCGAACCACTAACTTTTTGATATCAATGTATATTTGTATGGAAGGAACGAGACGCGTCAGCGGCTATTTGTTGCAACAACGTCACACTACTTTTCAAGCGAAAATATAGTCGCTGGCCCGTCTCATTCCTACCGTACATATATGTATTGATATAAAGAAGATGATTTCATCGGGGTCTTAACAACAAGGTATTATGACATGCGGTTATCTAAGGATTATTAAGTTTGTTTGCTTGACCACGCAGAGAAAAGAAAAACGCTTCTGATACAAATGATTACAGTATCGTCTTTTGCAAAGATGAATTTCTGAAATTTATAGAAACGCATAAAATATTTTTTTGAATATTGTGTTATAATTTCGAATACATCGGCTGACGGGTTGTGGAGAAATAAAATTTTAAAGTCTGCGTAATCGATGAAAACGTTAAAAAAACAGCCACTTTTTCCATAAAAGCCTTAATAAGAAATACAACAATATTATTAAAAAAGTTTATGTAGTCAACACAACGTAGAATTAAAAGAAAATAATGTGATATAATTAATTATTTTGTACGTCTTTTGGTTACTTAATAAACACCATTCTAACTCAAATGTTCATAATATTTTGGTCGACATTAGATGTCTCGGTAATGAACAATTGTAACAGGAACGGGGTTCTTTGGTTTGGTGACGCTGACTCGATGAATGATAATGTAATAGTCAACAGATTTACAGATATAATGGTAGATATTAAGTGTTAGTTTGATAGTTTTCCACAGGTTAGGGTGGTTCCGATTGAGTGTCCCCACTCTCCTTTGTAATGCACTCATCTATTGACTCGGATCCATCCCTGCGTTATCCATCTCTTTAAGTTGGAATATCTTATCCCTTTTTGTACTTTCTGTTGTATCTGTCAAACCCTTTTTACTTCTTCCTTACCCTCGCTCACCTAGCACTCTACGTTTGATATAAATGTACGAAAAGGAAATTGAGAAAATGTAGTTGGAAATTACCTCAAATGTTTGGGTAACGCAAGCTGATATTAATCATAGGACAGGAACTGCAGGACTGCAGCTGAAATATATCCAATTTGCGCCAATTAAACAACTGCTATAATAAATGCATAATATGAAGTACGACGACAAGGAAAGTAAACGATATGTATTCCTGTAAATTGTGTTTTATGAGGTTATTTCTTACGTCAAAACGATCGAATATGAGCAAAATGACACATATTCACCAAAGTTTTGGTCGATGCTCGCAGCAAATGGAGATCAGCAGTAGTGTCCCCGGAGAAGAAATATGAGAACTCAGAAGCGGAAACACCCACTCCGCGCACACCTGACGTCATCGGAAGACTCGACGCCTCACAGCAAAAAAATTGTCTTACTACGTCAGAGGAGCAGTCCACCCCTACTTGTAATAGGATTGAGAGCCAGCCGCCTCTCCAAATGGAAAAAAGACGCCGGGTTACGGGACTGAAAAATAAGTTCCTTCTGATTTCCGCGAAAAACTTGAATTTTTGTTACACCACCGGTTAATGTACCTTTAGGTGGACACGGAACGCCTCAAATGCAACCCAAAACATCCACCTTTCACGTAATCTTCTCCTTAAACTCCGCATACGTCCAATATCTCTTAACCCCATTCCAACATCCTTATCTCCATCTCCACATTCCTCGTGTATCAGACATCCGCCCTTAAAAATCCGTTCCATCCACTTACCCTTACGCATTCCACTTCATTCCAGTAACTTCCTCTCTTCCAAACCATTTGTTCTATCTTATTAAGTAAGTAGTAATGATAATCGCCATTGAAAGAGAAAACCTATTGATGGCGTGAGGGAATTAACACTGAGTAGGACAGAATGGAGGGCTGCAGTAAACCAATCTTAGGACTGAAATACTGAAGATGATGACTGATAATCTATAACGCTGTCACCAAAATCTTAAATTTTATGTCACATTTCTCCTTTTTGAGCAATGACTTCAGGCATGACTATGTGGAACCTCTCCATGGTAAAAATGAGAATAAAAAAGAGAAAAAAATTTATTTTTACATTACAATGATTTTGCATGCGTTGAATTTATTTTTACACGGCCAAGATTATGTGATGTAAAAATAAATTTTTACATCACATAATCTTCGTATAAAAATTTATTTTTACATTACAATATCATTGCAACGTGTAATTTTTTATTCTCATTTTCCTCCATTTTGAGTTTTCAACTCTTTTTAAACGCCTTTCTCGCAGGTCCATGCGTTCCTTTAAATATTCTTCATCCAATTCATCCCTGTTTCCTTTTCCAACGTTCTCTCTTGTCTCCTCCAATCCGAAACGAATTCATCTTCCATCTATCCTAACGGCCAGCACACTTTCTCAGAGCCCTTACCTACAGAAACAATGACTCACGTGTATTTTTTACATTAAAATAATAGCAGCAGCACAGTATTCCACAGTGATTGCACCAATATTTCCCCCCATTTATCTCACTTTTGCCAGACCATTAATCTATCTTACTGAGAATTGAGTGTTTTCTTGTACAGCTATCAGTTTAGAGTAGGTACGCAACAAAATCAACTTCACTTTCAGGTCAAAGTTTCGTTTTGTCATGAAAAATTAATTGAATAATTTGTCTCCTCTGCAAATACCATTATATACTTAAACATACACTCTTTACAGAGCCCTTACGCACAGAAACAATGATTCACGTGTATTTTTTACATTAAAATCATTTTCGTACTAGCGCAGTATTCCACAGTGATTCCACCAATACTTTCCTTCATTTATCATCACTCTCTCCCATTCATTCAACAAAGAATACACGTGTAGGCGTAAAACGTCAAGAGAACGCTTGATATGTAAAAACCAGGTGGGTCGTGGAATAAAACCGTCGCTCTATCGTTTAAAACACCATAACCGATCTGTTTATCGTGGGTGGGCCGTATCTAAGGAAATATACCTTCGCTTTAGGCTGTTATTGTTTCTAATGTTTACGAATCATTTTCTAACAGTTATTAACTTTTAGAAAATAAACCTCTCGTTCATTTTCTTCCGTCTCTCCTCTCGCAGTCCAGTGTCTCTTCTCATCTTTAGCACTTCTCGACACTATAGTGAAAACATCAAGTAGACGTCTCCAAGCGGTTTCGTAAGTTTGGGTTAATTTTATTTAATATTAAAAATGCATTGTCAACTTTAACTATAAGACATTAGATTGGAATGGCTTTGGTACCTTTGGTATCATTCGGGGAAGGGAAGAAACTAATATACAAATTTCTAGTTTGAGTCATGGAGAAAGGATTCATCATCATTGGTCAACAATCCTAGGATTGGTTTGACGCAGCTTTCCACTCGATTCTTCTATCGGCCAACCTTTTCATTGTGATT
Organism: Platycnemis pennipes; assembly: GCA_933228895.1. Classification (NCBI taxonomy): domain Eukaryota; kingdom Metazoa; phylum Arthropoda; class Insecta; order Odonata; family Platycnemididae; genus Platycnemis; species Platycnemis pennipes. The sequence goes on along the minus strand of OW121854.1, from coordinate 120,465,865 downwards.
GTGTATTTCTTCTCTTTTACATCCTTCATAACCTGTTCCATGTATCTCATACGAGGCCCGCCTTTTCCAATCTTCCCGTTCACTTTTACCTCGACGATTGCCTTCATCAGGCCATCGTGTCTCAAGATATGGCCGATTAAGCTGCCCCGTCTTCTTTTTAGGGTTTTCAGTAGAAATTAGATGTTTGGAACAGGTCGTGAATGATAAAAAAGAGAGGAATTACGTTGACATGAAGAGGTTGGCCGATAGAACAATCGAGTGGAGGGCTATGTCAAACCAATCCTAGGATTGTTGACTGATAGTGATGATCTCTTGACTCCCACTCTCCTTAAAGATTTCTTCGTTTGTCACTCGGTCGATCCACTCTATCTTAGAGGAAAGGATACGAATTGTTAATTGGTTCGTTACTTGCGGGAGCTTGCATTGAACTTTTTGGTATGTGCAAAAATGAAATTTTGGGAAAGAGTAGTTTCGCCCGTAACATTTACTGCTTCAAAGTAAAAAATCCCTAACGTGGGAAAATTAAAATACCTTAGCTACACCATTACACAGTTCATAAGATCGGAGGGGCATACCTAGTAAATAATTGGTCCAGAAAATCGACGATTAGGACTATAAAAATGGGTTTTTGGTAAATGAGAGGAAAAAGAAAGAAAAAGATAATATTTTCCCTTGTAAAGTTTATTTAAAATACACCGCTAGCGTTCCGTGCGAGGAGGGTTCGATCAAAGAATAAAACGTTAGCAAAGAGGATCGGCGAGATTTGCGGAAGTTCGTTATATTAATTGAGTGAATGTAACAAGTTTACCAGGAGAACTCAGATGGGAATCACTACCAGACCTTGGGTCAAAATTTAGACTGAGCCTTTCAAGTAACGTAGAAGCTGATCTTTTTTTAGGACAATGCTTGAGAATACGTTAAGAAAACCAGTACTTACACCCGATTCGAACAGAACCATATAGGGTGCGTTTACTCAAAGCAGTCAACTACTAATTCCGTCTCGTACATGTGATCTCCTACTAACAAAGGAAGCTTTTCCTTTGTTATTGCAACCCCGAGCTAGAGGCTTTAAGCAGCAAACAAGTTGGGGTAGTCGACGTAGCAGTAGCGATTGCGCGATGAATCGAGTATCTCGCGATGACCATAGAAGTCGATTATCATATGTAAACGCACAATAAGATTAGTGATATCGACTGTCGCACAGATAGATTTAAAACATCCTTCCCATGATACATGATAGATCATAAGTAATAGTTGTAGTCTTGAATTTTAGGTAATCCAAAGGCTTTGGTTATATCTCAACGTCTAACCTGTGATCTTCCACCTTTCCTGAAATCAATGGTCGTGGGTTCAAATTCCGCCCCAGACATGGCAACCGAGGTCGAGTTAAGATTAAGCATTGATCAAGGACGATGATATGCTATGAAAAGTCAGAGCACCTAAAAAAAAACAATTGTACCACTACTTCAGTCATTCGCGAGCACGAAACATCTCGATTAATCATACCACTTCACTATTCGGTTATAGTCTATGGGTGGACAATTTGTCGGGCTAGGGGTTCATGACAAGGAGGTAATTTTTGAAATTATTCGAGGACCAAGAATATATTTTTATAAATAAGGAAAATTTTAAGTACAGGTAATATTAATCATTATACTTATTAAATAAATAAAAACACAAAAATAGCCGTTGTTTGAGTGAACACCGAACTTCGAGAGAAAGTGTCCGCTTTGTAAGTACCTAGTCGTTTTTAATTTTACGTACCCTTGCACTATTTTACCTCCGGAAAATTTTACTCGGGAGGGTGCCATCACGTCTGGTAATAAAGGAAAGAGTGGAGTAGCTGCGACTCCGTTAATATGAAACGTTACGTTACGTTAATATGAAGAGGTTGGCTGATAGAAGAATCGAGTTGAGGGCTGCGTCAAAACAATCCTAGGATTGCTGACCCTTGATGATGATGTACCCTTTCAAAGTGGTATCAGTAAGTAATACTAACACAGATTTAGTAACTGATGCCAATATATGCTATTATAGATAAAACTACGGTAGTTCAATTTTCAGTTTCCATATTATCTGAGAGCCATGTGTACGTATCCAAAGAGCCATATGTTGCCGCAAGCCGTTGTTTGCCGACCATGGGCTAGACAATGCTGCTTTAGTTGGACGGAACGATAGGGCCTTCGCGCAGGTGACTAATTTTTCAGTGCCCTCCCACTTCGTAATTTACGCCTTCGAGCGCCAGAGCCAGTTCCTCCCTTAGGCCCTTCGACGCATCTCGACCCGACGACGCCCTTTACCCTGCTTCCCGTCCCCTCCTCCCGTCTCCCCTGCAGGAAAAATCTCCGGAGGTAGGTGGGGGCGGGCGAAAAAAGAGCATCGTCGCCCGCGGCCGAGTGTGACGTCCCCCACGGCCCACGCAAATGGAACCCTCCGTCCTCTTCCCCACCCCCGCTCCTTTACCCTGAACCTTCTACGTCTCACCCCGAATCGCATCCTCCTCTCCCTCTCCGTGGAAAAAACTCCCTCGTCTCCAAACCACAGCCTCCCCACGCAACCCCATCCAACCCGCACCACCCCAATGTTCTTATTTTCCCCTCCGTAATGCGCCGATCTGCTTCGACACACGTCATTCCATTGATAATGACTTGATCACATTTTATCCACGGCGAACGGCACGGGAGGCCCTGCGATATGCACTGTCTCTTTATTAGCGAGGGGTTCATGACACCGCCGCGCCTATTTTCGTTCATTTCTCCAATGATGCTAATTTCCCAACAGAATCCTCAGATTTCGTTAATTTGCTTTATTATGCACAGAAATATTAAAATAAGTCAAAAGGTGCATAAAACTCGCGACTTTTGGGATGCCTCGCAAGTGATTCCACACCGATGATTGAATTCCACAATTGTCTTCATCATTCCTTTAGGTCTCAAGATAAGTTTTTCCGTCTTCTTTTTAGGGTTTTCAGAAGACTTCCTTTATCGTCCACTTTCCTTAGGACCTCATCGTTAGTCACTCAGCCCATTCATTAGATCTCCATCATTCTTCTCAAGCAAGCCATTTCAAATGCTTCCACCCTTGATTTCCCCGCTGCTGTCGTCATCATGGGTGTTTTCAAGTCTGTTTCCGCACTAATAGGCGCTTCAGACCGGGAGGAAAGGTATAAGGATAGGGATGGAAGGGATAGGGATCGTCATGTCTCTTTCCCTGCTGTCGTCGTCCATACTTCACTGCCATAAATAAATAATCCCATTGTACCTTCTGATAGTTTCCTTACTTCTACGCTTGAATTTCCAGCTGTAAGTACATTTTTCTTTTGGTAGAATGCACTCTTCGCCTGAGCTACTCCACGGACCGTTTCCTTCTCGCTTCGCCCGTCGCTAGTTATCCCGTTTCCTAGATGGATATTATTTAGTCGTGAAGTCTTCTCTTTAGTTCTTTAAAGTTCTAATGTTTCAATGGGTAGCTATCCATTGTCCCATTGCATCTAATCTTGAAGTAGTTCCTCACTATCCAATGAGCAGCTCCCCGTTTATACGCGCGAGGTTTTTTGTGCGTCTTCGCAAAGATCTTCCATCTACATTTGTCTAGTTTTTATCACTTCGCGTCATATTTCTTTCCTTATTCTTTGGTAGTGGAGATGCGCTTTTTCAGTTTTCACATTTTTGTACTTTCATATATCTTTAGTAAGTTTTAAAATCTCTTTCGATATCCATGGCTTCTTTTTGACGACTTTTCTTCTTCCAAGAAAATCTTTAGCGGTCTCCTATTTTCATCATTTAATGTTTTTCCAACCCTCTTCCACTGATTTCTCAGTCATATCCTCTCCTATGTTGTTTCCCACTGCTTTTTGAAATGCCAGCTCATGTTGACCTTCCTTCAGTTTGTCTACTTGCCAAACGTTCTTCACTATTTTCTTCAATTTCTTGAATTTTAGATGGCATTTCATCATTACCAAATTGCAGTCACTGTTTATAAATACCCCAGCTTAACTTTTGCAGTGAATGAATCTCTGCTTCACTAAAATGTAGCCTAATTGAAATCTCCTTCTGTCTCATGGCATTTTCCACGTGAGTCTTCTACGGTTGTGATTTTTAAACCATGTGTTGGCAACCACGAGCTCGTATTGCGTGCACTTTCATTATACCGCAGGAAGTTATTCACACACATTCCCGCGCTCTTTCTGAGCATTATCCCTTCTACAGCTAAACCCTTTAAAGTTATAGTGAGTATAATCCTGTAGTTTCCACTCCAAAAGTCCGGAATACACAAAACCTCTACACTAACAAATACATAAATAAAAATCTCTAATAATGAGATTTACCTGACTGGGTATTTTGCCCCTCACTTTTGACGATTTATCAACTAGTACAGATAAAAATGTGGATTTTTGCTCCGAAAACGTTTTCGATAAATATGCTTATGAAGACGCCGTTTTTTGTATAATATACGAGTAATCACTAAACTTGAACGATAAACGAGGATCCTGGAATTACACTTCTCCGAATTACATACTCCAGAGGATCATATGATTCCACCTGAGTGAAAGACAGGCTTAACTGGAGTCAGTCGATACTATATTTGGAATCTTTTTTAAGTTAAAAACGTAAAAAGTAACTGATATGGTAGTTCTAAAAGTCTTCATTATAAGTTAACAAGATTGGTGTGACGTAGCTCTCAACTCCATTTCCCCATTAGCTCAACTCTTCATAGTTATATAATTCTTCGCTTTCACATCCTCTACCACTAAAACTATGCTTCTCAAAGTTGTTAAGATACCTATAGTACAAAATTCGAAAAACTTGAATGAAACTTTTGGTTGAAATTTCCTAATACTCTGCCGTTTCTAAAAGAAATCTAATGTATGAATGCCAACTCGCTCAACAGTAGCTCTCCCCTACCAGAACCACCAGGGGAATAAGCAAGGGTTCACCTCAGTCACATAACTGCAGTGTCTTCAGGCGAAAGAGAAGGTTAACCGCCAACGATAAAATTAAACCAAATAAATGAGAAACATGGCAAATAAAGGGCCAATCGGACAAAGCTAAAAGGCATACACCTGTGTTGGTGGAACAAGTTAGATACTTGGCCAGTGTACGGGGAAATGCATTAGGTAGTGACAATCTAGGATGGACGATGCAAGTTACGAAGTAAGAAATAGTTATTCGGAAGAGGCGGCTACTATCTGAGGTCATTTGCACCATTTAAGATAGAAAGGCCAGGATTGAATCATTCCGGGAACAAAGAGAGAGAGAACCCGACGCAGGCATTATCCTTCCCTAAACAACAGACGCCGAGGGGTCGATGATTTATCGTCCTACTTGACGAACTAAGAGCTGACCGCGAACAGTTCATCACGGACACACTTCAGAGAAGGCTATCAAAATTTCTAAAACTTCCGCAACTGCCGTAATGCAAACCTGGGCCCGCAGGTAGGAAGACCAGGGAGGGTGTGTTTGAAATTGTCGGGAATGGGGGCGTTTCCTTGGAACCGAAATTCCTATTTTTTACACGAAATCGTTAGATGCAAACGAAAAATGAAGTGGAATGAAAAATGATTAATTTTTCCACTAATATCCATTTTTCGTTTTCATATAACGATTTGGTGTACAAATAGTGATTTCAGTTCAGAGTAAACGTCACCATTCCACTTGTTTCCTATTCCAATCATCATATCATCATCATAATTATCATATCATTAGCAGCCTTCATAAATACATTAACTCAAAATCAAGCACCAAATCCTGCGGATATAGGATTTAAAACGTTCCCTTAACATCAATTTATCGAGTGCATCACTCGTCTTGCTAAGCGAATACCGACAATATAGTTGGATCGCTCGCGTTCCCGGCCCAAAAGAATAAGCGACAAGGCGCTGCTTTTCTGCATGCCGCACACTGTTAGGCTGTCGTCGGGATGGACACAGATGAATGTGAATCCACCGCGCCTTCCCCTTCCACGAGAGGGATGGGGGGTGCCGTTCTCTCCGAGCGCAGCTCCCTCCCCTCGGCGCGGGGGAAAGAGGGCGCGGGGGCGGAGCCGCGCCATTAGCGCGCGACATCGCGGGGTGCGGTCGTGCATCAATCTCGGGTGCTCCACTTCGGGGCCAGCGAAACGCCCGAGGAGCCCTCTCGGGAGTAACCACTAAGACATGGCAAATGCTCCAACTCAATGTGAGATCTCCCAGTAAATATAAACACAAATACAACGTTAAAATTATCCACAGTTTGTATAAAAACCAAGTAGCCGTGATGAAGATCTTCATTAAGCTTCGTTAATTTTCATCATCATCAAGGGTCAACAATCCTAGGATTGGTTTGATGCAGCTCTCCACTCGATTCTTCCATCGGCCAACCTATTCATATTAACGTAGTTCCTCTCTTTCACGTCCTTTACGACCTGTCCTATGTAACTCATACGAGGCCTGCCTTTTCCATTCTTCCCGTTCACTTTTCCTTCGACGATTGTCTTTATCAGGCCATCGTATCCTAAGATATGGCCGATTAAGTTTTCTCGTCTTCTTTTTATAGTTTTCAGCAGACTTCTCTTTTCTCTCACTCTTGTTTGGACTTCTTCATTGGTCACTCGGTCTATCCATTTTATCTTCATCATTCTTCGATAGCACAATATTTCGAATGCTTCCACCCTTTTCTTCTCCGCTGCTGTCATCGTCCATGCCTCACTGCCATAAAGGAACAAGCTCCAGATATACGTTTTAATGAATTGCTTCCTTACTTCCAAGCTTGTATTTCCAGCTGTAAGTAGATTCTTCCGTTAATTTTGGCCCCAATATTAACCAAAGGTCACATTCAACCTAAATGTAGCAGACATCCCCATCATTAGGAATGACACAGGCCAATCCGAGGATATAAACGTTTCACGGATCCGTTCTTTGTAAGTCTGCAAAATTACAGCCTGTGTATAGTGAGATGAGGTTTGAGGAATTGTTGACCCCAAAAATTTCTTTTAACCGCAAAAAAGATGAAATGTCAGAAAATTATAGAAAAGGCACTTAGCTGAAGACGAGAAACGTCTTGGGAGACTGCGGACAATAGCGTAGTTTCCTATTATTTTTTTATTGTCTTGATCGAAAGTTTATAACCTCTGGAGTACGTGTTTTAAGCCGTTAGATTTTTAAATGACGTTAAGTATTTTTCCTCATTAATTAAAAAGTGAAAAAAATCAATGGCGCGAAAACGCGACGGCAAACTATTGCATGTCGGTTAATCCTACGTGTGACGTCAAACTATTTCCTCTACCTGCCACGAGGTGGTGCTGCGGACGCTTCCAAATAGACGCCGCACTCCGTTAAAGCTTATGAACAAGTATTGGAGGCATATTTATTCCGTTAATTAATTGTAATTAACTTTTATTTATTTATTTAACATTACTTATGCAGTTGATTCGTTTAAAATCAGTTAGTATTCCTTTCACAAGAATATCATGTAGTTCGCCTATCGCCGCACGACCTTCACGGCATGCTTCGTCGTAGCAGAAGACAAAGCGAGCAGGACGTCCTTGAGTCTATAAAATGACTAATAATACCATGTTTAACTGAGAATACTTTTCCGACATTGATAGTTTTTACAGGTTAATACTAATAAATATTCACTAGAGCTGAGGGGCCCTGAAATACAACGGTAAGTTCAGGAGACGAATTTTCCTATGCTTCGCAACGTAAACTACCTACCTGTTACGTCAGCATGAAGGCAGCGTACCCCGCCATTTCAGAGCCTTTTCAAATGCCCTTAAAATGAACATTTAATTCTCTAGTAAACTGAGATTTCTCAATACAAACTTTTTGCGTAAATTAAATAAATTTATGACAGGGCACAAATCGCAATTAATGAAGTCTGTTTTCTTTGATGAAGGAAACTACCCTATTAGGGAGGTAAGTAGCGACATCGCGTTAAAATCCTTCACAAGGTGGTGAAATGTACCGAATGACAGAACAATACAAACAAACCAACGGAGCACCCAATGTTTTGCGGCGTAACAATGTAGAAATTCATGCTTAAGTAAAGCAACAAACCAACAATGTATATTTCCACTTAAAATTTATTCGTTACAACCAGTTTCAACGCATAGGCGCCATCCTCAGGTGAACTTGTATCTACCTTAATTATCACGTTAGTTCGCTGCGTTGGGATATTTTTCTCTATACTGGGGTATATCTCACGGATATTTAGTTCGGAAAAACGATTACTAGTAAAACTTAAGTACGGTGAACCTCTCCAAGTAACCTAGCCAAGACACTTAATATACCTCTCAACATCATCCAAAGGAAATACTAGTGAAGCGGTATTATTATACAAGCTTCCCCATTAAATATCCGAACAAAACAAAACGGAATGTGGTCCATATTTCGTAGGTATATTTCAGAAAACCATAATGAAGACTTCCATATGACGAAAAATATAAGGGTATCAAAAATTTACACACTTCAAGCATAAATATTTAATCCATTTTCTCAAACATTTTGCTCGCAGAAATTTAGCGATAATAACATATTAGACGCGAAATCAAGTGAGCTGATTTTAATTTTCTAACCCGTCTTAGCTATTAAGTCCAATACTAGTCGCACTAATCAATCTGAAAAAGTCGTAACGCACGGAAATAAAGTGGAAAAATCTTATGCCCTTAATCTCCAAGCCTTAAGGAAAACTGGTGGCTAAATTGACTGATTGCCCCGATTGCGACCTATTGGAACGCTCGGAAGCTTTAATTAGGAAACGATCTCCAGTGTCGAGTTAACCGACCTGCGGTCGATAAATTTCCAGAGCATACTCATTGATTATTAGCCCTGGATTATTGACAGCCCTAATCTCATAAAAAATAGTATCCCTTTAAACGTGAGGGAAATTAAAACCTCAAAGTCAAGTTTTCACCATGAGTTTACACAAAATAAGGCATAGGAACTACAGAACGCGTAAAAATTGCCATAGAAAAATAATTTTCCTCTGCCTAAAGCAAATACTCTTTAAGTCCTAATGTAGAAGAATCACTGATTTAAGGTTGGTGTTCATTGTTAAATATTTCCAAGTATTTTGCACAAATAAGGTAATAATGCACAATTTTCTTTCAAAAATGTTTTTAGGACACTACAAGGAGGCGAAATTTTCAGCTCACATAAAAATAATAAACACGGATTTGCACTTCAGCTTGGAGGAGTTATTTACGGAATAATCTTGACGGAGCAAATTAAACTTTCATCGTTGATACCTTCTCATATTCAACACTGTATGACGCAAAATCAACGCAATCCAATTAATGAACCACTCAGAAAACGGTGTAATTAGTTATTTTGCGTGATTAAAATACTAACCTCACGGCACATTACTTGTAAGAAAAACATGGCACAATCACAAAAGCCCTCATAAATATCAAAGATAACCCATGACGTATTATAAAATCTACTTGAAATATTCATATGGCTTTTCCTTGTCGTGAATTATCGCAATCCTGTTAAAAAATGCCTAGAGGTGGCAGAAAAATTAACCAGTTCATTATTCACACGTAGATGGATTCAAATACCAAAAACTATTGCTGAGGTACACTAAACTTTGCATAATACTACACATTTATAATCCATTCACCATGAATTTCCACGTCTTGGAGAGAGGGTGATTTACAATACATCAATGAATGAAGAGAAACGCCCAAAAAGTTCATCCCACCGGAGCAAATTTAAGCCTTTACAGGTGAAAGAAGATTTTTGCACTAAAAAAATGAGGGTAAGAAAATTCTCATGAGACTTGAAAATAAATCCCCAGCTATTCTAAAAAAAAACGAACTGAACAGCAACCTCCAGTTATATTAGAATAATATTTCATAAAAAAATTCCCAATTCATGAAATAAGCTATTTCTAAATTTCCTAGATATATTTTCCTGCAGACCAAAATATAATAGGACACATGGAAATTACTGCTTAAAAGGAAGTAATGACGATTAAAATTGTGAAACCAAAAATCTTACAGGCATCATTACAGAATTCCAAATCAGGATATTAAAAGCACAGAAATGGGACACCGAGGGGTGTTTTCCGATGCTGATGTTATCATGAGAAGAAATCTTCAACATTTCTTTTTATGAGGCCATTTTATTGCAAACCATGTAAGTAGCCACTATGATTACATCGGTGGATTCCCAGATCAAATCTTTGACAGGAATATATTAACTGAATCAACAGGAGACATAAAATGTTCTGACAATGAGAATTAAATTTGTGCGTTAGATGTGCTATATAATTTGTCAAACTGTCAACTCTTTCAGGAAAAAGAACACAGGCACACAACAACAAAACAACACATGCATTTCGTACATACTTAGATGTAAGTACCAATTCAATATTACTCTCAACTTTATACATCCTTCATTCCGAAAAATATATTCTGACTCATATGACCATGAATGGCATAAAGAAGTTTAACGAATAAATCCATCATTCCGCTAACGTAGTCCATGAGCCACAATATGGGCCCTAATGAGTTTAAAAACTAAAAACCTTCAAAATAACGTACGCTATTGACAGCCGCTTGAAAGACAGAAAATCTTCCTTGGATCAAAACCCTAGGAAACCCTCAAATTCTGGATGACACTAAACCTGGAACGGTAACGTGCTCCAGCGTGTACGACACTAATTACAACACAGAAAGTAAAAACTTCAAATGGAAAAATGAGGTAGCATCGCGATAAACGAGAGGCCGGCCGAGGCTTTTTGGACGAGAGAAGAGAAGTTACGAAACAAAAGGACGGGTAATTACCTCTTCGGTCGCAAGAGCACGCTCTCCCCGTCCGCGGCCATTACGCTGCCACGGACGTGTCTGAGTTTTACTACACGCGTGCCTGTCAATTAGCCGCGGGAACAAGGGAAAGGGAGGTGCCCTTAATCGGAGGAGCCGTGACGAATGCACCCCTTGGGAGATGACCCCGGGAAGCCAGGGAGCATAAAGAAGAATATATTCGTGATGTGCCGTTCATTTCAATTACCTCCTCGGCGGTCGTAATGGAAAGGCGGACCTTCTATTTTTTTTAGCATATGACAAAATTCTCTTCTCACGCAGGAATATCCGGAAATGATTTTTTCGTAGAAAAAAACGAGCAATGAGATGAGACAAATGAATGCCCCAAAGTTGCTCAAATTTTCCTCCTGGCTTCCATACCCCGGAAACAACCAGCCTTAGAATACAATCATAGAGTAAGTATAATGTAGAAAAAGGCTCACTGCATATGGCATAACTGTTATACGTTTTGGATGTAGTACTGGAAGGTTTCCATAGATGGCGTGGTAAGAATTTTTCGCGTTACGTCACAAACGATATATATCGCTTCCATCGCGTTCGTTTTCTAATCGACTTAGGCGGCCCAATCGAGAAGTGTCTTGTAACCTGCTTCTTGCATCGGTGGATTATGTGTTTTTTTTTCAAGGAACAAAAAGGAATCCGTTCTGTGACAAGATATGTTTGCTTTAATAGTCCGAGAAATATTAACTTATCCATGTGACTGTTGACGTTAGGTAAAGGCATATCGCACCATTATAATTAAATAACACAACTGCAATAATAACATTTGTTATGTTATGCTTAATTTGATTCGAAAAACTAAAGCAATGGAAGCAATATTTATCGTTTGTGACGTAACGCGAAAAATTCCTCCATCGCCATCTATGGAAACCTTCCAGTACTACATCTAAAACGTTTAACAATTATGCCCTATGCGGTGAGTCCTCCGTATTACACACTCCATGATGCAATGCAATAGATACGTTCATGAAGCCCACTAAGTCTATACACTAACCAACATATTTTCAAGAGTAAAGATCTTCGGAAAAACTCCCGAAACGTATTGGCCAAAACTAACGAGCCTAATTCAAAAACGAAATTCCTTAAATGAAAACTATACTTTCCCCTGCATACATTTATGGATCATTTATGCGAGCATCAACATACAGACTCAAATAATGTCTCAAAAGCAAATTAGGTACTTATATTTAAACTCCCTATACATTCAAAAACCTTGCGGGCGTTACCCGCAGATAAAAACAATTGCTAGTTTTCTCAGAAAAAACATCCACCTTGATCAGTGGAAATCTTGCTATTCTCCCAACACATATCCATTATAGAATCGTAAAATATCTTTGGTTATGAGAATAAGTTATGGGACAAAACAAAAGGTGGAAGAAAAAGAAATAGAATTTTAAAGGGATGCTGAAAGTGGGAGGAAAAGTACTGGTGAGGGAAAAACATGCATTTTGGGTGTTTGAGAGGAAACAGAAAATAATAAGAGCTAGAGTGAAAAATGAGGCGGGGAAATCGCTAAACCCTTGGAGATGATTATATTACCCTGGATTCTTCTATAATACTCTATGATTTCATACGCAGAAACTACCCGTAAAATAGAATTCATTTCAACGAAAAACAAAATATGAATATATAAAATACACCGTGAGAAACTTTGAAACAGCACCGTTACGCCATGTATGAAAGAGACAAATTACGCCTTTTCTATCCCTGACGACAAGGATATAATAGACATTTGTATCAACGTACACAGCAGCGATGACAACGGTCCACACATATTTCAGTCAACGTAACTAGGTAGAGGCAGCGATCTGCGTGATCACTACCACATTCCCAGCGTGCGAAAAAATTAAGATATATCATGATGGCACTATGTTCATAGAAAAAGGTGCGAAGCAGAATACCTGTCGAATTTTAATAAAATTGAGAGTAGAATTTTAAATACATTTCTACTTGAGTATCCATGAAATATTTTTCATACCGCGTAAGATGACGTAACAATCGGATGAGGAAGTGGATAAAATGAAGCGTCAAGCCATCATAACCTAAGAATCTACGAATTATTTCCTCACTTTCTACGCTCAAATATATATCGATGGACATCCAGTTATGAAGGTAGTTATATCTCGAAGGCACTCACTGTTTTCACGTCTTAACTCACTGGAATGGAAAAATCCTGCACAAAAACGAAGCAATGTCACCTTTCAGCAGACTGAACTTAAATTAATCTTGCCTAATTTACGTCACGTTAATTATTTAAATTAAAAAAGTCACTTTAATGCTTACCATGAATGAGATACGTAGATATGGAGAAGAATTATCTCCAATGATCGCCTATCCTACACTTGCTTAGATAATGCTTAGCAAACGTTTTACAAGAAAGGATATTAAGAACAATTAAAGATAGAATGAACCGTGCGATCGATGTGGACCGTTTGCCATTGAAGAGTTATATACATATAAATAAAATAGATATCGGGTACAGCTGCGCAAAGCATAAAAATGAACGCCATTTGACTGAGAACGAGCAATACGTGTGTGCATTGCGGGTATGTAAAATCCACGTTCCGAAATGAATGTGTGGAGTAGGCGGGAGTGATCCTCGGTTTATTAACTGTTGTTAGGGGAGGCAACGGAAGGCTGACATTTGTATCACAGATTTGGAAATAGGAAGGATTTACGGGAGCGGAGGTGGAAGGGTATAGAGAAACTAGGCGTCAGCATTAGCGAAAGGAGTCCACTGTTCAACGTTCCATCCGACAGACGGAATTTTAAGCGCTTTTCACACGGCTCTCAAGTAGGGACCAGTGTACCAAGGAAAAGTCTCTGACACTGCCGTCAATCGGACACGGGTTTGACTCCCGGCAGTATTCAAGCCACCGAAGCAACCCGAACTCTTTATTTCCTCAGCCGGCCGGCGATATGGTCTCAATCTAATTCCTAATAAATACCAAATTGAATAAAAACTTGGCGCGCTTTCATCGGCTTATGAAACACTGTAAATATTGTTTATTGTATAATTACGACAGAAAATTGAACTTAAACCGAAATTGATTGAACACCGAAACTAACAGAAAGTGCGTAGAGTCATTTCTCTTTCTCATTCAAATCACTTATTCCGTCAATCTCCCATGAGTACATTCTACTACCTCGAAATTCAGGGAATTCTAGTTATCGTGGAAGTAGAGAGCACCACCTAGTGTTACATTAATACGTTTTTCCATCGGAATATAAAATTAATGAACTTGGACAAACAAAATCAGAGTTATATTTCACAGTTTGATCATGGATGACTAAGTTTTCAAATTTTTCAAAAAGAATATTTACCATTGTAAACAAGATAAACAAAGTCCTACGTCCTTCATTTCACCATTAAAACATGGGATAGTTCCACAGAACACTACGTTAAAATATATACTTCAACCACGTTAAAACTAAAAACACTACGTTAAAAAATCATGTCTTCATCACAAAAAACTTAGTAGAAAAAAAAATTAGTGACAGTGATACATAAAAAGGAACAAAAGAACCAAAAACAAAACCATAGTACCATCAGGTTATTTGCAATAATATACAACTATTTTACACCAAACTTATTATGAGATATAATCAAAACATAAATCTCAAATTCTTACAACTATGCAGACCATACAATTCATAAAAGATTCAGTAAAATTAAAAAAAACACAACAATACGAAATACTTCATCATAATGTGGAAAACCTACGGTTTATCAATCAAATTCTGTCCTAGTTATCTCCGGTCAGTATCACACAACGGTATCATCTACGCAACATGTAAAAAACGTTCGGCTGAAGGTAAATGCAATTACTACTATCCATGGCAACTGCTAATGACACTATCAATATTCCACCGCAGGGGAATCCTGACGAATAGGTATTAGAACCCATGATTCAGCTTTAACAAAAGGAAGATTCGCGGCGCTCCTGCAGAGATTTAAATTGCCAAAATGCTAACTTTAATTTATAAAAACGTTTCTGATGAATAGTACGTGTGGGTTCACGCCCTTAAAAGCGAAAAATATGCGGACAAACTCCTTGGAAACAAAAGAGAGCAATCAAAAAAATAAAGAAGGCAGAGAGTTACTCCTTCCTGAGCAACCATAAGACGAAGGAGGAAGATAGAATAGGAAAACAACGAGAATTACGGCTAAAAAGAATCGCAGTACTCCCCGCAACGCCAAGCAAGGAATCGTAGTGGGAGTGGGAGGGCGGGGTAGAGAACGGAAACAGAAAAACGATAACAAGTAACCCGTGGGGACAACGCGGTCCATGTAATTGGATTCCACCTTGCCTCCCTGAGCTGACTGACCCAAGACGGACAGGTGACCACCCTCTCCAAGAAGGTGTCCTCCTGGCGTGGGCAGTCCCCTTCGACCTCCTCCCTCCCCCCCCTCCGAACACCTTTCTGCGGGGAGATCGGGGGTTCGAGGGGGGACCAGGAAAGACTCCTTATATTCGGCCCCGCCACCAAGGTGAAGCCACAACGGGTGCACGTCTTGTGAGGAGACACAGTCTTCGAGGAAGAGGTCGAGCATCGAGAGGTCGCCTCCTCGTTCATTGGCGGGGTCAGAAGGTCACTTGCCCGCGGTCACCGACTCCGGGTCCTCACGAAGGAGAGGCTGCTTCCAGGGGACCGATTCCTCGAGCTTCAAGGTGAGTGGATGACCACTGCCTCTGGGAGTGCCCACCCACGGCTCCGGGAAACAATTGGATATAGCGGCGAACTACCAACTAGTACTTGCTCCAATGACACACACCTTACGCCAATTAGTCCATGGAGGACCTAGGCTACACAGGGAGAGGAACTTGAGATAATGATTCCGAGATTTTAGACTTGTTTTTTGAAATGCGATTTTCACCCGAGTTTTGGTAACATCAGTATTTCGCAAAATCAGAGCCTTAATCTCTTTCCTCCAACAAGTTCCACACTATCTCCCTTCGAATCGTTATTGACGATGTTCTTCCGTTACCAAAGTTGCCGAGCTGACGCAGCACATACTCATTCAAATAGGGTCGTTTACCATATTTTTCATTGCCAAATCTGATAGAGCTTGTCAAATAAAAAGACCTGTTTTTCCGTTCTTTGATCCGTCAATTAGTTCTCGAGTTATAAGCGGCGAAAAACTGATGTGTTTTACCCTTTCGGAAAAGTGGGCGGAAAACCTCGAAGCTCCTTCGCCTTATCACAATGGGGGAAATACAGCTGACTCTGCCAATGGAAGTGGTTGCTACAGGATCTGTGCGAGCAGACCTTCGCCCACCCCCTCTACCCTTCCCTACCGTTCTTCTTCAAAACAGTCAAGGACGGGAGGTGGATGACGAAGATATCCTTTTCGCAGTTCGTTCGTTGGGCGTCACCTTTGCTTATTTTAATTTTTCAATTGTGAGTGAATGGCCCTGGTTAGAAGATTAATTTTCCACTGAAATTCATTTTTCGTTTCCTTCCAACGATTTCGTGTACAAAAGAATGATTTCGGTTCCGAGTAGGTAATTCCTCTACCAGCTAGCCTTTTCACATTAGCTCGACGTCTTTTTCAAATTCTCCAATGAATCCCGTGGTCCTTGTTGCATAATGCGTTTGAATTTCTTCTGGTATATCTCCCTCGTGGTTCTATATTGCTCAGCCGACTGCAACGCCGGCGAAACTGTCGTCCGAGTAATGTGGATCTAAGTGAGAGATTTCCTGGAAGAAATTCCAATGCATCATTTCACCTGCATTAAGAATTTGTTCCGTAATGTTCATCACATTTCTTTTCCGCCCACTCTTTTACGAGTCTTTTCGTACTTAAGAATTTTCCTTGCCATGCGAGAAGAAAACCACAGATAAATTTGAACTTATTTCGATTTGCTTATATGTACGCCGGTAAAAAAATAAGCTCACTCTTGAAAAATGCTTAAGATATCGAAAATTAAAACTATCGCACAAAAAATCATAGTAGTCAAAGAAAATAGTTTTAGAGAATACTTCTATTAGCCTGGAAATATAGTCAAAATAGTGATCGTGCTTCATACATCGGAGCTACATGCTTCAAGCTTAACATGCATCGGAGTTAGCCGAGTATTTTAAACTAACCACGGATTTCAGCGTTGCTTAATCCCCGAACGACTTCTGGGGGCTGTGTTTGAAATCGTCGGGATTAATTCGAATAGGTAATCATGGAGTCACGAGGTACAAACGAGAATTATTCGCAAATGTTGGTGTGCCTGAATAGCTCGTTGCATTTTAATTAATTGTTTTCACTTGATTTTTTCTCATCCACCTTTTCTCATCATCATAGATTAGATAAAGCACAAGTGTAAACAATGAATGAGGTTGTGTTCAGAGGTTTTAACCCACCAAATTTGCAAACCATTCGTGTTCACAACACGTGACTCCTTAGTTACCTATTCGAGATAATTCGAGGAACAAAGCTTTTGCTACTTTCAACGTCACAAAACGCTCTCGTAAGACGTCTACACGTAGGAATCTAAAAAAAACTGCATGCATACAGCTGAGCAAATAACTGGCCCTCAATGATGGAGAGATTCCGCGCTGTCAATCACATCGTATAATGTAGTGATAATACAACAAAGATAAATACTGCCATTATAATAAAAACAGCAAACATCAAGTTCAAGACATTAAATAAAACAGCAAATCAAATGAAAATCAACATTAACATTTAAATTTCCATGTCCATCATTGCACGGAGTATGACTACATTCTCACCAAAATCAATAGTATTCAACTTATAGATACACCAACATATTCAACTTGTATAATCACATTCAGGCAAAGAAAACATGAAATCAAATGATTTTTTTGGTAAGAATAAATTACGGTATATTTCTTCTTAGGACTAATAACAATATACAATACTAATGACAATAAACTCATACGATTCAAAAATTTGCATATAGCAAAACTGATATTCCAAACCTATCTGAAGACTGAAAAAATAACACTTTACACACTCCCTAATGTCTCTAAACAGTTTCGACGATTGAACATCATTCATGAAAGGTTTTTAAGCAATTCGTTACCATTACTCCTCACAATAAATGTACGTACATTATTTTCTAGCGTGAACAGGTTTGAGCAAGTCCCGTAAAGAAATTGTGACACTCGAAAGTAAGTACCTACTTCATAATTATCACCATCAGTCAAAAATCTAAAGATTAGTTTGACGCAGCTCTCCATTTTATTCTTCTATCCGTACTTATTCTGGACAAACCTCCTGAAAATTATGAAGACGAAAAACACACTGATTATACTGCACCTAAAGAAGAAAATTACAGCTTTCTTCCACTTTTGGTCACGTACTTTCGTCCTCTGAAAAACTTTGACATTCACCTCAAATGCTGGACAGCGGTGGAGTGGACAAAAGCACGGAAAATAAAGTTAATATTAGGGCATTCATCTTACTACTGATCTGCACCAGGAGATTCGCATTAGAAATATTAGTGACACTGCGGCAAAGAAACCATAATTCATTGAAGGAAGTACGGCAAAGTGAAAAAGTAAAAATAGAATTTAATGTTGTATGGCAAGGCTGTGGTAAGACTACGGTAAGACATCATCTGAAGTAGGCTGACAGCATTTGGGATCCAAATAGCAAAGATTGGATTCATGGACTGATTAATAAACAGGAAATCAGCATGCTTCGCGAACAGTGCCAAAGAACGAGCAGAAAGTGTCACTCGGATATTGGTAGGTTAGAAAATTCTAGAGACTAGGAGGCTGCAAAACAAATTAAAGTTACTTGTCAAACCATATTACACGAGTTTGAGGATGATACTGTAAATATATCTCTACCAAACACAGCATCAGTATCGCAAATTAGGAGTAACGGTAGTGCTGTTGTAAATGACAACGGCTGTCGACACACACTACAAATCCTGTCCAACTGAATGTTTCGATTTCGTTTCATCACACAACACAACACGGCAAAAAAATTCATAAAAAATTTAAGACATTTTTCCAATTCTCAATTGATTTTCATCGTAAACTCATTTTAACTTATGGTGGATCTCTCGCCCGCCTTTGCAGTGGCTCGCGAAATAACACCAACGTAATACTCTCCGAGCCACCGCTAGGGTGTGTAGCAGGGGTAACATCTAGAGATCTAAAAGCCACTCAAAGTTAGTTCGCTAAAGATTAAGAATTTACCGACCTACATATATGTATATAGATGGAGCTAAAATAATGAGTCATCTCACAATTCTGTCATTTTATTTTTGACCTTCCTTACTTTCTTTGATCCACATAATTATCATGTTTCTCATCGAAGTCGGAATACTCTTTTACTGTTTATTTCCAGGACACTTCTACCTCGAAATGGTGCTAATCAGCGGTTTGACTTTGGCGCTCGTGGTGCTGATCATAGCCGGAGCGGCCGCCGCGACGCCCAAAGACTCGGACAGCGAACGGAAAGCAGAGGCCACATCGCTAGCACAGGTTGGTCGCGAAGGCTCAGGAGCGGTATCTAAGGACAACGCTTCCTGTTTCATCGGTGCCAAGCAATTGAAACCTTAAATAATCCTAAAATTAAAAGCTAGCATTAAGAAATCCGTAACGGATCACGCAAAGCCATTCGAAAATTAAAAACTAATGTGAAATTGACTTAATTATTTCCATTACTGAATGCAGTATTTTTGCAAGTAAATCAACGTAAATTACAATCTCTGAGGCCGGGATGGTGTAGAGGCTAAAGTACTGGCCTCTCACCGGGAGTGTCCCGGTTCGAATCCCGGCAGTGGAAGTTATTTTTCATTGGTAAACCGGCCCCTACATAAATGTCCTGTGAAAGACATCCGAGTACGGTACTCCGTCCGTCGGATGGGACGTTAGCCGTGGTCCCCATGGTAAATTTTCGTCAAGAGCAGGCTAATGCCGACGACGGGTTTCTCTCCACCCTACTTCCTTTCCCTTCCGTTCCTATCCTCGTACCTTTCCTCCCGGTGTGAAGCGCCCATGTGTGCGGAAACAGACTTGAAAACACAGAGGAAATCAACCTATTCATCACAAAAAAATTTTGATCCACAAAAATAAACGTAGAGTTATTAGTACATTATCTAAGAAAAACTTCACTGCATTAAAACTAGCTCTCTATTTTGTAAGATACAGCTTCTCAAACCTAGGTATCCCGACTTTTTTGACGAACAGTAGCTCTTAAATTACACAACCGGAAGGTAGACTTTTTCAAAGGACATGTAAACATTTTAACTCTTTTTTCACCTATAAAACTCAGATTGTATCGGAAATACCCTCCTATAATTAAAAATGTCCTTGCATGTTGTGGAAAATCACCGTTTCTTTGTAGTTTCATGATTCTTCCTTACGCGTCGACTCCTCGCAGTTATGTCGAAAGCAACCACTCGCAGCGCTAGTTGTCCCCGTGCACGGAGCCTGTAAGTCATGAATCATCGCTACCCATCCATGTCTTCAGCTAGGGGCCGCGATTATATTAAAAAATTGCAGCATCAGGCTCTAAAAATTAGCGACAGGCCCGTAACCAGCATTTTTAGTGGTTGTTAACAAGCAAATGATCCTAACTCTTCTCATGACTTTTTCGTTTGTCACTTGGTCGATCCGTTTAACCTTCATCATTCTTCTGTAGCACCACATTTCGAATGCTCCCACCCTTTTCTTCTCTGCAGCAGTCATCATCCATGCCTCACTGCCTTAAAGAAACATACTCAAGATGTATGTTCTGATGAATTGTTTCCTTACTTCCACGCTTGTTATTCCAGCGGTAAGTACATTCTTCTCTTGGTAGAGGGCTCTGTTCGACTGGGCTATTCTACTCACTATTTATTTCTCCCTTCGTCCTTCGGTGGCTGTTCGGCTCTCCCGGTAACAGTACTCAGTAATCGGTTTTATGATGATTTTTGGAAGTTCCAGAAATCGTTATTAGCCTTCCTCGGGAGAGGATTGCTACAAGAGAGGAACGAGACCTGAGTGCGGCCGTTCACCCAGTTGCCCTCTTGTCGACGACCGCACAGACTGATATTCCTTTCCCCTTGTGAACAGGAGGTGAGACCGGAGGACCTCGCGGGCGCTTCTCAAGGCAGGCGCACCAAGAGGGCCCACGGCAACCTGATCCCGCCGACGGAAGACGACGACGAGGCTTTCTGGGCAGCCAAGGGCCACCGCATTCGCCTGGGGGACGCAGAGGAGGTGCCCGAGGGCCAGCAAGGGCCCACCGACCCCATCCTGCTGCGGCCGTTCGGCTGGTCCCTGCCGCAGAGGGCGGAGGAGGAGGAGGTCCCGTTCGGCTGGGAGCCGCGGGGTCGCCGCTGTTGCAGCCAGGTGAAGGGGGTGATGGACCTGAAGAGGGGCTACGGCAAGGACCGCGTCAAGGCGCTGGTGGCCAAGATAATCGCGGGGAGCGGAGGGACGGAGTCGGAGGACGCGGCCAACGGCGAGGAGGACGTGTTTTGGGCGGCGAGGGGCAAGCGGAGGCAGGGCGAGGAGTCCGCGGCGGGGGCGGTGCTGCGGGAGCCGAGGTCGCGACTCTGAAGGGGAGGGCGTGGTGCGGGGCACCAACTCCTCGCCTTTTCGCGAATAAATGCGCCACCCGTGGCTGGGCAGACGATTTCTTGTAACGCCTCTGGACCAAGCTTGGCGGAAAATAATAATAATAAAGATTTTTAGCCTGTTTTGACCGTGTCTTCTTTTATAAATTATGCCTAACGTCACAGAGAGCAAAGATACTAGCTACTAGATTTGGGATTACGATTGGCTTGATAAGTCTCATAATACACCATGAACATCATCACCAGTCAACAAACCTAACATTGGTTTGACGTAGCCCTCCAATCGATTCCTCTATCGGCCAACCTCTTCAAATTAACATAATTCCTCTCTTTTACATCCTTCACGACCTCTTCCATACATCTCATACGAGGCCTTCCTTTGCCGTTCTTACCGTCCACTTTTCCCTCGACGATTGTCATCACCTGACCATCGTGCCTTAAGATATGGCCCATTAAGTTTTCTAAATTCTTCTCTTTAGAGTTTTTAGCAGACCTTATTTTTCCCTCTTTTCTTACAACTTCTTCGTTTGTCACTCGATATAACCATTTTATCTTCATCATTCTTAGGTCCTTTCATCCAGTCATCATTCATCATCCCGTCTTCTTCATAATTTCTTCAGCAGACTTCCTTTTCTCCCACTCTTCTTAAGACTTCCTCGTATTTTACTCCGTCGATCCATTTTATCTTCAACATTCTTCGGCAGCACCACATTTCGAATGCTTCCACCCTTCTTCTCCACTGCTGCCATCGTACATGCCTCATTGACGTTAAGAAACATGCTCCAGATGTGCGTTCTGATAAATTGTTTACTTACTTCCAATTTTGTGCCTTAAGATATGGCCGATTATGACCGAAGTTGTCCCGTCTTCTTTTTTTAAGTTTTCAGCAGACTTCCCACTCTTGTTGAGACTTCTTCGTTTGTCACTCGGTCGATCCATTTTATCTCCATAATATATCACATACGAAAGAATCTTGGAGATGTGTCTCTACTCTCCAGTTATCGATTACTTCCTACTTAGGGTAGTTGATGGGACGACTGTACTTTTGGATATTATATTATTTCCCGAATGTAGGTTTCATTTCTTCAGCTAATCATTCCTCCCACACATATTCACCCTAGACACAGTACCTATTATTTTCTAAAACCTACTTCGGATGCACAGTATTTTTCCTTCCACGAAGGTCTTCAATATCCCATAGGTTTTAATTACGGCCATAAACACCTTTTCTGCCTCCTCGTGATTATATAGGGCAATATTCTTTCTTGCCTACGCATACTAAATGTTTTATCATTCGTCCTCCTTCCCGCCAGTCGGATCTTCTGATTTTCTGCAAAAACACAGCAATCCCTTCCTCATCACTCTCTGTCCCTTAACGTTATGCAAATACATTACATGACATTCCATTCAGGGAAATCGCTAAAGTTTTGTCCACCAATCCAATAATCATCATCAACTGGTATTCTGCCGACTGGCAGGTCCCAAACACCAAAGCTGTCTTCAATTCGTCCTGTCCCGGGCCTCTTCTTATTCCTCTTATCTTTTCGCCCTCGACTGCAGTATTTAAAATCTCCTTCCCTCTTAAAATGCGTCCGATCTAGTTTCCCTTTCTCTTCTGTATTGCTTTCAGTTAATAGTGTTTCCTCCCTCACTCTTCCCTGCACCTTCTCATTTCTTACACTATCCATCTTTATTTCACTCTCTCCACACCCACGTCTCAAAAGCATTTATCCTATCCTTCTCTCTTCTTTCCAAGGTCCATGTTTCACACTTCACATAGCATTTCACCAGTCTCTTCCTCAGTTATAGGTCCATACCGCTGCATAACACATTTTTCTTTTTATTAAAAGTTTCCTTTTCCATAGCTATTCTCGACTTAATCTCTACATCACTCTTCCAATCTTTCGCCAGCATGCTCTCCAGATATCTAATACCTTCGAACATACTCTAGTCTTCCCTCATTTGTCGTGACATTCAGATTCCCTCTATCATCCACTCTCATTAATTTCGTTTTCCCATTATTTGTTTTCATTCCATAGCCTTTCATTCCTTCCTCTACACTTTTTATCGTTCCTTGAAGTGCCTGGCTGTCATCGGCTAAGATCACCGTCATCATCATCAGCGAATCTTATAAATTTTATCTCCCGTCCTCCAATCCTTATCCCTTTTCCATTCTCCACGTTTTTAGCCAACATCTCCTAAATGTAGATACTGAATAGTATGAATATAAATTTTGATGAGTAACGGGTTGATGTGGTGTGGCTCTCCATCCAGAGAGTTCGCGTTCCGTCGGCGGTAGGGGACCCATTAAGAAAGTCCTCACTTGAGGACCTCCTCTTAATGCAGAAGTATGAAGAGCAGTTCTGATTAAGTCCTGCGTTTGCCACGTGGGTCATTAAACTGCGGTCACTTTGGCGCCTTCAGCTAAGAGCCGGTTAATGCTGACGCCGAGTTTCTCTCCACTTTAACTCTGTACCCTGAAAAATTCCAACCTCTACCCAATTACCCTCCAAATCTACATGGCCCAAATGACCTCGGCGGTCGAACGCCTCCAACGAATACACGCCAATAATATAAAGCTTAGGAAGTAACGGGCAAAGCTTTGAACGATTATAAAATATCTTCTGTCTCGACGGATCAAATAATGACGTGATTTTCCAAACATTAATGATTTTACTAACAACCTAGGTTTTAATGTAGTACTACATCATGCCTAAGATTTATTGGATGACCTGAAGATGACGTAGTGCGTCGAAGCCTAAAGTGTTAGTAAAATCATAATTTTTTGGAAAATTTCATTTTTATTTGATCTACAAATATGTTTATTTTCCACCTCATCTCGTATGACACCTCCTTAATCATTTTTTGACTTCATTAAGTTGCAACTCGTGGCTGAGCTTAAAGCCATCAAGTGCGTCCAAGAACCTGTGAAGATACCGTGACTTGGCGACGGAAGGCCGCCAACAATTATGCTTCCTAGCATCCAGAGGAGAGGGCAGCAGGGCCTCGATCATGGATCTTCATAATGCGTGCGCTAGCGTTATCGGTATTTATTGATTAAACTTATCTCAGAGAGAACGTGATATCCATTCTTTATTTTTCGTACAGCACTTCAAATTGCTTATTAAAATCAGTGGAGCAATTTTATAGACGATTATTGTTAACCCTGCGCTACTCTAGGGGTAAGCGTTAACGATAAAGATTGTGATAACGCGAAAGATAGATCCGTGATTCCAAACCAGCTCTTATTCTTATGAGTGAAGGTGGAGACCACAGTGGTCGGTACAGCGACACTCATTTCACTACAAGCGTGGTAACATTTACTGTAACGGCTGTAGTACTGCGATGTGGAAGGCAAAGGGAAACCACCACATTATTATCCCGAGGAGTCGCAGCTGCTCCACTCTTTTCTTTCTCATCAAGACGTGTGGAACCCTCTCAAGTAAAATATTCCGGAGGTAAAATAGTCCCCCATTCGAAACTCCAGGCGGGGACTACCCGAGAGAGTACATCAGACAAATGAGATAAACATTTTAGGGTAGGAACATGGAACGTGAGATCGCTTCGGGTCTGCGGAAATCTGGAAAACCTAAAGGTGGAAATGCGAAGAATGGACCACGACGCATTAGGAATCAGCGAAATGTAGTGGCCCGATGAAGGAGACTACTGGAGCGGAAGCTATAGGATTATACACGCGGGATCATTAAATGGTAATGCTGAGAAGGTAATGGTAATCATGCGAAAATCTTTAGTGGAAATTATGGATGCAATGTATTTTGTCGGAGGCCTGAACTAAACGACCTTGCACTTAATTATTACTTCTGCCCTGGTGACTGTAAAGTGGCAGTTTTTCCAGTAATACGTGCTAAAAGGGCGGTAAATTTTATTCAGGTATTCGTATTTTATTTGCAATTAGCATGTACACTACATGGAATCATCATGTCACTGGTTAACCATTTAGTACTAAAATCGTTGGCATTTGACATTCAAATAAAATGTATGCAAACAACAATTTTAAAAAAATTGAAGAGAAAATAAATAATAGCAATGAACAGAGTAGTCTTCAATGGGAGCGTTTACTCGGAACCTAAATAACAATTTTGTACACAAAATTCTCTTAATCATTTAATTTGTTTGAAAAGCATACAAGCATTACACGGTCAAGATTTTGAGATTAGGGAAATGGCATCCACACGATTCAGTTGGCCAAATGTTTAATAGGGCCCTCATAGCTCTTATTTGAATTTTGAATAAGAACACTAATATCGGTTCCCCAAAATAATAATACCATAAGAAAGGAGATATTTAAGCTTGTAAAATAAACGTTTTTAAAAACAAAGAACCACAGATAAAAAATCTTAATTCAGACGAGTGGTTTCGTTGGCACTGCAACATCGTCAGGTTGACCTGAAGACGTTGCAGTGCCAACGAAACCCGGGTCTGAATTAAGGTTTTTTATCTGTGGTAAATTGCAAATCTGTCTTCTTTTTGATATGTTCGAATGCCACGCAGTAACACCAGAATCTACTGAATTTATTGTTTTTAAAAACGTTTAGACGTGCTATTTATCAGAAATCTTAACTGATTAAGAAGTTTGCTTAATTTAGTAGATATAAAATTTAGAAGGAAACTTTGTCGATAAACAGTGAAAAGAAATCATTTTGAATGCTGGTGACACATTTAAATTGAACTTTAATACAAGCTTTTTTTTGTAAATATAGAGCCAGTTTATTTTCGAGCAGAAACCCTTCTAAGATTGAGTTTGAGTTCAATATGCTTGAAAGTCAGTTTCCTCCATTTTAATTCACTTTCAGTTTTCTCAAATGGTGCCATAAAGCGACTTTGACCATCTTTTTCTCACTTTTTTAAAATGAGTTAGGGAGAAATCAGTGCTATCGTGCTATCAGCATAAATTAATTCCTGTTGATATTTACTCTCTGTATCAGCACCGTTGGTAGGGGTAACCATTTACATATAATCATTGACGGTTTGACA
Source organism: Platycnemis pennipes (assembly GCA_933228895.1). NCBI lineage: Eukaryota > Metazoa > Arthropoda > Insecta > Odonata > Platycnemididae > Platycnemis > Platycnemis pennipes. Next base: position 120,439,526 of record OW121854.1, on the reverse strand, counting down.
ATGTGGATGAGAAATTGGATATGTGTGATAATAATTTTTCTATTTGCCGATCTTTGCAAGTGTCGATGGGTTATTTATACTCTCGGATTCGCCTGCCAAGAGTATTTCCTTATATCATTTATCGCTTCAACATGGCAAACATTCTTTCTGACGTATTTGAGCCCCATAGAGGTGAGGTTCCTGTAAATTATCAAATATTTCGGTGAAAAATCGTGATTTCTCACGGAAAATAATGACTTACATTGACGGGAAAATAAAATTTGAAAATGAATTACCTATTCCAGACTTGAAATATTCCAAGATTGAGTGTTGGCCAGTTCATTGAAATGAATTACGATTCAAAAAACCATTACCTTCATCAAAAGAGTGATCTTACTTGTACTGCGTCTATTGAATCAAATTTTGAGATGCATCATCCTTATCATCTAATTACATAACAAAATTAAGGAAGATTGAAGTTTCCTCTTTCTTTCAGTTCGACCAAACTTCGAGAACAAATAAGATAACTAATTTAGCCGAAATTAAAAAAATATGTATACACATAAATCTAATATAATGTAAAATAACAATAAAATGATTAGGTGCAAGTCTGGCATTATATCTTTCGGAACAGATGTAGTCGAATAAAAAAACTTAACTCTCCAGTGTAAAATGAAAACTTTATGTACCTGAAATACGGAATTTTCGCCGATTAAGTTAATTAACACTGCGGCACTAACGAGGGCATATTCCCTCCGCAATATAGAGCTGACAAATTTAATTCTCAATTGAGGAAGAGAGACGGCTGATTGATTGTTTTCGGGATAGCCACAGGTGCATTTACCGTTACTTCGAGAATAATGCACTCGGGGAGGTTATTTCCGATTTGATTAATTTGGATGCGTAGACTGAAACATAAAATTTTGCAAGCCGTGGTCTTGAACGGTGTCGTTAAACTACGTTCATAAAAATTGGTATACCTTGTTGGACTCAGTCCATGGAGTAGATTGTGTTTCGAAAACATTTACAAGATATTTAATGATTTATTTATGCTGCTGCTGGGGATCCATCTTCCACTTAAAAAAAGGAACAGTTCAACGTAAGAGTTCTTGCAAGATGAAAATAAACACTGTTATCCAACATACATATTAATGCCGAATTACAAGGCGTTTATATTCATCAAGTCGCGAGAGGCTACGAAACCCGATAGTTTTAAACGCATACCTTCCGGCGAACATTCAGAGAGCAGAATATCTACAGTCGGCGTAGAAATTAAGTGCACTCGAGTTTGAATACAAATAACAAATTAACAGCTAGGCCCACAGAAAAACTTATCACATCGTAATTTTCCTTATTTCATTCTGCGTTATTGGTTAGCAGACCTTAATTTTTAGAACGCATTATAATATTATTTACAACAGTTGTAACGTAAAAAGTGCCGGTTTTAGACGGTGTTCGAGCGAAGCGCCGACTTTGATGATTCGTAAATTAATAATAAGGAGGTTCAATTGCAACCAAAGTTTGAAGAATGACAGATATATATGTTTTACATGCACTCTTTAAGTTTTCAGTGCATAACTTTGATATAAGAAAAGTCGTTATCAGTTTTATAAAAAGTTAGCATTTCAAAAGTGGGGTGTCGTAGAATTTCGTTCTTGGTCGCGTTACCATTCACATGTCCTGAACGTATCCAATGTGTAATAGTCCAATATTTCAACACATGCGTTTAATTTAAATCGATTAGTATTTATGCTGGCGAAAGCGAGTTGCCTCGTTTAGAAAAAACGGTGGTCGTCACATTTTGCTTATTAGCCACAAAATTAGATAAGAAAAGCGGTCTTCGGCATGGATCTACATTTCCATCTACGCGATACCGTGCAAACCACCGCGTGTGTGTGTGGCAGGTGGTGAAGATCACCAAACAAGCACTATTGACATGTAAATAATGGATGTATTTAATTTTCAGTTACTTTTAAATTGATAAATTTGATAGAAAGGTTGACAGAAAATATAATATAGATGCTCCACCGATTCCACCGATACCTGACAACTTCAATTAAAAAGCAAAATCAACAAATTCTCTACGTGCTAAAAATGAGATAATTAATATTACAATGTCCTGAGGAACTCATACTCATAAGGTCAGTCATATCAATGACTCTCAGAAGTCATTGTCTCATTAACCCAATCAAATTTTTAAATAACCTAGGGTTCCGTTCTAAAGATACAAACACCTATTTATAGTAATCCGTAACGCAGCTCATTCGGTTGGCGTTACATTTCGCTTATTTGAATTTTTAATTTATGAGTGGATGGCTCTGGTTAGAATATTAATTTTTTCAGTAAATTCATTTTTCGTTTCCTTCCAACAATTTCGTGTACAAAAGAGCGATTTCGGTTCCGAGTAAACGACCCCATTCCACTCTCCGCTATTTCCCTCCTAATCTTAACATTTGTCAATTGGTGTTCACGAATTGAACGAGCTCTTCAGAGATTCCGAATGAGATTCAGACAAATCGCTCCGGAGTCAGTAGTTAAAATACTAAAGGACTAAAAAACTGCAACCCATCCAAAAGGTAACGTGAAAGGATATTACAGCAGGCAAGTCCTGAAGTAGTACATGGGATCCTTACGAAATAGCTTAAAAATAAATAACGAACTGAAGCGTGTGCAGCGAAGATTTTTTGGCAAGATTTTTAAAAGGTCTGTATGATGTCTGTATTTGAGCGAAATCAGTCTAATAGATGGACTAAAATTGGAATCATTATAAGACTTTAGGTTGAAATTTAGACTTAATCTCTTAAATATATTCCAAGACAATATTTTCACTGATGAATTTAAAAATATTTTGTGAAATACAAATTACTATGGAATACTGGACCATAATCATAAAATTAGAGAAATTGATTGCCGAAGCGACAGATTCAAACTGTCCTTCTTTTCCAGTACAATTAGGGATATAAATAGCTTAAATATATCTAATAACAAAAATACTAGTGTATCAATGGATAGCATAGGTAACTGAATGTTGGTATAAGGTCTTTAAGCTAACCCAACTAACAGCATGTTATTGCATGCTTGCTTTGCAGTTTTTATCTATTTTTTAATTGTTAAGTTTATACTAGAATACTACTCCTTTTTACACATGATATGTAATGCATGTTTGGTGTGAATTCACCCCATGCCTGTGTGAATACACCTTTATGGTGGCTTGTAGGGTATAAGTAGATATAGAGGAAGTAATTTCATAATGTCGGAACGTCAAGGATGTAGAAATCACAGGGGCTAGAGACGACAAAAGGCTCGGCCCACGAAAGACAAAAATGAGCATTTCCCCCTCAAGCATTCTCATACATTCACTGCGTTGGCTCGTCGCGACCAAGTTTTTTTGGCAGCACGTAAACACGGCAGGGAATAAGGCAGCCAGGGTGTCGGCAAGGGCGTGTTCAGGCGTTGGTGAGCGTGTTTGCGCGCGCGATCCTTCTCCCTCGCGACTAAAAGGTTCGCGGCGGAATTTAACGACCACTGAACCCAAAACATGAGCATGTTTGTATGAGTGTCACGCCCTTGATGAGGGGTTAAGCTTAGGAGCAAAACGATGCCTTCCGCGAGATTCCCAAGGAAAGGGGACGAACCAAAACCTTTCCCAAGGGGACCACAACCCTAGCTTCATATCGTCCACAAAAATACGTAGGGCGTTCGAGAAAGCACTCCGTAACTCCGCTATTACTGGTCGTTTTACAGTTAGTTATCTTGAATGAGGTAATTACCAAGCTATAGAGCGTGCGATAGGAAAACTCGAGCTATAAGGATATTTATGTGCGTAGAAATAGAAATGAACCTTATTGTTCTGAGAACAAAGTCCCTTGGAACATAAATTAAATACATGCTAGCACTGGGCAAATAATACAATACATGAAATAAAATGAGACCAACTGCGGTAAATTACGGCAAAAAATATTAAAATTTCGGGCAAAAAAATGAAACAAATGTTGTGATTGAATAAAAAGACAGATAATAATCAGAATAAAAATTACAATAAATAATCATAATAACTTATAAAAAATTTCAATTATCTCAAATCAAGAATCAGGAGTCGGAAGAAAACAAATTGTGAATTGTGAAACGTTCTTAGATGATTTGATAAGGAGTGCTTCCTTTAAATTGTGAAACGTTCTTAGATGATTTGGTAAGGAGTTCCATTGTACACAGGACGAGGTGAAGAATGATTTTTAACATTTTGTTGTACGGAATGAAATGTCTTGGTTAGGTTGTTTGTATATTAAAAACCAAGTTCCAACATCAACATGATGGAGTTTTGGAGTTAATTATTGTAACTACATAATAGTACGGCCTTTTGAGTCTTTCCTCTCCGCTCCAGTTTTAGCCAATTCAACTTTATATAGTACAGGAGTTACATGGTTTTCAAAACGAATATTAAAAATATATCGTAAACAGGAACTTTGGAATCTTTGTAATTTGAGGCTTAGTTCTTTGTTCACATCAGAGTAAACAACTGAACATTAATCAAAATATGGAAACACTGAAGACTGAAACAACCTCTGTCGCAATGTTATTGGGATTAGGTGCCTGAAATACTTCTCTTGCATAGTGTATGGTGAACTTTATTTGAGACGGCATCTACTTGCTCACGCCAGGCTGAGGGGCTACTTAGATAAACTCCCAGGGTTTTGACAGTATTTGAGTAGTTAACTTGGATATTTAAAAACATTAATTTTCGGGAGGTCTTTTGAGAGCAGCAAATTTACAATAGGAGCGCTTCCAAAGATTATTGACTTTGTTTTGCTGGGATTTAGTTTAAATCGATTTCTAGTCAGTCTGTTACATATCATTTGGATATCCTTGTTAGCCAACGTGATGGTGTGGTTAATTTCTGAATAGTATTACTCAAGTTATATCAGTAAGACATCAGCCTAAAAGTGATATTTACAATGGTTTATTGTGCTAGCGAGTTCTTTGATGAAAATACTAAACAGTAGTGGTCCCAAGAATTGAACCCTGTGAAGCTATACGTAACACAGATTGGAAAAGTGATATATTGCCGTATTCACTTTTTACAGCTTGCTGACGATTATCCAGATAGGAGCGATACCAGCGAAGGGTAGAGTAAGAGAATTTAAGGTGACTCATAAGTTTCAGTCGGATGCCGTGATCTACTGAAGCAAAGGTCTTGCTCAGATCAAACTGCACTAGAACTCTTACCTTTTTTGCGTCTATGAATCGACTAATATCATCAGTCGCCTTTATCAGAGCCGATTGTGAGCTATAGTGTAGGTAAACGAAAACCCGATTGACACTAGTCACAGAAATTTTGCCGCGAAAGATGTTCCACTGTAACAATATGAACAAAGCGCTCGAGAGGTTTGGATAGAGAATATAGAAGTGCTATGAGTCTGAAACGTCTGAAATCAGACATTTCTTACGACGTTAATAAATAGATTCAAAAATTCAAAATTGTGGTTGGCTTTCAAAATCAACCAAACACGTATCCAAGATAGTCTATAGCGAGTCTATCGCCAACATTCCTCCTCATTTCAAAACTACTAATGAATTAGTGTACGATGCACCTACAAACTTATAGTACTAGAATTATTGATTAATTTTACCAATGCTTCTAACAAGTTTTGCGCTCAATGCGCCATTTAGGCCACGTCGGTAATTGGGGAGATGCAGAAATGTATTGAAGAAACGGAGGAAGAGAGGAGAGAAACTCGATGGGGCATGAGGCTCCTCTTAACGAAATGCGCCAAGGAGTCCACGGTTTAACGCCGTGGACTGCCGGAGACGATACGACAGCCGGAGAACTGAAAATTGAAGGTCTCTCCACACAAAATTCAGGTGGAGAACGGCATACCAATGAGAAATCTCTTCTTACCACTGCCTGGATTCGACCGACAGGATCGTAGGACAGTACCTACCATAGCCACAACACCAAACTGAACCCCAAGAGTTAATAATGGCTGGAGAGGAAAGGAGGGAGGCCAGAGAAACCAGATGGCAACTATTGCGAACGGAAGACGCTTTGAGAGGTACTGGACAGTGGAAGAGGGCGATTGAGAGTATAATAATTATTATGATTGTCTGTGATTCATAGCAATCAATAAACCTCACACGTACACTGTGGTAGAATTGGTTTTTAAGTTCATCCAAAAACTAAGGTTATATCGTACCTACAAGCCTTAATTACTCCTAAAACAAACGCAACACGCATTCCCAAAAAGGTATCGAACACGCGACCGATCGGACAACCGTGGTCGAATCGTTCATACATGCAAGCATGATCACACTTAAATTAAAGAGATGCAGGCGATACTATGAGGAATGTTAACACGTTCACCATGTTAAACTTACTTATCCTTAATATCCTACCCTTCAGAGGTACACGGGTAAAAAGCCTAATTACTGCTCCTAAGCAAAATAAGCACACTTACGAATTACCTCAACTTAATTATTGCACAAACATTAAGCAAGCTGAGAATTTGTTACCACATTCCTCGCCATCGATAATATTCATAACAAGTCCTCTTCGAGTTAGTCATGCCAAATAAACACATATTTATCCAGTGGTTCGACTCTACTATACAGTCCACTAGACTACTGAACTCATTTTACACTTGCCCATTGCGGAGGCTAACCTTCAAGGCACCTGCCAAATACCTCGTACACAATATTTAACATAAGGTTAAAAGGGGTAAGTGCATACCCTAAAATTCAAAGTTTGTTTCCTCTCCTCCTACAAGTTTTCAAATGCTCAAGCGTAATTGGTAATTTGGCAACACATCATTTAAACTATTCGTTATAGATACATAGGGTAATTTCAGTAAGAAAATTGCACTTAAGAAAATTCCGTCTCGATGGCGCACTTTCCCCGGTTTTGTGGCAATTGCGACTTCGGCTATTACTCGCGCCATTCAAAATATAGCGCAGGTTTCAGAAGCTTCCTTGATAAAGGGTAAAATGACACGATATTTGTCTATCAATTGCAAGTAAGGTAGATTTTGGATAAACAGACTCAATGACGCTCAAAAAAAGGTGCTCGAAAGGTTTTTTCTAATAGAGATTTCTCCATCTATCTATTGTCGGGAGCAGCGTGTCTAGTGTCCAGAAATACAAGCACTTTAGAGGCCATCCACAGATCCTAAGTATTTTCCCCTTAAAGATGGCATCTGTGGGTATTTTTCCCCAGCAACATATCATGTAAAACTTTGTTTTGTCTTCCTTGGACCACTACTCTCTTTTGTCGCATTTGCGCCTACATATCCGGCAACCTTTACCTTGCTTGGATCTTTTAAAATGGTGTATCACCCAAATTCCAATTTATGTTTGAATTATCACATACATTTAGGTTTTAAATTGTTTCTTAAGATGACCATGTATGGTAGCCGTTGATTTTCCAAAATTTAAACCTTGTATTAAACTAGTATTCTGCTGACTGAAGAAAATATAGGGAGTCATACATATTCTTTATTGTATGCTGTCCGATTGCATTTTCAGGCATTGTCTTTCCGTGCACGATTTGATGAACAACACTGGTCGACAGAAACAATACCTGATTAATGAAGAGGGCGAAGATAAACTTCAAAAACCACTGCAGAGAAACGAATAAAGCTCCACAGATACAAAAATGAATGATAAATTGGCGGTCGCACTTGCCACATAGTTGGAGTCGCACTTGCCCCGGATGGAGTTTTATAGAATCAAGAATTAACGTGCCGATATTTTAACTGCAGTCACAGATTTGAAAAAAACGACGCGTACAATTAATTGTAGAACTATTGCATACTGTAATAAGCAATTATAAATTTTTACTTTTACCATCTGCACTGATGACAAACGTTAACAGCAGCACATTCACACCATGACATTTAAGTTACTTTGAAGCATTGGCTATATACTGTCTCGCTGACGTTACTGATAGACATTGGAAACCAGTTCAGCGTGCAAATTGGCAAAACTGCATCTCCTCAACATATCGTTATAGCTCGCCTTATGTCTGCATCCCTGCAATACAATACAAGCAGAAGCCGCACTTTCCCCGGGTCACCTACGTTAATTATAACCTAGATATAACCAAGTTTATAGACAAAAAGTGAGGGAAAAGTAAGGACTCATTTACGGCTATTTCATACAGGCACAAGGTATATACGAACGATACACTGCGCCAGGAACCTTTCACCCAAAATCCACGCGCTTTTAAACCTGTCCATCAATCCTAACACCTCTCACAAATTAACTTCACAGCTTATAAATTACGGTTTTCAAAAACCGCCACCAAAAGGTTGAAAAAAATTGAAGTCCTGACTGGATAAAAATGGCATTCCATTTACGTGATAGGTACTGAAGCGGGAATGCAATGAAAGTGAGTGGTGTGGACCAGCATCGTCATAAATCACAGTTATGTTTCATTTTATGAATGAAGTGACGCGTATTCCGATTGTTTGCTACTCCAAATCATTGTCAAATACACCAGCCTTTTACACACACAGTTCACCAAATAAGGGGTCTTCGGGTATTCGTCATCACATGCCTTTTCTCTTCTAGCCTAATACCTCCGGCAAGAATTTGGCCTTCAAGATTCCACAACTTTTGTCAAATTCGGAGGTCGATACACTAGCATCGTCTAGATTAGAGAAAAAGCAGAATACATATTGCACTAGCATTTCGGGCAATTCCTTCGGAGAGAAACGGTAGCGATTCACATTTATTCCTTAACCCCTTCTTTCCTTCCTTATCTCGCACCGAGCCCTTTCAAACGCATTGCACAGCGTCTAGCGGGCTCCTCGACCAATTCTTCAGCTTCCGCCCTCCGACTTCACCCTTGAAGAGTCAATTCCGGGCTGAAATTCATCGTCTTCCATCCTCTGATCCCAATTCGCATCTAAATGTATAACTCACCCAGGATTCGTTCACCTACTCCTGATACCCTCTGGTGTAAAGGCACCTATGTCCCTCCAAACGACGAGGAATTCTTTCAAGGAATATTCCCTGAGAGCTGGAGAGGAGAGTTATCCCTGAAAGCTGGTTATGATAGGAGCACAGGAAAAAAAGGAAATAATGGACAAACTTCAGCCTTACGAACAATACTACAGGAAAATATTTAATAATGAAAATGAGGAACCTAAATTTATCACGAATGGGAAACCAGTTCCTTAGCGTAAATTAAAGAGCTCAGCTGCGTATAGAACAAAGTATACGCACATCCACTCAAAAAATAAACAGTTTTATATCACAAGCAATCGAAAACACCTCATCCTTCGGCACAGTAAAATAAAGGCTTTAGACATAATTTACGCGTTTCAGTAAGGAAGGCATAGCCACACTAACCCTCCAAATACAGGTAAAAATCGGCCTTCCTCGAAACAGCCTCTTGTAATCTTTTATTCTAATATAAGAAACCTACATTCTATACTGGTACGACATGGTGAGGTGGCTAGGGTACTGGCCTCCCACCACGAGGGCCCAGATTCGATTCCCGGCAGTGGAGGTTTTTTTCATTGACAAACCGGTCACAACTTGAGTGACCAGTGGTGGGAATGTTAGGTTCAGTACTCCGTCCGTCGGATGGGACGTTAAGCCGTGGTCCTGTCGTTGGCGCTAGGCGTTAGGAGTAGGCTAATACCAAAGCCGGGTTACTCTCCACCCTTCCTCCATTACGTGAAATATTCCTACAATTACCCAATTACCACCTATACTAAATGCCGCAAATTACCTCAGCTGTCGGTCACCTCCCCTGAACAACTAACTAACAGGCATTGGCATGAAAGGAATACGAAAGAAAAATAATAGCGCATATTAGGAGAGGCAATGAAACTTTTTAAAAATAAAGGATTCGCTAAATACTACACCAATTGGAGGCTTGTAAATTTGATGCAGAGGAACATGTTACGAGAAGTAGGAAAACGGAAAAAAGAGTTATTCAAGATGATGATCAAGGGTGCAAACTACATGCTGAGCTAAAAACTGAAATGGAATGGACCGAAAGGAATTTTAAGGCGAACTACGACACTGCGTATTACTATTCAGGTTACATCCAAGACCTGCAAAACTCCCTACGCAAACAAAAAATTAAGAAAATTATAGGATCAAAATAGCAGCGGTTTTACTTTCATAAACCCTACTAAATGTCATAATCCCTACTACTATGTCCTAAAGTAGGGCTAACGTGAGATGATTCGCGAAAAAAAGGCACACATATCACTTCATTAAGCATATCCACCACCCTCTCACCTAATCTACGATCTCATCGAATCGATAAGAGGCGTGGACCACCGCCGAGAAGGACCGCAGTTCACCCCCGAAAGAAGAGAGAGAGAGATAGAGAGAGAGGGGGGGAGACATAATTCACAGTCCGAACCAATAAAGAAAAACCCAAGGGAGCCCGCGCGCTTTCATTCGAAACCATAACACGAGAAAGGTCCTCCGCTGCGAAAAAGATTCGCGGAACCACAAAAGCACCCCTCCGGACGCCCACGACCATTCCCCCAAATCCCCTCTCGCCCCCGAGGCAAACGTAACCACCCCATCCCCCACCCATCCCCCAGCATCTCGCTACCTTTCCGGACGGTTACACTCGAGCTTGCGCCCAACGGCTGCAGATCCTTGCACCGCCCCCACCGCCCCCGCAGCCGCGAGGGGGCAAGGGAATGCGCCCGGAGAGACGGAAATGGAGGGGGTGACCCCTCCGAGTGGTCGGGGGGAGGGGTCGAGAGGGCGGAGGTCCATATATTCGTCGTCCGCGGCCGCGGGGGAGGAGCACAGAGCTTTGGCGCGACGACGAGAGAGCCATTGCCGCGGTCCAGCACTCTCCGAGGAGGACACCCGAGAGCTCGACCGTGCAGCGAAGAGGTGAGTGGTGACAACTCGGCTGGGGAGTGGCCGAGCAGTGGGGAGGACGCGATAGCGGCCGCCGCGCAGAGGGAAGAACTTTCTCCGCGTCCAACTTTGCGCGAGTTCATTCAGTTGGGTCGAATGCAGGATACCTTAGCACATTTCTCTCGTAGTGGCTTTAGCCGCATCCAAAAACGATATCCATCATACAATCTTCAATTATTTTTAGGATTCGTGATTAATTTTCTTTTTTGATGAAAACTATTAACATAATCCTTTTAGCAGATAGCAACCTTGAGAGCTTCATAGTTAGGACCGTCGCGGGAGAGTCAAAGACACGACCGTCGCGGGATAGTCAAGGACTCGCCCGCCCAGGCGAACTACGACACTGGCGTACCGGTGGCCGGTGGCGTCTAGGACCCTTGCTTCGCTAGGATCGGGACCGAAACCGGGTGTTTGCCACCTTACTACAGGAATAATAGTTTCCTATTATTTTTTTTACTGTCTTAATCAAAAGTTTATAACCTCTGGAGTGCATACATTAAGCCGTCCGATTTTACAATGGAGTTAAGTATTTTTACTCATCAATTAAAGAGTGAAAAAATTCAACGGCGCGAAAACGCGACAGCAAACTATTCCATGCCGCTAAGGCCGGGATTACGATGAAAGTTTGCTGACGTGACGGAAACGGACGGTGGCGTTGTTGAAGCTAGAAGAATGGGAACGCAATGAAGCCAATCACGACGGACGGACGTTGACGTGCCGCCGACGTACGTGGAGGAAAGCTTGTCACGGTCTAGCTTTGCCGTCGCGTAGGTTTCCGTCAGCCAATCACGAGTGACTTAAAAGTCAAGCGGAGGGTAAATGTTCGAATGAGGGTGACACTTTTCAAAAAATGTTTTCGAACCCTGAAAATCATCCTTTTTCGATGAAATTTTCACAACACAACCTGCTATGTTCACACTTCACTCACGTTAAAAAACGTTTTGGGAAAGGTAAAAAGTTAAGATTTTACACCAATTCGAACCCAAGAGGTGACTGTTTGCAGCGCCGCCATATTGGAAAACGGCAGTGTTTCCAATCTGTCGGCGATCGTGATATACCACCAACAATTGAGCCGCTACGTTGGCGTTCACCGCCACCGTCCCTTTCTGTCACGTCAGAAAACATTCATCTTAATCCCGGCCTAAATCATGCGTGTGACGTGACACTCTTTCCTCCAACCTGCCATTAGGTGGTGCTGCGGAAATTCCAAGCAGACGGTGCACTCCGGGCAAGCTTATCAACTAGTTTGATATCTGCATTGTTTCGGGTTTTCTTCCGCGTCAGTTGGCTAGTAGACAACAGTTTCGCTGGCTCTCCTGCCAGCGTCTTCAGGTCTAAGGTTCTTATCAACTAGTATCGGAGGTATATTTATTCAGTTCATTTATTATGATTAACTTTTATTAATAATTTAAATTCAGGCGATTCATTAAAAAAGTTAGTATTCATTTTACTAAGCACACCGTGAAGTCATGGCCCATCGTCGCTCGAACTTTACGCCATGCTTTGTTGTAGCAGAGGACTCCATTAGCAAGATCTCCTGGAGCCTATAAAACGACTATTAATACAATGTTTAACGTAGGAATCTTTTCGAAATATGATAGTTCTTATATGCTATTATTATTTCACATTCACTAGAGCTGAGGGGCTTTCAAATACAATGGTAAGTCCAGGAACCGAATAATTCCTCGAGGACTCCATTAGCAAGATCTCCTGGAGCCTATAAAACGACTATTAATACAATGTTTAACGTAGGAATCTTTTCGAAATATGATAGTTCTTATATGCTATTATTATTTCACATTCACTAGAGCTGAGGGGCTTTCAAATACAATGGTAAGTCCAGGAACCGAATAATTCCTCCTATGCCTTGCAAGGCAAACTATATACCTGTTACGTCGGCAACAAGGCAGCGCATCCCGCCATTTCTGAGCTTGTTCAAATAGTCTTAAAATTAACATTTAATTGTCTAGTAAACTGCGATTTCTCAATTTAAATTTTTTTAGCATAATAAATACATTTATGGTAGGGTACGAATCGCAATTAATGAATTCTGTTTTCTTTGATGAAGGAAAATACCCTACTACTACTTGACGTACACAAAAGAGCCCGGACTATCCGATCCTTCAAACGTAAACTTCATTTGTGATTACTTTTCTTTTTTGGTCAAAACTATTATTTAACTCCTCTCAACAGAATGCAAAGTAAAGGGCACACATAATAGTGCCGGGGAGGCTTTTGCAACGGTTCCGATGTAACATCACATAGTACATCGATCAAATTCGTTCGTAAACTTCAAATTGAAATGGAAATGGCAACGAAAAGTACCATATGCAGGGGAATATATAGATTCCAGGCAGTAGGGTACATTTATACGCATAGAGGTAAATGCAAAACTGATTTCGCGTGAGTATAAGGTTATTCCGCAATTTGTTACGTCTTAGGACCATATTCAGAACCTCCCCTAGAGTCTTGCTTCTACTGATTACGTTCTAAAATCTCTACTTCGAGTCAAATTGGTGTGCTGGTTCACCCTGCAAAGTTGGTATTACTTCCAAGCACCACGGTGTATACCATCCTCGAACCATATTGAGGAGAATCTGTATAACCTTTTGAACTCATAACAGAGATTTCATGACGTAAGCAGTAGAAGTGAGAAGATTCTGAATACGACCCAGCCATATTCAGCATCTCAACTCGGTTCTCCACTTTCCGCTGAGAAGTACTACCACCTTTGGAGGAAGAATCTGCTCACAAATTTCATTCAAAGTAGAGATTTCGTGGCGTAAGCAGTAGAAACGAGACTGTTGTTGAGATACTGAATATGCCGCTTAGGTTTCATGAGAGGTAATGTATTACTCTGACTTAAATTCTTCTCTTCATTGTTCCAACATCTGTGTATCCTCTACTAAGATAGATTTAGGAAAAGTTATTCATAAAAAAATCCAGGAAACACGTCATTCCAAACCACCTTTAGTTTTTTAAGGTTATGAAGGCTTTTCTCCTGCATGCATCATTACAAGAAAGGAATAGCATTCAAGGTCCATAAATTTGCTTGTTTTGTTGTTCAGTTAACATTTACTTACGGAATTATCAGTTCCAAAAACTATTCAATACATCATGTGCATCGATCGACTTCCCCCAGAAGCTACGGACAGCGTACCACAAGTAGAAAGTGAAAACCTAAAAAAAAGGAAGGACACTGTTAGAAATCTCTCTACGGGGCAAAACCAAGTATTAAAAAAACTTTAAATTTTTGCTTTAATACTTTATAATTCCAATTACTTTATCAAGTGGACAAAGTTCTAGCCATTTCACAGGGGCACATCAGTTAACTAAGGTAAAACGAAAGTAATGAGATACCCAAGAGGTAAGAATGTTATGCCAAATATTGAAGTAGGCAGGAATAATTAGAAATAGTGGAGGCACTACTCATATGGGTTAGATTCTGATGTAACGGGGTTAAGAAGCAAAGGGATAAGAACAAAACGATTGAGTGGAGTGGGCCCTTTTATGGTAGAGAGATTTGGACTTCGAGGGAACCAATAGGGATTCTCACAATAAATATGAGATTCTAAATATTTTATAAGATTTTATATTACTAAGTTGAGTCGGCAAACTTTTGAAATGGTAGCGCCAAACCTGTTTCTCACTACGATTATTCGAGAGATATTAATTTTTTTTTGCAAAAGGGAAAAATATTAAGTGAAATAACAAAAAGTTATAGTGTCAATGGGATGTTCTTTAAAAAAATTGTTCTAATCGGTTTAAATTAATGTGAGCAATTAATATGCACTCATTGAGAGTGTTTCGGTACGTCCGGTTCATGGCTAGTTACTTTTTATTTCAGGCACGAGTCCAAGTAAATAATTTTACTAACTAATGCCAATGCACGATTCCGTAAATAAAACTACGAAATTTTATCCTTGTTCCATTTTACTTCCCAGCCACATGTAAATGGCCAAAGAGCCGCAGTTTCCCGATCCCTGTCAAATGTCACTGGTAAGGATAGTGACAGGTATAGTAGCGGGATAATTGGTGGATCAGGCAGCAAGTCGAAGGCCCCGGGATTATTGGTGGTCAACTGATTGTGAGGAAAATAATAATAAATTTCATATAAGGTTTAAAGATAACTACATCAAAAGGTTTCCGAACGGAAGTACCAAAGCCATTTGTACTTTACTTCATATGCAAACAAAAGCCCGTTTGTCAAACATACTAGTCATTAGCAGAAGTTCCACAGAGAAAAAATCATTCGCCTTCACCGGGAGTCAAACCCGGATCCCCTGATTCCCAGCCAAGCACTTTAACCAATTAAGCTACCGAGGTGTCATCTTTACCTGCGGAGTACTAGTTAAATAAAATGTATATAAAAAGTATCTTTTCTGGAGGATAAAACTGTCCTATTCTTAAGATGTGGAATGCAAGAAGTGAAGGCTGTTCGGGTGCTCCACCGGGTCAAACCCTCCATCGCTGCCGACGTTTCGAGGAACGAGTCGTTCCCCATCTTCAGGGCTGAATGAATTTCGAGGAACGACTCTTTCCTCGAAACGTCGGCAGCGATGGAGGATTTGACCCGGTGGAGCACCCGAACAGCCTTCACTTCCAGCGTACGCCGAGAAAGCCAGCGATCTTTTTTCATGTGGAATGCAAGGTATTGATAATGATCTGTTTGAAGTTTTTCCGATCCACCATCGGGTTACACGCTCCGAGGGCTGTTCCCACCGTCACTGTCTTCTCGGGTGAGGAAGGAAGAGATCGCCTTCATTGCTCACGAAGGAGTGAGACCTCAAAACGCGCGAGGATGACACTCCCAAAGCCGTAAAAGACCCCAGTAAACTTCTATCGAACCGTATGCCCGGGGGACCCCAAACCGTTCAAATATTTTGCCTTTTTCTAAAAGCCATATTACGTGCGAGAAAATTTCTTCGGTTTATGAAGAAGACAGAAGAATAGGGCAACGCCGAGGAGCTCTTGAGGTACGATAGAAACCTCGTTCACCATGCCGAAGACAAGTAATTTTCACACTTCTTGAACAGAGCCACAACGATTTCCAACCATTAAAATTCGGCTACTTATAAAATCAAAGAGTAACTATTTACCAGAGGGCATACCTCATTGTTATTAGCAAGTGAATACACCCGTAAGATAACGAGAAAAAAAACTTTGCGTAACCACGCCTCTCTCAAGTCAACTCAAATTTGTATTTCAAAACTTCTTCTCATTCGGGGAATTAAATTTAGAAACACTGATTTTCCGAGGGAAAGGTTTAGAATTAAGTGTGTCGCACCAGCATTAACATTTTCATAAGGTTTCCTTGAGCCAACAAAATCACTGTTGTACTCTTAGTGATGAAGAACATTTATTAAAAATATGAACAAAATCGTTGAGGTCTAAGTGAATGGGAGGAATAGAAAGGGAAGGCTTCGCATGAAATTTATGTATAGAGCTACTTGGTAAGGACGCGAAAGAGAAGAATTATGTGAATTGAAGAAGTTAGTTGATAGGAGAATCGAGTTAGATATCCATACAACTATACTATCCATGTAAAAACAAGAACCAAATGACTTACATGATCACGGAGTGAATTACGCTCCAAAAATACTTACAGTGATGAACTACCTTTTCGTATTCATTTCGATGCATTAATGGTTTTTATGACCACCACTATATATTGACATATACATATTTAAATCACCAGCACGATTTTTAGCCTGCAACGTTGTATCATATTAGGAGAATCTAAGGTGTAAATTTCCTGTCAGTCATTCAGACGCACGGAGATGAGACAGCATGTTGTCAAAAAACAGCTAACTTGACTTCTTGCATGCACCATAAAAA
The DNA here is from genome assembly GCA_933228895.1 of Platycnemis pennipes. Taxonomy (NCBI): domain Eukaryota; kingdom Metazoa; phylum Arthropoda; class Insecta; order Odonata; family Platycnemididae; genus Platycnemis; species Platycnemis pennipes. The sequence goes on along the minus strand of OW121854.1, from coordinate 120,422,816 downwards.
TTAATATACTCGAGAATCACTTAAATATATTTACACAGTGAACGACCTTAGTTTGACGGTATACATAGGGTAGATTCCTTCATCAAAGAAAATAGAGTTCATTAATTGTAAATTGTGCTCCAATTTAAATGTATTCATTTTACGCAAAACATTTGGATTGAGAAATCCCAGTTTAATAGGGAATTCGCATGCTTCGCAGTAGCAGAGGACTCTATTAGCAGGATGCCCTGGAGCCTATAAAACGACTATTAATACCATGTTTAACAGAGAAGACTTTTCGAACTTTGATAGTTTTCATGGGCTATTATACATATTTGCTAGAGCTGAGGGGCTCAGAAAGTTAAGGAGACGAATATTTCCTTTGCCTCGCAACGTAAACTATATATGAACCTGTTACGTCAGAAAGAAGGCAGTACATCCCGCAATTTATGAGCTTTTTCAAAAAGTCTTGATATTAACATTTAATTCTCTAGTAAACTGGGATTGCTCGATCCAATTTGCAAAAAGTCTTGATATTAACCGTTAATTCTCTAGTAAACTGGGGTTACTCAATCCAATTTGCGTAAAATGAATACATCTATGGTGGAGCACGAATCGCAATTAATGAATTCTGTTTTCTTTGACGAAGGAAACTGCCCTATTTTCTCCATTCCGTTCAACTACAATGTGTAGGGAAGATGCAAAAAGTAATCAGCATTTAACTGGACCCGAAACAGGCACACTAAGGCCGTGCCCAAGTACGATAAAAGCACGGCTTTCCTAACGACGCCCAGCTTATCTCGAAGCGATTCGGGTCCCTTTCTCAAGGTTCACGACCCCGACAGTCACGTACGAATTGCCCCCCGGGTAAATCCAAGGGCCCTGATACGTCGCCACGTATATCCTTATCACCCAAATGCGCCACCGGCTCGAACAGTTGAATCCGTAATTCCCGTTGATAATCAAAACGTTGCATCATTTGATTCACTTTCGTCTGCGGTGGAGAGACGCACAGCGCAATTCATTGATGCCATAACGCAGCACAAAGGTGTAAACTTAAAATGGACGGAAAGTCAGTTATTATCAAATTTGTCGAGCTAATAAATAAGCCAAATAAATTTTAAAAAATAACCAAGGTTTTCTTCACTGTATATCCGCTGTGTCAAAAACACTGGAAATGGGGTCGTTTACCATGTTTTTTTATTGCCGAATCTGATAGTTTGTAAAATAAAAAGATCCGTATTTGTCCGTTCTTCGAGCCATCAATTAGTTCTCGAGTTATTAGCGGCGAAAAACTGATGCTTTCAACCCTTTCGGTAAAGAGGGCATGCAAAGGACTAGTACGTCATCCACTTCGTCCAATGAAAACTGAGGCGACGCAGCTCCATCGTTTAATTACAATGGGGGGCACACAGCTGACTCTTCCAATGGAAGTGGTTGCGACAGGATCTATGCAGGCAGACCTCCGCTCCCCTCCCGTTCTTCCTCAACACAGTCAAGGGCGGGAGTTGGATGACGTAGGTGTCCTTAACGCAGCTTGTTCGGTGGACGTCACCTTTTGCTTATTTTAATTTTTGTATTTACGAGCGAATGGCTCTGGTTAGTAGATTGCTTTTTTCAATAAGATTCATTTTTCCTTTCCATCTAACAATTAAGTGTACAAAATAGCGATTTTGGTTCCGAGTAAACGCCCCCTTTGCTCTATCTGATAAAATATTTTATTCTTTCATCAATTTTCTTATAAAATAATCAAAGGCGTGTGCAAAATATAAGATTAGGGCATTTATTAGCGTTTATTGATGGCTGATAGAAATAAATTGCTGCCTCTTTTTCTTTTTACGCACAATAATTCTATTCCTCGTTTTTATTATTCACGGAGTAAATTTGGTTCTATGTTGTTCATTTCCGATAACTTGTATCCTGGAGTTAGCCTAGTTACAGGCGTATTGCCTTATAGGCTAACTCACTTCCCTGAACGGCAATAAGAACTGTATCAATATGTGTAAGGAAGAAATAAAATGACTATAAATTATTACATATAAGTAATATATTTTGGAGCTAGAATATAGCGGCAATCAGTTAGATATTTAACTGCGTTACGTATCGAAATAAAAATGCCAAATAGATAACTGCAGCCCCTCACACTTGCTTACCTATAGATTTTTCAGTAAATAAGCAATACAACTGATCGAGACTTTCTTCATGCAACAACCATCAAAGTAACCATGCTTAAAAAATTGAAATGGGGTACTAAAAGAAACAGACGGGGTAAAACATAAGAGCCGGTAGAAATACGGCATTTGGAAACAACTGTCAAACTCTTCATACTGCCATAGTTCTTCTCTTTCACATTCCAGCGAATATGAAGAGGTTGGCCGATAGGAGAATGCAGTAGAGAATTGCGTCAAACCAACCTAACAATTTTTGTCTAATATAATAATGTCGAACTCTCTGTAAAAGCTCAGAGACTCTCATAGTTTCTCCGTTTCATAGAAAACTTTACCGACTTTCACAGATGAATCGAACATATTTGCACCACACCCCGTAGCCAGATAGGGAATCTCCTGAATTTGTTGGTTTCTTCAAGTTGCACTGTCCAACGGACATTAAGTTCCTATAAACTTGAGGCACACACAGAACGAAAAACCTTCTATCTATTTACAACAATGAAATTCCGCCATACCAATCACTTTTCCGAAAACCATACTTGGAAATATAAGGATATCAGGGAAAGAAATAATAGTCATAAATTAAAAAGTAATTTTCATTCGAACTAAAATGTACTACTGCGAAGGATGCGTATCACTTCTCAATAGCAACGAATTCCTTCCTATGCAAGCTACACAAGTGGATATGTTTTCAGGAAAATTTCCACTTAACTTGCACAGGAAAAGAACCAGAATGTTCAGATGTATTAAGCGTTTTAAGTTAAAAACACCAGTTACAAAACCTCTATCATGATGACATCAGTTCACAGATCTCGAGTGAAACTGAAAAGGCTTCGAATATGGTCGAGAGAAACTATTTCTATCTAAGCGAAATCAACCAGATTGTTGCATTTGTACATACCAACCGGACTGATGTTAGACTCTGGTTCTTCTTGTGCACGGCGACTAAATAGGTCTTTCGACTGTGGCGCCAGCGTTGAAGTCACCGTTAACGAAGTAAAGGAGAGGAAACAAAAAGCCACACGCGTCAACAAGGTTAAGACTCTGAATCGACATGACGGGTTGACTTAGTGGAAACCCAACTACGACCTCCTCGCACGTGGGATGTTAAGTTAGAAAAGACGGAAAGAAAGGATACTAACAGAACTTAGGCTCCGACTTGGGAACGGAGGTGGAAAGTAAAGAATGGCATAAAGCATAAGATAGTTGTACTCCGCTGTGGGGAAAACGGAAGGTATTTCACGCCCATGGAAGCCTACTTTGCCTAAACGGTATGGCACCTATGATAATCACAATGCTATAGGAAGCTTTCCACATCTACACACATTAGCTTCCCTGAAACTCCCCACCCACAAGGCGTGAGGCGAGGCAAGTAGCTCTAACTTCACCTTTATGCACGGCAAGCGTGTTGAAAATTGCAAGAGGAAAAATGTTCCCCGGACCGGTAATCGAATCGCGTACCATTGGCTTGCCACTAACCGCCACGCAACTCAGGGTCCATGGTGCCAAAGGCAAGTCTTAGGAGGATCATAGGAGCCAGGTCTCATTCACCAGACAACTACAGGAGCTAGATCTCATTCAGCCGCAAGCCAAATGTCCGTGGATCGATTCCCGCGCCGGAAAACTTTTTCCTCAGTCAATTTTCAATAAGAAAATTAAAGATAGCTGCCACTTAGAAGCATTATGACTTGTAAAAGCAAACCACTGGGTAGGAATTCGATTCTGAATAAATACGAAGGTGTTTGTCGGTGCGGTGAGAAAACCAAATTTTCTCGAGTTTTCAACCGCTACGATTTTTGAAAGATGCATAAAAAACGATTCATCATATCGGGTATAATACGTCCGATCGTTTTTGCTTCAATTATTCTTCTGCACTCAATACAGTCGGCACAACGAGAAATGGTACGCGAGGAAAGAATATTGCTCTCTGAGTTGGACTCCAAACCTAAGTACACAGATTTTCCCATCGTTTTTGTTTGGCGCGTGATCATCGAGGCCCATAATTTTCACATTCCGATGGTTTCGTTCTCCGGAGTATTGAAACAACTTGGCCAAAGGTTTGGTGCACGCATATAAAACACGGAAACATCGCACACGCTGTATTACCAGTTAATGACTTAGTAGTGGTAGCAGTAGGAGGGAGTTGATTTTGATCCATTAGGTCAGTTCGTGCGGCGAGGATCATCACAGAGTCAAACTGATATGCTCCCAGGAGCTACCGCGAGTACGATAACTTGCGTGCATTTTATCAGATTTACGCTTAATATTCACGAATACATGATACCGGTTCTAATCTTCCAAAGGATTGGTTGAGGTTTCTTAATCGCCATCAGTTTCTTCAGTAACTACCAGAGAGCCTTGACTTTCGCCTTGGCTGGCGTAATGACTATTTCCTTCTTGCTTCGTCCACTGCTAGTCATTAGGTTCTTCAGATGGCAATACTCGTGCATCTCTTCTAGCTTTTGCTTCCGAGTTTAACATTGGTCTAAGCCTCTCCATAACCCGGTCAACGACCGTAGAAAGCTTAATTCCGTTTACCTTAATCGTTGAAACTTTAAGAGGCTTTAAACGAGTGCCAAAGCTATACCACTGTCAAGATCAGTCAGTCCCTTATAATAATGACCGACATCACAATTATGAGTTACTGAAATAACCTTAAAGTTAACTGTAAATGAAAAAAACATTTCAGTAACTAGGCACAAGGATGCAACCATTAGAGTAACTTCAACATAGTCTAAGGTATTCATTTTATAAGGTTCAAAGTTCTAGTATGGGGGTCGTGGTGGCCTAGTGAGTAGAGCACTGAGCCACCGACTCCGGGGGCCGATTCCGGGTTCAAATCCCGGGCAAGAGCCTTTCTGGACACCCCCACATAAAATCCTCGCGATTAGATTTTTTGTCTGTCAGAAATACGAAGGAAATCGCAGGTGGCCCAAGGAAAGGAACTGGCCCCCTTACCCTGAATTTGTGAATTTCACACGCCAAATCAGTTCGGGGTGAGCTCTACCCTCACCTATCAAAAACCAACATTCGGGTTGAACACAACTTAGATAAGGTTCTGGCAATATATATGTTATTCTGTCTACATTTTCAGTCACTCCGTATAGCTAGAGAGCATACGAAAGGGCAAAGGGAGCATTCCAGAAAAATAACTAAGGATAAACATGCGTGCACCAAACGCACTGTGCTGGCCAAACATGTAACACTTCAACGTGTCATTCTAAATGTCCAGCCAGATATGTCTGATGTAGGAACTGGAACTGTCTGGTGTCTGATGCATCAGTTCCAGATAGTCCGTCCAGCAAAAAATTTTATGAAATTATTCGCATGTGCAAGTGAAAAGCATTGTGTTACATTATATCTGTCCAGAAAAAAAATACATAAGTGAGTCGCTACAAACGTGAGAACATAGAAGTAGCAATGAGACCGCAGAGATTGGTCAAGATCAAATGTTCAATCAAGGTCAATCATGTGCACATGCTAGCCAGCGTGATGCATTAAATACCTTCAAGACTGTAAAGCGACTCACAAAAGAGTTAGGACAAAGAAATGGCATTGAAGCCTCATCCAACGGAAAATATCATTTCATGTCCCTTAAGGTGCCCGGAAAAAGCTCAATAAGTACCAGACAAGTGTCGCATTCACTTTGTCAAGAACTGAAAAGGGGAAAGCCCAGCAATACTTAAGGCTGGGACACAATCAACGTAAACGGTTGAAGTGAGTCGTTCACGGGAAACACGAGACGGGAACTTTTACTATAGCGGACACAATCGACACATGCGACCCTGAGAAAGAGAATTAACAGACGAAGGCGATAAAGGGAATACTTAGCGAATGTAAACAGGAGCTAATAATTAATTTTCAAGACTGTAGATGTATTCCATGTCGTTAATGAAGTAACTAGATTGGCTGAGTTTATTACAATTCACATGAAGTACTTCGTGAAAACCGTGTTCAATCCTTCCAAAGTAAATGATCACGATCTAACCAATGGCAAAAATGGCAAACAATCCTTTCCATGTCATTAGTTACCTTATAGCAAATGTTCCACAGAGAAAAAAAATCATTCGCCTTGACCGGGACTCGAACCTGGACCCCCTGATTTCCGGCCAGGTGCTCTACCAGTTGAGCTACCAAGGCGTCCTCTTTCCCTGTGGCCGGAGAGCACCTAGCCGGAAATTATGGGATCCGGGTTCGAGACCCGGTCAAGGCGAATGATTTTTTCTCTGTGGAGTATTTGCTATAGTGCAATTTCAGCGGGTAACGCCGCTAAAGTTTTCACGGCTAGTACGTGATCTTTGTATTAGTTACCTTGCAAAATCTCACTAAAACACACTAACTTCAAATAAATATTTATTCACTGGTTCCCTCATTACAAAAAAGTCAGGAAATTCCTCTAAGCAAAAACCAAAGACTGAAACAAGTTTTACAGTATTTGAGACGAAAAATTTAATTCAGAAAAGGCATAAATCCATCGGTAACTTCTAAACCCCATACAGGTGCCTCCTTATCACCGAATCCTGGGGCAAATTTCATTGGTTTCCCGTGTGAGTGAAATGTAAGAGATGGGATATGCTCATCTCCCACGTGCCACGGTGTCACGTTACGCGCTGGTCGTTTCTGCTGTTTCCGTTCTCCCACCCATGCGCCATCTCTTCACGTTTCGCGGTAAACGACACACGTCACCCGTTCACGTTTATCGTGTCCCAGCCTAGAGAATACTAAGACGCTATTCGGTATAGCGAGGGAGCGCGAGTTGCGGGTCGCACGAAGCGAGTGGGAGGAGGGGGATGGAAAAAAAGAAGAAGGCCGCGCGGCGGGAGGGTCGGCACATCAACGGGTGGCATCCACGCGAATGAAATGTGATTGACCCAATCTTAATGGGTCCTCCTCGGGGAAAGGGATGAGCGGGCATTACTCGCGGCCCCCTACCGCTCACTCGGAAAAATAAAAGGTGAAAAAAATAATAAAGGGATCGGGGGACAGGCAAATTGAATGGAGGGAGTAGGGGAATAGGGTGGTACGGGGGTGGGTGGCTATGAGGAGTGGGAGCAAAATGATAGGAGACAAATCTCGGAGATGAAATTCCGAGTGGATGTGATGAGTGGACACGAGGCTGAGCGAGAGAGAGAGAGAGAAATGTCCCCTTTCGGCTCACAAATCGTGAATGACGTAGGAAGATGCTTATGGGAGTGGGGGGGGGGGGGGGGGCTCTGGGAAGGCGGAGGAGCGGGTGCAGTGGGAGCCGGAGCGCGGATGTAGGACGCACGGAAGCGAGCGGATTCGACAGGAGGAAAAAAGCACAGATATGCCCGAGGAGTGTTGCAGACCCTTCTCGGTAACAGTAATGATCGTTAAATACATCAACTGGAATATAATAATAATAAATTTATTTTCTGTGGCAAAGCCACCTTAGAAAAACGATACAAATTCAACTTGTATACCGGTCGGCATCCAAAAAAAATAAAACGATTATATTAAGCAATATTAATATACCAGTGAAAATGTTTTACATTACATATTATCTTTTACAAGAATACACAAACGGAGGAAAAACTTAATTATACAATTTTTAGATATTTATTTATTATTGACTCATTTTAATTTGCGAATTTCAGGACAATTAATAGATTGGAAAATACAGACATCCATGCCCCGAAAAGTGAACATCCTCCCCGGGCGGGATTCGAACCCGCGACCGTGGGATCGACAGGAGAGGGATTTACCCCGCCGCCACCGGGGACAGATATATAGTCCCCGTATTTTTCTTCAAACACAAATATGGGTTGGGTACAAGCTAGGCTCGTAGGTAAGGAATTTTATAATTTTATGGCATTTCCTACAAAAGATTTTTCATAAACATTACTCTTGTGCGGTGGGAAGTAAAAGTAGCCTTGGTGTCTAATTTTTAACGAGCATTCACTGGTTTGTCTTTTAGGAAACATAACCAGGAGGTAGGCTGGCTTACGATTATGGAACAACCTAAATAGAAACAATCCCGGGAAATATTTTCTCCTGTGAGTGACTGAAAGCTACCTAAGTTCACTTAGGTAGGGACTGATGTGTTCGGATTTCCGTATGTCATATATAAATCTGAAACACGAGTTCATTAGACTTTGGAGTTTTAAGTTTAGCTCTTCAGTAATATGAGTGTTTCTGACCATCATAGCTACCAAGAAAAAACTGTCCTTAATAACGCTAAGAAATACAACTTTAAAACATCTCAATCGAAAATAATTTCACATTACGCTAAATGAAAAATCGATAAAGACAGTAATCGATAAGCCCGGTTCTGTGAAGGGTACCAACACAACACCTGTGAATTACCATAGCTGAGGAACAGGTACCAAATTTAAATCTTTAGTATAAACATTCCCATACAATCCTTCGTACCGGTTCAGAAGGAAGAAGCTAACCAAGTTTAGCTTAGCTTTTGAAGTAGGCAGATTGGAAAAGCGAATCTGACGCTTGTAGGAAAGCAAAACATTCGTCTCGAGAGATATGTACTGAAATAATAGGAAAGGAAGTCTCTGTGAAAGACTTGAGAAGTTCGTAGTGCCTCCGTGATACTGTATAAAAGGGTGTACGAAAGGAGTAGGCTAATTTATAAGAAAACAGCGGCCTGGTTTCGGACTTCTCTCATGAACAGCACCACTGGGACACCATTTTGATGTGTCCTCTGCGCACTGCACATTAGCACTGTACTTCTTCACAACACCTTCATTTAAGGGTGACCTTATTTAATGACTCATTACCAACTTTGCAAAAAGCCTAATGACGTCGTTAAATATTCGTCTCATAACATACTCGGCCACGAAAATTCGGTTGCTTTCAAGAGGAAAAGGCCACTCCTTACTACCCGTCATTCTCACTGAGCCTGTACTTCTATACTTTCCCGATTGCTCTCTCGGGATCCCGTATTGCCCTTAGCGATGAGCCCTCTATGATTATACCTAGGTTTAAATTTTTCTATCGCCACTCCTGCGCACTTATCTAACCCACAGCTGACACTATTTTTTATGTTCATTATTATTGTAACATTTGATATTTCCGGTATGTTTTTACTTTGGCCTCGACAAATCAATAGCATCTCAGACTCTAAACTCTACAGCGTCTTCAGATAAATTTAGACATGTAGGAAACTTCTACTACTCACCAAATATTACAACAGGAATTTAGCACCCGAAAATTACTTGCAAAGTGACTAATAAAGCTAAGCAAACGGGAAGAGGAAGGATGTTTTTGACGCGTTAAAAGGATAAGTCATTGTCCCATTTATTATTCCACCGCAGAGTAAAAAAATATAATTTATTGTGCAAAGTTCACAAGATACTTATATGAAGTTTTTAGATTCCACTCGGGGCCTTTTAATACGCATCATCATATGGATGCATCATAAGGATGATAGATTTACCAAACCACAAAATAAATTAAGTATGATGACAGAGCCTCGACAACTCCAATGCTTAGAATACGAAAATCTGGTCTTAACGAGGCTGCCGTCAAAACGTCATTCTTCTCTGAAAAATGTCTATTAAGCATGACAGTACCGCAGGCTCTCGTAGTCTCCGGCTTGTTTGGTTTAGTTAGCGTGTTTGGTGATCTTCAGCCCCTGCCACTCTCCATCGCGGTGGCTGGCGGGATATTACGTAGAAGTAGATGTAGAACTCTTTTCTAGATGTAGAACAAAGAAAATTACCTAAGCTATTTAAAGTCATAAGTATCACAAGAAATACGATGTAAATTCGAAGGATTTATTTTTTATGATAATTTTAATCAGCTCGACGATGGAGTCAATTCAGCATTTGCGTTACAGAAATAAATCTATGTACTCAATGAATTTACTAATGTATAACACAAGAATATTACTAAAAAACGTTATGTTATAATATTTCTTGAAATATTATTTAATATCTCTTTAGTAAGCATAGTAATACGCCTACCATTTTGTCTACAGCGACCGCTGCGCCACTTGAAGTACTCTAACGCATTTCGTCTGCTATAAGCACAGAAATTGGTGGATTTAGCGAAAACAACGGTAGGTTGATGCCTTGTTTTCGTGCCATTTTATTCCTTGTAAAATTACGCATAAAATATCAGTTTTTTGCAAAAATGACATGTCACTATGGTATTTTTAAACTTCATATTCCCATGTGATGGCTATTCTCGCCGTGAATTGTATGTAATTTCAAATGCAATTTGTGCTAAAAGGAGTATGGGTTGGTATAATTATCTTTACTTTATTAGATAAAGGAACTTTAGTTCTATAAGTGCTGAAAATATAAGAAAAATGACATGACTTTCACTTTTCGGATCGACCTCCTCAAGAGGACCAAACCTTTTTTCATATTGCGTGTTGCAGGCACCCGGTTGTTGAGGACCTAACGGGCAGACGAGCGACATGAAGCCGAGGCACGGCCTCTGCCTCCTGCTGGCCCACGTGGCAGCCCTCGCGACCCTCTGCACAGCCACACCGGCGTCCTCCGCAGAGGCGCCGTGCCCCGGAGCGGCGGCCGCACCCGCCGAAGACCCGGGGGCCCACCTCGCCTCGGAGGAGGAGGGCGTGGCGGGGGATGGCGAGGCGGTCAAGCGAGTGGGCTTCAACGCGTGGGGCGGCAAGCGGGTGGGGTTCAACGCGTGGGGGGGAAAGAGGGGGACGACGGAGGGGTCGAACCAGGGGTCGGCCATAGGGTGGCTGCTGGGGCTCCGGGACGGGGGCCGGGGGTCGGCGGCGGGCGCCGGGGTCTCCCCGGAGGAGGCCAACAAGAGGGTGGGCTTCAACGCGTGGGGCGGCAAGAGGAGCCGCTTCAACGCGTGGGGCGGGAAGCGGGGCTCCGACGGGGCCCCCAGGGCCTTCTACCCTTGGGGCGGCAAGCGGAGCGGCGAGGAAGCCGACGACGGAGACGCAAGCCGAGGTGAGCGGACACACACGCACAGCTGGGACACACACTCGACAACGGCATCGACCGTTATAAATGGAATAAAACACAATTGATCTTCATAGAAACCACTTAATAGGGCAGTCTCCTAATATTTTTTTGTCTTGATTGAAAGTCCGTAAACTCTAGAGTACGTAGAAAGATATGGTGCTTTCCCGGCGTATCTGCTGCGTGACGGTTTCTCGGGTCCTCCACCGGGTTATTGCGCCCATGTCCGCCGACGTTTCGATTCCCGACTCGGTCATCGTCTTCGGGGCTTCTGAATGAGGGCTTCTGATTCAGCAGCCCTGAAGACGAATGCCGAGTCGGGAACGCCGGCGGACATGAACGCAATAACCCGGTGGAGGACGCGAGAAACCTTCACGCTCTAGAGTACGTATTTTAAGTCGCTCGATTTTAAATTGACGTTAAGTTTTTTTCCTCATTAAGTAAAGAGTGAAAAAATTCAAAGGCGCTAAAACGCGCTGGCAAACTATTGCATGCCGGTAAATCATACGTGTGACGTGGCACCTTTCCTCTACCTGGCACTAGATATTGTTGCGGACGCTTACAAGCAGACGGTGCACTCCGTTAAACCTTATAAACTAGTATCCGAGGCATATGTATTCAGTTAATTTATTGTCACTAACTTTTATTTATTCATTTAAAATTATTTATTCAGATTATTGAAAACAATTGGTATTCATTTTACAAAGCATACCGTGAAGTTGGCCGATAGTCGCACGAACTTCACGCAATGCTTCGCGATAGCAGATACTCAGCTGATCGAACTTACGATAGTTTTCATAGGCGGTTGTTAATATTCACTATTATTATATACGATATTCATATTCACTAGAGTTGAGGGGTTCTGAAATACAATGTTAAGCTCAGGAGACGAATATTTCCTATGCCTCGCAACGTAAACTATGTACCTGTTACGTCAGCAACAAGGCAGCAGCGCATCCCGCCATTTCTGAGCTTGTTCAAATAGTCTTAACGGGGCGCGAATCGCAATTGATGACTTCTGTTTTCTTTGATGACGGAAACTACACTATTCCAATTGAAAGCTTCGTGGAGGAAAATCGGTAATCAGAAGCAAAATGCTAAGTACCTATTGTTGGAAATCCCATGAATGGAAAGGTACTTACAGGTGGTTTCAGGCGTAACTTTATGGAACCTATTCACGATTGAAATGAAAACTTAACTTTATGGTTACACATACATTTATTTTACGACCGATGTATTCTGTAGAGACTTCACCTGATGATTGAGTTGGACGTCGAAATCCGGATCGTTCGTAAAATAAACATCTGTGGAGTAACAAAGTTAAGTTTTCAGTTCAATGGAAAGATACTCTTTCTTACGTTAGGTTGCCTTTCACCACTTTCATTGTAGTTAAATTGTTCATACGAAGGCATAGACGAAAAAAATGTAGACGGTACTGTCCAGTGGTTCATTTTAACAACTACATGTGTTTCGACACACTATGGTTCCATTGTTGTCGATATTTGGGGAAGGCGACCGACAACTGAGGTAACTTGCGCCAGAAGGGATAGATGGGTAACTGGGTAAAGGTAGGAGTTATCAGGGAACGAAGGAAGAGTAGAGAGAAACCCCCCGGAGTCGGTGAAAGGCGCCAAGAAGACCACGGCTTAACGTCCCATCCAACGGACGGAATTCTGGACTTTCCACAAGGCACTCAAGAACGGACCGGTAGATATACCAATGAAAATTTTAAGTTGCCCATCCTCCTCTCTCTATATACCATGCCACTGGACTTTATGGATTGATCACATAGCTACTTGATGAACAAGAGAAGCACGTGTGGTTGTTAAAAGTAAACCAGAGAACGGTACCAATTCCCTATTTTCTTACGACGCTGTTCCACCATTCAATGCCTTATTATATGGTATTTATGACACTGACGATTTATCCAGGACAATATACCGCGGTGCATATGCAAAATGAGAATAACTAGAAATTTCAATGCAGAATTAAGAGATCTCCTCCTGGCCATCGTCAATTACTCCATGTCATTGCACTATTAAGGATTGGTGGATAATTGGCAAGAGATAGTAAGATTTTGTGGGCACCAACATCAAATACGATTATTATATCCACACAAAGATTTACCTGCTTGCTTCTCTTTACACCAACCACTATGCCTAACACTCTTTTCCCCGCTCTCCTCTCAATCCAGTTATTTATCCATCCCTCATGAAAATATCTCTAACGCCTCCACTTGATGTTCTCCTTATCATCCAGGGACAACATCTGTCACCCATGATCAAATTCATTCCATTTCAGAGACTGTTTTACTCTTAACCTATGCCTCAGTCATCAAGTACCTATATCCTGAATTTACTTTCCATTAAAAATATATTCAAAGATCGTCTACATTCGGTCATTACATGCGATCATCGTGGAAGCCTTCGCAGTGATTAGAACTTGAGGGTTTCCCGTTTTTTTCCGCGATGGTTCATCCAGCTTGACGAACGATTCGCTGGAATTCCAGACGCCATCAGAAGTATAGGAAATTTGACAAAGGAGATATATAGGACGAAGATATAGGAAATATATAGGACGAAGAAATAGGAAATTTTATGGGACGCGATCTTCGGACCTGGAGATGGCGACTGGAATGCCGACGAAACTGTCGTCCAGCAGGATGAACTAATGCAGAACCCGAAAACCCTCGAGTCGTCTGAAAATATTCTAATTCGCTTCCATTTTCAAATTCCAAGTAAAATACAAAATTACGTTCCGGAGTAATTGAGGATAACATAAACGTGAGAATATTGAGCTCCCTCGCTGGTCCACCAGCGCAGGCAGTTATCAAACTTCAATTATTTCTCAACAAAATAATTTCATTTATACAATGCAGTTTTCACGCGATAAAGCAAGTTTCAATAAGTTTTGATTTGTATTAACCCGTAGCAAAACTGTTGATTTAATGCAGCGCGATGTTCTTACGAATGATCCTATGTAATCGGCCACCAGTTCTTGGTTAGCCAGTTCTTGTATTTGTAACATTTCATAATGTCTGGGTAAAAATTCATTTTCATTCTTCGTAAAATGAACTTCGGTACAGTTTAAATATACTCCCGCAGGTGTTCAACGACCGTATTAATTGCGTCCTAATCGCATTCATTTCATAGCCCGAATCTTTTCCCGGCAAAGAGATCACGAGTGTAAAGATTTCATCTTTCCGTCACTACTGGCGCTGCGTATTGCCCCGCTACGTTCAAATTCTTCCATAAAACGGATAACATTACTGCTATCTCTCACTCATTTTTTTGAAGTAAATATGCATGGAACAGGTAACAAAAGTGTTTTATATAGACTGGTATGAATGGTTAAATGCCACAGAAGTGAATTTTGTACTTTTAATCTACCGCATTTTATCCCGCACCTAACGCAAACAGCGGGAAAACGGAAAATGCCACGATGTAAATACGGGGTTCAACCCACGTTGCAGATATGGGAAATTGGATGGAACCCGTTAGAAACGTTGTAAATCGCGAGTGAACGTCTATTTCGATAACATAAATACGGGGTTTTACTGTATATACATACACACACTACTAGTAGTAGCATAATTCAGACAATTGCTCTTGCCTGAAAGGCTCATATGGTCTCTCTCTCTCTCCCCACAGGAACAATGGATTGGATTTACACGGGGCAACCAGAGGAATATGTTGGGGTGAGGGAAGGGAATGAGGGTGAGGTTGGGGAAGCATGGGGCCGACCTTTCGGCAGAGGACGCCGCAGTCCAAGCTCAACTAGGAATCACCTAATTGCCACTGTGTAAGAACCCATATAAAGAACTGCCCATTAGTCGAAATAAAATATTACTACTTTGTCGATTATGGCGCATATTTTTAAATTATTAACTCTACAACAAGAATTTTAATTACTTGTGTCTAACCTGAGACTTTCACATCATCCTGAGATGCCCAGTAGCAAATCTACTCAAGGCTTTTATTATATCTGGCAGTACTGCTGTGGTTTTATATATATTTTGCAATCGCAGAGTAAAACATACAATAGAGAAAATCAATAAAGACACCAATGTAGTATGTTTATTCTACTGGAAGAATTTTTTTTTCATTCTACAAGTTACTTTCAGAATATTGATATTTATACCCATTAAATGACAGATTTTATGACAAAATATCATGATGATAGAAAAGTGTAGTTAATGCACTTAAAGGTCACCTTTGCAACTATAACTATGACATTCCTCAAGGATAAAAGTCATTTACGTCTTTTAAGGAAAATTTCAGACACATGATAAAGATTTAAATTCCCTATCAATGTAAGGAAAACAAACTATTCTTCCAGCGTCATTTCATAGTAAAACAGAATTCATGGAGCACTGTCACTCTGTTGCTGATAGCACAGTAAATATTTAGGTATAATCAACATGACAGGCTACAATAACATGATACACATAAAAGCACAAACTGACTGGGCATACAAGCCTCTGCCACAAATTTCTAAAGAATTTGTCTAATTATAATCTTGATAAAGTGCTGCAACTGATTGACAATGCATTTGGGCTATTGTGATTGGGGAAAATTAAATTACATTATTTTCCCATAATATCGAGGTTGGTTGAAATGCAACATCATTACTATGTATAAAGCTGCACAACTGACTAATTGATACGTATTCATGGGCATTTCTATATGAAGTAGTGCTCAAACTACTGGGGAATGTATGTGTAAACTCGGTGAGTCAGGAAAAAATCCCGAGACTTTGTCCTAATTACGAGTCCAAGGAGGATTTTCTTTTTCACATGGGATTAAACAGGGAAAATGAAAAATGTCTGTGCAGAACAATTTTCTTTTGTTCATTTAAATATGATATAATCACGAATTTGATTTATGCACTAAAATGAAGTCAAGGAGTCATACATGCTAATTATTGCAACCAATTTTCACTTACTGATGGCTTAACTTAGTATTTGCAACTTTAAAGTCTAAAATTTATGCTTTGACTAAAATCTATGCTATAACTTTTTCGCATTGGTTGCCATGGTTCTTTGTTACCCAGTCTTGCAATACTATATAACGGGTACATTTGTATGATTTTAACTTCCGCGACGCATATGTTAATGACTTTTGAAAACATAGTTCCTTCTTTTCACATGCTTTAAAATAATTTACAATATGCTCTTCACCTAACGTACAACCGTTCTTCTAATATTTGTGCTGTATATTTGACACATTGAAATACTAAGAGCCAGTATTCCAGTTTGTAAAGTGTCATATACACTTGAGATTGATAAACACCGAAATACCATCACAGTGTTTATTTTTGGTTATATGTTGCAGTAAGCACAATAATGGGCTTACTAATTTGAACTTACAACATTATTAACACACTCCTTTACTGAAAGCAGACTTAGAGAGACTCATTTAATCAATGACAAAAATATATATACATAGACTTATGAGTAACTAATACTTAAAAAGAATATTTGATTACACTTATGTTCAGGTGTGAAACTTTGGGTTAACGGCAATGAATACAATGTTACCAATTGAATCATAAATATATATTATACGAACATTAAATACTATACTTAGGCATTAATAAATAACGCATGCAATTTTCCTGCTTTAAAATGGATTTTGACACACATTTCCCCCTGCTTGATAATTGCAAGCACCATTTTACTAGGAAAATTCTATAGCAGAATTATGAGCTTAATTCAATGGTATGCTGATGACAGGTAAGTGTAAGAATGAGGATCATACGTAGGAATCCAGGGTGGTGTTCACTGTATGCCAGCTCAAAGGCTAGAGAGGCATAATTAGTTTAACAATGAAGGCATAAGATGTTTATGCAAAACAACATCAATAGCAATAGCGCATTGAGCTGCAAAAATGGAGCCCGATCAACACTACACCATGATTTTAATTTGCCTCTAACAGGGAAGACCCAACAATTACCGAAGGAATGCCATGGGAGCACAAGAGATGGACTGCCCGGTGGCGGGCTGCCAACCTACAACCCCCAAGGCAAAATCGACGTGCGGCTGGTGCTGACTTCTTCCCATGGGGTGGAAAGAGATCATCTGTATAAGGGCCACTCGCAAGATGACCCTTCCTTCCTCACACACCTTTAGCAGTGTCTGCCAGCCATGGATATCAATAGAGAGGGACGCCCCTGATATGTTTCAACAATGAGCGTTTCTCAATAAATATTTTTAAAAACAAAGATGGCTAGCAACTAATATAGCCACTAAGCCCAACTGATATTCATGACTACCTGATAACATTTCCATTCCTTGGTCCCTGATGTATTATCTACCAATCACCATCAGTTGCAATAAATCCCACCAGTGAATGAACGAAATGTGCCAAGAACTCATGTCATGCACTTTCGATACCTTGAATAAACATTACTTCATCCCAGACCAAGAAACAGATGCTGAGTGAAATTTCTGTTGACATGATATGGATGTTAAGAAGTCCACTTATAGAACCCGAAACTTGACCATTTTTTTGACAAAAATTTGAAAAAATGTCATGACATGTTGATTATCTTTCATGGACTATTAAAGGATTTTATTTATTAACGCTTCATGCATTCATGATTTGGTACATGAAATTTGCATTTGAATAAACTACCATAGTTTAACCAAGTTTCTCTATTAAATAACTGGAAAGGGAGGATAATGCGAATTGAAGACATGAGAAGATGATGAAGGTGTGATTTCCTCCTCAAGGAACCTATATAGACCTTCCGCTAGATATTTCTGAAGACAAGAAATATCACATGCCAAGAGAACAAATTCATAGGTAAAGATGGCAGATGATTCACTTAGGAAACGATCTGAACAAAATCAACAGAAACAAAGCCTTGAATTTGTCAAGATAATAACATTTTAGCCTTATCTGAAATACATATATAGTTTTCATCTGGACAAAATATCTGGCTTTTCTCACAAATTGGACTGAATTTTTAAACAGAAATGTTTTAAAATCAGTAACTTAAAAACACAATTGCCACTCAAAGAAAAAACTTGTAAATACCAAAACAAAAATAATAATTTTGAAATGATAGATTTAACAACCTGTGACTATGGGCATGGACCATGGAAGTCTATGTTCTCAGATACTAATTGAATCTATAATAAGTAGTCATCAAAGCCAGAGAGAATCCAAGTTCCACTGTCAGATAAAAAAGATTTGAAGCATCATTTTCCACACATAACTGACTAAGATCAATGCAGACTGAGAGATGCATGGGTCATTATTATCTCACCTTCCACTCTTTCTAAGCCCATACCATTGAATTAACAAACCATTAAAATCTCATGTGAGGCAAACCCAATTAAGGAGCAAGTTAAGAACAACTAAAGACAACAATCGCTTTTGAGCAACACATCAGCCTAACTTCTACAGAAAAAGAAATTGAAAAAATTCCCAAGAAGAATATAGAATGACGTAAATGCAATATAAAGGCTTCATATATTCATTGGAAGCATATATAGGACAAGTAAACCCATACAACCCTCCTTGAGCAAAAGGAGTCAATTCCAGCTCATAGTCCCCTCTTTGAGTAAACAGGGTATATCAAATGAATGGAAGAGATAGAGGTGAAATTAATATATGCCCATTGTAAACCATGCATAGCACAATTTATGTCACAATAAGATGAAAATGAAATGCCACTGTATATGAAAAGAACATCAATCAAAGAACAAGGATTTGGGGAGCTGTATAATCCGAATGGTACACAGTTTTATAAACATTAGGTAAGTCACAATATTGATGAACCTAAAGGTTATCTCGCCAGCAAGAGAAAAAAACATAAATTATGAAGCTCAATCTCATTTTAAATTCATACATTGCAGTGTGGGGAGAGATATTCAGTTCCTTGTCCTGTGCCACCCATGGCTTCCCAGGAAGATATGGTACCTACAAAATCACACAACTTGGGCAGAGCTCACTCCCAGACTTGAACTTAAGACCCCTTATTATTATCTCAACACTCTACTGACTGACCAAAGTACTCTCTCAGGTAATTAACAACTGGGACAGCCAGATACTGACCTATTAAAAAACACCAACTGGTTATTGGGCTTGGATGTCCCATGCATAGATCCCAATGATTTATTTCACGTTTTAATTAAATTCCTGACTTTAAGTCTGTATATTTGAAGATTAGAAATTTTCCTTTCTTAAAATTATTATCTCCAAGGATTTCCACTGCACTTTTGGTGTTTGTGACAACAGTTCTTCCCCTAGGGCATCTTCAGGTGAGAAGGACATTTTTTCAGTTATTTATTTCATTGTTATTTTTAAAAATTGCAAAAACTCCCAGGATGAGGGAAGAAACTGTTGACGGCAACACCAAAAAACACGACGGAAATCATTGAAAACAATGATATTGAGGAATTGATTATAAATCGCCTGAGCCTTCAAAGTAATTTTGTATTTCCTTGCTTACAAGTATGCTAATTATCACCTTCTAAAATTTAGGTTTAAACATCACAATGCAGCAAAATATTCAAAATATTAGCTATTCAGAATAAATTCAACTGTATCAGGCATTAAATGATGGAACAACATTTCCAGACTTAAATAAGACACAAGAGTGTCCACTCTGTCTAATTATTACTGTTCACTTAATATATAATAATACACTACATGTGTTTCAATGCCTTGGGAATCATCATCAGACACCTGATAATGATTCCCGAGAAAATTGAGTGGACAGCACAACTCTTGTGTTTGATTTACATCTAGCTATTCAGAAGTATTTGACTATTTAGACTCAGATTTACAGAAGTATTTGGCTCTTTAAAGATCTCTCTAGAGAGCAGTGACGTGAAAACTGTAAACACGCATAGGTGAAGGGTGCATTTCGACAAACATAAACATAACCTATCTTAACATGTAAAATGCTCCTACTTCAACAGAAAAAGGGGTACAAAAGTAGGATTTAGGTCAGAAAGTAGAAACATGCAAAGTTAAAAAAAGGAATTCATACATGAGTGAAACTAAATGCAACTGCTAATGGTTATAACTAGGGATGGGTCGATTCCATTTTTTTTCGGTTCCGGTTCGGTTCTTAACTTCGGTTCTCGGTTCCGATTCTTGGTTCCGGTTCTTAATTTACCACTTACTTTGAATTGCTCAATGGTAAGATAAGGTAATCAATAATCATTTTCAGAGACTGAATTAGAATAATTCACGACTTTGAAGTATCTAAGTACACTATTTCACCAGGTTTTAATATGAAGCCTCCACTTTCGGAGTGTGAGTAGGTTTCAAACTGGTTTTCGCGCCAATTATTTCGGTACCGATTATTTTTGGCCTCGGTTCCGGTTCTAAGCTCAAAAACCGGTGGAACCGAGAACCGAACCGACCCATCCCTAGTTATAACTAATACCTCACGGCATGTCAGTTTGGAAAATATTACAATATAACCATCTGATTACGTAAGCAAATACAAAACATTGATAAATAATAATTTCATTTGCACCAAATGGTCTGAATGAAAAAGTTTGATAAAGCTCACAAAGAATAAAGGTAAGAATGAATGAATTTCACACAGGGTAAAAGACCCGACCCAAGATAGCCTGATGCACCTCAGAAAGCTCTAGTGAACAATTATTCGTACAGGTTGTAAATGTAAAGTGGAGGGGTGGGCGGAGGCCTTCTGGAGCCCCCCTGGCACTTAGACCTCTTTAGATCCATTGTGCCAACCCACATTTAACCTGACCGCCACTTGCAGACAGGGGACAAGAACACCACGGTAGAGGTATGGACAGGGGACACCCATCCAACCTCCGTCCTGGCCCAACGTTGCTTAACTTCGGTGATCTGACGGGAACCGGTGTATCAACGTGGCTAGGCCCTTGCCCTATTCGTACAGGTTAGGTTTATCGGGAGGAGTTCCAAGAGACTTCAGGATTTCAACTAAGTACCCTGGTCAATTAAGTCAACTTCCCAAAAAGCCACAAAACCTTCCATTTTGTATCAATAGCTCATGATCCTTTAAAAGATACCATAACCAGGCAAGAAGCCTATGAATTTTGAACTATGCAGTGAGATTTAACAAATATTAACGTTATATACTGTATAATAAAGCTATCCTCTGGTTAAAACATGTTGTGTCGTTTCACGTATGTATATCCTCAAAAATTAGGATGGAAAAGATTTAGGAGTCTACCCTTACCGATTATCCCTTTAATGCATGATGCCTTATACAGCAGCCTATTATTGAATTACTCCATTAGTTGACTGGCAACATTAGACGTACCATCGCCTGGTGAAATGACTGGTTTCAGCATGAAAAGTAAATAGAATGGATTAATGACTAACCAAATAGCTCTCTAAAAGTCATGTATATGTTGTTTAAAAACACACCAAAGCTTCACGAATATAGAATGAACGTGGGGAAGAATTGTTTTAAAAACTTGCAGATCAGAAATCGGCACGAAAGTTATAATCACAGAAAATGTTCTACTACGACAACACGCAATGGACGACAGAAAAAGGCTACGATATTTCAATAAGATTGACAAAAGCAAAGACTTACGGCTATAAAAGTTATATAACTTAAACCACACACTAAGATAAAAGAACTTGAGTCGAACCTGCTCAAACCAAAACTTGGAAAACAATCGTGTAACGAATAGAAATAGCCAATCAAATCTAAGCGATGACCAACCGCGCCTTTTCGAATTTATTACCGTCTTGCTATATGTTTGTAACGCGTTTATAATTCTAAACTACGGCAAAAGACATGAACATTCATGACAATAACTCATAATAAGTAACATAATTTAGCCGAATTAAACACAAAGATAAGAAGGTAGCCTTCATATCTTTAGGAAACAATAGTGTAAAGGCTGAAATAGATTGCTAGTATAAAAATTAATTAGTTTAGGTTGAGTTAGCAGAATGTACTAAAGCCTTCATTAGCATTAAATCATTTACCATAAAAATATTTACCAAAAAGAGAATGGATATCACATGTAAAGGAATATTTTATATAATCCAGACATTTTAGCTGCAGTTAATTATAATAGGTTGAAGGCATTTGACAAGGTAAATTGTAAAAAAGTGAAATACTGTGGAAGATAGGCACGCATAGATTGGAGGGATTGGGGAATCATTTGATAAATATACATGGACTTTAAGGCTAAATATATGTAATGTAATAATTATCCTCCACGCAGATTAGAAAATTGGAATTGGCCACCAAAAACTCTTCTGATCCAATAATAATTCTTTATTTGTCCAAGGATCATTATACACGATATAGGACACATCAGGATACATATTTAAACACAATATAATGCAGTAATAAGCTTTCCTCATTGAGGTAGGTATCCATGGACTGAGTAATGCAGTTCTTAATGAAACAGCACTTTAATTGTAATTTAAAAATGTTACCTGCCCTCACACAATCTAAGTTGCAAAACAAAACTTTTATGATTGCTAGCAATACAATCCCTTAAAAACTGAAGCCACTCACCCATGATCCTCAGGCAGTATAAACCTTCAATGGATTTTAACCTTCGTGTATGTAGGATGTACCAATACTTGTCATTCAACAGTTGTATTTCGATGTGTTTATCTCTAGCCCTGAGGATACTAATAAAAATTACTAAAACATAGGCACCAGAAAACCCTGTTTTAAAACCGACCTAGCCTCCAGATTCAAGTATTATTATTATTAGTTTTATACTGCAGAAGGTAGGTCGAAATGGATCCTATGACCACTACAGTTCACATGTTGTCCTTCACCCCTCATACGTTCTACTTGCCATTATTCTATCCGAATGACCAATTATTCTCATCCCTCTAATCCAAAATTCTTAACCCTCAATCACCTGCTCCATCCACACCTTGTGCCTTCTTACAGTTTCCTCAAATAACTGCCTTCTTCTCCTGTCAACTCTAACACTTTTTTTTGTCCTTTCTGCCCATATTACTTTCTCCATCTCAGAAGCCTTATGTCTATTTTCTCCTCTTTCCTTAAATTCCATATTTCCACATCATAGTGCCATGCTCCATACATGATTTTACACCAGTCTCTTCTTTACATCAATGACCATGTCATTAGTTCTCACCTATTATTTACAGCTTCATCAATGGCTTCGTCTCTCTCTCTCTGACTTCAACGTTGCTTTCCATCCAACTACTACCTTACTAGTTAATGCTCCATACTGTGCCGGTCCCATCCTCCCGGACGTGGGAACAGGACACCAAACACTTCACCCACGCGTACCCTCCCGCCTCTGAGACACGGGGGCAAAAACTCTGTCACCTGTTAGATAAAATTGGAGACCCCTCCACAATAGGCTTCTGCAGGTAGGTTCCTGACCTCGTTTTAAATCTAGTTTTCCCTAGCTTTACCACCGGGGCTGGGTGAAGATGGGTCATAGGTAATAGGCCAAGGGTAATTTGGCTTGCCAGGTAGGAAGATTGAACAAAATATACCTTTTTCCATTCAACAAAACAACCATATATTTGAGAATTGACTTACGATTACTACAAACAAGAATGCCCTTCTAATAACTAATGAATGGATGGGGTGATAGATGAGGGTTGAGACATTTAAATCATGAATACAACCCCTTCGTGAGGTGAATGAACAAAATGAGATGAAGAATAATAATTAACACCATGGAACATTAATACCATTCTATAAGCCACCAAAAAGGCTTACTCTCGCACACAGGCGATTTACTTGATTAGTCCACTTAAATAAACTCCATATAAACTGGGGGTGAGGGAGGTAATTACTAGTCCTTCCCTTTTCTCTTGCTTTTATAGTAGAATTATCTATTTTGGGCATCCATCACTCACCATTGTGAAGCACACTATCGTAATGAGGGGGCCCATCGCTGACGTTGAGAAAATCGGGGGAGGGAGTTGGGGGTGTGGTCCAAACCGTGAACATGGTACTTTTTACGTACCTCTCTGCCTCCAGCCCTTTCAAGTCACTTCTCCCAGTTTGAGCAGCACTTCCACACCGTGATCTCACTCAGTGCATTCTTCTTCCTTTTCTCGGCGATCACCTTTTATACCACATAGTGGCAGGGAAGGGGACATTGTGGAAAGGGGAAAACTGAGGGAAGGAGCACACAGAGCTTTTCGCACATTGCTTCCAGCTTGAAATCAACCATCCCCTTGACTCATTCATACGTCTCACTCCACTGCGTTTCACTCCATTCACTCGACCTTGCCGCTTATTCCTTAATCTCCCACACGCACACATTCATGCGAATTTCCACACTCCCACCTCAACAAGCCGAACAAGGAAGGGAAAGGGAAGGGGGGGTGAGGGAGTGGTTGGATGGAAAACAAAAGTGTAATGGCCTGAACCGTTGCAATATTCATACCTTCTTTCATTGCTCTACCTTTTCACCTACTTCTAAATTTAACCTGGTCCTATTTGTACTTGAAAATCTCATTAATTTTGTTCTTTTGTGGTTTACCTTCCTTCTATAACATTTTCACCATCTATGTAAAACATCTTGTATTTTTTGTAAGCCTTTTGCTGACTAGCACTTGGTTATCCATGAACCTCACTGACTTTCTCAATTTTCTCTAAGTCTTTACTCCTGACTGAAGCTATCCCACATAAGTTCCTCCAAGTATATGATAAAAAGTACCAGTGATAATGGATAGCACTGTCCATCCCCCTCCCAATTACCACCCATCCAATTCTCCATTAGCTACTCTCAATTGCCCCTTCAGGGCCATACATATAGTCTGGATCAGTCTCCTATCCTCTCTCATCTTCCGCAATATTCCTACATATAAACTTTTCCCACCTCACTCTGTCAAAACCTTTTCAAAATCAATAAAGCATACAAATACATCCTGATTATATCCTAAATTTCCATTCATAAATCTTCCAATCACTGCAGTGATGAGAAAACATTTTGAGTGGTCCTCCCCTTGAGATATCCAAACTGATTCTTGCATAGAAATTCTTACTCTCTTTTCCATCCTTCTCTTTAAGATTCCAAGCATGACCTTTGCAGAATGAAAATTAAAATCTACCTTGTCTTTGAATTCCTTTGTTTTCTTTTTTTTCAGTATAGGTATCAGTGATCCTCCGGCCAAACCTCCAATCACTTCCTGGTTGCTGGGCTCCCGGTTCAGTGATTGGGGAACCAGATGAGAACCATTAGTCAATTAGTGAGGCACATTCGTATGATCTTAATAAATGGCACTGTAATTTTTTTGAAGACAAATGCACAAGCTTAACGAAATGGAAAAAAGGCCAGGAATACATTATGTGCTTGCAATATAAAATATTCCAAGAGTGCAGCCAAGATAATAACAATAAATGACAATATTAGCTGATCACAATTGTCATAGGTTGTACAATGATTTGAGCAAAACACTGAATGAATTAGCATCCTTAGCGTAACGCTTACCAGCTAACAGTGATATGTCACCAAGTATCATCCACCTCCCACTAGATTGAATATAACAAATGATTCAATGGTAATCTGAAGACTTACAGACCAGACTCATAAGCCAACAGGATGGCCAAACAGAGGTGGACTAGTGGGAAGAGCACTGAGCTACTGACCGGAGGGTCACAGGTTCAAATCCCAGGCAAGAGCCTTTCTGGACACACACATCTAAAATCCTCACAATTCGATTTTCTGTGCGTCAGAACGTCATAGGAAATCGCAGGTGGCCCAGGGAAAGGAACTGGCCCCCCTACCCTGAATGTGTGAATTTCACACGCTATTGGCTTAGTACGGGGTGAGCTCTCCTCTCACCTATCAAAGACCAACCTTCAGGTAGAATCACTGAGTGACTGATGTTAATTGGTTACTGAGTAAAGGTAGTTGTATCAGGCTTGATTTGGTGGAATATCATAGCGAAAGAAAAAATGGCAATTTTCCACAAGAATAAAATTTAATTGACCGGTTTCGGTGTACAACACCATCGTCAGGTCCTGACGATGGTGTTGTACACCGAAACCGGTCAATTAAATTTTATTCTTGTGGAAAATTGCCATTTTTTCTTTCGCGTTGGTTACTGAGCTATGATTTTTACCTAGTGCCCTGTACTCTGAAAGTTGAATCCCACTACCGGCACTTCTGAGCAAACTTTGACCCCTCACAACTTGCAAACTATGAGGGTGAGAGCGGAAATATTTTACATGGGTCATTAAATTGGTGATAGTAGCTAGTGACACAAATTTCATAACAATCCGAGTCGATAGGTGTCGTTTTGAAAATTTTCTGGACGATTTGACATGGAATGACCCTATTATAATATGAGTCTCCAAAGACCTCTCTATCAACATGAAAATGCACTGATTTATTGACTTGCTGCGTACATATCAGGTATATGGTTTACGTTGCGAGACATGAAATATTCGTCTCCAGAATTTACCACTGTATTTCAGAACCCCTGGTCCCTAGTGAGTACATATGTATGAATAATAGACTAAGAAAACTAACCAAGTTCAAAAAGTCTCCTCTATTAAAAATGGTATTAATGGCAGTTTTATAGGCTCCAGGGAATCCTGCTGGTGAAGTTATCTGCTAAGCATGGTTCACACTGTGATTTCCAAAATGAATAGGATATGAATAGCCACCAGTAGGATCCTGAGGCTATAGACCAATCACTCTGGGATCGGGTTGTTGTGGTAGTAGTAATGTTTATTACTCCATATTATATACAAAACAAAGACATACAAAATATAGGAGCTTTAGGTAACCTAGAAGGCGGACCTGTGTTTAGGTTACCATCATTAATAATACTCTTCCATGCATTGGTTTATAAATGGAAACAGAACATGTACCAACATAAACAAAAATAATATCTTTGACTAAATATATAATTACAATTATCAAATTTGATTTAACAAAGTATTTCTTCAATTTTTGGATAAGTAAACAGCCAATTCTTTACATTTTTTAGAAAAATATGAAGATTTACCGCCCTTTTGTACTCAGATGGTAATAAGTTGTAGACTTTTGGCTAGAGTAGTGGCCTCCCATCCCAAGGGCCCAAGTTTGATTCCTGGAAGTGGCAGATTTTTCCATGGCAAACCAGTCCCTACTTGAGTGACTAGTGGAGGGTATTTCAGGTCCAGTGCTCCATCCGTTGGATGGGACATTAAACTGTGGTCCTCTCGGTGCCTGTCATTAAGAGTAGGCTAATGCTAACATCAGGTTTCTCTCCAATTTTCCTCCATTACTTGAAATGTTTCTACCATTGCCCAATAGGAGTTTACTCGGAACCAAAATCATGGTTTTTTACACGAAATTGTTACATGAAAACAGAAAATGAACTTGGGAAAAAATTAATTTTAAGGTTGGGACAGGGATTCGAAGATTCGGTTGAATCCTATCGAATCCATGGATTCGAGATTCGATTGAATCCAAGGTTAAAAGATTCAATTGAATCCAAAGATTCGATCAAATCAATGGAGTAAAGATTTGAATACCAGTCGTGTGGATTCTATGTACCAGTAGCAGAGAACTACTGTAAGTCCTCGACTTACGCGGATCCGAGTTACACGGTTCCGAAGTTACGCAGATGTTCAGTTAGGCCGGTGACATGCTTGCGTTTCTCCGTGTTTCTGTTGCCGTGACAGATTCAACTGTGTTAAGAATAACTCTATCAGATTCAGGAATAAAAAAATAAGGCGAACAACCCCATTACCCACCTATGCTAAATGGCATAAATGACCTCAGCTTTCGGTCGCCTACCCTGAATAACCAACCAACCAATCACATTACATCTACATGGCTGTGCCATCATCTACATTTTATATCACTATGGAATACTGCTTCAATTCAAGCAAAAGTTCAATGATTGTGTGAAATCTCCTAGTACAGTTCCAATCATGCTAGATTCTGTCCTCAATTTCTAGTAGTGGGTAGCAGACAATGCCTTGCGCTGGATCAAGTATCATGTGAAACATGCATTAAACAAGGGTGCTAGTTAACTAGGACTCGTGCCGACTGAGGGTTTACAACAAAGACAAGGAAATTGATTCAATATACAAGTACCATAGACTATTCAGTAAATTTTATCATGCATGAAATATTTTCTCAAGAGCACTCAATTCTTTAAGATTTACAGGCTCGTGATAAAATGTAAAGCTAGGTTATTGGCATATTTTTAGGCAAAAATGCACATACATTCACTAGTGCAATTATACAAGTCTTAAATACATAAAAATCCCAACAAAGCTGTGAAGTTGGGCCAGTAAGGAAAATCGCATTGGCAATGCAATTTTTAGGCAAGGCCTTAAAGGAAAGAAAGAGCACGTCTATTTAAATATGATTTATTATAATAAAAATTACAGGTATGATTAATTAAAACCTTAAAAAAGACATTGAGACAAAATCTAATACCAAAGAGAGTATTGGAGACATACACACTTCAGTGATATTTAGTCATTTCAGTGACAGTGCTACACTTGTTCAAGCTGAGACTACAGCTCTTTAAATGTTAGATGAGAACAGATATCAAGGAGACAGATCCTCTCAGATTAACACTGATTATGACCTTAAGCCTTTTAACCAGTCTGTTTGGCGATGCAATAGGGTTGTCTTTGTATAAACACACTGAAACTTAGAATTTTAAACGAATGTAACTTTGGTACGAGCTTGATTAACCTGCCACACATTTAGCTCCTCATATTCATCAATGCATTCCTCCACTTGATCTGGTTTGAAACCCTTGCTGGCACATCGATCTAAAATTTCAGACATTTTCATGGTCTTCTCCTCACCAGCAAATTCACGAATCACCGCAAATATCCTATCCACAATAGTTTGTGCTCTGAAAAAAAAATCAGGATCATTATAAATTAACCATACACCAATTATACATAAATACCTAAAAATATTTTTCCTGTAACCAATTCCAGATACACAGAACCTTTGAGAATATTATTACCTCCATGCATCCATGTACTAACCTCTGAATGTCAATGAAGCATAAGCACAAAAACACACGAGGTGATAATGTTATAAGAGAATGGAGATAAAATATTATTCACATCTACACACACGGCTATTAAAGGTTACCGCAATTGAAAAATTAACCAATTAGGATAACCCCAAGCCAATTGTGGAGAAATAGGGAATATCAACTACAAGGACAGTTATTCATGGAGGAGATGGATTTATGAATGTTTTATATTAAGGATGAAAAATTACATAATGACTAATTGACATCATCATTATCTTTAGTCAGCAATCCTGAGATTAGTTTCACCCAGCCCTCCACTGAATTCTTCTTTCAGCTTATCTCTTCATATTTATATATTTCTTCTCCTTTGCATCCTTCACCACTTGTTCTATAGACTAAATGACATGATACTAAACAATAATATAGGGAACTTACCGTCCAGTCTTTTCTTCGGTGTGATTCAATGAATCTTTGGACATTTCAATCAATCTGACAGCTTCATTCACATCATCCTTACCAACTTCATCGGCCAAACGAAGTCGAGCCTACAATAAAGAATGACAATGACACAATTTAATTTTAACTTCTCAATCAGGGTGGCTACTGATATCCAATTTTTAAATTCCCTGAGTTTTCCCTGATTGACTTAACAATTTCCCAGACCGATCGCCTGAAGGTCTCCTATTATCGGAATATTTAATTTCTGCTGAATTAAATTTTTGTTAAAACTCAGAAAATGTTAAAAGCTGAAGTCAATACATTAAAAGTTACAAGTACACCCCAATGAAAAAATATAATAAACCTTGATAAGTTTAACTCTCCTCCAAATTATACACACTTTTAATACATGTTATTACCCTCCCATTTTTCATTGCAAGGCTCCAGCGCAAATGGGTAAAAACAGCGCATGTAGCATGTACGATAACATCACTCGTGATTATCATTTATTAAAAATCGTAACTCCTTGACTTGAATAACACTGTGTTAGCTATCATTTTAATATTGGTTGGTTTTTCAATTCAATTTATTTAATTTTTGGGTAACCAAAACCGTATATCTAATTCCGCTAAAAGCTCTAGATTGGGAAAGTACAGACAACGCAACCAAAATAAACCTATCCAGTACATGGGGAAGAAGGTGAGAGAACATGTTTCTACAGAAAAAATTATAGCAAAGCATTTAGGCGAGTTTTAGCCATGTGATGCCATCAGTTGTGATGTTTAATAGAAAAACCACAATGTCATGTATCTAGTCCATTGGCCATATTACTAGCTGTAAGAACGTATTTGGATCTCAGGAAAGAATTATAATGTGTGGGGTCCCACGTGTCAAAAGACAAGGTTACATATTCCAAATATATACATATAACTTGAAATGTTATGTAATCAAAAGTAAACAAAATCACGGGTCAATGAAGTGGTAGAAATATCATTTTAAGTAGATATGATAATGGGATCTTCTGTTCATTCTCACAAAACACCCACAATAATAATGAAAATGTCCGAAGACTGGGAAATCCATTTGCCAAATTAATGATGGAAAAAAGGGGGATGACTCCGAAACCAGTTTTTCGATTGCCAATCGAAAAACTGGTTTCGGAGTCTTCCCCCTTTTTTCCATCATTAATTTGGCAATTGGATTTCCCAGTCTTCGGACATTTTCATTCTAGCTAAATTAGAAGCTCGCATTATTTCACAATAATAATGTTAAAAAAATTTAGAGAAAAATGAAGCACTTGAAAAAACACAATTATTACAACAATAAGGTTAATATTGGTTCTTTTTTAAGTACTTCAAGGGAGGGATCTTACAAGGGGAGTGTCCGAGTTTCGGGTCTAGGATTTTGACGAAATTTGCCAGGCAGGTAGTCCTTGATTAGTTATTTACGAATCACCCACCATATAGGGTTATATATCCAGTAACTTCGTCAAAAAACGAGTTCGAAATATTTTAATGCAAATATAAAGCTAATAATTAGTTATGTTTAAACATTGCAGTTTGGGTTAGGGGTAAAGTACTCGCTTCACAATATCGAGGTCCCTGGTTCGGGACTCTCTGCCTCCAATTTTTTTTTTCATCGCAGTTTCGTTGTACGACTGTTCCTGATTTTACATATTTTAATCTGTTTACCCGGGATGCATTTTATCTATTTTACATTATTTACCTAAATCACGTAATTAGTACGTGGCGGAAATACGTCCGCACGCCCTGTCATTTTTTGTGCACGAAATTAACGGAAGAGCATGAGAAATCTTCGGGTGATTCTAACATGCTCCTGAAAATGTGCAATACATTAATTCTTCAAAATTATTTGTTACCACTGGTATTTTATCAGTTTCCAAGCGACGTCCCTGGTTCGAACCTCTCTCCCACCCGAACATTGCACCCGATCACCCGAGCATTTCGGTAGATACTTACAATTATATGATTGCATAGCTTAAGTTCTTTTTTCTCTTGTGATTAGTTTTTCCAAAAAAGCACAGTGCTGGAAAATCACGGCACCAGGCAAATTAGAACAAATGTTGTACGTGCGTCGGCACTGCATGGCCAAAGATACAGAAATTAAAAATCACGATCACACTTCATACTCTTCCGTTAATTTTGTACACAAAAAACGATAGGGCGTGCGGACGTATTTCTGCCACGTACTAATTACGTGATTTAGGTAAATAACGTAAAATAGTTAAAATGCATCCCGGGTAAACAGATTAAAATTATGTAACACCAGTAACAGTCGTACAATGAAACTGCCATGAAAAAAAATTGGAGACGGAGAGTCCCGAACCAGGGACGTCAACATTGTGAAGCGAGTACTTTACCCCTAACCCAAACTGCACTGTTTAAACATTACTAATTATTAGCTTTATATTTGCAATAAAATATTTTGAACTCAATTTTTGATGAAGTTACTGGATATGTAACCCTATATGGGGGGTGATTCGTAAATAACTAATCAAGGACCAACTGCCTGGCAAATTCGTCAAAATCCTAGACCCAAAACTCGGACTCTCTCCTTGTTAGATCTGGGGTGGAATTCTGTAACTCGGAGCTCCGGAGCTAAATCGCGAAAAGAGCTTCATGAAGCTCCTAGCTCCAAACGGTATTCTCTATCCCCGGAGAGAGAGCCAGAGGAGCTAGCACTAGCTCTCTAGCTCCTCTGGCGCCGATCGGTATTCTGTATGCCTCTACGGAGCGCCTTCCGGCGCTCCCAGCTGCCTCCAAAGGAGCTTCACGAAGAGCCAGCCCGAACCCCGCGCTAGGCCTTTCTCCCGTGGAACTTACGGCGTATGTTGTTAGTCTTTTGTTTAAGCAGAAGGAACTTTCAGTGTGAACTTCGGCATGGCACGAATGCTCAATCGTTGGATTTTGCTTCTTTTGTTCGAGGAAGAGCTGGTTGACGCCCAACAATTAATATTATTCTTTGAAATATATTTATACGCCTTTTCTTCGCGGAAATACACTGCCTCATATTAGTGTCATGACGCTGTGTGCTTTCTTCAACTTTACTTAAGCAACAGCATAAACATACATTCTCGCGAAGTTATGACCTTATACCAAGCTTTTAACTTGAGATAATAATTAATCTAAACAATAGTTCTGCACTGGTAAAAATAAAATTTTATTAGACTAAAATCTCCTTTTGGGACATGCATATGACAAAAATGAAAAGATCTATACAATCAGAAGGGAATGAAGTCAAGTTCTGTACCTTTCTCAACACCTTGATGGATTATACTGTAACACATTAAGTTATCATAGAGTAACGTTTGATTTTTATGTAACTCACCATCGTGAGTGCACCAATTGTTATGAGATGTTAGGATTATTCTATACACATTTCACTCAAATGAAAGAATTAACCATTATGTATGCACTCAATAATATTCAAAGCTCAATAAACAAATTTGGAACGCCATGTGAAGCCAACAGATTTTCTTGAAAAACCGATTTTGAAGCCAATATGAACACTACAGAGACACAAAAGGAAGTAGAACACCTTATTTATAGTTAAGCACTTCGCAGTCACTGGGTACTATCTTTTGGAAACACTTTGACACCACTCGAATGACATCACTAAACGAGTAGGGAACACACAATGTAAATTAGTCACAACAGATTTCGGCAGAGAAAGATGTGAATCTGCAACATTCTGCTCGCTTAATTTCCACACTGTTTTCAAGAAATACTGAAATTTCTCATCACCGCCGATCTAGTTTACGTTGCTTGTGACAAGTATATGCCAGTGGACTTGGAAATGAGGCGAAATTGCGGTAAATAGTTGTTTTTAGGACTTCTCTCTTCGATAAGATTGGCCGAAGTGCATAGCATAAAACACCTCACTATCACCTGTTGGAAACAGATTAGAAAAATATAATTATATAGCAGTACAATCGTCGCCTACCTTTACGATTCTCGTATCCATTACACGTCTGGGTCTTAGGCATCATAAAAAGAAATACATATTTACATTTCTTAATTATCAAGCGTTATCAAGCGACGAATTACGGCAAAGTAGCTCAAATAAAGGAAGCGATGGCTATAAACCACGTATAATAACATTATATTTAATACATAAAATAATATAATAAGTAATATATCTCCTTACAAACGCCAAGAAATATACATAACAATAAAATATCTTACGTCTTATTACAACGGGCATTACCAAAGAATCACAGCGAGATAGTTTTGCCAGCTAACTGCACTACATTTACCTTCCTTGCCTTTGCTCCGATATTCTAATTGCATTTCATGCATTACAAAATCATTAAAAGTCCTTCAACAATGGATACGACATATAAATACGTCCGACTAGGCCAATTATCGTCAACAAACGGCAGCCATGTTGATTATACGATATTATGGTTTTCACCGGAAATGGTTTAACTATTACCCGCGAAAAACATGTAAACAAACAATTCTATTGGCTCTTAACATTTTTAAGAATTTGCACGGAAAATTTTCATACCCAGAACTAGCTCCATTGGCGTAAGGCGCTAGAGTAAGCTCCATCGAGTTAGAGAATACCGGTAGGAGACAATTCAGGGCGTAAGCCGAAGCTCCTAGCTCCGGAGCTCCGAGTTACAGAATTCCACCCCTGGGTGAATATGATAATTTATAGTTTTGGAAACCTACCAAAGCAGTTGAAAGGCGAAGAACAGCAAGTAAATTTCGAGCAGAGGTGAATGTTGTATCTTGGGTATTACGGGCCTCCTTGCGCATCTCCACGTAGCAACCTTAAATTACAAGAATTTCTTAGCATCATTTAACAAACACAAATTATACAGCTGCATTCAACATATGACTAAACAGACTTCAATAATTAATCAAAAGGTACATCCAATTGTACACAACTGTGCACAAAGAGAGAAAAACTTAAGTTAAATTATTACTTCAAAAATAATCAGTGATTTACTGTAACAATAACCCAAAATTTGGGACTTAGCATAGGTCCTCTACAGAGTCATGCAAATGACAAAAGATATTAATAATTTATAAGCCATTTTGTTTAGTTACAGAAATGTGTCCAAGTCTTAAAAAAAAAGGTTTTTCTCTTATTCTGCGATAATCATGAAATACGTGAATTATGCTCCAGTGAAATTCATCATCATCAAGGGTCAACAATCCTAGGACTGGTTTGACGCAGCCCTCCACTCAATTCTATCGGCCAACCTCTTCATACCAACGTAGTTCCTCTCTTTCAAGTCCTTTACAACCTGCTCCATGTAACTCATACGAGGCCTGCCTCTTCCATTTTTCCCGTTCACTTTTCCCTCGACGATTGTCTTCATCAGGCCATTGTGTCTTAAGATATGGCTGAATTGTCCCGTCTTCTTTTTATAGTTTTCAGCACACTTCTCTTTTCTCCCACTCTTGTTTGGACTTCTTCATTTGTCACTCGGTCGATCCATTTTATCTTCATCATTCGTCGATAGCACCATATTTCGAATGCTTCCACCCTTTCCTTCTCCGCTGCTGTCATCGTCCATGCCTCACTGCCGTAAAGAAACATGCTCCAGATATACATTTTGCTTCCTTACTTCCAAGCTTGTATTTCCAGCTGTTAGTAGATTCTTCTTTTAATAGAATGCCATCTTTGCCTGGGCTATTCTACTCACTATTTCTTTCTTGCTTCGTCCATCGTTGGTTACTCTGCTTCCCAGGTAACAGAACTCTTTCACCTCTTCCAGTTTCTGTTTTCCTAGTTTAATGTTGGTTTTGGCCTCTTCTCTTTTGCTGCACACCAATATCTTAGTCTTCTTCTTATTGATCTTCAGCTGATACATGGCCATAGTGCTTTCCATGGTTGTTAGCATCTTATTCAGCTCCTTCTCTGTCTCTGCTATGAGAGCTATGTCATCAGCGAATCGTAGCATACCGATTGTTTCTCCGTGGATTTTCACTCCAGAACACTTCTCCTTGACTTCATTTATGGCTCTCTCGATGTAAACATTAAAAATTACGGGAGACAGTGCGCAGCCTTGTCTCACTCCTTTCCTTATTCTTGCTTCTTCACAGCTGGGTCCAGATTTAATCACAGCTACTTGGTTTTTATACAAACTGTGGACAATTCTTCGATCATTGTAGGAAACTCCAATTCCTTTCAGTATATTGTAATGGTTCGACCATTACGCAATGCTCCCTGGCCCGACCGCATTCCTCCCCCCCCCCATACCCTCACCCCACCCCCTCTAGACTCGACCCGTGGAGGAAGGTGAGACTGAGTGCGAGCGGGAGTGAATGAGTCATTGTACGAACAAGTGAAGTGATATGGGCCTGTGGCCTGACCCACGCCTAAACCCCCCCCCCCCACATCGAAAACCCCCCCCACCCCATCGTCATCCCCGGGGTATATAAAGCAGGCAGCAGCAACGCCTCAAAAAAGATTCCAAGAAAGCGAGCCACGGGCGGAGCTTATGCCCGTCGCCAAGGCGAACGAGTTGGGAGAAGATTCCAAGAAAGTGAGCAACGGGCAGAGCTTATGCCGTCGCCAAGCCGAACAGGTTGGCGAGATTGTTTCGCGGACGACAAGAGAAAAAACATCCTGAAGGAGACTCCCATGCATTGACTGCCAGACGCCGCTCCAGTCTTGATACGAAGGAGCCTGGGGTCGGAGAAGCAAAAGCAGGGAGATCTCCAGGACGTGGTTGTCGCCGTGAGGCCAAGTAAGGTTGTCGACGCCCGACCAGCTTTCAATATAAACCCCCCCCACTGTGTTCAGCTGCTGCACTAGCTTCCCCATGAACTCCTTTGAAGCGGTGTACTAAACTTTATTGAAGTGTAACGAGTGCTCACAGAAAGAAAGAGGGAAGGACTTAGAATTACCTCCCTCCAGAAGGCAGAAATTGCTAAAATTTGTGTCGTTGCCCACCGCCTAAGATGGTGTCATTTTTTTTGTTTTGTAAAATTATTTTCACTTTTCCTGTCATCATCAATGTTCATAAAATCATTTTATTCATTCATCCCTCATTAACTTTAGAAAATGAGTATATTATCCTTTGTCAAATGTATCAATTTTTCGTTTTGAAATAATAATGTGTGTTATATGAATGGGAAAGTGTGTGTGCGTCGTCTTTTTCCGCGGGTCGGGAGGCGTGGCTCCTTATCACCCCCACCACATTCCATTCCTACCCTCCATACGTTTCGCCCCGGCGGTAAAGCCAGGGAGCATGTGAAAATTGCACAAGGTCAGGGACCCCCCACCCGCTTGCCCTCTCTCAAAGAGGTGTATGTCTATTTTTTCTCGTACCAGGTGACGCGTTCGTTTGGCTTCGCGGACCTAGTGCGGGAAAGGTTCGCGAAGATTTTTTTATTTTCTTTGCACGTGTTTCTTTCGGCCCAAAAGTTTCATCCGGGCGGGCCACATTGCATCCCACAACAAGTGTTCAACCGTGACGAGACAGGACTCTTCTGGAAGAAAATTTCAAAAAACTTTTATAATGGTTCATTGTTGAACCATTACAATATCAAGCATTGAATTACAATTCACGTTTTCAAAAGCCTTCTCTAAATCCACAAATGCAATTAAGGTCGGTTTGTTCTTCTCCATTCTCTTCTCTATAAGCAGCCTAAGGGCCAATATTGCTTCCCTTGTACCCTTACTTTTCCTGAATCCGAATTGATCTTCATCCAGGAACTCCTCTGCTTATCGTTCTATTCTTCTGTAGATGATCCTTGTCAGTATCTTCAATGCATGTGTCGTGAGGCTTATTGTCCTAAAATTTTCGCATTTCTCAGCTCTCTTCTTCTTGGGAATAGGAATGATGATGTTTTTCTCAAAGTCCTTTGGAATTTCTCCTGTTGAGTACATGTCGCAGATGGTTTTGTAAAGATGAGTTAATGTCTTCTCTCCTGAATTTTTAATTAGTTCTGCAGGGACATCATCAATATCAGAAGCCTTATTCGTCCGAAGGTCTCTTACTGCAGCGTCGAATTCCGATCTTAATATTGATGCTCCCATATCATCCTTTTCCACTTCGCTTTCCTCTTCAATAGCTTTTACGCTGAGATTTTTTCCGTTGTATAACTCTTCCAGATATTCTTTCCATCTCTTCACTTTGTCTTAATTTTCAATCAAAGGTTCTCCATTCTTGTCCCTTACAGCATTGCATCTTGCGCTCTGTTCCTTGAAATGGTTCCTCACTATCCTATAGGCAAAAGGCTATAATTGTATCCCAAAGGCTCTTGGGTTTTCTGAGTGGTATACGAGCAGCAGCTTGACCTTGCAGTCGACACTTGAAATTGCACATAGTGCGAGAGTCAACCTATCCTTCATGGGCTTGTGACCTGGCATCATCTTTTTTTCTGCTGTTATAAAAGTTTTTCTTGAAATTTTCTTCCAGAAGAGTCCTGTCTCGTCACGGTTGAACACTTGTTGTGGGATGCATCCATGGGCTTCCATCACATCAGCTAAAGTTTTCACAAATTCCTCAGCCGCCATAGAATCAGAGCTTGCTGCCTCACTGTGCCTGACAACGGAGTGAATACCGGTTGTTTTTCGAAATTTTTCGAACCATCCCCGACTGGCTTTGAACTGCTCCTGTGCTGAAGTACCTGGGCTCCACTGCAGCAAATCTGCATAAATGACTCGTGCCTTCTCAGTCATAGTGACTCCAGCAAACTGCTTCTCTGTCAACCACAAAAGCAGCAGATTCTCCATCTTATCCTGGACAGAGTTGCGTAGCTTTGAAATAATTTTAACAACATTAGCAGGAGTTAAAGCCTTTATCGATTCCTTCTGCTTCAGAATAGTACACATCGTTGAAGTTGCGCGATCGTACTGCATCGCCTAGTCTATGACTCTTACACCTTGCCCATGTTTGTCTCTTGTCTCACGCTTTAATTCCATTGATATCACCTTTTTTCCTTTTCTCAATACTGTTCTTTACACTCATCTTCTTAAGACTCATGGTTATATGAAAAGTTCAAAAAAATACACAAAATTAAAACAATCCGACAGAGATGCTTCTACAGCGTAGTGAACATGTGAAATGAACGTGGAAGGCTTGCAAATCTAAGCGGTGCCAACTCTATCCAAATCTACGCCAAATCTAAGCCAAATCTGTGCCAAATCTATGCCAACTCACTGTGACATCACTGAGGCTGGCTCGTATCTCAGGCAAAAACTTAGACCCTAGTGACTCTCAATCTGCTCAAAAAAACTCTTATGTCAGGGCACTTGTATCTCGAGGTACCACTGTACGAAGATAAAGGAAATTTGACGGACATGATCCTCTGACGTGAAGATGGCGTCTAGAATGCCGACGAAACTGTTGTCCAGAGGGAAAAACTAACATGGAAGAAACCGGAAAACCTTCAAGTCATCTGAAAATATGAGTGGAGTGGAACTTGGTTACTACGTTCCTTCTTAGCATGTTTTCCTCCTTTGTACAGTGATTTCGCTCCGTCCCACTACCATCAGTACAAAATACAGGTAAAACAATTTGGTTAGTACGTTTTTAAAAATGTCACTTTCCTGGTTAGTATGTTCAATTACTTGCCATATAGCAACCCGCAAAACCTTTTCTAGTATCTTTTTAAGTTGTGTATGCCACCGAATTGAAATGCTAGTTTATTATTATCAACCCTTGACCGTCTAACGTTCATCCATATGAATTTCTCAATTTTGTGTTGTGGTGAATAACAATACGCGGCCATTCACTGGGAGTGTCTGAATGTGGTCGCAATTATTTCGCTGTGATATTCTCAGCCTCATAATATCACGGTTTGTGGTTCTGAATAGAGGTATTTAGTAGTATGGGTTTTGGGTCGCTATTTTAAGTCCCGCCCTGTCCGGTATGAAGGCATGAAAACATTCGTTGGTCGTACAGTAACCAATATTACTGCAGTCAATGAGAAGCCCTGATTATCCCCCACCCTGAGCTCCTCACGAGTTCGTGAGAGGACACTTGTACGTATTGCACATGTTACGATTGCAAGGGCAGTTTAATTTCATTTGATATGGTAAGAAAACGAGTGGTGAAGCAGATAACAACTGCAGAAAAGATTGAAATTCTTGAAGAAGTGGACCGAAATCCACACATGAAGCGAATAGAATTAGCACGAAGATTAAACATTCTTGCGCCCACTTTAAGCACGATTGTAAGTAATCGTGAAAATATCCGACGTCTTGGTGACAAAAAGAGAAAGCGTATTCGTGATGGGAATCATCACAAAATTGTAAATCAATTGCGAATAATCAGATGTAAATATCATCGGGACGATGATATCTACAAATTTGATGAGACTGGTTTATTTTTCAACTTATTACCACATCGAACGTACACATTCAAAGGAGAAAAATGTCATTGTGGAAGACTAGACAAAGAGAGACTGACAGTTCTGTTGTGCTGCAACGAGAGTGGAACTGAAGAGCTGATGCCACTAGTGATAGGGAAATCTAAACACCCGAGGTGTTTCAAGAACGTTCGAACCTTTCCCTGTCAATACACAGCTAACCCTTCAGCATGGATGACGACGTCTATTTGGGTCATTCCACCTCAATTCAACAAACGTTTGTCCCTTAGGGTCTCAGATTTTGATAAAAATTGATGTATGGGAACAAAATCAACTCAAACTGGATATCCTCAAACAGTTTTGTGAAAAAAAAATTTTTGAGCGAATTATGCATGTTTTAATTTTTTCGCATTTTTAGCAAAAATCCGAGCCTTAAATCATATTATCACTTATATCTCCGCTTGTAATAGTCATACATCAATGATTAATAGCTGTTTTTAAATCTAAATATTTATTGAATGCAAATACATCAAGAAAAAATTTTTTTCTCCTAAACCATTTTGTTGTTAATCACTAATGTTTAAAAAATTGTTAATAAACTTTTCTCAATTACTCCATCTCAGAATCGGCCGAAACTTTTTTTCCGTAATCTAAACATACCCAGCTAACTATTCCAAATATAAGATTCAGTGGCAATTCATAAATGCGTTTTTTATAAATATTTAAACATTTACAATTTTCTCTCGCGTGGCCCGTCGGCTCCTCCCCTTGGAATACATGCAGCAGACACGCGCTGCAAGCCTAAAAATTTCCTATTTGTTCTTTCACTTTTCGAGCTAAATATTGAGTTATGCCAAATTTCTCTTGAATTTTTGCCACACTCCAGCTTTTAGGCAGTGTAGACAGGACTAAAATTTTTTCCCTGTAGGAATTAGCTTCAGCAAATTTTTCCTAGAGGTGATTTAGCATTATACACCCTGCTAACTCTTATGGGCAGAAGGAAGTTTTCGCTTTTCCCCATACTTTCCTGATTGCTCTTCGATAAACAGAAGTAATTTTATGAATTTTTTCTTTAGAGTTTTTTCTACTTCTCAATATTTTTCTATTTACTGGTGATGTACCGATTTCGGATAAACTCAGGTTGATTTTTTTCTAGCACTGATTGACGAGATGAATAAGGTGCACCATCGCTCTCTCCTTGTGAGTCACTGTCATAGCTGGAGTTGTTTGTAGGTAGGGATACATGAGCCTCCGCAAACTCAAACCAGAAGGCCCCGGATGTGATAGTACTGCTTCTGCAGCCACAAGCTGCTCAGAAACGTCTTCTTGATGACTGATGGGAGACTTTGGTGTGTCACCTTTTGTGACTCCCTTATTCAGAAGCACTCTGCACTGACGACACAATTTTCTGCCCTCCACCAGACATTGCTCTAGTGCTGAAAATTTTCGATTTGTAATATTTGACAATAATTGTATATAAATTAGCACTACGGATGATGCAATCCAGTTTCAGTGGATTACAACATTGTTTTTGACGCTTTGAATAGAAAGCAATAAACGATTTTTCATTGTTAACGCACATGGTTTCCACTTTGACACCACTTCTATCCTCGATGAGCAGCAGATCTCTTCGATACATTTAAAGACACTGTCTCGCGAACACTTTCCTCCTCTCACTGCGCCGATGGAGCAAATTTTGACACAATTTTGACAATTAGTTTAAAAAACTATGCACGAGAAAAAAATAGAAGGCAGACAGCTCTTGAATAAGGAGATGCACACGCGGTGACAGACCAAAACAAACTGAGACTTCTTCGGTGAATAAACACGGCTGTCAACAAAAACATGTGCAGCTAGATACTCTTCCTTCATGCTTTTAGGCGAATACCGCAATGGGATGAATTGGCCACCAACGGGGTCATAAAAATAGGATTCTGAAAGGAAGTGGAAAGGTTTTTACCCTCTTGCCCTAATCCGTAGGTGGCATTAAATATTTCTTTTTAGAGAGAGCTACGTTTACGGAAAACATCTCAATGCACGAAAAGCCACAGCTGCAGGCCTTCGACTCGAATTGAAAATGAAATGGTTTTGCATGGATAAAAAATATTTGGACACTAAAATCGGAGTTTGCAGTAAATTTGTCTATAGAGATAATAAGAGTGAGATAGCAAAAAATAAGAAATTTTTCTGATAGAACAACTGACGCAAAAATTCCATTGTTGTAATTTATATTCATTTCATTAATGAAATATATTTGAAGATTCTTAAAAAGTTTTTCATATTAATTGTCACAGATTTTCAGCTCAAATAAAAGTTAATCCGCCTCGATACTTAAATGGGGCTCAATGCAAATTTCTCTGCAAACATCCATTTAACATAACAAATAACAATTTTTGTTAACTTTATAGTTTATAATATATTTTTATCTCATTACCACGACCTTGAGCAATTAGGAAATTTTTAGGCTTGCAGCGCGTGTCCGCTGCATGTATTCCAAGGGGAGGAGCTGACGGGCCACGCGAGAGAAAATTGTAAGTGTTTAAATATTTATAAAAAACGCATTTATGAATTGCCACTAAATTTTATTTTTGGAATAGTTAGCTGGGTATGTTTAGATTACGGAAAAAAAGTTTCGGCCGATTCTGAGATGGAGTATTTGAGAAAAGTTTATTAACAATTTTTTAAACATTAGTGATTAACAACAAAATGGTTTAGGAGAAAAAAATTTTTTCTTGATGTATTTGCATTCAATAAATATTTAGATTTAAAAACAGCTATTAATCATTGATGTATGACTATTACAAGCGGAGATATAAGTGATAATATGATTTAAGGCTCGGATTTTTGCTAAAAATGCGAAAAAATTAAAACATGCATAATTCGCTCAAAAATTTTTTTTTCACAAAACTGTTTGAGGATATCCAGTTTGAGTTGATTTTGTTCCCATACATCAATTTTTATCAAAATCTGAGACCCTAAGGGACAAACGTTTGTTGAATTGAGGTGGAATGACACATTTTTGAAACCTTTCTGCATGGGTTTGAGGCCAAACTAGGTGGCAAAAATAGAATAATTCTACTTTTTGTCGATCAATGTGCTGCTCACCCCATCGATACAAGTCCCTTCAAGGAACATTCGGGTCGAATTCTTTCCAGCGAACACAACTAGTCACCTTCAGCCCCTTGACCAAGGTATCATCCGATGTTTCAAGCAAAAATAAAGAAGATTGCTTGTAAAAAAGAGGATGGTAACCCTACAAACCGCTGAGAGGAAGATAGAATTTATGCAAGGCATGCACTTCATTAAATACGCATGGGATTCTATAACCAAAGAAAACATCACCAGTTGCTTTAAAGCTGCTGGATTTACTCTTATACAGTCTGAAATAACATATGACACAGCAGAGGAGGCACAACTGACCCCTTAAACCCCAGAAGAGTGGCGTCAGATTGCTAGAGGTGAATTTCAAGGAGTATACTGCGAGTGCACGAGAGTACTGACGAGTAATAATCTTGCTCTTTGACAGACCTTTTTGATTGATGAAATTCACGAGCAGGAGTTGGTAGAAATGGACAAAAACGATGATACTGAGCAAGAGATTGAGAGAGATCCAGTTCCCACTTTAGCCAAAACAGTCGAGGCTATGGAATACTAATGCCGTTACTTACCAAGTGTTGTGGGAGCAGACGACAATTTGGACCTCCACACGAAGCTTGACGCTTAAATACTTAATGTCGGCACAATAAATAATAAGCAGACTACACTGGATAAATTTTTTATATGAATTTAAACTGTACATTTAAAAACATGATTGTAATAAACATGAACTGTGTTATCAATCGATATATCGATCGATCAAATGGTATCATACCAAGAACGAAATCGGTACAGCCGGTACAGCTGTTGCCGAGTTTTAGGTAAATATAAAATTGTAATGGCCCGGACGGGCGCATGAATCTTGATAGAATTTTGTTATTCTAAATTTCACTTTCCTAAAAGATATTTTTGTACTGTTAATGGGCGTCTCTCAGAATAGCCAAAAGCCAATGCCTCGAGAGTAAGATTTCACTTTCGACTTCTCACTTCCCCTTCTCTCCTTCCCCTTCACCGAAAAACATCCTCCTTTTGCCTTCTATATAATGGCGTGTACGGTGGATTTTGGGAGTTTGGTGGAGGAGATTGGTGAAGGAGAAGACTGGTGAATCGGTTGCAGTCAAAATGTAGTCCATCATTGGAGACCGATGCGCGGACC
Source organism: Platycnemis pennipes (assembly GCA_933228895.1). Lineage (NCBI taxonomy): Eukaryota > Metazoa > Arthropoda > Insecta > Odonata > Platycnemididae > Platycnemis > Platycnemis pennipes. Next base: position 120,378,821 of record OW121854.1, on the reverse strand, counting down.
GTTGGGTCCGTGCTCTAAGCCGCGCTATCCACCCGTACTGAACGCGCATTCTCTTCTTTCCTCCTGAGCTTAAGGTAACTCTCTCTTTTGGCTATTCGAGACGCAATTAGTTTAACTTTTGCTTCCGAATAAATTCTGTCTTTAGAACGAATCTTTTACTTCATTACTTGTTCCCGACACCAAGGGCAAAAACCCACAATTATGTGTACAGGTTCGAGTCCCCGCAATAGCATGCAGGGCCGAGTCTTCACAAAATGTTACCTAATTTTTACTAAGCTTTAAAACAACCAACTGACATACTTACAGTTATTATATTCTCAGAGTAATACGTATGAAAGATGAAGTAAGAAAGATGACTTGGCTTAACTTGTCCTCTCCTTATATACATTATAAATCATAGGTAAATGCCGCCATGTTTATGTAATTGTCTCGGGGAAATCTATGAAATATTGTGATTTCCATACATATTGATTCGTTTTGGTAATGTCCCACCCATTTCAGTAATTTTAAACATTCAAAGAGGCGATCTTACAAGAACTTCCAAAAGTAATCGTAATTATGACGACTTTACCTCATCGCAATTACCCTAATAGTTATTATTTACTTTCCTGGTTAGCACGTTCATTTTTTGTGGTCCCTTCAAAAACGTACTAACCAAGTTCTACTGTTTTGTGATTCGCATCCATTCCCCATTTCCAAGAAAATAAAATTTACATTCCGAAGTAATTAAGGATAACATAACACATGAGAATATTGAGCTACCTTGCTGGTCGGCCAGCACAAGCAGTTATCCAATGCCAAAAAATTTCTCAACAAAATAATTTTATTTAATGTGGTTTTCACGTGATAAAACTAGTTTAAATAAGTTTTATTTGTAGTAACGTGTAGTAAAACCGTTGAATCAATGCAGCACGATGGTTAGATGATACCCATTATGAATTATCGTCCACCAGTTCAGTTCATGTAGGAATTTCTAACATTTCATAATGTCTGGGTAAAAATTCATTTTCATTCTTCACAATATGAACTTCAGTACAGCTTAAATATACTCCCACAGGTGTTCCTAAATTATAAATTGCGTTCTATACGCATTCAGTTCACAGTAGGAATATTTTCCTGGCTAAAGGATAGGGAGTGTCTATCGCGATCGCGAGTGATATTTCGTCTTCCCGGCACCAGTGGCACTGTGTACCGCCCTGCTAAGTTAAAATTTTCCGTAAAACGAAGCACATTACTGCTCTCTCTCTCGTTTTTTAAGTGTAAATGCACGAAACGTGGTAAAGTGTTTTATACAGACTGGTATATATGGCTAGATTTCATAGACTGGAATTTTGTTTTTTAATCTCACATTCTTACCCGCATCTAACGCTAACAGTGGAAAAATGGAAAAGTTGTGGTGTAAATACAGGGTTCTACATACATTGGAAATATAGGAAATTGGATGGGACCTGATAAAAACGTTGTAAATTGCCGGAAAGCGTAAATTCAGACAATGTAAATACGAGGTTTTACTGTACCTAATTTTGGCCAGAATTGAAAAAAATGTGTCACTTAAGGGATTAAACTCACCAACAATGTAATCTGTAAGTTCCTCTGGAATAGTTGGAATTTTCTTTTTACAAAGAGCAATGTATCGCCTCATCAGACTCATATCCAACGACTGGAACTGCATCGGAGGTTGCTTGCAATGTTGGTGGACATATGTGATATGTTGTGCCAGCCTATAAAACAAACATAATATTTCAGTTTCTAAAACAAAGAAAAAAAGTTGCAGTAACCCAAATAATGGAAAGACATTTTAAAAAAATGTATACAGAAAAAAAAATGCCAAAAAAACTTTTCTTAAATTTGAATTGGTTCTTAATCATCAGGATATTTAAATTATTTTGCTCCATCTAGTTCCTCAGATTTTCATACAAGTGACAACTACAGTATAAATTACAACATGATTATAGTAGAGATATTTACATACTGTTGCAAAGTTACAAAGGAAGTCAGTGCAGCATACTGATACACTGATGAGCAAATAATACAGCCACTATCATATAATTGAAATTGACAATGGATATCCCCAACATGGAATATAAACAACAAAACTTATTAGCTTTAACAAACCAGAAAATTAATTTACCTTCTTCAGTTATCTCAGGATCACTTGGACAATGAAATAAACCATAACAAATTATGAAAATTGGGATAAATGGGGGAAAGCTAATGCTGCAATGAGTACTTTGACTCGGAAGAAAAATACCATCTAATTCTAAGATGGAGGAATGGAGAGGGATGCAATTGTCATTGGTCAGTTTCAACTACTATTCCCAAAGGGAAACCTACAATTGCTCAAGGGTGCCCTACTGGAATTGTTCTCACTAACAAGGAAAGTTTACCTAGTGGTGAAACAATGGAGTCACTCCTCTTTTTATTTTAGGTGTGCAGCAAAATGTTATTTTCAAACTGATAATGTAAAAAAAACCATCAGATAGCCTTAGTGTCAGTTTTTGAACTCCCCGTCAGTAAATGTGCAAATTTGACAACAGAAACAAGTGGAGACGTACCTGAGATCATTGTCCTTGTCTGGCCTGTCCTGAATAAGCCAGAGGAGATCAAAACGTGACAGAAGGGCGGCAGGCAGTTGAATATTATGCTCAATAGAGCGTTTAGGATTGTACCTTCCAAACGCAGGGTTAGCTGCAGCCAAGATACTCACTCTTGCATTCAGAGTCGTCATGATTCCAGCCTAGAAAATACATTTCGGCTCAGGTGATTAAAAATGCATGCATCAAGACAGATATCAGCTTCAGTGGTCACCATGAATGAGGTATTCTATGTGGTAGCTTGCAAAAGGAAATTTAAATGAGAAATTTGAAAAAGAAGCAATAAGAACCCATTGATTCACCCATTGAGACCACCGCTATCAGGTACAGATGGAATTCTGCTTTTATTTGTGGATGTTCCAATGGATTTCCGTAATAATAGAGCAACCATGGGTTGAAATTGAATATATTTGTGAAATTATTTCAGTTGGCTTTATTTTGAACAGATGCTATTTTTATAGCTGGATTATGTGATTGTATGTAACTGTGATTACTGTGAAATGCTATGAGAAACAGATGCACAGTAAAAGATGCCGTGCATCGATGCACGAAGCGATGACGATCGTGACGATATTAATACTTAATCAATTAATGAGAAAGATGTACATGTAATTTAGGCACAGCATTTCTATTAAAGAACGTGTATTCATGATATGACAAAATGATGCAGACTCATGGGCAAAAATAATTTTTTTTGATAGAAATAATTTTGTTCCTCACGGGCCAGCCTGAAAATAGGGGTGCATGGGATACACGAGTGTGTAGCTTACACGAGTAAATACAGTACTATACAGAAGCGAAGCATAGACGATAACAGCAGATAAAACGTTAAGGCTGGAAGCATTCGAAATGTAGTGCTATAGAAGAATGAAGAAGATAAAATGGATTGATTGAGTGACAAACAAAGAAGTCTTAAGAAGAGTGGGATAAAAGAGAAGTCTGCAAAAAAACTCTAAAAAGAAAACCTTAACCCATTCATATCGGACCCCGCCGAGTGGCGGGGTAGCATGCGGCAATCAAGAACGGGACCCGCCACTCGGCGGGAAGTGGCATCCTACCGTATGTTGTATATATTTCTTTGCCGTTTCCTGCACAATGTAACTCATTTCTTCTGTCGTGTTTCATTATTGCTACAGTTGTCTGGTGGCGAGCTTCGTTTTTATTTTTTATTTGGAACCATTCGAAATTTGCAGACAATGTAATGACCTCAAATTGTTAAATTTTTCTGTCCCCAGGTATTATCTTTTTCTCACATTGTATACACTGCTTAGATAGTTCTCTTTTAATTTAATATTTTTGCTGTCGTGTTTCACTACTTCTACAATTTTCAAGTGGTGAGCTTTTTTTTATTTTTTTCATTGAAACCTCGCGATATGTCCAGACAATGTAACGACTTAGGGTTTTAAAATTTGCGCTTCAAGTATTATCTGTTACCGTACATTGTATATATTCCTTAGCCGTTTCACATTCAATGTAACATTTCCCAAGGTAATGTCGAGGGATAGATTTTTGCAAATTTTAAGGTCGATCCACTTTGGACGAAATGCCTAAGCCAACGGACCCTTTGTACAAAATCAGGCCCTTGCTACACTTATTGGAAAGAAATATTGACAAAGTTTATTACCCATTCAAAAATTTATCTTTGGATGAATCATTAGTAATGTGGCGTGGGAGGCTCTGTTTTCGACAATTTATACTGAATAAAAGGCATAAATACGGTATTAAACTGTACATGTTGTGTGAGCCAAACGGATTTGTTCTAAAATCATATGTATACACAGGTTCCGGAGACCCAGAGGTTGGTGGGGTCAATCACACGGAAAAAGTGGTAAAAAAGTTGTTGCAAAGCTACATGAATGTTGGACATGCTGTTTATATGGACAGTTATTACAATAGCGTGGCCTTGTCTTGCGATTTATTGAAAAAGAAAATTTTTACTTCGGGCACCCTTCAACCATCACGAAAAGGAAACCCTGCAAATGTAATACATAAGAAATTAAAAAAAGGGGAAGTTTACTCCGAGTTCACAGATGAAGGACTTTGTGTAACAAAATGGAAAGACAGGAGGGATGTCCTCACCATTTCTACGGAGTTCAATGGTGACATTATTTCTGTGACGATTAGGAGGGGGAAGGAATCAAGAAAACCATGTGTGGTGGCCCAATATAACAAAAATATGGGAGAAGCAGATAAGGCCGATCAACTGATCTCTTACTACAATTTTGACAGGAAAACTTTACGGTGGTATATTCGATTGGGATTTCGAATTATTCATAAAATGTTAAACAACTCATTTTTGCTGCACAAAAAATATAGTGGTAATGCAACATCGCTGGAGAAATTCCGTGAGGCCGTGATACGACAACTAATATATAAATGTGAAGTTCCACAGCCAAAAACTCCATCACCATCAAGCATTGTAAAAATTCATTTACCTAGCAGGATATATAATCCCGAAACTGACAAAGGCAAAAGAGCAAAAAGAAAAATGTGTCGCCATTGCTCTATGACAGGACAGAGGAAAGATGTACAGTATGTCGTGTCGATTGTTAGTATCTATAGTATTTAAGGGGTTAAAACATGATCGATACATTGTGTCGATTGTGAAGGGGAGCCTGGCCTTTGCCTTGAGCCTTGCTTCCGAATTTTTCATAAATATTAATGTAAAAATTTTCAATTTGTCAAAAGATTTCTTAATTCATGCAATATATACAGTTTGTTGGTAAAAAATTCAATAAACTTTTGTAAAAAATATTGCACGTTTAATTTTTTTTATCCATACAGCAAAACTTTAAAGTGATCCTCACCAAGCGTGGGGATTACGCTCCTGAAAATGCTGGTGACGACTAAATTTTATTGCCGATTGTTTTCCTTTGCAATGTATTGTTTTTGAATAGCTAAATACAATGCATTCTTTCTTTTGTGGCACTCTTTTCTTCTAGTAATAGACATCCACTGTGGAAAACACTTGAAGATATATTTCATTTCACGTAATTGCTAAAAGTAATATGTTTCTTTCGAATGCATCACCTAAAAACCCATAGTAAAACTAGTATTATGAGCCATGTCATACCTCTACGGAAAATAATTTATCATTAAGTCTACAATATTATCAAATTCCAGTATTCGGGAGACTTTCTCCGTTAATTATTCCACTTGGCAAACGCTTAGGGATAGAAAACCCTGACGAGAAGAGAAATTTTTACGAAAATATAATGATAAGTGATTCAGGGTTGCATACCCTGCCCCTACACCTTAATTACCCAGTGGCGGGGGCCCACCGTTCGGCGGACCAGGTTTAAAATTATTAAAATGAATCAATAAAAAAAATAAATAAATATTTCAACCTTTTTTACTATTAAAATGCATTAATGTATGTAAATATAAAGGAAAAAGAATTAGTTACTCGCATCAGTTCACATTTTACAAGCCGCGGTGAATGGGTTAATCAGCCATATCTTAAGACACAATGGCCTGATGAAGACAATTGTCGAGGGTAAAGTGAATGGGAAGAATGGAAAAGGCAGGCTTTGTGTGAGATATATGGAACAGGTCATGATGGATGTAAAAGAGAGGAATTATGGCAATAATAAGAGGTTGCCCGAGAGGAGAATTGAGTGGAGGGCTGTGTCAAACAAATCTTAGGATGGTTGACCACAGACGATGATGAGCAATTACCTTGGCAATGGAGATAGTTTGCTGCTCCATCACTTCATGAATTGCAGTTCTGTCATGATCCGCCATCTTGTCAAACTCATCAATGCAGCAAATGCCTTGGTCGGCCAAGACAAGGGCACCACCCTCCAGGGTCATCTCGCCAGTGAGTGGATCCTTGGTCACAGCAGCTGTCAGACCAACGCCAGAGGAACCACGTCCCGTCGTGTACTGGCCTTTGTGTATTTGAAGGAAAAACATTCTTGGTAGAATTTCGTTTTTAGGAGCTTAAAACTGCTGCTCCATTAGGGCTCTGGCTGGCATGCTATCAACCCATCTGTAATTCACATCAGGTAGATCGGGGGGGTCGGAACTATTTTTGCTGGGAGGAGCCAACCTTGAAAAGGGCCTGGCCCCTAAGAAAAGGGCCCGTATCTTTTTGTGGATAGGAGGGGGTAGAGACCAGAATTTCACTAAAAGTACATATGAATGTGGTAGAATATGTGTCAGAAGGGAAAAAGCAATCTGGAAACAAGAGAAATTTAATTTTTATTAATGAAGGCTACTCATTTCTTAAGGGCCAGGGACAAATTCTGGGGAGGGCCTGGGCCCCTCCTGCCCCCTACTTCCGATGCCGCTGACATACATCACTGATACTGGTTTAGCAAACAATGCACAAGGATAGAAAATGCTGCTATAGGTATATTATAAAATAAAAAATGTCACTAAAAGATAATTTAATACAGTGAACTCTCGTTAGGACGTTTCTTGATAGCGCGTCTTCCTTGATAGCACCTTTGTTTCCTCAGGTCCGCATCACAGTGCATGTAAAAAATACTGGTTAGCACATTATGGTTACCTCTTTAGCATGTTCAGAGGAGAACCAAACCAAATTTGTCCAGGGAAAACAATCGCCGTGTAGGTTGATTTGATGATGGATATCTCGTGAAAGGTTTCAATCTTGCATTAAAAAGATTGTTATTGCTTACAAAATTATTTAAATAGGGATAATATGGTAAAAAAATGTTTAAGAAGAATTAATAGGGCACCCAAAAGCCCCACTTTTTTCGCGATGTTCGTTTGTTTTACAAGTGCAGCCTAGACATGTACAAACTATGTGAGCACCAATGCTTCCAGCCTTTAAATGTGAGAAAAGTGCTTAGCATTAGCCTTGGGAAGGCCTGAGGAAAAAAGAAAATTACAAATTGAAAAGCTCAACTTTCTTCGAAAAGCACACAAAAATCCACATACGAAGTGTGCAGAAATAGCACCAAAAATTGAAGTTTTGCCATTGATACTAAACTCGAGATAGTTCTACACAACGCATACGCTGTTTCCATGTTCCATCTTCCAATTTCCACCTTCGCTCCGAACTTGTTTTCAAAATATATAAAATTAGTTTGTGGCATGGTCAAGTGTCATGACATTAATGAATTCGCATTAGAAATTTTAATTTGAAGACGGTGTTCACATACTTCCAATGTTGTATGCTTATGGAGGAAACTCGGATTTGTATATTTTCTGCACTTACTTAAATATTTCTTATCTATTTACTTAAATATAAGTAAATCATTTGAAAGTCAAAGGACATCATAACAAAAGTACAAGTCATATTCTATTGCATTTTTATTTCATTCGTGCATTTCATATTGTTATGACAACAGCCAAAGTGATGCTGCCCTCTCAGACTTGAAAAAAATTGTGCCATTTTTCTTCCTCACTGCAAAATGATGCCACAGAAGTAATAATTATAAAAGTCTGTTACCTGCATTAAACTAAAGACTGAATTATCCACATGCCGATATACTCTGTATAAATATCGCTTTTTTAATTTTTGAGATATAAAGCCTTCAACATGAGTCTTTTTGTGTGGACTGTATATACATAACATGCTCTTTGGCCATTATCAGTATAGCCAGCATAGTTCCCCAGGCATTATGCAACTAACACATACATCTCCAACTTGCCCGAGAAGGCCTAGCCTGTTAACTACGTTTTTCTTGTTACCACGCTCAGAACTATGGGTCCCCAATAAAAACGTACTAACGAGAGTCCACTGTACATCCACAACTTCTGGAACAAGATCTCACATCATGGAGTCATCCCCTTTCTGTGTCCTTTCAAAGATTCTCAAACTAATTTAAAACCAAACAAGTTCCTCAAAAGTCAATACTATGAATGGTATTGATGGACAATTAAAAAAGAAATTAAAAATAAAACCACTTACTTCTGGGTGCAAGGCGATCAATGTAGGAAAGCAGCTGAGACTTGGCTACACCAGGATCTCCCATGAGGCAGATGTTAATGTTTCCTGTGAAAATATGAATAGTCTGATGAAGACAATCGTTGAAGGAAAAGTGAATGGGAAGAACTGCAAAGGAAGGCCTTGAATGAGATGTATGGAACAGGTCATTAAGGATGTAAAAGATAGGAATTACATCAATATGAAGAGGTTGGCCGATAGAAGAATTAAGTGGAGCTACATCAAACCAATCCTAGGATTGCTGACCAATGATGATGATGAAATTTTAGACTAGCTAAAGTTTAAACTGACAATTTTTACTACCAGCATAAAATACTTTTTATATACCCATTTAAATGCATATTTTGAGGGAAAACCATGCACTATGCACTGACAAAGACAATTCCATTTAAAGGCTGGACACTGGTGATGTGATACATTCCTTGAGGTACTCAACTCCTTTACATTAGCCCCCTTCTTCACAGAACAAAACACACATACAAGGCCAAAATATATTAAAAAAAAGCTATTTCAGGAGGTCAAAATTGAGAAAAGAAGAAAATAACATAAAAATTAAAAAGTAGAGCGACTACTCAAATTTGAGTCACAAAATAAAGAGATAAAAACACTTTTTCACACCTCTGATTCTCATTCCCTTGGGACTTCTGTCAACACCGCCAACCAAAAGCAGCAGAAGAGCTTTCTTGACGTCCTCGTGGCCATAAATCTCAGGAGCAAGACTCCCAGCAAGTTTGGAGTAAAAGTCATCCTCAGAGAGCTGAGCAACCTCCTCTTCAGATAAACCTGGTTGCTCCTCAGCTTCCCACTTATCATCATGAGCTTTACTGGTTCGAATTACAACCTGCAACACCGCACAATAATTCAATGTGAAAAACACAGAAATAAAACTTTGTAATTGAAATCATACTTCACCAAATTGCGAACAATTTATGAAGGGTGTAATTAAGCTCACAAAGCTATACATAAAAGGATTTCTTTTGTAAAATACAATTTACAATAGAGTTCACAATACGATATTTTGTCTTGAAAGTTTGAGAGTCTATGATAAAAATATATACTTAAAAGTGAGAGAGTAACCTGTTTTACCATATTATCTCTGCCCCTTTTCTGACCATATTCTGCTTTACATAGACAAGCTACAGTTAAAGTGAGTCTTACGGCTACCAATACCTCTATAAATACAAGAAGAGAAGAAAATTGGAGAACATATCCAGCAGCTCCTCTCTCTACTCTCAGGGAAAATTATCTATCTCTGAGGAGAAAAAAAATTTCCCAGGGATATGCCATATTTCATAACCCAAAGTGGTTTCACCACCCACCGCTTTTGAGTAAAATTCAGGTCAACATCAATGCCAGCCCATCATGCCAGCTTCACATGAAATCAACTTTGAGGGAACTGGTCAAAAATACCTTCAGTCATTGCTTCATTTCCAAATTTTCAAATGCAACAGGGTTCAAATTCAACATTACACTGCACATTTCAAACACCCATGAAAAACGACAGCTTAACACATGAATATTCCTCCGCACCCTACACACTTTCCCTTCACATCTCATTACTCAATCCAGTCAATGATTCGGTTCCAATAAACATACCCAGGGAAGAAAAGTCGCCCAAATTCCTAAAAAATGGTGGTTTACTAATTTTTTCAACCTTCACTTTCCTATCCAAAGCTGCCGTGTTGCCTAAAAAAATTTAACACCAGAAAAGTAATTTGATTCTGCAAAACCTCAGCTCATGCCAGTCTACGACTAAAATTAATGATACACTGATGATCTATCAACAGCTTAGGTTACATATTTAACTTAGTTCTTGGGAGTTGCTTTACCTCAAACTATTAATATAGATGAAGTGTGATTTACCAAAAGGAGGTCCCGGGTTCAAATCCAGGTGAAGCATTTCTCAAACCCCCACCTAAAATCTTTTTTTCCCTTAGAATATTTTACGGAATCACTGTAAAATTCCCAATCCCATACATTTATGGTAGTAATAACAATATTATTTTCAGCCTATTTGCTGGAGTTTTAATCAACCCTTTAGGAGACTTTTAAAATAAATTTCATGATTCTCTGTTTGCCTGTTTGGCAATGTGTCTGTGGTGCGTTTAAAATCAGGGAAACTTACAACTGCATTATTTATTTAGTTCTTGGAAAAGGTCTTAAAGCCTTACGATGATGAAAAAAATTTTATACAGCTGGTAGATTCGTGGGGACAACAAACGTGGTGCAACGTACGACAAACACAAACGAAACCATTGAAGCTACTTGGGCGTTAAAAATAATACCACCCAGGTGCATGCCATTAATGCATATTTTTACTGGCAGGTCAAACAATTCATTGTGATGCTGCAAAATAGCTCTCATTCTTTGAAAGTAAAAAGAGAAATTATATCCCAGGAGGATGGTATTAAAATGCACTCACTGCTGCACCATTAGCTATCTTTGCCTTCAGTTGGTGACCAGAGGAGCATTATATGCAACAAAACTGAATGGAGAGAGAACAGTATTCGAGAATCATGTTTCCCACAAGATCTGCATTCACACAAAGTAATTTCTACGGTAGGAGTTTAAAAAAATTTTTTGTTGTAGAAATACTTTTGCTTTATTAAATGTTTTTGCGATGAATATAATCCATAAGTATTTAATTCCACACCAAGAATGAAAAGTTATACACCTTCAATTGAAAGAAACATGAGATGGGAAAATAATTAGTGTTTTCATCACAAGATTTTTTTGTGATGACATCTACCATCTTCCTTTCCCCACGATACCGGCTTCTCTTCAATAAAATATGTCGCTCCACAAAAAGGTAATAGCAAAATTTTTCCACATAAACTCGACAACAGTTACACACTCTTTTCTGCCAACATCATGTACACTATTGAAAGAAAAATTGAGTTAAAAAGTCATTATTCAAGTGCAGTTCCTGGGAAATTTCAAGTGAATTCATAACTGTCCATAAAAAAGTAATAATCCATTGTTAAAGTCCCACGATCAATTGAAGCCCATCCTTTTCATGGAAGCCCGGTATAGTGAGAATGGCTTATTGCGAGAATCGCGTTATAGCGAGTGATTTTCTTTGTACCGCCAAAAGGCCTATGTTTTACATGTAAAATAAAGGAGATATAGTGAGGCCAAAAAGTTCCTTCCGCGGTATACGCTCGGTATTACGACAGATATCTCTCGAGGGCGATGCACCGCCTAGCAAAAATAAACTATTGTGTTTTGTATTATCTGCTAATTAAACTAAAAATACAAGATGTGTGCCATATCTACAACACCTAAAGCCAGTTATGTCCAAACTTAAGCGATTTACGGCCTTCAGTACGCTCTGCGTGCTCCCATTTTACGTTCTTCTTTTGTTAGGCCCAGTCATCAGTGGGAGGGGAGTGGGCGGACGACGAGCAAGATGAGAGTTTGGTCTAGGCATGGGCGATATTGATAATTCAGTATCGGGATACGATAATTTTAGCATATCGTAAGGTGGCGATAACGATAACTCATATCGTGACGATAAATAACGTCTTATCGTGCCCCGCTATTTTATCGGTTCACGATAACATATCGGGGTACGATAAATATTGCAATAAATATCACGATAAACATCGTGACCACGATAAATATCGCGATAAAATATGATGATATCGCATCCCGATAAAATATCGCGATATTGCGCTCTTTCAAATGTAGCGTAATCGTGCCCGATGAATTATCGTGATATTGCGCCGGTTAATCGTGTCGGAAAAAGACTGCCGTTGAGTTGGCCTTCGCTTAAGCTAGAGCAAGTACGTTTGAAACCTACCATACTGCTATCTGCTAATTCAAATTCTCAGCAGTTCTCTCACACTCTCTCTTTCAATTTCAGTGTTCTGATAGTTGACGTACTTGCTCCAGCTTAAGCGAAGGCCAACTCAATGGCTGTCTCTTTCCAACATGATTAAACGGTGCAATATCACGATAATTCACCGGGTGCGATTCCGCGATATTTGAACGAGCCCAATATCACATTCTTTTATCGTGATAATATATCGTGATATTTTATCGGGACACAAAATCATGGTATTTTATCACGATATTTATCATTTCCCGATATGTTATCGTGCCTCGATATTTCATCGGGGCGCGATAAGACAATATTTATCGAGCAACGATATATTGTCAATTTTAAAAACTCAAAATCAACTGATGGACGTACCGGTCAACATTTGAAAACTCGACAAAGCTGATATTATCGTCAGGACGTATTCGCAAAATTATCCAAAAACTTTCTTCAAAAGCTTTCTTGGGCGATCGAAAAATAGAAGAACTGGAAAAAAACACCGAAACTAGGGGAATTAATGTTTTACCTAATGGAAAATGTCCTGTTTCTTTCATATAAATATAATATATATAAATAAAATAAATAAAAAATAAAGTTGTAATGACCCTGTGGGTCATGGACACAAGAGATTGGTAAAATGACATGGAGATAACGTGAGGATGTTTGCACAATATACTCACATGTGCTTCAAGGAACGTCTCAGAGAGCAGTCCTTGGCTCATCTGCCTGAATCCTGAACGGAGAAGAGGCAGGAAAACCCCAGTTATGCTCACATGGTCCCCAGGCAATGCCTGCCGAGTGGCTTCTCCACGGCAAAACACAGTCACTGTACGGGGAATCTGACCCACAGGCACTTGATCACTCTAGAATGAAGAAGAACATGACAAACTAATAAGTAAGAGAAAAAAGACAAAGAAAAATCAATTCACAAAACACTGTGACCAGCAGCAACTGATGAAAACAAGAAATAAAATTTTCTCGCCTATTTCCATGAATGGTAGAAAAATTACTTTTTGTTAAGGTGGTTAAATAACATTAAATTGATAATATAATTGGTAGTTAAAAACCATATAGGCTTGATATACTCATTAAAGTACATGAATTACGAATCAATTTTCATCCATCCATTCACACATTTCAACACAATACTTTTATCTCCGATTGATTAATTGCCAGGCAAAAGGAAAATTAACTGTCTCACACCACCAATAATAGTCATTTCATTTCCCTTTCATTGGTCAAAATAATAGCAATAAGTAATTAATTTTTAGATGTCACAATACTTTCTTGAGGAGGCTGGAGCCTCTGGAATGATCTGGAAACAGTAACGTACTTAGTTTCCAGAAAATTACTCAAAATTTTTCAAATCAAATAAACTAAACAAAAGAGCAATTAAACATGAATACATATAAGGCAAAATGAACAAACACAAGATGAAAAAAAGGGTTATGGATTAATAAGGTCTAGGGAAATCAAGCCACAACTTTCTGTCAAGTAGTCTAGTAGCTCCGCATGGATGTTAGACAAAATAACTTGACATTAGCACTTACATGTTCCTGAACTTTGAGTTCTTGGAATTTCACAAATTTTGAACCTCTGCTCTGGAGGTATAAGTGGCCTCCAGACTTGTTCACTCTGCAGTCTTCACTGGGGCACATGACCAAAGGCATGAACGTGAGAGATCCAACCTAGGAGAGAAAACAGAACCAAAATTCATTCAAGGACGACTAAAAATTGCAAAACAGAAATGCAACTGACTACTTCAATGGTATAATCCAAATTTGATAGAATACTTCATAGAAAAAAAATGAAAGAGGTGGTGATAAATGAATGTAATCAATACAAAAAATGCTGTACCACTTGGTAGGTCTCCGAACCACACTTGTCACAGGTGTACGTGGCCACCACCATCAAAGGCTTCACCTCAGTGCCACGGGTGACAATGCCTCTCACACTGACCAACTTCCCCACATGCTGCGCCTTCACTTCTCGAATAGGGATGGCCTTCCTTGTGGACATATCCTTGAAGTATATTTCACTGTAAAGACAGGGGACGATCACTCATTAAACCTTTCCATGCTAAGAGAAATGATAAAACAATTGCAGTTGTAAGTGCCAAGCATTTCACAAATGCAAAATTATGGTTACAGAGATATGTAAAATGGCCAGATGTAACTAGAAATACAAACATATTACGTAGCTCACAAAGGGTCATTTGAATTCAGTAGTATGAATATCTTACGCAAGTAAGAAGAGAAGAAAGAGAAAGATACGATGCATGGAACACCCAGTGTATTTCACATGTACTACTTGGTGAGATCTAACACCAACCAGACTGATATCATAACACAGAGGTCAGAATGAAACAATGAATTTGATCTTCCGTAAACAATTAATATGGTTCTACACCATCTTTTTTACTTAAGGGTGCATCGATGTCATTTCACATCCTTGTCTCTCATATTTGTCCAAATCATGTAATTAAGGATTTAAAAAATTGCTAATATGTACATAAATAACCATTGGAATTAAAAGTTTAAATTTATTTTTTGAAAAAAGCCCAGTTAATTTTTAAAAAACAATAAGACGGTAGAGTACATTAGGGTAATCCTCTTGGTCTCCTCATATGTTTAGTCGAGTTTGCACATACAAGTATTTATCTCATTCCGTAAGGATATGCCCGATGCTGAGAGGAGAATCACTTTCTTCACATCGAGGTAGAATTCTCTCATGAAAAAGGAAATCATAGATAGAAAAACGTGGAACACTACAGAAAACTTGAGCGTTCCACAGGTTAAAGTAACAATGCGACATATTTCGCTACACTGTAGCATCTTCAGCTATAAGTAAAAACGATTTTAAAATTGTCAGGTTGTCAAAACGATTGTAAAATCCCTCTTTTCATCCCTTAACCTTCAAGGCTAACTTAGAGGTTAAAGGGATGAAAAGAGAGGTCTGAAGACCTTAAAATCGACCTTGGCACCTTTTTAAACCTATGATTCGACAGGTTTGAAGTGGTGATTCATTTTTTGTAACCCCTGTAACCTTTAAGGGGTCACGGTTGCAATTTTCAACCTCAACAGTTCTTCCATCGTGTTCTTCGTGCCCAAAAACCTATTAGGCAAACGTTTCGCTAAATAATTCTGTCTTTATTGTACTTCGAATATTTTAACATTGAAAGCCCATAAGGCAAAATTTGGATTTTAGGTTGGACCCTATTTCTGGGGTGAAAAGGTCATATTGTTAATATTTTGCTTAGACTGAACAAAACTACAACCTTTTTCTAGCCAGGTACCAAATTTCATCCATGTGGCTCGGAAGGAAGTGTCTAAAATTACAGGTCAAAAATGACACACGATCAATGGGACACTGTACATATATGGCAATTCATTTGGGTGGGGGAAAGGCCCCTCTACAGAAAAAGAGGAAAAGGTATGCTGCTGCAAAGATCTATGCACAGATATTTGAATTTCATTCAGCTAAGAGCTTGACACAACGCATTAGTCAATGCTGGAAAATTTATCATTACAAGAACTGAAATGGGTTTCTATCTGTTATTCAATAAAAACAATTAAATGTCTAAAATACCATTAGCTAAAATAAGACCTCTATGGTCCTACTGTGACCGGGAACTTCCCCATAGGGTGTTGTGGGCATTAAGATTGCCAACTAAAATGAATGGCTGAGGTGGTTGCCAGACAAGAGACTAAATTAGGGCAGGTAACTGGTGAACCCTCCTCATTGGCTATGGGGTATGCACGGTTACAGCCACTTCCTGAAACTATGTTAAACCATCTTTGTTACAGACACCACAGTTAACACGTTCACTGCGGCGTGACCCACCGGTGGGTCACGCAGATGCGTCTAGCGCCGCAGCCATAAAATTCTGTGAATTGTCCTAACTTGCGAGGAGTATAGTGAGAGTAGGAATCGAGAACTTCTCGAGTGACTTCACCCAGAGGTTAGTCACTGTCCAAATAATAGACTACTATGCGACACTTAGTGTGACCCACCGGTGGGTCACGAACAAATTTACATATTAGCGTATTATATCCAAAATACGTTTATTTTTTGCTTTCTTTTTGTTTTTTTTTCATGTTTATGCGATTTTTATACATAAGGATGAACAATACTCGATATAGTAAAACATATCAACTTATTAAAAATAATGAAAATGTTTAGGAAAATTTTTTCTCCTCGACCTCTTGGCTGTCCGTCAGTTGCTCGTAAACTAAACAGTCCGAACTGCACTCGCCCGGCTGTGTGAGAGATTGACTCTCTCTCTTCCCTTCCCCTCCCCCCCCCCCCCCCATCTAAGGAAGGGCAATTGGGAATGAGTCGCGTAGCGTTCTTGAGCCAATCCCTCAGTGGTGGATGAGTGACCGTGCTGTTGCCGGGTGAACGTCTTCCGAAATGCAGACACTACTTTTTCTGAGTGAGACAAACCACTATGTACTCTTTCCAAAAGATCCCCCCTCCCTTTTCTCATAGTGTGAGCAGGGCTGGGGAATCGGTACGCACTGATGGGCATCTACGTCTCACAGACGGGTGCGAACAAGGGCAGGTGCAATAAACAGAGACGGGTGGGAGTCTCCTGGGTTTTCCGAAAGTCAGCAAATCTTTATCACATGCATTGTATTGTTGCCCCTCTCTTCCCCCATCCCACGCCAGGGTCTAGAAGATAGCGTGCCCCACGTGGCCTGAGGAGGGGTGGGCTGGGGGCGAAGCTGGGAGTAGCCTCCCCCAGCCTTCCTCTAATCTCAGGAAACAGCTGAGTGTTGCCGCTTCAACCACCATCCCTCGGCAGTGGCCAGAAGCTTGGACGGACTGTGACCCACCGGTGGGTCACACCGCCCATGCAAAAGGCTGAGTGTGACCCACCGGTGGGTCACGCCGCGCTGTGAGGAGTAGGGCTTTAAACAGCTCCGCAGTGAACGTGTTAAAATCCAAATTTGGGTTGATAATCCAAGGTCATACCTTTGCTGTAAGTGTAATGGAACTCATAATGATGTACTCTCTGATTCCCATTAGTCTTCATTTTTTAAGTTGGAGCTAATATTATTATGATATCCTCTGGTCAAACTCATTTCTTGTTGATAAGAACAGGGCTATTAGAGCACTTTTCCATTATTTCTCAGGTTCTTCAGCAACTCAGGTTGGACATTATCCATTCCTGCCTCCATTACTGGCAATACCATCTCTAACTATGATGTCTTCCTGGATGCAGGCAACTATTATACATACGTCACTTTCTTATTGTGTCTCTAATTGTAACAGTATATAAACATCACAGTAGTACATATTATTATCATATTGTTCTCCTATCTTCCTGAAGTTCTCTTCTGGTCCCATGGGTAACTTAGCTGACCTGCCTTACTTACCACCTAACTCAGCTGTCAGTGACAGTTGACAATGCTAGTAATAATGCCGCAAGCAAAGGTCCGTGTTTGGTCTTGAAGGGAAGAGAAAGTTTTAAGGAGAAGATGGTGTACTAAGGTCAAAGGGACAACTCCACATTGGGGATGATTGGATACTTGATAGCATTTCATGGGAAGAGAGTGGAGTGTGGTAAAAGAAGAGGTGAACTTATTCGAATTCATACTGTACAACAGAGAAGTAGGTATGCAAATCAAGGGACATGCTACCTCGTAATTTTGAAGACTAAATGTAAAAAAATTATACCTAATAACTTCTTTAAAAAAAAACACACATTCTTTCCTGTTCATAAATATAAAATTTAAGGCATTAACCCTTTTGCTGCTAGTGACGATTATGTCTCGTCATGAAAGCCTATTGCTATTATGCACATGTCTTGATATTCATTTGCATTTTGGTCTTCTCTGTGTATTCCATTCTAACTCTACCGTGCATGGAATTGTGGAGGATGATAAAACACTTGTATTTTATTCACTAGATGGAGTCATGGTCACTTTCAAACTTTAGAATTAAAATACCATCAAAGAGAAATGGTAAATAAAAGATTGCGATGAAAAAAAAACATTATAGACAAGACAGGAATGAATACTTGGCACTGATCCAGCCTCCACCACCTCATTCACCATAGAGACACTTTAAAAAAAAACTTCCCATAATCAGTAGAAGACTATAAAACACTACAACTTCATTTATAAATCAATCGATGAAACTGAGCATGATAGCATCTAAGTATTTCAATTACCTTAAAAAAATAAAAACTAAGTTTCTAGTTTGCGGGTAAATTATCCGCGAGTTCAGTTTTAGACTTCAACATATATATACCTATTAAAAAAGGACATTCAATCACTATTCATTGGCTTTGACTTGTATATTTGCATCTAGTACTCCTACCTTACACATCTGACTTGAATATTTAGAGCTTAACAAGGTAGGTACTTGATCCAGCACAAGGTCAAGTATACTAGCAAGTATGCTAGCTTTCCGGTGTCGTGTGAATAGAACCAGTATTCCGGCTAGCAAGCATGCTTGCTAGTATACTCGCTGAGCTACTGGATTTCATACTTGATGCAGTACTAGATTTCTAGTAGCTCCAGTAGGACCAGTAGGCATCCACCAATCAAGTCACATTATACATCTACATAATACCCTGCATGCCACCGTGAGTGTGTGTGGCAGGGGGGGCGTTATAGACGCTGCATGAAATTCTCTTTTTTGAATTATTATGTAATCATATGGAATAACCGCTTCATAGCAAGCACAAGTTCAATGATCATGTGAAACCTCCTAGGACGATTCCAACCATGCTAGATTACGTCCTCAATATCAAGTAGCGGCTAGCACACTAGGTCTTGTGCTAGGTCAAGTATTGTATTAAACAGGCTTTAGATGAAATATGGCATTATCATAATACATGAATCTTATTAACTTAAGGTAGGTATTAGGGAGGGAAGGAGCAATGATGATTAAAAGAGGAAAAAATGCTTGTTAATTCTTATACTGCCTTGTTTCAACAACAAATTTTCTTTCAAAATTTGGGCCGCAAATATCGAGAAAAACTATAAAAGGTTTACATGCCAGTTGGTTACACTAGTGATCACAGTGATTGCTTCTGGAATTGGACAATTAATGTCTGCCAAGTAAATTACTTACAATCGCCTCATTAGTTCTGCTGGATAGCGGTTACGTGGGTCCCTTGTTTCCCCAGGTTGTCTCATTCTCTGCTCCATTAGAAGTCTATGCTCTATGTAGATATCAAGCGTGTCTTTTGCAATGACCTGTGAATACATTAGGTGCCACATCATCAAAAAAAGGGCCTTTGACAAAAACGATAAAAAACAAAATTTATTCATAAGCAACAATAACAAAAATTGAATGTGATTACCCCAATATCATTGTATTTCACTTATAATTATAAAAACCGATATACTGCATGACTGGCAAAAGATCAAGAGGGCTCCCGCCAAGGCTTTAACCCCGAAAAATGGCAGATAAGAGGTTTTAATAGATAGCACATCCAAAACGAACTGACTTTACTAAAAGATAACCTCTTAAACAAAACGCGCATTGTTCTGGAGCAGAAAAGGACTCACCTCCTGCTGCTTATAGTCAGGGAGGGCTTCGTGCACGACATCCGACATCAAGGAGGTATACCGCCTAGTATTTTCAACCACCGATTCCGCCAGAGTGGAGTCAAAGCTAGACATGTCGTCCAACTCAATGACCAAGGAAACCTGGAATTGCGTTGAATACTCGATGAATTACATCCATTAAACCATGGGGGTAGAACAAACAAATTCCAAATAAAAAATACTCGAACACTAAATAATACCTGCTCCCTATGCGCAAGCTTGACCAACTGCCGGGCGTACTTAAAATCTTTTTTCCCATCATCTCCTATAGTGTAGTACTCAACGAGGAACTGCTTAAGCTTTTCTGAAGTAAAATAAGTAAGGTATATTTACATACCCACATAGCAAAGCCACTTAATTTATACACTAAGGCATATTTTGATCCGAAATTATCGGATACAATCCCGCTTACATCCATTACGAGCAACATACACACAAAAAATACTGATAACACATCCACATTGACAATGTTATACGTTTAAACGGGCGTAGTTTTAATCAATGGTGACGACTGAATTCCAGACTATTTGACACAACTTACCTTTTTCGGCAGCATAATCCTTTCCCGCCATGCTAGTTTAAGTAACCTCTGGGCTGAACGTTTTAAACACTAATATACAATCACCCGACACTTATTTCAATACTTGTGGTTCCACTTACACCAAACGCAACTACCAATTTGGTACAATAAACCGGCGGGAAACGCGGGAAAATAAAAGACTTCAGCGCCACACCGGAGACATCCGGAACTGAATGAAAACAGATGAGCTACGTTAAGCGACTCTCTGTCGTCATAATATTTTGCAGCCGGAGTCATAGAGACGGCCCTACAGGCGACACGGCGTGGGAAATTAACAAGAAGTAATTTCTTACTCTGAAAAAATGGTGAGAATTAAGGTATCAACCTTGTGGAATCTCTAGAGTTTATTACGAGCCTTCATGTGCTCTTTAAATTCTGAATTTTAGGCTAGTAGTGCAGTTGTCGTGGGTCTCGGCCTAGTTGCCGTGGGATTCGTTGGTAGGCAAGTCGTGAGAATGTTACCCAAAATGACGGAGAAAGTGAACGAAGCAATGAAATCCTTTCCGAAAATAGACCCACAGGTAAGCCCGTTTTAACTTCCATAGCTTGATGATATAATAATCCTTAGTACGTTTTCATGGCCCTTAATCGCCCACTATGTTTAGTCATTCGCCAACAGTAGATATTACAAAGGAGGATTTGAGCCGAAGATGACTAAGAGGGAAGCCTGCCTTATTCTTGGTGTATCACCTAGTGCCAGCAAAAACAAAATCAAAGTAAGTCCTGTTCTACATAGGTATTATGCACATGGTAACTACGCAGTTTCCCTAATTTTATTGCATCACTATTTGCAGGAAGCCCATAAACGATTGATGTCTCTTAACCATCCAGACAGGGGTGGATCTCCTCTGATAGCGGCAAAAGTCAACGAGGCTAAGGATTTATTGGAAAATAGCAGATAGTAATGTCAATAGCCGGTTTTAATTGTGTAAATACGTAGCTTCAAATTACTGCTAAAATAAATTTCATGATATTCATGAAATTGGCATTAGTGTTTGTGGAATGTACCTTACGTGCTTCAGGGCATGATTGGGTAATGATAATCGAAGCACAGTGGTGCTCAATGTGAAGACAATCCGTGAACTAAGATTGCGAACGCATTAGACAGCCTGTTCTGTGTTGACAGCACATCCCAGACATCACATCCATTTCGCTGGACTTGATTAGGGCAACATAAGTTCGAAAATTAATTAGCCTTTATAAGGCTCTCGTTTACAATCGAGTGATTTGTTATTTCCAAAATTAAAGTGGGACAGATTCCAAATGATAACTTTGAATTACAGTGGTGGTAATGTATAAGAAGGCATTGTAAATAAAATTAATGCAATGAGGTATGAAGTGGCTAGTGTTATTATACACATGCTTGGCAGGTAGTTTTTCATTAACTTGCAGTTTATTAAATAATTACTGATATAAGTGTATATTTGGTACATATCAAATATTTTTATTGAAACTGACAAGTGGAGAAAAAAATGGAATTACAATAATAGTTGGGTCATATAATAAAAGCACCAGTACATACAAGATAAATCCTCAGATTCAAATTTGCAAGAGGGTGGATTACCACACCATTGCTGTTCAATTCTATAATGTTATAAATTCATTAATAAACTTCTTTTAACTCATTTCAGAGCTTCCCAAAGCTATACAAAAATACTTGCTTAATGTTGAGCACAAGTCCTATGAGATCAAGGATTACATGAATGAACAAAGTAATGAAGGGTTCTGCCACATTTGCTAGCATTCACGAGTACCAGCTCTTATAAACAGGTATCCATCCAAAAGCACCATCTGTTGCATACTTGAATTTGCCGAGGACTTGTACGAGATTGCATACATCTGTCTGCAATGTGCTGCTTAAATAACAAGTGGAATGCTGGATTAGGCCCCGAGAGCACACTACTCATATTTTGAGAGCTTGTGAATATTTCTTGTCAACAGATGTGCCTTAACCCTTCATTCACAGCTGAGATCATACAATGTGCTACTAATCACAGTGAAGAAAAGTGTCATTTCAAATGCACCAATGTTATTATCAAAATAAATGGTATGATAAACTATTGAGTAGTGCTACTATATGGGTTATGGTGAGATTAAATATAAAGTATTACTAAGAAATAGAGAGTAGGTATACTTCAAGAAAGCCAATATGTGGCAGACACGTGAAATGCATATATTTAATTTAAAGAGCTTGAATACATTACAAGAGCTGCAATAAAATACAAGGGCTTCATTAGCCTCAGGGGTTGAAGCTCCACTTCAGAATACCATTTTTATCCTGTTGACACTTCCTCACTAGTGGAGCCACTATTAACCCATGCAGTGCTTTTACCAAAATTTCTGGCGAGAAGTACCCCAGGAATTTAAGGAAAAAGTAACACTTCAGAGAACATAATGTTTACTCTTGAAAATTTAATTTTGTAGTTATCAATTTGAAATTTACTGTGATTTACAAACAAATATTGGTTCACAGTAAAAAAAATTAATCTCAAATTTACGCAAATACATACCTACTTGTGACTTAGTTGTAAATATTGGGTTTTTGGTCTAAATGATAGCCAATACACATATGAGCCCATGGCACTAAAAGGTTCAATGCAAAGTGCATAAACACTTGTGGTCTTACTTTAAAAAAGAACAGCTACATATTTTATATGAAATTTTCAAAAAAGGAAATCACTTAGGTTCAATTGATACCCATACAGCATTTCTCAAAATCATAGATTCTTACTTATAGTGATAACTGACACAAATATACCTATTCTATTCCCAAAATGAAAAAGGCTTTTCATTCTGAATAATAAGTTAGCGTATTCTGTTTATGTAACATTGATTTAAACTATGGCAATATTATATTTCCCACTTCTCCCTTACTTCAGGCAACACATTCTTGGAGTTGCCATCATGCTAAACAGGCGACAATGGTGTACAGTTTTCGATGCCTTCATAATTTGGCACTGCTATTTCTTAGCAATAAATTGACCAATACATAATGTACCAAAGTATATAGATGCCAAATTATATATTCCCTAGTTGTCATAGGTAAGAAAAAGCCACACTACTTTATAAGTTCCAGATTTTATTTCAAGTGACATAATGTGTTTCACAATGCTGTGGCACAATCGTGTGCAGTGGGAAGGAGGCTTTGTAGTTTTATGAAAATTTGGCTGATAAATCAGTAAATGGTGATGGTTAAAGGGTTAAGGCATGGTTTTGAACTTTCAAGTAAATATTTCTCCGATTTAACCATTATTCTAACGTCCAATATTCAGCACATAAAGTACATAGTGCTATGACCATGGCAACAATTAATGGTGCATGTTTTCATTCTTGCATTCTCAATTGTATACCCCAATGTTTCATCATGCGTAGCATCACTGAGCAACAAAAGAAGGAATAATGTAACCTTTTTACTGCCAGTCCCTCACAGGTTGACTGTGTGCGAACTACCAAGCACATTTCCATGAAGTTTTTATTAAGTTTCCATGAAGAATATTATTGATTTTACGTATATTTGAGTACTAAAATTTTATTTATTAAGTATGTATTTATCTCAAATAAAGTTAAAGGAACTGAGGCTTCTCCTTGAGGGTGCCTTGCTTTCGCATACCAACATAAGATCTACTTCCATCCTTGTAAATGATTTTTTTTTTAGACCACTGACTGCCCACGTATTAAAATATGTTAGAGATTCATATTCAAGAGTATAAGGATATTCAGACTAATAGGTTTTCTCCTCATTTTCTTCATGATTTCTGGTCTCATTGCAAGGCCTAAAAGTTTTTCATTTTGGGCTTAGAAACATATTATGTACTATGTTAGGATTTCCTATGGCACAAGATAAGGCCAGTGTGCTGCAAAGCAATTAGTGCATCACAAAATGAAATCTGTGGAACCTACGGAATAGTATTTTGGTTTTTTCCCTACCACTCATCGGATCTATTAACCAGGATAAGTAAATATAACTTAAGTAAATGCATTAGTCAGTTTAGCATTAAGTAATAGCTGAGCTAAATAATGAATGCATTGAAAACTGTACACTTTTGTTGCCTGTTTAGCTTTGTTTAATTCTGGCAATTCCAAGAATGTGGTGCCTGAAGTGGGCAATACAATATTATCATAGTCTAAAACAAAGGAAGACAAACAGAATAGTCACCCTTATTAAAAGGTTTACCTCCATCACACTGTTTCTTACTGTGAACAGAATACATTGCTTTGTGAATGACCATCATACATAAGAATTTTGTTTGCTAAAATTTCAAAAGAAAATTGACTCATTTTCATTCTTAGAAATTTGTCTGAGAACACAATTATACAGAGACATTGTACGGCTTTTCTTACCAAGTAGATGGAGTGGTTTCAAAAAATTGGACCGTATTAAAATATATTTGAGCTTATTAAATATATTTAATAAGTTTTTTGCTAACGCGTTACCTTAGCTACGAGTTCACAAAATAATTTACGATACAATTCACAAAAATTGGGTTGGCTACCAATAATTTACGTAAAATGTTTCTGAGACCAAAACTCAAGGACGAGCAATGAGACCAGACATGCAAAAATGAGGGGCAAATGTAATGTTTAGGCATGAAAATACAGTACCATATATCTGTTATAATATACCTGTTAACTTATGGTATGTAAACTAGTACACTACCCAGTTTAAGGTTTATGCACTTCAATATTTGGCTGCCAGAAAAGTGAGAGCTGCCTGCTTAGTTAACTTGGAAACTTCACATACATTCCACAACAACTACTACAAAAACTGTGAGTAATGTTTAACAAAGTGATGACATACAACCAAATGGGAAGATATCATGAAGGAATCAGCCAAAAACTGTTCAAGAACCCATCATTATAGGTGGAAAACTGTTCATTGTAAACTTTTAATAGGTTATGGACCCAGACATGTAACTAGGATACCACTGTCTGCAAGTATAAGTAGCAAAGGAAGTATGTTTGGGTGATGCCACGAGGAAGGAATTGGCACAAAAATGTGGTCCAGCAAGATTCGGAAGTGAACATTAATATAGAGTGACTAAATGGAAATAATAATCATACATGGTCATTGGGAGTTCAATCACCTTTGGTGGAGCGAAACTGCTGGAACGCCATCGAACCTGGATTTGAATAAATGGAAGATTCACAACTCAATGCCGAGGAAAAGGAAGGCACTATCATTCCTGTACCAGGGAGTATGAGACTCATATTGGGAGTTGTACAAGAGACTATGAAGTGTGGAAAACATTGGAAGAAATATATGGTAAGTTCTCACTACTACACCTAGTTGTCATGCTCAAGGAAATGTCTACTGCGGAGAAAACAGATGACATGTCTATCCAAGAGTACATAGCAAAATAACAGAGTATACATAGAAAGCTGAATAAAGGAGGAATTAAGTTTGATGATAAAATGGTAACCATGATTTATCTGGCTGGCTTACCACTGAATAAGTATGAAGGATTGTAATTTGGAGCATGAACATGCCCTGTTGACGAGTAGGGCAGTAGGGGTGAAGTCGTAGCTAGAAGAAAAATGATCACAGAGACATTGGAAAATAAAGAATGTAAATGCACAGCCATTAGCCGCAGTGAAGAAGGGACAACTGTATGCAAAGCAAAGGGATGAAAGCAATGAACTTGAAAAAGGAGGAAGCTATAGGCAGTCAGAACCGGAAGGTGGATGTAAGCAAAAGTTTTTCTAATGCTATTCTGCAGAAATAAAGGGTGTATTGTCAATAATTGTCCTGAATTCAAGGAGGAAATGGGATTGCAACCGAAGAAATAAATAAGTGTTCAAAGTAGACTTCTAATAAAACATGATTGATCATTGATTTAAAAGCAAAAATACCATTGATAGATTAACATATATAGTTGTCTTGGTTCTAAAACACAATGGGAGGGATCAATCACATTTTTAAATCAGATTTGAACCCTTTGAAACAATAGGGTGTGCATAAAACATGCAACTTCCAACTTTCTAAGTATTTTTTACATTTTAACCAAAGATACGCAGCCTAAAAATTCAGCAAGGAGCTATAACCATGTCCACTCCACGAAACGTATTTTTATTGGCTGGCTCCATTGGGACATGAGAAGTGCATGGCAATCACAGGGGGAGGAATGAAAGGTTTAGAGAAGGCTACTCAACATGAGTTAACAAATTATGACTGAGAACAAGGTTATTTTGGTGTTTAAGGGTAAGCTTTGGGCTGATTCAAGAAATTTACCAGCTGCCTATAAAAATAACCTATTAGGCACTTAGCAAATTAGATTTACAACCTGGTACAAAACAGTGCACACATCTTTATCTCACTCATTTTAATACGTACAGGCCCGCTACCAACTTTAAGCCTTTCAACGCCTTGTAACCAGCACCGCAATTGCATTCCCTAGGCAAGCAGCAGCAATGCAATATATTTTCCACATCATCAACAATGCATCAACTGAGAAATGCATTTTAGGCATGACATTCAAATTGGAATTTCAAATGGCTGTAGGAGAAAAATTATTTGGTTCTCAAGGGGGGTAGGTGAGGTAAGGTATTCGCTTGCTAATCCTAGTGTTACGGGTTCGAGTCCCGCCTGGGTGGGTTTTTCTCCACCCAGGGCATGGTTGTTTGTCAAGCTCTGTTGGTTCTGTCTGTCCCTCTCTGTTGGTCTGGTTCTGTCCCTGGGAAACCTGATGACAGGCTAATGCCCATTGGGATCCCAGGGGTATATGGACCAACAGAATTGTCCAGGAGCAAAAAAATGGGTGAAACTCAGCAAGTGACCTATTTGCCAATCAAAGATTATAAATCCAACATATTCTGAAGTAGTGTGATTCCTCCAATTAGACTGTATTCTTTCATTTCAATAATGAAAGAATAATCTATATTTCTGCTTGAACTACTATCCTGACGTTCGCCAACCAGTAATTTCATGTCCTTAACACAATCATTGTGGATGATGCCAGTTGGCATCATCCACAATGGCTTTTCGGCTTAAGGCCGTTTTACAGTTTTACACGGTATATTTTTTTGTACAATTTCTAGTTCAAACACTTGTATGAGAAAATTTTACCATGTAAAGTGGCAAATTGTGTGAACGCTTGCAAATGACTGAATAGAAAATAGAACCTGCTCTAATTCCATTCAGACAAACATAGAATTTCGTTCAGTTTCATGCATTCATTTGTTCAATAAAATGTACTGTGTAAAGCGGCCTTTACGCTGGCAGATAAGTGACACCATATGGTACCACTAGGCAAACTTGAGAAGCACAGAACTTCTGCTACACGGGATAATTCAAAAACTTCTGTCCCCAGAAAATGCCTACATGATGGCATTTTAATATGTATGAGTAAACCATTACTTTGGTGAAGAAATTAATATTTTCGATAACATTAACAAGGATTTTTTTTAAATTGAGTACAAATAGCTTATAGACAATGAATCATAAATGATACTAGTTGGATATGTAGGGGGAACTTTAAAATACCCTACCAATGGTGAAAAATATCAGATTCTGAGGGGTAGGATTCCCCAGTAAGAATTTGTCCCCAGGTTCCAGTTGGCCATCTAAATTAAAGCAATGAAATATAGCTAATAATTGGTTTTGTCAGGGAATAGAGAGAATACACATTTCTTTAGCAAAAAGTTTTCATTTGAAACAGAATATGTAGTATGTACCATCGTCAGAGGGGAAATAGGATTCTCTGAGTAAAACAATATACAAGAATAATGTGTTAAAACAAGGAAAATGTGCACTTACTATAATATGTACATACATTCCAGAATGAACAATACCATAAAATGGAAGAAAATGCATCCATTAGCTAACACTGAAGATGATACGTGCATCAGTTATAGCTTCCCAAGAAACTCCTATAAAGGCATTATGGAATAATACAGATGCAATCAAATTATTATAAAATATAGGCATCATTTTTACCCTGTAGTCACTATCAACTTATAAAATGATGTGATTAGCAGTTTGCAATTCCGAAAGTGTACTAGTTGTCACATATCTGTGCTTTGCCACAATAATGCGGAAACATGAATTTAAGAACACAGGCCTGACAAGCCTCACAAAAACATTTGAGGTTCAAAATTGTACTTGAGAGGAAAATAAACTTGTTTCATGAAGCATTAATTCATGATGCAACTATTTAAATACATATCACGGACGGAACTCCAAACACATTCCAGCTGCCAATGAATCATCAGAGGACTTTTTTTTTACAAATATCAACCCTTAAATGCTCAAGATGCTAATATATCTGCTCTTGAAAAAATTGTCTTAAAACCTTTTTTATAAAACAATAAATATTAAACTGACTCACGGAAAAAAATTAAATAGGGCTGAAGTATAATAAAAAAATTCAAATATCTGGGTCAAATGCTGGGCTTGCAAAAAAATATTTAAACTAAGAGTTAATCTCATCAAGATCTAGCTTTGAGCTTTCTGGGCTGGAAAAGTGTATATGCTGCGGCAAAAAAAGGTTAATCCTGCTCTTTCCCATTCAGATTTGTCCTTAACAAATCCACCAGTTTTGGAGCCCAATGGAACTACAAAGTGATTACATGAAGATAACACAGCTAATGGAATAACAATATTCAGAATACTTCACTTTACCTGCCATCAACAATTACTATTTCTACAATTTATTTTTCCTGTAATACTGACTTTTACATCACTACATACAGTACAGCCCAAATGTAACCATAAATACATATTTTATTTATGTGCCCTCATGTCTTAAGTAAAAGAAAAAATAATATTGCAAACAATAAAAAAAAGACAGAAAACAACACTTGCCATGAGCTTTGATTCATTCATTCTCAATGAAATGATTGCATAGGCTAAGGCAGAAATTGCTTAAGGAAAATATAGACATAATGGGATTGGCCAGGTGCAGTGACAGCAGAGAGAATACTGGAGCAATGAACTGATTCACAGAGGGGAGTGGAGAGTCAACAGACGTAGCACTCTATGAAAGCGCCTTACACTCAAATGTAGGGAGAAATGTAGGGAGAAATCAACCAAATTTCCCAGGATTGGTTTAGGGCTCACCAGCACCAGGTTCATACAATCTCCTCAACATAAGGAAGGAATATGGTGAGAATTAAAAGAAGGTATCAACTATCATCATCAACAGTTTTCGGGAGCAGCTGCATAATACACTTTGTTGATGACGACATTCCTCGCTGCAATGACTTGCATCCAAGGTATCAAATACACTACACTGCAATGAGACAGATTTAGGAACAGTGTTGCTAATTCTCACACTTTCCAAGAAGTGGATGCAGAACTTGACCATAACTAGTAGCAATAAAATGGTGACAGGTCTGATTGGATCAAGCAGAAGCTGTTCAAAAACTGACGATTATTGGTATATCCCTGATGATGATCTTGCTGATACACTAAAGAAAGTCACTCCCTAAGAGAGATGTCTTAATTCCTTCAAATTATCCTATCTTTAGTCACTCAGCAGTCCCCTTAAGTATAGTGAAACGTTAGGGTATGTAATTGAGAATATGTGAATCAAAACAGGCACCATTCATGTTTATTTATGTCAGAATGTTTTCACCATTTTTGAGCTTAATAATATGTACTACATGAACTGAATAATTATTAGAATCTGGGGTAATGGTTCAAATATTGGAGAAATCTCTACATAAAAAGTTCAAAACCATGGGATGATCTATCAGCTGACATTTTTTACTTCATGATATTTGCTATAATAGTAGGTCTCTACATGGGCAAGGACCTAGCCATGTTGAAAGACAGGGTCCTCTCTTATCACCAAAGTTAAGCAATGTTATGCCCGGACGGAGGTTGGATGGGTGACCCCTCCATATCTCTACTGTGTCGCTCTTGTCCCCTGTCTGTAAGTGGCGGGCAGGTTAAATGTGGGTTGGCACGATGGATCTAAAGAGGCCTAAGTGCCAGGGGGGCTCCAGAAGGCCCCCACCTACACCTCAAATTTACATTTTTTTAGGTCTCTACCTAGAGAATTATATTGTGTCAATTCTATCATCATTCCAAATCCAAAATACATCATATTCATTTACATAAATATTAAGTTCATTCATAAGGTTCTTAAGATAATGTAAAATCAAGAGCTCTGTAAGCTTCATGCAACATGGGCTTGGTAGTCCCTGCACAGCCTACTTGCGAGGGACTGCAGTAAAAGGGTTAATAGATTTGGCAAAAACATTCTATTAATAAATATCATGGTGGAGACCAGCATAAAATATCAGACAACAACATTCACCAAATGCAAAGGTCTAAAACTGTGTTGTGGGAGGGGGCATTACACCAGAAACAAGAGCCTGCTGACCACAATCGGTTGTGAATTCCACCCAAATTAGTGACATGTCAAAAAACAACACAAAATGAAGTCACCATGGTCAGACTGTTTGGGTACGCATCAATTCAGCCAAAAAAATCAACTGAAGAGCACTATGCTCTTAGTATCATGATTGATGTTGGAATACTTTTCTATGAAGTCATTTTGGAAACTGTTGAAACATTTTCTATTTCCAATTAACCTGTTACACTGTCAATGCCTTTCATATAGGAAAAGCAATGAATGAGGAAAATGAAATCAATGAGTAGTCGGATGGGTAGGAAATGAATACAGGTGAAGACATTTCAAATATTACTGTTTAAACAACAAGATCAATGCCTCAACAAAAGGAGTTTTCAGACTCTTGTAGTATCTCCCTCTTAAATGGATGAAAACAATTGCACAGGTGATTATCCAATGTTCACCGGTCTGGAACCTCTTTTTAATCTGGTCAAAATTTTGAAAAATTCTGCCACTGCCAAACTAGTTCACTTTTGCACAAATGGTTTTAGGCTTCACTTTGTAGGACTATAGCATATTGAAAATGAAGGAAAACGTAAAAAATAGTAATATCCACCAACCACAGTTTCAATGGATCACTGTCATTTTCATCCGTTGAAACCTTGGTTGGTGATGGTTATAAATTGTGGATAGTACTTTTTCAAGTTTTTCTTCCTTTTTCAATAGTTTCAATAGTGGCCGATATATAGTGCTGAGTATTCCAGTACTCATTCTATTTCTTTACTTCATTAATTCTTCCATTCATTTGCTAATGCCGGCAGTGATTGTCAAATATTACTACATACAAGCTAATTTTGCTTATATTCACAATTAACTTATATCATTTAAACCTGTTATTTTATTTAAACTTAATTAATGTTTAGTGTGCATTGATAATAAGGAGATCGTAGCTGGTCCTAATAAAATCGATAATGTAACGGCCGAAGAACTAAGGATGTCATTAAATCAATGGTCTACCTTTTTTGCATAAAATAAATAGCAACTAAGCTACACAACTGTTTCTGTTGCTAAAAACAACTGTAATCAACTATTAATTCACATGAAAGTACCGTAAAAGTAAGCATTTTACGGCAGAAATTAAATAGGGAAAATGAATCAGAGAATGCAATTTTCTTATAGTGCCTATCTGAGCAAATAGAAAATTGTCATGGTTGTGACACTTCTGCACAAAAAGTGTAATTGTAGTATCCACCCCAGGGAGTGGTAGCGTTTCCTGAGGATAGACTCAAATAAACCACAATGCATTGATGTTTTGCAATGTTTGCTGCCACTTTTCAAACTATGTTCAAGTAAACAGTTGCACTTCCCTAAGCTATAACTTTTTTTGCACTTGGGTGGTCAATAGCCTAACTAATTCAACAACTGTCTAAACAGATATTAATTCCCATGTCTCAATAAAGTGGCTCTGATGATGAAAAATCAATGCATCATCTCCACACTGCTTGAAGGGGAAGCGATACAAAAGCAGCCTGTAAATAGACTGTTTACCCTCCTGACCAAAAGCAAAGTGTTCCTCAGAGACAAGAGGCACGGAACACGAGAAAAGAGCACTTGAAGTGATTTCCCATTGCACAATTGGAAGAGTAACCGTACAACAGCAGGAACTAATTCCAGAAATGCATTGTTGCCGTTAATTACTGGAACACTGACTTCTTTTCTCAGCAATAATAAGTGACAATAGGTCACCAATGTCATATTACTAACAGTCTATGTCAGGAAAACTTCAGTCAAGTTCCATTCTGACAGCAAGGAACACTTAACACACACGAGGTGAATGGACTCTCCATCTGAGTTTCTTGATCAAACTCATCCACGAATGCACTTGTAACAAATTTTAAATTTAGCGTTTCCCTCCACACAGGAGAAACACAACAATGGCTCAGGGTAGTTATTTAACAGTGTTCAGCAGGATCCACCCATCTGCAGAAAACTTTTTATATGGTATCATATAGTTCTCCAATTTCAACAAACGGTAGACTATAAACCATGTTAACCATTTATATAAAATTACAAAGGATATTTCATTCATTTCGCTGCTCATCACTTTCAAAGAACTTATCCATTTGCCTAAAAGTAATAAAGAAGGGAACACACACATGAATAAATGTGTGCATGAGAGTTGTCGTTATTTCCCCATGCTCAAACATTAAGGCAATAGGCCAAGAATTACATGGAAAATCACTTAGTATGTTACAACAAACTTGGAGCTATCAACGATATGAAATCAGTAAAACTCCAGTCAATACACTGTCCAGATTCCTATTCCAGAGGATAGATTTAAAAATATGTCATTACATACCTTCCATGTTAGTTTGACTAGACCAACAGCATATCACTCAAGTTCCCTTCCTCCACAGACAAGACTGATATAACAATTATGTACATCCATTTGACATCACACCATCTCTAAATTTCAAAAACACCCATGGAAAAGGAGTATAAATGAGACGCCATCTCCTCCCACCACCATTTTCACAGCAAAAGCAACACCGTTACAACACATGGTAACTTCAAGAGGACTATGAAATCACAATTAACACCACATGCCTTGATCGATTCACCAAATTTACACTTTTCATCTAGCTTTGGTATGATAAAAATACTAGACTCACATGAGTGATGGAGCCACATGCTCAATGGGGGCTCATCCCTGTCAACCCTCCAAGACATCCTCTTCCACTCTTTAAAAGTTCACCTTCAGCAAAATATTGCATGACAACACAAGGGTACACATCAACTTTCATAAACTTTAGCATATTTCATAACAACAAGGTCAAATGAAAGCACCTTCACTTCTTGGACTCCTTTGATAGAGAAATCTTTGTCCTTAATTTTGTGATTGTATTTCCAGGTAGAGATCCAGGTGTTTTAAAGATGCTCTGTGAAAGGAGGCAACAGAACATAATCATTACATTCCAATAAGTAAAAAGAATGCCCTTGAGAAAAAGTAAAGGAGAAAGGTGATCAGGTACTTAAGAAAATACTGGAGAGCTTACAGTTTTTTTAAAGAGTCTTCAGTTACTGAAGGGGTCAGTGATCAGTTACTCACCAGTAACTTCTGGAGGTCTACAGTAACAAAAAGAGAAGAACTGGTGAGGCTCAAAAGTAACTGAAGAAAGTCTCAAGTGAAGAAAAACTCGAGAGAAAAGAACTGGTGAAGCTCGCCAACAACTGATGGAGGTCTCCAGTTACTGAACAGTGTTGACCAGTGACTGATAAAATCTTCCAGTTACTGATCAATCTTCTCTAGTACTTTTTCTTAAGGGTGGACATGATAAGATGGACGGACCATTCATTTTAGATCCTATGCTTACAGAGTACTGGGCACATTATACGCTACCTCATGGAGCCATGCCTCCATAAACAGAAAAAGAGTAGAGTTGGAAACTAAAATTCATTTTTTGACACAATTAAAAAATTTCCAAGCATGGAACCATCTCTTAAAAATGCAGTACATTCCATTTAAAAACGGATAATGAAATTAGCAATGGTTGTACTCCATTGGCATTTCATAATTTTAAGAGGCATATTCTCAATTAACTGTTGAAATTTCATTTTGACAAGCAAGTGTGTTGCAAAGTTGACGGAGGAAAAATGATTCCTGGAATGGGAATCAAACTATGGACCTTTGCCTTGCTGCGCTAATGCATAGACCATGACACTACCCAGGTATCCAGTCACAAAGACAATTTTTATGAGGATTTATGGTCTCATTCACCTTTAATTATGATATACAGGGTTTGTCTGAAAATTTCAGAGAGTCCATTTCAAAAAATTATTGATCAGATAGGTGCAACACATTATAAGGTTTCAAAATAGGCTCCTCCTGCATCGACAGCACTTCCAGCAAGATTTCCAGGCATCAAAGGCATCATGGTAGGTCTCCAACAGATTGTCCTTTACAGCCTTGGTGCAAACCTCTTCCAATTTTTAAGCTGTCCCAAAATTAAGTCCTTTCAAGGGAGTTTTCAATTGTGGGAACAAAAAGAGGAGTCGGGGAGCCACGTCAGAACTGTACGGCAGCTGGGGAACTGTTGGCATCTTTGAATGAGCCAGGAAATGGGTCATGAGGAAGGCATTGTGGGCTGCCACGATGTCATGATGAAATTTCCAATCTTAGATGTCGAGCCGGACATGATGAACCCTACATTTGAGAATTCCACATGGAATCTGGCATTGACAGTTATACCATATGGTACAAACTCATGGTGGACAAGTCCCCTGATGTCAAAGAACCCAATGAGCATGGTCTTGACCTTTGACATTCTCATTCTGGCTTTCTTGGGGCGAGGGGATACAGAGGTGTCCTCCCTTACTCTCTGACACAACAACTATCGCAAATGGCGATAAAGCCACCACTGAAAGGTCAAACAACCAAGACTTGTCACCTGTGATGACATTATCTACAAAGTGAGGGGGTCACTTTCACATAAGTCCCAAAGCTCCTGGCATGTTTCAACTCGACATGATTTTTAGTCATCCATTAACACTTCTTGATCTTCACCCCCTGCCACACACCCTCATGGTGGCTTGCTGGGTATCGTGTAGATGTAGATGAACACTTTGGGTAACAGCTTTGCGCACACTTTTGGCATCAGCAAATTGTTCTTCACAATCTTGTGAACTGTAATTTTGGAATGCTTAATGTCTTTGCCACTAAACAAACACTCAAACGAAAGTCTGAGTTCCATATTCCTCTCACCCGCAGCCAATTTTCATCGGTGGTGGTCATTGATGGCCATCCAGCACTGGCTTCATTGCTGACCTCCTCACGGCCTTATCAAAAGGCCTTGTGCCACTGGTAAACTTGACGTTCCAACCAAAAATCATCACCAAAGGCTGTCTTTATCATTGGAAAAGTTTTCGCTGAGGCCTTGCTGAGTTTCACGCAAAAATTGATGGTAATCATTTGCTCTAAAGAGTACTGCATTACAGCTTGCACGGGAGACAAAAATGAGTTACATGGAAAACCCTGTCCCTACTCTCCAGTTAAAAAATTATTGCAAAGGGCGATAAGTCACTACTGAAAGATTTTATTTTGCCATTATGCAAGACAAGCACGGATGGAAAGCCAAAGATCCGTGGTTTGATTCTCAGTCCATGAAACCTTATTTCTATTCCAGTTTCAACACTCAATTAACTGACTGAAATCATAAGCTCAAGGTGTTTTAGTAGAGGTAAATGAATCATAAGGAAAATAAACAGGAAAATCATTCTACAACATAATCTCCACAAATATAATTAATGTACTCAATTGGTTACAATTGTACTCAGAGAGTCACAACGTACGTTAAGCTGTCAGAGAGATTTTCTGTTACTGCATGTGAACCCTTGACATACCTCCATAAATTCATGGCATTGGAGAACCAAAGAATCCTTTATTATTTCTTTGAAGCACTCCACCAGAGCAGGAAAATCAGAGCATTTCAGCAGATTTTCCTTATTCCTCATTATAAGAGTCAAACTAACTCTGAAAATTATTTTGGATCCTTCATAGAAGAGACAATCCCATACCCTGAGAACTGTCTGCAAAAAACAAAGATTCCAGATAAGTGGGGGCTATGTACCATTAACTTAACAAGGAAAATGTAGGTATATGCACTCATTAATAAAAATAGTATTAATTCAAGTAAAACATTTTTAAAACAATTAAAACAATCATCATCCCTCAAGAAAATAAGATATGTTTCTGCTTTTAATACAATCACCAAAATGAATAGCAAATGCATACTCAGCCAAACACAATGGCATAATAATAATATGCTTATTTGCCCAGTTGACAAATATACATTTTGTATTACAAAATGAAATTGTATAGGGCATGTCAAAGATGATCTACAAAGTAAAAATTTTATTTTACATTTAAAACATGTTTGGTTATGAGGTCATTTATACTGTAAAAGCATTCATTTCTTAGGTTGGTTGGTTGGTTATTTAGGGGAGGCGACCGACAGCTGAGGTCATTTGTGCCATATAGGATAGGTGGATAATTGGGTAATGGTAGGAGTTTTTAGGGAACGGAGGAAGGGTGGAGAGAAACCCGGCATCGGCATTAGCCTACTCTTAACAAAAGGTGCCAAGGGGACCACGGCTTAACGTCCCATCCAACGGACGGAGTACTGTACTTGAAATGCCCTCCACTAGGCACTCAAGTGGGGACCGGTTTTCCACTGAAAAATCCGCCACTGCCGGGAATAGAACCCGGGCCCTCGGGATGGGAGGCCAGTACTCTAGCCACCACACTAACCCGATCCCCTCATTTCTTAGGTACTTAGGAAACTTTCTTTTTAAAAAGTGGCATAGAATCAACTTGTTTACTACAATCTGGCAGATGGTTGTAGAGATTTATACACATTGACCGTGGGCCTATAGTTATCAGATTCATACTGGAGGAGTAGACGCGAAGATCATTTCTTCTTTGTGTTTCATGAGAATGTAAACTCATGTACATGTACTTTGTCATGAGAATGTTAACTTTCATTGACATCCTACTCTGAACATGCACTCTGAACAAGCAAGTTTTTCATGAACCCCTGAATGCATTGGTAATTAAAGTGTACTAAAAGATGTGACAGCCCAGAAAAACACATGTTTCTCACATAATTTCCCACGATCTGGAACAGCAATACAGAAACAGTGATCTGCACCATGATATTCTCACTAGAAAGATCCAAATGATAATGATCCAAAGTTCTGTTTCACCACAATGAACATGTTCTCAATGCCAGAGGCCAATTTAAAATTTCTTTGCCAACCTTTATTGTTGCTACAAACCTCATACTATTAACACAGAAATTTTGACATGGGAATCTTAAAAAAATTTTGTCTCAGATGGTCGTGAAGTGTATAGTGTCATGTTTTAACAACGGAGAGAAATAGGAAGGTTACTGAGGGAACAAAAAGGAGACAGATGAAACAGCCCAGTAGAAATTTGGTATCAGTTTTTTCAGTTTTCCACAGTTCACTTGCAACTGAATGTATACATCAAAAGTTCAACCTCAAGTTTAAGCATCCACCATTCTGAGTAGTGAAACACGGTCCTTTGCCTTTACTAAATTTTTCACCTCACTCTATCCTTTACATGTATTTATCCAGCAAACACATTACACTGCATATGCACACTTGCCTAGCTGCAGCTCAGTGCTTCAAATCCCATGGATGCTCCACAGCTATGTGCATGACTGTAAACATTGTACTAATAATGGAATCGTTTACCATATTTTTTTTATTGCCAGATCTGATAGAGTTTATAAAATAAAAAGACCTGCATTTTTCCGTTTTTTGATCAGTCAATTATTTCTCGAGTTATAAGCGGCAAAAAATGATGTTTTTAACCCTTTCGGAAAAGTGGGCGTGGTGCAACCTCTGACGTCATTGACTTCGTCCAATCACAACCGAGCCCACGAAGCTACATCGCCTTATCTCAATGGGGGGACACAGCTGACTCTGCCAATAGGAGCAGTTGCGACAGCATCTGTTCGAGCAGACCTTCCGAGAACCCCCCTCCACTCCCTTCCCTTCCCCCTAAAAGCAATCAAGGACGGGAGGAAAATGACGTCAATGTTATCAAAGCAGCTTTTCGGTGGGCGTCACCTTTTGCTTATTTTAATTTTTGATTAATGAATGAATGGTTGTGGTTAGAAGATTAATTTTTCACTAAAATTCATTTTTCGTTTCCATCTAACAATTTTGTGTACAAAATTGCAATTTTGGTCCAAGTAAACACCCCCATTACAGCTAAAATATTTTCCCAGTATCCAAGTACATACCGATATGAAACCATGATCACCTATAAAAGTCTAAATCACATAAAAAGCATAAAAAGTCTACATGCAGTACACTATTCTGTGACTTTTAGATAAAAACACACGCATTGCATATTGTTTTATTTTTTGCGTGCATATGTTTACACCTCAAAGACATAATGATGGAATGTAAAACTCATCTATTTAAATTCCAATATCTGTGGTTTGCCGATGACTTGTTTCACAATTAGTACGTATCATAAATTAATAACCAATGAAACATTTTTTGAATCCATACAGAAGCATGTTAAGCTGTCACTATTACCACAATCAAAGGCTCATGCATGTAGAATATTCACAGTGAACAAGACAAATAAAAATTGAGTAATTTACCTCAGTAGGCAGTACTTCAGCGAATAGGCAGACAAACCACTTCGTTGCAATCACAGCCCATGGAAGACCCAATGCAGTGACATGGGCATGCACTTCAGGCACCTTCATCCTGCCAAGCACAATTTAAAATTTTATACAATTGTCAATTACATTAATCAATCACATCGGACCCAAAGATCCACGGATCTTTCATTTCACTCGGATCCAAAGACATAGAGTAAAATCGGATCCAGATCACAGATTTTAAATTTTCGCTTCTTAGCAATTGAAGCACCCCGTGAATGGAATGTAGGTGCGGTAGATATTGACAAGAAGAGGATGTGTAACTCAGGTCACAAAATTAGATGAAAATGTTCCCATGCAACTAGAAGCAAAATAAAGAAATATGACTTTTTTCCCCATTACCCTGGTATCGCGGGAAAAAATATGTAGAATGTCACGCGGGTAGCCTAAATTCACCGGGATCAGGCGGACAACGAAGGCTAGTGTACTGCGCGAAGTTTGATTTCTATCGCAGTTTAATTTTTTCTTTCAGTCATTGCATCGAAAATGTTATCATCTTCAATTTCAAACCATTACATCTGAATACTCACTTTATTATACTTTTGTTGTTTAAATTAGATGTACAAAAGTACCATTAATAAATTAAGGATGGTCGGGTCGGATGCACGGGTCTTTCACTTCATTCGCTACTGAAATCATATCCAAAGACAGTAAAAATTCATATCCGGATCGGAGATTTTTTCAATTTCGTGGCTTAGTGATCGATGCCCCCCTCGAATGGAATGTACGTATGGTAGATACTGACAAGGAGAGGTTGTGTAACTTGGTCACGAAATGAGAAGATAATTTTTTCCGTGCAACAAAAACAAAATAAAAAGATACTCATCGTGACTTTTTTCTCCATAGGTCCGGATGCACGAGAAAAAATATAAAGCCGAATGTCACGTGGGTCGCCTACATTTGCCAGATTCCCGTGAACCTATAATAGCGTAGTTGTTAAAAATGAGGGCTAGTGTACTGTCAGTCGCGAGTTCGATCATTAACACTGCCTAGGAATACAGGCTATGCTGTATTCCTAGGGTAATGCAAGTAGGTAGTTAAGAAAAGTACATTATCAGAAATTTCATGCCAATTTATAATTTAATAAAATAATAAAATTTGGCATTAGTGAAATGATTGGAAAAATTTTTTACTGCAGAATTAAATGGTGGAATCATTATGTTAACTTTACAATGTATTTTTGAGTGACGCACTTGGAAATCTAGTTTAAACGATAGAAGTACAAAAAAGTTAGTATCCACACACAAAGGTTGGCAATGAAGGATTTTAAAGTTTTTGATTCAATGGTTGAAAGAAAAATTTTAAACAGCGATGTGAATCGAACTTCATTACCTGCAGTCCACTACCCCACTCTGCTATTGTCGGCTTATCTGATTTTGGAGAATACATGCTCCCCACATGTCATTCTACTGTTTTGTTGCAAACCAAAAAATGGAGAAAATATCCGAGACTTTTTTAAGTTTTGCTTATAGTAGCATGAAAAAAGGCTAATCTCATTTCAGGACCTCTCCTTAGGAGCAGAAAATTCTCAAATTTCACTTTAAAGGTTATTATTAATAAGACATTGCAAAATTACTAGTTTAGCAGCTTGAAATATTCTATAATAATTTTTTTTCTTAATAATGGAATCCCCAGGTATCCCATTATTGGGATCTCTTGGCCGCATCAAAAAATTTTTTGTGTTTCTAAAAAAGAATTTGAAAGCATTCAAGGATTTGATTAATACAGTAGAAACTCGAAATTACGAAGTCGACGGGACCGGAAAAATCGGCACTTCGTAATATCAAATTTCGTATCAACGAGTATCTTTCAAAAACATCGCGATGAAGCTCTTTTTCGTTTCCTTAAATTAAGATGAACTCTCGCGACGTACTTGCATGATTTACGAAGCTATAATTCATAAAAGTATACTTAAATGTGTGTTCATGCCCACAAGGTGCAAACAGTTTAACGCAACTTATTTGTCGGAGGTTGATTCTTCCGATTTTCGGGATTTCCACCACATCGTTCCATCTTTTCACGGCGGAAATCCCGAAACTCGGAAGAATTAAACTCCCATCTAAGCCCCGCGGAAATTTACATCGCGACAACTAACTTGCCGTTCTTTTTTCCAATGAATGATTAGGCAATGAAGCGTCTTTGCAAAATTTTTTGTGCAGTTTGGAATAAGCCTATGAAGCTTCATAGCGCATTTTTCTATATTATTTCCTAACAGTAGAACTCTTTAACTGAA
Organism: Platycnemis pennipes; assembly: GCA_933228895.1. Lineage (NCBI taxonomy): Eukaryota > Metazoa > Arthropoda > Insecta > Odonata > Platycnemididae > Platycnemis > Platycnemis pennipes. Next base: position 120,337,556 of record OW121854.1, on the reverse strand, counting down.
GCTGAAGCGATGTTTAATCATTAGTAATACTGATTGATGCATACAACAAGGAAGTGTGCGACTTGCGCGATCATTGGCACCTGATATTGAAATTAGAGGAATAAAATTTCGTTAGAAGAGGGTCTTTTCTCCGCGTCAGGCATAATATATGTATCTACCTACGTTAAGCTAAGACAGTGAAAATAAGATTCTCTCGCGGATGCTATGCGATGGATACACGTTATGTATTTTGTATAAATAATGCTAAGCCCATTAATTTCCCGAAATAACAATCGTTTTTCTCCCTTGGATTCAGCTTATTTGTGCGTGGTTATTTCCGAGATGATAGAGCTGAAAGAAGAGCTTATAGAAGAGTCCAGCTGTGTACCTCCTTTCAGAAGTAGGGTGTACAAGCCACGCACTTCAACGGTGAAGGTTGATAGTTCCTTTAACACTTCATCGGCTACTAACGATGCTAACATTACAAATCAATAATTTTCGTTTTTCACGCTACTACACGAAAGCTTCAGTTGTGGTTCTATTCAGATTAGGTCTGCCTGCCTGCTCTTCATTTATTATATCTCAGAATTCTTTTAAACATTCGCTATTGAATTGAAATTTGGGATATTTTGCTAATCGTTTTTCCTTTGCTTACGATCAAGCAAGGAGACTAGCGTCCAAGCATTGCAGCTCCAGGTCAGGCCACGCATCAAGCTGGAAGCGGCCTTCTTTCCCTCCTTTCCCCCTCGCTGTGGGTGGGGGTTACTCCATTCGCCCGCTCACAAAAACAGCTGCGAGGCCCATGACCTCGTAGTATCCTACGACTGTTGTGAGGGTGATCCACCTGGGATTCAAGGCCAAGGGCTGCGCGCGAAGAATAAACCTCGAATGAATCATCAGCTTTACGCCGAATAGTCGCATCTTATCTTCCTCCTCCCTTACCTCAATTTGCTGCGTCGGCGGAGAGGGAAAACATGACTCTGGCGAGTGGAGCTTTTACCATGAATCAAGATATGCCCGCAAAACAATATTTACGCTGAGTTAGACCCATCGGCGTGCACAGATTCCTTGAGATTGGGGAGGGAACTTCTTAAAGGGCCCAAGAGGGCGGGCCTGCAAAGTCAGCGTGGGGCATCTCATGCTAGCCTAGCGTTGAGGGGGTGGGACGGAGGGGCACTCGAAGGGGCCTGATATCCCGGAGGGCGGGCACGGGGGGCTTGGGTGTGAGGGGGATGGCTCGTGCCCACTCATAGAGCGGGAAGGGGGGACACGGAGGGTGACTTGAAGGGGAAATATAGCCAGTGTGGGAGGGATAGATTAGCCGCAAGTGAGAGAGAAAAAGCACTTTTTCTTAACTTATTTGATTCAACTTCTTGAATCATTTTCACCTTCTCCTCCAACGATATTCCCCTTCTCTTTCTCTTTGGTTGTGATGGTTCCATGTCCCTGACCGTTAAAACACTCGGAACTCCTTTCCTACGCCACTACCCACAGATCCTGGCCAATTCGTTTCTTGCTTCCGCACTGACTAGGTACCAACTAACTCCCGCCCCCGATGTCCTCCGGGGGGGTGTCGTCCGATAGCACAAGAAAGAGATGAAAGCGCCTCCAATTGGGCTAGGATGCTGACGAGGCTTTCTGCTCCTTCTCCGACGGCGTGACTTTCGGCATCTCATAGGATGGTTCCACTTATCCTCTTCTTGATTATATCTCTAATAAGGATTAAGCTACAAAACACTCAAAAGTTTCTTTATCGATCTGCAGGAACGCAGCTGATCTCTCTTTTAGGATATTTCTTCGATCGCTATGTTGGAGTGAAAGGGGAGGAGGGTACACCATTTTCCGATACAAATATATATATATGGGTGCTTGAGCGTTTTTTCCCATTGATTATGCATGCGCCCAGAACTAGTCTTCCTTTAGAATTAATTTGCGGTAAACTAAGTGGCCCTATGAACCATGCGAACTCATGCTTTCTCTGATTTTCTTTGCTGTTGGAAGAAGGGAAGGGAAATGCGTATGAAGAGCCTTGCTCGATGACTACATCAAAACGCTCAATGAGGACGGTAAATTAAACATGAGTCCTTCGATGATAACTATTGCCAGCCGGAATAATTATGCCGTCGAGCAAGGTTGAGTGTAATCAGTCTGGAATAGTGAGAAAAAAAGCTTCCTTGGGTTATATTCACGACTGAATCTACCGCTCGAACAACATAGCACCATCTCCGATACATGTCGTAGTTATTGCAAACGCGCAGCAAAAGATTTCTATACCATGAATATTCATCATGGATTTATGTTTGGGAAAACTGGTAACAAAAAAATGCCAGGGATCATGAGAGGAAAATGCTGGTTGTAGCAATTAGTCTCTCGCCGGCGAGTATATCCGTACACGACTACTTAACATTTTTTTACTCGTTGGCAACTCTGTGGACTCGTGGTTACAAAGCCGAACGCATTTTATGTCAGATTGGTTTCATATTTTATGAGCTACGATGCCTACGATTCAAAGTCGTCCTTAAGGTCTGGTTTCACTGTGGCGTCCAGCGACCACGTCCAACCGCTGCGTCTGGATGACGCGGCCGGGTGGTTTCATTCAGGCGTCTACATCCTGTTTCCGAGGCTGGTCGATGTGGGAGAATGCGTATTTAGTTTAATTAAAAATTTATTATCGGTTTGTGTTTCCTGAGAATGAGTTGATTTTACGCTTAAATGGATGGTGACGATTTAGTTTTGTTGGAAGACGAAGAAAAGGACGACCAATGTTGCAAGTAGTTTTACAAAAAAGAGCTGGAAAGGACGCGTAATATAAAATGCGGAGAGAGGAGAGCAGAAAAATCACCGAAATTTGGGACTGCCCGACTAGGCGTCTCCTAGGTGCTCTCGAAACAGTCGAGACGCAGACGTCGGGCATCAGCCGTCGAACACGACGGCCGAGACGTATCAGTGAAACCGAACCCATTTGATATAGATTGGATGAGTACGGCAGTGACTTCCGGCTGCTGGACGCGGACGCCGCACGCGGCCGCGGGATGCCCCAGCGAAACCACACCTTTACTATTGTAGCATTGAAAAATGATATATCGTTCAGGTAATACATTCAGTGCATAATGTATTCGGCGACGATGATTAATTAGATGTTTAAATCTGACAAGGAGCGCCGGAAAACGTTACTGTGATCCATCACTATTCGTATAAACGAGTAACTTTTACACGCCGGGACCAAGATCCGAGGTTCGTAATTTCAAAACTTCGTTATTTCGTAATATCGCGTACTGTTACATACACTTAGATACCCTTTTGGTCGGGACCGAAGATTTTGCTTCGTAAAATCAAAATTTCGTAATTTCGAAGTTCGTATTTTCGAGTTTCTACTGTAATTGGAAATTAATTCCTTTATTGATGAAAATGAACTTAATGTTTCTTTTAACTGCACTCTAAAGAATTGTTGTACCGGTTTCAAAAATGTTTGCTTGATGAGTATCACCCAATCAATCAATCAGTTTATTTGTCGTTAAATGATATAAATCACAATAGACATTGTCAAAAAATATACATTTACATACAGAAATGAAAAGGAAAAACAATATGAAATATGAAACAAATTGATACCTAAAACTTTGTATAAGTCAGGTGTTACAATATATTACAATAATAGTTGACCCTTTAGTCACCAAGACCTTTGGAATCCCCGGACATGTATTCTTCAAATGAATACAGGGGTTTCCTGCACAACCATTTCTGGGCCATATTTTTAAAATTATTTGTCTTTTTTAACTTCATCTCACTAGGCAGTATGTTGTATGCCTTAATGGCCATGTTTTTAAAATTATTTTTGGTCTTTGACAGTCTATAGAATGGTGTATCCAGGTCTTCTTTATGCCTGGTGTGGTGTGTGTGTACATCAGACCTACACGTCAATGTTGTAAGGTTGTCTTTGGCAAATTTTAGTAACTCATATATATATAGAGAATACACAGTCATAATTCCTGGCTGAAGAAAGAAAGGCTTGCAGTGATCCTTATCTTTAAATTGAATAGTGTCCTTATAGCTTTCTTTTGTAACAAGAGCACCTTACTTGCCTTGGGAGCATTACCCCACAATATAATCCCGTAACAGATGTGACTTTGAAAAAATGCATAATACACATTCATCAATACTGTCTTTGATACAATTGGCTTTAGTTTTCTGAGAAGATACAGAACTCTACTGATTTTATTACATATTTTATCGATGTGGGTATCCCATGAGAGCCTCTGGTCTAGGTGAAAACCCAGGACATTGACTGAATCTATTTCGTTATATGTTTCTTTTAGTGCGAAAGTGAATTTTAAGGTCTTACTCTCATTTAAGAATAGTTCATTGCCTTTGAACCATTCACTAGCCCTGCTTAACATATTATTGGCCGTTTGCCATGCAATTTTATAATCTGCATCGTATGTGATAAGGAAGGTGATCTTTATATTATAAGTAATAAGATATGGTTATTGCATCCGTAAATCTTGATCCATGAAAATATTATCCACATAGATGATAGGAAGTTGATTTTTTCTACAATAAATTTACTTGTTTTTTGGTAAATCTATAATTTTTGCTGTATTTATATATTTATTAAAAATCTAGGATTAGCAAATGAATGAAATTCAGAATCGAATATCTGAAACTAAGGATCCGAAACCGAGATAAAGATCCAAATCCCAGGCAAGGATCCGGTTCCAGATCAGACAAAAAACCTGGATCCGTCCATCACTAGTTATAGGCATCTCAAAGATGTATAAACTTCAGTCACCTATATCTTAGGTAATAATAAAAACATTATATAATGACAACTTAAATTATTATCATTATTTTGCATTCCACCAATTGGGGTACACTTTGATTGAGTTTACTCAGTTATACTTGTTCTCTCAACTTTTCTACAGGGGGCCACAATCCATAACTTTTTGGCTGCAGCATGTGGTGATATTCAATGGGCCTATAACAACTTTTCTCTTGCATACAACATGTGGGAAAGCTTCTAAGTTTTTGAAATTACCTAGATATATTTGTTTGAGCTGCCATATTTGCAGTAGGGAAGATAATCTACGTCAGTGTACGATTTTACATGTCAGATGTACATTAGAGTAAACAAATTTGATTATTTTCCAGATAATTGACTCTTTTCTGGAACCCAAGGTTGATTCCATTGATGCAGCAAATAGGTTTAGGTTTTTTCACTTAAAAATAACATAATATTTACCTCTCTCCCTTCCACCCAAAATAACCACCCTCTTTTCCCCCTTCCTTGCTCCTCTCAAATTCTTCCTTCTATAACCCCCTTCAGAATTCCATTGATCTTAAGCCAATGTCCCACGGTCAAATTTGCATTTAATTTTTGTTTACAAATTGGATACAACTGAGTTTGACCATGTGGAATTGTATTCAAATGGATGTGGGTCCAAACATTTGTTGATTAATTTGGTCCAAACAGATAGAACTTGCATAAAAATCCACCCAAATGCATGAAACCAACCAATCACAGACTTCCAAAAATGTGAGCATCACACTCTGCTTTTTTGAGAGATTGAAGTTTTGTGATCACAGAACAAATGTATTTATGAGGCACTAACACAGTTATTGTACTTATTGAGTGCATGAAATAGATGAAATTATATATGGTATACCTAATGCAAAATTTGTTCACATAAACTCAATTTATGCATGACTTCGTAGGTAAAATTAAAATTGTCATGGCTTACTTGTATTCAGTCGTGGACGCCATTTTCATTGTTTAGCATTTTCTTGCATTCCTTTGGTTTGTCTGTTTTGGACCAAAACACTGCCCTGTGGGACACCCCTTTTCTGTTTCATCAAAAAAAAATTGGATGGAACTGTTTCGACAGAAAGTTTTCTGAAAATTTGACAGTGGGACACCAGCATTAAATACTTCTTCCCCCATTTTCCTTGAGCAATTTCTCATCTTACACTAACATCTCATGAACTTACTTGTTTATGGCTCATTCTGTCCACTGTACTTTGGGGGTAATCACAAACTGCTCACTCTATGTGTAAGATACGAAAGCTGGAATTATACCACCCAAAATCCATCTAATAGCCTAAAGTGATAATTAACGAGCCTGGAATGATATCTGACAACACTATAGTGTCTGTGTTGTATCATGGACAGAGACCCTGCCTTTGAAACTCCATTCCGGAGCATTTTCTGCATGGCAGTAGTTTGTTTATATTAGTTGGCATATGCTAATGTACTTTAAGATCAGTGGCATCGGAAGTGGGGAGCAGGAGGGGCCGAAGGACCCCCCAGAATTTGCCTCAGGCCCTTGAGAAATGAGTACCCTTCATTAATAAAAATTAAATTTCATTTGTTTCCAGCTAGTATTTTCCCTTCTGACATATATTCTCAAACCTTCATATGCTCTTATAACGAAATTCTAGTCTCTAACCCCTCCTATCTGCAAGAAAATGCAGGCCCTTTCCTTAGGAGCTGGGCCTTTTTCAAGGTTGCCCCCCAAGTAAACATACATAGTTCCAACGCCTCTGTTTAAGATAATAATTATAGTGGCAATTATTATAGGACTTTAAATACCTTTATAATGAATGAAATTCTGTCAGAAAATCTGAGAAGAGGTATGCAATGTAAAAATAACAGAGTTAGCTTAAAAAAAAACTATTTTCTTACACATATCATCCATAAAATTGATTGAGGCATGTGAGATGTAGTGGAAAGTATACATATTGACCATAAAACATTGTTTTATTATCAATAAGTATATATTATCCATAGTGATGGCCATAGAAATAAATAACAGAGATTAATTTTAATTACTTTCTAGTTATTTTATTTGTTTAGTTATATTGCTTAGTTATTCTAGCATAACTTTCAAAAGGGTCCTAATGGAATTTTATTATTTTTTTATTGCTGATGAGAAAGCCACCAATAGACAAGTTGTATATTTCCCTTCAAAATATATCATGAAAATTCTAAAAGTAATATAAAATATTTGAAAATTACTAATTAATATCACCCTTCTTTTATTTCAAACAGTATTAAAAGTGAAATAAAAATTTTCATACCAGGTTTAATTCATATCTAATGGACACATGCATTATTCATTTTATACAAAACAACCTGTGAATTAACTCATGGGAATATATATGAGGAATGAGGAAAAAAGCAGCATTATACATGAAATATTACCTCACAAGTTCAGCAAGGACATCAATGTCAGTTATAAGGCCTGCCATTGTACAAATGTAATACTGAGGCAATATGTGTTCAACCAACATCTTCAGAAGCCAAAATGCTGTTTCCTCATCCTTCGTTACCAGTAGCAGTAATCCCACAATGTAATTAAGACCCTGCAACAAAAAGTCCATACACAGCTTACACCAAGGCTAGATTGAAACAAAGACATTTAAAACATTTGTGTTGCCAAGAGGCACACCATTCAAATGGGGACAATTCTTCCTTGATTATCCACCAGTTAACGTAATTCATGGTCATAAAAAATTTTGTCAAAGAGTCAGACCTCGAAATATCAACAGCAATACTAATTCTGATGGAAAACAGTACAATACAAAAACTAACAAAATACCTAACACATATAATAAAAGATTTGAATTGACTTTGCTGAAATGAACATTTCTGCAAGACTTGATAAGTAGGGTCATTTACCATGTTTTTTTGTTTTTGCTGATCTGATAGTTTGTAAAATAAAAATACCCATTATTTTCCGTTCTATGATCCAAAAACTAGTTCTCTAATAATAAGTGGCAAAAAGCTGATGTTTTCAACCCTTTCGGAAAAGTGGGTGAGCAAAAGACTTCCACGTCATCCACTTTGTCTGATCACAACTGAGACTGAGGAGTCTTATCACAATGGGGGACACACAGCTGACTCTGCCGATGGAAGTGGTTGTGACAGGATCTGTGCAAGCAGACCTTCCGCCCCCACCTCCTCCCCCCTCCCTTTCCCTAAAAACAATCAAGAATCAGGGGCGTCGGAACTATATTCGTTGGGAGGGGCCAACCTTGAAAAGGGCCCAGCTCTTAAGAAAAGGGCCCGGCTCCTATGAAAAAAGCCCACATTTTTTTGCCGGTAGGAGGGGGTAGAGAATAGAATTCCACTAAAAGTGCATATGAAGGTGGTAGAATATGCGTCGGAAGGGAAAAGGCAAGCTACAAACCAGTGAAATTTAATTTTTATAATGAAGACTCATTTCTCAAGGGCCTGGGACAAATTCTGGGGGGCCCTCCTTGCTCCCCACTTCCTATGCCGCTGTCAAGAATCAAGAATCTATCCTTAACGCAACTCGTTCAGTGGAAGTCACCTTTTGCTTATTTTAATTTTTGATTTATAAGTGAATGGTTCTGGTTAGAAGATTAATTTTTTCACCACAATTCATTTTTCGTTTCCATCTAATGATTTCGTGAACAAAAGAGTGATTTCGGTTCTGAGTAAATGCCCACATTAAACGACTGCAACAAAACTGGAATTCAAACCTAATTTTGAAAGTAAATCATATTAGATGACTCCTGGGGGGGTGTGCTTGAATCGCTTGGGATTGATTCCGGTACGTAACTAAGGACTCACTCGTATGTTTTTACATTGTGTTTGGGATTATTCCGTACCGGAATCAATCTCGAACGATTCAAGCACACCCCCCCCAGGATAAAGATTTTTATAGATTCCTGATCAAGATGGGCCTATAATATCCTAAATGCTTTGGTGTTCCACTTGATGTGAGGATGAGACAGAAATGCGAGAGCTTTAAAAATGTGTGGAGAAAGAGAACAGTTAAAATTTATATGTAGAGTAAAAATAGAGTACACGCAAATGGAAGGAAGCATTGAAAACCAACAAATAATGAAAATTCTGTAATTATGGGCCTGTGATTCATCCTCAGTTCTGAATTAATTTCAAGTCAACTCTTCTCTCTCCAACAAAAACCAAATAACTCCACAGTAATATTACTCCTCTATCACTAGCTCTCGTCACTACCACTATCTCCAGCTCTAGTCACAGAAACCATATCAATACATATACTTTCTTTCTCATAACAGTTGAGTGTGTCCCCTCTCCTCTAGACAACCACCAGGTTTACCATCTCTATTCCTTCTTACAGCTCTCATCCTCCTCCATATCATATAAATGAACAAATTTGATTTTTCCACAAATTAATTTTTACTCCACTACCCAACTGCTAAGTCATCATCAGGTGTACCACAAAATGTTTTTCCAGCAAGTATATATATATATATATACTATAGTGAAGAGGGGTGGGTTTGGGTTTATTGGGATTGAAGGTGGGGGTAAGGAATGTCAAAGGGATGGGGGAAGGGCGTGGTAGACGAGGGAAATGGTTTAGCGACGTATGACGCATTAGGTCGTTATGGTGGGTGGGTATCCCTGAACAATAGCAGGTCTATGAGGGGTGAACAGGAGGCATACATAAGGTGACCAGATTTCTGATCTGCTAAACCGGGACAAACTGTCGCTTCTCCTGAAGCATAGGCAATTTTACATGTATGTATGTATGTATTCATGTTTCTTTGGTCAAGTGAAGCGTTAGAAAAGTTGTCACTCTTGAGTCCTACACAACTCACTTTTCCAGCACCCGAATTGGTGCAACTTCCTGATGCTACATATGTAAGAGCTTAGTATATTATATATATATGAATGTATATGTATTAAGCATTTTTAATTCAATAGAACAATAAAAGAAATCAAATATTAAGGAAAAAGATTTTTAATTCATTTTAATGTTTATGAAATTATTTTTTATTAAACTTTTCAAAGAGATTTGTATTCAAAATTCAAATTCACAAAAATCACACTTAATTTATGATATTTTTCAGATGAAAGAATTACTGTACCAAACATATGTACGGATTTTTCATGTAAGAAGCTGTTTGAACCATTATTTTTACAAGCGTTCAAAAAAAGACCAAAATTCATAAAACAAACTGATTATTTTGATAGCATAAATCAAAAGACCGGTACAAATTAGAATTTTTGTTTAGTCTTTCGGGACACCGGGATAAACACCCCAAAACCGGTACTGTCCCGGCCAAACCGGTACGTATGGTCACCTTAGTTATGAAGTAAGCTATAGCTCCAAGTCAGTATCGGAACCATTGATGTAATTTAAATCAATGTAAAAATACAATTACCACCTGGACTCATATCTGGGCATTTACAAAAATGAGAATATTATTTAGAATCTTTCATGGTCTAAGAAACAGATGAGGTTAGAAGAGGGTTTTTATATGAATGCCTGTCTATTCTAGGTTCGGGTTTTTGGGAATGCTAGAACCCACTTCATCGGCAAAAAAAATTTGTCTGGCCTTTCATTTATGTTATGTTTGTCTCAATTCCCAAATTCATGACAGTGTCATCGATGAACTTCCTACGGATACGTATTATCGCCTTTCATTCCAGTTAGAGTAAATTCTTTTCTAATAGCCTAGTAGAGATTTGGAAGAATGGAAAACGCAGGCATCATATAAGATATAAGGGACAGGTTGTGAAGGATGTAAAAGAGAGGGGTTACGTCAAGATGAATAGGTAGGCCGATAGAAGAGTCGAGTGGAGAGCTGCGTCAAAGCAATCCTACGGTCGGCGTCAAAATGATGTGCCGCTGCACTTTGAAAATTTATATCTGGATATGCGTTCGTGTTAATGCAATGTAATATGCATCATTATAACTAGATTGTGTTTAAACATTTTCGTTAATTAACGGCAAAATATGTGTTTTATAAATATGCGTTTGCACTTATATGTAGCTATATTCATTCTGGCAACTTTTGATGAAAGCTGAATGCTGTAAATGTAGTAGTTTTCCCTAAAATGAGTGGCAAAGTTCATCAAGTTGTGAAAACTGCTAATTTTATGGTGGGCGGGGTTAATTATTTAGTTGTCGTGTCTAAATTTTTAAATTTGATATTGATTTAAAATATTACCGGAAATAACAATAAAATTACCGTTGAATTGATGCATTTTACATTGCATTAGCATGAACGCATATCCAGATATAAATTTTCAAAGTGCAGCGGCACACCATTTTGACGCCGACAGTAAGATTGGTGACTGATGATGATGATGATGAAATCAGGTACTTGTCACTCGGTAACCTATGTTCACACTTTTTACGGTATATTTGATGTATCACTATATTACTATTTTTTTCACCTTGCTACTCCTATTTTTGGTTAGACTTAATGTTTCTTATCACGTTCTTGTGTCTCAAAATGTAACAATTTTGAAAGTGGTCCACTTCGGAATACAGTATAAATCTTTAAAATACTCACTTTCTGAACCCCACAGAAACTTTCATTTAAATACTTTTACGTATAAATGAAATAAAAATACTCTGTATACTCCTGATAATGTCTACGGAGTAGACGAAACCCGGGTCGGCAAATTAAAAATAGTGTGGAGTATACAGAGTATTTTTATTTCATTTATACGCAAACATGCAGTTCCACCAAGTGACGCCTGAAACTGTGCAGTAAATACATTTAGTTTCACCGAATGAACACCTACTTAATTTGGAAGTTGCACAAAAAAGTATCCCGTATGATTTTTATGAATGAAATGCCGTTGTAGATTCAAGAATGAGCTGCTAAATCTTTTTTAATACCTTTCAATACCTTCACGAAAAGAGCAATGCAGTTTATGGCATCTCGTTTGGACGAACATTTTAGCATCATTGCAATGTCATAAATGAATATTCAACGGATACATTGAGAGACAGTATTTTACATTGGAATTGTATTCATCTGAGAGCTAGTTGGAGGGATAGCTAAAATTGTCAATAAATATATAAACGCGATACAAATCCAAAACAATGTTTCATGACAGAAAAATGCTTTAAATTACGTACATACTTTACCGAGAAATAGTGCAAAATTTAAATAAACGCGAGTTGTAACCATGAGGATTTACATTTTACGTCATTCTACGGTAAGGTGACCAGATTTTAACATTCGTAAAGCGGGGCACCATTTCACCGGGGAGATTGGGGGGGGGGGGGGATTTTGATTAAAAATTTGGTCTATATTATTATTATTAGTGTTCTACCGGTGAAGGTAGGTTTAAATGGACATTTAATTCCTCCCACCCCCTAAATTTCACACGATGTCTCTCTTCAGCCCCTCATACCTCCTGCCTCCCAACATTCCATCCAAGCTAACCGTTCTTCTCCTCCCTCTTCCCCGCTTACCCAACGCTCTTCCCTCAATCGCCTCCTTCAAAACACCAGCCCCTTTCATTACCTTTTCCATCCACACCTTCTGCCTTCTCCTAATTTCATCTATCAAATTTCTTTCCTATCCTAACAATTCTAGCACTTCATCGTTCGTCTTCCTTTCGACCCACTTTACTTTCTCCATCCTTCTCCACTCCCACATAGCCCTAAGTCTATTTTCATCTTCTTTTCGCAAAGCCCACGTTTCCGCCCCATATAGTGCAACGCTCCATATTAAACTTTTCACTAGTCTTTTCTTCACTTCCGTACTAAACGCCCCTGTCGTTAGTTCACGCCTCCGAGTAAAAGTTTATTTCTCCAATGCAATTCTCTTTCTCACTTCAATGCTGCTATAGCCTTTTTCTTCCAACACACTACCTAGATAGCTAAATTGCTCTACCTGCTCTAGCTTCTGACCTACTTTTATCGTTATATTATCCCTTTTTGTTCTTGAAAATTGCATTACTTTCGTTTTCTTCTGGTTTATCTTCATTCCATATCTTTCGCACTGTTCCTGCAACGCATCCAGCATTTTTTGCAAGCCACGGGCTGACTGGCTGAGTAGCGCTTGGTCATCCGAAAATCTCACAGATTTTATCAATTTCCCCCCGACCTTTGCTCCAGCTTCCAGCTCATCCCAAGCCTCTCTCACCATTTTCTCCGAGTGTATGTTGAAAAGTACCGGCGATAATGAACAGCCCTGCCTAACTCCCCTCCCTATTGTGGCCCAATCCGATTCTCCATCGGCTACTCTCACCTGCGTCTTCTGCGCCATGCATAAATTCCGGATCAATCTCCTGTCTCTCCAGTCTACTCCTATGTACCTCAATATTTCCATTAACTCGTCCCACCCCACTCTTTCGAACGCCTTTTCGAAATCAACAAAGCCCGCGAATACATCCTGATCGCTAGCGAAACATGACGCCATAAGAATAAAATCTGTAGAAGAGTACGAATTGTTCTCTCTTCATTTTGCAGCTACGAAATGTTTTCGTCACTGCCAATACCCAAAAATGCTACTGTTCATTAAGTCCAAACAATGGTGGTCGATTTGTAGCAACTGATCAAGGCGAACTTTGATAAGCAGTTCCTGATAATCAGTTCTCAACAATTAATTTTATTATTAAAGTTTAACATTATAAAATTTACAAAAATAATATAAAACTCATATCCTGGTGAAATAGCTACATGGAAGCCGAAAACCGCATATTCCCTTCCCGTTCTCCCACCGTTCCCTAGCTTGTCGTGTATTCTTTCTAAAAATCGGGACTTTCTTAAAACCCCGCGGGACGCGGGATAAATTGTTAAAAATCGGGACTGTCCCGCTAAAAGCGGGACGTATGGTCACCTTAGGCATACAGCATGTCATTAAGGTTTTCTCCCTTCGAACCCACAGTTTTCAGAATCTCTAGCTGTTCTAGAGCATCCAGGCGGAGGCGTTTCCTTTCTACATGCAGAACTTCAGGGGTGAAGTCACTAATGTGTCTTTTTTTCGATAGATGTTGTGCAAAATGGGAAGTTTCGTTTGAAGTTTTGAAACAAGTCCTATGTTTTTTACCCTCTGTTGGATTTACTGTCCTGTTTGGCCGATATATACGGCCGAGCATTTACATTCAAGTTGGTTCACTCTGCTCTTTTCTAATAAAGGGATTTCATCCTTAGTTGTAGATAGAAGACTTTGTAAGTTAGCTTTGTTGCAGAAAGCTGGTTTATCTTTAGGTACCTAGGACTTTTGTGGATATATGAGATAACTGGCCGAGGTAATGCATTCTCTTTGCATCCGTATCACTTACTGAGGAGGAGCTACCATAGGTGGAGTTAATGGCTATCTTATTGAGTTTTTTTCTAAGAGAACTTGAAATACCTCCTAGCAGGTACATATATTACCTGACAATATCCTACTTCTCGATTGTGATGCCCATAAGCCACCAAAACATTGAAAAGCATCTGTCGATGGGATTTTTCTGCTCGTGACGATTCCTCTGTGAAGAAGATGTTGTCTGGGAATGTGCGAGGGAGATCTGTTCGCACAATATCAACCAGCGACTCATCCTTCGGACCGGCTAAAATCGTACCGTATAAATTGGGGGAGGCACGTTCACGCATGAGATCAGCACCACTAACAGACATCCAAACCTGAAACAATAACAAAATTTGTACATGATTACCATGGATATTAATTCTACTAGACAAGGTGACTATGGTGACTAGTGGCTAAAGAGCACATCCTACGTCATTGTCCAAAAATGAGAAGTTCGAAGAACATTTACGATGGGAAAATCACAAGATGAATGCTTAAGTATACAACCTCATAGTTTGCCCACAAGTTGAAGAAAGGAAGTCACCGTGTGATGAAAAACTTACCCGAGCACGTAGACTTCCAGGTATTCCTTTCCGTACGTAACGTTTCACGGTGAGGTTTCTTTTTAGAGATTTGCCCTCGCCAAATAAATCAGACCATTTTTTCGCTCTCTTAGCTAACACAACTAAATAATGTGACATAAAATCCTCATAAGTCTCATAATCGAAGTCATCTGGCCTCTCAAATCCATATTCATCAACTTTGCTGCAAGTAGAATAGAAATAATCTTCACACTTAAAATGAATGGTAATGAGCAGCAAGATGTTTAAACTTAACCGGTATATGTCATAAACAACACACGTAAACAGATACCAACACTACCGAGGAAGGAGTACGTAGCAGCTTACCTGAAGGAAGAAGAAACAGCCATATTATACTCCAACCCAGGGAGTGTATAAATTAATATAGTATCCCTGTCCAACCGATCACTGGGTGAAAGATTTTCATCAGCACCCTGATGACCCAAAATGTTTTATCATTTCTATTGACGATATGAGCCCGGTCACCTTAGCCCACGTCAATTGGCCCAACGAACGCGCCCCATGCCGTAAAACATAATTGCCAACATACGAAAGACTACTTCCACTATGTGTTTACATAAATCTGAAATGCTCAAGTTAACTTTAACAATCACGATACACCTAAAATGGTACCTAGAAATACTATATAAACGCCAAATTTGTTTTTAAGGTTGGGATGGATCAAATGTACTTTCCACACCATTGGCGCCAACTTTAAATGATTTTCCTTTTGGGAGGGGTTCTCAGATGGCATTTTACTTAACTATAATTGAGACATTGAAAGTGTTCTCAGGGGTGTTCTTTTTGGCAGCATAGAAGGCCTGTTTCCCGCAATCACAGTCTTCATTACTTTTTCTTACTATTAGTTTTCTACCTTTGAAAGGTAGGTCTAAATTCGGATATTCTTTTCAAATACCCCTACATTCCCCACTTCAGCCCCTCATAGCTACTACCTCCCCCATGAATATGTATACATATTCATGACCTCCCCTCATGTTATGCATACTCACTTTCTCCTCCCTCCAACCCAAATTCATCTTTATTGTTTCAAGAAGGTTCATCATGTGATTGTTCTAGGGATATGGGCTGTGACATCATAGCCCTGGTGAAAAAAAACTGTTGCAGACAGTGTGACAGAAGCGTGAACACAGTGTGCTTAGAATGTGACAAGAGCGTGATTACTGTGTGTATGCACCGTGAAAAAAGCGTAAATTGGGACTGAAAATCGTGCAGAAAGCATGATAGACACTGTGATGGACACGGTGTGAGGACACGTGCACACATTGTGAAGACACTGTGACTAATAACCATGTACAGTGTGCTGCACATTGTGGTCACACTGTCCATCACGCTTTGAAGGGAGCACACTGTGTACATACACTGTGACTAATACACATTGTTGTCACACTGTCTGTCACGGTTTATTTTCACCAGGGAGGATAAAAACCCAATTAGTGGCAAACCCATACAGCACATGTTATGTAATTATTATTGTAGGTTGGGTCGAAATGTAGACTAAGGTGTATCACCATATTTATCTAAACAATACTAGTGGTTGTTCGGGGTAAATTGAGCTGAATAGGTTCAACTCAAATTATCCCAATATTACACGGATTTCAAAATAAACTTTTAATGAAGATTTTCTGATCGAACACTTGAGTTATGATTGTCCATGCTGATTACTTACTTCCTCGCCAAAATGCAAATTTTAATATCTGAATACGAAAGGCGATGAACAAGTTGCTTAAGCAACTTTTTCCTCTAGTATTCACAGATTAAATACAATTTAAATCTCATTTAGAGATGGACATCTTTTTAAGCAACTCACGAAGGAACATGCTCCAGTCCTTTCTTTAGCTTTGACCGATCAATCTTCCTGGCATCCCATGCGTATATACCATTAATCTTTCATTATACTATACCATTTTTCTTTCATTTGGAGCATGAGCTACCCTTTTATCACATCTAGCATGGAGTCCATGGGAAGGGAGAAAGAAAATATCCCATTTTTCTTGAGCTACCTGGCCATGAATGACAAAAAACTTTTAACCTCCACATTCCTGAATTTTCAACATTTCTAGGAAATTAAAGATTAACTTAAATAATATTTTTGGAACATGATTTTTAAGGTTAAAAGTTTGGCTAAACTGGAGAAATTTGATATCATATGGACTGGTCATCTTCAAAAATAAAAAAATAAGCATAACTTTCATATAATTCCAAAATAAATTTTACAACAAATTTAAATGGCTTGTTTTTCATTTGAATACAACAAAATATTTCATACATTCATGACGAGTAAAATTATTAATTCAATACACTATCAAACCGCAAAACATTCACAAGGTGAACGGACTGGATACCAATGGCATTGTTAACATGAGTATATACAGCAGCATCTTTCATTGAAAAGTTTTTCCAAAGTAGATATCATGAAAAATTAGTCATACAACTTTAGGGAAGACCCTAATGGCACCAACATTTCAAGTACATTCATTGTGCTTATCATTCACTTGTAGTAAACACATTATCTAATGAATACATCTGATTGCAGTGAAAAAGCTTCAAACATTATTTCATCCAAAAATATCGAATTGGTAATCACAGAATTGATTGAATATTCATATCAAAATACTGTAAAAAATATTGATTTCTGAGAAATTCAGGGAATGTCATTTTCTTTTTGGGCCAATCACCACACATTAGCAACTGGTTATCCAAATTCTGCAACAAAATGCCAAAATTTTTACTCAAATTTTATACCCTGAGCAAGAGGCAGCTCTTTGCTATGGTTTATTGTAATTGTTGAACGTCGCATGTATTGTTTCCATGAGTCGGAACCAGATTCACGACCTCCTCCAGTTGCCTTTTCACCACCAAATGCTCCACCAATTTCAGCTCCACTTGTGGGAATGTTAACATTTACTATTCCACAGTCAGATCCTTTAGGTCCAATCCACTGTAAGAGAAACAACATGAATTAACAATGCTGATACTTTTACCTTGTAATGCACAACTTAACCATTAGTTAGCCATGATTCTTAGCATTCAAGCCATATTATGTTTAACTCCAAGTTCATAAAAGATAATCAATTAGAAATGTTTTTTCCAGTAGCATCTGAGATCAGATTTGTGCAAGTTAATAGAAAAATATAGAAGCAGCAGAGGGCAGTTTCTACTAGCTACAGTGATATAATTCTTAACGATCACTACCATTCATCTACATCTATGTGATACCCTGCAAGCCACTGCAAGGGTGTGTGGCAGGGGACCATTAAGCGACATTCAACATTCTGCATTTCCCAGAACAGATTTCAATTCCAATATATGTTACCTGTATTAGATACTCCTAACTCAAAAATGACGGATCGAAGAATGGAAACACAGATCTTTTTATTTTACAAACCCTATCAGATTCGGAAATAAAATTTATAGTAAACGACCCCATTATAGAATGATCACCCCTCTTAAAACTCTTCCCATTGAAGTTTAAAGGCCTTACTCCGCACTCCATAACAACTTGCCCAAAACCACAGCAAAAAAGCAGGTTTTACCCATTGTCATAATATTCTCTCTTTGCTCTTTTTTTATACTAGTTTTCTTTTTTCCTTGGATCTCTGATGGGGGTGGTAGAGTTTATGGGCACTCAGTCTGGAAACATGATCCAAAAAGAATTTTTTCGATACCTCCAATTTTCACCACTCTGGATTTAGTTTGATATTTCAGGTGGTTTTGAATAGGCAACCCACACAACACCTAATATTTTCACCCAGTTTATTGCTTTCCTGAAGCTCTGCAGGTGACCATCCGGCTCATATGATCGAAATGGCAAGTAAATATGGTAAATCACTGTTTTCCCAGAGATAAAATGGTTCCGTATTCATTATAACATTTTATTTCCAGGGGAAAGTTGCAAAGTAGGTCTTTTCTCTAGACCTCAATGCCAAATTGAAGGTAAAGAGAGCCATTAGCAGAGCTGATGTTGCAAATGCCTTGAGGATGACAGCTTGTAAGAGTCTGATGAAACTCAATCAACTCATGGCTGAAGACCTCTAAAAGTTACAACATAGTTACAACTCTTGCAGTGAAAATTCACATCGCACCTCTTCTTGCTCAGTCTATAATATTAACACAGTTGTGGACCGTTTCCCCTATTGTCTTTCATCAGAAATGTAGTTAGCTCTATAGTAAAATGTGTAATTAATTATTTACATAGGTCAAACTCGTAACAATAAAAATTAGAACAAAACACTGAAAACATGCAATAACAGTTAAAATATAATAGCACTAACAACATTTTATATAACACTGAAGTCACACTTTTTCAATGAATTTTAACAAATATAAAAACACTTTCGTGGGTCTAAATTTATGGGTTTTCTTTTGGGACTTGAAAAATCAAATTTCTTAGAGGAGAAAACTTCTAACGCAGGTACTTCTGTAGGTATATGTTAATCATGTGACGCTTAAATTACAGCAAGAAATGCTCCATCTCTAAGAGGCTTGATATGAGCTACCTGCACTCAATTATAACATGCTATCCAAAAAAGTATGCAGCTACATACCTGGAAAAGCTTCCCCAGGTCAGTAGTAAATATGCTTGATGACAGGCCTTGGTCCACCTCATTATTCCATGAGATAGCTTCATCAACACTTTTACACTTAAGCACATATACAATTGGGGCAAAAGTCTCACGCTGTACCACACTGGCATCATGACTTAGGCCAGAGATTATGGTGGGTTCCACAAAAAATCCTTCACCAGATATGGCCTAAAAATGAAAACAGATTTTTGTTACACAACCAGTCATTCTTAAGACAATGTGAAGTTAAATGCACAATCTATACTATCACACTTAACAAAGTCAAAAATCTGATATATCAATACCATTAACAGGAGAGAAATTAGTTCACCTAATATATTTGTTCTAAACAACCAAATAAATGTAAAGTTCAAATACTTAGGAAGAGGAATGTTTATACATATTACTCAAATTACGGACAAAAATATTCTTTTAGGGATGAAAAATTCTCTCCCCTCAAAAGAGTCATATTTAGTGATTTTCATTTGTGCGAATGAATAATTACTTTTGCTAAAAAAAAGAAACACTGCTAAGTTATTAGAGGAACAAAGGTTAAAAAAATTTTATGTACAGGCACTTCCAAAAAAAAGTTAACACTTCAGAGCCGAAAATTTTCTAAGTCCCGAGTTGACGGTGATTTGACAACGCTGCGTCACGGCTTTCCTCTGGCGGAGCCTCGAGAAGCTCTGACCGAAAACAAACCCCTTTCCCTCCTCCCCCCTCCTTTACCCTTTTACCAGATGGGACAAAGGGATTACTGAACGGTCGGTCTTCTCATATCCTAAAGAAGGGGGCTATGGTGGGCACTCTATGGTCATTTTTTCCGACTTGCGCTGAACGACATTTGAAGTCCTGAACATATCTCTACGCTCGCCACCGTCGCATAGTGGACGGAAATCGGAAAAAGCTGGACAAAATTCAAAAATATCTTTCTCTGATATATAACTTGAAACTTCACACAAATATTAAAAAAAGACTGTTAATTAAGGAATAATACATCATTTGACATGCTTTTCATCTATTAGTCAGATACAGGAGCTCGAGCATGACCAAATTTCCAAATAAACACCTGAACTAATTTTTCTCCGAATGTCTTCCAAGTTAAGTTGATCGTGACGTTATGTGAGGAATTTGATTGAATAAAGACTAGCATGATCTATTAACACAAGACTTTGCCTTTAAATTACCAAAGCTTCAAATATTTTTGAAGCATTTTAGCGCAATTCCGTTAAAAATGTCAGACGCTGTTCTCGGATAAAATGTTTACATAATATAGAGAATATCTAGCGTTTTTGGGAGAGACCTGTCAAGTGACTTATATCAGAGAACTCGTTGAAGACTCATAAACACAAAATTGAAGAGAAATTAAAAAATAAGTCTACGACACCGAAAATACATATGATTTTCCGATCGCGCGTCAGGGGCATGGCTCCGCGCATCAGGGGCTGGAAGATCTGTGACTCGCTTACTTTACTCAAGTGACACGGACCCAAGGCTTCCATTTCGTCGTTTTTCAGCGGCACTCATTGTCCGAAAACTTCACTGATCTATGTTGATGAAATCGTGAGAATATTGAATCGTGCGACCGGATAAGTTTACGCGGAATCACTTTATTTTTCTTCGCGTGCGCTCTGGGAACATACTTCTTATTCACGCCCTTGAAAAGAGTGTAGTCTTTCTAGGGCCCATGTAACATTCAGAAATACACTGGTTTTTCTTTTGAATTACTTTTGCCCCCTTCTTTTTATTCACACGGTAAAAGATGCACCCCTTTCAGAGCCTTGGTCTTCGTTTTCCCTGTCACCTTTTCCCCTTTCCTCAAAGGAGATCTGAATGCCAAATGGGGGGCGGCATGTTCCCTCTGACCACTCTGTTCAGTCCCTGTACTGAGACAATGAGGAGGACCGGTCTCCCCGTAGGAATATCTTTCCACTACCCAAAAACCTTTCTCCATACGTTTTATTGCACCCACGACCCCTTCTACGCGGTATGCCTCGGTTCAACATCCTGAGTCTATGCCCTTGCAGCCCAGTGCCCAGGCATGAGGGGTGTTCCGGAAGCAGGTAAAACTTCGCAGACGTCTGCCCATCCACTCTTCCACCTGAGTGCTTTTAAATTTGTTTCTACTCACATTACCGGGTGAATATTTCAAAACATTTAAATGCCCACGAGTGAACACATTTATCAACATGGTTTCATGATTTAGGTCTGATAGTCTCTAATTAATTTCATATGTGGTGTGAAGGAAGTAACAATTCATTCACAAAAATGAATTAATTCCGTCCATTAAAGAAATATATCCAAAGCTTTTGGCGGTATTGTTTAGCATGCAATATGGTCGAATAATAGAGCACCTTTCCATTAGAAGGAAATGTAGGAACAGCTTAACAATTTGCAATTACTATTCTCAGTTGTGATAAAGGTTCTTAAGGAAATTTACTAATTGCCATCCACCCACTTCGCAATCCGAGCAATTGGCTCCTCGAGAGGAGATCACCGTAGGGCGGCCGGGTGCCCGTGCGTCACGTGTGCAAACCCTTTCTGAGAGGGAATTACCAGCTAGCCATCCTTCCTCGCCGCCCCTCCCCTTCGGTAGGAGGAGAATAGTGGGTGGCGATCCTTCGGCAGGGTTAGGAGGACACGCGGCTCAACGCCGCGGACGGGAATAAGGGTAAGGCAAGAGTCGGGGGTATTTTGCGACCACCTGCAGGTGTCCTATAAACAATGGGTATTCGGGAATATTCGTATGTTGCAACAGTCCTTTTCCTTTGAAGAACGGAAAAAGGCATTGAATAAACAATTATAGCGTAGCATTAGTTACAGTTTGACCAACGGAAATGTCTCCACATGCTTACGGAGCTCTTGCAATCGGTTAAATCTCATACGAATAATTATTTATTTGTGGTCGCATGCGTGCGCAATTAAATGTATTAAGACCTGTAACCTTTAGTGATCATAAAATAGTAAATGCGAAATTTATTGTAGGCGCTGAAAGACATTATAAACCAAGGAAGAGGGTATACTTATTTGGCAAGGTTAATTACGACAGTATGAAAGAGGAATTAAGGGAATCGTTTAATATATTTAGCGAACAAAGCAAAGGATTAGATACAGAGGATTCGTGGAGAGAATTTCTTGAGGACACCCGTAAAGCAGTTGATGAATACATACCAAGTAAATTCATAAGTGATAATACAGAGCCAAGGTGGTATAATGCGAAGGTTAGGAAATCACTTAAGTGACAAAGGGTATGCCACGCTAGGATGAAAAATTCAGGATGGGGTCTATCGCTAGAGGAAAAAAATGAGTTAGTTCAAAACTATAAAAAATCGAGAGCATTAGCAAGGAAATCATGTCGGCAAGCGTTATAACATTTCAAGAGCAAGATGTTAGGAGAATATTTAGATAGCAATCCTAAAGCGTTTTGGTCATATGTGAGAGAGCTTCGGGCAAATAGGTGCACAGTGCACACACTTAAAAACGATAAAGGAATTAGTCACCAGCAGTGTAGAAAAAGCCAATTCTTTAAAAACCTTCTTCCAAAGCGTTAGATTAGGCATTAGACCAGATTTTAGGGAAACGGCTGCGTGGTCAATAACAAATTTGTATTGGTATTATACAAACAATAATCTCATGGGCATTATTATTATTATTCAAATTAGGACTCCTAAACTATAAATGCTAAGGTTAACTCGTGGAAATGCCACCAAAATTGGGAACGTTATTTACTTCATCCTGAAAATCGAGCATTTTACTGCGCCAATACGGCGAAAACGTTAAAATGTTCTTATCAGCCTGCTCCTAGTCTTAAAATTTGGGATCGCATATTTTCAAAGCTTCTGACCACATCGATGTGAGAATTAAATATGCCGATGAACTCGCTCTGAAATGGCACGAACGTGAAACAACACCAATTAACCAAGGAATTAATTATTTAAGGGACACATACAAATTGGAGGGTGATAACCAATGAAGACATGTGATTTCCTCTTCAAAGTAAAACGTCGATTTTTAATGTTATGCAAATGCGTGACAAGGGTCATTCCACATCAAATCATCCAGAAAATTTTCAAAATGTCACCCACCGACTCGGATTTTTATGAAATTTTTGTCACTAGCTACTATCTCCAACGTGATAACCAATGTAAAGTATTTCTGCTCTCACCCTCATAGTTTGCAAGATATGAGGGGTCAAAGTTTGGGAAGTTTGCTCAGTTTGCCGGTAGTGGGATTCAATTTTCAGAGTACAGGGCACAAGTTAAAAATTCATAGCTCAGTAACCAATTAACATATCACCATGAAATTTTTACATCTTGTCTAACAAAGTACATAGATTCCATAGAAATATTTTCTATCACCCTTGAATAGCTATGTTAGCCACTATTATGTCATTAGTTGTCAATTAACCAAGTTTTTGAACTCAAAAACTTTACTTCATATTTTCACAAATATCACCCTAAGGCAGAGTAGTTAACTCATCCAATATTTTTTTTAATCGTACCTAAATATGTGTTCTAATTGACTGTGAAATAAAAATGGTGGTGTTTTGACTGCCACTGTGAGTATTTCAGGTTTTACTTTTTTTTCTGACTCGGTGAGGGGGATTTTGGACACACAGGTATTATACAGATCCTAAGCATGACTGTATCCAAATGCATACCTTCAAGAGGAAATATTTGAAATAATGGTCAGTGAATGAAAGGCCTGGCATCTATTTTTAGTGACTGTGACTTTTGTTAATATAATTTTTTTAAACAATAATTCACGACTCGTGGCAGCCGAATAGAAAAGAGCCCAAATGTTTAAGCAACTATGAATTGATGAACTTTTTCAGGCACTCACCTTTTTATACAAGTGTTAAGTTCATTAAAATGTGGAATTAACATTTATTAGACCCATTTTATGCATTATATCATAAATAAATTATTTACATCATACACTAAATTTGTAAAACCTACTTTAATCTGTGGTGAATTGTGCCATGCTGTACCTACTGTGTTGTTGAACTGTGCAGCATTGCAAAAGAAACAGGATCTGAGTGCCACAAAAAAGCTACACACTGGTGGTGAGACTGAACAAAATTGAGACTGAGTGTGTTTGAAAAACAACTTTTATCCCTCAGAAGTGGAGTAAGTTGTGAAGTTCTATTTAATGTCTGCGAACTTCACAGAACATACTATCTGAAAAAGTTTAAATCTTATCAATTATACTGTCTCGATCCGTTTAAGAACCATGGGAAGAAAATAGAAAAATCACTGAGGTATGCAAGTCCTGAATTTGCAGAAAAAGCCAGTAAAATCCCTGAACTCCAAAAATTAGTTCCAGGAATGAAAATATGCCACCCATGTAGACAGAAAGTATAGAAACATCATAGATTTGGAATTGAGCTTTCTGATATTGAAGTAGTCGATAGTGACAGTAATGAGAGTATTTTTACTTTTGAAACATCAATATCCAAAGAAAAAACAACTGAGGTACTTAAAAGGACACTGCAAGAGATGGGGGAGTCACCTTTGAAATTTCATTGTATTTTGTCTCTCAGAAGATCAACCTATGCCAAAAGAAAAGTGGAGTCAGCATGCTTTAATTTTAAAACTAAAGTTAAAAGAGTTCTTGATAAAGAGTTATCTCCTAAAAAGGATGGCCCCAAAACTGCCAAAAGAAGTACTTCAGAAAGTCCATGATATGGATGTGCTCATAGACTTAATTAAAGAAAAAGTCAATGCTGAAAACATGCATCAAGGAAAGGTACAACTGTTAACATTGGTACCTACTTCATGGGGCAGGAAGAAAGTAGTGGAATAGTTCCATGTTAGTGAATACACTGTCTGCCAAGCAAGAGAACGTTTTAGAGAAAAAGGAATATTAGCTGTACCCGAATTGAGAAAAGGAAAGACAATCTGTGATAAAACATTAGAATTAGTGAGGACTTTCTGTGAAAGTGATGAATACTCAGAATGATGCCAGGAAAAAAAGATGTCGTTAGTATCTCTGTATATGAATGTACATGTTCAGAAGAGATAATTACTGTCTAATTTGAAGGAATTGTATTCAGCTTTTAAATTTGACTTTCCCAGGATTAAAATTGGCTTTTCTAAATTCTGCAAACTGTGTCCAAAATGGTGTGTATTAGCGGGATCTCCTGGAACACATTCTTTATGTGTTTGCACAATTCATCAAAATGTCAATCTACTGCTTCATGCCTGTAATATAGAGGAAACATGCCGGGACCTGATTGGTTACTTAGTGTGTTCAACGCATAATAGAGACACTATGCTGCAACACTGCTCTGTGTCCATCATATGAAAATTTGAAAAGCTTTCTGCTGAAAAGTTGAAAGAATGTGACCCTGAAGATGAAGTGTCATACAGTCAGTGGGTTTCCACTGACAGATCACAACTGGTGAACTTCACGACCTTACATTTCACGAGTACATATCAACTTAATTGAAAGACTGGAAAAACTGGTGCCCCATTCATTTATTACAAAAGCATAGGCAAACTATCATAAAAAATGAAAGAAAATCTTGGACCCCATGAAGCAATTGCTCTCCTTGACTTCAGTGAAAACTATGTACTCATATATGTTATCCAAGATGAGGCACAAGGGTATCACTGGGCAAGTGATAGTTGTACCCTGCACCCTGCTGTGATCTACACTCAAGATAATCAGTTGAAACAGCTACTTGTTTCCAGTTTATGCACCTTATCAGATGATTTGGAGCATGATGTAGCTTTTGTATATGAAAGCCAAAAAATAATATCTCAGTTCATGTTGAAAATTTTCCATCATTTAAAGAAGTACATTTTTTAATGATGGTTATGCTGGACCATATAAGAACTGCAAAAATTTTCTCAACCTTTGCAACCACAACCCAGACTTCTCCTTAATGGCTTCATGGACATTTTTGGCTACAAGCCATGGAAAATCCCCTTTTGATGGCATTGGTGGTACAGTTAACTGTTTGGTAGCCCAAGAGAGACTTCAGAGATGTTCAGGAGATTTCTTAAACTCTGTGGAAAAGATCATGAACTTCTGCAGTTCTAGAGTTGAAAACATAAATTCTAGGGGATAAAGAAGGAAATTATTTCAGAAACCCATCAACAGTTAGAATACAGATTCCTCAATTCAAAAACAATTCCTGGCACATGTGCGTTTCACCATTTCACGTCTGTGTCTAAAAATTCCATAGGAGCTAAGAGGATCAGTTCGGATGAAAACTTATGCATATTATTCCATTTTGCCAATAACTGACCAACACCTGCAATTACGTTTCCACAAATCATAACAAACTTATATATTGCATGTGCCTATGATGATCACTGGTTTTTTGGATTAGTAATATCTAAGCATGAGGAGGAGGGTGATGTGAAAGTAAAATTCATGCACACTTTATGGCCTAGCAAGATCATTCCACTGGCCTTCACAGGAGAAGGAAGGCATCTGCTACATACCTATAAGTAGTATCATCTCTGTCAGCCCTCCCATCACCAAGGGTTCTGGGAGGATGTACTACTTTAGTGAAAGTGAGGCTGACTTTGTGCAATGCCAGTACAGCATGGCACAATTCACCACAGATTAAATAAGTTTTACAAACTTAGTGTATGATTTATAATTTATTTATGATATAATGCATAGAATGGGTCTAATAAATGTTAATTCCACATTTTAATGAACTTAACACTTGTATAAAAAGGTGAGTGCCTGAAAAAGTGCATCAATTCATAGTTGCTTAAACATTTGGGCTCTTTTCTTTCGGCTGCCACGAGTCGTGAATTATTGTTTAAAAAAATTATATTAACAAAAGTCACAGTCACTAAAAATAGATGCCAGGCCTTTCATTCACTGACCATTATTTCAAATATTTCCTCTTGAAGGTATGCATTTGGATACAGTCATGCTTAGGATCTGTATAATACCTGTGTGTCCAAAATCCCCCTCACCGAGTCAGAAAAAAAAGTAAAACCTGAAATACTCACAGTGGCAGTCAAAACACCACCATTTTTATTTCACAGTCAATTAGAACACATATTTAGGTACGATTAAAAAAAATATTGGACGAGTTAACTACTCTGCCTTAGGGTGATATTTGTGAAAATATGAAGTAAAGTTTTTGAGTTCAAAAACTTGGTTAATTGACAACTAATGACATAATAGTGGCTAACATAGCTATTCAAGGGTGATAGAAAATATTTCTATGGAATCTATGTACTTTGTTAGACAAGATGTAAAAATTTCATGGTGATATGTTAATTGGTTACTGAGCTATGAATTTTTAACTTGTGCCCTGTACTCTGAAAATTGAATCCCACTACCGGCAAACTGAGCAAACTTCCCAAACTTTGACCCCTCATATCTTGCAAACTATGAGGGTGAGAGCAGAAATACTTTACATTGGTTATCACGTTGGAGATAGTAGCTAGTGACAAAAATTTCATAAAAATCCGAGTCGGTGGGTGACATGGCCTGGATGAACTGACGTGGAATGACTCACAATGGTTTTTTTCTGTGACGATGGTGGCGAGCATAGAGATATGTTCAGGACTTCAGACGTCGTGCAGCTCGAGTCGAAGAAAACGACAATCTCGGGACACAGGACCGACCCACATTAGTTGGAAATCGAAAAAAGCTGGACAAAAACCTAAAATAACTTTTTTTTGAGATACATACTTAGATATATACTCTTTGAGAAATAGACGGACACTGTTCTCAGACAAAACTTTTACATAAAGTAGAGAATATCGAACGTTTTAGGGAGACACTTTTCACACAGATTCTTAGAAAAGTTGGCTACTTAAGGAATAATGCATCACTTGTCATGATTCTCATCCGTTAGTGCGACTCAAGGGCTCAACATCACGAAATTTTAAAATAAATCCTGTAATAACATTTATCCGAATATCTTACAAGTTGATGATGACGTTGTGGGCGGAATTTGATCAAATATAAATAGCATAATCTATTAACACTATGCTTTGATTTTAATTGCCTGAGCTGCAAATATTTTTTGAATCTTTTATTTGTTATTCCATTACTTATAATGGCGGACACTGTTCTCAGACAAAACTTTTACATAAAGTAGAGAATATATAACGTTTTAGGGAGACACTTGTCAAGTCACTTATGTCTGAGAATTCGCTGAAAACTCATATACACGAAAGTGAAGAGGAATTAAAATTAAGTTTGCGACACCGAAAAATACATATGATTTTCCGACTGCGCGTTTGGGGTTTGGCTCCACGCGTCGGGGGCTGGAATTGACGTGACTCGCTTACATTGCTGAAGTGACATGGACCCTAAGGCTTCCAATTCGTTGTTTTTTTGTTTTTTTCGTTTTGAGCTTTACCCATTGTCAGTAACCTCCATCACTCTTATTTGATGAAATCGCGAGCATATTGAGCCGTGCGACGGGATAAGATTACGCGGAATCGAGTTATTTTTCTTTGCGTACGCTCCGGGAACATACTTCTTATTCACACCCTTCAGCCCTTGAAAAGAGTGGAGTCTTTCTAGGGCCCATGTGAACTAGATAAACTCTAGTTTTTCTAAGTAATGGAATAGCAATTAAATGATTAAACAAATATTTGTAGCTCAGGCAATTTAAAGGCATTGTGTTAATAGGCAAATGATGCAGGTGTTTATTTGGAAATTTGGTTATGTTTGAGCCCCTATATCTGGCTAACAGATAAGAATCATGTCAAATGATGCATTATTCCTTAATTAGCAATCTTTTCTGAGATTTTTATGTGAAGTTTCAAGTCTATATCTCAAAGCAAGCTATTTTGGAAATTATTCCAGTTTTTTTCGCGACGGTGGCGAGCGTAGAGATGTGTTCAGGACTTCAGTCTCGCAGCGCGAGTCGGAAGAAACAACAATGGAGTGCCCCCCTTCTTTAGGGCATAACACGACCGACCGTGCAGTAATCCCTTCTGCTAAACAGGGAAAGGTGAGGACGGGGGAGGAGGGAAGGGGGTTTGTTTTCGGTTAGAACTTCGCTAGGCTCCGCCAGAGGGAAGCCGTGACGCAGCATTGTCAAATCACCGTCAACTAGAGACTTAGAAAAATTTCGGCTCTGAAGTGTTAACTTTTTTTTGGAAGTGCCTGTACCTAATTCCCATTATCATAATATTCCCACAGTTTCTTTTGTACCCTATTAACAGTCTATAATAATAGAGTAAATTTTAACTTGAGCACAAAGCATTTTTAAAGAAGCAGAACTCTTCATTCTCATGAGAAGAACCTGAATAAACACTTTTGCTATTGCCATTACTAATATCTAAAACAATATGCATGCAGTAATCAGCAGCTTATACCTCAAATTACTGAAAATAAATTTCAATAGAAGAGACATTTGGGTGATATCAATCAGTATGCATCAACACTTCTGACATAATATATTTCTGCAGAATGCAAGTGTTAACTTTGAGGAAGTACACAACATCCACAATGTTTCAAACATATTTCTTCTGCAGTATGAATCTGAAGATTAAATTGCATAGATTTTGCATAATCTCATTCAATGGTAAAAATAATTCATAATTGCATAATCTCATTCAATGATACAGGCATGTATCATTGAATAGCATACTAAGATAGCATACTTGGCTCAATATGCTATTTTATACAACCAGAACAGAAGAGAAACAGCATACCAGAACAGAAATAAGAAAAATAAGAGCAACTGGTTCAGATATTTTGCAGAACCACACCTTTCGAAGAGCTGAAGAGATTGCAGTACCAACTTTGAGCAACATCTCTTCTGCCTTCCATGACCTGATTTGGGGCCATATTTTCAACAAGTACTACCTACTCCAAAATAATTATCAACTTTGACCTCTTCTCTAAAAGTCTCAATTATTTTAAACAATAGCACAGAATTAACTAAAGGAACAACACCCACCTTCGAATTATCATAAAACCTTATTAATTAACTGTCGCAGATTTGGAGGTTGGAGAGACAACTTTTCACTATGCGTCTTTACTTACATATCAAAATGAAACTTTAAAAAATTCTGTTTTTTCGCAAAATATCATATGATGTTGATATCAGAAGATACTAATATGATACGATGTGGTTTAAAAGATGTGAAATTTTACGCAAAATATCGCAGTAACAGCCAAATATTATTCAATTTTGCGAACAGAAAGTTATTTGTGAAATTTTGGTGAATTTCGCTTACGTTAAAAATGGCAAATTTTAACTCATTACGGCTTTAAAAATCAAAATAACAACTATTATGCTCATAAAAAAATTCGTGAAAAAAACCATTTGCATGAAATTTCTAGGTCCCTACTTATGGCAAATAGCAGTATCTCAAGATGCTACATGCAGCATCACAGTGACACAACCAACTATTCTTGATTCCTGGAGTTAATAATTGCTGCCCCATGTGCAGTATTTAGCCAAAAATGCCTATGTTTAGGACTGGAGAACACCCTGGAAAATGAAACAATTCCCCTGGAAAAATCAGGGAATTTCTAAATGGCTTTACAGTGGACACCCTGTATATTCGTAAATCTAATTTAAACAATATAAGTATAAAAATGTGAGAACTCAGATTTAAGGGTTTGACATTGAAGATGATAAAATTTTCGATGCAATGACCGAAAGAAAAATTAAACTGCGATAGGGATTGAATTTCGCACATCTCTTGTTGTGCGCCTGATGCCGGCGAATGTAGGCTACCTACGTGACATTCTATGTATTTTTTTCTCTCGATACCAGGGAAATGGGGAAAAAAGTAATTTTTCTTTTAAATAATTGAAATGGTGCATAAATGAAAATATGCGACTTATAATAGTCGTTGACAAAAACTGAAATTCAACATCTTTCCAAAGGTCAGTCACATAGAAGTGAGGACTTTCCTACCAAAGGACTGGAAAAAAACGGTTTATAACCGAGTTTGTTGTATAAATGAAAAGTTTCATAAGTGAGCTTGGACATACGTGGGGTCTTATGGGGTTATTTACCAGACCGAAAAAAAACGGTGTATAAATCAGGTCGTCGCATAAACGAGGGTCGTATAACCGAGGTTCTACTGTACTTACATACAGGTGAATTGCTGGTTAAAGACGCTTTGAAAATGATGGTGATCCATTGAAACCTTTGGTCAGTGGTGTTAATAAATTGCACAAAAAATACTATTTAAAATCTCCCTTTCCATCCCTTAATAAGGCCATAAAGGGGATTTAAGAACCCTTATTTTGACCAATATCTGGTTAAATTCATTTATCCACAATCAAAAATACCACTTACTTTTCCTCCAAATTCTATTTTTCCTCCCAATGATACTGCCTCTTTGATTGTTTGCTGGTACTTCTTCAAGCCGACTTCACTATGGAGTGGTCCATAAAGTGTACCTTCTGCAAGAGGATCACCCATTCGCTTCATCACCTGGCCATATGCCTGTTTCAGGCGTGTAACAACTTCATCATAAACCTGCGGTAAAAAGCATGAGAGTTCTTATTCAGTAAACAATTACAATTAAGTGCAGGAAATTTGTAAGCAAAATTTGAAGCTGAGTTGACTTAAAAGGTAAAACCAAAGTCAAAGACAACATGAAAACAGGTCTAAATTGAGGCAAGATGAATCTAAGTTCATTTAATGTGAGACACTTCAATACACAGCAAAAGGCTCTAAGCACTAGTGGAGAAGAGTTCAAAGTAGAGATGGGTTGAATAGCAGATTTCTCAAATTCGAGTATCAAATTTGAATATTAAATCTTGAATCGAATATCTCGAACTTCAAATACATCGACTAATGCAATTGCAAATGATATACTAAATCTTATTCTGCTAATTAATTTGTTGCCTTTTCAAATAAAATGCTACAAGTTGATTAAATTTAAAAAAATTATATTCAGGCTTTAATATGTCAAATATATAATATAATAATTTTACACCACTTATGGACTGTTGAATGCATTAACTTATATAAGCCTTAATGATTGAGCAGAAAGTGTCAATACACCATATTGTCCAGTTTTGAATTAATACGATGTAGTTCATCAACATGCCATTATTCGAGATCTTGAATGTCAAATTCTTTTAGCACAATTATTTGAAGTCTTGGATATCGAATACTTTCTAGTATTTGAGATGCTCGATTTATCACACATCCCTGGTTTGAAGATTTTCCTAACCAATATTAAGTTGTAGCACAACAACAGCAAGAACATAAACTGGTGTTACAATCCATATTTTGGTTAGGTAAAAATTTTAATGGGCAATAGACTTTATGCGCAATGAACAAAAAAGAGGATGATGAACTGAAGATGGCTGGGGAGGAAAAATAAGGTTATAGATGAAAATTAGAAACAATATGTAATTGAATATATAGGATGAACAAATAATGTGGGACAAAATGGTCACTGAAGTACATTATTAAGGGTTGAGGTAAAGATGAATAAGGAAAGGGTACATTGGATAGCTTGAAGAGAAATGAATGGTTTGCGGTGTGGTGAAATTGCTTCATATTGAAATGAAAACTTTGTAAAATTTCACATTAAGTTACTTTTATACCCTGGGTCAATGGGGGTGAAATGTTACTAAGTGCAGGTGGAAGGCTGGCCAAGGGGAAGGGGTGGAGCTGTAGGGCCAGGGAGGGATGAGGGGGGGAAATCCCCCTCAAGGTGGGAGGAGGGGAGGGTGAGGATTCAGAGGGTGGATGGTGATGACAGGTGACGTGAGATTAAGTAAAGGAGAATGGAATAGGTAAAGAACATCATTAAGTAAAATCCCTTCATCACGATTAACAATTTTTAAAATTTCCATGGACTCCAGAGCAACCAACTTGGGTCCCTTCTCCAAAATTGGAAATTCAATGGAAAATTCTAGTTTCTGGTTAACTTTGGAAATTGTGATCTCAAGGAAGTTAAGCCCTAAATTGATTTCTGCCTCCTTGATGAATTGTTATTTTTCAAACATGCTTTGTGCTCCTTTACTCTCATTTAAAATTTCCAACCCCTTTGTTCAATGTTCATTTTTTTACAGGTATCGCATGTAAGTTTGTACACTTCAATCTTGGGTAATGGGTCTACCTTGTCTTCAGTGTGGTTAACTAAGTTTCTTAAAGAGTTTTTGATATAATAGGCTGGTTTGAATTTATCTTCGGAAAAAAATTACCGATTTTGTTATAAGTACTTCCCAAAAATGGGATTCTAAATCATTTAATGATTTTTTTTTTTGAGTCTTTTGTGAGGAGGGTCAGAAAAATGTTTCTCATGGCCAACTTGTGGCATTTTCTGTTGTACTGAATTTCAATGAAATTGGTTGGCTTGCAGCTGTTTTATGGTGTTCAGCTCTTCTGTTATGTTGGCCTCTGACATGGGTGTGTTAAGCAGTCTGTGTACAAGTGAATGAAAAGCAGCAATTTTTTTGTGAAAAATAATGTCTAGTAGAGGAGTGAATGACTTGATCCGTGCATGAATGGTTTCTAAAAATGGAAAATTCTAGTTTCTGGTTAACTTTGGAAATAGTGATCTCAAGAAAGTTAAGCCCTACGTTGATTTCTGTCTCCTTGGTGAATTTCAGGCATGAAAAGAATTAGGAGGTATACTGTTCTTTTTTTTCGCTTCAACAAGCAATCCAATGGCAAATGTGTAAGGGCACGCTAAGCTTTTATCAATCCCCTTACACCCATTACTTCTCACCCAAAGAGAAGAATATTAATTCTTTAATAATTGAGTTATGTGAGGAGCGTGGTAGCCTAGTGGGTAGAGCACTTGGCTACTGATCGAAGGGTCCCAGGTTCAAATCCGGGTGAAGCCTTTGGACGCCCACAAATGAAAAATCCTCGGAGTGCGAGGTGGCCCAGGGAAAGGAAATGGCCCCCTACCCTGAATGTGTGAAATTCATACGCCTGTGGCTTAGTCCAGGGTGAGTTCTATCCTCACGTATCAAAACCAACCTTTGGGTTGAATCACTGAGTGAGTAAGTGACTGTTCTGAAGAAGGAAGAACCCATCAGATAAATGCAATGCAAGGTAAAGTAGAGAAACTACATTAAAACCTACCTGTACCAGTAGAAAAACTATCAAATCAAAAACTACTAAATGAAAAAATAGTTACATCATCATTGCCATAGCTTGATTGACAAAAGCTTAGCGTACCCTTACACATGCAATGCCCATCGTTGCTCTAATGTCAGGGAAAATGGATTTGGCAGCTAGTGACATTATAACAGACATCAGCCCCTTACAGGGAAAGGATCTACTTCTCAAGAATAAGGGAAAAAATTGAGTCTCCCAAGCAGTGTGAAACATCAGAATCAAAAATTTGAAGAGCTGGTTGCTAACCAGCCAAAATAAAAAAAGATTTGAAAACACAAAAAGTTTAAAAAAAGGCCAATCTTAATTATATGTATCACTAAGCGATCCTGCACCTTTTCATGTAGAATTAATCTCCTGGTAGTTGTACAGCGCTGACCAGCAGTCCCAACGCAAGCAAAAACAGCAGAACTAACCACCATGTTCAAATCAGCATCTTCAGCCACGATTATGGCATTGTTTCCACCCAACTCAAGGAGGTGCTTCCCAAACCGTTCCTGGACAGTCATAGCAACCTGCAAAATTGTGAAAATAGTTTTTAAAAACTGGTAACGCAGCATAGAGGGTCTATAAAAAAGGGATATGAGATCACCACAAATACCTACCTTCTTCCCCACCTCCGTACTTCCAGTAAAAGAGAGTAGCTTCACGCGTGCATCCTTGGCCATTGACTCACCAACATCAGCTCCACCCGAGCAGAGAGAACAGATTGCTCCAGGAAGACCATTAGCTTCAAGAACCTTGGAAACCACACGGATTGTTGCAACAGATGTAAGAGGTGTACTAGGAGCACCTTTCCAAAGAACAGTATCACCACAGACCTGAAAGAATTTTACTTTTTCAAAATATTGGTTTGAAAAAAAAACATGAGACTTATGTACTTAAACCCTAATTAAAAACATGACCTGAATTGATTGTCGTTTGCCATTAGAGGCCTGCTTAATTGCAGGATTTACAAGGATTATGACATAAAAACAGTTGCATTTGGCTCCTACGGAATAGCAAATTCATTACCATGGTTCACATAAATTGCCACGAGAAATAATTCACCTGAACCGGGAATCGAACCACGGACGTTTGGCTTTCCGGGCCACTGCGCAGACCCAAGGATTAACCTACGCTACCCAGGATCCCTAATTCACATGGCAATTTATGTGAATTTCACCGCCGTTCACACGGCAGGATTGAAATATCCTACATTACCATGGTTGTTACAAAATCTGAATTTTTACATTCCCTGACTTTGCCAGGTTTTCCAGGTGGTTGGTAACTTTTCCCCCGGCCTATTAAAAAATTAATAGTATTGTTAAAACACCAAATTTATGTAGCAGTAATTATCCTGTGGGGAGGAGATGTTTTTGATACAAGACACTACCTTCCTCCAAATATATCTAACGTTTCCTTATTCCTTCATCACTGCTTAAGAGTTTTAGAGGAAAATTTAAGTAAAAAGGAATTCTTGATAACTGGCAACATTGCTCTTTATAAGGTATTTTAAAATTACATGACCACATAAAAATTCCAGAAGGCTTTCCCATAACTATAAATCATTAGGAATGTTCTGAGAGACTTTCGAAAATACCACAATAAGATTTAAAGAGAACAAGTAACAAATGAGTGAAATTGAAAAAAAAAAATTTGATACGAGGGAAATAACTTAGGTTTTCTTTCTGGGTATTGAATCTCAAAATAATACTATCAATGAATGATAAAAATACATACAAATTTACTTTTTCGACTGTGACTCAATACAACAACCGCTACTATATGTTGTTATTGTTGCATCGCCAAGAAGAGTTCAGAGTTGATGCTGAATGGCCCAGTTCTCTCCCAGCCTTTGAACGGAGAGGTTCGTTCCGTAGATATCGCCGCAATCATGGTCAACTGTTCCGTATGTCAGCAGTCAGTGAATCGGGGGAAATACTCAATTCTTTGCGTACACTGTGCTAATATGTTTCACGTGCATTGAGTAAAGCTATCATCTACATAATTAGAATATCTGGCGAAAAACAAAATGCAATGAGCCTGTAAGGACTGTGAATGCAGGAAATGGTCTATTCCGGTGGATAATTGCCAGGCAAGCCCAGAGTGTAAGAACCCAGAAGGAGACAACCAGGGATTGAAGAACATGTTCCAGGAGATGTTGCAGGGATTGCAGTCTCTCAGGGAGGATCAGAGGGAGCTGATGGCAACACTTCAAAGTAACAGTGATATTTTGTCCGAGCAATGTGCTAAATTGATTGAGACTGTAGCTGAGCTAAATAAGTGGAAGTTATCCTTTGAAAAAATTCTGGAAGAGAATGGGGTCCTTAAATGCAAAGTAAGTTACCTTGAGGTCTCTCGCAACCTACTCGGGCAGAAGCTGTCAAGAAACTCACTCGAAACATTGGTGGAGATGGAGGCATTGATGACCCAAGAAACCTTCACGCAACTAATACGCCAGGAAAATACAAAATCTTACATACCATGGCTATAGCACTATTCCAGCCATAGACAGCAATTGGGAAGTTAAATGCAGATATAACACCAATCACTCCAAGAGGATTCCACTGCTCCAACAAAACATGCCCAGGGCGCTCCGAGGGCAGAATCTGTCCACTGAGCATCCTGGACAGTCCAACAGCATAGTCACAAATGTCAACATATTCTTGTACCTCACCAATGCCTTCTGGCAAAATTTTACCTAGGTTACAAAAGAAAGGACAAAAAAATTGTAGTTGTACAGCTAAAATAGACCAAGTGCTGTCTAAATGATCGCAAATGAAATTTTGTCCTCAACCTCCATCAGGTAAGGTATTATGTAATTAAGGCAAGAGGGTGACAGAAAAAGGAAAATAAATCCTTTGACAAATCTAATACTTAAACCGTTAACCAGTGATGTGGGATCTGAGAGATGAAGGCAATTTTAAAATTGTAAAAATATTTTAGTTTAATGGGATAAGGGATAATTTGCCAAGGAATGGTATCCATCTCCACCTTCGTACGTCATTGACACACTGTGTGTTGTATATGGATTTAACAGCCAAATGTGTTTGTTTTTGTCTGTAGAGTGTATCGATTAACCTTGTGGGATAACTGTTGTTGAGTGCAATCTGTTTCATTGTGGCGAGTTCTTTTTGTTTATTTGTGTGTGACATGGGAATGTGGAATAGTCTGTTCAGCATGGAGTGGAAGGCTGCTGGTTTGTGTGTTATGTGGTGATTTGAGTGAGAATGTATAACATGGTCAGTGTGCCATGGTTTCCTAAATATGGAGAAATCAAACTTAATATTTACAAATTTTAGTGACAAGTCAAGGAAATTAAGCGTCCCGTCCTTATCCACTTCACACATGAACTTTATATTACTTTCTTTTGAATTTAACAATGTTAGGGGCTTATTCAATTGTCTCATTGTCCCTATCCATACACAAAACACATCATCCACGTATCTCAACCAATGAAGGACTTTTTCTGCAAGGGGGTGTCTCTTGGAGAACAAAAATTTTC
Source organism: Platycnemis pennipes (assembly GCA_933228895.1). Lineage (NCBI taxonomy): Eukaryota > Metazoa > Arthropoda > Insecta > Odonata > Platycnemididae > Platycnemis > Platycnemis pennipes. The sequence goes on along the minus strand of OW121854.1, from coordinate 120,299,831 downwards.
CAGGCTGTCCATGTAATGTCTGCAAGAAGCAGGGAAACAGGTGAGCCCATAGCTAGGCCATCTGTCTGCTGATAGTAAGTGCCATTGAATAAAAAACTGCTCTGATTGACACATGTTTCTAACAAGTGACACAGTTCACTGATCACAGGTGCTGGTGCCTTAGCTATCGCCAGGGTGATTTCAGCTAGGTTGAGAGCTTTGGATCTTGGTACACTCCGAAAAAGGTTGGTCACATCAAAAGAAACCATGCGGCAATTGGAGGGTAAAACTTTGTGGGATAACATCTGTGCGAATTCGTACGAATTTTTTATTCCAAACTTGGGGGTGAAAAATTTTAAATAAGTTAAATTAATAATTAATTATATATATGTTGACTGTATAGGTTGACCTTTTTGCGTTTCACTCATGATTAAGTAATCACAGATCTAATGTTAAACATTCAAGCACTCATATAAACATTATATTTTGACTTTATAATTATCAAACACTTTTTTCATAAGGGTCTCTCAACTATGATGGATAATATCAAAAAAACAGAGTACCGGAAGCCATTTTGAGAAATTTCCACTAAAATGGTACATATAAATTTTTATTGAAGGTATGAAAAAGCCATTATTTTTATTACTGAGGATGAAAGCACATAGGTACCGTTACAATAACTATGATCCAAAATTTATTAAGAATAATGAGGACCCTTTGTGTGATAATGGCATTAATTGTTAACCATGTTTTTGGCCGAAAAATGTTGCAAGAACAATGTTTAAGAATTTTTTTAAGGTTAAAAAAAAAAGTCAAGGGCTCATATTATTTTTTCCAAAATCCTCATAACCTTGTGGTCATAACTGAAAATTTTGAATGGAAATAATTTAGAAATGGGAGAGATGGCATTTTTTTAGTAAAACCGTGCACCTTGAGACGTGCGCATCGTGAATGGAAGAAATTGAGAAGTCTCCTAAAGTTTGAGAGGCTGTAACTAAAAAACTACGGACTAGGTAAAAAAAAATTTGGGCTTTTTTCTTACATTGGAGAAGGGATTATATGTACCAAGTTTCGTCAAAATCCGTGTCGATGGGTGGCAAAACCTCATTTTTGTGGTTGAATTGACATGGAATGACCCAAAGAGAAAATGTTCAAGCTTAAAGTACTACTACAACCTAGAAGTGATGCACTGGATATATCACTCTACTCAAAATACACCCTACTTCTTATTGAAAAATTTCATGCTGCAAAATAAAGAAAGCATAGCTTCACTAATAATTTAATGACTTTAACATGACTTATTGTGAAACTAACAAAATGAATACTTCTGCAGCTAACAGATGAGAAAAACAAGATCAATGCTTGGGGATTTTTGCTACATTCACCATATTTTTCACGAGGAATCCAAAGTAAAACACTGCAACTTTTAAACGTTTAGTGCGCACTTGTTGGAGGGACGAATGAACATGTTACTCACCCATTTCCAAGGAGACTAATTTTCCCAGGGGTACCAGTTTCGCTCTTAGAGCATCGCCAATCTGTCTCACTATTTCGCCTCGCTTTGGAGTAGGTAGTTCCACCCATTGATCCCAAGCCTTCTGACATTCCTCGACACATTCATTATAATCTTTAACACTGCCAACTTGCACATTAGCAATAGCTTTTCCATTTGCCGGACACACTGATGTCACTACCTAAAGAAAAAAGGTTATTGTCATAATAACTCTCTTTCGTTCGAAAGTTGGTTGAGGTTACTACAGAATGAGCTTTCTACTCGCAAGCAACTATTTACTAAATCCTAGAAATAAGACTCAGCTCTTGTAAATGACCTGAAATGGTCGAAACTGGTCGATCAATATTGAATTATATTTATGTGGAATAGAACCAAGCTTTATTTTATTTATATAATATCTACTACTTGTTCCAAGTAATTACGCTTCAACTAAAAACCAAGCTACCAACATACTGTCACCAATACGCACAACCAGTGCCATTCAATACAAACTCATTGCGAACGTGATATACTATTTCCATGATGTTGAGCACACGGAAACGGTAAAAATAAATTATAAGCGTTGGATGAAAACAACAGAGTACAATGAGACGTTAGTAAGATAAATAAAAACATTACCTCGCCAGAGGCTTTCCATTTCCCATTGTAGACACCGCAATTGACTTCTCCTATTCCAAGCTCCTTTAGGAAAGCGTACTTGGGATCATTAACTAAAAAACCTGTTGATGCCATTCTGCAGTACAAGTGAACTGGTTTTATATTTCGGAGAATGTGAACAGTCCTAAGCGTCCTAAGCATCACAGCCATTAGCAGCCTTATCTCTTCTTGTTACTCCAGAGAAGACCCGGCGAGAAAGAACGAAAGCATTAGGACCACCGAAGAACTCAGTCAACACTGTTGCCTGCCCTTGATTTACTTAAACATTAGCGTGGCATCACTAATAAGTGAAAGAAGTTATCAATTGAAAACACAGCGTAACGGTAAATCTTGGCCGTGGCGAATAAAAAAATACAAACTAGACAATATATTTCAATTTCAGTTATTTGTTGCACGTGATTTCGACACCTCCCAACATTGCATATGGGATAATTGACCTTGAACACTCGTCCAGTCTTCTGATAAAACGGAGATGCTGAAATGCCCCGCGGCCCCGGTAACGGGATCGACCTTGGAGGGACGTTTAAAATAGAGACTACTGAGCATCGCATCAAGTTTCCATCGCCGGTTATGCGTACAATTTTGTTTGTCATAGAATGTGCTTCGGCTTACATCTACGTCGGTTTTTATTTCTTCGATACCCGCATGACCCTCTTGGAAGAAAAGGTACAGAGATCTGTTGTGAAAATGTTCCTTCAAAACGGCCGTGGGTACCAGTTGGTACCCACGGCCGTAAAGCAGTTAATTTAAATGAACTGCTTACTTCACTGAAAGTCTCCTAGGAGAGCTATCTATTGAATATCGGCAGTTAGATTCTGTCATCGTAAGGTCTGTAGGATTCGTTAAATGTAAAGGTAACATATTCCTTTCTGTATTACGGTAGGTATATCAGGGTCAAGTCAATCCACCGCTTTAGTAAAATAGCATATAGTACCGACTTATCTTTTATTGAGTAAAAGTATTTTATAAAATCATTTTCCTGAGAATGTAATCAGTTGTATTTGATTCTGGTTTATTTATGAATGTATTATATATCTCTCTCTCTCTTATTAGTAAATCTGCCTTACAATGTGATTGATCCCTTGCCTCATATTCATGCCTTGTCTGCAGACATGATACATCCAAAAAATTCTAGACAAAAAACAATTGCTAAGCAAAACAACTCTTAAGAACCTTCAGCTGCTGAATAGATCTAAAGAATATATCCTCCTCCCTCATTCTTACATCAAGCATACTGTCGTACTCTCAAACTATAATTTCCCTGGAGGAAATACTAAAGAGGTGGTTAGGTAGGTACGTTATCTTAACTGCCCACCCAAATTTTCCAAACCTAAATTGCTCAGTGCCTCAAACCTCTTATAAGCTTAGGAAAGTTTACAGTGGCATCCAGAAAGCAGTAGCGTACCAAGGAGGGGGTGCCACAATTAAAAAAACACGTAAAATTCCCCGTAAACAAATAATTTTTTTTCTACGGAGGGCGGCTATCATCTAGTTAACCCCGGGCACCAAGGTAGCCTTGGTACGCTACTGCCAGAAAGTAAATTCCCTGATGCCCACAGGCAAAAGGCCATGTTATTTCAGAAGGATTGTGTAGATATATGTGATAGGTTCATTATGTGGCTTTTATGTGAGGCCGGCTGATTGCTCAGAGTAGCATTGGCACAGCAGTTTAATATAGAAAGTCACATTCAATTTCCCACAGATTGCAAGATTCACTCCATGATCAAGTTTTATAATAGGCAAAGCAAAATTCCTATCAGCCATATGTTCTTCATCTCACTCAGTAATATTTTTCATACACCTTAAGAAATTTCAGTCCGGTCAACATGTTCATAACTGCTGCATTGGTTCTAACCAATGCAGCAGTGCAGATGGCTTCCGCACTGGTTGTTTTTCCAAACTGTTGGCTGGCTATGAACCCATATTTCAGAATTCTACAGCAGAGACATTCTAGTGTTGATCTCACAGTATAATGAATGCATTGATTCCAGGGTGGATGATGTTGAAAAGTGGCTGGACATTGCTGTAAGTGTTGCAATAAATCTTTCTATGAAATTATAGTTACTTTTTGTAGACAGCCCCAAGGAAACTTACTCTCTGGACTTGTGTCTTGTTTTCAGTTGCCACTACTGAGTACACTCACTGGGTTTTGGACGATGGGTTAATCTCTAGATAAGGGGAGGTTTTTCTCGACGTCAGGATCGGGGGCATTTTCGGCAAAGTCAAGGTGGAGTGAGGGTGAACGTGGAATTAGTCGATAGGTAGATTTTGAGGGAAGGGAAAATGGTATGGGTATAGCAGGTGAGGTGGAAGTTTATCATTGAAGCATCAGGAACTCTTTTCTGACTCTGGTAGGAGGACACCAGCTCATGGCCTGTGTGCTTGGCAAACTTCTGGTCTTCTTCCAGATTCAGTGGGCTATATATGTGATGGCTGATGTGGTGAGGTGATGGTGCAACCAAAAACAGTGCAGACGAAAATGGTATGGTCCAGAGATGTTGAATTTTGGAATTGTTGGCATCATTGGCTCCGCCTGTCATTAGCTACACCTGTTGTGCAAGTCCATCTACTAAGTCCGGAGGGTAATTAGTCCACTGAGGGGTAATGACCAATGAAGGGGGAAGGATGGGGAGTACCCAAAGCCACAGAGGTTAGCTGCAAGGTAAGTGAGTTCACTCTTTGAATAATCAGGTGTGAATAAAAAGTGATGGCATATCAAGGTGGTATTGGTCTAGCTTGTCTCCTTGTACTCTTGTTCCCTGTCTGCAAGTGGCGGCCAGGTAAAATGCGGGTTGGCACATGGGATACAAAGGGGTCTAAAGGGCCATGGGGGCTCCAGAGGGCCTCTTCCCACCCCTCCAATATACTTTTTTCTACTGCAATGAGTTCTAAGGAGTTTGAAATGGTATAAATTTATAATCATTAGGCTTTAGTTTTCTTTTCCCTTAAAAGCTATGCATCGTCTGTTTCCATATTCACCCCGCTCCACCTTGACCTTGCTAAATAAACCCCCTCCTGAGGTCGGCACACCCTCCCCTCTCACACCCTGTTGGAGTCGAGATGGCAAGCAGTAGATGCCGAGTGATGGCCAGCTTAAAGTCATGTTATGAGACTGTGGCATTTTTAGAAGGTGTCGTTTTCTACTACCATTATGTACCAAACTGCTAGAAATTTCTGAGGGATATACATGTTGTTGGTAATTACTTGATCTGAAAATTCTTAAATGCATTTACTCATCTACTTGTTTCTGATAATGCTTGTCACTAGTTCTATTGTTGTCCACCTGTCTCACCCAATGTAGGTAAGATTTTCTCCTGGATGAGCATAATCAATGAAGAATTTCATTATTTCTTCTCAGGTTATGCTACATCAATACGTCACTTTTATATGAATTTATATCTCTATATTTTTCCAGTTTTCCTGTTGCCATAATTTTACCAAGCTTGCTAATCCCCATGTTAATAGTTGCTGTCCTCTTCCAAATCTTCTTTTATGCTGCTCTCGTTATTTAGTTGCTGTGGTGCTATTTCACCTGATGGCAGCCGTAGGGGACTCACCTCCACTGTGTACAACACCAATCTCTAGACAGTTGTACCCCATAATAGTAAGGTTATTTGTGCCCTTTGAGGTATGTGGGTTATTTGAACTGCTTAGGAATTTTACAAGAACTGAAGGAACAGCGGAGTGAAACCTGGCATTGCCATTAGCGTACTCTGAATAAAAGGTGCCAGGGGGACCACGGTTTAACATCCCATCCAACTGACAGAGCACTGAACTCTAAGCATGCTCTCCACACAACAGCCAAGTGGGGACCAGTACATCAATGAAAAATCTGCCTCAGCCAGGATTCAAACCTGAGTCCTCGGATGGGATTCTTATTATACAATAACCACTGCACCAATCTCATAATTTCCAGGATTTATTATGGGATGAAAAATTAATTAGTTTCCTCTGGCTTTCTTGTGGACATAATTTCTTTTGTTAATCAGTCAAATACCAATTTTAAAATAGGAAAACTAAAACTTGAGGATGTTGTATCGTAGTTTTCCGTGGCCTTTTGGATTTGTGGATATCTCCATTTTCCGGGTTTGCGACGCTTTGGTAGTCATGGGTTGACGACAGTTTCCACAGTTTCCAGATTCCACCAGGCATCTTTAGGTCAAAATGCCGATATCGGCATTTTTAACTTGAAGAGTTGAAAGAGTACTGTTACCTAGGATGCCAAGTAACGAGCCATGAAGGAAGCAAGAAGGAAATGGGCAGTAGAATAGCCAAGGTGAAGACAGCATCCTTGAGGGTATTGGCAGTGGTCTCAAAAGTAAGTTAACTATTTGTTATTTCCCTCAAATCGTAAATTTCACTATGCTATTTGTACTTTATTATAATGGTGTGATATGCCTTTGCTTATAGGCAACGTTATAACGTCAAGAGTCACATGGATAAGTCAACATTTCTCTCAGTATTAAAGCAAACATCCTGTCACAGGAGGGATTCCTTGTTTCATAATATACACATAATCCACCTTTGCAAGGAGCAGACTACAAGACACTTCTTGATTGAGCCGTTTAAGTCAATTAGAAAAACAAAAGCGATTGAAGATATATATTGTTTTTCAAAAAATTCTTCCCCTGCCATGTGTTGAAATCTTCCAGTACTACATCCAAAACATATAACAATTTTGCCCGATGCAGTGAGCCCTCTATATTATACTTAATCTATGGTACTAACTATGGAAGGTAAAGCATTTTCATTAAGTAACACCTTAGAACCTGTTGTCCTTACTTATTTAATTTATATATTTTTCGGGTAATATCAACGCACAGTTGAAACAAGTCATTTTTTTCAGAAATCATGCATCAAATGAATGTCAAGGAACAACATAAATAAATAGGTCTCTTAACTTTGTACAAACACTAGTGCCAACTCTCTTCCTGGAGAAGCAGAGTTACTGCTTTTTTTGGACTTCTTATATCCAATACATTTTTTTGCACCCATACACACTTTCAATGCAGAACTGGCACAAGGCAAACCACAAAGTCTGAGGCATGCAAGAGTTGAAATCTTCATCAGTTTCACTGCAAACACCACTGTCAATACCAATGACTGTCATAACACTCCACATTCAAAGAGCAACTATTGATAATTGTCATCTGTTGAATTCTTGAAATGTTTTCCTATGTATTTCCGAGAACCAAACCACTTCAACTTCACACTCACTTCAAAACAGGGTACATCCCAGTGCACTATTCACAAATTCCCAAACTATAGTGGGAATGAAATTGGGATAATGGAGTCTATTTCTCCTGGAAAATTCCATCGTCAGTATCATTATTGTCCATGTGTTATGGACGCAGACACCAGATGCATCATCATCTCCTCATATGGTAACCATAGGGACCATATTGTTCATGCCGATCTGTGAGCACGGCTGGTGGTGGGCCCATCCCTGGTAGCCACTCGGCATCCGGCTCCAAACCAACTGTGGATACCAGAATTGATGGAGGAGGCGCCGGTGGTGGAGGGGTCATTCCACCCTTCCCAAATCTGTGGTGCTTCTTTTTGAACCTGCCAACCAAAAAATGTATGAATGACTACTCAACCAGTAGCGGATTTAGGGGGGGGGTCACAGGGGTCATGACCCCCCCCCAAATTTTATCAAAAAATTTTAATTTTTATTAGTTTCATAGTTTTTGTGGCGTAGCCCCGGTGGCGGCGGGGTAAATCCCTCGCCTGTCGATCCCATGGTCGCGGGTTCGAATCCCGCCCGGGGAGTATTTTCACTTTCCGGGGCATGGATGTTTGTACCGTCCAACATGTTCATTGGAAGAGAGGACTTTGAGTCCTGAAATTCGCATGTTAAAACAAGTCAAATAAATAAATAAAATAAAACAAATAAAGGGAGTGTATATGCAAATGCATTGCTACAAGTCCCAAACGTGAGAGAAGTTTGAGTTGTCTTTATCGTAGAGCGTAGCACTCCCTACTGTAAAAAACAAGCTCAAAAATAAAATAGGCTGTTAGGCATTAGGGAGAATGGATTTGGGTGCCTAAAATTTAGCTGGCGAACCTAAAAGGGAGCATGAATTGGGACATCCTTACGCAGGTATTGCTATCTGCTGGGATCGAAACCGATGAAAAACAAGAGAATCTGAAAGGGATGACAAATGATGTACAAAATCTTACACAATCCATATTGTTAACTTTCTCATGCCATTGTGTAAAGAGAATTTAATTTGATTTTAGGGTACCGTAGATTAGCATCTTGTCATATTTTCCGTAATTTAAATAATATATTTATTTTAATGTAGAACGATTCGGCCTTCTCCTACTTCTGAATGAATCTCTCCGTCATGTCACTACTCCCTATAACGGTATATAATGTGATAAACGAATCAACTCGACTAATTATAACAATATCAACAAACTTTCAGCCAAAATACTTTCCCTCGTTGGTAGCCGTCTTCATCGAGTCCACTGCTCTCACTTTGAATGCTTTAAATCATGGGAAAAGGATGCACGCGTCGATGCCCAAATCTGAAATAGGTACCTAAATCCGCTCCCTTATGATGCCTAACGAGTTGGGACACCCTTCCAAGATGGCGTCCTCCCTAAATTCTGGGATGGTACCTATCTGGTGCATTGGGACACAGCTATAGAGCCCGCATAGTCGGAAGTGCCTCAGTGCTTTCGGCAATGTTCGGCAGTTTCCGATGTCTCGTGATAAGCTCGTGGAGCTCGACTGACAGACAAGTGAGTCTTCACCTACCCTTGAATAGTAGGAATAACCAATATATGATATAATATGGAATAGCAGGGTCGCACCAGGCGCGTAGCCAGGGGGGTTAGACCCCCCTGAAATTTTTCATCGGTGAGGAAAAAGAGAAAATAGGCAGGATGAGAGGAAGCCTATAAGACCCAAGCAGCATCGTATGGCAGTTATACGTCGGCCAGTTATACGTATATAAATGTCATTTTGACGTCACCAATGTCGTTTTAACATCGGATGATAATTACGATATAAAAATGACACAAATTATTCCTTTCTCCAATGTAAAATTGATATCGTCGATCGTATCTTGAATTGATAATTAATATATATCGTTTTCCGATGCAAAGATGATGTCAGCTTAGCTGACTAATAAAGGGTATAAAAATGATCATATTTTTCTGGTCGCTGGATTTTATAATTTTGAGTAGTCATTTTTTCTCCCGACGTCAGAGAGAAGAAAGTCAAAAGTTTGTGATTGGTCAGAACATCAGAAACCACTTGGAGGCCTACATATAAAATAAGAAATATGACTATTTAAGGATTCGATAACACAGAAAGAAAAAACACGATCCTGCGTTATCATGTTTCTCTTCCACTCCATATCGCTTGAATCTTCAGAATTAGTAAGGATTCGATGTTTGCTTACAAATTGCCGTTCACGCGGCAGGCTTGGAATATCCTACATTTACCGCCAAGTGCGGCTTTAGCGCTGGATGGAGTTCACCTTTGGTCGTGGCTTCTTTGAAGCCCTTTCTCCCTTACATTGCCATCCTTGATGGACCACGAGGGCTCAATATCTAGTAACTTGAACCTCGGTGATTGTGCCTTGCGAATTAGGGATCCTGGGTAGCGTAATGGTCTGAGCAGCCAAAGGTCCGTGGTTCCATTCCCGGTCCAGGCGAATTTTTTTGCATGGCAATTAATGTGAACCCCCCACATTGGGTTATAACTCCAATAACTTCAACAGAAAACGAATTTGAAATATTTTATTACAATGATAACGCTTAAAGTTGCGTATCTTTCAGTAACTTTCAGTAACTAAATCTTTCAGCCACTGTATAGTGGTGACATATGTCTTTTTATCATCAAATTAATATTTGCCCAATATCGTCAGCAAATGTCATTTTTATAATGGCAAATGTTATCACTTTAGACATTTGCCGATATCGGTAGCCAATATCGGATTGACCAATAAGTGATATGTGACGGTGTAAAAATGATATTGGGCCGATATCATGATGCTCCGTGGGAAAGGCTACGTTGTTGCAGAAACCGCGGACTCCTCCTTTAGACTACCAGTTCCCTCATAACTAAGTAATGAAGAAAGGAAAGCCTACAAAAAATATGCACAGAGATCACATCTTGACAAGTTCCACTGGCTTTTGCTGTCTCGTAAAGACAGGGGGCTGTACTGTAAATATTGTGTACTTTTTTCATCTGGCTTAGGAAGTGTCTACCACAACGTGACTCCACTTAGGAAATTCGTTAAGGAACCCCTTAAAAAATTTGATAATCTCTTATGAGAAAAAGGTGACCTCACCACTCACGAGGAAAACCGATTCCATGTATCTGCAGTTGACAATGGAAAAGACTTTTTACTAACATGCAATGAACCATCTTTAGAAATAAACAACCGACTAATGGGATCTGGTTGGTGTGGTGGCTAGAGTACTGGCCTCCAATCTCGAGGGCCCAGGTTCGATTCCTGGCAGTGGCAGATTTTTCAGTGGAAAATCGGTCCCCACTTGCGTGCCTAGTGGAGGGCATTTCAAGTCCAGTACTCCGTCCGTCGGATGGGACGTTAAACCATGGTCCCCTTGGCGCCTTTCGTTAAGAGTAGGCTAATGCCGACACCGGGTTTCTCTCCACCCTTCTTCCGTTTCCTGAAAACTTCTACTATTACCCAATTACCAACCTATCCTAAATGGCGCAAATGACCTCAGCTGACGGTTTTTTTTAACATTTTTGTATGCAATTATTTTCTAGATTTTCCCACTTGCGTAATTTGAAAAACCTGATCATGAGTTAGCTTTCTATAAATTCTTTTGTTTCATGATACTGATGATACAGTACAGCAATATTAGCACCCAACTCAAACTTTTTAGTAAGCCCCTAATTAAAGAGATTATTTAACTTTGATGTATGTGCTTATCATCACTGTAAACCTTTTCCAATGAAATTTTTTCACATTTTCTGTCGTATGAAACATTAATATTTTATAATTATTTTAAACTTCAAGTTGGCTTTTTATTCCTTCTCCATTTTTAAACTTCTTAAATGTCTAAAATTGTTCAATTTCATCTGTTGTTAAGAATACAAATGAAATTTTAGGCTCCAAAATGCGTAAAAAATGGGTATTTGAAAAAAAATTGTACACGGGAGAACCCTCCTCTCTCCCGTGAGGGGGGGGGAGGGGGTATTCCAAACTCCCTGGACCCAGGTCATGACCCCCCCCCAAATTTGATGCTGAATCCGCCCCTGTACTCAACCTCATTACTTTGCCCCATTTGCCAGTCCACTTTCATTGCATACAAAATAAGGAACATTTGTGCGTTGCAAATTACATATATCCAGGGAGTGAGTTTCAGTAGAATATTATAAAAAGTGGAACATCAGATGTATCTTAACCAATGATCTTAGAAACGTAAGAGGTAAGTACAGAGGTGGTAGCAATGTAGACCACATACAGGCATATGAATAACTTTCTATTTTTCCAGCAATATTACTGCAATATCACAAGGAAATATATTCATATGTATTTTACTCAAATTATTGTTTACCAATTGGAATCTGCTATAATATAATTGAGCTACAGTGGTAGAAATACTATTAGTGGTAATAAACTTTCCTAGGAACACAGTTGGAAACCCTTGCAACTATGAAAAATCATGTATTTTGTGATGATGTTTTTAAACAAATGATGATTATGCACTTTCAAAACAAAAGATTTTTATATACGTAGTGTCCTTAATTCACACAGATAGGGAAACATTGGTAATATGGTTTTAAGGTGATTAACACTAGAATGCAGGACATATTGGACCCCCCGAGAATGCAGGGAGGGTGTCATTTTGAAACCCATCTGTTTATGAGTTCATAGCGGTGTTTTTGTGCAGATTATTTTATGTTCGTTATCTTTTTGGTGTTTTTTTTGCAAATAAAAATAATTTTTTAAAAAGTGGCTCGATTTTAGCAAATTATTATTGGCAAAAATTTTCTTTCGACCACGCTATTTTTCAAATATTGTGCTGAAATGCTGGAGGGCACACATAAGTGATTAGTAAATAATCATTTAATATTTTTTATGATCATTTACTGTTTACAGAAAATCATGTATTATTTATATGCAGGTAAACTGCAAATTTGTGCAAAGGAACACACAAGGAAATCGAAGGGCATCCACATAAAATTCCTGTGGGTACCTGGCCACGTGGGTGTTACTGGTAATGAAGCAGCAGACGCTTCTGCACGAGCGGCCACCAACAGCTGCGAGAATTACATTGGTGAAGTCCCAAGCCAAGATTTAAGAGCTCACCTGAAGAAATTACTTCTCGCTTCTTGGGCTAAGTCATGGTGTGACGCAACGTCGAACAAACTGAGGGAAATCAAAGAACGTGTAAGAGCTTGGACGTCCTCGGTCAGGGATAGCAGACGGGAAGAGGTTATTGTCACCAGACTAAGAATAGGACACACAGCCCTGACTCACTCGTATCTCTTTACCCCCGAAAAGGACGCACCAAATTGCGATAGCTGTAATTGCCGTTTGACTGTGAAACACCTGCTTGTCGACTGCATTAAGTATCGGGTACAACGCGAATGCCACAAAATATGTGGGGATCTGAGTAAGGTGTTGGGTGACAATCACAATCTTATCGATTGTGTTCTTAAATTTCTCCATGAAGTGAATCTACTACCCAAAATTTGAGACCCAGGAAGACTAATTGCAAATTACCCTAAAACTCTAAATCTCTTTTGACACATGACTATGACTAATATAGACTTCAACTTATCGAGCCCTATGATAGTTAATATCATTCATAAGTATTGCTTTATACTTACAAGGTATTGGTTTTCTAGCACTTGCTTGTAATCTGGAAAAGTAAAGGTGCAAAATGACCTTAGCAGTCGAAGCTCCTTAAAATGATTCTACCTACCTACCTAAGGTCTCTTTCATACAGAGTTACAAAGAACTTCGTCTCAACTGTTTCACATTTATGGCGCTTTCGTTCTGTTTTAGCCGTATGCTTGCCAAGACCTCTACGTAGTGCCATTACCAAGTCGTAAACTATTTCAATGCAACCACCTTGATGCAAGGCCTGTCGTGATATGCTAGCGCGCCAGACAACCAGCTACAGATGCTCAGCAGTTACCATCTGTATTGTCACATCAGCACATTGCTGATGGCCACAGTACTGCTTTATGGCAGATAAATACATTCCTGTATTGCCGCGGACAAATGTGCTGGTTTGAAGGCAAATCATTTGCAAAAAGGTAGTGGAAATAGACTTACCTCATGCACTACTAAATTTTTGAAAAATAAATAAACAAAGTATTTTTATCGAAAATATGTAAACAAACAATTAAACAAATGTAAACGTGATGTAGGTACTGTTCAAAAATACCAGTTTCACTTGTAGTTTTCAAATCGCTTCCAAAGAAACATCTACAACAAAAGGAGAAATGCCAACAATTACTATAGGTGTCAAAATGACACCCTCTGGAATTTACGGTAAATTTTAATTTGTAAGATGAAAAAAAGCGGAGGGCTATCTCTCACACAGTGGTCTTGTTAACCCATTGACTTAGTATTTTTTACTCCTTTTTTCCCATTTATTTCACTATTTTTTATGGAAATCTTATTTTGTATTTATTTTTAATCGATTAAAAAACCTTTTACATCCCTTATCATGGATTTTTTTGCATAAAGGGAATATTAATTAATCATTAACGACAGTACACGTGAAAAATCTTTGAATGTTAAAAATTATGTACTAAATAAATAAATTGAGGCACCCGGTGATTCGCCGTCTCTTTAACTGAAGGCCGAGTCAGGCCAGCCGGCGAATCGCCGTCTCTTTAAGCCAATGGGTTAAGCCCTTAAAATGAGTAAAAGTCATAATAGATTTTTTTCTTCAATACAGTTTCATGGGCAGCTCTGCAAACAAATGTAGATGTAGGGTGTCAAAATGACACATTTTCTTATATTAGCAAAAATATGCAGCTTCTTTATTTTCAGTGCTTTCAGCGAATGCATACATACAGGCAAATATATTTGGGTGAACATTTTTTAACTTAATATTACAGGCCATTACCAAAAGAGATTGATAAAAAGAGTATTTCATGACCTAACTCCACATCCAGCACAAAAATTAAGATTAATCTGACTTTTGAAATTTAAATGTAGGTAAATCTTATGGATAAGAGAAGGCATTTTTCCGATAAATTTATGGCAACTGACACACATGGGAAATAATGCTCCATTAATAATATTTACAAGTATGATAGGCAAGAATAAGAATACAGCCGTGCTGTATTCCTAGGGTAATGCTAGTAGGCAGTTAAAAAAAGTAGATTATCAGAAATTTCATGCCAAATTATAAGTAAAAAAATAAATTAAATTAGGCGAAAGGAAATGATTGGAAAAAATTTATATTACAGAATTAAATCGTGGAATCATTACGTTAACTTTACAGTGTATTTTTGAGTGATGCATTTGTAAATCTAGTTGAAGAGATAAAAGTACAAAAAAGTCAGTATCCACACACAGAGGTTGGAAATGAAGGATGATAAAGTTTTTTATTCAATGGTTGAAAGAAAAAATTTAAACAGCGTAAGAATCGAACTTCATTACCTGCAGTCCACTACTCCACTCTATTATTGTTATTACCATTATCTCATTAATTTGCCTTTAACTTAATTTTGCCTGTGTTTTTAATGTTGCATAGGGTAGCCATAACTTCTGTATTGGATCTCAAATGCATGTACTTACTATTAACTGTTTGTTCACATTGGTATGAAGTCTTAATTAATAATATTTTTTAAAACCCTTCCACTCCTTTTTCCCAACATTAAACACAGCTTTGACCTTTTTAAAACGATTTTATTTACCGTATTTGTCATTTTTAAACACCTCTTTTGATGATTTTTATTTGCCATTTTTCGGTGTCCCTACTTATAGGTAAAATGACCTCACTTGATCACCAATTTGACTCCCTGATGGACACTAGCTTGGCAACTTGGTGAAATACCTACCTGTCATGTGTGACAGTACTGCAAAAGGTTGCCCTGGGCCAGAGGGCCCTAAGGTAATGCACTAATTAATTGCTATAATAGAATGTTGCTACACCCATACCTTATTTGAGGACAGCATAAAACACAGGTAGAAATGATAGAAGCGACTCCAATAAAGCAAGCAATTGCTAGCACCCATGCCTGCACCCAAGATGTCTCTGCTCTTGCTATTATTGGTGCACATCTCTGAAAACAAAGAAGCAATGATAAGTGTAATGAATTTCCTAAAAGCATATTTTTTTGACAAAATATTGCATATTGAACTGAAGTATAAGTGATTTTCAAATTATACATTCATAAGGAAACAAAGATTATTACAATGAATATCTGAAGTATGCTCCTGTGTGGCAGTAAGGCATGGAAAAAAACAGCAGAAAAGTCAGGACTGAAAGCATTAAAAATGTGGTGTTATAGCAGAATGAAGCAGATAAATTGGGTAGAAAAAAAAAGTTATAAGAACATTGAGGAAGAAAAATAAATTTGCTGAAAACTTTAAAAAGAAGACAGGACAACCAAATAGGAAATGTTTTGAGATGTGAGGTTCTGGAGAAAACAGTCGTCGGGGGAAAAATATAAGGGAAAAATTGAGAAGGAAGGCCCTGTATGAGATATTTATAAGAACAAGTGCTGGAGAATATGAGTGAGGAAAATTGCATCATCACAATTGGGTGAACTGATGGAAGAACTTAGAAGGGAGCTAGGTCAACTGAGATTGCGGAGCTCCTCCGCCTTATCACAATGGGGGGCACACAGCTGACCCTGCCAATGGAAGTGGTTGCAACAGGATCGGTGAGAGCAGACCTTCCGCCCCCACCTCCTCTCCCCTCCCTTTCCCTCAAAACAGTCAAGGATGGATGAATGGACATATGATGGATGATGTAGATATTCTTAATGCAGCTCGTTTGGGGGGGGGTCATGCTTTGCTTATTTTAATTTTTGATTTATGAGTCAATGGCTCTGGTTAGAAGATTAATTTTTTCACTAAAATTCATTTTTCGTTTCCATCTAACGGTTTTGTGTACATAATAGCGATTTCAGTTCCGAGTAAATGCCCCCATTTTTGCCCCTTAAACATTAATGAACACATTACTTTAGCAACAAGGTAAATTGATATCAGAGGTAAGATTATGGATCTTTTATCAAGACATGGTCAATATCTCTCCCTGCAATGCAAACCTACTCTTCTGATTTGCCATACCAGCTGAAGTCTGAATGTGGGCAAAATATGAAGACTGGAGATCAAATTTTCACTCTCTCGAACCTAATTAAAAAGTAATGACAACATGAACAAATGATTTATGATCTGTGAGCCTCATGAGCCATAATAAATTGAATGTTTTGGTTACCACTGGTCAAAGATACTGAGATTTAACATGAAATAGATAATAATAATAATAATAATATTTATTTATCACCGTTGGCAAAATACAATGCATGGCTATGTCAAAAGGTTAGCATATATAAAATGCAATATAAAATACAAATTAAACATTAAGATACATACACCATATATAAATCACCTTCATTTACCATATATAAATTCACCATTCACCATTACCACCATAAATTCACCATTCACCATATATAAATCACCTTCCAGATCATCACCTTTTTGTGCATATGAAATATTCCTCCAAGAACAGGGGACAGAGGATGTTTAAAAAATCTTTCTATCCTCATTAAAATATTTTAAACACTTTAGAATACTTATAAATTCAATGCAGTTACTAGCCAACTGTAATCGGATACCAAAACTGCTAATCACTTACGCATTGTGTTACAGGTTACCTAAACTGACTACCAACACCACAAATCTGTCTTCAACAAGCAGGTATGCATAAACTTTTTTCTTTTACTGCAAGCTTGGAATGAAGTCAATTTCATTTTGAAAGACCAAAGATTTTAGAATATTGAACTTCAATGATTTTCAAATATTACAAATGAATTGTCTCTGATAACTGAATGTGATTTGATTGGTAAAGAAACTTAATTTTCACCTTCAAAATTAAGTCACCCTTCTAAACCTACCTGAACATCCTGAACTCCAAATTCATTGTACACCCTTTCCAAATCTGCATTGTTGGGGTCATTCAGTAGGGACTCCATTTCTGCCAAATCATATGACTCCTTCCCTACTAACTGGAAGCATGAGCTGAAAATAAGACATGGTGAATTAGATGAATCACTGAAGATTCGGAAGTGGCCATGTTTTCATGGTAAAAAATGAAGCAATATTATAAAGCATTTTATAGCCTATAAATTCTTCAAGATGTGACATGCCAGGGATCATGAATGCTATCAGTCCCTAGCTTCCTTAGCTGTGGGGTAAAACATTTGTTTAGTTACAAGGCCAATTTTTCCCTCCTATTGTCTGAACATGAACAAGTTATGTGTGATGGGACGGGGAGTAGGGATATCCACTGGTCGATTTTAGGAATCTTATATTCCATTTACAGGAAGATAGATTGGAAGTATTTTTGAGGATACCGAAGTTGTGGGAGATATTGGAACCCTAGTAGCAAGTTATATCCATACAATATCCGTAAAGGTTACCAATATACAAAAAGTGTTACCTCTAACGGCAATCCATGAGAGTGGGAATGATGTGGGTCTCACGTGGAGTTTAAGTGGATCCCCAGTGGAAATTTGTTGGTTAAAGGATTTTGGTGGAATCCACGTGGGTATGATGCGAAATCCACATGGGACCAATGTGGATCCCACGTGGAAATTTGGCATCTTGGTGAAAATTTTGTGGATCTGATGACCATATTCACGTGAATTCCACCAAAGATTTCCAACAAACTTCCACCTTCATATCCACGTGATCCTGACGACTCATCACTCATTCTCAAGGCAAGAATGTGAGAATGAGTGACGAATCATCTCTCGAAACGTCAGCAATTATGAATAGTTTTAACGAGTGGAGAGCCCGAGAAGAGTTTACTCATATTATTCGTCAGGAAAGTGTTAGATCCTTTTTTATAAAAGGAGGTGTTTTTAGAGAGGATGGTCTCTTTTGCTCTCTATCTCCAGTCAAGGCTGCAGCAATGACAGTTTGTCCGGTCAAGCTCAGTGAAAGTGGACTTTTAAATGTTTTTTAGTGTTGTGCTTGCTTACATGCAGCGGAGGAAAGGGAGTGATGCTATAAGTACTATAACATTTGTCCCATATTCACTCGTGAACAATAAACCATTGTGAGAAATTGAATTCTCAGGGATTTATGTCTTTCTTTTTGCTGAGGTCTCTTGGCAGAGTCATGCGTGAACCCTACAACAGTCCCAATTCCAATGTATTCCCATCCTCCTTCCCCTTTTATTTCTGCCTTTGGAAAATTTCAGCCAGGAGATGATTACGGAAAGTAGGGCGTGGTCACACTATACACGAATATGTAAATTTATGTAATAGTACATGCAAAAATAAATACAATTGTTGAATCAAGATTAAAATAAGATCCTTTTATATTTTATCGAGCTATTTTTAATATATGTAAATTACAGCACTACACTTAACAAAACCTAAAATAATATATTGTGACGGAACGGGCTTGATTCTCCTTTGCCCGTTGACCCACCGCAGTCCTTACGCCTTCGAGAAATGGACCCCTTACCTTTGCCTCGACACCTCGTGTACTTCGGACTTTCCCGTGTGGGAAATGGTTTTGAGAAAAAGGGATATCGCGACTTTTGTCGCGTGTTTGAGAAGGGCGACACCCCAAAACCGCAGCATCGAACCAGCTCAGCCGGCAAAGCAAGGACGATCCAAAATGTTCAAGGGTTGGGGGGATTTTAAGTCAGGGCGGACAGTAAAACAGGGAGCGCCGTAGGAAGTGAGCACGGGAGAAATTACACAAAGCGTAAGAATGAACCTCTGCCTTTTCTACATTTAACACAAACAACATTTATTCATCGAAATGAGCATAAAAATGAACACGAAGGAGGCACTCTACAGCTAATTAACACATGTCTTACTAACTAATGAGGGATGAAAAGGTGAATGAATGGCGAGACATAAATGGAACGAAATCAACAAAAATAAAATAATCACTCTTTACCACTTTGAACAAATAAATGACCAAATATGAAAAAAAATAAAATAAACTACAAAATGAAGAGAATTACAAGCTCCTCGTCCTTTTTTGAATACTAATGATGAGGACGGGAGTGAGTGATACAGAAGTTGTGGTCCCATAGGACTAGGATTGTCCACTCTTGGGATCAGTTTGACAGGGTCTCTTCTCTTAACCTGAAGGGACTTTAACTCTGTTTGGATATCTCGTACACCACTTATTCTGGTGCACACGGGTTTCACAGTGGGGAAGCGTGAATAAGAGGGTTGAAACCCCTTAGGATTGAGGAAATACGGGTGTGGCGATACTTATGTATGAGATGGTGTGGAGCTTGACGGTGAAATCCAGCACGGAGAGACTGCACCGTTGAGTTTTCGGTATGGTGGCGTGGAGAACGGAATTCAACAACTCCTGTTGTGACACCTTCCGACTGAAAGGAACTCGTCCAACCTTTGGTTCCAGGGATGCGGCGGCCCACTACCTTTCGTGGTCTGTCGCCCTTATCCACCCGAAACCGCACCTCCTCTTTGGGGTGCCGGGATCGAGGTCCGCTGCGTCTCGTTCCTCTTCTGGGGCAGAACGCAGGAAAAACCGCTAGGGAACGACTTTGTCAATTCCTCGCGGATGTCGTGGTGATCTCCATCTCCAACTATCGCCTCTCTCTCTCTCTCCGTCCACACTGGTCTGGCTTTACCAGCACACCCTGAGCTTCTGTGCTCGACTCCGATTACCAACTGCCTTCGTTCGTCTCCTGTAACTCTCCCCCCCTCTCACGTGACTTAAATTCAAAAAATCACCAATAGGTTCATGGCTTACACTGCCCAATGACCTGGGTTGACACAAAAGTGGCGTGATTCTCACTTTTACAAAATCCAATGCGCTAGACAAAGGAACATTTTACCAGATATCCACGCAGAAAAAGGCATGCGTTCATCTCGCTTATGCAATGGGGACCCGGCTTGGGACGCAAATGACCGATGCGGGAGGCGCGTCCAGTTGAAAAACAAAGATAAGATGGCCAGTCCGTCACAATATATTATATAGTATTATATTATATTAGATATTATATAATATCTAATAAAATAGTGACCATAAAAATAGGCTATAAATATCCCATTTCAAATAAATTTATTTATTTGAAATATAATTCTTTTATAAAAGAATTTTTATATAAAAATATAGGTAGGCTTATTTCATATTCTCACCAATTAATTAATGGGGACTGCCTCAAGCTCCGAATCATTGAACACCCTCCCAAAAAAGTTTTTTTTGGGGCCTCATTCCATGCTCCAAACCAGTAACCTAAGGCCCTAGCCAGAAATATTTTTGGGGGTAGAGTCATAATTGAACCCCTCCGAAAATTTTTTCTGGCTATGGCCTTGCTTACCTATCCAAGCTGTGGGTTTTAATCTTTCATTGTGATTTTTCGCTATAGGAAATGAGATTGCTTATTTATCTCAGCTAAGATTTTAACATTTAATTTCACTACATGGCAATGGGGGTCACCAGAATGGTCAACTGGAACAAAAAAACATAGTGTATGGATGTTCAGTGGGATAATCAGATATGTGTGTTGATAACAGTCTCCCTATCTTCTAGTACCATTACTTCCTAAAAGGCCATAACTGTTAACACTTTGTGTTCAAATGACTCACACATGGGGCAGATGGTTCATCTTGTAGGTCAGGAGTAAATCATATTTCAAAATTACCCTCACTGGTAACAAATTCTCCAAATGTAAAAAGTAAATGAGGCAAATAAGTTATGGGTGGGAGAGTCTGTACTCTAATAATAATCATTTTTATTGGGCAAGAATAGTTTTAGGCATGTATAGGAAAAGTCAAATAGCACCACAAAATTATCATTGTTAAGGGTTGTGAGCTAGCCACAAAACTACAAAACCTCCTCTATTTTGTTCAGCCGCAGTTCATCATAGCTTATAGGTCCTATTAACACGTTCAACAATGGACGCGAATGCCCGTCCGATGTGCGTTGCCAGGATACTGACAGACGCGCATTCACGTCTGTTAATGACCACTCTGATGACCTCACTGAAGACCTCTCTGAAGGAGGCGAACTCGCGTCTTTAATAAATTATCGAGTTTTCTTATTCAAAAAATTTTTTAACTAATTTTAAATTACATTTAAGTGACTGGCCAAATTAATGTGGCAGAAAAAGCTTTCCGTTTTTCATGATTGCACACTAGAAATATTCCGGGTTGAATGTGTTAAGCCTCTACAAATCCACAGAGATGAACAATAATGGGGTATAGGCTCATTGACCTGTAATCAGGGATTCATGGTCAAGGTGCATGATTTTTGAGGAAATGTTGCCACCATCATTTTCATTTTACAATACAAGCAGCTGCAACTAAGCTTATAATTGAATCAAAAAATTATTTCATATTTTTTATTGCTAGAGTCAAATTCTCACCTTGTGCTTCCGAAATCAAGACTGCCATCTCCTTTGGAGTGGAATTGGGCATCATATACATTCAAAGAAACTGTAGGTAGTAAGAGAGCTTGTTCCACTGCTTGCTGAAACTTTGGCAGATTTTGACGAACTTCAGTTGGCGGTTTAGAAAATACAAATTTCAGGAGATCTCTTTCTCGCAGGACAAACACCTATACACAATGAAAAATAATTACTTTTATTTCAATTTTTTTCTCTCTCCTGAAAACCATGTCAAAATTATCATTATTTATCAAATTTAAAGGACAATATCACATAGAAAATGATTTAGCATTTTTGAAATTTTATCTTTAAAGAATACATAAATTCATGACAGAATATATTATGTGGATTAATGAGATAAAAAAGATAAAATTATATTTATATTAAGTGTTCAATTAAAATTTGAAAGCAGGCATATAATATAAACTCTTTTCACTCTAACTCAACTGCTCTAATATATGTAGCAGCTGCCTACATCAGGTAAGGGATATTGGCTTTCTTAAGTGTCTTTAACATATGATAATATCATTTGCTTTAAGATCACTGCTAATCACGGCCTCAGCAATAATAACAAAATCCCTATAGGGCTATTATCCAGATAGTTGCCTTCATTATATGCTGTATATGTTTATGATTTGTCCTTAAGCATTATGTATATTTTTGTCATGTGAAATTGTACAATCTAAAAACCCTCTACTGCCAGCCCCTTTTAGGCAGACTGGGTGAAAACTGCCAAGCACAATGAAAATCGCAAGATTATGAATTTTAGATATATTTGAATTGCAATTAATTTTAATATATGATTTACATATATATTTGACTCAATGTTGATGATGTATTTCAGTTTTAATAAGGATAAAAAAATCATTCATGCTGACCCTGATTTGAAGGAAATATAATATTACAAATATGTAATGTAAGTTGGCTGATATATTGGCCTTAGGCAGTTTTCGCAGAAACATGGACGGCTGATATATTGGTCCACTGGCAGTAAAGGGGTTAATGTACAGGTGCCCTTGTTCTTTGGACCTCAATCTCTCCGTTGACCCTAATAGGAGTTATAAATCTTCCCTTGCTGCTCAGTCCACTTATGTTGGTGACTTTCTATTGTGGCATTTTTGGGTACCCCCTCCTTTTCCCCCTCATTGGACATTACCCCTTGGCAGACTAATTACCCTCCAGACTTAGCCGAAGGACTTGCACGACAGGCAAAGCTAACGACAGGTGGAGCTAGCACAGCCCGCAATACCTATGATTCCACAATGAAATGTTTCTGGTCTGCACCATCACCTCACCACATCAGCCATCACTTATATAGCCCCCTGAATGTAGAAGAGGACCATAAGTTTGGCAAGCACACAGGCCAGGAGCTGGTGTCCTCCTGCCAGAGTCAAAAAAGAGATCCTGACACTCCAATGATAAACTTCCTCACCCACTATACCCATACCATTTTCCCTCCCCTCAAAAGCTACCTATCATCTGATTCTGTATTCACCCCCACTCTACCTTGACCTAGCTGAAAACGCCCCATCCTGACATTAAAAAACCTCCCCTCTCACGCTCTCTGTTCGAGTCGTGTCAGCAAGCAGTTCACATCGAGCGACGGCAGCTTCAAGTCACATTCAGAGACTTTGTCATTTTCTAGAGGGAGTCATAGTGGCTACTTGCTATTGTACCAAATTATTAGTGATCCCCGAGGGGAATAATATTCAATCAGTTGTTGGTCTGTCAATTACTGAAATACATTTAGTCCTCATAATATTGAAGACAATCGTTGAGGGAAAAGTGAACGGGAATATTGGAAAAGGCAGGCCTCGTATGAGATACATGGAACAGGTTGTGAGGGATTTTAAAGAGAAGAACTACATCATAATGAAAAGGTTGGCCGACAGAAGAATAGAGTGGAAAGCTGCATCAAACCAATCCTATGATTGTTGACCAATAATGATGATTTCTTGTTCTATATGACCTCCTTGTCCTGTCTCACCCAAACTTGGAAAGAATTTTGTCCTGGACGAGCTTACCCAAAGAATAAAATCATTATTTCATTCAGGTAATGCTGCACTATGGCCGTGAGAGAAACCCCAAAGAATGCAAAGGATTTACAGGTTACAGTGCTCCTGACAAGAGTCCCCAAGAGGCTTCATCTGAGGGTGGTGGACAAGGGTACTTAATTCTGCAATTTAGATTAACAGTGTTCACCTTCAAAGTTGCATTAGCTTGTCTGAGAAGTAATGATGCAGTCATGTTTGACTGAGGTGCTGCTTTGGGGGCAGGACTGACTGAGGTTGCAGACACCAAAAGAGTGAACACTCCATCAGCATATGGCACAAGGCTGTGTGCAGTCCTCAATTCCCCATCCTCTTGACCAAGACGAAAAACCTCTATTGGGGCCAGATTTGATGACGATCCATCAATGTTATATGGTGATGCTAATCCAGAAAGGGTTGAGAACGTTGCCTTGGTTAAATTGAAGTGGATTGGACCTGACTCTGAATCAATGTCCTTGGCTTCCAGCCTCACCACTGGGGTGTCCACGGGCACATTCAAACGAACACCTGGAATGTGGGAAGGAACACACATGAATACTAACATCATTTAACTGACATGGCTCACACAAAGTTGGCGGTATACATAAAAAACATTTACAGCATGCAGAAAGCATAAAGATAGGAAACTGCATGTACATCCTGTTTGGCTAACATTTGAATCAACGCTGTCAGAATGGTTAGATCACGCTGTCTGAGTGAGGGAATGGTTCATGGGACATTTTCCTTAGAAGGTCAAGATTACATCTACAACCTGGAGCAGGCTACTAACCATTTCTAAAGTAATTTATTGTTAATAATACTATATATAAGGCTATTTAGAAGCTTTAGAAGAGACTAAGATTCAGTACCATAAACAGGAACCAATAATACAGAAACCCATGCAGCATGAATTTTTCTTGACTTATTAATTATAAAGTCCCATGACCAAAAGAACCAAGTGATTTGAAGTTTCCAACAGAAAATTTACATGCACAAACTTGAGAAAGAGTGCATCTTCCGAACAGATTCTTCATACGCTAAAATTTCCCTTTGGAAGTTTTTAGGACAATGAAGTACAGGTGATTTTAAATATTATAGCTGTTGCCTGAATTCATGAATTAAAAATTCTTTTCAAAGTGGCCATAAGCTCTTATCATCTTTGTCATTTGAAAAATAAATGTATATATATATCTATAAACCTATACACCTTTGGATTGGCTTGGAGACAAATGAAATAATAGATCTCTCTCGAGTTAGAAAATTTATGACAAGGATATACATTCTTTCATACTATGCATTGACTGTAAACGAGTCCATGAATATTTATTTCCCTCGCCTTATAAATAATACTTACCAACAGTAATATTTCCTTTGGTGAACACTGGACTATTATCATCAATATCACTCACTATGACTTTCACTTGAATTTCTGATGGATCCTAAAAAAAAGAAGACATTTGAAGTTTTAGACTTGTGGATTGATTTAACCTTTATCCGCCGGATTTAAATCCCAGTGTTTGGCCTGACTGCCGGATTTAAATACCTATCTATGCTTCCCTGTCATTTAAAAAGCACTTTGAGCGGCCGGGATATTTTGGGCGGGCACGGCACTGAGCGAAAACTTTTAAAGGGATTTTTCCGGCATGCTAGGCATTTAAAGGTTAAAAATTGAACAAGCTAATATATGCATTTAAAATATAAATTAGTAATATATTAAAACCTTTTAATGTGGTCTAGTACCTACTGTGATTACACTTGTCATTCTTGTCTATAAATAGGTATGCTTCTCATAGTTTTCCAATTTACATAGCTGAACAGTAGTATGGTAGTTCTAGTGGGTAGAAACAAATATGTATATGCTGATGCAATACGAAGTGTCAAGATTGGGATGTTCAAAAGACAGATACACATACGCACTGATAGTTAGGCAGCTCTAAAAGCCCTGACATCAGGGGTGGATTCAGCATCAAATTTCAGCATCAATTTTTCTCCTAAGAGATTATCAAACTTTTTAAGGGGTTCCTTAACTAATTTCCTGAGTGGAGTCACGTTGTGGTGGACACTTCCTAACCCAACTCTCCTTATTAAGAAATGGGTAATTTTAAGCGTTTATGATATTAATAAGGCACCTACTTTACTCCTGACCGAACTTCCCTTACTGAAAGATACGTAACTTTAAGCGTTATCATTGTAATAAAATATTTCAAACTCTTTTTCTGTTGAAGTTATTGGAGTGTGGGGGGTTCACATTAATTGCCGAGCGAAAAAATCCACCTGGACCGGGAATGGAACCACGGACCTTTGGCTGCTCAGACCATTACGCTACCCAGGATCCCTAAATAGCATGGCAATTTTACCGAGGTTCAAGGTACTAGATATTGAGCCCTCGCGGTCCATCAAGGATGGCAATGCAAAGGAGAAAGGGCTTCAAAGAAGCTACGATCATTGGTGAACCCGATCCAGCGCTAAAGCCGCGCTTGGCGGTAAATGTAGGATATTCCAAGCCTGGCGTGTGAACGGCAATTTGTAAGCAAACATCGAATCCTTACTAATTCTGAAGATTCAAGCGATATGGAGTGTGAAGCGAAACATGGTAACGCAGGGTCATGTTTTTTCTTTCTGTGTTATCGAATCCTTAAAATGTCATATTTCTTATTTTATATGTAGGCCTCCAAATGGTTTCCGATGTTCTGACCAATCACAAATTTTTGACTTTCTTCTCTCTGACGTCGGGGGAAAAAATGTGACTACTCAAAATTATAAAATCCAGTGACCAGAAAAATATGATCATTTTTATACCCTTAATTAGTCAGCTCAGCTGACATCATCTTTGCATCGGAAAACGATATCTATTAATTATCAATTTAAGATACGATCGACGATATCAATTTTACATCGGAGAAAGGTATCATTTGTGTCGTTTTTATATCGTAATTATCATCCGATGTTAAAACGACATTGGTGACGTCAAAATGACATTGGGCCGACGTATAACTGCCATACGATGCTGCTTGGGTCTTATAGCCTTCCTATCATCCTCCCTATTTTCTCTTTTTCCTCGCCGATGAAAAATTTCAGGGGGAGGGTCAACCCCCCCTGGCTACGTGCCTGGTGCGACCCTGCTATTCCATATCGGCTATTCCTACTATTCAAGGGTAGGTGAAGACTCACTTGTCTGTCAGTCGAGCTCCACGAGCTTATCACGAGACATCGGAAACTGCCGAACATTGCCGAAAGCACTGAGGCACTTCCGACTATGCGGGCTCTATAGCTGTGTCCTAATTTACCAGATAGGTACCATCCCAGAATTTAGGGAGGACACCATCTTGGAAGGGTGTCTCAACTCGTTAGGCATCATAAGGGAGCGGATTTAGGTACCTTTTTCAGCCGCCAGATTTGAGCATCGACGAGTGCATCCTTTTCCCATGATTTAAAGCATTCAAAGCGAGAGCAGTGGACTCGATGAAGATGGCTACCAACGAGAGAAAATGTTTTGGCTGAAATTTTGTTGATATTATTATAATTAGTCGTGTTGATTCGTTTATCACAATAAAATATCGTTATAGGGAGTAGTGACATGACGGAGAGATTCATTCAGAATTAGGAGAAGGCCGAATTGTTCTACATTAAAATAAATGTATGTATTACGGAAAATATGACAAGATGCTTATCTACAGTACCCTAAACTCAAATTAAATTCTCTTTACACAATGGCTTGAGAAAGTTAACAATATGGATTGTGTACGATTTTGTACATCATTTGTCATCCCTTTCACATTCTCTTGTTTTTCATCGGCTTCGATCCCAGCAGATAGCAATACCTGCGTAAGGATGTCCCAATTCATGCTCCCTTTTGGGTTAGCCAGCTAAATTTTAGGCACCCAAATCCATTCTCCCTAATGCCTAACGAGTTGGGACACAGCCTATTTTATCTTTGAGCTTGTTTTTTACAGTAGGGAGTGCTACGCTCTACGACAAATAAAACTCAAATTTCTCTCACGTTTGGGACTTGTAGCCATGCATTTGCATATACACTCCCTTTACTCCTTTTCAAGGATACAAAAACTATGAAACTAATAAAAATTAAATATTTTTGATAAAATTTGTGGGGGGTCATGACCCCTGTGACCCCCCCCCTGAATCCGCCACTGCCTGACATCACTATGGTGCAAATCACAATTGCTGCAGGAGTGTCGCGAGGCCCTCAATGAGATAGGTAGATGCGACAAGATGAAACTTTTCTGGGCGCCAGGCCTTTCTGGCATATCTGGAAACAAGATGGCTGATGAGCCGGCAAAGGCCGTACCCAGGGGGATCGGGTTGGTGTGGTGGCTAGGGTACTGGCCTCCCATCCCGAGGGCCCGGGTTCGATTCCCGGCAGTGGTAGATTTTTCAGTGGAAAACCGGTCCCCACTTGAGTGCCTAGTGGAGGGCATTTCAAGTACAGTACTCCGTCCGTCGGATGGGACGTTAAGCCGTGGTCCCCTTGGCGCCTTTCGTTAAGAGTAGGCTAATGCCGACGCCGGGTTTCTCTCCACCCTTCCTCCGTTCCCTAAAAACTCCTACCGTTACCTAATTACCCACCTATCCTATATGGCGCAAATGACCTCAGCTGTCGGTCGCCTCCCCTAAATAACCAACCAACCGTACCCAGCCTCAACCAGATTGGACCAGAGCCTATCCAGAGCAAAACAGGATTGTCACTTCAATAGGGAAATTAAAGTGTTGGGCTTAGCTTGACATTCTGACATTTGGCGAACCATACTAAGTCTTCGACAGGCCAAATTACACATAGGAGAACCCAGGTCTGGTATATCCAAAAGACTTCTTTCACTGAACAGGAGTCAATTACAAATGGTAGTTTGACTCCTTACTGGACAATACCAAGTGATGAGGTACCTACACCTCCTGGGAATTGCAGATTTACCCAGACGCAGGTGGTGTGAAGAAGAGGATGAAATCACATCCCACATATTCGAGTGTCCTGCTGTAATGAGGACTTTGAATAGATTCTTGAGTATACCATTCATGGAGCCCAAGGAGGATAGGGAAATCCCCATAGGGGACCTGTTGGCTTTCAGCAAGGCAATTGGTCTCTATGGGTGATTTTACCAGAAGGGTGGTTAGCACAATGGACCAAAAGGTCCTCGGGGTCTCCTTGTGAGAAACTCCACCGACAACTACAATCTATCTAATGAGAAGTGACAACACTGGCTTAGGAAAATAAAATACTAAAATATTCAGCAAACAATAGGAGTACTCACCTGATTATTGTAAGGCTTGTGTGGATATTCAAAAGACTGGGATGCTGGGAAACATTTAATTACGAGGTTATGAACACTTGCTTCTTCTCTGTCAATACGCCCTGCTGTGCTTAATACTCCTTGATTATTCTCAGAGCGGGATATCTTGAATAGGCCTTGTTCATTACCATCTGTCAATATTGAAGCATTCACAAAGTATGATACATATAAAAACCATGTGCCAATTACTCAGAGAATTCAACAAAGTGTTGATAATTTATGTAATATTTAATATAAATCAATTATACTAGGGAAAGATTCTATATTTCAACGTCCATAGATTGCCATTATCAAAGTGAAATCATCACGGGAAGTTACTGATCACAACTTACATATGATACGATAGTCAATTTTTGCATTGTTTCCTATGTCTTCATCAATTGCAGCAACACTTCCAATTACTGTTCCTTCTTCGATCTCTTCCCTCACATGGAAGACAATAGGATCTTCATTCTGAAATAAGGCCAAATAGAAACAAATTTAAGATCAGTAATGCAATGAAGAAGCTAGGCAAAAAATTACCTTTCACCTGGTTGCAAATTCAATAGTGGTGCAAAGAGAAAAAAATGCAAGATTCTATCTAAATATTAGAGAATAATACCTAGAGATGGGTAAATTATTGTAATTTTCAATTGAGGTAAATTATGGTAATTTTCGAAAATTACCATAATTTTCTGGTAATTTTAAATTTTGAGCTGAAAATCCTTATCAGAGGACTCAAAACGAAATCAAATAGCATTGAGATATAAATGCCGACGTTTATATCAAACATATCATGACGTTTATCTATTATAACGCATTACAAAAATTATAACGAGCTGGCAGCTACACACAATTTGCCTCTCTTCTGTCATACCATGAGAAACTTTTTTCCAAAGACATCCCTCAGTGCAATCTGCATTTGTTGTTTTACTCTGAATTTATCACAGACACAATGTAAACAAAATCGTTTTAGCTACTTAATTTATAATATCACCCATTCCAATGGTTTCTTCGTGAGGAATTTTCTGAAAAAGAACTTTTCTGAAAATTACCATTTATTACGGTATTTTCAGGGGTGTTGGTAATTCACAAATAATACCACGGTAATTTACCAAGTTGCCCATCTCTAATAATACCCCTAGATAGAAATAAGCATTTTACTGTGTGGTGTTAGTGCTCATATAGCAAAATATACTCTATTTTCACTTAGAAGATTTCATATTCTTCTCACAGAGGCATTATCGACTTTGAGAGCATTTAAAACAACTGATCAAAACAAAATATACCAAGGATCTCTTGAAGACTGGCTTGTGGTCATCCACATCTTCAACTATGACATCCAAAACTTTGGAAGCTTGCTGTGGTGGCTCTCCTCCATCAGATGCCTCCAGTATGAGAGTGTAGCGATCTTTCTTTTCTCGATCCAGCTGTCTCCGAGTAGTTATCAGACCAGTGTCTCTATCTGTAATAGTAAAAATTAAGGTTTTGCTCAAAGAAACCCTTCATACCTTACTTCCTTGTCAACCTGTACTTTCCCTTTATTTTTAATGCCTATGGTTATTCTTAAATTTATTTATTCTTCACCACATTGTCATTGAAATAAAATTATAAAAATGATATACATTATGATTAAAACATTTAAAAAAATTATAACAATAAAAATTCTGAAAAGATGAGTGAAGAAAAGGCACCATCACTAGCAAACAATTTGCTAAAACTCTCAATTCTGAGATTGAGGCCACGCAGTGAGCCATTTACCCTAAATTCCAAATCAGTCAATTATTAAAACATTGCTATTTATATAAGTTATACACAGAGGGGGGAGGGGCCGGCGAGTCGTTCCACGGTTTTGGCACCCTGTATGAGAATTTAGGCTATCATGAATCCTATCCCCTGTATGAGGGATTAGGCTATAATGAATACAAAGAGTATTCTGATTGAGGCAATGAAAAGCACATCAAAAAGTAGAGGTGGGAAGAGCCAAAACATGGATAACAAAAGCCGAGGAATGATTACCAAACCATAAGATGTAAGAAAGGCCAAGCGCATTGGAGATGTGAAGAAATCATTGGAGGGAGATTGATGGGAAAGAGAGTTAGGCTGAAGATAGAAAGAAATGAGTAGCATACTTACATAGGAAAGTATAATATGGCAAGGTATGCATGGTGTAAAGGGCAAATGCAATCAACTAGGATGAGAGCAATGGGTGGACCTTAGGTGAAGGTGAAAATGTCATCAGTTTGTATGAAGAAGAGAAATTATTCCATTTGTTACAGATACTGGTTGATTTGGTACAGATAGGAGGTTGTTGAAGAACTATATTTGTAAATTACTTGTATTTTGGCTCTGTAATGCAATGGCATTAGAGGACATTTGACACTGCATTACAGTTGTAATACAATTGTAAAGGAAATACCTACCCCTGTTTTGTAATGCAGTAATAATACCAAAATTGTGCAGCCTGGGATGTATTTGAGACACACAGCTTAATATGTATTACATTGAGTATATCCAATGCGTAATTGAGCTTTCACACAAACAAACTTCAGAAGCACATTACTCACTGATTGAAAATGCCATGGCATCACTTCCCGGCTTTCCCCCATCAAGAAACCTGTAGTAAATTCTTCCATTTGGTGTATTCGGGTCATCAGGATCTGAAGCCCTCACCTTGAATACTGGAGAACCAATGGGAGAATTCTGAAAAAATATTTTTTATTTCAAATTATGGACCTGTGATATGTTAAAGAAATAAACTCATGGAAGAATATGAATTATTCCTTTCATGAAACGTCACTTGAATTGAGTATCAAAAGTACATTCAAAAAATCTAACCTCAGGAATTCGAGCCACTTCTGACTGGGTAGGTCGGATGAAATGAGGCACGCCATCATTAGAAGCAACATCCCCGACTAGTATTGAGAGGACTGCATCAGAGTACAGAGGTGATGCACCTCTATCAGAAGCACGAACAATGATGGAATATGGTTCAGTTCTACCTTTCCCAGTCAATGCTCTTATTGTTCTGACATCCCCTGTACTTCTGTTAACTTCAAACAGACCTGAAGTGAAAGAGAAGGAATTAAAAGAAAAACAAAAAAGCACAGTTAATTCAAACATCTTTCCTGGGCCTCACTTAGAAAGATTTACAATAAATAAGCCAATAATTTCATTTAAATTAGTCGGTAGGTATGCGTTTTGAAGTGAGTGTGAGATACATTATTTTCTCATTATGTACCTACACTCTTTTGGTCCAATTGATAATTTAAAAAATTTCCAAAATGTTGGACTGATTGTTTTTTGTACTTAGCTGATGGTATTTTTGATGCAATACATTTTAGACAGCAAGAGCATGAGCAATAAGTAATACAAAGGTTTACAATGAGAACAATCAATTATCACTTAAAATAATAATAGAAAAATGAAGAACACCACCCTGACTTATCAGTCATTTGAATTGATCAACAGTGTAAGTTATTACACATATGAGCATAAAAGAAATCCATTTACTTTGGACAGATTCAAATCAGTTAATAGCAAAAATTTATGGTCAAACACCTTAAGTCACCAAGATTCAGAATAATTTAAGTTTGGGTGTAGAGATTCAGAATTGCAAAAATGATTCAATCCATGTGCCTTCAATCTACATTGTTGCTCTTTACATGAGAGAACTGAAACATTTTGCTGTTGAAAGTGCTTTTACAAATTTTTCCTCTGATACAGTCTGAACCAAGTTTTGACATGATATTTAACCAGCTGTACACTCTATTTCTAAAATAATAATGTACTGATGGCTTTTAAAGTTATAGTTTCAAGCATAAAGCATCTCTATATAACACTTGAAAATTCGTGAAACATTTAACACTAGAAGGACTGGATGTGCCATTTTGGCGCATTCGATTTTTTTTCCCCTACCATTTCCAAAATATTGGAACTACATCTCTCATATTTCCTGACTTTTAATCATTTTAGACGTTTTTTTATATTTTGAAACTTTGACATTACTTTTTGAAATACCTATTAGTGGATCTACCTAAAAGCCCCAAATGCGCCAATTAAGCTCAAACATGTTTCCCTACATTTACCATTAATTTTATACATATTTCTAGCACTAAGTCAGTTAATCAATCGAATTATAGTACTTCATTATCGTGCATCACCATGGGTTTTATGTTTTTTTAGTGCTTGATTATTTTACAAAGTAGGTATGTAAAAAAATATTTTTAATAGCGAAAAAAAAAACCAACATTGTGCTTAGAAAGAATGGAGACAATATTTACTGACTCGGTATGCTGTCCCCGCAGAAAATGCATAACGTAGCTTTATTGCCGGCTCTCATTTTGGGCATGTACTTTATATCGGTATCAAGGTTATGCTTCAGTCATGCAGTGCACATTGTCGCCACAGCCTGAGGTTGTAGGTG
This sequence comes from Platycnemis pennipes, assembly GCA_933228895.1. Taxonomy (NCBI): domain Eukaryota; kingdom Metazoa; phylum Arthropoda; class Insecta; order Odonata; family Platycnemididae; genus Platycnemis; species Platycnemis pennipes. Next base: position 120,266,363 of record OW121854.1, on the reverse strand, counting down.
AAGCTGGTCTGTTGCTTGGAATATAAGTGTTAGAGTGCTTCGTATGGTTTATGAACTACAATAGTAAGAGAGGAGTTTCTGTGCATGACCCACAGAAAATTACTTGATGGTAAATTTCTGCTATCATAAAAAATGTGAAGGAAGAAGACTAAGACTCTTCCAAGCTTTTCAAGCATGAAAATCTGACTCTGACAGTTCACCACGGAAAAAAGAATAAAAATTTGGTACTGCTTTGCTCAATACATAACAGAGTTTTAATTAAAAATAGAGAGAAGAAGGTGCCAGAAACAATAAGGAAATAAATATTATATAAAAAAATTTGAGATGGATATTAACAATCAAATGTCCAGGCAGTATTCTGTGAGGGGGGGGGGGGAGGTGTCAGCGATGGCCTAGGCTTCTTCCATCTTCTATTCTTACATCTGAATACGTGGTTCCATCCCCTCATAATTCAAAACTGAGGCAACAAGGTACAAAAAGATTTTGCCCTCTTCATGGGCAGAAACGCCAGTCATGTAGCATAAGAGAGAATGGGGTCGTTTACCATATTTTTTTATTGCCGAATCTGATAGAGTTTGTAAAATAAAAAGACCCGTATTTTTTCGTTTTTTGATCCGTCAATTATTTCTCGAGTTATAAGCGGCGAAAAACTGATGTTTTTAACCCTTTCGGAAAAGTGGGCGTGGTGCAACCTCTGACGTATATCGACTTCGTCCAATCACAACTGAGCCCACGAAGCTACTTTGCCTTATCGCAAAGGGGGGGAAACAGCTGACTCTGGCAATCGGAGCAGTTACGACAGCATCTGTGCGAGCAGACCTTCCGAGAACCCCCCTCCACTCCCTCCCCTTCCCATACGAGCAGTCAAGGACGGGAGGAAAGTGACGTCAATGTTATCACAGCAGCATTTTCGGTGGGCGTCACCTTTTGCTTATTTTAATTTTTGATTTATGAGTGAATGGTTATGGTTAGAAGATCAATTTTTTCTCTAAATTTCTTTTTTCGTTTCCATCTAACAATTTCGTGTACAAAATTGCGATTTCGGTTCCGAGTAAACGCCCCATTGTAAATACAATCACAGTGTTGGCACATGTAATAGCTGTAAGAAGAAAGTGTGCAATAAATGCAAATCAATAACTAAGTTCATACGTATGTACTGTTATAGTAAATTTTGTGCAGTAACAATCATCTGTTCATCATATCTGTCCAACAATCATCAAAATGATGTCAATGTTCAATCAACGATATTTTCAGCTTAAAAACGCTAACCACTTAAAAACGCTCTGTAAGCATGTTCATCATCATATTCACTCAACATTCATTTTTAATCTAAAGGTTAATAACAAATAACTGATAATGACACTTTATATCATCTTTTTAAGTGCCTTGTAACCTATGCTTCTGAAAAAATGTGTTTTCGAAAAAATTCCCAACACCTGAATATATCGTAGATCTGTTGCATTTATTATGTTTACAATATGTAAGATAAACATATTTCATCGTAAACTGTTTAACTATAAAGCATAAATCACAAAAGTTACAAAAACTTGATTTACAACACAATGAGCCAAATTGGCGCATTTGGTCCTTCTAGGTACCTAGTCAAGAATCCTGGTCCTTATAGAATTAATTGACTAAAAATCTATCAAAAATGTCATGCATAAAGCAGACAGAGACAACACAGTGTGTATCCTGAGAGAGGTTGAAGATTTTTTGAATTGAAGTCTGCTCCTAATTTCCATTGTCTCACTTTGGACTAAATTTCAAGTTCAATGAAACTCAAGATATATGAATATATTTACTCGAGCAGTTCAGTCCAAGCTTCATATTTTTTAAAAATTAAATGAGTGGAATGAAAAATCAAAACTAAAGCAGGACATCCCTAAGACCTATCTGTTCAGGTATTGTGTACATTTATAAATGAAAATTAATTTTTAAAGAAATGCATTGATCAAGTTATTCATCCTTACCTTTAGCTTCTCCCTCATTGGAAAGGTCATAATTCACTATTCCTCCTGGGCCCTTGTCAGGGTCTGTTGCTCTCAAAGATGCCACAACAAATCCAACTGGAACATTCTCAGGGACAACAGCGGAGAATAATACAACATCCTCTTCCACCTTCAAGTGCAGCAGGGGATCATTCTGGGAGAGGGACTCTGACAAAGGGTGGGTGCCACCAACAAACTGAGGAGGGTTGTCATTTACATCCAGGATCTCAATGGTGACCTGCCACAAATAAGGATGAAGTTCAAAATTCAAGAATCACTGACATATGAACATTCATTTTTAAATTCTATGAACATTACAAAATATATACATTCACATTGCAATTTATAAGGTGTTGGAATAAACAGAATTATTGAATCTCAGCCATAGTTTTTTGTTTGGATATTTTGTTGAATTAACTCAATGAACAGTTTATAGGATTATTTCAACAAAATAAAAATTCATTTACAACCATTTATGACAAATAAATAGGAAAACAAAAGCATTTGAAATCAAAAGCTAAAATGAAATTTTGACAGAAGATAACTGAATAATTCAACAGATAGCTACTATTGGATGGTAAACCTAAAGCTGGGGGAGGGTGTGATTGACTCGTTTGAGATTGATTTTGGTAAGTAACTACCCTGGTGAAAATAAAGTGTGCAGTAAAGCGTGACAAAAATGTGTACAAAATGAACAGGAAATGTGAAAGAGTGTGAGAGAAGTGTGCCAAAAATGGGATTTGGCAAACAATTTGAGAGAAGTGGGCAGAAAATGTGCAATGAAATGTGTGCACACTTTATTTTCATCAGGATAAGGACTCACTCGCATGCTTTTAGATTGTGCTTGGGATTATTCGGGGATTGGGTTGGTGTGGTGGCTAGAGTACTGGCCTCCCATCCTGAGGGCCCGGGTTCAATTCCCGGCAGTGGTGGATATTTCAGTGACAAACCAGTCCCTACTTGAGTGCCTAGTGGAGGTCATTTCAGGTTCAGTACTCCATCTGTCAGATGGGACGTTAAGCCGTAGTCCCCTTGGCACCTGTCGTTAAGAGTATGCTTATGCCGACGCCGAGTTTCTCTCCACCTTTCCTCAGTTCCCTGAAAACTTCTACCACTACCCAATCGCCCACAAATCCTAAATGGTGCAAATGGGCAGCTGTCGGTCACCTCCCCTAAATAACATAACATCAGGATTATTCGTTACCAGAATCAATCTCAAATGATTCAACCACACCCCCCCCCCTCCCCCCCCCCTCCCCGGCTCTCTGACAGTGATGTTGTTGCACAATGTAGCAATAAATTATCATCACCAACATCAACTTACAATGGCAGTGGCCTTGCGCTGAAGTCCTCGGACAGATTGAGAGTTCATTTGGCCACTATCCGTAGCTGTCACAAGGAGATCGACTTGTGGTTTGGTTTCATGATCCAATATGGCTCCTTTTGCTACCCTTATCACACCAGTGCTGTTATCTACCATGAATAGATTCGCTCCATCACCAGATACTGAATATGTCACCGTACCCCAAGTGGAGACTGAATCCTTGTCCATGGCTGATACAGTTACCACTTGCTCAGGATAGCGTGCAGATTCAGGAATATGAGCCTTATATACCTGGAAATGAGGAAGAGAAATTCATACAGGTAAAAAATTTTGTTCATAGCTCTTAAAACAGATTTTTTCACTAATTTTGGCCATATAAATGCTTATTTTAGTCAATACTTCAGTGTTTTGGTTATTCAACTTGAACCATGCTATCATAAGGGAGAAAGTAACATAGTACACCTTCTTTTTTATGTCTATTTCATATAGATTAGTAATCAACTAAAAAAACTGCATTGGTACTTATAGATTTATGATTTTTAGACAAACTCAAAAGGTATAATTTTCTGACAGAGGAAATAAAAGGACTTATGTTGTAAATAGCAAAAAAAATATGGGATGATAAAAGAGATAAGATCAGGGATTATATACATTTCAAGGATCAATTTGCATTAATTGATTATAACTAATTTATTAGTAATTGGTCAATTCAACTTACCTCCTGTGAAAATTCTGGATTGTTGTCATTAATATCCTCTACGTTGATGATGATCAGAGCTTCACTTGAACGAATTCTATCATCTGCAATTGCCCTCACCCTTAGGTTAATGGCCTGTTGAAAATATAGAATATACAAAAGAATAAATATATATTGCTTCAATCATACAGGTATGATAGAATAATGAGGCAATTATTATGCTTAGATTAAAGGTGCTCTCCTGCTAAGTGTTAACATTTAATAGATCATTGCAATCTTGACTTTTGAATTTTTCTTTAGCTCTGAAAATTGCCTCTTTAGTTCATAGAATATGTCCAACCTTCTACAAGCCATTCTTAACACTTACCACACCCTCCCTCATTTTTCTCCTTACTAGTCTTTTACCATCAATAATGGTCATCATAAAATCATCATCATCATTAGTTAGCAATCCTGAGATTGGTTTGACGCAGCTCTCTACTGAACTCTCCTTTCGTCTAATCTCTTCATATTCACATATTTCTTCTCTATCACATCCTTCATCTCTTGTTCCATGTATCTCATATGAGGTCTTTCTTTGCTGTTCTTTCCATCCACTTTTCCTTCAACAATTGCCTTCATCATGTCTCATGACATGGCTGATTAAGTTGTTCCATCTTCTCCTTAGGATATTCAGAAGACATCTCTTTTCTCCCACTTTTCTGAGGACTTCCTCATTACTTAATCAGGTCAATCCATTTAATCTTCATCGTTCTCCTCCTCCACATTTCGTATGCTTCCACCCTTTTCTCCTCCGCTGCTGTCATCATCCACACTTCACTAACATAAAAAAACATGTTGCAGATGTACGTTCTAATGAATAGTTTCCTTCTCTCTATGCTTGTATTTCCAGCTGTAAGTAGATTCTTCTTTTGATCGAATGCCCTATTTGCCTGTGCTATACTACTGACTACATCTTTCTAGCTTCGTCCATCGTTGGTTCCTCGACTTCCCAGGTAACAGAACTCTTTCACCTCTTCCAGTTTTTGTTGTCCTAGTTTAACGTTGGTTTTGGCCTCTTCTCTTGCTGCACACCAGTATCTTCTTCATATTGATCTTCAACTTATATCTGGCCATTGTCCTTTCCATGGTTGTTAGAATCTTATTCTGATCCCTGTCTGTCTCTGCTATGAGTGCTATGCCAATGGCGAATTGCAGCATGCTAATTTTTTCTCTGTGGATATTCATACAATCACTACCCTTGATTACTTGGTCCATCCACTTAATTTTCCCCATCCTAATGGGGTCGTTTACCATATTTTTTTAATTGCCGAACCTGATAGGAATTTGCAAAATAAAAAGACCCGTATTTTTCCATTTTTCGATCCGTCAATTGGTTCTAGTGTTATAAGTGGCGAAAAACAGGTGTTTTTCATCCTTTCGGAAAAGTGTGAAAGTGTAAAGTACTCATACGTTATCCACTACATCCAATCACAACCGAGCCAGCGAAGATACTTCAAATTATCATAATTGGGGACACACAGCTGACTCTGCCAATGGGAGTGGTTGCAACAGGATCTGTGCGAGCAGACCTTCCAACACCCTCCACCCCCTCCACTCCCTTCCCCTCCCCTAAAAGAAGTCAAGGATGGGAGGTAAATGACATCAATGGTTTCAAAGCAGCTTCTTTGGTGGGCGTCACCTTTTGCTTATTTTAATTTTTAATTTATAAGCCAATGGCTCTGGTTGGAAGATTAACTTTTTCACTATAATTCATTTTTTGTTTCCATCTAATGATTTTGTGTACACATTTGTGATTTTGGTTCTGAGTAAACATTTACACCAGCTGCTGTCTCTGCCCATTGCCTCCTCATTTGCCCTCCTTTCTGCCTGTTATACGGTTATACCTTTCCCATTCTTCTCCTTGTGGGCCGCTCTTATGATCTGTGGCAAAATATGTTACAAGTCAAAAGATTGACCTATTGATTTTTCACTCATGCCTAAAATGTTTTGCCATATTAAAAGTAGTAAGTGAATAACATAGTCAAATTATAATGCATATCTTGTAAATCATAAGAGAATAAATTTTTAAAATGTGTACTAGATTTTATATAAATTTCCATCCGAAATCATACATAGTTATGTATTTATCAAAAAATATAAATTATACACATTTTTCACTCACACTAGGAAATGATCTGGAGCATTCTATTACAAGGCAACGAAGCATGGACAAAAACAGCAGCTGAGAAGTCCAGGCTGGAAGCATTTGAAATGTGGGGCTACCGAAGAATGATGAAGATAAAATGGATTGATCGAGTGACAAACAAAGAAGTCTTAAGAAGAGTGGGAGAGATGTCTTCTAAATACCCTAAGAAGAAGACAGGACAACTTAATTGGCCACATCATAAGACATGATGGTCTGATGAAGACAGTCGTCTAGGGAAAAGTGAACGTGAAGAATGGAAAAGGCAGATCTTGTAGGAGGTATATGGAGCAAGTTGTGAAGGATGTAAAAGAGAGGAGCTACGTCAACATGAAGAGGTTTGCTGAGAGAAGAATCGAGTGGAGGGCTGCGTCAAGCCAATCCTAGGATTGTTGACCGATGATGATGACTAGGAAATGATTTTCCTAGTGTGTGTGATTATCAAAAAAGATAAATTTTACACTTTTTTCACACACACGCTATGAAAACTAACATTGTTAATCAGACTTCCATGCCTCCCTCACTGAATCTGTAATACATCTGTCAATGATTGCAACCACTTGACTGTCAAGCTAACTCATTCTTGGTCTTCTTCCGGATCTAACTGACTCTGTCCACCCTTCTCCTACCCTGATTCCTACATCTAGTAACCCCTGTACATGTTGAACCCATCTGAAATGCATGTTGAAGAGAGTTGGTGACAATGAGTACTACCTTACTCCCACTAAGAATCTTCATCCATTCATCTTACCTGTGCTGTCAGAACCAGACACATGTTGATAAGTTTTGAAGAAGTCACCTACTACCCTTCCAACCTACTCCTGTCGTTCATTGTGCACCCATCATTTTTTGGTAGTCTGCATAATTAGTCAGGTATAAATATACATATATGAAAATGACTCAATAACATATACTCTTCTCTCTAATCCTGTAATTGATTTCCTTAAGGTAGCTTCAGGAGTATACTTACTTTCTCTTCCATTGCCTCATAGTCAATGGGTCTATTCAGTTTCAACTGGCCAGAAGGAGATGAAATTGACACAAAATCCTCTGGGTCAGAGCCGGGGACTTTTTCCAAAATGTTCACTGGTTGCCCTAAAATGGGGTCATAGGCACCAATCTGCAGCAATAATGAGCCAACTTCTCTCTCCTCGGGAACAAAGACCTGGATGGTGGTAGATGTTCCATTTTTGCCAGCATCACTAGTCCCGTTTGCCACCTGGTTTCGCTGCTCTCCCACCAAAGCTGAACCTCTCACTACAGGCGTGAGGGACACAACAGAGAAAACTGGCAGGTCGTCAGAATACGCTTCCACATATATCGTGACTTCAACTGGAAAAGAAATAGAGTGTTAATAATCACATTCAAAAAGAAAGGGAAAAAAAATAAGTACAAATAGTGTAATACTTGTATCATCTCTTACCCTGATCAATTTGTTCATCAACTTGCTCCATTGCATTTAAATCTCTCGCTTCTACGGTTAATGTGATAACTGCTGCTGCTTGGTGAGACAATGGTCCAGCAACAAACAGTTCTCCAGAGGTACTGTTGATCCTGAAAGTATAAAAAATGAAAATTTCATAAGAAAGGTGCCATTAATATATGAGAAACATTCAACCTGGTGCTTTGCTCTCTCTGACTTTTCTAGGAGACTCATCTAAAACATTATGCTTCACCTTGTAAACACTGAAATATTTCAATTATTTCTTATGCACATCAGTAACAGTGAAAAAGCTGCAACATTTTATTAGTTACTTCTGATTCCCTAGCTAATTGAATTCAGCACAACATTTAAATTACGGCAATGAGAATTAAAATAGGAATTTAATGTAGCAATAAATATTTTGCTACATCGAGAAAGCCCTAACCAAAGGAGACGACTTCAGGATAAAATATCCATGGGGAAAAAATTAGCATGCTGCATTTTGCTGATGACATAAGAGGTTATGGCAGCGGCAACAAGAGTTTCAATGAAGATACCAGTTAGCCTGGAAATGATATTGACCTGATGTCAATTGCAGGTCATTTAATTAAAACAAAGGCAATTTTTTCTGCAGAAGAGAAGCCAAAATTTATGTTCAAATTTGTAAACAAAAGCTAGGAGAGGTGAGAGAGAGCATGATGACTTTGTATGGGAGTTGAGTAACCAGCAATGCGTGAAGCGATAAGGAATAGTCAGTACAAGAGCCCAGGCAAAGAGGTCGTTCTGCCAAATAAGAATCTACAAACAGTTGGTAATACAAACTTTGAGGTAAGGAAACACTTCATCAGAACTTACATCTGGGGCATGAATGCTTCTTTATGACAGTAAGGCATGGAGGATTAATGTCACTGAAAAGTTAAGTTTTTAAGCATTTGAAATGTGGTGTTGCAGAAGAATGATGGAGATTAAAATGATTGACCAAATTGCAAGTCCTAAGATGACTGGTGATGATGAAATAAATTGTAATTGAGGGGGATTTGATGTAATGCTAAGGAACCAATTTATTGCTGCAGAATGCAACTGAGATGGCCATTTGTGGGATTACTTGTCTAAACATTAGTACATAACTCCTTCATGAAACTCTGTACATATTTACAAATTCACACAGCCTTTTATTACCAGTTGCAAAAAAACATCATAGACACTCTGGGTGAATAGGAATCCATGCCTGTGAGCCTAAGATACCTTAGGTTTGCTTGTAGAGTGTTTGTAGGGCCACCTAAACAGATAACTACCTCAGATATTCTCTCATTAAAACTAACTTTACACTGGCTTAGTTCAGATATATCTCATTTAGGTTCCAGCAGTATACAGTTGGAGTGAATGAATTCTTTCCACATTGCTAAGCATTTAATTCTCTAATTATTTCCATTTGAAGGTGAAAACTTGCCAAAAAATGTGCGACAAGATTCCCTTACCTGAAAGCAGTCTCAAGATCGAATGCCTTTGATGAGACAGATGGCAGGCCAGCATGATCAGTGGCAGATTTTGGTTGCACCAGAGAATATTGCAATAGGGCATCCGAGTCATGATCTTCAGCATGGAGGCGTATCAAGAAAGTTCCAGGTGCTGCCCTCTCGGAGACTTGGCGGACATAAGACTCGGTGGTGGAAGCAGGGGGGAATCGAGGAGGTTGATCGTTGACATCTTCCACGGTGATGACCAAAGTTGCCGTGCCAGTCTCTCTGGCTGGAGACCCCGAGTCAATTGCTGTCACTGTCACCCCATACTCGGGTAAACCAGCTGAACCACCAAGCTCTGAAACATAAGGAAGAGGGGACAATTGGATTGTCAATGGCTGTGACTAAAGTTGGATAGCATAATGTCTCCATTTTCCCACAGGATAAAGTTTGGAATGGAGATCTTTGAGACATGGGTTTCAAAAAGAATGGAGGAGATTATCTGGACATGAGAGAAGACAAACAAAGATGTTGAGGGTGGTGAAGAAGAAAGGAAGGTGGATGTGCTAATTTTAAGGAGACAGAAGGATTGGAGTGCAAAGTTATGAAGATGTGAGGGACCACCGAGGGCTGCGAAAGAGGGAAGAATACAAGGGGAGGGGAAATCATCAATACTTCATTATGTGAGCTATTCATTAATACTTAATTTACTTCATTACAAAAATTTACCATGATGGGGACATTTACTCGAAACTGAAATCACTATTGTGTAGAGAAAGAAAGAAGAATAGAAAGCTACAGTCAAGAGTCAAGGAAGGAGCAGTCCAGAGAACTATGTATCATTCAATGTGAGAGCAATGACACAATTTTGAATATGATACAAATATCATATTTCTCAGCCCACAGAATACAATGTACTATAAGGTGCACTATCATCTATAGGTGACATATATTTTATGCTCTTGTACTTGGTTTGGGTCTGATTCCTTTGTATTTGTTTTGAATTGTCTTGCATCTAGTATGTCATTTGTTTTTAGTTCGTATTTTGGCAGTATGATGATGTGTTGTGGCCTGAGTTCTGACTGGCACCATGTCTGCTCTCTAGCAATGTAACCATGCAGGGTATCAGATGTGTTTGGTGTGTGGTAACTGTAATCAATAAAGGTAGTTTCTTTTAAGTGGTCTTGATAATTCACCTTACTTCACAACAACAGGCTAGATTTTAGAGGAAAAACTAATTTTTAGATTACAGAATAAAATAATTAATCATTCTCTGTTAACGTTAACATTTGGTTGGATGAATATGCATTTTTATATTTTCTAAAGTAGCCTCTCTTTCAAATTTATCAGTCATACAATCATGGGAACAAATAAAGATGGAGAGAACACCTTTAGTTCACTGCAGTGTGTTGGAAAGGTACATGAATATCAACACCTTTGATGGCAACACAAAATTGGATGCAATAAAATACAGCTTTACCCTTGGATCATAGGATGCAGGCTAATTATTTTATAACTTTTGAGTGAAAAAAGTGCATCATTCTATGGAGCAATGAAATTTATTATACATGGCAAGACGTTGAGATATGCGGAAAATGTCTATCAAAATGGAGACAACCATTTTGCTGACGTCACTCTCACCTGATCGCTCCAGACGGAGGTTGGCCTCTCGGGCTATGGTGACCTCCCCACTCACAGCATCAACCACAAAATTGTCCTTTGCTCCTCCAGCTATTGCATAGGTTAACTGTGAATCAGGCCCGTCAGGATCTGTTGCTGACAGGGTGATGACATGTGTTCCAGGGGAAGCATTCTCCTTCACAGTGGCACGTAATATGGCTGACTCCTGTTTCACACTGACTGATAGAGGTATAGAGAAAAATAAAAATTTCTTTTTGATTGAATCAAGGCTTGCCCATGATTGGAAAGCCTAGATTTTTTAAAAGTACACATCACTATATATGCTAAAAGTTTAAAAGATAAGTGGTCCAATCACCTAGTGTGGAATGCAGAATTTAAAAACAAATGCTTTTACAAGGCTTTCTATTTTTGCAATGAATAATAGTATTCATATTTTTTAATTCTTTCATTGTTTATATTTACTCTTGGACTAACCAAAGCCCAGGGCAAGGACCTAGGCTTTGGTTCAAATACTGGATCAAATATTGTGTGAAACTGGTTTTAGGAACAACCTATCAATAAAGGAGTCCCGATGGCAACACCTATTTCATGAGTCAGGGATACCAATACTGAAGAGCTTATTTTCATTGCACAAATTATGGCATAAAATGAAAACAAAACACATACCTCCTTTGAACATTGGTCTTTGATTTCCTGCCACTCCTACTCTGATAAATAGCCGAGTATCAGCATAGAGAGGGGGTGTCCCTTTGTCTGTGGCCCGGATAACGGCTTCAAACTCCCCCCTGCCGCCAGGGGTCTCAGATGAGAGAGCAGGGCGGGCGAGTCGGACCTCTCCAGTATCAGGGTCCACCGACAGTGGACCCCCTGACTCACCGAGGATTTCATACTTGACTTCTCCTCCACCTTGAGAAGGTCCATCACGGTCAGTTGCCTTTGAAAAGGAAAAAGAATTTTTACAAATAATGCATTCCTGTTGACTCTAAAATAATTTGCAATCACTACAGAGACATATCAGAAACCCAGAACATGAAAACTAATGACAAGGAAGGCAAAATAAAATGAAAATTGAAGACAAGCTATGCCATCACCTCTCTCCCTGCTTGGTAAATCATGATATCCCTCACTAAGTATGCAGTGTTGCAAGAGATATATGGTATCCAGAGAATGACACAGCTTGGGTTTAACTGTATAAGTACATAAATCACCTTTCTCACAAATCATGCTGTGTATCCACAATCCTCCACTAAGTGTGCAGGGTTTCCAAGAGAGATGTGGTACCCAGAAAACGAAATGGATTGGGTGTAACTGGAAGTGTACCTAGAGGTCACTTCTGGCTTAAATCCAGAATGTTTGGGTACCAGTCCAACCAGGACCATGACACTCAAGTTCTTCCGATTCACTGTAGATAGCTCTGGGCATCACCAATCACAACACTACTAGTCAGTTTGGGGTACATGAGAGACCTAAGTCATGACAGTCTTATTTATATCTTAAGTCAGCCTGTTCTGCTTCCTGGTGAACAATGGCGATAATGCAAGAGTGAAATAAGTCTTTCTAGTCCTCTAAGCTCACTAGGAGCGCTGTGATTGGTGATGCCCAGGACTACCTGCAGTGATTCGGGAGAACTTGAGAGTGTCGGGGGCCTGGCCTCACTCACCTTGACGAACAACTGAGGATCGAACGAGGTGGCGCCCTCCCGAACCGTCCTCCGGTACTCCTTCCTCTCGAACACCGGCGCGTTGTCGTTCACGTCCTCTAACTCCACCAGAAGATTCACTGTGGACACGCGGCCCCCACCGTCCTCCGCCGATAACGTGAGCGAGTACCACCTCTGCGCCTCGAAGTCGAAGCACACGGGCGTGCTGGACGGAGAGAACGAAGCCACGCGGCCGCCGCACTCCCCGACGAAAAGCCCGCCCCCCACCGGGTGCGTCCAGAACCTCTCCGAGCCGAACCCGCCCAGGGAGTATGAGATGTTGCCGAAGGCCCCGCTGTCCGCGTCCGTGGCAGACACGTCCGAGATCATGGTGCCGGGCGGTGCGTCCTCCCGCACCCGGAGTCGCATCGACTCGGACGCGAAGTGCGGGGCGTTGTCGTTGGCGTCCGTCAGGACCACCACGACCCTGGCCTTGTCGGCCGGGGTGGCCTCCGACGACCCGTCCGACACTGGGATCGCCTCCACGTCGAACGAGAACTCCTTCCGGGCTTCTGGAGAGTCGAAGTCGAGCCGCGATGGGTCGGAGACTCTGACGACGACGGGGGCGCGGCCCGAGACGGGCCCCGAGGGCTGCACCGAGAAGATGGACGTGGCGTCCCCGCCACCCGGGACGTTGCTGAGCCGGAGGAAGAAGCGGGCGTTCTCTGCGCTGGCGTCCGAGTCCGCGGCTTGCAGCGGTAGAGACGGCAGGGTGGAGTCCCTGGCCGCGTCCTCGGAGAGATGCACGCGGAAGGAGGGGCCGTTGAAGGCTGGCAGCTTGTCGTCGATGTCCCGGACCACGATGGTCACCGTCGACACGGTGTGGGCGTCGCTCGGAGAGTCGCCGTCCATCTCCGTCGCCTGCGGGTGAAAGCACGGAGCGTGAAAAACTGAGGGTCTAGTACAGACGCTTAATCTGCACATTCATGTGATAGCATTCACGAGCGGGCACTTTTAAATACGTCAAACAGACAATAGGAACCGAGGGGGTTGTGCTTGAAGCCGTCGATTATCTTGAATAGGTAACCAAGGAGTCACGTGGTATAAACACCAACTATTCGCAAATTCGGTATGTTTGAATCAAATACGTGCAATGGGACTGATTTTCTACCTTTCTGAGAGTCAACGAATTATAGAGATCAAGCTTTAGATATTGAAGGGAACAATTACCCTATCATAAAAACTGGACATAAAAGATGATAAGCTCTCAAATAACGGTGGAATAGATGCTCTTTCAGGGTGTTCTTTCATTTACGGGCAGTTCCTCCATTAAACACCTAACTTATTTAATTTGTAGAGGAGGGTTGTATCTACCACATGTAAAAAATAGATACAGGTAGGTACATCGTGAAAAATGGATTTGAAAATTTCAAATTGTTACAAACTTTAAAAAATTGTTTAAATTTTATAACACTATTGTATACCCCTATTGTATTTTCACAATTCAAGATCTTTAAAATAAGCCCCTTTTCACATGTGTAGCTTAAATATTCTTGGAAATATAACGTAAAATGTGTAGTCACTTATGCAAAATTCGAATTTTGTAACTTTGAAAACTCTTGTAAACAGATGCTTGTCTTGCGAAACGGCTTTGGAGTTTTTTCATTTTCCTATTAAATGATGACATTTCGCCAAGTTTGGTCAAAATCGGTTACCCTAAGGGTCACTTTTGCCGATTTTCTGGTCAAATTGACGTGGAATTACCCAGTCATAATTTCCTCAAATGAAATCAGTTCACTTGTAACTTTGTGGAATTTCATCATGACTAAATTGTCATTCCTTTGTGGAATTCCATCATGAATAAATCAATTGTCATGAACTAAAGAAATTTATAATATCTCGTATAGGACCCTGGCTACACTAAAAACTTTATTTGTGAAGTGCAAAGACCCAGTGGATTCCAAGGAGAGAAGTGGAGTGTATGCCTTACAGCGAGGTGATTGTGATGGAGTGTACGTAGGTCAAACGGCCGGGAATTTAAACATTAGAGGTAAAGAACATTTGAATGCCTTTAAACATAACAATGATGACAAGAGCAACTTTGCGAAGCATCTTTTAGACTGCGACCATCGTAGTGATTTTAATGTCGACATTTTACATATTTCTAATAATAGAAGGCAGTTGAATTCACTTGAGCAACTTGAGATTTTAAAAGCATTGAATGACCCGAAAGGTTTCAGTTACAAATTAATATTTGTACCCGGCCTCCTCGCCTATCCTCGACACAGTCGCTGCCTATGCTGCTCCCCTTCCCCCATTCAGAGGCGTCGGAACTATTTTCGCTGGGAGGGGCCAACCTTGAAAAGGGCCCGGCTCTTAAGAAAAGGGCCCGGCTCTTATGAAAAGGGCCCCCCAATTTTGCGGATAGGAGGGGGTAGAGACTAGAATTCCGCTAAAAGTGTATATGAAGGTGGTAGAATATGCGTCAAAAGGGAATAGGCAAGCTGGATACAAGTGAAATTTAATTTCGATTAATGAAGACTCATTTCTCAAGGGCCCGGGGCAAATTCTGGGCGGGGGGCGAATGCTCCCCTCCCCCCTTTGCCCCCCACTTCCTACGCCGCTGCCCCCATTTTACCCAAGGTCTACCACCAGCCCTGCCAGGCACCGCTTTTATCTCTCCACCCTCCACCACTTCCGACAATACACTCCGCGTCCACCCCCTAAATACCTCCCACCTTCCCCTCCCACCAACAACCCCCCCCTTCAGTCCCATTTGTGGTATATATATAGGGGTTTCACATTGTGACTTCACCTGATGGTGGAGCTTAGTGCCGAAACCTGGGTCGTGAGTTTTCAATTTTATTGTGATTTGTTAAAGTTTGGAATAAATCAATTCTCATTTCCTCAAAAACTAAAATTAGAAGCTTGAAATGCAAATTCAGGCGTTGAAGTGAAGATAGAATGATGAGGGCCACCTACGTTCTCCTGTCCTTGGCTGTCACTAACTCCGGGAATACTCATAGCCACAAAGTCTCTATCTGCACAGTCCTACTCCACAAAATCCATCTCCGAATCCCTGAGTTAAAATAACAGGCTGGCCACTTCCAATGAAAAAGCTTCGCAGGCTCTTGGGAAGAACTGAGAGCGGAAACAAAAGGCTGACTTCTCATGCATAAAGTTTCTCACCATACCAAAGTTATTTCATGGTTGATACAATATCCTTCATGCTTGAAATGGATCAAACATTTTTGTCTGACTTCATTAAGATTACTCACCACGACCTGGAAGGTGTATATCCCTCCGCTTTGCGCTATGTCTGGATCCTCCCGATCCAACATCGTATTGTTGGTGACGAGGGTGGCGGCGGAGGTCAACCTTTCATTGCCCTCAGCATCTGCATTCTGAGGGACAGGTTCGAGCCTGAAGTATCCCTTGTGGTCGTTGGACAAGGAGAGTTGAACGGGGCGTGGGTTACCATGGTCTCCGTCACGAGCCCTGACCGTCAACACAGATGTACCCTGTGAATGAACAAAAATATTGGTCGAAACACGGTTACAATTTAGAGGAACAGCGTCAATTTAGAACATAATTTTTTTGTTCACGGTATCTGGATTCAGCCGAATTTCAAAGTTGCAACTAAGTATATATAACCAAAGTTTTGCGGTAGGTAGTAGCGACATATACAACTCAAGTTTCCCTTTACGTGTCCTGATCAAATTCACTGAATCTAATGAGTTACCACAGTCAGTACATTTGTGACATTCAAAATTCCATAAATCTACTGAATCTAGAAAGTAAAAAAAAGCGAATTAAAAAAAATTCATAGCATCAACACTAAAGGTTTTTAATCAGATATCGGCTTTATTTCCTACTCTGCTCTTTTCACCGTAGTATTGTACACAAAGACCGGGCCAATCATTCACACTCATGTGTTATAATCTTCACGTAGAATGGAGCCAGAAGAGGTTGAACGTCTGCTACTCCTCACTCTCTTACGAGCAGTTTGGCATATCAAATTGCAATTTATGATCAACCTCACATTATTCACTACGGCACAACCTAAGATTTTTATGACGAATACTTCCGATTGTGAGCAGTTAACCATAAAATCACCGACCAATATTCATGTTATCATTGTTCATCTAGAAGTTTCAAATAGGTAAACAAATTCTCACATTTTCCTCATGCAGACAAAGATCATAAGAGACAATCAGAAAAACAAATATTGATAGCATAAATTTGATAGGATGCAATTTTAAAAGGTTTAAATAGTAATAGGATTTCAGTTTAATCAGAGGAATTATCAATGGACTTTCTGCATCATGTACGTGACCCCCATGAAGCCGAAAACTGATCTATTTACTTACTGAAGGGGGTATAGCTTCATCTCCAGGGGGGTTATGTTTGAAACTGTCGGGATTATCTCAAATAGGTAACTAAGGAGTCACGTGACATAAATACAAGTGGTTCGCTAATTTGGTGTGTTAAAACCGCTGATTACAATCTCATTCACTGTTTGCACTCGTGTTTTTAAAACTGAAGTGAAAACAATTAATGATGCACAACTATTGACCATTTTCGGGTTGACTGTACGTGGAGAACTTTATTGCCCAACGTTTCGTTCCTCATGCTGGGAATATCTTCAGGAGACGAAGAAGTAACATCTTCTTCAGTTGTAATGTTAAGCAATAAAGTTCACAATGCAGCAGTCAAACCGAAAATGGTCGATAGTTGTGCATCTAATCGCTGTGAAAATCTTAAAAAAAAAACAATTAATGATATTGTAATGAGCGATTCAGACACACTCAACTTACAAAACATTGATGTTTGTACCACGTGGCTCCTTGGTTACCTATTCTAGATAATCCCGACGGTTTCCAACACACTCCCCCAGGTAACGAGAATGGAAAAATACATTTGTTAAAATCCAATTACAATAATTTCCGATGCATATAATCGTGATTAGGGTGGGCTTAGGGGAGGAAATTTGGAGGGGAAGGCAAGCAAACTTCTTCGGTTGGTTCCCTGACTATGGATGGAAGAGAAACCCCTAAAAGCCCGTGAGTGAGCCTTTCGCGAAAACACTCGTTCGGGTAAATAAACGGGTTCCTCCGCGCGGGCCACAAACTTTCGTACAAGCTATAACCCCTCTCCGATGACCTTGACCTCTCCCACATGGGCTTTCATCCACATCTACATCTACATAATATCCTGCAAGCCAACATAAAGGTGTGTGGCAGGGGGTGAATTCTCACCAAACATGCACTACATATCATGCGAAAAAAAGGATTAGTATTTATATACTGTTCTAAACTACACTACTTAAAAAAGATGAAAATGGCAAAGCAAACATGCAAAAACATGCTGTTAGTTGGGTAGCTTCAAGTCCTTATACTAACGTACAGCTACCAATGTTATCCATTGCTACACTCGTACTGGATATATTTACCGTTATTCATCTCCCTAATTGTACGAGGAAAAAAGGATATTTTGAATCTGTCAGTTCGGTAATCATTTTCTCTAATTTTGTGATTATGATCCAGTCTACCATAGTAAGTTGGGGTTGGCAAAACATTTTTAACATCATCACTGAAAATATGGTCTCGGAATTTGTTTAAGAGATTAAGTCTTAATTTCAACCTGCGATCTGACAATGATTCCCAATTTAATTCATTTAATAGACTGGTTACGCTAATAAGGTTATCGTACCGTCCCTCTACAAATCTTGCAGATCTTCGCTGCACACGTTCAAGTTCATTATTTAGACCGATTTCGTAGGGATCCCATACACTGGCAGCATATTCCAATTACTATCCAAATGGTTGCATATTATTGCTTTCTCACCTCCGGGCTGCCCTCGGACACGCTGGCCGAGTAGGGCTCGTCCAGGAACATCGGCGGTTGGTCCTGCACGTCGAGTATCTCGATGGCCACCCTGGACGAGCTGTTGAGCCGGTCGCCCGGGTGATGGGCGCCGTCCGTCGCGACGATGGAGAGCGAGTACCCGCGGCGACGTTCGTAGTCCAGAGGGGTCCGCAGCCGGAGGACCCCCGTGAACTGCCCCTCGAGGACCTTCTCGGCCCACACCTCGAAGGTTTCGCACGCCTCCTCGTCCCGGACGTCCGGTTTGCACGACAGAGTCACGTCCGCATTCACCCCTCCGTCCGCGTCCGTGATGGAGATGATGCCGGGCAACGTGATGATCTTGCCCACCTGGGTCGTCTCCGGGATCACCAGCGAGTACGGCCGGTTGTGGAACACGGGCGGGTTGTCGTTGGCGTCCAAGATGGCCACCTCGCGTCGCACCGAAACAGTGTTCGCCTCGGATCCCCCAACGGGCTGGTCTGGAGCGGAACATGGAAAGTTGCGCTATTCACAGTGCCAGGGTAGACGCGGTAGAATGAATCCATTTTTAAAATAATGAGAGTTGGAAACGCGCCGGTATTGTAACCCGAAGGTCGTGGGTTCCGATCCCGCCCGAGATGGGTGTTCTATTCGCCTTACGATAAACATAATCGGTTGCCGGAGGTGCGGCATAACCTGAACCGTAGGGGTACTTTAAACCCAAGTCATCTGTTCCAAACTGCTTCCAACATCTGTTCCAACTGCTCCAAAATAACCAAAATGAGTATTTTTTCCTTTTATATCCAATATGCAACCAGAGAAGCATTTTTTTACCTTTAATTTCAACTTCGGGAGAAACATAAAAAATGTACCTATACCCCGATTCGATATTTATTCATTTATTATTCTTTAATCTCTTGGGATATGACAATTCACAATCTTTTAGATATCAGAACTCGAGGAGTGAAAGTGGAACAAGTGGAGAACTTCACCCACATCGGTAGCACTATAACTTGGGATGGAAGAAGCTAGATGGATATGAGCGAAGAATAGCACAAACTAAGGAGGTTATCATGAAGAAGAGACAACTACTGTGCTCAAAGAACCTACGACTGCAAACAAGGAAGCACTTCATGAAAACATTAGTATGGAGCGTGGCACTCTGACATGGAACATCGGGAAAGCAGACCAGCGAAGATTAGAAGCCTTCGAAACATGGTGCTGGTGGAGAATGTTGAAGATTAAATGGACAGATAAAGAGAGGAACGAAGAGGTGTACAGAAGAGCAGATGAAGAAAGGACAGTATGGAAAACCCTGCGGCAAAGAAGAACCAGATGGATTGGACATACCTTGAGGCATAATGAATTAGTTAGAAATATAATCGAGGGGAAGATTGAAGGGAAGGTCCCGCGAGGAAGACCAAGGGAAAAGCATAAGGCAAATAAAGAAGGACGTGAAAGAGAAAACATCAGTGTGTGAGGGAATCAACTGAATAGGGCAGAATGGGAGGCTGCAGTAAACCAATCCTAGGATTGAAATACTGATGATGATGAATCTCTTGTATCACAGCTCTTCATGATTTTACTCTTGAGATTTTAATTGCGCATGCCATGACAGTCGTATATTGTTTGTAAATATTTTGAGGAGGTTTTGGATGGCAAAAGGACAGTATTGCATCAATCTCGCCCCGATAAAGAGGATTTATTGCTGTTATTCCACATTTTTCACCCCAACTAAATATCTCTTCCCACAATCTCGCCCTCCGGCTCGGTCTTGAGGGACAGAAATTCACTCTCTCACCTGTGACGCTGACCACAATTTCGAGTATGTCTTCCTTCTCCCTGTCCAAGGCCCGGATCAGGGTGACGACCCCGCTGGTGGGGTCCACGGTGAGCTGTGGGCCGCTGATCGAGTACCTCAGCCGGGAGCCCTCGGGGTCCGAGCCCCTCAGGGTGTACACGGCGCTGCCAACAGGGGTGTCCTCGCGCAGGGCGAACCGGGACATGTCGCCGCCGGGGTCGAGCTGAGGCGCGCGGTTGATGCTCTGCCCACTGGCGCAAGAAGCCAATGCCAGGAGCAGCAGGAGGCGGGCAGGGACGAGTCGAGGACACCTGCGGGACGCCTGCCCTGCAGCCCTTAACCTGGATGAAGACCCCATGACCCCTGACCTCTTCCTCGCAGCAGGGTCAACCTGGAAGCGGTAATAAATGCACATTGACTGCAAAGTTCAGAAGACGGATTCACCACAATGGATGCTGAAGAGCAAACGTTAAGTTCTCACTGAACTATCACGTGAAATTAGAAGTTTTTTTTCGGGTTAGTGAGGTTAGATCTCACTAAGTACAATAATAATTAACTATACTTAAGTTTATTTCTTAAAAGAGGCGGGAAGGTATTTCCATGATGAATCTGAAATTAGGTTGAATCCTAAAGTATACACATTTAAGTTATTAGTAAAACAAATACTCAATGCGTAAATTATATGATCAAAAGTGAGTAATATTATTGCATAGCCTAAAATAATGATTGAAAAAATACTTTGGAGGTACAATGAATTGTAAATATTATTATTGTTTTCTCTGTTCGTGTTAAAACTTTGATGGTATGCCCTATTTGTAGGACGAAGTAAAAGAGAAATTGCCCGTAGAATTGCCCAAGCGAAAAGGGCATTTTACCAAAAGGAGATTCTACAGACAGCTGAAAATACCACCGTGGAAGTGAGGAAACATTCGTTAGAACATACATTTCGAGTATTTTACTCTATGGCAGCGAAGCATAAACAATAACAACTGCAGAGAAGTCAAGGCTGGAAGCATTTGAAAAGTGGAGCTACCGAAGACTGATGAAGATATAATGAATCGACCGAGATGTCTTCTGAATACCCTAAGAAGAAGACGGGACAACTTAATCGGCCACATCTTAAGACATGATGGTCTGATGAAGACAGTCGTCGAGGGAAAAGTGAACAGGAAGAATGGAACAGGTTGTGAAGGATGTGAAAGAGAAGAGATACGTCTATATGAAGAGGTTGGCCGATAGAAGAAATAAGTGGAGGGCTGCGTCAAACCAATCCTAGGATTGTTGACCGATGATGATGAATCCAAGCTAACTGTAGTTGTTTGTTGATTTATTTTCATGCAGTTTTACTGGAACAACTAGTGCATAGTGGTTCATAAAATTGTAAGTTGTTCTCAAGGGACAGTTCAGGAAAGATTATGAACTTGCTTCCTTATTACTCATATACAATATGTAATGTAGTGTGAATAGAATTGCCTCACAATATCTTGAGCAATAGAGTGGAGTTAAAGTAATTGATTTAGTTTTATATGCTTGGTATATATGAATTGAAATTAGTCATGCGTCGAGTTAATTATTCAATTCTGCACAAGGATTGCATCTTTAAAGGAGGATAAATCAATTAAAATTTCAGCCGTACTTCTGCATTTGCCTTTCAGTGAGTTCTTGCATTTTTTTGCAATGCTAAGCCTAAATAAAAAAGTGAAGTATTTCCAGTAATAAACACTTGGTGGCAGAATAAGTGATTCAATGTAATTGAAACCCAAGTACGTATGTACATACATACCAAGCCCAAGGATGTGTGAAATTCACACGTCAGTAGGAAGGTTAGTTTTTTTCCTTGGGCCGCCTGTGATTTCTCAGGAAGATCTATTACCCAGGAAACAGCTTACGTTCAAATGGGTGTACACAAAGCAGGGGCGTCGGAACTATTTTCGCTGGGAGGGGCCAACCTTGAAAAGGGCCCGGTTCCTATGAAAAGGGCCCGGCTCCTATGAAAAGGGCCCGCATTTTTTTGCACAGAGGAGGGGGTAGAGACTAGAATTCCGCTAAAAGTGCATATGAAGGTGGTAGAATATACATCAGAAGGGAATAGGCATGCTGGATACAAGTGAAATTTCATTTTTATTAATAAAGACTCATTTCTCAAGGGCCCGGGGCAAATTCAGGGGGGAGGGGGAGGGCGAATGCCTCCCCTGCCCCCCACTTCCGATGCCGCTGGCACCAAGCCTTTCTCAGATTCGGAACCTTTGGTCAGTAGTCCAACGCTCGATCCAAAGACGATCCCACATCGTCTTCTCCCCAATATCCGTCCAAATCTCAATTGTAGCCTTGCACAATGTAATCCATAGATTTACCCTAAGACAAACTCAACACTCGTTTAAGAGGGGAGGTTCAAATCGTAGACCTTTGGTTGCCAAGCCGAAAATTTCATGGCTTACGCGGCCAGCTCAACCTAATGGCAATCTATCTGAAGGTTAAAAGCGAAGGAAGCGAATCATAAACTGGGATTCGTCAAAAGAGTACTGGGTAAATGTGACGATCATGTACAAGAAATCAGCTACTTTTACCTTGCAAGACCTCATTTGGAATATGCTGCCAGTGTATGGGATCCCTTCGAAATCGGTCTAAATAATGAACTTGAACGTGTGTAGCGAAGATCGGCAAGATTTGTAAAGGGACGGTACGATAACTTTATTAGCGTAACCAGTCTATTAAATGAATTAAATTGGGAATCATTGTCAGATCGCAGGTTGAAATTAAGACAATCTCTTAAACAAATTCCAAGACCATATTTTCAGTGATGATGTACAAATATTTTGCGGACCCCAACTTACTATGGTAGACTGGACCATAATCACAAAATATGAGAAATTGATTGCCGAACTGACAGATTCAAAATGTCCTTTTTTCCTCGTTCCATTAGGGATATGAATAACGGTAAATATATCCAGTACGAGTGTAGCAATGGATATCAATGGTAGCTGCATGTTGGTATAAGGACTTGAAGCAAACCCAACTAAAAGCATGTTTTTGCATGTTTGCGGTGCTATTTTTATCTTTTTTTAAATAGTGTAGTTTAGAACAGTATATAAATACTAATCCTTTTTTAGGCATGATATGTAGTGAATGTTTGGTGAAAATTCACCCCCTGCCACACACCTTTATGGTGGCTTGCAGGGTATTATGTAGATGTAGATGTAAATAATTAATTTTAGGGCATAATGAGAAAAATTCACTTAAATCCTGAATTTAAACACCGGATATCGATGGCCGATTGGGTGTGTGAACCATTGAATCCAATGAGCAAATAATATATAAAAATTTCTCTTTTCCAATATTGTTAGTCCCCACGAAAAGGCAAGGATTTACGGTGCTAAAATAGGATGACGGTTAGCTTGGCCAACGGAGAGCAACCTAAGGGAGCTGGTTTATAGCAGATAGATTGATTGGGATAAACGTAGCTACCGCCCATTTTCGTTAAAGTAGAGTAAATCGCCATCCCTTTTGCATCTACCGTCAGATCCGCCACAGAAACTCGGCATCAGAGCTGTGATGAACAGGGGCAGGCCTTCCCTCTTCCTCACACACCAGTGATCGCGTATCGGCGGATGACCTTCAACCGGCTACGAGGGTGAGAAATTTTCCCAGCGCGCCCTCTGCGAACAAGGAATTCGAAACGAGTGTACTTCGCAGCGCCGTAAACTGAGGGACAACGAAAGGTCAGCGCAGCCGAGAATGCTGACGTCGGATAAGATTTTTTCATCATGACGGACACTTGAGTCATATTCTTAAGGAGGTTGGCTCGCGACTGCTTGAGTCAAGTTGTCTGAGGAGTCTTATTAATTTAAATACGAGTATATGCCTGCTAAGTGATCCTTACTTCACAAACAAAATTACCCAAGCTATTGAAAGTCAAAAGTATCACAAGAAATACGATGCAAAGTCGAAGGATTTCTTTTTTATGATAATTTTAATCAAGTCGACGATGGAGTCAATTCAGCATTTACTTTAAAGAAATAAATTCATGTACTCAATGCATTCACGAATGTATAACACCAGAATTTTACTATCAAATATTATGTTATAATATTTTTCTGAAACATGCTTTAATATCTCACTAGTAATGATATTATTTATACGCCATACATTTTGGCTAGAGCGACCGCAGTGCCACTTGAAGACAACTAACGCATTTCGTCTGCTTTAAGCGCAGAAATTGGTGGATTTAGCGAAAAATACGGTGGGTTGATGCCTTTTTTTCGTGTCATTTTATTTCTAGTGAAATTACGCAGAAAATATCAGTTTTTTTCAAAAATGAAATGTCACTATGGTATTTTTAAACGTTATATTCCCATGTGATGGCCCTTCTCGCCGTTAATTGTATGTAATTTCAAATGCAATTTGTGCAAAAAGGAGTATGGGTTGGTATAATTATCTTTACTTTATTAGATAGAGGAACCTTAGTTCTATAAGTGCTGAAAGTATAAAAAAAAATGACATGACTTTCACTTTTCGGATCAACCTCCTTAAGATCCACTTCCAAGACATCTACACCTTACGATCGTTAATAGTCGAATCAGAGTTTCAACTCTTCCATCTTCTTTATTCATGTCGCGCCGTCTAGCACAAGAAAAATCCCAGGAATGACTTTTCATCCACGGCCAAAGTGGGATTCGGACCTGCGAACGATTGGTTACAAGTGTAAAGACTTACGGAACTGGCTACAGCGGCTGGTTAATCAGTTAATTCGTAGTATACCTCTTACGGTATCCCAGCTAACGTATCACCCTAATATACCTAAGTATTGCACTGGAGTTGAGACTGTAAAATGACCACTTTCATTGCCACAATGTTACAGAATAATGGGAGGTGGGAAATATGCAGCACTATAGAAGGGTAATAAACTAAAAGAAGATACATAACTTCGGCATCGGAGTAAGAGTATTATGCCCACATTAATCGGTAGATCAGTAGTAATAGTAGAGAGAAAAGTCACTCTTAGCACAATTTCTGGATATGCCAGTGTTCATCCTGTCTTTCATTACCCACGTCATTCTTTCACCCCTAAAAACGTATGAAAATATGAATACATTAGTTCCGTAGATAACGCAAATACACTTGTGGTTTAAATGAAATAATACACTGTACATGAGCACAAATGGAGAGCTTGAACTTGGCGGCGAAAGTCCTCTTCTAATAGCGCAATGATTTTCTCTGTGGAAATATATATTTAAACCCTGCCGTACTTATGTATGAAGTGTGCGTATTTCATCACAGGGCAACATTTCATAGAATCACTATGGGGAAAATGAACTATTTTTTTAACTCATTGAATGTGAATTTTGTTAGCTACAATGTGATTGGCGAACTTTTCGCTGAAGACTTAAGTCGTGATACCAAAATATGTATCTTTAACAGCAGTACGTTTTCGGCAGCTTAAAAAAAAACGACGCATACATAAACAGAGGGCTGTGAGATATGCTGTTTTGAATGTCGTACTATGATATTTACTTGATTCCGCGGAAGTGTACATATATTGACTTAGCGATTTAGATTGGAAATATTGGGAATAGTCAAATAGGTTTGGAAACCCATGACAATGCGAGAGGCATATTTGGAGTCTTGTTAGCTGACAGATGTCGCTTACAGCCTCAATTTCCCCTCCCATAAGAAGAACTGCATAAGGTAATCGTAAATATAGCATATTACCTGATACCGAATATCGGTGGATATCGGGATATCGTGTTAGCTGCCGTGTTGATTTCTCGTCGCGATATCAAGTGATTTGTCGTGATATCGCACAACTGTACACAAGGGTAAGAACTATGACCACTTGAAGAAGGAAATGCCGTAGAGATGGAGCAGATAGATGAAGTCAATGCGAAGAAAAGTAGAGACACTCCATCAGAACATACCCTAACCAGCAGAAAATTGTCAAACCAAAGTACATGAAGACGCTGTGCTTATCCCCGGATCTCATTGTCATAATCATTGTCGGATCGTAGTTTGAAATTTAGACTTAGTCTCTTAAATAAATTCCAAGATAATATTTCAGTGATGGTTTTAAAAATATTTTGCTTACTCCATCTTATTATGGTACTGGAGCATAATCATAAAATTAGAGAAAATGATTGCCGAACTGACAGATTGAAAATGTCCTTCTTTCCTCGTACAATTAGGGATAGAAATAGCTGTAAATATATCCAACACGAGTCTGCCAATGGATAGTTAGGTAGGTACATGTTGGTATAAGGACTTAAAGCTAACCCAACTAACAGGATGTTTTTGCATGTTTGCTTTGCTATTTTTTTCTTTTTTAAATTGTGAAGGTTAGATATTAGATATTTTAATTAATACCTACTCTATGAATTATAGGTATTGCATTTTTGGTGTGAATTTACCCCCTGCCACACACCTTTATGGTGGCTTGCGGGGTATTATATAGATGTAGATCTCATACTTATTCTCGGATGTTATGCATTATCCGCGGTATTTCACGACCACAAAATTATTAACGAAAGAAAGATTTATATCAGGGAGCCAGAACAAAATGTTTACTATTTTAAAGAATAGAAATGAATTAGTTTCAGTTTTGAGCTGATTAAGGTATGTTTTGATTTATCTGATATGATCTCAATTCATTACGATATAATGACCTATCACATGATGTTCTTCTTTGTGTACCCATGCCTTGAACCCCTTATTTAACTGTGAATGAATATAGAACTTGCAGCATGGAAATAGCCAGAATTTCATTCTGATTACTATCAAATATGTATAGGCAAATTGAGGTCACAATATTACCAAACAAATATTCCAGAACAACATATATTACAATTCCGTGAGTAAAAATGGCTGAGAATACAGTCCGAGACACATTCATCGAATGGGGTGACGCGTGAGTCGTAAAATATAACCCTCTGACACCTGCATTAGATTGAAGAAGTTCAAATCCCGTTGATGTGTTAAGCGAAAGTATCCTTCAAATATAGTCTTCATGCGCACTGAGATTGACGCTGTAAATGGGCCATAAAGTAATTTAAGGCAATAAATAAACCAACTTTTCCACTCGAATCATAAATGAATGAATGCCATCTGAATCAAAATAACGCTCATAAAAAACGGTTTAATTTCAGAGCGAATGTAAAATTATTGAAATGAGAAAGTAGAATGCAGGTACCGTTAAATGTTCCTAAGAATATGTTTGTCTTTGATTTTTTGCAAGAATTGTAATGGCATGCAAATAGGGGTTGAATTCTTTTTCATTTAGGGCCGTTAGTCCCACCTGCACCACAATCATTGATCGCCAAATCCTTTGCAGCAGTGGAAAAAGAAATAGGAGAGAGCCACTATGAACGGTGTCACCGTAGGATTTAAGACCTTAAACATGTCTCACCTTATGTAATAGATCTAGAATAAGAAGCGTTGGAAGAGTATTACCATAGAGTAAGTATAAAATAGAGGGCTCACTGCATTGGGCAAAACTGCTATACGTTTTGGACGCAGTACTGGAAGGTTTCCATAGATGGCGAGGGAAGAATTTTTCGTGCTACGTCACAAACGATAAATCGCTTCCATCACTTTGGTTCTTCTAATCGACTAAAGCGGAATAATCGAGAAGTGTCCTTGCAGCGGTGGATTATGCGTTTTCAACCAAACAACTAGGAATACCTCCTGTGGATAGATATGTTTGCTTTAATAGTGAGAGAAATGTTAACTTATCCATGAGACTGTTGAATAAAATCGATGGTCGACAAGTTAACTTGGTGGAATTTAGACATAATGAAAAAGAAAGTACTTAGTTAATTCCACTATTTATTTTGGATGACTCGACCGGTTTCAACCTTTGCAGGTCATCATCAGGACTCCTGATGATGACCTGCAAAGGTTGAAGTTAGGTAAAGGCATATGTTATTTTTCCCGGTGTGAACTGTAATATTTCATTTACTCGGTATTGCCGAACTATAGTTGTATTGGTAAGATGATGTTTAACGTCACACTATTAATGGTGGTGAAATTGTGACAGGTTCATTATTTTACTTACTCTATGGTATCACTGAACGTACAAGTTCATCAAAATAATTTACTACGGACTTTCTTTATTATTTGTTGGCACATAGCAACACGTATCGCCCTCCAGTTCGGCCCTTTATTCACGTAGGCGTGCACCCACACTCCATCTTTTCTTAGCATGCAAGGCAAGTGTTTCCGACAGACGCAAGAACACAACCAAACATTTCCCCGGAATCTCGATAGGTGTTGATATAATCTCCAATTGTGGTTTTGCCCGAGAAGAACTACGAAGAGAATAGCATCAGGTTTCTGTCATTTATGACATTGAAACGAAATCGAAGCTAAATAAACAATCATCTAAGCGACGAATGTAAACCTGTTACTCCATTGGTGGCTCAGAGAGCCATTACAACAACAGAACAGAACAAGATACAACAGAATGGGGTCGTTTACCATATTTATTTACTACCTAATATGATAGAGTTTGTAAAATAAAAAGACCCGTATTTTTCCGTTTTTTGATCCGTCAATTATTTCTCGAGTTATAAGCGGTGAAAAACTGATGTTTTTAACCCTTTCGGGAAAGTGGGCGTGGTGCAACCTCTGACGTATATCGACTTCGTCCAATCACAACTGAGCCCTCGAAGCTACTTTGCCCTAACGTAATGGGGGACACACAGCTGACTCTGCCAGTAGGAGCAGTTGCGACAGCATCTGTGCGAGCAGACCTTCCGAGAACCCCCTCCACTCCTTTCCCTTCCACGAAAAGCAGTCAGGGACGGGAGGAAAATGACGTCAATGGTATCAAAGCAGCTTTTTCGGTGGGCGTTACATTTTGCTTATTTTAATTTTTGAGATATGAGTGAATGGTTGCTGTTAGAAGATTAATTTTTTCACTGAAATTCTTTTTTCGTTTCTATCTAACGATTTCGTGTACAAAATTGCGATTTCGGTTCCGAGTAAATTGTCCGAATTGTCCGAAAACATTAAGGAAGGCTGATAAGAAACCCGGCACCGGTATTAAACCAAGGGGTCTCATCTGGCGGATGGTTTGCTGGACTTGCTTGCCGAAGGGCTAGGGGCTGAAGGCTGAAATTATTTCGTGTCGAAAATAGTAGGGGTTTATCCGGAAAGCATTTTGACTCAGTGCAATGCAAAGGGCCATAATAGGAGCGTTACCCCTGTGAATAGCCGTTGGCATATGCCAGAATATACTGCCGAATACTGGGAGCCAGCGGCAGCGAACGAGATTGCCTTATTAGATCGTATGACCTCTTTCACTTTCGGATCGGAACCGCAGCCAGACCCTCCCACCACGACTTTTATGGCTGACTGCAATCCACTGAAGTCCTTCAAGGACGGTCTCGAAAGTTATGCCGAGCTCAAGTTTTCGAACAGAACTCCACCAGGGAGGTAAACTGGGATATTACGCGGCCTTTGGCCTTCTGTGTCCGACAAGTGTTAGTGATAGTAGCGGTGCTGACTGCCTAACCCCAACATTAATTCTCAGAAAAACACAATATCCATGCCACGGATTCGAATCCAAGACCTTAAGCAGCGTTTACTGTCTTACAACAGCGTTTACGACTGTCATAGCAGTTGACTGCTATGACAGTAGAGAGATGCACGATATATCTATATCGCTACTGCTGTGATGCGTCTGCACCAACTTCTATGCAGCTTAAAGCCGCTATTTAGGCGTTGTCATAACAAATAAAAAAGTTTTATTTCAATTGTGATTGATGTTTAAATTTTCATGAAATTCTTTAGCAAAAAATTCTATTGACGATTATCTTTTTTCCCCATTATTTAAAGAGTAGAATATCCCCTTTTGGGGAATGATATCCTTGTTATCATATCCAAATTCCCGATATCAGACGTCGTGTATTGCTTTCCGTTGACGATTGTTGCGATTGTGTTGGATACATTTCTGCTGAAAAGTAGACGGGCTTCAACTTTGCTAATAGCTCGAACTAGGATCGTTAGTGTTCGACACATGTCCAGTGTCGACCTGAACTCGCATCGCAGTTGCTATTTACACATGCGAGTGGAGCTTAATAGTTGTTAGCAGTTAACTATCATAGCAGCATCAACTGCTACGTGTAAACGCGCCTTTAGGGCTGCCAAGCCGCTTTGTTAGCGACCTGCCAACGCAACGACACAAATAATTCTAAAGGCGGATTAAAATCAGGCAGGCAATAATTTACTTTTCGTTCACAGCTATTATTTAAATTCTCGGAAGCGGATGGTTCCCAAAACTGAAATAGAAATACGAGCTTCCAAACTGAATCAATTCACAGAGATATATGCTGAAAAAGATTCATGACCGATGCCTTTAGGATATTCATTCCTTAAAACCCTGAACTCTTTTTCTTAAAGAGGTTTCAAAGGAATGGGGAACATGCACTGTTTTTTATGTCTTTGAATGTGAAATTGATGTGCCGTTTATTAGCTAAAATGTGCTCGGAGAAAATTTTTCTGAAGAATTAAATTATGCTACAAATATATTTCTCTTTAAAAATTGCACCTTTTCGTCAGCTTAAAAATACGACGTCATTGCATGACGTCACGGCACGGTATCACTATGGGCTTTGTTTATCTGTGTTACGTGGAGGTAAGTTGTTTAATGAATACTTGGCGGAAACGTACGTATTTCTCATTTGTTTAATGCAATTAACGAATATATTTCGATTTTTTATTTAAGTAGAATGTCGCAATGAGAAAATTAATCCATAAAATACCTATGTAGTGACCTATTTGTTTTCACTCCGCGAATCTCTGCCACGACATAGCAATCGCTGTATTTTTTAAGAAAGATGCCACCAAAAGGGAGTCAAATAAAGGCAAATTGTCGGATTCTGCTTTTTTAGATCCCTTTTCAGTCTTCGTTTCGATCAAGAAACGGCTAAAAACCTCAAAGAAATATATTCGTTTCGTTTTCTTCTAAAATAAACGTCTGCTTCCGTAGCAATATGGAACCTATACCGTGCAGTGACGTCGGAAGGCGTTTCATGTCACGTGACTTTCGTCAGTTTTCGGCAAAATTTTAATAGCATTTGACATAGAAAATGATGGCTTATATATTTAAATTTGTGAGAAATTTCGCATCAAGTTCGCATCGTTAATACCCGAGAGACAAATTTCATGCATATTCTTAATTATTATCTTGCCCCATGCAAACGTTTACGCTATTAAAAATAAAGCAATTAGAAAAACATAGGTTTAACGCTAATTGATTTCAATAGCAGTTGATCTAGTTGGCTATGGACTAATCAGATGATTTTATTATTACCATAGATTCTTCTACTTCCAAAACCAGTAGGTTAAAATATATAGATTTTCACTCTGGTATAAACTTCGAAGACAGATTGGACTTGAGCTTTTCTCAGTGTAACCGACTCCATAGTGGCGAAATAACGACAAATACAAGCCTTTTATTACTTTCCGCTGCGCTTACTCCAACAGAATGTTGCCTGGAGATTAAGGTCACTCGTTTTACTTCGTTTTGATCGATCTAGGTCAAAATATTCTCCTTGAAATACCACCCCCGTATAGCGAGGCAACCCAACACAGACGCGGATGTGACGTAGCATTCGAAGGAATGCACGGAATCTGCATTGCCCATAACTACATCTACATAATAACCTGCAAGCCACCATAAAGGTGTGTGGCAGGGGGTGAATACTAACAAAACATGCACTAAATACCATGCATAAAAAAGGATTAGTGATTATATCCTATTCTAAACTTCACAATTTAAAAATAGATAAAAATAGCAAAGCATGCGTGCAAAAACATACTGTTCGTTGGGTCAGCATAAAGTTCTTATACTAACACGCAATTACCTATGCTATCCGCTGAAACACTCGTATTTATGCTATTTGATACATGTACAGCTATTCACATCCCTAATTGTACGAGGAAAAAAGGACATTTTGAATCTGTCAGTTCTGCAATCAATTTCTCTAATTTTATAATCATGGTCCAGTCTACCATAATAAGTTGGGGTTCGAAAAATATTTTTAACGTCATCACTGAAAATATTATCTTGGAATTTATTTAAGTCTAAATTTCAACCTGCGATCTGACAATGATTACCATTTTAATTAATTTAATAGACTGGTTACGCTAATATGTTTACCTACGATACATACATACGCTAATATGGTTACCTACTGAAGATACATGGCATTTCACCACACTGAAAATGAAATTATAAATGAGTCACAATGGTAGCACCATTAAATGAGCAAGACAAGAAGAAGAACTGAGATCACATCGCCACGTTCTCACCGGTATTTCTTTCAATCAAGATATTTTATTTAGGCAACTTACAAATGGCTAAAGGCAGACCGAAGGAAAAGATGAGAAGGTGATTTTTGGCTGGGAGGAAGGGTTGCATGAAGTATCCTGAATGACGAAGAGGAAGAAAGGGTAAATGAAAAGAATCATTAGAAAATTGGCAAGGATAGTACAAGTACAAGTGGTTTACAGCACCTTACTCAGTGTTTGAAACCGTCGGGATTATCTCGGATAGGTAACCAAGGAGTCACGTGGTACAAACAAGCATGGTTCGTAAATTTTGGTTTCTTTTAATCGCTCTAACCAATCTCATTTATGGTTTTTATTTTAATTTTTTTCCTCCTTCTCGGGCATGGAGTCCCCGAATAAGAAAAACTCAAGTGACATCATTGAGCGAGATTATACAGAACGATTCAAACACACCAACATTAGCGAATTATCCTTGTTTGTATCACGTGACTCCTTGGTTACCCATTCGAGTTAACCCCGACTGTTTCAAACACAGCCTCCCCCCCCCCCCCCTAGATCGCTTAAACAACGCCAATAAATTCTTCAGGGCACAATAGAGATGATATTATGTCTTGCAACCTCAAAGCGTGGAGATCATTATGTAATGAAAATGACGCCCTTGAAACGCTGAGGTAAATTTTAGCCAGGAATTTCACACATGTTAAATGGCAGATAAAATCTAACCGAGAACAAACGACTACTCGAATGAAGCATTCACACGGTCCACAGCCAGAAATTGCGCGGTCACAAAAGTAGTAAGTTTTGTAATAACTACAGATAAGAGATCAATGTTCCGATGCAACGCTGATGCTTCCGTATTATTTTAATGCGAGAGGCAAGTGAATACCAGATGGATTAGCTTACGTATAAGCACAGCTCGCTGAAACAAATTGCTCTCTCCCTCTCCACTAGCAAGACTAGTCAGCCGTGAGACCTACTGCTGGCACTCGACCAAGAACCAGGCGAGGTTGAGCGTTCAGACTGAGAGATTGCATCGAATACTGCGAGTTTATCATTTCCGTCTCCCTCTCGCGTACCGGACGAACGGTGTCAATAATTTCGGCGCCCCGGACACCGCTTCCGTTAACTGTAAACAGCGAGGACGGGAGTGATGTCCGATCAACCTTGCTCATTTTCCCTCTGCCTTTCCAGATTTAGGATATTCCGTTCGTAAATTTAAAGTGAAATCAGAAACGCAAACACATCGACCCACAATGCTTACCCAATATAACCTAGTTGCAAAATTATTGGAAAGATAAAGGATTTGAGGTTCTCCCGGCGAATAGCTGTGGTGAAGTCTATTCGGGTCTTCCACCGGGTAAGCTGTTCCATTACTTGCCGACGTTTCGGAGACCGAGTCGTTCTCCATCTTCAGGGCTGATGTCGCATGTTGAAAACTGCTAGATATTTATATCCTTGGCCTTATTG
The DNA here is from genome assembly GCA_933228895.1 of Platycnemis pennipes. NCBI lineage: Eukaryota > Metazoa > Arthropoda > Insecta > Odonata > Platycnemididae > Platycnemis > Platycnemis pennipes. The sequence goes on along the minus strand of OW121854.1, from coordinate 120,232,606 downwards.
GAAAGAATTAAAAACATTCTTTTGCATCGCAGAAATGATTTTAAAAAGACTAATCCTTTCTATGTATGATATGCAATGCATGTTTGGTGTGAATTCGCCTCCTGCCACACACCTTTATGTTGGCTGGCAGGGTATTATGTAGATTTAGATGTAAAGAACAGGAGAGAAGTAGTAGGGTCGTTTACACGCGCAAGCTTTAAACCCGCCTCTGGTATAGTTGTTGCGTTAGCTTCTATATTAGGTTTAGTTAGGTTAGACTCTTCTATTCTTGGTAGTCCGGGAATTTTAAAATCTAATCCTACTGATAACTAATAAAGGTGGAGCATGGTAACCTAGAGGGTAGAGCGCTTGGCTACTGATTGAAGGGTCCCGGGTTCATACCCCGGTGAAGCCTTTGGACGCCCCCGAACGAAAAATCCTCGGAGTGCCTGGTGGCCCAGGGAAAGAAACTGGCCCCCCTACCCTGAATGTGTGAAATTCACACGCTTGTGGCTTAGTCCGGGGTGAGCTCTACCCTTACCTATCATGGGTGAATCGCTGCGTGAGTGAACTAATAAAGATTTTGATACGGAGCGTGATATCTAATGCCTCTGGGACGTGGAATATTGGAACAGAAGACGAGAAAAGATAGGAAGATTGAGGAGAGGTGTGGGTGAGGACGAGAATAAAGGAAGTGTCGTTTTTGAGGATCAACGCTTTTTAAGCGAAACAGGTGGAGGAGAACAGAATTTTGGATGATATAAAGTGAAGTAGGTTACGCAGATCTGTAGAGAGAAATTAAGTAGGAAAAGAGCCCTTCGGAAAATGCAATGCAATTACATATGTGGGGATAATACATTGAAACTTACCCAAACGTGTGTAAAAATCAGTAAAATAAAATTATCCCTTCCTTCGCTTTTCTTTTTCCCCGAGCGCTAATCATAGGAACTGTTCGTGCCGAGCGAGTCAACAAGGGTAATCAAGGATGTATGAAGTGATGATCAACAGCTCTGATCTTTATCTTGTGATCGCAGGTGAATGAATCTACGAAATGATCTCCGAGGATTTATGAATGCCTCGCAGTTTCCCAATTAAGTCAGTGGGAGACACGAACGCAGACATAAAAACCAAAAAGTCCCGGAGAGATAACCCAAAGGCGTCCTTCAGAAAAAAAGGAAGATGATTGTTCGATTTTTTTCTATAGCTGATGGAAATGCGTACGAAAAATCTCGCGATATTAACTCTCAGCAAAATACTAGGCATTGTCTCGAGAAAAACTGGCTCACTCCGAAAAAAGCAGACGACTTAATCGAAGGGAGATTTATTTACTAGTGTGATAAATATTGAGAACCACTGCATTATTACTTTATTAAATTGGACAAACAAGATTATTATAGTGTGTTAGATCGCCGTACCGATAGATTTAAAATGTCATCTTTCCCGCTGACCCTAAGAGAACAAAATAGGCAGCATAACAAAGGGATAGACAGGTGAAATATTGTTAGAGTAATTGTGTACTTCGCTTACCTTAGCTGCAATCGCTTAGCAACGATTTAGATGCAATTCAAGAGTGGTGCGACAAATGGTAGTTAGAACCTAACCTTACAAAGTGAGAAGCTATTAATTTATGGAAGAGGATTAATTTGACAGAGCGATCTAATCGCATTAGTGACACGAAAATCGAAAGCTCTGAAACCATAATTCACTTAGATGTAACAATCACTGAAGATTTATCGTGGGGAAGACACATGTGACCCTATTATCTAGCACGTTTCCATGTAGTAGCCCAGTTACTTGTCAATAGTTCATGCTTGGTGATATTCACCCCCAGCCACATATGTAGATGTACTGCAGTGCATGAAGCATGTTTTAGAATTATAAATTTATTAATAGTTTAATTAATTTTTGTTATAGAATTATAGTAAACCATGAATGCTAGAGAAATACAGATGCCTTTATAACCACCAATAATCACTTCATTACTATGTATATACTAACCATCTAGTTGTACGCGACTGTAATATCTAACATGCATCCGTGAGGTTAAAGCATTGTACCTATTAATTGCATTCAAGTAGTGCATGTTTGTTGATCTTCATCCCCTGCCACTCACCCTCGCGGTGGCTCGCAGAGTATCACGTAGATACCTACCGAACACGTGCAATTGTCCACAAAATAAAAGTTTTCACTTAGACCCGGCTTTCAATGTTGATACATCATCGTTTCGCAAGAATCCTTGGATTTTATTTTACGCAGATGTTGATGACACGAAAAATATTGGCATTTCCGGACGTGAAATAACGCCCTTGGATACAAAAAACGCAATCACGAAGAGGGCTCTCGCAATTACCTCCAGACACGGACCAAGCCTTTCCCCCCTTTTCTGGCTGTTCCTTTCCCACGGAGCTGCTCCTCTCCGAGTCTTGGCCAAGCGAAACCCGGGCGCCACACTCCTGTCACCGTTAGCCACCGGGAAAGACAATTCTATTACCTACGCGTCCAGGTCACTGGCCGGGGAGAAATCACAGGGCTTCCTGCAGCAGCGAATTCTTTTGTTTCCCTCTTCACGAGGTCAGGAAGTTTAGCTCAGATCAGCACTTACCTCGACCGAAGTTGGGAAATAATTATAATGGGAGCAATAAGTCCATAACCAGACGGCCAAAGGACAACGATCGATTAAACACGCTTCCTAAATCCAGTCCTAGAGATGTAGATGACAATCAATTATGTGGACGCTAAAGTGAGTAGATTCTCTAGTAGTTTCTGTAGTTATTTAGGGTAGGCGACCGAAAAATGAGGTCATTTGCGACAAGGAGAATAGCTGGGTAAAAGTAAGCATATTCGGGGAACGGAGGAAGGGTGGAATAAAACCTGGTGTGGAATCACGGATCCATCTTTCGCGTTATCGCAATCTTTATCGTTAACGCTTACCCCTAGAGTAGCGCAGGGTTAACAATAATCGTCTATAAAATTCTCTCCACTGATTGTAATAAGCGATTTGAAGTGCTGTACGAAAACTGAAGAATGTATATCACGTTCTCTCTGAGAAAAGTTTAATCAATAAATAACGATAACGCGTTATGAAAATCCATGATCGAGGCCCTGGTGTCGGCATTAGCCCGCCCGTCCCATCCGCCGGCGGAGTAGTGTTTGAAACCGTCGGGATTATCGCGAATAGGTAACCAAGGAATAACGTGGCTTAAACATGAATGGTACGCAAAAAAAACCGCTGATTAAAACCTCAATCATTGTTTACACTTGTGTTTGATCTCCCCTGGGGGCTCTATAGTCGAGACAGAGGAGAAAAACTCAAGTGGAAACAATTAATGACATTGTCAACGAACGAATCAGACACACTAAATTTGCAAATCCTTCGTTTTTGTACCAGGTGACTCCTTGGTTACCTATTCGAGATAATCCCAACGGTTTCAAACACAACCCCCTTTGACTAAAAAGTGCTCTCCACAACGCACTCAAGTAAGCAAGTCTACCATTGAAAAATTCCGTCGATGCCGGGAGTCAAACCCGGGATTCTAGGGATGGGAGGTCTGTACTCTAGCCACCACACCAACCCGATCCCTTAGATTCTCCAGTAAATAAGGCAAAGTTGAACATAAAAGTTCGTGGTCATCTTCTAGAGACAGATGGATCAGTTTTGTAATTTGCAGATATTATTTTTTCACTGAGTACGAACAGTATTTACGGTGCTGGAAGAGGAGTAGCCTCAGCAAAGTACACACTTGCAAACAGAGTAGAACCTTTGTGTAGAGAAACTATTAGTGAAGAACATGATATGGAGTGTGGCTTTGTATTCGCATCTAAGTTGGACGTTTAGGAGCGAACACGAGAAGAGATTTGAGTCTTTGAGAAGCGTGGGTGTGAAGGAGAATGGGAAAAAGTGCAATGGACGGAAATGAGGACAAATGAATAAGTATAAAGCAAGGAGGAGGAGGTGGATGGAACAGGCAATTAGGGAGACTGTGATGCCGAAGCCGTTATCGCGAGTAGAATGCTGGGTAAGGGACGAGGAAGCAGCAAAAGAGAAAAAGGTATTCTGGCTTGCATGAAGAGTAGGGGTACCAATTGCAAAACCCGGAGAATCAGGCAGCTTTTTCTTCCGTTTTTACGAATATAGGCATATATAATATGAACGATTTGTAGGTATAATTAAACATTGTCCCTGTTTACTCAATTCAAGAATTGTTCTCCTCCTAGCACGTACAAAATAAGTAATAATGAATTAACAAACGTGGAATCCATTAAATATCTTGGAATAAGACTGACACATGATATTTCCTGGGGTAAACACATATGTGAAATAATGGGTCAAGCTAATCGTAGACTGGGATTCATCAAAACGGTACTGAGTAAATGCGACGATCATATACGAGAAATCAGCTACTTTTCCCTTGTTAGACCTCATTTGGAGTATGCTGCCAGTGTACGGGATCCCTACGAAATCGGTCTAAATAACGAACTTGAACGTGTGCAGCGAAGTTCAGCAAGATTTGTAAAGGGACGGTACGATAACTATATTAGCGTAACCAGTCAATTAAATGAATTGAAATGGGAATCAATGTCAGATCGCAGGTTGAAATTTAGATTTAAATAAATTCCAAGTTAATATTTTCAGTGATGTTATACATATTTTGCGGACCCCAACTTGCTATGGTAGACTGGACCATAATTACAAAATTAGAGATATTGACTACCGAACTGACAGATTCAAAATGTCCTTTTTTCCTCGTACAATTAGGGATATGAATTGCGGTAAATATGTTCAATACGAGTGAATCAATGGATAGCATAGGTAGTTGCATGATGGTATAAGGACTTGAAGTTAACCCAACTAACAGCATGTTTTTGCATGTGTAGTTTGCTATTTTTTCTTTTTTAAATAGTGAAGTTTAGACAAGTATATTATTACTAATCCTTTTAAATGCACGACATGTAGTGAATGTCTGGTAAGAATTCACCCTCTACCACACACCTTTATGGTAGCTTGCAGGATATTATGTAGATGTTTACGAAGCTGTGGGGAGTGTTCTAAGATTAACCGTCCAGCCCTATGACTCACTATGAAATAAAATATTTCGACCAAGAAATTTCATTTCATTCAATATTGAACGCGTTAAATTGGATTTATTCATTTGTGAGCGCGTATGAGCAAAGTGGAAATACATATAGCTGAATACGAACGAGGCCATGACTTCTGAAAACTTGAAGGAGCGATGGAGTCTAGGAAATTTCTTGCCGACAGAATTCTTACTGAGCATACGTGATACACGAGTTTATCTTTACTGCCATAATATTCATTAAATAGCGTTAGAAGCAAAGTTAATGAAGCCATTAACCAATAATCATCATCATCATCATCATGGGTCAACAATCCTAGGATTGGTTTGACGCAGCCCTCCACTTGATTCTTCTATTGGCCAGCCTCTTCATATTTACGAAACTCCTCTCTTTTACATCCTTCACAACTTATTCTACGTAACTCGTACGAGGCCTGCCTTTTCCATTCTTCCCGCTAACTTTTCCCTCGACGATTATCTTCATCAGGCCATCGTGTCTTAAGATGTGGCCTTATACGTTGTCCCGTCTTCTTTTTAAGGTTTTCAGTAGGCATCTCTTCTCTCCCACCCTTCTTGAGATTTCTTCGTTTGTCACTGGATCGATCCATTTTATCTTCATCATTCTTCGGTAGAACCTCATTTCAGATGCTTCCAGCCAGGAATTCTCTGCTGCTATTGTCCATGCTTCGCTGCCATATAGTAGAATGCTCCAGATGTATGTTCTAATGAAATGAATACGAATCTCAATACTTTCATTTAATCATAGCACGGAAGCCTAAAAAAACAGTATATTTCAAGATTACAATGAAAAAAAACGACCTCTAGAAACTTTGACATTGTGATTACTACTGCTTGCTTAAGAGGTTTCCAGCAGTAAGATCCGGGATGTCGGGTTTAACCTCGTAGAGTTTATCTTCATGGTGAAGGAGGAAAAGAAAGACATAAGTTTTAGGATTCATCTTTAAATTCTTTATTACATCACTTATATTTCATCAATTAAAACCATTAAAATTCGGACGTGAAAAATTAAAAAGTGGAAGTCAAAAATTAACGTGCTTCCTTTGACCCTCTCCTGAGCTAATTGTAACTGTTTCCATTCTGCATTTTTCGCAAGGAAATTCAGCTGTAAAAAAAGACGTTACCCCCTGACTCCATATATAATCACCGCGACCCGCATGACTGCCAGGTCAACTTTAAAAACAAACCTCCATTTCAGGCGTCATTAACGTGCTCGGGTGTTATCGAGTTCAACATGGCAGGCGATGCCATTTCACGTCTGCGCCCACCGCCGATGCGTCACCGGGAAAGTTTTTCCTGAAATACGTATGCAACGGGACAATCCAGGAGGGAAACGCTTTCGACATAAAAACAAATGCTCATCACGTACAGCTAGAATGAAAATCTTTCGCTGGATCTTTCATGGTGCGATGGACTAAACTTTTAAATATCTTTGAAGGCTTCCGCGATTTACAATCAATTTATTAATATCATTATTATTTTCAAGGTGTTTCGTCGCGTTTTTTATTCTCCCGACGACAGTTCCCAAAAATGTCCTTCCAAACTGAAGACCCCTTCAGGATGAGGGGAGAAAATTTCTTCGGAAAAACAAAAATGAGGAACGGAAATCCTCGGATATAATAATAATAGGAAATTAAGATTTCATAACTTTAGTAAACAAGACTTCCGCGGTGCGTAGGCGGTGATGGCTGCATCTTTGGGGCTTAGCCGCGTCATTGTCACTTTAGGTATAACAGTTTTCGCCAGCATTATTGTAGGTGTCTTCAGATAGAAGCGACTCGACCCAAATTGTAAACGTGTTAAGTTAAATTATTTATTCAAGCCACTTAAGCAGTAGTAATCACAATGACAAAGCTGCTAAGTACAGGTTTTTTCATTTTAATCTTGAACTTTATTGAATTGCTGCTGAGAAGGAAGTGACCAAGTAGGTGGAAGCCAATCTATTAAATGAACTAAAACGGGAATATACTGGAATAAACTGGAAAATAATTACAAAATTAGAGAAATCAATTACCGAACTGGCATATTCAAAATGTCCTTCTTTCCTCATACAATTAGGGATAAGGATATACTTTACTGTATATACTTTGAACAGAAAAAATACGAGTGTATCAATGGGAAATATATGTGTTGCATGTTGGTATAAGGACTTTGAGCTAACCGAACTAAGATGTTGCATACCTGATTTGCTATTTTTATCTTTTTTAACTTATGATATTTTAGACTAGAAGACAATTACAAATATAATTTATGCATGTTATGTAATGCATGTTTGGTGTGAATTCACCCCCTGCCACACACCCTTATGGTGGCTTGCAGGGTATTATATAGATGTAGATGAAACTATTGTTCCTAAAGCAGCAACGACACAGCGAAATCCGCAGCCGTTTCGTAACTTCAACCTCAGACGACTCGCGTTCACCATCCAAGGCTTAATTGCCAACTGAACCGTTCTTTCGGATGGGCTCTTAGGTGCTGAATTAACCGTGCGAATACATGGATGAGACGAGAGGATCCACTTAGAGGCCAGCCCCAAGGGCTGAGGGGTGAAGGCTCGCACTGGGTTTACCGCATCGAGAGAGGCGGAAGAGGACGACGGTCGTGGAAGTTTCTCACGACCGGCGCTCACGGCATCGAACAACATCCGCGGGGACCCGTCGGCTGAATGCACCCTGGTCGTCTTCTTTTCGGCGAGAGATCCGGAAAGAGAAGAATCGCGTTTTCTCACGGACGTCGCGTGAGAAACCTCAGCGAACCGTTGTTGCGTCATTGCGATTTGGGGCGTTTCTTGGCCAATTGCGCGTCTTGGCAACACGGTAGTGCTTGCGGAACAGTGTCTCGAGGTTATCATGTGTGCGCGTCTATAAAGTTTTATGTATGCAAAAAAAAAAAACTATATTTGAGGCAACTCAGGAGGACGAAGGAGCCTGAAGGTGAGGTGAGGCGAAAGAAATATCAGGATTAGTCTGGAATGGTGGGCGAAGAACTCGTGAAAATCATCGGAGGGACTTTGTTGGTGGAAATAAGAGAGATGGAAGTAAATAGAATGATGAAAGCAAGGGGAATGAAAAATGGAGTGTCGTAATTTTTTTGCCGTTTTTTACATCTGGCATATTACCAAGTGTTAGATAAAATATCTCCAAAATGTGTAAACTTCTTGTATTTGTACTAGTATTTGTTAAGTGATGAGAAATGGTGTAAGTAATTTTTTACCTCTGGCATATTACCAAGTGTACGATAAAACATCTCCAAAATGTGTAAGCTTAAAAGTTGCACCCAGGAAGTAATACTTTGTAACATAACGCAAGGCCGCCATAGTAGTTCGCGGTCGCTAGGGGAAGAATCAACAAGGAGGAGTCGAGGAAGAGGAGCGAGAGCGGCACGTCGCACGAGTGAGGCGGAGATTGGTGTTTGAATTTTGGCTGTTTTATTGGGGGAAGGAGGAAGTTTTGGAGGTGGGAGTACCAAGTGAGAAGTGCATTGACTGGCAGGAGTGGGAAGGCGAAGTGTGGAACTGTATGGACCGATCGGTGCTGTGGCGGAGCATATGGTATTTGGGTTGATAAAGTGACGTGGATAGTTTTGGAGGTATTGAAGATATTTTGCTTGGTTTCCGCCATCGGAACATGTATTGATTTGTAGCTATATGTTGTTGCATGGATGGGAGAGTATATTCTATGATTTGAATTTGTGTGTTGAATATCTGTCCTTTTAAATCGTGTTGCATACTTGATTGTATAAATAGGTCCGTGTCCATTCGAACTCCGTCTTAGGTTACATTTTGGCGCTCAACGGGGGCTCGATTTATTAAATTAACGTTTGCGAGGAAAATTAATAAGGGAAACGTTAGTAGTATATACCACGCGGAAGACCTGAGAAAGCGGAATTTATGGAAGCGTTTTAATACGGGAATTTAGCAACCATTAGGCGAGTCAACAATATCGGGACATTTTGTCAATAAGGACGCTTAGGTTCGTGCGCGTCCAGTCAACAAAAAATTGCATTCACAACAATTAAAGTAAATTCTCTTGTCGAGGCGTTCGTTTTGGGAAAAATGGCCACAGTTGTTAAATATTTGGGTGAATTAAAGAAGACAGAAATTGTCGAGGAATTAAAACAACTGGGTTTAGATACCGTGGGGATTAAGAAAGAATTAATTAACAGATTACGATCAGCATTTGAGGAGAAGGGAATAAATATCGATACTCATCAATTTAAAATAATGGAGTTTCCCGCAGTCGGATCTAACATTATTGCATGGTTAGAAGAAAAAGAAAGAGTGAGGGAAGAGGAGAGAAAGAAGGAAAGGATGGAGCGAGAAGAGAAAAGAAGAGAGGAGCTAAGAGCCATGTTCGTCGAACAATCCGAACAATTGGGAGAGAGAATAGAAAAAGGGCTAGCAGCTCATTTTGAGGAAAGAATAAAGGAAGCGAAAGCCGAAAGGAACGAAAATGTCTACGCTTACATAGCAAGAGTAGAAGAGGGGCAGAGTCAGATTCGCACGGAAGTGAGGGAACTGCGAGAAGAGAATAGAAAGGAAAATCATGAAGTAATTTTACGGAACGGGAAGGAGAAGGTAGTATGTCCATTCAAAGATCCAAAAATATATTCACAACAGCTGGTGATGCACATTGAAGAAATAAGGATGAAGGAGAACCATACGAAGCGAGAGAAAGCGAGCATTTCGAAGGAGGAAATAGAGAGCAGCATTGAACAAATACCGGAATTGTCCAGGGAAGAAAGAAGATTATTAGCGGAAATAGTAAAGGAGAGGAAGGAAATATTTTCGAGTACGCCTGAGAAAATAAAAGGGTATTCGTACAAGTTAGAGATAAGGGAGAAACGAGAATTTAATAATAAATATTATAACATACCGCTAAATCTACGTACGAAGGCAAGGGAAGCCATTAAGGAGCTGCTAGTCGAAGAAATAATTGAAAGGAGCACGTCGTGTTATATCTCGCCATTAGTTTGCATTATTAAGAAGGATAATTCAATAAGATTGTGTATGGATGCCAGAGCTGTTAATAAGATAATCAGGCCAGACTATGCTACCTCCAGGACACCGAAAGAATTATTTCAAGAATGTGCGAATGCTAAAGTCATGACCTCATGGGACCTCACGCAAAGTTTTTATCAAATCCCATTGGATCAAAATTCACGCAAATACTGTGCTTTTTCATTTGAGGGAAAAATCTATCAATTCACCAGAGTACCTTTTGGATGTGCCATTAGTAGCAGTGCATTGGTGAGAGCTCTTGATCATGTTTTCGGGGATGAAGTCAACAATTTCTGTTTAAACTTCGTTGATGATTTATTAATAATTTCCCGGAATTTTACAGAACACTTAAGGCATTTGGAAATTGTCTTGGATAAGCTTGAAGCTTCGGGAATTACAATGAATTTTAACGAAGTAAAGTTCTGTAGACAGAAGATAGAATTTCTTGGGCATGAGATTACTACAGAAGGAATAACGATTGCGGAGGAGAAGTTTGCGCCGATCCGAAATTTCCCACGCCCTAGGAGCAGGAAACAAGTTAAGTCATTTCTAGGACTAATAAACTACTACGCAAAATTCCACATGGATCATGCACAGATGACTGCGATGCTGAATGATCTCACCAAGAAGGACCGAAAGTGGGAATGGAATGGGGACCACCAACGAATATTCGATGAACTAAAAAGGGAATTCTGCAGATCAGTGATATTGCATCACCCTGACCCGCATAGACCGTATCACAGCAAAAGGAGAAAAAAGAAGAATGAGGAATGAAAGAAAACAACGAAGAGGGATAATAAACTTAAAAGTAGGGGACAGAGTGTTGGTCCGTACTTGCCCAGTATCACACAAAGAAAATAAAATCTACCAGGGTTTCTTACCATTGTATGAAGGACCATATGAGATAAAAGACACACGGGGAAAATTTTCATTTATGTTGCGACATCCGGAGACTGGAGCAGACCGAGGTGTTTTCCATGTATCTAATCTAAAGCCGTATCGCGGGGAGTTCAATCGCACACACCACACAACACCCAATGCATTTTGAATACTAGCTATTCGCGTGAATACGTCACGATATAGGAAGGGGAAAGACGATAGAGAAAGAAAGAATATAGAAAGAGAAAGAAGATAGTAAGAGGGGCAGGACTTAGGCAGCGAATATGTAGCGGAAGAAATAGTTACAAGGTAATTAGAAATGCCTTTCGAGATATGTTTTAAGATAAGGAGTTCATTTTGGCACGGATAGGAGTTGATGTTGTAAGGGTTGAGACATGTCTTAGAATGTATACATTGTCCTGGCTTACCTCTGAGGCTTGTATGGGTGTATGAACATGTAACTGAGGTTGAGGTGAAATGAAGGAGATTGGTGAACTGTGGTGATAAAAGTGAGGTATGTCAAATGATCAGCTGTACAGTGGACATGAATGAATAGAGCAGGACAAAAGGTTACCTTGGTGACCACTGAAATTTGTGAAAGTAATGATATGTGATGATGATGATGATAAAATGGAAGTGTTTATTTGGTGTTTGTAAAAATTAGAAAGTAAGGATTTACGTTGCTTATTATTTGATGTTATCAGTGTATATATATATTTATTTGATGTTATTAGTGTATACATGTTTGTAAGATGCACAGTCACGGACCATAAGGAGGTTTAATTTATCTATGAAATTTAGCTTAAGTCAAAATTAGAGGTGTCGGGGCCACCTTCCATAGATCACTTTAGAGGTTTCGAAAGAGAATTTCTCAATGTTTTCTAAATTTCTTTCGACGGGGCAAATGTAACATAACGCAAGGCCGCCATAGTAGTTCGCGGTCGCTAGGGGAAGAATCAACAAGGAGGAGTCGAGGAAGAGGAGCGAGAGCGGCACGTCGCACGAGTGAGGCGGAGATTGGTGTTTGAATTTTGGCTGTTTTATTGGGGGAAGGAGGAAGTTTTGGAGGTGGGAGTACCAAGTGAGAAGTGCATTGACTGGCAGGAGTGGGAAGGCGAAGTGTGGAACTGTATGGACCGATCGGTGCTGTGGCGGAGCATATGGTATTTGGGTTGATAAAGTGACGTGGATAGTTTTGGAGGTATTGAAGATATTTTGCTTGGTTTCCGCCATCGGAACATGTATTGATTTGTAGCTATATGTTGTTGCATGGATGGGAGAGTATATTCTATGATTTGAATTTGTGTGTTGAATATCTGTCCTTTTAAATCGTGTTGCATACTTGATTGTATAAATAGGTCCGTGTCCATTCGAACTCCGTCTTAGGTTACAACTTATTAGGGTGGAGGTTGGTACGATGCAGGTAGGTGGCGAGGATTGTTATTCTTTTGGTACCCCGGCCAACCATTCACTCATTATTTCATATACGTCACACTTTATTTCTGTAATGGTCTTCTGTACTGTTTGGAAATGTAACTGTGTAATTTTTAACTGGGAGAGTGCATTTATTTCATAACTGTAACATATGTTGAACCTTGAGTCCGAAGGACTAGGTTCTTGAAATAAATACTATTCTATTCTAATCGGGGAATACAAATGAAATGTTGCGTATCACTATTTTATGAGATAGAAATAGATTAGGTTGGTGAAATTGTAGCAAAAACGTCATTGTTAAATAGTTGTATGCAAGCATAACAAAACCTCCTTTAACCTAACCTGCAGTTAATATCATTGGAATATTGCTCGGAATATGTAACTAAACATAGGTAATTGACTTTTTTTCATTAAACAGGAGAGCCAAATAATAGAAATATAATTGAAGTCTGTGCTGCACTATATGTTCAGACACAATATGCTACCAACTTTTACACAATCACAATAAGGATCGGAAAGTTCGACGGACAACTGGACAGTCCGAGTCTGAACCTTCGCCTCCTGATCGAGTCCGTGCATCTAAAAGTGAAAATGCTATTACTTTACCCCTCCTAAGTACTTCATGCATACTGGCTTTCCTCACGTCGCTCAAATCCTACGTCCATTCTCCTTTCTCGAAGACTAAGTTACGTGACCACGTAATGCTATTCTCAACGAGGAACGTTTAAAAATTCACAGGTTTCCTTCTTTCTTTCACGAAACACTTTTTGGACCTTAGACCTAAACAGGCAGTTTAGATGGAATAATGAGAGATAAGAAGTATGCAGAGCCACAATTAGGACGTCATGTGAAAGGTGGGTTACGTTGGAAGTATTTTATGCCAATCTAAAACCTTCTTACCTATTAGAACCCTAATGGCTAAGCATTCGAATATAGGTAGGTATATTTCTGAACTGGGCCTCATCCTGAACGTAAGTCGGTAACGTTCTCCTCCTGTTCAAACGTCAGCCAGCTATCATTTATATTTAGCCTGGCCTTTATATCAATAGAGCATGGATTACCAAACCTTTTCAGCCACGAAGCCCTTTTTGAAGCATAGGTTCTATTCGCTTATGTTATATGAGGAATAATACACACGATAGGCGTACGAAATTATGAATAATATCGTAGATACTAGCAAAGGAAACAATAGTAAAAAACTTACTGAATATGATATAATTTACTAAAACATAAAAGTGAACTCGAGTCGAGGTATTCGAGAATCATCGAGTAAGTTGTACTTGGCAGGCAACCTACCTTTTATGTAGAAGGATCTTGGATCTATCTATTATTATTGCTCTTATCCTCCGTGAAGAATCCAAACTACTATCTGAGAAAGTACTTTTCGATTGATGAAAGCAGTTAAATTTTTCCCGCTGAATGAAATCGGCAATTAAATTTTTCCATGTTAAATAAAAAGATCACTGGTACAATTTCCATATGTTAATCACTTCCACACCTCCGACCATGGTTTAGGCACATTATGCCATCATCAGGGTACAAAATTCCAATCGTCTCGGCCTTCTAAGCATACATTTCTCAAGTTGGGGGGAGTGTGGGGGGAGAGAAGATCTGTGAGGGGGTAGGGGAAAAAAGGAGGTGGAGGAGGCGGAAACGAGGATTAGCAGGTGACGGTTGACTCACATACGTAAGCGGAGGATAGGAGGGGGGGGGGAGGCTATTGGCCTTCCCACCCTGATCGAACGGCCTGAAGGCCGAAACCATGGTCAAGGCAAGCTCCTACGTCAAAAACCCACAGCATTTTCTTAGCCGCATCCAAGGATTAAAATTGGAGACAGGATATTTTAGTTAGCTTCGACGTGGTGACACTATTCACCAAAATACCCAGGGAAGAAGCTATCAAGGTGGTTCGAGATAAGTTCGATGGGAGCATAGCAAACATGGCAGAAATATGCATCAATTCGACGCATTTTAGGTGGAAGGGAGAATTTTACGAACAGACGTAAGGCGCTCCAATCTCTCCAGCCATTGCCAATATTTTTATGGACAGCTTCGACAACATCGTATTAGATAATGCTACATAAAAGCCATCGATGTGGTTACGGTACGTTGATGACACCTTCGTGGTATGGAGACACGGACGAAGGAAATTTGAAGAATTTCATGAGTACCTAAATAATATTGATCACCGCATACAATTCACTATGGAGGAAGAGCAAGAAGGGAAGCTGCCATTCCTAGACGTCCTGGTAAACAGAAGAGAAGACGGCACGCTGGGACATACGGTGCACAGGAAATCTATCAACACAAACCTGGAAACCAAACCTAACTAACGTGGAATCCATTAAATATCTTGGAATAAGACTGACAAATGATCTTTCCTGGGGTAAACACATTCGTGAAATAATTGGTCAAGCGAATCGCAAACTGGGTTTCATTAAAAGAGTATTGGGTAAATGTGACGATCATGTACGAGAAATCAGCTACTTTTCCCTTGTTAGACCTCATTTGGAATATGCTGCCAGTGTATGGGATCCCTACGAAATCGGTCTCAGTAATGAACTTGAACGTGTGCAGCGAAGATCGGCAAGATTTGTAAAGGGACGATACGATAATTATATTAGCGTAACCAGTCTATTAAATGAATTGAAATGGGAATCATTGTCAGATCGCAGGTTGAAATTTAGACTTAATCTCTTCCACAAATTCCAAGGCAATATTTTCAGTGATGATGTTAAAAATATTTTACGAACCCCAACTTACTATGGCAGACTGGACCATAATCATAAAGTTAGAGAAATTGATTGCCGAACTGACCGATTCAAAATGTCCTTTTTCCCTCGCACAATAAGAGATACGAATAACGGTAAATATGTCCTATCGGAGAGTAGCAATGAATAGCATTGGTAGCAGCATGTTGGTATGAGTACTTAAAGCTAACCCTACTAACAGAATGTTTTTGCATGTTTGCTTTGCAATTTCTATCTTTTTTAAATAGTGTAGTTCTGACTACTATATTAATACTATTCCTTTTTTATGCATGATATGTAGTGCATGTTTGGTGAGCAATCACCCCCTGCCACACACCCTTGTGGTGGCTTGCAGGGTATTATGTAGATGTAGATAGATGTAGATGAAACCAATATCTGCATGTGGGATCACACCACCACCCTGCACAAATCAAAGGAGTGATGAAAACTATGATTCATCGATGCATTACACTCAGTGATGAAGACCATAGAGATGAGGAGCTGAAGAAACTAACAGAAATCCTGACCAAGAATGGATATGAAAAAAGGGAGATAGAGAAGACAATCTCACGTAAATTAGGACTTCAGGCCCAGCCACCAGAGAAGAAAAACACAGAAGATCGGAAATAAGCTTACCTTCCGTAAATCCAAACAGACAAGATATCCAGGATATTACAAAAGTACGATACAAAGACCTATAAATATCTTTAAACCTAGGATACAAATGCGAGACATCATAAGGAATGTGAAAGGGAAAGAAAATTTAGAAACAGGTGTATACTTGCTGAAATGCGAAACATGCGATAAAGTCTACGTGGGTGAAACAGGGCGGACGATTAAGACGAGAGTCAAAGAGCATAATGCCGCAATCCGCCTAGGGCACCAAGAGAAGTTAGCAGACGCCGAGCATGCAGCACACGGCCACGACATCGAAATCGAGAAGCCGATAATCCTGGCCAAGGACAGGCACTTCAAAACAAGGATTTTTAGGGAAGACCTGGAAATAAGGAAACACCCCAGGAATTTCAACAGAGACCAAGGGCAAGCGATCAGTAGCGCCTGGCTTCCGGTTATAGGTACAAATAAAGAAAGAACATTCCAGAATTTTCCACAACTCCCTTCCCCCCTTTCCGTCCCTCCCCCCTCCCTTCCCCACAATGAAAAAATAAACTGGTGCATAACGCTCCGGTCACACATTAACCCTGAGGAGGTCTCCGGCAAAGGAGAAGAAACGTCGGCTACTTTTTAACTCATAACACGGGCAACCCCAAAAAACAGTTATCAGTTGTACCAGTGATCTCTATTTCACGTGGTTATCAACTGTTTCCACAAAGTCAATGCCGATACGCTCTCATATAATAAACTTTTTGTCATCTTCATAACTTCCGCAGACGGTCCTGAGGTGTCCGCGGAGAACAGTTAGGGAAACGCCGCTCCAGAGAATTTCACCACTTCTGTTTTCCTGTCGTCGATTTTCGTCAAACACGCTTTGGGAAATCGCGCCCGACCGTGGGTCGACCGCGCTCAACACTATTGATACCTGCCTACTGCGGTCCCGAGGCCCGCATTCTTGGAGGTCAATTGACACAGTCACGTGGCAGATTGGTTGGAGGAGTCGCCTTCGCTAGTGGCACGACCGCAGGACCGCTATGACGACGTCCCTCCACAAACAATGACAGAGGTCACAACACCAGCGGCCGCCGAGCAGGGAGTCTTACGGAACTAGCGACGAAGAAAAAGACTCCCGAAACAGCTCCGAGGGAGGAGACGTGATAATCTTCTGGAACTCCATATTGGTCCACAGGACAGTCTATCAGGAAGTAATTTCGAGAAGGTTGGCAAAACACATTTTACATATCCAGAATGCTTTCCAAAAAGCATTACTGAAAAAAATTGAATTTATTTGGCTCATCCATAGGACCTTATGGTAATTACAGATGTGGGGAAGAAGCTAGAGAAAGCCAGAGAACGAATGGAATGATGGTTTGAAATACCATAAAGGGAGTTAGATGCAATCATTCAAAGCTAGACAGTTTCACTAAAGGGGAAGCGATTCGCAATTTTTTGTTAATTTTCCACAATGTTTCAAACTTTGACTAACACTAATTGTAAGAGATAAACAACTGAAGGATATTAAGAGTCTAATTTTCAGCATCTTACGTGGATTAAGGAAAACTAATCACCACGTATATCATTTTTACTATTGTCTGTGAGCCTGCTCACCAAGATGTGAAACGCTCCTATTAATCTCACTCCCAATAGGTATTATACTATATTTTTTGTTGTATTCTGTTTTTACCGCAGACCACCCTTCATTTTTCTCTTCGCCGACTAGTACCTACCTCATCATTTCACCTCAAACGCCCTCTACAGGGTCCCTTCTTCCTCCACCATTAATGCTGAGTCATCGAAAAACCGCAATACGACGATTTCTTTTCTACCCCGAAGATGGGCGCTTCTGACCCACGTGCCAAGATACAAACGCACATCTTCCCTTGCGGTCTGACATGGGCAGGAAAAAGATTTTTAGTCTAGCATTTTACCTGCCTAAGTGGAGTGTCCTGTGCTCGGAGATTAGTTCAGCTTTCATCCCAGTTTAATGGGTTAAATCTGAGCAATGACGGTAATGTACTAAGGTCTAAATAGGTAAATATTTAAATAATTATAAATTAACCACTTCAGATATGTCAGTCGGTTAAAACTTTCGCGGTCCATGGATGTCCAGCGATGTTCTTTTGGGTTAATTCCCGCAGAGGAATTGACTTTGAAAGAAAATTGGAAAATTCCCGCTTTACATCAAGGGAGCTACCGACAAAATATCGAGGATATTACGGAAGTATGACTTCGGAACAATATTCAAACCACGGAGGCGAATACGAGGAGTAATCAGAAGTGTCAATGATTAAGAAAAACTGGAGACGGAGGGAGTGTACCAATTAAACTGCCGGACCTGTAACAAGATGTATGTGGAAGAAACGGGAAGAACCATCCGGACGAGGAGAAAGGAGCACAGCGCCGCCATCCGACTGGGACATTTTCAAAAATCAGCAGTCGCAAAACACGCCACCCTAGGCCACGACGTCGACATGACTAATGCAAAAATCCTAGCCGAGGAGAAGCATTTTAAAACCCGATTATTCAGGGAGGCGTTGGAGATAAAGAAGCACGCTAACAATTTCACAATTTCAACAGAGACGAAGGACAAAAGATGAGCTCATCCTGGCTACCAGTACTCTCCAGAAAAGAAAGAGACTCTCAGAAGGCCCCAAACCTACCTTCACCCCCACCCTTCCCGTGATGATATATATATCCTATGCACAAAAAAGGCATATCATTAGCCCTGAGGAGGTCTCCAGAAACGGGGACGAAACGTTGGCCGTTTAACACTTGACGCGGGAATTAACCCAAAAGAACATCGCTGGACGCTTCAGATATGATTGATATGACTGGATACATAACATGGAACTCACTTATATGAAAGAAATTACAAGTTGGTACGTTCCACACTATTTTATTACTATCGACCATGGTTTCGACACAATGTCACTATCAAGGATTGACATTAATAATGACGACAATCACATGTGTCGAAACGTTGGTCGATAGTCACAAAATATTGTGGAGCGTACCAACTTGTAATTTCTTCCTTAAACAGGTTCATGCAAGTATCTTTCGCACGATGCCCTTCTTTATCTCCGAATACATCCTGTCTCTCCTCACTCCATTCTGACAGCCTCAATCACGGTCTTGTACTGTCATTACCCCTTATCATCCAACCCATCCACTTTCCTCCCCCCACCAATCTGAACAGTTATTATTTTCCTCTCCACTCAGGGAACGAACTCAGTGTCACAACATCTCTAATTAGGATTACAATAATCAAATCTCTAGATCAAGGCACCTAGGGTTATTTATTAACGACGATTAATAACTATCTACCCAGTAATTCACGTTTCACGACGTTCTAGCGGGTGATTTCATGTGTCAGTCTTATTCCAAGATATTTAATGGATTCCACGTTTGTTAATTCTTCATTACTTATTTTGTATTACGTCCTAGGAGGAGAACAAATATTTTTCCAAAAATTCATTACCACACATTTCTTCAAATTTAATTGCAACTGCCATGTATCACACCATTTTTCAATTGCTTGTAGGTCATCATTTAAATACTCTTATCATTTGAGCAGATAATTTCCCTGTATACAGATACATCGGCAAATAGACGAAGCTTACTTTTGACTACCTTATTGATATCATTTATACACAGAAGGAATAGGAGTGGACCTATCATACTACCTTGTGGAACACCTGAAGTGACTTCAATTTCCGGGGCGGTAACACCGTCCAAAACAACCCTTTGCACCCTATCATGTACGAAATCATTTAATCATGATCTAATATTACTGTCTAACCCATAAGATTTTAATTTCAATTTCAAGTCTTCGACTCATGTCCAATATCGACTTTATCTCTCATCCAAGTTGCTATTTACACGTGCGACTACGGCGGTTGACTGTAAAAGCAGTAAACTGCTACGTGTGAACGCACCTTAAATGCGTTAATAAGCTGCAGGCGCCTCCCCAACGGTAATTAAAATAACAATTGTCTCGTATCAAATCGACCTATCGATCGATCGCACATTCCCTCGGTCGTCAACTCGGGTCAAGAGAGGTGGAAGTCCGCGAGACACTGAAGGAGGGCCAATTGCATCCGTCCACTGCAAAAGGAAGAGACGGCGAGCACAGGACCCCTTCCTGGGGAGTGAACTTCCGGGGCTCCGCCCAGGTGACACCTCTTTTTTTTAGTTTCGCCCTCAGAGGGCGTCGTCGTACGTCACGCCGCGTGACGTGCCTAACGGGGAGAGGTGATCCCGAAAGGGGAAAGGTGAGCAAGGAAAGGGCGACGAAGGCATTGTGGGAGAAAAGTGGTGGGGCTTCGTATCAGGAGGTCGTTTATGGAAAGGGATGGGGGAGGGTTATGCATTTACCGTTAGAATTCCAGCGACGCCCAGGAATGGTTCGCTCCGTGCGAGGAATACAAGCGCGCCCGTGAGGCGTGGAATGATTCTGCCGGGACCGAGAGGAAGAGTGAGGAATTGGCGGGGGCGTAATGAAGCTTTTCATTGGGGGGTGGGGCACACAAAGGGAAGACTGGAGACGTCAACGAAGATGACGTCTTCAGAGTGATTTTTAAGGAACAGTTTGTCTCAAACAGAAGGCCACCTTAACGCAGGATTTATTCCGGAAATTATTTTTATCAGTTGCCACCAGTCAGGACAGTTTGAAAGACTTCGCTATGCATTTTTTGAACGACCCCTTCAACGGGGTGGTTTCCTATTACTTTTTTACTGTCTTAATTAAAGTTTAACACCTCTGGGATGCAAATTTTAAGCCGTTCGATTTTAAAATTACGTTAAATAATTATTTTATTATTAATATAATAAAAACATATAATAATTATTATTCACATTAATTAAAAAGTGAAAAAATTCAACGGCTAGACATGCGTCGGCAAATTATTGCACGCCAGTAAATTATGTGAGACATCATACTCTTTCCTCTACCTGCCACTAGGTGGTTCTACGGAAGCTTTCCAAGCTTCCAGATGTGCATTTATTTTTTACGTGCAGAATTTTTTATGATTAACTTTTATTTATTTATCTAAAATTATTTATTCAGTCGATTCACTTAAAAACTGTAAGTATAATTTTGTATAAGGGAACAAACTATGCAAATTTCACTAGAAAGGTTTTTATTTAGCAACCAGGTTTTGACAGTTAATGACATCATCAGTATTCATTTCACTAAGCGCACCGTGAAGTTCGCTCATACTCGCGAGAACTTATAACAAATTTAAAGCTTACGAACTAACGGCGAAAACTTTAACGGAGTTACCCGCTGAAATTGCACAACAGCAAGATATTCCACAGAATGATTTTTTTCTCTGTGGTATATCTTGCTATTGATGAATGAATTAATGTTTATTTATTGCCATTGCGCAATTTCTGCGGGTAACTCCGTTAGTTTTCGCGGCTATTTCGCGAGCTTTTAATTTCTTTTAACAGTTGAATAAGGACAGCGTATATTCATAATTGTGATGCAGGGTGTTAAAAAATAGTGAAGTCTATTGTCGCTCACTCTTTAGGTTTAAAGTTTAAGCATGTAAGGAGAAGATTCGCTGCGCCACCTGTATTTTAGGAAGATGAAACTGATTTCAGTGGGAGCTGGGCTTTTTTATTTCTCTCTCCGACAGTTCCATAGCACTAGCCTGATGTTTTATGGCTAAAAAAAGACCTAATCTTTTGGGATGAAAGAGAATTTTACGACAGCCCGAGGAGAAATAGGGGAGGTGAAAGAGAAGGCGATCATGAAAGATGGGAAGACAACGAGGAAGGAAAGAAGACGCCAGACTAAGACAGAAGTGTTGGGACAGTGTGAGGTTCCCGATAACGTAGATTGACACCGCCAGGGAGGAAGGAATCCGAAAGTGAAATCAAGTAACCTTTGTAAATCCACAGCGTTTATTAGTAACACCCTTCCAACACTTCCAAGTCATTTCCAAGGGACAATACAAAACTTTCCGGTGGCAAGTTTATCTTTAGATCGTTTTGGACCAGGGGGGAAGGAGTTTGGATGAGAATATAGGGGGGAGGGGTAGGATGACTGACTGACTTATAATTGATATTTATCTACTTCTGAATATTCTTCATGGTGACATTCTTACGGCGACAACGGTCCCACTTCAGTTTCAGTTGAGTCAACCGTTTCGAAGTTAGTGGGGTTCAACAAATTTCACAACAACTGCTAAAAAACATTATTGGTTTATAGTTTTGAAATCTGAAGTTATAAGGTGACGATGAGTAACAGAAAAGCAAGAACGCAAAGTGAGATCATCTGATCTGAAGGCCCAAAAACCGGCCACTTTTCAAATTAAATTTAGTAAAACTTTACCTGCGGTGCCAAAACATTTTGGTATGCAACATGAAAATAAGTCGTAAAGCAAACTCTTTCCAAAATGCTTGGCACACGACGTGATTTCAACGCTCTCCATACAACCTAGATTTGCGCCTTTGTCATATACACGTCAAATCTCCAATTTGAATAACACGGGGATCGGGTTGGTGTGGTGGCTAGAGTGATGGCCTCCCATGCCTAGCGCCCGGGTTCGATTCCCGGCAGTGGCGGATTTTTCAGTGGAGACCGGTCCCCAGTTGAGTGCCTAGTGGAGGGTATTTCAAGTTCAATACTCCGTCCGTCGGATGGGACGTTAAGCCGAGGTCCCCTTGGCGCCTTTCGTTAAGAGTAGGCTAATGCCGACGCCGGGTTTCTCTCCACCCTTCCTCCGTTTCCTGAAAACTCCTACCATTACCCACTTACCCACCTATCCTAAAATGGCGCAAATGACCTCAGCTGTCGGTCGCCTCCCCTGAATAACCATCCAACTTTGAATAACACATATGAATAAAATCAGATAAATAACAAGCAAAAACTAATTTGTTGTCACTTTTCTGTGGTTTCTTTTGTCCTAGCACTTACGGTACGTCCAGTGTGTCTCACATAAAAGCCAGGAGGGAATCCGTCTTTCTACCCAGTGAACTTATCAATAGACAAGCCCCTAGGAAGTGAAGCGATAGCCCATTTTGTGAGCACGTGGTCACTGCACACTTTAAAAAGCAAGTGTGGAAATTGACTCAGACGCGCAGGCGTATTTTTTCCCGCGCATATAACAGTACTCTTATGACCGGGCTTTTCCCGGAGATTTCTTCTCTGCAAATTAGAAGTCAACTGGTGGGAAACCTGTTTGGATTGCGAAGGAAGTGCATCATATAATTTATCGCGCAACCAATTTATTTACAGTTACAATTCGATTATTTGGCTAGAAATTGCTTCCGAGGACTCCGCCTCCCCCTCCATTAGGGACAGGAAATATAATATTTGCAATACTTCACCTTTGTGCATGCAGGCATGAGCGAATAATGGGAAATTTCGTCATGAACATTTTGCCATGTTATTGATTACCTGTCTACTTCGCACGCCATGTCTTCCCATTGAGTTTTCGCTTCAACGGATTTGAACGATTTCACCCGAGACAGTACGAACGGATAAATCAATTTTCTTGCTCAAAATCATCATCATTATAAGTATTCTACAAACATCCATAGATTCTCCTCTGACGAGGCCTGCTTGGCGGGCGAAACACCCGCTGTCAGTTTTTTTGACGTTGGGCATCCTTTCCCCATCCTTACTCCTTTCCCTGTGAGTGTGACAGGTCACTGGCGAAGGAGTTCCCTCGTAAACCCTGATTGTGCGTGTGAATGTGATTCACGAGGGTGACTACGTGTTGATTGTACAAACCCGAGTGCGTGCTTGTGAAAAAGGTCTCTGAACCCTGCATGTATGTGTATATGTGAATGAGAATCACGAGTGTGACTGTGCATCGTATGCAAACCCACGTGAATGAGTGCTTGAAAGTTATTAACAATTTTATTTTATTTACTTTAGTTATTTGTTTTCGTTTTCCCCCCACTTTTATTTTTATACTTATCTTGTGTGCATGAAGGGTCACTGGCGTTGGAGAAATCCTCGCAAACCCTGCTTGTGTGTGTGATTAAACTCACGAAGGTGACTGCATTTTGTATACAAACCTGAGTGAGTGATTGTG
Source organism: Platycnemis pennipes (assembly GCA_933228895.1). Taxonomy (NCBI): domain Eukaryota; kingdom Metazoa; phylum Arthropoda; class Insecta; order Odonata; family Platycnemididae; genus Platycnemis; species Platycnemis pennipes. The sequence continues at coordinate 120,208,809 of OW121854.1, read as the reverse complement.
TGAGTCACTGTTCGTTTTTATTTTTACCTTGATTCCCTTAATTTGGAGTGTGACAACTGTTTGTAACATGTGAGTGAGTGTGCAAATGTGTCATTTACTGCCACTTTAGTCTCTCCGTACGCTTGATTTTGTACGTGTGATTGAGAGCTCCCTTACTTTGTATATACTCCTTCCTTCCCCATCTTACCCCCTTTTTTATTCCTTTGACCCCTTATGGTTACGGCTTTGTGGATTTTAATCTTCATTTGTTATTTATTACAGCCGTAGATACTTCTTTTTATTGATCCGTAGGTTTGTAGATGTCCATGCCATCTGTTCCAAATAATAAAGGCATTCTGTTACCTTTCTTCATACCCAGCCAGCTATTTTTTTACAATACACGTCTGAAATATTTCACTTCGTATATCTAATTTTATGTCATGCATAATAATTATTATTCGCATCCCTCTTCAAAATTTACCAAGCACTCTGCCCTCCATAGCCCAATTCCAAATACGTCCCTACCCCAATTATGCTGCTTCCTTTTAATTTCTCCGACAACGTCCCCTCCCACCATCTTCTAGCACTCCCTCATCCGCCTTCCTCTCCATCCTGCTCACTTTCTCCATTCTCTTCCACACCCGTATCTCGAAGGCCTTTCACTCATCCTCATCTACCGCGGATCAAGTTTCTGTGCCATACGACGCAACGCTCCATACTTGACGCTGGGACAATAATACATTCATGCCTTCAATTTGGAACCCCATCATTAACCACAGTCTACTTGAGCGCTTCCTACGCAGGTTTAACTCCAACTCATACCCTTTGCGCTGAACAAATTTCCATGCAATGACTGCACAAATAATTGAAGTGTTTTACCTATTATAGTTGATGCCTACCAGACTTGAGTTTAGTTCTATCCTTTTTTATTATTTGATTATCTCATTATTTTTGAATTCCTGTGACTGCCTTTTATCCAATATCTCTAATACGCACTATGATGGCCTTTAACACTTCTTCTAACGAATAATCTGACGTTGATAATGGGCAAATTATCTGTACACTTTCTTTCATAACTCCTGAGAGTAGGGAGTTACTGGATGGATTTGGGAATGGAGATGTTGTGGTGGCTTGTTTACTGGCCTCCCATCCCGAAGGCCCGGGTTCGAATCCCGGTACTGACTGATTTTTTCAAGGGCATACCGATGTGGAAAACATTCGAGTCCAGTACTCCGGCCGTCGGATGGGACGTTAAGCCGTCGTCCCCTTGGCGCATTTCGCTAAGAGCAGTCTAATGCCGACGACGTGTTTCTCTCCATCCTCCCTCGGTTCCCTGAAAATTCCTACCTTTACCCAGTGCTACCCGTCCTCTCTAACCCAATTGCCTCGGTTTTCTGTCGTCTCTCCCAAACAGCAACAAGAACTTCTGTATAAAATCGATGGTCGGCAAGTTAACTTGGTGGAATTTAGACATAATGAAAATGAAAGTACTTGGTTAATTCCACTATTTATTTTGGATGACTCGACCGGTTTCAACCTTTGCAGGTCATCATCAGGAATCCATGAATCCTGACGATGACCTGCAAAGGTTGAAACCGGTCGAGTCATCCAAAATAAATAGTGGAATTAACCAAGTACTTTCATTTTCATTAAGAACTTTTGTATCTACCGACGCTACTGACAATCCTGCAAGCCACCTCAAGGGTTTTTAGGGGTTAGGGGTTAATAGATCATGTGTCAGTCTTATCTTGGAATAAGACTGACACACTGACTCTTTCCTGGGGTAAACATAAACGTGAAATAATGGGTCATGCGAATCGTAAACTGGGATTCGTCAAAGGAGTATTGGGTGAATGTGACGATTATGTACGAGAAATCATCTACTTTTCCCTTGTGGGACCTCATTTGGAATGTGCTGCCAGTGTATGGGATCCCAACGAAATCAGTCTAAATAACGAACATGAACGTGTGCAGCGGATATCGGCAAAATTTGTAAAGGGACGGTACGATAATTATGTTAGCGTAACCAGTCTATTAAATGAGATAAATTGGGAATCATTGTCAGATCGCAGGTTGAAATTAAGACTTAATCTCTTAAACAAATTCCAAGACCATATTTTCAGTGATGATGTTAAAAATATTTTGCGGACCCCAACTTATATTGGTAGACTGGACCATAATCACAAAATTAGAGAAATAGATTGCCGAACTGACACATTCAAGATGTCCTTTTTTCATCGTACTATTAGGGATTTGAATAACGTTAAATATATACAGTACGAGTGTAGCAATGGTTAACATTGGTAGCTGCATGTTGGTATAAGGACTTAAAGCTAACCCAACTAACAGCATGTTTTTGCATGTATGCTTTGCTATTTTTATCTTTTTTCAAATGGCGTAGTTTTGAACAGTACCTACCTATACAAGTACTAATCTTCTTTATGCATGATATGTAGTGCATGTTTGGTGAGAAATCACCCCCTGCCATACACCTTTATGGTGGCTTGCAGGGTATCATGTAGATGTAGATGTAGAAGGGTTATCACCAAACATACATTACGCACATACACTTAAGTTTACTAATACAACGTAACAAAGGATATATTTGTATGAATATCATGCGGGACACGCACTTCCAGTTCCAGTTTTCATCCAACATATTGAGAAACACTTATGGAGGCTCCACCGAATTATGAAGTAGATGTCATTTTTGTAAAATTTCAGGAGATCCAATTTTTGGCCCTTCTATCGATTGGCAATAAAATAATGAGGCTTTTCCATCATAAATTTGAAGAAAAAAGACGTTGAAAATCAGCTATTTTATACGGCAGGGCATGGCTCTTGCAGTTAAATTTACAGATTAATAATGTAAAGAGAAATGTCATTTGACGAAAAACTAATATAAGATGCGCAATTATATGTATAATTTAGCATTGCTTAATTGATATAAATAAATGTTCGCTCGAAAAAAAGCAGGAAAGCCTTAGTTACGTGAAAGTGGCGCTACAGTACGTTGTTATCATTGGCAACAAGTACCTTGTGACAGAACGTGCTTACAAGACAATTTTCTAACTTAATTAAGGAATATACCTTACCAAGGTCATTCTTACATTTTTTATGTAATTTTTATATTTCATTAGTCACTAACATGGTGTAATTAATACCAATGTTTCCAAATGGTAGCAGCGTCATTGTTGCCAAAGAGTTTTCAAAAATATGAATATTAATAAAATTCAAAACAAAGAGTTGCATTTGTTAGGGAATAGTTGAAAACTAAGCAAGAAAACATTTAACCTATTTTAGAATACGTATGAGCGGGATTGAGTATGTATCCTCACTTTGTAAACTAAACGTGGCAACAACACGTCAGTCAAGTTCCGAAGTCAAAATGAGTTAAAAGAGCTTGTAAAAATAGAATGCAACTACAACGAGCTATATAATAGCATACTCACTTATATTGCATACACAACGCATATACAATTATTGTATATGCGTTACACCCTATAGATGATTTTCAATATAGGTGTTTTTCTGGATCGGTATTTATTCATTAAATAGTATAGCTCTTTTACGGGATTTTGAATCGCGGAGTCACGGTGGAACCTCCTTAAAGAGGCACTGGAGGAATTAACATGGGAATGGAAAATAAGTCGAACAATTGAGGGCTCCATTCTTCCTCCGGGAGCCAACTTCCCCAGGGACCCCGCCAACAGCCGAACCGTTTTTCCCTTCCGCCTTGACCTCGCTCCGCAATCCGCCACTCATCTGCGGGATCGAGATTTTTCGACACAATGGAGTCGCCGCAGTTGACGGGGTTCTAGGAATGCTTTTCCACCCGGGCGACAAAGGGGGTGTTACTCCACCGCCGCCACGAAGATGTTTCGCATGAGGTGCTCTTCTGGCCGAGCGGAGGAGGAAAGTAGTTTCAGTTCGGCGAGCCGATTCGAAATGCCGAGTCTCGCAAACCCCTCCCCCCAACATCCCCAACAAGTCTACCGCCTGTCTGTGACGCATCAAGCGTCCTGGGGGGCTGAGTTTGAAACCGTCGGGATTATCTCTAATAGGTAACCAAGGAGTCACGTGGTATAAACACAAATGCTTCGCAAATTTGGTGTTAAAACCGCTGATTGCAACCTCATTCTTTGTTTACACTTGTGTTATATCTTAATTGGGGGCTCTTTAGCTGGAATAGATGAGAAAAACCCAAGTGAAAACAATTAATGATGTTATAAAGAGCGATTCAGACACATTAAATTTTGAAACCATTCGTGTTTGTATCACGTGACTCCTTGGTTATCCATTAGAGATAATCCCGACGGTTTGAAACACAACCCCCCTGGTGTGGAATCACGGATCCATCTTTCGCGCAATCTTTATCGTTAACGCTTACCCCTAGAGTAGCGCAGTGTTAACAATAACCGTCTATAAAAGTCGCTCCACTGATTGAAATATGTGATTTGAAGTGCTGTGCGAAAAATGAAAAATGGAGATCACGTTCTCTCTGACATAAGTTAAATAAAAAAATAACGATAACGCTAGCGCACGCGTTATGAAGATCCATGATCGAGGCCCTGGTGAAAGATCTCACTAAACCACGCGGCGTGTACCAATTCACTCACATCCCTAGACCTCACTAAATCATTTTGAAATACTTGAAGCCCATCTGAGTCTGTGGAAAACATCTACATAATACCATTCAAGCCACCATAAAGGTGTGTGGCAGGGGGTGAATTCACACCAAACATGCATTACATTTTATACATATAAAGGATTAGTAATAATATTCTATTCTAAACTTTAAAATTAAAAAAAAAATAAAATAGAAAGCAATCATGCTTAAACATGCAGTTAGTTGGGTTAATTTAAATTCCTTAGACCGACATGCAACTACCTATGCTATCCATTGATACACTCGTATTTATGCTATTGGATATGTTTACAGCTACCCATATCCCTAATTGTACAAGAAAAGAAGGACATTTTGTATCTATCATTTCGGGAAAATTCCTCTAATTTTGTGATTATGGTCCAGTCCACCATAGTATGTTGAGAAAACATTTGGGGGTTTGGCTCCATGAATTTCCAGCTACGAAAATGCGATTCCAGCGTGTGATCACACGGTTCCAATTCATGCTGGGCTATGTTGAGACAACGATAAATACTACATATCGATTGACATTCAAGTTTGATGCAATACGCGTTAACTGTCCACCGTTGAACCCAAATATAGCTCATTAGTCTTTAATAGAACAAATGAAGTTATTGGGATCATTAAAAAATGGTAGTTTCAACGTCGCAGCAGAGAGTTTAAACTTTTTAAAAAGAATAGAACCCTACAAAACGCTTGAGAAGATCTTACATCCGGTTAGATGATGAGAATCCATGGTTTTCCCAATATCACTCAGCTTGAGTTACATGTAGCGAATCACTGTGTAAAAGCCCATAGAATCGTTAACTAATTTTCGTGGCTGGAAATTTATAAAGCAAACCGCTTAAATGATCTTCTTGTTCTTATAAAACTAAAAAAAGTTCCAATGGGGTCACTTGATCTTTGGGCACGTGAATGGAGTATTTTAGTGCACGGATATTGCTTGAGAAATACATATAGGCCAACGCCAAAAGAAATGAACTTACCTAAGTAGAGGACATCCTTAAGGAACCATTTTTCGCGGTTTAGAACTAACGATGAAAATTATTGATAGGGTCTAGAGACAGGATAAGGAGTGGTGTGTTTTATTCCTGAAAAAATTAACAGGCCTTTTGCCCTCTTTTAACTTCCTGCGTACTTTCTTTCATTGATAAAGTTCATGCAAAAGGTCAGAAAAACTTCAAAAAACACGGTATTCATCTAACTTAATGTGAAAATCAATTTGCAAATAAATTTCTCGGAAATTACAAATCCTAACTTCTAGTTTTGAAATATTCCATCTCATTTGACTCATACTTTTAGGTTTTCATTAGATCGAAATTGCTGGCATTAAAGACACGCTGCAGAGTATTTATTAGATATTTAGAAGAGGGAAGAATATATTTTTTCGGTGCAACGAAGGATTTCATTATAAAATTCTTTGCTCTTCGCTCACTTTGGCCGTTAAGTCTTCAGCCTCTACGCATAAGAATATACACTAAAAAAAATAAAGAAAAGAGACTATCGAGCTTCGTGGGTCATATCCGACATTATCCGACATACTAATAATTGGCAAATTCTTTGTATGTGCCTGGATATTTTTAGAGCGTTTGTATTTCCTCGCAAATTCAGGTATTTTCATCACGCCGTCGGCAACAATTTCGTAATTCCGGAGCCAGACGTCCCGTTCCAATGGATGTATTCACTTGGAACCCACAAGATCTTTGTGAAGATGTTTAACGATGAGTGAGAAAGCAGAAGCCGAAAGAGCTTCTTCCTTGATCACCCCCAGCCGTGGCCACCGATTGATTCCTCCACTCTACGGAGACCGCCTCGTGCTTGCGCAACCTCGCCTTCTTCGCTCTGACGGATTCGTTCGCCCCATTTTCATATTTCGCTCGTTCCACTCCTCGAGAGAGAACTTTCTCCCGCTCGTCTAGATACACTTTAATACCCGGCCCAAACTCTCGCTCTTTTCACGACGCCGCATAATTACACGCATTAAAATATCCTAGTCTTTGGGCTCATCCAAGATCCAAATCACCCGCAATCATTCGTCTACATCTACGCAATGCCCTGCAAGTAGGGCTGTGCGATACCACGATATATCGTCGACGATACTCGATATGCACTTGATATCGGGAGTCGATATTTCTAAACGCGATATCACGACTGGTCGATACCCGATATGTCGACATCCGATATCCCGATATGTCGATATCCCGATATGTCGATATCCCGATATGACGATATCCCAATATGACGATATCCCGATATGACGATATCCCGATATAACGATATCCTGATCCCGTTTTTTTTTCTGTCACCCTTCATAATGTCTCTATTTAGCGCAATTTCTCGGATTGAAGTGCTACAAACGGTCTCTTCTTTATAAAATATTACACTTTCTCAATCGTTAATTATATGTTTAAATGGTCTAATTTGTTATTGTTATTAACTATAACTTTTTATCATAAAATTTGGATGTAGGGAATGGAATGGCCATGGTGCGATTTCATCTCTGAAAACTCGAATTCGACAAGAAAAGTTCAAATTTGTTTAAAAAATTATTGTTTTTAAACCATAATTCGGAATTCTAAAAATTTTCACCGTTCTTCGACCAGGGAAAAATAGCTATATTTCAGCTCATATGGACCGTATAAAAAAATTCAATCAGATACCCTTGGGTGAAAAATACAAGAGGGGTGACAGATAGAAAGATCATTAAAAAAACAAGCGTTATCGTTCATTTGTTCCGTTTCTACCAACCTAGTAGGCAGAATGGCTGTCCCTTGTAGTAGGATGAAAAATATCGATGTCAATCAATGATTCATTCAAAAATTTAAAAAAAACTATGCTACGGTTATCATAAATCAGCTACGGAAAAAACATTTCATATTAACAACTACTTCCTCAATCACAACACCATTAGAATGCACGAGATAAGTGAAGTCATTGACCATAAACTACCAAAAGGACTATTAATTCACACTCAATAACATTCTATGACAGTAAGAAGCCAACCGGCCACAACTGCTATGAAATGGACTGGCTTTCTCATTAAAAACTTACTCCTTTCTTACGCAGTTTTACGTTTTGTATAGTAGTACCTAGTAGTAAGATTTTAGGTGTGCCAATAATCCAGGTCTTATCGCATTGTCTAGCCTAAGATCCTGATGCAAATACGATATTCAGGACCGACCTAGGATTTAAACCCGCTACCGTTGGACCACCTGACAAGTGTGGTTGACTCTGAATAATGGACACAAGAGGAAAAGCATTCGTAATTTAGATACTACCGATGGAGTGAAATTGAACGTATGATGAGATGTAGAATGAGGTTTCATCAGAAAATAGATGCTTCCGGGTTGAAAAGTGAGTTTTTGATGAGATCAATATTAAATCGGTACCAGATTACAAATGCAATAAGAGATCCATAATTTCACAGTTTCTTGAGAGAATATGATTGGCGAGTCTCTCAGGCGTCTCCTCGATCCAATATAGTATACGCCTTTTCAATCACGAGACTTTCAAGGGACCTCATAGTGGTAAGAAACTTCTTTTGAGACGGTTATTATCAGAAAATGTCATAGCCCGATTAATAGCTGGAAACACAAGCGTGTTAAGTCCTGAAAGAAACTATCCATTAGAACGTACATACATGTAAACAGAGTAAAAGATAACTTTAGCTATTGAGCACCTACATCTACATCTACGCGATACCCTGCAAGCCACCACGAGGGTGTGTGAGGGGGTGAAGATCACCAAGCATGCACTATTGACATGCTAACAAGCTACTAAATGAAAACATGCTACATAATAGGGTAAAACCTAAGTATAATAATATTACTAAACAAATAAAACTTTGGCACTATTATTTATGGCAAGCCAACTATGGCTTGGAGATCAATAGCGATGGAAAAAGTTCGAATTAAGTAATTTAAAAAAATCTCAGGTCTCCTGAGTTAAAAACAAACCACAATAATGGTTCCAATCGGTTTCCTCTAGCGTATTTCTCAACTCACGAGGTTCCTGAGAAGATCTTAATAACAATGGGAGATTAGTTTTCCGGAATAAACTAAAAAGAGTTGAAGAAAGAGTTTCGGGCAGTTAACAGCCTCTGAACAGTTTCGGAAGTTTCCGATTACTAATTGCGAAACATGGTTTCTCACATCCGTCGGTCATGCTACGCGAACTTCATCATCCTGGTCAATTAAATCGCGAACCACGGAAGCGAGTGAGAATTACTCGTGATTTTAAGGAACAGGATGATTTGCTAATCAACGCGCAGCCGAAACGAAACCAAATTTTTCGCCCAAGTCACATCAAGCGGAAAATTGACTGAAACGGGACGAATGCGATGATTGTTAAAAGACGGGAAGAGGGTCTCATGTAATTAAAAGATTAATTTGGCATAGCGCAGTATCATCCCACATTCAGTATATCCTGTTGCCAAGTTGATGAATTCCATTCGCAGCCCAGTTAAAGCTCTCAACGGTTCTCCTTTCTCTTTGGTGCGCTCAGGAGGCACTAAGGCGGAACAATCACACAAAGGAATGTAAATTGATTCCATCACATGATCGCAGCGAACAAGTAGAAAAATTATGAAACATTAAAATAAGGGTGTCAATATTTATGGTTATGCAACTTCACTTAAAACCCCAATGTAACGGAAAAAATCTCAACTATTGTTGGGATTTTTAAAATTTTACGTAGAGAAGGAGAGTTCTGTCATTCAGATTTAAGTATGCACGTATTGCCTAAAAGGTTTTTTTTTCCATTTTTTTATTACCGAATCTGATAGAGTTTGTAAAATAGAAAGACCCGTATTTTCCGTTCTTCGATCCTTAAGTTACTTCCATAGTTATAAGCGGCGAAAAACTGATGTTTTTAACCCTTTCGGAAAAGTGGATGTGCAATGGACTTGTACGACACCCACTTCGTCTAATCACGACTGAGACCAGGAAGCTCCTTCGTCCAATCACAATGGGGAACACACAGCTGACTTTGCCAATGGAAGTGGTTGCGACAGGATCTCTTCAGGCAGACCTCCCCTCCCGTTCTTCCTCGACACAGTCAAGGACGAGAGGTGGATGACGTACTAATCCTTAACGCAGCTCGTTCGTTGGAAGTCACCTTTTGCTTATTTTAATTTTTGATTTATGAATGAATGGCTCTTGTTAAAGCATTAATTTTTACACTAAAATTCATTTTTCGTTTCCATACAACGATTTCGGTTCAGAGTAAACGCCCATATTGAATGAGGACTTGAAACATAACATATATTTAGGTATACGATTCGAATGAAAATTCTACATGAAATCCTAAGCTACAAGTAATTGACCTGCTAGATGAAAGTTGTACAATCACCTCCTCCGGAGATACGAGAACAAAGTCACGACCCCGCAAGTATTATTGCTCCCAGAGGTTCTAACATGACCCACTCTATCCCTCCTATGTTTGGTCCTAATTACTGATTCGACATCGAGATGACGAACGCCGAGATGGAGAAAGTTTTCGAGCAGGAAAACCTACCCCGTCGTGTTCGACATCTTAGCGCGCCCCACTGCGCTCGGCAAGAAACTTCCTTGTGCAAGCTTTGGTGGCGCATAAAAGCGGGCCGAAAAGATCACGACGGCCGAGTGAGTCACGGCTTCGTGCCGACTCGATCGCGATTTCCGTCAACGTGAAAGGAAATTCCAACTCGGGGGACTGGGTTCGCCATGTTGACGTCTAGGCAACCGGTAACGAAATAATAACTGGAACGCGAAGAGGGGAGAACATGAGAGGCGCGCCTATATCTGCGCTATACCCTGTAAGCCACCGCGAGGATGGGTGGCAGAGGGTGAAGTTCATCAAACGTGCACTATTGACACGCAAACAAGCTACTACATGGAAACATGCTACATAATAGGTCACATGCAGCTAGATGGTTAGTATCTACATAGTAATAAAGGGGTTGGTTGTTAATATATGCATCATGCATTACAGACTTTGTACTGTAATAATATTTCATATTATATCATATAAAATATGACATTCTAAATCTATCGGTGTGAAAATCTATCTTTCTAATCGTATTTGTCTGGTCAAATCTAGCATAATATGCTGGTGTTTTCAATATATATCTAACATCTTCAGTAAAGCTATCCGTTTTAAATGTCAGCTGGAGATTTAATCGGTACTTTAACCTACGATCTGATAACGATTCCCAACCTGATTCTTCCATCAATTCTAATACACTACTAACCCTATCTTAATGTCCTATAACAAACCTAGCTGATATATGCTGCACATTGTCTAGATATCTGATCAAACCTAATTCATGGTAGTAGTAGTAGAATTAGTTTTTTTGGTGCATCGACACCTAAGATCATTTAGCACCGCTTCTTAAACTTTAAAATATTAGCTAGTCCGTGTGATCTTAATATTTTAAAATTTTTAAAATTTTCAAACTGTTGAGTAAACTACATTTTATTAAAAAGATCTATGTGCCTTAGAAATTGTAAAATCTTTTGGATAGCAGTCTCGTCATCGCCTAGTATTTTGCGTAGGGGGCCGTAAATATTAATCTTTTCACGTATGTCTTGATATCTGACGCACTCCGTCAGGATGTGTCGCACAGTGATTGGAGCACCACATTCGTCGCACCAGGGCTGGATCTTCTCTTCGGAGAAGAGATATGCGTGGGTTAGGTTGCAATGCCCAATTCTCAGCCGGGTGACTACGACCTCCTCCTTGCGATTCCCCCAGACGGAGGTGGGCCACGCTGATATCCCAGGCTTTATTGCTTGTAGCTTCTTTTCAGCCAAGTTTGACCATTGCTCCTTCCACCTCCCGAGGGCTAAGCCCCGTAATGAAGCCCTGAAGTCTTCTGCCGGTACCTTCGACGAGTATATATCCCGATTTGTCAAGGCTTCTTTGGCTGCAGAGTCGGCGTTTTCATTTCCAGTTATTCCAGCATGTCCAGGGATCCACAAAAAGGAAATTGTTACACCTACACTATTAAGGGATGAAATGGTGGAATGTATCTCCTGAACAAGGGAGAATTTGGATGAATAACTAGACGAGGACTGTAGTGCGCTCAGTGAGTCTGAGCAGATAAGAAATTTAGAATGACTGCTCGCAATGCGTTGCAGCGCTAACTTGATTGCAAAGAGTTCAGCAGTATAGATGCTACAGATAGGGTTAAGTTTGGCTCTGATGACGGCGTGATACAAGGACACTACTGCACATCCACAGGAAGTATCCGATCTCGACCCGTCTGTGTAAAAAATATAGAAGACTGCGTATTCCCCCCGAATTTCGTTGAATAGTTGTTGGTATTCAGCAGGTGTTGTCGTAGATTTTCGAGATTGACGAAGCCGGAATATAAACGCTGGTCGATACATCGACCATGGTGGGTCCTTAGAGTATCCCGTAGGATATACACCTAATTCATTCGAGTACCATACACTGGCTGCGTATTCAAGGTAGTGGAAGCGTAGGGGCGTAGCTAGTGAAAAGTAACTTCGTTCTTTCGTTTTCAGTAATGGTAATGCGTGAGGAAACAATTCAATTTAACAGAAGCCATCGACCATGGGCCATCAATTTTTTCGATTTCGAGGAAATTGAATAATGCATCGGTGGGCTCGAAATGGCAAATTGATTTGGGTTGCGTCGAGTTTGTGGAGAGAAAAAATACCCAATTAGCAAAACTGTAGTCGGTTGGAAGGCGCATATCCCAAGAAGGCTAGAATGCAGTGATTGAACGACTCCAACTACCTATGCTATCCATTGATACACTCGCATTTATGCTATTGGATGAATAATTACAGATCTTCATATCCCTAATTCGAAATATGGTGCTATCGAAGAATGATGAAGAAAATCTAGATCGACCTAGTTACAAATGAAGAAGTTCTAAGAAGAGTGTTAGAAAAGAGAAGTCTGCTGAAAACTATAAAAAGAAGACGGGACAACTTAATCGGCCACATCTTAAGACACGATGACCTGATGAAGACAATCGTCGAAAGAAAAGTGAACGGGAAGAATGGAAAAGGCAGGCCTCATATGAGTTACATTGAACAGGTCGCAAAGGACGTGAAAGAGAGGAACTACGTTAATATGAAGAGGTTTGCCGATAGAAGAATCGAGTGGAGGGCTGCGTTAAACCAATCCTAGGATTGTTGACCCTTAATGATGATGATGAATTGTATGAGGAAAGAAGTAAACATTTTATGTAGAAACATTTTGAATCTGTTAGTTCGGCAATTAATTTCTCTAATTTTGTGATCGTGGTCCAGTGCACCATAGTACCTTGGAGTTCGCAAAATATTTTTAACGTCATGAGTGAACACGTTGTCTTGTAATTTATTTAAGAGATTAATTTGACTATTTGATTGACTGCAATTTGACTACCCGAACTTTCATAATAATAATAATAATAAATTATCATAATAAACATGCTCCGACACTGTAGCCGGTATCATGCAAGTAAAGAGACAAACAGTTTTGTCCCGCACATTTGTGCCGTACCAGCTGAGGTAGATTTTCATCTTTTACTTTTGAGATCTCTTGCCACATACGAAAAAATATTTCATATTTTGAACATGCTTGCTGTGAATTATCACGAAAGAAAATCTTCCTTTGATTAGTTCTCTATTGAATTCGGTAAAGAGATAACACCCTTCCTTTAAGTTTCGGCCTCTAAGAGAACTCCCTCCCGTCCTCTTATTACGGGTAGCTCAATACACCTACAATGTCAAAACCCTGTTCGCTCCAGTTACTTCCATTCCCAGTCTGAAGAGCCCGGCATTCTCTTCGTTCTTCTTATCCGTCCATTTCACTTTCTCCACTCTCCTCAGCAACTTATTCCAATGATTATTCATTAATATGGCCTCGATGCACACCCAAGCAGTGGGACTGCCCAAGCGAAGACGGCTGCCAGCCAGAAGAAAAACCTATTTACATTATTTACAGCTGAAGTGCAATGCTGAGAATAAAAAAAAACGATTCTTTTAAACTCACGTCTTGAGCGTGTTCTTTCATGGCAGAGAGAGTCATTGGCAGCAACAGGTAAAAGGTTTAATTAGCTTTTATCAGAGAACTAGAGAGTGTGCAGCGTAGAACAGCTAGGTTCATTAAAAGGTGTTACAATAGGTTGAGTAGTGTATCAGAATTAATACAAGAATTAGGATGGGAATCTTGATCAGAGAGTAGGTTAAAGCACAGATTAATTCTCCAGCTGAAATTTAAATTGGATAGCTTTACTGAAGATGTTAGGCACATATTAAAAACACCAGCGTATTATGCTAGATTCGAACAGATAAATAAGGTTAGAGAGATAGATTGTCGTACTGATAGATTCAAAATGTCATTTTCCCCTGTACTATAAGAGAACAGAATAGGCAGCATAGCAAAGGGTTAGGTAGGTGAAATATTTTAGAGTAGTCTGCAGTACATGATGCATGTATTAACAGCTAATCCCATATTACTATGTAGATACTAACAGTCTGGTTGCCTGAGACCCCATAGTAGCATGTTTGCATGTTTATAGTGCTTGCTTGGTGATCTTAACCCCCCTGCCACACATCCTTGCGGTGGCTTGCAGGGTATCATGTAGATGTAGATGAACAGAAAAGAGTTGGAGGCTTTGCAATCTGGGGTTAAAGAAGTATTGTAGTGATTGCACGGGAAGATCATAACTAATATTAACTAATAATTAGACTCAAAAATTCTCATGAAAATTCTAGATATAAAACGATACAAATTTTGTAATCATAACTTGATACACGATGGACTAACGAAGATATTGGTCGCGGGGAAAGTGATGAGAATAAACTCAAGAGGACTGCCTCCAAAGGGAGGCAAGACTCCTCCAATAGGGAGAAAGTTGTGGACGCTATAATAAGTAAGAAATATGCTGATAAGAATGGGTTTACTAATACAGGATTTTCAAGTGGAAAGCTGCGAAAAATCAGTAAACATCTACAAATCTACATCTACACGATACCCTGCAAGCCACTGCGAAGATGTGTGGTAGGGGGTGAAGATCACCAAGCATGCACTATTGACATGCAAACAAGCAACTATAGGGTCTCATGCAACTATAGATTATTAGTATCTATAGTATTTAAGGGATTAATACATGCATCATGCACTACAGACTACTCCAAAATATTTCCCTACCTATCCCTTTCCTATGATGCCTATTCTGTTCTCATATAGTACTGGGGAAAAATGCCATTTGAATCTATCCGTACGACAGTATATCTGTTCGAATCTAGCATAATACGCTGGTGTTTTTAATATTGCCTAACATCTTCAGTAAAGCTATCCGATTGAAATCTCTCTAATAGATTTAATCTGTACTTTAAACTACGCTCTGATAATGATTCCCACCCTAATTCTTGTATTAATTCTGAAACACTACTCAACCTATCGTAACACCTTTTAACGAACCTAGCTGCCCTGCGCTGCACATTGTCTAATTCTCTGATCAAACCTAATTCATTAGGATCCCATACACTGACTGCATACTCAAGATGGGGCCTAACTAGTGAAAAGTAACATCGCTCTTTTGTCTTCTCGTCTCATTTTCCTAGTACTCTTTTTCTAAATCCTAGCTTTATCTTCACTCGGCCGCATAATCGTATGTCGAATGTTTACTATATTTCGAATATTTCACTATATTTCGAATGCTTTCACCCTTTCCTTTTATTACCCTACTGCCCGCATTCAAGTAACATAATCACTATAAAAAGTTTTGAAGAGAACATAGACAGCTGCTGCCTGAGCGTCGAAATCAGAAGAAGGCGACGCATGCGAAGATATATAAGCCATGCATGATACATATCAGTCCAATACTCTGGGGGTAACCGCATTCACGAAACTTGCAAGCGCGCCGAGACGCCAGGAATGCACGCGGGTAAAAAGTGTGCCACGGCTCCAAGAATGTAATATCTAGTCAGCAACGCCGCACAGCGCATTCCTCCGAAAGACATCCGGAAAGAAGGAATCACGTAAGAGGCGACTTTGGAGGTGATGCGTCGCCATGGACCTAGAGAAATGACGGGCGACGCGGCGTGCCCCAATGTCTGACGTCACCTGCCTCGAACGCACAAGAGTGTAGCCGCTGCATACATTAACCGCCAGAGACTCTCATCCGTCCGTTCGTTGACTCCGACCAAATATTCAGGCCTTGAGCGTCGAGCCGATATAGCGTTTCGAGGCGTCCCCGACCGGCCTCCGGCTTAGTCTTCGGGACAGGACGGCTCGTTCGGGATTCCTTCGCTGCTCGGACTAGCAATGTTTCTCCTAACGTACCTATAATCTATTGAATACTTGAGGCGTCACCATCACTGAAGACTTGTCATGGGGAAACGCAAACACATCAGGGAAATAACAAGAGTAGCAAACCGTAGATTAGTATTCGTAAAAAGGGTTCCAGGCAAATGTGATGAGAGAGTACGAGAAAGAAGCTATTTTACACTTGTCAGGCCTCATTTAGGATATGCGACTAGTTTATGGGATCCGGAAAAGGAAGGTATGATAAAAGAATTAGACCGTATGCAAAAGAGATCCGCTAGATTTGTTAAAGGCCGTTATGATAATTGCATAAGTGTTACGAGTTTAATAGAAGAACTAGGATGGGAATTACTATCAGTACGCAGGTCAAAATGTAGGCTAAACCATTTACGTAAATTCGAAACCGATATGTTCACTGATGATGCTAGATATATATTAGAACCCCTGCATATTATGCTAGGCTTGATCAGATTAACAAGATTAGAGAGATAGATTGTCGTACCGATTGATTAAAAATACCCGCGCACCATAAGAGAGCACAATAGGCAGCATAGCAAATAGATACGTAGGTGAAAATTGATTGAGTAGTCTGTAGTGCATGATGCAGGCATTAATAACCAAGCCCTTTATTACTATGTAGATACTAACTACTAGCTGCATGTGACCTTATTATCTAGCATGTCTCCATTAAATATCCTAGTTGCATGTCAATAGTGCATGTTTTGTGATCTTCACCCCCTGCCACACGCCCACGCGGTGGCTTGTAGGGTATTGCGTAGATGTAGGTGAATGGTTATCACGCAGGGCAGGGTGACCATCGTGGTTGACGTTGTTCCACAGATTACATGAGACTTGAATGGATGCTAAAGTATTTCAGCAATCGATGTCACGACCGCAGGCATCAGCACGCATCGTCAGCTGTGCACACTTTCCGCCCGCAGTCTAGTCAGCCCCACATGCCTGTAACAGAAATCTGAAGGCCACCTATTCGAATCCCGCTTCGAGAAATAAATAGAATTAGAAATAGGAGCCTAAATAGAATTCTAGACTTGGGTTCAATGTGCATTGGACGGTGCAATGTACGAATTACAATCGAAGATCCTTTAAAATTATTTCCACTGCATTTTATCGTGCTTCGTCCAATTACCTTATTATTCACCGAACTCCTCAACCGAATTTCTTACCTAGCCAAACATTTCAACCCTTTCATTTATCTTTCTAGTAGTTTTTCCTGGAGTAAATGAAACTGAAGTTCATTGCCAACGCTTAGTGAATGTGAGTTAAAATTGTTAGGAATGAAGGATCTCAGTTTTTCCCGGCTAATAGACTGGAAGAAGAGTTCTCGGGTTTCCAACCGGGTCCAAGTGTTTTTAGGCACCAACGTTTCGAAGGCTAAGTACGCCATCGTCTTCAGGGTGAATCATTCACCCTGAAGACGATGGCGGACTTAGCCTTCGAAACGTTGGTGCCTAAAAACACTTGGACCCGGTTGGAAACCCGAGAACTCTTCTTCCATTGTTAGGAATCATTGCTCAAGAATTAATTCTACAAAATAATTATGCATATTGATAAAAGACTATAATTTTTTTATCATGCTATTGGCCCATCTACCTTTCACCTAGGTGATATAACATACGTCAAAACACATAAAAAACAATCATGAAATCTCATGAACTCAAAAGTAAATTATGAGCCAATTGTAATCAGTGTTTTATACTCCTAAAATTTATGTACTAATTATTGTTTGAATACATAGTGCTGTTGATCGTGTGAATAATCATTTACAGAAAGTGACAAATGACATAATTTTCATCACCATGTGCAATTTCTTGAGGAAAACACCAGCTTCACTGAGTAACTGTGGGCGAAAAATGCTAAAGCCTTCCTTTTCGTCTTGATAACCATTTTTTTTCAAGCACTGCCTTCAGTCTGATTCCCTCTTAAGCTCTCACTTCATCCCCGTGACCCTTAACCCTGAAAGACAACCCTCCATGCACCCTTTTCACCCTTCGCCCAACTTCCTCCACAGCTTCACATCTCACATCAGTAAGCGCCTCCTACTCCGAATAATGATATAAATAAGGTGGTAAAAAGTAAGCTTCGTCTATTTGCCGATGACGCAGTTATGTACAGGGAAATTCTATGCCCAAATGATAAAGAATATTTAAATGATGACATACAAGCAATTGAAAAATGGTGTAATACATGGCAGTTAGAATTAATTTGAGAAAAATATGTAGTAATGCATTTTTGGAAAAAGAATTGTTCTCCTCCTAGCACGTACAAAATAAGTAATAATGAATTAACAAACGTGGGATCCATTAAATATCTTGGAATAAGACTGACACATGATCTTTCTTGGGGTACACACATTAGTGAAATAATGGGTCAAGCTAATCGTAAACTGGGATTCATCAAAAGAGTATTGGGTAAATGTGACGATCATGTACGAGTAATCAGCAACTTTTCCCTGGTTAGACCTCATTCGGAATATGCTGCCACACTGTAAAAAGTAGATCTGATTTTAAGGTACAAAAGCGATCTGAATTTCAGATGCAACAATTTTAAGACAGGGTATGTTGAATTTCAGCAGTAATATCTTGTCTAAAAATAAGGCAGGTGAACGACTGAAAATCAGACCAAGTGGACTTATTTTCAGATAGGCCTATGCTGAATTTAAGACAGCCCTGGTCTGGTAATAATGCGGGTTGCTATTGAAATTCAAGCCTACTCTGAGGGGATGTCTTATTTTAAGGCAGGTGCAGGACTGAAAATCTCACCAGGTGGGACTTATTTTAAGATAGTCTCATGCTGAATTTAAGACCAGGGCTGTCTTAAATTCAGCATGGGCCTATCTGAAAATAAGTACCACGTAACAATGCGGGTTGCTATTGAAATCAAAGCCTACTTTTATGCGATGTCTAATTATAAATACTAGATATTTAAACACTTCACACGAACACAAACCAAAACCGTAACGTTTCATATTTTTATTCGATGATACTGTTTCACTGACCAAATTCTTCAATAGAGCAAACGTAAGTCATAGAATTTCCATTGAAAAAGATTCCAGGACTGAAATGGGAACACATGGACAATAACTTCAAAGATAATATGAAAATGTGTACTTTTATTGGAAACAAAGTAATCCATACAAAGTCTTCGATACCACAGATGTGTGCCAGTATCTTCAAACCGAAGCAGGAACTGTCACTTGATGAGGCCGACTATTTTTTAGTTCTTACAACCCTGCCGCGTAGACAAAATAAGGAAGTTTACTCTCAGGATACGTCACATAGACACAACTGGCTCCCTTTTGCAACTAAACTAAGTATCATTGCCACATTCTCACACCATTAATTCACCGCACGAAACTAATTTCACCTACTTACAATGAAATTTGACTAGACTTCGAATTTTACTTCCTTACGCTTCGTAATTCTTGTTGACATCCTGCTCCCTGAGATTGAATGAAAAACACTGCATTTTGTTTATCCTGCTCCCTGGTTACGCTCCGCCCATCAGTCTCTGCTATTGGCTGGTTAGCTCCAATTGCGGAGCCAACCAAGGCGTGCTTATTTTCAGCCCGGGTGATCTGAATTTCAGATCACAACCATCTTATTTTCAACATGCAGCGGTTATGGTCTTAAAATAAGACGGAGGTGTGTCTGATTTTCACGCATCATGAGTCTTAAATTCAGACCACTACCTTAAAATCAGACAGCGCTAAAATTCAGATTGCACTGAAAATCAGATCAACTTTTTACAGTGCAGTGCATGGGATCCCTACGAAATCGGTCTAAATAACGAACTTGAGAGTGTGCAGCGAAGATCGGCAAGAATTTTAAAGGGACGGTAAGATAACTATAGTAGCGTAACCAGTCTATTAAATGAATTAAATTGGGAATCATTGTCAGATCGCAGGTTGAAATTTAGACTTAATCTCCCAAATAAATTCGAAGATAATAATGTCAGTGATGATGTTAAAAATATTTTACGAACCCCAACTTACTATGGTAGACTGGACCATAATTACAAAATTAGAAAAATTAATTGCCAAACTGACAAGTTCAAAATGTCCTTTTTTCCTCGTACAATTAGGGATATGAATAGCGGTAAATATGTCCAATACGAGTGATTGAATCCATAGCATAGGTAGTTGCATGTTGGTGTAAGGACTTGAAGGTAACCCAGCTAACAGCATGTTTTGGCATGCGTGTTTTGCTATTTTTATCTTTTTAAATATTGCAGTCTGGACTAATATATTAATACTAATCCTTTTAAATGCATGATATGTAGTGCATGTTTGGTGAGAATTCACCCCCTGCCACACACCTTTGAGGTGGCTTGCAGGGTATTATGCAGATGTAGAATAATGGGTTGCAGTCGATATAAATCATCCAAAGACGCGCCTTCGCGAAATCAACCTCTTTCCCGGGAGTCTCGTGGGACAGCAGGCGCCAATGATGAGGCAAGCGACGGAAGGATCCCTGTCAATGGTGAGAATCGTCTCACGGAGTCCACTCCCAATTCCGAAACGATCTCTCGCAACACGTTTTATATCGAAAGCTCACCACAAAAGCTCTTGCTCACAGATCTCCGAACCACTCCGTGGATTTTGCTTTAGCGTGGTCCGACACCATCTTTACACTCACCCTGAAGGTATGGCAGACTCCGCCTTCGGCGCCAGTCAACACCCTCACCCGGCTAGAAACTCAAGGACACTTGTTTATCATGAAGTCGTAGTCGGGTTTTGATAATCGCATTAGTGTTACGAGTTCAATAGAAGAACTAGGATGGGGATTACTATCAAATCGCAGGTTAAAACTTTGGTTATACCTTGTTTAAGTAAATTCTGTGATTTAGTAAATTCTATTAAAAACACCAGCGTATCATACTAGATTCGACCAGATAAATAAGATGAGAGAGATAGATTGTCGTACTGATAGATTCAAAATGTAATTTTTCCCCCGTACTATAAGAGAACAGAATAGGCAGCATAGCAAAGGGATAGGTAGGGGAAATATTTTAGAGTAGTCCGCAGTGCATGATGTAAGTATTAACAAACAATCCCTTCTTACTATGTAGATACTAATATTCAGGCTGCCTGAGACCCTGTAGTAGCATGTTTGCATGTTTATAGTGCATGCTTGGTGATATTCACCCCCTCCCACACACCCTCGCGGTGGCTTGCAGGGTATCGCGTACATGTAGATGTATGATGATTTGTGTACAAATGACGTTATACATATTTATAAAGAACCCCTCCGTATTATGCTAGGTTTGATCAGATTAACAAGATTAGAGAGATAGATTGTCGCAGTGATTGATTTAAAATGTCATTTTTCCTGCGTACCATAAGAGAGCACAATAGGCAGCATTGCAAAGGGATAGGTAGGTGAAATATTGTTTGGGTAGTCTTTAGTGCATGATGCATGTATTAACAACCAATCCCTTTATTACAATGCTAATACTAACCATCTAGCTGAATGTGGCCCTATTATCTAGCATGTTTGCATATAGTAGCTTGATTGCATGTCAATAGTGCATGTTTGGTGATCTTCACCCCCTGCCACACACCCTCGTAGTGGATCGCAGGGTATTACGTAGATGTAAATGCTGATGTATCTGACATAGCTGAAATTCTCAGTTTCATTACCTTCGTTTAAATTGCGTACTCAAGACGAAAGGAGACGCCAGACAATATTTTGGAATTAGTATGCATAGCATCGAGTTAAATGGCCCAAGGAATAAATGAAGTAATTAAGTGAAATTCAATTTGCGGAAGTAAGCTTAAACATAAATGACAAGCATAGTCAAATAATTTGACTTTCCCCGCACAGCGATTTGCAATAGGCCCACGCTGTGTCATAGCGTGGAGCCCACGAGGGGATTTCTCCGCAAATGTTTTTTTTTGCACCATAAATGCTAGTAACTGTCTGTTGAAAACTTTCTTTTGTTTTCTCGAAAACACACCTCAACTTTCTTCTCTCGTCAAATATAAACGAGATGGACACAAACTCATTAGGAGCCAGCACACACTTTTTACGTGCCCCCATTGGAAACCATTGACATGCTCAACATTAATCTCTTTCTTCTTTTTTGAAGTGGGATCACCGACGCACTGTCTGCGGAACTCAACACTCTCATTTATTCCTTTGTTAATGCATTGTGGATATTCGGGGCAAGGGAGGAATGATGGAGAACGGTTGTGGCAAATATACACTTTCAACCAATCTCCATATTTTAGAGATTTGTATAGTGAAAGTAAGAAGTTCATAATCTGAAGAGAACAGGGGCTTGAACTTGAGAACTCAACCGGAAAATCAAGCAATTTCCTAGAATGTGTACTTTACTTCTCTCCTCATTCATTGGAGGTAAATGTGGATGAGGTCATCCGAGACATATTAGCCCCACGAGCAGCCAAATGGGTGTCTAGCTGAGGTGATATTAGGGCGTTAAAATCTCCCCTTGTTTCGGCGTGTTATAAGGATCACTTCGAAAAGGCAAATTGAATTGGAACTATGTTTTATTTGAACTGCTGGATTGTACTCATCTACATCTACACGATACACTGCAAGCCACCGCGAGGGTGTGTGGCAGGGGGTGAAGATCACCAAGCATGCACTACTAACATGCAAACAAGCAACTATAGGGTCTCATGCATCTAGATTGTTAGTATCTATAGTATTTAAGGGGTTAATACATGCATCATACACTACAGACTACTCTAAAATAGTTCCCCTACCTATCCCTTTGCTATTCTGCCTATTCTGTTCTCTTATAGTACGGGGGAAAATGCCATTTTTAATCTATCGGTACGACAATCTCTCTCTCTAATCTTATTTATCCGGTCGAATCTAGCATAATATTCTGCTGTAGTCAATGAATATATCATTAAAATACAAAAATTTAAATTCATGAACATTCGTATAGCACCACACGGGAATTCAAATTTCTGCACCTAAAGTGACCGAATCCCCAGAGAGAGACTGATGGCTCAATAATCGCCGTGTCATGAGCCAACATGCGTCCCCAGTTCATTTATGAGAGTCCGCTCTCGCTCATTGAAGAGATTCAGCTTAACTGGAGGGAGGCATTGGCTGAGATGCAAAGCTCTTTACGAAAGGAAGCCAGTATTGTCTCTTCCTAACACTGCCTCAGTGCTGTTGACAGGAAAACGAGTTCCGAAGCGTTCGCCCTTGACTTTTTGGCCTCTCCTCTCGAGGAGAAGGACTGAGGTTCATTATGCAATCCGCATCGGAGACGGAGCTGGCGATTTGCATTGATATTCTCTTCCGGGAACGAAGGACCATTCCGGTAACACACGTATTTCATATGCAACGATATCACGTCCACACTCGCACGTACGCCCACGGTAACGGTACCTACTATACCTTCACCTCCACTCAGGAAGAGGGGTCACTTGTAATTATAACATAGAGAGCTCACCGCATAAGGCAAAACTGTTATACGTTTTGGACTTAGTACTGGACGGATTCCATAGATGGAGTGGTAAGAATTTTTCACGTTATGTCACAAATTATATTGAAGCTTTCATTCCTTTCGCTTTTTGAATCAAGCAGCACATAACATATCCTACAGTTGTAGTCCTGTTATTTCATTCAAATGGTGCGATATGCCTTTACCTAACGTCAAAAGTCACATGGATAAGTTAACATTTCTCTCACTATTAAAGCAAACATATACGTCACAGGAGGGACACACTGATTTCTTGTAGCTTCATTAAATACACATAATCCACCGCCGCAAGGAGCTTACGGAGCACTACTACAAGACACTTCTAGATTGTCCCGCTTAAGTCGATAAGAAAAACGAAAGCGATGGGAGCGATATATATCGTTAAAGTCTTATCGTTAAAGCCTTATCGTTAAAGTAAAGAAACGCTAAAAAGTCCTTCCCTTCTATCAATTGAAACCTTTCAGTGCTACCACTATATCGTACCACAGTTATGCCCTATGCGGGGAGCCCTCTACATTATACTTACTCTCCTCTATGCTTCTAGCCAGGACTCACTAACTGGAATTCAAAAACTGCGGTTAGTAAGGTGCACGAAAAAGTAAGCGGAGAATTGTTGGAGTGGTTGGAGGATGCAAATAGGAGGAAAAGTGTAGGGAGCTGGTAATGGGACGAATTGCTGCTCCGAAGGCCGGGATACAAATGGAGATGTGGCAACCTTGGGCAAGAAATATGTGGAAATAAGCTTTGAGAATGGAAATAAGAAATGGGAGGTATTTCAAGCTGAAGAGCGAAGCATTGATAAGAATAATAAATTTGAACGTTCACAGGTGCGAATTAAAGTGCTTACGTAAAATTACTTACTGCCTGTTCAACCTAAACTTTAACTAATATGCAGGGCATACACTATGGTTTTAGGTCGAACTTTGCGGAAATTCACTTTCAATGAAATTTAAAAACACCTAAAGTCACCTGAAGATGTCCTCAGGTGCCTTCTTATGGATGAAATCGTTCGTGTTAAACTATTTGAGCGTAGAAAATACTAAGGTTTTATTTTTTAGCAGGGCATACATCACAACGCATGCTTGCTAAGCCATTGAAATTTGTTAAAATTGTTATGTTTCAACCAAAATATAGCTTTTGATCCTCATTAAGCACGATAGATTCACCTCTTGCCACACACCTTTACGGTGGCTTGCAAAGTATTGTGTAGAGATAATGTATAATGCCATAGAGTAAGTATAATATAGAGGGCTCACCGAATTGGGCATGGCTGATAAACGTTTTGGATGTGGTACTGGAAGGTTTCCATAGATGGCGAGGGAAGAATATTTTGCGTTATTTACAAACAATATGTATATCTTCCATCGCTTTCGCTTTTCCAATCGAATTAAGTGGCACATTACATATGCTTTTGTTGTAGTTTTGGTATTTTATTATAATGGTGCGATAAGGTTTTACATAACGTCATCAGTCACGTGGATAAGTTCTTATTTCTCCCATGATTAAAACAAACTTATATTGTCACAGGAGTGATTCCTTCTTGTTTCATGAAAACTCATAATCCACCACTGCAAGGAGCAGTCTACAAGACACTTCTAGATTCTGTCGTTTAAGTCGAATAGAAAAACGAAAGCGATGGAAGCGAAATATATCGTTTGTGACGCAACAAAAAAAATTCTACCCTCGCCATGTATGGAAGCATTCCAGTGCTACATCCAAAACGTACAACATTTATGCCCTATATGGTGAGCTATATTGTATATATGGAGCTATATTATATATATGGTGAGCTCTATTTTATTTTTACTCTATGATAATGCTCAAATGAGATGCCGCACAAAATTTTGGAAGAGGGCAAAGCATTATGGGTCAAGGAAATGATCTGGAAGACTTGAAAATACTGTCGTAACTAAGAGGGGAGTTGAACATCTCCAGCGTTAAAGCCAAATCCGGTTCCCAGAGCAATATTGGATCGGGCCAATTTCGTGATGAGGATCAGTTTACCAAAATTAGGCAGCGATGCTATCTTTCCTCAAAATAGACCAAATATCTCTTCGGTATCTACTGACCTACGAGGTGCGAAAGGAAAATAATGTCCTTTCCCTCTGCACTTTCTTAAATTCTCAGGTGACAAGAGGAACTAACGGGTCGTGACGTGATGAATGAATAGTATGAAGGACAAAATACAAGGTTTTAAGAGAATAGAATTTAAAAGGTAAGAGCAAGGCAAGTTTACCCCAGGAAACATACGGAAAAAAGAGGTGAAGGAGGTAATTGAGCTGTAAGTTATCCCGATAAAATATGCGTGTTAACTTTACAACCGGCCTTTTGATTTATTAAGTTTCAACGACATGTATTCACAGGTTAACTCCTGTTAATAAATGCATTTACAATGTGCTGAACTTACCTAACTGTAAAAGCATTTGATCGAAACAAATACATATTTATTTATTAAACCAAAATCAAAAGGTTTATCAAAAACTTTGAAATATAAAATCCATTATAAACCAACATTTAACTTATCAATTAAAGGCAAGCACACATTTTTGATTTTCACGGGAGATAAAAGTGTATTACGTCCTCAAATTCATAATGAGAACCCTTGAGAGCTACAATGCTAATGCTACATGGAGACTGGAGTACATCAACTCCGACAAAGGTCCTGTCAATCCACAGAATCAGCCGAAAACAGCAAGGAACGATGTATACATAAGAAAATGCGAAACTATTATTTTTGTTGGATAATGGGATCTTCCCCTTCATTAGAGAGTGCAGAAAATCTACGCTAGAAGTCGGTGGCAACTTGGGCGTAAAATACTCTCTCATGTATGGGTCTCAAATAGCGGAATCTGTCGCTCCATTTAAGCGATGGCTGAGATATTTTCGCACCGTTAACTCGAGCAAATATTCAACGCTAGGCATTTCTTGAAGCATGACTAAAACGGGATTTCGCCTCCCTACCATTTGTCAGGATGACAGGCATACTGCAGCCCCGTTAAACGTACAGTCCGTCGTACGAGCAAATTATCAGTAGGTATGCCTTTCGCAAATTAAATTAGCATCGTTCAAAAAGAATAGTGGCCTACCAAATATATTTCGGATAAAGTTCTTGACATATGGATATCGATGCCTCCCTATGTAATAATAAATTAACAAACGTGGGATCCATGAAATACCTTGGAATAGGACTGACACATGATATTTCTTGGGGTAAACACAGGTGAAACAACTTGGGGTAAACACAAGTAAAATAATGGAACAAGCTAATCGTAACCTGGGATTCGTCAAAAGAGTACCGGATGAATGCGATGATCATGTACAAGAAATCAGCTACTTTTCCTTGGAAAAAACCTTAGACCTCATTTGGAGTATGCTGCCAGTGTAAGGGCTCCCTACGAAATCGGTCTAAATAATGAACTTGGACGTGTGAAGCGAAAATCGTCAATATTTGCAAAGGGAAGGTACGATAACTATATTAGCGTAACCAGTCTATTAAATGAATTAAAATGGGAAACACTGTCAGATCGAAAGTTGAAATTTAGACTTGATCTCTTGCATAAATTCGAAGATAATATTTTCACTGGTGACGTAAAAAATATTTTGCGAACTCCAACTTACAACGGTATGCTGGACAATGAATATAGAATTAAAGAAATTTATTTCCGAACTGACGAATTCAAAATGTCATTCTTTCATCGTATAATTAGAGATATAAATAGCAGTAAATATATCCAATAGTACAAATGTGAGTGTATCAATGGATAACATAGGTAGTTGCATGTCGGTATAAGGTATATAAGCTAACCCAACTGACAGCATGTTGTTGAATGCTTGATTTGCTCTTTTTATCTTTTTTAAAAATTGAAGTATAGACTAGCATATTATAACTAATCCCTTTTTATGCATGATATGTAATGAATGTGTGGTGTGAGTTCAACCCCTGCCACAAATCTATATGAAGAAGACGGGACAACCTAATCGACCATATCTTAAGACACGATGCCCTGATGAAGACAATCGTAAAGGGAAAAGTGATTGGGAAGATTGGAAAAGGCAGGCCTGGTATGAGATAAATGGAAGAGGTCGTGAAGGATGTGAAAGAGTGGAATTACGTTAATATGAAGAGGTTGGTCGATAGAACAATCGAGTGGAGGGCTTTTTCAAACCAATCCTAGGATTATTGACCCATGATAATGAGGTACAGCAGGCCTGAAAGAAGGAAGTGAGTCGCACGACAGCGGTGACTCTAGATGCTTGAAATAAGAAGTATGGCTCGGCGGATGTTACACGATTTTTGAGCACTCTAATCTGATAAATATAAGAGTAATCAACAGTTTGGAATGTGAGTTACTTTTTTCCACCTGGTCCGAGTATCTCATCAAGTTGAAACACCCCATAATCCAATTCGGGATGCTAAAAATTGACGAGACAATGCAAATGACAGTGAATTCAAGGAAACCGTGAAGGTGTTGGACACTAAAACTCGGTTGTGTCGTTTTGCCTCGTCTTCTTCCCAATCGGAGACCCAGAGCGGAATGATCCCTTCTTTTCGGAATCTACATCTACATGATAACCTGCAAACCACCGCGAGGGTGTGTGGCAGGGGGTGAAGATCACCAAGCATGCACTACTAACATGCAAACTAGCAACTATAGGGTATCATGCAACTAGATCCTTAGTATCTATAGTATTTAAGGGAATAATACATACATCATGCATTAAAAGCTACTCTAAAATATTACCCCTACCTATCCCTTTCCTATGCTGCCTATTCTGTACTCTTATAATACGGGGAAAAATGCCATTTTGAATCTATCAGTACGAGAATCTATCTCTCTAATCTTATTTATCTCGTCGAATCTAGCATAATACGCTGGTTTTTTAATATGTGTCTAACATCTTCAGTAAAGCTAAAGAGAGTGAAATTTCTCTAATAGATTTAATCTATACCTTAACCTTCTCTCTGATAATGATTCCCAACCTAATTCTTTTATTAATTCTGAAACACTCCTCAACCTATCGTAACACATTTTAACGAACCTAGCTGCTCTACGCTGCACACTGTCTAGTTCTCTAATCAAACCCAATTCATTCGGATCCCATACACTGGCTGAATACTCAAGGTGGGATCTAACTAGTGAAAAGTAACATCGCGCTTTTGTCTTCTAAGAATGAATTAACACCTGCCATTCTCTGCGAACCTCAAAGGTTGAATTCCCGGCTAACCGCAAGGCAATATACATATCCGTAGCTATATATAGTTACATATATACATATGGACACATATATATATGTATATAAATACATATAAAACCCGGCACTGCATACCACAAATGCCACAGGGAAGCCACACCTCGTCGTGGAGGCACTTCCGTCTCGTCCGATTTTTTATCCGTGCGGAATGCAGAAATGGCAACGGTTCGAAATTAATGACTCCTAAGGCACGGCCGAGGGAACAGTTTCCTTTTGCATCGACAAGGGCGATCCTCAATCCACACCGACAGTGTGATTGGCAGGGGCTTAATAATCACAAAATATGCACTCGATAGTACCACGCAAGTAGATGTTTTGATATGGTTAGTACATCTACATCTACATAATACCCTGCAAGCCACCTCAAAGGTGTGTGGCAGGGGGTGAATTCTCACCACATTCGCACTACATACCATGCATTTAAAAGGATTAGTATTGATATATTATTCTAGACTGCAATATTTAAAAAGATAAAAATAACAGACTACGCATGCAAAACCGTGCTGTTAGTTGAATTACCTTCAAGTCCTTACACCAACATACTACCTATGCTATCCATTGATTCACACGTATTGAATATATTTACCGTTATAAATATATCTAATTGTACGAGGAAAAAAGGACATTTTTAATCTGTCCGTTCGGCAGTCAATTTTTCTAATTTTATGATTATGGTCTAGTGTACCATAGTAAGTTGGGGTCCGTAAAATATTTTTAACATCATCACTGAAATTATTATCTTCTATCTATCTAAGTCTAAATTTCAACTTGCGATCTGACAATGATTCCCATTATCATTCATTTAATAAACTGGTTACTCTAATATAGTTATCGTACCGTCCCTTTACAAATCTTGCCGATCTTCGCTTCACACGTTCAAGTTCGTTATTTAGACCGATTTCGTAGGGATCCCATACACTGGCAGCATATTCCAAACGATTTATGAGTATGTGCATAGTAAGAAAGGGATTGGTTGTTAATACAGGCACCATGCACTATAGACTAACAATATTTCATCTAACTATTCCTTTGCTATGCCTATTGTGTTGGAGTAAACTCCCGATTTTACTTTTAATGGCTGGTAAAGGGTGCACGGATAATCTTAAAACACGGATAATCCGCAGTTAGGTTCTTTCTGGATTCAATTCTCTATGGTGCACCGCCAAAATAACTCAAAATAAGGAAATAAACTAATCTGTCAATGAAAAGAGCCTCGCTGTACACAAGAGCATTTTATGAAGAAAGAGAATCCAGTAGAGCTGTCCCAGTCGCAATTAAATGTTCGCTAGCCTCGGGTGGCGGCTCGAGGCCTGGCGTAAGATATCGGACCAGTCGGCAGGGTATTAGTGAAAGTCACGATTGGAGGAAAATAACAACAGTTTACTTACTGCTGACGATACTCGTAAATACATTGGCGATGCGCGGATAATCCGCGACCCGGATAACGCGCTCAAAGATCATCAGGAGTTTACTATATCTTATCTACATCTACACAATACCCTGCAAGCCACCACAAGGGTGTGTGGCAGGGGGTGATTGCTCACCAACCGTGCACTAGATATCATGCATAAAAAAGGAATAGTATTAATATAGTAGTCAGAACTACACTATTTAAAAAAAGATAGAAATTGCAAAGCAAACATGCAGAAACATTCTGTTAGTAGGGTTAGCTTTAAGTACTCATACCAACATGCAGCTACCAATGCTATTCATTGCTACTCTCCGATAGGACATATTTACCGTTATTCGTATCTCTAATTGTGCGAGGTAAAAAGGACATTTTGAATCGGTCAGTTCGGCAATCAATTTCTCTAATTTTATGATTATGGTCCAGTCTGCCATAGTAAGTTGGGGTTCGTAAAATATTTTTAACATCATCACTGAAAATATTTCCTTGGAATTTGTTTAAGAGATTAAGTCTAAATTTCAACCTGCGATCTGATAATGATTCCCATTTCAATTCATTTAATCTACATCTACATAATACCCTGCAAGCCACCACAAGGGTGTGTGGCAGGGGGTGATTGCTCACCAAACATGCACTACATATCATGCATAAAAAAGGAATAGTATTAATATAGTAGTCAGAACTACACTATTTAAAAAAGATAGAAATTGCAAAGCAAACATGCAAAAACATTCTGTTAGTAGGGTTAGCTTTAAGTACTCATACCAACATGCAGCTACCAATGCTATTCATTGCTACTCTCCGATAGGACATATTTACCGTTATTCGTATCTCTTATTGTGCGAGGGAAAAAGGACATTTTGAATCGGTCAGTTCGGCAATCAATTTCTCTAACTTTATGATTATGGTCCAGTCTGCCATAGTAAGTTGGGGTTCGTAAAATATTTTTAACATCATCACTGAAAATATTGCCTTGGAATTTGTGGAAGAGATTAAGTCTAAATTTCAACCTGCGATCTGACAATGATTCCCATTTCAATTCATTTAATAGACTGGTTACGCTAATATAATTATCGTATCGTCCCTTTACAAATCTTGCCGATCTTCGCTGCACACGTTCAAGTTCATTACTTAGACCGATTTCGTAGGGATCCCATACACTGGCAGCATATTCCAAATGAGGTCTAACAAGGGAAAAGTAGCTGATTTCTCGTACATGATCGTCACATTTACCCAATACTCTTTTAATGAAACCCAGTTTGCGATTCGCTTGACCCATTATTTCACGAATGTGTTTACCCCAGGAAAGATCATTTGTCAGTCTTATTCCAAGATATTTAATGGATTCCACGTTTGTTAATTCATTATTACTTATTTTGTAAGTGCTAGGGGGAGAGCTATTCTTTTTCCAAAAATTCATTACAAGACATTTCTTAAAGTTTAATTCTAACTGCCATGTATCACACCAAGTTTCAATTGCTTGTAGGTCAATATTTAAATATTCTTTATCATTCGGGCATAGAATTTCCCTGTACACTACTGCGTCATCGGCAAATAGACGAAGCTTACTTTTTACCACCTTTTGGATATCATTAATATACAAAAGGAATAGGAGTGGACCTATCACACTACCTTGTGGGACACCCGAAGTGACTTTAATTGCCGGTGAGGAAACACCGTCCAAAACAACCCTTTGAACCCGATCATGCAGAAAATCATTAATCCACGATATAATGTTACTCTCTAACCCATAAGATTTTAACTTCAAAATAAGTTTGCTGTGAGAAACCTTGTCAAAAGCCTTCTTGAAGTCGAGAAATATAGCATCCACAAAATTAATAGACTGGTTACACTAATATAATTATCGTATCGTAGCTTTACAATCTTATAGTACGGGAGAATCATTAGAAGACAAAAGAGCGATGCTACTTTTCACTAGTTAGGCCCCACCTTGACTATGCAGCCAGTGTATTGGATCCGAATGAATTAGGTTCGATCAGAGAACTAGACAGTGTGCAGCGTAGAGCAGTTAAGTTCGTTAAAAGGTGCTACGATAGGTTGAGTAGTGTTTCAGAATTAATAAAAGAATTAGGGTGGGAATCATTATCAGAGCGTAGGTTAAAGTACAGATTAAATCTATTAGAGAAATTTCAATCGGATAGCTTTACTGAAGATGTAAGGCACATATTAAAAAAACAGCGTATTATGCTAAATTCGACCTGATAAAACAAGATTGGAGAGGTAGATTGTCGTACTGATAGATTCAAAATGGCATTTTTCCCCCGTACTATAAGGGAACAGAATAGGCAGCATAGCAAAGGGATAGGTAGGGTAAATATTTTTGTGTAGTCTGTAGTGCATGATGCATGTATTAATCCCTTAAATACTATAGATACTAAGAATCTAGTTGCATGAGACCCTATAGTTGCTTGTTTGCCTGTCAATAGTTAATGCTTGGTGATCTTCACCCCCTGCCACACACCTTCGCGGAAGCTTGCAGGGTATCGTGCAGATGTAGATTATTAGAGAACCGTCATTACATAAGTCATTAGAGAACCTCTAAAGTAGTTGAAATATTTAAAAAACTGGTGCAAATTGTTTTAATGTACTTCTCGGAGCATTAGGTGTGAAGAATCGAAGGAGGAATTCCGCATTTGTTTCGACGCACGAGAGTCGCGACATAGATCCTCCTCCATAAATAGAGAAATTATCGTTTCCGTCTGCAGAGTGAGCGGGAAGGAATTCCGATCGGAACCAACACCCGCGGAAACAAGCGAGGCCGCTTTTCCCCTCGACATCTCGGGACTCCAGTCATTATTTCCACCACATGCACGGCTCTCCTCCCACGAACAAACGAACTCCGGCGAGCGCAGCACAACACATCCCCTCCACCAGACCTTCCCCATTCCACCCGTGTTTAAACGCCTCCTCTCCCGAGAACAGCCCGAAAACAGGTTTTGCAGCACACGGCGAAGATTGAGAGAAATGGTTTTCTCGGCTCCCCCTTGCCTTTGCGGATGCTATCGCATGCCGCTCCGGACGAGAACTTTACAAATAACTCGCGAGCAGAACTCGTGGGTCTCCCCCTTCTCCCGGCCTCACTTCGCATCTCCAGGGAGCACCCTCCATCGCCAGTCTTGCAATAGATAGGAGTAGGGCTGTGCGATACCACGATATATCGTCGACGATACTCGATATGAACTTGATATCGGGAGTCGATATTTCGATAACCGATATCCCGATATGACGATATCCCGACATGACGATATCCCGATATGACGATATCCCGATATGACGATATCCCGATATGTCGATATCCCGATATGTCGATATCCCGATGTGACGATATCCCAATGTGACGATATCCGGAATGACGACATCCCGACATCCTGATCCCGGTGTTTTTTTCTGTCACCCTTAATAATGTCTCTATTTAGCGCGATTTCTCGGTAACGGTTGATCGGATTGAAGTGGTATAAACGGTCTTATAAAATATTACACCTCCTCAATCGTTAATTATATATTTTAAATGGTCTAATTTGTTATTGTTATGAACTATAACTTTTTTATCATACAATTTGAATGTAGGGAATGGAATGGACATGGTGCGATTTCATCACTGAAAACTCGTATTCAACAAGAAAAGTTCAAATTTGTTTATAAAATTATTGTTTTTAAACCATAATTCGGAATTTTAAAAATTTTCACCGTCCTTCGACCAAGGAAAAATAGCTATATTTCAGCTCATATGGGCCGTATCAAAAAATTAAAAAGAACCTCTATTATCTAAAATTATAAGCTCTCTCGCCTTAAGTTATTATAATATAAGTCAATATCCGATATCCTGATATGTCGATTTCCCGATATGTCCATATCACGATATTTCCTATTTATATCGCGAAACCGATATATCGGCGAATCCGCGATATCAGAATGATATCGTCGTGCGATATTCAAACAGCATATCGCACAGCCCTAGATAGGAGCCAAATCAACAGTGATCCACCCCAAGGTCGACCTGTGTTCCGGGAGTTCAGTGCTCACTCAGTGCTAAGCCCTTAGGCGAAATTCTCACATCAGGGTGTAGTTCCGGAACACCTTTTACCTTGCGGACAGGGGTTTCCTAGAATGATCTGGAAGTCACACAGGTCGGTTTTAGCCGGAAGTGTCCAAAGAGGCTTCTCCCGCATTTGAACCGGGGACCGGGAACCAGGTATGGACAATAGACCACACCTGGAGTATCTTATGCTAAGCTACCACACCATCGCAATAGGCACCGGCAATTACATAATTTGCATTATTGTGATTAATTGGCAATACACATGTTAAGAGGGCCTTTTATTTAGAGCTACTTTTCTGCATTACTTATTCCCACTTTGCATTACTTATCCCCACTTTTAATATGCAGCCAGTATACGGGAGCCGAATGAATTACGTTTGATCAGACAACGAGACTGTGCAGCGTAGAGCTAGGTAGTTAAAAGGTGTTACGATAAGGTTAGTAGTGTATCAGAATTAATGGAAGAATCGGGTTTGCAATCATTATTAGATCGTAGACTAGAGTAAAAGTTAAAACTCCAGCTGAAATTTAAAACGAATAGGTTTACTGAAGACGTTAGATATATGATAAGAACTCCTGCGTATTATACTATATTCCACCAGACAATTAAGATTAGAGTCACACCGATAGGTTTAAAATGCCATTTTCCCACCATACTGTTAGAGAAGTCTTAAGAAGAGTGGGAGGAAAGAGAAGTCTGCTGAAAACTATAAGAAGAAGACGGGACAACTTAATCGCCCATATCTTAAGACATGGTGACCTGATGAAGACGATCGTTGAGGGACAAGTGGGACAAGTGAACGGGAAGAATGGAAAAGGCAGACCTCGTATGAGTTATATAGAACAGGTCGTAAAAGATGTGAAAGAGAGGAACTACGTTAATATGAAGAGGTTGGCCAATAGAAGAATCGAAAGAAGGGCTGCGTCAAACCAATCCTAGGATTGTTGACCCATGATGATGATGACACCGGTTTCCATGACTCGGGTTCGAAACCAGAAACGCCACTTGGAAACGTCCAGCTAAGCCCAAGTTAACTGAATTTTTGGTTATATACTTTTCTGGGGAATTCATAGGCAGCTTAGGGAAAGGAACTCCCTCTCAGGGCCAGGATTAAGAACTTCACACACCGCAGGGTTTAACACATCTAGACAATATCCTCCAGCCACCGCAAGGGTGTGTGGCAGATAGTGAACCATCACCAGGAATTCGAAACCCGAGAGATGTTTCGGCGGCATACCAGGGACCTTTGGGTTGGGCACGGAGGTTTAAGCACCGGTCCCTGCTTGATTGTCTTGCGGAGAGAAGTTTCGGACACCACCCGTCGGATAGTTCTTGGTTGAATTTTAGCCTTAATCTCTTATATAAGTACCAAGATAATATTTTCACTGATGACGTTAAAATTATTTTGCGAACCCCAACTTACTATGGTAGACTGGACCATTACCATAAATTTAGAGAAATTGATTGCCGAACAGACAGATTCATAATTTCCTTCTTTCTCGTACAATTAGGAATATGAATAGCTGTAAATATATCCTTAAAAAATATGAGTGCATCAATGGATGGCATAGGTATAAGGACTTTAACCTAGCCCAACTAACAGCATGTTTTTTGCATGCTTGTTTTTCTATTTTTATTTTTTTACACTGTGAAGTTTAGACTAGTGTACTATTACTAATCCTATTTTACGCATGATATGTAATGCATGTTTGGTGTGAATTCACCCCCTGCCACACACCTTTATGGTGGCTTGCAAGGTATTATGTAGATGTAGGACGTTGATTCGGGCACCACTGGGTTCTAATCGCTAAGAGTTCGAGGACTGGCACCGTGTTTTGACCCCTCTTCATCCTCTCTAAATAACCCTTAGCACGCCCAACTGCTATTATATGGCGCAGATGAAGCAAGCTATCTTTGATGGCGCCAATGACCGTTCCAGAATAACTACTGGGGATCGCTATATGGCAATTCGATCTTGCATCGGTCCCTCAGATCCAATAGCGCAACTCACACTAAATCTAAAGCGGGCTGAAGGAAATCCCCCAAGTGCTGCACAACGATGCCTATGAACCCACCACCCTTGAAACACGACCACACAATATTTTCGACGGCACGGCGCCTGTTTTGCAGCGATGCCAAGTTTCACGCCATCATCGCCTACGTTAGGGGCGGGATTCCACGGACGGGAGCAAATTACACGACCGCTTTCCTTCGGAGGGGTTATTACTGTAGGCTACGGAGTGAACACAAAGACCCAGCACATTCGGGAAACAAGAGGCCGAGCCAAGAGAATGCTAGGATTTATTGAAAGGGTACTCGGGATATGCGAAGAGAATCAAAAGAATAATGTTACTTCTACACTTGTTGGGCCCCACCTTGAATATGCAGCCAGTCTATGGGACCCGAATGACTTAGGTCTGATCAGAGAGCTAGACAGTGTGCAGCGTAGAGCAGCTAGGTTTGGAAAAAAGATTTACGACAGTGTTGGTACTGTATTAGAGTTAACAGAAAAATTAGGTTGGAAATCATTAACAGATCGTCGGTTGAAGTACAGATTAAATCTATTGCAGAAATTTAAAACAGATAGCTTTACCGAAGATGTTAGATATATTTTAAAAATCCCAATGTATTTTGCTAGATTTGACGAGATAAATAAGATGAGAGAGATAAATTGTTGTACTTTAGATTCAAAATGTACTTTTCTCCGTATTATAAGAGAACACTATGGGCAATAGGAAAGGGATAGGTAGGGTACATAGTATTAAGAGTAACCTGTAGTTAATGATGCATGCTTTATCAACCAATCCCTTTATTACTATGTAGATTCTAACCATCAAGCTACATGTGACCCTATCATCTAGCATGTTTCCATGTAGTAGCTCGTTTGCGTGTCAAGAGTGCATGTTTGGTGATCTTCACCCGCTACCACCCACCCTCACGATGGCTTGCTGGGTATTGCGTAGATGTAGATTGCGTAGACACAGGAGGGTAACCACCACCCACCCAGATAATTATCGTTTTCAATCAGGGACGTTTCCCATCGACGGCGATCCGGACTTGACCGACGGACGTCCTTTGCAAACCATTTGATATTGCTCTTGTTACCGCACCGTCATGCCTCCCCTATTTACCTGTCGCTCTGCACAAGTTTTCACTCCGCAAGTCCGGTTTTAATCACGACTAATCCATTATCCTTTCGAAATAGGCGTCTAGTCAGGTCGTAAATGAAGAGAAAGCGAACAAAGGAGAGGGCGTAATGCACGATCGAGACCTTTGACCTTTCGCAATCTTGATTCCTACCCGAAGAAGCATTGAACACGCCCAGCCAGTGTGGCTCCGGGATAAATTTTGGCGTTGGTAAGGTAGCGCCCGAAGGAAACGTTTTGAGATATGAGAAGTGCAAGGAAGGTGTGGAGACTGGCGAAATGGCTGCGGTGAACAACAGTAGAATCAGTGTAACTTGTAACATTGCAATACAACTTATGGATAGCGGTTAAATCGATCATATGTTTGGAGACAAGGAAATGTTTTGAAAAACTCAGATGGCAGCAATGCCTACTTAAAACCTATTCAAATTTCTATCAGTAATGTTCAACTTATGAATAATTATGCTTGACATTTTATGAGCTAAGTACTACATAAACCATTGCATGCATTACATTTATTTAGTTTTATTGGCTACTTCTAAACTTCCACATACACGTCGTGATGCTCAGCTCTGTTGAGGGATCACCCCCTTCGATACAAATCTGCACTAGCAAAGTTCCCATGACATAGGTACTAATATTTGCATGAAGGTACCATAATCACGGATATTATAAGCCGTTTGGATTAAAACCATCATGTACAACCCAGAATATCATGTATTAATTAACCATGACGAAATAGGGGTGCGCTTATGAGAAAGTACATGAATTCATAGCATCGTTTTACATAAGTACTGAGTTAAATAACAAAAAATACTATATATTCGCATTTTAAATAAACGCGAATATAATATGGTTTCAATTTTAACATGAACATTTGAGAGGCTGATTTTGTGACATGAAAAACCGCTACATGGGCCTTGCAACTCGTGAAAATATTCTCCTAGCAGGGGAGGTAGAGGCCTGGTGACAAGAACATCACTTACTTTTTTTCTAAAGGCTCAAATTCCAACTCCTCTTTCGCTAGCGGAGATCCATAGTCCGACTTCTTCCTCTCCCAGGCTGTGCTTATCCACCTCGCAGGCACACTCGGTTCCGCATTCAGCCCTCACCCTAAAAACAACCCCCTCCTCCACACTGCAGCACACACCAGAACCCCCACTCACTTCACTTTTTTAAAGGCGCTCCCTCGGTCTCCTTGGAGCGGAGAACTTTCACCCGACAACGCACTGGCCGGCCGAGCAGCGAGAGTGCACCAAGCGACGCGACCGGCTCCCAGCTGCTGGATGAGTAGAAGCACCACCGACCGACCGACCGACTGCCTTCGTCCACTTCGTCTCTTTCTTTGCCCGTCGTCTGCGCGCCTTGCCTCCCGCGGCGGCCGTGGTGGGGAGCGCGGAGCACCGCAAGGAATGGGCAGACATCTCTCGGGCAACTGTGAAAGCTCGAAGGCCTCCGGAGACTTCAACGCCCGTAGAGGACTCGCAGGCGGTAGTTTTAATCTGCACGCAGACCAATGAAAATTAAAGAGATGGTAAATGTATTACAAGTGTAACATGTACGGAGAAAGTAATGGCAATTGGTCATTATAAAAACTCGCGATTGTACTGAAGAAAAAATGCTGGGCAGCGCCAAGACGATTAGGAAAAGAAATAGAATTTCAATCGGACGCAGGTTAGCTACAAAGTAAGCCGAAGAGGAAAACATGGAAGAGATGGAGCTGTTTTAAAAATGCAAAGGAATATAAAAAATTCCATTGAAACATGTTAAAAAATCACTAAAAATTGATGTTCAAAGTAAATATCTTCTGCACCTATTGTAATTTCCCAAGCATCTTCGTTATAATGTCATACTACCTCTCATTATGCATGGAAAAAATGAATATTTGAAACTCCTTCTATCTCGTCACAATCAGTCAGCAATCCTTAGATTAGTTTTGCGCTGCTCTCCACCTCATTCTCCCAATCTCTTCATATTTAAGTAATTCTTTCTTCTTCGTCCTTCACTATTGTCTCTACACATCCCATGCAAGATTTTCTTTGACAATCATCCTATTCGCTTTTACCGAAACGATTGCCTTAATGAGGCCATCATGTTTCAAGACACGGCTGATCTCTCGTCTTCATTGTAAAGATTCCAGAAGTAGAAAAAGATGAGTATAGTAAAGAAAAATGATTATTTAGGGAAGGGGTCCGAGTTATTTACTAGGTATCCTGTCTTTCAGGGGTTGACCATGGTGGCGAATCTCGCCTATGGCATGGGCGTTCTTTTTGTCCTAGGATTGAGATCTTAGGTAAAAACGGTGCGATCTAACTATATCCATTGGATCACCTAAAATCCGAGACTATGTCAGTCTGGGGGACCATAGGCGACACAGGAAGAGGAATTGATGCCTTCCATGGCGGGTGAATTTCACGCGCCGTGGGACCTCCTCCATAAGGAACCCTCGCGAACCAGGATGTATCTTTCTATGAATCACGGATGTATCTTTCGCGTTATCGCAATCTTTATCGTTAACACTTACCCCTAGAGTAGCGCAGGGTTAACAATAACCGTCTATAATATTCGCTCCACTGATTGTGATAACCGATTTGAAGTGCTGTGCGAAAAATGAAGAACGGAGATCACGTTCTCTCTCGCATAAGTTAAATCAAAAAATAGCGATAACGCTAGCGCACGCCTTATGAAGATCCATGGTTGAGGCCCAGGCCTATCTTCGGGCTGAAGAATGTGATTTACGGCTAGTTATTTTGCACTCTAAACGTTAACATATGGAGCTAACTATCCGAGTAACAAACACTATTACCTCAATCATATCTTCGGAAACACATTTAAACTTTTCGGAAATACCTAGCTTAAAAAACTAATAATGTGATTTGTTTCGTTCGACGAGTCGTAGTTAAAGAAATCAGGAAGCGTGGGAGGGCACTCTTAAAATCAAGTTAAAGACGGATTGAAGAAAAGAAAGGAAGGGAAGAAGAAAAAAAGCTACTTTGTCTTTCAGGCCACATCTCGAGTGCTTGTGGTTGGTTGGTTATTCAGGGGAGGCGACCGAAAGCTGAGGTCATTTGCGCCATTTAGGTGGATAATTGGGAAATGGTAGTTTTCAGGAACGGAGGAAGGGTGGAGAGAAACCCGGCGTCGGCATTAGCCGACTCTTAACGAAAGGCGCCAAGAGGACCACGGCTTTGCGTCTCATCCGACGGACGGAGTACTGGACTTGAAATGCCCTCCATTAGGCACTCAAGTGGGGACGGATTGTCCACTGAAAAATCCCCCACTGCTGCGAATCGAACCCGGGCCCTCGGGGGAGGCCAGTACTCTAGCCACCACACCAACCCAATCCCCTTGAGTGCTTGTGGATAGATTCCATATGCTGCTAATGAATATTACATTTGGGAACTCCTCAAGAAGTTACGGATAGTAGCGCGTCGCCTAATGAGAATTCGTGCAGTGCATGTCACTCGCCCATTATAAAAATTCTTATTTTTTAAACTGAATTCTAGTAAGTTAAATTCCATATTTAAGTAACGAGATAAATTGAAGCTACACGAGTGAGAGTCTGTTACGG
This sequence comes from Platycnemis pennipes, assembly GCA_933228895.1. NCBI lineage: Eukaryota > Metazoa > Arthropoda > Insecta > Odonata > Platycnemididae > Platycnemis > Platycnemis pennipes. The sequence goes on along the minus strand of OW121854.1, from coordinate 120,167,993 downwards.
CAGCAACATTTCTATCCCCACTCAACAAAGAAGATCGGCGACGCATGTGGAATGTAGACTTTTCGCTGGTTCACAAGGCCCTGGGCGTTAATTCCGAAATAGAGGAAGAATGGATGGCTATGAAAGATATGCTTGAACAGAACCATGTCATTACCCAGCAAACTCAGAACAGGTTAGTATATAAAATTTTTTGGGGCCTTAAGTTAAAAAAACGCGTTTTAAATTGGAATCATAGAATACAAATTTTTATCGTCACTCAAAACGACTTCATAAGTGATCAGTTTACACCAATGAGATTGATTATCATATTTCTTGAATTGCCGTATGTGATAGAGTTTGTAAAATATACAGATCCGTATTTGTCCGTACTTCGACCCATAAATTAGTTCTCTAGTTATGAGCGGCGAAAAACTGATTTTTTTGACTACATCGAAAAACTGGGCGTGAAAACGAATCGTACGTCATCCACTTCGTCCAATCACAACTGAGACCGCGAAGCTCCTTCGCCCAATCACAATGGGGGACACATAGCTGACTCTGCCAATGGAAGTAGTTGCGACAGGATCTTGGCTAGAAGACCTTCCGCCCCCACCTCCACTCCCCTCCCTTTCCCTCAAAACAGTCAAGGACGGGAGGTGGATGACGTAGTAATCCTTAACGCAGCTCGTTCGGTGGGCGTCACCTTTTGCTTATTTTAATTTTTGATTTATGAGTGAATGGCTCTGGTTACAAGATTAATGTTTTCACTTAAACTCATTTTTCGTTTCCATCTAATGATATCGTGTGGCGACTTCGGTTCGGGGTCAACCATTTTAATTTAGCAGTAGCAAAAACCTGTTAATTTAGCAGTAGCTAAAAAAACAAGCTCAACATTCAGCAGCCGATCTTAGCAGCGAAATATGACATGCGCTGCAAGGAAAGAATGAAATTGGCTAATATACCCCATGGTCTTCTTAAAAGAGGCCTTCTTTAGGGTGGCCTTGTGTATCCGGGAAGAAGACGATATTTAAGTCATGGAAACAGAGAGTTATCAATTATCGAAGTCACTCCAGCACGACGCCTACTTTCCATTTTTAACATGCGCCACGCTTACTGGAGTGAGTCCGTTCAGGGAAGGGAGGGCTACTTAATCCTATAAGGAGTTCTTTCATATTAAGAAAATACTCAAGCATCCGGTTGCATATAGTATTACCGAAGGACTCCAGTACCTACAAACTTTGCGTAACGGTTTTAATATAAACTAAAACAGCTCATCTTGCATTACCAACCATAATTTTTATTTGGTATTGTTTTCGGGTCGTTGCTTCCAGCATCTTAGTTAGATTAATATCTTTAATTGCTTACTGCCATTCCATTCACTCTTAAGAGCCTATGGGAGACTCATTTTCTTGTGAGAAGAAAATATAGTCAGAATCGTAAAAATGCTTGCAATTAGAAATAAATTTCACACTCTCCGTCCATATTTTTCACACCTGCTTTAACTTGTATACTCTTGTAATAAGAGATATCTAAATAAAACTAAACACGTGTATTACGGACATTAAAAGCGACGCAAAAAAGCCTCAAATTCGAATATCATCTATCAAATTAGGCACTTCCTTGGTAACTTCGATGTCATCTGTCTATATCCCTTATTCTAGCTACACGTAAAGAATGACTTTTTAAACATTTCTGTCCTCCTACCCCTCTAATTCCATCTTTATGATCTAAAATACTGTATTCACTGAGGTTTTTAATTTATCCGTAACGGCAGTGAGTTGCTCTCGAGGCTTCCGTGACGCAAAACTGATGGCTTCATATCCCTCTTATGTACCAAACAGTAGCTATTTGAATACCCACCAATTTGTCTATTTTACCTAAAGATTCCTTTCACGGATGAGGAGTGAACTTGCTATCCGAGAAACAACCAACGTGACGGGGACTCCCGAAACTAATATGAAGCTTCAGTAAGCATTTATGTCTTAGATTTATGCATGAAATTAAGCTCTAACTGCAACCTACGCTCTGACAGTGATTCTCATCCTAATTCTTCGGACAATTTGAACACATAACCGAACTTATCAAAACATATTTTTAAAAACCTAGCTACTCTCCGCTGCGCACTGTTCAACTTCAAAATGAAACTAACCTCACTTGATATGCTTCTTCCAAATTTCAAGCAAAGAATTATTTCATGAAAATATTTTACCCTGCCAAGATACCAAATGTTAAGTTTGACTCGGCATCTTTTCGCGGTCGAGAAAGAGATTCTCTCTAGATTTAAAGTAATTTCGTGGAGAAGCAGCGTGATTCGTTTCGTAATTGTTAATCGCTGACGTCCATCAAAAGTGACGAATGTGCGTGAGAAACTGACTCCATTTTGTGGAATTTGAGAACTCTCTTTCGAAACACAACTGTTCCGCTACGACAAGCAGGCGCTGAGAAAAATGAATTACGAACTGCACTATTGCGAAAGATATTGAGTCATAGAGACGATTTTGGTTTCGCACTTAACATTTCGCTCTTTTAAAATATTTTGTGTCGTTGTTTGCATTTATTTTTGCACGAATTGAAATAGTTCATTGCCCTTAACTTTAAACGGGAGCAATAAAAACTCACCAGCTACTGCAGAATGAAAATTGTTAGAGAAATCTTTATGATTCAAAGTATTACGACCGCCTAGATGATACAGGCACGAAAAAGATTCTGAGACCAAAATTAAATTGGCAATAATCTGTGGATCATTCTCAAATTCGTTGCATCTTCCCAATATTGACAGTTTGGATTGTCCAGAGCAAGTGAATTTATTATCCGAGAGTGAATCTCCTCAGACCGCGGTGCTCTCCCGAAATCAGGCGTAGGAAATTCACTTAAAGTAACAGATTTGTCCTTCGTCATTCAATGCCAATATTATGGCGACTTTGCTGCAAGTATAATTGGTTATTGTAGAATGCGGAAAAGGATACCGTGCAACACAACGGGGACATTTTCGATTTTAGCACTGCCATGGTCCATCTAATATTATTTATAGTCACCATGCCCTCAGAATACTTCCGGGATTCTTTCCGTGTAGGTTGGCAAGACGACAACAGTTTCGCTGACTCTCCTGTCAGCATCTTCAGGTCGAAGGTGTTGGCATTTGGTTTCTGTCTCGTTTATATGGAGGCACGGAGGACAGCAGCAGAAAAAGAACAGATATAGATAACAGAATAAGTGGATGGGAAGGATTTCAGAGACAGCTGTGAGTCCCCCATTGCGATTGGGCGAAGAAGATTCGCAGTCTCGGTTGGCATTGATTTGTCACGTGGTCTTCCCCTTCCTAAGGGAAGGAGAGGACAACTCGGGATGCAAATGCAGCGATGAGGATCAGCGGCGCGACAACACCCCGAATCGTTGGGGGATGGGGCAAACCCCTTGAAAAATCCATATACATCTTCTTCTACATCTACACGATACCCTGCAAGCCACCGCGAGGGTGTGTGGCAGGGGGTGAAGATCACCAAGCATGCACTACTAACATGAAAACAAGCAACTATAATGTCTCATGCAACTTGATTGTTAGTATCTATAGTATTTAAGGGGTTAATACATGCATCAGGCACTACAAAATACTCTAAAATATTTCCCCTACCTATCCCTTTGCTATGCTGCCTATTCTGTTCTCTTATAGTACGGGGGAAAATGCCATTTTGAATCTATCGTTACGACAATCTATCTTTCTAATCTTATTTGTCTGGTCGAATCTAGCATAATACGCTGGTTTTTTCAATATGTGCCTAACATCTTCAGTAAAGCTACCGGATAGAAATTTCTCTAATAGATTTAATCTATACCTTAACCTACGCTCTGATAATGATTCCCACCCTAATTCTTTTATTAATTCTGAAACGCTACTCAACCTATCGTAACACATTTTAACGAACCTAGCTGCTCCACGCTGCACACGGTCTAGTTCTCTGATCAACCCTAATTCATTAGGATCCCAGACACTGGCTGCATACTCAAGGTGGGGCCTAACTAGTGAAAAATAGCATCGCTCTTTTGTCTTCTCATCACATTTCCCTAGTACTCGTTTTATAAATCCTAGCTTTTTCTTCGTATAAGCGGGTGAGAAGGGGTGTGGGTCTTCCCGGCGGGCAAGTTGAAGACGCATGTGAGAGTTTCATAACTTCAAGGAGGAGCAATATTCTGGCCGTCAAGTTAGTTCATTCCTCAGATCGCTGTTGTTCATTTATTGCAACAAAGTTTCATTTGCAGCTGTTACGCCTCACAAGAAAATACGTACGATACCTTACGTTGGTGTGCACTCAATAATTAATTACGACGATAACGACCAAAGAGCACGTTTTGTGTACACACTCTTCGCGAAAAAGACTCGAGATGAAGGCTTTACATCTCAGAAACGGAAGTAGCGATATTCACGCAGAGTATATCAGCGTGTAGATAATTCAGGCTCTCGTTCAATGTAGGTAACAGACTTTTTTTAATAATCACTTTTGTGGTATCTCTTTGCAGTGAGGATGAAAAATTGCACAATTTTTTTCGAGTCACAGAGGGTAGCGTATGTTTGGCGGTTGTCATAACAATATGAAATGCACAAATGAAAGGGAATTGCGATAGAGTATGAATTGCACTTTTGCGATGATGTACTTTGAGTTTCAAATATTTACTTACAGTCGTTCAAGTTATTCTAGCAAATTTACGAACCCGGGTTTTCTCCGTAAGTATGCAACATTGGAAGCAGACGAACACCTTCTTCTTCGATTTAAAATTCCTAATGAGAATCCATTAACGTTAAGTTGTAAGTGTACATTAAAGTGTAAACATTAAGGTTATTAATGTAGTATAGTAAAGTAATAGTAAAGTGTACATTAAAGTGTACATTAAAGTAAACATAAAAGTGTAAACTTGACCATGCGGCAATACTTTATTTGAATTTTATATTTTTTTAAAAAGTGTTCGGAGCGAAGGCGGAAATGCCAAATAAAAATTCTCTTCGTCGTTGTCGAGGGTGTCCTAGTGGCTACTTGCTGCTGTTCCTACTGTTAGAGATTTCCCTGAAGGGAAAAATATTCAGTCAGTTGTTGGTTTGTATTTATTAGTGTACATCCTATGTAAAAAAACAGTTGAATTTTAACACTTTCTGTTGGATTTCAACAGTTGGTCCAATTTACTGATGACATTTTCGCTTTCGCTGAACACTTTTTTCGCTTATGGTAGTTTCACTGTGTTTTGGATTCTTAGAATGGGAAGGGAGCGGAGGTGGAGAGGGGAGGTCTGCCTGAAGAGATCCCGTCGCAACCAATTCTATTGGCAGAGTCAGCTGTGTGTGTCCCATTGAGATTGCGCAAAGGAGCTTCGTAACCTCAGTTCTGATTGGACGAAGTGGCCGACGCACTAATCCTTTGGACGCCCACTTTTCCGAAAGGGTAAAACATCAGTTTTTCCCCGCTTACAACTCGAGAATTAACTGACTGATCGAAGAATGGAAAAATGCGGGTCTATTTATTTTACAAACACTATCAGATTCAGCAATAAAAAGATATAGTAAACGACTCAAGTTTCTCGTTAGTCAAAGCCACGGCGAATTTTCATCTCCACCTCGTTAAGCTCAAACTGCGGTTCAAATGCGAGCCCTCGTCTTACGACCGCCGGATCACACGTAGATGAGCCAGAGCTTGAATTGAAGGTTGGAGGGCCTGGTACATTTGGGAGCGTCGAGGGACATAAAATGAACCTGGACGTAGTTTAATGAGTAAGGGCACACCTGAAAAGTGTGGCATTCCATCCGATAGGGTCCTCTGGAAGCTCTGAGTGGCAAATATCGAACGCCGGGATCAATCTGGGAGGAGAAGACGCCAGACCTCAATCGAAATTTCTCTCTCTTCCTCTTATCACGTTCGTCCGAATCTTCGAGGAACATTCCACTGCTACTGCTGGCTCCCATTTGCAAAGGAGACGATCACGCCACAAGTCCATTCTCGTGAAATAAACGGCCAAGCGACCTCCTTCTACTAATGCTATTTATTGAATCAGGGGTGTGCCCACGAGCACGAACTTGTTAGAGCAGAAAAATGCAGTAATTTTTTTCAACTTTACTAGCTACACGGCTCTCTCTGGGAATGACAGTGAGGGAAGGGACACCATGAATGCGTTCATATACTAGTTTTGCGAAGGTTCCGGAATCGACACCCGTTCTAGGCAAGTGATATTTTTCTCACTGAAATTAATGCGGGAAATATCAGAGGGTAACTCTATGAAGATAAATCGTATTTCCTGAATAGGGTAGTTTTTATATTGGTGGTCCTATTGTTTTTTTTACTATCTCCATCGAAAGATTATAACCTCTGGAGTACGTATTTTAAGACGTTAGATTTTAAATGCCGTTAAGTATATTTCCTCATCAATTAAAAAGTGAAAATAAAATCAACGGCATAAAAAATCATGGCAAACTATTGCTCGCCAGTTAACCATACGTGTTACGTGACACTCTCTCCTCTACATGCCACTAGGTGGTGCTGCGGACGTCTCCAAGCAAACTGTGCACTCGGTGAAAGCTTATTATATAAACTATTATCGAAGACATATTTATTCAGTTACCTAATTTATTATGATCAACCAATTCATTCAAAATTATTTATTCAGTCGAATCATTTAAAAACAGTATTCATTTCAGTTCGTATTCGACGTATCAGTAAGGGACCTTCGGATGAATAACGCTCCTGGAATTGATGATATCCCCGTAAAACTGATAAGGAGAACTGGCTGGAAACTGGGTTTGTAAAATAAAGTCAGCATATGAATTTTTCACATAGGTTCTCTATTGGAAAATAATTGGTGCTCTATTGGGCTTCTACCATCCTTGCTGGATAATATTTCAGGAGTTGAAGACATCGAACAACCTGTTAAATGACAATAAAAATGTACAGAATGGTGAAGCACCGTGAAAGCCATGAACTCCCATTTCTTCACACAGCTCGATTGCATCAGCAACGGAGGCACTTAGAACCTGCGTGGCACTCTAAACCTTCATTTTTGGTATTCTCCAAGTTATAAGGGCAGATATATTTTGGTGAAGTCTAGAGATTCAGGAATCAGGTGAAGGACTGCAAAAGCTATCCGGGTGCAGACATCGACAGTGACCATAATTTAGTGCTGATAAATGCCATCTTAAATTCAAGAAATCGAAGAAAGCAGTGAAGAACTTATGGGAAGTAGAATCACTTAAGGAGGCTCAACATCAGCTGGCATTTCAGAAAGCAGAGGGACACAACATAAGAGAGGAACTGGCTGACAAATCAGAGGAAGAGCGTTGGATAAATATCAAATGTGGATTACAGGAAGCCGCAAAAGCCGCAAACATTTCCGACCCATATTTATACAAAAACGGTAAACCCCTACCTGTCGAATGTCTCTCGGTCCACTTACTTAATTTAGGTGCAGCGGCGAAATGAGTCCATTCAACGCCAGCCTGATTTGAGGCGTTTCTTCAAGGAAAGGGTGGTCGAAAAACATGGTGTCTCGCCTTAAAATTCGGACATTCGAGCCTTGACCTAGTACCTCATGCTTCGCTCGGGGGCGATGAACTCCATCTCCCAACGATAAGAGTCTACTTACACAGTATGGATTAATAATTCTTTAATTTTTACACCACCTGGGCTATATATATTAAGAACCCCTGCGTTTTATGCTAGGTTTGATTAGATTAACAAGATTAGAGAGATAGATTTAAAATGTCAATTTTCACACTAACGTTTAAGAGGCAGTGTTACAAATGGAGAGGTAAGAGGTGAAATATTGTTAGAGTAGTCTGTAGTGCATGATGATTGTAATAACAACAAATAATCCCTTTCTTATTCCATAGATACTAACCATCTAGCTAGGTATGACCCTAATGTCTGGCCTTTCTCCATTAAATAACCTAGTTGCATGTAAATGGTTCATATTTGGTGATCTTGACCTGCCACACACCCTTGCGGTGGCTCGCAGGGTATCGCGTTGATGAAGATGTAGATAAAGTACCTATATGATGTATATGGAAGAGGATAGTTCCTGAGTCAGCCTTAATGTCATTATTATAGCTCCAAATGAAATGTCTAATGCAACTAGCAAGACCATTCGAATTATGTTTGTCACGGTAATATCTTACAGCGAGGATACTGAAGGATATTTGATTAGTTACTGTACATTTTTAAGTAGGACATCAGTGTGTAGTAATTTTTTTAACATATTCATGTTTCAACATTTCCAACAATTATTGCTCAAAAATATGCTCTAGAAAAGAATAAACATTTAATTACTGCAGCTTAAGAAGTTCTTGACTTCCTACTTACAGTAGGAAATTAGAATAGGTGCAGTATATTTTGATTCAGAAGTATAGTGTGCCGTTCATGTTTCGACATAACTTTTGAGAGATGTTCTAGAGAATTATATTTAATTATTTACTTCAGTTATACATGTTCATGACTCATCAATAATTGTTACATTGATTGGCGTGGATTGACAATTTAGTTAGACGGTTCTCGAGAACGATTATCTAACATGTAACGCAAAGTAATTACACATTAAAGCATAGCAAAGTATCATCAGTTTATTGTAGGTAGTGCCCGCACGGACTGCTATTTTTGCATGCCTGCATGACAAGTATGGGTAAATTTAAATCTCTTTTGATTTTAAGTGTTGGTTTATCCCTTGATACACACCCTAGTAGTGGCTTGCGGGGTAATATTAAAATTAAGTACATCTACATAATACCCTCAAACCACCATAAAGGGGGTGAGGCAGGGGGTGAATTAACACGAAACATACATTAAATATCATACATAAAAAAGGATTAGTTATTATATTCTACTAAACTTCAACATTAAAAAAAGATAAAAAAACAAAGCAAGAATGCGAAAACAATCTTTTAGTTGGGTTAGCTTAAAGTCCTCATAGAAAAAAAAATTACCACCCGTCTGGTACCCCGCGATCGACCATTGGTATTCGTAAGTACCATGTAAGCAGGTAATATAGGATTAAATTTCACTCATTATACTTATTACATATCAGTCATTTCATTCAATAGTGTAACTACGCTTCACTAAATACACTCATTACATTGCAGTCAATACATTCATTACGTACTCGTTGAATTTCGCTCAATTCGTCGGTTCCATTGACGTCGCCTGGAATATTTCCGACGAGGTCTGCCTTTAGGGCATTCAATTCTATGTCTCATTTTTTCTGAAGTGCTTTGCTCTCGACCATGAGAGCAAAGTGAGGAGGAGTCATTTCAGCGATTGCGAAACCCACGACATTCCAAGTTATAGAACGAAGCATATCCTCGTCTTAGTTCCTTGTTTTCTTCGTACGAGGCAACAACACAATCCCAAACAGCTGATCAGCGGTGTGGAATCCTTGTGAGAATGCTTGGAGGCCATTCGGTCATGTAATAAGAAGCTGATTTTCGTATTAAGTCTTTTGTAAGAAGGTTCCGCTAGTGTTTCAGTGTGTGAGAAAGTCTAAGATTGGAGATGTATCATGATGAGAAGTATCTTGAACGTGATTATTCCCGTGAATATTATGTTGCATAACACATCCTGACTCCAAAGAAGCCTGCTAGTAAATCGACACTCCTCAAGATGTTAATGCATAAGAAGACGTTATCCAGCGTAATTCGTGAGTGTTTAAGAAGTGCCGAGCAGTGATTCATCCTCCAACATAACCTCGCAAGTGAAATATGAATAGTAGTGCTTCAGTTGCATGAATCACTGGATGAGTGACCAAGTTATGTCGTGTCGTGCGTCGTGGTTATGTGCATTGCTGAGAAGAATTAACTGGAAATCGTTGCACTGAATCTACCTCTTTATAGCTTTAATGACGGTAGACAGGCCTTGGTGTTCCCGTAAAGGTAAGCATTTGCATGGTTTGCTTCCATTTGCCACGTTTATGTAATTAACCACGTCCAAATGTAATTTGGAAAGGAAGTATCCTGTGAACGATGCCGACGAATTTCGTTGTTGTTGCAGTAGGAAGGTTATAATTAGCAACTGCTAGTCTTTGTTGGAATTCAAGGTAGATATAAGACCAGATCCTAAATCCTATTATATCCAGAAAGCAACTAGAAGGGCGGTTGGCAGTGGTTTCCAGTGATTTTATTGAACAGTTTCTTTCATTTGATTACTAACAATGGGAGAGGAAAATGGACTTACTATTCGAACGTCGATGGGCATGTTAATCTGAAAAGAATTTTATGTAACTATTTCCATAATTGCAATAATTCTAGTCGTGGAAAATTGAAATCAGGTATCAGATGTCATTTTACTGTAAGTGTTGGTAGACCCGAAATAAAACCCCTGCACGTTGCATAATGGTGTAATATTTGTTTGAAAATAATTTATTTTATAAATATTTCATTATAGGACATTTTTCAGAAAGTTAAGATTTACAACGTCTTTTGGGTATTTTATCACTTTTTCCCGCCAAAACGAGTAGTTCGCGGACGTAATAGCAGATGGCGCTCTTAACTATTTTTAGTAAACTATTTTCGGAAAACGAATCTTGTTGCCATTATAGGCAATTATCAATATCCAAAATGCATATCCAGCAATAATATAAGCAAGAGAATATTTAAATTGTGAAAATAATTAAGCGTTTTCGAAATTATTAATCACGACGGATTCCACATTGCCCTTTGGTGATTGGTCCAGTCTCGGTGACGTCACGCCATACCGTGTCGTTCAATCGCGTGATCAGACGGCCGGTTTTCAGTATTCGTCTGGATGCGGTAATAGAAGGCCAGGTGAGTTTTCAGCCCCAATTTAAGAAACTTTTACTTTATGTCAGTTTCCATTATTAACGTTCATTGAGTTTGCAGTTATTTTTGAAAGGGAAATTCGTGACTTATTTTTCTGGATGTACGAAGAATAGTGAGATATTCCGAGAGATATACCATCAACATAATCGTGTGAAAACCTCGTGTGTTCATTTTCCGTATTCGTATGGTGATGAGAACATATTGCAGATATCAATGTAACACACATGGATTTTTTCGTTTTTCGATCAAATAATTTCGTAAATCATGGTTTATGTTGTATTACCCTCTTGTGGGCCTGCTCCTTTTAAAAGATATTCACCTTTCAATAGATCGTTATGAGACGGGTTCCAACAAAAACGGCCTCTCGTTGACCAATACTATGGAAAAATGTGTTTAAGTTAATCCACTCGAAGTTACATTATTTTTTAACTGACCATATAACGCCGTTATTTTTGAGGGAAGAACTAAGCCCTAGAACTACATTTACCATGCTCTGATGCTCTTAAACGGTGTAAACTACTCGCTTCAACAGTTAAAAGACTAGGAGGACTTATAGATAGGAGTGGATTAATTTTCACTCTAAGATTATATCCTTTCTAGAGTTACTAGTGAACAACAGTATTAACGTTCATCGAGTTTTGAGTTACCTTAAAAGGGAAATCCGAAACAATTAGTTACATATTTGTCTGGATGTATGTACATACGAAGAGTAGAGATATATTTCGAGATAAATATGCCAAGTACTTAACTACATTTGAAATTCTTGCTTTACTTAGTAATTCAATCCTGCATGTGTCATGAATAATTGTTTTTGCATTGATTGATGGGTAATTACAGTAGCAGTGCAGCAAAATTTGTGGTTCCGTCTGTTAATGGTTTGAATTTTGTTACAGGGATGAGTTATTCGAGTTGCTGCGACGTAAAACGGGATCTTCGTCATCGATCACGTGGGACTTCATGACGGACAACTTGGAATTTGAGAGAATGTCTGTGAGAAACGGTCTTCATTTGGTTGACGGTAAGTCCGCTTATTTGCTAATATTTTTCATTGACAAGTGTTTTCATTTTCACGTAATGTTTTTCGCGCCTTTTTTGTGGTTCTTTTACTTCCGGTCGATGCTAGGCTGTTTTTCTTAAACCGTTACTTCCCGCCGAAAATCTTAAAATATTGTTCATATTCTTAGAATTTTCCCGGACGATCCTTGACTGTTCTTGCTGCATCTTCACGCGTTTTTCGAGAAATTGTAGTCTATTTACCTATCGTTCTGTTTGAAATTAACTTAAAATCGAGATTAACCGGTTGATGTTAATAAAATGAAGTCGAAATTGCCGTTGCGTATCTTCACTTTCTACATTCTTAGAATTAATTTGATTTTGTGGATAATTTCAGTTTCGCAAACTGATTTTTTGAATAATTAACATCTATTGCATTGACTTCGTAGTCGATCTCCATTTATAAGCCCGTTTCCATTGTCCAATCAATTCTCATCCTGTATGTTACGTGAGAAAGTAGGTAATGTGAATTAGACGTTACTTTATTCCGTGATAATTTAAAATGATCCGAGGTTCTCGATGTTAATTTTAGAATTTTGAGACAATAGTCGACGTTTGAGCTACATTTTTATGATATTTTAAGTCACTTAAACGTCCAAGAAACGGAAGAAATATAGTTAACAAACGCCAAATATGTAGTTTCAATTGGTTAAATACTAACCTGCTAAAATGAAATAGATATTTACGGGATATAATGCATCAATACCTACGTTAAATACATCTACTTCTACGCGATACCTTGCAAACCACCGCGATGGTGTGTGGCAGGGGGTGAAGATCACCAAACACGCACTATTGACATGCAACTAGGCTACTACATGAAGACATGCTAGATAATAGGGTCACGTGCAGCTAGATGGTGAGTAAATGCATAGTAATGAAGGGGTTAGGGTTAAGAAATTCATCATACTCTACAGACTACTCTAGCAATATTTTACCTATTGCCTATCCCTTTCCTATGCTGCCTATTGTGTTCTTTTATAGTACAGGGTAAAAAAATGAAATTTTAAATCAATCGGTACGACAATCTATCGCCCCTTATCTTATTTATCTGGTCGAATCTAGCATAATACAAAAGGGTTTTTAATATGTATGCTACATCTTCAGTCAAGCTGTCCATTTTAAATGACTGAAAATAGATTTAATCTGTACTTTAACCTAAGATCTGATATGATTCCCAGCCCCATTATCCTTATAAATATAAGTAGACGCAGATGGGATTATATTTGTGCCCGATTTCGTTGTTATTTATGTTTAAATGCACATAAGAGGGTCCATAAGAGGACTCTGCGCAAAACACAATGTTTTTTGCGGGGTAGGTGGCCTTAATCGTTCCCAACCACCCCTATTCTGAGTTCATTGTCACCAAGTGGCTAGTGGGCTAATTTCTCTTTTGTACATTCAATCCTGCTTGAGAAATCACCATATCTGATCTGTTGCATGCTGCATTGCAGTTGCATCTCGCAGGTTATCTTGTTATGTCTTTCTGCATTGAAGCTTTCGCGGCTCATGATGATAAATAATTGGACATACGGGTGTATGCCGCGTCGTATATCGGATTTTGCCCCGACGTTTCGTGACCGACTGCTGGTCACTTTTTCAAGGGAATGATGGTAGTCTTTGGCGCTGCTGGCTTTTTATTCATTTCAGGTGGGAGAGGTGGGTGGAGGGGGTGAGGAGTAAGGACTGGAGGGGGAAGGTGAGGAAATGCTGTGGATGACTGGGTTCCATGTACTGCTGATTCTTAATCCGGTGTCTCTGTTAAAATTGTTCTTGTTTTTCTTTATTTCGATGGCTTCACGGATGAGTCTTGGTTTAAAATGTTTTACCTTGGCGATGACATTAGATTTTTCAAAATCGATCGCGTGTTCCGTGCCTTCGTGCTCCGCTACGGCCGACTTCGTCGAGTACCCCCGTCGTATGTCCCGTTTATGTTCTTCTAATCGAGTTTTGACTGTGTGTCCAGTTTCCCCGATGTATTTCTTATCGCAAGTTCGGCAGGGTATTTCGTAGACCCCTTCGATTTGTAGTGGTGTCCTGTCCTTCACATTTCCCAAGAGGTGACGTACTTGGATATGGGGTTTAAAAATGGCCTTTATGTCAAACTTCCGAAGGATATTGCCATTCTTATCTGTGGTTCCTCTAACGTAGGGGAGGAAGGCTTTCTTTTGGCTAATGATGTCTGTATCTTCGGATGTCTTCCTATTGTCGTTGTTGGTCATCTTTTGAAAATTGCGGCATATAGCTCCGTTGTCGTAAGCGTTAAGACGTAAGATGGACTTTAGCTTCTTTGTTTCCGAAAGTAGATTCTTCGGGTCACTCAGTCGGGTTGATCGTTCAATAAGTGATGTCATAACCGCGTTAAGTTGGGCCGGGTGTTGATGAGAATTAGCATGGAGATACCGATTTGTTGACGTCGATTTTCTATATACGGCGTGTCCTAGACTTCCGTTGTCATCACCAAGACGTCGAGGAAAGGCAGTTTTCCTGCTGATTCTATTTCCATGGTGAATTTGATATGGCTATTTAGGTTATCTAAATATTATTTTATTTAAATTAATTGCCAATGTTTCCAGGTGTTCCTTGTAAATATTCGCCACTGCTGGAGAGATGGGCGATCCCATCGCCGCCCCTGAAACTTGTTCGTAAAAATTGTTCCTCCATCGAAAGAATGTGCTGTGCAGGCAAATTGATGTCAGAGAAGCAATGCTCTTGTTAAACTTTTCTTCTATTAGTTTGACTCCCTCTCTCCAGGTATATTCGTGAAAAGTGACGTGACGTCAAAACTGACGAGGATGTCCTCCTGGTTTACCCGTATGTCTTTTATGATTTGTAGGAAATGCTGCGAGTTCTTTACGTAAGATTGGGCCTCCTCTATTTTTGGTTGCAATATTTTCGCTAAGTATTTGGCCAGCTTGAGAGATGGGTCGGTCACGAAACGTCGGAGCAAAATCCGATATACGACGCGGCATACACCCGTATGTCCCTTTATTTGTTTTCTCTTGTTTTCATGTAAACGTTGATACATATACATCAGTTAGGTTTAATTTCGGGTATGGTATATCGAATTTTTTTTTTAAATCTGAGGTTAGAATTTGATTATTATCATTTAAGTCCAAATCAACTGGGATTAAAGGAGTACCACTCCGTATTATTCCACCATTTTGCTGTGAATATTTTTTTCAAGATTTCTCTTGTTCCTAAAACGCATTTTTGTGAATAAAATTCTGATTAGCATTTTTATATTTTCGTATTTATATTTTCGTATTCAGGAGCAGAGGCGTGGAAGTACACAAACTTTAATCTTAATGTAATCGATTCACATTCGGGCTCATAACATTTACTATTGGTTTTAGCATTATTATATTTGAGTCTAAAAGATTTATATTTCGGCATACACTATAAACAATATATCTTAGACTTTGAAGGACTTGTCTTCCCATTTCCCATTTAATGGTATTGAAAAGTTACTTAAAGATATAAGCCCCAACAAATCTCCTGGCCCTGATCAAATTCCCTCCCGCGTATATAGAGAGTTAGCTTCCGTAATTTCCCCCTATCTTGAAATAGTATTCAATAAATCCCTGACCGAATACGTCGTACCGATTGACTGGAAAGCAGCCGATGTGACACCCATTTTTAAAAGTGGTGATAGGGGGCAGCCATCTAACGACAAACCTATATCCCTCACATCCATTTCATGCAAGGTCCTGGAACATATAATTGTCACTTCAGTCATGGGACATCTAGATAGCCAGAATTTATTGTCCAATGTTCAGCGTGACTTCCGGAAGAGCAGGTCATGTGAAACTAAAACTGCTCTCTTTTCCACGATATTTTAGTTTCCGGGGAATATAATATTCTAGAGGATGCTAAGTTTCTCGGTTCCAAGAAAGCTATTGACAAGGTGTCTCGTAGCAAACTAATATTGAAACTGAAATCTTATGGGTTAGACCGTACCATTATATCTAGGATTAATGATTTTCTACATGATCGGGTGCAAAGGGTTGTTTTGGACGGTGTTACCCATTGGTGTTACCTCACCGGCAATTAAAGTCACTTCGGGTCTCCCACATGGTAGTCAGATAGGTCCACTCATGTTCCTTTTGTACATAAATGATATCAATAAGGTGGTAAAAAGTAAGCTTTTTCTATTTGCCGATGACGCAGTAGTCTACAGGGATATTCTATGCCCAAACGATAAAGAATATTTAAATGATGACCCACAAGCAATTGAAAAATGGTGTGATACATGGCAGTTAGAATTAAACTTTAATAAAGGTCTAGTAATGAATTTTTGGAAAAAGAATAGCTCTCCTCTAAGCACTTACGAATTAAGTATTATTGAATTAACAAACGTGGAATCAATTAAATATCTTCGAATAAGACTGACACCGGATCTATCCTGGGGTAAACACATACATGAAATAATGGGTCAAGTGAATCGTAAACTGGGATTCGTCAAAAGAGTACTGGGTAAATGTGACGATCTTGTACGAGAAATCAGCTACTTTTCCCTTGTTAGACCTCATTAGGAATATGCTGCCAGTGTATGGGATCCATAGGAAATCGGTCTAAATAATGAACTTGAACGCGTGCAGCGAAGATTGGCAAGATTTGTAAAGGGACGGTACGATAACCTTATTAGCGTACCTAGTCTATTAAATGAATTAAAATGGGAATCATTGTCAGATCGTAGGTTGATATTTAGCCTTTATCTCTTTAACAAATTCGCCACCTTACTATGGTAGACGACCATAATCACAAAATTAGAGAAATTGTTTGGGGAACGGACAGATTCAAAATGCCCTTTTTCCTCGTACAATTAGGGATATGAATATTGATAAATATATCCAGTACGAGTATAGCAATGGATAACATTGGTAGCAGCATGTTGGTATAAGGACATGAAGCTAGCCCAACTAACAGCATGTTTTTGCAAGTTTGCTTTGCTATTTTTATCTTCTTTAAATAGTGCAGTTTTGAACAGTATATAAGTACTAATCATTTTTTTGCATGATATGTAGTGCGTGTTTGGTGAGAATTCACCCTCTGCCACACACCTTAATGGTGGGTTGCAGGTTATTATGTAGGTGTACTTTCAAAATGAGTATACAATGACAGAAGTTGGTAAAAAAATTATATCCACTCTCTTATAATTCACACTGGGCTTTGTGTTAGTTATAGAATAGGGATGTTGACATCAGATATAATGCATGAAAAAACATAATTATTATTATTTCCTTTGCACAGAGGTAAATTGTTTTGACGGACGGCTAATTTAAATTGATTTTTTTCTTGTGTTGCAGGACTTGAACCGGAGCTACGATTGGAAGGTCACTTCCGATAAGTTGTCGCGGTGAGGGTCAGGAATCTTCGTAGCCGCCCGAGACAGAGGAACAGGTAGCAGTCTCAACAGGAGGACAAACATTGGTTTGCTCATGGCTTCGCAATGCTGTGGTAAAATTAACTTTTGTTACAGGATCTACGATCTAAAAGGTAAAGAGAGCATATGTAGGAGAGGGTAAACTGTGTGTTCACAATTATTTGGTTTTCTTGTTTTTGTCATAGGAGCCGGTTGCCCCTATTTCCATACATGACCATGGTCTGGTAAAATGTGAAGGTATTTTGGTATATCAACGTTGATTATTGGTATAATGCCCTCGGTAAATGATGTCGGGGCACCGACATGGGAGGTCTAGACCTCCGAACTATAAGGCAAGTGGCCACTTGCCTGGTCTAGCGAGTCGACTCTAGGCAGGAATATGTTTGCATACTGTGTATAATATACTATGTGAGGTCCTGAATGTTTTTTTCGTCGCTTTTCCGTGTGTGTATTTTTTGTTCCCATTTTAATTGTTATAATGTACTTTCTTTGTGATGGATGTTTTTATCTTATATGCTGGTTTGTTCAGATTCTTTCACAGGTAAACTGACGCCTTGGATTTCGCTGCGTGCCGAGTAGAGTGTAGGAATAGTTAGTTAGTTTAGAGACTTTTCCGGCCATTATGGCCCAACGTATCAATCCGTTAGAGTTGAGTTAGTGAAGGCTTTAATTTAAGTCTTTGTGGATGTTGAGCTTGCTCTAGAGTAACTTTTCAAAATTGACGGAATTGGTTCGCCAGTTACGATGTGCATCCAGGTGCGCTTAGTTTCTGAGTGACTATTCCTCGCATTTTAATAAAATGCACTTTTGGATATCTCCATTAAATGTGAGCAGCTTGGCATTCAATCTATTTCATTTGTTGTTTATTATGTTCACTAACCCGCTCTCTCCTTAGGTACCTCCACAACGCCCCGGCCTGCTAGAGGGTAGCGTATGTAGTCAGTTTCCAGTATTTTGAATTCAAGGCCCTTCTGGCCCGTCGTAACGGTAGGGTAGCTAGGAGAATTCCGTTTAGCGCATAGCATTTTCTGTGGATGTTGAGCTTGCTCTAGAGTTACTTTTCAAAATTAATGGGATTGGTTCGTCAGTTACGATGTACATCCAGGTGTGCTTAGTTTCTGAGTGGCCATTCCTTGCATTTTAATAAAATGCACTTTTGGATATCTCCATTAAATGTGAGCAGCTGGGCATTCAATCTATTTCCTTTGTAGTTTATTTTGTTCACTAACCCGCTCTCTCCTTAGGTAACTCCACAACGCCCCGGCCTGCTAGATGGTAGGGTACGTAGTCAGTTTCCAGTATTTTGAATTCAAGGCCCTTCTGGCCCGTCGTAACGTTAGGGTAGCTCGGAGAATTCCGTTTAGCTCATAGCATTTTCTGTGGATGTTGAGCTTGCTCTAGAGTTACTTTTCAAAATTAATGGGATTGGTTCGTCAGTTACGATGTGCATCCAGGTGTGCTTAGTTTCTGAGTGGCCATTCCCCGCATTTTAATAAAATGCCCTTTTCGATATCTCCATTAAATGTGAGCAGCTTGGCATTCAATCTATTTCATTTGTTGTTTAATATGTTCATTAACCCGCTCTCTCCTTAGGTAGTGCAGTGTGTGAGAAAAGCAGGAAGTGCCGAAGAAAGTGTGTGAAGGTTTGTGTGAACCAGGAACGAGAATATAGTGAGAGTGGTGTCAGTGTGGTGATTATGTGGTGTCAGTGTGGTGATAATGTGGTATTAGTGTGGTGATAATGTGGTGTCAGTGTTGTTTAAGTGAGTGCCGTTTTCATCCGTGGGTGGGCATCAAGAGGACTAGATAGACTCTAATGAATTGAATTTTATGTAAATAAATGCTTGTGTACTTTTATGCCTCTTTCTCTGCTTACCCTTCCCATAGCTTTGCAGTGGCAGCCGACCAGAAAGAAGAGAGAGCAACCGCGACTGACAACGAGTACAAAGGTTTTTATGAAAGTCCTGCGTTTATATATTTTATTTTATAATTTATTTATCTCTGAATTTGTGATATCTATATTTCTAAGGTATTATATTATATTTAGCACTTATAGTGTGTAGGGGTTTGCATATTGGTCGTTTGACCCGGGTCAATCCAGGTTTGGTCGTTGAACTCCGGTTTTGCCTTGTGCACGGGCTCTTGGTGTTTTTACTTTGGTAGGAATCACACTCTTAGCGCCATCATGCGCTGCCATTCCATTTATATTTTTAGATTATTCCCTGTTTTTACGAATTTTAACACTTCCTTTGTTTTATTTTTGACGGTTTATTCAATTTCCTCTTACAGGTTTTTCTATTAATGTGTTTTCCTTTTCAGGTACATGTGTGAATGATATATTTGAGTGGGTATTTTGTTGATTGGTGGATGAATGATGATGAACAGGGACAGCGCCGATAGGTAAGCGAATGGAATAGGTAGGCCTAGGGTATGTAAGCAGTGGATTCAGTTTAGAGGGTGGGTGGATGTTAGATGGGGAGAATAGGGCTTAATGACATAGGTGCTTAGCTTCTAGTTCATAGTCCGCTTGATCTCGTCGCGTCTTGCCCTGGCCCTGGGAGTGAATGCGTGGAATAGGCCTCTGCGCAGCCCGGAGGGGAACGCAGGGGGAAACGCCACGTTAAATAAAGGTTAACGAGCCGATGGCGTTGACCTCCTGGGTCCGGCATGGAATAAGGCCCGTGTGTTGTGTGAATGATGTAACAATTATAATTACCCCTTTGGATCTAATCGGAATAATGTTGTTGCTATAAAAATTTAAGATGTTTTGTGTATTTTTTGCTATCCAAGATTAACACTCGTACAAGATTGTGGCAGAGTAGTATATTTATATGTTTTGTGTCAGGAAGTCTAGTTCGTAAATACTGGCCTTGCGACATCTATTCTATTCCTACATGCGGCTGCAATGTTGTTACAGAGGAAGTATTCAGAACATTACATTTGAAATTTCCTAAGCTTTTTATCTCGTAATTATTCTTCCTACTTGTATCTATTTTTTGTTTCCGGACATAAACTCCAGTGGACTTGGTCTTTCTGCATGCGTAAGCTATAAGGTCATCAAGATTTACCTATAAATTCCTGAGTAATTTTATAAGTTTCATTTGTCTTGACTTCAGTTGGAATGTGAACCCGTGTGAACTTAATTGTGTAAGGAAGAACTGTTCGTTAGACGGTGTTTTCTTATCGATTCCAATTGTGTGTAGAGTAATAATTTTTCCCATTTTTAAAATGTGATAGAGCGTTGAACATGTGAACCATATTTTTTCAAATATATTATTGTATTAAAATAATCTCCATCAATTTATCGTACAACTTACGATTTGGAATTTGAAATACGCCTTGAATTTCCTAAAGGGATTAGTGGCTATAATGGTTATTTTATTCCTGCATTTGAAAATTGTTTTTACTGTAATCCTTTCTAGATGTGACTTCATTTTATACTTTGGAATGAACGTTTATTCACTATTAAGGTAATGGAACGACTCCATTGCTTTGAAATAATTTTTTTTATGTTTGGTAACGTTTAGAAGAAAAAGCTGCTCTAATTATTTACTAGCGATGCAATAATTACAAGTATTTGCTACCTTTGTAGTGGATATTTTTAATCTTTAGAACTTTCACCTACCATTCATAACCTCATGACAACATAATTTGTTTTATGCTCATGTTTTTTTCATTATGATGAAGATCATGTTTTACAGCCTAATATATATTGTTATCGTTTATTCTTCTACTTTTTAATGTGTCATATAATCCTCTTCTTTTTTTAAATGTTTTTATTTCTTCATTTATTTATCTTCTGGTCTCTTTTTTACTCTACGTGCCGAGCGTTCTTTGACATATGCGTTCTATCTCTACGTAAATCGAGTGACATGACTTGAGTTCATGTATTCTTGCAACTATATTTTAATACTACGCGTAGTGATATATAGTCTGATTTCCGCAGTCAGCATGTGAAGTAATAATCATACAATATTGTTATCATCATTTACTCCTGTCTAACACCGAAGGAAAGAGTAAATTTCCTTCACATTGCTTTGCGCTTTCTGAGATGTTTATCGCCATGACGACGTAAACGATAAAAATTCTTTCATTTCCACCTGTGTATGTGTTATCTAATCACACCTAAAATAAGCAAATGCTTCAAGCTATATTTCTATGAAGTGCGTGTAAATAGTGAAATGTTCGAAAACTGTGTAATGCATCTTTGCAGTGATAATGTACTCGGCGTGCTGCCATAGGTTGATGCATTATGAAGATAAAGTGTAGTACTTATTTCAGTACATTGGCTATTCGTACCATACCTAAAAGATTCATTTAGGAGCTATAAGTTTAGAAAAAAACAGTTGATGGAATGATGCCAAAATGTGATTCCTTGTTAAATGTGAATTATTCCATAGTTTTTTAATCTGAGTAATATTTCAGGAAATGTCAACCTTTTTTTCCCCTGGTGTTTGCGACCCATTTGCAAAGAATTTTCAATGGATTGTGTTAATTAACAAATTCGTTGCGAAAATTATTATTTTAAAATTTGCTTTGTTCTATTATCGATGTTCATTTTCTATCACAAACATTCGATATCATTTGTAATAAAGTACGCTTTCACCCTTTCCCGTGCTCATCTGAGGATAGGTATCATTTATAGTATGATTTCTTTAGTTTATTGTTATATGATTCAAAACTTACATAAGATCGTGTCGATTTGAATACTTATATTGAAAATTTTACGAATTTTTTTGTTCATTGTCGATGTTTACTTTTTTATCACAAACATTCGTTGTTCTTTTCAATAAAGCAAGATTTCACCCTTTTCCAATTCTCATCTGAGTATATTATTTACGGCATGAATCGAATTGTTTTATTGTTATATATTGTAGACTGATTCAAAATTTACATACATGAGATGGCGTTTATTAAAAAAAATTGGGTTGAATATTATTGTTTTAAAATTTGCTTTGTTCAATTGGCAATGTTCATTTTGTATGGCGAACATTCAATGCTGTTTGCAATAAAGCACGCTTTCCCCTTTTCCTAAGGTTCTATCTGAGTTAATTAATTATTGCATGATTACTTTTTTTTATGGTTATATGTATATTCTCTGATTCAGGATTTATATATATGAGATCATGTTAATTTACATTATTTGTATAATGCTTTATTTTTTTTTGTCTATGTTCACTTTTTTGTCACAAACAGTCACTGTTAATTAAAATAAATTACGCTTTCGCCGTTTACCGGTAACATCTAAATATATATTTTGTGGTAAGATTCCTATTGTTTATCTTTTTATGATACTGTCTGATACAAAATATACAAACTATAGATCGTGTTACAATAGGTTACAATAGATTTTACAATAGGTATGGAAAGGTTTTGTGTTGTTAATTTGTCAATGTTCATTTACATGACAAGTGTTCAATGATTGTTTGCAATAAAATACTCTCTCTCCTTTTCCTAAGCTCATCTTTGAGTACATTTTTTGTGGTATGATTCCTATTGTTTATTGTTACGTGATATTGTGCTTCTAAATTTACATACATGAGATTGTGTTAATTTACAAATTTTGTAAAATAATTAATTTTTTTATTTTTCGATGTTCAATTTTTTTCAAACTTTCAATGTTATTTGCAATAAAGTAAGCTTTTGCTCTTTTCCTCGCTTATGTGAGCATATTGTTTATGCACAAGCGTTTTTTAAGTTCAACTTCTGCTATTAAACATCGATGAAAATGTAATCTGTCCCTTTTTTTCTCCATATGCGATAGAATTTTTAAATTCCTGTTTTTTTAAGTTTATTTTTTGGTCTTATGCATTTTTTTGTAGTCAAGTCTTCAAATAGCTGCTTCCAAATTTTTTCGTTTGAATATATTGACAAATAATCGTTTCGAAAGTACATACATTTTTTTGCTTTTTCAATATTGGTTGAAGTAATAGAATGTGAACTCACTGTCTTGAGGTTTATTTTTATATGTTTTGTGAAAAGTGAAAAGTTAATACCGTAGCTCCGGACGACGTATCAACGTGGTATTTTAGTCAACGACGTATTTATGTCAAAAACAAATAACCGACACCACCGCGCTAACCTTTTAGGAATGCGAGAGCAGGTGACAGGCATATTTTTCCAAAGTTAAATATTCGTCTGCGAGCCTTCAGCGGAATAACTGTTGTAGTCCAGTAAATTAAGCCAAAATATTCGATCCGAAAACCTTTATCTTCGCTTGAAGGGCCATGACTACGTTATTTGTTTCTCAAAATGAGAAGAGGGACAACGACACAAAATCCATCCACAATAATTTGTCTCTTGGGATTAGAATCTGCATATTGTTATACATGCATTTGAATTAAAGATTACATGCATATCCAGACTTAAATTCAAAGTCTTGCATGCCTGTGATGTATTAAAGAGGCAGTTATGGAATTATCGTGTTCTATTCAATAATCCACAAAAAGTGCAGAGGGAAATACATTTGAAATGCATGCCATTATTTTCACCAATAGTCCTTCACCATCATATAAACAAACCGCGGTATATGGAGAGGGCGTGGCTACGGTGGCCAATGCTTAACCTGTAACGTGGGTGTGGTCTGTCCACCATGTGATAGTAAATCCCACCCTAGTTGTTCCATTAAACTCGTACGAAACATAATCTCAGAATAATTGTATAATAAACATAATAATGGTACTAAAAATAATCTCAGTACCTACTTCACTGCTATCTTGAAGATACCAACTGCAGTGTCAGGGATATTCATGATATTTCAAGTTATACAGGCGAGGGAATCATCAAAATTCACTGCAAAAGCCTTCTCGACATATACCACGCGCTTTACCATCACTTAGACGTGATAACTTCAGGAGTAGGGATAACTCTTTCTTCTCGTTTTTTGCGTGTAAGACTGAAGAAATGATTTACAAAGTTTAAAAAGAGACTGAGTTTTTTAATTGATCGCATTGGCCCAGGTACTCAGTTCAAAAATTAAACTCCCTTATTTGTTTAAAACTTTTGGAAGTGCTTGAAGATTGACTCTCCTTGAAGCATCAGCCAAACGTCCAAATTCTGCCCAATAACTACGCATTATCCTGACAACGGGAGGAAATAAACAAAGAGGATTGTTTTCGCGACCGTGGCAACGATTATTTATGCGGGCTTTACAGAAAACTGACAGAAGGCGAAACCTGATGTCCCGAGCGAAAGGGGCCTTAGCGAGTCACCTCTTTTATGGGTTGCGAAACACTCCGATTTCACACGGATCCTTCCCACAATGCACTCCATCAATCCGAGAACCATTGAGGTATATAGAGAGGGCGCTAGCTATGGTGGCCAATGCTTCAACCTGTAACGTGGGCGTGGCCTGTCCTCCTCCTGATAATCCTCGTAAAGAGATCACATGTTTCCTTCTTCAAAATGCGAACTTCATATGCGCCTACAGCGTATAGAGTGACCTCGTCCGAGTCACACTATATTTCGTGAAGAAATATGATACTTAGAAATATTCACAGAGTTAATTTCAGTATTCGCTCATTTCTTGCTCGAGAAATAATGGATTAAATAAAGAATATACACCATTATTATGAGTTTTTTGGCGAATCCATTTCAGTGGTGGTTCAAAACTCTCGCAATCATTAAAAACACCATACATCTCAGTGCCTATCAGACATTACGCCAGAAATGGTTCTGCAGAACACTACGACCGCTTTCGCTATGTATTTTACAGAGAATAATCGTTGTTTTTGCTGTCGTGGATACAAAAACATGACCAAGTGGCTGACTATTAACTATAACGGGCCTATCAACATTGGAACAATAACTAATAATGATTTTTACATTAAGATTACAAACTTTGGCAGTTCGCCTAATGTCGAAATCTCATTTAATTGAACTCGTACGTTAACCTCTATGTATTTGGACATCAGACTCCAACAATAAACATTTTTTAGAACCTTAAGCTATTCTTACCGAACGACATCTATGAAACTTTGCAATGTGATGATAACTACGACTGTTAAAACGTTCATGAGTTAGAACTGGATGGAAAATGGGTTTGTGAAATAAAGTCAGCATATGAATTTTTCAAATAGGTGCTCTATTGGATAAAAAATTGGTCCTCTATTGGGCTTCTTCCAGCTTGCTGAATAATATGTCAGGAGTTGAGGACATTGAACAACCTGTTAAATTACCATAACAATGTACACAATGGTGAAGCACCCTGAAAGCCATGAACTCTTAGATTCTATTATATTATGATTATTCTATTAGATTATGATTCTAGATTATTTCCTCACACAGCTCGATTGCATCAGCAACGGAGGCACTTAGAACCTGCGTAGCAAACTTAAACTTCATTTTTGGTATTCTCCAAGTTATAAGGGCAGATATATTTTGGTGAAGTAGCCCCGAGAGTACACTAAAAATTGTAGACGTCAATATTTGGTCTATTTAACGTCTACAGATAAATTTACTATCGAACGCAGTTTGCCGTCGGCCAAGAATAGACCTAATGTAGACACGATATTTATTACCTTATTTATTGTCTTAAAGAACGACACGATCAACCAAATTTGAAACCAAAAATTACCAACTAAAAAATATACAACACAATATGTATTAAATAGTTCAACATGAGACCCGTTTAAATAATTATGAAAAACGGAATTAATGGTATATCGGCAAACATTATTTCGTCATTATCAGTCCTTTACCGCACTTAAACAATATCATCCGGTAGAAATTCCTCTCATGTGACCAAGTTGGCTGCACTTGCTTCGGAAGTTTTCTTTTGTTAGAAATCGTGCCCGCGCATGGAAACGCAATAAACACACGTAAACATGTGCCGAATATTATTGGAGTGTAGTTGCAAGATATCATCTAGTGTTTTTTACACACTCTAGTTAGATACATAATATACAGTTGTCTTATGCATTCGTGTATTCTAGAGAAGAATTTGGTTCCGGTTCAATCACTATTAGGTACTTGTGTACTGAGGCAGTATCGTACTGGTATGTGCTATCTTTGAAATTCAAGGCTATGGAAATATGTCTGCTAAGAAATCCGTGTTTCTTTCTGTAGCATTCTCCTTTCATCGTATTTACAGATTCACACAACCGTGGAATACTTGTTTTCCGAAGTTACCTGTAACGTTACGAAGTTATTAAAAAAAACGTCGTTGAATGAAGGATCCTTGAAGTTTCAACGTGTGTTACTTTACTGCTAGCAGATATGGTATTTTAGTGGGGTATTTGGACCTTTTTCATTTAATTCATGCCAAGTGGGGTTCCATTTCGTTTGGTTTGCAATACATTTCCGAGTGGATAATCGTGTTTGGCAAGAAGATAATATGATATCCGTTAACTTTATCTTTTCGTTTAACATTTTGGTGACCCATAGACAGCTTGTCTTCGAAAACGCTGAGGAAGTGCCATTCATTGTGTGCTGAGATGCTGTTGTGTAAATGTTGTATAATTCATTTGCATTGGACTACTGGTAAATAAAGGTAATTATTATTATATTTTTGTTATATGTTGATAGTTTCTGGCGTAATTCCTATAGAAGCGGTTGGATTTGGTGGTTTTCAGGCATTTTTGTCGAAACTGTTTTTCCAAATGAAACAGATAAATTGTTTTTGTGTACAGAATAATTACTGTGATGCCTAGTTTCGACTACGTGGCGTAATTATGAGTTTACCTGACGATGACGTGTCGTAGAAACGTACGTAACATAGTATATTAAATATTAAACTACGTAGTTAGCAGGTATATTAAATATTCAGTATGGAAAACCAATGTTCACTGCCACATTTTTGTGTGTATTATCGCACTACAATGAAAACTATTTTACGTTTAATACTAGTATGCTGAATACCTACATTAATGGCTACCAGTAGACCACGAATGGCGGACATTTGTACCTTATTTCGACCACATGTAGATGTAATGTAAACCAAAATAAGACGTTACATCTGTTACATACCAGATGTAGAAGTTTAAATTAGGTTTACATTAGGTCTACTGCAAACTTTGTGCTCTCGGGGAGGGATTCAGGAATCAAGACATTTTAGTGAAGCAGAGATTTAGGAACCACGTTAAGGACTGCAAAAGCTATCCTGGTGCAGACATCGACAGTGATCATAATTTAGTGATGATAAATGCATATCTAAAATTCAAGAAATTGAAGAAAGCAGTGAAGAACATATGGCAAGTAAGAAACCTTAAGGAGGCTCAACATCAGCTGGCATTTCAAAAACCAGTGGGAAACAACATAGGAGAGGACCTGACTAAGAAATCAGTGGAAGAGGGTTGGAAAACATTAAATGTAGACTACATGAAGCCGCAAAGGAAGGTGTTGGAAGAAGAAAAGTCGCCAAGAAGAAGAAACGGATCACGGAGGAAGTCTTAGACTTGATTGAAGAAAGAAGAAAGAACAAGAATGCGAAAACTGAAGAAGGGCAGCTTTGCTGCAAAAGAACGAGATAAGTCGCAAAGCCAGGAAAGCTAGAGAGATGTGGATGAAGAATTTATGCGAAGATGTACAAAAAAACCTCGTACTTGGAAATGTGGAAGCTGCCTATGGGATAGTGAGGAACCACTTCAAAGAACGGAGCGCAAGATACCATGCCATAAAGAACAACAATGGAGAACTTTTGATTGAAAATGAAGATAAAGTGATGAGATGGAAAGAATATCTGGAAGAGTTGTACAGCGGAAACAATCTCAGTACAAAAGTGATCGAAGAGGAAAGAGAAGTCGAAGTGGATGATATGGGAGCATCAATATTAAGATCGGAATTTGACGAAGCAATAAGGGACCTTCGCATGAATAAGGCTTCTGGAATTGATGATATTCCTGCAGAACTAATATAAAATGCAGGAGAGAAGACATTAGCCAATCTCTACAAGACCATCTGCGACATGTACTCAACAGGAGAAATACCCAGGGTCTTAGAGAAAAACATCATCATTCCTATTCCCAAGAAGAAGAGAGCAGAGAAATGCGAATATTTTAGAACTATAAGCCCTACAACATTGGTGGTGGTAGGTAGAATTTCTTGTTCGAGAAATAATGGATTAAATAATAGATGTACACCATTATTATGAGTTTATTGACGAATCCATTTCAGTGGTGGTTCAAAACTCACGCAATCATTGAAAAAACCATGCATCTCAGTACCTATTAGACATTAACCCAGAAATGGTTCTGCAGAACACTACGACCGCTTTCGCTATGTATTTTACAGAGAATAATTGTTGTTTTTGCTGTCGTGGATACAAAAACATGACCAAGTGGCTGAATATTGGAACAATAACTAATAATGATTTTTAAATTAAGATTACAAACTTTGGCAGTTCGCTTAATGTCGAAATATCATTTAATTGAACTCTTATTTGAACCTCTATGCATTTGGACATTAGACTCCGCAAAAACATTTTTTTAGAACTTTAATCGATTCTTACCGAACGACACCAATGAACATTCAATGTGATGAAAACTACGGCTGTTAAAACGTTCATGAGTTAGAACTGGCTGGAAAATGGGTTTAAACTCGAGAATTAATTGACTGATAGAAGAACAAAGAAATGCGGGTCTATTTATTTTACAAACACTATCAGATTCGGCAATAAAAAGATTTAGTAAACGACTCAAGTTTCTCGTTAGTCAGACCACGGCGAGTTATCATTTCCACCTCGTTAAGTACGAACTGCGGTTAAAATGCGAGCCCTCAAATTACGACCGCCGGATCACACGTAGCCATGTGTACGTATACTGTCTCAACCCCTAGATGAGCCGAAGCTGAATTGTAGATAGGAGGGCCTGGTATGTTTGGGAGGGTCGAGGGACATAAAATAAACCTGGACGTAGTTTGATGGGTAAGGGCACACCTGAAAAGTGTGGCATTCCATCCGATAGGGTCCGCTGGAAGCTCTGAGTGGCGAATATTGAACGCTGGGATCAATCTGGGAAGAGAAGACGCCAGACCAGCAACTTTTTTCACCTTTACTGGCAACACGTCTCTCTCTGGGAAGGACAATGAGGGAAGGGACAGGATGAATATGTTCATGACTAGTTATACGAAGGTTCCGGAATCGACACCCGATCAAGGCAAGTGATATTTTTCTCACTGAAATTACAGCGGGAAATATCCGAGGGTAACTCTTTGAAGATAAATCGTATTTCCTGAATAGGGTAGTTTTTATATTGGTGGTCCTGTTGTTTTTTTTCATTGTCTCTATCGAAAGCCTATAACCTCTGGAGTACTTTTTTAGGACGTTTGATTTTAAATACCGTTAAGTATGTTTCCTCATCAATTAAAACGTGAAAAAAATTAACGGCGTGAAAAATCACGGCAAACTATTGCATCCCGGTATTATTATTTAAACAAAAGAGAGGAACTGGCTGACAAATCAGAGGAAGAGCGTTGGGAAAACATTAAATGTGGAATAGCTGCAAAAGCCGCAAAAATTTCCGACCCATATTTGTACAAAAACGGTAAGGCCCCTACCTGTCGAAAGCCTCTCGGCCCACTTACTTAATTTAGGTGCAGCGGCGAAATTTTTCCATTCAACGCCAGCCTGATTTGAGGCGTTTCTTCAAGGAAACGGAGATCGAAAGCATTGGTGTCTCAGTTGCCTCGCCTTAAAATTCGGACATTGGGGCCTTGACTCATTACCTCATGCTTCCTTTGGGGGCGATGACCACCATCTCCCAACGATAATGGTTACTTACACATTATGGATTAATAATCCTTTAATTTTTACACCACCGGAGCTATATATGTTAAGAACCCCTGCGCTTTACGCTAGGTTTGATTAGATTAACAAGATTAGAGAGATAGATTTAAAATGTCATTTTTCACACTAACGTTTAAGAGGCAGTGTTACAAAGGGAGAGGTAAGAGGTGAAATATTGTTACAGTAGTCTGTAGTGCATGATGCTTGTAATTACAACACTAATCCCTTTCTTATTCCGTAGATACTAACCATCTAGCTGCGTGTGACCCTATAGTCTGGCCATTCTCCATTAAATAACCTAGTTGCATGTCAATAGTTCACATTTGGTGATATTCACCTGCCACACACCCTTGCGGTGGCTCGCAGGGTATCGCGTTCATGAACATGTGCATAAAGTACCTATATGATGTATATGGGAGAGGATAGTTCCTGAGTCAGCCTTAATGTCATCATTATAGCTCCAAATGAAATGTCTAATGCAACTAGCAAGACCATTAGAATTATGTTTGTGACAGTAATATCTTACAGCGAAGATACTGAAGGATATTTGATTAGTTACTGTACATTTTGAAGTAGGACATCAAGGTGTAGTAATTATTTAAACATATTCATGTTTCAACATTTCCAACAATTATTGATCAACAATATGCTCTAGAAAAGAATAAACAATTAATTACTGCAGCTTAAGCAGTTCTTGACTTTTCGATAGTTATTGGAACAACAATTTACCTCTCAGTTGCTGGTAATTTGGGAACCCAACGAAATGAGGGTCCTTACGCAGTGTGTGGATGCTTGAATCTTTAACACCACCGAAGTTACAAGGAATCAATTTGAGAAATAGAGTAGGATAGTTCCTGAGTCAGCCTTTACCTTATCATTATAGATCCAGTTGAAACATTTAAACCAACCAGCTAAGACAACCAAATAATATTTGGGACAGTAATGGATTAAAGCGAAGATACAGTAGGAAATTAGAATAGGTGCCTCATATTTTGATTCAGAAGAATAGTGTGTCGTTCATGTTTCGACATTACTTTTTTGCGCATGTTCTACAGAATCATAATTAATTAGTTACTTCGGTTATATAATTTCGTTACTCATTAATAATTGTTACATTGATTGGTGTGGATTAACAATTTAGTTAGACGGTTCTCGTGAATGATTATCTAAATTTTTACTCAAAGTAATTACACATTAAAGCATAGCAAAGTAGTAGCAATAGTTTATTGTAGGTAGTGCCTGCACTGAATGCTATTTTTGCATGCCTGCATGACAAGTAAGTGTAAATTTAAATCTCTTTTGATTTTAAGTGTTGGTTTATCCCTTGATACAAACCCTAGTAGTGGCTTGCGGGTAATATGTAAATTAAGTACATCTACATAATATAAAGAGGAAATCCTCAGGATTAACTTGGTGGAACCGCATAGTAAATAAAATGATCACTTGGTAAGATTCCACAAATTTTATTTTTCGATTGGTTTGACAATCATTATCAAGGTAAGCGCGGAGTGAATAATGAAAATGCGCGGTGAAAAATAAATTTGTGGAATCTTACCAAGTGATCATTTTATTTATTTACATAATACCCTACAAACCACCATAAAGGTGTGAGGCAGGGGGTGAATTAACACAAAACATACATTTAATATCATGCATAAAAAGGATTAGTAATTATATTCTACTAAACTTCACAATTTAAAAAAAAGTTAAAAAAACAAAGCAAGAATGCAAAAACATACTGTTAATTGGGTTAGGTTAAAGTCCTCACACAAAAAAATTACTACCCGTCTGGTGACCCCGTGATCGAACATTGGTATTCGTATGTACCATATAAGTAGGTAATATAGGCTTAAATTTCACTCATTATACTTATTACATATCAGTCATTTCATTCAATAGTGTAACTACGCTTCACCAAATATACTCATTACATTGCAGTCAATACATTCATTACGTACTCACTGCATTTCGCTCAATTCGTTGGTTCCATTGACGTCGCCTGAAATATTTTCGATGAGGTCTGCCTTTAGGGCATTCAATTCCATGCCTTATTTTTTTCTGAAGTGCTTTGCTCTCGACCATGATAGCGAAAGTGAGGAAGAGTCATTTCCCACGACCTTCCAAGTTATAGAACGAAGCAAATCTTCGTCTCAGTTCCTTGTTTTCTTCGTACGAGGCAACAACACAATCCCGAACAGCTGATCCGCGGTGTGGAATCCTTGTGAGAATGCTTGGAGGCCATTCGGTCATGTAATAAGAAGCTGATTTTCGTATTAAGTCTTTTGCAAGAAGGTTCCGCTAGTGTTTCAGTGTGTGAGAAAGACTAAGATTGGCGATGTATCATGATGAGAAGTATCTTGAACGTGATTATTCCCGTGAATATTATGTTGCTCACCGAATCCTGACTCCAAAGAAGCCTGCTAGTAAATCGACACTCCTCAAGATGTTAATGCATAAGAAGACGTTATTCAGCGTAATTCGTGAGTGTTTATCACGTACCGTGCAGTGATTCATCCTCCAACATAACCTCGCAAGTGAAATATGAATAGTAACTCTTCAGTTGCATTAAACACTGGATGAGTGACCTAGTTATGCCGTGTCGTGCGTTGTGGTTATGTGCATTGCTGAGTAGAATTAAGTGGAAATCATTGCAGTGAATCTACTACCTTATAGCTGAAATGACGGTACACAGGTCTTCGTGTTCCCGTAAAGGTAAGCAATTGCATGGTTAGCTTCCATTTCCCATGTTTATGTAATTACCCACGTCCAAATGTGATTTGGGTTGCTGAAGTATTCTGTGAACGATGCCGACGATTTCGTTGTTGTTGCAGTAGGAAGGTTATAATTAGCAACTGCTAATATTTGTTGCAATTCAAGGTAGATATTAAACCAGATCCTATATCCTATTATACCCAGAAGGCAACTAGAAGGGCGGTTGGCAGTGGTTTCCAGTGATTTTATTGAACAGTTTCTTTCATTTGATTACTAACAATAGGAGAGGAAAATGGACTTACTATTCGAACGTCGCTGGGCATGTTATTCTGAAAATAATTTTATGTAACTATTTCCATAATTGCAATAATTCTAGTCGTGGAAAATTGAAATCAGGTATCAGATGTCATTTTACTGTAAGTGTTGGTAGACCCGAAATAAAACCCCTGCACGTTGCATAATGGTGTAATATTTGTTTGAAAATAATTTATTTTATAAATATTTCATTATAGGACATTTTTCAGAAAGTTAAGATTTACAACGTCTTTTGGGTATTTTATCACTTTCTCCCGCGAAAACGAGTAGCTAACGGACGTAAAAGCAGATGGCGCTCTTAACTATTTTTTAGTAAACTATTTTCGGAAAACGGATCTTGTTGCAATTATAGATTAATATCAATATCCAAAATGCATATCCAGCAATAATATAAGCATGATAATATTTAAATTGTGAAAATAATTAAGCGTTTTCGAAATTGTTAATCACGACGGATTCCACATTGCCCTTTGGTGATTGGTCCGGTCTCGGTGACGTCACGCCAGACCGTGCCGTTCAATCGCGTGATCAGACGCGTTTTCAGTATTTGTCTGGACGCGGTAATAGAAGACCAGGTGAGTTTTCAGCCCCAATTTAAGAAACTTTTACTTTATGTCAGTTTCCATTATTAACGTTCATTGAGTTTGCAGTTATGTTTGAAAGGGAAATTCGTGACTTATTTTTCTGGATGTACGAAGAATAGTGAGATATTCCGAGAGATATATCATCAACATAATCGTGTGAAAACCTCGTGTGTTCATTTTCCGTATTCGTATGCTGATGAGAACATATAGCAGATATCAATGTAACACACATGGATTTTTTCGTTTCTCGATCAAATAATTTCGTAAATCATGGTTTATGTTGTATTACCCTATTGTGGGCCTGCTCCTTTTAAAAGACCTTTCAATCGATCGTTATGAGACGGGTTCCAACAAACACGGCTACTCGTTGACCAATACTATGGAAAAATGTGTTTAAGTTAATCCACTCGAAGTTACTTTATTTTTTAACTGACCATATAACGCCGTTATTTTTGAGTGGAGAACTAAGCCCTAGAACTACATTTACCATGCTCTGATGCTCTTAAACGGTGTAAACTACTCGCTTCAACAGTTAAAAGACTAGGAGGACTTATAGATAGGAGTGGATTCATTTTTACTGTAAGATTATATTCCTTCTAGAGCTATTAATAAGATGATTCTAGCGAACAACATTATTAACGTTCATCGAGTTTGGAGTTACCTTAAAAAGGAAAACCGAAGCAATTAGTATCTTATTTTTCTGGATGTACATGCGAAGAGTAGAGATATATTCCGAGATAAATATGCCAAGTACTTAACTACATTTGAAATTCTGGCTTTACTTAGTAATTCACTCCTGCATGTGTCATGAATAATTGTTTTTGCATTGATTGATGGGTAATTACAGAAGCAGTGCAGCAAAATTTGTGGTTCCGTCTGTTAATGGTTTGAATTTTTTTACAGGGAGGAGTTATTCGAGTTGCTGGGACGTAAAACGGGATCTTCGTCATCGATCACGTGGAACTTTATGACGGACAACTGGGAATTCGAGAGACTCTCTGTGAGAAACGGTCTTCATTGGGTTGACGGTAAGTCCACTTAATTGCTAATATTTGTCATTGACAAGTGTTTTCATTTTCACGTAATGTTTTTCGCGCCTTTTTTGTGGTTCTTTTATTTCCGGTCGATGCTAGGTTGTTTTTTCTTAAACCGTTACTTCCCGCCGAAAATCTTAAAATATTGTTCCGAATCCTAGAATTTTCCCGGACGATCCTTGACTGTTCATGCTGCATCTTCACGCGTTTTTCGAGAAATTGTAGTCTATTTCCCTTTCGCTCTGTTTGAAATTAACTTAAAATCGAGATTAACCGGTTGATGCTAATAAAATAAAGTCGAAATTGCCGTTGCGTATCTTCACTTTCTACATTCTTGGAATTCATTTGATTTTGTGGATAATATCAGTTTCGCAAACTGATTTTTTGAATAATTAACATCTATTGCATTGACTTCGTAGTCGATCTCCATTTATAAGCCCGTTTCCATTGTCCAATCAATTCTCATCCTGTATGTTACGTGAGAAAGTAGGTAATGCGAATTAGACGTTACTTTATTCTGTGATAATTTAAAATGATCCGACCTTCTCGACGTTAATTTTTATAATTTTGACACAATAGTCGACGTTTGAGCTACATTTTTATGATATTTTAAGTCATTTAACCTGCTGATTTAATCGTTCCCAACCACCCCTATTCTGAGTTCATTGTCACTCAGTGGCTAGTATGCTAATTTCTCTTTTGTACATTGAATCCTGCTTGAGAAATCACCATATCTGATCTGTTGCATGCTGCATTGCAGTTGCATCACGCAGGTTATCTTGTTATGTCTTTCTGCATTGAAGCTTTCGCAGCTCATGATGATAAATAATTGGACATACGGGTGTATGCCGCGTCGTATATCGGATTTTGCCCCGACGTTTCGTGACCGACTGCTGGTCACTTTTTCAAGGGAATGATGGTAGTCTTTGGCGCTGCTGGCTTTTTATTCATTTCAAGTGGGAGAGGTGGGCGGAGGGGGTGAGGAGTAAGGACTGGAGGGGGAAGGTGAGGAAATGCTGTGGATGACTGGGTTCCATGTACTGCTGATTCTCAATCCAGTGTCTCTGTTAAAATTGTTCTGGTTTTTCTTTATTTCGATGCCTTCACGGATGAGTCTGAGTTTAAAATGCTTTACCTTGGCGATGACTTTAGATTTTTCAAAATCGATCGCGTGTCCCGTGGCTTCGTGCTCCGCTACGGCCGACTTCGTCGAGTACCCCAGTCGTATGTCCCGTTTATGTTCTTCTAATCGAGTTTTGACTGTGCGTCCAGTTTCCCCGATGTATTTCTTATCGCAAGTTCGGCAGGGTATTTCGTAGACCCCTTCGATTTGGAGTGGTGTCCTGTCCTTCACATTTCCCAAGAGGTGACGTACTTGGATATGGGGTTTAAAAATGGCCTTTATGTCAAACTTCCGAAGGATATTGCCATTCTTATCTGTGGTTCCTCTAACGTAGGGGAGGAAGGCTTTCTTTTGGCTAATGATGTCTGTATCTTCGGATGTCTTCCTATTGTCGTTGTTGGTCATCTTTTTAAAATTGCGGGATATAGCTCCGTTGTCGTAACCGTTAAGACGTAAGATGGACTTTAGCTTCTTTGTTTCCGAAGGTAGATTCTTAGGGTCATTCAGTCGGGTTGATCGTTCAATAAGTGAGGTCATAACCGCGTTAAGTTGGGCCGGGTGATGATGAGAATTAGCATGGAGATACCGATTTGTTGACGTCGGTTTTCTATATACGGCGTGTCCTAGGTTTCCGTTGTCATCACCAAGACGTCGAGGAAAGGCAGTTTTCCTGCTGATTCTATTTCCATGGTGAATTTGATATGGCTATTTAGGTTATCTAAATATTATTTTATTTAAATTAATTGCCAATGTTTCCAGGTGTTCCTTGTAAATATTCGCCACTGCTGGAGAGATGGGCGATCCCATCGCCGCCCCTGAAACTTGTTCGTAAAAATTGTTCCTCCATCGAAAGAATGTGCTGTGCAGGCAAATTGATGTCAGAGAAGCAATGCTCTTGTTAAACTTTTCTTCTATTAGTTTGACTCCCTCTCTCCAGGTATATTCGTGAAAAGTGACGTGACGTCAAAACTGACGAGGATGTCCTCCTGGTTTACCCGTATGTCTTTTATGATTTGTAGGAAATGCTGCGAGTTCTTTACGTAAGATTGGGCCTCCTCTATTTTTGGTTGCAATATTTTCGCTAAGTATTTGGCCAGCTTGAGAGATGGGTCGGTCACGAAACGTCGGAGCAAAATCCGATATACGACGCGGCATACACCCGTATGTCCAATTATTTGTTTTCTCTTGTTTTCATGTAAACGTTGATACATATACATCAGTTAGGTTTAATTTCGGGTATGGTATATCGAATTTTTTTTTAAATCTGAGGTTAGAATTTGATTATTATCATTTAAGTCCAAATCAACTGGGATTAAAGGAGTACCACTCCGTATTATTCCACCATTTTGCTGTGAATATTTTTTTCAAGATTTCTCTTGTTCCTAAAACGCATTTTTGTGAATAAAATTCTGATTAGCATTTTTATATTTTCGTATAAAAAAAAATAAGTCCATTGTTGGAACATCATTTAGGGATGGCAGTTTTTCTGAGTGTCAAAATGGTTATGAGTTCATTACAACTGCAGATAAGTCTTGTATTCAGGAGCAGAGGCGTGAAAGTACACACACTTTAATCTAAATGTAATCGATTCATATTCGGGCTCATAACATTTACTATTGGTTTTAGCATTATTATATTTGAGTCTAAAAGATTTATATTTCGGCATACACTATAAACAATATATCTTAGACTTTGAAGGACTTGTCTTCCCATTTCGGGACCCCGACATCATTCACCGAAGCCTTTAAATCTCGATGTGACTTAGTAAAACTGTACTTCCTATTCTATCTATTCCTTCTTCCAAACTGCTTTTAACCCACCTTCCGGGGATTCAACTGTCGTGTTACCTGACCTATTTCAGCGGCTGATACAACCAATTGATATTTTCTGTAATGGTATTGAAAAGTTACTTAAAGATATAAGCCCCAACAAATCTCCTGGCCCTGATCAAATTCCCTCCCGCGTATATAGAGAGTTAGCTTCCGTAATTTCCCCCTATCTTGAAATAGTATTCAATAAATCCCTGACCGAATACATCGTACCGATTGACTGGAAAGCAGCCGATGTGACACCCATTTTTAAAAGTGGTGATAGGGGGCAGCCATCTAACGACAAACCTATATCCCTCCCATCCATTTCATGCAAGGTCCTGGAACATATAATTGTCACTTCAGTCATGGGACATCTAGATAGCCAGAATTTATTGTCCAATGTTCAGCGTGACTTCCGGAAGAGCAGGTCATGTGAAACTAAAGCTGCTCTCTTTTCCACGATATTTTAGTTTCCGGGGAATATAATATTCTAGAGGATGCTAAGTTTCTCGGTTCCAAGAAAGCTATTGACAAGGTGTCTCGTAGCAAACTAATATTGAAACTGAAATCTTATGGGTTAGACCGTACCATTATATCTAGGATTAATGATTTTCTACATGATCGGGTGCAAAGGGTTGTTTTGGACGGTGTTACCCATTGGTGCTACCTCACCGGCAATTAAAGTCACTTCGGGTCTCCCACAAGGTCACAGATAGGTCCACTCATGTTCCTTTTGTACATAAATGATATCAATAAGGTGGTAAAAAGTAAGCTTTTTCTATTTGCCGATGACGCAGTAGTCTACAGGGATATTCTATGCCCAAACGATAAAGAATATTTAAATGATGACCCACAAGCAATTGAAAAATGGTGTGATACATGGCAGTTAGAATTAAACTTTAAGAAATGTCTAGTAATTAAGTTTTGGAAAAAGAATAGCTCTCCTCCAAGCACTTACGAATTAAGTATTATTGAATTAACAAACGTGGAATCAATTAAATATCTTCGAATAAGACTGACACCTGATCTATCCTGGGGTAAACACATACATGAAATAATGGGTCAAGTGAATCGTAAACTGGGATTCGTCAAAAGAGTACTGGGTAAATGTGACGATCATGTACGAGAAATCAGCTACTTTTCCCTTGTTAGACCTCATTAGGAATATGCTGCCAGTGTATGGGATCCATAGGAAATCGGTCTAAATAATGAACCTGAACAAGTGCAGCGAAGATCGGCAAGATTTGTAAAGGGACGGTACGATAACCTTATTAGCGTACCTAGTCTATTAAATGAATTAGAATGGGAATCATTGTCAGATCGTAGGTTGATATTTAGCCTTTATCTCTTTAACAAATTCGCCACCTTACTATGGTAGACGACCATAATCACAAAATTAGAGAAATTGTTTGGGGAACGGACAGATTCAAAATGCCCTTTTTCCTCGTACAATTAGGGATATGAATATCGATAAATATATCCAGTACGAGTATAGCAATGGATAACATTGGTAGCAGCATGTTGGTATAAGGACATGAAGCTAACCCAACTAACAGCATGTTTTTGCAAGTTTGCTTTGCTATTTTTATCTTCTTTAAATAGTGCAGTTTAGAACAGTATATAAATACTAATCCTTTTTTTGCATGATATGTAGTGCGTGTTTGGTGAGAATTCACCCTCTGCCACACACTTTAATTGTGGCTTGCTGGTTATTATGTAGGTGTACTTTCAAAATGAGTATACAATGACAGAAGTTGGTAAAAAAATTATATCCACTCTTTTATAATTCACACTGGGCTTTGTGTTAGTTAAAGAATAGGGATGTTGACATCAGATATAATGCATGAAAAAATATTATTATTATTTCCTTTGCACAGAGGTAAATTGTTTTGACGGAAGGCTAATTTAAATTGATTTTTTTCTTGTGTTGCAGGACTTGAGGCGGAGCTACGATTGGAAGGTCACTTCCGATAAGTTGTCGCGGTGAGGGTCAGGAATCTTCGTAGCCGCCCGAGACAGAGGAATAGGTAGCAGTCTCAACAGGAGGACAAACATTGGTTTGCTCATGGCTTCGCAATGCTGTGGTAAAATTAACTTTTGTTTCAGGATCTACGATCTAAAAGGTAAAGAGAGCATATGTAGGAGAGGGTAAACTGTGTGTTCACAATTATTTGGTTTTCTTGTTTTTGTCATAGGAGCCGATTGCCCCTATTTCCATACATGACCATGGTCTGGTAAAATGTGAAGGTATTTTGGTATATCAACGTTGATTATTGGTATAATGCCCTCGGTAAATGATGTCGGGGCACCGACATGGGAGGTCTAGACCTCCGAACTATAAGGCAAGTGGCCACTTGCGTGGTCTAGCGAGTCGACTCTAGGCAGGAATATGTTTGCATACTGTGTATAATATACTATGTGAAGTCCTGAATGTTTTTTTCGTCGCTTTTCCGTGTGTGTATTTTTTGTTCCCATTTTAATTGTTATAATGTACTTTCTTTGTGATGGATGTTTTTATCTTATATGCTGGTTTGTTCAGATTCTTTCACAGGTAAACTGACGCCTTGGATTTCGCTGCGTGCCGAGTAGAGTGTAGGAATAGTTAGTCAGTTTAGAGACTTTTCCGGCCATTATGGCCCATCGTATCAATCCGTTAGAGTTGAGTTAGTGAAGGCTTTAATTTAAGTCTTTGTGGATGTTGAGCTTGCTCTAGAGTAACTTTTCAAAATTAACGGAATTGGTTCGCCAGTTACGATGTGCATCCAGGTGTGCTTAGTTTCTGAGTGACCTTTCCTCGCATTTTAATAAAATGCACTTTTTGATATCTCGATTAAATGTGAGCAGCTTGGCATTCAATCTATTTCATTTGTTGTTTATTATGTTCACTAACCCGCTCTCTCCTTAGGTACCTCCACAACGCCCCGGCCTGCTAGAGGGTAGCGTATGTAGTCAGTTTCCAGTATTTTGAATTCAAGGTCCTTCTGGCCCGTCGTAACGGTAGGGTAGCTAGGAGAATTCCGTTTAGCGCATAGCATTTTCTGTGGATGTTGAGCTTGCTCTAGAGTTATTTTTCAAAATTAATGGGATTGGTTCGTCAGTTACGATGTACATCCAGGTGTGCTTAGTTTCTGAGTGGCCATTCCTTGCATTTTATAAAATGCAGTTTTGGATATCTCCATTAAATGTGAGCAGCTGGGCATTCAATCTATTTCATTTGTTGTTTATTATGTTCACTAACCCGCTCTCTCCTTAGGTAACTCCACAACGCCCCGGCCTGCTAGATGGTAGGGTACGTAGTCAGTTTCCAGTATTTTGAATTCAAGGCCCTTCTGGCCCGTCGTAACGTTAGGGTAGCTAGGAGAATTCCGTTTAGTTTATAGCGTTTTCTGTGGACGTTGAGCTTGCTCTAGAGTTACTTTTCAAAATTAATGGAATTGGTTCGTCAGTTACGAAGTGCATTCAGGTGTGCTTAGTTTCTGAGTGGCCATTCCTTGCATTTTAATAAAATGCACTTATGGATATCTCGATTAAATGTGAGCAGCTGGGCATTCAATCTATTTCATTTGTTGTTTATTTTGTTCACTAACCCGCTCTCTCCTTAGGTATCTCCACAACGCCCCGGCCTGCTAGATGGTAGGGTACGTAGTCAGTTTCCAGTATTTTGAATTCAAGGCCCTTCTGGCCCGTCGTAACGTTAGGGTAGCTCGGAGAATTCCGTTTAGCTCATAGCATTTTCTGTGGATGTTGAGCTTGCTCTAGAGTTACTTTTCAAAATTAATGGGATTGGTTCGTCAGTTACGATGTGCATCCAGGTGTGCTTAGTTTCTGAGTGGCCATTCCCCGCATTTTAATAAAATGCCCTTTTCGATATCTCCATTAAATGTGAGCAGCTTGGCATTCAATCTATTTCATTTGTTGTTTATTATGTTCTCTAACCCGCTCTCTCCTTAGGTAGTGCAGTGTGTGAGAAAAGCAGGAAGTGCCGAAGAAAGTGTGTGAAGGTTTGTGTGAACCAGGAACGAGAATATAGTGAGAGTGGTGTCAGTGTGGTGATTATGTGGTGTCAGTGTGGTGATAATGTGGTATTAGTGTGGTGATAATGTGGTGTCAGTGTTGGTTAGTGAGTGCCGTTTTCATCCGTGGGTGAGCATCAAGAGGACTAGAGAGACTCTAATGAATTGAATTTTATGTAAATAAATGCTTGTGTACTTTTATGCCTCTTTCTCTGCCTACCCTTCCCATAGCTTTGCAGTGGCAGCCGACCAGAAAGAAGAGAGAGCAACCGCGACTGACAACGAGTACAAAGGTTTTTATGAAAGTCCTGCGTTTATATGTTTTATTTTATTATTTATTTATCTCTGAATTTGTGATATCTATATTTCTAAGGTATTATATTATATTTAGCACTTATAGTGTGTAGGGGTTTGCATATTGGTCGTTTGACCCGGGTCAATCCAGGTTTGGTCGTTGAACTCCGGTTTTGCCTTGTGCACGGGCTCTTAGTGCTTTTACTGTGGTAGGAATCACACTCTTAGCGCCATCATGCGCTGCCCATTCCATTTATATTTTTAGATTATTCCCTGTGTTTACGAATTTTAACACTTCCTTTGTTTTATTTTTGACGGTTTATTCAACTTCCTCTTACAGGTTTTTCTATTAATGTGTTTTCCTTTTCAGGTACATGTGTGAATGATATATTTGAGTGGGTATTTTGTTGATTGGTGGATGAATGATGATGAACAGGGTCAGCGCCGATAGGTAAGCGAATGGAATAGGTAGGCCTAGGGTATGTAAGCAGTGGATTCAGTTTAGAGGGTGGGTGGATGTTAGATGGGGAGAATAGGGCTTAATGACATAGGTGCTTAGCTTCTAGTTCATAGTCCGCTTGATCTCGTCGCGTCTTGCCCTGGCCCTGGGAGTGAATGCGTG
This sequence comes from Platycnemis pennipes, assembly GCA_933228895.1. NCBI lineage: Eukaryota > Metazoa > Arthropoda > Insecta > Odonata > Platycnemididae > Platycnemis > Platycnemis pennipes. Next base: position 120,125,548 of record OW121854.1, on the reverse strand, counting down.
GAATAGGCCTCTGCGCAGCCCGGAGGGGAACGCAGGGGGAAACGCCACGTTAAATAAAGGTTAACGAGCCGGTGGCGTTGACCTCCTGGGTCCGGCATGGAATAACGCCCGTATGTTGTGTGAATGATGTAACAATTATAATTACCCCTTTAGATCTAATCGGAATAATGTTGTTGCTATAAAAATTTAAGATGTTTTGTGTATTTTTTGCTATCCAAGATTAACACTCGTACAAGATTGTGGCAGAGTAGTATATTTATATGTTTTGTGTCAGGAAGTCTAGTTCGTAAATACTGACCTTGCGACATCTATTCTATTCCTACATGCGGCTGCAATGTTGTTACAGAGGAATTATTCAGAACATTACATTTGAAATTTCCTAACCTTTTTATCTCGTAATTATTCTTCCTACTTGTATCTATTACTTGTTTCCGGACATAAACTCCAGTGGACTTGGTCTTTCTGCATGCGTAAGCTATAAGGTCATCAAGATTTACCTATAAATTCCTGAGTAATTTTATAAGTTTCATTTGTCTTGACTTCAGTTGGAATATGAACCCGTGTGAACTTAATTGTGTAAGGAAGAACTGTTCGTTAGACGGTGTTTTCTTATCGATTCCAATTGTGTGTAGAATAATAATTTTTCCCATTTTTAAAATGTGATAGAGCGTTGAACATGTGAACCATATTTTTTCAAATATATTATTGTATTAAAACAATCTCCATCAATTTATCGTACAACTTACGATTTGGAATTTGAAGTACGCCTTGAATTTCCTAAAGGGATTAGTGGCTATAATGGTTATTTTATTCCTGCATTTGAAAATTGTTTTTACTGTAATCCTTTCTAGATGTGACTTCATTTTATACTTTGGAATGAACGTTTATTCACTATTAAGGTAATGGAACGACTCCATTGCATTGAAATAATTTTTTTTATGTTTGGTAACGTTTAGAAGAAAAAGCTGCTCTAATTATTTACTAGCGATGCAATAATTACAAGTATTTGCTATCTTTGTAGTGGATACTTATAATCTTTAGAACTTTCACCTACCATTCATAACCTCATGACAACATAATTTGTTTTATGCTCATGTTTTTTTCATTATGATGAAGACCATGTTTTACAGCCTAATATATATTGTTATCGTTTACTCTTCTACTTTTTAATGTATCATATAATCCTCTTCTTTTTTTAAATGTTTTTATTTCTTCATTTATTTATCTTCTGGTCTCTTTTTTACTCTACGTGCCGAGCGTTCTTTGACATATGCGTTCTAATTCTACGTAAATCGAGTGACATGACTTGAGTTCATGTATTCTTGCAACTATATTTTAATACTACGCGTAGTGATATATAGTCTGATTTCCGCAGTCAGCATGTGAAGTAATAATCATACAATATTGTTATCATCATTTACTCCTGTCTAACACCGAAGGAAAGAGTAAATTTCCTTCACATTGCTTTGCGCTTTCTGAGATGTTTATCGCCATGACGACGTAAACAACGATAAAAATTCTGTCATTTCCACCTGTGTATGTGTTATCTAATCACACCTAAAATAAGCAAATGCTTCAAGCTATATTTCTATGAAGTGCGTGTAAATAGTGAAATGTTCGAAAACTGTGTAATGCATCTTTGCAGTGATAATGTACTCGGCGTGCTGCCATAGGTTGATGCATTATGAAGATAAAGTGTAGTACTTATTTCAGTACATTGGCTATTCGTACCATACCTAAAAGATTCATTTAGGAGCTATAAGTTTAGAAAAAAACAGTTGATGGAATGATGCCAAAATGTGATTCCTTGTTAAATGTGAATTATTCCATAGTTTTTTAATCTGAGTAATATTTCAGGAAATGTCAACCTTTTTTTCCCCTGGTGTTAAACGACCCATTTGCAAAGAATTTTCAATGGATTGTGTTTATTAACAAATTCGTTGCGAAAATTATTATTTTAAAATTTGCTTTGTTCTATTATCGATGTTCATTTTCTATCACAAACATTCGATATCATTTGTAATAAAGTACGCTCTCACCCTTTCCCGTGCTCATCTGAGGATAGGTATTATTTATAGTATGATTCCTTTAGTTTATTGTTATATGATTCAAAACTTACATAAGATCGTGTCGATTTGAATACTTATATTGAAAATTTTACATATTGAATTTTTTTGTTCATTGTCGATATTTACTTTTTTATCACAAACATTCGTTGTTCTTTTCAATAAAGCAAGATTTCACCCTTATCCAATTCTCATCTGAGTATATTATTTACGGCATGATACGTATTGTTTTATTGTTATATATTGTAGACTGATTCAAAATTTATATACATGAGATGGCGTTGATTTAAAAATATTGGGTTGAATATTACTGTTTTAAAATTTGCTTTGTTCAGTTGTCTATGTTCATTTTGTATGACAATCATTCAATGTTGTTTGTAATAAAGCACGCTTTCCCCTTTTCCTAAGCTCCTATCTGAGTTAATTAATTATGGCATGTTTCCTTTTGTTTATGGTTATATGTATATTGTCTGATCCAGGCTTTATATATATGAGATCATTTTAATTTACATTATTTGTATTGTGGATTATTTTTTTCATTTGTCGATGTTCACTTTTTGTTACAAACAATCACTGTTAATTAAAATAAATTACGCTTTCGCCGTTTACCAATAACATCTAAATATATATTTTGTGGTATGATTCCTATTGTTTATCTTTTTATGATACTGTCTGATACAAAATATACAAACTATAGATCGTGTTACAATAGGTTACAATAGATTTTACAATAGGTATGGAAAGGTTTTGTTTTGTTAATTTGTCAATGTTCATTTGTATGACAAGTGTTCAATGATTGTTTGCAATAAAATACTCTCTCTCCTTTTCCTAAGCTCATCTTTGAGTACATTTTTGTGGTATGATTCCTATTGTTTATTGTTACGTGATATTGTGTTTCTAAATGTACCTACATACATAAGATTGTGTTAATTTACAAATTTTGTGTTGTAATTAATTTTTTTATTTGTTATATTTTTATTTTTCGATGTTCAATTTTTTTTACAAACATTCAATGTTATTTGCAATAAAGTAAGCTTTTGCTCTTTTCCTCGCTTATGTGAATATCTTATTTATGTGCAAGCATTTTATAGGTTCAACTTTTAATATAAAACATCGATGAAAATGTAATCAGTCCCTTTTTTTCTCCATATGCGATAGAATTTTTAATTTCCTGTCTTTTTAAGTTTAATTTTTGGTCTTATGCATTCTTTGTAGTCAAGGCTTCAAATAGCTGCTTTTACAATTTTTTCATTTGAATATATTGACAAATAATCGTTTTGAGAGTACTATATTTTTTCCTTTTTTAATTATGCTTTAAGTAATAGAATGTGAACTCACTGTCTTGAGGTTTATTTTCATGTTTTGTGGAAAGTGATATTTTGCAATTTTCGACTAATGTAGTGCATAAGTAAAACTTGGTATTTGATATTCATTTGTCATTCAACGTTCATAAAACTAATACACTAAACAATTTCTTCAAGAACTTTGAATTCTTGGTATGATATTATTTTTTATACAAAGTTGCTACTACTCCTAGGTATCATTTCGCTCATCTTGGGCTGCTCTCCTCAATATTTTTAAGTTTCTCATGCCGTGATTGAACTTTCGGTCGATTCAGTTCGGCTTAATCATGATATCTTCGACACGTCATTTCTTACTCGACGGAATGAGGAACGGGCTCCATTTTTATAACCATTTCACTGTGAAGTTCATTAGCTGTAACTTTCTTGGCGAAAATTATGCGCAAAAATTAAACTGTGTTGCAAAGATATTACTTTTTAGAAATTGTACGTTCTCGGCAGCTTATGAAAAACGGTATCACTATGAGCGGTGTTCATCTGTTGTGCGTAGAGGTAAGTTGATTAATGAATATTTGGCGAAGACGTATGTGTTTACCTCGTTTGTACAATGAAATAAACTAAATTATTTCGATTCCTTATAGTAGTAGTCTTAGCGATATAAGTATAGTAATCTTAGCGATAAAAACGTCCATATAAGATCTTATAAGAACACTCCTTGAATCTCTGTTGAAAGAAGCAACCGCTATTTTTCTTTGAGAAGACAGCCACCATATTTGGGAGTTGACCAAAGGCAAATTTCCACTTGTTGCAGTTTTAATTCCTCTTTTAGTCATTTTTTCGATGGAGGAACGGCTAAAAATCTCAAAACAATATATTCGCTATGTTTTCGGTTAAAATTAACCTGATACCGTAGCAATTGACGTTAGAAGGCGTTTCAGGTCACGTGACCTACGTCAATTTTCAGGAAATTTTTAACAGCATTAATCTTTGTGGTTGATATAGAAAAGTTTGGCTTATATATTTAAATTTGAGAGAAAATTTCTTATTAAGTACATGAACTATGCACGAGCATCATGTTTCATATATATTCCACATTACCACACAAATAGTTTAAATTGAACTGTCAACTAATAAAACGGAAGTGTAGAACTCGCTGTTCTCTACAATATTAGCCCTTTTCGTTAGGATCCATTGATAAGAAATGAGTTTGCAGCTGTAAAACAGTAACTTTGACTCAAACACCTCTACGCGATACCCACAGCGAGGGTATGTAGCAGGGGATGCTGATCATCTCCCCCATTGCGCGAAAAATAATCGAAGCGGCTAACCTTCCGCTAAACACGTTGGCATGTACTATTTCATTTATCACAATAATTTTATTCTCCCAGGAGTAATGGGTTTTTGAGACACTACCACGTGTTGTGACGAACAAGTTAATGCCGTAGCTCCGGACGACGTATCAACGTGGTATTTTAGTCAACGACGAATTTACGTCAAAAACAAATAACCGACACCACGGCGCTAACCTTTTAGGAATGCGAGAGCAGGTGACAGGCATATTTTTCCATAGTTAAATATTCGTCTGCGAGCCTTCAGCGGAAAAACTGTTGTAGTCCAGTAAATTAAGCCAAAATATTCGATCCGAAAACCTTTATCTTCGCTTGAAGGGCCATGACTACGTTATTTGTTTCTCAAAATGAGAAGAGGGACAACGACACAAAATCCATCCACAATAATTTGTCTCTTGGGATTAGAATCTGCATATTGTTATATATGCATTTGAATTAAAGATTACATGCGTATCCAGACTTAAATTCAAAGTCTTGCATGCCTGTGAAGTATTTAAGAGGCAGTTTTGGAATTATCGTTTTCTATTCAGTAATCCACAAAAAGTGCAGAGGGAAATACATATGAAATGCATGCCATTATTTTGACCAATAGTCCTTCACCATCATATAAACAAACACAGCGGTATATGGAGAGGGCGTGGCTATGGTGGCCAATGCTTCAACCTGTAACGTGGGCGTGGCCTGTCCACCATGTGATAGTAAATCCCATCCTAGTTATTCCATTAAACTCGTACTAAACATAATCACAGCATAATGATATAATAAACATAATAATGGTACTAAAAATAATCTCAGTACCTACTTCACTTCTATCTTGAAGATACCAACTGCAGTGTCAGCGATGTTCATGATCTTTCAAGTTATATAGGCGAGGAAATCATCAAAATTCACTGCAAGAGCCTTCTCAACATATACCACGCGCTTTACAATGAATTTTTGAAAAGCTTTGAATTGTCGTAGTATAAGAAATAAAGTAGCAGAATTTCACCACCTCATAAAGAGATATGCAGATTTCATTTCACCACCTCATATATGCAGATATAATCGTAGGTACAGAAAGCTGGCTTTCGAAGGACATATCAGATCATGAAGTATTTCCGAAGTGTTTTACCGTATACAGAAAGGATAGAGTAAGCAGAAACGGAGGAGGAGTATTCATAGCTGTGAAGGAGCCGTATGTCAGTAGAAGAGAACTTATTTCAGAGCGAAATGTAGAAAGCATTTGGTGTTCCGTTAAAAGTAAAAGTAGTAACGCAAAAAAGATATATGTAGGAGCATATTACAGGCCACCGGACGCAGACGTCAATTCTATAATGGAGCTAGAGTCAGAGATACTTACATTACTTTCTGGGAAGAATGATAGAGGAATAATAGTACGCGGAGATTTCAATCTCCCTTTGATAGACTGGAATACGTGTAGTTTCATTACAGGAGGTAAGGATAAGGAACTCTGCGAATCACTGTTGAACACCTTTACGTCACATTCTTTACAACAGCTAGTAACAAAACCGACCAGGGAAACAGCATTCTAGACTTATTAGCAACAAATATACCCGAAAGAGTTCTAAATACAGTCACAGACATAGGAATTAGTGATCATAAAATAGTGCATGCGAAATTTATTGTAGGCGTTGAAAGACATTATAAACTAAGGAGGAGGGTATACTTATTTGGCAAGGCTAATTACGACGGTATGAAAGAGGAATTAAGGGAATCGTTTCATGTATTTAGCGAACTAAGCAAAGGATTAGATACAGAGGATTCGTGGAGAGAATTTCTTGAGGTCACCCGCAAAGCAGTTAATAAATACATACCAAGTAAATTCATTAGTGATAATACAGAGCCAGAGTGGTATAACGCGGAGGTTAGGAAATCACTAAAGCGACAAAGGGTATGCCACGCTAGGATGAAAAATGCAGGACGGGGTCTATCGGTAGAGGAAAAAAATGAGTTAGATCAAAACTATAAAAAATCGAGAGCATTAGCAAGGAAATCATGTCGGAAAGCGTTATCACATTTCAAGAGCAAGATGTTAGGAGAATATTTAGATAGCAATCCTAGAGCGTTTTGGTCATATGTGAGAGAGCTTCAGGGAAATAGGTCCACAGTGCACACACTAAAAAACGATAAAGGGATTAGAGTTCCCAGCAGTGTAGAAAACGCCAATACTTTAAACACCTTCTTCCAAAGCGTATTCAACTCATCGTCACACAACGCAGTGGAACCACCGCCGAACACTATCAGTGAGCAAATGCCCGAAATAAAAATTTCATGTCGCGGAATAGAGCAGCAGTTAAAAAGCATAAGTAAAAACAAATCACCAGGTCCCGATCAAATTCCTTCCAGATTATATAAAACATTAGCTCCTGAAATAGCCCCCTATCTAGAAATAATATTCAATAAAACACTAAAGAACCACACAGTACCCAAAGTTTGGAAATTAGCTAACATTACACCTATATTTAAAAGCGGTGATAGGGAAGAACCTAGTAACTACAGAAAAATTTCACTCACGTCAATCTAAGATATTTGAGCACATTGTAGTCAGTTCGATCATGGGGCATTTGGATAGTCAGGGATTACTCATAAACAGCCAACATGGGTTCCGGAAAGGTAGATCTTGCGAGACACAATTAGCTTTATTCGTACACGATATTTTAGTCTACGGCGAAAACAGTACTGAAGTTGATGCGATATTTTGGGTACTGTAGTTAGTAGTAAGTTTAGACTCTTTGCAGACGATGCGGTAGTGTATAGGGGTATATCAAGAGAAGAAGACAGGAAATCGCTTAGCAAAGATTTAGATGCAATTCATGAGTGGTGCGACAAATGGCAGTTAGAGCTTAACCTTAAAAAGTGTGTAGCTATCAATTTTTGGAGGAGGAATACTTCGAAAGAGTGTACCTATAAAATTAGTAACACGAAGGTCGAAAACGTAGAAACCATAAGATATTTAGGTGTAACAATCACTAAGGATTTATCGTGGGGAAGACACATAAGGGAAATATGCGGCCGGGCGAAGAGAAAGCTAGGATTTATAAAAAGAGTCCTAGGGAAATGTGACGAGAAGACAGAAGAGCGATGCTATTTTTCACTAGCTAGGCCCCACCTTGAGTATGCAGCCAGTGTATGGGATCCTAATGAATTAGGTTTGATCAGAGAACTAGACAGTGTGCAGCGTAGAGCAGCTAGGTTCGTTAAAAGATGTTACGATAGGTTGAGTAGCGTTTCAGAATTAATACAAGAATTAAGGTGGGAATCATTATCAGAGCGTAGGTTAAAGTACAGATTAAATCTATTAGAGAAATTTCAATCGGATAGCTTTACTGAAGATGTTAGGCACATATTAAAAACACCAGCGTATTATGCTAGATTCTATAGGTGCTATACGAAAGTTCATGATATTAATTTTTGTTTCTTAATGATATATTCATTGAGTACAGCAGAGTATCATGCTATTTTCGACCAGATAAATAAGATTAGAGAGATAGATTGTCGTACCGATAGATTCAAAATGGCATTTTCCCCCGTAATATAAGAGAACAGAATAGGCAGCATAGCAATGAGTTATGTAGGGGAAATATTTCAGAGTATTCTGTAGTGCATGATGCATATATTAACCCCTCAAATACTATAGATACTAACAATCTAGTTGTATGAGACTCTTTGGTTGCTTGTTTGCATGTTGGTAGTGCATGCTTGGGGATCTTCACCCCCTGCCACACACCCTCGCGGTGGCTTGCAGGGTATCGTGTAGATGTAGATGAACAATAACTTAGACGTGGTATCTTCTGGAGTAGGGATAACTCTTTCTTCTCGTTTGTGGCGTGTACGACTGAAGAAGTGATTTCCAAAGTTTAAAAAGAGACTGAGTTTTTTATTTGATCGCATAGACACAGGTACTCCAAGAATGGATAACATTTGATTGAAAATGAAGACAAAGTGAAAAGATGGAAAGAATATCTAATAGAGTTGTACAACGGAAACAGGTACTCCAAGAATCGATAACTTTTGATTGAAATGGAGACAAAGTGAAGAGATGGAAAGAATATCTGGAAGAGTTGTACAACGGAAACAATCTCAGCACAAAAGTGATCGAAGAGGAAAGAGAATTTGAAGTGGATGATATGGGAGCATCAATATTAAGATCGGAATTTGACGAAGCAATAAGGGACCTTCGGATGAATAAGGCTTCTGGAATTGATGATATTCCAGTAGAACTAATAAAAAATGCTGGAGAGAAGACATTAACCAATCATTACAAGACCATCTGCAACCTGCACTCAACAGGACAAATACCCAGGGAATTCGAGAAAAACATCATCATTCCTATTCCCAAAAAGGAGAGAGCGGAGAAATGCGAAAATTTTAGGACTATAAGCCTGACGACACATGCATCACATATTGACGAGGATCATCTACAGAAGAATAGAACGAAAATCAGAGGAGTTTCTGGATGAAGATCAATTTGGATTTAAAAAAATTAAGGGTACAAGAGAGGCAATATTGGCCCTTAGGTTGCTCATAGAGAAGAGAATAGAGAAGGAAAAACCGACGTTCATTGCATTCGTGGATTCAGAGAAGGCTTTTGACAACGTAGATTGGAATTCAATGCTTGGAATTTTGAAAGGAATCGGAGTGTCCTACAATGACCGAAGAATAATCCAAAGTCTGTATAAAAACCAAGTAACTGTGATTAAATCTGAACCCAACTTGTGATGAAGCATAAATAAAGAAAGGAGTGAGACAAGAGACACTGTCTTCTGTACTTCATAATGTTGACATTGAGAAAGCCATCAATGATCTCAAGGAGATGTCTTCTGGAGTGAATGTTCACGGATAAAAAATTAGCATACTGCATTTGCTGATGATATAGCACTCGTAGCAGCGACAAAGAGGGATCTGAATAAGACTAAAAAAAATGGAAAGGACAATGGCCAGATATCATCTGAAGATCAATAAGAAGAAAATTAAGATATTGGTGTGCAGCATGAAAGAAGAGGCCAAAACCAACGTTGAACTAGGAAAACAAAGAATGGAAGAGGTGTTACCTAGGAAGCAGAGTAACCAACGATGGACAAAGGAAGAAAGAAATAGTCAGCAGAATAGCCCAGGCAAAGAGAGCATTCTATCAAAAGAAGAATCTACTTACCGCTGGAAATACAAGCGTAGAAGTAAGGAAACAATTCACCGGAAAGTATATCTGGAGCGTGTTTCTTTATGGCAGTGAGGCATGGACGATGACAGCAGTGGAGAAGAAAAGGGTGGAAGCATTCGAAATGTGGTGCTTCAGAAGAATGATGAAGATTAAATGGATGGACTGAGTAAGTAACGAAGAAATCCTAAGTGGGAGAAAAGAGAGATCTTCTGAATACCCTAAGAAGAAGAAGGGACAACTCAATCGGCCACATCATAAGACACGATGGCCTGAGGAAGACAATCGTCCAGGGACAAGCGGACGGGTAGAATGGCAAAGGGAGTCCTCGTGCGAGATATATAGAACAAGTGATGAAGGATGTGAAAGAGAAGAACTACGTAAATATGAAGAGATTAGCTGATAGGACTCAGTGGAGAGCTGCGTTAAACCAATCTGCGGATTGATGACCAATGATGATGGTTAAAATGATGATGACTATAAGAGAACACAATAGACAGCATAGCAAAGGGTTAGGTAGGTGAAATCTGAGTAGTCTGTAGTGTGGGGGTTGTGGTGGCCTAGTGGGTAGAGAAAAAGTCCGAAGACTAGAAAATGCCAAATTAATTATGGAAAACGATATTTCGTTTGCCATACTTAATTTGGCATTTGGATTTTCTAGTCTTCGGAAATTTTCAATTAAGCCAAAATAGAATCTCTCATTATTTCATCTAGTGGGTAGAGGACTGGGCTACTGACCGGAGGGATCCGGGTTCAAATCCCGGGCAATAGCCTTTCTGGACACCCTTATCCAAAATACTCGCGATTCGATTTTCTGCATGACAGAACTTCGTAGGAAATCACAGGTGGCCCAAGGAAAGGAACTGGCCCCCCTTCCCTGATTGTGAAAATTTCACACGCCATTAGCTTAGTACGGGGTGAGCTCTACTCTCAGCTATCAAAACCAACCTTCGGGTTGAATCACTGAGAGAGTCTGTAGTGCATGATACATGTATTTACAACCAATCCTTTCATTACTATGTAGATGATAACCATCTAGCTGCATTTAACCCTATTATGTAGCATGTTTCCATGTAGTAGCCTAGTTACATGTCAATAGTGCCTGTTTGGTGATCTTCACCTCCTGCCACACACCCTCGTGTTGACTCGCAGGGTATTACGTAGATTTAGATCCTTGGAAGCTCAACCTCTTTCGATTAGCACTGATCCTTTAGAAGGGATAATAGAATAATCCCATGGAATGAAGTTGTGCAGACGCAGACTATTTTTGGTACGACAATCATCTACATCTACATCTACATAATACCCTGCAAGCCACCACGAGGGTGTGTGGGAGGGGGTGATTTCTCACCAAACATGCACTACATATCATGCATTAAAAAGGAATAGTATGCATATATAGTAGTCAGAACAACACTATTAAAAAAAAAGATACAAATTGCTAAGCAAACATGCAAAAACATTCTGTTAGTAGGGTTAGCTTTAAGTACTCATACCAACATGCAGCTACCAATGCTATTCATTGCTACTCTCTGATAGGACATATTTACCGTTATTCGTATCTCTAATTGTTCGAGGGAAAAAGGACATTTTGAATCTATAAGTTCGGCAATCAATTTCTCTAATTTTATGAATATGGTCCAGTCTGCCATAGTAAGTTGGGGTTCGTAAAATATTTTTAACATCATCACTGAAAATATTGCCTTGGAATTTGTTTAAGAGATTACGTCTAAATTTCAACCAGCGATCTGACAATGATTCCCATTTCAATTCATTTAATAGACTGGTTACGCTAATATAATTATCGTATCGTCCCTTTACAAATCTTGCCGATCGTCGCTGCACACGTTCAAGTTCATTACTTAGACCGATTTCGTAGGGATCCCATACACTGGCAGCATATTCCAAATGAGGTCTAACAAGGGAAAAGTAGCTGATTTCTCGTACATGATCGTCACATTTACCCAATACTCTTTTGATGAAACCCAGTTTACGATTAGCTTGGCCCATTATTTCACGCATATGTTTACCCCAGGAAAGATCATGTGTCAGTCTTATTCCAAGATATTTATTGGATTCCACGTTTGTTAATTCATTATTACTTATTTTGTATGTATTTATCAATTACGATCACGTCCATCTTGATGCAAATGAAGTCGGCGTCTCAAAAGCTGAACGGGTAAACAACTCCACGGGCCCAAAAAATAAAACATTTAAAGTTTCCGCGCCAGTAGGGTCTCCGAGGGACATATTAATTACGGATCGAGCACTTCATCATTCGCTTCGGGAAATCGGCTGATTAGTGAAACGGAGTCCGCTCTGGTCACCATTTGCTGGCCAATCTCACGTAGGCTGTGAGCAAAACGACGCCTCTCCGGGCCCATGAAGACCTTCCGCGAGGAGCACTTCTGCTTCAAGGGCATCCATATTTCAACTCCGGACGCACGAGTTGACTTGGCGATGTTTGGGAAGGGCATCGACGCTGGCGAGGTGAAAGAATCGTTTTATCCTAGCGGTCACGAAAACGATCACGAAATCACTGATGCGGAGTCGAAAGAAATTCGGATCATATGAAGAGCTGTGGCTCACCGGGGAAAACGTTTCGCGACTCACCGTTCACCGCCGGAGACATGAAAGGATTACTGGTAGCTAGAATTATATGCATTCTAGTCTTGTATTCCGCGCGAAAACGATTAACACGTGCGTCGTCAGCCTTCTCGCAGCTACGACATCCGTCCACCGCGATCGCAGCGCCTGCTCGCCAGAAAATGTGTGGCGACTATTATATCTGTGGTGGCGACCAATTACGAACGAAATGATCCGCAAAATGATCCGACTCCGTCGCCGTGATCAAGAACAAGGCCATCTCGACATACAGGCCTGGCACTCACTTCTATGACGCCACGATAACACTTATTCATACACATGCTTGGATACACAACTATTTCGCCAGGGTAACTTTTGCCGGCTTCATCATTTAGAAATCTAGCGCTTAATTAAATTTTAATCGGTGTTGCTGAAAACAGAACAAGCGTAAAACATGAAAATTATCGTCAGTAAAAGTTATATGTTCAATAAAGTTGGGAACTTCATTTGTTACTAAGAGAGTAGCACTACATAATAATAAAACTAATAAGGCTTTCTAATTTAAAAAGGTGTTCGGCAGCCAATGAATCATGAACACAAATGAATGACAATGGTGATAAGAAACTAAAAGAAATTTAACTGTCAAGCTTACCCCAAGATGAAGCATGCTGATAAGATACTGATGCTTCGTCTATTTGCCGATGACGCAGTAGTGTACAGGGAAATTCTATGCCCAAACGATAAAGAATATTTAAATATTGACCTACAAGCAATTGAAACTTGGTGTGATACATGGCAGTTAGAATTAAACTTTAAGAAATGTCTTGTAATGAATTTTTGGAAAAAGAATAGTTCTCCTCCTACCACTTACAAAATAAGTAATAATGAATTAACAAACGTGGAATCCATTAAATATCTTGGAATAAGACTGACAAATGATCTTTCCTAGGGTAAACACATTCGTGAAATAATGGGTCAAGCGAATCGCAAACTGGGTTTCATTAAAAGAGTACTGGGTAAATGTGACGATCATGTACGAGAAATCAGCTACTTTTCCCTTGTTAGACCTCATTTGGAATATGCTGCCAGTGTATGGGATCCCTACGAAATCGGTCTAAGTAATGAACTTGAGCGTGTGCAGCGAAGATCGGCAAGATTCGTAAAGGGACGATACGATAATTATATTAGCGTAACCAGTCTATTAAATGAATTGAAATGGGAATCATTGTCAGATCGCAGGTTGAAATTTAGACTTAATCTCTTACACAAATTCCAAGGCAATATTTTCAGTGATGATGTTAAAAATATTTTACGAACCCCAACTTACTATGGCAGACTGGACCATAATCATAAAGTTAGAGAAATTGATTGCCGAACTGACCGATTCAAAATGTCCTTTTTCCCCCGCACAATTAGAGATACGAATAACGGTAAATATGTCCTATCGGAGAGTAGCAATGAATAGCATTGGTAGCTGCATGTTGGTATGAGTACTTAAAGCTAACCCTACTAACAGAATGTTTTTGCATGTTTGCTTTGCAATTTCTATCTTTTTTAAATAGTGTAGTTCTGACTACTATATTAATACTATTCCTTTTTTATGCATGATATGTAGTGCATGTTTGGTGAACAATCACCCCCTGCCACACACGCTTGTGGTGGCTTGCAGGGTATCATGTAGATGAGATGTAGATGCAAACATTAAGAAAACAAATGAAGATACAGTAAATCACAACTGCTGTGAGGAAACTGAAAGAAATTTAACCTTGTAATCCAAGGTAAAGAATGAAATAGGCATGTAACTTACCAGCCTAATTTCTTGTTACCGTGCACTTCACTATCTTAGGATTCCAAAACCTGAAAGAAACATATGAATAGTAATATTGCACCCAAAACTTAAAATAAACGGTATTGCATACCATTAAAACAGCACGTTTCACAATCCCAAACATGAACATACAAATATCAACAATGCAAGTCCTTCAAACTATTCAGGAAACAATCGAGCAGCACCTTTCGTTCAGATTTTTTTTGTGACGTCACAGAAAATTTTTGTCCCATGTAGCAGGCCTGTATATCGAGGCGACCTTTCCAGGTACGACCGTCGTACCATCAAGGGAGCATGGTTTGTACTAACAACTATGACGTTTATTCCAAATATGGGTATAGTTGTGACGCTGAATTCGACTTTACATGTCCCCCATTTTCTTTTTGGACTCTCGAGGAATCCTAGCGGTAGGATTATCAAAGTGAAACAAATTATGAACGCTAGAATCCTAGAGAGAGAGAGACTAAAGGGGAAAGGGAGGAAATATCTCCGATCATCGGAACGTATGTAGCTAATTTCGAGGAGAGACGCGGGACAGGAACGAATCGCCACTTCGATTTCCGCTCCCAGCCCCCCGGGGAAACAAAAAAAGAGCGACCCCCGAAACATCTTGTCGTGGAAAATTTATGTTATTCCCTCCGGATTTAACGTTCGGAGGGAACCTGTCGGTCGGCACGGCATTCGCTGACCATGCTCCGTGGCCGACTCGTTTCAAGTCCTACTCTCCCGCCGACAGCGACCACGCAGTCGAATGGACGATCAATCGAGCAGAAGCCAGAGCCAGGTCGAGAGACCTTCGCCGCATAAATTTCCACCGGTCTCGAAGCGACTCTACCGTCGGGACTGCAAAGGAGGTTATTCACTCCTTCTCACAGACACGACATTAAGGAGAGATGAAAAGGGAGCCCAGTGGGGTTGTGGTTGAAACTGTCGGGATTATTTGGAATTGGTAACTAAGGAGTCACGTGGTATAAAAACAAATGGTTCTAAAATTTGGTGTGTTAAAACCGCTGATTACAACATGTAATCATATCTGAGGGCTCTATACATCTATATCAACATAATACCCTGCAAGCCACCATAAAGGTGTGTGGCAGGGGGTGAACTCTCACCAAACATGCACTACATATCATGCATAAAAAAGGATTATTACTTGTATAGGTACTGTTAAAAAGTACGCCATTTAAAAAAAGATGAAAATAGCAAAGCATACATGCAAAAACATGCTGTTAGTTGGGTTAGCTTTAAGTCCTTATATCAACATGCAGCTACCAATGTAGTACCAATGTTCATCTTTATTAGACCGGGAATAATGTCATGGAACTCGAAGATTTATTTCCTGAAAGATCAGCCGAGTGAAAATTGAATGAATATATGTTGAATCATCGCTAAGAAAATTAATTGGTACTACAAAACTAATATCCAGGAAGGGAATATATATCACTCGCGTCACTTCGCTTAACACGTCTGATTCCTGACTTGATTTTAATTAACGTAGTTCACCAGGCGCTGGTAAACGGCTCAATTGGTTAAGAGCAAACCTCGACCTGTGATTTATTGTTGCTATAAGCAGAGAGATATTATGGAAATCAATTCCAAAGTTTAAAGATATATTTCCTCAACATATATTAATCTTTAAGATGAATGCATACTTTTCTGAAACGGATACTATCTCTTTCATATGAAAAATAAAAGTACCTGGTACAGGCCAGGTAAAAAACCAAAACATCACGAAAATGTTTCGTGTTGCGCTATTATGGTGATGACACACGTTTCCTATCAATGGATCAACTATAAGAGCAGAGAGTTTTCGCTATTGTTGGAAATATTGGCGTTGGAGGCGCCACATTTGGATGTCGTATCGTTCTCATTTATTGATCACTCATTGATATCATCTCACTATTAATACTCATCTATAAGAGAACACAATATGCAGCATAAGCAAAGGGATAGGTATGGGAAATATTGTAGAGTAGTCTGTAGTGCATGATGCATGTATTAAGAACTAATTCCTTTGTTACTATATACATACTAACCATCTGGCTGCATATGACCCTATTATCTAGCATGTTTTCATGCAGTAGCCTAGTTGCAAGTCGATGGTGAATATTTGGTGATATTCACCCCATGCCACACACCTTCGTGTTGACTTGCAGGCAGGGAATCGAACCGGAACTGAACCGCTGACAAAACGAACAGCTCCGGCGAATCCGATGAATTGTATGTTCTTCTTTGTAGTGTGATTTCTTCTTCTTGATTTGCAATATTCTTGTGTGTGAAGTGATGTGAAGATTTTGGTTGGAGTAATTTATTAAGCATTTGTTTATATGTGTTTTTGGTAGTACTGCTGGTTGATTTATTTTGGAGATTTCAATTTTTGTTTATAACTAATCAGGTTCCGGCGGTAGCAAATATGGGGGCTGTTCTGCTGTTGATGTCATCTCTGAATGATATCTGAATTTGTGAAAATAGCATTTAGTATTGAATTTGTGCCTCGAGAGTAATCCGTAGACTCGCTAGGAAAAGGTTGTATCAGGTTTGGTGGATCAAGATGGGTGATAGCAGGATGAATTCTGACGGTTTTCTTGGTGATCTTACAAGGGTGCATGGAGGAGAGTATATTCTGTTGAGGAATAAGGTTTTCGGTGAGGCTGAGATTCCACATGTTGTGGCACAAGGGATTAAGATGCTTGTCTATGGAGCGTTTGAATTTCAAGCAGTTGTTTTGGATATATTCAGTAATGAGGAGTATCCCCAGTTCGTTGTGTAATGACGCATTACGCAACCCGGACGCACGCACGCACGCAACACATTGTCCCGGAGCACGTCTTTGCGCTCCGGGCCGAACGGACGAGGATACCATGATGCATTAGACAGTTACTAAAGAGTTCTTGTTGAGCCCCTAGCATGACATCTACATCTACATCTACATAATACCCTGCAAGCCACCACAAGCGTGTGTGGCAGGGGGTGATTTCTCACCAAACATGCACTACATATCATGCATAAAAAAGGAATAGTATTAATATAGTAGTCAGAACTACACTATTTAAAAAAGATAGAAATTGCAAAGAAAACATGCAAAAACATTCTGTTAGTAGGGTTAGCTTTAAGTACTCATACCAACATGCAGCTACCAATGCTATTCATTGCTACTCTCCGATAGGACATATTTACCGTTATTCGTATCTCTTATTGTGCGAGGGAAAAAGGACATTTTGAATCGGTCAGTTCGGCAATCAATTTCTCTAACTTTATGATTATGGTCCAGTCTGCCATAGTAAGTTGGGGTTCGTAAAATATTTTTAACATCATCACTGAAAATATTGCCTTGGAATTTGTGGAAGAGATTAAGTCTAAATTTCAACCTGCGATCTGACAATGATTCCCATTTCAATTCATTTAATAGACTGGTTACGCTAATATAATTATCGTATCGTCCCTTTACAAAAAATGACGTTACCATAAAAAAAAGCTAGACCAATTTTACAATTACGTCTGATTTTGCATGGGTGAATGGGTTTCTTTTGGCTTTAAGATTCGACTTTGTAGGAAATGAATATATATTTCAACGTTTTTTTGAAGGAGGAAGTGGAACTGAATACGAAGGCAAAGATAAGAAATCAGATTCTGAAGGGTGAGGTAGAAATAACAGATTGAGGGGTATGTGGCTAATATGCCGGGTAATAGTAATATTTGTTTGCAACTTGCAAGAGGGCATGATGCTTCCATGATGAGAAAGAAATATATTGCATTGATTTCGGTAGTATGAGTGATTTTATCCATCATGTCGAGCTAACATAGCTTACATAATGAGAACAATTACTCATTTAGGGCCAATTAATGATATCAATTTGCCCCGCAGGTTTATGAAATTCGTAATAGTATATAACGAGTTTTGTGAACATTCAAAGTTCAATTAAATTGAGAATTGAGAAAACTGGTGTTTAGCCACCCTATGGAGATGGTTTTGGTCAAAGTCGCTCCTCCCTCCGTCAAACCGGAGCGTTCCTTCAAGCACTCCGCTCCGAACCAGAGAGGTCGCTACGAGGGTTCGTATCGTATCGTATTTTCTTCTACAAGGCGTATTTGTCTTTTCGGTTCCTCTCAGCCTGATGCCCTTGCGGCGCAGCTCTTTAGGAAGGGATTTTTGTTTAACTTGTGTTCAGGATTGATGGAAGTTTGTGTGAATTTGTGTGTGTTCTTCTTTGTTAATAAATACCTGTGCATTGAATGTACGTTCTTCTTTGTAGTGTGATTTAACGATGAATTTTTCTTGGTTTTTCATGCTCTTGTGTGTGATGTGATGGGAAGTTTTTTGTTAGTGTAATTGATTCAGCATTTGTTTATATGTCATAGGTAGTACTGCTGTTTGATGTATGTTAGGGATTTCAATTTTTGTGTATAACTAATGATAATTTTCATTGGTAATCCGGCCCCTTCATGAATGCTTTGTGGAGAATGTTCGAGTTCAGTACTCCGTCCGTCGGATGGGACATTAAGCCGTGGTCCCCTTGGCGCCTTTCGATAAGAGCACACGCTAATGCCGACGCCGGGTTTCTCTCCACCCTTCCTCCCTTTCCTTCCATTCCCATTGTTGTACCTTTCTTCCCAGATTGAAGCGCCGATTAGTGTGGGAATGAATTGGAAAACAGCAGATAGAAAATTCTTCCATTTGAATCAGTACTAATATTGAATCTTTAACTCAACATTTTTCACGCTACAATCTGTTTCACTGCTAAGCCGCCGCCATCCACGTCTAATCATTAGCAGCAGTGAAAACTCCCAGCACTGACGTCCGCGTAAAAGAGGCATCACAATCTACATCTACATAAACCCTGCAAGCCACCACAAGGGTGTGTGGCAGGGGGTGATTTCTCACCAAACATGCACTACATATAATGCATAAAAAAGGAATAGTATTAATATAGTAGTCAGAACTACGCTATTTAAAAAAGATAGAAATTGCAAAGCAAACATGCAAAAACATTGTTAGTAGGGTTAGCTTTAAGTACTCATACCAACATGCAGCTACCAATGCTATTCATTGCTACTCTCCGATAGGACATATTTACCGTTATTCGTATCTCTAATTGTACGAGGGAAAAAAGACATTTTGAATCGGTCAGTTCGGCAATCAATTTCTCTAATTTTATGATTATGGTCCAGTCTGCCATAGTAAGTTGGGGTTCGTAAAATATTTTTAACATCATCACTGAAAATATTGCCTTGGAATTTGTTTAAGAGGTTAAGTCTAAATTTCAACCTGCGATCTGACAAAGATTCTCATTTCAATTCATTTAATAGAATGGTTACGCTAATATAATTATCGTGTCGTCCCTTTACAAATCTTGCCGACAATGGAGGAATATTATCTTCCCTGAGTTCACCTTCGTGACGTCGCAGAAAATGCGGTCACCGCATCGCTGCTGTTTCAAGATCGAAGCCGGGGGAGGGCGAGGACGACATTTCTTTCCGCCCGTCTCCGGGACACCTCTTGGCGAAGCGGTCACTAGGTCCGAAGGCTCAAGTTCACCACTTGACCACCACCGATGGCCGAAAGCTACGGGGGGACCACGGTGCATTCCGAGAACAATGCTGGACCCTTCTCGTGTAAGTAATGAAGGGAGACGTAGCGAAAGGGGGTTTTGTGCGTGTGTCGGTGGTGACATCTTGAAATGAGGCTGAGAATGTTGGTGAGGTGCCGGAATTGACTTCTCCCGACCGGCCTTGGAGGGCAAGAGGGACGGAAACCGCACGGGCGGTTCGGGTCATTGTGCAGATCGACCACCGCCGACCGCTCAGGTGAAGGAAATATGGCCGCAAGGATGTTGAACAATACGCTCCAAGGGTGGGAGGCTGGACGCAAAAGAAACCAAAAGATCAAAAGAAGGTTATTTTATATTTTCACCTTTTGTATGACTCTTTGCGGGAAGGCGGGAGATCCGTTTCGCTCTCTTAATGATCGGCTCACGAACGGTTCGTGAATTGTCGAAGCCTAAATGGAGGAATACGGTGAAGGTGAGTGAAAAATTGTTTGTCCCTATCATTTTAATTATTCGGATGACCAGTCAAGATAATTCATGTCCGATAATTTCCTTTATACCAATGTTGGAATTTGCATTTGTTTCTCGCTACATTTTACGTTAATAGTGTTTTTAGAAATCATTTGTTGATAATATACAAGTCGTGATTTAAAAACGTTTAAGTTCTTCACGTTGTGCAAATTCCAAAAATACAATTTAAAATCGTTAGTATCTTTCTCGCTCTTGCTTTTTTTCCAACTCAAGCTTCAAGTGGAAACGATAGTGGCTCCATTTCACGTTCTTTATGAAGATGAGATGGGAACTAATGGCAGGCGGAGATAATGAAACGGATCGAGAGTCGAAAGATACGATACAGAGCGGATGAATCGTCTAAAAGACCAGCACATGATCGGCAGTACACCGCTTGAGATCCGAAGATGGTCACGCCGCCTGAGTGGCGGAGTTTAACTACAAAAAAGTGACATTTTATGACGTATTCTCACTAAAGTGGGATTACAAAATAACCCCGCGGAAGTGTAAAATAAGAGGGTCACACTAAAACTCATCGTGCAGGAGAGGTCCTTTCCGTTGTCTCCCGAACGGTGTTTAAAGGGTCAACATCTCACCCAAGACTATCATAGGTAGGCGGAGAAATAAATATCCTTAAATCACTATTCTTGGCACTAAGGGGCATATAAGTGTTGCACGATGTCGTAAAGAAAGGCGGAGAAAAATATTGGCGCATGGCTGCAATAGAAAAAATGCCATTGATTACGGTTGAAAAGCCAGTGCTATAAAGGGCTCATCGCATAGGGCAAAACTGTTATACGTTTTGGACGTAGAGTTGGATGGTTTCTATAGATGGTGGGGGAAGAATTTTTCGCGTTACATCACAAACGATGCACATCGCTTTCGTTTTTATAATTGACTTAAGCGGCACAATCGAGAAGTGTCTTGTAGTATGTTCCGTCTGCTCCTTGCAGCGGTGGATTATGCGTTTTTTATGAAACAACAAGGAATCCCTCCGGTGACAAGATATGCTTGCTTTAAAAGTAAGAAAAATGTGAGCTTATCTATGTGGCTGTTGACGTTAGGTAAAGGTATATCGCACCATTATGATAAAATAACAAAACTACAACAATAGCATATGTTATGTGCCGCTTAAGTCGATTATAAAAACCAAAGCAATGGAAGCGTTTATATCCTTTGTGATGTAACGCTAAACATTCTTACCACGCTATCTACTGAAAACTTTCAGTACTACATCCAAAACGTAGTATAACATCTACATCTACATAATACCCTGCAAGCCACCATAAAGGTGTGTGGCAGGGGGTGAATTCTCACCAAACATGCACTACATATCATGCATAAAAAAGGATTAGTAATAATATAATAGTCAGAACCTCACTATTTAAAAAAGATAAAAATAGCAAAGCAAGCATGCAAAAACATGCTGTTAGTTGGGTTCACTTTAAATCCTCATACCAACATGCAGCTACCTATGGATATATTGGATTTATTTACCGTTATTCATATCTCTTATCGTACGAGGAAAAAAATACATTTTAAATTTGTCAGTTCAGCAATCAATTTCTTTAATTTTGTGATTATAGTCCAGTCTACCATTGTAAGTTGGGGTTGGCTAAATATTTTTAACGTCATCCTGAAAATATTGTCTTGGAATTTATTTAAGAGATTAAGTCTAAATTTCAACCTGCTATCTGACAATGATTTCCATTTTAATTCACTTAATAGACTGGTTACGCTAATATAATTATCGTGCCGTCCCTTTATAAATATTGCCGATCCACGCTGCACACGTTCAAGTTCATTATTTAGGCCCATTTCGTAGGGATCCCATATACTGGCAGCGTATTCCAAATGAGGTCTAGCAAGGAAAAGTGGCTGTTTTACCATAACAGTTTTACCATATGCGGTGAGTCCTCTATATTATACTAGTACTTAGGGAGCTTAGAGGCCAAATCGTTTTAATTTGACATGAATAGAGGAACACCTGCCACAAGGTGTATTCCGCACAAATAGTTTCAACTAGCTATGTTATCATAATTAATAGGTGAAACCAATAATGTGAAGTAAAACGTGTGGGAAAACAAAGTATCCTTTCTTCACGGACTGCGTGGTAGCCAAACGTGGGTATAACGTTGTCCGCTGATATGGGAGGTCTCGGGTTCGAATCGAGGAGAGGCCTTTTGTAGACGTCCATCCAAACCCAAGATGAGGATATTACAAGCTACTACACATTTCTGGGAAACTGCAGACGGCACTACTGGCTTTATGTGACAATTTCACTAGCTGTTGGGCTTCGTGGTCGGCCCAACCCAACAAAACCAACCTTAGGGTTGAACAAAACTTTTCTTACTTACCTTTCTTTAGAATGAACCGCTATCACCATAGCCTTTACCGCGTGCTCTAAGTTTATTTTTCGTGATCGAGTTTTTCAGCAAATGAAGTTAATCAGCGCATCAATAAATTAAATGTTTTTCAAAGGAAAAATACTATGCCAATCCCAGAATGGGAGCTATGCATGAAATTTGTTTCTCGTGTATTGATGATGTACTTGATTCAAAATTTATTTTCTCACCAATTTAAATATATAAGCCAAAATGTCCAGCGTGAAGCACAAAGATTGTAAATGCTATTAAAATTTTCCCAAAAATTGACGAAAGTCACGTGGCCTGAAACGCCTTCTGACGTCACTGCACGGATAGCTTCCGTATTGCAACGGAAGCAGACATACATTTAAAAAGAAAACAAAGCAAATGTATATTTTTTTGCCGTTCCTTGATCGAAACAATGACTGAAAAGGGATCGTGCAATCGGACAATTTGTCTTAATGGGCTCCCTTATGGTGGTATCCTTCTTAAAAAACAGCGATTGCTTTGCAACAAATAAACAACGAAAGGGTGCAATTTTAAAATTTCTATATCTTTGTAACTGAACCTCATTCTTCAGCAATACTTTCGTCAGGCACACTTTAGGTAATATTTTCATTCAAAGAGTTATAAAAAGAGTGCATGTTCCCCATTCACATGAAAAAAAGAAGAAAACAGCATCGACCGGAACTCGAATCCGGAAACTCCTCATTTCCGGGCAGGGGCACTTTTCTTTGAGAAGATTCTGCTCTATAATAGTGCATTTCAGCCGGTGCCTTTGCTAAGGTATGCGCGACCAGTTCGCAATCCTTGTGTATGCTACATGACTTGATAAGAACAAGCACTACTACATGGCTGGTCCGAGAGATTTAGTTTGAGATTCAAATAAAAGAAACTACTTGAGAAACAGAACCAACGAGATATAATTTTTTAACAATGTGCATTGCAGGACAATAAAAGAAACTACTTGAGAAACAGAACCAACGAGATATAATTTTTTAACAATGTGCATTGCAGGACATTTCGCTTAAGAAATGTCCTTCCCTTAAGAAAACTGTACTTCCTCCTCCCTCCGTAGTACTGAAAAGACCGACCCTTTGCGGTCCGATGTGGATGAGGTGGTTGGACCCGCGGATTTCCGCTCCAGTCTCTCTTGCGGTTCACCCCAGCCCACCAAGCCACGCGGTTTTCGCGAGAAATACTACCCCACGGTTGGAGATTGGATTACCGTGAAATATCTTTTTCAACCGAAACTAGATTTATTTTTCACGAAAAACCTGTGAAATGGAGGTCCTCCATAGGAACTGCGTTCCTGCCTTCTGATGCGCATGTTATCGATTCACAGTTGATATCCTAACACCGAGAGCAGGTTGAAATGGATATTTATATCGTTCTTGTTCATCTCCAAACGTCTCCTTCCTTTCATCGGATCATAACTTAACATATTCTTTTATTGCCAATTCTGATAGAGTTTGTAAAATAAAAAGACCCGCATTTTCCCGTTCGATCTGTAGAGTCGTTCCTGAGTTATAAGAGGCTAAAAACAGATGTGTTTAACCTTTCCGAAAAGTGGAAGTGCAACGGACTCGTACGTCATCCACTTCATCCAATCACAACTGACCACGCAGCTCCTTCGCCCAATCGCAATGGGGGACACGCGACTGACTCTGCCAATTGAAGTGGTTGTTAGATTCCATTCGGATTATTTCGGAAGGCATTCGACTACATTGTAATTTGTGAACAAGCAAATAATCTTTTGTACACTTTTAGTCACACCAAAATGTAAATGAAAATATTTTGTTTCTCAGTTTTTTTGGGTTGTTTGCAGGTTGCGACAGGATCTCTTCAGTCAGATCTTCCGCCCCCACCTCCACTCCCCTCTTTTTCCCTTAAAACAGTCAAGAACGGGAGATACATCTACATCTACACGATACCCTGCAAGCCGCCGTGAGGGTGTGTGGCAGGGGGTGAAGATCACCAAGCATGCACTAATAACATGCAAACTAGCAACTATATTGTCTCATGCAACTTGATTGTTAGTATCTATAGTATTTAAGGGATTAATACATGCATCGACTACAGACTACTCTAAAATATTTCCCCTACTTTTTCCTTTTCTCTGCTGTCTATTATATTCTCTTATAGTACGGGGGAAAAATGCCATTCTGAATCTATCGGTGCGACAATCTATCTCTCTAATCTTATTTATGTGGTCGAATCTAGCATAATACGCTGGTTTTTTTAATATGTGCCTAACATCTTCAGTAAAGCTATCCGATTGAAATTTCTCTAATAGATTCAATCTGTACTTTAACCTACGCTCAGAAAATGATTTCCACCCTAATTCTTTTATTAATTCTGAAACGCTACTCAACCTATCGTAACACCTTTTAACGAACCTTGCTGCTCTACTGTTCTCTGATCAACCCTAATTCATTAAGATCCCATACACTGGCTGCATACTCAAGGTGGGGCCTAACTAGTGAAAAATAGCATCGCTCTTTTGGCTTCTCATCACATTTTCCAAGTACTCTTTTTATAAATCCTAGCTTTCTCTTCGCTCGGCCGCATATTTCCCTTATGTGTCTTCCCCACGATAAATCCTTAGTGATTGTTACACCTAAATATCTTATGGTTTCTACGTTTTCGCTCTTCGCGTTACTAATTTTATAGGTACGCTCTATCGAGTTATTCCTCCTCCAAAAATTGATAGCTACACACTTTTTAAGGTTAAGGTCTAACTGCCATTTGTCGCACCACTCTTGAATTCCATCTAAATCCTTGCTAAGCGATTTCCTGTTCTCTTCTTTTGATATACCGCTGTACACTACCGCATCGTCTGCAAAAAGTCTAGATAGATGACGTAGATATCCTTAACGAAGCTCGTTCGGTGGGTGTCACCTTTTGCTTATTTTATTTGTCGATTAATGAGCAAATGGATCTATTCAGAAGATTGATTTTTCACTTAAATTCATTTTTTGTTTCTATCTAACAATTTGGTGGACAAAAGAGCGATTTCGGACCCGAGTAAACGCCCCATTCTCTATAGCAACTGAAAAACTTCCGCCTTTTTCCTCGCTAACCGAGAGTTCTGCCTCCACTAACCGCTCTGCTGCCCCAAATACCTCGACCCCTTCCTTATTTTTTCTGGTGATTCCCTTCCCTTCCTGACCACGCCTAGCATTGCTAGTTTTTCGCTCTTATCACTTTTCGTAATGTAGTCCAAAAAGTTACCCTTGCAACTACGATGTCCCACTAACTGCTATCCCTATTATATTTAAGACTTCCATTTTCCGGAAGATCTCATTTCCCTCGTGTCATTGTTATTCATCTTCATTCCATCTCCCTCGCAATCTATTATCAATGCGTATAACACGGCTTAGATAGTGTCTTAAAATATATTTCTTGAGAATCCTTTCTAAAATCCCCAGGTGGACTAATAAATCCGTTTCTGGGCAGGGGATCCTTTAAACGCTTCCAAGCTTATTTGTGCGGATCCCTTTTATCGTTATTTGAGTACGTCCTTTTTTTCGTCCCTTGGGCCTGTCATTTAGCCAATCAGAGCGCACGTTCTGAAAGAAACGTTTGGCTGCAGCCAAAAGCAGTCGACGAGATGTAAATCATCCATAGTTACGAAGTTGTTTACCGTATCTCGCGAACAAAAATGATACGAGAGGGGACGGTAAAAAGAGCGGCGAAATGATAGCTAGAGCTATCATTTTTGCGGTTCCAGAAAGCTATAGCTTAAATGATCCCTTAAAAGGGACGAGAAAAATGATCGTGTGATTCGGGCTTTACGAAGTTACAGTAGACGCTGATCCGTTGCATCGACAAACAATCTAATTTCCATCCACGGTATATATTGAATGCATTCTTTATTTATTCAATGTCTTCCGAGTTCAAAAGATAAGACGGGGTCGCATTTATTAGGGATTTTTAAGTCGCCTAGGTATGTTGGGAATTTAAAATTTAATTTCGTCCACATTGAGTGGATGTATTTCAAATGCCGAAACATATCCAGGCGCAGGCATGAATGTTTTTTTTTAATGCTTCACATTTTGGTCTGTCACATAATTTTGAACCATGGCAGCTGTGTTTACTTACATACTCAGACACAGTTTCATTTCGCCTGCATTCACGCAGCTTTTTATTGTTTTAGCTGTGTTTGCAAGATTTAGTAGAGTAGAAATAATAGTTCTGTAAGTATCATAATCGCCAACTCAACTCCCTTCCCACCCACTGAACACCCACCCCTCCCCGGGCCACCGAGCGGGTCAGAAGTCCTGGCACAGCGAGTAAGCAGATCGGATAGCTACACCTCTCTCTCTCCCCACTTCCCTTCCCCCTTCTCCCGAGTCATGGAATTCCTCCAGAGACTCCGTTGGCAGATCGGATATGCAACTTCCCACCTTTCCGTTGGACCCCCACCTCTTACCTTCCGTGGGAAAGTGCAGCGGTGGACGATACGGCTGGGAGGAAGGAGCCCGAGGGCGGGGGAGGAGAGGCGGAGAGGGGGGCATGCAGAGGGGTCGCTGGGAAGCGACGCCGGGATTGCGCGGCAGTTGAGTGCGGGCAGCCTGACGATGTTAGAGTAATAAAGAACATTACTAGAGAGATCCTGAGTTTCCTTCCTGAAATCCCTGTCAAATCGTAGTTCGACGCCCCGTTGAGAGTCGGGGGTCTTACACTGGTGTCAGAAGTGGGATTTGACAAATTTCGTTAGGGAACTCAGCGGCAGGGAAATCGCCATGGCGGGAAGGGTAAGCCTTGGGGGCCGCGAGATGGACCTACAACAGGCTATAACAGAGATGAGCGCGAAGATCCGCGAGCTCAGCGAGGACAATAACAGACTTCGACAGGCGGGGACGGCCACGGGAGAAGAGGGCGGTAGGAAGAATTTTGCGTTACTCGCGGCGGTGGAAACGTTCTCGGGGAGGCCGGGAGAGTCGGTTTCTGCATTCCTCGACAAGCTAGAACGAGCGGCTGATTTGGGAGGCCTGTCGGATGTAGATCGACTCAACGCGACCGTCTTGCGTCTGAGCGGCGACGCAGCCGAGTACTTCCGCAGTAAGGAGGAGTGCAGGACGGCGGAGACCTTTGAAGACCTTAAGGCACAACTCCTACAGCGATACCGCAGCAAACAAAGCGCCCGATTCTTCCGTGAGCTACTTGCTAACATGAAGAGGGGCGCTCAAGAGAACGTCGAGGCCTTCGCTGACAGAGTGCGGAAGGTGAATAGCAAGACGTACGATGTGGCTGGGCCTGCGGAGTTTGCCGCCGCGACCCGATACGAGGCGGATCAACGGGCCCTCGATGCTTTCCTGAACGGCCTGACCGGGGAGGTGGGTCGGCAATGCCGCCTCACCTCGCCGCAAAACTTCGACGACGCTGTCGAGGCTGCCATCCGGATCGAGGAGGTGGAGAGGCGTCCCATGAGAGAGGAGCCGGTGAGTCGCCGCGTCTTCCGGGCCCCGAGGGAAGTCAAATGTTTTAATTGTGGGGAGTTAGGGCACATGGCGAGGGAGTGCCGCAAGCAGAGGCGGTGCTTCAATTGCGGAGGAGGGGACCACATCGCCCGGGAATGCAGACCAAGCCATCGGTCGACAGGGTTAAACGACGGCGGGGCCGGCCACACCGCCGATTCCGGCCCCTACTAGATGTCATCCTTCCGAGGGTGGAGAGAGGCGGGGGACCTGTGGACCTGGTGGCAGGAGTGATCATCGAGGGAAAGATGGCCAGATTCCTGTGTGACACCGGTGCCCAGGTATCTCTTATATGCAGTAACGTTTGCGGAGAGGGGGGTGTTAGGAGGTCCCCCTACCGCGTTAAGGGTATTACGGGTGACGTGGTGAGGAGTCTAGGGGAGAAGGACATTGAATTTTTTGTCAACCGGGTTCGCTACGTCTGTCGCATGCAAGTGGTGAATGAGTTAGGCGGTTACGATGGGATTTTGGGTTTGGACTTTCTGGAAAAGTTTGGTTGCTCTATAGATGTGAAACATGGGACCCTTTCCATAGAGAATGAGATGTGGCGCTTGAGGAACGGGTGTAGAGAAGATTTAGACAGCAAGGAGTCAGCGAAACTGAGGGAACGATGTGGCACGGAGTGTCTAATCCGAGTATTAAAGACGGAAATACTACCGGGGAGGAGTGAAAAAATATTTAACGTTAAGGTGGTTGATCCCCATATTCCTACCGGCGCCGATGTCATCCTAGAATCTAAACTTGAGGACCTAGAAGGCTGTGTCGTGGCCAGGAGCATGTCGAAGTTGAACCGCAATCGGGAAATTTTTGTAAAAGTAGCCAATTTCAATGAGGGAGATGTCGCGTTAAGGAAGGGGACAATAATAGCATCCGTCGCAGAGTGGAAGGATCGGGAGACAGAGGAGAGTACCGATCAATTTCCGCGAGTGAATGTGATCAGACGCTGCGAAAATGAAATCAATTTCGCGGAAAAACTCAGCCATTTAAGTGACGGGGAACGGGATGTATTATTGCCGGTCCTTAATGATTTCAAAGACTTGTTTTCCTGTAATGGACCACCCACGCCAACAAAATTGGTGTCACACCATATCCCAACAGGTGATGCGAAGCCAATTTATAAGAAGGCTTACCGTACGCCCTTTCACCAAAAGGAAATAGTGGAAAGATTGGTACAAGAACAGTTAGAGGCGGGTGTTCTTGTGCCTAGCGCTAGCCCCTGGGCCGCCCCAATTGTTGTGGTCCCCAAAAAATCTACGGATGGAAGCGCCAAGTACAGATTTTGCGTAGACTACCGAGCATTAAATGCTATCACCACTCCCGATGTGTACCCGCTACCGAATATAGTCGAAACCCTCGATTACCTCGGAAATTGCCGTTATTTCACCACCATGGACCTGACAAGTGGGTACCATCAAATCCCCTTGGACGAGGAGTCGCGACCCAAGACCGCTATAAATACAGAGTCCGGACATTGGGAGTACAACGTTATGCCTTTCGGGTTGCGTAATGCCCCTGCAAGTTTTCAGAAACTTATGGATGGAGTTCTCCGAGGTCTCAAACCAACGCACTGTCTCGTGTATTTGGATGACGTAATCGTATTTAGCTCCACGGTCGAAGAACACACGGAGCGGTTGAGGCTTGTTTTAGAGAGATTGAGAACCGCAGGATTGACGCTGAATTTCGACAAGTGTCACTTCGCCCACGATAAGGTAAATTACTTGGGACATGTAATCACTAAAGATGGCATATTTCCCGATCCAATGAAGCTTTCGGCAGTAAATGAATACCCCACGCCGAGTTGCACGAAGGAACTACAATCATTCCTGGGACTGGCGAATTACTATCGGAGATTTGTGAAGGGCTATGCAAACATAGCGAAACCCTTAACGAGACTTCTGAAAAAGGGAACGACGTTTAGTTGGTCGGACGAGTGCGAAATGGCAATGAGAAAGTTAAAGACAGCGCTTACTAACAGCCCAATCCTGGTGTACCCTGACTTTAGAAAACCATTTATCGTTTCCACGGATGCCTCGAATTACGCCTTAGGAGCGGTCCTATCACAGGAAGTGAACGGGGAGGAGCATCCGGTAGCCTATGCCTCGAGACAACTAAACACAGCCGAAACGAACTACTCGGCGACTGAGAAAGAACTCCTCGGAGTCGTATGGGCAACGGGGCATTTCAGGTGTTATCTGTTCGGGCGGAAATTTAAAATCATTACCGACCACGCGGCCCTTAAATGGTTATTTAGCCTGAAGGACCCTAGCAGTCGTTTGGTGAGATGGACGTTGAAACTAAGCGAGTACGACTATGAGGTAGTTCATAAGCCAGGAAAATTACACTCGAATGCTGACGCGCTTAGTCGGAAGGTACGTGCGATCAAACGGGGGCCGTACGAAGACATAATCGACTTACAGGACGCAGATAGAGAGTGCAAACGGTTGCGAGGGCAGAGAGGCTTCCATGTGAAGGGGGGAGTACTCTACAAAAAGACCCCTGGAAGAGATAAAATAGTTGCCCCTGAAAAGTTGAGGGGGGAAATTATAAAAAACTTTCATGAACATCCGCTATCGGGTCATCTGGGGGTCCGACCTACGGTGGAGAGGGTGGGAGCGTCGTATTGGTGGAAGGGCCTTACGAAGGACGTCAAGGAGATCCTGAAAGGCTGTGTCGCGTGTAATCGCCGAAGCCCTTATGGTAAAACAAGAGCGCCGATTCAAGAATTGCCCTCCTCTAATCAACCGTTTGATTTCATTTCATTGGATACCGTGGGACCTCTCCCGCGTAGTGATAACCAGAATGTTTATATCCTTTCAATAATTGACAATTTTTCCCGTTATCTGGAAATGGTCCCGTTGCCGGATCAGAAAGCTGAGACGGTTGCATCGGCGTTCGTGAGAAAGTGGATACTTAGGTTTGGGGTACCCGATAAAGTCCTTACAGACCAGGGCGCTAATTATATGTCTGACTTTTTTAGGAAAACGTGTGATCTAATGAAGATTTCCCGGCTTCGCACATCACCTTACCACCCCCAGTCCAATGGGAAGGTCGAAAGAGTGCATAGGACGATTGCTGGTATACTCAGCCATTATGTCAGTGATACGAATACGGACTGGGATACGTGGTTACCCTACGCCGTCACGGCATACAATACTAGTGTCCATCGGAGCACCGGTTTTACCCCCCACGAAATAATTTTCGGACATGCCATGCGATCACCCTTCGAACATTACGACCCGGGTGTCGGAGAGTTTAGCAACCTGTACCTTAGGGAATTAAAGGAGAAACTAGAGACTATGTGGGGGAAGTGTACAGCGAACGATGATCGAACCCGGCGTGAGAGGGCCGCAGTGTTCAACCGGGGTACTAAAGACGTGGCGTATAAGTGCGGCCAATATGTGTATTTGAGCGACCCATGCGCGAAGGCGGGTGGTGCGAAAAAATTCCACTGCCCGTGGAAGGGGCCTTACCGAGTGACAGAAGTGATTCCTCCTTGCAATGTGCGAGTTCAGCTACCCTATAGATCGCTTTTAGTGCATAAAAATCGCTTGAAGTTACATGTCGGGAATCCGCCCACTCAAGGATTTCCCCACTGTGGAGAACGCCGTCGAGGAAGACCTCGGAAGTCCCCCCCAGCGGAAGTTGTGGAATCAGCGGAATATTTGCGTGGCCCAGCCAGTCCGATTGGAACCTCCCCCTTCGCCCACACCGCCCCACCCCCTCCCCCTGGTAGGTCGCATATATTGGAAGAATCGGAAAGTGAAGGAGAGTGGGAAGCGATAGCCCAAGAGACGGAGTCGGAGGACGAAGAGCGGCAGGAAGAAGCTTGCCGAGAGCCGGGACCGACAGCTGCCGAGGGCGCCGAGGGAGAGCCGGCGATTAGCGGAGAAGGCGAAGACACTTCTCCGCAGGAGAGCACGGAGAAGCCCAACGGCCTTGCGGTGAGCGAACCGCTATCAGCTGCACAGCTGAGAGACCCTTATCTTCTGAGGCCCCGACCTACCCCTACGCCGGGAGAGCCGGTGAGTTTACGAGAGGCTACTCCCTGTCTTTCCCCGAGATCCCCGCCCCCGCAAGAAGACGTTGAGGAGGCGCAATCACCGCCTTATCGGCTCCGGCCGCGTAGGTAAAAGAGAGGGCAGTTTCTCGCGGTGTGATCCTTAAAGCAGGAAATCAACATGTGTGGGGTAGTGTTGTGTGTGGTAATTGTGTTCTGGGTGCTAGCTGTTGGCTTGCACTTATGGTTTTTCGACCCGGGCTCCGCCTGTGAGGTCCTGGAGGAAATTAGTGAGTGAAGATAGGGTAAACAAGTGCCAACCAGATTTAGATGGAAAGTTAATGATGGTTTTGTGAGATCTGGCTACGTGACCATTTCGAATTGATATCTTGAACTGAAGGTGAACAAAATGTGAATCTTGTGAATTGCTGGTGCAATTGGAACAATGTATAGTATTTTGAGTGAGATGATGTGGTAGGGTTCAGTTACATTATGTGACTCTATTGTGGATCCATACTCAAAGAATTTCTATTCAATGATTGATGTAATTTAAGGGATTATTTGATGATTTGATTATTTGTTGTTTAGTCGTGGGGTATATAATGAAAACTGTGTACTGAGGGTATAGGCCATAAGGCTCTGGGGGTACTGATTTAATTTGTCATGTTGTGGTTAAGGTATTCATTTCATTTGTATTGATGTAAAACTTTTGGGGGAATAAGGGATAAAGTTCATTTTGCTTTCGTGTGAGTTGTCGAACGGTGTGCTACATGCTCTCATTCACAGGGTTTGAGTGTCGCAGGAAGGCGAAGCATTTAATCGATTGATTAAATGCCATTTTGAGGGGAGGGTGGTGTAAGTATCATAATCGCCAACTCAACTCCCTTCCCACCCACTGAACACCCACCCCTCCCCGGGCCACCGAGCGGGTCAGAAGTCCTGGCACAGCGAGTAAGCAGATCGGATAGCTACACCTCTCTCTCTCCCCACTTCCCTTCCCCCTTCTCCCGAGTCATGGAATTCCTCCAGAGACTCCGTTGGCAGATCGGATATGCAACTTCCCACCTTTCCGTTGGACCCCCACCTCTTACCTTCCGTGGGAAAGTGCAGCGGTGGACGATACGGCTGGGAGGAAGGAGCCCGAGGGCGGGGGAGGAGAGGCGGAGAGGGGGGCATGCAGAGGGGTCGCTGGGAAGCGACGCCGGGATTGCGCGGCAGTTGAGTGCGGGCAGCCTGACGATGTTAGAGTAATAAAGAACATTACTAGAGAGATCCTGAGTTTCCTTCCTGAAATCCCTGTCAAATCGTAGTTCGACGCCCCGTTGAGAGTCGGGGGTCTTACAGTTCATTATTTACTGAATCGCAACTAAATTTATATCTATTGCATAACGTCCTTTTAACACCATTACGTATCTATCTGCCTTGGAGATCCACATTCAAAGATTCCACTCAGCGAAAGAAAAACTGGCAATTTTCCACAAGAATAAAGATATTTAATTTGACCGGTTTCGGTGTACAACACCATCTTCAGGTGAAAATTAAATTTCAAACATCGGTATATATACAATTTGCAGTGAGGGGAGGGAAAGGTTGAACGGGGGGGGAGTAGGTGGAGGGGGAGTATGGAGGGGTTGGAGGGAACAAGGATTGGGAATTGAGAAGGGGGTGAAAGGTTTTCTTTCGCTATGATATTCCACCAAATTAAGCCTGAAACAACTACCTTGATTCCACTCAGGCTTCTCGGACGACTTTGCCAATCGGAGTACTATCCCAAAGTAGCATTCGTGTGGTTACCTTCCCTATAATTCCATAAAAGATAGAAAATAAAATTATATCAGCGTTGTCAAGGGACTAGGATTCTTAGGCACCAACTTCTTAGGAATGTTATCGAATCGAATCTTAAACTTCTTTCACGAAATGTTATAAATTGAAGAATTTAGTAGCCTTATGATTTCAACGAAGAAGGCGCAACATGCTCGTTACCCTACAAAGTTCCTCTAAAACATGCGTCGTTATTTGTCAGCATTCGTCCAAAACCAATCAGTGCAATAATTTTAAATAAGTGAATACTAAAATGCAGATCGTCTCTTTTGCCGGCACGAAGGAATAAATAATAACATATTTACTCTTTCCATCACATTTTCAAACCCTTATAGTGTAAATTACAGGTCGTCCAATGAGCTCCACTTTGCAGAAAAAGGTTGAATTTAAACAGCTTTTGTTGGATTTCAAAAGTTGGCCCAATTTACTGTTGAAATTTTCAACAGTAATCTCGCATAGGAAGAAAACACCGGAGACTCTCCATAGGCACAGATGATAAAAGCAAATCGTAAATGGCTCTGTAAATGAATAATATCATGAAGTAAATTATAATATAGAAGGCTCATTGCATAGGGCATAATTGTTATGAATTTTAGATGTTGTTCTGGAAGTATTCCATAGATGGCGAAGGAAGAATTTTTTCTTGCGTTGCGTCACAAACGATATATATCGCTTCCATCACTTTCGTTTTCATTATCGAATGAAGCGGCATAATCGAGAAGTGTCCTATAGTCCGCTTACTCTATGATAATATACATTTCTATACAGGCTTTAACATAAAGACTTGAGTTGTCTAGAGAATATCTTTTGGATACTTTTCGTAGCGATTAAAATGACAAATGTGTTTCAAAGGATTTGAACAGCCAGCGATATCACATGACTTTGACCGTAAAAAGTTTTACTGCCTCAGTTTTCGAGTTGACGCGAAATATAAGGAGAACATGTGATCGAGTAACGTTAGGAGTCTGAGAGTGATAAAATATCCCCCTCACTGTGATGCACGGGCCCGTTTTATTGTGCAATACAAACAAGATATTCGTGGTCAAGGGAGCGAGAGTGGGAAGGCAACTTTGTCTTGAAAGCAGAGGCTCTTGGGATAGCCCGACTCTCTCTCCTTCATTAGTGTCGAAGGAAAGTAGTCAGTCAGCCTTGAATCCCAGAGGAGTAACCCTCTGGATTTTTTTTCGGGACCTGCACTCGTAAATAGAATGTTAACCTTGTCGCGCGACGGAATTGAATACTAATTTATTGCACCGGTCGCTTTCGAGGAGAGAAAATATTGGTCGTCGTGCGACCACCTGGCATTTGGCCAAAACGTTTTTGCAAAACGTTCGGGGAATAAATAGGTGCATGAATATTTCGCCGGGCATCTCTAAAAGGTTCTCGATCGGTAGAAGGGAAGAAAAGGGCTTCCGAAACCCGCAGTACAAACGCCCTTAATGTGTGGTCCTTTTAGTGTGGTCATCCAGGGAGGGTCCCCGAATAAAAGGTCTCCTTTTTTCCTGGGGGATAGGGGGGAAGGGTACATCTCCGACCAACAACAAAAGGGTCTTCCTCTCAACTCCCCCCCTCCGCTAAAACGGGCGTGGGCGTCTGAGGTGTTCGGACGTGTTAATTCCCCTACACAAATGCGTCCGGGGCTGGCAAGCAAGCGGACCTGTCCAAGAGATGTGTGCAGAGAAAGCAGAGTGGCAGCCAGGATACATGCAAGGAGGGCTTCATGAGAAGAAGAGAAAATCTCAGCGACGGACCCAAAACTTTGATGTAAAG
This sequence comes from Platycnemis pennipes, assembly GCA_933228895.1. Taxonomy (NCBI): domain Eukaryota; kingdom Metazoa; phylum Arthropoda; class Insecta; order Odonata; family Platycnemididae; genus Platycnemis; species Platycnemis pennipes. The sequence continues at coordinate 120,089,770 of OW121854.1, read as the reverse complement.
ATGGGAACACGGACTTTTACATGACAATACAGTTTGAAAGCGTGGGCGTCTTCCGTGTTTAAGAATTGCCGACTACTTATTCTCAGCTCAAACGCCATCCAAACAGCATGAATAAATGCATATAAAATAAGATATTTATTTCATGGTCAATATTATTTAAATTTAGGTTTTCAGATATTTTAAATAGGGGTTGTGTTGGGATAGTGGGTAGCTTATTGTAGCTACTGACTGGAGAGTCCCGGGTTCAAATCCCGGGCAAGAACCTTTCTGGACACCCCCACCTGAAATCCTCACGATTCGGTTTTCTGCGTGTCAGAACTTCGTAGTAAATCGGTGGTTCAGGGAAAGAAACTGGCCCCCTAACCTAAGTGTGTGAATTTCACACGCCAATGGCTTAGGCCAAGCTCATTATAATGACATTGAAATTATAATTTAATTTGCCATAATAATTTAATTTGACATAATTTAGAATGGCATAATAATAATAATTCCTTTATTACTATATAGATACTAACCATCTAGTCGTACGTGACTCTATTATCTAACATGTTACCATGTAGTAGTATCATTGTACCTCTTAGTTACATGTAGATAGTGTTTGTTTGGTGTTTTTCACCTCTTGACACACAACCCAAGCGGTGGCTCCATTCGAATACCTACATAATATTTTCAGAAATAGTTTTCATGTTCTGTTCTAATACTTAAATGAGTTGTACCTACTTGTCACAAGAATTATCAAAATAATCGAATACCTACATAATATATAATTTTCAACTCAACCTTCGCCCAAAACGTAATTAATTAAAGAATTTCACCAGGTGCATGCCCATGGAAAATAACTATAAGATTACATATACTTCATGGGCACGCCAATGCATTCTACAAGTACGAAAAGCTCCGAAATACAATTATAATTTGATTTCGTCCAACACTTATTTGATTTGAATCCTCTTCTACCCGCTCATAAAAAAAGACGTCGTGCGCTCGTATCACGTGATCATTCAGGGAATTATGGGAATGAATTTTATGCGAGGAGTTTTCCGTATTACACGACGCATGAACTTCATTCGCAGTGTAAAACGACCTTAACAGAACGGGGAAGGTACCCCCTGCCATACACCCCTACGGTGGCTTGCAGGGCACTAAGTAAGTACAATACATTGCCACTAATATGTATGCGGCACCGTCAAATCACAGATGAAGAACAAAAGTTCCCAAATATTTTGATTCAAGTCGAAATCACTCACTTTATATCCTTTTTTGCTACGCAACCACTTACCATAGAATGCAGGTGGTTTGCTTTGACTTGGAATAATATTGCTTGCGTTTAGGAAGGATAATTATCGGTAAGCCTTTGTGTTCTATAGCCGGGAAAGCTTGATGTTGGTCCCAGCAAGATTGAGCAGCCAAGAGCGCTTCTGCTTCGCATTGGACCAAAGCCTGAGGTAAGTCCTCCCTTGTGTTTATTGATAATGAGCCAGGACGGAACAAGGTAATACTCGACCGATAAAAATCACACCTGCTACGATGGCATTTAGGTTTCCGGGAGTGGTCGATTAAGCTTCGGTGTAACATGGAAACCTACATGACTTGCAGTGGTCCCCTAATCGTTAGCAGTGAAACAAAACGTATCTCTCGGGACATGCATTCTTGAAAGGGTTCATCCCCTGGGCATTCAATTTAATATTTACACCATCGTAGGACTCTCCGGGTGATCGGAGCTGAGATTGGCGGCTACCCCATCGTTAATTCTCCCGATGAGAAAGGCGACCACCGCTGGTGGCTTTGAATCCTCCGGTGCAGTCTCATCTGCATTCCTTATCGATGCAGCCCAACTCCCGACGCTCTTTAGGGCAGTATTTATTCCAAGAATCGGTTCGGTGTTCTGCCCTCTCCTTGAACACCTTATCTCGGGACGACTCATTGTTGTTTGCTGTGCGCCTCGGCCACCGAAGTGTCCGTAATGATATCTGTGTGCTCAGGGGGTGTAGATAAGACAGCCTGGGGGAAGGGAAGCTCTGAGTTGGGAGGGAGAAGAAGAGGGGGCCCAGATCACAAGAGAGGGGCCGAGGCGGCCACAGTTTCGGCAGCTGCATCTGTCGGGCAGCGGAGAGGGTTTTAAGCCTCGTTACCATTAACACAGCCCAAGCTGGGAAAGGGTGCGTCGCGTGAAAAAAATAAAGGCTAGGACACAATCAACGTGAACGGGTGACGCGAGTCGTTTACCGTAAAACGTTAAGAGATGGCGCATGGTTGGTGGAGAACGGAAACGGACACCGCCAACGCTTAACGTGAAACCGTGGTACGTGGGAGATGGGCATCTCCCATCTCTTAAGTTTCACTCACTCGGAAAATTAATGAAAACTCTCACAGGATTTGACGATAAGGAACCACTTGTAGGAAGTTACAGAAGGTACAAATGATTCATGCCTCTTTGAACTAAAATTTTAGTCTCAAATACTGTAAAACTTATTTTAACATTTTGGTGTTAGCATAGAGAATTTCCTGACTTTTTTTGTAGCGAGGAAATCAATCCACCACTACTCCTTTTTTTCCAATTAGGCAAACGGTTGTTACGCTTTGTCACGAAAAAGGCGCGAAGCCCAAACCGTGATTGAACAACTTACCACGGTCGATTGACGCTGATTAGCAAGTTATTCGGCAACAAATCAGTCGGAACCTGTGTTCCGTTACAAATGAAAATAAAAGAAGGGTAATTTCGCGCTGTATTATTTTATGAATAAAGGCCCGCATTACTTGAATCACGTAGTCTTAATTGAATCACACTCGGAGCAATCATGTTTTCGAGCACAACCAAGCAAGCCATTGTATTAGTTCTTAATTTTCTTCACGGATTAAGTGCGACTCCCAGTAAGCTACTCATTAGAGAGATTAAAATTAGTCCCATTCTAAGGCTGGATGCTCTCCCTCGATTTTCTGACCAGCCAGAGAAGAATGCGCTGAAGAGGAAGCGTTGAGTGGAAAGTGGTGGTGTCTCAGTAGTGGTGTTGGCGGTAATGGTAGTTCATCGAGAGCTGGAAACAGTAAATGAAAATTCAGCGCTATCCCTGTTAAATGACGAAGTGATCTCTCATTCGACTATCACGTACAGTAAACTATATTGCTCAGATAAGGGAAAAATACTAGCGATTTATATGAAGAATTGTTGCCCGTCGCATGATTTGTACAGCAATAGAATACAATTTGAAATGAAAAACCATTCCCAGGGTGTGTATAATCGCGTACATTTCACTTCAAACATAACTTTTTGATGGAAAATTTGTGGGTAAGTCATTCACAAATGCAAAATTACCTAGTGCATTCAAGACATATCTCAGCTTTAAAATCTCAACAAATAAGTAGGATACCTTTAGTTCCCTTGATTGTTGTCCAATAAATTCAGGAATATATTTCCTCAATATTATTGAATTGAGAACGCCCGATGATAGAATTGAACAGTGCCCACAAAATTTTCGAGTTCCATTCCCTCATTCAGGGAGTCGTTACCCATATAATAACCACACTTCACATTACTAATTTGTTCAATTCCTCTTCGTCCTTTGATACAATTTAACTATAGAAGGGCGGATCACATTTAAATATTTGGTGGAATAATAAAGGACTAAACATGAGAAATCAAGGGCATTAAAATCAGACAGATCACCAACATTTACAATTCCACTGCTTTACAACTCAAGGGTAGGTATTGAGCTGTAATTAAATATTCAAATATTCCTTCTGTACTTGGAAAAACAGAAGTTGAGAGCGAATCGCATCATTAAAAAATTTGGTAATGGAGTTATGTTCATAGGTGCTACAGGTGATTCATTTAACCCCTTCAGTGTTATAAACGCATATATGCTTTTCAAACGTAATGTGTGAACTGCAATTCTTAGCCCTAAAATGCACTTAGCAATTCAAAAACACGCAAAAAACCTTCGAGTGATATGGTAGCTTAGATCGTTAAGGTTGATATTGGAACAAAAAGGCTACGAATGTCATTATTGTCGCGTAAAATTAGATGCAATAAAAGATTAAATCAAAGTTACTGGAGAGATAACTAAGTGATTGTTAGAGCAGATTTTCAGACATTTTTGCATATCTACATGGACTATTCAGGCTGCATTGCATGCTTGTAGTTTTGTATTGAATATTTCCACGCATGTTGCACAGAATATTAACTTTGTCGTTTCGGTCCTGCATGATATAAATTGCAATCGGTAAACGAGTAGTATTGCAATCATAATTGCATGTGCATGGTGAATATCAGCGATAATTACCCCTGTCGCACACCCTAGAGATGGCCACCAGGGTACTAAGTTGATGTTGATGAACTACTGAGATTGCATCACATAGCTTACGCTTACTGTAGAGGGAAAATACGTTACCCATGGGTTCGGTTCGCAACAACGACCTTTGGGCTGCCATGACGGCCGACCGACATACTTAAGCCAAAATATAATTAACATCAATCATCCATCTATCGGTGGCTTTTATCTTTCTTCATATACCTCAAAACATAACTTCAGCCATTTATTTTTTAGCTGCGAGATGCGTTCAATTTGGGTCTTAATCAATCAGCTTCAGTTCCTATTGGTTCCTATCTATACATCTACATCTCTATAATACCGTGGACAGGCATGTATTTTACATACCAGTGCCACCGTCTGGCAGATTCGGAAAAAATGCATCCACTAAACGAACGCCGAAAACGAAACTGAGCTTCAGTCGCGTTTCAATCGATCCTTCTGAACTAAATACGGGATTCTTTTATGTAAGCAACTGAATGGACGCGTCACTCAAAATAGGAAATATAACCTTAATATGGGCGTGGCATTAACGTTTGGCCAATGTAGATGTCTTTTGCGACTACACTTAGCGTTCTCGGGCTTTTATTAACTTTAAGACTCGGCTCATCTCTCGGGCACATCCCTGACAACTGATCTAGTGGCGTACGACGAGACCTTGAGCTCAGGAATCCTGGAAGAAGCTCATATTTGACAGTGGCGAATCACCATCCAGGCAGAAACCAAAGCAGTCAAAATAATATTTTTTATTAATGGCAGTCCTCGGAGGCGGCAGGGTAAGCTTCGCCTTCTAATTCGGAGGTCGCGGGTTCAAATTGCACCTGCGCGAGTTTTTCGCCGCTCAGGGTCACCTCGTGAGTTAAGTCTTTTCCACCTTATGGTCGACAGAAGCTGCGCGAATTTAATTCCGTTTTGGGTGGACAAGTTCCTTTCTGCTAAGCAATTTTATTTCATAATACGCCCTAATTGTCGCACTTAAAGCAGCGTTACGCTCATCGAGTTCACGGGTTAACAAACGAAAGTCTTTGCCTAAAACGGCATGTGCCAGTAATTCATGTCGAACACTCTGCAGGTGAACGATTAAACCATCTTTTAAGTGCTCAACTCAATAAGTGCAAATATTGGATTAAAATGGGTTTAGCATTCGGGACAACAGATGGAGAGCTGGTCCTTGAAGCATCCGCGGAAGGGAGAAAAAGGTAATGAGGGGTTCTCTGAACGAAGACGCGGAGGAAAAAGGAAATGAAAACTCTAAAATGAAGCGTTAAACTGTATGTTTCAAAATTCTCTTCCTATCGGGACGAGGACGAACGCAGATCGAAGGATTCGAGACGCGAATGCAGTGGAAGACTGAAGAAGGTTAACAAGGTAAATATCCCATCTGCTCTTTGATACATCCCTTCCATTCCTATCCTTATACCTTTCCTCCCGGTCTGAAGCGCCTATTAGTACGGAAACAGACTCTAAAACACCCATGATACGAAGAACTTGAGCCAAATAAGGAGCTCCGTGGATCTATAGATTAGACATTGAAAATAGTTTTGTAAATTGTAGATGAATATTAATTCTGTGATTATTTAACTGCAGCTTTCCATTTTCCCCATTATATGCAGGTTGTCTTACTTAGGGGTATTACTAAGTAACTGTTTTCTTGAAATCATCACCTGACGATTCTGCACGGTAACAAAACCTGGGTCGTTTAATAAATATTAATTAAGTGGAGTCGCAATTTGTACCTTTAATTTATTTCCTCTTGCTGTAGTTCTTCTTTCTAACCTGAGTGTACAACACATCATCAAAATTTAACGAGCAAGTAGAGTAAACGCCAATTTTGATATCGAAATTTTATCAACACTCAGTGTTTTTTCTTCAATTGAGCACTCCAACGGATTGCTGCACTTCATGTGGTGCCGGCCATGAAAAATATACAAAAGATACTTGACGATGACCTACACAGAGATAATGGGGTCGTTCATCATACTTTTTATTGCCTAGTCTGATAGAGTTTGTAAAATGAAAATACCTATATTTTTCTGTTCTTATATCCGTCAGTTAGTTCTCGAGTTATAAGCGGCGAAAAAAATGATGTTTTTAACCCTTTCGGAAAAGTGGGCGTGCAAAGGACTCGTACGTCATCCACTTCATCCAATCATAACTGAGACCGCGAAGCTCCTTCACTCAATCACAATGAAGGACACACAGTTGACTCTTCCAATGGAAGTGGTTGCGACTGGATCTGTAAGAGCAGACCTCCCCTCCCCCCTCCGCTCCCCTTCCGTTCTTCCTCAACAAAGTCAAGGACGGGAGGTGGATGACGTAGAAATCCTTAACGCAGCTCGTTCGGTGGGCGTCACCTATTCTTTATTTTAATTTTTGGGTTATGAGTGAATGGCTCTGGTTAGAAGAGTAATTTTTTCACTAAAATTCACTTTTCGTTTCCATCTAAAAATTTCGTGCTCAAAAAGGCGATTTCGGTTCCGAGTAAACGCCCCCATTCTTTGGCTAATAATAATGATCTGTTTTCCTCTCTTCACACTCATTTACCTATCAATCCAATTAATTTTCCTATCCATAAATACACCTCTCCCCTTTATCTCCCTTTCCACCTATATTGTATTCATATTCTTGATTATTATTACCATGTACCCTTTGTTTTGATTGACTGTTTTCGTCTGTATTTTATGTTTGTTTCCGCGTCACTGTGAATTGGCAGAATTCTGTGAGTGAGCAAGTGCTTAATCAAATAAATAAGTAATCGATACATAATTGTGAGGACGGAGAGTCGAAAGGTACCGAAATTTCACGGAAGGGTGTAATGTAAAGGGTGTTTTTATGAACCGAACTTCCGAATGTCGCCAACCGAAAGAGACGTGCGTCCGCGGAAACCGTCGATCCCGGACGCATGCTACGGCGACTCTGTTCTTCGCCGAGAATCGGGAATATGTATGAAATTAGTTTCTCGAAGATTAATGATGTACTTGATGCGAAATTTTATCACCAATTTAAATATATAAGCCAAATTTTTCTACGCCCACCACAAAGATTAATAAGTGATATTAAAAAGTTCCCGGAAATTGACAAAAGTCACGTGACCTGAAACGCCTTCTGACGTCATTGCACGGTATAGGTTCCATATTGCTACGGACATGCATTTATTTTTAAAAGAAAGCGAAGTGAATATATTGTTTTGAGGTTTTTAGCCGTTTCTCGAACGAAACGATGACTGAAAAAATACTTAAAAAAGCACATTCCGACAGTTTCCTTTGGTTGGCTCCCTTATGGTGGCGTTTTTCTAAAAAAAACAGCGATTGCATAGACGTAGTAGAAATTCTTGGGCACTAAACAGGCATTATATAATTAATGGACGATTTGCTCGTTACCATCCATAATACGTAAATAAAAAATCGAAATATAATCGTTCATTGCATTAAACAAATTAGATAAGTACATATGTTTTCACCAAGTATTCATTTAACAACTTACCTCCACGCATAAACAGATAAACAACGCCCATAGAGATACCGTGCCGTGACGTCATGCGATGACGTCGTGTTTTTAAGCTGCCGAAAAAGTACAATTTTCTAAGAGTAATATCTTTGTTACACAACTTAAGTCTTCAGCAAAATTTGCGCGAAGCACATTTTAGCTTAAAACTTCACATTCAGAGAGTTATAAAAAATAGTGCATGTTCCCCATTGACACAAAGGGAGTCCGTCCCGCCCGGCGGCGGTTTTGGGTTGTCTCGAGCTGTGGGATGTGCGGCGAGAACGGAGGTGATGGGGGTTGGTCGGGAAACTGGAGGGAAGGGAGGAGTGTGACATTGGGGGAGGGGGCGCTATTTGAGGTGAGGGAGATGAAGGAGGGGTAAGGGAGTGGGTGTTCCCCTTCTCCCCCCTCCCCTTGGGCCTGGCGGGCCGGTCCGGCCCGGTGCCGGGCTCCCCAGTCGCCCGTGGACCTCCGAAGAGGAGCGTCATAAGAGCGAGAACACTGAACAGTGACTTCGTCCGCGGCAAAGGAACAGCTCCGGCTTCTTAGGAGGATTTGGGGAGGATCACGTCGTTGGCCGGCGGAGGCTCCCTCTACTGCAGATCCTCTGTGGGGCGGAGAGGTGAGTGACATCATCTTCAAGTCCATAACCGCACTAGACGCTTCATACCGTTCGAAAGGTAAAAGGATGGGAACACAAGGGTTAGAGGGAAGGGTGGAGAGAAACCCGGCGTCTTTATTAACCTTGCCTTTACGAAAGGCGCCAAGGGGAGCACAGCTTAACGTCCCATCCGACGGACGGAGTGCTGAACTCGAATGTTTTCCATAAAAGCACTCAAGTAGAAGCCGGATTACCAGTGAAATGTTTTATCTTCCACATATATACAATATCTTCCACAGCCGGAATTCGAACCCGGGCCCTGTAAGTGGGGGGACAGTGCTCCAATTGCTTTAACCAAAACACCAAAAGACCTCAATCAATGAATGAGAATGACACCCAAATGTGCCGCGTCCTTATTCGAGTCATTTTTCCAAAAATGACGAAAACTTTCGGATCAGATTGTGGACCCATTGATAGGATACGTATGCCATCACCATAATAGCCCAACATAAAAAAATTCGTCATATTTAGTATTTTTTTCTAATTGTGGTTTTCAAAACTGCACCCACATTAATAGGCGTTTCTAACTGGGAAGAAGGTACTAGAAATAGAATGGAAGGGTAAGGAGAGTGAGGAGATCTTATCTAAAGGCGCCAAGGGGACCACGGCTTAACGTCTCATTCGACGGACGAAATACTGGACTCGAATGTTTTTCTTAAAGAATTAAAGTGGGGGCCCAATCACCAGTGAAATTATGTTTCCAATGCCGGGAAACGAACCCGGGCCCTACAGGTGGGAGGCCAGGGTTGGGGGGTGTGCTTGAATCGTTCGAGATTGATTCCGGTACAAAATCACCCCGAACGCAATGTAAAATCGTACAAGTGAGTCCTTAGTTACGTACCGGAATTAATCTCGAACGACCAGTACTTGAACCACTGTACTAGCACATCCGTCCCCGGGCGGAGACTCCATTCGCGTGTGCCAACGGCGGATCCGAGGGAACCGCACCAAAAGGTGGGGCAGTGGTGCACGGTACACATTGGTGCCCGCTCTGATTCACGTATTGCTCATCACCATGGTGTTCACGACATTCAGTATCTGATCCTTCCGTTAGCTAACTCAGTGGTTAGCTAGTGGTTAACTGTAGTGCATGATGCATGTATTAATCCCTTAAATACTATAGATACTAACATCTAGTTGCATGAGACCCTATAGTTGCTTGTTTGCATGCTGGTAGTGCATGCTTGGTGATCTTCACCCTCTGCCACACACCCTCGCGGTGGCTTGTAGGGTATCGTGTAGATGTAGATGTAGTGGTTCCTAATCGCTGCCCTGTGGCATTTCGTGGTACCGGGAAAACTGCAAAAGGGGTTATTTCTTTTTTTCAAAATTTTTGAGGATAAACGAAAACTGTTTTGCAGGGCCAACTTCTGAATTGGCTACTCTCACGCGCGACAGATGTTGAAAGTAATGGAAGCACACCGCTTCCAACCTTAAGACTAATTACAGTAGAGCGCCGATTATCCTTGGTAATGGAGAGGGAAGCCCAAAGTGGATAAACTGAAAATAATCTTTTGAAGAGTGCCATAAGATCATAACCTCAGTGTGCAGGGTGCCGCCAACGTAAAATTTTGGGAATCGCTGAGTTTACCCCTTCATTTTAACCACGATTCTTCTCTTCATCGCCCTTCATTTCTTTCTCCATACATCTTACTCGTAGTAACTCCTCTGTGGTGATATAGCGTTTGGGTAATCGGGTCGGCATGGAGGCTTTGAGTTCTACCCGGAAGGCCCGGGTTTGATTCCCGCAAATGGCACCGATTTTCCAGCGGAATACAGGTCCCTACTTGAGTGACGAATAAGGACTTCACTTCGAGTTCAGCACTCCGTCCGTCGGAAGGGACGTTAAACCTTTAACCCCTCGCTGTATTTTGTTACGAGTGTTATTGCCGAGTGAATGCTAAATGCAGACGATTCGCAATTGGTGATGAATGGGGAAGGCTTTGGTGGAATTTGTTCACTGAAAGTGATCGTTTCGGTATGTTCTCGTAAACCTGATGTGTAAGTAAATCATTTAAGATAACTCTGAGTTTCTCTTCGATATCTATTTTAACAAATACTGTCAGCAACCGTTTGAAAATGCCATGTTTCGGCATACTTGATCCTACTTGCCGTAGTCGCTTATTTTTTTAATATTCTCGAAAAATCTTTGGTGAACCTATCCGTGTGAAAATTCTGCAGGAGATCAAATCGCCATTTGAAGTCACCAAGTCCAACGGGACCCGCACTGCAGTATTCCGCACATTAACCATGATGGAAAAAATTATGAGAATAAAAATAATGAAACTAAGGAATATTTTCGCAGTGAGTTGAGAAAATGTATAAAATCGGGCTGTGCAAGCTGTCTTGAATCCAAATTTACTCAAGTAAATCTCAAATTTACTTAACTAAGGAAAATGCATTACCATCTTCTCCAGCCTGCAACATTTACCAGTGCTTCAGTGTTCTCAACAATAAACCATCGTGAGAATTTAACCTTTAGTGCGTTTTTATGCGATCAATACTTCACTTTAAGTGACGCTTAAATTTGCCAAAAAAGTCAAATGCGCTTCCAGAAGTGAGTTGCGAAAGAAAAAATACAACAGGATTTATCATTATTCCGCACCCGAGGTGTTTTTCAAGAAAATGACTACTTGCCAACAATTAAACATCCCATCTCCAGGAGGAGAGGGCAGCAGCTCTTCTTCTTATGAGTGAAGGTGGACACCACAATGGTTGGTACAGCGACACTCATTTCACTACTGGCGTGGTAACATTTACCTTAACGGCTGTAGTACTGCGATGTGGACGGAAAGGGGAAACCACCACATTATTATACAGGGAAGTCGCAGCTACTCCATTCTTTTCTTTTAATTAAGACGTGATGAAACCCTCTAAATTACGTCAATATGAAGAGGTTGGCCGGTAGGAGATTCGAGTGGAGGGCTGCCTCCAACCAATCTTAGGATTGTTGACCAATGAAAGCGGACATTACAATAGAGCTTAAATAGGGGAATGGAACAAAAAATTTGGGACAATAGAAGACGTTAATTGAAAGTAGATCGGTGGGATAGAAAGGAAAAAGACATTCAGAATGTTTTGAAGAGAGGTAAGAAATATGCCAAACTGAATAAATAGTATGGGGAAGAGCCATACGGACAATGCACTCTTGGATGGGGTCACCGAATCGAAACTTGCACTATCCGGTGGAAGACTAATAGGATAAATAACAACGATCAAAACTTGAACTCGGTTAGAATGTGGGAAGACAGAATACCGGTTTGCGTGAGTACTCATCTCCGGGATTCAACGACCTGTGAACTTTCCAGTAGTGGGATCGAAGCCTTCCCTCTGCTTTCAGGGTTGGTTAGCTGGGCCGGTTAGCGCCGCTGGAACGGAGGGCGACGGCTGCGACGAAGAGGGTGACGTGTTTCTGCCGGAGGCCTTTGGCCGAGTCTCATCGCCGAGATTCATTGTCTCCGATCGGATTTGACGAGGGGGGAGAGAGGGAGAGATGGGGAGGTGACGGCGAACACTCCCTCTTGATACCCGTGCTCACGTGAGTGTAGCGGACCGGCGCGTTTCAATTTTCCAGCGACTAAGAGGGGAGAATAAAAATTGACTGGCGAAACCTGTGGCGTGAATGAGGTCGAGCGGAAAAATAAACAAAACAAACGCGAAGCTTGTATTAAAAACCCCTGTCAGAGTGAAATGCGTTTCAGTCAAAGCACTGGGAGAGAAGGACAAGAAAAATCATTACAGTAGAATTTATAGACCCTCTAACGGTCAATGAGATGGCAGTGAGATTAACGTTGGACAAGCCTTAGATTTAGTCCGAATGTCTAACCGATAGATAGAAACAAACTAAGCAAACAAAGCAACATACCGAAGGTAGAATTCGAACAGGCAAACTTTGTCACCAAGTGTTACCGATATGGCCAACATGGTTATCCGGCAAGCATAATCCGAATGGGGGCGTTTACTCGGAACCGAAATCGCAATTTTGTACACGAAATCGTTAGATGGAAATAAAAAAAGAATCTTAGTGAAAAAATTAATCTTCTAACCCCAACAATTGACTCATAAATCAAAAATTAAAATAAGCAAAAGGTGACGCCCACCGAAAAAGCTGCTTTGATAACATTGACGTCACTTTCCTCATCCTTGACTGCTTTTCGTGGAAGGGAAGGGAGTGGAGGGGGGTTCTCGTAAGGACAAATGCTATCGCAACTGTCCTATTGGCAGAATGTTTTGAAGAGAGGTAAGAAATATGCCGAACTGAATAAATAGTTTGGAGAATAGCCATACGGATAATGCACTCTTGATTGGGGTCACCGAATGGGGTCTTGAATGGGGTCAGCTGTGTTCATCCCATTGCGATAACGCAAAGTAGCTTCGCGGGCTCAGTTGCCATTGGACGAAGTCGATATACGTCAGAGATTGCACCACGCCCACTTTTCCGAAAGGGTTAAAAACATCAGTTTTTCGCTTCCGCTTATAACTCGAGAAATAATTAACGGATCAAAAAACGGAAAAATACGGGTCTTTTTATTTTACAAACTCTATCAGATTCGGCAATAAAAAAGCATGGTAAACTACTGCATTAGGACTAAAGGGTCTCTCTTCCCGTGAATAGTATTTCAAATCTATTATCTAAGGCAATGCAGCCTTACCGATTCAGCCAGGAGTTTCCATCTTCTGCCACTCTCTTTAGTTTGCAATATGCATCCAGGCCCATTCTTCCCCATGCATGTCCTCTAAATACGTAAATATTTCTTCTTTCGTCTTCCTTTCATTCCGAATACTTTTTCTTCCAATACTACTCCAAAAATCCTATCAATTAGCACGAGATGAACCGTGAATTAACATGTCCTATTCCTTATCAAAACAGTTTCCTCTCTTTATTCGTATCTTTTAAAGCTTTAATTTTAAATTTGTGACCAGATGGATTGGTCACACCCTCAGACACAATGGATTCGTGAAGAATATAATTGAAGGAAAAATGGAGGGTAAAGTCCGAAGAGGAAGTCCAAGGGATACATAGGACAAATAAAGAAGAAAATACGTAGGAAGAACTACCAGGAAGTAAGCCAACTAGCATTAGGTAGGGTAGCTTGGAGGGCTGCAGTCAACCAATCTTAGGATTGAACGGCCAATGAATGAGATAATTTTTCGATAAATCGAAGAGAGTAAACAGGGACGCTGATAACTAGCCTAATCTCTTTGAAAAATTCTCGCTTAGCTTTATCCTGGCTCCTGGTCTTTGAAACGGAGCTAATCACTGAGTACATTTACCTAGGGAGAGTGACTACTAAAAAAAGGGGGCCAAGTACAATATTCACCTCTACGGTAAAGAGAAGGAGAACACATCATCCGAATTCAAGCCAAGGGTTCGGGAAGCCCAGATCCATTGTTTAGGGACTTTCGGAGAGTTCCGAATTCCAGGATTAGCTGAAGGAGGCCAAAGACGTCATTTGGGTCAATATAAAGAACTTCGCCACAGTGGGGACGTTTACTCGAAACCGAAATCGCTATTAAGTACACGAAATTGTTAGATGGAATTAAAAAATGAATTTTTGCGAAAAAATTAATATTATAACCAGAGTCATTCACTCATAAATAAAAAGTAAATAAGCAAAAGGTGACGCCCACCGAACGAGCTGCGTTGAGGATTACTACGTCACCCACCTCTCGTCCTTGACTGTGTCGAGGAAGAACGGGAAGGGAGGGGAGGTCTGCTCTCCCAGATCATGTCGCAACCACTTTCATTAGCAGAGTCAGCTGTGTGTCCCTCATTGTGATTGGGCGAAGGAGCTTCGCAATCTCAGTTGTGATTGGACGAAGTGGATGACGTATTAGTCCTTTGCACGCCGCTCGGTTTTCCCCGCTTATTACTCGAGAACTTATTAACAGATCGAACAGAATTATCTACATGGCGGAGTTATTCGCGATCAAAGTTGCGCTGGACGCCATAATAGTAAGGAATATACAATTTTTGGTTTGCTCCAACTCCAAAAGTGCGATTCAAGCCATTCGTAGTGGGTGTCCAACTCATCCCTTGCTCCAAAACATTCTATCCGCCATCATGTCACTTGACGCCAAAGGAGTAAGTGTTAGGTTTCTCTGGATTCAAGGCCATGTTGGTGTTCACGGGAACGAAGCAGCGGACGCATTGGCAAAAGAAGCCCTCAATAGGGAAGAAATTAATTCAGCGACTATCCCGTATCAGGACCTAAAACTATACTTAAAGAATATATTCCTCGCCATTTGAAACACGACATGGAAACACAACACAATATCGAATAAGTTGCGCCACATAAAAGATAACACACGAACCTGGAAGTCTTCGATCCGGGACAACAGACGGGAGGAGGTAATAGTCACAAGGCTCAGAATCGGACATACAGGCTTGACTCACTTTTTCCTTCTCTCTATGGAGAAGGAAACTCCAATATTCACAGACTGTGATTCCATTTTGACGGTAAAACATATACTGACAGACTGCACGAAGTACCAAGATATCCGGAGCCGTCTCAAAATGTCTGGAGAACTAAAAACTATTTTGGGTGATGACCCAAAGGAAATTGACAAAGTTCTAACGTTCCTCCGCGAGACCAATCTCATCACAAAAATATGACCAGATATTCCCATTTAATACGTTACAAGCATGATATACTGTGTATAGACAGACCTATAATAGCAAATGAATGAATAGTTTTGTTAAAAGTAATATTCATGTATAAGCATGCAAAGGTGCGGTATGACCTAAGTTGTCGATGCACCTTAAACCATACCTACCTATCGAAGAACGGAAAAATACAGGTCTTTTTATTATACCAACCCTTCCAGATTCGCCAATAAAAAATAGGGTAAACGACCTCACTAGCCAGGCGCAGCCTAAAAAATTTTCGCTGGACTACTAAGTTCAATCTAAATTAATCCCATTCCTGTTTAAACGAAATCATTTTAAATATTTCTCTCCTAAAGAATTTGCCACCCACCAATTTGTGGACCATGCATATGAACACCAGAATGGAATATGTATTAAAATGGACAAGGTTTCCAATTAAGGAAACGAAAAAATATTTATAGATAGAATATTTATTTAGAACTGGTTTCAAATGTATTAGAGATTTCCTACTTATATTTCTACCTGTAAAATAGACCTTCAAATTCAGGTTTGCTTCATGGGAAGAAAGGAAAAGAGGACTATCTTGAGAATTCCAAGAATCTCGTGACTTCTGCTCGTTCGTCAGAAGATGACCTCATTGCCGAAACTGGAGAGATCCTAAACTTTTGTAAATAACCTGAGGTATGCATACGAGAATACCCCCAACATGTGTAAATCTGTTTCAACTCGAATCAAGTTCCACAGTAGGTTGGATCGTTATAAATTCTGAATTTAACTTCTGTTAAGATTAGGAAACGGAGGCATTTTCGGGGAGCCGGATCAACTAACCATCCTGCTAGGCGGCTTCATTTTCGTCATCTAGGTATGAGAGCTAATTAGCGGACGATCTCTCCAAATATATGTCAAGTTTGAAACCAAGATCAACGGAACCGGCAGTGCATTTTTAGGAGTGAGTTCTTAATGGACATTTCCTTGCTTCTTCATTGCTCCCCCTGAAGGGATAAGTTTTTCAGGAGATTTGGTTAAAAATAAATTATTCAATATCATCATCATCAAGGGTCAACAATCCTAGGATTGGTTTGACGCAGCCCTCCACTCGATTCTTCTATCGGCCAACCTCTTCATATTAACGTAGTTCCTCTCTTTCACGTCCTTTACGACCAGTTCCATGTAACTCATACGAGGCCTGACTTTTCCATTCTTCCCGTTCACTTTTCCTTCGACGATTGTCTTCATCAGGCCATCGTGTCTTAAGATGTGGCCGATTAAGTTGTCCCGTCTTCTTTTTATAGTTTTCAGCAGACGCCTCTTTTCTCCCACTCTTCTTAGGGCTTCTTCATTTGTTACTCGGTATTCAAATAGACAATAAAAAATACAATCTTCTCTTCATGGAGGAAAGATGGCCATTATAGTTTGATGATATTCCTTGCTGCCAGGACAACCTTTTAAGACTCAACTTATGCGTTATTATTTCTGAGATAAATTACCTGGGAAAAAATTAGATGCGGACGCATCGATAATAAAATCTTTCGGCAGAAAATTCGGCCGTATTTGCCCGATATAAAAAATACGTTCAACTGAACTTCTTTCATTCATCTACAGGTGAATTTCGTAGGGTTTTCTTCAGCATTGTTAGTGAATCATCCGTTTCATTCAAAAGTATGAGCGATAATATACTTTCCAAAGTGAGCAAATATTTTTATAGCGGCAATCGTGGTACGATCAAATGCTCGAAGTTACCAATAATTGTTCACTCTTTTATTTGTTTTTTTTACAAAATTGTTATTATGTAACGCATAGAAACACCTAAAGAACAATGATAACCGTATGAATCCGTAATGCAGTGCTGTCTAATCTTTAAGCTACTATGGAAATTAAGATCCAGGATTAAAGACTGAGCAAACAAACAGCAAAGGTGCCAAGAAACAACGTCCAGTTTCGACTGTGAAAATGTTTATATTTGGGGGTTCCGCACTCAGGACATTGCAGACTTTAAATTATACCCTTTTTTTGCATAATTTATGGGTGCCCCTAAGCACGTACGCAATTGTGGAGGTATACTCTCATTCATCTACATCTACATAATACCCTGTAAGCTACCATAAAGTTGTGTGGCAGGGGGTGAATTCACACGAAACGTGCATTAAATATCATACATAGAAAGGTTATGCAATAATATTCTAGTCTAAACTTCACATTTTAAAAAAAGGAAAAAATAGCTAGGCAAGCATGCAAAAACATGCGGTTTGCTGGGTTAGCTTGAAGTTATTTCAGCGACTTGCTACCTTCTATGCTATTCATTGATACACTCGTATTTATGCTTATCTGAATAATTTGAGTTTAGGAAATACAATCGGCCCTTGAAGATCGGAGGCCAATGCGACAGAAGCCGCTTTCATTGTTGCCTTTCAGAGAATAAACATTCGTACGTAATGAAGACGCGATCTCCCATCAAAATCAATGCGAGTCTCGAAGAAAAATTTCGCTCTTCCTTTGATCTTGGAGAGAGCAAATTCATGGGTCCGGAAAAAGGAATGAAGGAAAAAACAAGAGAAGGCGATTCCGAAAAGGCGCCCGTCACGAGTGTTTTGTTCGGTGGAAGGGGGCCGGAAAATGGAGATCACCTCCGCATCGGACGACGACAGCTGAAGTCGTTAGCGCGCACGAAAATGTGGGTTGAGGGGGAGGGGTGAATGAGATGATCGAAGGAACGAGATGAGAGGACCTCTCGGGAGGAGCAGTAAGACGCCGTGCGTGACTTTCCTTTTCTGCGAGACGTCTTGTTAGCCCTCTACATGATCTCTCCGGAGGGACGAGAAAACATGGACCAATAGGGTATGCAGTTTCCTTCATCAAAGAAAACAAAATTCATTAATTGCGATTCGTGCCCTACCATAAATGTAGAAATGGCGGGATGCGCTGCCTTGTTGCTGACGTAACAGTTATGAAGTTTACGTTGTGAGGCATAAGAAATATTCGTCTCCTGAACTTACGAGTACCATTGTATTTCAGTGCCCCTTAGCTCTAGTGAATACGTATAAATAATAGCCTATGAAAACTACCAAAGTTCAGAAAGTCTCCTCAGTTAAACATGGTATTAATAGTCATTTTACAGGCCCCAGGGCATCCTGCTCGTGGAGTCATCTGCTATTGCGACTATGGGCCAAATTCACGATGCGCTTAGTAAAATGAATACTAAGAAATTTTAAATGAATCATTTGAATAAATAAATTTAAATAAATAAAGTTATTCATAATAAATGACCTTGATAAATATACCTCAGATACTAGTTAATAAGCTTTAACGGAGTGCACCGCCAGTTTGGAACAGAGTCCTCTGGATTGCCAATAATAATAGTTAATACCTAACAGTTAATTATTCGCAATCCAGAGGACTCTGCTTTGGAAGCGTCCGCAGCACTACCTAGTGGCCGGTGGAGGAAAGAGTGTAACGTCACACGTATAATTTACCGGCATGCAATAGTTTTCCGTCGTGCTTTCGCACCGTTGAATTTTTTCACTTTTTTATTAATGAAAAAGGTACATAATGTCATTTTAAAATCGAACGTCTTAAAATATGCGTACTCCAAAGTTTATAAACATATGATCGAGACAATTAAAAAAATAACAGGAAACTTCCCTATTGTGTGCCTCTTTTTGTCCTCGAAGGTCTCGGAACCCACTCACCAAACAACAACATTCTCACGCCTCTCGCCGATTTTTGTACAAACCACGTTCTGGGGTTCCTTCCCACAAACAATTTAATAAAACCCGGGAAATATATAGGACCGAGTGCCCAATGTATTCGTGGAAGGAAAATAATTGGGGTACTTCGTCGTTGAATTTCTAAATAATGCTTATAACATGACACTATCTATTGAATGACTTCCCCTCCATGACCAGACTTCCTTGCGGCCGCCTTCCTGAGCAAGGAACTTGGGCGTGTACTACCTTTCGTGTGGCTCCTACCCTTCAACTTGGGTGGCACTAGCAGGGACACCTTTAATTGCTTCATGGAATGGTCCATAAAAACCAACTCAGACCTATCGAACCCCACTAATAACGAAGGGTGTGATAGAACGACAACATCTCCCCGGTCGGAAAATGTTAAAGAGGGACCTGCGCTTCGTAGCGTTGCGTATTCTTATGATAAATATAACTTGCGATAATGAGCCAATTTAGGCTTAGTGATGCCTTTTCTATTTTAAATATATATACATATTCAAACGATCCGTTGGGTAAAATACCATAGAAAAATATGCTAAACAAACAAAAGCTTTATGCATGTTGTACCTAATGAAAATTAATATTGTATTGACTACAGCCTCCGTTGCTAATTCTTCATAATTTGATATCAAGATTTATCAACAAACTGAGGAAAAAAATAATAATTTTCAGGCTTAAAAAATTAAAAACTGTACCTTAAATATCTACTTTTGCTATAAATTGCATTGTAAATGTGTAATAGAAGCACAGGGCACGCCAAGATTGCTTAAAAAGTTGAGTGCTACAGTGCCCTATGGTATCTTGCAGTGTTCGGAATGTTCAGCCTTGGTATTTTCAAGTATTCAGAAGCGTTCATTAACGCAATAGATATTGCATTCATCATTTACGTTTTCATCGCCCATTATTTTTAATTTGTATCATTTGTTCATGGCATCATTCAGTTTCTCACCTTTATTCATAAATTCAATTCATCATAATCTTTTCGCCATCATTTCATTTTTGGTGGAATCTTATTGATTCAATTTATTACTCCATTCTGTAATTTTCTCCTTTCCAATTTAATTTTTTTTTTGCACACAATACAACAAAATATAAACAGTTATAATAATAAATTACCCTCACAACATATCACTTTCACTCTTGGTATCTTCAGGCTCAATTTTTACAGGCCATAGATCACTTCACGAGCCATTTCACTTTTCACTTTCACATAAAATATAGCCAGTACCCTCTTAAAAATAAGTACCTACATAATAGTGGGGAGTGGACCGCTTTATCCCTTTAGTTTATCTGGAGTTTCTAGCTGAGGCGATCCCCGTCTCCTTGGGTTAATCCTGGCTTCTCCGCCACGCCACTTTCCACTTCACTGTTGTCAGACCATCAGACTCGAAGCTAGACGCCCCTTCACTGTTCTTAGACTATCAGACTCGCCTAGAAGACACTTCCCTCTTCTTGGACTATCAGCCTTCACCTTCGTTCGACTCCTCCACTAGCCGCCTACAAGCCTAGCAGCAGCCCCAGCCCCGCTCTTCGTCCCTCTTTATATCGGCACTTCTTAATTGTTAACGCCCGGCCATAATTAGTCTCCCTCCGTAACCTGCCGCGAGTTCAACAATAGCCTGCGAGACAATTTCTATTCTTGGGAATGCAACTCCCGAATGACCTGAATCACCAGGCTCAATGACAAATTGGCCATTGTCGAGGCCGACGCCATATTTCCCTATGTCTCCGTATAAATATTCTGTACAAAAACCAACATGGCGGCTCCCCAACTCCCCAGCATGATATGGCTAAATTTTGATACGTTACATCTGCCCCGTCGAAAGCAAATATTATATCCTATAAGATTTTCTTTCGAAGCCTCTAATTAAAATAAAGCGTCGCCCCGGCGCCTCTAAAGATCGTTCTACCCCTGAAATTGGTCCACATCCACTATGTTTACATACATTCATAAAATACAATAAATGCAATTATACCCTTCTTTAAAACATCAACTTTACCTTCAAAACATAACATACAAATATTCAAAACAAATGTCA
Organism: Platycnemis pennipes; assembly: GCA_933228895.1. NCBI lineage: Eukaryota > Metazoa > Arthropoda > Insecta > Odonata > Platycnemididae > Platycnemis > Platycnemis pennipes. Next base: position 120,068,942 of record OW121854.1, on the reverse strand, counting down.
TATGCCCTCTTCAAATTTAACATCTTTAAAATAAGTTATACATTTTATATAAAACCTTGGGTCATATGTAATTTCCAAATGTACATATTTAAACATGCAAGTGCATAACCATCAATAAAATAGTTTCTGGTAATCAAAGGAATCACACTTTGCTACACATCAAACATAAAATCTCCTTCGCCTTTAAAGTTTTACATTATAACTGTCAGCCTCATCATATTGAGTCCAAATGTTCATTCACCCAGCTGACTTCACTTAAACACCAATTTAGTAACCGTAGATCCACTCCCTCACCGCACAAATACAAAGTTTTAATCACAAGCCCTTACTTTGGTACACCTCTGCACCTTGCGATAAAATGTGTACAAATGGCGCGGTAAATCTGTGTCTGCCGACGCTTGCTTACAATGTAACTAGTAAATCGCATGACTCGGCTCTTATTTTCTTACGTTCTCAGTCCTTTCTCAACTGTGCTTGCGCGATGTTCTGTGTGGAGTTGGTTTCTTGTGCGTTTTGTTGTGAGTGCAGTGATTTCTACGTATGGTTTCATGTGGGACACATGGAAAGTTCCTCGTTCCGTTCCTGTTTCCATGTTTTTTAGCACGAAAGTGGCCCTTCCCCGTGATTCAGCAATTATAAATGGTCCCTCATATAGTGGCATGAAACCTTGGTAAATCTTCTTCTCCTTATCAGATGAAGGATTAGTGCGTAATAGAACTCGATCTCCTATCTCGAAGTTATTCCCTCTCTGTTGTGTTTTACTTGAGCGTAGCACCCTTCCTTTCTGCCCCTTTGTTTTGATTATACGCCGGAATCTTTCAACTAACCCTGGAATATCTTCCTTTTCTTGGGTGCTGTCTGCCATCAGACAAGGTAAGTCGTCCTCAAAATTGAGATAACACTTCCCTACTTCGTTTCCACGTACGTAATCAAGTGCTCTGACTAATGCGTTACTGCTAATTGCACAGCCAAACGGCCCTCTAGTAAATTGGTATATAAATCCTTCAAAGTAAACTGCACAATACTTCCGAGAATCTCGATGTAGTTGAATTTGGTAGAAGCTTTGCGTGAGATCTAAAGATGTCATGTATTTTACGTTAGCACAATCTTGAAATATTTCTTGAGGCGTTCTTGAAGTAGCGTAATCCGGCTTCATCATCTTATTCACCGCTCTTGCATCCAGACATAGCCTTATTGAGCCATCCTGCTTCGGTAAACATATCAGGGGTGATACATATCGTGATGTACTCTTTTCTATGAGTCCCTGCTCCAACAGCTGATTAATAGCGTGGCGTGCCTTTGCACGGTAATTTAGCGGTACATTGTAACTTTTTCCGTGGAACTCCTCGTCACCTTATATCTCCACCTTATAATGATACCCCTTTATTTTTCCCGGCGTATTTCTGAAAATCTCCTTCTCCTTATAAATAATACCTGCTAATTCTCTAAACTCCTTCTCCTGTAAATCGCTGATGCTTCTCATGCTGTTGTGGATTTCCTCCATAGAAACTGTATCTTCTCTCTCCTCATACTGCCCCTGTTTAATTGCCATTATTAGCTTCTGTGACGACTCCGTAGGCATTCCGAATCTTCTTTCTTCCATCTTCCGCCCTTGCCTCAGGATAATGGTGCTTTCATTATAATTAATCTCCGCTTTCAGCATCTCTAATGTATCCGTGCCCAATATTAACGGCTTCACTAGATTAGGTATGATGGTGCAATTAATTACTACATCAATCTTCCCTATGTTTATTGTGGGAAAGATTTGTTTACTAATTCTCCCGCTCCTCCTACTATTGCTCCGATCACCTGAATTCCCCGTATTGGTACCTCTAATACACCTTTGAATACCTCTGGATTCTCCGTAAATGTGTTCTCATTCAGACATGTGATTTCTGAACCGGTGTCCACTAGTGCCTTAAACTTCCGCCCCCCTATTTCCACTACAATTTCCGGACACTTGTTTTCTTCATGCGATCCGTGTTCCTTTTCTTCTTCGGTCAATTCTTCGGGTATGCATAATATATTCCTGACTTCCTTGTCGTATTTGCTCCTGTCTCCTCCATTGCTTTCTTCGGTCCCCATTTCTCTGGCTAATGTCGTGTCGGGACTGCTTGCACGACTTGCCACTTCGCGTTTCCCTGCTCTTCAGGCCTTTCTTCACTACTCCCGGAGTTTTTTACAATCATCGTGCGGATGTTTGCATTCTCCCTGGGTGATCTTTCTTCGTAACTCCGTCCATCCATTTGTTCTCGGCTGCTGTACCGTCTCACCGGAGATGTCTGCCTCTGCTTTCCGGATGGATTAGGTTGATATCTATTACCATTTTGATTCTGAGGTGGTGGGTTGTATCCACGTCCTCTAAAATCAATTCTCCTTTCCTCTGTTCCTGTCCATCTTCTTCGGCTCTCTTCCTTCGTCTCCTGTATCGGCTGCGGCACCACCCTATCGTATCGGCTGAGCAATGACAACAATCTAGGAATGGTGTTTATTTGTTGCGATATGATTGCCGTGTTGACCTCCGGACCAAAATGATGCTCCAACCTATAGATTATTTCCTCGTCCTCCATCGGTGGCCTTAGTTCCTTTGCAGTGCTTATTCGGGATGTTGCGTATTCCACTCGGCTGATATTCCCTCGTTCAACGTACCGGCCGGAATCTAGCGTCCTCCGAACCTCCATCTGCTGCTCACGCCCCCAATACTGCATCATTAACAGCTGTGTGAACTGCTCTACGTCTTCTAGTAGATGTGAGATAGCGGTAAACCATTCTCCTGCAGATCCCGTCAGACCTTGTCTTACGATTTTCAGCATTTCGTTGGAGGATAATTGGTACATGGCTTGGTATTCCTCCAGCTCACTGATGTATCGCATAGGCCTAGCTCCTCTCCTACCGTCAAAATGTGGAATCTTCATCATCACTCCCGGTGATTGAATTGCGGTTGAGTTTCGCGAACACTGCAGCCTTATCTTTTCTGCTTCATTCTGCGCTATTATTCGTACTTTTCCTTGCAGTTCCGACTCTTCCTTCAATTTTTCTGCGGTCAGCAGCTGCATCTTTTCAGTGATATTCCTCACTTCCTCACGCGTTTCTATCGCCAAGCTTTCATAATCCTTTAGCCTTTCCTTGACATTATATAAATCCTTCCGTGTTTCCGCCGCTATACTTTGGACATTATTATTCGCCTCCTCGCGGACAGCCTCTATCTCTGCGCGTCTTTCTGCTTTTTCCTCTTCTATCCGCGTATTCATCCTAACTTCCGCTCCTCTCAGATGTTCCGCCTGCTCCCTCAAGATTGTTCTTAACAGCTCCGCCTGCTCCTTCTGTCTTCTTTCTTCTCTCCGTCTTCTCTCTTCTTCTTGCACCTTTTCCTTTTCCCTCTCTCGTTCCTCTCTCTGCAATTCCTTCTCTTCTCGTTCCCTTTTTTCCTTGATTTTCTCTTCCTTCAACCAAGCCCATAAATCCGTCGTTGCTGGCGTCCTGTCTTCGACCTCGAATTTGTGAGATTCAATAACTACTCCCTGTTCCTCGAGAGCAGATCTAAGCCTACCGACCAATTCATTTTTAACTCCTTCGGTGCCTAACCCTAGTTTTTTCAATTCCTCCTGCACCTCGGCCTTCTTCAACTCGAAAAGACTTTTCCTTGCCCGAAACATCTTATACAATTACACCGTTACTACTAACACTTAATCTGTAGTAATTTTCCCGATGTCTAATTCTCTCGCGTTCTCTAACGTGAACACTTCCTACTCTGCACCTCTCAGGTTCTCCTCGTGGTACCTATTAAACGTATCCTATCACACAACCCCGTACGTCTAATATTTTATCGTGCTCAAGCGTTGGGCGCCATAAATGTAATTTTCTCCTTTCCAATTTAATTTTTTTTTGCACACAATACAACAAAATATAAACAGTTATAATAATAAATTACCCTCACAACATATCACTTTCACTCTTGGTATCTTCAGGCTCAATTTTTACAGGCCATAGATCACTTCACGAGCCATTTCACTTTTCACTTTCACATAAAATATAGCCAGTACCCTCTTAAAAATAAGTACCTACATAATAGTGGGGAGTGGACCGCTTTATCCCTTTAGTTTATCTGGAGTTTCTAGCTGAGGCGATCCCCGTCTCCTTGGGTTAATCCTGGCTTCTCCGCCACGCCACTTTCCACTTCACTGTTGTCAGACCATCAGACTCGAAGCTAGACGCCCCTTCACTGTTCTTAGACTATCAGACTCGCCTAGAAGACACTTCCCTCTTCTTGGACTATCAGCCTTCACCTTCGTTCGACTCCTCCACTAGCCGCCTACAAGCCTAGCAGCAGCCCCAGCCCCGCTCTTCGTCCCTCTTTATATCGGCACTTCTTAATTGTTAACGCCCGGCCATAATTAGTCTCCCTCCGTAACCTGCCACGAGTTCAACAATAGCCTGCGAGACAATTTCTATTCTTGGGAATGCAACTCCCGAATGACCTGAATCACCAGGCTCAATGACAAATTGGCCATTGTCGAGGCCGAGGCCATATTTCCCTATGTCTCCGTATAAATATTCTGTACAAAAACCAACATGGCGGCTCCCCAACTCCCCAGCATGATATGGCTAAATTTTGATACGTTACAATTCCAATTCCTAAAAACTAAGAATTGAATTTATAAAGGCATTATGAAGAATAAAATACAAGCCGTCTACATCATTTTTATACCTTATTTCATATTTTACCTCCTAATACTTCGCAACGTTGCCATATTCACGGCATATTTTCTCCATGCTCGGAAGAAAACCGTAAGTAAGGTCTTTAAAATTAAATACTAATGTTGGACTTCCAATGACCTAAGCTAAGAAAATAAATTATGTGCCTCATAATTCTGCACATGTTGCCCTAGTTTTATAACAACAACGTTCGGGCTAAAATTGAGATACACATTGCTATGTGAAGGAAGGTCATCATATGGACAATGCATTTCAACGTGAAAACCCATCATTTTCAAATCCATATATCTTCGTTTAATGTTCGAGGACATAGCATTATTTTTACACCAGTCGATAGAAAAAGTAATGAATTATAATATGTGTCAGAATTGGTAGGCTATCAGGAATGTCCAAAATGACGGTTCCTCCTTACCAAAAAAATTGATCAGGTATTCCAATTAATAACATCATCGCGAAAGATACAGGATTTACGTTATTATTAGAAAAGCATAAAGATTTTAGATGCCAAATAAGTCTAAGATAAAAGTATTTTTAGGAGAGAACAAGTTAAGGCCTATCTTTGGAACGTATTATAAAATAACTTCTAAGAAAATTGACACTGCATCTACTAAAATCGGAGAATAACCGTTAGCAAAAGCGAAGTTTATCAATTGAAGAATACTGGTGATAAAGATATCGATCAGAACGCCTAGAAAAGTCTGGAATGGAGACGAGCCGAGGAGAGTCAGGAATATAATCTGCATGGTTCCGAAACCGGGAAAATAGAGAGGAAAAAAGTTGATACATAATATGTATGAGTGGAGGGGAATGAAGGATCGACGAAAAAAGGAGAAAATGAAGAAATGCTAGGCATATCCAATAAGAAGGAATTACCTGGAAGGATTCAAGAGATCGAGTGAATGCAAGTAGAGCAGCTGATATTGAGTTGAGTATCCAGAAGGCAGTAGCAGAAGAGAAGATGGACTCTCCGAATAAACAGAACACACCAACGAAGAATTAAGTGCTATGAAATCTGAAGGAGAACGGAAATCATGGAGAGAATAAATCTTCGGCTGTAGCAGAGAATATAGAAGTATTCAGATGGCATTTCATACCTACCCTAATAGATAGTTCATCTAGAACAATAATGCTTATGGCAACAACAAGGTATCATCATCGTCATCAGTGTTCTACCAACAATAATGAGGCAGAAGCTAATTTTTGGAAAGTTTCGCCTTCAGGAATCTTCCCCAATTCTTGGAGAGTTTCTCCCTTATCTACCCCTTCCATATCTCTTTGCTATCCCTGCCACATAACCCTACTTATATGTAGCATTCAGTTAGACAACAGGAGATAAAAATTAACCGATCAGAGAAGCACTCCTCATATTAGGGAAACCATAATCTTGCCGTGGGAATTCCTAGGAGAGGAACATAGGACTCCAATTTGAAACCGAAGCTACACTCCTCCCTCCTCACACTTTTCACTCTCGCTCGCTTCCGTTACCCACCAAAAATACATAATACACTACTTTGATTTGAAATTAAGTTACTAACTGATAACTTTCCTATCGGGTACCCCGATCGATTTATCCGTAAGAATTTTTATTGAGCATTGTGCCAACTTTGTTCACCCAGAAGGTCAGGGCATCGCTTTGTAACACCCCCTATGGATTCAACGTCACCTCCTATAGCTGTTGATCACGGGTGTAGACAGCTGTCCTTTATGCTTTTGGAATCTTCCCCTAAGGCGAAAATGTATAGAGTGAAATACGAGTTTTTTGAGACCGCGACCGAATTAGAAAGGAACGTATAATAAAGAGTGAATAGTTTAAGCAATTACTTGGCCAGTCGGTTCTGGAATATCACCTGGGAGCGTATTAATTGGTAAGCCTCGATGCAAATGTGTCCGAAATTATTTTCAGGCTTCTCTTTCCGGAGGATATTGGCAAAGTTGTTAGCGGTATCCCATTGCGTGTTGCATGACAGAAGGAATGCGGTTTCTTTCCCCTTTATGGGACTTTTAAATTCGTTAAGACACAAGCCTAAACGTTAGTTATGAATGCCCGGGGCCAAATAATTTGTGCGTGAAAGAGAGAGCGTATTGTTTTAACAAATACTGAGCCATTGGGTTCTGGAATAAAACTTGGTCAGTACATTATCTGGTTCGAACTCAGGACTCCCCTAATTGAGTGAGAATAGTCTATTTATTATGTTACCATGCTCTCATTCTAACTTGATTGAATTGCCATTATTACCACAATAATAGCCACCTTTAAGTTTTTGAAAAGGGATGTATTGCAGTTTAATTTCCCTCTGTTCGCCCGAGGCGATTTCGTGGTCCCATCCCAAACGGTCAACATTTCTGCTTTCGTACTGAAGTGATTTCTTCCAATCCACCCCCTCCAATTATATGGCCGGTGCCGGCCATTAAAAAAAACTGTGAGCAGTAAATTTCTCCTTCCCTAGATCCCCTCATGGTAGTACACCTACAGCGCCTTTGGGCCGGAGCGGGGAGTTGATTAATCTGCTCCCAAACGGCTTAGTCCTCATGCGATTGCCTCTTCTTTCCATCTCTCTCGTTCTCTCACGTCGTTTTGTCTATCTTTCGTTTACAACAGCTGAAGAACGAGTTTTCCGTGTACGAAGTGACAAATGGTGCGATTAAGGAGCCTCATGAGGACAACATTCAGAGAGTACTAATACGGGTGGTGCTCCTGAATATGGCGTAATCTTCGTGTCCCGCTACAAGAATAGCCCATGTATTCTATATTATGTAACAGAGAAAACAATATTATTAGAACGATTCTATTCAAGCTGATTCTGGCACTATCAACTTTGTCATAATTATATTCAGTTCCACAATATTAAAGCAGTTTTCTACCATTTATAAAGATTGAGCGAAAAAATACGTCTATGTCTATGCGACATCTACATCTATGCAATACCCTGAAAACCACCGCGAGGGTGTGTGGCAGGGGGTGAAGATCACCAAACATGACTATTGACATGCAACTAGGCTACTACATGGAAACATGCAAGGGTCACATGCAGCTAGATGGTTAGTATCTACATAGTAATAAAGGGATTGGTTGTTAATACATGCATCATGCACTACAAAATAATCTAGCAATATTTCACCTACCTATTACTTTGCTTATGCTGCCTATTGTGTTCTCTTTAGTGCGAAGGAAAAATGACATTTTGAAACTTTCAGTACGACAATCCATCTCTCTAATCTTATTTATCTGGTCGATTCTAGCAAAATACACTGTTTTTTTTAAAAGTAAATCACCTTGTATATCTAACATCTCTACTAAAGCTATCCATTTTAAATTTCTTAAATAGATTTAATCTGTACATTCCACTACTAAGCATAATCTCCACGTAATCATAGTACTAAAGAGAGGAGAGAAATAAATTTTTCTCTTGATCACTTGCAATTATTATGATCGTTACTATTTTGAAAGAATAGAATAGGAAGAGAATGAGTGCATTTGCGCTGAGCATGAAGGAGAAGTCGGCGCGTATACACCGACATTTGCTTCTCTTTTAGGTAGAAGAGGGTAGGAGACCGACAATTTAGATGTTTCCGGTAAGAGGATTTATCGTCGTTTTCTCTGCAAATGGAAACAATAAATGGTTAAGTTCGGCGACCATTTAATTTTGAAGAATTTGAACGTGCATTAATATGACTCCGTCCCCTCTAAAGGAAAACCTATTTTGCGAATTCGGAAATACGCCCCCAATCATTATCGCTTTTTATTCGATATTATAATATTGGAATATTACACTATAATATTGAAATATTACACTATAATATTGCAACTTCAAAAAGAATAACATTGCGAACATAAAAATAAATTGAAGAAAGAATAAAATAAAACACGTAATGTGATATCTCCCAGAACACAACCGGGGTTCCGGCAGAAAAACACAGGGTTATAGAAATGAAAGATGATTGATCGATTGAGGTACATTTTTTCACCCCGGTGAGATCAAAGGGTTCCGTTCAACCTCATGTGAGCTGGAAAGATTTTTCTTCGAACGGAAATTCCTTTATCTATTAGAACTTCATGCATTCCTTTAAGATCTGATACATGTCAGGGCTAACCTGGCCTTTATCAGTCCTTGTTTTCTTTCTCTTGGCTGATAACCTACAAGGTTATAAGGCCAGAATAAGAGATATCTATTAATGAATGATGATAAATCTTCAAAAAGGTGGCCATCATAGAAAAATGAAAAGAACATATGTACGGCTGTAATAAATAACAAAGGAAGATTAATATCCACAAAGACGTAACCATATGGGGGCAATTCTTACGTGTATGACGGGTCACTGGCGTTGAAGAAATCCTCGTAAACCCTGCTTGTGTGTGTGATTGAACTCACGAAGGTGGCTGCATTTTGTATACAAACATGAGTGAGTGAGTTATTGTGTGAGTCACTTTTCGTTTTATTTTTACCTTGATTCCCTTAATTTTGAGTGTGACGGTTGTTTGTAACATGTGAGTGAGTGTGCGAATGTGTCATTTACTGCCACTTAAGTTTCTCCGTATGCTTGATTTTGTACGTGTGATTGAGAGCTGCCTTGTATACACTCCTTCCTTCCCCCCTTTTTTATTCCTATGCCCCCTTATGGTTAAGGCTTTGTGGATATTAATCTTCATTTGCTCTTCAAAAATGTTTTTATTTCAAAAGGAATGTTAGTGTTCCCTCGAAAGCGAATCTTACTCTACAAAATAGAGGCAGAATATTTACTTCTCTTTCCTTCCATACTCAATAAAGCCTAGTAGTTTTTAGAAAATGCGCCACATTTTTTTAGAAAAGACACAAGCAATGGTTCCTGCAATAAATACAGTCACTCTACCGCTAACATGTTTTCGAGAGAGTAGAGCGTTTGAATAATCTGACCGAAGGGACATACAGCTAGCGTAAGACTTCGATTTTTTTTTTAAATTTCAGATCTCTCTGAGGAGCCAAATGCGGAGGAAATGCATTGCCCAGTCTATATATATATGTGAAGTTGAGGTTTCTGCTCACACCCATTGTTTAGAAGTAAAAATAGCCTCGCTAAAAAATGACTACTGCCTTCATCACACCATCAAGTTTCAAGATACGGCCGATTCGGTTGGCCTATACCATCGTTAAAGTTCCCGTGAGATTTATCTTCTCCCTTACTCTTCTTAGAACTTCTTCGTCACTCACCCGTCCATTTGATCTTCATCATTCTTCTAAACCAAATGTCAAATGCGCCAAGTCTTGTCTTTTCTTAACAGCCCGTGCCTCACTAAAATGAAGAAGTATGCTTCCCTCATACGTTCTAGTGGAGTAATTTCCTACTTTAAAGCTTTTACTTCCAGCTGTTGGTAGATTTTTTCTCAAGCATGATGCCTTCTTCTCCGAGGCTTAACTTCTGATTATTTCATTCTTACTCGTTAGGCCGCGGGTATTCTGCTTCTTAAATAATGATTTGGGAATCAGGTTGGCATGGTGAAGGGAGTGCTGGTCTTACAGCCCTTGGATCCGGGTTCGAATCTCTGCTTTCACCCTTTATCTACCATCACTCCTTTCTTTCATTCTCGATTACCTTAGGGGTGGAATCAGATTTAAAACGCTCTAATAGCTAAGGTCAAATCCTACTGTCCACTCAAAGTTAATACCAATTTTTATCTTCAGACAAACGCAACACCAATGCCCGAGGCGGGATCCGAACCCGCGACCCTGACGCACGTCAATAACCTGGTCGGCGCCTTTCCTGATACATAGGCATGTGCGATACCACGATATATCGTCGAAGATACTCGATATGGACTTGATATCGGGAGTCGATATTTCGAAACACAATATCACGATATGTCGATATGTCGATATGTCGATATTTCGATATCCGATATTTCGATATCCTATATCCCGATATGTCGACCTCCGATATGACGATATCCCGATATGACGATATCCAGATATAACGATATCCTGATTCCGGTGTTTTTTTCTGTCACCCTTAATAATGTCTCTATTTAGCGAAATTCTCGGTAATGGTTGATCGGATTGAAGTGCTATAAACGGTCTCTTCCTTATAAAATATTACACTTCCTCAATAGTTAATTATATATTTTAAATTGTATAATTTTTTATTGTTATTAACTACAGCTTTTTTATCATAAAATTTGGATGCAGGGAATGGAATGGCCATGATGGGATTTCATCACTGAAAACTCGAATTCAAAAAGAAAAGTTTTTAAACCATAACTCGGAATTTAAAAAATTTTCGCCGTTCTTCGACCAAGGAAAAATGGTGAAATTTCAGCTCATATTTCAGCTCAAAATTGAAAAGAACCTCTATTATCTAAAATCATATGCTCTTTCGCCTTAAGTTATTATATTATAAGTCGATGTCCTATATCCCGATATGTCGATATCCCGATAAGTCGATATCCCGATATGTCGATATCGCAATATGACGATATCCCGATATGTCGATATCCCGATATGTCCATATCACGATATTTCCTATTTATACCTACCGCGAAACCGATATCGGCGAATCCGCGATTTCAGAATGATATCGTCGTGCGATATTCAAAACAGCATATCGCTCAGCCCTACTGATACATTTCTCCAATCTCATTTACAGTACTTTCCTTATATTTATTTAAACCTTCTACTCTTGTTACAACATCTCTTTCACTTTCTCAGTTTCTCAGTATTTGACTTTAACCATTCTACATTAAACTCAGCATTTCAATTGCTTCCCGTCTTGCCTTCTCTGCAGCCGTTATTGTCCACCAGCTATAGCCAAGAAGAGGATGTTGAGTACATAAACAAAACGGCAGCGTCAGTCCTGGAGAGACGTAGTTAATGTTTGGGGGTGCTTTTGTTGGATTCCTAAGGTTACCCCTGAGCGAGAAGAGTGAGTGCCCTCCGCCACTACAGAAATCGTCCCACCCTCAAGCCAAACAGCGGACCATGTTGAAAGAGCGGGAGGGGTCGGTTAGATGGCGCTGGTGTCGAGTGCGGGGCGTGACATGAAAGAGCTTCTTCGAGGAGAATGGGCTCACGGAAACGAAAAGGGTAACTCAAAGAGTAAGCTGGAGAGGGCGCTGAAATCGAAATAATAAAAAGACAGCCAGGCGCCTGTGAGTATTTAGTCATCAAACGCGCGATACAAATTAGTCTTTGAGGAGCGAGCGTCGTCCCTTGCCGAGGAACTTCCAACTAGATACTCGACATCTCCCCTTGCCTTCTCATGGGTGTATTGGATGTTGAGGAGGACTCGTTCTTCAAATCAACGCGAAATTACTTCGAAAACGAGCAATATACTCGAGATCAATCAAAAGAAAACATAAGAAACGATATTTTCTTGCAGTGAAGTACACACATACATTGAAAGTGATGATATGTTGAAAATAGGGCCAAATTTTAAGCATCGCCAAACGCTGAGGTCTGAATAATCTCAATGCAGTTCTGGGGCAACTATGCAACCATTGTTGTGACGGGATTTGAACCAGCGATCTTGTGGCTCCCAGGCCAGAGTAACTGACCTGGCTACCACAGCTGGACTCAAAACGCTGGAATGGTGCAAAATATACATTGTCATTGGAAATGGAGATAAAGCGGTGGAGATGAGAAAAGTTGGGTTGCTGAGAGGCGAAGATTAGCATCGACCATCGCAGACGTACGACAGAGACCCTAAGCAGAGAAGTCGCCAACAAAATAATGAAGATACTGAAACGTGGCGTGCGACACGCAATCTTATAAGCACTCCAACATGACAAAATCTCGTATGAAACAAATAGAATATTAATAAATAATTTTTTTCAACGTCGATGTAATATATTTAGTGATAATTAACACCAAAGGAAATCTTCAAAACTTTTACTATTAATTTATAGAATCACGAAATTAACGAAGAAGTGACTGGAGGATTTTGAGAATAGAGTGTAGAAGAGGAAATAGGTGGGGCAGGAGAGAAAATGGAAAGAGGAGAAATGCAATTTAAAGCGGAGGAGGAAAGAAATTGGTGTTGATACTTTTAGTAGATATAGTTGGAGGCAGAGTTGGAGGACGGAGCAAGTTTATAGAAGCGATTGCGTTGACCTAATCCTTGATGGAAGGAAGATAGGTCTTACGAAGCAGGATCAAATTCATTTTTGAAAAGGAGAGCGTCAATGAGTCCTAAAACGTACAGAGCAGATGATACGCAGCACTTGTAGGAGTGACCCCTCAATGGAAATGCGGAGTGGAGAATGAGGAGTGGGTGTAGGTTGACAGACTCGATATTCATTGCCTTCGATTGATCGGCGAATCTCCGGCGACGAATCAATCATTCAAATAATGAGTGGGAGTAGAAAACGTTTCTTTAAGAAAAGCAGTTGATGAAAGACTACTTCGGAGTGGGTTGGGTTTCAGAGAAAATATTTTGACACTTATTCAACTTTACTTAATTTTCTTGATTTGATTGAAGGGCAAAATATTTTAAATTTGACACAGTACTATTACATATTGCAATTGCCAAATAGCTGTGCCTAAAGAAATGAAGTTCCAAAATATGATAATTTAACTGATATATTAGCCTCGAGGTTATCTACAAGAAGAGAGGGCAGTTATTCCTGGGAAAAAATAATAAGCACTCCAACATGACAAAATCTCGTATGAAACAAATAGAATATTAATCAATTATGTTCCTAAACGGCGATGTAAAATAGTTAGAAATAATTAACACCAAAGGAAATCATCAAAACTTTTACTATTAATTTAAAGAGACAATATACTATTTACTATCTTCCACATCAACGGGAACTAAGCACATCTACACAGTATTACATACGATCCATGAATTGAAGAACTGAGTGATGCCTGCAGAGGAACCTAATATTCTACCTTCCGGAACAAGTAGCATTACGGTTCAAGACGATCCAACCTCTGAGGTCGCAAAAAATCGCGAAACCTATATTAAGGTATGCATGACACTCTTTACTTAATGTTACCAGGCAGCCACGGAGCGGATTACTGACTGCTATCCCCTTTCCTTTACATTTCAAGCATTCTCTTTCAATTACTTGATTAGAAACGACGACAAGTATTCATGTAGTCGAGTATTTTCAACACGAATGCCCTTGCTTGAAAAAATACGCTCAACCATGGGGGTAGATGAATAGAATGATGAATCGCAGCCACATGCAAACGATTTCCGCAACAGGAACTCGGGGGAAAGGACGATTTTTCACGAACATGACAGGAGAGAGGGGTGACCACGGGGGAAATTAATTTGTAGGCCAGTGGAAATCTAGGGGCGTGATGAAGGATAACAAGAAGGAACAGAGGCGAAAGAGATACATCACGCAGGAGAAGATTTGGCGAGGCATATAAGGCGAAGGAGGAAAGGGAAGGTGGTGGAGGCGACTCCCACACGAGCAACCTACTCCCCAGAGATTTCGCCCGCGAGAATGTTTTGACAGTTTCGATGTAAGGACGAAGAAGAAGACGTTTCCCGAAGTCCAAACAAAATCAAGACTGCTCTCCTGGAGTCCGCCGAGAATGTTGGAGAATGCACACAACGAAAACTTGTCTCATTCTTTACGTTTAAGGACGCCACTGTAAAAAAGATCTTCATCTGCATCTACAACATACCCTGCAAGTCACCATAAAGGTGTGTGGCAGGGGGTGAATACACACCAAAAATGCATTACATATCATGCATAAAAAGGATTAGTAATAACATTACAGTCTAAACTTCATAATTAAAAAATGGCAAAGCAAGCATGCTATATGATGCTGTTAGTTGGGTTAGCTTAAAGTCCTTATAGCATAATACAACTACCTATGCTATCCAATGATACACTCGTATTGGATATATTTACCGATATTCATATCATTAATTGTGCTAGGAAAAATGGACATTTTGAATCTGTCAGTTCGGCAATCAATTTTGTGATTATGGTCCAGTCCACCATAGTAAGTTGGAGTGTGCAAAATATTTTTACAGTCTTCAGTGAAAATATTATCTTGGAATTTATTTCAGAGCTTAAGTCTAAATTTCAACCTGCGATCTGTCAATTATTCCCATTTTAATTCATTAAATAGACTGGTTACACTAATAGTTATCATCCCGTCCCCTTACAAATCTTGCCGATCTTTGCTCCACACGTTCAAGGTCATTATTTAAGCCTAATTCGTAAGGATCCCATAGATTGGCAGCGTATTCCAAGTGAGGTCTAAGAAAAAGAACCGCTTTAGTTGTGCGGCAATAAATATTAGTGATACATATTAATAAGGATGGTTTTTAAATTAAAATCCAAACTTTGAATATCTTATTCGACGAAAAACTTTAGCAGAGCGTAGTTTTCATTCACTGACCTCTGGGTTATGGACCCGCACGCTTCCACTACGCCACTCTACTTGATCAATCTTGAAACTGTTAGAATATGTATAGAGCAGAAGTGACATAAAGGGACTCATAAAATATGCCGAAGACATTTAGTGAGGAAGATATAAATGGGACATCAACGAAAACTTGTTCCGGTCAATACGAGTAAATGGCCAGATGAGAGATATCTTGAAATGTTAAGAAGAGCAATAGTGAGGTTTGAGAGGGAAGCAATTCCGGCCAAGCGTCGAATCCGACCGGTAGAACGCCTCAAATTCTCAACAGCTCCATAAAACGTTGATAAGGTCTTCGAGCGCTCTTAATGGCGGAAATTCACGAAGACTCGTCAAGTGGTCGACGAAGGAATGAGCAACCCCCGAGGGAAAATCGATTTCTGCCGTTTGGTCCCGCCAACGCGTGGTCAATCTCCTCAACACTTCCGCCATCAACGCAGTTCGGCTTTCCAAGGGATACTCTAAAGTCTCCGGACCTGGGTTGTGCCCCACACTGCATTCCTTTTCTCCATTCTCCTACGAATGTGTCTTAGTTATTGCGTCCTGAGGAGATTCCTGAGAGAGAATCGCTGAACGGAAATGAAGCTGATGACGCATCTTCCTGGTCATAGGCCCTAATCCAGTCCCGGGCCTTGAGGACGCGTGTCTCAGCACTCAGTTTAGTTTTGGAGTGCGATGTAATCGCAGTGAATCAATGTGCTAGCCAAGAAACGACACCTTTATGCAACGATTAAATATTAATACAGCTAAGGTAACAAAATTTCCTCGTACAATTAGGGATATGAATAACGGTAAATATATCCAGTACGAGTGTAGCAATAGATAACATTGGCAGCTGCATGTTGGCATAAGGACTTGAGGCTAACCCAACTAATAGCATGTTTTTGCATGTTTGCTTTGCTATTTTTATCTTTTTTTAAATGGTGAAGTTAAGACACACCCTCGTGGTTGCTTGCAGGGTATCGTGTAGATGTAGAATCCTAGGATTTAAACACTGATGATGATGACAAGGAATTTAGATGTAGATTTAAGCTAATCCAACTAACAGCATTGTATTGCATCCTTGCTTTGCTATTTTTATCTTTTTAAAAAAACTTAAGGTTTAGACTAGTACATTATTACCAATTTTTTTATTCATGATATGCAGTGCATGTTTGGTGAGAATTCCCCCCTTCCACGCACCTTTATGGTGGCTTGCAGGGTGTTATGTAGATGAAAGTTATTTGATAGCCAGATGACCACTCTATGATGGATGCAAAAACAATGAAGTTTGAAAGGTGAAACTGATCCTCTGGCGTTTAAAATAGACGGTGAAGCAAGAAAATAGAGGCAGTCGAGCATAAGCCGCAAATATGCATTCGTTTCTCAAATCCGGCCTTTTACACTTGCCAACCGTGACATGGGATGGGGAGAGAGAGAAAGATCGAAGGCGATTTATACAGGCATAAGGAGGGAATGGGTGTGGAGACTTTGTGTCATATTCAGAATCTCAATAACAGTCTAGCTTCTATTTCTTGCGTCCTAAAAACACTCTTACGAATTCAAAAAGGTAGGTATACAGATTCTCCTCGATATCGCTCAAAACGATATAAAACGCGGCGCTAAGAAGTATGTGACACCAACTTTGAAGGGCGAATGTGCACACCAATTTGCCTCGAAATAGAGATTTTAGGACGTAAGTAGTAGAATCGAGACTGCAGTTGAAATTCTGAATGTGGCCCTTAGACAAAATGGGGAAATAAGGGCCAGGGACTGACAGAGGAGCCTTAAAGGCTGCCTTTGTAATATGCGGGTGGGACGGGGTCGCGAGGAGCCACCGCGGTCAGGAAGCCCGCGGGCCCTCACCACAACCCCTGCGGGACCCCACTCACATTGTGTGTTTGCCACCACTTTGAAGCGGGCGTTCCGCCCTTGGGAAAGGAGCGTTAGAGCCACCACGGGGCCCATCGCCCACACCTCTGTCACCTCCGGACCCATCCTCCTTTATGGGCCCTTGTGGTCCGGGCCCGCCTGCCCCATTCACGTGCCAATGATAAATGAACTGCCCCCGGGGAATATCCTTTGGGTGCGTCTGTTCCCCTTCGCACCCATCACCTGCGCCCGATCACTCCCAGCCGCTCTTTTCAGAGCCGCGCCCTGTGCACACCGACTTTTGACCCCTCCCCCCGGGATCCCCAAACAGAATTCGGCGCGCACGTTCCCTTTATCATTTACAGATTTTCGTTCGGCGTGCGGGTGTCTGTGAGAGCCACGCGTCGACCCTCAATGATCCTACAATCAAGATTTATGGTCTTACAGCGGATGAGCAGTCGTCAACGGAAGAGGACTAGTTATTTTCACATTAACGCACAGTTTTTGCCCTGATCGCAGCTTCAACGCTCTCACCGGAAGAAAGAAAGTAATTAATAATGGATGGTTTTCTGTAAAAGCCGTTGTACAAGGTGAAATTTCTTGTAAAAGATCTTGTAACAAAACTTAAACGGCGAGATTTGACCAGGAAATTGTACAAGAAGATGGTTAACGGTCGACAAGTTTACAGATATTCATGCAAATTGTGCGCCAATCTCATAAGCAGATATAGTTTTTTTGTCGAACAGTTGAATTGCGATTTCCGCCAACGCCCTTTTTCGCATTTAAGTTTCCGAAGTGTAACGAATTCTTAAGGAGTTTACAATAGTATTTTTCAAGTATTCTTCGGTATTCTTTGTACGAAAGTGAATTCTAGCGATGATGACGATAGTATTTTGATTACATTTATTTGCTACCATTTATCGTAGCAATAATAAAATGAAAAAATACGATTGGTTTCTTTCAATCTTTCATGTGCTCATATAACCGATCACTTATCCTCTGAATACCATTTTTATGCTCGTTGCTTATTCTTCTTATTTGGCTCAATTACGTCTCCCGTATTTCATTGATGAGGTTTAATGTTTATCAGTGCGTCCCATTCGTCTTTTGAGAAATATAACCCTACCACCTCAACGACACATATAACAATATGGAAGCAACAAGGAATATCACGACACGTAAAAAAACGTAAGTTTTGCCACACTTATAGGAATAAAAGTGATCGCAAATTAAGAACACCATCCTTACGAATACTATATGCACGCATCACTACCGTCACTTGCCATGTGCAGAAGCTACGGAGTGAATTTTTGACGGTTTCGTCCAATGACTTAGAGCATGTTCGAATTTATTATACAAGAAAATTTACCGTACACAACGACCTTAAAGGCTCATTCTTACTTCAAGTTCCGGGGCCGTGCTGCGTGGATGATTTCTTGTCTCAAACTTTCGCCACCATTGCATTGCAGGGAGCATCTTCAGACTTCGCTCCTCATCTACTCAGCAGAAACTCGGAACTCCGTAACAGACTGAGAATTCGTTGCACTGTGAAAATCTTCGCTCCAAGATAACTGTAAATAATTTGTATTTTTTCCACCATGAACCAATAAAGTACGTGGGAATTCAAAGGGCACATGTAGAACATTAGAGCGACATTCACGCCATTGTGAGAAACTGCTAATCGGTTAATAAAAGAGAAATACAAGAAAATGCAATAATTGAAAAGAGAAGGAAATACGTCATTAGTATACGGATTAATAACGTCCATATTATGCGTGCAGAGTAACAATTTTTTATTGTATCTTCCTAGAAAAATTATCTATGCAACTATTTCTGACCCTCCACATGGAATCAAGACGAAAATGGAGAAATAGAAAGTAAGCTGGCAACTAGCCAAAGACGAATCCAGACTAATGAGCATGAACGATAGTTCCTTCCATTAGTCATATTCAAATGGCGAAAATTTGAACATCAGATGTGCTGTATATTAGAAGGAGAATGGTCACTCCAAGCTAAGTTCGTAGTTCCAGTATAATTCTACATTTACGCACCGTTTACCTAAAATAGCATCCACGAAAAGAACTATGGAGAAAATAAACATTCATGTCAGGGTGCTCTAGAAAAGCTCTTGTCCCAGTAACTCATCTGGAGTGAATCATCCGATCCATGAAATTTCTATGCCTGTCGTGCGGGTGACCCAAATAAATATCCCACCTCAGGAGACAGTTCCACTGCCCTCGGACACTCCATCTTGTCTCTTCGGTCGAACAGAATGCTCCAGCGTATATTTATCTCTCTTTGTGGGGACTAGGCACGTCAGGAGGGGGATGTCACACTCGTAGAATCGGAAGCGAAAGATTATTTGGCCCTTTGCGTCCCTTACGCAAGTTGAGTGAGGGTGAAATTTAATGCCCTACCACAACGCTAATGACACTTTTATCATCGTGTGAGTCTCTGGGGGAACATGCAGTCAATGATTTAGGAATCCAACCACTGGAGCAGTTTGACGACCTAACACACTTAAGACTAGAACAGTCCATCTAATTTCTATGACCAAGGCTGACAGGCAGCACAAATCTTACGTAAAAGGGCTAAGTATTCCACCCTAAAGAGGTGCGTTTGGTCTTGACTAGGGGTCTGGTTGAAGTACATCTACATGATATCCTGCAAGCCTTCATAAAGGCGTGTGGCAGGGAGTGAATTTACACCAAGTTCGCATCACATATCATGCATAAAAAGGATAAGCAATTACATAATAATCTAAACATCACAATAAAAAAGGATAAATTGCACATCAAAAATGCAATAACATGCTGTTAGCTGGGTTAGCTTGAGGTACTTATACCAACTTGCAACTACCTATGTTATCCATTGATACACTTGTATTTATATTAATGGATAATTTACAGCTGCTCATATTTCCAATTGTACGAGGGAAGAAGGACATTTTGAATCTGTCAGTTCGTCAATTAATTTCCCTTATTTTATGATCATGGTCCGGCCTATCATAGTAACTTGGATATGCAAAATATTTTTTAACGTCATTAGTGAAAATATTGTCTTGGAATTTAGTTAAGAGATTAAGTCTTAATTTCAACCTACGATCTGACGATGATTCCCATTTTCGGTCATTTAATAGGCTGGTTACACTTATATAGAGTTATCAAACCGTCCCTTTACAAATCTTTCCGATCTTCACTGGACTCGTTTCAGCTCATTATTTAAGCCTATTTCGTGAGGATCCCATATAAGTAGTGGTTAGACTACTGGCCTCTCACCTGTAGGGCCCGGGTTCGAATTCCAACAATAAAACATAAATTTCATCGTTAAACCAGCACCTACTTGAGTGCTTTGTTTGGGACATTCGAGCACAGTACTCCGTCCGTTGGATGGGACCTCAAGTCGTGGTTGTCTTGGCGCCTTTCGTTAAGAGCATGCTGATGCCGACGCCGGGTTTCTCTCCACTCTTCCTCCTTTCCCTTCCAGTCCCATCCTTATACCTATACTCCCGGTCTGAAGCTCGGATACAGACTTGAAAACACGCATGAAGAAGGGGGTTTTCGGTCTTAACCAGAGCCTCTAACCCGGGTTGATTCCTCTCGAACTGGGTGCACGATTAGTATTGTCGGGATAATATCCGCCAAATTCTTTGATGACCTTAATGAACCCTTTGCTTGAACCATGCATTTTATCCTCTGATGAACTAGTGAAGGCCAAATTTACGAAGAGAACAAGCAGTTAACAGGCTACAACGCAAATCGCATAGAAGGATCTCTAAACTTAGAGACAGCGTTCGTTTGCCATGTAATCATACCCTACTTAGGAACTTGATGGATATGGTTTCAATGGAATATAGACAAGCGTCTTTCCAAAACACCGCAGTATGCCAAGTGACGCCAACCCCAATCCGATATTTAAATTGGACCGAGACATCGCGTTCGCTATCACGGGAAAGCGACAGGCGCACGGAATCTCGAGGGGATGGTTAATAGAACGATTACACGCGGCCATCGATCATGGGTTGTCAAAAATTATTATTCCCCCATCCCTCCACACTTTTATCTCGATCGAACTCACTCCGACTCGAAGTCGTCGTCGGAAGAGAAGACGGCATTCCGACATCGTCTCCATTTCCGTATTTTTTTGTCGTTTGTCATCGCACGCGGTATCATGCCTTGTTCAGACTACGATGATCCTTACGCGCGTAACTTCCCGGTCAACTACTCCTGAGTTGTTATGGCGTAATTTCAGTGCTGCCATCAAGCCGCCAATGGCTGAAGTTTGCAGGGTTTGAGTGCATGGGCAGCCACGATGGGGCAGGGTGGGGCGCTTGCCCCCCTCTGGCTCATTAGTCAAATGAAAAATTGCAGGTCAACCAGCTGAAGGTGCCTGTTGACATTCAACAAGAGGGAGAAATATAATAAATACAAATTGCATTAAGAAATCCTAATATTTTTCATGAAGGGGCAAAAACAAACTTGTATTATGGAACGTTAACTTATTCTTGCCCCCCCTCCCCCGGAGAACATCCTGGCTACGCCACTGTTTGAGTGCATATAACATTTTGGTCGACAGTAGTGACTTGCTCCTTGGAAGGTAAATTGAAACCAATTGTGGTTCCTACTATATTTACTCATTTTTAATTAAATGTATTCATCATCATCATCGGTCAACAAGCCTAGGATTGGTCTGACGCAGCTCTCCACTCGATTCTTCTATCGGCCAACCTCTTCATATTGACGTAGCTCCTCTCTTTTACATCCTTCACAACTTGCGATGTATTCATAATGCATGTATTGAATGTATTCACGATGTATTCATTCCGGAGATCTTTTGAATTTGGTGTTATTTTTGTGTCTTTTCGTGTGTCTCACCTAATTTCCTGTTTCCGGTTTTCACTGCGACTGCAGCGCCTACACTTGTAATTTGGCAGCGTTGGGAACTACAAGTTACTCGAGTAGAACTTGGGTTCAGACGGGGAAATATCCTACGCGCGTAACGACCAGCGTAGTCTAAACGGGATATTAACGGGAGTCGATCGTAGACGGCGGAAGCCGTCGAGTTGGTGTTCGACGAGGCGGGAGAGAGAAGAGTAAACAAATGAAGAGCTGCGGGGCGCGGGAACTAGCCCGTCGGGTACCGGCGCGGCGTCGGCCAGTCGGGAAACCCATGGCGGGGCAGGAGGGCATTGTGGGAAGGGCGGGGAATGAGAAATGGCGCTGATAGGGTGACACCTGGTGGGTGGCCCTCGACAGACCTCCACCCGACACTCTTTCCAGGCTCAGGCTGCGAGATAAAGGCTCCGGAAAGCCACGGAGCAGTACGAGGGGGGCGGGATTTAATCGTGTGCCCTGCGACAAAGCCATAAGTCTCCCGAAGAGGCGTTCAATTTGATCGCCATTATCTCGGAGCTTCGTCGAGTCCGGGTGCTCGCCCATCTTTCTCGAAACCTAAGAAATTCTCACTCAAAACCGGATTCGTATTTTTCTTCCGAGGAGAGTGGTGATAGAAGAAAAGTCTTGGGGTTTTTTCAAAAGTGTTTGGACGATGGAGTCCATTTCGCTGTCCAGCAGCGGGACAAAGAATGCAAAGGTAAAAAAAAATTCACCGAAAGACCACATCAATAACACTTGCACAAACGTTATCTGGGTTGATTGTACCGTACCTAACCCATAAATACACGAGGATGGTATATTTATTTGTGGTTATTTTTTCTCCAGTATGGATTCACGATTCAGAAAGATTCTAGCACAACGAGTTGCCGTTTCCGAAGCAGACAGCAATATCATTGTGGTATAAAAATGAAAGAAATATTTAAAGAAGAGGCTAGAGGGCGATATTGACAGATTTTACCTAAAAGAATAAGAATATTTTAGTGGTATTTCAAACAGAACCAAACTTATTCCACTAATGATTGTCTTATTGCTAAACTGACTTGTTAATGAATAGTACTAATAAATTAGGTTGGGAATCATTATCAGATCGTAAATTAAAGTACAGATTAAATCTATTACAGAAATTTAAAACGACAGCTTTACTGAAGATGATAGATAAAGATTTAAAAATCTAGCATAATATGCTAGATTCGACCAGATAAATAATATGTATTAGAGAGATAGATTATCGTACTGATGGATTCAAAATGTCATTTTTCCCCGATACTGTTAGATAACTAAATAGGACACATAGGAAAGGGATAGGTAGGTAAAATATTATTAGAGTCGTAATGCATGATGCATCATTAACAACCAATCCCTTTATTACCATGTAAATAATAACCATCTGGCTGCATGTGACCCTATTATATAGCATGTTTCCACGCAGTAGCCTAGTTGCATGTCAATAGTGCATGTTGTTTGATCTTCATCCCCTGCCACACACCCTCGCGGTGGCTTGCAGGGTATCGCGTATATGTAGATGTAGATGCTTGTCCTTAGACCAGAGTAATTGCACATTACCCATATGGGTCAAGTTAGATAGACTGCGGGCAGCTACCAATTTAAAATTATTCAATATGTAAGACATTTATGAAATACTCTATAAAACAAGTAATAATTATCTTTCGACAACTCACAGCGATAAATCCATCGACTGATGAGTTTAGAGCTCGCAAAGAGTATACACAAACACGTCTTCACACATCAGGGCAGGGGGGTCAGTTTTTCCCCCTGTGATTTCCTAGTAAGAGGCGACACCATAACTCACACTACCTTGTAGATCACGAGACCAGGGGCCTCTCCGGGATGTGAACAGAATTCCATTCTGACAGTGGCTCAACTCATTTCCCCCAGGCTATCGCCATTCGTACGATACAAGGGTTAATAAGAACGTAAGTGAGCCACTTAAGATATCATTGCCTTTATAACGTGGAATCGAGGTATTAATAAATACATGGTGAATGCCCCAGAAACACGAATGGAGTCATTTACCATATTTTTATTGCCGAATCTGATATATTTTGTAAAATGAAAATACCCCTATTTTTCCGTTCTTCTATGCGTAAATTAACTCTCTAGTTATAAGCGGCGAAAACTGATGTGTTTAACCCTTTCGGAAAAGTGGGTATGCGAAGGACTTGTGCGTCATCCACTTCGTCCAGTTCACATTAATTGCCATGTGAAAAAATTCACCTGGTCCGGGAATCGTACCACGGACCTTTGGATTTCCGAGCCAATGCGCAGACCCCTATGCTGTCCAGGGTCAGCAGTTCACGTGGCAATTTTTACCGAGGTTCAAGTAGGCGGTCCATCAAGGATGCAACGCAAGGGAGAAAGGGCTTCAAAGCAGCCACGACCAAAGGTGAACCTCATTCCAGCGCTAAAGCCGCACTTGGCGGAAAATGTGGTACATTTCTAAGGTAGAAATATCAAAGAGAGAAAATAGGTAAAAATAAAAGAAGTAAGAGTTTCTTGAAAACTCTCTTTGATATTTCGAAGGTAGAAATATCAAAAAGAGTTTTCAAGATAGGGAAATGCAAACAGAGAAAAGCAAAAATTCTAAGATATTTTTTTTCATTAAGGTAAATGACATTTTAAAATAATAAAGTAAATAGCATAAAAATAAAATAAAACAAAAACCAATCCGAGGGTTGGAACTCACCCTGTACTAAACCATTTGCGGGTGAAATTCACATGTTAAGGTTAGGGGGGCTGTCCCCTTTCCTAGGCGACCTGGGATATCCTTCTAAGTTCTGACACGCATTGATAATCGAATCGTAAAGAATTTTTTGTGGGGGTGTCCAGAAAGGCTTGAGCCCGGGACTTGAACCCGGGATCCCTAAACAAAATACACATTATGTGTTTTTAGTGATCATTTTGGAAGTTTAGCCGTTCATGCCTTCAGTGCTTTCTAATGCTTGAGCACTTATATTTAATTAGACAACTCTTTAGTTATTTGACTAGAGGAAACTGATGAAGTACATTCAGGTGCCAAGAAGGTTGAAAAACTCACGGCGATATGCTTTGCTAAAATAGCAAGCCGTGTAACCGGAAAGACGGCATGCAAATCCGTAATTAATGAGATGAAGGAAGAGACCGCAAATGAATGGACCGAAACGAGAACCACTTCTGCGATTCCCCGCTCATACCCGGAGAAGAAAACGGAATTTTAAAAGAGCCTGGACGACATGCTGGGGTGATTAAATATATCTTCATATTATAAAAGATGCCCAGAGCTCTCCGACACGACATACAGAAGGAATTTTAATCACTCAAAGGGAAGCGCCCTCTTAAAGCATCGATACGCAAAAAGAAAAAAAATGAAACACGATTCGCGGTTCGGGACTGGACACTCCGCCAAAATCTCTTCTTTTATTTTCACCCCGAAACACATTGGCGCTAATAGGGTGCGGCCTGTGTCAGAAGTCAATTAAAGGAGGCCGCCTTCACGGCTCGTTAGGGCCGCTTCTCGCAGGAGACGCGTCGTGACCTTTTGGCGGGAAATTAAAGACGACGGCCCCGAAACATCTTAAATCCCACCGATCGCAATCGTTTGCGTCGCTCGGCGCCGCGGAGGGAGGCGAAACTGAGGATCGAAATTCCTTCACGTGGATTAACTGCCCTTCCCCTCTCCTTAGCGGCCGTTTTCTTGAGATGCGGCCACGGCAATTAAGTTTTTACCACCCGCAAAGCTGCTTAAGTAGGTGGTTCAACATTCATACACTAAATATTCAATGGCGAAATGAGGCCGTTTACCTTTTTTATTGCCGAGTCTGATAGAGTTTGTAAAATAAAAAGACGCGTATTTTTCCATCCTTCTATTCGTCAACTAGTTCTCGAGTTATAAGCGGTGAAAAACTGATGTTATTAACCCTTTCGGGAAAGTGGGCGTTCGTAGGACTCGTACGTCATCCACTTCGTCCAATCACAACTGAAACCGCGAAGCTCCTTCGCCCAATCCCAATGGGGGACACACAGCTGACTCTGCCAATGGAAGTGGTTGCGACAGGATCTTTTTCTAGCCGACCTCCCCTCCCCACCTCCGCTACCCTCCCGTTCTTCCTCAAAACAGTCAAGGACGGGAGATGATTGACGTAGATATCCTTAACGCAGCATTCGTTCGGTGGGGATCACCTTTTGGATATTTTAATTTTTGATTTGTGAGTTTCGTGCCTTTCGTATTTCGCCGAGGCACTACGGCGACAGTGAAGCCTTAAGGGTTATTGTCTTAAAACTTATGTTATAAGACATGTCTTGCGTACGCAGCACACAGGGATATCCCAGGATGACGGCCTTCTGAATGCGTGCCATCAGTGATTCCGTGTTGTGCCTAGCAGACCAGGTGTGCAATGATGGATCTATCTTTCGCGTTATCGCAATCTTTATCGTTAACGCCTACTCGTAGAGTAGCGCAGGGTTAACAATAACCGCCGATAAAATTCGCTCCACTGATTGTAAATAGCGATTTAAAGTGGTGTGCGAAAAATTAAGAACGTAGATCACGTTCTCTCTGACATAAGTTAAATCAAAAAATAACGATAACGCTAGTGCACGCCTTATGAAGATCCATTATCGATGCCCAGAATTCACTTGATGCTACCCAGCAACGAGCTCTTCGCTTATTATCGGCTTCACCATCATTATTTGAACCAAAATGTATGCATAATGAATCCTTCTTTGACGTAATCGAGGTCCGAGTCACCTCTGTTCAGAGAGAAATGTAAAATTTGGCCCTCTCCCCTTTGGCTTTACGCAATTTATGGACTGCTCCATCAACAACATCTGCGGTTTTTAAGTCTGTACCTGCACTTAAAGGAGCTTCAGGGCGGTACGAAAGGTCTATGGATGGGAATGGAAGGGAAGGGAGGATGGTGGAGGGTCACAAAAGGTCGTGTCGTGACCCGTCGATGTCATTTGCGTGCTCTTAAGGAAATCGCCAAGGAACCACGGCTTATCGTCCTAACCGACGGACGGAGTACTGAACTCAATTGCTCTCCACAAAGCACTCATGTAGGGTCTCGGCTTACCAATGAAAAAATCTTCCACCAACGGGATTCAAACCCAAGCCCGCGGGATGGGAGACCGATACTCTAACCACTGCCAAGCAACCCGGCAAATCGACCTAAGGTCGGTTACATCCCTTAAAAAAATTACTCACTAAAAGATGCTCCAAATATCTAATTTGATTATTATATCTTATTCGATTATTTCAATTTCCTTATAATCTTAATTTTCAGATGCCCAAATAAATATTGATATAAATTATATAGGATGTATGCAGTAGAAATTACGGTAATGCAAACAATAATAGTCCGAAAGAACTTCAACCTCTTAAATAATGTATATAAGCTTCACTCATGAATGCAAAAATATATGCTTGCGAATGAATTTCTTATTGTTTATATTACGACTCCAAAGTAATCTACCAATATTTCATACTTTTCAGACTCTCAGCCAAGATGGCGACTTACCTGCTGTTCCTTGTTGTCATAGCCACCGCTGTAAGCTCTGCTCCAAACTCAACAAGTCCAGCCTCGGCCAGGACAGAAGTTACTCCAGCGACGCAGCATCGCCCATCTGGTAAATAATCTTTATCCTAGAATGACAAAGGATCAACCGATACTAAATAGTGGTTCTGGGCAGCATTTACGTGACTATTCTGGGATGACTGTCTTTCACACTGTCTTTTGCCTTACTTCGAGAAATCACGACTGTCTTTGGAGGTGCCCTAACACACATCTCGTAATCGGCGCGAGGTCAAGGTTAAAATTTCTCCCGATACAAAAAGATTTTTATAATGACTACAGCGATGCAGCAATTGCTGTCGCGTGGAATTAGCTCAGTTCTGAAATTTCCAGGATTCCTTTTACTGAGTAATGCAGTCCATAGTAGCAATGCAATTCGAGTAAGCATATTACAGTACTGATTTCAAGGAAGAATCGAATCAATTTAAAGACTGACTATGGTCCATACGTAAACAATTTAGAATTCATATTTAGATTATGCTACTATGATGGAGGCTAGAGTTAAAGCCATCACAATGAGGGTTTTCAAGAAATCTTTTATCTTGTGCCTACCTCGAGGTAAGTATGAAGTATCTGCTGTAATTGTTAGCACTAAAATTGCTGTAACACTAATAAAAAGAGTCGTATCAGGCGTGATGTGGTGGAATAACATAATTAAATAAGATTGGCAATTTTCCACAAAGAATGCCCTGCTTCAACCGGTTTCGATGTGATACATCATCATCCAGTGATGCTGTATCACATCGGGACAGACCTGATGATATTGCATCATATCGAAACCGGTCGAAGTAAAAATTCTTTGTGGAAAATTGCCAATCTTATTTTAAAATGCAGTATTACTATTTTCGATGAAAGCACCGTGGAACACATTCCTGACCATTTATTCAACTTTCAAAAACAGAATCAAATTTTTTAATTCAATCAACTTATAGCTTTTTACCTCAAGAGGCAAAAAAATAAATTTGCAGGATAAAATGTACCACATCTATTGCAATTCCAGTATTCGAGGTATCTGAAATTCATGATAAACGATTCGCGATTTGATATTCGAATTCGAGAAATCTGCTACTCAACCCATCTCTAATTAAAACCTAGTAATTTTTTCTAAAGCACGAATATGCGATGAACATTTTTTTTACGTGGCTTCTCAACCTCGCAGGTTTGGATGATTGTCTGTCAGTTCTACCTCAAACGCTCTAAAATATCTCGCAACGATATTGCCGCTCCTGATTTTTGATTCCAGCAAAAAAATCGCCGTCAACTGGTTTTGAGAAATACGAAATTTACACACAGGAATATTTGCTTAATACTTGAGGAGCACGGAGTAGGCTTTCTGCTTAGAATCAGGAGGGGAATGCTATATAGCTTTCAGACACTCTCCGAAGTGATATATATCAACGAGATAAAGCTTTGAAGGTGACATGAGAATGATTGAAGAATCGACCGAAGATATTTAAGCACACTTATCATCGTGACGGATAGGTAAACACCTAAACTGGTCACTAACTCCCGATAAGTGCCAGAAACAACAGCCCGGCTGCTCACGAATATCAAATGTCTCTCCCTCCTCACTTTCATTCCCCCCTCCCCTCCCCCCCTCCCCCCCATTCGTCTTTGCTCGGTTTCGCTCCTCGAAGGGACTCAGGCCGAATTCCTCCGAGAGGGATAACTCTGCGACGTCGGATTACAATCCCGGTCCGTCTTCGGCAAATAAATCAGTCACCATGGTCGACGATTAATTACTTCGCAACGACCCGCATTTGTCTTGTACTACATACCATGCTCGCGACAGCATTAAAAGACCCCTTGGTACGCTCTATATCATATCTCTTTTCTGAACCTGGAGATGCAAGAGACGCCAGTCAACTTTCTCCACATCCGTGGTAAAGAGGGACTAAATTATTATTCACGCGTGAGGAGACCGATTTCAAAATTTTACGGGGAATGCATCTTTTGAGAACGCTTTTCTGTTTGAATTATAGGCATGGCACGTGAAACCAAGTGTCGTGGATCATTTTCCGTGGGTATCATAACTCTCCCACGAACATAAAGAATCACCTTACTTTCATGCTAGTAACTTGGGAAACAAGATTATAACTATGCCTTTAAAACGCGTTCGTTTCCGGTTACAAGCTAAATATAGGGAAATTGCAGTACTAATTCACTCTTCAACCAATATTTCCAATGATATATTTTGCCCAGATTCGTCAAAAACTCTAACCCCATACAGCCATATTATTTTCTAAAAAATACCAACGAAACATTGATTCCCAAGCAACCAACGTTTTAGCGAAAATATAAAACTTTTCGAACATAAAACTTAAGTCTCATAATGAAAAGAAAGCTGTTTTACGGCCCTCCAAATTCAAGTCCACCCACGCGAGAATTTATCCTGTGCTGAATAGCATATCTGACACAGAGGGTAGTTGGGAAGAGACTCATAAAAAGCATTTAAAAACATTTCGTGAGTGTCCATGGGAGAGAGCTTCGCGTTTGCCTCATTAATTCCATTTTAATGTGGTACTTAGTCGTCAAGTTTAAAATAAAACCCGTAGAAGGTTGAATATGCCCCGTGAGAATTTATTCTTTGGCTTCATACGAAGCAACACACCACACCCTTCCACAGCAGGCCATCTTATTAAGGCGAATGGCTGATTTTTTTTGCGTGCCATTCTTTATAGGCTGCAGTTCTCAGTTGATTAGTAGGCGCAGAGGCAGTATAGGACGAGTGTTAGGACCGGTAGTGAATTTTAGTATTTCTTTCTTTCAAATGCTAATTATGCTAAGCACTTTGTTTGAAAACAATTGAACGAATTGTGCTGGAACCAAAATATTCTTTTCCACACTCACAGGCCACGTTTACTCTTTACGATTTCCGAAAGAAAATGCGGAGAAAAACACTCAAAAAACAAGAGGCTTGCCTCGTGTAGAACGTCCGTTCCAGAAAACGACTTACCACTGAAGAGAAAGACATCGTGCAAGGCCAGGAAGGGTAGGCGACCCTTTGGAAGACAAAGGGTTAGGAGTCGAAAAGAGGTGTTGTCGAAACCTTTATCATCTGTTTTCAAGTCTGTATCCGTACTAATGGGCGTTACAGACCGGAAGGAAAAGAATAAAGATGGGAATAGAATGGAAAGGATGAAGGGAAGAGAGAAACCCTTAGCCTGCTCTAAACGAAAAATGCCAAGGGGACCATTGCCTAACGTCCCATCCGACGGACGAAGTACTGTAGTCAAATTTTCTCAACATTACACGGAGGTAGGGGCCGGTTTACTAATAAAAAATATCTTAGACTGACGGGATTAGAACCCGGGCCCTCCCACTGTGAAGCCAGTTCTTTAGGGTGGGCACGCACTTGCGCGACCACGAATACGACAGACCGTTTTAGTACACACTCCGATCAAAACACGACCACGACCACACTACCTGCAAAGTGCAATTAGTTGCAAGATGGATGTCGACAAGTTAGATATTGTAGCTCACTTGTGCCGTAGGTATGTGAAGAGCAAGAGAAAGCGATATTGGGTACTTCCCTTGTTAGCTGTCAGATCAACAAAAGGACAGTGTGCAACATTTTATGGGGTGTTACGGCAGTGTGGAAATAAGATTTTCAATTGCACTAGGACGTCCGTTAAAAGTTAAAAGCAAGGGTCTATCTTAAATCGCCACAGTAATTTTTTCAGTATCAAACTCTGGTAACTGCGACATTACACCTTCACTGTTCGCTAACTCAATCAGTACTTGTCGGGTCGGAGTGAAGTCGGAGGCAGTGTGCGGCGCGCCATGAATGTGTGTTGTTTCTGGCCGCAACGACCGGTGAGTCGGGGACGACCAAACTCAAAAATATTGGCAGGACCGAGTCGTCCGACTAAAGAATCGCATTTTGCCTAGTGCGAGTCGTTCCATTTGATGTAATGTTAAAACTGGCCGCATTCGACAGGTCGTGGTCGCGATAGTGCGCGCCTGCCCTTAACCACCACACCATCCCAAACCTTTGTCAGGTGTATCACCAACATAGTTTAGAAATACTAGCATCAATCGTCACTATAGTCTCAACCTCCCATTCCAATCAACGCATATTGCTGGAGTATAATATAGAGGACTCTCCGCATGGTGCAAAACTGTTATATATTTTGGCTGTAGTACTGTAAGGTACCATAGACTGCGTGGTAAGAATTGTTCGCGATTCTTCAAAAAAGATATTATAGAATTAATCCGCATATAACATATACTATTGTTTTAGGTGTGTTATTTATTATAATGGTGCGCCATGCCTTTACCTAGTGTCAACAGTCACGTGAAAGTTAACATTTATCTCACAATTGAAGCCAACATATCTCGTCACAGGAGGGATTCCTTGTGTTTCATAGAAAACACATAATACACCGCTGCAAGGGTGCAGACTACAAGACTCTTCTCTATTGTGCCGCTTACGTCGATAAGAAAGCGAATGCAATATATCGTTCAAGACGTCACGCAAAAAATCTTTCCTTGCCATCTATGGATACCTTCCAGTACTAAATCCTAAACGTATAGTACGTAACAATTTTGCCCTGTGCGGTGAGCCCTCTACATTATACTTACTTTATGATTATAATCATAAGAGCCACATATCTTGAGGACATATATTTCCCATGCATGTCCCATATATACGGATTCTGTGCGGGTACACTCAAATAATCTTTGTTTGCGAGGAAAATACATGTGTGTGGGGAGAAATATAGAGGTTTAGTGGGTGGAGAGGAAGATGAATTAGAAAGTGTTGGCATGGTCAGAGAGGAAAGGAGTTAGGTGGGAGGAATAATAAGAAAGTAACCGAAGTAGATAAAGAGTATTATGAAAGACAAGGGATTGTTGGAGAGGAGGATATTGGCTAGAGCAGCGGATGAGGGAGGAAAAGAGAAGGTTTTGGAAGACAGGCAGAATATGTTGAGATTTAAGAAGCAACATTCTACATTTCAAGAAAGCTTCCGGTGGAGTTAAGGGACCCGTCTTCAGGTCGTCGCTCCTCAAATTATAACTTGGGACCCTATAGTCCTTTGGTGCCCGGTCTGATATTTCAAACGGTATGTAAATACATCAAGGCACACTATATATGCGCACAAAAATACGAAACTAATTCATACTTATGCCAGATAATAAGCCATCAATCGCCGATTAGCGGACATTTTTGCGATTCCCGACCACTGTTGGAATCCCCGATTTTACGGAAAAAGAGCAGAATCCTCCCAGATTCCTTTGAAAAGACCGCATCCAACACCACAGATGAACAACCCCTTGAATTCAGTCTCTTCCATTTCCGTTATTATCCTCTTTCCCCTCTCATTTTCTCTCCTCCAGTTCCGTCCGTTCACTCTCGCCCTGCGTCTAGTCCCCCCGCCATGTATTTAACTCTTTATTAAGGTATTCCGCTGCTCCGGAAAAGCGGGAAAAGCCAGCGGGGTGTATTACACCACGCGCTCCGACCAAACCCACCAATTTCACCCGCATATGATACGGGTTCCCGAAGCGATTCTCCCATTTCTTCACACCTCCCATCGGAGCGAGGATCGCCGTAAAATGCTAATAAAGACATGCCCAACGAGAGTCCGGGGACGGAAATGAATAGGCGATGCGTGTGGAGAGAAAAAAGGAAGAACGCGGCCCGGACCGTGGTCGTTAAAGGTAACATGGTGGACAAACATCGTTCCCGCCCTATTTTCACGCCGAGTGGAATTTTCATGCGCCGCGCGGTAAACAACGGAACGATTCCGTTGTTACCGATTCGTCGTTAATGAGACTCCGGATAAGTGGGGAATCTTGGGGCTCCATTGTCGCTATTATCATCTTAGCCCTTGAACCAAGACGGAGACAGTGTTCTCAATGGATAGCGTTTTGTTTCCTCAATGCACGATTTGGAAAAAAGCTCTGTTAGAAAACTACCCTTAGGGGTAGTGTCTGAAGCCGTCGGGATAATCTCAATGGTAACCAAGGAGTCACGTGATATAAACACGAATGTTTGCAAATTCGATGTCTTAAAACGGCTGATTAAAACCTCGTTTATTGTTACACTTGTGTTTAATCTCATTTGGGTGCTCTATATGGGGTGCAGATGAGAAAAACTCAAGTGAAAACAATTAATGATATTGCAATGAGCGATTAGGCCACATTAAATATGAAAACCATCGTGTTTATACCACGCGACTACTTGGTTACCAATTCGAGAATATCCCGACGGTTTCAAACACCCCATTCCTTGTAAGAGAATAGTGGCGGCCTCTACACGTGTGTACGTGAATGATGATACCGGAGATCACAGCCTCAT
Organism: Platycnemis pennipes; assembly: GCA_933228895.1. Classification (NCBI taxonomy): domain Eukaryota; kingdom Metazoa; phylum Arthropoda; class Insecta; order Odonata; family Platycnemididae; genus Platycnemis; species Platycnemis pennipes. The sequence goes on along the minus strand of OW121854.1, from coordinate 120,035,248 downwards.
TTTGTAAACGACAATAGAAGTATCAATGCAACCCAAGCCAAAACTGTTTCCCAATTGCATTATTCAATATAACGGAACTCGGGACAGGACGAATGACTCTATCCACCATTTTTGAGAAGGGCTTTTATGATGACGCAACAATGTAAATCAAGATCGAATCAATCATATCCGATGAATTATGTACCGCAACCAGCTCAAAACCTCCCTCTTACACCCACTACCATAAAGATTATCTCCTCGAGTAGCGCTCCTTTCGTTTGATTGCACCTCCTTAAAGGCCCGTTAAGTTCTTTCTCACCTTCTCCTTTCCCTCCTCTCGCCTGAATGCACTATTTATCTCTGAGACAGAGTGCAAGGTATGGAAGTTGGAATTTTCTCCAGGCCATCGGTTTTCGATCTTGGATTCTGATATCTAAATAATATTTTATAGAAAATTTGATCTATGTTGCTGGTTATCCTTGGCTTTTGGATCTGAAAACTAACTTCTGTTTCATCTCATGCCTAGAGAGCATTACGTGGAATATTCAGTTCCTAAAATTGTCAGATATGATCAAAGTGAACAGCCTGCCTTGAATGATTTGTTAAATTTTGATTTCCTAGTTCAATATCCAGTGTATATTTAACCCTTACATTGTATATTTGGCTCAAAATTATTATTAATAATTAAGCTACATCAGGTGAGATAATGACTTTCCCAAGTTTAACAAAATGCCAATTATGCTTTACACGTCGGTGACACTTGTAGTTTGTCATTGATGACATTAGAACTGATGGGATGGTGCGATATAACAACAGCTGCTTGTTTATCCTAATTATAATTCATGTGGTGCTTGAATGAAATGAAAAATTCAATTATTTCCGAAATAAAATACACCGAATCCTTCTGCCTAACTTAGCAAGGTTATCAAGCACTCGGCGAACCATGACTTTGGTCTACAGCTAGGTAATACTTTGGCCACCCCAAGGTGACGGGTTCGAATCCCGCCCAGGGGGTTGTGTATGAAACCTTTGGGATTATCTCGAATATGTAACCAATGAGTCACGTGGTACAAATACGAATGGTTAGCCAATTCAGTGTGTCTGAATCCCTCGTTACTACATCATGAATTCTTTTCACTGTCGCTTTTTTATATGTCTCGACTAGAGAGCCCCGAGATGAGGTAAAACACAAGTGTAAACAATATATGATATGGTAATCACCGGTTAAAACATACGAAATTTGTCAACCATTCTTGTTTTTACCACATAAATCCTTGATTACCTATTCGAGATAATCCCGACGGTTTCAAACATGATCCCCCAGGGCGCGGATATTGTGTGCGTCTACCTAGGATTAAATTACGAGGCTTGACAGTGCAGTATAACCTTCGCCTTACGTCATAACTGTCATATATTTAAATAAAAAATATAAATAGAATGAAATATACTCTGCATTTATATGAACACAAGCATTTCAAGTGAAAGTGCGATACATTTAGTCCTGGTGTCAGCACCATTACGGCCCTGTGGCTGGTCGTCCTCTTCCGGAGAGATCTTTTCCCCAGACCGCTCCTCGAATCGTGTGAAATAATCCACATCCTCCCTCTATCGTTTCCCCTCCTCCCCTCCTTGGCCTGTTCCTCACCTCGGGCCTCCCTGGGCCCCCATTACGGCCTAATTGTGACGATTGGGGCGGGCCCTTCCCCGAGCGATCCGTGCGAACGTCCCCAGGGGGACTAGGGAATCTAGGAAGACGATATAGTTGTCTGGGGTAATAACCCTCCTTTCCGCAGCAACATTCTCCGCGGCGTGGTGCAACAGGAGGGGAGGGGGGACATATTTATTTAATTCATGGGAGGCGAGAGGAATGACGGGATGCGAATTAGTTGGGAGTTCTGGACGCGGCGCCGCTCTGTTATTCGCCTTCCCGCCATTATTCCGTTCTCACAAACATACTGGGGCCCCATTAGACATGGTAAAATGGCCCTCTCTTTTAATATAATTCCGGCCGAGGTCACGGGGAGATGGCGTGTTGGTTCATGGCATCTAGGGGAATTGCCCCCTAGCACAGGCCAAGCGAGTGTTCTGTTCCCGACCGTGGTTCGAATCCTGGGGAGGTGTGTTTGAAATCGTCGGGATTATCTCGAATAGGTAACCAAAGAGTCGAGTGGTAAAAAACACGAATAGTTTGCAAATTTAGTTTGGCTGAATCACTCGTAACAATATCATCAATTGTTTTCATTTGACTTTTTCTCATCTCTCTCGACTATAGAGCCCCCAGATGTGATAAAACACAAGTGTAAACAATGAATGAGGTGGTAATAAGTAGTTTTAACACACCGAATTTGCGAACCATTCGTATTTATACCACTTGACTCCCTGGTTACCTTATTCGACATAATTCCGATGGTTTTTAAAAATACACTCCCCTGGGGGGTTGTGTTTGAAATCGTCGGGATTATTTCGAATAGGTAACCAAGGAGTCACGTGGTTTAAAAACGAAAGATTCGCAAATGTAGTTGTCTGAATCGCTCGTTACAATATCATTAATTGTTTTCACTTGCGTTTTAATCATCTGTCTCTATTAAAGACTCTCCAGATGAGACAAAACACAAGCGTAAACAATGAATGAGGTTGTAATTAACGGTTTAAACACAACAAATTTGCCAACCATTGCGGTTTCTACCACGTGACTCCTTGGTTACCTATTCGAGATAATCCCGACGGTTTCATACACAGCCCCCATGGAGATGCCTTTCTGGACACGTACTATCTGATTGCCAAACTTGCGGAAATATCTTCAGGCAGACAGAGATGAGATTCAAGGTTCTAAGGGCACCTCCAAGATAAATAGTACATTTGTCTAAAAAATATTCTCGGGCATTACATATCAGTTTACCAGATCACCATCATCTGGTGTTCTGCCTGTTGGCAGGTCCCTTACACCACTGCCGTCTCCAACCGCTTCTGTCCCGAACCTTCTCTTTAGTCACATTGTATTTGCTGATCATCCAATAATTAATTCTTCTTCTTTCTCTTTTTTTCTCTCCCTCAACTGAAACTTGTTATGCCACTCATAGTAAGTTTCTTCCTCTAATCACCTTGCACAACCTTTCCCTTTTCTTCTTTCCTTTACCCTTCTTCCTTTAATTTAGTTAAGACCTCATTTCTCAACTTATCCACCCATCTTACTTTTTCCATCTTTCTCCACACCCACATTTCAATAGCCTCTATTTTATGTCCTTACCTATTCCCTAATGTCCATGCTTCACAACCATACATGAAAACACTCCATATGTCACACTTAGTTTAGCCTATTTCTAAACTTCAGATCCAGGCTTTTACTGCACAGTAAGATTTTCCTCTGGTTGAAGGCCTCTTTTGCCTTTGCTATCCTTCCCTTTATTTCTGCAACACTTCTCCGGTCAACTGTTACCATAGTTCCTGTAGATTTGCACCTTTTCTTTTATGCCTTGATTTATTTTCTCACTCGCATAAATTTTCATAGTTTACTAGCATCACCTTTGTATTTTCTAAATGTATCTTCATCGCGTATACCTTCATCCCTTCTTTCAAAATCTTTATCAACCCATTTACCAGATATACAATCAAAAATTATAAATACAATAGTAAATGGTTTTCGATACAATATAAGGCACAGTTACAAAAAGTTTCGACAGGTTTCAATGCGCTGTAATTCAGTTATCGGATTCGGGCGTGCTTCCAGCAAACGTGCGTACGTGACTCTCGAGTCTTAAACCGAATTGTGGAAAAGATGAGTCAAATGCGGTTATATTTGAAGTAGAATATGAATCATTCTGAAAAAGTCTTCAATGCCACGCGATGGATTGGGGGGAGGCGGGTTGAACGGCTGGGTACACGTGGATATGAGGCCCGATGCTTCGTGTGCAGCTCGAAGGCCATCTTCCAAAACCCTTCGGCCACTATCGCCGCTTTCAATAAACTCGCTTCTCCACGTGTCGCAGCCTGATTAGACCCGCCCTCGCGCGCAACAATGGCGGCGCCGCGAAGCGTTGACACAACAAAGTCAACAGCGCGACGACACCTTCGCATCTGTAAACTTTCCGTCCCGAACTCCGAAGTGGTTGTAACGATAGAATCATTCCGTCGGAAACGAAATTCTTCGTCGACGGAATAAGGCGCCCTTGGTACTCAGCAAGTTCTGAGAAATTGAAGTGACAACGGAGACGAAGTACATAAGCCGACTAAATTCATCGCAAATGCTTTGCATGAAAATTGTGCTTTGCTCCATTCCTCAATAGCATTGAAATTATTTAACGATCGGTATCATACCGAGTGAAGCATCTCTCGGAGATTTATATGCAGTTCAAGAGATAAAATTATATGAGGAAAAAGGAAAACTGAATATTATAGTTTAGGGCGTCTGCTAGAGCAGGTGGGAAAATGAGTTACTTAGTACTTTGGCCGAATATGGAGAGTACTTAACATCTACAGATACGCAATACCTTGCAATCCACCGCGAGGGTTGTGGCAGGGGGTGAAGATCACCAAACATGCACTATTGTCATGCTACTAAGCTACTACATGGAAGCATGCTAGATAATAGGGTCATATGAAGATAGATGGCTAGTATCTACAAATAAAAAAGGGATAAGATGTTGATACATGCATCACGTACCACAGAACACACTACAATATTTCACCTACCTATCTCTTTGCTAATCTGCCTATTATATTCTGTAATGGTACGAGGGAAAATGACATTTTAAATCTACCAGTACGATAATATATCTCTCTAATCTAATTTATCTGGTCAAATCTAGCATAATACGCTGGTGTTTTAATATATGTCTAACTTCTTCAGAAAAGATATCTGTTTTAAATTTCTATCACTCTTTAGCCTCTGATCAAATCTGAACCATTCGGATCCCATACACTGAATGCATATTCAACTAAAAACATATGGAGAGGAATTTTTGTGGATAAGCAAGTATTAATCGTGAAGAGATAACCTTTTACGAGAAACTTTTGCAATTATGACCGAAAAAAGGCTATAGCCTCGGCATGGATCCAATGCCTGGATCTCAGCGATAGATGATGAGGATAAATCAGGGGCTTTTACATTTGGGAGAGGAAGCTAATGGAGAATTATGATGAACGGAAGAACAATGGGATTGAATTTTGAGGAGTAAAGATAGTTGCATGGGAAGGAAAGGAGAAGTCAAAGTGAGGAGAATGGAAGAGGGAGAAAACTGTATGGTTCTCGAATGGGATCAAGAGAATAATCAAATAGAAACTGTGTAGATAGGAAGCCCTCCACCTCATGTGCGCTCAGATTCTTCCAAATTACCCATTAAGTTTTTTTTAGAGAGAGGCTAGTATTGAAAAAAAACTGATTGTCACTTAGAGAGAATTGATGAGAAAATTATAACTTTGGATACCAGAACCGAGTCAGTTTAAGTTGGATTTTTAATTCAATTCGTTTAAGAAGAATGGTACAATACCAATGCCGTCTGGCTCTGGCATCGACGCAGGCGTTAAGAAATTATCATCGTCATTAGTGAGCAATCCTAAAATTGGTTTGACGCAGCCCTCCACTGAATTCTCCTATCAGCTAATCTCTTCACATAAACGTTATTCCTCTATTTGAAATCCTTCACAACCTTTTCTATCTATGTATATCTCATACGAGGCCTACCTTTTCCAATCTCTCCATTTACTTTTTCCTCGACAATTGTCTTCATCAGGTCATCGTGTCTTAAGATATGGCCGATTAAGTTGTCCTGTCTTCCTTTTAGAGTTTTCAGCAGACTTCTCTTTTCTCCCACTCTTCTTAAGACTACTTCGCTAGTCACTAGGTCGAAACATTTTATCTTCATCGTTCTTCGGTAGCACCACATTTTAAATGCTTACACCCTTTTCTTCTCCGCTGCTGTCATCGTCCATCGTTGGTTGGTCGGCTTCCCAAGTAGCAGAACTCTTCAACCTCTTCCAGTTTTTGTTTTACTATTTTAACGCTGGTTTAGGCTTCTTCTCTCTTGCTGCCCACCAATATCTTAGTTTTCTTCTTATTGATCTCCAGCTGATATCTGGCCATTGTCCTCTCCATGGTTATTAGTCTTATTAAGATCCTTCTCTGACTCTGCTATGAGAGCTATGTCAACAGCGAATCGCAGCAGGCTTATTTTTTCTCCGAGAGCAATCACTCCAGAAAACTTCTCTTAGATTTCATTGATGGCTCTCTCGAAGAAAATATTAAAAATTACGGGAGACAGTGCACAGTAAGAAGTGATATGGGTGCGTAAATGAGCTAGGTAATGTTTCCTTCCGAGTCCTTGTTGTGAATAAATCATAAGTGTAGTGTAAATAACATCCTTTTATCCAGCTCCTGACTGATCTACAACGTAGCCAGCCATTCTTGGTACCTTTTATTAGTTTCTTCTCATTCACTGGAACCCATTACCATTGAATGCTTCCCTCGCATTTGTCTCCCAACAATTTCGTCTTATCTCCGAACATTTCTGAAATACCCTTGTTCGTCTTTTTCTCGGTCCAACTTACTATCTGCGTCCACCTCTTTTCATCACATTTCAAAAGCCTTCAACCAAAGTGTGTTAAGAACTTACGAAATGTGTAAATGTTGGCTGAAATTTGGAACTTGTGAAACTTGGGTTCACCTATCTCAAGAACTACGTCCCAATGCAAGAATCCGAATACGCCACCAGGGGGGTTGTGTTTTAAACCGTCGCGACGGTTTATAGATAATCCCGACGCGTCGGGATTATCTATAATTGGTAACAAGGGGTCACGTGATACAAACACGAATGGTTTAAAAATTTAATGTGTCTGGATCGCTCTTTACAACATCATTAATTGTTTTCACTTGAGTTTTTCTCATAGATTCCAACTAAAGAGAACCTAGTTGAGATATAAAACAAGTGTAAACAAAGAATTAGGTTGTAATCAGCGATTTTATCACACCAAATTTGCGAAGCATTCGTGTTTATACCACGTGACTCATTGGTTACCTATTCGAGATAATCCCGACGGTTTCAAACACAGCCACCCAGGTAATGGAATGGTTAGACCTTCAAATTTAATAAATAGCACCAAGGTAGTGCTGTTGAGTCGGTCAATACAAAAACGCTAAGAATGCTCGGAAACCTAATACATTATTCCGAAATTTTTCCCCTGAGGAACGTAGTGGGGGATCGGGTCTACAGCGCTGGGATTCCTATTCTGAGGAACCGGGTCAAATATCGGCAGTGACAGCCATTTTTCAGTGGAATCATAGTCCCTATTTCATCGCTGTGCAAATTGAGCGCTTAATATGCAGTACACCGTCCGTCAGATGGGACGTTTAACCGCGGACTACTCGGCGTGAAGCATAATGTCGACGCCGGCTCATACTTATCCCCTCCTCCATTGCCTGAAAAATTCCTAACTACGCCGTTTAAAGATGAAAAGTGACACATTAGCATATGCGTGATGACAGACAATCGGTTCAGGTGTTATAGGATCTTGTATTTTTGGCCTGGGTCAGGTGTCTCCTGATTGGTGGAAATGTTGGTTCATTTATTTATTTATTTATTTTACATGAAATCCAAAAAACAGTCAACGGGACTTCTACACTGGATTTTTTAACAAAGCATAAAAAACACAATTATAAGATGTAGGGCAAAAAAATAAAACAAGTAGAATCAAATTAGGAAGGAAGTCTGTCGATAGCGGTTGTAAATGATGAAATGGATGATGTTATGTCAATGGAATGGGTATTGAGGGAGTTGTAGGTAAGAGGCAGCCGGTAGGCTAAGGATCTCTGAGTCACAGATAAACGGTGGTGAGGTAGATGAAATAGAGACGAATTCCGGGTTTTGCGTGAAGGGACACGGAGAGAGAACATTGAGAGAAGGTCATTAGACCTGAAACGGCCATTCATGATTCCGTGGAAAAACGTGGAGGTCACTAAGTGTGCGCCGACGTTGCAAAGGAACAATATCAAGATCCGAGGGCAGGGCATTAGCCGAAAGATTCCGAAGAGGGGGGGTTGCGAATTTTGACGATACTGATGAAGAAGTTAAGAGGCCTATTGAGAGCTTTGAGATTGGTAGGACAAGCAGAGGACCATATTGGCGAACAATAATCTATTATTGGAAGAACACAGCCAAAAAAGATGGATTTCAGAGCCAGAGGACTTTGTATTTCTGTGAATCTGTAGAGGAGTCCAACTAGAGCCATGGCTTTGGAAGAAATATGTTTAATGTGGGGGGCGAAGGTTAGCTTGGAGTCAAAAAGTACACCAAGATCACTATGGGATGTAACTTTTGGGATTGGTTGGGCAGAGAAACTATAGGAGGACTTTACAGGATTGGCGCGTAATGTAAAGGTGAGGGTTTCGGACTTGATGGGATTTCCCTTAAGCTTCCAGGTAGAGCTCCATTCTGAAATGGAAGTAAGGGCATCCTGCAGGATAGAGCTATCGGCGTAGCTGTCAACTCTTCTAAAAACCTTGCAGTCGTCAGCATACAGAAGAATCCCACAGTCTTGTGAAGAAAGTGATTGGGTAATGTCATCAATATAAAGGGCGAAAAGAAGAGGACCAAGAACGCTGCCTTGGGATACACCGGAGGTTATTTTGAGGGATGGAGAGGAGATACCGTCAAGAATTACTCTCTGAGACCTGTTGGATAGGAAGTCCACGAGAAGGCGAAGAAAGGTGCCGTGAATGTTGTAGCGGTTTTTAAGCGTAAATGATAGGAGGGTGTAGTCAACTGTATCGAAGACTCTGGAGAAATCTATGTAGCAGACATCAAGTTGGGAAGATTGCTCAAAGACTTCAGTGATGTGATTGTTTATGACTGTGAGATTGCTAAGGCATGATCCACCTGGAAGAAACCCGTGCTGTTGAGGAGACAAGTAGGGGAGTGTGAATGAAAGGAGGCGGTTGTGAATGACTCTTTAAATTTAACAGGTCCGATTGTCGGCCTCCTTGAATTATTGCCGTCTCCCTATCTCACGAATACAATATAAAAACTGGTCTTCAGGTGGTGCTCATGTTGAAACCAGTGTCTCTATTGATGTATCGAGATCAGTCTCGATACAAATCGCTGTTTGTATCGAGACTGATCTCGATGGCCACATTGGATCAGGTGTTGTCAACACTGGCCTCACTCATTTTGGAATCGGAAATCTGATGAAAAGTCTGCCACTCCCGGAATTCAAACCCTCAGGTAGGAGGGACATTACTGTAGCTTCCATTCCTTCCTGCGGTTCCTTCAGTCTCTTGCAAATTGCTGCAGTTTCGATCTTTCCCTCTACCGTGACAATGAAAAGCAGGAGTCAATTCATTGCCTTCCGGGCAAAATTTCGTCGCAATACTCGCTCAATATTGATCATTCATTTCCGGTTCCATATTTCACATGCAATGGGCCAGTTATTGTACGGAATTTGAAAGGAATGGACGAAGAAATACCATCATATCCTGTCAGACAATGATCACCTGATGAACTGAAAAACACGATAATATATGCTTGCACGTCACTGTCTTCACTTCCAATGCCATTTAAAAAATCTTATCCTTCACAGAAACAAGCTACCACAGCAAAATACTACAGGATATAATATTATCGTTAACATCAAATGCAATAGTATCATTATAATTCACTTCAAACCAGATACAAACTCAAGAATTATTCAGGATCAAAATCAGATAGTAGTAGGTACGTTTGTGTGGATTGGAGATGAGACAGGACTAGTCGGAACATGAAAACATAGAAACGACACGAGAGGTGTTCGATCACGTGTTTAAAATGGCAAACGTCGCCTCCGCTCCGCCAGTTTAGCAAACGATCAATCACGGTCGTTCTACGAGAGGCATTTTGTATACAAATCAAACGAACAAGGGACAGTCTCTTTTTTTTCTAATCGCAAGCGTGAGCACGCGGCGAAACACCTGTGATTGATGCTCAAAGTCTCAGAAGACAAGAGTGTAGTTGGAAGAGTGATTGAGGCATTAATCCGAGATCAAATAAATTACGGGCGCATTAATTATCCACGTTTCATTTATTACTCGGGATTAAAACAAAAAAAAACATCACGGGCCACAGACACTTGATTGGAACATCGATTAGCAGCTGCTTCCAAACGGTATCTTAGCAACGCGTGAGTTATTTCTATGACGGGCGGAGTCACCATTGTTTATTTATCTGTCACGGGAATGATAGAAGGTTGATGACCAACAGCTTTGGAGGATCTCGATCGAGCCAAGTTGTTTATTCAATGTCCAAAAAATGTTCAAATATAGAAATAGTGAGCGGGATTTTGACACATAAAAGCACTGCACGCTTTGACACGGCTGAATTTTTGGGCAAATCTTTTGTTTTGGGTGGTGATTTCTCGGAATTAAGATAGTGCCATAGTTTTTCATCAACTACGGAAAACAACTGAAAGTTGAAAAGAAAATATACCTGAATAAACGTATTACACTGTAACTGCGTCACAGAAGCAGTTGACACGTAAGGCATAATCGATTTGAAATGAAAACTGTTATGAAAGCAGAAGAAGGATTCATTATGACTTTGAACCGTGATATCCTAAACGGTGGCGTTCAATTCTGGTCACCGGAACCAGTACGCGTATTCATTCCGACATAAGATATGCCTTGAAAAACTATATTAATAAAGGATTGGAAGAATTTGGGATATCTATTTACTATTTGTCATTTTTTCCATGCCCGACACAATCAGGTTCCGTGCCCTCAATTTTCTCACTAGCCTCCCAAAAACTTCGCTAACTTTACCATTCGTACAAATTTCAATACATTAGGCGTTGGTTAGCTGTGTTCTTCTGGTCGGGGTAGTGCTCCGTGGAACACTTCCATTATCTCCCTACACTCAAAACAATTTCTTTCCCACGATATTTCCCTGCTGTCCCCAGCATATATGCCCTTTGTTCCTCCCTTCTTCTATGAAAGCCTCTAATCCTTCTCCAGCCCTTCCAGAATTCCGATGGCGACTCAATAAACCATCGTTTCCTTGGCCGATCCCAACGCTGTCTTCACTTCACTCACTTCTGCTTATCTATCTTTCTCCACCTCCAATCATGCTCAGAACGCCGCTACTAGTCTTCAAATTTGTCCTTCTCACATTTTCCATTCCCCACCCACACAACCACTTCTTCTCGCTCGCATTCCCCAAGGCATATGGCTCGAAACTATAATAATGGGTAAGAGAATGGTATTTTGGGCAGCATACGGGGTTGAGGAGAGGGAATATTAGGTACGTAATTTGAAGATCGACACAAGGTCCACTCAGTGTCTCACGATTCGCCACGAATGAATTTGTAGTCTAGTGTAATAAAGGCCTGTGAGCATCGTGAAAGATATTGACGCGCCTCATCACCAATTTCATGGCTTTCCCTCCGTTTACTTTCCTGATAAACTCTTAATTCCTTCAAATATCTCAGCATTCAAGTTTTCTCTTTATCAGAGTGACTCAGTTGTTCTTGAGGCTTTCCTTTTCAGCCACTAGAACAAGAATTTTTCTTGTTAGGTCACAAACGATATATATCGCTTCATTTGCTTTCGTTTTTCTCATCGACTTGAGTGGTACAAAACATAAGCTATTGCTGTAGTTTTGTTACTTTATAGTAATTGTGCGATATGCCTTTACCTAACGTCAACAGTCACATGGATAAGTTAACATTTCTCTCATTATTAAAGCGAACATATCTTGTCACCGGTGGGATTCCACGTTGTTTCATAAAAAAAACACATGATCCACCGCTGCAAGGAGCAGAGAAGGCAGATTACAAGCCGCTTTTCAACTGTCCCGCTTAAGTCGATTACAAAAATGAAAGCGATGGAAGCGATAATCGTTTGTAACGTAAAGCAAAAAATTCTTCCCTCGCCATCTATGGAAACCTTCCAGTACTACATCCAAAACGTAAAACAGTTTTTCCATATGTGGTAAGCCCTCTATATTATACTTACACTATGGCCATAGTCATTACAGTCATCGCATATGGCTTTCATTTGTTACTAGTTCGAAATTTCTATATCAGGTGCTCAAGATATCGTAAAATGATTTTTCGGCGGAGTACAGAAATGTATCGCTTGTTCGGAATGCTTGCACAGCGGCCGAAGTGCTTAATTGCTGACTGAAATTGGGGCGAGTATAAGATGCGACTCCTTATTAGATTTGGATAAATTTCTGGGTTAAATGTGGCCCCATACTCTAGCCGACGCCAGGAACCATTAAATTCTAACGAGGGTGGGTTCGTATTAATGCCCACCACTCAGTCTAACCACCTCCCTGATTGATTGGCAACGCCCAGCGCTGCCGACCCCGGCGCTCAGTGGATTCAGCCATTTATCACTGGAGTCCTGGAGGCGCCGAACGCGACCGTAATGCGCTTCCAGTTTGTCAGTTTACGAGCCGAAGCATCGCCATCGCAGCGCAAGGGTTTTGGTGCACCATGTCCACGACGCGCAATTCGCTATTCCGTAGAAATCCGGCTCAAGGTTCGTGCATTCATTTTAAAAAAGAAAAAACTTAGTTCTTTTCCACCAATATATTTCAACAAGTCTACCGGTTTCCGCCTTCTCAGGCCATTCTCAAGATTACGGTGTGAAGAAATCCATGAATAACACAGCTTATATATATGGGGAGAGGTCAGTTAAAAAGGGGGGAGGGAGAGGAGTGGTTTCGAGGTGAAAACCGCAAGGAAGGAACAAACAAGTTGACGCCAGGCTCAAGGACTAAGGGGATGGAGGCGGAGGTACTGGTACTGAAAGCAAGGGTGAGGGGATAGTAGGGATTACATCATTTAACAGATTAACACCATGCATTTTATGATACACTAAAATTTCCTAATTTTCCATGAAGTCCAATTTCCTACCCTTGTCACACACGTGTAGGAGCTTGGGGGTAAAACTGGATGTGTGATCCTCAAAAATCAAATGTTCCGCAAAATTTGACTTATTATCCCCGTTCAGGCTGGATTTACGTGTTCCGTTATTCTAACATTTCATTTCCGACCAGTTTGGCCGAAATAAAAAGAATTACAATAGGGAGTATCACACTTGAGTTAACTCACGAACCATTTCTTTTATTCGTGCATTCACTTCCACGCTGTCATATCGCACTATATATTTCAGAATTAATACAAGAATTAGGGTGGGAATCATTGTCTGAGCGTAGGTTAAGGCACAGATTAAATCTATTAGAGAAATTTCAATCGGATAGCTCTACTGAAGATGTTAGGCACATATTAAAAACACCAGCGTATTATGCTAGATTCGACCAGATAAATAAGATTAGAGAGGAAGATTGTCGTACTGATAGATTCAAAATGGCATTTTCCCCCGTACAATAAGAGAACAGAATAGGCAGCATAGCAATGGGAAATATTTTAGAGTAGTATGTAGCGCATGATGCATGTATTAATCCCTTAAATACTATAGATACTAACAATCTGGTTCCATGAGACCCTATAGTTGCCTGTTTGCATGTCGGTAGTGCATGCTTGGTGATCTTCACCCCCTGCCACACACCCATGCGATGGCTTGCTCGCGATACCCTCGCGATATCGTGTAGATGTAGATATAGCAGAGCCTTAATTCTGAGATTAACAGGACAACTTTCTTCAAGGCGAGATTTGAGTGAGCATACACAGTAGTTGATTGAGGGAGGCGGCCGTCAGCAGAGGTCGTTTGTGCCATTACGGGTAAGTGAGGAGTAGATTGTATATAAAGGGAACGGAGAAATGGGGGAGTTTGCTCCGAACCGAAATCGTGTTTTGGTACACGAAATCGTTAGATAGGAGCGAAAAATGAATGAAAGTGAAAAAATCAATCTTGAACAGAGCCATTCATTCATAAATTACAAATTAAAATAAGAAAAAGTTGACGCCCATCGAAAGGACTGCGTTAAGGATACCTACGTCACCCACCTCCGGTCCTTGAATGTTTTGAGGGAAAGGGAGGGGAGTGGAGGTGGGGGGGGGGGGAAGGTGTGCTCACACAGATCCTGTCGCAACCACTTCCATTGGCAGAGTCAGCTGTGTGTCCCCCGTTATGATAAGGAGAAGAAGCTTCGCAGTCTCAGTTGTGATTGGACGAAGTGGATGTCCTTTGCACGCCCACTTTTCCGACCGGTTAAAAACATCAGTTTTTCGCCGCTTATAACTCGAGAACTAATTAACGGATCGAAGAACGGAAAAATATGGGTCTTTTTATTTTAAAAACTTCTATGCATCAGATTAAGGAATAAAAAAAAACATGGTAAACGACCCCATTGTTGGTTAACCAGGCCTTCAATTCAGTTTGCTGTTAGATTAACCTTGACGGCACTGACGATTTCACAGTTTAATATCATTTCCAAAAGATATATTATGCTACTGGTGCTATTAATGGCAGTTAGTATTAAACCTAAAAAAAAGTGTGTAACTATAAATTTTTGGAAAAGAGTACTAAACTAGAGCGATCCAATAACATCAATATAACCACAAGTGATAGCGTTGAGTCCATAGCGTCCATAAAGGAACGCACCCTCAGACAAGAAAATACGAAAATACGCGAAGACAATGTCCTGGAGGGCTCGCATGCCTTCCTCGGTGACGTCATGTCGTCAATACTACATACTTGAAGCCGAGAAAGAAGGGTAAAAACCTATGAAGGATAACGAGGAGTGGTTCTTTCAAACTAGTATGTATCTGTTACAATGCGCCTGTATACGTATGCTCTACTCGGCGACATCGCGTCGTCAACACATCAGTCCCCAGTGAATCGCGAGAAAAGTTGCGCTGGCACACCCTCAGCATCTACTGTAACTCTATATAAGTAAGCCGTTTCCACTGCAATTTTACAATTGTGAAGGGACACTTCCCACCGCAATGTGGGGATCGATATCAAAAGCTAACCTTAAAGCACTTTCTACCGCTCAGAACAATCTTTTGCGGAAAATTACAGGCGCACCATGGTTCGTGAGAAAGTTATATATTCACGAAAACTTAAATATCGAAATTGGAGCTCTACCTCAGAATAATCGCCGAATCCTTTCTGCAGAAACTAGGAAACCTGACTAACAACACTCTGGACACTAAATGGAATTACAACTAAAATCCCCACTTCGAATGTTTTAAAACAAATGGATACCGATGGAAGAAACCGCAATTACGGTTTTCAGTAGTTGCTTTGTTTGTGAAAACAAAAAATTATTATCTCCACAGTATCCAATTTGCCAAAGTAACTGAAAAAGTAACTTTTAACGTAAAACTTACTTTTTTAAATTTAGCTTTAATCGGTTACTTTTTCAGAAAAGTAACCTTTAACTTTAACTATTGACTTTTTACAGAGATTAACTTTAACGTTAATCAGTTAATTTTTTTGGTAACTGTCCCAACTATGTGAGGTAAGATATAAGAATCTGGCTCAGAAAGTTTTTTAATGATGGCGAACAAATGGTGGTTTTAGATGGCGTTCACTCAGATTAAGAAAATGTCGCATGGGAGTTTCAGAGACGAATAAAAGGTGGAAGGAAACCCGGCGTCGACAATGCCCCTCACTCAACGAAAGGCTCCGATGAGTCCTCAATTTAACGTCCCATGCTAAGTGCTCTTCTGAAACACTTGAACTGTTTTACTCACAACACCAAAGTTGGGAGCGGTACGCTGCTGAAAAACCTCCGATGGAGTTCGATCCTGGACCCTCGAGATGGGACGCCAGTGATAAATATCGCAGGTGGCAAAAGGCGATCCGCATTATTATTGGCAGGAGGTAGCAAAAATGAATGATAGATTTAAACAGACATGTACTTAATTGAATGATATATAGGTTGAAATTTAGACTTAATCTATGAACTAAATTCTAAGGTAATATGTCACTGATGGGGTTAAAAATATTTTGCGAACAACTGACTCTGGTAGACTGGACCATAATCATAAAACTAGAGAAATTGATTGCCACATCAACAAATTCAAGATGTCCTTCTTTCCTCATAAAATTAGGGATATGAAAATCTCTAAATGTATCCAATAGCATAAATACGAGTGTATCAATGGATAGCATAAGTAGTTGCGAGATGTTATAAGGACTTTAAACTAACCCAACTAACAGCATTTTTTTGAATGCTTTCTTTGCTGCTTAGACTAGAGTATTATCACTAATCCTTTTATGCATGATATGTAATGCATGTTTGATGTGAATTCACCCCCAGCTACACACCTTTATGGTGACAGCAGGGTATTATGTAGATGTAGATAATAATGTATTCGGGCATTCCGGGGTAAAAGAATGTTGAGCAGGTTGATGTAAAAAAGAATGGTTTTCAGATGGTTGGAACGCGGATTCATACCATAAACTTTGGAAGTCTATAGTTATCGAACAGATGTCTAACCTATTTGGAATTTTCCACTACTCTTTATTAATGTACTACGCCTTCCAATATGAACTGGAACGAAATTAAAAAATTGTAGCCTGAAGATGATGTCAATAGGTACATATCTAGTGCGTAGTATAAGAATTAACGCAGTTGAAAAGTATAAGAAGATCGGACGTCTTTTCCTTCAGGATGATAGGCGCCCGATAAAGAAGTAAAATAAAAGGGATTTTAAAAGTCAGGCAAGAAGTGCGACTTCCAAAGACTTAACGATCTCGAGCATCGAATCCTTCTTCGGGCAATTTTATTGTGCTTGTCTCATGCCCAAGATCTCAGGGAAGACGGTGCCATTTAACCTTAGCCGCTGGAGTTCCTAAAACCTGTATTCCACCACTAGTGTGGCGATGATAACAGTCGAACGTTAATTTCAATGAATTTTTCGTAGCGCAACGCATTCAGGGGTGCACGTCGGCAGTCGTCTCTCTTTTTTAGTTAATTTACCCAGCAGTCATCGAATTCTGTCTCCTGATTGGCGGTTCACCACCATGGCCATAGATTACGGTGGTTTTACGAAACCACTGTAATGTTACCACAACGTCACGCTAATAAAAAACAAAAAGAATACATTATGCGTAAAATATAGTATGAGATCTCTGTATGAGAGCATAAATGTGGAGCTGAGTGGAACTGGTATAGTGCTCCTAGCATTTATACGTCCAGAATCGTTAACCTAGGCTAATGTTTTTTGACCAGATCCAACAGTGGACTGGGGTTAGCTCAGTCAATTATGCTGGAGGCTGGAAGTCAGTTATTATGGTTCGTCATAAGGGTCTTGTCATGGGCGTCAGGGCCCCTCTCCCCTGAATGGTTTGTTTTCCGTGCACCCCACCCTCCCCCATGTTCATCATTCACTCCCTCTCTCTCACTAATTACTCGCCCGTCTTTATAATGGCGAGAATAATCGCAGCTGTCGCGCGACTTCCTCCCCATACATCAACACCGTATTTTTTCTCTTGGACCGCTGGGAGAACGCATCTCCGGCCCTTAAATTGGATCACTTCACGCGACTACCTTCAGTTAAGGCGGCGGGCTGACAAAGGAGGTTTTTTTTAAGTCCTTTTGCGGTAAAATGAAATTTTGATGAGAAATATCGAGGGAGAATTGTTGCATGTTGGAATATTCATGGTGTACTCCCGCTGTAAGATTTGAACCACTTTTTATTGGAGGTCGGTAAGAAGACTATATGTTAGCGACCAATTGACGGCTAAAGGTGCGAAGATATGCTCACATTCGGTGACGTCGGCTGGGTTGAAATCAAACAAAAATGATATGTAGAATTGCGCAGCAGTATTGAAGATCAACCGATTCTTGGCTTCAGTTTTATTTGAGACCTCCAACAACGGTGAATTTCCTATATTCATAGCAAGCACTAATAGATGCACTGCGATTGAAAGAGCATCACTATATGTACGTTTCTTACCGGCGCATAGTGGTAGGAAATCGAAAAAAGCTGGACGAAATTCCAAAATTGCTGTGGAATTAAGTAAATTAATCTTCAACCCGTTCGATAAGTTCAATAAGTTTGCATAAATATTCAAAGAGTGTTCTGATGTAAGTCACTTGACAGGTCTCTCCCTAAAACGCTTCACATTCTCTACTTCATGCGAAATATTGTCTGAAAACAGTGCCCTCCATTTTTCGAACGTAATAGAGCATTTATGATTTTAAAAAATCTTTGAAAAAGAGGAATAGTAAAGGGAAAGCATTGTGTTAATAGATCATGCCATTGCTTATTTCATAGAGTTCCTCCAACAACGTCACCATCAACTTAACTTGGAAAATATTCGGAGGAAAATGAAGTCAGGATGTGTTTTTGGAATTTGGTCCTGCTTCAGCCCCTTTATCTGACTAACGGGTGTTAAATCATGAAAAATGACGTAAAATTCCTTAATTAGCAATATTTTGTTAGTATTTCTGTGATGGTTCCAGTTCATATCTAAAAAAAAATAATTTTGGACTTAAGTCAAGCTTTTTTCGATTTCCGACCCCAGTGCGGCGTGAACTATGATTAGTTTTGTCCTTATTATGAGTAGATTTGCCCTTTTTCCCTCGTACAATTAGGGATATGAATAGCGGTAAATATGTCCAATACGAGTGAATCAATCCATAGCATAGGTAATTGCATGCTGGTTTAAGGACTTGAAGGTAACCCAACTAACAGCACGTTTAGTGCATGCATGCATTGCATGCTTAGTTTGCTATTTTTATTTTTTTAAATAGTGCAGTTTAGACTAATATATTAATACTAATCCTTTTAAATGCATGAAAAGTTGTGCATTTTTGGTGAAAATTCACCCCCTGCCACACAACTTTGTGGTGGCTTGCAGGGTATTATGTAGATGTAGATGTATTTGACGTCGGTCCGCCGTATTTTTCATAGTAGTGACGTAACTATACCACCATTGTTTTAGTAGGTTTAAAATGCTGCAACCAGTGGTATAGCGCCATTTAATTTTCCAAACCAGGAGATTACGAATACGCCATCCATATCCCAGACGATGCTCGAAAACGTTACAATTTGACTGCCTGGCCGGAACTTGTCGATTTCTCTTCCACGGGAGACCGAAACTGGGATGTTGTCGAGGTTCCACTGCTTCGAGAACCTCGTGAATATGGCCTTTGCAGTTTTCCAGCCGAATCGAGTAAAACATCAACGCAATAGGGTCTTTAACATATTTTTATTGCCAAATCTGATGGAGTTTGTACAATAAAAATACCCTTAACTTTCCGTTCTTCGGTCCGTCAATTAGTTCTCGAGTCATGAGCGGCGAAAAACAGATGTTTTTAACCCTTTCGGAAATGTGGTCGTGCAAAGGACTTGTACGTCATCCACTTCGTCCAATCACAATGGGGGACACACAGCTGACTCTACCAATTGAAGTGGTTGTTAGACTCTATTCCGATTATTTCAAAAGGTAAAAATACGACTATGTCGTAATTTGTGAGCGAGCTAATAAACTTCAGCACACTTTTAGTCAGGCCAAAATGTATTTTGTTGTCCAGTTATTTTGGGTTATTTGCAGGTTGCGACAGGATATGTTTCAGGCAGACCTCCCCTCCCCACCTCCGCTACCTTCCCGTTCTTCCTCAACACAGGGAGGTGGATGAGCAGTTCGTTCGGTGGACGTCACCTTTTACTTATTTTAATTTTTGATTTATGAGCGACTGACTCAGGTTAGAAGATTATTTTTTTTCACTAAAAGTCATTTTTATTTTACGTCTAACGATTCTTGTGTAAAATTGATGGTTTCTGGCGTCACTTTATGGAATTTACTTGTATTCATTATGAATGACAAAATAACCTTTGTATTTCCACAATTTATTCTCTCACACTACGACCATGGTTTCGACGATTAACGTCATCCTCAGGTACAGATTACAGAAGACGACTATAGAAGAATATAAATCTGTATCTGTTCTGTAATCTGTATCTGAGGATGACGTTAATCGTAGAAACCGTGGTCGTAGTGTGAGAGAATAAATTGTGGAAATACAAAGGTTATTTTGTCATTCATAATGGATTCTTGTGTACAAAATATCGATTCCGGAACCGAGTAAACTCCTCTATTGAGATTCATGTTACATCCGAAGGCCTCGCGAAAAATTTTTCGGACGAAATATAAGGAAGAATTAAACAACGCAAAGGAACATCTTGTATCCTGACCATTATCTCTTGTATCTCTGGTAATCTCCCTCGAGAAACATCTCATTAAATTGTCCTTAAGCTAAGAGCCCGAAGAACCTCATCAAGATTTGAAGAGCAAATGGAGAGCGAAAGAAAAAACTCGTCCAATTTCCCAGGATGAATGGTGTGGGGCTGTTAAAAAAGAAGCAAACCACAGCATTTTCCGTTCAGTCTGCCGCGAGAATATTTAGTTCGGCAAACATTTGGCGAGGGGAAATGAAAACGTCGTTTAAAATGAACGGCACTTAAAAGTCGAGCGGAGCCAAGCGAGGCGCATTCTTCTCAAAGTTCCGAGAAGAACTCAATAAAGGAAGAGCCTCGGTCTAGGGGGTGGGGCGACAGAAAATGAGGAACGAGCTAGGAAAAAAAGATCACGCCGGATCGACGAGGGTGTTGAAAGGCTGGGTCTCCCTGAAAAGGGGATGTGTTAGCTACCGCGAGTGGGGGAGAATGGGGAGGGAAGGAAAGAGGATTAGCAGTTGAGGAGCTGAGGGGCGTCAAGACCAGAACGAATGGGGTCCGAAAAGGGCCCGAAGGTAGGGCGCGGTATTTTGGAAACATACACATTGTTTCAAATATATCGCACAGCAATACTATTGTACCACAAAGTAAAGCGAAAGGATGGGCCAGTTGATGAGTATACTCTTTATGAAGTACTAAGCTCGGGGGTCTGTGAAATCCACACTTCTCCGGATATATTTTTCGTAGACAATAGCCATGTTTTTATTACAGCCGAATCTGATAGATCTTGTAAAGGAAAAAGAATTATTTTTTCGTTCTCAGATTCATCGAGTTGCTCACGAGCTGTAAACGGCGAAAAACTAATGCCAATGGGGATTTTTTTGTTTTTCACGGCAAGAAATATATTATTTTTCCATCATATAGCAGCCGATAAATATGATGTAATAAAGCATAATTCACATTATACTCTCAAAATATTTTCAACGGAAAAATAAAGGGCTTTAATTTTATTCAATTCAGTGGAAAATTTAACTCACAGTTTGAAAGCTATTTCATCATAATTTGTATTTTTATATGTATATGTATAAATGAAACAACATTTATATCCCAGATATTTTGTAAATACATGAATTCGTTAAATACCTATTTCTTCCTTATTTATACGTTTTCCGCTATTGTAAGATTTTTATACTATAAAATCGGCGTGCTAAATGTTTTCGGGCTTTCCTCCATCCGTGGGTAAATTCCATAAATGTGGGCCTTTTACTTTGAAATTATGAAAGATACGTGGAAAAATGATCAGTAGGAATATTGGGAAAGAGAACCCGGGACAACACGTAATGAAACTCAGGTTTTGAAGAGACTAAAGCAGAGACCGTTATCCAGGTATCATTAATGTTCATATTTATTTGGATTTCTGTGCTTAATTAATCATCTACATCTACGCAATACCCTGCAAGCCACCGCGAGGGGATGTGGCAGAAGGTGAAGATCACCAAACATACACTATTGACATGCAACTAGGTTACTATAGTTGGTAGGTTATTTAGGGGAGGCGACCGACAGCTGAGGTCATTTGCGCCATATAGGATAATTGGGAAATGGTAGGAGTTTTCAGGGAACGGAGGAAGGGTGGAGAGAAACCCGGCGTCGGGTTAGCCTACTCTTAACGAAAGGCGCCAAGGGGACCACGGTTTAACGTCCCATCCGACGGACGGAGTACTGAACTTGAAATGCCCTCCACTAGGCACTCAAGTGAGGACCGGTTTTCCACTGAAAAATCCCTCACTGCCGGGAATCGAACCCGGGGATGGGAGGCCAGTACTCTAGCCACCACACCAACCCGATCCCCTAGGTTACTATAGGGAAGCATGTTAGATAATAGGGTCACTAGATGGTTAGTATCTACATAGTAGTGAAGGGATTGTTTGTTAATGCGTGTATTATGAATTACAGATAGTCTTCATCAACGGTGTTTCCTAATAATGGTAGATTTTTGGACAGTCGATGCCTATTCTGTCTCCTGCTCTATAGGTTTTCTTGTCTCCAAAAATTACTACGTGTTCCACTTCCCTCATCATTTCTACTTTATCTTACGTTCTCTGTCATTCCAGCTATTTCCCCTCACTCCTTCTCTAGCCTACGCTCCCCCTCTATTGCAGTATCAACCGTTTAACTCTCTAATACTTCCTTCATCACATTAACTTACTCATTCGTAACTTTGTGGTATTCCATTTTAAGGTTTCTGGGATGTATTACTTTTACTTATACCACTTCTTTAAAAAAAATAAGGCGACCCGGGTTTCGGGTTTATCTAATTATTGTAACTAAGGTTACAATAATTAGATTAAAAATTTACGCCTGATGATGATGATTATTCATCGAAACCCGGGTCGCTTTATTTTATTTTTTTTAAAGAAGTGGTATAAGTAAAAGTATTACATCCCAGAAAACTTCCTTCATCCTCTTTTTCTGCCTTCTTCGAATTTTTATCACCAAGCTTCCACTCATCATCCCCCAACCTGCCTGGTTGTTCTTCCTCTCCACCTTGCACACCACCTTCATTTTCCCCATACCAGGGGTCTCCAACTTATTCTCATCCTTATTGTATCAAAGTCCAGGGCCGTCATCAACTCCTTCCAGAAGTTGTAATACATAAGTTGTATAATAGTTGACGGTCGCGAGCGCACGCAAGTATGTGTGTTGCGCTAAGAATAATTTCTCTCGTTAGAATGTGATATACAACTTTAGCCTTGGGTTATGTCGTGAGTACATGGGATCCGTACGAGGAAGGTATGATAAAAGAAATAGAGCGTGTGCAAAGGAGATCAGGTAGATTTGTTAAAGGCCGTTATGATAATTGCAGTAGTGTTAATAGTTTAATAGAAGAACTAGAATGGGAATCGTATACAAAACGCAGGTTAAAATTATGACAAAGCCTTTTAAGTAAACTCGAAGCCGATATGTTTACTGATGACGTGAGATATATATTAAGAACCCTAGCACAATATGCTACATTTGATTACATAAACAAAATTAGAGACATAGATTGTCGCAGCGATAGATTTAAATGCCATTTTTCCCGCGTACCATAAGATAACAAAATAGGGAGCATAGCAAAGGGATAGGCAGGTGAAATATTGTTAGAGTAGTCTGTAGTGTATGATGCATGTATTGACAACCAATCCCTTTATTGCTATGTAGATACTAACCATCGAGCTGCATGTGACCCCATTATCTAGCATGTCTCCATTAAATATCCTAGTTGCATGTTATTTGATCTTCACCCCCTGCCACACACCCACGCGGTGGCTTGCAGGGTATTGCGTAGATATAGATAAATGAATGGTTATCACGCTGGGCAGGGTCACCATCGTTTTTGGAGTAGTATGTAGTGAACGAAGTATGTTTGACCATTACTAACCCATGAACAGTAGGGAAATACAAATAAATATATTTAGAGAAACCGTTTCCAAACCGTAATCACTTCGTTTCTATGAAGGTACAAACCATCTTGTTGCGCGTGACTTTTATAAATGATACGTTTCCATGAAGTAAAGGAATTTTAAATGCTCTTAATTGCATGTTTGTGATCTTCACCCCCTGACATACATACCCTCGCGGTGGCTTGAAGATGGCTTACGGAGATGTAGCTGTCGCTGAGCATTGTTCCTCGGCCACAAAGACCCTTTGGGGGATGGGGGAGTTGGAGAAGAGAACAGGGGAGGTTTAAAAAGACCGGCGGTGGAGGTGTGGAGGCGTATTCGTGGAGTGGGTGCCTCCAAAGTCGAGATTCCCATACATCCAGAGCCCCCCGCCATCCCTTCATGTTTGCCGAGCCACGGGATGAGACGAGGCAGCGGGTCCCGGGAGCATAAGTTATGGTTGGGGAGAACAGGCTGGCGTCGCATGGAGGCGGTTTCTGAGACTCTGCATGCGAGAGACCAAGTTCTCTTTGCCTTTGATGTGTTTGTGTCGGAGATATTTGCTTACGGGATATGCTCACGAGATTCGGTGCTCTTTTATGTTTAATTGTAAGGGCAAACAGCTTTTTTCACCTGAATAGATTAAGCATATTCTTGAGATGAACTATTTTTTTCCTCAAGATATTCAACAGGCTGGGAGCTATTATCCCAGCCATTTCTTGGTATATTTATGCGCAACCTTCCATCATGTGATCCTACTAATATCGTTTAAGTACCTTTCGTACCTAGTATCGTTTAAGTTTATATCTTGTAGTCGTTCTGGAAAGTTTTTCTTGTCTCACGAGTTTTCTGGCGTAGTCATTAGTTTTCCATTTCATACCGTTATGACATTCCATTGGTGGGGATTTATGAAGGCAAAGGGTATTCATTATTTTGAAAAGGAATCTTCACAATTAAAGTCTTCATTCTTATGCAAAGAAGCTCTTTACTTAAGAAGAAGATTCATTTTTCACTGGCGGTCACTTTTATAATGCTTTTGTTGCTCTCAGGTATCTGTTGGGCAGAACTTAAGTTAGAATCGCGACAGCACATCGCTATCATTTAATATCAATTGCGAAAGAAAGGCGGTCGTATCGTCCATTAATGAGCCATTTTTGTCAAAATGAAGTAGATCAGTTAATCACATCTACCAATATTATTACTAAGAAATGAAAAATTTCGGCCCTTAACGGCTGACATATACATTGGGTCGTATCATACCAGTTTTATTTGTGAAGATATGGAACTAATCTTCAAATATTCTTTCAACGACGAAAAAACATTCCATAAATTATACCTCGATATAGACTCCCTAACGGAGAGTATAGCATAGATCAAAGGATGGTGAAACTCCAAGCAATAAAAATTAAACCAGTCAGAGAAACAATCCTAATTTAAAACAATCAGGAGATTTTTCTCGGGACTGGTGTGGTTGCAAGTCGAAGGTGGAAGATTAGGAATGAAGACGACAACGGTGAATCAGAATCGGTGGACTCGCAGTGCCAAGAAGAAGGAACATTAATACGCCGAAAAAAAACATTTTGTTCGTTGACGAATTTTATACCTTCAGGTAGAGACTGGAATCCGATTTATATCCAACCTCGTGGTCAGATCTTTCCTCCCTTCCATCACTGACTCTTAGTCTCTACGCCTGGGGTATAAGCCTTCCCATAATCACAATGGGGGACACATAGCTGACTCTGCCAATGGAAGTGGTTGCGACAGGATCTGTTTTTAGCAGACCTTCCGTCCTCATCTCCACTCCCTTACCGTTCTTTCTCGGTACTTTGAGAGGAACGGTACGGTCTCTCGTTCCTCTCAACACAGTCTAGGACGGGAGGGGGATAACGTTGTAATCCTAGATCGTTCGTCGGCGTCACCTTTTACTTATTTTTATTTTTGTTTGATGAGTGAAAGGCTCTGGTTAGAAGATTAATTTTTTCACAAAAAATCATTTTTCGTTTCCATCTAACGATTTCATGCACAAAATAGCGATTTCGGGTTTGAGTAGACACCCCCATTTCCTGTACCTTTGTGTGTACACCGATAGCATGGTAAAACAATACATCCTCGCCCAGGGCAGAGTTGAGCCTTAAGTGACATTTGCTTGACCAATAGGGAATAATATTTTTCCTATTCCCTATGGTTACCGTAAAGAAACGAAGAAAAACCTCGTGTTATTATTCTCTTACTATCTCAACCCCAGGTCCAATTGATTATCTTATTCGGGGCGAGTATAATCTTTATTTGCCAATTTTTATTTTCCAGCGTTATTTGCTAAGTTATGAATGCTATCTGAGGACTATTGTACCACTGAAAGTTGGTGGGCAGTTGAAGAAATGTTTTTTTGCAAGCACAATAAGTGCGAGGAGAAACATCGGCAGTGATCTACACTGCACAAAAGGGACTCGCAGTTTAATTTCCCTTCTGACGGACAGAACGCTGCGTTTGAAGTGCTCTGGTACACCTCGTACTCAGGAAGAGACTGGTATTCCACTAAAAAATCAGTATAACTACCGTAATTTGAACACGGGCCCTCGGAATGAATATGGTGATTTCCTTCATCGAAGAAAACAATTCATTAATTGCGATTCGTGTCCCAACAAAAAAAGTGTTCATTTTGCGCAAAAAATTTTATTGAGAAATCTCAGTTTACTAGAGAATTAAATTTTAATTTTAGTTCATTTGAAAAAGCTCGGGAATGGCGGGAAACACTGCCTTGTTGATGACGTAACAGGTATATAGTTAACGTGCGAGGCATAGGAAATATTGGTCTCCTAGGCTGTCCATTTTATTTCAGAGCCCCTCAGCTCTAGTGAATATGCATTAACAATAGCCGATGGAAACTAACAAAGTTCAAAAAGTCTCCTCCTTTAAACATTGTAAATTAGTCATTTTATAGGGTCGAGGGCATCCTGATCGTGGAGTCCTCTGCTACTGCGAAGCATGGCGTGAAGTTCACGCGACTCTGGGCCAACTTCACGGTCTGCTTAGTAAAATGAACACTAACTGTTTTTAAATGAATCAACTGAATAAATTATTTTAAATAACTGTATAACAGTTAATCATAATAAATCAACTGAATAAATATACTTCAGATACCATTTAATAAGCTTTAACGGGGTGCACCGTCTGCTTGGAAACGTCCGCAGCACCACCTAGTGGCAGGAACAGGAAAGAGTGTCACATCACACGTATAATTTACTGGCATGAATAGTTTGCCGTCACGTTTTCGCGCAAATGATTTTCTTCACTTTTTAATTAATGAGGAAAAGTGCTTAAGGCCATTTTAAAATTTAAAGGCTTAAAAAACGTACTCCAGGGGTTATAAAATTTTAATCAAAATAATAAAAAAATAATAGGAAACAACGCAATTGCCAGTAGTACATACATCCACCACACTTTCTTCAAACTGATCGGGTCCATCAAAGAGGGGGTGGACTGTTTAATTATTCACTGCGATGTAATTGGACACGTTTTATTTTCACATGTTCGGTGTAGGCACCCCAGGAGGAGGATTTGGTCATTCAGTTGTTTCGCGTTGTGCGCACGCGTGGGCGCGCATGCGTGCCGTGCGTGTCAGCGCCTCTCCGGGCGATGCGTCCGTGGGGGAAATGCTTCCCCCCCCCTTCCCCTCCCCATCAACCCCTCGCCTCCCGATATACCCTCGGCTCCCCTTTGTCCTCTCGGGAATGCAACAGCCCGCCGCCGAGCACTTAATGAAAAGGAGCAGGCAAGGAGGATGCCGGTTTGTGCGGCCGAGGGGAGTGGGGTGCGGGAGCTTGGGGGTGTGGGGGAGCGAGGGATAAAGGAGAAGGGGGGAAAGGGCGAGACGCAAGAGGGCGGGACCTTACCACAATCCCACCCGAATTTTTTTTCTTAACCGCCATCCCCAAAAAAAACCATCCACTCCTGCCCACGCTGTGAGGGGAAAATAAAAGGTGTCCAACCCCCGAGCCACGTAACTCTCCACCCCAAGGGATCGGAACGACACGGTGGAAGGAGTACTGTCCTTCCATGCAGAGGGCACGGGTTGGAATCTCAAAAATAAATAGGACATACGGAAAGTTGGAAAACTCGCTTTTCTCTATATGCAACTAAAGGGGGTTCCACCGTGACTCCGCGATTTAAACTCCCGTAAAATAGTTATGTTAATCAATGAATAAATACCGATCCGGAAAAACACCTATATGGAAAATTATCTATAACGCATGCATAATAATTCTTTGAGTATGCTATTATGTAGTGTGTTGTAGTTACATTATTTTTTTACAAGCTCTTTTAACTCATTTTGACTTCTGAACATGACTGACGTGTTGTTGCCACGTTTATTTTACAAAATGAGAATACATGCTCAGTCCCGCTTATACGTATTCTAAAATAGGTTAAATATTTTCTAACTTAGTTTTAAGTAAGAAATGTGCTTTGCTTTGACTTTTATTAATAATCATAATTTTGAAAATTGTTTGGCTACAATGACGCTGCTACCATTTAGAAGCATTGGTATTAATTACACCATGTCATTAACCAATGAAATATTTAAATTACATAAAAAACATAAGAAGGACCTTGGTAAGATATATTCCTAAATTGAGTTAGTAAATAGGCTTGCAAGCACGTTCCGTCACAAGTACCGTTGCCAATGATAACAAAATACTATAGCTTCACTTTCATCTAAATAACAATAAGACTTTTCTGATTTTTTTCGAGCAAACATTTATTAATACCAATTAAATAAGTGTAATAAGGCGAGCACTTTTCACAATCTTAAATTCTAAATAAAATAGCGCATCTTATATTAGTTTTTCGTCGAAACGATATTTCTTTTTACATTATTAATGTGCAAATTTTACTGCAAGAGCCATGCGCTACCGTATAACCACGTATAGAATAGCTAGTATTCAACGTCTTTTTTCTTCAAATATTAGATGGAAAGGCTTCATTATTTTATTGCCAATCGATAGAACGGCCAAAATATGATGTGTCCTGAAATTTTCACAAAAATGACATCTACTTCATAATTCGGTGGAGCCCCCTTAAAACCAAAACACGGGGATATATTGTAAAAAAATTTCAATGGGGGCGTATACTCGGAACCGAAATCGCTATTTTGTACACGAAATCGTTAAATGGAAACGAAAAATGAATTTTAGGGAAAACATTAATCTTCTAACCAGAGCCATACATTCATAGATCAAAAATTAAAATAAGCAAAAGGTGACGCCCACCGTACGAGCTGCGTTTTGGATATCTACGCCATCCACCTCTCGTGCTTGACTGTTTTGGGGGAAGGGAGGGGGAGTGGAGGTGGGGTCGGAAGGTCTGCTCCCAAAGATCCTGTGGCAACCAATTCCATTCTCAGAGCCAGCTGTGTATCCCCCATTGGGATTGTGCAAAGGAGCTTCGTGGTCTCAGTTGTATTGGACGAAGTGGATGACGTACAAATCCTTTGCACGCCCACTTTACCAAAATGGTTAAAAATATCAGTATTTTCTGCTTATAACTCGAGAACTAATTGACGGATCGAAGAACGTAAAAATATGGATCTTTTTATTTCACAAACTCTATCAGATTCGGCAATAAAATATATGGTAAACCGCCCCATTGTTTTTTTTCCACGTGAGCTATGAGAGCGAATGGAATCATGATTATCATATTTCCAAGGAATCTCTATCATTGAAGGGAGGGCTCGTAGAAATCACTTAAAGGTCAGCACTTCGTCTTTGGGACGCGGGGCGTTAAACACACGACCCATTTCGCATTCTGTTCAGAGCAGGCAAACACTGACGCCGGGTTTCCCCCTTATAATTTCATTCCCTAAACACCTCATGGCTAGTAGGAGTTGAATGGAAATTGGAGGGGTTAGTAGTGTGACTGCAGAGAAGCGCGGGGAAGGTTAACTGACTGAATGGCGAGAAAGCTGTTGAGAAAGTGTTAATCATGGTGGGAGAAGAAAGGAAGTAGGTCCGGGGAATTAGAAGGCAACACAAGAGACAGAGGACGGTTTGTGTGAAGAGGGATTTCTGTAGAGTGAGATAAGAGGGGAGAATCTTAGGGAAGGGCTGAGGCGGTTGAAAAGAAAAGCTGGTCCAGATGGATTGAAGAATTCTTGAGGAATAATAAATCTGGGAAGGAAAGAAGTTAGCGCAATTTGGGTATATCTACATCTACATAATACCCTGCATGCCGCTATAAAGGTGTGTGGCAGGGGGTGAACGAGCACCAAATACGCATTAAACTGGGTAGGAAGAGAGGAAAAAGAGGATCTTCAAAGGAAGAGGTGTGGTAGGTAGGTTCTACCCACAAACTCCACCTATAGAATTTGGTAGAATACTGTGTGCCAGCACACCGTTAGTATCCCACTGATTGGCACAACCTCAGCTGCAGGGTGCATCTCCCTGAATTACGGCAGCGACCAAAACATCCCGATTCTTCACCTCCGCGCGGCAGCGGGTGTATCTCCGAACCGTTTCCGAACCATTTCCGCCTTCCGTTTCATTCTGGGAGTGGCGGAGAGTTTACATCTACATCTAAATCTACTTAATACCCTGCAAACCACGATAAAGGTGGGTGGCAGGGGGTGAATTCTCACCAAACATGCAATACATATCATGCATAAAAAAGGATTAATATTATTATAATGTTCTAAACTTCACTATTTAAAAAAGATAAAAATAGCATAGCAAACATGCAAAAACATGCTATTAGTTGGTTAAGCTTCAAGTCCTTATACCAGCATGCAGCTACTCGTATTGGATATATTTACCGTTCAATTTCTCTAATTTTGTAATTATGGTCCAGTCTACCATAGTAAGTTGGGGTTTGCAAAATATTTTAACATCATCACTGAAAATATGGTCTTGGAATTTGTTTAAGACATTAAGTCTGAATTTCAACCTGCGATCTGACAATGATTTTCAATTTCATTCATTTAATAGACTGGTTACGCTAATATGGTTATTGTACCGTCCCTTTACAAATCTTGCCGAGTTTATTATCCGCGCAGAAATATGTACACTCGAGTTTGTATACAAATTACAAAATAGCATTGAGACCTACAGAAAACTAAGCTAATAAACTAACGAGGTGCGTTTTAATATTTTTACTATTCATGGCTTTTATCAATAAATTGGCAAAAGTCAACCGAACGAATGCTGAAAATAAAATAGAAAACTATAATGGTAAAAAAAAACAAATAAAATAACACAGTTTTTTAAAAAGTGTATTTTGGTGGTCCAAATCCCTCATGAGGAAAGCTGATGGGAAATGTAAAAAATGCAACAATTGTATGCGTTGCAGAATCGGTTGAACGCGGTAAAACTGCACCGCTAGTCCACGCTACTCGCTTTCCGGCTGAAGTCGTGAGCTACCTTTTATCAGCATTAATACCAATCAATATAAATGAAACACATTTATTGGAATATTGGACAATTTAATACAAGAAACGATCAGGACATGCGGATTACAACGCCACCAAGAACGAAATTCTATGACGCCCCAGTTTCGAAGTGCTAACTTTTTTAAATTATTGATAACAACTTTTTATTATAGATAGAAACTTGAAACTTACAGCATACATTAAAAAACATGTCTATCTATCAATTTTTGTAATTTTGTTGTCATTGAATTAGCTGTTGTTGGGTTACGAATCATCAAAATCGGCACTTCGCCCCAACACCGTCAAAACGGGCACTTTTAACGTTTCACCCGTTGTAAAAATATTAAAGTGCACCTCAAAAATTTAAATATACACTCGAATAACGCAGAATGGGGGGGGGGGGGGGGGTTAACTCGGAACCGAAATCGCAATTTTTTGCTCGAGATGGAAACGAAAAAAGAATTGTAGTGAAAAAATTAATCTTCTAACCACAAAAATTCACTCCTGAATCAAAAATTTAAATAAGCAAAAGGTGACGCCGACCGAAAAAGCTGCTGTGATAACATTGACATCATTTTCCTCCCGTCCTTATCTGCTCTTATGGGAAGGGAAGGGAGTGGAGGGGGATTCTCGGAAGGTCTGCTCGCACAGATGCTGTCGCAATCGCTCCCTTTGGGAGAGCCAGCTGTGTCCCCCCCTTTGCGATAAGGCGAAGTAGCTTCGCGGCCTCAGTTGTGATTGGATGAAGTCGATATGCGTCAGAGGTTGCACCACACCCACTTTTCCGAAAGGGTTAAAAACATCAGTTTTTCGACGCTTATAACTCGATAACTAATAAAAAACGGAAAAATACGGGTCTTTTTATTTGACAAACTCTATCATATTCGGCAATAAAAAAATATGGTAAACGGCCCCTTTCAATAAGAAAAATGAAGGCTTGACTAGTTTTTCTGGAGGCCTTCCTGTTCTTTTGTTATTTGTACCCAAACTCGATTGCACACGATTTCTGCGTCAACAGTAGTTCCCAGGTACGTCTTCCCACACCCCTGCCCGATAACGGCGCTCGGCCTGAGAAGTTTTCACCCGAAATTCCAACTCCTCGTACCCCTGAAGAGGGGGTCTATAACTTTCCCCCCCCGTGCCGTCTTTCGGCTGCGTCCCTTTTGTACGCCTCCCAGGGTCACGCCCCCCGTCAGGATGGCCTTTTTAAGACCCTCTCCCTTAAAAATGAGTGCATCATCGGTCCCTTTGGAGCGGTCCCTGCAAGGCGGTGGCAGACACATAATTTTGCTCCAAACTCACGACCGTGCTGAATTTGGATTTTGGGCAACCCTACGCTAAGGACCTGAAGTAGCTGCGGGAGAAGCTCTGAGCACTTCGGCCACGAGATAATAGCCGTATCCGAAAACCAAGTATGCTTCGGCAAAGCATTCTTGGTCATGACGTATTGCTGACGTACAATGAAGCATTTTTGGGAAAGAATACTACATATTCGGACAATCTACGGTAAGGAGCGACGTTAATCAGTAGCGGCAGCATAAAAAACCACTAGGTATAGTGAAACACGATAGAGGGCAACATCTATCAAATGTTTAGAACGGAAGAAAAAGAGCGATTATATGTATATCAAAACTTTTCATTGATATTTATATCAAAATTATGCAAATGTAATGTACGAAGTAAAAAAATAGATGCTACACACATTTATAGGTAGCCAAAGGCTCGGCCATATTTTGTTATTCTAGTCAACAATGCTTCGAAGCCAACATGGAAGCGTGCTTCTGTGCTTTGGCTTCGTAGCATGCTTCTCCCAGAGTGCTTCGCGTTCGGACGTACTTCGAGTGTTTTCGACGGTACCACCCTCCACTTGCAAGTAAGCATTGTAAGTATGCTTAGCGCTAGAAGCACACGTTTCGGACAGGGCTAATGTTTTACACGGCGCCATCACGCTACCGTTGTCCATCTCGGGGTTCGTGAAGCGATAATGAACAAAAGATGAGGTTTCTGGCTTGACTTTATGGAACTGCTTATAGGTTATGATAAAAAAACGCTTCATAATTTCGCCTTGGTGTACTAGTCTTTATTCCAAACGCCCTAGGATTCGTAGCCATGCGGCAAAAATCAGATAAGGTTGGTGAACCAAACTGAAGCCACTGAAAATGAAGGGGGGATCGGGTTGGTGTGGTGGTTGGATTACTGGCCTCCCATCCCGAGGGCCCAGGTTCGATTCCCAGCAGTGGTGGATTTTTCAGTGGAAAACCGATCCTACTGGTGTGCATAGTGGAGGTCATTTCAGGTTCAGTACTCCGTCCGTCGGATGGGACGTTAAGCCGTGGTCCCCCTGGCGCCTGTCGTTAAGAGTAGGCTAATGCCGACGCCGGGTTTCTCTCCACCCTTCCTCCGTTCCCTGAAAACTCCTACCATTACCCACCTATCCTAATTGGCGCAAATGACCTAAGCTGACGGTCGCCTCCCCTGAATAACATAACATGACTGAAAATGAAGGCCAGTATAAGTTACTCTACAAAGTGGTTGTCTCGTAAAATTGTAAAGCCATAGTTAATCAGCATCATATTAACGGTTTTTACCCCTGTTTTCGTCTACTTCCTAAAATTTTATTTTTAGAGTCTTGGATTAGGGGATTGCCAGCGACGCATTCATACTTCCTTACAAGGGTCTTCCAAGTATAGCTGTTAATTGGGAAAGATGATTGACAGCTGAGGTCGTATGGGATAGGTGAGTATTTGGAAAGGGGTTGGCCATCGGACTTAGAGAGGAAATTTATCGAGCAACGATTGAGAGTTCCAGCTGGAACTAGGGAATGCGCGCCACTAAGTACCTACTAAATATCATTTCAAATCTGCCAAAATGCGTCCAGGAAAAATATTTCGCATCAGGGACCATACAGGTCCACAATATGGCAACGCCTATTCCATATACGCTGGCACCTTGGCTTACAACCCCCATCACAGATCACAGAAACTATTCTTTGCCCTATCAGAAATAAATCACTTATATTGTCCACCAGAATATTTTTTTCTCACCACGTGCTTCCACGTCATCATCCAAGGAACAAAACTGAAGATATCTTACGCATATATACCACTATGGGAGGGGGTGGTTGGGGAAGGTATTGGGGGGTAAGGAAGTTTCACCGCCGTGGCAGATGGATTGGGGAGTTGGGGGGGAGGTAGTATTTTCAATTGCGTCTACATGATAATGACGCAAGACTTCGGAACTCGTAAATAAAAATATTTTTCCTGCAAATACGAGAGATTTTATTTCATTCTTTGATAATGATTATCCTGTTCCACGAATCTCGCCTGAATTCCTTGACTCCATTGTATGCTTACCAGGTTATCCATTCGAATGGTGCGTTAGTGCAGTGGAGAGGGCGCACGGTAAATTCTTGGAAACCACAGTCGGAGCAAAGAAAGGAAGTGCACCTCTCCCATTTGTGGCTATCTTACGCTGCACCCGCCGCTTACTTAAGAGCAAAAAACAGGTTCCTTGATGAACCAGACATTTAAACTAATATTTATTTATTCCTCACGAAGAAAACATGGAGGAAATCTATTTCTCCAAAATGAGAAGCGATATTCTTCAACACAACCACTTTTTTCTGAATGCCAGCATTTCATTTCAACGTTGCCATGCCATTATGGCAGATTATTATATAAATGAACAAACAACTAGTACAAACTACAACTAGTTCGTTCATTTAAATTATAATGAATCGTTTCCACCACGTTACGGCCGATAACACCAAATGTATTATGGCTGGTGTTTAGGATTTTACCACTTAGACACTTGCATATGAATCACCACGTAAAGTGCCTGAAATATGATGCTGAAAATTCAAGCAGTGTTTTTGGAAGAATAAGTCATATTGACTTGGATTGATTCTCTTTCTTCAGTAGCTTTCCTCTCGTAAAATGGATTTATGTAATAGCTTCAAGCTGTTTTGTTAGTTACTTGGAGATGCACCTTACTTCTTACCCTCATTTCACTCTAGAAATGGTCGAAAATTGGGCTTTAAATATGGATATATTTTTTGTCCCAGGATGGAGGCACATAAGGAAAAAAATAATCCGCGTATCTTTGCGTGTTTAAAAGCAATGGTAAGCAGGTGGAATTCGGTTGCAAATTCGCAGTACACCCATTAAGAAATACACGCTTTAGAATAGTTCTTTAGTGTGATGGTAGTTATTCATACATTATCAGCCATATGTGGTTATTACGTTAAAAGTTGAATATAATGAAAAGATTTTTAGGCTCTTGTCTGGGGACAATTATGCTCTAATGGTATAAAAAACAATAATCCGCTGATATCCACTACTTTATACTTTACGCGACCCGGCTTGAACAGTTGTATACCACCATAAGGTCTGTTGTTATGCGATACAACATTAGGAGACAGCCTGAGCTACTAAAAGATGGTTTAGCTCAGGTGGTAGCCTAGAGTGCAGGTCAATCCCCGGAGGAGCAATCTTGAAAGAAATTGACTGAACATGTAGAGTAGTTTTAGAAGGTCAGACAAAAACACATAAAAAGGACGAACATGCTAAATAATCAAAGGTAATAGGTAGATCAAATAGTGGGTCCGTTAAAAAATTATCGAGGAAAATTTTAGGTGGAAAAAAGCACCAAGAGAGAAACAGATTGGGAGAAAGAATTTCAGTGATAGCAGTTAATTGTCGTAGTTTAAAAAATAAAGTGGCAGATGCGTAAAAGCAGCTCATAAAAAGTACAGATTCAGATATAATCGTAGGCACAGAAAGCTGGCTTTCGAAGGAAATATCAGATTATGAAGTATCCTCGAAGTGTTTTATAAAAACACCAAAGTATTACGCTAGATTCGACCAGGTAAATAAGATTAAAGAGATAGATTCTCGTACTGATAGATTAAAAATGGCATTTTTCCCCTGTACTATAAGAGAACAGAATAGACAGTGTAGCAAAGGGATAGTTAGGGGAAATATTCTAGAGTAGTCTGCAGTGTATGATGCATGTATTAATCCCTTAAATACCATAGATACTAACAATCTTGTTGCATGAGACCCTATAGTTGCTTGTTTGCATGTCGGTAGTGCATGCTTGGTGATCTTCACCCCCTGCCACACACCCTCGCGGTGGCTTGCAGGGTATCGTATAGATGTATGTGTAGATGGAAAAACGACAACGGTTTACGGTTGTGTCCGATAGCAGGTCTACTGAGAGGAAATTCAGGGTAATGCCTGGATGCCTGGCTGTCTATTTTCTACAGAAAACGCTGAGAGATTAAGAATCCACCTCCTCATCAGATAATCCAGTGGCTTGAAGTTCACTTCGATAAAAGCCAAGGTCGGGGCAACCTAAAGGTGCGTTTACACGTAGCAGTTCACTGCTATGACAGTTAACTGCCTACAACTATTAAGCCCCACTCGCATGTGTAAATAGCAACTGCGATGCGAGTTCAGGTCGATACTGGACACCTATCGAACGCTATCGATCATAGTTCGAGCTATTAGCAAAGCTGAAGCCCGTCTACTTTCCAGCGGAGATATATCCAGCACAATCGCCAACGGAAAGCAATAAACGACGGAATTTGGGTATAATAACAAGGATATCCCTCCCCAAAAGGGGAGATTCTACTCTTTAAAGAGTGGGAACAAAAGATAATCGTCAATGGAATATATTGCTTGATGAATTTAATGAAAATTTAAGCTAAATTCACTATTAAAATAAAATTCTATTTATATGTCGTGGCAACGTCTAAATAGCGGCTTTCAGCTGCATAGAAGTTAACGCAGATGCATCATAGCAGTAGCGATATAGATACATCGCGCATCTCGCGACTGTCATAGCAGTCAACTACTACGTGTAAACGCTGCTTAACACTGCAGATCGATCAGGATTCGAACCCAGCACTCGATTGTGTGGAGAGCCAATCCAATCTCGTCTCACATTTCCGTTTCCTTGGTATCTCTGCGCCGGCTCGCTTGGCAGGAGGGCCCCCTACGTCTTCCTTAGCTCTCGGCTAAGCACACCCTTCAATTAGCGGCGTCGAGCATTTAGGCCCCATGCATCTTCGGAGCCTCCTCCCGACCTCGGTAATTTAATAAATGGAGCCATTCATCATGGATCGAGTGCCATGCTCCGTGGGTGATTCCCGTGGTGGTCTGGCCGAGCTGTGGCCACTCTGCGGATGCACGACCACCGCGGCCGCGCCGCCCTCGGGCTCATTTATGGGGAGGCGCTAATTGCGGGGGGGTGGTCACTCGGGGAGGGAGGGAAGTACAGCGCCATAGCCTCCCCGTGTTTTCAAGTGACCCCAGAGGTCACAAGGTCATTCCAAGGACTCCGGATGTACTTTTTCTTAGAATATAAAATATACACACTGTGGGGAGAATAGTATTGAATCACGCATGAGTTGGAGAAAGTCATCATCATTATCATCAAGGGTCAACAATCCTAGGATTGGTTTGAAGCAGCCCTCCACTCGATTCTTCTATCGACCAACCTCTTCATATTAACGTAGTTCCTCTCTTTCACGTTCTTTACGACCTGTTCTATATAACTCATACGAGACCTGCCTTTTCCATTCTTCCCGTTCACTTTTCCCTCGACGATTGTCTTCATCAGGTCATCGTGTCTTAAGATGTGGCCGATTAAGTTGTCCCATCTTCTTTTTATAATTTTCAGCAGACTTCTCTTTTCTCCCACTCTTCTTAAGACTTCTTCATTTGTCACTCGGTCGATCCATTTAATCTTCATCATTCTTCGATAGCACCATATTTCGAATGCTTCCACCCTTTTCTTCTCCGCTGCTGTCATCGTCCATGCCTCACTGCCCGAAAGAAACATGCTCCAGATATACGTTTTGATGAATTGCTTCCTTACTTCCATGCTTGTATTTCCAGCTGTAAGTAGATTCTTCTTTTGATAGAATACCCTCTTTGCCTGGGCTATTCTACTCACTATTTCTTTTTTGCTCATGAGGAAGTCATTGGTAAATATTCGAGGAAAATAATAAGGACATACATTGATATGTCAATTTTGATTTCGATTCAGGCTTCTCTGTGTGTTGTTGTTGCATTTTAAATTTCTAATTAAATTTCGGTATCACTGATCTATATGTAAGTGCTTTTGGCCACCCTTTTGTCCGGGTGAAAAATCCGAAAATGAGGTCTCGGAATTTATTAAAGAAATTAAGTCTAAATTTCAACCTATGGTCTGACAATGATTCCCATTTTAATTCATTTAGTAGACTGGTTACCCTAACATAGTTATCATACCGTCCTTTTACTCATCTTGCCGATCTTCGCTGCACACGTTCAAGTTCATTATCTAGGCCTATTTCATAAGGATCTCGTATACCGGCAGCATATCTCAAATGAGGTCTAGCAAGGGACTCAGGCGGGATATACCTTCTCCTCGCCGAAGATTCAATCTGGACTGCAGCAAATGGGTTGGGAATGTCGTCTGGGTTTTACCCTTTTTCCTCCCCATCTCCATGAAAGTGGTCCTCTCAACGTCTCTTCCACCGACAACTCCTTTCACTTCCTTCCCGAATTCAGGCGGAGGAAGAGCGGGAATCGCTTCGGCCGTAAAAGTGTCCGCCGAACGCTTTCCGCGACGCGACGTTTGTAGCGTCCCTTTACGAATCGTAAACGCCCCTTCAAGAGTTATTTCCATACTTTTGTGCGAATTTTCACAGCTTAGCCGGGCGAGGTTTTTCGGTGATAAAAATCCGAGTTCTGTACCCTCCATAAATCACTGGGGCGATGCACATCGGAGCTCGACCCGCTGATTCTCCTGGTGCGTGGGATGCAAAACAAAAAGGAAAAGGGGAGGTCGAACACCATGCCCCGTGAATTCGTGATTTATTTCTTCTTCACGCTTCTTGCGCCTTTTATTCCTTGCAGTCGATGGCCAGCAAGGAATTTCTAGTTGTGCCCTCACCGCGTCATTAAACGCGGAAGCACAACTAGGCTACAACTAGGCTACTTATTAAGGATGGGAAAGGTGAGACGGAAACACTTTTTCTCTTGTGGACACAATCGACGTAACACGACTCAGGAAAAAATTGACTGACGAAGGCGCAAAAGTGAATCCTTAGCGAATGTAATTAGGATCTAAAAATTAATTTTCAAGACTTAGAGGTACTTGCGTATTCCATGCCGCTAATGAAGTCACCAGATCGCATAAGTTTATTATAATTCAAAAGAATTGATTCGTGAAAACCGTGTTTAATTCTTCCCAACTAAATATTCACGATCTAACTAATGGCAACAATCGCAAACAGGATTTTTCATTTAATTATTTACCGTGTAAAATCTCACTAATTCACTATAACTTCAAATAAATATACCTTAATTGATTCCCTCATTACAAAATGTCGGGAAATTCTCTATGCTAAGACCGAAGACGGAAATAAGTTTTACAGCATTTGAGACTAAAATTTGAGATTTTCAGAATAGGCATGCATCCATTCGTAACTTCAATAACTTCCCACAGGTGGCTCCTTATCGCCAAAACCAGGGAGAGTTTTCATTGGTTTTCCGCGTACGTGAAACGTAAGAGATGAGAGATCTCACACGTACTAGGTCTCACGTTACGCGCTGGTCGTGTCTGTTGTTTCCGTTTTCCCACCCACGCGCCATCTCTTCACGTTACACGGTCAACGTCTCACGTCACCCGTTTACGTTCATTGTGTCCCAGCCTTATTCTTCTATATTGTTAATACTCTGGGGGAGGTAATGCCATCCATGCCATTGAGTACACGTGGGTGATTGGGTGAAGTAGTTTTTAGGATGAAAAACGAAGGATTCGGCGATGCAAAATGTTATAAAGCAGGGGTCTAACGCAACATTTTCATACCTGTGTGCCACATATTCAACTTGGCTACGTGGGCCGCAATTACTTGTATTTCCACAAGCTATCTACAGTTTATCAGAACATACATCTGGAGCATGTTTCTTTACAGCAGTGAGGCATGGACGATGAGAGCAGAAGCACAGAAGACACAGAAGCAGGAGAAGAAAAGGGTGGAAGCATTCGAAATGTGGTGCTACAGAAGAATGCTGAAGATTAAATGGATCGACCGAGTAAGTAACGAGGAAGTCCTAAGGAGAGTAGGAGAAAAGGGAAGTCTGCTGACAACTCTAAAAAGAAGAAGGGACAACTTAATCGGCCATATCTTGAGACACGATGGCCTGATGAAGACTATTGCCGAGAGAAAAGTGAACGGGAAGATTGGAAAAGGCAGGCCTCGTATGAGATACATGGAACAGGTTGTGAAGGCTGTAAAAGAGAAGAATTACGTCACAATGAAAAGGTTGGCCAATAGAAGAATCGAGTGGAAAGCTGCGTCAAACCAATCCTAGGATTGTTTACAATGATGATGATCTTCGATAAATTATTAATATGCTATATTTAAGCAATATATTATTGATATTTATAAATCCGTTTGATGCCATTACGGTAATGGATATCCTTACTTAAGTTCTACGGGCCGCATGATAATGTCTCGTGGAACACGGTTTTCCGACCCCTACTCTAAAGGGTTCAAATTTTAATATACTATCTAATGGACGAAGTAGGCACTGAGCTTCAAGTTTCTTCTACATAATACCCAAGTAAAGACGGGAATTAAATTGGAAAATCTTTTAAACTACAACTATGGCCTTTGTGACAAGAATGGTCCCATGCACCTTAAAGATGATATTGTGGTTATATCGCTGATTCTAAGTTAATATCAATTCTAGTACTCCTGATTTCGGTGTATCAAGATTATCAGAAAAATTAGGTTGGGAATCAGCTTCAGATCATATGTTAAAACACCGATTACATCCCCCTCCCATATTTCAAACGGATTGGTTCGCCGAAGATATTTCGAGTATATTAAAAGCACCAGCGTAATTCAGTAGGTTAGATCACGAAGAAAATTAGAGGCATATGTTTGGTAGGATGGAGAGGTTCAAGAATTCATTGTTTCCGCGCAGAATTAAAGACAATAACAGATTACAGCGAAGGTACATGGGGAAAGAGAATAGGTATTTTAGAGTTAGGCATAGAAATTAGAATGCGTTGATTTTTCAAATTTGGTTAAAGTCGCTCTCGTGGGGAGAACCGACGGTCGGACCCTCATTAGTAGGGTCCAACCCTTCGAAGCAGCTTATCCGAGACCCTTCCTCGACTTCGAAGCTCGCGAAGGACCCGACCCTCAGTGCGGGAGGCCCAACCGCGGAAGTTGTCCATTTGCAGTTAAATATGCAATTAAAATGTTTATAACTTAAACAAGAAAGTATAATTTTTATGGCATAGTGGGCGGAAAGATGATCAAGTAGGTTTTTTGAAGATACGGTTTTCTGAAGGAAGATAACGATTATATGTTTTAACAGAACGAACTCAAGT
This sequence comes from Platycnemis pennipes, assembly GCA_933228895.1. Lineage (NCBI taxonomy): Eukaryota > Metazoa > Arthropoda > Insecta > Odonata > Platycnemididae > Platycnemis > Platycnemis pennipes. The sequence goes on along the minus strand of OW121854.1, from coordinate 119,993,965 downwards.
AGGATCTAGGAAATATATGTTCGTAAAATAAGCGATATATCACTAGGTGAGAAGGATAACTGAGAATTGGTATTCATCATCATCATCTGTCAACAATCCTAGGATTGGTTTGACGCAGCCCTCGTATTAGTGGAAGAATATTCGATTTTTAGGCGCCTCAGCTACTTAGACATAAAGTGTCTACAACACAAAGATTTCAGTCGTAAACATAGCCTACATTTAAATATCACTAAGCTACGTCCTCATTGGGAAGCAAATCGCCCTCCGACAACGCTAATTCCCGAGGTGCGGCTTTTCTCCCACTTAGAAGAGCAATTCCCATCCACCCTCAGCTCGCCTTTTATTTAACCTGGCCACCGGATATCCACCCCCCCCCCCATTGTTCGCATCCCACACCGTCAACTGTTCCCCATAAGACTCCTCCCACAATGCTCCGCGGCAAACAGACCCTGGGAGACCGAGCCGCCTACGCGCACACCTTCGCCTCCTTTCCATCTCTTTCTTCTCTCTCCCACCCACTCAGCACCAGCCAACCCTGGGCACCCATTCGTGACCAAATGCGTTCGGTGGTCCCGACGCAAGCAATAAACGCGCCCAGCCCCTCGTAAGACACCCGCCCACCCACTCAAAGAAGCGCCACGCCGTTTCCCCGGAGACGACGGGTGCAAACAGTCCGGTCCGGATCAACAGACCCGACCGGATTCCTTGCAGGTTTGTACATCTGGGAAATCCACCGAGTATTTGTGGCAGGGCTTCGTTCTCTTCTCAACTTGCAGAGCAATCGAAGACAGAGAATCCATTAAATATCATGGAATAACTCTGACACATAATTCTTGATGGGGTAAACACATACGTGAAATAATGGGTAAAGCTAATCGAAGACTGGGATTCATCAAAAGAGTATTGGACTGATGTGACAATTTAGTACGAGAAATCAGCTACTTTCCCTTGGTTAGACCTCATTTGGAATACGCTGACAGTATATGGGATCCTTACGAAATAGGCCTAGATAATGAACTTGAACGTGTGCGGCAAAGATCGGCAAGATTTGTAAAGGGACCGTATGATAACTAGGTATTTTAGCGTAACCAGTCTATTAAATGAATTAAATTGGGAATCATTATCTGATTGTGGGTTGAAATTTAGACTTCGCTTATTAACTGGATTCCAAGACAATATTTTCACAGATGATGTTGAAAACATTTTGCGAATTCCAAAGTACTATGGTAGACTGGACCATAATCATAAATTATGTCTGCAATCTATCAGATGTAAGTTTTCGGCTATTGAAGATATAAGTAACACCGGCATCATATCTCGTAGTTTTTTCTGAAGATTCGGGAGATATGGATTGGAAGCGAAACATGATAACACAGAAAGAAAAACACGAGCCAAATCCACAAAAATAAATTTTACTACGACCAGGGTTTCACGATGCTCTAATAAAGTGAAACCCGGGTCGTAGTAAAATTTATTTTTGTGGATTTGGCTCGTGTTTTTCTTTCTGTGTTATCGTAGTTCTTTGCTTGCTGATAGTGACTCATTGATAATGGTTGCTAAAAAAGCTTGGGAATCTTCATAAACACATTTGCTGGTATACCTTCCAGTACATGGTATCTATTGCCTTCACTCAGGTACAAATGTCGCAGAGTTCATTTGCTATTTACCGCTATCAATAATTGGTTCATAATTTTTCATAGACATTTGCTTAGTTCTCCACTGGTCTTTTTTCTCAATAGGTAGAAGCCACCAATATATGACGTTCTTTGCTCCTTTAAGGTTAGATGGATGGCGGGATTAAGGCAGGATTGATAGGGAGTGGCGAAAGGGCGAAGAGGAACTTGCCATCGGCATTTAACTTACCTTCGAAAAAAATGCAACAATGCGTCGCATGGTCATTGTCCCTTACGATGGACGAGGTAGAGTGATTAAAGGGCTCTCCACTTGGTCCTCAAGTTAGGATTGTTTTCCACTGAAAAGTCACTGCTACAGCTAAGTTTCGATCCAGGCCCACTGAAATAAAAATGTCAACCTTTTTTAAATCCATCATTTTAAGACTTAAGCGTTAAAAAAAACGTGGCAAGAATGCCCAAGAGACTGCTTTCATGAGTAAATCGCCGATGATTTCATGTATTTAAATTATTAGACATTTTACAAGGAAATAAAAATTCTTTTGGGGAAATGGAAAATAGAAGTCCGGAATTTAAAAAGTCTCCAGACAATAATCACCCAATCCACGAATATATAGGATCATTATACAAAGAATTATTAAAATTTATTATAACAATAAATACTGGGAGACTGTAAATATAATGGCGGTACATTTTCTGGAGGATAGGAGAATATTCAGGAATGTTAACCATTTTGTAGAGGGTATCAGGGAAAAGGATACAGGAATCGGCTTCCCCGGGTAAGCCGAATTTCACCGCTAGCAGAGCAATGGAATTTGCTGGGAAATTGAGGGACATCATATGTGCTCGTTTGGCAGGGCTATGAAAACTGCAGAAAATGAAGGCTTTCACTCATCACTCATCTAAAACCAAGACAACCCTTTGTAATCATGTTACTGAAGATGTTTTGAAGAGAAAAACAAAACGAACTGTCAGCATTATACGCCTATAATTTAACGGGTCCAATGTTTAGGCTAGCAAAGACTTCAGTGATCATCATCATCGGTCAACAATCCTATGATTGGTTTGACGCAGCATTCCACTCGATTCTTCTATCGGCAAACCTCTTCATATCAACTTAATTTTTCTCTCTTACATACTTTACAACTTGCTCCATGCGTCTCATACCTGAGTGATACCTGCATCATTTTCCGTTATTCCTTGCTTTTTGATGGTGACTCGTTCATAATGGTTGGTAAAAACGCGTGGATAAGCTACAAAAATACCTTCCAGTACAGCAAATTTATTACCTTAATTCGTCTGTAAATACTGTACCATCCTTTTTTATTTGATTATTATTAGTTCACTAATTATAAGGAAATCCAATTTTGCGTTCGAGTTCGTAGTAAATTTGTGAGAAGAGAAAAATGAAAATTAAATGAAAAAAACATTACAATCTCGATATAAATATGGGAATATGAAAATTGAGGTGATATGAGATCCTATGTGTTAACCTATATGTAATTAGGGAGAGAGACATATTCCTGAGTCAGCCGCATCCTTCAGAATGAGATGGAGCCCATATTCGTCGCTTTTAGAATCTAGATGCCATTCTTGAGGCGCTTCATGGAAATTCAGAGAAACCAATTCATATATTAGTGTTAACTCTCACGATCTATTGAGTACTCGATATTTGTTAAAGGATTTTTCCTTGGCATTACATTTGCAATGACATAGAACCCGTCCAGCAAACATTCACAACATGTGTTACTTCATCATCATCATCAACGGTCAACAATCCTAGGATTGGTTTGACACGATTCTTCTATCGTCCAACCTCTCCGTATTAACATAATTCCTCACTCAAACATCCTTTACGACCTGCTCCATGTAACTCATACGAGGCCTTCCTTTTCCATTCTTCCCGTTCACTTTTCCCTCGGCGATTGTCTTCATCAGGCCATCGTGTCTTAAGACATGGCTGATTTAATTGTCCCGTTTTCTTTTCAGGGTTTGCAGTAGACATCTCTTCTCTCCCACTCTTCTTAAGACTTCTTCGTTTGTCACTCGATCGATCCATTTTATCTTCATCATTCTTCGGTAGCACCACATTTCAAATTCTTCCAGCCTTGACTTCTCTGCTGTTTTTATCGTCCATGCTTCACTGCCATATAGTAAAATACACCTGATGCCGTTCTAATGAAATGCTTCCTCACTCCTCACTCACTCACTCAATGTGGAGGTTGTATTTGCAGATGTACGCAGAATCTTCTTTTGGTAAAATGCCCTTTTTGACTGGGCAATTATACTAGCAATTTCTCTTTTACTTCTTCCATCACTAGTTACTCGGCATACCAGGTTATAGAACTCTTCCACCTCCTCGATTTTTGTTTTCCTAGTTCCTAACATTGGCTCTGGCTTCTTTTCGGCATACCAATAATTTATTTATTATTTTTTTGGGCTTCAGGTGATTTCTGGCGATTTTTCTTTCAATATTTCCTAGTGTCTTCTTTAAATCTCCTTTTGTTTCTGCCATGGCTGCTATGTGGTCGTCGAATTGTAGCATGCTGATTTCCCCCTCCGTGGGCATTAATTTTACACATAAAAACTATGAATAATTACCCGTAGTTTCAATAGTTAACAGAAAATGGAAAACATGGCAAGAGAAATAGTCTCAATAACCTGTTAAATCCTGGAGTGATTTTCTTATATAATAGGAGCCATTCATTATGATGTCTCACCTCGAAATTTTCCCCATACCGCCGCTCTACGTGTTTCCTTTCGGTTTTTCATTGACTGAGATCGCCCGGGATGTAAATGCCTTGAACTAATGATGCTGGAACGGTAAACACCAAGACACGGGGAAGAGAGAGAGATAAACCGCTTACCACGATTCAGAATGTTAATTTGGGGGTGCGCGTGTTTTCCCCATCCTTAAAAATTGAGTAAGTTGATCTCAGAGATACCCTACTCGGAAAGTCATTTCTACTGAGGTCAGCGAGGAAGAGGAGTGTAATTGGGGTCTGAGATCAGTTGTATCTTAAATTTAAATGGGACCCACAGAGTGGGATTTCCAGGTTTTTTTAAATTTAAAGGCCGTCTTGTCACCGCAGCCACGACCTCCAACCATCTCTGACTTCAGCCATTTCAGCATACGCGCTGCATCCCATTTCCGTCGTCATAACTTTTAAATACGAAGTTCTTGGTCACCCTCTCAATTTCTTTCCCAAGAATTTTGCCTCCCAAAATATTGATAATTGATAATATTTTATTGCTCCAACAAGTTATAAATAATGCAAAAATAATATAATAAGAATTGTTGGAGCTTTAGGTGAACCCTAAGGCTTTTGCCTGTTATTGGGTTCACCTTCAAATTACACATACAGCAATACTGACCTACATGCTCATAAAACAAATTTCACCAATTGAACAGAAAATAACACTGTTACAAGAAATTACTTATAGTATTATGGAACGTTACATATGGACAATACAATTACAGTTATAGGTTGCTTTAAGGCATTACAACAAAGGATAAATATTTAGAACAACTACTTGATTACCTCTATATTTATGTATTCTCTCGTGAATAGCCAGATTTTTAATTGCTTCAAATATTTTTTAAAGTGTATGGTATCTCGGATACTCTGTGGCAAGCTATTGAAAATTTTTGGCCCCAAGTAAAGAAAGCATCTTTTGAATTGGGATGTATTTGGTTTGGGTACAACGTAAGAAATGTTAGTCCTCAGGTCATAAGGGTGAGGCTTATCCAAGACTTTACGGTTATTTCCACTACGAAGGTAGAATAGCCTTAGCACCTTGTAGATGTATAAGTGTCTTAAGGGGAGTATCTGCAGTTCCACGAATAATGGGAAAGAGGGTGAACGACGATCCGTACGATTGCTTTTTGAGCTGAAAAATATTTTGTATGAAGGTGTCGTGTAGGTTTCCGATGAGCTAAACTTCCCTTGCCTTGAGAGTTTTCAATTGTTCTCTTTCCGTATGAACTTAGCTCTTAGAGCAAAGTAGCGTGTGCATGATCGGTAATTTTGACGCCTTTTACAGTGTCCTTCACTCGTGGTTGCGGCAAAATCAAGCACTTGAATGCAGTGATTCCCCACCGCGTGCACCCCCTACCTTTTCATGGGGACCCTCTGAGGATGAAGCACCCCTTGGAGCACGAGAATGGGTTTCAGCCGGGCGGGACGGTTCCCCTAAGATCCCTATTCCTTCCGTGGAGGCGGGGAAATTCCATTCCTTATACGGGACGCACCTCCTTTGGAGCTTTGCGCTAATGGATCGGATGGAGGGAGTCGACTTTCTCCTATCCACCCCGCGCCGCTTCAGGGATCGGACTTTTGTTGACACGGGGACGAGAGGCCTTCGGAGGCCCTAAAGACGGGAATGCAGCTCGGACGAGGGTGCATCCTGGCAAAGGGGTGCAGCGGGGGAACGCACCTGTTGCCTCTGCAAGCGGAGCAAACACCACGTCTCACGTGTGCGCCCGAGCGTGCGTTTTCATCGTCCACACACGATCTCCGAGAAGAGTCCGGCTCCTTCCCTTTCTGTACACAGCGCAATCAAAACATGAGAGCGGGACTGAATAGACGAAGGTTCCCCCCCGCTCGAGACGGGTGCTACGTCCTAAAGGCCGTTTTACGCGCTCGTTGATGCTGCGCAGGCTGTTGCGAGAACACTTGCGCAAGAAATATTGCGCCGTGTAAAGCGACGACTTGCGTGGACAGGCTGCGCTACTTCGCGAACGCTTGCGAGCAAATTAGAACATGTTCTAATCTGATACATGCGTTCGCGCAAGTTTGAAGTTTATTTCTCTCACTAGATGGTGCAGATGTAGTGGCAACGAACTGCCACGGGATTTCTAGCAATTAAATAGGTTGTTGACGGTTGAGTTGGGCGTTTTTGTTTGCACTCAACTCCTTAGGTAGTGAATAAAGTGCAATAATGGTGAGCTGGGCGATTAATCACGTGGAAGCTTAAATTTCGTGCATAAAGGAAGAACCTGTTACCTTGACCCTAAGCCGTTCGTTCGTGGTGCAAATTTTGGGCTAAGTATACGGTACCATGGTCTTCAATATTATGTTTAGACTATGGCTTAAAACATATTTTAAAGTGGTGGCAATTTATCGCATCTTTCACGTCCAATTTATTACCACTTAACAAATCTTGACGTTATATCTACATCTACATAATACCCTGCAAGCCACCATAAAGATGTGTGGGAGGGGGTGAACTCTCACCAAACATGCACTACATACCATGCATAAAAAAGGATTAGTACTTGTATACGTAATGTTCAAAACTACGCTATTTAAAAAACCTAAAATTAGCAAAGCATACATGCAAAAACATGCCGTTAGTTGGGTTAGCTTTAAGTCCTTATACCAACATGCAGCTACCAATGTTATCCATTGCTACACTCGTACTGGATATATTTATCGTTATTCGTATCCCTAATTGTACGAGGAAAAAAGGACATTTTGAATCTGTTAGTTCGGCAATCAATTTCTCTAATTTTGTGACTATGGTCCAGTCTACCATAGTAAGTTGGGGTTCGCAAAATATTTTTAATATCATCACTAACAATATGGTCTTGGAATTTGTTTAAGAGATTAAGTGTAAATTTCAACCTGAGATCTGACAATGATTCCCAATTTAATTCATTTAATAGACTGGTTACGCTTTTTTTCCCTTCCCGTCCCTTTACAAATCTTGCCGATCTTCGCTGCACACGTCCATGTGCATTATTTAGACCGATTTCGTTGGGATCCTATACACTGCTACATCTCTCACGGTATATGCCAGAGTGTCGTTTACACCGGAATCCCTAAGATGGCTACATATGCCTAGAATCAGTGTTGAGAATAGTGTATTATGCCCTGGTCAACTCCAGACTGCAATATGGAATCACATGCTGGGGTGGAGCCTCTTTTACCAACATTAAACCTTTGCTGGGTGTACAAAAAAAGATTATTAGGGTTATTACACAGTTGTTGAAAAAAGGCAGCTCATTCCCACTTTTTAAGAAACTAAATAGTCTACCCTTAAGTCACTTTATAAATTTATAAAGTCGTTAGGGTATTCTATAACCATAGCGGTGAAAAGGACAAAACAAAAACATTTTCTACGAGATTAAAATGGGATTTTGAAATACTTAGGCCTAAAAATGAAATATTTCGGCAGTCATGTCAATACTTGCGACCAAAGTTATTCCGTTCACTGGCAAATCACGTGGCCGGGGTAGAAACTGAATATGGATTCATTTAAGCGGTTAAACAATGGCTTATGTGCAATGAGGAAGTTAAGTTTTTACTTAAAAAGGTTATGTAAAAATGCTAATAAATAATGTCAACTTACGCATAGGTATATGATGTGTATGAGTATAGTCTCATGCATAAAATTATATTTTGAATATGAACGCACAAAAATGTTTTTCTTTTTTAAACTCAATCACTGTATCATATATGTGTATTATTGTAACTGATAAGCAGAATTAGCACCTACTCTGCCCGTCTTAAATTATAAATTATAATGGTAACCACAAAAGAGGTATCGGTCCTCTGGGTACCTATATTCCATTATTTTGTATAAATTTTCCAAGATAATATTGAAAATGTTTTTTAATGATTTGAAATATATCATCATTATCATTACTTCCATAATTTATCGTCTGACTAACTTCCTTAAATAACCTTAATTTCATAAATTAAAATTGATTAAATGTGTTTTTATTAGCACAGTGAATTTAGGACTATAAAGTGAATATCCTACCCGAACGGGACTCGAACGCGCGACCTTAAGTTTGGCAGGAAATGGATTTACCCCGCCACCACCGAGAAACTAAGAAGTTGAAAAATTGAATCAACGGAAGGGAAATTATAATGTGTAGTCCATTTTTTATAGCAGGGGTCGGCAAACTTAAGTCGCAAAAGCCAAACTTGTCCCTTACAATGGCTTAAAATGTTTTCAAGAGCAATAATATACTTTTAAGAGAAATTAACATTTAAGGCAATAATAAAACAAGTAATAGAATTAATTATATTTTTAACAAAAACAAAAGAAGTCACTCAAAAATGGTTTCGTTGGTTGCGTATGAGCAGTGAACTTGTATTTCCTAAGAAAATTTATTGCTGTCCGTTTAGTAAATAGTGTGTTTTTGATTTAACAAATTATTTCAAGTCCGAATCAGTCATTGAAACTGTACTCGTTTGTTATTCCAATAAATACGAGTATTTATTGGAATATATAAATTTAAATACGGTACAATTTACAGAATAATACGATATTGTGTTTTCAATTTTCAATTTTACTTCGTAGTCATATTTACGAACTCAAAGAGTACCCACGTTTGGCTCGCGCGTCGCACTTAACCGACTACTATTTTGCTACATCCCAGTCTACGATTACATTTAGGAGACCCAAATACGTTTAGAATACGATGCCAGTATATGGGTTCCTAAGGAAATAGGCTTAAATAATGACCTTGAACGTGTGCAGCGAAGATCGGCAAGATTTGTAAAGGAACGGTACGATAACTATATTCGCGTAACCAGTCCATCAAATTAACTAAAATGGAATAATTTCATCAATGGTTCGCGAGTCCACTTTGTGGAAATTCATGATAATACGAGAGTAAAATCGAGTACACTTAGTTCATCGACACAATTTATTTGGTACAGCCCGACCGGTTTCAACACTGTCTTGTCATTCTCAAGGGTCAATACTGTTGGTATTGACCCTTAGTAAAAAGGGTAATATTAACCCTTGATAATGACACGACGGTGTTGTAAACCGGTCGGGCTATAACAAATAAATTGAGTGGGTGAACTAAGTGTACACGTTTTTACTTTCGTATGCGAATCATTGTCAGATCGTAGGTTGAAATTTAGACTTAATTTCTTAAATAAATTCTAAACCAATGTTTTCACTGATAACGTTAAAAATATTTTGCGAACTCTTACGGTAGATGTGATTATAAAATTAGAGAAATTGATTTCCAAACAGACAGACTGAAAACATCCTTTCCTCGTACGTACAATTAGGGAACAGATGTAACAGCTGTAAATATATCCAATAGTATAAAATCTTGTGTATCGATGGATAGCACAGATAGTTGCATGTTGGTATATGGACTTCAAGCTAACCCAACTAAAAGTATGCTCTTGCATGCTTGCTTTGCTATTTTTTATATATTTTTAATTGTAAAGTTTAGACTATAATACAATTAGTAATCCTTTTTAAGAATGATGTGTTTGTTTGGTGTGTACTCACCCCTGCCACACACCTATCTGGTGGCTTTCAGGGTGTTTCGTAGATGTAGACGCAGCTTGACCAATGCTTTCACGCATGAATTTACCCTAAGAAATCTTATGCGGAAATTTTGTACCAAGATATTTAAAGGATTTCAGCATTAAATGGGCGTTTTCAAGTCTGTTTCCACACTAATAGGCGGTTCAGACCGGGAGGAAAGCTATAAGTATAGGAATGAAAGGGATGGGCCAAGGATTCAGCGTTTGTTAATTTGTTATCGCTATTTTCGTTTCAACAGAAGAGACAGGCACGGCTTTCCCCTTTCTCAACATGCGAGCAAATCAACTCGATGTCGTTACAACTGTTCATCGGCAGTCGCCCTTCAATCTACTCTCAGCCATTCTTTCCCGCCAGGGAATTTGACTGGTTGCCCTCATTTCCATAATTCCGCGGGGCAGCTCTTGTCTGTGTGACAAGTAGAAGCCAGGGCACCGCCCTTGCCCCTGGGAGAAGCGTGGGCGTTGAACACAACCAAGCCACGGGACTAATCCTGGAATCACGGCGGTGACGCGTTGTCACGCTGCGAGGGGCACTGGACTGTCACGACACAAATTAGGAAAGTATATCTTGCGTGACTGGGAGCAAACGTCTCACGAATAAGTGATCGTAATGACAGGGGAACGGAGCAGATTCACAGAGTGATGCCGAAAGATGGTGTTGGGGCGATTACGCGCCGTGAAATTTTTCCATATAGACTCAAAACCTTCTAATTTGGAACACCGCCGTGTCTGACAGCGAGTATTTTGAAATAACTGGAATGAATGACATCCCATTGTGTTAATCTGTCACTACTCAAGTGATTGTGTTCAACCCTGAGGCATTCACACGCTGAATGACTCATCGCTTCTTCTTGAATTGTCCAGCAGTAAAACTTTTAAATTTCTTTTCAGGTGGCTGCCAAGATGCTACCGGGAAGACTGTGCGGGTGAGTCGTATACGAAACATTCTTCCTTGCCGTACTTCAGTATATCTAGATTTTACGACTGTAACTTACGATAAGTCCTTAATGAGTGGTAAACAAATCAAGGATTCTCAAAACCAATCAACACAATATCACTGATTAAGTAAAACGATAAAAAATTGATTCAGTATGAATTGAGTTAGTTATTTTTTTTACTAGTTTTATAACCTTTTTTGTTAGAGTCTATTCGGCTTTAACAATAAATACTAAAGGGTTGTTGCAGGAAATGGTTTCAGGTGAGACTTTGTTGAACTTCCTAATGATTAAGAACACAAAATACAACATCGCATATAAAATTTATGTGGAATTACATAGTGTGCTTTGAGTACTTAATCATAAGGGTTGCTATTGTTGCTAGATCACTGGTCTTCTATCTTGAGCAGATGTTCCACAGAGAAAAAATACATTCACCTTGACCGGGACTCAAACAGTCAAACCCGGGCCCCGATTTCCGACCAGGTGGTCTACCAGTTGAGCTATCAAGACGTTCTTTTTTCTCGCTGTTGAAATCATAGAGGCTTTAAAGGAAATCAGGGTGTCCGGAATCGAGTCCCGGTTAAGGCGAATGCTTTTTCTCTGTGGAATATCTGCTATTGTGCAATTTTGGCGGTTAACGCCGTAAGAGTTTTTTCGGCTACTTTCCAAACTTTGAATTTCATATGAGCAAGCACCTTAGTGTTTCAATGTCGACTTTAACCTCGTGGATGGTGGCGCCGTACGCACGACTGCGGCTGATTTTTGACATAATACATATGTCCAGAAGTCCGACAACATCTTGTTCCTTTAAGACTCTATAATTTCCACAGAGAAAGCTCAACTGATAGAGCTCCTGGCTGGAAATCATGGAATCCGGGTTCGAGTCCCGGTCTAGGCGAATAGCTCTCAAGCCACAGGCTGGACTGGCAAAATAAAATGATTGCATTTTCGAAAGTAGGTTCGGAGTACATGGATAGGCTACTTACACGAAACTTGAACAGGCCATAGAGAGAAAAGCTGAGAAAATCCTGAGCGGGAGATATTAGGCGTTGATGTAATCCAGGGCTGCCGGTAATCGCCAGTGCTTTTCAACATATACTACACGGAGGAAATGACGAGAGAGGGCAGGGAGGGGGTTGATATAGGCTCGAAATTAGGAGGAGAGCTGATAAAGCGATCATACTTGTGGATCATCACCTGAAGAGGGGTGCCAGAATGCTGGAGATGATTATAGAAGGACAAATAATAGAAGAGTGATAAAGAGAGTGGTTAGTTTGGAGGGTATGACAAGAAATAGAAAGTATTATAATCCGCAGAGAGTTAAAAAGGTCTTGGTAACCTAGAGGGTAGAGCACTGAGCTACCGACCGAAGAACTCCGAGTCCAAATTCCGGTCCAAAGCCCAACTGAACGCTCCCACCTAAAATCATCGCAATTCGATTTTCTGCGAGTCAAAACTTCGTAAAAAAAACCGTAGGTGGTCCTGGTGGGTTGTGTTTGAAAGCGTTCTGATTATCTCGAATAGGTAACCAAGGAGTCACATGGTACAAACACGATTGGTTTGCAAATTTAGTACGTCTGAATCGCTCGTCACAAAATCGGTAATTATTTAAACTTGAGTCTCTCTCATCTATCTCAATCATAGAGCCCCCCAGATGAAAAAAAGAACACTAGTGTAAACGATGAATGGGGTTGTAATCATCACATACACTAAATTTGCGAACCATTCGTGTTTATACCACGTGACTCCTTGGTTACCTATTTGAATTCATCCCGACGGTTTCAAAGATCCCGTTAGGGAAAGGAACTGGCCCCCCTACCCTGAATGTGCGAATTTCACACGCCAATGGTTTGGTACGGGGTAAGCTCTCTTCTCGCCTATCAGAAACCAACCTTCGGATTAAACACACATTAATAAGAGAGATAAAGTGTAGGAGAGAGAGTATTTTAGTGAATTGAAGGAGAAGAATTAAAGCAGTCGTTGAAGCAGAGGGACGTTACAAAGTGAATTCTCTTCCACCTTCCCTCAACAGCAAAGGAATGCCGACGCCAGGTTTCTCGCGGGTATACAGTGAAAAACTACAGTGCAAACTCACTGGCCAGCCCTAGAAAAACTTACAATTATCCAAATAACTCAGGTAGGTACCTTCAAGGGCGTAAATGAATTTGGCTTTCGGTCAACTCCTCTGGATAGCTAACACCACAACGGAACGTTCAACGGTATGACCTGTGAAAGCAGTGAGCGGTAGACGTAGGCCCACGACTTTCATCTTGTTAAGTTCATCGAGCTCAGCTAAAAGGAGAACATGCACTCTTTTTTATAATTATTTGATTATGAAGTTGATTAGCTTAAATGTGCTCTAACATGTTGTTGAAGAATTTAGGCATTAGTATTAAAAATATAACACTTCAAAAAAAATCTACCTTTTCAGCAGCTTGAAAACACGACGTCAAGCTAGGATTTATAAAAAGAGTACCTGGGAAATGTGATGAGAAGACAAAAGAGCGATGTTACTTTTCCCTAGTTAGACACCACCTTGAGTATGTAGCCAGTGTATGGGATCCGAATGAATTAGGTTTGATCAGAGAACTAGACAGTGTGCAGCGTAGAGCAGCTAGGTTCGTTAAAAGGTGTTACGATAGGTTGAGTAGTGTTTCAGAATTAATAAAAGAATTAAGGTGGGAATCATTATCAGAGCGTAGGTTAAAGTACAGATTAAATCTATTAGAGAAATTTCAATCGGATAGCTTTAATGAAGACGTTAGTCACATATTAAAAACACCAGCGTATTATGCTAGATTCGACCAGATAAATAAGATTAGAGAGATAGATTTTCGTACTGATAGATTCAAAATGTCATTTTTCCCCCGTACTATAAGAGAACAGAATAGGCAGCATAGCAAAGTGATAGGTAGGGGAAATATTTTAGAGTATTCTGTAGTGCATGATGCATGCATTAATCCCTTAAATACTATAGATACTAACAGTCTAGTTGCATGAGACCTTAAAGTTGCTTGTTTGCATGTCAATAGTGCTTGCTTGGTGATCTTCACCCCCTGCCAAACACCCACGCGGTGGCTTGCAGGGAATCGTGTAGATGTAGATTGCATGACGTAACGGTGCGGTATCATTATGGGCGTTTTTGATCTGTTGTATGGAGAGGTAAGTTGTTTAATGAATTATTGGCGAGAACGTATGTATTTATCTCATTTGTTTAATGCAATAAACGAAAGTATTTCGATTTTTTATTTACAGATTATGGATTGTGACGAGAAAATCATACATAAAATATATAATACCTGCATAGAGCCCTATTTGTTTTCACTCCGCGAATCTCAGCTATGACAAATCAATCGCGGTTTTTTTTAAGAAGATTGCCACCATAAGGGCGTGAATCAAAGGAAAATTTTCGGATTCTGCTTTCTTGAATCTCTTTTCAGTCATTATTATGATCAAGGTACGGCTAAAAGTCTCAAACAATATAATTGCTTCGTTTTCTTCTAAAATATACATCTTTTTCATTCATCATCATCATCGGTCAACAATCCTAGGATAGGTTTGACGCAGCCCTCCACTCGATTTTTCTATCGGCCAACCTCTTATTATGAAAGTTATTCCTCTCTTTTAAATCCTTCAATACCTTTTCTATATATATCTTATACGAGGCCTACCTTTTCCATTCTTCCCGTTCACTTTTCCCTCGACGATTGTCTTCATCAGGTCATCGTGTCTTAAGATGTGGCCTATTAAGTGGTCCTGTCTTCTTTTTAAGGTTTTCAGTAGACATCTCTTCTCTCCCACTCTTCTTAAGACTTCTTCGTTTGTCACTCGATCGATTGATTTTATCTTCATCATTCATTAGTAGCACCACATTTCAAATGCTTTCAGCCTGGACTTCTCTGCTGCTGTTATTGTCCATGCTTCGCTGCCATATAGTAGAATGCTCCAGATGTTTGCCCTAATGAAATGTTTCCTCACTTCCACGCTTGTATTTGCAGCTGTAAGCAGAATATTCTTCTGGTAAAATGCCCTTTTCGCTTGGGCAATTCTACGGGCAATTTCTCTTTTACTTCGTCCATCGCTGGTTACTCGGCTTCCCAGATAACAGAACTCTTCAAACGTCCTCGATTTTTTGTTTTCCTAGGTTAACCATGATCCTGGCTTTCTTTCTTCTACTGCATACTAATACCTTAGTTTTCTTTTTATTGATATTCAGATGATATCTTGTCATTGTTTTCCATATTTCCTAGTATCTTTTAAATTTCCTTCTGTTTCTGCCATGACTGCTATGTCATCGGCGAATCGTAGCATGCTGATTTTCTCCCTGTGGATATTCACTCCCATTGACTTAAGGAGGTTGGCTCGCGACTGCGTGAGTCAAGTTGTCTGAGGAATCTTATTAATTTAAGTACGAGTATATGCCTGCTAAGTGATCCTTACTTCATAAAGAAAATTACCTAAGCTATTGAAAGTCATAAGTATCACAATAAATACGATGGAAAGTCGAAGGATTTCTTTTTTATGATAATTTTAATGAGCTCGACTATGGAGTCAATTCAGCATTTACTTTAAAGAAATAAATTAATGTACTCAATGAATTTACTAATTTATAACACCAGAATAATACTATCAAACATTACGTTATAGTATTTTTTCTGAAATATGCTTTAATATCTTATTAGTAATGATATTATTCATACGCCATACATTTTACATAGAGCGACCGCAGCGCCACTTGAAGACAACTAACGCATTTCGTCTGCTATAAGCGCATAAATTGGTGGATTTAGCGAAAAATACGGTGGGTTGATGCCTTTATTTTCGTGTCATTTTATTTCTTGTGAAATTACGCATAAAATATCAGTATTTTGCAAAAATGACGTGACACTATGGTATTTTTAAACGTTATATTCCCTAGTGACTGCCATTCTCGCCGTTAATCGTATGTAATTTCAAATGCAATTTGTGCAAAAAGGAGTATGGGTTGGTATAATTATCTTTACTTCATTAGATAGAGGAACTTACGTTCTATAAGAGCTGAAAATATAAAAAAATGACATGACTTTCACTTTTCGGACCAACCTCCTTAAGCAATATGTAATTCATTCCGTGCAGTGACTAGTGCAGTGACTACACTAATAGCGCTTTAAAGTCCACTTTAATTGACCAACCACTTTAAAGCTTTGATGTAGTGTCAGCAGCTTACTGAAAGTCCACCTCCACTTAAAGTGACCAATACCCCCTATTTAAAGTGCGCGTAGTCAGTTGTTACCCATTAATATGTCGTCAAGCGCACACAGTGACCATAAAAAATCAAGTCGTGGGATGTTGGTGTAACGACTTGAAGCTAACCCAACTAACAGCATGTTTTTGCATGTTTGCTTTGCTATTTTTATCTTTTCTTAAATAGTGTAGTTTAGAACAATATATAAATACTAATCCTTTTTTATGTATGATATGTAGTGCATGTTTGGTGAGAATTAACCCCCTGCACACCTTTGTGGTGGCTTGCAGGGTATTATGCAGATGTAGATACTAAATTAATGAAATAGATGCATATACATACAAATTTATTAAATGCACATTCCCTTAGTCAAGTCATGTCCATACAAACGTATGTTTACGAGTTAAGTAGTCAGTGAGTAACGAGTCAATTATCACAATCATTATAATTACAATAATATAATTTTTTTTCCTCTATTTAAATTTTGATCCTTGTCTGTAAAACATTAATGAAAACGTAAAAACTTACATTTTGCATCAATTAGCCCTGATGATGCCACAATAAAGAGGCGAAACGTTGGTAAAATTGGTGTTTCTCTATACGACCAAACTACTCCAGACAAATTAACCATTTCTACATAAAATATAGTGGTCGATAACATACTTCATTATAAGAAATAATATAATCTCTATAATCACAAACATCGGAGAAAAACATGAAAAATTAAGCAAAACTAATTAACCTGATTAATAACTACTGAATTTAATCCATTCCGAATGATTTCAACCAAGAAAATGACCCCTAAAAGAGCGGACAATTATAGTTTTGAGGAAGTGATTCTCTTTTCAAATTATGGGAAAGTTATGCCGTAAATGGCAAATTTAAAGCACACGCCAACCATTACAACTTGTTTGAATTAACGTTTCAAAGGTTTGCTTATATTTTTATGGCGAAATTTTAATTATTCTGTCTCAAAATGGTAATGAAATAATGTGAACACCAGAAACCTGCGAGGTATATGAATATATAAACAACCAACAAAGTTTGAGCAATAAATTATGTGACACAAAATTAAAAGCGTTTGGGAGAAGGGCTGCTTGTTCAAAATGTTACTCAGTGAATCACTACATTATTCATTTACTATACCTATCCTATACCACGGTTTACCACCGTCATATGTTTTGGTTCGTTGCTGCTGGCGCTGCCGGTGATATGAAAACAGGCCGCACAACGCAGCGGAAACGCAACGCAAAAACGGCCACATGTAAACGTAGCTTTTATGGACACAAAAGAAACAAGTGAGATTTTATAAGGTACTGACGACAAGAAAAAGCTTGTTTTCGATTGTTGCCAATGGTTGTATCGTGAATATTTTGATAGGAAGGATTAAACACGGTTTTCGCGAATTAATTCTTGTGAATTATAATAAACTTAAGCTATCTGGTAACTTCATTAACGGCATGGAATATGTAAGTACCTCTAAAGTCTTGAGTATTGATTGTTATCTCCTGTTTACATTCGCTACGGATTTCCTTTGCGTCTGATTTCGTCAGTCAATTGTTCCAAACTCGCGAGTCGCGCATGTTGATTGTATCTGCTAGAGAAAATATTCCCGTCTCGCGTTTCACGTAAACGTCTCACGTCACCCGTTAACGTTGATTGCGTACTGCCTGTCATTCGGGTGAAAAGAGAGACTAGCATTGCAGAATCATTCACCGGTCATTGTCTTTCAACGCTTAAGAATGTTTGCCTTCGAGCCTTCCATCCTTTCTCATTCATTTCCGAGACGTTACCAATTATTACTTCTCATATGATTGACTTTTTTGGGCGTAAATACCAAGTAAATCTCCGCATTGTTCAAATAATCAGTAAATCTTATCTTTCATCGAAAAATCACACTAAATAGGTCCAATGTGAATAAACCTATTTAACCTTATAGCGCTGTGAGCAGTTTCACGGAAGAGATTGGTTATGCAGCCTTCTCTCTGAGCAATTTTAACAACAATTCAATACACTTTTTGTGTACCTCAATTCATGTAACTTCGTCACTGCTCTGCAAAGTTTATAGTCTCCACATTTAATTTGAGTCATCGCTTATTATCACTCTTCATTGTTCTTAAGCGGGGACGAGGCCAAAGTAATTATATGTTGTATATAAAATTTATTACAAGATTACTTCAGAATGAAAGCAAGTGAGGAAATGTTTCTCGTTGTTTTATTTTAATGGAGGATTACTTGAAAATACAAAACGTCTAAAAGGTCTTAATGTTATCTTTGTATCTCACGGTTTGATGTATTCCTATAACATATTTTAATAAAGAGGGTGACCATCGAATAAGAAATCTAGAAAAAATGCTCAGGACAATTACAAAGGTAAAAACGACCAAAATAAATTTTAACTAGCCCACATTATATTACATTGTACACATTAATGCATTGGATGGCAGTGATTGACTCAAAGAAAAATATGAATATGATTGCAGTGGAATTGGAGGATTCGTCGGATTAACTTTAGAAATCATATAAGCTGTAATTCAATGAATTCTAATATAAAATCCATAAATGCCAGAGAAAATGAATTTAGGTGACAAAACTAAAGCTAAATTATATAATACGGACCCGAAAAAAGTCAGGTTAACAGAATTTCAGCATGTGCTCGTAAACGAATTCCAGAAAGGATCAACCTATTTAACACATTCGGTGCGGTTGTATATTTTAAGAATATTCTTAGGATCGGGTTTTTTTTCTCTTGAATATCGTATATTATGTTATTTCTTTCACTTTGTTGCCAATTATATCCTTTTTATTTGGCATATTATTGTTATTTAAAAAAGTACACAATGCCGCCGTTCGGCGGCAGCCCGTTCCGCGGGATGGTTTTCAAATACGTTACTGATCAGCCTTTAACATTTCTCTATTATTCTTTCACTTTGAAATTGTTTACTATATTCTAACTTAATTTACATTAAATAATTTATTTTTATGTTAAAAATTATATTATTAATTAAAGACGATGTAAACGATCAGTGAAAATTCCATCAGCATATGATCGCTTCAGTCTGAATTAGAGATGATTCTTTTAATAGACTGGCCCTAATTCCGAATCACCAGTCACCATTACGGAAAAGTTTCCCTCGTAGTTTCAGGAGCAATCATTTTCCAGTGACGTTTCCTGTTTTTATATCAACCCGGAAGAACCGAAAAAACCGTGAACGTTGGTTGTAAGGAGCCGAAGTAAAAGAAGGAATTCGTTAGACGAGACCAACTCCATAATATAAACATGTCTCCGACGCGACTCTTCGTCAGACCCTTATCCTATCTACTTTTTTTTCCTAAGTTTCCAGCCTCTCCTCAGGCTGGCAGTCACGTTCTGTGTCAATAAACTCGCCCCCATTCGGTCTCAGTGAGGAATGTGTCGGTTTTGGGATAAGAACGGGGCCTGATCGCCAAAAGGTGCCAGCCAGCAGCTCGGTAGGTGTAGAGCTTCGGTTGTCTTCGATGCGGAGGACTGAGCTCAAGTGGGGTGAACAGGATAAACAAGGGTAGCGACGTTGTGGAGGATGCTGGAGAACTGCGCGAACCCACAGATTCAATCCATATGTTGTGCCGTCAATACTGATCGCACGCGAACCACAATGGGGTCGTTTACCATATTTTTTTATTGCCGAATCTGATAGAGTCAGTAAAATTAAAAGACGACTATTTCTCCATTTTTTTATCCGTCAATCATTTCTCGAGTTATAAGCGGCGAAAAACTGATGTTCTTAACCCTTTCGGAAAAGTGGGCGTGGTGCAACCTCTGACCTATATCGACTTCGTCCAATCACAACTGAGACCTCGAAGCTACATCGCCTTATTGCAATGGGGGGGACCCAGCTGACTCTGCCAATAGGAGCAGTTGCGACAACATCTGTGCGAGCAGACCATCCGAGAACCCCCCTCCACTCCCTTCCCTTCCCAGTAAAGCAGTCAAGGACGGGAGGAATATGACGTCAATGTTATCACAGCAGCTTTTTCGGTGGGAGTCATATTTGCTTATTTTAATTTTTGATTTATGAGTGAATGGTTGTGGTTAGAAGATTAATTTTTTCACTAAAATTCTTCTTTCGTTTCCTTCTAACGATTTCGTGTAAAAATTGCGATTTCGGTTCCGAGTAAACGTTCCGCGTTCCGAGTTCCGCGTCTACATCTACGCGATACCCTGCAAGCCACCACGAGGGTGTGTCGGAGGGGGTGATGATCACCAAACATACACTATTGTCATGCAACTAGGCTACTACATGGAAGCATGTCAGATAATAGGGTCCCTTGCAGCTAGATGGTTAGTATCTACATAGTAATAAAGGGATTATGGGTTATAATGGCACTTTTATACATTTATTTATCTGTATTTGCCTATCATGCATGGGTTATTATTGTTCATCTACATTTAAATACGGGAATAGGCGCTCATCGCATTGAACCCCCAAATGCTGATTTCTTTCCAAATTCCATGCCTCGCTTTTGCAGCAACCAATCCTTCTTAGTATTCTTCGCTCTTTAAGAGCAGGAATGAACCTAGAGGGACCTCATGTTCTCCAGGTGCGTTACATTCATCATAAGCAACACATACTAGAAATAATGGGTCAAGCCAATCGTAAACTGGGATTCATCAAAAGAGTAGTGGGTAAATGTGACGATCATGTACGAGAAATCAGCTACTTTTCCCTTGTTAGACCTCATTCGGAATACGCTGCAAGTATAATGGATCCCTACGAAATCGGCCTAAATAATGAACTTGTACGTGTGCAGTGAAGATCGGAAAGATTTGTAAAGGGACGGTACCATAATTACATTAGCGTAACCAGTCTATTAAATGAATTTTAAATGGGAATAATTGTCAGATCGAAGGTTTAAATTTAGACTTAGTCTCCTAAATAAATTCCAAGATAATATATTCAGTGATGACGTTAAAAATATTTTGCGAACCCCAACTTACTATGGTAACTGGACCATAATCAAAACATTAGAGAAATTGATTGCCGAACTGACACATTCAAAATGTCCTTTTTCCTCGTACAATTAGAGATATGAATAACGGTAAATATATACAATACGAGTGTAGCAATGGATAGCATTGGTAGCTGCATGTTGGTATGAGGACTTAAGGTAACCCAACTAACAGCATGATTTTGCATGCGTAGTTTGCTATTTTTATCTTTTTAAATATTGTAGTTTAGACTAATATATTAATACTTATCCTTTGAAATTTATGATATGTAGTGCATGTTTGGTGAGAATTCACCCCCGGCCACACATCTTTGAGGTGGCTTGCAGGGTATTATGTAGATGTATGAAGAGCTGTGATCGCGCGAGCGGATTGGACGGAATGAAGGAAAGAGGGAAATCGATGATGAATACCAAGCGGAGGCCATCCACAAACACAACAATGTCCCTAGGATACTAATGATGATGACCACTAGAAGATTTCCATGTTAAGCGAAAACGTATTAAAGAGAACTGCCTTAAAATTTCGGCATATCTTTGAGGTGGACGCTTTGATGGAGAGAGGGTGAAGCAAACCCCTTGCGCCCACTCCCGACAGCCCATTAAACCTAAGAGGAAGCCAGGCGTCAGCAAGTGGATCGAGTATAGAGGGAAGGGAGTTAGTTGGCAGAAGAGGGCGGGGTCTGTACTCCCTCCCCGAATGTAAATGACTTCACAGCGCCGAAAGCGGAGGCGATTAAGTATGTTCGCTTCGAGAGCACGACTACTCTCTCTTTTTCCTCGATTTCCTATCGAGAGGGGATTTGTGGGGGGTTAGGGTGGGGAGAGAGACAGAGGCAGTAAACCCCGTCCCCGGCAGTTATTTCTGCCCCTCGTAAAATCCCCCGCCGCCCTCCAGGAAGGAGCACGCGTGTCGCGCTAAACACTCATTCTCGCAGGAGGAGGAGACGAGGCACGCACATATATTCACCCCACGCGACACCCTCCCCCTTGGCCGCCCCCTTAAAAAATACACCCAAGCATTCAGGCACGTAGTCATCTAAATCCCGTTTCACACGATACTTGATCCAGGCGAGGGTGTGTTTGAAACCTTCGAGATTATCTCGAATAGGTAACCAAGGAGTCACGTGGTATAAACATCAATGGTTCGAAAATTTTGTGTGTTTGTATCGCTCGCAACAATTTCACTCATTGTTTTCACTGGAGTTTTCCTTATCCGGGGGCTCTATGCTCGAGAAGGATGGCATAAAATCGAGTAAAATCAATGAGTGGGGTTGCAATAAGCGATTCAAACACACAGCATTTGCGAATCATTGATGTTTATACCACGTGACTCCTTGGTTACCTATTCGAGATAAGCCGGGGGCTCTATGCTCGAGACGGATGGCATAAAATCGAGTAAAATCAATGAGTGGGGTTGTAATGAGCGATTCAAACACACAAAATTCGTGAATCATTCGTGTTTGTACCACGTGACTCCCAAGTTTCGCATTCGAGATGATCCTGGTGTGGATGCACCCCCTGCCACACACCCTCGAGGTGGCTTGCAGGGTATGTCGTAGATATAGATCCTAGCTGTTTCTAACACCCACACCCAGCACAAGATCGAGGATACCCGGGAACATGATAGCTTTCAAGTATCGTGTGATATGGAGCCGTTTTGGAACATGGTGGCTTGAGAGATTTTTTTCTAGGATGCCTGTCTCAAATTGAGTTGCATTTTGAGAGCAGTTTAAGGTCGGCACTTCCCCCGTCAGATCTGGAGTAAATCTGTCGACCGTTGAAACTTGGCTCCTCCTGTACGTCTGCCTAAACGTCTGAACTCGGCACATTTTGCTAAGGGTGGGTTGATTCCGACGAAGATTTTTACGGCCTTCATAGTAGTTTACTTACGTCTTGAAGGTGCTTCAACTGCATATGTCATATTGCAATGTCCAACCCAACTTAATCTTAATCCTAAGACGAACACAATTCCTAGGTGGAATCAACACCAAGGACCACTGGGTCGCAGGGTAACAACTTTACCGTCCTGACAATCTAAGGGCCTCTACTCTTCTTCCTTCCCCTGATAATGACTGCTAGTATCATGAAACAACAAAACCTCTTGACGCAAGTGGCCTCAGCTTCCTGCAGCCTCTCATGAAATCTCCTTCGGGTCGCACGATACTCTACAGTTCCTCATCGTATCCACTGCATCTGCGACGAAAACGAGTCTACAAATGAGTTAGTAATAAACAGGTTTAAAATAAAACAAGAGAATTTATTGAAATTCAGGTCTTCATTTTTGAAACATGAATTTTTACAATTTTTTTGGAACATAAGATAGAGAACCTTAAATTTCGAGATTGAAGATTAACGTTTAAGTCTGTATTATTGAGGTTTCCCCAAACCATCGGCGCCATCCAAAATATTCATTGGATTCCACACACAGCATGTGCAAATGATTGTTCGTCGGTTTTAACAAGGCCACCAAGTCCTTTTGCGCCATTAAGTTGGGTTTTTCAATTGCTCGTATTTTAGGTACGGAGTAAGAGTGCTGTGAAACTCAGTATCGGCGGCGGCGAACGTTTTTAGCTTAAGCTTCCGCGGGGTCCGCACTTAAACCTAGACGGATAAGTTCTGAACCTGAAATGTTCTCTCCACACAACCTTCAGACACAGACCAGGGTTCCAAAGATAAAGCTCTGTCCTCGCCGGAATGCTAACCCTGGTGGATGGAAACCTCGGGTACAAATGCTTTTCCAGGTATCAGGTTTTTTGTCATTACATCTACTGGTATGTATATATAAAGTTCTAGCTTTTACTATTCAATACAAGGAAATTACTACTTTATTAAAAATGTGACAAGGCTAACGGAATTGGAGGATCGCCCAATCGAGGTGGTACTGCAATCGCGATAGTGTGCTAAATAAGAAGCAGAACATTTTTACAATTAACCTGATTTCTGTGATTTCATACAACGTTTATGCAATAAAAAGCCATACTTTCAAAGATAGAAGATTAATCTAGGTTATCAACTTTTTAAGACTTCTTATTTCCTCTCATATATAAGGACTCCTTCCATAAATATTGGTGATTGTTGGCTATATTAACTCTAATTATGCATTTTTTTCAATATAATATGCATAAAGCGTCAGCGGAAACATTTGCGTTGTAGCGGCATCTTTATGGCATTAAATGGTAAAAATTGGAACTTTTTACATATGCACTAGCAGACGTAGCGAGGGAAAAGGCTATTGTTTGAAAAAGTATTTTCGCCGAGGTGTCCACCCTCCTTAATTACGAGGGCAGGCAAGTAACTTACATACAACAACTAATTCGCAAGCATTCCCCTTTTAATTTTTTCGAACGCTAGTTTCATCCTCCATCATAAACCTCTGCCTCCATTCTACCCTCAAGATGTCCAACACCATCTCTCTCGTTGGTTTCTTCCGCAGGACGGCTGGGTGTGGCAGCGTGACCCTTGCGTGCGCTGCGTTTGCAAGATGGGCCAGGTGGGCTGCTTGACGATCAAGTGCTCGCCGAATAAGAAGTGCTCCAGCGGGGAGAGGCTAGAGAGGAAGCCTGTAGAGTGCTGCTCTAGATGCGTGCAGATAGAGGGTGAGTGCGTCTCCTGGACCACCGAATGCACCCCCGCGTCACCGGATGATAGGAGCGCTTCTAGTTCCAATCGGCCGGTTGTGCAACCATGTAGCCAATAGGAGCTCGCCTCGCGGTCACGTGCTATTTGTGTTTACATTTCGCGCTATTTTGACTGTTGCCAATTCAACTGCTGCCTGAATCCTTAAACATTTTAAGAATACAATTAAAACAGCATTTATCTGTTTTTCATCACCCGCTTTTTTGAGAAGAATGTATTATAATATCGTAAGTCTCATTGGGGTGAGATTACATGTACTTAATAAATTTGTATCTTGTATTTAAGGAAGAAATCCTGCATTTAAGGCAGCATAGGAACAAAATGTAGACAGAAACAACACGTGACCGTGAGGAGAGGTACTATTGGCTGCGATTGTACAACCGGTCGGAGAGATTTCCGGTCAGTATGATTGGAACGGTTAACCAGCCGTAATCGGCAACGCTAGTGTGATAAGACATTTAGATTGGTTGGACACAGCCCTTCACTCGATTCTCCTATCAGCTTATCTCTTCAGATTCAAGTATTTCTTCTCTTTCACATCCTTCATCACTTGTTATATACGTCTCATGGGCGGCCTCCCTTTATCATTTTTCCCATTCACTTTTCCCTCCACGATTGTCTTCATCACGCCATCATGTCTCATGACATGGCCAACTAAGTTGTACCGTCTTATTCTTAGGTTATTCAGAAGATTTCACTTTTCTCCCACTTTTCTTAGGATTTCTTCGTTACTTATTCGGTCGATTCATTTTATCTTCATAATTCTTCTAAAGCACCACATTTCGAATGCTTCCACCCTCAACTTCTCTGCTGCTGCTGTTATCGTACATGCCTCACTGCCATAAGGAAACATGCTCCAGAAGTACGTTCTGATTAATTGTCCCCTTTATTTCACGGTATTTCTTCCAGCTTTAAGCAGATTCTTCTTTTGGTAGAATGCCCTCTTCACCTAAGCATTTCTACTGAGTTTCTTTCTTGCTTCGTCCGTCGCTGGTTGCTAGGCTTCCCAGGTAACAGTATTCTTTCACTTCCTCAAGTTTTTGTTTTTCTAGCTTAACATTGGTATTGGTCTCATATTTCCTTCTGCATACCAATATCTTAGTTTTCTTCTTATTGATTTTCAGCTTAAATATGGCCATTAGAATTCGAATACAAAGAAATGGATAACAAGTGCAACCATCACCTCAGACACCATGACCTGCTCTATCTAACATGGTCATTCTATGGTGTCCTTCCTATTTAAATGTGTTTTCTATAAACTGCATGTACGCTATTTCTCAATTAGAAATTTATCTGAAGCCTCACAAACCATTATCATCCTGAGCTTAGCATATTTCCTGCAATCATTCCTGTCGTCTAATTAAGACCATTTCTTTCTCCTACCTCTCATTCATATATTTCACAATTCACTCCCACGGCTTTTACAACCTTTCCTTACTTCCTTCAACTCCTTCCTTGGGGTACCTACTGGTTCATTTAGAACCTTCCGAGTTCCAAGCATACATTGCGGTGATGGTCAACGTCTTTCCAAGGTAGAGAAGATGAGCATACCTACCAAAGTTTCATTTTCCTACGGTGCGCCTTCTACTTGTCAAGGGAAATCTTCGTTTTTTGTCTTCAAAAGGAACATGCAGACATGGGGGCAAGGTCCACGAGAACGGCAGAACTTGGTCCCCGGAGGATTCAAGAAACGTGTGCAGATGCGAGAACGGTACCATATCTTGCTCGCCGGCAGAAGTCAAGGAAATAGAGAAGGAACTGGACCCCAACGATGTCCTCGCGGACGAACCCCAGGATTCTTCCCTCACTTCAGAAGCAGGGTTCTTGCTGACGGTGAGTGCCCGACGTGACCACTAGGGTCGTCACGAGACCAAAATTTTTCCTGAGGGTTCAACTAAGTAACTGTTGGTTAAGTAACTGTCATTTACTTTTAAGGCTCTCAGACCAATACAAGCAGGGGTACGGATATTTGCCTAGTTAAGCCAATAAACGAAATTACTAGAAGTATAACTTTAGTAAGTAATAATTTTACAGTCATTGCACCTTCACTTTCGACACTCTTACGTCATTTTAAGAGGCTACTAAGCGAGCTGCAGTTTGCATTGTCCTTATACATCAACATATTTGTAAACCCTGAGAGCCACCACGAGGGTGTGTGGCAGGGGGAGAAGAGCATCATGCATGCACTATTGACATGCAGCTGTGGCTAATATATGGAAACATGATATATAAGAGGGTCACGTGCAGCTAAATGGTTAGTATCTACATAGTAGTAAAATCATTGTGATTGATACATACATCATGCACTACAGACTACTCGATTAATATTTAACCTACCTATCTCTTTGCTATGCTGCCTATTGTTCTCTCTTATGGCACGCGGGAAAAATGACATTTTAAATCTATCGGTGCGACAATTTGTCTCTCTAATCTAGTTAAACTCATTAAACCTAGCATGTGGCGTAGGGGTTCTTAATAAACATCTAACGTCATCTGTGAACAAATCAGTTTCGAATTTACTTCAACGGTTTAGTCTAAATTTTAACTTGCGTTTTGACAGTAATTCCCATCCTAGTTCTTCTATTAAACTCGTAACGCATGTACAATTATCATACCGGCCTTTAACAAATCTATCTGATCTCCTTTGTACACATTCCAATTCCTCTATCATATCTTCCTCGTACGGATCCCATATACTATCGGCGTATTCTAAATGAGGCCTGACAAGTGTAAAATAGCTTCTTTCTCGTGCACTCTCATCACATTTGCCTAGAACCCTTTTTACAACTATTAATGTATGGTTTTCTACACTAGTTATTTCCCTGATGTGTTCCTCCCATGACAAGTCTTCAGTGATGGCGACGCCTAAGAATTTAATAGATCCCACGTTAGATATTTCCTTTGATGAAATAATTTTTCCGGGGAAAGCTATTTTTTTCAAAAGTTCCTTATAGCGCATTTCTTCAAATTTCATCCTAGCTGCCAACTAACACACCAATCATCAATCGCATCTAAATTCTTTGCTAAAGACTGACTATTCTCTTTATTTCTAAACCCTTACACGCTACTGCACCATCCGCAAGAAGACGGAGATTGCTATTTTTAACTGCAGTATACAAGTCATTTACGAAAAGAAGAAATAAAATTGGGCCTATCATGCATCCCTGGGAAACACCCGATACAAATTTTACATGTTTAACCCCTTAACTGCGTCAACCGCTTTTAAGCGTCATGCCATATTTCCGTCTGTTGCGTGAACCTCGTATACGCGTCAGAGGTTCCTACGTGCTGTTTCTTCTCTGCGCCCACCGCTTATGAGCGTCAGGCCTTCTTAGCATACTCTGCCACCTATGCGGGTATTGCATAAACATTTTGAACCTAGATATTTCCTATGATATTGCATCAGAATATTTTTAGTCTACCCCTGCTTCTCGAACCCAACAGTTCATTCAGTAATGGCATCAGCAATTCGTGAACGTGTTCGTTGTAAAAGAAAACTTTTAAATTCAAGAGACGGGAGGGGTAGAGCAATATGACGAAAGGGGCCACCCCCTTTCGTCATATTACTCCAACAGGAATAGGGTCTCGTGCAGCTAAATGGTTAGTATCTACATTGTAGTAAAAGTATTGGTAGTTGATACATGCATCATGCACTACAGGCTACTGTAACAGTATTTCACCTACCTATCCCTTTGCTATGCTGCCTATTGTTCTCTCTTATGGTACGCGGGAAAATGACATTTCAAATGTAAACATAACATTTTAAACGGGAATGGAGGCGAACTTAAGTTAAAGGAACAAGGTCTTTGAAGAATGGCCGAGGGGGGAAGAACCCACACAGTTAAGAAGGGCGATTGAGTCATTGGTACAATGTCAATAACAATCTTTTCTCCATACATTTTATAATACGCCCCAATTTAAAAATTTTCAACGAAGTCCAATTTAGCACATTTGGCAACAACATGTAAAATACGGAAGTTAAAATCAGACGAATGGTCACAATTATATACATGTTTCGCAAACGGATACAATAGTGAATTCTTATGGTCTTCATCTAAGCCCACAATACATTTTCCTCCAGTTTGTCCAATGTAAAAACTATAACAATCCTGAGCATTGCTTTTCAACACATAGATTCCACATTTTTACTCGTCACTTACACAGTCTTTAGAATTGAATAACTTATCATCACTGGATTATAAAAACATTTTGAAAACAAAAACAGAATTTTCAATTTAGCATTCAAATAATAGTTGGGCCTAAGTACCATTTTTAGGTCACTTGTCCTATAAACTCAGTCGATTTTTTTCTCTTTTGATTGCTCCTTTAACCTAAGGTCGTCTCCTTACTTTCGTCATATTACTCCACCCCTCCCGTCTCAAACATTTATAAGGGCAACGAAAACTACATCTCAATTAGTAGCCTCTTGAATATGACTTAAGAACGTCGATACCAGTTGAGGTGCAATAAAGAGTGTGGAAAATTACAAAGGGCTACTTTTATTAATTTCGTGAATCAATTTACGCAAAATGCACTCGTCAACAATTGATCTTATGGAGTCAATCAACATATTAAAAACTAAAATCCGGCTTTGAAGGCGAATTGTTACGAATAGAAACTTTCTCATAATCAAGTCTGCATTTATTTTATTTAAATGAAACCTAAAATAATCTGGAGAAAATGTACCCAACTACTACTACTATTTACAGAAAAAATGATCTATTCAGAATTTTAATTGATAAAAATACACGTCGATGGAAAAGAGTTGTATTCTATTTCATTACATCATCTCGTCGCCGGTATACTTTAAATTCCTCATTTCATCCAAATCATTCAGATTTGAAACGGATTTATTATTGCAATGAGCATTTCCATGGGAAACTTATATCATATATCATATACTATCAGTGTTTAAAATACATAAAACAACATTTTTAAAAAGAGAAGCCACGTAATCATCAAATTGTTTATTTATGTGGCCGAAGCAAAAGATGCATAGCAAAACTGTGGGTTCTACTTTTGTATCA
The DNA here is from genome assembly GCA_933228895.1 of Platycnemis pennipes. NCBI lineage: Eukaryota > Metazoa > Arthropoda > Insecta > Odonata > Platycnemididae > Platycnemis > Platycnemis pennipes. The sequence goes on along the minus strand of OW121854.1, from coordinate 119,964,214 downwards.
TGTATTATTATTGTAAAGTAGTACTTAATTATTCGTTAGTTTACGAAATGTAAAAAAATAATGCACTGGAAAATATTAAGACTTTTAATATCGGGGAATTTGTCATCTAAAATTAAACATACGAGGACTACCTTCGTGTGAAAACTATTTCCTTATTTATGAAGGCGTTAACGTTGACACTGGTGGAAGCCTGAAGCGGGATTCGCTCCATCCGTGGCACAGAACGCAATAGATGCATGAAGAAAGACTTTCCGTAGTGTTCGTGGTCAAGGCGTTTTAACACTTACAGCCTTCTCCTAAACCTATGTCTGCAGGTGACAGCGGGTCAGCCGGAAACCCTATCTACTCAGCACTTGTCGTTCAACACGTCGGCAGCAGAGGACAGACAGGTAGTGTACATGATCACTCGGAAATTGAGGGCACCTACAGAGGGACGTCTAATCATCGTGGGAATGCATCATGCTGAGGTAAGAACTTTTAATAATCTCCTTACGATGGCTTATATACTAGTCTTCCAAAAGGCAAAATACTTCTTCCACAGATTCGGTCATATAAAACTATTTTTGCCGTGAAGCCTAAACTCAATCGAAAGGAAACATCGGTTTTAAAGCGTAAGTGGGTTGGAGAAGTGAGATTACCGGCATCTCACCCAGAGGGATCAAGTTCGAATTCCGGAGATATCATTCATTATTAAATCGGATTGCCTTTAATTATTTACGGATTGTTGGCCCGGCTTTCCGTCATTGTTATACCCTACTTGAGTCCTTTTTGGAGAGCATTCTAGTCCAGTACTCTATCCATCGCATGGGATGTTAAGCCGTGGTCCCCTTGGTATCTTTTCTAAAGAGGAGGCTCTTATGCTGACGCCGGGTCTCTCTCCACCCTTCCTCCTTAAACTTTCATTCCCATCCTTGTACCGTTCCTCCCGATCTGAAGGACAAATAAGTGCGGGCACAGAAATACAGCTGTGATAACTATTTATCGCAGTTAACGTGTTAAAATCCAGTGGATTCCGTTGTGAAAAAATCCAGAAAAACCAGCTAATAGAGCGCAATGTGGTTTCTGGGAACCGTGAAAGGAAGGAATGAAATGGCGTCGAACTACATCATCGTGTGCATTTCACCACATTAATGATCTTACGTACAGATGGGCTTAGTATTCGGTGGGCTCTGTCTTTGTCAAACGGAGCGACCTTAGGGTTGATCACAGCGATTTTTCAATCAACTAATATTTACATTGATTGTGCATTATATCTGAGCTAGACCATCTCGCTAAATAAGGTTCCCTAACAGCGGTCCAACCTCGTTCACTAGTGATTATGATACATTCAGAAAGAAGTACTGTGCAGAAAAGGAACTGGATGTGGTTTTAAGATGGCACAACGTTCTACCCACTGGACTACAACAACCTCAACGAAAAAGTATGGCATTCCCATTTACTGACGCACCACATTTCTCGTCGCTCTCACGCTTAATCGCTTCGGTTTTCATGTTGCTACCGACATGAAAAATCAAGCATAAAATAATCAGAGGAAAGTGAGCAGTTGCAGATTCATGCCACATAACTCCTAACTACATGCATTATACTTTGCCTCCATCTCTGTATAAGCCTCGAAGTAGCACAATATCAATGAGAATTCTGGGAATTTAAATATGGCGACATTTTACATCTACATCTACACGATACCCTGCAAGCCACCTCGAGGGTGTGCGGCAGGGGGTGAAGATCACCAAGCATGAACTTCCGATATGTAAACAAGCATCTATAAAGTCTCATGCAACTAGACTGTTAGTATCTATAGTATTTAAGGGATTAATACATGCATCATGAACTACAGACTACTCTAAAATATTTCCTCTACCTATCCCTTTGATATGCTGCCTATTCTGTTCTCTTATAGTACGGGGGGAAAATGACGTTTTGAATTTATCAGTATGACAATCTGTCTCTCTAATCGTATTTATCTGGTCGAATCTAGCATAATACGCTGGTGTTTTTAATATGTGCCTAACATCTTCAGTAAAGCTATCCGATTGAAATTTCTCTAATAGATTTCATCCGTACCTTAACCTACGCTCTGATAATGACTCCCACCCTAATTCTTGTATTAATTCTGAAATTCTCGATCTATCGTAACACCTTTTAACGAACCTTGCTGCTCTACGCTGCACACCCCATGTGCCCTTAATTAATTCATTAGCCCTAAAAGATGCCTAAATTCAATGCCTAATGAGTTTAGACACCCTTCAAGATGGCGTCCACCCTTAAATCCCTGGATAGCACAATAGATAGCACCCTTAGATCCCCAGATAGCACAACGTCCTACCCACTAGACACCCACGAACACAACGAAAAAGTATGACATTCCCATTTACTGAAAAACCGCCATTTTTCGTCGCTTGCACTATGTCCATAGACCGAATGTAATCTTAAATCTTTCTTCATACTTCGAGTTTCCGTGGAGAAATTAGCATCGGGAAGTGTAGTAAGATCTTCAGCAACCTACTCGAGAAGTCCCTCTCCGACTCTCTTTCCAGGTAACGTCGTTCACGCAGGAGGACTTGGTGAAAAGGAGACTGGTCTACGTGCCCCCGCATCCGGAAGACGTGCATTCGGAGACGGTCTTCTGCTTCCCGTTCGCCGTCTGGCAATACCCACAGATGAGCAGACTGACGCGGGAGCATTCCTTCTGCCTCAAAGTGCTCCCGAGGCCGGCGAGCGAAATGTCTTTCGCCATGAAGAGTCCCGAGTTCAACATCACCAAGGTAGGTTGGTCCGTGCACGTCCCATCCAATTTTTCGGAGTTTGACGGCGGTTGTTAACGCTCAAAATTGATGCATCAAAAGATTAAACATTTAGGGAGGATCCATGGAAATCACCAGCAATTACTTGGAGGTGGAGAACGCGGGAGATAACCTAAGGTACATCGTTGTCGAAGCTCCAATTCACGGGTCGCTCAAGTTCATATCCAGGAGCAGTTCAACCAAAGATGTCACTCAGGGTATGTTCCACAGATGAAGAAATCGAAGCTATGGATGCACATGTGTTTTCCAACAGAAGTTCAAATCCACCGCTTATTTTCAGGGTTCGAATTCGGTAGTTCCGAGTTGGAGGAGGGCTCACTGCTTTACGCCCATGGAGGAATGACTATCAACACGGATTCCATTGAAATCTTAGCCACAGACGGATGGGGAGAAGCAAGCAATACTTATACGATCGACGTCATACCAGCGACCACACCCAGCGGCAGTAATTTCACACAACCACAACCACTGGTGATTTTAGAGGGTGAGTTACAATGCCTCTCTATCTGGTTTTTCTATCAACTTCAAATTATGCCATCTTTTTCCTTCCATCCCCCAATTTTCATCCCTATTCTGTTTTCTCTCTCTCTCTATTTTCTCCGGAAGTGCATTTTAAAAGCCTCTAATTGCGTAGTTTTGCAAATTTCCTGAACATTTTTATACCGCGATCGATATTTGGCTTCGATATAGCTTTTTCTTACCCTTATCTTTCATCCAATTAGCCTATTATTTTATATTTTTAAATTCTGGTTCTACCAGCGTAATTATTTGACTTTCTGTGTTACAAGTCATTTATTATCATCTAAAATATTCGTACGATAAAAGGGCCATACATATATTAGGCAACACTAAAGGAGAGAAGGGTCGGGCCAACTGTTTACAATACACTATCGACAGGGAGGGGAGGCCCAGCCAACCGCCACGTTGGAAGAAAGGTACATACATAACAAATTTATTCCATGTTCTAATATTAATGATGATAAAAGTAACTCAGAAATACAAATTAATTGAGAGTGTTACGTTATTCATGAATGGGTCTCACATTATTCTAAAGTTAAGCTGGAACGAAATAAGAATGCTACGGAGCATTACTGGAGGTATAGATGAGAAAGGGAGTGAAAAAGTAGAAAATCAGTGTAAAATATGCAAACTGATATATGGATCATATATGCAAACTGATAGGTATATGGATGGCTCATATTACACTGCACAGAGTTATAAAACGTGACCGCAATTGTTCACATTCTAGAGTTGAGCTGGGATAAAACCGATGGAAAAGGTGGAACAGTAATCCCACACAGCACCCTGCAAGTCACCATAAAGGTGTGTGGCAATGGGTGAATTCACATAAAAAATGTTTTATCTGGATTATTAGCTATATTCAAGTCGAGACACAACAATTTAAAAAAAATATTCATTGAGCAACGCAAGCATGGGCAAAGATGCTTTTAGTTGGGTCAGCTTAAAGTGCATATAATAACAAGTAATTAACTAGGCTATCCATAGATGCATTTGCTTTAAACGTATTTAATATAGTAACAATTATTCATATCCCTAATAATACGAGGAATAAGGAAATTTAAATGGGATATTAATTTACCTTACTTTACGTTCATTGCCCAATATACCATAGTAAGTCGGATTTCGCAAAATATTTTAATGCCATCAGTGAAAGCACTTGTCTTAGAATTCACTTTAAAGGCCTATATTCAACCTACGGGCTGAGAGTTATTCCCATTTTAGTTCATTAAATAGAGAGATTAAACTAATAAAATCATCATACCATCCCTAACAAATCTTGCCGATCTTCACTGCACACGCTGCAGTTCGTTCTTTAAGCCTATTTCATTAGGATCCCATATAGGGACAACATATTCCAAACGTGGTCTAAATCTAATCGTAGACTGGGATTTATAAAAGAGTAATCGGAAAATGTGATGATCATTTTGAGAAATTAGATACTTTTCAGTTGTTATAGGGGCCAGTACTACTTTCCTTACTGTTCCCTTTCAATGCAAGGGCGAGGAAAAACAGGTGTGGGTTGTGTTGGAGCCACGGTGGCAAAATTGCTGAATATGTCACGATGTCACGTGATTGTCAGATACTTCGAGCTTGTATGTACTATTCGTTGTGATCACTCATTCATTCCTCTAAATTAAATTTCAACCTAAGGTCTGACCCTAAGGTCTGATTTGTAAAGGGACGGTACCGTCCCTTTACAAATCTTCCCGATCTTCTCTGTAGTTCGTTATTTAAGGAGGCTCCGCCGAATTATGAAGTAGATGTCATTTTTGTGAAAATTCCAGGAGAAACAATTTTTTGGCCGTTCTATCGATTGGCAATAAAATAATGAGGCCTTTCCACCATATAATTGAAGAATAAAGACGCTGAAAATCAGCTATTTTATGCGTGGTTATACGACAGAGCATGGCTCTTTTAGTAGGTAAAATTTGCAGATTAATAATGTAAAGAGAAATGTCGTTTTGACGAAAAACCTATCTAAGATACACAATTTAATGTAGAATTTAGCATTGTGAAAAAGTGCTCTCCTAACCAAACTTGTTTAATTGATATTAATAAATGTTTGCTCGAAAAAAATCAGAAAAAGCTTAGTGACATGAAAGTGGCGCTACAGTATTTTGATATCACTGGTAACGATACTTGTGACGGAACGTGCTTACAAGCCTATTTACTAACTTAATAAAGGAATGTACCTTACCAAGGTCTTTCTTATATTTTTTATGTAATTTATATATTTCATTGGTTCACATGGTGTAATTAATACCAATGCTTCCAAATGGTAGCAGCGTCATTGTTGTCAAACAGTATTAAACATATCAACATTAATAAAATTCAAAACAAAGACTTGTATTTGCAAGGGAATAGTTTCAAACTAAGAAAGAAAATATTTAACCAAATTTAGAATACGTATTAGCGGGATTGAGCATGTATTGTCAGTTTATAAATTAAACGTGACAACAACACATCAGTCATGTTCCAAGGTCAAAATGAGTGTATGCGTTATCACCCTATAGATGCTTTTCCATATAGGTGTTTTTCTGGATCGGTATTAATTCATTAAATAACATAACTCTTTTACGGGATTTTGAATCGCGGAGTCACGGTGGAACCTCCTTAAGCATGTTTTGTAAGGATTAGTACATATATAGAGAAGGTGTAATGGCATTTCTTTGCTGTCCCCGTGATCGTGTCCCTAGGCGAGGAACTTCGCATCAAATCTTCGTTCCTGGCGCCCGTCGCGGGAGGCAGGACCCCGAGGCGCGGCTACTACACGCTCACCACTCTCCCCTCCTTCGGCAAGATGCTGCTGAGGGACGAGGAGGAGGGCGACTTCCCCCTGGGCCTCCACTTCGCCTTCTCCAGCGAGGACGTGGACGAGGGGAAGCTGCTCTACCGCGCCGCCGAGGAAGTGGGCCTGGAGTCGCACACCGACAGAATGGCCTTCAACTTCGACACGGGCGGCAGCGACCGGGAGCAGAGCATCGAGCTGGTCATCTCCGTGCTGCCCGTGGACGACCGGGCGCCCAACGTGGCCGTGAATGGCGAGGTGGTGGTGGGCGAGGGGTCATCCGAGCACCTCCCGCCCGCCCTCATCACTGTCACGGACGTGGACACGCCCGTCCAGAGCCTGCACGTCGAGATCACCAAGCAGCCGTACTTCGGGCGCATCACTGTCGATCGGGGTAACACATGAAGATTTCTATGGGGCGTAACTCGGTGGCAACCTATTGTATCCATGAAATATTAATACCAATGAAGAACAAATTCTGAAGATTCAGGCGATATGGAGTGGTAGCGAAACATGATAACACAGAAAGAAAAAACACGAGCCAAATCCACAAAAATAAAATTTACTACGACCCGGGTTTCACTGTATTACAGCATCGTCAGTTAGCGTATGACCTATGACCTATACGCTACCTGACGTTGCTGTAATACGGTGAAACCCGGGTCGTAGTAAATTTTATTTTTGTGGATTTGGCTCGTGTTTTTTTCTTTCTGTGTTACCAACGAAGAAGTTTCCGTTATTTATTATTGCTTCTCTACTGTTGGATTTGATAATGGGGGCGTTTACTCGGAACCGAAGTTGCAATCTTGTACACAAAATCGTTAGATGGAAACGAGAAATGAATTTTAGTGAAAAAATTAATCTTCTAACCCGAGCCATTCACTCATAAATCAAAAATTAAAATAAGCAAAATGTGACGCCCACCGAAGAAGCTGCTTTGAGATCATTGACGTCATTTACCTCCCGTCTTTGACAGGTTTTAGGGGACGGGAAGGGGTTGAGAGGGGGGGGTTAGGAAGTTCTGATCTCACAGATCCTGTCGCAATCGCTCCCATTGGCAGAGTCAGCTGTGTGTTCTCCGTTGCGATTGGGCGAAGTAGCTTCGTGGGCTTAGTTGTGATTGGACGAAGTGGATGACATAAGAGGTCGCATGCAAGCCCACTTTTACAATGGTTTACAAAGAATTTAAAACCATTTTTTTGCCGCTTATAACTCTAGAACTAATTGACGGATCGAAAAATGGAAAAATACGGGTTATTTTATTTTACAAACTTTATCATATCGGCAATAACAAAAGATGGCAAACGACCGTATCGGTATCGTTTGCAGAAAAAATCCATTCTCTAAATTATTGATATGTACACGTAAAGAGGGAAAAAATAGCCTTGCATTTCCATAAATAAACTTTATCAATGTCAATGTTATTAATTTTATAATATTACTCGGAGATTCCTTGAGTTGAAAATAATTTGAGAGGTTTCTCTACAAAATATATTGGATACACTTTTTGTTGAAGGTCGTGGTAGCCTAGTGGGTAGAACGCTGAGCTACTGAACAGTTCCCGGGTATAAAACATTTTAACATGTTGACAGTTCTCGGCCCTCTTCTTTTTGGCAATAGAGATGCTGACGTCCTTTTCAAATTCCCTGCGTATATCTCCTGTTGAATCAATGTCACAGATGGTAATGCTAAGATGGTCAAATGTTTTCTCTCCCACATGTTCAATTAGTTCGGCAGGAATATCACCTATTCCAGAAGCCTTATTCATCCGCAGGCCCCTTGCAGCTGAGTAGAATTACGATCTTAAAATTGGGGCTTACAAATCTTCCTATTGGCTTCATTTTCCTCTTGATTTACTTTCGATGTAAGATAGGTTCCACTGGACAATTCTTCCAAGTATTCCTTCCATCTCTTCACTTTATCCTCATGTTCAGTTAATAGTTCTCCATTCTTTTCCCTGATGGTATCTTGCCGCCCGTTCCTTGAAGCGATTCCTCGCCATCCTGTAGGCAACTTCCGCATTTGTCGTCAGGTTTATATTTCTATTATTATGTCAAATACCATGGTCGTGAGAAAGAAAACTAAGTGTGGAAATTGCAGTGTTTCTTTTTCATCCTTTATTGCTACAGTGATAGATTTCCACAGCGTTAAGCCCTGTTAACTATCTCACGTAAGATTGTTCAAAGTAACATTTTTCCCATCTCTCCTCCACTGATGTCTTAGTCCCGTGTCGTTACCCACTCCTTTCAGAGGCGAGCCGGTTTTCATCCTCCTTCAGTTTTTCTACTTGTCATATGCCATTAGTGTAACCGCCAAGTCATGGCATATTTAAAAGTTCTGTATCGTCCGAAAGGCCTTCGTTACCCATGGATTGACCAACACACCCTTGGAATGCCATTGCTTTTTGTCCCAACTGCTCATTCGACGGGTAAACTCGTTTGTCTCGCAGCTACCCTCTATACTAAAGGTCGACCACCCGCAAATCGTTGGACTCACACGGTGGTTTTATTGCTCAGCACAAAAACTTTTCAATTGCATTACAAATTCACCTAGCTAGTTCGTAGTTTCACCTAATGATCTTGTTGTACTACATTACTACCGAACATGTATAGATATCTGTAAATTGTTTTTCCGGCGAAAACATCATTGATCGGTATTATTAAAAGTTTAATATGGAGCGTGGCACTAAATGGGGCGTAAACGTGGGCGTTGCGGGAAGAAGATGAAAACAGACTTAGGGCTTTTGAGATTTGGGTGTGGAGAAGGATGGAGAAAGTAAAATGGGTCGAAAGGAGGACGAACGATGAAGTGCTAGAATTGGTAGGAGAGGAAGGAAATTTGATAGACGATATTAGGAGAAGGCAGAAGGTGCGGATGGAGAAGGTAATAAAAGGGGACGGTGTTTTGAAAGAAGTAATTGAGGGAAGAACGTTGGGTAAGCGAGGAAGAGGGAGGAGAAGAACGGGTAGCTTGGATAGAATGATGGGTGGTATTAGGGGTTGAAGAGGGTCATCGTGTTATATGTAGGGGTGTGGAAAGAATTAATTGTCCATTTGGACCTACCTTCACCGGTAAAAAAGAATAATTATTACCATTATTATTAAAATCTCAAAATGCACATCGTATCAGGATCAATTCTTTTACATGTGCGCGATACCCTGCAAGCCACCGCGATGATGTGTGGCAGGGGGTGAAGGTCACCAAACATGCAATATTGACATGCAACTAGGCTACTATATGGAAATATGTTAGATAATAGGGTCACAAGCAGCAAGGTACACGTTATCGCTCGATCAATTAAAGTTATTTTATAAAAAAGATACAGAAAATGGTAATGTAGTATGTGAGGGGCATTGTGGGAATCCCCCTCGAACTTCGACCACAGAATAACGATGCCTCTTTTCGCCGATGTCTTCCCAGGTGGTCCATCAGCCGTTCCGGTGGAAGGTTTCAGCGTCGAAGAGTTCTTGAAGGGGAATGTGCGATACGAGCAATCGTACTCGCGACGAGTGGAGCCTATCGAAGACGTCCTCCTATTTCGAGTGACCGACGGCGTTCGATTCTCACCCCTGACCAGACTCAACATTTCCATCGACGTAATGTGAAATTTTTAATCGACTGTCTTGCCGTTAGACCCTAAATGAAATAGCTTATTTAATACTGGTGCGTTTCCCTCTTTTTCCGATCGCCAGCTGCAAAACGACGAACCTCCGAAGATCATCACCCACTCCCTGCACGTGGAAAGCGGTCGGACTAAACTGATCGGGAAGGAGACGCTGCTCATCGAGGACGCAGACACGGATCCCGGGAGCATTCTGATCACCATCACTCAGCCACCAACACAAGGTATAATCTTTAACGTCAACGAAGCACCCGTAGGTCACAGCAAAGCATTCGATTATTTAACGAAATCAATGGAATCGTATGCTCCGAGAATCCATATGACTTTGGAAGCAATAGGGGCGTATACTCGGAACCGAAATCGCAATTTGGTACACGAAATCGTAGGATGGAAAAGAAAAAAAGAATTTTAGTGAAAAAATTAATCTTCTAACCACAACCATTCACTAATAAATCAAAATTAAAATAAGCAAAAGGTGACGCCTGCTTTGATAACATTGACGTCATTTTCCTCCCGTCCTTGACTGCTTTTAGGGTAAGGGAAGGGAGTGGAGGGGGTTCTCGGCAGGTCTGCTCGCATAGATCCTGTCGCAAGAGCTTCCATTGGCAGAGTCGGCTGTGTCTCCCCTATTGCGATAAGACGAAGTAGCTTCGCGGGCTCAGTTGGGATTGGACGAAGTCGATATACATCACAGGTTGCACCACGCCCACTTTTCCGAAAGGGTTAAAAACATCAGTTTTTCGTCGCATATCATTCGAAAAATAAGTGATGCATAAACAAACGGAAAAATACGGGTGTTTCTATTTTACAAATTCTATAAATTTACTAAATTTTACAAATCAGATTCGGCAATTAAAAAAATGTGATAAACGACCCCATTCCACTTCAACTGGTAACGTCACTCCTGCATGGCACGCCAATGGCTAGGTATTCGTATGAAAGAATTCCACGCAGCTTGTCCGAGGCGTCCAACGTCACAATTATCCAAGTGATGATTTCACGTTCAAACGCAATGGGGCGTTTATTCGAAACCGAAACCGCTATTTTGTACACGAAATTGTTAGATGGGAACGAAAAATGAATTTTAGTGCAAAAATCAATCTTCTAACCAGAGCCATTCCCTCATAAACCAAAAATTAAAATACGGAAAAGTTGACGCCCACCGAAAGAACTGCGATAAGGATTACTACGTCATCCACCTCCCGTCCTTGACTGTGTTGAGGAAGAACGGGAGGGGAGCGGAGGTAGGGAGGGGAGGTCGGCCTTTACTGTTGTGAGAATTTTTCGGGAACTAAAGTTAGGGAATCAGTTGCAATGAATAAAAAATTTACTCCTTCCAAAATGCACAATATCGCAATAAAATAAATGCATTTTTTTATGTCCTTCCAGAGAGGGATATATATTTTTTCCTTTTTCTACATAAACTGTCACTCCCATTCACTCGTGCACCCTGCAGGAGTTCTCCGCAAACGACTCTTCCCATGGAGACCCCTTGGCAGTGGACTGCACTTGTCAACGAACGACACCGTGGTCTACAGAGATGTGATGGACGGATTGCTGAGCTACTCGGCCGTCGGAGGAGCTCCGCGCAAGGACGACTTCGTCATCTTTTCGGTTAGTTTTCAAATAAGTGTAACGCAATTAATTTCGAACTATAAATTAGGGTTGTAAAAGTCTTCATAGTTTGCTTGTTTGCTGAAGCATATTTACCACTGTGCTCCTAATCAGCCAATGAATTGTTTTCGCAAGTCTTTCAAATGCCATGTGGGAAAGAGGGATTTTTTAAAGAATGTACTGTAGCTCGAAGACTTGATACTTATAGATATTTGAAAACATCTCCCCTGACCTCGTTTCTGCTTCCGTAAATCGAATGAGAGGGGGTTGTGTTTTTAGCCGTGGGGCTTATCTCGAGTAGGTACATACCTAACCTAGGAGTCTCGTGGTTCAAACACGAATGGTTTGCAAATTTAGTGTGTCTGAATGGCTCGCTGCGTTAATTTTTATCGTTAGTTGTTTACAGGAGTATTTCTCGTCTGTTTCGACTATAGAGCCCCCACATGAGATCAAACACAAGTGTAAACAATGAATTTGGTTGTAATCCGCAGTTTTAATGCACCAAATTTGCCAACCATTCCTGTGTATACCTCGTGAATCCTTGGTTACCTATTCGAGACAATCACGACGGTTGCAAACACAAACCGAAAGGTAAGAATGAGCTGTTGCATATTTGTGCACCAGTCTGCGTTCGGTCATTATTGAAGGTGATTAAAGTTCAATCGAGATTATTTTCCCCTGAAACAAACTCATCACTGGTTAACTAGTAAAAATAATTGATTCGATTTTGGAGGACGGTTTTTTTTGCAACTCTGGCATCGAGGCCAATCTGTAACTAAATGTTACCTGCGAGCAGCCGCAAGGATATTTTGAAGGGGTGATAAGTCACCATCCGTGGATTGGAGGCAAACTGTTTCATCAAGAGTAACCGATTTTCTTTCGGCCGGTTTGCTTCATCAGTCAAGAGTACACATTTGAAAGACTATCATGCAATTTCCTCCTTTAATATATCTGGATTTGACACATTTTTCTCATTTTTTAATTCACCTACCTTCAGTGGGAGCACTTCGGCGTATTGATGAAATGGACTGAAATGGAATTGTGAAATATTGAGGGTGCGTGATTGTCCCCTATTGTTTCAAAGAATTCCAATCAGATTTATAAATTTCAGTGATCCCTCCTATTGAAATTCATTATTGCATCACTTCACAGGGGGATCGGGTTGGTGTGGTGGCTAGAGTACTGGCCTCCAATCCCGAGGGCCCGGGGTCGATCAGCGGAAGTGGCGGATTTTTCAGTGGAAAATCGGTCCCCACTTGAGTGCCTAGTGGAGGGCATTTCAAGTTCAGTACTCCGTCCGTAGTATGGGACGTTCAGCCGTGGTCCCTTTGGCGCCTTTCGTTACGAGTTGGCTAATGCCGACGCCGGGTTTCTCTCCACTCTTCCTCCGTTGAACACCGTTTTCACAGGATACCTGTTTGAAGTTCGATACCCTTAAACTCACATCTACCTTAGTGAAGTTCAGATTGATATATTAATCCTATTTTACGCATGAAACGTATTGCATGTTTGGTGAGAATTCACCCCCTGCCACACACCTTTATGGTGGCTTGCAGGGTATTATGTAGGTGTAGATGTAGATGTTCCTTGAAAACTCCTGCCATTACCCTATTATCCACCTATCCTATATGGCGCCAACGACCTCAACTGTCGGTCGCCTCCCATGAATAACCAACCAACCAATCACTTCACAGGTCACGGACGGGAACCATCACGAGAAGGGAAAGGTTGTTGTGGAGATCACGTATCCAAGCGGGGATGATCGGTTGCCACCGGCCGAGATCCGACGACCGCCGCCCACTGCGACCACGACAGAGAGGTGGAAGCCGAGACACGCACCACCGCCGTCGCCTGCAAGTGGGCGGGAGTCCAGATCCAAGGTGGCCGAGCCTCCACATGCGTTCGTGACCCCCGCCAAGGTCTTACCCACTCGACCGGTCATCCTGCCCACGACCCATTCGTGGTTGGGGACGCCGAAGGAAGCTGGTGGCCCTGGTCCCGGCCGCCCATTGCTCTGCGTCCCTCCCTGTCACCCGCGGCATCCCTTGTACGGCTCCACACGCGGGATCTGCGCCGGGGTCGACCCCGACGCGATCCGGTTCGGTTGGGCGGTCTCGGTTCCAATCGACTCCCGTCGCGATTCATACCTCCCGTTCGAGTCTCTGGTGGAGTCCACTGCCTTCTCCAGCATCCGGACCAACGTCCTGGACCCGCTCCACTTCCCGAAGCGATCCAGGGTGCTCTGCTCCGCGTGGCTCCCAGGCGGTGCCCCGATCAAGAGCGAACCGGTCACCGTGGACGGACGTTCGACCTGCAACGGGACCCGAGGCGGCTTCTCCGCCAAGCTGAGCTACGTGGACGACGCCGCACGAGACGGTAACTCGCTGAAGGTGGAGCTGTCCATCCCGCACCAGGATGGGATGGTGCCCCTCGTGTCCACGCACCCGCTGAGCGACCCGGACCTCATAATGACCGACCCCATGTACCGGGCCTACCACGCCTGCTCCAACCTGATACCAGGCAAGGGGTTCCTGGCGAAGAGGGGATCGCGATCCGGCAGGTGGAGGATGTACGACGATTTGAAGGACGGCTCGGAGTCACCCATCAGGATTTACGAGTACCTCGACCTGGACGAGTGCACGTGGTATTTCGAGGCTTGGTTCTCGGTGGCCGAACTTCTGGAGGAGTGCGGTGGGAGAATGATCTCGGACTTGAGGGTGAGTCACTGCCTCTTATGTTTCTTCCTTGATTTCTTTCTTCAAGAACACGTCAGCAATGCGTAGCGACACAATTACTTTATGAATTAATCATCATCATCGTCATCGGTCAACAATCCTAGTATTGGTTTGACGAAGCCCCACACTCGATTCTTCTATCGGCCAACCTCTTCTTATTAGCGTAATTCATCTCTTTTACACCCTTCACAACTAGTTCCATAGATCTCATGCGAGGCCTGCCTTTTTCATTCTTCCCCTTCAATTTTTCCCTCGACGGTTTTCTTCATCAGGTCATCGTGTATTGAGATGTGGCCTATTTGGCCTATTAATCTTCTTTTTAAGGTTTTCAGTAGACATCTCTTCTCTCCCACTCTTCTTAAGACTTCATCGACTGTCATCGATCCATTTTATCTTCATCATTCTTCAGTAGCACCACATTTCAAATGCCTCCAGCCTTGACTTCTCTACTGCTATAATCGTCTATGCTTCGCTGCCATAAAGTAGCATGCTCCAGATCTATATTCTAATGAAATGTATTGTGAAATTCTCACGCCTGTATTTGCACCTTTAAGCAGAATCTTCTTTTGGTAAAATGCCCTTTTCGCCTTAGCAATTCCACTGGCAATTTCTATTTTACTTTGTCCGTTGCTGCTTACTCGGTTTCCCAGGTAACAGAACTCTTCCACCTCCTCAATTTATGATTTTCCTAGTTTGACATAGGTCCTGGTTTCTTTTCTCTTACTGCATAGCATTACCTTAATTTTCTTTTTATTTATCTTCAGAAGATACCTGAGCGTTTTCATTTCCATATATATCAGTGCCTTCTTTACATCTCCTTCTGTTTCTATCATGACTGCTATGTCTTCGGCGAATCCCAGCATGCCGATTTTCTCTCCGTGGATATTCACTCCCGAAGACTTTTCTTCGACTTCTTGAGAAAAAGGAAAAACTTTGACAAAGAATAACACAGTTTCTCAAGCTCAAGTACGGAAAATACCTACGATTAGTGTTCTACCGGTCAAAGTATATTCAGATGGACATACCGAGTTTATACACCTTGAGACAAACTCCTTTCCCTTATATAGACTCTCTACCATCTCTATTTTTATATTATGTCCTACTTTAGTTCCGCAAACCTCCTACCCCTCATTATTCTGTCCAAACCACCCCTTCTTCTCTTCCCTCTACCTCGCTAGCCCAACATTCTTCCCTCAATCGCGCCCTTTGAAAATATCCTCGTCCTTTTTAACTGTTCCATTAAAACCTTCTGCCTTCTCCTGATTACCTCAATAAAAGTCATGAGACATTCTCTAGGAATCCCTATAACTGATTTTTAAGCATTCCCGAATTAATACCATCTGGTTTCCTTCTATTATAGGGGGCGAGAGAAGGCCGAAGGCACTTGAAGTTCCAAGTACCACTGTACGTGTCATATGTGCTCACCAGTTCCCCTTCCAAATGGACGACGACGGAGCACGAAACTGATATGGAGTTCTCAATGGAATACTCATCGCTCTTATGGAAGCAAGGAATCCAGACAAAGCCAGCTATGTCCGCCAGATTACAGGTACGTTCCATCGATACGCTGAGTTTGGACATGAATATGTTATTATTAAATGAGTTTGGCAATTTTCCACAAAAAAAATTCTTTACTTCGACCGGTTTCGATTTTTTTTTGTGGAAAATCGCCAAACTCATTTAATTATGTTATTCCACCATATAACGCCTGAAACGTCTCTTTTTATGAATATGTTATACTCTACCGGTACTACCGGCAGAGCCACGGAGGGATAATTAAAAAAAAATTATCTTAGGTAACTAAACATGCACTAACATGAGTATTTCTATACCATCAAGTCTTTCCTTATAAATTTGGGCCAAAGATTTTTAAATTGCACAATCAGTGAAGGTTCCCCGATGAAATATTTCATTGGTATACGAGGTATATTCATCGTCAATCTCTTCATCCTTAAAAGTAGCTGGAGTGAACGAACATTGAGGTTTGAATCCTGAGAAGGCCCACTGGGGGCTGTGTTTGAAACCGTTGAGATTATCGCGAACAGGTAACCAAGGAGTCAGGTGGTACAAACACGATTTTTTTCCTAATTTAGGCGCATTTGAATCGCTGGTTAGAATCTTATTCATTATTTTCACTTGGGTGTTTCTCATCCGGGGTTCTATGCTCAAAACGGATTAGATAAACTCAAGTAAAACCTATGATTGAGATTATTACGTGCAATTGAAACACACCAAAATTTCAAACTATACTTGTTTGTTCCATGTGACTCCTTGGTTACCTATTCGAGTTAATCTAGACGGTTTCAAACGCAGCTCCCCAGGCGCGCATAAGTTGCGTCGTGGCCCAAGCACGAAGACTTCTCAGAGGAATATTATGTCAGGATATCAATGAATTAAATTGATTTAGGCGAGACTGTGACAGTGGAGTCTTGAATTCGGGGAAGGAATGTCTCTATGTAATTCGTTAGCTGTTACGTGGCCGGAGTTCACATAGCCATCGGTACAATTCACACTAGATTCTTGATGCTGACATTCTTAACGAGTCAACTGCCCCACTTTAGTATCAGTTGAGTTATCCGTTTCGAAGTTAGTGGGGTTTTACATATTTCACACCAATTTTGCAACAAATCAAAATTGTGTCCTGCATATTGTTAAAAAAACACTATTGGCTTTATTATGCTGAAATCTGAAGTTTTTATGGCAACAGGTAACAGAACAGCAAGCGCGTAAAGTTGAATCGGATCCGAAGGCCCACAAACAAGCTCTTTTTAAAATAAAATGTAGTAAACATTTATCTACGGTAACAAATAATTGATCCTTATACGAGAAAATCAACGTATAAATGAACATTCTACCATATAAATTTTACTGCATTAAAATTGGTTCTCTCTTCTGGAAGATATAGCTCGTAAAAACCTCAGGTGTCCCGACTTTGCTAACAAAAAGTAGTGTGCCTCGTAAAAATTAGAGTAGTAACGAGTGAATATTTGCTGGGCAGCAGCAGAAGCGATTTAATGCTATTCTCGTGATCTAATTTCTCTTTCCGCCACCAGCCAAAACGGATCGCCGTGGATGACGCGGGGAGACTGACGGTGGACTTCACGACCGTCACCCTGTTCCCGGGTCGGTTCGCTTTGAGGGACCTCGAGTCGAGGCCCCCTCGCCATTCGTTCATCGTCCCACCGCGCCACCTGCGCGGAAGCATCAACCTCACGCTGGAGCTGCTGAACACGGACGACAGGGGCGCGGACGGAACGGAGCAGAGCTGGAAGGCGACCAGCGACATGGCTCTGGAGGACTACTCCGGGGAGTACTTGGCCCGCCTGCTGCCGTGCTCACAGACTGCTGGTGGACACACCCCTCAGCGGAACCCGCCACACCACCACTGCACCGTAGGGACACACGTCGACATCCCGATGACCGTCAACTTCAGACAGATTGGGAAGCCAGAACCCATTACGTATTCGCTCGAAACAGAGTTCTATCTTTCGAAAAGACCACCCGAGTTGCACTTCGGAGTCAACGAGCAGGAGAAGGGAATACAGGTGAGATTACTACCATACAAATACTACCTGGATATTTGTTGTTTGGGTGTACCCGGCGTACTTAGGCCGGGATTACGATGAACGTTTTCTGACGTGACGAACGTGGCGTGACGGTGGCATTGTTGAAGCTAGAAGAATGGGAACGCAATGAAGCTAATTACAATGACGGAACCGCCGACGGACGTTGAGGAAAGCTTGTCAAGGTCTTGCTTTCCCGTCGCGTTGGTTTCCGTCAGCCAATCACGAGTGACTTGAAAATCAAGAGGGGGTAAAGTTCGGATGAGGGTGACACATTTCAAAATTTTTTTCGGCCACTAAAAATCGTTCTTTTTCGATTAAATTCTCACAACACAACCTGCTATTTTCACTCTTCACTCTCGCTAGAAACGTTTTGGAAAAAGCTAAAAAATTACGGTTTTACACCAATTCGAACCCAAGAGGTGACTGTTCGCCACGCCGCCATATTTAAAATCGGCAGTGTTTCCAATCTGCCGTCGATCGCGATGTACCACCAACAATTGAGCCGCTACGTTAGCGTTCACCGCCACCGTCCGTTTCCGTCACGTCAGAAACGTTCGTCGTAATCCCGGCCTTATTCAGGAGTATTAACCGACGTTTCGTAGCCGTTGCTGGTCACTTTTTCTAAGGGAATGAATAGCTGTCGAGTTGGGGGGTTTATAAAGTGGTTTATGGAGGGAAGAGGGTGGGAAGAAAAGGGGCGGAGGGAGAAGTCATTGAATTTTCATTTAAGTTCAAAGCAGGATCCCACGTGTGTCTGATTTTGGGGCCACAGTCCCTATTGCAGTTTTGTTTGCATCTTCTCATCTCTAAAACTTCGCGGATCAGTCGGGATGAAGTTTTTCACCTTTGCGATTACCTTTGTTTGTTCGAGGTCAATCGCGTGTCCCAAGGCTGCATGTTCCGCTACCGCTGACTCCAAAAGTTGTCCAAGTCGAATAGCCCACTAATGTTCCCACTGATGGCCACGAAACGTCGGGTAACACACCTGATTAAGTACGCGGGGTACACCCGAGCAACAAATATACTGCGATAATTGCCCGTGAAAGTTTCAACCAAGAATAAAAATACTACACAATATATATTCTATTCACTCAGTGTTCAACCCGAAGGTTGGAATTTTGATAGGTGAGAGTAGAGCTCACCCCGTACTAAGCCATTGGCGTGTGAAATTAACACATTCAGGGTAAGAGCGCCAGTTTATTTCTCTGGGCCACCTGCGATATCGTAGGAAGTTCTGACACACATAAAATCCAATCGAAAGGATTTAACGTGCACAGAAAGGCTTCTGCTTGGGATTTGAACCGGGACCCTACGTAGACCATTACGACCCCCGACATCTTCTATAAGTGGAAAATATACGTCTAAGATATATTTTGCGTTCATAGCTAGCGATCCTAAGCTGTCATTTGCATCATCGGGAAAGGTGGGAATTTGGGAATAATTACGAATTTTAAGAAAATTCAAATCGTATGGAGAAAAACCCGGTGTAATCATTACTATACTCTCCAATGCGGCAGGTATTGGTCCATCGTTTTACAACCTTTGAGAGGGTGGAGTGCTGCAATCCACAAACCACTGAAGGAAGAAACGGGACTCCACCGAATTTCTTCCTTGTATTCGGAATTGTAACCAGGGTCTTAGGAAATGAGAACTCTTTTGATTGAGCCAATACCACTCAATCAATAGGATCACTAAATACGTAGATTATGAAGCATATGAGAGGAATTTTCATTTAAGCTTTGGTTTCTTCGCAAACTATTCAAAACGGTCGTGCTGTGGGTCGAAACATCCAATCGCTTGATTTTCATATAAAAATGAAACTTCAACAAAAAATTACCCCAAATTCCAATGAATACTCCTAAAATTTTATTCACAGCATAAATTAATGGAACGACCGATAAAAGTAAAAAAAAATGCCATTTAATTTTATACACCTTTGGTTGGTCACCTATGTTCATGCAACAATTACGATAACGCAAACGAAAAGATACCCTATTTGGATTGAGAATTTATTGGGGAAAAAAGAAGTAAGGAGGGGTTAGAATTTTTGAAAAAACATGTGATGTAGAGGAGAATTTGAGTACAATATTTCATCTTTAGTTTAAAGCTTAAAATGCAGACATGCGTCGATTAAACTATATTTTCGAATGACCAAATATTTTCTAGCACTTGCAATCGGGGAACACTTTCAACACGGAGGTTCCCATCTGGTTTTCTCCAGAAAATAATTTCTCCGCATGCAATATGCAATGGAAGTCTATTTACTGATATACGAGAAAAATTCAGTGGTGCCGAAGAGAGTAGAAGGGATCCATGAAAACTTACCCTGGGCAGTAGAACACCACTAATGCCAAGCGTTGCCTCAATCCACGTCGCCTCCTCTTTCAGAACACCGAGCCAGCTGAAGAAATGTATTCACCTGGAGATGAAGTTTATGGAGTGGTCATGTGGCATCCATCTCAGGATCTGTCCAGCGCCTACAAGTTATCCATTCAGCGATTATACTTGTGCAGCGGGAAAGACGGATACGTTCCAGCTTATGACCCAACCGGAGAAATCTACGGAAAAGGACCACAATACGGTTGTATCCAGCCATCTAGAAACTTGGAGCATAGGTTTCTGCTGCTGGTGAGTGACATTATTGTTCTATTACTAGGATATTTTGGGAGCAATGCAGTTATTCTAAGAAATAAAAAGATTCAACTAGAGTCAAGATAAATTAAATTAAAGTGGAACCATAATCTACTTACTTCTACACTTCTGTCGATGCTTCGTGTTGAAATTCAAAATCTGCCGCTCTAAAACTAAATATAGGTATCAGGTGCTACGAAACCAAGCATCGATAAAATATAGAAAAAAATTAAATACCCAAATGAAGTATGAGACATTTATAAATGAAATTCATTCGAAAAAATATTAATTTATCCCAAATACGGCTCCCAAAAGTGATCTATTTGAAGTGATGCTTAGAGCGTGTAAAATGTTTTGTTGTTGTGCGGGTTGCTTCACATTTCAGTGTTGTAATCTAAACACATGTATCAACCGTTGATATTTACCAATGTTCCAGTATTTGCAACAAATTATTCTCCATAACAGTCTGTTTCCCATATCCGCCTGAATTTTCGCAAAATTTTAAACTTTAGAGCTCGGGCGGCAGTGGTTAATATTATCCGATTTCAAAAAAATTTTGCATGCAAGATCCTGATATCAGCACAAAACTTTCCCGCATAGGGCAAAGCTGATCCGGAAAAAAAACCTTTTTTCGGCCCACCCTAGTATACATAGCCGTTCATCTCAGTTACATAACGCTGCATAGACCCTGGGCCATGTACCTCTCAAATAATAAGACCTCTTTATGCATTCACAATGCATGCATTGTAAATGATTAATCGTTCCTGATTCGTGACGAGTAGTACACGAGGATTTTGATTTATTTCTCACAACTTTATTTTAAGATGAAACTTTATTCTAGAGTCCCGTATTTAAGTATGCACTATGATATCAGCATAAATATATTATTTAGATACCAATGTCGTGATGCAACCCAATTAAGAAAGAAATTAGATTGAAGCCGAATCCTTTACCTTAGTTTTTTGGCTGTTTTGGGTTAATGGAGCATATATTGAATTTCAATTTGCCTCCGCAGAGAGACATTATACTTCAACCACGATGGCGATATTTCATTGTTTGTCTCCCTCTTATTTCCTCTTAATATTTTGGGCAGACACGATTCCAAATAGAAGTTTCCTCGAACCCGATTTTACAACCAATTTGTGCTCTAGCGATGAGTAATTTGAAAATACTAAGTTTGGCTTCAATTTGAAGAAGTTGCGAGTATGTTTATCTGAGATAAAATTCCCCTAAATGTACTCTCCGTAATTTTTTCATCGTTATATCATTGACATGTTTTCACGATTTCACAATGTTGGCACAGTAAAACTTTGCGAAAATTTCATCATACTTGGTTTCCTTCTCCAACATTGGTTGAATCGTGGATTGTAAGTACGTGGATTGACCTGACGAAAGATTGTCAATATTTATCTCACATAGTAGCGAGCGCCTTCAGGAGCGAAGGCGCTAAATTAAAGATGTATCTCAGTTTATGTCACAACTAATTCTTGGGAGTAATGTTTTTAAACACTCATTTTCAGGACAAATTGGGAAGCCAGAATGTCAACAGAGAATATCACGGAATACCATTGGAGGTCCACCTCGCCAGTGAAATTACTGAGCTCAGAAGCATTTTGAACCACTCAGGGGTGGATGGTTTCGCCATGAAAGTTGACCCCTTGTACGAGATTAAATCCGGAAACTACTGGTACTTACAGGTAAATATAAATGAATTTCAGCTACTGCTGGAATCGAAATTGGAACGGTAACCTTTGATAGTAAAGAATAGTTTGAAAAAGTATGCTCCACCCAATGGGGAACATACACTAGTTTTTATAACTCATTGAGTGATACGTTTGTTAGCTAAAGTGTGCTTGGCGTACATTTTGCTGGAGAATTAAGTTGTGTTACAAAGATATTACTCCTTAAAAATTGAACATTTTCGGCAGTTTAAAAACACGACGAAATCGCATGACGTCACGACACGGTATCACGGGCGTTGTTTATCTGTTGCACGTGGGGGTAAGTTGTTTAATGAATACTAGGCGAAAACGTTTGCATTCATCTCATTTGCTTAATGCAATAAACAAATTTATTTAGATTGTTTTATTTAAGCAGTACGGATCATGATGAGCAAATCATCCATCAATTATATAATATCTGTATAGTGCCCTGTTTCTTTTCACTCCATGAATCTCTGCTATGACCAAGCTTTCGCTGTTTTTTTTTAAGAATATTGCCACCAAAAGGAAGTCAACCAAAAGTATATTTTCGGATTGTGATGTAAAAAAATCCCTTTTCAACCATTGATTCCATCAAGAAACGGCTATGTCTGAAAACAATATGTTATTTTCGTTTTTTTCTGAAATGAACGCGTTTCCGTAGCGATATGGAACCTAACAGTGCAGTGACGTCAGAGGGCGTTTCAGGTCACGTGACTTTCGTAAATTTTCGGGAACATTTAAATAGCAATCAATACTCTTTGTGGTTGGCATAGAAAATTTTAGCTTATATACTTAAATTTGTGAGAAAATTTCGCAGTAATTGCATCGTTAATGCAGGAGAAACAAGTGCCGTGCATATTCCCCACTGCACCTCCGTTGGCTAACGAACTACTTACGCAAACCAACGACGTACAAAGGAAGTACAGTCTGGTGTCAGCTACTGCATAATTTTCCAATTTTCTTATTCGCAGGTTTTATACTCCATAGGTCCGTCTAGGACGAGGTCAAAGCGATCGGGTTACCCGGGATATCCTATGGAATACCCTGATGGCTTCATGAAACCGATAAAGCTGAAATGGCCGACCCAAGAATTTCACCAGGAAGTTCGCTCAGAGACGAATCCTTGGAGAGTTTCTGGGATCGCGGTCCTGGGAATTGTGCTGGTGCTTGTGGTGCTGAAGGTCGGTGCGAGTGTGGAACCAGTGGTGCAAAGCTTTAGCCGTCGTGTGAAGTTATTCTTGCCATCTGACAGAAAGAATGACAGATCTGAGCAGGCCATGCCTCTCAGCAGCGATGGATCATGTGACTCTTGACGAAATAATTTATGAGAAGTGACAGTGATTATGTGAACGCTGCGAGGACTACGGTTCTTCGCAAACGTCTCTTTGTTTGTGACAGTGACGTTCTGACATGGTGAATGCAACTGTTTGAATGGGCTGATGGGCCTACGGACCGTCCAGTGATGAGTTCACGGCCGTAAACTATCATGGAAGACAATTGTGCGATACCGAGGGAGGCAATAACTAAAAAATATTATATGACGGAATTCTGGCCTCCATTCGATACGATATCTTCCTCTCTTCTCGGGAGCCTACATCTGAGAATATTCACCCGAAGAGAGCCGGAAAAAAGTGGAACTATGTCTCTCCAGCAACATTTTTGTGGTGAGAATACCACAAAAATATTTGTCATAAATAAATACAGGACGAGTTAATAGAAAGATAAAAGTGATTTTCCGAAACTGAAGACACAAGGAGTGTGTTAACAAGTACTTACTAGTAAAACATAATGCATGGAATGGTCAGTGATCTTTTTACAAATGTCATGGAGTGACTATAAACTACCTCGTAGCTAATAAATCCTAAGAGATTTTACCTTTTTTCACATATGCATTTTCTATGCTTTGTGCTTCACTGATAAAGCCGAATCGACTTTCAACGGTTTCTGTGTTTCGAAGTACGCTAGTGTGGGCTGAGGAGAGTTTCAGATATCGATATGAAGTACCTTCAGAGTGTTTCATAATTATTACCATAGAGTAAGTACAATATAGAGGATCCACGCATAGGGCAAAACTGTTCAATGTTTTGGACGTAGTACTGGAAGGTTTCCATTGATGGCGTGGCAAGAATTTTTCGCATTACATCACGAACAGTATATAACGCATCTATTGCTTTCGTTTTTCTAATCAACTTAAGTGGCACATAACATATGCTATTATTTTAGTTTTGTTATGTAATTATAATTGAGTCATATGCTTTCACCTAAAGTCAACAGCCACATGGATAAGTTAACATTTCTCTCACTAATAAAGTGCACATATCTTGTCATTGGGGGGATTTCTTGTTGTTTCATTAAAATACATAATCCACCGCTGCAAGGAGCAGACCACATGACACTTCTTGATTGTGCCACTTAGGTAGATTAGAAGAATGAAAGCAAGGGAAGCGATATACATCATATGTGATGAAACACGAAAAATTCTTCCCACGCCATCTATGGAATCCTTCCAGTACCTACTGCATCCAAAATGTATAATATTTTTGCCATTCACGGTTAGCCCTCTATTTTATACTTACCCTACCTTGTTACCCAAAAAAGAAAAAAAAATGGCTCAAATTTTGGTGGTTTCGAACTACATAAAATCGGTAGCAGAATATTAATTGATCATTCTATTGCATGAAATAAAAGTTGAAAATTTGCGATCATTAATTTATAATTTTTCGTATCCGCAACTCAGCACAGAAATTCCATACGGTCGAGTTTCACCTCCAGTAACTATAAACCATATTTTGTAGCCAAGGAGAGGATTCCAACATAAATGTCCAGGCGAAAAGCCGCGGACGCGTCCAGCATTGTTCCAGCATCCAGCATCTTGACCCAATATGTGAACGGGAAAAAATAGGATTTTGGGAGTTTTAAAGTAATTGAAATTACCTCTTATTCGCCGGCGGCGTTAACACGTTTTTACAAACATGAATTTTGATTTGAGTATTTATCTCTGAAAATTCCCTACTTGTTGTAAGTGAAGAACGAATAAAATAATTTAATATTTTGTTTATTATTTGTTCCTTTCCTTGCGGCAAAGCTCGGGCCGAGAATTCGCCGGAGGTAACGAGTTTATTTTCTATCTTACCTTCTTTTTAGACAAAACAACTTAATCGGCCATATCATGAGACATGATGGCCTGATGAAGGCAATCGTCGAAGTGGACGGTAAAAATGTCTAAGGAAGGCCTCGTGCGAGATACATGCAACAAGTGATGAAGGATGTGAAAGAGAAGAAATACGTAAATATGAAGAGATCAGCCGATAAAAGGACTCAGTGGAGAGCTGCGTCAAACCAATCTGAGGATTGATGACCAATGATGATGACCTTCTTTTTCATCATACGTGAATGAATAATTCCTCAGGGAATCTATGAAATCTTCCCGAGAGTCAAGAAAATCTTTGGTAAATGGAGATAGCAGGGTAGTTTCCCAGCCATTTTTTTTATCTTGATCAAACATTTATAACCTCTGGAGTACATATTTTAAGCCGTTCGATTTTAAAATGACGCTACGTGTTTTTCCTCATTAATTGAAAAGTGAAAAGATTCTCTACTAATTTATTGCCTATCGATAGAAGGGCTAAAAATTTGTGTTTCCTGAAATTTTCACAAAAATGGCTACTACTTCATCATTCGGTGGAGGAAGATAAAGATGTCCCTCTTTGAGCCTCCTCTCATATGTATAATTCTATCCCCACCCCTGACTCCCTCACCGTATTTTCCAAACCCTCAGACACTGAAGACCGTCCACAAGTTCTCGCCTTTTTCTTTACCCTTCACCCGTCTCACCGCCCCTTTTTCTGTCTCCCTATATAAGCTCGCACACACAGATACATGTTGCCTGAAGATGCTGTAAAAAGCGAAACCCGGTCGCAATATAAGTTGTTCTCTATGGAAGTTGCTCATTTTTCAGTTACTAATATGTTACGTTCCCACTCAATCATGCCTGAAACCTCAGAATTTGCCCTCAAATCGGCTTCTCCGCTGATTAAAAAACAAAGTGCGTCTCTCAATCTTGAACCCTCTACAGAAACACACACAAGGCCCCCGGCAGCGATCTTTTGAATAAAATCAGTGAGACACACAAGATCGAAGACCAACGATAAACTAGAAAAAAAGCTGAGGAGGTGAAAGAGTTTGATTATCTGTGAAGCCGAGTAACCAGCGATGGATGAAGCAAGAAAGAAATAGGTAGTAGAATAGCCCAGGCAAAAAGGTCATTCTCCCAGAAAAAAGTATAATTACAGCTGGAAATAAATGCTTGGGTAAAAGGAAATACAATATCATAGGAAGCATGTGTGTCTTCCTGGCAGTAAGGCATGGAAGATGACTGCAGCAGAGGAATCAAGGAATCATTAGAAATGGGGCACTACAGAAGAATAACAAAAAAATTAATTGACCGGGTGGCAAACGAAAACATCCTGGGAAGAGGGGTAGAACAGAGAAGTCTAATAAATCGGAGAAAAATAATTGGCCCTATCTTGAGACAAGAAGGCCTTATGTAAACAATTGTCAAGGTAAAAGTGAATGGGAAGAATGGAAAAGGAAATGGAGCCAGTTGTTAAGGATGTGAATGGGAAGAAATATGGCACGAAAACGTTGGTTGATAAAAGAATCAAGGTAAGAGCTGTGTTATATCATTCTTATGATAGTTGACTGATGATGATGGTGAACTATAGTAACTGTCTTTGGCACAATGTAGTGGAAGGTAGAAACTGACATATTAGAAAAATTATTTGCACTATTATAAAACACATTGCTTTGGTGAATGGCTACCAAGCAAGTCTGTTATGTAACAATATGTTATGTAGAAAATGCCGCAAGGTAGCCCTCTTGAGCATCTCTACGCTAGCAACCTCACAACAGGAGATGGTGCAAACTCATATGTCAGCAATCTCTTGCTTAGGGTTGCGAGACAAATTCTAAAAGACAAATACTGAGTTGCAATATACAACCCCGTATCTTTACAAAGCCTCCTCTGCCATTCAAAAGATGGTATCCAGCCCACTCACCAATCTGGTGTTAAGAAAGTCAAGTGACTGTGCCAAGTGCTACATTGGACACTCTGGATGGAATTTTTTGACTTATGTGAAAGGACACAGGAGGTGTTGGGAGAATGGTGACCCATCCTCCCTCACGGCCAAACACTTGCTAGACACCACTGTCATTTCACCCCAGACATCCTCCACATTGAGAAGAAAGGACCCAAATTGAACGCGTGGGAGAAATTGGAGATCCTTCAACATGACAAAAGCAGCTTGCTGAATGAACAATTGTTCCCCAACCACTCCCCCCTCCTCACTATCTAGTTTCCTATAAAGCATTCCTATAACCCCCCATCCATTGCACCCTCCCCCCCTGCTAGACCCTATATATACCTGAGTCCCTGACTTCCCCAAGCATTGTACCCGAGGATGGCATAACAGCCGAAACATGTCTTGTACAATTAATAAAAATTGCTGGAAAAGTGCAAATAACATTTTTAAATATGTTATGGTGGATTATGTTGGTATTTTTGCTATAAAATGTGATGAATTTTGCTGTGACGTGACTTTTATCAGAAGGTCATGTGACCCTTCAATACATTTAAGTACCGAAATAATAATTATTACCATTGCTTATTGGAAGTAGCTTTCACCAGCCTTTTTATGCACACAAGACATTACTCTTGTTCTACCACCACTGATAGAATACTTAACAACCTATTGGGGTCAATCTTTCAATTCTGCCACTGATTTTGAGTCGAGTACATTGCATTAGAGTAAAAATGAAACATACATATATGATTGCTTTCTTTATCTGTATTATTCCATTCTTGAAGTTTATCTACTGTTTGTGATCTAAAATACTATATATGTAGTATTACTTTATCTGGATTGATGTCCTCATTGGTTCAACATGTTAGAAGAAAATTTCATTTTTATAAAGCCATGTTAAATGATAAAAAACTACATGCATCTTCCCTCAATCACATCACCAAAAAGACTGTAGATGTCACTTGTTAAAGAAAGTGAAAAAAAGTGACGTGAATGTGAATTTAAATTATCATAAATGTGAGTGCAGTTAGGGGTCAGTGTCATAGAAAACCAGTGAGCCCAGATATCATTCCGAGTGTGGCTATTGCATTTGTATTGAACAAAGATGGAGAAGGATAATAATTCATCCGTTGAATTAGTAGATAAAAGCCGCTTCGTGACTTGTTTCCATAACATGCAGATATTGAGGAATGAAAGAAAATTTTGTGATATTACATTTAAGTAAGGCGCTAAGAATTCCAGAGAAAGTTTTCAGTTCTTTCTCCTGTGACGACGAATGTGCTGAAGTGTATCGAGTATGATACGATACTTGCATTTCACATTTGGTAATGATTTAATATATGTAGACTTAATCAAAACCAGTGTCACAATTCCATATACCCTCAAAATTGCACTTCAAGCAAATTCGTGAATCTCATTTACCACCAGGTAAATGATAAGATTATCCACGCTCATTGAATTGTCCTTGCTGCTACAATAACATTCTTTAAAGCCATGTTTGAGTGTGATATGACAGAATCGTCAAAAAGATGTAGCTATGATGGGAATAGAGTACGAGTAAGCAGTCAGAAGAAACTCTACAAGAGACGACTAAAGAAACCTTCAGTGTTGTAGATATTTTATTTGTTACTTTCTTTGCAGTGTGTTGGAATCTCTCATAAACTTTGCCTACTCTGGTCAGCTAAGGGTTGACGCTATGAACGCTCCATCCATTCTGGCAGGATCATGTTTTCTGATGCTTGAGAGAATTGAACAGTTTTGTTTAAATTTCCTCCTTAAAAGGTGTGCACAGGTGAGTAGATATTTTCTCCTGTCACAATGAATGCGTTGATGTGTAAGTGTTAAATTTTCACATTTTGAAATTCCAGCAATTACATTTGATAATTATGAAAATTTTTAATTCGATCACATTTTGATATTCCAACAATTGCATTTTTAAAAGAACTTAACCTTTATTTTTATCCTTTACATAGAACCTGTAAAAAATAGATTAAACAATATGTAGTGATTACATCTTTATGGAGTAGATAACCTTATATGACTTTCAAAAAACATCGAATAAGGTAGCAACCAATAAAATTGTTTGGCCGACTTATTTTAACCTAAAATTGCAAATGCATCCATAAGCTGATTCAATACTAGAATTAATCACTCATAAATTTATGTTCACATTACTTCCATAAGAATTATTATGGTTTTTGTACCAAATCAATTACATAATCTAATTTAAAAAAGGATTCCAATGCAATAAATAGATTGTTAATTGCATATTTTTTATTCATACAAATGAAATAAATAACAGATAAATAACCACAGTCATACTCTTCTCTAGTTTGCAGGCATCAAAGGGCTCTCAAAAATTTGTAGGCACAACAATTGAGCACAACGGTAGAAAAGTTCAGCTTTGCAGCAGAACCTCTTTTACCAAACCCCAACATATTCATTAAACTTTCTAGTAGAGCAGTTTGTTATTCAGGTACTCAAGTAACATTGGTGGATTTTGGTAATTAGGATGATTTATGTTCTTTGGATCGTTTACTGCATATTGGACGATGAGGAGGAACCTGGAGGAGATATGATTCTTAATACAATTCACACTGGAGAATATGAACAGAAATGGTATTTCTGGGAAAACCCCTTTAAAGATTTAAAAAAATTTCAGTATGTTGACATAATAGCGATAACCATAGAGTATTTTGCATTTATGCCTTTTATAGATAATACAATCCCAAACTCCATGGTTTAACCATTCCAATCAATTACCCAGACAGCATGTAAATTTTCTATCTGGATATAAAGGATGACGAATAAGATACAAGTCACACCACCTTGGGTATTAGTAAAAGGTGTACACATTATATGTATATAAAAGAATAAATGACGTGTATATTTCAAAGTAATTTTGGCACATTATCAATAATACTGGAGAGTTTAATCAATACCCATATTTTTTTGTATGAACTAAATAATTGCACAAGATATTCTATGTACTTTTTGTCTTGGATACAAGTATTATATTCACACACAGCTTGAGTTCTATTTTTCGTCTACCATGGAGACTACCACGTAACAACATCACAACTGCCTATGAACCTAGGGAACGCTGAACCAGTCCACTTTGTTTTCGGAATACCGCTCATCACATCATTCCATCTTTTCCAACTCATTCACCTTAAGACCCTGCCTATATGGGTTTTGCAATACTGCAGTGGGGTCAACGAATACATTCTAAAGCTTGGGCCGCTCCGTAGACTCGAAGTAAATTGTAATGATCTTAACACTGTCATATGAGATAACTGACGTGAACTGCTCCCAGGTGGTTCATTAGTGAACCAGTGAGGAAGAAGTGTGTGCATGGACCTCGGGAAATGAGGCAATATATTGCATGATTTAATTTAATTTTACCACTGTAATGGTAAGTTTTACACCGGTACATATAAAACAGAATAATGAGAGCCTGAATCTATATTTGAAAGTGGCATATAAAACCTATATTATATTCCTGCACTTTTGCATCTCTATGTACATATTTTGTAGATGACATTTCCATGGTCGATATCTTATCTGTCCAAAGCGGACGAATGGATGGTACACGTTGACGAAATGACCCTAGGTATACATGAATCTTTTTGTCAGTAGATACTATCCAAGTATAAAAAGGATATGATTGCATCTGTGCTAACTGGATAGCCACTACCACCAAACTCATTAAAAAAAATCCTAGTTTCCAAGGTAGGAATTCATCAGCTAAGTTATGGCACAATGGAATCCATAAGGGAGAAACTTATGCTGTAACATTAAGCTAACTGTGTTTATTCCAATTTCAAAAGTGTAATTCTAAAAAAAAACTCAATTTTAGCTTACCAAAGCACAAGCAATAGACTCTTTTTTTATCCCCAAGAGAATAAGTCAATTTCATACATTCATATTATGAGAATGATTAAATATTTATTACATATCTACCTTAATCTGGGCATTTTAATATGTCAGAATATCTGCACATAGCCCAGTGGTTACTTCCTTTCTGCACACATTCCAAAATATTCTACTGCAGCGCCATTTGTAACCTACATGATTCTACATTAGCCACTCCTATGTCATCAGCATTAAACCATATTTTCAAGCAGAGTTTTAAAAAGGATGTAAAATACCATCAAAATATAAGTCTACAAATAGCCCAATGAAATGCCAACATTGGCTACTCCAAGAAACCCCAGCAACTAATATCACCTTTGATTACTTCATTTACTGAATATATATTGGTTGGTACTACCATATGAAAGAAAAGAGAAGTCTGCTGAGAGTTCTAAAAAGAAGAAGGGACAACTTAATTGGCCATATCTTGATACCAGATGGCCTGATGAAGACTATCGTTGAGGGAAAAGTGAATGGGAAGATTGGAAAAGGCAGGCCTCGTATGAGATACATGGAACAGGTGGTGAAGGATGTAAAAGAGAAGAATTACGTCACAATGAAAAGGTTGGCCGATAGAAGAATTGAGTGGAAAGCTGCGTCAAAACAATCCTAGGATTGTTGACCAATGATGATGACTACCATAAGGAAATTTACCATCAGTGCCTTTTATGGAGGGAGTTATTGTTGCCTAAGGACCATGAATCATTTACTGTCTTGCATGAATAATCAACTTATTACTGAATCACAAAATAAAATGTATCTCACTACCTTTCCTGTTTCATGAAAGAACACAAAAAATGTTAATAGACAATGAATTTATATTACACACAGTTGAACTAATTTTCTTCTTAAATATGTACCTAGGCATCATTTACAAAACAATTATATATCTACTCAATCAATATGTTTCATGATTAACGTATACATCTTGATGCTAATCATAATCATGCCCCTCTGGAATCAATGCCTCAAGGCTCTGATATCAGGGGAAACTATATGCCAGCTCCTCTATTCACTTTTTCAAAATACATCTACTAACCCTTAAATAAATAGAAAAAATTTATGAGAATATTTTACCAGAAAAAACTGTTCAGTTAGTATGCATAAAAATACACAAATTATATAAGTGCTTTTTACTCTATTCCCTGAGGAAGAACTAATGTTAAATATTTATATCACCAGTAGTTGTATCCATGAATCTCCAAATAAACTCCAGCATTTATAATGAATTATATCGTGTTTCAATTCTCGTTAAGTAGGGACAATGCCAATTTTGAAAAGTTAATAATTTCAATGACAACCTACAAAGCTACCTAGCATTGTCAAATATTGTCTCTAAACAAACAAATAGCCCATAGAAGTATCAGGAAAGCTAATGGAATATGAGAATAGATAAAATTTGGAGTACTTCAATTATACTAGGGCAAGGGCCTAGCCAAGTTGACATACCGGTTCCCGTAAGATCATTGAAGTTAAGCAATGTTGGGCCGGGACGGAGGTTGGATGGGTGACCCCCTCCATACCTCTACCACGGTGCACTTGTCCTGTCTTCAAGTGGCGGGCAGGTTAAATGTGGGTTGGCACAATGGATCTAAAGAGGTCTAAGTTCCGGGGGGGGCTCCAGAAGGCCCCTGCCCACCCCTCCAATTTACATTTCAATTATACTAAACGGATGATGAGTTTGTACTGCACGTAATTTTTTGATATATTTGACATAAAACTAGAATAAGATGAGCTATGTAAATGGATGCTTGCACTCAAACTTACATGACCATAAATCCTTCTGAGCCTCAACTGAATACTTGTATCTGCAGATTTGAATGCAAAACTTTTGGCGACAAAGTAAAAATGCCTCTCAATAAAAACATCAGCAGTATGACTAAGGTCATCTTTACCCAAAAACTCAGCTACTTCCTTTGCCTTCAATGCATTCTCTGGAGTAAGACTGAAATAAAAATAATTACAGCCAATATTTCTCACTTCACTGGACTTGAAAACCAGCAATGTTAAAAGGCTTAAGTAAATTTGGCACCATAAACAAAATGCTCACCTTTTCAGGAGAAATTTCAAACAAAACTGTTCAATTCTCTCAAGCATCAGAAAAGATGATCCTGCCAGGATGGACGGAGCGTTCTTAGCGTCAACCCTTAGCTGACCAGAGTATGCAAAGTTTACGAGAGATTCCAACACACTGCAAAGAAAGTAACAAATAAAATATCTACGACACTGAAGGTTTCTTTAGCCGTCTCTTGTAGGGTTTCTTCTGACTACTTACTCGTACTCTATTCCCGGCATAGCTACATCTTTTTGACGATTCTCAGTCATATCACACTCAAACATGGCTCTAAAGAATGGTATTGTAGCAGCAAGGACAATTCGATGAGCGTGGATAACCTTATCATCTACCTAGCGGTAAATGAGATTCACGAATTCGCTTGAAGTGCAATTTTGAGGGTGTATGCAATCGTGACACTGGTTTTGATTAAGGCTATCTTAAATCATTACCAAATGTGAAATGGAAGTATCGTATCACGCTCAATACACTTCAGCACATTCGTTACCACAGGAGAAAGCATCTACAAGAAATATTACGACTGAAAACTTTCTCTGGAATACTTAGCTCCTTACCTTTAAATTAATATCACAAAATTTTCTTTCGTTCCGCAATATCTGCATGTTATGGAAACAAGTCGCGAAGCGGCTTTTATTAACAAATTCAACGGATGAATTAATATCCTTCTCCATCTTTGTTCAAGGCGAATGCGATAGCCACACTCGGAATGATATCTGGGCTCACCGGGTTTCTATGACTGTGACTTCAACCTGCACTCACATTTACGCCAATTTGAATTCACAATCACGTCGCTTCTTTTCACTTTCATGCACAACTGACATCTACAGCCTTTTTGGTGAAATGATTGAAAGGAGTCGCCAAGGCCGCCTCGCTATCCTCTCTCTCTCCTATGACGTCACGAGACATCCGACGGAACTCGTAGCGCGGAGAAATGAGAGATGTTTTGAATACGTAGGCTCATTTAACGTGGTACCTCGATCTGGTTTTAATTCCACTAATAATATTCCATCACTTACCAGCTATACACTTACCACCCTCATCCCAAATTGAATAAAACAACTTAATTATGACTATAATTTAGGCGTTTTAAGGAGCACAACTTATGGCAGGTATTTTATAATATTTTGGTCTTATCGCATCGTATTTATTTTAAAAATAATTATTCAAATGAATGTTACTCATTGTCCCAACATTTTTCTTATGAGCATTGTAAGTGACACTCAAATACAAACAGCTCCGACACAAATAAAGCAGTACAAGCGCTAAGCATGAAAATTGTCGTCAGTAAAAAATATATGTTCAATTAAGTCAGGAACTTCATTTAGTTCTAAGTGAGTAGAACTGATTATTGCATTCATAATAATAACGTTAATAAGGTCCTCTTAATTAGAAATATACTCCGCAGCCATAAAACCACGAATACAAAGTGAATAACAATGGTGATAAGAAACTAAAAGAATTTAGCGGACAAGCTTACCCCAAGATAAAGAATACTGAGAAAATACTCATACAGACATTAAGAAAACAAATAAAGTGATACTAAATCACAACGACTTTGAGGAAATTGAAAGAAATTTAACTTGCAACCTAGTATACCTAGGTGATATATGAGATATCCTTTGTCTTATGCAGAGAAAGGGAATTAAGTGTTGAATCCAAGTAGCCAAACAATATTGGGCATTCATAGGCATGCTCTATTGGCTGAATGTTGGCGATGAGGTGAGAATCCCATGAAATCCCATTCTTGGCTACCCCACGTTGACTTCCTTTCAAATCCCATGCAGGCAAAACCATTGGCTGCATTGATGCTTCAATACTGTAAAACTTTAAAATAATCACACTCGAGTACCTTGCATGGGTTCACTGATTACAAAATACGAACTCCCGATTTTCCGTGCTAATGACCATGGTGAAGGGTGCACGGATAATCGGGATACGCGGATAATCCGCAGTTAGGTTCTTTCCGGATTCATTTCTCCACGGTGCGCCGCCAGAATAAATAAACTCCATAAGGAAATAACACAATCTTCCAATAAAAAGATCCCCACTGCACACAATGGCATTTAATGACTAAAAATAATCCAGGAGAGCTATTACGGCCGCAATTAAATGTTCGCAAGCTTCGGTTGGCGGCACGAAGGCTGGCGTAAGACATAGGACCAATGGGTAGTGAAAGTCACGATTGGAGGAAAATAACATAAGTTTGAAACCACTGCCGATACACGGATAATCCGCAGTCCGGATAACGCGCGCACGGATAATCGGGAGTTAACTGTTTAAGCATCAATTTAAAAAAGACAACTAGCTCAAACACATCAATCAGCTTGTTTTTAGCTTGCAAAAAAAATTATACTCATTAAGTGGATAGATAAAAGCAAACTACTCAATGATTATCCTTATTTATATCAGCATACTGAATATTTTTAAATCACTAAAGGGGTTTCCCCAGAAATATCCATTTTTGATCATATTTTCGATTATAATCTTATGATGGTTAATAAGTTGAAGTGCTGATACTAGACCGCAAGGAAGATTATTTTTTTGGAAAAAATTGTTTACTATGAATAAGAATATTTCTGCCCATATGTAGGTATAAGTTCCACACAAAATCTTGAAAAATATATCTTTAATCTAATTTTGTGGTAAATATTAGAAAAATAGTCTAGCGTAATGCCACAATTCTTCTCTGACAACATTAAAAAAATAGTTACAGCGTACAAACAGATGTAAGAACATTATTATCAAACATTCACTAGTTTCTTTTTTTGCGTTAAGAATTTTCCAAATACTCACCAAATTATATAGCTTTGATCATTAATTAGAAAAGTTTTAGATGGAAAAATCACTCAACATGTATATTTTTTTTGGGTAACTACAGAAGAAACTCGCAATTAAGAAGTCAACGGGACCGGAAATTAGACACTGTGTAATATCAAAGATCGTATGAACGAGTATTCTTCATCAGCATGACGCTATTTTTTGTTTCCTGAAATATACACTTTCGCTGCGCACTTGCATGAATCAAGAAGTTCTAATTCATGAATGTACCTTTAAATGTGTATTCATACCAACAGGGTTCATAAAGTTATACACAACTAACTTGCTCCTTTTCTCCAATGAATCAGAAATTACGCAATCAAGCGTCGTTGCAAAAGTTTCGTGCAGTTTTGGACTGGGCCTATACAGCTTCATCAGCGCATTTTTCTATATTACTTTAATCTCTACTACAAAAAACTTGCACCGTAAGCGATGTATTTATATTTTTAAGTTATGGATGCATACACTATGGAAGTGTGCGATTTGCGCGATCAATTGCAACTAGATGCTGCTCCCGATATAGAATTTAGAGGAATAAATTTCCGCTAGAAGAAAATCATATGCTCCGCGTTATGATTAATAGATTAGACCTAAATTAAGCTAAAACAGTGAAAATATTCTCTCATGGATGCTGTGTCAATCATGTATTTTGTGCAAATAATGATATTCCCGTTAATTTGATGAAATAGCAACCGTAATTCTCCCCTGGATTCAGCTTATCTTTGCGTGGTTATTACCGAAACGAAGGCTTAATTAAGTTAAGCTTAATCCTTACCTCCTTTCAAAAGTAGATTGTACAAGCCACGCACTTGAACGGTGAAGCCGTGATAATTTCCTTTACACTTCTACAGCTACTAACGATGGTAACATTATAAATCGATAATTTACGTACTGCACTATGCTCTGCGAAAGCTTAAGTTGTGGCTCTATTCAAATCAGGTCGCCTGCTCTTCATCCACTAAATTGCAGGCATCATTTAAAGTTTCGATACGGCTAAAAATTGTGGAATAATTTTGCGTATTGTTCTTCCACTGATTCTGATCAATCGAGGGGATTTTCGTCTTGAGCATTGCAGCTCCAGTTTCGGCCACGCACGAAGACGTAATCGGAAGTATTACCCTCCTAATCCCGTCACTGAGGGGATAACTCCATTCTCCCTCAAGAAACAGCTATGAGACTCATGGTATTGGAGTATCTTACGTCATTTGGGAGGTTGATCCAGCTGGGATTCAAGGCCAGGGAATGTGCGCGGGAAATAAACATCGACAGCGTAGTCACATATCTTACTCCTGCTCTACCTCAACAGGCTATGCCTGCGAAGAGGGAGGACAAGACACTGGAAAGTGAGGTCTTTTATTATGAATCAAGATATGCCCACAAAACAATATTTGAACGTGTTCGACCCCGTGCACAGATTCCTTGCGAAGGTGGGCACTTCAAGAGCCTCAAAGGTGGGCTTGCGAGGCTTGCTGAGCCAGCGGGGGACACTGCTCCCGTTGAGCGAACGGGAGTAGGGGGCTAACGAATGGGCCTTATCCTGGCTGGGTACCAACTAAATCCCACCCCTGATGCCCTTCGGGGTGTATCGTTGGACTAGGATTCTGACGAGGCTTTCTGCTCCCTCTACGTCGGCGTTTCCAATAGGATGATTCTCGTTATCATCTAGTCTTACGTGTATCTTTAACAAGGATTAGGCTACAAAACCCTTATCAGACCCTTTAACACTCCGCAGGAACGCAGCTGCAGCTTATCATGATAAGTTCGTCTTTTAGGATATTTTTCCGATCACTGGGTTGGAACGAAAGGCAAGAAAGGTACACTAATACACGACATAAATATATATGGGCTAATGAACGGTTTTCACCGTCGATTATGCATGCGCCCAGAACATCATTATAATGAATGTGCGACAAACTAAGTGATCGTAATAACCAAGCGAACTAGTATTATCTCTGGTTTTCTTGGCTGTCGGCGACGGAAGAAGGGCAGGAACATGCTTACTTACGAATAGGAATATTTTCCTCGATGACTACATCGAAATGTTCAATGTGGACGGTAAATGAAACCTAATTCTTTCGAAGATAAGTATTTCCAGTCGGAATTATTAGGCCGTTGAGCATGGTTGGGTAATCAGTCTGAAATATGTAGGTAAAAAAAAGTGTCTTAGTGTAGTATGCATGACTGAAGCAACCGCTCGAACGCAATAGCATCTCTCCCGACGCCCGTCAAAACTTTTTGGAGCGCTTTTTCCTACATATTTTGAATACCCCTCGCGAATACCCCTCATGGATTTATGCTTGGGGCAAACGGATAGCAAAAAATGCCAGGACGAAAATGCTGTTAGTAGCAATAAGTTTCTCGCGGGCGAGCATGTCCGTGCTTGACTAATTTAGGTTCTTATTACTCGCATTTGGTAACTCTGGACTTGTGGCAACAAAGCCGAATGCATTTTAAGTCGTATTAGTTTCATATTTTGAGTACCACTAAGCCTATGATTCAAAGTCATCATTAGCATTTTAGCATTGAAAAATGTATTATCCCCCAAGGAATTCACATTTCATGCATGATGTGCATAGATTTTAACGTATCAGGTGATGATTTGTGGAAATGTGTGACACTTAGCATTATCACAGAGATCATCATCATCGGTCATCAATCCTAGGATTGGTTTCACGCAGCCCTCCACTCAACTCTTCTATCGGCCATCCTCTTCATATTGACGTAGCTCCTCTCTTTTACCTCCTTCACAACTTGCTCCATATACCTCATACGAGGCCTGCCTTTTCCATTCTTCCCATTCACTTTTCTGTCGACAATGGGGGCGTTTACTCGGAACCGAAATAGCAATTTTGTACACGAAATCGTTAGATGGAAACAAAAAAAGAATTTTAATGAAAAAAATAATCTTCTAACCACAACGATTCACTCAAAAATCAAAATAAGCAAAAGGTGACGCCCACCGAAAATGCTGCTGTGATAACATTGACGTCATTTTCCTCTCGTCCTTGACTGCTTTCAGGGGAGTGGAGGGGGATTCTCGGAAGGTCTGCTCGCACAGATCCTGTCGCAATCGCTCCGATTGGCCGAGTCAGCTGTGCCCCCCCATTGCGATAAGGCAAAGTAGCTTCGCGGGCTCAGTTGTGATTGGACGAAGTCGACGTACGTCAGAGGTTGCACCACGCCCACTTTTCCGAAAGGGTTAAAAACATCAGTTTTTCGCCGCTTATAACTCGGGAAATAATAGTTGGATCAAAAAACGGAAAAATACGGGTCTTTTTATTTTACAAACTCTATCAGATTCGGCAGTAAATAAATATGGTGAACGACCCCATTGTCTTCATCAGGCTATCGTGTCTTAAGTTTATGGATACTTAAGTTGCAACGTCAACTTTTTGGAGTTTTCATAAGTCTTCTCTTTTCTCCCACTCTTCTTATGACTTCCTCGTTAATTACTGGGTCGATCCATTTTATCTTCAATATTCTTCAGTAACACAAAATTTCGAATGCTTCCACCCTTTTTTTCTCCGCTG
The DNA here is from genome assembly GCA_933228895.1 of Platycnemis pennipes. Classification (NCBI taxonomy): domain Eukaryota; kingdom Metazoa; phylum Arthropoda; class Insecta; order Odonata; family Platycnemididae; genus Platycnemis; species Platycnemis pennipes. The sequence goes on along the minus strand of OW121854.1, from coordinate 119,924,812 downwards.
CTGCTTTGTCCATACTTCACTGCCATATAATAGAATGCACCATATGTATGTTCTAATGAAATGTTTCCTCACTTCCACGCTAGTATTTGCAGCTGTAAGCAGAATCTTCTTCTAGTAAACTGTCCTTTTCGCTTGGGCAATTTCTCTTTTACTTCGTCCATCGCTGGTCACTTGGCTTACCAGGTAGCAGAACTCTTCCACTTCCTCGATTTTTTGTTTTCCTAGTTTAACATTGGTCCTGGATTCCTTTCTCCTACTGCGTATAAATACCTTAGTTTTCCTTTTATTGAGATACTTTGTAATTTTCCAGATTAAGTTTATTACATCGACCGAGGTTTCAGCAAGCCACCTTGATAAAGGCAACATGCTGAACGACGAGCAGCAACTGCTGAAACCAGGGTCAGTGTAATAAACTTACTGTGGAAATGTACAAAGTATTACTGCAATAATGCTAACCATAATGTGCACGCCAACAATGCTAAGATCCATCATTGTAAAAATGATTACCTTGACTTGTCGTCTGAGCTTTTGTGTCCATTGCAGGTCTCATCATAAGGGTGCATTACCTAAGATGAAGTAGCATCTTGGCTATTTATTGGGAGACATGCCCCCCTCCCTTAGCCTTATTTGGCATTGTCTCTCATGTCCTCTCCTTCCCCACTTGCGTCATAAGGAGAAGACTCCTCTTGGACCCTGGGTGTTTTGGAGGGTATTCCCTCGGGTGGTGGATGAAGAAGGATTGATGAAGGTGTCGTCAATGCAGCAGAGTTGTCGTCATCTGGCCACATGGGGAGGAGAAACTGAAAATCTTCAAGGACAAGCTAAACTCAATACATCCATCTATTCAATTTACCATGGAGGTTGAAGAAAATGGATGCCTTTTTTGGATGTCCTGGTGCAGAGTGGTGCCAATAGTGGTTCTCTTCATCACATGGTATACCGGAAGAAAATGCACACCAACCGGTACATGCACACAGCCTCCCATCACCATCTTAAACAGAAAGCTGTTTTAATCAAAATGCAGGTGCACAGGGCCAGAGCGGTTTGTGAAGAATCCACATTACAAACTGAAGTGGACCACATTGTAGCAGCACTTGGAAAGAATAGCTACTCAGTCATTTGTCAGGAGCAACAACAAAGATCGTCCCAAAGCGATAGCGATCCTTTATGTGGCTGGCATTTTGGAACTCATCTCCCGAATACTTAGGAAAGCAGACATCGAGACATGGTTTAGCACGCTGACCAAAATCAAAGATATTTCTGCATTGAAGCTTTCGCGGCTCATGATGATAAATAATTGAACATACTGGTCACTTTTTCAAGGGATTCCCTTGAAAAAGTGACCAGCAGTCGGTCACGAAACGTCGGGGCAAAATCCGATATACGACGCGGCATACACCCGTATGTTCCATTATTTATCAAAATCAAAGATGTTTTGCCATCACCAAAGGACCGGCTATGCCCTTTACTGACTGAGGGAGTTTATGCGATCCCCCTGTTCACGCGAAAGAACATACATCGGGCAAACAGGGCGCTCAGTGGCATACTGGCTCAAAGAGCACCAGAGAGCGATTGAATTGAATGTGATAGAAATGGAGAGGTCAAAACAATGATTGATCTGACATGGAATCACTCATTAATAAAAATCACAGTAGATAACCATCATCAACTGACAACTTAAGGAAGCTATTTAAGAAAGTCAAAAGGTAAGAAAAACATCAGCATATCTCCAGCACCTATCACATCACATTCCTTCAGCCCTTACAATTTATTTTCTCATCCAGAGATTCAAAAGACTCATCTTTCTCTCTCTGATTCCATATTGATCATTCCATTTATTTATTGCACAGCTCCCTCAACCTAGCAACAAGCTGACCCCACAGCACCTAACTGAACATATGAGAGCTTATTAGCATTTAAAACTTGAAAGCTCAGCAATAACTATTTGCTACACACTGCCCACCCTATTTAACTCCATCGTGGTCTTACTTGAACAGTCTTAGTCTATAGTTCCATTAAACCAATACAATAGACCAATTACAATAAAACCTTGTATTTGCATCATCGGAATCCACGTTTTCCTGCGATTTATATTTCTATCGTGTCCCATCAAATTTCCTGTGTCTCCAACATATGCAGAACTCCCTATCTACACCATAACATTTTCCATTTTCCTGTTGTTTGCGTTAGATGCGGGTAAGATGGGGTACACTAAAAAAAAAAATTCCCTTCTATGACATTTAACCATTAATACCAGTCTACATGAAACACTTTTTTTTATCTCGATTCCTACATATACACATAAAAAACAAGAGAGAAAGCAGTAATATGCTCCATTATGAACGAGTTTGAACGTAGCAGTGCAGGACAAAGCACCACCAGTGACGAAGAGATTAAATATTTACACTCGTGATCTCTTTGCTGGGAAAAGATTCATGCTATGAAATGAAAGTGATTAGGCCACCATTTACGTCATTTAGGAACACCTGTGAGAGTATATTTAAACTGTACCAAAGTTCATAATATGATAAATGAAAATGAATTTTTACCCACACACAATGAAAAGGTTAAAAATACAAGAACTGATGGTGGTCAATAACATGGGATGATTCATCACATCATTGCGCTGCTTTGACTCAACAGTTTTAGTATGGGTTATTGAGAAACAAAACTTGTTAAAACTTGTTTCATCACATGAAAACTGCATTGGATAAAGAAAATTATTCTGTTTATGTAATTTTTGAAGTTGGATAGTTGATTACGCTGGCCGACCAGCAAGGTAGCCAATCATTCTCATGTGCTATTAATGTTATTCTCAATTACTATGGAACATAAATTTTATTGTACTTGGAAATGGGAAGTTGAAGTGAATTAGAATATTTTCAGATGACTCGAGGGTTTTCGGGTTCCTTCTGCCTTGGTTTGTCCTGCTGGATGACAGTTTCATCGGCATTTCAGACACCATTTTCAAGTCCGAAGATCGAGTCCCATCAAATTTCCTAGATCTTTGTGCTACGTATTTCACTTATTTTATCCTATTTATTTCCCATGTCCAATCTCCTATACTTCGGACCTGAGATGCCATCTGGAATGCTAGCGAAACTGTCATCCAGTAGGATGAACCAATGCAGAAAAAACCCAGAAACCCTCGAGTCATCTTCTAATCACTCCAAAGGCTTCAATGGTGATTACATGTAATCCTGCAGAAGCCTTCGCAGCCATTAGAACATTTTCAATTTAGGCATAAATAAAAATTGTGGATTTTAATGATGCAACTCGCACCGATATGACAAAAAATCTAAGATCTGTCTCTACAATGGATACAATTATGAAAAATAGCAATGTGATTCAGAAACATGCTAGCTAGTCTAGACATCTGTTGAAAAAAAGAAAATGCCAAGAAATCACGGTATGAAGGAATACCAACTTAAAAAGTGGTTTTTACATTCTAGATTTCAAATATCACCATGATTGACCCCATCCTAAGAAAAAATGCATTGCACAATGTATAAGTTTGGGAATTATGGATTTGACATCTTCCAATAGTTGGATTGGTTGAAAAATTTATATACTTTAAGAACTTTTACTATATACATTAAGAAATAATTGATAATATTGCTCTAAATTGCACTAAAGTGTATCAGTGTTTCTTATTTTAATCTTTACTCTATATTTTTTGTTTTAACCTCAGATTGTAATTGTTTTAGGTACAGTTGAGCATCTTTAATCCGGCACAGTCGGGACCGAGGTGATGCCGGATTAGGGATTTTGCCGGACTATGGGTCATGCATGTCAACAGGTCTATTTCTGACGTCCAGGATATTTTCATTGAAAGGAGTTAATTAGTTATAACAAAATATATTCGTTTGCCATTTACTGAACATTATTTTAAAAAGAGTTACTGGGAATAATCGGAAAGAAATGGTTTCTTGATACACAAAGTTATTATTTAAAATAATCGAAGTTTCGCAGTGAGTTTAAATAACGGAATCTAAGCATTGTGCATATTGCTGCACATGTAAAAGTTTCATATTGTTATTGGAAAAGGGTATAAATTTGATATTTCTTATGCTGTGATTTGCATAACACGATTTCCTATCTCGCTCGATTTGTTATCAGCTGATTCAGCGCGATGTCAACGCGTCGGTGTCGTGTGTACGGCCGCCTATCACTACGTCGCCGCGGGCGACCGGACTGGATTATTCTTTAAAGACCATCATCAATAGTAGTTTTCCTTCAACAATTTCAGGCTGATCATCTTCATCCCCACTCGGATTTATTGTCATTAAATACCATTTCAATGATTTCATCATCTATGATATGTTGTGTGGTGAGAATATCATGGCCGCTAACTATCCTTTCGTCTAAATTTACCAATTCCATTTCCTTTAATTCAGGGTTATGGATGATGTTTGCAAACTCCATCATCATATTTTTATCCTCAGAAACATGAAGTTTTTTAAATCCCCACTTATTTCTTCTATATCAAACCTTAAAGCAGGTCACAATTTAAACCACGCGTGTTTTAGAACGGACGGTGAAATGCTATTGCCTGCACGTGAAATTTCCTGAATCACGCCTTTTGGATTGATTACGTCTATTTCTGAAATAGTTTATCATGATCCATTAGCATTTGGCCAGAAATACTAACTATGCCCTTCATTTTGACGCATTCGAAACCAGGCTATCTAAATTTAGATATAAGTGCTGATTAATCAGCACTTATATCTTCTGTCATAGTTTTTCTCTCTTATCTACTTCTTCGTGTCACTATAACAGTAAAATTTTGATGATTTTTCTCTTTCAGCTTCTTAATGTGCTATAATGTTGAAGATCCCACGTAGTATGTTTCACCCAAACGCTTTACTGATGCAACGGCGTCAAGCTTTTTCACAACTTGCACATTTTCTGCGATGATTAACGTTTTGTGCTGTTGCCACACCTGAATGGATGAGACATGTTTTGGGTGAAACATAAGAATATAACCAATGATTTTATCAAATTACGTCTAGTGGTCAATCTAAAATACGCGCGCCATTGAAAGTGGCCGATCTGTAAATCAGTCCCGTCTCGGCGATGTCTTCAAATTTATACGTTTACTTCAAGTTCTGGAATAATTCCTGTGTACACGAAGTACCAGAAATTAATATGTTTAAATTATTCTCATTCTCGAAATGGGAAAATTAATGTTAAGAATGGTATCTCGGCAGGTTATGAAGCAATGTTCCGGTTAAAAATGTTTCGGCATTTTCCACTAAGTACTAGGTAGTTGGTCATGGTAAAATTGCCGGATTATGGGTGCTCCCGGATTAGGGGTTCCCGGATTAAGGGTGCTCAACTGTATTGACCACTATTTGATTTATATATTTATTTTGACGAGGGGTTTGATGGCAGAAGGGACTGTTTTTTCTCAATCTCGCCCCAATTTTTATTATTATTATATTGGGTAAGTATGCATGTAAAACTGAAAACACTCCCTTCCCCCTATTTGCTTTTTCCCACAATTGACACTTTTTTATAGCGGTCCCCAGAAAAAAGTGTAAATAACGTAAGAGGTTTTACCCTATACTCCCAAAGATCACACAGTTTCCACTGTAGAGCCATTTTCTTTGTTCTCACCTTCCAGCAAAAGGCCTTATAGAAACCCAAAAACTACATCACAAATATATTTCACCCTTCTTTACAATTAAGTTTTAATTTCTACAATCACACCACATACTCCATTCATTCAGTCCTTCAACCTCTCATACTGTATTCTTCTTAGAACAACCACTACTGACATCTAAATCAAGATCCATCAAAACAAGAATGAAATGTGAAAATTAACAGAACAATTGACACAAAAATGCAGTATATTCCAAACAGTACAGTAAAAATTGAAATGAAAATATTTGTGAACTGAACACCTGCTAAATTCACAATAGAATGTAAATTTTTCATGAATAAACATTGTACCGAACTTTCTCAAGTTTAAAACCATTTACAACTAATTCACACATCATATCATAGGGATTCATCTTCATATATTTCTTTGAGGGAGTACCCATTGATGACCCACCTGTTTATTCACACGACCACTTAAATGAACTTTGCACTCTGATTCTGAATTTTTTAAGAAAAAATGAGTATATAATGAGATGTAATGTCCACTCACAAGCAAAAGAGGTCCACTGGAATGTGACAAAATTCCATTTTCTTTCTTTCAAAGTTACAGAGTGATATTTGACAGTAGGTATATTGCTTCATTATCACATCCACATACTAAACTGTCTCTGTCAACATCAAGTGAGTTGATGGGCTTATGCAAAGCAGGTATTAAGGAGAAGACTTCTAATCGGTGTTTTGATGCTTCGCCTCCAAGCCAACCAGCACCATCTACCTCAGACATTGATGTCCCTGAAAGAAACAGATAATTAAATAAACAGAAACTGTATAAATTAATTACTTTTAAACTAAATTTGTAGCTACACAAATATTTTGGATTTGAAGCCGATTTACAAAGAATCAATTGTTTACTGTTTCTAATGCCAACGGATTCAATGACTTATGTGAAGTCCATCTATTAAATTACAGGCAAACATGAAAAATATACTAATGTAATGTACAGAGAAGAGGATTCAAAATTAATGATGCTGTAAAGAGAGATACTGCCATTCGTTAAAGCTCAAAACTTGCAACACAAAGAGCATAAGCAATGGCAGTCAGAAGGACAGCAAAATTTTTAATTTACAACAAATACAGAAATATATTTTTTGATCAAAGACCATCACAATCACAAATTAACATAGAAATCATTTTAGATCAATTACAATGCCAATTAAATGTAATTACACTAACAAAAACATTCTTTCCATTATAGGTCCAGCTAAGCTATAATACAGCTTGTCAGCAGGTTCCTGTATTTAACTTATTGTTATTACAAAAAACAAATACATTTTGTTTTGTATTTCATGACTATGTAATTTGAGTTGGTAGAGAATATGGAACTGTCAGCAATACAGATACTCAACATTCTGAGCCACATCTTAATTTCCTTTTTAATTTAACTTACGATATTTAGATTTTTTAAGTTATAGGGGATATTATCGAATATACATAGTAGGTTCTTTTATCATCACATTTCTCTCTCCATGGCATGTGAGACACTTTTTTACTAAGTATCTTTTATATTATCCCTGAGTGTTGATTTTTTTAAACTGGTAGTATGCCCAAACTTTTATATGAATCCTCTTCTGTCCAATTATTGAAATTGCCTTTAAGTATTTTTTTAAATATTTTACTTTGCTTACATGTTAGGGTGTTCTGAGACATTATGGGCAAATTCTTTCATTTAAAGTGAAAACTCAATATTATGATTTGAAGAACAGAAAAATCTGTCATTTTATTTACAAAAAACTATCAGATTTGGCAATAAAAAATATGGTAAACGACCTCATCATACATTATCTGGTCCCAAATTATTAAGACTCTTTTATTTTCATATATTCTTCATGTAATGTAGGGATACCTGGAACATTTACGGCTATTCCCAGATTAGGATTATTTGTCATTCAATATTTGCTCTTTTTTTCTTGCAGATTAGATGATGTCAATGGTTGATCATTTTCTTACCCCAGCATATACATACCAGATTTACTTCTACCTAAGAGTGTCCCACCTCCGCCGACATTTGCCATTGCAGACGTGTTCCAATGCCACAATTCCCCACTTGCAGAGCAGGTAAAAAGGTGTTCTGGCTGATTTGGATGAAATTTCACTTCATTTACTGAAATTAAGTCAAAAATATTTCCCAGTTCTGAGTTAATTAAATTCTTCACATTCTTTTAAGTAGACACATGGTATTATTGGAGATGATCTACACCATAGCAATTTAAGGGTACACTGGTGCAAATGAAATAAACATTCTTTAAGTTAAATACTGAGATGGTTCACTGGCTTAAGTCTCAATATTTCAATGGGATATACTAGAAAAAAGGGCATGAGACTTTTCAGAAAAATCATGAGAATGTACCAATAATAGTTTTTCACAGCAAGCTTTAAGACTGGAAAAAAGAAACCAAACATATGTGCTCTCAAGAGTTAGTTTCTGAACCTTACAAGAGCTATGCTTCAATTCTATACCTAAAAATGATCTGGCCTGCAATAGAAGAATCTTGGTTAAGAGTAAGAGTGGAGGAAATACATAATAGGAATTTTGAATAGCATGAGAGAGTCAGACCTTAGAAAGAATAAATGAAGGACGTGGTGAAGGGAATACCAATGGCTAGATGGTAAGATTTGAGGAAGAGAAGCCCGGTACATGAGTGTTCTGAAGGCAAAGGGGGAAATTGAGGTAGGAATTTAACAAGAACATATAACAAAAGCAAGAACAGTGAATCCAACTTTCTTGTCATTTCATTCAATAGGCAGCCAAGGGTACACTTATGCTGAACACTTATGCACTTAAGCTCTATGAGCTACAAGTGAGCAAACATCTTAAGCATCAACTCCTGAGGTATATATGTAGTGATTGGAATCAATTACAAAGCATAGTAGCAAAGAGATTCAAAACTCAATTTGAGATGATCCTGAAGATCAGAATGGGGACTTTGCATAGTGTGCAGTCATACATCACCTCCTTTGCAGGAGTGTAGAGAACTCTTTTCAGCCAAATGTCCTCAGGGCCAGGGGCATTGGAACTATTTTCGCTGGGAGAGGCCAACCTTGAAAAGCTCTTAAGTAAAGGGTCCGCTTCCTATGAAAAGGGCCCACATTTTTTTGTGGACAGGGGGGAGTAGAGACTAGAATTCCACTAAAAGTGCATATTAAGGTGATAGAATATGCATCAGTAGGGAAAAGGCAAGCTGGAAACTAGTGAAATTTAATTTTTATTAATGAAGACTCATTTCTCAAGGGCCCGGGGCAAATTCTGAGGGGGGGGGGGGGAATATCCCCCTTGCCTCCCACTACCGATGCCGCTGCTCAGGGCTACCAGTTCAGATGCATCGACTACTTACCGGCATCTGGATGGGCATTCAGCAGAGTCACAGGAAATCTGGACTGCCTCAGGTCCCAGGCAGTCAGAGATCCATCCTCACCCCCTACTAACACCACATGCCTCTGGGTAGGGTGCTGCGTGATACACATGGCCGTCACCTAGACAAGAACAACAACACCATGCAATCAGGCAGCATGCCACCAAGCTATGAGCATAAGCTCAACTTTCATGGAGAAAAAAATAGAGACATTTAAGAGTGTACACAGCATAATTAGGGAGAAGAGCACGGAAAAAAATCCCAATATGTACTTCAGGTTTAGCAGCTAAAACATTAGTTTTGGGACTTCGGTTTCAAGGCAAATCTATATACAGTGGAATCCCGGTATAACGAGTGCTCATAATCCCTCGGAAATCACTCGCTAAATCGAGCGCTCGTTATATCCGAAGGTGTTGAAAAAACCCACCTAATTCTCATAGTCGTTCGTATTTACAGTTTTTCTTTTGTTTCCGTGGTATTTGACAAAGGTAAACAGCAAAAAAGTCATTTCAGGCACAATCTGGTAGAATATCAACATATTTCATGAAAGAAACAGGACATTTTCCATTATATAAAATATTAATTCCCCTAGTTACGATGTTTTTCTTCCAGTTCTTCTATTTCCGATCGCCGAAGAAAGCTGTAAAGACAGCGTAACCAGTCGGAATTAAAATATTATAGGTATACTGTGGAAGTTTTTGGATAATTTTGCGAATATGTCATGACGATAATATCAGCTTTGTCGAGTTTTCGAATGTTAACCGGTACGTCCATCGCGATATTTATCGTGATAATATATAGTGATATTTTATCGGGGCGCGATATCGTGATATTTTATCGGGGCGCGGTATCATGATATTTTATCGCGATATTTATCATGGTCACGATGTTTATCGTGATAGTTATCGCGATACCTACCGATAGCGATATTTATCGCACCCCGATATCTTATCGTGCCCCGACATCTTATCGCGCCCCGATATCTTATCGTGCCTCGACATCTTATCGCGCCCCGACATCTTATCGCGCCTCGACATTTCATCGTGCCCCGACGCGCCCCGATATGTTATCGGCGCCCCGATATGTTATCGCGCCCCGATATCTTATCGTGCCCCGACATCTTATCGCGCCCCGATATCTTATCGTGCCTCGACATCTTATCGCGCCCCGACATCTTATCGCGCCTCGACATTTAATCGTGCCCAGACGCGCCCCGATATGTTATCGCGCCCCGATATGTTATCGCGCCCCGATATCTTATCGTGCCTCGACATCTTATCGCGTCCCGACATCTTATCGCGCCTCGACATTTCATCGTGCCCCGACGCGCCCCGATATGTTATCGGGGCACGATAAGACGATGTTTATCGTCACGCTGAGTTATCGTTATCGCCACCTTATGATATGCTGAAATTACCGTATCCCGATATTGAATTATCAATATCGCCCATGCCTAGACCTAACTCCCTCTCCTACTCTCATCTTGCTCGTTGTCCGCCCACTCCCCTCCCACTGATGCCTGGGCCTAACAAAAGAAGAACGTAAAATCGGAGTGTGCAGAGCGTACTGAAGGCCGTAAATCGTTAATGTTTGGACATAACTGGCTTTAGGTGTTGTAGATATGGCACTCATCTTGTATTTTTAGTTTAATTAGCAGCTAATACAAAACACTATGGTTTATTTTTGCTAGGCGGTGCATCGCCCTCGAGAGATATCTGTCGTAATACCGAGCGTATACCGTGGAAGGAACTTTTTGGCCTCGCTATATCCGCTTTATTTTACATGTAAAACATAGGCCTTTTGGCGGTACAAAGACAATCACTCGCTATAACGCGATTCTCGCAATAAGCCGTACTCACTATACCGGGCTTCTACTGTATTTTGTAGACCGGTTGGTTTTGTTTGTCACTTATTACATGTGTACAGGATTTGTCTGGAAAATATCGGGAATAATTCAATAAAAAAACAGGTATACATAGCTGGTAATCGTTTATTTCTTTACAGTTCTTCAGAATAGGTCCCTCCTGCATCTACAGAATGCTAGTTAGTTAGTTATCCAGGGGAGGTGACCGACAGCTCAGGTCATTTGCACCATTTAGGATAGGTGGGTAATTGGGTAATGGTAGGAGTTTTCAGAGAACGGAGGAAGGGTGGAGAGAAACCTAGCATCAGCATTAGCCTACTCTTAACGAAAGGCGCCAAGGGGACCACGGCTTAACGTCCCATCCGACGGACGGAGTACTGAACTTGAAATGCCCTCCACTATGCACGCGAGTAGGACTGGTTTGCCACAGAAAAATCCACCACAGTCAGGAATTGAACCTGGGCCCTTGGGATGGGAAGTCAGTACTCTAGCCACCACACCAACCCAATCTCCTTACATGGTTTTATCTCCCATCCAACACATGGAGTAAAGAACTTGAACTTCTCAACTCAGCACTAAGTACGGACCAGTTAACCACTGAAAATTCTCTGTTATTGCTGGAATTCGAATGCAGACCTTCAAGAGAGAGGCCAGTACTCTTGCTACCACACCAATCTGAATCCCATTCAATTACTATCCATATTTTAATGCACGTGCAATATCCATCAAGGACAATAGAATACGCAAGGCTTTATGCCAAAGTGGTGGGGTTTCCCCCCACACAATGCTTTCAGCATGCCTGCCAAACATCCTAGATGCCCTGGAAGGCAGAAACTAAAAAGCTGTTTATATATAAGGAGGCTATAGCCTTCACCACAGTGGTGTGAACCCTCACTATTGATGCAAAAATGCTTTTTTTCAGGCTGGATTTGAGTTTTGGGTACAGAAAAGAGTCAAGTGGGACCAAATCCAGGCTATAAGGCACTTGGGGCAAGTTGTCACGTTGTGCTTGACCAAAAACTCCCTCCCAAGCAGCAATATGTGGCTGGGTGTGTTGTTCTGGTGGAGTTGTTGCAAAATGGCACACACTTCTTTCATTTTCAAATCTCCAGACAAAATTTCATGCAACACTGTTTTTGGCAAATTCAACTCTTGTGCTATCAATCAAAAACTTAAAAGCCCAACAAATTCTAAAAATTGTCCCAATTCCTCCAAATTGTCATCATTATAGCTCATTGAGGGACATCCGGTGCATTCTCCATCTTCCATGGGTTCTCTTCCCTCATGTAGACTTCTTTCATCAGATCGAAAGTCTCGGTGCTGGAATATTTGAGTTGACACAAAAATTCACCTCATAACATTGCTCTAACACATGCTGCATGTTGACACCATGATGCTTCACCAAAACAGGGTTTGCAGGAAGAGGGATTCTCAATCTCCATAGGCACAAAGGCCACTGAGTCATCTTTACCTAAGATCTCACTTTATCCATCTCCTGAAAACTGCACCACTTATGCCCTTCTATTTAGCTGGCTAGAAAATTCATTCCCGATACTTTCTGGACTAACTTTGTATATGCCTCACCATCCTACCCCTCTATCTCAGAAAAAGTTTAAGCATTTATTTATTTGATAATTTTTTTTAGTTCACCCAACATGAAAACATAATAATAGGGTAAACTAATTTCACAGTTAAATCATAATTACAATCCTACTACAAAAACAGAATACAATTAATTACAAAACAGTCAAGGCCGACTGAATACATTACATACAAATTCTGGACCAATTAACAATGTCACTAACATCGACAATATATCTATCTCTGTGAAACATTTCCATTAATCCGTTTAATTTCATTAAATGAGGGCTCCAAATCACTGAACAATATTCCACTTGTTTCTAACACATGAGAAATACGGAATTTTTAACACTTACTCATTCGAAAAATATTTTGAGACTGGTACAAAAATCCTATTAATTTATAAGCAGACATGATGTTGGATAAAATATGGATATTAAAATTCAAGTATTTAAGAGCAAAATTTACCTGCTTTCCACCAATTAACTTTGCTATAATGGCATTATAGAGCTTGACAGGATTACTATCCATGTCATAAATAAGGCTTCAGGTGTGGCGACCAATCATCAGGACAATAATTGTTAATTTTTCTACAGCTTCTTCCACTTTTTTGACTCTGTTTTGCAGAAGGCATTTGAAGGATACTAGGTATAAGTATGGTACTGTAACAATACTGTCGGCAGTACTGAATTCCTCAATATGGAAAACTTCTCAAATTGCAACTAACGTGTGCATTACGGATAAATGACTGGTGGCTAACGCAAGTCGCTATCGTTGCCTGCCAATAACTACCTCTCTTCAAAGATTATATCTCTCATGTACTCTTCCCGTCAGGGGTAGGTCAGACTCCACACCCCCCTCTTGTCTCTCTTGCCCAACTATCCTCTCCTCCACGTTGCTCCAGTGAGGTAAGAGATATATGAGATGGTCAGTTCCATTTCTGAGAGAGCGCTTGCGGAGGGAAAAAAGAGAAATGACAACAGCGGAGGCTGTTGTAGATGCCAATTACTGCGCTAAAATCTCTCAAAACTCATGTTTTTTCTTCCTATATTATACATTTATTTGACAAAATTTCTCAGTGGCAGTTGGTATGTCAATGACAGACACATAACCCTAGGGTGTGACTTAACCAAAAAGGCAGTTTCTTGAATCGGCATTCCGCAACATTTCACGAAAAAAGGCCCAACTTTGTTCAATAGCCCTCCTATTAACATTAGATTCAGAAGATTTAAAACAATGTTATGCCCTAGTTTCACTTATTTCCTTGATTTAACCAAAACTTTCAAGTTGATACAAGCAACATTGACTAACTGAGAATGGATTGTAGAAGATGCTGCAAAATAGGGGGGGTACTGCATTCTCTTAATTCACATGGCAATTTTTTTTCTTTTAGTGGCCTGGAAAGCCAAAGGTCTGTGGTTAGATTCCTGGTTCAGGTGAATTTTTTTCACATGGCAATTAATGTGAATTTAACCACCGTTCACGCGGCAGGTTCAAAATATACTACACTTCATTTAGTAGTCTATCATTAATATGATAGGTATTCAAAATATATTCTACCCATCTGATCTTCAACTAAATGCTACTCTATTGGCACCAAAAATTGCCCGCTATATACCCGTTACCCTTAACTTTTTATTCTGTGGGTGAATTTCTTAAATTGCTATATGTTCATCATGACTGTGATGTATGTTGCTATTATCTGTTTTCCCCCTTATTTGCATTTGGTGTCTATGTATTTGTGACTTATCCTATATTGGCCTCTACAAAACAGAATATTATTACAGATGGGTCAAATCCAGTTTTTCTCGAATCCAAATCTTAAATTCACCCTTGAATCTCATTTCGAATCTAAATCTTATTTTTATCACTGTAGCAAGTCTTTTACATATCAACCATCTCCTAAGTACCAGTGCATTCCCATTTCCCTGTCTTCTTCCTTCTCATTCAACAAGAGGATGGCATATTCTCTCAATATGAGACATTATTTTATTAAAATAAGTTAAAAGATTATGATGAACTTTGAATCATAGGTAAAATTAGAATTTTAAATGAAAACAATCATCATCATTGGCCAACAATCCTAGGATTGGTTTGATGCAACTTTCCACTCAATTCTTTTATCGGCCAACCTTTTCATATTGACGTAATTCTTCTCTTTTACATCCTTAACAACCTGTTTCATGTATCTCATATGAGGCCTGCCTTTTCCAATCTTCCCATTCACTTTTCCCTCGATGATTATGAAAACAATAACTTTGTAAAGCCACACTGTATTGTAGATACTACATGACCTAGTTTTCGACAACATGTAAAGCAAATTCCATAAAGTTAAGCCTGATACAATAACTTATAGAAATAATATTTCTAACACTCAGAAGCAAGAACATTGTTGCCTCTTGGAGACAGATATCTTCTCCCTTTAAAATCTATATAAATTTGGACAGGAGTGAGAGCATTTGCCCAATTATCACTAAGCCATGATACTTACCACTGTTTAAAATGATTATTTTTAAGTATAAAATTCCACTCCTTAATAAAGCCTTGACAGAAGACGATGTATGGCATGGTACAAGAAGATAGTCCAAACATGGTACCCCGAACGGAGATAGACCATGATGTCATCATGTCAATCAAAGTACTCTTGCTTCCTCCTTTGTTTATCTGCTAAAATGGAAGTAGGCGATGCTACAATTGCACTCACCTGATCACCAGAGAGCATAAATGTTGAGATGGGTTTGTGGCTGTTTGGTGAACCAAAATCCCACACTTTCAGCTGTCCTCTTAAGTTACCAGTGATTACTTGATTGTACTTCAGGAAACATATGCAATGCAAGGAACAACTATCAGCGCCATCTGAGGAATGAATGGGTAAGAATTTACAGAGCAATGTACATTAGAAACAGGAAACTCAACTGGCTAACTATCTCCTTCATGTGCTGAGTGGCTATGTTGGCTCATGTTGGAGATGGCTAGAGAGGAGAAGTGTAGGCTTATTGCATATGCTGTCAATAAACAGGAAGCATTGTGCAACAATATTGAATAACGTAATTTACAACTCAATTACAATGTGTTACATTGAGCGTGAAATGACATGTGGTACAGTCAAAAGACAGCAATATACTGGCATATGACAGAGTTCAAACGGTCATGGCATGTGGGAAAAACAAAATGAGGAATTGTTCACATATTTTATTTTAAATGTGAATTACGTATATGAAATTGTATTAAGTACAAACTAACACTCCCCATTAAACAACTACTCTGGTTATAATAAAAAATGCATGCATACTTTTAATTAAGAAATACATAGGTAATTGAACAATTAACAAATTCACTAGGTATCTTTTTAAAACACATGTAAACAAGACCCAATGTTCTCGAAAATTTTAAGTTTAACCCTTTGGTACAAATATCTGCCACCATTTCTTCTGAGGGTAAATATTGTAAATCAATTACACCATCTAAAATCAGTTCTCTGATATAATGATTCGCAACATCTTTGTGTTTAGTGCGCTTGGGTCTACTGTTTTAGGAATTGGAACAAAAGACCTTTGGCAGGCCGGGTCAATATGTAGACCACTGGGTCAACCAATATCCCTCCTGATCCTTAAGTCAACTTTTAAAGAAGGTCTACTGGATTCTAGTAACATAAAACATGCACTCATGTACTGCCCGGAATGGCACTTACAAGGTAGAAGTGGGCTTCAAATCAGCCAGTGCCCATGAAGATACATTAGTCAATGCTTTTCAGGTGTTCCAAATGAATCCAAAATATAAAAATAGTATCTCCACTGACACTGACATTTAGAAATTGTTGGCAGTTGGATACTGGTGGGATATTCACAGGGAAATCAGGAAGGGTGGCACAGAACCCACCATTGGCATCTCCCTGCTCTTTGGCCTAGTTTCACCAACATTTAATTATTTTAACTCAATTAATTTTAGGAACATGTAGCTGATTCAATTTGACATTCTTGTTTCACCAATGATATTAAATCAGATTACGGGAAATATCTGGTTAATATTTTTACTCATGATATTCATCACGTCAAAGCAAAGAGATAATGCTGTAGGTGCAATATGGTACAAATGTCTTTAAGAACTTCTTCCAGATGTTTGTGACAATGATGAGGAATTAAGTCCAATTTTAAAAGGAGATGATGAAAATGTAATATTGGACAAGCTAACTAATTTGAATAGGACAGGCAAGATTTCATTTTAACACAGAAAGAAAAAAAAAGAAAAAACATGAGCCAAATCCACAAAAATAAACTTTACTATGACCCGGGTTTTGCTGTATTACAGCATCATCCCTTGACGATGCTGCAGTGAAACCCGGGTCATAATAAAGCTAACTTTTGTGAATTTGGCTCGTATTTTTCTTTCTGTGCTATCATGTTTTGCTTCCACTCAATATCACCTGAATCTTCAGAAGATTTCATTTATCATGAATATATATAATGCAATGAGAATCATGTAACAACACATGTTCCTAATTGATTTTATTTCATGTGTTTTACCATAACGGTGTTTACTTATTCAATCCTGTGTACACTCTAGAAGGTAAGGTGGATTGGTAAGTTCCCTACAATTCTCATACATCAAAGTTAAATATTTTAGGTCAGTTTTATTATATGTACTTCTAAAATATCATACTCTGTGATTATGAACATGCAGGTACTTAACTATTACACTTTTGGAATATATTGCAAGTATTCATGATACGTGAACATTCAGAAATAATTTTCTATCATGTCGAAAGGAAATCACCTGTGGTGTTCTGTTAAGAGTTATACATGCAGTTTGTAGCTCTTGGCTGCATTTACATATTATTTTTCTTAATGAGTAGTTTATTCTAAAAAACTTACTTGGATAATTTGTTTTCCAGTGTAAAAGAATACAAAATTTTAAGATAAGTGGGTGATACTAGCCAAAGTTAGGAGGATATCCATGGATGAAGCTGCTGAAAAAAATTATTTGGTGCGAGGAAAGAAGTGTTTGCTCTAAAGTCACTGACAATGATAAAAGTTTTGCTTTAACAAAACATATTTTAGCGGACATGGTAAGTTTATGAGACCCTGTAAATGAAAACAATGCCATTGACATTCACGCCAGTATTTTATTGCTATATTTCATAAAAGTAACTAAGAAGATATAAAGTGATGAAGAATCTAGTTTTTTACCAGTGAATGCAGCTAATGAAGTCTTCTCTGGTTTTCCATTAGCTCAGGAAAATGTCAGCAGCAGCCATTTTCCTGACCCGGTGGAAAGCCTGAGGATACTTCATCAGTTAACATTAAGTCATAACTGGAAAATATCTTATGGAAGATGTTTCATAGATGTATGAAAAGTAGACATTCAAATATCCTCTAGCCATCTAGATATTGTCCACAACAGATAACTAGATTTTTTCTAGATATAGATTGAAGATAATGTAGCTATTTTGTGCTATATATGTATAAATCTTGGATTCAGAAAACCTTAATAACAATCCAGATGGTGGAGAGCAAGCTACAGATTATTGAGAAAGTAATTTTATCTTCATTGGTGACACTGGCCCTTAATGAGAGACACCTAGGGGTTCACACTTTAATGTCCAACCTAATTGGCACAGTACTACAGTCGTGCTCTTCCATGCAAAATGGTTTACCGCTAAAAAATCTCTGTCGACTAGGATTTGAAACTGGTTTCATAGAATAAGAGGCCAGTACTCTAGCTACCACACCAGCTGGATCCTCTCACCATTGTTATATGTAGATAAGTATTTGATATCCACCACCCATGTGAATGACTAAAGCTACGTTTACATGTGGCCGTTTTTGCGTTGACGCACACTGCACCACCAATCAGAAGCGAGCACGCCAACGCAGCCTGTGTTGCCATCGGAGTTGGTCAACTTTCATCTTTCTGTGTTGACGCAGCTGTGTCAGAGCGAGGAACAATGCATTCTACCTATCATTTGTTCGTCACGTGATTCTTTCGCTGCATTATCACCTATACCACGGTTTACCACCGTCACATGTTTTGGTGCATTGCTGCTGGCGCTGCCGGTGACATGAAAACAGGGTATTTTCCTGCCGCACAATGCAGCGAAAACGGCACATGAAAATGTAGCTTAAGTCATACAATAAAATAAGGGGACTTTTTTAATAACCACAGAGGTGCTTGCAGAAATTGGATCTTCCACACAGTTGAACATGTACTTAGCATGAACAATACGATCATTTCATGGGGTAAATTTCAATAGCCTGGGAAATATCTAAGGTATATGCCTAAATAATGCTTAGCTTTGAAGCAATGAAACATGCTAACTTAATTATTTCCAACAAAAATATAGACAATTTGTCCATCTTTCCGCATTTTCCATAGAAGACACACATGTCCAGCACAATATGCTGCCCTTAAAAGAGAGGCCAACACACAAAACAAGCTTACCCATGACCCTGACAGGTTTTCTCTGATGGGCTGTGAGGAGGATCATGCGACCATCCTCTCCAACTGTGACTATATCTTCATCATAAGATGCAAATGCAGTGCACGAACAGTTCTCCCATGGACTAGCATTACTGCAAAAGTAGGCATAAACAATTACTAACAAAGTAAAAATAGGCTGCTTCCTAGAAACACCAGGAAGGGAGGCTGGTTAGACATAGAATAGCTAACATTCAAGTGTGGGTTCACTTAGTATCTATAATTCCATTTACCAGAGAATTTGGATTGATTACAAGAGGCCTTGATAGAGACAGCACAGGAGACAACTGCACTATGTATAATAATTGCGGAAACAAGCAAGGTGGACTAATGAATGTGATGAAGCAATACGACAGACCAATAAACTCGCAGAAATAGGATGCAGCAACGAATTCAGATACTAAGATTTTTTTTCCAGGAGGTGAGAAAATTGCAAAAAAATCATATCAGAATTTAGACATGCATACCAAAAAAACTAAACTGGTACACATTCAATATTAGTTTTTAAAAATTATGCAAGATAAAATTGTTCATCCTGATTAGGACAACTGACAAATGCTGGAAAACTATTTGAGGGAAACGGGAAACACAAATGGGAACATGGACATAATCAATGTAGGCAACCCTCAGGAAAAAATTAACTGAGGAAGGCACAAAAGGGAATCCGTAGTGAATATAAATACGAGCTAATAATTACTTTTCAAGACTGTAGAGGTACTTATGCATTCCATGCTGTTAATGAAGTCACCAGATCGGTTAAGATTTTTATAATTCACAAGAGTAAATTCATGAAAACTGTGCTTAAACCTTCCTGACTAAATTTTCACCATTTAACCAATGGAAAATATTTCAAACAGGCTTTCTTATGTCAATAGTTACCTTGTGAAATCTCACTAGAACACAATAACTTCAAATAACTATTCATTCATTGAGTCGCTCATTCCAAAAGAAAGTTGGGAAATTCTCCATGCTGAAACCAAAGGCTGAAATAAGTTTTACAGTATTTGAGACTAAAATTGTATTATGTACTTTTGCGTATATCTGTGTATTTTGTCTATCAATGAAGATTAGATAGAATAAGTAAGATGTATCAATTTATGTCTCTAATACAATTCTTTGTTTGTTGAAATAGAGAAATACATTAATATTTTTTTTCACCGCCGGAGCATGAAATTTGCGATTTTTGCACCGCTGGGACTATGATTTTTACACCGCTTTCCCTCAAGTTTATTTGCCACTTTTCAGGGTCCCTACCTATTATGCCTTTTGATAAAAAATGGATGAAAAATGTTAATTGATAATGTAATTAAAGAGATGATATATTAAAAACCCTCATTATCTGATCCTGGAGAGAACACAATGAATAACGTAAGGAGTAGCAATATGAAGAATTATGTCATTAATATGCTTCAGGTTCGGAATCACTGAAATGCCATATTATAATGCAAAATGAATAAAAGTACTTACTTAAAATGATGAAGTTTATTCCAGGATATTTCTTCTATGATAGACCACGATGACTTCATCCCATTTTTGGCCAAACGGTACAGTTTGACTGAGCCAAATGATGATGAGCACACAAAATTTTCGGAGTTGATGAACTACAAAAAACAAACATGAGATCCATGGTGCAGATGAAAGGTATTGAATTATCATTGCTTCAAAAAGGGTGATATTTATAGGGACAGTGTTTTGCAGTTTTTGGCATCATCTATCATAGTTTGGAGAATTAGCAGTTACAGTTCATGTCAATTCAAGCTATATAACACGTGTCAACCAGATGGCAGCATTTAACACCCACCTGAATTCATAAAAAAGACAAAGTTAACTCAAAAGCAATAGGAGACATATAAACAGGTGAGACAATTTAATGATGATGAATCCCACAATGAATTGTTGGATCTAATACCCATAAGAATAAAATTTAAAAAATTAAAACTTGTAATGCATGCTTCTTTAAACAAGAAAGAAAAAAAATATCATTGAGATTTTTACAATAACTAACAGCCCACTTACTTTTAATTAAATTAACTAAATTCTAAAATTAACTAAATTCTAAATTAAAAATGTAACTAAATTCTCCTACTTAAAAAGAAAACACATTTCCTAAATACTGAAGAAATTATGAAATAAAAACTCATATGCCCACCCCATATCAATAAACATCAATGAGTATGAAATAACTTCTAGAGAAGGCATAATAATAACACACATTTGTAACCAGAGCCCATTATAACTTTATGAAGATTCCATCACAATTCATAAGTCAAAGTTAATATCCTACAAAATGTGGTGTGAACTCATTAAAATGTAGCAATGCTTATGTGACTATATAGGACAGACTAAGAGGAGACTTTTTCCCTCAGTAAGTGAGCTAAGAACAATGGTACTCAATCTGGTGTTATAAAGAATATAGGTACATTATTAAGGAGTGAACTATCATTTTAGTATGCACATATTAATGACAAACATTTTAAACACAATTTATTGAAAATATTTAAAACTGTAATGACTTCAGTGCCTTTACTCAGTACCCTTTTTAAGGCAAGAATTTATTTACCTGACTTTATAAACATATTGTTTTTCCAGAGGTTCCAGTAGTCTGGGTTCATTCTAACCTACCATTATCCGCAGAGAACTCAAAATCAGAGAAATAGTGGTTCATGTAGGTTTCCATGCGTGCATTGTTTCTTCTACTCTTATACCTATTTAAATAATATTTAAGACTTGGGATGAGCAGCAGTTTCAGTCTACCTTAAGCTCAGTCACATCCCCCAAATGTGGTAATGAAGTGAGGTTGACAAGGTCTCCTTCTTGGTCTCCAGATGTTGAAAACTTCCATAATGCCAATTCATTATCCTAATAATGGAAATATATTTGATAGAACAAAATTGTGTCAAATTAGACCACTCATTAGCAATGGCTATAATAAATAAATAGAATAATTGTAAGTCACCACCAATCATTCATTAAATTTAGTTTTTAAAATCTTTACACTTTTTGCTTCCTTCAATACAATAACTAAATGAATAATCTAATCCTTAAGAGGAGTAATGTTATAAATTGAAAGTCGAAAAGATCGAGTGACAAATTTGTTTTTAAAGGAGTACAAGAGCAATAATTTATTCGCGAAATATTAATTTGAATACTCAAATTATACTTTATTATATACTATATTATATTGGATATATTTTCATTCAATGCGTTCCTCACTAAGGAATTTTATACTTTTTCCCATTAAAACGAAGATAACGCCCACTAGACCGGGGGTTGGAATATTTCATTTTGCCTCTTGACGTTCAAGTCACATTTTCTTCATGAGAACTACTACAACAATAAACGAATTAAAAAAACAAAAACTATGCAATATTCCATTGAAATTTATCTTGGAAGAGTTATTAATTCATAATGGATTTCAAAAATGTTCCGACTGACACTATTGCATAAAACAGTACATAACCAACTTTAGTGAGTCACTCCTCTCTAAAATAGGATACCAATGTCCTTCAGACGTGAGTACTTAATGCACCTACTTGCTATATTCTAAATCTGTTTTCATTTCCTATACACGACAGTTTAAATTACATTTCCTGAAACCGGTGCAATAGACTTAGCGATGAAAGATATTGATAACGCTACAGATTTGATAGCAACGAATGCCAAATAGGCAAAAAGAATAAACTATCATGAAATTCGGACGTTAGCATGAATTTAACATTATAACGATACAGTGCTCTAAGTTACACCCAAACAACCAACAAGTTCACATGCGTTAATGATGACAACAGAAATCAAATTTAAACCGCATCAACACATTAAGTAAATATATTACCGAATCATCCCAGCTTCCAGTAATGAAAGTATCAGATCCAGAAACGTCTCGGTCGGAATGCGGCCTCCAACGTACTTTATTAATTTTCTTTGACACAAAATTCCCGCAAATGCCGCCTGCCATATTCTTAGCGGTTAACTGATTTCATTTGTTAGGCGTCGAGCATCGGCGTGATTACGAGCGACCACTCGAATTTTTGCAGGAGCGCGATCATGGATATTTTAAGAATAATATACCCTCAATGGGCGTGATATTGGTTGAAATCATTCCAAAATAATAACCTAGCTGCTAAATATCATTTATGCCATCTCCCCTGCGGCAAAGCCAAGAGACATATCATATTTTATTTATTCTTTCATTCAGTGTATAGTTATAAATTGTTGGAAAACAGAAATTAGCTCCTAACTGCTCTTTTAATTTTCACAGAAAAAAATTAACCGGAATAATAAGATACATTGATAATTGAATTTTCTGCTCAATTTGTAGATTGAATTTCACCCAGCAATCCAGAGCCGTGCGTAAAAGTAATAATGATAAGTAAAACATGAACAGTTCATAACAAGTTTAAATATTTTTGCTTTGTTGCAGAGTTGCTTGAAGATATTTTGGCCGTTGTATTTTTATTATATCATAGGTAATAATTATAACCGACGTTTAAAAAACTGGCGGAATATCGACCACCAATATTAATCCATTATAAGTTAACTAGCTTATAGATGGAAATTATAAAGTTGAATGGAAGATTTTGTAATTAGCATTGAACTTGAATTCAATACGGAAAAATAAGGGGAGGTAATGTCAATTCTAAATATAGTGATGATGGGACATAGCTAGAATTTTTCAAATCCAATTCGACGCAACCAAATGAAACCCGAAAAGAGTGGGTTGGTCCGCCTTCTGCGCCTGCGCACTTGCCCAGTGGGCAATGTTTACAAACAAATTCAGTTTCCAGAGTAATGTTAGACTTTTCAATCTGTGCGGCATATTAGTGTTTTCTGTAGTTTAATGCAAAATTAACATTATGGGTAACAGTTGGAGCAGCCCGGCTGTTGAGTATCCTCTTCGGTTATCACGAAGTATTTTAGGCACTATTGGAAGGAAAAGAAAAAGAGATGAGGAATCTGATGATGAAGTGGATCCAATGATTAATGAAGCAATGCACACCCCGAAACGGTAAGCCACCTGTAATTACCGCTGGAGTTCATTAGCATGTACATAACAAATGTTTTCACCTATTCCCATTTTTTGGAAGCGTGCTTTTCGTGCTGTACGTGGTCATGCTGCCGAAATAACCGCCGTCGTTCTTTTTGCAGAAAAATGCTGGTCACGACGGCACATTACATTTATCAAACTTTATTTAAAGAAGGCATCAATAGTGATGTCACGGTGGTTGCTTTAGGCAAAGAATGGAAATTGCATAAAGTTTACCTTGCTCAGGTAAGCCTATGTATTTATGGTGCTTAGTGCTTCATTTATCTATCTACCGTAGCTTATGCGTAAATTTCTCCATGTAGAGTCCATACTTCAACAGTATGTTTTCTGGATCTTGGAGAGAGTCGATGGAGAGTCATGTTAATATTCAAATAGAGGACCCTAACATCAACTTAGATGGTAAGTATTTGTATGTAATTATGATAACAATTTTTCCGTAAGCTCCTCCGAAATTAGTTGGCGGTGACTTAATTTTATTTCTACTTTTAGCGCTCTTCGTCGTTTTGGGCTCACTTTATCGAGACGAATTTGTGTTAAAGCCTGCCGAAGTTATACCGGTCCTTGCTGCTGCCACCTTATTTCAATTGGATGGAATCATTACTGAATGTGTGGAGATAATGAAAGATTCAACGAATGTCCAGGTATGTGTGGTGTTAGCAGTATATATTAGGGGGTAAATTCAAGTTCCGTTTTATTTTCTGTCTCATAATATGATTATTTTCAGACTGTTGTTAGTTACTATAATACATCATGCCAGTACGGCGTTCCCTTGGTGAAAGATGCCTGCTTACATTGGCTGAAGGTCAATTTACTGAGCAATATGATGGATTTTCCCAAGAAACTTAGAGACATCAGGTTGTGATTGAATATGATTTTTATAAGTAAATGATATTATATGATTCAATTGTTAACTTTTGATTATTCTATTTTGTGTTGTTTTCTAAAGCAATCTGCCTGGAAATATGCGCAAAATGTTATCTTTTGTCTTAACTCTTGCAGCCCAAGTTTAATGAGCCTGTTGGTAGGGAGTCCTGATTTATTCGTGATGCAGACTGAATTCTCAGTATACATTATGTTAAAGTTTTGGCTCTTTCTACAATTACATCCTTCATGGGAAGGAAATTTTAGCGATGGACTACCTGAAGCTCAGAAGTACTTTCAAAGTCGGAAGGGTAGGTACATTGGCAATAGTTATCAGCATTGTGGTTTTTCAGAGCTGGTTGTACACATAGTGTTTGAATTTCTTAGCTTATTTGTATGTACCCGGAAATGAAAATCTCATGTGATTATTTCAATTATAAATATTAAGTAGGTACTCAAAATCGAAAAGTATATCATCAAAGTTGATGAAACTATTCTTTTTAAGGGCCATTATTGAGAAAATGCTAGATGCGCGAAGATAGCATACTGGTAGATGATGGTTTTAATTCCATTTTTATTTTAATGTAAGTCACTGTTAACTGGGATTGGCATCTTCTTTCAACTAGAGAAGAGAAGGGTTAATGTGTTGGCATAATACTTAACCTCTGCCATTGGAATACCTAATGCTGAAATCTACATATACTAGGACTACTATTGTGCTAAAAAACTATGACAGTATGGACTAAATCCTTTTGAGGCACCATGGTGTCATTCACCTCATGTGTCCAAATTTCACTCTGTCATTGAGTCATCACTGTCAAGCCCAAATAGGTATCAAGTTACTCTGTAAATTTCACATTGAATTCTTCCTGATGGGCTTTAGACCATTTCTGCTCTTGTTCCTGGCAAAGGTTAAGAAATATTATAGTTGGGGTTGGAAAAAAATGGTGCACATGTTATGGGATAGGTTTCAGCAGTTTCTCTTTTGGGTATACCGCCATATTGGTAGACTTTTGATGACGAAAATCAAGCAATGTGATGGGATACCTGGAAGTTATATTCTGTTGCAGTATTTAATTTTAGTGTCTCTTGGGAGTTTTCACCATTATCTCATGGCTAATTTATTATAGTAGGAGGACGTACCAGTGTATTTTGCACTCAGGAAGATGTTCTAGCACGTACATGTTCTGCAGATGTGCCAAATTGCCTAGCATGTGCTTAAACTAATATTAATTTTGAGCATCAAATGCTTTCAAGGTACTCTTTGTAAATTTGAATTTAATGAATTCATTTCAGGTCAGGAAGCATTCTTGGATAACAGTGCTGGTACTATGTACAAAAAGGCATTTGGGAAATTGCGCCTCCAGCATCTAGTCAACCACCATATTGACCTTGAGGTGATTCATTCCGACAATATTATTCCTTCCCGATGGCTTGGACCAGTGATAGAGCAACAGTGGTATCAGATGTTGCGCATTGATCAGGGTGTGGATAAAGGGTATGTCAGAATTAAATTTCTACTTAAGCATATTACGAAAACTCAAAGAAAAGCTTTAGCTCTCTTCTTTTAGCATTAATTTAGCATATATTATTTAGTGGTGCATTTATGGTTCTTTGGATTTGGTGGCAACATTATTTGTTACCACTAAGTAGAACTCAATGATCACAAATTCCCCCTTCAGCACTCAAAAGGTAAATTTCATTTATTGCCTCAAAGTTCTGCTGGTCTTACGCATCCTTTTCAATTTGCATTTAGGCCTAAGGAGGTGAGCTCTGCTGAGTTCCTGGAGGAGAGTTTGCGTTGTGGCCGCACCATTTTGACGGAAGGACACCACTGTTGGAGGTGGACTGGCTTCAACTTTGGCCTTGACATAATTATGAACCTCACAAACCGAAAGCTGAAGATCAAAAGAAATCATCGTGCTGACTGCACGGCGCTGCTTAGTCACCAGCCTTCCCGGCATCTTCTCATCAGGTTTGTGACAACCCGCTGATCAAATGTCATTGCAGAACGCTGTGGCCAAACGCTGTTGATAAAGTAGGGTATAGATTTAAATTATATTATTGCTATTGGTAAAATCTTGTTTCTTATGTATGAAGAATTTTGGATTGAGGAAAGTAATATTTTGACAGACTTAGGCATAAAAGTAAATGTCCTACGGCTGAGAAATCGGAGTGATTTCGGTGGTATTACTGGAGTGTATTCTGGTGGTATTACTGGAGTGTATTCTGGTGGTAATTTGTATGTTGGTTGGCTGAAATCATCCATGAATCCTTCATTAAAAAGAGAAATATTAGTTTGTCCAGCTCAAGAATTAATGACCAAAAGGAAATTATTGTTGTTTTCACACAGGATAAGCTCTAGGTCAAAATACAGCTCATTTGTATTGCTTAATAGCTTCCCCGACTATGAGCGAGTAACAAAAATTTTGAAAACAGTCTCTTTAACTTCAATTTTCACTTTTGAGCCAAATCTCACGGACACCCTGTGGAAACAAATACCCCAGGCAGAAGTGTTCTAGAGCAACATATTCGGTGTTCAGCTGTATTGGAATTGGTCATTTTACTTATTTGGCCGATACATACTTCCTTAGTTTTTTTTCCGCAGTAAGAAATTGTTCGCTAAATTTCTGCTTTATAGATACTCACACCCATTATAGATCACAAATTCAGGGTAATCTTGTAGAACTATTTCTGGCTTTGGTATTGGAAGAATGTTCTTAGTTGTTTATTCTTGTGGTCACATTTTCCCTTCACTCACAAAATTTATGATTAGTCCACAAGAATTGAATCGAATTAGGCGATACTTTGTGAAAAAGTGAAATGGTGTAATAAAGACTTGAAGATGTATTTTTCACACTTTTTATTGAGTAAAACCCTACGGGTTTCGACATTTTCTTGTCAGTGTATCTGAGTACTCTTGAAAATGACACGAGAGTGTCGAAACCGGTAGGGTATTACTCAATAAAAAGAGTGAAAAATACATCAACATTTTCTTACACTAGTCCACAATACTATAATATAGCTTTGGGATCTAGTGGGATTTTTTCACATTTGGAAAGAATAGCACCAAAGAAGACTTTGCTTCAACTGTGTGATCAACATTATGATGAAAAAGTCACCTCCATTAGAAACTCCGCTGATTCTGGATATCTGACAGTCTGTTTCGGAGACGACTTAGTGACCAGAGAATTGTTTACTGTAGAAGATGATCCAGTGAGATATTCCATAATGAGTAATTAATTAAACCCATACGATGAAAATCATTGAAAAATTATTACCTTGAAAATGTTTGAGCTGATTGATTGCATTAACCCTTTCGCTACGAACGCCGTTTATAAACGCCGCTGATTTTTCACTCCTGTGAACGAAGGCCGTTTAGAAACGCCGCAGATTTTTCTACGCAAGAGAACGAAGGGCGTCTTAAAACGTCGCTGGGGTCAGGTAGGCAGAAAAGGTACAAGGTGTCATAAAGGACCCTTCCTCGTGGCTCTGAAGACCCTTCCTCGGCTTAGAGGCGGGGATTATCCCGACCCTTTGCAGCGCGAGCCTCACTGTCGGCAGTTGTTCGCGGTCACTTTTTTGTTTATGCATTGGAAAAACCAAAATCATGTTTGTTTCTAATTCGCATTATTGAGTTCCATAAGTTAATTCCTGATGTTTTTTTGAATCTCTAGAAATTTTAAACGGAACTCTAACGTTATTATTAACAGAGTTCACCTGTCAAATAGAGTCCAAACCGATTTGGGAGAATTTTTCATTGCATGTGAGGAACTAAGACGTATGTTTTTTATGATTTGACGATAAGGTAGTACCGATATTTTTCTAGGGATAGATTCTAGTCCTTCATTTTTGAACGTTCTTTTCTACGCGAAGAACAATTTTTTTGTAAATCTACTGCACCAAAGAATGATTGTCCGAGCACTCATGCTGTTAGTGTGGCATGCACTGAGGATAAGGGTCGATCCAAGGAATGTGGTCTGGTCCTGCAAATTCCTTGAGCCTCAGGAATAAGGATAATTACATTTTCGCGTGACAGGCCGCTTCTGAGTTCCAGTAGTGGGGGGTCATAGCACCAAAGCACCAGCATACTCCACCCAAGCACCAAAGCTCATGAAACCCATTCACCAGGTACATTAACGTTTTCTAGGAAAATCATGTTTTATCGCCAAACAAATTCTTCGGCCTCAGTTGGGAGTAAATTTGCCTCATTGAAGCTTCTGCTTAATTACCAGAAGAACTCTGGTAACTCTGTTCTTCTCAGAAGAACAAATTCCGGATCAAAAGAAGGATGGGAAATTATTTTAGCAAGAAGATATCAAAGAGTGATCATTATGTTGTAATCATTTATGTTAAAACTAGAAGAAAACCGCATGCGTGCTTGATGGAATATTGGGAGGTTCAATAAATAATTGCTACGCTGAAAATTTATCTCGCGCTACCATTGCGAATATATTTACATAAAAATGGTTCCTGATGAAGGTATAGCACCAAAAAGAGTGCATGTGCTTTTATATAAAACACGGGTATGGTTGGATTATGCGTGGACGTCTTCTATTATGAAACAACACAAATAATTTATTATTGTAACCATTGATATGATGCCTTTTGTGCTAAATATCTTAATATTTACATTAGAATTTCGTTTAAAATCTCTAAATGGTATTTACAACAACAGGAATTTATTTATGTATTAACCCCCAATTCAAGTCTTACTATTATTTATTTACCAAAAATCACTGAATTAAAAATAGTTGACCGCGGACAGAGGCCGAGGTGGGTTCTCATTTGGAGAAGGGCGATGATAATCTCTAGTCAGTGGCCGAGGAAAGGGTCGGGAACCCCGCTGGGTTTGGTCCCAAAGCGGGGGAAAGACATACCTGCTCGAAGCCTTGCTTCAAGAGAGCTCCGTACAGGGAGTGGAAAAATATTCTAGAGGAACCCGTGAGAAGGAAAGCATTTTCCTGCGTAGGACTCCGGCGCGAAAGGGTTAAGAAGAAAATGAATATAATAATTCAAGTGAAGTTAACATATTCTCGAGCGATGTATTTTCAAATTATCGAAAATGCAAAACGCTGGAAAATGAACAGAAAGTTGGACACCCATTATCATAACTTTGTAGGACTCAAAGAGTCATCATGCGGCCTGAATATTGCACATTTCATGGCAATGAAATGTGCAATATTCAGGCAATGGCAATGGCATGGCTGTGGATGAATGAATGAATGGTGATCTTCCTACTCAATATTTTATGACCCCAACACGTAGATACCTCGATAGCTGGCAGTATTCGGTAAGAAAAATAGAAAGACATGGCAATAATCCCAGGCAAGTTAAGTGAAATAATATTCTTGCTCAAATCTAATTCAGAGAGGGCGGAAATTTTTCGGGAAGCCGTTAGACGAGCAGGCAAAGAGCTGGACCTAAAAACGGTTTCTTTACCTACTCTCCTGGAGAATTTCCCTTAAACAGTGAAATACAGGTTCCGAAGCAGTGACATACGGAAAGTGATTGCTGCAGTAGAGGATATAACCATCCACTTATCATGAGATCAGTTCCAAATTCGCTTGAATGGCAAAACATAGGTTTCCATGGTGAAAGAGAAGGGGGCCGAGGGTAAAAATTAGAATAACATTACTTTAACGTGACTTGGATAAAAACATGTATCTAGTGCTTACGAAAATAACAAAGTGGTGAACGAAAAACATTCACCATCTTCAGGTCTCGAATGGAAAACTTCGTAATACCAGTCAGTTGCATTACAGCTCGATCACTCCCTACTGATATTAACGGAATGATTCATGGTTTATATGGACAAGGAAAATATTCAAGCTCGTCTTTTGTTAACCTATTCATATGGGAGAAAGAGAGTGAAGAGGCGGACACCAAGTGAATCCCTGGACCTTGCCTGTGTGCGAGACAAGGAGCGAGGCCTAAAAGAAAAAGGTAGGAAAGACGGAGATGCGGAGTGAAGTTCGGCGAGAACGAGATAGTTGAATGGAGTGTTTAAAATGCTTGCAAGTAATAATATGCCTCCGTTCTGGACGCCAGCGCATTTACAGCTCGGGGCAAGCAAGCTGCTGCCGGTATTCCGTCACATACTCGGGTGATGAGTCCACCACCTTACCGTGTTTGAACTTCCCTCGTGGTGGCCGAGATCAAAGAATATTGTACCGTCAGAAAGGAATTTGATTTTCTTTCAGAGCGATAGTGGCGGTGCTCCATTTGTTGGGAAACTTTTTTCTCCCATAGTACATCCATTGCAGACTGTATTGCCACTGCAAACTAAAGATGTACCTTCCATCAATTGTTTATGCAATTTTACAAAGGATAACTTAAATACAGTATATTTTTGGAAATAGAAAATCTATTTTATTACAGTTAATTTCTGCAAGTAACATGTGTTAATTATTATTTATTCTCATTAAGTTTAAAACAAAAAATCAAAACAAAATTATTTGCAGGCAGGGGGTGGGAAATATTGTAATTTCTTTATTAACCTTAACACTGTTTGTCCAGTGAGATATGTTAAAATCCTTTTTGAGCATTGTTTCCTTCAGTAAATTTTATTATAATATTGAAAGAAAGTGGAGTGGTAGGTCTGTGAACTTCCTTTTGTTTATGTTCCTAATCCTCTTCTGCTTAGACTCTGGTTCATTTGAACTTGTGTGCTACTGAACAAATTTCTTACCTCGTGTCTTTTTCTTGCAGGGTTACGATAGCTTCCTTAGATGGGCAACTGCAAGTGGTGAATTCTCAAAAAACTGAGGTGATGTCGTTATCTTTAGGCCAAGGAGAAGAGGTGAGGATATATATTTTCATGTTTAACCATCGTGTTCCTATTCTTAAGATATCTGTCACATTTACCCCTCTTAGTGCGGCAGTCCAATATATCGGCCCAATATCATTATATTGTATATGGGCCCAATATCATCATATTGTTCAACTTTATGACACTTAAATAATAACATTTATTTTTCAGTCAATGTAAAAAAATTGTTTCATTATTAGTTAGTTCAACTTAAGTAATGTAAAAAAAACAGCATATTGATTAACAATAGCTTCATAATGTTTTTTTTTTCCTAAGGTGCTACATTTTTTTATATTACCCTCTGCATTTCTCGCTAGTACCCCAGGAGAAAGGTTACAATTAAGAGGGTTAATTTAAACAAGATGGAAATAAATTTTAGTTAAATTAGTGGCCATCTTAGTCATTTTTCAGGTTTTCAGTGTGTGTATAATGATTAGGTATTATGTAGCAGTATTGAAGTGTATATTTTCATATATCAAAGTAGAGACTACTCACTAGTGAACTGATAAACTGAATTAATACGAAGATTTCTTGTGATTGGCTTCTGTGTAACCCTATGTGATCATGCTCAGAAAACATTGAACATTGAATCCCGGGGGCGTGTTTTTGTCAAATACAGTAGAACCTTGTCAAGAGTTTTTCTAGGATCAGAGGTCAGAACTTCCTATGTGGGAAAGCTTGTAAGATGGAATTGTACAACTTATTTATGGATTTTATTTTAGGACTTTAAAAATCGAACTTCTTAGAGTGGAAAAATTCTTAGCAGAATTCAATTTTATTTTTACCAACTTCGTCATCATCAGTATTTCAACCCTAGGTTTGGTTGACTGCAGCCCTCCATTCTGCCCTGTTCAGTGTTAATTCCCTCTCACCCTGATATGTTTTCTCTTTCATGTCCTTCTTTATTTGCCCCATATACTTACTTGTACAGTGGTCTTCCTTGTGGGACCTTCCCTTCAATTTTCCCTTCTATTATATTTCTAACCAATTCATTGTGCCTCAAGATCTGTCCAATCCATGTGGTTCTTCCTTGCCGTAGAGTTTACCACAGTCTCCTTTCTTCATCTGCTCTTCTGTACACCTCTTCGTTCCTCATTCTATCTGTCAATTTAATCTTAAACATTCTCCTCCTGCACCATGTTTCGAAGGCTTCAATTCTTCGCTGGTCTGCTTTCCCGGTGTTCCATGTCTCTGAACCATAGAGTGCCACGCTCTATACGAATGTTTTGATAAACTGCTTCCTTGTTTGCAGCCGTGGTTTCTTTGAGCACAGTAGTTGTCTCTTCTTCATGAATGCCTCCTTAGCTTGTGCTATTCTTCTCTTGATGTCCGTTGAGCTTCTTCCATCCCAAGTTATAGTGCTGCAGAGGTAGATGAAGCTCTCCACTTGTTCTAATTTCACTCCTCAAATTTTGATAGCTGCCCTCGTCTTCTCTCTTCCACTCACTATGATTTTAGTTTTCTTTTTATAGATGCTCATATTATATTCTTGAAATACGTGATCCATAGTGTGGGTGGTCCATAGATTGTCCTCTCAACTTTCTGCTACAACTGCAATGTCATCAGCAAACTGCAGCATGTTAATTTCTTCGCCATTCACCCTGATGCTGTTGCCAATTTTCTAGGGACTGGAAAAATTTGCATGTTGCGATTAACATGAATTTTCTGCGAAAATTCGGGATAAAAGCGAAATACAGTAAATTTAGTACGTTTTCTTACAATTTAAAACGTTTTAATTTTGTTCCGCCCCATTTCCTATGTCTCCAGCATATGTACAACCCTGTATTTACACCATGACATTTTCTGTTTTCCCACTATTTGCATTAGATGCAGGTTAGAATGCGATAGATTAAAAAAACAAAATTCCCGTTTATGACAATTAGCCATGCATACCAGTCTATATAAAACACTTTTTTTTACCTTGTTTCCTGCATATACACTTCAAAAATGCGAGAGAGAGGGCAGTAATGTGCTCCATTTTATGGAAAAATTTGAACTTAGCAGCATGGCAGGGCAGTACACAGCAGCACTAATGACGGAAAGATGAAAAATTTACTGATTGCGATCCTTTTGCCAGGATAAGATTTGTACTATGAAATGAATGCATATAGGAGGCAATTTACAATTTAACAACACCTGCGGGGGTAATTTAAACTGTACCAAAGTTCATATTGTGAAGAGTGCATATGAATTTTTGCCCAGGCTTTTTAAAATGTTAAAAACACATGAACTGAACTTGTGGACGATAACAGGGGATCATTTTCAGACCATTGCGCTGCATTGATTCAACAGCTCTACTACAGTTTACCACTAAACAAAACCTATTGAAATATGTTTTATCACGTGAAAACCACATTGAATAAATAAAATTATTTTGTTGAGAAATTTTTTAATTTGGATAACTGCTTGCAATGGTTGACCAGCAAAGTAACTCAATATTCTCATGTGTTGTTTATGTTATCCATAATTACTTTGGAACATTACGTTTTATTTACTTGGAAATGGATACGAATTACAATATTTTCAGAGGACTCCAGGGTTTTCGGGTTTCTTCAGCGTTAGTTCACCCTTTTGGATGACAGTTTCATCGCATTCCAGAGTCCAAAGATCGAGTCCCATCAAATTTCCTATATCTTCCTTCTATATATTACGTAATATTCATACTATATACAGTAAACCCCTCTTTTACACTTTTGAGGGGGATAAGGGAAAAATGTGTAAATCGCGGGAAAGTGTAAATCAAGGGTAAGCACAATTTAATGAAAATAATCCCTTCAAGTATTGCTAAATGTTCTATTTTTCCATTGAATCATGTCTTAAATGAAAAGTAAGTATAAAAAATGCAATTATGGCAATAAAAAATTCTTTATTAATACCAAACTCTCAGTGAGGTAGATTGTACAATATGACAGTCTTAAGAAAGAGATCATTTTACATAGGTGGTAGCTGATAAATAAATAAAATGGAAGTACATATTCCATAAACTGCATAAAATAGAAAAATCTTCTCTAAGTAAAAATATTTCAACCCTTGGATAAACTAAACAAAAATATGACTCAATAATCCATATAAGCCTTTAGTTTAAAAAAATATGTACCAACCGTTACTCTCAAAAAGTCTTCTCAAAATTTAAGCGAAAGAACTATCTCAGAATTTAAATAAAACATTCTTGGCTGAATTCAGCTATAACAAAAAAATACACCATAAATAAATGTTCATTTAACTAGCCTCCTTCTGGAAATATTCCATTATCTTTGATTGCTTGCTCATTTTATTTGTATTAATTGATTCTACTCTCTTTTTCTGTCCAATAGCTCTAATTCGTTCTCACTTCCTGCAACACTTGATAAATATAGTCGTAGTACATTAACAGCCAAAATAACATTGATTGTGCTTTCTTTTGGTGTTTCCGTATATTCAACATCCTCCTTGCTTGCTACCTCTTCACTGATATGCAGGTCAATAGCTTCATCAATTGTAAGAGAGTTACTTGTAGATAATTGCTCATCCACTCCGGCAAAACTTATTTCGGCTCCAAATAATGGCAACTGATCATTGTCTCTCATAGCTCGCCCTGTTCTAAGTTGCAATCTTGAGAAAAACTAAATCCTGCTTTTTTAAAACAATTTGAAATTTTTCCTTCATCAACTTCTTTCCATGATCGTGTTATGTAGTGTAGTGCATCGAAAACATTGACTTTGAAGCTCTTAGGGTCCCTCCCACTGTCTATAAGATTCATAGCTTTTCTCACCAGAATCCTGCAGTAGTTCACTTTGAATACATGGATTATCCCTAAATCTAATGGCTGTAACTGTCTGGTACAATTGGGTGGGAAGAATTCCAGTTTTATATTCCTCAAATTAATATTGTTTGGGTGGGCTGGGCATTGATCTAAAAATACTACAATTTTTTAGTTTTGTCCACCCATCTTTGCATCTACTGTCGGTGCAGAAATTATGTGCACTCGAGTATGAATACAAATAACAAATTAACAGCTAGGCTTACAGAAAAACTAATCACACCGTAGTTTTTCTTACTTCATTCTGCGTTCTATTGAGTGGCAAATTTAAATTTTTAAAACTTATTTTCATACTTTTTACAACGGTTGTGACGTAAAAAGTGCCTGTTTTTGATGGTGTTCGAACAAAGCACCAAATTTGATGACCTGTAAATCAATAATAAGTCGTTCAATTGCATTCAAACTTAATATAGTGTTAGATATACATGTTTTCTATGCATACTGTAAGTTTCCAGTATATAACTTAAAAATAAAAAGAGTTGTTATCAATTTTATAAAAAGTTAGCAATTCAAAACTGGGGTGTCGTAGAATTTCGTTCTTGGTGGCGTTATAATCTGCATGTCCTGAACGTATTCAATATGTAATTGTCTAATATTTCAACACATTTTTTAAATTTATATCGATTGGTATTTATATTGGCGAAAGTGAGCTCCCTCGGCAAGAGACTGGCATTGTTTAAGCCACGCAGTGTTGCCGCGTACATCCTGGCTTTGCTTGTCAGCGGATATCAACGATAATGTAATCGCATCCTGCCAACTTTTACATCAATTTTCCATGATACCCTTATTCTGAGTCTAAGGAGTACTATTCACCACTCATGAAATCACTGGTTTATCACTGCCGCCAGCTTACTGTGTAAGATAGTTTCTCTCTGGTTATTGTGGAGTACCTATACATCGCTCAAGATGCCTCCGACCACCGTTTTCTGAGTACGAAATTGGAATGATTAAGAGCTATTTGTTTTTTAAGCAAGAAAGAGAGAAAATTGGTGATAAGTGCTATCCGGTTTACCAGCAAGTTGCTGATTGTCTTGACGTGTCACTTCGCTCGTTGTAAAAAGTATCTTCGGAGAACAGCGAGAACATTATTGAGGTAAACCCAGGACCAAGGAACAGGCAGGACGCCCATTGGTTCACATTGACCAGTTTACAAAAGGAGTAACTCGGCAAACAATTCATGGCTTTTTTGTCAGAAAATTATTTCCAAACATTGAAAAATGTAAAGCCAAATTGGAGGACAATTTACAGGACTTTCCAAAAATGTTATTTTTCCAAGCCACGAGAATTTGTCAAAAATATTGTATTCCAGTATAAGAAATTAAATGAGAAGCCCATCTGATGGAGTCAAAATCTATTGCTGCATCTCATCAAGCATTTATCAGAAGAATACGAGAACTGAGGAATGAAGGATATGAAATCTTATACACAGACGAAACATGGTGCGGTAAACATCACACTAGGCAAAAAAACAGTACCTACCCTTGGCACGAAATTACTACGCTTGGCAAGAAAACAGTACGCTTGGCAATAAAACGAATTTTAAGCATCGAATAATGGCTTCCCAAATTATGACCAATACCGCGGGCAGCTTCAAGAAGTTTTTGATTGGCGAGGCGGCTTCAAGGTTCCTTTCGGCGCTGGTAACCGTGTAATTATCCTACATGTAGGGAGTGGAGATGGATTTTTAGAAGGGGCTGGATTGTGTTTTGTTGGGAAGAAAGGGTCTGGTGATTATCATAAGGAAATTAACTCCCAGCATTTTGAAGAGTGGTTTCGAAGGGTTTTAGCCGTGATTTAAAATAAATCGGCGATTGTCATCCACCATGCTCCATATCACACAATGCTGGATCCTAAAATAAAAAACCCTACAATGGCTTGGTTAATAGCTGACAGAATAGCGTGGTTAATTGAGAGAAAGATTCCATTTCCTGGAGATATCAGTAGTTTCGAATCTCTGACCAAAGCCACGCTGATTCAACATGCTAAACCATACTTTAAAACACACAAAAAAAACCAAATTACGGAAGAGTTGCGGCTGATGTGGAATCATCCGCATGCGGTTACCAATCGCGCATTGTGAATTGAATCGAATCGAAAAATTGAACTAATATGGGCACATGTTAAGAATAAAGTGACAAAAGTCAACAGAGCAAATGCTGAAGAGAAGGGAAAAGGAAAACCATGCTAAGAGATCTCTGCGACGATGCTTTAACTTAAGTGTCAAAGTATTTATGGAAGGAGTGTATCAAACACGTAGAAGAGCTTGGGGAATAATACTGGGGAAATACCTCAAGTCAAGCCTCTCGTCATTGATTTAAACAGCTCTTCTAATAGTGAAGAAGTCAAGGAGGATGACACTTTGTGTGACCACATTCCATCAAATGATGATTTTTAATTGCATATATATTTTGAAAAAAATTAAAAATGAATAAAAGCACACGTTTTTGAAGCTGCCGTTGGGGGTCCAAGGCCCTCATGAGGAAACCTAATGTGAAATGTGAAAGACGCACAATTGTTTCTGTTTGCATAAAAGCAGCGAAGCCAGGCAATGGTGGCCAGGAGAGGATGTACGCGGCAACATTGCACGGCTTAAACAATGCCAGTCTCTTGCCGAGGGAGCTTACTTTCGCCAATATAAATACCAATCGATGTAAATTTAAAAAATGTGTTGAAATATTAGACTTTTTATTTTTAAGTGATATACTGGAAACTTACAGTATCTAACATAGCTGTTAATTTGTTATTTGTATTCAAACTCGAGTGCACATAATTTCTACGCCGACAGTAGAGCTTGCATTTGTTCCTGAAAGACATGTGACGCCATCCCAGCTTTGGTATTAGCGGCAGAGGTTGTGGGAAATGTCTTGATGTTTTTAAAACATCTGGGATTTTTGGACTTTCCAATGACAAATGGCCTTAACTTCTCTCTACCATTAGCACCTAACAATACTGTCAGACAAGCTTTACTATGCTTTCCCCCATGGCAAGATTCACCTTTAAAGTCTTATGAGGAAGCACATTGAAAAAAAGGCCTGTCTTATCTAAATTGAAAATGTCTTTTGGTGCATACGCTTCAATGTGCTGTCTTAAAGAATGTTCCTTCCACTGTGTAACTGTCTGGGGATCAACACTGTTTGACTCACCACAAATTGATTTATACACAACATTGTTCCTAGTTTTAAATTGGCTTATAACCATCCGTTTGAAGCCTTGAAGTCTTCAATTCCTAACCTCATTGCCACATGTTGTGTCTTTTCCTTACGAATAACTCCACTGATGTATATTTTAGATGCTCTGGTGCACTGAAGCCATTCCTTCAAAATTTCTTCCAGTTCATCATATTTTGAATACTTGACGTATTTTCGTCTCCTTGCACTGGGTCCACATTCCACTGCAATGGTTTCACTAGTGTTGCGTGTTTTAACAACAGTGTTCAATTGGAATCCAAAGTTCTCTGGCAATGGAAACACACTAACCTACATGCGAGTCAACACTTCCCGAAATTTTTATCTCGTCTTCTATTGACAACGTTTTCCTCTCTTGTTTGTGGGCCATTTTTTGTTTTGTTCGCGTTACGTGATGCTGTCGTGGAAAAAGCAGGGAAAAAGTGATTACGATTAGAATGACTTTGAAATTAATGGCAGAACTTCGTAATGCACGAGAAGAATAAAAGTAAGTGCGTGGATCATCATGAAAACACCCACGAATATAAACATATATTGTCTATATTCGTGGACACGATGCTTACAAGTAAGGTAGAATTATTTGCAGGCATGACTGTTAAAGAGAAGTGCATATCATAGTTTTATTTCACATAATTACAGGCAACTTCTTCCCGGAATACAGTTTTACGATGGAAGATACATATTTTTCATGATTTTACCGCATAATTGCCACTCGTAATGTAATATAAGGCATTTGGGGAACTAACGCAATTGTTACAATTTTACCTGATTTGCCCCTTGAAGAATTAAAACGAGTTTATTACGAAAGTATGAAATGAACGCAGAAATAGAAGGAATTAGAAAATTTATTGTGATTTAAAGGTCTTTCGCTTGCAAATGTCCCAAAACTTTTTCCGTCGATTTCCATTTCGTTCCTCATATGGTTGTGATACGCTATCCGCCATGTTCCACCTTTTTTGGCGGCCTAGTGCAAATGGCGGACCATTTAAAATTTTGTAAGTGTAAATACGGGGAAGACATAACACTGTGGAGATATATAAATCATCGGAACTTGATGAAAATGTCGTAAATTGTGGGAAAACGTAAATTGCGGGGGTGTAAAAGAGAGGTTTTACTGTATTTCCCATTCTGCACACAGCATAAGTTAGTGGTTGCCAACACGCTGTTTAAAAACCATATCCGAAGAAGATACACTTGGAAAATGCCAGGAGACATAAGAAGATTTCAAATAGGTGACATTTTAGTGAAGCAGGGATTTAGGAACCAGGTGAAGGACTGCAAAAGCTACCCTGGCACAGACATTGACAGTGACCATAATTTAGTAATGATGAAATGGTATCTAAAATTCAAGAAGTTGAAGAAAACGATGAAGAACGTATGGCAAATAGAAAAACTAAAGGAGGCTTAACACCAGCAGGCATTTCAAAAAGCAGCGGGAAACGACATAGGAGAGGACCTGACTGAGAAATCAGTGGATGAGCGCTGGGAAAATATTAAATGTGGACAACAGGAAGCTGCAAAGGAAGCACTTGGAAGAAGAAAAGTTGACAAGAAGAAGCCATTACGGAAGAAATCTTAGACCTGATTGAAGAAAGTACAAGAATGTGGAAACTGAAGAAGGGCAGCTTTGCTCCAAAAGAATAAAGAACAAAATAAGTCGTAAAGCCAGGAGAGCTAGAGAGATGTGGATGAAGAGCCTATGCGAATATGTACAAAACAACCTTACTCTTGGAAAGGTGGGAACTGCCTATAGCAGTGGTTCCCAAACTATGGGTCGCGGGAGCAATTTGGGTGGGTCGTGGAAACATTAAAAACACTTAATACTTTTGAATTGTTTTCCGCTGAAATGTAAAATTAATATTATTTAATATTATGTGGGTCGCGAAAAAAATTCCACAATGAAGGTGGGTCCCCGGACAAAAAAGTTTGGGAACCGCTGGCCTATAGGATAATGAGGAACCACTTCAAAGAACGGAGTTCATGTTCCTTATGGCATTTCATAAGATGAAATGCCATAAGGAACAAGAATGGAGAACTTTTGATTCAAAATGAGGACAAAGTGAAGAGATGGAAAGTATATCTGGAAGAGTTATACAACCGAAAAAATCTCAGCACGAAATTGATCGAAGAGGAAAGTGAAGTTGAAGAGGATAATATGGGAGCATCAATATTATATTGGAATTTGACGCTGCAGTAAAGGACCTTCACATGAATAAGGCTTCTGGAATTGATGATATTCCTGCAGAACTAATAAAAAATGCAGGAGAGAAGACATTAACCCATCTTTACAAGACCACCTGCGACATGTACTCAACGGGAGAAATACCTAGGGACTTTGAGATAAACATCATCATTCCTATTCCCAAGAAGATGAGAGCAGAGAAATGCGAATATTTTATAACTATAAGCCTGACAACACATGCATCAAAGATATTGACAAGGATCATCTGCAGAAGAATAGATTGAAAAGCAGAGGAGTTCCTGGATGAAGATCAATTTGGATTCAGAAAAAGTAATGGTACAAGAGAGGCAATAATGGCCCTTAGGCTACTCATAGAGAAGAGAATGGAGAAGAAAAAACTGATGTTCATTGAATTTGTGGGCATAGAGAAGGCTTTTGACAACGTGGATTGGAATTCAATGCTTGGTACTTTGAAAGGAATTGGAGTGCCCTACAAGAATTATCCACAGTCTTCATAAAAACCAATTAGCTGTGATTAAATCTGGACCCAGCTGTGTAGAAGCAAGAATAAAGAAATGAGTGATACAAGGCTGTGCACTGTATCCTGTAGTTTTTAATGTTTACATCGAGAAAGCCATCAATGAAATTAAGGAGAATTCTTATGGAGTGAATATCCATGGAGAAAGAATTAGGATGCTGAGATTTGCTGATGACATAGCACTCATAGCAGAGACAGAGAGGGATCTGAACAAGATTCTAAGAACCATGGAAAGGACAATGGCCAGATATCAGCTGAAGATAAATTAGAAGAAGACTAAGATATTGGTGTGCAGCAAGAGAGAGGAGGCCAAAACCAATGTTAAACTAGGAAAACGAAACCTTGAAGAGGTGAAAGAGTTCTGTTACCTTGGAAGCCGAGTAACCAACGACGGACGAAGCAAGAAAGAAAGTCAGCATAATGGCCCAAGCGAAGAGGGCATTCTATCAAGAGAAGAATTAGCTTACCGCTGGAAATAAAAGTGTTGAAGTAAGGAAACAATTCATCAGAACGTACATCTGGAGCATGTTTCATTATGGCAGTGAGGCATGAACGATGACAGCAGCGGAAAAGAAAAGGGTGGAAGCATTTGAAATGTGGTGCTACAGAAGAAAGATGAAGATTAAATGAATCAAGTAAGTAATGAGGAAGTTCTAAGAAGTGTGGGAGAAAAGAGAAGTCTTCTGAATACCCTAAGAAGAAGACGGGACAACTTGATTGGCCACATCATGAGACATGATGGCCTGATGAAGACAATCGTCGAGGACAGGTGGAAGGGAAGAATGGCAAAGGAAGGCCTCATGCAAGACATATGGAACTAGTGATAAAGGATAGGAAAGAGAAGAATTACATAAATATGAAGAGATTAGCCGATAGAAGAACTCAGTGGAGAGCTGCATCAAACCAAAATGAGGATTGATGACTTATGATGATGATGATATACATATTTCCCATGTCAAATTTCCTATACTTCGGACCTAGAGATGCTGTCTGGAATGCATGTGAAACTGTCGTCCAGTAGGATGAACCAACGCGGAAAAAAAACCAGTAACCCTAGAGTCATCTAATCACCGTGGAAGCCTTCGCAGTAACTAGAATATTTTCAGTTTAGGTGCAAATAAAAACTGTGAATTCTCATGATGAACTTTGCACTGATATTGTAACATCTACGATTACCGGTCTCTGCATTGGATACACGTATGAAAAATCTTGATGTGATTCAGAAACATGCTAGCTAGTGCAGATATCTGTCGAAAAAAAGAAAATGTCAAGAAATCATGGTTGAAGGAATACTAACTTAAAAAGTAGTTTTTAAGTTCTAAATTATCAAATATCACCATGAATGGCTTCTTCATAAGAGAAAACGCATTACACAGTGTATAAGTTGGAATATGGACTTGACAGTGTTCTTCGGTCTATATATTTCCTACATCTTTGT
The DNA here is from genome assembly GCA_933228895.1 of Platycnemis pennipes. Lineage (NCBI taxonomy): Eukaryota > Metazoa > Arthropoda > Insecta > Odonata > Platycnemididae > Platycnemis > Platycnemis pennipes. Next base: position 119,882,021 of record OW121854.1, on the reverse strand, counting down.
ACTATATATTTCAGGAAAACTCTATACTTTAAGAAATAATTAATAATATTGTTCTAATACAGTTTATCGGTGTTTCTTATTTATGTATGTATATTGTTAAACCTTATATTGTTAAAGTATGCATGTAAAACTGAAATTTTTCCTTTCCCACTATTTGAATTTACCCACAATTTACACTTTTTTAGCGGTCCCTAGAAAAGTGTAAATAGTTTTACTCTATATGTCAACATTTGGCCTCAGAAACTTGTCATAAAGGTAAAATGATGCATCTTATATGCTGGTGCGCCTTACATGCTGTCAAATACTTTTGTTCAACACATTAATGCCTGCTTCTTTGTCACAGCTTACCTCTTTCTCTTTTTCTTTCAGTTTAAAGTGGTTCAGTTAGACTACAAGTTAAAATTTCCACTTTTGCTGTCTTTCAATTTCCTGGTTGTGGTGTCAAGTAAGCTTGGCTTTGCTGGCTCATCAAGTGTTGAGGCTGTGGAAAAACCTGAATCTTAGCATTTATGAATGCTGGTGGTGAACAACGTACTTTTCCAAGCAAGATTCATATCGACTTGAATTTTTCATTCCAGGGATTATCTAAAGATGTTGACTGTAGGCTGCTATGTTGAATATTTTTAGTCTTACCATTGTGGCCTTTAAGAGCTTTGTAATATGTTTATGAAAACCGTAGACCTCAGTGAAACTGTGAGCTTTGGATAACCGCGTGCATCTTACCATCGTGTTTTTTTTATCTTTTGATGTATTTTAATCAGGGTTGTCCCAGGGGGACGATGGATGTGTAAATACTTTTTTGAATGCTGTGGAGTTTTTGCAGTGTCTCTTGGATATTTTTTTTGTTAATTCAGACATCTACATTGTTTATAAGTGCTAAGATAGAACTCAAAGAAATTCGTATGTATGTTTTTATTGTGGAATATATGTTTATGTTGATAACTGTTTATTGACAAGCTAAATTTAATGGATGATCTGGTGTGCAATATATGATTCTTCTATCAGTTTGCTAGTAATGGACATCTAAAGGAATTATTAATATTGGCAGGTCTCTCCTGCTTATGTAATGCAAAGAAATTGTATGGAATGGACAGCCATTATTATGAGCAATAAAATGGCAATCTCCAGAGGGTAGAAATGTTTATTGGTGAATTAATTTCCAGGGGTCTGAAATAATCAAAATGTCTTCTCGTAATATCCCCAATCTTTCCTCGACTAGCACGCACTTACCTTTCTTCCAATCCACTCCCCTCACCTTTTCCACATCCACTTTCTTCCTTTCCCCAAGCTTCAAGGATTTAAGGCCGTCGTACACGGTACAATTTCTTGTACAAGAACTTGTACAATGCGCAAATTGTATCGTGTACGAGGGGTTCGTACAATTTCTTGTACAAGAAATTAGATCATGCTCTATATTATTGGATGAAACCGTCCAAGATCCACTCAGTAGCTTCTGCGCATGACATGTGACGGTAGTGATGCGTTCGTTTAGTATTCGTAAGGTTGGTGTTCTGTTTGCGATCACTTTTATTCCTGTAAACGTGGAAAAACTTCCATTTTTGTTGTACATATCGTGATATTCTTTGTTCCTTCCATATTATGATATTCTTCGTTGCTTCCATATTGTGATATTCGTCTGTCGCGTCGGAAGTGTTCTATTTCTCATAAGGTGAGTTGGACACACTGGCAAACATTATACCTCAATGAAATTAAAGATGACGTTATTGAACCAAAAATAAATATATGCAACAAGTGAAACATGATGTTTGGACTATAAATGATGGGTTTCATGAGCTGATGAAAGAGTGCAAGTAAGCAATCGTAAAATTTCATTTTATTAATGCTAGGATTAATGGTAGCAAATCATTGTAACTAGGTAACTATGGCAGTATTTTCGAAATACTATCGTCATCGGATATCGCGATTCAGCTGTTGGACGGAAAACGATATCTGCGCATGTTATTGGCGCACAAATTGCATGAAAATCTTTGATCGTGTACGACCGTGAACCAACTTCTTGTACAATATCATGGTCCAATCTCGCCGTTCAATTTATGGTACAAGATCTTGTACAAGAAATTGTATCGTGTACAACGACCTTTACAAACATTTGGTGGCATGTATTACTCCCCTTACCACCCATTTCTTCATGCCACTGATGAGGGTTCTAGTCGTAAGTTCTCTCCCATCAGTAAATAACTTTTTTCCATGCATTCAACTTCTGAATCATTTTCTCCATGATCCATTGCATATCAGTCTTTCTCCTATCATCCCATTTTCAGCTTCTTCAGCCTTAATTATCATCTTCCAATCGTATCCTTTAATTAGATCGAAAGTTTATGTGGCATTGATTTGATGCTCTCTGCATGTTCTGGGTTTCCTTCCGTGTAGTATGGCAAGATGACAACAGTTTCACTGACTATCCTGTCAGCATCTTCAGCTCGAAGGTGTTGGCATGCTGTTTCTGCCTTGTGTATGTACTGTAGGCTGTCTAGCTGCTGCACTCTGATTGGCTGTCTCTTTGATGGCTCTTTTCCAGGTGCTTTGAAGGGGATAACCTTTCTCTGTTGAAATTCAATTGCTGAATTCTGATTATTTTTAAAATGACATTGAATTTCAACAGAGGTCGGTTATGCCCTTCACAGTGCCTGAAAAATAGTCATCAAAGAGAGAGCCAATCATGGTGCAGCACGCAGGAAGACAACAGTATATAAATGAGGCAGAAAACACATGCCGGCACCTTCGACCTGAAGAAGCTGACAGGTGGTATCCTTTACATTTTAATCGTATGAAAGCTAAATCAAAGACAAATAACTTTGTGAATTCACCTCAAAGATATATTATTTCTTCCACAATGGATGAATTCCATGCAGTTTAGCCTGAGATCATTTGATTCCTACTGGGCTGTGGCTGTGTTATCACTGTCGTCATTCTTTGTGCTTGCAACATGCTGCTAAGCCTTGCTCCCATCTCTGCCTCTTCTGGTGACTATGGTCCAACACATTATTATGAAATGCTCTCGTCTTGCAATGTTTCCCATCACATCCACCTTGCAAAATGTTGATGCAGTGAACATGGGTCAAAACAACCCTCTCCGAATTTAACCAATTCCTATGGAGTATGCCATGTCTTTTTTGATCTTGATGAATGGCACCTACTGATATTGTTAAATTCTACATAACCTCTTACATAAGAAATATGCAATCATTTCTTAAGATTCTTTTACCTTAACAGTCTGAGATTATTTAAATATATACAGGTTATTTTTTAATATAATTTGATCATAAAATATTAGAGACAGATATTATTGTTATCAGCATTGGTGTATCCGTTAATGATCGGTGATGTTAGAATTTTAGTTGATTACGTGGCTGCCTTCTTGAAAATCAGAGAACTGTCAAGAGACATGACTAAAGGCTTAAAAAATGCGATACCAAATATATAAGGCAACACTGCACGGCTTAAACCACGCCAGTTGCTCGCTTTACCCAATATAAATACCAATCAATTTAAATTAAATGCATATGTTGAAATATTAGACAATGACATAGTGGATACGTTCAGGACATGTGGATTATAAAGCGACCAAGAACGAAATTCTATGACACCCCAGTTTTGAAATGCTAACCTTTTATAAAATTGATAACTTTTCTTCTATTAAAGTTATACACTGGAAACTTACAGAGTAGGTACATGGAAAACATTTATATCTATCATTCCTCAAATTCGGCGCTTTGCTCGAACACCGTCTAAAACCGCCACTTTTTACGTTACAACTGTTGTAAAAAATATGAAAATACGTTTTAAAATTTATGTCTGCTATCCAATAACATAGAATGAAAAAAGGAAAAATTACGGTGTGATTCGTTTTTCTGTAGCCTAACTATTAATTTGTTATTCGTATTCAAACTCGAGTGCACATAATTTCTGCGCCTACAGAAGGTTGCGTACTTTTTAGAACATCCTAGCGTACAGGCAACCAACAATGCTCCCGCGGAAAAAATAATACATAATATCCTTCAACTTCGATTTTCACACAAATAATGCGTAATGCAACAGAAAATGAACGATTTGTCAAACGAGGAGATCTTACTTGTGAAAATGGTACCTCGATTATCGATATTGGTTTCGTATTAATGGCCGTATTGACTCAATTTTGAATTTCGGGATTGTGGAGAGGGCTTCGAAAATCGCGGCGTTTGTTTCACGGAGAGGGCGCAGGTATGTAGGAAAGTGAATTCAAAATTCAGCAATAGATGGCCAATGCAAGAAAGTGCACTCCTGTGCAGTTAATGTTATTCATAGAGATTACTTATAGTGATTTGGTGGTTGAGAAAGTGTGAAACCAAAAGAACAATAAGTCAGTTAACGAACAAAATATTAAGAACCCCTTAATCTCCTATCTTATGGTCGCTATGAACATTTAAAGTTAGCTCTCACGATCAGGTGCTTCGTAAACAGTTATGGTGTAGGCCAGACTTGGTGTGGTCAATTGCCGTGGAGAGGGTCGCGCTTCGGACCTTATCCTATCCCCATCCCTCCCATACCTATCCTTATGCCTTTCCTCCAGGTCTGGAGCGCCTATTAGTGGGGAAGCAGACTTGAAAACACCCATGAGTCAATTGCCGATTGAGCATGATTGGTTCACTGCCGATGCAATGCCCTTTACTGGCCCGGTGTGGCCGCCACTATGGCCCACCCTTGTAGCTGGTCGTAATTGGCGCCGCTAGGCTTTGCATCCATGAAGCCGATCCTCTTGAGGTGGCGTGGCTCACTTGGCAGAGTAGGTGTATGCGGTTCTCCGCTGTGTGGGTTAGCTTGAGAGAGGGGAATTAAGGGAGGGGGAGTCTGTCGTGGTGATGACGGCTCCATTGCAGAGGGACCAGTCGTGGTTGATGGCTGGTACCTCGTGGGCGGGGGGAGTTTCCCGGAGGGGAGGCTCCCCCTCTGCCCTGGGGTGGTAAAATTTATTAAGAGGGGGGGGCTACGTCGATTATTTCATCACACTCTAATACTGTCTCAATATCCAAAAAACACAAACTTCTTATACCATTTCTTCGAAATGAATTTAAGAATGTAAGGGAAGAAACTTAAGTAATGAAAGTGTCCACCAGTGAACATGTCAAAATATTACATAGTCATTAGTTATCTTGGAAATTTAAAAGTGTAATTTCTTAATTTATCGACTTCTTCTACTGATTATATATTGACTATATAGGGAGGGACAAAAGTCAGACAAACCAAGTATGGTTTTGGATGTCTGGATCATTTTATGAACTTTTGTCTTAGCAAAGAACATTGTCAGTCACAATGAAAATAATATTATTAAGAAACAGAAGTATTAGGAGGATGATCTATTTGAATATATTTTCAGATATTCTGGAAGTTCGAGTTGAATCGAGAGAATACTGAAGGTTACTACTAACGTTGCTCAGTCATGAGATAAAATGAGTTATAGCAACTTTCAAGTGCCTGGATATCATGGCAATGCTCAATCCTGCCAGATAATAGCATTTTCAAGTATATTATTATAAAAAGTAAACTTTCTAAATGGTTGGAAAAATTCCCTCCTAATATTTTAAGTAGAGCCTTTTCACCGTACATACTGCAACATTAATGCAGTTAGGTAATTTCGGTAATTATTGCTTCTCTATAGTACTCTTCATGATGAAAATTTTTTGACTGCAATGGTCCCACACAAGTTTCAGTCAAGTAACCAGTTTCATAGTAAGGTTTTACGAATTTCATAATAACTTTTGAATATTTGAAATAAATAAAAATTTGTCAATGGCTTTATATACTTGAAATTTTAATTTAACATGAGGACAGTCAACAGAATAAAAAGCACATGATTCTTCGTCATTGGATTTTAGGTCACAAAAACAGTCCTATTCTAAATAAAATTTTCCAGAAGTCTATCAAGGGTGACAAAAAAGTTATTTACATAAATAAATGTAGAAATGAACATTCTGTAACATACAATTTACAGCTTAAAATTGGTTTCCTCTTTTGGAAGGTTTAACTTATTAAACTTGGGCATCTCAGTATATCCTCAATGATGTCTCGATGGAAAATAATGACAATGGCTCTTAGTAATAGTATACATAGTAGAGGAATGCATTATCAGTAACTCTTACTTAAAATTCATCATATATTAGCTACATAATACATAAATTTTAAAACTGTATTTTAGTATTTTTACTACAGTCCAATTGAAAAAGTCAGTTTATTTTGGGTTCAATAACTATGCCAATATTAAAAAATAATTTCTCAAAAATGCTTATCATGATCTAATCCAAAATTTAACATAATGCATACATAAATTTTTATTCGATTTCATAAATTTCAGAATTTTATCAGTCCAAAAAATACAATCACTACACATTTTTTATAAAGCCTGTTTTTCCATTTCTTGATTATCTTGGGCATGAATGTTTTGCTCTTCTAAATCAATATCATTAAATTGTTGCCCTTTGAATGAACAATGACATTTATGTATGTCACAGGGTGACTAATTAATACCTTAAGGAAAATCAAGTGCTTTTAAAATATCTCAAGTTTTTGACTCGTGCCTGGTCTTTGTGCGTTTGATCAAAAATATTACTAAATTTTGGGAGAGAGTATCAAATAATGGAACCTTACCAGGGAGCAGAGGAGTGGTGGAAACAGCGGTAGCAGCATTAGCCTGCTCCTAAGGAAAAACACCAAGGGATCCATGGTTTAACGTCCCATATGACAGCCAGAGATTCAACTTGGAATGCCTTCAACATGGTATCTACTCAAGTAGGACTGTTGGGTCTCCAACCGGAGCCAATGCATCTACGAGTGTTTTTGAGATGTTGAACATATTCCTAATAACCTACATAATACTTTTATTTAATAAGAGAGTTTGTTTCAATATATGAAATAGTATATACTTAAGGTATGAATTGCTGATGAATATTCATTCAAAGAAGACACCATACGAGCATGAGATACTGCAAGTATCACATATAATTCTTAGTTAATTCAACTGTTATTCCTAGGTTATTTTTCCTTATTTATTAACCACTTGAGCAAGAACCTTTATTCTAGTACATCATAAAGACTTTTGATGCATCTTCACTATTCTTCTAATTATTTTCCCCGTTCACTATGGTTTTGCACTTTTCAAGCTTTTAGTCATGTCTCCTGACAGTTCTCTGATTTTCAAGAAAGCAGTCACACAATCGACTAAAATTCTATCATCACTGATCGTTAACAGATACATCAATGCTGATAACAATAATATCTGTCTCTAATATTTAGTGATCAAATTATCTCCTGCAACGAAATAGAGGCAAAAACTTTTCCCGGAGCATTTGATTCTAATAGAATAACACTCATAATTTGGCTGTCAGTCTAAGAAATATGGACAACGTTAATGGCAACTCTAGGTTAATGCTGCATTTACAATTGGGTCGTGACTCTCTCAACAGCTATAGCTGTGGAAACATATGCAATGTAATTTCCATGGCCTTCCTCCGAGCAGTAATCAAAAAGAAGGCTGCTTTTTTGGCTGGGCTTATACCTTGGAGCTAATTGCCACAGGGCATCCTTGAGGCCCTCTCCCTCTGTGAACAAAAACCTCTGTCCAGGTCATGGGTGAATTGTTCCCCAAACCGTGGCAAGGGTAAGAGGAGGCTCTCTTGCAGGACCATTCCACGGTCTTGCGGATACCACAAGGGCCAAAGCTCTTTTGCAGTCTACATGCATATTATAACGTGCCAAGGGAGAGTGCCGCAGTGTTGTCAAATCTCTTCTACCTGGGACTTAGAAATTTAGTCTCAGAGGTAGTAACATTTTTTTTTTGGATGGCTGAACAATAAACTTTTTGATAAAACTAAATACCTACATATGGCCCAGTCCATATCGATTCAGGCAGGGGGCTTACCTTCATAGTCTCAGATGTTATTGAATTTAACACATGTCAAACTTCAGGACGAAGTAAGTAATACGTATATTTCAGTTTTGTCCAAAAAAAACTTTTGGCCTGAGATACAGTCCACCGAACACGGGCCCGCGAGCGCTATTTTTCAAATTTGCGATTTTTGACAAAATACTAAAATGCTCGTATCTCAGGAAAGGTTCAAGATATTTTGCTCCTTTTTGTTTTATTTGAAAGATAATAATTTTGTGATTAAAATGATATCCTAGATTTGAAAATGTGTGTCCACATTCTCTTGCTGCAATTTTTTGATTTTATTTATTTTTATTTAAAAAAATTGTTTTTCTCAAAAATACCAATCCTATAAATTTTGATTTTTTTACTGTTTATCAGTACCATAGAGTACTACAATCTCTGAAAAGATATACTGGGCCATATACATTCAAGCCTGTTTATAACGAAGTTGAGGGGGCCGAATATTTACTTCATAATAACCAAAATTCGTTATATGTGGACCATGTTTTCAGAGCCTCTCTTTGATGCGAATAGCCTTCACTTTGGTATAACCAGAAATTCATTATAAAGGAGTTTGATATAAGTGGGCTTGACAGTATACCAAATTTGATTGACTGTGAGCATCTTGGCCTTTGAGCCGTGCTATATATACCTATATGAGCCTCTGTATACATTTATACTAAAATGCAATGATGATTACAGATGTTTGGATGAATACATTTCTATTTCTCTGCATACTCTTCTTTACAGTTCGAATCTGATTTTCTCAAAACTCATAAATAAACTTTTCTTATATAACCTACAGTGTAAAGTTCCACCCTCATCTTTGACAATCCTAATCTAGTGAATATCAGTTCTCTTTGATCCAGTGCTAGTGTACTGAATATTGATGATCTACACTTTGAAGTTCATACTAATTTCACTTCAATTCCAAGTTTTTAACTATCCAAACTTTTAACTAGAGAGTAAATTAAGCAGTAAAGTGAAATTAGTAACTTTACCAGGAATAAAAATCTATCTTAGGAAAAGAAGTAACTCATTCCCCATAATAATTATTGTCATTCAAGTATAAAGACAAACATATTTGATGCCATTATTTAACTATCATACAACTATGAAGTTTCGGGAAGATTTATGGGAAGTGGTTATTTTTTCCAAGGGTCTGAAAATCTTGATTAAGTGAATTCTAGGCAGCATACACAAAGAGTTCATAGGCAGTGGCAGTTGACTTAAGAGCATGTCATGGATGTTGTTTAAAAATGCAAGATATTATTATATTTCAATAAATTTTATGAAAAATTATAGTTTTGACAGAAAAACAACATTCAAATTAAGTTTTTGTTGAATTAACAGGCACATTGAAAGGATTTTTGAAGATGATTAAATTTAAGTAGATAGGTACTTAATTCTTAGAAATTACTTGTTTTGTAATTAAACTTGTCAACATTTTAAAATTCAAATGATTTAAAAATCAGGTTCTTCACAGCTTTTTGTTTAATTATAGAACTATATGTATGATATACAATAAAGGAACACACATGTAGTGAGATATGTCACTTTATCAAAAGTATATTTTATAGCTGTCAGCCTTCCCCTGAATTCAATGAAATGTTCTCTCCATAGGTGTTGGAACTATTTTCGCTGGGAGGGGCCAACCTTGAAAAGGGCCTGGCTCTTAAGAAAAGGGCCCGGATTTTTTAGCGGATAGGAGGGGGTAGATTAAAATTTCATTTAAAGTGCATATGAAGGTGGTAGAATATGTGTCAGAAGGGAAAGAGCAAGCTGGAAACAAATAAAACTTAATTTTTACTATTGAAGACTCATTTCTCAAGGGCCCGGGGCAAATTCTGGGGGGGGCCGAATGCCCCCATGCCCCCCACTTCCGACGTCGCTGACGGGGTAGGGTCATCACTGGGCAGAAATTTTACTAGGCTTCTACGTTGCAACTATAACAGGAGCACAGGACTTAGCAGAGTAATTTTTGCTGAAATATGAGTCCATGGCTTAAGTCAGTAGGGGTGTACTGCAAAGACGTGGGTGCTTAGACTTTCACGTACGGTACTTTCATACCCTCCCCTGTTTTATTTACTCAAACGCCGAAGAATATGTAAAACTTATAGAGTCAGTAGAGTAACATAGCTGGCCGATCCTCTGTAGCTAAGAGCTACCAGAGTTCTCAAGAGCAAGGCGAAGAGCGACCTCCTAGAGGCCCGCGTTCTCAGCGATGACAAAATTCAACAGTGACACGAAGCCAAAGAACAAAGCATCATAACAAAGCAACGGACGGGAGAGAGAATCTTATGCGAGGAAAGTGTAGCCAAAGCAGGAAACTGGCGAGGTCGACAAGGCTCTCAAGAAGAGGAAAATCATTCTTCCATAGAAAGGGCAGGTGGGAAGAAGCTCTTTTTGAGGGTGGCATTCAGGCCCCGTTTCCACTACTGACATTCTACCACGGTTATTTCAGCCCTCATAACCTACCTGCGTTCCAGTTAGCTACAAAGTTACCCTTGTAATCACTGCTTTCGTCACATAGCGGTTACCAGTATTCCAGTTCAAAAGAAAATCGACGATCGTTATAGAAATGCGCAAAGATGGTAACACATTGTAAGCACTAGTGTGTAAGCACTTGAAGTTTTATTCAAGAATCTATATTGACTGTTATAATCAAATGTCGTCGGGCTTATCGCGTACGCCCAAGGAGCAAGTCCGTCTCTTCGTGAGCAAAGTTTTTGCAATTCTTTTGTTCGGTCATTGGTCGGAAAATATTATTAAATTATGTAAACCATAGGTAATAACAACTCTGGAGCATCATTGAGCATAGACAAAAATCAAGTATTAAGCCAAACAAAGCCACACCAACCACGTTTTCCTAGATGCATATGCCGCGATCCTACACCGCTATCCGTGATTCAACTGTTTTCCCATAATTCTTACCAGGATTTTGACTAACTTGCGTTCCGATTACAAAAGAGACGCGACGGTAACCACTATTCCCTGATCTAACAAGGGTAACTCAATGCTAGTAGGACTATCTACCATGGTAGGCGTTTTCGAGCGTTTCCATTACTAGCATTGCGCGGGTAGAGAGTTACCGTCGTAGAAATGTCAGTAGTGGAAACGGGGCCTTAGGCTACCGATAGGAACGTTCTGATTGACTCGTGCTTCCCACAAATTCAAGTGAACAATAGAAAGAAGGTTTTTCAGTACATCTTACGGTACAGCTGTACCATTACCACTAGTAGTAATGAAATTAGGCGATGACCATACAGCTTTCGGAGGAAACGCATAGTAGTGCTCCTTAAAATGATGGATTTTGGATAATTTTACTGTTTTAAAATACCTTATGTTCAGTGAATCTCTGTCATCAAATTGGGAAGATAAAGACAAGCTTTCATCACTTGCAGTTTTAGCATGTGCGTTCGCATTTATATCTAGTTTACTTTCAAACTTCAAATCATTAACAATAAAAAAACTTTATTCTGGTGCATTAATGCAAAAAGTCGTGGAGACTGAGGTGTGTATATTTTAAATAATTAAAATTAATGGCGGAGCGAAACTGAAGGATCGTAATTCCTAATTTTGGTCAGTCAATTAACCCACAAAATGGTTAATTAACTATTATTTTCAATTCAAATTAAACTGCAGAAAAACTATGACTAGTTTTCTTCAGAGTTTCGAATATGTAATTTTTCTAGGTGATGCCATTAAGTCCCAGACTTAATACCGTTACTTAAGATCATTTCTTATCCACCAATTGTTAACTTTAACATCATACAAACTACGTTCGGAGAAAGATTTGGACCTAATTTGCATTCGAGTTCACGCAATTTTCCCCGATTGGGACTCGACCCGCACCACAGCTGTGCTAGTACCACAGCTTGTAGGGCACTCTAGAGTGCCCTACAAAGGATTTATAGGGAGGAAAATTCTCTAGTTCCATTTTTTCGCGAACCCGGGCCTATGTGGAAGAAGGCCGTGTCACTTTTCCTGCAGTCCCTTCACTGTTTCAAAAAATAATTGCGTCATTAGGATCCCGAGCACCAGACTCGCGATGTCTCCTTGTAAGACAATTACCATGTCCTGAATCACTTTTAAGAGTCATTCTTGGCAAAAAGAAAACGGTGAAATGACCCAGGTAAGTATCGTCTAACCAAATGTCGATATTCGTGAGTTATTGAGGCCAAATTTGGCTTCCACTCTATGATACGCCTACTTACATACTTTCACTTTGAACATGTTGCTAAATAGTAATTGATCACTTTACGTTAAAATGTAGAATACCATTCAATTCGCATTCAAGATATACATCCAAGGACTTACGTTAATCTGCCAGTCGTCAGTTGAATGAAATGAACAGGCATGCTTCCCCTTCCTGTCACGGTCGTATATCGACGGTCGACAAAACAAAGGACAGCACACGTGCGATTTCGATTGTAAAATATTTTTTGTGGAAAACGTTCATATGAATGGAAAAATTATTTAACTAATCCCATTTTTTTCATAACGTGATAAAGTTAAGTATTATGAGAACCGTTACATTTTAATGATTATTATTTCGAATCACCTTTAATGCTCTCACGTGAGCATTGCAACGAAATGTTTGGGGCGCCATATTTAAGCGAAGACTGAAAAGGAACAGAATCATTATGATTCAATCATCATCCTGTAGCGTGGTCACTATTGTTATCAATGACGTGGACACCTGTATTTGCGTTCTGTTCGCAGTAATGACTAATGACTAGCTTTGCCATTTGAGATTAACAACATTTGAAAAAATATGATTAGGTATTTGCTTTCACAAGCTAATGACGAGAAAGTGAGTACACACGATATTGAGTTTCGTAATCTAGCTCCAGGGGGTGTGTGTTTGAAACAGTCGAGATTATATAGAGTAGTTAACCAAGGAGCCACATGGTACAAACACGATTGGTTTGCAAATGTAGTGTGTCTGAATCGCTCGTTAAATAGGTACCTTTAATTGTTTCCACTAGAGTTTTTCTCATTAGTCTCGACTATAGAGCCCGCAGGTGAGATAAAACAAAAGTATAAATGATGAATAAGGTTATCATTATCGGTTTTAGCATATCAGATTTGTGAACCATTCGTGTTTATACCACATGACTCCTTGGTTACCTATTCAAGATCATTCCCAGAGGTTTCAAACACAACCCCCCAGTGGACGCTATATTTACGCTGATGGGCTATCAGATTTGCGTGACCATTTCATCTCCACATGTCCTGAATCTCTAAATTAAATAGGGAATGTATCTGGAGATTGGAATTTCGAAATTTACTGTGAATGTACGTGGGGATTCAGTCCAATCGTCAAACTTATATGCCTAACCCAAGCCCCAAGCATTTCCCCATTTCCCGCAAATCCATGGAAAGGATTTTAGGCAGTGGAGGGAAGATGCCTGCGAAAAATATGGCTTGGCACCTCAGTTGCCTTAGGGCCGTAGTTCAGCGTCTCATATGGGAAACGGTACAATGTAATTGAACGCTTCTCAACAGGTACATAGAGTGAGGAGAGGAGAAAAATGATTTCCGGTGACTACTTGGCTACCGAATATACTGCAGCCTAAGCCTCGCTCGGAACACTACCGCAATGCCACTAAGTCTGCTTTTTGCTTAGATGAGGTCCGATATCTATCAACCCTTGATTATGGATCTGTCATCATCATCATCGGTCAAAAATCTGGGATTGGTTTGACGCAGTCCTCCACTCGATTCTTCTATCGGCCAGCCTCTTCATATAAATGTAATTTTTCTCTTTTAAATCCTTCACAACCTCTTCCATATATCTCATACGACGCCTGCTCTTTCAATTCTTCCCGTTCACCTTTCCCTTGACGATTGTCTTCATCAGGCCATTGTGTCTTAAGATATGGCGGATTAAGTTGTGCCGTTTTCTTTTTAGAGTTTTCAGGGTTCTCTTTTTTTCCACTCTTCTTAGAGGACTTCCTCGTCACTTACTTGGTCGATCCATTTAATCTTCATCATTCTACGGTAGCACCACATTTCGAATGCTTCTACCCTTTTCTCTTCTGCTGCTTTCATCGTCCATGCCTCACTGCAGTAAAGAAACATGCTCCAGATGTACCTAAAACTATAGAGTATATAGTTATCGCAATTCAAATGATTAAATCCCTTCCTTTAAAGTATTATGTAAAAACAACTTAGCCTCCCCCCCCCCCCCCCCCCCCCCCCCCCCGAAGCAAATTTATGGCTAGGTGCCTGTGGCATGGTAAATCTGCTGAAGGATCTGCATAAATACAATGCCGGTCGACGAATTACTGTTTAGGAAATAAATTGAAACACGGATTTAGCTTCGCGATTCGTCTGAAGTTTGTTTGCTGATAAGCAGGCACAAGGGAAAACGAACGAGTCAGGAAAGTTGACAATCCGGAAGGATTCATTTCATAAATGCCACTCTCATGGAGAAAAGTGTACTGTGTGTTTGTGTACTACTTTACGTTATTTGTAAAAAGTTTATTTAAAATATTTTTGTTTGCTATGCCATGGCATCGTCACAGAGAGGAAGAAGAACTCACCTTTAGTCAATCATCGATGATTTTTCCAGAGGTTCCACGGGTCCACAAGGCCCCAGATAATGGGAATAAGTGGAATAGCACTCATCAAAGCTGATACTGGTCTTCGTAGTGAGTGGGGTAATTTATTATCAGCTCTCCTGGCTAAGGTAAGATTTCATGAAATACTTTCACTCCTCTTTCAATTTCTTGACCTCTACCTTACACTATATCACGCATCACTTCACATGCGTGCAGTTTCTAAGCCCTTTCTTTCCATCTAATTCCACCCAGTTATATGACATTTGGTTTACTCTTCTTTCGCTATCGTAATTATCCACCGCAATCGTCGTTAGCGCTATACTCACGGTTGTTCGATACTCAGCTGAAGTAAATATATTGATCCTCTATCCTATAACCTCCTACGTTTGAGTTGGGCTTCGACCTTTTATTTTCGGAGTCACGGTTTTATTTTTCACCCTAGTTTTCCCGAGTTACCCAACAAAACCCTACGTAATGAAAACCAACCTAACTCAAAGAACCAACCAAACAAAGTGCTTTACTCGCAAAGGTCGAATCTAAGGGAGTGGTTGAGATGTGGTAAGCCGAGGCGAATCAGTGCCCATTAGAATACATCACCCCAGCATCAGATATTTGGGGTGAAGGAAGGCAAATGTCGGTTCCCATTGACCCCCTGACCCCTCATGCCTGCATGGGAGAAATTGTCCTCCCAGATGTTATGCCCTGAAGAAAACAAATTAAAGTACAGCGAATATAATCACATTTGATGAATTGAATATTGAAACAATCGAATTCTTTCAAATGGGGGCGTTTAGTCGGAACTGAAATCGCTATTTTGTTACACGAAATCGTTAGATGAAACGAAAAATGAATTATAGTGAAAAAATTGATCTTCGAACCGAATCCATTCACTCATACATCAAAAATTAAAATAAGCAAAAGGTGACGCTCACCGTACGAGCTGCGTTATGGGTTACCACGTCATCCACCTTGTGTCATTAACTGTTTCGAGGGAAAGGGAGGGGAGTGGATGAGGGGGAAGAAGATATGCTCGCACAGCTCCTGTCGCAACCACTTCCATTGTTTGAGTCAGCTATGTGTCCCCCATTGTGATTGGGCGAAGAAGCTTCGCGGTCTCAGTCGTGATTGGACGAAGTGGATGACGTACTAGTCCTTTGAACGCCCACTTTTCCGAAAGGGTTAACAATATCAGCTTTTCGCTGCTGATAATTCGAGAACTAACTGTCGGATCGAAGAACGGAAAAATACGGATCTTTTCATTTTACAAAATCTATCAGATTCGACAATAAAAAGAATATGGCAAACGACCCCATTGTCAGCATCGAGTTATCTTCTCCCACTTAATGGTTATAATTTTCTTGTTTAATTTAAAACGGGATGTCACTAAGATCGACTATTCCCTAACAGTCCTTCATCAGTCTCATTTTAAGGTGAGAAACGAGTAGGGGGAGGGAATGGGTTACATTCACACGAAGAAATGACAAGAAATCATCCACAAGTAATTCAGAAAATAATTAAATCTTTATTCATCTTTGTTTTTACATGACAAAATCTGACAATGAAATTTTCTTGTTCTGGAATTTTGCTTCTGTAGCAATGAAATATGTTGCAGTTGATGACAATGAACATGCTCGGTACAACTGTAATATTTTAGAGTAGACAAAATCACATGAAGACGCTCTTTCACAGTGTTTTTTTTAGACGGGGCATCACACCAGAGCCATCAAGAGTGCACAAAAGGTAGTAATATGCAATGAATGAATCAATCACAGAGATTCGAAAAGTAACATCGTGGTCTACCATATTCCAGAGCCATCAATGGCCAAGCATTGAAACTGCATTTAAATTCACATCACACATTTCCCAAGGAAGAGTTTGCAGTATCACAAACAGTTAGAAATGATAGTTTAAAATTCGTCCCAATGATTAGCCATAGGTAATATACATTCAGACATGGAGTTTTAAAAGAGGTTGCAAATAACTTTTTTAACATGCTCAAATTTTATGCCAAATTTCATAACAAAAGTCCGTTTTTTCCATATTTACCTGGTCTAATATTTAAAGGAATTAAAACAACTGCTTGTACACTTCGTGATGTGCTAAAAGTTTGGCATCAAAATTTGTTGGCGCTTGATAAAATTTGAATGAACAATACTAGCGGTAAAAAGACTTCACACTCGAGTAAAACATGTGGCATTTTCTCCTTTCCCGTTCAATAGTATCATAGAGTAAGAAATTAATTTAATTTTTAGTCTATGATAATATTCAGGATGGTTTTGGCTTATGTGGCCATATCCTTCCCGTCAATTCACTACATTTCATAGAATACTTCAATTATAATGACTAGTTGTCCTAAGGGCACTTTAAAGAATGCAAAGGCACGATTCATCAAGAGCAATTTTTCTACATTTAATAGCCTCTTAATAAAAATTTATGTAAAAATACGATAAAACACATATTCATAAGTACGTTAAGATATAAAAACCATGTGATTTTTCAGGTTTGCAAACAGTATTTGTCTCACGCAGTAGGTAGCTATTGCATTGCTGTATCACGGGAACAAAAACCTTTAATTTTAACATTAGTTCTCCGGTAATGGAAACTAGATGGATTTTCGTCCCACATTGCAGCCGTGAAACACACATTTAATTGTATAATCATGATCTGTGCGTAATTTTTCAGTGACCAATGCCTGCGAAAGTAAGAATAGCATGAAAAATTTTCACCCTTTTAATATTCGGAAACATTCCCCTTATCACCTGTTCCACCGGTGAAAACATTCCATGCCGCGGAAGATGCTAGGAAAAATCGCATTGATTTCCTCATATCACCAAATACTTATGGAAGAAATTCTGGAGCTCCGATAGGCCTCGAGGCACTTCAGAAAATACATGATGAACTCATTCCCTCTCACGCTATTTTAATGTCTACAAATGACGACACGGACAAATGTTTTATGTACATTATATACAAAGGGTATTGTGACAGAGATACTGTTTCATTTCATGAGGCATAGAGAGAAATTTTCACTTTCTTGTCCCACCAGTGGCGAAAAAAATAAAAAAAGCAAGAAGTTTAACACCAAGGTTAGCTATATACCAACTATGTTGGTCAAAAGGCACTGGAATCATTAAAAACATTTAGAGTATGATATCAGGGAGGGAGATTGTCCTCCATTATCACAGACTAAAATCAGTAAAAACCGTTTAACCCCCGAGCACACTATTAAAAAAAAGTAATTTCAAGGAAAGCAAGAAATCGATTCCAAATGACTTCCTGTCTTTCAAAAGGAGCAAAATAAAATACATGGAACTGGTGGGCGAAAATGGAAAATCTTCATCTTTCCCTCAGCGAGAATCATTCGATCACCAGAAAAGGAACTCTCAGGCAAGGGTATCTAACACACGGTCCCCCAAACAATCGTTTCATCTCCTCCGCTTCCACGTCAACTTCCACAAGAGGCTGGACGGAACAAAGCAACCTCGGGGACCGTGACCTCCTTTCGCTGATCGATTCCTCTCGAGTATCTCTCCTCCTCCTCTTCAAAATCTCACTTAATGTCTTCACCACTCTTCATCCCTCAAGCACACACTCTCTCAATACGAGCTCAATATGAGCCACTTCACTGTCGCACCTGCTTCGGCCGCCGGGGGGGCGTGGCAGATCTCCTCAGTAGACGTACATCTGCTTCAGCTGAGGCCTGAGCTCAGCTGGGATGGTGTAGATCTCCGTTGAAGGCTTCCTCTTGACCAGCCGTCGCCAGCGGCCGCGGAGGTTGCGCCTGAAGCCGCGACAGAAGCCAGTGTGCGAGGTGGCGGTGGTGGTGATGATCAATGGGTCCGGCTGTAACATGGGCAGGGGCATCGCCAAGGAATCCTGCGGGGAGAGAAGAGAGGAAGAACTAGGTCAGAGGATGGGCCTTCGAGAGATTTGGGGGCTGAGAGCAGGGTAGTTTCCTTCTTCAAAGAAATCAGAAGTCATTAATTGCGATTCGCACCTTACCATAAATGTTTTCATTTTACACGAAAAATTTGGGTTGATAAATCCCAGTTTACTAGAGAATTAAATGCTAAATTTAAGTTCAATTGAAAAAGCTAAGAAATGACTAGATGCGCTGCCTTGTTGCTGAAGTAACAGGTACATAGTTTACGTAGCGAGGCATAGGAGGAATTATTCGGTTCCTGGACTTACCATTGTATTTCAGAGCCCCTCAGCTCTATTGAATACGTATTAATATTAGCGTATGAAAACTAACAAAGTTCGAAAAGTCTCCTCCGTCAAACATGGTATTAATAGTCGCTTTATTATAGGTTCCACAGGGCATCCTACTTGTTGAATCCTGTGGTATTGCGAAGCACGGCGTGAAGTTCGCGAGACTATGGGCCAACTTCACGGCACTCTTAGTAAAATGAATACTAACGGTTTTAAAAATGAATAAATCGAATAATTAAATTTAAATGAAATCAATCGAATTATTAATTTAAATTTCCCCAACAAATAAAAGTTAATCATAATGCATTGACTGAATAAATATACCTCAGATACTAGTAGTGTGGCATCGTGTTTTCGCGCCTTTATATTTTTTCACTTTTTAATTAATGAGGCAAAATGCTTAACGTCATTTAAAAATCGAACGGCTTAAAATAATAATTCCAGAGATTAAAAACTTTTGATTTATACAGTAAAAAATAATACGAAACTACCCTATTGGGGAGGGAAGGGTTCCGGAAAATCACGGATTATTTTTGTTCAGGAGTAATTCTGCGCTTTGTATAATATAACATCGCCAATATGCTTGAAAAAATTGGAGTGAGCAGAGGGGATGCTTGCTCTAACCAATCGTATTTAGTGACCCTTAGCATATTTCAGTTTTTGTCCATATTTAACAACTGCATTTGCAAAGGAAATAAAGATTTACCAACTGTGGCAAAAGAAGGCCTCATTATATAAATTACCTTTTTCGGATCGTTTGATACTCTAAATAAAGTGAACGTTATATTGTAGTGGCCCGAAACCTTAATCCTTGCCAACATACACAGTAAAATTAAGCAATTTTTTATGCAGTGAGCAATATCATAGCTTCATTAGTAACATGTGATGCTATCCACCGAATTTCACATTATTCCCCGCTGTGACCATTTTCATTTAGCTCAAATCAAACGTAAATGATTTAAACAATTATTATGTGGCACCGAAATACTTTACTCTCATTTGATCAATGAGGGATGCCATTAGGGAGATGTGTTCCATGTAACTACAGACATGTAATCATGTAATCATCGTGCTATACTCTCTGCAGATAGACTATTCAGAATAGCAAATGGTTACGCGTCAGAATCAGCCACAATATATTTAATTACTCGTACATTTTCTCTCCTTCTCTTTCCGACGAAGCCTTGGTCCGTTAAATCATTCAGGAATAATGCCCTTCGGGAATTGAAGGCAATTTTTTTCCGGCCAACAATTTTCCCATCGTTAAATCCCGAGAAACGTTAGTTTCTAGTAAAACCCACGGCGTTTGACCCTCAGACTAGAAAATTTGTCTATAAGGAAAAGCCTTGGGGCTCCTTTGGTATCTTGTCTGGGATGAATGCTACGCATTCACCGGCCATGCGGCGCAGCAGAAAAAAAAACTCGGCCATTCCAGCCAGAGAAGGGTAGGATTCCTTTTTGCACGGCCATGCGAGTTCCTGATCATCAACTGGGATGGGCAGGAGCGAACTCCACCGAAGGGTAAGGCAACGACATATGGCGGAAGGGTGAGAGAGGTGGACTGGGAGAAAGGGGAATCAGTCATGTCCCGTTCAGGCTACGCTGGTCGTTACGTGCGTCCTTACGTAGGTTTTTCCCCCGCCTGAACGCAATTTCTTACGCTTGTAACTCGTAGTTCCCAACGCTGACAGTTACAGACGTTAAGCGCTGCAGTCGCAGTGAAAACCGGAAACGGGAAATGAAAGGAGAAACACCAAAAGACACACGGAATTCAAATATCGCCGGGATCAATGCAGTTAATCAAAAATGAGTGAATATGGCAGGGACCACAAGTGGTTTCAATTTACCTTCCAAGGAGCAAGTTACTACTGTCGACCAAAATATTGTGTGCACTCATTCTTTTTCTGCAAATCTCAGAAATTTATCTGCGCAGGGAATGATGCTGTATTCATTTCCATCGGAACCATTTTTCACGTCCATGGGTGGTCAAAAAATGCTATTATAATTGAGTTGTAATCCTTGGATATCCAAGTGTTATAATACATCATCGTTTTGAGCGTAACTTAATCAACTTCTTTATATCAATTGCTATTTATTGCGTAGAAATGAGACGAGTAAGCGACTATTTGTTGTGAAAACGACACACGGAATGAGACGGGTCACCGGCTAACTGCATTGCTTGGAAAGCCTTCAAACTCGAGTGCATATAACATTTTTGTCGATAGTAGCACTTGCTTCTTGGAAAGTAAGTTGTTTCAGTTAGTGGTTTCCACTAGTGGTTTCTGCCGCATACACTCATTTTTAATTAACTGCATTAATTTCCGCGATACTTTGAATTTGGTGTGTGTGTGGTGCGTATATTTTCGTCTGTTTCTTCTAATTTCCTGTTTCCGGTTTTCACTGCGACTGCAGCGCTTACCATTGTAATTTGGCAGCGTTGGGAATTACGTGATACACGCGTAAGAGCTTACGTTCACAGACGGGGAAAATGACCTACGCGCGTAAGGACGCACATAACGACCAGTGTAGTCTGAACGGGGCGCAGGTAGGTACGCTCGTAGCTACAAGTGGAAACGGGGCTCGTCGGGAGGTGGTGGTGTAGCAGGACGACTAGGGAGGACATGGGAGAACAAGGATCGGGGATGGGGGGTGGGAAACCTGAATAAGGAGATGGCAGACCTTAAGATCACGCGTCCAAGGGCAGCCATTCGGAAGTGTACGGGGAAACGTATAGGCGAGGTCGCGGAGGAGGGAGAGGAGAGCGTCAAGGCCTCGACCGGCCGTTGAGGAGAGGAGGATTTCGGCGGTGGACCACGAGGGCAGCCTCGCCTATGGTCCGTGGGAGGGCAGCACGGCTGCCTCTTCCGCGGACGAAGAGCACGGGCCGTTCTTCACGACGGTTGACGTCTCCAAGGTGAAGCCGGTCTGTGCAGAGAGTCCTCGACGGCATGTCGTGAGAAAGAGACAAACGGGCTCGATATCGGAGCGATGCCGAGCGTCGAGACCGACTCCGACCGCTGGTAGCAATACGACTAGTGAAGAAAGTGTACCACATGGTTCCCCAACGGGACCTCACTGCTGCCTGCCAGTTTTGGGAATGGGGTGTACACATCATGTCATTACGAGTCCTAAAGTGTATGAAATGCACAAATCAAGCCGGCCCACGAACCCAAAGCCTTCTATGATGATCTAGATCCCATAAAACGTCTCAGATTTGATGCATGAGAAGGAAACTAAAGGCCGAAGGCAGAACAGTCCGGACGCAAAAAAAAATAACTCAACAAAACCTGCAATTCGACAGGTGAGGGTCTCGCCCGCGCGGATTAAATCTTTTTGACATGCTGTAGATCTTGAAAATAAACGCCTTTACATCCTGCGTGACATGTTTTAACGCCAACAGTCTTATAAATAACCTTAAAAGACGAATACCTTCGTGAACAACACGTCAATTGCAAAACCCTTAGGTTGTAGCGATCGCTCGTCCTGGGATATGGCACTCCAATCATAAATTCGTGAAAAATTGAGTTTTTGGGAGAGCGAATTGTCTTGATAAAAAATAATCTCCCAGCGGTATAATGGATGACAGTATTTTCAGCAATAAAAGACTAGCGCCTTCGGAGTTCTATAGCTGCAAGGTTTTTCCGGTGACAGTAACTCAAAATGACTCCCTATAAAATATTTATTTATTGCGGAAATTATGAATGACGTTCACTCACGCCTTGAGACGCTCAACGGGAATAGTGCAAGGCATCGACAATGATAAAGACGTTGGCATCCGGATAATTGCCTCGTTAAACTTAGATGGAACCGGATCTTGAGAGGCATCAAATTTTCAGCGCTCGGTCAGTGACACTTTCAACTTTTCCCTCCGACTTTCCGATCGCAAATAGGCAGCCTTGGGACTGCAATGCAAGCGCATAACTTCCGCGAGACCCGTCGACGAAAGTTAAGGAAATGATTGATTGAGGCAAGTGTATGTGGGAGAAAAGAAAAACTTCTTGACAAAGAGTAAAGAGCTGAAAAGATGGAGTGGAGCCATTCCCTGGCCGAGGAACTTGAAATGGACGGCCTTCCTCATTTAAAGTAAATATTCGGTCACGTTGGAGAACGAATGATTTGAGGGTCACTGCGGAATGCCTGAGTGCTTGCATGCCCAAGTCCTTATACTGTTAATGCGTGGTGCTGAAATTTTTTTAAGACAAGCTAGAACATTTGCCCACTTCCGATGTGGTCAATTGCATGCTTGAACAAGCTCAATCGTAAAACTTCGGCATAGCTAAGGTGGTTGACTATGATTCAAAAGGTAAAGCCTTATTAAGAAGCGCGTGACGACTAAGTTTATTAACACATGAAACACAACGAAGGTCCTGAATCACCGATACATATGTCAATTAAAGGGGCTCTGTTGCAAGGTTTTTTGCCACATCATTATCCTATTTCGCCACACAACCATTGATTTTCGTTCAACTCGCCAAAATCCCTCCACAAATTCCTACAGGAGTTGTGGTACCAAATGGAGAACAAGTTGCGGATATGAAAATGATGTGATAATACGAAATATAATTCGGGCAGGTGAATGTTCACTTAACCAAATCCCATAAAGTATTGCTGGTTTAATCGTAAATACGTAAGGTTTTCCCCTTCTTATCATTGTCAATGGTGTGGAAATAAAAATTTGGTCGTAATTCCATTGAAGGAAAAAGGCTGGAGGATAGTAAACAATAGCTTGGCTCTGTGTCTTTGAGTCACACCGAAATGTTGGCTTTACTATTTCGGAATGCGGGTGACGATGTAATTGATACATTTGATAAGGAGGCGGAAATGAGTCAGGGAAGGTTTTTGGGAGTGACAAGATCTGTTTGGGAGGGGGATTCACTGATGCCTTATCTGATAACGCTATCTGCGTTCAAAAAATTGTTACCTTTCGTGGAACTCCACGATATTGAAGACATGAGTAAGTTATACAAAAAAACAGCCTGACAGCTGCAATAACGTTAGCAAGAAATGAGCTGGGAACTCCCCGGCCAAGAACAATAGAAACACTTTTATTAAGAGGAGAAAATCGTTATCTACACTAAAATCGAAGGGTATAACGGTCACATTTTAAGGAATTAAATTGAATCATACAATGCTACATTTAAAAAATAAAAATAATTGAAAACTGTTCAATTATTAAAACTTTCTTTTCAGAGATTATGTCCAGTTTTTTGATAACATGCTGAATGTCTTCGAATTTTAAAAGAGGCTGCGAGTACACACTTTTCTGATGTAAACAGTCATCTAATTGTGTGTCTGATATACTTTCTGTGACCAGAAGCGTCTGGAACCTTCACATAAAATTAACTTCCACTTCAAATGTTGGTAAACGTTAAGAAATATAAATCCGGACGTTGCTCATGATATTTGATAACTGATGGAGGAAATGAAATTTAAATTCATAAAAAAACAAACATGTAGAGACCATTGGAATAAAATGTTTAAGCTTTGAAATTTTAAATCGAGGAGGTTTGTTATTTAAAATGAAATCAGGAATCCTACAGAGATTTTTTAGCAAAACACTTGAGGTATGAAATGGTGGAGGATGAGGTATTTATGGCTGGCGTAGCATTGATCAGCAATAAACTCCAATCATCACATCTATCCGTCCCAAGGTATTAGCGCCCTCGAGACATCTCTTCGTAGCAGAGGAGGACACCTGACTGACTTCTTGGGTGGAATTAACAAGTCTAGTTAATGCCTATGTCGTGATTCTTAGGTGGTGGAACCCATTTTCGTATTCGTACAATATAACGAGCCCGAGAATATCCTTGTCCTAGTTAGATAGCGTGAGGATTAAGGACAACTTGCGCTTTACATTGAGGTCGAACTTAGTAATTATGCGGGAGACACCTTTTCTATCGGTGATTGTGATAAGATGCTAAAAACAGCGCACTCCGCATTAGAGACTGTACTCTGACGAGAATATAATAAACTATTCTGACATACTATATATCATGGTGGGAATGTACCAAAATGTCCTTAAGAAGACACTAATGACAAAAGGTGGAGAAAGTGATCTCTGATCCAACAAAGTCTAGAGGAACGAGGAAGACGAGCAAAAGTAATATTTGACAGCTTTAAGGAATCGGGGTAATTTCTTCTTTTAGTGAGTTAATGATATAATGCAACTACGTGATTGTAAACTCGATATCACATGGCTCGGACCATAAAAAAAAGACTGAACACTTCATCTATTCGGTGGTGTAGTGGAACTATCTAAAAAAAAAACTGCTCCCTAAGGCTAATCGTCAACATAAACGTACTCAACTCTTTCTCATTCGCAGATATTCGATTTTAACACTAATTTTTTTATTATTGAAAATTGTGTTTACTTCCTACCCGTGGGCATTTGGATTCCCGTGATCATAGAGAAAATTGTTTTTTCGCCGAGTGCAGTTATCAACAATGATTTTGAACAGCTGATTGCCCAATCGCAATAATTACTACATTCAACGCGTTTCATAGTTGCATATCCTTGTACGTAAGATAGCAATAATAGTTATTTAGTTGAAAATGGTCAAACGCAAGCACTGGCGTACGATTAGGTTGTGGAAAGCTTTGGACTGTAGGTACTATTTGGCAGTGCGTGCCGAGGTTAAGCAGAAAGCAAACAATACTCATTTCTATCTAGATGTTGCTTAAGAAGCTTTCATCTTAAACGATCGACTATAAATATTTTCCAAGATGAAGAGAATCTGAGGATGCTGTCGAGTGTACATGGTTTTGGCATAATAGTAAAGGTTAAGGTAGTTAAACATGAAGCCGAAACTGCAATTATATTATTTCTTGTTGTGAGTTTTGATGGGCCACTCAAACACGCCCTTCCACAGTGTCAAAGCACAAAAAATATCCACGGCCTATGATTGCAGTTCTGTGAGCCGAAATAATGGTTTAAAAAGCACTTGAAGCATTGAAAACGACGCTTGAAAAGTACTCTAAAAACGAAAACATCAATGAACTGGGTGGGGGTGTTAAATTCAAACAACATAGAAGTAGTTTGCTAAAATAATGTGGTGTGTGTGAGGAGAAGAACGGGTATTTTGAATAGATTGATGAGATGTAGGTGGTATGAGGGGCTGAAGAGGGTTATCGTGTGAAGTGTAAGGGTGTGGGAGAATTAAATGTCCATATAGACCTACCTTCACCGGTAAAAAAAACTAATAATAATTATAATAACATGGGGGTCGTGGTGGCCAAGTGGGTAGAGCACTGAGCTAATTAACAGAGGGTCCCGGGTTCAAATTCTGGACTCTTGCTTTCTGGATACCCCCAACTAAAATCCTCGCGATTCGATTTTCTGTGTGACAGAACTTCGCAAGAAATCACAGGTGGCCCAGGGAAAGGAACTGGGCCCCCTACCCTGAATGTGTGAATTTCACACGCCAATGCTCTAGCTATACCCTCAAAAATATCAAAACCAACCTTCGGGTTGAAAACAACTCTTTTTTAAATAATAATATTATTTCAGGTGCTTATGGTTCTGCGTAACTTGGCACCAGGCCAGCGACTGGCGCATGGCGCTAAGTTAGGTCAGAAGGGCATGCCAAGAGAGAGAGAGAGAGAGGATGTCTTTGCAGTGGAACTTACATGGCGGTCTGCTCCAAAGACCGGGTAGGACCAGAGGACCGTGGACACTCCCCCTTGCTGGTGAGGGCCCAGACTGTTGGACGAGTTGTTGTAGGCGGGAGGCGGTAGCGTCTGCATGGCGACGACGTCGCTGGCTGCGGCAACCGACGCTTCCTCCCTCTTCCTCAGCTTGCTGCGGACGAGACGGAGCGGGGTGAGGACGGGACCAACCATTTCTGTCGGTGCTATCGGAAACTTTTCCCCTCAACTATCGAAGCGAACTCGAAAGATGATCGCGGCTCGTGGATTTCCCGACTCGAAAGAGGACGGTCTCACGAAAAAGAACTTTTCGAAGCGACCGACGGAATCCGGGAAACTAGGCGCGAGCCCGGGGAAGAAGACTGCGGACAACACGAACCCTGTAGGCAACGAGCGGCCGATCGAGGTATGAAACCTCTCGAAAGCGCACTCGCTCTCCCAAAAATCCTCAAAGAGACTTCGTCAACCGCGGCCCGCCAAGCCGAGAACTCGGATGTGAGCCTCCCGGCTGCCCGCGCGCACTTTATAAAGACACGCGACCTCCCTCCCCTACGCACCTCCCCTTCCGCGAACTCCCCTCCCTCCCATCGCTCTCGTGCGCACCGAAGCCATCTTCCTTCCCCCTCCCCACGATCAGTGCGTCATGACACTCCTCCCCCACAGCCAATCCCACTCCTCCTCCTCCTGTTCGCAGAAGAGATGCGCGTTTACGGACGAGATCAATCTGCGAGCGCGAAGAAATCTTTCTCGTGTTTGGCTGCCTCCTTTTTCTTTTGTTTTCTTCTCTTTAACTGTGGCGCGGTTCGCCTTATCTTCTTCTCCCACCTCCTACGTTTCATCGCTTCGATGCAGTGCCTCATCTCTGTTTTCTTTCTGATTCCCACGGGATGAAAAAAAGAGGGGGCGATAAGAAGAGTGTATGATAAAAATAGTGACGTCACGACGAAATGGAGCGAAGGACTTTTATTCCCTTTCCTCCTCGAGAAAAAGGAGGAGAAGAAGGAGAAAAGGAGGAGAAGGAGAGTTTTGGCGGGAGACGGACGGAGGAAAAGGATGGAGTGGAAAATTTTGGGAGTCCCATTTCCGTCGCTCTGATCCATGGCTCCAGAGGTTGACCGGTGTGTAAATACAAGTGTGTATTGGAAAGCGACTCTTCGGGAGTGGGCTCCGTGAAGAAGATGACCGAGAGGCGAATACCGCCGGGAGCATGGAGACAAGAACCCGAAGCGAGGTCGATGGTTGTTTTTGTTATGGTGCCAGGGGGGTTTTGCCGATGCGGGTGCCGTGAAGGATGGAGTTAATAAGATGGTTGGAAGGAGGGCGGAGCTAGACGGAGAGGAGAAATCGGTGGGGGAAATTTTGAAGTTAATTGGAAGAAATTATGTAGCTTAGATCCTCCAATTAAATATTTTGCCACCTAACAAGATAGAAAAAAGTGACTGAGTAAGGAATTAAGTGAGGGAAAGTAGAAGGATTTGATAGATTAGATGGTGATCGGATTGGCGTAGTTGCCAGGATACTATCCTCCTCTCCAAGGGCACGGATTCGAATCACGACTGTGGAAGATGTTTTTCAATGTAATGTGAGTTTGAAAGGAGAAACAAAGTTTTATTTCATAATGAGGAACACCGGTCTCTACTTGAAAAGTTCAGTGCTCTATCCGTCCCAGATGGGATGCTCAACCGTGGAATCCTGGGCGTCTTTCGTTAAGATCAGGGTAATGCCGACGCCGGGTTTCACTCCTCCGTTCCTTGAAAACACCTCCACCTACACCCAATTTCCAGAAATCCTCAATGGAAATTGCTGTCGGTCGCCTCCCCTGACAACAACAATGATAGAGTGGAAAACGTTGAGTAGAAGGGATGGAAAACGAGAAAATTAAGGAATTTGATCGTCAAGAAAGAGGGAAAAAGAATAGCTGCTCCGGAAAACTTATTCATAAAAAGAGGCTTAATGTGAAGGGCCCAGTCTAAGTCTATATTATCAGGTACTATGACGATCTGCCAGTATTTGGTGGAACATTTATTGGGTTATCCCATAGAATTGAAAACGTGGCAAAAACGTTTGATATTAAGACACTTATGCTTGCGCAGGTTTTGGCTCAAATTATTTATAAACGTATGACACCCTCTCACCGTGCCTATATCTCTCTGATGCCTTCTGATGCATGCGACTGGTCCGACGATTCCGTGGCCCAATTTATAAAGAATAGTGCGTTATCTTTCCTGTGACATATATACCCATATTCTCACTCTGCTCCTTCAACCATACTTCCTCCGCCATACGTATTCACCATTCACTCAAGTTTGACATTAATTTTTTTAATATATTCTCCCTGTAGAATTATATATTGTGTTGTGTTCTGATCTAATATCCCATCATTTGACCTACGCTCAAACGAAATACAAACATAATTAACATCCGTGTCCGAATCGGAATTCAAACCCACGACCTTTGGATTACGAAGCCGTTGCGTGGTAACTCCCTTATAATTAAGGTGACTAAAATTAATAAAATTTGTAAATACCGATATATATTCCTTAAAAATTATACTGCACTTAAGGTTCAATTGTAAGGTGCACACTTCATCAAAGTCAATATGTTAGAATCCAATCCAAATAAAATGTTTTACATTTATGCATAAATACTATATCAACAAATTAGTTATTGATCAATATTTCTTTGCATAAACACTCCTAAAGTGACCAAGAAGAGGGTACATATGGAGTAAAAAATATTAGACACTTATTTTATAGTAGACGTAAGCAGTGGAACAGCATTTGTACGCATATGTATGCAATTCTACGTTACATCAATTTGAATACGAATGGCCAGACTCTTTTTTCCAAATAATGCAAGGTGAGGATCAAAAAATGAAACATTCCATTGAATACAGGTATATGCATCTGCCATACAAGTCATCCATGCAGGTGGATTGCGTTAATGATTTACTGCGTCATAAAATCAAAGGAAAACAAATTAAAGACACCCATCATTAGCTGCAGGAGGAAATTTCTCTAGTGGCTAATAAACGACTGAGTGTGTTCCAGGCTAAGTATTTCTATAGTTAGATTTTTACAAATAAAATTTTCATAATATTTTCAAAATAAAGATTGATTTTATTTTACGGACCAACATATATAGTTACTAGACTAGAATACAGTTACAGATCCTTTTTAAGCAAATATGTAATACATATTTGGTGTGAATTCACCCCCTGTCACACACCTTTATGGCAGGTTATTATTTAACACGTCTTCCCTTTTTCAAAGCAATTAAATTTTTTATAAATAAATTAGTGTCGCCCACCTCCACTCCCCTCCCTTTCCCTCAAAACAGGCAAGGACGGGAGGTGGATGACGTAGATATCCTTAACCGTGCTCGTTCGTTGGGAGTCACCTTTTGATTATTTAATTTTCGATTCAACAGTGAATGTCACTGGTTAGAAGATCATTTTTCTTCACTTAAATTGACTTTTCATTTCCATCTAGAGATTTAGTGTAAAACATGGGGATTTCGGTTCCTAGTAAACACATTATCATTGTAAATATCTTCAGGATCATTGTGTAAAAAGTCTAATTTTAAGACATGCTCTAAGAGGACGGGACAGGAGATATTGCCCATTGGTAATAAACTCCACAGTGCATACATCGGCTAAGTGTGTGAGCAGGGGTTTGAAAAATAATTATCTGCACTGATTTTTCTGCCTTCAGGATTTTGCTCTCTCACGTCCCTAACGAATCCTCACTGCATCATTGAGTACAGTTCACCCCTCCTCGCCTTTTTTTTATCTTTTACACCGCATTTATTTCTCTTTTGTCCATTATATCCGCTTTTTTGATGCACATCACCGAAAGATCTGTTCTTTTCGATAATAAATTTTCGATATTCCAAATCTCTTGAGGAGATCTGTGAGCTGTGGCCCAAGTCTTGAATCTTTCGTTACTCACCAAATAAATATTGACGTTTTCGTTACCAACGAAATGTTAAAAACGTTGATAAACGAATAACTTGAAACGGATGACGTTATCACAACGACAAATTTCATTCGTTACAGCGTAACGAAAGATTCAAGACTTGAACCCCTGGTGTGATCAGATCACATACTTACCATCTCGCGGGCCTGGATTTGAATCCTGGTCGTGTCAGATGCTCTTTCGCGAATTCAATATTCCTACTTGAGCTTTTCGTGGAGAGCATTATAAAGCCTGCACTTCGTCCGAAGCACGAGTCGTTGATCCCTTGGCGCCTACCCTGACGAGAAGGCTAATGCCTATACTGAATGACCGTGGAACCTCATACTCCACGCTTTGGTGCTGTGGTTATTTTTCATTGCGTACAGGAAAGCGAAAACCAAATTTTAGTTCCCCCCATTTTGTCCAATATTTCAATACCCAAGTTTTAATTTGAATGGATGGTCGCAAGAGCAATAATTGGGAACAGTGAAGTAAGCAGAGAAAATTTGCGTTTTGGATCGAGAAAGAATTGACTCTCGGGATGCATCCGTGATTCGGAGTCCCTCCAATCTTCTCTCGTAGTCTACGAAACTCCTGTAATCCACAACCAAGCTATCCTTATAAATGACCACATATGTCGCGATAGGTAGCCGCCTCCCCTGTACAATAATAAATATTCGTGAGGCCCTGGTCCATGAGTGTCACGTCCAGCACAAAGGGTCTAAAGCTTTTTTTTTGGCTTCCAGCAAAACTTTTTTCTTCTCCAGACGCAGTAGTGACCTCTTTACCATAAATCAACTTCCTCATTACGCGTTCGTGATTTTCGGTGCTTTTAACGAAAAAAGCACAGAATGCAGAAGACGTAGTGGGAACAGAACATTGATATATGGACGCCTTTAAGCATACTATGACTTTCATTTCGCGATCCAGCCTCCTCCTTCAAGACGCGAGGTTATTGTTTCCCCTCGAAGTGGAGCAAATCCGTCGACGGACGCGGGGGTGTTCGGGAGGCCTTCCTCTCCTCTCCAAGCGGGTGCAGAGCCGCGCCCGCAGGGGAGCGGTCCTCTCGCCTCGACGGCCTCCTCCGTTGGGGTGAAAGTGGAGAGGGTGACCTCGGCGGGTGACCGCGAAATGTCCCAGCGGCGACACATATCGGATGACCTCCCTGTCGCCGCCCCCACGCTTGTTTTGAAGCGACAGGCGTCTGGTGGCACCAACCTCTTCTCGTCCCGACCTACGACGGACGGACAGCGCCCGTTGCTCAGCCCGTCTGTGTTTACAGGTCTGTACCCGAACTTACTTAACGAAAGGCGCCAAGGGGACCACGGCTCAACGCCCCATCCGACGGACGGAGTACTAATGCTCTTCATAAAACATAAATTAGTGGCAGGTTTACCGATGAACCATATTTAACACATTTGTGACGGATTTCGCTCACCGCATAAAGTGTGGTTTTTCAAGCAGGAGTCACCAAAAGTTTATGTAAGTTTTACAGAACTATAATTTATTGTAGGCAACCCATAAACACCTCTTTCTTCGACGGATGGAAGAAAAATTACTGGTCCAATAATACGGCTAGTCTTATTCACTCACGCAAATTCATGTCCGATCCTATAAAGGTTATGATAATTGTTTTATCTTTAAAAGATGCCGTTTTATCGCCAAAACAGAGGGAAGGGAAGGCAGCTGTGGCATTGACATTGCATATAATAAGATAATACATTTGATACTAGTGCGACTAGCAGTGATTTTAAAGTTATCACCCAGTTTCGTTCTCAGACTTGCGCGTAAGAATACTTCCGTTTAGTAAATATTTGGGATGACAAGTGGGTCGCGCAGAAAAAGCTGTTGCGATCAATAAAAACAAATCTTTTTTTGAGAAAGGCCTCATTTGAGGTAAAAAAAGTCGATTAATGCGATAACAAATTTTTGAGAAAAATTAGAACTCCGCCGAAAAAACAGCACTTTTTTTTTTTTGCTAGAAAGACATCAAATTTCACCACTGCAGGAAATTGGCTCCCCATTATTCGTGGTTATCCCCAAATAATCCATTCCCGCCTATTTAGATCACAACGGACATGGATTTTGGGCTGTGAAGATTGAAAAAAAATCGAATGAAATGCTAAGGGACAAATTAGGCCCAATTAAAGCTTCAAGTATACCTTGGACAAACAGCTCAATAGGAAATGAACGCACATTTGCAAAATTAAAAAAAATGATTCATTGTCACATGTCAGTGACTCGTGATCTTGATTTAAAGTCATCAGTTACCTTATATAAGGGACTGGAACGCTTCACGCGGAAACTGCATAGTTTTCCGCACAATTGCGGTCATGAATCGATATGAAGGGGGCAACCTGTGTAAAGCCATGGAAAAGTCTCTAGCCAACACATTATTGACCTGTTCAGCATATTCACCAAAAGCATTTAGGAGCAAAGCCAGTCACTGACTTGAATACAGATACATACATTGATAATTCATTCTGGATGAATATTGTGACGATCATGTACGAGAAATTAGCTAAATTTACCTTGTTAGACCTCCTTTGGAATACGCTGCCAGTATATGGGATCCTTACGACATAGGCTTAAATAATGAACTGGAGTAGGTGCAGCGAAGATCTGCAAGATTTGTAAAGGGACGGTATGATGATTATATTAGCATAACCAGTTCATTAGATGAACTAAAATGGGATTCATTGTCAGATGGTAGGTTGGAATTTAGACTTAATCTCTTTAATTCCGAGGCAATATTTTTAGCGATGACGTTAAAAATATTTTGCGAACTCCAACTTACTATGGTGGACATGATGATTGAATTCGAGGAATTGATTGCCAAAATGACAGATCCAAAATGTCCTTCTTTCCTCGTGCAATTAAGGATATTAATAGCTGTAAATATAACCAATAGCATGAATACGAGTGTATCAATGGATAGCATAGGTAGTCGCATGTTGGTATAAGGACTTTAAGATAACCAAACTAACAGCATGTTTTAACATGCTTGCTTTTCTATTTATATCTTTTTTAAATTGAGAAATTTCGAATAGAATATTATTACTAATCCTTTCTATGCATAATATGTAATGCATGTTTGGTGTGAATTCACCCCCTGCCATACACATTTATGGTGGCTTACAGGGTATTATATAGATGAAGAGGAATGCTCAAAGTTTTAATTTGGTCAAATACCGACACCAAAATGGTGGAAATATTCTCCACTTAAAATTTATCTACGTTGGCTGGGTGGTTATGCAACTGGCTAAGTTAGCCAACGGTTTCTTTCCATCGTAAATCTATTGTCTTTGAACAATGCTTCAATCGGAACCAGAACACTAGGATTTAGAAAGAATGAACTAAAGGTTATTTATTTACTTGAACTAAAGGCTATTTATTTACTTAAAGTAAAACGCAGTAAGTAAGCAGATGACTCACAACAACCTCGTTTTGTCAGAACAAAACGAGGTTAGGTGTGTTGACAAGATACCGTACTCCCCAGAAAGTCGGTGTACGATTACGAGCTAGTATGAGGGCGGAAATGCATTCGGCCAGCATGCAGCCGATAAAAATTAACTCCATATAAGTGGTTTCACGAGATGCGATATATTATTGTGTGAGGTTACGTCTCGAATTCGCCAGGGAACCTTTGGCGTTGGCACCCGAAATGACGATCGGATTGCACCAGCAGAACCTCGCATACCGATTCAAAAACCACGCTGGCTTTATTTCCAAAGATAGAAGGAGCATAATTTCTTATTTACTTGCCAGCTTCACTAGCCAATGGAACAAGTTGTGAAGAATGTAAAAGAGAAGAAATACGTTAATATGAAGAGGTTGGCTGATAGGAGAATCAAGTGGAGGACTGCGTAAAACCAATCTTAGGATTGTTGGCTGATGATGATGATTGTAAATTTCAATCATAATGAGTGAATGACAATGCATGCATCAAAACGTTATCTGGGAGTTTTCGTCAACTATCGCAATGATTCCTTTGATCATGCTTTCCTAGATTTTCTGGGAAGAAATTTTTTTGGGTATTGTCAGAAAACGAGATAGAAGAACCATCAATCTTGACCAAACTCTTCGATGATCACACGGAATTTTTAGATAAAATGGGGAGAAAGCAGGAATGTCAAGAATCCAAAATATGTTTGACTTTAATCATCGAAGAAAATGGATCAGAAAGATAATGGATATGATAGTTGACATCCAGATAAAGCCAATATTGGAGTCAGCATGCTCGACTAGAATTGTCGTAGCTCTCACGCTCAGGAAATACCGAAGTAAACAATGGGATCTCAATCGCCAGGATTGACACCCAACCGTTAATACTCATTACAAAACAATTCCGTGAAGAGATACCGATTATGATGTGCATAAAAGATTATCAGTTTCAAATGACGAAAAGCCTCTTCAGATACGACATCCGATTATTTTAGTAGCGTAAATACTGCACCTGTATTGATGATATAGTTCATGTTTCCTAATGATAAATTACTGCATGCATTCGTTCCAAAGAGAATGAAGGTATATCGACCATCATGCAATAAATGTTACGCAATACATTTCCTCAACCTTTAAAGCTATGGCGTTCTTTATCAATTTGAAGTTTTGATGAAAACTACGGTCGAAGTGATTACTTTACATTTAAACACCGTTATTTAACAGCTGAAGTAAAATTTTTTATGCCCAATTAAGAGCCCCAGCTTCTTCAGTATTGAACTTTTATTTGTTGAAACTAATGGTTTGATGGTATGAAAGAATCGTTTTAATAAAAATAGACTTGAGAGTGGAATTTGGAATTCTTGGCTACTCTTGTCTACAATGCAATGGTTGGAACGTCATTTTGGTTTGATCTATACTTAACCTCGTCTTTGGATACGTTTCCAGCCAAGGGCGCTAACTATTGGCATGAGTTAGCCTAATGCTATATCTGAAACTGTTATTTAGCTCAGAGGATTGAAATTGATACCTTAAAGGCTTTGATAACTTTGATAATTTGATAAATTTATGTATATTGATACCTTAAAGAGAGCAGATTGGAGTTGTGGTTGTACTGATCTCCTGATTACAAGGCCCCAGGATCAAGTCCGGGCAATGGTCGAGGTATTTCTGCGTAGTTACAATCCTTACATGATTACCGTGGGGAGAACAGTGGTTAGTCGTCAGGAGAGGCGCTAGCCGAAACTTCTAAGCTGTCTGTCGCTCAGAGAGGGCCGATGCCGACGCGTCGCCGGGTTTCTCCATCACTCCGAAGAAACCCAATAAGCAGTAAAACGGCCACATTTAGCTCTCGCCAAAGAGTTGATGACACCGCCGTGAATTTCACATTTAATTCTTGTTCCTTCTTTCTAGGCATTGTTGAAAGTAAAACTAGTGGAAAAAGCATGAAAGAACTGTGAGATCCCTTCGAATACAAAGCCAGTGCCAGTGATTTTAAACAAATGGGACTGCGGAAAATTACATAATGAATGGATTGATAATATTAGTAAAAGTGTAGCATAAGAAAGTGAAATTATAATGTTCTTTTATGCGCCACCGTTTTAAACAATTGCCAGCCGAGAGGTCCCACAAATCATTCTCAAGGCGAGGGACGAAGGGCGAGCGAATGGTCTTCATTCGCTGCCTTGAAAATGACACTGACTAGTGGGAACTCTGGGAGGGAAATAAAAGTCAACCGCGGAGAGATATTAAAGTGATCGTATCGGTTCAACTTCAGTGTGATTCCATTCTGCTGCTTCGCCTTGAGATTAGGTATTGACCAGCGGGAAGATGTAAGTAAATCTGGTGATGACGTGAGACGATGATGTTCGGTGCCCTCATATCCAGTGTTCCCCACCGTGACATTGGTTGGACAGGAAACTGATTCGGATTCCCCGCTACTGATAAGTACGCGGAAAATTTCTGGGGGACGAGCAGTGATCTAAATAAAAAAAAGATGGTGGCCAACTTTTCTTTTCAACCACGCGCGGAGTTACGAAACGACGGAAAAATTGTGTTCTCCGCCTCTCTTACCGCAGACTAGTGGCCCCGTGATACGAGAATCACGCAGGCCGGCCGTGATAAGAGAAGGTGTGCACGAAATATACGGGACGAGTGGGCGGTCGAGCGGGAAACAACGGAAGGTCGTCAATCGCCGATCGCGCTGCGCAGAAGTGATCTTTGGACGTGAGTCGCGGGAAAGGTGGTGGTGCCGACATTGAGGCATTGGGCGAACGTTTCCCTCTTGAGTTCAAACAGAAGGTCGTCACCCGCGGCTGTGTAACATGCGACTCATTTTACTATTCCATTGTTTTCACATAATACTTTACAGGAAGGGATTTAATCAGTTGAATTTCGAGAACTATATACTGTATAGCGGAGCATGTTTCTTTACGGCAGTGAGGCATGGACGATGAAAGCAGCGGAGGAGGAGAGGGTGGAAGCATTCGAAATGTGGTGCTACAGTAGAATGATAAATATTAAATGGGTCGACCAAGTGGCAAACGAAGAAGTCTTAAGAAATGTAGAAGAAAAGAGGAGTCTACTGAAAACTCTAAAAAGAAAACTGGACCACTTAATCAGCCATATCTTAAGACATGATGGCTTGATGAACGCAATCGCAAGGAAAAGGCAGACCACGTATAAGATATATGGAACAAGCTGTAAAGGATGCAAAAGCGAGGAATTACGTTTATATGAAGAGGTTGGCCGATAGAAGAATCGAGTGGAGGGCTGAGCCAAAACAATCCTAGGATTGATGACCGAGGATGGTGATAGTTTTAGGCTCAACTATGTGGGAATTCACCGTCAATTAAACTAAAAACTTTGTATATTCCACATTTTAATGGTAAAACACGACCGGTTTCATCCACAAAAAAGGATATCATCAGGTGAATAGGTATATAGAAAATGTCAGTATTTATATGTACTTCACTTGGAGACCAAAGGCAAAAAGTTCTACACGTTATAGGAGCTGGAGATTCAGCAAAATTCAGCCCATGGTCATATTGCGAATAATGTTTTGTTTTCGGGACCTTTCCCCATCCTTGCCATCGACCTTAAATCCACTTTGACCTCTCTTTGGCTCCTTGCACTTGACTTAAGTCTCCTCTTCCACTATCTTCGCCCCCTCCCATACTTCAACAATAAGAGTATAATGTAAGGACTGAAATTTTCCGTATGTACATTCACCTGACGATGACCTGTTGTAGATGAAATCAGTCGTGTTTTACTATTAAAGTGTGGAATATACAAAGTTTTTAATTTAAAGTTAGAGAATTAGGGATGTAAAAGTGTAGTGTGTCGCAGTTACTTGTTATCGGATGAATTAAATTTTAAACGATTTAACGGCAAAGATTATTTCGGACCTTTCCAACCAAATGACTTACTCCTTAGCAAGACACCACATATACCCGAGGAGGAATTTGAACCCGCGACCCTTGGATTTTCAAGCCGGTGCGTTACTAACATGGCTACCTGTGCGGGTGATTATGGATGAAATTATTTGTATCAGTATAAAAATGCATTAATGCAACGCTGCTGATATTTACTAATGAACTTCATTAGATTGGCCACAACTTACATACCTGTCACCACTACGATGTTTTCATGAGAAATCTACAGAACAAAGACCATCAGCTTAGATTTCCAAGCCTACAGCATTGGATGGCAAACCAGTTTGACAACATCTCTAGAAGTCAAAAGAACCGCTATTTCCATGATCTTAAAGAACTGATGCCAAAGACCGTGGCCCACACATTAAAAAGGGCATTTACGAATTCCTAAGGCGCACCTTGATGTATTTCACATCTCAACACAATGCATAAATATGCATCTGCCGAAGGAGTATTTCAAGACATTTTCTCTGTTCACTCACAGTTTTCTTTCAATTGAATTCACAATGTTTCTCAGGCCCTTTGAGGAAGAGTTGTATCTATCCCATGCGGTGGAGTAGATATTTGCTGTAAATGCTAGTAAGCGAAGACAAAACAGACTATCAACATCGAAATGTTTTATGCAGTTTTAAGTAACATTAATAACATTTTTTGCATAGTTAATACACCCGGAAATGGCGTGTAAATCTAATGTAACGTTTTGGAGTGCCAATTGAGAAAGGACTCTGTATTTCACAAAATCATACCAGAATCCAGACATGGTATAAAATTCTATCTCCTGCCCTTGGAAAAACCTCAATAACGGACGTATAGAGACGTAATTTCCTAATGGAGGCAATCGACAGAGGAAGTCTTACTGAAGTGAGCAGTTACGGGCGTGAAACAAATAAAACGTGCGGGCAAAAATGACTATTTAAAATTTTTATGAGATAGTTACAAGAAAAATGAGAGGAAGGCTACTAAAGCACTAAAACAACTTGAAAAAATACGTTTTTGCATTAAAGACAGGAATAAAGTCCCTTACGGAAGTCTTGTTGTTCAGAACTTATTACAAGATGCACTCTACCTATCACATGTACGATAGGTAGGATTAAGAGGGTGGAAAAATTATTTAAAAAATGCTATGGTCTACCAGTACTCAAAAAGTGCTTTATTTAGCTAGAACTCTTCTCTCCTTTTAAAACTTTTAACATTAACTGAAATATTCTTACTTCATTCCTCACTTCATTCTAAAACTTCATATTCTTTACTCTTCTTTCCTACGCTTACCTAAGACTTCTTCGAGATCCCTTCGTCTTATCTTGATATTTTTCTGTTCCATCTTCCTACGAATTTTCTCAAATTATGCCCTTTCCTACAAAAGATCGT
Organism: Platycnemis pennipes; assembly: GCA_933228895.1. Classification (NCBI taxonomy): domain Eukaryota; kingdom Metazoa; phylum Arthropoda; class Insecta; order Odonata; family Platycnemididae; genus Platycnemis; species Platycnemis pennipes. Next base: position 119,842,975 of record OW121854.1, on the reverse strand, counting down.
TTGGCTACTCTTTATTCATCTTCTTCTTCCATTCATACTTCATCTAACCATTCCAAAGAAATACGATTCGTGGAGTTTTCAAGTCAAAGTGAGTAAAAAATCCCAAATAAATTGGTCCAAACTTGGTATGAATACATGGAGGGGGAACACTGACCTAGAGGAAAAATCCCTGTGTCAATCCTTCCGTGTGGAAATCAATAAAGAGACATGAGGCGCAAAAGCGACGGAAGAGAGACTGAGGAGAGAGAAAAGGGTGAAAAGAGAGGAAAAGTAGGAGGAGGAGAGGTCAAAAGACAGCGCTTTGATCCGCTTGGGACAACAAGCAGCTTTTAGATGGGCGGTTTCAATGCCAGAGCTAATGACCGATTCTCGGGTGGGAAGGATAAAAAAAGAGGGGCGGCACGCGGGTTAAAATGGCTGAGTCAAGCCCACCCATTCTGTCCCAAGGCCTGAAAGAGCCTCCAGTGCAAGACGGTTAAAGGGAAGGAACAAAAGGAGCGAGAAATCTACGACTTCGATTGACAATGAATGGCGCAACGGGATTAGCGACCTCAGGAGAGAAGTGAGCGTTTGACCGCCTCGGTTTGATTGGAGATCTCCATGACCGCCACGAAGTGATTTGCTCTAACACCTTTCGGAAGTCACGATTGATTTATTGATTCTCTCTCTATACGCAGGTTGGCAACTGATTTATCTTTTTCAATAACTAGCAGCACGCAAATAATGCCTTTCGCTCCACAGAATGTGAGGGCTGGAAAGCATGATGAGGAAATGGTAAATTGTGTCAATCGAAGATGACTGATTTGTACCGGAACTAAAAATGTGAACATGATCGCTAAACCACTTTGTAGCTGCAGATTTGGTTGTGAAAATTCGGCTCTATTTTTGCAATGAAGAGTTAACTCAATATATGGTGAAGGAGATCCAAAAAGCTTATGGAAAAATGTCATAATATTAATTTGCTTCGTGGTAATATCGATTTCAATGAGAACATATAGAGAAGTAGGAAATGTTGTTGTTTTGTTCAAAACTATGGATGGTATGAGATTAATGTTCAACAATAGGGTGAAGTACTTTTTCTGCATAACTCATTGAGGAATTTTAATATATTTGCCTTCTTCCAAATACCGTGTAATATCCAGACAACCTTTCATTAACTACAACGCGTACGATTAGCATTAGTCAGCTCATAACATGTGCGAAAAGACATTTATGGACCAAGTTACTGCTTTTGGAACTTTCCGGCTTTGTGAAACTTTAAAATCCACTAATGCCAAATTTACTCTGCATCTTTTCACTGATGATCGGTCGTTGAAGTCTCCTAGCCAATGACTCAAAAGATGCGGTTTGCCTAAATCGAAGTGCGTAATGAGGACTGGAATATTAAAACCCCTGTATAGTACGCGTTATATTTATAGGTACCCGCGAAAAGCACTAGTTTGTGAAATTCATATTCTGATTAAAAGTAGATGATAATTACGACAGTTATTTTAATACACAAACTGTATCCATATGCAGGCCCTACTTAAGGCCCGGGTGGCTGTCCAGGGAGCCACGGATGGGAATAGAAAATTCCTTTTTATTTGGCGATTGATAACTTCATTCATATTCAATATGCTGATTTACTACTTTTTTTTACTACTACGTTTAATTGGAGAATATGTGTTGCAAAAATTGACAAGTCCAAGCCTGAATACTCTCTCGCCCGGGCAAAGATTTTGTCTTGAGCTGGCCCTGTCCACATGAATTACGCAATGTACTTTGCATTGCAAAAACATTCATGCATGATTTGGCGGTTTTAGGGTGTGGCTAACAATACAAAAAGAGCGACGTTGAAATAGATAAAACTTACATTCAACCTTCCATGTAATTGTCCACTATTGGATTGCAAGTAAAGGGATTAATCTTTCCACCTGTCTTTTTCTGATCTCGTGACGGGAGGTCCAGCAAAATTGAAGAGTTTACATAGCGTAAATTGACAGCTAAGTATCACTATTATTAGGCACATGAAAGGCAACCTGAGTTATCAGTTAAAGTGAGTTAAATGCATGGGTGCCCTCTGAAGATATCCGATGCGTATTTACAATTATGAAAATACTCCAAGAAGGATTTATTTATAGAACTTTATTTCGCAACTGTAAGAAAAATATCCGACCTCCGTTACATTTCGAAAGTTAAAGGAATGATATCCTTCAAGCTGTGAGCTCTTACAAATGCCAAAGATAAATGTTTTGCTGCATTTAACTTTATAGTCGCCGCCATCTCTCGGAAGAATACACGCATTTTATGCTACGAATAAGAAATCGGGAATATATTATTTCCTTTGCTTGAAAAGCATGGATTCCTGCTTTGTACGTTGAGTTTGCTCGGTTAAGCAATTACCATCGATTAGCACGGTTTCGCAAAGCGCATTACTGAAGTGCTGATTCTTGATCACTGACAGCAGAAGAGCGGCGTTCCGTTATCGTCGAGAATGCTTCTTGGCGGAGGAAGTACTCCGTCAATCGTCCATCCAACAACAGCTAAGTGTCCAGATCACTCTCATTCATCACGCTCATCTTCCATGAAGTGAAGATTATTCTCGACCAAGGCCCTCTGACTTCTTTGAAATGGTCTCCACCACGAGGAAAGGGTGCACTAACATAATCTCACGTCCAACCCTTTATTTTGTCAACTGATTTCAACAGCCACTGATTTCAACACCGAAGTCAAGGATTCCAAAAGCTGCTTCTCCGATGGTATCTTTTCATATTCTTAACATTCTAGTGGTATCTCAAATATTTGCAATACTGTAAATGTTTTAGTACATGCATTGCGATCTTCGTTTTATACCTGATAAAATAGATGAACGAAATACGGTGAATATTAATATTTTTACTTTGAGTGAGTATCCGCATCAGAAATTTTTAAATCAATCATTCTCTATGAACGCTGGTTAACCTGAATCATCGCATTTGGGGATGGGATTGGTGTGGTGATACTGCTTCGTGTGCAATACTTTGTCAGTTGGAGGGGACGTAAAAGAGTGGCCCCCTTGGTGCCTTTCATTTAGAGCAGGTTAATGCCGACGCGAGGTTTATTCCAACCCTTCCTCTGCTCTCTAATCATTCATCTCTCAACCGAAAAACCCACAAATCATTAATGACGCAAAGGAATTTGGCTGTCGGTCACCTCCCACAATTGAAACAACAACAACACATCGTATTTTCTGCACGACCACAGTGGTTACCCTTTTTCCAGAAAAAATGCATAAACTGTTGTTCAGAAGCAATAGTTCAGTGTGACGGCACTTCCTTTTCACAATCAAACCAAACCTAGGATTCATCAAACCGTTAGTAAATAGCAATGCCGAGTTTAGTATCTGATAGTGGGTTAGTGATTTCCGGCCAGCGTGAGACCTTTCACTCTATTCAGGGTCGTGAGTTTTGAGGTAGCGAGGCCGAATTTCGTCTTCAAATGCCGGGCTCTGGAGGGGTCGACGTGAGTGTTTGGGTGTACCAAACACAGATACATGGATCGGTTTCATTCTGCATTGTGTTTTATTTTCCTTCGCGGCCTTGACTCCCAAAGGGTTTGTTTTGGTGCCCTCCCCCTTGGTGCCTAAGGGCCTCCCTCCCCTTCCGTGTTTCAATCAGCGCCGTCCGCTTTAGGGGGAAAAAACTTTCCAGTTATCCAGAAGACGGTCCAGCGCTCTGATGACACGATGCGCTTACGGCAACCTTTCACTGGACGCGAAGAAGGAGTGAGAAAAAGTGGGGAAAATATTAAACATCGACCAATGGTAAGTAGCAAATAAAAAGTCGACTGTGACTAGCCATCAAGAAGCTTTCATTCAGAGAGAAAATTGATCAACTTAAGTTATGTTACCCTAGCACCCTAATACGAGGCTAATTAATCAGGGAAGACTGTACCAGACACGGAATACATGGTTTACTTGATATGACAGGCAAAGCTTTGCAGATCGAAATCTCGGTTTGTTTTTCCCTTCACCTTTGTCACTTGTTATGCCTGTGATATGTACAAATTTGTAATCACGAAAATAGTGCCAATACGTAAAAAGGTCTTTTCCTGCCACAGTATGCTCTGGGCTTGTACTTCTGTGAGAGAAGGACATACGTTTATTCCCTTTACCTCGCCGGCCCAGGTGGCGGTGGTAAAGTCCTCGCCTGCTAATCTTAGGGTCGCGGGTTCGAGTCCCGCCTGGGTGGGTTTTTCTCCACCTAGGGCATGGATGTTTGTGAAACTCTGTTGGTTCAGCCCCTGGGAAACCTAATGACAGGCAAATGCCTATCGGGATCCCAGGGGTATATGGGCCAACAGAACAGTCCGGAAGAAAAAAAATAAGCCTTTTCATTATATGTTAAGGAGATGAGTAAATGAGATTTAATGATAAATATGTGAAAGAAAGTAGTGAAATGAAAAAGAAAAACTATTCCAAGGTATTCAATCCTCTTAACCTGAAACAGGCACAATGGAGGAGTATGCAAGGTGTCATGGGTATAAACTTAAATTGGAAAACTTCGCAATATCACTTTTGCATCGCAATTACATGCCAAATGCATATGATGCTAGGTCCCGCCCCCTTGACTGCTGGCGGCAACAAGTGTTGCCTAACGCGTGACCTCCCGAAGCTCCTTTGGGCCGCTCTTAAAAATACCACGCTTTCTTTATCCCTCACTGCACCCAGTGATCACCCCTGATTAACAGCTCTTTCCGCATCCCTGGCGTGGACGCCTTCTTGCTTCCCTGCAATGGCGGAGATAACTTACTCCAAACTGCCATCCTGTCTACGACTCGGAGTCAGTCCTTGATCGTTCACTAAGAAAGACAAGTCTCGCCTCGGGTGATGCTGCGGTCAGGCCAGAGAGGCGTGCGGGATAGCTTGCTCCACCGGGATGCAGTTTCAAGGCACCCTGATTCATGTTCTTCCGAGTCTGGTTAGATCAATCGGCTAACTCGAGTTGGCGTACATCGATCGTTTCCATGACTACGAGTTAGTCTTTGTTTTGTCGACTGTTTTGATGACCAGCAGATACTAGCGCCAACAGGAGGGAAAGCAAAGTCAGGTGCAGGTGACCTCCCACCCGTTCCGAGGAGTTGCCTCTTTTTCGTCGCATTTCTTGAAGGCGGAAGCAACCTTCCAACTGACTCGCGTGTAATAATGGGTGCTCAATTATGCTTCTCGTCTGTTCAGTTGAAAATCCGTAACTAATTGCGCGGTGTGGTCAAAAATGGGCATTGGAATTTTTGTTTTACGACACTGCTTATTCTGGCGGCGACGAGGTAAACGAGCTATAGACTGATTCGGTAGAATTCCTCCATGATGAACGGTAAAGCAAACGTAAAATAACACCGAAGGCGTATCATTTTGGAATTTTTAAGAACCATAATTAAATAAACTCAAAGGTTTTAATCCACACTGCTTATTAAGAGACAACCGATCTAGGTTCAAGCTGAAAAATGAAAATGATACAACGTGTTAATCCTAAGTCGGTTGCCTCTCTATATACAGTGTGGATTATAGCCTGTAAGTTTATTTAATCATGGGGTAAAGTAAACCCTAAAGTTTGCTATGGATATTTAAAAAATGCATGCATGACTATTTATCGAGCACCACTGTATTTGGATTCACATTCAAAGACAATAGCAGAGTTCCTATCCTTCATCTAACTGACGAATTAATCACCACATTTGACTCAGTATTTCCTTAACACTTCTGACCTGCATTACTATATTCCAGCTATTCTTTTTTTCTCTCCCCATTCACGTTGTCCATAATACTTATCTACGACTACATAACATCCTGCAAGTCACCTTAAAGTTGCGTGGCAGGAAGTGAATTTACAACAAAAATGCTTTTCATACCATGATTACAATGGATTAGTAGCCATATACCAGTCGGTACATCATCATCATCATCGGTCCTATCCTAGGATTAGTTTGATGCAGCCCTCCACTCGATTCTTCTATCGACCAACCTCTTCATATCAACGTAATTCTTCTCTTTTAAATCCTTAACCGCCTTAATTGTATGTAAGTACTAATAACTATAACTCGCCTTCAAAAAAGTATCGCTAACTACAGATTGCTCAAAATATCGTTATTTTAACGGGGAATTACGATTCTACTTACAAGTTTTGTTCTTTTTCGTTTCATGTAATCTTAATGCAACTAACCATATATATCTCATCATCACGGGTCAGCAATCCTAGGATTGGCTTGACGCAGCCCTCCACTTGATTCCCCTATCGGCCAACCACTTCGTATTAACATAATTCCTCTCTTTCACATCTTTTACCACTTGCTCCATATGTCTCATACGAGGCCTGCCTTTTCCATTCTTCCCGTTCACTTTTTCCTCGACGATTGTTTCATTAGGCCATCGTATCTTAAGATCTGGCCAATTAAGTTGTCCCGTCTTCTTTTTGGGGTTTAGATCAGTAGACATCTCTTTTCTCCCACAGTCGGAACATGACAGCTTAAAAGAAGATTCAAAGAGCAAAGCAGGCATGCTGGGTAGTCCTCAATACAACATGCAACTACCTCGGCTATCCATTAATACGCTTGTAAATATACTATCTAATTATCTATCTCTCCCTTCAATATCTTTACCAGCATTCTCGCATCCAAAGTAGCCTTCTGCATACCGCCTCCCTAAAGTAAGCCCACCCACCGCGTTTATTGAATATTCAATCCATGAAAAGGGCGCACTATTTGCCCACCACAAGTTCTGCGGCACGGTTGTGCTTTTGTCTTCGCAGCCGCGTGGCGCTGTGATCCGTAGAATTTGCAGAGTTCCCATCTCGGATGAAACACGCGATGGATCGAAAAAAGGAAACAGTATCTCTGCCGCTTCTTCTTGCTACTCTCGTCCATCCTTCGGGGGGTATATGCGCGCACGGCTCGCGATTTATCCAGCAATTAACACTTCTTCCATGTTTCGCCGTTGGCAGAAAGGAGGCGTAGATTGCCGGCCGCTTGGATTGATGTTCCGCGGAAGCGATGAGGGCTTCTTCCACGCCGAGACGAGAGGTCGGCCCCATCCGATACGCCGTGACCTTATTCTTCGTCCCACCCTCCCACGCAAGGACCTCCAATCCTCCCTCCCCCCTCTCCCTCCGCGAGACACCTTTCCTGTTACCACCAACACTTCCGAGATTCTAGAGAAGTGGGAAGGCTAGGCTGGAAGTCATGAGCAGGTGGGACTCTGCTTTGGACGTTCGAAGAAAATGGTAACAGGAGAGGGGATAGTGAGAGATGAAAAGCATTCACTCAGAGGAGGAAATGGTTGCATTCTTGGTATACGAACGCATTAAATTACTGGTACTCTAAAGTAGGTATTTGTTGTATAGGCTTGGAAGGAGCTCAATAATACGGCTTCATGTTCCGGAGCAGCCGATGAAGAACATAGGTATACGTGGAAATATAGGAGGGTGACAAAATATAATTAGCCATTCAGTGTTAGGACTGCTGCCATTATTCGAGAGCTTTAAGAATAGACGTGAGTGAGTCAGTTAATTATGAACGAAAGCAAACGAAGTGAAGATGGAACGTCTTGAATTTTGCGGAAAGGATCTAAGAGAAAATAAGCGTACTGGTAAGAATATAATTGTAAGTACAGCATTACGAAGACAGATTTGCAAAGAAAAGACCCACGATTAATACGAAGAGGGAAACTCACTTGAATTGTTAATAAAGAGATTCTGAGGCTTCAGAGAAGAGAGGAGGGTTGCAGATTAAATCTATCAAGGTTTGGTGAAAATAAGAGAAAATGACATGGAAGGAGTTTGAAGCGTAAAGGTGGAGAAAGAAACTGAAGAGAAGTGAGTCACAGGGATTCCGATATTAAAGGCAATGGCAGAAAAGGCTATTTTAGATGTTTAGTAGACAATGGCAGAAGGTTTTTCAATTGCAAGATCAAAAACATATATTAGATACACGAAGCATAAGTTGGAAGGGGGTGCATAGAAATCCCGATTTAAGTGCAGCCATTTTCCGACTGCCCAATCGGAGAACTATCTTCTTTTGGCAGAATCACAACGATAACAAAAACATTATCATGGCAAACTGGCAGTTTTTGTAAAGAAACCAGGAATTACTTTCATAAGCTTAGCATATAAATTCCCTTTCCAATACTCATCACTCAAACTTTTCCGACTGCTGTTTTGTTGTTTAAAAAAGTAATTTTACTTTTATTTTCATTGTTCAACAGCAAATTTGGCATTTCCCGCACTGCTCCTGCACAACAATTTATGACAATATCGTACATCATCTTCACAGCTACGTAAAATGCTTCTTTTCTTACACTTTCTTCACCGCTTGTTCACGGTCTACGGGGACATGTTCTGCCAGTCACGGTTCGGATTCTAAAGGCTGATTTCCCTACTGACCATTTATCTGATAAATTTGGCTCATAGCTATAAATGACAATAACAAATACTCTGCCCTAGTTTTCTACTGCAGTCTCTTGGAGCTCAGCACATCTATGTGACCAATTAATCGCCGGAGAAGCCATTTCGGGTTTGATTCAGGTGAAACTCATCCATTCCCTTGACACTTTGCCGTAGAGTTTGATGAAGTAAATGGGTTGATACTGCCACTGTAACTGATCCAATATCAGACGCCAGCTTTTCGCCTCTGTTCACCAAGGCAAACAGTGAAAGTTAACATGACACGCAAGGAGTTCGGAGTCGAATGCCGGCAATGAAATACGTACCTATAAGGAAACTTCGCAAACGGGGCCTCACTTTCCCGCTTCGCCACTCTGTTTGCGAGGATTAATAAGTTGGATTGGTGGAGGGAGGAAAACGAACTCGCCCACCAACCCGGTGTTTAACGACGCGAACGAGGGCACGGGCACTACCGCAGCGATAAGAATCGATACACTGGCTGGGAACACGCTCGATGGACAGTCATAAATGTCAGGGGTACGAAAAGTAGCACCGGGGCACCGTAATGCAACTGCAGCGATGAAGCAGTTCGAGTTCTCCAGCGTACAGCAGGGAGAGAGGACGTTTCATACCCCAGACGAAAGCAGAGGCATTTAGGATCAAGGGCAGAGTTCGAGGATTCGAAGCCAATATCCGGGCGTCATCCAACACCGAGCAGTACGGCAGCGGCCACAGTGTGATGTGCGAGTTCAACATTGCTTCAAAGTGATGTGCCAACCACTGTTTGTGAAGTGCTTCGCTTAACTTCAAAATGAGCAGATTAGGATGAAACCACAACCCTCTCGATAAATTAGAACGAATGACTTGCTTTGAAAAAAATATGAGCATTCTTTTCGGAATAAGTTACGTGCAACAGCATTTTTATGACACAAACAAAGTTTTCTCCGCAAAGGGCTTAATACTGACTGAATGTTTACACAATCTCCATTTTGAAAATATTTTCAAAACTCAGTGGATTGAAACATTAGTAGAGAGTATAGTAGATTGTGCATTACTAGATTGAAGTAGTAGAGTTCAAGTAAAGGGTGCAACGAAGGCTAGGGTCATATTGCACCTCCTCAGTCGAACTGAAACACATATAGCAGATTAAACAGCATCTGTTGAACATGTTATCTGTATCGCAGATTAAACAGATGCTGTATTGAAACATAGTTGTTAATGTCATTATTCAGCTGTAAATATGTCCATTAGTATACATAAAAGTGGTTAGGTAGGTATAGGTAGTTGCATTCTGGTATAAGGAGTTTGAGCTAACCCAACTAACAGTATGTTTTTGCAGGCTTGATTTTTTATTGTTAGGTATCTTTTTTTAAAATTTTAAAGCTTAGACTGAATATAATTCATCATCATCATTAGTCATCAATCCTCAGATTAGTTTGACGCAGCTCTCCACTGAGTTCTTCTATCGGCTAATCACTTCATATTTACGTATTTTTCTCTTTCACATCCTTCTTCACTTGTTCCATAAATCTCACTCGAGGCCTTCCTTAGCCATTCTTCCCATCCATTTGTTCTTCAAAGATTGTCTTCATCAGGCAATCGTATCTTAAGATATGGCCGATTAAGTTATCCCGTCTTCTTCTTAGAGTTTCCAGCAGGCTTCTCTATTCTCCCACTCTTCTTAAGACTTCTTCGATTTCCACTCGGTCAATCCATTTTATCTTCATCATTCTTCTGTAGCATCAAATTTCAAATGCTTCCACCTTTTTCTTCTCAGCTGCTGTCTTCGTCCATGCCTCACTGCCGTACAGAAACATGCTCCATATGTACGTCCTGATGAATTGTTTCCTTACTTCTAAGCATGTTTTTCCAGAAGAATATAATTACTAATCCCTTTTATGCATGATATGCAATGCATGTTTGGTTTGAATACACCCCCTGCCACACATCTTTATGGTGGATCTTTGGGTGGTGTAACTCAGAAAAAATCATCCTACTTCACGACAAAGATTTGTTCAGTGATAAAACTCGATTTACATCAAATACTTGAGAGAAATTGGAAACGGAATCATCTTGAGATGGAAAATAAACGCTGACTGACCATTTTTACGCTAATAATCCATCTGACTACTCTGCTCTTTGCCTGATTGAGTGGAGGAAGTCCGTAGAAAATGACCCTTTTCGAATCTCCTGTTTTTTGTTGAGATACGTGGGAATTTTCGAGCAATTGATTGAAAGGAAACAGTCTACAGAAGATTAAATAACTGTGAGGTGATTAGGTGGAGGAATAAAATTTAAAATAAATCAACATGCCCCGCTGTAACTCCAATTATTTGACAGGAAAAGTTAAATCAATTTGCCTAGTATTATAACTTAAGAGATTTATATACTAATAGATTGGGCTCAAACAGCACCTACGTAAAAGACTTCGGAAATACCTCCATCATAACTCCATGGTACGACCGTCCTCCTCACGTTTAATTTGACATTCCGACCTGGATGATTTCTCCTACAAATGCTGTTGAACAGGAGACGAAAAGTCATTTTCATATTCTCTTCACCCACACAACCTCCAAGTTGGATCACCATCTTGCTTACCTGCCTTCATCAATTCCTTAGTTTTGACCAAGTCGAGACCAAAACTCTCAGCCACTGTCAGAGAGACTTTTTTTTGTCTCACGTCTTCATTCATTACGGAAAACACGAGAACTCGACTAATGAAAACGGAGGAAGAGGAATACGAACCTTGACATGGTAGTCAGTGACACAACCGCCAGAATATGCTGCTTATAAGGGGGTTTCGCAATCTGAGATTCGAAAGAGATCAAGGGTCTCTCGCCCGCGATTCCCTTGCTTGGGATGGGCACTCCTTTGTGGAAATGGGTCCGGGTGAGAGGGGCCCAAATGAAAAAAGTTGACAGTAGTATAAAACAGCGTCCGTATATCATCGTACTTGCTAAGTAAACTGGTTGATTTTATTTTGGTTTTGGATCCCATGTAGGTTTTTGACCTGCCAAATCCGATTTTGAAGGTATTATTTATCGTACCTGTAAATATCTCAGTGTTTTAAAGAGATATAATTATTTAAACAATTTTCAAATATTCTGCGGAGTAATTTTTGTGGTAAAAAGAAATCACAACTATGTAGAACCTATCACTCATTAATATTTACGGAATCAATAAATGTACTTCTAGATCCATGCAATGCTTCGATCCTGTCATTGACAGGATTTGAACCTCCGACCTTCAGTTGCCGTCTTTCGCGGTGGTTACCCATTTAAGATAATGAATATTGTAATTTAGGCTGAATAATACCAGCAATACATGACTACTGGAATAACTCTTCAATTATTGCCAAACTCGCAGATTTCCTTGTGTGGTAAGTACACCCGATATCTTCTTATACACTTATTTCTTGCCTCTATGGCTTCTATGTTATGTTATACAGGGGAAGCGACCGACAGCTGAGGTCATTTGCGTCATTTAAGAAAGGTGGGTATTTGTTAATGGTAGGAGTTTTCCGGTAATGGAGGAAGGGTGTAGAGAAATCCGGCGTCTTCATTAGCCTACTCTTAACGACAGACGCCAAGGGGACCACGGCTTAACGTCCCATCCAACGGACGGAATACTGAACCTGAAATGCCCTCCACTTGGCACTCAACTAGGGGCCGCTGAAAAATCCGCCACTGACGGGAATCGAACCCGGGCCCTCGAGATGAAAGGCCAGTACTCTAGCCTCCACACCAACCCGATACCTAGCTAGCTACATCCACATCTACATAATAACCTGAAAGCCGCCATAAAAGTATGTGGCAGGGGGTGAATTCTCACCAAACATGCAATACATATCATGCATAAATAATATGGCTTCTGATCAATTGACGATGTGAATAAAATGATTCCTTGGCAATGGCTGCTCCGTGGATCAGCAGCTTATGCACAATTGGTCGCATGTAATACCCTGGTGTAGAGCCGGACATACAGATCTGCTGTAGCTAAACAATATTCCGTCGCGCGGAAGGTTCACGCAGCCTCCCCCATCGGTCCATCACCCCCTACGCGATTCGCTTTCCATCCCAGCGAACGTGTCTGCGCTCACACGCGGACTTTCGAGGGCCGTGTGGAATAGTCTCATCCTCGATCCCACATCTCACCTACGGGTCGGGGCAGCCAGTAGGCCGGAGAGGGGGTCTTGATTTGGGACCAAGGCCGGACGCCGAGAGAGTCCCAGTCGACGGAGGTGAAGGCAGATTGGTGCTCGGAGAATTCGCTCCTTTTTAAAGGCTAGGACCAGTACTTCCCAACCCCTCTGCCGTGGTGCTGTGAAAACAGCTAAGGGTACCGCGAGGAAAACGGAAAATGTTTAACAGGACCAGCTTCTTAATTGGTTACTCTCAGGCCCGACAGATGGTAAAAGTAATACATCTACACGATACCCTGCAAGCCACCGCGAGGGTGTGTGGCAGGGGGTGAAGCTCACCAAGAATGCACTACCGACATGAAAACAAGCAACTATAGGTCTCATGCAACTGGATTGTTAGTATCTATGGTATTTAAGGGATTAATATATGCATCATGCACTAGAGACTACCCTAATATATTTCCCCTAACTATCCCTTTGCTATGCTGCCTATTCTGTTCTCTGTAATTTAATCTATCAGTTTTTGAATATTAGTGTTGGCAATAGAGGAGGATGCAAGATGGGCAAAGCTGAAGAGATATGAGGAAACTGCATAGACATGATTGGGAAGGAAGAAGGAAAATTGGATGATAAATTTTGGGGATGCAAACGATTTGCAAGGATATCGTGTTATGAGACCACGAGATTTTACGAAGATGTGAAAAATGTTGGACGACTGGAAATGGATGCTGGAAAGGATTAGTGATTCAGGCTTTGTAAAGGTAAGTGAATGTAGCAAGAGATTGAATGTAATGAAACATAGTGATAGCACGTATTTGAGCACTGACCTGAGGACAATGAATAGGTTCCAATGTAGAATGTGTCAAGTGTAATCAATGTCCGTTTAATATAAAAATTAACAGAAACATTTGCGTCAGAGACGATGATAGAACATTAATTTTCCAGCAATTTCATCTTTCTAATAATTGGAATTAAAATTAACATACTGAAAGTGATTAATACAAACCCTGCACAACCAAATTTATGACACACGTTTTGACAGCATCACAACAGAAATATTAAAGCCGGAGTCGTATCAACCTTTGGTATAATTAAGCAATAAAGCGCTGGGAGTATTTTTCGACGGGTTACAATGGAGTGAATATGTTTGCCTCTGGCACAGAAATGGTGTGGCATTGTTCCTGTGATTCATGCTTGCGAGGAGTGTAGAATGCCTAAGAGATCATTCGATACAGGAACTGACCTCTCGAAGCCACTCACGAGAGATGCACAATGAAGAAAAACGGACATCGTTTGAGGTTGCCGCATTAATCACTAACGGGATGCCGATAGGTTAAGGACGCCGGATTGTGGTTTGCGATGGGGGAGCGAGGCGAAATTGAGCACGCACCACGCCAACAATGGGATGAGGAAATGGAGAGGAAATGCTGGGGAACGCGGGAGTGTGTAGGGAGACAGGGCCAATATCCCAAGGGTGAACCTATGTGAAGTGATCGCCACTCAGCGCGATGATTATTAACACGGGGTAATTTGCGACAAGTTCTGAAGTAGGGAATTATTTTTTCTCGCCATGTTCATCCTGAGTATTAAGATTGTTGCCCTTAACATTTCACGCATGAAATTTAGCCTGGGATAAACATTCAGTGAATTTACCGAATAAAAGATTTACCAGCATGAATAGGGTAATCAGCTTTTAAGCACACAGTATATTTCATACACTACACCTATGTTTTATTTCACTCCTCTCTTTCAGATACTGCATATTTGCCTTTATTTAAGAAAGATCCAGTCATTTCTCTCTGCCTCCTGATCTTTACTACTCCACCCTTCTATCAACATCTTCAAAATGCAATTTCCCCCGTCCAACATTTCTGTCTTTTCATTCAAATTCCACAAACAATTCCCTCAATATTCATCCATGTAATACTTCATAATTGGTCTTCTTTTCTTTACGTAGTTTTCTCAGTCGGGAACTTGATCGGTAAATGACGAAGTTTAAGGAAAGAGATGATTGCAGGAAGAACCTATTGAAATAAAGAGTCTCCACAAGCCGTAATAGGTAATCTTTTCGTTTGTGGTACAAGGGGAACTCTTTATTTCAATAGATACTTTTAGCTTTAAGAGCTCACCGTCTTCATTTTATGTAGGAAGAAGATTATATAATAATTTAAATACAATATAGTTCACTCCTTCATATGAATTGAATTCCATACTTACAAAGAATGCATGGTAATTGTTCACAATAATTAATCACGAAAAGCAATCTATAATTCAATGATAATCTACCTAATGTAGTGGTGTCAGGAGTATTGGTGAAATTTCACGAGTAAAATCAAACCGTGTGAATATTAACGCGGAAACCAGTTGTTCTTATGTTTTGGAGGACGATAGGCAATGGGAGTCGAAGGAAGTGAAGGTGCGAGGTCATGGGACGATATCCATCACGACGAGAGTCAGTGCGGAGTAGGATTTGGTGGAGGAAGGGGAGGACATCAAACGCTGGAGAAGGATGAGCCTCAGGTGTGGAGGAGGGGGATGCTGAGGAGGAGGGGGAGGGAAAACTATGCAAACACCAGCATCACTGGAGAGGAGAACTAAGTATTCCGTTCTCGTGCTTAATTATTATGGATCAGAAAGGAATCATTCAAGTGGATGGATATATTCAAAATAGCCTAGCTATATGCACGATATTGTCATACTCGTGACACCCGTTGATCTTCCAGATTGCGAAGGAAACACATCCTTTCAAAGGCTGAGGGATGGCTACGATAATTCAACATAATAAGTGAATGGAATGCCGAGTCCCTTTTATCTTTATGCGCCTATTTATCTACTGCCTCATTGTGCTTACTCACTCGCTTGATAATGAGAAGATTATTGATAGTTTGTCGCTATTTGCGGCGGAATGTTAACATAAACAATGAAATGAGAGCTTTTTTTGCTCTCCACAACTGGCCTTATTGAATAACACGCCACGTTTTAGAGCTTAACTTCTTTTTCAAGTTTTTGCTTCACTTCTCGACAAGAAAATGCCGCTTTTAGCGTTCATACGCGTCGTGTAATACAATCGCGAACGGCAGCACGCAAAAAAAAGTATCCATTTCATTGTAATTCGAAGGTTTCCGCGTTCACTTACGCGAATGATCAAACGCTCGCCAAGTCGCATTAGTATACACGCCATCTGAAGGCTGGAGTGCAGGGAACTTAAACTGCAAAACACGTAGCACACGAAAAAACTGGAGAATGCCAGCCTAGAGTCATCGCCTACGACTACTACCATCGTTTTCTCATGCCGGGAAATCCGGTCCTGATTCGCGTGGAGCCCAGCAGCCACCTCACGTTCAACAAACCGTCCGCCCCATGGGAAGCACGCTGGCTAGGCCCTTGGGCGATGCGAAAGAACAGCACGCGGATGCGGACACGACAGGGTCTTCTTCCGACCTTCTTGCTCTCCCCAACAATAATTCACAGCCGCCCTCGTTTACTGCCTTTCCGTTTAAAGGCGAGTGATGACCTTACTCATTCCGTTCCTCCCAGCGATGACGAAGCACAGCAGAGAGAGGTGAGAGGAGGAATTTTCATATTGTTTCACTTTGACGACCGTTTATAAGTACATCTTCAAATGACCAATGGAACCGTTCGGTGATAAAGAATGACTAGGTCCCCTTCCTCGTCTCCCAGCGGTGCTACAGACGCGGTTCACGACTTCCTGAAGGCCGCACAGACATTCGTTTTGCCGACTGATTGATCTGCCAGCCTTAAAATTCCAAATGGGACGGTGCTGTTGGCACTGCGCATAAACGATCTCATTAATTTTACGACTCGCCGCGCGGAAATGATTCGGAAATCGCTCATCGAAGGAGAGAGTGAATCTCAAAATCGAAGAGGCCTTGAGTCGAAGTGGGCGGAATTGAATCCTGACCCGGTGTGGTAAGATAGAGCGATATCCCCAGAGTTGTTGGAGCATACGAGGTCAGAGACTACATCTATTCAGCTGTGCCATTAAGAATAGTTGGGTGGTAATACGTATTGAGGGTTTAGTTTATGGAATCGCGGAAAGTCAGAGAAAAACTCATCACCGAAATACGCCTAATTTCAACTAATGGAGCCAAATTCACCACAATTTTAAGTCTTGTGCAAGAGAAGGAGCACTGAATTTGAAGTAATCGATCTAGGTGAACTAAAATGGAAATCATTGCCAAACTGTAGGTTGAAATTCAGACTTAATCCCTTAACTAAAGATTAAGATAAATAAAAGAGTTAAGATATTTTAAATATTCGACCAGATAAATAAGATCAGAGAGATAGATTGTCGTACAGATAGATTCAAAATGGCATTCTTTCCCCGTATTACAGGAGAACAGAATAGGTAGCATAGCAAAGGGATAGGTAGGTGAAATATTTTAGAGTAGTCTGTAGTGTATGATGTATGTATTAATCCCTTAAATACAATAGATACCTACTAACAAACGATTAGACCAGACAGTAGCTTGTTTGCATTATAGTGGTGCATGCTTGGTGATCTTCACCCCCTGCCACACACCCTCGCGGTGGCTTGCAGAGTGCTTTGTAGATGTAGATGTGTAGATGTAAGATAATATTTTCACTGACGGTGTTCAACATATTTTACTAACTCCAACTTACTATCGTAGACTGAACCATAATTATAAAATTAGTGAAATTTATTGCCAAACTGAGAGATTCAAAATGTTCTTCTTTTCTTAAAATTAGTGAAATTTATTGCCAAACTGAGAGATTCAAAATGTTCTTCTTTTCTCGTGCAATTAGGAACATAAATAGCTGTAAATATACTCAATACCATAAATTGTAGTGTATCAATATATAGCATTGGTTTTGAATGTTGGTATAAGGACCTTAAGCTAACCCAAGTAACAGCATGTTATTGCATGCTTGCTTTTGTATTTTTTTAAATAATTGTTAAGTGCAGGCTAGAATGTTAGCCATATTATTTAGAGGATTTAAATTAAATTGAATATACACAAAATCAGTATCTATCTACATCTACGTCCACACGATACCCTGCAAGCCACCACGAGGGTGTGTAGCAGGGGGTGAAGATCACCAAGCATGCACTACCGACATGCAAACAAGCAAGTAATTCACGGTATGCGTTAAGCATTACGCGATTATCCACTAGGCGCAAATTGTAACAGTACCTAATCGCCGTATTACTGTTATTAGCCTTTCCTAAAATAACGAGATACTGGTAATATGAACTGAGGCAAAGACACAGGAAATTATGGGCATGCTTGCTATTGTTTTACTATTACGTTTCAACTAGAATATAGCTACGAACCCTTTTTAGGCATAGCAGAAAACGCACGCTTAGTGTAAATCACGGCCTGCCACACTTACGGTGGTTTGCAGGGTAATATGTAGAAGTGCATTTTAATCCACCTAGCCCCAAGATTTGAATTCGTATCAGTTTGGGTAAAAAACGCTAGTAGAGAACAGAAACTTACACTTTTTACCTCAAACTCAATCATTGTGAACTTTTCTATGAAGAAGAGAAAGTTTATATGTGCGCCTTTGGGTTCTTTAAGACGACCGCGAAATTAATGGGTAAAAAGGATTCCTCCCCAAGCAACTTCTCTGACCTTGTTATCCCCATGTTATTACTGCTTCGTGTAAACATTTCAGAGCTTGTATTATTTCAAGAGCGCAACTTTCTAGTGAACCGAAGGCAGCGAGAGCTGCACTCAAGTGCGCCCCTGGGAGTCTGGAGAAACGTCGGCAACAAAAACAGAAGCACTAACGAGGCCGATAAGCGAGAGATAGTGTAAACCTCAAACACCGCGCCTCTCCCACCCCTTCTGGTAATTATCTCTCCTCCATTTCACGCTTTGGGTTGGTGATCCTAGCTTAACTGTAAACAGTATACACATTTCTACCCAGATCTTCGAAAGCTACGGAAATTTCCGAGCCATGGAACCGTGGGGTATTTCTTAAACCATCCTTCTCGGTATTCCACTGATCATCTTCCTCCGTATCTCTTTCTTAGCGAAAGGAGGAGAAATCAGAGGGTCCTGAGCACGTGGTCGAAGAAAAACAAGGGAATGGAGGAGGGGCCTGCAAATGAGGAGGAGACGAGTGGAGGGACTGGGGTGAAGGAGGAGTGATGCCATCTCGCCATGCCCAAAGGATACCGGGGGATCATCGTTTATGTAAACACCAATGGTATAGAGAATGAGTCATGGAATAAGACTGACACATGATCTTTCTAGGGGAAAAGACAAACGTGAAATAATGGGTCAAGCTAATCGTAAACTGGGATTCATCAATGGAGTACTGGGCAAATGTTACGACCATGTACGAGAAATTCAGCATATTCACCACAAGCATTTAGGAGTAAAGCCAGTCATTGACTTGAATACAGATGCATACATTGATAGTTCATTCTGGATAAATATCGAGACGATCATGTACGAGAAATCAGCTTCTTTTCCCTTGTTAGACCTCATTTGGAATATATTGCCAGTGTATGGGATCCCTACGAGATCGGTCTAAATAATGAACTTGAACGTGTGCAGCGAAGATTGACAAGATTTGTAAAGGGGAGGTATGATAACTATGTTAGTGGGACTAGTCTATTAAAAGAACTAAAATGGGAATCATTCTCAGATCGTAGGTTGTACTTTAGACTTAATCTCTTAAACAAATTCCAAGAAAATATATTCACTGATGACGTTAAAAATGTATTACGTTGGACTGGGCCATAATCATAAACTTAGAGAAATTGACTGTCGGAATGACAGATTCAACATGTCCTTCTTTCCTCGTACGATTAGGGAATTGATTAGCTCCAAAATGTATCCAAATAAATGTGTCCAATTTTATAGATACTGTTATATAAATGGATATTATAGGTAGTTGCATGCTGGAATGAGGACTTTAAAGTAACCCAACTAACAGCCTGTGTTTGCATGCTTGCCTGCTATTTTTATCTTTTTGAAAATTGTGAAGTTTACATTAGAAAATAATTACTAATCCTTTTTATGCATGATAAGTAATGCATATTTAGTGTGAATTCATCCCCTGCCACACACATTTTTGGTGGCTTGCAGAGTATTATGTAGGTTTTATTAAAGTAGAATGTCTCTATTGGCCTCCCACTAAGCGTGCCCAGAACGGCTCGCCTGGATTGTTGAGTCACCGAGATAATATTCCTAGTCCATTCCTTAATATTTGAGCACTCTTTCTCCATTTTCTACTGCAAGTCATGGAATGATTTACCTGAGAATGTTAGACCCCCTTCTCTCCAACTTCGATGTTTAAGAGAAATATGACTGATAACTTATGTAACTCAGCTTAATTTTTAAATAAGAAATCGGTATGATTACTATTTTAATGTGATTTTATGTAATATATATTGTAATAATGAATGTGAATCGCCTTGCTGTACCGTTTTGTCATACTTTAACAGCTTGACGTTTTGTCTATAAACTTATATTTCTTAATGTGTAATGCACAAAGTGCAAGCAGAGCGAATTATTAATTACTCTGCGTGAATTAATTTCTTAATTCATAATGTGTGATTTTAAATCTGTGAGCAGTTGCGCTGATTGTTATTGCTTTCTTTCATCGTATTCATTTCTTACAGCTGATTATGTGTTCTTTCAAATTGCATTTTGTATTGTTGTTGCCATCAACGATCATTTTTTGTTTGTTGCTGCATGTCATTCTTTTTCAATATTACAGGGGACTTAAAGACCCAGGACAATAAATACTCTTGTTAATTCAACAGCCTACACATCATTGATGCAGAGGTAGACGGGGGTGCATCAGATGTGACTGTCAAACGGCGTACGCCCCCAAGACACGCCACAGGTATCTCGTGCCTGTACCGTACCGTACCTCCGCCAGACTAGAAGGATGAACGTGGCGTGATGAGGCCCTTGAACGGCGGATAATAAACATTCATGTATGCAGCGGGAGAGCGTGACTTCTCGAGAACGCATTGGAGAGACCGGTGTTCTTCCGGTTTTGCGAGTGTCCGCGGGAGAGAATGTCACGGAGCGGACGAATGATCTCCTGTACTCGGCCGACCACAACAGAGCCGCGGGTGTGACACCGATGTGCCATATTTCATTCCCGTTCGGGCGAAATCAACAGTACGTCGCTTGCATTGTTTTCAATAGATTGCCACAACCACTGCAGATCAATATTTTAAACATTAGTGTTCTACCGGCCAAGAGAGGTTCAGATGGATCTAATTCAAATGATCGTCGGTCAACAATTCTAAGATTGGTTTGACACAGCCCTCCACTCGAATCTTCTACCGGCCAACCTCTTCATATTAGCGTTAATTCCTCTCTTTTACATCCTTCATAACTTGTTCTATATATCACATATGAGGCCTGCCTTTTCCATTCTTCCCGTTCATTTTTCCCTCGACTATCGTCTCCAACAGGACGTCGTGTCTTAAGATATGGCCGATTAAATTGTCCAGTCTTCTCTTTAGAGTTTTCAGCAGACATCTCTTTTCTCCCACTCATCTTAAGATTTCTTCGTTTGTCACTCGAAGGATCCATTTTGTCTTCATCATTCTCCTATAGAACCACATTTCAAATGCTTCCAGCTTTGACTTCTCCGCTGTTGATATCGTCCAGGCTTCGCTACCATACAGCAGCATGCTCTAGATGTAAGCTCTAATTAAATGTTTTCTCACTCCCAGGCTTGTTTTTGCAAAGAATCTTCTCTGGGGAAGATGCCCTTTTCGCTTGGACAATTCTACTGGCAATTTCTCGCTGATAACTCGGCCTTCCAGGTAAAAGTCTTCCACCTACTCAAGTTTTGGTTTTTTTGTTGAACATTGACCCTTGCTTTTTTTCTCCCACTGCATTCCAATACATTGGTTATTGCTACCCCTATGATTCAAATTATGTCCTTTTTCAGCTAGGAATGCTTCCCAAAACCTCCCTTCACTATCTTCTCTCGGAAGCACTTCCAAATGAGAAACCTCCGACGTTCACAGAAGGGGGAGGGACGCAGGGAAGGGGGAGGGGATTTGATGGCGAAAGAAGCGAATTAGATCGGGACCCTGAAACCCATATTCCGACGAGGATAGCGAGAAAGGCGTGAGGAGAGGTATATTGCAGGCACGAAACTTTCTGAGCATGCTAATTGCGGAGGGTATCTCGCGGAACAACATGGCAACTCAAATCTCCGACGGCTTACTGGATGGGATGGGAGGAGAGGATGATTAGAACGCCGCGACGGAGACGATAAGTAATCCCTGACAATCCTGAAGGTAGCCCATGACCTCTTTCCGTTTGGTCGAGGCTCCATTCGCTAAAATCCCAGAGCTACTATTTCCGAATCCCCACATTACGCCACGAGAAAAGAATAAGTCAGATATTTGCCATAAATTTACTCGATAACTGTTATGACCGTTTTACACAGAGCAATAAATTACACAACTCGGTGTTCCGTTTCATGGATGAACGAGGAGAAATGGAGTGTGTGCTATTTTCCAATGTCATTGACGCTAATGAGAAGTTTCCCGAACGATTCATCGATCCATTCTTTTTAATTACTCAAATCGGCAGTGAGGCATGGACGATGACAGCAGCGGAGAAGAACAGGGTGGGAGAATTCGAAATGTGGTGTTACCGATGAATTATGAAGGCAAAATGGATCGACCGAGTGACAAGCGAAGAAGTCTTAAGAAGAATGAGAGAAAAGAGAAGTCTGCTGAAAACTCTAAAAAGAAGACGGGAGAACTTCATCGGCCATATCTTAAGATAACCTGATGAAGACAATTGTCGAGGGAAAAGTGAACGAGAAGAATGGAAAATACAGGCCACTTATGGGATATTTGGAACAGGTCGTGAAGGATGTGAAAGAGAGGATTTACGCCAATATGAAGAGGTTGGCCAATAGAAGAATCGAGTGGAGGACAGCGTCAAACCAATCCTAGGATTGTTTACCGATCATGTTATCCACATTATGATCGGGCATTGCACAGTGACGAACATTGAGTAAAAAGGCCTACAATGAACGTAATGACAAAGTAACTTTGATGTCATATCCACCATTAGGGTTAGTTTGTGTGCTGTCTTGGTTAATCTAGATAGGAAGAACGCAATTGAGTTTGGCGGGACTTCAGGAATAAGAAGCGGTGTACATTGACTTAACACCGATGTCAGAATCAGAGCTCTGCAGTGCGAAAGACATTTTTGGGCACTCAAACAGGCTATCCATTCTACGGGAGGAATTTCTCTGTGGAGGTGGTTCCAAAGAAGCATCATGGCAGGAGAGAACGCCGATAAAAAATCCTCCAAATAGGATTCCAAGTGTTCGGACCCCCTTAAATACAAAACGCAGCCACCTAAGCAATGTGAAAGCTAAGGTGTAATAATGGGAGATAGGTTTGTTAGAACGCAGGGCCTGGAAGCGCAACCAAATTACAGTAGCACCTCCGTGACTACAATATCATTTTGTAATTTCAAGGTTCCACTAGAGCGCATCGCTGATCAACCGAAGACGGACTATTTTAAGATGAAAGTAGTAAGCATATTCCAGCGATTCCCCCGCAAGTATAGTGGTTATTGACATTTAGTCTCTGTTCAAAGACATGTGCTAAAATATTTAGGACGTGAATCACTCAGTATTATCCAAACTGATAATGTGAGATACATTGCTTTAGGCCGTTTCATTCTCCAAATCAATAACAATAACCAATTCCAATTGCTATGAAATAATTAGGGTTATATCATCTCGCACAACGGCCGCTATTATTCTGTTACTTAAACTTCGGGTTTTTGCATTATTCTCTACGACTTCTATTGGCAAGCTGTCTCTCCCTTCCCGCTCTTTCCGAAATCATCAAAGGTCTCCCCTCTATTATTGTACCTCACGAACTAGCCCACCACAGAAGTAGGAGCCGAATTCGTATGTGCACAGCATCGAAATTTCGCACGGCACGATGCCCGGGTTTGACGCGGTGCACGCCGGGAGCCGCAATTTCTCCCGAGACTCGGCCATCTCGATGCAACGTGTTCGTAAACTTCGCGCACCCGATTCCCGCGACCCGATTCACCGACCCACCAATCACACAGCTCGCTCGGGGAGGAATTTCCCTCCGACTCCCCAGGGCTTCAAGACGACCGCGGTCAGCGAGGGCTGTGATATCCAGTTTCGCCCACCGAGAGTTCGCCGGTCGGTAGCCATGAGGAAAATGGAGACCAGCAGTTTTCCTGCCGAGAAACAGGGCAATGGCCGAGGGAGAGAGGGAGGGGAAGATGGGTATTCCACGGCGTCACGTGATCTTCTGGATTACAGCCTCCACACCCGGATTCAATGGTAGTTCCCACAACAGAGTGTTGTGCGCATCACATCTTTTCGTAGCGAGCCTCTGGGTCTCAACGCAAGCAGGCATAGATAGGACGGCTATAATACCATCTATCTAAAGAGATTCGCAATACTAATACGACACTGAACCTCTGGGGGAAGCGATTATTAAGTGTTCGAGGTAATGTGATATTATATCATGTTCTCCACAGTGATAATTTCTTAACATTAATCAACTTGCCAAAAATCATTCAATTTATTGTAATCATCATCATGGGTCAACAATCCTAGGATTGGTATGACGCAGCCCTCCACTCTAATCTTCTATCGATCAACCTCTTCATATTGACGTAGCTCCTCTCTTTCACATTCTTCACGACCTGTTATACAGATCTCATACGAGGACTTCCTTTGCCGTTCTTCCCGTTCACCTTTTCCTAGACGGTTGTCTTCATCCGGCAACCGTGTCTTAAGAAGTGGCCGATTAAGCTGTCCCGTCTTCTTTTTAGAGTTTTCATCAGACTTCACTTTTACCTCGCTCTTCTTAAGACTTCTTCCTTTGTCACTCGGTGCTTCCATTTTATCTTCATCATTCTTCGGTAGCACCACATTTCAAATGCTTCCACCATTTTCTTCTCCATTACTGTCATCGTCCATGCCTCACTGCCGTAAGGAAACATGTTCCAGATGTAAGTTCTGATGAATTTTTTATTGCTAAGGGTCGTTAATTTATAGTTATTTGGCTCACATATTAAAAGGGCACAAATTCCTCTAAATCTAATTTATTTTCGAGCTACGAGTATTTGAGAATTTCTTGCAAGTTCCATGGTTGCAGGATTTCCACAAGAAAAAAATCTTCCCCGACAAGGACTCGAACCCGGACCAGAGTAAATTTGTCGAGATGTATTTTTTTCTTGTGGGAAATCTTCTATTGCGCATTTCAGCGGGAGAATTCGTTAAGATATTTGCGGATAGTTCGCAATTTGAATAAGTTCCATGGTGTTTAGCGTGAAATCTTGAAATTGTCATTAGAGCCACAAATAATATGCAAGCGAAAACTCTTCGCCAGGGTCCACGCTCATTTTGATCTGTTTTAGTGTTATTTCCACGGAATCTCCCTTGCTCCCTCTTATTGTACCCTTCGCGAAGGTCGGAAAGGAGGAAGGAAAAGCCTCCACTCCACTCCTGCGAATTTAATTCACTTTTTCCGCCCATGCAGAGAAACCGGAATGAACTGCTTTCGTGAATGGCTCGTAGGGGCACCCGTAATCGCGCGGGGAATTCTATAGAACAGCTCACCAAAAATCCCCCATAGCAAGTGGCGTTCTTCTTTTTATGATAATGAGGAAGCCACCCCCAAAGTCTTTTTTTCTTTGGAGGACAAATTTCGTATCCTTTCCCACACATTTATACTTAAGCATTGCTCGGCGTTAAAATTACCCTCCATTCCATGGGAGAGGAAGAAAAAAAAATTGCATGAATTCTTAGTAAGTGCGAATCCCTTTGAAGAGGCATCTACCGAGCTCTTGGTGATAAATCGTATATTTAAAAAAAAGCAATGCCATTTTCCACGATTAACAACTTAACATCGACATCAACGAGTTGAATTAACAATTTAATGTGGTCAAGGATGTTAACCCATAATTTATGTCTGGGTTTCAACAAGCTCATCGCAGATACAGTGAACGTTGAGCTTTAAGACAAGAGGAGCTTGTATTTGAACGCGAAGGTTAACATCGCGCTGTCCCGAAACTTGTCCAAATCATATAAATTAAAATTAAGGTTGGAAATAAGACTTTCTTAAATTGAAATTGGGGGTCTGGTTGTATTATTGATGAGGTGAAGTAATTAGAAGTGAGTGAAGTAGTGAAGTAAGAAATGGATTTGTAGTGAAATCGAGAGAAGGGAGAAAAATCAGATTTGGGGGCGAAGATTTATAAATATGGGAGTAAATTCTTATGTAAAAATAATTGTCGTTCAAAAGGAAAAGAACAATTCCTGATGACGTTCAGTATGACACGATACTGATCTGATTTCGTAAAAGTGATGATGTACTGAAATAAGTAATATTTACCACTTTTCTTCGTTGATTTCTTGTTAACGTATTTTGCGTTCCAAGGTCTTTCAACTTCTCATTACTAACATAACTCAACAAGAGTGATACCCACGGATTTAGAGTAAATCATAATACCTCTCTCCTAAAAGCAGGTGGAGAACTGCGAGAACTTTAGGACTATAAGTTTGACCATTCATATCTCGAGAATTCTGGCAAGAATCAAATATAGAATAAAGAACGAAGACCTGGCGAGGTCCCAGAGGAGGATCAATTCAGACTCAGGAAAATCAAAGGCACAAGAGAAGCGATTTTGGCCCTCGGGCTGCTTATAAGGAAGAGAATGGAGAAGAACCTACCGACGTTTACTGCGCTTATGGATTTGGAGAAGTCATTTGATGACTACGGTAGGGATTCAATGCCCGGGATGCTAAAAGACATTGGAGAGTATTAAATGACCAAAGAATTATCCACATTTGATATACAAAACAGGTGGCTGTGATTAAATTTGGACACTACAGTGAAGAAACAAGAATCGAGAAAGAAGTGAGACAAGGCTGTGTACTCTCTCCCGTAATTTTTAATTTGTACACAAAGAAGGCATTAAAGAAATCAAAGGGAAGGTTTCAGGGCTAAATATTCACAAGTAGAATATCAGCGTGGTTCCATTTGCCGATGCAAGACCGGTTATGGCAGAGAGAGAAAGAATTACAAGAAAACTCTGGTTAACATTGAAAGGACATTGGCCAGAAAACCTGAAGATAAGTAATTATAAAACAAAAGAAATGGTATGCAGTGGAAGTGTGGAGGTGACGTCCAATGTTGAATTTAGGAAGCAAACACTAAAATAAGTGAGTAGGACTAAGAAGCTGAACAATTAGCAATAGGCAAAGCAAGATGGAAATAGTAGAGGGACTCAGGTGGAGAGGGTAGGTATCCTACTGAAAGAAAAATCTGCTTACAGCTGTAAATACAAGCATGAATGTAAGGAAACGATTCGTCAAATCAAACATCTGTAGCGCGCTTCTTTATGGCAGCGTAGCATGGACGATAACGGAAACAGAG
Organism: Platycnemis pennipes; assembly: GCA_933228895.1. NCBI lineage: Eukaryota > Metazoa > Arthropoda > Insecta > Odonata > Platycnemididae > Platycnemis > Platycnemis pennipes. The sequence continues at coordinate 119,816,013 of OW121854.1, read as the reverse complement.
AAGTCAAGGTTGGAAGCATTCAAAATGTGGTGCTAACGAAGAATGACAAAGACAAGGATCTGTCGATTTACTAACGAAGAGGTTGTAAGAAGAGTGGGAGAAAAGAGAAGTCTGCAGAAAATATAGAAAAGAAGATGGGATAATTTAATGGGCCATATCTTGAGACATGATAGCCTGATTAAGACAATCGCCGAGGGACAAGTGAATGAAAGAATGGCAAAGACAGGCATTGTATAAAATAGAGCAATTAATGTAGGGCTTGAAAGAGAATCGTATTAATGTGAAGCGGTTTATCGATAGCATAATTGAGTGGAGAGCTGCGCCAAACTAATTTTAGGATTGTTGACCCATAATGATGATGAAGATTTAAATATTGAAAACCATCCGGCAGTTTCTCTACATTTCACAAAAGCCTTAATTATGTTTTATGACTACTCAATACTGCTTAAAAATGATAGAAATTGGAGTTCTTGAACGATGAATCATGTTAAATTCACTCACTCAGTCGATTTATGGAAAAAATATTTGATTCTGCTTTCTACGTACAGTATATAATTAAGTTCATTTTAATGTAAATCTTTTACGGCACTTTATGCATAGCACGTCATACCAAATAGATTTATTTAGAAGAATGATCATCTGTTAGATTCCTATCGAGTAGCAGAATGTATCTATAATATTCCCTTGAACTGGGTACAGAGTAGGTCTTAATGCTGGAGGCAAAACAGAGCATTTAAATTGTATTCAACGTTTTCAGGATCTAAATCCATATTTCCTGATTGTGCCATGTTAGTCAAGTGGACACTCCCTTCAGAATGCTAGAAATACAACTGCGACGACACCTGCAAAAGCCTATGAAATGTATCTCCACAATGGAAGCAAGCTTAATATTTTCCTGCTCGACGAAACCCATTGTCCCAGCAGTTCTGTTAAATAATCAAGGTATGCATACATTACTTATTTCCTCTGACGATAAAACCGAGGTGAGATAGCGCTTCCTCCCCCTCTGGTGTCTCCCATTCCACAATTGTTGCCTGGGTTTTCCTCAAGTGTGCTTCCAATCCAAATGATCCACGCCAGACGCCAGTAATCTCACCGCCTTTGAAGTTACCGAACGCTCAGCTCTTCGGAAGGGGCCAACACAGTATAGAGGGACTCAAATGTGGGGAAGATTCCACCCAACGGGGGAAAATTCCATGTGTAAATCGCTGAACATCGGTAATTGGAAATACTGTAATTGGAATGCAAGTTTTCATTATTTTTTTTACTATTCAGGTTCTGGGCAATGATTTTCGAGAAATATTTCTCATATGCCAACTATGGTCAACATATGAAATTTCTCATACTATGAGAACTATAAATTAATTGCACGTAGGAGATAAGTGGAATAAAAAATTGGAAGTCGAAAAAAAGTTAAATTTTCGTTTTCGAGTTATTTTGAAATACGCCTGTATTCTACCAACAAAAATAGGGAGTTATAAACAATTTTTTTTTCATATTCGTTGCCTGCTACAAGATACCTGGAGTACTTAAAAGGAAAATTCCTATCGGCTGTGCGCATCCATTCTCTGCTTCGCATAAGACAATTTAACTTACCTTTCAACTGTTTGCCCACTCCTTATTGTGACTATGTTAACATGGAGGACACTCCAGTTTCAAGATATTTCAGCACTATTTCTTTGAATTACATACCTCCCAGCACATCTTTTCTAATTAGATCAAACTGTCACATACGATATAGGCTCAATAGTCAAGAATACCTAAAACCTTAATACTACCACTGCCATATTCGTCTCTCTACAGATCCTGGTTTATACCTCTGACCTGGAAGAACTTCTAGCTTTGATTTTCCATTTTATGGCTTCCTTTTATGGCTCATCTCAACACAGCCCCATGCTATCTATTGTGCTTCTTTCCCTGTTCTGTGCCAAAAAAGTCTGCTCTCAACAATAGTTCGAATCTCCTGCTTGAGATCTAAAATTAATGGACTTTCTTTCGAGGACACTTGACCAAGAAACTAACTTCATCAGCCTCAATAATCAGAGTAGAAAAGGATATTGGATTGTTGGTCGGCCAGACCATAATGTGCGCTAATTTGAATTGGGAATAGCCGAAAAAAAATAAATGCCTCAACTGGTGCTTCACAAGACACCCCCACTGGACAATACAAAAGAGAACATTCTCCGTCCGCTAGCGAGTTATTCCTCTTCACATCCTACCACGCACATGAACTCATCGTACAAGCGTTCTTAAACTTGCACCACTTAATATTTTGCCTCCTTGATGAACAGAATTGAATGGGCTGCTCAATGTTCTTGGAACGACGAACATATAGAAGATCTGACCGGCTCTTGAGGTGTCGACAGTTAAAAAAAACTGAAATGTACTGGACTGAAAATTCCTTCACTGATATCATATGAAATTTATCAGTGCAAAGGCCTTTTAGAAATACTCCTCACGCAGCGGAAAATCCCAACCACTCAATTCCATGAATATAATTTACTCAAGTAGGTACCCACACTGTTTTCGTCCCACGGGTTTGCTTCGAGAGGGATACTCAACTGGTGAGAGAAGCAATTACCACTCTCCACATACAAAGAAATTCAAGGGAAGAATAAACCAGTGAAAAGATTTTTTCTCGCCGATAGTGCAAGTCACGGTGAGCAAGCCTTTTGCGTGGAGGAACGATATTTATGCATTCACACGCCACGTGATAGCTTTATGATTTTTTTGCGCATTCAGCGGCCGTTTGAAGAGGGATTCGCAAATTAATTCGACGGCAACTGACTCAGGAGTTCCTTGCAGTTGAGTCACAAACTTCAGCCCCTGAGATTAGGTGCCTCGTTAACCTTGTAGAAGATTAAGCGAGATTGTTAATTTGCAGTCTTGGAAAGAGCAAATGAAACGGAACGATGAAAGATAATTGATAACAATAAGATGAAAATCTTGATTTACTGATTTTAAGCAAACATCTGAGAATTTGCGAAGGAAACTTAATTTTAATTTGATTATAATTGATTGCAAATGTAAGGGAAATGACTTTCGAGAGGTTACAATTAGCAATGGTATGACATATTCATTTTGCGATAGGTTATATACGAAAAGAATACTTCGAGGATGGGCGAAATGACAGCAATATACGATATCATTATAAATGTAAATGAGAAAGGTAATGTTTAATTACGTCAAGGAGAGGTCATACGATATTGCAACGTGAACTTCAATAATTTCTCATGACTTATTGATATATCGTTATATATTGGAAGCATTTTATAAACCCAAATGCTGTACGTGCTATTATCCTAAATTTCCCCTCCCTGAAGATGGAATAAATTTCCTGCCTGAAATAGGCTTTTAGGGTGTACCTACAGAATACAATAGACTGCTATGAAATTTTGATTCAAAATTCTACTAGTAGGGGCGACTATGTACTGCCATAAAAGTAGGTACGGATCGATTTACGACATTGACACGCGCGTACGACCCTGATTCGGTCAATTAACAAAGCAGAAGCTCTTCTAATATGACACCCTATAGGGACACATAGATACCAAAATAATCGCTAGCGCGCAGAGGGGACTCGTTTACACTATTCTGGGGAGCATTTTCGATGTCACAGTTTACTCGTACGGCAGTAGACTGCAACGTGCATCAAAAAAATGATAAGTAGAAACAAAAATTACTAAGATATTGGTGTGCAGCAAGAAAGAAAAGGCCAAAACCAATGTCAAACTAGGAAAACAAAAACTTGAAGAGGTGAAAGAGTTCTGTTACCTAAGAAGCCGAGTAACCAACGATGGACGAAGCAAGAAAGAAATAGTCAGTATAATAGCCCAGGCAAAGAGGGCATTCTATTAAAAAAAGTCTATTTCCAGCTGGAAATACAAGCGTAGAAGTCAGGAAACAGTTCATCAGAACATACATCTGGAGCATGTTTCTTTACCGCAGTGAGGCGTGGACGATGACAGCAGCGGAGAAGAAAAGGGTAGAAGCATTCGAAATGTGGTGCTACAGAAGAATGCTGAAGATTAAATGGATTGACCGAGTAAGTGACGAGGAAGTTCTAAGAAGAGTAGGAGAAAAGAGAAGTCTGCTGAAAACTCTAAAAAGAAGAAGGGAAAACTTAATCGGTCATATCTTGAGACACGATGGCCTGATGAAGACTATCGTCGAGGGAAAAGTGAACGGGAAGATAGGAAAAGGCAGGCCTCGTATGGGATACATGGAACAGGTTGTGAAGGATGTAAAAAGAAGAATTACGCCACAATGAAAAGGTTGGCCGATAGAAGAATCGAGTGGAAAGCTGCGTCAAACCAATCCTAGGATTATTAAACAATGATGATGATGAGAAACCAAAATACGGGAACCATTTTCAAATGTAAGCAAATGCACAAGAATCAACTCCATGTACAACCATTACACTACACTATGGATTCTACACTACGTACTCCTGCAGATTACTGCAGTTCAGCATGCATCTTCGGCATAGTGAAATGCATATCGTGTTCTATAGCTACAACTAAGCTTTTGGATGTATTAGTTTGTAAAATACCGAATATGACGATGAGAATTACTGGGACCATTTTATCATCGGAAGACTATCCTAGCAACAAGTTTGCATCAATATTGACTGTCGGACATGATGCTAAAGGGAAAAAAAAACAAATTGATATTAGAAAACACGTAAAGGACCGTGAACTAGCCCTGATTGTCCGGCTGATATTCACACCACTGCACAAATTCGTTAAATGAAAAAAATCAACCGCCTCTTTCGAGATACGAACCCGGATCTCACTCAGTAAAATGGTGAAAATGAGACATTCTTGTTCGAGTACCATTAATGCAAATAGGTTTATTTTATTTGGCGGAATTCTCGTGCCGTTAGGAGAAAACTGTGGTAGCGTCAACGGAAGGATTCATAACGAGATGATCGACAGTAAATTGAAGGATGAACCACACGTGCGTGTATTGGATAACTTAAATTGGTCCTCCTGTTAAGCTGACGATACTCTGGCCATTCGCATCAAATCAATTGCTGTGAAAGATTCGGCAGAACACTCACCTGATGGTGACTGCAAGCAGGACGATGATGAGGGCAACCAGGAACATTGCAATGAGGACGCCACATATCATGTACACACTCTCGCTCGGGGCATCTGAAATGCAACAAAAGAAAATCAATGAGCGCATGAGGAAGGAAAGGGAGAGGCATTTATCCTAGCGGGGATACCGGTACCCAGAGGAGAAACCAACCATGCCCAAAGTCTATAGACTGAGCAGCACCCATCCACCACACCTAGATCGCATCCTGAGAGTGAATCTCTCTTGCCTCTGCCTCACGAGAACGGCGACCGCGCAAGTTATATATGCGTGTGTGCATCGCGACGGACAATGCAAAGTCACAGTGACTCTGCTCGGGTCTGCGCACTGAAGGGTGTTGATGGCTTCCACCCCATAAAGCCCTCTTCTGCAAGCATCGAGGGCTAGGCTGGTCACTTACGGGATTTCCCGCTGGGTGGTGCCCCGTTCACACTACTAGAGTAGAATGATAGTTAATATGGCGGCTAAAACTAACCTGCGTTCACACGGCCTACCCAGAACCATCGTAAAGACTCTAGTGACATCTATTGGAGAGTGAAATTAAGTCAAAATAACAATGGAGGGTAGGATAGCGGAAGGACTTTGTCTTGCAAAGATTGGAAGCTTATTTTAACTTATGTGCAAATTAGATGCAGTTATTTTATAGAAAATTGTCAATGTAGTTTCCTAGATCCCTTTTTATAAATGAACCAAAATATTCTTCTTAAATTACTTCCTCATGATTGACAGTGGGTCGCATCTCCGAGATACGGATTCTGTGTTAGTTACTTCGCTAAACATCAATTTTAAATATAAAATTGAATGCAATTAACATTTGCTTTGAATAACTCCAAAGTAATACGTTAAAAATATGTAAAGGTTGTACAACGATGAACGCCCTCCATGACATTTAATTTCCAGATATTTAAGACATTCAACATTTACCTCTTTTTCCTCGCATATTTCAACTAATACCTTTACACTTTAAAATTATTAACGTTTCCTTGCCTGTATTTCTATTCGTTTAGCTTATATACAGGCATCACGCACCAAGAAATGCAATAAACCATGGAACGCCATGCTACGAAATGATTAATTGTTCACCTCTCATTAGTTATCGCTCGTGTTAACCCATTTCGTAGGCAAGTTCATGTATCCAAATAGAATACATACAAGTATACATAATGGATTTGCTGCTCTTATCAATATTTAGTATTTTTAAATCCGATATCCCAAGTTTACCATATTCTGCTGTTTGTGAAAGGAGCTATTTAAGGGAATAATGCTGAAAATAGTTTTAATGCCGTCCTAAGGAGTGAATACGTAAAAATTAACACGAGTCGAATTTCCTGTGAAAGTTTGCAACTTCTTAGTTACTTAATTTCTGCATGTATATTTTCTTCACGGCAAGTTAATCACATACAATAAATATATAAGCGTACGTACTCAGGATTCAGGGGTAAAGCAAACTATTTAAAACCATTATTGAACAACCGAATCAGTGGAACGCGGTAATACAACTACTAAAATATATTACAGTGTGATTAAATAAATATCGTTGTAACTAAGAATCATTTCCAATCCATATCGTGCGATCCGGTCACTTCGTCTTCAAGCACTCTACGTTCATTTCCACTTCCATTTTCAAAACAAACCTTTTTTCTACCCACATTTCTACCAACTTGCGTTCACACGTCCTTAAAATACCAGTAACTAGCGCCAACTATAGTAACTCAATAATGGTAGAAAAGTTTACTAGGTTTAGCGGCAACCTGCGTTCACACGGCCATTTTCCAACTATGGTAAACCTTACCATAGTAAAAAGCTAGTAGTGTGAACGGGGCATGGGAGAACGCGGGCGAAGAGGCTGTGGCAGTGATTTGTTTTTTGAAGGAGGTGATGCGCAATCATTTATTTTACACTCTTCGAGTGGACATCATCTCAACGGCCAACCAACTCCAGGAGCTGGACCTCCATGGGTGTAGGATTTACCCAGCGTTGATGCCCGATTCGGACGGGTGACTTGAGGGCTGATGATTGACCGCGAGAGATATTAGATTGGTGAGAGGTGAGAATTAATACTGCAGCGAAGGTAAAAAAATCCAAATAGCATTTTTCCCACTAGGCATCGCTATTCGCTCTATGATAAAACGAGCAAATATGAAATAGAGCAAGCTGCATTTAGGGTCAGTTTTACTCCGTCATTATAATGTACATTGACATAGGTATTATAGGTGATATAACCAATCGTTTTAAAAGCTAAAAATATCCTGTGACGAAATAAGACACGCTAGGGAAACCGTCAAAGAATGCTATCTTATTACCACCTGTAGACCCAAAAGAAGCCCAAGTCAAACGGTTTTCTGTTTGGAATACTTGCCGGGGCCATGAAAACTCGGAAAATTATTACCATTACCTTAGAAGGAATGTATGAACGAATGTGACGTCGAGGTGTTTTCAAAGATGATCTCCCTCCTATTTTGTCTAAAAAGAATTAGTGCTGACTTGATTTTGGGAGAAAACAAACATTTTTAAGCTCGGAAGTAAGTCTTAAAACCATTTCAAAATCGATTAAGTTGCGAACTGAGGAAATATAAATATCTCTCTCCTCTTTTTTCTAAAAAATATTAGTACTTACTTAATTTCTAAAAGGGGGATCGGGTTGGTGTTGTTACTCGAGCAATGGCCTCCCATCCCGAGGGCCTGGGTTCGATTGCCAGTGGAGTTTTCAGTGGCTAGCAGGTTCCTACTTGAGTGCCTTCTCACTCACATAAGGAATGGAGGGCCATTCAGGTTCACTACCCCGTCCGTCGAATGGGACGCTAAGCCGTGGTGCCCTTAGCGCCTATCGTGAAGAGTAGGCTAATGCCGAAGCCGGGTTTCTCTCCACCCTTCCTCCTTTACCTGAAATGTTCTTACCACTAACCCAATGGCGCATCTATCTAACCTAACGCTACCTATCTTAAATGGCGCAAATGACTTCAGCTGTCGGTTGCCTCCACTGAATAGCTAACTAAGTAAGGACTTGATTTTAACTAACGAACAAGAAGAAAACTAACATTTTTATGCTTGAAACCAAGACTTCAATTCGTTGCACAGTGGATAAAAATAGCGAAGTATTCTCTTTTTGAACGGAGACCATGATGCTGAAATGAAAAGATCGAAACTGGTGGTCACGTGATTTCGAAGCGTTCAAATCTCTACTCTACTGATTACCTCTGGGCGCCGCAGCAGTAGATGTCGCATGCCCATGCCAGTGACACTTCTCATATCCGCCGTTTACTTTGGGTGGCGCGTTTTTGAGGCTACGGAATTCTTACGAACTACGAGCGCCACTTGTAGTCAACCCATGCCTTGCGTGTGATACGGTTTGTTTACGTTTGTAAATCGGAAGATTGTTTACGTTAGCAAAAGCATTTAACTGAGTTCTCTAGTGCTCTTATTATTTCGGAACGAGAGTCTAATTATTAGAGTGGATAGTGCGAGCAAAAGAGGAGCTCATACGCTTTATTTTCGCCGTAATTCGAAATGCCAAGAAGTTGTGTTGCACCAGGGTGTAGTGAGGGGTATGGCTCCAAAAAGTCTACTCTTTCATTTTTCTCTGCGCCCAAAGATCCACTGAAGAGAGGTAAATGGCAAGCTGCTATTCCAAGACGCAACTTTGAATTGAAGCCGGGGCAGGTGCTCTGTGAAAGGCATTTCATGCCCCATGACATCGTGAGGAAGAAGGTGATGAAAGATGGCGATAGTAAAATCGTCCAGGAAGTAAGTAAAGACTCAGGTTATTTTTGCAGATTTGATTATTATCAAAAAACCATGTAATACTTATTGTAATTTTCTATGTTTTAGGTGCAATTTCGAATTCCCAAACTGGCTGATGACGCTGTTCCAGTGCTATTTCCGGGTTGTCCGGCTTACATAAGTAAGCCAAAACTAAAGCCCAGGAAGGAAAGCATCAGAAAAGATTTGAGAATCGTGAAACGGCCTGAATTATTTGAGGGCCAGACTGTCTCGGTTATCACCGATGCAGAGCCTGCCACCCCTTTGGACGTAGAAAACATGCAGGAATATTCTCATGAATTTCCTTTTGAAGATCTTGTAAATGAAGTTCACCTGGATCTTCCTAGTACATGGGCTCGTATAATTCCAATCTCTGGCCCTGAAGTCATAGTTTATGTGCAGTGCATTTCAAATGTGGTAGAAGGTGGCAGGGTAAATACCGTAATTTTTAAAGATGTTTGTGTTCATAAAAATGGGAATGTCACGTGCTCTGTTCTCCAAAACACTGTGCCTAATGAAAATTTAGGAATTTCTAATCAGCCCCTCACCCATGCCTCTCAAGTGATGGATGCGATACAAAAGTTAAATGCAGTGAAAGTGTGCAAGGGCAACGTAATGAGAGAAGGTTTCTCCCATGTGAGCAGTAAAGTGTGCTCAATTGATTTATTAGGTCAATGGAGGCACAAAAAATGCAATTTAATAGTTGGGGATGGTGATCTATGCAAACCATGCACCCAAGTACGGAGGACCCTGCTTCAAAAATACTTGAGGGTGAAAAGGAAGGCCAGTATATCGAAGCTGGATGTCAGCCGATCAAGTGATCCAATGATCACAATTTTCAAGCGAAGGTGCACAAACAATCGGCGTTCATTATCAAGGGCCAAAGAAACAGTCAAGAAGCTTCGCACCGAGGCCATTGAAGCAATGAGAAATATGGAAGATGAGTCTCTGTTGGATAGGCTGAAAGCCTACCCAAACATTTCAGCGAATCAGCTGACCGCTTTGAATGAGCTAATAAAGGCCTGTAAGATGAGAAAGGCAAATGGACGGAGATATTCAGAGGAGTGGATGATGCTCTGCATGCTAATGCATATCAGGTCTCCTGCAGGATACAGATTCATCCGTGAAAATGAAATCCTGCCGCTGCCCAATGTAAGGACTATTAGGAGATATTTGCAGTTGATTGATACCAGTTGTGGCTTTGATGCCAAATTTTTTGAGTTGATAAAATTAAAACTATCTCACATGGTAGAGGCTCAAAGACATGGCATTCTTCTCTGGGATGAAATGACTGTAAGGGAGAGTCTTTCGATATGCTCCAGGGAGCTCACTTATGTCGGTCTCATGGACTTTGGTAAAGAGGAACCAAGTGCAAATAAAGCATCAGAGAAGGCGAATCACGCTCTGGTGTTTATGTTCCAGCCCCTTACAGACACCTACACGCAGCCAATAGCTGTATTTGCCTCAAGGGGCCCAGTTAAGGGAGAGAATTTAGCTAAGTTAGCTATCAAAGCAATCATCCTATTAGAAAAAGCAGGAGCCAAAATTCATGGCTTTGTTTCTGATGGTGCTGCGACAAACAGGAAAATGTGGTCTTGTGTTGGAGTTAATGGCCAATTGGGGAACATGCAAAATTACTTTGTTCATCCCCTGGATCCAAAGCGAAAAGTTTTTGCATTTGCGGATACTCCTCACTTGATTAAAAATATTCGCAACAGGCTGCATAACAACAAAGAATTGAAGGTAAGTTTTGGTAGAAAGCCAGCAATCAAATGTGATTATAGTGTATTTTTTACAAGAATAACTTATTACTATTTGCTTTTTTTGGGAACATTCTGATGAATTACCTTCTATCTTCATGAAAATTCTCTCTAGTTAGTAAATGTAATTTCATTTTTTTCTAGGTAAACCCAAATCAACCTCCGGTGAAGTGGAGTCACCTCCTCATTCTTCACCAAGTTGATCAGCAGATTCCCGGAGAGCTGAGAGTATGTCCAAAGATAACTGCCAATCATGTGAATTTGAGTAACATGATGAAGATGAGGGTGAAGCTTGCTACCCAGGTTCGTATTCTCTTTTGGGGTATTTCTTTTGATGAAAAACTTCATTGTTGACGCAATATTTATTTGAATGATTCGTATATTGATGTATGTTAATTGTAATACCACTCACAATTCGTGGAACTGGCAGGATATTTTTAATAATCCGTAACTGTAATCTGAAAATAAAATTCAGGCTTTTTTTTCTATGGATGTTTCAGGTTTTTAGTAACTCTGTAGTTCAGGGTCTTGTGTTTTATCAAACACACAAAGTGGCTGGATTGCAAGACATAGAGGGAACTGCAGAATTCTGCAAACGGGTCAATGACATGTTTGATGCTTTAAACAGGAGCAATCGAGCTGAAGGAGTGAAAGAAAATTCACCTGATTATATGGTGAGCATTTTTTTAAGTTTATGAGTTAATTTGTCATAAACAGCTTATAGGTGTTACTTGAAATCACATTATTTTTTGTTGGCATCACTTCATGATCAATAATTGATCGTTTCACCCCCAGATACTTCAGAGTTCTCTAGCTTGGCTAGATAACTGGGAAAAAGCGAAAAATAATTGTGTGATCAAAGAGACAGATTTTTTGACAGCCAGTACTGCCGAAGGTCTCAGAATTACCCTTAAGTCCTGCATCGACATCATTGTTTACCTTAAGGGCTTTGGCTTTAAATCTGTTCAGACAGGGAAAATAAACCAGGATTCTTTGGAGGTTAGTAAACCAATTGAGTTGCAGGTCAACTTGCTATTACATGAAGAGAGAATGTATTAAAGTAATGACGTTTCCTTTTCAGAGGTACTTCGGAGCAATACGCCAGAGTGCTGGCATGAATGACCATCCCTCAGCAGTTACTTTTCTTCAGCTGTACAAATTGCTTGCGGTGTATGGCATTCTAAAGCCTCCAACATATGGAAACTGCTCCATACGAGATGGTTCACAGACGCAGCCTCTCATACGGTTTCAAGAAATTAGAGACATTTACAAGTCTGGTCCCTCCTCTAAAATTCAGGAATTGAAGGAGAGGCTAAATGGCCTAATAGAGCAAGAGGAGTGGGACATTTTCGAGGATGACGAGCATGATTATCACCTTGCCCCTGTAGTGGACTGTATAATATATTTTGTCACAGGGTATTTGTGCAAAAATATTTTTAAACATGGAAACTGTTTGGTGTGTAAGTCTGCTATTGGGACTGATAGCAAGGGTGGGATGTTAACCCACTTGCATAACTTAAAAACTAGTGGTAAACTTATCCACCCCAATTTAAAACTATTTAACTTCATCTGCTTTGTGGAGGAATGCTTCCTTAAGCATGCTGAGGAAGCAAATGTGTATAGGGCTACAGTGGATGATGTTTTGGATTCTGGTAATCTGTTCTTCCCATGCCCTGACCATAAAGAAGAAGTAATGGCTTGGGCAATACATTGTTATGTCTGCATGAGGATGAAGCTGTGGGTTTCTCAGAGAAACAGAGAAGCGGCAGGGGAAAACTGTAACTCCAAAAAAAAGGCAAAATTTTGTAGAACGTAGAGTTACAATTAAATATTGCCCTTCAATTTCAAGCTCTTTATATTTTGTTTTAAACCATGTGTCAATCTTGTCTTTATAATATTCATATACCTCTTTTTGATGAAGCTTATCATACGTATATAGGTTAATCCTGTGTATGTGTCGTTGTCGGAGATGCTCTTTAAATGGCGACAAAAGGAACCTACTCTCAGTTGAGGTAGTGTGGGAATCATAGTTCACGTCTTACCTGAGAAATGGAGTACTGAATGAAGAATAAACTCCATACGTTATCTGTGAGAGCATTTCAATTAAATAACCATCAGGATTCAATTGCGGTCCCGAGAGGTGGAGCATTAGTACTGTTTCTACCCCAGATGTGTTTCAGAGAACAGGTAAAAACTATTCGCAAAATTAATATCAAGAAGTCGAAGAATTCCCGCGTAAGCTTTTGGAGCTTACGTGCATAGCTGGCTTTTAAATTACAATTAATCAGATTCGGCAGAATTTCTCTGTTATCCTACTTATTGTCCGAAAACCTACCCTTGTTTTACGAGGAATTTCATGCAATAACGTCGTCTGCATGGGTGGAGTACAAGTGCTGCCACTTAGTTCCAATTTTCGCCGCGGCCTCAAAAAAATGCCACCATTCATCGCGAGTGTCACTGGCATGCGCATGCCCCTCAAAACAACCGAGGCACGCTTCCATACTTAGGCAGGGCAAACGGAGAGAGAGAAAAAAGTCCCCGAAGACGCGAGGTGTCTCTCGATCCACGCCACCCGAGGCCGCCTGGAGTCAAGTTGAAGTGCAAGGTCCTGAGGCGAGTGAGGCGTAACGCGGTCCGTCAACAAACGAGACGAAGACAAACAGCGGAGTTTCCAACAACTCATGCGGAGCGATAGTTTTGGGAAGGGACCCGTTCGACGAGCCACACCATGCTTCTCTACCGCAAGGTGGCTCCTTGTAGTACCGGCCTCATTGATCACGCGGGTGATATCTTTGGAAACCGTCCGTGATGATATCATTTGTTCGAATTCCGCTGAATTTCGACTTTGGTTTAACGGTTACCCGAATTGAACGCATAATCGCCATCCCAAATTTATTATTTTTTTTAGTGCACCACTAGGCTAATTGTTTTACTACTGAAACTATCGATTGGAACCATTTCTGAGCCATTAAGTACCAAGAGCCTAAAGAAACAAACAGTACTTTAACCATATTTCCACACAACCTAGATCAATAATTTCCCACTTAATGATTAGAAGCATTAGAAGCTTCCTCAGCATTAGAAAGGAGAAAAAAGCATTTTGATATCATTATTTTGCATAAACATTTTTTAAAGAGTTTTTTTCGCCGAAATTTCAGGTTCAATTGGATAAAAAGAGAGTACGATAATATCAAGGACCAATATTACTATGCTGAATAGGAATTTGAGTACAATTGTGGGGTTGATTATGAAGCGGAAGATCATTTATGCCATAAGAGATAAGCTAGTACTTTATACAAAAGGCGCTGTTAGGAATGTTAATAGGATTAGATGAAGGCTATTATAACGTCCAATTCAGGATCAGCATCCTTTCACAAATATGTTCACAGGTCAGCTATTTATAGTCCTATCCTTGGATGAATACTCACTTTAAAGTGCTCTACCCATTATACTCAAATGACTGAGTTTCACTGAAAAATATAACTATTTGTTTGGTCCTCAGTGAAAAGTCAGTGCTCTTACCTCCAAAACGAACCAATACACGTACAAATTTAACTGAAATATTAAAAGCAGTTCACTTGAACCGGAAAATGAGCTGTAAAGACCAAAAGGCTATTTTAATTCATAAAAAATATTGACATGATGAACTGAACCAGAGTCTCCACTTTGTTCCAGCAGCGTTCAACTTCAGCTATACGCTGTCATAATCTCTGCTCATGCACGCCTTGCTCATACATATGTATCCCCTTAATTCTCGCGGAGATCACCTGATAAGTTAACGTAACTGAGAGAGTTAAATACGAAATCAAAGTGCACATATGTATTTTATACACATTTAATGATAGACACTTCTAGAGCCCCTTGAATACTTTTTTCTCACCGATTTTTTTCAACCTGCAGCTATGGAATTTTGAAGAAACTAAAACACACTCCTGAATAGGGTAGTTTCCTATCATTTTTTTATTATCTTGATCGAAAGTTTATAACATCTGGACTACGTATTTTAAGACGTTCGGTTTTAAAATGGCGTTAAGTATTTTTCCTCATCGATTAAAAAGTGGAAAAATTCATCGTCGTGAAAACGCGACGGCAAACTATTGCATGCCTGTAAATTATACGTGTGACGTGGCACTCCTTCCTCTACCTGCCACTAGGTGGTGCTGCGGACGTTTCCAAGCAGACGGTGCACCCCGTTAAAGCTTATTAACTAGTATTCGAGGTATATTTATTCAGTTAATGTATTACTATAAACTTTTATAAGAGAAGAATTACGTCACAATGAAAAGGTTGGCCGATAGAAGAATCGAGTGGAAAGCTGCGTCAAACTAGGGATGGGCGGTTATGAGAAAAAAACCGGTGTTAGGTTAACCGGTTATTTTCAGTGAGTAGAGTACTCGAGTATTAAAACCTGAAGAAAAAAACCGGTTTTTATCAGGTTATATAACCTGAGTATTGCATATTGCATATCTCTCAAATGAACATATTGAACGATTTATATGCTAAAAGGTATTCTAACTAATATAATAAACATTGTAATGACCATATTCATGGTAATGACGTACTTTTATGACATAAAATCGAGCAGCTATTTTACTTACGGAAGATATGCATCATGTACTCCAAATCTACAATCAAGGTCCCTTCTATAAATATATGCAATTGACTGTTTGAGGCTTCACGTCGTAGAAGTTACAAATATCTATAGTAAAATGCAATTCGTACTTGTTCACAAGTTTACTGATGATACGACGCGTTTCACCGCTTTGCGGCATCGTCAGGTGCATACCAGGTATGTGCCTGGCGATGCCGCAAGGCGGTGAAACGCGTCGTACCATCAATAAACTTGTGGGAAAGTACGAAGTGAGTTTTACTATAGATATTTGTAACTTCTACGAAGTGAAGCCTCAAACAGTCAATTGCATATATTTAATTGCCATGGATATTCCCAAGTATCAAATATACTTTTGAACTTCGTGCATCCCATTTCATGCGAGCATCCGATCGGTAGCATGGAGTACCAAAATTCCCCGACAGAGTGCAGTGCTCCGGTTATTTTGCCCGGGTTTTTTCGTGGTCGTCTGGGAAATAACCGAGTACTCAGCGCAGAAAAACCTGAGCCGGTTATTTCACCAGCAGGTTATTCTTACCGAGCACTCTGTTGACTCCTGCGCATGAAAACCTTTTCGTTCAGGTTATGTGAGTAGTGTTGAGAGGCGATGAGTGGGAAATAACCGAGTACTCAGCGCAGAAAAACCTGAGCAGGTTATTTCACCAGCAGGTTATTCTTCGGTTATACCAGGAAATAACCGAGCACTCTGTTGACTCCTGCGCATAAAAACCTTTTCGTTCAGGTTATGTGAGTAGTGTTGAGAGGCGATGAGTGGGAAATAACCGAGTACTCAGCGCAGAAAAACCTGAGCAGGTTATTTCACCAGCAGGTTATTCTTCGGTTATACCAGGAAATAACCGAGCACTCTGTTGACTCCTGCGCATAAAAACCTTTTCGGTCAGGTTATTTTTCGGTTATGTGAGTAGTGTTGAGTGGCGTTGAGTACTCGGAGCTGCCTGATGTTACTGCGTTAGGTTTTAATAGTTATAACCGATTATTATCAGTGAATCAAGTGCTCGGTTTTGAAACCTTTGTCATTTTACTTGAAGGTAGTATCGGATGCTTATAGGTATTCTATCAGATGTGGTATACTAATATAATGTTGTGAGTGAACTGGTGGTGCTTTTAATCCAGCATCGTTACACTGTAAAAAGTAGATCTGATTTTAAGGTACAAAAGCGATCTGAATTTCAGATGCAACAATTTTAAGACAGGGTATGCTGAATTTCAGCAGTATTCTCTTGTCTAAAAATAAGGCAGGTGAACGACTGAAAATCAGACCATCCAGAATCCTGCTCCCTCTGCTTCCTGCTTAACTGCTCCTGCATCAACCATCCATGTTCCTGCCTCTTCCGCACCTTGAATCCGTGTTCCTGCCTTACAACCAGACAGCGCTTAAATTCAGATCGCACTGAAAATCAGATCAACTTTTTACAGTGTATTGTTGTTAACGTACTGTTTCATCTGCATGGGCAAAGTACTTGCATCCTAATCTTTCACAATTTATATGGCCTGATTTTTTTCCCAAACTATGTCATACCATTGCTATAATGAAGGAAATATTACCTAAGAAGGAAAAAAAGCTCTTTTCATGGAAATATTCCGAGGTTTAATATTAAATGTTTTTGGAATCAGGGACTATGATAGTGAATGAATTCGCCTCTCGAATGTGAATTCATGGAACATGGAATGTATGTTCCTCCAAACTATGTACGTTATCGTGAATATTTTTGGTCTGGAAATTTGGATTAATATGAAGAAATTACAGATGCGTGCATCATGCACTATCAACATGTAACTTATTCTTGCCCTTGTAATTTCTATTTCAATAATTTGATGATCTTCCTGCCATATGGCAGTACGAACGGTTTTGGGCGTCTTCTCGCGCAAAGGAACTGGTTGGCAGGTGGAAAGTAAAAACACGCAAAGGAAGTGAACTTGATTATATTACGAGAAATAGGGATACGACGATGCTCTGCGGAGAGCGGTGTGTGTGCTTCGTGCGGTAGGCGACGTCGGACCCCATGAGTACCTACATCATCTTTTCTCTCTTGGTCCTGCCCCACATGCTCCTAGTGATGAAAGGTTTGAGAGGGTTCGTGGGACGGCTCAGACAAAGATCATTTACACGGGACGCTCCAGATGTGTAGTCCCCTAGGGAACGCATTGGTCCCCGCATTTTTCGTGTGTGACCCAGAATTCTGGGTCACACACGAAAAATGCGGGGCACGGGAATGGGTCCGAGGTGACAGTCAGGGTTCCTGCATGGATGGTCGAGGCGTCGGTGGAGGCACTACAAGTATACCAAGTATATCCTTGCTAGAGGTTTATTTCATTAATAATTTCAGTAATTATAAATAAATAACCCAGGTAGGTCAAGCAATTTTCAGGGTGTAAATATTCATAAGGTTAAATGGAAATAGAGGTCGAATTGCTGCAATCACACTAAGTCTTCACAGTCCCCAAACATCAACTCCAGAGTGCAGTAAAATTCAGCCAGTTCTTTTAAAAGAGAAAAAAAATATTATCCCTGTAACACGTGAGAATTTGATAGCATTAATTCACGGCCAATATCCTAAAAGAAAACTTTATGTATGGTTGATGCATTAATTGAGCTGTGACTATTTTGAGGGCACGATGGGTAATATAGAGAGGGGGATGTGCATGAATGTTCTTATTGCGAAGCGTTACACACTTTCATTGCCTCCACTTCATTCTTCAAATTGAGTGAATATTATTAAGAATACAGAAATTGAGCTCCAGTTCTTCCAACTTCCTTTTTGCTATCTACTAAATATTTCAGGAACTTTATGCCCTTTATTATTCTGGGTAGCATTCTGATAGCAGCATTTACCGCTGTGCATTATTGTTCCGGTTACATTTTGGTATAACTGTAAAACAACCGAGTACTCGTTCCACTCACGATGACCTGCGTAGAAAAAAACCTAGACATCACCTGCGAGTAGTGCGATTGTTCCCAGTGAGTGGAGAGTGCTCGTGCCTCCGGTTATTTCACTCTGGCTAGTCACCGGTGTCACCGTGTCACCGGTTTTTTGATCTCGGTTATATCAAAAAGTATCAGGTTATAACTAGCGCAGAGGCCGGCAGGGGCGCATCATACGATCATCGGCAAGTAGTGCCAGCGTTGCCCGAGAGAGTGCAGGCAGCAGCAATTTTCATTTTGTTATTTCTCTCCGGTTATTTTTCGGTTATGCCAAAAAATAACCGAGTACTCAGGTTAACCGGCGCTAAAAAATAATCGGTTTTAACCGGTTAACCTAAGGAAAAAAACCGGTTGTGAATATAACCGGTTATTTTTGCCCATCCCTACGTCAAACCAATCCTAGAATTGTTGACCACTGATGATGATAAACTTTTATGTATTTACTTAAAATTATTTATTCAGTTTATTCATTTGAAAACCATTATTATTCATTTTACTGAGAGTACCGTGAAGTTGGCCCATTGTTGGGCGAACTTCACGCCAGGCTTCGCAGCAGCAGAGGACTCCATTAACAGGATTCCCTGGAGCCTTTAAAACGACCATTAATACCACGTTTAACGGAGGAGATTATTCGAACTTTAATATTTTTCATAGGCTATTATCAATACATATTCACTCGATCTGGGGTGCACTGAAATACAATGGCTCGTTCAGGAGAGGAATATCTCCTATGCTTCCCAACGTAAACTATATACTTATGACGTCAGTAAGAAAGCAGCGTATCCCACCATTTCTGAGCTTCGTCAAAGAAATTAAAATAACATTATATTCTCTAGTAAACCGGGATTTCTCAATCCAAACTTTTTTCAGCAAAATGAATGCATTTATGGTATCTACGAATCGCAAATAATGAATTCTGTTTCCTTTGATAAAGGAACTGCAACAAGTCGCATCCAACCCATTGCAATCGTTTATTCGAGCAATCTCAGTGCGGCAGAAAGAGGATTAAAATTTAAAATGTCTTGCCCATTGAGCTTTGCCATCTTCCTCGGGAGATCGCAAAAAAAGAGGGTGATTGGTGATGACCGCGGAGGCGCCGGCCGCAGGGGCGTCTTTCTCCCCCCCGGCGTGTGTGAATCTGTTTGCGGAAACATTTTAGCGCGGAGGTAATGAAGGGACGCGCGTCCGATCGTGCTACGGATCGAATGGCACGCACGCCACTCGGCCGCTCGCTATTGGCAGGGGAGACAATTAGCGGGAGATAGGTGGAGAAGGGGGAGGGATTGGAGGGGAGGGAGGCAAGCAGCTCCATTAGGATGGCTCGCCGAAGCAAAGGATTTCGCGGAAGAGACGATAAAAATGTACGCAAGCTTATGAAATGAACCAAAGGCGAGGTGAGAAGCGGGATGGCAGACGGAGGGCAAGGAATGAATTGTGGAAGGATTGGACGCGCTGATACCTCATTGGCAAACGCAGGAGAAGAGCATTAGCAGAAAGAATGGGTGTCCGTCGAATAATGAAACAGAAACAAATAATCATCATCATCGGTCAACAATCCTAGGATTGGTTTGACGCAGCCCTCCACTCGATTCTTCTATCGGCCAACCTGTTCCTATTGACGTAATTCCTCTCTTTTACATCCTTCACAACCTTTTGCATGTACCTCATACGAGGCCTGCCTTTTCCATTCTTTCCGTTCACTTTTCCCTCGACGATTGTCTTCATCAGGCCATCGTGTCTCAAGATGTGGCCCATTAAGTTGTCCCGTCTTCTTTTTAAGGTTTTCAGTAGACATCTCTTCTCTCCCACTCTTCTTAACACTTCTTCGTTTGTCACTCGATCGATCCATTTTATCTTCATCATTCTTCGGTAGCACCACATTTCAAATGCTTCCAGCCAGGACTTCTCTGCTGCTATTGTCCATGCTTCGCTGCCATATAGTAGAATGATCCAGATGTATGTTATAATGAAATGTTTCCTCACTTCAACGCTTGTATTTGCAGCCGTAAGCAGAATTTTCTTCTGGTAAAATGCCCTTTTTGCTTAGGCAATTCTACTGGTAATTTCTATTTTACTTCGTCCATTGCTGGTTACTGCTGGTTAAAAAGCACAGTCCGAAATTTTCCTTAGGTAGCAATTGCTTTGTCGCAGCAGGGATTAGGGGTGTATGGAAACAAAGAGGGCACCACAAAGGCATTATTAATTTTATGTATGATTTTCTCGTTACGATCCATACTACTTAAATAAAAATCGAAATACATAAGTTCGTTGCATTAAACAAATTAGATAAATACATGCGTTTTTGCTATTTATTCATTAAACAACTTACCTGCTCGTACAACCGATAAACAATGCCCAACGTACCTTGACGTCATGCAATGACGTCGTGTTTTTAAGCTGCCGAAAACTTTCAATTTTATCAGAGCAATATCTATGCAACAAAATTAAATTCTTCAGCAACATTTCTACCAAGTACATTTTAGCTTATAAAGTTCTCATTCAGAGATTTATAAAAAAAATATTGCTTGTTTCCCATTGTTCACAATCGTGGAGCCGTCGTCAGTAGCAGTTTTTTAATTGCCAAGTACGGTGCGATAAATTTTCAAACTGCATCATCTGTTACGAGGACAAGCACCGATGGAAAGACCAGGAAGAATAAAGGGGCATAAAATGAACTTTAAAGCCCCAGTTGTCAGCTTTGAAACAAGTGATCTTTCTAACTGCATTGAGGAGCGTGGCCTCTAAATAGAACGGCAATTATTCCCACTTTTCTGCCACCTCTCTACTTACCTGGACGTTATTCCTTATATCACATCCCTCAACAACCCGCTACACCTTTCAATTCCAGATGTACACTATCTATTCCCGTTTTGAGTGCTGTCCGTCTTCTTTTCAAGTCTGCCCCTTCTTGAAGTGCATTTATGCTACACCTCTCCGCATCCATATCTCTGCGATCCTCGCCCATAAAATTTATGCGGAGAGAAAAAAGAGCTAAATTATGCGCTCAAGGCGCTCTACCGTTTGCAATGTTCCTGGATCAAAATCCATCCGCGGTTTTACGTCGTGCTTTTTTTGTGATGGATTCTCTGTGGATAAGTCCGAGGTACACTGTAACCTCTGGCGAAAGAGTGCCTCGGTATAAATAATTCTCCAGAGTTACTGGCTCAAATGGTAAGAGATGGGAAGCACAGCCTAAACCGTGAGTGGGTTATAACCTTATCTCAATAACACATTACGTAACTATTTAAGAGTGTATTTCATTTCATTCAAACTTAAGTGCGAGAGTGGGAGCTGAAGGTTTTATGGGCAAGTTGTGGAAGAGTTTTTCAAGATATTTCCGTAGCTCATGAAGATCATTTTCAACACCCTGTGTAGACAGGCATCAGCTCAAAATAGGAAGTCAAGAAATTAAAACGGTCGAGCTTCCGTAATGGAGCTAGTATGGAGTGTTCACTAACTTTAAGGCGTATAAACCATTTCTGAATTTTTTTTACCGTATTTATCGCATCTTACTCGAAGTAAGAATGGTTATGAACGGAAAAATAACATATCATCAACTATTCTGCACTTTTGATTGATAATCATTAGTTTTTTCATTTGATAATCCACTGCTTTAGGTAAGATTTCTTGAGCTATTTCATCAATTTTAATTTATATCATCGTTATGCATTATCAACTTGACAAATCCAAGTTATCTGCATGCTTCTGACACCTTGGTCTGTGATCTTCTATTCGCAACAGGAGGGCATCAGTCCCAACATCACTAGTTAAAAATCTTGCAATGAAGTCGATGCAAGGAGTGGTAATATGTGGATCGGCACCGAACACAGCAGGTGATAGAGGTATATATTGCGGGGGATGATTGCGCGCGATCAGCACCACACGGTCAACAAGTCAATAGGATAAACCAGTCAATTTGTATCGGACAGAAATCTGCTGTCGCGTCATTTCGAATACTGCGTGTGACACAAAAATTGTATGTTAAATTCATAACTGTGCGATTAAAACTCGTGATTGGGTGGACATAGAAGTAAATTTAAATTCTCTTATTTCGGACTTGAACGTCAATTTCCAATGCATCATACCTTCATCTACATCTACGTATTACCCTGCAAGCCACCGCAAGTGTGTTTGGCAGGGGTTGAGCCGTCTAGTATTATCAATCAGGGAGAACACTAACTGCCATGCAGACATGCAACAAATAACTACCCCGTTTAAATACTACTTATATGAAACCTAGAGTCAAACGCTGAGGAAAATATCACGCATTTAATAAGACACATGAACTGTCAGCTATAGATGATGCTATAATCGTTAGTTAAAGCAAAATAATATTAAGAGGAAGCAAAGGAGGTTTTCAATTGAGTATTCAATTCATCGTCATCATGGGTCAACAATCCAAGGATTGGTTTGACGCAGCCTTCCACTCGATTCTTCTATCGGCCAAACTCTTCATATTGACGTAACTCCTCTCTTTCACATCCTTCGCAACTTGCTCCATATATCTCATACGAGGCCTGCCTTTTCTAATCTTCCCTTTCACTTTTCTCTCAACGATTGTCTTCATCAGGCCATCGTGTCTTAAGATATGGCCTATTAAGTTGTCCCGTCTTCTTTTTAAGGTTTTCATTAGACATCTCTTCACTCCCACTTCTCTTAAGACATCTTCGTTAAATAATTTAAATTATCAACTATGTGAAACCAGTGTAAATTATGAACTTCCTCCATAGCTGCGTCATCCCAAATACCCTACGTTCAGTTTAGAAGATACTTCTCTCTTCTCTCCTCCTCTCCGCTAATATCGTATATCTTCTCTGCATCATGGTGACCTTCAACCTCCTACTGCCCCAAACCACTCACCTCTTCCTCTCACTTATGTTAGTCCGCCTCCTCCAAATTAACATTCACAACCTTTCCCCTCCAGCCACCTCGGGCACTCTATCTCCTTCTACCATCTGCCCATATTGAACTACACTTCCGCATCTAAAAGACTCTTCCCAAAGTTCAGGGTTAGGAACCTTACAGACCCATAAGGATTAGCAAAGTCTTTATCAACCATCTTCTTTCCACCCTTAATCTTTCACTACCCGTCTTTAAGGTCGAGAAATTCCGTTTTTATTGACATCTACATTTAGGAAATACCCTGCAAGCCACCACGAGGGTTTGTGGCAGGGGGTGAAGATCAACAAACATGCATTATTGATATGCAAACAAGTTACTACATGGAAACATGAAAGATAGCAGGGTCACATGCAGCTAGATGGTTGGTGTCTGCATAGTAATAAATAAAAAATAAGTAATCAAGGGATTGGTTTGATGAACTCTTCTCGGGCTCTACACCGGGTGAGTGAATGTGATGTTGCCGACGTTTCGGGTAGCGACTCGTTACCCATCCTCAAGGCAAATGTCGATTGGTTGTTAATACATGCACCACGCACTACAACTACTCCAAAAATATTTCACCTAACTATCCCTTTGCTACTCTGCCTATGGTGAGGGGAAAAATGACATTTTACAGCTATCGCTGAGACAATCTATCACTCTTATCTTATTTATCTGGTCAAATCTAGCATTATACGCAGGGGTTTTTAGTATTTATCTAAAATCTTCAGTAAAGCTATCCGTTTTGAATTTTTGCAATAGATATAATATGTACTTCAACTTTCGATCTGTTAATGATTCCCAAAATGATTCATCTATTAATTCTGATACACTAATAAACCTATCGTAACAATTTTTAACAAACCTAGCTGCTCTAAGCTGCACACTGTCTAGCTCTCTGATCAAACCTAATTCACTCGGGTCCCATACACTGGCTGCATATTCAAGGTGGGGCCTAGCTAGTGAAAAGTAGCATAGTTCTTTGGTCTTCTCGTCATATTTCCCGAGTACCCTTTTACCCTTTTTACACGTCACTTTCAGGATTTTGGTCATTCTGGTCGACTGAGAGGCCGGCGACCAAAATGGTGGTGTGAGGGGAATTCGATAGGTGGCAGCGTTGGGTGGGGGTGGAGGAGGTAAAGGAAACAATGCTGTTCTTATGCGCCACGTAACATCTTATCGTGACGCCCATGGCACATCTGCCAGTGTTGATCTAAACTGTACTTGTCATCATCATCATCGGTCAACAATCCTATGATTGTTTGACGCAGCCCTTCACTCGATTCTTTTATCGGCCAACCTCTTCATATTAACGTAATTCCTCTCTTTCACATTCTTCACGGCCTGTTCCATACACATCTCATGCATTCCTTTTCAATTCTTACCGTTCACTTTTCCCTGAACGATTGTCTTCTTCAGGCCATCGTGTATTAAGGTATGGCCGATTAAGTTGTCCCGTCTTCATTTTAGAGTTTCTTCTTCTTCTTTCGTCTTCTTCGTCTTTGTCTTCTTCTTCGCTCGTCACTCGTCCGATCCATTTAATCTTCATCATTCTTCGGCAGCACCCTATTTCGAAAGCTTCCACCCTTTTCTTTTCCGCTGCTGTCATTGTCCATGCCTCACTACCATAAAGAAACACGCTCCAGATGTACGTTCTGATGTGTTGTTTCCTTACTTCTTCGCTTGTATTTCCAGCGGTAAGTAGATTCTTCTTTTGATAGAATTCCCTCTTCACCTGGGCTATTCTGCTATTTGTTTCTTGCTTCGTCCATCGTTGGTCACTCTGCTTCCCAGTTAACAGATCTCTTTCACCTCTTCAAGTTTTTGTTTTCCTAGTTTTACCTTGGTTTTGTCCTCTCCTCTCTTTATGCACACCATTATCGTGATGTTTTTCATACTGATATTCATTTGATATCTGGCCATTGTCCTTTCCATGGTTATCAGCATCTTATTCAGATCCCACTTTGTCTCCGCTATGAGTGCTATGTCAACTGTATTTTCGCTGGTATTAATTACTCTCGAAACATCTCTCGAAGAGTGAACGCGAGGTGGCGTACTTTTCCGCTGCTCATGTTTCTCCATGGAGTCATATCTATCTTTTATCACTGGGCTTAAGGATGCTGACCTAACTTTATAGTCATCGACCATCTCGGATGCTATAACCAATATAGATGATAAGAGAATCACATTGCAAAAGAGGATGCTCAGAACCTCTTTCAAGCGCTTGTTTCCTTACCTTTTATTTATTGATGCGAAAAAATAACATTTTAGATCCTATCATCATCCCATAATTCAGTTTGGTTTCTTCACCTCATTTAGGTACTTAATATTTCTCTGTCATAAAATGACAAACGTACTATTTTTTAAGGCAATAAAAACTTAAAGGCCTTTAAAAGGGGTTAGTGTAAAAAAAACATTTTGAAGCCGTTTCTTTTCATTACTAATGGGAATGAGATATGAAAATATGTGAACACAATCGATAAAATCCAGTCAATTAGGTCGATTAATGAGTTCTCTATGCGCGGGATTGATGCAAAGATCATCAATAATATCGCTTTTCTGCACTTTTGAAAGGGAGGATACTGTTGATGTCATCTCAGTCAACATACAACACTTTGGACGTGGCGCGCATTCAATGTAGGCAACTGTCAGTTTACCAAAATACAAAGATAACGCTGATTAAATTTCTCTCAATTCTCAGGCAACTCAACACCATCCAGATTAAGTCATGTGGTCATATCAATATTTGATGCCGGAAATCAAGTGGAAGAGCCACCCACATCAGTGGAAGAGCTCCCACATCCAAAAAAGATGAAGCAGAACAAGGAGACAGCATGGCATGACCCCATGAATCAGGAAAGTGGGAAAAGAGATGTGGAGAAGAATACAAAGAGCCCATCGCGACATTGGAAGGAGTGGCCTTGGGTAACTTTCATTACAATTCCAGTAGCGGAGTCCAGATACAAGGATCTATTGCGCAATAGTGATTGGAGACTGAAAGGACATAATCTGGCAACGAACATGTCTTCAACAAAAATGTCTTCTTACGTATATAGGTACAGAGACTTGTACGTTTGGGTTATGTTTAGTTATCTGGGGATAATGTTTGAAACCCGCATTGGAATATAACCGTTATCTCTGTGAAAAAATTATTTGTAATTGTTTGTCAAATAACTCTTCACAAAATCATATCAATTTTTTCATTTAAATATTATGAAAGGGATAAATTACGATAACATGAAGAGGTTGGCCGATAGAACAATCGAGTGGAGGGCTGCGTCAAACCAATCCTAAGATTGCTGACCGATGATGATGATGAAGCCGTTTATACGCTTATGAAATATCCGTTGAAGTATTCTAGTGACAAACTAAGAAGTCTTAAGAAGAGTGGGTGAAAAGGGAAGTCTGCTGAAAACTCTAAAAAGAAGACAAGTTAACCTACTCGGCCATATCTTAACGCACGATGGCCTGATGAAGACCCTCGTCGAGGGAAAAGGGAACGTGAAGATTGGAAAAGTCAGGCCTCGTATGAGATATATGGCACAGGTCTGGAAGGATGTGGAAGAGAGGAATTACGTTAATATGAAGAGGTTTGCCGATACAAGAATCGAGATGAGGGCTGCGTCAAAACAATCCTAGGATTATTGACCGATAATGATGGATTGATAAATTAAATTATTATTCTCTAAGCTCTAAAATATTATGAAAATCAATTTCTTGATCACGAAAACAGTATAAAAATTGTATCATGTAATTTGGAGGATAACCAGTCCTGGAGAGTGTGTATATCCAATTTAAACATGCAGAGAGTTGGAATAATCCAACGCCACGATGTATTAGCCTAAGTTCAAGTTTCTTGGAAAGGACGCGTGGCTTTTTACACGACTTTCCCACGAGCGCGCAGGCTAATTAATCAAAATCGTGGAATCATGGTAATATTTTGCCAATTTCTGTAATCTAAGTGCCATTTGCATAAAGGAGTGGGATGTTTTCCGATTGAAGCTTTCCTTGACGATCAGAAAACACTTGCACATCGAATTAACGAGCGTGTGGAAGCAAGGAATGAAAAAGCCATAAAGAATAATATAATCAATTCTTTTCAACGGGCAACTGATGTCGTGGGAAGAAAATCGAAGATGGCAGAAATGTGGATCCAACATAATACGCAGGGGTTTTTAATATATATCTAGCATCTTCAGTGAAGCATCCATTTTTAATTTCTGCAGAAAATTTAATCTGCACTTCAACCTACGATGTGATAATGATTCCCAACCTAATTTTCTATTAATTCTGATACAATACTCAACCTATCGTAACACCTTTTAACAAACGTAGCTGCTCTACGTTGCACACTGTCTAGTTCTCTCATCAAACCTAATTCATTCGGATCCCATACACTGGCTGCATATTCAAGGTGGGGCCTAACTAGTGAAAAGTAACATCGCTCTTTTGTCTTCTCATCACATTTCCCAAGTAGGTACTCTTCTAATAAATCCTAGCTTTCTCTTGGCTCGGCTGCATATTTACCGGATGTGTCTTCTCCACGATATATCTTTATCACTAGTTACGCCTAAGTACCTTATGGCGTCGACGCTTTCGATTGTCGTGTTACTAATGCTATATGACTACTCAATGAAATTATTCCTCCTCCAATATTTACGCGTGCTATCCAAACTTCGGCGGAACTTTTGCCGCGAGCTACTCTTTTAATGAAACCGATTGATTTACATATTGCGAGGCAAGCAATAAGGCATAGAAAGATGGCACAAGTAAGAAGGAAGATTCCTTCTGTGCTCAAGGCTTGATTTCCAGAGATCCGCATCGAGAACGAGGGACAGTGACCTTGACGCTTTAGCGGATGCCTTCAACGGCAGAGGTGAGTCACTGAAGAGACATCACCAATGGCGTGTCAATCGATCAAGGGTCAGATTCATGATGACCCCAGGTAAGTGACATACACCAGCCTGGGCTCCTAAATCCCTTTCTTCCACATTGAACTCCATGGACATCTACATCTACGTAATACCTTGCAAACCACCATGAGGGTGTGTTTCAGGGGGTGAAGATCACCAAACATGCACTATTGACATGCAACTAGGCTACTGCATGAAAGAATGTTAGTTAATAAGGTCACATGGGACTAGATGGTTAGTATCTACATTGTAATAAAGGGATTGGTTGTTTAGCGTCATGCAATACAGACTATTCTAATAATATTTCACCTACCTATCCCTATGCTATGCTGCCCATTGTGTTCATTATAATATAAGGGAGAGTGACATTTTGAATCTATCAGGACGACAATATATCTCTCTAATCTTATTTATCTGGTATAATTTAGCAAAATACGCAGGGATTTTGAAAATATATCTATCATCTTCGGTAAAGCTATCCGTTTAGAATTTCTGCAGTAGATTTAATCTGTACTTGTATCTGCAATAGATTTAATCTGCAATGATTCCAACCTAACATGGAGTTTCAGTTGGGGCACGCTTGTAGGAGGGCACTTCGAGAGGCGAGGTCATTTGCACCACGAGAAGTGGAAGATGAGAGTCGAGTTGAGAGAAAGGTTTGCCAGGAGGTTGAGGAAGAGTGTGAATGCTTGAACGAATGAGGAAGTGGTTGGCATGAGAGGATATCGAAGTTAGTCGGTGAAGTTATTAAGAAGGTAGCTAACAGAGGTTTTACTGTCAACCGTGACAGAAGGAAGGTGGATAGGGGAAGAGATGTTTCGAATGGAATGAAGAGACAAAAGAAGTACGCAGGCCGAAAAGAGTTTGTCACATAAGACGTATGTTACAAATACAGACCCATATTGATAAATGGAGCATAAAAGTATTTTTTTGGATTACCCAACCTTTGTCAATTGAGGGAATATGGAAAATAACTTGTTAACTCAAACTCAAGGTTTTTTCCAAGAAATTTAACCGCACAGAGAAAAAACTCTCAGGGGATTAACATAGATAGTCGGAAAACAATTGATGACTCTCAGTTAAATACCTTGACGGCATTTCAAAAAAGGGTATTTGTTGAATTCGCTGGCTGCTAAGAAAGCTTTAAACGCTCCTTTACACTTGTTATGGACCATCTCACGTGAACACAAAAACCACGTTGCATCATAATAAAGAGATAGGAACAGGAGAGTTTCTGAAGAGTTCTAGTTTTCGAAACCATGATTCAGAGCTAATATTGCGCCAATAGGCATTCTTAATTTACCAGATATATACCTATTCAAGTACCAGTATAGGGTTAAATCAAAAATATTACTTTTCATTACGAAAAGACAGGTTTTTGGAGAAACTTATAGCAATGTATCAGTACTCGATCTTGAACAATGTTTAAATAACAACATATCAAAGTAAACCACATCGAAATGTACTTTTATAACTGATAGGCAAGAAGGATTATCCTCCTGATGCCTGTAACAGGGCATTCTATTTTTTGTAACATGTTTTCATAACACCATTCCATACCTTGCGCGAAAATATACACAAACTTCACGAAGAGGTTATTAGATGAAATGCATTTATGGCTGTCTAATTTAATGAAATGATTACGGCTATTCTAGTTCCACTGATCATTTTATTGATCCGTCTAATTGGTGACGATTAATGAATTGCGTCTTCATAAGGTCTATGAAAGCGTTAACAGTTAAAGGCAGTTAAAAAATGCTGGGGGTAATACATGGTGTCGAGGCGATTTCTCAATAATTAAATGAGTACCATTTACAAGAATGTCGTTTGGTAAGAAATGATCTTTTCTTAGAATGTAGAAAAAGATTTGCGTCACATACTAATTTTAATTTTTCAGAGCAGTAATTCCCAACTCGTGAGTTATAACAAAAAATAACTATTTTTTAACTGAATCACGTAACGGGTGCAAATCAGATTGCACCTAAGCTATTTTTATATTTTTTAAATAGTGTGGTTACAAAAGTATATAAATACTAATAATTTTTTACGCATGATGTGTAGTGCATATTTGGTGAGAATTCACCCCCTGCCACACAACTTTATGGTGGCTTGCAGGGTATTGAGTAGATGTAGATGAAGCTATGAGGAATGGGATAACTATGAGATATTTAATTCGATAAGCATGATTTTTATGGTATTTAAAAAAACACTGGTAAAATTGCTGAACTTCATCGCCGACAACAGAGCTGGAAATTTCTCCGCGCAACTCGATTTCTCATCGCGAATTCACTCCTCACTCTACCAGCGCAGCTCTCGAGATTTTCATTTTGCTTAATCATTTCCAGTTCGAACCGCTCTCTGCTTCTCCAGTCCGCTTTGATCCAAGAGATCCACGGTGAATATTCTTTTCGTCGAGCAACAAAAATCACCTGGGAGTGATTTGGCTTTTAACGTTGATTAGTTTTTCGCCTCGGTCAAAATATTGCATCAAGCTAATTGTAAACTGAGATTTATTAAAAGAGTACTGGGAAATTGTGACGATCATGTACGAGAAATTATCTACGTTTCTCTTGCTAGACCTCATTTGGAATACGCTGCCAGTATATGGGATCCTAAATAAATAGGCATAAATAATGAACTTGAACGTGTGTAGCGAAGATTGGCAAGGGACGGTATGATAACTATATAAGCTTATATCAGGTGACCTAAAATGAGTATCATTGTCAGATTGTAGGCTGAAATTTAAACTTTATCTCTTAAACAAATTCCAAGATAATATTTTCAGTGATGACGTTAAAATATTTGCGAACTCCAACTTACTATGGTAGACTGGGTCATAATCACAAAATTAGAGAAATTGATTGCTGAGCTGACAGATTCAAAATGTCCATCCCTCGTAAAATTATGGATATGAATAGCTATAAATATATTCAATATCATAAATACGATTGTATCAATGGATTACATAGGTAGTTGCATGTTAGTATAAGGACTTTAAGATGACCCAACGAACAGTATGTTTTTTCTCGCCTGCTTTGCTATTTTTATCTATTTTTAAATCGTGAATTTTAGACTAGGATATTATCACTAATCCTTTTTTATGCATGGCATGTAGTACAGGTTTGGTTGGTATTCACCCCCTGCCACTCACCTTTATGGTGGCTTGCAGGGAATTTTGTAGATGTAGAAGAAAACACGAGCTCGACTCTGTTCTTATCAACATCTAACCATACTCAATTCTCCCTCGTTACCATCGTTAGCGTACTCTAATGACTTATGACGTTGCCAACGTGACTCAGTCGAACGTGGCTGACACCTGTTCTTATTTTTACAGCTGTCACATGATATTCGTGTCGAATGACCTTGGACTTCGTGTTCACGGGATACCTATGTCTGCTCAAGCCCTCACTGATTCAAAAGTGCGGGTTCTGAAGAAATGGGGCTCTTTTGGATAGAAGAATGGAGTGGAGGCTGAGTGAAACCAATCCTAGGATTGTTCACCGAAGATGATGACCCAAAGTTCTTCGAATGTCCACTCATCGTCTTGCAACAAAAGGCGTAAATTATTTCACCTTCTTAATGATCTCTTAATTTATACGCCTGCGTATGATATTTAAAAGACTAAGCATCTAAAAGATTGAACATAGGGAAGGAGTGGATGGAGGCTCATGCACTCTTTGCCGCCTGAGTCTCTGAACACGTTTACCGTTATCATGAATTCTCCAAAACTGAGCTTAATTAATTTTTGCGCGTAAGATATGGCCTTATGATGAGTATATTTTTAACCACACCACCTTCCCCGAATTTCATAATAAAAAAAACACCTGGGATTACTCGTTCAACCAATGGGAGAAAAGCTCATTCTGGAAGTTACAAAATTTCCTCCGACCGCATTCGGCGCGTTCAAGGCCGAAATTTTTTCCTTATTCACAGCAGAAGCATCGGATACAAAAATGAGAGAAGGGCTTATCGAAGGATTTATAGCACCACAATTGCGCGATGAGTGCGTCTCCCAAGGATTATTATTATTATGAGGCTCTCTTGGCTATGCGAACAAAATATGAACAATACGAAGGAATGGCATTCAACAATTCTCACTCGTTCATTACGGCGTGTAAATACTTCGTACCATTAATTATTGGTTCAGGTGGTGATGGGTCAGCTTTTACACAAAAATTATAAATTTTCCTTGGTGCTATTTGTTCTTACACGCAACGGTGCTTTGGGGTTTGGTAATTTACCGAAAAACGGATTTCGCTAACGCGGGGAACATGGACGCGAAAATGTTTTTGAAACATTAATTTTTCGAAAAAGAAATGAAATGGTTTGGAGCCTTTACGACGATAATGTAACTGCGCAAAGGTTGTATCACACTCCAATCAGCGGCAACCAGCTCTCAAATGTTGGATGATAGGATAGCGCGTCTATTTCCCGCCATCCGGTTATGCAACCGTGGCCAATAGGGGCATGTCTCGCGGTCACGTGCTGTTACTGTTTACAGTTCGCGATATTTTGATTGTTAAACATTTCAAATGCTGCCCAAACTCTATTAAAATCAAGAATACAGTTAAAGCAGCACTTAAGTATCTTACAAAACATATTTCTTTTGTGGAAGATGCATTATAACAGGATGAATTTTATTGAAGTGATAATAAACGTACTAAATTCATATGTATCATGTACTTGAGGCAGAACTTCTGTATTTGAGGCGTCATAGGAACAAAATGTAAACAGACTCAGCACATGACCGTGGGGCGAGATCTTATTGGCTGCGATTGCACAACCGGCCAATGAGATTACCGGCCAGTGTGATTTGGACAGTTTACACCAAATATAACCGGCAACGGCTAGTGTGATACATCCTACGGTACGATATTGGCATTGCGTCCTTGATACTTTTCTTTTTTGTTTTCAAACTATACAATCACTTTTTTCAAAACAGCAATTTGAAATATGAAACCATTTTGTTTAGCAAAGGCGCTGTAATGGTAATCAAGGGAAATTGGCTGATTGTGAGACGAAAATTTCGATACTAATTAAGCTAAAGCAGCTAAACACTTCTGGATTGACATCTTATTTATTAAATATATGGGGCTCGTTGAGGACTCGGATCCAATCAACGCGTGGCAATATGTATTTTTTATTTTCACGCTTGATTGCTTCGTCGTCATTTCGGTCTGTGAATCCTTTTGTGAGTCAGTGAGTTCACCTCTCACACCACCCTGTCGCAACTTTGTGGCATTGGAGTGCGTCGATGTAATTCGAATCTGCAGTGCTGCACGGACGTCACTACGACCCGCACTTCGCGTGACTAACTCGTACTCGTTATTCGACTGTCAACACAGAGGGCGAAATATGGCGCGTCAATCGCAACAATAGTGACTGAGGCGTAATTTCGGCGCAAGCAAGCGCCAGGATCGATTTCTCGCCTTCACTTTGTTCCTCGGTGATTCCCGGAAGAAATCTCTTGCTGGTCGTTACGCATAGGGGAGAACTTATTTTCCCTATGCTGCATCCTAGGAACAATAACAATATTTCACCTTATTATCGGTATAAAAAGGACAGCGGATAAGGAAAACATCAACTGGTTCCAAATAAAAGCGCAAAAAGCATTAAAAACACCTCAGTATTTCTGGAAGGCCACACTAATACTACAACAACACAATTATTGACAGGACGCATACATCTAAGGAAGATTACAAGTAATAATAAAAAAATAAAAAAAAAACATCGAGTACCCTGGGCCTCAGTTCTAAAATGTTTGAAATGCTTCGGTATAGGAATTCATAGAAATATTCCCTCAGGATTATAAATATTAAACTCAGTTTGCGTGACTAAAAGAAGTTATAGCAATAGAAGTAGAATTTTAACAAAATACCTCCCAATTGATAAAATAAGAAACGTTATTAACACAAAATATAAACCAAGAACAAAATATATCAAACTTAAGAAAAATAACAAAAAATCTAACAATACAAATTCTTGAACGTCATTAAATTTCTTAAGGCAAATAAAATGTATCCACGGCACCACAAACCGATATTTTAATACTTAAGATATAATCAGTGAAATAATAAATCAACATTAATATTAAATAAACTTAAAGGAATTCATTGCAAAAATTATAACAAATATTCACATAAATACCCAGAATTAAGTTCATACATGTGAAAAAAATTTTTACCATGCTGAGATAAAGAATATAAATAAAGAGTAACCTGCTGTAAAAAAGATAACAAAGCAACAACATTGAAAAGAAAGCTTAACTTTATCATTCCATATAAATTTATTGACAAACCACCCATGTTTTGACGTCCTACGTCATCATCAGGATGATGACGATGGACGTGGAAACCCGGGTCGTATTTTAAAATTCATGTGGAAATTCAAAGATAATTTTTCCTTTCAATCATGGATAGGTTCCATAAAATTACGCCTAAAGCCACCAGTTAAAGCAACAACAAATAAAGAATACCATCTTCAAGAGATAATGACATTTAATAAACTAATCTCACCAACTAAATGTAATTTAGGAGGGGCAAACTATACTGATATCTACTATAATCAGTATATATATTAATTATTATGATGTATATAACTATACATTGCTGACCAAAAGACATTATCAGTCACGGAAAAATAATGGATTACAAAATTCACGTTTGGATTGCATGTATGGCTCGAGGGACAAGTGATTGTGAGGCTTCCATGGTATGGCGAAATTGCTGTAAGCGATTGACGACGCAAAAGAATAATCACGCGCGAAAAGAAGTTGTGTCGGAGACGAGGTGGGTACGTTTCCCATTCACATCGAAGACGCTGCGATGCGCACCACTTACGAGCATTCCATTGAAAATTTCGTAGTGGCCTTGGCCCCTATAGGCAGGCTTCTGCGCAGGCGCCGCGAAGGGTGCCAGGACTCCTCGGCGATGACGTGCGGCTTCGCAGGGACGTCACCAAAATACGTTTTAACCCATTGAAGAGGAAAGAGCCGCTAGCATGACACCCACGTCGCCTGGCAGCTTCCAAGGATGTTACTCTCCGAGATAAATATCTTTGCAGTGTAAAAAAATGTTTTATTTAAAAGTTGTTCAGAAGATTAGCCAGCGCAAAGAGGCGGGTAAAGGAAGAAAACTTGAGAAAATGACCATTTAGTCTGAGGAAAAGTCCACCAAAACATTTGTTTAGAAAAAGTTACATTGCAGATGCGAGGCGTATGCCTTTAGGAAACTAGTGAGGATGAGGCAAAAGGAGTGGAATTGGCAGTATTTCACGAGAAACAACTCGGTAGGTATAAATGGCAATATTAGTACTTATTAGAACAATATTAGTATTTCCGTTGAGATAAAAATTCTTATTTTCTAAGTCTTATTTTCCTGCCATGTGCGATAGCCACTTAAGCTGCCAAGACGTCCTTTTCCCTGTTCATTCCCTCTCCACTTAAATTTTAAAAAATCTTGGAGGAGTCAAAAAAATGGAATAACAGAAAAGGAATAACATCCGTTAGTTGCCCATATTTCGTATCCTCATCATACTATCTAAGCCAAGATTGGTTAGTAGTTGCCCTCCACTCAATTCGCTCATTGTCTTTACTATAATTCCTTCCGTAGAGTGGCGATATTGATGATTACACAGGTACTCTATTCTAGTTCATATAGGCTTCTATATTATATCCTTCACATGCCTCATACGGGACCTTCATTTGCCATTTTTCCCAATACCTTTTCCATCGAAGATTATCTTAATCAGAAAATCATGCGTCACGAATTACGCTGCCATTCCTTCTGCAAGCTTTCATCAGACTTCAATTTCCTTCCGTTCCCCGTAGAAATTCATCGTTTTCAACTTGTTATTTTCATTTTATCATTCTTCTTTTTTCCCATTTGGAATGCTTTCAGTTTTGATTCTTCTGCGTTTAGTATCGCCACGCTTCGCTGACGTGAAAGAAGCATGCTTCAGACACATTTCTAATAAAGTGCTTCCTTACATCCTCCCTTATGGAGTGTCCCTATACAAAATATTTGATAGCAGAAACCCGAAATATGTTGTGGAAATGTTTAATAGTAAAGCCCCTTGACCGAATTCAATTTTACTCGTGCAAATCCTAATCTGTTTTATTGCCCTAGCTATCACACCACCACCTACCAACACTCTTTTCAAATAACCTCAATAAAATTTTGAAACTCCCTCCCCGTGCGTCGAAAACTAAGTTCATCTGTTGAATGCTTAAAAGAAATGCGCAAATTTAGATTGGTATTGCAGAATAATTAATGTTAGAAATTTAAATTCGCGTGCATAAATATTAGTCTTCTATGTAAAACCTATGTAATTATATGTGCAAGTTACATAGAAGCAGGAAATATATTACTATATACGACATTGTCTGATATTAATGTAAATTTTTTGCTGTTATTGTAGGTACTTGGAATGACATATGTTAGTAAATATAATTTCTAATTAATGTTATGTGATACCAAATAGAAAAAGCATATTGGTGCTTTGATTGTTGTACCTATTGATGACTAATAATCGAAAGTGTTTTGTATGTAAAATTGCTATGTTGAATATGTGTAATGATGACGTAAAAGTCATAGGTATTCCCTACTTAAATGTACTTGTTCTTATAGGGCACGCCCTAGAAAAATAATGAAATCTATCCATCTTACATTTATTGCTGTAAATCATGCTTCAGATTCTCATGCTGCAATAACAACAGATTTTCAACGACTGCTGAAATCTCGATAGCAGGATGGGGAACGTTGTAAATCAATGGCGATTCAATCGCAAGTACATTTCGAAATTTGTTGACGGAAATAATAAGGAAGGACAAACAATATTTCGAAGGATACGTTTTAACTTAGGAGAGATATTCATTCAAAGACTTTCATTATAAATAATAAGTGGAGAAGAATAATATACCTAGCACACACTTATTTATCTTAATCATTTAGTAGTGCCATGCTCATCACTAAGGAAGTAAGGAGGCGTTTATGAAGAAGAGACAACTACTATGCTTAAATAACAAACGGCTGAAAACAAGGAAGCACTTCATCAAAACATTCGTCTGGAGCGTGGTACTCTATGGATAGGAGACATGGAACATCGGGAAAGCAGACCAACGGAGAATTGAAGCCTTCGAGACATGGTGCTGGAGGAGAATGTTGAAGATTAAATGGACAGATAAAGTGAGGAACGAAGAGGCGTACAGAAGAGCAGACGAAGAAAGGACAATATGGAAAACCCTGCGGCCTAGAAGAACCAGATGGATTGGACATGCCTTGAGGCACAATGAATTAGTTAGAAATATAATAGAAGGAAGATTGAAGGGAAGGTCCCGCGAGGAAGACCAAGGGACAAATAAATAGGGCAAATAAAGAAGGACGTGAAAGAGAAAACATACCAGGGTGTGAGGGAATTAGCAGTGAATAGGGCAGAATGGAGGGCTGCAGTAAACCAATCCTAGGATTGAAATACTGATGATGTTGATGCTCATCACGATCGAATCATAGAACTAACACAGGTATTTCGACATCTGTTAACGTGAAAGATACCTATACCCCAGTGATGTAGTCTTCACTGTAGTTATCTTTTTGTTGATGTGAAATATAAAGGTGGTTTCACCCCAAGAAGTTTTAAGACTAGTTGATCATAGCTAAATGATTAAACAATGTTTGGCACAAAACTGTAGAATGAAGGCAATGATAGAGTAAAAAAGAAACGCTGGTATCCCCATTTATTTTAAACCCACTACGGCTGATCATGTAGGATAAACAGTAGGTTTTGATGGAGGAAGGATTTGTTTGCCTTGAAACTTTTCTCGACTGGTATCACTTCCACTTGAAGACGGAGGTGGTTGCCATAAGCGTATGACAACTAGTTCAGAGACGTCTTCGAGAGAATTCAGGGTTTCTAAGTGAACTAGACTTTGAAACCGCACCAGGGCGAACGGAAAAGGGAAAGAAGTTTGACCGGAACTGACTTCAGACAAAAAATACAGGACCATTGTTGAAAAATAAATGAGGCATTCATACAGAATTTCTGTTTTATCGTTCACAAAAAAAGAGAGGAATTATTGATAGCGGAACGAAGTGAATTGGGTCTTAGAGAATGCTACAGGATAGGAGGGGGTGATAAACCGGAAAATACGTGATACTTTACTAAATTACGTAATAATGCATTACGTAAAACATGAATGGATCTCTTGTTATCAGCCACGTAAGATTTTGAGTCCCAAGGGTAGAAATAATTATAAATTTCGTTAACTATTCACAAATACTAAATGGAGATTAGTTAATTAATTAGGAGTTTTTATATCTAGTTTAGGAGCGTGGTAGACAGTGGGTAGAGCGCTTGGCTACTGATCGAAGGGTCCCGGGTTCAAGTCCGGGTGATGCCTTTGGACGCCCCCGAACGAAAAATCCTCGGAGTGCGAGGTGGCCCAGGGAAAGTAACTGGCTACCCCACCCTGAATGTGTGAAATTCACACGCCTGTGGCTTAGTTCGGGGTGAGCTCTATCCTCACATATCCAAACCAACCTACAGGTTGAATCACAAAGTGAGTGATATCTAGTTTGAGTATTATGAAAAAATAAGTCAGTAGTAGAAAGTAGTAGTAAAATAGAAATTGCCAGGAGAATTGTACACGCAAAAAGGGCATTTTACCAAAATAAAATCCTGATTACAGTTGCAACTACACGCGTGGAAGTGGGTAAAAATTCCATTGGAACATACATCTGGAGTGGAGTTTTACATTAAGGTAGCGAAGCATGGACGATAACAGCAGCAGAGAAGAAAAGGGTGGAAGTATTTTAAATGTGCTGCTACAGAAGAATGATGAAGATAAAATGGATCGACCGAAGGACAAACAAAGAATTAAGAAGAGTGGGAGAAAAGAGAAGTCTGCTGAAATCTCTAAGAAGAAGAGGAGACAACCTAATCGGCCACATCTTAAGACACGGTGGCCTGATGAAGACAATCGTCGAGGG
Source organism: Platycnemis pennipes (assembly GCA_933228895.1). Taxonomy (NCBI): domain Eukaryota; kingdom Metazoa; phylum Arthropoda; class Insecta; order Odonata; family Platycnemididae; genus Platycnemis; species Platycnemis pennipes. The sequence goes on along the minus strand of OW121854.1, from coordinate 119,777,062 downwards.
AAAAGTGAACGGGAAGAATGGAAAAGGCAGGCCTCGTATGAGGTATATGGAACAGGTTGTGAAGGATGCGAAAGTGAGGAATTACGTTAACATGAAGTGGTACGCCGATAGAAAAATTGAGTGGAGGGCTGCGTCAAAATAATCCTAGGATTGTTGACCCTTGATGATGAGACAAAACATCAAGCTGTTAAAGTGTGACAAAACACTACAGCAAGGCGATTCACATCATTATCATTCAGCATTACAACATATATTACTAAAATCACATTTAAAATTTTAATCATATAGATTCTTATTTAAAAATTAAGCATATTTACATAAGTTATCGGTCATATTTCTCCTAGAAGGATGCGAAAGTGAGGAATTACGTTAACATGAAGTGGTTCGCCGATATAAAAATTGAGTGGAGGGCTGCGTCAAACCAATCCTAGGATTGTTGGCCGATGATGATGATGAGTAATTTATTAGTGTAACTGACATGAAGGTATCTCTAGAGGTGTGCTCTGCCGAGCAATGAAAATGCAATGGAGAAAATCATTGCTTGCTGATCTTGCTGAAATCAAGCTGAAAATTTTATTCAAAAATCAATACTCATAATATCAACACTACGAAACATTTTTGCTAATTAGGAGAAAGCTGAGATATTCTCTGCATCAGTGTACAATTCATTTGCGCCAATTAATCCGATACGAGTGGTACATACGTGTTAAGAACTTTCACTGGAAAGCAAACCACCAGGCTGTTCCCTAGCAACTGTGCAGCTGGAAACTGGCCTTTGCTGGAACGGTATTGAGGCACCAGATGTCTACCAAGGAGAGTATTTAACTGTAGCAAGAGCAGGCGTTTAGCGCTCCTCATTTAAATTGCAAATTTTATAACAATAAGAGCTCATTAGCATTTTAGGTAACGTCTCACTCCGGAAAAACCAAAATTGTTGGATTTTCAGAGGAAAAATGGAACGGATAATTGCCCAGCGCGTGTGAGGATAGTCGAGGCGGTAATTAATCAGGCGCGTCGGTCCCTGACGAGACGCCGGAATCCTCCTTGCGTGGGAAGCATTGTACGCAAAAGAAGATAATCTCGCATGCCTATTTCTCTCTTCCTGTTTTTCGTCTCTGGCAAGGCCGCATATAAATTAATGGAGAGGAGCACCAAACCATCCCTCTTTAATTTTCCAAGAAGTTTCCTGATAATTCCGGCGATCATTGGTTCCGAAACTGAGGAGATAGATGGACGTCCAAGGTCACCAACCCGACATGGCCTCTATAATGACGCCCCCTCACAGACCCGATGGCATATCGCCTCGGGATTACCACTGGGTTTCGAGTCTTGCGTGAGGTCGAATTCCGCACACGAGCGATATCTATCGAGAGGTCATGCTCCCCGAATGGCTGCGTGATTAGGATTTTACATAATGCTTTTGTTCATTCCAAGTTAAATGGGGTCGTTTACCGTATTTTTTTTAAATTGCCCAATCTGATAGAATTTGTAAAAGAAAAAGACCCGAATTTTTCCATTCTTCGATCCGTCAATTAATTGTCGAGTTTATGAGCGGCGAAAAACTGATGTTTTTAATCGTTTCGGAAATGTGGGCGAGCATAGAACTTGCACATCATCCACTTCGTCCAACTGAGAACGCGAATATCCTTAGCCCAATCACAATGGAGGAATTCAGATGAATCTGTCAATGGATGTAGTTGTTAGACTCCATTCGGATTGTTTCGAAAGGCATTACAAATTCGACTACATCGTAATTGGTGAATAAACAAATGAACTGTAGCACATTTTAGTTATAGTATAGTTAGTTTAGAAAACATTCTATTGTACAGTTGTTTCAGTTTGTTTACAGAGTGCGATATGATTGTGCGAGCAGACTTTCCGCCTCCACCTCCACTCCCCTCCCGTTCTCCCTCAAAAAATAATAATGTAATTTTTTTATGTAATATAAGTATATTTTAAGTAATAATGAATTAACACACGTGGAATCCATTAAATATCTTGGAATAAGACTGACAGATGATCTTTCCTGGGGTAAACACATATTACGTGAAATAATGGGTCAAGCGAATCGTAAACTGGGTTTCGTCAAAAGAGTACTGGGTAAATGTGACCATCATGTACGAGAAATCAGCTACTTTTACCTTGTTAGACCTCATCCTACGAATTAATATGCTACCAGTTTATGGGACCCCTACGAAATCAGTACCTATAAATAATGAACTTGAACGTGTGCAGCGAAGATCGGCAAGATATGTAAAGGGACGGTATGATAACCTAATTAGCATAACCAGTCTATTATATGAATTAAATTGGGAATCATTGTCAGATCGCAGGTTGAAATTTAGACTTAATCTTTTAAACAAATTCCAAGACCATATTTTCAGTGATGATGTTAAAAATATTTTGCGGACCCCAACTTACTATGGTAGACTGGACCATAATCACAAAATTAGAGAAATTGATTGCCGAACTGACAGATTCAAAATGTCCTTTTTTCCTCGTACTATTAGGGATATGAATAACAGTAAATATATCCAGTACGAGTGTAGCAATGGATAACATTGGTAGCTGCATGTTGGTATAAGGACTTAAAACTAACCCAACTAACAGCATGTTTTTGCATTTATGCTTTGCTATTTTTATCTTTTTTTAAATAGGGTAGTTTTGAACAGTACCCATACAAGTACTAATCCTTTTTATGCATGGTATGTAATGCATGTTTGGTGAGAGTTCACCCCCTGCCACACACCTTTATGGTGGCTTGAAGGGTATTATGTAGATGTAGATGAAAAAGTCTAGGAGGGGAGGTGTATGACGTGGATATACTTAGCGTAACTCGTTCGGTAGGCGAAACGTTTTGCTTATTTTAATTTTAGATATATGAGTGAGAAGCTCTGGTTAGAAGATTAATTTTTTCACTAAAAATCAGTCTCCGATTCTATCTAACGATATCGTGTACAAGATAGCAATTTAAGTTCCGAGTAAACACACCCATTATGGTATAATTTCTTGAGGTGGATACTTTAATTCGGCAAAACCTGCAGTCATTCTGCAGAAATAAAGGATTATCTGAGCGATGCTCAAGAATTGTTACGAGCCTTTCTTCCCATTACTGAAAAACCTAAGTTTGCTCCCACTGAGGCATTTAAAAAGTGCTGAGATAAATGAAAAGATCTTAGAGGACTTCACAGTAATTTTTATTTTAAAGGCCTAGGTTTCGACACGTGGTGTCATCATCAGGTAACATATACTGATGATGACCCTATGTGACGATACTTAGGTAGTCCTAACAAATATTATTGTAGGGTGAACTAAGATCTTTTCATTTGTCCATAATGGAAAATTCCACCATATCTCACCGGAACTTGTTTCCTCTATTATAAGTGCTGAGAATTTTATTTTTATAAGAACAAATCCTAGTTGCAAACATTCACTACTCATGTGCGTGGCTTGTTCATGCGAAGTTTTTTATGTGTTGGGCCAAATATGTTTAATATATTACCTCCTCTATGTAAAAAGGCTTTTAATTAAATGTTACTTTCTAAAAGTGTAAAAGAAGCTATTTTATTATGATGATGTAAAGGCATTTTTAGTTAAGTTAAACAATTAATTCGTTGGTTTGATTTGTGTGTAGAACCAAAGTATGAAAATGTATTTTATAGCAATCTCAAAACTGGTATTAACGTTCGAGGCTCCTTAACATTCCCCAATGAACTCATACATTCTTTTAGCTTTGGGAATAAATAAAACCTAAATCTAAAAATTTCTTTCAGCCGTCTAGCACTGACCCACACCGTGCACTTCGAACAGACGAGATAGCTTCTAATTTCTGACCCCGGCAGTGTCTGGTTGAGATGAGAGACTCTGAGTCAGGAATAGTCGACTTTTGAGTCGACCGAATTCACTGTCGCCAGGGTGAAAACCTTTTGAATACCCATTTGTCTTTTTCGGAAGGTTGGATGAGTAACTCACTCCGTATCTGTACCGTGGTGCCTTTTTCCGCTGCCTGCTGGTAGGGTGCAGGTGGGACTGTGCAATATGCTGTTTTGAATATCGCACGACGATATCATTCTGATATCGCGGATTCGCCGATATATAGGTTTCACGATATAAATAGGAAATATCGTAATATGGACATATCGGGATATCGACTTATAATATAATAACTTAAGGCGAAAGAGCATATAATTTTAGATAATAGAGGTTTTTTTCAATTTTTTGATACGTCCCATATACGCTGAAATATAAATACTTTTTCTTAGTCAAAGAACGGTGAATTTTTTTCAAATTCCGAATTATAGTTTAAAAACAATAATTTTACTAACAAATTTGATATTTTCTTTTTGAATTCGAGTATTCAGTGATGTAATCGCACCATGGCCATTCCATTCCCTACATCCAAATTTATGATAAAAAAGTTATAGTTAATAACAATGACAAATTAGAAAATTTAAAATATATAATTCACAATTGAGGAAGTGTAACATTTTATAAGGAAGAGACCGTTTATAGCACTTCGATCCAATCAACAATTACCGAGATATTGCACTAAATAGAGACATTATTAAGGGTGACAGAAAAATAAACACTGGAATCAGGATATCGTCATATCGGGATATCGACATATCGTGATGTCGTGTTTCGAAATATCGATTCCCGATATGAAGTGCATATCGAGTATCGTCGACGACATATCGTGGTATCGCACAGCCCTACGTGCAGATATAATGTGGGTTTGCACAATGGGTCCAAAAGAGGTCTAACAAGTAAGTTGTAAGTGCCAGGGGGCTCCAAAGGGCCCCTGCACACCCCTGTAATTCACATTTATACATTTCATCTCTTCCGGGAGCCGCTGCGTGGGGAGCTTTGTGTTTCAAGCGTTTGCGGACGCTATTGCGTCCATTACAGGCCTCATCATCATAACTGATTAACAACCCTAAGACTGGCGCAGACCTCTACTCAACCCCACTTCTATTGTCCAACCTCTTCATGTTAATGTAATTCCTCTCGTTTACATCCTTCACAACTTGTTCCATATATCTCATACGAGGCCTGCCTTTTCTATTTTTCCCGTTCATTTTCCCTCGACGATTGTCTTCATTAGGCCAACGTATCTTAAGATATGTCTTCTGTTTAGTTTTGAGCACACTTCTCTTTTATCCCACATTTCTTAAGACTTATTCGTTTGTCACTCGGTCGATCCATTTTATCTTCATCATTTTTCGGTAGCACCACATTTCAAATTCTTCCAGCCTTGACTTCTCTGCTGCTGTTATCGTTCATGCTTCGCTACCATATAGTAGCATACTCCAGGTGTGTGTTCTAATGAAACAGCAATATAAGTATTAAAATAATATATGCAAAAACGTTATTTTAAACCTATGCTGTGGTCTGTAATAGATGCCAAAGCTTGAAATGCAAAGCCCCACACGCAACGGCTCTCGAAAGAGACAACTGGAAAATATCCACGCTGCGAAAATCTACGCTTAGCAATTTATAATCCATTATAATGGTCAAAATATACCTATCATCTTTCGGTGACCCAACTGCTGAGACTATATCTCTCCGTCTAGCATTCTCTCAATGAAGTGATGCGCACCATCAGAGCCTGAGACAGAAGTCAAAACCACGAAGATTCAGTTGCCAGGCCAGTGACGTATCGATCTAGCTACCGCAGCAGGAATTTTAGATTCCTAATAGAACTCCCTGCTATCAGCTCAAATTTGAACCAAAAAGTCAGCGGAAATGATTCAGTTCTTTAAACCCATTGTACTAATTCATGCTCCTACACTGCAGTTAGTCACTTGCTAGCCTTTACTTGGAGATCTCTTAGATCTCTTCATACCTCAAATGGGGGCATTTTTCTAATACGCGACTAAAAGCCTCATAGCCTGTTTCACGTTCTTACATACTCTCTGTGGCCAACCGGAAGATTTACTAAAATTGAGTAGTTCAAAAATCTTGCAAACATAGGAAAATCTTTTTCTGGATTAACGAATTGCCTTATAATTTTTCTAACAGTAGGATTTCGTTTGCTCTCGGGAGGCAACTTCAACTGTCATTAGAACATAGGCATCGTATTCTACCTCTTCCTATTATGCTGCACACCAATTTTACTCTCGGCAAGAGAATAAAAGCACAAGCGAAACAAGCACAAGCAAAAACACAACCGAACTTAATCTTCGCCAGATATAAAACACAACGGGAAACTGAATTTCCTACCATTCCAAACCATAATTTTGATTTATAATCCAGCTTAAACTCATTCATATTGTTACTGTCAAACTTTAATTGTTTTTTCGCAGAAGAAGATTTTTAACCTTATATTTTAATTTTTTGGCATTTAATGTTTTTATTCGTGTTATTTCTTTGGTGTACCTTGACTATACGAAAGTATAATACTGAGAAGGCCTATTTCCCATGCTTTACCTCCATTAAGTGGCCTTAAAGTGAGCAGCAGCATTCTTCTGTTGAGGCGTAGTTAATTCAATGTGCTGCGCAAAAGTTACCTGGATAGAAATCTGCACGGGATTATCCCTTCCGTACCTTTCCCTGTCTTATAAGCTATTAGTGATGATAGTTCCGAGATCTCGAGCGCTAATCAACTCTAATCTGCTGCTTCCAGGAAAGAAAGCGACGATAAAGATGAAGTTCATTCATAAAATGGTCGATACGCAACATCATATAATTATTGTGGAAGAGCATGTCGAGTAGCTATAAAACCTTTCAACAGGTTACTCCAATCAATGCTTTATGGTCAAGATTGCTTTTATCTTACCTATACTTCGCACAGCGTATCAAAATGAAGAAAAAGCTTTAATAGACTTATTTTTTTGACACAATTGTAGCAACTCTGAAATGATAATCCTGAAAAGTTAAGGAATAGTTTCCTATTAATTTTTAATTGTCTTGATCAAAAGTATATAACTTCTGGAGTGCATATTTTAAGCCGTTCGTTTTTAAAATGAAGATAGGTATTTACCTCATTAATTAAAAAGTGAAAAAATTTAACGCCGCGAAAACGTTACAGCAAACTATTGGATGCTGGTAAATTTATACGTGTCACGTGACACTCATTCCTCAACCTGCCACTAGGTGGTGCTACGGACGCTTCCAAGTAGACGGTGCACTCCGTAAAAGCTTATTAAATAGTATCGGAGGTATAATTTTTCAGTTAATTTATTATGATTAACTTTTATTTATTTATTAAAAATTATTTCATTTCATTCCTTCACAAACGGTAGTTAAACTCGAATATGTGGGGCCGAGTTCAAGTAGTCGAAGGATGGGTGGGGCTGAAGCTCGCGAGGGTCCTAATCCGCAACCCTTTTCCCAGCTCAGAGACCCAACGCCGGCCGCTCTTCTCGACCCACACAGCGGGAGGCTCATTCGCCAAAACACACCGTGCTCAGTACAATTTTAACTTTAATAACTAGGTCATATAACAACAAATTAATATTTTCATCGTACTCCCGATAATTGTACGAGCAAGTGCCTACATCTTTTAATCGTGATTCTACGATGAAAATTAACAATTTTGCGAACATTGCTAAAAACGTGGTCATCAACAGCGGGAAATATGGCAACAACGCAGCGATCCCCCCTACAATTTTCATTTTTTTTGTAAGTGGAGTAAGCTTGCAGAGGTTTTTAACGGGTGTAGCTTTTACAATTAACGTTGTTGACATCAGTGAGTGATGGGATTCGTAGTATTAATCTAGTTTTCGACACTGTGCTGTGAATGTGTTCAGAAAAGAAATAAACTGTCTATTTGCGTCAGCCTGTGTCGCTTTCTAATTCAGATAGAACGAGGGCCACAAAGATGCGTAAACGACTGCTCTGTAAATCGATTGAATTCACATCAAAAGTGGAGGCTCAACTATTGAAACACCAAGCAATAAACTATTGCAGATTCATGGAGAAGTTCAGGTGAGAATCGCGCACAAAACCTTAACCTTTAATATTTAACGACTATTAATACCAAGTTTCACGGACGAGACTTTTCAGACTTTATTAGTTTTCATATGCGGTTATTTATACATATTATATGCGGTTATTTATACATATTCACTAGAGCTGAGGGACTCTGAAATACTACGGTACGTTCAGGAAACGAATATTTCTTATGCCTCGCAATTTTAACTATATACCTGTTACGTCAGAAACAAGGCAGCACATCCCACCGATTCTGAGCTTTTTCAAATGAACTTAAAATTAACACTTAATTTTTTTTAGCAAACTGGGTCTTCTCAATCCAAATTATTTGCGTAAAATAAATACTTTAATGTTAGTGCATGAACCAAAACTAATAAATTCTGTTTTCTTTGATGAAGGAAACTACCATATTACGCCGGCTGAATAAGGGTGGTATTTTGAGATATATTTTTCTCTAAAGTGCAACGTTGCTGGTACTCAAACTTGATTCTTAAAGAAGGAAGATGCGCGTGAATGAAAGGTTTTCGGGAATGGAAAAAAAGATTGAGAAGGTAAGCAGGGGAGAGAGGGAGAGAGATAGATCAGTGGCGCATATGTTGGGAGGGAAAGTTTTCGGGAGGATTCCGGAGAAACACAAAGGAGAGTGTTGGGTAAGAAGAATATTTTGGAGCATGAAAATGCTGGCAGTGTAAGGGCATTCTGAAGACATGAGAAAGATGAGGAGACGATTCTCTTCAAACTAGGTGTTGTGTGAGAATAAGGTCAAGAAAGTGATGTGCCACAAAAAATACCTATCCATCACATCAATGCAAACGCGCGGCTGATTATTTTAGATGATTTCAGACCATGATCTAATAATCTTTGTAACACATACTAGTCACCTAAGCTTATGCGACTTCTTTATCAGTTAAATTTAAAAGTAATTTCAATAGAAACTTTACCAAATGTATTGAGCTTCTCACATATACTATAGCTAAGAACATACCAGTCCACACTATAATCAATAGTGTGGACAATAATCACTATAGTCAATGTGCTAAGCGTAAGAAACGATAGACGCGGGTGACTTCGCTCAGGTTTTTGCGGCTAGTTCGCAATTCTTGAACGATACGGGCATTATTTCAGAAAATTAGCGCGACGTTTGGCTAGTAACTCAAACCTATACAATCGAACGATGTTTGTTTAGTTTATTGCAGTTAATCGTAAGAGAGGACTTAATAGTCCAGAGCCCTATCTGAATAAAGACATGTTTGATTGAATTTTAATTTTAACGATTCGGGGAAAAACTAATATTTTCGGCGTTATGGAAAAAATAAAAACTTGCCTTACATGGATTGATTGATTTCATTGATTTAGTTTTTGGTTTCATCGGTTCCTTATCTAGTGCTTTTTACCGTAAACATATGGCCGCCGACAAAATATCTAATAGAAGGGTACTTGCGGCATAAAAAACGTACAAAATAGTTCTTTTCTGCGAAAACCTATCAGAAATCATATGAAATATGAATTGCAAAAGATAATACCCATAAGGCAAGCACGTGATGTGCTAACAGATAAGCTTATCAAAACACATGTATTGGTGATACTCTAAAAAAAGCAGTTTTCCCCCAAGGGCCACGATATAGTCTTTACTTTGCGATAACTAATGCCTTCTCGATCACGTTGGGCGTCCAATATCTGATGCTGATATAAGGGAAGGAAAAAGTTTTCGCTGTGAACGCTTTTGATCCACTTCGGATCCACTTCGGTAGCAATACCCCACGATTCCCTGACGTCAAACTAACATCAGATGAAAAATTCCATCTTCTACGTCTTCTCTCACCATACTAGCCTAATCACGTTGAGTGCCGCATCAAACTTACTCCTAAGCAAGTCCTTAAGACAAGTTAAGAAATACTTTATCTGCTCTCATTTAAAACGCTCTCCACCCATTAACGAATTGTTTTTTTTTAAGACTAAAGGAGTAAAAGAAATACCATCATCATCGGTTAACCCTAAGATTGGTTTGACGCAGCTCACCACTCGTTTCTCCTATCAGCCAACCTCTTTGTATTTACGTAATTCTTCTCTTTTAAATCGTACACAACTTGTTCCATAAAAAATACACCACGAAAATTTAATTTTTTTCTTGCCATATAATATTTCTAAGAAGAGTAAAACCTAACGTAATGAAAGGGAGAACCAATTGCATCAGTTCGCCTTAGTATCAGTTGCATGCATTTGGGAATTCTCGTCTAAACTGATAAGTAAACATCCTCATTATCAGTATTTATTTTGCCAAGTCTTCAGAAGCACCCGCGTACGACAGTCAATCTTCAGCTTTTTACTATCCCACTATGCTACTCCATGTGATACTATGCCTAACAGACGTACTATCCTTATCAGTCTTTACTTGGAAGCTATGAAAACACAAGTAAATGTCAAAAATGTGATAAAATCATTTTGTTGACACTATCTATTTGTTCAAATATAATTATTTGCTTTGCTATTTTTATCTTTTATTTAATTCTGAAATGTAGTCTAGAATACAATTACCAATCCTTTTTATGCATGAAGTGAAATGCATGTTTGGTATGAATCCACCCCCTGCCACACACCTTAATGGTGGCTTGCAGGGTATTATGTACATGTGTCCTCCTGCTCCTCCAGTCCGGCCGCCCAAAAGCACCACCCTCCGCCTTGATCCAGAGATCTTGCCTGAAGCGCAGGGTGAACGCGGACGTCGGATGTTTTTTACTTCACTATTCTGTGATTCCTTATGCGGAAATCTTATTACGCAGGCCCGGTTTGGACGCTGGGATGAAGTATGATACTATGCCGAACAGACATTCTACACTTGTCAATAATTACGTGAAAGATGTGAAAACGCAAGTTAATGTCAAAAGTGTGATACATTCATTTTGTTGACACTACCTTTTTGTTCAAATGTAATGCAATACTTTGCACTCCAAAACCAATGTATCACATCCGTACACATCACAGCACAAACCCCATATTTGTAGAGCATAGGGCGTGATACACATATTCTCATTCATAAAGGTCTGATGAAGATAATCATCGAGGGAAAAGCAATTGGGGAGAATTGAAAAAGAAAACCGCATATGAGATATAAGAACCACGATGTGAGGAACATAAAAGGGAAAAATTATGTAAATATAAAGAGGCTTGCTGATAGGAGAATCAAGCAGATGGCTGCTTAAAATCAATCGTAAAATTAATGGCTATTGATGATGTGTAAAAAGACACAAGAAAACGCATAATGGAATAACTAGCCTGGAGTGGCTCAACTTCTCATATTTAAAATCTGCCTGAGATTGACAACACAGGTTTAAACGTTTAATTCTAACCGGGATCTTGGGAAGAGAATGAAGTGGTTTTTTGGGGGAGGTGACCAGTAGCCGAAGTCGTATGCTCGATTAAGGACAGTTGTGTTAAAGATAGGAGATTGAGGAAAGGCTGTAGAGAAACCCGGCGCCCGGCAAAAGCGAGTGTTTAAGAAAGGAGGCAAGTGATGGGATCCCAAAGTCATCTTGATTGTTCATTACGATAGGATGAGAAGGAGCAATGGCAAACGCATACCGTCCCCAGGAAACAAGGGATGGAATGAAGGCACTAGAAATGATGATGAACGAGAGGCTACATCTAAATCTACATAATACCCTGCCAGCAACCTCAAAGGTGTGTGGCAGGGGGTGAATTCTTACCAAACATGCACTACATATCATGAATTTAAAAGGATTAGTATTAATATATTAGTCTAAACTGCAATATTTAAAAAGTTAAAAATGGCAAACTACGCATGCAAAAACGTGCTGTTAGTTGGGTTACCTTCAAGTCCTTATACCAACATGCAACTACCTATGCTATGGATTCAATCACACGTATTGGACATATTTACCGGAATTCATATCCCTAATAGTACGAGGAAAAAAGGACATTTTGAATCTGTCAGTTCGGCAAACAATTTCTCAAATTTTGTGATTATGGTCCAGTCTACCATAGTAAGTTGGGGTTCGCGAAATATTTTTAATATAATCAATGAAAATATTATCTTGGAATTTTTTAAAGAGATTAACTCTTTATTTCAACCTGCGATCTGACACTGATTCCCATTTTAATTAATTTAATAGACTGGTTACGCTAATATAGTTATCGTACCGTCCCTTTACAAATCTTGCCGATCTTCGCTGCACACGTTCAAGTTCGTTATTTAGATCGATTTCGTAGGGATCCCATACATTGGCAGCATATTCCAAATGAGGTCTAACGAGGGAAAAGTAGCTGATAGAGGCTAGGTGATGGACTGACAGGAGGGACGCATCCGACCGCGACAGATGTTGCTACCCTGCCCAGCTCATCTGACCCTCATCAACTCCATTCCTCAGTCGAGAGGCTATTTGCTCAGGGGACTGATACCCGACTCGGCCTCCCACTCGCGTCACCGATCTTCGAACCTGTTGCGATGAAACGCACAGATGGTTGAAAGTCCGCGCGCGGTGGGTGCGGGAGGGGGTCGACGTAAAAGTGTGTAACCATTGAGTGTTCACGTAAGAGGGACGAGTGACGTCGGGACGAGCCCTCCGTGCTCGCAGATTACTTTGAAAAGAGCGTTGATAACGAGGATCTTAGCGCGAGAGAAGGAGAGTTAACCAAAGGTCGGCAACCCGTGACTAGGGGAGAGATATATATGGTGCCATCAAAGGATTACCAGAGAGCAGGTCCCAGTCGGGTTGTGCAATTAGAACGTAGAGGCCAATTGCAGACTTAAGTTTCGGTATCTTAGGTGTTTAGCGCCATCAAGTCACATTCAGGAAACTCAATCATATAATATGGTGCGATTAAAAAAATATACACCATTTGCTTACATCTACATCTACACAACACCGTGCAAGCCACCATAAAGCTGTGCGGCAGGGGGTAAATTCACACCAAACATGCATTACCATATAATGCGTGAAGGAGGATTAGAAATAATATAATTATCTACACTTCACAGTTTAAAAAAGATAGAAATAGCAAAGCAAGCATACAAAAACATCCTATTAGTTGGGTTAGCTTAATGTTCCTTTTGTGCATAAATGATATAAATAAGGTGGTAAAAAGTAAGCTTCGTCTATTTGCCGATGACGCAGTAGTGTACAGGGAAATTCTATGCCCAAGTGATAAAGAATATTAAAATGATGACCTACAAGCAATTCAAAAATGGTGTCATACATGGCAATTAGAATTAAAATTTTAAAAATGTGTAGTAATATATTTTTGGAAAAAGAATTGTTCTCCTCCTAGCACGTACAAAATAAGTAGTAATGAAATAACAAACGTGGAATCCATTAAATATCTTGGAATAAGACTGACACATGATCTTTCCTGGGGTAAACACATACGTGAAATAATGGGTCAAGCTAATCGTAGACTGGGATTCATCAAAAGAGTAAATTGGGTAAATGTGACGAACATGTACAAGAAATGAGCTACATTTCCCTTGTTAGACCTCATTTGGAATACGCTGCCAGTGTATGGGATCACTACGAAATCGGTCTGAATAATGAACTTGAACGTGTGCAGCGATCGACAAGATTTGTAAAGTGACGGTGCGATAACTATATTAGCGTAACCAATCTATTAAATGAATTAAAATGGGAATCATTGTCAGATCGCAGGTTGAAATTTAGACTTTTATCTCCTAAATAAATTCCAAGATAATATTTTCAGTGATGACGTTAAAAACATTTTGCGAACCCCAACTTACTGTGGTAGAATTGGGGTCGTTTACCATATTTTTTTATTGCCGAATCTGATAGAGTTTGTAAAATAAAAGGACCCGTATTTTTCCGTTTCCTGATCCGACAATTATTTCCCAAGTTATAAGCGGCGAAAAACTGATGTTTTTAACCCTTTCGGAAAAGTGGGTGTGGTGCAACCTCTGACGTATATCTACTTCGTCCAATCACAACTGAGCCCACGAAGCTACTTCGCCTTATCGCAAAGGGGGGGGACACAGCTGACTCGGCCAATGGGAGCGATTTCGACAGCATCTGTGCGAGCAGACCTTCCGAGAACCCCCCTCCACTCCCTTCCCCCTCCCCTGAAAGCAGTCAAGGACGGGAGGAAAATGACGTCAATGTTATCACAGCAGCATTTTCGGTGGGCGTCACCTTTTGCTTATTTTAATTTTTGATTTATGAGTGAATGGTGGTGGTTAGAAGATTAATTTTTACACTAAAATTCGTTTTTCGTTTCCATCTAACGATTTCGTGTACAAAATTGTGATTTCGGTTCCGAGTAAACGCCCCCAATAGAGAAATAGATTGCCGAACTGACATATTCAAAACGTCCTTTTTTCCTCGTACAGTTAGAGATTGGAATAATGGTAAATGTATCCAATACGAGTGTAGCAATGGATAGCATAGGTAGCTGCATATTGGTGTAAGGGCTTGAAGGTAACCCAACTAACAGCACGTTTTTCCTTGCGTAGATTGCTATTTTTATCTTTTTTAATATTGCAGTCTAGACTAATATATTAATTCTAATCCTTTTAATCGCATGATATGTAGTGCATGTTTGGTGAGAATTCACCCCCTGCCACACACCTTTGTGGTGGCAAGCAGGGTATGATATAGATGTAGATGTAGATGAATGTCCTTATACCAACAAACAACTACCCATGCTACCTCCTGCCACTATTGGTATTGTGTAGATGTAGATGCTATCCAGGGCATTATTGTAGGGCAATAATTTTCCCTAATTAAGTGATTATGGTCCAGATTACCATAGTAAGTTGGAATTCACAAAATATTTTTAGCATAATCAGTGAAATTATTATCTTGGAATTTATTTAAGAGATTAAGTCTAAATTTTATCCTACAATCTGATAATAATTTTCATATAATTTCATTTAATTATATTGAAGGTACGAAGTAAAAAGGTGAGTTTCACTACAGCAGCTGAATTGAGAGGAAAACTTTAAGCCGTTGAGTTTTAGCTGTGAGCCGTCTGACCAGAATATCACCCAGTTTGATAAGTTTATAAGGTTACTACCCAAAAACCTCAAAGGTGAATACATCTAGCATGAGTCTTTGAGAAGAATAACCGCACTAGTTTCATCAGTCCAACAAGGAAGCGAATTTGATTGATATTGCATGTATCTTACGATCGAGTACACTCGTATCATATTGTTCACGTATTTACGCGAACATTCGTCAATGTAAGGTTTACGATTACGATGAAAGACAAGCTGATTAAAATGGAAAGTGGAGATGATAGCTATAATAAAAATGGATCATCCAATTCATGACAAACTAAAGAAAATAGGATGGACTGCTAATTTATTTAGTGATTATTAACTTCCACCACAGCAGGCCACTTTCGAAGACGCTTTTTAGCTAATAGCATGAGATAAGGTAAATCCAAGACGTTCGATAAGGTAAAAAAAAGTTCTTGCAGGCATGCAAAACAGTCTTAAAATTAGATTATGTATCCTCATTTTTTGTGAAAAAGTTTAATCTGTTTCTGTTCCCTACTGTACGCGAAAATATTAATTAAAACCTCTCGGTTATGGCTTATTTCAATCTTCATAGAACTTCATTCACTTTTTGATATAGCGTAACATATTTCTTTGCGGATTTTAATTTAATCTCACCAGTCGAACAGAAAGCTTCAAAGTTTCAACCCCAACTAGAAAATCTTTGTGGAATTTGGAATTATGGTCGAATATTGTGGTTTGAGGCGCCCAGGGAGTTCAAATTTACTAGCGACGTCTTGGCGAAAAGTCACATGACAACAACGATAACACATGTGAAATCGCGGACAGTCTAAATCCCGTCGGTTCAATCTAGTTGCTTCGTGAGCCATTAATCAGAGCCATTAACACTCAAAAGGGCGTGAGGAAGGAACTTAGGAGGAGAGGATCTTCGAATTAGGCGCCGCTCTTGATGAGAGAAGTTCGCGTGCCAATTGAAAACGGTAAGAGGGAACACTCTCGCAAAAATCTCTCTTCTACTTGTGCAACCAAAGGGATATTAACAATGGACATTATTAATATTATGAATCAGAGAATATGATTTATGGGGTCTATCACCTCTTGCCATGCTGATGGACGTGGTTGAAGGAGAAGAACGTCTTGAGAACATAGAAAAATATGTAGCGTCATCTACGACTCAAGGGGAAAGAAGTATTTTCGTAAGCAAATTAATTCTTCTACCTATACATATTATTCCAGAGTACTTTTTCTTCTATTGAGAAGGCACTTATTTAGAATGATTTCACCCTGGAGAATGGAAACAATAATTATTCATTTGATGAGTAAGCAATGGCTCACCACTAAAATCAACTTCACAACACAATGAGAAAGATATGTGGGTGTTTTCTTTTGTTTGACACAATACTGCTCGCTATAATCCCATTTAAATCTCTCTATTCATCGCTGTGTTGCGAAAAATGAGAAATTATAATAATGAAAGCTAATATTTGCATGGGATGAGAACATTGGAGAACCAATTGCAGAAAACAGCGGAGAGACTGCCATCTATAAGTTGTCAGCCCATGATGAAGAGTCAGTACACCTACTTGTCGTAAAATTGATGGGATTATTCAGAATATCTTTATAGCTATATTATTTGGCATAGCGAATGAAATTGAAAGAAGTTAAGCAGTTTCAGTTGACAAATATGGCGAATTGATTCACTCCTGTTCTCATTGGCTAAATTTGTCTTTTATGCCAACAAAAACTCATACTTGATAAGTCATTTGATGTTAGTTTGACCTTTGGCCTACCCCTGCATTGCCACTTATTCAACACGAATTTTGAGTCGTAAAAGACAGGTACCTGCTCTTTTTGAAGTTTTCTACATCTTCTAGTTTCTAAAAAGATTGTTTCACATTTAATTGACTTACTATCAGAATCCATTTCTTTGCATTATATGACGTGACATGGAGAAGTGTTTAAGATTGTTTTCCGAAAAGTTGATGAAATGCATTCAAAGTTCTTACGTGCCAAAAAATTTGTGGCATTAAGAAGGTACCGTTAATATTCCATAATTCCCTGTTTAGAGATGGAGAAAGATAAATCTTGGCTGACGTATTTCCAGTTCACACTTAAAAATTTGCGATACGGGAACGAGTTTAAATTTCTTTAGCTCATTTAAGTCGGCGTGGAAATGAAATTCACATCTTCAAAGAGGCTGAAAGTTTGAAGAGCAAACTCACAACTAGGTCTAAGCAAGTTAGTCACCCCTTACGGTGAGCCAGAAGCTCCCTCCATAAATTTTACCCCGCTAATTGCCAAAGCATTACGCGTGAGACGACCAACTGCTAAAATTCTTAGCCAAAACTAAATTACTACGCTAATGAACATGGTAGGTTTCGGAAGAAATGATTGTGAAAACTACTCAGGTTTTGTTAATGTCCCTTTGCGAATAATGTTTCCTATTCGCATTAAGTATCGTATTTATAGGATCGGCACCACAGCAACGCTACCACAGTATAAACAAAATCGAGAGTGGAGTCACTGGTATGCATGAAATATTCACTGATTATGAAATAAAGTGACCAGAAAGACGTGATACTTCTTGATAAAATCACGTCTTTGAAAAAACGATGCAATGTTCGTATAATATCACATGATAAATGTACTTATTTCATGGATATAGTTACATGTGCAAGTAAATGAGCGGGGATAGAGTTTGTATGATGGCTAGAGTCCTGGCCTCCCATCCTGAGGAACCGGGTTTGGTAGCGGAAGAGATAGCAGAAATTCCACAGAGAAAAAATCATTCGCCTTGACCGGGATTTCTTCCGAAGTTTCATGAACATTTCTTCCGAAACCTACCATGTTCATTAGCGAATGATTTTTTCTCTGTGGAATTTCTGCTATTGTGCATTTTCAGCGGGTAACGCCGTTAAGGTCTTCGCGGCTAGTTCGCGAACCTTCAAGCGGAAGAGATATTTCATTGGTGTAGTGGTCCACACTTGGGTACTTTGTGGAGAAAACTTCGAGTTCAGTTGAATTAATTTACAATGTTTAACGTTCGAGTTCAGTATTTCGGCCGCCGGATGGGACGTAAAGCCATTGTCGCCTTGGCGCTTATGAGTTTGCTAATGTTGACGCTGTGTTTGACATCACCATCTTCCTTTCCTTGAAAAATTACTGCTCATATCCCATTTCCCACCTATCCTCAAATGACCTTCTTAACTATCGGTCATCTCCCCCAAATAACCAACTTACTAATAATTACTAACAAGTAAATGACTACACTTGATTCATTATCATGCTAGACAGTTTGCAACATAGAGCAGCTATATTTGTTCAAAGTTGTTACGATATATTCAGTAGTGTATCAGAATTAATATAAGAATTAGGATGGAATCATCTACATCTACATCTATCTACATGTGCACGATACCCTAAAAGCCACCGCGAGGGTGTGTGGCAGGGGGTGAAGATCACCAAGCATGCACTAATAACATGCAAACTAGCAACTATATTGCCTCATGCAACTTGATTGTTAGTATCTATAGTATTTAAGGGGTTAATACATGCATCATGCACTACAGAATACTCTATATTATTTCCCCTACCTATCCCTTTGCTATGCTGCCTATTCTGTTCTCATATCAGATCTAAACATATTCTGAATCATATCAGATCGTAGGTTAAAATACAGATTAATTCTCCAGCAGAAAATTAAAACAGATAGCTTTGCTGAAGATGTTAAATACATATTTAAAAACACATACGTATTATGCTAGATTTGACCAGATAAATAACATTAGAGAAACAGATTATCGTACCGATAAATTCAAAATTTCATTTTTCGGCGTGCTGTAAGAGAACATAATAGGCAACATAGCAAAGGGATTGGTAGAGGAAATATTGTCAGAGTTCAAAATGAAAACAAAATTTGCAATTTACCTCAGATTAAAAAACAAGGTTTAATTCGACCCAGGTTTCGTTGACACTGCAACATCATCAGGTGTTAGACCAGGTCACAATAATCCCTTTATGACCATGTAAATATTAACCATATAGCAGCATGCGAACCTATTATGTAACATGTCTCCATGCAGTAGTCTAGTTGCATGTCAGTAGTGCATGTTTTGTGATCTTCATCGCCTGCCACACACCCTCGCGGTGGCTTTCAGGGTATTGCGTAAATGGAGATGATCATCATCAGAAGATAATTTTACAGCAACCTTCCATTCTTCTCTCTTTCCTTCATTACTTACCTGTAATTCTTCTTGCAAACTTCATCCTCTTGGTTTATCCCAGGCAGGTTCTAGATCCCTTGGTCTTGGTGCAACTTTTCCTTCGATTTTCCCCTCTTGTAAGAATGTTATTTACAAAATATATTTGATTGCGGGCTTGGTACGCAATTCTCATAAATTTCTTTCAATAGAGTATTATCAATCTGAATATGGTTCACTTATGGACTAATTTCAGCACGGTCGTTCATTAAGATCCTTTTCACGGACATAGTAGGAAAATTATAAACTTTTTATTCTTTTAGACTTCTCCTCTCGATTACTTGTCACCGCTATCGCATCCGCTACACATGCGACTATTTGGTCCTTAACTTCCAGATTTGCTTACTGGTACATCCTTTTCGGAGCCCCTTCACCTATTATGAATTTATCGCTGAATTATATGTTAGAAAACTACTTACTTTTGTGTACACCACCGAACAGATGGTGTCACTTCTAGTTTGACCATCATTACTCTAATGCCACCATGACCTTGAACGTTTCAGAGTTTATTACTTTGCGATACGAGAGCCATACACATACAGTAGCGTACCAAGGAGGGTGGCGAACGGGGCGGCCACCGTGGGCGCCGTAAAGGGGGGGGGGGCGCCAACATTGAAAAACATCTTTTTTTAGTTTAAGAAAAAATAATATTTTGTCTATTTTTTGTCTACCATCTAGTTAGCCCCGGGCGCCAAGGTACTCCAAGGTAGCCTTGGTACGCCTCTGTACACATACAAGATTTACTTTTGAGATCGAATTTAATATAGATGGATTTTGCAACGGCGGAAAATAGACTGCGTCTCAAATACGTAAAATTTACGAGAATTGAATATGGGTATTTATCAACACTGAATTAGAAATGCCAACAGCTCGTGGATATTAAAAAAGCAAAGTTATCGACAACGTTCAAGCGAGCGATAGGAATTTTCCGCTGTAATCCTCCGCGAACATCTAAGCATTCTATTTAAAGCCTCATTCGCTCCCCCCAAGGGATAGGGATCACTCCTTGAACTTCTCAATCTTATCTCTCGTGACTTCCACGCGTTCTTCCCGAAGCCTCCTCAGGCCGTTCCCCTTGCTCTAGTCACTCGATTCTCTCTTTTTTATTTACCCTAGGGTATTCCGCAACTGACCCTACATTGCAAAATATTTCACCTTCCGGCTGGATCTGTAACTCATGGAATTTAAAGCTTGGTTTCTTTCTTGCATGGCTGGTATTTTTCACTCAAATGTATTGGGAGACACTTAAAAACATGATGATTGTCACAAACTCGGCAAAATTTAATTCGACCTTAAGAAAGCATTCATTCTAAGAATATAATGCAACAGTGTATTTTCTCGAAAACTTGCACTAAAGTAGATGCCACACATTCAGGAGTAATTTTCAAGTTTTTTACTCTTTCGATAAATTACTAGAAAAAAGTGGCGTTCAACCTGAAGGTTGTTTTTTGATAGTTGAGAATAGAGCTACCTCGTAATAAGCCATCTGCGCCGTGCGAAAAATTTACAGATTAAATCTCTTTCAGAAATTTAAATCGTGTAGTTTCACTGAAGATGTTAGGCATATATTAAAAACAACAGTGTCTTATACTAGATTCGACCAGATAAATAAGATTAGAGAGATAGATTGTCGCGCTGATAGATACAAAATGTCATTTTTACCCCGAACTATAAGAACAGGCAGCATAGCAAAGGGATAGGTAGGGGAAATATTTTAGAGTAGCCTGTAGTGCATGATGCACGTATTAACACCCAATCCCTTTTTTACTATGTAGATACCAACAATCTAGTTGCCTTAGACCCTATAGTAGCATGTTAGTAGTGCATGCTTGGTGATCTTCACCCCCTGCCACACACCCTCGTAGTGGCTTGCAGGGTATCGCGTAGATGTAGATAAAATTCACACATTCAGGGTAGGGGCCCAGTTCCTTTCCCTGGGTCACCGGTAATTCCCTACGAAATTCTTACACGCAAAATATCGAATCGCTAGGATATTAGTTGCGGGTGTCCACAAATGATCTTGACCGGGATTTAAACCTGAGACCCTCCTGCTAGTAGCTCAGCTCTCTACCTACTAGACCACCACAGTCCCTTAATATCTAGAAAGCATTATGCAAATTTGAATCCAATGCAAATGTGTTTTGAGAATATTTCCCAGGTACACGACAGATTAACGCTAATCCCACAACCCATTCACCCGTCTCGCATTCTTTGCTTTTCTTCCGCGTAGACTCATTCATTTATTTTCCGTGCCCAAATAGCAGATAATGTTAGGAACCGGTGCTCACGCTAAAGGTTAAAGTTAGGATACAACGAACGACACTTCCCTACTGCGTAGCGTAAGTACAGTGAGCGGAAGGTGATGCGCAGTTTTTCAGAATCCCGTGTCGACTGAAGCAAAATCAACCAGGACCGATTATAAATGGAATAATTTGTTTGCAACTGAAATCGCCGCTTTCTAACCTCAAAGAAACAAAAAAAATCCCATAAAAGACAAACGTAGCGTATATTGCTTATTAAAATTACTCTATGATATCACTTTGTTCAGTTGTAATCTTATTTTGGCGTTTCGACATGCATCTGCCATTAAACGTAGAGAACGTAATGATGCCCTGAGTGACTTGCGCTCGGATGACGTGAAGAACGATGGAGGGGGGGGGGGCGAAGAGGGGAAGTGCTGGCTGGAGTAGTTAAGTGCTCTCAGTGGTGAACGTAATGAGTCGCTCTTAACGTTCAAGGGGACGATCAACAGCTCCATCTGGGTGAGAGAACGCTGAACACGAAGTTTTAAAACCGACCCATCGCAGATCAAGGGTGGGCTAATGTTTGTTGAAAGGTGTTACGATAGGTTAGTAGTGTATAAGAATTAATAAAATAATTTGGTTTTTAAGAATCATTATTAGATCGAAGATTAATGTACGTTAAAACGGATAATTTTAATGAAGGTGCTAGATATATATTAAAACACGTGCGTATTATGCTAGATTCGACCAAATAAATAAGATAAGAGAGATCGTAGCTATTACGATCATTGACGATTACTATATACGACTACATTGCATAATATTTCACCTTCCGGATGGATCTTTAACTCGTGGAATATAAAACTTGGTTTCTTTCTTGCATAGCTGGTATTTTTCACTCAAATTTATTGGGAGATACTTAAAGAGCATGATGATTGTCAAAAACTCGGCACAAGTTATTTCAACCTTAAGAAAGCAATAATTCTAAGAATATAATGTAACAGTGTATTATCTCGAAAACTTGCACTAAATTAGATGCCACACATTCAGGAGTAATTTTCAATATTTTTTGGTCTTTCGATAAATTACTAGAAAATAAGTTGTGTTCAACCCGAAGGTAGTTTTTTGGTAGTTGAGAGTAGAGCTACCCCGTACTAAGCCATCGGCGGCGTGCGAAAAATTTACAGATCACTTACAGAAATTTAAATCCAACAGATTCAATGAAGATGTTACGCATATATATAAAACACCAGCGTATTATGCTAGATTTAACCAAATAAATAAGATAAGATAGATTGCCGTACCAATAGATTCAAAATGTCATTTTTACCCCATACTAAAAAGAGCGCAATATTCAGCATAGCAAAGAGAGAGATAGTTGAAATATTGTAAGAGTAGGTAGTCTGTTGTGCATTATGCATGTATTAACATTACAAACCCGTGCACGGTAGGTGAATCTTAATAAAAATATTGAGATAAATGCAATTATAATCAATTATGCCTTTACTACTTTTTAGATACTAACCATTTAGCTTTATGTGACCCAATTATCAATAACATGTTTCCATCTAGTAGCCTAGTTGCATGTCTAATGTGCATGTTTGGTGATCTTCACCCCCTTCCATACCCTCATACCTTCATACCCTCGTGGTGGAATGCAGGTTATGTAGATGTATGCATGTGCGTAGATTAGATGAGGTGATTGGGGACCACCATCCATTTCACCTCCACTTCTTCATGACGATCTAATTCACACAACAACTTATCCATCCACGTTCCCACCAATGACGTTAAGGATTTGCAAGCGTCTACTACGACCACATCCTCACCATACTCTATCGATTTGACGGTTAAAAGTAAATGCACCATGAGAACTCAGAGATATCACTTACAGTACTGCCTCTCACTTCATTACAGTATTTTGACGAACAACTGATATTTTAGAAATTTTCGTGAAGAACGCAAATATGACAATTTTCCTACGGCGCAAAAGAAGTGAAAAGAGTGTTAAAAATATTTTCAGCTCGACTTGCACGACTTTCTAAGGATATTGAAACGCTAGCGTGAACTATTTGTATTTTCATGTTGTCCATGGAAATGTAGTTACTTCATATTTATACAGTACCTACCATTTTCTCAAGAATACATATTAACATTAGAAAATTCTCATAAATAACAAAATATAAACTCAAATAAGAGACAAGGGTTTTTTATAGTCTGAACAATCATAAGGGGATTTGGAGTATGTGACTAACTGGCATATTACACATAACAGTACCTTCAAGAACGAAATACCTTAAAAATCAATTTAATAAATGGCAACCAAATTATATCGCAGTAGTATATTTACGTATTCAACGACTCTGTCCACTTAGAGGGCTATTAGGAAATACACTTTAAACAGTAAAATTTTCCGGTGAAGAGATAATAATTATATAAGATAGGAAAACCCCAAGATAAGTGGGGATGGACTCACCGACATGATGAAGATCCGATAGTTCGTCATCTGAAAAGAAGAAAAAAATATTCCACATTAAATTACGGTCAAAACCTTTGTAAACAGCCATCATTAATTCATGCAGTCACAATTTAAGGCTGAGAAAACCTTTATAGCGTGGGAAATTATATTTCCATGGAGACCACCGTTTGGATGATACGGTTGATACAAATGGATAGGCACTTACCTTCGTTATTTGAAAGACAAATACTTGCAAGTTATACTTAAATTTCCGTATGTCGAGAAAATTAGAATGTAATTAACAGCATAGACTCATTGCAAGTACAAAAGGACTTTCACTTACATATTATCGCTAACGCATATCCGAGTATCCGATGCATTTCTTAGTGTTTCTAACAAGAATTTAAATTGATCACGGTGCATAAAATTCCATTTTAATACCTATGAAATATACAATGAATATTCCCTTTTTCAATGTGATAACGTTCATCTTATCATAACTGAGTAAAACCAAGTGAGTTCCCATTCAGTACTTCGGCAGGCATAATTAACATTCGTAAATTATCATAATCCGTTGACCATACGAGCTAGCTGTTTCTCGCTCAATATGCCTAGCCAATTGACATAACGGACAGCGGGCTTGTATCCCATCTCGAAAATGGGGCAGATCTGATTTGTAAAGGATATTCTCTAGAAATGTTTTTGAAGCGATATGGCATTGGCCATCGCACCACCTTAAAACCGCAATCATTGCGGCAAATCCATTAAAAGTAGGCAACACCATGAGGCAACTATTGCAAATAAATATATATTTTTTCAAATAAAAAAATACGCTACTAGATCTCATAACTTCTTGAAATGTGTTTTATAACTCAGTTTTTGAAAATATGACTAATTTCTTCCTTAAAATTATTAAGTTCCAAGACCACAAAGTTCCAACTCGAAGGAGTATGAGAGATAAAAGTTCCATACGATAAATCTTTCTCTCGGAATTCGAAAATTTAACTGCTGCTATTCAGAATAGAAGGAACTCTTCAATAAGTTGACTTCGCTTTGGTCTACTTGTCAGAATGCCATCAAAAGTATTGATACTGCCCATTTGTGTCTTATTCATGACGGACTCGATGAATGTGCACTGCTGATAGCTGTCTACCATTGAATATCCCTCGCCAGATGATTGATAATCGATATTTTGTTCCCCCTGTACCCTTAATTCCTAAGCGAGAGATGACGGAATGAATGAATAAATAGATTGAAGATCTATCTAGAAGATTGAAGAAGAGAACGGAGATCGTTCAATCTCTCGCCACTCGTACGAGGATCGATATTTTGTTCCGGTTGTTCCCTGAATACCTAAGCAAGAGAATGTCGATGCCGGAATGAATGAATCGATAAAGCGAAGATGGGCGAGGACGGAGAGCCTCCGATATCTCGCTGCCGAACGGGACCAGTTAGCCTCGATTGCTTTGTCTCGCGAGACCTTGTCACTTGTTACACGACGGCAGATCCTTCTAGCGATATCCGATATCGAAACTCACGCACTATCTCACTTTCAATACTTATAAAATGCAAATATGCCATGTGCTGGGAGAGCACGCGATCTTAACGAGGTGCGAGGCTCAAGTGGTGCGACTTAAGTCCTCAAGGCGCCGAAGTAGTCCAATTCCTCCTGGTGGCGACTGTCGTGAGTTACGCGTTTCTCATTTCCGTCCCTCGAACATCTCCTCCCCGTTTCCTTCCGACAGCAAGCGAAGGCGAAACCCCCAGTGTCACTTCCCCCCGCAGAAGGGTGGCCCTAGTATGACACCTTGGGGGACACCACTACTCCGGTCGAGATAGCTCCCCCACCCACGTGATCCACGACCTCACCACGGTTGCCGCTTTCCCCCGACGGTGGCGCCTGCCACGCCTTTCTTCCGGTTTCCTGTCCTTCGGAGGGTGGAGTAAATACGACTCGTGAGTGTGTCTATGAATGTACATACATTTATCATTGAAGGCAAAAAATAACTTTGTTTTCCTCGCGGAGAGTTTCCAGAATGTCAACGCGGATTTTTAAATGGATAAAAAAATCATGTGTCACATTCTCCTTATGTTGTGTTTTCTGAGAAGAAAAATGCCAAGCTTTTAAATTTATGCAACTCCTCCACGGCCAGCAGTGCGAACTCTTGGGGTTGAAGAGTGGGGAGATATTGGATATTCGGCCTCCGGCTGGCTGGCTCCGCCCCCTTCATTGAGGATCGATTTTATGGCATTGTATTCCATTTCTACCATTTAATGACTTTAAAAAAATTGGAATCCTACTTCTTTGCTCATTCCATTCGAAATATTGCTTTAACCGATAACATGCCAATGCAATTGAAAAAATCGTTTAAGCTTCGGATTGATAAATGTATGCTGTTTTTGGGAATATGCAATCATTTATGTCTGAAACATCATCAATTTTTAGCAACAAACGCATTTAAATGGCTACAGCTGTCATAAATACTTAATATTATGAAAATACACATACGTTGATACATTAGTTATATCCGCAATTAATATCCTGATAATGATGAAGGTAAAATAGTTGGGCCAAGTACCTAAACAAGAAATCCTAAGAAGAGTGAATAAAAAAGAGAAGTCTGATAAAACTTTAAAGAGAAGACGGAACGACCTAATCGACCGTATCCCGAGACACGACGATATGTTGAGGACAATTTGGGAATAGTAAAAGGGGATTAATTTAGAGAAAGTCCTCGTATTTAGAGCAATTAAGATAGAAGAGAACTATTATAAACAATAGGTGAGGTTAGTCCATAAATTTACACGTTCTGCGTTTTTTCGCCCCGAGTCCATCTCGAAGCGCTAAGCGATTTGTGACACACTCGTTTCAACTTCGGGTCGAAAGCGAGGTGGGTCGACAAATGACACGTGTTTGGCGTGTGTCGGGGAAATGCCGCGTGGAGACGAAAGCGGAATATGTAACGGAGCCTCTTCTGCTAAGATAACCGTATTCTCGAGGCCCTGGGCGATTGGGACACGCTTCAAATGAAAGACCGAACCCTTCTCGGAACGAATTTGGTCACCGCTCTCATTCTGGCACTGCGAAGGACGTCTTACGAGCGCGAAAAGGATTCACGGAGAACTCCGGCGGCGAGTAAGAGATTCGGGCTGTGCGATATTAGAAGTTAAATATTGATATTAAAAGGGATCGCATTATTTTTGATTCTTTTCGAGTGTGGAATGCCAGCAGGCCGGATAGTATTTCATGCCCCGGGATCGTAATACAACACAGTGATGCGATAGATACGTCGCTTCCCTTTAAGCTTGAAGACTCACAGTATTGGCACAAAAAATCGTTTATTGCCGTCAAAATATAGCAAATTCTTAAGGTTCTAATGATAGTAACTTTGATGCAGTCTGCACCTTATTTTTACTGCTTTTATCCATAAATTCTCTCCACTGACAATGATTGACTAATTGCCAGCTGGTATGGTAATACCATCGAAGAAAAAAATACGGCCTTAACGTTCAATCCAGTTTAGTAGATGTGAAATGAGAATGTTGTCAAAACATTGCAATGCTGAATTCATTTTATGGTTTTAAACTTCTTGGAATTGTTCCTCATGAAATAAACCTCACACAGCCGATGTTGGTACTGAAATTCTTTGAATTTTTCTAAAGGCTTTAGATTTTGTTTAGCCCTCTCTTTGTATTTCAATCTCCTCGGTGTAATAGAGTAGTCGCCCGGTGAATCTGTGCTGCATGTCGGTGCCGAAAAAACGAACGCCACGAGCTTCCTTCCAGTATCTGCACGCAATCTTTCAGTATTAACAGTCTCTGCTTCAGATTTACAATTTCTTTCTGACTCCTGTTTGCTCATCGAAGACAGCTGTGGAATAGATACCCGGAAAAGCTTAAGATGGATATAATGACCGTTTCAAAGACTCCCTTTCCAAAACATACCTTTGAGTTGATTGAAATACCGATTGAGGAAAGTACCTGTAAGTGAGCACTAACAAAGGACGAGAATCTACGATTACACTGATGCATCCAATTTATCTGCGCTTGGAAAAGAAGTTTTGCTTTATACATTCCACATATACGTTTTATTAGCTTAGATCATGGTTTCGACAATTTACATGTCATTATCAAGGTTAATTATGTTGATAATGGCATGTAAATTGTCGAAACTATGGTCGAAACCAATAAAACGTGTATGTGGAATGTCAAAAGTGAATTTTCTTTTCCAATCTCGTGGTTACACAAAGTCAAGCCTCAAACGTTGATTCGTATTTATCTGCGCTTTCCATACGCACATGTTCGAACTATGCTCGTGTGCGTGAGTTTTCTGCGGTCTAAGTCTAGGATATTAAGGCCACTAATACATACTACCAACAAATACAAGGCATTACATTTTTGAACTATAGTTGCTGCCAATGTGGTGGCTCAGGAATGAAGCTGAAGCAAAATTACCACGAATGAGTATATTCTGAGACTGCCATCGAAAACTTTAATTGCAGATAGAACCTCAGTATGAAGGATGAATTCTGTGGTATCTATATTGACAATCAGCTGCTTACCTTGAAGTGAAACGTGGTGAACATTTCAAGTTCATAAATTCATTGTTTATCCAGTTACCGTATCTTTGGCATTCAAATTCAATATGTAACCAATGGGCATATCTAAACAACTCTAAAAAATGATAACATCATTTCCAAATATCTATTTTTACGAAACTCTTAGACTGTACTTACTCTATCAATTGAAGTTTCTTCTTACGGGTACCAGGATGAACAAAGAATGAAATATGAAAGGAGAGATAAGAAGCAAGGTTTTCACATCTTCAGCTATTATATCAAGAGAGGTTTAAGCCCACATATTATGTCACTCACACAAACAATGCGTTTGTTGGCATGTTATTACATGCGGGCAGCTTATAATCAACTTCCCACCTCAGATTTGACGTTCCTCCATTAATAATTTCGTGTCAAAAAGCGAGGACAGGAATTTCACCGCATCAAACAATCGAGGACAGGCCTAAGTGAAACAGTTCCACATCTTCATATTTAGATACTCAAAATGGAGGAATTATCCGTTCCCTCCCATTGTACACAGATATTTTCTCATCATGGGAGTCGAAGGACCAAGATCGTACTTTATGACGAGGTGCTACCTATTGTCAGTCCTCATGATTATCACAGCACATTATCTACACAGCATTGTCTCAGAGTAATCAATTCTTCGTCAATGTTAGTGGAAAGTATTGAATGTAGCTTGATGTAAAGAGAACGGACTTATTAAGGAATATAACCTTCTAAAAAAAAGCGATTACTCTAATTATTGAAGTAAACATTGATTTTTTCACAAGTGTGATGAACGCCAATATGGGGTCATGGTGGCCTAGTGGGTAAAGAACTGAGCTACCTGAGCTACCGGAGGGTCCCCGGTTCAAATCCCAAGCAAGAACCTTTCTGGAATCTAAAATCCTCGCGATTTTATTTTATGCACATCAGATCTTCGAAAGGGACTGGCCCGTGTGGAGTTCAGACGGATTAGTAAGGGGTAGGCTCTACCCTCACCTATCAAAAACCAACATTCGGGTTGAACACAACTAAGAAGATGAACGCCACAACACTGCGTATTTTAACATATTAAATTATGGAAATTTTGAATGTAAATATAGTTAATTCTTGAATATAACTTCTGCCTCTACAAAACACCTTATTTTAAATATATTGATAATACTGTAAGCTATTATCGTCAATCGAATTCTTTGATTTATTTATATGCAATACAACAGCAAGTAATGTTTAGGTCCGGATTACTTTCTCATTCAGCCAGAAGTCTAAACTGGGATCCATCAAAATAATACTGAGTAAATGTGACGATCATGTACGAGAAATCAGCTACTTTTCCCTTGTTAGACCTCATTTGGAATATGCTGCCAGTGTATGGGATCCCTACGAAATTGGTCTAAATAATGAACTAGTTCGTGTGCAGCGAAGATCGGCAAGTTTTGTAAACGGACGGTACGATAATCTTATTAGCGTAACCAGTCTATTAAATGAATTAAATTGGGAATCGTTGTTAGGTCGCAGTTTTAAATTTAGACTTAATCTCTTAAACAAATTCCAAGACCATATTTTCAGTGATGATGTTAAAAATACTTTGCGGACCCCAACTTGCTATGGTAGATATGGACCATAATTACAAAATTAGAGAAATTGATTGCCGAACTGACAGATTCAAACTGTCCTTTTTTCCTCGTACAATCATGGATGTGAATAACGGTAAATATATCCAGTACGAGTGTAGCAATGGATAACATTGGTAGCTGCATGTTGGTATAAGAACTTGAAGCTAACCCAACTAACAGCATGTTTTTTCATGTTTGCTTTGCTATTTTTATCTTTTTTTAAATAGTGAAGTTTAGAAGAGTATATAAATACTAATCATTTTAATGCATCATATGTAGTGCATGTTTGGTGATAATTCACCCCCTGGCACAACCTTTATGGTGGCTTGCAGGGTATTATGTAGATGTAGAAGTCTCATTACCGTCAGAAAATTATCATTCGTTCATTCGTTGTTTTAAAGCATTCCAGCTTTGAATTGCAGTAAAAATACCCGGACTTCTTTGAACTACGAGGCTATGACCCACTTGGCTGTGTTTCAAAGAAGACTGCGGACGAAGAAGCGGAGTTCAAACGTCCTGCGTGCGCTGGGCCAACGATGGGCGTGAACGGCCTACGGCTTTGATGGAACTCGTTGTGGGCTTCCAATCCGGGCGGAGGAGTGAAGTCGGAGAACCACTTTGGGAGGGTGTGGCAGGCGAGATGACGATGCTTCGGGTTTATGACGTCAGAGCCGAGGGATATGACGCCACTGTGGCGAAAAACTGGAACGCTAATATATTCAGCGGTCAGTCGGAGAAAGTCATCGCCCCGATCCAGGCCTCCGTCTCTGGCGTCATTCGCATCAAAAGTTTCCAACCCGAGAATTCTTTTCGCAGGGGTGGAGGAAAAGTCAATTCCCAGAACTCTCCGCGATAAAGTCTCAATTGCTGTAATCCAGGGCTTACTGAGTTTCACCTGGGTCGAGCACGGAAGAAACTTTCCTCGTTCCATGGCTACATAAATAAGAGCAAAATATTTGAATTCGAACATGACTTGCGCGAATAAAACATGCAGAAATTCTATGCAATGCGCATCGCAACACCTCGATCCTCAAAAAATGGCAAAAATGCTATAAGGTTTTACCTTAATTCTCACGATTAAATAGGCGAGGTCATTTGTCCTAGTCATGTCATATAGGTCTTTGTCGTGGCTGTCGGCAGCAGCCGTTTCCCTACCCGAGTGGACAACCAGAGAAAATGTCACCAAAGCACTGGGCTGGGAAAAAACTATACCTTCCTTACCGAGACATCTAGCATATACACTGGGGAACAATACCCTTTGGAAACCCTTAAAACTCGCTTTGGAAGGAATTTTAATGCTAGAATTAAAATAAATTTCTAGCAAACAGGATGGATCTTCTTAGAACATCATTACCACACTTGTCCAGTGGCTATGAGAAAATTTGGTGAATATCCGTATTCTACTCTGAAATATTTCATTTTCTCCCAAGGCGATATCACCCCCGTACTGGCGTATTCTACCTATATCTACGCAATACGCTGCAAGCCACCAAAAGGGTGTGTGACAGGGGGTGAAGATCAAAATGGTTGTTAATACATGCATCATGCATGTTCTACAGGCTACTCGAACAATATTTCACCTACCTATCCATTTGCTATGCTGCTTATGGTGCTTTATTTTGGTACACGGGAAACATGACATTTAAAATCTATCGGTACGACAATATTTCTTTCTATTCTTGTTCATCTGATGAAGCCTAGCATAATACACAGGGGTTCTTAATACATATCCAATCTCATCTGTAAACAACTCAGCTTCGAATTTGCTTAGAAAATTTAATTTAAATTTTAACCTGCGCTCTGATAGTAATTCACATCCTAGTTCTTCTATTAAACACGTAACGCTAATGCAATTATCATAACGGCCTTTAGCAAATCCAGCTGATATCCTTTGCATACGCTCTAATTCTTTTATCATACCTTCCTCGCACGGATCCCATATACTAGCGGCATATTCTAAATGACGCCTGACAAGTGTAAAATAGCTTCTTTCTCGTACTCTCTCATCGCATTTGCCAGAACCCTTTTTACGGATCCTAATCCACGGTTTGCTACACTAGTTATTTCCATGATGTGTTTCTCCCACGAAGAATCTTCAGTGATGTTGATGCTTACGGTATACTTAAGTGTTGAAAGGTTAAGGAATATAGCTCTGGGTGTAAACGGTAAAAAAATAAGGCTCCTTTGAACCTTCTTCCATTCAACACGAGAGTTTCAGTCATCGCTGCCGCTCGACGTAAGAGGAGATACCATCACCTCATTCAATGGGTCAAGTACGACCGGGTGCCCTCGCCTTCACGACTGGATATCACCGCCTCAAACCTCCTTTGCTCGCGAGAGTGCGTCGAAAAACCCACGCGATACAAACCTAAGTAAAGGAAAAAAACGATGGTGCAAACGGCGATGAGGATCGATCGAGACGAAATGTTCGTACTGACACCGTCTAACCAGAAATCCGTGGTTTCAATTCTGGTGGCAGGATTTTCATGCATAAATAATTTGCGAGATAAAATACATGGCCAACTTCTAATACTTCGGCTGTAATATTTTACTGTGTAGTAGCTCTGATGCATGTACATAAAAATCCCTCCAGAGGTTATGAGGCCCCACATTTTTGGACCCTTTGAATAAACGAGAGGGACTATGGCAGAGGGACAAAGAATCAAAGAAAGTATAAACACAGAGATATAACGTCTTGCGCGCCAGCGAATCAAGTCTCCTTAAAAAGAGGATGACTGTATACATTTGCAGTTAAGAATTTGCATATGTAAGGTTTGAGGGAGAAAATTATATTAGCAAAGAGGAGGATCACATACATCTACATAATACCCTGCAAGCCACCGTAAAAGTGTGTGGCGGGGGGTGGATTCACACCAAACATGCACTACAAATCATGCATAAGAGGCTTAATAAATATATCCTAGTCTACACTCAACAACGAAAAAAAAGATAAAAATAGCAAAGCAAGCATGCAATAACATGCCGTTGGTTAGGTAAGCTCAAAGTCTTCCCCCTGCCACACACCCTAGCGGTGGCTTGCAGGGTATCGTGTAGATGTAGATGAAAGCCCTAAGGGGGATCGGGTTGGTGTGGTGGATAGAGTATTGGCCTGCCATCCCGTGGAACCGAGTTCGATTCCCGGCAGTGGATGATTTTTCAGTGGCTAACCTGTCCCTACTAGAGTGCCTAGTGAGGGGCAGTTTAAGGCTCAGTACTCCGTCCGTCGGATGGGACGCTGAGCCGTGGTCTCCTTGGCACCTGCGTTAAGAGTAGGCTAATGCCGATGCCGGGTTTCTTTCCTCCCATCCTCTCTTCCCTGAAAGCTCCTCCCATTACCCAATTATCCCCCTATCCTAAATGGCGCAAATGACCTCAGCTGTCGGTCGCCTCCCCTGAATAACATAACATTAAGCCCTTAGACCAACACGCAGCTACCGATGCTAACCATTGATGCTCTCGTATTTTTGCTATTGGGTAAATGTATTTACAGATATTCATATCCCTAATTGCTCGAGATAATAAGACATTTGGAATATGTCAGTTCGGAAATCAATTTCTCTAATTTTGGGATTATTGACCAGCCTACCATAGCAAGTTGTGGAGTTCGTAAAATATTGCTAACGCCATCGGTGAAAATATTATCTTGGAATTTATTTTAGGGATTAAGTTTAAATGTCAAACTACGGTATGATAATGATTCCCATTTCGGTTCATCTAATAGACTGGTAGCGCTAAGATTAAGGATTAGTGAATGAGAAATGTTGTAAAAAAATATATTCGGGAGGAAAAATATTTAATACGTATCGACGGACGCCTGTTTAGGAGGGAGAAATATTTTCCTGGTGGAGACTGCCCTGCAAATTTCCATCTAGCACCGATAATGGCGATGATTTTAAGCAAAATTTCGTTCCTTCTTTCATGGGGAGATGCTACAGTTAAAAATAATCCCCAATCTATAACATACAGCTTGTTCGTACGCTCATGTCCCTGATTTGTTTCCAAGGGAACACACGAGGAGGCTAGGGAAAGGCACGAAAGGATGCGTGGCAAACGACGTGGCTGAAGCAGTTGCAAGCAAGCAAACGGGATTGATTGAGAGGCAGACTAGAGTGGAGACATACCGAGTTCGTCCCCTTGCTCAAACATTGGAGACTACAAACCTGTGTCGAAGAGCGGCGGGAAATACAAACGTTCACAAATTAAATCGTTTTAAAATTAAACGGGATGGGTCCAGGCAAGTTGAAAAGTGACATTGATCTTGATTGAAAAGTGATCTTGATTCTCTTAGTGGAAATTAACAATCGTCGACTTTTAGCTCTGAATTTACTATGAAGCCTTGACATGAGTGAAATCCAAATTGGTCTCTTTCGTAGATGCTTTAACTGCGTTTCCTTGCAGTATCCTGAAAAAGGGCAACCTTGCGTAAAAAAAATATGCAGCAAGTAATATAGGATGCAAAATAAAATACTTGAGTGCATAAGAAGTGGTCAGCGGTTTGGAGATTTTTGCGAAGAGATGCTTCAAATCAATCATAGGATTGCTTAATGACTGCCGATAGCGATGCTGAAAACACTAAAACAGCAATGAAACTGAGCAATAAGGTTTTTTAGGAGCTGAAAGTCATCATCATCGGTCAACAATCCTCAGATTAGTTTGATGAAGCCTTTCATTCTATTCTCTTATCGGCTAACCTCTTCATTATTACGTAACTATTCTCTTTCAAATCCTTTACGACTTGTTCCATATATCTCACAAGTGAGTGGCCTGCCTTTTCAACTCTTCCCGATCACTTTTACCTCGACTATTGTCTTCTTTAGGCCAACGCGTCTTATAATCTGGCCGATTAAGTTGTCCCGTCTCCTTTTTAAAGTTTTTTTAGATTTTTCTTTCTCCCACTCTTCTTAAGACTTCTTCGTTTGTCACTCGGTCGATCCAGTTTTTTCGTCATTCTTCGGTAGCACCGCGTTGCAAATGCATCTAGTCTTGACTTCTCTGCTGTTGTTATTGTCCAAGATTCAAGGTATAAAACTGAAACGCAAGGCTCATAGTTTGAATATCCCCTCCACCTCAATAGCTTTCGTAGGCAAGTGCCAAGTAGGAAGTGTAATATTCGATGCAGAAGGATTAGCGCGCTGCAATAGCCGCGAAGGGGAAGAGGCCGTTGGTGGACAAAGTGGTAATTGGGTAAGCCGAGCGGCCGACTCCAACTGCGCGATTAGTTTTCGAGTGGAGGCAAGAAAGACTGTGACGTTTGAACTAGGTACGTATACAGAGTTATTCACTGCCTAACGAGGCTGGGGAATAGACAATGCGCATGTCACGAGGGAAATTCCTGATCATTCCTCCCTCTGCTACAGTTCACAGGCCGAAAAGGTAACACAGATAAAACACCCATAAAAAAACTCATTAACCAAGAGTCATGATTATGAGGCTAATGCTTTCCACTCACACCACTTGCCAACTACGACTTTTTTTTAAGGGAATTGAGTTCAGTGTATCCGATGCTTAGTACTGATTGTTTTCCCGCTTTTCTTCAGGGAGATCATGCTGCCCTGAGGTGACCAACATCATCTATTATCCTAACGGATCGCACTTGAATATGCAGTTGCGTAACCAGAGAGGCGAACAGCTATTACACACCAGGAAGAGTTCGAAAAGAAAACAGCGATGTCTCAAGAGAGGGAGGAAAGGAAGTCTCGCTGCAAAAAAATTTGCTGCAGGATTCATTCCAAAGGTTTTTTAGAATAGGTGTTTTCCCCCTCTAGCCCCATCTACTTCAACATGTTATTCATTTCACCCGCGTAAAAATTGCAGATATATTAAGACAATTGAAGATACATCTACGTGTGACTGACGGAGCAATACAAATGCATATCACATTTAATCCTTATGAAAGCATTCACTTAAGTGCTTTTTCCGTTCATATATAATTTGCTCAGTGTCAACATTTGTCTTTGCCTTGTTTCAGAAACATCGTTCTCAATCTCCACAAGTGCACTATAGCAATTTGATAGCCGTGTTGGGCAATCCGCTAGCACTATCATCTCAAACCATCAGCAGATTGGTTGCTAAACATTTAGCGCTGGGTGATTTCCCAGTCATATCGTAATTCTTGATGTGAGCAGCACGCAATTCAATGTTGCAAGATTAAGTTCAAGAGGCATGGATCGTATCAGCTCAAATATTCATAAAATTAGACTTCCCTAAAAATGGAAATGTTCCACTGACAAAAATATTGACAAAAATCATACGGCATGCATTCACATAATGCAATCGTGAATTTGGAAGGTAAAAGCAGCGTTTGATCTTATTCACATTTATATACTCTTAAAATGATTAGAAACGTTCAATCTGCTAACCTACCAGGCCCATAAGAACATCTGCTCATAATAAAATACTTTGAACAAAACTTCTATCGAATTACGTTTTTTTACTATGGTGTGAATGAGATGTTGAATTCATCTATTCACCAACTTGATGTAAACTTCTCAGTCATAAGTAATGAATTCGTTCGTCGAAGTTATTTGAAGAAGTAGGCTAAATATAATAGATAAATATATTCGGCATATTTATGCTTTATTGCCTTAGTATACCTCGTTGTAAATATATGATTATACCGCTGTTCTCACTACCTTTACCTGAATAACATACAAATATTTATTAAAATTGGGTTTCACCCTATCCAATTGTTGATCTGAGAAATAAGATCTTACATTGCGAAAATTAGCCCGGAAAAATACAAAATGCATTGGTTGGGTCTTTAATTGGAGTCGTATCAAGCTAAAACGATTTGCAAAGCTTCAGCATATCAATGATTGCAAGTGCATTAGTGTCATCCATGATTTTTACTTTTACGAACTTCGTAGGAAATCGGAGGTTACCCAGGGAAAGGAACTGACCCCCCTACCCGGAATGTTTGAATTTCACACGCCAATATCTTAGTACGGGGTGAGCTCTACCCTCACCTATCGAAGACCAACCTTCGGGTGGAACACAACTTAAAAAAAAGGAAAAATACTAAGGCTGATGTTTTCAATTAAAACGCTGAGCATTTCCAAAATAACACATTGATATCAACGCGAGTAACCTGCTCTGCGTTTCCCATTCACGTGTCGATTATTTGGCGGTTACAGTTTAAACCTTACGACACCTTCGGAGGAAGATCCTGAGGGAAAGAGTTCGGACAAACTCCGCATAAAGACTGAAAGCGCTGTCGCAAAAGGCACAGAGGATCTTGGTGCCAGATTTTGCGAGAAGAGACATCTAGCGCCGAATCACACAAGCTATTCATTTCCACGAATATCTGCCGCGCGATATTCGAACTGGATGAGTTGAGAGACAAATAGCGCATTCATTAACAGGACCGAGAAAAGAAATCAGTCTCCATTTGGGTATACTTTGAAGTGAAAGAGAAGGAAACGTTAAGCATTTGCGATGGAAATGCCATAAATTAAAGAAATATTTAAAGGGTAGTAAGAGGTAACTTTGACGCACGTTTTGGCCAATAAATCCCTCACCACACCAGTTAAACCAATCGGGATGTAATTAATTTAAAATCATCAACCGAATGCTGTACATTTGAAGGGTGGGTGATTCACAGAGACTGGTAAGGAAGAAATAATTCAATGAGTGGTCGAGATAAAAAGTACTTAGTCCTAGGGTTGACATTATATAACATTCCATTTTACCATTATACAACATTAAATTACCCATAGTTTTGAAAAATTACGGCGCTTTTAATTTTTTTATGTTTCATCATTGTAATCGATATTGAAAAGTGGCAGATAAGTAGAATTGGAAGGAAAACCACTTGTCTTAATAGGGAGTTGTACCCGTAATCCACTGATATCCAATCAGGTACTTAAAACCGTTTGTCTATCATTAATCGCTACTAATTAAAGCAACCGGCCTGATTTCATGTGGTTCCACGGCTTTACAAATACATTCGCGGCTAGTTCGCAATCCTTGAATTCGTTAATATAATTTTAAAAGTTGGCTTTAATTTCGTGGACGGCGGCGTAGTAGACACAATAATGGCTTGTATGTGACATAGTATGCAGGGAAGTCCGTGTGGAATTTTGTTCCTATAAATACTTTAGAAATCCAAAGTGAAAGAGGACGGGTGGCTTAACTGGCTTAAAAGACACGGATTTGGGAATCCGTGTTTGAGCCCCGGTCAAGGTGAATAATTTTTTCTCTGCGAAAATTCTACTTATCAGCAGCTTGCCACGTGACAATATCAATTAAACTTCTGCCGTTCAGTAAGCAGCTAAATCCAATTTATAGTTGGTCGCGGGAAACTATGGATTCCTATACTTTGCCGCATGCATTGTCGTATGGGTGAGGGTATAAGACATAATGAGGATATAATCCTACAATAAAATGGCCTGGAGTGCAAAGCCAAAACGCAGTTAGGTGTAATTAGCATTATCACTTGTTTTTCCACAACTAAGAACAATTTCAAAATGGCATTAAGTACTTCCACATGCTCCGATGAAAGCTAAAGCATCTATCCATTCACATTCACTTTAGTTCAGTACACTTCTCTCTCCCTATCGAAAAGGATAAGTGCAGAACTAAGTAACAAAATGATCCGCAGACAATAATAAACGTAGGAGGACGGTTATAAAGAAAGACAGTGTTATATGGGAAGAATACTGACACGTAAGCAATCGGAAATGCATTTCAAGGGGATATTCGTCACCTTACGTCTAGTCCTCATAAACTAAGGTCCAATGGTAAGGTTGAGTCAGCTGTGAAAACAATAAAAAGTTTATTGAGAAAAGCAAAGGATTCAGGAGATGATCCATGTCTAGCGTTATTAAATTTACGAAATACTCCAAAGAGTAATGTACCTTCCCCGGCTAAAATATTGATTTACAGAGCACTGCACACCAATGTCCCCGTAGGTTTAAAATAATATAGCTCGTGTATTCGTTATTATTATATTGGCCACAAGAAAAATAAAGCATTTTCTCCGATCTCCAAAAAATCTCAAGAAGTTTAAGTCGTCAGTTACGTCACCAACGGGTTGGAAGAGCAGTGATGGCAGATGGCAAAGTTCCCTCCGATCTGGAGATCTTCGCTCTAAGGATAT
This sequence comes from Platycnemis pennipes, assembly GCA_933228895.1. Classification (NCBI taxonomy): domain Eukaryota; kingdom Metazoa; phylum Arthropoda; class Insecta; order Odonata; family Platycnemididae; genus Platycnemis; species Platycnemis pennipes. Next base: position 119,737,910 of record OW121854.1, on the reverse strand, counting down.
GCGACAATGCGCGGGTAAGATCCGTGATCGTTCGAGATCCGGAGAAGTATTATGAAAACAAGAATTTTTTAATCTTTCACCCGGGGAAACAGATCAGGGAAATAACAAGTGTAGCGTGAGCGTAAGTCTGTTACTGTTACTCTAACAGTAAATACTGTACGTACATAAACAGAACGTACGTAAATACTGTTAGAGCAGTCTGTAGTGCATGATGCATGTAATAACAACCAATATTCCCTTTCTTATCACATAGATACTAATCATCTACTTGCATGTGACCCTACTATCTAGCATGTTTGCATAAAGTAGCTTGTTTGCATGTCAATAGTGCATATTTGGTGATCTTCCCCCCCTTCCATACCCCCTCGTGATGACTCGCAGGGTATTGCGTAGATGTAGGCCTGAGCCTGATGTAGGCGTGAGGGAAAAGTGAACGGAAAGAATGGAACAGGCAGGCCTCGTATGAGAGATATGCTTATCTAATCATATGTCTAAGCACAAACTCCAGAGTTGTGAAGGATGTAAAAGTTTTTGTTTTCCAAGTTAAAGTTTGGTTTAGACCTTTCTCTATCCTACTCCATAGAACTTGAAAACACAACGATATAATTCTTTACAAGTTTTATTTAAGCCATTTCAACGCGTAGACGTGATTTTTAGGGATAAAGTAAAGAATAATCCACTGTTATTAACTCATTGTACATGAAGATGACGTCTGTCGTTGAAACTGGTCGTTTAAATAAAACTTGTGAAAAATTGCGGAATGTTTCCAGCTTCGAAAAAGAATTATGACGAAGTAAAAGCCGAGCTATATTAACTTCGAAAAATTGAACTATTTTATCCCTTTCTTAACATTTGGGACGTTGAAGTCCCTGTAATTATGTACCTCATTTGATGATATGTAAGTCTCAACCGAATTTCAGTGCGGCACACGCAAGTAAAAAGTCAAATAGATGGAAATAAAAATAATAATCTCAATGACAACATTCTTCAATTGAAAAACTAATATCATATGCAAATAATTATAATTTATGAGGATATAATGCCATCAAAATAGGCTATTTGACTGAGGCCCAGATTGGCTATCTGGGGTAAAATTAAAATTCAGTATTGAACGTTAGCCCATGGAATTCTAACCTTCACATATCAGACGAGGGTGATTTTTTGAGCCATAATTTTGGAAAAAGGTGCGTCTTATATGTGGTCAAATACGAAAAATAAGAAAAAGTACTCAGTGGGGAAAGACCATGCAGAGGTCATTCAGGAAATTATTCAAAAGTGGTCCAGGACTGAACTACCCTGAGCAAACAACTGTAAAACGTTCATTGAATGTCATCTATTAATATGTCAACTATTCATTTGAGACTATTCATAGATCTAGTCCACAAATTATTATTAAATAATGCTCCCTGGTTGAACATTTAAGATATATCTTTAAACCATATTTGTATTGTCTAACAACAGTATTCATTCTACATACTAAGAATATTTTAACATTCCATAAGACATTTTTCTGAAAATTAATGGCTGCACGTAAAATCGCATAATATAATGAGTTAAAGTGTAGAATTGTACTGATGAAGAATGAACTGTGCGCATTTAAGAAACATTTACATCCCCTCATGAAAGAAATATACCTCGAATTTTTTTTTTAGTAGTGCTCGAAATATCCTCACGCTACCAAGCATTTTGTGTTAGTTACGAGAAGTCTGGTAAAAATGCAGACGTAAAATCTCGGATTCACAATGTATTTGAAGGAATACCATATTAAAATCATAGAAAAATTTCAGATGAATTGATATTTCTTCAAAAGTAGTTCAGATGAAAATCATTTCACGAGAACTATTTTTAAAAATTTCTTCATGGTTCATATTAAAAACCAATTGAGGCACGATTCATTTACGCTGAACATTCTTTGAACATCATATGAAGTATTCCAATGAATATTCTTTTCGCTACTCTGTGAGTGCCTTCTGAACGTCAATTAAAAGCCCTTATCTTTGAACGTTTTAATAGTCTCCACTGATCGTTCTTTACCAACATTAGGACAATAAATTCCCCACTGGGTAGATCATTAATGTGACCGTGGCTCTGAAGTCCCAGTGGTGCAGAAAGGGTTAGAGAGAAAGATCAAAAACCACCAGGGGGTTGCTGTAACCAACCCATTCAACCCTACTCAAATCCGCGCGAGAACTCTACGGAAACACTGCGAACAAATGTGTGCAACGTCACCCATTTCGAAGATGGTCGCTGGACGGCCTCGATGGGGTTCTCGAAGAGACATCCCTCGCGGCGACGCGTCGCGACGTCCTCAACTGGAAGCTTCCAACCGGGCGACCCATGCGTCCCTTGCACTCTGGCTGGATCCCTCCTGGCTGACTGATGGAAAGGGACTGTGAGCCGTCCGAGGGACCGCGAAGGAAACACCTCTCCCCCGCCCTCCGCCGCTTCGTTATTGTTTTGTAACGCGGTCACATTCCTCCGTCGTGATCCACGTGAGCTCTCGAATGTGACGCCGAGGCTATATGCCCCCCTCCCCCGTTTTATGGGTCCTCCGAAGGATATGACGGAAGGATCGAAGAGGACTTTATGGAGATTTAAATGGGTGGGAAGAAGTGCCTCGTATCGTGAATCACTCACGACTGCCAATCTTTCTCATGCATTCGTTACTTTCATTACGCAGAGAAAATGCTTAGCGGGAGAAATACTGAATCGGGAATAATTTTTTTCCACATTATTGGAAATGCTCATCGAACTCAAATTATTTAGCAATCTATCGGTATTGTACTTGTCGAATAAGAAAGCTATAAAAAATGAATTATTTAAAAAAGAAAGCAAAACAAATAATGATTAGGTACTTAAAAGGTGACCAATAACGGGAGTTTGAGAAAGTGACATTTCCAAAAACTCCATTTTAAATTTTCATCTTCATCATCATCGGCCAATATACCTACGATTGGTTTGACGCAGCCCTCCACTCGATTCTTTTATCGGCCAACCTCTTCTTATTGACGTAACTCCTCTCTTTTACATCCTACACAACTTTCTCCATGTACTTCATACGAGTCCTGCCTTTTCCATTTTTCCCGTTCACTTTTCCCTCGACGATTGTCTTCATCAGGCCATCGTGTCTTAAGATGTGGCCTGTTAAGTTGTCCCGTCTTCTTTTTAAGGTTTTCAGTAGGCATCTCTTCTCTCCCACTCTTCTTAAGACTTCTTCGTTACTTACTCTGTCGACCCATTCAATCTTCATCTTTCTTCTACAACAACACATTTCGAATGCTTCCACTTTTTCTTCTCCGTTGCAGTCATCGTCCATGCCTTACTGCCGTAAAGAAAAATTCTCCATATGCACGCCCTGATGAATCGTTTCCTTACTTCTACGCTTGTATTTTCAGCTGTAATTAGATTCTTTTTTTTATAGAAAGCCCTCTTTGCTTGGGCTATTCTACTGACTTTTTCTTTCTTTTTTAAAAGAATGAAAATAGTTCAATAACAGTTCAAAGAGACATATATTGGAGCAGGTGGAAGGATTGAAGTGTCCGTTGATTGGCGGGAGGTTTCACGTGAGCTAGAGAGAGAACTCGAATTCACGGTTCGGCTTCCTTAATGCTTCCAGAGTGAGAAGCGTCGTATGATATCAATCCCCGTTTTGGCTAATTTCTTTACAGAAAATGTCGCAGCATTTCCGCGAAGCAACAACAACAGGAAAATCCGTAACAAAGAATATGTGAAATATTTTTTGTTTTAGGTTCTGTCTTGAGGGAAAAATGATCAGTCGACCGACTACCGTTTTCGACAAGAAAAAGCTGTATTAAGCATCATGCATTAACCCATTGCTTCAACAATAATGAGCAACATTTGAACAATAAATTCCTCACTGTGTAGATCATTCAAGTGATTGTGGTCACTGGCAATGGCAATGGTAGGCAATAATCAGCAAAAGTATATGGATTTGCAATTATGAACCATTTACATCAGTCAGTGACGGGATCATCATTTATTAGCCTCTATTTCACAGAAATTATTTCACAGAATTATTTCACAGAAAGGTCACTGTCAGAAGTACGGAAATACATAGGTGCTAATGTAATTTAAGCGTGAAAATCATAAACATGTTAACAGAACGAGAAGATGTTTACGGAAGGTGAAACGTGATTTACGAAAGGGTGCGGCGGTCAATCTAAGTTCTAAAGGAAGGGAACGAGCTGAAATTGGCCAAAGCCCAGGCTGGAGCTTCAAGATTCACTATTACGACCGCAGGGTATTTTTATATCACGGTATGCGTGGCAAATCAGATTGTATTCATATCCAGCGTTGAAAAATAAGCAGCAATGGTGTAAGAGCCGAGAAGTTACGGACAGCCTGAAAATGTTCTCGTTAGCGGTGTGAAAAGAATATAACTGTGATCTCACTTGGACCGGGATAGAAGAGGGAACTTTACTTTATAAATTAGACCAGATTTGTGAGAAACCAGCTTTAGATGCGCTGCTAAGTAGATAAAATATGAATGGATTCGCTGATGCCGAAGCATAAAGCCTTCACTCGATGCAATTGGAGAGAAGACAAATTAGATCGTTATGAGATGATAGTGGCCCGAAGGCTAAACCTATAAAATACTTTTCTTGACAAAATAACGCGGAAAAATTATGTTTTCAGCATGTTGCAACTTTTCTAACTCAGCACGTGGAAGACAGAGAGATCGGAAATTCACTGACGATGGCTACTTCGATTTTATAAAGAAAATTACAAACATTCATCGCGATGAAAGAAAATTTATTCATCAAAAGCATTTTAATGATGCAATCGTTTAGTTGGCCTGGAATATTGGCGGCCATCTTTTAGGCGCTCACATAAAGTTGACGCTGCAAAAACCTTTTCTTCATATCTCCTCATTTTTAACGTTCACCCTATTCTTCTACTTTTTAGAACTTCTCCCGATTCGCAGAGGGATATGCTACGCACAACATTTGCAATAAATAAGAGGTGAAAAGCGAAGAGAGAGAAATGAGAAGAGAGTTCAAGTGACGGTAGGGAGGGATTGAGAAAGTAAAGGGGGTGAAGGGATTCTCATCGTCGTTGCAAAAGTAAGATTCCTAAAGAAGCGAGGAAAAGGATGACTTTGGACGGAATGAAAAAGAGGGAAAAAATATTTCACTGGAGATAGAAATAGTGCAGAAATTAGAGCGTTCAAATGAAAAGAGGGAGAAAGTGTCCCTATCAATTTTGAAATAGTTGTGCTAAATTCATAATCACTCAAATCTTATACCATTAGCATCTTCTTTATCTCCTAATATCTTCACCGTTCTTTTAAATTTCAATGTTTCCTTTTTCATAGCTTCCTTTTTCCAGTTACCATCAATCAAATTCTTCTCTTTTCCTTCATATATAACATCTAGTTGTCTTCCACACCATCCAGCATATCTCTACGAACTTAGGTCATCGCTGTTGCTCAGAGGCGTTCTATTAAGATTATTTCCTCTGATAATGAACCGCATGTACGAGAAAGGTATAACAATATACTTCCAAGATATTTCCTAAGCATGTGAGATTTATATGGCTTCCAGAGCCGCTATATTAGGAATAGATGATTTACAATATGAAAAATACATTGTTGAGGTGATTCGAAACAAGATGGCCGCGACAAAGAGTCGTTAATGCATCGGTCTGCCTACTAAAACGACGTCAGTTCGAATACCTTCTCGGATGTTAATGACATCTGTCTCGGAAACGTTCTGGACAAAGTAGTAAATTCAATCTCAAAAAATGGAGCGCATATACCGAAATCTACTACTTCTAATGCGGTTCTATCAGGGCCTCGAAGAATACATTTCACACATGACGCCGAATATTCAGGGGTATGCGAATTGGTTCACTCCTTTAATATGGTTGAGATTACCTATAGCATCATCTCGGGAACGAACCTCCTACTAGGAGCCCTGCTTCATCATATGTTTCTCATTTTATAATTAATTATGAACGTTTTCTCAGCAGTTTAATGGCATGAAATTTAAATGCTTCACACAAATTTCTTTTAACTCTACGAATAAACGGCATTATTAATAAATTAATGAAGGCAATCGTCGAGGGAAAATTAACGGAAAGAATGGAAAAAGCAGGCCTCGCATGAGATACACGGAGCAAGTTGTGAAGGATGTAAAAGTGAACAATTACGTTGGCATGAAGAGGTTGGCCGACAGAAGAATCGAGTGGAGGGCTGCGTCAAACCAATCCTTGTTGTCCGATTGTTGACCGATGATGGTGATGAATAAAAAAATCATTCTACGCAGTAAAAGTATGAACCTATCTGAATCTTATGTCACGTCTTCGAGGTAATTCATGCATAAGTACTTAAAGGAAGAGAAAAACTTCACCAGGTACGAGAAGAAGCCTAGTATTTGTCATCTGACGCTGTGATCTGAAGTCATCTACGCACATCAAAGGCGGATGGGATGACATTTGCAGATTGCACGGATCAGCAGCTCGCGTTCCACAGGGTCCCGGCGGCCGACTCAGAGGAGCGTGGACACACCCGACGGACACTAAATCTTCTGAGCCGTCGTCGGAGGCGCGAATCACGAGAGTCAAGAGGCAGTCATTCATTAATCCGCCACACCCACTTCGGGAGGCTTCCACCAGAGTGCGCCGGTGTTGACCTCACCCGCGGTGCACTTAGCAGAAGAGGGGATCGTCATTCCCATTAAAGATGTTCCCACGACACCGAGTCCCTTTTAAGCCGCGCGCATAAATTTCGCGAAGGACGACAGATCTTCGAGCGCGCCCCTGCTCGATGCACGGACTCGTGCTCGACCACGTGACAGTACTCATCTCCAGAACGCCAACCGCGAGTCCGGAAGAAAACGGATAAAAGTCAATTTTTTTCGGCTTTCTGTAAGCTCGCTCGAAACAACTACATCTACATAATATATTATGCAGCCCTGCAAGCCACCTCAAAGGTGTGTGGCAGGGGGTGAATTCTCACCAAACATACACTACATATCATGCATTTAAAACGATTAGTATTAAAATTAGTTTTACCTGAAATATCTAAAAGGATAAAAATAGCATACTACGCATGCAAAAACGTGTTGTTAGTTGGGTTACCTTCAAGTCCTTATACCAACCTGCAACTACCTATGTTATGGATTCAATCACTCGTATTGGACATATTTACCACTATTCATATCCCTATTTGTGCAAGGAAAAAAGGACATTTTGAATCTCAGTTCGGCAATCAATTTCTCTAATTTTGTGTTTATAGTTAAGTCTACCATAGTACGTTGGGGTTCGCAAAGTATTTTTAACGTCATCACTTAAAATATTATCTTGGAATTTATTTAGGATATTAATTTTAAATTTCAACCTGCCATCTGACAATGATTCCCATTTTAATTAATTTAATAGACTGGTTACGCTAATATAGTTATCGTACCGTCCCTTTACAAATCCTTCCGATCCTCGCTGCGCACGTTCTAGTTCGTCATTTAGACCAAAAAAATGCCAATGGCACCCGGTGTTCCCAGGCGGTCACCCATCCATGCAAGTACTACCCGGGCCCAACGCTTCTTAACTTCGGTGATCGGACGAGAACCGGTGTTTTCAACGTGGTATGGACATTGGCTTATTGTTGGTATATTGTCTGGGACATCCTGTAGTAGACTTAATTTCACTTAGAAAACATTATTAAGCTCAGTACATTCCTCCATCTCCTCCTTAAATAATGTCTTTTTAGTTAACATGAGAGCAAAAACGAAATCAGCATGTCTACTAGCATACTGGGTACAATTTGCAATGCAATATGATGAGCATCTGATTCTTGTCCTTCTTTTTCGCGATCTGGACCACAACCTCGGACGAATCCACACCATGATGGCGTGTTTACTAGCTATTTCCCGTGTTACGAGAAAATTGAAATACTTTTCAATTCGTTGACACTTTTTTTGTAGGGTCTGTTCCGCACAATATTAAGAGTACTTCTAATGGATTACAATAGTAACTATAAGTGTGTCTACTGATTATTGGCCCTTTACCTACAACCTCGATACTTTGCACCTGGTGCTTAGTGGATTATTTGTTTGACATATAAGTTTTACACCGGTTGGGGTAGATTTTGATAGAGTACTACTTCTTTGCTGTGTTTTACAACCTTCAGAGTGGAATTGTTTTTTCTTCCAACGTGTCCATTACCTACCTCTCCTCATCCATCTACGTGCTAACCTGCGAGCCACCGCAGGGGTGTGTGGCAGGGAGTCAACGATCACCAGGCATGTATTACATCTACATCTTCTTAATTCCATTCGAGCCAATGCAAGGGTGCGTGGCAGGAGGTGAAACATCATTGTGCTAAAACACACATTTATCCTCCTCCCTATTCCTCGTTGACCGAGACTTTCATCATCAACCAGGACCTTCAGTGTGTCATTGTATGCAATGACTTGACCGGTTTGCCATTTAATTTTGACCATTTATTTCCTCTTATTGCCCCTTAAATGTTAACCAATTCTTTCCCACCACCAGGGTCACTTCATACTTTTTATTTTATAAGATATTATTACATTTAGGCTTCTTTATAGCAGCGAAGAAAGGGCGATGACATCAGCAAAGAAGTCAAGGCTGGGAACATTCGAAATATGGTGATGCAGAGAAAGATGACGAGAAAATGGATCTACCGTGTATCTAACGAAGAAGTGTTAGAAGGAGTAGGAAAGAGAAATCTTTCGGAAACATTAAAAATAAGACGGGATAACTTAGTCGGTTATAACTTAAGGCCTGATGAAGAAAATCTTCGGGGTGCAGATGAATGGGAATAAAGGGAATGGAAGGCCTCGAATGAGATGTATGGAACAAGCAGTGAAGGATATGAAAGAGAAGAAATGTGTAAATATGAAGAGGTTAGCCGATAGAAGAATCGAGGGGAGGGCTGTGTCAAACCAATCTGAGGATTGTTGACCCATGATGATGATTATATTTGTATACAAAGGCTATGGAATTACAGAGGGCACATCGGAGAGATCCCGGTTCAGACCCTGACGAATCCCCATTTAATACTGCTCCTGAATACTTTGCGTTACTTCCCTGTAACTACACGGATTTGGTGGGAGATCATGTATGGCGCATGGAAGGAATTCGTTGATTTTGTGGACCTATTGGTTTTCGAAGCAAGTTTCAAGAAGCAAGTTTAAAAGATTCAAACAGCTACAACTAACAATAATACGCATTGACCTGCCTTAAGCCTGTGCCTTTTGTTAGGTTAAACCCAACATCCATGATTAAGACGGAATTAAAAATAGCGACCTTTGGGTTCCCAGGCTATCGCCTCCCGTCTTACAAGGCCGGCAGAGCTTGGTATAGCAGGAGGTGAACTGTAGGCTCACCCATCAAGCCGAGATTCCAGTTGATCAGTAACTTATACATGTTTACGATGCACAATTCATTTAAATGGATATCTACGCCTTAAACACCGTGGAGGCGTTTTGAAAGAGAAAACAAATGAAATTCATCGGCCGAAGCAAGAAAAAATGAAAACGAAACAACTGGTCAAAGTTTGTAAATACGGATTCACCGATGGAGTGAAACCTTGAAACTTGGTTGCTCCTCGCTTGGTATTTTTACGACCCCGTTTTCGACTTGGAGCGTCATCATTGGGTTAAAGGCCATCGCCAGATGATGACGTTTAATATTGAAACCCGCATCGTAAAAAAAAGTGATGCGGAATATCCTAGAGGAGACGCTTCATTTCATCATGCATAGATTATACGACGGGAAACTGCGACCGATTTCTTCTATCTGAGCCTTAAGACTGCAACCAGAGTCACTAAACGTAGTCACAGTGATGACGAAATTTGCAAGTGGTCGGTATCGGTCGGTGATATTCTTATGCATCTTTCTTTACCTAGGCCATTAAGACTCCACTAATACACCGAAGATCATCAACATCGGTCAACAATCCTAGGATTGGTTTGACGCAGCCCTCCACTCGATTCTTCTGTCGGCCAACCTTTTCATATTAGCGTAATTCGTCTCTTTCACATCCTTCGCAACTTGTTCCATATATCTCATACGAGGCCTGCTTTTCCATTCTTCCCGTTCACTTTTACCTCGACGATTGTCTTCATCAGGGCATCGTGTCTTAAGATATGGCCCATTAGGTTGTCCCGTCTTCTTTTTAGAGTTTTCAGCTGACTTCTCTTCCCTCCCACTTTTCTTGACCTCTTCGTTTGTCACTCGGTTGATCCATTTCATCTTTATGACTATTCGGCAGCACCACATTTTAAATGTTTCCAGCCTTGACTTTTCTGCTGCTCTTATTCTTCGCTGCCTTATAGTTGCATGCTCCAGATATACGTTTAACGAAATGTTCCGAAAGATGAACAGATGACTATAATGGGACAGAAATTGCGTCTACTGGTGGGCCAATTGTATATGAAAAAGCAAGACATTGCGAATGCTTACGTAAGAGGGAATATCACTGAGAGGTTTTGACACAGAAGATCTGTAATGGAGAGAGAATCATCCCAGGATCACTGAACGCTGCTGTTTGATGAAGCGAGTGTGTTCGACCAGGGCAGCCTTCTCCGCATAAAAATGGGCACCTTGGTCACTGTGCATTTTATAGTAAAAGCTACCTTGCATACATTAATTAGTGCACCGCCGTAAATTGAGATGGAGTCCAAATGGTCCGTATTTTAAGCCTGGAATAGGATGGAGGATTGCGTTGCCTTCCCAAATCATAAGTTTTATGTGTGAATATCAGGTCGAATATCGCAACGAGAAAACGTTTAACAGGCCTCGCCAATCTGACCAATTGTAAGTACATCGCCATTACAGTAGAGCTTCAAGTTGAGGAACTGGTCGTCTAAAGCCCCAACCCGATATTTGATAATCGTAAGGGCTTTCTGCGAAAAGAATTTTTTCCTGCTGGTATGTGTGTATTCGAGGTCCCCGGATCAATTTTTAAGATTTCCGATATGGTGTACGGTGTCTGCATATAGTATGTAGCTAGCATTTATTTAAATGGCCAAGACCAAGATATGAAGTCGCAAATCCTCAGATAGTTTCTTTAACATAATCCACCAATGTTATGCTCCCCCTTACTATGAGACGAACTGTCGTTAGAACGACATTTTGGTTACACTAAAACTAAACAAAAACGAAATTACACGCTGATATGAACGCTAAAATGGATGCAATAATTTGATCCCATGCAAACGGATCCTGCCAAAATTGACATTTCATTGTTTCACTTCATTAAATCTGCAAACCCCCTTCATGAGACATCAATTATAAAAAAGTGTGGATAGAGCGATCTTCTAGAAATTTAAATTAATTTTTTTAAATACTCATCGCAGAGGGCATATTTAAGATTTTAAGATGCAGAGACAATGAATTTAATTCATCTTTCGACGCCCTTTATACGGCGTCGAAATTAATATTGGTCATTAATTTCGCCATAAACAAGAAAAACGATCTTTTAATGTCGTGAAATGAACACATTAGCTCATTTTCTACGGTTCACGCATGCATAAATCCGATTTTAATGGCACATAAAATCTTTGAAAGCGTCTTATACAGGGCTCCGTGTCGTGTCGCTCTGAGAGACTGAGTTACAATGTGAGTTGAAGAGGAGACTTCATCTACGAGAACTTATGAGAAATACGCATGGTGAAATGAAGAAAAAACGCTACTTAGGTGCTTCTTGCGGAGGGCGGTTGCGGAAAGAGGATGGTCAAAATTAGAAGCTGAATATCTGTGACTGCGGAGAATGAGGAGGAAATAAGGTGACGAATTAAGAAAATGAGAAGAAGTATAATTCTCGCAGACAGGGAGGGGACAGTGTTCTTCAAAGGTGTTACAGCAGATAAGCGAACACGGCAGAGGAACATCTGTAGAGAAGTTGAATGGAATTAATGAAGTTATGAGGCATTCCGAAAATAGCGTTGAAATCATATACAGAAATTAGTGTTGAAGAGTTTGTAACAGTGTTGTTTTGAGGTATGCGACGACGCAAGCAGGAGCATCAGTGTCCCCCCTTACTTCCTGGTGTGGATGCACCCCATGCCACACACCCTCGAGGTGGCTTGCAGGGTATGTCGTAGATATAGATATACTGTGCTTATATAAATTCATATCCCATAATGGGGTCGTTCACCATATTTTTTATTGCTAAATCTGATAGATTTTGTGAAATGAAAAGACCACTATTTTCCCGTATTTTGATCCGTCAATTATCTATCTAGTTATAAGTGGCGAAAAACTGATGTTTTTAACCCTTTCGGAAAAGTGGGCGTGGTGCAACCTCTGGCGTATTCTACTTCGTCCAATCACAACTGAGCCCGCGAAGCTACTTCGCCTTATCGCAATGGGGGAGACACAGCTGACTCTGCCAATGGAAAATGTTGCGACAGGATCTGAGCGAGCAGACCTTCCGAGATCCCCCCTCCTCTCCATTCCCTTCTCCTAAAAGTAGTCAAGGACGGGGGGAAAATGACGCCAATGATATCAAAGTAGTATCTATGGGTGGGCGTCACCTTTTGCTTATTTTAATTTTTGATTTATGAGTGAATGGCTCGGGTTAGAAGATTAATTTTTTCACTAAAATTCATTTTTCGTTTCCATCTAACGATTTCGTGTACAAATTTGTGATTTCGGTTCCGAGTAAACGCACCTATTATCACACATTAAAACTACCACGCAGAATTTAAGTGGAAAAAGATGAACAGACTATGGTATTTTACTGACTGACGTTTTCTGTTTATCTGGGTAGCTGCAGTGAAATTCAATTTTAGGTGCTCCACTGCTGGGGGTATATTGTATTAAGCAGTTAAACACAATCCATTTAACGAAAACAACGTGCATACTATCAAGCCTCCTATAAGGCAACGCTATTAATAGTTTTGTAGTGTTTATCTCAAAACATGTTATTTGATGGCTGAAGTGGGTACATCTACATAATGCCCTGCAAGACACTATAAAGGTGTGTGGCAGGGGGTGAACTCTCACCAAACATGCACTACATATCAGGCATAAAATTTGTAATTAAAAATTTATTAATAACCAGGCAGTATTATTTCTAGGGTAATTAATAACCAGGCAGTATTATTTCTAAAATTTTCAAATTAATTCGTAAATAGAAGGCCTCTAAGTGATCCGATGTATTGGAATACACCTAACGTTTATGCGATGATCTTCTTAAATCCACATACCTCCCATCTCCCACCACTCCATCTTAATAGCCTCATAAATTTCTTTAAAAAATTCGGTACATTTCTCTTTCATTGATTGCGGACCAGAATACAGCCGTGCACAGGCATTACGAGGATATTTCGAAGGATTGCAATCGCATAGAGGGGAGTACGGTGCTATTACGCCAAAGTCTTGCGTTTCAAGGAAGCTCGCGAAGAATGTGCTCTCGTCTGAGGAATCTGACCCATTGTGAGGCGAACTGCCTGAGCCTCTGCCTTGCCTTATGAAGTTGAGTCGTTGTGCCAAGGAGAAGAGTAGTGATCTAGCGAGTGGGCGCTATACCTTTCAATAGATATCCGAACTGCAAATTACTTCAATGCAATGGGGACGTTTACTCGGAAACGAAATCGAAATTTGGAAAACACGAAATCGTTAGATGGAACGAAGAAAGAATTTTAGTGAAAAAATTAATCTTCTAACCACAACTATTCATTCATAAATCAAAAATTAAAATAAGCAAAGGTAACGCCCACCGAAAATGCTGCTGTGATAACATGGACGTCATTTTCCCCCCGTCCTTGACTGCTTTCAGGGGAGGGGAAGGGAGTGGAGGGGGATTCTCGGAAGGTCTGCTCGCACAGATGCTGTCGCAATCGCTCCGATTGGCCGAGCCAGCTGTGTCCCCCCATTGCGATGAGGAAGTAGCTTCGCGGGCTCAGTTGTGATTCGACGAAGTGGATATACGTCAGAGGTTGCACCACGCCCACTTTTCCGAAAGGGTTAAAAACATCAGTTTTTCGCCGCTTATAACTCGGGAAATAATTGTTGGATCAAAATACGGGAAAAAAGAGGTCTTTTTATTTTACAAACTCTATCAGATTCGGCTGTAAAAAATATGGTAAACGACCCCATTGTAAACAACGGGGAGAATTTTAAGGGAATTTCTATTTTTCATTAAAAAACACTATAGGAGAGTGGTATTAAATTATCAGGGGACAGTAAGAATGCGGTCCCACTTAATGCTCAGTCCAACGGCTCCCTTTTTTTGTCATATGTCTCCCGTAAAGATAAAAGTAAAACATTCCATGAAATATAAACGGATTTTCACCTCCCAAAATGAAACCAATGGATTAGTCAAAATTAACCAGATCCCTTATAATATATCTGAATATAGAAACAGTTTAAGGGTTTGAAAAGTAAGCATATTGCGAATGGGATAAAAATATGATTTAATAAAAAGGTGACGGACGATTTAGAAATCCGAAAGCTCTTGTAAACTTCTCTATGAGCACGGAAAGAGAACAAATAAGCCCAAACATGCGCAGCAAAAGCTAATGCCCTCTAACATAACGAAACTGATAAAAATATAAAAGAATTTCCTAAGCACCTAGAGCATAATTTGAAAAGAATATCACAAGTTGTGATTTCAAGGGGATCGCGTTGGTGTGGTGGCTTGAATTCTGGCCTCCCAACCAGAGGGCCCGGGTTCAGTTCCCAGTAGTGGTGGATTTTTTGGTGGGAAACTGGTCCCTACTCAGTGGAGGGAATTTCAGATTCAGTGCCCCGACCGTCGGATGGGACGTTAAGCCGTGGTCCCCTAGGCGCCTCTCGTTAACAGTAGGCTAATGCTGACGCCGGGTTTCTCTCCACCCTTCCTTCATTACATGAAATGTTTCTACCATTACACAATTACCCACTTACCCTAAATGACACAAATTACCTCTGCTTTCGGCCGCCTCCCCTGAATAACTAACTAACTAGTGACTTATTTCAATTAACTAGGAGAATGTGCAGGACTAAGCAACCTGGAGAAGGAAGCTATATATTGTCTCGCAATGTGAGAAAATGGAAATGTATTATTGACACAAAAGAAATGTATTCATACAATAGTCCTTATCCACAAATGTCAAATTGAGACTATAGTGAGTTCCTTCAAGCTGCAAGATGAAGAAAAAAGGTTCTTGAGAAAAATTGGTGGTGACGAAAACAGCGCGAACAATAGTGGGATGTAGAAAAAAATGCGAAACAAGAAAGTATTATTAGCACTCAATAAAAATAGATAGGACAAAATGAATCACTAGGATTTGGAAGTTCTTTCTAGATAAATATAAAAAGGGTGCAAGGTTTGAGAATAAGGGAATGGAAATGCGAGAATTGGGAGGACTTGAAAGACTGTGATACATTCAGGAGGATTAAGTCTGATTTCCTATCTTTTGAAGAGGAATGATCAAACGTTGGACAGATATAAACAGAGGAAAATAAATGTGAATACTCGAAAAAAGAGAAGGATAATTAGGAAAGAAAATATAAGGGTTATTAGAAGGAAAGCAGTTGAACAAACTCGGTCCATGATTGGCCGAACGAAAGGAGAGAACCTCAACATATCACTGCTTTAAAACGTCTCGACGAATCCGAGAACTGCGGTGAGAGAGAAGATAAAGTGGTCCACCTCTCTTCACAATTCATTGTTTAGTCACCAGCATTGATTCCTTCCGACTTCAGGAAAAAATGTACCCTAGATGAATACAAAAGTCACAAGCATCCCGTGTCTCAGCACGTGAGCTAAGTCTGATGAAACTCACATCTAAGGGAACAGAAACCTATGCACATTAAAGCGTGACCAACTTCTTGATAAATGTTATCCGACGCGGTGGTTGAGTTCTTAAGGACAAAGGTGGGCACGCGCGCGTAATTAAAGCGAGGAGAAGTGAAACAACAATGGCGTTACAATTATCTACCATAGGTACACATCGTAGTGACGCGAATCTTACCTAGCTTCATAATTTGCTCTGGGGAAAAGCTGCGAAACGAAGGAAAAAGTAAAATCGAGTTCGAGTGTTAGGAAAAATTGAAAATTTTTGGCTACCAAAATACCTCAAAAGGGCAATTTTAAAAACTCTGGTGCATCCACAAGAGATGCTTAGACTAATGAAGAGTAATTTATCAGGACAAAGGAAGAAAATTGTCATGGTAAGTTTATTATCAGGTAAAAATTGTGTTCACTGTGAAGAAGAACTTAGGGTTGGGTAAAAGTTGACGATTGCATAACAAGTAGAGATACACGGAAGAGCTCAATTAGCCCAGCATAATGACGCATTATATTGTGTTGGCATGAACGTTGACTCATCGCGATATTTGAATTAAATCAAGTGAATAAAATAGGCGATGTAGGTTCAGAGAAAGGTGTAAGAATTTGGAAGACAGGAAGCTGTTTCAGAGAATTTCCAAGAAAGAGAATAACAGATGAGAAAAGGGGTCGACATGCTAGAAGTTCCAGCATATAGGGGACGTGGGGAGTAAGAGATGGGAACTTTGATGGACAACATGGACAGTGCTCATCACAATTGGCTCATCCGAGGGTGATCTCCACTTGATGAATCGGTCCCTCAGGAATATACCTATTTATTGGCCAGCGGTACGGATATTTAAGATATTTCCACTAAAAAGCATTTCCACTCGAGTTGCACAGACTTTGGGCATTGAACGAGTGGGGATTAATGGCCCAGAGCTTAAGTCTATGGATTGAAACATAACGTTATAATATCATTAATTGTTTTCAATTGATTTATTCTCAACTGTCTCGAGTGTAGCACCCCCATTTGAGATAAAACACAAGCATAAACAATGATTGAGGTTGTAATCAGAGGTTTTAACACACCTAATGTGCGATCCATTCGTGTTTATTCCACGTAACTCCTTGGTTATCTTCATCATCATCATGGGTTAAAACCCTAGGATTGGTTTGACGCAGCCCTCCACTCAATTCTTCTATCGGCCAACCTCATCATATTAGCGCAGCTCGTCTCTTTTACATCCTTCACAACTCGCTCCATATACCTCATACATGGCCTGCCTTTTCCATTCTTCCCGTTCACTTTTCCCTCGACGATTGCCTTCATCAGGCCATCGTGTCTTAAGATATGGCCGATTTGGTTGTCCCGTCTTCTTTTTATAGTTTTTAGCAGACTTCGCTTTTCTCCCACTCTTCTTAGGACTTCTTCATTTGTCACTCGGTCGATCCATTTTATCTTCATCATTCTTCGGTATCACCGTATTTCGAACGCTTCCACCCTTTTCTTCTCCGCTGCTGTCATCGTGCATGCCTCAATACCGTAAAGAAAAGAATGGCTATCTATTCGAGTTAATCCCGACGATTTCAAACACAACCCTCCTGGGTGGTGAAAATCCGATATTGGCGGATAACTTTAACCCGGAACCCCAGTAATAGCAGGCGAGGACTTAACCCTGCCCTCGCCGAGGACGACGATCATCTTGAATGATAACAGATATTAAAAATTTATGCAACCGGAATATATGTTAATGATTAGTAACTATTTCTCTATTGCAAGACTATGGAAAAGATTTCCCTACTTAAGTTCGCGCCTTTCTCGACGTCACCGGAGTTTATCGACCAAGAACAGAAGTTGGCAGAGAGACCCGGGGGAAGACGGAAGGTTAAGAAGGTCGAGATTTATTTCTTGGCGCTGGAGCGGCAGTCACTCAATGACCTCGAGGCTATGGAGGTGATGAGCACTTTCGCATTGTTTTGATTGGCGCCGCAAAGCGTAATCCCAGGAATTTAATTCGCTCGTTGCGACTTACATGGCTAGCCGGTGACCAGCAGTGACGTGCATTTGTTTACCTTGCCAGGTAATGCGCGCTTCGTTACGAACACTAACTCTTCATTGCTACGCGTAATTTATCGATCGATAAAAAACAGCGTTCGCGGTTGCTGAGTCAGTTGGCATAACGCGAGATACGCAACAAAAGTAATTCAGCTCTTAGACACAAGGAAGTGATCGGGGAATTTGCATTGCTTGCCTCCAACATGAATAAAATACTTCGGGTCGGAAATCAGGTTTTATTGTGGAAAACAAAACAGAAATTATAAATCTAAAAGACAAGAAATCAAAACCATCAAAACCAAAATCATATACCTGTGACATGGCTTCGACGCATATCACGCAGGTTTTGGTAAACTACAAATCAACGAATAGCTGGCTACTTGAAGGCACTTGCTCTAATTTTGGATCAACCAGAACATTACTCATATCATGAAAACATCTAGGTGCTACAATACAGTCACTCTTCAAAGGTGGCTGTTAGCTACTTCTAGCAACCATTGCTCAACATATTAATTTTTGCTCGGAATAAAGTACAAGGTTAAGGAAAGATAACCATGAAAATACGGAGCTGTGAAGACGAAGAGTACTGATTGCGGTGCACGAACAATCGTGATATTATTGGTCCGATATGATCTGATCTAATACACGTGAGCCATATAAACGCAACGTACACAATAAATTAACTTTAAACTCTCTTTCAAGATACTAACTTGATGAGATTAATAAACTGCCATATTGTAGGTAATATAAGGGAAAAATATTTAGACATTTTTGTAATATAGCCCCCTTATGATGGTTGTAATAGCGTCCGGAAGGCTATAAAGCAATCATAAAAATATTCAAGAAAACTTTTGCTTTTTTACCATTTGATTCTGATCTCCGACGGTGCGGTGCTGCTAACGAGCAAGTTGTTGCTGTTTAAATAAGAATAAGACAGTATGAGAAATATTGGAGAATATTCAACTCGAAATTTGCATCCTTCAAAGGCAAAATTAAGTAGTTCAGAGTGACAAGTTTGGAAAGGCCAGTCACAGGATGACAGTGGCTATCAGGTTCTCAGATTAAACATTTAAGAATCAATATTTAGCCTGACGGGAGTAAACTGGAGAAGGCGGAAGAGTTCATATAGGGAGTATTTTAATTCTTAATGTGTACTGCGCTGGCCAAGGAAGCACTCGCGATAAGAAGGGAATTCATAATAGGATTGCAGGTTGAAGGCGTACTGAAACTCAAATACTGTGTAAGCGTAGTAACTTTCGGAAACGCGATCCTTGAGGAAAAAATGAGGGGAGTTAGTAGTTTTATAGGCTGTGGTCAAAGAGAAGATCATCTGGGTGGATAGGAAGACTAATCGGGTGAGATGGGGAAGGAAGTTGGTTTGAGGAGTTAAAAGAAGTTAAAAGAGTCAATAGAGGACATCTCGAGTAAGTAAAGGCGAAAGACGGAGGAAAAATTGTTGTTCTGTGCAGAATGAATGCAAGCCGAAGAGAAGGACATTTCAAGGGAGAATTTAAAATGGGAATATAGAATGGTTTGGAAGAACGATCAGGGTGTTTACTCAGAACCAAAATCGCTATTTTGTACACGAAATTGTTGGATGGAAACGAAAAATGAAAAATTTTTGTGAAAAAATTGATCTTCTAACCAGAGCCATTCGCTCATAGATCAAAAATTAACATGAGCATAAGGTGACGCCCACCGAAGAAGCTGCGTTAAGGATATCTACGTAATCCACCTCCCCTCCTTTAACTGTTTTGAGGGAGAACGGGAGGGGAGTGGAGGTGAGGGCGGAAGATCTGCCTGAAGAGATGCTGTCGCAACCACTTCCATTGGCAGAGTCAGCTTTGTATCCCCCATTGTGATATGGCGAAGGAGCTACGCTTTCTCAGTTGTGATTGGACGAAGTGGATGACGTAAGAGTCCTTTTGCACGTCCACTTTTCCGAAAGGGTTAAATACATCAGTTTTTCGCCGCTTATAACTCGAGAACTAATTAACAGATTGAAGAACTGTAAAAACGGGTCTTCTTATTTTATAAACATTTTCAGATTCGGCATTAAAAATATGGTAAACAACCCCATTATAGTTGAATAAGAATGGTAGGCAATTGAGGCACAGACTATCAACAAGTCTACCAATGAGACTTGAATATTTAATGATGAATATGATGACTGGCTATGTGATATGTGGAAGTGGAAGGAAGGCAAAATTATGTTGAAAACGATATAAACTGAAAATTTTTAATAATTAAGCCTTTGATCCACTAGACTTATAAATGATCAAATACATATATGAAGGAAGGTAAGTGTCTTATTTTTAAGTTATTCCTCAATCGACGAATGGAATTTGTCGAGAATGTTTAAAGTGATTCATTCCTTCCACGCTGCACTTTCGCCTCTACTTCTATTGCGTTGATTCCTTCTCCAGGGCCTCTTTCTATCACCCATTGTCGAAACTTCCGTAAATGGCGTTTGTTCCCTTTTGCTTCTCTCATCAGTCATTCTCACTTTTTACAACTCTACTTTCCAACCCCTAACTCCACACTTTCCTCCATTTTCGAATCATTCTTAAAAATTCTCTCTCTCCCACTCTGTAAGTTATTGGAGGAGCAAAAGGGATGTTAGTGAAAAAAGTGAAATCTAGCCAAAAACGGGACAGGAAAAAAAATCACTTGAGTTTTTAGAAACCCATTGCGTAACAGACTTAATAATTATCAGGCTAATTTATGGTTGTTAATAAAGTTGAAAATTTCGGAGATCCCATCCTTCCGAGCTCCTTTTAAAAATTGCGGTAAGATGAATGCGAAGATTCAGTCTCAAATTATCTTAGAAAAATCTTATATATATCCATTAGGTAGTCCACAAAATTCCCAATAATGGCAGCATACAGATTAACCGAAGCAATAAGTACAGAAACTGAATATACGACGTGCACAATTCATATCATCAGCAACATACATTTTCCCTCGGAACCTCACATCGGAGAATGTGCTTTCTAAATGAATTAGGGTGACTGAAAAGAAATCAACTGAGTCAATAGAAGATACCGAGCCCGTATTATCATTTTAAGTGTAATTTCCTGAACGAAGTCTGCGTAGAAGACGGCACTTGACGAACTCGTGAATAATGGTTGCTCATCGTGACTCACTGCACGGATTGCCAGCAAAGCGAACGCTCAGCACGATGCGGAAATCACTCATCAGCGCAAATCACACCGCAACAATGGAATACGTGCACTGACCGAAAGTTAAATTGCTGAATCATTGAGTCCACAAACCAGGGGGGTTGTGTTTGAAACCGTCGGGATTATCTCGAATAGGTAACCAAAGAGTCACGCATAAACGCGAAGAGTTCGCAAATTTGGCGTGTTAAAACCGCTGATTACAATCCCAGTCATTGTTTACATTTGTGCTTCATCTCATTTGGGAACTCTTATGTCGAGACATGAGAAAAACTCATACGAAAACAATTAATGATATTTTAACGACCAATTCACACTAAATTACCAAACCATTCCTCGCATTCGTGTTTTTACCACGTGACTTCTTGGTACCTGTTCGAAATAATTCCGACGGCTTCAAACACAGCCCTCCAAGCGACTGCGGAGGAATCTATTCCAAGAAAGTTTCGCCCACGCCCGCGAAGCGATCAGCGGTTTATCTCATCGAGTCAAAAGCACCGCGAAACCAACACACAATTCCGAACTAGTTCCCAAGGCTACTACCGGTGGCGCTGAGAAACTGCGAGCCTTCGACTACTTCGAACTATTGCGCTAGACGGAAGCGCTCCTTTCTAATAGCGATCTATCGCTCCAACTACATGATGAAACGGGGGACGAAATCAGCAGCGCGCTACTATTGAACTACATCTAAGGCGAATCGCATTGCTAAAATCAACAGTTGAAACTTAAAGCATGAAATTAGGAAGTGTAATATATCAGCACGGAAAAAATTAAATAAAACAGTTGCACGAGCCTTGAAAAATCATAAAAAAGAGGACTAATTTTGTTCTCAAAACGAAGTAAAATTGATAGCTTACCTCTCTCAAATGAAACCCTTCAATTTGGAATAAAACTTAATTAAATGAAAAAGTTACATGAATGCTATATATTGGGTGACAAATATATGAACATGATTTCGTCTCAGTGGTGTGACAAAAATCTTTGGAAGAAATCGTAGGCTCATTTTCTCTGTGGCTGTACGATAATTATGTACGACTCTTTGAATTACAATTGACAAATATAGAAAATAACAACTGATAACTGAAGCTTTATGGAATTTGGATTTTTACTAAAGATGAAAATTTGATTCCTCCGGGCAATTAAAAAGATTGCTAAAATATTTCATCTACCACCATTGGATGAATAAGTAATACAGCTACATTTACAGATGTAGCTATAACAGCAGTATTGCCCAGTTAATAACTTGGATAGAGTTAATACTGGTCTATTTCTACTATTTTCTAAGGTAATTTATGACGGATTCTTTCCTTTATGTTACTATGGGAGCGTTTTTGTGCGATATTTGGTAACCTTTCAAAGGTTTTTCATAGTCAGTGGCTGCTGAAATCCCTGAAAATTGCGTCAAAAACAGGTCAGGAATGAAGCCCAATTACTGACTTTTGTAATTTCAAGAAGCCGAAGTCTTTATCTTTTAGGCGACCACCCACCATTTATTCAGCAGCAATATAAACACCAACATTGACGAAACGTCTAAGATAAAAGTTCAATGCCATACTATCAATAACATAACAAATTTTGTTGGATATAACTTAGATTTCCAAGGATCGTGTGAGGTCAAATTATTGTTGATGCTCGACATATTCAAATAGTCACTCCAACGTTATTGCATACTTGATATTTTAGTGAGGAAACACTGACGTCACTGTACCAAAAAACTCAAAGTCAGAGAAAAATACTTTTGATTAGCCAAGAATTACACAAGAGTCTTGTTATTTTCGACTTCCCATAATTCGGATATTTTTGGGACCATATTCGGGAAGGATTTGACCCGTAAGGAACTATAGTAAAAGAATACGCATCAGTGTTGTGGAAATTTATCCAGGAAAGATAAGTGGATAGCTGGATGTATTGATATGTATACGATTCGTGAGGTTCAATCGCAGATCTTCATAACACTCGGGTCAGTCCCCTAGTTGTATTGCATAACATTAAGAGTGTAGACGCACACCCAATGAAGTTTTTGAAAATCTGCCGGATGCTTTAAATTGCTGGTTTCCATTTAAAAAGACAAATGCGAGAAAAGTGGTCGAAAAAGACTGTGCTCTTGAAGAGATTTGCAGCATAGAGGGATGTAGCGAAAACCCTGGTTAGCGATTAACTCCCTAGACTTAATATGGTGACAGCGAGAGTAGAGTGGAAGGCAAGAAGGTGAGGTGGTGGTGAGAAGGAGAGTAGAGAAAGTAAGATAGAGGAGAAAGGATGGATGGAGAGGTTCTTAGGGAAGAAAGAAGGATGCTGGTGTAAATAAGAAGCAGGAAGAATGGGTGGAAGGAATGCGGATAACGGGGTACTGAAGGTCAATTTTGGGATATCCTCCCAACTAGCTAATTTACTACTTTTTTCACTACTTAATTTTTACTACTGCATTTAACTGGCGAATATTTGTTACAACAGTGTTTGATAACAAGGAGGGGCGCCGAAATACTCTCTCGACCGAGTGAAAATTTTGTCTTAAACGCTGAGCGTGAACGGGTGACGTGAGACGTTTACCGTAAAACGTTAAGAGGGAGAAGAAGAACTCTCTCCATGGGTGGGAGAACGGAAACAACAGACACGACCAGCGCGCAACGTGAGACCGTGGTACGTGGTAGATGGGCATCTCCCATCTCTTACGTTTCACGTACACTGAAAAACAATGAAAACTCTCACAGGATTTGGCGATAAGGAGCCACCTGTGGGGAGTTATTAAAGTTACGAGTGGATGCATGTCTTTTCTGAACAAAACTTTTGTCTCAAATACTGTAAAAATTATTTCAGTCTTTGGTTTTAGCGCACAGAATTTCCTGACTTTTTTGTACGGAGGGAATCAATGAATGAATTGTTATTTGAAGTTATTGTCAATTAGTGCGATTTAACAAGGTAACTAATGAAATGAAAAAGCTTGCATGGGATTGTTACCATTGGTTAGACCGTGAACATTTAGTTAGGAAGGATGAAACACGTTTTTGTCTTAAGCTATCTAGTAAAGTCATTAACGCCACGAAATACGTAAGTGCCTCTGGAGTCTTGAAAATTAATTGTTAGCTCCTGTTTACATTCGCTACGGAATCCCTTTTGTGCCTTTATCTGTCAATTTTTTCCTAAAGCAACGTTTAAACGTAGCAGTTGACTGCTATGACAGTCGCGAGATGCGCGATATATCTATGCTGCTATGATGCGTCTGCACCAACTTCTATGCAGCTTAAATCCGCTATTTAGGCGTTGTCATAACAAATAAAAAGAGTTTTATTTCAATAGTGATTGATGCTTAAATTTTCATGAAATTCTTCGAACAATAAATTCAATTGACGATTATCTTTTGTTCCCATTCTTTAAAGAGTTAGAATCTCCCCTTTTGGGGAGGGATATCCTTGTAAACATCCAAATTCCGTCGTGTATTGCTTTACCTTGACGATTGTTGATATTGTGTTGGATACATTTCCGCTGGAAAGTAGACGGGCTTCGACTTTGCTAATAGCTCGAACGTGGATCGATATCGTTCGACATGTATCCAGTATCGACCTGAACTCGCATCGCAGTTGCTATTTACACATGCGAGTAGGGCTTAATAGTTGTTAACAGTTGACTGTCATAGCAGTCAACTGCTACGTGTAAACGCACCTTAAGGGTCGCGAACGTCGATTGTGTCCGCTGGAGAAAAATTTCCCGCTTCACGTTTCCCTTGAAAAACTCACGTCACCCGCCTACGTCGATTGAGTCCCAGACTTAAACCGGCACAGGCCGCGAGGCCCCCGAGACAGTGCCTTCACAACATCACCCGGCGATGGGTGCTGATATGACTGCTTCTTCATGTGGTGCAGAGACGCTGCGTTCCTCTGCAACACCGTACTCACCAGTCTGATTAAGGATTTCCTCGATGACGTCGTCGAACTCCGGCTGGTGGTTGGAGCCGACTGTCCCCCTGTTTGTCGACCCCTCCGTTGCCGTCGCCACTGGCGAGGGCATCGCGACTGCAAACAAAAGAAAGGAGAGAGGTTATCTTTGTGAATGGCGGCGATGGAGACAGGCACTGGCACGCAAACCATCCTCCGAACAGAACAGAGGTAGAAAGAGAAATGGTGGAATGTTATGCATGGAGTATATGATTTGGGGAATGAGCCTCCTGTTCCCTTCTAGGGCCGAGGTCCTCGACCCACAAGCAGAGGGGCGTGATCTAAGGAACACCGTTTGATTCCAGACCAGTCGGCGGCGACATGCTCCAGATTTCGCGTCATCAAAAGGCTCTCTCAAAAGACCACTCTAGTGGACGGTATTCCGGATATTTCAGTTGTCACTTTGTATCAATAATTTATTTACTTCTTACATAAATGCGTCCAAAGGGAAGTATTAGATGGTGCTAGCTCAGGCGAAGTAAAAGTTACATTGGGTGTTCCCCAGGGAAATGTGATAGGCCCAATTTTATTTCTTCTTTACATAATTACCATGAATACAGTAGTTAAATTAATAGTTTTCAATCTTGAATAGAGTAGTTTACAGCCATTAGCATAAAAAGTAGCCAGTGATGCAGTAATGTATAAAGAAATTATAAATGAATTGGTCATTCAATCTTTAGCAAGGGATATAGATGCGGTTGATGGCTGGTGTGTTAGTTGGCAGCTAGAATTAAATTTGAAGAAATGCACGACAATGAACATTTATAAAAAGAAACTATTTCCCCGTAATAATTATTACATTAAAGAAACCGAAGGCATGTCATGGGAGAAACATTCGTAAAAAGGGTTCTAGGCAAATGCGTTGATAGAGTACGAGAAAGAAGTTATTTTACACGTGTCAGGCCTCATTTAGAATATGCCGCTAGTTTATGTGATCCGTACGAGGAAGTTGTGATAAAGGAATTAGAGCGTGTGCAAAGGAGATTAGCTAGATTTGCTAAAGGCCGTTATGATGTTTGCGTTAATGATTAAATTGCTACATAGACACTGCTACATATTTCCCGCTGTTAAAACAACCCTACTGAATAATATAGTATTACTTATGCTTTATATTTCTGCGAAAAATTATCTTCGGAATCTTGTCATCCCAATCAACTACAATCACAGCTTCTAACTGGGCAATTTTATTGCAGTTGACGGACTGGAACAAAATATGCATCGAGAGAAGAAAACAAAGACATGAGCCAATTCAGAGAGCAACAGCATTATGGAATCCTATTCTTTCCCTCCGACGGATAGGTAGGGAGAGCATATCGTAGATGATATAAGCGTAGCCCCGTTTGACCGCAATGGCTGATTGTGTCACATCTGAAACAGCACATTGCGATGAATGTCACCGCCAAGGTTGCAATCATTGAAACCATTACAAGTTGGTATTCGCGAGACAGAAGCAATCGGATGTTCTATTAAATGCTATGACGAGAAAGCGAAGAGGATAGGGGAGGTCAGGCGCTTTATAGGTTGCCAATGACGTCAGACGTCCTAAGGATAAGGTTTCTAGTGCATGGGAGCCCGAACAAAAGATTTTTCGAAGCATCTGTGGATATTATTTTTAATATGGATACACTTTTGATGCTTTTCGAAATTTTTCTTCTATTAAAATGAGCCAGAACAAAGAGAGGGCAAGTAGACGTTCGTGCGACATACGATAACCTGGGTTTTTTTTCTGCATTAGCTGATATGAATGCTGCGATGACGAGAGTAAGAGGCTGATTTTGCATTTTGAATCACAGGATAGGGAAACGTCGAACTGAATCAAGGCTCTTTGTTTCAAAATTAATCAAGTACGGTATGATGTTCTTTGTTTTTAATTACGGTACCAGAGAGAAAAAAATTATGATTTCATGTGCATGGTAGCCCAGGGGGTAGAGCGTTGAGCTGCTAACCTGAGGTTCCCTGGAGACGTCTACGAACATGTCCTGCCAAACCCAAGACGTTTTATTTTCTGTATACCAGAGATTTCCATGTAATATAGATGGCAATGGGATAGAAACCGACCTCCCTCATAGTGATATTCGGATGAGCTCTACCCGCATCAAACTTCAGCTCAAACACAACTCTCCTATTCTATGATTCCATGATGCATAAACTGTCACAATGGGGTTTAAAAATACTGCATTATCGACGGTGAATCAAATTATAAAAAGTTTTGGGGTCTTACCTCAATACTTTATAGGCAAAATTCAAATAAATAATAGTGGAAGTAGGTTGAGGGGAAAATGCAGATCAAAATTGCCGATGAATGTCATTTTTAGCTAATATATTGATAATATTTCACCTCTCTGCCAAAGTGATGCTTCATTAAAGCAGAGACTACTCGTCTCTTAAGAGTCATGTGGTATTCTAGCATACCTCCATATACACTTCTTTCAAGTTTACAACATAGAAGGGATTATTATTACAAATTTTTAAATTTTATAATGTTTTTATACTTTTAAAGTTGGAAAGTTAAAAAGTTTTGATCGAAAATTTAAGTCCCGTGTGTCACAAATTGTGACTCACAATAAGGCTTTGAATACATAGTGATCTTAGTCGAAAAGTAATAAAAGACACGAAACATGCAACTCTAGAGAATGATACATATAATCTACCCATTGCATCTTGAGGAGTATAAATTTCATCAACAATAGTCGCTTATAATTCAGATCGAAATTTGTGATACTGATTGAATGTGTTCTGCTTCATATGAAATGAATCTTCTTTTTAAAAAATATATCCAAATTGCTTCAATTTGCTCCGAATTGGTTTTCGCACCGATGTAATTTCAGAAAATCAACATGCCTGCCGACATTTTACATATTCTAATTAACAAATTACGCAGCCAGTCTTTCGGAAATAAAGCATTTGGATTATTTAATATTTATAACCCAGTTACGTCAAGCGTAGAAGAAATCTCATAGAAAATGTACAAGATACGTGTTCTGCATCGCACCACAGCGTAATAAGTAAGCTTACTCGATGGGCGTACTTCCATATGTTCGTTGAAATTTAGGTTGTACAATGCACCAGCTAGCAGTGAAGACGGACTTTTTTTTTCTACGGAAATTTAAGGAATTTTGTTCCAATGGCAAGAGAATGGTGTTCATTGTTTTCATATTTATGACTCTCTGGAAGTACTGCACGTGTTGGGTTTACAGGACTGCTACTTAAACACAATTTCCAGCAGCAAGCATACATCATCATCATAATCATAAATCCTCAGATTGGTTTAAAGCAGCTATCCACTGAGTTCTTCTATCGGCTAATCTCTTCATATTTACAGCAAGTATACAACCAAAGTTTTTTCAGGTCATACTTCAGGCTTACTTCCAGGTACAAATCCGGAAAGGAAGGATTCCTGCCTTTAGCTCTCCAAAGAATTCGGCTGCTACGGCCTTTGACAAGATTTGACAAGGAAGCATATTACTCACAAACTCAACTTCCTGGAAATGATTCCCTGAGGCGTCACGACAAAGCAAGTGCCCTTGAATGAGGAAACCATCGAAGGAAAGGTCACTTAGGTATTTGACTCTTCGAAGATGGGTCATGAATATTGATCGCTGACTCTAGCAAGGAAATGATAGCTGAAGAACTGGAGGGTTTAGAAACAGTGTTCGCCCAAACCTACCTCACAACGGTAGATAAAGGTAGATAACATGTAGATAACCTACTCATTACAATAAAACAGAAAAGAGCATTCATGGTAAGTGACTACCATCTGATGGAAGCTTTTGCGGGAAATATGAAGTGAATTCTGCCCTCTACTGGTCTGAACGAAAGACAACTTGGGGTTCGACAAAGTTAACATGCCCTATCTGAATTTTCAGGTACTCTATTTTAGGTTCTCTTCATAATGCATTGCATGGTGTGGATGAACTGAAGAAACGCATTCTTCTGGATTAACAATCACAGCAATGGCCACTATGATCCCATGAGAGATGACATAAGCAGGAGTCCAGGGGAATTCATAAATGGCACCCGTGAAAGCGAACGGGAAAATTAAGGCGTAGAGAAAAATAAAAAGTAATGAAAATAAAATTTTGATGGACTGGCAGAATAACCCGTGACATGAGGCGGCAAAATGGTGATACTATTTTATGTACGAAATTATTTAATTCCATAAAGTAGTAGAATTTTAGTTCCTAGGTGCATATTTGGTGATCATCAGTTTTCTTCGTTGATCTTTATCGCAGGTCGCGCTGTGATTTGCTTCGTCATCGCCGGATAAGCCATCATTATTCGCTGAAACCGCTCGCAATTGAATATTGGTCAACTTCTGAGGTTCAGCTGAGCAAAGGTACGATCAGTTCCACTGGAAATAGACTACGTGACATGATCTCCTCTCAGATATACTTATGCGGAGTTATGCTTATACTTATCTTTAAGAGAACATATCAGGCAGCATAATAAAGGGAGGTGAAATTTCGTTGGAGTAGCCCGTAGTGTATTTATCATGATTTATTAATTATAACGCATGTATGTTAGCAAAATACAGAAAAACATTTTTAGAGATATGCTTTTCAAACTAGTAATAACTCCTTTATAATCTAATCATCTAGATAACGTAATCTTTATATCTAAAAATTTTTCATGCAGTAGTAGTATTGTAGCCTTTAGTTGCATGCAAGTTGGTGATCTTCACCCCTACCACACACCCTCGCGGTGGCTGGCAGGGTATTACGTGGACTTAGATGTATTTAGATAGACGTATGTCTCAAACATCGAGAGATGAATGAATTGAATCAGATATCGGACCACGCCAGCAATACCAAGGGCCTCCAAGCAATTCACCGAATTTAGTTTTCGTTAAATTATATCAAGAGAGTATATATTTTCTTCGGCCCACGAATCAACCAAAATCAATCAGCAGCCAGTGATAAAAAAAACGAACGGAACTGTATCGTGGGAAGGCTTTTTAGTGGCACCGAATGAAGTTCTGACTCGCGCGGGGTCAGCCGTAGGAAATCTTTCGAAGCACTTGCCGAGTTAATCTCTTGGCAGCGTTTCGATAAGAATTGGCTTACTTGGCCTCCGGAGCAGAAAGGTTAACGCTGCTAATGGAGTGTGTGCTCGCGAGTGAAGTAGAAGACATCTCGAGGCTTTCCTTTTGAAGGGGATTCGGAATTGAAGCATTGAAAGGATCGAAGCATGGAGGTATGATTTATGCATGCTACAGAATGTGATTCAATTTCCGTCAGTGATTTGTGAGAGGAAAGAAGTCTGGATCCCAAAGGACGGCATTCAAAGTCACTTGGTGTCGTAAGTACAAAGCCAACTGCTCCTCATTTACCCGGTTAGGCACGTGTGTGCACCGTGGGTAAGAGAAATATTTCTTTTTCAAGGAATATGCCACACACTAAGTAGCAAAACAGCAAATGAAGGAGAAACTATAACGCCATTTGATTTGGCTATTGTGAAATATAAATATATGCACTATAATAGATACTCACTGTCTAGGGCAAAACTGTTATACACTTTGGACGTAGTACTGGAATGTTTCAATAGTTGACGGGGTAAGAATTTTTTCTCGTTACGTCACAAACGCTTTAATCGCTTCCATTGCTTTCGTTTTTCAAATCGAATGAAGCGGCACAATACACATGGTATGGTTGTACTTTTATTCTGGAATTGTAATGGTGCTATATGCCTTTACCTAACGTCAACAGTCACACGGATAAGTTAACATTTCTCTCGCTATTAAAGCAAATACATCTTGTCTCCGGAGGGATTCCTTGTCGTTTCATAAAAAACATAATCCAAGGAGCAGACGGAGCAGGCCACAAGTCACTTCTCGATTGTGTCACATAAGTTGAATAGAAAAACGAAAGCGATGGAAGTGATATAAATCGTTTGTGATGAAACGCGAACAATTCTTCCCTCGCCATCTATGGAATCCTTCCAATACTACATCCAAAACGTGCAACAGTTTTGCCCTATACGGTGAGCCCTCTGCATTTTATAACTTTTCTGTCTCGTAGAATGCATTTAGATAATATTTTCCTCTTAACATGCATTTTCTGAACATCTCCTCCACTCCACAAATGACTTACTCGGATCTAAATATTAACGAAATATCTCCAGAGAATAATAATAAAATTTTCAACCTCCTTTTGACTCGCTTGTTCAGTATTCTAGCTCTTATAATGGTCTACAAACCCCCAGGAAACAGGCAGAGTGTGTAAGAGAGACACGATCGATTTTAAATGAACCTACTCGCCCTCAATACATTTTCCCTTTCTAATGTGTAATACAACAACTATTTCCGCATGAAATTTCTTTCCATCAACTGAATAAAGGTGGAGAATACCGAAGAAAAACAAATAGAATTTTGGTATACTCTTAAATCGAAAAATAATATTTATTTTGAGCATGAAGCACATTCAATTGATACATGTTCATCAAATTCATACGTGAAAAAATAAATTATAATCCACTCAGATGCTTAATCAACTGAAATTCTCCCATGTAATCTCAGTTCTTTATTTCTTTGCTATCTTTGAAAGTAATATGCGAACGAGATTAATCAGTTCCCGGAAAACGAATCGAAATTAATGTAGGGTCAATGATCCAATTTGATTCAATTGAAAAAAGTCAATAATTGATTTCCAACATCAAGGCATCAAACACTCGATTGATCCCACGCATTATCATCTCTTCCGATTTATGCTTGACTTTTTTAAATTATGTTTTCTGAGTGATACAGGAAAGAGAGACGGAAGTGTCCGGAGTAAACTTTTCCACCTGAAGATCAAACTTTCAAGGCTATGTTTGTCTCAAATAGCTGGCCATGTGACGGACGCGTTTGACAACATCGGCGCATTAGTAAGGTAAACTATGGAACCGAGGAGAAGTTTAATGTTGTTTAGAGGAAGAGTAGCGTCCCGGTGAGGGCCTTAGGCAACGCTTGCGGGCGAGAATCGTGCAGGGTCAGGCGAGCAAAACATTCGACGCCCGGGTCACTGTACTTGGGATGTCCCCCCCGTGAGTGATGAGGAGAGGAAGGAATCTGGAAAATTTCTAAACTTCCCACCACATCTAGGTCGTGGGAGAATATGATGATTAAGTGGATGGAGCTAGATGAAGAATGGACAAGAAATGATTCTTAGTATTAGTAGTCCACCTGGACTATACAGCCAGCGCATGGGACCCGAATGAATAATGTTTGATCAGAGATCTAGACAGTGTGCAGCGCAGACCAGCTAGGTATCTTAAAAGATGTTACGATAGGTTTAGTAGTGCATCAGAATGGGTAAACATATTAGGTAGGGAATCATTATCAGATTTTAGGTATAAGTACAGATTAAATGTATCACAGCAATCCATAACGAACAGGTTTACGGAAGATGTTAGATTATGTTAGATGTTATTTTAAAAACCCCTAGTATTTCGCTAGATTAGAGCAGATAAATAAGATAAGAGAGATGGATTCTCGTACCAATACATTCATAATGCCTTTTTCCACCGTACAAGCGAACAGAATAGGCAGCATACCTAAGGGATAGGTATGTGAAATATTGTAGAGTAGTCTGTATTGCATGATGCACGTATTACCAACAATACCTTTATTACTATGTTGATACTAACCATCTAGCAGAATGTGAACCTATCATTTAGCATGTTTCCATGCACATAGTAGCTTAGTTGCATGTCAATAGCGCATGTTAGGTGGTCTCCCCCCTGCCACACCCTTGCGGTGACCTGCAGGGTATTGCGTAGATGTAGATGTAGTGTCCTTTCTTAACTTTATGCCGACGGTTTTGTCCAGAAAGTGTGATATTTAAACCACTATGTATGTACATTTATTTCAGTATTTAAAAATAATCACTAGCATAATTTTCCTGTCCAAAGGCTACCAAATATTCGATATTTAAGAATATGTCATTAAACATATTTGAGTTATTCCTAATTCTGAAAATCGCAGCAAAATGTCGCAAAATTGTAACTTCATTCACAAGTTAACTCAAAAGGTCTTTCAAGATGCATTATTTCCTTCACGTCAAAATTAATACGGAAAAAACAGGAAGCAGTCACACGTCACAATATATTAGGAAAGCGATAGACAAGGCCGTAAGTGACAAATATTAGTAGTAACATTTTTGCTATTTAACGAAAGGCAGACTTCAAATGATATGGAGGAAGTTGTGAAGGATATGAAAGTGAAAAATTACGCTGATATGAAGAAGTTGTCCGATAGAAAAATTAAGTGTAGGGCTGCGTCAAACCAATCATAGGAGTTTTGACCTATGATGATGATTAAATACGATTGGAGAATTGTTCCATGTGTTTTTATCATGTTCAACCTTTTAACGCATCATTCGCAGTTACGGTTGAGTGGGACCGAAAAAGCCGCAATGCAGATCGAGTGAAAAACATCACTGCAGTTTCACTTAGACGTTGAGGCGAGTGAAATGCTTACTTTTGTTCGTTATCGCGTGAGATTCCCGTACCATTTTGTAAGGCACTCACAGATGTCGGAGGAAAGACACCTTGCTGGAAAGATTAAATTATAATTATCAGGATCAATAGGTGCATCGAGGCGATAAATGTTGCATTTTTCCCCGTGGGAGATAATTCGTTGTAAACCTTGAGATACGTTGCGGGTGATACAAGCCGTTGCAGTGAGATTTGTTAAGGTAGATAAAACATTTAAAAAAAGATTCATTCAAAGAGCTGTTTACAAGGCACAAGCTAAATCCTTTGGATGAAAATAACCATCGAACCCACACCAATTGGTCGTACAATAAGGAATCTATAAGTAATCTGACCTGTGGTCTATACAGGTTGGTGATATTTAGAGATAAATTTACGTCTAAAATGCTCAAATGCTAAATTCAATTTGTTGGAGGCAGCAATGACTGAAGCCAAATACATGACCTTATTTCTTGAAATATATATAATGCTGCTGCATGACAAAGTCAATGCGAAATTGTCACCAAAAATGATCCAAGTGTTTAAAAATTAACAAAAGGATTCTGCGCAAGGATTCATGTTGGTTTTACTGGCATATCTGAAAATTTTGCCTTTTACGCTTGACTGGGATTCCGGCGCTAGTTTACAGTGGAAATCATATGCATGATTAAAGTTAATACTTCTGAAATAGGCCAAAAGTGAAACGTTAAGACCACCGGGTACCCAGATAGATACCAAACGAACTGGCTTGGCTACTCGAAGGTTACAGAACTCAATCGAGAACGAACGCCTTATATATATTTGCATATGTTGGAATTGATCAAGCGACAATTTTTCAGCAGCTGCAGGTTCTAAAAACTTTACCTCTATTACTATGAGTGATATAAGTGTACCATATCTCACTAATGGAACCAAAGAAAATTGTTTTAGGGTGCTCCAACTACTAATTTCATATCGCACCGTCTAACCCTATTCTAATGTTACCCCTAAGGGAAACGCAACAGCTTGAGGCAGGATTCGAAGCCTCGACCCTTGGGTTATCAAGATGGCTACCTCAACCGGCTGTTATCATTTCAGCAAGACTTTAACGAAGCCGATAAGGCCAATTGAAATTTTAAAAGAGCGATATAGTAGAAAAAAAGGAATGAAAATGTCGGAAGCTACTGAATATAAACAGCATGCAAAGGTGATGAAACTGATAAAAGCTGGATCGTTTTAATCGTTACCAGGTAACGGTTTTCCAGACGCCTCTGCCCTTTTCAATATTCAAAACGCCGCGCGGTAACTGTCACTTTCGATCACCCCAAAAGGGCGAAATGCCTCACTCATTTAGGGAAATAGCCTCAGGGCTCCAATTCGAGCCGATTCCGACCTTCGGAAACGCTTCCTCAACGCTTTATTTCGGGCCACCGTTCCATCGGCTCCTGCGAAATGGTGAAGAAATCGCGAGAACCAACCTTTCCTTCTCCTCCTCCCTCAGACAGGAGGAGCGATTAAGAAATGCATGAGTGTGACCCGTCGGCCAATCAGAGTCTTCCGCGTCAGCATCAAACCGCCCGTATCGGAAAAATCGATACTTTTGACCGTGCCGGGGAGGAGATAACTGACTTTTATTCTTGATAAACAAAGATTATGGCGCGCAGATGACGAGAATGACGCGTCAGCATCAAACCGCCCGTATCGGAAAAATCGATACTTTTGACCGTGCCGGGGAGGAGATAACTGACTTTTATTCTTGATAAACAAAGATTATGGCGCGCAGATGACGAGAAAAAGGTGATACAAGAATAAACCAGGAGAGCGATAGCTTGAAGACGGAAAATTATTGGTCTATGGCAGGCAGAATAACCCGCAATGGACGAAGCAAAACAAAAGAAACAATAATTGAATTAGCCAAAAGAAGAATCCTACTTATACGGCATGAAATTCAAACTTGAAATTACGGAAACACTTTAAGTGTTAAACGTAATTAAGTCATAAACTTAAACATTGCTTCTTTATGGCTTTGACTGGACTCGAATATCGAATACTAGAAAGTATTCGATATTCGAGATCTCGAATAATTATGCTAATTATGCTATATTTGGCGTGTCGATGAATTTAATCATTTAATTCAGAACTGGACAAAACATGGTGTACTAATACTTCCTGATCACTCAATATGAAGATATAAGGATATAGGCGAATGGGCAACTTTGCCAATTTATTTTGCGAAGTCACTGCATCGGTTCATTGACGATTTTACACTTGTATTGCAATGCTGGATTCAAACCCTTATCGCTAGTCCCTAGCTAATGAGACTCCTGCTTTTGCGATTGTCCAGTCGCGAGTGTGGAAGAAAGATGTTGTAGCTAACCAAATGATCATAATTGGACCATGGCATTTATTGTTGACCCTTTGAGGCATTGAAATAAACGGAGCGTGGGAAGCAAAGTGGTGAGAAAAATCCGTTGTGTGACACGCGCAAAGCATTGGAGGGCAAGCGCTGATGAGACTTGAGAAGTGATCTTTAGCTATCCTTATCGATACTCGAATGAGAGGCCGCGACCTCACATTACCGCAATCGATACGACTGCTTTGCCATGCGTTACGATCGCTCGGGGTGGGGGAACACGAGTCTTTCTACGAAAAAAATCGGGAATTTCAATTCACCTCTCGAATCAATTTTTTTCTCCACTGGTTGTAATCCTTGACACTCAGTTTTATTTTCACTCACTTTTAAAAAAAGTTTCTGTAATTTTTGTACTCATTTTTTGCGGCTATATACTTGTAATGTTTTAATTGAATCAATTTTGTACTTAAGGGTGGATACGCTTTTTCACAAATGTACTATTTTTTCTAATATTATTTTTTCCTTATTTGCAATTCAATTGTTCCCGTCTTCAATATCTTTGATTGAGACAAGCCAAAATGTTTTATACTTTTATTTTCTTAGATTTCACAATGCAAACATTCTAAATATTTACTATATGAAACACCATGTTTTTCTTTCAAATAATGCTTCACTCAATAATGTAATACATGTACCTAATATGCCCTGGGTGGAGAGGACGGTAACATCCTATCCCGCCCAGGTAAAATAAACCACAATTCAAGTCTCGAAATGAAGCATCGTCGATCGTCGCTCGTAATAAAGTATCGTAATCGATCATGAATAGGGATCACTCGACCCTGATTTACTCACTGAATTCATAATTCATTTTTAATGCATAGTTTCTGTGTTTCTTTCGCACACGGTTCAGGGTTTCCAATTTTTTGGCGACACCAGATTTATCGGTAGACCATGAAAATATTCCTAAAACGGATTATAACATTGAACAATTACAGTAGGGATAATCGTGGAAGATGATTTCATAAGAAATTCTTGTTTGATGCTTCACTGAAGAACTAGTGACTTTTGAAATCATAAAAATTAATTTTCATCTATTAAGGGCTAAAGTGCATTTCACTGAACGTGACTCTTGTCAGTGTTACGAAAATGACTCAATTATCGTAAACGACACAGCTATCTTGCCCAACTGACCCACGCTGCGGTACTACTGCTAATTTCATGTTTTATTAGAGTTCTGAAGACACAGTTTGGTAATTATATTGCGTTAAACCTTTGCGACTTCCACAGTTTATTAAAACATTCAGTAATGATTTCGACTGTCACGCCATCATCAGATAAGTAAAACTCTGAAATTGTACCGTATGTTAAAATGCAGGGGATCACGGGAAATACTTCACGGAAGTTGGGGGGGGGGGGGGGGAGGGAAACAGTCACGAAGGCAGTGCGGGGGGGGGCAGGATAATATGTAACCAGGGGGATCGGTTAGAGCACATGATTCCATTGAGGATGTAACGCTTTTCCTAAAGGTGAACCTCCCGCTGCTCCAAGTACGTCCTCCGTCTTTTATCCACAAAATGGAGTGATTCCGGTTCGAAGTCACTCCGATGGCACATCCCTAATATCAAAAAACTGTGGAAGTCACAAAGCTTTAACAACTTTCAATGATGGAGTCCCTCCACCAAGTGAAAGCTTCTCGATTTCATCATTCAGTTTTATGATTTAATTCCACTGAAACTATAGTGAGGTGGAGATCAATAATGATTCAGATTCCAAAATGAAGCATCAGAAGGACAAAATAAAAAATTATCTATTTCATTTTAAGTTAAGAACTTACCGATTCAAATTGTACATCCCCTGACGAAATGTGGGGTAGAGAGGGATCTGAATAAGATTCTAATAGCCATGGAAAGGAAAGTGGCCAGATATAAGCTAAAGATAAATAAGAAGAAGACTAAGATATAATTGTTCAGCAAGAGAGAAAGGGCCAAACCCAAAGCTAAACTAGGAAAACAAAAACTTGAAGAGGTGAAAGAGCTCTGTTACCCGGGAAGCCGAGTAACCAATGGTGTACTAAGCAAGAAAGAAATGGTCAGTAGAATAGCCCAGACAAAGAGGACATTCTATCAAAAGAATCTACTTACAACTGGAAATACAAGCAGAAGTAAGTAAATAATTCATTATAACGTACATCTGAACATATCTCTTTACGCAGTGTGGCATGGACGATGACAACAGTGGAGAAGAAAAGGGTGGAAGCATTCGAAATATGGTGCTATCGAAGAATAATGAAGATAAAATGGATCGACCGAGTGACAAATGAAGAAGTCCTAAGGAGAGTGGGAAAAAGTCTTCTGAAAACTGTAAAAAGAAGATGGGACAACTTAATCGGCCATATCTTAAGACGCGATGGCCTGATGAAGACAATCGTCGAGGGAAAAGTGAACGGGAGGAACGGCATAGGAAGATCTCGTATGTGATATATGGAACAGGTCGTAAAGGATGTGAAAAAGAGGAGTTACGTTAATATGAAGAGGTTGGCCGATGGAAGAATGGAGTGGAGGGCTGCGTCAAACCAATCTTAGGATATAACAAATTGCTAGGCTTTACTTCGTGGAACCACATATTGATAACGTAAATAAATTCAATTTGTAAAATTCCGTAGATTTAATGAAACCGACAATGACTGTGTAAGTCGAAACCTAGGTCGGTTTTAATAAATCTGTGGAATTTTGTAAAGTGAATTAATTTACGTTGTCAATCTTAGGATTGTTGACCGGTGATGAGAGATGTACAAATATTAGGAGACTCTCCCCTTTTGGAAAAGATGAACAAATGAAAGTATTCCAAAATGTAGAGTGAAAAAACGCAACGCCGAACTTTCTGGAACATGTCATTCCAGCGCGTCCATCGAGCTGAGTCGCGCGGGACCACTCGCGCATGGGGCCGATTTTCGCCCTCGAAGAGGATGGGGGGCAGGAAGGGAGGGAATTCAGTAGGTCGCTTCCGCCCCGAATGAGAGGCTCCAATTGAAGGATTTGCATTGCTCCCCCCTTCGCACACACAGCAGAGTGGAGTCCGTCCCTCAGGCAGACTCATGCTGTCACTCCAACGGGGGGAGGAGGGAGGGAGAAGGGAGGAAGAGGGAGGCGTAGGGAGGAATGGGGAGGGGAGAAAGGGAGTGAGGGGAGAGGGGGAAAGGAATGGGAAATAATGGCCCAGGGAAAAGGAGTGGGTTTTGGAGGAAGAGAGAGAGAGGGAAATGAGGAGACCAAGAAGAAGAAAGGGAGAGAAAGGACATGAAGCAATTATAAAGTACAAAATAGACGTGGGAGAGAAAGAGAGGAAGAAGAGAAAATGGAGAAAATGCTGCAGAAATCAGAGATGCGAGAAATTAAGGAGAAAATAAAGATAAATTTATTGCACCACTTGAAAAACAATACGGTAAAATTTTAACAATGCAGTAGTGGAGCTTTACGTAGCTTCAGTAGTTTTCACCAGTATGGAAGCTACCAGCAATTATATATGCGTCAGAAAACTATCAGTAAAATATAATGCAATCGCTTTTTTTTGACATGAGCAAATATTTAAGAAACCTGAATGAAGAATATGCCAACAAAATAAGAGCACAAGGATAAACGATAATTTTCTTATAATTTTTTACAATTTTAGAAATTAAGAACGGCTACAAACAAATTATATTGCAATTTTTGACACAATGAGAACAAGAAGCATAAGAGGTAGGAAATGAGGAAAGAGATGTGAACAAAGAGAGGAGAAGATAGGAAGAGGAGAAAAGGGAGGAAATGCTGCAGAAATCAGAGTTGAGAGAAATTAGGGAGAAGCTTAAGAGATAGAAAAAGAAGAAAGAGATGTAAGCAAAGAGGTATAGGGAATGAGAAAGAGGCTAACATAGGAATAGTAAGAGAGAAACAATAGGGAAGCAGTGAGAGTGTTAAGGAGGAGATGCAGAGGGGAGGGTGGAGAAGGAGTGGGAGGGAGGGCACCTCCTTTCCCTCCCCTATCGCCCCTCCCGCCCTCCCCTCCTCCCCCCACCCTCCCGTGTCCTCCTGAAGGGGTCTGCCCAATTGACCCTTGTCCCATTGATGGCGTCTGCGGATCTGACGTCCATAATACCCGTTCTCCTCTCCACGTCTCGGCGCGCGACCTTTGGCGATAGCTCGAGTGAAAGAGCGCCGACGGCGAAACCATGAATATAATATAGATGTGGTTATGTGCTATGGATGCCCTCGCGAGAACCCCTGCTCAGGGAATTGGGAGGCATTTCCTTGACGAATTCCATTCACTTTTCCATTCACGAAAAAATAAGGTGACTTAACTAATGTCTAAAGCCCGTGTTACACGGTCATTGATACTGCGCAGGCTGTTGCGAGAACACTTGCGCAAGAAATATTGCACCGTGTAAAGCGACGACTTGCGAGGACAGCTAGCGCCACTGCGCGAACGCTTGCGAGCAAATTAGAACATGTTCTAATCTGATACATGTGTTCGCGCAAGTTTGAAGTTTATTTCTCTCACTAGATGGTGCAGATGTAGCGGCAAAGAACGGCCTGGGGAATTTTAGCAATTAAATAGTTGTTGATGATTGAGTTGGGTGTTTTTGTTTGCACTCGACTCCTTAGGTAGTGAATAAAGTGCAATAATGATGAGCTGGGCGATTAATCACGTGGAAGCTTAAATTTCGTGCGTAAAGGAAGAACCTGTTACCTTGGCCCACATCCGTTTGTTCGTGGTGCAAATTTTGGGCTAAGTATACGGGACTAGGGTCTCTACTATTATGTTTAAACTATGTCTTAAAACATATTTAAAGGGGTGATAATTCATCGCATCTTTCACGTCCAAATAATTGCTACTTCATAGATCTTGACGTTATGCGATATATTGACAGCATTACCGCTCCTGAATGGTATACTGTCACTGACATAATGCACCGACGATTGCACCGTGTAAAGCTATCAAGCAAGCATCCTCGCAATTCTCTACGTCACGGACTTTCGCAAACGACTGCTCAAACGCAATCAACATCAACTTGCGCAGTTTCAATTACCGTGTAAAACGGCCTTAAGACAAGCAGGGTATGAACTGTGTTAGGTGCAATTCTTGCCATGCACGTAGTGGGAGTAATTTGTATTAATACAGTACATTCTTCATGAGAAGTGTCTGACGAACATTGCCCAAGACAAGAAATTAGTCATAGCACTGTGGCCTGGCGTACAAGCTGGTGATAATTGTTTAGAATAAATACTCCAACTCCTGAGGTAATTGCAAATTCTCTGACTTTAAGTCAATTCGTAGGCAATGACGGCATCCATGACAGAAGCAGAATTTTAACCCGGGGCCATAGAATTGTTTGGCTGTCGAATCATGGACGACATCTGACACTTTAAGAAGAAATTATTTCGAATGGAAATGCAGAGACATTGGAAGCAAAATAGACTGGAACATTGTAAGGACCATAAACGTAGTCCTTCTAGGAGAGGATTCCAGTCTAGTGTTTTGATACAGATAAATGGAAAAATATGTCAGGTGAAATTATGCTTGGAGGAAAAACATCAGAGAGGAGTCGAAAATGGTAGGGGAGGAGAAGGATTGGGTATGAGAGAATATAAGGAGACATAACAAGTTAATGTAGGATTGTTGATGGTGGCAGAGCAATCAATTAAAAAGGTGAAAGAAGGGTGGTATTAGATCAACTCGGACGATTGCCGAGCGATAGAAAAGGATAATGAAGGGAATAAGGGGTGCTTGGATATAAAGATTATGAGGGACTTACCATATGCGAGGAATTATTTATGTGAGAGGATTAGAGATTACCTCTCATTAGGGGGAGGGGATGGGTGGATAAAGCGCAAAATAAGTTTGTAGCCCTAGAAATGCTTGAAATATGAGAGACTGCTTGGGAAGTTAACATGCCTGTTTTTAAGCAGAAAAGGAAGTGATTTGAACCGCCCTCACGAATTTTATCTCCATACATTTCAAGGCAGTCATCATTGTATGGTGGTCCAATAAATAGACACTGTATTTGGCGGTTGATACTTGCGTCGTCATGGGTTGAGTGAGACGCAGATGTCCTCGTGTTCTTTAGAATTGAGATGACTACGCAAAGCTCCCATTAGACCCGAAGTGCACCGTCAATGAGGCGATGGGCTCGTGCCCGCCCTCAAAAAGAGTTAGTCACGAACCAAGGCTGTGGAGGGATAAGATTTTTGAGAATCTACGTTCTGCAATGGAATAAGTTAGATTAGAGACGTACTCTGCATAGCAGGGGACACAGGCTGTAATAGGGCCTTCAATGCGTAGTCATAAGCTACAAAAGATCAAGCCTACCTACTTCTATGTACCCGAAAGCATTCTGTCGTAGAACAATGAAAAGAACGTATCTACGGCTGTAATAAATAACAAATGAAGCTTAAAATCCACAAAGCAGTAACCATAAGGGGGCAAAGGAACAAAAAAGGGGGGAGAGGGGGAAGGAAGGAGTATATACAAAGTAAGGGAGCTCTCAATCATACGTACAAAATCAAGCATACTCGTACTTTGCCCCCTTATGATTACGGATTTGTGGATTTTAAGCTTC
Source organism: Platycnemis pennipes (assembly GCA_933228895.1). NCBI lineage: Eukaryota > Metazoa > Arthropoda > Insecta > Odonata > Platycnemididae > Platycnemis > Platycnemis pennipes. The sequence goes on along the minus strand of OW121854.1, from coordinate 119,695,620 downwards.
ATTTGTCATTCTGTCGTATTTTACATGCATTCATTATCCAAAAAGATATTTCAAAGATATTAACATCATCTCACCTTAGAAGAAATAAGAAAGTTGGCCGAAGTCTGGCCAACATCTAGCCAGAGTGGTCAACCAAAGATCACGGGTTTGGATGTTAAGCTTGTTTTAATATTAGAATTAGCATTGAGTTAAGCTGGTTAGAGAGAGCGATGTAACATTAACTGATGGGAATCCTAAAATCTAATTCTACTGCTACTACGGAGGCTCTAGCATCGATAGAATGCCTATATCTACATCTACATCCTGCATTGAGAGCTACCACGTTGTGTATGGCAGGAACTAACTGGTAGACAAGAGCGAAGCAAGGCTCACTGATAGCACAGAGGATGGGCGGGGAAGGAGACAAGAAATGAAAATTACGGCCAGTAAAAGTCATTTTTTCTTCAACTGATCAGGTTTGTGGTCCATAAAAAAGCAACGATCCTTTTTAAAAGATGTATGTCCTTTATTCATTACGTAGGGGAATGTAAATGAGGATTCTTGCTTACAATTTGGTCCCAACATTTCGAAATAGATTGGACTATACTACCTATACGCATATCTCAAAATAAAAAAATGAATTATATAATCAAATACAAACCCTCGCAGAAATATGAGGTATCCGCTACATTGTTGGAAAATACTTTTCTTTTGAAAGCCATGTTCCCTTAACATATGGCCTGAAAAGTCTTCAAGAATGTTAAAAATAACAAGGAAGGTGGAAAACGGCGTTTTTTAACACAGTTGAAAATAATTTCGCCCAGTTAATATCATGGTCTTTCTGAATACCGGCAGGTGAAAAAAGAGTACAATTGGAGAACGCTTTGGACTTTCCAGCCAATGCATGAGTGATTTATTATCACATAACGAATTCAATATGAGTTTTTCAATCGATGTCTACCATTCTTTCTCGGGCGAAATGCAAATTTGAAGTCTGAAAACGATTTAAAGTTTCAGAAATGTGCGTGGAAGAGAACAGAGCAACAGAGCCTTTACCATGCTGTTTTCATTGCCAAATATGATAGAGTTTGTAAAATGAAAAAAACCTGTATTTTTTCCGTTTTTTGAACCGTCAATTATTCCTCTAGCTATAAGCGGCGAAAAACTGATGTTTTTAACCCTTTCGGAAAAGTGGGCGTGGTGCAACCTCTGACGTGTTCGACTTCGTCAAATCACAACTGAGCCCGAGAAGCTACTTCGCCTCATCGCAATGGGGGAGACACAGCTGATTCAGCCAATAGAAGCTGTTGTAACAGAATCTGTGAGAGCAGACCTTCCGAGAACCCCTCTCCACTCCCTTCCCTTCCGCTAAAAGCAGTCAAGGACGGGAGGAAAATGACGTCAATGGTATCAAAGCAGTTTCTTCGGTGGGCGTAACCTTTTGCTAATTTTAATTTTTGATTTTTGAGTGAATGGCTCGGGTTAGAAGATTAATTTTTTCACTAAAATTCATTTTTCGTTTCCATCTAACGATTTCGTGTAGAACATTACGGTTTCGGTTCCAAGTAAACGCCCCCATTGTTTACGATAAACGGAATGATGAACGAATGAGGAAGCGCTGGTAGGATCTGGGAAAGAAAGAAAATTGCTGACAGAAATTAGGAGAATGCAAAGTGGGCCGATGGAACAGGACATGGGGACATGGGATGCTGAAGGTCGTTATTGAGAGCAGAAGTAAGGACGAGGAAGGAAAGAATTAAGGTATTACGGGAAATATTGAAAATGGGCAGGGAATACGGCAATCTGAAGAGGGAAACAGCATAGGGGAGAAGCTGGTAGAGTGATCATATAAAAGCAGGAGTAAGGACACTCCACCAAAATCTACCCTACCCCGAACAACACTATAAATGTAAAATGTAGGATGTAGGATAAAATATAGGATAGGAGAAAAATAAATGTAAAAATGTAGGATGGCCTCTTTCATGTAGGTTATTTCTCATGAGCTTCATTTTACGACCTTGAGGTGAATACCTCAATCGAAATAATTCCCAGAACTCCGAGACACGCTTCGGTAAACAGTGATCACAGCAGGCTCCAAAAAAGTAAAGAGTCCCAGATATAACGAGGCCGACTCGCAAAACTGTCTCTTTTTTTATCTCATGAGGAAGAGAAGGATTAGAACTCGTGAGGAAGACCTCAATCTCTGAGACGACGACGACGACGCTGGAAAAAAGGAACGGGTAAAACCTTTTTCAATGCCGACGGACAACAATGAGCGACGATAAACGCCGGGGAAGACACTCGGCCGTGTTCTGGGGCGTAGAGATTGTGGAGTCGAGGAATTCGCCCAACGTCAAAACAGACGCTCGGCTCGTCTTCACGGCCAATGCCGACGATTGACGGGCATTTTTTAAACCTCATGAACGACTTGATTCTACCCGGGAAAGAAAAAATAACGGTGCACATAGAAATACTTCGGTAAATTATTCATTTAAAAAAAAAGGGAAAATAAGCAGAATGCACGATGGAGGATGCAAGCAGTTTGAAATGTTATCCAAACTAGATTATCAAATGTGTAGTACTATCCAGTAATTTTTTCACCACCAGGGTCACTGCGTACTTCGATAATAATTTTTTAAGCACAGAAAACTAACGAATTCAGATTAACTTCTCACAAATTTCAATGGGCAAGGGCAATGGGAAATGCTTTCAGGTCTTATTTTTTGTCGGAAGAACGTCCAACGAGCTCTCATTTTAAAACAAGGTGGTTACGTACTTTAAATAATTATTATGTCTTATTAAGGAGGTTTAATATTTAATAAAGGGGCAACTCTGTGGCTTTCCGTCAAGTAATCGAGAAGCGAATAATTCCCGATTTAATATCACAACTATTCTGCATGTTAATTTCTTGTTGCTAAATGCGAGAAAGAGAACGGTAGAGTGGTGGCCTAGTGGGTAGAGCGCTTGGCTACTGATCGAAGGGGCCCGGGTTCAAATCCGGGTTAAGTCTTTGGACGCCCCCGAACGAAAAATCCTCGGAGTGCGAGGTGACCCAGGGAAAGGAACTGGCCCCCCTGCCTTGAATGTGTGAGATTCACATGCCTGTGGCTGAGTACGGGGTGAGCTCTACCCTCACCTATCAAAACCAACCTTTGGGTTGAATCACTGAGTGTGATGCGAGAACGGAATTCAACAGCATATAAAGAATACATGGAATGTATTCTTTATATGCTGAGCATATTGATTGGACCACAAAGCTCAGTTTAAGACATGTAAAACCTGGTATAACCCTTTGTATACAACGTTTCTTAGGCTGGCCACAGTTTCTTTGCTGTAACATGCAAATTTAGCATACAAGAAGTAAATGTTATAAATTTCCTTGGAGTACTACAATGCTTGAAAATTTGAGTCAGGAATATCTAACACAACTACTGTGGATGAATAAAAAAATACGTTAAAAAGATTCCTGCGCACTCGCATAGGCACAACTCATAGGTTATTCAAAGTCATACTTACCAAAGAAATTATTTGGATACTTGAATGTAAATATATTATTTCAAGCAATTCTATCAATCAATTTTACTCACGTTATTTTTCCCAGCTTAACATCCATTCACTAAGATGCTAAGGGAGAATGAAAACTCAAACCGTAAGACAGAACTCAAAAGATAAAAACATGTATTAGAGTTCGCAATGCGAACGGAAATGCTTCAGAAAAATAAATTGTTATCAATCCATGAATAACAGAGCGATGACGTGATATTTTTGAACGTACAGGCAACCTAACCAATCCTACTGAATATAATCGGATAGTTCCGGATCCTCTGAATTCGTTCTTCGGCATTCAAATTTTAAAAGTGGCAGTTCCCCCTTGATTCGATCTGTTTGAGTCGTATTTTCAAAAGACCGCGATTTCTTTTCACGCAGAAATTCCCTCGGGCATTCTTATGTTCCCACGCTCTTGCTCTTGTTTGCGAACGCCTTCTCGGAAATGTACTTAAGTGAAGTCCACGTTGAAATTGTTATGAATAAGGGAATTGGCCAATGGGAAGGAGGCATTAAGGGGGAAGTTTCATTGTCATAACGTGCGTCATTCATATGACGGGAAAGTTTTGAATAAAGGAATATGAATAGACAGGACTGCATCAATGCATCTCTACAATACATTTTTCATTTGGAAAACACTGCCAGTATATGGGATCCATTCGACATAGGCCTAAATAACGAACTTGAACGGACGCAGCGAAGATCAGATACAAATGTAAAGGGGCGGTATGATAACCATATTCTCGTAACCAGTCTATTAAATGGACTAAATGGAAATCATCGTCAAATAATTGGCTGAAATTTAGACTTAATCTCTTAAATAAATTCCAAGATAATCTTTTCACTCACGACGTTGAAAATATTTTGCGATCTCCAAATTACTATCATAGACTGGACCATAATCACAAAATTAGAGAAATCGATCGCCGAACTGATTGATTCAAAATGTTTTTCTTTCCTCGTACAATTAGGGATATGAATAGCTGTAAATATATCCAATAACACAAATACGAGTATATCAATTAATAGAATAGGTAGCTGCATGTTGGTATCAGGACTTTAAGCTAACTCAACGGACAGTATGTTTTTGAATGCTTGCTTTGCTATTTTATCCTTTTTATATTGTGAAGCATAGACTTGTATATTGTTACTGGTCTTTTTTTATGCATGATACACAATCCATGTTTGGTGTAAATTAACCCCCTGTCACACACCTATATGGTGGCATGCAGGGATTTTATGTAGATGCATCCGGTGCCCTTGAAGAGGCCATTTCGATCCTCTGTCTCCGGACTACGGTGCCATCTCAAAGCTATAGGTACCATCTAAAGCGGCTCTTGGCAATATTTTTGCTTCCACGTATTCAGACAGGGTTAGAGTTAGAAATTAAAGTGCTCAAACTGATTAGATTATATCGCATACTCTAACACAACTTCATACTTTACTTAATCCGAAGATAAAAGCAGTATCTATTACTAAAACAGAGTTTTAGTCCGTGAACTTTTTGCTGTCAAGCTAGTGCGTTACTGGCCGGCACATGCATTTGCTTCAGATATCTACAAATAATTCAGAGCATGGAACATGAACTGCAGGTCCCTGAAATATTATAGTGATTCTAAATCATCAAGAACACTGGCCAACGGAAACCACTGATTTACAATCACGTAAGCTGGTCTTAATTTATGATAATACACTTATTTTTTTATCGTACAATTCTCTACTCGAGCTGTCTGATGATTAAGGTAAAATCTAAAGAAATAAGAGTCGAGAATAAGGCATTTCCACTAAACTCTCATTTTGTCTCGTGAAATGTGGCGGCACTATAGTCAATAAACATAAATGAACAACCAGTTTAAGCAAAAATGAACGAGTTGAATCCATTTCGTTGTACAGTAGCTATAAAAAGACTGGAAGAGTGCAAAATAATTTTAATTTGCACCTAGAAAGTATCCCACAAGTGGCAGAAAGTATCACTGATAGGAGGATTTGGAACATATTTTTACGTTTCCCCTCTGATAAATATTAGGCGACCTATATTCGGTGATCTGAAAATATAGTCAGTTTCAAGTACAATGCATCACTAAATAAATATTAGTTCCATTTTCTTATCCTTCGACGTTCTTTATCCGATGATTTCCGACCCATATCCTGCGATCTTATCGAAAAGAGAGGTTATGAATGGCTTGGATAGCGTGAATCGTAAACCTAATTTCACAAGTGGCATTGGTAAGTGGCCGCTCCGCATGAACCCTACTATGAGCACCGCAGGGCACAAAAGCTATCAAATACTACTTGAACATCATTCAACCTTCACTCAGGTGATCACAGTAAAGACAAAAGAAGACTGATAATGTGACACGCCCAAAAGGCTCTGAAATCTTCCCCGAGAAACAGTCCATCCTTCCCCTGCCACAGCGTTTTGGTGAATTCAAGTAGCAAGGCTTGTTAAAATTCCATCCGCGTGCTGCGTCATGAACTTAGACGCCTGGGAGGAAAGACAGATGCCGTATGAAGAAGAGGCGTGTAGGATTACTTTCTTCAAACATAATACCGGATAGACAGGTGAGGGCAACTTCACGCAAAAGGCAAGCCCAAAGGCAACCTTACTTCATTCGGTCTTTCTCTTTCCCATAGCCAGGCAAGGTTTCCCATGGAACATGTTGCGTGACAATCATTTAATTAGAGTTGCACTCAGACAGTCTACAGTAACTACCCGGATTCGAAAATGGGACCCAAGGGTCAGTGTCCACTCTCCGCATCCTCTACTGAATGTGGGCAAACAGCGACCCCTGTTTGCACGAGTTGTGAGTCGAATCATTGGTGAAACGCCAAAAATCCTCGAAAAACGACCTCCGGAACTTTAGTTCATCTACATCTACATCTACATAATACCCTGCAAGCCACCACAAGGGTGTGTGGCAGGGGGTGATTGCTCACCAAACATGCACTACATATCATGCATAAAAAAGGAATAGTATTAATATAGTAGTCAGAACTACACTATTTAAAAAATATAGAAATTGCAAAGAAAACATGCAAAAACATTCTGTTAGTAGGGTTAGCTTTAAGTACTCATACCAACATGCAGCTACCAATGCTATTCATTGCTACTCTCCGATAGGACATATTTACCGTTATTCGTATCTCTTATTGTGTGAGGGAAAAAGGACATTTTGAATCGGTCAGTTCGGCAATCAATTTCTCTAACTTTATGATTATGGTCCAGTCTGCCATAGTAAGTTGGGGTTCGTAAAATATTTTTAACATCATCACTGAAAATATTGCCTTGGAATTTGTGGAAGAGATTAAGTCTAAATTTCAACCTGCGATCTGACAATGATTCCCATTTCAATTCATTTAATAGACTGGTTACGCTAATATAATTATCGTATCGTCCCTTTACAAATCTTGCCGATCTTCGCTGCACACGTTCAAGTTCATTACTTAGACCGATTTCGTAGGGATCCCATACACTGGCAGCATATTCCAAATGAGGTCTAACAAGGGAAAAGTAGCTGATTTCTCGTATATGATCGTCACATTTACCCACTACTCTTTTAATGAAACCCAGTTTGCGATTCGCTTGACCCATTATTTCGCGAATGTGTTTACCCCAGGAAAGATCATTTGTCAGTCTTATTCCAAGATATTTAATGGATTCCACGTTTGTTAATTCATTATTACTTATTTTGTAAGTGGTAGGAGGAGAGCTATTCTTTTTCCAAAAATTCATTACAAGACATTTCTTAAAGTTTAATTCTAACTGCCATGTATCACACCAAGTTTCAATTGCTTGTAGGTCAATATTTAAATATTCTTTATCGTCCGGGCATAGAATTTCCCTGTACACTACTGCGTCATCGGCAAATAGACGAAGCGTCGTTCGTCGTTCATTGAGCATGGAGGAGATTAATTTATTGACAGGAGGGGTAGAATATGCAATGTAAGGACCCCTAATGGTGCCTATTATTGAAGATTTTGGTTCTCAGATCTTGCCTCCTCTTACATTTAGCCGAAGGTGTTGGTGTTTTTAGGGTCGAACCTGGGACTCTAAGACCATCAACCATACAATAAGTTATTCCCTGAGAGATGAACAGCAGAAAAAAAATTGTTCCCCTTCCAACCCTTCCACTGACCTTAACACTGAAGATTTTACGACATGACGGACTGAATAATCAGATCAGAGTAATTGGAACAACATTGTTGGCTACATGGCAAAACTGTTGCACCACTAATTAGTGTGACAGTCAAGGTAACTGAATGCATTAAAACATAAATGATAAATTCATTCAGAAACTTGGGTAGTAAGTGAGTACTACCCGAGTAGACAGTATCATGAAGTAAGCGTACTCTGTACTCAATAGAGCCAGCTTAATATTCTGTGATAGTGCATAACGATAATCCTCAATCACTTTTTCTCTAAACGACCGTCGGTTTTTCAATGAAAAAACTGGAATAAAGTAAAAATACCATGAATTAGTTGTAAAACTGACGGAAGAACATTAGGTAAAATAGTATGCTAAAATTGGTTAACGTATGCAATAGATACATACTAAAGTGCGAATAATACAAAACGTGTGACCAATAAAAGGTTTTTAGGGTCGAATCTGGAACTCTAAGACCATAAACCATACAATACGTTATTCCCTGAGAGATGAACAGCAGAAAAATATAATCGTTTCCCTTCCCACCCTTCCACTGATCTTAACACTGAAGATTTTACGACATGACGGACTGAATAATTAGATCGGAGTAATTGCAACAACATTCGATTACGCAAATGCTGTCCTAGGAAAATTTTCCATTTCCTCGAACTTTTATCGAGCAACCATGGATCCAGAAAATGTAGAGCTGAGATCTTGTTGCGTGTGTAATAATATTATGCATGGGCTTTTCTGCCCACACGCACGGACAAGCACTTTCCGTCGAATTTTGAGATAACGGGACGCCATGTGAACTGGAGTGACAGTAATGTGGATTCTCGTAATAGCAGCAACAATGGAGCTGAAAATTCCCAAAAGCCGAGTGACGTCACATACGATTGACGCGTATTGGTATTCGACCGGGGCGAAGGTAGCCCTCGGTTTCCCAGCTGCAGCGCTTGGCACTGCGTTCCAGGTTGGACCCCCAATGATGGACGAAGCATGCTACAGAAAAATTTAGGCAAGCGATGAAATAAAAATCTTTCCCGCTGGAAATATCTCTCGGGGGAAATCGGTGACGCAGAAAGAAACAGAGCCTGTATCGTGATTAGAGCTGACTGAATACTTTTTGAGGAGGAGGTTAAGATAATGGTGCTAAAATCACAAGTTTACTAGAGGGAATTGAATGGGAATCGTTAATAAACTAGGTAAAACTTAAAGTTGTACCTAAAATAAATTTGGATGTAATCTGATTTGAAATAAAGTTATGCATTCGAATTTTGCAAAAATACGCGCATACATTACATTCAATTCAATCAGGAGAACAACATTTAAGAGATTATCTTAGGGATATGGCTAAAATATCTTTCCTCACATGAAAATAATAGATAGCGATATGCATTATAGTATCCGCATAGTTATCGGTATAACGTAGGCAGCCAGAGGTTCATATGAAATAAGTGCTCAACTCTATTAACCCATGTTAATTGCACGTTTTCATTATACCCCTTAGGAAATTGAATGTAAGCCATTCTAATATATCATCAGCAGACTTACAAAATTCATATTTTTTCCTGGATACTAATGACCTAGATACTCTTGCGTGACTCAAATGTGGTCAAGAGTTTTCCTTGGTATGTGATGTTTAACTAATCTTGCGTGTATATCCTTACGGATTAGGCCTAAATAATGAACTGGAACGTGTGCAATAAAGATCGCCAAGATTTGTATAAGGATGGTGCTATATATATAATAGGGAAACCAGTCTATTGAATGAACTAAAATGGGAATCACTGTCAGATCATAGGTTGAAATTCAGACTTAATCTCTTAAATAAATTTCATAATAATATTTTCGCTGATAACGTTAAAAATATTTTGAAACCTCCAACTTACTATGGTAGAATGACCATAATCAACAAAATAGAGAAATTGATTCCAAACCGACTGATTCAAAATGTCATTCTTTCCTCGTAAAATAAGGGATACGAATAGCTGTAACAATATCCAGTAGTGTAAATACAAGTGCCTCCATGGACAGCATGGGTAGTTGCATGTTGGTATGAGGACTTTAAGCTAACCCAACTAACAAAATGTTATTGCATACTTGCTGCCAATTTATTATTTTTTTAATTGTTAAGTTTAAACTATAAAATAAATTCTAATCCTTTTTATGTATGATATGTAATGCATATATGTTGTGAATTTACTCCCTGCCACACATCTTTATGGTGGGTTGCTGGGTATTATGTAGATGTAAATATATTTATACAATGCGTTTCTTTTATATTTAAAATTAAATGTGTTTTAAAATCCGATTATTTACCCCGTGCCACAAACTTTACAGCTGGCTTGCCGGCTTGTCAGCAGATGTATATTTTAATAACGTAGCAGGTCATAAGATAAGTCAAGAATAGCTACCAAGAAAACGGCGTTGCGAAGTTTTCGCGGAAGGTTTTTGGAGACAAGGTAAAACGAGGAAATACCAAAAGATACGAAACAATCTATTTTCACCTTTACAAATCAAACAAAATGATATTTGAACCACACTGCTATCAGATCTGTGGACAACAGCCTCGAATTCAGTTGATAATAGCCTTTAAAATTAGATTCGTCAAAGTCATTGCAAGAAAAGCGAAAAAAATACCTTTTCCTTATCAGAATGGCATTGTTTCTTGAGATGATAGGACACTAAGATCAAGGGAGATGGGGAAATTGAATTCCACTCCTTCAACGTATCACGTAGGTAAAGATTAAAGGTTAGAATTTCGATAGTAAAAGGACCAAATGGCTACAAACTCCTTGGATTGCGAACCGCAAGTCACGGATGGATTAAAAAAATAGACAAAGATACGTAATCATAAAAATGAAACCAAGTAATTGAGGTTTAGACTGGTATTACTGTAAGTTTAGGATGCACTGGAAAGAAAGCATTGAAAAATCTTTGCTCATAATCAATAAATTTTCTATTGCTTATTTTGACACTTTTGTCGAACTTGATGTTTCTTCCAGTCAAATGAATTAAATAAAACTAATTACTTTAACAATTAAGATTCATAGCCTATAACTTTTTGACAAACTAGGAACACTATCAAATGGTCTATAGCTTGAAAACCTATCCTGTTAAACAAGCTACTGTCGCATATTAAGAAAACATTATTTTTTAAACGAAAACAGATTCCTCCATTTCATTGACATATGGATAATTCTTGCTTTAAAAATAGCAATTTAGCTAATCCTTAGTTTTTGGATAAAGTCACTTAGCATTTAGAATAAACATCGGTACGTAATTAGTAGTAATAATCAATTTGAAAATCCTATAGCGTCACATAGTGCGAAATTAATGTTTTGAAAAGCAAACTCAGCGGAGCGAACTTAAACTCGGAATAACATTCATACCTTTACCTTTAAGAAACTCCTCGCAAGGAACTTAGGAAATTTAGGGATATTTATGGAATCAAATCCAAGTTTTTTTCAAAGAGTAACGCGCATGGGTTAGGATTGTGTTCTTCACAGTTTTTGCGTTGTCACTAGAATCTCACTAGTCCACATTAGTGCCTTACTAGTGCCACTTCTTCTAGTGTGTCTTTATTTTAGGGTTTTCAGTATACTTCTCCTTTCTTCCACTCTTATTAGGACTTCTTCGCTTGTCACTCGGTCGATCCATTTTATCTTCATCATTCTTCTGTAGCACCATATTTCGAATGCTTCCAGCCTTGGCTTCTCTGCTGCTGTCATCGTCCATGCTTTGCTGCTATAGAGTAAAACTCCGCTCCAGATGTATGTTCTAATGAAATATTTCCTCAATTCCACCTTTGTATTTCGAGCTGTAGGCAGAACCTTCCCTTGGTTAAATGCCCTTTTCGCCTCGGCAATTCTATTGGCAATTTCCTTTTTACTTCGTCCATCGCTGGTTACTTAGCATCCCAGGGAACAGAACTCTTCCACCCCCTCAATTTTTGGCTTTTATAGCTTAACATTTGTGCTGGATTCTTTCATCGCACTGGATACCTTAGTTTACTTTTTATTGATGAAAATGTAACAATTCTATAAACTCTTCCTATTCCCTTATTCCCTTTCCTTACCCCACCTACTCTGGTAGGGTCGCCGTTGGTTTCCAAAATGTTCTTTCCGCACAGTTTCTTTGTCCAGCGCTTGGCCTCATCCCCCTCCCTAAGATCTTCTGTCGACTTATCTTTTCACCTCATCTTCGTTCTTCCTCCTCTTAATAACGCTTTCAGAGCAATTCCTGATTTTCCCAACAGATCTTACGTTCGCTAATGGTTTGGAGGAACGGCCTCACGCCATTTGCCAGAGCAAATTTTCAGTCACCTAAGGGAAAATTAATCATTGCGCTTGACTTGTATTTTGAACAGCTTTCTGGCCACAGTGAAACCAAGATGTGAAACTATGACGCAACTGGAAAGATGGTGAGATGAACGGACAGAATTTCCTGTTTACACTGCCGACCAGGAAATTGAAGGCATTGGGAATATTTGGAGAATTATTTTGGGAGTTTTCGAAACAGGTAATTCGAAATTTAGAATTTGTTCGAAATCTTCGATGAGACGAGGAGCAACGAAATGTTTTGACTCTAACATTTCATAATTCCTAATCCTATTTAGAACAAAGCACTTCGATCTAAATCATATCCCTTGCCGTTCTAAGAAAATCATTTATACTCATTCCAAGGCTAATGCACTTCCTTGATATTTGGTTCATTCTAACTATGAATGAGCAAGAGACAGAAACGTGCACAAAGGTTACCCACGCGAAATGCCACCCTTTATATTCAATTCATACGGAAGGTCGAAGAGAATTCCCAGGCGCAGAAGGCAGTAAATTGCTTCAAGTGTGCTCAAATCCAGCCTCTGATTCACATGAAATATATCTCACTCTAGTCCAAGGACATTTGTAAACCTAGGAAACTTTCTCCACCTGATGTAAATGCTGTGAAATTGTTGATAATGAAGAGAATTTATTGGCTTCCGCAGCCGGCATATTGAGGATTATAATCAATATAGTTAATAATAACGTAATGAAAAGCTTTCGGCGGAATGTTCTACAATCACATGTAAAAATTGTAAATAATTTCTATGCAGCACTGGGTTTATTTTAATGCTCATATTTCAGGTTTGTATTGCCTCCATAAATAGCTAATTCAAGAAAATATACCGCTACATCACCATTGGTACTCGGAATGCAACTCACATCTGTGTTTTCAAGTCTTTTCCCACGTTAACAGGCGCTTCAGACCTGTAGGAAAGGAAGTACGGGAATGAAAACCCGGGCCTCGATCATGGATCTTCATAAGACGTGCGCTAGCGTTATCGTTATTTTTTGATTTGACTTATGTCAGAGAGAACGTGATCTCCATTCTTCACTTCTCACGAAGCACTTCAAATTGCTTATCACAATCAGTGGAGTGAATTTTATAGACGGTTACTGTTAACCCTGTTCTACTTTAGGGGTAAGCGTTATCGATACAGATTGCGATAACGCGAAAGATGCAATCGTGATTCCACACCTGACGTCGGCATTAGCATGAATTCACGAAAGGCGCCAAGGGAATCACGGTTCAACTAACTCGGCGTGCTGGACTCGAATGCTTTCCACAAAACACGCAAGCAGGAGCCGGTTTACCAATGAAAAATATCTACCACGGCCATGATGCAAATTGGGCTTCTCCAGGAGGGTTCTCTCTCTATAACATTTAGGCGTGTTTGAATCGCTCGTTAGAATCATACTCATTGTTTTCACTTCAGTATTTATCATTCGGTCTCTCTATACTCAAGACGGATGAGAAAAACTCAAGTAAAAAGCAATGAGTGACATTATCACGAGCGATTCAGGCACACTAAATTGGCCTACCATTCGTGTTTGTACTACGTGACTCATTGGTTACCTATTCGAGATAATTCCGACGGTTTCAAACACAACCAGGCACATAGCCAGGGGGGGCTTCTGGTGCTTCAGCCCCCCCCCGAAATGTTTTCCCAATAATTCTGTTGTTCTGATTTTAGCAGTGGACTTTACCAGTGAGAAGAGATAAGTATGGGCACTGTAAAAGTAAATACCAAGCACTAAAAATTAAGGGAAGAGATTTGTAACATGCCGGCACCGAATGGGCAAGGCTGGTTTGTTTCAAGTAACGCAAGACTTAGCCCCCCCCGAAGAAAATTTCTGGCTACGTGCCTGAACACAACCCTTCCTGAAAGGCTTCTGCCGTCATCATGGGCACTTGAGGTCCTCGATAACCGAGACCCTCGCTATAGTTTTCAGGGCCCAACCCCGTGGACATCACTTCCGCGAGGGCTAGCTCAGGAAGACTCCAATGGGAGAAGACGACACCCGGACCTGTTGGGATGCACTCACCTTTGGGTGGATACATGTCCGAGAGATGTTTCGTGCACCTTGGATGTGGAGACGGTTCCGGCTCCTTCGCCTCGCGGGAAAGACAGACGGGAGGGACACCAATTCACACCAGGGGGGGTAGTGGTCGAAAACCCAACGAAATCCCGATACGGCACCCAAGGGGGTCGCTTCAATGTCCTGATTGGGCGCGGAAGTATCCCGTCGGTCGTGCTCAGCTGTCGGCTGGGGAACACCGGGACGCATTCACACGAGAGCACTCTTTCAAGTCCGGCGAGGACCGGCGCGAGGCCTCGTAAGACTCCTTCGCTCCTCCAGCGAAGCGTTCTCTTCTGCACTGACGTCTCAAAGCGTCTTCCTGCACACTGCTTCTCTTGCTCTCGAAGGAGAAGGAGGAGGAAGGGGGGGGGGGTGGGTCAGTGGCCAGAACGAGAGGTTGGGAGGAGAGAGGGGAGTCTGGCGTGTTGTGTGTGTTGTGATGGCCCGCAGCGACGCTTGTGACTCCCGAAGGGGAGGCTGAGGCGGTATTAACGTATTGAGGGAGGGGGAGGATGGACGAGAAGAGAAGGGGAGGGGGCGGGAGGAAAAGTAGGAGGAGATGCGTATCGCGGGGCATTCTTATCGCTCGACGCGAGAGGGACGAACTTTCCTCGGGGACTGACTGACTCGTGGCGAAGGGACATTCTTCCATCTCCTCTCGACATTATTACCACCATAATGCCCTCGAATCCTCCCCCCTGGACAATGACAATGACAACTGGACGATTTCCGAGTGGGAGGTACTTGAAATGACCAAGAGATGAGGACGCAAGATGGCTTGAGAGGGAGACAAACAAATGAGCGTTGGGAATGGTTAGGGGATCAAGTGAAATTCAAAAGCCGGGGAAATTGGATCAAGGTGGTGGCGGAATTTGAGGGTATGCTTTAAGGAGGGATGAGCGAAGGGGATGCATGAGATAGGGAGAGGGGAAAAGAATGTGCATTCATCTACATCCACGCGATACCCTGAAACCCACCGCGAGGGTGTGTGGCAGGGGTGAAGATCACCAAACATGAACTTTAAACATGCAAACATGCTACTATAGGGTCTCAGGCCACCAGATTGTTAGTATCTATATCTATATCTACGACATACCCGGCAAGCCACCTCCAGGGTGTGTGGCAGGGGTTGCATCCACACCAGGAACTGTAATCTATATTGTAATTAAGGGGTTGGTTGTTAATATATGCATCATTCACTACAGATTACTCTAAAATATTTCCCCTTCCTATTCCTTTGCTATGCTACCTATTCTGTTCTCTTACAGTACGGGGAGAAAAATGACATTTTGAACCTATCAGTGTACACAGCTGCACACTGTCTAGTTCTCTGATCAAACTTTATTAAGCGAATGTTGGCTGGGGATTCATGAGGATGCATAATGAAAGATAGAGCAGGGAAATGGGGAGCGTCTATGAATGATCTTTGCAGGAAAAGCATTCGGGAAAAATTATCCAAATGACCATTAGAAAGAATACTGAGGATTAACTACCTACTTAAAAATCAATGGCCGATAGTAAATGATATTAAGTACATTTTCGGAAAATAACTTATCTCTGGTCAGGTAAAATGCGAGTAAATTGTTCCGTTTTATGGAGAACATTTTCTGTAATTCATGTCTTAAACATTACGTATGTAATGAGTAACTTATACCTATCAAATTGCTTCAGCAACTCCAATAATTTATAAATATCTAAGAATACAAAATTAATTTTCAATACAATTCCTCAGATTTACATTCACTTTTCTGTACTTCTCAACCACTACTCCAAATAATTTCATTATTCGCCCAAATTATTGCACTAGTAGTCTCTAAATTCCTGGGAGGAAATTATCCTGGACATTTCGTCAACGCACTCCGATAAAAAACTGTTTACCTACCGAGCAAGACAAGTACCTTCCCTATTATTCCTTCCACATTTTGATTCGCTAATTTCCGATTGCTAAAAGGCGATAAAAAGCGCTCCCTTTCGTCGTTGCCCGCCAAAACTTTCCACCGCCGCACGAGAAACCGATATAACATTCGAATGACCTAGAGCCTCGTGCATTGATCGTAATCTGAGATAGTTCTCACCTTTGGTATAAATGGGAGAGAAGCGGCGGAGGACTCAGCTGTTCGTCTCCGGTTTCCGCTGACTACGGGTGCCAATAGCTCTTAGCATCCTATTAGCGTTCACAGGCAGATTATACAGGCCGTCCTATAATTGCGATGGCGTCTGATATGGTATTTCGCATAGCAGAATGTATGATTTTAGGATTCTCTTCTTACGATTTCCTCCTCCCGAAATGCTATTAAGTTGCGACGCATAGGAACGGGAATATACACAATAGGGTAGTTTCCTATTATATTTTTACTGTCTTGTTAAAAAGTTTATAACCTCTGGAGTGCGTATTTTAAACCGTCCGATTTTAAAATTCCGTTAAGTATTTTACCTCATTATTTACAAAGTGAAAAAATCAACGACGCGAAAACGTGGCGGAAAACATTTGCATGCCAATTATTATATGTGTGACGTGACACTCATTCCTCAACCTGCCACTAGGTGATGCTGCGGACGCTTCCAAGCAGACGGTGAACTCCTTTAAAGCTTATTAACTAGTATCTGAGGTATAACTATTCAGTTAATCTCTTATGATTAACTATAATTTATTTAAAATTATTTATTGAGTTGATTAATTTAAAAACAGCTAGGGGGCCATTAATTACGTGAGGCGTTTAGAGGGGGAGGGGAGGGGGTCGAGACGAATCTCACCCAACATCACGTGGGGGAGAGGGGTGTCTCGGCATATATCACGTAATTTTTTTCCGCACAAACAATATAAAGTTGCAAGAACACTGGGTTAAATTAAGTAAAACATGTTTCTCCACTAAAATATGGCTAAATCTACCACAGTAGGTAATATTTATCGCGGTTATACGAACGCCACAAAGTAGCACAGCAGCCCTTCTATTGTTTACCCGCCACCGGCCAGACAAACGCGCGACTCGACGAACGCTGCGGCGTACGAGCCGGATGGCAGCGACTTTAATGTTTTTTTTTAAATAAATCCTATGCAATCAAGTTCAGATTAACGTATTAATTCTAAAAATACGCATTTTGAAAAATCTGACCTGAGATTGGGGGTAGAGCCAAACCTCATGACATCTCACCAAGGGGGGAGTGGGGGTCGAAAAATCACCAAAATCGCCCCACGTAATTAATGGACGCCCCCTTAGTATTCATTTCACTGAGCGTGTTGGTAAGGTGGCCCATAATCGCGCGAACTTTATGCCATGCGTCGCAGTAGAAGATGACTCCACGAGCAGGATGCCCTGGAGCCTATAAGCCGACTTTTAATACCATGTTTAACGTAGGAGACTTTTCGGACTTCTGAATAATTAACACATATCCTATTGCAGAAACTATCCTATTGTACGGGAATCGTCAAGAAAAAATTGAATAAATAATATTTTATATTGCTACTGAGAAGATTTATGCGTGAATTATACATTTGCTTGTTTGTTGATTGTGAATGATGAATCCGCAAAATGATATAACAGAGGAGTTTGAAATTTCAGGTGACGCTTCAGGTACATGCTCCCAAATGATCCACACCACTGACCTTGTGGTATCAAGACGGAATGATAGCAGTGACTTCCAAACATCTTCGGACGATACTCCACGATTCCAAAATAATTTGTTGGCTACATGGTGAAACTGTTGCACCACTAATTAGTGTGACAGTCAAGGTAACTGAATGCATTAAAACATAAATGATAAATTCATCCAGAAACTCGGGTAGTAAGCGAGTACTACCCGAGTAGACAGTATCATGAAGTAAGCTTACTCTGTAATCAATAGAGCCAGCTTCATATTCTGTGATAGTGCACAACGATAATCCTCAATCACGTTTTCACTAAACGACTGTCGGTTTTACAATGAAAAGACTGAACTAAATTAAAAATATCATGATTAAGTTGTTAAACTGACGGAAAAACAGGTCAAATAGTATGCTAAAAATTGGTTAACGTATCCAATAGATGGATACATACTAAAGTACGAATGATACAAAAAGTGTGACCAATAAAAGACTTTTTCAAGTGACTGCTCGAATTTCATAAGGAGACTTTGAGGCCTGAAAGAATTTAACATAAAAATGTTATTCGCATAACGTCAAGATTCGTTCTGGTAATATTCCAAGCCCTCCTTTGTCATGCAGGCCGATTATAACCATGAGAATATTTCCACCAGGCTGCACAGAACTCTGACGTTCGTGTTCTCCAATGCTTCAAAGCACAGTCGTTTTTGTGGAAACGTCTGCTATGCCAACAACGGTGGTTTCCCAGAGCGAAAAAGTCACGGATGGGTCGAGGAATGCAGATATGAACTTAGGGCTGAGAATAGTCATAAAAATATGCATGTACATGGGGAAAACGGTTGAAAATTATCAGGCGAAAGAATGAAATCACTCATACTTTTTGTCTGACTCTCAAGAATAGAAGTCAAGAGAAACAAGCTCGTCTGAATAATTTTTTGCTAGGCTTTGATGGGAAAGCGCTGAGTTAAAGGAGACTGGACCAATGAATCGTCTCGTCATCCTGACCAAAACGTCGGTACCATCGTGAGCTATTGGATAGCCTGACACGACACGGACGTGCCCTTCGTATTCAGGGGCGGACTGGCCCGGGCGGGAATCCCAGCCGGAGCCCCCGACTGCCTTGTATAGCCCTAGACCCCTTCTCTTTCCGTTTTCCTAAGCCCTGGGGGGGTGTGCTTGAATCGCTTGGGATTGATTCCGGTACGTAACTAAGGACTCACTCGTATGTTTTTACATTGTGTTCGGGATTATTCCGTACCGGAATCAATCTCGAACGATGCAAGCACACCCCCCCCCCTGGGGGTTGTGTTTGAAACCCTCTGGAATATCTCGAATAGGTAAGCAGGGACTCACGTGGTAAAATCACGAATGGCTTTCAAATTTAGTGTACCTGATTCGCTCGTTACAATATCGTTAATTGTTTTCACTCGAGTTTTCTCACCTGTCTCAACTTATTAGGGATATGAATAACGGTAAATATATCCAGTACGAGTGTAGCAATGGAAAACATTGGTAGCTGCATGTTAGTATAAGGACTTAAAGCTAACCCAACTAACAGCATGCTTTTTAATGTATGCTTTGCTATTTTTATCTTTTTTTAAATAGCGTAGTTTTGAACAGTACCTATACAAGTACTAATTCTTTTTTATCCATGATATGTAACAATGAACATGATACGTATATAACAATGTAACATGATACGTCACAATGAAAAGGTTGGCCGATAGAAGAATCGAGTGGGAAGCTGCGTCAAACCAATCCTAGGATTGCTGACCAATGATGATGATGATGATATGTAGTGCATGTTTGGTGAGAGTTCACCCCCTGCCACACACCTTTATGGTGGCTTGCAGGGTATAATGTAGATGTAAATGTATAATTCCTCAAGATGAGCTAAAACACAAGGGTAAACAATGAATGAGATTATAATGAACGATTAAAACACACCAACATTTGCGAACCATTCTTGTTTACACCACGTGACTCCTCGGCTACCCATCCGAAATAACCCCGATGGTTCAAGCACAGCCCCCCTGAGACCCAGAGGGTATATAAAATGAAAGGACGCGCTTAGTTTTTATGTAAATATTGTTAGCTATTAAATATTGTTATTTTAATCTAGACTAAAATAAATTGTAGATATGTTTGCTCAAACATCAAAAGAACTGAAAATTCTATTGTCTTAAACTGTCAATTTAACAGTTTTTTTAATCGATAAAAATGCTAACCTAGATGTGTTCTTTCATCTTTTGTTTTGGAGGGGAAGGGGGGTTAGAGGGTTGTTTGTCTGTTGGGGCTCTTTGACCACGGCGCCGCCGGGGCCCTTGGGTACTCAGTCTGCTCTTGTTCGAATTGACCACTCAAAAAGCAATCGTTCAATTTTACTTTCAAGGGCAAGGTCACGATTCTGAGAGGGTTCCTTTAGGAGTTTTGTTAATTTTTTGACGGTGACTCTCGAGAAAAACTCGCTGCAATAGACGCCGAGAGTGAATTCTTGGAGAATCGGGTGCCAATGGCAAAGGCGAGACGAGGAGGGCCCTTTCTCCGCCAACAGAAGGGAGGAGAACAAAATCACGAGAAGAGAGAACGCACTGCGAGGAGGAGGACCGAACCCATGACCTTGGGCGCTGGCAACAGAATAATGACCAAGTGGTCTGACCATCAAGTGTGAGGACGGACAGCCAGGGACGAGTACGGAGGCGAAACGACTCGCAGATTGATGCGTCTCAAAATGGAAGTAGCACACGCGTATTTTGCACGGTAAAAACGACTGATCAGAGTGAACAATAAGGAATGCACATGGCCAAAACATTAACTCCCTTCATCTGATGAATGGTGTTACATTCCTCACTTCCCGATAGATTTAAAACGTCATTTTTCGTGAGTACCATAAGAGAGTACAATGGGCAACATAGAAAAGGTATAGGTAGTGAAATATTGTTAGAGTAGTCTGTAGTTCATAATACATGTATTAACAACCAGTCCCTTTATTACTATCAAGTGAAAGCGGTGAGCTCTTACGGCCAACAGTATCTATTGAAATGAATTGTCTCCACAAGCCGTAATAGGTGATCCTTTCGTTTGTGGTATAAAGGGGAAAGGGACCTTTCAGGAAATGGCAACAGTAACTTTATTACTATGTGGATAATAACATCTGGCAGCATATGACCCTATTATCTAGCATGTTTCCATGTAGTAGCCTAGTTGCACGTCAATGGTGCATATTTGGTAACCTTCATCCATTGCCACACACCCTGCGATGGCTCGCAGGGTGTGTGACAATTGTATTACGTAGTGTAGATGTAGATGTACAATATTAGCTAATACATGCGCTTTTACATAGGAACGTAAATCGGTTTAAGGAACGAAAATCTGATCAACAAGAATTTTCCCTTAAATGTAATCAACCATTATATACCTACTCCAGATAAATACTTTATCTTCGTTATAAAGCATTTAATCTGAACCGTAAAATGTTTATCACGTTATTACTTACATTTTGTCCCGGCAGTAATTTTAGCCACGGATTTTTTTCCAAAACTCTTTCATCGTTGGCCCATGATTATGGACCATGTTCAATGACTGCTATGGGTATAGACATGGGCATGAATGTTGTAACAAATGACGCCAGTCTCCCTTGCAGAAGAGCTTTTTATCATGAGTTGAAAGCTATAGTACGGTAAGATGATGAAGGCTTTTATTGGGAAGAGTAATTTAAAATCTTAACAAAATTTAAACCAAAAAACATGAAGATTAGGAGAACTACTTTACCTTACATTTTCTGAAATTAACAGTCAACCTCATAACTCTCCATTTCACGAAAAAGTTCTAAAAATTCTACATGAACTAAAAACAAATTAACCTATGCAAATGTTAAGAGAAAACCAATATATTGTTAGATGATGACGGTATAATATCAATCATGCACCAACCTCTATCATATTATTTATGAATTTTACCGCACTGTCACCGTGAGCATTATCCATTCTTCCAATCTGGTCCCCTTAAACAAAGAATTAATGGTTGAAACATGTACATCTACATCTGCATAATACATTGCAAGACACCATAAAGATGTGTGCAGGGGGTGAATTCTAACCAAACATGCACTACATATCAAGCATATAAAAGGATTGGTGATTATAATATAGTCTAAACTTCACAATTAAAAAAATATAAAAATAGCATAGCATGCATAGAAAAACATGCTGTTAGAGTGAGTTAGAGATAGAGGTGCTCCATGCATTATTTTTCAAGCCAACATCTAGGTTATCTATGTTCATTTTTATGAGACAATGAATCCTTGCGTAACGGTAAATCAGGACTAGCTGTCACACTTAAGGATATTTTTTCATTATAATTGATGCTTAAGGTAGCGACAACAGATTACTATTCTGTTAAGAACAAATTAATATAATATCAATGAACAAACTTGATTTTTCCATAAATTTATTTTTCCTCCACTACAAAGGTTTCGACTGTCACCAGCAGGTGTCAGGTTGACCCCTGATGATGACTTGTGAAGGAAAAATAAATTTGAGGAAAAAACAGGTTTGTTCGTTTATATTATGATGAATCGTTTCCACCATGTTGCGGCCGATAACACTAACTACCACAAATTAAAATTTTCTCCAGGAAGAACTAGCCGCGAACACAGTGATTGCGAACAGTGAACTTTGGAGATTCGTGGAATACGGAACGAAAACGAAAACGCGAATGATAGATACGTTTCACTCATACCCCTAATCATCGATACTTCCTCGAATCTTCACGTAAGACATGTTTAGGAAAGCCCCAGCAAACATTTTAGCAAGCCAAACACAACTATAAGCTTTTATTTAACTTTTACGGTATTCCATTTAACTTCCCAACATTTAAGGATCTTCCTCATCCCGCCGTGAATCGCTCAACTGTTCAAACACTGAGCTGCTGAAGCTGGTCGTTTGGTGTGGCAAAAACAGAGGGAGGGGGTGAACGGGGAAGGGCATCTTGGAAGAGACACTTTGTGGGTTGGGTGAAGGGTGTCACCGCTCGGAGTTAGTTTTGAGTGACCTTTACCCCTATTTGTGGGCATTTTTCCCCTCTGTCTAGATTTCCCCTCGCTGTAATCTCAGCCGTCGGCTACGGAAGTGCTCACTGCAGTTGAAGGGAGAGCGGCGAGAGCTGGAAAGATGGGGCAGACGGCGAGGCGAAGATGTTAGGAAACAGCGAGAGATGGCCCGTGGGAATCTCAGGAACAGGAAAATCGGAGTGTGCTGTGCTCTTCCGGAACAACGAGAGGAGTCATACGTAGAGTGTACGTGAAGCAGAAAAATTTATGCGTGGAAGTTTCTCCATAGACATCAAGAGAGTTTTTCATAGCATCCTAGCGATATGAAAAACTGTTTCCGGC
This sequence comes from Platycnemis pennipes, assembly GCA_933228895.1. Taxonomy (NCBI): domain Eukaryota; kingdom Metazoa; phylum Arthropoda; class Insecta; order Odonata; family Platycnemididae; genus Platycnemis; species Platycnemis pennipes. Next base: position 119,672,571 of record OW121854.1, on the reverse strand, counting down.
TTCACTTTGCGGAATTTTTTCATCGAAAGGACATTAAGTAGAGGAGACGCACAGTGCAATTCTACTTGGGAGAAGAGAGGTCCCACATTCCTTTCATTCCTGTCCTTATACCTTTCCTCCCGGTCTGAAGCGCCTATTAGTGCGGAAACAGACTTGAAAACACCCATGAAAAAATTCTACCTACTAAGTACTTATTCAAATGACCCAGGATTCGCTGTCGTGGATGATACTGCATAGCAGAGAAACCTGGGTCTTGAAGAGACGAGGTGGGTTGTGTGCTGAAATGAAATGGGTGATAACGTTGGGCATGAGCCACTCGGGAAAGCAAAGTAGAGGGAAAATATAAGATCTAGTATTTTCCCGGCGAATACTACGAAGAAATGTTTCTCGGGCATGGCACCGGTTAATAGGCTCCATTACTGCCAACGTTTCAAAGGGTGACTCGCTCTTCATCTTCAGGGCTTCTGAGAGCCGGATTTTATTGTTGCGGTTATATAGTAAAACATAGTAAAGTAAAGGTATATAATAAAAGTGGCGGTAAAAAGTAGAGGGATACTCTACTCAAAATCTTTACCCTGAAACGTATTCTAACAGCCTAAAGAATTATTATTACTTCTATTTATTTAATTCAATTTCGCAAATTGCTATTGTGCAATTTCAGCGGGTAACGCCGCTAAAGCTTTTTTGGCCAGTTTGCGGTCTTTGAATTAATCCAATTTCATTTGTTCAAAGTATTGTACCTGAAGATGACGAAACTTCCAAAACCACTTGTACAATCCTGGTCATATGGTGTGAAAATCACTAATAATAGGACACCTTTATGAATCTAATCATGGAAATATCCAAAAAGAACTCATCTTCAATTGATTACATTTTAGGATAATGATGATTTTATGCACCGTTGCACAGACTTGAAATTATCGATTAGCAATGCGTTTCATCCACGTTTTAATCGCTCATGCTCGCAAACTACATCCTTCGTGCCACGCGTGTCGGGGTGGCGTAGTGGTTGGAGCACATGCCTCTTATCTGGAGGGCACGGGTTTGAATTCCGAGGAGGATATTTTTCATCGGTTAACCAGTCCATCCTTGAGTGTTTCCCGGAGAGTATTCGAGGACAGTACTCCGTCAGTCGAATTGGACTTTAAGACATTGTTCATCTAAAGATTTTCGTTATGAGCTGGGTAGTACCTACTGACGCCAGATTTCTCTCCACCCTTTTCCACTTCCCTTTCATATTTATCCTTAAACCTTTCCTTCCGGTCTGAAGCAGGCCCGGGCGACCCGGGCGGCTGCCCTGGGCGCCACGAAGGAAGGGGCGTCGTGGAAATGGAATATGCTCTTTTATTCAGTTAAAACAATTTACTTCAGGTACAACATGCTCATTTACGACTTTTTAACTACCTAATTTTTAATACTACGTTTAAGTGGTGAATATATGTCACAACAGGGTTCAGGGAGGGGAGGGGTTGTGTAGGTCCATATACCTCTGGAGTTCCAATATTCTTGGTCTGCAATTAGGTGTGGAATCACGGATGCATCTTTCACGTTATCTCAATCTTTATTGTTAACGCTTACTCCTAAAGTAGCGCAGGGTTAACAATAACCGCCTATAGAATTCGCTCCACTGATTGTGATAAGCAATTTGATGTGCTGCGCGAAAAATGAAGAATGGAGATCACGTTCTCTTTGACATAAGTTAAATAAAAAAAGAACAATAACGCTAGCGCACGCCTTGTGAAGATCGAGGCTCTGGTTTCCAAGGGGCTGAACTAACAGAGCTTCAACATACAGCCATGCTCTGGGTGGAGAATCTATCTACCCAGAAATATCTACCCAGGTGGGACAATACCGCGAAACCAGGATTACCAGGCGAGGACTTCACCTAGCCGCCATCGAATTGAAAAAATGGATGAGATGAACATCGTCAGAGGCGAGTTACAATTATTCGCAAACCCGTATCGTACCTACAGAAGAGCTCCTGGTAAATTTGTTTTATGTTGAAACAATTGAATTCATAGCTTCCTAATTTTAGTTTTGGCTCAATTTTCATGAGTTTAAACCGAAATATTCTTAGCCGAGTTCACTAACTAGGCTAACACGGAATCACGAGTTTCCCCTACTAACAGCCATTCGTGGTAAGATCGCGAATCTCCATGAAGACGTGTATTCATGTCATCGCGTTTTTTCTGGTACGGGGGAGCAACTGTAGATCGTCAATCCATTCATATCACCATGGAGAGAGTGAAAAGAGCGGTAATTTCAAGGGTAGCGCCTCTGGAAATGTGGACCTTATGGCTACCGATGGTGGCAACGCACACAATAGATCTGTGATCCCACCAGTAGTTTGCTGTCGTCTTAGAAGTGGCCAAAAATAGTCTGGAGGGATATGGGTGAATGCCAAAGGCGACGACCAAATTAGCGTCAAAGAGGAATGCAAGAGAAAGGAAATGATGCGTATTTCGATGAAGTGGACTGAGATACCTTCAAGCACAAGACAACTAATGCGTTATTTACGTGGTGTTCAGCAAATTCAAACTTGCGAACTTGCCGCGAAAATTTTAACGGCGTTACTCACTGAAATTGGACGATAACAAAATTTCCACAGAGGAAAAAAATCATTCGCCTTGACCGTAACTTGAACCCGGACCTCTTATAATATAATTTTACAGTGAAAGAGGACGTATTGGTAGCTGAAGTGGTAGAGCACCTGGATGGAAATCAGAGGGTCCGGGTTCGAGTACCCTTCAAGGTGAAACTATTTTTTTCTATATGAAATTTGTGTCATTGTGGGTTATCAAACTTTAAATCCATCAAACTGTGCTCCATGAACGAGTCAATATGCACTGTTGGCGCATCACTGGAGAATTCATGGCAATGAATCACTCCTAAATGAAACACACTCTTTCATTAGGTACTCTGTCTCATTACGTTTGATCTATTCACCTTCCCATGATATGAAATAATTATATCAATCGGAGATATGTCTAAATATTTTTTTTTAGGAATTCAATTGTATTCAGTTGTATGGCATCATTGAATACCATATTCTTCACTTCAAATGCCAGAAATTAAGTAATGCCCGAGGCTTCTTAAAAAATACACATTCAATTATCCACAGAAAAAAGTAGCTGGCTGGAGGAACACAAGTAAGTTGAAATTTCAATAGGTAACACAGCAATCATTCAGGTCACTTCAGTTATTCAGCTCCACCCTTTAAAATATTATATCAATAGACTTGGCATTATTTAATAATATTCCATGATTTACAAATAAAAAGTTAGCAGGATTCAAGTATCCATATCAGTTGGAACTCCAACTGTTCCACATGCAATATTGATGGCCCAATACCTACATAAATCTGTATTATTTCTCTATTATTGCAGTACTGTGAGAGTGTTATCTAGATAAACAAGTGGTAGTGATAATATACTTCCAAGACTTTGGTAAGCTGATAAGGTTTTTCCATAGTTCAAGAGACCTAATAAGAATAAAACTTCCATTACCAACTGAATATTTTGTACTGTGGGTAAAATGGTAAGTTAAGGAATCATAGAGAATGAAGAAAGGGCAGCGTGAAGCCCATATGAAGGTTGCCGAAAGGTTTAAATGGGGGCGTTTACTCGGAACCAAAATCGCAATTTTGTACACGAAATTGTTAGATGGAAACGAAAAAAGAATTTTAAGAAAAAAATTAATCTTCTAACCACAACCATTCACTCATAAATCAAAAATTAAAATAAGCAAAAGGTGACGCCCACAGAAAATGCTGCTGTGATAACATTGACGTCATTTTCCTCCCGTCCTTGACCAGAGCCACCTAGAAGGTGGCTCTGCCTTGACTGTTTTTAGGGGAGGGGAAGGGAGTGGAGGGGGATTCTCGGAAGGTCTGCTCGCACAGATGCTATCGCAATCGCTCCCATTGGCCGAGTCAGCTGTGTCCCCCTTTTGCGATAATGCGAAGTAGCTTCGCGGGCTAGGTTGTGATTGGACGAAATCGATATACGCCAGAGGTTGCACCACACCCACTTTTCCGAAAGGGTTAAAAACATCAGTTTTTCGCCGCTTATAACTCGGGAAATAAATGACGGATTTAAAAACGGAAAAATGCGGCTCTTTTTATTTTAAAACTCTATCAGATTCGGCAATAAAAAAATATGGTAAACGACCCCATTAGATACTTTTCCCTTGTTAGGCCTCATTTGGAACACGCTGCCAGTATACGTGATCCTTACGACAGAGGCCTAAATAATGAACTTGAACGTGTGCAGCGAAGATGGGCAAGATTGATAAAGGGACGATACGATAACCATACTAGCGTAACCAGTCTATAAAATGAATTAAAATGGGAATCATTGTCAGATCGGAGGTTGAAATTTAGACAATCTCTTGAATAAATTCCAAGATAATATTTTCAGTGATGATGTAAATATATTTTGCGAACACCAACTTACTATGGTAGACTGGACCATTATCACAAAATTAGAGAAATTGATTGCCGAACTGACTGATTCAAAATGTCCTTTTTTCCTCGTACAATAAGGGATATGAATAGCGGTAAATATATCCAATACGAGTGAAACAATCCATAGGAAGTTGCATGTTGGTACATGGTTGGACATGAAGATAACCCAACTAACAGCATGTTTTTGCATGCTTACTTTGCTATCTTTTTAAATAGTGAAGTTTAGACTAATATGTTAATATTAATCCCATTTTATGCATTTTATGTAGGGTATGTTTGGTGAAAATTTACCCCCTGGCACACATTTATAGTGGCAGGGTATTATGTAGACGTAGATGTAACTTTCCATTCAATGTACGAATTACTGAAATTTCTGTGCCCACAATGCAGCATTTTAGGAAGGCCCAGCATATTACAGAAAAACCTCTGCTACGGTCTGGATTTGGTCCCGGGCCTCCGAGAAGGGAGGCCAGTTTTCAAGTCATAAAAGGATCCTCTTCACACCAGAGGAAAATTGCTGCCACAGTAGACACACCTGTAACAGTAACTCATTTGGGTCGAAACTAATATTTGAAGGAGGCACTGAACATCTACATCTACTGCTTGGTGATCTACACGATACCCTGCAAGCCACCGCGAGGGTGTGTGGCGGGTGTGAGGGGGTGAAGATCACCAAGCATGCACTACCGACATGCAAACAAGCAACTATGGGATCTCATGCAACTAGATTTTTAGTATCTATAGTATTTAAGGGATTAATACATGAATCATGCACTACAGACTACTCTAAAATATTTCCCCTACCTATCCCTTTGCTATGCTGCCTATTCTGTTCTCTTATAGTACGGGGGAAAAATGCAATTTTGAATCTATCAGTACGACAATCTATCTCTCTAATCTTATTTATCTGGTCAAATCTAGCCTAATACGCTGGTGTTTTAAATATGTGCCTAACATCTTCAGTAAAGCTATTCGTATTAAATTTCTGTAATAGATTTAATCTACCTTAACCTACGCTCTTATAGTGATTCCCACCCTAATTCTTGTAATAATTCTGAAACACTACTCAATCTATCGTAACACCGTTTAACAAACCTGGCTGCTCTACGCTGCACACTGTCTAGCTCTCTTATCAAACCTAATTCATTCGGATCCCATACATTGGCTGCATACTCTAGGTGGGGCCTCACTAGTTAAAAGTAACATCGCTCATTTGTCTTCTCATCACATTTCCCAAGTACTGAAGACGGTTAAGAGAAAGAAAGGAAATAAAAGGATGAAAAGTAAAAAAAAAACTTATCGGCAGCGATTACCACTGAGACAAGAAGAATTACTTAAGACATCTCGTTGTGATATGGCAACGATTGAAACTTTAACTCCATATGTCATCGGAAGAAACATCACATCTAATTTTTTAGCTACCGTTCGCGACTTTGGCATAGTGATCATTCTTTGAAAACTGTGATTATTAATTCTATTACTAGAGCTGTTAAAAAATGAGACCTATACAAAAACAGAAGAGAGAGTGATAGAATGAAAGATTATTTACGGAAAAAATCTGTGGAAAATGGTGGTCGCAATCAAAGATATTTTCATTCCTCGGCGTGAAAATCGCGAAAAGAGTATATGGCACGAGTTGCCAGCTACAACTAAAAAGGATGGAAGAATAAATACGATAGAAATTGGGCAACCTTATATTTGATTAGTTTCCCAGATTTTGAGTTTCATTAGAGAAAAGGGCGAAGAAAGAATCTGTTCAAGAGGAAAAAAAAACAATTTGACTGGTTACTCAAGTTGAACATATACATGCAACTATTTAAATGATTGAAATATTTTTGTTTAGACCTGAGGAGCTATTTTAATAGAATTCCACTAAGATAACACACCATTAGGAGATTTGCATCGAACATGGCTACGGAATCCGATTGGGAAGCACGATATGAACTTGTCTAAAACATTTTGTATGAGAAAGAGTTCAGAATATGGCACAGGAGTCCATCATGGTATAAAGTATTTATATCATCATGGAGATTTTGATATAAAATATAGCATTTTTTGGGCCACAATCTGATAACAATTAACTATCCAAGATCACTGGGCCTCTTTATCTCCTTTGCAACACACCGTAAAATTGATCGTAAATATACACGCTGTGAAATGGTTGCTAATTTGTTTTAATTGCTACCTGTGATTTACAATTCGTGTGACGGCAGTCATTAAGAAAATTAGATACACAGTACCTTAAATGCCTCCCATAGACTGATAGGTAATATTTTAATTAAAACTTTCGCTGCAGCATAAAAAATGAAAGGACAGTCGATGAGAAATGTTCTGATTACACGGTTTCCTTGACGTGATGGTAAATAAACCACAATTTGTTTCTCAAGACAATGCTGATAACTATGCGCGATATAATCTGCTATGTTTCCTTTCAAGATTGATCTTCTTTCTGTGAAGATTGCGAGGAAGAGCAGTATTTCAGCCAGATCGTGGCAAGGTTGAACGATCATAGATGAACATAAACTTTACCAACAATCAGTAGAAATTATGTGGTAGGATCGATGAATGTTCTTTAATCGCCTTCACTTTTTTCCTCTTTCCGCGGGAATTAAATGAAAGCCAAATAATTGAAATGTTCATAAGAGTTTATCAGGATCGAGAGGGGATGAAATAAATGAGTAATGAATGGCGATTGGCACATATCGCCACCGCTTACATTAATAACGCTCTTTCATTCTTTCCCGGCCCACAAAAAATCCCTATAAAAGAATGAAAATCATGTCAGTCGTTGATTTATAATCATGAATACCTGTCCTTCCTTCGTAATTGATTGATTTTACCATTAAAGTATTAGTGTGATTTGAATGGGAGTATCATCGTCACACCTCATTCGGGTGAATGTATTGTTAATAGAAATACATTATGTCACTATCCCATAATTCTAAAATAAACAACTTGAAGTAATGATTATGAGGTTAGGGAGGAAAACGCAACACGTGAGTTGGTATGAAGTAAACGTAGCATGTGGAATTTCATTAGTTTTTTCTGGGGGCGTAATGAAGCAATGCGGTCGTTTACCATATAGGTATTTTATTGCTGTATCTGATATAGTTTGTAAAATGAAAAGACCCGCATTTTTCCATTCTTCGACACTTTAATTAGTTCTCGATGTTCATGCGGCGAAAAACTGATGTTTTTAACTCTTCCGGAAAATTGTGCATGCAAGGAACTAGTACGTCATCCACTTCATCCAATCACAACGGAGACCGCGAAGCTCCTTCGCCCTATCACAAGCGGGGGACACACACAGCTTACGCTGCCAATGGAAGTGGTTGCGACAGGATATCTTCAGGCAGGATCTCCTCCCCTCTCCACCTCCGCTCCCTTCCCACTCTACCTCAAAACAGTCAAGCACGAGAGGTGGATGACGTAATAATCCTCAACGCAGCTCGTTTGGTGGGCGTCAGCTTTTGCTTATTTAAAATTTTGATTCATTAGCGAATGGCTCTTTTAGAAGGTTAATTTTTTCAATAAAATTAATTTTTTGTCTCCATCTAACGATTTCGTGTACAAAATAGCGATTTCGGTTCCGAGTAAACGCCCCCACTTCATTGTCACACACGACCAAGTCCTTTATTCTCTTTGTTCCTGAAAAATACCTGACCGACAAAAAAGAAAATTTCTCGACTCTTTTGAGCACATGTGGGACTAGTGAAATTAAATTATAAGGTGCAAAAGATTTTATCACTTTTACTTTGGTTAAAAATTTACAGTCCAGATATGTGTATAGTTTTCATTACAGATATAGAAAAAATTGATGATCGCACGAATAATAATGAAGTACCGCACCTTAAGTATTAATATCATATACATGAGCAGAAAAAAAGCAGTATGGGCAAGAGATAAATAGACGGAATATAGTTCACTTTATTTGTGGCTGTCATATTGATTTCTGAAGAATGAAAGCTAAAAGAGAAATTCTATTGCATGAAATGGTGGCGTATACTCGGAACCGAAATGCGATTTTTAACACGAAATTGTGAGATGGACACAAAAAGTGAATTTTAGTGAAAAGTTTGATCTTCTAACCAGAGCCATTCACTCATAAATAAAAAATTAAAATAAGCAAAAGGCGCCTTCCGAACGAGCTGCGTCATGTACGTCATCCACCTCCCGTCCTTGACTATTTTGAGAGAAAGGGCAGTGGAGGTGGGGGCGAAATTTCTGCTCCCACAGATCCTGTCGCAACCACTTCCACCAGAAGAGTCAGCCATGCGTCGCTCATTGTGATAAAGTAAAGGACATTTGCACTCAGTTTTGTTTGGACGAAGGTGATGACGTGAGAGTCCTTTGCACGCCCACTTTTCCGAAAGGGTTGAAAACATCAGTTTTTCGCCACTCATAACTCGATAGCTGATTAATGGTTCGGATATTGGAAAAAGAAGGGTATTTTTATTTTACAAACTCAATTAGAAAATTTAATTTAAAAAAGCATGTTAAACTTTGGCGCTGTTAAGGCGGAAAATTCAAAATCAGGAACGTTCACAAATGGGTATATCAATACACTATCCCAGTGGTAAAAACTACCCTCTTAGGGACGTATAACCGGATTGTTTACGTACCTGGACAAGGGGATCGAAGGGAATACACCATTTGAAGTTGCCAGCGTACAAAAGTCAGCCTAGAAAAGAAGCCCGGACCTAGAAATCAGCCCATTATCGGAGAGCAACGGGTTTGGTCCTAGGCTAACTACATGCCGAATGCAATTCCTCTCCGCACATGAACGCAAGTGTGGAACTTTGCGATACCTCGAATTCCCAGACTCGTATTAGCTGCGGTGAAGAACGCATCACCGACACAAGAACTCATTACTGATACAGGGGTAAATAGCGGCCGGGCGGACTCTTCGCGCTTGTCCGATACCCAGCGTGCACCTGGGCGCACCGCGTCATTAAAAGCGACTCCCTCTCTCGATCACTATCCTCTCGTCAAGCCTTTGATAAACGATGGTCGATAAGAGTGGCGGGACTCGCATACTGACTTCAACTTTTTATCATTGATCCTCGAATTTTTTCACTCTCAAGAGCATAAATATTCCCCGGATGGGAAGCATTAAGAGCATAAATATTCCCCTGATAGGGAGAATTAATACTCTTGAGAATGCTTGAGGTTTTTGATCAAATAACTTGATATTATCGAACTAAAAAGATAGAGAAACGCGTCCTACTCGCCTTGGTCAAGACATTCTTTGAGAAATGAAAACCTAGAAAGGCGCGTGCATTCCGATGGCGTATCATCTACATCTACATCTACACGATACCCTGAAAGCCACCGCGAGGGTGTGTGGCAGGGGATGAAGATCACCAAGCATGCACTACTAACATGCAAACAAGCTACTATAGTGTCTCATACAACTGGATTGCTAGCGTATCAATGAATGAAAGGTAATGAAGCGATCATGTGTACAATATTGTAGTGATATTGTACACATCGTGAACGAAGGAGGTACTTAATGAGTTTACCGGAAGAAGTAGGCACCTTTTCTGATAAAATGTGGGCTAAATGGAATGCTTGAAACACAGTGGTGGGAGTGAAAAAGAGCGAGAGGTTGAAGAAGGAGCAGGGAATTTGGATTAGTATTTCAGATGGGAGTAGAATTAGGTTTAAGGCACTCCTACTGCTGATACTGCAGCGTATAACGTATATAGAATTCAACCCCTGCCACACACAATCTATATAGGTTGTAGGGTACTCAGTGAACGTAGACACTCAATATTTGTATTAGCGTTACGTGTTTAACAGAAGAACTAGGATATGTATTACTATCAGACCCAGGTTAACATTTAGACCAAACTTTTTAAGTAAGTTTGAAGCCGATTGTTGACAGTAAAACGTTAAATATATAGCAAGAACCCCTGAGTTATGCTTATTTGATCCGATAAACATGTTTAAAGCGGTAGACTGCCGTACCGATAGACTTAAATTGTCATTTTTCCAAGTAGAGAATATAATAGGTAGCATAGTAGAGGGATGGGTAGATGCAATATTGTTAGGGTAGTCTGTAGTGCATGAAGTATGCCTTAATATTATTAATATATGTATGATGGGGAAATGCAGATAAGCATATGCTGAGAAATGCCTTTATAACCAGTAATCACTTAATTACTGCGTATATAATAACCATCTAATTGCACGTGACTCTTGTAACTAACATGTTTTACATGAAGTAGCAACACTGTAGCTCTTTGTCGCATGTAAATAGTGTATGTTTGGTGATCTCACCTCCCTGCCATACACCCTTTTCGTAGTTCACAGGGTATTACGAAGATGTACAATATTAATCCCAGCATAAGCACAGCACCTGCACCCGAGGCGAAATTCAAAACCGCGGCCTTTGATGTTCCAGGCCGGCGAGTTAACTACCTGCCTACTGCCAGACTTATTCAATTGTTCACATCGATATAGTGGGCGAAAGTCTTCTCATTTAAAAGGTGTGTGAGACAAGTATTTTGTGAGGGACTAGCGTCAGGTGTGAATGTCGTTAAAGTCTTTCGATGTGGAATAAATGAAGTAACCGGAAAGAGAATCCCAAAGTGACGCATTTCTTAAATATGCCTTTAGAGTTACCATAAATTGTTTTCTACCAACTTTGCTGGTTATTAGATTACCCACACCTTTACATTCCCCCTTCAAATGGTCATATTTATGCTCCTCTCGATGAGAAATCCGTTTAACCAACTTTATTTTCTTATCGTAATAAACCTGGCTCCCTCCATGCTGCAAAACTTCGATTTCGAAGAGTACGCAGTTATGCCGTGATTGTCTTTCTTTGCGTTGCCCTCCGCGGTGGCTTGGGGATCCGATGGTGGTTCCGAGGGTGCACTGAGGGAAATTCTCCCTCACTCTTCAAAAGGGCGAGGAGGAATTAAGTCGTTCCCTCAGATAGAGATCGCTCGGTAATGAATGGGAGAGGCTCTTCGCCATGGGTAAGATGAAACAGGCGATCCCTTAAGAATGCCTATAAGAGGTAATGAACCCGATAAATATCCGTTCAATACGCGATGATTACTCATACATTATCCATCTGACTTTGACTTGCGATCAGAGAGATAAGTCTTCGCTCCAATACGAGCTCTTGAGTGGATTTATCAATCACTAAAGGTATAGGAATAGGGAATCTGATGACCAAAAGTTAATTGAGTACCTTAATTCCAACAAACTTTCCCCATTTTTATATTGTTCTAAAGACTTATGCGCTCACGCGAAGTTCTTTATTGCACCGCTCATGAAGCGTTTAGGATAGTTTCTGGACCTTTATATTGCCGACGTGATTTATTTATATTTCTCTGGAGAAATGATTTTTTCTACTTCAATACCAAAAATACCCGGAGGAGGAATCTCAATGACAGTGCGGAGGCGAAGGTCAAATGGAATAAATGGGATTTATTCACTTCAACGTGGGCGGAAAGCTGAACCAAAAGATCGAGCAGCACGACAGAAAAAAGCCGCGTTAATCCGGACCGCAGAAAAATAAAGGCGACGCTCTTTGCCGAGCGCCGATTCTGATGTTGCTCGTCACTTCCGACAAACACTACATTGCGCCTCTACACAGACTGGTATACCCCGAGTGCAATGAGGCGAAATGAGTAAGCAACGAGGTCGAGGAAGGATGGATCTGCCAACGGGTCGATTAGAGCCACACACGGATGGAAATAGAATTCACCGCACAATGGCACGAACATGCAGAGCTCGGTACTGACGCGAGGGTAGATTAGTGACAGGAGAAGATGCAGGATACCTATGCAGCTGAGGCCTGGAGAAAGGAATTCTGCGAGCAGCAATGTCGCGATTGCAGCGGGAAATTGAAACTGATTTCAGGCGTAATTGGGTTGTTTCCTTCATCAAAGAGAACAGAATTCATTCATTGTGAATCGTGTCCCAGCATAAATGTATTAATTTTCCGCAAAAATGAGCGATAAAGTTCAGACCGCGGAAGCCTACGATTCAACATTTCCGCAAAAATATTTGATTGTGAAATCCCACTTTCACTAGAAAATTAAATGTTAGTTTAAAAAAGCCATTTGTCTATTTGAAAAAAGCTCATAAATGGCGGGATGCGCTACTGCCTTGTTGCTGATGTAACATGTACATAGTTACATTGCGAGGCATATGAAATATTCGTCTCCGAGCTAACCATAGTATTTGAGAAGGGGATCGGGTTGGTGTGGTGGCTAGAGTACTGGCCTCCCATCCCGAGGGCCCGGGTTCGATTCCCGGCATTGGCGGATTTTTCAGTGGAAAACCGGGCCCCACTTGAGTGCCTAGTGGAGGGCATTTCAAGTTCAGTACTCCGTCCGTCGGATGGGATGTTAAGCCGTGGTCCCCTCGGCGCCTTCCGTTAAGAGTAGGCTAATGCCGACGCCGGGTTTCTCTCCACCCTTCCTCCGTTCCCTGAATAATCCTACCATTACCCAATTATCCACTTATCCTATTTGGCGCAAATGACCTCAGCTGTCGATCGCCTCCCCTGAATAACCAACCAACTAACCAACGCTAACCATAGTATTTCAGAGCCCCTCAACTCTAGTGAATATGTAGGTATTAATAATAGCATGCGAAAACTATAAAGTCTCCACGGTTAAATATGGTGTTAATAGTCGTTATATTATAGGCTCCAGGGCATTCTGCTCGTGGAGTCCTCTGCTACTGCGAAACATGGCGTGAAGTTATGACTATGGGCCAACTTCACGGTATACTTAGTAAAATGGTAAAATGAATACTAACAGTTTTCAATTTAATCAACTAAATAAATAATTTCAAATAAATAAAAGTTAATCATAATAAATTAACTTAATAATTACACCTCGGATACCAGTTAATAAGCTTTAACGGAGTGCACCGTCTGTTTGGAAGCGTCCGCAGCATCACCTAGTGGCAGGTTGGGGAATGAGTGTCACGTCACACGTATAATTAACCAGCATGCAATAGTTTGCCGTCGAGTTTTCGCGCCGTGGAAATTTTTCACTTTTTAATTAATGAGGGAAAATACTTAACGCCAATTTAAAACCGAACGTCTTAAAATACGTAGTCCAGATGTTATAAACTTTCGATCAAGATAATAAAAAAATGATAGGAAACTACCCTATTCAGGAGTGTGTTTTAGTTTCTTCTTTTTAAAATCGGATGGCATAAAATAAGGACTCTAGAGGTTATATACTTTTTTTTCATAAAAAATAAGAATATAAAAAAACCTTCAACCAAGAGAAAACGTTTACACCTACAGGCCACCCCTCCATTTTCCTACCAAATGAATTCCTTGCCCAAGTTAACCGCAAGCGATCCACCCCCCCCCCCCTCCCACTCCGAGCCTCAATTTGTTACCCCACCCCCCCCCCCCTGCTGTTTTGTATTTAAGGCCATTCCTTCGGCACTTGTTGCACACTATATGTTGGTTGCCTTGATAATGACGCTATAGCCGTCGAAACCGCGGTCGGTCTTGTTAATAAAAGTGTGGAATATACAAAGTCATTTTTTATTCTAATTTTTATGATGATTCAATTCCACAAAGTTACGCCTGAAGGTATTTCTTCGATTATATACTTTTGATGAAGAAAATCAAAAATAACAGAAAACTACCCTATTTAACTGCTTTCAAGTCTGTATCAGGGCAAATAGGCGCTTCAGACCGGGAGGAAATGTACAAGGATGGGAACGGAAGGTTTATGGTACTAACAGGTCGCACCCTGTTTTCTCTATCTAGGAAAAATAAAGAAAAATTTGAAGCGATTTCCTCTTGATTTCAAACAGCGACGTAGAAAATTATTTTTGGATTGGTAGTCACTTATACATACTATGGAAGGAATAGTGCGAGTGTTACAACTTTTTCTCTCAAAGCACTCGACCCAATATCAGACGGACATACGTTTCAACATAAAATAGTGGGGAGAGTAAAACTCACATTCATTCAAAGGCCGGATCTTATCTGAGACTTATCCGGGACACGCCATTTGCCTGAGATTAATGACTCAAGTTTATCTACGTAAAAAGATCAAGAGAGTGAGAGATAAATTAATGACTTGTTAGCGTCGTAAAATAGATTAAATCCTGTGCTCAATATATGTTTTTATAGAATTCAACTTATTTAATTTAAATTAAATTAAATTTAAAATGAGCACGAAATGTTGTTTGCAGAGAATTTCGAATTTCAAAGAGTTTCGAATGAGTTGTTTTCATAGACGAAAATTTCGTAAAGAAATGGAAAGAAACAACAAATGATTACAAACCAGCAACTATTGATGCAAGTTGTTTCAGGTACTGATGAAAGATCTTATGAGTGGCCACACAACATAGTAAAGGCATAGATGGGAAGTTTACGATGCAATCCTGCTACCCAATCAAATCTCTATTTAAACCATCTTCCTTGCGAATAATTATTTGCAGATGAAACTCAAACCGGTGGTATTAATTTGCGTTCCAAGTGTTTTAGTAGGCTATATACATTTTATACCGTAGCATTATACCAAGTATTTAAGCAGTAAGTTGAGAAAAAAGGTTTTATGAGCATAAAAACCAGAAATTGGAAGAGAAATTGATGTTACAAGTCATTTTATCCAGTGAAAGTATATCCATATCTTAATTTAGACAAATGCACAACATTTTCTAGTCACAAGTAATAAGTGCAAGTACGAATAAATGTCTATTCGAAAGTTCCGCTTTTCAACTTAAGAATATTGAAGAGGCAGTGAGCGGATAGGAGATCGATTGGAGTAAGGCAGATGCTGAGAGCTTGAAGCCGCATCGTAGACACGATGTAGATATAGATTGTATTTACAGTGGAATTCCTCTCAAGGAGGCCATAAGGCACTTAGCCCTATTGGTCCATTGTGCCAACTACCCTTCTGGTGAATCTCCCATAGAGGCCAATTATAGAGCCAACAGGTCCCTTATGGGGACTTCCATATCCTCCCTGGGCTCCATGAATGGTGTATCCAGGTAACTGTTACGGATCCTCATCACAACAGGGCATTTGCATAATATGTGAGATGTGTTTCATCCAGTTCTTCGCATCACCTGCATCTGGGTGAATCTGCAGTTCCCAATATGTGAAGGTGTCTCATCATTCGTCAGTGCCTGGTAAGGCGTCCCACTGCCGTTCGTAACGAGAGCGTTTACTCGGAACCAAAATCACTATTTTCTATACGAAATCGTTAGAAGGAAACGAAAACTGAGATTTACTGAAAAAAAAGAATCTTGTAATTCTGTAAAAAGAATCTAGGGGTGCGTTTATTCAATTCGTGCATAATTTGTAAGAATTTTTGGTTGCGTGACCCACTATGTCGGGAAAAGAAAACAAGTTATCTGAAGAAATTTTTCCTACAATTAGGGATACGAATAGCGGTAAATATGTCAAATACGAGTGAATCAATAACATAGGTAGCTGCATGTTGGTATAAGGACTTGAAGGTAACCCAACTAACAGCATGTTTTTGCATGCTTACTTTGCTATTTTTATCTTTTTAAATAGTGAAGTTTAGACTAGCATATTAATACTAATCCTTTTTTATGCATGATATGTAGTGCATGTTTTGTGAATATTCACCCCCTGCCACACACCTTTATAGTGCCTTGCAGGGTATTATGTATATGTAGAAATAAGATTGGATTGGCACGCGGCGAGCGTTGTTTTTCTGTAACAGTCTGCAGTATATTCGACAGTTTCGCATTGCTCCCTGTTCGGCTTATCGAAATGTGATAGCTTTATTCGGCTATCTCACACGTTGAACCGCACCCGAGGCAGTCAGAAGGAGAGAGTTAGCATCTCAACATTTAACTGCTAAATTAATAGTGTCAAAAGTCATTTTCGTGTATTGCATCTCAGTACATTTGTAATAATCCGGAGTTTTCGATAATTCGGGGATGACACGATTACATATGTGTTTGATTAAAGAGATGTCACTGTAATTTAACATTCAAATCAGCACCAGAATTCCATTACTCAAATCATATCACAGAAAAAAATTAAACTATGATCCACCATGGTGTGGGAGGGATAATTATTTAAAAATGAGTACAGATGACACAGTTCATAGTCAGTTTCAAGAAAAACAAAAGTTTTTCAAAAACAAAATTAATTGACCTGATGATGGTGCTTAGCGCCGAAACCCGGGTCGTGAGTTTGCATTATATTGTGGTTTGTAAAAGTTTGAAATAAATCTATTCGTCATGGATTTCCACAAAGTTACGACTGAAAGTATCTCATATAAAACAAAAGTTATTTTTAGTTATTGATCGATATCAATTTTTATCCTCACAACCTCACTGCAGATTAGCTGAATCAGTCAAAAAAGGAATAAATTTGATAAAAATCGTTATCTTCGAAGATAATAACGCGAATGACGGCAAAAGTTCGGCGCAATAAACTGTCAAGGAGTCAAAAATAAAGCAGAGGAAAGGATGGGGGGGGACTCGAATATTTCGACCACAAGGTCGCACCCCAGAGACAACATTCTCTTGCGATGTGAAGGCTAAGATAAGAGAAAAAAATGATTCGATAAACATGGCGATGGCTAAAGAGTTGGTGCAAGTTCAACTGCGGTAAATTGACGCCTAAACGATGCCAAACCTCGGAAGGGAAACGTAATATTTTGAGATGGAAAATTGAAAACAATAGACAATCAAGGTGTATTGTCCAAGAAGGTTGAAATCCATATTTAAATAGCCTAATGTACTAATCTATATCTACGCGATACTGTGCAAGCCACCGCGAGGGTGTGTGACAGGAGGAGAAGATCACAAAACATGCGTCATTGACATGCAACTAGGCAACTAAACGGAACCTTGCTAGATAATATGGTTTCATGAAGCTAGATGGTTGGTATCTACATAGTGATAAAGGGATTGGTTATTAATACATGCATCACTCACTACAGACTACTCTGCATTATTTCACCTACCTATCCCTTTGCTATGCTGCCTATTTTGTTCTCTTGTAGTACGGTGGAAAAAGGCATCATGAATGTATCGGTACGAGAATCCATCTCTCTAATCTTATTTATCTGGTCAAATCTAATATAATACGCTTGGGTTTTTAATATGTATGCAACATCTTCAGTAAAGCAATCCATTTTAAATTTCCTCAATAGATTTAATTTGAATTTTAACCTAAGATCTGATAATGATTCCCAAGGTATTTCTTCTATTAACTCTGATGCACTACTAAACCTATCGTATCACCTTTCAACAAACTTAGCTGCTCTACGCTGCACACTGTCTAGCTCTCTCATCAAACCTAATTTCTTCGGATCCCATACACTGAATACATACTCAAGGTGGGGCCTAACTAGTGAAAAGTAACATCGCTCTTTTGTCTTCTCATCAGATTTTCCAATTACTCTTTTAATAAATTCTAGCTTTCTCTTCGCTCGGCCGCATATTCCCCGGATGTGTCTTCCCTACAATAAATCTTTAGTACTTGTTACACCGGAGTACATTATTGTTTCGACGCTTTCAATTGTCGTGTTACTAATGCTATAGGATCGCTCTATCGAATTATTCCTCTTCCAAAAATTAAAAGCTACACACGTTTTAAGGCTAAGATCTAACTGCCATTTGTCGCTCCATTCTTGAATTGCATCTAAATCTTTGCTCAGCGATTCCGTTTCTTCTTCTTTTGATTTACTCCTGTACACTACCGTGTCGTTTTCAAAAAGTCTTAACCGACAATTAACTACGGGTACCCAAATCATGTATATGCATATAAAATAAATAGAAGCAGACCTATTACGCTACCCTGGAGAACTCCGGATGTGGCTTTGATAGTGTCCGACATGATACCATCTATAACAACCCTCTGTTCTCGTCCACTTAATAATTCTTTTATCCAGCATGCAACTTCTTCATTTGTACCAAAAATCTTTGACTTTAAGATTTACTTATTATGAGGAACACTATGTACTTATAAAGAAGACACCTTCAGAATGTTTGAAAAGAAACCAAGTATAGATGAAAGATCCCCGTCATCCGTCCCTCTCATCCCTCACGCAAGGTTTACCCCCGAAATGGTTTGCAGGAGTGCTGGTTTAAAAAACCCTTAGGGAAAGAGTTATCTCCAGACTTCTCTCCAACTCCAGGCTCATATTTCATCCTTTGCTCACTTTGTGGGTAACGTGGGTATGAAGGAAATGTAGACCATGTGCGTTGCACGTGGGAGCGATTCAAACCAACTTTGAGGCTACAGGAGTGTAAACGTTGAAAGTTTCCGCTTGAGCCGTCGAGAGTAAGTTCCTAAACTGTTGAGATGAAAGGCGAGATTTGAGCTGAGAAATGAAACACAAGAGACTGTAAATTTCCCCTCCACAACCACAGCTCCATCACTCCTTCCTTCCCTCCACTAACGTTTACTCAGCGCCAACTCAATCTCTTATCTCTCCCTCTGTTTTCCCTCCATTCACTAGAAGTGCTCCACCTCACTGTTTACTGCCGACATCGTGAGCCGGAACGGTCCTAAATTCCGGGAAGTGAAAATCAGTGCATCTCGTCACTTGGTCGCGTTCCAATCAAGCCACCGCCCACCCAATTCATTTCCGTCGCGGCATTGAATCCCAACGTGTCGCGCTCGCTACGAATGGAGATACGTACTTAGAGTGGATGGGTGACTCAGGTATGCGGCAGGTAAATAATAGTCCACGTAACTACTTTCAGGACAATGAAGGTGATTCACGAAATGTGTTCTCTCACCAAAAATCACTGGTGAAATACTGACCAACTTGGATGGACTTGCATAGTATTATCTTTCCTCGTTTTAAGCAGGTTGACAAGTTTTGATATAAAATCATTAGAAAATTTATATCTAAGTGTACACAAAAGCCCTGAGAGCTACAATAAGAACCAAAACATGATAGAAGGTAGTAATGAAGCTTGGATCAAAATACACGAGGTTTTACATATGTGCATAAGGGCCTATATTAAAGGTCTCGAATTGGAAAAATATAATATTGGATTATATTATAAAATACAAACAATTTTTTAACGTTTATAACAATTTTAAATTTTCAAATCGATTTTTGACGATGTATGTATCTATGCCCTCGATTTTGCCCATTTTTTATATGTTGTAGATCCAACCCTCCTCTACAAATTAAAAAGGTTTCCAGAGTTAATATTTCATTTAAGAAAGAAAAATATTTTTGAGTGTAGTCGTCACGCCCGCCAGTGGTCGCGGGTTCAGGATACCAGTCGAGCGTATGGTACTCTGGCATCTTCAGATCTCGGCACACTATCTCTTTTATTTTCCTCTCGCCAATTTCAACCGTATACATCTACATCTACACAATACCCTGCAAGCCACCATAAAGGTGTGTGGCAGGGGGTGAACCCTCACCAAACATGCACTACATATCATGCGTAAAATTTGTAATTAAAAATTAAAATAGCATAGCATACATGCAAAAGCTTGCTGTTAGTTGGGTTAGCTTTAAGTCCTTATACCAACATGTAGCTACCAATGTTATCCATTGCTACACTCGTACTGGATACATTTACCGTTATTCATATCCATGATTGTACGAGGAAAAAAGGACATTTTCAATCTGTCAGTTCGGCAATCATATTCTCTAATTTCGTGATTATGGTCCAGTCTACCTTAGTAATTTGGGGTCCGCAAAATATTTTTAACGTCATCACTGAAAATATGGTCTTGGAATTTATTTAAGAAATTAAGTCTAAATTTCAACCTGCGATCTGACAATGATTCCCAATTTATTTCATTTAATAGACTGGTTACGCTAATAAGGTTATCGTACCGGCCCTTTACAAATCTTGCCGTTCTTCGCTGCACACGTTCAAGTTCGTTATTTAGACCGATTTCGTAGGGATCCCAAAAAAACTAAACCCACATACTCTTAAACTCCCTTTTTCCGTGACATTCGCAATTTGTTTGGAAAAAAATGGCGATCACCATGGCAACCGGCCGTGGTGAAGTCAGACTTTACAAGCCTTGTTTCGCATTGGTATCGCCTTTGGGCGATCGATTCTCGATACCGATACCAATCCACAAGAATAGGTGGTATCGAGAATCGACCAATACCTTAATTAAAGCATTCCTCTAGATTAGTAGTAGTTTGAGATCTTTCGAAAAATTAATTGTAAGTTGATCCGCAGCCCAATTCCTTTTCAACACTTTTCCCATCCGAGGCCTCTTTACACTGCCGTATACTTCCGAAGCTCTCTGCGTTCCCGGAAGCTATGTGTGTGAGACCCCACAGTAGGTACATTATCGGCAAGGTAGATGTGAGCTTAAGGGTCACGAACTTTGAATATTTATCCTGCAAAAACGGTGATCATTACCGCTTTCATTCCAACTGTGTTATGTAGAAGAAGGATGTAGATTTATTATTACATGACTTACATTGCTCCAGTGCCATTATTTCATGAGATATAACAATCCGAAAATCACCATTTTTCATCTCAAAATCGATGTTTTTCAACGCCATCTTGGGTTGTTCCCGAGACCACCGCTAGATGGGTTCCTCAATATTTCACCTATTCCCTATATCCTGCGGACTCCTGCGATATTGGAATGTGTCATTGTTGATTTGTTGCCTCTGTTTTAGCGCGATATACATTTTGGCGCGATCTGCGTTCGCGATTTTGGAATGTGTGTCATTGTTGAGTTGTTGACAGTGTCATTGTCGCTCTGATGCCTCTGAACCGTACGGACGCAATGGCTTGCCGTTCATGTTCTTTCGGAGTGCTTTCCGCTAGCTCTGCCATCAATTCCCCCGATTCTGCTACCCTTTTTTGAGTGTTGACGAGTGTGATTTTACCCAAAAGTGTGGTTTACGTGTTGGGTTTGGTCGGGAGGGGGGGGGGGATTCTTTAAAATACCCTTTTTTGAGTGTTGACGAGTGTGATTTTACCCAAAAGTGTGGTTTACGTGTTGGGTTTGGCCGGGAGGGGGGGGGGATTCTTTAAAATACCCTTTTTTGAGTGTTGACGAGTGTGATTTTACCCAAAAGTGTGGTTTACGTGTTGGGTTTGGTCGGGAGGGGGGGGGGGGGATTCTTTAAAATACCCTTTTTTGAGTGTTGACGAGTGTGATTTTACCCAAAAGTGTGGTTTACGTGTTGGGTTTGGTCGGGAGGGGGGGGGGGATTCTTTAAAATACCCTTTTTTGAGTGTTGACGAGTGTGATTTTACCCAAAAGTGTGGTTTACGTGTTGGGTTTGGTCGGGAGGGGGGGGGGATTCTTTAAAATACCCTTTTTTGAGTGTTGACGAGTGTGATTTTACCCAAAAGTGTGGTTTACGTGTTGGGTTTGGTCGGGAGGGGGGGGGATTCTTTAAAATACCCTTTTTTGAGTGTTGACGAGTGTGATTTTACCCAAAAGTGTGGTTTTTGGAGTGCATGACGAAGTGTTATCATACTAGCGAGATTCCGGCGTTCCCCGGTCGGGGGGAGGAGGTGTTGTCGGTGAGAACGAATCTCTACTGCAGAAATTCCACTCAACATACGCAACGCCATCTGTTGCAGACGCGGGGAATTTCCAATATGGCGGCGCTGCGAACACTCACCTCATGGGTTTGAAATGCTGTAAAATCGTGAGTTTTTCGATTTCTCAAATTATTTTTTAGCGACCGTATATTGCCATATTAGTAGATTGTGTTCTGAAAATTTCATCGAAAAACGGCGATTTTTAGGGGTGAAAAAAAAATTTTAAAGTTCGTGACCCTTAAGCTCACATTTACCATCGGCAATAAAGATGTGATGAAATTCAAGTTAACACGGGCACGTAACTTTCACCAGACGCTAATTTAAGCCGCCTGGTGACTCCCCATTCAAGGCGTCCATTTAGCATGCGCGCTCACGATTTCCCGCTGGTTCACCCCGAGATTCTCTTAGTCCAAGGCTTATCGATTGTCCAGGACGAGATAAGAATGGCGCAGCCAACTATCTTATAAGGGGATTCCCCGTTTATACGTACCTAGTTTTTTATGCCAGGTTGAAAGTTAACTCATAGCCATCAGCTCGGGCAAATATGCATACTCAGCAGAAAGTTCTTTTAAGTCTACGCCTAACCGACTTCTCTGAAGCGATCGGTCCAACCTAAGTTACACACATCAACTATATCTGATCTCCGTGCAATACCCTGTAAGTCACCGCGAGGGTGTTTGGCAGGGGGTAAATAATACCAAACATGCAAACAATCTACTACATGGAAACATCCTAGATAATACGTAAGGTAACATGCAGCTAGATAGTAAGTAACTACAAAATTATAAAGGGATAATAAAATATATCAGGCATATTCGATAGTTCCATGTTTAAAATTCAACCGGGACAACATTTAGACGTAAGAGACATTTTTCACTCGAAGTCTGCCTCTAGGACGTAACGCATATAGATATTTAGTCCTGAAATGAGGAAATATGTATTTTTTGTAAGTCCCTCCAATAATCTAAATGAGATGAACGACAAGAGTGGTAGTCACTCTTTTGAATTCAGGAGAAGCACTCGCTGGCTGCATTTAGACAATCTCAGGGAGCAAAAATGCACTCGAAATCCCGAAATCAATTCAAATGCCTGCACACCGCAGTCTCCACAACTATTTCAAGATTTCAATTGTCAGCATCAACATGTTAATACTAGCATTGGTGAACTCCATTCCTCCGAATTCCTTTATATTTTTCTTCCCTTCAACTATATGCCTGTTGAATGCGCGTTGAACCATGCTGACCACTATGAAACTAAGTGAAAGGAATGGCTAATTCTTTGACCAGTTTCATATCCATCTTATGCTCTTATTTCCTGTACTCTCATATCCATTTCCTACACTCTCATATCCATTTCCTATACTCTCATATCCATTTCCTATACTCTCATATCCATTTCTTACACTCTCATATCCATTTCCTATACTCTCATATCCATTTTCTGTACCTCATATCCATTTCCTATACTCTCTCCTTAACCCTCCTGTATAATATATATGTAAAATGCAACACGATATTCCAGTTGGTGAAACCTTGCCTAAAAGTCAAATCCTCCTCTAGATCATAAGGGTAAATTAACAAGAGCAACAGAAATTTTTAACCTTTTTTAAGCCATGTCATATCAGAAAAGACAAGGGAGAAACTGCAGTGTTGCGATTTACCTGCACATATGCAAACGAGACAATTCCATCCTTCAACTAAGCATATTTTATACTTTATTTTGTTCATGCATCATAACCTCTTCCTTCTACCCCGATTGCTTAACGTACTCGTGATCTTTCTAAAATTCCTTCCTAAACTTCTTTTCAAATATAAGCTTTCAAATATAAGCTTCTTTTATAAAACTACAATAATATCTACCAGTATGTGATTCGAGGGCCCTAATTGACCCTAGAATCACTTGCAAGAGATACACGAGAATAATTCACATGAACAGCAGCTTCCTCGAGACTAAATGCAACTGACCAGGAAATGCTTAGAGAATGCTATAACTTGATAAACGGAAAATATTATTTATTAAAGAATATACTTTGTAACCATACAAACATATGGGTTAAAATGTATGACTATATCTAAGCTGTAATAACTTTATTATGTTGACTTTAAGTATTTTAGTTGAATATAGTGAACTTCACTCATAAAATTCGAAACACAGAAAATTTACAACGCAATAATTAGTTTACTTTATAACGCAATGATTCAAATCTTTGCTAAATAAATACCTATTGGGAGAAATGCCTACTTTTAGTGGCAGCTTCACTTTAAAACTACAATAACCATGCTAAACTCTAAAACACCATTAATGATACTGCATTTGCGACTAACTTTAAATGTTACCCAATAGTATCTCATTTCATTTAATAGAAAGCTGAGTCACCCTCCACTTCGACTACAGCCAAATCATTTAGTGCAGCTGAGTTGATCCGATGTACACTACCACTTGCACCCCACGCCAAGTCACGATGAGCTCAGATTTAGTGAACGTGATTTAGTGAGCTACAAGCCGAGGTGCATTCGTTACACGAGTAGGCAAGACCTCTTATTTAGATGCAATATATACCAATACTTTGAATCGCGATAGAAATAACAGCGCTATGAAGGCCAAACACACGGATTCTATAGTCTAAACTACTGTGGCCAGAGGTACTGTCATTAGTGGTACAGAACTCGCCAGATTGTACCGGTAGTTGAGTGGATCTACTTTCTTGGGGCAATCACATACGTGAAATAATTGGCCAAGGAAATCGTAAACTGGGATTCATCGAAAGAGTACTGGGCAAATGTGACTATTAAATACGAGTAATTAGCTACTTTTACCTTGTTAGACCTCGTTTAGAATACGATGCAAGTAAATGGGGTCCTTACAAAGTAGGCCTGAAAAACAATGAAATTGAACGTGTGCAGCGAAGATTGGCAAGATTTTTAAAGGGACGGTATGACAACTATATTAGTGTTACCAGTCTATTTGATGAAGTAACATGGGTATCATTGTCAGATTGTAGGTTGAAATTTATACTTGAACTCTTAGATAAATTCCAAGATAATATGTTCAGTGATGCCGTTAAAAATATTTTGCAACCTCGAATTTAATATGGTAGACTGGAGCAAAATCACAAAATTAGAGAAATCGATCGCCAAACTGACTGATTCAAAATTTTCTTCTTTTATCGTGCAATTAGGGATATGAATAGCTGTAAATATATTCAATAGTATAAATACAAGTGTATCAATGGATAGAATAGGTATTTTGAAGCTGGTGTAGTGATATTAAGCTAACCCAACTAACAGCATGTTTTTTTATCCTTGCTTTTCTATCTTTATCTTTATTTATATTGTGAAGTTTAGACTAGAATATAGTTTCTTTTCCTTTTTAAGCATTATAGGTATGTAATGCATGTTTGGGGTGAATTCACTCCCTACCACACACTTTCATGGTGGCTTGCAGGGTGTTGTGTTAGATATAGATGATTAGAGAGAAACCTAATCACCTCAGCAGCGTGCAGAGACGTCACGGAAGGTCGTTAACCTCGTACATTTCCTTCCATTGCCCAGAGTTCACACCGTAAGGCTCCTCGCGAAGCCCCCCATCCTCCTACAACGCTCTCGTCAAAGGGCAGTCCGAGCGAAAACAAAAAAGAAGGAACGCAGAAAATAATTAGAGGGCTGAGAATCGTGTTTACCACTCTAAAAGTTTGCGAAGACTGAATTTTTTCCCAACTAAATTATTAACTACTCCCACCATGGCTAAAGATGGGATGAGATGGTTGAAAGCATGTTTTTAGCGCCTGTGAAGCAATCCGCTGGGAGCTTAAACGTGACAGGGAGTTGGAAGTATCCTTTTTTCCTTGGCGCACGTCTTAGCGGTGCAAGGATTTCCTCTGGCTTCGCCGGCACATTGGCTTGGAAATGGCCTCGCGGGGAAGGAAAGAGAGGCAAGATTACCGTTCGCAACAGAAACGTAAAAGAAAACGTCTTAAGGCAGAGTTGAGAAATCCTCATGTGCATTGCAACTGAGATTTTTACAAAAGACTATCAAAGCGTGGCTCAAAAAATTGAAGTTAGATCTTCTGCTGGAATGATGCTCGGTAGGCAATGTGGGTAAATAAAGTAGTCTGAGAATAAATAATAAAATATTTGTATCTGATATTTCGAGACGGAAATACAGGAAAAAAAGAAAAAAAAGATTGAAGGTGGAAAAGAAATATATGTGTTGTTAAAGATGAGGCAGGAAAAAACAATACGGAAATTTAAATCGGCTGCATAATGAGACAAAATAAATGTTGATAGCTGGGCGTGTATTGGAATTCATAGATGGCAGCACTATGGGTGAAAAGGAAGGGGAGAAAGTTGCCTCCATCGTCGTGATCATGGAAACTTCAAATAGCAGAGAATATTATAAATGTCGCAAGTTTGGCGTAAGAAGTCATTCTTTTGATGCTATATATTTACTAGACACCAGAATTCCTTTTTTAGGAGAACATTTATAAAAACTTCTTATTTTGGGTGAATTCTTGCATTGAGAATTTGTGGTCATCGATGTCGGAAAAGGGACAAGGTCGCCGATGCGAGGTCTGAATACTCGAACGCATACGGAAGAAAAGTTGGTGCATTACTATGGGGATGCAAGAACCTTATTCTAAACCTCACCGCTGTATATCTCAGATTTGGTGGTATGAATATTCCCGAGAAAGTTTAAAAATAAGCTATTCGAAAGAAGTTGCCTGTGCATTTGAACTATGAGATGCCAGACGTAGACAATTATTATGTAGCCAGTATCTCCAGCCAGTGTATGGTAGCCAGTGCATGGAATCCGAATAAATTAGGTATTATCAGAGAACTAGACTGTGTGCAGCGTAGAGCAGCTAGGTTCGTGAAAAGGTGTTACGATAGGCTGACTAGTATATCAGAATTAATACAAGAATTAGGCTAACAATCATTAACAGATCGTAGGTTAAAGTACAGATTAAATCTATTAGAGAAATTTCAATCGGATAACTTGACTGAAGTGTTAGTCACATATTAAAAACACCAGCGTATTATGCTAGATTCGACCAGATAAATAAGATAAGAGAGATATATTGTCGTACTGATAGATTCAAAATGTCATTTTTCCCCCGTACTATAAGAGAACAGATTAGGCAACATAGCGAAGGGATAGGAAGGGGAAATATTATAGAGTAGTCTGTAGTGCATGATGCATGTATCAACAAACTATCCCTTAATTACTCTGTAGATAAAAATATATAGTCTCCTGAGACCCTGCAGTAGCATTTTTGCATGTCTATAGTGTCTTGGTGGCCTTCACCCCCTTCCCTCACTGTAGCTTGCAGGGTATCGCGTAGATGTACACTATTCTGCTCGATTAAAATTAATTAAGGAACGAATGGCTTCCACATTAAAATAGTAAAACGAGAATTTCAGATTTGTGGTTTTAAAAACTGTTCGTCATTTAATAAACACATTAACACATAATAAGTTCGTCATAACAACCATTACAAGGTGAGAAAAATTTTCTCTTCCTCTAGTATGGTTATCATAACGACCCTTAGAAAATCTTGCCGAGCCTCACTGCACACGTTCAATTTCATTATATAAGCTTATTCCGTAAGGAAAAAAAACACAGAAACACAGAAAACATTCAAAATATCTTCTTTCCTCGCACAATTGGGGATATGAACAGCTGTAAAGCATCTAATAGCATAAATACGAGTGTACACATGGATAGCCTGGGTTGTTGCACGTTGGTGTAAGGAGTTTAAAGTAGCACAACGAACAGCAAGATGTGCATGCTTGATTTGATCTTCAAATCTCTAAAAAAATTTAGGTTGAGGCTAAAATATAGCAACTGATCCTAAGGATGATATCTTATGCAATTTTGATGTAAATTCACCCCTCTGCCATACAACTTTATCGTGGATTGCAGGGTATTATGCAGTTGTAGGGGAGGAGAAGGTCTTCGTGAATCTCTTGCGAATCTTTGTTTTTCTTCTCTGCAAATCTCCATTACCTTCCCCAGCATGTCTTCCACGTCCCTCTCCGGGACTACTTTTACCCTTGACACAGTGGCTGAGTTTGTACTTGAGCCACGTGTTGACACAAAATCCGCACCCATTGTTCTCCCAGCGCGTTTCGGACCTGCTCCCGTTCTCATCGTCTCTTTCCCTCCGACCTTCACCCGCCGCACTCTCGTTTCCTCCCAAATCGCTCGAATCCTCATTCGATTCATTTTCAAGAGCAGAGATCGTTCTGTCATTCGCAGCCGTCCTCAATCGAGTCGATGCTTGCAACGAAGTCGCTATTTTGTGCACGAAATTGTTACATGGAAACGAAAAGTGAATTTTAGCGAAAAAAGTAATCTTCCCACCAGAGCGATTCACTGATAAATTATTAAAAATAAAAATAGACAAAAGTGACACCCCAGCGTTAAGGATTACTACGTCATCCACCTCACGTCCTTGAATGTGTTAAGGAAGAACGGGAGGTGGTGGAGATGGGAGGGCTGTCTGAAGAGATCCTGTCGCAACCACTTCCATTGGCAGAGTCAGCTTCCCCCATTGTGATAAGGCGAATCCTCCGCGATCTCAGCTGTGATTGGACGAAGTGGATGACGTACAAGTGCTTTCTACGCCCACTTTCCTGAAAGGGGTAAAAGCACATGTTTTTCACCGCTTGTAAAGGCCGTTTTACACGGTAATTGAAACTGCGCAAGTTGATGTTGATTGCGTTTGAGCAGTCGTCTGCGAAAGTCCGTGACGTAGAGAATTGCGAGGACGCTTGCTTGACAGCTTTACACGGTGCAATCGTCGGTGCATTATGTCAGTATCACAATATACCGTTCAGTAGCGGTAATACCGTCAATATATCCATAACGTCAAGATCTGTTAAGTAGCAATTAATTGCACGTGAAAGATGCGATGAATTACCACCACTTTAAATAAGTTTTAAGCCATAGTCTAAACATATTATTGGAGACCCTAGTCCCGTATACTTAGCCCAAAATTTGCACCACAAACGAACGGATGTGGGCCAAGGTAACAGGATCTTCCTTTACGCATGAAATTTAAGCTTCCACGTGATAAATCGCCCATCTCATCATTATTGCACTTTATTCACTACCTAAGGAGTTGAGTGCAAACAAAAATACCCAACTCAATCATCAACAACCTATTTAATTGCTAAAATTCCCCAGGCCGTTCGTTGCCGCTACATCTGCACCATCTAGTGAGAGAAATAAACTTCAAACTTGCGCGAACACATGTATCAGATTAGAACATGTTCTAATTTGCTCGCAAGCGTTCGCGCAGTGGCGCTGACTGTCCTCGCAAGTGTCG
The DNA here is from genome assembly GCA_933228895.1 of Platycnemis pennipes. Lineage (NCBI taxonomy): Eukaryota > Metazoa > Arthropoda > Insecta > Odonata > Platycnemididae > Platycnemis > Platycnemis pennipes. The sequence goes on along the minus strand of OW121854.1, from coordinate 119,643,286 downwards.
CTTTACACGGTGCAATATTTCTTGCAAGAGCCTGCGCAGTATCAATGACCATGTAAAACGGCCTTAACTCGAGAAGTAATTGACGGATCACGGAAAAATACGGGCCTTTTTATTTTACAAACTTTATATGATTCGGCTACAAAAAAATACGGCAAACGCCCCCATTAAGTCATGCTCGGAAGGGGAGACACCGAGAAATATGATCCTAAGGTGTCGAGGAAAACAAATGACTCCATCGTGTTATTCATTAACGACTAAAAGTCTTCCATTGCCTGTAACCTTTGACTTATTTTTTGCGAAAAAGTATGTTACCTAACTTATGCATAAACTTTACGTGCTGCTAACAATGATTTTCTTCCGATCATTGCGCATAATTTCGTCGTTTAGGAAATGAATTTTGAGCAAAATTAGTGGAAAAAATGTTGCATTACCATTGAATTTGTACTTGAATAGTCTGAGACAAAAGAGACTGTTTTATTAAAAGACTGAGTTTTAATTAATTGTAATCCGCCTCTTCTCATTCATCCTTCAGAATGGAATTTCATGAGAGCCGAGTTTTCGTTAGCCATCCGTATTATATGAGCCTACACTTTCACGAAAGATTCCCACTCTCCGTTTGTTAAGTGCTGTCAATGGAATAAACAACTTCCAATTTCCATTGACATTTCGCGATATACTGACCTCCATTCAGAGCTGAAAAAACACTTGATGAATTAAAAATTTGAGAAATATGAATAATATGGTTCTAGTCTGACTGATTATCCACTATGTAAGTATGAAATTTTCTATTAAAACAAGTTAAAAACGTTACTTAGTAAAATACAAGGAAAACAAGATATGCATGTGTTGTACCAGCAACACTATATTTATTCAATCTTCCCCAGGGGAAAAGAGAACTAGGATTACCAAATAATTCAAATTACCACCGTTGATATTTTGAGATGGTCAATGGGATTCCAAAACCAACTGAATAGGCAATAAATAGCTCACAGAATGAGCGTTTAACCCCCGCTAACATTGGATTATAGGTACAAAAATATGCGAGCATTCACACGGAAAGGATTTTCAAATCTAAAAAAACGTCAGTCTAATTTTTTGAAGCATCCTTTTCACATTCCCTGGGTTATTCTCATCCAATGGGTTATTACCATACTTTTCGCTTGCCGATATGTAGTCAAATATATATTTACCACAACAAAAACCAAAAATTGACATGAGTTCTTCGGAGTAGTGCGAAAGGTTATTGCATAAGATTTCCTGGGAGAAATATTTATGAAAGTAATTACTAGAATATAATAAGTCAATCATTGAAAATTAAATATTTTTATACCATTTAGAGAGTTACTTGTTGTTTTGCATCATGTTCTGCCTCAAGAAGAGCCGAAAGAATATTGCAACGAAATCAAAGCTCCGCAAAGCTCTTAGACAGACGGAGAGTCACTGTCGCATATCAAGAGGAATTCTCCAATCCTCTGAAGGAAATGAAATTCAATAAGTGAACATGGAAATCTACTTTCACCATTTGTCACTGAGCCGCTGCTCCCGGGATTACTAAATGTTAACGGCGCACGAGTTCCTGAATATTGATTCCGGTGGTTGATACTGAGGATGAAAGTGCTTTAAAGAAGGATCTAAGTCAAAATCATAGTACTAAGACCATAACCTTCAAAGGTACATTGGTTCTTGACCACAGATGAGATAATCTGGGTAACCTGTTTCCAGTCCAGTAAATGGGAAAGTTCCACGCCTACCGAGAGGGGTATCAGTGCGGGAACTAACCGAGCAATCGGGACTGATGCGCTCGGCGCTGTCACAGACAAAATCATTTACGTAATTTGGGAAACGTGCGTATAACTTGCCGTAGATGTATTTGATTTCTATTCCTCCGTAAGTCGTAATTGACCACCGAACGAAAGTTTGCTTTCAGGCCGACATTATCAAGACGAGAGAAGTTGGATCTGAGAAGGCTTCACCAATAAATATTCCAGGGCTGAAAAAGTTCAGGGAGATGTTCATGCTAGTATGAAAGAACAAATTGCGAGCAGTGACACTTAACTTACACCAGTTACGGGCACCAGGATACCACTTCATCTTCCCAAAAATTCCAAACTTTTTCAATGCTCTCTATTGCGTATTTGCTACTTGGAACTCGGGATTTGAAATGATTCAATTAAATCGTTTTTCACACTTCCATTCACCTTCCTTCCCCTTTTCACCTTGCATTGCACCAAAGTCTATAGTGTGATAATACTCTATTTCTAAGGACTCCAAAGCCTTCGTCTTTATCAAGAGTGCAAAACTTTACATAATAAGTCATCAACCAGATGTCCATTTACTAGCCACTTAAATACCAAAATGCTGTTTCAAGAGATCGTGAGTAAAATAAAAAAAAACTTGCATAATGGAGTAGTTACGCTTTGATTTATCTGAAGGGATTAAAAAATTCAAGGCCTGGTATTAGGTCAATTTTGCCAACAATCATGGTAATACCTTTCGTGTGCCCACTAATTTTAGCTAACACATATTCCCTCTTCTAAAGATTAATTAAATCAAACCTGAAATAATTCCTAATTTATGAGTTCCTTCAAATTATTTCCTTAGTAAGACAATTAAGGTGAACCTTTTTCCGCTACAGACGATGCCATAAACATCTCCCGAAAATAAAAAAATAACAATTCGTAGAAAACACTTGTTATCAGGAATTATAGGCCCTGAGAATGCTCTTACGAACGATATGCCTTAGATAGTGACATAGTTGTTGAGTTTGAGCTCAAAAATATTTCTTGGAACGTCAAGCGTTTCTCGAAAGAGAACTCCAACATTTCCCCCAAAACATCCTTTCGTCACTGACATTTACGATGTTACACAGGTGACGGGGAAGGGGCGGGATTCTCTTTTTTCCATGAAATTTCAGTCACTCGCATCCTCCTCCTTGGGGCCGTAATTCTTTTTCTCTTTATGTGCCCTCCAGACGTCCTCGTCAACAGAAAGGTTTACTCGCAGATTAAAGAATACCACCGGCGGAAAGTGGAATAGAAGTGAGAATAAGTCTCCATAAACACTTTGCGATCCCTGGTGATTTTCCCACCGCACATTTTTTGCGCAGTTCAACGATCGCAAGTGCTCAGAGAAGTCCGAAATGCGCATTCGGTTATCTCTGCGAAAATTTCATTACTTTGCACCCCCCCCCCCCCCCCACACACAGAGGAGGTGTTTACCAAATCGTCACCGGAGAACAAACGACCAATCACAAGAGCCACAGAGGAAAATTATTGCTGAGTTCCTAATTCTTCCTCAGACCTTGATGCTGGATCGCTAAGAAAATTTATATCTTTTACCAAGCAATAAAAGAAACCTTAGCACTTCTCTCTCGACGCGTAAAAATAGTCTTCCAAAAAGGCATGAGCCGAGACATACCCACAGAATTTTTAGTAACATTTTAGAGTTGGTTTATCATATATTTTTTGCACTTTTTTCAATAATGTTTGCACGAAAGGCAAAAAAAACCTTAATTTAACAATGAAGGAATTTTTAGCAGATGACCTTACCTGGTAACCCGGGAAAATTTTATGCACTGTATTTAGCAGTGTTTTACATAAATATTTCCACATCTATAAAAGTCGTTATGCACTATAAACATCACTTTCTCAGTTGGAAGTTGATTGAAGCCCCAATTAAGAGATGTGAATTAAATTGCGGAGACATTGGAAATTTCAATATCGCAGAAGTAACGTGAATCATTCAGTAAGATGTGGTTCACGAAACAATGCATATATGTCTGTCCAGATAAAATACTGAGAAATGTCGTTTTTACACAATGAAGCCCTCCAATCACGTCGTACTGCCCTGATTTCCGTGGACGCGATAAAGCCCCAATCAGTCCAGCTCAATCGAGTTCGTACAGGGAAAATTTATGACTATAAGATACACCAACACTCGCGGAAAGAATGGGATATTAGTTTACATTCCTGAAAGGTTCAAATATTTTTCTACACAGGTGCGATAAATAAGATTTGGCACCATTTATATGAAAAGTATTCATTTGATCTTGAGAAGGATATATTTTTAAACTAATCAGTCATGCGACCATGTCAAGTCCTTATTAAGCCAAGGAGAGAGAACTGAATGAATGATTGAATGACGATTGATGAACATGAATTTATGATTGCTTTGTTAATTGTTCGTAAGAATGCGATATTTTACTACTGTGCCACGGGTGCCTTGAAGCGAAGCATTAAGATGGAGATCCATCACTTCCGCTTCCCCACTCTTTCTTCCCTGAAGAGTGAAAAATATGAGTCGAGGAAGTTGTAAGCATTGAGGAATCCTTTTTCTTGGAACCTTTGCTTCTTGGGACCCCATCTTTGAAAATACGCTTCATCTCTTCCGCTTCCGTTATCACTTTACTCGAGAATTCGGCCCTAACCGAGTTTTACCCGAAACTTATCCCATTCATATAGTAAACACAAATAAGGAGACCCGTGCTCAAAATCAGATAACGTTACAAGGAGAATCGCCAATGAACGCGTTCTTTATTGTATTTGCCATTTATACAATCCTCATTCCCCACTGTTGCCATGCCTTACCGAGATACATTCGACTTTAAAATTATTTTTGAATCAGGAAAACAATGATATTGATAATTCATTGTATTGAATTACTGGAAACTTATGCATGCTCTCAGGATGGAGCGATGACAGCCTACGATACCTTCTAAAATATTTTAATTAAAATACCTAGTTAGAAATATCTAAATGAACCAGTTTAATGCCCCAAGGAGCTGAGGGAATGCTCCCGCTAAATTCACTTCTGAAATCAGATTTATCTATATATGACTTGATATTTCATATGCCCATCGCCACAGCTAATAGACAGAAATATCTGAAATTGCTCACTAATGACATACATCAGAATAAGTATGATTAAATTCTATTTATTATTTAACTTTATTCTAATACCAGGAGCGTTTAAACAACAAGTTGATTTCATGGACTCTTTCATATTTACAAGGTATATTATTTATTTTTCATAATACTATAAGGCAACGTGACTAATAGTTTTAGGTTTGAAATTGCTGCATTTATCCATGACGAGAAGACGGAATACACTTTGTTAATTCCACTGGTAATGTTCAATTGCACGGCCCGGGTTTCGGTACATAGCACTGCCTTCCTTCAGGTCAGGACCTAATATCAATATACGTAAAATATAAAAGAGCAGACACATGAAGACGCAAGAGATTTTCATGGAGTGAAATATTACAATGCACTATTGTAGCGTTCTAACTGATTTCAGTACGGAACGCGGACTATGCTCCAATCATCACCGATAAGAATTTAAGATTTTAAAGTAGCATTCCATGTCTCCACCAGTTTGTTTATTTTCACCATTTACGTGCACAGCATCATCTTGTGCGTGGAAGATAAAGTGGCTCTCAAAAGAACATTCACTCCTCAATTTCATGTTTCTTTTCCTGGTCTCAAGGTCCATTTCCATCACATTCATACGATCTCTATTGTTCTGCACCAGATATGCGCTACTTCTCTTTTGATAATTCCCAACTTCTCCTCGAATTGTGGATATTCCGCCCGAAAACAGCTCCTCCCGACCGCAATCGTACCTCGCGCATTACCTCTAGTGCGCTACTATGCCTTTTTCAACGAGTGACTTCTCCATCAATCGAGGCTTCGTTTTATCCCACTCGCCGCTTCGGACTCTCCCTCATTTGTTTCATTTTCTACTCTCGTAATCCGCCCGTGAATGACTCAAGTCTATCCCGCAAGGTCGCTTCGATTCCCTCATTTTTTACGAGTGGCTGTCGCAAGGTCGGGCGTTTTTCAACTCATTCCGCCCACCCGACCAAGTAGTGGGAATGGGAAATAAATGAACCTCGAATTACGACATCGGCGTCTACTAATACACGAATTCTGACTTAAAAGAGGGGAGATGAACGCTCTTTTTTGCCGTAAGCCCGGGACTATTTCTCGCGTGAGAGCGATTAATTTCGTAAATCAATGAATCCTCCTTGGAAAGCAAAACTGAAGGAGGTTATTTATATTTTTTTGGTGCGCGCTCGACCTCCGAAAATTCGCTTCAATTCACCGTCATCTCCCCTTTCCCGGTACACGCCCATTGAGGGGGGAGTTCGTTTCGAGCGTAACTGACCGATTTTCTCGAAGAAATTATGCGTGAAAAGATTTCCTGCGAATAGCGCCTAATCACGCTCGAATCGCCGGACGTATGCCGCTACGGTTTGATGTTACGGAACGACAGAAAAGGATGCAGGCCACAGAAAAGGACAATGCAAATGCTATGAAAATTCTACAGTTTTACTTACTCATCTCATTCCACAAATTTTCATTTCCTGGTCACAGCATCAATTTCCATCGCACTCTTACGATTCTCATGAAATGCGGTGTTACCGGAGAATGACGAAGATAAAAATGGATCAACCGAGAGACAAACGAATAATTTTTAAGAAGAACGGGAGAAAAGAGAAGTCTGATGAAAGCTCTAAAAAGAATACGGTACTACTAAATCGGTCATATCTTAAGAAATACCAAAAGCCTGATGAAGACAATCGTCGAGGGAAAAGTGAACGGGAAGAATGGAAAAGCAGGCTTCGTTATAGATATATAGAACCGGCTATGAAGGATGTGAAAGTAAGAGTTACGTCAATATGAAGAGGTTGGCCCATAGAAGAATCGAGTGGAGGGCTGCGTCAAACCAATCCTAGGATTGTTGACCGATTAAGATGATAGTCTTATTCCACCTACAAAATGGAGTAACTAGTCATGTTTTAAAATACTTGTCTTCTCAAGTGTATATTAAAATATGATTTTTAGAAATCATTCCACGTAAAAAAGATTTCCACAGCTGCGTATGATAATTACATAATGAATTGTCGAGGTTTTTTGGTGAAATATATTTTTGGGTGAGGCAAACATTTGATGGATCGAATATTTCTTAGGCCTCAGAGAGATGAACTGAAGTACATACGTACCCATGTGCAGTACCATATTTAATTACGTTCCTAATAAGGACCTTTAGTTTGTCTACTCGTGTACCACTCCGCATATGCTTTTTGTGAAATATTTTTCGTGGAGACAATTTTAGGAAAAAATTTTTAGCAGCACGTTTAGGAAAATTTGTCTTCAAAAAACTACGAACGCTCAAGAGATCTGACAACATGGGCATAGTTAGGAGGAACAAGGAGGAATCTTAGGGGATGGATTGACCATTCAGTAGCTAATGTATTCGCCTTTTCCCAACAAAACAGTATTAAAAAATACATGATACCGAACAATTTTAACACTGACAAAATGATCAGCGAAAAGAAACAATGCTAAACGATTTGTCTACACATTTGCTTGACATTTTTTAAAATATATGACTGCCATAAAAAGGCATTGGAAACTTGTCAAAATAAATTTTGTGTTGCGCACTGTGTTTGCCTTGATCACATTTAGAAGCACCGAGTAAAATTCGCTCAAACAATCCATTCTCGATCAAACTGAGGAAACAATATCTATCGTAAAGGCTCAAACATTTGGTGGCGATTAGTATCTGTAGCTCAGCAAATCTATTGTTGTCCCGGTGACGGTGATCAACATGTTTTTCTCGTACCCGCTGATGATAAGATAAGCTAAAGATATGGCGGCTGGCAAGTCGGCCACCAAATCGTATTAACACCAAACATGCTGATACATTGCTCGAGAGGCCTTGGCATGCATTGCTACTACATACTTCAATCAATCATCTTATCACAAGAGATGTACACATCAGTCTTCAAATTCATCTTAAGCAGCAGCGAAAAACTAAGAATAGGAAGGCTAACTTTAAATTACTTAACTATTACCATTATCCCAAAGTTTTTCAAAGTGACCATAGACCGCTTTGGAACCAATGGTTTTCGAGCAATAAGGGAAACGCTAACAGGACTCAAATTCCACGAACACGTAGATCTACATATGATTCAACAATTTTTTAATGTCTACTACGTATCTTGTTAAATTCTTAGTGCACTCCATTTACTTAAGTCCCTCTCAAGAGAGGAGAGGGAATACTTTGAAACGACACTATTCCAACATGAGTAATCCAACTGAAAATACGTTTGATCACTCATTCACTATTAAGTCGTTCAAAAGTTTTTCACTGGAATTTAAAGGTCACCATCCTTACTCAAACAGGCACAATTAATATTAAAAACAAGACATCAAATCTATTAGTTGAAATCAAAAGAAGATCATGATAATTGAAGAAATCAGGGAAACTGGAAATTAGAAAGTTATTGAGAGAATGTGCAGCAAAAAGACGATATACCTTTTATTTAACATCACATCCAAAAGAAGCACCAGATGGACATGGAACTTCAAAGTATAGTTGGTTGGTTGGTTATTTAGGGGAGGCGACCGACAGCTGAGGTCATTTGCGCCATATAGGATAGGTGGGTAATTGGGTAATGGTAGGAGTTTTTTAGGGAACGGAGGAAGGGTGGAGAGAAACCCGGCGTCGGCATTAGCGGCGCCAAGGGGACCATGGCTTAACGTCCCATCCGACGGACGGAGTACTGTACTTGAAATGCCCTCCACTAGGCACTCAAGTGGGGACCGGTTTTCCACTGAAAAATCTGCCACTGCCGGGAATCGAACCCGTGCCCTCGGGATGGGAGTCAAAGTATAGTGGATTAATCTGAAACTTACTTGGACAAAAAATTTAAAATAGAAATGCTAGAGAACAAATGTTAGCATGACTTGGATATATGTAGAAATTAATGACAAAGTGTCGGTGAAAAGCAGTAAATGTTGAAGAATGTAGAACTACCCTAAGCTCAGCATAATATTACAACTGAAGAATACCCATCCCAAATGCTAAATAATCTGCTCTACAATACTCTCAACAATAATCTCCTCTAACGCCAAATTCACATCTTCAACCATTTCGGTGGACAATAATTGCCTCTGTCCCCTAAACAAACGTGACGAGAGCTCCTTATAATTTGAGTCAGGAGAAGAATAAACTGATACACTAGTTATAATGCCTTGATCAAATATTTTATTGTCGAAACCATATTTTCTTTTCCATCCTTATAAATCCTTAATTTATAAGTTTTTTGGAACTATAAATAGTGATTTTCGTTAAAGTTTGAATACTTCCAGTAATTTCAGTAAATTAATAAAATCCACGGAAAAACTTTAATATCATAGTACACAAATATAATATTAAGAACGAGGGAAAGACAAGGTACCCAAAATGAGGAAGAGCCTCGTTACCTGGATCAGGTGCATGCGTGATTGCCCAATACGGGATTTAGGATAAAGAAGAAAGAACAAATGAAATCCGATATGCAATCAAACGAATTTCAACTACACCGTAGACCAGAATCATTTATGAGTAAATTGAGTCGACCTATGCATGACAAAAGCTCAGTGTAGGCTTTAACTAGTTGACGTGGTTGACGTACTTGCCCGTGAAAAAATGATTTCTTAATATCGTCTTGTTGTACTTATTCCCTCTCACCTTCACTCGCTCGTCGGAGGTCGCGCTGTGATTTGCCTCGCCATCACCGGGTAAGCCATCATTATCCGTTGGAAACAGCTCGCAATTGAATATTGGTCAACTTCAGAGGTTCGGTTGAGCAAAGATACGATCGGTTGCACAGGAAAAATATTACGTGACGTGATCTCTCAGATATATTCATGCAGAGTAATGTTAATACTACTGTTAGTATTTCTAAGAGAATTTAATAGACAGAACAGCAAAGGTACCTGAAATATTGTTGGATTAGTCCGTGGTGCAATAATCATGTTTTATACTTAATGTTAGGAAACTACAGATGAATGTTTTAGAGGCATGCTTTTCAAACTGCTAATCACTCCATGATAATGTTGGCACTAATCATCTAGATAACGTAATCCTTACATCTAACATCTTTTCATGTAGTAGTAGTATTGTAGCTCTCAGTTGGGTGTAAATAGTGCATGTTAGGTGATATTCACCCTCTGCCACACACCCGCGCGGTGACTTGCAGGGTATTACCTAGAGTTCGTGGCTACTTACACTCGACAAATTAACTGTGGAGTATTCCCTACCCTTCCTCATCCTATTATACCTTTCCTTTGCCAATCTCTCTTTCCCTGCCTATTCTAACTTCGATAACAACCTTCAGCGTTCCATTTTCCACAAGTACCTGTTCCATTCACCTACCCCGCCTCATAATTTCTGCAATCAATCTCTTCCCCAACCACGTTCGAGAATCCTCTTCGTTCCTCCACCCTTACGACCAATGCACTTAATATGAGGTAAAGGTATTCTATTTTTTTCACTAAAACACCTTTTAACAATGACTTGCCGTGTGGCTGTGTGCTCTGATCCAATATTAGTTACACCATGCGCATTACTTAGTTTTTTTTTCGAGCGATTCATCAAGGCATACCCATACGCGTTTGGATACCAGCATTTTATCTAAAAGAAAACAATTCACCGTAGGAAAATTAAATGGTGTAAACTACGACATCATTCCAGAATAAATGCTGCTGTAAAAGTGAGTAAAAAAAATGTCTGACTCTCGCTGGAAAATCACTGAATGGGAAAAGAAGGCATGCGATAACTACTGGACAAAAGCAGACCGTACGCCGAGAAGAATGTGACCACATAATAATTATTTCATCTCGAGAATGACGCGATTCAATTCCATTAGTTACATAATTGCCTGCGATTACTGCGCGACGAGGTATGAAAAAATTGAAGATTAAAAAAAACACAGATAAATGGAATGACTTGCACCTGGTTTTTCGTTCCCCTGGAGATCACGTGGTAAATAAGTAATGTGTAATTAAGTTCAAACAATTACTTACATGAAGTCTGTTTTCTATGATGCATGATAATAGATTTATCTACAAATGTCTAGTGGCCACGACAAATTTTCATTGAATTTTCTGGAATATATTTCAATATATGCAATTTCACGGGTACACAAATAAATGGTGATACGTGATGGACAGAGGCATATATTTCAGGTAGAAAAATCAATGAAGCCTAAAAAACATTTGGTTCAAGAGTACATACATACAGGCGAACGATTCCCGCGCTGTAGAAAAGCAGCACGGTATCCTCGTCGTCAAAGGAAGAAGACACGCAGATCTCATCGCAAAATCCACCGGTGAGAGAGTGAGAATAACATTGAGCTTGAAGTACTCCGATAATATCACGATTGAGAACGATCTCTCTCACTTATTCCACGATTCCACGAAGCAGGGACTAGTGAGCCTCCGTTGAGGTGGTGCTGCGTATATATATGTATATCCTCGGGTGAGTGAAGTGGACGCTCATCAGGCCTGAATGAGCATAGCATCGGACGAACCAATCGCCGACGAACGGGATGGATTCTTCAAAAATTTTATTCTCAGCATGTGACTCCCATTTTCCTCCTTCCCAGCAGTCCCGATTCGCGCGGGCTGGTTCGTCATCGTTAGTCCAGGAGGGAGAAGACGCCGCAGCCGGGAGTCGATGAGAGAAAAACCGGAGCGATCCGGTTGTAAGAAACGAGTCGACTGGCTCGCGGGGAAACCCCGATCGGGAGGATTAATGAGTGGGGGGAAGGGTAAGTGAGGAGGAGAAGAGAAAGAGACGAAAGGAATGGCGGGAGGTGGGAAAATAACCGAACGCCCTCCAAGACTGTGGCGGGTGGCGATTCGTTGAGGATAAAACGGCGATTCACGAGGCAATTAGTACCTCACTGCATTAGGCCTGGAGGAGAGATTACCTTTTCAAACTTTGCTGGACTGATAAAAGACCTTGGTTTCTGCCGAAAACTTTATCAAATGGTCATGATTACTATTGGAAGGCGCAGATAGACAATATCTTTAGAATTCATAGAGCTCTATTTGGGACGAAGTGGATCAAATTAAAGGGTACATAGGAGTAGAAGAGGTAACCCAAATCTACGAAATTACTATCCCTCGCCTAATCTCTTTTAAGTATGATATGTAATGCATGTTCGGTGTGAATTTACCCCCTGCCATGCACCTTTATGGTGGATTTCAGAGTATTATGTAGATATAGATTTAAAGCTTGTAAATTGAGCGAAACCCAAATGTCGGCCTGATTGGTGATGGTAGAGCTCGCCAAGTGCTAAGCCCGTACGCGTGTGTAGTTTGCACATCATGGTAGGTAATATCCTGGCAGTACCTGATAATGAAGACCTTACTGAGGTTGGAGGTAGTCGCACATCCAAAAAAGACGCACTATATCTATATTGCCTCAACGAACAACGAGTAAATATATCCTCAGAATTCTACGTAGGTACCTAGTGAAAAAAATTGAGGCTAACGTATTTTCAGTAAAATTGAACTTAAGAATCTGGCAAAAAGTATATATTTGTCCGACGTTTTGTAGTTACAAATATAGGACACGTCATGGTAGGTAGAAAAATACAAATGCGAAAATTATGGTTGGAGAAATTCATCAACAGAGTAAAATAATTTTCTCAGTAGAAATTCACGAAGCTTGCGTTTGAAGAGGACCATGGTTTTTGTACTCTCAACTTCACGGAGAACCTTGTTTTATAGTAAAAGGTCCATATGCCAAGGGGCATAACCAGAGTTTTTAGTTATTACATGTGTTTGATGGAGCTTTGTAGAGCTGCTTGCGTAATAACAGTGGTGATGCTTTTAGTAGAATCATTTGAAAGATTTTTTGAACACAAACAATCGCAGCAAACATATAGACACAAGGAAGAGGCAAAATACGAACTTTCTGAAAGAGAAGGCGACATAGAGCATGGAGAGATGCTTTGCCTATCAGCCACAGGATCCACTTTTGAATTTTGGATGTTATTCTGGAATTGTAGAAGGTCATAGGGATTATATTTATTATTATTCGGGTGTATGGATATTTGTATAGGTATCCTTTGCGCATGCAATATGATCATGAATAGCATTATTTCGGATGTCCAAAATTGCAACAGAGTAGAATTCACAGTATTTATATAAAGAACATGGATGAATGGGATTAGTTTCGCAGGAGAGCATCATTAAAACGAGTTTTTTTTCGCAGTAGCAATTGACGTCACGGTTCGAAACTAAAGCGCAAAATGGAATAATATAATATTTGCGTTTCGAGAAAGCAAAGCAGAACCCCGCCTTTCCCTCAGCACCGGCCTCTCAACGGAGCACTTCGAATCACTTGCCCAGATTCAACCTTCGAACAACCTCTGGAATAAGAATGACTTGCAGTTTTCTTAACCTATCCAATCAAACTCCCGATAAAAGGAAGAAAAATGGATTGGAAAAGCAAGGATTGACTGCGGAAGAGGGAGGTAAGAGGGGTGGCTTGGACGGCTGCCTACGTAACTCGCCACCACGGACGGCAGGAAGTTCCCCAGAGAACAACTGCGGGATCCTTTGCAAATGAGGAATGTTCCTTCCCACTCACACTGCCATTAAGGAGGCTCCACCGAATTATGAGGTAGATGTCATTTTTGTGAACATTTCAGGGTACACAATTTTTTGGCTCGCCTATCGATTGGCAATAAAATAATGAGGCCTTTCCATCATATATTTGAAGAAAAAAGACGTTGAAATTAGATATTTTATATGTGGTTACACGGCAGGGCATGGTTCTTGCAGTAAAATTTGCAGATTAATAATGTAAATACCAATGTCGTTTTGACGAAAAACTAATACATATAATATGCACAATTTTATGTAGAATTCAGTATTGAATAAAAGTTCTCGCCTTGCCACACTTGTTTAATTAATATAAATAAATTTTTGCTCGAAAAAAAGTAGAAAAGCCATAGTTACATGGAAGTGGCGCTACAGTATTTTGTTATCATTGGCAACGGTACTTGTGACGGAACGTGCTTAAAAGCCTATTTACTAACTTAATTTAGGAATATACCTTACCAAGGTCCTTCTTATATTATTTATGTAAATTAAATGTTTCATTGGTTATTGACATGGTGTAATTAATACCAATGCTTCCAAATGGTAGCAGCGTCATTGCTGCCAAACAGTTTTCAAAAATATCAATATTAATAAAATTCAAAACGAAGAGTTTTATTTGCAAGGGAATAGTTTAAAACTAAGTAAGAAAATATTTTACCTATTTTAGAATACGTATTAGCGGGAATGAGCATGTATTCTGACTTTGAAAATTAAACGTGGCAACAACACGCCAGTCATGTTTCGAAGTCAAAATGAGTTAAAAGAGCTTGTAAAAAATAGAATGCAACACAACGCGCTATGTAATAGAATACTCATACAATTATTGTGCATGCGTTATCACCCTAAAGATGATTTTCCATATAGGCTATTTTCTGGGTGGGTATTTATTCATTAAACAACATAGTTCTTTTACGGGATTTTGAATAGCGGAGTCACGGTGGAACCTCCTTAAATAAATTGTAACAATGGGGTAGTTTACCTTATTTTTTATTACCGAATCCGATAGAATTTTTAAAATGAAAAGATGCGTATTTTTCCTTTCATCGATCCGTCAATTAGTTCTCGAGTTATAACTGGCGAAAAACCGATGTTTTTAACCCTTCCGGTAAAGTGGGCGCGTGAAAGAGTCGTACGTCATCAATTTCGTCCAATCACAACTGAGACTGCGGAGCTCCTTCGTCCAATCACAATGGGTGGCACAAAGTTGATTCTGCTAATGAAAGCGGTGGTTGGAAAAAAAGCGAGGTACTTAGAAAGGCATTGCATATTAGGCTGCATCGTAATTTGAGAAAAAGCATACAAACCTCAGTACTTTTTTATTCACGCCATAACGTAGACGAAAAGTACCAAGTGAATTTCGTTGTTCAGTTATTTTGGGTTTTAAAGGATGCGCAGGAGCTGTGTGCGCTGACCTCACTTCCTCACCTCCACTTACCCTCTTACCCTTTCAGTGTTCACGCCAAAAGAGTCGAGGATGAGAGGTGGGTGACGCAGAAGTCTTTGGTACAGCTCGTTGGGATACACCTTTTGCGTATTTAAATTTTTAATGTACATATGAGTAAATGGCACTGGCTTAAAAAATAATTTTTCCACTCATCATTTTTCGTTCACATCTAACGATTTCGTGTATAGAATAGCAATTTCGGTTTCGAGTAAACGCCCCCATAAGATAAGACAGACCACCGAAAACACGAGAGGGTGCAACAATATTTATTGCCCCCTCTCACAAACAAGTCCTCCTAATAAATACTTAATTGGCTCTCAGTGCCAGTCCTGAATTCTTATAATCTAACATCTTTATTTCCACTGCCGCCTTCATCGTTACATCATCTTGAATGTCTCTCCTTACTCTCATATACCGTCTCTTAGGAATCCATCCAAAACATTCTTAACTTCCCTTCTCCAACCTGACATGCCCTCGTTAGCCCCCAGATTCTTCGATGATAATGTGACGAATATTTTTATTCACTATCCTTATCACGAATCATGCGGATTTAACCAATATTTTATCCAGTACACGAATCGATTTTTTCGTATCGGTCACTAAAACGCTGCAGTATGTTCGAACCGACTTTTATATGCAAGATAAAGAGCTATTCTCCTTCACACTTTATGTTCTTTGCCATATTTTTTCTCGATGATATCTTAAATGAAACATATCCCAAATCAAGCACCACATATTTATGATTTGACAGTGACCCAGAGGAAACCTAGAAACCACTGGATAAAATTTCTCCATATGATATACAAAAATACAGAGTGGTTCACAGGTGCAAAAATAGACAAGAAAAGTTGTTAAAATCATAACCTTTCTGCCTCTAATAAACGGAAAGAATTCAAAGATAACAAATGGCACATCTGGCTGACGTATTTTTAAGGACGCATTTCCCAAAGTGCTTAACAAACCTTCGCTCAGTGGTTTACAAACCTCAAACTTGGGATAAGCAAGGGGAAAGGTTTTAAAAAGGTGATTATGAAGAGATGAGTGATGAGATCTTCGTACAATGTATTTAAGGTGCCGGCGGAGCTGTGACGGTAGGCGCGGAGAGAATCAGGAGCAGTAACTTTATTTGGTCGTCCACTCGCCTGCATTTCAAAACACATTCCGCTTCGAAGCAGCTCGAGCCGAGAAATATATGCGGCAATTACAATGAGGTGGCGCGAAGTGAATCAGATTGGCATCCAACGCGGTTGCCTTCTCCCTCAGTCATAAATGGGGAGCCGTTACATAACCGCGCCCCCATAAGGAGATGCACGAGGGAATAAACTGGAGTGCTTGGTGCTTAATTCGAGCAGATATGGGGCATTCCATCACTCACATTAATGGGACGCGTTCGGCCGACACAGGAGTGGGGGGGAGGGGAGGAGCAAATTGGAAGCTGTGCATACTGTGGAGTGAGTGTAGGCCTCCACTCCGCGTGACAAAACACGACCAAGGTGCGCGTGAAACGCCTGCACCCCCGGGTGCAGCTTGGTTTGTGGCGTATGTTGCAAAACTTGATCCACGAGGAGAGATGATAGTCGCAGATAGGACGCTTTGGAGATGTGGGACTTTAAAACACGTGTAGGATAAGTTGAAAGAGAGAGAGAGGAAGAAAAGTATGAAGCATGGACGAGGACAGGAAAGAAAGTTGAAGTTAGAACTGAATGTTGAAGTACGTCCAAGTATATGTGAAACTCATGAGCTCCAGTTAAATAAGTTAAACCCTTTCGTCCAGGGTGGAAGTGGACCAGCATCTCAAGAAACACCTTCGTTTAAACAGCGAGAGGAGTCGGGGTATTTCAATTACTAAAGGAAGAAGAAACTCTTAGGATGAGAAACGCTGGAAGGTATGGTGCGCGTGGGAACTAGCTCCTTGTTTGAATGCCATAAGTTAGTCCCTGGCGCAGGATTAAGTTCCCCCGAGACTGCTTACGAACCCGAATGATATTGCTCTCTTACTGGTTGTTGAAACTTCCAGATGGATAGAAATTGCGTGATAGAGACCAAATGGTGCAGCCGTCTTACTGGGAGGGAAAAAACTCTCAGAAGGATAGCCTCTAGGATGATTGGGCCTGATAGCGTTTCTCATAATAGGAAGTAAAAAACATTATAAGAAACCCGATTATATATCTTTCCGTACAGGGATAAGGAAAAATTAGATCGCGCCACAGAGAGAAGTATGGAGTGTGATAAAAATGATTCACCCGAATTTGTGACCGCAGATTCGTATGGCACAACTTCACTGATTGCGTTCTAGCTCATTGCGTTGAAACTGCAGATGCCCTGTTACTCATTGAATAAAGACTGAAAGACTGAAAGACTACTGTGAGTTCATGACAGAGGCTTTTCATTCCACAACGGTTACCTGGCTATATGAAGCTCATGTCTACAACAAAAACAATAATTCACTTGAAAATAGTTAAATTACAAGAGCCATCTGACCAAAAGATGTCCTAAAAATATTAAAAGATATTTGATGCAGGAGGCTCAAGGTATTTGTAACATTATACTCATAACTTCTCACTAAAAATAATCGGAAAATGTGGGTGTTTACTCGGAACCGAAATCGTTATTTTGTACACGAAGTTGTTAGATGGAAACGAAAAATGAATTTTAGCGAAAATATTATTCTTCTGATCAGAGCCATTCACTCATACATAAACACTAAAATATGGAAAAGGTTATTTCTTATGCACTCTTAGAGAGTCTTAGTCTTATGCACTTCTGACCTGCGCGTATGCTATTAAGGAAATCGGGATGTTTAACAGACCGATACTCATATGCACGGATAGTCAGGCAGCTTTAAAGGCGCTGACATCACCATGGTGCAAATCACAGCTGCTGCAGGAGTGTCGTGAGGCACTCAATGATATAGGCAGATGCGGCAAGGTGGAACTTTTCTGGGTGCCTGGTCATGCAGGCATATCTGGAAATGAGATGGCTGATGAGCTGGCAAGGGCCGGTTCCAGACGAGATCCGATTGGTCCAGAGCCAATCATACCTATTGCCACGTCGGTAGGGATGGCAGAAATTAGAATGTGGGGGCTAACCCGACATTCTGAGATCTGGCGAGCTGCACCAGGCCTTAGACAGGCCAAACTACACATTGAAGAGCCAAGGCCTGGGCTTGCCAAAAGACTCCTGTCACTAAACAGGGGTCAACTACGAACGGTAGTGGGACTCCTCACGGGGCACTACCAGGTGATGAGGCACCTGCACCTCCTGGGAATCGTAGATTCCCCCAGATGTAGGTGGTGCGAAGAAGAGGATGAAACCACATCCCACATGTTATGCGAGTGCCCTGCGGTGATGAGGACTCGAAACAGGCACCTGGGTTCCCCTTTTTGGAACCCAGGGAGGTAAGGGAAATCCCCATCGGGGACTTGTTGGCCTTCAGCAAGGCGATCGGCCTCTATGGGTGACTTCTCCAAAAGGGTGGTTAGCACAATGGACCAATGGGTCTAAGTGCCTCAGGGCCTCCGTTGAGAGGAACTCCACCACTATTACAATCTATCTATCTATCTATCTATTACCTTAACGCAGGTTGTTCGGTGGGCGTCATCCTCCTCCCGTTCTTGACTGTTTAGAGGAAGAACGGGAGGGGAGGTCTGCCTGAAGAGATCCTGTCGTCACCACTTCCATTGGCAGACTCAACTGTGTGTCCATCTGCGTGTGTTTGCGATAAGACGAAGGAGCTTCGCGGTCTCAGTTATAATTGGACGGAGGGGATGACGTGCGAGTCCTTTGCTCGCCACTTTTCCGAAAGGGTGAAAAACATCAGTTCTTCGCTACTCATAACTCGAGAACTAATAGACGGATCGAAGATACAGAAAAATGCGAGTTTTTTTATTTTGCAAACTCTATAAGATTCGGCAATAAAAAAGTATCGTAAACAGCTCCAATGTACTTAGCAACAAAATAACCTAACCCTCTGGGATTAATCATTCATTGCAGCATGAAATGATCAATATTTGATTGTGGTATTTATAGAGGAGCCGTTTCAAATAGTAGCGGTCAATTTGAAATCCCCGTAAACATCGCCTCAGAGCACGTATCACATACATCTACATTTACACGATACCCTGTAAGGCACTGTCAGGGTGTGTGGCAGGGGGTGAAGATCACCAAGCATGCACTAATAACATGCAAACAAGCAACTATAGGGACTCATACAACTAGGTTGTTAGTATCTATAGTATTTAAGGGATTAATACCTACATGCATTATGCACTACAGACTACTCTAAAATATTTCACCTACCTATCCCTTTGCTATGCTGCCTATTCTGTTCTCTTATAATACGGGGGAAAAATGCAATTTTGAATCTATCAGTACGAAAATCTATCTCTCTAATCTTATTTATCTGGTCGAATCTAGCATAATACGCTGGTGTTTTTAATGTGCCTAACATCTTCAGTAAAGCTATCCGATTGAAATTTCTCTAATAGATTTAATCTGTACTTTAACCTGTGCTCTGATAATGATTCCCACCCTAATTATTTTATAAATTCTGAAACGCTACTCAGCCTATCGTAACAACATACCTTAGCGCATGCGTTCCCCATTTGAAGGCGGGGTAACGTGAGGGGGAGGGTGACATTGGTCACGAATCTCGACAATCTCGTGCACACGCGCGCTCTCCTGCATGCTTCCGATTGACTTTGAGGCTGATTGGGTAGGTCGTACCACCACCTCCCCCTGATCAACGGCCCTTGGTTCGAATCCTTCGCGGGAGATTACGGACGGTGACATTTATGGCCGATACATCATCATTGGTCACGATTTAGCCACCGCGACCGGCATTGCAGGGATCACAGCGGTCGAGCACGGATCTCAGCCGCTCGGGACGGAGGAGAGATCAAGGTGCTTTGCCGGCACGGGCGACTTCGTTGCGCGGATTCGTTCGCGTGCGTTCAATATACGCGCGCAGTTCACCTCGAGTAGTCACGTGAGTGGCAGGATGAGGCAACAGAATGAATCCTTGTGAGCGGTTCAATGGAGAACGACTCCCAATCGGAATCATTGCTTCACATGGCGAACACACAACAATTGAACCATTTAATGGGCACGTGGAAATGATTTCGAGGAAGCAGAAATGACCAAAAGGAATTCTTTGCACGTGTTTGATATACTTCTCCCCATTTGAAAGTTTCATTCCGAACAATATCGATGCAATTTTTTGCTGGAAGTATTAATATTAACCGAGGCCCAAATTGTCACTGTTCAGAAAAAGTTTCATATACATTGGGCGAAAAGTCTACTACTTATTACCATCTGAGTACATATAAAAATATGGACATCGTTTTAATTGATAGGTGACTTCGAGCTAAGAGAATGAATAAGGGGGGCAAAAGAAGTAAAAAAATCAGTACTGTAATGATATATGGCCCAAAATTAAAGTGTCATGAGACAGTGAAGTTTGCTCATAAAAAGTTAACAATTTGTATACGTTACAATTACATAATTATCTTAGGTATTTTTACATGTCACGGAAAAGGAGAATATGACAATAGTTTTGGACGATCATACCATTTCTCACTCTTTTGAAAATATACTCTTCTAATTAGAGTCCTGCATACAGTTTCTCCAATCTGCCTATTCCATCAAAAATTCACAGATATAAACAGTATAGAATTATGTTATACATATAGTTACGCTCTGTACTATATTTACTCTGACACCTATTTTTCACCTTTGCTCGCCTTGTATACCAGTAATAATTACTTTTGCATATTATTCATTGACAAACAGAGATCTTCATCGATTTGGTGGTAGGTGAATGAAGTTTTACGAAGCAATACGGCAACGCTTTCTGTACTGGCTGGATATCTCATTTGTAAGCCGTGGAAGAAAAAAGTTCACGGAAGAAAAGAGCATACTACCCTCCATGCAATTATGTCATGGCATCAGCAATCCATACGCTACGCACCGGAATGACAAGTGTGAAATTGACACGAAAGACTTGGATACCCACCCTGAGCCGCACTTCGCACGCTTTCTGATGGGCGTCGTGACCTTTGGAACGCTGTTTCGACACCCGTGGGCGTCGATGGGTGACTGACTTTCTTTTCTACAGATCCCTAAGGGAATCCAGCGACGCGGAGATGCACCAAGTGAGGGTGTCGAAACGTCGACTCCCGCGGAAAGAACGGCAATTGCCGCTGCGACGTAGAAGTTGAGTTGTTCCTCGCATTGGATGTTCTTAGCATGCGCGTCCAGTTGCGAGGGCAAATCAATGATCGATCATACTGCCCCCTCAGCAGCCACTTGGGGATCTCGGGAAGAGCACTAGTGGGGCGTATTAATGTTAACAATCTTAATATGTTCAGTCGGCCATCCGCCCTTCCTATTCTCCAAGCATGGAGAAAGCGAATCTCAGTCTAAATATAATATCTAGGACGGAGAAACTGATGACATAGCACTCATAGCAGAGACAGAGAGGGATATGAATAACATTCTAATAGCCATGGAAACAACAATGGTCTGATATCAGCTTAAGATCAAAATGAAGGAAACTAAGATAATGGTGAGCAGCAAGAGAGAAGAGGCCAAAACCAGCGTTGAACCAGGAAAACAAAACTGGAAGAGGTGAAAGAGTTCTGTTACCTGGGTAGCCGAGTAACCGACAATGAACATAGCAAGAAAGATATAGTCAGCAGGATAGCTCACGCAAAGATGGTATTCCATCAAAAGAAGAATTTACTTACAGATGGAAATGCAAGCGTAGGTGTAAGGAAACCGTTCATCAGAACATACATCTGGAGCATGTATCTTTATGGCAGTAAGGCATTGACGATAGCAGGAGTGGAGAAGAAAAGAGTGGAAGCACTTGAAATGAGGCGCTACAGAAGAATAATGAATAGATCTATCTAGTGACAAGTGAAGGAGTCCAAATAAGAGCGGGAGAAGAGAGAAAGCTTCTAAAAACTCTAAGAAAAAGACGGGACTACTTAATCGGCCATATCTTAAGACACGATGGCCTGATGAAGACAATCATCGAGGGCAATGTGAACGGGAAGAATGGGAAAGGCAGGCCTCGTGTGATATAAATGAAACGAGTGATGGAGAAAACTGGAAGAGGGGAATTGAATGTTCTTTTCTCATTCATAAAATGAACACGGTTAACATGAAAAACTTCTTCATTCATCTGTTTGATCATTAAAACATCAATTTACATAAGAAACCACACGATGCGGGCCATTCACAAAGTGATTCTTTAAATTATTCATTTGTTCTTTGTCTAAATATAGCGTAAGGAGCTAATAAGTGAAAATCGAAACTTTCTCATCGGTATTCCAAAAATCAAAGCTGGGTCGGGGTATGCTGCTTTCAAGTTGTAAACATTGTTCCCGACACCTAATGCAACATTCATTTGGGTATTCTCGCTACGATTCTTTATCCCATCCAAAATGGCATTTACTTCCTCCCTCGATCTAGGATACGGCTGGTTCGTTGACTTTGCTCCCCAATCCATGTTCCAAGCCATGTATAGGCAGCGATTTTTGGAGAAAAACTGGTTTTGAGTGCCTTATGGAGGCAGAAAGTTGGACATTCAACCCTTAGATCCCAATGGCTCCTTTGGATGATTTCGTTGGAGGAGGGTAATTCCAACTTGTTATTAACCCCTGACGATGACCTGAGAAGGTTGGAACCGGTCGATCAATAAATTTGTGTGGAAGATAACTAAGTTAATTATGTTCATAATGCGAACTCGTCTCTTTACCCTTCCTGGTAGTTGAGAAATTAGGCTTTAAAAAGGTTCCACCGTGACTCAGCGATTCAAACTTCCATAAAAGAGCTATGTTATTTAATGAATAAATACCGTTCCAGAAAATCACCCATATGGAAAATCATCTATAGAGTGATAACGCATACACAATAATTCTATGAGTATGCTATTATATAGCGTGATGTAGTTGCATTCTATTTTTTACAAACTTTTTTAACTGATTTTTATTTCGGAACATGACTGACGTGTTGTTGCCACGTTTATTTTACACAATGAGAAGACATGCTCAATACCATCTGAAATAGGTTAAATATTTTCTCACTTCGTTTTAAACTGTTCCCTTGCAAATACAACCCTTTGTTTTCAATTTTATTAATAAGTATTCATATTTTTGAAATTTTTTTGGCAACAATGACGCTGCTACCATTTTGAAGCATTGGAATTTATGACACCATGTCAATAACCTATGAAATATTTTAATTACATAAAAAATATAAGTAGGACCTTGGTAAGATATATTCCTAAATCACGTTAGTAAATAGGCTTGTAAGCACGTTCCATCACAAGTACAGTTGCCAATGATAACAACATACCTTAGCGCCACTTCCATGAAACAAAGACTTTTCTGCTTTTTTTCGAGCAAACATTTATTAATATCAATTAAACAGGTGTGGTAAGGCCAGCACTTTTTTGCAATGCTCAATTCTACATAAAATTGCGCATGTTATGTTAGTTTTTCGTCAAAACGACATTTCTCTTTACATTATTAATCTGCAAATGTTACTGCTCCAAACATGCTCTGTCAAATAACCGCATATAAAATTGCTGATTTTCGACGTTTATCCTTCAATTATATGATGAAAAGGCCTCATTATTTTATTGCCAATGGATAGAAGGGCCAAAAATGATGTGTCCTGAAATATTCACAAAAAATGACATCTACTTCATAATTCTGTGGAGCCTCCTTAAGGTGCTCCTTAACTGACATGGCTATAGCGTGCCATCTAAACCGGACTTAACCGTGAGCTTAGTTCTGAGACATACACAACACTCATATCCGAGGTGGAACTCAAACCCGGGACTTCAGGGTGCCAAGATGGCAACTGCGGCCGGATCCACCCTTCATTCTCCTTCCTATGCCCTTCGGCTCACTGGCGTAAATTAACTCAGCCGTTGGCCCCCTTAGCATTACTCCCTGAAATTCCTTATTGAGCCACGTAATGCAATCACTAGTGTGAGGATGAAGAAATGTGTACAGAAATGAGGTCGATGTGGTCTGGAGTGAAGTGTGGAGCTGCTTCGTTCGGCTGTCTCCACTTGTCGCTCGCAAGTTTGACGTCTCACCCCATCTGCTGGCAGCCTTCCTCAAACTCTGATCTGGTTCCTACTGGACATTTGAAGCAGTTGCGGTGGGAGAATTTTCCTTTTCCATCATCGTCGAAGGCTCGCAACAAGGTTGCTGACTTATTTTCCCTTTGCATTCGGGGCTGGATTGGAAACCTATATACAAAGCCCCTCCAGCGCACGTAACCGGAGAAAACTCACTCGGATATGGAATCAATATTTCATCTACCACCAATTCTTACCATTCCAAGGGTACCAACATATTCCTACTCGCTACAGATTGAAAATTTCGCTTTTTCAAAGTGAATTATTTTTTTAAGCAAAGTTTAAAGTAGCTGCTGACGTAGAAGTAAGAGAAGTAGAGAAAAGTATTACCATCCCTTGAAAGTGATAGCACAAATATATCAAATCCTGGGGAAAGATAGCAATGGCGGATACACTCTTCCCCCAATGGCAAGCATTACGGTTCATGTAGCACTTGTAATTACCATTGTATGTTTTATCGTACGATAATTGTTAGTATTAAAGGAGTCAAAATCGTACGAGTGACGATACATTGCCAAAAGCCACAAAGAATATGTGAATACTATCCAACGTGTCATATAGTCAAAGAAACCAAAGTGATGCCCCGATTTCCATTTCCTCTTTCTAATTCCTTTCGCTGCTCCTTTACGAAAGGCTATTTGCAAAGCAGATCATTGTTGTTGACCATTGTTGGACATTGATTTCCAGAGCAGCTAGATTGGAAACTTTATCATTCAATTACTGATTGGCGTGTCTTTCTGAAAGGTGGCGCAGGATAATTTCGCTTAGTTTGGGAAATAATCTTGTTAACGCACAGACCAATACTATAGACCGTATTCTAGTACCATAAAAATAGTTCCTTCCAACGGATAAAATTATTTTTCTCAAACTAATGAACCACCATGATGCCTTAGTAAAATTAAGTTTTAATTAAAACGAACATGCAATTGCAGAAATTAGATCAAGCAAAAAATAGAGATACGATTTGAGTGGCTAAATTTTTAGGATCTAAGCATGACCCCGTAATATATATGTGACGCGTGCATACATACTTCTCGGATGTTTCCATGTATGTTGTATGAAACGTGGAAATCATTTTTTGTCTTGCGCGATATTCATACCTCATTAGAAAGGGGATATAAATACACTTAAGTGCATGCATGTAGTGCATGCTTGGTGAATTCTCACCCCCTGCCACACACCCTCGAGGTGGCTTGCAAGGTAGTCAGTAGATATAACTGTGCATGGTCATTGGAGTCCTTCCAGTTGAGGGCTCGCCCAGATTGGATAGTTTTTCTCCACTATAGCATTAGGAATAGCAGAAGTTAGGTGCTGTATCAATCGAAACAAGCTGAAACAGCTGAGCAAGGAGAGAGGATTATGCGTTCTTTCATAATCAAAATTCAGAAGGTGACCTGCGTGTTATATCGATGTAACGAACAATAAATGTCACAACAAACGCCGTGTTGGGAGTCTGAAATCCGAGGCCTCCGAGAAAAATGAAACAAAATATTTTTTATCGCTTAGGAGGAAGGTTCGTGAAAATTATGGGCAGTAAAGGCACGGCCATTCGTGGAGGTGGAAAGAGATATCGAGGTCCAACCCAGGTTACAGAATGTTATTGACCTTGAATGTCAAAATAGCCAGGGAACCTTCATCCCTTCCGAAAAGACGAAATTGGGTTAATCGAGGAGGAAGCTGAGGAATGAACCATTTGGGTGTCGTGCGGAGAGGGCCGAGTCCGCCGACTGCTTTTACTACCGTGATCTCCGAGAGGCGCTCTACTTTTTGACGGCCGGGAACGGCATGACGAAGAAAGCCTGCTCTGGGGTACACTCACCTGCGAAAGGAAGAAGGCAGAATATTACTAGGAGCTCAAACATGTATATATAGCAAGCAAATAAGTCCTTGATAGGAAATATCGTTTTATTGCAATAAAAATTAAATCGATATTCGTGCACTATATCAATCAATTAATTTTATAATATTCAGTTAATAATAGAAAAACTCAGAAACAACCGCAAAAATGCATATCGTGAAATCAATGCATCAATTACGTGTACACCAATTTTGTAAAAGTCAACGACTCAACAAATAAAGCAACAGGCAATTCATCATCATCATCATCGATCAACAATCCTAGGATTTGTTTGACGAAGCCTTCCAAGCGATTCTTCTGTCGGCCAACCTCTTCATATTGACGCAGTTTTTTTCTTTTAAATCCTTTACAACTTGTTCCATGTCTCTCATATGAGACCTGCCTTTTCCATTCTTCCCGTTTACTTTTCCCTCGACAATTGCCTTCATCAGGCAATCGTGTCTTTCTTAAGATATGGCCGATTAAGTAGTCCCATCTTTTTAGGAGGCAGGTAATTAATATCACAATACAAGTAAAGTAATTAGTAATACCACTAATGCCTTATGATGTGTCTTCCGTGCTAGAGAAATTCAATTCAAAGTTTATCGTGCAAGTATCCCTGGAACCGCTGTGAAACGTGGACACAAACGTTCTTTGCGGGATAGTGGAAGGAAACAGTAGTACCTTTTTAGTGAAATAGTTAATTTTTAATATCCACCTTTTATAATAAAAAAAATGTTACATATCAAATTGTTACACATGTTGATATGCTATATGAAACTTAAAAAATTATAAAAACTTGTTATAACTTATGTAAGGTCATGTAGGAGGATAGGGGAGTGAAATTCAAGGTATTCCCGTAAATGTACATACAAGAAATTGTATGAAAGGATTGTTTCATTCTCTTAAAAAAAAGTAGTAACTATACACGATCCCCGAATTGTGTCGTGTTCAACTGCTGGTTTGTGTTCAACTGTTGATTCTTGAATGCATTAATACGAAAAGCAAATCCACCATTGGCATAAGTTGAAGTAAATAAGAATATACTTGTGACTTTAAGTGCAAAAATACCAAAGGTGGTTGGTATTTAAGCATAATACTTGGAGATAAAGCAGTATATTGACTCGTATTTGAAGCCTTAGGGGCGGATTTGAGAATCCCTGCAGCCTTTGATGTCCACCTTCTTAGTTTCCACTACGATGAAGCATAATATATTTTATCTGCCAGTCTCTCGCAGTGGAATATGACTTTGCTGTAGAAGATGAGTGGTATCGACAGTGAGATCAATATCGCAGCATCTCCTCGGTGTAACACGGATAAATATAATGGAAACAGACGTTTCAAGAGAGTTCCGCTGATTTCTCGCGTCACTCGAAGTCGAGGTCATTGGTCGCTGTTTCGCTCAGCTGTTGCGGTGTGGACGCGAATGAACGACATGAAATTCCACGGTCGGCAAAAAGATAACTCACTTTCACGTTAAATTCGATACTGAGATGGAATCATAAGGCTTTCATCGAAGGTTGATGGTATTCCAAGTACAAGTACATAATAACCTGTAAGCCACCTTTATGGTGGCTTGCAGGGTATTATATTGTTTATATTTGACTGATCGATAACCCCTAATTTTACTTCATTCAGAGTTGCCTGGAAATAACGTTTTTAAGGCTCTCCGATGGGAAAAGCTATTTGTCTCGCGTACTCTGGGGAAGGGCAGTAAGAGGTATCGGTTGATATTGGTAAAAGTATTTGTACGGCAGATACCTTTAGCATTGACACGGAATAATGCCGACTTGCATCGATTAAATTAATTCAAGGAGTGCGAGCTAGCCACGAATACCCAGCTGTAACATTTCATGCGTCAAAAACGAATCCATCCACCCCACGTGGGGATTTTACGGATGAACTAGCTGCCTGATCTATTTCCTCTCCACCTGCCCTATAATAAATAGCAAACCACTCGGGAATGACGGTAGACCCTAGGTAGTTTCATTTACACCTACATAATTCTCTGCAAGCCACCATAAATGTATGTTGCAGATAGTGAATTCACTAGAATTGAATTACATATCATGCATAAGGATTAGTAATAATATTCTTGTCTACAAATCAAAATTTAAAAAAGATAAAAAAGAAAAACAAGCATGCAAAAACATGCTGTTAGTTGGGTTAGCTTAAAATCATTATACTTACATACAACTACCTATGTTATCAATTGATACAGTCGTATTGATTATATTTACCGCTATTTATATCCATAATTGTATAAGGAAAGGACATTTTGAATCTGTCCGTTTGGCAATCGATTTCTCTAATTTTTGATTATGGTCCAGAATACCGTAGTAACTTGGAGTTCACAAATCATTTTTAACCACATCAGTGAAAAAATTATCTTGGAATTTATTTAAGAGGTAAATTATTTATTCCAACGTACGATCTAAGGATTCCCATTTTAATTCATTTAATAGACTGGTTACGCTAATATAGTTATCATACCGTCTCTTTACAAGCATACTGCCGGTCTTCACTGCACACGTTCAAGTTCATTATTTAGGCCCATTTCGTAAGGATTTCATATTCCATCGATGGCTTGGTGATGGATAAATTATAGCTAGCGATAGAACACGAAACACAAAAGAGAATCACACCTTAATAGCTTATGTAATTATTCTTAGATAGCATATTGTGAAGGAAATAAAATTTCATTGATGCACCATTAGTTTATATGGATGAACACACTTGACAATCTCTATAAAATCTCCATGTACTAAGTATAAGAAAATATACTTCAATATTAGGTTTCCAAAAATGTGAACATCAGTGCCGTGGCTTTTTTCATGGTGTCACACCCAATATGAAACCAAAAACAAGAGGAAGCCCTTGTGAACAAGTACATTGCAGTATAAAAGTTTAAAAATTAAAAATTACAATTGCAGAACAAATTTTTACCTCCACTTTGTCCACTCTAACATTCCCTTGCCTCTTTAAACGCCCTCCGGGTATCTTTTTTACAGTCTTTGAATTTACTCTGCTTCCATATTTAACACTCACAAATTTGTCTCGTATTCTTCTCCTATAGATAACCTACATTCTGCTCCATTTCCAAAATTGGATGAAAAATACATAAAAAACAGATATATGCAAAACCTCCTTTTCGCTGCCAAAATAATCTTGCATGTAATTGAAACTGACTAAATGTCTTTACTATTACGCACATATTAAGGAGGTGTATGCATCCAATTCAGGCTGAAGACAATTTGATGGAAGCAATGGAGAACATGTGATAGGGAATTGCCGCAGGCCTCCATTGATTGCTGTTCAAGTTTCCCAAGGATGGGGTTTTAGCATTACCACGATGGAGAATCAATAAAATTTTAATGTTGAAATCGACTCCGTGCGAAACATAGATGTTAAGATCAGAGAAATATGTGAGCATGTCGTGAGGTAACATCAGCTTTTGTTATGACTACGGCAATCTAAAGAGTACGGAAGAGGAGAGGAAAGTGATACATCATTAAGATGTTGACATTGATTCATTTCCTCCTAGCATGGAAATGGGATTCTCGCGCTGAAAACTGAATGATTCTTTCGTTGCCGGTCCTTGATAGCAATCAGAACCTTAGGGATTTCCTCTCTGGCTAATTTTATTTCAAAGCAGGTATTTTCGATTAACGAGGAGATTCCTTGATGAACTCAGGACATTTAGCGATGCACAAATATGGCTTCCATAAAGAAGTCAAAATGATGTCAAGAAAGGAATAGAAAATAAAAGAATGGAAAAAGTAAAAACTGTCAAGGTAAAAAAATATCATGAGTATATTAAATTTGCCATATTAAAGCAAATAACGTCTGCAATCTAAAGAGAATTAATTCACCGAGTCCATTCTCAACATAGGATTCATGAAATACACTGAGCTAATGGATAAATAAAGTGCCTACATTGTAGGTCACCCACAGTATTGCCTACATCTCTTGGATTTTTACAGATCGATTGATATAACCTAAACATTTAAGTTTCATCAAAAATCAATTTACAATCATATAATTGTTAACCATTATAGATTTTGATTGATTTATAACCATTAATTTAAAATTTCGTTTTTAAATGGTACGGAGGTTGTATCGCTTAATCTAAACTACGCTTACTCCCAAGATTAACACGAAATTGATGCCTAAGACGGTACTCGAACCCGAAAACTTTTAGTTGGTAGACCAGAATATTTAGCGCCACAGTTAGAATGCTTCCACCCTATTTTTCTCGTTGCTGTCATCGCCCATGCCTCACTGCCGTAAAGAAACATGCTCCAGATGAACGTTCTCATGAATTATTTTCTTACTTCTATGCTTGTATTTCCACCTGTAAGTACATTCTTCTTTTTGACAGAACTTTCTATTTCTTTCTTGTTGCGTCCATCGTTGGTTACTCGCAGAACTCTTTCACCTCTTCAAGTTTTTGTTTTCGTAGTTTAAAGTTGGTTACCTCTTCTCTCCTGATGCACACCAATATTTTAGTCTTCTTCTTATTTATCTTCAGCTGATATCTGGCCATTGTCATTTCCATAGTTATTAGAATCTTATTCTGATCCTTCTATATCTCTGCTATGAGTGTTACGTCATCAGCGAATCGCAACATCCTAATTTTTTTCTCCGCGGATATTCACTCTAGAATACTTCTCTTTGATCTCATTGATGACTCTCTCGATGGAAACAATAAAAATTACGGGAGACAGTGCACAGTCTTGTCACACTTTTTTCCTTATTCTTCGCTTGCTTAAATGAACGAATTTTCCATTCCTATGCTTCAAGCTATCGCGGTGCAACTTCCTCAAATGGTATACTGACTGCGTGTCAAACGATAAAACACAAATCAGCTGGGAATCCACAGCTGCGTCAGCTGTCTGCTCCTGTCTCATCGAGGACTTTTTCGTGGATTGTTTGGGGTTTGTCTGTGAGGAAGGGGCGTTCCTAGCGAGGGGATTAAGAAAGTGAGAGAAGGAGTGGAAGAGAAAGGAGAGGAAGGCGTGGCGGGCCAGGGGGAAGGGGGCGCATGGGCATTATGTGGTGACCTCGAAAGAATGGGCCTCCAGAGGGTGGATATGTGGGAGGGGAATTGAGGTCAAGGTGCCCTCGGGAGGAGCTGGAACACACGTTGGATGGCAAAGGGACTGTGTTGTCTCCTGGGTGACTCAGATACTTCTCACCACATAACTATTGAAATTTCTCTTCCACCACGCATCTTCAACCGAAAATAAAACAAAGCGCGCATAAACTCAATTTGATTTCTTAATTTGGAAGAGTTGTGCAACTTTTTCCGCAGGAAAGCTTCGAAAATGACTACCGAAAGATACGATGATTTAAATGGATGTTTTAAACTGCGATAAACTGGGTATTGTGGCGATGTGAAAATGCTATAAAATTCGTAGGGATGTCAATCTTATGAGCGTTTGAACGCATGTAATTGGTATAACTTGTGTACAGAAACGTTTGGGAGTGTCTCAACCATAACGATTTTCTTATTTTCAAGATAAGTATCTTTACATGCAAACAATAGTTTATCATAATTTTGTGTTTTTTTGCGTACATTTTTACGAATGACAAGAGACAGAAAAGACAACATTTTGGCGACGAAAACCTAAACTCAATACAGTTTCCGTTTCTTTGGGCTCTCGTAATTGACGAGAAATTTGATTTCATTACTCGATTATTTGTTCATTCATTCATTATGTCATTACTTCAGCATTCGCAATAACAAGAAGAAAGAAAATAATCATCTCATACTCTTGTCTGCACCAAGAAAACGTGCGGTCATTCAATCATTAAGGTGCACCATTAAGCTTCCAAATCTTATGGAAACTCAAGAAAACGTTATGCAGGAAACATCTCAAGTGTTCAACTCTTTCAGAATAAAGACCCTTTTTCGCCTTTATTTTCCAAAACATGCCCGTTAGCTACGGGAAAAAAATGTTATAAATATAGGGTTAAAAATAAATGGGGCACTGTGGTAAATACTGGCACGAAATCACCCAGTCTAGGTAAAAAGTTCTTGTCAATTTTGGGCTTTATTTAAATCATATCAATGCGAAAAAACGTAGCATAATGTTTCTCTGCAGGTTGAATCGCAAAAGATGCTTCTATCTCTCATTTTGGCCATAAAATAAAGAGCCAGGGATAATTTATAAGCGTTAGAAAAATCAACAGATTACATAGATTAATTTTTAGCAAACCTGATCGCAAAGAATCCCCTCTACAAAAGGCGCATTTCTTTAAGATAATCGTGGCTTAAGGTGAAAGGAAACTCAGTAAATCATCATTAATTCATACAAATATTGCAACCCTCTTACAATTAGAATTAAATTAACACTTCAGTGTAGATTTATTGTTCTCCTCCTGAAAAATTATGCTGATTGGTCAGTCCCATACCAGCTTAGAGTCGGCATTAATTATACACGTCCAACTTGATTACCAGATATATGTTTAACGCACTTGGTTTGTCAACAGTTTGAATGAGAATATTTCTCCCTATATTAGTATATATTGGTGATAAATCATCTATGTTCGTGGGATAAAGTAAAAATTAGATCTTCAATGAAATTCAACATTACCGATGAAAACGAACCAAGTGGATGACATCCATTGATTGATCCATCCCACTGATTTTTTAATCGCCAAATTACAAAGGAATTTCCGATCGCACCAGGCCGCTAACGCACCAGGGCGTAAAATTTCTCAATTTTGTTATGCCAAAGAAATTGAAGTTGTTTCTTAGAGGGTGAGGAATTCCTACCTATTTTAAATGTGCTGGCTATATTACTAACGTTATTTCAGACTAGGAATTAAATGTGTTTGAGAAATTAAAATGAATTCATTTTGTTCCGTTTTGCAATTATATCAGCTTTTAACCCTCAAATAGCATACACTTACTAGCTGAATGAAGCCCTAGTTTATTTCATCTCCTATTCTTTGAAGATTTAGGCTTAAGTCTCTTCTCCATGAAATGGTTCGTTTTTTTACATAAGGACGTAGAAAAGTTTTCAAATCGGATGTACCTTATTGAGCCTTCATGAGTGTAAATTAGGAACGCGAAGCATTAAGGAGGACGATTTGAGTATAATGACAAGCTTCAATCGGATTATGCATTTGAAAAATTAGCTGAAACGTTTCACTTTTTGCGGTCCGCCAGACATGAAGCCGGCCAACGCACGTAGCAGCATTCCAATGAGCTTACATTGGCTCGTCAACAGGTGTACTGTCGCTTCATCGCTGAACACACTTGAAACATTCTCCTGTCCCATTGGGGAACGAAACAAATGCTTTTAAGTGACCGCAAGCAAGCGTAACCAAAAATATTAACCGTACCTTACAGCATAGCAAAATTAAGCTGAATTTTAAATCACGGAACATAATCTGCTGGCTAAATTATGATCTATTGCGTGAGCAATATCGCAGGAGTGGAAACTCAGCAAACAATATGAGGATAATTAAATGCCATATTTCTCACAAAAGGAAAGTACTCGTCATAATCACCGTCAAGCACGCATAATTTGTGACCGTTCTTGCATGAAGACTGACTTGTAAATTAAGGCTGTTCGTGATAGTGTCATTACTATCATAAATTGCAGTCAATGAGAAACAACTTTATTGATTTTAATTTGCCAGTCCGGTATGGAGGAGTTTCCTTCCCTCACATCCATTATCATTCCGGCCAGAGATCCATCGATTAGCACAAGATTGTCTTCTCAAATGAGGTAGGAAATGTAGGTGATGATCATTGCGATATGCATCATCCCGCATGCCCTGATCAGAAATGATTCGAATGAAGTAGTGGCGATGGATGGGCCATGAAAGGTGATTATCACACTTATGCTTAGCCGGTGGAGACTGACACTATAGTTTACCATGGCGAAAGTCACTTAAAATATATTTGTCACGCCCAGAAACAAAACGTTTATCTGAGTTCCGATTTATACTTTCTTTTATAATGGATAGATATCAACGCTCGGTAAGTCTCCTTTTACTGGTTGAAGTGGTCAAATGTTTACTAACGCTAGTGGATAATAAAATAGGTCCTTGTGAGAGAAATTAACTCTGTTATGAATCATTAATTATTTCAACATTTTTACACTGACAATTTAAATTTCAAAAATCGGAAATAATACATAAATACAATGTGAGTCATAATCGTATATTAATGCGAAACATAGCAATGTATTGGAATAGATATAGGTATATGGCAGCAAAGTATGGACGATAGCAGCAGCAGAGAAGCCAAAGCTGAAAGCATATGAAATGTGGTGCAACCGAAGAATGATAGAATGATGAAGATGAAATGGATCGATCGAGTGACAAACGATGAAGTCTTAAGAAGGGTTGGAGAGAAGAGATGTCCACTGAAAACCATAAAACGAAGACGGGACAACTTCGTCGGCCATATCGTAAAACACGATGTCCTGATGAAGACATTCGTCGAGGGAAAAGTGAACGGTAAGAATGGAAAAGGCAGGCCTCGTATGAGGTATATGGAACAATTAGTGAAGGATGTAAAAGAGAGGAATTACGTCAATATGAAGAGGTTGGCCGATAGGAGAATCGAGTGGAGGACTGCGTCAAACCAATATTAGGATTGTTGACCGATGGTGATGAGATATATATGGTTGCATTAAGATTACATGAAACGAAAAAGAACTAATCTTGTAAGTAGAATCGTAATTAGAATCGTAATTCCCCGTCAAAATAACGATATTTTGAACAATGTGTAGTTAGCGATACTTTTTTGAAGGCGAGTTATAGTTCTTAGTACTCATATAACTTCCATACAATTACATACAATTTGATGGTAATCAACGCTTTGTTTAGGTACGTCTCGATGGAAAATGGCGCTAAAGGAAGGATAATAGGAATTAGGGTATGTTCGTCACATTTTGCGAGTGTTACTGGACAAAGTGGTCGTTGAGAATATCAGTGGGAGTGAAAATTCAGATCTCAACATCAGATATGAAAGATAAAATGGAGAAAAATCAGCATCGTAAATTTCCGCTCGGAATGCCAGGTGTTAGATCACAGTCCAAGGACTCGACATTATATCAGAGGTATCGCCGCAACTGCGTCCATTCCAGGATAGATCTCTTGATCAAAACCGGCTATCAAATCCCGCCTAGTGAACATGACGCCATCTATGGACATTAGCGGAATGAATAAATTAGTTTCTTTCGGAGCTCCCATAATGTAACTTGCAGGAGGACACGCCCACATTATCGGCGATCAATTGATGCCGCGGGCATTTCGGGGTCGTGATTTCCTCAATAGACATATATCGGCTTCTACCTAAATACCAGGCTGGCAAAAGTGAGAGAGATGGTTTTGAGGAAGATCGATATTATGTGAAGACCAAAGAGTATAAAATCAACACGAATGATTAGGAATTCATCTTTAAATGCAAGGATTTCGCCCGATCAATCAGAACCAAATTGATTGAAAAGTATATCATTCAAGTTTGGAGACGTGTCTCTGTTCAGACATCATCATTATCGGCCTAAAATCCTAGGATTGGTTTGACGCAGCCCTCCACTCGATTCTTCTATCGGCCAACCTCTTCATATTCACGAAGTTTCTCTCATTTACATCCTTCACAACTTGTTTCATATATATCATACGAGGGCTGCCTTTTCCGTTCTTCCCGTTCACTTTTCCCTCGACGATTGTCTTCATCAGGCCATCGTGTCTTAAGATATGTCTCGTCTTCTTTTTAGAGTTTTCAGTAGACTTATCTTTTCTCCCACTCTTTTTAAGACTTCTCCGTTTGTCACTCGGTCGGTCCATTGTATTTTCATCATTCTTCGGTGTCAATACATTTCGAATGCTTCCACCCTTTTCTTCTCTGCTCCACAGGCTCCAAACAAACATGCCCCAAAGGTTTATTTACAATATTGCATTTATGTAAATGGGGCGTGATCTTATGCCGACGCGAAACACTATATTTGGATAAAGCTCACGGATATAGATAAGATATCTTCTCCATTAAGTCTTAAACGGGAGTTTGGAAGGACGGATAGAGTAAGCTTCTTTGAAATCGAGACAAAGGAAGAAGAGTTAGCAAAAGTAGGCGAGTAGACGAAGTTGAAAGCAGATATTCGAAGGCAGCAGAGAAAGGGCAAAGGGCTGCTGAACCCAGTGGATTATGGGCAAGTGAGTTATTTAAGAAGAGTTTAAGAGGAGTGTATTGTGGGAGTAATG
This sequence comes from Platycnemis pennipes, assembly GCA_933228895.1. Classification (NCBI taxonomy): domain Eukaryota; kingdom Metazoa; phylum Arthropoda; class Insecta; order Odonata; family Platycnemididae; genus Platycnemis; species Platycnemis pennipes. The sequence continues at coordinate 119,607,173 of OW121854.1, read as the reverse complement.
AATCAAATGAATGGCCACTATAACGTAGATTAGGCTGTAAATGTCAATGGAACGTCCATTTTGGCAGAAAATTGTTGACTATGACAAATGTTATGTGAAGACAACCTTGCATTGGCATCAGCTGACTCATGTGTAAGGGTTCCAAATGGCTCAAATTCTCCAAACGGGGTACTGAACTTATCTCCCACAATGAACGCAAATGGTGATCGATTTTTTCTTTAAATAATAAGTATCCATCACCTGGATGAGGCTAAGGTTCCTTAGTTACGTGATCAGTCTCATCACCTAGGAATGGAGCTAATTTCGAGAAGTAATTTTTGCCAGCCAATTGAATTAATATCAGTTATGCCATTCAAGATGGCATTAAAATTCCATAAATAGAAGACAAATAATCTTTACTTCATTATTCTGATGCTTAAAATTATTTAAGGATCATTATATTAATCGATTAAAGTGCTGCAAGACCATTGAAACAAACTCGGCCTTTACTTTGTGAAATTTTTCCATAGTTGAGAATAAGAAAAAAAGTGTAACTTTCCAGACCACTTTTAATGACCCCAGCGGTTTCAACACGCGTCATCATCAAGGGACTTATGGAAAATTACAAAGTTTTTTCTTATTCTCAACTGTGCTACAAGATGATGTCAAGTCCCCGTGAAACCTTGGCATAAATGATAGAAGGAACACTGATTGTATGTGCCTACACAAATCATTTGTTAGGAGACACATTTTTGGATTAGAGGGAAAAAGTGCCAGAAATTAATAAATTATCGATTTTACGAAAGAAGGTGAGAGTTATCAGGTGAGTTGAGTGTGGAACAACACAACATTTAAGAATCCATAAAATTCTATATTAACAATTATTCCATGCCAAAAGAATCTATGTACAGATAATTAAAATTACTCAATCTTTTACCAAATGTAGAAGTGAATACCGCATTTGTGCAGCCAAAGTGCAGCGTGAGAATTACATTGACAGTTTTATCTATTTCATCGGGTGAAGTTACTTAGACTACATAGTGCATTATTAGGACATAAAAATAACTTCGAGGCGATCGTCAAACGTGAAATTAATGGGGCCACGCTTAGACAACGTTCCGACCCAGAAATATGAAAAATTATCGATGCATGAATCTGAAACAGGTGCCTGATGCACCAGCCTGACGACTCAATAGGTTGCGGATTCGAATATCGCCTCAATCAAGGAGGCGAGGGAGGAGGCCATGGGGTGAACTACCACCAGGAATGGATCATAAATCACAAATAACACTTACTACCATGTAGACATGCAAAGCAACTACCCCATGTAATAACTACTCATACGAAATCAGGAGTCATAATACTACATTCCGAAGGAAAATATTAAGTATGCAATCACGATACGCGTGATATGTTAGTCATTAATTACACCAAATTGTTGACTAAAAATCGTAAACTTATGAGTTAATTTAAATTAGTTGATTTGATATAATATCAGTAGTTGAGGCACCAATAAATTTACTCCGACCGATACAACGCCTACTACAAATGCACTACCGATTGCAAAACACGGTCTCAAAAACCAGAAACAAGGATTTAACTCTGAAAATGCCATCTAAGGCTTGTGGGCGTGAGAATATTTCCGTTTACTTAATGGTAGAGGGTATGGATGAACGTGGTGAAATTTGTATAAAACATGCTTACCACATGGTTGCAAATTTCCTCTTAAAATTAATTACAGATCATGATTTTGTCGTGCTAACACTGACTTGATGAAAACCAAACGTAATATATTCAAACTGGCTCGTAAATAATACGTTCTATAATAAATATTCCTCATCATTCCAGGAGTTTCGCTTGCATCACCGCTAACATTGCGCAATCATAACAATAGCGAGGTGATTCATGTATAATAAAATTGAACACACCGTTGAAGGTTTAATGACGCGGGAATGAAATATCTATAATAATGTGTGTCAGTGTTTGAAGGATATTGCAACTTCATCAGACACACGGAAAATATAGAAGGCATAGTCGCCTGAAAAAAAACAACAAAACCTTAACACCATGTCTGTAGGAGGAGTGTAGAGGACGATAAAATTAAAAATATCAAGGGAATATAAAGTAGTTTCAAAGATCGGGGACACCGGGATGAGGCGTTGAAAGACAAAGCTCTCCCTTTCATAATCCGATTTCCCGACCAATCACCACAAATCCCGTCGGCGTGGCATAAAAAACAAAATAGGTCTAAAATTGCTCGCATCTTGGTGGCTGCGCTCTAGAAAAGAACTGCGTAAATAAAACGTGAGACCTGAGGAGTTGATAGCCGTCCGTATAATCCACCTTGGCCCAGATCGTTAATACATTTTTGTGGCATTGGTGGATGTCCGGTAATTATAACTCTTTCTATGCGTCCTTGGATGCAAGTGCCGATCCATTCTAGTAGACGAATTATAGATTTCAGACACTTGATGCAGATAACATCTATGTACTAATTACATGAATCCCACCTACCGCTGTCATAGTCCACATTTTATAGCTGGAGGAGATAAATTTAATTCCTAAGAGCCACTTGGGACATTTTATTCTACTTCTGACTACCGATGGTAAGGTAAAAAATGGTCTTAAAAGCCAAAAACATGAAGACAACTCTGAAAATGCAATCTAAAATTTATGTACGGGAGCAAATACGTAGGTATTATAAATATAAGACTGAATAGAAATTGGAGTTTTGTTATATACACGGCAGTTCTCTTCACGAGAAACAAACTGAACCATTTTCCACCACTGTATGCGTCAAAAACGCTACTCCCGAGGTGATATGCTAAAATTCCAGTCACTTCTAAAAGAATTTTTTTCTCCAATCTCACTGGCAGAAGAGAATGACGTCGATGTCAGTAAGTTCCCCTAGATGGAGCTTCTATGTTCAGCAACTTAGCATCCACGACATAAATCACTTAATATTACATGAGTTGTGCAGTTGTTCATCGATTCTATTTCTCGAACTCTGCATATTATTTTGCATTTGCCTTGGAAATGTCCAGTAAGAAAATTACCGTAGATTACAAAATATTGGAGAAAATTATGGCAGCCGTTTTACCCCGTATACCTCGCGCTGTTATTCTTCATGGATTTAGGCCGAGCCGTTTTATAACATTTTTATCAGGTATTTATTATTATACCAAGGATATATGCGTCAATGATTGACCGCGTGAAAAACATCACTACCTATGCTGCAAACTCCGATTACGACATTGCTCGATTAAGGTGAAATTTCATTGAACTAAGCAAGCCTTCTTCAAGAAAAAGCAATGGTAAAATTTGCAACTTCCACAGTCTATTTAGAGTTGAAAATTATCTGTGTTTACCTCTGTATAGATTCAACATTTTTTACTGAGGTGTAGGTTATTATATTTGCTCGAAATGATTTTGCCTCAAATATGGACGGAACTAAGTTGAGCGTAGTGTCATAAAGCTAAAATTGTCACTTTTACCTTTAAGCATCAAGATAAACGTGGATTCAAGATAGGACTAAGTTTTACCTTGCAAATAATTTTAAAAACACATTTTCAAGGAAATATTTAAATCCTTTGTATAAAGCATTGCTTGGGAATACATATTTTTTTCCAGAGCGTGCAAACAAATTCAGTAAGTCCACCAACTGCAGTCCACAATTCCTAGCAGTAAACTAGAATATCAAGTACTCGTGTTTGATTCATATTTGATTGAAAAATACTCAGACATAAAAATATCTCGTCAAAATTTATACCTTTATTTGCGAACTACAGCGTCAATTCTTCGGGGAATCGATTAAATAATAAATATTTAAATAAGCCTTTATGGATTTAAAATTTTACTCGAAACAAACAAGTATTCTCTCATAAAATCCAATGTCCAGACTGACTGATACATACTCTCATCAGCGTACAGCTCCCAACTATTGGTGATGAAAACGTGGAATTTGGAAGAAACATCTTTACTATGGCGTAGAGACGCACTAAGAAGAGATTTTTGCGTAATCTAATGTTAAGGGTCGTTTTAACCCCTTAATTGTTACATTTTTCTCCCATAAGAAAAGCATTGAAGTCGATGCAGAGGTTTAATCATTTGTTTAGTTAAATTAGTTGCATTCAAGAAATTGGATGGACATTTTTATCACCATTTGGAATCATGAACGAGACATTTAATTATTTCATTCGATTTTACCATACGGTATGTTTTTGGGTAAAAATTGCGTTTTTAGCTCGAAATTCATCAACTCTTCTACCTTTTCAGCAATCAAAATTTTTTTCGGCAACCAGGCGGGAATACATATTAAATGCAATGTTTTACATGTTAAATGGATATTTACGCCTCTAGCATTTAAATTTCAGTTTTAATGACTGATTTGAGAGATTTTATAAAAACTCTGGAGAAAGAACTTTTATCTTAATCTCTCTTTGCATAGTAGAGTTCAAGAACGCTAGCACTAGGATAGAAATTATACGAAACATTATGATAATCAGGTTGAATTCCAACGGGAACCTTGTGCTATTCTAAATATTCAAATGATGAAAACATTCATGTTAAAAGACCACAAGACTGCCGTTCAGAAAACATGAGGCTCGGGCGTGTGGAGGGGGGGGGGGGGGGGGGGGAGATTCCAGGACTGGAGGGGACGTCAATGAGCTGGAGGACGTAACTCACTGACCAGTGGCTTCAACGCCTTCCACGAGAATGGCCGTAAAATATCAAATTGTGGTCGTGCAACGCCGAGCAATAAAAATGCTGGAAAAGGAGACTTGACGGAGAGACAATCGCGCGTGTGTTAGGGAATCATCGCGCTCATAAAGCCGCGAGGCGGAGGTGAATTATTCATATGGGATTCCAGTCGATGCACGGCTATTACCGCTAATTTCCTGCAGTCTTGAGGTTTACATTACGGTCGACTGACCGCGAACAATGGCAGTGGTTGGATCTGGAGCATTTTCTTCCATCGTTAGCTAAAAGCCATGGTATTTTGAAATTTACTTCGTTGCCGTGCTCGTTATCTGTAAACAATGCGATGCGCCTGCTTTCAAGAAGACATTCAAAGGAAATTATATGGAGACAAGAAGCCTAGGAATCCTCGGGAATTTGTAAACAATAATTGAATTGCTCACGTTTATTATGATCTACGAGTAAAGGAAAGATAATGCAATTTTCCACAAATAAACAAATTTTATTCCGACTAGTTTCGGCGTACTACTTGACTTGAAAATGGTGTAGTACACCGAAACTAGTCGGAATAAAATTTGTTTATTTGTGGAAAATTGCATTATCTTTCCTTTAGTATGGAACGTTTCCACCACATCTCGCCTGAATCGATATTGTTTATGATCTACGACATTTGGACTTTTGTTCACAACTTCTTGCCAGGTAAATATCGAAAATTTTAGATTATTAGGAACAATTGAAATGAAAAAAAACAGAAATCCCAGTCTAAGAATTTATTTTCCATGTTTTTTTTTTAATTTAAAGCAGAAAAAAATCTTTCCTAATCAGGAACGCTAAAACTATTTTGATTACTGTGCAGCCATCACTCACGTTAATTACCTCTACTGTTCGTGTCTCGAATTCCAAAAGAGGATTTGATGATCTACTTCATATTTTTTACCGAGCACATTTAATATTTCGTAATTAAAGAAAACTTTAGCACTATTAGAACATTAGAACGGTATTGTATAGCTGTAAAATGGTGTCATGCAGCCAAAACGGAAATATGATTGTGTAATCATGGGAAGTTAACAATGCCACCAGCAAGCAGTACCATACAACAAGCAAGGCATGTACATAAGCCTCAGAAAGAGTCAAGCAGAAAGGAAATTATTTTTCAAAAGAATCTAACTTGGGAAGTAAGTAGTTGGCCCCTGCGGAAAGGCTGTTATATGTGAGAGAGGTAATATCCTAATCTCAGTCTGTGATCGAAATGGTCTGAACATTATGAATTGTATCTAAACATCTTCAAATCCATCTATAAACATAAGTACTGGCTGGCAGAAACCTCAAGTCAATTGTAGGTTGTACCATAGTGATGAGGAACAAAATAGCAGATAAATGAATTTTTAAAAGAACAGCGCGGAACGAACCACAGCCTCCTAAGAACGAAAATCGTATTTCCATTTGGGAAAAAAAGACATCCTGCTCAAAAGATGACTTTGTGAAATAATATGTCCAGCTAAATTTTGTTCCTTTTAAGCCTCTAATTTTGAAAGGCTCAACGTGGTTACGCAAAATAAAATCGGACATATATTGCTAGAGGCAAAGTTCAGGAACATTGAAGAACAATATAAGCACAAAAAGTCCTGTACTGACCAAGTGATAAAAGAAAGTGTAGGGCACTAAAGCACTCGTAAAGTACTAAAGTCTTATTGGTGGGATAAAAATAAAGAAATAATAATATAAACTATGTTATAGAAGAGAAAAATAAAATACACTAAATTGTTCTTGAATATCAAATGGGATGAAGATAAGATGAGATATGACAAAGCACAATACGAAAAACGGTTTTTCAGAAGGAGAACAAAGCATGGGAGTAAAACAACGTAAAAATAAGACTTGCTAAGGAGGGAAAAAAACTCAAAAATTGAAAGCTGCTCAAATCCTCGAGAAATGAACATAAGGACCTTATTTACCGAAAATACTTGATAAATTGGGCCAATTTGTGAGAAACAGAACAAAAGTCCACTTTTCCAGAATAATGCTCAAATATTCAAGGAGTATCCTCTTCCCTAAGATTAAGTACACGCGAAATTAAAAACATCTGTAGGTCAATAAAATACGCAAGAGCATCAGGAGATGAAATACCAGAAGACTCGAAGATGTCATATATTTCCAAAATTTTACGGAAAAGGAAATGAAGATCACCTAAACAGCTACAGAGGCATATCAGAAACTGAAACTATTAATAAATAAAGCAAGTCGGTAATGAAAAAGTGGAAAATGAATATGCTGAGATGGAAACAGAGAAACAGTAAGGATTTTGAGCCGGAAAATTAACTATAGGTCACCTTTTTTTTGCGCAGCCCAAATAATTGAGAAAATAACAGCATGTAATCAGAAAGTGCTCCTTTTGGACATGGAGCTTACAAAAGAACCACGTTCCACAAATGAAATTATAGGAGACTATACATAGAACAAACATGATAGAATAGAAATGAAAGAACAAACATGATTAGTTAATAGTTAGCTTTGACTTTTTTGCAGACGATGCGGTAGTGTACAGGGGTATATCAAAACAAGAAAACAAGAAATCATTTAGCAAGGATTTAGATGCAATTCAAGAGTGGTGCGACAATGGCAGTTGGAACTTAACCTTAAAAAAATGTGTGGCTGTTAATTTTGGGAGGAGGAATAATTCGATAGAGAGATACCATAAAATTAGTAACACGAAGATCGAAAGCGTTGAAACCGTAAGGTATTTAGGGGTAACAATCAATAAAGATTTATCGTGGGGAAGACAAATCCGGGAAATATGCGGCCGAGCGAAGAGAAAGCTAGGACTTATATAAAGGGTACTTGGGAAATGTGATGAGAAGTCAAAGGAGTAATGTTACTTTTCGCTAGTTAGACTCCACCTTGAGTATGTAGCCAGTGTATGGGATCGAAATGAATTAAGTTTGATCAGAGAACTAGACTGTGCAGCGTAGACCAGCTACGTTCGTTAAAAGGTGTTACGATAAGTTGAGTAATGTATCAGAATTAATACAAGAATTATGGTGGGAATCATTATCATAGAGTAGGTTCAAGTAAAAATTAAATCTCTTACATAAATTTAAATCGGATAGCTTTACTTAAGATGTTAGACATATATTAAAAACACCAGCATATTAAGCTGGATTCGACCAGATAAATAAGGTTAGAGAGATAGATTGTCGTAGGTTGATTAATTCCAAATTTCATGTTTCCCCCGTACTATAAGAGAACAGAATAGACAGTATAACAAAGGGATAGGTAGGAGAAATATTTTAGAGTAGCCTGTAGCGCATGATATATGTATTAATAACCAATCCCTTGATTACTGTGTTTATACTAACAATCTAGTTGCCTGATACACTATAGTAGCATGTTTGCATGTCTGTAGTGCATACATGGTGATATTCATCCTCTGTCACACACCCAAGCAGTGGCTTGCAGCGTATCGCGTAGATGAATACAAACTTGAAAATAGAGGTAAAACTGTATGATCTGCAAAGCAAAGGAAAATATTTTCAGCAGTCTATCAAAATTTCTGGCGAACTTTTTCGCGGCGTTAAATTCATGGAGTGGTTAGGTTCCATCGAAACGTGCTCCGCAATGGCCGATTTCTCCCCTTGTCCGTTTTTGAGGGCCCGTGAGTGTTCTTTCATTTGGCATTTACAGCTCTCTTTGATTAATTTAATAAAACCAAAAATCCTCGCGAGGGAAAAGCGCTATTTCCCTAGAATTATAAGGGAAGAAATTGAAATTTCCAAGAGGCCCAACAATATGAATAAGGAGGATAGCTACCAACTCTCCAATACGCGGAAACGAGTATTCACACAAACATCAACAGCCAATCAGCGAGCAGCGGCCGACTCAGAAGACGAGTATAAATAAGCGTCAACTTCGAAGCAATTGTCACTTCAGCTTGACCTGAGGACGCCCGCAGTAGAGTGGGTGAAACGGCGCCATTTCATTAGAATGACAACGTGGAAGACTCCCGAAAGCTTTTAACAATCAGACTATCTAAATGTTCAACGTGAGCAAGGAGTGCTTCAAAGATGCTGCATATCACTAACGCTTTCTAAATATATATTTGAAACATGCTCTAAGCAACTGGAAACTTAAGTGCAGAACTATGGGAACACCGCTTGACAACATCATCTTCTACATGCTATGATTTGTGGATGATTATGTAGTGTCGGTATAAGACTAGGACACTATATAGTAGTATCCTCATCCCTTCCATTCCTATCCTTATACCTTTCCCCCCGGTCTGAAGCGCCTATTAGTGTGGAAACAGACTTGAAAACACCCATGAAGGACACTATATTATGCTACTCGAGTACAGGAATATAAGAAATGGTTTTTGGAAGTATACATGTTCATAACGCAATACATGAACATAAGTGGACCGAGACCAGCAAACCTCACAGCGAAAATAATAATTATTTACCACGAATAGACTTATTACCCTCGACAATTCATTAATACCACTCGATCAATTCCGTTGCACAATAGAAAAATTCAATAATTTACCAATTATTGGTAAAGATTTAGCCTACGCTAGTGCTTTTCAAGACAAATTTCATGAATAATAGCTGACTTTCAATTATGACCATGCAAGTATTGCCATATAATGCAAGCGACCTCAAAATAGTTTCGAGTGCATTTGCTGCTTTGACCTTTTGGTTTATTCGGTGACTAAATTGATCTACGCCTACGTAATACCCTGCAAGCCACCGTCAGGGTATGTGGCAGGGGGGGAAGATCTCCGAACATACCTACACTACCCACGTGTAGTACCTGGATATGTGCAACTAAGAGCAACAAAGCTACCACTTCATAGAAACATGCTAGATATAGGAATCACATGAAACGAGATGGCTGGTATCTACGGTGGACAATAGTATATTCATCTTCATCCGCACGATACGCTGCAAGCTACCGAGAGGGTGTGTGGCAGGTGGTGAAGATCACCAAGCATGCACTATGGACATGCAAACATGCTCTCAGGCAACTAGATTGTTAGTATCTACACAGTAATTAAGGGATTAATACATGCATCATGCACTACAGACTACTCTAAAATATTCCCCCTTTGCTATGCTGCCTATTCTGTTCTCTTTTGGGCATATTCGGTTGATTATTGCATTACGGTAGTGCATGCTTGGTGATCTTCACCCCCTGCCACACACCCTCGCGGTGGCTTGCAGGGTATCGTGTAGATGTAGATGTAGATTATATTAGGTATATTCGGTGGATTCTCTATCTGGAACTCCACACGTGACGATGAGGAACTGGTCAGTTCCCGTGACAATACCTATTGGGTATCGAGGTATTGATCACCGAATTAGCTATCACGACGGAAAGTATCTTCCGGACGCGATAATTCTGGATGGGATAAGACCATGATCAAAGATGCGCGTCATCTGGTCCAGGAACGGAGCGTCATATACCTTCAATCTTTAACTCCTTCCGCGTCCTCTGAGCTCTCGGTTAGAGGGAGAAGGTACCTCCCCACCCTCACTACCGGCATCAACTACCATGTCACATGCTACGAACGAGATATCGATGCTTCCGCGATAAGCCGTGACTTCACCACCGTGGATCGCGGTGCGCCCCTTCAAGTGTTTTTTTAGCTTCCTCTCCATGCCGTCGCTATATTTTCTCCGCCCATCCCTCCATTGGAAACGTGATTGTGCGGGAAGGACCTTTCCGCATACGGAATGAAAAGGATATAGTGTTACGGTCGCGGTATTGGGCGATGCAGATAAGCGTGCATCTCCAGTGGCTCGAGTCTTCAATCTTTCGATACGCAACGAATAAATATTGACGTTTCCGTTTCCAATAAAAACTTTCTTAACCTCATAACGAGAGTCTTTAAGTTATTTGTTAACAATGTACCGAGAAACCATCGTTTAGTCCATTCCGCTTGCATTCCAGCGACATACATGACGTCAACCAAAACTAATAAAAATGACTACGCACACGCAAAAACAGTTGGGAATGGTTTGATTTGTTTCATGATATTTAATGTGGTACACAATTAGTTAAGAAGGGTGCACTCTATCACGTCAAGAACGCCTGGAAATTTTTTTTCCTCCAAAAACTATGAATTCAAACAGAAATTGGTACGTCAACAATACAAAAAATAAAATGATAAATTTCATTCACTATAGCGTAAGGAAGGATTCGAGACTCAAGCCACAGGCGTTATGAAAATTCAAAGGAACCCCTATTAATCGACTTAAAATGTTTAGAGGCACCAAAGGTTATGTGATATAAATAACATAATTAGGTAATATCATTCCAAAGCAATATTACGTGCGATCCAACATGGAATATGCTGCAAACTACATCGCGACATAATACGCATTGTAGCCTCCGTAAACCGTTGGACCTGTTTCGATATTATTGTAATACGCTTGGTACAAATAAATGCGAAATTCAAAGGTCGATTTTTCTCAGCAATTTCTTAAAGCTGCATTTCTATCACAATGCTGTTATAAGGCGAAAACTACCCATGAACAACTTGGGGAACAATTCTTAGGAGTGATAAAATTTTACTTCACATTGGCCTTAACGAGGTTACTGACCAAATCACTCCACTTACTTAACGTACTTAACGTAGGCACTTACCAAATCAAGAACTAACCTCTTAATAGTGCCCACTTAACATTCCCCTCTTAATATATGGTCCACTCTTTAATTTATATCTACTTTGGCGACATGCCGAAAAATTTCAAACAATTATGATTACAATTCACCTTTCTTTTACCGCACGCCTAAATATAGAGATGGCTAGTCTCAGCCCACCCCTTGTAAAATCTGTTCAGCTACCAAAACTTAGATTCAGGCAGCTATCCTTATATCAGAAATTTGGTATTGGGTGGAGAAAATTGCTTGGAGAGGTTCTCAGACCATGGAAGTAACCTACGTTGTTACATTGTTACATTGAAGTAACTATGAAAATTCGAAATTACCTTGCCTTGATTACCAATCACCCACGATATCTAAGTGCACCAACGCAGAGCTTTGAAGCACATTTATTTCATCATCCAAAGTAGGACTGGTTTGAACTTTCTTATCTAGCACGACAATGCATGACAATATGCAAACTACACCATTTATCTTCAATCAAGTCATCATTTCTCAATATTATCTTCATCTACACCATACTTATCGACACGAAAGTATGTATACTCTCTTTATATTGGAACGGATATAATTGAATTCGCGCAAAGGCCTGTGTAGTGTTAAATTTGCACACTCCGATTGTTGGATAGCTCTTATGCAGTTGGCAATTTATAAGGTTTCCCACGTTCCATCCTCCATCACAATAGCACTTACCAACACGCCAAACCACTCATATAGCTAAACACGGAATCCATTCTCGAGTATATAATGGCTGTTGACCAAGCAGTTCTGTAACCACGACTGCTATTGGCGGATTAAGGATAATACGTTTGCGTGGATATTCTTGTCTCCAGGAACGCCTGCCGAGCGTATGCATATGATTATAGTCAGAGAAGAATGATTTTCAGAGCCAATACGACCTCGTTTGATACCTCAAATCTTCACTGAACTCGGTACAGAACCAGTACAATCGCGATCTCTTTTTCAAAAAAGGAATTTCAAAAGCCACTTACCTCAGAGAGAAGAGGCAAGGAGAAAAGTTTTTATGCCTCCACCTGAGAGTCTATCTGGAGTGAAACATCACACGATCATGGACGATATGTTGATGGTGAAAAAAAAGCGGAAGAACTGACTGTTCAGCGAGCTCGACCTCTTAATATTGCGCTACCTACATCAGTGTCACTGGAGGAAATCACTGTAACAGTATCTTCCCCCGCATTTCAATTATCCATTTGCGTTGCGCCAATCGTAAGTCAATTTTTCACGTTCCATCAGGGAGCGGGACGTGTGGCTGAGATGTCCGCGCCGGCAATTGCGACAGCACGCACGCTCGTGTCGAGTTCAAAACAGGGAACAGTTACGTGGAAAGAAGCGGCCGCGTCGTACATCAACATTCATGGCATGGACTCAGGAGGGGAAAACATGTTTCAGTTACCGCTAACGGTTGTCACCTAAAACCTACGCACTTATTGTCAATGATGTATTATTTGAGCACCTGGACGGAGACGAAGATTTTCAGGGGTCAGGATGGTGCGGTGGCTAGAGACTGGCCTCCCATCCCGAGGGCTTGGTTAAAATCCCGACACATGCAAGTTTTCATTGATATACCGGTCCCTTCTTGACTTCTTTGTGGACAGCACCTCGAGTCAAATACTCCGTCCGTCGAATGGGACGTTAAGCCGTGGTCCCCTCGGCGCCTTTCGTTGAGAGTAGGCTAATGCCAACGTAGGATCTCTCTCCACCCTTCCTCCGTTCTCTGAAAACTCCTACCATTACCCAATTACCCACCTTTCCTAAATGGCGCAAATGACCTCAGCTGTCGGTCGCCTCCCCCAATTATCCACAACTACCTACATCCACTAAGCCACTCATCGTAAGCCAGGGTTCACCTCTATTCCGATACGTTCAACCCTTGAGTACTCTCCCTCTGAATTCGAATTACATCGCGTTTCTTTTCTCAACACCTTGCTTACTTCCAGCTCTCCTCAATCCAAGAGCGTATTCCTTCAACACAATACAATCCATCATCAAAGATGATGGATTGTATTTACGAAAGCCGTAATCATGATGACGTACCTCGCGAGACATAAGTTATGAACTGATGATAATTCACACAAGATTGATTTTACGTCAATCTCTCAATTAGATCAACACTGAGTACTGCTCAACTAATCAACGGAGGTATTGGTCATTAAGTATCAATGGTGTTGACTGGTTCCGATAAAGATGGAAGAAAATAAATATACTTGCGTCCAATTGTAAATCCCGAAAATCAAATGAAACTGGGGAAAATCGAAATCTCCCTTTTTGAATTACCTATGAAAATGATTTTGATTCATATATAAATACCATTAAATGTTGCATTGTAAAAAACGATGACTTAGGCCGATTGAAAATATAATCTCCTGAATCATAGGATGCTAAATTACGCACCGCTGACACAAGATCTCAAACATGCTTTACATAAGAAGCCATTCAGCGTCGTGAACAAACAGAGCCTGAAACCTGATCGCCATTATTCAAGAATTCCTTTCATTTCCGTTCCAGACGCGAACATGCTTTGCGCGCTGCTGTTGTTTCCCACCCACCGCTAATGTGAATACCCCAAGGTTAAACTGCTTGTGGGAGAAGACATTTCAGAGGTCAGTACGCTGACCCTGAGCACGGTTTTTCTCTCCGTGGCTCACGTTCCAGGGTCACTCGGAGGCACTTGCGGAGCACCCCAAGGTGGGAGGAAGTATCAAGGAAGCTGAAGGACCCCGAAAACAGAGCCATAAAATTGTAATTAGCAACTTCACAGCCGCTGGTGAGTTATGTTAATGCCCACTCTTTTACGTTCTCACTTTGCATGACTCTCTTTCATCAGGTGTTCAGGAAAATGAGAGCTTGAACTGATAATCCAAATGGTACCCGAATTTTCCAAATAGAGTCGAGAATACGCATGAGTTTCCTTTTTGAAATATAACAGGCAGTTCTTCAAGCTGAAGTAGTTTTTCTGCAGGTAGATTAGCTTACTCATTTTATAATTAAATATAATCACCAATTAAATTTTGAAAGCTTTCTTACATTATGTTCTCTTTACAATCCTCGAATGATTCAAACAGGGAACTAAAATATGTTTCAGCTCAGAGTAAGAGTAAGTATTAGTAAGAGGGCTGACTGCATAGGGGAAAACTGTTACAAGTTTTGGATGTAGTACGGGAAGGTTTCCATAGATGGCGAGGGAAGAATTTTCCACGTTACGTCATAAACTATATATATCGCTTTCGCTTCCCTCTTGCAGCAGTGAATTGTGTGTTTTTTTATGAAACAACAAAATATCTCTTCTGTGACAAGATATGTTTGCTTTAATAGTGAGAGAAATGTTAACTTATCCAAGTGACTGTTGACGTTAGGTAAATGCATCATTATAATAAAATAACAAAATTACAACAATTGCATATGTTATATGCTTAATTAGATTCCCAAAACGGAAGCATCGGAAGCGATATTTGTTGTTTGTGACGTAACGCGAAAAATTCTTACCACGCCATCTATGGAAACCTTCCAATACTACGTTAAACACGTATAACAGTTTTGCCCTATGTGGTTAGTCCTCTATGGTTTTAGTGATGCAGTTTTCAACGAACGTAATGCGCATTCTTCATCCTGAATGTAAATATTTTCATCAGGATGAAATCAAGAAATGTAAACAAGCTCATTGTGTGTGTTACGAATCACATTATCCCCCTTGAAGTGGGTAGGTTTCTTTACGTTAGACCATGAGTTACGGCATCTAAGAGATTTGTGATTTTGATTTTATGCTACAGCTTAAGAAAAAAAGAGAACGGCTTAAAGAGTGCCTGGCCGCTTTCACTCCCCACGCCTACGCTCGGTCCGAGTCTGCAGCCGAAGACGACTTGCCAACGATTTTGGCGAAACGAGGTGCCGACGCCCACTTCCTGTGGCAATGATTGCGAACCTCTTTAACACCAGCGAGGAGAAATTGATGACCAGCCAGCGGAGTTATCATGTGACACTTTTTTAGGTGTTGACAGGAAGTGGTCTCGGAACGACCGGAGAAAGCGAACCTTAAATGTCAGAAATTAGGGCTTTTATAATCTTCACCGATGGATTTTAGCTGGTGAACAACACCTAATGTTTTACTCCCATTTATCTGTATGGTCGAAGAGTGCTACTGGCTAATGCATATTTGTTGATCGTCTAAAAAACTAAGTATAAAATATAAACAACATTTTTGAGTGAGTGGAGTTGCTCTCTTTTAACACGAGCTCTACACCAACGAATCTCCGATTGGAATAGTTGGCCAATCGGCCCTGATATGCTAGCGAGTCGTAAAGTCGGTTGCCTAAACAAAACACGGAAGCACAAAACTTTCTTTTCGATATTTTCGCCATTATATTTTTAAGCATTTCTGAGTCTTGGATTCTCAAATTGAAAGTTAATTAAAATCTGAAAGTAGCTATAAACAGCTTCATAGTGCTCATAAACAACCAAATAATGACAGAAGTTCAACGCCATATTGTCAATATTTTCAAATGATGAGAGATAAAAAACCATTCTCATTCGTTCAAGCCCCTTTTTGAGGGATTATTTAAGAATGTAGAGGCTTTTAAAATGAGTCATTTACCATCTTAGATCCATTCCAGTTTGGAAAAAATTCTCCCACTTACCTAAGTCTTGAAAAAATAGGGTTTATACAGAATATGGACTTCTATTCCTACTTTTTCTTTTGTAAAAAGAGCATTAACTCAGACTTAATAGTATTTTCGAAGAGTCTAGTTTGAGATGCGAGGGATCCACTCAGAATTTCCACGATGCTGGAATCAGCGAGTGACGATGGATGTTATTGTGGTCAGCATTTAAATCCACGTTAAACAGGTTTTCATGGATGACTTAGCACCTCATAGAGTATGGTATAGCGATAACCGTATTCATATTTTCCTGTTCTCGCTACCACAATGCCTCCGTCACTCACTAAAACCAACCTCATATACCCTGAAAAACCCACGAGCAACTCATATTCAGCCCATTAAATTACTGCCGGGAACGGATAAGTCCTGATGTGCAATGACGAAAAAGTGTGGAAATAATCTTACGCATGGGAGCCTACACTCTTTTTACACTGTGCCGGAAAACAACACGCCTAATTTTTCTTAGTCATTCCTCTTCCAGACGTAAGATTTCCACACTCGGGGAGAGCGTGAAAGGAAATTTACTCACTTAACCCCAAGTACAGGGCGCCACTCAAATTAAGACGAGGTGGTCGGAAATGGCTGTTAATGATTAATTGATTCCACTTTCAAACTACCAGGAAAAAGCATTTTTTTTACATGCCCGCTTCTTAGTCCAAGGATGTATACTCACAGGTAATCCCGAGGTATTCGACGATCGCTACTAAGGCAGTGGCGCTCATGTAACAGCCCACACAAACACGCTCATTGGACGAGGAGGAATTTCCGGTGGGAGAGGGAGGGAGGGATGGGGTGGGAGGCTTGGGGGGTTGGGGGGGGGGGGGTAAAAGGGCAAATCGTGTGTGCTCCGGGTGGAAAGGGGGAGGGATGAAGATGGGGAACGGTGTAGTCATCGGAAAAGGTGGTGATCACGGGGTAAGAGGGAAATGAAGAGCCCCTAGGGTCAGATTCGGATCCTATCTCGCTTGTCGAGCTTCGACGCGGTCATTATCACGGAGGAGGTGATTATAGGAGGGGTTGGGGGTGAGACAGTGAGGAAACCAACGGGGGGAGGGGAGCATAGGATCCAGTCCACCAGCGCTGGAAGATGACACTGCGTCTTCCTTCTGCAAGTCCGGTTTGCCTTGGGAAACCATTGGAAGGTTGCTGCACCGGCAGGTGCGAATTGCGTTAAAAAGCGTAAAGGCGGGTCTAGAGGAAAATAGCGCGAAATTAACTTAAGAACTAAAAGTGAAATTCACTTTACGCTCATGGGGCGTTTATAGAAAAAAAGTAGCGTGGACTAGACGCCATCTATCCGATTATTTAGAACTAATCGCGAATGCTGAGCGCTCAGCATTCACTGTCGGAAGCTTGAGGAAATCTCATGTCATGTCTGCACGTAAACTGCCGTACTGTCTGGAGAAAAATGGATTAGAATTCTATCACACATTTTTCATCCCGTGATGATTTCTCCCCATGACGCATGAGAAATATTAATAAAACGACATGACACTGCACTGGATCCTCTCAGACCAGATAAACAAGTAGAGAGATAGATTGTCGTGCTGATAGATTCAAAGTGTCATTACTCCCACGTACAGTAAAAGAACACAATAGGCAGTATAGCAAAGGGTAGGGGAAATATTTTTGATTATGTAGTGCATGATGCATATTAACAACCAATCCCTTAATTACTTGTAGATACTAACAATGTAGTTGCCTGAGACCTTATAGTAGCATGTTTGCATGTTCATAATGCATGCTTGGTGATCTTCATCCACTGCCACACACCCTCGCGGTGGCTTGCAGGGTATCGCGTAGATGTAGATGTACTGTCCTCCCGTTTCGAGGGCCTGAGGGTAGAATCCCGGCACCAGGGATTTTTTCGATTTTACACTGGTCCCTATGTTGAATGCCTTCTGGAGAGCGCTTTAAGTCCATCGGATGGTACGATAAGCCGTCGTCCGCTTGGCGCCTTTCGTTAAGAGTAGGCTAATGCCGACGCCGGGTTACTCTCCACCTTTCCTCCGTTCCCTGAAAACTCCTACCATTACCCAATTACTCACCTATCCCCTCTGGTTCAAATGCCCTCGGTAGTCGGTTGCCTCCCCACGAATTTGCCTCATCATATGCCAGGGTTCACCTCAATTCCAATTTGCCCAATCCTTGAACACTCTCCCTCTGAAGTTGAAATGACCTTAGTTTTCGTTCGCCTCCCCCTAACAACGGCAAAAATTTGGGAAGTAATTATTTACCTGACAGCGTAGTCTTACAATGGTCACAGCGAAACGAATGCACCTTTCGAGAAGAGCAAGGGACTGCGTCCTCTCAATGGTTTAGCGTAACCAGTCTGTTAAATGAATTAAAATGAGAATCATTGTCAGATCGCAGGTTGAAATTTAGGCTTAATTTTTTAAATAAATTCCAAGATAAAATTTTCAGTTTTGACGTTAAAAATATTTTGCGAACCCCAACTTACTATGGTAGACTGGACCACAATCACAAAATTAGAGAAATTGATTGCCGAACTGGCAGCTTCAAAATGTCCTTTTTTTCCTCGTACAATTAGGGATATTAATAACGGTAAATATATCCAGTACGAGTGTAGTAATGGATAACGTTGGTAGCTGCATGTTAGTATAAGGACTTGAAGGCAACCCAACTAACAGCACGTTTTTGCATGCGTAGTTTGCTATTTTTATCTTTTTAAATAGTGAAGTTTAGACTAATATATTAATATATATCCTATTTTATGCATGATATGTAGTGCATTTTTGGTGAGAATTCACCCCCTGCCACACACCTTGATGGTGGCTTGCAGGGTATTATGTAAATATAGATGTAGATGAATGCAAATGCTGCTCCTTTGGTCAGGAGCGGTGGGAGTTTCGACTCGCCTCTTTGAAGGTCAGGGGGTCGGCGGCGCGCCCTTTGAAAACTTTCGCCACTTCTCACCGTTTCGAGAATTCTAGGCTTTCGCGTCCGACGACTCCACTCGCGATCCAGAACTCCGGGGATTACGCGAGGATTTACGATCGGGTCCAATTTGTTTTTTTTCCTCGTCTCATTTCGCCATGAGAAAGAGAGCGCGAGATTCACGGAGTGGCGGAAATCCATGCGGAGAAAAAACAGCCTTCGGAAGTATCTCTATATCAACTGAATACCCTGCAAGACACCTCGAAAGTGTGTGGCAGGGGGTGAGCCATCACCAAACATGCACTAAGAACTTCGGTTGCGAACTGCAACTGCAGTTCGCAAGCACGCTTACGTACACCTCATGCCCGTTACTTAAAGAAATATTCATTCAAGAAGCCCGACAATTGTTGTTCGCCTGGCTCGGATTCGGAGGTTCCATTTGTTTAACCTTCTCTTCTCTTTCTTACTCCTATCGCTTTTGCCAAAGTTATAGATCATTCTGAGCTCTCCTTCCATTCCTGTTCCTGCAACTATGTAACACAGAGTATGGATTACATTACCAGTTCTACCTTTCATCCAACATGCAAAGGAGTGCGACAAATGGCAGTTAGGACTCAACCTTAAAAAGTGTGTAGCTATCAATTTTTGGAGGAGGAATAATTTGATAGACCGATCCTATAAAATTAGTGACACGAAGATCGAAAGGGTTGAAACCATAAGATATTAGGGTTAACAATCACTCAATCACTCAAGATTTATCGTGGGGAAGACATCCGAGAATTATGGGACCGAGCGAAGAGAAAGCTAGGATTTATAAAAAGAGTACTTGGAAATACTTAGGTCCGTTAAAAGGTGTTACGATAGGTTGAGTAGTGTTTCAGAATTAATAAAAGAATTAGGGTGGGAATCATTATCAGAGCGAAGGTTAAGGTACAGATTAAATCACTTACATAAATTTCAATCGGATAGCTCTACTGAAGATTTTAGGCACATATTAAAAACACCAGCGCATTATGCTAGATTCGACCAGATAAATAAGATTAGATAGATAGATTGTCGTACTGATAGATTCAAAATGGTTTTTTCCCCCGTACTATAAGAGAATAGAATAGACAGCATAGCAAAGGGATAGGTAGGGGAAATATTTTAGAGTAGTCGGTAGTGCATGATGCATGTATTAATCCCTTAAATACTATAGATACAAACAATCTAGTTGCATGAAACCCAATAGTTGCTTGTTTGCATGTCAATAGTGCATGCTTGGTGATCTTCACCCCCTGCCACACACCCTCGCGGTGGCTTGCAGTGTATCATGTAGATGTAGATGAACTATTATTTCTACTTTTCTCGATCCACAAATTATCATGCAAGCCACCTTGAGGGTGTGTGGCAGGGGGTGAGTTATGACCAAACATACACTGCATTAGTGAATGCACCATTTTCACTTGTACTACCTATCTTAGGGGATATTTCTGATATTATCACGTGGGACACACATTACAAGTTCTACCTTTCATCCAACATGAGAAAAGAAATATCTAAAACGTACTTCACACGTGCGGAACACACATTCGTATTTTATGCAGGAATGTTTAAATCCTAAAATTAAAAAAAATCCACCATTTCATTTTATCTCTGTTTGTTTTATTGATCCTTAGTAATCAAATGTACACAATTTCATTTTCACGTCAAGTTAAATTTACCTTACGAAGACATCTTGGTGTGAGAAGTGTCGATATGTTCACAGTCACAATTTGCTTTTGGGAAATGACGATTATTTGAAACTTTTAGTGGTGTAAAGCATATATTTCTCTTATCATATCCCTGTGGTCCTGTCTACCAGTGTAGTGTGGGGATCTAATAATTAACTCGGTGTCAGGGGTGAACTGGTCTGCCCTGCACTTCTGTAGGAACCTTAGTCTGGCTTGAAGACTGAGTGTTTGAAAGTTCTCCCATTCCATTGTCTCTGGAAACTAAAATGTTAGGAGAATTCAATGCCTCTGAGTAAGTATGCTAAATAAATAAAATGCTTGAAAACCTACAGAATAAACAACACCAAAAATCTAATGCGGGTTAATCTAGTAGGTTTTCACACTGCTTTGAAATATTAATTTTGAATCAATTTTACGAGATTTTTCATCCAAGTTGGTACCATGGATAGATGCTAATTTGAATACACAAAAAATAGTAGGAAAACAACTCAGCGTAAACATTCCTAGGCAGGCCATTTAGTGTGCTATATGGACAAATATATATAATAATGAATAAATAAGTTAATGAATAAATACGGTAATTTACTTATTTTTGCAAAGCTGCCATGAAGCAACGGTTAGAGTTATAAACTTATTTACAGGGTTTCACAAACTTATGACTTATGGCAGTAGCGATAGTTTTAGTCTTGGATTACAGGGGATCCAACGAAAAGTTTTTATCTCGCTATCTAACATAAGTTCTTAAACCTGGATAGATCACAACAGAGGCGAGTTTTGAACCAAAGACAATTGGGTAACCAGGCCGACACGTTACCCACTTGGGTGCCAAGGTTTACCATACGTCAAAGAAGAACAGCTTAACTGGTAAGTAATCAAACTTTGCTTAAAAAATTCGGTTAGGAGCTATAGGTTCGATATAAATTTGAAAAAGTTTGATTCAAACATTTTCATTTCCCATTTTTATAAAAAATGAGAGCGAGAAATGAAATGATTGTTTTTTACGTAATTTATTCTCCACGATAAAAAACCAGGTAATGGAAGCGAGGAGTATCCACAGAGTAATGCGATAGTGCCTTAAGGAAGCGAAATAATCGATTGAAAAATATTTTAAGATATCGGCTTTAGTTGTGAAGTGATATAAATGAATGTAATACGACGCTGAGGAATGAAATATATGGAATACTACGTCTCCCACCAGGTCTCCTTAGAGGTAGCAAAAGTATGAAATGGGAGACGTTGCATGCTGAAGAAGCCAAAACACTTTCTCAAAAACTAAGTTAACAGGTACTACCAGATTCCATGTCGTAAAATGGCAAAGCCCAGCCTTCAATCATCATTTACGTGAACGTCCCTCATGGCCATAAGTTGCGTATGACCTCCACGATAACTACGCCAGTGAGCTCATCTTAACCACAAAATGACCGTCATCCAATCAACAGGGATTCCACTTTTGCCAATGGCCTGCGATTATGAGGGCGAATCACGAAAAGGTAGTTGGGGCAGCGCGGGGTCCCCTGAGGAATAACTCTCAAATCTCGAGGAGCGGCCCTCACGGATAGTCACGACGGACGCCCGACCCAGTGCCATTATTCCGTTCCTTTTATTCCAGACAGATAATGCGGAACGCATCTCCCTTGTGGCTTGTCTTATGCCATGCCTATTTCAACTGCAGAAGACAGAGCCTAAATCATGATACGCAACACTGAATGGAAGTATTTAGTTAAGTTCTATGGGATACACTTAAAGAAGATTCAACCCTAATTCATATTTTCAGTTTCGGCACATGGAAAAAACTACAAAATTTTGCATTCGCAAAAGTTTTGTTGCTTCCGCATTCATCATCAATATCATTAGTCAGCAATCCATGGATTGGGTTGAATCAGCTCTTCACTGACTTTTTCTATAGATAATCTCTTCATATTTACGTATTTATTCTCTTTCACATCTTTTATCAATTCATTTCATATATCTCATACGAGGCCTTTCTTTTCCATTCATCCCGTCCACCTGTCCTTAATAATACGCCATTTTACAGTGAAGCTGAATAAAAAAGGAGATAAATACGTGAATGAAACGTAACATTACATTCTTATCATCTACTATTGATTATTACTTCAATTACCGCAAGCAGAATTATAGTTCTGATTGACTTGCTGTAGTATTAGCGCTGGTGATGGATCTTGGGGCTAACGTTAAATTAACAGAAAAATAAAATAAACTAATGACACTTACATTATGTTACTGAAGTGCATGTTTAAATTATTTTACCATCTCAATAAAATTGGTTATTTGAAGAATTGAATGAAAGAAAAATATGGATATTTCTTTAGAACGCAAGGATACTTCCCCTGGGTGGGAAGAATGGTCCAAATATTTCCCTACACATTCGTTACATTCACTATGAAATACACGAGAGACCTCATTGATCTTCAGGTCTATTCCTCTAGTTACTGAATAGCAAAAGCAATTTAGCATGTATTGCAGGGATACATACAGTAGCAGGCGTCTTCAAGTTTGAAGCTTCAAACCTGAAGACGCCTGCTGCAACGCCGGAGAAACTGTCGTCTCGAAGATGAATCGACGCGGAGGACAAACCGAAAACCTAGCCACGCCTACGGCACCACTCCGCGAAAGCCTCCATCAACATCCCCAAAGGAATATTTTAGCGTCCACAATTGCCTGAATTTCTAACTAGTCCAATGATATTAAGGTCATGAACTAGAGAAGTTGAAACTGAAGAAGCTGAAAGATTAACTACAAGTTTTTGAGACTTCCCTGAACAATTCAGCATTTCTTTATGCTTAAATTTTAGAATCCATTGGTGTGAAAATCATCATCGTTTCGGCCTCATCCATGCTTGCCTAACATCACCCTCCAATCACTGTTTTCGATGAACGATCATCATTTCTATATCCCCTCAATCCATTTTCGTCTTGCCTCTTTTGGATTTGCCTCTAGAATATCCTTTTCCTCTCGAAATGCACATATTTTTTGTAAACATACCGATAACACGATGGAAACATTAAAAATGGCTGAGGCATGAGAGTTAGATAGAATAAGGCCGACTGGGAGTGGCAAACGGGGATGATGATGGCATGAAAGATGAACACTTCAAATAAATGTACATTCGATGAATGAATACGTTTGAGTTGACACATAGGATTTGTACTTTCATGAAAAATTTGTAAAGCCATGAACCGTTTGAGCAAAAAGGAGTTCAAAATTTCATTACCCACGGAATTTTATTATTTTAGGTATTGTGGTATTATTCAACATGTCTCAACTGCCTTTTTTTAAATGAAAGTAAAAAAATACAAATAAAATATAATAATCAGAGAAAAAAAGTGACTTGAAATTAAAAGAATATATTAAGTTTGAAAATCAAGATATTTACCCAATGAATATTCCCCTCTGTTTCATACCCAAAGGGAACTTTGATGTCCACCCTGTAACTCGAAGGTCTGAGTTTGTATCTACTAAAAAGACATACCGTAGACCTTAGGAGGGTCTACTCTCCAGCATGTAAAATTTTCAGTGAAATATTCGAAATAAATCCCTAAGCATAAATGGATTAAGCGGATCGCTGACGATGGAACAGTTCAAAAATAGCAGTATTTTGAACAAAAGGGCCAATATCAATCGGATTCCTCGTTGAGGACTGTGATCGGTTTCTTCTCCTCTTCACTATGGGGCAAAATGTCAGCCGGGCGAAGAGAAAACGCCACCTCACATATTCAGATTTCGAAACTCGCCTTGGAGCGCGAGGGGGAAACTCTTGCGGTGTACAGATAAAAGGTTTGTCCCGCAAGGAAACCTTCCGAGACACTCAAGAGACCCTTTAATCTCTCTCTTTCTTTCTTTTCCTGCAGACTAAGTCCAGCGTTTTCCTGTTAAGACTCATAAAACGTCTTTATAGCTCGGAACCTCTCCGCGAAACAATTAGCGGGACACAACAATCTTTTCAGTAGGTTTCCAAAGCAAAGTCAGTTGCGTGCATCCACGACTATTTCAATCAAATGACTAATTTTTTAGTAAAGATATAAATACGTCCCGAAGAAAATATTAACATTTGAGCGTCCGAAGCTCCCAACAGTGACAGCACATTATTTATATTCGGATCAAGCCATTCAACTGTTAAAAATGGAATTAAGCTTTCGGATATTAAAATATGCACACGTTTCAGTGATAACCCCGTACGCCTTCATCCAAATATCCTTAATTATACCTGAAAAATATATACTTGGAAAGGACATCGACCAGATATCACCTAAAGATCAAAATAGAGAAGATGATAATTAGAAAAAGAAGGTATTGGTATGCAGTAGGAGAAGAGAAGCCAG
Source organism: Platycnemis pennipes (assembly GCA_933228895.1). Classification (NCBI taxonomy): domain Eukaryota; kingdom Metazoa; phylum Arthropoda; class Insecta; order Odonata; family Platycnemididae; genus Platycnemis; species Platycnemis pennipes. The sequence goes on along the minus strand of OW121854.1, from coordinate 119,582,213 downwards.
GACAAATGTTAAACTAGGAAAACTAAAAATTGAGGAGGTGGATGAGTTTCGTTACCTGCGATGCCGAGTAACCAGCAATGAACGATGTAAAAGAGGAATTACCAGCAGAATTGCCCAGGCGAAAAGGGCATTTAACCAAAGGAATATTCTGCCTACAGCTGCAAAAACAAGCGTGGAAGTGAGGAAACATTTCATTGGAATATTACATTACATTACATACGGAGGTACATACTATATGGCAGAGAATCATGGACGATGGCAGCAGCAGAGAAGTCCAGGCTGGAAGCATTCGAAATGTGATGCTACCGAAGAATGGTGAAGATACAATGGATCGAACGAGTGACGAGTGAAGAAGTCTTAATAAGAGTGGGAGAAAAAAAGGATGCCTACTGAAAACCCTAAAAATAAGGCCTAAAAAGGGACAAATTAATCGGCCATACTGTAAGACACGATGTCCTGATGAAGACAATCGTCGACGGAAAAGTGAACGGGGAGAATGGAAAAGGCAGGCCTCGTATGAGATTTATGGAACTAGTTGAGAATGGAGGAATTAACGTCGATATGAAGAGGTTCGCCGATAGAAGAATTGAGTGGAGGGCTTCATTAAACCAATCCTAGGATTTATGACCGATGATGATGAACATATAGTTGGAATTCAAAACACCAACACCAAATTCAAATCACCAAATTTTTTTATACTGAGAATAGAGCGTGATTTTGGAATAGTGCGGGATTCTGAATAGTGCGACTGAATTTTCCTTTTTATCATGATATATAATGTATGTTTGGTGTGAATCCACCCCCTACCACGCACCTTTATGGTGGCTCTCAGGTTATTATCTAGATGAGGATAAATGACATTTCACAATCTAAGGGGGGATCAATATGCTGCACGCTTATATTGTGAAGATGATCATCTTGACTACGTCACATTTAAGATCTACGCTTGAGAAATATCGAGGAATAAAAATAATGTTGCGCGAGGTCTTATCACTGCATTATTTACCAAGTTATTTTACACATACTGTGGCAAAACATGGATAAAAAATTTCAAGAGATGCTATTGAGATCAAGGAGATCATGGAGAGTTGTGGGTCAGTTTAATGAGAGCTTAAATCCGAACATATCATCCTTTAAGTCAATAAATTATGAGTTCATTAAGGTTACTAATTTTAAAAATATCACCAAGTCTTTGAAAATTTCGTTACATCAATTGGATAGCATCGTGGGTAACTTTATTTTACTTCATTTAGGCAATTTTTAAAAATTAACTCATCCAAAAATACATTAGATACGTGCACTAATTGGTAGTTTAAGGTATAGGAAGTGTGCTGTAAAAATATGAAAGAAAAAATTACAAAAATGATTAAAAAAAAGAACGAGGACTGGCTCCAGTCTCCCCTATTTAACACTAAAATAAAGCTGCCTATCGTCTGTAAGACCTCATTTTGGGATGGTATTGAAGCATATATATGTATATTGTCGAAATCGACGTTTTCTCAAAAACAAAATCAAAAACACAAGCAATAATATTTCATAAGCCGAGAACCGAAACACCACCGGCAGAACCACTAAGAATTGGTATACAACCGATTGAATGGAGTAAAACAATTAAATATCTAGGAGTAAGTCTCGATGGTACTTTGTCAATGGAAGCACATTTAAAATCAACAAAATGCAAATTTATGGGCTCCAAAGCGGGACTTGCTCCGATTATAAAAAATAAATGTACCCCTACTGAGATTAAGACAAGAATATATAAAACTTATATACAACCTGTAATCACTTACGCTGCACCTGCATGGGCAGGTTTACTAAATAAAGGCAGAACCTACCAAATTGAAGTAATGGAAAGAAAATGCCTCAGATCGATTTTTAGCATAAGACCAGGCACTATGAATGGAAATCTATATAAATATACCAATATCACACCAATAATGGAAGTAATTATAAAACAAAGGGAAGAATATAAACAAAAAGCCATCCAAAACGAATCTGAAACAATAAAATCAATCATTAGAGATAATGCAGGAGGTAAATACAGAACGCCAGACAGTAAAATACTGTCTGACGCCCGTAACACTATGTAGAACAAACTCTTTTTAATTGCCAGGCAGGCAATATATAGACACAGGGCAAAATTTAAATTCCTTAACGTACCCTGACAATAAATGTCCCCTTCGGGGGCATTAGACACTCTGCGACGTTTTCTCTGGTGTGAGTCGAATGTTTCTATCTTCAACAAATCAGTTGACCGCAAAACATCCATCTTAATCCTTTGCTCATTCCTGAAACTCCGGGAGCCGCCACAGAGACAACTTCCGGTTCTTCAGCCGTGAAAATAACATTTTGACGAAAAAGGCTAGGAAAAATGAAATGCAAATGGAGGCTTTATTTCTATTACAAATATTTCATCTTTGTTTTCGGTATTGGATTGTAAATGTGGGAAAATGCATTCCTGAATCCTGTTTCCTGAATAACTTATCTTCATTTCTCGCTTCCTTCCCTCCCACTTCTTTAGTGAGAAGATGGATATATATGTGCAGTGCCCGCCTCAAATTAAGGTGATTTAAATTAATGAAGTTGCTTAAGTCTGGAACGCAAACATCATGCCTCCTTCAAAGCTTCCCTTCCAATAGCCAAACGATACTAGCAGTGCGCTTATTGGAGTTTTTTTCACGGAATAATGACATATAACTCATAGGTGATAAAAATCATACAGTCATAATCACTCACGAACACGAAACCTGAGAATCTGAAAGTAATTGACTAAGTAACATGAAATTTTCATCCATCCAACTTTTAACTCTCTTACAGACGCAAGCATAAAAATAAGTAGTTGTTAACCGAAAAGACAAGGTCCTCCTCGAATGGAAGGGGAACATCTTGCCCTCACACGATGAAGGTTAGATCTTGTTTCTCCTCTTCCATTCTCGTCAATTCCGACATTCTAATGCGAGTGCAAACGCGATGCCGGTGATAATGGATGCTACTGCATTTCCAAGGGTGAGCAAATTAAGCTTCGGGGTTACAATAACGGCAGTTTTAGAGAAATCCGTGGCTGGAAAATGGAACGGGGTTGAAGTGAAGACGTGTCTAAGGATTCTAGTTGCCAGTAGGGCTATAATAGGAATGAACTATGCTGAGTGAAAGTGATGTATTTAGTTGGAGATGAATCTTCCTTGGAATGCAAGGAAGCGGAATGCAAACTGCCGGGATGAAAATAAAACCTAGCCCGATTTCAAGAAACCACCGTCCGTATCTGGGCCTTTGATACCAATTACTCATTCATAGATGGATATATTGTTTAAATATATTGTTTAAATATATTTAAGTTTGTATTTTATGGGCAAAAATTTAATTTTTAAACGGAAAAATTAATAATATCTGTGCCTGCGTTGTTTGTATTAGGACGTAGTCCCTGTTTGCTCATTGGCAAGACAATAGCCAAAGAAGAAAGGCAAAAGAGTCCACCATCTGTGTAGGGCTACACTGCGATGGGACTAACCAATAGTAAATCCCAATGCAAGGGATCCCCTGCCACACACCTTTATGGTGGCCTACAGGGTATTTCTTGGATGCAGATGATAAGATGATAGATATATACACTGCACCTCAGACAGGTTCAAATATTTGTTCTTTCCCCGAGCAATTTGTGACCATAACAACTTTAAGACATCTCACACCATTGTGCACTTGTAAAATAAATTTACATTGCATGTTTGATGATAACTCACCCCCTGTCACACACTCTTCAGGAGGCTTGCATTATAATTAGTGGATGTAGATGAGTAGGAATAATAGTTCCAGGAACAGGAGTGGAAGAAGGGTACAACATGATCTATAAAGCTTTAGGAGTAAGAAAGGGAAGAGAAGGTTGGGCAAATTGAGCGGCTGAGTCGGAGCCAGTACTTTTCAAACTTCAGTTATTTTATTTTATAAACAAATTATTTGCATAGCGTTAATATATTTATGGTAGGGCACGAATCGCAATTTATAAATTCTGTTTTTTTTTATGAAGGACCACAAATAATTTGGGTAAAGAAATAAATTAATAATTAACAAATAATTCAACTGTCCTAAATGGACCTGTAATGACAATTTAACAATATAATTCAATTGTCCTTCTAATTCATTTTTTTTCAATTTCGTGTCACTTACTTTTTCCTTTGCAGGCCACTTATTATTCTTTCAAGATGATTTAAACGATTGTAAAAAATATGTATACGGCTATACAAAATGGTTTAATTCTTGTTTGTGAACTGCATAATTTATATACTCTGTATCTTAATGAACCCTGGGATAAGGGCAGAGGGGGCCGTATGGCCTCATCTAGTCCAGGATAAATAAATATAAATATATAAGGATAAATAAATAAGGATAAATAAATAAATATAAATAAAGGCCATGGATAAAATCCTATCCATTGCTTCGGCATGGAAGCGTCCACAGCACCACCTATTTGCACGTAGAGGAGAGAGTGTCACGTCACACGCATAATTTACAGCACTATTACAGTTGTCTCGAAGACAGTATGCATGGAGAGCGTGAGCTTAGCAACAAAGCCGCATCGATTCACCGGTTCTGGGCCTGTATTCTGTATTTTGTCGGTTCCATACCGATCGGTTTACCTTTTCACTCAACCGATCGGAACAGATTCCGTACCGACTCGCCCTCCCGCACCGACAAAACCATCTCGATAGATTCTGTATGGCTGTCGGTGGCAAATCCAGTCGGTTTGCTTCCCCCTCCCAGGAAAAAGATGGAGAGGGAGCAGATTTCCGAGTGTTCCCGAAGGTCGACGTCACGTGATACGTATCTGCCAACCGGAGGCAGAGGCACGGTCGTATATACGAAGGGAGGGGAGGAAACAAATGAAGACTGAAATACGGCGAGCAACTTCTACCGCCAAAAGATATCGCAGCGTAAACAATGGAACGCAGCGGTACGTAATGAATGCTTGTATCGGCTTGTATCAATATTTACTTGCTGAAAGCTCTGATTTAATATCCGTAATAATTTTTGATTGCATATTTACCTAAAATATGGATTTATAAAGTGCTCTGTGAAAATATTGCGAAGGAAAGTATGATACTTACTCCAAATTGAGTGGAATATGTCTTAGAAATAAATACTGTGTGAGGGATAACTATATGATATATCCATTGCTTTTATATTACGGAATGGAGTTACCGCGAGTGTTAATTCTTGTTTTAATCGATGGCATTAATTATTGTTTTAATCGATGGCATTAATTATTGTTTTAAGTATTTCGACACGGTTACGTAGAGTTGTTAATAGCCCATAGTGTCACTTTGCCGTTGTAATATGCATTGAGAATAAACCTAAAGTTGTAAAATTGGTAATTATTTATTAAATTGGGTATAAATGTCTACGCTTATTTAATTTAAGTGTAAACTCAAGTTGTTAGGCGAGTAAGATTTGATGGGATATCGTAATTTAGGCCTACGCGGATGTTTACTTTCATTTTACTGTGCCAATTAATGAAAGAGAAGCCTTATAACTCAACAATATAGCGAGGGAGATGTGATGAAGGAATAGTGTAAGAAGATCAAGACATGTATTTATCTTATACTTCATATTCTTTGTGGGTAATCAAGTAGATGCCATGGTTGATATTGATATTAATGTTTATTATGCTGTTGGAAATTACATACATAGTTTTTATTCAAATGGGAGCTGAGGACAAACTGAAATCCACGTTGTGCCATACTACTGAAATGTACTTCCAAGTGTTTACAATTTTCAAGACAATTTCAACACTTAGCGATTTAATATACATTTACAAAGCAACGTATGTGAGAGCCGAAGACTAATTGCGTCAGAAAGCATTATCTTGATAAGCTATTACATCATAATAGCACTGTTCAATAAGAAGTATGCACTTTATTGACGACAGCAAGCGATAATACCAACATTCAGTTGTCATTTAGTTATTTCTATCATGGTAATGAGTTGAAGTTGGTGTTAGATGCCCGAAAAAATCGTTTTTATAAACTTTTTACATTAGGTAGAGTTATCACTCATGAAGTTATAAAGAGAATTTAACACAGCTATCTTTCACAATGAGAAAGTTTGGTTGGTTCATGTATAGGAAACCAACAATAGAATTTCCCAGTGGATAGTCAATGAGGGTGCGAAGACCGAGAAAAGCAATATTCCATTGAAGCAGAGCGGAAATACATATACGAAAATAACTGAGGCAAAAGCAAATGCACCGCATAAAAAATGACAGCGTATTGCTGCCGTTCACCGGTATGTACACAGAGAAAGATAATGCAAGATTTCGATATACTTAATATCGTCTGCTACATTCCATAAAATGTTGGCGCAATAGTAAAATGATGTCTTGCGCATAGTATTCCGAGAAAATTATCAATATTAGTGATATCTTATTACCTTTTTTCTAATTTTCACTCGTATTGTTCTTGGCAACATTTTACATTCTCAGTTCACCTCCACTCACGTTAATTACAGAATGATTATGTTGTCAAGTAAACTTCGTGTAACTATTATAATATATTTTCAACATTTTATATCGCAAATATATCCAAGAAAAAATGATAATTATCTCCAATAACCTCGCCTTCAAGTATAGGTATAGCGGTAAACAAGCCAAACCGACTGAAACCCGAGCGTACCGACAGCAATTAGGTGTCGGTAGGATTCCCTGTTTCGCACCGACTGGAGGTCGCCGCCGCACCGATCGGTTGCGTACAGAATCGCACCGATGTTCCCTCTTCGTCGGTTTGCCATCCAAACCGACGGAAGGTCTCCCGTACCGATCGGTTTGGAGATACAGAATACAGGCCCTGCTCCGGTTTCTAGACGGGACTCGACTGTTTCGACACGGGAGGGGAAGAGCGGTGCGACCGAAAAAAAACTAACTCTTGGGCAGCTGACTTTTCACCGCACCAGACTCAAACGAGTCCATTTACCGCACGTATGGGGCTGCGAACTCGATCGAATTTTTAATTCTTTAGTTTTATCACGAGAACCAGTTGATTCCGCGGCTGAGACGAGAAAGAGAGCATTCATAACGATGACAGACCGCTAGAAAGCAGGCTCTGGATTGACTGATTCTATTTCCCTTCCTGGTCAATAGCCGCTTAACCACCAGTTTTTTAGGGAGTTAATTTAGGCAGAGGAACTCCTCGATTGCCCATCTTTTGACAAAAGCTAATGCCACAAAGTAGACCTCGACACCAATATGGGAAAGTTTATGACCCATCACAAATTTTGGTTATTGGCAAATCCTTTTAAAAAATCATGAAACATAAATTCATAAATGATAAACTTGATATAGTGAAAGATTCATAGGACGAAACGTAATATTATTTTCTCCAATGCTCATTACAAGCTTGCATTAGCCATTGCGAGGCGTAAACTTCACATAAGTTGTTACGAAATGTTTTTCTAGGTAAGACGATAAAAATATCTCATGGTTGTGGGATTTTTAAACTTAAATAAGAGTATTTAATTCATAAGTTTCTTCTGGAATTATAAAATTGAAGCTAAAGACCATAGAAGGTTGCTATACTATAAATAGTAACACCTATGCTATAAATAGTATAGTCCAGGCAAGAATAATATAAGAGATGAAATGTTAGATGATTGAGCTAAACGATACAAAATGCTGAATTGGGATTTCCTCTTTACGCAAACATTGATTCAAGGCAATAATAAAACAATATCTCGCTAACTGCATCACTGACAAAAGGGATGAGAGAATATGACTTAGTTTTCAACTTTACTCCATCGTTCGCAATCTGCGTTAAATAACGATGAGTAAAAGCACTAAGCATTGAAGGGGAAGAAGAGAATTTTATAGGAAAGATTTAAAAAAGGGGCTAGTAATGAGGACAAGAGAATTGAGGAGTTGTAGAACAATTTAAAGATTCCAATTTTACTCAATGGAATGACCCCTAGAGGAAATGGGAGGGACTAAAATATGTGGCCGTTGACATGAACATGGTATTTGTAAATAATGACATGAGATTGAGTTGAGATCAAATATCATGTATAATCATGCAAGTAGGTTGAGGCATGGTCCATATATTCTCGACGAATATTTTTGAGTACGTTTATCCTCCAAATATGGTATGTAATCTTTTGGTTTGCCCTTGAATACATGTTGCACCTTTCACTTGCATTGCTGTGACTTATTATTCATGGTTAGAGATAATTTTTACAGAGATATATAACCAATTGCTATTTAAATGGCTTTTTGGGGATTTTATATGCCACCACTCACCGTTGTCTGGCGCGACGGGCGAACTAATAGGTGTGATGAAACAAGATTTTCCATATATTATGCTTATTTTACTTGAATTTGACCACACATAATATCATTTCCTTCAATGCTATACATTTTAAACAAATTCAATTTCTACTTCCAGCATAAAGATGAGAGAATGACAAAGCAAACGCCAAATTAAATTCTCTTCTTTGACGAGATTTAACCGGTAATTACTTTCACGAGGGACTATTATAAAATTCCTTTCGTAGTTACCGTATCCTCGAACACCTTACTCTTTGATGCATTAAGGAAATTCATCGAAATATTTACCACCAAATTTAAGAAAGCTCAAGCAATTCGACCCACACATCTCCCCAGCCAACTCTTTGTACCCAATCCCTACACTTTCACCGCCCTCCGAGTGAAAAAGGTGATATCATGAGGGCGTTAAAATCGTTTTTGTCTTTTCAAATTATCACCACAGGATTAATGAGGCGGAAGCACATGATCACCGTTCAACGTCTGCTTCACAGTGACCAACAACAATAGCGATCGACAAGCATCCAGCAGAATCAGCTGACGACATTTACTTAAAACGATAGTGATTTAAATACCTAGGTTTTACACACAATGCTTGGCGTAAGTATTGTACAAGTAACTAGAATTATAAGCTGCAACGTTTAACCATTCAGAACTTTGTCGGTAACCAGGAATCAAAACAGATAAAGCAGAGGTAGCAGAGCACACTGAATTTGAAACAAAAGGGTTCTGCAACAGAAAGGTATGGTCACACAAATTATACTTTCAGTACCCTTATCGTTCTAGTTGTTCATTCATTACATTAAAAGTATTTAAGTGAAGATAAACGTTATAATCGATGTTTTTCAGTAAAAAAATGGCAATACGCGAAGCCCAAACTGCGATGATGGTGAACCGACGCAAAAATATTAGGATATTATGTTTAAATAGATTGTATGTATATTTCGCAATCCTGTAACACATAGGGGTACTTATTCAGCATGTGCAATTTATCATTCACAAACGGCTTAGTCTTTTCAATGGCGGAAGGGTTCTGTCTGAGATACCAACCCGTTGGCAAACGCGCGTTGGCAAACGTATCTGATAACGTGACGGCGACATCCTGGAACACACACTGCAAGAAGAATTAATCCTCTTTATCACATAGTATTCCTCCGCAAAGAAAAGAGCATCAACATAAAGATCCATCCTTGCCCGTTGACGTTTCTTATATGACATTTCTACATCTATTCAACCAAGAGTGGTATCTCTTCCCCTCATCGAAACCCAGGGATTCTGTATTCAGAATCTCTTGATAAAGACGGTAGTGAAACTAATATTCTCCGATTAAGAGAGTGATAACTGCCATTCGCGAGGACAAAGGACTTGGGCGGATATCTCACACCAAGGAAACCATTAGTTCTTGAGCAATTTTATCAGATTTCCGAGGGGGGATTTACGTGCAAGGAAGCCGCGCTCTGGACTTTGTGGCGACCGATATGCACGAGAATGATGCTATGTGGGAATCTTGAACCAATGTAATGTGATACAAGGACTATGTGAATTCAAAACACTGTAATTCAAGAGCCCATAAGTTCAGGAAAATATTGTCATATCTGCTCCCACATATGCTGGTATTTATGATGAATGTTTCCTTCGAATTGTCGGTTTTGCGAGCTCTAATTTCCGTTGAGTTATGACGATGCAAGTGAAATGTATAAAATACAAAAAAAGCAACTTTAATATATAAATTATTGCTAATGACTTTTGAACGCACGCTATATTCTATGCATAATGAAATATTTGAAATGTCCATATATTCCTTTAAGATAACAAAGCACTGCCAACCATTTGTAATTTGAAAATGGTAAACTAAAGGTATGTGGGAAAAAGAAAAAAGCCGCATTGTACATTTATGAAATTGTACGACGAATCAAAATTACCTTTTATGTACAAACTAAAAATAAAAGCAGTTTAGGGTTAAAATAAGCATCAATTTCAAATTTTTAAGTAATTTTCATAAAAAAGGCACGCTGTTGTGTGTGCATTAATCAGTATTTGCAATCTTAATGCCAAGTGGGAGCAGAAAATCATATTCAAATATGAAACTATGGCGCGATGAAATATGGTACAAGGAATTTGAACGACTACACCAAAGTGCAAAACCTCTTGACCTCTGACCTTGATAATGACACCTATTTTCAGTCTTTGTAGAATACAGAGTGAAAGTGGTAATTGGATTATTTTCTCAACCATAAGCATCGAGCGTTTTCACAAAGTGATGCCTAATACTAAATAACTCACTGGTGTCCAACGGTGACAGCATCGGAAGATATCACTGCTCTTTCAGGAAAGGAAGGAATAACTTAGGATTAAGGCCTAGTTGCTAGTTGAGCTGGGGTCAAACTATGTAGGTCCTACCTGAGATTTTTCCGAAACTGACTTGAGAAAAAGAGTTCTTAATCCAATATTTTCCAGACGTGGCAATAGTAATCAGTGGGATTTACAGAGCGTAAAACAAATATTTTCAGTCATCTCATTGGAATCTTTTGAAATCACCCTTACTTTTAAGTGACCAGCATGCTGAGAGCATAAACAGAGATTTCTCCCAAATTCGGATTTGAAACCGAAATCCTTTATTTCGAAGCAGGTAACTATACACCACCACTCAAATTATAGTTCACCTGTGACACACTCCAAAATCAGCTTAAGAGTTTTCAGAAAGGTTGCGTCAAGGGTACTGGCAGAGGCACAAACCTCTAATTAGCAGACCTCGAACTGCATGAAGTTGACCTTAAGTAAAGGATGATTAGACGTGTTCGTTCTTGAACTTTCTTCCCATCCATTAATAACTTGAATAAATTAACTCCAGTCTCTCGGTAATTCAATTGTAAAGAAGAAAAATATGAATACCAGAAAATCTTGCTAATTAGGATTCAGGAAATTCTGTCCAGAATTTCTTATTGGTACAAACACTAGTTAACTTAAGAATTTTGGACACCGAACGTTATAGTAGAAACAATAAACCACAGCTCTTTTTATCATAGTCTTCTCTTCCTTTGCAATGCGATAATGTATAATGAATAAGTACCATTTGAATGAACAGGGAAGTGATTGAGAAAGAAATCATTACTCACATGACGAATTGTGCCACGGATACTGGTACTTCCAAAACAATAGAATCAATTAAAAACTACTTATCCACTTACCAACGGTTGCCATTGTTTCGTCAGTAGTTCGTTATTTAACATGTTATGAGCGAAGGAAAAATAACATGTTTACACTGCGTAGAGTCTAACAGGTATAGAAAATAAATAGCATTTACGCAACTTGAATGCACCAACAACAAACGTTGGTTCCACGCCAAGATTTATATAACTATACAGGTAAGGAACGAAATGAAATTGAGCAATGTATGCTCTGTAGAAAATTAAAAGGTAAAGTATTTATCCAGCTTTTCTAAATGGTGTCTTTAATACATCTTAAACGAAAGCACGATTATAAAAGAAATGAACAGTGAAAGTCTTTAGCGAAACTTGTTCATTATTTAGATTTACGCTTTTTGAACTCTAACGAAACTGAATGGCATCTATCAATTAGTGGCCATTTAAAAATAACGTGAAATGAGCACAAAGGTGTAATGCATTTCTAAAAAATATATTTTACACATTATCAACCTGAATTACGAGGATGTGCTTCCGGAAAAATTAATACTTTCATATTATCTTAATCTCAGCTCCAGCGTTGAAAGTTCTTTAAAAATTTAGATCGATAAATAATCAGTGGGTGAAAATGCAAAAGATAGATTCTTGAAAAAGCCACCAGAAAGATTAGTTAAGTGCATATAACTTTCTGTACTTAACGCCAAGACAACGAATCCCACAATTACAGGCGTTGATTCGACTTTAATACTTATTCTTAAGATTCCATGGAGATTCATTACGTAACTTTGTGTTACACTCGCATTTGAAGTGCCTCTCATGCGATTTAATAACCGAAAATTCTGGTTCCGCCGTCGCGACTAATTCCTCAATGAAATACGATGGAGCAGAATGCAATTATTGCTGACATTGACGCTAAAACTTAGATTTTTCTGTAACTACCATAGCAATGCGTCCTCATTTTAAACGATCTTCTCATTGAGCACCAAGTCAATTGGCATAATATCCACGTCCAGATTTTATTGGTTTGGCAGCTATCGCGATTTGAGAAGTGCATAAGGCAAATAAAACGAGGATCTCTCGCCCCATTCCGGCTTTCATCCCCGCCCCTCCATATTTCTCATCTCACCTGCCTTCCGGGCATCGAGCGGCCGACGTCTGCATTGGAGGGAAACGAACCGCCTTTAACCGCATCCGGGAAGAACGAGACGTCCTTGGGGCACAAAAACACATGACGTTCATATGTCACGAATCCTCCCCCTTCGATTATATTATTGCTCTTCCCTGACTCCTCTCCGTTCACAGGAACACTTTCGTCTGAGGAGTTTAAACGGTGTGGGGGAGGGGGTTTGGGAAGTGGTGGTGGGGCTTTGGCCTTCGCAGGGCGGTTTGCGTCCTGCAGTACGAGGGCGGACGAGGAATTCTCGCGCCAACTGTCTCTCACTCAAGCCTCCTCAAAAAAAACTGTCAAAACTGAGTGACGCACGAAATAGAACACCCCAATTAGGACGAGTTTTTTTTTGCAATAATTCAGATGCATCATCATCATTATCAGTCAAAAATCCTAGCATTGGTTTGACGCAGCCCTCCACACAATTCTTCTATCGGCCAACCTCTTCACATTAACGTAATTCCTCTATTTTACATCCTCCACGACCTGTTCCATATAACTCTTACGCGGCCTTCCTTTGCCGTTCTTCCAGTTCACTATTCCCTCGACGATTGTCTTCATCAGACCATCGTGTCTTATTACCGATTAAGTAATCCCATCTTTTTGATTGAAAGAGAAAGTGGAGCAGCTGCGACTCCTCGGGATAATAATGTGGTGGTTTCCCCTTGCCTTCCACATCCCAGTACTACAGCCGTTAAAGTAAATGTTACCACGCCTGTAGTGAAATGAGTGTCGCTGTTCCGACCACTGTGGTCTCCACCTTCACTCAAAGAAATGCTGCCCTCTCCTCCTGGTGATGAGAAACGTAATTGTTGGCGGCCTCCAATCGCCAAGTCACAGCATCTTCTCATGTTCTGTATTATTTTAAGGTCTACCTTACCCTGGGATAAACCAACATCCCCTCGGCATACCGTTGCTTTTTGTTCCCGACTGCTTATTCGGCGAGTAAACTCGCTGGCCGGAGTAATATCATATCTATTTTTGTCTCTTATAATCTTGAAAATTAATATCCATTCTAAGCTAATAACCATATGAGACTAAAATAACTAAAATCTACACTCGGGAATAAACAAGTTTTTCAGTATAGTAATTAAAACATTGTGGTATATTAATATTATATTTATTTATCATTAATTTAACTATATATAAATATATAGTTAAATTAATATTTCCAGGTAAAATAATAACCCAATAATTAGCATTGACAATGCTACTCAGTCATCAGAGCATGAAGATGGCACTAAATTCATTACATAACTCTTAAGGATTATTTTAAAATCTTAACTCTGGCTTCATCTAATGTAGGACATTTGACATTTGACGCAACTTTCTGCTTAATCATTTTGAAAGGAAATAAAGAAGATTATAACTAAGTGCGCAATCAAACATGACAAAGAATGCTTTTGACTCGCGAAGAAATAGCTTTTATGTTTCCTAAAACCTAACTCAATGGATAGGAATAGCAAAGAAATTAATATTTTTTAGAACATTTTCGGTGAGACGACAACATTATTTAGCGTCATATGATAAATATTTGACACTCCGTATTGCACAAAGCTTTAAGCTAATATTATAGGAAATTTTGGATTATATAGAATAAAATCAGATAATTTGGAAAGACGAGTTTTTTTTAGAGAAAGACGAGGCATAATATATCAACGCACACTATATTCCTAATTAATTAAAATTCGAAATATTGAGGAACCACTAAAAAATAATCCCACTGCCAGGCCAATGATTTGCATATGTTAAAATTAGGAAGTCCTAAGAGGTCCATAAATTTCCAACGGATGCCTTCACGTTGGCCAAGACGAGTCGTTTTGAGGTATCTTCCTCACGGGAGACTTATTAGGGACGGCATACAAGCAAACAAGGTTTTCACTTGACAGTTAACGCTCCTCGAAAAATTTAAAAGCAACACACTGCTTCGAGTTCTTAAAAAGGAAGGCGTCCTCGGAGAGTTGATTCCATGGCCGACGACGGAGATGGACTTCGAGGATATGTGAAGGGAAGCGAGAGGCGAGAAAATATCCTGCTAGCTGAGACGAGAGCCTCATTGCTTTGAGCATAAGGATACTTGAATAATAAGGACTCTAGCATTTTAGTGCATTTATTAATGTTTCCAATATTAACTCTCATAAGAGGGTAAAAATTTAAAGGTGGCGATGGCTGCAGATGAAGCGACGCACAGTGATCGAAATCGAAATCGGTAATCGAAAAAACTGGATTAAAGTCCAAATTAGCTTTTTTTGACACATAAGCGTGAACCTTCACACAAATGCTCACAAAACATTACTAATTAAGGAATAGCACATCATTTGTCATGATCATCATCGGTTGGAAAGATACAGGGACTCAAACATGACCATATTTGAACTCTTCTCGGGCTCCACACCGGGTGAGTGAGTGTAATGCTACCGACGTCTTTTGGTAGCGACGGGTTACCCATCTTCAAGGCAAATGGGTAACGAGTCGCTACCTGAAACGTCGGCAGCATTACACTCACTCACCCGGTGTAGAGTCCGAGAAGAGTTCATCTCTGCAAATTGCCGGGAAAGTGTGAAATCTTACTATAATAACTATATTTCTACAAAAAACTCCTGAACTCATTTTTATCCTAATATTTCCAAGTAAAGTTGATGGTGACGTTGTGAGAGGAATTTGATCGAGTAAAAAATGGTTTTATCTCTAAACAGAATGCATTTCCTTTACATTTCTTATGCTTAAAATATTTTTTGAAGTATATGATTTGAATATTACGTTTCAAAATGGCGGACGCTGTTTTCAGACAAGATTTTTACATAAAGTTGAGAATATCTAGCGTTTTCGGATGAGACCTGTCAAGTGACTTATATCAGAGTACTTGGTGAAAACTCACAAAGACGCAACTGAAGAAAAATTAAAAAAAGCTTGCGTCACCGAAAAATAAATATGATTTTCCTACCGCGCGGCGGGGACTTGAAATGCAGTGACTGGCTTATTTTGATCAAGTGACATGATCCTAAAGCTTCCAATTCATCGTTTTTCAGTTGTACGCATTCTCATTAACCTCCTTTTGACTCTATATTGAGGAAATCGAACATTGAATCATGCGGGAGCATAAGTTTACGCGTAATGGCGTTCAAATAATTTTTCTTTGCTTTCGCTCCGGGAACATTCCTTCTATTCACGTCCTTCAGCCCATAAAATCTGTGTCTTATTTAGGAAGGTGAGATAACACATCAGGTAGAGCGTTCAGCTTCTAGTTGGGTATCACAGGTTCAAATTGGAAAGGGTTCAGTCACAACACGACCAGATATAGCACAATCCAGATGTAATTTTTTTCGGTACGAAATCTTTCTGGAAAGCCAGAGGCACGGAGAAAGTGACTGATCCTCACACCCTGATTTGATAATGTAACCCTATGTTATAGCTTGGTACTTATTGAGCTCACTAGAACTTCAGGTTGGACACCTTCTGAAATGTATTAGGCCAGTGTATTGTGCAGTACCCACAAGAACGTTTAACTCATATAATCGATATTTTCTTTTTCATCAAAACTTGGTGCGTTTTTTAATATTGGGCGTTATTTAAGAGAAGTAGATAGCCATTTTGAGTTCAGAGGATACAATTTTAGGCAATAATGGCTCCTGTTTCATACCAATTTATGTCGTCCTCGAGTATGGTAACCAACAAAGTGAATTCTTTTCGTATTAAATTTAGGTGGGCGGTATATAACAGCAATTAATAACAACTTTATTTCACTATACTTATTACTTCAGGAAAAGTACCACTAAAGCGCTGAGGGAGCATCTCATTGAAACGCTCCTCTTCCCCTTGGTGGATTACTGCTCTCTGGTCATTTGCGACATTTCAAGGGAAATGAATCTCAAGCTTCAGAGATTAGTCAATACAGGGATAAGGTATGTCTTCGGCCTTAATTGGGACGTGCGTATTACACCTTACAGGCGCGATTTAGGCTAGTTCACAGTAAAGGAGCGTAGGCATTACTTTGCCGCCTGCCTCATGTGCAAAATATTAAAAACTGGGCTACCAAACTACTTAGCCAACTATTTCTCTGTTTGTCACAGCACCAGACCCTTAAATACTATACTATAGGTACTAAAAATCTAGTTGCATGAGACCCAATAGTTGCTTGTTTGCATGTTAGTAGTGCATGCTTGGTGATCTTCACCCCCTGCCACACACCCTCGCGGTGACTTGCAGGGTATCGTGTAGATGTAGATGTAGATGTGGGGGGTGAGATCCCGCCCCTGGCGATACCTCTCTGCTCTACGGAGACGCTTCGTAACTCCTTCTACATCTGCTCATCTTATTTATGGAATTCACTACCATCTCACGTGCGAAACGCTCCCTCATTTACAATATTCAAGACTCGATCGCGAATACAATTTAACACCATAGAGGGAGAACCCTAAATTCTGTCTATTTATAATCTATATCTATAATTGTAGTCTGTTACTCATCGTATTTTATTTATTCATTATCTGTAATAACTACTTAAAGATTTATTGTGCAATATAATGTACGTAAATAAAAATCATCTATCTATCTATATATTACTTAGACTGGGAAAAGAGAATGGAATAAAAGTAAAGTCTCCGTAGTGTTCTTTGTAGATGTGGCTCGCTGAATACAATCGGGTGCGCCGTGGTCTAGAGAATGAAGAATCGACCGAACCTTCCATGCTTTGACCGAAATTCTCCACAATTCACAGCCCGAGAATCGCGGTGGGAAAATGGGGTGAGCAGTGGATTTATTCCGCAATCGCTTCGGTAAATCTCGTGGAGTGCAAAGCAATTGAACGTCATGTTGACGAGGCATCCATTACATCACTCCGTGAACTTTTGAAGCGGAGAGATAATAAATTGGCGTAACCAGACAGCCAGATGGGATCCGGTGTCATAACTGTAATGGATGATGAGCGAAGCTATGAGCCAGAGAATTCATAACGTTTGCTGCTTTGCATTTAGAAGTAAATAAGAGGAACAGTTGGAACGAACATCATGCAGCATTTCTCACGAAGCTCCCTCATAAAGTTTGGTGAGTTGGCAATAACACCTGAATCCTACCTCGAAGGCCCAAGTTCATGTCTTTGCAGTGTCTATGATGTTACTATCGAATCCATTCTCTAAATAAGCGCGTGAGGGTAAGCACATTTAGGCTGTGGTAGTAAGGTTGGTAACGCGTCGGCCTTTCAACTTAAAGGTTGCGGCTTTGAATTCTGCCTCTGGCATGGAGCTCTCTTAGCCCTAAAATTAGACGCTGGATTAAGTTACATTCGACGGTGCGATAAAATCATAGCAGTAGAAACTCTTCAAACCTAATTCATCCATTAATACGTTTACAGCATTAAAAATCTACCCATTTGATGAAAATTTAAAATACGTAGGACGGAAGACAGTTGGCGCCTTAAAGACAAGTGAATGATGAAGTAGGACACCTCTTCCCTGATTACTTATGATCCACTTATTTCCCATGGTGCAATTGAGCTCAGCTGTGAGTCTCATTTTCAAATTTTTTAATGCTATCACTGCCAGGACTTTTCTAATCAGTTTTGCTAAACATAGAGATAAGTCACTCCAAAATAAATGAAGTGGCCCATTAAAATTTCCTAATGTGTACAACTTCTATAATCAACTATTGACGGTATTAATAAATAATTCTCGGGTTTCCAGCCAAGTAAGATTTTGGTTTTAGATTACTCGGCTGGAAACCTGTGAATTATTTAATAATATCGTTCGCCGAGAAAGAACGAAATTCTTTATAATTATTGACGGGTTTACTTTGCAGAAATTCATCTTTATAACACAGAGAACTTCGTTTTTTCCACACTTATTATTGATATGTCAAGACCCGTCAAGGTAACAATACATAGTGAGGTAAATAAATACTAAGTTCTCTCTGTTTATACCACTTCTATAACCGAACTATATAAGTACCTGTTACACCCGCCACCTAATCAACGAGTTTTATGGAAGGCATCACGACTCCAAGAGTCCAAAAAAAACTCACGAAACTCTACGCCCTTGAAATTCGGGAACAAAGATTCCAAAGCCTCAGACCGTAAATGAAAACGAAATGTTGTATCCCGAGCGACGGGTCAAAGTGAGAGGCTGAAGGGTGGAAGGCAGGACTCTAGCCGGAGGTGAGAGGAAGGGTTGGGCGGAAGCTTTGAGGAAGGTTCGCGAAGGTTGAGGAGGAGGGATAGAGGTAGTTGGGGAGGATGCGGCACCGGATCTCAGCGGAAAGAGGCGAGCCATCACGCAGGAGAGCGTTTAACTTTGATCCGACACGATTCCCGTCGCCGCGCACAACAAAACTCGCCGGCACAGAATGTTACTCCTTCCAAAGTCCTCGTTATTTCGATTTCTGAGGAACTGATCGCGCTTTAACGAGAGCGTTTACTCGGAACCGGTTTTGTATGTACACTAAATCGTTAGATGGAAACGAAAAATGAACTGTAGTGAAAATATTAATATTCTAACCAGATCCAAGCAATCATAAATCAAAAATTAAAATAATCAAAAGGTAAAGCCCACCGAACGAGCTGCGCTAAGGATTACTACGTCATCCACCTCTCCTTATTGACTCTTTTTAGGGATAGGGAGGGAAGTGGAGGGGGGGGGGGGCGAAGGTGTGTTCGCCCAGATCCTGCCGCAACCACTTCCATTGTAAGAGTCGGCTGTGTGTCCCGCATTGTCATTGGGCGAAGGAGCTTCGCGGTCTCAGTTATGATTGAACGAAGTGGATGACGCACATGCCCATTGCACGTAGGGTTGAAAACATCAGTTTTTCGCCACTCATAACTCGAAAACTAAATGACAGATAGAGGAACGGAAAAATAAGGGTATTTTTAAAAAATCTATGAGATTTGGCGATAAAAAGTATGGCAAACTACATTGCCGCCAGCGAGGAGTTCATCCGGTGCATCTTGCACTTGGCGAAGATTCAGTGCATCGTAATTAGCCCGAATGAGGTGAAATGAAAGCATTCACACAACAAATGTTCGAACACGGCTCATCCAAGATTTAATTTTATTTCACAGCTTTCTAAGTTCCTAGGGTGTTCCTACTCTACATTGCATTTCGTTCACCTACCGGTTGTTCTCATGCTATTCCTTAATTCAAGTCAGTGTATCTCATCCACATCTGGCTAATACTCACTGCTGATAATACCAGGTAATACCCACGATACTGAGCCACCAAGAGGGTGCGTGCCAGGTTATGAAGATCAGCATTTACATGCAACTAAGAAATACCATGTAATTCGATCATTCAACAAAGAGCTACCATTATAGACTGCACTAAGAATATTTCGTGTGCCTAGCCCTTTGCTATAGTGCCTATGATGAACTCTAATGGTGCGAGGAAAAATGACATTTTAAATCTATAGGTATGATAATCTATCTCTCTAATCTTATTTATCTGGTCAAACTAACATAATACGCAGGGATCCTACTCTCGATTTGCCGTCTGTTAGTTGTCAAATTTTGGGTATAAAAATTATTTCAGAAACATTTGAACTCAGCGAAAAAAAAATTTACGAATGAAATCAGACATAAAGAATGAAAAAGTGCCTCTGTTCAAGAAGTATCTCTGTTAGTATCCCTGCTATTCTTGTTAAGCAATTGTTTTTTCATATTGCAACTCTTTCATAAGCCTGAAAGAGACCTACTTCACACGGTCATAATCTTATTATGCAACAAACCCATTAAAGCACCTCATCAACCTCATAGCTTTCAAGAAAAGTAACATAATGCTCTTTTGAAAGGACATTCTTCAAATTATAAGAAAGAAGATCATTCTTTTGTGTAGATGCGCGTATTAAAGCAGCAGGCTTTTCCGTTTTGGATTTGCAATTTAAATATATGCGCAAAGGCTGCTATGGGGAAAGCAAGGATTAATGAACCACTCCATTCCGAGTTCCCTGTTATGTAAGCAATTTTCCTCATTATTATAGTACCTATTTTTAATTCATTTTAGTTCATTTGAAAACGTTCAGAAATGACGGAGTGCGCTGACTTATTGCTGACATATCAGGTTTAAGGTTTACGTTGCGAGGCATAGGAAATATTCGTCTACTGAACTTAACATTGCATTTCAGTTCCCGTAAGCTCTAATAAACATGTACCTATTAATAATTGCCAATGAAAATTATCAGTTGGAAATCAGTTGGCATGGCATGCAGTTCGCGCGATTATGGACCAACTTCACGGTGCTCTTAGTAAAACAAATACTCTCTGTTTTAAATAAATAACATGAACAAATAATTTTAAATTAAATAAATGTAAGCTAACCATAATAGATTAACTGAACAGCCTATTTCGTATACAAGATATTAAGAATATTCGTCAGCTAGGAAAAAATACGGAAGTTACCAATAACCCCTTTCAGATTTAACATTTAGTTTCCAATCCTTTTGACAGTGATGAACGGTGATTTTCTACATGATCGGGTTCAAAGGGTTGTTTTGGACGGTATTACCTCACCGGAAATTGAAGTCACTTCGGGTGTCCCACAAGGTAGTGTGATAGGTCCACTCCTGTTCCTTCTGTACATTAATGATATCAGTAAGGTTGTAAAAAGTAAGTTTCGTCTATTTGCCGATGACGCAGTTGTGTACAGGGAAATTCTAAGCCCAAAAGATAGCAATATTTAAATGATGACCTACAAGCAATCGAAAATTGGTGTGATACATGGCAGTTAGAATTCAATTTTAAAAAATGTGTAGTAATGAATTTTTGGAAAAAGAATAGTTCCTAACACATACAAAATAAGTAATAATGAAATAACAAACTTGGAATCCATTAAATATCTTGGAATAAGACTGACACATGATCTTTCCTGGGGTAAACATATACGTGAAATAATGGGTCAAGCTAATCGTAAACTGGGTTTCATCAAAAGAGTATTGGGTAAATGTGACGATCGTGTACGAGAAATCAGCTACTTATCCCTTGTTAGACCTCATTTGGAATATGCTGCCAGTGCATGGGATCCCTACGAAATCGGTCTAAGTAATGAACTAGAACGTGTGCAGCGAAGATCGGCAAGATTTGTAAAGGGACGATACGATAATTATATTAGCGTAACCAGTCTATTAAATGAATTGAAATGGGAATCATTGTCAGATCGCAGGTTGAAATTTAGACTTAATCTCTTCCACAAATTCCAAGGCAATATTTTCAGTGATGATGTTAAAAATATTTTACGAACCCCAACTTACTATGGCAGACTGGACCATAATCATAAAGTTAGAGAAATTGATTGCCGAACTGACCGATTCAAAATGTCCTTTTTCCCTCGCACAATAAGAGATACGAATAACGGTAAATATGTCCTATCGGAGAGTAGCAATGAATAGCATTGGTAGCTGCATGTTGGTATGAGTACTTAAAGCTAGCCCTACTAACAGAATGTTTTTGCATGTTTGCTTTGCAATTTATATCTTATTTAAATAGTGTAGTTCTGACTACTATATTAATACTATTCCTTTTTTATGCATGATATGTAGTGCATGTTTGGTGAGAGATCACCCCCTGCCACACACCCTTGTGGTGGCTTGCAGAGTTTTATGTAGATGTAGATGAAGTATTTCCGCAATTTTTCCCCAATTCGTGTCGCAACGTTCTCAAACTCGATCGAAACTCGAGACACATTACTTAACTGAATTACCCGAGGGCTCACCCTCCAAAGCGACTGGACTCCATAACTCACAACAGAAGTACCCAATCTGCAAGACTATAAACGCAAACCAAAAAAGGGCTTTGAGCGGAGATTCAGGTTTCGACGCCAGTTTCTGCATCGACCCCCGAACGCATTAGCGACGCAAGGTGGGCAAAAACAAATGCCGCGCACAGCCTTTCCCCATTCCACTTACATATCAAAACGGTGGTTGGCCTTTGAGGCGCGGGTTCGTGGGGAATATTAAGGACCGGAGAGGAAGAAAAAGGAGAAAGCCATTTGAAACGAAAGGGAAAGCAAGGACGTGGGCTGTATAGCTTCGAAGGGGACGCAAAAAGTGGAAAGAAAATTTTGATACGATGGGATGATATAAAGAAAAGGGATTAGAAAAAAGGATACAGATGGAAAGTAAAACGTGCTTGGGACCATCATCACCATAGGTCAATAATTCTAGGATTGGTTTGAGAAAGCACCGCACTCGATACTTCTGTCGGCCAACCTCTACATATTAACGTAATTCCTCTCTTTCACATCCTTCACGACCTGTTCCATGCATCTCATACGAGGCCTTCCTTTGCGGTTCTTCCCGTTCACTTTTCCCTCGACCATTGTCCTCATCGAGCCATGGTTTCAAAGAAGTGGCCGATTAAATTGTTTCTTTTTAGACTTTTCAGCAGACTTCTCTTTTCTCCCACGTTTGTTAGGACTTCCTCGTTACTTACACGGTCGATCCATTTAATCTTCATCATTCTTATGTAGAACCTCATTTCGAATGCTTCCAACCTTAACTTCTCCGCAGCTGTCATCGTCCATGCCTCTCTGCCGTAAAGAAACATGCTCCATATGTACGTTCTTATGAATTGTTTCCTTAGGTCTACGCATGCATATCCAGCTGAAAGTAGATTCTTCTACTGATTGATTCCCTCATTGGTTGAGCTATTCTACTGATAATGTCTTTATTGTTTCGCCCACTTAGATATAGGAATTATATATTTGCCAAAAATGGAGATTTAGTACAGGATATACACATGATATTACTGTGCAAATTAAGTTGGAAAAGTCTACTTATAGTTGTATATTTCGTCAATTAAGTAATGTAAATCAGATGATGTAGAGTAATAGAGACATGATGATGACATAGCGACGCACCATACCCCTATGGTTTAACTTACTTGAGAAAGATAATGTAATATTGCACACATAATTAAATATCACCCAGTGAGTTACTGGCTGTGTTAGCACAAGACCAGGTGAACGACGAAGTTAGGTTGCTCTCCATCTTTCCTTCACTTCAGCGTGTAAGACAGTCAACCCAACTACCCTAAACGGCCAAAATCATCTCAGCTATTCATCACCTTCCCTAGCTACTAATGGGGTCGTTTACCAAATTTTTTTTTGCTGAATCTGATAGTTTGTAAAATAAAAAGACCCGTATTTTTCCGTTTTTTGATCCGTCAATTATTTATCGAGTAATAAGCGGCGAAAACTGATGTTTTTAACCCTTTCGGAAAAGTGATCGTGTTGTAACCTCTGACGTATATAAACTTAGTCCAATCGCAACTGAGCCCACGAAGCTACTTTGCCTTGTCGCAATGGGGGGACACAGCTGACTCTGCCAATAGGACATTTGCGGCAGCGTCTGTGCCAGAAGACCTTCCGAGAACCCCCCTCCACTCCCTTCCCTTCCTCGGAAAGCAGTCAAGGAAAATGACGTCAATGTTTTCAAAGCAGCATTCTCGGTGGGCGTCACCTTTTGCTTATTTAAATTTTTGATTTATGAGTGAATGGTTGTGGTTAGAAGATTAATTTTTTCACTAAAATTATTTTTTCGTTTCCATCTAACGATTTCGCGTACATAATTGCGATTTCGGTTCCGAGAAAACGCCCCGATTCCATAACTTTTCTACCCACTTGAATCGAAGGGAAAAGGAATGCTTTACCGTCTAATTTCGCACATGCCTCCCTTTTGCAATATCGACGAGTCCCATATGATTACGAAAACAATCGACTCGGCTTCGCTCTCACTCGACCGACTCCAAATGATGGACTGGAGGCTCTCGTTCGCGAGTGGGTCGGTCCGAGGAAGCGGCGAGATTCCCGCCCTGCGGCCATCAGGAGTCAAATCGGGTCTCGAAGGTCTGAGGCGTAGGGCAGACGTGACCGGGAGGAGGGACCCGGAACCTCTCAGCCGGCAGAGGCCTCCCTCCTTGCAAAACGGCAAGGGAGGGGGGATGGGTGCGCGCATCTGCCGAAGATGACCGTGAACGAGGACCGCCGGAGGTCATTCGAGAGGCACGAAGAGAAGAAACGGTGCGGAAGAGCCGAACGGAGATCCGATGAAAGATAAGCTCTTTGACCGGGTCTAAATGGATAGACCTTTGGGTTCCTTCCGGTACGGACTTCCACGGTCAGAGAGTTTCATTGGCGAGGAGAGCCTTGGGTGATCGAAAAGCTTCAGGAATCACTGTGCAAATCTCATCTGCGTTTTCAAGTCCGTAAGCGCACTTATAGGCGCTTCAGACCGGGAGGACAGGTACAAGGATAGGAATGGAATGGTAAGAAGGATGGGTGAAGACATCTCTGGACGAAAGACGCCAAGGGGATCACGGCTGAACGTCCCATCCGAAGGACGAAGTACTGGATTCGAAAACTCTTCACAAAGCACTCATGTAGGGATTGCCAATTAAAAATGTTATTCTGTCGGGAATTGAACACGGACCCTTCTGCACAAATCTCCTGATTGCAAAATTATTTATCACAAATATTACGTTTTATATAGGTTAGAATAGGTTTCTCTACTCTGTTTTTCACTACATTTGACCAACGACTCGTCCTTCAAACTATTTTTTTAAAGATTAACACATTCCCTTCCTCTGTTTGCACCATCCAAAATAATGTAATCCTCCGCTTCCTCGTTTTCTCAGAATTTAACCAGCAGTGAAGGTCATCTTTATCCATTGGCCTACTCATTTCTACCAACTTTATGAATTCTCTTACCGTATCAAACACTTAAGTCATTCAACCTCCCATCTGTTTGTTCTAGTGAAATGATACGATTAGGAATTTGGATTCCGTTACATAATCTTATTAATCACGGCGAGAAGATATGATTGCATAAAAATCTCGGATGTTTATTTCTCTCTCATCCATAATTAAAGAGAAAAGCTGATTATTTAACACTAAACCGTTCTCAAAAGCATTTAACTCTGCTTGGCCTCAGAAGCCTTGGCTTGGCATCAGAAGCCTTGAAATGGATCTTGATCATCAGAACAAAAGTGGAGCAATTATCCACATTAACGTCTGCAATTTTAAGTTGTCGTATTGTAGCCTCGTGAGCCAAGAGTTCTTTCATAGGTGGGCTACGGTTCGATTCTGGGCCATGTCCATGGGTTCCATGACCACGATTCACTGCCATCGGTACCAAAACATCACCTTGCCTCTGATTCCCTTATCATTGCCAGGTCGGTAACGTTCAGGCCGGGAAACCCAAAAGTCGTGGGTTCGAATCCCACCTTTTTCATGATGTTGTGATCGTCTTAGGTTCATGAGCTTACGCTAGGAGGCGTGATATAACCTTAGGCGTTAGAGCGCATAAAATCCAAGTCTACTACCAAGTCAAGTTAAGGAGGAAATATTAGCTTCGAATCAGTACTGAACGACCAGGTTGGACGAAATCAAAGTGTCGAGGATGCTTCGGCACTAATTCCAGAGAACACTGTTTCAAATATAACGAATGGAAGGGACATTGCTCAGGAATTCCCACTCCTATTGGGTATCGTGTGGAGAACACTTCGAGATCTCTTATCTCTTACCTTTGATTTTCAAGTCTGTACTCGAACTTATAGACGCTTCAGATCAGGAGGAACGGTACAAGGATAGGAATGGAAGGGCAAGGAACATGTCATCTAGCCCTACAGTCAGAATGTTATGAAAATGAGCCTAAACTGAGCATTTCGTGTTGTTCTAAGTCAGTAATTCCCAATATTTTACGCTGGCTGCACCCTTCTTAGATTATTTCACTAAACCAATTGGGCTTCCCTCTCCATTACCTTGGATAATCGGTGCTTTAGAGTCATCAGTTCTTTGGATTAAGTTCTTCGATTATTTTAAATATCGATCGAATATGATAGTAACCAATTCAGAAGTTGTTCTCGATGAAAAGTTTTCGTTTCACCTCAATAACTTCGCGGCACCCCTAACAGTTTTACCGGTACCCTGAAGTGACGCAGCACTCCGGTTGGAAACCACTGTTATGAGTGAAGGTGACCAATGACTATTTAAGATATGTGGTTTTCTTCGCTGAGGATGGTTGGTCAGTCGCTTCCTCGCAACAGAACGTGCCTGCACTGTAGTCTGGTCTGTTTCGCGCCCGGCTAGAGATCCAAAAGCTGCAGGTTCGAATACCAAAGGTTTAGTGTTTACTGGAACCATAACCTAGGGTTAAATGGTACGATGCATCCTCAGCAGCACGAGAACGCAAAGCTATATAAAAGAACTTCAACGCTTACATGTAGGCCAATGCCAACGCCGAGTCTCTCTTCTATTCCAGCACTTGTATTCCAACACCGTCCACATGCTATGGGCTCGAGCGCCTTTGCAGGAGGAAGAGTCCGGCATATCCGCAGTCCTACAGTGGTTTCGTGCGTCGCATTTCCAAGGCAGGGTGAAGAGTCGGCGGTGATTGCTTTTTATGTAACCGTGTCGTGCGTTGCAACACCACTTGACATTGGGCGAACCGGGTGCCTGACTGCGATCATCCTCCTCCTTCAACCCTTCGCTGGAAGCAGAGCCGCTCCCCCGGCGTAACCTATTGCGACCCCTCACACACGCCAGCGGCCTTCGGGGTATCACCTGCATGCTCGGCGCATTTGCACTGATCCATGGGGACGGCGAGAGATGACCCTGGATGAGTCGCCCTTCTACTGTCGACCAAAATATTACATGCACTCGAGCTTGAAGGGATTTTAAAAAGTAACAAAAAAAAACTGCATAAAATTTAATTCTATAATATTTCCTGCCGTTTAATTTTGCGTTAATTGTTTTGAACTTACATTTCTATAATTTTGTTTGTATTTTTATTGTACTCTGAATGGAAAACGTGACTATTTTTTGTGTTCAACTATTACGCCTATAATATAAATTTATTTCTCAAAAACTCTTCAGTCAGTGTAACCCAAATTTTAATATAATTTACAAAAAATATATTATGCGTTTTCTATAAACTGAAGAATTTTATTTATCCAATAAATGAAACTGTAATCCTTTTGATCAGAAATGTTTTTCCTCGACTCTGGATTTTCGAACAAATGCTATCTTAAATGTGTCACAATTGATATATATCCTAATCCTATAAAACATCATTTTTCAGTGCGTAATATAATCAATTAATTTCATACGTGTTTATATGTATGGGCTACAACGAGCCGGTTCAGCGACTATTTGTTGCTGGGAATGCCGTGCAACGTTTCCCCAGTTTTGAATAGCTAACTTTTCACAAAAAATATTAAAACTTTTTTCTTTTAACTGTAAAAACTTGACACTTAGAGCAGTCATAAAAAATGTCTACCTAAAAACTGCTAAACTTTGGTAGCAATTAAGTTAGTCGTTGCTGGATTACGAGTGATCGAATTCGGCACTTTGGTCGAACATCGTAAAAAACCGGCACGTTTTACGTTACACCCGTTGTAACGAATATTAAAATGCACCTTAAAAATGGTGAATTCACGGTCAAATAAAGGATAATTAAATAAGAAAAATAGCAATGTGATTAGTATTTCTGTAGGCCTTGCAGTTATTTTGTTATTAGTATCCAAACTATAGTGCACATAATTTCTGCACCGACGCAAGAGCGGAGGCAGAAGCTCACCTGCGCCGCGTGAATGGAGGACAACAAACGGTGGCCAACTGCACCGGTACCAGCGCGAGTCCTCCGAATCGGTTACTGGTGTACCAGGCAGAGAGTGTAGTAGAAAACATTGTGGAAAATTTATTTGCAATTTTATCATTACGAAACGTTGGTTTCCTTAAACCTGCAAACGATATGAACAACTGCTCACTAAACGATATGAATGGGCGTGCTTATGTCTATTCATTCCTTCTTTTGCTGACACTTCATACGATAAGGAGATCTATTTTTTGGCAACGGAAAAGCTAGCACTTTGTTGCAGTGACACGTCGTTCACGAAGCAGAAATCCATTCTAGCACTGGTAGGTGGTAGCAATGAGGATGTCAGTGTGTACGACTGTTGACACAATTTGAGTTAACACGGCAAGGTACTACAGTCGGCGTATAGAGTGCAGGGCTAGTACCTAATGAACACTGTAGATCTCCTCTATGCTGATGAATTCAGTAAGAATAGTCACTACCTTGTGGGACTAAATTGAATGTATTGAGATAAACAACATTCGTATTATTCGCAAGCAATGATAATTAGCATGCAAGCACGTAACATCTCAATGTTCGCTTGAATGCTCCCGCAGCGTTGAGTCAATAATCTCTACAGTTTCGAGTTTCCGTTTGATCTGAAGATACTTTCAAACAAGCCAGCAAAACTGTTGTCAGTGACGGCAACACACATGTAAGAAAACCAACAAGCGCAAAGGTGGTTACTAGTCAATAATATTTTTATACGCCTAAGAAAATTCCTGCCATTACTACGTTGTCATTTTAGAAACTTAATTTGAATTACCAAACACGGCGCTTAAGAAAACCGGAATACTAAATAATGGAGGAAAAGTCAGCAAGTGAGGAACTAGTGCGGTACTTTCGGAGTGGAAAAATTATGACAGGTGAAACTAATTATTTAATTACTTTATCAATTACCCGAAAACAACACAAAGGTCTTTGTATCGGGCTTTTTAACAACTAACAGTTGTACAAGCACAGACATCCATGCCCCA
This sequence comes from Platycnemis pennipes, assembly GCA_933228895.1. NCBI lineage: Eukaryota > Metazoa > Arthropoda > Insecta > Odonata > Platycnemididae > Platycnemis > Platycnemis pennipes. Next base: position 119,553,017 of record OW121854.1, on the reverse strand, counting down.
GGAAGTGAAAATCCTCCCCGGGCGGGATTCGAACCCGCGGCCCAGAGATTGACAGGCCTTCGATTTACCCTGCCGCCACCAAGGCCGGCAAACTCATAATTACTTAATTCCTCCCCAGTAAATAAACACGGACTTTATCAAATTTAATGTGGCAGTCACATTCACTTCAATTCTGGCCAGAGTTGTGTTTGACAGTACACGAAGTCTAGCGTGGACGCTGGTGGCTTCGGACCACTCAAATGCAGTTCAAATGAGAGCAATAAAGGCGTAAAAAATGCTTTGAGATTACAGTGATGTTGAGGCAATTGGTTGATACTGTTCATGTTGGAATTGATTCGGTGCATCCGAGAGATTACAGTCGCAATCGTGACCAAGCGATGCATTTATGCTCCGGCTAGGGTAATGAGTGAGAGATGCGCTTCTACCGCAGAGCTACAATCCGAAGAAAATCGTTAATGATACATTCTCGCTCGTGAATGCGGCATCATTAAGTGCCACTGAATCTCCATAAAAGCATTTAACGCTTGTTAACCTGCTGAAGAAAGAGAACATAGTATTCCACGGTTTCCATGGCATTGTAATTTAGTGCTTACACTCATGCCAAATTTTGATCCATGACGCAATCTGAGTACAAACAAGTCTGGAGTTATTTGAGTCCAATATTAATAACACGAGGGCTCGCCGGACAACACTGAATAAACAGCGATCCTTGTCCTTCCTCCAACCATTTCATACTTTTTGCAAAAAAAAATTTGACTCACCGTAATTCCAGATTTTTAGACCAGACCAAGGTTTTCCAGGTGTTTTTCCCGCCGAGGATTTACCAATTCCGTGTTTTCTAACTGGTTTTCCCTGAATCAAGGATCGCTGACCACTCTCCAATGAAGTCACGACGCCAATGAGATATTTTCCCAGGACGCAGTCGGAGAGAGAAGAAGCTACGATATGTCTCACGCTCCGATCTTATTCAATCTCATACTTTCATCCCCTCTCCTTGCACGATAAATCTCGATTTTAACAGCCCTTCCAAGGTTGGAGGTGACTTCGAAGGAATATTTACCGACAAAGGCAATAAAAAAATTGTCCCGCGTATCCGGTAACACGACATTAAGGGCGCAGTTAGAGACGTGATAAATGACGTACTTTGGGGTTCGAAATCTCGTGATTTTCAAATAAGGTCGTTAATAAATGAGTAATCAAGGAAATGGAAAGTTAACCGCACCACTGAATTGTGGAATTCGCTGGATATCATCGCCAAACTGCTCAGAAGTCAAGGATGTATCACGGCACTTACATTTGGATGCGCCTGGAAGATATTTTGCTGTGATTATATTTTTTCAAGCCCAGAAGTGATATAGGAAACTACTTGTGATGTGGAAAACGAATTTGGTACCTAGCGTTATTTAAACTTCACTTGAAATGTTCTCTAACTGTTACGTCCAAACCGCACAGATTAAACTAGCATTGTTCTAATCTTAACCGCAATAACAGTGTAATTTTGTTCCACACTGCATTTCGTTATAATGTATCCATCACTGCTTATTCAACTATACATCTTTTTTGACTATATATATGTTCTTTATTTATCATCTAATGCCCTCACAAAGATATGCGCACATATTTGACGAGATGGCAGAAGGACCAGCATTCGTCTTAACATCAGCCCAATAAGGAATCGTTCGAGCTACTATTATCTTTGCCAGAGGTGGAATTCGAACCCACGCCATTTGGGTCACCAAGGTGAATTCGATATCACTGCCAGCGCAGCTTTGGTCATCAAGGTAATTTCCTCAGTTGCAGGCAGTGAAAATTCACAAGAGGAATAAAAATTGCTAATACAAATGTATATGTAATTGAGAAAGATGGTATGCTTCAGAATATCATCAGCTTTCGAAACACATGTTATCAAATTTAACGTGCACTATAAAACCTTTAAAGACATTTTTACAATGGAAATTAACTCCATGAGAGGACTTTTTAAGACGATGTCTGCAAGGAAGAAAATATTAATAAAAAAGGCCGGGGTGAGAAAGACACAACTGACGATGGAATTAGGAGGAAGAGAGAAAAATTGAATAAAAATAGCAAGAGGCAGTTGCCAAGAAAATAAACGAGGCATTTACTATTTAATATATTACATCAATAGGGATATAATTTTCACTCATCGTAATATCTCATTCCATTAATTGTGTCATCTCATGTGCTCCACTTGTTCTACTTTCACTCCTCAAACATTAGAACACGTGGGGAACTTCACCTACCTCGGCAGCACTATACCTTGAGATGGAAGCAGCTCGACGGACATCAAACGAAGAATAGCATAAGCTAAAGAGACATTCATGAAGAAGAGACAACTACTGTGCTCAAAGAACCGATGGCTGCAAGAAAGGGAGCACTTCATCTAAACATTCGTATGGAGCTGGCAATCTATGAATCAAAGACATGGAACATTCGGAAAGCATACCAGTGAAGAATTGAACCTTGGAAACATGGTGCTGGAGGAGAATGTTGAATATTAAATGGACAGATGACGAAGAGGTGTACAGAAGAGCAGATGAAGAAAGGACAATATGGAAAACAGCAAAGAAGAACCATATGGGTTGGACATACCTTGAGACACTATGAATTAGTTAGAAATGTAGTAGGGGAGATTGAAGGGACGGTCCCGCGAGGAAGACCAAGTGCCAAGTACATTGGGCAAATAAAGATGGACATGAAATAGAAAAAATATGAGGGTGCGAGGGCATTAACATTGAACAGGGCAGAATGGAGGACTACAGTAAACCAATCCCAGGATTCAAATACTGATGAAGTTCATATATATTCAATCCCCGTCGAAAAAATCTTATACACTAATTTATTCAAGGTAATATCCAGAAGGAACTTTGGTTTTCAAACCCATTAGTCACATATATTTCCTGAATTTAATTTGTTGGTTTTTTAGAAACTATTTGACCTAAATGCATAAAATCTATTTCATATATCTATCATAATAAAAGTTCGGAAGACCCATAAAGACGCACAAACTGGTCTCTATTAAAAACATTTTCAAATCAACTGTCTGGGGTTTCGTTACTCCTCAATTCCTGTAATATTTCCTGGCTTTCAACTTTGTAAATGTAATGACATAGCATGGTAGAATTTGTAACCACATTAATACATTGATGGAACTAATATTTGAACAGGATAAAACTTCATAAATATTGCCAGTTTTCAATCATAATCTGGTATCAGGTGTTTTCATTAATGGAGAAATACTTGGTTCGTACAGTTCGTAAAACGTTCGTACAGCAAAAGCTATTAATTTGATGTTTGGTTATGACATAGGCGGAAAAAGAGAACTTGGGACGCAGAGGAACACCGTCGATATGATCTTTTTATTGACCCACGTCAATCGGAGCACGGCAATAAAGGCAAATCGATCATTACTGCTCATCCTTGATGAATTCGTTCCGGCCTTATGGCTTTGTTGCACGGCATATACAACAGCGCAGACAGCACGAGGGACTTTTATTTACCGTTGGTTGGGCCTGATCAAATGCATCTCGTATTCAACCATACGAAAATGCACCTTCCCAATACATGCCTACTTATGTTCAGTATTTAAACAATTTTACGTATAGAAAAAATATAAACTTGGGAGCCAGCATTCATCTACTACCTACTTTTTCTTAAACTGGTTTTCCAGAGGAGTACATGTCTTGTTTACGTGATACGAAATCTCTAACCTAGGCCGTAAATCGGGTTTTCCTCTAGTACATAATTGGGGCCGAAAGCTGTTAGCGTCTACCTAGGAAGTTAATGGAAGCATGCATTATCTTTGCAGAACTCCACACTACAGTAAAAAAAAATCTTGTGCAGCGTCATAGGAGGGCATGGAATCAGCAGTGTGCCATATAATTAATGCGAACGCGTTGCACCTATGAGATTCTGCCCTAAATGTTGCATAACTTCCGAAACTCCAGGGATAAATCAGAAGGAGGATGCTAGCATTACAAGAAATATTTATTACTGGATTTTAATTTCACTAAAGCTGTAACAAGGAGAGAAACCTACTGAAAATGTCAGGGTTACCAAGAGTAATAGTGGCCGTAACATACGGGCACCTAATTACGTATTTATAGACGATAAAACAAATAAATTTGAACAATCTAAGAATTATTTTATGAAAAACCATCCGATAGATTTTTTGAGCCAACACCAAGTACACAAAATTACAAGACTTTAAAGATCACGTACTGCCCGTGAAAACTTTAGCGGCGTTACCCGCTGGAATTGCACTACAGCAAATATTCCACAGAGAAAAAATCTTTCGACTTGATCGGGACTCGATTTTTTTTTCTCTGTGGAATATTTGCTGTAGTGCAATTTCAGCGGGTAACGCCACTAAAGTTTTCACGGCCAGTACGTGATCTTTGAATTGTCGTTTGAATCGTTCTAAGTAAGGACCTTAGTGTTTCAACGTCGGCTTTTACCTCGTGGACGGTGGCGCCATGCGCACGACTTCGGTTGCTTTGTGACATTGATATGTCTAGTAGCAGTCCGTGAACATCTTGTTCCTTTAGAGCTCTATAATATCCTCAGGTAAAGAGGACGCCTTGATAGCTCATCTGGTAAAGCACCTGGCCGAAAATCAGGGGGTCCGGGTTCGAGTCCCGGTCAAGGCGAATGATTTTTTTCTCTGTGGAAGTTTTTTTCTCTATTACAAGACTTACACACTGAATGTAAAGCAAAGTTTATATTTTTAAGCATCGCATGTCACTGTATGCCCGTTATGCTAGCTTACCAAAACGTCATGCAAAATTTAAAACAGATTAACATTGGTGTGCATTTCAGCATAACTCCCTGCGGAGTTTGAGGACCACCACGTGGGAGAGCACAGATGAGGCTTACGCCACCCTAGCTGGAGGGCTGTTTCTTTATCTTCCTACCGGCCTGACATAACTGATGGAGGGCCATTGCAACGGAATGGCGAAAGCGGCCTCGAAACGCAATAGCGCTCAAATTACTCCCATTAGAGAGGTTGGAGGAAAATCGGCTGATTCAAAACCCACGGATCTTCGATAAGCGCTCGCTTACGCAGAAAGAGCAAGCGTTCCCTGGATAGCAGTCACCATTGGTGTAGGCAGCATTCAATTTTTGGCCGCGGGTTGGATTTCGATGACCGAGATGCGGCCGCAGGGGATCCGTCGAAAGGAAAGGCTGCTCTGGGCGGACGGAACTTTCCCTGACGTAAGACGCGACTCTGGTGAACTCGACGGGAGGAAATATTGTTGAATAATACTTCTCCTTTTCTCATTTTCGCGGTTGGTCATTGAGGGGGTTTTGGATGGATTTTGTGTGTAGGAGGGAGAGAGAGAGAGAGAGAAGTGGGTTGGAAGGGGAGGAGTACCGGAAGGAGAGTCGAAACGCTCAAAAGGAGAGAGTGGATGCCGGGAAGAAAGTGAAAGGGTGCGGAGGCGTCGAAAGAGACACAATGGGGAAGGTGTTAGCGGGCCAATCGAAAGCAAAGAACCCGTCCGCTCTCTTTTGTACATAATCCGGCAGTAGATGCCTTATTCATCCTCACATGGTGTGGTAACAGATCAAATGAAACGATTCATGGAGGAACTTTGAGTCTGGGTTTCAAATCTGGACAGGGCTTGATGATATTTCAATACTTTAATCCTCGCGGATCTTCCTTGAGCCTCATAACGTCCTCTCAAAATACAGCATGTGCAGCACTCTTCTCCATCATTACCATCGGTCAACAAACCTAGGATTGGTTTGAGACAGCCCCCAACTCGATTCTTCCATCGGCCAACCTCTTCATACGTAATTCCTCTATTTCACATTCTTCTTAACTTTTTCCATATATCTCATAAGGGGTCTGCCTTTTCCATCCTTCCTGTTCACTTTTCCTTCAACGATTGTCTTCACCAGGGCACCTTGTTTCTTGAGGTATGGCCGATTAAGTTTTCCCGTCTGCTTTTTAGAGTTTTCAGTAGACTTCTCTTTTCACCCACTCTTCTTAGGACTTCCTCGTTACTTAGGCGGCCAATCTATTTTATCTACACCATTATTCAGTAGTGCCACACTTCGAATGTTTCTACCCTTTTCTTCTCCGCTGCTGTCATCGTCCTTGCCTCACTGCCGTAAAGAAACATGCTCCAAATGTACGTTCTGATAAATTGTTTCGCTACTTTTTTTTCGCTTGTATTTCCAGCTTAAGTATATTCCTCTTTTGATAGAATGCCCTCTTGCCTGAGCTATTTCACTGACTATTTCTTTCTTGCTTCGTCCACCGTTGGTTACTCGGCTTCCCAGATAACAGATATCTTTCACCCATTCAAGTTTTTGTTTTTTTATTTTAACGATGGTTTTGGCCACCTCTCTCTTGCTGCACCCCATTATCTTAGTCTTCTTCTTATTGATCTTCAGCTGATATCTGGTCATTGTCCTCTTTTTGTTATTGGATTCTGAGATCAGATGTTAGATAGACTACCTTAATCAGATCCCTCCATGTATCTGCTATGAGTGCTATGTCATCAGCGAATCTCAGCATTATAACTTTTTTCCCCGTAGATATTCACTCGAGATCACTTCTCCTTGATTTCATTCATGGATTTTCTCCATACTTGGGTTTCAATATCAATGAATTTGAGGCTGGGCTACATCTCGATGGGCCACGGGATGTTAGACTTGGAAGAAGTCTTTCGAGTTTCCAGCGGATCAAATTTTTGGGATTCAACTTTCTGAGTGACAGAACAACTCATAAGGCATGGGAAAATGGACAGATTACTGCCACTAAAATTAATTTTATACGCCTCTGAGGTTACTAAGAGCTAATTTCTACCCTCAGTCATGAAACCTACCTTCAACTTGGCTACTAATTTAGGGAGCAAATAAGTTTTATTTCATTCCCTTACTGGAAAAACAATATTCCCTTACTCCAAAAGACAAAGACAAAAGACGTGAGGAGGAAAACTGCTTTGATAGGATGAAGGTTAAGTAGAACTATGGAAAATTCTCGCTCAAATTTGTACGAATTTCATGAAACCCGTCTAAAATAACGCGCACATACTCTCTCATCTTCACAAGAGAATACACTGGCTCTCGAAACTCTCGTGCTTTCGACTTTCAATCACGATGTTGCGCCACTGTAGGCGTCTGGCAATTTGGAGATGCCGGTGAAATTTGATAATGTACCTACCGTTCGGGCAACACAGAACAGATGCAGCTTTTGGATCGAGCGCTTTGGTAAGGGAAGGTACAACTATTGGAAATTGGCACCCTCTCATATCGACTGGAACCCAGGATTAAAGTTCCATTCAATCGCTACGCACTTCTATGCATAATCTTCCAGGTAAGCAGGCAGTGATTACGGAACATGAGTGGGACCTTACCCTATCCCCATCCCTTCCATTCCTATCCTTATACCTTTCCTCCCGGTCTGAAGCGCCTATTAGTGCGGAAACAGACTTGAAAACACCCGTGAACAAAAGTCACTTTAAGGCGTTAACTTCCACCCTCGTTGACACGCACAGGGGAACAACTCCTGCAGAGACAATATAAAAGATGCCTTATCTACATCTATATCGACATAATACCCTGCAAAACACCAAAAAGTGTGTGGCAGGGGTGAATTCACACCAAACTTGCACTACATATCAAACATAAAGAGAATGATTTTTTTCTCTGTGGAATAGTTGCTATTTAAACTTAAAGAGGATTAGTAATTATATACTATTTTAATCTTCACAATTTAAAAAAAGAAAAAACATAAAAATAAAATAAAATACTATGTATATTCCACACTATTTTAATTCACCGACCCGGGTTTCGTCGGCTCAGTAGACCTTTTCAGGGCCCCTGAAAATGTCTACGGAGTAGATGAACACCCGGGTCGGTGAATTATAATAGTGTGGAATATACTAGGTATTTTATTTTATTTTTACGTAAAAATGCAGTTCCACCAAGTTACACCTGAAACTGGACAGTTTAAAAGAAAAAGAAAAAAAATATCAAAGGAAGCATGTATAAGTCCTTATACCTACATTCAACTACCTATGCTATCCATTGATACACCTGTATTTATGCTATTGAATATATTTGAAGCTCTTCATATCCCTAATTGTACAAGGTAAAAAGGACAGTTTGAGTGTCAGTTCGGCAATCAATTTCTCTCATTTTGTGATTATGGTGCAGTCTACCATAATAAGTTGGAGTTCGCAAAATATTTTTAACGTCATCAATGAAAATATTATCTGGAATTTATTTAAGAGATTAAGTCTAAATTTCAACCTACGATCTGACATTGATCCCCATTTCAGTTCATTTAATAGTCTCTTATTGTAAGTTGGAGCACGCAAAATATCTTTTTAACGTCATCAGTGACGTAAAACAGTGACAGTGCTTATTAAAAGCAGAATGATTACGCAGAAATGTTAATTTCAAAACACAACGTTAATCCACCAAGGCTGGGTGTTACGAACTTCACCATGGATTTAGATGGGAATAAAAATAGTCAGATGTGGTGCATGACAGCCACAGAATTTTGTGGTGATGACGGCAGTGCCGTCGAATAGATGCACAAATGTTAAAGATTAAAAAAAATATGAGGCCACAACAAAAATAAAGGGTGTGCTAATGTATTCAGGGAATCATCCGAGGAGAATACCGGAAGGTGAGAGTGGGTTAGTAGTCGCAGTTATGATGCAGATAAATGGATTCCGTAATGGCATTCACCCAGCATAGGACAATGACTTGGCGCTAACCCAATAATAATGTAATGCATATGCGACGCCTTTTTCTGAGAAGGGAGTACTTTTTTGAATCTTGAGTGAGCATCACTTCATGCTCCCCATTTTCGCTCTGGTGAAGGAGTGCTTTGACGTCAGTGGGTGAAGTCAGCAGGCCCTTCTAGAAGCAGTAAAAAAGGGAATGCATTTGGAGGAATGAACAACGAGGAAGACAAATGGTGAGGAAATCAAAATGTGATAAGACATACGGAATGGAAATTTATCAATTAATAACAGCATTAGATAAGGTTTATGTGTATTATGGACAAGGTCGGGGAGCATATATTGACGAGAGTTAATCTGTTCAAAGGACAGGAGAAAAAAATAGCGGGAAATTTGGCTTTAGTATACGTGGAGAATTGGAGAAAAAAGCTAGGAAGAAAGTTAGCACATGATATATGTAATAAGGGAGGGTAGAAAGAAAGCGGTAAAATTAGGAGACAGTACAAATTGATGGCACGAAAAAGTATGCAGCTTTTTACCATAGCTAATATATAATATCTTACAAAATAAAAAAATAATTGATAAAATAAATGAAATAAAAGTATGCAGCTTTTTACCATAGCTAATATATAATATCTTACAAAATAAAAAAATAATTGATGAAATAAATGGCACGCTATTTAATCCTTTAATATAATGCTCGGTGTTCCTTTAAGGCAAGCGATTTTCTCGCTTATATTGATTAAATCATTTGAAGTTCTCTGTTTACTATTACGCGAAAGTTTAAATATTACTTTCATTTCGTATATTTATTTACATTCCAAAAATTGTAAGAGTGGCCCCAATTTTCTCAACAGGAAGCCTGAACGAGGACCAAAAACCACAGAGAGGTTGGCTGAGAACGAAGTAATTGACCCTAACGAACAGCGTGGTCCATGACTAATGCATATGTTTACACGTGATCACTCACCGGATTGAGATGAATGAGGAGCTGCTACCACGAAAGCCACGAGCGCCTTTATTTAGCGTCAGCCATTACTCAAATTAAGCGAACCAATATTCTGGTCAACCCGGGAGGAATCAATGAAGGATGCTCCAAGAGAGTGTATGAAAAGGAGCGTTACGCAAAACCCATGCTACAAATTCATCTGAGCAGCAGTGACATGAGCCGAGAAAAGAAAGGGAAACCTGGCTCCTAATCATCTGTAGGTGATTTCATGTGTTCAACCGATAAATTTTTGCGGGAAGAGATAAAGAGCGATCATTCAACTGCGTTGAAAATCATAGTTTCTAAAAATTGCTGTACGAGACGAAATGGTATAAATATTTCCGGTGTACTATTGCGACATATTTTTATATTATATTCAGGACTTTTCTTCAATGCACAGCTAGCGATACAAAGGTAAATATATGCGATTCAGATTCTCGTGGGAGAGTATTTGGGGCATGGGCCTTTCCTCTTGCAGACAGGCATCAATTTTGCATGCCGCAGAGCTTAGCACCAGACTAGTTATATCCTAATTTGTCTGACCAACATTTAGACTGAAGGCCGAGGTAAATTGTTTAAAAATATGAGCATATCTACTTATTAATAAATGTCTTTCATTCTGCAATGGAATTAAATGAATTTAAATTCTGAATCTTCTACGTACATAGCTGAAATACTGCATAGTTACAATTCACCACAAGAGTTACTTCATGCTAAATCAGGTAATTTGAAAAAGCAAGGGAGAGAGAAATGTATTTCAAAATAGTCATGAATTATTTATAAGTAGATGAGATCAAATTATGGAAATACTGTTTTATGCCGGACAATAATTATAATGGAAGTGAAAAGTTACGCACCTTGAAATGCGTGGGAATGTTATAAGGCAGCAATGGCGCAGTATGACGCAAAGGAGATTGTAGCACTAATGAAATTGGCCAAATTAGTTTTTATTTCAGATTGACTAGGCACCATTGTTACGCTTATTGAAAATTTATTTCAAATCAGTAAAAAGCCGTCAATTTAAGAGAGGATACAGACATTAATTTTTTCTGATGACACGAGATTGTGAAGGGGTCACGATAGATCATTGTGTAGGCCTCCGCGGGTTGTCTTACTTGAAGATGCTGGTCTTTTGGGATTTTCTCCGCGTTGGTCCATAGTTCCTGTGACGACAGTTTCGCCGGCGTTGCAGTCGGCTTCTTCAGGTCAGTGAAAACTGTCGTCCCAGGAACTATGGACCAACGCGGAGAAAATCGCAAAAAACCTGCATCTTCGGTTCACGATAGAACCGTGCACTGAAGAAAATATTTTGATTCTCGCCATTAATATTAAGGGAATCATCAAATATGTAATAATATTATAAATACCAATGAACTCTTCTTAAATATACGTCACAGTCTCAGGCAAAACTTTTGGAAGTTATTCACTGTAGGAGAAAAGGTATCAACACTGCTGGTTCCACATACACGTTTATTTGGCACGGCCTTGCTACGAAACCATGGCCGTGCAAAATAAACGTGTATGTGGAAACAGCAGTGCTGATACCTTTCCTCCTACTCTTTTCTTAATGCTGAATATGAATAATACTGAGGAGAGAGGGTACGAGAGAGAGGCCTCAAGGATTAGGTGCACTGCTCACAAAGTGAAAAGTAGGGTTAGTGACGTGGTTAGAGGCAGGAGCCGGAGTGTCCGTATTTGAACCCCCACCGTGGAAAATATTATTCATTTGTACGGCGGCTCCTACCGAATGGGACGTTAAGCTGTCGTGCGCCTTTTATTTAAGAGAAGGCTAACACCAATACAGGGTTTATCTGCAATTTTTCTCCTCTCTATCATTTCATACCTGCCCTTGCACGCCTTGTATCTTTTCTATCGATCTGAAGCGCCTTTAAGTGCTTGTAGGGACTGAAAACCAGGGGGTATGGGGGTATGGTTCAACTTCGAAATCGGTGAAAAAAATCCTGTAATTCTAATTCTTCTCTCAGTCTTTTTCGTTATGTCTTCGAAGATGAAATTAAATCAATGAAATAGTGCCAACTCAATAAAGATGAAAATTTTCCGTCATCGATGAAAAGGTAAAATTTGTCAATCACATTCCCGTGCTGAGTGGAGCTGAGAATAATAATTTCCTATATGCGTCTGAATAAAAGGAAGCGTACTTTAAGGATAAAATTGGAGTAAATAAATATATGGAAATATATGGTAGAAAATTTCATAATGTGAAAATAAAAAGCAATAATTTCAAGGAAGATGAAAATGTGTTTCATTGCTTCATAAATGGATAAAAAATATGGATATTCTGGACAGACATAATTAATGGATATTCTAATTCCTAATTATATCCAAAAATATAATAAACGATTTTATACACGTTGCAATTTAACTTCCAAAAGTATGACACAAGGAAAAATTAATAATACTTTTGCCTTTATCTCGGAAACTACTTGGCAATATAGTAGTTTCAATGACAATTTAAGTCTATGCAAAATTCATGAGAATGAATGCATATAGGATTAATTAATATTCGATCAAATAATTATCCTCTTATTTGTACGATATCCCCATTTATATGCAGTGATCTTCGTCCGTACTCTTCCCACGACTACTGAAATCCGTATTCCAAATGAGCATTAAAACGCCGCAAATCGTCCTTGATCTTGAACCGGTTTGAGTTCATCTCACTCCATGATTCTTTTCTCAGTAGAAGTTCACAAGGAGCAGGCAAACGAAAAGAATAATTTGCCCATGTGACTTCGTATCCAGGAATTTCCTTTTATGCATCTGTTACCGAGGCCATAACATCAATGAGACACAAATTCTGTTCCCCGAGGAATGTCTTCCTTATTCAAGTCTTCCACACAATGTTTAAATGAAAATGCAAATGAAACACCCGTCAGATAATATAAGATCAAACCATCCTTGACTTTGATCATTCATTCTATACAATGAGGTATTCCATCATTTTTCCTTTACTAATCAACGCTTTGACAAGTCCAGTCATTCAGTCGAACGAAAGCATGTTAATTTCAATGATGGCAAAAAATGTCTAGAAAATGTTACATTGATCATTAGTAGTGCAATCAAAATGCTAATAAACGATGTAATAGTTATCAAAAAGAAAAGAAAATAATTATTAGCATTATCTAATCTAATCAACGTTTGGAGGTAAATTAAATATGGTCACATAGAGAAATGAAAAAAATTCTAACGGAAAGTTATGGCATATTTTCATCCTGTAAATCATAAAATGACGTGAAAACCTAACGGACGATTATAAACGTACGTGCATTAGGAGGAGTAATCAAAGTGCGTCGAAAAATTGATTCTTCAAAAACACAGACTCAATGCAAATGCTATCATAAACTTAATATCGTTTACGTTTTGATATGGAAGTAAAAATTATGCTCACTCATCCCATCACCTAAAATATAATCATTACGGATATGCATAAAAATATCACGTAGTATGAAGATAATTTCCTCAGGGAGCCTGCCGGAGCATCGCACCAACAGTCAGCGAAAAGGGACAAAACAGTGGCATATATATCTTTTTAGTAACATTCATCTGACAATCGCTATACCATAGATTCTAATTATGCCGGATGTGTCGGAGAGATCCAGTCTGCTAATTAAAATTGTGGTGAACTCCATCACCTCCAGATCAGATTTGTACCTACTACCCTCGTCCCTTTTCTCAAGACACGTCAACTTTCTAAGTACTCATGAAGCAAAAGCTGAATGCCACATTAATCCAGTAATATCATTCTCAGAAAATTTTTTATTATGGAGCAGAATATTTTCTTATCGTGTCGTAATTTCTTCACTAAAATAGCAATGCGTCCCGAATTAATATCGTCATATTGTGCACCAGACTCAGCAAAGAAACATGTGGAAAAAGAATGGCATCAATGGGAAATATTTATGTCCGTGAGACAACTAGGCGCAGTGAAGAAGAGAGAATAAAGAAAGGTGTGAGACAAGACTGTGCACTGTCTCCCGTAATTTTCATTTTCACAACAAGATTGCTACTAAAAAACCAAAGAAAAGTCTTCTGGAGTGAATATCCACGGAGAAAAAATAATACGCTGCGATTGTCTGATGACATAGGACTCATAGCAGAGACAGGAAGGGATCTGAAAAAGACTTCATTATCCACGGAAAGGACAATGGCGAGATGTTAGCTGAAGATCAATAAGAACACTAAGATGATGATGTGCAGTAAGTTAGAGGAGGCCAGAACCAACGTTAAACTCGGAAAACAAAACTGGAAGAGGTGAAAGAGTTCTGTTATCTGGGAAGCCGATTAACCAACGATGGACAAAATAAGATGGAAATAGTCAAGAGAATCGCCCGGGCAATGAGAGCATTCGTTCAAAAGAAGAATCTACTTACAGCTGTAAATACAAGCGTAGAAGTGAGGAAACAATTCATCAGAACGTACAACTGGAGCATGTTTCTTTACGGCAGTGGGGCATGGCAATGACAGCAGCGAATAACTAAAGGGTGGAAACGTTCAACATGTGGTGATACGGAAAAATGATGAAGATAAAATAAATCGACAAAGTAGCTAACGAGGAAGTCCTCAGAAGAGCGAGTGAAAAGAGAAATCTGCTGAAAACCCTAAAAAGCAGACAGGAAAACTTATTCGACCATACCTAAAGAAACACGATGGCCTGATGAAGACAATCGTCGAGGGAAAGGTGCACGGGAAGTACGGCAAAGAAAATCCTCATGAGATATATGTAACAGGTCGGGAAGGATGTCAAATAGAGGAATCACGTTAATATGAAGAGGTTGACCGATAGAAGAATTGAGTGGGGGCTGCGATAACCAATCCTGGGATTGTTGACCAATCACGATGAGACAGCTAGAGTTTTTGTGTCGATGGAAGTGTCGATGGAAAAGACCCCTTATGAGATATATGGAAAGTGTCGCGAAGAATGTGAAATAGAGGAATAACGTTAATATGAAGAGGTTGGCCGATAGAAGAATTGAGTGGGGGGTACGATAACCAATCATAGGATTGTTGACCGATCATGATGAGACAGCTAAGGCGCCTTACTGAAAGTAGCGACGGCGGACGTATCGCATGCCTGGAAATCGGTGGCTGAGATATTACCTTCAGCATATCGCGCCGATGGGACCTCCGTGGCTCCTGACCAGCGTCCGATTGTGGCGAGCAACAACACCGCCCGCGGCGAAGAGGCCAGAGCTCGACGCTACCGACGTCCAGGGAGGGTGAGGCGGCGACGGTCGTCGAAGTCTCCGGCCTCCCCAGGGACGTCCGCGCGTACAAGTCTCCCGAGTCGGAGACGGCGTCTTGGATGACTGAGGTCGCGGCTGCAAGGAGTCCAGGGAGGGACGGGCGATAAAAGGAAGGAGGGGAGAGAGGAGGAAATGGAGAGACGAGCGTCGGGGGGCAAACGAGGATGCGGAGAAGGATGGCCAGCGGAGGAGCGTGGGTGGTAGGAGCCTGCCGAGGGGGAGGGGCGGAGGTCAGCGAGGAGGGCACGCTCGCGGCTCCACAACCACGCCAAAGGCGAGGTGCCCTGGGGGGTTGCTCTTGAGACCGTTGGGAGTATCTCGAATCGCTAACCAAGGAGTCATTACGTATAAACTCGAATTTGGTTCGCGAATTCGGCGTGCTGAAACCGTTGACTCCAACCTCATTCTTTGTTCACACTCGTGATTTATCTCATCTGGAGTCTCTATAGTAGAGTCAGATGAGAGAAACTGAAGTAAAACTATTAATAATATAGAAACGAGTGATTCAGACACACTAAAGTTACAAACAGTGCGTGTTTGTACCACGTGACTCCATGGTTACATATTCTAAATAATCAAGATAATCCAGAACAGATAATCCAGACATAGTTTATTTGTCCATGTCTGGAGCATGGAGTCACGTGGTAAAAACACGCATTGTTTGTACCACATGACTCAATGGTTACATATTCGAGATAATCCAGAACAGATAATCCAGACGGTTTAAACGCACCCCCCTTGGCAATGGAGCATACCTCCGGCGACATTAACAAGTCGTATAAAAGCAATAAGTTTGCGGAAAAGGTATCCTGGGTGATACCTAAGGTGAGAGCGATAAAAAGAGTCAGAGAGTACTATGATATAGCACTATGATACTAGTATATGATCCCTAAGACTGGATTTTAAGATAAAATTGGGTGAGCCTGATTGGTGTACTTTGTTAATTGTGTAGACTGGGCTCCAACCGGGAGGGCCAGGGTTCAAATTCCGGCAGTGGAAGCTATTCCTTAATGGTAATTAATTCTACTTGAGTGCTTTGTGAAAAGCGTTCAAGTTCAAGTTCACTCCATCCGTCGGATGGGACGTTAAGCCGTAGTTCTCTTTGCGCCTTTTCGGCAACCAAATACCGACGACGGGTGGTCTCTACTCTTCCTCCAATCTCTGTTAAATTATTCTTCCACAAAATCACCCAGCCGTCTTAAAATTTTGCAAATGGCCTAAGCCATTGGTCAACTTACCCAAATAATTTGGTTCTGTGGTATTATTATGTGTGTTTGGATCCCGAAAGGTGCTTTTTAAAGGTATTCCGGTAAGTACTTAATTTATTAACAACGGAATTCCGGCAAAGAGGATGAACAACAAGTGGATTGTAACCTCTGTCGGATGTTATGAACCCTTGGCTTCTTTCGGCTAACGCCAACTTTCTTTTTCCACCTTCCGTTTTCGATAAAAATGCTAGCTCAACCGCACTCACAATTTATCCTTATTGATTCGCAAATAAATAAGAAAACGGACGGAGAAAAAATTCCAATGAAAAAGAAGACATGTTGAGAAAGAAAGGAAGAGGCCGAAAATAGGCAGAGGTAGAGCAAGCGACTGGGGCAGGATTAATGAGAAAGCGGATGCTGAAGGCTATTTCATAGAAGATATTGCTAGCGCAGCGGGATGAAAGGAGGGAAGCGATTAGCTTGATAAACGAGGAAGAAGCAGGAAGCTGGATGGGATTAATGAAGAAGGATATCATGTTGAAAATAAAGGTATTCGCTAATTGCCGAATGTAAAGACATTCGTACTCCTCAAAACCAGCCTTTATCGGTAGTATTTAAATTAAAATGGATAGAGTAACTAATACTAGGTGGCCAAACTGAGACCAGAACGATATAAGACACAATCTGCTTCCACTGGGTATCATGGTTCCAGGATCATCTTCAACCTTTTTTGAAGCAGAGTTATGTTAATACAGTGATTACTAACCGCTCGAATTACTTAAGTCTCATCAGATTTACTCGAGCATTAAGTAAGTATTCTTGACGATGCCAGTGCCATAAAAATGGTTACATAGGTAGGTACGGTAAAATTGTGAGTGTTCTAAACGAATCCTCGTTTAGAATACTCACGCACTCACAGCCAGATACGTCACCAATTTTCATTACTTAAGAGGCAAAATGTAAACGCAAAGCTCGAAGGATTTTAACCACTCACAGAATTTGGTTTGATGTTTGACAGTTAAGATATTCATGGAGAGGAATGAAGTTCAAAGGAGCTCAAAGCACTGAGATAATCACACCGTCTAATGAAACCTTAAAATCAAGATTAACATGCCGAGTACTTATATTGCACAAGGGATCAAACCCACGATGTTCAGGTCGCCAGGGCAGCGAGGTATCAACATGGCAATAAAAGCCAATGTTAATGTGTTTATCCAAGATTAGTCAAGACGATAGCATGAAAATGGCTATTTAAGGCGTAATTTCTAGAATTAAATCAGCCATAAAAACATGATGACGTTTATACATTTTTTTCAAGACTTACAAATATTAAAGTTGAGCTCGGTTGAGGTTCCTTGAAGGTCATGGTTTTCAGTTTATGGGCACTTTTCGCGCTGAGAGCGAACAAGGGTTAATTTCAGTTCCTCCATACCATTGTGTATTCATTAACTCATGAGCACTTTTTTTGCTGCATGCATAAAGAACGTCTTATAGGCATGAGGTAAATATCCTTCATTCAGTTGCCTTTCGGCACAGTGAAATAAAAACCATGCGTTTACATTGATTCAAAGTGTTACTTTCGCTGCTTTTCCGACCCTTACATTGCGCGCACAATCTGCGAATTATCATTCATTCATTCATACACTATCTCCTGTTCTCTTAAGACTCTCTTAGTGTTGAAATGGCCTTGATCACATTCATTCGCGGTTTTTCTGCCTTCATTAACCCCATGCACAAATTACTACTTTAGATGAAAGAAATTGTTTTATAATTATCTCTCGTAACTTCTATCAACGCAGCAAATCCAAAGAATCAAACTAAATTTAGTTTGGCTGCGTTGTCAATTACCAAGACAGTCAATTTGCATTAGTAATTCACCCAATTATTAATCACCTCAACTTTTAACCTCCAAAATCCACAAGGTGTTAGGTATTTAATCGATCTCTATGTTGAAGTTACGATGTCGCTTCCTCAAAAAAAGTTGGTAGGTGTAATCATTTTAGCTTTATCTACAAAAGTAGTGATTTTCGTTCCACACGAATGAAAGGTTTTAAATTTACTTCATAATTTTTCTCACAATATTTGTAAAGGATGCTAAACTTCCTTCATGCACATGATGCGTGTACAAGATAATAAGCTGTTTTTATGAAAATATGTCGTCTTTCCATCCATCCCTCTACGCCAAGTTCTCATAGCATTGCATGGTTAGCATAGTTGTAATTTGTTCGATATTAATACAACATTGATATTGCCTCAACTTGCGCAATATATTTCGACTGCAGTGTTTTGGAACAAGCAATTTCTTGCGATCACGATGAATGCATGGGAATCTCTAAACAATGTTTTCACTCATCATTCAGTTTACCGTGACCTTCCCATAAAATGCAGGTTAAGTCACGGATGGTTTACGCCGCAGTAATGGATGAAAACGAGCCAGGGAAAAGGTTGGGAAAAAATGTATACGGCCATCATTGCAGATACTTATTTCCTGAAAACTCAAATGAAGGTATATGAAAACTTTTCTCTTCCCCTAAAAAACAAAAAAAACTATCAAGATTATCAAGAATACACATGGGAGCAGATACTTCAGTTGGAGAAGTCATCTTTAAGTGAGAAAACGAGATAAGCCTTTAAATTAATATTAAAAATCTATCGGTACGCACAATTTGATGGAGGTACTTCTAAACTGCTTTTAATTGAAGATCCAGACCGACTTCTTCCTTACACTGTACCTTTCCCCAGAAATATATAACTTCAACCTTTAATTGATACAATGTTAAACATTTTCTCCGTCTCTCCGCTTTCATTGCTCGTAATCAATACAGGTTCTCGGTAACCTACACTCAGTAATAACTTATTCCATCTAACTATTCTTCCTGCTCCTAATTTAACCAGCATTTTTTTTCCTAACGGTAGTAACTTCATTTGTCATCCTTGACCCATCACACTCTCCGGCTAATGATTTGATTTACGCACCAAATAATAACTGTGATTTAATTTCGATAGCAGAGGGATATATTATATGAGCTTCTATTTCCATGTTACTTCAACAAAAGGCGAAACGAAGAGACAAAAGCGAATAAAGGGGATCTTTTTTAACGACGGTATTAACGGAAATCTTTAACGGCGAATGAGCGACGGATTCATAGATAGAATGATCGAGCATGACCGTGATTCAATTCTTCGTTTGATCGTTATTATGAAACTTTTAAAACTGCTTCAGGTAAACACTTGTGATACACGTGCAATTAAACGCACATACACCTGGGTCGGCCCAGGTGGCAGCGAGGTAAAACCCTCGCCTGCTAATCCGCGGGTTCGAGAGCCTGCGTGGATTTTTCTCCACCCAGGACATGGGTGTTTGTCAAGCTCTGTTGGTTTAGCTCCTGGGAAACCTGATGACAGGCATATGCCTACTGGGGTCCCAGGGGTACATGGATCAATAGATCCGTCCGAATGCGCAAAAAAAACTTCTTTCCTCATCAATTTGACATACACTACCAAGAAATAGGGGTTCGTGGTGGCCTCATGGGTAGAACTAGTAGTAGTGGGTGCTGAGCTACTGATCGGATGCCAAGGTCAAATAACGAGAAAGAGCATTTTTCGACACCCCTACCTAAAATACTCTCGCTTCCATTTTCCGCATGTGAGAATATCGCTGGACCTTGCAGGTGACCCAAGGAAAGATACTGGCCCCCCTACCTTGAATGTGTGAATTTCACACGACAATCGCTTAGTAGAGGGTGAGCTCTATCCTCATCAACCAACCAAAATCTAACAACCAACCTTTCTACCCAAAAAACAATGCTTGGTTTGATCATTACCGACAAATAATGCAATGGTAGAAACTCGTTAAGCCTACATGAATCCTGAGTTGGTAGTGACAACGTCCTTCCGTACGCATGAATCACTGACTGCCCTCCCTCGGGAGAACTCCTTGGCAAATAGTTGAACACTATAAATAGCCGAGCGATTCTATGCGTATGCACCAGTGTCGCCAACGAGATGCACGTTACACGACGTTAAAGCGGAGAGGAATGTCCGCCCGGATGGAGACAAGAAGGCAAAAAGACGGAGAGTGGTGACGCAATGCACTGTGGGACGCCGCGTCATCGTGACGAACCCCCGCTCCGCTAGGGAAATGGAGAAAAGAGGGTGGAGAGGGGGGGAGGAGAAAGACAGGGGACTCATGAAGGGTTTTTTTTTCCAAGAAGGGGGACGTCGGAAATGTCAAGCAAAGCGACGCAAAATGTCCTCCATTTTCGCAACGAATTACGGGAGAGACAATGAGCCCCTCCTATCTCGCTACCTCTTTGTTCACGGGCCCTCGAGGGAAGTAAAAAAATGACGGAGACGGGATAAACAATGAGCATAAGATGAGCACGAATTGGGCAACAGGAGATGTTCAGTCACGGAAGGTGAGAGGAACAAGTGATGAGGGGGGAATGGGGAAAGAGAGTGATTTGGAATCCTCGCAGTCACCAACAGCTGAAGATGGGACTCGCCTCAAACAGGAAAGACAGATACACTCTTACATCATCCCTAAATGAGATGAGTATTTGTTTTTCAAAACTATTTGCTTCCCCTATTTTGATGTAGATAGGATGGACGTTAGACGAGAGATACGTCCATTGGACGTTGGACGGGGGCCAGCAGGAGTCCCCTGGCACTTAGACCCCTTTGTGCCAACCCACATTTTCATCTACATCTACATGATACCTTGCAAGCCACCGTAAATGTGTGTGGCAGGGGGTGAATTTACACCAAACATGCATTAAATATCATGCATAAAAAGATTAGTAATAGTATTCCAGTCTAAATTTCACAATTTAGAAAAGATAAAAAAAGCAAAGCAAGCATGCAAAACCATGTTATTAGTTGGGTTAGCTTGATTTCCTTATACTAACACGCAACTACCTACGCTATCTACTGATACACTCTTCTTAATGCTATTTGATACATTTACAGATAATCATATCCCTAGTAGTACGAGGAAAGAAGGACATATTAAATCTGTTAGTTCGGAAATCAATTTCTCTAATGTTGTGAATATGGTCCAGTCTACCATAATAAGTTGGGGTTCGCAAAATATTTTTAACGTCACTGAAAATATTATCTTGAATCTGACAGATTCAAAATTCCCTTCTTCCCTCGAACAATTAGGGATATGAATAGCGGTAAATACATCCAATACGAGTGTATCAATAGATAGCATAGGTATTTGCATGTTGGTTTAAGGACTTTTAGCTAACCCAAATAACAGCATTATATTTCATGCTTGTTTTGCTATTTTTATCTTTTTTAAAAAAAGTTAAAGTTTAGACTAGTAGGTATATTTTTACTAATTTTTTATGCATGATATATAGTGCATGTTTCGTGAGAATTCACCCCCTGCCACACCTTAATGGTGGCTTGCAGGGTATTATGTAGATGTAGTTGTATACGTAAATTTACGATGAGAACCAATTGTATGTTTCATTCATGTACGTACTTATCATTCAAATATAAGGCCACGAGAATTTCTCTCCAAACTATCGAAGGCGGTCTGAAACATTCATGCCTAAAGTAGGATTTGAACGGGCGGCTCTTGGTTTATCAGCCCACTGAGTCACCCTATCACATAATCTGTCCGTTAGGATGTTATATTGTGCGTATGTGATGAGGAGGCGCATTGTCCAACACTGTCCGCGCCCTGATAAGACGAGGTCAAAATCAGGAGAAAAGCGAAAAAAGAGGTTTGTTTACATTATGCAAACTTAAATTAAAAAAAAGGAGATTTTAAATAATTTCCGCTCTTCCGCACTCGTCGGCTCAAATGCTGAGCAACAGCAATTTAAGCAGAAGCCACTGAGCTCTGAAAATTCTAAATCGATTTCTAAACATTTCGCCAGAGCTGCATTCAAGAGTTCGAAACTCGAAATCGTTTGGGGTACAGCTGTGTTGGAGGCAAATGGAAATTATTCTCCCTCAAAAGGTATCCTTTCTGTAACCAATTCGATAGGATGTCGCTGCACCAGGGGAATATTCTGGAGGAAAAATAGCTATCCTAATTTTCTCAGTCTATGCTATGGAACACATTAGCCACCATTAATTTTTTTCTCACATAAAATGAGAGGCCTCTATTTCAGCCTCAGCAAATAGATTGCCTGATTAGGAACCTCTTTTATTGTAACATCATTAATGCGTACCTATATTCTTTATATATAAGCAAATGTGTAGAAAATACTCAGATATTGTAAATAATAATTATGGACAGGATATAGCTAGGACATCAGGATGGTGACGGAAATATATCAAAATCTACATCCATGCAATACCCTGCAAGCCACCGCGAGGGTGTGTGGTAAGGGGTGAAGATAACCCCCTGATACTAGATACACTACTGGCAATGGATAGTCTACTGCATGGAACATCTACATCTACGCGATACCTTGCAAGCCACAGAGAGGGTGTGTGGCAGGGGGTTAATATCACCAATCATGCACTATTGACATGAATACAAGCAACTAGGGTCTCATGCAACTAGATTGTTAATATCTATAATATTTAAGGAATTAATACATGCATCATGTACTACAGACTACTCAAAAATATTTCACACACGCAATGGAAACACAAACATATTCCACTAGATGTTTTGTATCTATATATTAATAAGGGGAATATTGGTTATAAATGCATGTATATATATATTTATCTGTATTATCCACTACACACTACTCTAACAATATTGCACTTACCTATCCCTATGCTATGCTACCTATTATGTTCCTTATTGGTGCGTGGGATAAATGACATTTTAAATCCATCGGTGTTTACTATAAAATGCGGCCAACATTCGAGAATTAATATGAGCTTAGTATCATCTAACATCAGGCTGGAAAAATACCATAATTTCTCTTCGTTCCACGTAAATGGTTTACGAGATGAATGAGGCTGAACTCTCTCACAAATATAACCTTCAATAACAACATGAAAACGTGGTATTTCCTCCGCCAATTCATCATTCAGTATTGGCGAGCCTAGTGCTGCATTGACGCACTTCCTGGCGCCACGCTAGACCACTGCTAATTGTCAAGTCCGTTATCTATAATTCCTCAATGGTTTCTGCCGGAGATTGCCGTGACTATACTTCAACTGAGGCTGCACAACGGAAGCTCACGATGAATCGCGCTCACTGATTAAAATCACCTGCTGCGTGGGAGGAATGTTTGGTTCCACTCGAGTCGTGAGCAAATAAAAAAAAACAGCAACCCCCTATGAACGGTATCCAAGGCCATGAATTACTTATGTTCATAAAGTACTTATGAGCCAGGTGAGAAAATCCGGATATAACGAAGACATTAATGACAGGCTTTATTGTTCAAAGGTTCCGGGAGGCTAAATCCGCATTCCCTCGTTTCCCAAAGGTTTTCCCTAAGCTCTCATTAGGCATCAGCAGACAAGAAAAAATGATGAAAAGGAAGATATAAAAATGTAATTATATTCAACAAACTACGAAGATATTTCAATATCTAATGAAAAGAGTAGGAGTAGGTAAAGACAAGTGAAGACGAATACATTTAATAGGGAAGAAAAGGAAATTGTCGTGCGAAATAAGAGCAACAGGATCATAAGAAAGCACGCGAGAGGAAGGAACAGGATATTGACGTTAGGTGACATGACAGCAGGCAGACGATACCGTAAATTAAACAAGGAGGTAGTACATGGAAGTTAATTATACCATTCAATATGGAAGTTAGGTGTACTACTGAATGCATTTTAAAGATGGGCACTTAAGAATGTCTCCTGTTAAATGAAACACCCTAAGGTATTTCTAAAATTTTAAATCTTGCAAAAAACAAGTATTTCCTCGCCAATATGTCTTATTTCACTCACTCAGTGATTCAACCCGAAGGTTGGTCTTTGAGGTGAGAGTAGAGCTCACCCCGAACTAAGCCAATGGCGCGTGAAATTCACACATTCAGGGTAGGGGGGCCAGTTCCTTTCCCTGGGCCACCTGCGATTACCTACGAAGTTTTGACACTCAGAAAATCAAATCGCGAGGAAGTCTTATTATAAATCCCTAATTTCCTGAGACTAGAAATTTTAGCGCATAAAAGTTTCATTATTTTGCTAAGCTGGTTAACAACGAATTCATGTTGTTACATCATATACAATTATCATACAAACCGCTCCTAAGAACGAATGTCAGCAGCTATTCACTGTTCCTCATTATTCATTTACATTTACCTTTGACCTTAGTACACGCGAAGACTATTTTCTTGAATCGAGACGCCATATACCCCGCATGAGAAATTACTTAATTTTACAGCTTTTTCTTCCATCCGTCCAACAACGCTCCCTTGCCATAATCATGCTTTCCTCCCAGGTTTCATCCTCAATCATGGTCCGTAATCATGGACAACAAGGGACCACAAATCAAAGCAGTTCATGCCAAGCAGCTTGGTTGCATGCAGCTGCAGACCGCTGCCGAAGGACAATCTTAAGATTCATCCCGCAACACTGTTCTCCCGCATTCGTAAATGTTACGAAATAGAGCGAGCATGATTCTCTACAGTCAAGCAAGCATCTTTGAGTTTCAATTATTAAAATTGTGATTTTCATGCAAGTAACTCAAATATCACTACACTATTGACGGAATACTGGTATCAGTACACATATATACATACAGTATACACATAATCGTATCAATATGATGCAATCATGATTATCGGGCATAAAAAATTGACCCCAGAAAATGAATTAGCCACATGGACATACCTACCAGCTCAAAAATTTGTAAAAGCCAGCACAGGACCAATGGGGTCGTTTACAATATTTTTTTATTGCCGAATCCGATAGATTTTGTAAAATAAAAAGACCTGCATTTTTCCCTTTTTTGATCCGTCAATTATTTCTCGATTATTAAGCGGCGAAAAAATAATGTTTTTAACCCTTCCGGAAAAGTGGGCGTGGTGCCACCTCTGACGTATATCAACTTCGTCCAATCACAAATGAGCCCCCGAAGCTACTTCGCCTCATCGCAATTGGGGTGGGGGGGGGACACACGGCTGACTCTGCCAATAGGAGCAGTTGCGACAGCATTTGTGCGAGCAGACCTTCCGAGAACCCCCCTCCAATCCCTTCCCTTCCTCGAAAAGCATTCAAGAACGGGAGGAAAATGACGTCAATGTTATGAAAGCAGTTTTTTCGGCGGGCGTCACCTTTTGCTTATTTAAATTTTTATTTATGAGTGAATGGTTGTGATTAGATGATTAAGTTTTCACTGAAATTGTTTTTTCGTTTCCATCTAACGATTTCATGTACAAAAGTGCGATTTCGGTTCCATGTAAACGCCCCCATTAATCGGACAGAAAACTCTGATTAACGAAACAAAATGGTATAAAACGGAATTATTTTTCCGTGCACAAAATACATTTTTTCGTGACGCATGACAGCTAGAAATCTTCCATAAAATTTTAAAAATTTTCTTTTAAACTAACCATCAAACAAAAAGATTTATTTCAAAGTATATTGAGGGCGTGGTTACTGAACCTTAAGAACTACTAAATCTGAACTATCTGCGACAACTATCGCTGAATTTCACAAATAGCTGATGGTTAAAGACACCTTTCACTCCTAAAACAGAAAAAATAGTTCACTAAGGCTTGAAATAGTTTCATTGGCTTACGGAATGTGGTTAAAATGCTCTTTAATATGTATGATACCCCAGAGTAATTACGAAACAGCTCCTGCAAAATATAATCATCAATACGTTCACGACGAGGTGGTGTTTAAGTAAGGCAACGAAAAGCGTTACGTATGCATTTTCATGAGGCCTCTTATTCCAGGTGGAACTCAGCAGAACAGGTATTGTCACATCTTAGTGACCGTCGAATTTTATATGCGGAAAGAACGACATTTGCTGAGCTTTGACGCAAAGGCAGCCATTTACGCCTCTGGCGCTCATGCCGCATTTACGAAGCTCGGAATCCCTAATTCGCCAAGCTCAAGGTTTTATCCAGAGTAAAAAAATGAGTATTTCACACGGCTTCATTCTTTTTAGCGGATGAGGCAAATATATGCACGGTTCGTGCGTAGAACGGAACGGAGCAAAGAGCCCGCGCTTGTGCATCAAAGGGCATCGTGGTCCGACGATGACGTCCTCGCTGGGTTGGTGCTCATAGGGTGACCGCCGAGCACCCAGCCGGTGCTGCACAGGTGTTCAAGACCTCGCCGTCACCCTGAAGAGGCTACTGCAGGAGAAGAAGCAAGGGAAGCGACAGAGATCGCATAGAACGATCGGCCGGAAATGCGGCCATAACTAAGATCTGACTAAGTTTAATTTCTTCCATTAGATTGATGATAATCCATAAATTGTTCTCGATCTTTTCTTTCAGAAATTATTAGTTTTCTCTCTGTACTTTTATTCTTAGTTCTAATTCCTGATCCGCACTCGGCAACAGGCTGTGTAATGGTTTTATATATATCCCTAGTTTAGTTTGCATTGTCAGTGTTTATAGACCAGTTCAAGAAAACGGCATGTGGAAAATAGAACAAACTTTGACGTAAGAGAATTTTACACAGACCCAGGCATAATAGCTCAACTCAAAAGTAGAAGGTTATGATGGGAATGAACATGAAATTGCCGAGAGAAACTCGAAATAGATGAAGATGTGATCAGAGAACGCTCAAAAGAAATGACGAATGCCACGTAATAAGGCGTAACGTTAGGCAAGAGCGCAAGTGGTATGACAGTAATAGGCAAGGGTGTTGCATGGAATGAATATTGCTGGGTAATACAAATGTCTGAAAAGAGATCGATTTTCTTTAAAGAAGACGCAAAGTGAAGGAAAATATTTTTAATTTGAAAATAAATTTCATGCATGAAATTTATTTTCCTACGACTTAACTGCCATGCCAGGTTAAAAGACCTCTACATTTTACTATTGAGTTTCAACCGCTCAAATTACGTTTGGAAGGCCTAATTCTTACTTTTTAGTCCTCAGAGTGTCTCCTTCATTTTCGATCGCTAGCCCTGCATAATTCAATCTTATCTTCATCTCATTCAAAACGGTGATCCGTCTTCTCGCTTTCCCTCTTACTTTGTATTGTTCCTTCAAAATTACTCAGCATGCATAATTACTTCTTTCAACCAGCGATTATGCACCTAAAGACTAATTTTCTTCGAATACTTCTTATCCTGACCTACCTCGCGAAGTATTACATCTTTCACCTCCTCATCTGCGGCAACTTGGATGGCTTTCAAAAAAATCACTTCCAACGTACCTAGTGGCTACATTCCTCAACTCCCTTTTCCATAATAAGCAACCTGAATACCTGCTAAACCTCTTCCCAGTCTTCACCATCTGCTCTAACAATCGTAACAAGATCCTCATACCAACTATATACTATCTGTACTGCCCAGAACACCGCACTGAAACAGTCTATGTTTCATTACAAGTTGTCGGGGCAAAATTTTGGAACTCTCCAGCGGACGACTTAAAGAAATTGCAGTCTCTGGACCAATTTAAAAAACAGACTTCTTAAAATTTTATTAGGATAGTAAGTTTCCTTTTCTTTTTCATGTATGTGTATGACTTAAATTATTATGTATCCATTTTTATGTTTTTGTGACCAATATAACTATTATTGTAAATTATTGTACTGATGCTACCACTGAATATTTTATTTTTGTTAATGAATGGAATC
Organism: Platycnemis pennipes; assembly: GCA_933228895.1. NCBI lineage: Eukaryota > Metazoa > Arthropoda > Insecta > Odonata > Platycnemididae > Platycnemis > Platycnemis pennipes. The sequence goes on along the minus strand of OW121854.1, from coordinate 119,525,140 downwards.
TGTCGGAACATGAATTTCGTACTCAAAGGACGATATCCCAGCAAAAAAATTGTATATCTATCTATCTAATGCATTCCTTATCCTTCACCTATTCCAGGACTCAAAGGGCTTCAATTGATTCACATTACTTTTCCCTTCCACCTACATTGCTTCTAATGCGAATATAGTAATCATTAATGCTTATCGCCCCATAATCAACAAGTTTAAACCGGCGCATACAACTAAGTGGTGCTTGCCCAATGTTTGTCTCACGGCGAGCAATCAAGGACGAAGAGATGGTGAGGCGTTTTGAGGCCGATCTGACAGCTTATCGTCAAGCGCGCCTTTCCATCTGCCGCCGCGCACTCGGGTGAAACATCATCCAGCCTCCCGACCTTGCATCTTCGAAATGGATGAACTTTAAGCGGGTCTCACTGGTTGGAGAGTGGACGGCTTTCGATCCAATCGCTGTCGCTGTTGCAGCCGGCTCCTGAAATGCCACGCGCTCTGATCGGGATTTTCGTGAAATGCTGAGAGAAGGTGAAAGTGCTCCACAACTGGGTCGCGTGTCTCCACGCCAGCCACCCTTCTCCTCTTACTCCCCCCCTTTCCCCCCTCCACCCCTCCTCCCCTTCCCATTCTCCCTCACCCTCCATCCCTCATCAACCATCTCCACGCGTCACTCCAACACCCCCCCCCCCTTCACTTACGTAAAGGCGAATTTTCGCGATTGCCATCTTCAACCTCGCAGGAGCCCTCGAAGACCTACCCGAAGTTTGTGAAGGCAGTAGGGAGAAAAAAATAGCAAATGACTCATAACGAACGGCTGGGGTACTGAAAGATGGAAAAGAGAGAATCAACATTGCATATAACGAGTAAGTATAATATCGAGGGCTCAACGCAGAGGGCAAAACTGTTGTGCGTTTTTCACATAGTACTGGATGATTTCCATAGAGGGCTATGTAAGAATTTTTCGCGATACGCCACAAACGATGTATATCGCTACCATTTCTTTCCTTTTTCTAATCGAATTAAGCGGCATATAAAATCAGCTATTTTTGTAGTTTTGCCATTTTATTATAATGGTGCGACACGCCTAGTCACATGAATAAGTTAAAATTTCTCTCGCTATAAAAGCAAACATATCATATCACAGGAGGGATTCCTCGTGTTTCATAAAAAAAAACATAATCCACCGCTGCAAGGAGCAGACGGAGCAGGCTACATGACACTTCTCGATTGCGCCGCTTAAGTCGATCAGAAAAACGAAAGCGATGGAAGCGATATATTACGTTTGTGACGTAACGCAAATAATTCTTCCCTCGCCATCTATGGAAACCTTCCAGTACTACTACCAAAACAGTAATCCCTTATGCGGTGAGACCTCTATATTATACTTAACTACTCTATGATATAACTTATGTTGATAAAGAAGGAACTTTCATAAAACTTATAAAAGGGTGGCTGTTTAAAAACAACAAGGCTGAATTTCTGTTTAAAAGAAAATGGGTGAATATTTCTGTTTGTTAAAATAGAGTTTAAAAAAGTTGAAATATTTGAACTATTATTGGTTAGGTAGATTCCATTTTCTTATTGTTTATGTACTATCATTGTAATTACATTCTCCATGAATTCTCGTATTTAGAATTATAATTTACAGATCAGCGTCTGCATATTTTTGTTACCGTATTAGATAGTTATGACCTTTTTTTGATGTTTTGATTTTATTAAGAATAGTCGGTTGCTCAAACAGGACGCAATCCTAAGGGGAATCTATATTCCTTGTATTTGCCCTGTATTGCTCGATTTTGTTAAATTAATTTATTTAAAGAAATTTTTATGTGTAAATGATAATACAAGGAATAAATAAATCAATACACTTTAAGAAAGACTAACGGAGAGGTGCCCGGTGAGGTGAAAAAGTTATCGCTCTGGAAGAATTTCAAAAGAGGCGGTAGAGTGTGATTGACGACACCCTTAATTAAGAGCGAATGGTATGTTGAAAGCCGTGGAAGTGTTAATTATAAGTAAACATGGCAGAGACATGACAGGAATAGTCATCTTAGAAGAAATTAAGGGAGAAAGTAATTAGATTTTGAAGCCAAAGCAATACTAAAATATAAAAATTATGAACTGACAGAATATTAAGATATTAATTATCAAATACACTTCGTTAATAGTTTTTGATTCATGAATCATTCCACGGATGGTAATTTTTTCACGAGGTCAACGTTATATCACGATCACAATGAATCACTGATTTGACAAAAATAGGCATGATTGTCCATGCAAACGACGTTCATTGATTTTAAGTCATATCGGCTAACAAGAGATGCTTAACATTCAGTGAAATACAGAAAAAATACCTAAATTCATTGTTACTACAGATTTATCAAACGAAAGGAATAATTATTTCGTGAGGGTTTTTACGAACATTGCCATTAACATAGATCGGATTTAATCATGGAAATATCTCAATTATAGTAAGAGATTTATGGTTAGAAAATTAAATTCGTCGTCTTAACCAATTGTAGTCAGAGAAATCACCCGTGAACACAACGCTCACCCCGTTGATTTCAGAGTACTCGAGTCGAAATGCAACACATACTATTGTATACAACAAATTCTCTTTTATCTTCACATGTGTATGCATGCTTGTTGACCGAAGAGAGAAATTTAATGAGTCTGTCATCTTCTGCAAACCCAGATTTAGAGTTTGAAGAAAAGAATTTATTCTATGGAAATATGAAAAAATAATAATACAGATCATCAATTCCTGAGATAAAATGCTTCCGTATTTCTTCCGCTGCAGCTTACAGCAAATAATCCTTATGTGCAGTAGTATTATATAATTACACACGCTTTATGAAATTAATTAATCAGCAGACAATTCTTATCATATGTCACGCTTCACCATCATCATCATGACCAGTTATCAATCCAAAGATTAGTTAGAGGCAACTCTTTAAACAGCTCTCCTATCAACTAGCGTCTTCATATATACACGTCTTTCCCTTGGCATTCATTTGCCCCATATTCTGTTTAAAAAGAAAAGTTCTGGACTAATAAATTCGCCAAATACATAGTACATATGCATGCATAAGATATTTATTCATAATATGTAATGAAAGTTTGGTGTGAATGCTCCTGCCACACACATTTATGGTGGATTGCAGGGCATTGTGCGGATGTAGATGGAACGGTATTCAAAATTGCAACAGGAAAACGATTTTCTGAACTGTGAATCGAACTACGGACCTTAGGATCCTCCGATCTTATATACACAATGCGGGCTGAAGTATTTCTACAGTTTAAAATCAGAGACAATGCGCAATTCGTAAAACTAATTTTCTTGTGCGTAATAATTTTATAATATGTATAATTAAAATTATTTCATTAATATATTTCATATATTAGTAAAATAATTTTAATTTGTGTGTTTAAATAACCTGAATTCAGAAAAATACTGCGAAAGCGAAACGTCCATTACCACTATACAATAACACCGTCAATCACTAATAATCTTACGTCCCCAATAACCGTGTTCATCTTCCTTATTTTTAAATCGTACGCACTATGATGACCCAGTTATAACATAATACCTTCCTTTGTTTACAGCATTAGAGCCTGAAATGTTTACGGTGATTTCCAGAAAAATGACTGCGCAGAAGTCGAAAGTTAATGCTCCTTCCATATAATCAAAATGATTTATCTCCCTCACGAGACTTTTCTATGACTCTCTTAGAATTGCAACACACGGCAGTCACGGTGGTGAACTTTAGCAGCAAAGCATGCCGCGTGAGACGTAGGAATCCGTCACCTCTTCTACCCAATACACTTCGGAAAGGAAAGCTTTAACACAGCTTAAGTCTTAAAGATGATGTTCAATTAAATGTAATCTGATTATCAGATTTGTAGGCTAAGGCTTACGTTGAATGAAGGACTCGATAAAAGAAATCGTTACAATAGTCGAGCCATATGAAAAATCTCTCCCTGATATGAAATTGAAAGATAATCGAGCAGGCGCTGTCACTGCTTTTAGAGTTAACTGATTGATTTGATTCGTCTGGTGCGAGCATAAACTCAGCCAAATGCCAGCTTTCTTTGATTAAGATGCACTTTTCTTCCGTCAGAATATAAAGCTAACAGCACGCTCGTTATAAGTGGGATTAAAACAGGTATAGTCATGCGCAGTAGTGCCCAGACACACTCGTGGTATCTCGTAGGGTATTACGTAGATGTAGACATAGAGTTAAATGTAAAAAACTTAAAAGTTGAATTTACTTCAATGCTCTAAGTTCCGAGAAAATCTTAAAATGGTAATCTATTCACAAAAGCGAGCAAACTACATGCAATTTAAAAAAAGGTTTAGCACCTACGAATAACCGATTTAAAAGGTTTTCTCTTCCATCAATCATGGGGATATCAAGAATAGCAGTTCATAGAGATTTGTTGAATTGAATGTGAACTCACCTGCAAACGTCTGTATAGAAAGATATTCTCGCCTTATTCAGATATAGCTTACATAACTAATCACGGTTGGTTTCTCGGAAATAAGCAACGTTATGCACGTGCTAACTCCCAATATGTTCTCTACGTAGAATCATATTTTGTAATACACGGTACGGAACATCATAGTATTTAATTGCAAACTACAAGTAAAGATACATTTCTGCTATCAGCACAAATGGTTGGAATTTTAAATTTCAAGTCATATTGGAAAAAAACCACGTAACCTATCCAGTATATAAATTGATTGGTTTCACAACACTCACCACCACCGGTATTTCAAACTGGGTTCTCGGAGAGGGCACTTACCTAAAATAAAGAAAAAAACCTATTAGAATGGCAGTAATCACCTTAAAACTAAAATCTTAATGCATAGACCGTTATTCCAAATGTCAAGACAGTATGTCTCCGGCCGCGATTCCTTTGATTACCATCTGTTCATGAGAAATACGGAACAGGTTGTGTAAAAGAGAGGAATTACGTTAATATGAAGAGGTTAGCCTTTGGAAGAATCGAGTGGAGGGCTGCGTCAAACCATTCCTAGGATTGTTGACCGATTAAGATGATAGTCTTATTCCAAATTCAAAATGGAGTTACTAGTCATGTTTTAAAATACTTGTCTTCTCAAGTGTATAGGATTGCTGACCAATGGTGTTGAAGACCATCTATTTGGCAATTGGAAATAAATTTTTCCATTACATGTAATATTTACTGTTATAAAGTACTGATTCCATGTCATTTTACATGGCCACAAACTGATTAAACCCAAAGATGGTAATGAGCCCATAAAGCTCAACATAAATGGACAAAACGCACGTCCATAAATTGCTCTTCATTTAATATAACGTGATAGGGATCCATAAAAATAATCAGCAAGGACTAACTGAATTTTTGTTGGCAATGAATCCGTCCTACATCAAATACGCTACATCGTTATCAATGGTAATCAATTTTAAGAGCCGTTTGTTGCAGCTTTTCTCTCGACTCCTCTATCCGCTAACCATTCGTAAACGCATCATTCCATTCATATTCATTCCTCACTACTTGTTTCTTGTACCTCATACGACTTTTATATCACATTAACTTTTTTCATTGTATACTTCTTCTCTGACTGAGTAAGACTTTTTCACTCTCGAAACCCTAATTGCAATATTGAATCATTCTACATCTACATCTACACGACACCCTGCAAGCCACCGCGAGGGTGTGTGGCAGGGGCTGAAGATCAGCAAAATATCTTCCCTTGTATACTTCAAAAACAAAGGAATAAATGGACGGCACTGACTCACACCACGATACATCACTGCACAATCTATATGCCCCGCCACTATTGCCACTTGAGTTATCTGCATCTACATGATAGCCTGGAAGCCACCATAAATGGTGGCTTCCAGGCCACCATAATAGATGAGTGGCAGGGGGTGCATTAACACCAAACATGTATTACATATCATGCATAAAAAGGATTTTTAATTTTATTCTAGTCTAAACTTCCCAACTAAAAAAAGATAAAAATAGCATAGCAAGTATGCAGAAATATGCTGTTATAGTTTTAACTTAAAGACCGTATAAGTATATGCAATTAATGATGTTATTCAATTATACACTTGGATTTATGCATGCTATTGGATATACATATACCGCTTTCATATCCATAATCGTACGAAGAAAGAAGGACATTTTGCATCTATCAGTTCATTGATAAATTTCTCAAATTTTATTTTTAGTCCAGTATACCACAGTATGTTGGTATTCGCAAAATATTTTCAACGTCATAATCCACAATATTGTAATGGAATTTAGAAGAGAATCAGTCTAAACGTCTACCTAAGGCCTGAAAACGATTCTCATTTTAGTTCATCTAATAGACTGGTTCAGCTTATATAGTTAAAATACTGTCTCTTTACTAATTTTGCCGATCTTCATTGCACACGCTCCATTTCATTATTTAAGCCTATTTCGTAAGGATCGCATGTACTGGAAGCGTATCCCTGGTGAAATCTAAGAATGCCATATGGTCTAATGCCATATGGTTCAGGAAATAGTCTCCAATATGAGGTCTGTATTCAGTCCATCCCTAGTCAAACATATTCCATGAAATACCTTCTTGAAGTCTGTGCGCCATGTAATGGTGTCCTGATTTTACTCAACACTTTCATTATTTTGAATATTTAATTCATTTTCTTTCATAAAATACCATCCCCATACGGTTAACTTAAAATAAGACTATCACACATTTGACCTCCTTACTCGAATCAACTGCCCTATATCAGGCACATCGCTAGCCATAAAACATTTTGTGGACTTTTCTTCTGGTTCCTACATTTAGATCAGCTTGGCAGCTGAGTGACCTTCGCCAGGAGCAACTTTCTTTCGTGCAGTCCACAAACGCGCCACCCCGTCTCCCTCAGTAAGCCCATTTAGAAAATAAGTATGCGTGCCTGCTGTTGTGGGATGTATTTGGGTGGCGGATGGGAATACTTGGATTTGAATCGAAACCTCTGGTAACCGAAATGCCAGATTTGGCGATTCTGTTTATGGGCCCTGCCCAACGAGGGTGTGTTGTTGAGAGAGGGACGAGTTGTCACCTTGCGTTTTTTACGCTCATTCGCTAAGGCTCACTTATGTTGCGTTCCTATGGAGATATTTCTATGAATGCCAGGCAGATTATTACCACAAGTTCTAATTTAAACCCAACATGTAAAGAAAAATTTTTGAATTACCGAAAACAATCATTATACATTCGAGTAAATCATGCAATCATACTTGAATTCTAAAATTTTACAATAAAAATCCAACATTTCCGTTTGTGTCATTGATCCGTATTAAGCTAATCTATTAATTGACGCATGATGACATAATGAGGACAATCGTCGAGGGAAAAGTGAACGGGAAGAATGGAAAAGGCAGGCCTCGTATGAGTTATATGGAGCAAGTTGTGAGGGATGTAAATAAGAAAAATTACTTTGATATGAAGAGCTTGGCCGATAGAAGAATTGAGTGGAGAGCTGCGTCAAACCAATCCTAGAATTGTGATGTAAACTAACAACCTTGATGTTTCCACAAATGTGTATATACATTTTCTAAGTTAAGTTTCAAGGAAATATCAAGTTTGTTCATTTATATTATAATGTTACGTTTCCCCCATGTTACGGCCGATAACACCAGCTACAATCCTATGATTGTTGACCGATGATGATGAAATTAACATTATGAGGGCATAATTAAGTGGGAAGGTTTGAAGATGATATGGTTATGATTGCCTGAGGAAAAAAACGAATTTTTGAATCTATCTATGATACTGTGCATGTCTTTTTTGTCTATCAATGTAGTGTTGGGCTCTTATAATTAATTCGCTGTCGGAGGCGAACTCGCCTGCACTGTACTGTACTGTAAAAACCGTAGTCTGGCTTGCTATCGTCGTGTTAGACGGAACATGGCGCTGCTCGACTTTTAATTACTTCAAAATCACTCGCTTGTCCTCATTAGGACGTGTGCTGCTGCTCTGACCACATCAGAATGGCCTCACCCCTCATTGAAACCGGCCACACCCAGATCGCAATGCCCAACTCCCTTTGCTCCCGCGACCCAATTGCCCACGGCACGGCGGAGAGCGCTGCTCAGCTGTTCCCCCCACCCCTCACCCACCGCCCGCGGATGGATTACAGCTAGACGATGGATAGAAGCGCCGGGACACGAACACCCGCCGAGTTGGACCGCAAGCCCATTAGAAAACAGCTAGGCCTCGACGGGGGCTCTGCAATCCACATGTTCTTCCCGTCTGCGGCCGCGCTGAAAGGCATTCTGTCGAGTGGCTGGATGCTTTCTCTTTCGTAATGCTTTCAGGGCCACAGGCGGGCATTTCACGACCACGAGTCAAACAGAGCGGCACTCTTACGTCCCCGAAAGCATTTCCCTTTTCATTCTTTCTACACTTCGTTTTCCATCTTCCCGCCCTCATTCAAGGTTGAAGAGAGGTGACGCACATGCCACGGACCTCCTGGGATAGTTATTCCACATGCAGGTGAAGATTGGTCATCTACTGCATGATACAATATGTATATATACAATAACCCGGACTCCCTTCAAGAATTCCTTTCGACCCTTCATAAGTCTCTTCTCCGCCGTGGCTACCCAGAATCCCTTTTAAACAAAAAAAATCCTGAAAACTCCCCATCAACCTAAACCTCCTCTTCCTAACCGCCACAACATCCCCTCCATCTGCACTACCTACTTCCCTGGCGCACATTCCTTCTAATTAATACTTAAGGAACTCTTCCCCATCCTATCCAACAGCACCACCACCTTCAAAATATTCCGTCTGCCCTTCTGTAACCTACAGACGCCCAGCATACTTAGGCAGTATTTTCAAAAGCACTAATCCTCTCCTCAAAGACTCACACTCCATTGAAGCCCCCCCCTCCCTCTTATCGCGCGAGATGCTTAACATGCCCTGTTTTCACTACAGCACCCACATCTCTCTCTCATCTTCTTAACTCTCTCCCTCACTTTCCATCTCCCTCCTGCATTTCCAGGAATGTCATTTACCACCAGCAATGCTATCTCTGCCCCACTTTCTATATTGGCCAATGCACCACACCCCTCAATATTCGTATGAACAATCACCGCGCTTCCTCCAACCCTTCTTCTCCGTACTTCTCTCTCCCTGTCCCCAAACATGTCTCTGAACATGATTCCTCTTTTAACTCTTGTTTCAAAGTTTCAAAGTTTCAATTCTTTACTCTCTCCCTCCTACAGCTCCACCCGTTAAACTGCGTACGATTGAATTAACTTGCATTTGGATCTTAAAAGCATATAAATTTCCCGGTTTGAATGTGACGCTCTAGCCCTTCCCCACCTTCTCCCCCCACTCTCTACCCCACTCCAGTCCTATAGCAGGAGGTTAGGTAGGTAAAAAAATGTCTGCAGTCTGAGGTGCATGAAGCATGGTTAAGCATCACTAACACATGCAGGATAGGGAAATGCTGATAAATACATTTAAGATAATTTTTTTCTAGCAAGGAATAAATTAATTAATGTGTAGTTATGGATCACCTAGCTTCACATGATATCTTACATCTCTCCATGAAGTAGTAAAATTATAGCTCTTATTTGCATGTAAGTATTGCATGCTTGGTGATTTTCATCCCCTGTCTCACACCCTCGTGGAGGCTCGCAGGGTATAGCGTAGATGTAGATGTAGCAAATGCAAGATATTTTGTGTTTTCACAGGTCACGTATTGGTTTTTCGTTCGTCCGAAAGGTTTGAGGAAACATTTCAAGATAATCAACTGTTCAACCAACGGATTCAATTATCCAGGTAGTTCAAACAAGTCAATGAGGGGACCAAATTATTATAACATAAACCAAAACGCAATGAAAATAGTCATTGTTGTAGCCTGATTTTTACAGCAAAGACGCCAGTGATGTGAAATTTAAAGTCGCTGTAACCACTGGTGAACTATGTAATCTTTATCAATCGGACTTTCCTTTCACCAGCGCCAGGGCTGATTTTAAGAAGAATGACAATAAGCTCGTTTTAAAGATTAATGAGAGATATTTTCATACAAACACTGCCTAATACATGACGAACAACAGTGTTAAACGCTTTTAGCTGTTTACGGAAGAAATAATTTCCACTACAATTACTTTTGAAAGCCTTTATTTGCTTCAGGGCAAGTCATTGATCTGATTCCCGATCCATAACCAAAATTGGTAGAGGGTCAACAGTCTTTTAAATTCAATTCGAAAAATCTGGAAATCCCACGATTCGATTAACCACTTCTCTTATTCCGAGTAAATCGAATTCGTTGATAAGGTAATTAACGTGCTCACTTCGTACGATGGGAAAACCAGCCGACGTTTTGGGCGGAAGATAAATTGGGGAATCTAAGATGTCAAGCGAACTTCAAATATGTGTGTTTTCCAAAAGATAATGCTTTTATTATCAATCACTGACTGAATCTTGGAATCCTTTATCACCATTGCATGGCTGAGGAATGCATAAAATATCGACCCCTGAAAACTATCATTTTCTACGTCTATTTGGAAAGAAAAATGGAAAGGATTGAAAAATGAACAAGGTTAAGTAAAAATACTCTGAGATCTACAGCCACATATGTTTGAATACCGTTTTTCATCATCCTTATTCGTCAATGGGAAATGACTTTGATAAGTATAAGGACTGTCTCCTGTCAATAAAATCATCTATTGCGAGGAATGCTATAATTACTAAGTATGGCACTACCAATTTAACCCATGCGTAAAGAAAAACCGCAATATTATAATTAATTACAAAATCTTCTGCTTTTGGATCGAGAGTTGCATTTGTTCATTTTGTTTTTAAATCGATTTGAATACGAAGTGGCGGATGGACGGTCTCCTTGACTTAGGTGAATCTAGAGGAAATCATTAAAAATCTAAACGCTTTTATACATTACAAACGCTTTGCTTTCCAAAGTGTGGTGCAAGTGTCCCACCTCCCCTCTAAAAATTATCAGCATCCGGAAAGAAAACTTATTGAATAGCTGCAACACCAAATAGTTTTGTCAGAGTACAACTGCGACTACTATCACGCCACAATGATCAAAAGGAAGGGGTTAACATATCTTTCTCTCTAGAAACAGACCGCCTGCAAACTGCAGGAATGAGTAGGAGCCATAATTCTCCACGCCTCCAAAACATGCATTCCGCTTGATTCAAGAAGGCTATTATTCTTAAACGCCACCGCCTAACCATTCACACGTTGCTCCTTTATCACCTTTCTATCTACGCCCGCAATTCAACCACCAACTCGGACTCGAGCTCCCAACACACCCGCCGGTCGGGATAGAGTTGGACTCAGGGACTGTATGGCATCCCTGTACGTTCCAACGCGTTCGGGACGGGACGAGTTGCGTGAAATGCAGTCTCAAGCCGGGGGAAACAAATCGACTCCCATTATTCAAGCCGGTCAGTGCGCATTCAACCTCTGACATCGCTGCGTTATCGATACTCACGCTGCCTTCACCACTAAGAACTCTCTCGCCGCAATAGTTTTTGCACGAATATATCCCGGGGTATAGCCGTTTATATACGTTTCGACCCCCGCATCCGCTCGTTTCGCGTGGGTGGAGGGCTGGTGTTAGGACTTTGCCCTCCCCCGTTTGATGCGACGAAATCCCAGGAGCAATGAAAAAGAGGCGGGAATTTGCCATTTCCCTCGTCGTCACTTTGACCGACGCGTCGGGGCGCTCTGTGAGGTGGTTACGGAGAGCACCGGAGCGCGTCGGATGAGGGCGGCAACAATGACTCCACCGGGGGCAACAATGGGGCGAAGCGGAAGAGCGGTTAAGTGCCCCAAGTAGTTCTTTCCCCCATGCGGAGCTGGAGAGGGTGGTAGAGGAGCTCTGCCATGTCGACGATTTGCGCGTCTGTATCGCGTGTCAGCAATGCGGTAATCTGAGGCCACATATTCCACAACAAGGAGGGCATTTTAATCAGTTGACAAACTGACCGATTCAAAATGTCTTTCTTCCCTCGTACAGTAAGGGATATGAATAGCTGTAAATACATCCAATAGCAAAAATACGAGTGCATCAATTGATAGCGTAGGTCGTTGCATGTTGTTATAAGAACTTTAAGCTAATCCAACTAACAGCATATTTTAGCATTCTTGCTTTGCTATTTTTATCTTTTTTAGATTGTGAAGTTTGGACCAGAATATTATTGCTAATCATTTTTATGCATAACATGTAATACATGTTTGCTGTAAATTCACCTCCTGCCACACGCCTTTATGGTGGCTTGCAGGGTATTATGTAGATGTAGACGCAGGATATTATGTCTATGTCACTGGTCGTGCTGCACTGGAATCACCATAGCCGAAGCAGAAACTGTCTGTTCGTGTAAAAGGCCGAAGTGTACAATAACTGGTCTTTACTGCGTACCAACTATGGAGAATCGATATGTGTCGCACATTATTTTTCGAGGGAAACAAGAACAAAGTAATGTCATTTCGGCGGAAAAAATATTTCAACCAGTGCATACGTAGTACTTGTTAAGCCACCTCGAAGTGTAAAATCTAAACTCCTTTCGAAATTAGAAACAATAAACGGGCTCGTGTCAAAAATTTGGAATTGTACTAAATTTGTGCCATGTATGGAGACATTTTTGGCCTAATGGATTGCCAATCATTAGTGGTAAGAGAGATACGTTGATTTCTGGTTGAAGACAAGGAGTTCAAAAGTTAGTTAGCGAACGATTTATCTCTTTGAATTTGAACCTAATAAACGATTATGATTTTAAATATTTTTTCTGAATGGTAGTAATTGTTTTCCCTGATTGATAATGCATGCCTTGTGATAGTTCACTCCCTGCCATATACCCTTGCGGTGACTTGCAGGGTATTATTTACATGTAGATGATGTAATTTTGGAAACTTAAAGATTTTCGTTAGAACAGAAGAGCGATAGCACCCGTAAATATTAGTACACTGATACATTCATTAGGTACTTTGGTCTCTTCACCATGCTCCTCGGTTAATATGCAATAAAACGTTATATTTTAAGGATAAATATTAGTACATTAATACATTAAATATGTACTTGGGTTCCTTCACCATGTTTCTCACTTAACATTCAATTAAACTCTGTAATTTGAGGGATTCATGGACTAACAACGATATCTGTTTTTGGGATATTGTGATGCCTCCTGAAAATATCGGAAATGGAAAGAAATTGCATTCATATTCGGACTGAGATAGCATTGAGATATCCATTCTCAATAAGTTCTCATTAAAACCATTACAAGGGGCAAGAGTAATTTAGTGTAAAAGGGCAGGAACAAAAATCAGATACACGTTATTTTTAGGTAGAATCCTTTGAAAGAAGAGAACTAAAAGTTCTTTAAACTCTCTCTCGCAAAGCAAATTTTCTTGCGTTGAAATAGAAAATATTCTGAATGACTTTTGGAAAAATTTCCTTTAGCAAATGGAGCAGATAGGGTATAAACATACTTAATGATTCACTTACTATGATTATCATGAGACGAAAATGCTTTCAAGGGTAATTTGACTCGAATATTACACCGGAACGTGATTCAATTAGCAACCGTCTGTCCCTAAGGATCCTGTCACTTCCGAACCGTAACTGTAGAAACTTCTTCCAAGCGATCCCTCACTCTCTCTTCCTCTCTCTATTACGAGGAAGAGAGAAAGATGTTCCCCGTGACAATGTTAAATCGAGGGAACCATTCTGCCCATAAGTTAGCCCACGCCAACTGGGAGGTGACCAGTCTCCGACGGTAGTGACTCCGAAACGGGACCCCCTGCCGGGCGCTTTCGGTTGTCCTCCTCGCCATGAATGAAGGAATGAGAAGAATGGAAGTACGAAAACATTCGTCGCGCCTGCGATGACAGTCGCCCACCGGAGATGGGACATTTTGATCCCTGCCGCTTCTTTGTTTGGCCCAGAGGACCGCGGCAGGACCCTCGCCCACGACGCCCCTCGGGAAATTTTACGAGGCCCGACCGGGAGTTTTTTTTCACACGAGCAAACAAGGTGACAGACACCTACGGAATCTTCGTAGGCTGCTTGGTTCCCAGCGGTACTGTCGCCTTGTTGCCGAATGAGATCGCGAAGCCATTAATCCCGAGACGCCACTGCGACCGAACGAGGAGATTAGAAAGAGCGGTATTTTTTTTTCGAGCAGCTAAAGGGGGAATCAAAATAAACGACTTCATTTCGTGTGGCCACAATAATGATGAAAGCATTAATACGAATGTATCGATTGATAGAATAGGTAGTTTCATGCTGATATAATGAATTAAAGCTAGCCCAACTAACGGCATATTTTAGCATGCTTGCTTTGCTATTTTTATCTTTTTTTAAATTGTGAAGTTTAAACTAGAATATTATTATTAATCCTTTTTTATGCATGATATGTAATGCATTTTTGGTGTGAATTCACCCCCTGCCACACTTATCTATGGTGGCTTGCAGGCAGTGGCGTAGCCAGGATGTTCTCCAGGGGGAGGGGGGGCAAAAAAAAGTTAGCGTTCCATAACACATGTTTGTTTTTGCCCCTTCATGAAAATTGTTAAGATTTCTTAATAAAATTTGTATTTATTATATTTCTCCCTCTCTTTGAATGTCAACGGTCACCTTCAGCTAGTTGACCTGTAATTTTTCATTTGACTAACGAGCCGAGAGGGGGAGGAGGGGGGGCAAGCGCCCCACCCTGCCCTACCGTGGCTACGCCCATGCTTGAAGGGTATTATGTAGATGAAGATGAAATATGTTCGATTCGGCCGACCCACTGAAGCATTCACTGCAAAGCGTCACCCCATATGCCATCACGGAAGCTCTGAACTCGTGACAATTTAAATCGAGCAAAAATCAGCATTGAACGCAACGCATGAATGTAGTTTAGTAAAAAAATGATCTCATTTGTAAAGGTTTTTGGTGTTCATAATGAAGGGACATGGCTAATAGCCTCACATATACATCTCACTCTTCAAGTTCTCGCTTATCGAGGTTCGACTGCATACCAGGATTTTATAAATAAATTATGTTCTGGACATCAATCAGTTTTGCTATTTTAAAAATTAAAATAGTTTTTAATTTTAAATATAAAATTTAAAGTAAAACAAAGCTATTTTAAATTTAATAATTAAAAAATAATCATTTCTGCTATCTGATGGGACCACGCGGGGAGATAATACATGCGAGTACCCCAATGGCACAGAAGATCTGATCATGATCATCGGTTAACAATCCTTGAATTGGTTTGACGCAGCGCTCCACTTGATTATTCTATCCGCCAACCTCTTCGCATTAACGTAATTCCTCTCCTTTACATCCTTCACAACCTGTTCCATACATCTCATAATACATGGCCTGCCTTTTCCATTCTTCCCGCTCACTTTTCCCTCGATGATTGTCAACATCATATCACTGCAAAGATTCAAGCTCAATGAAAAAATTTCTATCTGGCTTCTTCGAAGTTCTAATAGTGGGTTGTTGTAAATTATTAATTCAAAGGAAGTGATGGTCTAGGAGATGTGAAAAACTGTCAGTTTCAGCAAATAGCGATTCTAACACAGGAAATAACGTAGAAAATGTGAAATGAGGCTTTGAAAACTATTCCTGCTAAACCGAGGAGTACGAGCTGAATGCTAGTCCGATTGGTTAGTCTGAGTTTACCGTATGAGTGGGTACCCACCCAGCACCAAGCAATGGACCTTTGAATGGGCGGGAAACTGTTCAATGCTGAGACACCTGATCATATCACTGCGTGCTTTTTAATGAATATTACTAATCCGAGCAATTGCATAACATATGATCAAGAATGGGATAAAATTATAAAAAATCTTTCAAGTTTCTCATGATTAAGGATACGTCAGTTTTGAGGTCGAATTTTATGCGAAATATCAATTTCCCTCTAAACAGCTGAGGTGTTTGAATATGAAGCAGCTGAAAAATGTCAAACGTTTTATATTCTAATCTCCGTACAAAGGAGTGGCGAGTGACGCATTCATATTCATGGAGAGATTTATGTTCGTGCATGTCCACGTGCTTGCATCCAACACAACCATTCTGTTACAAGGCTCGGCTCTGCTTCAGCGATAGCGCTTGAGACATGATTGAAATAGTTCTCATACGAGCCTTTCCAGAGTAATTTAACATTGCGTCGGATTTTCAATTGCGCAATATCAATTGAAAATTCATCTAGCGCACATATGACCGAAAAATAATTATGTTATACTATATTAAAAATCATCGTCATCATCAGTATTTCAATCCTAGGATTGGTTTACTGCAGCCCTCCATTCTGCCCAATTCAGTGTTAATTCCCTCACGCCTTGGTATGTTTTCTCTTTCGCGTCCTTCTTTATTTGCCCTACATATTTGTCCCTTGGTCTTCCTCGCGGGACCTTCCCTTCTATTATATTTTTAACTAATTCATTGTGCCTCAAGGTATGTCCAATCCATCTGGTTCTTTTTTGCCGTAGGGTTTTCCATGTTGTCCTTTCTTCATCTGCTCTTCTGTGCACATCTTCGTTATCTGTCCATTTAATATTCAACATTCTCCTCCAGCATCATGATTTGAAGGTTTCAATTCTTCGCTGGTCTACTTTCCCGATGTTCCGTGTCTCTGATCCATAGAGTGCCACGCTCCATACGAAAGTATTGATAAAGTGCTTCCTTGTTTGCAGCCGTAGGTTCTTTGAGCATAGTAGTTGTCTCTTCTTCATAAACGCCTCCTTAGCATGTGCTATTCTTCGCTTGATTCCAGCTTGATGTTTAAATGATTAATGCAGTGATATGATATTAAAATGAAATAATGATATTTAAATGATACTTGAAAAAGTTGACCATGGGTCACTGTAACTCAAAGGCATAAAATTAGAGTCTATTTTATAGAAATAATTGAAATATTTGGAAATGAATTACGAGCATTAAGAAAATATCATCAAAATATGAATATTTTCTTTGCAGTACTATAAAAAACAATCCAGTTACAATAAATAGTAATCCAGAAGATTATGTCACTAATCGCTAAAGAGTCAAGGATTTAAAAAACAAGAAATGGACGAAAGTATGGAATAATATTTAAAGTGTTGAAGTTGCATTTAAATATTTTTTCATTTTCCTTGATTATATTTTATTGAAACTATTATACACAAAACTTTGTCAAATATTATTCACAATTAAAAAAATGCCATCCGCTAGGCTGGAGGCCCATTGTCCTTGCACAAAGTAGTCCTCAGGATGGCATTTATATGTATGTATCTCTCCACTAAATCAATTTAAACGTTAGAGAAATTTCCAGTTCTGATAACGCTACAGTCAAAAAGATAACTTTTCGTGGATATGTAAAATTCCGTCACCCAGTCAGAAATTTTCATCTTATTTAAAGAAAAGTCATGATATCTCACGTCCCATCGGCATGAACTTAACTTCTACGCCTGCGTCGTGGGTCTGTTCGGTTTTACGTATCATTTACAGTGTTGCGTACCTGGTTATTAGCTATCAGTAGGCCAAACGTAACTTCCAAAGTCTTGCAAAACCCTTCGAACTGTTTGGAATGCGTATGATGGTTGATTACCGTTCAAAGTTGAGGAGTTTTCTGCGTCGTAGCAAATAATGTGACCACCAGGTGTCGCCAAGGATGTTTGAAAATGCTTAAGCTTTCAGTTCCTCATTGTTATCGTGATGTTTTACTTCTTCCGCATATTGCAGCAGGGGAGTTTATGCTCTTACGCTGTATATATTCGCTCGGCGTAGAGCTCGTGCTGAAACGACACGACTTCAACGATGAAAAATAATGTTCCGAGTCCCTGGGATTATTCAGCGGAAGACTTTCCCCTCAAACATCCTGCGCATGCGATTTGCAAGTCTCACACTTGAATTCAATGACGGAATTTACGGCCCCCAATTGTGTTTCAAAACAAATTAACATGATCACCCTTTTAACGTCGACAAAAAAGAAAGAGATAATTTGCCATGCGTATAAAAAATCTCATACACCCATATGGGTACAAACTTTGATGCGATACTCAGTATTACGTAATGCTACCGTCTTCTGGGAGGAATTTTGATGACCTCTTGCAGCGATTCAGCACTCTTCTCTTGATGTTACTTGCTACTACGATACAAATGAAAGTATTTATTACTTTATAGCACCAAACTAACCTCTCAATAATTTGATGACCTTTCGCAATGAAAGGTATGCACAAGTACTTGAAGATGGAAATATTTTTTCACCGTAAAAGTAAGAATTAAATTCATACAATAAGTATCCCTCCGAGTCAAGAATTTTAATTTACTTGCGGTTTTCGCATTTTTTAGTCAAATAAAGGTGTTCTTTTTTCCCCATTCCGTTAGTCGAATAACATTTTCTCTACGATTTCATTTGGCACTGAGCAATTTGTTCTGAAAGGCGATCATTCAATAGCAGATAATTGATTATGGTCCTTCCAATATTTTTATTTCAAAACGGATAGAGCCCCAATGGAGTCGTTGACCATATTTTTTATTGTCGAGTCTTATAGAGTTTGTAAAATAAAATACTTCTACTTTTCAGTTCTTCGATCCGTCAATCAGTTCTCGAGTTACAAGAGGCGAAAAACTGATGTTTTTAACCCTTTCGGAAAATTGGGCGTGGATAAAACTTCCATGTCATCTCCTTCGTCCAATCACAAGTGAGACAGAGGAGCTCTTTCGCCTTATCACAAATGGGGACACACAGCTGACTCTGCCAATGGAAGTGGTTGCGACAGGATCTCTTCGGGAAGACCTCCCCTCCCCACCTCCGCTCCTCTCAGTTCTTCCTCAACACAGTCAAGGACGGGAGGTGGATGACGTAGTAATTATTAACGTAGCTCGTTTGGTGGGCGTAACCTTTTGTTTATTTTAATTTTTAATTCTTAAGTGAATGGCTCTGGTTAGAAGATGAATTTTTTCACTAAAATTCATTTTTCGTGTACGAAATAGCGATTTTGGTTCTAAGTAAACGCCCCCACTATGTTGGGTGTTAAATTTATAGGTGATTTATAACATTGCTACGTTTGTGTTTTTCAAATAAATAATGAAAAAATAGGATATAACTATAAATAAAAACTTTCTTACACTCTTAAAAGTGAAAACGTAGCGCACTATGATGGGAATGATGAAAGGCATTGATTTATTCCAAGTACCGTCCATCCGTAATGGTCACACCGTAGCAAGGGGCTATGAGTTCGTTTATTCTGCCCTCGCCATCCACTACGTTTTTACATGGTCATGAGGCACCGCTGAAACACAAAGTGATCCTACAAGTAATTCCTCTCACCAGGATTTAACTAATTTACTTTACCCATTCCGGTCCTGTGATTCCGAATTGAACCATGTCGCTTCACGTATCCATTCAAAGCACCCGCTGAATTTATATGGTCCCATCAGTTTTGGCACACGATTTACCACAAGTTGTTACAACTCGCCGTATTATCTTCAACTGTAACTGAGGATTGCCGTATGCTCAAATTTTTTCATAATTTTATTGTAAATTCAGAGCGGTAAGGGTTAAAAAGTAAGGTTGAAGTTTTGGTAAGTTTCTTTTGGTTTTCTGCGATTAAACTAAACTTTTTTAGCAACAGTTTCGCCGTGATATTCTGCCGGCTTCGTCAGGCATTCTAAATTAATTATAATTCTAACCTTTAATTTAAATTTGATTTAGAATTCATGACGAAGCTGGCAGAATAGCACGGCGAAACTGTTGCTAAAAAGTTTATTTTTATCCGCAGAAAACCAAAAGAAAATTACCGAAATTAAAATGAACTGCGAAAATCTACGAAAATAAGTTGAAGTTTTTTAATCAGAAATTGCGCGAGACAACTCCGATGAAAATATGGAGAAAGACCCAAGGAACTAGCGTCGCTTTATCTGATAAAATCCACTCCCGAAGAAGCAACGGCATTGACGGTTAGCTGTTTGAGGATGTACGAGTCGATGTGACGCAAAAGAAGCCGATAGTGCACCTGCTCTCCCACGTCTTTATTTAGCCAATCAACATTTATCGGACGGTTATCGCGGCAACGGTGCTTCCTGTGAGCGTACGACTCGTGGCCCCATATTCCATCCGGCCGTCCGCGTGGGAGGCGAGCGAAGATAAAAGAGATCGCCACAAGCCCTTCTCAAGAGAGAAGAGAGGCATTGGATGCTGCTGGGAGGAATGCACAAGTCGGCGATAGGAGGCTCCAACAATGGAGTGGCGCGAAGGGAATGCCGAAGAGTGACACCAAACCATGAGAGGGGCTGGTGCCAAACCATGCCTTCATACAACACAAAACACAAGCAGGAGTTCGCGGGAAAACCGAGTATCCACACTGCAATACTTATTTTTGCACACTTTTATCTGTTTACGAAGATATGAGCAGGAGAGAAAACCTCATCCTGGAGGAGATAAAAAAACGAAGTTGGAGCTTGCACTTTGATTGTGATTAATTGGAGGGTTTCAGTTCCAAACTATCAGTTAATAATTCCGTATTTTTAAAGCAGGACAAGCCTAAATTAAAACACATCCACTTACGTTTATACATGAGCTCTAACTACCTATGAAGGCCGTGGTTGTCGAGCTCAGGTTGAGTCCCACTACATACCGGGTGTTGTGCTTGTCTTGGGATTAATCTTAGGATTCCGATAGGTCAGACATTGCGATATAAATGTACAGTTGGAGCAACTTAAAATCTAATTCTACAGCTATTTGCACTACCGTGAAGTACATTTGTACGATAATGACCTTCCATGTATGTGTTATTTGCATTGCTAACAGGATTTTTTTTGTTATCACTGACAAAACAGAGACTTTAATATGGAATGTAGCACATACATTCTATATTAAAATCTCTTCATCAAAACTATTACGTGTTTACTATTTTTTATCTGTACCATCCTTATTCTCTGAATAAAGAAAAAACTTATAACGTATTATTCTTCCTTCCATGTGGCTGGGATTTTCACTGAAGGTTTACATACATTAGAGCCTTTTCTGGGATAAAACCACGGTTCAATTCAACATTCATGCCCTCATTAATACATATCTACAATGAGATCCGAAAAGTATTAATTAAATTAGAATGAAGTTGAAGAGGCATGGAAAAATTGAACCATATATTTAATTACTAGGCATAGGGGCTTCATTTTGTAACAGATAGATCCCGATAAGCCGCGTTGATTTCCTCCAATGTCGCCTAATGCCGCTCGTTATAACTGGGTCGCACACTAGCTAATTAATCACTCACCTCTGAGATAATGGGGGCAGAAAGGGACCGGCAACTTTGATTTATTGATTGAACGAAATTTCTGTGAACAGATGGGGATACCCTTATTAAATTATGACATCAGCGTAACTGAGTCATTGGGACTCTCCACTGTAAATAAAACGATTTAGTTAATAGTATTTCTGAATGAAAACTTATAGCTAAAATATTGGTAAAAATTAATCCAGCTCCTTCAATAAAGTCATAATGATATCGGCGCATGTGTTGCCATTTGATTAATGAGAAGATGATTCCTCTGATTTCATGGTACTTCTAATATAAAGAGAATAATATCTATGGAGCTGTGACCGTTACTACTTGACAAAACAAGAAATCCTGGGGATCGGGTTGGTGTGGTGGCTAGAGTGGCCTCCCATCCCGAGGGTCCGGGTTCGATTACCGGCAGTGGCAGATTTTTTAGTGGAAAACCGGTCCCCACTTGAGTGCCTAGAGGGGGGCATTTCAAGTTCAGTACTCCGTCCGTCGGATGGGACGTTAAGCCGTGGTCCCCTTGGCACCTTACGTTAAGAGTAGGCTAATGCCGACGCCGGATTTCTCTCCACCCTTCCTCCGTTCCCTGAAATCTCCTACCATTACCCAATTATCTACCTATCCTAAATGGCGCAAATGACCTTAGCTGTCGGTCGCCTCCCCTGAATAACCAACCAACCAACAAGTAACCCTTTCGGCTAAGTCTGCTAAGACGAATCTTGTTTGGAGCGGTTGATGCGCCAACAGGCTTTTTTATATACGATTACAGCATTTTGAAGTGAAGAAGTTTATGGTTAGGTGTGTCTGGGCGAAGTTTTGGTGTGGATGGTGAGGTGCCCTTTCCAATGGTAGAAATGTGCATTTGTGAAGGCCATGGAGGACCTCTGCTCCGGGCGACGGCTTGCAGTGGAGAACTCCAACCTCAGGCTACGGATAGCGGCACTTGATCCATTGGCAAGCATCACGACTCTCAGCAGACGAATAAGCAGTGCATTCCTGTGACTCGGCTATCATTTTTCCGGTTACAACTTGATGTGTCAAGATTTGAGCTGCCCAGGTAAATCATTCAGCTTCGGCAAATGGCTTCACACGGTCTCCAACTTTTTTCCGTCCAGAAAGCAAGGACTCAGTAAAAAAAGCTCATTCCCTTAAAAGGGTATGATACATTCTTTAAATCCTTAATACGAATGGTAACGATGAAACCAGCGCGCGCACTCACTTGGCCTAGGGAAAAGGTTTAAGAGCAAAAGAAAAATTCGAACGATGGTTACCACGACAGGCAGCACGAATTAAAGCCTGCTGTATATATTTTTATGGAGGTGGCTGATTTATCGTTTAATTGGACCCTAAAGGGAGGTTCAACGCTCAGTACCAGGAAGTCTGGACTTCCAGAAATACTACATTCACCAATAAAGATTATTTGGCATTTTTCCTCGTGGTGATGCATACCACACAACAAATCGTACAAACGCATGTGATTGTGACACAATAATTCTATGTGCTAAGCAGTGAGGAAATAAAATACCTTGTTCAACGATACTTGCATGTATTTATTCTTTCCTCTCTCCGAGTGAAGAGTTCTTACCACTGCATGGGTATGGGAATTTCTATGGTGTGCCTCAGAAAAAAATAAGTTAATAGTTTTCGCCAGAAGGTATTTATTCTGTTAGATAACGACCTATTAGGAACCTAAATATTTTGACAATTTGATATTTTAGAAAACTTTAATTGTAACTTTAATTACAGGAAATTAAGAATAATTCTGTGCTTTCACGGAATATGATATTGGCATTCAGGTACCCTTTAGTACACCACCATAAATTACCTTTCCTAAGTCTTTTCAAGGAATATTTCCTCTCTTTTTTCACATAGGTACGTTGTCTTCGGGCTCACGATTATTGTATATTTAGATTGATGCGATGAACTAGCCTTGGTGACATCCAGGAATGTAAATATTAGTTAGTGACTATTAGCGCATTGTTATGAGACTGAACATGAAGGACTGGAATAAATTCAATTACCAATGCACCTCAGTGTAATCGACATAATAATACAACGACAAACTTATTTTTTCTTAGCGTACTCACCTCTGGAGGCTTGGGTTCACTTTTGGATGATTTCATGATGCCCTAATATAGTTTTTTCTACGCATAAATCACATATTTTCGGATCTTAGAAAAATCAAAAATAAATTGAAACGTCTTAATATATCTTTAACTTTTCGATTCGGGACAAATTGTGGGACTAGATACTGTTTAAACATTTTCGTTAATTAATAACAAAATATGTTTATAAATATGCGTTCGCACTTATATGTATCTATATTCATACTTGCAACTTTTTATGAAAGCTGAATGCTGTAGATTTGTAGTTTTCCCTAAAATGAGTGGCAAAGTTCATCAAGTTGAGAAAACTGCTAATTTTCAGGTGCGCGGAGTTAATTGCTTAATTTTCGTGTCTAAATTCTTAAATTTGTTATTGATTTAAACTAATAAATGAAATGGAATTAATGGAATGAAATAAAATTACCGTTAAAATGCTGTATATTAAATAGAATTAGCATTAACATATATCCAGATATAAATTTTCAAAGTGCAGTGCCCATCATTTTGACGCCGACTCAGAATTAATACAAGAAATAGGTTGGGAATCAATACCAGATCTGGGGTTTAGGTAAATATTAAATGTATCGCAGACATTCAAACGGATAGCTTTGCCGAAGCTGTTAGATATGTTTTAAAAAAATTGCGTATTATGCTACATTTGACCAGATACATAAGATAAGAGTGATAGATTGTCGTGCTGATAGATTCAAAATGCAATTCTGCCCCCATACTATAAGAGAACACAATATGCAGCATAGTAAAGAGAAAAATAGGTGAACTATCATTAGAATAGTCTGTAGTGCACGATGCAAGTATTAACAACCAATCCTCTTATTGCAATGTAGATACTAACCATCTGGCTGCATGTGACCCTATATTCTGAGCGCTCAGAGCGAAATGTAGAAATTATTTGGTGTTCCGTTAAAAGTAAAAGTAGTAACGCAAAACAGATATATGTAGGTGCATATTACAGGCCACCGGACGCAGACGGCAATTCTATAATAGAGCTAGAGTCAGAGATACGCACATTACTTTCTGGGAAGAATGATAGAGGAATAATAGTAGGCGGAGATTTCAATCTCCCCTCGATAGACTGGAATACGTGTAGTTTCATTACAGGAGGTAAGGATAAGGAACATTGCGAATCACTGTTGAACACCTTTACGACACATTCTTTACAACAGCTAGTAACAGAGCCGACCAGGGGAAACAACATTCTAGACTTATTAGCAACAAATATACCCGAGCGAGTTCTAAATACAGTTACAGACACAGGAATTAGTGACCATAAAATAGTGAATGCGAAATTTATTGTAGGCGTTGAAAGACATTATAAACCAAGGAGGAGGGTGTACTTATTTGGCAAGGCAAATTACGACGGTATGAAAGAGGAATTAAGGGAAGCGTTTAATGTATTCAGCGAACAAAGCAAAGGATTAAATACAGAGGATTCGTGGAGAGAATTTCTTGAGGTCACCCGTAACGCAGTTCATAAATACATACCAAGTAAATATATTAGTGATAATACAGAGCCAAGGTGGTATAACGCGGAGGTTAGGAAATCACTAAAGCGACAAAGGGTATGCCACGCTAAGATGAAAAATGCCAGACGGGGTCTATCGGTAGAGGAAAAAAATGAGCTAGTTCAAAACTATAAAAAATCGAGAGCATTAGCAAGGAAATCATGTCGGCAAGCGTTATCACATTTCAAGAGCAAGATGTTAGGAGAATATTTAGATAGCAATCCTAAAGCGTTTTGGTCATATGTGAGAGAGCTTCAGGGAAATAAGTCCACAGTGCACACACTTAAAAATGATAAAGGAATCAGAGTCACTAGCAGTGTAGAAAAAGCCAACACTTTAAACACCTTCTTCCAAAGTGTATTCAACTCATCGTCACAAAACGCAGTGGAACCACCGCCGAACACTTTCAGTGAGCAAATGCCCGAAATAAACATTTCATGTCGCGGAATAGAGCAGCAGTTAAAAAGCATAAGTAAAAACAAAGCACCAGGTCCCGATCAAATTCCTTCCAGAGTTTATAAAACATTAGCTTCTGAAATAGCCCCCTATCTAGAAATAATATTCAATAAAACACTAAAGAACCACACAGTACCCAAGGATTGGAAAGTAGCTAACATTACACCTATATTTAAAAGCGGTGATAGGGAAGAACCTAGTAACTACAGACCCATTTCACTCACGTCAATCTCTTGTAAGATATTTGAGCACATAGTAGTCAGTTCGATCATGGGGCATTTGGATAGTCAGGGATTACTCATAAACAGCCAGCATGGGTTCCGGAAAGGTAGATCGTGCGAGACACAATTAGCTTTATTCGTACACGATATTTTAGTCCACGGCGAAAGCAGTACTGAAGTTGATGCGATATTTTTAGATTTTAAAAAGGCTTTCGATAAAGTTCCTCATGACAAATTAATCTTGAAGTTAGAGAGTTTTGGTATAAATAAAGACGTTGTATGTTGGGTAAAAGAATTCTTAAGTGGGCGAGAGCAGAGGGTTGTCATAGATGGTATCATGTCGGACACAATCGAAGTCACATCGGGAGTTCCTCAGGGCAGCGTAGTAGGTCCGCTTCTATTTCTTTTATACATAAACGATTTGGGTACCGTAGTTAGTAGTAACCTTAGACTTTTTGCAGACGATGCGGTGGTGTACAGGGGTATATCGAACGAAGAGGACACGAAATCACTTAGCAAGGATTTAGATGCAATTCAAGAGTGGTGCGACAAATGGCAGTTAGAACTCAACCTTAAAAAGTGTGTAGCTATCAATTTTTGGAGGAGGAATAATTCGATAGAGCGATCCTATAGAATTAATAACACGAAGATCGAAAACGTTGAAACCGTAAGATATTTAGGTGTAACAATCACTAAAGATTTATCGTGGGGAAGACACATAAGGGAAATATGCGGCCGAGCGAAGAGAAAGCTAGGATTTATAAAAAGAGTACTTGGGAAATGTGATGAGAAGACAAAAGAGCGATGCTACATTTCACTAGTTAGGCCCCACCTTGAGTATGCAGCCAGTGTATGGGATCCTAATGAATTAGGTTTGATGAGAGAACTAGACAGTGTGCAGCGTAGAGCAGCTAGGTTCGTCAAAAGGTGTTACGATAGGTTGAGTAGTGTATCAGAATTAATACAAGAATTAGGGTGGGAATCATTATCAGAGCGTAGATTAAAGTTCAGATTTAATCTATTGCAGAAATTTCAATCGGATAGCTTTACTGAAGATGTTAGGCACATATTGAAAACACCAGCGTATTATGCTAGATTCGACCAGATAAATAAGATTAGAGAGATAAATTGTCGTACAGATAGATTCAAAATGGCATTTTTCCCCCGTACTATAAGAGAACAGAATAGGCAGCATAGGAAAGGGATAGGTAGGGGAAATATTTTAGAGTATTCTGTAGTGCATGATGCATGTATTAACCCCTCAAATACTATAGATACTAACAATCTAGTTGCATGAGACCCTTTTGTTGCTTGCTTGCATGCTAGTAGTGAATGCTTGGTGACCTTCACCCCCTGCCACACACCCTCGCGGTGGCTTGCAGGGTATCATGTAGATGTAGATGTAGATGTAGATTCTAGGATACTTACAAGTAGCAGCCTGTTTGGATGTCAATAGTGTATTTTTGGTGATCTTTATATCCAGCCACACACCCCTGCGGTGGCTTGGAGGGTATTGCGTAGATGTAGATGTAAATTATGAAGGGTTATTAAGTGCCATTTGCAGTCTTTGAGGTCGTATCTTTTCATAAAAAGTTGCTATACCATTTTTGTAATGAATATTCACAATTGTGGTGGTATACAAAAAAGTACCTGAATGGCAATATCATATTCCGTGAGAGCACAGAATTCTTCTTAATTGCACGTAATTAAAGTTTCAACTAAAGGTTTCTAAAATATCAAATCGTCGAAATTTACATGTTCCGGTTCAGGTTTCAGACAGAAAGAAGAATGCAAGAATGTGGTGGAATTTGAAATGTGTATTCCCGTGGCCCTAATAAAAGGGATCACTCGTCCAGATACGGCAAAAGGCGAGCACGCAAAACACGATGCTCAGGATGAAAGGAAACCACACAATGCAGAGCGACAAAGGGAGCCATCAAAGAGTCGCATCGCAAAGTTTTCCATCAGAAGAATGACACGGACTGTGGCTGGGGGAATGCAAATGATGCTCTTTCGTGATCACGAGTGGGAGGGAAAGCAGAGAATGGGAGAGGATCTCAATGCGAGAGACGCGAGTGAAGTGAAAGGGAAACAGGCGGAAACATCGGCGGTGAATCACATTCCACTGAAATATGCAAGATTAAAGCAAGGCCTGAGAGTACTCATCTTCTCATCCCTATTTTCAGATCCTTATTCTCTACCCAATCGCTAGGCTACCTACCTAAGCCAAACTGTAAACGAGAACTACGAGCGCAACGAGAGACAATAAGCAAACAGAACTATCTACATCTACACGATACCCTTCAAGCCACCGCGAGGGTGTGTAGCAGGGGGTGAAGACCACCAAGCATGCACTATTGACATGCAAACAAACAACTATAAGGTCTCATGCAGCATGATTGTTAGCAGCTATCTATAGTACTTAAGGGGTTAATACATGCATCTTGCACTACAGACTACTCTAAAATATTTCCCCTACCTATCCCTTTGCTATGCTGCCTATTCTGCTCTCTTATAGTACGGGGGAAAATGCCATTTTGAATCTATCGGTACGACAATCTATCTCTCTTATCTTATTTATCTGGTCGAATCTAGCATAATACGCTGGTTTTTTAATATGTGCCTAACATCTTCAGTAAAGCCATCCGATAGAAAGTTCTCTAATAGATTTAATCGGTGCTTCAACATACGCTCTGATAATGATTCCCACACTAATTCGTTTATTAATTATGAAACGCTACTCAACATATCGTAATACCTTTTAACTGTCTAGTTCTCTGATCAACCCTAATTCATTAGGATCCCATACACTGGCTGCATACTCAAGGTGGGGCCTAACTAGTGAAAAGTAACATCGCTCTTTTGTCTTATCATCACATTTCCCAAATACCAACTCTTTTTGTAAATCCTAGCTTTCTCTTCGTTCGGCCGCAAACTATAAAAATGTTAATACAAAGGCACCTCTCATATAACTCTGTTGTCATCGTGCACTTCAATGTCGAAATTAGGCTATCCGTTTCATTTCTTTTTCGTCTTCGTAGCATTATTATTTGCGGCATTATATATTTATATGTTGACATATATGTGTAAATGGTGAGCAGTGTTTTGAAAACCAAACCTCGGCCACAGTCAGTTGCCAACAATCGTTACCAACAAAACAGAATCGGGAATGCCTCATCGCTTTTTGGCCCTAGTTTTCACTAGTTTTAATCACATTTGTAAAATTTTATTAGGAAACTTCCTGAATCAGTTTATAAGGCATGCTGTGAATATATTTCTACTGCAGACGTTGTCTTTTTATTTGTTGCCATCACTATGCATCACAGTGACCAACGGATAAACATTTAATATTTCAAATATAGCTACAACGTATGGGAGTTAAATATATTGGATGGTAGAGTGATACTGAGTTAAATATATCTAAGAGGCAAGATATAGCGTGGGAAATCGAACATAGTAATTTAATGTACGACTAATGTCATAATTTGAGTTATCCATTCTAGAATTGATCGATTATAATCTACATTTACGAAGTCAAATTGAAAAAAGGAAGGACTAATTTTAAAGGTCCGATTAACATATGTTCTGCTACTGCAATACTAAACCACTGATCTCGCCCAACATTTAGTCTGAGATTTATTTTGCACAAGTAACGAACGCTTAACTATCTTCAAATACATCGAATTAATACAATGGTGACTGGTAAGTACAAAGCAACTAATAATCTAAGTACCGACATCATTTACCATTAAGGAGATGTAAACACTAAGGCATGAGTGTGCGCAAAAGCGTGACGTCGAGGAAACTGTTGACTTAACTGCTAACTTAGCAGCCTTTAGGCGGGATTTTAGGCTAAAAAGGGGTCATCTGCACTAGTCAACAGAGCATTGAGCAATGCGCTCAACTCAGCGACTCATTGGGGAGGACTCTGAACCTTTCTCAGAACGGTGGGCTCGGGGCTCTATCCGAGTCCCTTTCATCCACCATCGCAATTGGTGGGTTTCCACATGTCACGTTGGCCAGTGATTGAGCCGAGATGATTGCTGGAAAGTATGGTAAAAAAAGCCGGCCAAGAGAGGTAGGAAAAGGATCATCATCTCTGCTCAACGGACGAAAAGACATTCGCGGTGACTAACGAGCGTCTAAAAGCGCAAAAAGAATTGAGGAAACCTTATATCATTCAAAATATTACGGAAATATTCTGGAGGGTCGAAAAAGAGAATTAGTTGTTGTGAAACATATCTTTCTTAATCTATGCAACAGCAATAACCCGGATACAGCAATTGTGTTGAAAATTAGCAGAGGAAAAATGATTCCTGGTCTGATTGATGAACCGTAATTGAAGGCGAATGAGACCTAGCTCCTATAGATCCACATAAAATTTTTTTTGGGCTGGAATCCTTGGTAGCATAGTGGTCTGAGCATTGACCCAGCAACCCAAAGGTCCATGACTCGATTTCCTATCCATGAAATCGTTTTTCTCTGGCAATTTTCAACACGCTTGCCGCGCACAACGGCAACATCAAATTTTACACTGGTACAACAATGGCAAATGGACGATTTCCACAGCACAGGCGCAGTAGCCCATAACATCCACGATCTTCAAGGTTATGAGGAAGAAGTCGGAACTGGCGAGGCCGAGAATTTCAATCCAGAGGAATTGTCGGCAGGGACTGCACGACTCCACATCGTGAGCGACGCGTGAAATGAAACTCCGTTTCTGTCTCTCCGTTTTATTCGCTCAACGCCGTTTGCCAGGCTCGCTTCGGGATGTTAACTGGGATTAAGCCGATGCTCGAACGATAGGTCGAGCGGAAAAAAACACGGTCTCGGGACGTGCGAGGTGACTGCAAAGCAGCGGAATCTCCGACGGCAGTAAATCCATCCGAGGAATAAGGAAGCGCCGATGGTTGCACTCCGACTTTTATGGAGGTGTAAACGAATTTTGATTCATTCGTAAATTTATTTGCTCTAAGCAAGGGCAACGAGGGAATTGTAGTGGAGGCCTCGAAGTTCCCTTACCGCGAATTGAAAATTTTCTTACTAACGGAAGAGCATGAATATTAAGGAAACCTCACGTGTATGCTCGTTGAGTTCCAGCCATGGAGAGTCAAATTTCGACTATGTACTGCTCATATACTTTTACAAACACCTTAAAGTTTATCTTTGTCCTCCCTGGAGACAATGATCTCTGTTACCGAATTGATTTGATATTTACATTTTAAAAATACGCATTCATTGATAATATCGACTGGTTCCATATAATAACCTTATTCCTAATATCCTAACGTACCAAGTGTCAAGGAGTTTCGTACAGATCATCTATTATCATTATTTCAAAGATATACCACCACTTTCATGGTAACTTTTATCATGAATAAGCATTTTTAGATCTCTCAAACAAGTTTTTTCTTGAATTCAACATTTGGAAACTATTTTCAGCAAAAAATAAGTTCATGGATATACAACACCCGTCAGTGTATGTCAGTGTCAGTATGTCGTCAGTGTATTTTCTTTAAAATTTATCTCCAGAAAAGGGACTTAGATGCTATTTGCTATTAATAATTTTAATCACGGTAAAATCAACTAAGAGAAAAAATATTTCACGTTCTCAAGTTATAAAGTATGGATACATGCAGACAATCACATTAATGATTATCTGATATTGATATGTTAAATACATAACCCCAATTTGCTTTTATTTCTGATTTATAACGGTACTGACTACTAATTTCGGACAACGTTTGAGTGGTCATTTGCTCTAGATATCTTCC
The DNA here is from genome assembly GCA_933228895.1 of Platycnemis pennipes. Classification (NCBI taxonomy): domain Eukaryota; kingdom Metazoa; phylum Arthropoda; class Insecta; order Odonata; family Platycnemididae; genus Platycnemis; species Platycnemis pennipes. The sequence goes on along the minus strand of OW121854.1, from coordinate 119,493,802 downwards.
ACATCAGGTCATGTGCCCCCTTGGATCAATCTAAAATTGTGGATAATTTTTCCTTTCTTTCTCAGTATTATCCCACCCATTGTGGCCGTTATTACATCATCAACTTTAGTTGCTTAAGCGATCTCGGCCTCTTGCAAAGTTTCTCAAGAAATACTTTCAATCCAACCACTGACAAATATTCTTAACTCCTCTTCCTTTTGTCTAACATACTTCCTCTAGTTCATTTCTTCTCTAGTTTTTCACTCCTCTTTGAAACGTCCTGCTATGTCACGTTTCAACAACCTACATCGCTTCGCCTCAGATTAAATTCCACAACTACATTGTCACTACATCTTTCCTACGACTTCTCTTAAGTTCTTCCTACGGCCTAAGTTCTCTTCCATTTGAAAAACGCTCTTCCACTGAGGCTTTGTATCCTGGAATTTCGAAAGTTCTTGGTCCGAATTCATCGAAAATACTGCCAAAATAACTTATTTGCTCTTCATTATAATGACTCTGTATTCCAAATTATAGATTTTATGTTTAGAATTTACCTCTCGACTCTGAGAATCTGACTACTCTGATCTTCATCCAAGTTAAATTGCAATAATTCCACGACAAGTTTAGCAGCCATGGCTACCTCTATTCAGAATGAAAATCAAAATATTGTAAGATATTGAGGCATAAATGGAATGCAATTCACTCATAATAATCTACCAATTTGTATTCTGAGGGAAGTTGGGAGCGAGGAAGTTCATGCTGTAACTCTTCACTGACACAGAAATTCTCGACTTGAAACGTAAATACTCCTGATTACGTTAGATTCGAACTCAACTGTCTGTAACAATATAAATACAAGAGAGCCTTAAAGACCCTTTACCTTAAATTTTGAGCTGTAATGATAACTAATTTCACGCATTATTATTACTCGTTTTCTACCGATGAAGGCAAGTCTAAACAGACATTTATTCTTCCACACCCCTTCATTTCATACGATGTCCCTCTTCAGCCCCTCGTAGCTACAGTCATTCTATCCAAGCCATCCCCTGTTATTACCTTTTCCATCCACACCTTCTGGCTTCTCGTAATGTCATCTATCAAATTTCTTTCCTCTCCTCCCAATTCTAGCACTTAATTGTTCGTACTCCTTTCAACTCACTTCACTTTCCCCATCCTTCTCTACACCCACATCTCAAAAGCCCTTAGTCTATTTTCATCTTCTTTCCGCAAAGCCCACGTTTTCGCTCCATATAGTGCCACGCTCTAGAATAGACTTTTCAGTGCCTAGTCTTTCCTTTACTTTTCATACTCAACGCCCCTGTCATTAATTCACACCAACGTGTTTTTCTTTCTGTGTTATAGCTTCTCGTAACTTAATATAAATAAAGATTCAACGTAAATAATAAAGCTTCAATGTAATATATAACTGAAAAATAAGATTTACCTACTGTTATCTTTGGAAAAATAAATTGAAAGTACTTTAGCCGATTACTACATTACTAACGGCAAATCACCTGAAAAGATAATTATATTTTAACAATTTGAGCGTCAAAAGACACTCAATTCCATTGATAACTGAGAGCCAGCACCTAATGACAAGCAGCAAAAGTTCCATTTCACTGTCAAGGGCGCGCTAAATATTCGGCAAGAACCATTCTTCGAGGCCAGCGAATCTCAAGTACAGGCTTGGGTTGGGCAGCGAAGGGTCAGGATGAATCACCACAGCGAATATAAATGACATGACCGAGAAGAAATTTGCTTGCATAGAAATTAATGTCCATTGTCCTTTCTTGGATGAGGCTACTCAGCCATCATTTTTCCACTCAGAAATGTTCAATTTCACCATACGGCTTTCAAATGAAATTTTACATTCCCATTAGACTTTGCCGAAAATTCTCCAATCCCCAGTATTAGGATTTGAATCAAGGCAAGGGGATTGCATCGCCTGAGGTCGCATTACTCCGCGGACACAAGCGGGACCATTGTGTTACAACCACACGTCCGTGGTCGTGCCTGCACTCAGCCTTCGGATTGTGACTGGTGGAGGACTTTGGAGAACAAACGGACCCGGCGGAGAATGAGACGGACTGCAAAAATAAACAAGACGGCCATGTAAAAATAAAACATTTTAAGTTTTAATTTATCTATATTTTTGCCTAAATGATTTTCGGTTTGCCACAATCAAATTACTATTGATTGCAATTGAGTAAGCTAATGCAACCTTATGAAATCAAAGGGAAGAGTGAAGGAAAAAGTCTTCTGGAGTGACTATCCACGGAGAAAAAATATGCATGCTGCGATTCGCTGATGACATAGCACTAATAGCAGAGACAGAGAGGGATCCGAACAAGACTCTAATTTCCATGGAAAGGACAATGGACAGATATCGGCTGAAGATAAATAAGAAGAAGACTAAAATATTGGTGTGCAGCAAGATAGAAGACGCCAAAACCAATGTCGAACTAGAAAAACAAAAGCTTGAAGAGGTGAAGGAGTTCTGTTACCTAGGAAGCCGAATAACCAACGATGGACGAAGCAAGAAAGAAATTGTGAGCAGAATAGCCCAGGCAAAGAGGGTATTCTATCAAAAGAAGAATCTACTTACAGCAGGAAATACAAGCGTAGAAGTAAGGAAACAGTTCATCAGAACATACATCTGGAGCATGTTTCTTTACAGCAGTGAGGCATGGAAGATGACAGCAGCGGAGAAGAAAAGGGTAGAAGCATTTGAAATGTGGTGCTACAGAAGAATGCTGAAGATTAAATGGATCGACCGAGTAAGTAACGACGAAGTGCTAAGAAGAGTAGGAGAAAAGAGAAGTCTGCTGACAACTCTGAGTAGAAGAAGGGATAACTTAATCGGCCATATCTTGAGACTAGACCGCCTGATGAAGACTATCGCCGAGGGAAAAGTGAACGGGAAGATAGGAAAAGGCAGGCCTCGCATAAGATACATGGAACAGGTTGTGAAGGATGTAAAAGAGAAGAATTACGTCACAATGAAAAGGTTGGCCTATAGAAGAATCGAGTGGAAAGTTGCGTCAAACTAATCCTAGGGTTGTCGACCAATGATAATGATGATGATGATGATAGATTCAACTTTTAAAAAATATGTGCAGTAGAAATAACTTTGCCATATTCATGTAAAAAATGTTTCACATATTACTCTTCCTTTTAGAAAATATAAATCCTACGGTTCATTCTTTTCTGTGATTTTCAAGTGGGGTATTCAAAACCCCCTCATAGGCGCTTCAGACCACAAGGAACGGTTCAAGGACGAGAATGAATGAGTAAAGAGAAAGGGCGGCGAGAAACCCGGCGTCTGCATTATTACCTCTTAACGAAATGCACGAAGAACGCCCGTCCAACGGACACAGTACTGAGCTCAAAGAGCTCGCCACACAGCACTCCAATAGGATCCAGTATAAAAATACCAGTGCAGAGATTCGAACCCTGGCCATCGAATTGGGAGGACAGTGCTCAAAACATTACACGAGCCCGACCTTTCTCCTGTCAAAACTTTATTCGGCACAGAATTAAAACCCTAGTGGGCAGACCTGGAAAATCGAATAATAATTTTGATATCGCGAATGAAGTGGAATGAGAACACCTTGGCATTGGAAACAGGTCCAGATCTACACATATGAGACTTCTTACCTAAATATCCAAAAACAAGAGTTTTATTGCTTACATTAGTAAATATTATGATGTTCTCCCTCTTAGCTAATTCAATTTTCAAGCAGTTGATACTTTTAACAAAACGAACGGTTTCAGGAGAAATTTTGTGAATAATTTTTCCATGTTGGAAAACAAACTGCGAATTTCACTGAAATAATTTAATCATGAACCAGGGTTCGACAAATTATGCCATCTTCAGATACCATCTTGATCACCCGAAGATGGAATAATTTGCCGAAACCCGGGTTGTGATTAAATTATTTCAGTGGAATTCGCAGTTTTTTTCAGCAACTGATACTTTTTATAAGATAAAGTCAAGCAAAGATCATGCGTAACGATTTTCAGCGCTTAGTGCCGTACTCTTCATTAGAATTTATGGAATATTTCTACCGCCATTACTTATCAACCTGTATACCTTGACCTTGAAGTGATATATTTCGGATGTGTTTTGTGAAAAAAAACAGTCCAGAAAGCCAATTTTACGATCGCAAATCGATAGAGATTAATATTTTTCCACTCGTACTCCAAGTATGAAAAGAATTACGAGTTACGAACCCTATCTGTGCATGTGTCAATGCATTCAAAGGACGGCTCCAGCCTAAAGAGCGACTGCGAGCCAAAGATATGGACCATCAGCAGAGACATCAAAACATCGAAGTCACACCTGCGGCGGCGGCGGTGGATCGTTCGTTCGCCGCTCTCAGGTCGCGCTATTCGACATTAAAGATAAGGAGCACTTCGCGAACGAGTGAAGAGAAGGCGATCGGGTGGCGGTGAAGAGGGGAGGGTGGGATCATTCCGGAGATAAGAGTTCGAAGGGTTGGTCGGGCGATGCTCGGAGCATAATGATTTGAACGGCCTACCCTGCGCGCTCGTTGCTGGAGCGGGAATGGGACTTGCTTATCCGCAAGCACTAATGGCGAGATCCGGCGATAGAGGGAGCCCTTTTGCGGACCAGGTAACAGCCCCTCTCACCACGGCACGAGCCACGGGGTGCTCTTGAAGGTCGAACACTGGAGATCTCTGGAAAGCGAGGACTTCACAAGAGTTCTCAAACGGCGGCGTTCTCCCGGGCATGTAGGCATGCATTTGAATGTTTGGGTTAGTTTTACGTAAGCGTGCTTCAGGATGTTTGCTAAGCAATAATTCGATGCCTGTCATATGAATTGTTTCCTATTACCTCAAGGCAACATCATAGCTATAGATCCTCCGGAGGAGTTTCAGACAGCCTCTGAGGCAAACTAACATTGAAATTAAGTTTTTAAGATATAAAATTATATTAAAATTACATTAAATTGAGAAAAACATTACGAAACATTGGAGGAAATTTCATATACATAATATAAGATACATTAAAGGAAACAAATTAAAAGTTTTTTGTAGTAAAACACAAATTTTAACTTAAATGACAAATCTCGTAATCACATGTATTTCAAAGTATTACTTTGCGAGTTCTAAGCTTTTATTGGCTCATCAGAAGGTGCTCTTTTTTTAATCTATTAATTCCCACATTACTGTGCCCGTGTAGTATAGTGTACAAGAAAATTCAACCAGTCTCCCAATTATCTTTAATATCACATTTCCAACAAATGCTTCTTTATTTTCTTTTTAACTTCTGTATGTTTTCAAACCATAAATGTCCTTTGGAAATTATCTTTTCCTATATCGGAATAAAGTTCTATCAATTTGCTAAAAAGAAATTGTTTTTTCACGTTACAAAAACAGAAAATGGTAGAGAGAAAATATTTTTGAAATAATAAATATGGAAAACAAAGATCGATTGTAATATTAGCAACCAAAAGTAAGTATTTGACATTAAAATAGAGATAAAACTCAGACATTTATTTCCATTAGGATGTAATAATTATTTTTTAAATGGAAGCGACTAAATTTGTAGCCTTTGGCAATAGAAATTATCTTATTTAATTCTATTGAAGGTTAGTATTAATAAAAATTAAAGTTATTCTTTGCTTAGTCAACTGGACTCCGTTGAAGAAGCATAAGTTATTAGGCCAATATTCAAATCTCTCCACACAAAAACAGTACCTACACAAGTATTTGATGCACAATTGCTTATTTGTACGCCTAGACATGTATAAATATATATACCAGTCGTGCGTTTACATAAAGGTTTTGTTCATACTGGGCATTACAATAAAATATATAATGAGATGCAATCAATCTGTAATCTATACCTATTGGAGTCACGTGATATATATGGTGGTAATATTCTAATGCGTAAACATACAATAACGTTCATTTATTGATCGATAGGAGATGACGATCACATACATATATTCTATAGCGTAAACAGATAAATCAAAAGTCTTCACTCGAAAGTGAGACACTCGATTCTTATGGAGAACCTAAAGTTTTACGAGCATGGAATTTGATAAATCGATTTCAATCAATATTTTCAACCTGCAGAGTTTAGGCTGCTATTTATATCGCCGATTGTCCTATGCTTGACTTCGCATATAGCTTCAGTGTTCCAAAAACAAAGGATGGAATTATCGGTTTTTCGGCATGCAATTTCATTTCTTTCGGCATGAGCCACATAAAAGGGAGTGCCATGAGAAATCTAAGTTCTATCATGAAATACAGTTTCCTGTGCCAAATCACGAAAATGATTAATGTAATATTTCTAACTTCATCAAAGTTTATGATTCTGAGACACCTTCACCTTGACCATAGGGACCAGTTGACCACTGAAAATGGGGAACTCGCACTTTTTTTATAACTCTCTGAATGAGAGGTTTATTAGCGAAAATGCGCTTGGCGAAAATTTTGCTGAAGAATTAAGTTGTGTTACAAAGATATTGCTTTTTAAAAATTGTACGTTAACGGAAGCTTAAAAACGTCGTCAACGTTTGACGTCACGGCACGGTATCACTATGGGCTTTGTTTATCTATTGTACGTGGAGGAATGTTGTTAAATGAATACTTGGAGAAAACGTATGTATTTGTCTCATTTTTTTAAATGCAACTAACGATTGATTTCGATTTTTTATTTACATAATATGGATGGTAACGATCAAATCGTCCATAAATTACACAATGCATATATAGTGCCCAAAAATCTCTGCTACGTCTAAACATACGCTGAAGAACGCCATCATAAGGGAGTCATCCGAAGGCTATTTGTCGGAGTGTTCCATTTTAAAACCCTTTTCAGTCATTGTTTCGATCAAGAAATGGCTAAAATCCTCTAGAAAACATATTCTTTTCGTTTTCCTCTAAAATAAATGTCTGTTTCCGTAGCAATATGGAGCCTAATACCGTGCAGTGACGTAAGAAGGCGTTTCAGGTCACGTGACTTTCGTCAATTTAACGGGAATGTTTTAATATAACTCTATAATCTTTGTGGTTGGCATTGAAAAGTTTGGCTTCTATATTTATATTGGTGAGAAAATTTCGCATCAAATGCACCATTAATCTTCGGGAAACAAATTTCATGCATATTCCCCATTCTCTGCTATTGCTGGAATTTGAAAGCAGACCCCGAGGGAGAGGCCAGTGCTCTTGCTACCACGCAAATCCGATTTCCATTTTAATTATTATTCATATTTTAATACATGTGCAATCTCCATCGAGGACAATAGAATATGCAAGGCCTTGTGCCGAAGTCATGGCAGCCATCACCAGCACCCTCATTCTGGCTTCAATTTTCCTATTGCTGGACAATATGACAACGCTAATTTCATTCTATTCCAGAGATAGAAGGAAATTCGTAATGAATGGATTGAAAGTATGTCATTGTTTTTCAGAATTGTTGCACGAGGGATGGTAACTTATAAGTTTATGCAGATCAAAAATTGCACGGTTTTGCCTGATTTGAAAAGACAAACATTTAATATTCATTTAATAATCATTATCGTTCATTATATTTTCTGTTACAAAAGGTTGAATCATCCCATTTTAACGCATAGAATTCTCTTAATAATATAAGCGGCCCAAAACATATACTTCAAGGGTTAAATTTAATGAAAATACCTATGGCTTTTGTTCAAATAGTGTTCCTCCACAAATTTTTCCAGTCAAAATATTTGCTGACGATAACGATCTCGGAGGCACACCTTTGTTGGCTCCAAATTCCAAACCCAAAGAATGTAAGGAATGCGAAGAGAAGGATAGGCATTGGGAGGTGAATGGTAAAATTGTTTCGCCAAAAAGCAAGAAAAAATAATTCGCGATTTTCAATTAGTACAGTAGAACCCCTCTAATTCGGGCTAATTATGTCCGGCTAATGCCCGAATAACTAAAAACCCGAAAATAGATATTTAAAGTGGTTTTATTGCCGTAGGAACGACCCTAAAACATTTTTGAAGGTCATTCATGGTTCTCAAGCATATAAGGATATACAAGATGCACTAAAAACGTAAGAAAATATAAGATTACAAGCTTAAAAACATCGTGACAAAACACAAAATATGTAAAACAAACAAAATTGACTATGAGAAGTGTTTAACTTGTAAAATTTTAGTGAGTAAAATATTTTTACTTTTTTTTGGCCCGCCCCGATTTATCCAGAAACCCGAATTAGCGGGGCCCGAATTAGTGAGGCTCTACTGTAATTTCAGATGATTATCAGCGCTCAGATTACTGATATGGAAATGTTTATTTTTTTACAAGAAACGTTCCATTGAAATATTTTTAATGACAATTTTTTCTCAGTGTAAATTAATTAAAACCTTTAAATAAATTAATAGGTTTTAATATTATATATAAATAGTAGCCTTTAATGTGAGGAAGAATGTGCGTTGAATATGAGCAAAAGACAATACTGCAATTAGCGTCAACATTTTTTCAACATCCATATACCTAAGTTACTGCAGCTGACTGTGTGGTTTACCTAAGCAATTTTTGGCTCGCTGAGGAGCTCGTGACTTTTTCCTGCTACGCTAAATGACAAAGGCTACCTTTTACTGCGTCTGTAAAACATTAAACTACTCAATGCATAATTACTTAAATAAATGAAATTAAAAATATTAATGGCGCAAAATGCTCATTGCATACCAATAGTATGCATAAAGAGAGACGTAGAGTTGGCTAACACGATCAGAACAGAGGAAAGAATTGCGTTTGAAAAAAAAACAAGTAGCACTCTCCGCAAGCCACTTACAATGTAGTATTGTCTATTCGTTATGCTTTATACTTTATTTGATTTATGTCATGGTCCAAAAAAAATTACAATTACGCATCAAATATCAGTAATTCGGAAACCAAATACTTGCAAAAGAACATTTCCTTCCTTTAGTTTCATCAAGGTACAGTTTAAAGATAGCAGACCTATAAAAGCTCAAGGGTAAAATAAATTCATGAAATTGGTTTTGTGCGACGGGGAATTTCTATGACCAACAATATTCCCTTCCTCAACGATTCCCGAAATTCGATGTGCGTTCGCTCCTCTAGTAAAAACATTCAATCCCCCGCTCTAATCCGTAATTCTCTGATGACGCCCTTGACACTAATATCTCCATTGTTCCATCGCTCCGCGATTCGCAACTCCCGCGCCTCCTCCGTTGAATTCCCAATGTTTCAGGGACGCGATGACGTCCAGAGCATATTCAATTACGAGCGAGCGGTGGCTAAGAAGGCCTCCACGACACATGTAAACGCTTGCTCGCTCCCTCTGAATCATTTCGGCCTCAGAGAAAAGAGAATGCTCACCGCCAGTCCGATTCAAAATTCCCCAGAAATACAGCTGCCATCCTGTCTTTTCGACTTTGGAGATCAGTTTCGCTTTCCACCCGTACCTACACCAATTTCGATCCAACTCACCGCTATGAACTCCCTAATGATTTTTATTTTCAGTGTATGATCCTGAAGGGTGGACTTTCCGTTTCACATTCATTTGAAACGGCCGAGCATGGGTGGCATTAACCATTCATGGATGTTGACTATTTTCAGAAGTTTATAGGCTGAATAATGATCAACTTACTCAAACAAATGAATCACTCTCGGCATTGTTACTGTAAGGCGCGAGAAAGTTTCTGCCCGTTTTAACCTTTTACAGACCGAATTCATTTCTGAAACAATTTTAATGATTCCTTTTGCTATTATGTATAGTTCAATGGCTAATTAAGATATATTTCAAAGTAAAATGCTGGAAAAAATTTTTAAAAAAGTTTTGGAGCATGTTCCCAAAAGGACATTGGACATTGGACATTGAAGAAGAACATTGGACATTGAACATAAGAACATTGGACATTGAAGTGAATAAAATGCTAAAAATTTAACTTTTGACAAGGCTCTCATAATTTTCAAAAATAACATCAATGCGGTATATAATATATGATTTAATGATTACAGAGCAATGAATCATAAATTTCAAAGAATATTATTGCCTTCCCTGGAAAAATAATTACCCTTGATATGTTGGAAAACAATGAGGATACTTGTTTTTCTCCCTCGCGGAACACTGGAGTCTAGTTTGTTTCTGCAGGCTACTCATCTACCTTGGAATGCTTTACCTAAAATGTGCCCCCCTTTATTCTGAAACGTGTCTTAGGCCCTGGACGAGTCAATATTTTGGGTGGGGTGCATGACACTCGTCACTACATCACGTAGCAATTCAAAGTGAGTTTTTGCCCCCTTCCCATGGATTTCCCGATGTACATACAAGCCATTCACATATAACACTCATATTTAGGCCATTATAAAATAGATTCTACCATTTCTTGCTTCAACGTTTTGGCCTGTAGTTACTAACAAGTCTGTCCAATAGATCAACTCCCCCCTTTCCAATATTATATTTTTTTACCAAATGCGGTTGCGTTGTTTCAATCTTCTTCTCGTCCTTGCTTGAAAATCTCCTTACAGTGCATAGTAGTTCCTGAGTGTAGCAGTTGGATGCTAATGTCACCATTGAATTATCATAGGGCACTCGAATGGTAATTAGCAAATAAACCTTTGTTTTAAACTTATTCTCATATGAATCTTTGGCAAATTCAAGCGAATAATTCTTCATTATCAGCATCGGTCGGCAATCCTAGAATTGGTTTGACGCAGCCCTCCACTCGATTCTTCTATCGGCCAACCTCTACATATTAACGGAATTCCTCTTATTTACATCCTTCCTGTTCCTTACATCTCAATCGTGGCCTGCCTTTACCCTTCTTCTCGTTCAATTTTTCCTCGACGATTGTCTTCATTATGTCATCGTGTCTTAGGAAATGGCCGATTAGGTTGTCCCGTCTTCTTTATAGGGTTTTCGGTAGACATCCCTTTTCTCGATCTTTTCTTAATACTTCTTCGTTTGTCACTCCGTTGATCCATTTCATCTTCATCAGAAGAATGCTGAAGTAAAAGTATTTTTTCCAAAATCTCAAATGTTCCGCTCCCAACCTACTGCTTAATTGCTATTACTGTTGACATATTAGCGTCAGTGGTTTTTAGTAGATTACTGCTACACTACCGCACCTCCTAGTTTTTCTATGCCCTAATTTTGCTATCGAAATCCTAGATACACCCATCCACCATGTTGTCAGTAATGGCCCATGTACCGAATATTGTAACGGCTTTCGTGGCTGACATGACTGCTGATTTATACGATGTACACTTGTAATTGTTGACCTGCTAGCTGCGGAAGGGCCGTACATCAAGGGGTAGTAAGCTAACGGCCAAGAATTGAAAACATATATCGAAAGGAATACGTAAATGCATTTATAAAGTGCAACACGCTATCTGTCGGGTAACGTGCTATGTGCTCCGGCAGGCAAAATGCTTAAGCTCCACTAAATACATTATGCTACGCAAGCAAAGATATGTTTCAAGGTTTCCTCAAGGGTTATTATGCTTGTGTCACTGAGCATATTATGATGCAGGTGCAACTAATAATTTGGGAAAAATTCGTTCAAAAAAAATACCGTGACAGCAATACAACCATCTAGTTCAGTGGTTTCCAGACTTTTTCATCCACAGAATCCTTTTTGAATCAAAAGTTTCTCGTGCAGCTCCAGATGTTCTAAATCATACGTGTTTTTAAGTCTGTTTCCGCAGTAACGGGATCTTCAGACCTGGAGGATAGGTACGAGAATAAAAATGGAATTGAAATGAGGAAGGGTGGTGAGAATCCCGGCGTCCGCATTAGCCTGTTCTCTTAACGAAAAGACGATAAGGAGACCAAGGGCCCAAGTCTTGAATCTTCCTTAACGCTATAGCGAATGGAATTTGTCATTATGATAACGTCATTCGTTTCAAGTTATTCGTTTATCCAAGTTGATAACAAAATATGACGTTTTCGTTAGTAACGAAAACGTCAATATTTATTCGGTGAGTAACGAAAGATTCAAGACTCGGGCCACAGATCACAGTTTAACGTCCCATCCGACGGACGGAGTACTGCACTTGAACGTTCCTAACTTAAGACTCAAAAAAGGGGCCGAAATCGCTAATTAATAATAACTTCCATCGCCAGGATTGGAACCCAGGACAATATGGTGAAAGGCAAATTCTATAACCAGTACACAAATGAGGTCTATCTATTTACGTAGGACTATGGAGCATAATACAAACGATGAGTGAACGGGAGTATGATAAATTAGGTATATATTAATTAATGAAACAATAGCAAAAAGAACAGGAGATATTTACCAATAGAAAAGAGAAATTTCGAGATCATTGAGGAAGTTGTACTTGGCAAACAAGAAAGGTCAAGATGGTTCCAGTGGCGAATAACTAAGTCTATCCTTATTGCTTTCATCTACCGAGTAGGTATCCAATCTCTTATCTAGGAAAGTACTTTTCGCCTGATAGAATTAATTTCCTTTTTCCGCTAGTAAGTTAATTTTTGTCACCTACCTAAATGGCGCGGATTGAGCCCCAGAGAATAACTCGCGGAACCCTGAGGGCTGAGGGTTGAATTCGTCCCACCCTTTCGTTCGTTAAAGAGGCGCATGTTGCGACGGTCGACAGGCATTTGTCGTCGCCGTCACGTCCTCCCGACGACGACCCCGTGACTCAACACACGGCACCCATCCTCGGCGTCCGTCAACCTCCCCCGCACGGCGCTTCTTCGCACCCGTGAATGGATTCGATCGAGGTCGCGGAGGAACCGTTGCCTTCCTAGGCGCGCGATTCAACAGCTGATCGGGAGGTTGAATGATGGAAAGGGGAGGGGGAGAACCTGCGCTGCGCGATTCGCAACGGCGCAGTGTTTACCGCATCCGCCGACCGCTCAACTCCTCGATAAACAACAGAAGAACACTCTCTGCGTACGATGGGTGACGTAGCCAGGGTGCCGCAAATTCAAATCGCTGTTTTCCGCCGTCAAAGAGAACGTGAAACATTTTTCCCATTCTGAGAATACCACCATCCCTCTTCCTTTTGCAATTAAATCACCACTCCCCGCATGGAAGAAAGAATGGTCGCCGCATGTGTAAACACCGTTTTACAAATCGAATTACCTTAGAGTAATATATGGTAAGCATTAAGATCTTTCGTAAGCTCACAATGGGATAGAACGGAGCTTCTAAATATAGCGGTGTCATTCAATTGACTACCATAACTATCATTCCTCGAGTATTTCATTTAAAAAAATCACAATTTAGAAACCGCTACGTTGTTTTTCTTCAAAATTATGAAACGTGCTGTACAGTTCAGTAAACAACTTCCTGTTTTTCCACAAACGTAAATAAAAAGAGAATCTCTGCCATTGCTCTGAGCACTATCAAACTCATAAGCTCAAATTAATTTTTTAGCCCTGCATTTCAACATGGTTATCTAAAGGTTTTCTTGAATGTTTATGTAACGTAAGTGAATAACCTGATACATATTATGATTCCGACATTGTTTCAAACAGCTTTACCATTTCTTTTTGTTGGACACATCCAGAAAAAATCACTGACATCATTAATTTTTTGTTGATATCTTGAAAATATGCCCACTATTTCTCTTACTGTACTGTAATGATATCAGGGGGTAAAAGGTAATCTTCGTCTGTAAGCCGATGACGCAGTAGTGTACATGGAAATTCTATGCCCAAACGATATAGACTATTTAAATGATGACATGCAAGCATTTGAAAAAATGTGTGATACATGGAAGTTAGAACTGAATTTGGAACAATATGTAGTCATATACTTTTGGACAAAGAATTCCTCTCCTCCTAGCACTTACAACATAAAGAATCATAAATTAATAAACGTGGATTCTATTAAATACCTTGGAATGAGACTGACTCATGATCTTTCTTGGGGTAAAGGGTACGTACTTTTCCCATACATTAAATAATGGGTCCAGTTAATCGTAAACTGCGATTCGTCAAAAGAGTACTTGGAAAATGTGACGATCATGTACGAGAAATTAGGTACTTTTCCCTTGTTAGACCTCTTTTGAAATACGCTGCCAGTATATGGGATCCATATGAAATAGGCATAAATAATGAACTTTAACGGAGCTATACATCGAAGATCGGCAAGATTGTAAAGGGACGATACGGTAACTATATTAGCGAAACCAGTTTGGTAAATGAACTAAAATGGGAATCATTGTCAGATCGTAGTTTAATATTCAAATTTAATCCCTTAAATAAATTCCAAGATAATATTTTCACAGATGATGCTAAAATTATTTGGCGAACTCCAACTTATTATGGTAGACTGGACCATAATCACAAAATTTTAAAGAAATAAACTGCCGAAGTGACGGATTCAAAATGCCCTTATTTCCTCGTACAATTAGGATATCGATAGCTATAATCATGTTGTTATAAGAACTTAAAGTTAATGCAACCAATAGCGTTTTTTTCATGCTTAATTTGCTATTTTTATCTTTTTTTTATATAGTGAAGTTTTGATTAGATTATTATGCGTATGCAATGCATGTTTGGTGTGAATTCACCCCCTGCCACGCACCTTTATGGTGGCTTGCTGGGTAATATTTAGATGTAGAAGTATGTTGAAACATGAATAACAAAGACTACTCTCCGTGAGAACCAGGATATTACAATCATCGATTCCTTTAACCAGTTTTCAGCGTGGAGGTCGTTTTCATTGGCAACGGGAGAGTTTCATGTAGCACGAAGATCCGCGTCAAGAGGCATCATACATACATCAAGGGACACCTTTCCTTTCCTAGCACTTTTTACGGAGACCTCATCTATTGGACTCAGTAGGAATAGCTAATGCATCCGGATCATAAGGATATGAACTTTGCTGGAAGGTTCGTTCATTGGACAGCTTTCCGTCAACCGTCATCCTCTCCCTATTTATACGACTAATTGTTGACTAAGGGCCGGTTTTATAATGTCTGGTTAAACCTCTAGTTAGTTAACGTGGACGTTAAGTTGGGGTGAAGTTTAACCTGAGGATGGGTTTTATAAAGATAAACAGACCTCCGGTTAGTTGACTAGAACCCTAGAGACGGATTTGTGTACTTAGGACAGGACTTAGTTTAACTAGACATTGTAAAACCGGCCCTAAATCTATCAATAACCAGCATTTTGATTAGCATAAAATGTTATGAGAAATCGTACACAAGTCATGTAACGCTTAAAGAGGGGGCCCTACTGCTGCGACGCACTATCGATAGAGAAGGAGGGCTATCGATAGGTAAGGAGGGCTACCGATAGGTAGGGAGGGCTATCGATAGGGAGGGAGGGCTATCGATAAGGGATTGAAGCCATCCGTGACGTTATGAGATATATCATACACTAATTATGGATCTTGTCAATCAATTCAGTAAACAATTTCTGTTTTTCCACAAACGCAAATATGAAGAGAATCTCTATCCTTACGCGGAGCACAAACAAACACACCATTAAACACCTGAAATAAATTCCACAGCACAGAATTTCAGCATGTGTATCTAAATGTTTTCTTCTTTTTTTGATAGTCTTTTTCTATGATTCACATTATTGGTGAATCCGATTAATTATGTATAAACATTTTTGATGAATAAATAAAATTATTATAAATAAAATCGGTTCCGCCATAGAAATGTGAGGGCTCGCTGGAATTGTTACGTAATTAAGAGGGTAATGGTTATAGATAATGTTCCGCAACATTATAGTGGAGGATGGGGTTCAAAAAAGATGAAAATTAGCGTTACGTAATGCGTGGGTGGCTCCTCATAATTTTGACTCGATAGCGTAGAAATTTTCAACCCCTAATAACACTACAACCTAAATACGATGAAGTAAAGAATAAGATTTTTTCATTGCCCTCAAAAAAATCAAATTTTACTATAGAGGTATAAAAAAAGTAATATCCATAACTAAATTCGGAAATCGACCATTCAGTTGTGAGATTACAACCCTATGACTGCTAAAACAACTAGTTCTAAGGCAGAATAAATTAACCACCTAATATTTCGCATGAATCTCACGATCACTATGAACCTAAAGACAGTAGGGAGAAAATACACAAGGATAAGCGTTAAGCTCATAACAATTCGTGATAATATTTCCGCTCTAAGGAAATCGGAGAATGTGCAAAAGAGTGGCTCGAAGTATAATATTCGCTACTTCTTGAGTGTTGCCGTCATCATCTCCGGTGCTCGAGGAAAAGAAGGCCAACCACTTAGATGCAGCGAAACAATGCCTCAGATAGCCGCATGACTTAATTAGCATCTTTGAGGCGAAAGAAATTGCACAACAACTTCCATAAAGCCTGTTCCTCCTGTGATTTGCCAACTAGGTTAATTTATGATAGAAGCACTCCAACGATAGAAATCACTGGATTAAAAATAATTGAGAATAATGATTTGAATGGGGTGAAAGGTTAACTCAATTAAATAGCAGGGTAGGTTTCATTTAATTTATAATTGTAGTGAGTTATAGAATACGAAGGAAATGGTTACCACCTGAACACATCTAAAGCCCATCTCTAACCGAGGGGGATTGAAAGAATTTACAGACACAGCTAAAAAAATCTAGCATTTGGACCAAAATATAATTTCTTATTGTTAGGATTCCGAATATACCCGAACTTATACCACTGTGGTAAGTTTAAACGTTCAAAAAAGTGTTTTCAGAGACTGGTATACCAGCTATTGAGTGAATACTTCTCATAGATGTGTCTGCTACGAACACGAAGTTTTCATGACAGAAATCAATGTGGACTGAAATGGAATCGTTTAGTGGTTTCATAACCTATAGATAGAAATGACATTATGACAGAGGAATTATATTTAAATACATCTGAGGCAGTGAAGACAAAGTCCTTTTGAGTGAACATAATCGTCAGAAGGTACTTTGTTAACAAAATATCAGCAATCCTACATTATGGCTCCATTGTCATTAGTATGTTACAATAAGTACATAATCTCTGTTGCATCACACACAGTTCATTAATGCATGCAAAAAATAATAAAAACAGCGCACCAACTCTGGCGTCACATATGCTATCCACAAATGGCATACAAAAATACTACTGTATACTAATACACCATCCCTGGTGGTTAACAGAAAGTCAAGCATCCCATATCATGGTGAAATTGTGATTTTCTGTGTCCTAAAAAAGTACTCTCTCTCTCTCCAATGGCGCTACAGCCCTAGTTGAACCTCGTCAATTTTCCGTCTCCATCCATCTCTGTCTCTTGACTGTTCTCGCCAGTTCTTGAACCCTAATAGGTCTCTTGCATCCTTGCTTACGATATCTTCCCATCTTTCCCTTGGCTTGCCCACTGGTCTCCCATGCTCTCAGTGAAGGCTTTTTTTGCCACCCGCGTCTCTGGGATCCGCTGGACATGTCCTAAACACCGGAGTTTCATTGACCTACTGTGTGTGGAGATTTTAGGTTCTTTATACGGTTCATATATTTCCTGATTCCAACGAATTCTCCATAACCCTTCGCTGTTTACTGGTCCATAGATTCTCCTCAGCACTCTTCTTTCTACCCTATTCAGTAGTTCAGCAAATTTTGCAGTAAATATCCACGTCTCACTTCTGTATGACAAAACTGCACGCATAAGGGTTTTATAGAATTTGACCTTTGTTTCCCTGCACGCATTTCTAGACTTAAAGACTGGAAGTAAGGAGTAGAAGGTACGGTTTGCAGCATCTATTCGTTTCCTTATTTCCTTGGTCTCATCGTTGTCCGAGGAAACATTGGAACCCAAATAGGTAAAGTTGTTTATACTTTCCTAGTTGTAGTTCCCAATGGTGATGTTTGGCCCATGTTACAAAAAGTACATAAACTCTGTTATATCCGAAATGCTGCCCGTCGTAGTAATTAAAACACAACATTTCAGCGATCAAGTACGTATCTTGTCTTTAGTAGGTTCCGATGACTTTCAGCACGCGGCCGTTAACCAGAGAAGGAAAAGACATTCTCTCCGAGACGGCGAAGGAGCAGTGTCGCCAAGCAAGGAAGTCATCGACCACTCGCCACTTAGAGCGGCGGTGGAGGCTGTGCCGACCGACCGAGAGGGTGCGACACTAATGCCTGCCTTCGCGCTGGCCGATAATTGCGGGAGGGCGACAATTCGATATTGCCGTCGCTCGAAATGTGGCGATCGGTCGCCGTGAGCGACATCGATGAGATTACCAATCGATTTCTTAGCATCGAGACGGCAATCAATTGATTGAAAATTAGAAGACAGATGTTTTTTTTAGCAGCCACCACGTTCGCGGGCGAATAATGAAAAAAATCACGATTCTCACACCTGGAAATTGAGGAACATATAAAAATACAAAGAGTTAGCCATCTAATTAGCGTTTTAGCTAACCGTGGGATGGGTGAAAGTAAAAACGCACCAATTTCAGGAAATAAAGTGGGATTTCATTCATAAGATTAACTCTAAACGCCTAGCATAATACGCAATTCTTTATTTATGATTGCATAAGATAATGGGCACACATGTTGTAAAAACATCATTTAAAATATTCTAATGGCCTAAAACGCAAAGCATAGTCATTATTGGGGAACATAAATTTCGGCTCTCTTATTGTAAGGCTAAACATTTGATCGGGTTATATTATTAAAAAAGAATAGCAGAACATGTTTTCAGAGTTCAAACAATTGACAAAATAGGGAAAAAACATCCGGGTAAATAAATATGATTGGTCCGAATAAAAATGAGTTCACTGCAAAAATATAAAAAAGACATTTCATTAGCAATAAGCACAAACTTAACGTCATTGAAAATAATCGTTGAGAAAATCATTGTCCCTAGACGTGATGACTACATTACAAAACTTGCTGTTAAAGAAATAAAACTGGTCAATTATTCATCAACATCATCATCATCGGTCCGCAAACCAAGGATTAGTTTTAGTTTGACGCAGCCCTCCACTCCATTCTCCTATCGGCCAACCTCTTCATATTGACGTAGTTCCTATCTTTTATATCCTTCACAACTTGCTCCATATACCTCATACTACGCCTGCCTTTTCCAATGTTCCCGTTCACTTTTCCCTTGACGACTGTTTTCATCAGGCCATCGCGTCTTAAGATGTAGCCTATTAAGTTGTCCCATCTTCATTTTAAGGTTTTCGGTAGACATCTCTTCTCTCTCACTCTTCTTAAGACTCCTTCGTTTGTCACTAGATCGATCCATTTTATCTTCATCATTGTTCGGTAGCACCACATTTCAAATGCTTCCAGCCTGGACTTATCGGCTGCTGTTATTGTCCATGCTTTGCTGCCATATAGAAGAATGCTCCAGATGTATGTTCTAACTTTCTCCTCTATCATTTCGATTTCCCAAGCCATATTTTCCTGTTATTCTTCCATCTTTACCTTCGCAAACGACAGCGTTCCAATCTCCTAAAATAATTAAGTTTTCTTCTCCTTTTACGTGCTTTATTACTTCCGGGATATCCTCATATACGTCTTCCACTTCTTCACCTTCGTAGTCCGACGTAGTCATGTACACTTGTACCACAATGGTATCTCTAGGCTTGGTCTCAATCTTCACCATTATAATACTCTCACTGTACTGTAGGAAGCTATTCACGCGCAGTCCTGCACTCTTCCTGAGCATTATGCCTACTCCAGCGTTACCATCTGGTGTGAATAATTCTATAACATCCACTCAAGAAGTTTTCTTCTTCGGGCCATCTCATTTCACTGATTCCTAATATGTCGAGGTCCATTCTTCGCATTTCCACCTTCAGGTTCTCCAGTCTCCCGCAGGTCCGAAGTGATCGCACGTTCCACGTTCCTACTCTAAAATGACTATCACACATGACTGATGTACTCTCTCGGGTAGTCCCCACCCGAAGAATCAAATGCGGGACTATTTTACCCCCTGAATATTTTACTCAGTCAACTATTATTGGTAAGAATTTGCCCAACAACGATATGATGGGAAGCCTGTTTTCTGATGTTTCTTGCTTTTTGCCCATTCATGATTTATACTAAATATCGTACATGCACAATAGAACTCTGAAGGATGGGTTTGGCGTGGCGTTTATAGTCCTGGCCTTTCATCCCAAGGTCCATGGGTCGAATCCTGAAAGAGACAGCAATTTTTCATTGGCAAACTGGTCTCCATTTCAGTTCTGTGTGTAGAGTTCTTTGAGTGCAGTAATCCGTCCGTCGGATGGGACGTAAAACCGTGGACCGCCACTTGGTGGTCTTCCGATAAGTGTAGGTTAAAATGATGTATCGCTCCATGCCTTCTTCTATTCCGAGAAAAGCTCACATTTATTTCCATTACCTAAGTGCTTCATTCGGAGCTCAGTTGCTTAACTATTTACCATAATGAATTTCCGCTCCTCACGACCTCAGCTCATAAGCACGATATCTTCGCTGGGTGACGCAGCATAAATTAAAGACGGATAGCCAGTGGCCCTCGTCCTGAGAAAGAACGGATTTCCTCAGAAACGTATTATGCAAATTCTTACCATCTCCATTAATCATTGTTCCGAAATAAAACTTTTGTTTCCAGATCTAGACAATTATTTCCACAAACCACACTTCTGCTTCGTTTCATCTGTCTGCATTTTTTATGCTCAAGAATATATACGGTGATTGTGGTAAAAATTAATGTATATACATCAGATGACAAGGAAATAAATATTGGTTTCACAATATCGAACTGCGACGCGAAATGGGGTGAAGATAAATCAGATCATGCCGATATCTGGTGCACAAACGCGTGGGGGAAAAGAGGAAAATGGATCGATTTATCTCGAACCAATGAGAACTGACCACAAACACGTTATATCTTTGCATATTGACCAGTTGAGCCAGCAGATGCAAATATTTGACTTTTGATACTCGAGCCAAATACGTGGAGACTCACATTTTCACAGTTTTCCTTTAATTTCCATCCCATTTCAAATTTATCAACCTTCAATTCTAATAGTTTTTCCACATTATTTGCAAGTATTATAAATTTAAAATGGCGTAAATAAGAAAAGCAGGACAGAACGATGTTACTGACGCTAGAAAAGAGGATTACTTGTTTAAAGGGTCCAAATTTTTAACAATTGCAAAAGGCCGGTGTGTTTTTTTTAATGCATTCCGACAATGTATTACTTATAAAACTCCCGATACAACATTAGATTGACATTAGTAAATAATAAGTTGCATTTTACTGAGAGACGGGAGTTTATATTAGATAGGAAAATTAATATCTCTATTAGCGATTCGATGCCGGAAGTCTTTCTTTCAAAATTTATTTCGCAAAGGATAGGCAGCAAGAATGATATAAGGATGACACTAAATAACACGAGGGAATTGTGAGAGGGAAAGTTTCAACCTAGAGAATTTATTGGCAAATTTCTCCGAGTCACAATGAGTAGTATTATTAAATAATATGACGGTGAATAATATGAAAGGAGCCTCAAGGGTTCCGCTTCGTCGAGCGCCTTTCCATATGTTTCCCTCCAGTCCCCATGTCCTTCCGCAGCCGAAACGAGCGAACTATTTACGTTAAATTGCTTCTAGCGAATTGACGGAGGTTAAAAAAACCTCCAGCCTTCCTCCACTTCGTGTAGATTGCCACACCTGAGTTATTGACCTTCGGCTTACTTTCCCACGCACTAGACGGCGGGCCGTCCCTTCGGCGTCTTCGCCTCTATTACATTAAGGAAACCGAAAACGGCAGCTTTGACCATGCAATTCATTGCGTCTCGCGAAGACAAAGTCCTCTAAATATTCTATGGCTTGGCCGAGCAATATTATGTCTCAATACTTTACTCTCTGGTAAACTATATTGGCATAAATGATATAATTAAAGCCCTGTATCACATTGGACCAATTCGGATAGGTAATAAAGTTATCGAGAAAGACATCAAAGAAGTGATAGAAAAGTCTCCGGGAGTGAATATCCACGGGAAGAAAATCAGCAAGCTACGATTCGACGATGATATAACGGTCATGGCAGAAACAGAAGGAGATTTAAAGAAGAAACTAGGAAATATGGAAAGGACAATGACCAGATATCATCTGAAGATGAATAAAAAGAAAAGAACTATTCGTATGCAGAAGGAGAAAGGAATCCAGGGCCAATGTTAAAATAGGAAAACAAAGAATCGAGGAGATGGAAGAGTTCTGCTACCTGGGAAGCCGAGTGACCAGCGATGGACGAAGTAAAAGAGAAAATGCCAGTAGAATTGCCCAAGCAAAAAGGACATTTTACCAGAAGAATATTCTGCTTAAAGCTACAAATACAGGCGTTGAAGTGAGGAAACATTTCATTAGGACATACATCTGGAGCATTCTACTATATGGCAGCGAAGCATGGACAATAACAGTAGCAGAGAAGTCCAGGCTGGAAGCATTTGAAATGTGGTGCTACCGAAGAATGATGACGATAAAATGGATCGATCGAGTGACAAACGAAGAAGTGCTAAGAAGAGCGGGAGAAAAGAGATGTCTACTGAAAACATTAAAAAGAAGACGGGACAACTTAATAGTCCACATCTTGAGACACGATGGCCTGATGAAGACAATCGTCGAGGGAAAAGTGAGCGGTAAGAATGGAAAAGGTAGGCCTCGTATGAGGTATATGGAGCAAGTTGTGAAGGATATAAAAGAGAGGAACTACGTTAATATGAGGAGGTTGGCCGATAGAAGAATCGAGTGGAGGGCTGCGTCAAACCAATCCTAGGATTGTTGACAGATGATTATGATAGTAACTCCGATCAGACATCTGCGCGAGAATAATTGACTTATTCAGGGCCATATTCAGAGTTTTAACTACAGTCTCGCTCCTACTGCTTACGCCCTAAAATATATACTAACAGGCAAATTGGTGTATAGATTCACCCTGCTGAGTTAGTATTACCACTACGTCGTATACCGATTCGAGCATTGCGGTATATATACCTCAATGGATTCGAGCCATATCGAGGAGAATCTGTGTGTCATTTTGTGCTCTTAATGGAAATGTTATGACGCAAGTAGTAGAGATGAGACTGTAGTTGAGATTGTGGGCCATATTCAGAATCTTAACTCAATTCTCAGCGTACGCTCAGCAGTAATACCACCCTTACGGGTAGAATCTATACACCAGTTTGACTCGTTACTCGGATTTTAGGACGTGAGCAGTGTAAGCATGATTGTAGTTGAGATTCTGAACATGGATTTCAGTCCCTTCAAGATAAATAAAGTACCTTCTTGGCAAAAACTGAAGGTGAGAGATTAAATTGTTTTGCTTTATCCATGACCGTTCAATGTATCGTTCGAAGTTATGGGATAAACAGAGATATCGCCAATTCTTGGTTAACCTTACCAAAAATAGTTGTTATATTCGTATTTACCTTCAGTACTTATGGTACTAAGCTAAAAATAGCTTAATTCGTCTAATGCGGAAATATAAATACTACACATCAACTGCAAAAAAAGCACACCTTTGCCTGAGTAAAAATTAAGAATGTTTTATCTTAACATAATATTGCACTAAAGCAAGCATCAATCATACTATCACAAATCACACATCCCACTGTTCATCAATTGAATAGAAGGGGAACAAGAAGAAAACATTCTGGGAAATAAGAACAAAGAGATTAAAAAGCGTGGGCTATTCCTCTACGATATATGGAACCTTATTGGACAAATTGCGTTATAGGGTATGTTAATAGTTAAAATGAATCAAGCCACGTAGAAACAGCAGATTATTCTAGTGTTGCTCCATCAAGAGCCACCTAATTGGTTAAATCTAATAAATTTAACTAAATACACTCATCGCAGATGTCAAAAATACATGGCTGTTGAATTAAAAATTGAAAAGCATGCAGCGTTGGCATTCCATGGGCTGATGGAGGAAAGCGTTGTCCTTAGCCGCCCGAGCTGGACAGACCGCTCTGCAGCCGTCGCACCTCAGAACAAAACGAAGTTAAGTCACTCCAACTTTCTCTCCGACTCTCTGAGATTGACGGGCAGGAGGTAAAGACATGGGCAAAGCCTAAATGACTCGTAGTTGCGCCGGCGATCAATGGTGTCTTTTTGCTCCAGTTATTCCCAGATTTTGGGGAAACAGCTCTTTTCGAGAAATGCATTAGGTAGAATAAAAATAGTACTAAGTAGAAACGATTCACCAAATAATTCACGAAGTAATGCGTTTGGGGGAAGATAATTCAACACGCCTAAGCATAAATTGTTTTATATTTGCGTAGATTTTCCTTAGTGTAGACTTGCGTAGATTTCTCTTTACTTTGAAGACTTTTTTGAGAACAATAACTTCAGTCTCTTGAATACTGGCGTAACAAAGTCAAACCAATGAGTGGACGTGAAAGTAGTAAGATTAAAATCTTACTACTTTCTGCGTTGCTAATGCTTGACAATTCTACGAAAGCAACTTGAGTGTAAAGTTTTTATGCCTAATTCCCTGTTTGTTACTATTCCTTCCAAAAAAAAGGGTTTAAAAATATACTCCACGAAAGAATTAGTGGTAAAGATTCAAAACCTTTCTGAACACATCACAGTAACAATCAAGAAGAAAGAGCAAAAAAATCTCACGAAAGATTAATTCAATTCAAATATTCGTTGATTCTTCCTCTAGAGCACCCAATGTGTATAATAAGCATCCTTCTGCGCCTTCTCCGTCTTACGGGGAAAACGATATCGATGTGACACTACGCAAGGGCTTAAAATTCTGTCCTTTAAATAATAAATCAGAAGCTGGAAATAAAAACGAATAATTCGTTTCTCTAAGTTCATATTTGACTTAAACAGGCATATGTGTATTAGCATGTGCATTACAGCTGGTGAGCGTGAACAAATTTAAAAAAATGAAATAAATATAGAGGAAGCGATGAGACACATTGTGCGTCTCAGACAGGAGCTGCATCGTTTAATTAATCACGATTAAATTCTAGTTTTGGCGATTTCTTCGACGCGTGTCTCTGTCAAGCTGTCGTGAAATGACTTAAATAAGAGAATTTAAGTCTGGATTTCAATCTTTTAGAGCAAATAAATAATTTTTTTGTCTTACACGCTGGATTCTAAAAGGCGCTGACTGTTCATTGAAAAATAGACTTTAATTTCGAAAAGAAAAATCGAGTTCAAAATTTAACATCCTTTCGTCATTGAATGGGTTGCAACTTTTATTTCTCAAAATTTGCATAGAGCGGCAAATGATCATGACATTCCATTAGACCAGCATAAGGGAAGCCAACTGCGTTTTTAAATCTGACAGATTGTTTTGGCCTAACATTCTGAAGAGTCCTTATATTATAAAGAAATGTCTTGAAATAGTATTATCCACAAAGTATATTTAAACTACCGA
This sequence comes from Platycnemis pennipes, assembly GCA_933228895.1. Lineage (NCBI taxonomy): Eukaryota > Metazoa > Arthropoda > Insecta > Odonata > Platycnemididae > Platycnemis > Platycnemis pennipes. The sequence continues at coordinate 119,468,521 of OW121854.1, read as the reverse complement.
TCAAGGTTTCGAAGAGTCACTGCCATTATCAAGATAATATTTTAATAAGCTGTGCGGATCATATGAATTTTTCTTCACAGTTTTGAATTCATAATAAATATTTTAATAAGGCATTGATTCCTTAAGATGGCGAGTTTTGTGACGTTCGTTAAATTTTGATCTTTATATAACTGAGGTTTAAATCACATTTCAATTATTTCTCATTAATTTTTCAACTTAAAATGCTTGCCATTTATATCAGACCAACTAAACAGTTTTCTATTTAGCCATAAAAAATATTGGGAAACTTTATATCCTAAAAGAAAGCTTACATAAGAACACTACAAACTTATTTCAAAAGCATATATAGGGTATTGAACACTGTTGATTAAATGGGGTAGGACATTGTGGGAAAAAATACGAAAGATATCAATAGAGTTACAGCAGTGAAAATCTCCCACTAAAACTTGCAAATGGGTACCTATTTATGCATAAATTAAACAATTTCTTTTACTATGTTGGAGATCAATGTAAAACATTTTAAGCATTTTTTAATTTTCCAAATTTTTATCAAATAATTGATATCAACAAGTGAAAAAAAAATTTAAACCAATGCACGGCTATGTCTCTACTGTATCCTTAACCTTAATAGTTTATCGGTATGATTTAAGTGACGTTTTGTAAATTGTAAAGGATAACTATATTAGCGTAACCAGACTATTAAACGAACTAAAAAGTGAATCACAGTCAGATGGTAGGTTGAAATTTAGATTTAATTAGTTAACTAAATTCCAAGACAGTATTTTCACTAAAGGAGATAAAAATACTTTGCGAACTCCAACTTACTACGGTAGACTGGAACATAATCACAAAGTTAGAGAATTTGAATGTCAAACTGGCAGATTCAAAATGTCCTACTTTCCTCATACACTCAGGGAAATGAATGGCTACTGTAGAATTAATGTTAAAAGGGTGCTTCGATAGCGAGGGTCATTCGTGAATGGCTACTAATACATCCAATAGCGTATATATTAGTATATCAATGCAAAGCATAGGTAGTTGTATGTTGGTATAAGGACTTAAAGCTAACCCAACTGACAGCATGTTCTAAGTATGCTTGCTGTGTCATTTTTATCTTTTTTTAAATTGTCAAACTTAGACTACAATATTATTACTAATCCATTTTTATGCATGATATAATGATATGTAATGCACGTTTGGTATGAACTCACCCCCACCTTTATGCTGACTTTAAGGGTATTTTGTAGATATAGGACGGTGAAGTATAATTCGTAAAATATGAGGACTAAGTGTAGACGGGTAGTGTTGTTGCTCAATTTTCAAGTATGATTTTCAAGTCTGTACCGGTGCCTAAGAGAAATTCAAACCGATAGGAAAGGTTCAAGGATAGGAGTGGAAGGGTAGTAAAGTCAAAAATATATCTCGTTTTGTTGCGCGGTGTATAGCAGTTGATTATGAGACCCTCAATGTATTGAGCACAAAACATTTTAGATTAAACCATTCCTATTTTCAAAATATAACATGATTTCGTGAAATATAAACCTTAAAACAAACGGAGATGCTTAGGTATTCTGTTCGCATTTTCACGCAATAAAAAATTCCAATCAATGGTAAAAGAAACATTGCGCTGAGCTGTATGTAGAACAAGCTGAGAAACGCTGCTCGTGCGCCATCTCTTGAGCAATTAGAAGTGAATGCCTCCTTACAGCGACAGCAGGAAACACTTGGACACCAGCATTATGCGATAACTTCAAGCTCTCCCGTCGAGTACGCTCGGGCGTATGTACACCAACGGGTAATACTTTCCTTCGTCCTTGATCAACAACAGGGCAACTGTCCAGGCAAATGGTGAGCGGGGGAAATATAGGTGTAGCAAGGGGAATTTTCCTAACTGATTCGCGGCACTTGCCGCAGAAAAACGGTTACCGAAAAGATATGTAAAAAAAACATCAATTAAAATTTCATTAGCTAGTCACAATGGAAGGTCGTGAATACGCCTGATAAAGGATACAAAAAGGAGAATTTTAAATATGCTCTTACATTGCTGTATGTACCAGATCAGAACGGCAAAATCAGGTTGGAACAGATAAACCAGATCAGTTGTAACAGACAAACAAAATTAGAGAGATAGATTGTCGTATAGATAGATTTAAAATGTCATTTTTTCAGCGAACCATAAGAAGACATAATGGGTAGAATAGATAAGGGTTATGTCGGTCAAATATTGCTACTGTAGTGTGTAGCGCATTGTACATATATATAAGCTTTGCTAACACATGCATACCTTATAGGGAAATACTGATAAATGCATTTAGGAAAATATTTTCTGGCCATCAGCCAATTCATTAATATGTAGTTTCTAACAACCTGGATGCACGTGACCCATGCATCTGACATAGGGCCATGAAGAAGGACAGGTTAGGTGATCTTCACCCCCTGCCACACACCCTTACGGTGGCTCGCAGGGTATTATGTAGAAGTAAGGGTAGAATGTGGACAATACAATGCTTGATCAGGTAAAGTAAATTCAAATATATATTTGAAATATATTAGCAAATGAAAGTGTCAATAAATATTATTAATAATAACTGAATAAATAAATTCAGCGTACTTATAAAGAACGGAATGGAAGACGAAATTTTGGATTCCATTGTTTTTACATTTCTACCTTAGGCTTGAACTTCTAATGACCTGCTGACCGTGAGGTACTAAATTTGGCGGTAATGAACGCCAATATAGTCGTTAACTGAGTATCTAACAGTTCGTTAATGGGCGCCCAGAAAATGGTAAGAGAGACAAGCTGGGCCATTAAGAGATATGTGCTTTCGTATGTTCAATATTAACATTTCACATACTTTTGGAATTGCCCTGAGGAGATACCTTCCCTACTTTCAAAATACACTTTTGGGTTGATACCAGACGATATGACTGAATCTACATCTACGTACTATCCTGCAAGCCACCTCAAGGGTGTGTGGCAGGGGGTGAACCATCACCCGATATGTAGGTATTATCAATTAAGAAGAGCACATTTAAGCGTTTAAAAGTGTTTTAAAAATTAAACATATCTTTAATGAACTAGCGAATTTAGAGCCAAAATATGACTTTATTAAATCACATGGACATCCATGCCCCGTTATGTCAAAATCCTCCTCGAGTGGGACACGAACCCGCGACCTCAAGTTTGGCATGCAGGCAAGTATACCGCACCACCACCGAGACTGACCATACTGCTACACTGGCATGCAATTATAATATTACCCCGTTTGATCGTTACTTACATGTAACCAAGAACACCAGAGGAAAACGACTGGCATGCAGCTATGAGACACGCAAATTGTTAGCCACAAATGCCAGAAAATTGTTAGCTAATAGAAAGTAAAGTATTGGTTTCTAGTTAGGTATATATACATATATAAATAAAACAAATTACAAACGTATATATTTTATCACATTCAGATGTGAATGGCGGTGCAGATGATTGAAAATTGGGTGTAGAATAGGAAAGTAGTAAAGCCATGCACACCTTCTTTTAACGCGAAAGTTTCGGGAACGAGACTGAATGAATGCTTAAATCCTGCATCTTCGAGATGAACCCGTAAAACGACGTTCATTTCCTCACAGTTTTCCAGCAGCAAACAAAACGAAAGGAAAAAAAAGTCCGCTTGTGATTTGAGCAACCTCATCAAACAAACCGAAACCCCATGGGTAGTAATTTTCATTTTTAAACGCATGGAAATTCTGCGTCCGCGAAAGGCGTAGATTTTCCGGATTGCGACACATCTGGGCCGTGCGTCACTTCAAACACCTCGACGGGACACGCGCAAACAGATCGGAGATCTCTCTCCTCAGATTTGCAAACGCCGCCACTCGGACATCGTTACGTCACCGGTGTCCACGAGAGCGGACTGTGGGCGGCTTTTTCCCAGCGGAGACAACACTGCCGCAGCGCTTACCAACAGCTGCCACGGAGGGCGTGTTTCCACCGTAAAGGTTGGGGCAAAACGTAAACGGTTGAATCGAGGGGTTCACGGTAAAGGTGAGACGGAAACTTTTTCTACAACGGACACAATCCACGCACGCGACCCTCAGGAAAAAATCGACTGACGAAGGCGCAAAAGGGAATCCATAGCGAATGTAAACAGGAGGTAACAATTTATTTTCAGTGCTCTAAAGGTACTTGCGTATTCCATGCCGCGAATGAAGCTACCGGATGGCTCAAGTATATTATAAATCACAAGAATTAATTCGTGAAAACCATGTTTGATACTTCCTATCTAAAATTTCATGATCTAACCACTGGCAAAAATCGCAAACAAGCTTTTTCATGTCATTGGTTATCTTGTAAAATCTGAAGAAAACACAATAACTTCAACTAATTATTCATTCATTGATTCCCTTAAGTATTACAAAAAACAAATCAAGAAATATTCTATGCTAAAATCTAAGGCAAATAACTTTTACAGCATTTGAAACTAAAGACGGGTTTATTGAAAAAAATAGCGGTGACTAGGCTTAATTTTCTTGAACCCTACCGGCGATTAGTATAAAACCCGTCTTATGTTACGGAAAAATTAGCGTAAGGTTTGGTCGAATTTGAATCAGCGTGAAATTCACTTAAGAGCACAGTGTCGTAGTCACTTGCTTCAGCGCCTTTTTTCAGTGTTTTGTTCATATTGGTCATGCATCATGGGAAGAAAACATCACGGATGAAAAATATTCACTCCTTTTTCCTTCAGACTGTGCGGCAGTTTACCTGATATTACAACATTTCAAAAATCTTTCCAACAGTGTATACTGAAGAATATGCTATGCGCCGAGCACTAGCGATTAGTTCTTTAAAAAAAACGGATAGATGTCGTCCAGTCCAGGCTAATATTTCCTATAAACGCCCCATGGGCGTTTAGTTAATTTCACGTTAAGGAGGCTCCACCGAATTATGAAGTAGATGTCATTTTTGTGAAATTTTCAGGACACATCATTTTTTGGCCCTTCTATAGATTAGAAATAAAATAATGAGGCCTTTCCATCATATATTTGAAGAAAATAGACGTTGAAAATCAGATATTTTATATGTGCTTATACAGCAATGCATGGCACTTGTATTAAATTTGCAGAAAATAAAGTAAAGACAAATATCGTTTTGACGAAAAACCAATTTAAGATGCGTAATTTTATGTAGAATTCAGATTTGAATAAAAGTTCTCGCCTTACCACACTTGTTTAATTAATATAAATAAATGTTTGCTCGAAAAAGAGTGTAAAAGCTATAGTTACATGACAATGGCGCTACAGTATGTTGTTATCATTGGCAACGGTACTTGTGACGGAACGAGCTTACAAGGTTATTTGCTAACTTAATTTAGGAATATACCCTACCAAGGTCATTCTTATATTTCTTATGTAATTTAAATATTTCATTAGTTAATGACATGGTGTAATTAATACCATTACTTTCAAATGGTAGCAGCGTCGTTGTTGCCAAACAGTTTTCAAAAATATTAATAACATTCATAACAAAGAGTTGTATTTGCAAGGGAATAGTTTAAAACTAAGTAAGAAAATATTTAATCTATTTAAGAATACGTATTAGCGGGATTGAGCATGTTCCTCACTTTATAATTTAAACGTGGCAACAACACGTCAGTCATGTACCGAAGCCAAAATGAGGTAAAAGAGTTTGTAAAAAATAGAATGCAACTACAACGCGCTATATAATAGCATATTCATACAATTATTGTGTATTCGTTATCACCCTTTTGATGATTTCCACATACCTAAGTGTTTTTCTGGATCGGTAATTATTCATTAAATAGCATAGCTCTTTTAAGGGATTTTGAATCGTGGAGTCACGGTGGAACCTCCATAAGTGCTTAAGTTAATTTCGCGCTAATTTTTTCTATTAACCGGCCTTAATATTTTAGTTCAGAAGAGGCATGCATCTACTTGTAACTTCTATAACTCTCTAGAGGTGGCTCCTTATCGTCAAATCCTTGGTTTAACAGTTCTCGATGGTTTTCCGTGTACGTGAAACGTAAGAGATGGGAGAGGCCCATCTATCCCGTACCACGGTCTCACGTTACGCGCTGCAGTTGTTGCCGTTTCCGTTCTCCCACGCCGTCTCTTCACGTTTTACGGTAAACGTCTCACGTCACCCGTTCACGTTGATTGTGTCCCAACCTTAATCTTTCCCGACATTCTCCGTCAGCTGCGCAGCAATCGAGATGCAGGCTGCGGAATAGTATCAGAGAACATATTATTCACCTTTCGCTCTCGGCTCCACCCGCCGAGAACTCTTAACAGCGGCGACCGTTGCAGTTCCTTCGTCGGGAAAGCCGGCGGGAGACAAGCAATTCTTGTTTTATGAGCGCGCACCGCGGGTGCAGATGCCATTTCCAGATTCGCATTTGTGAGAAGGGCAGCAGAGCGCTCGGGTTGCCTACGTTAACCATATTTACTCTCGCTAGATGCTGGCCGGAATAATCGAAGAAATGTCTTAGGAGATGAAGCCTTTCGGAGAGAGGGAGAGAATGTAGAAACGAATGGACACGCTGAGAGTACCGCAGAGATAAACTCCTTCCCAACCGATATGTTTAGGTTTTGGGTCGACGCCTTTTTGACCACCCAGGGCTCTCATGAAGCTACTCGGGAAAACCTATTACAACACAGCGGTCACGACTGAAAGGGGATTATGAGGCGTTGACATTGGGTTGGCTGGCTTGTATATGAGCCACCACGCCCACAGCGGCAACACAACAAGGTATAATGCTGTTAATATTACATGTGATAGCAATTTAACGCGGCAATCTCCGAAAAATACTATGCTGAATGCTAAAAAAAAATTTCACAACGCAAGCGAGACACGGAAGTTTGTCACACGGTACTGCTTAAAAAACTCAATTGTTTTCGGAAACGAAAATAAGTGCTTACGTTACCTATTTTACATTAATAGTCGCCACGGAAGCTTCATATTTACTATTTTACATATTTGAATACATCAACCCATTTGTAACAGTTATTTTTTGCTGCCTAACTCACTTCATAAATGATCGGAACAAGCAGTGTTAAAAGAGTCGTGGATGCCAAGTGGACAGAGCGCTGAGCTACCGAGTGGAGGGTCCCGGGTTCAAATCCCGACAGAAGCCTATCTGGAAATGTTCACCTCAAATCCTGGTGAATCGATTTCCTGCGTGTCAGAACTTCGTAGGAAATCGCAGGTGGTCCAGGAAAAGGAACTGTCACCCTACCCTGAATGTGTGAATTTAGCACCCCTATGACTCAGTATGGGGTCAGCTCTACCCTCAACTATCACAAACCAACCTTCGGGTTTAAAACTAATTTTTTTTTTTGGGTGGACGCTAATTTTTTACAGAACGGGAAAATTGTTGACCTCCCTAGAAATTCAGCCATAATTGTCAACTGGCAATGGAATCTGTGAGTTAATGTTCTCCTTTGCATGATACTTCACTTAAATTGTTTTAAGGTTTTCAGCAGGAACATTACATTGATTTAAGAATCCGAAATTATTTCTACGGAAAAGCCAAGCACAACGCCGACAGTTGTAATATAATAACAAACCAAGAATTGATGCAAAAAATAACTAAATTGGAGATATTTTTCATTTTGCTACAACGTGCAGCTATACATATAAATGGCAGATGAAGAATAATTAAACTGCTGCTTTCACAAAGAGGATTATTTTTAGTTTTGTTACGGCAGACGCTGGGTTTTGAGGCTGTTGTCATAACGAATAGTCATTCTTCCCTCTTATTCTCAATGATGTGGGAGACAGTGGATGCAGAAGATCTGACGGCAACGCTCTGCAAACTGCACTTGCCAAACGCGACGAAATGGGTACATCTTCACTCACAGTTCCAATATTATATTATGTTATTGAATCATTCTTTAATGCCAAAGTCAGTTTTCATAAACCAGCTTAATTTCATTAATTTTTTAAAATAGCGGTGATAGTGCAGGGTAAAAAGTTAACTTCACTAGTATCTCTACAGCACTCAAATTTTCAGCCGTGTCCTGTTACATGAAAGTATGGAATATTTATTATTCCAGAATTTGCTCCGCGTTTCCTTGTTACTTCAGGCAGATGTACATATATATCGTTGAAGAACAACTCCCTGGTCAAAGTTTCAGAAGAGTGTATCATTGTATTATAAGCAATCCTAACCCTGGTTTTATAGGCTTAAGAGTGATAGCCTCACTCATGGTGTTTTCAAGTCTGTTTCCGCACTAATAGGAGCTTCAGACCGGGAGGAAAGGTATAAGGATAGGGATGGAAGGGATAGAAGGGATAGGGATCTGATGAGCGGTCTTAGAAAAATGTACTACCAACATTTATAAACTAAATTTTGAGGTCATAGAACGCGACAGATTGATTTATTTCGGGGATGAAAAAGGATATCTACACAGTAAGGAAAAATTCCCTTCATATCAAAACGTTTTTACTGATCTTCACAAATTCGAAGAGAATTTTCCTCGGTTATGCAATTGAAAGATAATTAATTACAAGGACCATTGTCATTTTTTCTAAAGATTTAAGCTATGTAAGTGCTTGAATTAGAGGGTAAAAATGTATACGTTTATAATGAGCATAAATGCAAGTAGTGTTTTCAGTATTTTGTCCGCAGAACTATTGATCAAGTTACATTTGGCATTTTGTCGTTCTTGTCATTCTTGGATCTTCATTATAACACAGTGACACTAAAATGCACCAAAATTTGTTTTCCTCCCGAAAGGCAAAAATTTATTCCTTACCAGTTCAAAAAAGTAGTTCAAATCGGAAAAGAGAAAATCCTATACGGCGGGGTAGCTGCCTATATTTATCATCGTGAGACGGAAAAACTGGAAACCAATTGATTTGGGTACCGATTTCCTCTAAGTGCCAAAAGCACGAATTGCTGCTCAATCGCAGCGGAACAAGTTGAGCCGAAAACCTAATAGTTCACAGATAAATAAATTCATGAACTTATTTTCATTCAGCGTTGAAAGTCTTAGCCAGGAATATCTTTTCGGGAGGGGTCACCTGAATTGGATGGCAGGCACAACCTCTACCTAGCGTTAATATGTGCCTTGCATATATATTTTGCAATTAGTGGACATTTTATCACATTAATATTATTAATCTTCTTATATCTTAAATATTGTCCTTTTAAAATTTCAGCAGAAAATATTTATTTTTCAGTGGTATTTGATTTTAAATTTGAAGAAATCATAGCGCAAGAATATTCATAATATTTCAAAGAATATCTTGTTGGAATATAATTCTATCAGCCTGAGAAAACTTACATGATGCAGGTATAATTTATCATGCCCAAAGACTAGGTGTTATTTAAGTACTAAGGCTGTAATTAGACACAAAAAGATAAGCTATTGAGACAGTAAGAAAGCCCGTTTATTTACAGCTAAAGAGAAATGTTAAGTCTACGTGATTTTTTTAGCAAGTTCTTCAAAATTCTTTTAGTTCCCCTAGGAGGGGGGGGTGTTTTAACCACCAAAACCCCTATTTCTAAGCTCCTGCGGCACATAACATCTGAAACTTATTCATTTTAACAAAAAACTCGCAAAGAGATGGCATAAGTTGAAGAACGCTTCTCCCAATGCTTTCAATATAATGCTCGCCTGAGGTTGCTCGGTGGATATTTACCAAGCCAGCAAGTTGACATCATATACACATTGCACAAGAGAGGACCTTTTTGCCTCTCCACCGTGCTTGAGCACGGAGCCAGCGTATCTATGCACTGATGCTCAGACTCTCGAGAAAATTTTGTCTTCAACGCTTATGTCAAGTCCTCAGCTGTGCTGAAAACTTTCCTTGGGGTACCAACTTACGCCGGAGCGTTGGGTGATAAGCTCATTACACCAGAGCCTTTCTCCGCTTAAAAGCAATTAGAGCGAATCGAGACAATGATAGTGAACAGAACTCATCCAGTAGGGTAGTTAGTAGATGAAAAAGGAGAAGCTGGGTTTACTTAGGTATTCCAAAGGGATTTTGAATGACCTTAGTTACAAAATAATGTGAATACAATGTAGTCCTTATTAAGGGAAAAGTTACGTGCATAATTACCAATCTACTTTTTACCAATGGAACTGATGGCGATGGTTAAAAAACATATTGCAATATTTCTGAGACCCGTGTCATATATTATATAGTTACTAATGCGAGTGAAGAAACAAAGTACCGAAAAATTCATTGATTCCTGTTTAAATACCGTACAATTATCAATACCACGCACATCATAGTGAGGTTAATTATTAAGTGAGCATGCACACACTTTTACACGGTAATTAAAAATTCAGTATTCATATGAAATGTTTGGTAATTATCGTATTTCTTACGAACATAGGTAAGTATGCAGTACAACATCTTAATGCTTCTAATCCAAAACCGTCCATAAAGTCACTCGGTATTAACGAGAAATCACGTCTAAGCCGAAGGATAGAGATTTTCACCCATAAAAATTCTTCTATTTATAATTGGCAAATTCAAGAGAGTTCAAAAGTGTTCCTGAGAATGTTAGGAGAAATTCACAGATGGCAGGTGTTTATGAAAGGCTGAAATAGAGGAGTAAGGTAAAGAAGGTGAGAGGGGAAGAAGCAAGGAAAACTTAATTAAAGACAGATTTAGGAAGGGTATAAGATATGGAGAGTTTAGATGTGATATACTGCCTGCATACAAACTTCTAGGAATGGCTACAAAAGTCCCACCTTCGAGATATTAAATTAAGATCGGGCCAAGATCCTGCCATAATCGGATAAACGTTTATGATATTGCTGCAGAATTCAGCTATTAGCATAATTTCCACAACAAAGTTGTATGCATGATCCATTTAACAGAATAAGTTCTGTAATGGCGTAAAATTCAAAGTCACCATCGACGGAGCTTGTGAGGGTTAATGCTTTAATCCTAAAAAAACCGGTTTAGTCCATGTCAAAACATGATACGCTATGGTTGAATCACGCTGTAGATTGGCGAGGAAAACATCAATAAAATTCCCTCTTTCATGCAAGCAATAATTTTCTTACCAGACTCTTGGTTGTAAGGAAGTTTCTTTCAGTAGTTACTGTGTACATAATTGCCAGGATGGCTTTCTGAGTGTGCATTATACTTTACGTGTGTTTTAGCGGTCGAGTTAATGTCCAATCACAAACCCTAACCACAAGACATCAAATCCACAACCCTCTGGCTATCCATCGAGTGTGATCTAAACGTGTTGGTTCATATTTTCATTGGATGTAGATCGAATGCATTCCACATTCAGCAAGAAGATAAAGCGCATTCTTCCATTTCATGATCCCTGGATTGGCTTCATTCATACCTATCTTTATATCCAAGTAAGATTCTTTCCCATAGAATCGTTAGGTTGGTTATTTAGGGGGAGGCGACCGACATCTGAGGTATTTAGCGCCATATAGGATAGGTGGATAATTGGGTAATGGTAGGAGTTTTCAGGGAACGGAGGAAGGGTGGAGAGAAACCCGGCGTCGGCATTAGCCTACTCTTAACGAAAGGCGCCAAGGGGACCACGGCTTAACGTCCCATCCGACGGACGGAGTACTGAACTTGAAATGCCCTCCACTAGGCACTCAAGTGGGGACCGGTTTTCCACTGAAAAATCCGCCACTGCCGGGAATCGAACCCGGGCCCTCGGGATGGGAGGCCAGTACTCTAGCCACCACACCAACCCGATCCCCTCATAGAGTTTCTGAGTGGAGTTTCTGAATATGGCTCCTATAATCTCAAAGTTTAATTCTCTCTTAACTTCGTCCAGTGCAAATATTTTAGCCATTCACTAGTGCAATATTTTTTTAAGTTTTCCACGAGGGAGACCATAATGGTTTCTATGACTTATAGCCTAATATGGTACAACAGAGTGCAGAACCCTAATTACCCTTTGAACCGTTTAACAGATCCAATTTTAACGCGAAAACTTAAAACACCAAAGAATATTACGTAAATTAGCGCACATCTTGCCGAGTAGCATTACTTTATATTATGTCATAATTTAGAACTTAATATATATACATACATTTCGTATAACGACTCAAAATATTCACGTAAAACTTATTGTACAAGGTAATTACGCAGCCGATTACTCCGATGAGGCCAATTGAAATAGACTCATTTTTCTTAATCTCTATTACCTATGCCAAAGTTGCGATTCCATTCATCTAGGTTCCTAAATTCTAGTGATGTCTATAGCATATATATGTTCACATCAATGCATCCAACGCTTATAGTTATGACCATAATTTCCACATACTGCAAGTATTGTATTAGGTATATACTATTCGATCAATATTCAAGTCAATAAGCGTAAAAAATAGGATGAAAAGGATTAGGATTGAAATAAAGATAATTACATCGAATTCCAGAACCTGGAGTACTCTTGCTTGCTAGGAGCAAACCTTAGACGTTCGAGTTCTGCATTTCTAGAGTATTGAACAGCTGATTATTTCTTAAGTTTTCCTTTCGTCTCGACATAAATTCGTGCGTTTCGGGAAGAAGGCCTCGCGTGAACTGTTCCGTTCGTATTGGGGAATGGGATGGCGTTAAATTTGGACGCCATGGTGGCGCCCCTTAAAGTCTCCCGTTAAAGTGGAGAAAACAATCGTTTAGTCCAGTTTCCCTTCGCTCATCAACTTTCCCGCTTCGTCATTGCCGCCTTGCCCTAATTACCCACCTGTCACCAACGACGCCGGCCTCCTCTCTTGTATAGCCCCCTCTCCACTAATAGCTTCAAGCACTCAACGGCTCATGTAAGGCATTGTGACCTGTGTCTCGTTGAAATCAGGAGAAGCGAAGTATCATGAAAACATTTAACGTCCGTAAAACATTACTCTGCTTTCTCGGAATGGCTGCTGAAATGACCTATTTCGTTGGACGAGTAAGGAGTTTTGCATCTCTAAAAAAATATAATTTTATTCTGAATATTGATTTCTATCATCGCTCTACTCTGTGGTAAAATAACAAAATTACTCTGTGGTCAAATTATATTACCTAGCTTCAGTGAAATATCAATTCTTTCGTCAATTAATAGTGCAACCTGCGACACTCATGCATGTCTATCGCCTGAAATTGATGACTGATGCTGAAATCCGTAAATCATAAAGCACAATCAATAAAGCAGAATCCCTAAATCCTGGAATGAATCTCATAGTAATATAATACCAATTCCAGTGTATTTTATATAAAAAATCAAATTTACTGGAATGAGTTAAATACAACTGCGGCATTAACAATAAAAGTTTTCGCATGTTATTCACGGCTTCTCCACGACCACTTAAAATGCGAATGAAGTTTCTCTTCCTCAAGTAACTACTACCTATTTATCATCAGAACTGTCGTATTGGATGAGGAAATTTGATATACATATGTATAAAGTTCCATTTACTTGGGATTAAATGAAAAGCATTTATTAAATGTCTATATTTTCCTAGAGACCTAAGGTTATTTGTCACACTTCTTTCAAAGGTAAGGATAACATTAAGTGATATTCAGAATAACTTGCGAACATTCTGACGTTCATCTGAAATATTAAATTCTCATTTAAATAATTGATGCGGTTAATTTAGGCAAATACAAGTATGAAATTGTTCTTATAAGTATATTCATCGATTTGGAATGTAACACATTAATTGTTGAGCTACTATAAACTCGTAAATTGATGGAGAGTAGAATTTGGCTAGTGGTAACACTAGCTTTGTAACACTAGATGGAGAGTAAAATTTGGCTAGTCAACACCTAAGGTCTTTTGTGCCTTAGGAACAAGCGAATTTGCCGCAATCACAGCCTACCATATGATCAAACCACTCACATCCTGAGAATATCTGGGAGACGAGAGAGAAACATATCTTCATGCATATTTAAACCTTACGACTCATCACGCTGCCGTAATTGACGGGAGAATCCAACGGCAAACGGAGAAAGCTCACAGCAGGCAAAAGCCTTCGGCGCCCAAATGCGACAATCACGATTCCATCAAGTGGAAGTGCGGAACGCACGACGTAGCAGTAGCGATGGAAATAATAGAGATGAGAGAGAGAGAGAGGTGGGGAAAGGGAATCCGACATTAAACGGAGGGAATCGAAGGAAATAAGAGAAAGAAGAAACGAGGAGATCACGAGAGAGAGAAAGTGAAAACAAGTGAGAGACTGAAGGCGAAGGGAAGAAAGGGAAAGAAGGAAAGACGGTTGCGTTCTCGCTTCTGCACTCAAGTCACCTCGAAGGTTCGCTTTACTACAAGGGAAGTGCGAATATTTGCCCCAACACCTCGTCACCTACAGTCATGAAGACATCAAGCCAATTTAGTTTTACGAGGGGACATCAAAACGGCAATAAAGAAAGATTTCATTTCGGTTGATATGCCTGATTGCGGAATGATATACCGTGAGATACTTTTGTTCACTTTTTTGAAAATTAAGATTATTCGTTTGAGATGAGAATGGAATACCCCCCCCCACCCCCCCACCCCGGGGATCGGGTTGGTGTGGTGGCTAGAGTACTGGCCTCCCATCCCGAGGGCCCGGTTTCGATTCCCGGCAGTGGCGGATTTTTCAGTGGTAAACCGGTCCCCACTTGGAATGCCTAGTGGAGGGCATTTCAAGTTCAGTACTCCGTCCGTCGGATGGGACGTTAAGCCGTGGTCCCCTTGGCGCCTTTCGTTAAGAGAAGGCTAATGCCGACGCCGGGTTTCTCTCCACCCTTTCTCCGTTTCCTGAAAAACTCCTGCCATTACCCGATTACCCACCTATCCTAAATGGCGCAAATGACCTCAGCTGTCGGTCGCCTCCCCTGAATAACCAACCAACCAATGGAATACCCTATGCAAAAAAATAATTTCCATCCACTTTTTTGAACGGTAGAAAATGAAATATATTAGGCACAGAGTAAATATACACTTCTTTTCGGATAAAGCAGAAACAATATTTAATCAGTTAAAAAAAAGATATGCAGTGATTCAATGAGAAATATTGCCAAATACAAGATATATTGCATTAATAGCCAATTCATTAGTTGTAGAAAGCCGTAAAATTAGATTTAAGACTAAACCATTCTCGGATCGAAGGATTTTAAGATAAAAAAGGAAACCTTTACCACCAGCAGGAATACCCGTAACGCAAACACTTATATTGGCTTCATAACGTGACAACATAGCTTATAACAATCAAAAATACTTTATATTAATTATAAGTCATCACTGCAGCATATTAAAATCATAGTGTGGCAGATTATGGACCCCAGGAACGATAACAATTTTGGAAAATATTCAGAACTCAGACAAAATTTATATTCTCCATGAGATTTCGTTGAGAGATCTCCATGAGATTTCCGTTTTGGCCATTTAGCAGAATGCAATGGGCAGAAGTTTTGTATAAGCTATGTTCGTTCAGAGACTGTCTACGAAGGGTCGAACACCTCTTTTTTTTAGCACAGAAAGCCGGAATGATATTACTTTAGATGCTATTTTTATAAAAAAGTCCCAAGTCGGTAATCAAAGTTTAAAATGCTATAGTTGAATTTTTTGGTATAAGTTAATCACATAAAAATTCGCTATTGGATTAGACTCAAAGTTGACTCTTTAGCTAATATTGAGGTGCGATATAAATCAATGTACGACTACAACAGGGACCTAATCGCACTAAAAAGTCAGCGTATTCCCAGAAAAAGGAATAAAAATTTCCACTGGCACCAAAGAAAAAGTTCCAGCTCTGAATTTCATTGCTTTTCGACGCTAGCTTGACATAACAACACCTGGAGCAGTCCCATGAATATGTCTATTTCTCAAAAGTGTTAACTATTTTGTGTATGAATTAATCTGGTGACAATTAATTCCTTCCCTATACACTATATAGTCCTTACAAATACTACATCTGCCCAACTTACAGCGATCGTCACTAATGTTTAGACTAGATTTTGAGCCCACAACTTATGGGATCGGGAAGAAATTATCTGTCAGTAATTAATTTGGAAAGTTAAGTGGAGACGGGAATTGAGAAAAATTAATATCTAAGAAGGAAGCATAATACGCAGAATCCCAAACAGAATCTTTCATTTTCATTGAGATCCTTATCGTATTTGGAGCCAAAAATATTAAATTCCTTACTAGATTTCATTAGAAGTATAACTAATGAGAAAAAAATGTCAATGACTTGAATATTGGTACATGATTGTATTGAATATTTGTATAAAAACTGTATTTATATGCAGAATTCATCTTTACAATGCAACAGAAATGCATTTTAAAGTTGGAAGGCAGCCTATCCACAGATCTGTAACCTTTGAGGCTACCTGAAGCTACATAAAAATTGTAGATTGGACGTTCAGCAAAAATTTGTGGAGTGACGAATATATACATATACATGTTACATATTTTTCCTCCCTTGAGATCGGTGCCCGTTAATTAATAACTGTCCACCGACGGTCAACCACCAATCCCCTAAGCCGGAGAGCTAGTCCCCTTGGCCAATCACAGCATCAAAGGAGAGCGAACGCCTCTTTCCGAGTGAGCTCTCGTCAATTAGCGACTCGAGTGAGGTTTCCCGCAGGGCGTCGAATGCACTAACGCCAGCGAAGAACATGCGCCCGCAACAGAGGCACTCGACTTGGAGAAAGGGGGACAGGTCCGCCTTCAAGACGAGGCCCTCCTCGTAAGGGGATGGACGCGGGGGAAGGAGGCAGGGCAAGGGAAGAAGGGTGGGGGAGAGACGGTTGCCACGTGAACAGATGCAAAGTGCTCAGGTTTGTGCGTGCGCAGGGCGTAAGACGAAACCGCGCGTGGAAGGACCGCGGGAGTAGATCTCTCTCTCTCTCTATCGCGCGTGCAGAGGGGGTTGATGGGAACCACACCCATTCACACCTAGTTGCGAAAGAGCAAGGGGGGAGGGTGTGAGGGGAGGGGCCGACGCCCCCTTGCACAGCGAATCGCGAATATGGTTATACAACAACATAAGGTGCTGCAAACTGTCAGAGGTGAAATTTATGGACTTAATATCGCTCGGCTCATTGTTAAACTAAGAAAACAAAGACTTAATCTGGACCCAGCTGTGAAGGAGCAGGAATAAAGAAAGGAGTGAAACAAGGCTGAGCACTATCTCCTGTAATTTTTTATGTTTACATCGAGAGAGCCATCAATGACATCAAAGATAGGTCTTCTGGAGTGCACATCCATGGAGAAAAAAAATAGTATTCAGCGATTCACCGATGACATAGCACTCATAGCTGAAACAGAGAGGGATCTGAATAAGATTCTAATAACCATAGAAAGGGCAATGGCGAGATATCAGCTAAAGATCAATAAGAAGAAGACTAAGATATTGGTGTGCAGCAAGTGACAAGAGGCCAAAATCAATGTTAAACTAGGAAAACAAAAACATGGATAGGTGAAATTGTTCTGTCACTTGGGAAGCCGAGTAACCAACGTAGGACGGTGCAAGAAAGAAATAGTCAGTAAAATAGCTCAGGAAAAGAGGGCATTCTATCAAAAGAAGGATCTACTTACGGCTGGAAATGCAAGCGTAGAAGTAAGGGAACAAATCATTAGGACGTACATCTGGAGCATGTTTATTTACGGCAGTAAGGCACGGACGATGACAGCAGTGGAGAAGAAAAGGGTGGAAGCATTCGAAATGTGGTACTACAGAAGAATGATGAAGATTAAATGGATCGACCGAGTGAAAAAGTCATAAGAAGAGTTGGAGATAAAAGAAGTCTGCTGAAAACTCTAAAAAGAAGACGGGACAACTTAATAAGTCACATCATGAGAGATAATGGCACGATGAAGACAATCATTGAAGGACAAGTGAACGGGGAGAATGACAGAGGAAGGCACCGTAAGAGATTTATGGGACAAGTGAAGTATAAAAAAATATGACATATGTAAAAATGAATAAATAATCTGATAGGAAAATCGAGTGGAGGGCTGCGTCAAACCAATATCAGGATTGTTGATGATGAGGGTTCTGCAAAATTTTCGACATTGATTTTAAGTACTCATTTAGTTAGGCGAGTACTCATTTAAGGTCTCGCCTAACTATTTGGGTAGCAAATTTAGCCCTTCATGGAGCACCCGTGGCAATAGGGTTTAGAGGTAAAGGAGCCAGGGAAAATACGGCCAATAAAGGAGTCCCACTTTCATAGAAAATATTAAGCTCTGATTAGGCTATAAGGGTGGGCATAGGGGACAGAAATTCACGCATATTCCGTGCTAATATTTCCTCCTCCTTGTAATGTATGTACATACCATCTGAAGAATGGAGTACCAGACTCAAACAAGATTAGCTAGACCTAATAAATGGAACATATATGTAATATGAGACTAAATATAAACATTAACGCCTTGATATAGGTTCCTGAAAAAAAAAGATATTTAAATTTAAAGTTGAAGAAAATTCTGTTGTGAATAAAAATATCCAAGTGTCCCTGAAATCATGTTTACAAACTAGAAATTAAATCTAAATCAGTGAAAGAATGCTCTAAATTATCTTAATAATGCCAAAGTACAGTACTCAACATGGAAATGGTTAATAGTACTTGCATTGAGCATAAAACCGATAAGCTTATCGGTTCTTTTATAATTTATTGAGCCAAGGTTTTGAAGTTCATTTCGCCCAATGAGCCCCACGCAAGTGAACAGTCCTTACATGGAAGTACTGACACTATCCTTTCTGTAGTCCTAACACTGATTGCTTCACCACATTTATGTGTCCATAAAATATCAACAAATAAATTATAGGCCGACTTTGTAGCATGTTTTAATGAGTAAATATACAGAAGTATCCTTCAGTAAGAAATCCCAGATGTTCGCTGGTTTAATTCGGTCATCAATTAGTTACCTGGACGAGCACAATGTTCTTCTCTGTATAATATAAAGAAAATGAACTGTGCTTGCTGAGATATAGAAATGAATTTATGGCTTATATATTTGCATGATAATTTTTCCTCCCACAAAATAAGTGAATAGAAGAATCTGTGTCAAACGCTAGTGGAGATCTCAATGGTATGAGAGTCTTTGAACGAAAACGAGGAGCTGAGGAAACCTTACAGAGCGAGTATATATTCATAATGAGCATTTACTAACCTCTGAGTGGAGAGAGAGCGCAAGTAGAATGAAACCTAAGGCAAGAGAAGAAACCAAAGGCAATGATTTCTATTTTTGCGATAAAGATGCAAGCTTAATTATCAATTATTGTGTCCATCAGCATTTACCAGTGTTGTTATCATTTACCATTTTTACCATTATGTTTTTCTTCTTTGGCATTGTAGGTGTGAGTAAAATTAATTCAGATGATGCAAAACTTCAGTATCGTTCTCAACGCTAACTCTTCCCAGCGTATTGACCTCCCTGTCACGAGTTTTCGCGTTAAGAAGTGATGTTTTCACCACGCCCTGCTTCCGCAAACATTTATCGCAGCTCTTTCGTGCGCATGAAGAAATCCCCTCAGCTAACTTACGGGAATGGATCGGAGAATCTTTTTATTATATTTAATTATTAATACTTATGAGATACATCAGAAACAATGATCTTAATATTATGAAGCGGATGTATTTGTGAAGTGAATTACTGAGTACGAGAAGCGTATCACCCATCATCACATAAGTTAAATTAGGCTAAAGGAACTCAAAATTCTTAGGTTATATTACTCCATCTAACCTATACTTAAGACTGACAAGTCATTCATGCCGACATTTGATTCCTAAAGCCTATGTTTGGGCTTACAGCTCAATCAATATCATCTCATTCAATCAATTATTGAATGCTGACTATTTGAAACATAAAATCTATGTTTTCCGATAAAATTTACAAAGATGCTTTTATCGTCATTAATTGCACGCATATAGTTTCCTCTCCACTGTTTTTTTTGCGTGTTTAAAAGATGACTAATATGATACCTAAAAATTGATGGCTAGCAGGCATCTCGCAGAACACTTAATAATAATTCAAATTTGAATTCGAAAATAATACAACCACCCTCATCAGGGAAATTATCAAATTTTCACTATTAGAAACAAAAATGTCTTTAACTCACGGAATGCATTATAATAATTTTAAACCGCATATAATTTGCCATTCAAAATAAAATTTTAGATTTGCAACTAATGGATCCCATACGGATCAGAACTATACCCTCCTATTCTTTTCATGAGGAATACGTTGTAATTAAATACAACCAAGTAATGAGGTAAACGGAACCATTTTATTTTAAAAGCCCATCGTCTCCACTCCCGATGGACGATAACTAGATCCCCCGGCGATTCCGTAGAACAGCACTTGGGTGAACTGGGCTAAGGAGGCCTCAGTATGTGGTGTTGGCGAACTCAAGAGGCCAAAAACAGGAAGACTTGGGACTTAAGGAGCTACAAACCATCAGGTCTTGGGAGTCCAACGAACCTTCCAAAGTGCTAATTTTTTCACATCACCCTTATGCTACCCAAAAGCACATTGAGAAGTTGCGCAATAAAATCATGCAAATTATGGGTCTGCAAACAGGTTTACAATGGAATTGCCGAAAAAAATGATTTATTTTGAATTATTACCAAACGCCTGCGAGAATACCTTAAGAGGTTATTGAGAACATTTCATTCCGGAAATTCAGCAGCATTTTCCAAATTAAGACAACCTGAAAATTTAAACAAATTTGCATTATATCGCTTACTTTTCCCAGGTAGAGAGATTTGAAATTTAATTTGATGTGTACCACGCTTGCATTAGACTAGTTTTAAAAAAAAAGAAGATAAGACTAGTTATTAATACCAATCCTTTTTTATGCATGTTATGTAATGCATGTTTGGTGTGAATTCACCCCCTGTCCCACACATTTATGGTGGCTTGCAGGGTATTATGTAGATGTATCAATACTACAATTGTTCAATTTTTGTCTTTTGAGAGGTAATATCGAAACTCATGTAGCTATTCTTTTCTTGATACTGGTCATGTTCACATATTTGTAGTGAAATTTGACTTTTATAGGAATGAGGACAATTATTGTTAAAATTTTAACCTTTGGTTTTTATCATCACTTTTACTTCCTGCAAGTCTTCATTGTAGCAAATAAACGGGATGATTAACAAATAGAGTTAAGTAGTAGACTGAATATTTGCCAAAGCATAAATTTAATATCCACTTGAGCTTACAGCTCTGTGTAATTTAAATAAATGATTTGTATCTCTTTTACCATTGCTGCAAATGACAAAATAAATTATTTGTAAAGGAGAAAATTTCTCAGTTTGCAATAAGCCACGTGCTTTGCACATTAAAATTTCGGACAAACAATTATCCTATTTCTGTACAATACCAAATTAAGAACGAATTCCTCTTTATTGCAATTCACAACTAATCCCTCCCATTGTGAATTCGCGGCAAAACAATTGCTTCGAGAATACGTCCACGAGAACAATTCCGAAAAGATGATCAGATTCAAATCAGTATACGGTACTGTGAAGCCGTTAGCCATTCATGTACATGGAATGAATGCTTTTAACTGACCTCAGATTAAGAGTGAGTGGATTTTTTCCAGGTTTTAAGGCCATCTACAGCCTTTTCAATGACGTGTTTGTTCAGAATCAGCGTTGGAGAACAAAAGTTTCATCCTGTGGTACGTAAGGGCATGAACTCTTTCACAACAGGTTTTTGGTTGTCAAAGCAAATGCAACGCAAAAAATGCGATATCCTAATTTACATCCGGCTCCGTACCCATTTAGGGTTATGAGATTTGAAATACGCAAACGACAGAAATCATTATTTAGGGGGTATCTTAAGAAATCCCTGGAATATTCATGCACGCAAGTAATTCTACGAAAGGAAGACGTCAATAACCATCTAATGGCAAAGACTGATTAAAATTCCCTCTCAGAGTTTTATAATATTGTTACAGTAGTAGCTAAAACATATTTGCGGTAATACCGTGTACAATTATGTATGAAATCTTAAAGTCTTCAATTTAAGGGAATATAAGTGGGAAAAAGGAGTGGCTTGCGATCTTGTTGACTAAGTACGAGAGACTTCAGAATATTTGAAGTACAAACATGAACTATGGGATACGTATGGCTAGCGTATTGATACGGAGAAACTCTATAAAAAATTAGCACGGTCTAGTTCAAGGATCAGTAAACGTTGAGGCAGAAGAGCTTAAATCTGTCCCTCAAAAACGCTCAAAATTATGAGACATTTATAAATATATTTGTATACTAAAGGAAAACTAAATTACATTATATTAATTATTATATAGGTACTGTATTAAAGTATACTTTTACTAGTTATTATTATTATTGTTAATTCAAAGTAATATAACAAGTTGACATTAGTAAACGATACTATGTCAGTGTCATAAATTTATGCCAATATATAAAAATTTGATATATGACACTACAAGAGCTCATTTTGAATTTTAATTTTACTTCGGAGATACATGGACGCACCAAAAGAGCCCTATAGTTCGTGAGTCACAATTGGTCGACCTCTGTCAATCACTACAAAATATATTGTGATGTTCATATAAGGGAGACATGAAAAGTATTTATCTTAATTTTAATACCCAAAGGAATTAGCCGCTAAGGCTTCAAAGTCAATATAAGCAATGGGCATGAATAGATCTAAACCTGAAGAGGTTTCCAGCCTCTTAAAATGCAATAAACGAAACAAACAAATAACCTTACGAGATGATATATATCATGCAAAAAAATAAAAGCTATGCATTATGAGGATAGTTCAGGAGAGTATGAGGATGATTACAAGCAATGAATGGTGATTACCTTGGACAGCCTGGTTGTCAAAAGTCCTGCGTCACTTACACACACGGTCCGGATACATCACAATAACTTGAAAATGGTGCTATCCGCACATAGAGATTATGAAGTTCAAGTAATATTAACTCTGGCAACTTTAAACACTGGTTTAGTATTATAAAATGCCAAAGTAAATCACCAAGCCAGTCTCCTTAGTCGGAAAAGCCTACTGCTTGACGCTACTGCAAATTGACCCCTAAAAAAATATACGTATGTCCGGCGTTCTCTTTACTAAGCTGATGTCGTGAAATATATCACATACCTATGGCCTCAAAAACCTACCGTAAACAATTTATCCTCTAAATCCTGTCGTAAATGCGCTGTGAATACCAGCCACACGTTGATGACACATAGAATGTGTGCATAGAATGTCTCTTATTGCTCTTTTATTGCCACGAAGCGAAGCACAGGAGCTATTATTGATTGAAGAAATGTCCATTTCACGATGAATAGAGTAAAATTGATGCTTGGAAAGAAAAGTCTATTCCGTTGGCAATGATAAAACTAGCAGAATGAAATAATCATTGAACATTAATCTAATCTAAGGTGAAACCTAATTTGAAACTATTATATTAATTTTTGCACATAATTTTTTGGCATTCATAGCTAACATTTCACGTTCCTCTTAATTTCATGCTAAATATTTTCCTTAGGTAGTGATAGCATTACGATTCTTGGTTTCATCTAAGTTCTGTTTAAGCGGAACAGTTTTTTGCATGTGCTCAGGGTAGTAAAGTCTCTGATTGATAATGGATGCCTGATGATGGTTCAGCCCCTTGCCACCTACCTACCCTTGCGGTGGCTTGTTGGGTAATAGGCAAATGAAATTCCATACTTCAACATTTGTTGAGATATTCATCATCAGATAATGGAAATCATTATAGGACCTTTACTGATAACTTTAAAACATTTTGCGAACTCCAACTTAATATGTTAGACTGGAATATAATATTAAAATTAGAGAAATTGATTTCCAAATCAACAGATTCAAAATCTCTTTCTTTCCTCGTACAAGTATGGACGTGAGTAGCTGTAAATGTATCCAATAGTATACATTAATACAAGTGTATCAATCGATAGCATAGGTAGTTGCATGCTGGTATAAGGATTTTAGGTTAACCCAACTAAGAGCATGTTTTTGCATGTTTGATTTGGTATTTTAATTTTTTTAAATTGTGAACTGTATGCTAGAATATAATTACTAATCCTTTTTTATGCATAATATGTAGTGCATGTTTGGTGTGAATTCACCCCCTGCCACAAACCTTTATGGTGGCTTGCAGGGTATTATATGGATGTAGATTTTGGAACAATAATCAGCTCAGTACCACCTCCACCTATGCAGTGCAAGGTTTGCATTTCCATCCGATGGTATCCAAAGAAAGCACATTATCTCGAGCGCATCCCAGTAGGCTCAGATCCCGCCTTCGATCGCCGTGGCTTAATCGAGGCTAATGCGACATCTCCCTCCAGCGAGAAAGCAAACCGCTTGGCCATCTCTCCCTCTCGGGATCCATGCTTGGGCAGCGATGTGGGGATGGAAACGAGAAAAGATCGATGTTCTGCCGCCACGCTTTCCGATAAGGATAAGCGTAGATCCGTGGGCGAGCAAGAGTCGGCACAACGAGACGGGCATGAGCCTGGCTCTCTCGTAACAACCTCCCAGGCCAATAATCTCCTCACGAGTTCTCTTTCGCTGTGGAACTAGTTCGACCGCATCTCTCAGGAGAATTGCAGAGTGTGGATGGGAGAAAAGATTTCATCATCATTGGTCAACAATCCTAGGATTGGTTTGACGCAGCTATCCACTCAATTCTTCTATCAGCCGACCTTTTCATTGTGACGTAATTCTTCTGTTTTACATCCTTCACAACCTGTTCCATGTACCTCATACGAGACCTGCCTTTTCCAATCTTTCCGTTCACTTTTCCCTCAACGATAGTCTTCATCAGGCCATCATGTCTCAAGATATGGCCGATTAAGTTGTCCCTTCTTCTTTTTAGTCTGCCGATAACTCTAAAAAGAAGAAGGGACAACTCAATCGGCCATATCTTGAGACATGATGGCCTAATGAAGACTATCGTCGAGGGAAAAGTGAACGTGAAGATTGGAAAAGGCAGGCCTCGTATGAGATACATGGAACAGGTTGTGAAGAAAAGATATAGCATTAAGTAAAATGGTGGAGTCCTGCCCTTCATGCTCCTGCCCGGGATAATCCCGATTAACTATCGATATAAGAGCACGTTGTGGAGTGGATCTAGTTTTCGAACGGAGGAAGTTGGAAACCTAATCGATGAATTAGCTAGGGATCAACTGCCGGTCTTCGGAGAGGAGCGCTTTTAGTCTCGCTCATTCTGGCTCCAGGAGACTTCAAAGGCGACGATTGGTTTAGCAATCAGTCAGTGAGACGCATTTAATCCACGACAAAAGTTTCCTGAAGGAGAGAAACCTGTGTGGGGTGCAGTCGAAAGACTAAATTTATCCTAATGCGCATGTGGTGGTCAGGTATCAGGCTCTTAACATCTCTTTGACCATTAACCAGTTCCACATTATTTATCATGTAACCTTTAGCTTCAGTTCAGCTTTAAATAAAACCGACGGATTGTACAGTACGGTCCATCACTTGATTCAGGAACCAGAAATATGTAAGATAACTTTGCCTCGCTAAGTGATAACTTTAATTCACCAGCAAATGTAATGGGGGACGAATGTTTTGAAATTCCTGACACGAACCAAATTAGAACAATTAACATAAGCTTGCGTCGAATACTTTCCTAAAAGATGAAAAATAGCAGAGCAAGCATGCAAAAACTTGCTGTTAGTTTGGTTAGCTTAAAATCCTCATACCTACATGCAACTACTGATAATATCCATTGACAGACTTGCATTTATGTGAACGAGGAAAGAAGAACAATTTGAATATGTCACTTAGAAAATCAATTTCTATATGTTTGGGATTATGGTCCAGTCTACCATAGTAAGTTGAAGTTCGAAAAATAGTTTTAACGTCCTCAGTTAAAATATTGTCTTGGAATTTTACTTAAGAGATTGTTTGAATTTCAACCCAATGGGCTAACAATGATTCACATTTTTGTTCATTTAACAGACTGGTTACACTAATGTAGTTATCATACCGTCTTTTACAAAATCTTCCCCATGATCTTTGCTGCACACGTTCAAGTTCATTATTTAAGCGTATTTCGTAAGGAGAGGTTCATAGGTATACAACAGCTGAATTTGTCGAGAAAATTTACCACCTATATATTATTTGGGAAATAGTAACTGCGCATGCTCCCTGAATTCTTACAAACAGGTGTAATATAACCTGTAATTTTGTGAAAAATTTAACCCAACGGATTACTCTCCGCGATGCACAGTGTCTGAGGACCATTTCGCCGGCATTCCAGACAGCTTGCATGGTCCGTCTAACTTGGAATAATATCATCTCGGAGTGAAACACGCATGACTAAACTCTTCAAAACAAATGCTCGGTGGAGACCTTTAAATGAATTTAATTTGTGATATTTATTGTTCAATAATGGAGCAGGATATTTCCTCATTCTTTTTCAATAGTGCTAGGAGAAAATGTGATTCATACCTATAAAAATCATTTAATGTGTTTTAACATGCAATAAATATACTTTATTACAGCCATCATTTTTGCCAGTCTCAACTAATTTTTATGTGGCAATGAGCTGAAGTAATAATGGCTTCATATTCTAACATCAGTTTGTCTTCATTAAAGCTAAAACCATCATCTAGTTGCATTATATTTATAAACTAGGAATATCCTTCAATGACTATAATCAAAAGTCTCCAAGATCATCAATGTAGTGTTCAGAGCGAAGGCTTATTTCCAAAGTATCGCCCTATAAATAATGTTAATGATCCTCGTCCTTATTCGAGGTTTAACTTTAAAGTCGTTAATTGAGGTTAAAAGCATCATACGTATGGTATTTCGATTCTTGAGTGGCAATAACTTTTACAGGTCATAACTTCTCAATTAAAGTTCATGGGAAAGCATGTCACTCCCAAGAACACTCTATACTAGAACACTCCATGAATAATTTAGCTTCATGATATATCTAATGTATTATTTATGCGTTCGGAATTGAAGAATATCTCGTACAGATAGACATGGACCTTGGATCAAGTACTAATTTTTCGTGAATGTAGATTGGTTTCTATAAACTCAAATAAATGCATAATTTAGGATAAAGGAAGCGTAACCACCATTTTGCTTTTTCTGAAACAGTATTAAACTAATTAATTGCCATAGATACATGTAATTCATAGAGGAATCTGACATGGAAGTGGTAAAACCTGTCATTTTCCATACAGGTATTCCGACTAAAAAAAACGGGACAGCTTAAGTCGGGCACACCTTGAGACGCGATCTTCATATGAAGAAAATCGTTGAGGGAAAGTGAAAGGACAAACGCTAGAGAAAGACCACGAACGGGGTATATGGAGCAAATATCTAAGGGTGCAAAAGAGGGGGGTATGCTAATATGAGGATGTCATGCGACAAAAATATGCGTGGAAAGCGGCGTCAAACCAATCTTACGATTGATGACCAGTGATGATGAATAGCCAACAACTCCCTGGCTAGCAAACACTCAGTACGAGACAATAACAGGAATATAATGCAATAACCACCCCTGATATGCTTGGATATCTCATGTCATGCACTTGTGAACAAGTTTTCCAATTAGGACACATGAATGACCGTGCTTGCGTGGGAGATTGAATGAAAAGTTCAATGTGGATAGGTATATTTGTTGATCAAAACTAGGAATCTAGTGGGTCTAGAGTACTGGCCTCCAATTCCATGTGCCCGGGTTGAAATCTTGGGGGGGCCCGGGTTGAAATCTTGGGGGGGCCCGGGTTGAAATCTTGGGGGGGCCCGGGTTGAAATCTTGGGGGGGCCCGGGTTGAAATCTTGGGGGGGCCCGGGTTGAAATCTTGGGGGGGATCGGGTTGGTGTGGTGGCTAGAGTACTGGCCTCCCATCCCGAGGGCCCGGGTTCGATTCCCGGCAGTGGCGGATTTTTCAGTGGAAAACCGATCCCCACTTGAGTGTCTAGTGGAGGGCATTTCAAATTCAGTACTCCGTCCGTCGGATGGGACGTTAAGCCGTGGTCCCCCTGGCGCCTTTCGTTAAGAGTAGGCTAATGCCGACGCCGGGTTTCTCTCCACCCTTCCTCCGTTCCCTGAAAACTCCTACCAATATCCAATTATCCACCTATCCTATATGGCGCAAATGACCTTAGCTGTCGGTCGCCTCCCCTAAATAACCAACCAACCAACTTGAAATCTTGGTAATAGCAGATACGTTTCAGCGCTATACTGGTCCCTTTTTGAGTTTTACGCGGAGAAATTCTCAGCTTCAGTACCCTGTCCTTCGGAAGGGACGTTAAACCTGTGAAGTCTTTCTCTAAGAGCAAGCTAATGTCGGTACAAGTGTTCCCAAAACCTTTCCATGATTCCCTGAAGAGTTTCTTTTTCTGCAAAGCAATTTTCCACCTGCCCTAAATATTGCACACGACTTAAGCAGTCAGTCACCTCCCCCCGAATCATTCTTGCTACGTGAGCGGTATTACACGCTACCACGCAAAACTGACTGAGAAATCAATGAAAGAGCGTTGGGGAAAGATTAGAAATACAGGAATCCGCAAAAGAAATTTGTAGGAGAAGAAAACTTGTCGAGAAGAAGCCATGGATAACGGAAAAAGTCTTATATCTGATTAATGAAAGAAGGTATAAGAATGCGAAAACTGAAGAAGGGCAGTTTTGCTAATCGGCCATATCGACAAGACGGCCGGAAAGAAAGATATTTGGCGGTGAATTACTTGGCAGCGTCCATAGAGGTGATGCAGGGCAGCGACATCTGTGGGAAGGGGGTGCGGAGAGACAACACATTCTCGGAATGAGTTATAGAGGGTCGAAAAAGGTAATTGAGCGAGCGTTGGAATCTCCAGATGGACGGAGATTTGGCAACGCCGCAGACGGCATCTCCGAGCAAAAACGACTCTCCGGCAGATCCCCCCCTCGCCTGTATTTTTCTCTTTTTCCTCCTTTCAGCAGCCTCCGATGCTGCAGCATCTCCTCTCACCGCCCAGGATCTCTCATTACCGGACGGCCTCAACCACTTCGATCACGGCTGAAAGCCTTAAGGGAGCCCACCTGTCTCGGGGACTCAAGGGCACTGGGCACCCTGGTGCATCCGGCTGGCCGCTCAGGCGGTCGCAATACACCCTCGACCCCTCTAAATTGTACGCACCCGCCCACTACACGAGGCATTTGCGGCACTACATCACGGAGAATGGGAATCAATCCTCTTTGCCGAGGCCGTGGAGTCTTATATTCGTTTGAACGGTAAAATTTAATTCCAAGGGGCTGTCAACAGAAATTGTAAAATGTAAGGTTTTGTTAGTACTGTGTGGCTAATGTGTAAAATAATTGATTTATGTATGGTTTATTTTCTCCAGAGGCAAACGTATAAATTCCTATTTCATTTCAGTGGTAGCCTCATTTTTGTTCTGTATGATAATTCAAATGTGTGTTAAATTGCCGAGAGTTGGTGCTTATAAATATTGTAAAAACAATGCAGCAGCAATTCTCCATTGTTAAATTGCTCTAAAGAACAAAACTGTAAATTAATTTTTCCTAATTTTCTGTATTTGTTCCAGGGGAAAATGTCTCAGAACATAAATAAATACTTATCATATCATGTGAGATTTGTTTTGTGGGCCGCACTGCTGCTTTTATTGGTACCTTTTTAAGGGATATTGTTGGTGCTGAACTTTAAAGTGGCTAAATTAACTTTTACTGAAAGGCAAAATTTAATTCCAAGGCATTGCCATCCAGTCGAGGTTTGTATGTCACATTTCTGCTAAATTGGTACCATTTAAAGATTTATTGCTGGTGCTGAAATGTATATTTTCACGACATCAAAGCAGGAGTTGTGAACAACCTATTGTAACGGTTTACCAATTTATTAGTTTCACGTGACCATGCAAGGCCTTGTTGCATCTCCTTCTGGTCACGTGTGACACGACCACGAAAAATCATGCTCAGGCGCACGGAAAGCCGTCAGGCTTTCCACCCCTGGTTTAAGGAACTGTGCGCAAATATTCCAGAGAAAAGTAGACGGGAGAAATGGTTAATGAGACCACTATTGGAGGTTGCCTGACTATTAGGTATACATGATGTCAATAAAGATTCGATTAAAAACTGAGGTGCGATACCATAGAAACTGTAGCATTTTGTAAAACATAAAATAGTGTTCAGCCCAGTCGATTTTTGATAGGTGAGGGTAGAGCTCACCCATACTAAGCCACTGGCGCAAAAATGCATACATTCAGGGTAATGCTAATGCACATCAAACATGCATTACATACCACGCTTAAAAAGGATTAGTAGCTATAAAAAAAGTGCTCAACCCGAAGTTTGGTTTTTGATAGTTGAGGGTACTAGGTCACTGGCGTGTGAAATTCACACATATTCAGGGTGGGGGGGGGGCAGTATCTTTCCCTCGGACACCTGCGATTTCCTACGATGTTCTAACACGCAGAAAATCGATTCGCGAGGATTTAAGGTGGGTGTGTCCAGAAAGGCCTCTGCCCGTGATTTGAAGCTGGGACCCTCCGGTCGGTAGCTCAGCGCTTTACTTAGGGCAACAATGACCCCCTAAGTAAAACTGTAAAAATAGGAATGGGAAAAATGCCTCACTCGGCTTTAGGAAGGACCCGGAAGGAGGTGGGTGTTTAAAGGCTTCACACGTGATTGAAGCTAATTGGCGATTAGGAATCACATATGATCGAGGTCAAAACGGCAGATGTATTTCCAACCCCATATAAATCAGGAGAACAAATATGAAGACGGCACAAGCAGCAAGACCTAGGCTGCTGAATGGAAACGTACAGCATTTGCCTTTCTCACGTATCATCCATGGCCAAAATATGAATACAAACTAACCCTTCAGCAAAATAAAATCATTTTTGCATTCAGTGTTTCCAAGATATCTCTTTGCAATTCAAACCATTCTTCGCAGATAATGACCACGCATTCCAGGGATGGGTCGAGGGGTAATGCGTACATGGTTTGAGACGAAGTCAAGAACATAAATTAAATGTTTTGTTATACATCGAAATTGTAGGGGAATCAAAGTACCATCAATGTAATCATGCTATAACACTCTTATTTTGGCTAACTTTGTTCTATAGCAATCCAAAAATAAGACATGAATAAAGGCATGAAGAAAAAAAATGGCGATTTTCTCAATGTTTCAGAAGCACGCAGTCCTAGACAACCAACCAGTTAAGGGCCACATTGGCAAGGAGCTTGAGATCATTACTGCTTTTTTTGAAGAATTGTTTTAGAAGAAAGATAAAAAGGTGCCTACCACCTTCTATATAAGGCAATTTTACTGCCACGGGAGCTCGTTTTTGGGCACATAAATTGAGACTGTACGCTTTAAGAGAGCTTCTACTCCGCGGACGTTCCACCATGAACTTCCTCCCAAGATTTATTATATAACAACGAGTTGAGAAACATGAGCGCGGTTTACGATGGCCTATAAAAAATATGCACATATTATCCTCATAAAGTCCTCCCGATTTACCTAAAAGTTACAAAGGATTAAAACCCACAAGGAAAAATATTTCTTAAATACGACCCTGAAATTTTTTTCACGTCGCAATTCATCGCACTTTCGGATGATTTACGCCATATATACGACAAAAAACATTCTATTTTCGTTTATATTTTTAATTATAAGTCTTTCTAAAGATAGTTTTGAACAATAGTTCAACATTATTAGGTAACTAAACAAAACTAGATATAAATTAAATAGAAAGAGATTCCATTAAAGCTGAGTTTTAATTGGAAAATATCCTACTTTGCTCTTTGCTGCACATGCAAATAGATTTGCTCATGTCGTAGAGAAAGTGGCATAGCTTGAATTTACCTAGGAATTAACGCTTACTTCCTCGAATAAAAACAGTAATCAAAATATTGGATGTGGTGGACTGCATGTGCTGAAACATCAACATTAGTCTTTTATATAAAATATTAGGTATCATTAGTTAAACGTTTACTCCCATTGAACAACGGTGTCTACATCATACTAACGTAAACCTAAGCTATAAGAATTATCCATGCCCTTGGTAGGAGTGTCCCAGTAAGCCTCAGGTCGGCCCGATACCAATTTGACTACGGAGGTCTGATTAGCTGACAGTAAAGTGAGCAATAAAAACATTTAAATTCGCTCGGAAAATAGGCGACTACATTATTGGCGAAGGAATATAATTAAGGCACTCCCTCCGTGAATATATTCAATTTGTTCCCATGCTGACGGACCCGGTGGCGGTGTATTAAATTCGCCGTCAGCCAACCGTTGGGTCACGGTTCGAATACCGCCCAGGTGAGTTTTCTACCACCTGGGGCTTGGATGTGAGCTTGTAGCTCCTCCTGATGGGCCATAAGTTGGGGAGCACTTGAGCGTGATTTCGTTAAAATATATATGACCACTTCAACTTTATTTTATTAGGTCAATCAATTATACTAAAAACGAATGCAAATCGGATGCCAATACAGAGTCAATTACCTCACACCTACATCGGATACCAGCAGCATTACGATAATTCTCAACTGGCTATATTGAAACTCTCGCGGAGCATGTCATACAAGTTCCGGTTGGGAGACCCTGCTGGTAGCTCTGCACGTGTACTTCTCCTTCCACACTCGTCCTCCGTACGACTGCCTCGAAGACAGTTCGGGGGTACGGCAGTCAGTCTCACGGAGATCCTCCGCCACACTCAGCTCTTTTTAAGACTCCGGGTCGTAAAGTGATGAATATTACGGAGTGTGGACCACCAAGAGCCAAACTCCACTGGTGAGAGGTGGGAGGTGGCTTGAACGGAGTCGTGAGAAACAGCTTTGAGGGTAGATGCAGGCCAAGTCGATTGAGCGTGTTTCGGGACCCGCCTGCCGGCTGGTGACATTTGCACGACAAACAGTTGAAATTCGACGTGCGCAATAACCTCGGTACCTTATGCCTCATTTACACTACTAGCTTTTTACGATGGCGAGGCTTACAATGGTTGTAAATCGGCCGTGTGAACACAAGTTGCCGCTAATCCTGGTAAACTTTTCTTCCACGATTGAGTTACAATGGTTGGCGCTTGTTGCTGGCATTGTAAGTGCGTGTAAACGCAAGTTAGTAGAAAGGTTTCTTTTGAAAATGGAAGTGGAAATGAACGTAGAGTGTTGAAGACGAAAAGACCGGATCGCACTATATGGATCAGAAATGATTATTAATTACAAGGATATTTATTTAATCACACTGTAATATATTTTAGTAATTATATGACTACGTTCCATTGATTAGGTTGTTCAATAATGGTATCAAGTAGTTTGCTTAGTCTCTGAATCCTGAATACGTAAGCTTATGTATTTATTGTATGTTCCTATCTGACCGTGCCGAAAATACGATATACATACCGAAAGTAAGTAATTAAGAAGTTGCATGCATTCGCAGGAAATTCGAATCACGTTATGTTTTACGTATTCGCTCCTTAGGACAGCGTTTCAAAGTGTTTTCATCATTATACCTTTAAATAGCTCCATTTACAACCAGCAGAAAATGGTAAACCTTGAATAACCGGATTTAAAAATACTGAAATTTGATAAGAACATTAAAGTCATTATGTATACTTGTATATTCTATTTGGGCGTATGAACTTGCCTACCATATGGGATAACATAAGCGATTACTTGATGAGAGGTGGGCAATTAATCATGGCTGAATGCATTTCTCGTTTCGTGATCCCCATACATAAGTTAAACTAAAAAACAAATAGGCAAATAAACGTTAATACTTTTAGTGATAAGATATAGGTTGAAATATGGGAGGAAAGAGGTAAAGATTGAATGCGTTAAATATCTGAAAAAAGGAGGAAGTCACGGATGGCGTTCATCGTTGTACATCGTTGACTTTATGTAGTTTTTAGCGTATTATTTTGAAGCGATTCAAAGCAAATGGCCGTAGCATTCAATTTTATAATTAAAATTAAAGTTCAGCGAAGTAACCAACACAGAATATAATGAGTATCTCAGATATAAGACCCACAGTCAATCATGAGGAAATAATTTAAGAAGAATATTGTTGATAGGGATTTATCAAAAGGGATCTAGGAAACTGCATTGATAACGTTCAATAAAATAACTGCATCTAATTTGCACATTAGTTAAAATACGCAGTCTTGCCACTGCTATTTTTGGAATGCTTTCAAGACAAAGTCCTTTCGCTACCCTACCCTTCATTGTTATTTTGACTTAATTTTACTCTCCGATATATGTCACTAGAGTCTTTATGATGGTTCTGGGTAGGCCTTGTAAACGCAAGGTAGTTTTAGTCGTCATATTAACCATCATTCTACCCTAGTAATGTAAAAGGGGCATTTGCGACCGAAAAGACAAATGCCTGCAGTAGTGCGCACCTTGTTCTCTAGAGAAATAAACTATTACAATCAACAGTACTATACTAGTAGATAATATTCGATGGTATTGGGTTTTCGTGGAGCGATTGCTTGCAAATAAAAATCAAAGATCACCCCAGAACGCGTAGTACAGCAAAAAGAAACTGACCCTTGGCAACATACAAAAAATGAATTGAAATAATTTTGACTTAAGGCAAAGGAGACGAAAATATCCATTGGAACATTTGGTGCAACCAAAGAAGACTAATATTTCATTCAAATTTTTCGTATGGTACAAACAACCCACTAGAATTATTAAAATATTTCGGGAATTTGGGTTCAAAATAAAGTCTTTGTTTCGCAAAAATGAACTCTAAATTCACATTCAATAGAAATTATATCTAAGAGTTATTTTAGCATTCTTCGGACCGCACGGTCAATTAAGTATGTTATTAATACTTTAACCGTCAATCAGGTGAAAAGTGTGTGACCTAATTAGCGACACTAGCTTTTTCTTTTATTTATTTGTATTTAAATGCATTCATTTAACACTTTACATTTCTATTCTAAATCTCGGCACCCTTTAAGACGATGATATATTCATTTAGTTCATTAATCATGCATATCCGTGGATATGAAATAAATGCACTAATTTTGAGGTCAATAGATACTACAGACAGCAGAGCAGTCGCCATTATTTCACCACGTGAACATGCCAATTACCGATCCAGTTAAGCCTCGTCTTAGCGTGGGCATAGACCGCGAATATATTTCATGCACATGCAGGCTTGCAATTTATTTCCATTCACATCCACTTGAAAATTACCTCTCCTTCCCTTCTTACATACCCTAGCAATTATCTAAATAAATCTTTGCATAAAGGTCACGTGGCGCAAAAAGACTCACACTCCATCGGCGAGCAAAAGCTTCGCTCACAAAACCGATTGTCCTTGGTGCATTGCGAGTCAACACATCGAATTAAAACTATCTACGATATCTATGCTTAGGATAAAAATGTATAGAATTGATTTTAGCCAGGCAAAAAACTCAGGCCTTTCGTGTCGCAATGCAGACAACATCATTTTATATCGAACCTAATTACCGTGGGTAAAAAATGACTTAGGAAATAAAAATGGAACATTTATTAAAGTATTGAAAGTATTAAAAAAGGTAAAAGTATTGAAAAAGAGAAGAATACTATTTATACATGCTTATCGCCCAATAGCAATCCTAGAAATAAACGTAATGTCAGCGGCAAATAAGTATAAAGACAGCTAAATCATTGTAGCCAATGACGCGTACCAATTCCAACTTTTGTCTAAGTTTAGAACTCAAGAGCATCGAAATGATTACATCTCAATCTCATTTATGCAACGTTTGCCATTCCTACCTCAAAACTGTTTCATGTATATTGCATAGATGGTTATGTATTTGGCACACTTTTAAAATTTTCAATAGTTACCCTTTTTAGGAAAACGTGTACTTGATGATCGCACTAATGGAGCGCTATACTTGGAGAAATGGGGTCGTTCAGCATATTTTTAAAATGCAGAATCTGATAGTGTTATTAAGGCAAAGGAGCCTTATTTATCCGTTTTTGATCCGTGGACTCATTATCGAGGTATAAGCGGCGAAAAACTGATGTTTTCAACCCTTTCGAAAAAGTGGGCGTGCTAATTACTCCTACGTCATCTTCTTCGTCCAATCACAACTGAGACTGCGGAGCTCCTTCGCCCAATCACAAAGGGGGACACACGGCTAAATCTGCCTATGGAAGTGGTTGTGAGACTTAATTCGGATTATTTCATCTACATCTACATGATACCCTGCAAGCCACCGCCAGGGTGTTTGGCAGGGGGTGAAGATCACGAAGCATTCACTACCGACATGCAAACAAGCAACTAAAGTGTCTCACGCAGCTAGATTATTATTATCTATAGTATTTGAGGGGTTAATACATACATCATGCACTACAGAATACTCTAAAATATTTCCCCAAACCTATCCCTTTGCTATGCTGCCTATTCCGTTCTCTTGTAGTACGGGGAAAAATGCCATTTTGAATCAGTCAGTACCACAATCTATCTCTCTAATCTTATTTATCTGGTCGTATCTAGCATAATGCGCTAGTGTTTTTAATATGTGCCTAACATCTTCATTAAAGCTATCCGATTAAAATTTCTCTAATAGATTTAATCTATACTTTAACCTACGCTCTGATAATGATTCCCACCTTAATTCTTGTGTTAATTCTTAAACACAACTCAACCTATCGTTACACCTTATAACAAACCTAGCTGCTCTACGCTGCACACTGTCTAGTTCTCTGATCTAGATCTCTGATTTCGAAAGGTACTCCACATTCGACTACATCATAATTTGTGAATAACTTCAGCAAACTTTAAGTCACGCCTAATTGTATGCTGAGAACTGAGTTAAGATTTTAATATGGTCAAAAATCTCAACTACAGTCTCAATTTTACCGCTTATGTCATAAAATCTCTATTACGAGTACAAAAGGGTATACTGATTTTCCTTGGTTTGATCGGAAGCGAGATACAGTGTGGTAGTACCAACTTTGTAGAGTGAATCTTCACACCAATTTCACTCGAAGTAAGGATTTTAGGGCGTAAGCAGTACATGCAAAATTGTTGCTGAGATTCTGAGTGTGGCCCTAAATCCGGTCAATTGCGATTAATGCTTTCGGCTTAAATGATTTGATTTTCGATAAGCACCATGATCCACTTCCACAATTTCTTCCACAATTACTTTTCATAAGTTTCATTCATGACTTGCGTTGTTCATTACAGACGGAATTTCTCTTCAGCTATGAATAAAGCAAAGAAAACGAAAATAGGGTACAAATATAGCTCACAGAAGCCGCTCCACAGAAGAACCTAAATAAATGTGAGTGAGATACCACCTCTCCAACGCGGCTAATGTAGGCAAAAAGAGACGGTAAATATCTCCCTATAGGGTCAAGGACCAAAAAAATCCTGCTTTTAAGGTTGAGTCTGGATTTTGGGGCACTGCATAATAAACCAGGTAACTTAAACCAGCTACGTCTTGTTTCTCTTCAGTTATTATAAAAATATTAATAAAAAATACGTATAATCTCTGCTTCCACATAAATCGTTACAGCAGAAACATCGAGTAAGCAAACAAATATTACTAAAACTTCTATTGATAAGAATAAGATAAATATCAGCCGATGTGATGGAGCCAAGCCGCGAACAAAATGAGGGATAAATTCAGAAAGTGACGTTCTTCCGAATTAAAATCCAACTCCCATCTTCAGCACGTTTTGTTTAAAATAGTACAAGATTAAATACGCTGTCATGAAACAAATTTAACTAAATTAGATTATCCAAAGCAAAAGTAGCAACGTTTCATGGCAGTGATTTAAATCTCTCTGAAATTTCTCTAAATAAAATACGATAAGTCTGTTGAAACAGTCCAATGCTTTTTGAAGGGTTTTTTTATTGGAGGGCTAGAGATGAATTAGATTACTTGGCCCATTGTTATCCGCATACTGTGCATTTTGTGATGTAAAGAGAATGCGCAGTTTATAAAAAGAATTGAAGAACTGTGGCAGGGAAAACTGTAGAATTATTTAGTCTGCTAATAGCTCACTTAATAACATTTAAATGAACAATAAAGTTCTCATAAATACTCCTCTGTTTTCAATTTCAAAGTTTTAAACCTCGTGGAAGCGAAAGAAAAATTAAGAAGTGGTTCAGTATTACGGTAGAGATTGTGTCAAGAAAATTTTGAGGTGTCCCGAGTTCGATAGAAGCTTGGGAGGAATAGCTTCAGTCATCACCAAAATTGCCTCAAATTTACTCAAGTGTAGCGGAAAAGAATGTATGTTATGTGCAACATTTCCTTCGCTATAATAATGATTGTTATAACTTCTGTCCCAAAAGATGAGATAATGAAATTACGCGACGGTGAATTGACATGTTCCATATTTAAAACGTTCCTTAAGGTTGTCGAGAATACTCGTTATTTAAATCCATCCGTTGAGGATGGATGACGAGAATTCTAGTCATTTAGGCGCACTATGGTAAAAATTTAAATTGTATTAATTATGTATGTGAGTAATATTTGTCATTTGCCT
Organism: Platycnemis pennipes; assembly: GCA_933228895.1. Classification (NCBI taxonomy): domain Eukaryota; kingdom Metazoa; phylum Arthropoda; class Insecta; order Odonata; family Platycnemididae; genus Platycnemis; species Platycnemis pennipes. The sequence continues at coordinate 119,430,124 of OW121854.1, read as the reverse complement.
CCCGTTAATTATTATGAATAATCGTAGCATAATTGTCAAACACCAGACCTAATTTCGTTAATTTTCCCCATTTGAAACATTTTAATCTCAGTCCGGTGTTCTGTAATGGCGCGTAACTTCAATTTGATCAGCTTGAAACTTAGTCGTCTTCCCTCTTCAATTCGGTGGTAATATTTCTTTCACGGCTTCCTCGGTCACCCCACCTCTCTCCCATTGTGATTTAGACCGAGTGGAATAAACATTTTCCCATTTTGGTCGCCGACAACGAAGGGTTCACACGTACAACCTCGTTGGCCTTGGAATCACCGGGGAATTTTTTGAAAATCCAGCTCGGATATATTTGTCATCTCCACCAGAAATATTTCGTCAAAAAAGCGGCGGGCTGAGGGCAATCACCAAGGTTACGGATTAAGATTCGTCTGCCCTTGAGTTCTCGAACCTGAAACCTTCGCCTCTTCCGAAAACCTGGAATTGGGTTAATCAAAGGGGCAGAAGCCGAAAAATGAGTCATTTGTTCGCTCACGTCAGGTGGCGGCCTAGTTGACTCCACTGCCGTTGCCCTCTCCGATGGCGCTCAACATTTACTTGACGGCCACACGGAGAATTCTGATATCGACGAGCTTCATCTTTGCGAGATCGGATTGAAAGGGAAACCGTAGAAGGAGGGGCTCACCTGTGAACGAAAGAAATTCAAATTAATTAAGAAAATAACAAGAAGAGAGGGGCAAACATTTATATAAATCAAGCACTGGTCAACAGGGCTTCTACGTAAAAAACTATAAATCAATGGAAATTGAAAAGCGCTATCACGCTAAAAAGGCCCAATCCCTTCCAATCCTATTGTTCTGACATTTCTTCCCGATCTGAAGAGCCTAATAGTGCTGAAAAAGACTTTAAAACAACCATGTATCACACTAAAAATGAGATTTGAGCTGAGATTGTTGTTTGTAAAGGTTATGTGACATTGCGCGGAGTGAAACCGAAATAAATTACATTAAGGAATATCCATTTACCCATAGTATATCCGTCCATCCACTAAGCAACCAAGTAACGCTCTGTAAATATTTTTCAAACCCTCCATTAGTAAATTTTTATCAAAAAACCAAGATAATATACCAACGATTTCCCTAATGCATTATTTTTAAACAATCATGAGTAATATTAACAATGTGGGTGAGAATTTTTTTAAAACTGACAATTTTAAAGTAATTTCACACGATCCAGATACCAATGATTTTAATTATGAGTTCTGGATGAGATTGGATATGTAGATATATGTTCCAATGCATAAAAATAACGCTATCGAAGCAGCATGAAAATTCCGCTTTTTAAATGTAATGCTTCAAGGTTAATGAACGAAAAAACCTAAAATAAAGTGTTATGGCAACAGAAATCCGTGATTTACATCTTTCTATGTACATGCATTTTGATGTGAAAGAGAAAAAATGTAACTCACAAGTAGCTCTCGTGCATTTGTCTCGTGCACGGGCGTTGTGTTTCCAATATTAATTCCCTATATGTATACTCGCAACATCCCATTGCAAGTTCCCGACAACCGAAAAGCTGAAATGGCAACAATGCTCAGGGGACACGACAATTTGACAAATTTATAATATAGGTAAATTATGCCGAGGGTTTCGTTCGGTGAGACTTGATGCAGAAAAAGTTTCCTGTTTCATTCATTGGAATTAGAATTCCATGTGAATATTTTTCATCAGTTGGTGAATTAGATGAAAAGTTTCAAAGCCGAGACTAAGCATGAGTTTAGCTGAGGTCGAGTAAGACTGAGCGGTGCACCGGCAATGCAATATGAATATGATGACACAATAGTCGGCAGATAGTGCGATCTATCAGCGCAAACAAAATGCAATGGCAATGCAATGCAACAACCTCAAGAATTTGCATGAATGCGAAGATTCAATGTCATTCTATACCATAAACCATTGCCAGTTTATATCGCCAATTAGATATTCTTGGGCTGCTATATAATTTTGGTATCGTGATGTGATATTCAATCACACATAACTTGCATCACTAAATCAGAGTCAGTGTTCAAATTGTTAATTTATTTTCCCCGCGACAAGTGCATCCAAATAAATCTTATTGCCAGCAAAATGCTTTATGCTATCTATTTCACAAATGATCAGTCCAAAAAATATTACGAAGCGTCAAAAATGCTAGAAAATTCCCTCTGATCATTGGCATTTTTATTTACAGCCTTGAATACTCTATTTCATCATTCATAATATTAACTTATGAAATTGCTCTTTTCGTAGGAAATTTTCTTATTTTAAGTGACTCAGTTGAAGTATTGGCATAAAGCTGTCAGTTCAACAGTATTTTTAAAAATCTAGGACCACTCCGAGGGGCGCACATGCAGGATAAAGCCTCGATGATAAATCGCTGTATCGCTTCGCTTGGATGAATATACCAGATCCATTCATTACCCCTTAAGAAGACTGCGGTATTCTCGTGACAGTTCAGGCCTGAAAAAACACCGTATATGGAGGAAAAACAGCAAAGGTGTGCGGGAAAAAATCGAAGGGCGTAAGCAGCAGACGGGGCGTTACAAATAAGGCGGGCGATTTGTTTTTCTAAGAGACCGGTCGCCTTTGATGGCCGCCGGACGCTGCGGTAAATCTAGAACAATGCAACGGGACTTATAAAGATGTCACGTCTATCTGAGATCGCGTGGCCGGCCATTTATCACGACCAATCGTAAAACACGCGCTGCCGTCTCCTTGCGGAGGAAGATTACGGAGACGGGCGAGACGCCGAAGGGAACCTTCAAAGTGCATGAATGCTTGGAGCACTGCATTAGACAGTGCATTAGTTGTCGAACGCGGTCCTATTATGTAGTCACTAAAGCTCAAATAGTTCGGGCACTTAAAGCGAGTCCCTAAATTTGCCACATCCTGCTGAATCCTTAAAACCTATCAGTATATATCTACGGAAGGATTCATGGTAATGAATTAAGTCCCGAAGCAGATCTTGTGGAATTGGTTGGAAAGTAAGGAAAGGACTCAGTGAGTTCTATCCTTTCTGTACGTGTGACTAGTCTTACGATTCTATTTTAATTTATTTTTTAGTGAAAATGATTCGTCAATCCATTACAGGGATGGAAAGGTCAACTGGATTATGAGATTATGAGGTTGTAATATCCCTTCGTATTAGTGCTTTTTTCTTTGAGCTGTCGAAACATTCTTGGCATAAATAATTCAAGCAACTAATTGAGTATACTTAATTTTACATTTTATGCTCATCAAAGGAATTAAGAAGGATTATGTTTGTTGATTACGGAGAAGTCCATTCAAAGCCTATCCTTCATTTTGACTGGATGTGGGGGTCACACTATTACACACCCACGGTAAAGAGGAAATCAAAATTATTGTTCAGCGTAATGAAAAGTCTAACAAACCCAACTCCATGAAGGAAAAAAGCAAACGATCTTGCCATTTGACGGATGCTATTATGATAACATCCCTCTCTTTAACGGTACCTGTAGTCAGGAGAAAGAAAGATACGTAGAGGAAGTTCTTCCTCAGCCCCGAAAAGGTAAATGATTCCAGGCCCTTATCCCCTTTTTTTTACGACGACCTTATCTTATATATTTTCGAAAATAATAAATATTCAGCTTGAAAAATATGTTATCTTGATGAATTTTATGCCATTGATTACCAGTTACCTTTATTAACTTCAATTTTTTTAAAATTTCAAAAATTTCATGCATAGCTGGACAAAATAAGTACCATATGCCAAACGCAATCTCACTGGTTTACAATTCTCTGTGCATAAAATGGGAATATACCAGGATCATCTCACACTGGAGAACCTTTTCCTCGCTGTACAATTTGTAGCCAAATCTAAATTAAATTTTTGAACCTTGAATCTCAGGTTCTGTCACTTTCACTCTTGATATTGGTTGTAGGAAACTAAAAAAAAACTCACCGATGAATTAAAATTTACAGAGCAAATAACAATAATTAATATATTTCTATAACTTCGTCCATTTTTTTCAAGCTTCTTTTGGCTCACCTTGCGGTCCTACTTCTACCAACACCAGGCCAATAAACCTCTCCACCTTCATATTCTTGTAGCATCGAGCGAATCAGCCTGCAATGGCACGCGCATTATTGAATCAAGGCGTTTTTCGTTACTTGGGGAGACGGCCAACAGTGTAGGTCTTTCGTTCCAACAACCATAGGTGAGTTATTGAGCATGCGAAGGACGCGGGTGGAGGGAAACCTAGCGTCGGCATCGGTTTCTCCCTTACTTAAGATGGACGGAGTACTTAACCTGAACGTGTTGTCTCCACACCTCATTCTAGAAGGAATCTGTACACCACCGAAAATATCCACCTCTGCGGGGATTCGATTCCGGGCCCACGTAGTGGGGAGCGAGAGCTAAAGCTAACTAGATACCCATCCGTCCATTATCCACCTTAGGCATATCCCGTGCTATCCTGTAAGCAGTCCCTTCCAACTCACATTTATTCCGTCAAAGTTTCCTTAAAACAAAATGATCTTAGAATTTCGTCGATACTGGTGGACGGCAAGCCAATTTTTCCGGGAACGAATACAGTCAAAACCTTTTAAACCAATAGTCATATTTTATATTAGATTATAAATCTCTGTTTCGCCTAGAGATATGGCATTCTAGATTCATAAGTCCAACGGGAACCTCCAAGGATAACCAGTAGGTATCTCTTGTTTCTCTTGAGACAAAATTAGGGCGTTTCATGTCGGAGGCAAGTCGATTTGTTCTAGAAGTTTTTAGATGATTTCATAACGGCCAGTAGGTGTATCTAATTTCCTAGCCGTGAAGCAGGCAAACGCGTAACTAAAAGAAATTTTTACGCAAAAGCTACCCCCTTGAGAACCCGATGGTGCAACAGACGGTGGAGAATTATGGTCAGCTTTTTGATTTTTTTAAGTGATCCGTGAATTCCCCTTTTTAAGCCACTCCAGAGGCGGTTACAACTCGTTGATTCCCACTCTGTCAGGGGCATTGACCAAGCGTTTGACACAGTTCAGTCAGGGACGAAAAAATTAATCAAAATAACAACAGAGACCTGCCGTGCCCAACTTGTTCAGATACGGATTCAGTTTAGAGGTAACTTTCATTATGGCTATGTTCGGATCTATACCGAGCCATAAAATAACTCTGCATGTTAAGGAAAAGACCAAGCTCTTTGTGACAGCCTTTTCCAGTGAATAAATGTCATAGCACGAATCTTATGGGATGCAAAATTCAGTGAACACGACCTGGAGGTCATTAATTAAGGTTAAATGACCCATCAGAGAACGGAAACATGCCATGTATCTCGCCTGCGTCCTACCTTGGCTATATATTTCTGAAGCGCTATTGGGTGTGGATGCATTTGTATGCAGTTGTAGACGCAATCTCTCAACTAACAAATGTCTAGTCACATGCTCGATATCTATCCATAACATGTGGAAACAGTTAATCTTGGCGTTGTTGACCGAAGGTATGCGTCCCACAGGAACAGAGTTGATAACATTCTCTACGGAAGTATAAGCTCCTGTCAATGTTCTATTTAAAAGTAGCTTCATAGTATTTGAGGGATTAATAGTCGGAATACAACTCAGATTAATCATCAATATGAGAAGGAATGAGCGCATTGCTCTGCTAACCACTGAGTGGTGGACTGTTGGAGACCCTCGGACCCTGTTACAATCAAATGTAATTATCTATTTTATATTCCAATAATATTGGAAGGAAGTGATGGCTTATTCTATTCTAATACTATTGCTAATTATAATCCAATAAGATTTCTTTCCAATCTATTATACGATCAAAAACTATGAACTGTTTAGGAAGCTAGTGACCATAGTATGAAGAACTACATACACCTTTATTCCAAATATTCTTGATGCATGACCATAATCAATTTGTTGAGATACACTTACGTCAATTACCAATATGTCTGTAGAGGGACGATGTAGGTATACTATTGCATTAATTATAATGCTATCTTCAGCACCATGTGCAAGACCGTACATTCATTGAGGCTAAATTTATCCACTCGTGTTATTAGCAACGAGCTTAATCGCATTCGCATTATGCGAAGCCTTCCCATGTACATCAGCGAACATTCTCTGTCACTGGCGTACTGTCGCCGGAGCGAATCGTCGTTAAGGAGAACAAGGGTAGCAGAGCTATGAGGGAGAGTGGAATTTGAAATCAAACGATGTGAATCTCAGAGCATCACTCTCTGCGGTGTCCCCCCTCCAATTCGCGTCGCCGCCCGTCAACCCGAGCGAATTATTCGCCGAAGAGATAGCCATCGTCTTTTCGCCGCCGAAGATATTTTGATAAGCGCCATCCATCACGGCGAACGCCACCTGCGGAGAATTCAGCGCCATTTTGTGCCCGTGCTTTAATTGCGACCTCAGTGCGCGGAGAAGGTAAGCCTTATTGAACAGAGGCAACGGAGCCAAGGCGAGGAAGGCTCTGTCTGCTTCTCTTGGCCTCCTTCCTTCTCCCTGCCCACGGACCCTTGTCAATCTCCACTCGCCCTCATCCGCGTGCACACATTTTAATTACCTCCAGACCGCTCGCGAAGAATGCCTAATGCCGCCGCACTGCGTGGAATTTACAACAAGGCACTTGAATAAGAGCAACGTACCTTTCAGGTTTTCTCTAAGACAGATCTAAAAGCCCTTTTGTCGAATGAGGAGATAACGGAATATTTAATGAGATTGCGAGATCAAATTAGTCTCACATCATTTAGGGATATTACCACGTTGTTGCACTATTAGTTTTCTGGAGGGATTTTTAAGAATGGTTTCCCCTTTGCTTCCGCCACTTGAGAACGCTTCATTCCAACAAATACGTCCGTCTCTTCAGTTAAGGTAAACCCTACATATTTTTATATCACCAAAATTGCATTTTTTTATCGATAGAAATGTACCGGGGACCATTTTGACCTTATTCTGAACTTATGAAGAAATTAAACAGACATTACATGTAGTAGGTGAGGGATTTCACAAGTTACCATGGAGGCCCGAAAATGCTTATCTTCTCCTAATTCTATCCTGCGCTTTGGCTTCAATAAATCATTTCTATAAATTATGAAGCATTTATCATGAATGCAAAATAAGGGCAATATTTGAAACTATTATCCCTTCCGTTACCAACCCTGTAAGCCGTTAATAAGAATTCCACGAATCAATCCCTTCATCAAGCTCCAAATGCATTCAAAGTAAACTCACACAAGAACATATCAATTCAGAGTTCTACTAAAACGAGTGGGGATATTGACTAATGCATGATAAACTGGTAATTTTCCGCTTTGTTTTTGCAAAATAACAATGTTTCTGGAAGGATTTTTAAAAATGGTTTCCCCTTTACTTCCCCCACATGAGAACACTTCATTCCAACAAATACTTCTGTCTTCAATTAAGATAAACCCTACATCCACAAACAAAATTCCACCACGTGAAAGCTTCTAATTTCAATTTAAATTTTTAATTTAATTTTAATTTAACTTTTTGCAACGCTATGAGTGGCTCAAATGTTCTTTCTTCTATTCAATATTTTCACCCTTATAATGATAATCTACGCCCAAATATCTCGAAAAAAAGTTTAAAACCACTCAACGACTGAAAAAACATTTTGTTTCCTTAGGCCCATAGACTCGCGGCTGAGCTTAAAGCCACCGAGTGCGTCCACCGGGTTGCGGATGGTGGGTCGACCTCTAGATATAGAGGTTAGCTGCGAGATAAGCGAGTTTACTCGTCGAATAAGCAGTCGTGGACAAAAAGCGACGGCATTCCGAGGGGGTATTGGTCTATCCCTGGGTAAGATAGGCCTCTAAATAATACAGAACCTGTGAAGATGCCGTGACTTGGCGACGGGAGGCCGCCAATAATTACGCTTCTCATCACCCGGAGGAGAGGGCAGCAGCTCTTCTTCACATGAGTGAAGGTGGAGACCACAGTGGTCGGTACAGCGACACTCATTTCACTACAGGCGTGGTAACATTTACTTTAACGGCTGTAGTACTGCGATGTGGAAGGCAAGGGGAAACCACCACATTAATATCCCGAGGAGTCGCAGCTACTCCACTCTTTCCTTTATTATCAAGACGTGATGGCACCCTCTGGAGTAAAATATTCCGGAGGTAAAATAGTCCCCCATTCGGATCTCCGGGCGGGGACTACCCGAGAGAGTACATCAGTCAAATGTGATACACTTTTTAGGGTAGGAACATGGAACGTGAGATCGCTTCGGACCTGTGGAAGACTGGAGAACCTGAAGGTAGAAATGCGAAGAATGGACCTCAACGTATTAGGAATCAGCGAAATGAAGTGGCTCGAAGAAGGAGACTTTTGGAGTGGAAGCTACAGGATTATACATACAGGATCATTAAATGGTAATGCTGGAGTAGGGATCATGCTCAGAAAGAGTGCCGGAATGCGTGTGAAGAGCTTCCTGCAGTACAATGAAAGGATAATAATGGTGAAGATCGAGACCAAACCTGTAGATACTGTGGTGGTGCAGGTTTACATGCCTACGACTGACTATGAAGATGACGAAGTGGAAGACGTCTACGAAGATATCACGGAAGTTATAAAACAGGTAAGAGGAGAAGAAAACCTAATTATTTTAGGAGACTGGAACGCTATCGTCGGCGAAGGTCAAGATGGAAGAATAACTGGAAAATACGGATTGGGAAACCGAAACGAAAGAGGAGAAAGGCTGCTGGAGTTCTGCACTCAACATAAGTTAGTGGTTGCCAACACATTGTTTAAAAATCACAACCGCAGAAGATACACATGGAAAATGCCAGGAGACAGAAGAAGATGCCAAATAGACTACATTTTAGTGAAGCAGAGATTTAGAAACCAAGTGAAGGACTGCAAAAGCTACCCTGGGGCAGACATCGACAGTGACCATAATTTAGTGATGATGAAATGTCATCTAAAATTCAAGAAATTGAAGAAAACAAAGAAGAATATATGGCAAGTAGAAAAACTAAAGGAGGCTCAACATCAGCTGGCATTTCAAAAAGCAGTGGGAAACAACATAGGAGAGAACCTGAATGAGAAATCAGTGGAAGAGCGTTGGGAAAACATTAAATGTGGACTACAGGAAGCCGCAAAAGAAGTTCTTGGAAGAAGAAAAGTTGCCAAGAAGAAGCCATGGATCACGGAGGAAGTCTTAGAATTGATTGAAGAAAGAAGAAAGTACAAGAATGCGAAAACTGAAGAAGGGCAGCTCTGCTACAAAAGAATAAGGAACGAAATAAGTCGCAAAGCAAGGAAAGCTAGAGAGCTGTGGTTGAAAAATCTTTGCGAAGGTGTACAAAGCAACCTTGCACTTGGAAAGGTGGAAGCGGCCTACAGAATAGTGAGGAACCACTTCAAGGAACGGAGCGCAAGATGCAATGCCATAAGGGACAAGAATGGAGAAATTTTGATTGAAAACGTGGACAAAGTGAAGAGATGGAAAGAATATCTGGAAGAGCTATACAATGGAAAAAATCTCAGCACAAAAGCTATTGAAGAGGAAAGCGAAGTGGAAATAGATGATATGGGGGCATCAATATTAAGATCGGAATTCGACGCTGCAGTAAGGGATCTTCGGATGAATAAGGCCTCAGGTATTGATGATGTCCCTGCAGAACTAATTAAAAATGCAGGAGAGAAGACATTAATTCATCTCTACAAAACCATCTGCGACATGTATTCAACAGGGGAAATTCCAAGGGACTTCGAGAAAAACATCATCATTCCTATTCCCAAGAAGAAGAGAGCAGAGAAATGCGAAAATTTTAGGACTATAAGCCTGACGACACATGCATCGAAGATACTGACCAGGATCATCTACAGAAGAATAGAACGAAAAGCAGAGGAGTTCCTGGATGAAGATCAATTCGGATTCAGGAAAAGTAAGGGTACAAGGGAAGCAATATTGGCCCTTAGGCTACTTATAGAGAAGAGAATGGAGAAGAACAAACCGACGTTCATTGCATTTGTGGATTTAGAGAAGGCCTTTGACAACGTGGATTGGGATTCAATGCTTGGAATTCTGAAGGGAATTGGAGTGTCCTACAATGACCGAAGAATTATACACAGTCTGTACAAAAACCAAGTTGCTGTGATTAAATCTGGACCCAGCTGTGAAGAGGCAAGAATAAGGAAAGGAGTGAGACAAGGCTGCGCTCTGTCTCCCGTAATTTTTAATGTTTACATCGAGAGAGCCATAAATGAAGTCAAGGAGAAGTGTTCTGGAGTGAAAATCCACGGAGAAACAATCAGTATGCTACGATTCGCTGATGACATAGCTCTCATAGCAGAGACAGAAAAGGAGCTGAATAAGATGCTAACAACCATGGAAAGGACTATGGCCAGATATCAGCTGAAGATCAATAAGAAGAAGACTAAGATATTGGTGTGCAGCAAAAGAGAAGAGGCGAAAACCAACGTTAAACTAGGAAAACAGAAACTGGAAGAGGTGAAAGAGTTCTGTTACCTGGGAAGCAGAGTAACCAACGATGGACGAAGCAAGAAAGAAATAGTGAGTAGAATAGCCCAGGCAAAGAGGGCATTCTTTCAAAAGAAGAATCTACTTACAGCAGGAAATACAAGCATAGAAGTAAGGAAACAGTTCATCAGAACATACATCTGGAAAATTTTTCTTTACGGCAGTGAATCATGGACGATGACAGCAGCGGAGAAGAAAAGGGTAGAAGCATTTGAAATGTGGTGTTACAGAAGAATGCTGAAGATTAAATGGATCGACCGAGTAAGTAACGAGGAAGTGCTAAGAAGAGTAGGAGAAAAGAGAAGTCTGCTGACAACTCTAAAAAGAAGAAGGGAAAACTTAATCGGCCATATCTTGAGACACGACGGCCTGATGAAGACTATCGTCGAGGGAAAAGTGAACGGGAAGATTGGAAAAGGCAGGCCTCGTATGAGATATATGGAACAAGTTGTGAAGAGTGTAAAAGAGAAGAATTACGTCACAATGAAAAGGTTGGCCGATAGAAGAATCGAGTGGAAAGCTGCGTCAAACCAATCCTAGGATTGTTGACCAATGATGATGATGAGGCCCATAGAACTCTCTAGTGCGGTAATGAGATAAAATACACGAAGTCTTAAAAATGCATTACATAATTTACACGGAATATATAGTATCTATAGTCTCTAGGGTAAAAAGGTGGTAAACTGGTGGTATTATTGCTTAACTCTAAAAAATATAGTATGCTATAATTTAGATTGCCAAGTTTCCAAAATATTTTATCACCTGCTAGAAAGCAATTTGCATCAGCCAAATGAGAATACGGAGCCATGTTCGAGCAAAAGTTGGAAAATATCCTCTTCACATGAATATGTATGAAACGCTTCCATGGGTAGTGCATCCATTTTTACCGAGGGTTAATGCACATTTGGCACGCCACGGATGCTAAGTTCGTAAGCATCATTGCCTATCCCAAAGAATTCGTATACAATGAAACGTTCGTAACATGAAAATATTTGTTACGAAAATATGGTTGACCATGGTTCGTAAATTGCTTGTGTGGAGACTTTTGCAAAAAAAAAGAATCCGTTTTCTCCGCAAACTAATATTTTGCACGAAATTAACAGAAATCACGTTGACTAGTAGTGCGAGAGGTACACGAACCGGCTCCGAGATTGTGTGTTCAAGCTAAATAGCGTACGTGACATGCAAATTGCTGCTTAGGATTTCTTGGAACTAGCCAGACACTCTTGAGATTAAATTGTTTCGAAGGGAAATGTGGTCTTTCCCTTCGAGATGTGCTCCTTAGCTGCGAATTTGCTACAAAGAGTGCAAAAGCGTGCTCGAATTGTAACAGCATGAGGCTGGTAATATAGACAACAATATCGAAGTCTCTTAATGTTCGTAATCGATGACAGTAGCGTCTTACGGCAAGTAAGGCTATATATTGTTGGCGTGTCCAAAATAAAATATTAAAGTTATCATCTTTTTCTGTCAATAGTATCTTCCCTGAGATTTTGTCCACATACGACTCAGGGGATTTTAATATTTCAGGTCCAAAATATTTTCCCCGCGAGCTATACTGTAACGAGAATATATTTATATTGTCTTTTAAAACTAGGCAATCGAGTACCTAATAATTATTTCAAGCCCGTATTGCACAAAAACTACCACTTACAAAACGACTTCAATGATTCATGTTAACCCAAACACTTACAAAAAACTTTCGAATTGTTACGTGGTAATTTGAGTGTCATATCAAGTAAAATAGTACGCAATCATGCTCAGATTCACAAGAAAATACATGGAAACAGATTTAATCGTGGGATATGGAAATTTAAATATTGTATTTTAGAACAGTACTAGGCAGAGCTTTTACCAGAGGTGTTAGCGTCAGATATTTTGAAGCATGACAATCAAAAATCACTGGAGCGAAGAAACCGTTGTGGGCATAAAATGAACGCCATTAAACACTTTACGAAGAGAGGTGTTTCATTTACGTTCCTGCACTCTGAGGGCAGCCCATTTACCTCCATATTTTCCTCCATTTGTCAAGATTCAAGGCGAAAGGAGCATTGTTCATTGCACCGGCCTTTTACGGCGTAGTTTTTTTCTCAATGCCACAACTCTTTCATTTGACGCCAAAAGCATGAAATGGCGTCATTTTATTGCAGTAAGCACGTGAAGAACTCGGGGCCTTTTCAATTCCATTTTGTGTTGGCGGTCAAGTCTATTTGACTGTGGTCTCTGGGCAACATAATCGGCCATATCTTGAGGCATGATGGCCTGATGAAGTCAATCGTCGAGGGAAAAGTGAACAAGAAGAATGAAAAAGGAAGGCCATGTATGAGATCTATGGAACAGGTCGTGAAGGATGTGAAAAAGAGGGATTACGTTAATATGAAGAGGTTGGCCAATAGAAGAATCGATTGGAGGGCTGCGTCAAACCAATCCTAGGGTTGTTGACCGATGATGATGATGGTGAAGTCTATCGAGAGCAGCTGTCCAACGTTCGTCTACATCTACGCCATACCCTACAAATAAAACCGCAATGGTGTGTGGCAGTGGGTGAAGATAACCGTACATGCAACTAGGCTCCTACATGAAAACATGTTCACATGGCCGTAGGTTTAATTATACTTGTATTCACAATAAAATCAAGGAAGCTGACATAACTGTTTATCAGCGACCCAAAAATCATGAATATCTGCTTAATGATGACGGTAAGTCATTCTGACCCTTATCTAAGGGTCAGAATGCCAGGATTCCACTCCATCCTTCCTCCAATCCCTGCGTAATATCCCACCCGCATCCTGCACATTGTTTTGGGTATAAGTGAACTGTATGACACATGTCCAATGCCTATGCCCTCTCTCCTGTTTCTCCTCCCGTGGAAACCACTCATCATTCTTTTCTGCATGCCACATGCCACTCATATTTACACGTACATGTATGGCCAGAGTAGGCTACTTGTTCTACAATCATCGCACGATTGTTTTGTAGATTTTTCTAAATCATATTTTGGTTTCCTTGATTATGAAAATTGATATTGCGCTACGTACTTTTTTAAACACTGGATATAGCTGACATTTCTTGATGATCACGAAAAAACACTAAAGTCACTTAAATTTTCAATCAGAAGAGACCGTTCGGGTATGAAAATGTAAAGAGAGGGCAAAAGGATAATTGTTGATGTTACTTAGGTAGACTCTCCCGCCCTCCAGATACTGAGTATTTTGGAAACAATGTGGGCGTTTACTCGGAACCGAAATCGCAATTTTGTACACGAAATCGTTAGATGGAAGCGAAAAAAGAATTTTTGTGAAAACATTTATCTTCTAACCACAACTATTCACTCATAAATCACCAATTACAACAAACAAAAGGTGACGCCCACCGAAAAACTGCTTTGATATCATTGACGTCATTTTCCTCCCGTTCTTGACTGCTTTTAGGGGAAGGAAAGGGAGTGGAAGGGGGTTCTCGGAAGGTCTACTCGCACAGATGCTGTCGCAACTGCTCCTATTGGCATAGTCAGCTGTGTGTTCCCCATTGCAATAAGGCGAATCAGCTTCGCAGGCTCAGTTGGGATTGGACGAAGTGGATGACGTAGAGGTTGCACCACGCCCACTTTTCCGAAAGGGTTAAAACATCAGTTTTTCGCAGCTTATAACTCGAGAAAGCATTGAAGGATCAAAAAACGGAAAAATACGGGTCTTCTTATTTTACAAACTATCAGATTCGGCAATAAAAAATATGGCAAACGACCCCATTCTCTTTCGATATTGGATATGTTGCGAGAAACGGGAAACTCCTTTTGGAGTAATGTAAAACTTGAAGTAAACTTATAAGGTAACAGCAAGCCTTAGAGGAGGAAAGGTTGGTGTGGTGGTTAAAGTGCTGGCTTCTCTACTTCATCCGATGGACTGGGATAGAGTCTCGGCAGTGATAGATATAACCGTGGAGTTACCAAAGGAAAGTACTTCATGTGCGGGTTTAACTCCTACCGCCGCGCCGGATGAGGAGTTAAAGCTGTCCCAGGCCCAGATGTGTAATGCCGGAGTTCGGTTTCTCCCCGCCCTCCTTTCTCTTTCCCTGCTTTTACCTGCCTTCGTCAATCATCCACCGATTCTAAAAGGTGCATTAGACCTCATTAGACCTTTTCTTTTGGTCACCTCCCATTATAAGAACAACTGCCTTAATGGCAACAGCCTCACTCTGATACCGTAACAGTACTAGCCAAGAGCATGTGTGTTTTCGGGACTAACTTCCTCGGTATTATTCATAAAAAGTGACAGCAAAAGAGATCTCATTCACAGGTATTATCAAAGTGCGTTTTCGGATAACTGCGTTAATTGCGCAGTGGTGACGCCGACTGGGAAAGTACAAATAAAGTCAACATCTGAAATATTTCAATCATTATTTGCCGCTCTTTAAGTTTACATTGAAAGTAAAAGTTACTATCTCCCTTCTTCTCAACCTTCTCGATCAATTCATTCCAACCTTTTCCAAACTTAAATTCATAAAATCTATGCGATCAAAATATCCAAAACGTCATATGAAACTGGGTTTGCAAATGACAGACGAAACAGAATATTAAATGGTGGGGCACTATACTAATCTCATGACAAGGCTATTATGAAATTCGTTCCACTAACTGGCTGGATAATCTCCAACAAATATCTATTGGACATTACAGACTATAAAGCATTTCATTCGGCCCATACCAAATGTCATCATCAACAATCTACAATCGTAAGATTGGTTTGACGTAGTACTCCACTAGATTCTCCTGCCGGCGAAGTCTATTCGTGTTCGCATGGCTCCTTCCTTTCACAGCCAACTATTTGCTTCTCATAGCTCATCAAAAGCCTTACTTTTCCATTCTTACCATTCACTTTTCCCTCAATTATTGTCTTCATTAGGCCATTGTTTGACAGAACAGATGTCTAATTTTCAGCAGTTCTCTTTTCGTTCAATCTTCTCAAGGCTTTTTTCTATGTCACTCGGTTGATCCATCTTATCTTCACCAATTTTCTGCACTATCACATTTCGAATGTTTGCCATGAATTCTCTGTTGTTATTATCTTTCATGTCTTTTTTCCATAAAGTAGGATGATCCAGATTTCAGTTCTAACGATGCGTTCCTTACATCGAAGTCAAACACATAAGTATAAAATAAATATGTACATTTTTAGTTCTGCAGTCCAATTGGAAGTATTACTTTTCACACTACGAACACTTCAGATAAAAAAAAATTAAAATGAGGGAGCGTTATACTTTTCTCCTTGTTTTTGTTTCACTCGTCCGGTATAAAAAATCTTGCGCAAAATATTTAATCTGGAGATTGTTCGAATACCAGATTCCTCGTATTATAATATCGAATTCGAATATTAAATCATGACTCAAATAGCTCGAATTTCGAATACCTCAAATTCTAGACTTACAATTCATATTCTTAATGCTATTCTGATAAAAAAATTGTTGCATGTTAAAGGAAAAAGCTAAAAGTTGATTAAATTTAAAAAAACATTAATCCTGGTTTTAAAATGACAAATATGAATAAAATAATTTTTCTCTAGTCATGAATGCTGAATACATTAACTGTTATAATCCTTAATAAGTGAGCAGAAAGTGTTAATACACAATGTTCTGTCCAGTTATAAATTAATATGATGTTGTTCACCAACACGCCAAATACAGCGTAGTTAGTATTATTATTAGAGATCCCAAATATTTAATTCATTTTGCATAGTAATTCAATGTCTCGGAAATCGAATACTTTCTAGTATTCACGGAAAGTTATCGCAGATTACTTTAATTTTCGTAATTTAATCATATCTTCCTTGGCACTATATGACAGATTCATTGAGTACAGTGCAAGGAAATACGATTCCGTTTTTCCTACGCTGCTGTCCTTCCTCCCCTTATCTGGAATGAACCAATCGTAACATAATAATACATCGCTGTAATAAGCCTGAAATATTAAACGCAATCGATGAAGTCACGACATTCACCGCGGTTCTTGCGATTAATTCAGAATCTTGCTTGCACTGAATCTCAGAATGTTACCTCAGGGTCTCCTTAATTTTTCGTTTCCCCGCGTGGGAAGTGCGTTTGGAAAACTTGAAAGTCTTGCCCTAAATACAATGAAGCTATCGATCAATCAAAGTCCATCGATACCTCCAATTTGGCCCTGCACTTCACGTACTTCTTTGCGCTGCTCTTTGATATGGAACTACGTATGTATTGCCCATTTCCTTCCACGGATACAACGATGTCCTCTCCCCTTTCATCGGGACAGACCAACACTGCTTACGGAGCTCTGTTATTTACTTCGACGCTTATTTTAAGGAGAGTAATAGGATAAGCGTACTTTGTCAACTTGCCGCAGTCATTAGCAGTTGGTATTTTCAGGACAAATCACGATAGTTCTAAATATCTGTAGCGTGTATTGCACTTATCAATGGCTGAGACACTGATAATATTTTCCACAGCCGTCCTCGGTAACCAGGACGGTAATTAGACGGCTCGGTAACCCAAATTTCGCAGGTTCGAATCCTTCTACGGGCATCTTATTTGTCTTAAACTTACGTTTAAGTTAGGTTGGACGGAATGATATGATTTAATTATTAGGAGAATCGTAAAAAAACCCTCTACACTACAGGCAATTTCCAATCTCTTTCAGTTAGTGTTCTTCAAAATCAGGTGCGTGCTTATTTTGGCAAATTTTGCATCAGGAACTGCGCATTCATTTGACAAAACGCAAAAAAATCAAGGAGTAGCAAATGATGTCCATATTTTCTTCCGGGGACTTATAGCCATTCCGACAATACACGATGAATTCAGAGAACATCCCTTGAGATCTGAAAATTACTTCATCACGTTGAATGATATTAAATTTTATGGCAACAACCCATAACACACATTTTAAAAGAACCGAAAACCTTCAGGAAAACTTTAATTAAGGTTTTCTTTAATTTGGAATCAGACCATCAGTTTTTTCTCACGAGGACACCTCGTATTCATCGAATATACATCAACTTTAGAGTGACAGTCATAAAATAATGGGGGTCGATTGAGATGGCTCCTTCAATGCTATTTAAATTTACTCGGCCTCAAATGAAATTAGTTAAGCCTTTGACATTACACCACAATTAACATTGCCTAATTCATTTCAGAACATCATCGCTTAAAATATAAGGTTGTCAATAATGTGGAATATACTATGACCGCAAAGTGGTAGAGGGAAATACATCTGCTTTGGAAAACTTTGCTTATGTATATTTATATGGCCATATCATGCACTGGGAAAGGTATATAAGAGGAATTCATAGCATTTTTAACGAGGAATGTCTGGAATGACGTTGCCATCATCAGGCCATCGTGTCTTAAGATTTGGTAGATTAAGTTGTTCCGTCCTCTTTTTAGCGTTTTCAGCTGACTTCTCCCTTCTCCCACTCTTCTTAAGACTTCTTCGTTTGTCACTCAGTCGATCCATTTTATTTTCATCATTCTTCGGTGAAGATAAAATGGATCAACCGCATGACAAGTCTTAAGGGGAGTGGGAGAAAAGTGAAGTCAACTGAATACTCTTAAAAGAAGACGGGACAACTTAATTGGCCACATCTTAAGACACGATGGCTTAATGAAGATAATCATCGAGGTAAAAGTGAACGGGAAGAATGTCAAATACAGGCCTTGTATGAGATATATAGAATAAGTTGTTAAGTATGTAAAAGTGAGAATTACGTCAATATGAAGAGGTTGGCCGATAGAAAAATCGAGTAGAGGGCTGCGTCAAACCAACTCTAGGATTGTTGACCGATGATGATGGATGTCTGGTTTTGGAATATTTGCCAAATTAAATCAATTTATTACATTTATATTAATAGATTTATCCCCCCTTGGTATCATTCGTTAAGACCAAGATTATGCGAACGATAGTTTTCTCTTCACAATTCCTTTTTACCCTTCCTTTCTTATTCACTTCCCTCTCGATTTGAAATGCCCTTAAGTGCGAAGCAGGCTTGTACCACAGATAAGGTGATGTTTTTTTCTACGTCATTTTGACAGTAGAAAGCGACAATTTGGTCAGCAGGACCAGGAAAAAGCGTACGGCTGGAATTAAATTCATAGAAAGAAAATTGTCCGATTTACTTGTTATATTGCCTTCATACCCCTGATTAGTATAATTACACTCTGTAATTGATTGTCTTGTAGGAAGAGGAGTGAATGATTCACCGAAAAAAACTTTCCAACTGTTACCATATTCTTTCCAGAAACTCATTTCAATTAAATTCAGTGCACAACTTTTTCCTATTCTTACTCTCGGTTAAATAAAGCAAATGAACATGCTACATTCGCGGCAATATTCATAAATTTAGGCATTCAAATATTCAGTATTTCACAAAATAATTAAGCATATTGAAATGAAAATCCTCACAAATCGAAATTTTTCGTTTACCTTTAGTAGGAGACGGCAAAAATAAAGAGATTCTGAATACTTTGGAAATAAATACGGTATTTAACGACACTCTGACTTGAGCACTAAGAAAGGAGGATGAGAGTACATAGGATGATTCTTAGGAATGAGTTTACATAGAGGCGAAGGAAAATTAAAATGTGGACATTGAAAGCAAGAAACCATCTGGAATACCTACACTTGGGAAAATAGAAAAATATACTTCCAAGAGAAGACTAAAGGTAATGGTTAATTCATGCATGAAATAATAGGCAAGTCCCTCTTCCATAGGTTTAGCTGACCACACGATGATTTTTACCGCAATGTGGATTATGAGTATATAAAAAAATCTGTGGGGGATTAAGAATTTTTTCAGAAGTGAATATTGACAACTTCCTCCTAGTCACTTCTAAAACAGTCAAAGCTATCGGTAATGGGTAACTTAAGCCCATACGAGTCAGGTAATGGTTAGGTAACCAGGGTTGAGAAAGGTTAAAACTACTCGCATTATTGTAAGAAGACAATTATAATTACATGAAGGAGAAAGAAATCCTTAAGGGAGAAAGTATCCCTTATCTAATACTTTCCTGGAGCCGACGTATACAGAGTGGATGTCTTTTACTTACTTTGCCTTGCTTGGTTTAAAGAGAGATTTTTCCAATTTGTAAGGTGGGTTAGTTAAATGCCATTCTTTTGCCATACATAGACAACCCTAACCCTCAACGAGGCTATCCACCTGAGGTGCGCCTTCCCCATCGATGGTAAGAGCTGGAAGAAAAGGAATTTAGCACATTTTGCCCAAAGACGAGTCAAATGGTACTCTTCAACCATATGGCATTTCCAGTTTCGAAGCTTTTATTCCCAAACCATCCACGAAGGGGTATTGACATGGTGTTTAGAGTCAAATCTAAAACTGGTCTCTGGTCAATCCGGCTATAAAATGTAATATAGAGGGCTCACCGCATAGGGCAACGCTGTTATACCTTTTGGATGTAGTACTGGAAGACTTCCATAGATGGCGAGGGGCAAGAATTTTATGCTTTACGTCACAAAACGATACATATCGTTTCCATCGCTTTTGTTTCTCTCTCTATATTATACTGACTCTATGATCTGACACAGCTAATGAAAAACACATACTGGTCATAGAATGGAGAGCGTTAGTCACTGAAAGGGAATGGGGCTGCAGTACATATTTCCACGGCAGGTGAAGTGTCATTATAGGTGCGCAACAATCGAGCAAAAGGCGAGCAATATCTCGACCGCTGCCTCGAATCGAACAGGAAACGCAAACACTCGCTGAGGGACAAGCCATGAGATGATGTCATCGTATCACGGTTCTTTCTTTCCGAATGTAGGTTGGCACACAGCGTCCGGTCACCTGACTGGTCCTTGGACGTCCAGGGACACCGTCTTTGACGACTTGAGACTTGGAAATTGGGATTGACGAGGCTGGCTCCTTTATGTCCCTACCACCGCGCTGCAGGATGGAAATGTGGGTGGTGAGATGATTGGTTGCTATGTGCAGTATCATGCATAAATTTCCCATTAATTCTCAGCAAGGATGATTAAAAGGTGATGGAAGAAGAAAAGTCCTTTCATATTAATTACAACCATAGTTTGGAATCGATTTATTTCAAAACAGATCGATTATTGAGCGTATTTTATAATCAATCGAGAAATTTAGACGCAAACATATTTTTCTTTCATTTTTATAAATATTTTGATCAGTAAGCCTAAAATATTATTGGTATTCATTAAGGATTGAATGTTTCCGCCAAAGATATATCTGAGGGCTTCAAGCTAGAGCATGAATTTGCTGTGAGGAACTTTTTAAATGCCATTTTGGAGAATAAACTTCAACTGCCAAAGACCCTCGACGTTGGACGCACTATTTTAAGCCATTATATCTCTTGAAACGATGAATGGAAGGACCAAACAAAAGAGAGCGAGGCAGGTACCAAATTGTACATTTATTTCCGAAATTTGGTATTGACACGGCATTAAATTTTTTCAAATGAATGAATGAATATTTTTGCACAGGATAAAATTTAGTTTCTTTTTGATGAAAACATAACTCAGCAAGAGAAAGAAACTTGATTTTAAAAACATGGTTTTTGAAACATTTTCATACACCAAGTAAACTTTTTTTACACTGCCGTTGCTCATGCTGGTCGATTATATATGAAAAAGAAATGATTTCACCAAAGATGAAATTATAAAACTGAATTTTATTCACGGTTTATGCCCTAAAAATACAAATTCATAATGAGATTAAAAAGTGAAAGAAATTAAAATTGTTATTTCATCACTAGTGCAATACAATAAATGAATTAGTTAAATTTTAAATTAAATGTTGGTACGGTAAATAATCATTTATATGCTAGGTGAGAAGATAAAAAAGAGCAAGATTAAAAGAGAAGTGCTTTTTAGAAAGTCTCTGCCGTGGATAACGCCATTTTTATGGATATTGAGACCTTCATGGCAATGAGAGCATCTAATTAACAGATTGACTCAGCTTATTTATCGAATAGCAAACACGCACATATCTTTCTAACGATTTGTTGGCCCCAATCTTTGCGAACAATTAAGTACTCTTTAGTCCCATGATTGACAGGGACGGATTTGGCTTTTTTTTTGTGAGCGAGTTGCAGCACCAAGAAGGTCAGTTTTTTTAAGTACTCAGGAAGTCAATTATAGCACAAAGTCCTTCACGAACTCATTGGAAACTGGTGATAAATCACTTGAAATGCACATGAAGTTTAATCGTATCTATAAGAATGTTATTTATGAAATAGGCCACAAGAAAGTAAAATTCAATTTTTTTAACTTTTTCATATTTTCCGGTGCCATAGATATGCATAGGAAGATCCGTAGTGCAAAACATTTATTCTTTTATCATGCTGGTTTTCAATTCATGTAATTCATTAACAACAATATTCAACCCAAAAGTCGTTTGGGCTGTCGAGGCCAAATCTAAAGTTCCAAGCCCAGCGACATCCACATTAAACGTTCTGTCAACTTGTCTGCCACCCTACCTACTTGCCTGTGACGTTCCTTAGGTTTTCCCTTCATTTTTACATTTACCGACCATTTTTTCTAATTTGCAGATTTTTCACGCGGCTCTTGGCAGGAACAGAATGCATGACATCGAGACTGGATAAACAGTTTTTAAGGCTTCTAATTAAAAATCTCTTTAAAGATTATAATCCTCAGATACCCGTGAGCATACAGTGATTTTCGCAACCGACACTAGGGAGTAAACAATTTTGTAGGTACACCATTAAATCGCGTTCATGTCTGGTCTTTTAAATTAAGGGTACACCACGCGTGGTGGGACAATGGGGGCGTTTACTCGGAACCGAAATCGCAATTTTGTACACGAAATCATTACATGGAAACGAAAAATAATTTTAGTGAAAAAATTAATCTTCTAACCACAACCATTCACTTATAAATCAAAAATTAAAATAAGCAAAAGGTGTCGCCCACCGAAAAAGCTGCTTTGATATCATTTACGTCATTTTCCTCCCGTCCTTGACTGCTTTTAGAGGAAGGGAAGGGAGTGGAGGGGGGTTCTCGGAAGGTCTCCTCGCACAGATGCTGTTGCAACTGCTCCTATTGGCAGAGTCAGCTGTGTCCCCCCATTGCGATAAGGCAAAGTACCTTCGTGGGCTCAGATGTGATTGGACGAAGTCGATATACGTCAGAGGTTGCACCACGCCCACTTTTCCTAAAGGGTTAGAAACATGTTTTTCGCCGCTTATAACTCGAGAAATAATAGACGGATCAAAAAACGGAAAAATACGTTTCTTTTTATTTTACAAGCTCTATCAGATTCGGCAATAAAAAGATATGGTAAACGACCCCATCGTGAGATTAAAGTGTCACTCACCACATATCCTTGCGGTGACTCTAAGAAGTCACCGTGTTCCGATGTGTTCCTCTACCATCACTGGAAGACACGAGTAATTTACTCTGTAAACCAATTTATTCATCTATATCTGTGGTTTACAACCGGCGTACCGCAGGGTGTCGGAAAACAGCAACAGGAGTGCCGCGATATTACTCACACGCCAGACAGACAGTGAAAGCAATCTAAGCACTTCCTCTAACCTAAGGACTCATCAACATAAAATTCCAATTATCCGTGGTAATGGAGAGGGAAGACTAATCTCGCACATAAATAAAAAGGGTCCCCCAAGATTGTAACCTCAGGGTCACATTCAGATCCCCTACTACAGCCTCGTTTCTGCTACTTACCTCCTAAAATCTCTACTTCGAGTCAAATTGGTGTGCAGGCTCACTCTGAAAAGTTGACATTACTTTTTAGTGACACGCTGTGTACCGATTCTGCAATATCTAGGAGAATTTGTAAACCTTTTTGATTTCGTAATAGAGATTCTGTGACGAAAGCAGTAGAAGGGAGACTAAATTTAAAGATCCTGGATACGGTCCAGCCATATTAAGGATCTAAACTCAGTTCTAGCTTCTGAGTCTTGCTGAAAAGTAACACCACCTTTGCAAGTAGGATATGCATACCAATTTGACTAGAAATATAGATTTTAAGACGTAAGCAATATTAGCGAGATTATAGTTGGCATTCTGAATACGACCCTATCAATATTTGGGAATCACTTATGCATAAAAAAAAGCATTCGCGTAATTCTTTCTTTCATAATATTTACTAAAGTCTCTAGTCTACTGTTTACGTCCTAACATCCTTACAACTAGTTATATTCGCGTAATTTTTTCTTTCATAATATTTACTAAAGTCTCTCTTCTACTGTTTACGTCCTAAAATCCTTACAACAAGTTACATTGGTGTACAGATTTTAGCCTGCAAAAGTAGAATCTGAACACCACTTACTTCTCGGTGTGACGCTGAGAACCGAGTTTAGATTCTGAATATGGCCAGGAATCTCAACTGCTGCATCACTTCTACTTCTTCGCCAGCTTACTGCTTAGTGCTAATATAAAATCTCTATTACGATTTCAAAAGGTTGCAAATAGTATCCATATGGCTCGTGGCGGTATACAGCGTGGTAATACCAACTTTGCAGGCTGAACCTGCACCCCAATTCTACTCGAAGTAGAGATTTCAGGACGAAATAAGTAGAAGCGAGAATCTAGTTGATATTCTGAATATGGCCGTGTAGTTCAGATCCTGGATATGGATCCAAGCATTCACTCAGGTTCGTAAAAAAGGTGGCATGGTTTCCGGGAATTTGTGTCTTCATATTGATTCCGATGCATGTACATACAATCTTTCCCACGCCGCCGTGCCTTTGGATCGAGCTACCACAGTCGCTACCCCCATTCACTCACCCCAGCTTCGCGGCCGCCACCTCAGCCCGCGTCTAAACGGATTGGCTTCGAGGGAGACCTCGGCTACTCATTGGACCGCTCCTTCCATCCCCCTCCCCCCATTGTGAGATGGGGCGTCTACGCCTCGTGGAAGTGGGGGAGCGGTCGATTAGAACGAGGTTGAGGTTGTCTCCGGACGGATAAGGACTGAGAGCAGTGGGGAAAGAGGAGGGGGAAGAAGGTGTGTTGAATGATGGGGGAGGAGGCTGAGGGTTGGAGGGAGGGGGATTTCCCGGCGTGAGGGGGAGGAGGAAGGCTGTTATGTAGATCTGTGCAATATTACGATACATTGCCTCCAATATCACGATGTCCAAGTATCAACCTATATCAGGTTATCAGCTAGTATCCGGATATAACCCGATATGCGATATGAATCGATATTTGATGTCACGATATCAAAACAAAACCAACGTTAAACTAGGAAAACAGATCTCGAAGAGGTGAAAGAGTTCTGTTACCTTGGAAGCCGAGTAACCAACGATGGAAGACGCAAGAAAGAAATAGTCAGCCGAATAGCCCGGGCAAAGAGAGCATTCCATCAAAAGTAGAATCTACGTACAGCTGGAAATACAAGCGTAAAATTAAGAAAACAATTTATCAGGAGGTAAATCTGGAGCGTGTTTCTTTATGGCAGTGAGGCATGGACGATGACATAAGTGGAGAAGAAATGGGTGGAAGCATTCGAAATGCGGTGCTACGGAAAAATGATGAATGGATCGATCGAGTGACAAACGAAGAAGTCTTAAGAAGATAGGGAGGAAAAAGAAGTCTTCTGAATACCCTAAAAAGAAGAGGGACAACTTAATGGGTCACATCATGAGACATGATGGCCTGACGAAGACAATCGTTGAAGGGCAAGTAGACGGAAAGAACGGCAAAGGAAAGCCTCGTATGAGATGACCGATAGAAGAATTCAGTGGAGAGCTGCGTCAAACCAATCCCAGGATTAGTGACTAATGATGATGTAGCGATATCAACCAATATCATGCGATGCCACGATATAAACTGACTAAGGAATTACGTCAATATGAAGAGTTTGACTGAAAGAGGAATAGAGTGGAGGGCTGCGTCAAACCTATCCTAGGATTTATGACCGATGATGATTTGACATCAAACGATATCACGCGTTATCAGGCTTTAGCCTGCGATACAACCAATTTGCATCTTGAAGTCGATGTGTCGACCCTTTTGCGAAATGAAGTTGACCTCGTATAGCGATATTCAAAACAGCATATATTTGGGCCCTAGCTGCAGGGGCTGACGTAGGGACGAACGCCCTCTGTCCACTGGGACGGCAATCGGGAGGTAACCAATGATCACCGGGTGTTCCATTGCCGCTCGACCCGCCGCCTACCTCGATAGAGTTCGCGGCACAGCTTCTGCATAAGGTCCTCTTGAAAGACAATGCTGGTGTCGTCACCTAGGCGAACTTCATTCGCTTAAGATTCTTATTGCTTGTAGACAATAATTTGTGGGATTGTGAAACATTTAACATGGCGAAAAGAAAACACTTTTTAGAATATCAGCAGGAATATTGGTCTATTTTCTATATAATATCTATTTTCAGTTATTCCCAAGGGATTCTGGTCAGCACTTAACTTAGTGGACAGTGAAAGAATGAAACTTTGTTAGGTTAACTTTATATTTAAAGAGGCTGACCTGGGTTTCATAACGCAGTTACATCTCCAGGTCTGAAGATGTAACTACGTTATGAAACCCGGGTCGTGCCTATTTAAATATAAAGTTAACGTAACAAAGTTTCATTCTTTTACTGTCCATTATGGAAAAATATCACATAGTTAAGCCTGAAGTTATCAACTTAACTTAGTGCTTAAACGCAGCAAATAACGTCACTAAACTAATAATTCTTTTCGACATGTGAAACTAATATTACAATTGATATTTACAGCAAAAAGAAAGAAGATAAAAGTTAGCTTTGCTATTGGGGAAAGAGGACGACATTTGAGATCTTCTTACCCATTAAAATAATTGAATACCAAGATATAAGGAGTAAGTATGGGCAATTACGATATAGAATAATCGAATATTTCTGTCGGTTTATCAAAACATGGAATCGATCAATGCAGAAGCCGTGGTAGATTACGTATACTGATTAATTTGATTAAATATCGATTATTTCGGGTGGGTTGGTTGAGGACAAGGATTACTCGTTCAGTAGTGGGGTCGGAGGATGACGGTGGTGTGGGGAAGGGTGGTAAAATTCGGTCGGTCACTTGTTAAATAGCTAAGGATAAGATGGGTGAAGGACATTCAAAATCATTAAGTACGAAACTGTGGGATGTGCGAAAATTGATCTTTGTTCTCATTCATTCACAAGATGATTTGCCACTACATCTCACCAGATACCGTTGAACTTCCATAGAGACTCTTAAGGCAAGTTTAAAGAAAAGAAATGGCGTGACTTTAACGTCAGCGTAGACTTAGCGTGAGATTCAAGAACCATGTAGGCAATGGCGGTGTTCATTAGAAAAATTAGCGTGTAACTCCACTTATGTCACGGGAAAAAATAGCGTAAAGGCTTTGACACAACGTGAACGGGTGACGTGAGACGTTTATCGTAAGACGTGAAGAGATGGCGCATGGGTGGGAGAACGGAAACGGATACAATCAGCGCTTAACGTGAGACCGTGTAAAGTGGGAGATGGGCATCTCCCATCTCTCCGGCTTCACGTACACGGAAAACCAATGGAAACTGTCCAAGGATTCGGTGATAAGGAGCCACCTTTGAGGAGTTAAAGAAGTTACAAGGGGATGCATGCCTCTTATGAACTAAAAGTATAGTCTCAAATATTGTGAAAAATATTTCAGCCTTTGGTTTTAGCATATTGTACTTCTTTACTTTTTTGTAACGAAGGAATCAATTAATGAATAGTTGCTTGTGAGTTTTAGTGAGATTTTACAAGGTACCTAATGGCATGAAAAAGCTTGTCTTTAATTTGTTACCATCGGTTCGAAGGACTTGAAGCTAAACCAACTAACAGCATATTTAAGCATGCTTTGCTATTATTATCTCTTTTATACTGTGAAGTTTACACTAGTATATTATTATTCATCCTTTTCTATGCATTATGTGTTACACACATGCTTGGTGTGAATGCACATCCTGCCACACACTTATATCGTGGCTTGCAGGGTACTATGTAGATGTAGAGGCTGCCCTCATCGCCTATGGTCATTTAATATTGCGGTGTGCCACATTGGACGTGGTCAACGTCAAGCGAAACACTCGTTTGAACGGACAACCTTCGCATTTATAGAATATTCGCGCGACCTGCAGTCCAACGGATATCGTGAAAGGGGACGCTCGTAGCGCACGAATGCAATTTTCATTGACAAAGGACGTCACTTTCGTTTTCCATCGTTCAGGTGTAAGATATTGGTTTTCGATCAAAACTTTCTATCCTTATTTGGAA
Source organism: Platycnemis pennipes (assembly GCA_933228895.1). Classification (NCBI taxonomy): domain Eukaryota; kingdom Metazoa; phylum Arthropoda; class Insecta; order Odonata; family Platycnemididae; genus Platycnemis; species Platycnemis pennipes. The sequence continues at coordinate 119,402,371 of OW121854.1, read as the reverse complement.
GCAGTCAACGTACTAAGAATAATCTATCGATTGGCATTGAACGGAAATCTGGGAAGGTATAGAGAAGCCAAAAGATTTTATCCATAAAATAAAGTAGAAATATTAAGAATTGAATTTACATTCAACCGATTCTATCACTCAATACGTACCATTTCATCTGTACAAATGAATATTCAATTTCATTGTTAAAAATAGTAAATTTTATTTTAGTGACTGTGAAAGCTATTTAATGTTAAAAACTATTTACTAAATAAATTATAATGCTGCCGAATGATAGTGCTACTGCATTTGTTCCCCTTAATGGTACCAAAAAGCGATTGGGTATGATTTTATATATTCAATGCAATGACATTCGTTATTTGAAATAGGTTTCCTATGCGAGTTCGGAGTCAGCATTAAAGGTAAAACCGAAAATATTTTTTTAGACAGTTTAGTCATGAGGAGTGAGCTAAATTGCAATGTAAGAAGTCGGTGACGACGAAGATACATGATATAAGGCTTTAAACATATTTACTCAGATCATGCAGAAACCTTATAAATTTATTACAGCTTTTCTCATTTACAATAAAGTTCTCAGCTTCTTACGGAATAAATAAGTACCGTACAATTGGAGTGATAGAAGTCACCCTGCATCATCTTTAAAATAATGGAAGACAAGACATTTTTCGCGACAAATCTTCGTCCATTGATAACTCTTCCACGTCTCCTCGGTTGCCAAGCGTGGAATAGATTCTTCCCATGATCCTTTACTCTTGTTTTCCAACTTTTCCAAGCAATGAGAACGGAGACATTATTCCATGGGTTACAATCAAGGTATTGAATGCGCATTTTAGCTTTTATTCGCCGGCTTCAAAATATTCTCTCTGTCTAAATCAAAAAAGTCCAATCCTAGATTCATGACACGTATCCGATAGGTTTTTATCGGAGCAAAGAAAATTTATTCTCAATGTGTTCGATCGGCTTCAACCCGGCATCCGTCGAATGCATGCCATCGTGTATTCTAACCACTTATGTATAAATCTGACCAATTCCGATTCATGCACGTAATCTACACTAGACATCATTCCACTACATTACAAGGAATCCCTCCTGTAACAAGATATGTTTGCTATAATAGTGAGGGAAATGTTAACTTATCTATGTGACTGTTTGACATTAGGCAAAGTCATATCGCACCATTATAATCAAATAACAAAACTATAACAATAGCATATGTCATGTGCCGCATAAGTCAATTAGAAAAACAAAAGCAATGGAAGCGATAGGTACATATCGTTTGTGACGTACCGCGAAAAATTCCTCCCTCGAAATCCATGGAAACATTCCAGTACTACAGCCAGAGCGTATAAAAGTTTTTTTTTCCCTTTGCGATGAGTCCTCTACTCTATGGTAGTACATGCATTGAAACAATTTGAGCTCCTTATACCGTAATGCCACTGATTTTATCCTCATTATGAGGAAAAAATCAGTAATAATATAGCGCTCTTGTCTATAGTAAAATATTTTGCTCATACACACACTATTTGTCACTTAAATTGTAATATATCTATTAATTAATTGACGCAGGTAATTAATAAAGTGATAATTGTTAAAATATCACAAATGAAAGTAAAAAGATAAAAAATGTGTACCAGTCTAAAAAATCTTGATTTCAATTTGTTGCATTTTGGAATTTTATACGTTTCAGGTGACCAATATTCCTACCAATATATCTAGTTATCAATGTTATAGCAACACCTAATGCCGTCGATGAATCATTAGTGCAATAAACAGCATTTTCGGAAATCTCGTACAAATAATGCAAGCTTTGACTTTCCATGGCCCATTTATTTCCATATAAACCCTTCTACAAGCAACTCCTGTCAACCTGTGTGACCTTAATTGAGGGTTAATTGCTTCGTAGCTGGGGGCTAGGAGCGGAAGGCGGGCATTGTCATACAACCTACCCTTACATATGGCCTCCGCGTTACATAAAACCATTCTTTTCCCTACTCAAATTCTCTCTCTATGTATTTTATGAGGAACATTTTTCTTGGAACTTTTAAAAAATGTATTCTTTACCAACTATTTGCCAAAGCCAAATACAGAAAAGGGAGGGAGCTAATATTTAGGCGTGGAAGGGTTAAATTAGAATGAATTGCGAAAAAGGAATTGTATAGCTTAGCCAACTATGTAAGTAAAAACCAAAGCGATGAAATGACAAAATGGCAACTAAAACACGACTGCAAAGTACTCAGAACACGATCGTAAGAATGGAAAAAACTGAAAATAAGACCAGTTGAAAAAACTTGATTGTATATTTAGGAGTGGTGCTGAAAAAATGCACATCTTTTCGGTCATTCGCCACCATAAAATGGTTTTTTTGAAATTATTAATATTAGCTGACTCTGTTGACACCCTAAACCATATATTTAAAATTGAATGGTAAAAATCTAACTTAGAAGAAGATAAGCATTAAGCAGAAAACTATTAAGAATTTTTTCTGTGTCAATTAAAGAAAAATTCACCTGAAAGTGATGCTACATAGTTTTGACCAGGGATGGGTCGGTTCGGTTCTTCGGTTCTCGGTGCCGCCGGTTCTTGAGCTTAGAACCGGAACCGGAACCGAGGCCAAAAATAATCGGTACCGAAATAATTGGCGCTAAAACCAGTTTGAAACCTGCTCACACTCTGAAAGTGGAGGCTTCACATTAAAACCTGGTGAAATAGTATACTTAGATGCTTCAAAGTTGCTGCGAATTATTCTAATTCAGTCGTTAAAATGACTATACACAAAAATATAATTAAGTATTCTTTTTCAAGCAGTATGTCTCTGAAAATGATTATTGATTACCTTATCTTACCATTGAGCAATGCAAAGTAAGTGGTTAATTGAGAACCGGAACCGAGAATCGGAACCGAGAACCGAAGTTAAGAACCGAACCGGAACCGGAACGGAAAAAAAGTGGAACCGACCCATCCCTAGTTTTGACACAGCAAAAACAACTTCGGCATTAGTATTGCTACATGGCAGGGAAAGTGCGCAGAAGGGTGCATGAGACGTCACAAATTGTCAATTGCTTTTTGCGTTGACATTTAGCGACAGATAAGTAAATATAGAGGAAGGACGGGATTATTTGGGGAGAGTTAAGTGTGGTCACCCAGCTCACAGACATCGAGGGAAAATTTACGCTCAGTTCAATTCTGCAAAATAAATTACTTGCAATTTCTCGAGAAAAAAGTGTGATCATTGACGTACGAACATTACAGTATATACTGAAAATTACTTTAAAGCATTCGTCTTTTTACGCGATTTGACCCGACAGCTCACACAAGCTTCTTGTACCTGAAGAAAAACGCTGGACGATGCGTATATTGATTGATAACGCGAAGAATTCCATTTGCCATACACTGACGCACGTCACATGCACCATTTGCAGCACTTACCAAGACTAATAGCACATTTAAGTTGGCCCCGCATGTCGTGAACGTCATCTAATCCCATCTCGGAATCCGAGCGCTCCACCGAATAAGGATGCAAATGATCTTCGGTCTGACGGGCATCAACGCGGACACAATGCCATGGGATCGCCTCATAGGGCTCCCGGGTGATATATAACCAATGAGACGTGCGGATGACGCATTGGCAACAAGAGCAAGACCGATCCTTGGATCCGCCGTAACGTGGAACCTCTTTTACTCCATACACTTCGCGTCGAGGCCAACGGTTTGGTCCCAGGCGTCGATTCACCTCCAATGACTCGAGTGTATTATTGCTGGCATAAATACTGCCATTGATGCCGGCAGTTACGATTGCATCAACCATTGACCAACCTTTCGTATTGACCACTAGAAGATTTATAGATGACCGTTGAGAGATTGCAAGACACGGAGAAATGACTTCACTGGAAGACTGATAATTATGGCTTTTCATTTCCCTCGTCCCTTCGCTTTTAATGTTACAGTTTTTTCGATTTTTGAATCTTGAAGCAGTAAAGAAGCAGTAAAGCTTGTGCAGCAAAGATGCAGTAAAGAAGAAAACACCTTTTAGGATAAAATATTATTAACAAATACGATCTGCACTGGTTTCTAGGGAAACAAGCTCCCATGCCAGATGCCGATACAAATTCTTTTATTTTTGAGTAGTAAATGACAATTTTCGAATAAAATTCTAGTCCTGTATTGTTGATACCACGGTAGCTGCATGTCCAAGGTTTTACACATGGAGATCGGGTTAGTGAGGTGGCTACAGTTTATGGCTATGGCCTCCCATCCTGGGGACCCGGGTTCGATCCCAGGCATTGGCATATTTTTCAGTCCGGTCTAGTCCTTCAAGGAAGAGGTCGAGGAATGAAAGATATCAAACCGGTCATTATTTCAGTGCCTGGTTAAGGTGGTCCCCTTACTGCCTCTCGTTAATAGTAAGCTAATTAGTAATCGCCGGGTTTCTCTCCAACTTTCCTCCATTGCCTGAAATATCCCTGCCATGTATGATGCATGTATTAACAACCAATCCCTTTATTACTATGTGCATACTAACCATCTAGCAGCATGTGGCCTTATTATCTAACATGTTTCCACGCAGCAGCTTGTTTTCACGTCAATAGAGCATGTTTGGTGATATTCACCCCCTGCCCCACACCCTCGTAGAGGCTTGCTGGGTATTGCGTTTATGCAGACAGTGTATGGGATCCGAATGAATTAGGTTTGAACAGAGAACTAGACAGTGTGCTGCGTAGAGCAGCTAGGTTCGTTAAAAGGTGTTAATATAGGTTGAGTAGTCCGAATGAATTAGGTTTGATCAGATAACTAGACAGTGTGCTGCGTAGAGCAGCTAGGTTCGTTAAAAGGTGTTAAAATAGGTTGAGTAGTGATTCAGAATTAATACAAGAATTAGGGTGGGAATCATTATCAGAGCGTAGGTTAAGTACAGATTAAATCTATTAGAGAAATTTCAATCGGATAGCTTTACTGAAGATGTTAGGCACATATTAAAAACACCATCATATTATGCTAGATTCGACCAGACAAATAAAATTAGAGAGATAGATTGTCGTACTTATAGATTCAAAATGGCATTTTCCCCCGTACTATAAGAGAACAGAATAGGCAGCATAACAAAGGGATAGGTAGGGGAAATATTTTAGAGTAGTCTGTAGTGCATGATGCAAGTATTAATACCTTAAATACTATAGATACTAACAATCTAGTTGCATGAGATAATATAGTTGCTTGTTTGCATGTCGGTAGTGCATGCTTGGTGATTTTCACCCCCTGCCACACACCCTTGCGGTGGCTTGCAGGGTATCGTGTAGATGTAGATTTAGATATATAGATGTACCGTTGTACAATACCCACATTTTGTAAATGGCGATAATGACCTCAGCTGTGGTCGCCTCCTAAAATGCTGTCCATCGCGTAACCAACCTTTGAACACGTTATTTGCAGTGTTAGCGATCGGCCGAGTTCACTTGCAAGAGGATTACATTACGATCCGCCTATTCAATATGCCCGCGAAAATGAGGTGGGCCCCTTTTACCCTTGATAAAATGTGAATAGCGAATGGAATCGGTGAGGCACCAGACGAAAATATTTCGCTGATAAATCCAGCAAAGGGAGTTCCTCGGATTGAGATCGTACCTCAGGAGAGTTCACTGCGGAGATCGACGGGCTTCGAGGGAAGGAATGGAAGATATCAAACCGAGTGCGCTGCATTGGGAAAGGTCAGATCGTTTGTCCTCTTCTTCACCGTTGACGCGAAACGAACTCCCGATCCATGAGTTTGTTCTTCCTCTGCCGGCGGTTGAGGCAGTAAGCGAGTGACGACTGCATCTCCAGTGGCTCGAGCAATGGTCGTGACCTCTCGGTCAGAGCAGACGACTTCCAGGGCCTTTTACGTTTCTTTCCCGTATTCCCGATCGTCTTCTCGAGAGGGCAAATGTTATTTTTCCGCAAAGTGTGATTTACGACGGGAAGTTAACACATTATTTCTCAAAGCACATTGTGGCTCGAAATAGAACCAATTCCAAGAATTGACTTTTACGTATGGCTTGTAAATGACTTTTTAAAAAATATTTTAGCTTTTTTTGTATGATTTTGAATGGGGACTCTCTAATTCTACCAAGGAGTCACAAGTTTCATGAATGCATGTCAGCACATGGTGGTGGGTTAATAATTCCGTTTTACTGCTGGTACATGGAACGAGAAGATCGCATATCTTAACAAAATTGCAGCACTCTACCTCTGTATACATGTTAAGAAACTGAGTAGCGAATAAAGTAATGACTTCAAGCTTTAATAGGAAAACGCATCTATATAAGGCACTTGAAATATCCTCTCATGGCAATTGTGTACTAAATCTTTCTCAACAGTACTTACTTATTGTTAAAATAAAACAATGGACTTCGTAAGATTCCATGCATTATTTTTTTTTAATCCTGTTGCAGTTCCACGAAGTCAATCCATTTATCCTAGTACTCATTGTGCCTACAGAGTTGGAAATTAAAAAAACGGCACCGGAATATTTTATGGATGTTGTTATTTTACCTCAGAGTCACGCACTACCTAATGAATCACATGTAACCCATATATTATGGGTTAATTTTTTATGGACATGGCAACAAATTTCCTCATAAAGATTAGCCGTCTCTCACTCAAGGAAGAGGTCAGTGACGATGGGAAATGCGAATGGACAGTGAAAATTTTCAAGGAGATTGAGGTACTGCGTTTTAGAGATTACGACAATTTTGACGAAGTTCTGGTGAGCTCAGAGGGCATAAGATACTCACGCTAACGCTCGTTGCAAAGAGTCAATTAATGAACGAGAACGTATACAGTCGTATAAAATATAAAGATAGACAACCATAGTGAGAGTAAAAATGTACTTACTAATGCAAGTACGTAGTGCGTTATTGATCTCAATATGCCATCATTCCACAAATGGAGCCTGCAACAGTTGAATTGATAGACAACCATGTTCCGCTGATTGTTCAAGTGGCCATGTGGATGACTTAGTCTTTCTTCCATAAATTATGAATTTTCTTTGAGACATTCAACGGCTTTGAGATGACAAATCACAAACATATAAGAATCTTAGAGCAGGCGCTCCTCTTCACCTATTATTTTCATCGGACTTGAATTTCGTTCAATCCATGGGGACGAAATTAAAGTAACACCCATTTTAATTTAAAATCCAACTTGAATAAAAAGGGCTTATGATTGCGAAGTCATAATGAGGATAGAATTACATTGTAAAGAGGTAATATCTTTAATATTTTGTGCAATATGAGGTACTCAAAGCTTACTCATCCATCAATATCTCCTGATTTGTCCATTAAAGTGAGTGCTTAAAAAGCATGTTGCCAAAAAGTCAACTATGGATAAAAAAAACTCGCGCATGCTCGATATTTGTATAAAAATACCAAAAAGATACGTATAGAAAACTGAAGAATGCGTTTGAGATTTAACATTGGAGTCTGAGGGCCATCAATCCAATTTCACATTTTTTTTAAGGCACCTTTCCCCTAATGATCCCGCAAGGCTCGGAAACTACAGCAGCTGGTAACTGGACATGGGGGACTTTAATTCGAGCGAGATTAATCGTATACATCCCTGGAAGAAGAGGGAGCGTGACATAACAAGTGATACTTAAGTTCACGTTTGGTCACCACTATTGTACGTGGAGAAACTTACTGAGCCTAAGCTCTTCCCAGGGAAAATATTTTGGCTATTTACGGAATGATTAATAGGTTAAGTATGGTTTGCTTTTAGCTTGCAACCCATAGGTATCTTTTCATGGCACATCACTTTGAAGTGGCAATTCTTAACTTGGAAATAATAAATAGATTTGTCCAAGAGAAGAGTGAATATTGCCTTAAAGGAATTATTGGTTCTGCTTGCGGCGGAATACACATGCTAGAAAAACTAGCTTGAAATTAAGGTTTCACTTCACGAGTGCAGTTGGAGTAGGTATACCCCTTAATGGCAGTGGGACATGAACAATAGCAGCTACAAAAGAGGCTAGTCTGGAAACATTCGACAGGCAATGCTTCAGAAGAAGCGTGATGTTCTAACGGATCCACAACGTTGCTAAAGAAGCGATTCCGAGAAAAGTAGGGGAAAAAAGTCTAGTTTTTCCTTACAAGTAAGGAGGCTATATTATTTATGATATGGTGGTATAAAATTAGCTGATGACAGATATTACCCATTCCAAGAGGCCTTGAAATCCTCGAAGGTTGAGAGCTTTGTGATTCAACAGGCTCCACGAGCTAAGAAGGCTCCGTTATGTGTGTAGTCCCCAAGAGCCGTGCCCGTTCATCAATTTGCATTCCTCGCCTTTGCCAAGTAGCAGCAGTAGAAAGAGAGGCGTGCAAAGGAAGGTAACTACGCAACTTGTGTTATGAACTGGAAAGTCTTGAAGGAATGAATTTGTTGGCACCTTCATGAAGCATAAAGTGTGACACGCTCCCGATACAATTGATGTTAACAGTTGAGGAAAGATTTTCACCGTCAATATGCTCAGAGAGGTGGATTATAAAGCATTCAAGACTGTTATTCATCCTACAAAATTATGCGTGGGTATTCTCCATTTATAAATTCAAACTTGAGTTTTTATTGTGTACGCATTTAAACATTAAACACTCAACCCCGGAGAATATTTAATTATAGGAAGAAAATATGAGTTTTCGTTATGAGGATGTTGCGGACGTACAATGTGTTCAGTCTCTAGTTAGAGTGTAAATTCCTTTGAGAAAAAACTCCACTAAGTTCCATAGGGACAAAAATGCAAAACTTTCACATGCCAGCCATGAGTTAAATTTCAAGACAAATTGTGAAACTGTCCACTAATGCATACCCAGTTACTTGGCCAACAAATCTTACTACCAATTACAGGCCTACAAAACTAAAAAAATTGTCACCAGGTATGATCAGTAAATTAAGTTAGCTTTTTTTAGACTTTTTAACACAAACGTGTAAAATCACCCTGACACCAGAAATTGGGTACATCGGTCACCTAGATGGAATTTAATCTTGTAACAAATCATTGAATGAAAGCCGACGTTGCAGTTAAGTATACCTTTTGACTCAATTGAACGGCAAAAAAATGTAATTGAGATTTAAGGGAAAGTTACTTCTTCGATCTGACATTGAAGAGGCTCTGTTTGGACCAAAAAAGCAAGTCCATCGTCTCCGTGGTCACCACTACAGCGATCCTGGAGGCATTAAAACCTGTACTTATGAAGCGAGATGAGATCAGTTGTCAGTCTATTTGAGGTCACTGTACATTAGAACAAACGAAAAAACATTTAAACAAAATCCAATTAGTGAAGGAAAATAATACATAATGCATTTAAAGCCGCGGAAAAGCGACGATTTGATGAGACGTTTTTGCATCAGTAGCTCCGCTTATACATTTTTTTTGGAAGAAATAACACCAAGATGCCAATCACGTTCTTAAAACATGCACGAGAAATTCTTCTGGACACACTCAGACATCTTGACGGCTCAATGATATCCGCGTCTTAAATGCGTTTGCAGGAGGCGAAATAATACAGGAGGAGGAAGAGCAATGAAAAAAAATGGACAGTCGACAAACAACTTATTTTGAAGGCTTCCTTTCCATTTTTAAAATTCATTAAACGTGCGGTCAAGTATGGGATAATAATCTGTATGCATCAAGGAAATCAAGAAGGGCGAGCTAGAAGCGAGGGTCATGAAACGTGGTAGAGTTCCGATTAAGACATGGCCGATTGAGCTGCCCCGTCTTCTTTTTAGAGTTTTCAGCACTCGGTCGATCCATTTTATCTTCATCATTCTTCGGTAGCGCCATCAAATGCGTCCAGCATAGACTTCTCAACTGATTTTAGTAAATTTTACTCAGTAATAAAATATTCGATAGAAGGAATTGACACTGAGCTCAAGAAGTATTGTTTAGCTCCGGTTATTTCATCATTTCCGACATAAATATGCTGAATTCGGTGGTTCTTTTCTGGGTTTTGCTTTTATGAAAACCCAATTATGTACCTATAATGTCTTCGACCTTGACATTTTAGATAGTAATTGGGTTTAATTAGGAAAAAAGGACTTCCTGCCGTTGGAGTCCTTTCCCTCCGGAAAAGGATAAAACTGTTATGGCTGTTTCCGTTGAGTGGAGCCAGGTTGTTTCATAAATTGCGGTCCAATGAATCCAATTAGCGTCGGACGTCATCGGAGCCAATGAGTGATGCACTGTCAGCCCCCTACCACGTGACGAAACGGACGTAACTGCGCATTAAGTCATTCTTCCCGAGCAGATGAGAAGACTTCGTTTTTTTGCGGTGGGCATTACGACTATCCCGATGGCTACGAAATACCATTACGCGAAGCGATGTCGATTTTGGGACTATCTCTGTCACGTCGGACGGCCGTAAAGTCGATTCCAATTTGTGCTCGCCCAATGGAAAGGTCTACTTTGCCGGTGAAATTCTATCGGCCAATCTCTTTAAATTTACGTGTTTCTTCTTTTTCACATGCTTCAATACTTGCTCTATATACATGTCTCACACGAGGCCTTCCTTTGGCGTTCTACACGTACACTTTTCCCACATACCGTTGTCTTCATCAGGCCATCGTGTCTTAAGATATGGCCGATTCTTTTTTGAGTTTTCAGCAGACTTTTATTTTCTTCGACTCTTCTTAGGACTTCTTCGTTTGTCGCCCGGTCGATCCATTTTATCTTTATCATTCTCCGGTACACCACATTTCGAAAGCTTCCACCCTTTTCTTATCCGCTGCTGTCATCGTCCCTGCCTCACTGCCGTAAAGAAACATGCTCCAGATGTATGTACCTACTAATCAATCCTCTTATCCTAACTTCTACGCTTTCATTTCCAACTGCAATCAGATTCTTCTTTTTATAGAAAGCTATATTTGCCTGAGCTATTCTACTGACTATTTCTTTCGTATTTCGTCCGTCGTAGGTAACTCGGCTTCCCAAGTTACAGAACTCTTTCACCTCTTCAAGTTTTTGTTTTCCTAGTTTAATATTGGGTTTGGCCTCTTCTCTCCTGCTGCACCATTATCTTAGTCGTCTTCTTATTGCTCTTCTGTTAATATCTGGCCATTTTCCTTTCCATGGCTATTAGAATTATTAAGTTACATAGTTACATATACCTTATAAAAGGCCAAAGAATCCTTCTACCATGAGCCAGTCACCTCTGTGCGCACGCAGTTATCAGAAGACCTGCTTTTAGAATGACGCTGCTGTAGTCGACAACCCCCGTGTATTACGATATTATCAGTTAAATTATGTCTTTTTAAATTTATCCGTTATGGAATATAATACTTTCTGATGAATTGTTTCCTTACTTCTATGCTTGAATTGCCAGCTTTAAGCGGATTCTTCTTTCGATAGAATGCCCTCTTTTCCTTGGTTATTCTACTGACTGTTTCTTTCTTGAAATATATATTACCTAGATGTATTGAAAGATTATCCGCGCTCTTGATAGTGTGATTGAAGTCGTCAAGGTGTTTGAGGCGGGCTTAGCTGCGAATGAAATGAAAGACAGAGGGGGAGGAAGGCTGAGAAAGAGAACGGCTTCCTTGGCGAGAAACAAAAATGACCGGGAAGTGGAACTAAATCTATGTGGCGAGATGGAAAGGGAGTTGAAAAACCAAGGCCTTCCTTAAATCGGGAGAATGGGCGTAGATTGCATGTCTGGTGGCTACGTATTTATGCCAGCGTAAATCGCACTTCGAGATAGACCTTTGCGATGACTTGAAGCCGAAGTAAATCACGGCTAGCGTATCGGCCTCAACATCTCTCTCGAGAGCAGGCAAATACCCCTCCCTATCCCCGTTTCCATTTTTTTTCGCGCGCTAATTGAAATGAGATCGAAGGTTAAGTTGTCATTGCTTATCCAATAATTGCAGTTCGCACATTTAATGAGGCGTGTTGACTATATCCTACGATGGAGCCCTGAATATTTTAACATGACGTGTGAGCAGCCTTGAAAAACCCCACCGTATCAAAGGCCATACGTTCATTCGTATGACACCCACGGCGTTGGCCACACTGTATTCATAGATTTGATTCCGCAAAAGATCCTCTTCATGCAAAATATTCGTATATGCAAACCAATCTACGAGAAAATAAATATAAATCTAAATTGTGATCCAAGCACATCAACTTCAGTGGATTTGTTGGTAACTCGTTGAAGGAGAAATTCAACAGGGAGATGGTATGCTACTAGGAATAATTGTGTTGGCAGCAGAGATGTCTTCATGTACTAACTCCCTTTTGAATTCAAGCCTGATTCAATGAACTTATCCATCAACACCTGTAGCAAAACTCACATGTCACCACAACTTGCTAATGCATATGCCATCAAATTCAACTCCCTCCTAATGAACACTCAATATCAAGCTCTGAACACAATTGTCAGGCGTCCCAGCCAAGGATCCTTAAGGTCGTGGGTTCGCATTCTGACTCCGGCGTGGATGATGTATATTTATGAGAATGAGGATATATTTTAGCGACATGTCTTTGCATGGGGTAAAAAATGGAGTTGCTTTCCTCTCCCTAAGAAAATTCATAATCAAATTCGATGATTCGTATTCCATACAACCAAGGGACTTAAAATTCTGGAAGTTTGAAGTATTTGATTGATACGATGCTGGATAATACATAAAGATCAACAGCTAGCTATATGAGGATTGGTACGCCTAATTAAAGACTTAATAATATTTCAACTATTAAATGCTATTTGTTTATAATATTATAGTAATGGAACATAATTAAATTTCATGTCAATAGTCATGAGAAAAGTCAGGATCTCATCCAAGCTAGTAACTCGAATATACCAATGGAACTGATGAAAAAATAATGAACTTTGTGGAATCCAGAGCATTCCAAGTACCCATGCGAATAATAAGCTGCCATTTTATTGACTGAGAACAAGGGTGGCTCACGTTAACGATGGTTGCTGTTTATTTCATCAGTTTCCAGCACTAATGACGGGTTTCTCGAATCTTTACTGAGTGTAACTAATATCTACTCCAAATTCCTCATAATATTTTCTTTTTTTCCCTACGTCAAATATCTGATTTCAAATTATGAAAACATTCAGGGCAAAAAAAAAACAACTAGTGTAGATGTTAGAAGGCCGGATAACTAGAATATTCAGTGCGTAATACCGTTGTCTGAGGCTTTCGTTAAATGTTTTGCGAGACAGAATTATATGAGTTAGGACAGAGCAAGACGCTCAAATGTCCACTAGAAGCTATATAGAAGTTAAAGCTTATTGATGGACCAAATGGAGGATAGAGGATTGGAAGACTGAATAGAAATTCGAATTACATGCTAAATTAATAAGAAGCCATAAAAACGAAGCAATTTCTCCTTTTTCAAGCGCTGAAAACGCAACACAACGAAACGCTAAGATAACAAAGGTTAACTGCTGTTATCTTTCATCAATATCATCGGTCAACAATCCTAGGATTGGTTAGACGTAGCCCTCTACTCGGTTCTTCTATCAGCCAACCTCTTCATATTAACGTAATGCCTCTCTTTAATATACTTCACAACTTGCTCCATATATCTTATACGATGTCAGCCTTTTCCATTCTTCACTTTCACTTTTCCCTCGACGATTGTTTTCATCAGGCCATCGTGCCTTAAGATGTGGCCTATTAAGTTGTCCCGTCATCTTTTTAAGGTTTTCAGTATGCATCTCTTTTCTCCCACTCTTCTTAAGACTTCTTCGTTTGTCACTCGGTCTATCCATTTTATCTTCACCATTCTTCGGTTACACCGCATTTCAAGTGCTTCAAGCCTGGACTTCTCTGCTACTAATTGCTAATGCTTCGCTGCCACATTGTAGAATGCTTAAGATGTATGTTATAATGAAATGTTTCCTCACTTCAACGCTTGTATTTGCAGCTGTAAGCAGAATTTTCTTCTGGTAAAATGCCCTTTTCGAATGGGCGATTCTACTGGCAAATTCTCTTTTACTTCGTCCATCGCTGGCTACTCGGCTTCCAAGGTAACACAACTATACCACCTCCTTGATTTTTTGTTTTCCTAGTTTAACACTAGTCCTGTCTACCTTTCTCATGCTACATACCAATACCTTAGTTTTCCTTTTATTGATCTTTAGATGATATCTGGTTATTTTTCTTCCCATATTTCCTAGTGTCTTCTATAAATCTGCTTCTGTTTCTGCCATAACTGCTATGTCAATCGTAGCATGCTGATTTTCTCCCCGTGGTTATTCACTCCCGGAGACTTTCCTACTTCTTGGATGACTTCCTCGATGTAGACATTGAATAATACGGGACACAGTGTACAGCCTTGTCTCACTCCTTTCTTTATGCTTGCTTCTGCACTGCTGGGTCCTGATTTGATTATGGCCACCTGGTTTTAATACAAGCTGTGGATAACTCTTCGGTCATTGTATGATGCTCTAATTTCTTTCTGGCCTGTTATCTTTAGATTACTTTTTAATCATTGATGAACCTAATCTATTATTTTCGGGTTTAAGCAACCCTTGGAAATGAATCATGTATTAATTGATTCGAAACCGATATATGCCTTGTCTGGTCAGTGTAGTCCGACATCTTCTTTCTAATTAGTTACGTATTTAGAAGAAAACATACCTATGATTGGTTATTAGTTCATTTATCTCTGAATATTGCATCATCTATAACCTCATAGTCTATTGAAATTCGAATTGCTAATTTCACGCTTTCGAAGACAAAATAGTAGCAAATTTCAACACAAATGGGTAACATACCTAAGGCATCACTTTGAAAGACATAAAAAGTGAACAACTATTGATTTAAAATCGTAAAACGGTCATAAATCAGAAACAGAGGAGACAAAAAATCTGCCGCACGCCAGTGGCATTCCGAGAAAACTATTCTTCAACTTATCCATACAAACTGGATCTTTCACTGAACAAAAACTTATCCTTGGTAAGTCAGATAATTTCTCAGGTTTTCATGTACCGAGTCAACTTTTCTTAAGGCATAAAACCACGATAAATAATTGTTGCTTTAACTGCTCGAGACTTGAAATGATGCACTCCATGAACTGGAATGCTGAGAAGTGCCGCTTATTGCAGCTGCAACAAGTAACTGCAATGACATATCCTTGTGACGTAAAATACCTATGCACACTAACAAACAGCATTTTTAGATAAGCGTAGCAAGATTTTTTCACAATTTTGCACCAAATAAAAGCAATGATAAGTGGTTTGACACGGTGGCCTCTTCGTCCGAGGTCAAATATCACAGAGATAAGTAAAACCTTTAAGCACTACATCAAACATATTTTCGGTGTAAAAATGCTTTAAATGTCTTAGATATCTTACCATGCCTAAAGAAATACTTGCAGATTGAAAGGTAGCGGTGAGGAAGAGAACCAAACTGCAATTTTTTCACGAGCAGGGGGGATAAAATGAAATACGTGAATCATTCAGATACATTCTTATTGATTGCTGCAACTTACCAGTAACTGGGAACAGAAATTAACTGAGAATAAAACGAGTATTTCCTTCAAAGACCCAATTTTAAAGGGGATCAAGTGAACATCGTTTTACGCAAAGACATATCGAGAGTGAGTAGGACTAATATATTAAATCAGGCGAAGAGGAATTTGTTCAAATGCATCTGTGAGCATCTGTAGCGTTGGAAGCGCGGAATGAAATGTCGTTTCTTAGCTGAGAATAGATGTTTGTTGGAGAACTCTTCGTACAAGACTGCCGTGAGTAGCAGGATAAGCGGCTTACTTACAGGCGAAGATGGAGGAATCGTCTAGAACCCCACACCAGAACTCTAGAGAACAATTTGGAAGCGTCCGAGAAAAATGGAAAATATTTTTGCCGGAACCGAGACTCAAACACAGCAGGAGAGGGGAGAGCGGATCTACCGAGCCGACGCGGTGGATCGCCACACATCTAGGTATATTAAGATCAACCGGCAGGATAAGGCCCAAAAGTTTTAAAACTTACTATAACAGGTCAGGATTTTAGGAGTTACCTACATTTTAATCCAAATGGTTGTCAATGAAATATAAGGAAAATTAACTAGAAATTATTCACAATCGTTCATCATCATCATTGGTCAACAATCCTAGGATTGGTTTGACGCAGTTTTCCAATCGATTCTTCTATCGGCCAACCTTTTCATTGTGACGTAATTATTCTCTTTTACATCCTTCACAACCTGTTCAATGTATCTCATACGAGGCCTGCCTTTTCCAATATTTCCGTTCACTTTTTCCTCGAAGATTGTCTTCATCAGGCCATCGTGTCTCAAGATATGGCCAATTAAGTTCTCCCTTCTTCTTTTTAGAGTTTTCAGCAGACTTCTCTTTTCTCCTACTCTTCTTTGGACTTCCTCGTTACTTACTCGGTCGATCCATTAAATCTTCAGCATTCTTCGATGGCACCACATTTCGAATGCTTCCACCCTTTTCTTCTCCGCTACTCTCATCGTCCATGCCTTACTGCAGTAAAGAAACATGCTCCAGATGCATGTTATGATAAACTGTTTCCTTACTTCTACTCTTGTATTTCCTGCTGTAAGTAGATTTTTCTTTTGATAGAATGCCCTCTTTGCCTGGGCTAATCTACTAACTATTTCTTTCTTGCTTCGTCCATCGTTGGTTATTCGGCTTCCAAGGTAACAGAACTCCTTCACCTCTTCAACTTTTGTTTTCCTAGTTTGACATTGGTTTTGGCCTCTTCTTTCTTGCTGCACACCAATATCTTAGTCTTATCACACTCGTTAGCCCTTCATTATTAAGAAAAATTCTTCCGAATTTTGTCATAAAAGTAAGGTTTTAAAAGGCACTAGATATATTAAACACATGCTACTTAAGTGATAATTAATGAGTGCATAACGGTATTGGAGGCAAAGGATGAAGGGAATGAATAATAGGTGGGAAAATTTGGTGTCTAATTATCACAAAGTTGTGACTGAGACATTGAAAATTCCTATCCGTTAATAAGCCTATTTATCTTGAAAAATAATTTGATTCAAACTCAAAAATGTCTACAAAAAATAGCATTTTTTCCCGGATATTTCAAGAAAAGGGTTTGGAAGTCAGAAGAATTCTCACCTTTCAGCCATGCATTTTGGTATTCCGAGGCAAGCTGGGAGTTGAGAGGATGTTGTTGTAAAACTAAATTGCCATTGTGTCTCAGGAAAACGGGCGACAAGGAATGAGGAAGATGAGTGAGACGGAGGCGTGCATGTGACAGACAAATTTGGCTTCACGGCCGACAAAGCCCTCAACTTTCCACTCAAGATCTCTGGTCTCACTTTTGCCTCCTTTTAAGCTATTTACTTAACGACTGCCCGTTCGAGAATCTTCCGGGAGATATAAAAGGATTCGGGGAACAAGGACGGCATAATTTCAACCATTCAACAGTGACAACGGTATCACCGGAAAATTTTGGATGGATTCAAAATTCTCCGGTGATACTCCTTCTTTAAGTAACTTAAGAGGTTAAAATGTACCTTCCCACAAAGGCCAGTAAATATTAATTGGCATTTATTCAGATATCGAGTTCTTCTAGCCAAATTGTGGAGCAAAGGAAATTGCACTGAATAGAATCACAGTATCACCGGATGCTAAAATGCATCGAATATAAAGAATGATACACTTGATTAAAGGTATACGAACAGAAAAAATTGACTATGAATTAAATATTTATTCACAAACTGGGAGAAAAATAATCTATTATGTTATGATAAAAATACTGTGGTAAAATTTAAAAAAATAAATCATTAAATTTCAGTCTAAAGGGAAGTTAGAATTATTTTTAGAACTACCACAGTAATTATATTATTCAAAACCACTGTTATTGGAAATTGAGCACCCATATTATTCAAAACACCTTTTTTCCTACCATGATTCACCTCTTCGCAAGTCTCCCAAGGACGTAAATGAAAGCGTAAACTAAGATTACGTTACACTCAAGGTCATATACGTTGATATCGAGGCAAAAAAATTCTACAAATGAGAAATCTTAAAGGATTGGAGGCATTTGGAAACGCATTTTAGCATAAATTATTACTTATCCGATCTTTCCATCAATTATTTATTAAAAAATAAGAATATTAAGGTGCATTGAACGTCACTTTTCATGAACTAACTCTCAATGGAATTTACTCAGTGATTACAATATGTCTAAATTACTATGTGCACATTCAGAACATGGATTAAAAAAATATAATGACAACTACATTGATAAATAAGTTTAATTATGTTATTCTGCCTATGTCAGAACGAGATTTGAATCATATTCTATTGCACTCAATGGGTAACACTTAATATCTTCCTTGCATATGCATGTTACTTATATCCCACCTTTGATGATTAGTGCAACTTTAAGGTTTTGTTTTGCTTTCTGTTATTGAGAATAAATAGGTAAAATAATGACTTGATATCTTACGACATCAACGAGGAAGACACCACACTCAAATTATCATTACACAAGCCTCTCCATATTTTCATGGTAACGAATAAAATAATAAAACTTTTAGTCAATTCCACACTGTTTATATATCCGACCTAGGTTTCAACAAATATTTGTCATTCTCAAGACCTTGAGAATGACAAATATTTGTTGAAACCTAGGTCGGATATATAAACAGTGTGGAATTGACTAAAAGTTTTATTATTTTTTTCGTTACCATGAATATTACAAATTTCCACAAAGTGACGCCTTCAGTGTTATCTGATATACTCTCCATATTTATTTCAATATTCAATCTTTTGCATGCATAGGGAACATATTTGGCCAAAACCAACTTTCTTTTCACATATAAAGCCGCATGTATCACTAACGCCAGCTGAATTTTCAGTAGTTTGCAGCATGCGTCGTCAGTATACAGAAACATACTGACCCGAAATTCTACTTTTTTAACTCCACGAACCGCATATTCGGCGCCAGCTTAGAGTTCGCCATTATTAAATCCACCTCTTTAGTTAATATTAGCATTAGGAATAACCTCGGTAGGTAGGAAAGTCCGCTTTATCTCAAGCAATATGCGATCTGGCCCGTGAAGTAAAAAGCTTCGGCGTTACTGCTCTGCTTTATTGGCATATATTCTTCAAAACTCCTTTCCGAAGTTGGCTTGGCATTTTTGACGTACTTTAAGTAATAGTATTAGAATTTGTTTTTAGTCGGTCAAATAGCTTAGATTATTTCGCAGCGTTCTTTGAACAGAGCAGATCAGACCATCCGCCTTAAGGGTTTACTACTAGGTCAAACGCAACGATAATTCTATGGGCGATATTTGAACCCCCGACCCTAAGGTTGAAAGACAGGCACGTTACACACCTTGCTAACGCGGTTGGCTTGATCTATCTTTAATTTTTGTGAAACTATTTCTTATTTACCAAGCAATGCCAGTCATAACTCAAGTACTAAAGAGATCCGTTCAGAAACTTGTGTACTGAAAAATGTACAAATACGTTCCGACCATTTCAAGTTGACTCCGGTATAATTCATAAATGCGCTTTCCACAGAAAAATGGTGCAGTCCTTCATACTTCGCTGACTTTTGACTGGTATTCGAAGCACACTTCACCCAATGAGCAATAAAACAACACGTTAGCATTACAGTGGAGAAAAAAAAATAGTTCGAAAGCGACTTACACCATAAAAAGAAGGTTGAATATGAATGATTTAAAATCCATCAATCAATCTCAGCACTGAGAAAGCTTATGCTTATTGGAAATCAGTTGTGGTTAATGTCCGCTGGTGTCTATGTGGCTTAAAAAATCCCTGGAAATACCGAAAAGCAAACCGTTAAAATTGAAATAGAAGCTGTTTACTAAATCAATTCTTTTGCATTTTTTGGTGCTCTGGTCTAATATTTTAGCTCTGAAAATCATTTATACAGTAAACCCTCATTCAGCCTTCGGCCAAATGCTTATCATAGCTATCCAAATCCAAAATTATTTATTTAAAATGGCTTTGGAACTTTTCCAATTTATTATACCTTGTCCACCGGACTTAAAATCAATGGGATGAGAAGTTTTCATCATTCAGCCAAGCAAAAAGAGGGAAATGGCTGCCGGGACGAGATATTGCGGTCGCAAATTGATGGACGAGATGCTACTCGTCTAACTAGCTCGTAGCGAACGGCTAATTGGAAAGCTAGTGTGATGGTTTTTCTCCTTTGGAAGATCCGTGAAAACGCACAGGCTTCATTTAGAACCTCAGGTTTATTATATCATAACTATTCGTCTCTGATAAAGCTATCATCATGTTTCCGGTCTTTTTCAAGTGATATGATGAGGCACTCAAAACCTAATTGCTCAACCTGAAAGACGGTGAGACTCATCAAACTGGAAGTGCAATTGAAAGACTAAAATTCACGTATTCATTAATTAACGTATTCATTACCCTTCCCTGTGTCATCTGTTGGGAACCTGAGACTAAGGAAATCACTTCTAGGAGACCGCTTTTCTACCCAGGGGATAGGCAAATATTTGAGACCCAGCACCTAATCACTCACACAACAACAAAAGGTTAATCAAGTCCATTAGTATACTTCAAAAAAAGTGTATAGAACACTGTAACATGTAAGGAAATTAATTATCTCTTCACTAATGCAGTAAAAATTCACATTAAAATTCCACTAATATGTGTCAATATTGATCTTTCATAAAGGAAACCTTCAAGACAGCAACTTAACATTGAAAGTCATTAATTATATCTATACTAATGTGCTGAAAAATTTGCTCAAAAATACACTCATACAATTTAATCAGTTTGAATTTTGATCCTACAACGTAATTTGTGAAAAAGTATCTGTTTCAGTACACTATTATTATACTTATTACTATATACCTTGTTCAGTTACTTTGGGCTATTGACAGGGTGCGCAGGAGCTTTGTACGCAGACATCCCCTCCTCACCTCCACTTCCCCTCCAGTATTCCCGCCAAAACAGTCAAGGAGGGGAGGTCGATGACGTAGAAATCTTTAGTGCAACTCGTTCAGTGGGCATCACAATTTGCTCATTCAAATTTTTAATTTATGAGTGAACCGCTTTCATTAGAAGACTATTATTTTCCACAATGTACATTTTTCAATTCCATATAAAGAAATTAGTGATTAAAATAGGGATATCGGTACCGAGTAAACGCCCCCATTTCTATACGTCCAGTTTGTTACGATCCGTTTAAATTTTGAGTCACGATTCCAAGTATTTACGGATCAGTTAATGAAACTATGGCAGTTTAATTTTCCCTCCCGAGTCACCGGTATGCGCCAAAAAGCATGCTGCACTGGATCCGTAGTTTACCGACCCTAGGCGTTTGCGTTTAAAAAAGTCCGGTTTATCTCGAATAGACAACTAAAGAGTCAGATGGTATAAACACGAATTTTTGGCAAATTTTGTGTCGTAAAACCGCTGAGTACAACTTCATTCACTGTTTATACTTGTGTTTTATCTCATCTGGGGGCTCTATAGTCGACACAGATTGGAAAAACGCAAGTGAAAACAATAGTACCGAAAAATATATTGTATTGAAAACAATATTGTAGTGAGTGATTCAGGCACATGAAATTTTCAAACTATTCGTTTGTGTACCACATGACTCCTTGGTCACCTATTCGAGATAATCCCTATGGTTTCAAACACACATCCCATGGTCTATTCAGGGAAGCACAGCGTCATCCGATTCCACTGATTGTCACGAAATTCGGCCGCCAGGTTAACTGTTGAGCGAGATAGGCGACTGGAGATCTCGGACATCGGCAGGAAGCTTCCGTGGTGGAACGGGAGGTGACAAAAGAGTGTACGGAATCAAGAAGATCAGCTGCACGCACGGAGGACTCGACCCAAAAGTTTCCATCGGATAGATTAGACGGAATGACACGCTTTAGCATGCGCGGGAAAAATGCCCACCCGATGCGCGGCGCGGACTGAAGGCTTTCCAAAGTTGGCTTTCGGAAATGGTGGAGAAAGGCTAGACAGAAGGAAGAAATTACACATTAAATCTACATTAAAACAGGGAAGAGGAGATAGGGTAAGTAAATTTAGAGGATAAGAGAAAGTGCTTGAGGGTTAATGATACATCTGCAGGTTAATTTGTGCTAGCTTTAAAATGGAAGAAACTTGGAAACTGGATGATAAAGGAAAGTGAGAAAATCATTAAAGGTTCACGGAAACGGGATAAAAATTCTAATGAGCTCAGATGAGAATGGAAAGCAGAGAAGCAATTTTGTGATGGAGGAAATGCGATGGTTGATTCGCAAATTTGTTTCATCTAGGACAAGAAATACGTGCCGCTAAATGCGTGTGATGAACATTTGTGGGAGGTATCAATTATAGCTCTTGAGTTGCACACTAAAAAAATCTTCACTGTTTATTATGAGGGATTTAAATAATATTTAAATAAATTTCATACCACTCAACGATTATTCAATTATCACTATAACAATCTTCACTGTTAATTATGAGGGATTCAAATCATATTTTCGTAAATTGCATACCACTCCACGATTAGTCTATTATCTAAATATAACGTAATGAAATTCCACATAGTTTCAGATATGAACAAAAACACATTTGCCAATTTTCCAGACAAGAGTTATCTATAATTGTTATCAAACTGATATCAGTTCGGCAATTGTGAATGGAAGATGAAATTAAAAACGCATTTGTCTTTACTTTTTTCATCTTTACCCTTCAAAATATAAAATTGTTTCAATATAACAATGTTTATGATATTAATACATAATAATAATTAAGTCTTCGAGATCGAAAGAGGAAAAATTATCATTTAAATATTAGGTCTGGTGGAATTATAGTCCACCCGGTAGGAGTTGACTACACGAATAACTATTTCACAAAGGGATTCTTGACCCTTTGATTTAATCATTAAAGGTAAGTAATAAAATATAATAAAAATAGGACATTGTGAATGTCTTTTGCCATTTCTACTTCCTTCGGGAGAGAGGTGAAACTTTCTCAATGAGAGCTCTACAACTCTCTAGAGCACCCAAGACAGGCCATATTTCCTGCAGACTGGAGGCCACCAATAAGAACCGAGCATAAACATGCGACCTATATACGAACACTCACGGCTCCCCCGGACGGTATTGTTCGGAGACACGTCAGTGGATGAGATCATATGCGAGATCACCTGCAAGGCTAATCTTTGACTGGTACCCCATGTCCCCATGTACTTTACGTGTTTAAGTGACCACGTCATGGACATTTGGAAGGGGGGAACTGAAGACAGGGTTAAGTCAAATATATATATTTATACATAATGCGCAGAATGAGGATTCATGATAAAGTGCAGCTTATTTGCAATTTAATAGGTATTTAGGAACATATTAACTCATATACCCTAGGAAAGTAAGCACCGGAAAATAGTAAAGCTCTTTCACCACCAAATTTCATCTTTAAAACTCAACGACACAAAAAAAATATCTCTAAGCTATAAGGACACAAAATTTTTCTCGGAAATGAATGAAAATGCCGAAAAATATTTCTACTCGTGCCTTTTACTCATTACCGAAAAAGTTACAGCCATAAAAATTGGTCTAGTCTTTTCCATTATTCTGAAGATAGGTTGTGACTTGCAGTGCTGGAATTAAACCTTGGCATACTGCATACACATAGTCTTCTAGGGTTTTATAACTTATGGACACTTCAACTAAGTCTAAAAATGGAATTAAGAGGAAGTTTAATGGAGACTTCCTTTTAAGAAAATTAAGCCTCTAACCCTATGTAAGATCAGAGAAGAATATATTCAGCTCATTCTCGAAGGAAGTACCAAATTATTCACCACTGGCCCGCAGAAGTGAAAATCTTGCGCCAAAATCAGAACCAAATTTTATATGCAAAAAACTCTATTTAATGTATTGCCCGAGAATCAACCCGAAGTCTCTATCGTACACGGCTTTAGTCATTGTATCAAAATTAAATGTTAACGGTGAATTTCTAGGTCAATTTCTATACGTTCATACAGCTTCAATTTCACTAGAAAAACTTTCCTACCCCATGCTCTTTGATTGTATACACCCTTTAATTAATAATACAATAAGCATATCTGTAAGTCAGTATCAGTATCTGTAAGAATTGTGTATGATGTAAAATTAGGAAAGTTGAGCAAATATACCGAAAAACAACCAAATTACATCATATGGAAATGAGGTGATTCGTATTGAAACTATGTATCACTATCAGTAATGCATTATATGAAAAAATTCATTCGTAAGACAACTTCAAATATTTAGTCATTTCTTCTTTGCATTGATACTTAATCCCCAGTAGGGGAATGAAAATATCTTGCTAATTTCGCAATAATTTTTGGAACTGAAGGAATAGATGAAAAAATTCATTTGTAAGACAACTTCAAATATTTAGTCATTTCTTCTTTGCATTGATACTTAATCCCCATTAGGGGAATGAAAATATCTAGCTGAATTCGATATAATTGTTGGAACTTCGGAATCCTGAAGCCATTTGATTTTATCTTAAGAGACCATCTCATTCCCAATCAATATCAAGATCCATCTTGGAGGGTGATTATGTAAAATTGAATTCGAGATTCCGACGCTACAAGTATACCCATATATGGAATAAACGTCAGAGTTAGTAGTGCAAATCATGCTCCCTTGATGGCGCAAAGGTCGCCCCGCGCACGGCGATGAAGTCGGATCATTTTGCGGATCATTTCGTTCATAATCGGTTTCCAAATATTTTCTGGCAAATAGACGCTGTTATCGCGAAGGAAGGCTGTCGTAGGTAGCTGCTATTGTAGCACACGATGTGTTGATCTTTTTAGAGCGGAATACAAGGTGAAAACGAATATAAATCTAGCTAATAAAAAATCCTTTCATATCTCCGACGGTGAACGATTGGTCGCGAACCGTTCTCCTCGGTGCCCCAAAGCTCTCTATTTGAGCCGAATTTCTTTTGACTTAACAGAATCACACCCAAGATAAACCAAATATTGAAATGATACTCTTTCGTAAGGTGCTGGATTCCCATGCGCAAGACCTGAGTTATGATCCTGGCGGACGCAGATCATTTATTGGAGTTTCGGTCCCCACTTCCTCGCTGAGTAGAGGCATACCACATGGTGGGACGTTGAATGGGGGCGTTCACTCGGAACCGATATCGCTCTTTTGCGGACGAAATCGTACGATAGAAACGAAAACTGAATTTAAGTGAAAATTTTATCTTCTAACCAGAGCCATTCACTCATAAATCAAAAATTAAAATAAGCAAAAGGTGATGCCCATCAAACGAGCTGCGTTAGTTATATCTACGTCATCAACCTCCCCTGAATCACTGTTTTGAGGAGGACAGGTGGATAATATAGGAAAAAGTGAGGGGTAATGGAGGTGGGAACGGAACGTCTGCCTTAAGAGATCCTGTCGCATCCAGTAAATAATCCAAAACAGCTGAAAAACAAAGTATTTTCGTATACATTTTGGTGCTGATGTGTATTTAATTATTCACAAATAATGATGTAGTCGAAAATGCAACGCCCGGAGAAAGAGTCCGAAATGAGTCTAAAAACCACTTCCATTGGTAGAGTCAGCTGTGTCTCCCCCATTGTGATTTAGACAAGGAGCTGCGCAGCCTCCGTTGTGATTGGACGAAGTGGATGACTTACGAGTCCTTTGCACGTCCACTTTCCTGAAAGGGTTAAAAATATAAGTTTTTAGCTACTTATAACTTAGAAACGACTCGTAGGATCGAAGAACGGAGACATATGGGTCTTTTTATTTTACAAACTCAGACTTTTATTTTACAAAATCAGATTCGGTAGAAAAATATATGGTAAACGACTCCATTCTCACTGACTTGGTGACGTTCGCTGATACTGTGACATTCATTTCGACGCAAATTCCCTTCCCATATTTCCTGCAAAAGTGAAACCCCCTTAAAGGCCGCTTTACACGATACAATTTTAGTACAATTTCTTATACAAACGCTTGTATAAACTGAACGAAATTGTATGTTTGTCTGAATGGAATTATAACAGGTTCTATTTCCCGTTCAGTCATTTAGATATTTCGCGCAAGCGTTCGAACAATTTGCCGCTTTACACGGTAATATTTCCTCATGCAAGAGTTTGTACAATAAATTGTATTAAAAATTATATCGTGTAAAGCGGCCTTAAGACTCCCACCCTAATGCCACGAATGGCCTCAGTTATCGTCCACCTTCCCTAATGACAAGTATTACCCGACGACACTATCTCATTCATGTCATCCAGTCGAACGACTCGCAATTCTCCCACGTAACCAACGAGCACTCCTGACGTAAGTTCTCCATCACAATGAGATTTTAATTACTTCGAGGAGGAGAAACCTCTCCAGGTCTCCAGAGCCGTTGGGGTGGCACACGCGAACCGTTTAGAAACATCGAGAACAATTTGAACGCCCGCGTCCTCAACCACGAGGGCCCTCTTAATATGTTAAAACGGACGCCCCGAGGGTCGGGAAACGAATGCGATATCCATCACGGATAACGCGGAAGGAGTGAGGAAAGGGAAGGAAAGATTAAACACGAGGCACGCCCTGAGACGCTATCTCTCGCCCGGGAACCAAATTACCGGGTGACGCCCAAGCGACGGGAGTGTGCGGGATTGTCGCGTCCATTGTTGCGAAGGGAGCAGAAGCTTCGAGAGAGGGGGAAGGGGATTGCAAAGAGGACACCACCCTAGTGAGCGATTTCTCATATCCACCCCAACGGCGGAAAACAAAAGAGAGAGGTTAGCGGGAAAGGAGGACAGTGCATTCCAGGGATGCCGCGGAGCCAATAAAAATGCACGCTTCGCTCATTGCCGAGAGAGACCCGATCGGAAATCGAAAGTGCGACGAACGCGGTGAAATTCGCTTTGTCTCCACGGCATTAACATCCAGAATACGGTTTTAATGAGATAACGTGTGACGTGACAAGGGTGGGAAACGAATAGCACGTGTGCTCTGAACCTATCGTAACAACTAATCACTTGCAAATTTAAAGGGAAATCTCATGTTTATTCTACTATAGAAGGTTTATTCTATTATGGAAGGTGTTCGGATACAATGAAGTCCATTTCTAAGGGCCAGGATTCGGTCCGAAGTGCCAATAACCTCTGGATATATCGTTCCTTAGATCAACACATACCCTTTTTCCCTCATTGTGCAGTCAATGTATATCGGTGACTCTACATGTTACCTTGCAAACTGCCGGAGGGTCTACCGAATCATGAAGTGAATTTTATTTTCGTGAAAATTTCAGGGCATATCGATTTTTGGCCCTTCTATCGAATGGCACTAAAATAGTTTGGCATTTTCATCATATCTATGAAGAACTCTAACATTGGAAATCAGCAATTTTATCCTCATTTATATGGCAGAGCATGGCTGTTGCAGTAGGTAATATTTGCAGATTTATAATGTACAAATAAATGTCATTTTGACATAACACTATTATATTACAATGCACATCAGCAGGAATGAGCTTGTAATCTCACTTTGGGAAATTGAGCGTGGCAATAACACGTCAGCCATGTTCCGAAGTCAGTATGAGTTGAAAGAGCTTGTAAAAACTGGAATGCTACAACAACGGGCTACATAATAGCATACTCATACAAGTATAGAGTCTGAGTTATCAGACTCTAGTTAAATTTCCATGTAGGTATTTTTCTGAATCGGCATTTATTTATGTATCGTAAAATAGCTATGTTATCGGCAAAACATAGCTCTTTTTCGGGGTTTCAACGCGTAGAGTCACAGCGGAACCTCCTTAAGGGAATGTGGTACATCAAGAGCCACGAAAATTTTACTTTGCTGAAAACAAGGTGGAAAAAGGCCTTGGAAATCTAAGATTTAGTGGGATTTTCAATTTTTTTAGAAATATATATGGTGTTCTTCATAGTCGTGCATTGTACTTGGGAAAAACGAACTTGTTTTTCTCAGCCTGATCGTAAATCCTATCAATTTGAGGCTTCTGTCTACGATGCTTACGCGGTGTGAGATGGAAATATAAATGAAGCATCAGCCTCGAATACGTGATATTTTAAACTTTCAAGTAACTTTAATTTCCCAGTAAATAACCGTAAATCATCTAGGGTATCCGAAATAAGCCTCTCCAATAGTCTAGCGACACTTTTAGGCGTTCATAGGAATTCGGTTAACACATTGCTTTCTTTTGGATATTATTCCTTTTCCGTGTTTATCCCCTCTTTATTCGTTTCTTCTTAAAAACAGATTATTTTAGTGAACTACGAATAGATCTTACAATTCTGGCCGGCAGCGAAGGGCTTCCCTCGTTTTCTTAGTGTGTCCCTTTTTCATTTGTTCGCTGCAGCTCCCTAAGGAATAGTAACTGTTTCTATTTGTAAGTCATTTGAAAGTCATTTGAAAGTCATTTGAAACCAATAACTACGCAACTAACTACACTAAGTGCTAAGTAAAGCAGCCGTGAATCATTAACTACCTCACACTGGTCACAAAAATGCACTTTTTATAACGAAAGAAGCAAGGGAGATGAGCATGAAATCGCCTCTTAAGATATTTTATTTTGTACCTGCGTTTCGTAGGTTTTCATTCTCCTCCCCTTAGGTTCCCCATGGTAATTGACATATAATCGGTTTCGTTAAACGACGCAAGTGAGACGAACGCTGCTAATTGATCGCCCATACAAATTTAAATTTTAAATACCCGAGGCCTTGACTAAATAATACACTCTTTTGTGATAAAGGTCAAATAGGAGGCTAGCCTGGGAAAGATGTGAGAAATTTCATTCATAAAACTTTGTACGTAAATAATTATAAAACTTCGAGATCACGCAAGACCACCCTCAGACGTAGCGGCGACAAGGAAATGACTTATTTCCTTCGAATGAAGGCGAATAATTTAGAATCGTTAGCGGAACTCGACGAATGGGCGGCGAATATAAACGCACTTAATTTCTTCCCCTAGCCTTGAGATTTTAAAACCTGGTAAGCTCGCTAACATGCTCAAAGCACGGCAATAGGAAACACATTTCCCTCAACTCGCACAAGGCTGGACCAAACTTTCAAAGCTCACGGACTGACGGGGCGGACGGTGGGATATATATTTAGGCGCACTGAGGCAGGGCAGAGTGATTGAAATGGGTGTCCGACGCGAGAGTTTTTTTAAATGAAAATAAAAACTTCGCCACCGGCCATCGAGGTGAAATGGCGAGTGGGCCGTGAGTCCTTGAAGCGTGTGTTTCAATGTCCAGCGCGTGCGGGAAAGGAAGGTACATACTTCACTCCGGGAGAACGAGGAAGGAGACTTATTTCGGTTGGAGCCTTAGCAGCTCAACAGTGAAGGATAAAATGCGAGAAAAATTACTCGAACAAAAAGTCACCACCATAACGCCCTTCTCACAGGAAATTAAAAATTAATGGTAATCAATCACCCGCATATTTTTTGACTCTTTTTTTCCCCTCCAGAGGATTTCCTCCCCCACTGAAGGACTGCTAAGGGGCACGGAGCTACTTCCACGGAAGGCAGTGTCAATCTTTTACGCCCGTCAATACACGCAAATCATACGAGGCCTTCCTTTCCCATTCTTTCTGTTTGCATTCCCCCGCCTCTCCTGGCTTCATCAGGCATCATGCCTCATATTTAAATTAGTTCAAATAGGTTCTATGCATGTTTTTACATTTAATTGATACGAATTTAACTGCATTCAAGATTTGAGTTGATATTCAGTTCAATCAGACACAAGATTGCTGAGATACCCAATCTTAAAAAGCCATGAAGTAAATTCATTGACAGACCAACAAACTATATACGCATGAAAGACAGTGAATTTCAAATAATATATAGCTTCCACTCGGATAAATCATTGCAAAAATTTTATCCGTACAACCGATAAAACAGTAGGTACTTATATCAAAAACTGTGACACAAAAATCTCGACATAACTCCGTTTGAAAAACATTTGGCCTTATTTTCCATTGTTTCATTCCTGGTTTTAACTATTCCTTAAAGAATATTTGGACTAATTATGACTCAGTTGTATGTAAATTTTTATGGCACATGCTCAAAATATATTCAATTGTGTGATTCTGAGGAGTCAGGTAATTTTATATGGTATGGTAACTTTGTATGCTGTGCAGTGATGTGATACTCATGCTGTAAATAGAGGTGTGCATTAAGGTGCGTGATCATACAAATTTTGTGTCACAGATTTTGATAAAGGGATGTTTTATCAGATGTACGCTTAAAAGTTTTGCAATGATTTATCCTTGTGGAAGCTATATATTATTTGAAACTCACTGTCTTTTATGCGAAGATAGTTTGTTGGTCTGTCAATGAATTGACTTCATGGATTTTTAAGATTGGTTATCTCAACAAAACCGTTATACTCCTCCGTCATATTACAGTAACACTGATAGGTGTCACGAGTTTTAATTGCAATATTTGCAGAGTTATTTGAGGTGAGCAGAATATTCTCACTCTGTTCTGATGGTTTCTTGATACACCCTAGCCCAAGGGACTGGACAGTGTTTTTTAGTAAGCCATTTGTATCTACAAAAATTCGCGCTCTTTTAAGAGGCAAAAATCTACATTTTCTGCAGGCGGACATGAATTCACTAATTGCGCTTCACTCTGTAAATCTATATTCCTATGCTCTTTCTTTCATGTCATTTCAAGTCTGTTTCTTCACTTATGGGCACTTCAGACCGAAAAGAAACTCGCAAGAATGAGAATAGAAGTTTAAGGAGCAAGGGTGGCGAGAAACTCGGCGTCGGTAGTAGCCTGCTCTCTACGAAAGGCACCAAGGGGACCACGGCTTAACGTCCCATCCGACGGACGGAGTACTGAACTCGAAGTGCTCTCCACAAGGTACTCAAACAGGGAATGGTATACGAATGAAAAATCTGCCTTTGCCGGGATTCAAACCCGAGCCCTCGTGATAGGAAACCAGTACTCCAGCCACTACCTCTTCTTTTTTCATTTTATAAAAACATTTTAACTTCACTCTCACTGCCAAACTATGGTAATCGCTAGTTCATGCCTTGAACCAGCTATCTCATTGGGTGTCTCAAAATGGTTACTCAGAGAGGTATTTTCTCAACTACTATGACAAAGCCATGAAGCTATAATTAAGGAGCTTAATGTAGGCTTATCCATACATTTGAAGCACGAGGTATCTCTGTTACCTCGCATCGTTAACACCTTATTACCTCGGAGTTGGAACTTATACTTCCTGTCAGTGAATTTCAATGTTGAATGTGCAAACATGGTTGCAACTACGTAGATTCACATTCAGAATCTCAATTAGAGTATCGCTTCTACTGCTTATGTCCTAAAATTTATAGTTTGAGTGAAATTGGAGCGCTGAATTACGCTGCAAAGTTGGTATTACCACGCTGTGTAGTGCTTCGAAACATATCGAAGAGAATCGGTATACTCTTTGGAACTCGTAATAGAGGTTTCATGACTGTATCAGTAGAAGTAAAAAGTTTCTGAATATGTCCCAGTCACATTCAGAATCTTCACTCAGTTCAATTTTCTCGCTAAGAAGTAAAACCACCTTTGCAAGCACAATCTCTACACCAATTTGACTCTTTTTAGGAGGAGTGACCAATTTGACGTTTTTCCCTTAGGATCCTTACGGCGTTTTAGGGCGTAAGCAGTACAAGCAAGACTGTAGTTGACATTCTAAATGTGGCCCTTAGGATCCTTACGGCGTTTTAGGGCGTAAGCAGTACAAACAAGACTGTAGTTGACATTCTAAATGTGGCCCTTAGTATCCTTACGGTGGTTTCCGACGCCGACTGCTCCTTGGACAGGAGGAGGTCGTTCTTTCCCTGGCCTCTTGCTCTCGCTTGGAGGCCTCTTACTTCGCTGGCGGGAACGGAGCCCAGGGAGCCTCCAAGGACACTCGGGTGAAAAAGGCGGCGGTTATGACAGGGTATGCACGCACAGAACTCGTTTCCTCATTTCCGCTTAGCCATCCATGGTGACTGCACCAACGCTGCACTTTTAAAAGACGCCAATGAAACGCGCACCAACAATCCAAGGGTGCACAGCGAATCATATCCTTAAGCTTACCATGCAATTCAGGATCGTGGAGAATGCTTCAAACCTTCTTTCCGAAGTGCATTCTTGCTCGAAGACATTTTGACATATTTCACCTACACCGGATTTGACGCAGCCAGAGGAAGTTAAAATGGAAGTGGTTGAGCCGGAATTCTCTTTTTGTGTCGTTCTATTTTCCCCTGGTTGAAATAACGCTTTCAAAGCCAAAGAAAAGCTTTCCGACGCGGAAGCCTGGTCGGCAGTATGGAAAAGGATTTGTATGAGTGAGTTAGACTGGCGTTTGAGTTGGAAGCTTCGGCATAATTGAACTGCAACTTCAATGGCTTAGAATGTACATCAATAACTGAAAAAAAACAATATGATCAAACTGCTTCGCTTATTTCAAACTGATTTGCGGAGCACTGACACAACTGACTGCGAATGAAAAGAAAACGGCTTGAAAGTATCTACGAATACAAATGTATCCAATAGTATTAGGGGGTCACCACATAAGGCAGAACTGTTATGCATGTTGGATGTAGTACTGAAAGGCTTCCATAGGTGGCAAGGTAAGAATTTATCGCGTTCCTTCACAAACGATATGTATCGCTTCCATCGCTTTCGTTTTTATAGTCGACTTAAGCGGAAAAATCGAGGTGTCTGGTAGTCTGCTCCTTGCAGCGGTGGATTATGTTTATTTATTGAAACAACAAGGAATCCCTCCTGTAACAAGATATGTTTGTTTTGATAGTGAGAGGATAGTTAACTTATCCATTTGACTGTTGACGTTAGGTAAAGGCGTATCGCACCACTATAATTATCAAAACTACAACAATAGCATATGTTATGTGTCACTTAATTCGATTAAAAAATAAAAGTAATGCAAGTGATTTTTATCGCTTTTGACGTAACGCGAAAATTTCTTCCCTCGCCATCTATGGAAAGCTTCCAGTACTACGTCCAAAACGCCCAAGCATTTTTTCCCCATGCAGTGAGCCCCTATATTATACTTAATCTATGCCAATATTCACAAAGTAAAAAAATAATGTTTACGGATTTATGAGATTTTTCCGCCACAGATACAAACACGACAATAATGTCTGATGAGTTATTCGAAATGATCATGTTTAAGTGTTGGCTTTTAGACTAGAGGGCATTGGTACGATTTCCACCTGTGGAAGATATTTTTCAGAGAATTCCCAGTCCCTACTTGAATGCCATATGCAGAGAACTTCTGAAATGCGGTACAGGTGAACGCTTGGCGCTTTTCACGAAGAGAATGCCAATGACAACGTCGAGGTTCTCATCTTCCTTCCTTCAGTTGATGTGAATGTTTCCTACGTCCAACAGCCCACCGATCCGAAACCTTCTCCTCTCCCTCATAACCACTACTGCTGGGGGGGAGACGACCCACATCCTTTCAGATGACTAGCCGGCGTGATGGTCCTGACTTCGCATGAAACCAAGCGGCGGAATAGTGTTCATGTCTCTCTCCTGTTCATCCATTTCTACTTACTGTATATGCTTCAGCGCAGCCCGATGCTGAGCCACTTATTTCTTGTGCTTGTGGAGGCTGCTTCACTCGAGATAGCATCTGCTTACCATTGATAAAACAGTCATCCATGCATCACCTAAACCTGGATTGTGCAGTGATGGGAGTAAGGAAGTGGAGGAGAATCTCGAGAGAAATGAAGGGACGAAATACTACGCATGTATCCACGATTGAGTGGGCAGAAATGTCCTCATACTACTAGAGACCGTTTCAATTTGATGATCGTGAGTTACCCTTGCAGGAGGATATTTCGAAAAAGTACGCAGTTTATCGGGTCACTTTATCCATAAAAACAACTGTCGTAAAAACGGTTACGATTTGTTATCTCTGCAAGATGCCAATAAAATTTAAATCCTCAATTTCTTTGCCTGAAATTATGGGGAAAAGGGCGGAGAAGTTCGAGCAATTCCTTCCACTTCCAGAATCACAATGTGCGCAGATTTCGCCGACACCATCCTAAATATTTCCCAAAACGGAAACAGCGTACTAATGTATGGGAGCAATTTTCAATATTACTTTAGATAAGCGATTTCTTCTCCATCCAGTGGAAAGAGGATGGACTCCCCTACTCTCTTTTCCTCAAGGACCACACATTTGAACCAAGGAACGGAGCGCTCCATATTATCGTTTTCCAAAGGCCATAAAATAGACTTTATTTATTCAATTGATATATCAAAAGCAACACCTTAGTGACTAGATTTATTTTGAATGATAGTCTAAATTTAATCACAAGTGGAATGCAATAAATAAAAATCTGGAAGTTCTGTGACCATTTCAATACAATATAATCATAATTAATATTTCAATGTAATGACGGCAACCCATCGAAACTTACAACTTTGTTAGTCGGTGGTTTTAGTAAACTGTGTGGATCATACTTTCTTCGTGATTTTTCTCCTTAATATGAAGAATTTCCACAAATTAAGGCCTGAATCTATCTGTTTAACCCATGGAATGGACGAGGTCCGGTAATGTAAAGTTAAGTATATAATGAGAATTATCAAGTTTTTACCTTATGTCGATTCTCCTTATCCTGCATGCTCTTCGTTTAGTACAAAACAATAATAAATATTTACAGGTTGAAACACATTCAGGTAATACGCTTTTCAAGAACTTTTACATAGCTGAATGATAACGCCTCTGGCGGAATGAAAGGAGACATGAGCGATAGAGCGAAAATTTCTTGCAAATGAAAGGTACGCGAAAGCCATTCCTTGCGTTAAATAAATTCCTCCCATTTCTCGCGAAGACAAGCGCAATTAATCAATCTTTAACTCCGTCGTATGTGAACAGAGGACCTCAATGCGTGTTGGGAGCAATGGGGAACGAAATTTGACATCAAAACCCTAATAACTCAGGGCCGCTTGCATCACTGAACTACAGGGCCACAAAACGCCTCACTCCTTATCAACGTCTAACATTTCTTGTCAGCCGGTCATACACCAAAAATGTGATATACCGCTATCGTTAACGGGTTTCTTTTCACCGATGTCAGACTTTTCCTCAAATAGGTTTTTACATGAATTTTCATAAATATTTTACTTAACGTCCTTAAAAGTCAGGTCGACAACACGCCAGCCTGTCGGCAGAAAGGTCAAGAGTTCGAATCCCGCCTTGGGCAAGGATGTTTCTTTTTACTTCGGCTTCGTTCTAAGTTAGACAAACCGGTGTATGCTGTAACTTTGGCAGCTGGAGCACTGTTAAAAACCTAATTCAAAATTCTAATTCAAATACGTTACTCAATAAAACTAGCATACCGATAAGTGCTCATAGATAAGACATTAGAATTCTATCAAAAATTTCATATCAGAATCAACCCCCAATTGACTTGTACGCAGACAATGACAACCTACCAACAAACTATGTGTTGAGAACTATTTTTAGAACTACATATAATGTTCTTTGCTCCGTACTGAATGAAATACTGGACAGATGACTTCCAAGGAGCAGGAGAATTTTACGAGAAAAGCATTTGATAACATTGCTGTTAGTGTTCACGATATGCTATTGGAAATATTTTGTAGTAGTAAATTAATTGCTGTCAGTACTTTAATAGCGCTGGATTTCCTAACTTCCGTCATTGTTCTACCATCGGCAACTGACAATCTGTACTGAACATCCGAGACAGTTGATCTATGACACTTCAGGCACCATTCATCAAGTTGATTGGGTACTTATTTTACGATTATTCATGATATGATGACGATTTACGTCAGCATGCACACAAAATATAATGAATAATAAACTAATTCCCATGCATTTATTATCACTGTTGATTTAAACCGCTCCTCTACGCACCCATCTGTCTATGACAAGCTTCCAGATGCCACTGAGTGCATTGCATCCCTAAGAGCATCCCCTACTTCCAGTACGTTTCCCAAGATTGCACCACAAAGTACATCTCCCCGGTAATTTTTTCCTCCCAGTGTATGCATGAGCATTCTCAGCGGTCGCCGGCGGATTTACTCTCGTCGTAAAATGAAAGAGCTCACGTGACTCTTCTCCACACGCCGTAGGTCCAGCAAGTTACAGTCTCCCTCCACGACGACGGGAGGCTGGGAGTGCTCGACAAAGAGCTCCCTTGAGAGGTAGGAGGCCGGTAGGGTTGTGCGATACCACGATATATCGTCGACGATACTCGATATACACTTGATATCGGCAGTCGATATTTCGAAACGCGATATCACGATATGTCGATGTCCCGATATGTCGATATCCCGATATGTCGATATCCCGATGTGTCAATATCCCGATATGTCAATATCCCGATATGTCGATATCCCGATATGTCGATATCCCGATATGTCCATATCCCGATATGTCGATATCCCGATATGACGATATCCTGATCCCGGTGTTTTTTTCTGTCACCCTTAATAATGTCTCTATTTAGCGCTATTTCTCGGTAATGATTGATCGGATTGAAGTGCTATGAACGGTCTCTTCCTTATAAAATATTACACTTTCTCAATCATTAATTATATATTTTAAATTTTCTAAATTGTTATTGTTATTCGCTATAACTTTTTTATCATAAAATTTGGATGTGGGGAATGGAATGGCCATGGTGGGTTTTCATCATTAAAAACTCGAATTCAAAAAGAAAATTTCAAAATTGTTTGAAAAATTATTGTTTTTAAACCATAATTCGGAATTTAAAAAGTTTTCACCGTTCTTCGACCAAGGAAAAATTGCTTTATTTCAGCTCATATGGGCCGTATCAAAAATTGAAAAGAACCTCTATTATATAACAAATTGCTGGGCTTGAATTTTTGGAATCACATATTGATAATGTAAAATTCACTTTGTAAAATTCCACCGATTTATTAACACCTAAATCGGTGGAATTTTACAAAGTGAATTTTACATTATCAGCCTCTATTATCTAAAATTATATGCTCTTTTGCCTAAAGTTATTATATTATAAGTCGATATCCGATATCCCGACATGTTGATATCCCGATTTGTCGATATCCCGATATGTCGATATCCCGATATGTCCATATCATGATGTTTCCTATTTAAATCGCGAAATGATATATCAGCGAATCCGCTATATCAGAATGATATCGTCGTGCGATATTCAAAACAGCATATCGCACAGCCCTAGAGGACGGCCTTTCGTTTCAAACGGAGAGCGAGAGAGGGAGGTTGTTGCGTGTGCCTGAACGCACACCCCTGCAATGAGGGGGTGGGGGAGGAGTGTCCTTCGATGTGCGAGAGACGAACCGATTCCTTTTCGACAAGGCGACGCGAGAGGGAATGGGAGCCGTAACAAAAGAGAAACGAGTGTGCGCTACCAAAACGGAACCGCGCCCCCACACTGATGTGTGGAGGAGGAAATTGACACTCGATGCTTATCTCGCGGGCAGGCCGGGAAGAGTTGACCCCGCGGAGATGAGCGTCAGACATCCGGGAGCCTTTTCATCACCCTCGCTGTGCTGGGGTACGGAAGAGATATGCGATATGCACTCAAAGGTGGACCGAGGGGGAGAGAGATATGAGAGGCTGCCTCCCTCTCTCGAACGCGGATGGTAATTTTTTTTAATTACAAACAAAGACATACAAAATGTAAGGAGCTTTAGGTAACCTAGAAGGCGGACCTGTGTTTAGGTTACCATCATTACACAATAATCTTCCTTGCATTGGTTTATAAATAGTGGAAAAAAAGACGTACCAACATTAACAAAAAATGATATCTTTGACTAAATATATTATTTTAATTATCAAATTTGATTTAACGAAGTATTTCTTCAATTTTAAGATAAGTAAACAGCCAATTTTTTACACTTAAAATAAATATGAAGATTTACCACCCTTTTATACTCAGATGGTAATAAGTTGTAGACTTTTGGCCCAATGTATATGAAATTTTTTCTGAACTGTACAATTTGGGCCTCGGTAAGGGTGTCAACACCCTACGAAAATACCACTTGTATAGCGATTTCTTACGTCGTGATAGAAATGAACTTCCCTCACAGGCCGCTATTTCCGAATGGGGTGGTTTACCATTTTTTTATAAACGAATCTGATAGAGTTTGTAGATTAATAATAACCATATGCTCTGTTCTTCGATCCGTCAATTAATTCTCGAGTTATAAACGGTAAAAAAACTGATATTTTTAACCCTTTCGGAAAAGGAAGCGTGCAAAGGACTAGTACGTCATCCACTTTGTCCAATCACAACTACGACCGCGAAGCTCCTTCGCTTAATCACAATGGGGGGGGACACAGCTGAATCTGCCAATGGAAGTGGTTGCCATTGGATCTGTACGAGCAGACCTCCCATCCCCACCTCCGCTCCCCTACTTACTCAAAACTTTAAAAGGAGGGGAGGTGGATGACGTAGTAATCCTTAACGCTCGTTTGGCATGAGTCGCCTTTTGCTTATTTTATCTTTTTTGATTCATGAGCGAATGGCTCTGGCTAGAAGACTATTTTTTCACTACAATGCAGTTTTTGTTTACATGCAACGATTTTGTGTACAAAAAAGCGATTTTTATTCCGAGTATACAGCGGAATTTTATCTCGACGTGGAAACCTTGAAGGCAGGTTTATAGAAAAAATTAGCGCAAAATTAACTGAAACAACTAACGCTGAATTACTTTGTCACCCATGGGGCGTTTATAGAAAAAAATAGCGCGAACTGGACGCCATCTATCAGTTTTTTTTTCTAAACTAACTCCGAATGCTCTGCGTTTAGCATATTCTTCAGCATTCACCACTGGGAACATTCTAAAAATCTCATTGCAGTAGGGAAAAACAAAATAGGCTGTGCATTATTTTTCCCTACTGTATTATTGAACATTCTAAGGAATATTATATAAAGTTCCAACAAAGGCATATTCTTTAAAGAACAGTATGCCTTCTCAAATATAGGCCGTAGGCGAAGCAATAAATAGTTTTCCTGATCACAAATAGAAGAGGAAGCCAAGAAATTCTGCGCAAAACGTGAGCACGGTTTAAAGGCTTAAAGGAGAGCTGAACCACAATCATTTAATCGCAGTTGAAAAGAGGGAATTTATCTACATCGATATCCTAAGACGTGGAAATAAAATTCAACGTCATCATATTTCCAGCTAAGAGGTGACCAGGAATGAATCATTTTTTGCTCGATAGAATTTAATGGAAATACATAATTATCGGCAGAAATAGTTTCAGTAACTAACCACTCCTTCTACACAAAAACAAGGTGGATGACTATATAACGATAAAATTTGGTCGGTCTTAAAAGTGAAAACTGATTGGTTCATTTGGAACGAAGGGTTATGTCATTAAGCTTCACGAACACTTTTACGCAAAATAGTGATTTACCCATTATTACGAATTACTGCCCATAATCCACTCTTCATAAAAGTGTTTCCGAGGTGGAAAGAAACAGTTATCGGCATGCTGGGGATGACGTAAAAGATTTTAGAGCATAAAATCAAAACCTTAGGATTGCAACAATCTCAGGAGCGCAACATTGCATCAAAATTCGCGAAATACAATGTGAACATATTTGATTGATAATTGCTGCTTACAACTCATTACATTCCTCTACTTATTGTAGCACTTTTTAAAAATTGTATCTAGTGATGAAACACTACATGAAATAAAGCGATGTGCAAAATACTGATTGACCAGTAATCAAATGTGGTAGTGAATAACAGAAAATGAAACGACGATTTCCAAATCCAAAACTGAAGCAATGAGTCTTTTATACAATGAAAATAATTAATTAAGAAAATTAAGGAACTTAAATCTCTGAAAATCAGAACGCCAAACAACTAAGTTTACCACGTTCAAATCCACTGATTTTTTCCTTAAACAGCCATGCAGCAATTTGAATGTTGCGTAGCGATTTGAAAAGTCTGAAAGTAGTTCTTGTTGTCCCTTTACAAATCAAGGTTGATGGGAAACCTATACTTAACTCGAGATGCAGGTAATGGTAGAGAATAAAACGGCAAGGCTCCAATTTTTTTACGATTACTTTATATTAAAATCCACGAAAAATTAAAAACCAATCAAAACCAATGAATACTTCTTTTGGCAGAATTGCACATAAGTATGGGTGATGAGCCATTTTATAAAAATTACTCAAAATTTATACTGTCACCCTACATGCGCAGCATTTAAAAAGAGAAAACTCATACAAGCAGGTAGATCATAGTGTACTTAACACAGCTTCTGATAATTTTTATTGCTATAAATATTGAAAAATTAAGCCTGGCGGTATTAAGGGTGCCGATTTTCTTATGAGGTGGCCGAAAAAAATAAAATGTCTACCTAATATGGCAAATAGTGAGTAAGCCGTAAGTTTTACGGTTGTATGTTCCGAGGAGTCCAAGTAAATGAAAACTCCATTCCGTACAAAAAATATGCAATAAAAATGATATCTTGAAATCATATTATGATGAAAAGTTTAAGTATATACGCTTACTTGCAAGGAAGACGTTAACGACAGTAATTCATGGAGTGCAAATTCCTCGAGGAACCAGTATTCATTCCATTCTCTTTCAAAAACATGTCATGACTCTCTATGTGCATTTCATTTTTCCTGATCCAGGGATCCTATAAGTATCAGAACACTTACCTGCAAATATGGGGATAAAATACTTGGCACGATTACTGACGATATATTTAAGTCCAGATAATATAACGGTGTACATACATGAGCTTTTGATTCTCAGTTAACGCTGCTGGTAACTAGAATCACCAGTGGAAAGATTACGCAAAAAGAGGCACCAAGCAGTCTGCTGGCGTGTATCCCACTCATATACATCGCAGATATTCATTTCGCCTTCAATCAGGATAGAAAGGCAACGAATTTCACACGTTTCATTGAAATAAAGCCCTTAAAAAAATTTTTACTTGCAAGGTATCTTATGGAGACCTTTCAAAAGCAACCCTGCCATAGCAGTAATTAATAATTCGTACGAGAGTAATAGAAAAATATTCTAATTGACATTCTACGCTGAAATTTTACTGTCTGTCTGAAAGTTATGTAAAACAAAAAATTCCATGGATTAACGAGAAAATAATTTTATAATTCCGATTTATATAATAAAAGTTTTCATTCCAATATTTGAAAATGAGACTTCTGTGTGATATTAAGGAACATGTCACAGTTTATAGCATGAGAAAATTTACCACCATTGAAACTCGATCCAAATTACTATACAAGGACAGAGGAAATGGTCGCTCAAGAGGTTTCGTACTCGAAATTGTAGAAGTGACCGACAGATTTGCTCAACAAGCGAAAGCTCCTTGCCTTGATTCCCCGGGCAGATAAGCTTTTGGAAATATGCATTTGGAAATAAAACTTTCCATCATATGAACATTGATTATTCGCGTGGGACGTCATATAGGTTCATTGACACTGGATTTCTGCACGTGAGACAACAAAACTGAGACTTTCATTTGTTACTTTAACGGAAGACATAAGTATTGGCAATCTTTGACGTCCTCTCGGATCTCCTAGCACAGAGAAGTAAACGTACCATCTCTTACTTTCAGCTGCCCTTCCGCGGAATTCTTGCTCTTCAGAACGGAAACGTAAATTCAATCGCTTCGGCGGAAGACTTCGTGTCCTCGCCCCCACACGCTAACTCTCTTCCCCGTCCATCAAAAATGCAAATGGCGCACACGTCGAACTTCATATTCGTGTTCGCACAGTGGTTGCCTCAAAACATTATGTCCTGGCGTTCTAAATCGCGAGGAACGCGGTCGGGACGCGCGGATTGAACAGCTGCGACGAGTCCCCGCTTTTGCCACCTGAACAGAGTTCTGGAAAATAAAAAAAAGAAACAAGCATCGCGTGAGTAGGAGGGGTAATAAAAAACGCGAGAAGATGGGGAATGTTCGCACGCTTCCGTCTGAGAGGCAGGGAAGTTTCGTCCACAGCATTTATCGGCTGAGATAAACATAACGGGACGACAAGCGGCGTGAGGAGAGGCGAAGAGGTTCGGGAAACTGAAGACGGTTGGATCAAGACTCCTCGAGTGGAAACAATTGGGAAACATCTTATAATTTGTTTCTTTTTCGTAAAAAAAAACATTATCAATGATCGCACGCCCGATGTGTAAAGCGCCGCCATTTAGCAAGCAGTATGATCCTCGAATATGTTCTTTGCGTAGTGACCATTCACGGCCGAAAATCCAAACGCAACACTATTTCCATTCAACTAATTAGTTTCGTCCGCAAAGACAGCATACTCCGCTGGTATATATCTGTATCTGAAATGGGTAGGTATGTGGTTAAATGTCCTATTACTTTACATGACGGAGAAATGTGATAATTATATGTTTGTTTGAAAAAATTAGCAAGGCTGTTTGCGACAGTAAATGAACCTTATTCCCGCACAAAGTAGTCTCTTGCTCCTTAGCCAATGTTATTTTAGTTGTAATTGGCAGAATAACAATAATATCGTCTTTATTTTGGGCTATTTTTCATCTCTATACAATTTTTGGAAAGAAAGTAATCTCATGGTTTGCCGTTGCCTTCCCAGCATTGTATTTTTTTACATTATATCATCACTTGATAGGTGGCTCCTCTGGAATCATAACACTTTTTGCAGCAACCTCAAAAATGGAAAGACAATTCAAAGACTGTCTTCCAACTGGGTCCTAGGCTACGTCTTAACTGGAGCATCTGTCCTTAGCAGGAGCCATTGAACCCGCCGGGTTAGGGGTGATGAGATCGCGAAAGTTATGCAGTATATTCTAAATGCTATTATTATTAGATAAATATTCTCTTCTCCCTCCCAACCACTTGCAGAGCAGAAAAACATCGGAAAATTAGGCAATATCAAGTAAAGAAGTCATATTACAATTTCAGATTGGTGAGTTAATGGAAATCTATGCATAGATAGATAATAATTGTTAGAATGGTATGTGAATGCATGGAAAAAACGTTCTGCCACAAGCCTCATATCGTTAACGAAAAAAACCCGTCCCGGGAAATAGCGCAGAAAGGTCGCATTCTGCCGACGCAAAAGGACAGGACGATTTTTTGTTGGAAAACCACAAGTATGAAGAAAATGACATGAATTTCCTTTAGCGATCCAAACTCCTTAAATAAAAAACCAGTCTTCACTGATGGCAGGCCGCGGCTATCTGGAGAACAGACGTAAGGAGCTAAAAATCAGATTGATTGACAAATAATCACTTTTCACGCATCAATTCTCTTCATCCCAGACGTGTACTTTGGCGCCGGCCTTATTTAAAAAGCGCTTTTTTTGTTGCCAATCGTTGGTATTTTCCTCATTGCTACCATAAAATAAGGGCAATGTCATATATAATTCATTTATATAACAAGGATCAAAAATATATGTTTGAAATTTCAAATCTTCGCACAGCAAAAATGATTTCTTTGTAAACATTATTCCTTCATTATTATTCCCGTACAGCACAAGCAAAATATACGACATTTAAACGACAGTTGTATGGCAAAATCCACTCTAGAGGCTTAGCATTTGATATTTTTACAGTATATGGAATCCAAGAAGCGTATTCTGGA
Organism: Platycnemis pennipes; assembly: GCA_933228895.1. Classification (NCBI taxonomy): domain Eukaryota; kingdom Metazoa; phylum Arthropoda; class Insecta; order Odonata; family Platycnemididae; genus Platycnemis; species Platycnemis pennipes. Next base: position 119,358,819 of record OW121854.1, on the reverse strand, counting down.
AAATTCAGCGCAAAATTATGGGAGTTAAATAGTTCTGAAGAAAATACGACGTATTTACTCATATCTCAGTTGATTTCCTTTGCCAAAAAATTTATCCTGTGGTGTTAGTGGCTCTGTATGTTGCCTAATTAATTCAGCTCTTCAAAGAGTGGCCAAGTATTAAACTCGTACCCAAGATGTGATCAATATGCATAACACCTTGAGGCCATTTGATACCGGAAAATTATCTTCTAAGCATGTTGGTGCATTAACCATGAAAATCTTATCTACGTAGACTCATATTGGGACAGCTGATTTGCTATTACCGTTTCTGAACTGTGTTTGTGCTTTCCGAGTAATTCATATTGGGGATTGTGTTTCAGCGACAATATCCAATGCTTGTGTCGAGCTATTTGGCCTCAAACGCATTTGCTAGTAAGAAGATCGATTGCATTTATATCTCAAATAAACTTCAGCAAAACATAGAGAAAACCTCATAAAGTTAAAAACCGTGAGATTTAAATTTCGTTTTTCAATAAAAATTAATGTTATTTCACATAAATTTATCACTATGTACAAAGAGGAAAACATAGTAACGACTAAGAGAGCCAATAAACTTCCTTGATGCCAGAAGAGAAAGTTTTAACATTTGTCATAAATGTTGAAAATGGCCATTAAATAAAATAGCCAACGAAAAAATTGAGCCTCTTGACGTTAGTCTGCATGAGAGACTGCATGCTTACGACCTTGACAGAGTGTTACTCCTCGTGACATAGAAATCTATAACCAATATCCTTATAAGCAATGCAACTGATTCCACCGTAAAATTGCGAACACTTGTTCTCCCCTGTTTAGAGCTATGTTGCATGGCCTTGGCATAAATGGACTGAGTATTTTACATCAATCAAACATTATGCTTTCCAAAGGGATAGATAGTCCTCACTTGATTAAATCATTAACGCAGATTATAATGCTATTAATTGCCTCTGAAATTGAAATATAACAGTAAGGACTCAAATAATTGGCAGAAATTCTAGTGGTAACGACTTTTTATTGTGATGTAAAAGTTACCCACACTCAGTGGACGATCTCGTTGACACTTATCCCCAAAAAGGCAATATAAAGCGAAAGGATATATGTGCCACACGTTATTCAACATATTGTGGGCCAACTGCATTTGACACATTTGTATTATTTTGAATTTTTTATCACGTTCGGAAAGAGAATTTCAACAATCCCACTCAAAAATTATCAGCATATGGCACTAAGCGAATGAGCAATGGGAAAGATCAAAAGGAATTTGGGGAAATTAAATTCCCCAAAGGAAATGGGAAATTCAAAGGAATTATAGGCATTCATACGTTGATAAGAAAAAAAATAGTTTTAAAAGGAAAAAAAACGTCATTGGGAAAAAAGTTGGAGAATATAAATGGAATTTGGACAGTACTGACTACACATACTCGAGAATGCAGTGCATTTCACAGTTATCCATTCGAATACCAGTACCTTATTAAGGAAACAAATATTATATCTACCAATTTATAAGCAATAAATAAAACTGATATTAGCGTCACAGGTAATGTACTATTTAAAAAAATAATATGCCGATTGGATTGCCTTGGCTGGCTCCCAATACATATCAGAGGATTTACAAAATTCGTCGTCAGGGACGATTTTTTAGAGAATGGCCTAAGTCTTTGGTTGCCTTTTATTTGGAGTTGAGTGTAGCCAAATGTCGTAACTTCTTCACTCTCCCTAGGCTATCAAGTCAAATTCTACATCACATAAGCTACCCATATTTAATTTACCAGAGACGTTGATCACCATCATTTGTTATGGAAAATCAATGTCGGATCGATAAAATACTGCATGCATACCAACAAATGTAGTTTTGTGGATAGTCTCAATTCCGTTCCGTAGTCAACCTAGAGACTTCCTTCTCCAAAAAATACATGATTCCAGAATTCTTTAACGCATGTATTTCGCCTGCCTTAACTACCTGCTTAACTTACGTAAACAACCTCTTTCAACTTCCATAAGCTCTTAGCATTTTTATTCGTCTTTTTAACAATTTTCGAGTCAACTGCTATACTCTCCATCTTCATATAGCTGTAATTGTGCTAGAATTTGGCAATTTACAACTAATCTTCAAACAACGAAGTAACGGAATTGAAAGTCACAACTACTATGAGCAAATATTTATTTATTTCTGGGCTATTTATATATCCTGGGCTAGATGAGTCCATATAGAGCTATAGCCCCCTCTGCCCCTAGCCCAAGGTTCATTAAGATAGAAAGTTCAATAATTAAACAGTTAACAAAAAAGAATTACACCTTTTTGTAGAGCCGTGTATATTTTTTTTACAATCGTTCAAATCATCTTGAAAGAATTTGTGGCTCCACAAAGGAAAAAGTAAGTGATACGAAATTGATAAAGATGAACTAGAAGGACAATTGAATTACATTGTTAAATTGTCATTAGAGGTATCTCAATCAATATCGGAAAAGAAATAAAAAATCTAATAATATTCAATATAGATTGAACATTTCCGAGAATAATCCTGTGTAAAAGACAAAATGTAGCAAGAATATAAAAGTAAGATTGGATTCCTACTCATCAAATTACAGATAAAGAATCGAACGATTTATGTTTACATATTTTACTAACGGAGCGAGTAAAGCAAAGAAAAAGAAAAAAAGTTGAAAGGAAAAATTATAATTCGTATTTTATCCTATTTAAATTAACATTTTCCTCCTGGTATTGTACTCGAATTTTTATGAAAATAACTAATAAATAAAATAGCCACCAACGTCGGGGGTAGAGGACCCTCGATGAAGTATTCAGTAAATTTTCAGACCACAAGGTTCCCCACACAAAAACAGATTGAACGAAAATTTAATACATACATGATTAAATATTCAGTACACGCACAGTTCAGCAATGTAAAAAAATATCATCAAAGCGTGCTTTAAAATGTTTTGTCATGCGGTTAGCAGATTTTTCAAACCATCGATTATATCTATATTATCGACTCCACTAAAAGTAAAAGATAAACAGTAAGTAATACAAACTCCCATTCGTGGAATAGCCAAATGACAAGAATTAACATTTTGTCAAGTTTATTTTCAATCATGAATAGGGGTAATGTAAAGGAGCGAAGACGGTAATTTCAGTGAATGAATGTGAATTCTAGTGTTAATTATGACATTTTTTAGCATTGGCATCGAAAAAGCTTCCATACCTGCTTTTTTTCAGTTACATTTTTATATTAATGTCAATTACAACGGGAGTTAATATTCACTTCAATTAACTACGCAATGTCCCTTGTTCATCTCTCCGCCCCTCCGGAAATTCCGAGTTTTACGATCGTTTATTCCGAGATTCCGATTTCAATCGTGAGAGTCATCATCTTACTCTGCCTACCATAGTTTTCGTTTAAGTATAGGCTATAACTCATTTTCACGGCAATTATAACTTCTTCGCAGCTTCTTATGGGGCGTAGTACCCCCCCTGAAGAAACTAATTCGTTTTTCCCCCCATTTCCAAGCATTTCCACGCATGTGTCTCGACTACCGTTAAACCTTATTTAAAAAAACCTTTTAAGAGCACCGTTAAAATATGAGTACCTCGTAAATTTTTATCTATCTTGACATATCTCTATTTTACAGGATTTATAAAGCAAGTAATATTTTCTATGAAATCTTAATATTCCCATGCCGTTATCATTAAATTTTAGACGCCGGGAATTATATAAGCTACTCATGTCCATTTGGGATCCATTTTCGCTGTCTTCCAGGCATGAGCGATTCTTTTGCCATATATTTTGGAGAAATGGACAGTTTCAATTTTGATGGCCTTTATTTTTGTATAGTGAATTTGATCACATGGTACACCACTTACAGAAATGAAGAAATCTTTGAATAAAAGCCTTTCTTCTTACCTTATCTCACCTTAACTTTCTTTAAACTTTAAACTCCAAAGATGTGATATTGCCACGAGAAAAAATTAATTTCTATCTCTCTCTTTCTTAAGACCATTAGTAATAAGAATATGCAGCACTGCTTTCATTTTCGTACATTATACTCAATATTTCAGTGTCATTTACCATATTATGCGTAACATAAATAAGTATCTCCCGGTTTGAATATAAATTAAGATAACTTGGAGATTTAAGAATAACTACGAAAGAAACAAGTGGGCCTCTAAAAACTCCTGGAAAGAATTTAATTGACTCCTACTTTCGCGTTCAATATGAACTCGTGAGTGAGGTTTCTATCGCTTTTTAAAAATAGCATTTAACCTGCAACATCATCGTCTAATTTTTAGTTTTACGGAGAGAGAAAATAAAAAATATTCGCTAACCTTCAGAGACAGCATGTGATTGAAATATCAGGTGACAGCAAATATTTCTCATTGACAATATAGCTTTCAGTAAAAGCTACTACACACGGTAAATTACTGAGAGAGAAGAAGAAGATGATGACGGATGGAAATAACAATAATCTAAAAGTCACTGAAAAGATTTGCATCCATTCTATTTGTGAGCGCGCATTAGTCGAAATCCAAACCACGGAAAATGCATTTCGGTGAGACTTCAACCCAGCAGATAGACCACGGACAACAACCGATATCAAAATATGGAAGGCGATTAACTCTTGAGGACATATCTCGGAGAAATGGACACTTCCAATTTTAATTGCCGTAATATTTTCAAGGCCAATTTGAATACATGGTATACCAATTAAAGAAATTAAAATATCTTTGAAAAATTCCCTTCTTAATGTTTTCCTTGGTTAAATTTCTTTCAATTTTAAAGGATTTGATGCTGCCACGTGAAAACATTAACTATCTACTCCCTTCCAAGGTAACAAGTGAATATATTCTCAACTAACTAATAGAATATTTAAATGGTCCACGTAAATGTCCACAAACTAGTTGCGTGTCACACGGGAGTGACCGTAGAGGGGATACCATACGGCTACCCTGAATTCGATGGAAGCCCTTTCACGCACGCCTAAGACAAGCCCTTAATTTATTTGACCTTCAGGTACTCATTGCAGCTGCGATAAAAACGCAAAAACCGAGACGGTGGGCACGCGACGGAGTCCGGATATTTACTTTCCGAAAGGCCCCACAACATTTCCGAGGAGGCCCCTTCGATTCCTGCCTACCCTCAAGAGCGTCCATGGTCGCAGCCTCGAGGTGGTAGACCACACCCATACACTCACCATGATGCTGCTCCGGGTCGCTGTCGTGGTGATGCAGCATGGCCAGCTGGTGCAGGATCTGCAACTGGTGCCGGTGGACATGGTGAGGGTGCAAGATGCAATCGACGAGGCTACAGTTCAACATCTTCGTGGCCTATGAATACACTTCCGTGGGAATACGTTTGGCCGTTGAACCGGAGCGTTTGTTTTTAAACAGCCGAAGATCAGTGTGTCCTCGACGGACTTGTGCCGCAAGAAGGTGGATAAACAGCGTTGGGAAAGGCAAGATTCTTATTTCACGCAATTCAATTCTTTTGTTTGTGAAGAGATAACCTCCAGGTTCCTCCAAGCTTCTGCAATGCAGAATCACCAATCTTCCACTGGTCACTTATAATTTGCTAGAAGAGGGACACGTTTTGCGAGAAAAGCTACTCAGTGTCCAAGAGATTTTGCACAAACATAAAACCCAGAAGATTTGCACGAATTTATCTCACTGCGAACTTAAACTGTCAAGTCAAATTCTATGTTAAGGTAGTAATAATTTGTCTATGTTTATTCACTATAAGATGTTGACGCAATTAGTTTCATTAGAGGTGCGCTAATAAGATGATCAAAATAAATAATTGAAAATAAATATCAGTGAAACAAATAAATAAATGCAGTCCTACGCCTTCAATATATCGTCATATTTATATCACTTTTTCACTAAAAATGTTAAAAAAAATTAAAAACTTCGGTCCAGGTTTTCGTGGACGGGACAGTTCATATTTCTCCTCCAGAGTGACGTTTCCCACGACATCCTCTTTGCACTAAGATACGCAGAAAGAGAATTTATCCATGTTGCAGAGTGAGTCCATAAAATGCTTATCCAGGATGAACGGCATAAGAATAACTCATTGAACGATTACATAAAACACAGAGGCACTAAGGTAGCTCTCATTTAGTCACGAAAAGCAGGAAACTAATCACAATGAATGGCCACAACTCTCGGTTACAAATGATTAACACTGGTGATCGGGGATTGGCACTCGTGAAACATCCTTCCGGAATTGGAAAGGCGGGGCTAATGTATTCACAGGACGCACCACGCACGGATCAGCTGATCACTTGAGCAGATCGGCCCGGGAGGCGACTGACACATTTATAAGATCCACCGTGTCTGCCCCGGGGGCCTCCTGGATCCTTGGGTCTTGGAAGAGGCCGAAAAGGGGCGGACACCTCCCGCAGAGGGGCAGTACCAGCCCGGCTGCAGTCGCGCCACGTGGGGCCCGGGCTTCCCCGTCGCGCCGACAACGCGTGGCCGAGGAGATGAGCAGTCAAAAGGGGCCCACCTCCCCCCGCCCCCGGTCAAATCGTCCGCGCGTTGTAATCTCCCTCGCCGGCCGTTCAAATCACTGCAGTCGCGCGGCCGGCGAATGTCGCGTCGGTGGGCTATCAAAAGAGTCGGCCTGGCTGCGTCCTCCGCCGATAGGACCTCCGCTGGAACTGAGGAGGAGGCCTCGCGAGCGGACCCGCTCTCTCTCTCTCTCCCGCCCTCTCTCCCCTACTCCCTCCCCTCCCTGCCCGGTCCCCAATATCCTCCCGTGCCATTCCTCTCCCCGCCCCACCCCCTCCGCGCTTGCAGCCGGTCGAGCAAGTGCAGCAGCGGGGAAAGAGCCCAAGTCTTCGAGGAGGAAGGGGCGGCCATGTACAGACCGCGGCGCGCAGGATTACCGACCCCTTTAAGGACGTACCATACGTAATTCAAAGTACTGTGTTCTTATAATAAATATAATTTGCAATAATGAGTCAATTTAAGCTTCGTGATACTTTTCTATCTAAAAATAAATATTCAAACGATCCATAGGGTAAAATATCATGGAACATATGCTAAACAAATGTTTTATGTAGCTAATGAAAACTAATAGTATTGTATTGACTACAGCCTCCGTGGCCATTTCATCATAATTTTATATCAATAATTTTAATGAACTGAGGAAAAGAAATAAGTATTTTCAGACCTAAAACATTGAAAATTATGTTTAATTTCTATTTTGTAAAAACTTACATGCAAGTGTGCGATAGAAACATATGGCTAAGTCAAGATTGCATAAAGAGTTGAGTGCTAGAGTGCCCGACGGTATCTTGCAGTGTTTGAAATGCTCAGCCAATTGCAGTTAATCACGCAATAGATATTGCATTCATCACATACATTTTCATCGCCCATTATTTTTCATTTCAATCATTTGTTCATAGAATCATTTATTTTCTCACCTTCATTCATAAATCAAATTTATCTTAATCTTTTCGCCATCATCTCAATTCTCGTGGGATCCTATTTATCCCATTAATCGATTCCAGTTTTTAAAAACTAATAATTGAATTTAATAAGGCATTATGATGATTAAATTACAAGCCATCTGCCTAATTTATATACAATATTACTCATTTTATCACCCAAAACTTGCTCGGAAGAAAACAAGGAGAATGCTCTTTACTTAGGTAAATACTAATGTTAAATCTCCGATGACCTTAGCTAAAAATATTCATTATGTTCCTCAACATCTTGTACATGTTGTTATGGTTTTACAACGTCATTGCTCGGGCCAAAATTGAGATAAAAATTGCTACGTGAAGGAAGGTCGTCATGCTCCCATAAGGACAATGCATTTCAGCGTGTAAACCCAACTTTTTGAAATTCATATATCGTCGTTAAACGGCCAATGACATAGAAATATTTCAACACCATTCGATAGGAAAAAGAATGAACTATATTATCCTACCCATCAGTATTTAACCTTAATGGGAGGAACAGTAAAAAATTTTGATTTCCAGAACAAGAATCGTATTTGGTTCATGAAGACAGCTGTCCTGTACACATACAGGAGTACCTTTGGACCCTAAATTTAAAATGTAATATTATTTTCATAACGTTGACATCAATTGTTCCAAAAAATCTCCCAATAACTGAGATTATTTACTTCTTCACACTTCACGGCAACGTGATTAATAACGGAACGGATAACTTTGTGAAACTACCCTGCCTGCCATTAAGTAAACGATGATGAACATTCCTCACATTGAGTATTCACTTGGCAAATACGTTTGAATGCACAAGAATGAGACTGGGTCTTTAAATCTGGCATAGCCAGTCCAACCGAAAGTAAAAAGCTGCCCAGTCTATTTACATACACAGCATTGGAATTCTGCAGTTGTGGCATGTAGCTACCCACACTTTTTTCGATAACTTAATGCATGCGTGATTTACCGTAGGTTATACGTATATGAACGAGTAGAAACTGGAACGTGACGGAAAGAGGGATTTTGGAGGGAAAACGGCTGATGTGCTTACTTCTGCGCAAGCGATTGGACTTCTAAAAGGAGTAAGTGTAGTTGATATTGAGATTTTTGTTTCTACTCGCTCCTTTAAAAAGTGCAGCACCTGTGCAAACCCTTTCAGGTATCCATCGGGCTCTGTAGTATGGACTTCTTTCAGACGTGTAGCGTACACGTGCAAGCTTTCCGCACGCCTCATCAGAAAGGCTGAGTTCAAAGTGGAAAAGTTCAGACACAAATGCCGTTATATCATCACTTCTTTACCGTTATACACCGATATATCCAATAACCCAATCAGGTCTTATAAAAAGCCCAGTGCATTCCAAAGATTAGTCAATTTAGTTTTCATATTTCATGCCATTTGTAATGCATGAATCACTAATATCCCCTCACATCTTATATTTAAAAAAAATATTTCGTGAGAAATCATACCTTACCACCCTATTCACGTAAATAATAAACACCTTGAAACTGGCACCAAATTAATATTCTCATCAATTACCTTACCAAGAATAATATCGGATTTCGCAGGTAATTTTAAATAAACTCAAATTATGTTTTTGATGCCAAACCACAATTTTCCAATTATGAAGAAAATATTTTGCTCAACCTGTACCCATCATAGATTGCTATTGAAATAGCTGTACTTGCAAAATGTCTGCCAAAAATTATATGAGGTCTTCATTACCAATAAAATAATACTTTACGTACTTATCACATCGGAATTGAATCTTTGTTTTCACGAAGATTTTACCAACCAATATTTACCAACCACGCTGTACATTTTGACTACGGGAGTTTTTCTGTTTTAAATTCTGCTTCAAAATTCCAATGATTGCTTAAGGATGACGTGAAGAGGTAACAGCACTTCAACAAAAGAGGTAAGAAACTTTGAAATTTAATTAGTTTATACTTACATTGGAAAAACTGGTAGAAATTTTTCTGAGAGAGGAACTAAAAGTATAAAATATCTGCATAAGATGGATACATATATTTGGTTTTTCAAGCATGTAAACCATTATGAATATTCGTCTGTCTCAATGGGTTACATACTTGCTAAAAAGGTGGATAAATGGATTTAATGGAAATTTTTGGCATTGGAAAATTTACATAGTGACCAATGGCAAATTATGTAAGGTTTTCCCCCTGAAATTTCTCGCGCCGTATTTCCATGCTCTTGCCCCCCCTTCAACCTCCGGAGAGGATAAAAAACAAACACGCTACTCTTCAGCTGAGATGGCTTTTGAATATGACGCAGATGTGATTTTAATTATATATAATAATAAATAGATGTTGCATATTCGATTTCCTTATTTTCTCATTATGGTGGTAAGATTTGCAGATAATTTCATTGAAACCAGTTGAACATTTTTTTATGCTTTACTACTCATCGAATTTCATCGAATGATGAGGGAAAAGGCCGTGAAGTAGAATATTCACCAAAAAAGACCTCTCTGGAGAAACAAATATGTACTAATAGCCCACAGAATTTTTTGAGGATTCAAGTATTATAGAGGATATGTAGATCAATGATTATTCTGGTACTCAGGTAAATTTAAAACATTGATAAACAATTTTTGTGAACATTGATTTAATTTAAAAGTAGCTCATGCAAAATTATCGCTCTTTTTAAAGAAATTTTCCTTGTGGCCAAGAATTATCAATAATGAATAATATACGTCGTGCATCAATTCCAAAAATGTTTTGTTTAAACTTTGCAGAAAATACCTTAACTATCTTCATTTAAGATGGACACAATACTACGATGAAACATTAAGAAAGTGCGGCATACAACATTTTGATAAATTTAAATTCAATTGCTGTTCTTAATGCATATCTTATACCCATTGCACTCTTGTACAATATACCACTGCCCTTTATGCCACTTTAATAAAGTAAATGATCAAGTTCCGGATATTCTTGCCCTTCGATTCCTGTTTTGGAAACCTCTTGAGAGGTTAACCTCTCACGTATCCTTGTGGGAAGTAATCAATACCATAGAATACTGGAATTCATTATTCTAAAGGGTCATGTCCAACACTCACACTCTACGACGTATTCGTTTGCAAATCATTGCGTTGAAGTTGTTCCATTTTAGACATCAACGACTTTAACGAATTTGATTGCTTGAACATAGCTGCAATATATCATTCAAAAGAAGTGTACACTAATGCCATTGGGTTGTACTACTCTCCTCACTTAACCCTTAAATTTAAGGTGATATGGCTTTTGATGATGAAGAGGGATGCAAGCTATTTTTTTACGATTTCAGCCATAATTTAGTGTTCATCGAAGTCTATCAGTTTTCCGTAATTGTAGTGACCTAATGAAACGAATCAGCCTTATTGTTCAGGAAATAAATTATTAGTTTGCCTTGCTCGTGGAAGTGTGATGGCCACATAACTCGAAAATTAATTTTTATCCCAAGATATATCCCTATTGATAAAAGTATAGTGCTTGATTCAACGACCAACTGTGTGAATTATGAAAGTGGTATGATCGCTGGATTTGGCCATTTATAAGTACCAGCGTAAACTAATGAGGCAATATACTTAGTCTTCTTCCAGTCTCTTGTTTTCCTTTAGTTTTCATTATGGTGGTAAGAATCTCGCGAAATTATTTTCAGATCGACTAAATTGCGCAAGAGTATTTTAAAGATACGTTCACCCTTCACCAACTTGGTGAAAACGTTGACGTTCGAAAGAAGAGCCTTACGCGCTTCACGGACTAAAATTTGCGAAACAACCATCAGAGCTTTCGTGGAAAGGATAATGACCTGCCGCTCATTCCAAACCTTTTATGCAAATGAACGAGTGATGTTGTCAGACAAAGGTTTCTTTTTAGTTCGCCTTGTGCAGCGTATCCGGACGAAATTTTGAGAACAAGCCAATGAAAGGGAAGAATTTGAAGGCTCATACACCAATCTGAAACAGGGTACTATGAGGTACACTAATTGGGAATAGGTGCAGAACCGACCGGCTATACGATACTGGATGATCTAGGTTTCAAAACACGCGCTTATACCTGTTGGTCTAATTTCCCGAGTATCGTCTGGGGAGTGAAATTATCTTAAGAATGAAAGAATGGACAAGGAAGATGTCGTACGAGATATATGGAGCAAGATGTGGTGGATTTAAAAGAAGAACTGTGTATATATGAATTGACTAAAGCACTTGTAACCAAGCTAGGGTACGCGCATTCTAAGGGGTAGGCATTGATAATTTATGGATACGCGATGAAAGTTGAGTACCTAATGGCGGAAGAAATAGATGGTACCGTCGTTTCTCTGAATAATTGGCTAGGATTATCAGTTAAGAGCGATTAGATAGCATTGCGCTGACGACGAATAAACAATCGCATTTTTTGGGCAGGTACAGTATATTTGTTATTCGGGTGTACCCAGCGTACTTAATCAGGTGTGTTACCCGACGTTTCGTGGCCGTTGCTGTTCGAATTCAAGCCCCGGCTGATCTTCGAAGCGTTGGGGATAAGAAAATGCAATCAAAATTTCAACAGGGACTGTAGCTTAAATATCAGCCAAACGTGGGACGCTGCTTTTAACTTAAATAATAAATTCAATGACTACTAGCCTTGCACCCCTCCCGTTCCCATCCTCTTCCCTCGATGAATTACCATATAAACCCCCTAACTTGACATATACTTAATCCCCCTTAATAAAGTGACCAGCGACGGCCACGAAACGTCGGGTAACACTCCTGGTTAAGCCGCGGGATACACCCGAACAACAAATATGCAGCTATAATGACCCGCGAAAGTTTCAACCAAGAATCATATTTTTACTGGATATACTACGGATTCACGTGTAAATGAACACCAACTACAAAATGTAAGAGAATTATTGTGTGAAGGGACAGCTACTGCAAAATTGGGTACAGGTAAGGAAATTGGACGGCCTAGGGGTACGTTTAATAAGAAAGGATGGGAAACGATGATCTTGACGATAGGGAAACTTAGTGGAAAGCTGCGTCAAGCCAATCACAGGATTGGTGATAAGCGATAATCCCTCACAGATAAATTACAATAAGTGCAAAAATAATGAGAGATTCTCTAGTGTTTTAGGCATGATACAAACGTCAACAAACTTGCTACTAGGAGGAAAGGTGAAATATACTCGTAGCATAAACTACCAACATTCTCATTGAAAAGTGTTTAATGTGTTCCTTCACATGTGGCATTCAAAAACATGAATGACTCTATAAATAAGCCGATCATTCCGTTAACCTCATATATTTTACACCCATTAGTGATTTTCGCATAGGCACAAACAAACTCTTTTGCTCAGTGCATCAGTTTTTCAAGGAAATAACTTTTTGTGACAAGTAGGGAAAAAGCTATAGTTTCCGGCGTAATCGTAGCCGGCGAAAACGGCGATTAATATATTTCAAAGAAGATTCATGTTCTGATACTAAGTCTGCACTTCAAGATGAGGCCAGAAAGCAAGTCATTGATTAGACCAGCTTGCATGTTCCCTTTAGTAATCGAATTGTAACGCTGCATGAAAAATTGATCGAGTAAAAACCATTATCATAAACAGAATATTAAGGCTTCCGATCCTCCCCCGAACATGTGGCGTTAGTTCCCTCGTGATATGAGCAGTTACTTTTTTATATGGGTTCTTAATTTTCTTGTTTTAATTTGATTGCATCATTAGGCCCTAATCATAGAATCTTCAACAACATGAAGCCATGGGCCGGATAAGCGTGCAAAGGTAAGCAAGACGAATCGAACGTAACTGACAAAGCGGAAAGCCCATGCCAATTACTTACGATCACTTTCCTTGCTAGCATTAGCAGAGGATGAAATAAACAACCAAGATAAACAGCCGTCCTGTACACTAAATGTTGATTGAGATTCCTGGTAACCGAAAATTGAGATAGAAAGATATGTATTTGTTCTTGGACATTATGCCCCTTGGAACATATTATTGATAATTCATAGTCTCATTAGTGGCATTACATTTACAATTGAGTTGTTGTCTAAACATCTACTACACAATTATCGGTATTTGAATAATAGTTTTTACAAAATAACCAATTTAACAACAATGATACTTTAATAGAATCTTATTAACAGAAAGAAACCATCCGCTGTAAATTGCATAAGCGTTACATTTTAAATAGCATTAATTATTTTATTTACATTGTATAAGATAGGAGTGCAACCGCTTCTAAAACACATAAAAGTTTATAGTAGACCTTATTTCATCAGGTAAACAATTCCGCAGCCTACGAGATAAAACTTGAGAAGATCTACCAATCACATTAATGTGGAATTTGGGATTAATAATACTATGGATTAATAATAATAATTTGGGATTCTATATTTTGTGTTAATCGTTTATGAGCGTTAACATTAAAGATGATTTTTCCAAGCAAGTAACTAGGACACTGTTTTAATCAATTTGTGCATGAAGAAATGTATTTGATTATCTAGTCTCTTTTCTATCTTTAATCACCTTAGTGCATCATAATACGTTATAACCCGTTCATCTAAAGGAATATTGGATATCAATCTAATTCTACAGTTTTGTAATCTCTGAAGTTGTTTATTTAGCTCCATATATCGGTAGATGTAAGTGAAAGAACAGTAGTCAATATGAGGCACTCAGCATGAGATCAAGGTATTAAACAATTTAATTCACAGAGAAGTTGGAATTAGATCCTTGAATTTCTTAATCGCATATAGTATTTTATATACTTTATTGGTTCTTTGGGAATATGAATTGGAAATTTAGGTGACGGGAAGGTGATATCATGAGTGACTATTGACATTCTATTCCAAAAGCTGTCACTTCATAGACTCTGAACCCTTTTCTCTAAAGAAGACTCGGGTTAGTTATCATAGATGACTTTCCCTAGCTATGGACAGAAGACTTGCAATGGGTTGGAACCCCGTCCTTTGAAGATTGAAATTAATTTTCTTCCAAACAGAACTGATCTGTTCTCAAACTAATTAAAATGCAGAATCAAACATGGAGACCATCATCTCCACACTGCTGATTATTGAGAGTTGCGTGCAATGCATTGCTCTTGGGGGAGAGACGTTAATTACGAATAATCTCCGCGGGAGAGATCAGAAAGTGGAGATTAGATCAAATCCCTGACCGCTTGCTATTCATCTCACGCGTCGGCATTGAGCAACTCGTTCGTCGTCGGGGACAAAGAGTGACGGACGGAAGGGGATTGGTTCATCGGCCTTCTGAGGCCAGAGACCCGGGTTCAACCCACGGAGGAGCTCATTTTTTTTTAATCCCAGCCTCGGTCCGCTTCGTGCCGATGAGCGCTGTTTCCGGTGGAGTCCTTTGACGGCGAATGCCCAGAGTGGAGTCTCAGCAGGCCGATGGGAAATGCAGCGAGCCTGGGAATCTTCTTCTTGTTCTCCCCTCCCCGTTAATGGCCAAGGAGGTGATGCGCAATGAAAGCCGCGATCGACAGATATGCGGCGGAAAATTGATTCGCTAAGACCGCTTTGCATTAAGCAATTACCTCCGTGTTAAGATGGACGAATAAATAAAATCTTACCAGTAAGCGTGAATAAATGAAATAACATCCAACCGGGAGCTTTCTAAAGGCATGTTTACGCGGCCATACGATTGCGCTATAGCATTTATGAAGTGGTGTGCATTCAACCCGTTCGCAGCTGGAAATTTGTGAGAAAAAATATGCAGGATTAAAAATAATATTATTACATATCACGTTCCAGTCCATTCGTTCAATTTCGAAGAGGGATTTGCTCTCACATCTACTCGTGCACTTGTGTTGTGATTACCGGTACTGTGTCGTAAAAATATCAGCATCTTTATGATAAGTAAGAGAGGACGGAGAGGAGATGCCTTCATCTCCCGTGATATCCCTCCACGTAACTGGGAGGAACTGATGAGGAATTTAATTTCGTAAAAGAGACACACCTCATGGACTGGACCTAGAGGCCAGGAGGAATTTGATGCCATAGAAGTAAATGCTAGGCGAGGCGTTGTTGTTGTAGGCGTCTGTAGCGCCCTGTCAAATATGCGCGACACATTTCGGACACCGACTGACCGGTCGGATTCCATGTAATTTCAACTCTCCATTTACTACTGCACATTGCACACATTGAGTGACAAACGAAGAAGAATGGGAGAAAAGAGAATTCTGCTGAAAACTCTAAAAATAAGATGAGACAACTTGATCGGCAACATCTTAAGACACGGTGGTATGATGAGTGAACGTTAACAACGGCAAATGAAGGCCTCATATGAGATATATGGAACAGATCATGAAGGATGTGGAAGAGAGGAATTACGTTAATATGAAGAGATTGGACGACAGAAGAATCGAGTGGAGGATTGCGTCAAACCTATCCTAGGATGGGTAGGATATGTCAAGCCTACCGCGAGAATGGTGGTGAAATTCACATTAATTGCCATGAGAAAAAATTCACCTGGACCAATATCCTCATAATTATGTAAATACTAGCCATCTAGTTGCGTTGACTCTTAAGTATAGCATGTTTTCATGAAGTAGTAGCATTATAAATTTTAGTTTCATGCAAATAAGTAAGCAATTTCGTTCTCCAGGGAAATAGGTTCATGGTACTCACATATAAAAGGGGCAAAAGAATTAGTGGCACCAACAGTTTAGAAAAAGCCAATTCTTTAAACACCTTCTTTTAAAGCGTATTCAACTTAATTTCACGCAACTCACTTGAACCACCACCGAATATTTTCAGTGAGCAATTCTCAGAACTGACATTTTCATGTCGCGGAACAGAAAACCAGTTAAAAGTATCAGTACAAGCAAATCACCAGGTCCCGGTTAAATTCCTTCCAGATTATATAGAACATTATCTTCTGAAATAGCCTCGATCTAGAAATAATATTCAATAAAATTCTAAGGAACCACAAAATATCCAAGGATTGGAAAATAACTAAGATTACATCTATTTTATAAAGCGGTGATAGGGAAGAACCTAGTAACTACAGACCCATTTCACTCATATCAATCTCCTATAAGGAATTTGAGCACATGGTAGTCAGTTCAATTATGGAGCATTTGGATAGTCAGGGATTACTCATAAACAGCCAACATGAGTTCTGGAAAGGTAGATCTTACGAAACACATTTAACTTTATTCGTACACGATATTTTAGTCTACGGCGAAAACAGTACTTCATTTAATGCGTTTCTTGCATTTTAAAGTGACATTCGATAAAGTTCCTCATGCTAAACAATCTTGAATTTAGATAGTTTTGGTATGGATAAAGGCGTTGCATGTTAGATAAAAGCTTAATTATGATTCAAAATAGAAAGAAAAGCGGTGCTTTCGAGGTGAACAATTGAAAGGGGAACAGGTGGAGTGAGAGAAGTTAGTTGAAAAGGAGGGAAGTGGTTGATCTAAGGAATATCAAGGTCGGGTTGGCGCAGTTTTTAGAGTACTGGCCACTCACATGGAGGGACTTTGTTCAAATCCCTAGAGTGGAAAATATTTTTCATTAGTATAACCATCCCTACATTTTTGAAGTTCAGTACTCTTTAGGATACAAGATGAGAGAAGAAATCAGACATAATTTGGAATGCACTACCAGTGTATGGAATGCTTACCAAATATGCCTCAATAATGAACTTGAAATTTTGTAGCGAAGACCGGCAAGATTTTTAAAGGGACAGTATTATGAATATATTACCGTAACCATTCTATTCGATGAACTAATATGGGAATCATTGTCAGACCGTATTGAAATCAACACTTAATCTTTTAACTAAATTCCAAGATAATATGTTCACTGATGACGTTGAAAATATTTTACGAACTCCAACTTACTATGCTGTGAATTCTTTGCGGGTTTTCCACCGGGTCAGGTATTACCTGCCCCGGTGGAAAACCCGTGAAGAATTCACAGCATCAATTCGCCGGGAAAGAACTAAGTCTATATCCAACTTATTATGGTAGACTGGACGATAATCCCAATATTAGAGAACTTGATTGCCGAACTGACAGATTCTAAATGTCTTTCTTTCCACGTACAATTAGGGATATGAATAGCTGTAAACATATCCAATAGTATAAATACAGTGTATCAATGGATAGCATAGGTAGTTTGCATGTCGGCATAAGAACTTTAAGCTAACTCAGCGAGTAGCATGTTTTAGCCAGCCTGCTTTGCTATTTTTGTCTTTATTAAATTGTGAAGTTTAGACCAAAGTATTATCACTAATCCTTTTTATGCACGATAAGTTATGCATGATTCGTGTGAATTTACCCCCTGCCATGCGCCTTTTCCTTCCGTCGGATGAGACTTTTAACCATGGTCCCCTTGGCGCCTTTCGTTAAGAGTAGGCTTTTGTCGACGTCAGGTTTCCCTCCACACTTCTTCCTTTCCCGTTCCCATCCCTGTACCTTTCCTGCAGATCAATAGCGCCTATTAGTGAGGATACAATCTGAGACAAGACAAGAAGACGGACAGCGGCAGCAAATAATGAAGAAGTTGGGGAGAGAGAGAGTCTCCTAAGTCCCTCTCACTACCAAGTGTCACATCTGGCGCTTACCTCGCGTCGTAAAAAAAAGTTGACTCTCGCGTACCGAAAGGCGTTGACCTATTAAATTCGCGATTTTTCATAAGGTGTGAAAGCTCAAGGACACTTAAAATATATACTGATTTCAGACAAACGGCAATTGACAGAGCAGTGTAAAAGCCGTTTTATACGGTCATTGCATTTGCGCAGGTGGCGTGATAAATCATAAGAACCATGATAAGACCCAATAGATAAGTCCAACGGGTTACAACACATACTCCCTGGGTTACTTCTTCAAGGGAATGAATGTATTCATCACTCATTCAAGTCGAATTCGCTTCTTCTAGGGAATGAATGGATCCATTCCCTTTTCTACGGGTCACAAAACGACGGGCTGTTGCCGAACAGGACGCGGCAAAACCCGTAAATGCTTTTGCGTGATTGTCAAGATAGATCAATGTGCAATTTAATGGGCATGAATGAATGAAATATGAACACTGCCACAAAATGTGTTTATTAAAAAATTCGCAGGATATATAATCCCGTTAACTTAGGCCACATCTTGCACAACTACTGCAAAGCTGTGGGCCAATATGACGAGATAAAGGCCTCTCCCTTACAGTAAATTCAAGTCTCCACATCATTAATCGACCAATTCATGACTATTGCAATTCCTGCACTACCAAAGGATTTTAGTGCAACCATATAACTCCCCTTTCAGTTGATAACGACGTATTTAATCGTAAAAACCCCGGTGGTAGTTTTTGACCGCTTCCTCTCCGCTATCAGGTAGTAGAAAAACACGGGTTTTTCATGCACCTGATTGCAAAATGCATGCATGCAGATTAGGACATTTTTAATTTGGACGCAAGTTTTCGTGCATTTGCATAATTTTTCCTCGCAAGTTGTCGTGTTACACGGCACGATTTCTCTTCCGTAGTCTTCGCTGCAGCCTCTGAAATCTATATAGCCTTGCAGCACGGATTAAACACTCAGGTGTCTCAGTGGTATAAATGAAACACTTCGGAGGAGATGAACTGCAACACGAGAGCTGTTATTTTCCTTATGGAATCATCCAAAGACGGAGTTAAGCCGTGAGATTTTTTGATTTTGATTTACACTTGTCATAACGTATCGAGAGAACCTTTCATTCCTGCGGGATAAGAGTTGAGAAATTACGAATTGTTTCAATCTGACGGTATAATCATATATTTTAGGCAATCCCTCATTATTTCACATATTTGCACGATGGAACAAATCATAAAATTTTAAAACCGTAGAAAATAAACTCAACAGGGTACATTCCTATTATTTTTCACTGTTTTCATGAAAGGTTTATGATCTTTGGGGTGCATACATTAAGCCGTTCGATTTGAAAATGACGTTATGTATTTTTCCTCATCAATTAAAAAGTGAAAAATATCGAGCGGGGCGAAAACGCGACGGGAGACTATTGCATGCCGGTATATTATACGTGTGACGTGACACTCTTTCCTCTTCCTGCCAAAGGTGATGCTGCGGACGCTTCCAAGCAGACGGGTAACTCCGTTAAAGCTTATTAGCTAGTATTTGAGGTACACCAGTTTAGTTATTAGGATTAAATTTTATTTTTTATTCAGTTGATTTATTTAAAAACCCTTAGTATTCATTCTACTAAGAGTACCGTAAAGTTGGCCCATAGTCGCGCGAACTTCACGCCATCTTCGCAGCAGCAGAGAACTCCACGTACAGGATGCCCTGGAGCCTATAAAACGACTTTTAATATCATGTTTAACAAA
Organism: Platycnemis pennipes; assembly: GCA_933228895.1. Lineage (NCBI taxonomy): Eukaryota > Metazoa > Arthropoda > Insecta > Odonata > Platycnemididae > Platycnemis > Platycnemis pennipes. Next base: position 119,339,028 of record OW121854.1, on the reverse strand, counting down.
GGAGACTTTACCGAGCTTTGTTAGTTTTTATTGTCACCTGTTTATCAGAATTTACGGGCTCTGAAATGCAATTCTAAGTTCAGGAGACGAATATTATCTATGTCCCGCAGCGTTAAATATACACCTGTTACGTCAGCAACAAGGCAGCACATCCCGCCATTTCTGAACCTTTTCAAATGGCCTTCAAATTAACATTTAATATTGTAGTAAACTGGGATTTCTCAATCCACATTATTTGCATAAAATTAATACATTAATGGTGGGGCACGAATCGTAGCTAATGAATTCTTTTTTGATGAAGGAAACTACCCTATTCCATTTTATTAATACCGTAAATTTGCTCTAATTTTATTTCAGCTATTAATAATAAAAATTAAAATTGAAATTAATAAAAGCACATATATGAGACGGTCAAGGTACTGACACTGGGAAAGCGTTTGCCTGGCGACTCAAATGTCACAGGCTCGAACTCCGTCCCAGGATTGGAAAAACGTCTTAGTTTAGATTGCGTGATATAAGCTTATCTGCTGGAGAAACAAGAAATCATCTTTACTGTAGCCACTAGGAATTCAATGAAAACTACAATCAAGTAATCAACCATAACGGCATAGCCTACAGATCTAAGATGTTCCTTTCGGGTTGCCCATGATATATGTTGGGGATGAAGATGAAACGGCTTAATTTTTGCAATTAGCATATCAAAAACTTTCAGTGACAACTTCTGAAGCTGTACCATCCGTGAAAGTATTGGAAAAATATACCAAACTAAACGTTTACTCCTGTAAAAATATTAAAAAATAAAGGACGATTTCAATAGTGCTTCGAAAATATGTCTGCATTCCCCTCAAAGACAACAAGAAGCGATTTACGATTAATTTCACTGAACACTGGGAAGCAAATATTCAAAGACCATTTCGATCGTGTGGAGTATGGGTGCCCTTAGAGATGAGAATATAAGGAATACCTCAGTCTCCCGCTCATTTGTTTGATCGGACGAACCGAAGAGGTCATCGGGGAGGAAGGGTGCGTCAGCTATGGGGTCCGATGGGAAGAATGTTTTATGCTAGTATTATTCCGTAAATGTCAAGGTTGCCAAACTTGCTTTCGACTGCAAAGCGAACGATGTCGACGTGACAATGTGGTTATCTCTCCGTCGCTCATCTCGGAGATTATTACCAGGAATTCTTCGATTTCCATCGTCGTGCTGGAGTTTCACGCATTATTTTAATGAAAGATAACTGTTTTCATCTTCTTTACTCTTAAAGAATGAGATTCTAGCGGATACATTAGGCGATAACTTATTGCTTTTGGGTTCACTAAATCAAAATGGAAAAATTAATATTAGCAGTGTACATTGTGTCCACATTCGAGTGTATGGCATATGAAAACATATTTTAATAAATTAGTGCTCTACCCGAAGCTTAGTTTTTGATAGGTGAAGGTAATTCTCACCCCGTACTAAGCTATTGGCGTGTTAAATTCACTCACTCATGTAAATGGGACCAGTTCCTTCCCCTGCGATATCCTAAGATTTTTTGAATCGCACAAAATCGAATCGCGAGTATTTTAGGTGTGCAAATCCAGAAAGGCTTCTACCTTGAAAATAACTACTCAATATTTGCATAAATGAACTTCTATTTATCGTCGGAAAGAACACCACGCCTGAATTCATTATAGAATTATATTAATTAATTATAAACCATGTCGATGAAATTCTTTGATTTCCATCGTCGTGGTAGAGTGTTACGCATTTTTTAACGAGAAATAAGTATTTTTATCTCCTTCACTGTTCAAGAATGAGATTATAGAGTATAAAATAGGCAATAATTCAGTGCTTTTGGACTGAGAAAACAAATTGGAAAAATTAATATTTACAGCGTAAATTGCGACCAAATTGGAGTGTATCGCATATAATAACATATTTAAAAACCTTTGTGTTTGACCCGAAGGTTGGTTTTTGATAGGTGAGGGTAGAGCTCACCCCGTTAGAGCCATTAGCGGGTCAAATTCACACATTCAAAGGAGGGGGAATATCTTTTCCCTTGGCCACCTGCTATTTCCTTCGTCGTTCTGACACGAAGACGATCGGATCAATGGATAGGGTGCCCAGAAAGGCTTCTGCCAGGGTTTTGAACCCGGGACCCACCGATCATTGGTTCAGTGCTCTACCCACAAGGCAACCATGACCCCTTGAAAACATATAATTACTCAATATTTGCATAAATGGACTTCTAATAACTGTGGAAAAATACACTACGAGTTAATTTTATGCAAATGTGAAATCATTATCTAAGTTTTTTCTTGAGTTTATTGAACAACGAAGGTTTCTTAGAATTTATATCGCATTCCTATTTTGTGGTGCTCCAAGGCCTGTTTCGCGCATTTGAGATAAAATGAATAGAGGCTTAATTCAGGAACTGAACAAGATACAGAGGAAACGAGAACGTTCTGTAGCAAGTTCCTAAAAACGTACAGAAAGTGTTATTCGGATATTGGAAAATCTTGGTTAGGAAACCATAATTACTAATGGTTTATGGTCTGGTCTAATGGTTTAGTTATGGCCTTATTTTTCTTCGAGCGGTGTTGAGTTATCACTGGGTGTCATAGTAATATTTACCGCCAGCAAAAATACCAAAAAATTTCATACACGGTATAGTTTGATATTAGATAAAATGAATACTAACTGTTTTTAATGAATTAACTAAATAAATAATTTTAAATAAATAGTTTTTAATTATAATAAAAAAATTAACTGAAAAATCATACCCCTGATACTAGTTAATAAGCTTTAACTGAGTGCACCGTCTGCTTGGAAGCGTCCACTGCACCACCTAGTGGCAGGTAGGAGAAAGAGTGTCACGGTACACGTATAATTCACCGGCATGCAATATTTTGTCGTCGCATTTTCGCGCCCTGAAATTTTTTCACTTTTTAATTAATGAGTGAAAATACTTAACATCATTTTAAAATTGAAAGGCTTAAAAAACGTACTCCAGAGGTTATAAACTTTCAATTAAAACAATAAAAAATAACAGCAAAGCACCCTATTCTGCTTTGAAGACGCGCACTCGGTCTCAGATGGACCATTTCCCTCTCGCAGCGTCCTTGAAGTTTCCTCTCCAATGTTCCCTTCCCAGAATTTCCTTCGTAAGCCAGTCACATACAACACTTTCCGACCGCACCCTCCTAAGGCCTCTCCTTCCACCAATCACTCATCGAACATACTTCACGATGCGAATCAAAGTCCCGTTACTAAGGCCGACACGGAATTACTAGCAGCCATGGAATTTTGCACTGGCTAAGATTGAGAGGTAAGCTTATCCTATTCCCGACAGTGTATACGGCACCTTTACTGCTACCTATGCTCTGACATACGTTCATAATCCACTAAATTACGTCAAGTAGTCGTTGCGCCAACACAAAGTGAAAATGGAAGTACCTACTCCGTGTCTCCGATATTAATTTACCATGACTTTTTGCCGTATTTCTGCGCTTTGATTGAGAGCGTAGTTTCTCTCTCGTTCAAAATTGACCTTGGGGGTCTCGTGAGGAGAAATCCCTGCGGGGTAATAAAAACCCCTGGTGGCGTGAAAAGAATTGGAATGTTGTTATGTCGCAACTTGAGACTCCGTGCCAAATCATCTTCAACACTTGCAAAGTCATTCTGCAAAAACATTCGTCAGTATTGCGTTTATAGAGATTTGATTTATGCCAAATTGTGCTTATAAGTTGCAACTATACCTTTATCTTATTACCAGTTACCTAGGAGAATAACAGTTTCATATCTCTGCAATGTTATGTGTTAACAACCTTTTAGTTAGTTAGTTATTCAGCGGAGGTGAACGACAGCTATGGTCATTTGCGCCATTTAAGCGTCGGCAGTAGTCTAACGACAGGCCTACTCTTAACGACAGGCGCCAAAGGGGACCACGGCTTAACGTCCAAACCAACGGATGGAGTACTGAACTTGAAATGGCCCCCGCTAGGCACTCAAGTAGGGACCAGTTTGGCACTGAAAATTACGCCACTGCCGGGTATCGAACCCGGACCCTCGAAATGGGAGGCCAGTACTGTACCCACCACATCAACCTGATCCCCAACAACTTTTAGTTTGAACCTTAGGACATATTTTAATTGCACCCTGCTGAAAAATTCCGTAGAAGTTCCTTAAAATATTTCCTTAGGCCATTCTACAGAAGTATACCTATACCTATACCTATACCTTAAAGTATTGAAACACTTTTTTAAGGAATTCCGTAGAACGTTCTACAGAAACTCCCTACCTTTCTGTACAGATTCCTTACAGCGTTCCGTAGAGATACCCTAGCGTTCTGTACAGATTCCTTACAGCGTTCCGTAGATATTCCCTAGCGTTCTGTACAGATTCCTTAAGGCGTTCCGTAGATATTCCCTAGCTTTCTGCACAGATTCCTTGGAGCAATCTATAGATATTCTACAACGTATTTTATGCATTCCTAAAGGTACATTGGCAATTGTTTACACTATTTTGCTCAGCTTTCTAAATCACTCATTCCTAGCATAATTCCGGGTGATATTTGGGCTGATAGTACATAAGTTATATAAAAAGAATAGAATTAATAAATTAAACACTCATCTATTTACCTCTGTATTTATTATCTGTCATTATTTTACATTTCCTTGAGGAATTGCACTGCATATATTAATTATAAATAAGTTCTTCAGCCATATTCTCCGTAGTTGATCCACAGAAAGGCCTGAAAGAAGAACAATCGGAAGACTTAAATTTTGCCATAACAACATGTCATCTTTCGATCAATTATTATTTAAAGCTGGACCAGTTCACTTCAATTAATTTTCAGTAACTCCTTTACATTATATTGCAACGGCCTTCCGTCAGTAAGTGGCACACTATCATTACTATGCATAAATATAAAAAGCGCTCAAATTAAAGTTTACAGAAAAAATAAACTCACCTTGTCTCCAGCGCTGTATGTCCAGAGATAACAAAACCTATTGGTCGTAGTCCCAGAACCTCAATGGACCAGAACAATGGTCTCATCTTAGAAGAAAACGGAACCATTAAGAACACATACCCTAACATAAATGACATTTTCAACGATGTCATGAGTGGCCATTTTCTCCTTAATAGTAGATAGTATTAGATTTCAGTTCAAAACTTACCTCCTGGAATGATGATTTTCAAATCACAAATGTATCCGTTCCTTTCGCGTCGTCGTGACTTAGCGAAAGCCAAAAAACTGGATCAACCCTAACTTTTGTTTTCGAGGTATTCGGTATCCTTACCGTGGCCGCAGCACACTTGCCTATTGACGTATTTTAACCAATAATTTCTTTTCACTCTTTCACGGTTTTTCACTCAACACGCATTAACAAACAAAACTCCTCGAATTGGTGCAAAAGTAAATACATAAAGTAAATACATAATACATATACGTACACACGTCAAGGAGAGTCTTCTTGACACAGATTTAAAAAAAACTAAGATGGACGCTTCATGCCAACATCCGGTGTTATCCAGAGTCAAATTAAAATCGCTATTCAAATTATATTCTCGTGTATTTAATAATTCTTTTTTCTAACTATGTAGTAATTCCTATTTTAAAATATTTTGATACATGTTTTTTGTTTTATATCCATATTTTCTAAGGCTTAGTCTTTCAAGAAGGGGTTTCAAGTACTTTTGGGCAGGTGGGGGGAGTCATGAGGATCTCATTCCAAACAGTTTTAAATTCCAACAAATAAGACAAATTGAAAACATAAATGTTATAATTATTAGCAATTTGGTCATTTTACTGATATACTATAGATGATTAGTTGAAACTAAAAAGATTATAAGAAACTAAATGATATTTTTAGTACGTTTTGTAGCAATAGAAATGTGTTTATATGGAGTTGTTTGGCCATTTTTTTTATAAACACCAATTTGTGCCAATGTTTCGCCTCTTTATTTCGGCTTCTTCAGGGCTATTTAGTACACAATGTAAGTTTTTAAATTTCAATTACTTTTGAACAGACTTAGAATAGAACAGAAAGAAAAAAAAGTTTTCAGAAAAATATTAATATCTTGTTACAAACCTTTATATAAACATATTACTATTACTACATAAATAAAGTGGTCAATAAGAATACTTCTATATAAGTACGTTTTGTTTCACAGCAAATCAAATTCATGCTTATTTTCAGCACAATTTGTGAATATGCTAGCTAGCTTTAATTAGAATTGCAGCTAGGAGTCGGCAACAGGATGTATGAAGTCTTAGAAAGTTTGAGAGATATGCTGCACATGCCAATCAGTTTTTCTGGTCATCATCAGCTACTGAACCCAAATTCAATTTGATAGAGCTCAGGTACTTCATAACAATGGAAATACCCACTACTACTGAGTAGTGTGTGTCATGTATACGAAACAGTTTTTGCTGATACTGCATTCTGGACATAATCTCTTTTTCCCCCTCAAAACTGGTTCTCCTCAAATAACACATTGGAGAATCAAAATCTTATTTGTATTTCGCTCAATGTACCCTAACATGAATGAGCCTGTAAAATTATTAGGGTTTTCATTGGCCATGAGTTAACTTGGAATGAACTTAACATTGGTGTCTGTAAAAAGCTGCTTAAATCATTGCAGCTTATGAGGAAAATTAAGCCACTGAGACCAAATAATTACTTATATGATGCATACCATGCATATTATCATTCTCACATATTGTATGGCCTTGATCTATTAGGCAACTCAAGAGGTTTTAAAAAATATTTTACTCTACAAAAAAGGCTGTGAGATTAATAACAGATGCTACTGTTTAAGATCACTATCAACCACTTTTTATCATAAGTGGTATTATGAAAATATATGGTGAAAATGTATTTCAGGTGTTGATCAAGATCCACATGAAGGATATCCTAAATTTAATTATAATTGGTCTGATGTGCACCAGTTTGGTACAATAAATAGATTTAAAATGGACATAAGTTTTCATAGGCTTCCTAAATCTCAAAATAATATTTAAAATAATAAGTTACATGAGACAGCCCAAAATATGGACATGCCAAAGTTAAAAAATACCAGTCATTATGGATTTATTCCATAGAAGAATATTTTGATGGTGCATAAATGATCTTAGATGTAAAAGCACCCTAAAACCAAAACCTGATGATTGGAATGTCTTAGGAAAGCAGGGCTAAGAAGTCACCAATTAAGCTATAGAGAATAATCTTTATATTTCTTTCTTGAAATCTTAAGGAATAATAGTATATCCATTTCAAGAAATGTGGCTTATCGCCAGGTGTTGCAAGCTTAACAAAGTTGCAAATAATTTGCTACAGGAAATGAAAAAATGAATTGCCTCCTGCTTTTCATTATACAAACCTCAGGATTTCTTAAAAATAATAGCTAAGAATTTAAGTTCCCATCTTTCATGTGAAATAGAATTCTTTCATTATTTTAATGACCAGATCCTATCATCCTCTTGTATGTTTTGTGCTGGAAATGGAATTCAGTGTTATGCTATAATCATATACAGTGGTCTGTCTCATGTAACCCTAATGAAGCATGAGTTTCATGGCCCCTCTGTAGCCTCATAACCATTTATAACTGCTGTTGCGGATTGTAAAGAGTGTTACAGAAGAGGTCAAGCTTCAGGGTTACCCTAACTGTTTACCCGCCACTAATCAGAGCTGATGTTTCACCTGTTACAGCTATTAAAAGCTAAAATTCTGAAATCTGGATGAAAATTACTACAACTAACATTGTTGAGGTTGATGGAAAATGTATTTTTGATGAAGCACCAGCTCAATTTAAAAATGTATACCTAATGGCTAAGACAGCCTCCTTGTCAACTTCATGATAATGACTTGCATATAGTAAAATACTACACCTAGGTACTTCAAAACAATGAAATATGGAAATTCAATTCAAACATAAATTTTGATGCATTATGATATATAAAGGGAGTAATTCGATGCATGATGCAACACACAAATTTCCTGCTAATGTGGTCATAAACATGCTTCTCAGTGTATACATGTGTATAACATGCATGTAAAAATCCTCCCAGCATTTAACTAATATCTACAGGTTGATGACATCAGTCACTATAGAAGTGAAAAAAGGAAAATGTCTGGATGAAGGTAACTGCAGTTAATCCATTGAGCGCTGCCATAGGTATGTGAAAGTATGAGCAATTTCTCATACCTGTGTTTCATAAGTATCTAATCTAGTGTGATCTGGTGGTAAGATTTGGAACTACAAAACTCTCTGTTCGTAAGAAGTGTCGAGCACATCAGATGTAATGAGTTGTTCTTCTGACTGTACGAGTGATAGAAGGACTTGTTGATATTAAACCGTGGAGAAGTTATTTAAAAGTGTTTCTTTTTATTAACGCCAACCTATACCTACTTACAACAGGTTATGGGCCCAGAACGCGTGTGAAGTAAAAGTAAAAAAAAAGGACGAAGGAAAAATACGTGAACGGCGTTGTGCGTCGAATCTGTTAATATTCTCACGTGTTCGTTTCTCGCGGAGTGATGTAGTTTGGATCAAGTAATGGAAGAGGATAGATTCAAGGTTCCTCTCTTTGACGGTAGCAATTTCTCCGATTGGAGTTTCCGCATGAAACTTCAACTCGACGAAAATGATTTGTTACTCCATGTTGAGGAGAGGCTAGAATGTCTGCTGGAAGTTCAAAAGCCTGCTTTAGATGACACGGCTACACAGAAGAGTGTGAAGGAAGAGGAGAGAAGGAGACTGGTAAAAATGGACAAACGGTGTAAGAGCTTCATTGTCCAGAGAATCCAAGACGGGTTGCTGGAGGTGGTGAAAGACAAAGAGACAGGATATGACGTCTGGAAAGCTCTCAAAGACAGGTACGAATCGAAGACTGCAACCACGCGAATGACTCTCTCACGAGAATTACATTCTCTTACGTACAACCCAAAGAAAGAGTCGTTCGGAGATTTTTGCTTAAAATTCGATAAAGTAGTCAGAAGTCTGAGGCAAGCGGGAGACTCGATGGATGAAGAAGGGGCAGTTATTCGCTTTCTTCTGGCGATGCCAGAAGAATATGAATCTGTTGTCTCTGCTCTCCAGACACTCGTTTCAAACGATTTGACAATGGAGTTAGTTCGGGTTCGAATAGAAGATTATGAGGTTGGCAGAAAGAGACCTGCTAGTCGAGCCTCATCATCGTTTACGTCAGGTTCTGCTTTTGTGTCCCAGAGTGATTTCAAACCCTTTCCCTTCACTTGCAACAACTGCGGGGTGAAGGGGCATCGTCGAATCCAATGCTGGAAACCAGGAGGAGGTGCATGCCGAAGCCGTGGTAGTTGGAGGAGCCGTAGTCGAGCAGTCCGTGGACGGGGAGGCCGTGGTCGCGGGAAGTGGACCGCTACCATTACACCATCCACCAGTCGCGGTCAGGCTGCTAGCTACACCATTCCTGGAAACCGTGGCGGCGGCGGAATACGAGAACGCGGAAGTCATCAACGAGGCAGTGGAGATTCTGGGCGGTTTGCAGCCGCAAGAGGGGAAGCTAGTGTTTCGCTAGCGGTAGCAGACGAAGTCAACAACCCCATTGCTTACTGCTTCATGGCAGCGGGTGATGAAACACCGGACTCTAGTAAATGTATGCAAGTTGCACATTGCCTGAGGGAAGTAAGTAAAATGGAGCTTTCAGGTATGAATCCAAAAGAGAATATATGGTACTTAGACTCCGGGGCATCCGATCATTTAATTCAACCCACAGTGCCTGTTGTTAATAAGAGGAATCTCCAATGTCCTGTGTCAATCAATATTGCTAAAAAATCAATGACGATGCATGCTTACGAAAAAGGAGATGTCATTATTCACTCGAAAGTTCAAAATGTAGTTCACAAGATAATATTAAAAGATTGTCTGATTATTAAGGATTTAAAATTTAACCTTATGTCTGTTTCCAGGTTGGAAATTAAAGGATTTCACATTCTCTTCAGTCAAGGAAAGTGTTCCGTAATGGGAAAAAATTGGGAAGTAGTTGCCCAAGGCTGGAGACATGGAAAGATATACCAGATGTCTGTTATTACCACATTACAGGTTGAAGTTCAACCACAAGGAGAAGCCGCAGCAGCTGTAATTACTGACAATCTCTGGCACAAGAGATTGGGGCATATCAGCTCACAGAGTTTGTTAAAATTGTGTGACATTGTTGAAGGAATTAATAAAAGAGATGTTAAAAATGTCACTGAATTTTGTGAAGTTTGCATTCAAGGGAAGCAACACAAAAATCCCTTCAACAATCCCAGAGATCCCAGTACTAGACCACTTGAGAGAATCCATAGCGACTTGTGTGGACCAATTAATCCTACAGCTTATAATGGTGTTAAATATATTCTAACTTTCATTGATGACTGGAGTCATTTTGTTGTAGTATTTGGATTAAAAGCCAAATCAGAGGTCTTTGAGTACATTAGAATTTATGAAGCCCAAGTCACCAGTCGTTTTAATCTAAAGATTTCCATATTCCGCTGTGACAATGGTACAGAATTTGTTAATAATGAAGTGAAGAATTTCTTTCAGGATAAAGGTATCCAATATGAGCTCACTATCCCTGGAACGCCTGAGAATAATGGTGTTGCAGAAAGAATGAATCGTACTTTGTTAGATAAAAGTAGATGTATGTTACTTGAAAGTCCACTCAATAGGTCATTTTGGATAGAGGCTGTTTTAACCGCAGCATATCTTATTAATAGGAGTCCCACAAAAGGTATCACTGAGGACAAAGTCCCAGCTGAAAAGTGGTATGGAAAAAAACCAAACCTTTCAAATCTGAGGGTTTTTGGAAGTATTGCTTACCTGCATGTCCCTAAGGAACAACAGGTTAGTAAGTTTGATCATCGAAGTTCGAAGTGTATTATGCTGGGTTATTGCAACAATGGTTACCGGTTGTGGTTGGTTGAAAAAAGAAGGGTAATTAGCGGCAGAAATGTGATTTTTAATGAGCTTTCAGAGGGAAGTTTCCAAGAGCTCTCAAAGGAAAAAGGAGAGGAAGGTTTCCCTGATGGTGAACGAGAAAGTCTCCTTCAGTCTGGAAGTGAGGAAGGCTTCCCAAATGATGAGGCATTGACAAAGGAAAGCGTAAATCATGTTCATGATAGAACTGAGATGGAAATTGATGAAAATGATAGCATTACAGTAGTAGAGAAAGAAGGGAAAGTTGTTCCCTTAAGAAAAACAAGCAGAATCAAAATAAGGCCAAAGTATCTCCAAGACTATTCTGTTCTAGCATTTCTTGCAAGATTTGCAGATGAGGCAAATGAAGCAATGGTCAATATGGCTATAAAGAATAATCTAAATATATTAAAAGAGTTTCAGCCTAATACTTTTCATTTAAGTGAATTGGAATTCTGTGTCCTTAGTGCTATAAATTCTTGTAACAATGTTCCTCGGAGTTTTCAGGAAATAGAAAACAGGGCAGACAGAGAACACTGGGTCAGTGCAGTCCATGATGAATTAGAGGCCTTGAAGGAAACCAACACATGGACTTTAGTAATACCTCCTGAAAATAGTGTTCCTATCAAATGCAAATGGGTATTCACTGTCAAACATGATGCTGAAGGTAACGTAGAACGGTACAAAGCAAGATTGGTAATAAAAGGATGCTCACAAAGGAAAGGTGTAGACTATGAGGAAACATATGCACCTGTTGCTCGCTTACCGACTCTTAAGGCTCTTCTCAGTGTCATAAATAAAAATAATCTGTATGTGGACCAACTAGATGTAAAGAATGCATTTCTAAATGGTCTTCTCAAAGAGCATATTTATATGTATCCTCCTGATGGTATGAATGTTGACTCAAATTTAGTTTGTAAATTGAATAGAACACTCTATGGTCTGAAACAGGCTCCACTCGAGTGGAACAAGAGATTTGATAAATTTGTAAAGGGAGTGGGGTTCAAGCAGTGTACAGCTGATAGGTGTCTGTACTTACAGACCAGTGGTAATGATGTCACCTATTTACTCCTGTATGTAGATGACTTTTTAATAGCAGGAAGTAATAGAATGTTAATCAGCGAATTGAAGAAGAAGTTTGCAAGTGAGTTTAAAATGAGAGACCTTGGGGAAATTCAATATTTCTTGGGAATTAAAATCACTCGAACAGGGAAAGAGATGTTTCTGAGTCAGGCTGCATACCTCAAAAGGGTCCTCAGTAAGTACAGCATGGAGAGATGTGCGCCTGTTAAAACTCCTCTAGGTTTGAATTTAAGTTATGAAGTGGATAGTAAAAAACCCTGTATTATAGGTGAAAAGCCCTATCGAGAACTAATTGGTAGTTTAATGTATGTTTGCATGGCAACTAGGCCAGATCTCTGTATGGCAGTTAATTTCTACAGCCAGTTCCAAAAGAATGCAACTGAAGAACAGTGGAAAGGACTAAAAAGAATTTTAAGATACATCCAAGGAACCTTGAATCTAGGAATTTATATGAGTGGAAAATCAGAGGAACCAGTAATATGCTATGCAGATTCAGATTTTGCAAATAACTTTGACAGGAAATCAATATCTGGTTTTGTCATACAAACTTTCGGTAATACTGTGATGTGGGGAACAAGAAAACAAAGGTCTGTAGCTTTATCAACCACAGAAGCGGAATATTTAGCATTAGCAACAGCTACAACTGAGGTTATGTGGCTAAAGCAACTTCTTTCTGAGATAAATATAATAATCCCTGAGCCAATTACAATATACGAGGATAATCAATCTTGTATAAAAGCACTTGAGTGTTGGGATCAGAAAAGGATGAAACACATAGATGTAAAGTACAATTTCATAAAAGATCTGTATCAAAATAGAATTATATCTGTAAAGTATATTCCATCAGCAAGTCAGTTAGCGGACATTATGACTAAACCCTTGGCACCAGAAATATTTTTCAGACACAGAAATGGGCTTGGACTGCAGGAGTCAACCATATGAATCCATAAGTAAAAGAAGTTTGTTTGTGCAGTGACAAAGGAAGTTATTTTTATTTTGGCAGTGACCTGTTTATTTGGCATTTGATTGCTATTATTTTTATGGCTGTGACCAGATTACTTTATATTTGTATTTATATCTTTTGGTTGTTCACCCTATAAATATGTATATGTTGGGTGAACATTAAACTCAATAAATAAATAAGGTATTAAGAAATTGAGGAGGAGTGAAAGTATGAGCAATTTCTCATACCTGTGTTTCATAAGTATCTAATCTAGTGTGATCTGGTGGTAAGATTTGGAACTACAAAACTCTCTGTTCGTAAGAAGTGTCGAGCACATCAGATGTAATGAGTTGTTCTTCTGACTGTACGAGTGATAGAAGGACTTGTTGATATTAAACCGTGGAGAAGTTATTTAAAAGTGTTTCTTTTTATTAACGCCAACCTATACCTACTTACAACAGTATGCATATAGGGAGTGCAAGAAATCATGGAAGGAAAAAACTACACTGCACATTCTTTTGAAGCTCCTATAAGAATACTCCTCTGAGGTGTTCCAAAGGAATATAGCTTTTCCTTAAGTTAAAAAATATCAAGGCTGCTCATCACACTGTATTAACTCATTCACGTAGTATCATCACAGGCATTTGCCAAGTATTATTTCCATTTTCTATCTTACCTACTTAATCTTCCTTAACCACTGAGCCATACATCTAGATGTATGTAATCTACAACACGATTGATGTGTACATATATAGCTGACTGGGTTTTGTATACATGAAAAGATTATGAACATAACCTATAATTATAAATATTTTCATTGTAAGGGTAGTCAAAAATGCCATTCTTCTGAAGATAATAGGCTTGGAGTGAATGATTGGCATAATTGCATCATTGCACCAGGATGCACTATAACATGACACAAATCCCTCACATAGTCATAGCAATATTAAACTTAGGATCCATGGATCCTATCATGGATTCGATATCTGAGTACTATCTTGAAAATTAAAGGAAATTCCTTACAATGTGCTACCTGGGCAGAGATGCAGAAAAACATGATCAGTTTCATATAAATAAGCCCACTCTTCTAGATGTCCCATTATTAAAGTCATCAATGTTATAACATCTATCATTTTAAAGCATCAAAGCTTTATTTTCAATCATAACTTTTGTAGTCATGTCTATTGAAAAAGCGAAGATGCCAACAGTATTTTACATGAACTTATTTTGATATGTCGTTATGAAGAATAGAATTTAAATAATAATATGTTTCAGCGAAGTGGTATTTAACAAGTAATACAGCAAAGGAGGCAAAACATAAGAATGCAATTGTATTTTGCCCAAATGAACAATTAATTGAATCAATATGATTGATTTTGATCTCTTTGCTCATCTTCATATTTTGTAAACATATCTATAGATATCTATAAAATGCTATAACAGCAATTGCTTAAGTAAACGCTATACATTCTATTGGATTGAATAAATTTGTCAAAAACATTTACACGTTAAAATTTTAATGAATTATCGCCATCCTACATCAATTTATATTGTTTACGCTGCGCTCATGAAAACATTCAAAGACAAAGTCAGCGGTCGTAAAAGGATATCTCTCTGTAATGAAGTCGTACAGTTTATATTCCGCGTAAATGTAAGAAAAAGGTGATTACAGAGAAAACGGTAGATATATTTAACAACATATTTTAATTTAATACCCGTTCCCATATCGTGTCACAAAAATTGGTTTTCATGAAAATCATGATTATTGGTCATTTTAACGCCGTTAGTACTTCAACTTTAAAGTTACGTTCTATTTCATAATTGATTTTATTATTTTTAGTTAAGTGTCATATGCGGTTTCATATATATATTTTATCATATCACGGGCGTAAATGTCCCGGAACTTAACGTCTCTGATCTCCATATCGTACTTTTCTGAAATGTCTGCTTATTCCTTAAGGATATGGCCGAAAGGGATGCCGGGATGATATTCTGTAGAGGCATCTCGGGCTTCCTACGGAATACTCGGGCAGTGTACGGAACTTTGAACTTGCCTCGCAAAATTTTCCGTAGAATTCCGTAGACCCAGTGCGACCTCACAACTTTCTACAGAAGTCCCTCTGTTCCGTAGAATTTGTTCTGTAGAACTCCGTAGAAAGGGAAAGGTTTCTACAGAAACTCTGTAGAATACCTTACGTTCCGTAGAAAATGTGTACGGAATTTTTCAGCAGGGCATGCCCACTTACCTATTTTTTGACATGAATTTTTACCCAATAGTTAAAATGAATGTTCATGCTAGAAATTCCTGAGAATATGTCCAAAGACTGGAATATCCAAATACCAATTAATTGGTATTTGATAATCCAGTCTTCGCACATTTTCACTTAAGTCAATCAGAAGCTCACTTTAATTCATCTAGAAATTCCTAAGCATGATCCGCAACGCTACAAGAGTAATTCTTAATTTTCCGTTGAAAAACAGAGAAATGGATTATTTCTCTTCAATTATATAACTACTCAGAAGTCTCCATGCATATTCGATCGCCCTTTTCGCGAACTACATAGCATATCACATAATATAGTGCATAACGATGGAATCATCTCTCTTTTAGCAAAATAAGGCAGCTTGTTTACGTGCCTATCAGTGAATTAATATTTGTGTGAGACCAAAGGAAATGGCACTTAGTTAGCAAAGCAACACATGAGTCCATAGGGTGTTTGAATTTGACAGCGTTAATTCTTATTACCAGCTGAGTTATACTGTTTCAAACTCAACCTATTTAAAGTAGGTAAAGTTCAATCAAGTTATGGTGTATAAGACACATTATTAAGTCACGCAAGGCTATGAAAAATCAAAAGGTGAGTGCTTGATTTATTTTAGAACCATTATTCTAAAGTGAAACAGAATATACTATAAATTAGCTATATGCAACCATAAAGCCTATAAATATTGGTGCATTGCTCCGCACTTTTAATCAAGCTGAGAGAGTGAAACTTAAGGATCCTTAACCTTTAGCTCTTTCAAAAATTAAAATGATGTAACATATTTGTTCTTGTGTGTTTGAAGTATATTCCTTTGAATGAATATAATTTAAATTATAGTATTTGTTTCCAGAAAGAGTTTTGGTATTCATATATTGTCGAGAAGGACAACGATTTGAATCCAGTCGTAGAATAAAGAGTTCTTCCCCTTAGGGACCTGTGATATTCAAGCATATAATCAATTTTCGTTCCAACATAAATAAGAGTAGTGGAGTTCCGGAAGTTACGAGGGTAATAGCGTATGAAATATTTTTTTACAATATGTATGCCATGGTTCATTTCCTCCACTGTAAACTGACGATCCTTCAAATAATTTATCTGTGGCTAAGCAACAACGTGATCCATAAGGAGAGTGACGTTTTATCTGGTTCAGTAAAATCCACTTCACGTAATGCAGAACGCGACTTAATCAATCGGAACGGTCGCCGTCGAAAGAAAAACCAATCAACATCCGATATGCGTGAAGGACAAGTCTAGTTGCCAACAACCAACTCTCAGATCATCCATGGAAACTGGATCGATTAGCTGGCTGGAAAAATGCGTTTATTATTATAATGACTTGCAGAGCTCTCTGACCGATTTGCTCATGATTACCACCACGAAGGAATGAAATGTCCTCAAAGGCGACACAGTTTGCTGAGAAATGCTCGTGAAATTGTTCACATCCTATTACTTATAGCCTTCCAGCATTGCCACATGTATTAAAAACCCCTGCCTCAATAGAGTAAATAATAAAAAAAATACATTAATAAATCATTTCCATGGAGCGTCATTTGAAAATGAAATGTTAATCTGATAAAATTAAACATTACATAAGAATAGAGGAAGGAAACTGTCCAAACTAACTTCGCTAAGTGTGTTACTAAAACAATCCGAAAATATGTCTAGAAGATAGCAATATCAATCATTTAACATCATTGAGTTGGATCCTTAATAATGTACCTACCTCGTTCAAATCATTTTTTAACAATGTTATATTCTTCAATTCTTTTCACACAAGTAGGTTTTATATGGGCGTTATAAATTAAGTTAATATATAATGCTACTTATTTAACAAATATATGCAGTAGTTTCACCCCACATTATGGTCAGTGATCGATAAAAAGTGATTCAATACGAAGAATTACAAGGACATTGTAGTGACGGTTACTTCGGTCACCTTGAGGAATGAAACTGGAGACAAAGTATTTACCCTCTGTCGTCTGATTCTTGCAAATACTGTGTTCTCGGCAATGAAAGACTGTGATTAGGAAGAATAGTTAATCGCCTTTCTCTCTGTTTTAATATATTTATACCGTAATAATAATAATAATAAAGATTTTATTGTCGTTAGGCCTTAACAGCAATAGACAAAGTCAAGATTATATATACAAAGATTCCACAATAAATCAATAATGATATGAATAATTTCTATATACAAGTTAAAATAAAACCATTACACAAAATTTTAATACAATTTCTCTTAAAACTTTGACATAACTTATAACAACCAACCAGCCTTCTCATAGAAACAGTATGCAATATATAATACATTAACAATTAAAATTTTATTTACACACGGATTAATAACAAAGAGTTGCAACATATACCTACAGTGTGATTTATTTTATGGACACAAAACATAACTTATTTATCCTATTTATTTCACTTCTATATTTTGGTTTCAAAAAATTCCTGCAAAGAATAAAAAGGTCTTGAAACAAGACAATCAAACATTTTTCTCTTAAATCTATCTGATGGGATATTAACCATATTACAAGGGAACTTCTTGTAAATTCTCATCCCAATACTCTTGTAACTATTTAATGATGTGGACAATCTGCAGTATGGTAAATTCAGTTTGTTGCCACTCCTAGTGTTATAAAAGTGAATATCTTGTCTCTGAAGTAAGTAAGGTAAATTACTCTTTGTATACAGTAAAACAGAATAAATATATAAATTAACAACTGTCAAAACTTTAAGTTCAATAAACAAAGGCTTACAATGTGATAATCTATCAGCATTCATCATAATTCGGATTATTTTCTTCTGCAACAGTAGAATTTCACTCATTCAACTACAGTTACCCAAAGTACAATTCCATAGGTGACTATACTTTGAAAAAAGGCAAAATAAGCAGTCCGCACATAATGATCCGAAACATGATTTTTCAGTTGTTTTAATAGAAAAATAACCCTAGAGAGTTTTCCTGTTATATAGTCAATGTGGTAGTCCCAAGAGAGTTTACAGTCTATCAGTACTCCTAAAAACTTAACATGAGTCAGACAATTATCTATTGGTAAGTTTCTTAAACTAAAATACAGCTCTTGGGTCTTATTTTGATTCAACATAAACCCATTGGCTTGAAACCATAAAGCGGCTTGTGTCATTGCATTTTCTTGAGTATTTTTAAGAATTTGAAAATTTGAACTGTTACAGAAGAAGGTGGTGTCATCAGCATATAAAATGGAGTGAGAATTGAGTGAATAAGAAAAGTCATTAATCATTACCACAAATAGAAGAGGACCCAAAACTGAGCCTTGTGGCACACCAAAGTCAACACATGCCATACCAGAATTAATTTTATTAACACAAACGTAACGTCATACCTACCAGCATACGAAGGACTAAATGAAATAGTAGCTATTTTTGAAAGACGGAAACGCAACCTGCAGCAAAACGTAAACCATGAGAGTTTGCTGATTCTGCAGAAGCAATTTCCCTGTATTTGTATTTTTATCTGGTTCTAGCTAATGTCATTTGCTCTGCTTTTTGACTCCAGCTAATCAGGTTTGTCTAGGTCATTACCAGAAAAATTCTTTTGTCCCTCGATTACTGATTGTCTGTTCCATTGAAAAGGTATTCCTTTCAAAGATCCAGTAAGTGTTTTGTCGTAAACGACAAAATACTTACTGGATACAAAATACGCCGATAAACATCAGCTATAAGTGCTACATTTAGCATAGGTGAACTATACCAAAAACTAATTTGTTTTGCCTCACAATACCACTCTTGGTAAACGTAAAATTATCTTTATCTGACTCGAGTTTCGTCATAATACTATTTAAGCCAAATTTTTACACTCCAAAAGCATAGAAACGACTGTAGATTTGATACGGATCTCACTCAGCATCCTTCAAAGTTTGCAAATGGGTTCTGCGAATTTTAAACCGTGAATACTCGATCCGATGAGAAGGAGAAGCTCAGCTTTCGAAGCAGAGAAACAAAACTACACACACGGAGGCACGATTTGCAAAATTAAAGCGCGCTGGATACTGGAGATTAATGTCACGGTCCTTGCGTGCAGATGAGTCTGATTGCGAGTCATTAGAAGAAGGCCTGCGGCGAGGCCGGGAGAAGCCAAGAGAGGGAGAAATGGTCCCTGAGACCCTGGTTTCCATTACCGCCTGCATGCATAAGTAATTATTGAGATTTGGAGATCACAAACTCCGCAGGGCAACCGCTTCGACTCTTGAATGAACTGCTGCGAATTAGGGATGAGGCAAAGCTGAATTCGTCCCGACCTTGATGTAACTGTTACTTGCGGTGAATGGTAACCCGCAATGTTTTAATTCGAACTTTCCTTATAATGCAGCTAGCGATTGCAAGATAAATGATGTTTTCATCATTGCCACGATTATTCAGCCAAAACAAGGAATATCAGTGCATTCATCAGCTGCTTTCGTTAAATTTCACTGAGCATATTGGACGACGACACGTTGGATACAACAGTCCAGTGACTTGGTCTTAATTGCTGTGGTAAGTTACCATTGAGGGTACTTCAACAAAATAACTACCTAGTATGAGAAGTTAGTAATAATAACAACAATTTTCCACTGTTTAATAAGAATTTATCGACTAGCAGTTCCGTTGAGATTCAAAACTTTTGAGTTGAATCTCTTACAATATTTTTAATGGATATGGCTAACATAATTGCGTGAAATATAAACTTTAGTAGTTTGATGAATTGGGGGAATAGCGGGACAAAATTAGAGGCAAATAAAAAAACAAAATATAATCCAATGAGATTGTTATTAACCATTACAACGCCATGAATGCGAGATAACTCACACATGCCTACACATATAAACCTATTTAGAGAAGAAAAAATCCAACCTGAATGTGAAGTAATCGATGTTCCTCAAAAACCTTAAATTATATCCCAATGATTGGTGCTGCCAGGATATAAGGATTCGTACATTTCAAGTAACCCAATATAAGAAAATGATATTTCATGATTGAACCTCATTAATAAGCACGGAAAAAGAAATGGGCTATATCACCACTCAAGAGGATTTTTTTATTTATTTAATTTATTAATTTTTCATACAGTATGGTGAATTTTACAGATTAAATCTATTACAGTAATTGGAAAGGGATAGCTTTAATGAGAATGTTAGATATACGTTAAAAACGCCAGCGTACTATGCTTGATTCGACCAGATAAATAAGATTACAGTGATAAATTGTGGTACTGATAGATTAAAAATCAATTTTCCCCCGTAGGTACTGTAAGAGAACACCATAGGCAGCATAGCAAGGGATAGGTAGATGAAATACTGTTAGAGTAGGCTCTAGTGCATGGCACATGTGTTAATAACTAAACCCTTAATTAATATTGCATACTAACATTCTAGCTGAATGTGACCGTATAAGCTAACCTCTTTTTCATGCCATTAGTGCTCGTTTTGTGATCTTCACCCCCTGCCACAAGCCCTCACGGTAGCTTGCAGGGTATCACGCAGATGTAGATGCAAATGAATACATGAATTATTTGCGACATTCCTTCTGTAGTAAGAAGGTCTACCGAAGCATGCTGTTTCCGGACTGCCTTTGAAAGGTTTGGGTTATGCGAGCTATTTCGCGTCTATTGTCGCTCCATTTCCGAGGAGTAATATTGATCTCCAGCCAGCTCTGATGTCTCTAATCTCCTTTTCCTCCATCATCCCCGTTCACCTTGCATTCACCCTTCAATCGCGGCCTTCAGAATCTCTCACCTCCCTTCGTTTTGCTCTCTTTGCCTCCTTCGAATTTCCCCTCTCCCATCCTACTACTTTCCTGTGCTGCGACACTTCTCAGTAGCAGGTATTTGCGGGAGATATCCCACTGTTTAGGTCGTTTTTACCGTTTATCTAAACCTACGCGATACCCTGCAAGCCACCACCAGGGTGTATGGAAGGGGGATGAAGATCAACAAACATGCAAACAAGCTGCTACATGAAAACATACTAGATAATAGGGTCAAATGCAGTTAGATTTTTAGTATCTACTTAGCAATAAAGGGATTGGTTTTTAATATATGCATCAAGCACTACAGCCTACTATAACAATATTTCACGTACCTAACCCTTTGCGATGATAACTACTGTGCTCTCTTACGGTACGCGGGAAAAATGACATTTTAGATCTGTCGGTACGGCAAACTATAATCTGGTTTATCTGGTCAAGCCTAGCGTAATACGCAGGGGTTCTTAAAATATATCTAACGTCATCCGTAAACAAACCAGCTTCGATTTTACCTCAAAGTTTTAACCTAAATTTTAGCCTGCTTTCTGATAGTAATTCCCATCCTAGTTCTTCTATTAAGGTCGTAACACCAATTTAGTTATCATAACGGCCTATAACAAATCTAGCCCTCCTTTGCACAGGATATTATTCCTACCATGCCTTCTTCGTACGGATCCCATATACCAGCGGCATATTCTAAATGAGACCTGACAAGTATAAAATAGCTTCTTTCTCGTTTTCTCTCATCGCATTTGCCTAGAACCCTTTCTACGGGTCCTAATCTAAGGTATGCTACATTGCTTAATTCCCTGACGTGTTTCCCCCAGGACAAGTCTTCAGTGATAGTAACGTTTAAGTATTGACTAGATTCTACGTCAATTTTTTTATTTTCTTTGATGCAATAACTATTCTGTGGAAAGTTATTCTTTTTGTAATAGTTAAATATCGCGCATTTCTTCAAATTTAATTCTAGCTGTCAAATAATACACCAATCGTCAATCGCATAAAAATATATAATAATATATGGTATATTGTTTTTGCTAAATACTGAATGTCCTCCTCATGTCTAATTTCCTTGTACACTACTGCACCATTGACAAAAATACGGGGCTTGCCATTTTAACTACTGTAAAAAAAGGTGTGGAAGGGTAGTTACACTGTAAAAAGTTGATCTGATTTTCAGTGCGATCTGAATTTAAGCGCTGTCTGGTTGTAAGGCAGGAACACGGATTTAAGGTACGGAAGAGGCAGGAACATGGATGGTTGGTACAGGAGCAGTTGAGCAGGAAGCAGAGGAAGCAGGATTCTGGATGGTCTGATTTTCAGCCGTTCACCTGCCTTATTTTTAGACAAGATATTACTGCTGAAATTCAACATACCCTGTCTTAAAATTGTTGCATCTGAAATTCAGATCGCTTTTGTACCTTAAAATCAGATCTACTTTTTACAGGGTAGAGTTGGTTAGGACTTTTTTCAAGTAACGGAGAGGAACCAGGCGTCAGCTTGTAGCCTGCTAAAAACGAGATGTACCAGCTATTATGTAGAATGTTCTATGTAGTAGCCTAGCTGCATGGCAGTAGTGCTTGCTTGGTGATCTTAATCTGCTGCCACACACACCCTCGCGGTGACTTACTGGAGTCCACGGTTTAACGTCCCATCAACAAAGTCCTGAACATTGAAGTGCTTTCCAGACAGAACTCAATTGGGACCAATGAAAAATCTTACCACTGCACTGTCGAGATTCGAACTCGGACTCTGTGGGTGTTCGGCAAATCCTGGGGTCCAAATGAATTAGGTGTGATCAGAGGGATAGACAGTGTGCAGCCTAGAGCATCTAGATTTTTTTAGAAGCTGTTACGATAGGTTTAGTAGTGTATCAGAATTAATACAAGAATTAGGTTAGAAATCAATTCCAGATCTTAGGTTTAAGTAAATATTAAATCTATTGTAGAATTTTATACCACATATTTTATGCGGTTTTAGTAACTCTCACATAAGACCTCAGTATTATGATTCAGCTATTTTTGGATAGTATGATACTCACTGAAGGAATGCAAGCTTTGTTATTTTCGCCAAATTTATTACGGTACTACCGGTTTCAGCGCATAGGCGTTATTCTCAGGTACTTACATACAAAGCTTATTTTCAACTGTCTGAAACTGATAGCAGTTGAAATGATTTTTTCCAGCAAAATATCGATAACTCTGATATTGGATGAGAAGAATAATACATAGATTACGATATCCATCATCTCGTGAGTTTAAAATACAACAAAATACACAATAATATATAATAATATATAATAAAATATATTACAATACAGTTTAATTCCAAAATACAAAAAATACAATAAAATGCAAACTAGGTCCTGCTAAGAGCGGCTTGTCAGCAGGTGTTTTTTGTTAACTTTCTCATTTCTTCAAGCTGTGTAGATTTTGGACAATTTATCTTAGCAGCCACTCTTTCAATGATTTTTTCAGTGCAGATATACATTTAATAGCATGCGTTGACATATTAAATTCATTTAACTACCCATACACTGCATGTGCCAAAGACCTTTTGCCATGGAAGTTAAAATACTTAGGTACGGACAACCTTTTTATTCGTTGAAAATGTATGTTAGTATTAATCACACGTTTTATAAATTTGCTTTCACAGAAGTTGTCACAAATTAACATATGTTTATATAACTCTCTTGACGGTAAAAAACTTAGATTTTTATACACTTCTCTCACATTTTTCCCTTTGGTCATCAAATGCGATATTATTTTGTTTTGTAAGGTAATAACCTTCTTTAACAAGGCGAAGTTAGTACTACGCCAACCCATCAGACCATACCGTATTACGACCTCAGCTAAGCTTTAATAGATTATTTTTTTCAGTTCATGAGGTAAGGAATACTTTAGATTTGACATTTGACACAAAATACACCTTAGTTTGTCACATATATAACTGGAATGACTACTAAAACAACATCTTTCATCTAATATTATTCCCAAGTATTTAAGGTGTTAAGCTAAGGTAATTCTTGCACACGAAAAGTATGTGCATATATTTCCCGGTTAGCCACCCTGGTTGGAGTGTAAAAAAAAGTGTGTATGTAGTATTAGGTTTTAGGTTTGTCAGGTAAGGTTTCTATCCGTTACATTTAAAAATTCCATCGAGTATGTCTTGCTATTGCTAATAATAATTTTTTTATCATGACATCACAATTTCAAGCAATACAAATCGTCATTTAATTGCGATTTGTATTGCTGCATTGCAAAACATCTGGTTATTGATAGTAAAGCAATGCCGTCTGCATACATAAAAATCTTGCAGTTTCTAATATGTTGAACAATGTCATTCACATATATATGTATAAGGAACAGAATTGGTCCTAATATTGAACCCTGAGGAACTCCTGATTTGATTGTTTTCATTCCACTGCAATGATGAAGAATTTTTACAGTTAATTTTCTATCAGAAAGGTAGGATTCTATCCAGTTCATCGGTGGTCTACGTATACCAGCCCGTTCCAACTTGTTCAATAGTATGTGAATATCGATTGTATCGAAAGCTTTTCGGAACTCGATAAAGACTGCGAGAACGGAGTAGATTTTGTTTAGTTTTGAGCGAACGTTTTCGATAAAGTCTTCAATTAATATTTTTGTACTTTTGTCATGTTGATATCCGTATTGATTTGTTGAGATTATGTCGTATGTTAGTTACCTTCATTATGAGGTAAATAGTTACCTCCCTGATGCGTCACTGGAATTTTTATGGGAGTAGGTAGGTATATAACGAAAGGTGGTTATATAAGGAAAGGTGCCTAAGGAAAAGTGTTCTGGAGTGAACATCCACGGAGAAACAACCAGCATGCTACGATTCGCAGATGATATAGCTCTCATAGCAGAGACAGAGAAGGATCTGACAATTATGCTAACAGCCATAGAAAAGACAATGGCCAGACGTCAGCAGAAGATCAATAAGAAGAAGACTAAGATATGGGTGTGCAGCTAGAAAAAAGAGGCCATAACCAACGTTATACTAGGAAAACAGAAACTGGAAGAGGTGAAAGAGTTCTGTTACCTGGGAAGCAGAGTAACCAGCGTTGGACGAAGCAAGAAAGAAATAGTCAGTGGAATAGCCAAGCAAAGAGGGCATTCTATCAAAAGAAGAATCTACTTAGAGCTGGAAATACAAGATTAGAAGTAAGGAAGCAATTCATTAGAAGCATTCATTAGAATTTCATTCTGGAGCATGTTTCTCTACGGCAGTGAGGCATGGACGATGACAGCAGCGGAGAAGAAAAGGGTAGAAGCATTCGAAATATGGTGCACCCGAAAAATGATGAAGATAAAATGGATCAACCGAGTGACAAATGAAGAAGTCCTAAGAAGAGTGGGAGAAGAGAGAAGTCTGCTGAAAACTATAAAAAGAAGACGGGACAACCTGATCGGCCATACCTTAAGACAGGATGGCCTGATGAAGACAATCGTCGAGAGAAAAGTGAACGGGAAGAATGGAAAAGGCAGACCTCGCATGAGTTATATAGAACAGGTCGTAAAGGACGTGAAGGAGAGGAACTACGTTAATATGAAAAGGTTGGCCGATAGAAGAATTGAGTGGAGGGCTGCGTCAAACCAATCCTAGGATTGTTGACCCATGATGATGATGAGGTATATATAACAGAGAGTCGTGGTGGCCTAGTGGGTAGAGCGCTTAGCTACCTACCGGAGAGTTTCAGGTCAAATCCCGGGTAGAAACTATTCTCTACACCCCCACCCAAAATCCTAGTGAATCATCTTTCTGCGTGTCAGAACTCCGTAGGAAATCGCGGGCGCCCCAGGGATAGGAACAGGGCAGAGAAGAAAAGGGTAGAAGCATTCGTAATGTGGTGTTACAGAAGAATAATGAAGATAAAATGGATCATCCGAGTGATAAACTAAGAAGTCTTAAGAAAAGTGGGAGAAAATAAAAGTCTGATGAAAACTATAAAAAGAAGACGGGACAACCTAATCAGCCATATCTTAAGACAAGATGGTCTTAAGATATGGCTGCCCCCCTACTTTCTGTGCGTGAATTTTGCACGACAATGGCTTACTTTAGTATAGGGTAGGCTCTACCCTCACCTATCAAAACACAACCTTCGGGTTGAACACTCATTTTTTTACCTCAAACAGAAACGGACCAAAACTCAACGCATCCATCCCAAGCAAAAAACTGAAAATTTCTCTAAAAGAACGAAGGATACAAGAATAGTTGAACCGGGGTCGAGAATTAAATTGCTGCAAAGTCAGGCAATGAAGCCTACGTCGCTTTCTGTCTAATGGAGGAAAACCCTCGTACAAAACCGGATGCACATGTGATCCTGTCACACAAAAAACTCACGCAAGGAAACGGAGGCCAAATCACCGACCTCGTAAATTATGAAGGGATAAAACAAGGGTAGATTAATAAATTCAACACGATCATCTAATAATATCGTAATTTTCCGCTGCAATATGGAAATTTCCGAGAGCAAAACGAACACGCATCCATAAATAGAAAACCACAGTCAACCACCCAAAGACTGGCAAATCGTAGCTACTGACCTGGATACCGAAGTGCGCGCACAAATATTAATTCCTTGGGCATTTTTTTCCTCTTGGTGGAGTCAAGGACTGGTGAAATATCTGGAAAGGACCGCGGGGCAGGTATTACAAAGACAGCGGTTCCGAAAATCCCAGCCGGGCTCGCTAATGTCGCTCCGAGAACACCTCAAGGGCGTGGAAGGATTGGGTACGCGAGGACGACGTGCCTCGGGGGCAGGACTTCTATTTCGACAACGGCGACCTGCGGCGTCAAAACAGAAGACTCTAAGCAAGAGATACAGAGAACACACGTCCGGCATGACCATCCTACTGCTGGCAGAAAATTATGTTCACTCGAGTTTGATGGGTGTTTACGAAATTTATGTTTATTTTACTCTTTAGATATCCAAATGCTATAATACGTCACCGTTAAGAGTATGACCTAAGCAACTTTTTTATACCAGGTAATATTTTTATGGGTTATGGTGAGGTTGGTCAGCTGCAATTTCAAACGTCTTTTCCCTTTAGTATATAACCTGTAAGAGGATGAAGAAAACAGGATAAAATTTTGGAAAAAGTTGAGTGCATGTATTTTGGTCGGCAGTAGTGCCAGAAAGGAAGTCGCTCAAATTTCTGAACAATATGCTCTAGTGTCCCGCGTTTAAATTCTAGAAGTTAATTTTTTAAATAAAATATCTATTCTTTTATTTCGTACTGAAGGCGATTGACAGCTAAGGTCCTTTTGCGCAATATTTGACAAGTATCCGTATTGGAATATTCCTTGTCCCTTCTACTTCATTCTTATCACTAATGGAACTTTCATCTTACACTCCATTCCTCAAAGTAGTTTATAAGTATTTAATCAGGGAAATATTTGCTGGTAACGAGTATTTATAGGGGATGAATCCGATTTAAAAACTTGCAGAATTTTTATTTATTTTCGATGATTCATGTATCGAAATATATTAAATAAATAAATCAAATAAAAAATATATTTTATCCCTTGGAAAAGTGAGCATTGGATCCACATTGGATCCTACGTGGATCCACTGAATTCAACTTTCCTTCGCAGGACCTATGAAAGCTTCACTAGCAAAAATCAATCGGTATATTCTTAATTTTTCAAACTTTTCCACAGAAATTTCTATTTTTTGCTCCCTTGCAAATTAAATCTATCCATGCAGGTCCTAAGTTTTCGTGATTTCGGGCATTTCAATCATTGGGTCGGACGAAAACAAATCTTAGAAGCAGTTGTTTGACTCCTGATCTAAGGAAATTTAGGTTTCCAAAGGGAATTCGAGGGTTGTTATAAATATTCGTCCTCGTGGATATTTACACAGACTAGTTCTCAACTTCCGAAAACGTAAAGAGGGCAATTTCAATAATGTCATGAGTACTATCGGGGGTATATCTGGCGGTGAATATTAAGGGCATTTACTTTTTTGATCATGCACACCCTTAGTGAGAACGCTATTAAAAATTTCTAGGGGAAATATTGAGTTGACATAAAGACGCTGGTACATGAAAAACTTAATAAGAAAGCTGTGTCAAATCAATCGTAGAAATTATGGCCAGGACTGATGAAGATCGTTTTCCGTGAATGGTGACAAACAAAGCTCGTCTTTCGTCAAAAACCTTAGTAGCCAAATTAGCCTACACTACGGAATCAAGTGTTTAAGTTACAGATAGATTAGTTGTTACTGCGCGATAATGAACTGCTGTAAATACGTAAGGGTACTATTCTCATGCAAGTTAGTGTATGCACAAGCAATTCAACATCAAGGCAAATTTTATGCTAAACTGAGAGGTACATCAATTCATAAACAGTCCACTTTTGGACCAGTTCACATTCATGTTACACCCTCCCTTTAGGCAGCGGCGGATCTATGGGGGGGGCTAAGGGGGCTATAGCCCCCCCCATTGGGTCGAAACATACACTAGATAAAATCGAAATTTTTGGAGGCTACCACTTTGCACAAAAGTATTTAGTTATATTTTCCGGTAAATATACCTACTATAACAAATTAAAACATCAATTAGTTTTAAACTAGGGGCCTATTTTACACGCTTTTGGTATGTTACAATCGGAAGCGATACTTGCGAAACCGGACAAATAATCGTGTATTCGCGCAATAGCGCAGAGGCAGCCTCTGTATTTATTTGGCAGTACACGTGGGCATTATAAAAACTCTCAACACAGACAACACGATATAACAAAAAGAATAAAGGATATATATATATATATATATATATATGTTTGACTATTTTATAGCACCCATTATAAATTTCCCCTTTTATTGTTAAGTATCTCTAGTTCAAAGATCAACAAGCAGTCAAATTTAAATTAATTGTAATTATATTTTGAATGTTTTTTTGCTATTTAAACTTCCTGACTCTTGTTCAACGTAAAAAAATGAATAATAAAAACAAATGAACTTATCTAATCATATAAGTCATTTGACTATATTTGTGTTCTTTATCATTAAGTCATACTTTAAAAACTAGATAAAGCATCATCATGAGTTTTTATTATTAATATTACCGATATTTCAATTTAGGCCCATAATGACCACCATAAACCTTTTACTAATAAAACGACCTTCTACATGTGCATAGTACAGTTGAGCACCCTTAATCCGGGAACCCCTAATCCGGGAACACCCATAATCCGGCAATTTTGCCATGACCAACTACCTGGTACTTAGTAGAAAATGCCAAAACATTTTTAACAGGAGTTTTTTTTTGCTTCATAACCTGCCGAGATATTATTATTATATTAATACTGAGATACCATTCTTAACGTTAATTTATCCATTTCGAGAATCAGAATAATTTAACCATATTAATTTCTGGTATTTCGTGTACACTGGAATTATTCTGGAACTTGAAGTAAACATAAATTTGAAGACATCGCCGAGACGGACTATGACTATAGATCGGCCACTTTCAATGGCGCGCGCATTTTTGATTGACCGTTAGACGTAATTTGATAAAAATTATTTGTTATCTGCTTATGTTTCACCCAAAACATGTCTCATCCATACAGTTGTGGCAACAGCACAAAACGTTAACCATCGCAGAAAAAGTGCAAGTTGTGAAAAAGCTTGACGCCGTTGCATCAGTAAAGCGTTTGACTGAAACATACTACGTGGGATCTTCAACAATATAGCACATTAAGAAGCTGAAAGAGAAAAATCATCAAAATTTTACTGTTAAAGTGACACGAAGAAGTAGATAAGAGAGAAAAACTATGAAAGAAGATATAAGTGCTGATTAATCAGCAATTATATCTAAATTTAGATAGCCTGGTTTCGAATGCGTCGAAGTGAAGGGCTTAGTATTTATGGCCAAATGCTAATGGAGCAGGATAAACTATTTCAGAAATAGACGTGATCAATCCAAAAGACGTGATGTGGGAAATTTCACGTGCATGCAATAGCATTTCACCGTCCGTTCTAAAACACGCGTGGTTTAAATTGTGGACTGCTTTAAGGTTTGATATAGGCGAAATAAGTGGGGATTTAAAAAATTTCATGTTTCTGAGGATAAAAATATGATGATGGAGATTGCAAACATCGTCCATATCCCTGAATTAAAGGAAATGGAATTGGTAAATTTAGACGAAAGGATAGTTAGCGGCCACGATATTCTCACCACACAACATATCATAGATGATGAAATCATTTAAATGGTAATTAATAGCAATGACTCCGAGTGGGAATGAAGATGATCAGCCTGAAATTGTTGAAGGAAGACTACTGATGATAAGATTGATGATGGTCTTTAACGAATAATACAGTCCGGTCGCCCGCGGCGACATAGTGATGGGCGGCCGTACACACGACACCCACGCGTTGACATCGCGCTGAATCAGCTGATAACAAATCAAGCGCGGTACGAAATTATGTTACGCAAAGCACAGCATAAGAAATATCGAATTTTATACCCTTTTCCAATAATAATATGAAACTTTTACATGTGCAGCAATATACACAATGCTTAAATTCCGTTATTTTCACTCACCTTCAACTTCGATAATTTTAAATAACAACTTTGTGAATTAAGAAATCATTTCTTTCTGATTATTCTCAGTAACTCTTTTAAAATAATGTTCAGTAAACGGTAAATGAATATATTTTGTCAAAAGATATTGACTCATATCAATGAAATATCCCGGACGTCAGAAATAGACCAGTTGCCATGCATCCCATAGTCCGGTAAAATCCCTAATCCGGCATCACTTCGGTCCCGACTGTGCCGGATTAAAGATGCTCAACTTTAGTGTCTTTTTTTATAAAAGAATTAGCCTAAAACCGCCGTTTTTTGAGTCTTGAAAATCCCAAATTTCCAAAATCCCCGAACCCCCCTTCGGCTGGGGGGAATTCCCAAGACCCCCGGTTTGCCCCCCCCCTTGGTCCAAACCTAGATCCGCCACTGCCTTTAGGTGTACCTACATTTTACGTGAGTCAATCCTTTTCGACTAGGATATTTTTATGGCCTATTAGAAATTATATTTTGGTCAGCATCGAAAGATAATTCATAGCATACAATCTCTTCACGAGAAAGTAAGGCGCATTTAGCTCAGCAGGGAACGGAATTTTTTCGAACTTCGCATGGTAAGGACGGGCTAATATAGGTAGTTGAAATGTTATATAGTATTGTTCTCTTTCTTTAACGAACACTTTTAATGAGAACTAGAAATTTACTTTAGTTCTTACGTTATACTTATCCCAAAGCTTTTGTCAGTCTGCACATATGAAAATAAAATAAGCATGAAGGTAATAATTACCGGGGGGTGTAAGTGCTAACTTTAAGAGATTGAGAACATTTAACGAAACGAATATTTTAATTCGATGATAGAATGGGATAACAGATTGAGTGCTCGTATGCAATAGTGAAAATATTCCAAGAATAAAATAACATTTTATGCCAAGATATAATGAAAAGAATATTTCTTAAGGCTTGTAGAATGTTTGAAATTTCAAGAGATGTTCGAAATTTTAAGTATTCGTGCAGATCTCTCGTGGCTCATTGCTCATTCGACTCCACCGCTCGCGTGACATCGTACTTAATGAATGCATATTTCCCATAATTCCACGGATGGGAGAAATAGAAGAGGGACTCTCTATCCACGTCTATTCCCCGTCACGTACCACGAAGTGCCCTTGGAACCACTTGCTTCCGCAGCCCATTGCCAAGGTTCTCGAGGTGTCGCAACCTGCTTGAGCGGGCGACAATGGACACGGTTGCCAGGTGGACAACAAAGGCACCACGCCAAAGCCTCGCCATTATTTCATGCATAGGAGGGGGTAGGGGGTAGAAATGGAAAGGCGATTATGCGGAGCGGCAGCGTGGAATACGCGAAGCGGAAGAGTTTTTTTGCCTGCATTGTACGAAGAATGATTTGAGCGTATGGAAATACCATGAAGTAATTCGAGAGTTGGGAATGTTAAGGCCACGCGGAAATAAGCTCCAATGGGGAGGGTCACGTGGTGGTTGGACTTCAATAGCTGTGAAGTGGCATTAATTGTGTGTTATACATGACCGACGTAAGAAACATTACGAGGTAAGGGATCGGGTTGGTGGAGGTGGCTTGAGTACTGGCCTCCCACCCCGAGAGCCCGAGATCGAATCCTGGCTCTGGCGGACTTTTCACTGGTACCCCGATACTTTGAAGAATCGTGGTGGCCTAGTGGGTAAAACGCTGAACTAACGTCCAGAAGGTCCCGGGTTCAAATCCCGAGCGGAAGCCTTTCTTGGATGTTGTGTTTGAAACCGTCGGGATTATCCTGAATAGGTAACCAAGGAGTCACGTCGTGTAAACAAGAATGGCCCGCAAATTTGGTGCATTAAAACCACTTATTACAACCTCATTCATTGTTTACACTTGTGTGTATCTGGAGGCTCTATAGTCGAGACGGATGTGAGTAACTCAAGTGGAAACAATTAATGATATTGTAATGGACGATTTAAAAATATCAAATTTGCAAACCATTCGTATTTGTACCACTTGAATCCTTGGTTAACTATTCGAGGCAATCCCGTCTGATTCAAACGCACACCCCCTGGACACCCCCACCTAAAATCCTCGCGAATCAATGTTCTGCGTGTCAGAACTTGGTAGGGAAAGCAGATGGCTCAGGGTTAGGAACTTGCCCCCCTACCTTGAATGTGTGAATTTCACGCACCATTGGCTTTTAGCGTAGAAATGGGTGAGCTCTAGCCTCACCTATCAAAAACCAACCTTCGGGTTAAACACTCATTTTTTTCACAGGTCCCTCCTTGAGTACCTTGAGGAATTGGCCTCCATACCCTGAGTGTGTGAATTTTTGCACGTCAGTGGCTTAGTGCTGGATAAGCTTTGCCCTTTCATATCAAAAACCAACCTTCGGGTTGGACTCTAATTTTTACTACCGGTCCCTACTTGAGTACCTTGTGGATGGCATTTGTATATTTGTATTCTGTCCTTCGGAGGCTTGGAAGTTAAGCCCTCGTTCCCTTGTCGTTAAACGCAATCGACTGTCGACGCCAGGTTTCTCTCCACCCTTCCTCCATTCCCTGAAAACTCCTACCTTTACGCAGTTGACCACCTATCCTCTTTGGCGCATATGGCCTCACATTACGTAATGTTAAAAAAATTTCCATTTCCTGCCAAACTAAATACGACCCACCCTCTTGCGTGAAGTGCTTGCATGCTTCGAATTATCCTTCGAAACTCATCAAAATGTATTTCCTTATAGGTCATTACCATATCCCGGTGGAGAAAGATGAACTCACCTAAAAAGTATTCAAGGATCTCATCACACGCTAGCAGCTAAGGTGAAAGTCCTGCATTAGCATGTCATTAGCTGCTATCGCAGATACCTCATTTAGGACAGTTTTAGTGAGACATTTCTGTCATTAGAGTGACAGGATTGAAAATAACTTACCAATTCATTTGCTCTTAGGATTTCTTCATAACTTTCTGAAACGAAAAATGCATATTTGAAGAGCTCGCTCTGGCTTTAATCTTAATATTTTCGTGGATTCAATGCATTACAGAAGATCTCTACAGCACAAAAACTCTTATTTTAAGGCAATTATAAAGACAAAAATAATGCTTTGTAACATTTCAGACATAAATTTGAATTATTCACAGGCTTCAATAGTTACAACCGCAATTGCCATTGAATAACCGAACCGATCAATAAAATCATTTTTAATGTGGAATCTTATCAAGAGTTCTTTTTGCCTTCAATAATATTCCACCAAATTCAGCCAGAATCTTTAATATAAAGAAGCCTTATTGAAGATGAATTGAATTATATGAAGATGAAAGACTCTTTCAAAGGAAAGAGCTGCTGAACTGGAGCGCAAAAGAGCAGATACATTTGAAAATTACTAAACACGATCACGTCTATTCCAAAGTAGAAATCAATTACCACCCATCGGAGAAATCCACCGTTCAGATTTATGCCAAGAAAAAAAGTCGGCCTTCAACTGTGATCCACTCGAAGTCGTTCCATAGTCAGGGATTTCCCTTATTGCGTATTGCAAGGTAGGGAAATGGAGTCCGCTTCAAAACATAATTAGAGCAATCCGGCGCCGGATGTGACGCAGACGTGGAGACGGGAATCGTCCCGCCCACGGCTTCTCCCTGGGGGTCGATCTCCTGCGCCTTGCTCCAGTTCGGTTCGCCTCTCAGATTTCGGAGGACACTCCAAATGGATCGACGCATTCTTTTCCTCGATGATTGATTGATGTGAGGCCATTAGCAATATTGCCTGACCTTATGATACTAAGGATATCGGACTGCAACAAATACTTAAGGTCGCGTTTGAGAAAACATAGAGCGAAATCAACTTCATCATAATTATCATCGGTAATAACAATCCTAGGGTTGGTTTGACGCAGCTCTCCTCTGGATACTTCTATCGGCCAACCTCTTCATATCGACGTAATTCCTCTCTTTTACATCCTTCACGATCTGTTCCATGTATTTAATACGAGGCCAGCCTTTTCTATTCTTCCCGTTTACTTATCCCTCGAAGATTGTCCTCATCATGCCATCGTGTCTCAAGATATGTCCAATTGAGTCGTCCCGTCAACTATTTGGAGTTTTCATTAGACATCTCCTTTCACCCACTCTTCTTAAGACTTCTTCGTTTGCCACTTGGTCGATCCATTTTATCTTCATCATTCTTCTGTAGTACCACATTTCGGATGCTTCCACCCTTTTATTCTCCGCTGCTGTCATCCTCCATGCCTCACTGCCGTGAGGAAACAACTCCAGATGCATAGTGTCGTACGCAGGATTTCCTTCTGGTGGTTTCATTAACAACTATGAGCATCATCATATAATTATTAAAACTCATTAAAACAATAATCAAATTAACATTTTCTATCGTGAATATTCAACTAGGTGTGTTTGTCAGCCCAATAAGAAAAATTCTAAACGCTAGTGCAAAACATAGTAAATTATGGGAATGTTTTTGGGAGGAGGTTTAAAACCTAAACCCCCCTAGTCGGTACGCCACTGCAGATGTACGTTCTGATGAATTGTTTCCTTACTTCTATGCTTGTATTTCCAGCTGTAAGTAGGCTTTTTATTTGATATGATGCCCTCTTTGCCTGGGCTATTCTACTGACTATTACTTTCTTGCTTCGTCCATCGTCACTTACTCGGCTTCCCAGGTAACAGAACTCTTAAAAGTACTTAAAGCGAAAGTAACTTAGCAGCCCTGGGGAGTTAAAAAAAATGCGTGGACGGAACGCCATCTGACCATAATTGTAGAATCAATAGTGAATGCCTTTAGGATATTCTTCAGTATTCAATTTCAGAAAGCTTATAGAAATATCTTATGGAAAAACGCTGTACAGTCTAGTGAAATTGGGATTAGACTTACATATCACATTTATCATCCCGTGATGTTCTCTTCCCATGACAATGACAAATATTAGCAAAACACATAAGAGAGGCTCGAAGAAAACGGGAAGAATGGAAAATAGAGGCCTCCAATGCGATGCATGGAGCAAGTTGTGAAGGATAAGAAAAAGAAGAATTACGTTAATACAAAGAGGTTGGCCGATAGAAGAATCGAGTGGATGGCTGCATCAAACCAATATTAAATGTGTTGACCGATTATGATCTTGAGTTTGGGATAAAAATCCACTTGACAATTACTGCCAATTAAAATTTTTGTCCACTACCTGTTTTCATACTGGACCAATGTTACTTGTTTCTTTGCTGTTTGACAGTAGAATACCATTTCCTGAGTTGTATGTGAGTTTCATAATAAAGCAGTTACTATCCGTTGCTTTGGATGCTAACTGGTTAACTGAAAGTTTACTTCCTCAACGCTGAAAGCTGCGAATTTCAAGACGGGCTACAAGAAGCTCCCTCGGTGCCTATCACACCATCTATTCTCACCAGCAGGAAATACAAATGAACTTGGAGTTTTGACATCAATCGCTTGAGCAACGAGCACGTTTCGACGCATGTCCCTGCGGCATAAAAATGCAGCGCGCGACGCAAAAATTTACGCCTCGAGGGTCAAAGCCGGCGGAGCCCAAGGCGGTGGGAAATTAGAAGGAACGCCTCGAGTTTCAGATATAAAAATTGTAAGACGTGGCCCTGACCTAACGCTCAATCGCAGGGAATAAGTAATAATGAGATAGGTGACCTTCGACGAGCGCAAATCACTCCACGGATCCAGCGCTCAATTCTTTTGTTAAGGTCGCAACATCTCCCGAATTATCTCTTCCCCTTGTCTCTGATGGGCTTCGACCTTTTGATGGGAAACTGTTCGTAGTCTAGTCCAGATGCAATTGCTCACGTCATCACCAGTTCCTTGAAATATTTATGTCGTACAGTAAGGACAGAATATTCAGGTATAATCCATGCATATTAAATATCTTAAATTTTCAATATATCAATCGCAGTTAATGTGGATATTTCTTTTGCTTTGGAAATCTTAAAACTGTGAATATCAGCACGCAACCCTTAAGATATTTTTATTGTTGGTTTGAAGTTTTTGGATCATTGATAAAGTACTTGGATATAAATCCATCAATGGAGGAAATATAATGAAATATGTATTAGCCTATGCATTAAACGAACTAAAAGTGCAAATGTCTTTTTACCGAGTATGTGATCTAAGGTAAACTCTGCTATCCTTCGGGAAAGCTGCTTTGTCTTTCTTCTCCTGTTCTCCTACACTTTTCTTTTTCCGGTAACAGAAGGAAAATGGGATACCCAATACATCTACATCTACACGATACCCTGCAAGCCACCGCGGGTGTGTGGCAGGGGCAATACTTCAGGCTGTATGCAATTAATATTAAACGATATATTTGCAATAGACGTGCAATATCGCGCTGTTATTTGGAGCAGTCCACCTCGCCGTTAACGAGTGGCCACATCCATGTTGGGGGGGCGGCGCTGAGGGGGGAGGGTCGGGAGGGGGGGGGGTGGAGAGGTACACATTTGGCCTTAGAGGGTTTTCTCAATTGTTTTGACAGATCTAAAGGGACCCGGGTCTCGGAATAGATGGGACCTCCACTATTTAAGAGAAGGCGGAAGCCGTGCTCGGGGGAGACTAGCTGTCGCCTGTGGTGTGGCCGGGACGGGCACCAGGAGGAGCTTCCCTTCGTCAACGGGCCAACGCTTCTGCCCTCGGACATCAGCCCTGGCCAGGTATCGTTGCCACCCCTTCTCCCTCCATTTACCCCTTTTGTTCATCCCTAATTTGCACTACCTTGCCTCTCCTCGTGCCGTGACGTGCTCTCCGAACTTGCAGTTTTGATAAATACTAGAGGCCTATGCCCTGATGTTTTTTTTAATCCCTCCACGCACCCTCGTCCAGCACAATTTTGATGCTTTTAGAAAATGATGCGTCGACTAGTAATATTTTACGATATAGGTGGTGTATCTCTGTAAAATGCTACATTGGCGATTATTGAACATGCTTTTTAACGGATATTTCGATTGGATCTATGTGGAGTCATATGTAATCGCAAAGATAATATAGCTGCTATACATTTATGCAATAAATTCCAGGAACCGAAATACCATAATAGGAGTTTATTCTCAGCTTACCACCCAAACAATTCTGTACTCACTAAATTAACAACCTCTGGGTTAAATCTCTGGTCAACTCTACCAACCAAACTCACGCATGGACAGAGATTTCACTAGGGATACTACAGGGGCACTTACTGCCTCCTCTACTCTTTTTCAACCGCCAGTTCCCTGTTTCTCTCGACCTGGGTCTTCGGCCCATTTCATCTCACGTCCATGGCCGTCGGTCAGGTTATGGTTTTCTCGCTCTTCAATTAAGGCTTCCCGAATTCCTAGTCCGCTACCACCAGACACGCCTACCTCAGTTTCCGCTCGGACGCGTCCCCGTTCCGAGAAGAGTTGCACTTTCCACCCTCCCGCCCAGGCCGGCCTGTCCTTGGAAGACTTTCACGGTCGTCTCCGAGAGCGATTGCAAAGGCAGCGATTACCAATGTGTTACGGACACAATCGGAGACGACCAAGCGAAAAATCACACCCACTGCTTGTTCCTTTTCTGCTGGCTGGCGCCGCCTCCCGAATCAAAACAAACATTCCACCACCTCGCCCACAATATTTGTAATGATATGGAGCGAAACGAAACCTTTGTTCTTTCAGCAGAATTTCCACAGAGAAAAAATCCACCTTGACCGGGTTTAGAACCCAGAACTCCTTGATTTCCATCCAGGTGTTCATCTAAATTTACGTAATACCCTGCGAGCCACCGCGAGGGTGTGTGGCAGGGGGTGGAAAAAAAAACGAAATATGCAGTTCTGACATGCAAATAAGAGCTACAATGATACGACTACATGAAAATAAGTTATTTATTGGATCCACGTGGGCCTAGATGGTGTTAACAAAGTTACGAAGTGATTAGTCGTTAAGAATATTTTCACTGCCATTATTAGTTTTTGCTCTTCATAAATCTATTCTTCTTAGTACCACATAATTCTGTTATTCATTTCGTGTTTGCATGTTATGTGGATTTTGAAAAGGCATATAATTGAGTGTATTGAATATTAATTAATGCTATGATATGCCAGATACGTTTTGTCCTTCCTTTGTTAGATCTTTCATAAAGTTTCTTACTGAGCTATTTTTTCAGACGCCCATGTCTAATTGCTCTATTCATCAATTTGATCGTCTTCATTCTTCTAAAGCAACATATTTCGAACTTTTCTCGCCTTCACCTGAGCAGGTTTCTCCCAGGCCTCACAGCAATGTGAGGTGATGCTTAAGATGAGAGTTCGAAGGTATTGTTTCCTGTTCTACGATTCCGTTTTTTCACACGATTTATCTTCTGGTGTCTGCTACTTACGTGGCTGGTGGGTAGATCGAAGTGATGCAATGCTACAAATGGCAGGCAGACATAAATAGTGCTTATTCTGGTCAAATCGTCTGGAATCACAATATGCTTAATGGCTTATCATACAAGTGGTTTTGCAGCAACTATTAGAATAACATTTTGAAAACAGAAGTCCCAAATGAGCATGAATATGTAAAGCTAAATGTAATTCATTCAAGGCGTAATCATCAACAGGAGAGTCATGGTGACGCCAAAGTATAAAGATGTACAAAAATAAGTTATCCTCATCGCTTCGAAATATTTGTTTTAACCAAACACTGATGCACAGCACGAATTATACGTAAGTATATTAAGTAAATAACGCGCTGAAAATTCTTTTCTTTAACCCGTCATGAAATTCTAGAGCGTCTACTTCACAGTTGATTGAAAAAATAAAGCTAGAATCTAGCAAAACTAAGAATAGCTTATAGTATTATCAGAAGACCTATTTTATTTTTGATTTGGTATTGGAAAAGAGAATGCAAATCTCTCTTTAAAACATGAAATATATTAACACATAACCTTTTATGCTGTACTGTCTACGATTTATGAATAACACATGATCATATATTGAGTTTTTACATTCAATGGTAATTTTCTAGCGAGGACACATGATCATAAATTGAGTTTATACACTCAAAAGTAATTTTCAGCTCCTCAATTCAAAGTTTTAAGTAGTACATCTTCAGTCTTAATCATAAATGGCCACAGTCATTTGTAGCTTTTTCCTTATGGTTTTCATTGATTCGGAGGATAATAATATATTTTTCGTTTTAGGATACTGAACCACTTTGAGTCCAGCCTTATTGAAAACGGTTCACCAAATGCCACACACCATAAAGGTGTTTGGCATTGGGTGAATTCTCACCAAACATGTACATGACATACCATGCATGAAAAATGATTAGTAATAATATCTTAGTCTAAACAAATCTGAACGTGACTTTCGAGAATTCTCAAAAATAACACTTCGATTTTAGACTTCAATTTAGTTTTATGAGGAAAGCGGCAATGAATAAGAACGAAGGTTTATTCGGCTTCGGCCATTTCTTGGAAACGCAAAATTCTACGCGTTAGTGTTATGCAAATGGTGAAAAAAGTTTCCGCTCAGCTAGCGATAAATTGCACCCACAATTAAAGAGCTATTCCGAGCGACTGGCGAACAATTTTCCATTGCTTAAGTCGGAGCACATTTGCAGTCTCATTGAATTTCCCAAGATTCTTTGCTAAATCATAAAGCCTTGTTTCATATGAAGAGTCCTCTATCCTATTTAATGGCTTGGGCGTGTGTTTGACTTGTGATTAAGACAGGATTTGTAAAAGCTTCAGAACCAATTAGATTCATCTGTATCCTTCCAAATTACCTGATGAGGTCTAAGCAATACTTTGAAAACATTTCCCTTTCATGTTAAAAACCTTGGGGTCACGATGGTATGCAACATGTATTGGAAAAACCATTAACTAGCCATAAGCAATAAGATTAGTATGATCCTACATCAGCTCTAGAATTAGAAAAATCTTTTACTACTTCATTCACGTAATCAACTTATCTCCTCACGTATTTTCCCCCATTTTGATTATTGCTGCCTTGTATACCACGATATTACTGAAGAACTCAATGTAGAGCTAGAACGTTTATGAAATATTTTTAAAACTCATCTTTAACTCAAAGAAAGCTGATCACATTCCCCCTTATTTTACAAGGCTTGCATGGCTGAAGGCCAAAAACAAATGTCGTGTACATAATAGCGATTTCGTTTCAGAGTAAACGCCCCCATTGACTCCAAGTGTAAGTACTTTTTGTACGCCTCGCTTTTTTCTTATATTTCAGTCATCTCAGCCAGTTGTTATTTCGTGTCCTATTCTGATGGTAATGTCCTCCATGTCGCGCCTACGCCCTCGTCCACACAAAAGTTGGGAGAGAACAGCACAACCCACGCCTCCTCCCATCTTAAAACGCCCAGACAAAGGATTTCTTCCTGTTACACCTTCCAGAAATACTCTCATTCAGAGTGCAATATGGAAAAAAATAATTGAAACAAAATTTGATGTCTGCATATTGAGACAGGACGGGCGCAGTGCTACGGACGCTGAAGAGAACGTTCACAAAGGAAGATAATAGATATGACGCAGTTGGAAACGTGAGCAAAGTATTAATGAATGCTACTACGGGGATTGTGAGGACACAGAACTCTGTGATGAAACCGGAAAAATAATATTTCAATATCGGAGACGGGGTACAAGGAGAAAAGGAAAATAAAAATATAGCGTGACTGTGATTGACGTTTTATTCAGCATTGGCTTAACAATGAGTGTACAAACGTAAATCATGTATTTTGGGTAATAAAAGTGCCAGACGTGTGAACTTGGAGACTATAGGTAGGGATAATGTAGAGGGCTCACCGCAATAGCAAAACTGTTATGCTTTTTGAGCGTAGTACTGGAAGGAATAGATGGTGCGGTAAGAATTTTTCACATTACATCTCAAACAATATATAACGCTTCCATTTCTTTCGTTTTTCTAATTCATTAAAGCAGCCCATAACATATGCCACAGTTGTAGTTTTCTTATTTAGTTATAATGATGCCCTTGCCTACCTATATGCCCTTACTTACGTATTTGCCTTTACCTAATGTCAACAGTCACATGGATGAGCTAACATTTCTCTCGCTGTTAAAGCGAACTTATCTTGTCAGTGGAAGGAAACCTTGTTGTTTCATGAAAGAAACATAATCCACCGCTGCAAGGAGCCGACGGAGCAAACTAAAATCCACTTCTCGACTGTGCAGATTAAGTCGATTAGAAAAACAAAAGCGATCGGAGCGATATATATAGTTTGTGACGTAACGCAAAACATTCTTCCCCTGCCATCTATGGAAACCTTTCAATGCTAAATCTAAAATGCATAGCAACTATGCCCTACACGGTGAGCCCTCTATTCTACTTCTGTTTCTTATAAATGCAGACGTGCCCCTAAAGAACGAAGTACAAACGAAGAAATTAGGTCATCACGGGGTACTTCTTACAAACAATTCAAGAAGTATAGAAAAGATGTTGGAAACTCTTCATGGGAAACAGATGAAAATTAAGCAGACTGTAGGGGCTGTAGAGTACGTAATCAACGAAGAGGAAGGAAAATGAGCCAACAGAAGGGGAACAAATGTACGCCGAACAGATGACGAAGAATCATGAGGGAATATGAACGAGGACAGAAGGAAAACTGTTGAATTCAATCATCATCATTGTCATGGATTAACAACTCTAGAATTTATTTTACGTAGATCTTCACTCAATTTTCCAATCGGCTGAACATTACCATAATTCTTCCCTTTCACATTGGTACAAAACCTGCGGCATATATTTCATTCTATTCCATCATTCCCATTCAAGTCTGCCTCGACAATAACCTTCATCAGGCCATCATATTTCAAGATATAGTAGATTAATTTATCGCGATGTCTTTTAAAAGCTTTCAATGAACTTTTCTTTTGTCCCACATTTTTTAGGACTTTATTTGTCACTTGATCAATCCATTTTATCGTCATCATTCTTCTACAGCACCGCATTTCGAATACTTACAGCTTAACTTCTCTGCTCCTGTCATCATTCATATCTCACTACCATAAATAAGCATAAAGCTCCAGATGTAAGTTTTAATGAAGTGTTTATTACTTTCACACCGGTATTTCTGGGCGTAGTTAAATTTTTCTTTTGG
The DNA here is from genome assembly GCA_933228895.1 of Platycnemis pennipes. NCBI lineage: Eukaryota > Metazoa > Arthropoda > Insecta > Odonata > Platycnemididae > Platycnemis > Platycnemis pennipes. Next base: position 119,296,400 of record OW121854.1, on the reverse strand, counting down.
TAGAAAACACTTAAGCTATTCTAATTGCTATTTTCTTCTTGATTTGGTCATTGCTGGTTACTCTGTCCCCAAAATAACGATACTTAGAATTCCATGACAGAGAAAATCGTATCTTAAAACATTACGGTTTGGAAGAATACGAAAATTTTAATTTAAAATTTAGGACAGCTTTCTGGGATGCAAAATAATAATATAAAGTAAACTTGATAGGCAAATGGGAAGAGAAACTACAAAAGCAATACGTTCGTGTTATTTTTCCCCAAACGACTATAAATTCGTTCATATATGCATTGTTTGTACGGAAAAACTATCAACTACAGAGATATGAGATACATAATGTAAAAATCATTTTATATAGATAAAATTTATAGTCTTCATTATATTTTATTGGTTATTTTAATATCAGACCTTCGCTGGGTTATACTTTAGAAAACTGCTTGAAAACGGGATAAATTATGCACCGTAAAATAAAGATCTCCAACAGTCTGGCAAACTTAGTGTCTCATAGTAGAGTGTTGGGGTACTTTGGCTCTTTTTTATGTTTTTGGGCGGCAGGTAATTTGGATAAATTACCGCTGAAGTTCTACGTAAATGTATGAAAGAAGCCATTAATAACACAACAATATCCAACTCTCAAACTTATTATTCACAAAAATTTGTTTTCACACAAGAAACACATCTCAGTCCTCTCATTTCCAACAATCAAAACCCTAAATCCTTATTTGTTAATTTATTAACAACCAGTTTCCAAGCAGGTTACTATAGGTAGTAAAACCCAGACAAGGGGCCCAATTCTGGTTCTTGTAACCTGCCTCGTTACCAGGGTAAGTCGCCTGTTAATCACTTCTCCCTCGACGATTGCCTTCATCACGCCATCGTGTCTTAAGGTATGTCCGGCTGATCTTAAAACTACCAAGTGCGTCCAGCGGGTTGTGAATTGTAGGTCGACATCTAGATATAGACGCTAGCTGCGAGATAAGCGAGTTTACCCGTCGAAAAAGCAGTCGTGGGAAAAAGCGACGGCATTCAGAGGGGGTCTATCCCTGGGTAAGGTAAGCCTTTAAATAATACAGATAATGTGTAGATGTCTTGACTTTGCGACGGGAGGCCGCCAACAATTACGCTTCTCATCAACCGGAGGAGAGGGCAGCAGCTATTCTGAAGGTGGAGATCACAGTGGTCGGTACAGTGACACTCATTTCACTACAGGCGTGGTAACATTTACTTAAACGGCTGTAGTACTGCGATGTGAAATGCAAGGTGAAACCACCACATTATCATCCCGAGGAGTCGCAGCTACTCCATTCCTTTATTTGTTATCAAGACGTGATGGAACCCTCTGGAGTAAAATATTCCGGAGGTAAAATAGTCCACCATTCGGATCTTCAGGCGGGGACTACCCGAGAGACTACATCAGTCAAGTGTGATGGACATTGTAGGGTAGGAACGTGGAAGGTGCGAATACTTCGGACCTGCGGGAGATTGTAGATTGGTGTCACAATAATTTGCTAATTAACAGCAACGGACGGAACATAAATTACCCGGTCAGGTACACCGAAAAAGAAGACTACTTGCATATTGTTTTCAATGTGACATCGTTTTTCAATTGTTTAAATCTTGTGCTACTTATAAAAAGTGAAAATATAAAAAAGTAACATAGTTTTAGAGCTCTAAAAACTCATCGAAAACGAAAACTTGATTGGTCCCAAGATGTGTGAGAGTTTTTTTCCTCTCGTAAACGAAAGTTTGTCTACTTGCCTGTATATGAGTTTTCGAGAGAACCTGTTTTGATCCTCTTCCTCGCTCGTAATTCCATCTCCCTCCTGACTTCCTGCTTCCAATACTCGTTGCACCGTTCCCAAGCAATCATTCTTCAAGGAAGCCGGCCAATTATTGATTTGCAAGACGCTTCCTCCGATTAAAGAGAGATAGGACTACGCTTGGGGCAAAGAAAGGACTGAAAGCTGAATGCTCTACATTAAAATACTATCGGTCATCTCAATTATTAGCAGATATGCCGCAGTATTTGGAAAGTTACTAGAGATAATGGGGACTATTCACTATTCTTTATTTATTGTTTTTAACGTTTAGCCAACATTTAAATATAATTACAGCGTAAACAAAACGATCAAACAAGATAATATAAATATTATTAGCACTGGTCAAAATCGCTAGACAAACAAGATAATACAAATATAAATAACATTGGACTTTTATAAATATGAATTGGCTAAGCTCATGTATGAATTATTCTACACATCAAAACAACAAGATTAACAACAACACCTCAGTGTGATTAGTTTAGAAATCAGTTCTCTTAAAAATTTATTTCTATCTTGATACAAATTCAGATCATTGCAATATTTGTTATATGTAATACACAATCTATTAATAGGAGAATTTTTACGGTACTCACTATTAACATTCATGACATAAAATTTCATCATATCGATTAGGTTCTTAAAAATTCTTGAGTTTGAAAAAAATTAAAACAAAATGGTCACGAATTATATGAAGGGAGAATATTTGAACTTAACCGCATTTCTCCTATTTCAAAAACTGAAGAGTAATATACTATAGCATAGCATTGCGAGTAGCCACTAAATAAGGATCTATAGGTTGAAAACACTATTTATTAAATATATAAATAGAAAACCAACGGGTATCAATGTACAAAACAACTTTTTCGTCATTCTTTCAGCCATTAGCATTCGTCCTTTAGAGGTCATATGCATTATAACTGCATTAAAACATATGCATATGCATTAAAACTGTCTTTGACGCGATGTAGTAAAAAATGATATTCCCTCCATTCCCTCCCATTCCCTCAGAAGAAGCGACCAGCAGGGGTCGCGAAACGTCAGGCTAACCTGAGTACGCGGTAACACCCGAAAAAGTTACTTTAATCATCACTATGAACCGCGAAAGCCTCAACGAAGAATTAGTAAAAGACATATTAATAACGTTATTTGCTCTTTTCCAAAAATTTTATTCATTTCGTACGATGCGTTTTGGTTGTTGTGCTGTATATTGTTACACCATTTAGTTACATTTTACCTCCTTTTTGCATGCTATTGGTGCGTTATTCGGAAGCTAATGCAGAACTGGTACATATGATCCTATATTTGATCATATAATTGCTCGGGAAATATAACATCGTACCAACTCAAAGGGTTATATTTCAACACAGAAACATGCACGAATGTAAACATTAGTCTTATCCTTTTAGGTTGAGGTAAAATTTAAGTACCCTGTCCGAAAGAGATGTCCCGGGATGGTAAACTTCGGATGCCGACAGAATTACATTGATGCGAGAACCCTTGATGGGTAGGAAAAGAAAATCCGCTTTGTACATTCCCCACAAAAGATTTATTGATTTCTACTATGGTTTCGACACTTCATGTCATTATCAAGATGATATAAGATATATTTCATCATCTTGATAGTGACATGAAGACTTGAAATCATGGTAGAAATCTATAAAACTTTTTTATGGAATGCACAAAGTGGACTTTCTTTTCCAATAGAGTGTTTCCACAAAGTGAAGCCTCAAACTTTGAACTGTGACTTTGATGGGTAATTTGTGCGGGACTGGACCTGCCAACATGAGCACGACTGGAATTATCTTGTTCGATTGGTGACACCCTGTTGAATGGATGAATTTAGCATGCCAAGTGTTCATGAGGAAAACTCATTTCGAACGCCACTCGGAAGATACAGTTGGATGTATCTTTTCCCAACGGGAGCGGAACGTTGCCCATGAAGACTGCTGACAGATGACCTCTTTCATTTATCATCCCGCCATCTCAGCCTCTTCCTAACCCTCCCTACCAAGGTGTCAGGAGGTCAATTTACACCGAGTATCACTCTTGATGCCCAACATGCCATTTATGCATACAGATATAGTGGGGGGGACAAGACCCCGGTCCAAACTTCATTCATCAGAAAGGTTAAAATTTCCCGCAGTGAGAACGAATATAAATACGACTGCCAAATTACGTTCCAAATAGGATTCCCGTGTTCAAATTTCAATGAATATATAAATAGATCACCAGTTTATGGATTAAATTAATCACCAGTTTATGGATTATCATCAATGAATAACTATTATTTTCGAAACACTAAATTGATCTTTTAAGTACTCCGATTTACGTGTATTGAATACGACTACAAGCAATTAATAGTGAAAGGCTCCGATATATAAATGTTTAGTTTTCTGCCATATCTCTTTATGACGTTCTATTTTTTGATGTTATGCCTCGGTGGTCCAGGCATGCCTCTAATTGACTGCGCATTCATAAACTTCCTGCGATTAATATTTAACAGCTTAATAATTCCTCTCATGATTCTGAAGCTATAACTTTACAGTGGTTGACGAGATATCCTCAGAAGTATTTAGCATATATTAGCATTTAAAAGCACTCATAATTATCCAGACAAATAAATTATCAAAGATAAACAACGCGTTGCGACGTTAATTCAACAAAGACAGCAATGGGCAGAAATCATCTTCATCTCTGGCCTTCAGTCGTAGGAATGTTTCGGCGCCACCTCTCTCACGACAAAACCAGCAAACTTCTTCTTATTGGCTTAGTTCTTCTCATTTATATTCTTAACTTCTTGTTCCACGTATCTTACCCTGGATCTTCTTCGTGACTATTTGTGGCTATTGATATTTCCCTGGACGACTGTCTAATTGAGGCTGTCTAATGTATTGGCTAATATTTCTATTTCCTCATCAAGCTGCTTTTCTCAGGACTTATTACATTTGTTTTATTATTCATCTTTATTTACTTTGCGTCTTTGAAAAGATACTGATTAGAATGCAAGGGAAAAAGGCAATAAATATTATGCAAAATTTGGTATATATTGAAAGGATTGATTACCTCAAATTATAAACCTGAACCTCACTTATACTGTGAGGGACTGGGTCGTAAATGTGGAATCAATATGGGTAATAGCCTCTATCCAGAGAGTGAGACAATAGTTTCCACCTTACCCTTACCTGTACTATGCATAATCAGATGGAATGATTAGAGAGAATGGAGGAGGGAGAAAAATAGAAATGAATGATCGGTGCGTAAATGGCGTATTGTTGTAAAGGATAAGTGATTCGCCGGTCTGCCTTATTTTACCTTAAGTTAAAGAGCTGGCTATTCGCCTTTCACGCTATAAACATATTAATTGTTGCTTCTATGATGGAATTGAATGTTTTAAAGCTAGTCTTTTCTTTTTCGATGATAAGTACCCCAAGTCTTTTTTACTGATGAGTGAAAATAAGTTTTGAAATATTAAATATGTGATTAATTTTAATTTCCCAAAAAATTTAATAATTTCCAATTGAAAATTTTAAAAAATTAAATAGAGTTTAAGGGCAGAAAATCCATTGAAAATTAAAAGGCGAATGGGTTAATCACAATAATGATCTATGAAAGCTCTAAGCGCGGCGTTATTTGGCTCAAAAGCCTGGACCTTGCAGAAAGGGGTGTAAATTGTCAGCCTTTGAGATACGGTATTGAAAAGGCATGGAACGAACTTGCTACTTTTTTAACTCAACGCTTGGTCGCCATTCTGAAGCCAACTTTGATTATGAAATCACATGGACTCTGCGGCGGCCGAAACCTTCAGTTCCATGGGCTGTTTTGGAAACTTGGCCAAGGAATTTTAATCTTATGATAAATAAGAAGGGCACCGTTCCACTCCATCGAGTCAAGACAGATTACCGAATCCCTCATGGTTGACAGAATCCTTCCGCGGAGTGATTGCATGGCGCAACGATCAGTCACCTTTGGTTACAAGCAAGGGCATTCTTGTAATCACCGCGAAGGCGCTGATGAAATGTGTAACGTATCCTAGATAGAGAACGAAAATCCCGATGCCACAGCAGATGGGAAAAATGCAGTAGAAATTTCACTATATATCTGCAATCAAAAAACTTATAGTATGTCGCAGAGAACACAAGGCAAACGATTGATGTTTAACGTCTGGCATGGTAGGCATTTTATTGCATGTCTACTGCAGACTACGAACTGTTTATCCAGCCAGAATTCAATTGGTGTGAAATTTGGCAACGACAATGCCAAACCTACCCATTAAATATTCCAGAATCATTATAGAATTATAATTTTCACAACCCCTTTTTTCGAATTTGTCTTTGGCGGACCAAAACTGCCAAGCAGGGGAAATCATAGTGTCTCGCATTTGTCATGAATCGGAGTTTGTATCCATATTCCTTCACATTTTAACTTCCATCTTTCCTAAATAATCCACTTTCCGTCGATAGCACTAGTCTTTTCGGTAGTTCATGACCACGAGGCTTGCCTTCACTAACTTTCTCATTACATTTTTATCAATGTTTCTTTTCATTTGAACTCTGTGAATTTCCTCCCCATAGAGGCGGATAACGTTAGTTCTTAGATTTCCGTGGCGTTGGCCTGTAAAACTCTCAATTCCATCATCATTGGTCAGCAATCTTAGGATTGGTTTGAATCAGCCCTCCACTCGATTCTTCTATCGGCCATCCTCTTCATATTAACGGAATTCTTCTCTTTTACATCCCTCACAACCTCTTCCACATATCTTATACGAGGCCTGCCTTTTCATTCTTCACGTTCATTTTTTTCCTCCACGATTGTCTTCATCAGGCCATCGTGTCTGAAGATATGGCCGATTAAGTTGTCTCGTCTCCTTTTAGAGTTTCCTGCAGACCTCTCTTTTCTCCCACTCCTCTTAAGAAGTCTTCGTTTGTCTCTCGGTCAATCCATTTTTATCATTCTTCCGATGCCGCGGAAACCTAAGAAGCACAAATTTCTTTTCTTCTTTGAAGATGTAAATATTGAGGTCTTCTACAATGTACAACCTTGAATAGATGTAGGAATGCGTTATTTATTTCGACAGATATTTATATTAGCAGTTATTTATTTGAAAAATTATTCAACGTTATTTATATCCTAATAGAATGTTTCTCAGGTGTTCCAACTATTGACAAAGTAAACACAATTTTCTTACTCACCAGGATGAATACTAGCCGAAAGAATATGCTACAGAACCACACCAATAATTTATTTCAAAATTGAAGTAGAAATTAGCAACGAATCGCAAATCGGAAAAAGTAGTAAAAGAGCAGTTTCTACATGCATCTATGATTTCCATTTGTATTAAGCAACGTGACAAGATATTGTAAATTCATCAATAATTCAAGACAATGAAACAATCACTTACCGATATTTCAATATTTGATTTACACAGATTATTAACTAGGAAATTTCCTATCCCATTTCATCTGACGTGGTGAAATTGCACACGATACGAGCAAAAAAAACACCATACGACGTATTTCATTTGCGTAATATTCCGCGGCCGGTTACGTTCCAGTCACTTCTCATAAAAAAGTGGGGGCAGCAAACGACGCGTGACGATTGAGTTAGATGAGGACTCAAGGAAATACATCCGAATGGACCTTAGGAAAATTATAGTGGAGCCAAAAATTAAGAAATATGATAAAAATAACTGCCCTTATTTCGTTTCTTTTGTTTAAAGTATGTGTAAAAACTACTAGATTTTTTTGTTTTGCATCCGGACTGTTCTGTTGGCCCATGTACCCCTGGGATCCCGATAGGCATTTGCCTGTCATCAGGTTTCAAAGGGGCTGAACCAACAGAGCTTCACAAACATCCATCCATGCCCTAGGTGGAGAAAAATCCACCCAAGCGGGACTCGAACCCGCGACCCTAGGATTAGCAGGCGAGGAGTTTACCTCGCCCGCTCACCCTTTTCATGTACCTAAGATATCATATTAGTTAAAAATGTATATTCAGAGCAGATGATATATTTTGTTCCTTGTGAAATTTAGGTGCCTAAGTGCCATTGCTGTAAATCTTCGGTCAATAAGAGTATAGACTATAAGAAACCAATAAAACCAACTGAGATGACCTAAAACCGTTCTGGTGTATGTTTTATGTTCGTTATTTATATTTTTCCCAGTGAGGGAATATAAGATATTCAGAACTCATCGAAATATAAATCATAAGCTTTGCTTTTCCTCGCACCAAATTCAGCGGTTGTTTGGTAATATTTCTCAAGTTTAGATCCAAAAGAGTACTTGGTTACAAGGATACCTTAAGAAATATTTTACCGGAAAACATCCACCACCTAGATGATTCGTAAAGCCGCAGATGTGACAGTTGGCTCCACTTCAGGAAATATAGTACCATTTTCAGTGTTTTGTCAACACTTATTCACTCATGGCAAAAGAATGCTGTCAGGTGTCGGGAACGGCAAGGGAAAACACGGCTTGCTAGCATTCGAACTTGTTTTCCAAATTTTGTGTACCCTGCAAAAGTCATGCAAGTTGAGCCATCCGGCTGGCAAGGTTACTTCCCGAATGAGTGTGTATTGGTTGATCGATTAGAGGCTAGTGTAGGCCACTACTAGCTACTAGTGCCATAGGGTGTCACCCTATGGCACAAGTAGCTAGTAGGATCAGGTCAATGACACACCTACATCCCAAATGAGATCTTTACCTCTTCATGTCAATTCACAGCACATCGATAGATCTTCGTCAATGAAGCAGATAACACAAATATGTATATTTGCTTAACAATTATTACAATCTCTCCACTTTCTCAGGTAAATGACCCAAATATTTACGAGTAAGTGAACGATGTCAAGAGTTACGCCATTGTAAACGAGAAAATTTAATTCTTCTCTAGAAGTCCTCTGAAAAAAACATGTGGTTTTCTTCTTGTACCAAGCCATATGAGTACTATATTGAAGTATTTATGAGAGATGTAGAACAATCTCACACGAGTTTTTGACCAAAATATTTCATCTTGCTTGGAAGAAATTTAAACATCTGGAAAATGAAACGCAGAAAATGTGATAGAAACACTCAATTCGTAATATCTCGGTTGTGTAAGATCAAAACTGACCGCAATAGCCAGTAAATAGCTGTCGGGTAACCCTTAAAGTTCAAGAAATTGTAAAACTATGGATTAATTAACAATCTTGGTCACAAAAGAACTAGAACTACGAACTTCTGGCCATATGATCGGAAAACGACAGCGTTTTCTTTTCAAAATGCCGTAATACATTAAACAACAGCGTAGGCTCTTATAATCATTTTTGCTTACCAGGCCTTAAAGGTGTGAGTTTGTAGAAAGATAGGAAGTATTAGCTGAATGAAGGAGAAGAGGAAGTAAGAATTGCGAAAATATGAAATATTGTCGGAGAGGAAAGAGAGTAGGTTGGAGGAATGAGAAGGAACGAAAATGCATGGCGATTTGTGATTTTTGATGATAATCGAAGGTTAAGAAGAGGGTGAGGTGGGGACGAGTGGTGAAGGAAGTCGATGGAGGGGATGGACAAAAATAAATGTGGATTAAAGGTGGGTAACTTGGCTTCAGAAGCAAGTAAGGGATACTAGACCTGTGCGTGGGATGAAGAAGGAACAGAATATCCGCGAGAATGGTAGAGTGCGTATAATGGTCATGTGACATGCCTTTGCCAAAGAAAAAATTGCAATGATTACCTCGGAATCTGGTCATGAGGACATTATCTTGGTTCCTTACTTAAAACTTGGCGAGTTTAATTACATTCCAACACCGATTTTCCAGAGATTCACAAGAGGAGAAGTTTGAATCACAGACGAGCTCGACAAAGAGCCTATTCAGTGTTCATTCTTAATCCTTCAACGTTCAAGGGAATTAGTTCTACCAAGTAAGGGTCAGAATTAAAATGCAACTATTTTTTACCGATATTTCAGAAGATAAGTTATTCCGCCATCAGGACTGAAAAGACAGTGAAGGTCCACAAAAAACAACAACAACACCTTATGCGTAATATACTTACATTGATATAAATTTTGATGTTTTTAGTGTAAATGTTCTTGGCTGCTTGTTAATTCTGATCTCACCTCGACAAAATTAATTCCTTCAAACACTATTATGCGAAAGCGCTGACCCCAGAGAAGTAGGAAGCGTGCCAAGCAGCTACCAGACATGCGCAGGACGCTCACATCCCCGACGTGTCGGGTGCTGAAACAGGCCGCTGACAAGCACGAAAATTACTAATTCTCTGGAGAGCAGGTGAGCTCGATGGGAGGGGGCTCATTCACTCACTCACCCGATCTGTCTCTGCGCCCGCAGCAGCCGTCTCTTGGGAGGAGCCGGTGGTGCCGTCGACGCAGGCGCTGGGTCCGCCGTGGTGCTGACAGCCGGTGCGAAGGTGCATCGCACGCACTGCGAAGAGATGCCCCAGGGATCTCCGGGGCTATCCCACGGGGGTGGGCTCAGATATGCGTCTCCAGACGCTGCCGGGTGAGGGGAGGGAGAAACTAGACAGGAGGTGAAGATGGAGGAGGTGGGAGGTACAAGGCTGTCTCGCCACTGGGAACTCCTTACAGGACGGAAGGAAAAAGGCAAGGTGAAGAGAAATCGCGTGGATATTCCGAGAAAGTGGAACGAAAGCAAGGGTAAAACTCTATTCGCCGAAAGACAGAGGAGAATGAGAAGGCAAAGAAGATAGGGAGACACACTAAAAATAGAATAAGGGAAAGGAAAAAGGAGTTCCAATTTGGATAGATCGTGAAAATTTTGCTTGTGTCATACACAATTGGAAGAAGTTTATAGCGCATTAAATTAATCGAGAAAAAAATTGCTTATTTTATAGAGGAAGACAAAGTAGGTAGGTTTGATGGCAACAGTCAGAAAAGTGAAAATAAATAATGGCGTAAAAGTTTTCAACTATCCCTTCGCTCGAGTGGAAGAGATACATTCATTCAAATATCGATACCATTGAAAAACCTCGATTTTCGAGAAATACAGGAAAGATTGGACGAGGTAAGGACGAGGAAGTTTACGGGAGCGATTCAGCGAGCCGACGACACGATGTTGTCTATAATGTCGTCGTTCACGGTCCGGACCGCGACAAATTGAAGTCACGTACACACACAACACACACACTCACTGACTTCACATTCTGCGATCACTTCACGCAATTCAGTTCCCGTAAAACTGAAAAACACATTGATATCTTCCCCTTAAAAACAGGTACTTGTTCCCTCAACACACACACCTAGCTGCATGTCGATAGAGTATGCTAGGAGATCTCCACCCCCTGCCACATAACCTCGCCGTGGCTTCCAGGGTATTGCGTAGATGTAGGTGATATATATGATGTAGGGAATCTGGTACAAAGGTTGTTCGTCTTCAGAGAGACGGTGTCAAATCCTAAAGAGTTCCTTTTCCACGTGAGCGACAAGGATTGACGATTGGCGACGGAGCGACGGAACAATGCGATGCGTTTTGATGGAAATTCGAAGCGAGACTGAGAGAGTGAGGTAAGGGGCTCGTTGGGGAAGTCCGCGTCAAGACGGTAGTGTGCTGCATTCGATCTCATTCCCCCTCCTGCCCCCGCGCCACTCCGGGACATTCCCCATCCGACGGTCGACTGGAAATCCACGCCTCCCCCCCTCCCCCTTTGCCTCACCCCCCCACCAGATCACTCTCGCTCCCACAGACCCGAACTTTTCCGCCACCGCGAGCGACCAATCCCTCTGAAGGACCCCCGCGAAGGTCCCCGCAAATGACGCCCTGGGTGATGACGACGAAGTCAATGATGAAGACGAAAGCGCCGCCCTTTGGATCGGTCGAACGTGAATGCCCCGCCTTCGTCACTGCGACCCTTCCCTTCTCGTCGCAGACACAATGAGGATTCACATCGAAATCGTATAAGAAACGACGATGGTATCAGGCGTCACCTAGTGTTAATTATACTCATGATGAGGGATTAGCAAAGACAGGGGATCTGGTTGGTGTGGAGCCCCTTAGAGAACCGGCCTCCTATCCCCAGGGCCCGGGTGTAGATCCTGGCACTGACAAATTTTTCATCGGTCTAACGGTTTCTGCTCGTGTGCTTTGAGGAGACCATTGCCAAGGGAGCTGTGTTTGGAAAGCGTCGGGGTTATCTCGAATAGGTAGGTAACTAAGGTTTGCAAATTCGGTGCGTTAAAAACAGTTGATTACAGCCGCATTCATTGTTTACACTTGTGCTATATCTCAACTGGTGGCTCTCAATTCGAAACAGAGGAGAAAAGCTCAGTTAATGTTAATGATTAGTTAGAAAAACAGTTACCTAATGATATCGTGACGAGCGATTCATGCACACTAACTTTGCAAACCATCGTGTTGGTACCACGTGACTCCTTGGTTACGTATTCGAGATAATCCAGATGGTTTCAAACACAACGCCCCGATACTCCTTGTATTCCGTCCGTTACGCTGTTAATCCGTGGTTCCCTTTGCCGCCTGTCGTTAAGAGTAGGCTTATGTCGACGCCGGGTTTCTCTCCACCCTTCCTCCGTTCCCTGAAAACTCCCACCTTATCCAGTTACCCATTGATCCTCTCCTGCGCAAATAACCTCTATTTCGGGTAACTTTTTCCAAATGATTACATTCAATGAAAAAAATCGAATGATATTTTCACACTATATTGAAAAACCGACACTGGTTTTAACAACTGAGTGCCATTTTCAAGGTATTTTATCAGATTACACGAGACTATATATACACCAAAGGTAAGAGTCGTTAGAGTAAGGTCACAGAGGTAAGAATCAAGAGAGATGGAGGGAATGGGTGAGAGACTTGAGACAAAAGCCATAGGTATAGGTTTAATAATGGAACTGAGAGGAAGCTTTAGCGGACTTAGAAAAATTGGGCCATAGGAGAACATCAACCAGCTTGTCGTGACAGATAATAGAACAACAATACCATTCTCGGTTTTTAAAAATTGTGTGACTTGTAAAAAATATTGACAAGTCATTGTTCATTCCTCATCAGGAAAGAAACGATGAATCCACGAACTAGAGGGTTAAGAATATAAAGACAAGAATAATAAAACGTTGTCATTCTAGGGCAAGGCAAGAGAGAGTTGGCTAAAGCAATTGAAAAAGTTTTGATGTCTGAGTAGCATTGTCACAAAGTTGGACATTCTTACCTGAAGGTTTGCTATAAATAAAATGGACAAACTTGCAGACAAAGTAGAGCTTTTGTTGAGGACTGTGTATGAATAGGAGGGTAAAATATATGCAAAGAACTTGATGTGAAAGTTGAGTTGCATGGACAAGAGCTATGGAGAGAGACGACTAGAATAGATTGGAAGCTATTGAGATGTGCGTGTTTAGTAAAATAAAAAATATTGATAAGAACTGATAGAAGAACGAAGTTTTGAGAATAAAAGGGGTAAGAGAGTTAATGTTAGAAATGTGGAAGCGTATGGATGGATCGTCATTGGTGGATCCAGAAAATAATTAAGGAAAACGGAACATTGAAAGCCGTTATAGAAGGTGCGATGCTGTACAACAAGGAAGAGAGGGGCCAGGGAAGAGCAATTAGAATAGATCGAAGATAGATTGTATTTTTGCAAAAAATGTATTAGAAATGCAGGGTGAGAAGGAGATATTTAGGAAATAAAAAAAATAAGTTCGGATACTCGATCGAAAATCACACAATTGACTTGAGTACTATGCATCATCAAAGGGACGTATTGTGACGTTTTTTTTCACGGCAGTGAGGCATGGACGGAGACAGCAGCGGAGAAGGAAAGTGTGAAAGCTTTTGAAATGTGGTGTTACAAAATAATGATGGAGATTGAATGGATTAACTGAGTGACAAACGAGAAAGTCTTTAAAAGAGTGGAAGGAAAGAGAAGACCGCTGGAAACACTAAGAAGAAGACACAGCAAAAAAAGTTAAAAATAGTAATGCAATGATGCAAAACATGCTGTCAGTGGGGTTAGCTTAAAATCCTTATGCCAGCATGCAACTAACTATACTTCCTATCCATTGATACTCCTGAATTTATGGGTACTATTATCTAATGAAGCAGCAATAGCAATAGCAATATTTGCAGCTATTTATACCCTTAATTGTACAAGGAAATAAGGGTATTTTGAATCTGGCAGTTCGGTAATCAATTTCTCTAATAATTATGACCATTTCAAGGCTACCATAGCAATTTGGATTGGGCCAAATATTTTTAAGTCATCGGTGAAAATCTGGTATTGTAATTTAGTTAAGGGGCTAAGTATAAATTTCAACCCATGGTCTCTTAGTGATTACTACTTTGGTACATCTAATAGGATAATAGCAATCCTGTAAGGAAAGCTGTTGAAAAGACTGAATGCTCCGATCCATTAAGGGTGAACGGCAGATCATTACAAAATAAACTCCATGAGTACAGCTCAAAAACCGGTAGAGAACATAGCAATTGGGGTGGTTCTGTGAAAAGGCAGATACTAAGGGAAGTGCAAAAGACTCGTGATGATGGAACCACCGCTCCAACTACAATGTATGCCGAGGTGGAGGACACTACACCAAGCACTATCGTTAGACTTATTTGAAGTCCTTCGACTGAATTATCAAGCTACTGTACGTTAACTACCGCATCCATTTTTTCTACTCTTGCACATGCAAAAATGTTGAATTAAACCTTATCGAAAATATGCCTAAAACAATTCACGCTCGTATCCAATTATACTTCCATAATATAAAAATACAGAAGAAATGAATTCCAATCGAAGCTTTATATGAAAAAACTGCTAAAATCAATCTTTAATCATTATTATTCATCTGACTCACGCCCTGATAAAATATTTTGCATCGTTGCAGAACTCGTAATGCAATCTCAAAGGAGTCATGCCAGAAATTTTAACACATACAGCATGACATATGCCATTTATTATGAGATTATGTAAATTTACACTCAACTTACTATCTTTTAAACATTTCCAGTCAGTTCGGTATTAAAATGCCATTATTCTAAAAATTTCTATTATTACGATATCGAGAAAATATGTGCGGTATTGAATCGCGATAGGAAAACTTCATGCAAAGTTTTATTATAAAATTGCGTATTTGTTCGGGATCCATAAATGACATATTAATGGAGGGAAAGTGGAGTTTGAGCAAAATCGAGTCCCCGGGGAACTTATTCAATTATTACATCACCACGAAATCATTCAAAGCTAGAGGGCCATCAACCCTGCACTCCATTTAAAGTCTCCTCGGGCTATACATTCACTCCTTATAAAAACACGCTTTATTCTCCAGCGTAATATCAATGTATTAATTATTTCTCTGACAGCTTACTTATAAAGTTATGATAGGTTACTCCTAATCTGCTTGTATTATCGAAGTAACTACTTCTAAATGCTTTTTCTATCTTAGATCAGTATTCATCCAACTCTCTTCATTCCATCTAAAATGTCCCTTCTTCTCCTCTTCTCACTCATTGCCTCTGTATTTTACCCTCGAAGGTGATATGCAGTATCCCATTGCCCTAATTGATTGTTTACATCCATTGCCTCTCCCTAGTGCCTCTCATAGACTTTATTTCTACAATTTTATAACTACCCACTATGCTGAACTCTTTATCATTTACGTCAAACGCACCGGAATACTAAAAATGGTGCAAAATTTACAACATTATATTTAACCACTCTTCATTTAGTTAGGAACCTTTAGATTTAGAAATCTACCACATAATTAGCAAATGTCGCACACACCTAGCGAAGTAACAAATAAATACATAGATTCAATGTCCTGAGAACGCCACACTTGTATTTGTCAAATAACCATTTTTTTAACACAGCACTGTGCCAGTTGGCCAGTGCTTGATTCGGTGATTGGCCACGTGCAGTACGTGATGTGCTCGGAGGTGCCTGGACGTGAATGGCTCCGCAGTGCACGCACGTGGGTTATGATCTCGCATCTATGAAACTCCAGTCCCTATTACCCGGTGCGTCAAAATTACCCTATCGCTAAAGCAATCGCATATGCATCAGGATTGTGAATTACCTATTTAATTTTACTCCTCTATGATAATTTTGCTGCAGCAACTTGTCTTCATTACCATTACCATTTCCATTTTGCACGTCGCCAATCACCGAGACATAATGAAAGCACAACTCTAGAAATGGGGGGTATTTAGAGTGAAGTCATGGTTGAACTTGAACAACAAATTCTGTGTAGCACCTGTGCGATGTGCAAGGCTTACGAATGGTCGCCGGTAGCCGTAAATGTTTTGCCCGCCATTCCATTCCAGAGGGAACCAATCGAACAGTCGTTAGAGTCAACTCTTCTAATGTATTTGATTTCATGGAATGTGGTGGTCATTCATTAATGCGCGGAGAATTTTGGCGATAGAAAGTGATATCAGAGGAAAAAGCAATTAAGGTAACAAAATTTAAATAGAAAATTCCTTTGGCGTGCCATCATTCGCAGCAAAACCACCATCTCTGGAGATTAATTTCGAATAAAATGTTACAACTCGATGAAAAATCATGTACCTACTAGCGACGAAAGAAAAAAAAAACTTATTTTACATCACATGAAAATCAATACACCATATGGTATATCAATTTTTAACGGTGTTTGAGAGTAATAAACATATCATATTATTATTATAATATCCTTAATATGAATTTTGAATCCGAGGAATAACATTATGTTTAATGGATTGATTACCTTGCAGTAGACCCCCATTTTACAATGTTAATCTGTTACAGGACAGTTCATAACGTTAAGTACACCAGCGTATTACCGGACCAGGAATGGGCGTTACTTCGTTAACTACAGTGCATTCCGTGGTGCGCAATAGGGTATAAATACGAAATATGCTGGAATCATTGACACTAAATATTCAAGTGCCTTTAAATTCTAAGCATGCAGGTCGGAAGTGTACCTATTGTAAAGTGGGGGCCCTAGTGTTTTTCGTGTAATGGAAATGAAGACAAGTTGCGGAAGAAAAATTATCATAGAGGAGTAAAATGAAATAGGCAATTCACAATCCCGATGCATTCGCGATTGCTTTAGCGATGAGGTAAATGTGACGCACCGGGTAATAGGGACTGGAGTTTCACAGAAGCGAGATCGTAACCCACGTGCGTGCACTGCGGAACCATTCACGTCCAGACACCTCCGAGCACATCACGTACTGCACGTGGCCAATCACCGAGACATAATGAAAGCACAACTCTGGAAATGGGGGGGTATTTAGAGTGAAGTCATTATTGAACTTGAACTACAAGCGGTTGACGCTGAGCGGCACGATGGAAGGAGAGAGGGATATTTTTGTTTTGAAATTGCGCAAATCGAGTTCTTTAGGGCCGTGAAAATGGGGAATATGCTTGAAATTTGTTTGTCGTGTATTAATGATGTGCCTGATGGAAAATTTTCTCACTGATTTAAATATATAAGCCAACATTTTCTGCGCCAACCACAAAGATTATTAAATGCCATTGAAATTTTCCCGAAAATTGATTATAGTCACGTGACCTGAAACGCTTAATGACGTCAATGCACGGTATAGGTTCCGTATTTCTAGGGAAACACGTTTATTTTGGAAGAAAAACGAGGCAAGTATATTGTCATGAGTTTTTTTTGCCGTTTCTTGACCGAAAGGATGACAAAAGGGATTTTGAAAAGCGCAGTCCGACGATTTGCCTTTGGTTGACTCCCTTACGGTGGCATACTTCTAAAAAAAAACAGCCATAACTTTGTGCTGGCTGAGATTTTTGTGCACTTAACTGGTATTGCATAATTTTCAGACGATTTGCTCCTTATTATCTCTGCTACATAAGTAAAAAATACATTGGTCTATTGCTTTAAACACATGAGATAAATACATACGTTTTCGCCAAGTATTCATTAAACAACTTACCCCCACGTGCAACAGATAAACAACACCCATAGTGATACCATGCCGTGACGTCAGGCGATGACGTTGTGTTTTTCAGCTGCCGAAAAGGTGCAATTTTTAAAGAGTAATATATTTGTAACACAACTTAATTCTTCAGAAAAACATTTCATCAGGCACATTTTAGCGAATAAACTTCACATTCAAACAGTTGTAATAAATAGTGAATACTCCCAAATGGGGACCGTGACATAATTGAAGAACAGCTCTGGAAATGAGAGAGGATACTTAGAGTGAAGACATTGATGGGGTAAGGACCTAGCCAAGTTGATACACCGGTCCCCGTAAGATCACCGAAGTTTAGCAACGTTGGGCCGGGAAGTAGGATGGATGGTTAATCCCCCACCATACCTTTACCACTGTGTTCTTATCCCCTGTTTGCGAGTGGCAGGCAGGTTAAATGTGGGTTGGCACAATGGATCTATCGAGGTCTAAGTGCCAGGGGTGCTCCAAAAGGCCCCCGCCCACCCCTCCAATTTACAAAAACATTGATGAGCATGAACAATATACGGTTGACCCTGAAAGGCGCGATGAAAGGAGAGAGGGATATTTTTGTTTTGATATTGCGAAAGTCGAGTTCTTTAGAGGCGCGATAAAACACAATCTACTTGTCCTTTAAGGCTCCCCCTATTGTGATTGCTGCCATCATTCACCCTTGAATTTCCTCGCGCGCGCAGTAATTATCACAACGTAATCGCCGCGAATCCATAATTGATGTAGCGAGTTACAGAGGATTAGAACGGAACAGTCACCCTTACGGGTTGTCCATCTGTATCCGGGTATTTCGAAAGAATGCAACGCGTGTAAATAATTTTTTTTCACTTAATGGCCCTAACTTTCCTCTAATCGTATAACTTTGGAATCAAAGCTTTGACGGATTGCAAATTCACCGATGAAATGTATAAAAAGTAATCTTCGCTACCCCTTCATAAACATAATTGCGGCTCTGTGAAAACATCGGTGATATTAGAAACACACAAATCCAGTCAAAGGAGATTCAGCTGTTTATTCAATCATTTTGTCTTTGATTTTATTTTATTCCACATATACCATTTTCGACCACAGCCAACTCGAGGTCATTGGGTTGGTAGGGGAGCTAGACTATTGCCTTTTCACTCCGTGGCCCAGGGATCGTATACCGGTACTGACATATTTTTCACTGTGCCGATTTAAATGCCATATGGAGACCTCATCTAATGCAGTACTCCGCTAGTCTGATGGGACATTATACGTGGGCCTCATGGCGCTATTCGTTAAAGGCAGGCTATCACCGACGCGTCAATGTGTTCCCTTTGGCTAGCTCGTAAGGCTGGACTCCGGTGCTCGAACGAAAAATCGAGTTTATTTCCGTCATCGTTGATGGTAGCAAAGATTTTCAACGGATTCATGATCCTGAAGCTTCAGTGAATCTTGTTATAAGTTACTTATGGAACTTCCGTGTACAAATTAACAATTTTTTTTCCAAGCGCGAAAAAATGGTGGAAAACGGGGCCCACCATTATGTCCTATCAACAGAGCAAATATCCTTGTAAATCAACAAAAATTATGATATATCAAAGACTTAAGGTTTCTTCTGTAACAAAATTTCACTTTTTATTCCGTAAAGGTACTACAAAAGGTTCTGTTACCTTTTACACTTCGGACATTTTCAGCGAAATCTGATTTCGCGCATTTTTTTTATATGTTTCTCAAATTTAAGTCCTCATACTGTTAATGCGAATGATTATGAGAAATGAAATCATGCATCATATGCACCAACAAAAAAAGGATCACTAATGTTATATCTTCCAAATACAAAAATACAATTTTGAGGTCGTTTACCATATTTTTTTGAAATCACCGAATCCGATTGTTTGTAATTTAGTCAGTTTGTAAAATAAAAAGACCCATATCTTTCCGTTCTTAGATCCATCAATTATTTCTCGCGTTATGAGCGGCGAAAAACTGTTGTTTTTCATCCTTTCGGAAAAGTGGGCGTGCGAAGGAGTCTTACGTCATCCTTTGTGTCCAATCACAACTGAGACTGCAGCTCCTTCGCCCAATCACAATGGGGGACACACAGATGCTTCTGCCAATAGAAGAGTCTCAGGGCCCCGTTTTCCACCATTTTTTCGCGCTTGGAAAAAAAATTGTTAATTTGTACACGGAAGTTCCATAAGTAACTTATAACAAGATTCACTGAAGCTTCAGGATCATGAATCCGTTGAAAATCTTTGCTACCATCAACGATGACGGAAATAAACTCGATTTTTAAACTCGACAAATTACGATGCAGTCGAGTATGCAATGCCTTTCCAAATAATCCAAATGGAGTCTAACAGAGACTGCATCGTAATTTGTGAATAAGCGAATGAACCTCAGCAAACTTTCAGTCACATGAAAATGTTTACGAAAATATTTTTTTTGTTCAGTTGTTTAGGGTTATTTGCAGGATTCTACAGAATTTTGTCAGGCAGACCTCCCCTCCCGTTCTTCCTCAAAAGAGTCAAGAAAGGAAGGTGGATGACAAGTGTAACGCGGCACGTTCGGTGGGCGTCACCTTTTGCTTATTTAAATTTTTTATTTATCAGCGAATGGCTCTAGTTAAAAGATTGATTTTTTCACTAAAATTCATCTTTCGTTTTCATCTAACAATTTCGTGTACAAAAGAGCGATTTCGGTTCCGAGTAAACAGCGTCATTTATAACGGACTGAACAACCGTAACTAGGGGAAAATGAAATGGAAATTAATGGATAAAAACATAAAATAACGATGAAATTGCCGAGAAATAACAAAGAGATAGCTAGAAGCGCGGCATGAAGCTGTCATTTTTTCTGAATAGGCAATTGCTGGAGTGACACTCAAGAAGTCAGTGGTGGAAGCATGAAATTACCAGACATTTAACGCTTATTTCACCGATGTGTCATCAGCGATTGCAGCATCGGGCATCCTTCACCTTAACTTTCCGTAATATTAAAGCCATCGCATTCCACCTTCTAAGAAATGGATTAAAGGAGTAGAAAAATAAATTGTTTCGTAATCGCAGCTAAGACAGAAGAAAATACCGTTGTCAGTTGCCATAAAAATACAAAAATCAGTAAATAATCTTGGAGAATATTTCACATTTCTCACAATTAATGTTAAAGTAAGAGGACATCAAGCAATATAAACTTATGTATGCCCTCTTCGAAGAGCGAAAATTGTTTTTCTTTATTGATACCACTTGAAGCTAAGTAATACATCTTGCAGCCGTGACCAAAAAAAGATGTCTCCTTCTCGTTTAACCATTGATTTAAGCATTTATGTTGTCATCTTGGAAATAAGTAATCATTCGAATGCGCTAACTTTGAGGAAATCGGTGGAAACCAACACCACACCAAGCAGACGAGTCAAGTGTATTGGCCCTCCTACACGAAAACAGAAGGGGTGTGTCACAAAAGCATGGGGATAATAATACTGTATATTTCTATAAAGCACTTAGGAGTTACGTAAAAATTATAATTCACGCAACTTAATGATAATCCAATTCACGTTAAGGTTGCGTTGCTTAGGAAATGTACGTGGGTGAGGGATTTTAGGCAGAGGTTAACCGCAAAACTAAAACAACCGATGAAATACTAGTGATAATGAAGTTTGGCCATTTTTACGGTTACTTTCCGTTTTCCGAATACCGAAAGAATACGTTGAGAAACTAAATAACATATCATGCAAGTAGGCATAAAAAACTTCGATATTTTTCGTAAAATATAGCAAGATGTTCCAATCTTATCAGATTCCTCATGCGACGCAGGCATCAAATTCAGGAAGGCAATCACCGTGTGAAAAGTTTTTCGGAAGAACTGAAGAGATAGGAAACAGATGAGATATTATGAGCCAGTATAGTAGCCTAGCGGTTAGCGCGTTGGGCTGATGACGAAGGTCCCTAATTCGAGTCCTGGGAGACGGCTTTGGACATGTCCAGCCAAACCCATTTCAGATTGTCGATACCAGATCTTTCTTAGAAACCGCATATGTAGCAACGAAAGGAAATCCAGTAATTACACTCCATTATCCTGATGTGTGAATTTCACTCGTAAATGGACTTAGTATCTTATTGGACTTGTTTAGCTCTATCATCGCCAACTATATCAACCTTAAGATGGAACAAAATTTATAACAAAAATTTATATTTCCAAAGAACTTTTGGACTCTTTAAAACTGCTTAAAATATTAAAGCATGAATGACTGCAAGATTTTACTCACATGAAAATGAATTAAGCACATGTTTCTGTATCCTTAAATATGGCATATGATTGAGAGTATATCCTGTTAAGATAACATATTCATTGAAAAAACGTGATATGCTTGAAAACAACAAAATATGATTAGCATAATGTGTAAGGAACTGTTGCTGAGTTATTTGATGATTTTTCATTTGTAATAGCGTTCAAAAATTTCATAACAGGCAATGGAAAATGGACAGTTTGAAGTTCCGAGCATATTTTGAATTAAAAATATAACCAGGAATATCATCCCAACTTCTTACTGTGACATCCTTCACTGATAACTGGTACTGGTTTTAGCTCGACATTAAAGAACTTAAAAGCATTCTTGTGCACGTACAGCTCTCTCCGTTTTACAGACCTTTACAATTACTCTTTCACTAAAGTAATCAACCACGTTACAATATAAAAATTTATAAATAAAAATGGACAACTGTAATGTTCCTCATTGAGTTTGAGTTTGAACCACTTCAACATGAAAAGAATAATGATCTATATTCCCACGTTAAATAAGAACCTTAAAGCATTTAACGAAAGAAATAGTAGAATAGCTCAGGCAAAAAGGGCATTATATCAAAATAAGAATTTACTTACATCTGAAAATACAAGCGTAGAAGTAAGGGCACAATTCATTAGGACGTAAATCTGGAGCATTTTCTTTATGGCAGTGTGGCATGGACGATGATAGCAGCGGAGAAGAAAAGGGTAGAAGTATTCGAAATGTGGTGTTACAGAAGAATAATGAAGATAAATTGGATCGACCGATTGAAAAATGAAGAAGTCTTAAGTAGAGTGGGAGAAAAGAGAAGTCTGCTGTAAACTTTAAGAAGAAAACAGAACAACCTAAATAGCCAGGTCTTAAGACAGGATGGCCAGATGAAGACAATCGTTTAGGGAAAAGTGTATCGGAAGAACGACAAAGGAAGGCCTCGTATGAGATGTATGGAACAGGTCGTGAAGGAGGCGAAAGAGAAAACTTATGTTAATACGAAGAGGTTTGCCGATGGAAGAGTCGAGTGGAGGGCTGCGTCAAACAAATCCTAGGAATGTTGACCGATGATGGTGACAGTATTTAACAAAATTTGTAATTCATTTCATGTACAGTTCATCCTTTGACCCCTCTTTCACCAATGAATAATGATAAAGATATGGAGTTAATAATGAAGTAATAAATTTCTTACGTAACTTCTAAGGTATTAAATTTTGCCACACATTCTCAGTTGCTTAATGTGAAGGATTAAGGAAAAGTGTTCGGCCGAATGACAATCAGTGACATGAACTGAAACAGCCATTTAGCATTTTTGGCTGCCTTCGGACCTGTTTTCCGATTATAATTTAACTGTCGCTTTGATTCCTCGTTCTCTTTCCTTTAGAAATCAAATTTGCTAAACGGCTATTAGCGTCAGCGGGGACAACTATAATCATAACTTGTCCCGCGTAATTATGGCCCAGGACTCAAATTAATTTCTGGCAAAGCGACGATGGAATTTTCCTTAAACTCGAAGCACATATCATCTGATACATGAATAGGAGAACCGCATTTTAGGGTTATATTATTATTATCATCATTAATTACATTATATTACAATTTCATTACATTACATTATGCCTGGTGGTAATGATCAACATTTCTTTTTACTTAAGAATTTTTTCTGATAAATCTTGCGACACATTGGAAGACACTCCAAAACAATAATGAAAATATAAATTTCTGTCGCAGTTTACAATTGGTGAGACGAAGTCTCTTTTTGAAATCCTTATGACTCCTTGGGAAAGGGTTTTAAGACTTCTGCAGGTAAGGCGTCCCACATCTCTATCGTTCTGATTGCGAAGGAAAACTTTTCTGTGCCTGTTCTTTGTTTTTGAGGCCTTATTTGGAATTTATGGCCTCTTTCTCTTATTTGCTGTGGATTTACCAGCCTTTTGCTTATTTCCTACCATCCGGTTTCCTTTCTGTACTATTTGTACAGATTCCCTAGCCTGAACGCTACCCGCATCTTCTCAGGGCTTTCCCAGCGCAAAAATTTCAGTATATCAATCACTTTGTCGCATCTTTGTTGCCTACCTAAGACGTATCGCCTTCCTTTGCTTTCTCTCCACTTTTTTATCAGTCCTCTCTCGTGCGGATCCCATGAGCTTGTAGCCAACTGAATTTAGGTTCGAACCATCGTTTTGTACGCCATTTCTTTAACTTCCTTCGAATATTTCTTTAGACTGCGCATAACGAAATGTAGTGCTTTGAATTTCACTGAGAAAAGTGGGAAACTAGCCAACTTTCTCACCTTATTCCACCTTTTCTTCATCTTAAGTAATGTTTATGAACAGAACATATATCTCATTAAAAAAATAATAATGCTGAAACGAATTTAAGGAAAAATGAAAAATAATTTCACTTTAAGTGGCGGATGGCAGATTGGCACGCGATAGCAGTAACACGCGGTTTGGATGAAGCAAAGGAGTAAGATCATGGATAAGTAGGATAATTAAATGGTAGCAGTTGAAGTAATAATAACTCACGCATGGGGGCAGCACATGAAAAGGAAAAGCATAAATTATGACATTGCACGATCCTGCTCGATGCCATTCCTGCTGGCTCTTCGCTGGATAATTTTCATCTTTAACGGATAGTGATGGAATATGTTTTGCCTTGCTCAGAAAGGAGAACCAATGACTTATGAACCAATGATTGATAAAAAAATCACTGATCTAGTCTGCTTAGTGAAATTAATTACCAGGCAAACTTTGATGTAAATAAAATTCTTCATAATTCATAGCAGCGGAATAATCGACGAATTAGTTGGATGAAAAGTTCTTCCCAGCTACCAGTAAATCTAATTTATTACTCAGTAAAGACATCTATGTATTACGTAATGCTTTTTTTTACCACTTTTTTGATCCTTCCTCACCCATCATATTGCTCAAGCACAAAGAACCCCTACACTCTAAATTCCCATGTTAGAGGGGGGAACGCCCGCCCGCCCCTTGTGTCGCCTCAGTGACTGGGACCGAGACACTTATCTTCCAAGGGAAGTAATTGCTACGAACCGGACTGGCGGCAAGAAATTGACGATGCATAATATATAACTACAAATAACATAGGAGTGTCAATGATGTACCACCCAAGGCATTTTACTTACGACATATTACGACATTATCAACCTTGCATTAAAACTAATGTATAAACCGGACCAAGTATAAAATATTACAATTGTATTACGCACAAGAGTTTATCTTAATCCAACCAATACCCTAAAACCCACCGAGAGGGTATGTGGCAGGGGATGAAGATCACCAAACATGCACTATTTACATACGACTAGGCTAGTAAATGCTAGAATGTTACTTAATAGGGTCACATGCAGCTACATGGCTAATATCTACATGGTAAAAGGACAGCTCAAGCATGGAATACTTGGGCTGGTCTTAAACGATTAATACCATATTATTGTTGACATGTTTGGAAATATGGAAACTCCCGAAAATGTTGAGGAGTTACATACGATTTGTTACATCGAGAAATAATTAAATCAAGCAATTGGATGAAAATTTACAAACTATTGCAAGAATTATTATATAATGTTTCACCTTTGAGTGCTTTCGCCAGTTAAATGGTTCGGGCAAAGTCTGGATGATATATATTATTTGTCAAACGTAATCATTTGATCATTTTTATGGCAACCACATTTTAAGGAATAAGTGTCTCTCACAGCAATTCACCATATATTTACTACTCAATTT
This sequence comes from Platycnemis pennipes, assembly GCA_933228895.1. Taxonomy (NCBI): domain Eukaryota; kingdom Metazoa; phylum Arthropoda; class Insecta; order Odonata; family Platycnemididae; genus Platycnemis; species Platycnemis pennipes. Next base: position 119,270,667 of record OW121854.1, on the reverse strand, counting down.
GCACTATATTTCTGTATTTCAAGGCTATCGGTCAATGAATCCACCCAAAACGCGTTCATATGTTAAACGTCCTGAAAGTGTACGGTCGATTATTTTGAATTTTCAATTTGGCAATGAGTTTATGTTTACCTTGCGTTCCATAAATCCAATGGCCACAGATACGAGTTTTGCAGAGCTAGCGCATCATTTGTGATCATCCTTATGCAATAATCCACACAATTTGCTTTATCACAAATCCAAGGGCCGTGTTTAATGCTACTCCTCCCGAAACCGCGCAGTATCGTGAGGCAGGTGGTACCTATACTAGGAGAAAATAAGTGACGAACGTTATGACGCATGTGAACCAACGATCATGATTTTCACTTTTATCGGTAGAAGTGACGTAATTATTCAAAGCATTTGAACTGACGCGTTCCAGATGGATGAAAGTCGATTATTATTCATCTACATCTACATAATACCCTGCAATCCACCTTGAGGTGTGTGGCAGGGGGTGTATTCACACCATACATGCATTATATAACATGCATAAAAAGGATTAGTAATAATATTGTAGTCAACACTTCTCATTTTCAAAAAGATAAAAATAGCAAACAAAGCATGGTCAAACATGCTACTATCCATTGATACGCTCGTATTTATACTATTGGATATATATACCACTATTTATATCCCTAATTGTACGAGTAAGAAAGACATTTTGAATCTGTTAGTTGGGCTACCAATTTCTCTAATTTTGTGCTAATGGTCCAGTGTACCATACTAAGTTGGATTTGGCGTCATCAGTGAAAAGATTATCTTGGAATTTATTTAAGAGACTAAGTCTAAATTTCAACCCACGATTTGACAATGATTCCCATTTTAGTGCATTTAAAAGACTGGCTACGCTAATAAAGTTATCATACCATCCCTTTAAAAATCATGTTCAAGCGCATGTTCAAGTTAATAATATACTTATTTCGTAACATAGGCCTATTATTCTAGTTATCAATAAATTCGGCGGTATATTTCTCCAACTTTCCACTGTGATAGCAACTAGGGTGATCAACAGAGCCGTCGATTTCTTCATTCAATCAGCAATTCTTAGATTTCCCAGAGGAAAGAATGTTTACTTAACCGGGAATCGAATACCGGTTTCGTGCCTTCAATGCGCAGATAGCCACGTAATGCAGCATTTCTGATCCCGATTCTAATAGAAAGATCTAAAAGAGCTATGTCTCATCCACAATTACGGTCCATCAAGGAAGGCACTCGTGATATTTGAGGCATTGTTCTTCTCTGTCCATGAAGATAGACCTCAAACACTATCGCAAAAGGGTAATAAGCCACCACTGTAAGGTTTCTCTCCGCTCAGCATGGCCAATGTGCGCGTCGAAACACTTAATGAAATGAAACAAAACCCACAGTGATAGGTGAATATCTTATACAACTACGTTGTACCCTGCAAGCCACCACATGTGGGCGTGGCAGACGATGATCTTATACAATCCATGAATTACTGACGAGTAATCTGTGATACTAATAGTGATTGCACCGTTAATTATACTATTGATCAGTGATTTGTCAAGATATTAAGTAGTATCCTCTTAATATGGGTAGTGACAGCATGTCACGTAATTTGGTTAATCTAAGCGTCAGTGTGAAAAACAAGTTGTCCGTCCAAATGCAATTCGTCGACACGGGAAGGTTGCTGCTTCGGACCGGGATTAACGAGAAGGCCAGAATCAACCAGGGAAACGCATTGGACACCGCTTCTACGACGCTGGAAATGTTATGCGGTCAAATTCAGCGTAAATCCAAGGTCTTAAGGCCTTTCGTGTGAATAGAGTTCAAGTTAGTTAGTTAGTTATTTAGGGGAGGCGACCGACAGCTGAGGTCATATAGGATAGGTGGGTAATTGGGTAATGGTAGGAGTTTTTAGGGAACGGAGGAAGGGTGGAGAGCGTCGGCATTAGCCTTCTCTTAACGAAAGGCGCCAAGGGGACCACGGCTTAACGTCCCATCCGACGGACGGAGTACTGTACTTGAAATGCCCTCCACTAGGCACTCAAGTGGGGACCGGTTTTCCACTGAAAAATCCGCCACTGCCGGGAATCGAACCCGGGCCCTCGGGATGGGAGGCCAGTACTCTAGCCACCACACCAACCCGATCCCAATAGAGTTCAATCCAACGAATATGATTAGATATAAATAGTACTGGAATATTTAATATTCGTATTCAACGTCAAGTCTACCTCATAACTGGAACGCCAAAGGCTAAGGAACAGATGAGTGGTAGAAGATAAAAGCCTCGAAATGCAGAGATATAACGGCAAGAAGTATAAAAGAGAGTTATATATAAGACAGAATTGCAACATCGAAGCAATTAATATAAAGGATGTTCAAAAAAGGGAATATGGCAGCCATATACACAGGATGAATGATAACAGAGTTGTAAGGGTACGTAGAAATAACATATGGAGAGGAAAATAAGGGTTATATCACCGAGGAAAGTATGAAAAGACAAAAAGGGGCTAGTGGTGCGTGACAAGGGAAGGGATCGAGAGAGAGAAAGAAAAGTTAAGAGGGAGAAGTATTGGGTCCTTGATAATAACCGTAAAATAAGAGTTTATGAGTGGTCTGAGGTGAACTCGTTCTTCACTGCTTAATATTAACAGAATGTGCATGAAATTAGAAAAACACTCGGCCGTGATGACACTGAACAAAGATGGAATCGCGTTTCACCGCCTTAACTCACGAAGACCCCGTTTGCTAAGTGGGACTCGTTGACACCACTTCGATATAATAAATCAGCTAGTTACTTAACCCATTTCACCAAAATCCGGTTAGCCCAAAGCAAAGAACTAATGTGCAGGTAAAAATTGAATTAAGACCGATTCAGTGTCCTTGGCCCCTATGGGCTCACAAAAAATGCTGACTCGTTCACGCCGCAGCCACTCATTAAAAGAAGCTGAGCATTCTGTCGAGATGTGTTCCACGATAAGCGATGAATCACCACTGGAGTTGCTACATCGAGGAGAAGTATACAAAAGATATATTTTTTGCAGAAGCCTGTAGAGTAGAGGCGACGGGCTTAAATTACGAAGGGAAAGTTTCGAGATTGACAGGTATGAATGCGTCTTCTGAAAATGACCAGAGCTTATTCTTAAAGGCGAATAAATTCACTTACCCTTTGCAGATGAGAGTACGCAATTATATTGTTTCACTATTCCAAGCAGAAAACACGAAATATGTAAGTATTTTAATATCATATTCTTATCATTTATAAAGTAAGCTATAACCTGTTCACATAAAGAGGGATGAAATAATGCAAAGACCAATGAAATATGTTAATTAACATGTTTGATAAGTTTATTGATTGATAAATATTAGCTCTCATGAACTGATATCGCCTATCGCATATCTCTATAGAAAAGAAGTTTTGAATAGTTTCCTCTTTTTCCGCACATAAATAAACAGTTAATTTTGGGGAAAAGCAATTTGTTACTTAGTGTATATTTTTGCAATGGAGTGTACCATTTTCAACCTCAATATATCCCAACACTCAAACCAACTACAAACACTCGGAAAACCCATCATTGTATCCGATATTAAGCGACACTGTCTTGGTGTCCTCTTCCTCATAGTCTATGAAGGAGGTTCTGTAGGTTAAGCGCTATAAATAGAGCAGAGAAGTAATTACAGGATGCTAAATAAGCTGGCAGAGCAGTGGTAGAGTTGATTTTTTTAAATGCCCTTCTCTTTACTCCATACTCCCGGAGCGTAAGCAAAGAAATATAACTAGAACGCGAGTACACGTAAACGTTTCCACTCGCACGGTCCAGTATTCTCGCGATTTCATCAATATTGAGTCAGTTGCTGTTAGTGAAAATGCGTACTGCTGACAAACGATGAATTGGAAGCTTAGGGCCCATGCCACTAGATCAATGAAAGCAAGTCACGGCGGCACCCCCTGCTCCCACCGCGCGGAGCCGAATACCGGGCGTGCGGTCGGAAAATCATATGTATTTTTCTGCGCCGCAATTTAATTTCTCTTCAGCTTCGTCTTTATGAGTCTTCAGCAAGTGCTTTGATATAAGTCGCTTGGCAGGTTTCTTACGGAAACGCTAGATACTCTATACTTGACGTAAAATTTTATCTGAAAATAGTGTCCGTCATTTTGTACGGTAATAGCACACAGATGCTTCAAAATAAATTTGATTCTTAGGTATTGCAAAAACAATGCAATGTTCAAGTAACTATTTATTCGATCAAATTCCTCCCACAACGTCACCATCAACTTAACTTGGAAGAATGGGAGAAAAATGAGGGCAGGAATTTGTTTTGAAAATTTGGTCATGATTGAGCCCCTCCTCCCCCCTAGTATCTCCTTAATGGATAAAAATCATGTCAAATAACGCAATATTTCTTAATCATCAATATATTGTGAGTATTTGAGTAAAGTTTCAAGTTTAAACCATAAAAAAATCAAATTTGGACTTTTTTCCAGCCTTTTCGAATTTCGATCACTGTGCGAAGTTTTGATTCCCGACTTCTTCAAGGCTTCTCTATGCTTGAACTCTTCACTGAAAACAGCGATTGAAAAATATAAGTTGCTAATTTATTGGTGTGCAATGTGAAAGGTGATATCAATGATATCTTCTTTCAGTTTATTTAAGGATAAGTTTGGAGGTAAGGTTCCTTCATTCAGAACCTCTTCATTCAAAAGACTTGAATACGATGTCATTGTAGGACCTAAGAAAATTTCACTCATACCAACATCATTAAATCGTGGGACATATCATCATTAAAATTCAGAGATATCATAGAGATAGGTACTCATTTATTTTATTTATCTTTGTCTTACTTTAATATGCGAATTTCAGGACTCAAAGTAGTCTCTTAAATTGAAAAATTGCCCGATAACATCCATGCCCCGGAAAGTGAAAATCCTCCTCGGGCGAGATTCGAACCCGCGACCCTGGGATCGACAGGTGAGGGTTGGCGGGGAACGGTACTTACGTATTGTAGGTTTTAGTAAATTTTCATGGTCTACTGAAAAGGTGATCTTCAGGCATGACAGGCATAATGAAAGAGGATCTTTACTCTATTACCGGTTTTACTACCCATTAGGTATAAGAAACTCGCTGCATTTTGCTGCATTGCACTCCCCAAAAGGGCTGTTTTGTTATACGTGACAATACTGACCATTTGGGTGCCACATAATGTTGCAGGATGTCCACGCCTGGTGTAGAGGTACGTTTTTGCTTAAATGAACTGGGAGGTGATAACAAAATACGCCAATAAATTTTCAAGCTATATTTATCCATCCAGTTTTCAGTGAAGAGTTCAAGCACAGAGAATACATATTTCATCAAGGAATTGGTATGAATTTATTTATATCTATGTCTACGACATACCCTGCAAGCCACCTCGAGGGTGTGTGGCAGGGGGTGCATCCACACCAGGAACAATGACACAACAAACAGACAAAAACAGACAAAACAACACAAAACAACACAAAACAAACACCACACCTTTAAAAGTAATTAGGGGAAAAAAAGGAAAAACTACCAAATCCTAATCATGCAGGACACACCCACGAATACCATGCATGACTTGAAATCCGACGCCAATTTAATAGATACCTACTACTGCATGCAAAGAAAGAAGCCATGCATGCGAGTAACACGTTGAGTTGAACATGCAGGAAATAGAAAATATTATCGACCTACTCTGACTATTACCTCTATAATTATTACCGATTTATGCGACGTCTAATGTTCTGATTCTGGTCTAATGATCTAGAATCGTACGTGGAAAAAATGACATTTTAAACCTGTCCGTCCTGCAATCTACCTTATTAATTTTATTAGAATTATCGAGCCTACCATAATGTTGGAGCCAGCAATATATTATTAACGTCATTAATGAAATGTCCCTCCTTAAATTTTTCTAGAAGATTAAGTCTATAATTCAGTCTACGTTGTGACCGTGATTCCCATCCCAATTCGGCTAACATACCAGACACACTACTTTGCCTATCATAAAACCTTTTTGCATATGTCGCTGCTCTTCGTTATGCTTGATCTAATTTGTAAATTAAGCCTGCTTCATAAGGGTCCCATATGCTCGCAGCATATTCTAAGAGTGGTCTAAAAATTGAAAAATTTCAACGTTCCTTCACCCTCTCCTCACTCTTCCCTAATATTCTTTTAACCCCAACTTTCTATTTGCTTGACTGCATATTTCCCTGATATGTTTCCCCATGATAGATTCTGAGTTAGCGTTTACCCTAAGTACCTACTTAACTGATTCCTTGTTTACTAATTCCGTACCTGGAAGGGGCTGCAGATCCGTAAATCATAAAAAAATTGTGCTCGACGAAAAGTCCGGTCTTTGATAGGTGACGATAGAACTCACCCCGCACTAAGCCGTCTGCATATGAAATTCACACATTAAGGGTAGGAGGGTCTGTTCCTTTCACTGAACCACCTGTGATTTCCTACGAGGTTCTGACACGCAGAAAATCGAATAGCGGACGCACAGTCAGTAGCTAAGCGCTCTACCCACAGGATCATCACGACCTCCTACTTAAATCATACGTCATCACAAAACATCATATTAAAAATTTTCAAGTACATCCTGAAATGTTAAGCAGATCAGGGAACAGTAAGCCCACGAGCTCAATGCATTGATATGCAAATGGCATTCGATGGTCAATTATAGAAAGTGGTTGAACCAAATTTCATCTCAATGAACTATAACATTTGACCTTCATTCAATATTAAAACCTCTTTTCTGGCCTCAATTGGTGCGTATGTATCGTCTCTTATTATTCTCGTATGGAAGCAGAAATTACATATTATTATGAATGGTATTTAAAGACAGATTACAGATCTGTATGGAACTCTAAGGCTATTTGAAAATCATGCATTTTTTCTTAAAATAGATATATTCTAGCATTTTCATCAAGCATTCAAGCAAGTGAACGGGAAGAATGGAAAAGGCAGGCCTCGTATGAGGTACATATATGAAACAAGTTGTGAAGAATGTAAAATAGAAAAATTACGTTAAAATGAAGAGGTTGGCCGATAAAGAATCGAGTGGAGGGCTGCGTTAAACTAATCCTTGGATTGTAGACCGATGATAATGATGACGATATTCTCTTCTCCTAATCAACTAAGTATTCTCCTTTTCAGAACAGCCGTCAGTATCTGGTCATCTTTTACTTCCAGCTCTACTTATCTGCCAAACCTCTTCACAGTTTCTTCCTGCACCGTTCTCTCCCCTTTAATTACGCCTACTACTGCACCACACCTTCCTTTCCGTCCATTGTCCTCTCTCCATTCTTCTCCAGGCCTAGATCTCCAACCTATTCTTAATCTATTTCTCCAAGGTCTACGTTACGCAAGTGTGCAACCTCATGCTCCAGATATAACGCTTTTCATCTTCACCAAAAATATATTTTTTTACCATACCAGTAAAAAATTTAATCTTTTTCATTTTTCTTTCCTCTACTTGTTTTTTATCAGTCGGTGAATGGATTTCTTTCTACACTATTCTTCTCCAAACAGCTTTAGTACAACGCCAGTCTTTATAAAATATACTACTTAATTAACGAAACTATTCACCTTCTACTTACTGTTTCTGCTAACACCTAACGCTGACTCCTTTTACCTGGAAAATCTGTCATTTCGAATTTTCCATTATTAATTCCATATCTGAATCAGTTTTTCGTTGATTGTTTTCTAATGATACACCACGGCTAATAGTGCTTAGTTATATGCAAATGCAAATATATCGTCTCCTATGCAACTTCCATTATCATCACATCCAGCCCTCCCTACGCCTCATGTGCCCTTTCTTTGGTGTATAATTAGTGGAATACTAGAAGATACGGACGATCCCACACTACCATAGACTCAAATCCTCAATCTCCTGAACATTTTTAAGTTAATTTGAACGATTCGCCCACCATAAAGATCACTTTATGGGAATTTGTTGGGGTTACATTGAGCATACTAGCGTGAGTGATACAAGTTGATAATTAAAATTACCATTATAACTAAAAAATTGATGTATGATATGCCAAATCTTGTTGATAATATATTACTAATAACTGATATAGACATATTTACAATTATGGTAATAAATGAAACCGGAGATATAAAAGAAATGATTTGGAGTGTCCGTTTTATTAGGCATCGATTTAGGCCTGCTCAGTGGTAAAAGAGATTGTAAGGCATGAATAGTCATTTCTAGAGTGAATATCCCCGGAGAAAAAATTAGCGTACTGAGATTCACTGATGACATATCACTCATAGCAGAGACAGAGAGGGCTCTGAATAAGGCTCTAATAAACATGGAAAGGACATTGGCCACATATCAGCTGAAGATCAATAATAGGTACACTGAAATATTGGTGTGCAGCAAGAGAAAAGATGCCAAAACCAAGGTTATAAACTATATAAATAAAAAAAACTTGGGTGAAAGAGTTCTGTTACCTGGGAAACCAAGTTACCATCGGCGGAAGAAGCAAGAAAGATATAGTCAGTAGAATAGCCCAGGCACAGAGGGCATTCTATCAAAAGAAGAATCTAATTACAGGTGGAAATACAAGTGTAAAAGTAAGGAAACAATTCAGAACGTGAATATTGAGCATGTTTCTTTATGGCAGTGAGGCATGGACGATGATAGCAGAGGAGGAGAAAAGGGTGGAAGTATTCGAAATGTGGTGCTACCGGAGAGTAATGAAGATAAAATGGATCATCCGAGTGACAAACTAAGAAGTCTTAAGAAGAGTGGGAGAAAAGAGAAGTCTTCTGAAGACCCTAATAAGAAGACGGGACAATTTAATCGGTCATGTCATGAAACATGATGCCCTGATGAAGACAATCGTGGAGGGAAAATTGAACGGGAAGAATGACAAAGACAGACTTCGTATGAGATATATGAATGAGATATAGTTGTGATCGATGTAAAAGAAAAGTACGTTAAGGCGAAGAGGTTGGCCGTTGAAAGAATAGTGGAGGGCTGCGTCAAACTATTCCTAGGATTGTTGACCGATGATGAGGATGCATATTCAAGTCGCCGTTTATGGAGCGGATAAATCGGTGTAAGTATTAATAACCTGCCAGTTACCGTCACATAATGACCATCTGCCAACTTAAGCGGCCATTCGATGCTCTGGTGGAGGTAACAGCTCCCATTCGACCCCCTCCCCATCTCACCCCAGTCTCGAAGCGCCTCGACTAATTCGAGGGCTAATCTGGGATCGGCCGATACCTGCTCCTCCGCCCTTTTCCCATTGTGTGCCTCGTCACACCCTCCCCTGAAGGTCGAGAGTTCAAATCCAGTCCAGATCGCACCTCGTTAGCCCGGATGGAGCTTTAATGGGAGTGAGAAATGCGCCCGGTACCATAAACAAACTTCTTAATTGGACGGACAGAGTCAACGAGGCGAAATGAATCGATCTCTTTCATCGCGTGATTAAGTGTCGGGCGAAACAGTGTGATCGATCGGTGAGCCATATCGATGCCTCGAATCGTTCAATATATATTGACTGGTTTCACTCACATGTGTCAATGCAAATACTGCCTCACAAAATCGCAGCGGTAGAGTAAATGTTGGTATTTAAGCTCATATTTTACAATGCTAAATCTCCATGTTATACTTCTAAGAATCTCTTCGGTACCAAATGTTTTAGCTTGATGGAAACTCTCCAGAAAATGATGAGACAATGGTCACATTGAATCAAATATGAGACATTGCAAATTAGGGCACAGTATTATGCTTAAAACATCCCAAGAAGATTAATAAAAATCGGAGATTATTCGCAGAAATAAGTGCTTTACATAAAATAATTCCTGCATTTAAGAGATCCAAGGCTTCAAACAGAAGTATGCCTACATGCGGCGGGAAATATTCATATGAAATACTGTATTTACTTTCCCACATTCATACCTTAATGTCCATTAATGTAACTCATTTTAAAGCCTCTTTTAAGCCCTCGAACCATAATCGCCCTCTCTCTCTTTTTCGTACTCAAGAGCATTTTATAACCACTGCTCAACCACCACTGCTCAACCATGTCCGAAGCCAAGGAATTGACCAAAACTCGAATGGTAATTTTGGAGGGAGAACAATGGATGCAAAAACGGCAAGGTACTCTTTCAGCGAATCCAAATTAAAAAATTATCCAAACTTGGAGAAAGTCGTAATCAAGTGACTTTATAGCTATAATAAAGGCGATGTACCTTATTTATTGAAATTATTGCGAAGGTTTGAAGCTCAAATTAACGGTGAAGCACCTATTATTTATTTGAATTGAAGAGCTAATATGATTATTTTATAGTGTATAACTGGCGTATGTACACATAAAATGGTGGTTGACAAACCAATATCAGGAACTTCGTCCCTTTCACGTTTTCATTTATGGACTTGAACGACTCAGTTTGTGGCATCAAACGGCCGGCCGTTACGAAACCCAACCCAAACATCCCTGGACTAGATGAGATCATCATCCAAGATATCCGACTTATAAAAGACTGCTTGGCTCCAAGTTTTCAACCCGCATTACGGTGCATTTGTATGCAACTTAGCTCTGAACACGTCCGAGCACGAAGCTTAAGCGGCTGTAAACAAATAAGCCTTGTCTGGCATTCTAAATACCCGAAGAGTCAAAGAGGGAGGGGTCGAGGTTCTCAAAACATTTCGAGGCGTATCTGGAAATCTGATCTGGAAAACTGCCTCGCACTCGCTGATGAGGTTAATTGCGAAAGTATCCTTTGGCTAAACTGCTGTTGGAAGGAGCTCGAGCAGGCAAACATAGGCTTTCGCGAGACGACCGCAGGGGCTAATGAAACTATCGATTTGGACGTCCGAAACAGCTCAGCGTCTCGTAATACGGAATGGCGCCGTAAATTTCGCGGTAACGGTGTCGCGGATGGAAAAAGGTACGCGGGAGACTCATTGATGGAAGGAAGTGGAGGGGGGAGGCTGAATGGGTGAAGGAGCGAGTTGGGGATAAGACGTCGAGCGTCTCAAAAAGTCTCAAGATGGAGAAGCAGAGGTCTGCGTCTTTTTTCTCTCTCCCCCCCCACTATTATTGCCTCCCACACCCCCAGGTAGAAGGGGGGGAGGGGTCTGAGAATGGGGGCCAAGGACACCCAGTGGCCCCACACCCGAGGAGGCGGGCCCTTGTCTCAGGAGGAGTGAAAGGATTCCCCCCCCCCCCACTCAAGCGTCGAAGAGGAGGAGGGGGAAGAGGGGTGGGTGGGTGTCGGTAGGGGAGGGGAAGGATTACGATGATGCCGATGACGCGACCTTCGACCTCTGGCTGGTCATCGCCCCAAATGAATTGCCGCCGCCGCCCCGCACGGGAGCCATGACCAACGCGTTGCTGTAATTACACTAATTGATCTCCGCGGTCACCCATGGTCACAAGGCGGTTCTGCGCGATCCAATCAACGCCTGCCGAGGCTGGATGAATCCGTCGGCAAAGTTCCAGCCAGCAAACACGCATGAAAGGCCACATTTGACTGCGAGGGCAATCCGCAAAATGATAGCAGATTGAAAAAGCGAAATCAGAGTTATCATTTTCTTCGCTCACATACATTATATGATTTATGGTAACATTTTGATGTGCCATTAAAAAGTTACACTTCGACTTCACTTCCATGTGTCTTTTAGCCTCAAAATGAAACCACTTCGGTCACATATCAGAAACGTCTATAAGCACAGCTTGTCATCAGAAAAAAGGTATGGTATTAAAAGGAAGCTAAATTAAAACACGGGTAAATAACGACAAAAATTGTCAGTTAGAGATAAAGTTTTCCTTAATTGATGAGTCAAAAGTCGTCAAAATAATGTACGTTGGCCAACGATGACAAAATGACAGATTGGAGGAAGTCCACATGTGTTATTCGCGAAAAGTAAATTTACTTTTATTTACCAAGGAAATGGTTTTAGGCTTGACCTTGCGGAATATATCCATTTCAGTCGAAAAAAAAAAATAGATTTATAAGCCGTAAACTCAATACTGAAAACATGAAAACATTAAACTTCTTTTGGGGATAACCTTTGCCTCACCAGAGATTCGGTCATCTTCCAAATTCGGCATGAATGGCTCATTGAATAAAGAAATGATAGCCCTAAGGCCCTCGGTAGGGAGACGATGATATAGGTCGTGACGCGGGATGACCTTACTTTCTTGAAGGCTTTTCAAAGTAATTTGAATAATGCAGTGTGCATTATGGGGATAGTTAATAGCCAAATATTACAAATTTACATCCAAATTGTGCCTTGCAGCGAATCAAAGACCCAGTTATAAGCCATAGGATCCGCCAGCAGTTCTTAATCGTACGCGGCCGTATTCAGCAAGCTCGTGGCACACAAAAATACATTTAATAGAAATCTTCACTAAACCATGTGCAATTAAATATCAGCATTTTCAATCCGCATTGCCTTCGGGTTGTACCAAATGCTTACAAAATTTAATGATGTTGATTATTTTCTTCTACTTTACCGAAGAGTCCGAATACAGGCGTGTTGCATTAGAAGCTAAGACTTGTATGTAATGCTGGTAAGGTTACCGACAGCTGAGATGATTTGCCTCATGTGTGATCATTTGGTAATGGGGAAGAGCAAGGATTTCACAGGGAAGAAAGAAAGGGTGGAGAAAAGCCCGGCTTCTCTCCACCCGGTTTAGCATGCTCGTGACGGAAGTGGAAGCCGTGCTAAGGGTTGTTATGTGTAAAACAGCCTATCCGACGGAAGGAATAAGGGAGTGTTATCAACAGAGCTCTCTAGTAGGTACCGTTGTATCAATGAAACCGTGATGCCACTGCTGGAATCCACACCCATGTCCCCGGCATGGGAATCTAGTATTATAGCCACCAAACCACCTTGATCCCTCAGGCATCTGCGCATTCAACTCCTGTGAAACGACAATTCTGCTCCCGTTAAATATTATAAGGGAAAGAAAGTACCACTAGGGAATATATTCAAAGGAAAACCAAAGTTTGCGGCAGTTTAACTCACATTATCGGAGTAGCACAAGGAGGAAGAGGTAGGTATAGAAAGACAGCAGACACACATTTAAAAATTTTAGATGAGAGTGGTGCAATTTCTGCAGGAAGTGCACGGAATGCACAATGAACAATGATCATATTCCATAGTTGTGAAAGTTACCAAAAAAAATTAACTGATTAAAGTTAAAGGTAATCTCTGTAAAAAGTAACTAGTTAAAGTTAAAAGTAACTTTTCTGATAAAATAACTTTTCTTTAAAGTTTTAAAGTTAAACAAGTAACTTTTCTGAAAAGTAACTTTTCTTTAAAGTTTTAAAGTTAAACAAGTAACTTTTCTGAAAAAGTAACTGATTAAAGTTAAAGTTTAACAAGTAACTTTTACGTTAAAAGTTACTTTTTCAGTTACTTTGGCAATTTGGATGCTGCTGTAATAGAGGAATTGATGGTTTTTTGCTTTGACAAACGACGCGATACTGAACATTGTCATTGTGGTTTCTTCCATCCGTATCCATTTGTTTAAATAAATTGGGAGTGGGGATTTTCATTTTAACTCCATTTAGTGTCCAGAGTGTTGTTGGTCAGGTTTCCTAGTGTCTGCTGAAAGCATTTGGCGATTTTTCTGAGGTGGAGATACAAATCCGGGACTTTTAAGTAGTCGTGAATGTAAGACTTTCTGACGAACCATGGTGGGTCTGTAATTTGCCGCCAAACTTGCTCTGAGCGGCAGAAAGTGCTGTAAGGTTAGTTTTTGATCTCGATCCCCACATTGCGAACTAAAGTATCCGTTCACAATTGAAAAATTGCAGTGGAAGCGTCTTACTTATATAGAGTTACAGTAGATGCTAAGAATGTGCCTGCACACTTTTCTCGCGATTCTCGCTGATGTATTGACGACGCAATGTCGGCGAGTAAGGCATACGTAGACTGGCGCATTTTAACAGATACTTTAGTTTGATACTCCCCCTCGATACACATTCTAGGTTTTTAGGCGACCCTTTTTTCTCGGCTTCAACTATGTAGTATTGACGACATGATGCCACCGAGTAGGACATACGAGCCCTCCAGGACATTGTCTTCGCGTGGTTTCGTGTTTTCTCGTCTGAGGGTGCGTTCCTAAACTTTGGCGGTCACTCCCCTCAGCCCCGATTTTGTTTGAATGTATGTGTTCGTGTAGGTCAGGGGTGGCGACCCTTTTGGCGATTGAGTGCCATAGTTTATGAAATCAGAGTATACTCGCTCGACTCGCGTGCCAAACCAACGAGTAAGATAGCGGTATTGATCGAGCGACCTACCAGAATAGGTTCGCCACCCCCGGTCTAGGCCTATTCATTGAATTCTTGCACAACTACCCTTGCATTCTTAGATACCGTTTTATTTTCCCATTTGTCTGTTGGGCAAGCATTGTAACCAAATTCGGACAGGCTGACATTCAGCAAAAATTTAGCCAAAAAATTAACTGAAGTTAATTTTGTGTCATTTAATGCATAATTTTAACGATTAAAAGTGAAAAGTTAAATCTTCTTAAAAGTAACGATTAAATTAAATAGTTAACCATATTTTTAAAGATTAATTTTAATCGTTACATTTTAAAATCGTTAATCCCAACTATACCATATTCACATATCAGTATTGGCAATGAAAAGGAAAGGGCAATACCAATTTAAAGCTCCTTAAAAGAGAAACACAGAAGACTAAATAGAGGCCCAAATTTAAGTCATCACATGGTAGTTATATGCATAGCATATAACTGTATTATTCACTAATTTGGCTGAAGTTTTTGAAGTAATTAGTAAAATAACTACCACGAGCTTAAAAATCATTAGTCATGTAGTAATTTATGAACAAAAGATTCACGTAAATAGCTCGTCTTTACAACAAATGACAGCTCTACAAGAATAGCCATTTATTCTAAGCTAATCTTCCTCTTTCATTAAAAAGATTATATATTAAAATTTTCACTATTATAAAACCTACCTTTTTTCTTATAAAGTTAAATCTAACAGCTATGGAAATTATTAACGGAATAGATGATTCTGGCACTACAAATAGCTCAGGCGATGAATAAGAAGGAAAAAATAGCCAAAAAGTTACTAGGAAATAATGTTGGCCAACGCGAGATCTCAAGGTCACCGCTGATGACTGTGACTTCTTATTACTCTGCTTCATTCCTTTTTTTTTATCTTGATTTAGTCCCAAATGAACGAAATGTATTACGCCGATTCAATTACGTGCTTGCATTTAGTACGCATAGTTAAGATTCGTTTGTCACTAGAAATCTTCTACGATAAGCAATCGAGTGCTCACCAGGAGAATTTAGTACGCAACAAATGAACTGGATAGAAAATAAGTTTCATCTTTGCAATCATGTATTTAAAAATTACGGCATTCGTTTACAATATGTGTAGGTACACTCGTGAAATATAGAAATTGTTGATTCCAATCATGAGGCAAATTTATTATCAATCTCAGTTTTCTTTCCGAAAAACTAAATGCACCATGTTTGCTATCCAGCCCAGATAGCCGGCAGCGGTTGCTGTAGCGGCTAGTAATTCATAAGTAAGATGGGTTTGTGTCCTTCACGTAATCATTTGAAAAATGTGTATGTATTATGTGTTTTTTTTAATCAGTCCCCATGTCGTAGAAAGAATTATCTTTAATGCTAACCTTATTTAAACCCGTAAGCCAATGTTACGTTGCATGTAATTTGTGTATTGCGTTACAGGGAATGGTATAAATAAGTTTCTACAAAAAGAAAGAGGGAATTTTTTTATAAAATGTCAACAGAAATCAGAAATGACGAATATTTCGTTGTACGATCTGAAAGTAGGAAGTTACTTTTCTTGCCGTCTTTTTCTCGCTGTGAATGGATACGTTGGCCGGGCATCGCAACAAATCCAAAGTGTCTGAGACCAAAGCGGGTTTCGATCCAGTACGTTAAGGTTAGCCGCCAATCGCGGTTAACCTCAAGGCTACGACCTCTTTCGGTCTCCTGTCTTCGGGACCAGCGCATACTGTTACACCGTCCACCTATGTAATTCAGATTTATCTACTTCCCGTGTAGATAGCTGAGGATGACAAATATTTAATGAAGAGTGGCCATTTATCGAGGGTAAATAGAGCATGAAAAGTCAGGGGAATTTCATCGGAGGAATTTTTGCAGACATTGAATTTGGTATAAATTTAAAAATGGGGATTAAGAAAATGAAGACAATTACTTCACATTAAATCAGTACGATTCAGTTGCTTTTGGAAAATAGAAATGAAAAATTGCGTTTTTACAAGTGCAATTACTACGCGCAGGTTGGTTATCAAATACTCCTGAATACTACAAATTTCCCTCTTCAATTGGTGAAGAACTTTTGTATTGTCCTAACAAGCTCTGCGAATTGTCCTTCAATTCCACCCTTTAAATGCTATTGAATGAAACAGATAAAATTTTCAATTTGAGTGATTCCAAGATGTTAGTTTTAGTTTCAAATCTGTTTAATTCAATAAAATTTGATTATGTCCTGCCATTATTATAGACACCGGTAAACGATATGATGAAATATTTCTCCTTTGCATGAGTATGGTGTAAAGCATATAATTAATGTGAGATATATTTTGCTATCTGTAAAATGAAAACACCTACTTGTTCTTTTTATTTTGCAGTGGGTGAAAATAATACTTAGAGCTTTCATTTGTTGTGCATTTTATGCTACGTATCGTTTTGTGCATTATATGATTGTATTTGTGCATTGTGCATCTTTGGGCATTTTATGTAATTTCAAAGTATCTTGAAGTGAATATACTCTCCATGTCGTTGCTTAATTTTATAGTTTATATGAAATAAAGGGAATGGTTTAATCCTTGTACTGTGTAGCTTACGGACTTTCTGTCAGTAATTTTGGGAATGGAGATTTGAAGACATAAATACCAGAAGTAATATTTCAGAATAATTGAACAGCAGTTGTGGTCTCCATTGAATAAAATCTCCAGACTGTAGGGCACTCAGATACGGAAATTGAACCAGGAAAAAAAGTCTAATATTACAGCTGGAGAAGTAAGGAAACAATTCCTCAGAACGTATATCTGGAGCATGTTTCTTGACGCCAGTGAGACGTGGGTGATAGCAGTAGCGGAGAAGAAAAGGATGGAAGCATTTGAAATGTGGTGCTCCTGAATAATAATGAAGATAAAATGGATCGACCGAGTGACAGACGAAGACGTCTAGAAGAGTTGGAGAAAAGAAAAGCAGACAGAAAACTCTAAAAAGAACTTAATCGGCCACATCTTAAGACACAATGGCCTGATGAAGTCAACCGTGGAGTGAACGGGAAGAATGGAAAACACAAGCCTCGTATGAGATATATGAAACAGTTTATGAAGAAAGCAAAAGAGAGAAATTACGTTGACATGAAAAGGATGGCCGATAGAATCATCGAGTAGAGGGCTGCGTCAAATACGGATGATGAGGTCTGCATACGAGTTTAAGCACAAAAAATCCATAGAATATAACCGATTCTGAAATAAATTTAGGTCAACACCTAACACGCATAAATTCTAGGCCTTATGTTCTGTTCGGCACTTATATGGGGCTTTATGGAAATTATAGTAGCTAAGAAGTAGTCTCTTATAAATTGAGTGGTTTCACCGACCTTTCTTTATTGTATGTCATTGCCTGTGCCTGTCCTTGAACTTTATAGAATTAGGTTTTAAGGTGTATCAACTGCCGAAAAAATACTGCTAATCGCACCCTAAATTAATGCTAAGATGGTGCTTGAGGGTGGACTTGAACCCACAATCTTAGGGTAGCCAGGCCGGTGAATTACCGACCCGAATATCATGGACGGCCTATGTATCTTTCCGTTCCCTAAAGTGGCATACGGACTATGTACATGCATCATCATTAGTCATCAATCCCTAGATTTATTTGATGCCGCTCTCTAATGAGTTCTTCTATCGGCTAACCTCTTCATAGTTACGTATTTCTTCTCTTTCACATCCTTCATCACTTGATCCATATTATATAGGTACATACAGATAGACAAAAATAGCTTAGCAAGTGAAAAAAAAGCTTCCTGGCCCTCGATGGGCCTGCTGAAGAGAAAGAAAAACGCATCACCAAGATATGTGCTTTGCTTGTCTCCACCAAAGCGGGGAAGATTTCAAGAATCCTTGGAAAACACAAGATAGAGAGGATTCGTGGACCACTGGAAAAATTAGGGAGTCAACTCGACCGGGTAAAAGACAACCTGGGTCTCAAGACTTGCGGTGTGTAACGAATTCCATGTGAATGCGGAGAAGTGTATATTGGTGAAACGGGCCGCACCGTATTAAAATATTATTATATAAGGTGACGAGCACAAAACGACTCCAGACTGAATGGTCGTACGTCAACCTCGTTCAATTTCAGAACGCATAATTCAAAAGAAAATATGCGAGAAACCGTCTATTTCTACTTTCCATTGATCATAATATTTTCATGACATTATTAAAATATGAGATGATGAGAATTCTACTATATTTGCTCATATCACTCCTACGTCTGACATACAACTAACTTATAACGGGAATGACTAACTTACTGACTAACTAACGTATAACTAGATGACGAGAATTCTACTCTCTTTGCTCCTACCATTCCTACGTCTAATATATAACAACTTATAACGAGAATGGCTAACTTACTTATAGCTAACGTATAACTAGCTAACGAGAATTCTACTATCTTTGCTCCTATCATTCCTACGCCTAACGTATAACTTAACTTTTTTCTGCTGTGATCTGGCTCCATTCCATCCTCACCACCTTCTTTGCATTCACCCTTCTATGTTATCTATCCATTATCCTTGTCCTATCCTTTGTATATTTATATAGGTGATTCTAGATACTTCAATTTCGATTGAATGGTTGACTTTGAACAATAATTATGTAGTAAATATGCTGGCTACAATCATTAGATCTAATCTACAAAAAAATTAGACGATGAAAAATGTGAATATAAATGTTGTAGAATCTGAATGACGAGGTATATGTTTTGGAACAGTTCGCATGTGTTATGTGTCGCTATTACTAGCGTACAAGTTGGGGAGGATGAGCCGGTGTCGCACAGTTTAAAGTCTCGTCCCGGCTTCGGTCATTAATTCAAGCGCTGCAAAGTTTTCTTTTTACGCGTCCTCAAGATAGATGGCTTAATAGATGGCGAAACAGCTTTCCCTCATCCCGGAGTGTGTCATATATGGCGAAGGAAAGAGATAATCATGAATTTATCTACGTGAAATTACGTGAGTGGTTCTTTGTCCAAACTTATCGCGACCGGTGAATTCGGGGCATAAATTTTATTCAAACATTGGAGCGGAGTGACTCATTCTAAAGCCAACAGGTCACCATACATAACATAAGTTGCAATGGTTAGGCTTCCACCTTCAAGGCTACCTTAAGTTCGCCATTGAATTCATTTTTTTTGTGCTCAATTCCAGAATTAAAAAAGTCTTAAATCTTTAATCAAAGCAAACGACACCAAATTTTCCAACACCAATAGAACTCAACTCTATAGGAAAGTTGCGTTCAATTGCTCTAGTATTTCCTCTGAGGCCGGTAACGAAGCGAGTAAAGAAAAAACGAACAGCATCAATATTCTTGAAGACCTGCAAATATTCGTGACTATCTCGATTCGTCTCCTCCAAATGGAATTTTTGAACAGAAGTGTTGTACACACTTTTAAGTTAAATTTACTAACAGCCGGTTTCATGGCGTTTCGATGGTTATATATAAATACACACAATGCCTTGCAAGCCACCATAAAGGTGTGTTGCATGGGAGTGAATTTGCACTAAACATGCATTTCACCCCATGCGCAAAAACGATTAGCAATTGCATTCTAGTTTACACGTCACTATTTAAAAAATACCAAAAAACCATACTGTTAGTTGGGTTAGCTCTAAGTCCCTATACCACCATGCAACAACCTAAGCCATCTATTGATACACTTGTATTTATCCTATTTGATACATTTACAGCTATTCAAATCCATAATTGCGCAGGGAAAGGATGACATTTTGAATCTGTCAGTTCGGCAATCAATTTCTCTAATTTTATGATTATGGTCCAGTCTACCATAGTAAGTTGATGTTCGCAACATAGTCATCAGTGGCTATATTATCTTGAATTTTATTTAAGAAATTAAGTCTAAATTTCCACCAACGATCAGACAATGATCCCCTTGTTAGTTCATCTAACAGAAAAATGCATGTTATATCGCACTCTCTAGCCTCACGCAATTCTAATCCATTCCAATTAATTGATCCAATTAATCCAATGACGAACAAGACATTCATGCCCAGGACGGAATTCGAACCCGCAATCCTTGTGCTACGAATCCGACGGCAAGCCAATTAAATCTAAGGACGTCTCACCTGGTTACCATGGCTGGCTACCTTGAATCTAAATATTGATTTGATGCATCTGGTCGTTCGATTATTTCCAACCACGACATAAAAAAATATCGAGACGGCAATGATTGATTGAAATGTTGCTTTTAGATAAATGGTGATATGTCGACAAAATCATCGAATCCCAGTACTGACTGAAACTACTGAAAATGTAGGATACAACTTATAATGCATGATATTTTCCTGCTATTTTGTCCGTATCGACATTGATTCCTGGGAATATCATCGCCTACATTACTCTATCTCAAGTGATCTTTGGACACCTTCGGTTCTCATATCCAAAGTACTCGCACATGTCTCTTTGAATGAAGCATCCAAAGGGATAGGGGGCATATTACAACTCCTTGTCACGTATTCAGTTGTGATGCCTCATTCAAATGTTTGGACAAATCCTTTCCTTCACTTCTGATTTGGGTGAGACATTCAAACCTACGATTATCTCATCCAAAGTGTTCTTTCGGTTCCTAAATGATTTTTTTCATTTTTTGCACTTCGGGGAACGAAATAAACTACTGACATCATGAACATCGTTTATTTTCACCAAACTTCACTGATATTTTTCTATGTCAATGGCAAAAATTACTTTATTCACCGTTTCCTGTATTTATGTAGTCCTAAATAATTCTCATTTCTAAGCATAATGGACATAAAATTTTATTTATCTGATAATAGACGACTGCATCATCAGAAACTAATTAGAGTTCACTGGAAATTTCGTCCAAAATAGCGTTGACGCAAATGAGAAGTAGCACGGGATCAATATGACTTCCCTGTCGAACACCGGAGGTCACCATGGCCTTATTCGTTTCGGCTTGTAGTCATTGAAAAATCAACCAACGTGAACGCCAGTTTTATACTTCAAATCATTGTGCCACTCTTGGTGAAAGGAATAAATTTTAATGGGATTTTTTGAGTCCGCGTCAACTTCATGAGGCTTGCCATTCTTTTGAAAGTATTTGCTTAGATTTGCTTGGATTTAGATAAAAGGTTCAGGTTTTGGACCTGATATGATAGCGAAGATATTCCATAAGAGCAAACAACTTTGCTCTTATTTTAATGTCTTCAAGTCCAATACGGCGTCTCTTGAAAGACGTTCCATTTTCAAATTAGCAAAATACATCCACCTCTGTCCGGTTTACTTCACCGGCGCTGAAAGGTGATTGCCTGAAACTCAAGCCTAATTTGGCGTCCACACGGCGCTTGCAAAAACGCGGATTCTCGTAGTTTTCTCCATTGAATGAGAGTCCTTGAAGCATGTGCATTGCAAAATAGTGTTATATCTTCAAGGTGGTATATCTATTGTGGGAATTCGAGAGTGAATTCAACTGTTTTTCTGGAAGTATAATTATATTTGGGAACCAACTTAGCCATGTCATTCATCTCCAAAGGTAAAATAGGAATATTTGGCCAGCTTCGTTTTTAAATTCGCCCGGGAGACCGGAAAAACGTGTTAGCCCGCTGACGAGAACTTTACTCGAGACTTCACGAGCACATGCGATTAAGTTGATTAGGATTTTTACGGGTCAACTCTTTATTTTAGACTTGAGCGTAAATTTAACGAGATCAAGGCTGAGGGAACGAGCGAGAGACTTCGTCGTGACATGCTCAGGTGGGAAAGACAATAATATGTCTTTCATCATACAACCTGCTAAACTTGAGCCTCTTTGGAGTTGCGTTTCTATTTGCGAGCGATTTTCACAGTTTGCACATTGACTTAGTCGAAATGAAACTGAATTAAATCTCTCCATATCAACTTGCAGTTTCTAACTGCGAAATTATTACCTACGGTACGAAAATCCTATGAAAGTATTTCACCGCAATGAGAAGTTTTTATTCTCATAAATGCAATGTTCAAACTCAGTATCAGGAATTTCGAAACATGAGCATTAACTTGAAAAGAAAAAACGACTACCATGTCATTCTAAGATACCCCTATGTATGGCGACAGAGTGAAATGCATGTAAATCAACTGAAAATCCGGCAGATTGTAAAAGAATAAGGAAATTTAAAGGATATACCAAAACAGAAAACTATGGAACTTCATCCGAATGAAAATAATCTTTTTCACTATCTTAGCGCGAAGTTCGACTGAATGCATAAAATATTTAGGAAATCAATTCGATGCGTAAACTGATGTATCCTTATGAAAAGTTGCTAGAAATAGTATAACCAACTGATAGTATAATATAGTATAACCACCTGATGGTGCTACAGGGTAGCGAAACTAGTTATGAATAAATTCTTTTTAAAAACAGAGGAATTGCAAGGTATATTTTCATCTAATAGCAATGTAGTTCCAGAAAGTATCGACCGCCTCCATCAGTTGCACTTATGACAGTGACTTCATGAGTTTTTTGAGACTGAAGAAAAATTTCGTCAATAAGGAATATGACGCGGAATGACACAGGAAAAGAGATCAAAGTCCCACGGCCGTTAAAAAATTCCAGATTATCCCGGAGGTATTGATTGATTCTGTCAGTTAGTGTCATAAAAACATCATGGCAACGTCAATTTTTGAAAAATAACTAATTACAACATACCTCCATGAGTCCCATTTCTTCCTAAAAATACACACATCCTTAAAAAGACAAATTGACGAGTGAATGGACATGATTTCACGCATTCTAAAGGAAGGTTAGACTTCCGGAGAAGTTTGAGTGATTACAATGCATGAGAAACGCATTGCTGGAACTTAAACTGTGCTATCAAGAGGTAGTGCTTACATCCGGGTGAAATTAAGAAGGCATTCACGCACAAGGAACAGTTTCTTACGAAAGGTGAAACCTTGGCCGCAAAACCTTAAGACCAATTTGATAAATCTAAGGAAATGCCTCTAATCCATAGAAAGGTGAGACATTTCAACAAGCAGTGACCGCAATTCTCCCACCGGTGAATTATCTTTTTCAGAATGGTTAGGTATAATCTATTTCGAACATTTCTCAAAATAGAAAATGACATTCAAGTCAGTAGGAGAATCTCCTCACTAGGACACCAAAGATGGTGGAGGTAATGAGCAGAATAAGAAGTGGTGAATACTTTCTACCCTGGGATCTATTTTCCACTGAGAAAATAATACCTTAAGCGAAAATGAATAGTTAGAACAGACATGCCTATAAGTTTACTTATTGGTAGGAATGTAACTAACGCGTTTATAGCAGTATGGGAAAAGTGAGAGATGACGGACGAAGACGTCTAACAGAAGAAGAATGGAGGAACAAGATAGTGGAACACACCGATAAGGATAACACATTACGGCTGCGCATTTCGAGGCATAATATATCAATTTAATTAGATTTGGCAACAAGAATGGAGAGAAAAGAAACATATCCACAGTTTAGAATTCTTAAAGATCCTTAAAGTATATACTTAAAGGACCTTGAGGATTCTTTACATTGGATTTGAGATATCGAGTTGACCTCACGCAGAAATGTTTCATTCAAATCTCAGTGACTCTGATTTGTAAAGGGAAAAGTTTTTGGTGAGCAAATAATTACAGCCAACATAACGACGAGAAGTATTTTGCAAACAGGGCATTAAAGGACAATACGCCCCATATAGAATGCATGGTTCACCTAAGTAATGCATAATTTAACCTTCAATTATGATCAACTTGGTATACACCAAGAGAACGGTACTTTCTGGATAAAATACGAGAGATATTGACTACTTAGTTGATGAATCCCAGAGCCCTACCTTGGCATGTTTTGTTAGTGGCATTTTACGGATTTCTAATATGTATTACCTACTCGATTTATGGCCATTTTGACACACCCGTAGTCGATCATAACAACCTCATTACATACATCATTTTTAGTAATTTAGGTCAATACTGTCACGTTACAGCCTATGGAAAGGCCATGGATAAATTATGAAGTGCAAGAGGTACTGTGAAGGGATTAGAAGATGGCATATTTAGGTGATATGGCTTATTATCCACTTCATAAAACCCTTACCTACGCTGTAATAAAGCAAAAAGAAAGCGTAAATCGATTTATGTATAAATTGAGTTTTTACAAGTAAATAATAGTTGTTAATTATGGGTGTATGATCTATGAAGTCAGATAGGTGAAGAAATATCCAAGGAAAAATAATCATCATTGGTACCCTTTCTTATCCTATCTATCTATAATCCTATCTGAACCATACTTATGATTATAAACTCTCATTCTCTTACCTAAACATGCCTGAGCTTCATATTTCAGCAAGGCTTGTGTTTCCCAGCAGATATCTCACTGTGAATCTTAAACAGGTAGGGTTAGAGTAAAAAACCTTCAACTCCACATGCATTGTCAGGGAAATTGAAACAAAAATTTGTCACCATTCTACATAAAAATGAATAAAATAATTGATTAACATTATGTCGGAAGACGAAGTTTTGATTTATGCTTTTCGGAGTGTTTCTCCAATACAAACTCGTTCTCCTTTTGGTAACGCTTATTTGAATTTAATTGTTCACGAGCTTTTGCCGACCCTTCTGCTGGCTTCGTCAGGGTTTTGCCTTCTGCCTTCTGAGGGTTTTGCCAAAAGAAGGGCAAACTTGTATTGAGAAATAATTTTCCATCACGAAGAGAGTCCTGTCGGCAAACCACCATCCCTGCATCCCTCAATCCGAATTTCCACATTTAGTGCGCGGAAGGTGAAAACTGAATAAATCTACAAACACATGGTAAGGAACTGAGGGAGTTGAGACCTATTATTATTATTCTACTGATAGAAGCCTATTACGTCTAGGTACTGATAGAAGAATATTTTAGCTCAGATTTGCTAAATAAAGCAAAAATTAATATCGCTACTCAGGGGCAATAGAGAAAGCACGTCCACCTCCTACGCGCAATTCCCGTTCTTTACGGCGCACTTGCTTTTTCCAACATCGTTATTTCCTAAACCACAGTGCTTTTTATGACAATAATTCAACCACAGCTTCCATTTTTGATTTTTCTTTCCATGCCTTGCCCCAGATACCAATGAAGACGACAAAACCATGGATTCTTCGGCACAGCGAGGTTTTCAAAGCGCTTGACCTTCGCCTTCTCCCGGCTATCGTTGAGTACATCTTTGTGATTTGATGTTTTTGTCGAAACCTTGAGTCAAGATCCTTCGGGGGTAGGACGTGATTTTTACTTTTTACGTCCCTAGTCATTTTTACTTCCCAAGAAAAAGATGAAAATCACGACCGCAGGATACAAATATGAAGTTATGCAGTTATAATCGCAGCAATCTATTCCACAAGCTATCTACGTACGCCAACGATTGATCGCAATTATATTTATTATAATTATATATTAGTTCTTCGGAAACGATATTCAATAAAAATATACCCATGACCACATGCTACATGCACACCGATCACGCAACGCCATTTCGGGGTATGCAAATGGTATTTTTTTTCCATGTTGTCATAAAACATTGTAAGTTTCCATCATTCTATTACCCCCTGGCTAGGTTCACATGCTTCCATGATATCTACACTTATATATTAGTAATTACCAACGAGCCACCGCGAGGGTGTGTGGAAGGCGGTGAAGATCACAAATCATGCACTACTGACATATATAACATAATAATAAAGTGATTTTTTAATACATGCTTCATGTACTACAGACCACTGTAACAATATTTAACCTACCTATACCTTTGCTGTGCTACCTGTTGTGCTCTCTTATGGTACGTGGGAAAAATGACATTTTAAATCTATCGGTACGACAATCAGTCTCTCTAATCTTGTTAATCTGATCAAACCTAGCATAATACCCAGGGGTTCTTAATGTATATCTAACGTCATTTATAAACAAATTAGCTCCGAATTATCCATATTTGAATTCGAATATATCCATATCCTGAAAATTGATTGAAAAACAAAATTTTTGTAAGGTACGTTTGAAGAAAAGAAAAAAAATTTAAGCCATTAATTGGCCAGTAAGTAATATATTAGCTTGAATTAAAACAAGTTGCATTCCTTTTACGTGATAATAACAGGGGGCTTCCATTTAAAAATTAATACATGTCATTTATTCAACGCAACTCTAGAGAGTTTGTATCTCAGACATATGACCATTATTCAAAAAGTATTCCTTTGAGAATTGAAAACATATCTTCCAACTATTAATATAAAAATTACTGTCACTTTATCAATTCAGAATATCACATTAATTAAAAACATTGATTTTTCCACAATGTGGATTGTTTTTGCATGGGGTTAACCGAATACTTTGTACGAGAATGAACTTAGTTGGTGTGTACATATTGAATATTTTGAAGCATGACGTCGCAAAGTGCTACGCTTCCAACTGTGGAAACTGAATGTTATAATTTAAACCGTTAACGGCATCTGTTGAGGGTCGGAAGTTAAGTGCAGGCAGCCCCTGTCGAGTGTGTATAATAGACCTGGGTGGAAGGTCAATATACGCATAAATCATGTCCATGCTTGATTACCGCTGCGTTCATTAAAATCGAGGAAGAAGTGTTTCTTACCTCAAAGATTAATGAGCTGACAGTCGAGGTGAAATACTCATTTTAAAAAACACATGCATTAGCACTAATAACCCATAAAAATGAAAGGTAGAGTTAATTCTTGTGACAATGCATTTTCACAATTATTTCAAAACATCTATCATCGCCTTCGTTCTCATTTTCAAACTAGATCACACACTAAGATAACCTCCATTAAGTAATTTACACTGCGGTTTATTCAACATCCGTTCATACGGTCTATGAAATTCGCGATAAATTCTGAAAAGTAACAACATCAATTGGAGATTAATTATCTAGCATATGATTTATCTGATAGAACTATTTGATATCAAAATAGTAATTATTATGCATACAAATGTTTACCTTCTTATTTGACCGCCAACGAATTCTACAAATTGTACTAAACCAATATCGTGGGTTTCGTGGTGATGTTGTAGTTCTTATGGCTAAAGTCTTAACCTAATTGATTACTAAGCAACTAATAATAGATACAACGTCGTGGTTACCATCGTGTGAGCCCACAAATGGTTCATGTTTAAGTCCATAAGGTTTATGGAATCAATTTCAGCTTACCACTGTTGGTTGCTCAACATCGTTATTACCCTAAGGATAGGCGTTAGCACTCTTGTATCTCGTATATTTTCTATACGTTAGACCCGTTGTAATCAAATTGATTACATATACTACTATGCAATACCCTACAAGCCACCGCGAATGTGTGTGCAGGGGGTGAAGACCATACACGATTTACATGCAACTAGTCTATCTACTAGATGGAAACATGTTACTAATGTTGATTAGCAAATGGTGGTCCGCCAGAAGATACACAGGAGCAAGGAGATACAGCAGTAACTCCTAGCCAATAGAAATTCCTCGAAAAAACACAGGGGATCTCGTGTTAATTCTTTTATTAATCTTAAATTATTCCTTAAGTTCATGAAGCACACTTTTCACCACAACAGATATTCATTATTTTGAACGTGAAGCCGTGTGAACGCATCGACTGGATTGAATCCAGATTCTGACTCAGGTGCTCATTTCTGGAGCAAGAACCGAATTCCCCCCACCCTCCCGTCGGTCTCAAAATAGAAAACTTTATGTTAGATCATCGTGCACACCTCAACATTGGATCGCTGCCATTCCAGCGATTTTTTCATCTTTTTTTTATAAACAACAACTGTGGAGATGGCGTAACTTTCACCTCCACTCCCTTGCGAAACAAATAACACACGGTTGAACCTCCAGCCGTCGATTTCGCGAAAAGGAGTGAATATCGGTTACGTCTGTCGATGTTGAACCCGCGGCGCGAGCGGAGATCCTGATCCAAGTCCGGGTCACGGTGAGGCTCGGGGCGACGAGGGCACTTCGCAGACCGGCGATCGTCGTCTTCGGGTCCCGCCGAGGGCCCAAAATGCGCGGTGGTGGCAGGAATGTAGGTTCCTCCTCCTCTGGGGCCCTCACCCCAGCCCAGACGGCTTAATCGATCACAACCACGTTCGATAACAAAGTAAAAGGACGAGAGACGTAATTGGGCAAAGGAGAAACGTTCCGTCACCGACGAAGGGGAGAAAGATTGAAAATAAAAGTCGAGCGTTTGGGAATGAAAAGCTTGGCGCTTCGGGGGACGGAATACGCGAAAAAGCTTTGTTCTAGAATCTCCGCTGAGCGGAGTTGGAGGCGAGTCCAGGGAGAAATCGAGATGCGAAAATTCATAACGAGCACGCAATCAACAGATCCGGGTTCAGTAACGCCACCTAGTGAGGGGCAGAGAAGAAAATCAGATCGGCGGAAAAAAAACTGATGTGGCCCGCGTATGACTTTCCCCGCGCGCGTAATTATGCCTTTCAAGGACTTGGAGCTTCGTAACAAGGAAAATGCCGAACACATTCTTAGGCTGCATGGTCAAAGAAGTTAGGATACATTCTGCCGGCCGAACCTCAAAGCTTTCCTGATCTGTAATGCCTTGTGTGTGTCATTGATTATGCGAGCACTGAATGCTTTTGTGCAATCAATGCACTTTTTATATTATTTTTATAAATTAGTTCACTTCTTCAGTTAGCTTTCCTTTCATAAGTAAATTAGTTCACCTCTTCATCCATGCAAAGACAATATTCATTTATAAAATAGCTAAGCTATAGACAAGTAAATTTAAAACTGGTCAAATAGCTATTTGGTCATTTTCATATTGACTCTTTCAATGCAAGCAGAATGTTACAATGCCAAAAATGATTAGGTTTCCTATTAGGTGATGCCTATTTCCCATAATCCTACGTTAAATGGAGATTGATTGGTGAAATAATTATAACATAAATTATGGATCCTGTTACCTTAAGTAAATGAAAGATTAGCAGTGAAGCTATTTTACGGCCAAGTAATAAAAAATCGCCGTATTATAATGTAAAAAGCAACAGTATGCTAACTTTCTGATTAAAAGAAGAAAATTGTCGAAACATAATGTATTTAAACTGCCAATAGCAAACTCTGCAATAGGTAACGCCGTTGCATCTATCTCCATTCGTCGCGGACATTAAGGAAACTAGACCTATAAATTTAATTTAGCGCATTTCATACTGAGCCACGAAATGAGTATTTATGCTCTGCAATATACTTTTGCAGCATAAATTGTTTGTCATTCGTAAATCTTCACGACTGGAGGAACTGAGGAAAAATTGCGAAAAGGCGCCCCCAGACTTGAAAAGACATATTTTCCCCTTCTTTCGATATAATGAAATAAAAATAAAAGAGATCTTCCAAGTTGAAGACATCTTACGTACAAGAAATGTAAAGAGTATAGGCGAAACATTCGGAAACAGACGATTGCATTTTTTCCCATCAAACCCGAGCGCTTAGTGGGGAACATGACTTTTTTTTTATAACTCCTTGAATGTGAAGTGTATTAGCTAAAATATGCTTGGTGAAAATTTTGCTTACGAATTAAGTTTTGTCACAAAAATATGACTTTTTAAAAATCGTACGTTTCCGGTACCTTGAAAGCACATCTTCATTGCAGGATGTCACGGCTTCGTATCACTATGGACGTTGTTTATCTCTTGTGCGTGGAGGTTTTGTTTATTGGCGAAAATGTTTGTTTTTTCTCATTTATATTATGCAATAAATGAATGTATTTCGATTTTTTCTCTAAGTAGTATGGAATGTAACAAGCGAATTGTTTATAAAATATATAATACCTGTATAGAGCCCGGTTTGTTTTCACGCCGCAAATATCTGCTACGACAAACGAATCACTATATTTTAAGAAAGATGCCTCTATTAAGAATTCGACCAAAGGCAAGTTGTAGTGTTGTGCTTTTTTTAAAACCCTCTTCAGTCATTGTTTAGATCAAGGAACGGTTAACAATCTTAAAACAAAATATTAGCTTGATAGAAATAGATGTCTGCTTCCGTAGAAATAGGGCACCTATACCGTACAGTGACGGCCGAAGGTGCTTCAGGTCACGTGACTTTCGTCAATTTTTGGGAATATTTTAACAGCATTTAATAATCTTTGTGATCGGCATGGAAAATGTTGGCTTATATGTTTAAAATATTGAAAAAAATTTCCATCATGTACACGATTAATACGCTAGAAAAAATGTCTCGCACATTCCCCATTCCGTGAACACAAGAATTCACCAATTGCATAAATAAGTGCCAAGTATGATACCTACATTCTCTCAGCTAAAGCACTTTTTGTCACCATGTCTACAAAACACAATCACAAACAACTATTAAATGGCACATAACAAACACATTCAAAACTTTCAATAGGGATCAAAAAATAAGCATTACCGGCAAACTCTTGATGACAGATTTGCGTCCCATGAGAACGAAAAAGCATTTAACCCTGATATCCGCGGAGGAACTAAAAAGGAACGATATAGAGTGTTCGAGGCTAACTCAAAAGTCAAATCCAAATAAATAAAGAAATAAATACGCGGTCGCAACACCATTCCGAGCTTGGAGATATAGGGCATCGCGGTTTTCGCCAAATGGAAACCAATTGCATTGCGCAACATCGATTTTTATCGCGACGGTCGAAGAAGAAAGGAATCGTCCGACATTCTAGGGGGTTGGAGCGAGCGGCGCGGTTCGATTGTTTTAAGCCGGCCGTTAATGTATGCAGCGAGGATCAAGGCGTTTCCCGCCGTTAGGTGCCGTCTCGCAATGGCCTCTCTGGAGCCCTTTGTTGGCATTTTCGCCTTCGGGTCCTTCACCTTTCAGCTCCAGTGACACGTTACATGAATCTAGACCACCTCCGCGCCTGTCCTTCCGCGCTCCCCGTGATTAAGAGCCCTCTCCTCTGCTTTGAGGACGGAAACCGAAATCTGTCTTTCCTTGCCAGGATGAAGCATTGCTTCTTTCCTCGACCCCCGTGGACACTCCCGAAGGCCGGAATAACTCTCGCCCCCAATCTCATTCCCACACTGTCATCTCGTCTTCAGGCCATAAACCTAATCGGTCGCCCTTTGGTCTAGTTCAAATGTTTCTGCAGCAGTAAGTCAAGCCCTCTGGAACCAAAGACGTTTTTGACTTCTTAACACCAGAAAAAAGCTATAACACTCTATTATTACGAGCCATACTACAGTTTTCATTCTCCCCTGAAATATTCTCATTTCAAGATGAGAACATTCAATTTAATTTCACAAAACATATATTTACCCCAATATACAATGTTGCTATATAATAAAAATATATATATTACATCAAAATTTATAATAACAAATAGCAACAACAAACAATAATAACAATAACATTATCGGGAAGCCCTGTTCTAGGAATCAGTTTTCTCTTCGGGGTTTGGAATCACTTTGTCATCACAATTTAGTTGGCGTGGTACGGGAGTGCCATTGGTCCGCCATTTGCCCAAAGTGCAGGGAAACCTGTAACCCTGCGCGAACCGGCAATAAATATAATAAATAAATAAATATTATTAAACAATAACCATAGTCATAGATAGAGTAATTTACATTGTATAAATATGTTTCTATAATAAATACATATGAATATAAATATTAAAGAAAACACATGTATAATTATTTATAATTTGCAAGATTATTCTCTGTGATCACTGGATTGTCTGTTTCACTTTCACTGGAGACTTTCTGGGAGCACTGGTTGCGGAGGGCCCGCTGCCTTCTTTCTCTTAATTTTCGGCGGCCAGGCGGGGATCGCAGTATTATAGTGACAGATGCGTCGGCAGGGGTATAATGCTGAAGGAGGTTGGGTTAACGGTGTAGTTCTCGTAGGAGCTTCGGCTTACGAAGGGCTGTGGGCTGCTAAGCGTGGATGCGATGGTAAATTCCTCTTTAGTTTCTTCCCAATCCTCCCGATCATCTGACGCCTTGCGCCTCAGATCACGGTTTATCCTGACTTGTTGGTTGTGTTTTGAGTTTCGTGTCCTTTTTTTCCTTATGCGTGGCTCATTACGGTTAGCAGTAGGTTTTTTTAGTTGGAAGCAGTTTACTTGATTTTCGTTGGGTATGGTTTAGTTTATTTTAGCTTTAAAAAACCAGGACATCCATCAAAATATTGATAATTTGCTGCTTATTAGTGATTAAACTTGAAGATGGCATGCATACTTCAATGAAAAATAGAACGACAATGAGAAATTATTCACGTTTGTACTCGCAATGCATTAGTTATATTTTGATTAAAGTATTATTCCTAGGATACCAAGACTTCCCCTTTTTAAATTTTACACTTCAAAGCATCACTACCTACCCCAATGGTGAAAGGCAGCAGTTTCACCATGAGGCCTTAATGGCGCAGATCAAGTGGATCGGTCCGGCATCAGATGCCATAGCTGCAGGCGAGAGTGTAGTTCACGGAATCGGCTGCGATGTGGTAGGCAACGGGAAACCACCACATTATTCTCCCTAGAAGAAGCAGCCTTGCATTCAACATGAAGTGATGGCATTCCTCCTGGTAAAATATTCCGGAGGTAAAATAGTCCCAAAATCGGATCTTCGGGTGGGGACTACTGGGAGGGGAACATCAGTAAAGAGAGAAAAATGCAGAATTGGGACGTGGAACGTAAGATCACTAGGAGTATGTGGGAAGTTGGAGAACGTTAAGATGGAGATGGACAGACTGGGAATAGACATCATGGGAATGAGCGAAATAAAGTGAGCTGGGGCCGACGATTTCTGGAGCGACGATTACAGGGTGATTTACTCAGAAGATGACTAAAAGATAGTGGGAGTGGGATTCATACTGAAGAAAGACTGGTCAAGAAGACTGTAGTCTTACTGGCAATATAACGAAAGGATTCTGATGATCAACTTGTAGGGAGAACATACGGGCACAGTGATAGTGCAGGTGTATATGCCGACGTGGAGCCACTCTGAAGAGGAAATAGAAGAAATGTATGAGCAAATAGAAGAGGTCCTAGACACAGTAAAAAGAAAGGAGAACTAATAGCTATGGGAAATTGGAATGCAGTGCCCGGAGAGGGCCGAGAAGGAAGTAGCGTGGGTGAATTCGGTTTGGGAAAAAGAAATGCCACGGGAAAAAGGCTGGTAGAGTTCTGTAAAGAAAAGAACATGTTAATAGCAAACACCCTCTTCGAGCAACGTCGGCGAAGAAGATATACATGGAAGATGCCGGGGGACAGAGGAAGATACCAGATACACTACATCCTTGTCAGAACGAGATATAAGAACCAAGTTAAACGGTACAAGAGCTACCCCGGTGCGGATATAAATAGTGACCATAAACTGATGATCATGGACAGCTGCCTGCGATACAAGAAGGTGAAGAGAATTACGAAGGAAACAAGATGAAACAGAAAGACACTGGAGGAAAAAGAAGTAAGAGAAAGGTTCACCTCAGCCATAGATGCAAACCTAGAAGTGAAGGAGACAACCGTACTGGAAGATGGAATGAAATAAAGAAGATCATTACAGAGGTAGCAGATGAGCAACTGGTGAGTAAAGAGATAGAAACCAAATGGCCATTGATGAAGACCCAAATAAGAGGAACTTCTTAGTGGAAAGAAGAAAACACAAAAATCCAAGAAATGAAACTGAGGAAGCCTAATATAACAAGTCGAAAAACCAAGTAAATAGATAGTGCAAGAAAGCTTAGGAAAAATGGATAGAAAACTGCTGCGAAGAAATAAATAACAACATGTTGAAAGGAAACGCAAAAATGGCTTGTAGGTAGGTAGGTAGGTTTGATTTAAGGTGCATCGACAACTTAGGTCATACCGCACCTTCGCATTCTTATTCCAGAATATTACTTATAAAAAAACAATTCTTTCATTTGCTATTATAGGTCTGTCTATACACAGTATATCATGTGTGTAACGTATAAAAAGGGGAAAATCTGGTCATATTTTTGTGATGAGATTGGTTTCGCGGAGGAACGTTACGACTTTGTCAATTTCCTTTGGGTTATCACCCAAAATAGTTTTTAGTTCTCCAGACATTTTGAGACGGTTTCGGATATCTTGGTACTTCGTGCAGTCTGCCAGTATATGTTTTACCGTCAAAATGGAATCACAGTCTGTGCATATTGGAGGTTCCTTCTCCATAGAGAAGAGGAAAGAGTGAGTCAAGCCTGTATGTCCGATTCTGAGCCTTGTGACTATTACCTCCTCTCGTCTGTTGTCCCGGATCGGAGACTTCCAGGCTCGTGTGTTGTCTTTTATGTGGCGCAACTTATTCGATATTGTGTCGTGTTCCAAATGGCGAGGAATATATTCTTTAAGTATAGTTTTAGGTCCTGATATGGGATAGTCGCTGAATTAATTTCTTCCCTATTGAGGGCTTCTTTTGCCAATACGTCCGCTGCTTCGTTCCCGTGAACACCAACATGGCCTGGAATCCAGAGAAACCTAACACTTACTCCTTTGGCGTCAAGCGACATGATGGAGGATAGAATGTTTTGGAGCAAGGGATGAGATGGACAGCCAAAAATGGCTTGTGAACTGGTGAAGAGACAATTCGGAGGAAGGAAAACAAGATTCCACTATCATAAGAGACTCGAACGGAGAGATTCTCATAAAAAAAGAGGACATAGGGAAGAGATGGAAGTAATACATCGAAACTATGAAGCCTCGAAACTATCAATGCTCTATCAAGCACTCAAACCTCTGGAAGCTGACTTAACGGAAGAAGAAATCAGGGAGGATGAAGATGAATGGGGCCCCGAGATACTGAGACGCGAATTTGACAGAGCCGTGAAAGACCTGAGGAACATTAAGGCAGCAGGAGGGGACAAAATAAATGGAGAAATCATCAAAGCACTCGGGGTCAAAGTAAAGATACCCTCTTTGGAATAATCAAAGATAGCCATGACAGTGGAGGACTACCAGAGGACTTCTAATAGAGTGTAATGATCGCAATCCCGAAGAAGACAAGGACTAAGAAATGCGAAGATCACAGAACATTCAGCCTGTTGTCACATACATACCCACGAAAATACTTACTAGGATATTTAACAGGAGAATGGAAGGAAAGAATCGGAGGGAATCTTTCTGAAAATCAATTCGGATTTAGGGAAAACCGAGGAGTCAGGGAGACAGTACTCAGCTTAAGGATACTGGCCGAGAAAATGATACACGTAAACAAGCCGTTGTATGTGTCATACGTGGACTTGGAAAAGGCCTTTGACAACGTCGAATGAAACAAGATGTTCTAAATACTGGAAGCAATTGGAATAGACTAAAATAATAGAAGATTAATCTATAGACTCTACAAGAATCAGGTCACTACAATGCAAATGAAAGACGGAAGGAAGATAGAAGCCAAAATAAATAAAGGAGTCGGACAAGGATGCAACCTCTCCCCATCGTTATTCAATATATACCTGGAAGAAGCAATAAGAGACGCAGAAGAAACTGGTATCAAGGGCATCAAGGTAAATTGCGAAGAAATAAACATGCTAAGGTTTTCTGATTACATCGCAGTTGTAGCAGAAAGCCGAGAGGACTTGCAAACATCCCTGACCACAGTGGACCAAGTACTTCAAGAATATAATGTGAGCATCAACAAAAAGAAAACTAAAATCCTAGTGTGTCGAAGAGAGAAGCTTAGGGCAAATATGACAACTCGAGGAGTGAAATTGGAACAAGTGGTGAACTTCACCTACCTCGGCAGCACTATAACTTGGGATGGAAGAAGCTCGACGGACTCAAACGAAAAATAGCACAATCTAAGGAGGCGTTTATGAAGAAGATACAACTACTCTGCTCAAATAACCTACGGATACAAACAAGGAAGCACTTCATCAAAACATTCGTTTGGAGCGTGGAATTATATGAATCAGAGACATGGAACATCGGGAAAGCAGACCAACGAAGAATTGAAGCCTTCGAAACATGGTGCTGGAGGAGGATATTGAAGATTAAATGAACAAATAAAGTGAGGAATGAAGAGGTGTGCAGAAGAGCACATGAAGAAAGGGCAATGTGAAGAACCCTACGGCAAAGAAGAACCAGATGGATTGGACATATCTTGAGGCACAATGAATTAGTTAGAAATATAATAGAAGGGAATGTTGAAGGGACGGTCCTGCGAGGAATACCCAGGGACAAATATATAGGGCAAATAAAGAAGGACGTGAAAGAGAAAACATAGGTGAGGGAATTACCCACTGAATAGGGCAGAATGGAGGGCTTCAGTAACCAATCCTAGGATTGAAATACTGATGACGATGAACATCACTATCTTCGTAATACACCTAATACACAGTCGTGAAAGTACCCAATAGAATACATCCATCAGTGCTGGGTATGTACTTCAAATTATCGGGGCCTCCGTCTTCTTGCCGCAGAGAATTTAGTCAGAGTAAAATTTCGAGGCAAGCGCTAGCCAGATAAGTGCTTGTCAACGTCGCTCAACGGTCTGACGTCATGATTTACATAGGCGTGTTCTTATTGGATGATCTCTGCCGCTGGAGCTCTGCCGCCGAGCTAAAAAGCCCCCCTAACGGTGATATTTTGCAGATATATTACTATTGCGCAATTAGAAAGCCCTTATTACTTGTTAGGGTGCTAATGCATTATTACTTAGAATATAAAGCATAACTTTTCTTAGCAAAATATTGGCAGCGATAGTGGTGATAAGGAATCAGTCCCTTTTCTACGACTTCCACCTTTATGTGGTAGATGTTTCATTTACATTCATAATGATACATGAACCCCAGGGTTGTACTTGCGGGTGTGGTGAAGATGCAGAGGAAGAGCAACCAAGTCATACAAATCAAAGCGCGGGGGTTAGAACAAAGGCAGTTCCGACACCGTCTGCCACACCTTAGTGATGTTGCGTCTGATCCGAGAGGGGCAGACATAGCGCCTAGTTAAAAACATTTCCTGGGAATTCAACAAGAAACCAACTCCTATTTCTTTCCCGTGGAAACAAAAAGAATGCTCATGATATTCTGATAAACCCTGACAACAAACCGCAAGGCATCCCACTGGGCAGGGTGTTGTTCCCCGCACCTCGATGGATGAATGGGGGCGTTTACTCGGAACCGAAATCGCAATTTTGTACACGAAATCGTTAGATGGAAACGAAAAACGAATTTTAGTGAAAAAATTAATCTTCTAACCACAATGATTCACTCATAAATCAAAAATTAAAATAAGCGAAAGGTGACGCCCACCGAAAATGCTGCTGTGATAACATTGACGTCATTTTCCTCCCGTCCTTGACTGCTTTCAGGGGAGGGGGAAGGGAGTGGAGGGGGGTTCTCGGAAGGTCTGCTCGCACAGATGCTGTCGAAATCGCTCCCATTGGCCGAGTCATCTGTGTCCCCCCCTTTGCGATAAGGCGAAGTAGCTTCGCGGGCTCAGTTGTGATTGGACGAAGTAGATATACGTCAGAGGTTGCACCACACCCACTTTTCCGAAAGGGTTAAGAACATCAGTTTTTCGCCGCTTATAACTCGGGAAATAATTGTCGGATCAGAAAACGGAAAAATACGGGTCCTTTTATTTTACAAACTCTATCAGATTCGGCAATAAAAAAAATATGGTAAACGACCCCATTCTCTGCAGTTACACAGAAAAAGAACACACACATATTGGGTTTGAATATTTTGAGGGCACAAAGCACCGTTTCTCAACACCATAAATAGTCATAAATCCTTATATTGGTTTGACGCAGCTCTCCACTGAATTCTTCTAATGCTTTCTCTTGATAGTTGCGTATTTCTTCTCTTTTACATCCTTCATCACTTGTTCCATATATCTCATTAAAGGCCTTACTTTACCGTTCTTCCCGTACGCTTGCCCTTCAACGATGATCTTCATTAGGCCATCATGTCTTATGATGTGGCCGATTAAGTTGTCCCGTTTTCTCCTTAGGGTATTCAGAAGACTACCCTTTTCTCCCACTCTCTTCTTAGGGCTTCCTCGTTTAATACACGATCGATATATTTCATCTTCATTTTTCTTGCTTCGTCCACCGTTGGTAACTCGGCCTCCAGAGGTAACTAACTCTTTAAGTTTCCTCCACCTCTTAAAGTTTCTGTTTTCTTAGTTTAACGTTGGCATTGGCCTTCTATCTCTTTCCACATATCAATATTTTAGTCTTCTTCTTATTGATCTTTGGTTGATAACAGATAATTGTCCATGGTTAAAAGAATCTAATCAGATCCCTCTCTCTCTCTCTCTGCTATGAGTGCTATGTCATAAGCAAATCCCATCAGCATAAGGACATGAACACACTTCTTGCTGAAAAGGTGGCCTGAAATAGCCCGCAGTGTGCTATACATTTCCGTCTACGTTGCTAGAATCACTTTGTGATACAAATAAAGTGTCAATAATCAAGACGTCCTTTCACATCACTAACCGAACTTCGCCTCCTCACTTCGATTCGAAAATGAAACCCACTTTGTGATGGTCCCATTTGATGGCAGCGTATTATAAGAGAGGCCTATCAAGGTTTGCAACGGTGTTAGTGCATTTTTCAGTTCGGTGATTAAACCTTTACTACTGGATCCCTGATACAAGTTGAGATCTAATTGATTAGCGGTCAGTGATACACAGATTCAAGGAACCTAATGTCCTGCTACGTTGTTCATCAGTTGCGAAAAGGTCGCGACAACTACAGGTCCAAAAAAAAGGGAAAAAACTCCTTTACGTCTTGTTGACTCCGATTGGGAATAATGATTACGTGTTTAGGCATGCCCGAATCGCTGGTTGCTTTGCGGGGAGCCAATAAGAAAACCGGTACCAATTAGCCTTTCATTAAGACTCGCAGAGCCAAGGACTCCGAAAACCTGATATCCTGGTCCGACCGGTAAATTCGGTCGTTCTGAGGATAGGTACCACTCATGATACAACGACCTGAGTTTCGAATTTTCATTGGCGCTATCCAGGCGAAATCCGTAACTCCTACAACTCTGTCTTATAAGATGGTTCATTATTCCCTGAGTGTTGTAAAAATATGCCCGAAATTCATGATCACATTTGTGAAACGGCATATTTTATGTCTGAATGCCAAAATGGTGGATCATATTCAAATAAAAGAAGTTATAAGTCATTCCAACACTAAATTCCTGAAGTATTGTTAATTCAGGAGAGACAACGTGACGTAGAGCTTAGATAATTTGCTCAATTTATGAGAAGATTCGGCAGAGGTTCAAATACTTCAGGAAACGGAGGTGGAAAGAAACTCAGCATCAGGATTTGCCTGCTCTTTACGAAATACGACAAGGGAAACACAACGGTTTAACGTCCCATCTGACGGACTGAGTACTGAACTCGATGTGTTCTCCACAAAGTATTCAAGTAAGGACCCAGTATACATACCACTGAACTTATCTGTCGCTGCCGGGTAACTTAACCGGCTGAAAGCTCTTAACAGCACTTGTAAGGTTCCAAATTTGAATCCCGGTCAAGGTGAATGCTTTTATTTCTCTCTGTGAAAATTTTGCTGATCTGCCATTGCCGGGATTTGAGTCCAGACCTTTGAAGTGGTAAACCAGTACTCTGACCACCTCACTAATTACCTGAAGTACTTTGCGTTACCAATTAACAACCTGATATTTTAAAGTTTTGAAATGTAAGTCTTTTGTTAGATAGTTACTGAGGGGAGGTGAAGTCATTTACGCCTCTTTTGAAGTAATTGCGCCATTTAAGATAGATGGGTAGTTAGGTAATGGTGGGAACATTTTAGTTACTTGAGGAAGGGTGGGGAGAAACCCGGCATAGTTAATGACAGGCGCCAAGGGGACCACGGCTTAACTTCAAATCCGACGGGTGGATAAGGGTAGAGAGAAACCCACTTAACGCCGGGTTTCCCTCCACCTTTCCTCCATTATCTGAAGTGTTCCTACCATTACCCAATTATCCACCTACCCTAAATGGAGCAAATGACCTCAGCTGTCGGTCGCCTCCCCTGGATATCTATCCAACTAACGAGAGACTTCCATTTCATAACCTAAAAATATCGAGTCGTTAAGTAATAACGTAAATCACTTTAGAGTAGTACTGCCTCTGAAATTCCCACCACAAAGCACTCAAGTATGGACCGGTTTGGCACGGAAAAATCCGCCACTGCCGGAAATTGAAACCTGGCCCTCGGGATAGGAGGCCAGTATTCTATCCACCACATCAACTTGATCCCGGGAAGTTCCCGGGAAGTGATAGCCCCTGAGACGAATACGTAAAGTTCTTCATTAAATATGATCTGAATAGAAACTCATTGTTAGATTATCATTACGCATCCCAGAGTTTGTTTACGAGGTGCTCATCTACATCTACATAATACCCTGCATACCACCATATAGGTCTGTGGCAGGGGGTAAATTCTCACCAAACATAAACTACGTA
Organism: Platycnemis pennipes; assembly: GCA_933228895.1. NCBI lineage: Eukaryota > Metazoa > Arthropoda > Insecta > Odonata > Platycnemididae > Platycnemis > Platycnemis pennipes. Next base: position 119,229,969 of record OW121854.1, on the reverse strand, counting down.
TCATGCATAAAATAGGATTAGTATTTATATACTGTTCTAAACTTCACTATTTAAAAAAAGGTAAAAATAGCAAAGCAAACCTTCAAAAACATGATGTTAGTTGGGTTAGCTTTAAGTCCTTATACTAACATGCAACTACCAATGTTATCCATTGCTACACTCGTATTGGATATATTTATCGTCATTCATATCCCTAATCGTACGAGGAAAAAAGGGCATTTTGAATCTACCAGTTCGGCAATCAGTTCCTCTAATTTTGTGATCATGGTCCAGTCTACCAAAGTACATTGGGGTTCGCAAAATATTTTTAACATCATCACAGAAAATATTGTCTTGGAATTTGTTTAAGAGATTAAGTCTAAATTTCAACCTGCGATCTGTCAATGATTCCCAATTTAATTCATTTAATAGAATGGTTACGCTAATAAGGTTATTGTACCGTCCCTTTACAAATCTTGCCGATCTTTGCTGCACACGTTCAAGTTAATTATTTAGACCGATTTCATAGGGATCCCATACACTGGCAGCATATTCCAAAGTAGGTCTAACAAGGGAAAAGTTGGTGATTTCTCGTACAAAGCGTATACCTCATGACGAGGTAGATTACATGAACAACGACACGGATGAGGAATAGTAAAGTATCCATCACCTCTAGTGGCATGTAGTGCGGACTTATTGAAAAAGGGAAATATCTCAACGAATAATCTAAGGCCACCTGTTTCCACCACGGAAACCACGCACCTACTCCCAAAACTCGCGACTTTCATCCACTCTTTGGGCAATTGCATACGGTAAACTCTGCCGCAGATAAGCTAATGATCGGTTTATATGCAAAAGCCCCTGTCTGACGCCATTTGAAGGGAATTGATATGATTTTATGTTCGTTACGTTGTACGATAAAAGATATATGCTCCTCCATGCTCTGAATAGAGAAAAACCATCCCAGGTGGAATTCGAACCCGCGACCTTAGGCTTAGCAAGTAAGAGGTTTATTCCGCTGCCATCGAGGCTGGTATACGGTCTTCCAACACTATTGTCCGAAGGTAGAAAGAAAGTACAAATAATGGGGTCGTATAGGTGAGTTGACAATAACTTTCCATCCCGGGGCCCTGAGTTTGATATCCAGCTGTGGCAAAGATTTTTCAGCGGAATTTCGGCCTATTAGGCCGGGATTAGATTGAGCGTTTTCTGACGTGACGGAAACGGACGGTGGCGTTGTTGAAGCTAGTAGAATGGGAACGCAATGAAGCTAATCACGATGGACGGACGTTGACGTGCCGCCAACGTACGTGGAGGAAAGCTTGTCTAGCTTTCCCGTCGCGTAGGTTTCCGTCAGCCAATCGCGAGTGACTTGAAAATCAAGTGGGAGTAAATGTTCGGATGAGGGTGACACTTTTCAAAAACATTTTTCCACCACTGAATATCGGCCTTTTTCGATTAACTTTTCACAACAAAACCTGCTATGTTCACACTTCACTCACGTTAAAAAACGTTTTGGGAAAGGTAAAAACTTACTGTTTTACACCAATTGGAACCCAAGAGGTGACTGTTCGCCATGTTGGAAAACGGCAGTGTTTCCAGTCTGTCGTCGATCGTGATATAACAACAAGTGAGCCGCTAAGCTGGCGTTCACCGCCACCGTACGTTTCCGTCACGTCAGAAAACGTTCATCGTAATACCGGCTTTACAGAGTACCGCTTAGAGATACTTTAAAACGTAGAATATCAATTATCTGATTAAATATTACCACTGCATAAAAGGGTGCACTTTAATAACCATCCGGCGGGCGCATCGGCATACAAAGAAAACAGTTTTTGATTTCTGATCGGGTTAAGTTATGAGAAACAATGTCCTCTCTTTGAACCGTCATTGTATTCCTGTAATAGACTTTTGTCCCCCAATTTATGTTGGCGGCAATGTTACAAGATGGAGCTGCTCATTGTGGCTTGAGCTTGGGACAGAGAAGGTAGGCCGTTGTGAATTTGGTGAACAGCGCGCCTTCTCTGGACATGGCGATATCAGCGACGTCATTGCATTTTATTCAATAAATTGGATCATTTTAACGATCGCTATATATTTTTCTATCCAGTTCACAGCAATGATTATATTTGATTGTTTATTCCGTTTCATTGTTATGTGCCTGCCGGAAGGTTGAGAGTACATCTACATCTACATCTACACAATACCCTGCAAGCCACCGCTAGGGTGTGTGGCAGGGGGTGAAGGTCACCAAGCATGCACTACTAACATGCAAGCAAGCAACTAAAGGGTCTCATGTAACTAGATTGTTAGTATCTATAGTATTTGAGGGGTTAATACATGCATCATGCACTACAGAATACTCTAAAATATTTCCCCTACCTATCCCTTTCCTATGCTGCCTATTCTGTTCTCTTATAGTACGGGGGAAAAATGCCATACACTAGGGTAGAGTACACTAGGACTGACAGAGTGATTCCCTCCAATCCTACTTTCCCATAACAATTGGGGTTGTAATTTCCTAAAAATATTCTGAAAACCCAATAAAAAACACTAAATGGCTCCAATACGCTTATCAGCACATCACCTCTTCAGAACTGTTGGAATCCATCAAAATATCTTGGAATATGACTGACACATGATCATTCTTGGGGTAAACACATATTAATGTGAAATAATGAGTCAAGCGTCTACGAGAAATTAGCTAGTTTTCCCTTGTTGACATCATTTGGAATACGCTGCCAGTGTATGGGATCCATACGAAATAGGCCTAAATAATGAACTTGAGCGTGTGAAGCGAAGATTGTCAAGATTTATAAAGGGACGTTATGATAATATTTTTAGCGTAGCCATTCTATTAAATGAACTAAAATGGGAACCATTTAAGATCGTAGGTTGAAATTTAAACCTTCTTAAATTAATTCCAAGATAATATTTTCACAGATGATGCTAAAATTATTTAGCGAACTCCAAATTACTATGGTAGATTGGACCATAATCACAAAATTAAAGAAATAGATTGCCGAAGTGACGAATTCAAAATGTTCTTCTTTTCTCGTAACATTAGGGATATTAGCTTTAAATATATCCAATAGCGTAAGTACGGGCGCATGAATGGATAACATACATAGTTGCATGTTGGCAGTTTAGACCTTAACTAGTTGGTAGTTGTAGTACTGAACTAGTTCGTAGTTGGTAGACTTTAACCTAATCCAACTAACAGCATGTTTTTGCATGCTTACTTAAGTTTTTTTTTTAACTTTTTTCCCAATTGTGAAGTTTAGATTATTATACGTAGTATTGCTAATCCTTTGTTATGCTGATATGTAATACATGTTTGGTGTGGAATTCATCCCCAGCCTCATCCCTTAGTAGATGAATGTAGGATATTATGTAGATGGTAGAATACCTGTTCACAGCACTAAAACACAGCATGTTTTTAAATGAACTCACAAGAATATGATGAATTGTTTAAAAAGAGAAAAAGTGAGACAATGGATATATAAAATAAAAAAAGATGGTATCTGAAATCCAGCACTTTACGCATAGATATCTCTTACAATTTCAAGAGATATTGCTCAACATAATTCACCCTGACATTTTTCTTTCACATTTTTCCATTATTATATCATGCTCATAGATGTACATATTTTATTGCCTCGTAAGACCATTCTCAGACGCATGTCTTTGATTATATAAATAGACTTGTTGTGACTGACTTGAAAAATAAGATGAAACAAGACGTTAAGCATTGGAAAACGTCATTCGGGTATGTTGAGCGTTTTGTTTCCAGCGGGAGAAGAAACATTGGATTAGGTGAGATAAGGAGGGAGTGGCCTCAGTGTGTTCTAGTGACAGGATCACCATAGTTGCAAGCGCTTGAACGAGGAACAAAGTAAAAGGGGGTTCCAGAGAACTCGAGCAGAGGCGAGAAGAGACAGGCGCCTTATCAGAGCAGAGCAAGCATCGTCTAACGCTTGAACCTGTCCAGAATGCGGCGGCAGCAGTTCGGTTGTCGAAACGTCACTCGCGACTAGAATCGCTAATCCCGGCTCCGCCGCTCAGCCGAAGGCGGCCGAGAGATACCGATCGGACTCCCTTCTCTGTGCCAATCACGTACATCATTTGGGCTTAAGAGCGAGCGGGTCCTAAAGCCTTCCCCCGACCGGGGTAATCTAATACACTCTTCGATTTTCTCAGTTTCTAATCGCCCTGAACGTGGTAACTTGGCTGGACGAAAGCGGTTTATAACGAGATATACCCCCTGCTCATTTGATTCGTTCAACTCCATCGGATAGATCGGCGCTACTGGTACTCATGTAATACAGCAGTGAACGTATAAGGTTATACGTACACTACTAAATGCTAACAATTTTGAGGTGAAATAATTTTCCAGATTTAAGCGTGTCTGCCTGCACCAGCCAATGGCAAAACAATCATTCAGGGTTATTTGCCAATTAATAATTGTTTCGAACTTAAAATCAACTAACTTAGCGCCCGGCTTCACCCGTAAACATACGTATTGCCGACGTCTTTCTTTCTTCAACTCCTCTTATGGCTATCAATGGGGTTGGTTGGTTGGTTATTTAGGGGAGGCGACCGACAGCTGAGGTCATTTGCGCCATATAGGATAGGTGGGTAATTGGGTAATGGTAGGAGTTTTTCGGGAACGGAGGATGGGTGGAGAGAAACCCGGCGTCGGCAGTAGCCTGCTCTTATCAAAAGGCGCCAAGGGGACCACGGCTTAACGTCCCGTCCGACGGACGGAGTAGTTACTGTACTTGAAATGCCCTCCACTACGCACTCAAGTGGGGACCGGTTTTCCACTGAAAAATCCGCCACTACCGGGAATCGAACCCGGGCCCTTGGGATGGGAGGCCCGGATCCCCCTATCAATGGGGAATATGTACTATTTATTATAACTCTTTTGATGTGAAGGTTGTTAGCTAAAATGTTCTTGGCAGTTTCGCTGAAGAATCAGATTGTGCTAAAAAGGTATTACTCTCCTAAAACTGCTCCTTTTAGGCAGATTAAAAACATGATGTCACCGCATTACGTCACGGCATGTTATCACGGCGATGGGCGTTGTTTATCTCTTGTAAGGGGAGCTGAGTTTTTTAACAAATACTTGGCGAAAACGTTTAAATTTATCTAATTTGTTTAATGCAATAAACGAATGTATTACGATTTTTTATTTAAGTAGTATGGATCGTACTGAGCAAATTGTTTATAAAATATATAATGCCTGTATGGAGCCCGGTTTGTTCTCACTCCAAGAATCTCTACTATCACAAAGCAATCGCTGTTTCTTTAATACGGATGCCAACATAATGGAGACGACTAAAATGGTTGGATTGTGCTTATTTAGATCCCTTTTTAGTCATAGTTTCGGTCAAGAAAAGACTAAAAACCTCAAAACAATATATTTGCTTCGTTTTCTTCTCAAATAAACGTTTTTTTTTCGTAGAAATATGGAACCTATACCGTGCAGTGATGTCAGCAGGCGTTTCAGGTCACGTGGCTTTCGTCAATTTCCGGGAAAATTTTATTGACATTTAATAATCTGCTCAATAATCTATCTCTCAGGCAACCCTCTTGTGTAAATGCAATGTCGACTTCTTTTAAAGTTCTCACCACGAAGTGATCCAGTTGCTAAGGCCCTCTAACAATTTTTATTTATTTCGCCCCCTAGGCCCTCATAGTATTCAACCGCTGATACAACATTAAGCTGTATTTTAAGACATTACGTGATTATATGAAATTAAGTAAGATTACCTTACCTTCACCAAGGCTCACAATTTTAATTTAATATTACAATGGCGTTTCCACCTTTATTTTTTAAATCATTATAGCAATGAAAAAATTGAAAATACCCATTCGGGCTGAAAGGCATATGCAATCGTGAGAATAAGCATTAAGCTTTTGTCTAGCTCATAAATCAGTAAATTGAATCCCATTGATAGAGGTGCCGTGATAGTTCTGCGGGAAGGGGTTACTCTTAACAAATGGTAATGTTATGCCTCTTTATATAAGACCATTAGCAATTGCAACTAGGGGACAATAATTAGCATATAGAATAGATATGATTAGAATCCACAACAGTACTCAACTGTTCACTCAATAACATGATTGACCATCGTGCTGTCGCTTGTCAAACTTTCTCTTCACTCTATCAAAGTAACTTCAATGTTGGAATAAAACATTTAAAACGGGCCATACGATTGGCTGACGCTAGAGCCATGAAGGTGACATTTAAAACATCTTGAGTAAAAACATCCGGGGTGTTCTCCTTGAAACAAATGCAAGTCGCCTTTGAGTAATAATTGCACTGCGATACAAATCAAGTCGATTCCAATCTAGTCTTCATCAAATAAAACCGTTTTGCATGTGACGAGGTGATCTGATCCATTTTCTCTGTGCTCGTCGCAACATGAAATTTATCATTTTTATGTACTGATTCCGGCTACCACACGAGGGCTTAAGAAAACTGGTTTCCGATTTATTTTCATTAGAATCAATGGCCTCGATGCCAACTAAAGCAATCGAGGTGACCTGAACCATAATGTTCCCATTAGGATATCTTTTTTAGAAATCAGAAGACTGACTTGTCCAGTTTCTCCGCTGAAAGTTTTATACTGGTAAATCTAAATGCAGCTTACAATTTTTTACCACACATGTAAGTGGTACTCACTACCACGAAAGCAAAAATTTCACTAGCCTGAGTTTAATGTACGACCCCATGAGAGTAGAGAGTACTAATATGATAGATATATGGCCATATGAATTATTTTCCCGTCCTCCTAGTTATATGCACTTCAGTGAATTCATCTTTTTCTATCATAGGTAATGATAGTTCCTATATTAATAGAAATAGACCAGCTCAAACGTTTTTCATAATACGACACGGTTGTCTAATTTCCAGTCTAAAAGTAAAGCGATGTTCTAACTCGGCACCTCATTCGACAAAATTAAAAGAAAAAACAAATCATAGCAAGTGAAAGTTCAGAACTGCTGGGGGCAGTTTGAAATCAAATAATTAATCACACCTCAAGGCATCCTGCTCACTTTCTTTGCTCTTCCTGCCGCAGCAATGATAGAAACCAAGTATTGGCCACATTTTCACTTTCTTTTCCATTCAAGAACAACGCAATGTCTTAATTCTGTCATCGTGAGAAGAGCAGTTATCGAAACGCTGGCAAAGTGGCCAACTATTTGGCGACTTTCGTTAATCATTCAGGGGTGTAAAAACACACGTGTATTTGCGGATCGAATACAATGAATATTTCGCTAGGTAGCCGTGATACTTGAAATTATTTCCACCAAAAACAATGTGACCGAAAGTTTATTTATGTTAGCTTTCCCCGAAACTTTGACTTAAAGGAATAGATATTTTACGTGTCGTTGAAAAACACTAATATATTTCACGAATTGAATTAAACACTCAAATATGGAATAATTAAATGCTCCAGAGGGGCTCAACACTTAACCCTCGTGCAATAAAGAGATAATTTAATTATGGGTGGTCAAAACGTGAGCTACAAAACAAAAATAAAGTTGTGTAATAAAAACATCAATTAGAAGAAGGCTAAAATATTGGCATGCAGCAAGAGAGGAGAGGCTTAAAGCAACGTTAAACTAGGAAAACAAAAACTTGAAGAGGTCTGTTATCTGGGAAGCCGAGTAACCAACGATGGACAATGCGGGAAGGAAATAGTCAGAAAATAGCCCAAGAAAAGAGGGCATTCTATAAAAAGAAGAATCTAATTACAGCTGGAAAAACATGCGTAGAAGTAAGGAACCAATTCAATAGATCGTACATCTGGAGCTTGTTTCTATACGGCAGTGAGGCATGGACGAGGATTTGGGTTGAAAGGTTGAAGCATTAGAAATATCCAGCTACCGAAGAATTCATCTACATCTACATAATACCCTGCAAGCCACCTCAAAGGTGTGTGGTAGGGGGTGAGTTTTCACCAAACATGCACTACACATCATGCATAAAAAAGGATTAGTATTAATATATTAGTCTAAGTTGCAATATTTAAAAAGATAAAAACAGCAAACTACGCATTCAAAAACGTGCTGTTAGTTGGGTTACCTTCAAGTCCTTATACCAACATGCAACTACCTATGCTACGGATTCAATCACTCGTATGGGAAATATTTACCGCTATTCATATTCCTGATTGTACGAGGGAAAAAGAACATTTTGAATCTGTCAGTTCGGCAATCAATTTCTCTAATTTTGTAATTACGGTCCAGTCTACCATAGTAAGTTGGGGTTCGCAAAATATTTTTAACATCATCACTGAAAATATTATCCTCGAATTTATTTAGGAGATTAAGTCTAAATTTCAAACTATGATCTGACAATGATTCCCATTTTAATTCATGAACAGATGAATTATGAAAATTTAATGGATCGACCGAATGACAAACGAGGAAGTCCTAAGAAGAGTGGGAGAAAAGAGAAGTCTGTTGAAAACTTTAAAACGAAGACGGGACAATTTAATCGGCTTTATCTTTACACACGTTGCCCTAATGTAGACAATCGTTGACAGAAAAGTGAACGAGAAGATTGGAAAAGACAGGCCTCGCATAAGATATATGAAAGAGGCTGTGAAGGATGTAAAAGAGAAGAATTACGTTGATATGAAGAGGTTCGCAGGTGGGAAAATCGAGTGGAGGACTACTTCAAACCAATCCTAGGATATTTGACAGATGATGGTGAATAAAAACATGTGGTTAAACCAGAATGCCTGTATACCGCAGAAGCTGTACGGTAGGTAGAAAGGGACTCTTAGAACTAGAAAAGAGGAAAGAAAGTTTCTTAGGAAGATTCTGGGACCATGGAAAACAACGGCAAATGAATGTGAATTCATTTGCCGTTGTTTTCCGCCAGAGATCAAGTGATTAGTTATATAAAAAGATTTGAAAAGATATCCACCACGATAAAAAAATTTTGTGATTTTAAAAAGAGTGAGATCAAGGAGGAGGCCATAGGAGACCAAGAAGAGTATTAGAAATACATTTGATTTTCTACTTAACACCGTGGAAGTCACCGCGAGCGTGTGTGGCAGGGGGTGAAGATAACCTAACATGCAATATTAACATGCAACTAGGATACTACATTGAAGAATGTTAGATAAAAAAATAATATAGTTGTTGTGATATTGTCTGAGTTTAGCTCATAGACGGAATAATAATAATAATAAGAACATGTTCATGACCAAGATGTTATTATTCTATTTAATTTAGAGAAGCAATCATGCATCCTAATAACTCTTTGTCGGTGCATATAAGATAGGAGCATTACGAACGAAAAATCGATATTTCATCATGAAATATTCTGAGCATAATTAATCGGAGTTCAAAGCACTTTGCAGATCAATTCATCACCTTGACTTGAGGCAACCAGATATCATTTCACGCCAATGATACGTCCAGTCTCTGGGTAGCTATCAGTACTGAATTTCAGTTAAGAGAGGCAACATTAGCACTGATAACTTTCAACATGTTTCACCTGACTTGGCAATGCAGTAGACGATCCCCTTCATCTCCGGTATCGGCTAGCATTCATCGCAACGTAATGGATGCAAGTACCAGAGTGCATTGGTTAAGGTCATTCACTCAAGAGTCATCACATAATTCTCCGCAATACTCAAACATCGGGATCAGAATTATTCATGGGCGCAAGGAGTTTTGTGAACAGAATATTTTACTCAGGGTTACGTCTAAATCTGAATCCAACTGCCGATTTGGAGTAAAGCAAATAGATATATGATCTGATATGATTGAATTTATCCTTAGTTTTATCATTCAGATTCATTCATATTGTATGTAGGCTGCAACTCTGCTTAACATAAGTAAGTGAATGCCTTTCCTACACTGGTATTTCGCTGATCCCTTGGAATTCAAGACAGTAAGTTCGAAGCATAAGTCCATTCAACTTATCCCAGTGCAGCGAAATAAATCAGGATGTGTGGTGACTAGAGTACTGTAGTAAATATTTCCATTACGAGGGCCCGAGATCGATTCCCGGCAGATATTAAGATTTTTTCATCGGAATACAGATCCCTACTTGAGTGGGATATTGATAACATTTCGATTTCAATTCTACATCCGTCGAGTGGGAAGTTTCTGCTTCCCATATTGCCCCAAATTTTGTCAGGCAAGATTTCCTTGCCAAAATATTTTATACCGAAATAATTCGTTCATTTACATTTTTATACCCCCCAAAGAAGTAATCCTGTGATATAATGTTTTCTCTTTGTTTAAAAATATGGTGAAAGAAATTAATTGTAATTTGGGCAAAATTTTATTTTTCTAATTTTTTTTTGATAAAAAGTAGATCATTCTTTTGGTAGAAAACCCGCTTTGCCCGGGACGTTCTGCTGACTATTTCTTACTTGCTTCGTCCATCTTTGATTACACGGCTTCCCAGGTGGCAGCTTTTTTTAAACTCCTCAAATTTTGGTTTTCCTATTGTAACGTTGACTTTGGCCTCTTCTCTCCTGCTTCATGCCAATATCTTAGTTAGTCTAAGGTACTTCTTATTGATCTTCAGGTGATAGCTTGCATTGGCTTCCCATTGTTATCAGGATCTCATTCACATCCCTACCCAAGTAGATCCCTTTTGCAAATGGAGCAAATGACTGTGGCTCACCTCCGAAAAACGACGTACTTGGGTTTAGTTGGATGCGTCAAGAGGCCTTTCCCGTATTCGTAGATGTGGTTTACAACACTACGCTCAATCTACTTATATTCCCCGGGTTTAGAACGAATTGAGGCCATTTTTATATAAGCATCAGAAATGGGAATGGGAGAAAGAAGGAGCTTTTATTCATCTCTGTATCAAACATTCTTACAAGCGGCGTGCATGACTTCTCTCCGTGTCAAGTTAAAGTGGGGTAATATAGATTCTAGAGCCTATCCGGTAGGTAGGTATATTTGGATTTATAGGGTGCGTCGACAACTATGGTCATTTGCATCACGCACAATCTAATTTATGTCAATAAATATGCAGAAATATAAATATAGAGTAAAAAACAATGGCAGTATAAAAGGTCCAAATATATAAAAATATTTTCAAGCCGGCCGAAGGAGGAGGAGAGGAGTACTGGCATCCCATCTCGAGGCCCCTGGTTTGATTCCCGTCTGCGGCGGATTTTTCCGTGGCAAACCGGTCCCTACATGAGTGTCTAGTGGAGGGTAATTCAGGCTCTGTACTACGTCCGTCGGATTGGACGTAAAGCCGTGGTCCCCTTGGCGCCTATCGTTAAGAGTAGGCTAATGCCGTCGCCTGATCTCTCTCCACCCTTTCTCCATTACCTGAAAACTCATACCATTAACCAATTACCCACATATCCTAAATGGCGCAAATGACATCAGACTTCAGTCGCCATCACTCAATAACTAACAACCAATCCGGCCGAAGATACGAAATGGGTGGGATTCATCAAAAGAGTACTAGGTGAATGTGACGATCATGTACGAGAAATCAGCTACTTTTCCCTTGTTAGACCTCATTTGGAATATGCTGCCTATGGGATCCCTACGAAATCGGTCTATATAATGAACTTGAACGTGTGCAGCGAAAATCGGCAAGATTTGTAAAGGGACGGTACGATAACCTTATTAGCGTGACCAGTCTATTAAATGAATTAAATTGGGAATCATTGTCAGGTCGCAGATTGAAATTTAGACTTAATCTCTAAAACAAATTCCAAGACCATATTTTCAGTGATGATGTTAAAAATATTTTGCGAACCCCAACGTACTATGGTAGACTGGACCATGATCACAAAATTAGAGAAATTGATAGTCGAACTGGCAGATTCAAAATGTCATTTTTTCCTCGTACGATTAGGGATATGAATGACGATAAATATATCCAATACGAGTGTAGCAATGGGTAACACTGGTAGTTGCATGTTGGTATAGGAACTTGAATCTAACCCAATTAAAGGCATGTGTTTGCATGCTTGCTTTGCTATTTTTACCTTTTTTTAAATACTGAAGTTTAGAACAGTATATAAATACTAATCCTTTTTTATGCATGATACGTAGTTTATGTTTGGTGAGAATTCACCCCTTGCCACACACCTTTATGGTGTTTTGCAGGGTATTATGTAGATGTAAATGTAGATGAAATGGTAGAAATAGTGGAATGAAGAGACGTCTTATGATAACAGAGTTGCGGGCGTTTGTTTGACCGATCGCACGTCTGTGCATGTGTTCGTGGGGACGCGAATGTTCAAGCTAAATGGGCCACGGACGGAGGCCGTTCTAAACTCTTGAAATCGCCGAGGAAAAGAGAGAAGAAGTGGTGAGACAGAGGGAGAGACTTGGAAAGGAGGCGGAGGATGCAAAGGATGCTGGAGGGGGAGGGAAGGAAGGTTGCCACGGGCGACCAGTCGTCCCAAATGAACCCACCACTTTTTTTTCCTAATATTATTATTATTATTTGAGATGGAGATCACATACACAAGCGCGCGGAGGTAGACCGGCTCCGATTCCAGCGACTGCAGAGAACACCGCGGGGAGGTGACGTCATCCCGGCACGCGCAATGGGAGTGGTCTCCAATTGGATGAAAAGGGGACGGGTGGCGGCGCCCCGCGGTGGGCGACTGAAGTGCTCGCGAAGGGCGAGATGAAGAGTGGGGGAGAGAGCGCAGCGCGATATTCACTTGTGCGGTCACGATTCCCATGATTTCGCAGCGGAGGAGACAGATTTGACGAGGTGGTATTTATGAGGCGTACCCGAGATCAAGGAGCAATATCGATCGATATCCATTTCATCGTTATGGCAATAAAAACGGGAAGCGACTTTGTAACCCTTGTCTTAAATAGACGGCTTCGCCCATACTGTACATCAATTATACTATCTTCAACGACACGCTTTCTAAAATATACGCTGCATTCAATTTCCTAGGGCATCCAACACATTGCTGTATAGACGATGGTTACCAGCACTCCATGGTTCAATGATTATAGTCTGCCACTGATAAATTCAATAAACATTAATAATACTCTCAACTGATCATGTGGAACGGGTGCAAATAGCCAGATGCATAATCCTTTATTACATACAACCGTAGTTAAATTATATTTTTCAACCCTCGATATGTCATTGACCAATCCTCTAATTATCCTTAATAACCACCAACTCTCTACTAATACCGGACAAATATCGCTAATCACGTCATTTGTGCTATATCAACATTTGTTTTCGTAATGAATATTTCCGTAAAGAGCAATTGCATGCCGTACGCTATAACTAAGTAAATTGGAAAAGAAGAGATAATTTGTGATTTGGAGATTCAGATTTATGGAATAGCAGTCTGACAAGTAAAAACGTTACCTTGAGCACGGTCAAAATAGGAAAGAAAAACAATCCCTGGAGCGATCTTGCTTGGCGGCAAAATTGAGATGGGAGCAAACGAGGCATGAGACGATCGGAGAGGAGGAGAATGAAAGTGAAAAGCGAAAATGAACCAGGACGTGGTGAGGACATTCCTATTTATAAACAGGGGGTCCAGTGTGAGAACTCTGCGGTACGCATTATCACCAGCCCTGAGATTCCCGAAAAGTTCTGAGGCAATACGAGGTAAAGGGAGAAAGAGATGAAAGCAATAGGAACTCAAAGTTGGTGTAGATAACACCAAATAGCTGTTTTTAAATGATAATTAATCACTATGCAACTTTCGACAATCATTCGCAGATTCAAATTCAAACGAAAAGTAAACACAAATCTTCATTCTTGAAGTTTTTATGAGCCTAGCGATAAACAAATAAAGCTAAAACATATTCGCTTTTTGCTGATTATATTTTTTAATTATATCAAATTCACGCTCCAGGAAAACATCTTAAGCATGTTATATTAGTGGACCGGTGCTGATTTCATCTTTGTTTTTATTTTTGCTTAAAAAATTGAAAAATATTTGTTTTCTCTCAGCCATTGCATTCGTTACCATTTTGAACCAAAAAGCTCAGGGAAGAAATAGAAAAACAGTTTTCTATACACTTCAATAAAATGTAGTTTTATTGAAGTGTATAGAATTATTTCTATTTCTAAATAGGGGGTCCAGTGTGAAAACTCTTCGGTATACATGATCGCCAGCTCGGAGATTTCCGAAAAGTCCTGAGGGAATAACGAGTTAAAGAGAAAAAGCGACAAAAGCAATAGGGAGAGTGAAACATCGTCAGTGTTAGAATGAAGACAAATTCGCCTGTTTAGGGAGCTATTATTTTTTTAAATGTTGAAATCCCTCACTTGAAGATTTGTTGCATTTCTTTCCTCTCTTTATACTGGAAGTTTACATCAAAAATGTTTAATTTACAAATGAAAGAGTAAACTGATTTATTGTCTTGGGTCAACATGTTTCGACACATCGGTGTCATCATCAGTTTGGTACCTTATGTGTCGAAACGTGTCACACCAAAATAATAAATCAGGGCAAGAAAACCAAGTTACTTTTTCAATTGTGAAGATGAACTTCCAACAAGTTTGAGTCTGAAACCATTGAAAGTATTGAATTTAATTTGTCAGTTCTCAATAAATATAGATATTTCATTAGTATCCAATCAAGGCGCAACATCTTATAATCTAAAAGTTAAGTGTTTCATTGTAAATGAAGTTCTGACGTATAAATATCCTTCACTAACGACAAAGACCTAGCGAAAACAATATAAGCAACATGATATTAATGCCACTTATCTGCTTAGGTACCTCGTAAACTTTAAACTTCTATAGTGTAAGACGCAGTTCATAACTTCCATAACCTTAAGACGGAATACACACTGCCAACAGCCCTATTATTCATCTCCACTGAAGATGAAAATGTTGAGGAGCACCTACCATTGTGGTTTACGGGTTTTTCCCCAGGGGCATGTCCATCGCTTTTCCTAACATTACTTTAGAAAAGGGTATTTTTTCAATATTGACTGGAGCTGAATATCTCTTGCCTATGCTGTGGAATATGCATGGACTCTGTTTCTCGAGTATTGATGCGAAATACTTGATGCGAAATTTTCTCACAAATTTTAATACATAAGCCAAAATTTTTCTATACTAACAACCACATAACCTACGTCATGTGATAGCTTCATGTTTTTAAGCTGCCGAAACTTATAATTATTAAAGAGTAATATTTTGTAACAAAACTTAAATCTTCGGCAAAATTTTTGCCTAGTGTATTTTAGCTAATAAAATTCTCATTCAGAAAGCTATAAAAAAATGTCTGCTCATTATTCAAGATAATATGGCAATTATTTATTTGATTATATGAGTGCCAGTTATTATATTCTAGGTTAAAGAAGAACTTGGCGAAGTAGTGTAAATACATGAGTATTCAATACAATGAAATATATCACGAACGTTTCATTGAAAATAAAATAAACATGAATGGGGATAAGTTTAGCCTTTAAATGTTGCATACATATTGAAAGTGATTATTGTATTATAGTGACACGTAACTTTTTCTAGAATACATGCATTCGCTCAACTCTGTGCGAAATATGTCGCCTGGCTTGTACTCTAGCAAATACCTACCCTAGCTTATTTCTTCAACCAAATTTAAATACTACTCTATGATATTACACGTTTACCGTAAGATGAGTTCATAGGTCATTGAATTAAAGAAATACCTCTGCAAAATCTTGACTTCTACCGTGATAATTAATTCCAAATATTCTCTTCTTTTTCTGAACCCAATATTTCCCTGCAGCTATTTATTAGGATAAACTAACAAATTGCCCATTGAAATCCCAATCAACCTTTTATAGTGAAACGGCACGGATGTAGCTGTCTACATAGAAGCAGATCGTGGAACCATTTACATCTACAGAATAACCTACGATTCACCATAAAGGTGTGTGGCAGAGGGTGAATTCATAGTAAACATACATTACATATCTTTCCTAAAAATAACTAGCAATTATATTCTAGTCTAAATTCACACTTCAAAAAAATAAAAATAGAAAAGCTAACATAAAGAAACATGCTGTTAGTTAGGTTAGCCTACCAGTCCTTGCACCAACATGCGACTATGCTATCGATTGATGCACTCGTATTTATGCTATTGGATATATTTACAGCTATTCATATCCCTAATTCTCTTTGTTGTCATCTATGAATCTATGATACTGACCCTATCCTCTTTACAGTGTCTACGCATTGTAGACCTTGCTTTAGATTTAAACTCTACTGTATAATCATACTTGATTACAATCCATGGGCGTAGGGTCCATGTATTGGAAAAGAAGTGGAAGTTATCTGAAACCAACAGGTAAGCAGTATTATAGAGAACTATTCTCTTTACAAAAAGAAAAACTAACAGTAATCATGATTTTAGCTGGTTTCCTGGTAGTTACTCAAATCTTTCATGAGCAGAGAAGTTCTACTACACTAAAATAAGGCCTATGACATAGATTACTTTTTAACCCAGATCCAACCATTTTGATTTATCAGTGCGGTCATGTCCCTGAAAAATTATATGGTAGGTAACGATGTAAAAAATGGGGCCACCGTAGCTTGAATTTACAATTCTTTTTATTAATTTCCAATTAGCTTTAATACAAACTTAAGACCTCTTGTTTTTAGCTCCGCCTTTTTACATTTGAGAGCATAACTAATTTCGAGGATGAAGAAAGTAGGTAGGTCTGCACGGAGGAAAATGTAGGGGTTTTAATAAAGGAACCACTCCATTAGGATATTCAAACTTCATTTTCATTTCTTCTTATAAATTAAAACGATCAGTTTTCATTTTCATTAGAACATAAGAACTGCCACAGTTTAATTTATTTTAATCACAGATATCGTCAGTAAATATTTTCACTCACCTGCGTGAAAACCATGCAAATTCTCAATCGAATATGCCTCGGGCAATAGTCCTCGCACATATATATATTAATCAGGCTTAAACTTCTTGTTTTTTTGCTTGCTTTCCTATTTCAAATAAACATTGAAATGTAGGCTAGGTGAGCGAAAAGTTAACTTTAGATTTATGGCTATTATAATATATATCTCGAAGACAATTTATCCTAGAATCATTCGTTCGATGCGGTAGAGGGGAAACGAGAGTGAATTCAAAAACACTCAGCACATTTCAAAATCCTTGGCCCCTTCTTTTATATATGATTCACAAACAGAGTTATAATAAAATATAGAAGGTGGAACGAAATAGGTGATTAGTAATTGCACAAGGCTATTTTCAAACGGGCTTGTTGCTCAAAACGTGACTGAGGTATCAATGCTCTCAATATCGGCCAAGGACTAGCATTCCACAACAGTGGGAGTCAAATAATAAATCAGTGGACATTCAGAATTCAAAAATATGGAAACAAACAAACGTAATAAGTTTCGCTTTAGGGTATAATCATAAAAATGGTCATCCAAGCCACATTAAAATTAACCAAATGTTTCACTTAATTTCGTACCGCACGAGAGAGTATTTTTGTGACAAGAGCTTACTTGTACTTGTACTCCAGTACTTAAATGTTGAGCTAACGAAAGGCTGTGATACGAATCACCATTCCTACTAGCCTTGCAAGACTTATCTTTTGATGACGTAGCAATCGATAGAGTTAAATCTATTACAAACAATTTAGTCGCAATCAACAAATTCATTCCAAAATAATTCGATCGATAGCTATATTATGTTTTTACATCGTGTATTATTTTCGAAGAAACATTTATTCTCGTCTATCCTCGTAAACCTAAATCGCTTACTACCCTCAAAACTTCCCTTTCTAAATTAGTAGTGGCACTTTATAAAGATTATATTTAAAGTTTTTATGAACATAAATTGATATTTTTCAACTGATCCCGTCCCACCTCAAAGCGACTTCAACCTAGCACAATCTTTCTAAGTATCTTTTCAGCACCCTATAATTTAGCAAGTAAAATATTTTCTCTAAATAAACTAAATAAAGAATCATATCACGAGAATAGCATCAGGGCCATAAAAATATGCCGTGGTATGTCGTCAAATAAGGGATAACAGTATGGAAAACAAAGTCAGGACTGCATTAATCGTCGCTATTGCGCCGTTGCAACTTTTATGAAATTGCTGGTAGCAATTAAGCATCTAGAGCAGCTATCCAGGTCACACGGTAAAGTTAAAGCTAATAAATTTGCAAAGAGGAGACGCATTGGGGTAAAGATTAGAATAAGGTTGAAGTGATATGCAGAAAATGGTGGAATGGATTCCCTAGATAAGTGGGCATTCCCAAGGAATTGGAAAGGTCTCTCAAGTTCTCAGTTGAGGCGGACATGGAGATTTTCAGGGCAAGGAGCGTGGTCTGGCTCATTTTCATGCAGTGAGTGATTTAACATTTGCCTCATTCTTATCACAGAGCTGCAAATTCCAAACTATGCATCAAGTCACCCATTTTGTTATCTCACTTCACACACCTTCAGACTCAGGTTGAGGCTACGAATATTATATCTTGTTGGTGCAGAGTTTTGTGATAGTTGGAGCATTGAGGCGCTTTGTAGCAGGACAGACAAACAAGGATCTTATTGATGAACAGATAATAGAGGTGTGCGGAATTTATAGAGAGATTTGATTTTTTAATCAAATGCCTTTTAATGTTTCCATTGACCACTCAAATCAACTGCATCAGGTATGAGGGTGTTTTATTCGGAACCGAAATCTATTTTTTACCCAAAATTTTTAGATTGAAACGAAAAAAAAATTAGCAGAAAAATTAATCTTCTAACGGGAGTCATTTATTAATAAATCAAAAATTAAAATAAGCAAAAGGGACGCCCACCGAACCAGCTGCGTTAAGGATGTGTAAGGATGTCTACCTCCAGTTGTATAAATGACGAAAATGGAGAAAAAAATGATTGAAAATGAAGACAAAGTGAAGAGATGGAAATAATGTCTGGAAGAGTTATACAACGGAAACTATCTCAGCACTAAAGCTATCGAAGAGGAAAGCGAGGTGGAAAAGGATGATATGGGAGCATCAATATTAAGATCGGAATTCGACGCTGCACTAAGGGATCTTCGGATGAATAAGGCCTCAGGTATTGATGATGTTCCTGCAGAACTAATTAAAAATGCAGGAGAGAAGACATTAACCATCTTTAAAAAACCATCTGCGACATGCGCTTAACTGGATAAATACCCCCAGACTTTGAGAATAAATCATCATTTCTATTCCCAAAAAGAAGAGAGTGGAGAATTGCGAAACTATGGGACTATAAGCCTGACGACATATGCATCAAAGATAAATACAAGGATCATCCACAGAAGAATTTCTAGTTCCTGGATGAAGATCAATTCGGATTCAGGAAATGTAAGGGTACAAAAGACGCAGTATTGGCCCTTAGGCTGCTCATAGAGAAGATAACAGAAAAGATCAAACCCACGTTCATTACATTTGTGAATTTAGAGAAGGCTTTTGACAACGTGGATTGAAAGTTGATGCATGAAATTCTAAAACAATTTGGAGTGTCCTAGAACGACCGGAGATTCATTTATAGTATTCATAAAAATGAAATAGCTGTGATGAAATCTGCTCCACCTGTGAAGAATTGATAATATGGAAAGGAATGATATAAAGCCGAGCGCTGTCTCCCGTAATTTTAAATGTTTTCATTAAGAGTGACATCAATGAAATCAAAGAGAAGTTCTCGAAAGTGAATGTCCATGAGAAAACATTAGCATGCTGCGATTCGTCGATGACATAGCACTCTTAACAAAGCCAGATAGGAATGGGAATAAGATCCTAATAACGATGGAAAGGACGATAGCCAGATATCACCTGAATATCAATAAGAATATGACATAGATATTGGTGTGCAGCAAGAGAGAAGAGGATAAACCAACGTTAAACTAGGAAAACAAAAGCTGGGAGAGGTGAAATAGTTCTGTTATCTGGGAAGCCGAGTAACCAACGATGAAGGAAGCAGGAAAGAAATAGTCAGTAGAACAGTCCAGGCAAGGAGGCAATTCTACCAAGAGAAGAATCAACTTACATCTGAAAATACAAGTTTAGAAGCAAGGAAACAATTAACCAGAGCCTACATATGAAGCATGTTTCTTAATAGTATTGAAGCACGGACGATGACTGTGGCAAAGAAAAAAAGGGTGGAATCATTCGAAATGTGGTGCTGCAAAAGAATGATGAATACTAAATGGATCGACAGAGTGAGTAAAGAGGAAGTCCTAAGAAGATTGGGAGAAAGTCTGCTGCAAACTTTAAAAAGAAGATGGGACAAATTTATCGGCCATATCATGAGATACGATGGCCAGGTGAAGACAATCATCGAAGGACAATTGAACGGGAAGAACGTCAGAGAATGGTCTGGTATGAGATATATGAAGCAAGGGGCGAAGTATTTGAAGGATTAAAAATACGAAAATATGAAGATATTAGCTCTTAGGAGAGTTGAGGGGATAGCTGCGTCAGACTTATCTCAGGATTGCTGGCAGTTGACGATAGTGAATAAAATTATCATAATTTTTTAAAATATTTTAAATCATATATTTTTCATTATTCGCTCCCTGCGAGTTCCCGATTTTCCCGTGAGCAACCGCAATTAGTGTGATGGACAGTAAATTTTTATCTTTATGAATGATTTTTTGGCGTATTTATCTTCCTGGAAAAAACACTTCATGTCAATTGGTACTCTTTCCTGCAATTTTTAACATCTGAGGTCGAGGAGCTCATTTATTCTATTTACGAATTCCTTTTTGTAATCCCTAGATCGCTTTTCCCGTGTACGTTTTAAGAATTCTAGTCTATTAAACGCAGTCGTTTCGAATGTGATTTCAGAAATAGAAATTTAGTGTTAAAATGATATCCAAATACCTAACTACATTCGGAATTTTTGTATGATGTCTACGAACATTATGTGCTGGAGGATTACTTATGCTACTCTATTACAAGAAATTAACGGCTTTCATTTAGATTTTGCAATACAACAGAGTCATCTTTAATTCCAATCCGCAGGCGTCATGTCCAACTACTGAAAAAGAATTGAGGATATTCCGAAGTATGTATTTTTCTCATTCTTTTCTACCGCTTACATCGCAAGGTAAGCAGTTTAGTTAAGAACCAGTCTCTCTACAAAAGAAACCGCTTTATAAAGTCATCATTCACACTCTCCTCCATTTCAATTCCAACCAATTTATTCTCCGATTCCGAAAAATGTTGGCTCAGTGACACTACAACTAAATTGCAGGAAATGCACACGTGCATAAAAATGCGGAAAACACCTCGCATTGTTTTGATATCTGTGTCCAACCCAACTGTACTTTCTCCTTTCACCAAAAGCGGGCAAATAGGTATGTATTATTAAATAATTAAATACGACAGGGCCTGCGGAAGCAATTGAGGGACCCAGGTTATAGAGTGAAATGATTAACTTCAGACGCTCCCATACACCAGTGATTGGCCAACTCTTTAAAGCTGAAGAGCCAAACTTGCTCCTCAAACAATTGCAAAACTGCTCTTTGATCATAATAGATATTTCAAATGAGGAAAAGTTAATATCAGATTTTCAACTGTAGAAATATTCCTAATGCCTTTTTAAAATACGGAAAATTTCCCATCTTAATGAGTGTGAGCCATCCTGAGAATTTTTTCTACTTTTCAGATTTTGTGTTATACTTGATTTCATATATATTTGCGGATCAAGGAAAAGAGGAAGAGGAAGAGGAAGTTCAACGGCACGTCACTAGAAATGAACCAATGAGATTTGAGTGAGCGGAGCGTAGCGTCATAAGTTGCTTCCAACCCTCAGTCGTGTTCACTTCGTGCTCCTGTATGCGGAGTTGCCAAAGTTATCGCTGTCTTTTACTTCCTTACGTTCCATATTTCTATTTAGCCCGCATGTGATATACTTTTGGCAACCTCTACCTGAACTCCCCTCCGTCTGAAGGACCTCCCCTCCTCCAACAATCGAAAACGCTCGGACCACCACGAAAGTGACCGAAGCTCAGTTACCAAGATATATGGATTGTAGTATAGTCGTATACTGCTGGGGTAGTTTTATTTGCATATTTCATTGTACTCTGGAGCCATGCCTACCAGAGGAGGTGTATGTTGCTCTCGATAGCTGACCCTTTCTACGTTCCGATCGTGGGAACCGAACCGACTTGCTGGAGAAGGGATAAAAGGTGGCGAAAGGCGGTCTGGGAGATCGGCAAGAGAGGAACTCGAGAGTTTGCGTCGAAGTCCCTCGCGGCCTGGCTGAAAGCTCCCGGAAGCGGCTGTCACTGAATCTGAACGAGGAGGAGAAGGTGCGATTATCGGCCGCAAACAGCTTCCTCCTCCACCCGTCCGCCCCAGGAGTGGAAGGTAGTTATCCTCGCTTCGGAATAACACTCATTTTCAGGCAGTTATCCGAGCTCGGCTCGTGATTGCGCCTCCTAATAATGATAGCCTCTCCTCGCTCCATATTCCCTCGGACCCAAGTGCGTCTCTCAGCCTCCCCCCGTGGTGGGAGGAGAACGACCGAGTTTGTCGCACAAGGAAATCCGGAACCCTAGCCCTATATGCTGAGCCCGTCTGACGTCTGAGTCTGAGGGACTCTATATGCAAATCACCAAGTTTTCGCATCGCTCGGAGAGGACGACGGGAAGGCTCTTTCATTTTGAACCCGATTAAATTAGAAACAACGGCGTCGGAAATTCCAGCTGGCCTCTCCCGTGAATTTTGTAACCGCCCGCCTCATATCATATAATCATTTCAAATTATGAGAAACCTGAGAGGAAAATTGGGGAAAAAAGGATTACAAAATGTTGGGGTTAGGTAACTGACTCATCCAAGGAGATTTGAGATTGACAGCGCCAATGCCATCCTGTTTTCAGGTTACAGAACTGTTGGTCTTGACGATAACCCTGAGAAACGAAATCGAAAAAAGATAACTCCTGAGAAAAATCTAGCTGAGGAGTTATGGGTAAACTGCAAAGGAATCCATGGTAATTAAGAAATGGTGACGCGAGGAATGATTCCCTACAATACCCTAGCTATTCTAGTTCCTATAATGGGAGATGAAACTTTTTTTTTGAGGAAGTGCCCATCTATGAATCCACTTTTTTAAATAATCTTAAAAACTAAAAATGCTCTTCTATGCGTACTATAGTGCTATTTCAAAAGGATAGTAACTATAAGCTTAGTTTAAATTTATTTGCGTTACTCGAAAATAATCTCCTAGCATTAGGTTGTCACTCAGTTATTTTTAAGTTTAACGCAAATGAAAATTATCACTAGTCTTTTTTTCTCGACCTTAATAAAACATGCATGTGGTCACAAAAAGGTATCTCCAGAGAGAGTGAGAAAATGACAGAAGAGAACATAAGAAGGATATATGCATCCCGATAGGATACCCTAGAAAAGGATCATTCTAACCCCTCTTCCTCTATTTGCCAGCACTCCTCCCTCAGTAGCGGCCAACCGTTCCCCAACTTCTTCATTCATTTCCTCTAACCACAGACTCTGCACAAGAATACCAATCTTTGAAAAAAAATGAAAAAAATAACACTCGGAAAAGAAAATAGTTCTGTTATTCGGGCGAGAGGGACAAAAGCAATACAGTGATTAAGGGGAAAGTAGAAAGAAAATAGAAAGTAGAGGTCGATGGTTGAAACAGGGAAAGATAGCAATAGATAGACCACGGCGAAGTAATGCGGACGAAAAGAGAAGACGCTTATTTGGGAAAAGACGAACCTTAAGAGAAATACTCCGAAAAGTAATGAAAGTAGAAGGCAATGGAAATCATTCTGTTAATGGCAGAGTAACTAACTAGATTCATCCTCAATCCAATTCATGTTAAATAAGTCACTGAGGTCAATTCAATTGATTTTGAAAGAACGAACTAGCTTTGGCTATGCATCAAAATGGAAAGATGGTAGAGTCGAAATAGAAATGAAATGGCTAATTAAAGTCTCCGACAGTATTCAGAACTGTGTCGATACCTATCAGGTTACAATTAGTACCATCATGATTCGAGGGCGGAATCAAACTATGACAGACCAAGGCAGTGCATGAATAAAGTATGTAGCTGAACTGGTCATCGTACCTTTATACGTATTTCTTGGGTATTGAACGCTTCTATGGTAGTGATTTGTTCTGTGAAAATATCGCCCTTAAAGCCACGAAAATCTGTTTACGATAGTCATAATTTTCCAAGCAATGAATGAACGTACACACCAATGGTCAGTTTCGTCAGCGTGTGATTGGAACGAACATTACTGAGAGGACCACGGCAAGAAATAAATTAAGCCAAATGAAAACAAGAATCAACCTGCAAGAATTTATCTGAAAATGATATTTTAGTCAGGTCTGATTTTTAAAACTCAGTATGTAATTCTTTTTATGGGTATGTAGAGACTCGGCCCCGCTTGCGCTCACTACAGGTAATGATGAAAATAAAATTATGGAATGGACATCAGCCACCAAAATACCTGCAGCATCATCAAACTTCTTCAGAGGAGGAGTGACGTCGAATTTCTACGCCTCAAATTTTTTTCCACGCAATTTTATTTTGCCTCTTTCGCGGTTGGAGAAAAAGATAGGCGTCACCACCATGTTTAACAAGCAGTTGCACTTGGGCGTGTGACAAGAACTAGGACACCAGTCATCTATCATGGAACTGTAGGACGTCATAAATTAGTGCTGCATGCAAGGTGATGGCTATCCTGTATAACCCTGTGGCAGTATCCTCGGGAGCAAATTTTATATGAATAATATACTTACCTCCTGTGGAGGTGAAAATCTTTCGACAGAACAATCTAGTCTAACAATGTATTAGCGTTTTTGGTCATAATCATTCCCTATCTGAGAGGATATTATTTTGAGGAACTGATTAAACAGTATATGGGATCCTTAAAAAATATGCCTAAATGACCAATCGAACTATCTCAGCTATCCCTATCCCAAGTTGAACGTGTGCATGGAAGATCGGCCAGATTAGTAAAGGGCCTATATGATACCTATGTAAGCGTAACCCGTATATTAAATTAACAAAAATGGTAATGATTGTCAGAGCGTAGTTTGCGATTCATACTTAATTTATTATCTAAATTCCAAGGTAATATTTTCACTGATGACGTTAAAAATATTTTGCGAACTCCAACTTACTATGGTAGACTGGACCGTAACTCGAAAATTGATTAAATCGGATGCCAAACTGACAGATTCAGAATGTTCTTCTTCCCGTGAACAATTGTAGATATAAATAGCTGTAAATATATCCAATAGCATAAATACGAGTGTATCAATGAATGGCATAGGTAAGGGGTGGCGAACTTTTTGGCGATTGAGTGCCAAAGTTTATGAAATAAGCGTATACTCGCTCGACTCGCGTGCCACTCCATCGAGTAAATTAAAGGTATCGATTATTTTTATGTCTATAAGAGGCAGAGGATGTTTTTATAAAAAAAACAATATTTTTTAAATATTTTATTTACAATTATTTGTTTTGAAGTTTAAATATTTTATTAGAGTGCATAACAAAGGTAATACATATGAATTAAATACGATAGAAAATCTCTATCAGTCATTTATATCATTTTTATTCGGTCATCGTCTTCAGGGCTTCTGAATCAGGACATCTGACATGGACGCAATAACCCGGTGGAGGACCAGAGAAACCTTCACTCAGTGAAAAGTAACTTCGCTCTTTTGTCTTCCCGTCACATTTTCCTAGTGCTCCTCTAATTAATCCTAGCTTTCTCTTGGCTCGGCTCCATATTTTCCGGTTGTCTTCCCCACGATACATCTTTAATGATTGTTACACCTATGGACCTTATGGTTTAAACGCTTTCGATAATCGTATTTCCAATGCTATACGATCGCTGTATCGAATTAGTTCTATTCCAAAAATTAATAGCTACCCACTTTTTAAGGTTAGTTCTAACTGCCCTTTGTCGCACCACTCTTGAGTTGTATCTAAATTCTTACCAATTGATTCCATAACCTCTTCTTTTAATGTATCCCTGTACATAACCGCATCGTTTGCAAAACGTTTACGCTTACTATTGACTACGATGCCCAAATCGTTTATATTACTTTAACCTCAATACCTACCTGGCCCGCTAACCCTCCTGTTTTGCATCTCACTCCCAACTGCCAGCACATTGTCGCACCGCCTTCATTATCCAGCTCCGTTTCCTTTGCACTTCCTACAGCAACGTCCTTGCTCGCGTACCTATTTCTTCCGAGATTGGTAAATAAACAGTACCGCTAGCTCTCTCTCTCTCTCTATGTCTGCCATTGTTAGCATCCCACCCCTTTCCGTAGCAACGGCCTTCTCAATGCATTCGTCTCCGGCCGATAGCGAGCATTGGTCCACGCCGGAGCCTTGGGCTTCAGCATCCGCCCACCACCAGATCACTTTCTGCGCCTCGGACAGCGACTTCTCTCGGTCCAATCAACGCCGGCCGCCCGGCGCAAGGCTGCAGGCGCACACGGTTATGGTGCACAGCACAACCCGACCTCATTTCGACGTATACCTCTCCTTCGGGTTTTTTCCTCGCCTCCTCCCAGTCTTCCGACATGCAGATTATAATCCTCGTCGAGAAAAATCCGTGATCGTGACTTCACGAGACTGATTCACGCGGCAATTTGAGTCATATCCGCCGGTGATGAACGGTTATCACGTGCCCCTCCCCATATATGTTACGGCTTTTCAATGTCGGAGGGACGAAATTATCGTTATTTCCGGAAATAATGAGGGCGTTTACTAGGAACCGAATTCGCTATTTTGTTCGCGGAATTGTGAGATGGAAACGAAAAATGAATTTTGGTGAAAAATTTAATCTTCCTTTCGCTAATAAATCAAAAATGAAAATAAGCAAAAGGTGACGCCCACCAAACGAGCTGCGTTAAGGATTATTACGTCATCCACCTCCCGTCCTTGACTCTGTTGAGGAGGAAAGGGAAGGGAGCGAAGGTGGGGAGGGGAGGTATGCTCGCACAGATCCTGTCGCAACCACTTCCATTGGCAGAGCCAGCTGTGTGTCACCCATTGCGGTATGACGAAGGAGGTTCGCGGTCTCAATTGTGATTGGACGAAGTGGATGACGTACAAGTCCTATGAACGCCCACGTTTCCGAAGGGGTTAAAAACGTCAGTTTACCGTCGCATATAAGTCGAGGACTAGTTGACGAATCGAAGAACGGACGAATACGGTTTTTTTTCATTTTACAAACTCAATCAGATTCGCCAGTAAAAATAAATGTAAACGACTCCATTCATCATTCCGTATGTGAGAGAGTTTTACGAATGACAGCTTGTTTTTTAGCTTCCTGCACCGTGGGTAATCAAATCCAATCAGTGACCGATTAAACGTGACCAAAACATTGATATCATGGTCACAAATGATATCATACCTTCAAAAAGACATAGCTAACACGTAATTTTCTAGGATTACTGTTAATCCTGAGGCTGCGTGAAGAAGTAAAGAAGAAATGTGGCACGAGTTAAAGAATTCAATGGAGGCAGTTATTTCATTCATATAATACAAACGTCACCAATTAATCATTTTATGCAAAATACGTCAATTCATCCCAAACACGGAACGGGGTGTTAGGCCAATTAATTTTTTCGTGCATACTCCTTGATTTAATTTTAATACCATCTGAACTTATCTGACGAGGAATTGATCAGTACGAATTTGAGGAAGAAAAATAAAGCTTTAATCACGAAGTTGGCATTAAAAACTAAAGCTCGCTTTTTTTAGCCCACAATTTAAGAGTGACCCATATTTTTAGTGCTTTTGGGATTATTAAATTATTTGATTAAGCTATTGAAGCAAGCTAAAACTAAATCTCGCTTTTTTTGGCCCACAATTTGAGAGTGACCCATATTTTTAGTGCTTTTGGGATTATTAAATTATTTGATTAAGCTATTGAAGCAAGTGGAAATTCAAATTTGAAATAATTAATCTGTAGCCTACTGCTGCCAAATGCTCTTCCGTCTCGAATTGTCGGCAAGCGACTTCAGCGGACCACCACTACGTAGATGATGATAAGAGAGCCAATGATCGAGTCATACGCTCGATACTAATCGAGATATTTCAGTATTAAGGTGCGTTTACACGTAGCAGTTGACTGCTATGATAGTCAACTGCTAAAAACTATTAAGACCCACTCGCAAGTGTAAATAGCAACTGCGATGCGAGTTCAGGTCGATACTGGACACATGTCGAACACTATCGATCCACGTTCGAGCTATTAGCAAAGTTGAAGCCCGTATACTTTCCAGTGGAAATGCATCCAACACAATCGCAACAATCGTCAATGGAAAGCAATACATGACGGAATTTGGGTATAATAACAAGGATATCCCTCCCCAAAAGGGGAGATTCTACTCTTTAAAGAATGGGAACAAAAGATAATCGTCAGTGGACATCATTTCTTGATGAATTTAATGAAAATTTAAGCGAAATTCACTATTGAAATAAAACGCTTTTTATTTGTTGTGGCAACGCCTAAATAGCGGCTTTAAGCTGCAGAGAAATTGGTGCAGACGCATCATAGCAGTAGCGATATAGATACATCGCGCATCTCGCGACTGTCATAGCAGTCAACTGCTACGTGTAACCGCTGCTTTAGATCCATCAGCCCTCTTCTGCGAGGCAGATAAGCTAAACCAGCTGATCTTGACCTCGTATTTCGACTGTTGGCACCCCTTGAATTCTCGAATTGTGTTCTTTCACCCCTTCGCAAAATATCGAACGTTTATTTTTAATTGGGGGATGAAAACCGGGGCTCAATCTTATTTGATAATTTAACACAATTTTCAAGGTGATAATTTTATATAATATTTATATAACATAATTTTCCGTGGCAGACCTTGAAAATAACATAATTTTCAAGGTCTGCCACAGAAATGCACTGGAATTATTTCAGAGTTTATTTCAGAGAATTATTTCAGTGGCTTTATTTCAGAGTTCGCCACACATTGGCTTATGCTCTGTGTCGTCTTTTACCTGGAGCCTTCCAGAATCTTTAATTCTTCAATAGAATTTTATTTGTATGTTGTGTCTGTCAAATGGATTATTTTTATTTATTGCAGTGAATGCCATAGCCGTATTTTCGGTGTTTTGTAGGTTTTCATAATATTTAGTGCATTAATTTGTAATTATTTTTTCCGATGATTCGATTTTATCTTTTTGTGCATCGTATCATTTGTAGTCCATGGTTTATAGCCATGTATATTCCTCAGCATCCTTCTGTCCACACCTTGATGCTTTCTATCGTATTTCCGTGAGCCATTCCCATCCATGCCGATGTCGAATATAACCATATTGGCGGGAGAACCATGTTATATATTAGGTATTTTATCTCTGGTGGTGTAGCATGATTTCTTAGAATTGGCGACAATTGTAATTTTATTCCACGTGCCTTGTGCCTGATGTTTTTAACTTGTTTTTTGAAATTTAATCTTTTATCTATTGTGACTCCTAAGTAGGGAGCTTCATCATTCCATTCTAGGAACTGCTCTTTTATTCTTAGACAACTGCTCTTTGGAGTGGTCGTTCTAGGTTTGGTGAACATGAATGTTTTTGTTGTGTTAACTCCAAGTTTCCATTTCCCATACCAATCTATGATTTCGTCTAGTGCGTCTTGTGCCCTTTCTTTTGTTATTCTTACGTTTTTTCCCCTTTTCTCTGGAATTCACTCCAAGATTACACAACATATAATCATTTGCGTGCTGGTTGCGGCGACTTTAATCAAAAAAGGTCAAATCTGACTAATGGTCCATACAATAACTTCAGCATCTTATCACAGCGTAGAAAAACTATTTGGTTCAATGGCTCTTAGACAGGGGTGTACGCACCCCTGGGGGTACAAAGAAGATTCCTTAAAGGGAGGTGAGAGACGCTTTGAGGGAAAGATGTCTATTTTCATCAAACTGCTCCGGATAGAGTGAATGGTTAACAATCGAAATCACGCAGCATCTCTACCGGAAATTCTCTAGGCCTGTTAGGTTTGTAGACAGAACTGCCCTGGACTCCTCGATCATTGTCATCTATGAACCATCCTTCCTCTTTTTTCTTTGCCTCTTTGTATTTACCCAAGAAAACTTACAAGCATCGATTAAACGCATCTTAATGTAAGTGACCACTACTACCTGTGAAATATTACATAATTTTAAATACGATGGAAAGCCCACGACAAATTATTACGCAGCGTAATATATTTTGTCCAAAAATAGGAGGAAAAATGTAATTTACCGAAGTGTCATGTAATTTGCTGAAGTGTTTTTTTCCATGGAAAAAGTATTGGAATTGCCCTCTTCGTAAGTAAGTGTGATTTTGAAGTATAAATGGACTGAAGACTTAAAAAAAACAAGGACCATGCTACGAAACATTCTTAAGAAAACTTTAAATGTGAGCATTTCGTGAATGGCATAAGTACATACAAAAAAGAGAGCAGTTCGAAGCGGAATCAAATGAAATACGGAACAGAATAGGCGACCATTCGCAGGTCGATAGCCTTTCCGAGCTACTGACCTTTAAAAAGAGCGAACCCTGTTTTTGGACATGAGCGAAACTGGCACGTTCGTATGCTAACGTACTTATTTCTCTCCAAGTGACCAAGAGAGAGAGACAGAGGTAGTTACACAAAGGTGATGAATCGGTGATCGAGGCGCGTATCTGAGATCGCGAAGGACAAGAGGGACATCAATCAGACAGTCGACCATGAGAGCACACAACAGCTCTTAAGCGGTCGTATGACGAAAGTTGAAAATCACATGCTCTCTGGACGGTAATTCATGTGCACCTAAAGCTCTCTCTCACTCCGAAGCCCGAGGTTTTGCGGAACCAAGATATTTGGGGCATTGCCGTGTGACACCGCACCGTGATCGATTCAAAACAAAAGGACAATGCGAGGAAGGACACCGTTCACGCGCCGGCTGTCGCCTTCGAACTCCAGCGCCCCCTGGCCGCCCGGCCGTGGAACTACGATGCGCGAACAATGTCGCAGCGAATCTAAACGAGCGGCCCAGATCACGGGTTCTGCCATTAAATGACTCCGGCCCTCAAACACCTTCCCTCCCCTCCTCTCGTTCTCCCCCTCCCCTGTCCCCGATATGTGCTCAAGGAGCAATGAACGAGATCTCTCAAAGCCGTTCCTCCGAGGTTTTTTGCTCAAATTTTGTCTTAAGATTATGCTGTCATAGTTGACAGTCTCCGGTGTACTCATAAGGTAATCTTGCTTTGGAGGAACGAAAGATAAATTCATGAAATTGCAATCATCACAGGGACTTCATTTTCACCCGACTATAGTGTCGTTGCAAAGCAACATTACCGCCAGGTGATGTTGCTTGTTCAAGTTCAGCTGTTTTCATTTCACTAGGGAAGGAATAGGAACTATTAAGAGCGGAGACGGAAGGGTGATTAGAAACAGTGCCGCCATTAGCTGACTCCAGAGTCCTCTAGTCTCATTCTCAACACTACTCCCTCGCCAGGGGTGTTATCACTCCGCCAGGTGCAACATCACTCGCAGCATTAAGAGATATTCAACACTGGCTCAGCAAACTTTAAGAATGGTGGTTTACCCTGGTATTCATGACTGAACAAAAACATTTGCACATTACACACCATAAAATTATCGCATCGTGAAAATACGTCCATCTACACTGTAAAAAAATTAAGGAAAAGTACAGTAAAAGGATAAATTTAACCAAAACTTACCTCACAAAGAAGGGAATATGGAGTTAGTTGCGACTTGTCCCTTCTGCACATTTGAAGCCATTTTGATCTTTTCACGGGGCTTCTCGGGAAATAGAAAAGACGATGGATGCCTTGCCTTGAGCTATTCACACAATTCGGAGCACAACAGCCACCCGTTTAGCCGAATTATTACTGAATAGACACAAAAACTTGCTTCGATAAAGACTTTGGTCCATCTCACAACACAATAAACAAGGTGTGAATAAAAATATCGGAATGCAAGGGATCCGCTTTGTAGTTTATTATTGGCAATCCAGAGGACTCTGGCTTACTCTTTACGACAGGCGCCAAGGGGACCTCGGTTTCATGTTCATCCGACGGACGAAGTACGGGGATTGTGCTCTCCACACCACCCTCATGAAGGGACCACTAAAAATTCTGTCACGGTGTGGAGTCCTCGGGATGTTCAGTCACTTTACCAACCCCTTAGTTCCAATTTCTTTTTTTCACACCTCCAAATAAATTTCAAAGTGTCTCTGCAGTATGATCACGAAAAAATGTTTGGTTTACTATGCAGAAATGGAATATCTCACATTCGCATAATAGTCCATTCATTTTTTTACCCAGCATTGTTTTAAGAGCGGGAACAAAGCGGTTAAAAGTATGAGCAATATCAGTCATCAAACGTTACCCTTTACCATCAACTTTACTTTCGAGTTACTATTTTTACTGTTCGTGTTGGTGTGAAAGATGTACGGTGAAATGATTTATTTTAACGGAATCGATTTTGGATTTGGAGGCTTGGATTATTTTCTGGTAAAGCTCTTTCCGTGGTGGGAGAACATAGTGACCTGTATCTAAAGTAACTTTATGGAACTGCTTCATATTGAAATAAAAAGCTTAACTTAGTTGCTCCAAATATATAGTTTAATAAACGACCCGGATTTCTTCGAAGATCGACATCATCAGGTTTTCGAGTAACGACACCTGTGATGTCGATTCTCGACGAAACCCGGGTCGTTTATTAAACCAAATATGTGGAACAACTAAGTTACGCTTTTTATTTCAATCAGTGGGAGAAAATATCTTGACGTAAGCGTCCAGAATCCGATGTTCAGAGAGCCTTATAAAAATATAAAATTTCGGTACTCACATCTTTAACAAAAAGTTGATTCAAGCTACGAACGATATTAACGTGGTATTTAACAGATCTGCCTCCATGTAATACATCTACATCTACATAATACCCCGCAAGCCACCATAAAGGTGTGTGGCAGGGGGTGAACTCTCACCAAACGTGCACTACATATTATGCATAAAAAAGGATTAGTATTTGTATAGGTACTGTTCAAAACTACGCTATTTAAAAAAAGATAAAAATAGTAAAGCATGCATGCAAAAACATGCTGTTAGTTGGGTTAGCTTTAAGTCCTTATACC
Organism: Platycnemis pennipes; assembly: GCA_933228895.1. Taxonomy (NCBI): domain Eukaryota; kingdom Metazoa; phylum Arthropoda; class Insecta; order Odonata; family Platycnemididae; genus Platycnemis; species Platycnemis pennipes. The sequence goes on along the minus strand of OW121854.1, from coordinate 119,196,906 downwards.
AACATGCAGCTACCAATGTTATCCATTGCCACACTCGTACTGGTTGTATTTACCGTTATTCATATCCCTAATACATGCGTTATCACATAAAGTAAAAAGCAAAATTTCAATATTCAAAATAAATTGATCTCGGTCAAATTGAACGGCAGTATTTTCCACACTTAACTATCACCAACAGCAAATTGTCAGACGATATGTGGTTTTCATCAGTCTATTATGTCCTTTGATGAAGGAAACTACACTATTTTCAGTAGAAACAGGAAGGACTTGCGGTTTAAATAACTTATAAAGATGTATATTATTGACCACTATATTTTTATGTAGACTTGGTTTCTGGAGTAGTTTGGTCGATATATGAGAAAACACCAATTTAGCCGACGTTTCGCCTCTTTATTGCGGCATCATCAGGGCTATTTGATACATAATTGAAGTTTTTACATTTTCATTAATTTTTACAGTCTAGGATCAAAATTTAAAGAGAGGAAAAAAAATGATTACAGAGAAAATCTTGTACATACCTTTTGGTGACAATTTTTTATAAACAACAACAACAATGTTATGTTTCTTGGTTACAAAAACGAAAACAAACAAAATTTTTTAAAAAAATTATTACATAAAGAATATTTATTTGTGTATGTATCATTTACTTAAAAAATATATATATATATATATTTTTTAACAAAATTGAATATAAAATGAATATGAATTTATAAGTTGATGGTGTTGTTGAGTAAGATATATTTATAAAGTTGATATAATGCTATGGTATATTTTACTTAAATTTTGAATATCGGTTCTATTATTGCATGCAGTGGGATTTTTTGCTATATAAACCATTTCTTTAAAAAGCCTCTTTTGAAGGTTGGATTCAGAGTCGATCGATTTTGCATCTTCAAATATAAAGGAATGGTTGTTTTCCAAAGAATGTTTAGCCAAGGCACAGGTTCCAGTATTTGTTTTAATTGAAGACTTATGGCCATTGATTCTATTTTTTAAGTATTGTGCAGTTTGCCCAATATAAATTTTATTACAATCTTGGCAAGGTATGCTATAAACAATGTTACTCTTGTAATATTTAGGAATTTGACTCTTTAATTTCGAATAAACTGTCCCGAGGTAAATGGCAACAGTATTTATTAGTAACCCTCTCGTGTTTATTGGTATTTATCCCCTTTCCTTCCATATTCCTACGCTATTCGATCCTATTCATCGTTCAGGGTGCAGTATTTATTAGTTATACTTCCGTATTTCACGGAATGCAAGGAATACGAGCAGCGCTGCCTAGCAGTATTTCTTGGAAAAAGTATCGTATTTATCAGTAGTTGGGTAGGCACAGAATTCCTAGAGAATAGCATCGTATTTCCCTTGACAACCATATTCAAACAGTATGGCGGAAATCTTGTATTCAATTGACGAAGAACTCGTAGTAATTCTCTATTATTTTTTCTTCAGGTCATTCAAAGCCATTTGCAAATTATCCTTAAGATGAGTACGAAGGTACGAAGGAAATATGAACACTTGTACGGAGTGTTTATTCCGTTTTAGCTTCTGTTCGAAATGGGATACAAAGGCTGAAGAAATGCATTTATCCTCTATCACCAATAAATCAGCCACTTACAAAGTTAGATACCATAAAACGGGAAATTGTAAGGTAAGATACATTTTAGTAGATGAACGATGTGTTTGAATTTGGCGGGCTATTGCAGTGAAAATAAGAGAAAATCGTCGTCAGTCGGCGAACAGCTGCTGCGAGTAGTTCACCGCGAGGTTTTGGTCGCAGAGAATAATTGGTGGCTTTGTTCGTGTAACATTTTAGTTGTTAACGTTAAATGATTATTGAACTATTTTTACTCATGTACATTGGATTGGATTGTTTGAAGTGAACGTAGGCAATTTATTAATGTACACGCCAGGAGTTTGTGTGTGTTTGCCCACGTTATTTGTTGACGTTCCTGCTTTATTTCAGTTATATTTGTTCTATTGTTAAGAATATATTTGAAATAGTTTCACGCCAAATGTTCATTTTGATCCTTACCGAAAATTGCACAAGCGAAATTCACAAGTGTCTAACATTTTGTATGTTTTTGCCTAAGCATGTTAATTTGAGGTGATACCTTATTGGCTTGTGATATTGTGTGAAGTATTCTTGCATCTTATTTACGTTTAGTAAACATTTTGTGTGGGTATGTGGGTGAGTGTTTCCGTATGCATTGGTTTAAATAGACATCGAGAGTTTTGTCTACATTTCCTACATACAATGTAGTGTGACTGGTATGTATTGATGCTAGACTGTGGTAATCGTTGAAACATTAACCTGACCGAGTGGTCATTCATTATGAATAATATGCTATTTGATGAACGACGTTAAGTAATAATTTTACCTACAGAAGATTAGAGGTCACTTCTACAATTCTACCCAGAAGGCCCACGGTAGTTAGTTACATTGTATATAAAAACCAAATCCCTTGACTTGTTTCTCAAAGCGGTAGCTGTCTCGTTGTCAATTCATTTTGGATGTCTTGCCGAATTGTTCTGGTTTATAAAGTAAGTAATTGGTGTCTGGTGGTGTAACATTATTCAAAGCATCAAGGTGTTTAAATATACATACATACAAATTTATTGCAAAAACTTTCTCGTTTGTCATTTTCTAGTTTACATATTTGTTTCTTTTTGCTTTGGTTCTGTTTTAATGCCTATAGAACCAGAAGGTGATGTTTTATTATATATGTTGTCAGGCAGCTTGTAATAATCACCCAATTAAGATTTGTTGACGAAGGAATTCGTTAAACAGATTAAATGAAATTCACAAATGCAACCTAGGTGAGCAATCTCACACCTTTTATTACAATTTTGGGTCCTTGACTATATGTATCGTCTCTTTCATTGATCTTTCTTGTGGTGTTTGTGTCTATTACCTTTGTGTTTTTAAAATTGAAGGTGAAATGAAATTGAAGTGCACAGAAAGTTGTCTGATTTTTAGGTACATGTTATTTGTCTTGTGATATCCTGCTTTTTAGGTATTGTGACGTTTGTCGTACATAATTTCCTTTGCAATCATTATAATATATTGAATATACCAGATTACTCTTGACATTTCTGGGGATAAGACTTTTTAATTTGAGGAATAATAAAAAAAAATTCAGTTTGTAGTTCTTAGAATGTGCAATGAGTTAATGTTTTTTCCTTGAGTGCTTTTGTAGTATTTCTGACAAGCCTTTGATGCATGGTATGCTACTGTGAGTCTTGGATTTGTTGCATATGTTGTGAGTTAATGGATTCATTGTCAGGTTTGTCATGGGTGTAATTTATGTGGGAAATTGTGCCTTTGTCTACTGTTATCTTTATATTTAAGGCAACGTAGTTAATGTTGGGTATGTTTACTATTCTGCATGGGGATCTTGTTGTTACAATATTTAGGGCAATGTAGTTAATGTTGAGTATGTTGAATATTCTGCATGGGGATCTTGTTGTTACAAAGGATGGTATTGATGAGTGTATTCGGAAAATTATTTTTAGGAAGGATATTTCTCACTAGGCTAATATTATTTTAATGTGGTGCAGGATTGCTATGTTGTAGGGTTTATGCTGTAGGGTTAATGCAGGATTAATTTTATGTTTTAAGAGGTGGTGGAAATTGTAATTGCCATATCTGTCACTCTTCATGGGTTTCCTCCACCAGTCTATGCTAAGTGTACCATTTTTGTTTCTCATGATGATAGAGAACTAGAAAAGGAAGTTGGCATAAATGATTTTCTATTTCAACTTTTGCAATTTTTGGAGGAAGATATTGAATAATTCTACAACAATGTCTATCTTGTTGGGCAAAATTGGACCAATGTCATCTACATATTTACATATATGTGTGAGCATAAAATGTAGTTAGGATATGACTTCATCAAGTAATTGGTTCATGACAAGATCAGCTATGATGGGGCAATTGGACTCCCCATACAAGTTTCCTAGCAATATAAGTACTTCATCAACACCACCTGCTTCTATAGTCATTAATACAGTAAGTAAACAGAAAAAAGAAACAAATAAATACCTATAAAACAACTGAAACTGTTTCTTGCAATACATTTAGCATATATGTGGAAATATATATATTATAAAATGTTTTATGGATGTTGCAAAAACATGATGTAAATATAGTTTTGCCTATTAATGTATATTGATGTCTCTATAATTAGACTCTTTGTTGGTCCTTTCTTCTTTATATGGTTTAAATTTTTTGTCAATCATGTATTTTTTTTGTTTAGTTATGTGATTTTGTTGTTGTTTTGTGGCTGTAATTATTCTGCCACTGTAGGAAAGCACATGATAATAATAATAATATAATTTAATGTCATGTTGCACTTGCAAAAGTTTAACTATGGCTAGGGTAAGTTGGTGACTCATCAAAGAATAAAATAATATTGGGGAAATATATATACAGTATTAGGGATATATGCATTGTAACCTTACAGAGATGTACATAGTTTGAAATATTAGGATATAATTAGGCATTTAGTGCACGGGTACATAAATTAAAACCATTCAGAGATATACATAATATGAGGTGCATGGATACAATTTGGCATTTAGTACATCATAAATGTTCTTAATCATCCAGATGTTCTTGAATAGAGTAGTATGCTTCATCGGTCGGTATTTCTTGTATCTTTGTTTTGAGAAAGTGATCGAGTTATATTTTAAGTGTTTAGGTATCTTACTATAGATTTTTATACCCATGTAATAAGGACATTTTTCATATAGTTAGTTTAAGTCTGTGTTGTGGGTATGGTAATTGCAGGACATATCTCATGCTGTGGTTGTGTCACACATTCCCTTGACATGTATGTATGTATTTTTTTTAGACAACCCTCAACAAAACCAGCCTTTATGAATGGATTCCAGTGGGATTGACTCATACACATTCAGCCACTGTCTCTCCATTGTCAGTCACAGTAATGCCTAACAAAAGTAATTCAAAACATCCACATAATTCCTTGGCAGACAACATGTATATTTCAACACCTTGATGTTTTGAAGGATGTTATACCACCAGACACCAATTGCATACTTAATAAACCAATAACAAAAAGGCAATACATCCCAAATGGCAAAGTGTTGGCGTGCACCCAGCAGACTCCACACACACAGTGCTTCCCAACTACCCAAGGGGCACAAGGGGGTGTCTGAGATTTCCTTACCTTCACTTAGAAAGCCTGATTAACCTGCCTCAAAATTAGTTCGTGGAAGGAGGGAGAAAATTACTTGCTTCTTCAGGTCTACTTCTATTTCCCTTTGATTATGATTCTGGATTTAGGTTGGATTTTTGTAGACATAACCAAATAGCTACGTGATAAGGCTCACAATAAATAAGATTCTTACATAATAAGAAGTTTTAGTACATTCTATGGTAGGTTTTGGTGCATCACTTGCTTTATTTAAATCAGGTGCATGCAGGTTAATGTGGAGTGTCAAGATTTAAGTAATATAGAAACGAATAATAACTTCCCAAAAATGTATATGATTACCTGTTGGAAGAATAGAAATGGAGAAAATTGAGGCATAAATATCTGCTATGAAGAAGTTTCCTTTTTTTCAATTGGAATTCAAAGCAAAATATACATTCTCTCTAAACAATTGTAGTTATTTACTTAATTACTATTTGTAATGAATTAATTCGGTTTTATTCATTTTCCTAGGAAATTGTATGACAGACGAATGAAATGGATATGGATAACGTATAGGTTGTGGAGCAGGTATTTCATTATCAGTACTGGAAATCACTAATGGTTTGCACATATCTTCAACGCCAATGACTACTGACTCTAAAATCTTAAATGGAAGAGGAAATTATTCTACGTGAAGTATAAATTTCAAAATTTTGATAGCAAACTGTAGAGATATAATTGCATCATGTGCATCTTGTCAGAAACTCGGTTGGATGCTACAGGCTATAAATTTGAAGATATTTAATTTGGTGGGAGAAAAATTTGTTTCCCTTTTCATTATCATTTTACATATTTTCTGCAAAATTGAAATAAACCCATTAATACCTAGTACCCCTAAGATGAAATGTGTCCCCCCAAGGATTTGAATTTTTTATATTCTTTAATAAACATTACTTATGTAGTGGAAAGTGCCAATGAAAGGTGCCGTTCATGATTAAAAACAGAAAGTGTTGTGATAAAAGTAAAATTTTATTCAGCTCTGCAGCAGTTCCTCTGTGACATTGATAATAACAAAATCTGGAATGATTGAGTAAATAATAGGTACTAGAAATTTGATGAGCATATGTTTATTTGCATATTTGCATTCAAATGTAAAATTATTGTGCATTGCGAGGTACTTCATTGCATAATGTTATGGGGTGGTGGACTTTCACATATAACTTTTTAATTTTTGGCGTTAATTTTAATATGATACCCCACAATACACTGTAATCAAAACTCGATGATTAAGAATAAATAAGTCTTAACAAGAGAATAAAATTATTAAATTTGTATTTCATTTGTGTGGATCCCATCAATATTTAATCATCAATCTCCACTTTGTTGGCTGGTTCCACAGCAAATATCTTATTCACATCTGACCCATAAATGGGAAAACGTGTGAGAATGTGTAATTTTGAGTTGCTACAGTAGATACTTCCTGTTATTTTGGTGGTATGTATCTTTCCTTTGGCGCCCTGAATTCGAATTTTGTCATTAACATGTGATTAGTAATGTATAAATTCAGAAATTTAATTGTCTAATTTTTCATGCTGCAAATCAACGTAGAAATACCTATAAATACTAAAGAGATGCATATAAATACTGCATAAAGAAAATCGAATACTACGTAAGCAATAGCGATAAATACTTCCAGTGGAATACTGATTGATGCATAATGAATATCAATAAATACTGCTGGGTAGTATTTCTGCGTCTCAGTGGAAATACTTTTGCGATACTAATAAATACATGAATACGGAGTACTGATAAATACCATAGGAATACTGTTGCTATTTACCTCGGGGTGTTACGGCTAAATTGGTGTTTTCTCATATATCGACCAAACTACTCCAGAAACCAGGTTTAAATAACGTAATGTCATTCGGAATTCAAATTTCGTCGTCATCAAATGTTTTTAACTTCTTAGCTTGGTGAAGATCATTGCTATGCATGGCCAAACGTTCCCCAAAGCGCCTTGCTCCAGAAATCCTCTGCGAATGCTTTTGTCTCCTCCTGAAGCCAGTGAGCCATTTTTGGAGCGCTACCATCCTCCTTTTAAAAACCGCCTGCACCCCACACAAGGGTAGGTCTCCGTCATCCGAGGGAAACAACTGCGACTCATAACCCGATTCCTATCTCGCGGTCATTAGCATTCCGCGCCGGTCCCTCATTCGCTCCGCTACGTCACAGCCAATGTCACGTGCGACCCCTTGGCCGCCTCCTTCTTCTCAGAAACATCTCGGACGCTCCCGCGGGAGTGACATAGAACCCCATCCAATACCAGTCATCCATCACGCCATCCATCTTTATAAGAGATCATGATTAATATGATAGGAAAACATCGGTGAATCAACTGAAACGTGAAATCAGTATAAGCTAAGGTCCCATGGATTTCGGAGGTCATAGAATTCATCCAGGATGATGGTATTCGGATGAATATAAAGCATTTCACGCTTTGTTGAGCTCGGAACTTAAATAGTAAACGAAGTTTAGCATTAAATGCAAAATATCTTTATTGCTTATCATATAGTAATGTTTGGAAGGTGTACTTTGTCCATTTTTACCGGTAGTAATCAATGCCCGCTTGCAGATCAGAACCTGACTGGACTAGTATTGACGTCTGATATGCTCAAATTTTAGAGAAACACTCATTATTACTTTCCAATTTCATGGCCAACAAAATTCTCATCAATCAAACAGCCGTTGAATAACACAGCGCAATGCGAATGCAGGATTTAAGTTGATTTATCACAGGTGAAGGTCGTCCGTGCGATATGGTATTGTGGAAGATTTCCGAAACCAAGTACATAATTGAATATAAATTATTTTTAAGAAGAACTGAATGTTCGCACAGGTTCTCATATTTGAAGGCAGATACTTACGAAGAATTCCAAGGATTAAAATAATTGTATTATATGCCATCGAGCCTTCAATCCAAAGTGTTAATATCTGTTTCCGATTTGATCCACCTCTATCTCTCGATCCTACATTTCTCCATTCCCGTGCGAATTCCTTAACAACGAATATTTTTCCAACGTATCCTCATGCATAGCAATTTGTCTTATCTCGTCTTCGCAAGAAAGTTCGTTCATTATACGCTTCTTCGAGGTCATGGGGCCTAGTGGGTAGATCGCTGGGCTACTGACCGGAGGGTCCAAAGTTCAAACCTGGGTGAAACTTCTTTGTAAACAACCACCTAAAATTGCCGTAAATCGATTTTCTGACTTGATGAAAGTTCATAGGTAGCTCAGGGAAAGGAACGCCTACCCTGAATGTGTGAATTCACTCGCCATTGGCTTGGTATGGAGTGTGCTCTACCCTTACCTATCACCAGCCTTCGGGATAAACATTGACTGAGCGTTATATGCTTTTATGTTCTTTAGAAAATCCGAAGCTTCTCACGTCGTGAGAACTCAGCACCTGCTACTCCAAATCCTGCTTCGTATGGAATTCTCCTCTTCCCTCTGCATTATTTAAAATTTATTATTAACTCTTTTTTATGCATGATATGTAACTATGCAATAGATGAATGAAAAGCTATTTTCCAATTGGATGGTAGTACATGTATTGACGACTAGTTTCGACACCTATGTCATTTTCAAGTCTGTACAGGCATGTCTCTTACATTCGTGTATAAGAAGGGGAGTGAGGATGGTGGATCTGGATGGGGTATGACGGTAAACCCACATGGTGGGAAAAACCCTTCGGAAAAATGGGGGGAAAAGGTCCCGAGGTGACAAAACTATTGCCACCCGCCTTCCACCAGAAGAAATTTTTCCGATGGGCTTTCCCATCATACGGGTTTCCCGACATACCCCATCCAAACCCCCACCTCCACCTCTCTTCACTGCTTATACACGAATGTGAGAGACATGCCTGTACAGACTTGAAAATGACATAGCTGTTCAAACAAGTGGTCAGAACTACAATCCAGACGGAAAATTGCTTTTCATCTATCCATCCCATAATGGAACCGTTCAACCATACCGACCGTGAGACATTATTTTACATGATATGTAATGCTTGTTTGGTGTAAAGTTCCCCCTGCCACACACTTTTATGGTGTGGTGCAGGGTATTATATAGATGTAGATGTATTTCTTGGCCATATTAACATCACGTCTTCTTGTAATAATGCGTCTAATACATTACACTGGGTTGTAGGCCTGTTGGGACAACCGATTGCTGAATTGGGGAGTTAATTCTGAACCGATATCGTTATTTTGTATACGAACTTGTTAGAATGAAAAAAATGTGTATGTTAGTGAAAAAACTTCTAAACAGAGCCATTCGCTCATAAATCAAAAATTAAAATAAGCAAAAGGCGACGCCCACCGAACGCGCTGCGTTGAGGATATCTACGTTATCCACCTCCCGTCCTTGACTGTGTTGAGGAAGAACGGAAGGGGAGCGGAGGTGGGGAGGGGAGGTCTGCCTGAAGAGTTCCTGTCGCAACCACTTCCATTGGCGGAGTCAGCTGTGTGTCCCCCATTGTGATAAGCGAAGGAACTTCGCGATCTCAGTTGTGATTGGGCGAAGTGGATGACGTACGAGTCTTTTGCACGTCCACTTTTCCGAAAGGGTTAAAATTTAAAATCGTCGTATGCAAATGGGGAATTTTTAAACGTCAGTTTTTCGCCGCTTATAGCTCCACCACTAATTGACGGATCGAAGAAGGAACTAATATTGGTATTTTTATTTTACAAACTGACCGATTCGCCTATAAAAATTATGGTCAACGACCCAATTGCCGTGAAGTGATTTTCCAACTTTATGGAAATTCACAGGTGGCCCAGGGAAAGGAACCCCCGCCCTGAATGTGCATATCACACGCCATTGACTTGCCATGAGCTTAGCTCTACCCTCACCTATCAAACCATACTTCTGGTTGAACACTGAGAGAGCGTGACATGCTTTTATGCTTAAAAAATTTTAAAGGGATAGCTTTGCTGAGGATGTTCGAATTTTATTAAAAACACCAGCGTTGTATGCTAGATTCGACTAGAATAATAAGGTTAGATGATAGACTGTCGTACTGATAGATTCAAATGACATTCTTTCCCCATACCATAAGAGTACACAATAATCAGCATAGCAAAGTAACAGATAGGTGAAATATTGTAGAGTAGTCTGTAGTGCATGATGCATATATTAACCACCAATCCGTATATTACTATGTTAACCGTAGATACTAACCCTCTAGTTGCATGTGACCATATTATCTGACATGTTTCCATGTAGTAGCTTAGTTAAACGTCAGTAGTACATGCTTTTGATCTTCACCCCCTGCCACACACTCTCGTGGTGGCATACAGGGTATCGCATAGATGTAGATGTACCTAGCAAGGATAAACGCTCACAATAATTTGCTTGAAGATATTTCCGGGGAGAATAACATCTATGACATGCTAATTTTCCAAGGACTATCACAATGGGGTCGTTTACCATGTTTTTTTACTGTCGGATCTGATAGAGTTTGTAAAATAAAAAGAGCCGTATTTTCCGTTTTATGATCCGTCAATTATTTCTCGAGTTATAAGCGGCGAAAAACTTGTGTTTCACCCTTTCGGAAAAGTGGGCGTGGTGCAACCTCTGACGTACCTATATTTACATCGTCCAATCACAACTGAGCCCGCGAAGCTCCTTTGCCTTGCCGCAAAGGGGGGGGGGGGGGAGACACAGCTGACTCTGCCAATAGGAGAATTTGCGACAGGATCTATGCAAGCAGACCTTCCAAGAACCCCCCTCCACTACCTTCCCTTCCCTTAAAAGCAGTCAAGGACGGGAGGAATATGACGTCAATGTTATCAAAGCAGCTTTTTCGGTGGGCATCACCTTTTGCTTATTTTAATTTTTGATTTATCAATGAATTATTGTTTTTCGTGTCCATATAATAATTTCGTGTACAAATTGTGATTTCGGTTTCGAGGAAACGCCCCCATTGATCGATTTGTTTGATTTTCTCTGGCAAGGGCACTAGCATCCTTATTGGCTTTCCAAACCACCCCAAGATTCGCAATAGCGGACCGGAGATATTCCGGAGGGGACTTCATCGCTGGCAGGAGTAAACACACTGCTACATTTAAAAAATAAAGCAGATTGTCATGTGTTCAAGAGTCTACTAACAAATTCTGTTCCCGGATTCCAAAAATCAAACATATAGTGAAACATGGAGGGAGACAGGGATCCTACATATACGTAATGCCCTGGAAGCTACCATAGAGGAGTGTGGTAGGGGATGAAATCACACCAAACACGCATTACATATCATGCATAAAAAGTATTAGCAATTATATTCTAGTGTATACTTCACAAATAAAAAAAGTAAAAAATAGTAAATCAAGCATATAATAACATGCTGTTAGTGAGGCTAACTTAAAATATTTCTATCAATATGCAAACTCCAATGCTCTCCATATTTATACCATTGGATATGTCCTATATGATATGTCCTAAGTTACAGGTCGTAAAATATTTCATCAGTCAAAATATTGTCTTGGAGTTAAGTTCAGGGAATGAGAATAAATTTTAGCCTTTGGTCTGATGATTCACATTTATTTAAGCCTATTTTGCAAGGATCCAATATACTGGCGGTGTATTCCTAATAAGGTCTAACAAGGGAAAAGTAGCTAATTTCTCGTTCCTGATCCACATACCCAGTGCTCTTTTGATGAATCCTAGTTTATGATTACCTTGAACTATTATTTCACGTTTGTTTTTTCCTCATTAAAGATCATGTGATAGTCTTATCCAATGTATTTAGTGGAGTCCTTATTTGTGAATTCATTATTCCTTGTGTAGTAAGTGCTAGGTGGAGAATAATTATTTTTCCAAACATTTATCCGCATGAAAATTAAAAGGATCATCGAAAATAGTGCCTGTTTCTCAATACACAAACAAAACCAACCATTCCCCTGGCAGGGAGAATCCTCCCCTGGTGGGATTCGAACCGCGATCCTTAAATTGAAGCGTTAAAAGTGTTAATACACTATGATATGTTTGCTTCACAACTACATGATCACTTCACCACAAAACCACCGTGTGGTTGGATTTGCTATGGAATAATGGGAGAGGTATACTGCCGAAACACCCATAGAGATATTAAATTACAGAGGAAAACATTCTCTGGCCCGATAATCAAACCATGGACCTTTTACTTGCGTAGTAAATGCACAGGCCATTACGTTCCTCATGAGTCCTGATTCTAGAGGCTATTTTTATCATAGGAGTCACGTGGAAGTTACCATTGTGGTCCATTTTTTGTCTGACGGAACTAGGCTTAATAGAAGTCACTGTTATACCCCAAAAAAATTCAAATACATATTTTGCAATTATAAGCGTTTACTGACTGCCGTAATCACCTGTAAAATATTGTATGAAACGAGAGAGAGATGTAGAGTTTAAAAGCCTAATTTGGTAAAAAGTCATTGTTTGATATTATTAATCCCAAGCTCACCGGAGTAGTCGGTCCCAATCTGAGCAAAGCAAAAAGACAGCGTTAGTAATACTTAGATACGTCTGGACTAGGTTAAAAAAATCACTGATTTTTGGGCAAAATTTAATTTAAAAATGAAAGTTTGGTGAATAAAAAAAGAAATTTTGGCCAATTACGAGATATTTATGGTGAGTATGATTTAAGATGAGCATGTGGAAAAATAAAGAAAATGAAGGTAAAGACAGAGATGGAGTTGATACTTCTGTAATGGACACATATAAACATGGTCTGGTGTATTGGCAAGGTCATGTTGAGGATAGTAGTGGGAGTAGAATCACCTTAGCAATATATAAAGTAAGAATTAAAGGTGTAAGTAAGGAATAGATCTAGAAAGTCTTGGGCAGAAACGTCAAATACGTAGAAGATGAAAGTGAGAGGAATTAGGGTGGTGAAAAGGTGTGTACAATACTTGCGCAGCTATGAGTAAATTAATGAAAAGGTATTGACTCCTGAGCTAGAGCTTCAAAAACGTGTTTTAAATGCCCATTTAAAGAGCATTTTTTGCTTTCCAGACCTCGTGCAGAGGGTTAGGCAGAGGGAAGAAAGTACCTACTTGTGAGACTTAATAGTAATTTTACGTTCCCTTTAAAAAACCCATGGTCATTAAAAGCCACGTTTAAATCCACACAAAGAAGAATGTCTAACAAGTTTCACAATCCCTATTCCTATACCCTATTCCTAGAATTATTCTAGGGATAAATTAACGTTATCCCTTTACAGACCATTACCCAACGAATAACGGTATACTTCCATTCCAACAGCTCATCGGACTAAGATGCCTTTTCTTATTTCTCAGCGGTAAGTTTCCTCTTATTTCACAAGCGAATATAATATATTTGACCTTGCTAGGATCAGAAGTTGACCATGATCTGGAGTCTAAGTGTATTTTGACAAGGAGATGTCCATGAAATTATGTAATTGTTGGGCCATTACCACAAAATAATGTGATGAGAGGAGGTAGTATTGTATTACATCCCACGCACTTAATGCTTTTGGAAAATCAAGTTACCTGGAAGATCAACTTTTGAGCGGTGGACACACCCACTTCCTCACTGCTACACTCTTACTGGGACTCGCACCTTTTGCACACAGCTCAGACAAATAAATAGCAGTGAAAAAGGGAGAGGCATTGACCTCACCTGTTTCCAGCGGTGTTCTTTATGGGCGCAGCACGATGGCTTGGCTTCAGTTTGGAAACTTTTTTGACAAAACATTTACCACGAGGTTAGGCAGCTCCTAATGCTGTCACAGTGCAAGGTGGTTGCCACTGATAACACTCAAAATGTGGCCAGACCTTGGCAGCATATCTTGACACTGGTCAGACACAGATACGAGTAGTAGCAGGGGCGCAGCCAGGATTAATTTTTGGATGGCGTTCGCCTGGATTCGATGGTAGGCACAAGCGGTCTCCTGCCTAAAGTTAATATGTGCCTTGCACTAATATTTAGTATTTAGTGGACATTTTATCAAATTAACTTTATTAATCTTCTTATATCTTAAATATTTATCTTTTGACATTACAAAATAAGATATGTCAAATGGTAAGTATTTTCTTTTAAAATTTAAGAAAACTCAAAGTGTAATTCTGTTAAAAAAAGTTTTTTCTTTTAAATTAGAAGAAGATCATACTGAAAGAAGATTCATAATAATCGTGATAAACGAGTTTCAAGCATACCTTGAAGGAATTCAATTTTATCAAAATGAGACTACTTATATGATGCATGTATAATTTGTCATACCCAAAGACTAGGTAATGTTTAAATATTCAGTATGTAGTTAGGTACCAAAAAAAAGTTATTCAAGTAGAAAGAAAGTCTTTTGATTAAGTTACAAAGAAATACGTAGATTTTTTAGCAAGTTAATCAAATTTTTTTTTTAATTCCTCTGGGGGTTTTAACCCCCAACCCCCTTGCTGCGTCCTGGGTAGTAGAGCAAATGAACGACAATTTTATTGATTTTGTCACATGTGCTGATCAATTTTTAAATAGATGTCTTTTGCTTTTAGAAATAATAAATTGGGGGGAATTAAATCTCAATTTCTTTCAAATAAATTTCCGAGATACTCATACATTCTTCACTAAAATTTATTAAATTTTTCTTTCCACTGCCGTGAATAAAATTTTCCACTCAACAACACTTTTACTATTTTACTCCAAGTCCATTGTGCAATACTGTTAATATAATGCGTCACTCCAATATTTACGCATCCTTCAAAAATGGACTAAATTAAATCCACAAGGCAGTCAATTTTTCTTCATCATTATCTGGTGTTCTGCCTGTTGGCAGGTTCCTTTCACCACTGCTGTCTCCATCCGATTCTGTCCCGAACCTTCTCTTCGGTCACATTGTATTTGCTGATCTTCCCCTCATCCTTCTGTTTAAATCTTCTTTCTCTCTTTTTCCCTCTCTCAAATTAACCTTCTAATGCCACTGCTAGTATGTTTCTCCCTCTAATCAAATGGCCCAACCAGTTACCTTTCCTTTTCCTTATTTCCTTTATGAGCGATCTTTCTTCTTTCACTTTATTTAAGACCTCTTAATTTCTCAACTTATTCACCAATCTCACTTTTTTCCGTCTTTCTCCACTCCCACATTTCAAAAGTCTCTATTCTATTTATTTCCGTCTTCCCTTATGTCCATGCTTCACGGCATACATGAAAACTCTCTATGTGTAACACTTAGCTAGCCTCTTTCTCAACTCCAGATCCAGGCTTTTACCGCACAGTAAGTGTTTCTCCTGTCTGAAAACCCCTTTTATCATTGCTATTCGTTTTATTTCTACAACACTTCTCCAGTCATCAGTTGCTATAGTTCCTAGGTACCTGTAGCTTTTCACTTTTACATTAAGCCTTCATTTATTTTCACCCTCGTATAATTTTCACAACTTACTAACATGGCCTTTGACTTTCTTAAATTTTTTTACCGTATTCCTTCATCATCCAAAACCTTTATCAGCAGTTGAAGTATTTGCATGTCATCTGCTAAGATTAACATGTCATCTGCAAATCTTGTATTTCTTACCTTCCTCCCTCCAATAATAACTCCTCTCTCCCTCCCATTAAATAATTTATGGTTCAAGTCGTCAACAATTGTACAAAGTTGGTGACAGTGGTGGTGGTGAATCTTTCGCGCTGTACCTGATTTTGAGTATTTGGCCAAAATACGGAAAATTAACACTTCTCACCGCCAACCATTTGCTTCATTCCGAGTCCCCATCTTATCATTCCCACCATTCAGCCTCTCTCAATGCTAACCATGGAAGCACTGTGCTATCAATTCAGACATTACCTTTCCCAGATTACCATGCAAAAAACAGGTAAGAGACCTACCCTTTAATTTCCGGCCATAAATCATCTGGGGGTGGATCAATTACCATAAATTGCCATCCAGTGAGTACATAAACTGTCTGGGTCCACCCATACCTTGAGAGACCTCGGATTGCCCGAGCGCGACACTGGGCTGCCCGCCTCTGAAGATACGACGGGCATCCAGCGGATGAGGGACACTCTCTTGGGACGGTGGACAGGACGGGTCTTGGAGTGGGCGCCTTGAGAACCAGCGTCGGACTCACGACAAGGGAACCCAAAAAAAGGCGGAAAATCACCCGGATCTCTCTCTCTCTCTCTTTCTCTTTTAAACAACGGGCAATAACGTAAGAGTCGCACGCCGAGATCTCCTTCACCCAATTCTCCTCCTCTCACCTTAATCTTGGACTCAGATTTATTCTATTCTAGGTTTTTCGTCTTTACGAGTCCACGTGAATTTAGGGTCTCCTTCATAAACATCCCAGTTTTAAAGCTCCCAGAGTTACGCAGATGACATATCCTTCACAGCACAGACAGAGAGGAAACTGAATAAGATTTCAAAAACCATTGAAAGGAAAATAGCTGGATATCAGCTAGAGATCAATAAGAAAAAGCCTGAGATAATGGCGTGCAGCAAGAGAGGAGAGGCCAAAACCAGCGTCAAACTAGAAAAACCAAAACATGATGAGTTGAAAGAGTTCTGTTACCTGGGATTCCAAGTAACCAACGACGGACGAAGCAAGAAAGAAATAATCAGTAGAATATACCTGGCAAACAGGGTATTCTATCAAAAGAAGAATCTACTCAGCCCGAAATTCAAGCTTTTAAGTAAGGAAGTAATGCATTATAACATGAATCTGGAGAGTGTTTCTTTATGACAATGAGGCATGGACGAAGACAGCAGCGGAGAAGAAAAAGGTGGAAGCATTCGAAATGTGGTGCTGCAGAAGAATGGTGAGGAAAAGTGAACGGAAAGAATGGAAAAGGAAGGCCATGCATGAGATCTATGGAACAGGTCGTGAAGGATGTAAAAGAGAGGAGATACGTTAATGTGAAGAGGCTGGCCGATAGAAAAATCGAGTGGAAGGCTGCGTCAAACCAATCCTAGGATTGTTGGTCGATGATGATGATAATGATGAGAAATACTGGTGGTATACTCATAAAAACTTCCTTCGAGGAATGTTTTTAGTTTTGTTGCGGCGGCATTGAATGGGAAAAGGCGTGAAACTTGATCCTTTGCGGTTGAGGGCAGGTCGAAAATATGATCGGGGCTGCGATCGAAACTAAGTTTCTTTCTAAGAGCCATTTCCTTGGCTCATTCAATCCAGCTCAATTTTCTCCCAATGGCACTGCAGATGTATGTTAAGAACAAGGCCTTGAAATGCCCAAGTTTCATCAAATGATACCATCGACCTGGCCGTATGCTCATTCATATTGAAAACGGCTTGAAACTGCCAAGCGGACCAATGTTACGGATCAGCATTGAACTTTAGAAACGACGGCAAGCATCCTTGAAGGAATGACTCAAATGTGTCGATAACCGTAAGCTTATTGGAAGGCTGTAGATCGGGGTGAAAAATGACCGGGAGGGAAGGGGGAGGGATCGAGAGGGGAAAATATTACAATGTCCACACCATAAGTAGGTCACAGTTGGTTCAAAGATGGCTTTACTAAGGATAAAGAGGGAAAATTGTCGGAAATGATAGCAGTGTATTTCGTTGACGGTCAATCGTTTTAAACTACGCACTCCGTCTACATCATGACAGCGTAGGTTATGATTGTTCGAGAACCAAGCCTCAATTTCTATTGTCACTACTCCTTCATTGAATTTACGTCGCTTAAAATTAAATCGATGAGACACGAAGGTTTAGGTAACCAGATCAAAATTTTCAAAAATCAGGACGTTTTGAAAAAAAAGGCTGACGACGCATTAAAATTATTTTCATTATCTAAGAACAATAAAAAATACATAAATAAAGTTATGCATTGCTTATAATTTTATTTTTCATTATTCATACATCTGCGAAAACGAAATTTCCTTCGGTAGCTTCAGGAATCGCGAAAAATGAGCGCGAAATTCTTAACAAGTGTAATGTTTCAAACAAGGTAGTTTCCTTCATTATAGAAAATAGAATTTAATAATATTGATTCGTGCCCAACCATAAATGTATTCATGCTATGCCAAAAAAATTGGATTGAGTAATCCCAGTTTACTAGAGAATTTTAAGTTCGTTTGTCAAGATTCAAGAAAAAGTTCCGAAATGGCGAGATTGCTTTGCTTATTGCTTTCATAACTGGTATTTATAGTTTGCATTGAGAGACATAGGAAATATTCCTCTCATGAACGTACTATCGTATTTCAGAGCCCCTCAGCTCTCATGAATATTTATTAATAATAGCCAAATAAACTATCAAAGTTAGAAAAATCTATTCCGTTGAACATGGTTAATTAACAGTCGTTATATTATAGGCTCCAGGGCATCCTGCTTGTGGAGACCTCTGCTACTGCGAAGCATGGCGAGAAGATCGGTGACTATGGACCAACTTCACGGTGTGCTTACTTAATAGAATTTAAACTGTTTTTAAATTAATCGACTGAATTAAAAAATTAAATTAGTGAATAAAAGTCAATCATAAGAAATTAACTGAATAAATATATACCTCCGATACTAGTTAATAAGCTTTAACGGTGTGCACCGTCTACTTGGAAGCGTCCGCAGCATCACCTAGTGGTAGGTAGAGGAAAGATTGTCACGTCACATGTATAATTTACCGGCATGCAAATGTTAGCCGTCGCGTTCTAGCGCAGTTGAATATTTCCACTTTTTATTTAATTAGGGAAAATACTTAGCGACATTTTAAAATCGAACGGCTTGAAAAATGTACTCCAGAGGTTATAAACTTTCGATTAATACAATGAAAAATAATAGGGAACTACTCTATTACATTGTGGTGTTACCATATTTTGTTGTCACTTGTAATGCCCTTTAATGCTTCTGGTGATGAGTAGTCCCTTTGATCTGAGCATTGGGTGTGTGCAAATACCTTTTCAGCATTGGCATTATGTGCAATTATAGAAAATAAGAATTGACGTATGTGCAGCGTATTAAGACATTTTTTTGACAATGATACGTCCATGTTGAAGCAGATGAAGAAAGGAAAATATAGAAAACCCTGCGGCAAAGAAGAACCAGATGGATTGGACATACCTTGAAATACTGATGATGAGGATGATGCGTAAACAAAAGCAGGAAGCTGAAATTGATCTAAACGCCGGACAAGTCAGACTCCTTTGCGAGTGTTGTGTCTGTGAACCGGAAGCAGGACCGCTACTCGTCTTTGAACAATTAGTAAAATTCCATATTTTTCATATAAAGACAGAAACAAAATAATACTGTTGCCCTCAAATATTATCTCATATGTTGTATTTTAGCATTAAGTACATAATGTTTTAGAAAGGCAGAAAGCTAAATAATTTGTCTTCGTCGAAAAAAGCCGGCCGGATGCTGACATATTACTAAAAAAGCAGAAACCTGCCCGGAAAAATCCGGACGTCTGGACACTCTACCACCCTATTAGGTTGTAATACAGTGCCTATTAAAGAGGACTGTTCCCAGGTGTTTATAGCCCGGCAACAATTGGCGCAGAATGCTGTTTAGACTAGGAATCATTATCAGGGCGTAGGTTAAAGTACAGATTAAATCCATTACAGAGTTTTAAAACGGATAGCTTTACTAAAGATGTCAGACATATATTAAAAACAACAGCGTATTATGGTATATTCGGCCAAATTAATACAATTGCAGGGATAGATTGTCGTAATGTCATTTTTTCCCCGTATTATAAGAGGAAACAATAGGCAGCATAGCAAAGGGATAGGTGGGGGAAATATTGTAGAGTAGTCTGTAGTCTATGATGAATGCATTAACAGCAAACCCCTTTATTTCTATGAATATACTAACCATTTAGCTGCAAGTGACCAAATTATGTATAATATCTCCATGCAGTAACCTAGTTGCATGTCAATAGTGCATGTTTGGTGAGCTTCGCCCCCTGCCACACACCCTCCGGTAGCTTGTACGGTATCGCGTAGATGTAGATGTAAAATAAAAATGGCTCGGAAGATATCGCTAGGGGGCCTGGAGTTCCAACATGGAATATCACACATTCTAGTAAATTATCCAACAAGAGAACGTCTCGCTTTCTGGTGGGAGGGCCCTGAGTTAGATAGTCAGAGTGTTGATGAATTTCTCGGTGTATTTATCACGCTGTGACTACATATGGTGGATTTAATGTGCCAGCACATCGGCTGGATATGATGAAGACGATATTTGACGCCTTCCGACGTAATACGCCTGACAAAGATTTCCTATCATCCATCACAACTTCATTTATTTTCTTACTGCGCAACTTCCACATCATTCACCGCTATCCCATTCACGGATCGCAACTCCTTCATTAGGGCTTTAATTCCTCGCATTTATCGGCTGAAATCAATGGTGCCTGAGCGACAGCGATGCCAGTCGAGGTTATGTGGTCCACTTCTTTGAGGCCAATGCCTCCGATCAGGATGAAAGCCTCCCGATCAACACCTCTATTCACTTTCGTTCCAATGGGCGCGCCATTGAAAGAGGAAACTCGATGGAAAAAAAATGTGAAGCCCATTCTGACCTTCGCCCATACCGCTAGACACTTTTCTTTTCTTTCGAGATGGAGGAAAAAAATGGTGGTGAACGTGACGTTCACCACCGTGACATAACCGCCAAACAACAATGAAAACTGGAACGATAGCATTGCATAACGGGGAGAAAGGGTTTCGCGTTTTGCTAAGGAATGATTCCGAATGTCACCCCAGGGAGAGTGTGTTTTAAATCACTGGGTTCTCAAATAGGTAACCAAGGAGTCACGTGGTACAGACAAGACTGTTTGGCAAAATCCGTTCGTCTGAATCGCTCGTCATAATACCAATTTGTTTTCACTTCAGTTTTTCTCAACTGCCTCGGCTACAGAGCCCCTAGATGAGATAAAACACAAGTGTAAACAATGAATGAGCTTGTAATCAGTTGCATTACTGCACCTATATTGCGAACCATTCTTTTTTGTACCACGTGACTCCTTAGTTACCTATATGAGATAATCCCTACTGTTTCAAACACTACTTAAAGAAGGATTCTCCTTTGCAAATATGGTCATAAATGAAGTTGTATTCTGGCTGTATGGTCATATCCTCTGAAATAAATGTGACATTTGATAGCAGCATCAAACTGTACAATAAGCAGGGATAAGCCCATCCGAAAACAAGAATGAAGTTTAGTCTGGCATTGAGGAGATTCCACTGTAAAATAAAATAATGTAATTTTCGCAAAAACTGAGGGAACATATCATTTTTTGCCCTACATCCATTGGCAACAATATTTTATACGTGCTACACGGCAGAAAATGGCTGTTGCAGCAAAATTTGCAGGTTAATAATGTAAAAAGAAATGTCGCTTTGACAAGAAACTAATATAATAGGCACAATTTCATTTAGACTTTAACACTGTGAAAAAGTGTTAGCCTTACCTCACTTGTTTAATTGATGAAATAAATATTGGCTCGAAGAAAATCAGTTAACTTTAAGCTACATGAAAGCGGCGCATAGATGTAGATGTATGTGTTAGACGTATGTATTTACGATATCCTCGTAGTCGATAAAAGTGGTGGTATTGTGGTATCAGCCCGAGTTCCAAATTTGGATAATTCTTCGATCATAGTAGGACACTGTATTTCCTTTCAAAATGCCAAGCATTGAATTCCAGTCCTCGTTGTCAATCTATAAATGCAAAGAACGTCGGTTTGTTTTTCTCCATTCTCTTCTCTATGAGCAGACTAAGGGCCAGTATTGCCTCTCTTAAAATTTAAATAAAAAAATCTACAAATTGAATTAAAAAAGCGTAACTTAGATGTCCCACATATATGTGATTTAATGAACGACCCGGGTTTCGTCGAGGATCGACATCATTATGTATCACATAGACATGGCACACAGCTTATATACATTTCCAAAAACTGAGGAAAGGGAGAAGGGGGAGAGGGGAGGGAGGAAAGGAAGTCATTCGAGGGGGGGAAATGAACATGGGGTTCTGTCCTTGAATTTGGGCAGGGGAAGGAGGCACCTCGGACGGTAAGGGACTAAAGTCCTTACGTAGGAGCTTCCCAATTTTTAGGAGGAGGTAAATACAAAATTTCATTGAGAAGAACGTTTTCTTTGGTCGAATTCTTAAAAATTTCCAATTTTTCTAGGAAGTCAAGCCTGTGTGCCTTACTTTCGAAATGCTAAATCTTAGGGCGAAAACTGCTCCCATGTTTCCTCCACCAAGTGTTTTGCGAACAGAAATGGAGATCTCCTTCCTAAAGCTTACCTTATGCTCCTTCATTCTCTTTTTAAATATACGCCCTGTCTGACCAATGTATATAGTGGAACAATCGTCACAATGCAATTCATAAATTCAACTTTTGTCCATAGATTCAGCATAACCCTTTGTGTGGATAATTAAGTTCCTCAGGTTCAACCTGTTATAAAAAGCGAATCTAAAACCCGGCATAGTTTGAGTTACTTGGTGGGATACGTCCCCTATGTATTCAAGCTTCCGCCAGTTAACTTCTTTATCTTTTACTCTACTAAAGATCTCATTAGTTGCTTGCTTAAGAAGTTTCCTCTTATACAGATTGTCTATTAAATATATGTGTACCAGTTATTTGTGGTTATCTGTTTAACTACCTGAAGTTCCGTGTTTTTATTTTCTATTGACAAAGGTATGGTTAAGGTAAGCTGCATGTTTCTGAGTGTGGTGATGCCTAGATGAGGAGTGGATTATTTGATCCGTGGCCAAGTGCTTTCTAAAAATATCGAATTCCAGTTTCCTACCCGAACGCGGAATTTTGAGATCTAAGAAATTAAGGTACCCATTCTGCTCCAATTCCGTAGTAAAATGAATCGATAATATTTGATCATAAAATTTAAATCCTTTATAGTGAACACACTAAGTTGTCTCACAGAACCACTAAAAATATAAAAAAATTCGTCCACATAACGAACGATTTGAATACGTTTTTCACAAGTTGATTATCTCTCGAAAAAATTTCACACGCCAGGTTGTTCTTATAATTATCCGCTATAAGGGGCGAGAGATGACCCCATGGACAGCCCCGAGTTTTGAACGCAGATATTGCCATTAAACGTGAAATAATTTTGCACAACCCTTCACAACTTGTTCCATGTATCTCATACGAGGCCTGCCTTTTCCAATCTTCCCATTCACCTTTCCCTCGGCGATAGTCTTCATCAGGACATCGTGTCTCAAGGTATGGCCGATTAAGTTGTCCCTTCTTCTTTTTAGAGTAGACACCAGATTTCTCTTTTCTCTTACTCTTCTTAGCATTTCCTCGTTACTTACTCGGTCGATCCATTTAATCTTCAGCATTCTTCTGTAGCACCACATTTCGAATGCTTCTACCCTTTTCTTCTCCGCTGCTGTCATCGTCCATGCTTCGCTGCCGTAAAGAAACATGCTCCAGATGTATGTTTTGATGAACTGTTTCCTTACTTCTACGCTTGTATTTCCTACTGTAAGTAGATTCTTCTTTTGATAGAATTCTCTCTTTGCCTGGGCTATTCTCTTAACATTAAAGTGCTCGCGCTATGAAATACTCCTCGAGTGCTCGCGCGGGGCATATGTGCCACCCAGTATGGTACTCATTTTTGTAACAAAATTTAGCTATAGCAAAGAAAACAAGTATTAATATTACGAATAAACTTTATTCCCTTTATATAACTCAAACAAAACTGAAGTTTTTTTAATGTACATAAATTATGGGCGAAATGTCTAGTTCCAAAAAATTGAGACATTTTGGATTCATTGGGATTAAGCGAATTTTAATTCTTACTAACATAGAATTTTAGCAATTGAATCACATTCTTGTGAAGCACATGAATGTGTTGTAAAGCCCGAATCACACGATCATTTTTCTCGTCCCTTTAAAGGGATCATTTAAGCTATAGCTTTCAGGGACCGCAAAAATGATAGCTCAAGCTATCATTTCGCCGCTCACACGATCATTTTTACCGTCCCTTCTCGTATCATTTCTTTTCGCGAGATACGGTAAACAACTTCGTAACTATGGATGATTTACATCGTCGTTGACTGCTTTTGGCTGCAGCCAAACATTTCTTTCAGAACGTGCGCTCTGATTGGCTAAATGACAGGCCCGAGGGACGGAAAAAAGGACGTGCTCAAATGACGAAAAAAGGGATAGCGATCCCTATCATTGCCGCTATCCGTGAAGTGATCAAGTCAGACGATCATTTTTAAGATATCATTTGAGCTATCCCTGAAAAGGGACGTAAAAAATGATCGTGTGATTCAGGCTTAACTATTCAATCACATTATATCACATTTGGGGCACACCATGACTTGGAGGTCTGAACAAACACACCTATGCACTTGCCATATTGTTTCCGGGTACTCCGGTTTTGGGGTTTGACTGCAAAAGTCACATCTTCCTTTACCACCCAGCATCGGCAAACTTTGTGCTTGGGGATATTCTGATATTCCAAAGAGAGCCTTACCTTTTAATTTTATCACCCTAGGTATATTTTCTTGAGAAAAACGTCGAGTAATAAGGGGTTTCTCAAGTTCAAACCCAACCTCCTGCAAATATTTTCTGCGAATACATTTTATTTCTGGATTTTTCAATTGGTATATAATAAGACCATTTATGCCAGTCTTATTCAGAAAATTATAAAACAATTTAAGAGGTCATCGATGGCTGTTGCGCTTCACATCGTATTGACGACATTGATGATGGCATCGTATTGAACTCACCAACGCCAAAGTTGGTGTGACTGTAAACGGTAAATACCTCGGAATTCTTAGATTCTCTACTTTCAGCTCCATTTTATCATCTATGTGCATGGTAGACAGCATTAAAACGATCTTGTTTCTCTTTCGACATAGCTGACTAGAGCATAATTAGATTGGAACCCAAATATGGAGTCATTTTTTTCTCTGCCCTGACTGGCCTTGAATTTCTGAGGTATCACTGGTTCTTTTAGCACATAAATTTTAAAGCTAAAGCGACCTTGAAAGCTAATAGTTGCTCGTCAAAAGTCATATATTCGCTTGGCGTACAGTATTCCTTACAGTTTCGAAGCATGATCTCAATAATCTGACGTATAAGTGCTAACCTATGGTTTCTTGTCGAGCTGTCCTATCCCTAACGTCATCAAAGTGCACACTGCGCAAAAGGAAGTGGAAACTTTTCTAACATTGCGCTGTTAACCATTTCAGTTCCTAAGCCTTGAGAATTGTGCCAAGAGTCTTTGGCGTTTCTGTGTCCAGCTCAACAAACCCAATTTCTACCAAGCCGACGAACGCTTTCATTTCCACCAAATCCGCTGGCGCGGCATCCCTTTCTCTCTTGTATCATTGTTTGATCGAATCAATATAAATATTCGTGCATTCGGCAAGAACGTTCAACATGTCTGACAAGGGGAGTGTCCGATAACCGGGTCGCCGATCTTGATGAAAATTCGTATGCATATAGAACTCCGGATGCTGTTCACGAATCACCCCACATATGGGCGTATATATCCAGTAGTTTAAGCAAAAAAGGCGTTTAAACATTTATAGGCTGTACAAAATCCCTATTTATCAACATCCGGGAATCAAGGGTGTTGTAGTCCAGTGGTCAGCGTACGGGGCTGCGGTGCGGAAGGGCCGTGTTCGATTCCCGTCGACGAAAAAAAATTTTATGCTTATTTTTTTTTTTTTCCTTCGTGGATTTCGATCTTAAAATTTAATTTTTACTTTTATATTCAAAGTTTTTTTTTAATGAGTGGAAATATTTTTTTTCGCGAATACCATAGGGCTTGTTTTTTTTCTTTCGCGCGAAGTCTACGTAATTTCTTTGTTTCCACATTCTTTCACCATGCAGACTTGATTTGTTCTTTCATTTGCAAGATCTCCTGTTGATATCATAATTATAAAATAGTCTAATTAATTGTTACATCATTATTTATAAGACCCACGATTACAGAGCCCCGTTTTCTTGTTTTGTCCAGTTTTGAAAAAAGGGGAAAAAAGGGGGAAATGTGATCGGCTTATCTACTAATTTCTGTAATCGAATCACCATTTCTCGGTCAAAAGGCATACAAATAAATACATTGTAATAAAGCTCGTCGAGAAAGACTCGTGTTATAAATGGCGAGAGTGACCACTTGCAGAAAATTTCCATGAGCCAATAATTTAATTTAATTAACGGTTGTTTTCCGAATGCATTATTGCTCCTCTCTTCGACCCTTCCTCCAAAAACTATCGGTAGGGTTAGAAAGGGAGTGCAATTCGTTGCATTTTTAGTTCACCGTCAACATTTGAACCGCAAGGAGCTGTGATTCTCAAGCAGTTGTGCGTCTGTGATTTTTCTTGTCGGAGTCGTGAGTCTTGAGAGTTGCCGACAGGATATTTGGTTTCATAAAATCCTGAATTCAGGTATGCAATTTGAGTTTTAATTCGCTATACATATATCTCAAATTTAAATTATTTTATGATAAATTAAATTAATTAAGAAATTTCTTTGGTATGCATCTGTATGACAAAGTATAATGTAAATTACAGGCTACTCCTAATTATGGATTAGGTACCTGGAACATCTTCCGAAAGAAATAGTTCTACCAGTAACGAAGATGGTCAGGAAAATCTCACCTTGTTTTCTGAAGCCTTCCGTCATTGTGCCTTTCTCCTGCGTGATGGTGGATATATTTCGGAGTCTGCTAATGGAGAGCCCTCCCCGCGCTCCGTAGCAGTAGGAGAGGAAATGTTTTCCAGAATTTTGGAAATGATGGATGAGATAGATTTTGAAACGGTTGACGAACTAGTGGGAGAAGATGACCCCGATGGTACGGAAGAATATTTGGAATTATCGTCTGCTTCCACGGAGGACGACAATGGGGGAGAGGAGAAGTCGTCGTCTTCGAGTGACGTTAACGTCGGACCTTCACCAAAGAAAAGATGCAGGGTCCCCTTGGAAACAAAAATTAAAGCGGTTACTGTGGCTAAACTCAATCCTCGGTGGTCATTGAAGTCACTTCGCTCTCGTGTGACACGACGGTTAAAACGCCTTGAGGAACTAAAATCCTGGGAAAAAGATATCCGTTCTGGTGGAACCAAGAGAGATAAGTGGGATTTAATCGACAAATGGACTTATGACAGGTTTTGCGAATGCAGAGCAAATGGCGAGCATGTGACGACGAGAATGGTACAGCAGTGGGCTGTGGCAGCAGCATCTCAATTTTTGGCCGAGGATTTTCAGTTCAACGCTTCTATGACGTGGACAAATCGTTTTAAACGTAAACATAAGATTCGACAGAGGAAAGTCACCCGATATGTGAGTCAAAAGGACAGAAAGTCTGCGGAGGACACAATGAAGGTAGCTCTTCTGTTCCAGGAACAAAGCAGGAAGCTGATTCCAATGTTTGAACCATCATTGGTAATTAATACTGACCAAACGGGATGCGAGTACCGTGCCCAAATTAGACGTACGCTTTCTTATCAAGGCGAAAAAGCTACAGAAGTGTGCGCGAGCCAGTTAAAGAAAATGACTCATTCATACACAGCACAATACAGTGTGACATGTTCAGGTGAACTGTTACCAAAGGTGTTTATTTGCTTGCAAGAGGTAACAGGAAAGTTTGGACCAAGAGTCACATTGGAGGTGGGAGGTGCAATGGACAGGTACAGAAACGTATTTGTGACTTGTTCCAAATCTGGGAAACTTTTGACAAGCACGTATGAATTGTTTTTGGACAAGGTATTGGCGCCATACGTGAAAAAAGAGAAGTTTCTTCTTTTCATCGATTCCTGGGCGGGGCAAACGAATCAGGCACTGTACGACGAACGGTTTGTGGACGACTTCAATGAACCTACCTGCACAATTAAGGTTATTCCACCAAAATGTACTCCAATTTGCCAACCCTGTGACGTTTATTTCTATAGACAAGTGAAAATATTTATTTCACGAATCCAAAACGCGACAACTCTTCTGCGAGAGAACCGTGATTTAACAAGCCGGTTGGACATGATAAAAATTCATTCGCTCATTCACAAACAGTTGTCCGCGCCAGTGTTTAGACCAATGCTTATGTATTCATGGTTTGCTTCAGGACTCTCTAGCGAGCGACAGGTTTTGCTAAATGTAAAACAAGTTTTGTTTCCAGAAGATATTTTGAAATCAAAATGTGATTGTGGTGAACAAAGTTTCGCAAGGTGTTCTTGGTGTTCTAAATTTTTGTGTTTTAAATGTTTTTTTGATGACTACCATCCGGAGAGATGCCAACAATGACAGAAAGAGATAAAATGGCGATTGACTTAATTACCTTGTAAATTTATTATTGCCAGAAATTAAATTAAATTATTGGCTCATGGAAATTTTCTGCAAGTGGTCACTCTCGCCATTTATAACACGAGTCTTTCTCGACGAGCTTTATTACAATGTATTTATTTGTATGTCTTTTGACCGAGAAATGGTGATTCGATTACAGAAATTAGTAGATAAGCCGATCACATTTTCCCCTCCTTTTTTCAAAACTGGACAAAACAAGAAAACGGGGCTCTGTAATCGTGGGTCTTATAAATAATGATGTAACAATTATTTAGACTATTTTATAATTATGATATCAACAGGAGATCTTGCAAATGAAAGAACAAATCAAGTCTGCATGGTGAAAGAATGTGGAAACAAAGAAATTACGTAGACTTCGCGCGAAAGAAAAAAAACAAGCCCTATGGTATTCGCGAAAAAAAATATTTCCACTCATTAAAAAAAAACTTTGAATATAAAAGTAAAAATTAAATTTTAAGATCGAAATCCACGAAGGAAAAAAAAAAAAAATAAGCATAAAATTTTTTTTCGTCGACGGGAATCGAACACGGCCCTTCCGCACCGCAGCCCCGTACGCTGACCACTGGACTACAACACCCTTGATTCCCGGATGTTGATAAATAGGGATTTTGTACAGCCTATAAATGTTTAAACGCCTTTTTTGCTTAAACTACTGGATATATACGCCCATATGTGGGGTGATTCGTGAACAGCATCCGGAGTTCTATATGCATACGAATTTTCATCAAGATCGGCGACCCGGTTATCGGACACTCCCCTTGTGAGTCAAAAAACAGATAAAAAAATTGGAGGCCAGTTTTAGCACCTCTAGCCATTCCTTTTGCACCTGTAGTTCGTGTCACAACGTTGTGAGCTCTAGACCTAGATGTAGCTCGTGGAAATGTACACCACATTGTTCCATAGCGAGGCTCATATATGGCCAATGATGACAAAGGCACACTGTCGTTATCAGAGTCACCACTTTCTTCTCCGGTGTCAGAAACCTGACATGAACCAAGAGCGTCCTCTGCAGAGGAGCGTTGCTCCTCTGAACCACTATGTCCATCATCACTCCTATCTGATACGTTGCCACCTGCGAGTTCTTCTAACCACCTACTTATTCATCGTTCAAATGTTAAATCATTATAACTGATAAAACACAAATATTTGTAATTTAACTTCGAATGGCACGAGAAAATATAACGATCTTGCATAAAACAGTAAATTAATAACAAAATAAGTGAAAATATTATATTACATGTAAATATTATTTTACATACGAGAAGATATATGCGTTTCTAGTCGGGATATTTCGATTTCAAAAACTCTGAGTGGTCGCGCGGGGGGCATATGTCACCCACGAACTTTAAACATTCACTGCTCAGAAGTCGATACGCCGAATCAACAGATGCGCTGCTGACGGGGAGGATGGTTAATGCTCAAAAAATACCTGGGAAGGCATTACTATAGTACTTTGCATTGATAAGCTATGTAACATTTTTATGTCCTGGGTGACATATATCACCCACGCGAGCACTCTAGAGCTAAGTATTTCTTTCTTGCTTCGTCAATCGTTGTTTCCTCGGCTTCCTAGGAACAGAACTCTTTGGCCTCTTGAAGTTTTTGTTTTCCTAGTTTGACATTGGTTTTGGCCTCTTCTCTTTTGCTGCACACCAATATCTTAGTTTTCTTCTTATTGATCTTCAGCTTGTAACATAACGCAAGGCCGCCATAGTAGTTCGCGGTCGCTAGGGGCAGAATCAACAACTGGGAGTCTAGGAAGAGGAGCGAGAGCGGCACGTCGCACGAGTGAGGCGGAGATTGGTGTTGGAATTTTGGCTGTTTTATTGGGGGAAGGAGGAAGTTTTGGAGGTGGGAGTACCAAGTGAGAAGTGCATTGACTGGCAGGAGTGGGAAGGCGAAGTGTGGAACTGTATGGACCGATCGGTGCTGTGGCGGGGCATATGGTATTTGGATTGATTAAGTGACGTGGATAGTTTTGGAGGTATTGAAGATATTTTGCTTTGTTTCCGCCATCGGAACATGTATTGATTTGTAGCTATATGTTGTTGCACGGATGGGAGAGTATATTCTATAATTTGAATTTGTGTGTTGAATATCTGTCCTTTTAAATCGTGTTGCATACTTGATTGTATAAATAGGTCCGTGTCCATTCGAACTCCGTCATAGGTTACATTTTGGCGCTCAACGAGGGCACGATTTATTAAATTAACGTTTGCGAGGAAAATTAATAAGGGAAACGTTAGTAGTATATACCACGCGGAAGACCTGAGAAAGCGGAATTTATGGAAGCGTTTTAATACGGGAATTTAGCAACCATTAGGCGAGTCAACAATATCGGGACAATTTGTCAATAAGGACGCTTAAGTTCGTGCGCGTCCAGTCAACAAAAAAATTGCATTCACAACAATTAAAGTAAATTCTCTCGTCGAGGCGTTCGTTTTGGGCAAAATGGCCACGGTTGTTAAATATTTGGGTGAATTAAAGAAGACAGAAATTGTCGAGGAATTAAAACAACTGGGTTTAGATACCGTGGGGATTAAGAAAGAATTAATTAACAGATTACGATCGGCATTTGAGGAGAAGGGAATAAATATCGATACTCATCAATTTAAAATAATGGAGTTTCCCGCAGTCGGATCTAACATTATTGCATGGTTAGAAGAAAAAGAAAGAGTGAGGGAAGAGGAGAGAAAGAAGGAAAGGATGGAGCGAGAAGAGAAAAGAAGAGAGGAGCTAAGAGCCATGTTCGTCGAACAATCTGAACAATTGGGAGAGAGAATAGAAAAAAGGCTAGCAGCTCATTTTGAGGAGAGAATAAAGGAAGCGAAAGCCGAATGGAACGAAAATGTCTACACTTACATAGCAAGAGTAGAAGAGGGGCAGAGTCAGATTCGCACGGAAGTGAGGGAACTGCGAGAAGAGAATAGAAAGGAAGAATTAAGAGAAGAAAAGGTAATAGCAAGCATTTTACTGTCACCCAAGAATTATTGGAGGAGGAGAAAGTGGACGTGGAAGATACGAAAATAAGATGTCCTGAAATAGAAGTGGAGATAGGCGGCAAGAAAATCAGAGCACTAGTTGATACAGGGTCAGAAATTACGTGTAGTAATGAAGAATTTTACGAAGAAAACAAAATTTATTTTAAGGAAGTGATGGAACTACCAGTCAGAGGGATTCAGGTAATGGGAGCGATTGGCCGAAGGAGTGGCAGAATAAAGAAACAGATATTCCCATCAATAAAAATAGGGAGCATCCACGTGGAATTAAATTGTACCGTAGTCCCCGGTTTAATCAAAACAATGATTTTGGGAACAGATACTCTAGACATGTTAGAGGTTTTAGTTGATTACAATGATCATGAAGTAATTTTACGGAACGGGAAGGAGAAGGTAGTATGTCCATTCAAAGATCCAAAAATATATTCACAACAGCTGGTGATGCACATTGAAGAAATAAGGATGAAGGAGAACCATACAAAGCGAGAGAAAGAGAGCATTTCGAAGGAGGAAATAGAGAGCAGCATTGAACAAATACCGGAATTGTCCGGGGAAGAAAGAAGATTATTAGCGGAAATAGTAAAGGAGAGGAAGGAAATATTTTCGAGTACGCCTGGGAAAATAAAAGGGTATTCGTACAAGTTAGAGATAAGGGAGAAACGAGAATTTAATAATAAATATTATAACATACCGCTAAATCTACGTACGAAGGCAAGGGAAGCCATTAAGGAGCTGCTAGTCGAAGAAATAATTGAAAGGAGCACGTCGTGTTATATCTCGCCATTAGTTTGCATTATTAAGAAGGATAATTCAATAAGATTGTGTATGGATGCCAGAGCTGTTAATAAGATAATCAGGCCAGACTATGCTACCTCCAGGACACCGAAAGAATTATTTCAAGAATGTGCGAATGCTAAAGTCATGACCTCATTGGACCTCACGCAAAGTTTTTATCAAATCCCATTGGATCAAAATTCACGCAAGTACTGTGCTTTTTCATTTGAGGGAAAAATCTATCAATTCACCAGAGTACCTTTTGGATGTGCCATTAGTAGCAGTGCATTGGTGAGAGCTCTTGATCATGTTTTCGGGGATGAAGTCAACAATTTCTGTTTAAACTTCGTTGATGATTTATTAATAATTTCCCGGAATTTTACAGAACATTTAAGGCATTTGGAAATTGTCTTGGATAAGCTTAAAGCTTCGGGAATTACAATGAATTTTAACAAAGTAAAGTTCTGTAGACAGAAGATAGAATTTCTTGGGCATGAGATTACTACAGAAGGAATAACGATTGCGGAGGAGAAGTTTGCGCCGATCCGAAATTTCCCACGCCCTAGGAGCAGGAAACAAGTTAAGTCATTTCTAGGACTAATAAACTACTACGCAAAATTCCACATGGATCATGCACAGATGACTGCGATGCTGAATGATCTCACCAAGAAGGACCGAAAGTGGGAATGGAATGGGGACCACCAACGAATATTCGATGAACTAAAAAGGGAATTCTGCAGATCAGTGATATTGCATCACCCTGACCCGCATAAACCGTATTATATTCAGACAGACGCCAGCGGATACGCGATCGCGAGCAGACTCTACCAGTTGAACGAGAAGGAAGAAGAACAGACTATTTATTTCGCAAGTAG
Source organism: Platycnemis pennipes (assembly GCA_933228895.1). Taxonomy (NCBI): domain Eukaryota; kingdom Metazoa; phylum Arthropoda; class Insecta; order Odonata; family Platycnemididae; genus Platycnemis; species Platycnemis pennipes. The sequence continues at coordinate 119,163,820 of OW121854.1, read as the reverse complement.
ATGTTTACGGGGTGCGGAGCTTACATACAGTACTACATTAAAGGAGTTAATAGCAATAACCCATGCTCTAGGAAGGTACAGACGTTTTATTCTGGGTGCCAAGATCATAGTGATCAGTGATCACAAGTCACTATCATACTTATTTCAATGCAAGTTATTAAATACAACCTTGGCGTGATGGATTCTGAGCATCCAAGAATACAACATTGAGATCCGATACTGCCGGGGAAAAGACAATATAGTGGCGGATATACTCAGTAGACACCCGTATGATGCTCAAGAAAAGGAAGGAATACTTATTGACGAGCCCTTGATTGCGATGATACTCGCGGAAAAACCCTCGAGAGACTTAGAAAATGGTTTGCGGAATATTAAGGAAAGACAGCGGGAGGATCCGAAGCTACGAGATATCATTAACGCATTGGAGAGAGGAGAACAAAGGAATCAAGAATACCGAATGACGGAGGCGGGATTAGTGCGAGAAGAAAGGGGCAAACCGCGGATCTGTGTCCCGGAGGAAATATTCCCGAGATTAATAAAGGAAACACATGAGATGTATGGCCACCTGGGGGCAGCTAAATTATACGCGATGATAAAGGAAAGATTTACTTTCCCCAGATGCCATCGGGAGATAAGAAAATTGACGGCGAAACGTGAAGTTTGTCAGCGTTTGAAGGCACCCACTGTCAGTATTTATACGGATCTGCAGACAGTAATTCCAGAAAGGAGTAATGACCTCCTCTGTGTTGACTTAGTAGGTCCATTACCGAAAGGCCAATATGGTTATCAATACATATTATCAGCCTTAGATGCATTTTCCAAATACATTAAATTGTACCCGCTAAGAGTTGCGACAACCAAGGGAATTATTAAAGCCATTTTTGAAAAACACATGCCGTGCCTGGGAGCATATAAAAGAATATTGAGCGACAGGGGAACACAGTTCACTAGTCGGAATTGGGTGAGAAAATTGGAAGAGAACGAGATTAAACCAGTATTCTGCAGCATTCGCCACCCACAAGGAAATCAGGTGGAACGTTACCATCGAACAGTAAAAACATTGTTGAGGATTTTCTGTCATCGCACACATAATCGCTGGGTAAAATGGTTACCGGCAGTAGAAACATGCATGAACGATTCTATTAACGATACGATAGAAGTAACGCCTACAGAGGCACACTTCAGAAGGAAGCCTGAGCGCGTATGGGATAAGTGGTTGGCCTCGGTGAACATGCGGGAAGAAGAGGACATCCAAAATCTTATTGATTCGATCCGAGACCGTATCACAGCAAAAGGAGAAAAAAGAAGAATGAGGAATGAAAGAAAACAACGAAGAGGGATAATAAACTTAAAAGTAGGGGACAGAGTGTTGGTCCGTACTTGCCCAGTATCACACAAAGAAAATAAAATCTACCAGGGTTTCTTACCATTGTATGAAGGACCATATGAGATAAAAGACACACGGGGAAAATTTTCATTTATGTTGCGACATCCGGAGACTGGAGCAGACCGAGGTGTTTTCCATGTATCTAATCTAAAGCCGTATCGTGGGGAGTTCAATCGCACACACCACACAACACCCAATGCATTTTGAATACTAGCTATTCGCGTGAATACGTCACGATATAGGAAGGGGAAAGACAATAGAGAAAGAAAGAATATAGAAAGAGAAAGAAGATAGTAAGAGGGGCAGGACTTAGGCAGCGAATATGTAGCGGAAGAAATAGTTACAAGGTAATTAGAAATGCCTTTCGAGATATGTTTTAAGATAAGGAGTTCATTTTGGCACGGATAGGAGTTGATGTTGTAAGGATTGAGACATGTCTTAGAATGTATACATTGTCCTGGCTTACCTCTGAGGCTTGTATGGGTGTATGAACATGTAACTGAGGTTGAGGTGAAATGAAGGAGATTGGTGAACTGTGGTGATAAAAGTGAGGTATGTCAAATGATCAGCTGTACAGTGGACATGAATGAATAGAGCAGGACAAAGGTTACCTTGGTGACCACTGAAATTTGTGAAAGTAATGATATGTGATGATGATGATGATAAAATGGAAGTGTTTATTTGGTGTTTGTAAAAATTAGAAAGTAAGGATTTACGTTGCTTATTATTTGATGTTATCAGTGTATATATATATATTTATTTGATGTTATTAGTGTATACATGTTTGTAAGATGCACAGACACGGACCATAAGGAGGTTTAATTTATCTATGAAATTTAGCCTAAGTCAAAATTAGAGGTGTCGGGGCCACCTTTCATAGATCATTTTAGAGGTTTCGAAAGAGAATTTCTCAATGTTTTCTAAATTTCTTTCGACGGGGCAAATGTAACATAACGCAAGGCCGCCATAGTAGTTCGCGGTCGCTAGGGGCAGAATCAACAACTGGGAGTCTAGGAAGAGGAGCGAGAGCGGCACGTCGCACGAGTGAGGCGGAGATTGGTGTTGGAATTTTAGCTGTTTTATTGGGGGAAGGAGGAAGTTTTGGAGGTGGGAGTACCAAGTGAGAAGTGCATTGACTGGCAGGAGTGGGAAGGCGAAGTGTGGAACTGTATGGACCGATCGGTGCTGTGGCGGATCATATGGTATTTGGATTGATTAAGTGATGTGGATAGTTTTGGAGGTATTGAAGATATTTTGCTTTGTTTCCGCCATCGGAACATGTATTGATTTGTAGCTATATGTTGTTGCACGGATGGGAGAGTATATTCTATAATTTGAATTTGTGTGTTGAATATCTGTCCTTTTAAATCGTGTTGCATACTTGATTGTATAAATAGGTCCGTGTCCATTCGAACTCCGTCATAGGTTACAAGCTGATGTCTGGTCATTGTCCTTTTCATGGTTGTTAGCATCTTATTCAGCTCCTTCTCTGTCTCTGCTATGAGAGCTATGTCATCAGCGAATCGTAGCATGCTGATTGTTTCTCCGTGGATGTTCACTCCAGAACACTTCTCCCTGATTTCATTGATGGGCCTCTCAATGTAAACATTAAAATTTACGGGAGACAGTGCACAGCCTTGTCTCACTCTTTTCCTTATTCTTGCTTCTTCATATCTGGGTCCAGATTTAATCACAGCTACTTGGTTTTTATACAAACTGTGGATAATTCTTCGATCATTGCAGGAAACTCCAATTCCTTTCAGAATATCAAGCATTGAATTCCAATCCACGTTGTCAAAAGCCTTCTCTAGATCCACAAATGCAATGAAGGTCGGTTTGTTCTTCTCCATTCTCTTCTCTATAAGCAGCCTAAGGGCCAATATTGCTTCTCTTGTACCCTTACTTTTCCTGAATCCGAATTGATCTTCATCTAGGAACTCCTCTGCTTTTCGTTCTATTCTTCTGTAGATGATCCTTGTCAATATCTTCGATGCATGTGTCGTCAGGCTTATAGTTGTAAAATTTTCGCATTTCTCTGCTCTCTTCTTTTTGGGAATAGGAATGATGATGTTTTTCTCGAAGTCCCTGGGTATTTCTCCTGTTGATTACATGTCGCAGATGACATCATAAAGATGGGCCAAAGCTCTCTCTCCCGCATTCCTAATCAGTTCTGCGGGTCATCATCATCAAGGGTCAACAATCCTAGGATTGGTTTGACGCAGCCCTCCACTCGATTCTTCTATCGGCCAACCTCTTCATACCAACGTAGTTCCTCTCTTTCACGTCCTTTACGACCTGCTCCATGTAACTCATACGAGGACTGCCTCTTCCATTTTTCCCGTTCACTTTTCCCTCGACGATTGTCTGCATCAGGCCATCGTGTCTTAAGATATGGCCGATTAAGTTGTCCCGTCTTCTTTCTATAGTTTTCAGCAGACTTCTCTTTTCTCCCACTCTTCTTAGGACTTCTTCATTTGTCACTCGGTCGATCCATTTTATCTTCATCATTCTTCGATAGCACCATATTTCGAATGCCTCCACCCTTTTCTTCTCCGCTGCTGTCATCGTCCATGCCTCACTGCCGTAAAGGAACATGCTCCAGATATACGTTTTGATGAATTGTTTCCTTACTTCCAAGCTTGTATTTCCAGCTGTTAGTAGATTCTTCTTTTGATAGAATGCCCTCTTTGCCTGGGCTATTCTACTCACTATTTCTTTCTTGCTTCGACCATCGTTGGTTACTCTGCTTGTTCTGCGGGTATATCATCAATTCCAGAAGCCTTATTCATCCGAAGGTCCCTTACTGCTGCGTCGAATTCCGATCTCAATACTGATGCCCTCATATCATCCTTCTCGACTTCACTTTCCTCTTCAATCACTTTCGTGCTGAGATTGTTCCCGTTGTATAACTCTTCGAGATATTCTTTCCATCTCTTCACTTTGTCTTCATTTTCAATCAAAAGTTCTCCATTCTTGTCCCTTATAGCATTGCATCTTGCACTCCGTTCCTTGAAGTGGTTCCTCACTATCCTATAGGCAGCTTCCACCTTTCCAATGGTAAGGTTGTTTTGTACATCTTCGCACAGATTGTTCATCCACATTTCTCTAGCTTTCCCGGATTTGCGACTTACTTCGTTCCTTATTCTTTTGTAGCAAAGCTGCCCTTCTTCAGTTTTCGCATTCTTGTACTTTCTTCTTTCTTCAATCAGCACTAAGACTTCTTCCGTGATCCATGGTTTTTTCTTAACAACTTTTCTTCTTCCAAGAACTTCTTTTGCGGCTTTTTGTAGTCCACATTTAATGTTTTCCCAACGCTCTTCTACTTGTTTCTCAGTCAGGTCCTCTCCTATGTTATTTTCTACTGCTTTCTGAAATTCCAGCTGGTGTTGAGTCTCCTTTAGTTTTTCTACTTGCCAAATGTTCTTTACTGTTTTCTTCAATCTCTTGAATTTTAGATGGCATTTCATCATCACTAAATTATGGTCGCTGTCGATGTCTGCACCCGGGTAGCTTTTGCAGTCCTTCACCTGATTCCTGAACCTCTGCTTCACTAAAATGTAGTCTATTTGAAATCTTCCTCTGTCCCATGGTATCTTCCACGTGTATTTTCTTCGGTTGTGATTTTTAAACAATGTGTTAGTAACCACTAACTTATGTCGTGTGCAGAACTCCAGCAGTCTTTCTCCTCTTTCGTTTCGGTTTCCCAATCTGTATTTCCCTGTTATTCTTCCATCTTGTCCTTCGCCGACGACAGCGTTCCAGTCTCCTAAAATAATTAGGTTTTCTTCTCCTCTTACCTGTTTTATTACTTCAGTGATATCTTCGTAGACGTCCTCCACTTCTTCATCTTCGTGGTCCGACGTAGGTATATAAACTTGCACCACAATGGTATCTGTAGGCTTAGTTTCAATTTTAACCATTATAATCCTTTCACTGTATTGCAGGAAGCTCTTCACACGCAGTCCCGCACTCTTCCTTAGTATTATGCCTACTCCAGCGTTACCATTCAGTGATCCGGTGTGAATAATTCTATAACTTCCACTCCAAAAGTCGCCTTCTTCGGGCCATCTCATTTCACTGATTCCTAATACATCGAGGTCCATTCTCCGCATTTCCACCTTCAGGTTCCCCAGTCTTCCGCAGGTCTGAAGTGTTCGCACGTTCCACGTTCCTACCCTAAAATGAGTATCACACTTGACTGATGTACAATTTAAACAATTGAAAAAAGATGTCACATTGAAAACAATATGCAAGTAGTCTTTTTTTTCGGTGTACCTGACCGGGTAATTTATGTTCCGTCCGTTGCTGTTAATTAGTAAATTATTGTGACACCAATCTACAATCTCCCCCAGGTCCGAAGTATTCGCACTTTCACGTTCCTACCCTACAATGTCCATCACACTTGACTGATGTAGTCTCTCGGGTAGTCCCCGCCTGAAGATCCGAATGGTGGACTATTTTACCTCCGGAATATTTTACTCGAGAGGGTGCCATCACGTCTTGATAATTAAGGAAAGAGTGGAGTAGCTGGGACTCCTCGGGATAATAATGTGGTGGTTTCCCCTTGCCTTCCACATCGCAGTACTACAGCCGTTAAAGTAAACGTTACCACGCCTGTAGTGAAATGAGTGTCGCTGTACCGACCACTGTGGTCTCCACCTTCACTCATGTGAAGAAGTGCTGCTGCCCTCTCCTCCGGGTGATGGGAAGCGTAATTGTTGGCGGACTCCCGTCGCCAAGTCACGGCATCTTCATAGGTTCTGTATTATTTAAGGCCTACTTTACCCAAGGATAGACCAATACGCCCTCGGAATGCCGTCGCTTTTTGTCCGCGACTGCTTATTCGACGAGTAAACTCGCTTATCTCGCAGCTAACCTCTATATCTAGAGGTCGACCCACCATCCGCAACCCAGTGGACGCACTCGGTGGCTTTAAGCTCAGCCGCGAGAGAATTCTATTACTGGCGTATTTCCTCGTAGACTCACTGGTGTATTAAGGGGGATTGATACGTCACAGACGAAGGAACAGGACTGATGATAAATATGTTTAGAGAATAAGTTTGGCTCATAGAGAGTGATTTGTATTTTGAAAGAATGTTGGGGAATTACATAAATCCATTGAAACTCAAATTACACGAGTCGTGCTGATGATATTTCTCATTACTAAAAACTATGCCCTAATTACAATGATACTTTAACCAACATTAAGAAATACGGATGCAAAATATGGTAGTTGCCACATTCATTAACCAGTGTGTAATACATTTGAGGTAAATCTTAGCAAGGTATTTCCACAAAATACCTCTTCGGCTCTAATTATCCAATTAAATCACCCGCATTGATATCCATCGTCTACCACCATCTACCACACCTGTCACGAAAGGTGAAAATGTGAGTGGAGGAATGAAAGAAATAGGCATGACATTCAGGAGCAAAGGAACCGCCATTTGTCGATAGCCAGATGCAAAACGACTCACTAATTATTAGGCTATCGGTATTGCAAAAATGGAATTGGTTTCACTTCTGAACCTAGCAGGGATTTATAGCAGAATTTTCACTAAATTTCACTATGAACATTACACATGCTGAATACGAAATCCAACTAATATTTCATTGGTTACTTTTCAACATCAATACTGAAAAGAAGAGTTAGGGAAACTGGATTTTATCGGTAGCCCTCAAAAGCTGCAGTTCTCAACAATAGCCTTAAACTATGCATATCCTAGATAGATAGGATATCTATCCTAGATAGAAAGAGGTAGGAGAGTTTTTTCAAGCACTCAATTCAAACACCAGCAATAACTGCTACTATAGGAATATGTCCAATATATGGTACGGAAAAATATTCGATCCATGCCATAGTTGAGATTGTCAAGGACATCCTAGAAACGTATCATAATTCAGATACTGAAGTCTATTGAGTCTTGAGTCCTGCAAATGAAAGAATATATAACTGCTAAGAATGGGATGCATTTCGAGTAAGTATGTATTCGGAATAATTCTTTGATAACAATAAATGCGTGATATAATGCGTTGAAACTTCCCTATCAACCAGAAATATGAATGTTCTTTTCTCTACTTAAGAATATGAAATAAAGTCCGGAATACATATATGTTATCTAATTTTCTTATTTCTAACTTTTATATCAATGTTATCATTAGGCTTGTCTTTTGTATGCATTAATCGTCTAATTATATTTTTTTTGGTCATCGATATGATTTTACATTGAAAATTGCTGTATTAAAATATAATTCAAGAAATTTATCAGTCTAAACTGTGATAGCGCTCTCGAATTTAACATGGAAATGAGGATAAAGTTACAGTATTTATAGTAAAGTGTTGTCATACCAATCGAAGTGTTAAACCATGTGGTTGAATTGATGTTTGTATTTTTGTAACTATTTAACTGTATCCACTTTTGTTTGCAACCTAGGGTTTTATCCAATTTACAACATTTCGAGAGATAAAAACAAAATATTAGTTCAAGTATTTGAAAAAGAAAATATGACGGACAAATTTCTTTGCAGTAAGCGTAGAGGCGTTTTAAGAGTCAAATGCTAAAGGATGTTGGAGTATCTCTAATTGCAGTAAATAATAATTGCCAAATGTAGAATAATGAGTTAATAAAAGCGTAAAATGAAGGTAATATGGGTAGGTAATACTAAGAGGATAGGAAATACTCCGAGTACAGGAGAGAAAAATGAAAACGAGGGGTCTGTAGATGAATATATATCATAGAAGATTAAGAGCAATCCAGTCACAGGTACTGCATCCGGTGCAGAAGCTGCATACATATCTGTTTTCGTCCACATCATAACTTGCAAATTAATTTCATTGCTAGGAATCCTTTTTACTGTATGTTTTAACATAATTTTGAATAGTCAAATGAAGAATAATGAGTTATCAAGAGAAATTCATACGAAAGAAATATATGGAGCACGTAGACGTATTGGAGATAATCTCAGTGGGAAGAAAATCAAAGATGAAAATGAATTTGTCAAGAGTCATATTTGAGACTCAATCTTAAATTACAGTAATCTCAGACTGAGAAACTAGTGCTCCATAGATAATTTCAAGAAAAAATGTTTGAGTAAATAAGAAACGAAAAATTTAGAGGAAGAGAACACCTAAAAAAAGAAAATATTTTAATGAGAGCTTTAAACAGAATACTGATAGTCCAAATTGTCCATATCTCTTAAGATAATCTAGGCGGTGAAAGAGGACACTCTGAATAGGAAACATGAAAAAAGGAACGTATTATGCATAGAGAAAGAAGGAAACAGCATAAAAATGAAGAATTAAATATTTCACTAGAGATTCAAGGAAAGAAGAAACTAGTGGAGGTCTGTGTTAAACAGATCTTACGTTTGTTGTCCTAAGGCAATGATGATTAAACATACAATAGGCAATAGAAAACGATACTTTTGTTTCTCCATCTTTAGCGTTTGGATTCAACCCTATATTGTGTTTATTTGTACATTGGCTGCTGACCCTGAGTATGCACTGGCTCCTGACCTTTCTGTTCCCCCTCATTATTGCAGGTTGCTGCCGGAGGCAGGGGGACGAGGAGGCAGAAGTGGAGCCGCCCCTAGCGGTGGAGGTTACACCACCCACGCCACCCGAGGTCCCCGCCCCCGAACACCTTGGGGCGGGAGAGGGGGATGAAGAAGACGATGAAGGCCCTCTCGACTTACACTTCTTGTTTGGAGAGGATGTCCCCCTGCCGCCTATATCCGCGGAGGACGAGGAAGGAGCAGAAGAAGAAGAGCTCATCCCAATGTGGATCTTCCAGGAGGGCGAACCACAACATCTTTTCGCCGCCCCTGGGGGGCAGGGCGCCTCCGCAGAGGAGAATGGCGGTGGGTACGCGTCCCTGCACCCTCCGGGGGTACAGGAAACCCAGTGGGATGGGCCCGGGGCGGTCGGCCCGGGGGGCGATTGACTATTGGTCGTATGCTGAACATCGGCCACACAGCCCCAGAGGCCTCGCCGAGTCCTCTTCGGCGGTAAGTAAACCTCCCATTTGAAATACGGAATTCTCCATAGTGGGTGCACCATAAGTTACCGAATTATGGAATCGACATTCTTTATCCCAAACCCTGAATTGAAGGGATTCATACATGCAATTGTACCCTCCATTTTCCAGCGCTCATCATCATCATCATCGGCCGTTAATCCTAGGGCTGGTTTTACGCAACCCTACACTCCGTTCTTCTATCGGCCAACCTCTTCATATTGACGTAACGCCTCTCATAACCATCCTTCACAATTTGCTCCATGTATCTCATACTAGGCCTGCCTTTTCCAGTTTTCCCGATTACTTTTCCCCCGATGATTGTCTTCAGCAAACCATCGTTTCTTAAGATATGGCCTATTAAGTTGTCCCGTCTTCTTTTTAAGGTTTTCACTAGACATCTCTTCTCTCTCACTCTTCTGAAGACTTATTTGTTTGTCACTCGATCGGACCATTTTATCTTCATCATTCTTCCGTAGCACCACATTTCAAATGGTTCCAGTCTCTACTACTCTGTTGCTGTTATTGTCCATGCTTCGCGGCCATATAGTAGAATGCACCAGATATATGTTCTAAAGAATTATTTCCTTACTACTGCATCCCAATACCTTAGTTTTTTTTATTGATCTTCAGGTGGTATCCGTCCAATATACTATCCTTACTTCAAGCTACTTCTTCAAATCTCCTTCCGTTTCTGTCATGATTGCTATGTAGCTATGTCATCGGCGAATCGTGGCATCCTGATTTTCTCCCCATGGATAAAGTCTGGGAGACTTTCCTTTGACTTCTTGGATGGCTTTCTCGATGTAGACATTGAATAATACGGTACACAGTGCATATGCTTTCCTATTTAGGTAGGTAGGTAGGTTTGATTTAAGGTGCATCGACAACTTAGGTCATACCGCACCTTCGCATGCTTAATCCTGAATATTACTTATAACAAAAAAATTCATTCATTTGCTATTATAGCTCTGTCTATACACAGTATTACATGTATGTAACGTATAAAAAGGGGAAAATCTGGTCATATTTTTGTGATGAGATTGGTTTCGCCGAGGAACGTTAGGACTTTGTCAATTTCCTTTGGGTTATCACCCAAAATAGTTTTTAGTTCTCCAGACATTTTGAGACGGTTCCGGATATCTTGGTTCATCGTGCAGTCTGCCAGTATATGTTTTACCGTCAAAATGGAATCACAGTCTGTGCATATTGGAGGTTCCTTCTCCATAGAGAAGAGGAAAGAGTGAGTCAAGCCTGTATGTCCGATTCTGAGCCTTGTGACTATTACCTCCTCCCGTCTGCTGACCCGGATCGAAGACTTCCAGGCTCGTGTGTTATCTTTTATGTGGCGCAATTTATTTGATATTGTGTTGCACCATGTCGTGTTCCAAATGGCGAGGAATATATTCTTTAAGTATAGTTTTAGGTCCTGATACGGGATAGTCGCTGAATTAATTTCTTCCCTATTGAGGGCTTCTTTTGCCAATGCGTCCGCTGCTTCGTTCCCGTGAACACCAACATGGCCTGGAATCCAGAGAAACCTAACACTTACTCCTTTGGCGTCAAGCGACATGATGGTGGATAGAATGTTTTGGAGTAAGGGATGAGTTGGACAGCCACTACGAATGGCTTGAATCGCACTTTTGGAGTCGGAGCAAATCAGAAATTGTTTATTCCTTACTATTATGGCGTCCAGCGCAATTTTGATCGCGAAATACTCCGCCGTGTAGATAGTGTACCACGGGTGTAACTTGAAGGACGCTGAGCCTACGTCTGGTGATACATAGGCGCATCCACATGCGGAATCATTTTTGGAGCCATCGGTATAAATTTTTCCGTGCGTCTCGAAATTGTTTATTGCCTCTAGTGCTCTGACTCGTAGTTCGCTTGGAGTGATATTAGTTTTGAAGCCCAAGTAATTTACCAAGCATTGCGTCTGGGGATGCTGCCATGGAGGATATTTAAAATTTTCCATTGGATATATCTTGGGAAATTCCATACCCAAGTCGTCAATGAGATTTTTAAAACGAACGGCGAGAGGCTTAGTAGCCCTGGGTCGAGCATTAAAAACGTCTAAAAATCGAGGTTTAAAAAGTAAGTTGAAACATGGATGGTTCCGTATCGATAAAATCCTGCACATATAGTTGCTCATCAAAATGTTCCTTCTAACCTCCAGGGGAGGTTCTCCGGCGTCAGAGTATATACTAGCAACTGGGCTTGTTCGGAATGCTCCAGTCGCCAGTCTTAGACCAGAGTTATGTACGGAATTTCCTATTTCCTTTCTTTATGCTTGCTTCTGTGCTGCTTGGTCCTGATTTTATTGTGATACTTTAGCATCATGTTCCAATCCACGATATCAAATACCTTATCCAAATATACAATTGCAGCATACATCGGTATATACCTCTCAATTCTCTTCACTTATACCTTTTTATGTACACATTGATTTATGTGTACACCTAGAATAGCTGTATTAAAATATGAATCAAGGAATTCTATCAGTTTAAACTGTGAGAACACTCTCGTGTTTATCATGGGAATAAGGAAAAGGTTACATTTTCTATAGTAAAGCGGGATCATACCCTTCAAACTATTAAACCACGTGGCTGAATAAACGTTTGTAATTTTTGACTATTTAAGTGTATCGACATTGTTTATTTATTGTATCCAACCCACAATTTTATCCAATTTATAACATTTCAAGGGGCAAAACACAAAATATTAGTATGTACAAGTAAGGTCAAACTCATTTATAACGAGCACGGTTAATACGAGATCTCGGCTATTGCGAGGAAACAGAAGGTTTTTTGTTGGAAATAATGCATTTTTATGAGCAATATGTAACGATGAAAATAAGACTATTAGATTAGGTAGATTTGGATTTATAGGGTGCGTCGCCAGTTATGATCATTTTGCACCACGCGCAATCTAATTTATATCAATAAAAATGCAGAAATATAAATATAGAGTAAAAAACAATGGCAGTAAAAAATATGCAAATATATGAAAATATATTAGATGTTACTTATGAGGTTAGTTTCCTTTAAAAAAGTAATGACATGGCTTAGGCGATCATCATCGTTGCCTAGAAATTGTTCTGACTTTACAGGCCACCCTGACGTTACCGGTTTAATTGTCCGTGACTTATCGTTCTGGATTTCCTTCCAAAGTTCACTCCACTGCTCTTAGACTATTCTACGGAGAGAAGCTTGCAGATCATGATAGGGTACTAGCGTCGTCGTTAGCTCAGTGATATTTATAGCTTCCTTTGCAGCTGCATCCGCCTTCTCATTTCCGGCATTACCCATGTGTCCAGGGGCCCAGAGAAAAATAATTTTGATTCCCTTTCTATTAAGGGATAAAAGGGTAGTATGTATTCCCTGCACAATAGTTTCGGTGAAGAAAAGGCGGAAATGGCGGAAGACTGCGGGGTAAGACTGAAGACTGTATTAGAGAGCCTTGCGTTTATAACGAGAAAATCTTTTGTCCAAATGAACAAGCAGTGGCTGTACTGTCATACCAGGGACATATGAGTTTTTAGTTTGCCCCTTTTAGACCTGTCTCTCTCTCACTTCCCCTTCCCCCTTCCTTAAAATTTATTTTCAACTACACATGTATCACACCATTACTCAATTGCTAATATGTCATCATGAAAAGATTCTTTACCGCTGGGATAATAATTTCTCTGTAAACCACTTAATCATCGGCAAATAGAAGCTTAATTTTACCTCCTTATTGATATCATTTATGTATTGCTAATATGTCATCATGAAAAGATTCTTTACCGCTGGGATAATAATTTCTCTGTAAACCACTTAATCATCGGCAAATAGAAGCTTACTTTTACCTCCTTATTGATATCATTTATGTATAGAAGGAAATTTAAAACTGAAAAGTTTACTGAAGATGTTTGGTATATATTATGATATCCTGCGTATTATGCTACTTTTGACCAGATAAATAAGATTAGAGAGATGGCTTGTTATACCGAAAGATTTTAAATGTCATATTTACCTCTTACCATTAGAAAACATAATAGGCGGAAGAGCATATTTATAGGTAGGTGAAATGTTGTTAGAGTAGCCTGTAGTGGTAGTTCTTCGTTGCATGGTTAGCATTGCATGGTAGCTATAGTTGCCTAGTCACAGTCAATAGTGCATGTTTGGTGTCACTCACCCCCTGCCACACGCCCTCACGGGGGCTTTCAGGGTACCGCGTAGATGTCAATGTATATACATCTATGCTCAAATTTTTCGTCAAAAGCTCTCTCCTGTTAGTAAACATCTCTTCCGCCTAAGAAATTCCCCTCCTAATATCATTTTTACTGCGTCCATATCCATTTAAGATATAATCCCGAGTAAAACAACTACATCCTACACTTAATTTTAAATGTGGTACATATAAATATATGCCCACACTTAAAAACATCCAATATGATATACATTGACCTCGCCGAGATGGGCCCGCGCCGAGGTGGCCCGCGCCGAGATGGGCCTGCGCTAGGGTGGTCCATATCCGCAAAGTGGGTAAAAATGTGAGGGGCGAACTCGTCAATAGTTTCGTTTTTACATACAGATCTCAAGTCCAAAACCAGGAAGTCCGTGCGATAATTTTCATTGGTCGCGCAGGGCGCGGGAATTTTGTAATACTGAATTTTCCCAAAATGGCACCTTTTTGCAATTCAGAGCTATGTTTTTGACCGTACACAAAAATTTATTGAACGAAAGTGACATCGTTTGATGTCAATTGTCACCCGGAACCATTCTGGACCACGCAGTCAAACTTTTAGAATATCAGGTTGCCTACCGTCCAGGAAAAGTATTCTCCCCCTTAGTATTTTTAAGTGTTAATCGCTTGTAATCTGGGAATTTAGAAATAAAAGGCACAAATGAAAGAAAAATGTTTATCCTTCCAATTTCTTGTTTCACAGCTCTCCTATCATTAGCAACTAACAAATACAAAACCTGTTTTTTTCTCTTCATCCTTTGTTAGTACATATTAAAATGTTTGGCTAAAGCGACGCCTCTTTTGGCAGCATCATTTGTGGATAGCATATTATTTACATAGAGATTGAGTTTCAAACAAACTAGGATTGTTCTCCCAGTCTTTAGCTTCTATTTAGAGAAATTGGGGCTCCGTCCTGAATTTCGAGAAAAAACGCAGTGAACCATGATTGGCAAAATCAGACAGCTGCAATCTCGGAAATGAGTTGTCCAATTCGTTGATGTGAGCTTTGTACTCATTTGTACCATCGATGGGGTTTGATTTGATAGCATAAACTATATTCTTTTATTTCTTTAAAGTAACATTGGGATCAAAAAGAGCAAGGCACGCAAGCACAGGAGACAGATACCACAGGTGTCCCAGAGATTTGTAACCCGAAGTCTTCCACAGTTTCCCCCTGGCATCATCTTCATGTGAGGGTTGATCTCAAGCTAAAACGTTTTCAATAGCTGCCATGCCGCTGCTACATGGGCCGACATCCATGCTTTGATAGTAGTAATTACTACAGATGAGTAGAAAACAGTTATACTCGAATTTTTATCTCGAATCCGTATCTTAAATTCAGTTTTGAATTTGCAATATCATTTAGAATCTAAATCTTAAATTTAGATTTAATCGTAATTTTTTTCATAAATCTTAGTTTATTTCCTTGAATCCCAAATGACATTTCAAAGCCAAATCTTCATTTTCTTATCCATGTTCGATTGCCAGATGCCCCTGATTATGTCGTTAAATATGCTTGGAAATGACAATTAAATCACTGTCATCTACTCGGTCACCTCAGAGGAAGTTAATTAAATTGCAAAACTACACCACCTCTTAACCTCATGAAATAATTGGTCAATTCGAATTTCCTGTGAGTCGCAGCTTAGCAATTTAGAGCCAACTTTTTAAAATACATATTAACGTGGCCATTTTAAAAAAAGAAAAAAGCTATATTCCATACAAATCAATTTATAAATAATAATTGTATTTATCTAATCTGAAATAAAAATCATTATTATATAAATCCAAATAAATGGATGGGTTGCAACCCCAATATATCTGATGTTCAGCAAAGCGTATAGTAATTACAATTGATGCGCTCTTTGATTTTGAATTTTATCACCTATTCAAGCAAACATGTAACGAAAAACTGTTTTAGGGTGAAATTTAGGATTTATCTTTAAAGAAAAATACATCTAGAGGAGGAATTCTTCCAATCGTCACTCCCGGTATCATTGTAATTTGAATGTTCCTACCAGTTGGAGTCTCTAATAAAACAATATCGAGACGACCGATCCATAAATCAACAAATAAAATCGTGTTAGAACCAATGTTTTTTTAAATACACATCGTTATAATGTACTGTAGAGTACTATACAAAATCATTTTTGCAAAAACACTAAAGCAAGCAAAATAAGGGATTTGGCCACTTTCTAAAATATAGAAGTGATACAATTTGTTGAGGGGTGGTTTAAAACCTTGTAATAATTGTTTTCAGAAAAAAACAGAACACGTGAATCTTGAAATAAATTCCCCTTAAAATAATTATTTTTTTGTATTTGGATTTAATGTAGATTGATCTGAAGGGTCCAAAATGCCTTTTGAGAAATCAGGTTCACCCTCATGAGAAATTAGAGTATGCAACTCCCATGTAGATATCATTATAGTGTCAAATGAATCGTATTGTAATTACAAATAATCCCCACTTTGATTTTTTATTTTATCACGTATGCATACGAATATATGTCGAAAAAAGCATAAAAAGTGGAGTGGTATTAAATACAATATTGTATATAGAGTGGTTTTACATAATAAGGTACAGTACTATGCATATTCATGTAAGAGAAAACGTTTATGCAGGGAAAATAAGTGACTTGGTGACTCTCCAATGTATAAATAACACTATGGGTTAAGGGGTGGTAGAGTATCATAGTGTATACCACAAGTAGTAGTAGGTAAGTAGTACCATGGTACAGAACCAAAACTTGGGACATAACGGCCCGGAAAGCCTATTATCACGGGTTCGAATTCAGTCTCAGCAATGGATTCTAATCAATTATTAGGCTGCCTTTCAAATAGTCATTAAGAAATAACCTAGGATTTTCGGACGTATAAAAAAAGAATTCTATTTCTGGCGTATTTCCTCGTAGACTCACTGGTGTATGAAGGGAGATTGATACAGCACAGACGAAAGAACAGGACTGATGATAAATATGTTAAGAGAATAAGTTTGGCTCATAGAAAGTGATTTGTATTTTGAAAGAATGTTGGGGAATTACATAAATCCATTGAAACTCAAATTACACGAGTCTTGCTGATGATATTTCTCATTGCTAAGAACTATGCCCTAATTACAATTATACTTTAATCAACATTAAGAAATAGCGATGTATAATATGGATGTTGCCACGTTCATTAACCAGTGTGTAATACATTTGAGGTAAATCTTAGCAAGGTATTTCAACAAAATGCCTCTTCGGCTCTAATTCTCCGATTAAATCATGTGCATAGATATCCATCGCCTACTACCATCTACCACACCTGTCACGAAGAGTGAAAGAATGAGTGGAAGAATAAAAGAAATATGCATGACGATCAAAAGCAAAGGAACTGCTGTTGGTCGATAATCAGATGCGAAACGGCTCACTTAATATTAGGCTAACGGTATTGCAAAAATGGAATTGGTTTCACTTCTGACCCTAGCAGGGATTTATAGCGGATTTTTCACTAAATGTCACTATGATCATTACACCTGCTGAATACGAAATCCAACAAATATTTCATTGGTTATTTTTTAACATCAATATTGAACAGAAGAGTAATGGTTCGGGAAGCTGAATGATATCGGTAGCCCTCAAAAGCTGCAATTCTTAACAATAGCCTTAAACTATGCATATCCTACGTCCCTTAGTAGTACATAGGTTTTTTCAAGCACTCAATTCAAACACCAGCAACAACAGCTACTATCGGAATATGCAATAATATATGGTACGGGAAAATACTCGACCAACGCCATTGTTGAGGTTGTCAAGGACAGCCTAGATACGAATCATAATTCAAATTATGAACTTAAAGAGTCCTGCAAAGGAGTCAACATTGCATTGAAAAAAAATGGGATGCATTTCGAGTGAGTATGTTTTCGGAATATATCTTATATAACAATAAATGCATGAAATAATATGTTTAAACTTCTCTAACCACAAGAAATAGGTATGAATATTCTTTTCTCCAATTAAGAATAGGAAATATTGTCTGGAATGCATATATGTTATCTTATTTTCTCATTTCTTACTTTATATTAATGTAATCATTAGGCTTGCCTTTTGTACGTATTAATCTTCTAATTATAATTTTTTTGGTCATCAATTTGATTTTATATTGATAATTGCTGAATTAAAATAAAATTCAAGAAATTTTAACAATGAAAACTGTGGGAACGCTCTCGAATTTAACATGGGAATAAGGAAAAAGTTAGGGTATCTACATTAACGTATTGTCTTACCAATGAAAGTGTGAAACCACGTGGTTGAATTTAAGTTTGTTTTTTTTTAACTATTTAACTGTGTCCACATTATTTTTTTTTGTTTTATACTCAGGACTTTATCCAATTTATAACATTTCGAGAGACAAAAAAACAAAATATTAGTACAAGCGTTTGAAAGAGAAAATATTAACGACGAAATTCTTCGTAGTAAGCGTAGAGGCGTTTCAGGAATCAAATGGAAAAGGATATTGAAGTATCTCCAATCGCAGTAAATAATAATTGTCAAATGTAGAATAAATTGTTAGGAAGGGCAAAAATTGAAGGTATTATGGGTAGGCAATGCTAACAAGATTCGAAAAACTACGAGTACATGAGAAAAAAATGCAAAGTACGGGTCTGTAGATGAATAAATATCATAGAAGAGTAAGAAAACTCCATTCAAAGCTACTGCATCTGGGGGACTGTTAAACTAATAAATGTTTCGTCCACATCATATCTAGAAAATTAATTTCTCTGCTTGCAATCCTTAATACTTTGTGTTTAAACATAATGTTGAGTTACCTCTAGGTCACTTCAATATCTGAAGGATGTAATGCAATTTTGGACAAGAATAGAGAGCTCTTAATTGAACAAGAATAAAAAGTGAGAGATGAAAGGAATATATGTTGCACGTAGACATCGGAGATAATCTCAGTTGGAAGTTAATCGAAGGGGAAAATAACATCAGAGACTCATTCTTAAATTATAAATCATCTCAGATTAACGGACTAATGTTGCATAAATTATATCATAAAAAATGTTTGATTGATTAAGAAACGAAGAATTTAGAGGAAGAAAACAGAAAAAAGGAAAGAAAATATTTTGATGGAAGCCTCAAATAGAGGACGGATAGTAAACATCGTCCATATTTCTTAGTGATGATCTATGCGGTGATCGAGGGAAAACTGAATAGAAAATATGAAAATTGAACGTATCATACGCGGAGCAGGAAGGAAACGGTATAAAAAAGAAAAATTATATACTTTGATAGAGGTTAATTGAAAGAAGATACTAGTGGGGAGTTGTGTTGAACCGATCTTACGATTGTTGTCCTAAGGCAATGATGATTAAACAGAGTAGACAATTGAAATTAGAAACCGATACTTTTGTTTTCCCAACTTTTGCGTTAGGATTACACCCTAAATCGTGTTCATTTGTACATTTCGTGTTGACCATTTGAGTATGCACTGGTTCCTGACCTTTCCGTTCCCTCTCATTATTGCAGGTTGCTGCCGGAGGCAGGGGGACGAGGAGGCAGAAGTGGAGCCGCCCCTAGCGGTGGAGGTTACACCACCCACGCCGCCCGAGGTCCCCGCCCCCGAACACCTTGGGGCGGGTGAGGGGGAGGAAGACGACGAGGACGGCCCTCTCGACTTACAGTTCCTGTTCGAAGAGAGGGTCTTCCCCCCCTGGGCTGCGGCCCCACCGCGAAGGACGGTGGTCCAAGTCCCCCTGCCGCCCGTTGCCGAGGAGGACGAGGAAGGAGCCGAAGAAGACCTCATCCCGCTGTGGTTTCTTCCAGGAGGGCGAACCCCAACATCTTTTCGCCGCCCCTGGGGGGCAGGGCGCCCCCGCAGAGGAAAGGAGAATGGCGGGGGGGACTCGGCCCTGCACCATCCACCAATATATGGTACTGGAAAATACTAGATCCACGCCATTGTTAAGGTTTTCAAGGACAGCCTAGATACGTATCATAATTCAGATTATGAACTATTACGTTTGAAGTCCTGCAACGAAATCAATATTGTTTTTGAAAAAATGGGCTGCATTTCGAGTGAGTATGTTTTCGGAATATATCTTAGATAACAATAAATGCATAAAACAATGCGATAAAAGTTCCCTAAAATCCAGAAATATTGTCGAGGGCATGCATTCGCCATGCTCTCGTGTCGAGCCTCCTCCCGAACCATGAGTGCCTTACGCACCGTCTATTCTCAGAATTGAGATACCGGGCATGACTCCGCAAGGGCATGACTGGCTTCCGATATCGGTACCGATAACCGGTGACGTAGGCCGGGAAACCCTTGCTTCCCTGAGTGTGACTCCTGGCTGCGCTCGTCAGAGGACAAGGGTCACTCCTAGGAGCGGGAATAAATTCGGCTTCCGGCAAGGCATCAGAGTCAGTTGGGCCACGCATGTCGTGACCGCGCCTAGCACGAAGCTTGTTACGCTCGCCGTGACCTCGGCTAGACGATCTGGGCCTGTATTCTGTATCTCCAAACCGATCGGTACGGGAGACCTTCCGTCGGTTTGGATGGCAAACCGACGAAGAGGGAATATCGGTGCGATTCTGTATGCAACCGATCGGTGCGGCGGCGACCTCCAGTCGGTGCGAAACAGGGAATCCTACCGACACCTAATTGCTGTCGGTACGCACGGGTTTCAGTCGGTTTGGTTTGTTTTCCGCGATACCAATACTTGAAGGCGAGGTTATTGGAGATAATTATCATTTTTGTTGGATATATTTGCGAGGTAAGTATGCATTTAAAATGTTGAGAATATATTATAATACTTACACGAAGTTTACTTGACAACATAATGTAATTAACGTGAGTGGAGGTGAACTGAGAATGTGTAACGTTGCCAATAACAATACGAGTGAAGATTAGAAAAAAAGGTAATAAGATATCACTAATATTGATAATTTTCTCGGAATACTCTGTACGAGACTTCATTTTACCATTGCGCTAACGTTTTATGTAACGTAGCAGACGATATTAGGTATATCGAAATCTTGCATTATCTTTCCCTGTGTGTACACCGGTGAACGGCAGCAATACGCTGTCATTTTATGTGCGGTGTATTTGCTTTTGCCTCCGTTATTTTCGTAGATATATATTTCCGCTCTGCTTCAATGGAATATTGCTTTTCTCGGTCTTCGCACCCTCATTGCAATGTCATGACTATCCACTGGGAAATCCTATTGTTGGTTTCCTAGATGAACCAACCAAACTTTCTCATTGTGAAAGGTAGCAGTGTTAAATTCTACTTATAACTTAACGAGTGATTACTCCACCCAATGTGAAAAGTTTATAAAAACGATTCTGTCGGGCATCTAACACCAACTTCAACTCATTACTATTATAGAAATAACTAAATGACTACTGAATGTTAAATATTAACGCTCGCTGTCGTCAATTAAGTGCATACTTCTTATTGAAAAGTGCTATTATGATGTAATAGCTTATCAAGATAATGCTTTCTGACGCAATTACTCTTCGGCTCTCACATATGTTAAAGCAATTGCTTTGTAAATGTATATTAAACCGCTAAGAGTTGAAATTGTCTTGAAAATTGTAAACACTTGGAAGTACATTTCAATAGTATGGCACAACGTTGATTTCAGTTTGTCCTCTACTCCCATTTGAATAAAACCTATGTATGTAATTTCCAACAGCATAATAAACATTAACATCAATATCAGCCATGGCATCTACTTGATTACCCACAAAGAATATGAAGTGTAAGATAAATACATGTCATCTTACACTATTCCTTATCACATCTCCCTCGCTATATTGTTGAGTTATAAGGCTTCTCTTTCGTTCAATAATGTTAGGGCAGATGTTATTCGAGGAAAGTAGGCAATTTGGCGTGGAACAATAATTTCTTAGGGTATCAGTGACTGAATGAAAGTTAATAGACAGATATGTGGCAGCAAAATTAAAGAAACTGTTAAGGATTTGGAACTACCTTACAATAATTTGTATTTCCATCTATATGTTGCATTACTGGAATCAAACTTAATAATTATTCAGCAATGGATGCGGTGGGATTCCTGAGGAACCTCCGGAGGCGGAGAAGAGAGAGGCATCTCCGAGTGTTAAGGCACATTCGTCTTCACCTGCGGCAACTAAGGGATGCTTCGGATCCCTTCCAACTAAGTGAAGAAATGTTTCGTGGGTTGTATCGTGTAACCCAGAACATAGCAAGGGGATTGATAGAGGAGTTGCGTCCAGCACTGGAGGCTGGACAAAGGGTGACTCGTATACCTTTGGAGATAAAAGTATGTACATACAACCATCAGCTTCCGTCCACAGTCTAGTACATAAACCATTGAATAACAGCAGCATTCCCTCTTCAGGTACTATGTTCACTCCACTTCTATGGCCAGGGCAGTTACCAGCGGTCCACTGGCAGTGACAGCCAAGTGGCATTAAGCCAGCCGAGTGTGAGTAGGGCCATAACAGAGGTGACACTGGCTCTGAATTCCCCACGGGTGTTGAGTAAATGGGTAGTGTTCCCAAGAGGGAATAATGAAAGAGCAGAGGCAATCCATAGGTGAGATTGAACTTCTTTCAATAATTTACAATGATGTATCATAGTTGACATGGTGGAAATTTCCCACTTTGAGATGGTGAAATAAATTTGCAATTTTCCATTAGAATGGTAGTTTCATTGACAACTACCATTCCCATGGAAAACTGCATACATATATATTTACCCATCTCATTCTTTTGGTCAGCTTCAAAATATGTATTTTCCTTATCTTATTTCTGCTTCATCATTCTCATGGAATAATGCTCTGCTAAAATCCAGCAGTAGATCCATCCCTACCACAATTGCATACCTAATAGATAATGGTGACAAATAACAGAAGGAAACATGATATCAACATTTTATTAAATTATTACATAAGGATACACTTCACTTAAGCAAACAAATAATAGAATATCACTCACTGAAAACAAACCAAAATAAATAAGCAGCTGACTTTAAGGTACATATGTAAAATAAAAAAAATAATGAAAGGAAAATAAATATACTTAGAAAAATATAAAAATGACTATATACACTACTTCTTCTGTAGGTGCTGGTTTATCCTGAAAAAAGAGGATATCACATATTAATTTTTTGTTTTTTTTTTAGGAACTATCAAGCCTCAGGAATACCTGGAGTCCTGGGGTATGTAGATGGAACCCAAATATCGCTGAAGGCCCCAAGGGAAGAGGAAAACTTATTCTTGAATAGAAAGCATTACCACTCAATAAACGCACAAATTGTATGTACATGTTTCCCACCCACCAATTTCATGGCTAATAAGGTCGCATGTTTTATAAAGTTAACCTTTTCTCTTTCAGGTTTGTGATTCAGACTTCAGAATATTCAACATTTTGGCCAGGTATCCGGGGAGTACTCATGACTCCTTTGTTTGGGCCAATTCAGCAATTCGCCAGCAGCTAATTGACATTTGGGCTACAGGTGAAAGATGTTGGGTGCTAGGTAAGGTTTGTTTCGGCCTCAGAAAACTAAGTCCAGATGTGATTGAGTTACTAGCCACTGATTCGTACAATATTTCTGTATGATGTGAAACTAATGCTATCTGGAAAATAACACTAATTTTTCTGACCATACCAGTCTTCAACATTTAAAAGTAATTGAAAATAGGTAATTACAAGCCCTTTCTATAGTGTTGAGTGTGAATAGGGGCAGGGTGTGTGAATAGTTGAGTGAGGATGCATCTATCTCATCTACATCTACACGATACCCTGCAAGCCACCGCGAGGGTGTGTGGCAGGGGGTGAAGGTCACCAAGCATTCACTACTAGCATGCAAGCAAGCAACTAAAGGGTCTCATGCAACTAGATTGTTAGTATCTATAGTATTTGAGGGGTTAATACATGCATCATGCACTACAGAATACTCTAAAATATTTCCCCTACCTATCCCTTTCCTATGCTGCCTATTCTGTTCTCTTATAGTACGGGGGAAAAATGCCATTTTGAATCTATCTGTACGACAATCTATCTCTCTAATCTTATTTATCTGGTCGAATCTAGCATAATACGCTGGTGTTTTCAATATGTGCCTAACATCTTCAGTAAAGCTATCCGATTGAAATTTCTGCAATAGATTAAATCTGAACTTTAATCTACGCTCTGATAATGATTCCCACCCTAATTCTTGTATTAATTCTGATACACTACTCAACCTATCGTAACACCTTTTGACGAACCTAGCTGCTCTACGCTGCACACTGTCTAGTTCTCTCATCAAACCTAATTCATTAGGATCCCATACACTGGCTGCATACTCAAGGTGGGGCCTAACTAGTGAAAAGTAGCATCGCTCTTTTGTCTTCTCATCACATTTCCCAAGTACTCTTTTTATAAATCCTAGCTTTCTCTTCGCTCGGCCGCATATTTCCCTTATGTGTCTTCCCCACGATAAATCTTTAGTGATTGTTACACCTAAATATCTTACGGTTTCAACGTTTTCGATCTTCGTGTTATTAATTCTATAGGATCGCTCTATCGAATTATTCCTCCTCCAAAAATTGATAGCTACACACTTTTTAAGGTTGAGTTCTAACTGCCATTTGTCGCACCACTCTTCAATTGCATCTAAATCCTTGCTAAGTGATTTCATGTCCTCTTCGTTTGATATACCCCTGTACACCACCGCATCGTCTGCAAAAAGTCTAAGGTTACTACTAACTACGGTACCCAAATCGTTTATGTATAAAAGAAATAGAAGCGGACCTACTACGCTACCCTGGGGAACTCCCGATGTGACTTCGATTGTGTCCGACATGATACCATCTATGACAACCCTCTGCTCTCGCCCACTTAAGAATTCTTTTACCCAACATACAACGTCTTTATTTATACCAAAACTCTCTAACTTCAAGATTAATTTGTCATGAGGAACTTTATCGAAAGCCTTTTTAAAATCTAAAAATATCGCATCAACTTCAGTACTGCTTTCGCCGTGGACTAAAATATCGTGTACGAATAAAGCTAATTGTGTCTCGCAAGATCTACCTTTCCGGAACCCATGCTGGCTGTTTATGAGTAATCCCTGACTATCCAAATGCCCCATGATCGAACTGACTACTATGTGCTCAAATATCTTACAAGAGATTGACGTGAGTGAAATGGGTCTGTAGTTACTAGGTTCTTCCCTATCACCGCTTTTAAATATAGGTGTAATGTTAGCTACTTTCCAATCCTTGGGTACTGTGTGGTTCTTTAGTGTTTTATTGAATATTATTAGGACGAGGATTATTATTATTATTAAGGATGGAATCAATATAGATGGGAAGTGCGTTACTGCACCACGGTGAGGGCAGGTTCATTAATCCTCCAGTAATATAAGTGTCACTTATGCCTCGGAATGACTCCACTATATAAATGTTTGAGATTTAAAGTATTGCAGATGCAAATGCTTATAATTTTAGTAGTATATGTGATAAAAATGAAAGTTGGCTCTCAGCCTGAAACCTAGATGGGTCACAGAATGGTCAGAATAAATAATACTGAGGTTTCATTGAGTGTGTGTAGTTTCATATCAAGTGGTTCAACCAAGATATCATTAGTAATTTGATAAATAACTCCATAGGTGATTCCGGCTACCCTCTTGAGCCATGGCTCCATACACCAATTATAAATGCTGAAGAGGGGACTCCAGAGGCACGCTACACTCGCTTTCACGTAAGGGCTCGCTCTGCCGTAGAGCGGTGCATTGGGCTGTTGAAGGGCAGATTTAGATGCCTCCTTCAGGCAAGGAAGCTAGAATATGGCCCACTAAAAGTGTGCCAATTTGCCAATGCCTGCAGTGTCCTCCATAATATGTGTGTTTTGGGTGGAGTGCCTTTTGAAGAAGAAGAGATTGTGATGGACAATGGGGAGGTGATGGGACCACCAGTGGAGCCGGTAGCAAGGGCTATGCTCCAGGAGGCAAGGGCAGTGCGGCAGGGAGTAATCAGACGCCTACAAAATTAGGTCAGTTAAAATTCGACAAAAACCTGCATTTTCAGTTTATATACACCAATTTACTCACGCGTCTCTGACCTCCCCAATTGTCTCCACAAGGGATTTGAGGAGGTCCTTAATTGCTGAGGAATTTTCAGCCAACACCTCAATACCAGCTGCCGCCCTCTGGATGCCGTCGGCAACCTGCTCATTGCAGAGGAGGGCACGGTCCTCATATTCATCATGATCAGGATCTGAAGATAGAATAATAAAATTTATAAAACAGCAATTATTTTATGCTTTTAATACATTTCCCTAAGCAATACCTACAAATACCATGCTTTTAATCCGATTCTGAAATACTCTGATGCCTTCTAATGCAGCATCCTTAGCTGCTGAGAAAAAAATCACTCACCACACACCCTCCTCTTCTTTGCTGGAGGTGTTGCGGTGTCTGCCACCGGGGAGGCCATCAGGTGGGCGCCTTCCTCCTCTGACAGAGGGATTGTGATGCACCCATCTGGCTGCACTGCTATTATCTGTAAAACATGTTTTTGTTACAACCAATGAAACCTACATTGAAGAACTTAATGAAATGATCCTCTCACCTTCACCCCAAAAAGAGAATTAATCAACACCTCACCTCCATGGCGTCAATAGTCCCTGTTATGCCACTGACTGCCGTTTCTCCTATAAAAGCTAGGAGCTTCTCTTCCATGGCAGTCAGTGGCACAACCTTCGATGGGCCACCACCGGTCATGGAGGCAGATTTTCGCAGCTTGGCAGCCTTGGATTTCACATCTGAACGCCAGTCCTGCCATGACTACAAGAAATACTCCATATTATATAAGAAAAGAAACAAATTGTTTGCAGTAAAATACCAAAATTTACCCTGGACCACTTCTCGGGAGTTTTTGAGGCCCCGGTTGAGCAGGAATTCAACTTTCCTGCCAACTCCTCCCACATCCTGGCCTTCACTACTCCCCCAAGTGGTGTGGCAATCCGCCCAGTGGCAAAATCTAGATGCTCTTCCATATAAGTGAGCATTATTTCCCGCTGCTGCAGGGTGATTTTCTTAGTAATTCCTGAAATACATAAATTATCCGCTATGTGGTCCCTTAGAGTCAGGAAAGACTTAATGGTAATGCTTACCATTAAGTCTTTCCTAATGACACAGTGTTATATTGCAAACAGTAATTTTTAATTGAAACAAAATATAATTGATCCATCGTTCCCAGTAAAAACACAAGTTTGCACATTTCATTGCACATACATTTAGCTTTTTTTCACGTGGATTTTGCAGAAAATATGTATAATACTAACGTAGTCCTTTGGACCAAATAAAACCCATGCAACTGTTATCCACCATTACTCGTTTACCAACATAGAGCACACGAATCAGAGTTACAACTTTTAAATTTGATTTTGAACACTGACGGACTTCAATCCTTTTCAAAGCAACATTATCTAGCATTTTTGATGGGATACCGCTTAGAAAAAACTTGATTCCTAAAATTAATTGGCACAGTAAAATGAAATTAAACATCCGCGTATGCCTAAATTACGATATCCCCTCAAATCTTACTAGCCAAACAACTGGAGTTTTAACTTAAATAAGCGTAGCCTATCTTACCCAATTTAATAAGTAACTCTACCGGTTTTACAACTTAAGGTTTTTCTCAATGGATATTAAGACGACAAATTGACACTATGGGCTAAGTAACAACAGTGCGCAACCGTGATGAAATACTTAAAACAATAATTAATGCCATCGATTAAAACAAGAATTAACACTCGCGCTACCTCTTTGTTTATTATTTGTTATTATTTTATATTTGTTCTAATTTGCCTGGTTCCGTGATATTCCAGCGCTGTGCTTTTTTGGAAAAACAAATCGCAAGAGAAAAAAGAACTTAAGCTCTGCAATAATATATTTGTAAGTATCTACCGAAATGTTCGGGTGATTCTAACATGCTCCTGAAAATGTGCAATACATTAATTCTTCAAAATTATTTGTTACCGCTGGTATTTTTACGTTTCATAGCGACGTCCCTGGTTCGAAACTCTCTCCCACCCGAACATTTCGCCCGATCACCTCGTTCGAAACTCGTTTTTTGACGAAGTCACTGGATATATAACCCTATATGGGGGGTGATTCGTGAATAACTAATCAAGGACTACCTGCCTGGCAAATTTCGTCAAAATCCTAGACCCGAAACTCGGACACTCCCCTTGTAAGACATATTCCACTCCATTTGGAGGAAGTATCATACTTTCCTTCGCAATATTTTCGCAGAGCACTTTATAAATCCATGTTTCAAGAAAATATTTAATCAAAAATGCAAAAAATATTATGCATATCTAAATCAGAGCTTTCAGCATGTAAATATTGATATAACAAGCATTCATTACTTACCGCTGGTACCGCTGCCTTCCATGGTTTACGCTGCTTATCTTTTGGCGGTAGAAGTTGCTCGCCGTATTTCACTCTTCATCTGTTTTTCTCTTGCCTCCGGTTGGCAGATACGTATCACGTGACGTCAACCTTCGGGAACACTCAGAAATCTGCTCCCTCTCCTTCTTTTTCCTGGGAGGGGGAAGCAAACCGACTGGGTTTTCCACCGACAGCCATACAGAATCTATCGAGATGGTTTTGTCGGTGCGGGAGGGCCAGTCGGTACGGAATCCGTTCCGGTCGATTGAGTGAAAAGGTAAACCGATCGGTATGGAACCGACAAAATACAGAATACAGGCCCTGACCACCTCCCGCCACCCATCCTCGGGAGACGAAGGCTCCGCCAGGGCATCGTTCACCGTGCCCGCGTCTCTCGCTTCCCCGTCCACCACTCCGGTCCGTGCCGCGGCTGACGATTGGGGCTACGCTCGCCGTGCCCGCGTCTGCCACCTTCCCGCTGTTGCCAATCGTGCCATTTCCAAAGGGCGACCGCATCCCGGTGCCAGGCTCTCTCTCCCTCTCTCTCATCGTGGAACGTAAGTGGTGATGTACCTTTTTTTACTATGTGTCTTGTTTTGGGGAGAATATATATTAATGGTATTACTGGGTATTTCGGCCTAATTATTTCCTAATCATCCAACCTCTCGACACTCCTTAAGTCGCCAAGAGTCCGCTGCGACAATATGAATTTTCTTTTCTCCACTTAAGAAGAGGAAATATAGTCTGGAATACATATATGGGTCATTCCACCTCAATTCAACAAACGTTTGTCCATTAGGGTCTCAGATTTTGATAAAAATTGGTGTATGGGGACAAAATCAACTCAAACTAAGTAATCTCAAACAGTTTTGTGAAAAAAAAATTTTTGAGTGAATTATGCATGTTTTAATTTTTTCGCATTTTTAGCAAAAAACCGAGCCTTAAATCATATTATCACTTATATCTCCACTTGTAATTGTCATACAGCAATGATTAATAGCTCTTTTTAAAGCTAACTCTTTATTGAATGCAAATATATCAACAAAAATTATTTTCTTCTAAACCCTATTGTTATTAATTACTGATGTTTAAAAAATTGTTAATAAACTTTTCTCAAATACTCCATCTCAGAATCGGCCGAAACTTTTTTTCCGTAATCTTAACATACCCAGCTAACTATTACAAAAATAAAATTTAGTGGAAATTCATAAATGCGTTTTTTATAAATATTTAAACATTTACAATTTTCTCTCTCGTGGCCCGTCGGCTCCCCCATTTGGAATACACGCAGCAGACACGCGATGCATGCCTAAAAATTCCCTAATTGCTCAAGGTCGTGGCTATATGAGATAAAATATATTATAAACTATAATTGTTAACAACAATTGTTATTCGTTCTTTCATGTTTTGAGCTAAATATTGAGTTGATCCAAATTTCTCTTGAAATTTTGCCACACTCCAGCTTTTAGGCAGTGTAGACAGGACTAAAAATTTTTCACTGTAGGAATTAGCTTCAGCAAATTTTTCCTTGAGTTGACTTAGCATTTTACACCCTACTAACTCTTATGGGCCGAAGGAAGTTTTTGCTTTTCCCCATACTTTCCTGATTGCTCTTCGATAAACAGAAGTAATTTTATGAATTTTTTCTTTAGAGTATTTTCTACTTCTCAACTTTTTCTATTTACTGGTGATGTACCGATTTCGGATAAACTCAGGTTGATTGTTTCTAGCACAGATTGACGAGGTGAATAAGGTGCACCATCGCTCTCTACTTGTGAGTCCATGTCATCGCTGGAGTTGTTTGTAGGTAGGGATACATGAGGCTCCGCAAATTGCAAACCAGAAGGCCCCGGCTGTGACAGTACTGCTTCTGCAGCCACAAGCTGCTCAGGAACGTCTTCTTGATGACTGATGGGATACCTTGGTTTGTCACCTTTCGCGACTCCCTTATTCAGAAACACTCTGCACTGACGACACTATTTTCTGCCCTCGACCAAAGACATCGCTCTAGTGCTGAAAATTTTTGATTTGTAATACGTGGCAGTAATTGTATATAAATTAGCACTACGGATAATGCAATGTAGTTTCAGTGGATTACTACACTGTTTTTGACGCTTTGAAAAGAAAGCAAGAAACGATTTTTCACTGTTAACGCACACGGTTTCCACTTTGACACCACTTCTATCCTCGATGAGCTGCAGATCTCTTCGATACATTTAAAGACACTGTCTCGCGAACACTTTCCTCCTCTCACTGCGCCGATGGAGCAAATTTTGACACAATTTTGACAATGAGTTTAAAAAACTATGCACGAGAAAAAAGAGAAGGCAGACAGCTCTTGAATAAGGAGATGGACACGAGGTGACATACCAAAACAAACTGAGACTTCTTCAGTGAATAAACGCGGCTGTCAACAAAAACATGTGCAGCTAGATGGTCTTTCTTCAAACTTTTAGGTGAATAGCGCAATGGGCAGAATTGGCCACCAACGGGGTCATAAAAATAGGGTTCTGAAAGGAAGTGGAAAGGTTTTTACCCTCTTGCCCTAATCCGTAGGTGCCATAAAATATTTCTTTTTAGAGAGAGCAACGTTAACGGAATACGTCTCAATGCACGAAAAGCCACAGCAGCTCTCGACTCAAATTGAAAATGAAATGTTTTGAAGGATTTGGTGTTTTCCTGGCGTATAATGTGGATGAAGTTTTCACGGGTCTTCCACCAGGTCAAGTATTCGGTTGCTGCCGACGTTTCGATGGATAACTCTTCCAAATGTTTTTTTCATGGATAAAAAACGTTTGGACACTAAAATCCGAGTTTGCAGTAAATTTGTCTATAGAGATAAAAAGAGTGAGATAGCAAACCACTAAAATAACTCTATATCCACAGGAACAGCATCATAGCCGCTGAGAACTGACTTCGATGGACAAGGAAGCAAGGAAGAGGATCACTCCCGCAGGACGCACTCGCCACAGGACACCTACAATTCACATCTTCGGAACCCAAACGTCAGGATCTGCACACAACCCATCCACGAGAATCGACCACCGCTGGACTCTGGACCTCATCACTCAACAAAGAAGAAATCACATTGTATAAAGTCATATATTGCTTGTAAGGCGGCTCGCGTGAGGTTTTGCCGGTTTCCCTCACGCCTTGGGTGAATGCCGAGCCATTAGCCATCCCGGAGGAAAAGAGTTCCAGCTGCTGCTTTCCAATACCACTGCCTAGTGCTTCACACATACTTATGTAAATAATTTAAAATTCTCAACCCTGAAGAGGCCACATTTGCCTAAACCAGGGTGGCATTGTTGTAACGCCTTCCACATGCTTTCTATGTATATAAATCTGATTGTATTGTACAACGTGTCAAAATAAACACCTTTTTGACTTGACTTGACTTGAGATAGCAAAAACGAAGAAATTTTTCTGCTAGAACAAATGATACAAAAATTCCATAATTGTAATTTATTTTCATTTATTTCAATCAATTATACTTGAAGATTCTGTAAAAGTTTTTTCATATTAATTGTCACAGATTTTTACCTCAAATAAAAGTTAATCCGCCTGGAAACTTAAGTGGGGCTCAATGGTAAAATTCTCTGCAAACATCCATTTAACAGAACAAATAACAATTGTTGTTAACATTTATAGTTTATAATATATTTTTATCTCATATAGCCACGACCTTGAGCAATTACGGAATTTTTAGGCTTGCATCGCGTGTCTGCTGCATGTATTCCAAATGGGGGAGCCGACGGGCCGCGAGAAAGAAAATTGTAAATGTTTAAATATTTATAAAAAACGCATTTATGAATTGCCACTAAATTTTATTCTTGTAATAGTTAGCTGGGTATGTTTAGATTACGGAAAAAAGGTTTCAGCCGATTCTGAGATGGAATATTTGAGAAAAGTTTATTAACAATTTTTTAAACATCAGTAATTAATAACAATAGGGTTTAGAAGAAAATAATTTTTTGTTGATATATTTGCATTCAATAAAGATTTAGCTTTAAAAAGAGCTATTAATCATTGCTGTATGACAATTACAAGCGGAGATATAAGTGATAATATGATTTAAGGCTCGGTTTTTTGCTAAAAATGCGAAAAAATTAAAACATGCATAATTCACTCAAAAATTTTTTTTTCACGAAACTGTTTGAGATTACTTAGTTTCAGTTGATTTTTTTCCCATACACCAATTTTTATCAAAACCTGAGACCCTAAGGGACAAACGTTTGTTGAATTGAGGTGGAATGACCCATATGTTATCTAATTTTCACATTTTTTTTGGTCATCGACATGATTTTATATTGAAAATTGCTGAATTAAAATATGATTCAAGAAATTTTCTCAGTCTAAACTGTGAGAACACTCTCGAATTTAACACAGGAATGAGGAAAAGTTCCAGTATTTATAGTAAAGTGTTGTCTTACCAATCAAAGTGTGAAACCACGTGATTGAACTTACGTTTGTATATTTTTAACTATTGGACTGTATCACATTGTTTTTGTCGGTTTGATACCCAGGACTTTATCCAATTTATAACTTTTCGAGAGGCAAAAAACAAAGTATTAGCACAAGTATTTGAAAAAGAAGTTATTATCGACAAATTTCTTTGTAGTAAGCGTAGAGGCTTTTTAAGAGTCAAATGCAAAAGGGTATTGAAGTATCTCTACACTGTAAAAAGTTGATCTGATTTTCAGTGCGATCTGAATATAAGCGCTGTTTGATTTTAAGGTAGTGGTCTGAATTTAACACTCATGATGCGTGAATATCAGACACACCTCCGTCTTATTTTAAGACCATAACCATTGCATGTAGAAAATAAGATGGTTGTGATCTGAAATTCAAATCACCCGCGCTGAAAATAAGCAGGCCTTAGTTGGCTCCGCAATTGGAGCTAACCAGCCAATAGCAGAGACTGATGGGCGGAGCGTAACCAGCTTCGTACTCTTCACTGATATTACTTTTTAAAAGTTATCGACTAGAATGCTATTTTAATGTGTATACCTTTGTGTGTTTAGTTTAAATAATGCGAATAGTTGAAATTGCATAACATAATGTTGAATATTAATCTAGTCGATCCAGTACAGGTGAGAAATTTGAATTTTCATTGTGTATTTGTCATCCAGAGTCGCCTAATTTATGATCAGTCTAATAAATACCGTGCCGAGGAAAGAAATAATTACATTAGAACCCACTCCGATATACTTCTTGTTAACGGAAAGAAATCACGTTGTTTAGATGTTCGCTATTAGAAGTTCACTTAAGCAATCAATACTTATTCATTAACTGGGAAGGAAAAAAGGTAAGCGAAGTAGGTAGTTCTTAAACAGCGTTAACTTTAACAGCTCTTAAGTAACTTAACATGTGGAAAGAACTCTTCAGCTGCTTAAGCATGAGTGTAATAATTATTTAATTTTCAATCGTAACTAAACCTTGATTGCTCCTGGGAAAGTTGAGACAACAAACCAACATTCAACATAGCAAGAAAAGTGAAATTGTATGACCAGATGTTAAAAAATCACGCTATGGGTAATCCGTGATAGTTATTCTGTGCCATAGTACTATATGTACAAACGATGAACCAATACTTCACCCAAATGCATAGGAACCTATACTCTGAATATTGTTATTTGAATAGTTTATTAGCTTTTCTACAACAAAAATACTATTCAAATATTTTGTCAGTACCTCAGTGCATGTAGGAAATGTAACAAGCAGTAAGGAAGGAAGTAATGCTGTGGGTAATTGATTAAGCAGAAATGTTTATTCTCCTGGAATGTTCACTGAAGGAAATGCAGTACTTAGCATAATAATTTAAAGTTGAACTTTAAGACTTTAGGTTGAATAAAATTTGAAACCTTAAATGCCTCCTATGCAAACAGTGGACAGTTATATACTTACTAAAATATGAAATATATGAAGGAAACAATGCATAAGTCTTCCTGTGAAGCCTATAGTGTACATATGTGCACTTACTGAATGCAAACCTAATTCATAAGAGCTAAAAACATGATACACTAATGATAGGTACATGTCAAGCCATTCTATTTTTACATTAATGGTATTTTCTTAACATTTGATGAATTAAATTTCTTAAGAGGAGGATAACTAAAAGGCTTAAGGAGAACAAAGGTTAAAAAAGTAGATTGATGATCCTGGGAGAAGGAATTGATACAATAGCATATGCGATATGTTGGAATATATATAGCACATATGTGATACGTTGGAATACAAGAAACCAAAATTCAATTCCATTTATGAGAGCTTTTTCCAACTTAATAGAATAACACTGCTACTGCCTTCTGTATAAGTGGTCCATGACAATTTAACTGATATGATAATAATAAATGGCCTAGATCACATGTCAACCATGTATTTCAAGCTATTACATCACATCAGTAATGGCGTTTTCAACATTATGTAAACTAATTTGCTCGGTGGAAGGAGCGCTAGGAGGTCATCAGTCAATTCAAGCAAAATGATTTCATTAGTTGGCTTGTTGAAAATATTGTGGTAGAATGCAAGTCGAGGTTTGTTTTTAAATCCAGGTGTTAAGGATTGACAAATTTGAAAACATTGTCAGCATGAATATAAAAAAGTGACATGCCTGTATAGGATAAGACAAATTTGTGAAGCAGAGTCAAACTGAAATTTCATGTAGAGTAACAAAGCTACAAATGTAATGTTGTTACATTAACAACACACGAATATGTGCTTAATGTGAAAACAAGTCTGCAGCTAGCCATTATTCACATTTGAAGCTTCATTATAATATTGCCAAGAATATTATTGCCATGCTACAATATGAAATATATAACGTTACTGCTTCAAGTAAAATTTGTCATCTACTTCTTAGTATTGCCAGTGGAATTCAAAGTTATGTAGTGGCATTTATACACCTTTGTATATGTGTTGCCAGAAACCTGAAATTCTGACAGCAAAATCACTTAGCAAAAGAAAAAAATATATTTGTCATAGAGCTGGAGATAATTTCTGAAATAGGCACCAGCTATAAAAATAGTTTTCATCCTTAATTTTTGTGATAGTTAACTGTATGCAAATTTTTACACTCAATCTAACTATAGTTATAGTATGCTTATTGAAAATTAAGCATTATTGGATTTGAAACATTTCCTTTAGGGATTGTTGGAGGATTATCTCTAATGTTGAATAAAGAAATTGCAATCTATGTGAGAGGGCATATGTGTACTATATATATTAAGTTCCATATAAATACCAATCAATACAGTTGGGCAATGTGAGGGATAAAAGCAAAATGAGACTGGAAATAAGTAAATCCTATTCATGGCACTCTCGTTTTGGGATATGTTGTGCAAAAAGGTGCTGCATTAAAGAAATGCTGCCAAACTACAATAAAGTATATATTTTCACTAGGTGCCATTGATCACTTGTGAAATATTTCACACTGGATGAGTGAGGGAAAATTACAGATTGTTAGCTGATGTCTACAAATTTAAATTGAAAATCATGCGTTTTGACACTACACAAGCCATAAGCCAAGCCAGTTCACAAAAGCAAATGAAAAAATTTGCATGTCATAGTACAAGCTTCTTTTATGTGTAGCTGTGAACTTTAAGGTGGAGAGTTGTTGTTCATTGTTCCTCAATTTACCGATGTATTATAAGAATAAGCCACCGGTTGGTTCTAAACACATAATTTCATAGGAAAAACGACATTAACTCAAACACACAAAATTCAAGCACTATCAATGGTAGGATTGCCTAATAAATGTAACACTTCCACACAATACTATCAAGTGCATACCAGTAAACAATAGCTTTCATATTTACCCAACAAACACACTGGTCAAAGCAAACACCTATAAAAACTATTTCCTTAATCTATCTATTAATAATCATGGTGAGATTTTATTCTACCCATCATATTATATTGCGTCCCTAAATGTTTACAAGGCGTTTGAAAAACTTTTATTATCATGAACAACACGATGTAAACAAACATTATGTAAGCAACCTTTGTACATTCTATACTTCAGTATTGCATGCACAAAGAAGACAATTATATAATAAGAAATAATCCCCAGTACGCACTCATAGCCCGTTATGCTATATATCTTATGATTTAAGTCAACACCAAACTTTTCCTCTCCATTACCCTCCCTCCAAAACAAGCACGAAACGGGACACAAATATTCCGTGATTTACGCACTCCTCATAACACGCCACAGGCCTCACTAATTTTTTAATTCACCAAAACATTTTCACACCACACTCTATTTTACAAAACACTCCTAACCTGAAATGAGTCGTAAAACGTTACTTATTTGGATGATTGAGGTTGCGAGATACAACCTTCCAATAGCAGAGAAATGTACTCACTGACGGGCGGAGCGTAACGGCGTAACCCTGGAGCGGGAACTCAACAAGGATTACGAAGTGTGGAGATGTCGATTTCAAAGTTGTCAAATTACATTGTAAGTACCTAGGGGGAATAAGTTTCGTGCAATGAATTAATGGCGTGAGAATGTAGAGTTGATACTTCGTTTGTTTGCAGAAGGGAGCCAGTTCTATCTGAGTGACGCATCCTGAATCTAAACTTCCTTATTTTGTCTACGTGGCAGCGTTGTAAGAACTAATAAATAGTCGTCCACATCAAGTGACAGTTCCTGCCTTGGTTTGTAGATACTGGCACACATCTGTGGTATTGAAGTCTTTGTATGGATTACTTTGTTTCCAATAAAAGTACAAATTTTTATATTATCTTTGAAATTATTGTCAATGTGTTCCCATTTCCGTCCTGAAATCTTTTTCAATGGAAATTCTATGACTTACGTTTGCTCTATTGAAGAATTTAGTCAGTGAAACAGTATCATCGAATAAAAATATGAAACGTTAGGGTTTTGGTTTGTGTTCGTGTGAAGTGTTTAAATATCTAGTATTTATAATTAGACATAGCATAAAAGTAGGCTTTGATTTCAATAGCAACCCGCATTTTTACGTGGTACTTATTTTCAGATAGGCCCATGCTGAATTTAAGACAGCCCTGGTCTCAAATTCAGCATGGGCCTATCTAGTAATATGTCCCACCTGGTCTGATTTTCAGTCCTGCACCTGCCTTAAAATAAGACATCCCCTCAAAGTAGGCTTGAATTTCAGTAGTAACACGCATTACGACCAGACCAGGGTTGTCTTAAATTCAGCATAGGCTTATCTTAAAATAAGTCCCACCTGGTCTGATTTTCAGTCGTTCACTTGCCTTATTTTTAGACAAGATATTACTGCTGAAATTCAACATACCCTGTCTTAAAATTGTTGCATCTGAAATTCAGATCGCATTTGCACCTTAAAATCAGATCTACTTTTTACAGTGAGTAAATAATAATTGTCAAATGTAGATAAATGAGTTAGTAAGGGTAAAAAATGAAGGTAATATGGGTAGGTAATGCTAAGAGTATAGGAAATACTCCGAGTACAGGAGAGAAAAATGCAAAGGAGGGGTCTGTAGATGAATAAGTACCTATCATAGAAGATTAAGAACACTCCATTCAAAGCTACTGCATCCGGTGGACTGTTAAAATAATATAAGTTTTAGTCCACATCATATCTTAGAAATTAATTTCTTTGCTAGCAATCCTTTTCCTGTTTGTTTAAACGTAACATTGATTCTCCAATGTAGAATAATGAGTTAGCAAGGGCGAAAAATGAAGGTATATTGTGTAGGTAACGTTAAGAAGCTACTCTGAGTACAGGAGGGAAATACGTCAGATAGAAGTAGGGAGATGAATGAATAGCATAGAAGAATAAGAACTATCGGTTGTTGTAAACAGTGGACTACTAAACTATTACATAAGTTTTCGTCCACAAGATATCTTGAAAATTAATTTATGTTTTAATCGTCTCTACTAAGTATTTAAATACTATGTTGAAGTAACAAGGCCACTTCAATAAGTGTAGAATGTAAAGCCATTAGGTACAAGAATAGTGAGCTTTTAATTGAACAAGAATTTAAAGTGAGAAATGAAAAAAATACATGGCTCACGTAGCCATTAGAGATAATCTCAGTGGAAAGATAATCGAAAATGAAAATGATATTGACGAGAGTGATATTTGAGACTCATTCTTAAGTTACAGCCATCTCAGTCTAAGAAACTAGTGCTCTATAAATAAGATCATGAAAAAATATTTGAATGAATAAGAAACGAAGAATTTAGAGGAAGAGAACACAAAAAAGGAAGGTATTTTGATGAGAGCTTTAAATCGCAGACGATGATCCAAAATCGTTCATAACTCCTAAGATGATCTAGGCGGTGATCGTTGCAAAACTGAATAAGAAACATGAAAATGGAACGTATTATGCATGGAGAAAGAAGAAAACTGTATAAAACATAAGAATTATATATTTTGATAGAGATTAAATGCAAGAAGAAACAAGTGGAGAGCTGTGTTACACCGACCTCACGATTGTTGTTCTAAGGCAGTGATGATTAAACATACAGTAGGAAATAGAAAAAGGAAACAGATATTTTTGTTTCTCCATATTTTGCGTTTGGATTCAACCCTATATCGTGTCCATTTTATACATTTCGTGCTGATCCATTAAGTATCCACTTGTTCCTGACCTTTCTGTTCCCTTTCATTATTGCAGGATGCTGTCAGAGGCAGGGGGAGGAAGAGGCAGAAGTGGAGCCGCCCCTAGCGGTGGAGGTTACACCACCCACGCCGCCCGAGGTCCCCGCCCCCGAACACCTTGGGGCGGGTGAGGGGGATGAAGACGATGATGGAGGCCCTCTCGACTTACAGTACTTGTTTGAGGAGATGTTCGTCCCCCTTCAGCCCATATCCGAGGAGGACGAGGAAGGAGCAGAAGAAGAAGAGCTCATCCCGCTGTGTATCTTCCAGGAGGGCGATCCCCAACAGCTTTTCGCCGCCCCTGGGTGGCAGGGAACCACCGTCGTGGAGAATGGCGTAGGCAAAGCACCTCTGCACCCTCCGGGGGTAGAGGAGGCCTAGTTTGATGGGGCCGGGATATTAGGGTTGTATTTGTATAGATTAATCACCTTTTTATCTTTTTTTTAGACATTTATTTCCGCCCCTTTCCAAGGAGGGCGAGGAGGGAGCCGAAGATGAGCAGCTCATCTCGATGTGGATCTTTCAGGAGGGCGAACCCCAACAGCTTTTCGCCGCTCCTGGGGGGCAGGGCGCACCCGTCGTGGACAAGGGCGGAGGCGACGCTCCCCTTCAAGATGGAATATACCAGGGATTATGTAAATATAGTATCCCTGGTATATACTATAAAGTGGTACATTCTATCACCTTGGCGACCCTGCACCCTCCGGGGTAGAGGAGGCCCAGTGGGATGGGCCCGGGGCGGTCGGCCCGTGGGGCGATGGCCCCTGGGTCGTTGGCTGAACATGTGCCACACCGCCCCGGAGAGTTCGCACAGTCCTCCTCGGAGGTAAGCACATCTTCTCCCCTTTGGCATAGGTACGGAATTCTCCTTAGTGGGTACACCACAAGTTACCGATTTCTGGAATCG
Organism: Platycnemis pennipes; assembly: GCA_933228895.1. Classification (NCBI taxonomy): domain Eukaryota; kingdom Metazoa; phylum Arthropoda; class Insecta; order Odonata; family Platycnemididae; genus Platycnemis; species Platycnemis pennipes. Next base: position 119,124,255 of record OW121854.1, on the reverse strand, counting down.
TTTCTCTATTTCCCATATCCTGAAATTAAAGAGTTTATACATGCCAATTGCACGCGCCACAATCCAGCATTCTGATGATAAAACAAGGTAAACATAAGATATAATGAAGGTCGAATTATTTGGCATTTGGTATATAGTGTTATCAATGCAATCTATGCATTAAGTCTTCATCAGCGTATTTCTAAGTTTGTTCACTACCGACTTCAGTTTTATAAAACTTGATGGAATGAATTATATACCTATATTTTTAAATAGAATAGGCAGCAACATATTGCTTTGTTTATTAGATATTCAGGGGTACTCTTTTAGTTGTGATCAGTTGTGACAGCATGTAAATAACAGGAATCGCAGTAAAATATGTTAAATGAATTTCGAATCGAATCACGATATCAGTTAATTTAATCACTGCCCTGTGGAGAATACACCTTCCCCTGAAGGTGGTGGTATTCAGATACATTACACTGACTCTATTTGTATGTTGAGGCAGAAGCAGTAAAAGTCTCTTCTGGTAGATCCATCCACGAGACAATGGGTGAAGGTCGAATGACAAACGGAGGTTTCTGCTTCCCAATACGGTAACTTCACAAAGGTACCACCTATATGGTGCATTGAGATGTATATCAGGCGACATTGTTAATCCTCTCTCGGGCGAAGTAAAGTGAAAAAATACCAAAATGTATAACATATGGATAACGTACAATACGTACAATACAATGGATAACGTAAAAAAAGAAGAATTTTCTGTCAATATAAGGACCCATACCAACAATCTGTGATGGGACTCAAGCCCCAGCAGTGGTGGCAAGGGATTCGAGTTCATCTTCTTGCCAAATCCTAGCAAGATAGCAGAGTTAGGAGTAGAGGGAAAAGGAAGTGATTTATTTATTCAAGTTTACATTGAAAGTAGAATAATTCCTGTGGCAATGATAGAAGACTGGTGCATAGTATAATGTGTTTGGTAATAATAAGATGCAGACAGCATATAGATCGGCACCGGCCATAATTAAGCTGTAAAAACAAATGGTTTTCAATACGAAAAGTAAAAATCTGGGCTAGATGCATCTGGAACTATTAGGTTACATCTACCAACTAGAGCAACTGTCATTATGTCATGGAGTCAGTACCTAGGTGTAGCATCACATAGGAGCGGAAAAGTAGGAGGATCATCCATGTGTAATAGATGAAAAACATCACTTTTTGAAATACCCACATAGTTTAATAATACTCGAGTTATGCATATATTAATAAAATATTAAGTCAATAGAACAAGGCACAGTAAAGTATAAGGAGCACGACAGTAGATGATTGTAGTGGATTGGTAGTTAAATGTCATTATAAGGGCAACAAGGGAAATAAATGGATTGTTTATGACTAATTAAAAAATATTTTTAATAGATTACTTTTGCCATAGCCATAAAAAATATTCCTCACTACTTCCCTTAGAATGGATTGCATCGGGTCCAACAAATTACTTATTGATTACAACTACTGTTGCCTGCTAATGTTTACTAGCAATATGTCTTATTTGTTCATGTATAGCTCATTGATGAAATGGTCACTACACACTGAGGTTCCTTGCTCATTTTCTGGGTCATAACGTCTACATTACTCTTGTATTTTGTAAGAGATCTGCTGAAATAGGCAGCCAAATCCATACAAGTATGTAGGTAGTGCACTGGATTTATTAAGTATATGCATGACTTATGTTTATTATGTTGCATGCATGACTTTTTAATATTTGACTAAAATGATGAATTATTCTCTGTGCTAAGGGATATATGTCATACATGACTGTGTCATGACATACCGGCATGAGTTTTAATAAACTTGATAGAATGATCAGTAAAAATCTGGTCCAGATGCATCGGGAAATATTAGGTTACAGGGTGTCTTAGATACATCTACCTACTAGAGGAACTGTCATTATGTCATAGAGTCAATACCTAGGTGTAGCATCACATAGGAGCAGAAAAATAGGAGGATCATCCATGTATCATAGATGAAAAACACATATCGCTTTTTGAAATTCCCACATAGTTTATCAATACTCGAGGTATGCATACATTAAGAAAATATTAAGCCAATAATACAAGGCACAGCAAAGTAAAAGGAGCATGGTAGTAGATGATTGTAAAGGATTGGTAGTTAAATGTCATTATAAGGGCAACAAGGGAAAAAAATGTATTGTTTATGGCTAATTAAGAAATTTTTAATAGAATACTTTTGCCATAGCCATAGAAAAAGCTCTTCACTACTTCCCTTGTAATAAATTGCATTGGGTCCAACAAATGACTTACATATTACAACTACTATTGCCTGCTAATTTTTAGCAATCAGTCTTATTTGTTCATGTATAGCTGATTGATGAAATGGTCACTACACACTGAGGTATCTGCAATGTCAAGCACGTACCTATATTGCGATTAATGGAATAGTTTTGGTACGATATTTCATCAGGAGATGGAAAAGTAGCAATATTTAATCGGCAAAATTTAAGTTAATTGACATATGCACTATCTGGCGCATTACACAGTACCTCTAGGCTGTGTAATGTAGGCCATATCTCAGTGTAGATAGTATAGAGAAAACTAATTAAAGAGACGTGGTTGCTTGCTCATTCGCTGGGCCATAACTTCTGCAACACTCTCGTATTTTTCAAGGCATCTGCAGAAATAGGCATACAAATCCAATAAGATATGTAGGCAGTGCACTGGATATATTAACCCTTTAACGCCGGAATTATTTTTTTTCCTCCGATTTTTTTCCACTGTTCAGAAGTTGATCATCATTGTATTTAAAGCTTATATCCCAAATATTATAGAAATATGTACAGTGGTTTCATGGAAATGACCTGTGTCCATATGATCACGCTAGGCGGATACCGTAGCAATAGCATCCCCGCTCGCGTACATTCAATTCTTCAAATAATCACTAACTTTATCTTGCTCCCCGGATAAAGGCTTTTAAATAATTAAACCAATTGATTTTTCAAGTTATATTTATTGATTGTTTTGAACATAAGGATTTATTGTATAAATAAATTAAGCAAATATATATGTCAATAAGACATAAACGTATTGTGAACAGTAAAGAAATTCATTTTTTATGAAATTTTGCAAAACATGGTACACACAGCCCTAAATCACATTTTACGCATTGGGTACGAATAGTACTTTGGCAATATTCACCTGCACAGCGGCGTTGATTGCATGGTTCAATCAAATGGCCAATACCGTCAAGGCGAATTTCGTCACTTACTCGGGCATGGATACAACGATTCCTTGACTTCAAGGGCCGCCCTACACTAAGAGGAGGATTTTTGTATTTTGTCGGATATATTTGGACGATGCTGCGACGAAACTGTAATTGTGAGAGCGTTTTTCCTGACTTCCTATGGAGAACCCACGCATTGTTCAATGACACGTCCACTAGCCATGTGAATATGCACCCCCACAATTTTTTACCTCTTATCCCTATTCTGTAGTAGGACACATTCTCGTCCATTCTGTCTGTTCCCCCCATGTAACGGTTGTACTCCGAAATCATTGATGGGCGAGGAATGCGAACTGTCCTCTTTTCTGCCCGTGAAAATCGCGGCACAAAAGCTACGGGCTGAATGCTATGACAGATAGTAACCACGCGGACTGTGGAATTGTCTACCCACTTGACCAAAAGGATGTCGTCCTCCTTACTGAGGCATTTCTCATAAAAACCCCTTTGTTTCTTACGTATTTCGGTGGATGGCATTATTGGACAGTCTTTTGGAATACGGTTTTCGCTAATAGTTCATGTGGCTCCATAACCCCTCGACCTAAGCTCTTTTAGAAGTTCAAACCCGGTAAATAAACTATTAAAATATAGTTTATAGGCAAAGTTCCTTCTTTTTTCTTGAGGAATTCCGTCTAGCATATGCAGAAGAGGAGCAGCGCATTTCCCTGCCATATTCCCATATTCGGAATTTGATGCAGGGTTTCTACCTTGATAAACCTCAAAGTTCACTAAATATCCGGCAGTGGTATTTAGAGACCATACTTTGTAGCCAAATCTAATAGGCTTGCCGCGTAGGAACTGTGTACACGGGTGTCGTCCAAAATATTCAACCATCCACTCATCAAAATCCAGGTGCTCCTGAGGGCGGAACATAGCTATAAATTGGTTTTTCACCATAGGTATTCGTAATTGGACTTAGCTTCCACATTTTGTCTTCTGCATTAGGCTTGGAATTATTTGCACAGTGTAAAAACATAGTTATTTGTAAAAATCTATCCCGGTGTACAGCATTCACAACAAATACATTTCGTAAGTCACCAGATGAATCCCAGTAATCATGTTTACTGGGAACATTATAACCCGAGAGGTTCAAAATTCCCAGGAAGACCTTCATTTCACCAGATGTTATATTCCAATTACGAAAATTCTGCAATGCGGCATTATATGTTGACTGCGAAATTAGGAAGTCAATTAATTCATCATCAAATATCAACTAAAAAATTTCAGTCGGCGACTTCTCACAGATTTCACAATAATTTGCGTCCGGAAATAATGATTTTTTTACACAAAGATCTTCATCTCTCCAAGTAGTCAATGCTCGTTTCACCTTCTTCCTCTTTGAGTTTACCCGTTTGTCACTCGTCTCGAGTCCATCACTTTCACATTCCCCTCGTTGAGTACTCAATAATATTTCAGCACCCGCTCGAAGTTGACGACCGGACAGATTATCTATGAAGCCACCACCATCCTCCTCCGCTGAATCTTCATCAGATAACACGTTACTCTCCTGAGGTTCTATGTAGATGCCTAAAATTTCATCCTTGTCATCTTCCAGTGCTGATAGAACTTTTAAGGTTCTATGTAGATGCCTAAAATTTCATCCTTGTCATCTTCCGGTGCTGATAGAACTTCTTGAAGAGTCATTCCTCTAAAAACAGACGCGTTAAATCAATAATCTGTAATCATTTCAATTATAATTGCCGTAGTAAATTCAAGCATACTTACCCATTACAGTTCATTGTCTCCTATGCACGCGTATCCCACTCCTCAAGTTCAATATTGAATATAAAGCGATTGACGGTGATATAGCTCAGCTTGTAAGTAGAAGAAAAGAGCGTCTACCTCCTGAATGTACCCGCATATTAACGAAATTTCAGTCGAATCGTTGTACAGAGAAAAAAACCGTGAATCACTGTAGAATTCCACACTCTGGTTTCATGGATTTCTAACTGATATTGAAACATAATAGTATTGCATGACTTATTTTATTACTAGCTACATTGTAAAATAGCACCTGGATATAATTTGTAGGGACGCTTCAGCCGAGAGTATTTACAGTTGTGAAAATGTGCAACAAAATGACTTCACTGCAGACTCGCTATACAATGATCGGTACACAATTCTTCTCTCGCAACCATAAAGTGAAAAGAATAACCTAATAGCTATAATACACCAGCGCCTTATTACATTGTCCCGAATGAGAAATATCTTAATACCTTTATCGAAAAAAGCGTTCGTAACGCTGCCTTCCTCGTGGAACCCTATTGACACGGTATCCGCCTAGCGTGATCATACGATCACGGGTAACATTTCTTCTAAATAATATTATTATTTATAAAAATTTTATAACAATATTCATCTGTATGGTATATTGTAGTATTCTTAGCACATTTACAGAAATGTATCAGAATTTGAAGAAAAATATTGTTGTAGTATGTAGTAAACTGAAGTCATGCATTCACGCGGAGGAGTTAGGGGAAGACCGCTACTTTGAGAAAGCTGCGAATCAAAAACGTTCAGTTGGAATGACTTAATATTTCGTCTTTTGGACGATACATATATCAAGATATTGTTGCCAAAAACGCATAACGAAAATTTGAGAAATGCGGGAAGGAGGGTTATGTAAAGCAAGAAATGTTTTCTGTGATCATATGAACACGCTAGGCGTTAAAGGGTTAAGTATATACATGCCTCACGTTTATTACTTTGCATGCATGACTTTTTAATATGTGACTACAATGATGAATTATTCTTTTTGATAAGGGATATATGCCATACATGGCTGTGGCTTTCTCTAATTTACACTTCAATTCCATGGAGGATTTCCCACCATTCAAATTATTCTGTGGAATTGCAGTGGATTCTTCTAATGGTATTGTTTTATTATAATCTTAAATATCAATATTTGAATATCCCTCATCACCACGTATTTCATATTTCGATGTGCACTTTTCACTAACAGTCCCTGATTCTATGTATTTATGTTCCTTCTCGTTTTTCTAATGTGGCGGAAATAAGGTGTTCCCAAGTAAGTGTCAGTGTATCCGCCATTCAGTGGCGAAAACCACCACTACGCGACTCCAGGTTATGAGACCAGGATTACCTAGAGGACATTACGGTATAAATTTGGGCTAGAAAGACGGCAAGTTACGGTGACGAAAAGTATTTTTACGGAGCGAACGGACTACCGCTTTTTTTTACGATTAGAGGAAATGAGAACGCTTCACCCGGAGCGAATTGGACCATAAACACTGTATCATTGTCAATCCTAACTGCTATTATTCAATAGAGCCCAAATTGGAAGGAATTGGCGGAAGGAAGGAACCTTCACGACCTGGAAAGTGAGAATGAAAATGGCGTTATAGGGCATGATCGGTGGGCAAGCGTAGATCTTCCGTTCCATGATTATGGACAGCAGATTCCTTATGAAGACAAAAAGAAAGATCAAAGGGTATTAGCGTGTATTATTGTAAATGTGAAACCACAGGGTCATAACCGTGCAGCTACGTGAACTATGGCTAAAGACGGTTGGGACTCTATATTGAAAGTGTATGAAAGTTCGGGAACACAAAGAAGCATGGTTCTTGTGAGACGTTAAATAAGCATTAATTTTGAGTAATACCCAAGAATGGAAAATACGTGGCTGATATATTGGATGAGGCTCAGAAATTTAAGGACATTGGTATTCCATTAGATGATTTTTTGATCACGAGTTTTACGGTCGCCGGTTTACCGGAAAAATTTTATTCTTTTGAACTGGCAATAGAGGGTAGTAATATCGGTTTCACTACCGAGTGGTTAGCTAAGATACTGATTTGCCTGTTATACAAAACACTGTCGGAATCTTCAAGTAACGATTCGGTAGCGTTTGTGACATCCAACTAAAATGTTAGAGGTTGTGGTCAATCGCAACGCAGATGCTATGAGTGAAACTCTAATGAACACTTAGTACGGTATTGCTCGAAGAGAAGGAACTGTACGAAACGTCCACCGGTACTAGAGGCCGATATGGACGAGGCTGCAGTAGCAGCATTGATAGAGACAGTGGCGGCCACAAAAGAGGAAACAGTGTCCAGGGTGGTAAACGCATCTCAGCTGAAAGCAGCTCTACGACAACCCAGGATGGACCAATCACGGGGGAAGGAAGAATCAGCAACCCAATCGTGGAAAGGATTGGACCTTCTTCTCACCCCTGCATACAACGATTGCAGGAGAAGATAATATCTGGATAATGGATTCGGGTGCAAGCAGTCATCTTAGTAAAAGGTTTGATTGGATGTTTGATTTTAAACACGCAAAAGGCGAGGTAATTGTTGTTAACAAAAATGTGGTAGAATCAGTAGGCGTTGGTAATGATCCATGAAATTGCCTGGTTTCGAGAAAGTAAGACTATTTCAAATGTGAAATATGAGCCTAAATTTGGAGTGAACCTTCTGTCTATATCAGTTCAATATATGACCAGGGATTTTGTTCATTGCTTCCTGTTAAAGAATGTAAATTATTTAATGATGATCAACTGCAATGTAACGGTGAGGTCTTGGCAACTGCACGAAAATCGGGCGGCCTCTATAAATTAAATGCAGTGAGGGTATGTAGCCAGGGGATGTCAAAAGATAGTAATGAAATTATTCCTACATTGCAAACTTCACTAGCGGAAAGTAAAGACCAATCTCATGAATTTTGGCTTAAACGATTTAAACATTTATATATACGAAGTATGAACTACTGAGACAAGGGTTATCTACTGGAGATAGTTTTGATACAGTTAATTACAGTGCTTGTGAATATTATTTGAATGGTAAACAAGAAATGTTACCATTTAAGAAAAGTGGGTGCCGAAGAGAAACTGAAGTGTTGGGCATTACCTATGTCGATCGTAATGGTCCAATGGGTGAGACAACATGAGATGGTGCGAGATATTTTCTTATCCTAGTATATGATTTTACCAGAAATAATTTTGTTTAAATGTTGAATTCCAAAATTGAGGTAATAGAAAAGTTTAAGGAGTTTAACAAAAAGGATGTAGTTTTTTTAGGCTATAATTTTAGAGACACTTCCCATGCTTGTAAATTACTTTTTAGAAACATGCCAAGTATAATATTGCGGGAATTGGTAGGTAGGTAGGTTTGATTTAAGGTGCATCGACAACTTAGGTCATACCGCACCTTCGCATGCTTATTCCTGAATATTACTTATAACAAAACAATTCTTTCATTTGCTATTATAGGTCTGTCTATACACAGTATATCATGTGTGTAACGTGTAAAAAGGGGAAAATCTGGTCATATTTTTGTGATGAGATTGGTTTCGCGGAGGAACGTTAGGACTTTGTCAATTTCCTTTGGATTATCTCCCAAAATAGTTTGTAGTTCTCCAGACATTTTGAGACGGTTCCGGATATCTTGGTACTTCGTGCAGTCTGCCAGTATATGTTTTACCGTCAAAATGGAATCACAGTCTGTGCATATTGGAGGTTCCTTCTCCATAGAGAAGAGGAAAGAGTGAGTCAAGCCTGTATGTCCGATTCTGTGACTATTACCTCCTCTCGTCTGTTGTCCCGGATCGAAGACTTCCAGGCTCGTGTGTTGTCTTTTATGTGGCGCAACTTATTCGATATTGTGTTGCGCCATGTCGTGTTCCAAATGGCGAGGAATATATTCTTTAAGTATAGTTTTAGGTCCTGATATGGGATAGTCGCTGAATTAATTTCTTCCCTATTGAGGGCTTCTTTTGCCAATGCGTCCGCTGCTTCGTTCCCGTTTACACCAACATGGCCTGGAATCCAGAGAAACCTAACACTTACTCCTTTGGCGTCAAGCGACATGATGGAGGATAGAATGTCTTGGAGCAAGGGATGAGTTGGACAGCCACTACGAATGGCTTGAATCGCACTTTTGGAGTCGGAGCAAATCAGAAATTGTTTATTCCTTGCTATTATGGCGTCCAGCGCAACTTTGATCGCGAAATACTCCGCCGTGTAGATAGTGCACCACGGGTGTAACTTGAAGGACGCTGAGCCTACGTCTGGTGATACATAGGCGCATCCACATGCGGAATCATTTTTGGAGCCATCGGTATAAATTTTTCCTTGCGTCTCGAAATTGTTTATTGCCTCCAGTGCTCTGACTCGTAGTTCGCTTGGAGTGATATTAGTTTTGAAGCCCAAGTAATTTACCAAGCATTGCGTCTGGGGATGCTCCCATGGAGGATATTTAAAATTTTCCGTTGGATATATATTGGGAAATTCCATACCCAAGTCGTCAATGAGATTTTTAAAACGAACGGCGACAGGCTTGGTAGCCCTGGGTCGAGAATTAAAAACGTCTAAAAATCGAGGTTTAAAAAGTAAGTTGAAACATGGATGGTTCCGTATCGATAAAATCCTGCAGATATAGTTGCTCATCAAAATGTTCCTTCTAACCTCCAGGGGAGGTTCTCCGGCGTCAGAGTATATACTAGCAACTGGGCTTGTTCGGAATGCTCCAGTCGCCAGTCTTAGACCAGAGTTATGTACGGAATTGATGGGTTTAAGGTAGCTGCTACGCACAGAAACATATACAAAACTACCGTATTCTAGTCTGGACCTTACAAGGGCCCTGTAAATATAAAGCATGGTGGTTCTGTCGGCACCCCACGAGGATCTGCTTAAAATTTTTAAAATATTAAAACCTTGGTACATGCGCTTTTGGTACTCCGTATGTGCTCCCGCCAATCCAATTTTTGTCAAATGTAACTCCTAGAAAACGATGTGTATCCACGAATGGTAGCCTATGACTGCCAAGCTTTAGATCTGGCTCATGAAATATGTTTCTTCGCTGATGTATATGCAGGCATTTAGTTTTTTCTTCCGAGAATCGAAAGCCATTTTCCAGGGACCACTTATGGAGACGGTTTAAGGTCATTTGGATCTGCCTCTCGGCAGTGGGTATTGTGGATGACCGGCAAAATATTGCCAGGTCATCAGCGAAGAGAGAGCCCATCACGGGTGTTGTCACACAGTCCACAACGCTGTTTATTGCAACGGCGAATAAAGTTACGCTGAGAATGGAGCCTTGAGGAACTCCGTTCTCCAGTACGTGGGGTTTTGATACCACGTTCCCTACTCTAACTCTAAAGGAGCGATTGTTTAAAAAGTTATTCACGAATATGGGAAGGTTACCTCGGTAACCCCAATCATATAACTGTTTTAAAATGTTGTACCTCCACGTGGTGTCGTAGGCTTTCTCCAAATCGAAAAAGACTGCCAAGAAGTGCTGTCGACAGAGTAGGGCTTCTTGGACGTAGTTCTCGATCCTTACCAAGTGGTCCAGCGTCGACCTGCTTCGTCGGAAGCCACATTGGATGGTTGACAGAAGGTTGCGGCTTTCCAGGCTCCACAGGTCTGTTGACCATCCTTTCTAGCAGTTTGCACATGCAGCTGGTCAGGGAAATTGGGCGGTAACTACTAGGGTGTGACTTTTCCTTACCCTGTTTGGGTATGGGAATTATTAATTATTCTCTCCAGTTCTCGGGAAAGACCCTTTCAGTCCAAACTCGGTTGAAAGTGCTGAGTACCTCTGTCATATGTGAATCTGGTAGATTTCTAAAAAAGGAGTTGTGGATCAGGTCAGCACCTGGTGATGTATCTTTCGTATCTTCGATTGCAGATAAGAGCTCCCACATCGTAAATGGAGAGTTGTAGGTAGCCACGACTCTCTCCTCAGCAAAATTAAGGATGTGTCTTTCCGAAAGTTGTTTCGTGAGTTTGAAGGAAGGGTTAAAACTGTCAGTTGCACTCATTGCGGCATAATGGGTACCGAATGCCTCTGCGATGTCAGATGGGCACGAAATAATTGTCCCGTTCTCTCTTAAGTCTGAAACTGAAGAGGAGTTTTGTTTGCCCATGATTGATTTTATTTTGTTCCAAACTTGTACAACTGGAGTTCGATGGTTTATGCTCATAACATACTTCCTCCATGAGGACTTCTTGGCATCACGTACAACTTGCCGGGCCCTGGCTCGAAGGCGCCTAAAGGCCGCAAGATTATTGGAGGTTGTAAATCTACTGAATATGCGCAAGGCTTTTTTACGTTTACGTATAGCCTCCGCACATTCCTCGTTCCACCATGGGACTGGGGGACGACTAGGAGTTCCAGAGAATGTTGGAATGCTATTTGTCGCTGCTTCGAGTATACTGTTTGTTAAAACCTCCATATTTCGTTGCGCTGACATGGTGCTGTCAAATTTAAAATTAAAATTTTGTCTAAAATTCGCCCAGTTTGCTTTCCTGATAAGCCATGTTTTGGGAGAATTAAATTGGCGAGCGTTCGTCGGTTTTCTAATGAAGAGGGGGAAATGGTCGCTTCCACAGAGATCGTCATGGACTTCTAATGTAAAGAGAGGGGTAATGGTTTCGGTGGTAATCCATAGGTCTATGGAGGAATATCCTCCATTGAAGGCATTAAAATGTGTATTTTCTTTGTCGTTTATTAGAACGAGGTTAAAGTCGTTAAAAACCTTTTCTAAAAGATGACCCTGGCCATTAAAATCGCGTGTGTAATCACCCCACAGAGTGTTATGGGCATCAAAGTCTCCAAGTAAGACAAAAGGTCTTGGAAGTTGTCTGCTTAGATTTTCCAGGTTTTGTCTGGTAGCTGGGGCCCACTCGGGTAGGTAAACGTTGCAGAAAGTAATTACCTCCGGAGTGGCAGTGGTGACCGCGAGAGCCTGAAGCGGAGTCCTTAAATTCCCTAGGGAGGTGTAAAGGGTCTCCCTGATTAAGGTAGCGACCCCTCCTCGTGCCCTATTGCCGTCGACATCGTCCAGTCTAGAAACCTGTAATCCTTTTGCTGTGAAATTATCGGTCACTTTGAGGTGTGTTTCTTGGAGAAATATAAGCGTGGGATTAAAATTTTGGATTAGTAGCTTATATTCTTCTATGTGGCGGTATAAACCATTGCAATTCCATTGCATAGACACAGCCATGACGGTTGATAGTAGTGTTTTAAACTCTAAGGGGACTAGGATCGCTTGATCCTGGACTTCCCCCATTTCTTTCGGCTCTTTCGAATTTGTTCCACATCCGCTGCAGTTGCAACCTCCTCATCGGATAGGGATGAGCTCGTGTGACCAGCGGAATGGGTTTCTGATTTTTTGGGCTCTGCCACACAAACTGCTTGCGCGATCTTCGACGATGACTGTTTAGGAGGCACTTTGTCGTGCGTCACATTGATGTCCATTTCATCCGCATTTTGAGGAGAGGCGGTTTCATTGGTTATTTTGGTTGGCTTTTTTTTGTTTCCGCTTGGTTTGGAGGGGCTGTTTTCAGATGGCGTATTTGGAGACTTCAGTACCAAGGGTTCTTCTGTTTTTGTGCCAGTACTTTTTGTTTCTATAGGAGGAGAGACGGAAGCATCAAAGGATCGAGAAAACGTCGGGGCCATTAACGTTCTGTATTTCTCTCGGGCTTCATAGTAAGATATTTTCTCCACTGTTTTAATCTCCATAATTTTCCGTTCTTCCTGCACTACCTTGCAACTGCGGGAGTAAACCGGATGTGTTCCCTCACAGTTGACGCAAGTGACAGGAGAAGAGCAGGGATCTTCACCGTGCTGCTTCTGGGCGCATTTTGGGCAGGTGGCTTCGCCCTTGCACTTGGTGGAAATGTGACCAAATCTCTGACATACATAGCAGCGCATGGGGCTCGGAATGAAAGGCCGAACGGGACAGGAAAGATAACCAACGAATACCCTTTTGGGAAGGGTGGAGGCGCCGAACGTAAGGACCACAGAAGTGGTATTAATGGTCTCTCCGTTCCTCTTCGTAGTTAGGCGACGTGCGAATGTTACGCCTTGTGAGGCCATTTCCCTGCATATCTCTTCCGTGTCTACATAGAGCAGGTCGTAGTGAGATATCATTCCTTTGCAGGTGTTTAACGTCTTGTGGGGTTCTACTTCAACTTCGATTGTACCTATATTCTTTACCTGCATGAGCTTCGCGCTTTGTGAATCGCTTTTGGTCTCTATGAGGATCGTACCGTCTCTTAATTTTTTTTATTAATCCCACGCCTTCAGGAACAACATTTGAAATAACTCTTTGAATTAGAAATGGTGAGCTCTTACTTAGGTTTTCTCCTTCTTTCAAACATTTGACTACCAGATATTTCTGCCTTCTATCGAAAGCGCAATTGCCTTCATTTGGTATTAACTTCATAACACAATCTCGCCCGCCCGTGTCTGGACAGGGTCTTTTGTTGGGAGGTAATGGTGGATATTCCATAGAAAATCTTAAATTCGTCCCCCGGGCTCCCCACCCGCCACGGAGCCACACATTTGGGGCGCCACACCGCAAACCGGTGTGGACGCCAGGGCTACCCGAGGGATATAGCACTATCGATTTGGGGGCCTGCCTTGGGTTAGAACCTCCAACGCGTGGGCCCTCCTAACCCATGCGCCTTTAGCCGCCCTAAACAGACCCCCGTCTCTCCAGCACTCGCCATCGAACGCAAGCTTGTCGAAAGCCGATTGACCGGGGGTGGCTAGCCCCCGGCCGCCCGTTTACAGGGAATCCGGGGCCGAAGTGGGGTGTTGAACTCCGGCCCATACCGAAAAAAATATGAAAAAATATTTGATTGCATTAGAAACGATGAATTTAGATGAAGAGGACACAAAAAAAGGAAAGTATTTTGATGAGAGCTGAGAGATGGAAGACGGATATTCAAATCTTTAATAACTCCTAAGATGATCTAGGTGGTAATCGATGGAAAACTGAATAGGAAACATGAAAATGGAACGTATTATGCATGGAGAAAGAAGGATACTGCATAAAACAAAAGAAATATATGAGGCGCTCGGGGCTAGATAATGGTAAGCCACACACTGATAAATATTGAGATTTGTACACCTTTTTTATTTGCTAGACGATGAGAAGCAACTGGCGGAGTATTATTTGAAGAAACCAAGATATGGCAGCACACACCTTGTTGTTATGTATTGCACCAAGACACAACACCTAATTTATGGAATTTTTCGAACCTTCAGATGTCTTCCTGTAAAATTTCCTTAATGTGGCTTACCATTATCTAGCCCCGAGCGCCTCTTTTTTTTGATAGAGATTAAATGCAAGAAGAAACTAGTGGAGAGCTGTATTAAACCGACTTAAGATTGTTGTTTTAAGGCAATGATGATTAAACATACAGTAGGAAATAGAAAAAAGAAACCAATATTTTTGTTTATTCATCTTTTGCGTTTGGATTCAACCCTATATCGTGTTAATTTGTACATTTTGTGCTGACCCTTTGAGTATCCACTGGCTCCTGACCTTTCTGTTCCCTCTCCTTATTGCGGGTTGCTGCCGGAGGCAGGGGGACGAGGAGGCAGAAGTGGAGCCGCCCCTAGCGGTGGAGGTTGCACCACCCACGCCGCCTGAGGTCCCCGCCCCCGAACACCTTGGGGCGGGTGAGGGCAATGAAGACGATGACGGCCCTCTAGACTTACGCTTCTTGTTCGAAGAGAGGGTCGTCCCCTTGCCGCCCATTGCCGAGGAGGACGAGGAAGGAGCCGAAGAAGAAGAGCAGCTCATCCCGATGTGTGAACATTCCGCCGTCCCTGGATGGCAGTGCACCCCCGTCGCGACGCGTCAAGTCAGTAGGCTGCAACTTCAAGGCCAACAACAAATTCGCTTTTTTTGATGGCGCAGGATAACATGTACGCTTCAGAGGACACTTCTGGAGTTTTGTTGTCACTCAAATTTTCCAGTACCTACTGTGACAGCAGGAAAAATTAACTCTTTAAAGGTGATGAGGCTATCATGTGAGCCTTAAGTCTGTTTCTTTCATTCGGAGAAATTCATCTTTTCGAGAACGTCGACAACAGCATAAACTGGATGACCGGAGGCCAATAGGAAGACAGAAACAGTTCCAACCGTTCCCATAACATTTCTTATTGCTGAGATTTCGCGACATTTTGTGATGCACAAGTTCAAGGAGTGACTGAAGCAATGAGTGTAAATTGTGAGTGGCTGTTGCTGCGATATTAGGGCTTGCACACGGTGTAAATGACCCGCCATATTTGATCCTCCGTCGTACCCTTGGCCTCATAGGTAATCATATATGACAAGCCAAGTTTTGACATCTCTTCGTCTATCGTTGATTTTATAGCCAAGCTCGTTGTTGATTTGAGCTCAATGAAGCCAATAAATTCCTCCTTCACCGGGGATTTGTTCATATCAATGTATCGTTAACAGAATGGAAGTTGCTCCTCCCTACTAACATTGGTAGTCTCGTAGCCAAATAAATACAGAGGCTGCCCTTGCGCTATTGCGCGAATTCGTGATTATTTGTCCGGTTTCACAAGTATCGCTTCCGATTGTAACATACCAAAACGCGTGTGAAATAGGCCCTAAGTTTAAAACTAATTTGTATTTTAATTTGTTATAGTAGGTAAATTTACCGAAAAATATAACTAAATACTTTTGTACAAAGTGGTAACCTCCAAAAATTTCGATTTTATCTAGTGTATGTTTCGACTCAATGGGGGGGGCTATAGCCCCCTTAGCCCCCCCCCCCCCATCCATAGATCCGCCACTGATGCCAATACCTTAGTTTTCTTTTTATTAATCTTCAGGTGATATCCGGCCAATAAACTTTCCATATTTAAAGCTAATTCTTCAAACCTCCTTCCGTGTCAGCCATAGTTACTATTTCATCGGCGAATCGCGGCATGCTGATTTTCTCCCCGTGAATAAACTCTCGGAGACTTTCCTATGACTTCTTGGATGTCTTTCTAGAAGTAGACATTGAATAATACTCTAACAGTGAATATCCTTTCTACACTCCTTACTTTATGCTTGCTTCTGTGCTGCTGGGTCCTGATTTGATTATGATACTTTAGGATCATGTTCCAATCCACGATGTCAAATACCTTCTCCAAATCTACAAATGCAGCATACGACGGTAGATACTTCTCAATTCTCTTCCCTATAAGTAGCTTGAGGAGCAAAATCGCTTCTCTTGTGCCCTTGTATCTTCTGAACCCGAATTGGTCCACATGTAGGAACTCCTCCGCTTTTCCTTCTATTCTTCTATAAAATGATTCTCGTCAATGTCTTCAAGGCATGTGTCTTCAGGTTTATGGTCCTAAAATGTTCACAGTTCCCATCGCTCTGAAATGTGTGCACTGTGGAACTATTTCCCCTATACTATCTAACATATGGCCAAAAGGCTTTAGAATACCTATCTAAACATTCTCATTCGTTAAGGCTACATTTCTCCTTCCACGCCTTAAATTGAGTGCTTTTTCTTTCCCCCCGTTAGAGGTATTTATCACAGTACTGATTTCTTAAATTTCTGAAGACTTAATTTCAATATTAAAATTACACCTGCTGAATGCTAAATCCAGGTAATAAATCATAGTTCCTTTTTAACATCAATGTAGAGTAGAGAGAGTCATGGAAGGGAAAAGCTAGAATGATATTATCCCGCAAAAGCTGCAGTCCTCAGCCATTTAGCATCCGACCTTGCATTTCTAGGTCACTCACTTCAAACACCTGCAAAAACTTTTAATCAGGGAAAATACACCAATGCATGGCACGGGTAATACTAGGCAAACGCCAATGTTGGAGTTGTCAAGGGGAGGGCTTAGCACCGTATCATAAATCAATTGTCACTGGAAACGGTCACACTGATCCAGAGAAACATTTCGGTTAACCTGATTTCAAATAATGGGTTGCATAACAAGTAAGTATGTTTTCGGAACATTCTCTTAGATAATAATAATTACTTGAAATAATACGTTAAAACTTCTTTAACAACCAGCATTATAAATGTTTTTTTCACTTAAGAATAGGGAATATAATCGCGAATGTGTATTTGTGCTATGTTATTTCATCATCTTTTATTTTATATTAGTGTAATCATTTAGGTTTGCCTTTGGAATAAATTAATGATCTAATTATAATTTTTTGCATGTGGATTTAAGTCTACATTAACAATGATTGTATTAAAATATGAATCAAGAAATTCTATCTCTCTAAACTCTAAAAACTCTCTCCCGATTAACATGGGATAAGGAAATATCACCCCTGAGAATATAAGAATATATCACCCCAGATCTGAAGACACAAGTATAAGGAAAGGAGTGAGACTAGGCTGTGCACTGTCTCCCGTAATTTTTAATGTTTACTTCAAGAGAGCATTCAATGAAATCAAGGATAAGTGTTCTGGAGTGAACATCCACGGAGAAACAATCAGCATGCTACGATTCGCTGATGATAAAGCTCTCATAAGAGAGGCAGAGAAGGATCTGAAAAAGATGCTAACAACCATGGAAAGGACTATGGCCAGATATCAGCAGAATATCAATAAGAAGAAGAAGACTAAGCATTGGTTTGCAGCAAGAAAACAGAGGCCAAAACCAACGTTACACTAGGAAAACAGAAACTGGAAGAGTTGGAGTTCTGTTACCTGGGAAGCACGTAACCAACATTGGACGAAGACAGAAAGAAATAGTCAGTAGAATAGCCCAGGCGACGAGGGCATCCTATCAAAAGAAGACTCTACTTACAGCTGGAAATACTAGCTTAGAAATAAGGAAGCAATTCATTAGAACGTATATCTGGAGCATGTTTCTTTACTGCAGTGAGGCATGGACGATGTCATCAGTGGAGAAGAATAGGGTGGAAGCATTCCAAATATGGTGCTACCGAATAATGATGAAGATAAAATGGATCGACAGAGTGACAAATGAAGAAGTCCTAAGAAGAGTGGGAGATCTGAGAAGTCTGCTGAAAACTATAAAAAAAAAGACGGGACAACCTAATCGGCCATATCACCAAGACACAATGGCCTGAAGAAGACATTCGTCGAGGGAAAAGTGAACGGGAAGAATGGAAAGGAATGCCTCGTATGAGTATAATAACAGGACAGTTCGTAAAGGATGTGAAAGAGAGGAACTAAGATTTTATGTTAGAATCAAATATCGGATATGTCAAACTTCCACTACATCTCGCCTGAATCAGTTGATTTTATTAAGATTTTATGAAGAGGTTGGCGAATAGAAGAATCGAGCGAAGAGCTGCATCAAACCAATCCTAGGATTGTTGACCCCTGATGATGATGATGATTTTTAAACTCTATAAGAGCATCCACATTGCTAATTTTCCATTTACAACCTAGGAATTCTTCGAGTTTTTTACATTTCGAGAAGTAAAAAACGAAATCTTAATAGCGGTTTTTGAAGAAATACATCCGAAAATAGTACGGAAAATAATTCAGATGTATATGATATCGCAGTATGCTACCTCCGTGGACCTGTAGTAGTGGCCAATGTAAAAATCCCTGACCAATTCACTGTGTCTCCGAAGGGTGCCGAAATATATTCCACGCTCACCGGTGAAGGCAAAACCGTATTTAGAGCGCAAGTAGTAATTTAATTATCATTCTCGCACGCTGCGGTCACTCACTGGCGAAATCCAAACGCCAAAATTATGGAGAGTTTTCTGTCTGAACGATTTGCCCCCGCATGGGCAATTAAACGAAGTGAACTTAAAAAAATAAGATATTTTTCCTATACACACATCTTTGGATATTTTTAAACGTAGAGGCGTTATACGAAGAAAACTTAATCAAATGTACGGTGATCGAGAAGTTGCCTCTAAATACAGGTAATAATAGTTGTCCAAGGTTGAATGATGTGTTAGCAAGGGCAAACAATAAAGGTATTTGGGGTAGGTATGTTAAATGGGGAAGTGAATACTCCGAGTACAGGAAAGAAATTAGTCAGAAAGGAATGTGTAGGTGAATGAATAGCATCGAGGAATAAGAACACTCGATCCTAACCTTCTGTGACCAGCGGTATGTGAACCGTATATATGTGTTTTCGTCCACGTTATATCACGAAAATTAATATATGTGTTTGTAATCCTTTACACTACGTGTTTAAACATAATGTTGGAGTTACCTCAAGTCCACTTCAAGATCTGCAGGATGCAATGCAATTAGGATAAGAATGGAGACCTTTAACTGAACAAGAAAATGAAGTGAGGTCTGTAAGAAAAATATGGAGTAGGTAGACAACAGAAGACAGCTCAGTGGGAAGGTAATCGATGACGAAAATGATAAAGACAAGGATGATATCAGAGACTCCTCCTTAAATTAACAATCATCCCAGACTAAGGGACAAGAACAAAAAGGCTACTGGATTAGGCAAAACTGCCGTAGTAATAAACAATGCCAAACAGAAGACGGTAAACCATGCTTTACACTATCACCTGAGTCGTATACTGAACAGGAAAGACTTCCTAAGAGGAAAGACCATGGACTTCTTGATGGAGATTATCATCCCTATCCCCGAAAAGAATGATCTGGAGAATTGTGATAAAAATAAAACAAAGTATGTAGAGGATTAGACGAGATCAAGAACAATGCATAACTCGGGAAGTGAGATCCAGATTAGATGATTGGATAGTGCTATCACGGAATAGGCGGACTAGTGATAGAAAAAAACAAGAATAGAATAATCAGTAGAATAGGGCAGGTAAAAAGGTAACTTTATCTGTTTCCCTCCTATCCAAAAAAAATGCGGGCCCATTTCTTCGGTGCCGGGCAATTTTCAAGGTCGGACCCCCTCAGTGAAAATAGTTCCGACGCCCCTGGTATCGTACTAAATTTCAATATGAAAAATTACACAATCTGAATGCAAAATCCAGCTAAAATGTCTTGATTACTTTTTAACATCATTGCAGAATAGAAAGAAAGAGTCATGGAATGAAAATCTGGAATAATGGTAGCCCTCCAAAGCTGCAGTCCTCAGCCGTAGCATCCAACCTTGCATATCTACGTCACTCAGTTCAAACACCTGCAATAACTGGTACTTAAGGAATATACACCAATGTATGGCACGGGTAATACTCGACCAACGCCATTGCTGGAGTTGTCAAGGGGAGGGCTTAGCAACGTATCATAAATCAATTGTCACTGGAAACAGTTTGTCACTGGAAACATTTATCCAGCGTTATACTGTATAACGATACGTTATACTGCTTTAAAGATATGGGATGCATATCGAGTAAGTATGTTTTCAAAATATCCTAATAGTTAATAATTACTTGTAATAATACGTTAAAACTTCTTTTACTAGCAGCAATATAAATTTTTTTTCACTCCAAAATATGACAAATAATCGCGAATCTGTATTTATGCAATCGCATTTCCTCATCTTTTTCTTTTATAAATGTAATCAATTAGGCTTGAATTTTTTGTGAATTAATCACATTTTTTTTCTTTTTTATGCATTAGTTTATGTGTATATCTAGAATAGCTGTATTTAAATATTAATCAAGGAAATCTATTAGTCTAAACGGTCAGAACTCTCTCGTGTTTATCATGGGAATAAGGAAAAGGTTGCATTTTCCATGGTAAAGCTGGGTCATACCCATCAAAGTATTAAACCACGTGGCTGTATTAACGTTTATATTTTTAGACTATTTAAGTGTATCCACATTGTTTATTTTTTAGGAAGAGAACACAAAAAAAGGAAATAAAATAATTTGATGGGAACAAAATCGTTCATATGTCTTGACGTGATCTGGGCTGTGATCGAGGAAAAACCTAATAGGAAACATGATAATAGAACGTATTATGCAGGAAGAAAGAAGGATACAGTATGAAATAGAAGAATTTTTTGTTTTGAAATAGATTCAATGCAAGAAGATACTAGTGGAGAGCTGTGCTAAACCGATCTATATTTTTTCCATCTTTTGTTTTGTTTGGATTGAACCCTATATCGTGTACATTTGTATGTACATTTCGTGCTGACCCTTTGAGTAACCACTGGCTCCTGACCTTTCTGTTCCCTCTCATTATTGCAGGTTGCTGTCGAAGGCAGGGGGAGGAGGAGGCAGAAGTGGAGCCGCGCCTAGCGGTGGAGGTTACACCACCCACGCCACCCGAGGTCCCCGACCCCGAACACCTAGGGGCGGGAGAAGGGGATGAAGAAGACGATGACGGTCCTCTCGACTTACACTTATTGTTTGAAGAGGACGTCCCCCTGCCGCCTATATCCGAGGAGGACGAGGAAGGAGCAGAAGAAGAAGAGCTCATCCCAATGTGGATTTACCAGGAGGGCAAACAACAACATCTTTTAGTTGCCCCTCGGGGGCAGGGCGCCCCCTTCTTGGAGAATGGCGGATGCGACGATACCCTGCACCCTCCGGGGGTAGACGAGGCCCAGTGTGATAGGCCCGGGGCGTCCGGCCCGGAGGCGATGGCCCCTGCCCGCCCATAGAACATCTGCCACACTGCCCCTGAAAGCTTAGGAATACGGAATTCTCCTTAGTGGGTTCACCACAAGTAACCGAATTATGGTATCGACATTCTTTTTCCCGTACCCTGAATTGAATGGGATCACACATGCCAATTCTACGCTCCACAATCCAACGTTCATCATCATCATCATCGGACGATAATCTTAGGATTGGTTTGACGCAACCCTCCACTCCGTTTTTCTATCGGCCAACCTCTTCACGTTGACGTAACTCCTCTAATTACCATACTACACAGCTTCCTCCTTATATATCTCATGCTAGGCCTGCATTTACCAATTTTCCCGTTTACTTTTACCCGATGATTTTCTTTATCAGGCCATCGTATCTTAAGATATGCTCTATTATGTTGTCCCATCTTCTTTTTAAGGTTTTCAGTAGACATCTCTTCTCTCCCACTCTTCTAAAGAGTTATTTTTTGTCACTCGGTCGGGCCATTATATCTTCATCATTCTTCCGTTTGCACCACATTTCAAATGCTACGGGTTAGTAGTTCTCGGCTGCTGTTATTCTCCATGCTTTGTTGCCATATAGTAGTGTGCTCCAGATATATGTGCTAAAGAAATATTTCCTCACTTCCACACTTATATTTGCTGATGTAGGCAGAATCCTCTTTTGGTAAAATAACCTTATCTCCTGAATAATTCTATTGGCAATTTTCTTTTTACTTCTTCCATCGCTGGTCACTCGGCATCCCATGAACAAAAGTCTTCCACCTCTTCGAAATATCGTTTTCCTAGTTTAAACTTTTTTCTGGATTCTTTTCTCCTACTGCACACCTATACCTTTTTTTTCTTTTTATTAATCTTCAGATGATATCCAGCCAATATACTTTCCATATTTCAAGCTACTTCTTCAAATCTCTTTCCATTTCTGCCATGATTACTATGTCATTGGTGAATCGCGGCATACTGATTTTTTTCTCCGCGGATAAACTACCGGAGACTTTCCTATGACTTCTTGGATGGCTTTCTCGATGTAGACATTGAATAATACTGTACACAGTGAATATCCTTTCCCTACTCCCTACTTTATTCTTGCTTCTGTTCTGCTGGGTCCTGATTTGATTAATGCCACCTGGTTTTTATGTAAGTGGTGGAAAGTGTTCGGTCATACTATAACACTCCAATTTCTTTCAGATACTTTAGCATCATGTTCCAATTCATGTTGCCAAATGCCTTCTCCAAATCCATAAATGCAGTATACGTCGGTAGATACTTCTCAATTCTCTTCTCTGTAAGTATACTCAGAGCCCAAATGGCTTCTCTTCTGCTCTTGTTTCTTCTGAACCCGAATTGGCCCTCGTCCAGGAACTCCTCCGCTTTTCCTTCTATTCTTCTATAAAATAATTCTCGTCAATTTGTTCAAGGCATGTGTTTTCAGGTTTATGGTCCTAAAATGTTCACAGTTCTCATCGCTCTTAAATATGTGCACTGTGGAACTATTTTCCCTATACTATCTAACATATGACCAAAAGGTTTTAGGATACCTATCTAAATATTCTCATTCGTTAAGGCTAAATTTCTCCTTCCACGCCTTAAAACTGAGTGCATTTTATTTCTTATCATTAGAGGTATTTATCACAGTATTGATACTTAATTTCAATATTAAAATTACACCTGCTGAAGGCTCATTCCAGGTAATAAATCTTAGTTACTTTTTACAAATAAATGGTGAATAGAGAGTCATCGAATGGAAAAGCAAGTATAATAATAGCCCTCAGAACTGCAGTCATCAGCCACAGCATGCAACTTTGCGTGTGTACGTCACTTGGTTCAAACACCAGTTATAACTTGTAATTAAGAATGTACATCAATTATAGCCCGGGAAATACTCGACAAACGCCAATATTGAGATTGCCAGGGGAGGGCTTAGCATTGCGTACTGACTACTGAGTACTAAGTTCTACGTACTGTGAACTACGTGCTTCGTGCATGATTGAGCGCATAACTAAGCGTTCCTCAACTTATTCAAAAATGGGATGCTTATCGAGTCTATTTCGGAATATCTCATAGATCATAATAATTGCTTATAAAAATACGTTATAACTTCTTCAAGAACCAGCAATTTACATATTTTTATTTCACTAAGACATAGGACAAAGAATCGCGAATGTGTATTCATGCAATCTCATTTCCTCTTCTTTTACTTTTATATCAGTGTTCATCAATGAGGGTTGTATTTGTACTAATTAATCACCTTTTTATCTTTTTTTGGACATTGATTTATGTGTGCACAACCAAATCTGTATTAAAATATGAATCAAGGAATTCTATTCGTCTAAACTGTGACAACTCTCTCGTGTTTAACATGGGAATAAGGATAAGGTTACATTTTCTATACTAAGGCGGGGTCATACCCGTCAAAGTATTAAACCAAGGGGCTGAATTTACGTTTGTATTTTTTAACTATTTAAGTGTTCCACGTTGTTTATCTTCGCATGCCACCCAGGATTTTATCTAATTTACAACATTTCGAAGTACAAAAAACAAAGTATTGGTACAAGCATTTGAAAAAAAATACCGATGATTTTCTTCCAAGTAAGTATAGAGGCGTTAAGTGAATGCAAAAATCTTCAAGTATCTCTAATCGGCTAAATAATAATTTTCTAATGTAGAATAATGAGTTGGCAAGTGCGAAAATTGAAAGTATTATGGTAGATAATGTTATGAGGATAGGAAATACTTCGAGTACAAAATTTAAATACATGAGAAAGATGGATGTAAATGAATGAATAGCATAAAAGAATAATAATACTCGATCCTAACCTGTTGTGAAAAGTGGGCTGCTAACCTGTTATATGTGTTTTCGCCCATCAATATCTTTAAAATTAATGCTATGTCTTTTTAATGTAATATTTTTTGTATGTTAATGCTATATTGAAGTAACCTCGAGGCCACTTCAATATGTGCCGAAAGTAATTACATTTGGGACAAGAATAGAGAGCTTTTAACTGAACAAGATTATAAAGTGAGAAATGAAAGGAATATATGGAGCACGTATATTGGAGATAATCTCAGTGGGAAGTTAATCGAAGATGAAAATAATATTGACTATGATATTTGAGACTCATAATAGACTTTGAGACAGACTCATAAGAGACATAAGAGACTCATATTTGAGAATTTATAAGAGTGATATTTGAGACCCATAATAGACTTTGAGAGAGACTGATAAGAGACATAAGAGACTCATATTTGAGACTTTATAAGAGTGATATTTGAGACTCATTCTTAAATTACAATCATTTCAGGCTAAGTGACTAGTGCTCTATAAATAAAATCATGAAAAAATATTTTATTGAATAACAAACGAAGAATTGAGGCGCTCGGGGCTAGATTATGGTAAGCTACATTTAGAAAATTTTACAGGAGAGACATCTGAAGGTTCGGGAAATTCCATAAATCAGGTGTTGTCTTGTTGCAATACATAAAAACAGGGTGTGTGCTGCCATCTCTTGGTTTCTTCAAATAATACTCTGCCAGTGGCTTCCCATGCTCTAGCAGATAAGAAAGGCGAACAAATCTCAATATTGGTCAGT
Source organism: Platycnemis pennipes (assembly GCA_933228895.1). Classification (NCBI taxonomy): domain Eukaryota; kingdom Metazoa; phylum Arthropoda; class Insecta; order Odonata; family Platycnemididae; genus Platycnemis; species Platycnemis pennipes. Next base: position 119,099,147 of record OW121854.1, on the reverse strand, counting down.
GTGTGGCTTACTATTATCTAGCCCCAAGCGCCTCAATTTAGAGGAAGAGAACACAAAAAAAGGAATGAAAATATTTTGATGAAAGCTTTAAATAGAAACAAAATTGTCAAAAGCATTCATATCTCTTGACGTGGCCTGGGCGGTGATCGAGGAAAACCTAATAGGAACCATGCTAGAGGAACGTATTAAGCATGAAGAAAGAAGAAAACGGTAATAAACAGAAGAATAATATGTATTGATACAGACTCAATGCAAGAAAAAACTAGTGGAGAGGAGTGTTAAACCAATGTAACGATTGTTCATCAAAGGCCATGATGACTAAGTTGCAGCATGCAATAGAAAGTGGAAACCTATATTTTTTTTCCATCTTTTGCCTTTGGATAGCACCCTACATCGTGTACATTTGTACGTTTCGTGCTGACCCTTTGAGTATCCACTGGCTCCTGACCTTTCTGTTCCCTCTCATTATTGCAGGTTGCTGTCGGAGGCAGGGGGGCGTGGAGGCAGAAGTGGAGCCGCCCCTAGCGGTGGAGGTTACACCACCGACGCCACCCGAGGTCCCCGCCCCCGAACACCTTGGGGCTGGAGAAGGGGATGAAGAAGATGATGACGGCCCTCTTGACTTACAGTACTTGTTTGAAGAGAGGGTCATCCCCCTGCCGCCCATATCCGAGGAGGACGAGGAAGGAGCCGAAGATGAGCAGCTCAACCCGATGTGCATCTTTCAGGAGGGCGAACCCCAACAATTTTTCGCCGCTCCTGGGGGGTAGGTCGCACCCGTCGTGGAGAATGGCGGAGGCGCCGCTCCCCTGCAAGATGGTATATACCAGGGATTATGTAAATATAGTATCCCTGGTATATGCTTAAAAGTGGTACTTTCTATCTCCTTGGCGACCCTGCACCATCCGGGGGTAGAGGAAGCCCAGTGGGATGGGCCCGGGGCGGTCGGCCTGGGGGGCGATGGCCCCTGGGTCGTTGGCTGAACATGTGCCACACCGCCCTGGAGAGCTCGCTGAGTCCTCCTCAAAGGTAAGTACATCTTTTCTCCTTCGGAATACGGAATTCTCATTAGTGGGTACGCCATAAGTTACCGAATTCTGGAATCGTTTTTCTTTTTCCCATACCCTGAAATGAAAAAGTTTATAAATGCCAATTGCACGCGCCACAATCCAGTATTCTGATGATAAAACAAGATAAAAATAAGATAAAATAGAGGTTGAATTATTTGGCATTTGGTATATAGTGTTATCAATGCAATCTATGCATTAAGTCTTCATCAGCGTATTTTGAAAGTTTTTTCACTTTACTTCACTTTTTTATAAAACTTGATGGAATGAATCACATACCTATATTTTTAAATAGAATAGGTAGTAACATATTGCTTTGTTTATTAGATATTCAGGGGTACCCTTTTTTAAAGAAATTAATCTTGGAGGGAAAATAAGTAACCTAATTCTAATTGCTTAAAAGGTTTTTAGCTATATTTTTTAATGAAATCCCTTATTAGTTGTGACAGCATGTAAATAACAGGAATCGCAGTAAAATCTGTTAAATGAATTTCGATTGCATTGTCACGATATCAGATTTAATCACTGCCCTGTGGAGAATACACCTTACCCTGAAGGTGGTGGTATTCAGATACATTACACTGACTATTTGTATGTTGAGGCAGGAGCAGTAAAAGTCTCGGTAGGTAGATCCATCCACGAGACAATGGGTGAAGGTCGAATGACAAGCGGAGGTTTCTGCTTCCCAATACGGTAACTTCACAAAGGTACCACCTATATGGTGCATTGAGATGTATATCAGGCGACATTGTTAATTCTCTCTCGGGCGAAGTAAAGTGAAAAAATACCAAAATGCCCTTAAGCTACAATGGATAACGTAAAATAAGAAGAATTTTCTGTCAGTATAAGGACCCATACTAAAAATCTGTGATGGAAGCCCAAGCAGTGGTGGCAAGGGATTCGAGTTCATCTTCTTGCCAAATCCTTCCAAGATAGCAGAGTTAGGAGTAGAGGGAAGAGGAAGTTATTTATTTATTCAAGTTTACATTGAAAGTAGAATAATGCCTGAGGCAATGACAGAAGACTGGTGCATAGTATAATGTGTTGGAAAGAATAAGATGCAGACAGCATATACATCGGCACCGGCCATGATTAAGCTGTAAAAACAAATGGTGTTCAATACGAAAAGTAAAAATCTGGGCTAGATGCATCTGGAACTATTAGGTTACATCTACCAACTAGAGCAACTGTCATTATGTCATGGAGTCAGTACCTAGGTGTAGCATCTCATAGGAGCGGAAAAGTAGGAGGATCATCCATGTGTAATAGAAGAAAAAAATCACTTTTTGAAATAGCCACATAGTTTATCAATACTCGAGTTCTGCATATATTAATAAAATATTAAGTCAATAGTACAAGGCACAGTAAAGTATAAGGAGCACGACAGTAGATGATTAGAATGGATTGGTAGTTAAATGTCATTATAAGGGCAACAAGGGAAATAAATGGATTGTTTATGACTAATTAAAAAATATTTTTAATAGCCATAGCCATAAAAAATATTCATCACTACTTCCCTTAGAATGGATTGCATCGGGTCCAACAAATTACTTATTGATTACAACTACTGTTGCCTGCTAATGTTTACTAGCAATATGTCTTATTTGTTCATGTATAGCTCATTGATGAAATGGTCACTACACACTGAGGTGGTTCCTTGCTCATTTTCTGGGTCATAACTTCTACATCACTCTTGTATTTTGTAAGAGATCTGCTGAAATATGCAGCCAAATCCATACAAGTAAGTAGGTAGTGCACTGGATTTATTAAGTATATGCATGACTCATGTTTATTATGTTGCATGCATGACTTTTTAATATGTGACTAAAATGATGAATTATTCTGTGCTAAGGGATATATGTCATACATGACTGTGGCTTTCTCTAATTTCTTGAACATCTACATGGTACCCTTAAAAAAAATACACTGCAATTCCATTGAGGATTTCCCGCCTTTCAAATTATTCTGTGGAATGGCAGTGGATTCTTTGTAGCGATGGGGTGGTCGGCCCGGGGGACGATAGCCCCTGGGTCGTTGGCTGAACATCTGCCACACCTCCTCTGAGGGCTCACCGAGCATTCCTCGGCGGTAAGTACATCTTCTCAACTGAAGAATGGAATAACCCTTCGTGGGAGCATCACAAGATACCAATTTCTGGAATCGATATTCTTTTTCCCATAACCTGAAATGAAAGTGTTTATATACGCCAATTGCAAGCGCTACAATCTAGCATTCTAATGATAAAACCTGATCAAAATACGATAAAAATGAGGGTGAATTATTTGACATTTTAAATATAATTCTATCAATATAGTCCATGCATTAGATTTTCATCAGCGTAATTCAAAGTGTGTTTACTACTACCGGCATGAATTTTAATAAACTTGCTGGAATAATCAGTAAAACCTGGTCCAGATGCATCTGGAAATATTATTTTACAGGGTGTCTTAGATACATCTACCTACTAGAGGAACTGTCATTATGTCATAGAGTCAATACCTAGGTGTAGCATCACATAGGAGCGGAAAAATAGGAGGGTCATCCATGTATCATAGACGACAAACACATATCGCTTTTTGAAATTCCCACATAGTTTATCAATACTCGAGGTATGCATACATTAAGAAAATATTAAGCCAATAATACAAGGCACAGCAAAGTAAAAGGAGCATGGTAGTAGATGATTGTAGTGGATTGGTAGTTAAATGTTATTATAAGGGCAACAAGGGAAACAAATTTATTGTTTATGGCTAATTAAGAAATTTTTAATAGAGTACTTTTGCCATAGCCATAGAAAAAGCTCTTCACTACTTCCCTTGTAATAAATTGCATCGGGTCCAACAAATGACTTACATATTACAACTACTATTGCCTGCTAATTTTTAGCAATCAGTCTTATTTGTTCATGTATAGCTGATTGTTGAAAAGGTCACTACACACTGAGGTATCAGCAATGTCAAGCACGTACCTATATTGCGATTAATGGACTCCTATTGGTATGATATTTCATCAGGAGATGGAAAATTAGCAATATTGACTCGGCAAAATTTAAGCTAATTGACATATGCACTATCTGGCCCATTACACAGCACCTCTAGGCTGTGTAATGTAGGCCGTATCTCAATGTAGACAGTATAGAGAAAACTAATTAAAGAGACGTGGTTGCTTGCTCATTCGCTGGGCCATAACTTCTGCATCACTCTCGTATTTTTCAAGGCATCTGCTGAAATAGACATACAAATCCAATAAGGTATGTAGGCTGTGCACTGGATATATTAAGTATATACATGCCTCATGTTTATTATTTTGCATGCATGACTTTTTAATATGTGACTACAATGATGAATTATTCTTTTTGATAAGGGATATATGCCATACATGGCTGTGGCTTTTTCTAATTTACACTGCAATTCCATGGAGGATTTCCCACCATGCAAAATATTGTGTGGAATTGCAGTGGATTCTTCTAAGGGTATTGTTTTATTATAATCTTAAATATCAATATTTGAATATCCCTCATCACCACGTATTTCATATTTCGATGTGCACTTTTCACTATCAGTCCCCGATTCTATGTATCTATGTTCCTTCTCGTTTTTCTGATGTGGCGGAAATACGTTGTGTCAGTGTATCCGCCATTCAATGGCCAGAACCACCACTACGCGACTCCAGCGACAACAGGTTATGAGCCCAGGATTTCCTAGAGGACATTACATTATAAATTTTGGCTAGAAAGACGGCAAGGATACGGTGACGAAAAGTACTTTTACTGAGCGAACGGACTACCATTTTTTTTAAGGTTAAGAGAAATGAGAACGCTTCGCCCGGAGCGAATTGGACCATAAACACTGTATCATCGTCAATCCCAACTGCTATTTTCAATAGAGCCCAAATTGGAAGGAACTGGTAACTTCACGACCTGGAAAGTGAGAATGAAAATGGCGTTATAGGGCATGATCTGTGGGAAAGTTCAGATCTTCCGTTCGATGATTATGGACAGCTGATTCCTTATCAAGACAAAAAATAAAATCAAATGTTATTAGCGTGTATTATTGTAAATGTGAAACCACAGGGTCATAACTGTGCGTGTACGTGAACTACGGCTAAAGACGGTTGGGACTCTATATTGAAAGCGTATGTAAGTTCGGGACCACAAAGAAGCATTTCTCTTGTGAGACGTTAAATAAGCATTAATTTTGAGAAATACCCGAGCATGGTAAAATACGTGGCCATTATATAGGATGTGGCTCAGAAATTGATGGGCATTGGTAAACAGTAGGAAGATTTTTGAAACGCGTTTTCCGGTCCGTGGTTTACCGGAAGAATTTCATTTTTTGAACTGGCAGTAAAGGGTAGTAATATCGATATCACTACTGAGTGGTTAGCAAAAAACTGATTGACCAGTTATGCAAAACAGTGTCGGAATCTTCAAGTTACGATTCGGTAGCATTAGTGACATCCAACTAAAATGTTAGAGGTGGTGGTCAATCGCAACGCATATGCTAATAGTGCGACTCTAATGAACTTTTAGTACGGTATTGCTCGAAGAGAAGGCAACTGTACGAAACGTCCACTGGTACTAGTGGCCGATATGAACGAGGTTGCAGTAGCAGCATTGATAGAGACAGTGGCGGCCACAAAAGAGGCAGCAGTGTTCAGGGTGGTAAACACATCTCAGCTGAAAGCAGCTCTACGGCAACCCAGGATGGACCAATCACGGGGGAAAGAAGAATAAGCAACCCAATTGTGGAAAGGATTGGACCTTCTTCTCAGCCCTGCATACAACGATTGCAGAAGAAGAAGATAATATCTGGATAATGGATTCGGGTCCAAGCAGTTATCTTAGTAAAAGGTTTGATTGGATGTTTGAATTTAAACACGCAAAAGGTGAGGTAACTGTTGTAAACAAAAATGTGGTAGAATCAGTAGGCGTTGGTTAATGTACAATGAAATTGCCTGGTTTCGAGAAAGTAAGACTATTTCAAATGTGAAAATGAGCCTAAATTTGGAGTGAACCTTCTGTCTATATCAGTTCAATATGTGACAAGGTATTTTTGTTCTTTGCTTACTGTTAAAGAATGGCGAATATTTAATGATGATCAACTGCAATGTAGCGGTGAAGTCTTTGCAAATGCACGAAAATCGGGCGGCCTCTATAAATTAAATGCAGGGGGGTATATAGCCAGGGGGTGTCAAAAGCTAGAAATGAAACTATTCCTACTTTCCAAATTATCACTAGTGGAAAGTTAATACCAATCTCATGAATTATGGCTTAAACGTTTAAACATTTAAGTGTACGAAATATGCAACTACTGAGACAAGGGTTAGATACTGGAGTGAGTTTTTATCGGTTGATTATAGTCCTTGTGAAGGTTGTTTTGATGATAAACAAGAAATGCTACCATTTAAGAAAAGTGGGTGCCGAAGAGGAACTGAAATGTTAGGCATCATCCACGCAGATCGTAATGCCAAAAACAAAAGTGAGGTAAAAAAAAGTTAAAGGAGTTGAAAGCATTGGACGAAAATCAAACGGGCACTACCATTAAAATATTTCGCAGTGATAACGGAACTGAGTTCGTATAATGTGGAATAATTAATGTACACGGGATATATGGGATGGGACTTGTTTTGTTTAGTTTAAAATTCCCTCCCGATGACGTCGTATTTACCCGCGCCTTTTGTTGCTGCCTTCAGCCGGAAAACGGGGCTGTCAGGCGATGTGAAGCCGTTTTTGGCATGTATGTACAATAGAGTGTTTGCTAGGAATTCAGAGAGAGAGGTCAGGCTGGAGATTGCCGAGACGGGTGGCCATCCTCGGCATACATCGACCTACCAGAAAGGTAGGAGCGGCCTTGTCACGTACTCTCCTTTTCATTTTCTAATGATTAATTCACAATAGGTTTTTTTTGATAGAATTGTGTCCTAATTAAAAGCCCTCCACTTCGTTATTAGTTTCTTATGTGCTTCTTTGGTGGATTGGGGAATTTGGCCATCGGAGCACGAACAATCCATGAAACAAGTAGGTATTCCAGGTATCCCGGAGCAGAAAGGTTTTGCAGAGTGAGCAAATAGGACTGTTGAGAAATAGATCACCTACAATGGCAGTTAAAGGTAAGACACCTGGGGAAGCATGGACAGGTAGAAAAGTAGACCTTGGACATCTTGAAATATTTTGACTCAAGGCAGCACATCAGGATCCAAAGAACATTATAAGTAAATGGGATAAGCTAAGTCAGCAGCTAATTTTTGTGAGGTATAGTGAGACCACTAATGGACATATATATGTAGACCCAGAGAACCCGCGAATGGTGATTAACAATAGGGATGTAGTTTTCTTTGTGACTCAACTTTGAGAGATACTTCCCCTGCTTCAAAATTACTTTTTAGAAACATGCCAAGTATAATATTGCGGGAATTATTTCGGCAAATGAATCATGTTTGCATAAAATAAAATAATGCGGTTGACATTGTTACTGGTGACACATTTCAATGTTCCTGAGATTTGTTGGATTGAAGTAAATTCACTAGTTGCATTCTAAATGTACACTCTACTGATGGGTAGCGTTCTAGAATAGGAATTCCAAAAATCATCCAGACCTCTTCCTTGCTGTGACTAAGTTTTCCCTTCTGAAACATTTGCACCCTGTCAACCATTGGATAAATTTTTTTTAACTTCAGAAACAGCCTGATCGATACCTTTTAAAACGTATTTGTAGCTGTATCACGATTTTTTTCGGGCCTGAAGTGACTTTGAAATCAGTAGATTGTAAGGTCCTACCCACTCGTCATCAATTTCAATCTCGTGGTACCTGTATATTGTTCAGTTCAGATTCTATCAGTGAATCCGCTATCCCCAGGCTTTCTCCTCATATGCAGTGGATATCCCTCATCACCAGTTGCGCTTTTTAAATGTACCGTCTTTTATATTTCTTCGTACAATTACCGTCAACCAAACAAAGAGAATTCTTATTAAAGTTCCTGCACGGGTCGTAAATTACATTCATTGTAATAATTTCAAAGAGCAGGGGGCTGCTGTTACTTAGTCTTACTTGCATTTGAGGCCCTGTTTTTCATGGGGTTTAGGAAACTCAGCTCTGATAATAATTGCAAATTCAGTATATCTTATCTTCTCCTTCACCCAACTCAATATATGAGCAAACAGAAGGCCTCGTTTTCGTCATTCATCGATATAAATGCAAAACTTCTTTCCTTCAAATAGGGTTGCCTTAGTAATGATGCTGATAACGTTTGTTTAAACACTCCAGGAATAATTTCGTACCGATCCACAGATTTTTGACCTTGCAGCAAATGAATTTGAATTTTCTGGTATACTAAATTAGCTCTGACAGGTCATTGTGGCTTGAGTAGCTGGTCTCCTCGTGCACCAGAACTCCATCTATTTTGCAAGTATTTATTTCCTGGTTTAACGTTGGTTCTAGCCTCTACTCTCTTACTTCACACCAATATCTTAGTCTTCTTCTTAATGATATTCACTTGGTTCTGGCCATTATCCATTCTATGGTTATATAATATTATTTATATCCCTTGGTTCTGGCCATTATCCATTCTATGGTTATATAATATTATTTATATCCCTTTCTGTCTCTGCTATGAGGGCTATGTATCCAGCAAATCACAGCATGCTAATTTGTTATCCGCGGATATTCAATCCAGGAGACCTCTCTTCGATTTCACTGATGGCTCTCTCGATGTATCACATAAAAAATTACGGGAAACATAGCATTGCATTGTCTCACTCCTATCCTTATTTTTGTTTTTTCAGAGCTTGTTCCAGTTTTTATCAAAACTACTTGGTTTTTATACAAACTGTGGAATATATTTTTCTCTTTGTAGGACACTCTACATCCTTCCTGAATTCCAAGCATTGAATTAATATAAATGAAGAGATCAGAAAAGAGGAGGTGAAATATTTTGACTTTAAATTAAGACTGATAGTCAAAATCGTCCACATCTCTTAAAATGATCTAACAATAAGTGGTAATCAAGTGAAATCTAAATAGAAAACATGAAAATGGAACGTATTATTCATTGAGAAAGAAGGAAACTAAATATGAAGGTATTGGGTTGGAAATGTTAAGAGGATAAGAAATACTTCGAGTACAGGATAGAGATGCCTCAGAAAGGAGTATGTAGACGTATGAATAGCATAGAAGAATAAGAACCCTCGATCCAAACATGTTGTAAACAGTGGACTGCCAGCCTGTTAATTGAGTTTACGTCCACATGAATACTTGAAAATTATTTTGATGTGTTTTTAATGGTCTGGACTTTGTATTTAAATACTATGGTGAAGTAACCTCAAGGCCACATCAATATGTGCAGAATGCAATACCTTTAGGGACAAGATTACAGTGCTTTTAATTAAACAAAATATAAAATGGAAAAATTATAGGAATAAATGGAGCACGTAGATTTTTGGAATTAATCTCAGTGGGAAGTTAGTCGAAGATGAAAATGATATTGACAAGGGTGATATTTGAGACTTATTCTTAAATTACAATCATCTCAGATTAAAAAACTAGTGCTCCATAAATAATATAATGAAAAAATATATGATTGAATAAGAAACGAAGAATTTACGGGAAGAGAACACAAAAAAGGGAAGAAAATATTTTCATGAGAGGGATAAATAGAAGACGGATAGTCAAAATCGTTCATATCACTTACGGTGAATTAGGCGGTGATCGAGGAGCAACCGATATTTTTGTTTCTCCATTTTTAGCGTTTGGATTGATCACTATATCGTGTAAGTACATTTGTACATTTCGTGCTACCCGTTTGAGTATCCACTTGTTCCTGACCTTTCTATTCCCTTTCATTATTCCAGGTTGCTGTTGAAGGCAGAGGGAGGAGGAGGCAGAAGTGGACCGCCCCTAGTGGTGGAGGTTACACCACCCACGCCGCCTGAGGTCCCCGCCTCCGAAAACCTTGGGGCGGGAGAAGGGGATGAAGAAGATGATGACGGCCCTCTCGACTTACAGTACTTGTTTGAAGAGAGGGTCGTCCCCCTGCCGCACATTGCCGAGGAGGACGAGGAAGGAGCAGAAGAAGAAGACCAGCTCATCCCGATGTGGATCTTCCATGAGGGTGAACCCCAACATCTATTCGCCGCCCCTGGGGGGCAGGGCGCCCCCGTCGTGGAGAATGGCAGACGCGATGCGAACCTGCACCCTCCGGGGGTAGTGGAGGCGCAGTGGGATGGGCCCGGGGCCGTTGGCTGAGCATCTGCCACACCGCCCCGGAGAGCTCGCCGAGTCTTCCTCGGCGGTAAGTACTTCTTCTCCCCTGGAATTCTCCTTAGTGGGTGCACCACAAGTTACCGAATTCTGGAATCGACATCCCTTTACCCGTACCCTGAATTGAAAGGTTCATACATGCCAATTGTGCAAGCCACAATACAGCATTCATCATCATCATCATCGGCCGTTAATCCTAGGACTGGTTTGACGCAACCCTCTACTCCGTTCTTGTATCGTCCAACCTCTTCATATTGATGCAACTCCTCTCATTACCATCCTTTACAACTTGCTCCATATACCTCATACTAGACCTGTCTTTTCCAATTTTCCCGTTTACGTTTCCCCCGATGGTTGTATTCATCAGGCCATCGTGTCTTAAGATATGGCGTATTAAGTTCTCCCGTCATCTTTTTAAGGGTTTCAGTAGACATGTCTTCTCCCCCACTCTTCTGAAGACTTCTTTATTTGTCACTCGATCGGCCCATTATATTTTCATCATTCTTTCAAAGCACCACATTTCAAATACTTCCAGTTTTTATTTCTCTGCACCTTTTACTGTCCATACTTCGAGGCCATATAGTAGAATTTTCCAGATATACCTGTATTCTAAAGAAAAATTTCCTCACTTCCACGCTTGTATTTGCAGCTGTAAGCAGAATCCTCTTTTGGAAAAATAAACTTTTCTCCTGATCAATTCTATTGGCAATTTTTAATTTACTTCTTCCATTACAGGTCTCTCGGATTCCCAGGAACAAAACTCTTCCATTTTTTGTTTTCCTAGTTTAACATTTATTCTGGCTTCTTTTCTCCTACTGCATGCCAATACCTTAGTTTTCTTTTTATCAAGCTTCAGGTGATATGCGGTCAATATACTTTCCATATTTCTAGCAACTTCATCAAATCTCCTTCCGTTTCTGCCATGACTGCTATATCTTCGGCGAATCGCGGCATACTGATTTTTTCTCCGCAGATAAACTCCCGGAGATTTTCCTTTGACTTCTTCGATGGCTTTCTCGATGTAGACATTGAATAATACGGTCACGGTGCACATCCTTTCCTCACTCCTTTTTATATGCTTGTTTCTGGGCTGCTGGGTCCTGATTTGATTATGATACTCCAGGATCATGTTCCAATCCACGATGTCAAATACCTTCTCCAAATCTACATATGCAGCATACGTTGGTAGATACTTCTCAAATCACTTCTCTATAAGTAGCCTGTGGGCCAAAATGGCTTCTCTTGTGCCCTTGTTTCTTCTAAACCCGAATTGCTCCCCATCCAGAATTTCCTCCGCTTTTCCTTCTATTTTTCTATAGATGATCTCGTCAATATATTAAAGGCATATGTCTTCAGGCTCATGGTCCTAAAATGTGTGCAGTTATCATCGCCATTAAATGTGTTCACTGTGGACCTATTTCCCCTATGCTCTCTCACATATCACCAAAACCCTTTAGGATACCTATCTAAATATTCTCATTCGTTTACGCTAAATTTCTCTTTCCACGGCTTAAATTGAGTACAATATATTTCTCACCATTAGAGGTATTTATCGCGGTATTGTTACTAAATTTTAATATGAAAAATTACACTTGCTGAATGCTAAATCCATGTAGTAAATCTTAGTTACTTTTTACACATAAATGTAGAATAGAGAGTCATGGAATGGAAAAATTAGAATAGTAATAGGCTTTAAAACTTCAGTCATCAGCCATAGCATCCAAGCTTGCATATGTATGTCACTCAGTTCAAACACCAGCTATAACTTGTAATTAAGAAATATACATCAATTATAGCACGGGAAATACTGGACAAACGCATTTCTTGGAGTTGTCAAGGGGAGGGCTTAGCAAGGAATCGGTCGCACCGTTTTCCAGCGAAACATTTGCGTGATGCTGCTTTTTCATAATGGGCTGCATATCGAGTAGGTATGTTTTCGGAAAATCTCTTAGATAATAATAATTACTTGTAATAATACGTTCAAACTTCTTTAAGAACCAGCATATTGCATGTTTTTTTCACTCAATGTGACGATGACTGCCCGCTCGACTTACAGTACCTGTTCGAAGGAGGGTCGTACCCCCACCGCGAAGGGCGGTGGTCCGAGTCCCCCTGCCGCCCATTGCCGAGGAGGACGAGGAAGGAGCTGAAGACGATGACCAGCTCATCCCGCTGTGGATCTTCCAGGAAGGCGAACCCCACCATCTATTAGCAACCCCTTGGGGGCAGGGCGCCCCCATCGTGGAGAATGGCTTTCTAACACCTTGGCGGCCCTGCACCCTCCAGGGGTTGAGGAGGCCTAGTAGGATGGGCTATGGGGTGATAGCCCCTTGGTCGTTGACTGAACATCTGCCACACCTCCTCTGAGGGCTCGCCGAGTCTTCCTCGGCGGTAAGTAGGTACATCTTCTCTACTGGGGGCCGATTGTGTAACTCGGCTAACGTTCGATCGTTAGTGACCCGTTCACTCTCGATCGAGCTCACCGTCTTCGAACGAGGATGAAAAGTGCGATTGTATAAGCTCGATCGTCAGCAGGCAATCGAAAGTTACGGTGTTGTCAGATTTACAGCATATTTCGCACTTGTTTCTCTTGTACGCATGCGCAAAGAGCTTATTTTGAAGTAGTTGCATTTGTTTTGAATATCAAGAATTAATAATAAACATTACAATGCCTGAAAATTTAAGATAACTTCCTCACGAGTATTATACAGTGGCCTCAATGCGTTCCCAATTGATAAATTAATTCATAATTACTTGTCATACCCTGACTTTCACAGATAATTATCAAAAACGTCTGATTAATTCGCAACTCATAATATTTCATTATCACTCAAATTTTGTTCTCTATTGCTGATAATGCATAAAAAATGGTACGTCATGTTGAAATTCTATATTATCACTCCGGATATTCTCGTCATGTAATTTAACTAATGTGCTACGGTTCACTGTAAATATCATTTAGCAAAACTACGCTCAACGTATTGGCACATATATATGCATCTTCAGACAGAAATTAATTAGGTTATTTATAGGTACACAATTAAATACTATCCTCAATCTAGTCCCCAGCATTAAAGCAATAGTCAACCTTTATTACTATTGAAACACTTTCACAGCGTTCTCCATCACATCAAAGATAAATACCTATGAAACTCACTTTTAAAATTCCGTGCCGCCTGTCTCTCTTGTAGCATACCTATTTTCCCATAACCAGATTTCTTGTACGTAGGTACACGATAACCTACCGTGAGATATATAAGGCAGCATTAAATAATTTACACAACTTCTCCAGGCACACACAGCGGCACACAAATAAAGGCACAATCCTATGGCTAATGACATCAAGGCGAGTGAATGAAAAGATTATCTTTTGAGTAGGCAAAATTTAATGAATAAAGCATAACGAGACAGCATGTGTTGCATAAGGCGACAAAAATCATCACCCTTTCACTTGGAAGTAAACAACAACAGTCATAATTTAAAACACTCTCAAACAACACAGTAATCCCTTACGAGGGCAAATCGTAATGCTTATTGATAATTAGACATTACCTGCCTTAAACGTAGACGGAATAATTATTTCAACACAATAACATTGGACACCACTATGCAATGAAATAAAAATATGTCACTTGGGGTGGGAAATTTTACTGAATGAAGAATAACAAAGCACTACACTGTTTATCCTTTCACCACTTTCACTGGGACGTAAACAATCACACTTACAAGACAAGAGAAATCCCCCTCACTTCAATTCACATAGATTGCAAATCTTAATTTAAGGCAATAGGTGAAACGACGAAATAATTGCCGACAACAATTTTCTCTGACATCTGTATAGATACTATAATACATGCAATCCATCACAGTTCACTAAAAACATTGTCAATCGCTGAAGTGCCACAATGTGTAGTCACAACACACGCTATATCTTCACTATGTATTATTCTCACCGTAAGTGGCATTGCTCAAGTGAAACTGTTGATGCCAATGCTGAAATTAAAAGTTGAAATTATATGTAACAGTCCGATAGCTTGTTTTAAATTGCTATTCATTACATTCACCCACCGAACGTTGCTATAATTATTCTAATTAATTCACTCTGTCACATCATACACAGCTTTTTAAGCAATTTGATACTTCAAATTACATTCTTATTCCGTAATAGTTCAAACAACGTTCCTCACAACGATAATTTATCACTTATACATGAAAATGCAAACAAAAACAAACCTTCCAACGATTGAAAATGGCCGTAACGTCAAGTATATAGCAGTCGACGGGTTTCCTTCGATCGTGAGCCGAAAAACCTTCGAACGTAAAGTTACACAATCGCGCCTTCAATTGTTTTCGAAGAATTACCCACAACACCACGGAATACGGCTCTTTACGTTCGAACGTAAAGTTATACAATCGGCCCCCTGGAGAATGGAATCACCCTTGGTGGCAGCATCACAAGAACCAATTTCTGGGATTCTTATTCTTTTTTCCATGCCCTGAAATGAAAGTGTTTATACATGCCAATTGCACGTGACACAATCTAGAATAAGAATGATAAAACCTGTTCAAAATAAGATAAAATGGGGGGTGACTTTTTAGTCACTGAATTAGTCACTGATTTAGTCACTGCCCTGTGGAGATTACACCTTACCCTGAAGGTGGTGGGATTCAGATACATTACACTGACTCTATTTTTATGTTGAGGAAGGAATTGTAAAGTCTCTTCTGGTAGACCCATCCACGAGACAATGGGTGAAGGTCGAATAACAAATGGAGTTTTAGCTTCCCAATAAGTAACTTCAGAAAGGTACCTATGGTGCATTGTATGGTCTAATAAGTGATATTGTCAATCCTCTCTCGGGAAAGGTAAAAGAAAAAAAAACACAATATCCTTTTGGCACAATGGATAACCCAAAAAAAAAAGAAATAAATTTCTGTCAACTACCGGGCCAATACCAGCGAGCTGTGATAGGACTCTGCCCAAGCAGTGGTGGAAATGGCTTTGAGTTCATCTCCTTGCCAAATGCTTGCGAGATAGCAGAGTTAAGAGGAGAGGGAAGTGGAAGTGATTTAAGTTTTATTATTATTATTTATTTTTATTTAGAATTATTTATTCAAGTTTCCATTGAAAGTAGAATAATGCCTGAGGCAATGATAGAAGACTGGTGCAAGGTATTATGTGATACGAAAAATAAGATATAGACAGCCGACACTGGCCATGATGTAAGTTGTGAAAACAAATGGTGTTCAATACGAAAAGTAAAAATCTGGTCCAGATGCATCTGGAAATATTAGGTTATAGGGTGTCTTAGATACATCTACCTACTAGAGGAACTGTCATTATGTCATAGAGTCAATACCTAGGTGTAGCATCACATAGGAGCGGAAATGTAGGAGGATCATCCATGCATAATAGATGAAAAACACATATCGCTTTTTGAAATTCCCACATAGTTTAATAATACTCGAGGTATGCATACATTAAGAAAATATTAAGTCGATAGTACAAGGCACAGTAAAGTAAAAGGAGCATGAAGGTAGATGATTGGAATGGATTGGTAGTTGAATGTCATTATAAGGGCAACAAGGGAAACAAATGTATTGTTAATCGCTAATTAAGAAATTTTTAATAGAGTGCTTTTGCCATAGCCATATAAAATGCTATTCAATACTTCCCTTGCAATGGATTGCATCGGGTCCAACAAATTACTTATTGATTACAACTACTATTGCCTGCTAATGATATTTAGCAATCAGTCTTATTTGTTCATGTATAGCCTATTGATAAAATGGTCACTACACACTGAGGTATCTGCAATGTCAAGCACTATATTGCGAAAAATGGACTACTCTTTGTACGATATTTCATCAGGAGATGGAAAAGTATCAATATTTCTCGGCAATATTCAAGTTAAATGAAATATGAAATATCTGGCGCATTACACAGCACCTCTAGGCCATATCTCAATGTATATAGTATAGAGAAAACTAATTAAAGAGACGTGGTTGCTAGCTCATTCGCTGGGGCATAACTTCTGCATCACTCTCGTATTTTTCAAGGCATCTGCTGAAATAGGCATACAAAGGCCTTGTGGGATGGGCCATGGGGGTGGCGGCCCGGGGGATGACAGCCCCTGGGTCGTTGACTGAACATCTGCCACACCTCCTCTGACGGCTCGCCGAGTCCTCCTCGGCGGTAAGTACAATTTTCACCTGAAGAATGGAACAACCCTTGGTGGGAGCATCACATGATACCTGTTTCTGGAATCGTTGTTCTTTTTCCCACAATCTAGCATTCTAATGATAAAACCTGATTAAAATGAGATAAAATTGAGGGAGAATTATTTGACATTTGGGATATAATGATATCAATGCAATTCATGAATTATTTTCATCAGCGTAATTGAAAGTTTGTTCGCTACCGGCATTAGTTTTATTAAACTTGATGGAATGAATCTCTTTCCTGTATTTTTAAAAAATAGAATGGACAGTAACATATTGATTTGTTTATTAAAGATTCAGGGTTATTATATTCAGAGGTAGGGGATTTCCCTTATCTGATGTGACATCATGTAAATAACAGGACTTGCGGTAAAATATATATAATGAATTTCGATAGCATTGTAACGATATCAGTTAATTTAGTCGCTGTCCTATGGAGATTACACATTCCCCTAAAGGTGATGGGATTCAGATACATTACACTGACTCTATTTTTATGTTGAGGAAGGAGCAGTAAAAGTCTCTTCTGGTAGATCCATCCACGAAACAATGGGTGAAGCTCGAATAACAAACGGAGGTTTCTGCTTTCCAATACAGTAACTTCAATAAGGTACCTATATGTTGCACTGGAATGTCTTATAAGTGATATTGTCAATCCTCTCTCGGGAAAGGTAAAAAAAAACTCAATATCCTTATGGTACAATAGATAACCCAAAAAAAAGGAATAAATTTCTGTCAACTACAGGGCCAATACCAGCAAACTGTGATAGGACTCAGTCCAAGCAGTGGTGGCCAGTCTTGCCAAATCCTTGCGAGATAGCAGAGTTAGGAGGAGAGGGAAGTGGCAGTGATTTATTTATTCAAGTTTTTCATTGAAAGTAGAATAATGTCTGAGGCAATGACAGAAGACTGCTGCAAGGTATAATGTTATGATATAATGATATAATGTTATAATATATAATATATAATATTGCATAATATAACATATAATGATATAATGTTGCAAAAAATAAGATATAGACAGCCGACACTGGCCATGATGTAAGTACTAAAAACAAACGTTGTTCAATACGAAAACTAAAAATATGGGCTAGATGCATCTGGAACTATTAGGTTATAGGGTGTCTTAGATACATCTAGCATCACATAAGAGCGGAAAAGTAGGAGGATCATCCATGTGTTATAGATGAAAAACACATATCGCTTTTTGAAATTCACTCACAGTTTATCAATACTCGAGCATACATTAAGAAAATATTAAGTCGATAGTACAAGGCACAGTAAAGTAAAAGGAGCATGAAGGTAGATGATTGGAATGGATTGGTAGTTGAATGTCATTATAAGGGCAACAAGGGAAACAAAAGGATTGTTTATGGCTAATTAAGAAATTTGTAATAGATTACTTTTGCCATAGCCATAGAAAATGTTTCTCACTACTTCCCTTGCAATGGATTGCATCGGGTCCAACAAATTACTTAATGATTACAACTACTGTTGCCTGCTAATATTTACTAGAAATATGTCTAATTTGTTAATCTACAGCTGATTGATGAAATGGTCACTACACACTGAGGTGGTTTCAACTCATTTGCTGGGCCATAACTTCTACATTACTCTCGTATTATCTAAAGCCCTGTACACACGGCGCCTTGGATGGTATGGTCAATGGCAGACATTCCGTCGCCATCTGTGGAATATTTGGATGGCGACATCTATGGAAGCAATATGTATCACTCCTGTGTACACACGGTGCCAGGCGAGCGCGTAGAAACAGTTGAACTCAACTTGGAACTGATTATATTATTCAAAGGCACATATGCATAAATATTAGCTGAACTGGGAATATAGTATGCGAGTAGACAAATTGCAACAGAATTAATTGAAAATATTTCAAATCAAAAAACAAAATCAACAATCAACAATCAAAATGAATCTTGATTCACTGATGTTTAAATAAATGAATTTGGCATTTCAATAAACCAAACGTAAGTGGCCGTGATAATTTGATAATATTTTAGTAAGAAGTCATATGAAATTATTGAGGCAGGATATCTCGAGATACGAAAAATTTGCCGGCATGTTTTCCACTGTTAATTTCCAAAATTTTTAAACGTAATTAAATTCAACAAAGACTACCAAACCCACACAGTTATTTCAATAACAAGCATTTTACTTAGTATATTTAAACGTATACTCAGTGTTAATATCAATGAATTTCGTAAGATCTTGGGAATTCACTCGTACTTTGTCGTCTTCAACTTCTTCGTTTTCCACTGAAACCAGCAATGCTAGCAACGATATGGCAGGAAAAATAGCACACGCTCTATCTCTTGCAACTTGCTTGCGATTACATTGCATGCCACCAGGCTTGCGATATAAGCGTACAGACGGCGACATCTCTCGCCGGAAGTATCGTAAGCAATGCTCGGTACCAGAAATCTCACCGTGTGTACAGGCCGTAAGAGATCTGTTGAAATAGGCAGCCAAATCCATACAGGTATGTAGGAAGTGCACTGGATCTTTTAATTATATGCATGCCTAATGTTTATTATGCTGCATGCATGACTTTTTAATATGTGACTACAATGATGAATTATTCTTTTTGCTAAGGGATATATGCCATACATGACTGTGGCTTTCTCTAATTTACACTGCAATTCCATGGAGAATTTCCCACCATTCAAATTATTCTGTGGAATGGCAGTGGATTCTTTTAAGGGAATTGTTTTATTATAAATTTATATGACGATGTTTGAATATTCCTCATTACCACATATTTCATATTTTGACGTAAACTTCACACTATTAGTCCCTGATTCTACGTATCTATGTTCCTTCTCGTTTTTCTGATGTGGCGGAAATAAGGTGTTCCCAAGTAAGTGTCAGTGTGTCCGCCGTTCCATGGCCACAACCTACACTACGCGACTCCAGCGACAACAGGTTATGAGCCCAGGATTTCCTAGAGGACATTACATTATAAATTTTGGCTAGAAAGACGGCAAGGATACGGTGACGAAAAGTACTTTTACTGAGCGAACGGACTACCATTTTTTTTAAGGTTAAGAGAAATGAGAACGCTTCGCCCGGAGCGAATTGGACCATAAACACTGTATCATCGTCAATCCCAACTGCTATTTTCAATAGAGCCCAAATTGGAAGGAACTGGTAACTTCACGACCTGGAAAGTGAGAATGAAAATGGCGTTATAGGGCATGATCTGTGGTCAAGCGTAGATCTTCCGTTCGATGATTATGGACAGCTGATTCCTTATGAAGACAAAAAGAAAAATCAAATGGTATTAGCGTGTATTATTGTAAATGTGAAACCACAGGGTCATAACTGTGCAGCTACGTGAATTACGGCTAAAGACGTTTGGGACTCTTATATTGAAAGCGTATGAAATTTCGGGACCACAAAGAAGCATTGCTCTTGTGAGACGTTAAATTAGCATTAATTTTGAGAAATACCCGAGCATGGAACAATACGTGGCCGTTATATTGGATGTGGCTCAGAAATTGAAAGACATTGGTAAACAGTATGAAGACTTTTGAAACACGCGTTTACGGTCGGTGGTTACCTGAAAACGTTTTTCCTTTTGTACTGGCAATGGAGGGTAGTAATATCGGTATCACTACCGAGTGGTTAGCTAAGAAACTGACAGACCTGTTATACGACGCATATGCTATGAGTGCACCTCTACTGAACACTTAGCTAGGTATTGCTCGAAGAGAAGGCAGCAATACAAAACGTCCCGTGGTACCTGTATATAGGCGATATGGACGAGGCTGCAGTGCAAGAGGCAGTGGCGGCCACAAAAGCAACGTCCATAACAGCGGTGTCCAGGGTGGTAAACATATCTTAGCTGGAAGCAGCACTGCGACAAGACAAGACCGCACCATTCACGGGGGAAAGAAGAATCAGCAACCCAGTCGTGGAAAGGGTTGGACCTTCTTCTAAGCACTTCATACAACAATTGCAGAAGAAGAAGATAATATCTGGAAAATGGAATCGGTTGCAAGCAGTCATCTTAGTGAAAGGTTTGATTGGATGTTTGATTTTAAACACGCGAACTGAAGTAACTGTTACAAAAAAATAGAAGAATCACTAGGCGTTATTATTTTGTATCTGTGAAGTTACTTGGTTTCGTAAAAATTAAGACTATTTCAATTGTGAATTATGAACCAGAATTCGGAGTAAATCTTCTGTCGATCAGTGCAATTCGTCGCAAGGGACTTTGTTCAGTCTTTCCTGTTAAAGAATGTAAAATATTTAATGATGATCAACTGCAATGTAACGGTGAGGTCTTGGCAACTGCACGAAAATCGGGCGGCCTCTATAAATTAAATACAGTGGGGGTATGTAGCCATGGGGTGTCAAAAGATAGTTACGAAACTATTCCTACTTTGCAAACTTCACTAGCGGAGTTTAAAGACCGATCTCATGAATTATGGCTTAAACGTTTTAAGCAATTAAATGGGTTAACTACTGGATATAGTTTTGATATAGTTGATTATAGTCCTTGTGAAGGTTGTTTTGATGGTAAACAAGAAATGTTACCATTTAAGGAAAGTGGGTGCCGAAAAGGAACTGAAGTGTTGGGCATCATCCATGAAGATCGTAATGGTCCAATGGGTGAGACAGTATGGGATTGCCATGAAAAATGTCCATCCTCGGCATACATCGACCTACCAGAAAGGTAGGTGCGGCCTTGTCTCTTCACTCCCCTTTTCATTTTCTTATGATTTATTCACAATAGGTTTTTTTTGATAGAATTTTTCTGATTAAAAGCCCTCCCCCTTCTTTATAAGTATCCTTTGTGTTTCTTTGGTGGATCGGGGAATTACGCCATCGGGGCAAGAATAATCCATGAAAAAAGTATACCAGGTACCCCGCAGCTGAACGGTGTTGCAGAGTGAGCAAATAGGACTGTTGTGGAGATGAAGCTAAGTATGCTTCATGATGCTGGGCTAGTAACCAAAATTAGGGTCATGCTGTTCAAAAAGCAGTCTATTTGAGAAATAAATCACCTACAATCGCAGTTAAAGGTAAGACATATGGGGAAGCATGGACAAGTAGAAAAGTAGACCTTAGACATCTTGAAATATTTGGATTTAAGGCAGCACATCAGGATCCAAAGAACATTATAAGTAAATGGGATAAGCTAAGTCAGCAGCTAATTTTTGTGAGGTATAGTGAGACCACTAATGGACATATATATGTAGACCCAGAGAACCCGCGAAAGGTGATCAACAATAGGTATGTAGTTTCCTTTGAGATTATATTTTGAGAGATACATCCCCTGCTTGAAAATTACTTTTTAGAAACATGCCAAGTATAATATTGCGGGAATTATTATGGCAAATGAATCATGCTGGCATAAAATAAAGTAATGCGGTTGACGTTGTTACTGGTGACACATTTAAATGTTCCGGAGATTTGCTGGATTGAAGTAAATTCACTAGTTGTATTCTAAATGTACACTCAGGTGTCCTACTGATGGGTAGCGTTCTAGAATAGGAATTGAAAAATTCATCCAGACTTCTTCCTTGCTGCAACTAAATTTTCGCTTCTGAAACATTTGCACCCTGTCTGCCATTGAATAAGTCTTTTTTTACTTCAGAAACAGCCTGATCGATACCTTTAAAAACGTATTTGTTGATGTATCATGATTTTTTTCAGGACAGAAGTGACTTTGAAAGCAATAGATTTTTAGGATCTAACCACACGTCATCAATTTCAATCTCGTGGTAGCTGCATATAGTTCAGTTTAGATTCTAACAGTACATCCCCTATCACCAGGCTTTCTTCTCCTACATAGTGGACATCCCTTATCACTAGTTGCGCTTCCTGAATATACTGTCTTTTATATTTCTTCGTAAATTTACCATCAACCAAAAAAGGAGAATTCTTATTTATGTTCTCAGTTATCTCAACTCTGATAAGTATTGCAAATTCAGTAGATCTTATCTTATCCTTCACCCGAATCAAGATATGAGCATGTGGAAGTCCTCGTTTTCGTCAATCATTGAAATACATACAAAACTTCTTTCCTTCAAATACGGCTGCCATAGTAATGATGCTGATAACGTTTGTGTAAACACTCCAGGAATAAGTTCTCACCGATCCACAGATTTTTGACCTTGCAGCAAATGAATTTGAATTTTCTGGTATGCTAAATTAGGTGTGACATAGATCATTGTGTCTTGAGTATACTCCTGCATGTGCTTTGGACTATCTGTCATTGAGAAAGATAAGATTTCCATCTTCCCAGCTGATTTGGATCGTCATCGTTCAAAATTGCATACATAAGATGAATGTATCCATCGCTACATATTCTCGCTTTATTGTTCAAATGTAGAGGAGACGCTTACACTCTATCTTAGCGTACATGTCCACTACAAATTGATGAAACAACTGTGTGCACTTCAATGTTTGGTTCTTCTGTACACTTGGCATGATATTATAAACTTTAATGTTTATTGCACCGACTTCCTTTTCCGATACAACATTTTCTGTCAAACGATTAATCCGTGAAATCCCAAAATAGTAGCCATCGTCACATTGCCAAAATATTGGTGGGTTTAGAAACGCATCATACTATTAGTGTGATTCTGAAACACGTGTTACCAAGATCTTTCGTTTTGAATGATAATGTCATGTTTTCAAAGTTATGTCAGCTGAGTCTTTTTCTCGTTTTTCTTTAAGGCCTTTACATTTATCTTGATGCAATCCTTTTCACACGCCTATCTGACAGTCGAGTGTCTCTATGTTAAGGTGTTTCAATTTACTTTGATGTAATTGCTTTTGCTCTCACATCTGACAAATTAAACTCTCTCTTATTTTCAACGCCCTTGATGTAAGTTATATTCAACGCCTATTTGAGGTGCGATTCTCTCTTTATTATGCATTTTTATCTGGATTATTTGGTAGTGTCATCTTCAACATAGGTCATCAATCCTAGGATTGGTTTGACGCTTCATTCCATTCGATTCTTCTATCGGCCAACATCTTTAACATTAACGTAATTCCTCTCTTTTACGTCATTCACAACCTGTTACACGTATCCTTAGCGAGGACTGCTTTTCCGATTTTTCTTTTGACATTTCCTACGACGATTTTCGTCATTAGGCCATTTTGTCTTAAGAAGGGACCGATTTAGTTGTCCCTGCTTTTTTTTCTCTTTTCTTCCACTCTACTTAGGACCTCCAAGACGATCCATTTAATCTTCATCGTTCTTCGGTAGCACCACATTTCAAATAATTCCACCCTTTTCTTCTCCGAAGCTCTCATCGTCCATGCTTCACTACCGGAAAGCAACATGCTCCAGTTGTACGATTTGATGAACTGTTTCCTTATTTCTACACTTGTCTTTCCAGCTGTAAGTAGATTACTTTTGATAGAATGCCCTCTTTGCCTTGGCTATTCACTGTACTTTTCCTTCTTGCTTCGTCTATCGTTTGTAGCTGGACTTCCCGTGTAACAGAACTCTTTCACATTTGCAAGTATTTATTTCCTGGTTTAACGTTGGTTCTGGCCTCTACTCTCTTACTTCACACAAATATCTTAGTCTTCTTACGGATATTCAACTGATATCTTTCTATGGTTATATAATCTTATTCCGATCCCTTTCTGTCTCTGTTATGAGTGCTATGTCTCCAGCAAATCGCAGCATGCTAATTTTTTATCCGCGTATATTCAATTAAGAGGAATTCTTTTCGATTTTACAGATTGATCTCTTCATGTAAACAAAAAAATTACGGGAAACATTGCACAACCTTGTCTCACTCCTATCCTTATTCCTGTTTTTTCAGTGCTTGGTCATAATTTTATCACAGCTACTTGGTTTTTTATAGAAACTGTAGAATATATTTTGCTCTCTGTAGGACACTCCGCATTTTTCCTGAATGTCAGGCATTGATTTCCAATCCACGTAGCCAATATGATCTATACGTCCTCGGGTAACGGCTACTTCCTCTCTCCTATATTTCTGAATAGATGACGTCCACTATCCAGTGCTATTATTTACAGCAATTCCTCCTCAGTGAGCCTCTGAAGATCTTCAATGGGGCGGATCCAGTCAAGGTCGATATTTGGTGTGCTAAGCGTGAGTTTATCAGCCGTGTCCGCTGTGTCGTTGCCGGCATGCCATAGCAATTGACTTCCCTGGTCTGTGGTGACTCGTAGGGGCATGCCGAGTTGAGAGTGCGTCCACGCAAAATGCTTCCTGGTCCGTCACGGGAATTGCCTGGGGCCCCCCGTGAGAAAGGGGCGACACACCTGAGACAGTAACGGAAGCCTTATGGACAGGGCATGGTGATGAGATCCAGGTGAGCATGGTCGAACCTACTTGAAGGTGACGATAAAGAACCGGGTAGTGCTGCAACGAGGCGAGTGGCCTTTGCTCGTAGGCACTAAATGCAGCCCGGAGCCCAACGCCGGCAATTGGTGAATAGAGAGCCAGACAAAGCGCTGCTGGGCAAGTTTCACCTTGACTTGCTGCCTGGGTGCGATAGTTAATGGCGCTGAAAATTGCATGTCAAAACGGCTTCGTGGTGAAAGGACGGACGGTCGCAGTTGATGCATCGTTAAAACAGCTTTGTTTTCATTCGGCATATGAACCAGGCTGAGCTTCAAGCCGGTCCCTTCCCGTAGAAATGTTTTCAACCCCACGTCTTCATGCTGTGTTGTAGCAAGCGCAGCTAAGTCCATTAGCGCTGAGAGAAACTGCACTCGAGAAAGAGCGTCATCAACCTTGTTTTGCTTCCCTGGAACATGCCTGACGTCAGTGGTGAGCCAGAAGATGAAGTCCAGGTGAGGAAAATTGACGTAGTTAGTGATTTTCGGGCATTTTCTGGAATGCATAGGTGATCGGTTTGTGGTCCGTGAAGATGACGTTGTCCCATGCCTCTACCATGTGTCGAAAATATTTGACATCGATGTAGAAGGCGAAGAGTACTCGACTGTGTGCACGGTATTTTCCTGCGGCTTCAGTTAGTTTCTTAGAGAAGAATCGAAGAGGCTTCCATTCGCGTTGACCTGCTGCTGGAGTATGACGCCGACCGCGGTGTCCAATGCATCGCTGACTACTGAAAGTGGTGAGCCATCCTTGGGATAATCGAGGAGGGTGGCAGAATTGAGCCGATCCTTACATCCGGCTGCTGAAATAACCTCCGACGTCCGAACCACGGGCGAGTGAGTTTACCGGTAAGGAGCGCGTTAAGCGGAGCTTGGGTTTCCGAGGCCTTGGGTACAACACGACGATAGAAGTTAAACACACCCAGAATATGTCAAAGACCTTTGACTGTCGTTGAGCTTTTGCACTCTTCAATGGCGATGACTTTGTCGGGTAACGAGCACGTACCTTTGCTGAAAACAAGGTAGCCGAGGAATTTGACGGACGCCCGAACGAAATCACATTCCTTGCATCAAGGACAACGTAATATTTTCGGAATCATTCCAATATGTTCAAGTTATTCCTCCTCCGAAGTTGATTCCACCAGTACTTCGTCGATGCAACTTTAGCAATAGTCCAGGCCCCTAAGAACCGCCTCCATAAACCGTTGAAATGTTTTTGCCTCATTATGAATCCCAAAGGGTTATTAAAGGAAATACAAATAATCCCATTGAATGGGTTTTTGCGGTGTTCGGGACGTCTTCATCAGCGAACGGAATCTGGTTGCAGGCCCGGATCAAATCCATCGTGGGAAAAAACCCCTTTTCCCTGGAGAATGTCAGGAAAGTCTTGGATATGTCTAACGGGGTAACGATAGGACACTGTCCGCGCATTAAGGGCGCGATAGTCTCCGCACTGCCGTCACCCGTTGTTCTTCCCCTTAAGGAATAAGTGAAGGAGGGAGGAGCATGAATTTTTGGAAGACCGAGAGATGCCTAAATGAAGCATAGCCTCGAACTCCTTTTTCCTAGAGTGACCTTGAGTGAATCGGGTGCTGGACGTCACGGGTTACTTGCAACGGGTGGTCCAGCCGTCGTCCGGATGTGGTCCCTTGTCGCATGTTTAGTATCCCTTGGGTTCCTTCCCGACTTGTTATTTTCGGGAATTGGATCATGAGATGGTGTTGCTTAGACGCGCCGGTGACAGTTTTAATGGACGAAATATCTCACTCGGCAACCTGACCCCAAGCAGCGAGTTGTGTTAGTCCATCCAGAAGACGCTTGTCTCGTAGGGCCACAAGAAGTCCATTATAAACAAGAAAATCCGCGCCGATTGTGGGCTTCGAAACCTTCGCTACCACAAACCTCGGGGTTAGAATTCTGCCACTTCCAAAAACAAGGGAGAGTGTAATTGTATCGTAGGTTGCGAACGGCGTTCCGTTCGCTTCTGACAGTGCGTGGTCATATTCTTCACGCCGGCCTGGTTCCGCACTGCGAGAAGACTCATATCTGCTCCCGTGTCGATGAGAAATAGCATCTTGAGGACCGGTCAGAGACGAGCAGGTGGCGCGTGCACGGGGAGGAAACATTAACCGCCATTAACGATTGCCCATGTCGTTTCCCGAGCAGGGTTTCCCATTTACAGGAATTTTCTTCAAAGCACCAAAGATACCTGCAGATTCCTTGCGCGCTGCGTGTTCCTCCGAGAGATGAACTACGATTCCTGCTCCGGCTCCGTGAGGCACATGCGTTAAGGGCAGCGATTCCTTGTTTCTACCCCGCGACTTATTGGCCGAGCATTTAGGTAAGTTGGGAAATATTCAGATTCAACAGGGCTTTGTGGGGCGTCAATGGCCGCCGAAATTTTCGTGAATTTTCGGGCGCTGAACAGGAAGCCTCGGCCATGTCGTCTCCGTGGGCTACCAGGGCTTTTAGTTGGCTCTCCTTTATAATCACGAGCGCAACCTGAATGCCCTTTAGTAAGCGACTCAGCCAAAGCGTCTTCATCATGGATTCCGGTACCGTGGAATCAGCTGATCTTTGCAGGCGACGCAAAAATTGTGAGGGTTTGTGATCACCTTTCTCTGCTCGTTGTAAAAGCTGGCGAGTTTTCTCCTCCTGAAAGTTACTAAGGCGTTTGATGATTTCCCCTTTAAGCCTCAGGTACTTGCCTTCCGGCGTCGGTGACATAATGATGTCCTTTACCTTCACAGCATGCCTCGACAGTATGGTTCCTCCGACGTAGTCGAACTTCGTACCTCCCGTTCTGATGCCTGCGCTGTCGAAACTGCCTTCTAACATCGGAAACCAGAGTGCTGGGTCAAACATTCACGGTACATTTTGGCACCGTGACACGTGTGAAGGATTGCTCTCCGTCGGTCATTGAACCTTTGTGGCTGGTCTTCGGGATCTGAAAGTCCATCTCGGACGGCGATGATTGGTCTTGCTCCCGTGGAGTGAAGGCTTGCCGTAGGTGAGCGGTTGCGGTGAATTTCTGGCGGAACGGCGAACGTAGCGACGACGATTTCGGTCAGGAAGACAAAACACACTGCACTCCTTTTTTGCGTTGAGATCCCGTCGGGGTCACCACTCGAGGGGCCTAGGATTGCCACCACTATAAAAAACGCGTGTGGCTTTTAATATGGCGGTCCGTTTACTCCGCTATAAACAAGCCAACAATCCCTGTTGGTTGTCCGGGGTTCCTTGTTATTTAATCCCTTATAGCTCTTAAGTAAATTAAAAAAAGTTTTATCCAAAATACAAATATGAAAGAAATAGCAAAACTTCTAAAAGATATGCCACCACAACGTCTAATTTCCCGTTTACACTAGTAGCCTTTTACGAAGGTTAGGCTTACATTGGTTTGAAATTGGCCGTGTTAACGCAAGTTGGTGCTAGTAACTGGTATTTAAAGTGCGTGTAAACGCAACTAATAGTAGAAAGATGGTTTGTTTTGTAAACGGAAGTGGGAATGGACGTCGAATATTTCAAGACGAAGAGTCCGGATGGCAACCTTTGGATCGGAAATGATTCTTACTGACAACGATATTTATTTGATGACGCTAATATATTTTAGTAATTGTATGACTACCTTCTCCTGATTCGGTTTTTAAATGCTTTATTCCTGAATCCTGAGTACGTACGGTTATGTAGTCATTGTAATTATCTTGCCATGCAGAAAATATGTTTATCGAAAGTAAGTAACTAAGAAGTTGCAAACATTCTTAGGACGGTCGAAACCTGTTTTTTTACGTATTCGCTCCTTAGAACGGCATTTTAAAGTATTTTCAGCATCATGCCTTTAAATAGTTCCCTTTACAACCAGTAGAATATGGTAAACCTTGGGATATAAATTTACCGGATTTAAAATTAATTTATTGAATTTTGATAGAAACATTAATTATGTACTTGTATATTCTACTTGGACGCATGAAGTAGTCCACGAAATGGGTTAACATGACTGAGAACTTCATGAGAGGTGAACAATTAATCATTTTATAGTATGGCGTCTCATGGTTAGATGAATTTCTTGGTTCAAGATCACCGTATGTAAGCTAAACGAAAAAATATTAAGGCAAGAAAACGCTAATACTTTTAAAGGGTAAAGATATTGGTTGAAGTATGCGAGGGAAGATAGGTAAAGGTTGAATGTGTTAAATAACTGGAAATTGGAGTAGGTCACTGTGGGCTTTCATGGTATTATAAACAGTGTTGTGTATCGTACGGTATGATAACATTCATTGATAATAATTATGCAGATAAAATAGGTGACTAAGCTACTTTCTCCAGTGAAAAATTAACACAGATTGTTGAGGGGTGGTTTAACCTGTTAAAATAATTCTTTTCGAAAAAATCCAACACATAAACTTTGAAATATATTCCTTTAAGAAATGGGTGTTATGTATATGGCATTACTTTAGATTGATTTGAATGGTCCAAAATATACGTAAAAAATCAGATTCACCCTCATGAAAAATAGGGGTTGCAACCACCGAGTACCGTAATGGTGGTAAACGAAGCGTATAGTGATGAGAAATGATCCACACTTTGATTTTGAATTTTACCACGTATGAAGACGGAGACACGTCAAAAAAAAACTCTTTGTGGAGCGAACTTAACGATATTTTTCACCAATGCTGGTATAGATGTGCGATTGATGTCCATTCCCTTCAGAGCGCATCCAATCCTTCTCAGTTTCTCGTTGATATTCAATGCACACGTATCGTTTTCCCTGTATTCTACACCTTGAAATATTTTGGTTGTCGCAGTAGCCCTTTCCGTGGTGTTTATCTCTACGGCCCTCAAAAGGGCTTTTAGTCAAACGAAAGAAAGCAAGGAAGAGAAGGAAAGACCTACGGCCACGGCATTACTGCCGTATGTTTCCACGGTTTCGGGAAAGATTTCAAGAATACTAAACAGATACAATATAAGGACCGTCCATCTACCACCACAGAAAATTCGGAGCAGCCTATTCCACGCCAAGGATCCCGCAGGCCAAAAGGTCCCGGGCGTGTACAGAATCCCGTGCGAGTGCGGGGAAGTCTATATTGGTGAAATGTCCCGCACCATAGAGACGAGAGTGAAGGAGCATCAACGGCACCTCAGACTATCGCAACCTGAGAAGTCGGCGGTTGCAGAGCATGCGATCGAAAAGGACCATGCCATCAAATGGGAAGACACGAAACGGCTCTGCCACGCCCGAGGTTTTTGGGATAGGGTGGTGAAGGAGGCATTAGAAATCCAAACAACCAAATATAAAACCTTTAACAGAGACCGAGGGTTCCACATAAGCACAACATGGAACCCGATGATTAAACGAATCCACCCTTGACACCCGGCTCAACCCCTCCCCAATCTCCCACCACCCCCCCCCCCCCCCCCTGAGCAATCATATATAAGCCCGGTCGCTACTCCTCTGCATCACACTGCCCTGATGACGATGAGCAACGCGCTCCTCGAAACGTTGGCCGGTATGGAGTGTTTAACCCGTGCGGAAGCCCGAGAAGAATTCATTAATTATATACGCCGGGAAAGAGTCTCTTCACATATCAAAAACCTAATTACTTTAGGAGGCTGGAGCGCAATCGTCGGGGAAGGTCAAGATGGAAGAATAAAAGGAAAATACGGATTGGGAAACCGAAACGAAAGAGGAGAAAGGCTGCTGGAGTTCTGCACACAACATCAGTTAGTGGTAGCCAACACATTGTTTAAAAATCACAACCGAAGAAGATACACATGGAAAATGCCAGGAGACAGAAGAAGATGCCAAATAGACTACATTTTAGTGCAGGAGAGATTTAGAAACCAAGTGAAGGACTGAAAAAGCTTCCCTGGGGCAGACATCGAATGTGACCATAATTTAGTGATGATAGAATGCCATCTAAAATTCAAGAAATTGAAGAAAACAAAGAAAAATATATGGCAAGTAGAAAAACTAAAGGAGGCTCAACATCAGCTGACATTTCAAAAAGCAGTGGGAAAAACATAAGAGAGAACTTGAATGGGAAATCAGTGGAAGAGCGTTGGGAAAACATTAAATGTGGAATCAAGGAAGCCGGAAAAGAAGTTCTTGGCAGAAGAAAAGTTGCCAAGAAGAAGCCATTGATCACGGAGGAAGTCTTACACTTGATTGAAGAAAGAAGACTGCGAAAACTGAAGAAGGGCAGCTTTGCTACAAAATAAATATGGAACGAAATAAGTCGCAAAGTAAGGAAAGCTAGAGAGATGTGGATGAAAAATCTATGCGATGATGTAAAAAGCTACCTTGCACTTGGAAAGGTGGAAGCCACCTAAAGGATAGTGAGGAACCACTTCAAGGAACGGAGCGCAAGATGCAATGCCATAAGGGACAAGAATGGAGAAATTTTGATTGAAAACGAGGACAAGGTGAAGAGATGGAAAGAATATCTGGAAGAGCTATACAATGGAAAAAATCTCAGCACAAAAGCTATTGAAGAGGAAAGTGAAGTGGAAAAGGATGATATGAGGGCATCTTTATTAAGATCGGAATTCGACGCTGCAGTAAGGGCCCTTTGATAAATAAGGCTTTTGGTATTGATGATGTTCCTGGAGAACCAATAAAAAATGCAGGAGAGAAGACATAAACTCATATGTACAAAGCCATCTGTGACATGTACTCAACAGGAGAAATTCCAAGGGACTTCGAGAAAAACATCATAATTCCTATTCCCAGTAAGAAGAGTGTGGAGAAATGCGAAAACATTAGGACTATAAGCCTGACGACACACGCATCGAAGATACTGACCAGGATCATCTACAGAAGAATAGAACACAAAGCAGAGGATATTTTATCGAAGGTTTCCGCGGCGTGGGTTAGATGCTCTGCATTCTTCCGGGTAATCGTCCGCGTCGGTTGGCTGGTAGACAATTGCAACCAGCATTCTACCAACCAACCGAAGCGGACAATTACCCGGAAGAATGCAGAGATCACAAAGCAGAGGATTTTCAGGATGAAGATCAATTCGGATTCAGGAAAAGCAATGGTACAAAGGAAGCAATATTAGCCCTTAGGCTCCTCATAGAGCAGTGAATGGTAAAGAACAAGCCAACGTTCATTTCATTTGTGGATTTAGAGAAGGCTTTTGACAACGTGGATTGGGATTCAATGCTTGGAATTCTGAAAGGAATTTGAGTGTCCTACTATGATCGAAGAATGATACACAGTCTGTACAAAAACCAAGTAGCTGTGATGTAATCAGGACCCGGCTGTGAAGAGGCAAGAAGAAGGAAAGGAGTGAGACATGGCTGTGCACTGTCTCCCGTAATTTTTAATGTTTACATCAAGAAAGCCATCAATGAAATCAAAGAGAAGTCTTTTGGAGTAACTATCCATGGAGAAAAAATAAGCATGCTGCGATTCGACGATGACATAGCACTCATAGCGGAGACAGAGAGGGATGTGAACAAGACTCTAGTAACCATGGAAAGGACAATGGCCAGATATCAGCTGAAAATAAATAAGAAGAAGACTAAGATATAGGTGTGCAGCAAGAAAGCAAAGGCGAAAACCAGTATCAAACTAGGAAAATAAAAAAATAAGAGGTGAAAGAGTTCTGTTACCTGGGAAAAAGAGAAACCAACGATGGACGAAGCAAGAAAGAAATAGTGAATAGAATAGCCCAGGCAAAGAGAGCAATCTTTCAAAAGAAGAATGTACTTACAGCTGGAAATACAAGCGTAGAAGTAAGAAACTGTTCATCAGAACATACATCTGGAGCATGTTTCTTTACGGCAGTGAAGTATGAATGATGACAGCAGCGGAGAAGAAAAGGTGGAAGAATTTGACAGAAATTGCAGCGTAGTTTTAGAAGGTCAGAGAAAAACAGATAAAAAAGACGAACATGATAAATCAACAAAGGTAATAGGTAGATCAAATAGTGGGTCCGTTAAAAAAATTATCGAGGAAAAGTTTAGTAGGAAAAGAGCACCAAGAGAGAAACAGATTGAGAGAAAGAATTTCAGTGATAGTAGTGAATTGTCGTAGTTTAAGAAATAAAGTAGCTGAATTTCACCACCTCATAAAAAGTACTGATGCAGATATAATCGTAGGTACAGAAAGCTGGCTTTCGAAGGACATATCAGATTATGAAGTATTCCCGAAGTGTTTTACCATATACAGAAAGGATAGAGTAAGCAGAAACGGAGGAGGAGTATTTATAGCTGTGAAGGACCCGTATGTCAGTAGAAGAGAACTTATTTCAGAGCGAAATGTAGAAAGTATTTGGTGTTCCGTTAAAAGTAAAAGTAGTAACGCAAAAAAGATATATGTAGGTGCATATTACAGGCCACCGGACGCAGACGTCAACTCTATAATGGAACTAGAGTCAGAGATAGCCACATTACTTTCTCCGAACGAGGATAGAGGAATAATAGTAGGCGGAGATTTCAATCTCCCTTCGATAGATTGGAATACGTGTAGTTTCATTACAGGAGGTAAGGATAAGGAACATTGCGAATCACTGTTGAACACCTTTACGTCACATTCTTTACAACAGCTAGTAACAGACCCGACCAGGGGAAACAACATTCTAGACTTATTAGCAACAAATATACCCGAGAGAGATCTAAATACAGTTACAGACACAGGAATTAGTGATCATAAAATAGTGCATGCGAAATTTATAGCAGGCGTTGAAAGACATTATAAACCAAGGAGGAGGGTATACTTATTTGGCAAGGCTAATTACGACGGTATGAAAGAGGAATTAAGGGAAGCGTTTAATTTATTTAGCGAACAAAGCAAAGGATTAAATACAGAGGATTCGTGGAGAGAATTTCTTGAGGTCACCCGTAACGCAGTTCATAAATACATACCAAGTAAATATATTAGTGATAATACAGAGCCAAGGTGGTAAAACGCGGAGGTTAGGAAATCACTAAAGCGACAAAGGGTATGCCACGCTAAGATGAAAAATGCCAGACGGGGTCTATCGGTAGAGGAAAAAAATGAGCTAGTTCAAAACTATAAAAAATCGAGAGCATTAGCAAGGAAATCATGTCGGCAAGCGTTATCACATTTCAAGAGCAAGATGTTAGGAGAATATTTAGATAGCAATCCTGAAGCGTTTTGGTCATATGTGAGAGAGCTTCAGGGAAATAAGTCCACAGTGCACACACTTAAAAATGATAAAGGAATCAAAGTCACCAGCAGTGTAGAAAAAGCCAATACTTGAAACACTTTCTTCCAAAGTGTATTCAACTCATCTTCACAAAACGCAGTGGAACCACCGCCGAACATTTTCAGTGAGCAATTGCCCGAAATAAACATTTCATGTCGCGGAATAGAGCAGCAGTTAAAAAGCATAAGTAAAAACAAATCACCAGGTCCCGATCAAATACCTTCCAGATTATATAAAACATTAGCTTCTGAAATAGCCCCATATCTAGAAATAATATTCAATAAAACACTAAAGAACCACACAGTACCCAAGGATTGGAAAGTAGCTAACATTACACCTATATTTAAAAGCGGTGATAGGGAAGAACCTAGTAACTATAGACCCATTTCACTCACGTCAATCTCTTGTAAGATATTTGAGCACATTGTAGTCAGTTCGATCATGGGGCATTTGGATAGTCAGGGATTACTCATAAACAGCCAGCATGGGTTCCGGAAAGGTAGATCTTGCGAGACACAATTAGCTTTATTCGTACACGATATTTTAGTCCACGGCGAAAGCAGTACCTACTGAAGTTGATGCGATATTTTTAGATTTTAAAAAGGCTTTCGATAAAGTTCCTCATGACAAATTAATCTTGAAGTTAGAGAGTTTTGGTATAAATAAAGACGATATATATTGGATAAAAGATTTCTTAAGTGGGCGAGAGGAGAGGGTTGTCAAAGATGGTATCATGTCGGACACAATCGAAGTCACATCGGGAGTTCCCCAGGGTAGCGTAGTAGGTCCGCTTCTATTTCTTTTATGCATAAACGATTTGGGTACCGCAGTTAGTAGTAACCTTAGACTTTTTGCAGACGATGCGGTGGTGTACAGAGTTATATCAAATGAAGAGGACACGAAATCACTTAGCAAGAATTTAGATGCAATTCAATAGTGGTGCGACAAATGGCAGTTAGAACTCAACCTTAAAACAATGTGTAGCTATCAATTTTTGGAGGAGGAATAATTCGATAGAGCGATCCTATAGAATTAATAACACGAAGATCGAAAACGTTGAAACCGTAAGATATTTAGGTGTAACAATCACTAAAGATTTATCGTGGGGTAGACAATTCCGGGAAATATGCGGTCGAGCGAAGAGAAAGCTAGGATTTATAAAAAGAGTACTTGGGAAATGTGATGAGAAGACAAAATAGCGATGCTACTTTTCACTAGTTAGGCCCTACCTTGAGTATGCAGCCAGTGTATGGGATCCTAATGAATTAGGTTTGATGAGAGAACTAGACAGTGTGCAGCGTAGAGCAGCTAGGTTCGTCAAAAGGTGTTACGATAGGTTGAGTAGTGTATCAGAATTAATACAAGAATTAGGGTGGGAATCATTATCAGAGCGTAGATTAAAGTTCAGATTAAATCTATTAGAGAAATTTCAATCGGATAGCTTTACTGAAGATGTTAGGCACATATTAAAAACACCAGCGTATTATGCTAGATTCGACCAGATAAATAAGATTAGAGAGATAGATTGTCGTACAGATAGATTCAAAATGGCATTTTCCCCCGTACTATAAGAGAACAGAATAGGTAGCATAGGAAAGGGATAGGTAGGGGAAATATTCTAGAGTATTATGTAGTGCATGTCTTACCCCTTAAATACTGTAGACACTAACAATCAAGTTGCATGAGACATATAGTTGCTAGTTTGCATGATAGTAGTGCATGCCTGGTGATCTTCACCCCCTGCCACACACCCTCGCGGTGGCTTGCAGGGTATCGTATAGATGTAGATGTAGATGAAGGGTGGAAGCATTCCAAATGTGGTGCTACAGGAGAATCCTGAAGATTGAATGGATCGACCGAGTAAGTAACGAGGAAGTGCTAAGAAGAGTAGGAGAAAAGAGAAGTCTGCTGACAACTGTAAAAAGAAGTTGCAACTTAATCGGTCACATCTTAAGTCACGATGGCCTGATGAAGATTATCATCGAGGGAAAAGTGTACGGTGGGATTGGAAAAGGCAGGCCTCGTTTGATATACATAGAGCAGGTTGTGAAGGGGAGGGGGGGAAGTGTCCTCACCATTTCCACGGAGATCAATGGTGATATTGTTTCTGTGACGAATAGGAGGGGGAAGGAATCAAGAAAACCATTTTTGGTGGCCCAATATAACAAAAAATATGGGGGCAGAAGATGAGGCCGATCCACTGATCTCTCCTACAATTTTGACAGGAAAACTTTACGGTGGCATATTCGGTTGGGATTTCGAATTATTCATATAATGTTAAACAATTCATTTTTGCTGCACAAAAATATAGTGGTAATGCAACATCTCTGGAGAAATTCCGAGAGGCCGTGATATGACAACTAATATATAAATGTGAAGCTCCACAGCAAAACACTCCATCACCATCCAGCATTCTAAAAATTCATTTACCTAGCAGGATATATAATCCAGAAACTGACAAAGGCAAAAGAACTGAGAGAAAAATGTGTCGCCATTGCTCTAAGACAGGACAGAGGAAAGTTGTACAGTATCATTGTGTCGATTGTGAAGGGGAGCCTGGCCATTGCCTTGAGCCTTATATCCGAATTTTTCATTAATATTAATGTAAAAAATTTCAATTTGTCAAGATTTCTAAATTCATGCATTATACTTTGTTCGTTGTTAACAAATTCATTAAACTTTTGTAAAAAATATTGCAATTTTTTTTTGATCCGTACAGCAAAACTTTAAAGTAGATCATCACCAAGCGTGGGGATCACACTCCTGAAAATGCTGGTGACGACTAAATTGCATTTCCGATTGTTTTCTTTTGCAATGTATTCGTTTGGCATAGCAAATTCCATGCGTTCTTTCTTTAGTGGCACCGTTTTCCTCTAGTTATAGACATACACTGTGGAAAACAATTCAAGATACATTTCATTTCACGTAATTGCTAAAAGTAATATGCTTCTTTCGAATGCATCACCTAAAAAACATAGTAAAACTAGTTTTGTGAGCCGTGTCATACCTCTACGGAAAATAATTTATCATTAAATCTACAAAATTTTCAAATGCCAGTATTCGAGAGACTTTTTCCTTAATTATTCCGGAGATGGGGTTGGTTTGGTGGCTAGAGTACTGGCCTCCCATCCCGAGGGCCCGGGCTCGATTCCCGGCAGTGGCGGATTTTTCAGTGGAAAACCGATCCCTACTTGAGTGCCTAGTGGAGAGTTTTTCAAGTACAGTATTCCGTCCGTCGGATAGGACGATAAGCCGTGGTCTCCTTGGCACCTTTCGTTAAGAGTATGCTAATGCCGACGCCGGGTTTCTCTCCACCCTTCCTACGTTTCCTGAAAACTCCTACCGTTACCCAATTATCCACCTATCCTATATGGCGCAAATGACCTCAGCTGTCGGTCGCCTCCACTGAATAACCAACCAATCTTGATTATTTCCCTTTGCAATTGCTTATGGATAGAAAACACTGAAGAGAAGAGATTTTATTATGAAATATAAAGGAAAGTGAATCCGGGTTGCATACCATGCACTTCCACCTCTTACCCAGTAGCGGGGGCCCGCCGTTCGGCGGACCAGGTTTAAAATTATTTAAATGAATCAAATAGAAAATAAATAAAAATTTCACATATTTTTTGCTTTTAACATGCATCAATGTATGTAAATATAAAGGAAAAATAAGCAGTAACTCGCATCAGTTCACGTTTTACAAGCCGCGGTGAAGAGGTTAATCATTTAATGGAGACCCGCTGGCTTATGGCTATGGGGTGTTTAGAGGTGGCGTGATGACGTGAATACACGTTGGCTTCCGATGAATCGCAAACCTGTTTGCAATTCTTAATGGAGATGGTCAAATAAAGGAAATTCAATTTATCGCTATCTTGTGTCTCTACCATGAGTTTAATGTTATCGTGTTGAGAATTTATTAAGTACAAAAAATTATATATTTCACGCATGTTCTCTGTCCATAGACACATTTCAATCGAAAAAGTGGGTTTTCTCAAGAAGTTTGTGGTCGCATCGAGATAATTTTATTTCTACGATGTTAATAAATATGTCGGCCAAAGTGGAACACTGAGGGGAGCCCATATTTAAACAATCGCTTTAATAGTACTAATTACTACAGATAGTTAGAATCCAGTTATTCACGATTTGTATCTCGAATCCATATCGTACATTCAATTTCGAACCTACAATATGATTTGGAATCCAAATCATAACTTGAGATTTAATCGTAATTTTTTCTTAAATCTTAACTTTTTTCCCTGAATCCAAAGTGACATTTCAAAGCCAAATCTTCATTTTCTATTCTCTGTTTGATTGCCTGAAAAATGTCCCAGATAATGTTTTTAAATCTGCTTGGGACATGATAAAGCAAAAGACACTGTCATCTACTCAGTCACCTCAGCAGATGGTAATTACATTTCACAATTACACCGCCTCTTAATCCCATGAAATAATCGGTGAATTACAATTGCCTGCGTGTAGCATGTTAGCAATTTAGAGCACATTTTTTTAAACTCCACATAACGTGGCCATTAAAAAAAAAAGCTATATGAATGCAAATTAAAGGAATTGGCTGCAACCCCAGGATATCTGATGTTAAGGAAAAATTTTTCACTAAATGACACAATGAACATTACACCTGCATAATAGGAAATCCAACTAATATCTCATTGGTTATTTTTCAACATCAATATTGAACAGCAGAGTCATGGTTCGGGAAGCTGGATGATATCGGTAGCCCTCAAAAGCTGCAGTTCTTAACAATAGCCTTAAACTATGCATATCCTACGTCCCTTAGTAGTACATAGGTTTTTTCAAGCACTCAATTCAAACACCAGCAACAACAGCTACTAACGGAATATGCACCAATATATGGTACGGGAAAATACTCGACCAACGCCATTGTTGAGGTTGTCAAGGACAGCCTAGATACGAATCATAATTCAAATTATGAGCTTAAAGAGTCCTGCAAAGGAGTCAAAATTGCATTGAAAAAATGGAATGCATTTCGAGTGAGTATGTTTTCGGAATATATCTTATATAACAATAAATGCATGAAATAATATGTTTAAACTTCTCTAACAACAAGAAATAGGTATGAATATTCTTTTCTCCAATTAAGAATAGGAAATATTGTCTGGAATACATATATGTTATCTAATTTTCTCATTTCTTACTTTTATATCAATTTAATCATTAGGCTTGCCTTTTGTATGTATTAATCGTCTAATTATAATTTTTTTGGTCATCGATATGATTTTATATTGAAAATTGCTGAATTAAAATAAAATTCAAGAAGTTTTATCAATGTAAACTGTGGGAACGCTCTCGAATTTAACATCGGAATAAGGAAATAGTTACAGTATCTATATTAAAGTGTTGTCTTACCAATCAAAGTGTGAAACCCTGTGGTTGAATTTACGTTTTTTTTGTTTTTAACTATTTTATTGTGTCCACAATGTTTTTTTTGTTTTATACCCAGGACTTTATCCAATTTATAACAATTCGGGAGGCAAAAAAACAAAATGTTGGTACGCGCGTTTGAAAGAGAAAATATTACCGACGAAATTCTTCGTAGTAAGCGTAGAGGCGTTTCACGAATCAAATGCAAAAAGATATTGAAGTATCTCTAATCGCAGTAAATAATAATTGTAAAATGTAGAATAAATTGTTAGGAAGGGCGAAAATTGAAGGTATCATGGGTAGGTAATGCTTACAAGATACGAAAACTACGAGTACATGAGAAAAAATGCAAAGTAGGGGTGTGTAGATGAATAAATTCATAGAAGAGTAAGAAAACTCCATTCAAAGCTACTGCATCCTGGGGACTGTTAAACTAATAAATATGTTTTCGTCCACATCATATCTAGAAAATTAATTTCTTTGCTTGCAATCCTTAATACTTTGTGTTTAAACATAATGTTGAAGTTATTTATAGATCACTTCAATATCCGAAGTATGTAATGCGATTTTGGACAAGAATAGAGAGCTCTTAATTAAACAAGAATAAAAAGTGAGAGATGAAAGGAATATATGTCGCACGTAGACTTCGGAGATAATCTCAGTTGGAAGTTAATTGAAGAGGAAAATTATATCAGAGATTTATTCTTAAATTAAAAATCATCTCAGATTAACGGACTAATGTTAAATAAATTATATCATAAAAAATATTTGATTGAATAAAAATCTAAGAATTTAGAGGAAGAGAACAAAAAAAAAGGAAAGAAAATATTTTGATGGAAGCCCTAAATAGAATACTGATAGTCAAAATCGTCCATATCTCTTAGTGATGATCTATGCGGTGATCGAGGGAAAACTGAATAGAAAATATGAAAATTGAACGTATTATACGCGGAGCAAGAAGGAAACGGTATAAAAAAGGAAAATTATATACTTTGATAGAGGTTCAATGAAAGAAGAAACTAGTGGAGAGTTGTGTTAAACCGATCTAACGATTGTTGTCCCAAGGCAATGATGATAAAACAGAGTAGGCAATTGAAATTGGAAACCGATACCTTTGTTTTCCCAACTTTTGCGTTAGGATTCAACCTTATATCGTGTTCATTTGTACATTTCCTGTTGACCCTTTGAGTATGCACTGGCTCCTGACCTTTCCGTTCCCTCTCATTATTGCAGGTTGCTGCCGGAGGCAGGGGGACGAGGAGGCAGAAGTGGAGCCGCCCCTAGCGGTGGAGGTTACACCACCCACGCCGCCCGAGGTCCCCGCCCCCGAACACCTTGGGGCGGGTGAGGGGGAGGAAGACGACGATGACGGCCCTCTCGACCTACAGTTCCTGTTCGAGGAGAGGGTCGTCCCCCCCCGGGCGGCAGCCCCACCGCGAAGGGCGGTGGTCCGAGTCCCCCTGCCGCCCATTGCCGAGGAGGACGAGGAAGGAGCTGAAGACGATGACCAGCTCATCCCGCTGTGGTTCTTCCAGGAGGGCGAACAACATCATCTTTTCGCCGCCCCTGGGGGGCAGGGCGCCCTCGCAGAGGAGAATGGCGGTGGGGACGCGCCCTTGCACCCTCCGGGGGTACAGGAAGCCCAGTGGGATGGGCCCGGGGCGGTCGGCCCGGGGGGCGATGGCCCCTGGGCCGATGGCTGAACATCTGCCACACCGCCCCGGAGAGCTCGCCGAGTCCTCCTCGGAGGTAAGTACATCTTCTCTCCTTTGCAATTCTCCTTAGTTGGTACACCACAAGTTACCAAATTAAGAAATCGACATCCCTATACCCGTACCCTGAATTGAAAGAGTTTATGCATGTCATGTTATGAGGTTGAATTACTTGAAATTTGGGATATAATGCGTTCAACGCAATCCATTCATTAGGTATTCAACAGAGCATTTCAAAGCTCATTCATTACAGGCATGATTAACATAATACTTTACATATTTTATCGCCGTTTAATATTCTTTCTCCTACAATAGACGGTTAAATATCTCTTTTCGTTCATTTATATTTCCAAGTTTCATTATTTAAAGTAAGTTTTATGGAGGGAAAGCTAAGTCACCTAATTCGGAAATAATTACAACGTTGCTAATTTCATTTTATTATTGGATTTCAGTAGCAGAGGCAATAGCATGTAAATAAAAGGAATTGTGATAAAATATTTAAAATGAATTTCGATTTCATTGTCAAATATCGGTTAGATTAGTCTTTGCTCAGTGCAGATTACACCATCCCCTGAAGGTGGTGGGATAACCTGTCACAATTAGAGATGTTGAGGCAGGTGCAGTAAAATTCTCTCCAGGTAGATCCATCCACGAGACAATGGTTGAAGGTCGATAGAAATGGAGGGCTATTCACACATCCGTTTCTCAGTACGGTAACTGCAGAAAGGTATCTGTTGCATTGAGATGTCTATCAAGTGATATTGTCAATCCTCTCTCTGGAAAAGTAATCAGACAAAATACCTCAAATTCCTTAATGCCACAATGGATAACCAAAATAAAGAAGAAATTTCTGTCCACTACAGAATCCATACCAGCAAACAGTGATGGGACTCAAGCCCAAGCATAAGTGGCAAGGTATTAGAGTTCTTCTTCTTGCCAAATCCTTGCAAGATAGCAGAGTTAGGAGGAGAGTTAAAGGAGTTGATTTTTTATTCGAGTTTACGTTGAAAGCAGATTAATGTCTGAGGCAATGATAGAAGACTGGTGCAAAGTATTATATGTAACAAAGAATAAGATGCGGAAAATATGTATAGGGGCACTGGCCATGATATAATCTGTAAAAACAAAAGGTGTTTAAATGGAAAAGGAAAAAAATCTGAGCTTGATGTATCACATAGGAGTGGAGAATTGGGTGGTGATATTATCCTATAATAATAGGTGAAGACCACATATTGCTAGTGGAAATGTCACGTAGTTTATTAATGGTCGAGGTATCTATTTATTAATCAAATATTAAGCCAATAGTACAAGTGGGAAAGGAGGAAGTAAGTGGAAAGGAGCAAGGCTGTGCATGATTCGAAAGGATTGATAGTAAAATGTCGTTATAAGGGCAACAAGGGATATTCAGGCTGGGAATAACCATTTCTGCTTCAAGGATACTGCACATTTCTGTAACGTTAATGGCATATCAAATACAACAAGCCATGAGTGAAAACTTGTAGAATCAGAGGTAAACATGAGTAATGCCACTGTACATCACAAGATTCCTATTTGATCAAAATTAGAGCCAGCATGTATTTATGAACTGGATACATCTCATATATTCTCAAGGGTTGGTAGTGGTATAATTCTTCAGTTAAAAATTTTGTATTGACTCCACAATAATTAACTGGAAGAAAAAAACATTGGAATATAATAGTTTCAAAAGTAAACAGAAATTATTTCATGAAGCAAAAGGAAAATTATTGTATATCATTAAGTAGGTACTAATGAATATATTGAAATCACAAATATTGGAAACATGCAATTCTCCTGATCATATATGTGGAACACACTGATTTAGGGCAGTGAGGCATTACTATATTAGCAGATAAAAGGCATGTTTGGACCCATTCAAAATTAAGTTCTGCAAAAAAATAATAAAGGTAACACATATCAAGGAAATGACTTAAGAATAAGACATAGGAATAGTGGGGGAAAGGGAATTCAGAAGGTAACCTTAAAAAGAAGATACAGAAATTTAATAGGCCATTTCTTGAGACATTATTGCCTGATCAAGACAATTACTTAGGAATAAGTGTATAGATAGAATGGAAAATGATGGCCTCACATGGGAAATGTGGAAGAAGTTATCAATCACATGAAGGGAAAAAAGATAATGCAGATAACGAGATTGGGTGAAGAATTACCAAATGCAGATCCTCATTAAACCAAATATGCTCTGTTGATGGCTAGTTAAGAAGTTGTTAAAAGTTTTTAATTCCCATAGCCATAGAAAAATATTTCTTACTACCTACTTCCTTGAAATGGATTTAGCTGGGGTAGAAATACATAATAATCACAACTTCTGTTGAGTGATGACGATTATTAGCAATCAGTCTTATAGTTATTAATTTATAGCTGATTGATGAAAATGGTCACTAAGCACAGAGGTAGGTATCTGCAATGTCAAGTACAATGCCGAAAATGGATTACTTTGGGTGCAATATTGCATCAGGAGTTGGAAAAATAGCAATATTTATTAGGTAAAATTTAAGTTAAAATGCTATATGCAATAACTGGTATCACGCAACATCACTGTGCCATATCTCAATATAGATATTTTATGGAAAACAAATTAATGAGACTTGGTTACTTGCTCATTTTCAGGGCCATAACTTCGCCATCACTCTTGTATTTGGAAGACATCTGCTTAAATAGACAGCCAAATCCATACAGGTATGTAAGCAGTGCACTTGAAGTACATACATGCCTCATGTTTATTATTTTGCACGCATGGCGTTTGACTACATGACTATGACTTATGACTTATAACTTATGACTACAAAGATAAATTATGCTTTGTGCTAAGGGATATATGCTCTTATATATTGAATATCTACATGGTACCTACACTTGAAGAAAAATCCACTGCTATTCCACGTAGGATTTCCCACCATTCAATTTCCTCTGTGGAATGGCGGAAGATATTTTTAAGGGTTTCAATAAACTAGTGACCATGGGTCGGTATTATCATCATGCTACCTTGATTCTAAACATGAACTTCAGCTTAACCCTTTTACTGCCAGCCCCTTTAAAGTAGACTGTGCGAAAAATGCCAAGCCCATTATGCCCAGCCAATGGGCAAGCTCATTAAGATATATTAGAAGCACTTAATATTAATATATGAATTTTTTTTTTTAATTTTGATCATATATTTTCACTTTTTAAGAGGATGAAAAAATTATTCATGCTGTCTCTGATTTGAATGAATTGTAACCATTACAAATACATGATGATGTAATGTAGGTGGTCCGATATATCGGCCCACTGGCAGTAAAAGGGTTAATGCTAACCAAAGGACATAACTTACATGTGGTACTACAGTGTTTGACCATGACAATTGTACATCACGAGCCCTTTATATACAGAATTGAGTGAAGGTGGCAAGGGTGAGGGAGGGAGTCATCGTGTGGGAAGTGTATGCTTGCTCTAAGGATGGGAGTGGGGAAGGGCAGGGCATTTGAGCGAGCATTGTTTGGAATTGTATTACGGGAGGGGGAGGGGGGACAGGTAAGGAGATAGGAGAGGAGATTGGGAAGGTAGCATATCATTCATCACACTTACATTAGATTTGTTGCAATAAAAAATAATTTCAAGGTTTTCCATATAGTCCAACTTGTGGCCCTTACACTGTGAATGAAGGACTTTTGGGATGAAGTCACTTTGGCATAGTCTTCTTGTATAAAATGCTTGGCCAACTGGGAACTTTCATTAC
Organism: Platycnemis pennipes; assembly: GCA_933228895.1. Taxonomy (NCBI): domain Eukaryota; kingdom Metazoa; phylum Arthropoda; class Insecta; order Odonata; family Platycnemididae; genus Platycnemis; species Platycnemis pennipes. The sequence continues at coordinate 119,054,198 of OW121854.1, read as the reverse complement.
CATTCGTTAAACAGCGCTGATGTTCTTTTACCCGGGTACGGATAGCACGTCCTGATTGCCCAACATAGACGGCTTTTCAGTTGGTATCTTTGCAACTAAGTAGGTATACACCACTTTTATCAAGCACGTCATATTTATGTCTAGAATTAAATAGTAAGTTACTCAAGCAGTTAGGGAACTGTAAAATGAAACCTTAAATATGTGTCTTGGTATATAATTGGCTAATTGATATCCCAATTTGCCCATAAACGGAATTTTGCACCATCTTTTAACAATATCTTGCTGAGGTATGGATAAACTGGTATTTAGGCGCAGAGCTAATTTCGATTGTTGTCGCGTAAAACTTTTTCAATTATCTTACTCTTATCACCATTAGTCTCTGCAATACCTTTGATCTGATTTAATTCTCTGCTGAAGTTATTGTTAGACATAGGGATTGATAGTGCTCTGAATACCGTAGAATTAAAGGCTGGCAATTTGTGTGAGTGATGATGTTAAGAATCATGCGTAATTATGTCTGAATAAGTCGATTTTCTAAAAATTGAGAAATCATGTACAACTTCTTTTATGTCAATTATTAAGTCCAGAAAATTTATAACTTTGTCACCAACCTCTATTGTAAATTTAATATAGTTATGTAAACTATTTAAAAAGCAAGTAAAATGGTCAAGTTGTCGAAGATTTCCTGTCCACAGACATAAAATCCCATCAACATAACGAATCCAATATATTACATTACTTAAAAGAGGGTGATTAGAAGTAAGTACATTAGTTTCCAAATTACACATAAAAAAAATCTGCTAAAAGTGGTGAAAGCAGTGAACCCATAGATAGGCCATGGGTTTGTTTATAGATTGAATTGTTAAAAACAACATAATTTTGTGAGAGACACAAATGTAATAATAATTCCAAATCAGAAGTTATCCTAGGCTCAACAAATGAATTTTCCAGCGATTCCAAGGCTAGGGACACAGTTTCTATTTCAAGGACTGAAGTGAACAAGTTGCTTACATTAAATGAAATAAGTTTGTAATTTGGGGGTATCTTTACATCTACCAGTGTCCTAGTATGATCAATAGAGTTCTCAATGGTAAATTTAGGTTGTAACACTAAAAGCTATCTCAGTATGGTATTTAATTTAAAGGCAAGCTTATGAACAGGAGCAGAACAATGTGACACTATGGGGTGGATGGGTACATTAGCTTTGTGCATTTTAGGAAGTCCATAAAGACGAGGTGGGAGGGGATTCATATTAACTAGTTGCCAATGTTGTGAAGAGGGGAATAAATATGAGCACCGGGAGAGTGTTTCTTTCAGTTTCTTTTGAAAGCGAGGGGTAAGATCCTTAGGTAAAATTTCAAAAGAGTTGTCATTTACAAATGATTGAACCTTTTGGTCATAGTCGGGTTTCCATAAAATCACAACACTGTTACCCATGTCTTCCTTAGTGGCAACTAGGCTGGAACTATTGATTGAGGTCTTTAATTGCTTATAAACTCTCTGCATCGAGAAGTTCCCGATGATCTGTTGGTGATGTAAGGATGTACTTGGGGATGTTTTCAGCCATCTGATATTTGTAACCAGGAGTTTCTTTTCAGAGGAGAGAGTCACAGTCCACGTCTAGGCTATCAGATTTTTGCGGCACAAGGGCAGGTTCGGGGATAGTTTGAAGCCTTTGCTAAGTAGTTGTAACTCTGGTTCTGAGAACTGATGGTCTGAAACATTAACCAAATTTTATTTATAATTTCATTATTTGTGTCCAGGATTTCTGGCTTTCCCTTGTGTACTGGATTCCTGGTTTCCAAAGCCATTCTATAGGTACAAAAAAAACTTATCAATTAACAATGCAATCTTATTTATAAACACAATACCTTGACAATATGAACTGAATGACAGCAGATAAAATAAAATATGGCAACAAAGAAATAAATAAAAATATACAATACGAACAGAATGCATAGTGCTGAATGTAGGTATTTATCACCAGTATATAAACATGAAACTCAACTTTATTTGATGTAATTATTTTTTTGTTACATACCTATTTTATGATTTTTAGAATGATGAGTCTGGCCCAAAGGTGAGACCACTCATTGGGCAGTCCGTTTGTTGTTCAACCAGCCGCAAGGGAGGAGCCGAGCTTATACCCATGAAAGAGAAAATTGCACATGGATTTTGTACTATTCAACCCTATGAGTATTGCCATAACAGGACATCAACTCAGAATACCATAGTTATGGTAATGAATAAATGAATAAAAAGCACAAAATACTGTATTAAGAAAATCCAAAAATTGATGAAAGTTTTAAATTCACAGTAAACAAACTAGAAATGCAACATTATTTGAGTTATTTGTATAACATTACCTATTTTCAATGTTAGCTTCAGGGTTATACCATCTGGCCAAGGAGGTAAGGCCACCACTGGGCACAAGAATTTTTGTGCGTACAGCCAAAAAGGGAGGCACCCAAATTATGCCTAGGAAAGATGAAATTCCACACGGATTTTGACAACTGTAGCAGTTCCCAAACAATTTTGGTGTTCTGGATGGTACTCATAAAAATCCTGAAATCTCATGAGCAGAGAGAAATTCTGAAGGAGCTAGAAAAAAGTATCCACTTGCACCTAAGTTGTTCCATGGCAATATTTTCCTGGAATAAAACTTTTTGTATGTTTCCCAGGAAACAATAAGTTACATTTAATATTTGATCAAAGTAACATTTGGAGGTTGTGGAGGTTGGAACTACCATGGGCTGGACTTGTTGATCTGTAGGAGCCTAGTTAGATAAAAAGGCAATTGGTGGTAGAATTATAAAAAAATATATGTTTTATTATATCATATGGAGTTCAATGAGCAATCTGGATTAAATAAGTGTATAATCTTAGGTGACCACAAGAGAAATTTTAAACTTTGGAAACTCTTGTTTGTTCTCTATTCAAAATGTAATGAGGATAGTCAATGCAATGCCATACTGTGATATGTTACCATCTCCAATTTACTATTTTAAACTTCTCTTAACATTCCGAAACTATTGCAGAATAACTTGAACAATTCATGCAAGTAAATATTATTGGATGTGTAAACAATGCTGCTGGACTTTTTTGCATTTAGTGATTCTTTTGTTTATCAATTGTATTCTTCAAAATTATATGTTCAGTCATAATAGGATTTTGTTAAGTTCAACTATGGCTATAATTATTTCAATATAAGCACCTTTTCCACCAATAAGCTTAACAGATTATTTGCCCAGACCAACCAAGTGCTCTAATATCTAATATTGTGAATCTGATTATGTATTTGAGATTTTTGTATTTTATGCATTTTCAGCACTGAAGTAGGTACAGATCAGAATCTTTGGGTACTTGCCAAATGGGGTCGTTTGCCTTGTTTTTTTATTGTCGAATCTGGTAGAGTTAGTAAAATAAAAAGACCCATATGTTTCCATTTTTTGATCGGTCAATTATTTCTCGAATTATAAGAGGTGGCGAATTAGACAGTTTCGACAGCATCTGTGCAGGCAGACCATCCAAGGACCCCCCCCCCCCCCCTCCATTCGCTTCCACGAAAGATAGTCAAGGATGGGAGGAAAATGAAGTCAATGTTATCACAGCAGCTTTTTTGGTGGGCATCACCTTTTACTTATTTTAATTTTTGAAATATGATTGAATGGTTGTGGTTAGAAGATTAATTTTTCTCTAAAATTCTTTTTTTGTTTCAATCTCACGAATTCGTGTACGAAATTGCGATTTTAGTTCCAAGTAAACGCCCCCGTTGTTCTTGGCCTTTGAACCAAAGTGAAGTGTTCACTTCAAGTATATGAATATCCCCAAGTTGTTAGGGGTAATCTCAGGAATGCATACCAGAGCAAGGGATTGATGAGATAAATGAACTTGAAGGGAAAACTATATTGCATTTGTTGGGAGCACTTCAGTTGTATGAATGATTATGACTCTGAAATGTTAAATACAGCTCAGGATCGTATATAACTGAACATGACTGTTTCAAAAGATTAATTGGGAACCCTTTTTTTGTAGTCTGCCTGTCATTGATGAATACTTAGTAAACGGTTATTATGCTACCAACAAGCAGAGCAATGAATATGAAGTGAGGTATATCCATGCTTCTAGATATGGGATCCTGTCTTTGAGACAGAAATCATTAGTAAGGGCTCTTGTGACTGCTGTAAGAAATACAAAGCACCAATTCAAACACCAAAACTATGGAGAAGGAATCTGAGTCTGATAGGAAGCCCCACTTGCTGTTCTCATCAAGTGCTTTTGCTGCTTGTTCTCTTGGGACTCAGGGAATGGAGTTAGGTACGTGGACAGTTGAGCAAGCGGAAATGTTAGCTACGGGATCAACTGGTTGAGGAACTCAGATCTTGATTCAACAACTACATCAGTACAGCTGACAAGGGTATTATAAGCACTCAAGGATCTGGTAATTTATGTATCAAACTTTTAAATATTGAAAATGGAAATGCTTGTAATGGTGAAATGAGTGATACCAAATCATGCTCAAGTCACTGCATAAAATCTTCTCACAGTTAGCAGCGTTACTAAGCAAGGCCATATTTGGGCTTTTAGCACATAATTTAGTGATGCCTATGGAAATGATTAATTTATATCAATGGTAAAATTTTGATCTCATGGTCACAGGTTGGTAGTATTTAACAGTTGGATCAGCCTAAGAAATAAAGATAAGCATAGTGCTGTCATGACTGTAATGCCAACAATTCATTCTGTTTCCGTAGAGCAATGGGATAAAATGTTGGGACATGCATCAGTCCAGCATTTGGAATCACTTTTGAATGGGTTAGCAGAGATTATACTTAAATGTAATACCTATCCCTGTGTCACCACCACTCTGTGTTCCTTGTATTGAAGGCAAACAAATTAGAAAAAGTTTTCCAAACTGTCGAATGAAAATGTCGGAGGTTTTTTTGAACCTTATTCATTAGGATATATGCAGGTCTATGTGTATAAAAATTTGCAGTGAAACCTTAAATGTTTTTTTATTACTCAAAAATTTGTCTCCGAAAAGTGTTGTCTATTTTTAAAGAAGGAAGGTGTACTTGCACCTCATTTTTTTGAGTTTGAAAAGGTGGAAAATCAAACAAATTATAAGATTAAGTAAGTGTGTTTTGACTACGGTAGTGCAATGGGTTAATCCATTTTCTTTTAGTTTATAAAAGTAGTAATGGAATTAGTAAGGAAGAGTTAGAAGCATAAAAAGCAAGTAAAAGGAGTGATGTAAATTCACAAAGTGCAACCATTGATATTATTAATGTTGATGATATGGAGTCTACTAACACATTGCAGTCTGATCAATCTGAAGAAAATCACTCAGAATTAGAAAACACTCCTGACAAGGAAATTGAGTGTGGTCTACATCATGCTGAGGTGTGTGATGGAGAGAGGCATTCTGTCTGAAAAAGGAGACCACCAGAATGACTCAGAGATTAGGATGTGGCTATGTCAGCTCATTTAGATACTGCAGGATGTGTGCCCACCAGCTCTTCTGAGACACTCAACAGTCTTGATAATAAATTTTAGATCAAAACAAGTAAAACCAAGGTCTAGTAACTTATTGTAAGTGATGCTTGGGAAATTACTACTTTGCTCTTTAAATTTCATGTAAATGGGTGTTTAAACATAAAATTTGTTTCGATGGTGCACCCAAATACAAGGCTAGACTCACATCTATGGGTTATAATCAGAATCATGCAGCAGATGATTGGGAAACATATGCTCCAGTAATGAGAAGGAATAATTTGAGATCATTATTTGTACTGGCCGAAGAGGGTAATTTGGCCAGATTTCACCTGGATATTTGTTCTGCATTTCTTAATGGAGAAATGGACTATGAAACTTATATGTCACCCTCAAATGTTTACAAGTGTTACAAGAAATGTGAAGGCAAGGTTTTGGGCTAGAAGAAGGCAATTCAAGGCCTCAAACAAGCATCGAGTTATAAAGCTTAAAGATTATAGATTGCAAATAAAGGTAGTTGTTTCTTTCATTATAGATTGCATCGTACAGATGGGTTTTACCCAGTTAAAAAATAACCATTGTAGGTATATTTTTTAAGAAACCAAATTCCACAATTGCATATTTTGCAATTTATGTTGATGGCATCTAATTTTATTTCTACTGGAAAAGTAAGTGAGAAAGACTTTATCAAAGCAGAGCTGGAAGCTAAGTTAAACCTAAGGGATCTCTGTCCAGGTAATGAAATTTTTGTCATGAGAATGAGGAAAGAAAGAGGAATAATTTTTCTTGATCAAACTCCCTTCATAGATTGCGCATTTATCGTTTTGGTCAAGCTGACAATAAGAGAATGAATACTGCAATGGACGAAGGTCTTAAATAGCTAGGAAATGATGGTAATGCTTCTGACAAGCCAAATCAAACCTAATATGTAGTTAGCTTGATGTACCTAGAAGTGTCAAACAATCCTGTTCTAATGTTTTCATGCAGCTATTTGAGCCAGTTCAATAGGTATGCCAGCTTGAAACATAGGTAATATGCACTCCCAATACTCAAATGTCTTAAGAAGACAAAAGATATGTCGGTGTTATTCTAAGTTTAGTGTTTACAAATACTCCTTTTTTTCAAAGCATGGTACCTTTTCCTGCATTGTCCATTCATGTCCAAGAGGTGACCCCCCTGATTCCATAACCCATGACTTTTGTTGAAATCAAATTAATAATTAATGATATGAATTTCACTTGGAGGTCTTACAAAGGGTGCTAGTGAAGTGGTGCTCAGGGTTTTTTTTCCAACCTCAACCTTGGCCAAGGTAGTTTTTGCCCAGAGGTAGGTAGGTACTCCTGCAGGAACCCTGCCATTTCTTTATCCTGCAAATCTTGCTCCTTCCTTCTTTTCTGCTCTTCTTTGAAGGTTGTCATTAGCTCAGATTTTAGAATTTCTGCTATCATTTGTGAGAAATTCAATTTGAGATACTTGCCTCCCATCATTACACCTGCATTATATATGAGGAGCATTAACCCTTAACTAGTGACCGGTATTTTTTGTCAAACTACCAGTGATGTGTGGTCTTAGAGACTGCAATATGTTAAAATTGATAAAATTTTACTATGCATGCGATTAAAAAAAAATAATTTAACATTTATGCCTCTCAGCAATTTTTCAAGGCAAATTATTATTTGGAATAATGTTCATAATTTGAATAAAAATCACTAAATTAATATTAGCATCTTTAAAGTTGAATATTATACCAGGTATATAAGTACCCAGTCAACACAGGCGTCGTGAAGAGGTCATATAAGAGGTCATACGTGGGACATCTTTTCGACTCGACTGTAGGAGCTCTTCTAGAGGTCTCCGCGACTCTTACTGTATGACCTCTTTTCAACTCGACTGTAGGAGGCCTCCGCGACTCGTGCTGTGTGACCTCTTTACGATTCGCCAGTAGGAGGTCTTAAAGAGGTGTTCGCGACTCGTGCTGTATGACCTATTTTATGATCCACCTAGTGGTAGACCACGGAAACTACACCTTCAGTTGGCAGTTGGCGCGTGTTTCCCGGTGATTCGGTGTGTTTTTTGCGACTCGGCTTCTTTATATTTTTTGACCTCTGCTTCGTTTGGACTTCACTCTCCTGTTTTGACCTCTGCACCTGATTGGATTACCCTGACGGAATTGCTGCCTTCGAGCATACTTTGGACCTCACTCTCCCGTTTTCGACCCTGAGCACCGTTTGGACTATCCGCACAGTTATATTTACATTGACCCTGCCTCCTTCGGACTTTCTTTGGACGCTGATTTATTTGATCCTGCCTGAATTTTATCCATCGAATAACTTACCCAATTTTTCTGGATTTGTTCTAAAATTGGTAGACCAATTGTGGCACGTGTCCGTACGGCGTGTGTGAGTAGTGTTCGTGCACGGACATCGTCCTGAATTTCAAGGTAAATTTTGTTTGTATGCACTCCTTTTGCCTTATTTATAATACCTACTGTTTATTATGTTTAGTTCGCAATGAAATATATTTACGTTACTCATTTTGTTCTCGCCCTGCTTCTGAAATCTTCACAGAATCTGGACATTTATTTGGATCAACCTTCTTTGGTATTCATTCGGATTCCTAAAAAAATTATACCTGCTTTGGTACACTCTACTGATCTGGCTTTGTTTCGACCCGTTTTTCATGGGATTGACTTTTGTTGGACGCGATCGTGTGCATCGCGCACCTTGTCTGGTTCGCAGAAAGTGTACATCGAGCTAAAAACCAAGGTGAGTAACGTTCATACAGTACTTATATCATATGTTAATTGCAGAGGGTGGGATATGTCAAGGCAGTCTCGATTTACAGGCTTGACACTCATTTCTATGGTACGTGTCACGAGAGTGATCCGATGAGAACTCATAGCGCGGAGAAATGCGAGGTTTGCTTTGAATACGCTGACTCATTTAACGTGGTTACTCGATCTGGTTCTAATACCACTAATAATATTCCATTGCTTATCTGTTATGCACTTATCACCCTCATTCCAATTTTAATAAAACAACCATAATATGATTATAATTTAGGCACTTACGGCCAACACAACTCTTGCTACCTTTTGTAACATTTTGCCGTTTTATTGCATCACTTTTAATTTTTACATTAATTATTCAAAAGAGTGTTACTCATCGCCCCAATATTTTTCTTATCAGCATTCCTAGTGGCACAAAAGATGCTGAGCACATGCACACGGCATTTTCATTCTGATCAAGGAAACATTTTCGAATCATATTGTGAGCATATGCTAAAAATGTTTTCATGTCATTTTAAGAGCCACTCATTTTATAACATGCAGTCCGCATATTTCTAGCATACGGTAGAAAAAATTTTATGTTATGTGCTCAACATATTTTTAGCATATGTTCATAGTACATGTCTAAAATATTTTGGTGGAAATAGCTCATTGTTTATTGATAGACATGTTTATTTATACGTTTCCATAACTCACAACTTTGCAGTTTTGAGTTGAATTTACCAGTCCACGATCGTGTTCAGTCATGTTACGATAACTGATCATAACCAATATTGCCATCATCGTCGCGCTTAATTTCGTCGGTATGTCGATGGTTTTTGTACCGTACCTAAATTAATGTTAATGATAGTAAATAACTGTATTGTATATTCATAATTGTGTTTATTTAGCTCAACGTTCATCTCATATTTCGCGGCGTTTGGAAAGGGTATTTGCTGGGCTCCCTATTCCCGCTCGGTGGGGTAGCTGGGAGAGGGAGCGTGCAGGACAAGGTGCAGCTGGAATAACTCACACCACGGGATAAGGCAAAAACACCTTTATTGTGCGAACAATAAGACAAGGGGTCAAAACAGTGAGCGCCGTCTTACACCAGTGTTCCGCGCGAGCGCTATGTGAGAACTGTGTTCTTTAGGCGCGAACTCGGCGAGCGATTATCTCGCGGGCGCCGGCCTGGCGGCGACGGAGAGGAGTTATCTCGCCGGCGACGGCCTGGCGGCGAATTGTCTGGCCGCGGCGGCCCGGCGAGCAAGTCTCTCGCAGGCGAAGATCTGGCGGGGAATCAGCCTCTGTTTCCTGCGAGAGCGTGGCGCGCGGGCCGCCGGTGACGGAGGCGCCACAGCCACTCCCCCCCCAATGACATTCGCGGGTTGCGAAGGGAGTGAAAAGATGACCTTCTTGCCGGGCCTGGTACCAATAGGCTGAAAGTGCTGCTGGGCCGGCGAGGGCTGCTGCGGCGGCGGCGCAGGCGTTAGCTCCTGAGGAAAAAGCAAAGGAGATGGAAGGGGTGGTGGCTCCCGGGGCGGTGGCTGCTGAGGCGACGGCTGCTGAGGCAAGCCCTGCTGAGGCGGCGCCTGCTGGTCGTGCTGCGGGAGCAGCTGCTGGGGCGGCGCCTGGGCAGGTGGTGGAAGTAGGATAGCAGCTTCGATGTAGGCCGGCTTCAGGTGGTCGGTCGACAAAGTCTTGTGGACGCCGTTGACGTCTATGACGTACGCTCGGTCGTCGACCCTGCGGACTACTCGATGCGGGCCAGTATAGGGTGGATCCAAGGGCTTACGGACGGCGTCTATCCGGCGGAATACGTACTCGCAGGTCCCGAGGTCTTTGAAAACGAACGGGTGGTGGTCGACGTGCCTTGCGGCTGGAACTGGGCGAATGGCTCTGAAGAGGCGGCGGAGGTCAGCAACGAACTCCGGGGGTGAGCTGGTCGGAGCATCCTGAGGAGCAATGAACTCGCCCGGGATACGCAGAGAAGTGCCGAAAACCATCTCTGCCGGTGAGGCCTGTAAGTTCTGCTTGAACGTTGTGCGCAGACCCAATAGGACCGCCGGGAGTGCTTCTGTCCAGGGTGTCTCAGGCGAGCACTTCAGCGCGGCTTTCAAAGTGCGGTGCATGCGCTCCACCATGCCGTTGGCTTGCGGATGGTAGGGCGTGGTATGGATCAGTTGAGCACCAACGAGGCCGCTAAGCCGGGCGAAGAGGGTGGCCTCGAACTGTCGTCCCTGATCCGATGTTATGGTGCGAGGAGTGCCAAAGAAAGCGATCCAGCCGTCAAAGAGGGCGCGGGCGACAGTAGGAGCCGTGATGTCAGAAAGGGGGATCGCCTGGGGCCACCGGGTGTAGCGATCGATGATGGTTAGGCAATGGTTGAAGCCTTGGCACTCCGGCAGCTTGATGAGGTCCACGTGGATGTGGTCGAAACGGCTGTCCGGGGTGGAGAAATTGCCGAGCTCAGCACGGTTGTGGCGGTGGACCTTAGAGAGCTGGCATGGGACACACTGCTTGGCCCAGCGGAGAACATCTTTGCGAAGACTGGGCCAGAAAAACTTAAGCGCTACACGCTTGGCGGTGGCTCTACCACTTGGGTGTGAGAGCTGATGGACCGTTTCGAAGGCCTGGCGGCGGAGAGCAACTGGAAGGTATGGCTTGATAGTGCCATTAAATTCTGTGAAATATATAGAGTTGCCGTCGATGTCCAGCTGATGTAGCTTGAGTCGTGGGCTTGCGAGCAAGTGCGGCAGCTGATCATCGGAGGCTTGTGCCGCGCTGATGAGCGCGGAGTCTAAGGCGGCTGGCATGGAGACCATTTCCACCCGAGAGAGCGCGTCTGCCACGGAGTTCTCGGTGCCCGGCGTGTGGACCAGACGCGTGTCGAACTGGGCGATGAAGTCAAGGTGTCGGGCCTGCCGTGGTGAGGCCTTGTCCGAGCGTTGGATGAGGGCAAATGTGAGGGGCCGGTGGTCGGTGTAGATAGTGAAAGTTCTTCCCTCCAGGATGCGCTGAAAGTACTTGATGGCCGCGAAAATGGCGAGGAGCTCTCGATCATAGGTTGAGTATCGTTGCTCGGTCTCCGTCAGCTTTTTGGAGAAGAAACCAAGCGGTACCCAGCTGCCATCGGCCCGCTGCTGATCCAAAACAGCTCCAATGGCCTGGCTCGAGGCGTCTGTACGCAGGGCGAGCGGTGAGGAGGACGAAAGGAATGCTGACGTGGCGGCAGATGCAATGCCCTCCTTGCAGCGCTCGAACGCGGTGTCAGCCTCAGCGGTCCAACAGAGATTAGCCTTCTTGACTGTAGAGCCCTTGAGAAGCTCGGTCAGCGGGGCCTGCAGGGCGGCGGCGTGCGGGATGCAGCGGCGGTAAAAATTTAATACTCCGAGGAATCTTCGTAATTGCGTGGAATGCTCGGGCTTCGGGAACTCGAGGATGGCCTGGGTCTTGGGGGCGGGCGGTCGGAAACCCTCTCGAGAGATGCGGTAGCCGGCGAAGAATGCCTCCGTCTGCCCAATTTGGCACTTTCCCCAATTGACATGCAACCTAGCATCTCGCAAGACAGTGAAAAGCTGCTCTAGGTGCCGCTGGTGCTGCTCGTGGTCGTCCGAGACGACGAGAACGTCGTCCTGGTAGCACCTGACGAATCCCAGCTTCCTGAGTACATGATTCATGGTGCGCTGCATTGTCTGCGCAGAGTTTCGGAGACCCAGAGGCATGCCGACGAACTCAAACAAACCAAAGGGTGTCGTTACTGCTGTCTTCTGGACGTCCGCGGGGTCGACTGGGATCTGGTAGAAAGCCCGGTGTAGGTCTATGACCGAGAAAACTTCACCCTGAGCGTCCTGGAGGAGGTCCTCTATGATAGGCAGGGGGTAGCGGTCTGGGAGGGTGCAGTTGTTGAGCTGACGGTAGTCGCCTGTAGCACGCCACTTACCTCCCGACTTGGGGACCATGTGCAGAGGACTAGCCCACTGGCTCGAGGAGGGACGGATGATGCCCCGTTCCAGCAGAAAGTCGAACTCCTCCTTGGCCGCGTGGAGGCGCTCTCCTGCAAGACGTCTCGGTCGCGCAGAAACGGGCTGGCCCTCGGTGACAATTTGATGGTGAACAGGCAAGTCGGGCAGTGCTGCCATCTCGCCTGGGGGCACGGCAACCTGGGCAAACCTGTCAACTAACTCCTTGTAAAGTACGCCGAGGGGTCCTTCCGGGACGGCGTAGGTCGCGGCGATACTGACGGAGTGCACGTCAGGCGTCGGGCCGCGCGAGCAGACAGTTGAGAGGCTGGTGAGGCCGTCAAGGAGGCAGCCGTGAAGGAGATCGATGAGCAGGCCATGATGGCTGAGGGCGTCGGCCCCAAGGATGGCCGTGTGTACATCAGCGATGACGAAACGCCATTGGAAAGGGCGCCGCAGACCCAGGTCCAACGTCAGGAGTTGAAAACCAAAGGTGGCAATTGGTGTGGCATTCGCGGCCTGGAGAACGAGGTCCTGCTTTTGGAGCGGCCGGGCGATGGTCCGCTTAGGCAGGATGGAGAGGACGGAACCGGAGTCGACCAGGAAGCGGATGTGTGTGGCGCGGTCCGTCACGTACAGGCGGCATTCGGGAGAGGTGCCGGCGGCGACCGCCGAGGACAGCGCCGGCATCTTCAGTTTCCCGACGACGGTGAGGCAGCGGCGATGTGCGGTGCGTAATTGCAGGGCTGCTTGCAGTGCACGGCTAAAGCTCCGTATCTGGAATGATACGAGCAGAGGCCTCTACTCACGTTCGGGGCTGGCGATGACGAGTGGTGGCGGGCCTGAAGATTACTGCGCGAAGCTGAGCGGCTCCGTTGTCTGTTGTCACTGGATTGCAGCTGAAGGGCGTCTCGGGTGAGACTGGTCAGCTGCACGATGGCCTGGCGCAGTGCCGCGAGCTCTTGGGCAATCTGATCAGGCGGCGGAGATGGCGTAGCGTAAGGGGGTGACGGCGTGGAGGCGCGTGAGGGCTGGAACGAGGCGGCCATGATGGAGGGGCCGATGTCGTGGGCCTCATCGGCAACGGCGGCGAGTTCCTCGAGCGTCTGTCCCTTGATTAGCAGCAGCATGCGGCGCGTCTGCGGCGGCAGGAGGTCCAGCCATTTCACCCTAAGGACGTCGTCCCCGGCGCGTGTGCCAGCAAGGGTTCTCATGTGGCGCAGGAGCTGAGATGGGCGTTGGTCGCCGAGCTCCACGCCCGTCAGTAGCTTATGAAGCTGAGCGTCCGGCGAGTCAGTGAGGCGGGAGAGAATAGCCGCCTTGATGGCGGCGTACTTTTCGACGGCTGGAGGCGCGCGAATGACGTCCGACACATCCGCGATGGTGTCGTGGTCCAATGTCGCCACCACCAGGTGATAACGAGATGCGTCGCTGGTGATGCGGTGCACCTGGAATTGTGACTCTATCTGGAAAAACCAGAGCTCGGGGCTGGCACGCCAGAAATGCGGGAGCTTGCACTGTCCGACCGCGCTGACGCTGAGAGGCGGCTGGTGCTGGGCTGCATGGTGATCAGCCTCAGATGCTGGGCAGGGGTTTTCGGGTGCCGGATCGTCGTTTCCCATGATGTCGAGGGCGCGAAGAGACGTAGAGGACTGCACGAATATAAAACTCGGGGTCACCACTTTGCTGGGCTCCCTATTCCCGCTCGGTGGGGTAGCTGGGAGAGGGAGCGTGCAGGACAAGGTGCAGCTGGAATAACTCACACCACGGGATAAGGCAAAAACACCTTTATTGTGCGAACAATAAGACAAGGGGTCAAAACAGTGAGCGCCGTCTTACACCAGTGTTCCGCGCGAGCGCTATGTGAGAACTGTGTTCTTTAGGCGCGAACTCGGCGAGCGATTATCTCGCGGGCGCCGGCCTGGCGGCGACGGAGAGGAGTTATCTCGCCGGCGACGGCCTGGCGGCGAATTGTCTGGCCGCGGCGGCCCGGCGAGCAAGTCTCTCGCAGGCGAAGATCTGGCGGGGAATCAGCCTCTGTTTCCTGCGAGAGCGTGGCGCGCGGGCCGCCGGTGACGGAGGCGCCACAGGTATAACAACATCGCAAAGCAGAGCGGCGGCGAATTATGTTGAGAAACGAATGTGGGAGTTCGTCAGAGTAAACTCCTCGCTAAATTGCATTTTAAGCTACTGGTGTTCACGACAGCTTAATTTGATAATGGGATGATCATCCTATCATCGATGATCATGTTCGAGCATTCAGGTACGGCGAGTATAATTATTTACGTAATTGAAAATAGGTGTTGTTGAAGAAAAGTCATCAATTTGTCAATGTTTTTAATAACCCTTCTAATGTTTTTCATTGGATTCCTGCCTCGAGTAGTAACGACAATTCTTTTTCTTCTTTCAGACATGTTATATTATTACCGTATTCGGCATTTTAGAATGAGCTAACGAGGACATAATTCAACTATAGAGCATATATGAACGTGAAAACGTCGGAATTGTTGATTGACCTTAGTGGAGCGACGAGTGTTGAAACCATTTAAAAGAACTTCCTCTCGGGAAAATGTAGTTAGGTATGTACATGGTACTAATACATTAGGTAGGTCGCTCCCGAGGACGAAAATGCGTCCGTTCTGCGCAGCTTCGCTGTGACGTAGTGTGGAGGACAAGCGGCGGCGGGCGTTTAAAAGGGAGCCTAAAGACCGCTTTGCAAGATACAATTTGTTATACATTCTTGCACAAACGCTTGAATAAACTGAAAGAAATTGTATGTTTGTCTGAATGGAATTAGAACAGGTTCTATTTTCCGTACAGTCAATCAGACATTCGCACAAGCGTCCACACAATTTGCCGCTCTACACGGTACAATTTCCTCATACAAGCGATTGTACAAGAAATTATGTCGTGCAAAGCGGCCTTAATACTGTTATAGTAAAAACGTATTTGACATTATGATATTGTGCATGTCTTAGATAATGCTGAGAATTGCTATGATATTTTCGTGCGTGTTGGCGAAATTCGTACCGGGAAAAAAAATCTCAGTGCACGAAAACGAAGGTTGAGTTCAAGAAGTAGTGCGGTGTTTGAGGCTATCGCGAACTTATAGTACTCACAATAAACTGAGTGAATGCCCGTTTTATGGTTGGTTTCGAAATATATATTTCAAAAGAATGCAGAAACGATATTTTAGTCCGCGCGTGAATGCAAATTATCAGTATTCAACTCGTTAATGATCGCTACTGTACGATATAAATACTGACCACATTTCCAGATAAAATAATTTTTCAATCAATGACATAATACCGAATTACATGAAGTCTATATTTTCTACTTATATTATTCTATTTTCGCTATCAAAGCACCTGGAAAAGAGCCGTGTTACCTCTCGTAATGCACGTTTGTACTCCAGTGAACTCGAAAAGATTCATGCTGCTAAATTTACAAAAAGGCCATAACATTTTGTTTGTCAAGGAAAAAAAATTCAAACAAAAATTTATTTAAAGGAAAAAAACAAAAATTCACAATACAATAGTCAGATTTTTCAAGTACAAGATGTAACTTCTTTGGCTAATCAACATCGAATGTAAATATACACAATGAATGAGTGAGGTCAAAAATGGAAAACCGTTCTGCAAGCAGCATAACACAATAGCAAGTCACAACTATTCCAGTCAAAAACTGCCACTATACTTATTCTTGATTACAGGAAAGTAAATAACAAATGGTTCCCAGAAAATGCTTAATAAAAGGTCCAGCAAACTTGCAAGCCTATCCGGAATAAATGAAAAAAGAAAGGCTGGGTGACAAGTTCAAGTACTAGTAAATGAAAATTCAACATATTTCCTAATCGATAAGCACTATTTATGGAAATTTACCCAAGCAAAAATGGTTGTAATAGATTATTGAAACACCTCAACAAATGACAAATTTTTACCACGA
Organism: Platycnemis pennipes; assembly: GCA_933228895.1. Classification (NCBI taxonomy): domain Eukaryota; kingdom Metazoa; phylum Arthropoda; class Insecta; order Odonata; family Platycnemididae; genus Platycnemis; species Platycnemis pennipes. Next base: position 119,038,031 of record OW121854.1, on the reverse strand, counting down.
TGAAACCACTTTCTTTCCCTTCAAGTAGAAAATCAAGGGAAAGCAACAGAATAATGGCCAGATTGTGACTCTCTCAATAACAAAAAGCACAACACAAAATCCAAATTTGTTTCCAATACCACAGGATTAAAAGGTCAACAGAAACCTGAAAAAATATCTTAAATTACATAAATAAGAATTGAAAAACTTCACAGAATTGAATTCTCTAATTAAAAAACTTACTACAATCCATTTTTCACAGAAGAAAGTAATATGTAGTATCGGCATAATCCATGATATAATAATTACCTAGATTTATTGTGAGCACACAGAAATGCCAATAATGTCTGGGGACATAATAAAATAAATACAAACATAACATAGAAATATCAGATAACTCAAAGAAAATAAAATTTTTTGCCACAGAGGTAACAGTACACAAATCCTTCATCATAGACTGCTGTACAAAAGATCAGCATCAATGATTTTATGTTTTCCATCATACATGGCTTAGTAAAATAAGAACTGAGGTCAATTTCACAACCAATACTCATTTCTCATACTTCAAAATCCAACATCCATAACCAGCATCAATAGTTTCTCAGCGTATGAATCTTGATAAAACCTGGGAAATTTTGAAAAGTGTGCATATCAAACAAGCCTATACATAGAATGTTAAGATTCTCACAATTAGTGGACAAAAAATACGAGAGCTCCTTATAACAGATAACATTTCGCTCCAACAAAATGAAGAAATGAAATAAGATTATTCCACTCAAGCATTCTGCATACACTAATCATTATTCAGCATCAATAACCAGGATTAACATTGTCTCTCCTTATGAATCTTGGTAAGATACTGATCTTGGCAAGACCTGTGCCATCAACTAAGAATCCAATAACATAGCACCACCTGCAAAAGCACCTGGAAAATTTTAAAAGTGTGAATATCAAAAAACCTTCATCATTATTAGTCATCAATCCTCATATTGGTTTGATGCAGCTACCCACTGAGTTATTTATCGGCTTAATCAAACCATATTACACCATGAATTTAAAGTTGCACGCAATCAATGGACAAATGACTTATCCTCCAGTAAGAATAAGTTCCTTGTTACAAATAATTTCAGCTACCACAACATGATGAAATCTAATATTTTTGATTCCACTCAAGTATTCGGGACACACTACTCATTCTTCAAGATTAATAACCAGCATAAAGAGTTTCTCTGATAAGTTCTTGGTAAAACCTGGAAAATTTTTAAGGTGTTAATCAAACAACCTAACACCATGAATTTAAAGTTGCACACAATCAATGAACAAATGACTTACCCTCCAGTAACAATAAAAGTTCCTTGTAACAAATAATTTCAGCTACCACAACATGATGAAATCTAATATTTTTGATTCCACTCAAGTATTCGGGACACACTACTCATTCTTCAAGATTAATAACCAGCATAAAGAGTTTCTCTGATAAGTTCTTGGTAAAACCTGGAAAATTTTTAAGGTGTTAATCAAACAACCTAACACCATGAATTTAAAGTTGCACACAATCAATGAACAAATGACTTACCCTCCAGTAACAATAAAAGTTCCTTGTAACAAATAATTTCAGCTACCACAACATGATGAAATCTAATATTTTTGATTCCACTCAAGTATTCGGGACACACTACTCATTCTTCAAGATTAATAACCAGCATAAAGAGTTTCTCTGATAAGCTCTCGGTAAAACCTGGAAAATTGGTTTCTTAAGATAAAGGAACTTTAAACACGTATTACCATTCACGAGCAGCTACATATTGTACCTTTCATTTAAAGCACTTCTACTCAACACCGAAATTAAAAGGCATGTAAACACAGCTGCCATAGTAGGCACCAAAATATTTTTAAATTCACAATTCACTGATACTGGATTTCACCGACCTGTTTTAACATTAAAGTCGTCCTTTCGCCGGCATGCTCGAACCCACTTCATTTTCATTTCACTATCATTAGGGAAACGAAAAACTTCAATTTTCCCTCACAATTTCGGCGGCTATTGTTGCAGCCAAATACAGTACAGGAAGACATCTTCTCCTATGGTATTTGTCCCCAGAGAGTAAAAATACCTCCAAAAAGCGACTCATCATTCAAAGTAAACAATGCTCAACACACGAAATTCACTCGGTCTGTCCTCCACACTACGTCACACAATCGAAACTGAGAGGTATCGATATATGACCGACATGCGCAATGGCCTACCTAATGTATTAGTACCATGGGTATGTACATTACTGATTGTGAGACGAGAGTGTATTAAAAATAACTTTGGTCATTAAATACGAAGAACAAATAAAATTAAAGTTGTGTTGTGCAAAAGCTATCTCAATTCTATCTATTCTCGTGTCGTGTGCTGTCATACTGGTTTTCTTTGAGAAGACGCGTAGTATGTTGAAACGCATGTTTAATGTGGTACGGATCGTCAAGTGAATGAAATAATTGAATTTAGAAGGAATACTAATAAATGTTTGCATCTACAGCTGCTTCGTTTTAAAATCATTTCCCGAAAGTCGTGAAAATTAAGTGTGAATACATGTGTGTAGTAAGTCAGTGCAGTAGCAATGATGTGGCTACTAAGTACCAAATTATGCAGAAACCTGTGAAGACTGCTGTAGCTGGATTGAGTTCTGTGTATGAAAAAATAAGATTTCAAAATTTTGTTCTCTCCAGCAAGAGTCCAGCAAACAATTGCTGTTATTTCAGAACTAAGGAAATAGTGTATATAAAAGCCATAGGCCTAAACAATGGTACTCCTGTTATTATTGGCAATGTTCTACAGGGCTCAAAAGACATGTTATTTTATCCATTAGATTCTCGTTCCATGGATATTCACCTTGGTGGAAAATGGAGCACTGATAAAACCATTAATGTTAGCCAAATTTTATCCAAGGCAGTGCGCCTACCATATAACAGTGCAGAGGACTGCTTTTTCCCTATGCTGCACACTCAATTACATTAATAATTTTTTTAGTGTAGTTGGGTGGGGCATAGCTATACTATTCAGGGAGTGTGAACTAATGCCATCTGGTTAGTAGTTAGTTTAATGATTAATCCATTGATCTGTTTTGCCACGCATTTGTATAATATTACAACATGTCATTTAATTACAGATGTCCTACTTCGTGTTATTGGCAGAAAACTGGTGCGCTGCAATTCCAGGTTCTTGGATTGACGAGGAACAAGGCATCTATAAATGGCCAAGAAATGAAAGGATAAGAGTGGCTATTTGTCGTAACCTAGAGCCTGATGCTTCCTGGCATGCTGACAAGTATGACAGAGTATTAGGACCTTACGGTATATTGGTGTGAATGGTTTTTAATTTGGTGAATATTGAGTTAAGTGGAGTTGTAGTAGCATATGTACTTTTCTGCAGATACCCTAAAGGAGGCTAGAGAAGTTGAGGTCAGAATGGCTGAGTTTAGTACTGAAGATGAAGAGCACATCCAATGGGCTTCACAAGGGAGTAAAGGGAAGAGGCGTGTGAAGCGGAAAATTTTGATGATTATATCTTTGAGCAGGGAACTGAAGGTATGCTTGTGGTCCAATGTGAATAATTTTCTGTAAATACAGCTCAACTTATCCTTTGATATTATTGGAGTACATGTTCTTTAATATTCCTATTTTGGGTAGGAAATGATACATTAGATGAGTTGCCGGCTCCTCCAGCTTCATTCAAAGTCCCACGAATTGCAACTGAGGTAGAGGGCATCAATGATGAAATACCCATAGGTAAAGTGGTCACCAGTAGAGTAATAAAATTATGACAATTTGACTTTATTGAAACTTGCACTTTTTTGTCTCTGTGAAGAGGTGGATGCTTGAATGGTTGAAATAATTTACTTTTCCTTGCAAAAATTAATTTTAAAACTGCATCTGATAAGGGATCAAAAGTAAATGAACATGTAGTGGCAACTGGTATGGACTATTGTAATTAAATTGAAAAGTGCTTGCTTTCTAAGATAATATAATTATTGCCTACAATTCAAAAGGGTTACATAATAGTTTTGCAGATATCAAGTTCACGTGCCAGAGGAGCTCAACCTCTACCAACAGCCGAGGTAAGGTGAACTGGATGTTGTGCTTTAGATTGGAGAAATAATTTCACATATTTATATTAACTATTTTATATTTGTTGTTTCATTAGTATCCTGGCTCAGGCATTGCAACCGACAGGCAGAGAGCAATAGTGCCTTCTTCATCGGAAGCCAGTGGATCTGATGGTATGTATTGATTTTTTCGTTTTTCATCCAACTGTGACAGAAAAATCAAATTTATGCCTGAATTTTCCATTTATCAGAAGGCTAAAGTAAAAATCAACTCTTTCAGAAAATGACATGGCTAACTTGATAAATAAAGAATTTGAGAAATTGCATTCAAGACTGGAGAGGATTGAAAGAAAGCAGGAAGTCATTGAAAATAAATTGGATTTCCTGCTGGCACTTAGAGAAGACCCTGATCTAGGAATTATGAGTTCTACTACAAGGACAAGTCTAGATGAACTTCCAAGTTTACCCTTAACAGCAATGTGGGAGCTAAAAAAAATTGAGGGTAAACTCCAAAATGCAGAGGAAGCCCGGAAGCAATTGGTGAGTGATTCTTCTAATTATTTATAGTAAGAGTACACTATTACTGAAGATTTCCCTTCCTTGATTATCTTTAAGTCATCATATCACCATTGCATTTTTTTCTTAAAATCAGTGATTGATATTTAGGACATTTCCACTGCTAATTCAAAGCACTCAAATGAATTGAGATACTTTTGATACTTTGCAGAAGCTGAAAGTGAAAATGATCGGTGGAGTCAATGGTGAAGCCCATCTGAGGAAAACATTATCATCATTCCTATCAAATAATTTAGCCTATGATTTAACATGGATGGGTCCACAACATGGCTCTAAAAAGGGAGGATGCTCAAAAGAGACTGTGCCTAAGCAGAACTAATTTTTCAGTCATCCTTATAGGTATGGAGAGACTTACTTAGTGCCAGCATTTCATATGATTTGTGTCTTCCTTTTCTTTTTACATCTTAAATCAGATATTGCTAAGAAAAGATTAAGTAGTAATTTCCTACAAAACATTTAAAAAAATACATTTGTGTATTTTCCAGCCACCGTTCTGGAGTCCCACCCAATGACCACAATCGTCAGCCTGGAGAGGGTGGCTAAACAGTGGCTGCAATATGCAGGGGATCGCATTAAATATGCAGAAAAGAAGAGGACTGACAATGAAGAAGTTTAATTTTTGATAGTCTTCCACTCTCATAATTTAATGATGTTTTTCAAGCCAATTTTCAAGTGCTATGATATAATTTATGTATTATTGTTTCATAAACTCTGTATTGAAGTAAGAGCTAGGTCTCTATTATATGAATGTTTTGATCTTATAAACTGTTCTTACTGAAGTAATTCCCATCATCTTGATCCTCTTCGTATTAGAATTTGAATAATCTAATGGTATGTGCACTTTCGGCTACAGCTCAACCACTATGCAGTTTGTGGAATTTGCTAGTGAAATCAGATTCTCAAAAAATGTTCTAATGTTTATAATTTTCAATCACAGGTTTTCTTCCAGGTATGTTTCAAATATTTGTAGAATTTTGTAAAATTACTGGACTGAATATTTGAATCAGATCATTCGTAATTGTAGGATTACAAACTAGGTGACACCACTAGTTCATAGTTCTACCATTCCCCAATAGGTGGCATACTCGTTCGTAGTTCGTTCAAAATCCACTAGGTGGCACCACAATCGTAGGGAAGTCTTGTACAGGTCATATGAAAATTCATATAGGAGCTCATTAGGGAGCTCTTAAAGGACCTCGTAAAAGACTCCTATAGTGTTGCATCTGACGTCTTAAGTATCTCATCGTGAGGTCTTTAGGAGTGTCTCGTAAGACTCCTACAAATTCCTAAGACCTCTTTATGAGGTCATATAGGACTCCTACGTGTTGATTGGGTAGGGCGCTATATATTTAAGTAGGAATACTGAGTAATAATAAACAAATTGAATTAATTGATTTATTTCTATTTTGTTGTAACCTGCTGCTGATCAGTATTACATTTTTTTCACAAATTATCTCACATCTTCGTTTGAACGCAGTCTTTGGGAATTTCCTGTGTGCATTCTTAGCACACTGGCTTCCTGCATAAGATACACATGAAATAGGTTTTTTGTTTCTTGTATGATGGGCACACTCTACTTGTTGCCTTCTTCTCCAGTAGTACCTAGGTGTTCTTCCAATGGTAGGAGGAGAATCTGCCCTACACTTAGTCGTACTTGTCTTGGGAGTCTAGGATTGGACATTCTCCTTCTGAAGTGGACCATTACTAACTCTGCAGCTATCGATTTAATAAAATTAAAACTTGTCATAACGTTTTTGTCTTTCGCAAATTCTTAAAGCACAAATGAGTTGAACAAGGAAATATCTAATATCCTGAAAAACACTGCCATTGGCCACCTCCTTGTCCATTCGCTGGATAAGTAGCTACAACGCATTTTATCCAATGTATCTTTGTCGCCCTTAGTAGCGTTATAAAATGCAATTACTTCCGGTTTCCCTGACTATTTTGTCACTCTTCCCGTGGTACATTGCGGAAATGAAACTTATCTTAGAGTCTTATTTCTCTTCAGAATATTAGAGAAAAAAACACAGGAATGCCACATGTAGCCACATAATTTTCCTGTGGCTGTGTGTGAGCATTTTCACAAGGGATAGTAGTAGGCCGTTAGGTTGATATAGGTAGGCATAGTGTGCCGGAGTATGGATGGATGAGATCTTGCCTAATCATAACATAATAAGTATCCATTTTCTCCTGGTTATATTTTTTTTCGATCATGGTTTTTGGCATATCACTGCCCTACCCTTTCCTTACACTTCACTGACGCGAGCTCTACCCTACCACTACCCACGCCTCCTCCACCCTTTATCTACCCTCGGATGTTCTAATTTACCCTCCCCTAACCACCCTCGAGGGGATGCTTTGGGTACCACAACCTTCCGCATGCTGCGCGTCGTATTGATTTCGGTGACTATGGGCCACCAAGTATTGCACAGACTGAACGGGTATATGGCAATACTTCGATCCTACCACAGGCCAATTGCCGCAAATTATGATCAAATAGCTAAACATGGCCACACAATTGTTGTGTGGCCGTGGACACATACTTGTGTATCTCCTTGTGGCCATGACGTCATATCTCTGACGCCATGGTTACATAAATTTTTTGTGGCTGTGTCCATTTTCACCAGTGTCAAATAACTTCCCTCTTCACTAGAGCATTGATCTTTTCGCATACAATCAAGAAATGTATTTTCGGCATTCCCATTCTTTAGTCCCGAAATACTCTGCTATTAGCCAAGTCCCCACCCTGAGATCCGAAAGGGGGGCTATTTTACCTCCGGAATATTTTACTCGAGATGGTTCCAATACGTCTTGATTGAAAGAGATAGTGGACAGGTGCGACTCCTCGGGATAATAATGTGGTGCTTTCCCCTTGCCTTTACATCGCAGTACTACAGCCGTTAAAGTAAATGTTACCACGCCTGTAGTGAAATGGATGTCACTGAATCGACCACTGTGGTCTCCACCTTCACTCAATGAAGAAGAGCTGCTGCCCTCTCCTCCGGGTGATGAGAAGTGTAATTGTTAGCGGCCTCCAATCGCCAAGTCACGGCATCTTCACAGGTTCTGTATTATTTAGAGGCCTACCTGCCTTACACAGAAATAGACCAATACCCCCTCGGAATGCCGTCGCTTTTTGTCCACGACTGCTTATTCGACGAGTAAACTCGATTATCTCGCAGCTAACCTCTATATCTAGAGGTCGACCCACCATCAACACGGTGGACGCACTCGGTGGGTTTAAGCTCAGCCGCGAGGCTAAACCAATCAAACTCTTAGGCAAGCAAAATAAGTGATTTGGCCACTTTATAAAATGTAGAACTCTGACAACACTCAGCGGGAACAACGTTTTAAGTCCTTGTATGCAATTCCTACTCATTTTCTGTCGGCAAAATTCTAAATATATTCCTCAGGAAACACATTCTCTTCCTCTTTTATGTATGTACTTATTTCTAATTAGAGGAGCTTATAATATTTCCTGTGACAAGGGGTAAGCCTTCTGGCACCATTCATGGAATGACTACCATAATGTTTGACAAAATAAGAATTTAATATTTATGCATTCTTTTTCAGATATGTTTATCATTCATAATAACCCATCTCTTATTTTGTTTTTTAGCATAAGATGAAAAGTCTTTGCTGAAATATCTGCCCGTTGCTCCTATATTTCCTCAGACTTTTTGCTTCAGGGGCCAAAGGAACGACAGCGAACACTACTCATGCGTTACCTTCATCTTGCGAACATCGCCAAGGGCACGGACGAAAGGAGACATCATTCGAGGTGGTCACATAGTCATCCCGAAAACTTCCCATTAATCCTTCAGAATTCCGAGTTCTCGACGCTATGAGGGTTGCGATAACTATGTGAGAATGGTGCGTACCTTAGTGGTTGAATGTAATCAACGGTATTTATCGAGGTGGGTCCTCGGATACTCGCCGGGGTTTCATTCGGGTGCTCGTATTCAGGGATATTCAACTCGGCATTTAATCATTCGCCGAGATAGTCGTCCTTGTATATTCGGGTACTCATCCAGTCGTAGAGGAAGTTTAGTACTCGTTCGGGTATTCATCTACTCATCGAGGTATTCATGTACTCATTCAGGTCTCATGTATTCATTCGGGTAGTCATCTAATTATCGAGATATTCAGGTATTCAATTGGGTACTCCAATACCTATGAGTGAATACATTTGGCGCAAACCTAGCCAGAACTATTATGCTGAGAGGTACTTGGCCGCCAGATGTGATTCAAGGTACGTGCAAGTGAACTTCGATACGCCTTACCCCGGGAGGCATTTGATAGCCCAGATTTCCTGCCTCCTTGGCAGAAGAGGCATTTCTTGAATAGATGTTTTCCCTACCAGCGAAAAAAATACAGCCGATTAGTACGCTGCGCCACCTGGGGATATTTCATCGAAGCATTCAGTTGCTATGCCTGGAGGAGAAACGTAAGATTAGAAAGATAAGGACTTGCTTTAGATACTGCTATTCATCTTGTTGAAGAATGTATTTTAATAGGTAATGTTAGTTTCACTTTTACTGCCTACTATACTGAGTGAAATTTAATGTGTCATGCGTAAAACAAATTAACCAAACTCTCGTACATACCAAGATGAACAACTTTTATACCTTGTCTTAAACACGATCGTTGGCTGTTATTGTATTTTTTTGTATGTCCAAGGAAGTGCCGGCTCATACAGACGCTGACATAGGATCGACCCTGCATGATGAACTATTCCATTAGAGCATTCAGCGTTCCCATATCACTTGCATAAGTATGTGTGTAATGAAAATCATTTTCGCAACTTTTTGGGCTATAATTGGAGAATACGTCAAATCGCAATGCATTTATAGGAGAGAGGAGAATAGAACCCGCAAAGAATTCCCTCATTAATTGCAGAAAAAAATCAGGAATAGGGCTGGTAAGGTAGCTCGTTGCAGCCAACGCCAGGGGTCCGGCTTCAAATCTCGGACAATCTTTCGTCTCGGGTGAGTCTCGGAGGTGGCGTTTCAAAGAGACACTATAAGTAAGTAACAGCCATAAGTTATTAATTATTATGTATATAGACCAGTTAGGGGGTCGTATTGGACTAGTGGATAGAGCACTGAGCTACTGACCGGAGGGAACCGGCTTCAAATCCCGGGCAAGGGATTCTCTGGGCACCCCCTTTTAAAACCCTCGCGATTCGATTTTGTGTCAGAACCTCGTAGGAAATCGCAGGTGACTCAGGGATAGGAACTGCCTTTATTGCCCCCCTGACCTCCTACCCTGATTGGGTTAGTTTGACACGCCATTGGCCCAGTGCGGGGTAAGCTCTTCTCTCACCTATCAAATACCAACCTTCCGGTTGAATCACTGAGTGATATTGGCCAGTGATTAACGTGACTAGACCAAACCTTTTTCTTTGGCGAAAACCTTCGTATTGAAATTACTATTTTCCGGCACCCTTCTTAGATTTCTTCACTTATCAGACTCATGTAGTTTTGATATAGAGCAAGGCCGTCTCGATTAACAGGCCTGCTACATGTGACAAAAATCTCTTTTACGTCTCGAAAGAAATCTGAACGAGAGGTGTTACTCAATTAATTACCGGCTTGTTTATAGGACTTTTACCGTAGACATTTATTTGTTCATGGTTGGTAATGTGAAACATGCTGTTTTAATCGTATGAATTAGCGTTTTATAGTGGTAGTTCGCGTTGGTATTTGAATTTTTATGCAATATTACTAATTTACATGGATCTTTGTGGTTTTAGAATCCTAAGACGGCGAAGTTAACGGCGGTAAAACAAAATAATGCAGTATTACATATTATTATGCAGTACTACTCACTTGGAACTAATTGAAGTTTTCAACTTAATTGAATAGATAACTGTTACTGACGACAATGTTCATGTTGCACGCTTGTTCTACTTTTCTGAAACACTGATCAAAATTTAATGAAGTGCTACGGTTTTCTATGAAGAAGCCGGCAAAAGGGTCGGTGAAAGCTGCCCTGATGAGAAATTTATCTATCCAATCATGTGTATGAATAAGTTATAATGTATACCCTTACGTATATAGCAGAACATGAAATGGAAAAATATACAGTAAAATTTAGGTACCTAAATCAAAACCATTTTTTGTGGACTACATAATTTATTATTTTAGCGGTGGACCCCTGCACGCTGAAAATCTTAAATTTTTCCGGTGGCTGTTGAGGCCTACTAGGCCGTTATGAATTTTATCCTCCCCAGCGCTGACTCTTCGGCTACAGCGCGTAAGTTGGAGGGGGGTTTGGTCGTCCACTTGCCGATTTCATCATCCGCTCAAGGTTTTCTGCTGCTTTGGTTCATCAACTCTGTTTCTAGGAATTCGTGAGGATCCATTTGGACGCGTATTCGAATTGGAAATAAACTAACCTGGGTCTTTACCGGGTGTCTCATGGTGGCCTAGTGGGTAGATTACTGAGCTACCGACCGGAGTGTCTCGGGTTCAAGGGGCTTTCTTGACGCCACCTAAAATCCTCGTGATTTAATTTTCTGCGTGTCAGAACTTCGTAGGAAATCGCAGGTGGCCCGGGGAAAGTAAGTGGCCCCCTACCCTGAATGTGTGAATTTCAAACACCAATGGCTTAGTACGGGATGAGCTATACTCTCACCTATCAAATACCAACCTTCGGGTTGAACACTAGGAATTAGAGAGGAATTTTGGGTACTAATCTACAATTTTGATGAATTCCCTGAAATTTTCTTATCTGAAAGAGAATACTTTTTTTTTCATTATTTTTGAATAATTTAGAAAATTCACTTATGATTTATTTAAATCCGTTTACTCTCGCTTAAGGAAAAGAAATTACGCATTTTTATGGCAATTATGTCGAATTTTCGATTTGCAACAGTATAATTGAGAGAGTAAAGTGGTTGCGTCAATACGATAAGATATATCGGTAAGAAAAATGCGTTAAATTTCACCACCCGCGACTTGGTTTTTTACAGCTTCGTCGGACGCTGGCCACCGTGTCTCAAGATTTCCTTCGTTCATTTATGAAAGCTCTATCACATGCTTCATTCATTTCTTATATTTCAAAGTTTTGGACACAGTTTTTGAATATTGAAAGCGTTTAATAGCCACTAGGTTTAATACTTGCATACATTAGCACCAGCCGCTGCTTTCAATAGTTGATGATGGTAACCCCAACACAGGTAATCCTCTGGGGTACCTATATTCCCCTCTAAATTGATGTTTTGTTTTGTATTATTTGTATTTGTATGTTTTATTTTTTCTTAGGGGTGGAATTAAAATTAGAGTACTGAGATTTAATTAGTATTATTATTACTGCGGTTTTCACTCACTCGTATTTCTTATTTAGTAGTTCTTAATGCGAAATTCAATTGCTAATTAAGTTTCCTGTTACCATCAAAACCAACTAGCGGAAACTAAAATGATTCCTTGACTTCAATAGTACTGTCTTTTTTTTAGCCTCGGATATGGTCTAAGACGTTAAAGTGTTTCCAACTATATTTTCCACGCGCATGCACTATTCTTTCCAGTTAATTGATTTAACTTCATAGGCGTTGAAATGGGAATACGGTCCTCCAAATGTGGACATTGCATCACGCCTTTCCGCGTAACGCCAACAAAAACATAACGCAGGAGGTACTTGAACCCGGAGTATTTTGGTTTTTAGCCGATGCGTTCTTAACCCTGCTTCAATGGCCGGTTCTTTTTGATTAGTGCAACTTGTAATCTGCTGTAAAATTTAACGCAGCATCATACTGTCGGAGAGATATTCAAAGTTTTTAGCTTTAGTTTAGGGTTGTGACTGATATGTATATTTAATCCTCTATTGTAGTATTCGTGCACAACGGCAATTCGAGCACAACGTGCACAACGGCCAAACATTGTGGAAACCATGCAAAGTCGGGAGATACGTTCTGCGGTATATTTAAGCCGCAGGTCATAACCACTGTACCTACGTTTGAGTCGCTTCTCGATGACATAGGTCGCGTCGGCTTACCCAACTAGGAGGGGGCGAAGGAGGGAAGTGTTGGGCGAGGGGAGGGAGGTGTTAGGTGGGGAGGAGGAGGTGGGAGGGGGGACACTGGTGGCGAGTCAATGAGTGATTTAGGTAAAGGAATGGCTGGGAGTGGGGAGTGACATTTGAATAGCTGGTCGTTCATGAGGTACCTCTCCCCTTGCTGAACAATTTCAAATTGTTCCAGCGCGTACAATCTCCGGCCTTTCCTCTCTACTTGGAGATTCTCCGGGTGGAATAGGCAGTAATGTGAAGTGTCCAAGAGGTGTTTGGCCACTTAAATGCCCAGGTGTTACAGGTAATGCCCACTTTAAACAGTTTTGTGACCGCCACCTAGCGGATATTGATCGTCCAATCTCAGTCACGGAAAGTGATGTGAAGAAGGCCATCTCTGGCAAGAAGAACTTCACTGCTCAAGGAATGGACACAGTGAATAACTTCTGGTGGAAACAGTTCTCTTCCACTCACAAACACCTTGCCATAATCTTCACATCCTTCCTGTCAGGGACGGTGCCAATTCCGTCCTGTCTGACTGAGGGGCGTACGGTTTTAATATCGAAAAAGGGATACTTGTCCGATCCGAAGAACTACTGCTCTACAACATCTCTCAACAAGGTATTCAAGGCATTCACTTCCATCTTGAACGACCTTAATCTCCGCCACGTCCAACCGGTATGGGGGGAAGTGTACGAACAGAGGGGCTCGAAGAAAGGCATCGCGGGATGCAAGGACAACCTGCTCATTGATAGGAGTGTGAGCCAGGACGCTTGTAAATACAAGCGTAACCTGTCATGGGCTGGGTGGACTGTAAGAAGGCTTTTGATACCACCTCTCATGAACTGATTATTGCCATGCTGAGGTACATGAAAGTCCACCCAGAGGTTGTGTCCTGCATCGAACGCCTATTACTCATGTGGAAGACGCTCTACGCCATACCATCTGGCAAGAAGACCGTCTGCACAGATTTGGTAGCATACCATCGTGGTGTTTTCAAGCCTCTGCCCCCTCCTGTTCTGTTTATCTCTCCTCCCTCTGTCCCTTCAGTTGAGACGAGGAAGGGGATATATGTGCGGTGTCCCGTACAAAAGGGTGCATAAGGCCACCCATCTTCTCTATGTGGATGAAGAGAAGCTTTATGCTTCAAGTGCGAATGACCTGCGCTTGACGTTGAACACCGTACGCAGATACAGTGAGGATATAGGTATGGAATTGGGATTCGACAAGTGCGCGTCTATCCATCAGGCGAAAGTAAATATTTCGGAAGACCAGGAAGACTTGCAGCTCGTTGACGGAAACGCTATTCGTCATCTTGATGACGACGCGTATGAATATCTCGGCGTCCCCCAGCGCCGAATGCAGGAGGTGAGAGAGTGAAGGAAAGGCTTACAGCCAAATACAGGCAGACTCTCAGACGAATTTGGAGCTCTGACCTGTCAGGCAAGAACAAGGCTCTTGCGACCAACACCTTCGCGGTTCCAACACTGCTCTACACCTTCGGTTGCATCAAATGGAATGTCAACGAGCTGCAAAACCTCGACAGGGAAACGAGGAAAATGATGACAATATGTCTCAGTCTTCATCCGAGGTCTTTGGTCGCTAGATTGTATCTCCCGAGAAGGCTAGGTGGTAGAGGGCTGATAAGCCTGGAGTGCCTTCATGACAGAGTAGTCCTTAATACGGTTTGCCACGTGTTGCACAGCACGGACCTACTTATGCTTCTCGTAAAGAAACACGAGAGTGTCGGCAAAGGGGCGTTCCTATTCCAGGCTGCGAAAAGGGCTGCAGACGGCCTCCGTTTGGAGTTGGACCTTAATTCCAGCGAAGAAGCGCGTGACAACTCAATCTTGTCGCTGAAGGCGGACGTGTTAAAGCTCGAAATAAAGAATGCGGAGCAAAAGATCATGCTCCGCAAGCATATCAGGAAGCTCTTGCATGGAAGTTTATGTCGAAACTTGGAAACGCTTGGGCTATCGAAGGAGCTCACGGTCGCCTTCCTGCGCTCCACCACAGGTTTGAAGTCCAAAACCGAGGGCTTCGTGCTCGCGTGCCAAGATGGTGTCCTAAATACCCTTGAGTACCGTCGCCTCATCTTTGGGGCAAACGTGACGGACACGAGATGCTGAACTTGCGGAAGGCAGCCGGAGACTTTAGGTCATCTACTCTCCAGCTGCAGCTTTTATGTTAAGAACGCATATATAAACCGGCATAACTCTGCTCTGCGGGTGTTGTATTACCTTCTAAGACACCATTACGCTGTAGACGCGAATTCTTTGCTGCCTTACGTCCCTGGAGACATCGAGTCCGTCGTGGAGAAAGGTAATTGTAAGATCTGGTGGAATTATTATTTATCCACCTCCATACAGTTGGAGGCGACGAAGCCTGATATCGTTCTCCTGGACAATCTCTGTCATGCCATGTTCGTGATCGAGTTTTCGGTACCGGCCGAAACGAACATGGCAGCAAAGGAGATTAAAAAAAGGACTAAATATCAAGATCTTCTGTGCGAACGCCGGCAAATGTATGCGGGTTACTCTGTGAAACTGGTAGTCCTCATCGTGGGCGTGCTTGGCGGTGTCAAGAGCTCACTGGTTGAAAATATCAAGTGTATCCCAGCGTGTAGGGCGCGAGCGGATGTAATTGCAAGTGCAATTCATAAGGCTATCCTTCTCGGGTCTCTCCGCCTGCTTCTTGCGCATGACCATAATGCCGGGTAGCCACCTATCTACCGGTGGCGGATGTGGCTACCCTTAGGCTCGCTCCCTCTCGAGTCTCCGGTAATTATGTCGGCAACGAAACCTGATGCTATCCGGAGACTCGGAGGTGGATGTTACTTTACTGTAACAAATAATAATAGAGGAAATAGAATAACCCTGAGATTCTCTTGCATTATAGAATTTTAGTTGCGATATGTGTGCTCTGGTCACAAACTTTCCACTTCGGTAAATTGTTTGGCCTACAGTTACCGGTGTAAGGAAACGTGGGATGACTACAGGTCCTTTCCAGCGGATACTGAGTTTCGCTGCCAGGCGATCCGCATCTTTACTAATTGGGTACGATTTGTATATCACCGTATCGCCTACCTTAAACGGATTCTCTGCTCTGTTTATATTGTAATACCTCTGTGTTTTGCGTCTAGTAGCGAGTATATTATATCTTGCTCGGTTCCATTTCTCTTTCTTATGTCGCTAGTGGTAGGGGAGACGGGTAAAAGATCATATACATCCCACAAGTTTGACAATGGGTTATTAGGCTGGTATGTGTACGGTAATTCAAATGGAGTGTATTTATGACTTTCATGGCGAGCTGATTTAAAGGCATTTGTAACCATGGGAAATTTCTATCCCATGTCGTTTTGAAATGCGCATGGTGTGTTATAAGGGAATAGCATAAATTCCAATTGAAACGTTCTGCGTGTGAAGGTTTGGGGTAATAAGGCGTTGTAGTGATATGATTGATACCGTTTGAGAAGCAGAAATTTTTGAAGTCCCTAGACGTGAATTGTGAGCCGTGATTGGAGACTATGTTGGACGGAATACCAAAATTATGGAATATGACATGCTGTAATGCAGTCCTTACGGCATGGGTGGTCGCTTGTATCAACGGTATTATCCAGACGAATTTACTAAAGGCGTCTACGCAAACCAGAATCATCGAATTTCCCATATTTTTCTAGGTTTGCCCACAAAATCTATAAAACCTTTTTCCATGGGTCGTTTCGCTGTCTCCGAAGATAGTAACCCAATCTGAGTTTGTTGTGCCGGTTTGCTCAGAGAGCAGTTTTTACACGTTTATACTCTTTCTTTAATATCTTTATTCATACCTTTCCACATAAAATATTGTCTTATCTTTTGAGTGGTCTTATATATGCCTAGGTGTCCCTCTAAAGGGTAGTTATTATAGTTTTCAAAAATCATCGTCATTAATTTCATTGGTGTACAACTCTTGGTTTCTTATCCATCATAGCTTCACAACATAATACTCGGTCTATCAGTGCATACCCCCTCGAGCCGTTCCCGTGCTTTATATTTTCAATTATACGGCGTAATTCGTCGTCTTCCATTTTTAGTTGTATTATGTCTTTGAAAGCCAAAGGAAAATTTATGGTCAAAACGTTGCATTGGCTTGGACTATCACTGTTCGCTTGGTATGTGGTGTCAAACATGGGCGATAAGGTGTCGGCCACTATATTTGAGTTCCCATTATGTGCTGTACTTGAAATTTTAATGACGAAATACGTGCAACCCATCTTACCTAGTTGTCTGGGGTGAGCCAACACTCACGAGAGGGCTTTATTATCCGTTTCTAATAGGAACTCCGAATGTTACAGGTATTCTCAAAACCTATCTATGCGAAATACTACCACTAAGCATTCAAGTTCGTACACTGATGACGCTTTCCGCTCTTGCGATGTTAAAGAGCGAGAAGCAAATGCAATGGGTTGTCTTAAACGTTCAAACTCTCGCGAGAGCACGGCTCCTACAGCCATTGAAGACGCATCCGTTTGCAATATAAATTGTTATGTTAAATCAGGTATGCGTAGTACTGGAAGTTGCATAATGGCTTACTTAAGCCTCTCAAAAGGCCTGCTGCTGCACCTCGTCCCTATCAAATTTTACTCCTTGCTTCCTTAAATGATTTAATGGGGCTCCTATATCGGAGAAGTTGAGAATAAACTTACTGTAAAAGTTCACCATTCCAATGAAACGAGCAATCCCCTTGACATTTTTGCGTGGCTTGTAGTCTCTGAGTCTGCATTCAAAAGAATTGT
The DNA here is from genome assembly GCA_933228895.1 of Platycnemis pennipes. Lineage (NCBI taxonomy): Eukaryota > Metazoa > Arthropoda > Insecta > Odonata > Platycnemididae > Platycnemis > Platycnemis pennipes. The sequence goes on along the minus strand of OW121854.1, from coordinate 119,020,601 downwards.
CACTGAGAAAATCCGCGCATTTCCTCAAATAAGTTTCTGGGCATTTACAAATATGATGAAAAAAGAGGTAAATCAATTGTCGCGGACTCGACGTCATGGACGGCGGGAGCGACCGAGATCCTGGAACCCTTACCCGCGGAGGCTCAGATTGATGGAGTCGGTGAGCGGAGGCGGCGGGGACTGTCAGGAAAATGAGAAAATACCCAAAAGAAATGGTTTAATCGGAGTTTATTTTCCTGGGTGAAATAATAGGGTTACAGGGGGGGAAAGGGCAAGCCTTCTCCAACAAAATTGAGCGGCTCCGTGCGCTCGCTTTGGTAGTTGTCCTCTTCGGCGCGTTTCTGGGCGGCCGAATCTGGTACGGCGGCGCACAGTGGGGCAGAATGAAAGTCTCGGAGGACAAAATTCAGATTTTTGTACTCATTCCCCATACTGGCCTCATATTTATTTTCAAATCAATATAATACGAATCGAAGCACATTGCATTAAATATGGGTAATTATTACAACTTTTTTATGCCACAGGGCCCACCTAAGCAATTTTGGTAAACTTTTCCCCTTGAACTGAAGATACCGAGATCAGTAGCGAGTAGGCGGCTAATTTTGTTGCACTAAATGGATATTTTAAGCATAGGCTGTCAAGACTGGATTTTATGCCTGTAGAACAATTAAAACAAAATATATTCAGAAAATTTTACTTAGAAAAAAAAACAAACTTCCATTCATGTAAAAAATATAATGCCATAATAGGTACTGTTGGATCCCATCTATAATATATACATTTGAATAAAATGATAAATGTAATTTCATAGCAATATTTCTTCCTCTGAATCAGAATCTGAATCTTCTCTCTCCTCATTGCAAAGTATTGAATGGTCTGAATCAGGAGGGTTCAACAGGTTTAAAACATCAGGAGGGATAGATGAAGGTTTCTTCGGAGATGACCTTACTAATTCATTTAAGAGTGGATCGGACGTGATAAGTAATATATGCATTAAATCTTCATTGCAAGCAAATCTAGAAGATTTCCTGGTGTGCATTTCCCTGAACCTCCTAGCATCTTTATTCCGAGCCTCTTGCGCTTCCTCCGAAAATTGTCCGATTGGGAGTGGAAGCGCACTGATTAAGTCTGCTCCATGAATTAGCACTTTATGTAAAGATGGTGGCATGGGGTACCAACCATAAAGGTTGTAATAAAGTAAAGCTACATCCATTGCATACGCTTTGAATTTAGATGCATTTATTTCAAGTGGGCTGGCCAAAGCCTGCAAGATAGTAGAAAGCTTCTCAATCAAAGCGACTTCGATACCAGTGATTTCTGCGGTACATGCTGGGTTATGAAAAAAACGCCGCGCGGTATTTCCATCGTTGGATGATCCACCCCCTTGTTTTGGTTGGTCAATAATCAGCCCTGTCCTCTCCCTAAAGTCTGTTTGGATGCGAAATTTTCTTTGGGCAACACGTTCCTTGTCGACCTCTGAAGATATTCTCCATTTTTTCACTTCCAATCGGTAGAAAATATGAAGCAGACATTCAAAGCTTCGAATGAGGGAATGCAAAGGCGAAATCCCATATTGCAGAGCATTATGATTTATTTGCTTGCTCTGGGACCGACGAAGATCAGCAAGATCTGACGGCTTTGCTCCGCAAACATTGCATGTTTGAGTGGATTTAGTGTCTGTTAGAGCGTTGCAGACCTTACCGTCAAGCATTGTAAGGTGGAATTGATGTTTAACAAGGAATGTTTGGCCATTGTGGAAGTTAGCTGAATATTTGCTTGAATCTAAGATGGCAATTTGATTCTGAACCCAGTCTTTCAGTGACACAGTTAATGCCGGAGATTCCTTTGAAAACTCAAATTTAAGTGGGCGACAGAGGCGTGCAGAGGACGGGCGACTATTTTGCCAGAGAATTTTCTTCTTTTCCTCGGGAGTTTTGGTGAATAGCTGGAGTGGTACAAGGGATATCATGACTAAGGAATGGTCACTAAACTCGGGGAACGGAACTACTTGCTTGTGCATTGATTGACTGGAGGCTCCATCCAATCCCCACTTCCAGATAAGATGTAGGTTACTATCTGACAAATCCGTCAGCGAATCATTCACCGTTCGCATGAGTCTTGAGACGGTTAGGTCTACCAATCCTTGAAGTCGAACTTCCCCACCTCTTTCGGAAATTTTTATGTCTTCTGGAGGAGGGTAACATTGCTTCTTCGCTTCTTGAATCTCTTTGTAACTTGGCAAAATATCTGCATTGTGGTGTTTCATTGTGTCCCGAATCAGCTGGTATTGAGACCTGGATAGATTCGCGCCTACAATCAAACTCAATGCTTCATCTGTAGAGAGTGGCACAGCCGTTGGATCAGAATTCGTGGATAACTTCCAAGCTTTCTTCATCTTCGTGGCTCTAGTTGGAGTAGAAATGGCTTCCCCAAAAAGTTGCGCGGCATCTCGTTTTCCTTGAGACCGTAGTCCTACTGCGGTGGAATAAGTTAGCTCTTCCACACTTGTATTTCCTAATGCTTCATTGGCCCTTCTCCTCTTTGACCGCTCGCTAAGTTCCCGAAAGTGGCTTCTGGGTCGACATGGCCCTATAAGTTGAAATATATTGTCACGATCACTGAAAAAACATTTTTTTCGAATATTTCTCTTCATAAAAGGGAAAAAATTGCTACCCTACACGTCTGATCCTATGATGAAAAGCTAACTCGCTACAAATGAAGATGAAAGGAGCGGAAAAATAAAAATAAATGTTGCGAATACCTGGGACTCCTGGCGTACTTGAAGACGCAGTTTCTTCGGTGACCTCAGCTGGGGCAGGCCTAGGTGGGAAGATTCGGCCGTGTTCCAATTCGTCATTATGCACCCTTCAAACTCTTACGTGCTCTTTTCGATTGTCAACTTTCGGATGTGACGTCACGTAGTGTGGTTCCAATCCGTTTCAGAGCGCATCAAGAAGAGCGCCAGGGCCTAGTGCACGTAAGGGTATGTCCATGCTCCCTTTTGCGCACTACGATAATAACAGAGGAGATTCAGGAGACCAAATTTTTAAGAATGGATGAGGAAACGGATTTCTATTATGCAAACCATGCAAACTATTATTATTTGACGTTTGTATGTCATGTGAGCTTCATATATTTCGGGAACACAAGTAAATTTTTAACGAAATAGAATACTTCTAATGAAAGCAAACGACATGGTTGCAGATAAACTTTCTAAGGCGAAGAAAGTTATGAATAGTAATTTGTAATGTATTTAAGAAGTATTTTAGTGTAAAATGACGTTAACGTACGGCAGAAATGGTGCTCACTAAATGAAAGAGTATTTATTACTTTCTATGGTGTGAGGACTACGGCATCGAAGTGGAACTTACGTGTTTTACATGCTGAAATAATTATTAGGTTCTTCTTACTCATTGGTAAATGAATGCCGGACAATCTTAAGAATTGAAAGTTAACTAGCCATACAATTGTATGTCCATGGATTAGTAATTGGCAATACGAAAGAAGAGAAAACTGATGTAAAAAGTCCATATCCAGGCATCAAATTCAATATTACTTACAGGTAGGTACGTACTATTTATACTAATGCTCTGTACTTTATCAAGAGCAGTATAGGGTACAACTAATCATGCTCGTAATTTTCAATGAATGTAAATCTTTATTTACTTAGTTATTATTCAAATTTCATGCATACAATCATTTATGTAAATTTCTCCGGATTTCATAACTGGACAGTATTGATATATTCGCAATGGATCCTACATTGATAAAATTTGTTTAATGAGAAATACACAGCATGTTAAGCTGTTCTTGGATATTTCAATCAATGCCTTGTTAAGTAATAATATGCGTTGTGAATTGCGCCTGTTTATTATTTTGAGCACCAACATTTGTTGACATAATCTTAACACCGTTGCAACTTCGTATCAAAGGATACGAAGAATACCATAAGATTACCAAACATCATGAACAACGCCTCAAAAATAGGGTTTATTATTACATGCAGAAACAGCACAGAAAAGTCGTTTACTTTCATATCACGATTGTGCTTACGAAATCTCTTCCGAAACCACAGATATACACATGTGTCCGAAACTACACGATACATGCTCGTCAACTTTTTTGCAGTAAACACCACTGCCACAAAGTGTCCATGGCGCTAATGTCGGAATAGAGCAAGTAAGTGCAGAAAAGAGTGAAAGTGCAAGAAAGAGCGTAAGGGTGCAAGAGCGTAGTGCACGCCCTTGGGATTGGAACACGGCCGAAGGCCTCCTCGTTGAGCCATTCCTTGTTTTTCGACCGAAAGACGTCATACTTCCTATTGCATTTTTGCCATCTGACATAAATTGTCGAAATCAGCGCACTCATGCGTTTTCTGCTCACTTCTAAGTCTTCCAGCGTGTAGCCAGAGAGATGACTCGTCCTACAATTAGTCAGATGCGTACATATGAGCCATGACGTCCAAAAATGCTAACAAAATCCATAATTCTTATGAATAGTTCGCACACTACACACAAACTCAATCTCTTGCGATTTAAAAAATATATATAAACATACGTGCAACACGAATTATTAGACACACCGGGAAGATTTAATAATTGAAGATATGGGTGTAATTCAAGAAGGCAACCAATGAAAATGTATAATACTCAAAACTTTGCCCAGAATAGGGTAGCTTTCTTAAGCTAGAATGTTATGTCGTCCATCCTTACCTTTGAAAATGATTCCACAGGTGATGCGTTTGATCCTTCCTAGATGCGGACCACTTCTCGCGCAACACATGAAATATTTCCATCCGCTTCATAGTGGTTGCGATCCACGTCCTCGAATTCCCTTTCAGCTTGTTCCGCTAGCTTTGTCCTCTATACTGAGTCCCTGGCTCATAGGGTAATGAAAATGAAGCACAAGTAATGAAAATGAAGTCATCGAGACGATTTTCATTGTCAGCACATTAGCTACAATCTTCCCTCCACGATAAGCACCCGGCTGACGGCTACGCCGAGCTGGCGCCTTTGTATACACTGTTCGGCCAAAATTGCTTAGGCGCAGCTAAGCGCAGCTGTTTTCTTTATTAAAATAAAGATAAGGGTCCATAGAACTTGAAAACGTATGCGTGAGACCAATGAGGAGCAATGAGGATTTTGTAACCCTAACTGTTTCTTTCATGAACTGATACTGATCATGCTTTTTAAAAAAGATGGGAGTTGAGGGAAGTTTATTTTATTTACAGTGTTTTTTCATGGAGATATTAAGTATATGAACCATGAAGACTTTTAACCATAACCAGTTCGGTTTAACACTATTCCACTCTAAAACGGGGATCATCAAATGACTCCCTGAGAAATAGCCATTCCAGGAGTTAGAAAATGGCGCCATTTTTCCTCCTCCTAGCGACGAAATTAATGCTTCTAAAACGTAATTAGCGTTGTTTATATGTGCTTTGGAGTGTTCTACGACAAATGCATTTCGTGAAAAGTGGCCTATGAAATATTCGGAAAATCGAATTTTGTCCTCCTAGAACCGCTTTTTGCCCCACTGTGCGGCGGGTCCACTGCGGCGATCGGGCGCTGGCGTTCACCCCGGTGGCGGGGCCGGTGAGGTGGCTGGTCCAGGATCTGGCCGCTTCCTCGTGGACGCGGAGAGCAGTCAGGAGATACGCCAGCACAAGGGCGAGGGCCCGAACTAGGGCGCGCGGCGTACCTTTGGTGGTGGAGGAGGGAGCTCAAAGGCAGGGCGCGAACGGCGCGAACTACGGTCCTTCCACCGGTAGACTCCGCCAGTGGAGAGAGGGGAGCTCAAAGGCATGGCCCGAACTGTTTTCCCTCCACTGGCGAACTCTGATTTTCCCTGCCCGAGACCCTGGCTAATATTCCGTCCGAAGATGGGGGTGTTGCCAGGGTCGGGCCAATCAGGGTGCGTTGGCGGAGCGCGGGGAGGGCTGGCGCACGCGGGGGAGAGGAAAAGTGAAAGGCACTTGGTGTGTCCTCGGTGGCGGGGGAAGGGGGTAGGGGAAAACCCGTGACGTTGCATGGTCTGCGTGAGAGCCTTAGAGTAAGAATATGGTAGAGGGCGCGACTAATGCTAGCCGCATAGGGGAAAGCGGGACCAACACCTCAAGGCCGAATATCACGTGACTTTAGGACGATGTGCGCGGGAGTTCGAAACCTAGAGTGAAATGATAGACGTTATGGAAATTTTCTAGCCCGTTGATTGCTTAGAAAACAGATTGTATTCGCGTAGAGACTGATTACTTTCGCAACAGAAGCAAAATTAACTTTAGTCCGGTATGAAATAAGTTTTATCTCGTTCTTATACACTATCGACATGAACAAACTCAAGTGAAAATTAGAACCAGTTAACCTATGTAAAAATGCACTAGGTGCGGGTGAAGTCCGTCACTATGGACTAAACGGCGGGAAAAACCTTACTCATTCTACCAATTATATGCAAAATAAAATAATAAACTCATTCTTCTTCTAAAAGGAAATTCTTTGTTTCCTTTGAACAATATTCTCATGGATTGAATTATAACTAAACATTTTCACCCGACTCATGACAAAAAGGGATGGTCCTGCATATCATGATATCCTCTTTATAAGGTGGTACTATTTTATGGAGGATGAAGTTAAAATATTTTCCATGTATCTCATACGAGGCCTGCCTTTTCCAATCTTCCCGTTCACTTTTCCCTCGACGATAGTCTGCATCGGGCCATCGTATCTCAAGATATGGCCGATTAAGTTGTCCCTTCTTCTTTTTAGAGTTTTCAGCAGACTTCTCTTTTCTCCTACTCTTCTTAGGACTTCTTCTTTTGTCACTAGTTCGATCCATTTTATCTTCAGCATTCTTCTGTAGCACCACATTTCAAATGCTTCTATCCTTTTCTTCTCCACTGCTCTCATCACCCATGCCTCACTGCCGTAAAGAAACATGCTCCAGATGTATGTTCTTATGAATTGTTTCCTTACTTATACTCTTGTATTTCCAGCTGTAAGTAGATTCTTCTTTTAATAGAATGCCCTCTTTGCATGGGCTATTCTACTCACTATTTCTTTCTTGCTTCGTCCATCGTTGGTTACTCGGCTTCCTAGATAACAGAACTCTTTCACCTTTTCAAGTTTTTGTTTTCCTAGTTTGACATTTGTTTTGGCCTCTTCTTTTTTGCTACACACCAATATCTTAGTTTTCTTCTTAATGATCTTCATGTGATATCTGCCATTGCCCCTTCCATGGTTACTAGGATCTTGTTCAGCTCCTTCTCTGTCTCTGCTATGAGAGCTATGTCATCAGCGAATCGCAGCATGCTTATTTTTTCTCCGTGGATAGTCACTCCAGAATACTTCTCTTTAACCCTTTAACGCCGGAATTATTTTTTTTCCTCCGATTTTTTTCCACTGTTCAGAAGTTGATCATCATTGTATTTAAAGCTTATATCCCAAATATTATAGAAATATGTACAGTGGTTTCATGGAAATGACCTGTGTCCATATGATCACGCTAGGCGGATACCGTAGCAATAGCATCCCCGCTCGCGTACATTCAATTCTTCAAATAATCACTAAATTTATCTTGCTCCCCGGATAAAGGCTTTTAAATAATTAAACCAATTGATTTTTCAAGTTATATTTATTGATTTTTTTGAACATAAGGATTTATTGTATAAATAAATTAAGCAAATATATATGTCAATAAGACATAAACGTATTGTGAACAGTAAATAAATTCATTTTTTATGAAATTTTGCAAAACATGGTACACACAGCCCTAAATCACATTTTACGCATTGGGTACGAATAGTACTTTGGCAATATTCACCTGCACAGCGGCGTTGATTGCATGGTTCAATCAAATGGCCAATACCGTCAAGGCGAATTTCGTCACTTACTCGGGCATGGATACAACGATTCCTTGACTTCAAGGGCCGCCCTACACTAAGAGGAGGATTTTTGTATTTTGTCGGATACATTTGGACGATGCTGCGACGAAACTGTAATTGTGAGAGCGTTTTTCCTGACTTCCTATGGAGAACCCACGCATTGTTCAATGACACGTCCACTAGCCATGTGAATATGCACCCCCACAATTTTTTACCTCTTATCCCTATTCTGTAGTAGGACACATTCTCGTCCATTCTGTCTGTTCCCCCCATGTAACGGTTGTACTCCGAAATCATTGATGGGCGAGGAATGCGAACTGTCCTCTTTTCTGCCCGTGAAAATCGCGGCACAAAAGCTACGGGCTGAATGCTATGACAGATAGTAACCACGCGGACTGTGGAATTGTCTACCCACTTGACCAAAAGGATGTCGTCCTCCTTACTGAGGCATTTCTCATAAAAACCCCTTTGTTTCTTACGTATTTCGGTGGATGGCATTATTGGACAGTCTTTTGGAATACGGTTTTCGCTAATAGTTCATGTGGCTCCATAACCCCTCGACCTAAGCTCTTTTAGAAGTTCAAACCTGGTAAATAAACTATTAAAATATAGTTTATAGGCAAAGTTCCTTCTTTTTTCTTGAGGAATTCCGTCTAGCATATGCAGAAGAGGAGCAGCGCATTTCCCTGCCATATTCCCATATTCGGAATTTGATGCAGGGTTTCTACCTTGATAAACCTCAAAGTTCACTAAATATCCGGCAGTGGTATTTAGAGACCATACTTTGTAGCCAAATCTAATAGGCTTGCCGCGTAGGAACTGTTTACATGGGTGTCGTCCAAAATATTCAACCATCCACTCATCAAAATCCAGGTGCTCCTGAGGGCGGAACATAGCTATAAATTGGTTTTTCACCATAGGTATTCGTAATTGGCCTTAGCTTCCACATTTTGTCTTCTGCATTAGGCTGGGAATTATTTGCACAGTGTAAAAACATAGTTATTTGTAAAAATCTATCCCGGTGTACAGCATTCACAACAAATACATTTCGTAAGTCACCAGATGAATCCCAGTTATCATGTTTACTGGGAACATTATAACCCGAGAGGTTCAAAATTCCCAGGAAGACCTTCATTTCACCAGATGTTATATTCCAATTACGAAAATTCTGCAATGCGGCATTATATGTTGACTGCGAAATTAGGAAGTCAATTAATTCATCATCAAATATCAACTCGAAAATTTCAGTCGGCGACTTCTCACAGATTTCACAATAATTTGCGTCCGGAAATAATGATTTTTTTACACAAAGATCTTCATCTCTCCAAGTAGTCAATGCTCGTTTCACCTTCTTCCTCTTTGAGTTTACCCGTTTGTCACTCGTCTCGAGTCCATCACTTTCACATTCCCCTCGTTGAGTACTCAATAATATTTCAGCACCCGCTCGAAGTTGACGACCGGACAGATTATCTATGAAGCCACCACCATCCTCCTCCGCTGAATCTTCATCAGATAACACGTTACTCTCCTGAGGTTCTATGTAGATGCCTAAAATTTCATCCTTGTCATCTTCCAGTGCTGATAGAACTTCTTGAAGAGTCATTCCTCTAAAAACAGACGCGTTGAATCAATAATCTGTAATCATTTCAATTATAATTGCCGTAGTAAATTCAAGCATACTTACCCATTACAGTTCATTGTCTCCTATGCACGCGTATCCCACTCCTCAAGTTCAATATTGAATATAAGGCGATTGACGGTGATATAGCTCAGCTTGTAAGTAGAAGAAAAGAGCGTCTACCTCCTGAATGTACCCGCATATTAACGAAATTTCAGTCGAATCGTTGTACAGAGAAAAAAACCGTGAATCACTGTAGAATTCCACACTCTGGTTTCATGGATTTCTAACTGATATTGAAACATAATAGTATTGCATGACTTATTTTATTACTAGCTACATTGTGAAATAGCACCTGGATGTAATTTGTAGGGACGCTTCAGCCGAGAGTATTTACAGTTGTGAAAATGTGCAACAAAATGACTTCACTGCAGACTCGCTATACAATGATCGGTACACAATTCTTCTCTCGCAACCATAAAGTGAAAAGAATAACCTAATAGCTATAATACACCAGCGCCTTATTACATTGTCCCGAATGAGAAATATCTTAATACCTTTATCGAAAAAAGCGTTCGTAACGCTGCCTTCCTCGTGGAACCCTATTGACACGGTATCCGCCTAGCGTGATCATACGATCACGGGTAACATTTCTTCTAAATAATATTATTATTTATAAAAATTTTATAACAATATTCATCTGTATGGTATATTGTAGTATTCTTAGCACATTTACAGAAATGTATCAGAATTTGAAGAAAAATATTGTTGTAGTATGTAGTAAACTGAAGTCATGCATTCACGCGGAGGAGTTAGGAGAAGACCGTTACTTTGAGAAAGCTGCGAATCAAAAACGTTCAGTTGGAATGACTTAATATTTCGTCTTTTGGACGATACATATATCAAGATATTGTTGCCAAAAACGCATAACGAAAATTTGAGAAATGCGGGAAGGAGGGTTATGTAAAGCAAGAAATGTTTTGTGTGATCATATGAACACGCTAGGCGTTAAAGGGTTAATTTCGTTGATGGTTCTAACGATGTAAACATTAAAAATTACGGGAGACAGTGCACAGCCTTATCCCACTCCTTTCCTTATTCTTACCTCTTCACAGCTAGGACCAGATTTAATCACAGCAACTTGGTTTTTGTACAGACTGTGTATAATTCTTCCATCATTGTAGGACACTCCTATTCCCTTCAGAATTCCAAGCATTGAATCCCAATCCTCGTTGTCAAAAGCCGTCTCTAAATCCACGAATGCAATGAAGGTCGGTTTGTTCTTCTCCATTCTCTTCTCTATAAGTAGCCTAAGGGCCATTATTGTTTCCCTTGTACCCTTAGTTTCCTGAATCCAAATTGATCTTCATCCAGGAACTCCTCTGCTTTTCGTTCTATTCTTCTGTAAATAATCCTGGTCAGTATCTTCGATGCATGTGTCGTCAGGCTTAGTCCTAAAATTTTCGCATTTCTTCGCTCTTTTGGAATCCGCTTGGGAATAGGAATGATGATGTTTTTATCGAAGTCCCTTGAAATTTCGACTGTTTAGTACATGTCGCCGATGGTTTTGTAAAGATGAGTCATTGTCTTTTCTCCTGCATTTTTATTATTTCTACTCGTTAAAATAAATTTTCCAGTTGGCATGCGCCCCTGAAATGCAGGAATTTTCATGTCTTCCCAAAGAAATTCTAAGGCATTTGCAACACTTCCACTCAAGGTTTAGTCACAATTTTTACTTTCATTTTTTGAGCTGCCACTGAATGTGGCTCATCCGTAGTTTATTTGCTGCACAAAGTCCCTCCTTCAGAAACCTTTCCAGCTACTCCTGGTAATTCCATTTATTTATACCTCCATCATCATCAACCAAAATTCTTTTTACAGCCATGGCATTCCTCTCCAACTTTATCATGTGGCACGCATCCAGTATTATATAAATTTTTTGCCCAGTTACCCAGGGCGCAAAAAACAGGAATTCATTTTTTCTACATTTAGATTTGCACCAAAGCAGTTTGCCATTGAAAGATTCTACGTCTCTCAGGGTCCCTGGGGAAACTCCACACCACACATAGGTTCCACAGTTACTATAATATTGCATCAAAGAATTAAAATGTTAACGAGTTGATTAATTGCCTGTGGAAAGTGACGGGTCCGCCTTTCCGGTATTTTTCTTTGCAATTAAATACACAGCACTATAACACCATCTTGCCTTCGCGGAAGCGTCCGTCCTAAAGTCATGTGGTTTTAGCCGATGAGATGTTGGTTCCCTCTTGGTGACGTCACGCGCCCTCTATCGTATTCTTACTCTAAGGTGAGAGCACCTCTTCCACGTAGCCTTGTTGCTAGGCCAGGGCGTGGTTCAACCGGGAACCGCAAGAGGGGAACGGACGCGCGGCGTTTTGGACTGGCGCGCATTTCGGACCACCATGGGAACGCATCACAATGCTATTGGCGAGTCATCCCGAGTTCCGTCACATTTTCATAGTTGAAAAATTAGGGACAGAGTCACTTATCCTTTCATGGTGTGGGTAACGTTATCAAAATTGCACGAATTCATTTTGAAGCGCATTTAGCGCATTCATCACAGAAACCGTACAAATGTTATTCCAAATCAGATTGGTTATTTTAAATGTATTATAATTTATAGTAATGAAGGTTTGGTAACACGTTTACTATCTTACGCGAAATTTGAAAGCTTAATAAATATTCACTTGAGGACAGTGACGTATTTATGACCTCTGAGGACCCCGGCGGAATCTAGAATGAGTCCCCCAATGTTATAGTCTTGCAGCCTGGCAGCTTGACATAGAATTTTCCTTGCTTATGAAGACAATACATGAGTGCAAATATCTATCACTATTAATACTCTGGTAGTAGATGCCAGATGAAATGTACGAATTCTGCACAGCGGCATTCTGCATTCCATTAGTATTTAAAATTATTATGCGCGCGTTTTTTGCGACGAGGAGTCTACATCTACATAATACAACGCTGCATAGTCAGATCGCAGGTTGAAATTTAGACTTAATCTCTTGAACAAATTCCAAGGCAATATTTTCAGTGATGATGTTAAAAATATTTTACCAACCCCAACTTACTATGGCAGACTGGACCATAATCATAAAATTAGAGAAATTGATTGCCGAACTGACCGATTCAAAATGTCCTTTTTCCCTCGTACAATTAGAGATGCGAATAGCGGTAAATATGTCCTATCGGAGAGTAGCAATGCATAGCATTGGTAGCTGCATGTTGGTATGAGTACTTAAAGCTAACCCTACTAACAGAATGTTTTTGCATGTTTTCTTTGCAATTTCTATCTTTTTTAAATAGTGTACTTCTGACTACTATATTAATGCAATTCCTTTTTTATGCATGATATGTAGTGTATGTTTGGTGAGAAATCACCCACTGCCACACACGCTTGTGGTGGCTGGCAGGGTATTATGTAGATGTAGATGTACATCTACATCTACATAATACCCTACAAGCTACCATAAAGGTGTTTAGCAGGGGGTGAACTCTCACCAAACATGCACTACATATCATGCATAAAAAAAGGATAGGTGCTTTTATAGATACTGCTCAAAACTACGCTATTTAAAAAAAAGATAAAAATAGCAAAACATACATGCAAAAACATACCGTTAGTTAGGTTAGCTGTAAGTCCTTTAACCAACATACAGCTACCAGTGTTTTCCATTGCTACACTCGTACAGGATATATTTACCGTTATTCATATCTCTAATAGTACGAGGATAAAAGGACATTTTGAATCTGTCAGTTCGGCAATCTATTTCTCTAATTTTATGATTATGGTCCAGTCTACCATAGTAAGTTGGGGTCCGCAAAATATTTTTAACATCATCACTGAAAATTTGGTTTTGGAATTTGTTTAAGAGATTAAGTCTAAATTGCAACCTGCGATCTGACAATGATTCCCATTTCCATTCATTTAATAGACTGGTTACGCTAGTAAGGTTATCATACCGTCCCTTTACAAATCTTGCCGATCTTCGCAGCACACGTTCAAGCCCGTTATTTAGTCCTATTTCGTAGGGATCCAATACACTGGCAGCATATTCCAAATGAGGTCTAACAAGGGATAAGTAGCTGATTTCTCGTACGTGATCGTCACATTTACCCAGTACTCTTTTGACGAATCCCAGTTTACGATTCGCTTGACCCATGTAGATGTTAGGCAATCACTAAAGCTCCGAAGGGTATGCCACGCTAGGATGAATAATGCAGGACAGGGTCTATCGGTAGTGGAAAAACATGAGATGGTCCAAAATTATAAAAAATCGAGAGCATTAGCAAGGAAATCATGTAGGCAAGCGTTATTGCATTTCAAGAGCAAGATGCTAGGAGAATATTTAGATAGCAATCCTAAAGCGTTTTGGTCATATGTGAGAAAGCTTCAGAGAAATAGGTCCACAGTGCACTCCTCTACATCTACATAATACCCTAAAAGCCACCACAAGGGTGTGTGGCAGGGGGTGATTGCTCACCATACATGCACTACATATCGTGCATAAAGAAGGAATAGTATTAATATAGTAGTCAGAACTAAACTATTTAAAAAAGATAGAAATTGCAAAGCAAACATGCAAAAACATTCTGTTAGTAGGGTTAGCTTTAAGTACTCATACCAACATGCAGCTACCAATGCTATGCATTGCTACTCCAATATACGATAGTAAGTGGGGGTTCGGAAAATATTTTTAACGTCATCACTGAAAATATGATCTTGGAATTTGTTTAAGAGCTTAAGTCTAAATTTCAACCTGCGATCTGACAATGATTCCCATTTCAATTCATTTAATAGACTGGTTACGCTAATATATTTATCGTATCATCCCTTTACAAATCTTGCCGATCTTCGCTGCACACTTTCAAGTTCATTACTTCGACCGATTTCGTAGTGATCCCATACACTGGCAGCATATTCCAAATGAGATCTAACAAGGGAAAAGTAGCTGATTTCTCGTACATGATAGTAGAATAGAAACCTTCAAGCTATGGCATCCGCTACGCGGCGCTGCAATCGCGTGTTAAATGAAAACAAAAGACGAACGAAATGCGTTTGAAGGGCCCCCTCCCCTCCCCTCCCCTCCCCCTACCCCCCACCCCTCCCCTCAATATCGATCGAGTGGGGGCGCGCACGCGCTTCGCGCGTGCGCGCGATGTGTGATTATAATAATAATGATTATTAAAGTCTGGGAAAAAAAAATTCTCCGTCTCGGCGAACGTGTGAGTGCCGCCGCCGCCGCCGCCCAGCGCCTCAGCAAAAGCTGCACAGATGTTCTCTCTCTCTCTCTCTCTCTCTCTCTCTCTCTCATGCCGGCGATGATGATAAGAAGCGAACGGTGTGGGGGGTCCCAACTTATTACTTATTGCTATGCAAGAGCTAAATATTAACTTAAAATTTTCCTTTATGTGAAAGTTAATATTAAAAAAAAAAAAAAAAAATGCAAACAACTTAGTGCTTAGTGGATGATGTGGCGTACCTTTTCTGCGCTGCGTCTCCATAGCGTCTCCATGAATGTTTCCGTATTTGGTGGTGGTGGTGGTGGTGGTGGTGGTGGATGAGGAGAAGGAGATTGCGGTGAGGTAAATAAGAAAGCGTAAAACATCTTTTCGAGTAATTTTTTTAATCTTTCAAATGAATTCATTACAGACATAAAAAAAATTCACTTCGTGTCTCATCATTATAGATAATTCATTTGCAGACACAATTCAATCACTTCCAGCAACAAGAGTCTTTCTTTTCGATCACTTTTGCTCAAGTTCACAGAGTCATATAGTCATTTCAACTTTGTCCACACACACACACACAGAGTTCTAAAGCCATTTCAACTTGGCGTTGAATTTTTCACACGGCACATTTATTTCAATCCAGTTTTTTTTTCAACTTTGAACAATTTCAGAGTTCTAAAGCCATTTCAACTTGGCGTTGAATTTTTCACACGGCACATTTATTTCAATCCAGTTTTTCAACTTTGAACAATTTTTTACTGCGCAAGCGAATTTCTCAGTTTGGTGACAATAAAGATTGCACGTAGTTTTTGTGCGTGGAAGAGACGACAATTTAGGCACATTAAGAAATTTTTCCAACTCGATCACATCGCGACCGATGCATCGTGATAAAAATTGACATTTTTCGAGACCTTTTGCAAAGATAAATTGGAATGGACTAGTTTCGTGTCTGAGAATGCTCGTCAAACTATCGTACGGAATATTTCCCATGTCAAGATCTATCCCGTGCCAACTGTTTGTTAACCACTCATTTGTCTTGTCTCGGGTCACGCCTTCAGGAGGAATCTGGAAAAGCCACGACCTTCGCCACGGTGATTCCAGATCTTCCATGGCCAACTCTCGAATTACAAATAGTTTTCCATCTCTTCCCGCTTGGAAGTCGACGATCAATTTGCTCATCGTGAATATCTCAGGACGAGCATTGGAAAGGTGGCGTTTACACCGATGAATTCCCGCTTCGCAAACGTCACTCTCATACTTTGTATTTTGAGTGCGACACTTTCCAATGGCCGAGATAGTTTGTCCAGGTGTTTCGAACAATGACCGACAGCACGGATAGCATGACGGACATTCACAAAAATTCTCGAGAATGCTAGCCATTCATAAAATTTGCTCAATATGCACCTATCAGTATTGATTAACGACTGCGAAAGGACTGAGAAATGCGTTTGCGTGTTCTCGCGACTGAGTGAGATCTGACAATTTCTCTCTCTTCTGGTAGTGGTTCGGTTTTATTCAATTAATCACTCAATAATGTCTTGTGAGCGCACAAAAAAAGCTATGTCGGATTAAGATAAGTCCATGCAAATCACCTTCCGTAAATGGGTATGGCCACTGATAACGTCTACTGGAGGAGAAGGTGGGTTAAATAGTTGTTGAAACCAGTGTCGTATAGGCGTCTGATAACGTCTAAAGAAGGAGGAGGAAAAGGATAATGCAAACTATGAGGAAAAAGTGGCCTAATACGTGGTGGTGGTGTTGGTGGTGATGGAGAACGAGGAGTATCAGAGAGAGAGGTGGGGGGAGAACGTGTGGGAACAGTCTTATTTTTATTCGCCACCTCTTCCTCGTCTTGTTTAATCGCCTCCTCTATGAGTTTGAATAGCTCATCAAATTCAGTGTCTGCATTTCTCTTCTTCCTCACTGCAGTCTCGAGTTGCGTACCTTCTTTCTCTTTCGTTGTCGTCC
Source organism: Platycnemis pennipes (assembly GCA_933228895.1). Classification (NCBI taxonomy): domain Eukaryota; kingdom Metazoa; phylum Arthropoda; class Insecta; order Odonata; family Platycnemididae; genus Platycnemis; species Platycnemis pennipes. Next base: position 119,003,883 of record OW121854.1, on the reverse strand, counting down.
TCCTCTTCCTTTTTCGCCGTTCGGATGCTTCGGAAACTGAAGACTGCTGCTGTTGCTGGGCAGGCGGCTCCTGTCGCTGCTGGTGTTTCGGTTGAGGCAGATGCTTGATGGGGGGTTGCAACTGTTTCGGGGGAGGGAACTGCTGCGGGGGAGGGAATTGCGGCGTAGGCAGTAGTCGCTGCTGCTGCGGGAGCGTCTGCTCGAGAACCACACCACTGGACGTCTGCATGATGATTGCTGAAAAATGTTTTCTCAAGTCCCGTCCCGTCTCTCTCACACGCACACACATCACAATCGTGTCGCCAACCAATCAAGTTCCGTCTCTCTCATTTCACGATCGCTATCTTCTGCCAACCACGCTCGCTCTCTCTTCGCAGTGCTGCGTTCAGGGTTATTTTTTTTGACACATGCTGGCGGATATACTGATAAGAGGTTCACTGTTTCACGCGATAATGGCTTATCGTTTTTTTTTTTTTTTATGCAGCAGTCTCTGCTTCCAATTCGCTGTTTCTGCCATCGCGCAGCAAACTTGCGATTTAGGATGACAACGGCGTTTATTTCTAACACCCGAACCAAAAAATTTCTTAAACAACGTGACGACTTTGCAATCGTTCATGTGTGGGTGGGTGAAGATTCGCAGGAACTGTGATAGGGTATGTCTGGTGGATTTGAATAGAGCGTACAGGCAGCAGTACTCGCCGCATAAATCAGATTTGAAATTTTGCAGACGTTTCGTATTCGTCTTAAAGAGCTTAAATTTTGATAGAAAGGTGAGTATACCGGGCACGAAAGGATCGATCGCATAAGAATCAAAATATTCTGCATGTTGCGTGTCGATGACGTGTACAGCAACCCAATGTGTTCCGGGGCTGTTGGATGGATCGAAATTGATTACGTAAGTGCCTGGTTTTATTTTGAATTTCGGTAGAGCATCAGAGGCGAAGACACCACGAAAAGAGTCACGCGTGAGCGGATTACGTCCGAGGACACGATCAATCTGATGAGTTTGCATCTCTCTCTCGAGTTTTCACACACACGACTAAATTAAAGTAATCTCCCTATGTTTATTTATCAAAATCTCAGCATCTTATTCCGCATAAACGAGAACGGTCACTGCATTTTCGAGTTTCTTTTGAAATTTTCCTTGAATGCGTAAATTTCCCGTGCGAGTGGGACAAATATGATTCTCGTGTCCCGAACCGTCACGAGTGAGATTCCAAGCGAGGACGAAATAACCATGTTCAAACATGTGCTTGGTTACTTGGTTTCCCACATCTCCATGATGCAGCCTCAAGGCTTCGTATAGTTGATGATACGCGTGCGTGCAAAACTTACTGGAAAGAGTATTAAAATCGGTCTTGAATCCACCGCATGGATATTCATGATTATCCACAAAGACTGAGCACTCGTACAAGCTATAATGATGAAAATTAAATGGATTTTTATTTCTTTTGCCTAGAAATGAATTACTCTCAATCATCACGACGACGAGTGAATTTGGAATCCTACCTAATATTAAGTTATCATTGTTGAACATGGTGCTATGTGCAGGAATCGTAAATGTTTTTATTTCTACTCGCTTGTAGGGTAACACCATCGGCGAACCCGAGGACAAAAGTTTTGCGTGTGCCACCAAAATGGAAGGATCAAGATCACATTGTGTGGCAATCAGTGTCGCTTCTTCAATTTTCAAAATGCTCTCCTCTCCTAGGTCTTCCATCAAGAAGAAATCAGGCTTGGCGAACGACAACTCTATAATGACGTCAACATTATTGACCAACAGCTTCGGCTGATTGAAAACATCAACGTGCAGTTTCCCCACAACTTCGTACAGTGCACTATCTTGAAACCACGCTTTCCTTTTCAGAAAACCCTCATTGTCCATTTTGTCCAAATCCGTTCCTTCATCGAGCACCCACCCATCACAAACCATATGCGTGCGAGCTGCGTCGGAGCCATAATTTAGCAGTTTTTCCAAATAACTTCGGTATCCATAATATTCTGAGGTCGTAACCCTTTTCGTGTTAAAATACACGTTGCAATTTTCAAACATTGAATGCAGGATGTTGTTCACGACTCCAGGTTGTTTCGCTTCCCCACTCACATAAGCAGCTCCTACCTTTTTAATTAACCTCAATTTAAGTTTGAGCTTAATATCGCTTAGATCGAGGTATTGATCACCATTACCCTTGATTGAAAATGTCAATACAGAGTTTGTGTCGATTGTATTGACTGGAAAGTACTCTATAGTCCAGCGATTGTGAATGCTAGTTTGATATGGCTGATGTTTGAACAAGTCTAAACACGAAGGAATAACTTGCTCCATCTTGATTGATGTATGCTCCGTCAACACTCGAGAAAGACTGATGCAATTTTCTAATTTACGAGAATATATCTCGCCACCCACCACCACCACCACTTTGCTTCTTCTTCCTACTCACCCTCTTCTTGTTCCCTACCCCCTTCTTTCCTTTCCTCTTACTAACCCTCTTCTTCTTCTTAATTGTCTTTTTCCTTTGTCCTTTTCTCCGCCCTTTCTTAGGAACAGGATCTCGCTTTTTCATATGCAACATTTTCACGGATGTGCGAGCTTTCTTCGCAGTACGCAAGCCCGCACCGGCCATTCGTTCCATTTTGTTCAACGCTCTCCGCTTTAAATTCGAACTCGCCTCTCCGAAACGCGATTGTAATATTTCCTTTCCCGATTTCGTGCCAATATCGGAGAGCGCTCCCATCCCCGCCTTTACCGCTTCTTCGCCAACTGCCTTCAGTCCGGAACTGAATAATGGTTTTACATATCTCCACAATCCACTGAAAAAAGATCCTATTCCGTTTCCTTTTTGTTTAAGTTGGCTCGCTCGATATAAGGAACCGATATCCCCACCGCTCTGATTTGTAGTGAAGAATCTAATATATCGATCCACATCGTTCGACATCTTGATGCATACTAATTACACCACTGCACTTACTTCTTTTTAAAGTGTAAAATCACCGCCGCTGGATCAAATCCATCGCTAAATGGAAAAGGTTTGCCCATTTTATCTGTGAGAAATATCTCAATACTATCGAATTCCTTTCGTTCGATTGGAAGATAATATGGATTTTGAAAGATTTGATGGTTTCCGTTCCCCGTATTGATTACTCTCATGCATCTTGTCAACTTGTCGCCAATATATTGTCGTTTTATTAAATCAGTGTACACGAAAAGAGTCCCAGTATGGCTCGTTTCTTTTGTTGCGCGAACATTTCTTCCACCCATGCGCTGGTGTGTAAAGCTAATTGCTGGTGGTGGTGGTTGTTTTTTATTCTTCCGCTCTTTCTTCAAATCAATCTTTTCCACAGCAGCAGCAGCAGCAGCAGCAGCACTCCCCTCCAGGCCAGATAATTCATTCTTATATTCACTGCTAATTTTACTAATTTCAATTACATATTCTGATTGTTTCTCCCGAGGCACGCTATCGCGTATTGCATCCGTCAAGTGTTTAAGCGAACTGTATTTTTTTTATCCAATTTCACGTCATGATCTGGGAGGATTCTGACTGACACTTCTTCCACGGGTGTTTCATATGCAGCAGGTACGGAAATTTCCGCCAAGGCGACGGTCCACTCACCATTCTCCAGTGAAATTCGATTGGGCAGCTTTGTGCGAAAGTGTGCGATTGTATTGTCTGGGAAATAATTACCAGAGCTGTCGCTAAGAAGTGTAATGTGAAAGTCATCCGTCATCCTGAAGCCTTTTCACGGTAGAAGCCGGAACCCAACTGTTGAAATCGTCACCGTAACCTCTCCATTTAACAAAATACTCGAGCTTTTTACCCCTCCCTCTACGTTTGAGTATTTCATCAATCTGAAATTCGGCACCTTCGGACAACCGAACTTTAATCAGCTCTTCCCCGTAAAATGTTCCTTTTATTTGTTCTCCATTTAAATCTTCCAACTGGTACGTTGGCACGTTCAAACCTTGTGAAATATTCTTAATCTTAAATATTTCCACAGAATAATTGGCTGTGTATCCTTTGGCAAAAGGATTTCTTTCTTTGCTGATTCGGACATGATCACCCACCGCAAAACGCGTTTTCTTTTCCGCTCTTCTTCTTCTGTCCGAAATCCTTTTTGCCACCGCGAAAGCATTCGAAATGTTCACATTCGAGGGGGCCATTCCGATACTGCTGTGCACCCGATTGTTATAACCTTGGAGCAGTTTCGGAAGCACGCGCACGTAATTGAACGTATTGTTTTTAGTGAAATATTTGTACATTTTACTTTTCAACGTCCTATTGAATCTTTCCACGACTGCCGCTTTGACGACTGGCTGGTTCGTAGTATAAAATTTTATTCCTCGTCGCATGAGGAATGTTTTAAATTTTTCGTTGGCAAACTCTGTTCCCTTATCGCTCTGCACCTTCAGTGGCTTCCTTTCCTTGAGAATTGAACGAAAAGCCTCGATAACAACTTCAGCTTTCTTATTCTTCAGAGGTACGGCCCATGCATATTTCGAAAATAAGTCGATTACTGTTAAGAGATACTGATATCCGTCATTATATTTCTTCAAATTTCTCATATCGTTAAGGTCGCACTGCCACGTCTCATCGATGTAGGAGACGTCATAATAATTTCGAGAGAATTTTTTCCTGATTGGTTTGTGCAAGGTATAAGCATCCTGTGAATCCAGCCATTTTTGAATATCGCCTTTTGAGAATTTTCCTCCCAAAGCCTTCCACAATGCGTCTCTCGTGGAAAAACTGGCAGGATGGGAAGGGTCGTAATAGATTTTACTCAAGGATGAGGAATCCACTTCTTGATCGGGGAAGAGGGTGGAGTGTATGGCTCTTTTATTTTTCGTTTTCGGTTTCCTCTTCTCAGTGGCAATGGCACCTCCTCTTCCTCTTCCTCCTCTTCCACCACCTCCTCTTTCATTTCGATGTCGCTGATGTTGTCGCTCTCCTCGTTTGCTCTTTCCCACTCCTCCTCCTCTTCCATCCTTACGTCTGCTTCTGCCTTTTTCTCTTGAAGCTGACGCTCTAGGTTGGACAGCAGATTCTCCATATTTTTCATTCCTTCCTCGTGCCTCTCCTTCCATCGTTTTCCGATCTTAGTATTGGTGTGCAACAATTCCTTTCCTGCTCTCGCAAGTGACGAATCGACTCCACTAGAATAACCACCCACATTGGATAACGGCAAAGGAATGGGCTGTTTACTGTTGGCGACGTTTTCTAAATACGAATTCAATATTCTCTTATAATGAAACCATTTTTGTGAATTTGTGAGATCCTTTCGGGCAAAAATTTCTCGGATTTTCTTATCCATCGCGATGTTTTGTCTTCTTCGATCCCCAAAAATACCGATTTCAGCATCGGGTAGTCTATCAAGTTTATTTTTTTCGCTCGAGTGTTTTCTTCTTCTTCGTGTCGGCATCTTCTTCTTTGGGCCGGTGGTTGCTAAAATGCTGTCGAAATCGACTCGTGGTGGTTCTGGCTCATCACTTCTAGTTTGCAAATATGAATCCAATATCTTTCTGTAGTGATGCCATTTTTGATAATCGGTCAAATCTTTTCGTTCTAAAACAACACGCATTTCCCTATCCAATTTGTTCAATCGTTCATTAATACTCTGTCCTTTTTCAAAAGTGGTGGGGTCTACCAAAAGAAATTTTTGAAAACTCATTATTGACTAAACAAAGCTAACCCTTTGCTGATTAAAGGGAGAACCGCGGCGAGAATAGCAGATAAAAATCCTCCTTTTTGTGCGAGCAAGTCACGTTTCCTCCACAGTGGAGCTTTGTAACAACCTATCTCCCTGATCGCCTCAGTGTATCTGCTCAATATTTTCTTCACCCTAGGCTTTATCTTCACATTCCGGTTCAATACATTTCGACAACATTCGCTCAAAGCCTTTATGGTATCCGAACTCGCCTTCTTGAGGAGAAATAACCTCTTCTTACCAGAAGCATTCTTTATTTTTCTTAAGTCTTTGATATTTCGTCTTATCCTCTTCAATTTCTCTTTCTTCATCATCATTCTTCCAAAGGAGTGTTAACACCGAAGGTGTTATATTGATTCCAGTAGGTTTGGCGGGACGTATACTTCAGTGTTTTCGTTGGGAAAAATGCAGCTCCTATATCGCAGGCGATCGTCCGTCTCCTGGGCAAAGTCAAGCACCAAGTAAGTGAATGGTCTCTGTGTCACCTCCCTATATACCTTGGTAAGTGCCGCTGGATTTTCAGGATAAACTTGGCATGCCAAATATTTGAATTGTGAACGATCACGAAGATTTCTAAAGCAAACAATGTACTTTGAATTCAAAGATATCGTTCGCGAAAAACGGGATTGATAAAAAACATTTTGACTAATCAGAATGACTGATATATTCGAATGATGCGAATCCTTTGTGAATAGCTCACTCACTCTGTTGTCACTGAAGCAATCATGCATCAAATCATCGATAATGTAAAGAGTTGGGATCTTCTTTGGATTCGAAAAGCTTTTAGGAAGTTGCCACATTAACTTCACGTTCGGAATGCCCTTAATATTAGGTGCGCTGCCAAAACTGCAGCACCATATGATCTGTTTTATCTTTCCATCCACTAATGACGGTAAATTTCTGAGAAACTTCAAAACGAATTCCGTTTTTCCACTGCTTGATGGTCCTGCAATAATGCATGTGAATGGATGCTTCCACTTAATCATTATCAACGTTGACAGTAAGAATGAAAGCAAAAAAGTGAAGCACGACTTTTCTGCCTACCTCTTTTATCCTCACTCGAGCATGTCCTCCATGCGAATAACGAGACCCTTCATATCGTTTGTGATGTCTGATAACACAGAAGGATATTTTGTGGGACAAGGAATTCCAAATAATCCGAGGTTATTTTTACCTGCTCTCACTAGTGTGTTATTGAATTCACTATATTCGTACACATTGGGCCCATTAAAAAAGTACAAAAGACCATTTGTGTATTTAAATACTGAATTTATGTTTGTGGGAATTTGTGGAAACATTTTCTCGTGACGAAATTGATTTTTCGGTCTAAATTTACATTCGTCCATTTCTATAATGAAATCCCTACTGTGAAAAACTAATGTCCTTCCCGAATATGTGTTAACTGCCGCTTGAATTTCGGCATTGCGAGGAAACCCAATGGATGATATGTGTTTGGGGTAACCTGTAACTAATTGCATGCTCGGATATTCAATCATATAAATCGTTTCGTTGATGAATATTACAATCTCGCCACTTGGTCTGCGATAAATCGCGTCAATCTCTTTAATTTGCGGAAGAAATGGAAGCCAATTGGTGATGGGTTGCGGACCAAAGATGACTGTTTTTTCCGTTTTTTCCATATCCACGTACCAAGACAAGTTTCCATGAAATATATACAACAAGTGATTGATTATGAGAAATTTATCTACTCTTTTTAAGGCGCATAACTCGAGAGGGTGTTTGTTTTCTTTCACCTCCTCCTCATTCTCTTGTTTCTCCCCTTCATCCGTTTGTCTTGGTTCCGCAGCTTCTTCTTCCGCCTCCTCCTCTGGCCAGCCATAAAGATGTTGTACTGCATCAATGTCATCCCTATTCAAGCTGAGTCTATAATTTAAATTATCATATATCGCGTACATGATAGCGTTTTTATCATTGGAATGAGAGATGCCTAGTGTATGTCCGATTTCGTGGATGAGCGTAGCAAGAAGGCTGAATTGTAAATCGGGAAAGGGAACTCTGTCAAACCCGAAATACCACTTCTCATCCTGGTCAATGTGAATTTCTATTGGCTCCCCATTTCCCCTAGGGTGTTCTGCGTGAGCTAAATTACCACCCTTTCCATCGAAGGGAATAGGGCAATATCCACCAAATTGCTGCATTTTTTTGTGTATGAGCCTCGTATTCTTGATAATAATGTCTGACATTTTAGAATCTTGCACAAATTTCAAATTCGTTACCGCAGCCCATGTAGCAAATGCTTTCCTCGCCAATTCCACGTAGCTGCTGTTCGCAAAGGCGTAATGCCATTTAATGACATTTTTATTCCATTTGTATGGTGATAATGCAAATGCAGGATCATCCACCACTCCGCAACGAGGTTTCTTGACGAATTCGACTGTCTGATTGTCTATCTCTCCGAAGCCGTCACCGATATTGTAATACTCTTGAAGAATTCTAAGAGATTGAGCGACATCTGAAGGTTTCAAATTAACAAGTCCATTTTCACTCACATTCAGGTAACCATACTGTCGTAGATAATTAGCAATGCAATACGTGTAATTCTTATCCGCGTTGTTATCGTCTGCGATGGTGACGTTAGCACTTCCCCCTCCTCCACCTCCTCTCCCACCGGTGACGCAAAGTCCCTCCACGGTGAGAAGCGAAACTAAAAAAAATATCACACCCATGATGCCGTCGAGCAGCAGTGGTGCTGTGTGTGTGTGTGCGGTCGCGCAGCTCGAGGGATACTGTTCGTCTCTCTCTGTTTCCTCAGCTCATTTATATAGCCTTGCACCCGTGACAATCTTTTTTCATTGGTGGTGGCCCATCGATATGAGTTCTTCCCTTGTTATAATGTTCGTAACACAAATGGTATTCCGTTTCGCATTTCCCATGCACTCTCTCAAACAAAACGTGCATTTGCCTCGGACGAAATACTTTTAAAAACTCCATCGGTAAATGATTGACGTGCTCTTCGCTTAAAAGGGATATTTCACCTCTCAATTCCACACAGGCTTTTATGGCCTCGTTTATTTTATTCATCATCATCATTTCTCCGCGGGCTAGCTCTTTCTCCACAGAATGCGTGCGCAGCCTCTCTCTCTCGGCTGGTCGGATGTGAACTGTCTCTGTTACTCACTCTCTCTTATCGACGCGAATCACGTGACAGAAAAAGCCTCGTCCCAGGTTCGTTTCTTTCCCCCCCCGATCTTATAATGCCCCCACGCTAGTGTGCTAATTCCATCTTCGCAGATGTAACGTTTATCATCGTTGGCACACAGAGCTATTTTATTTATTTCTTCGGTTCGAAGCTGATGTTTTCGAGATCGTATTACTGACATGCTTCTAAAAGAAGGTACGTTATCGTGCAAGCAATTCACATAATCCTCGAATCGTATCGTTTTATCAATCACGGCTTTTTTGACACCCTTTGCTCGTTTACACTCGCCTTTTCCCTGTACTCGAAATGAATAGAGTTTACTTCGTAATCCGACAAAATGGCTCATGATCTGTCCTGAATTTTCATCTTTAAAAAATCCGACTTGTTTCGCACGCTCGTTTGAATAGCAAGGGTGGTCGATCGGGTAATTGGACGTATCGTAAGAGCTGAGATCGGAAATCATATCTTCGTATAAATCTTGCGTTTGAATCTCTAAAATGCACCCGTCAGTATCAAAGTTTAAAAGGTGTAAATCGTTTCCGTATTTTGACTTGAGATTTTCGTAAAAGAAATCGTACATGTGAACTTTCGAAATATCCAAAACAGCCTGACCAATAAACATCGGTTTGTTAATTTTAATGGTGCTTTTTCTCTTGTGCACAGCAACTAGATTTTCGGCGAATATCGTTCGATCAAGAAACAGTGAGCTTGATATTAATTTATTCAATCGTTTTTCATTGTTCACTAATTCGAGGTCGATGCGATTTCTCACTTGTTCACAGGATTTTCCATAAAGACTATTGTTGGCTAATTTATATAGCTCGCGATCGATATCGGTGGTTGCCAATTGTCGCCTCTGAGAATTGACTTCGATAAACGGTTTCATCCACGGTGACTGGTCAAATTCAATGACTCGATGAATCTTTTTCAATTTCAAGCCGGAGGATAATGCTTGTTTAAGAGCCCTGTAATGAATGACGTATTTTTCTTTATCGTCCAGCGTCGTCAGTAACTTTTTTTGCTTTCCATTCGGAGGAGTTTTACTCTCGGCACAAAACGGCAAGTCGCTGTGTAAGTCGTGGAGTTCCTTGGGATATTCGAGGTCGACTTCTAAGACATAACCTTTGGGCGAGTCATCGGGAATCGTGCTTACATCTAGATCACAATCTGCCCATCGAAATCCTGACTTTGGAAGAGGTTGCGATAATGCATAACCATAAAGATTATTTGCGTCCAAGTAAATTAAATATGTCGACTTTTGGGCTGGGTCAAACTGATCAGTGTATTTATTGTTGGCTTCGGCATATCGTTTGCAACACTGACTAATTCCGCCCCGTATCCCTTTTTCCATCATCAGTACCATATCGTAATCGGTTAATAATTCAATCGTAACATCGGTATATTTCAACATGGCATCGAACGACAGCCCAGGCATAGTATAATACCATGCTGGGTCCAATCCATAAGTCGACATGCTAACGTTTCGGAAATTTTCGAAAACATCAGCCAAAAGGAGAACATCGGTTATTAAATATAAATCGGAATATTCACCGAGAGACTTGCATTGAAATTCGTCCCACACTTTTTTAGCAAAGTCATAATCTGCGTCACTTACATCGCATTCTGTCAGTGAGCTATAAAATTCCGTTTTCGGTGGTAACGATTCATCATCTAGTTTATCCCAAGAGTCGACATATTCGTACGGAAATACCCCCTTTCGTTTGACAAGCTCTGTTTTTTCACCAAAGATGTGCGCTGTACGATGAAACTTTTCGAGTGGTGTAGCGTCGACCAATTTTGACAGTGAAGAACCGAGAAATCGGAAGCTATCGATAAATCGGTAGGAGAAATACGAATCCACGTATTTGGAAAACGAAATGTATTTCTCCTCCGTGTTCGGTATGCAAGTAATCCTGGCATCGTCGCACCCCAAATGAGGTACGATTAGGTGTGCGTCGTAATTGGAGAGGTTGTGGATGAAAACCGGAAGAAAAGTCGGTACTCTAAAATTTAAATTACAATTTGAATGAGCCGCACCGCGAAATTTACCCGTGATATGATTGTGGTCACGCACACGTTCTTCACCAAGTTCACGACCGCAAATATGGCAGAGGGTTGCTGTTTCGAAAGCGGCAATCGCCTCCTTGCTCAATTCCTCCATCGGTATCATGTTTTTGTACACACCACGGACGAAAAGCGTCATCTCCCTAAGTTTTTCTAAGAAAACTTGAACCGCGTCTTTCCCACGGTACAAGATTGGCTCGAAATGCTGGCCCGTCTCCGACACTAGCAACAAACAAAACGACATCACTTCGTGTTGCTGTCTCACTTTGGTGTACGAATGATCTGTAGCAGGTGCGCAAGTCGAAACCTTGCTCAGTACACACTCAAAGTCAACGAATGCGACAAAGGGGATCCTAGCCGTGTGTGAAAAGTTTTTGAATTTTAAATAGGCTTCGTCATCGGTAGGAAGAATTATCTTTGACGGAGAATTTTGATTACAATCTATCTTATGGTTTTCGAAAGATTCCATCGAATAACAAGTTTTGAAACAACGTTTGCAAACCTTTGCACCATGATCTTTGGTCATCTGACTTCGTACAAGCTTTTCGAAATTCTTTATCCAACAATAGTGACTCTTTTCGGATGTCGTCAGGAATAGTAAATCGCGATGATCTTCCTGCTCTCGTTCAACTACCTTCAAGGGATACACATTCGCCTTCTCGTCCAAGCCGAAAACATTTATCGAAATGTTATTAACTCTTTCGAATTTTGAAATTTTGGCAATTTCCACAGGATAATCAATGCAGTCCCAATCGTAACCATTTCGAAATTGGGCATTATTGTAACTTGTGACTCTCCGTGGTTCATTTCTAATATTCTTTGCCCAAATCGCGTACTTGAAACAAAAAGAGTCTGTATTTTTGACATTAATTACGGCTTTTCTGTTCTTAATTTTCGGTGGGAGATCAATAAATGTGGATCCCCTTAAAGGTCGGTACTTGTTAATTCGGAGTTCTAAGCCTTCAATCATCGCCAAAACCCATCCCGAACCTTTCGCTTGATGTTCCGATTTTTCTCTCAAAAGTTTTCCGAAAAACGTATCTAAAATTTCGTCAACGTCATCGGCTTGCAACACACGCTCGTTTTTCGTCTTGAAACAACGTTCATCCGATTCCTCACCTTTCGCAAACCTACATTTCAAAATCAAATTAACTTTCAATGCCGTGTTTTCTAACTGTTCACTGATTTTTGCGGAGAGTAAAGGTTTTATGCTGCCTAAAAATAACACAACATCGCTCGATTCTTCGTAACCACTTACCCAAAAAGTACGTAATCTGTTTCGGATTGCAGACTCGAGTTCCACTATCGGTCGAATCACACCTCCCTGCTGATTTAGTAAATGTCGGCGGTGAACGTTGCTCGATTCGTGACTGATTCTATGTCGGTAGTAGGTGTTGCACACATCACAAAATGTTTCCTCTGTATCACTCATCGCCGAAAATCAATGATTGAATGGGTGGGAACCATTTTACACACACACGCGCCCAAGGTACCGCCCAATGTGAACACGCAATGGAAACTGAGGCGCGCGAAAGGAAACGAGGACTTATATACACTCACACACTGTGCTTTTTTTCTCCCGCCAAAAAAAATTATCGTCTTTTCTATATATTTTTTTTCCCTTGACACAAATGCTTTTCCTCCCCAGCTTTGATTGAGAACAGAACCACACTCCTATTTTTCCCCGACCTAAATACGCGCATTTAAGAATTGTGAAAAAACATACCATCACTTTCAACAGTGAAAAAGACCGCCACGCCGTTTTAAAACATAAACTGAACATAAGCACTGTTTTCCCGCGAGAGACAAACGATTTTCCCTAAATGAACGCATTAAGAAACTAACCACACTAAACGACACGCCTTTTCGCCTAGCACAACTTGTCATAACACACACACACTTATTTTCCTAACGTTATTTAAATTAACCACCAACCTTTATTTTTTTGGACTTCTTTCTGCAAACTCCGCGCCGCGGCTCAGGAACGGGACTTTTTTGGGTATAAACATAGAAAGGAAACACACACAATACCCTTTTCTGTGTTTTTTTTAATTTTCTTCACGTCTACATTTTTTTTTTCATTCCTGGACCGGGCTGGCTGGATGGCACGAGGTGGGCTGGCTGGATGGCACGAGGTGGGCTGGCACGATGTGGGTTGGGGATGTGGAGCTTGAAAGAAAGAAAGAAAAAAAGGAATATTTTAAATATGCATATATATACGAATAAATAATTCAAAACTAAGTGTATTTAATTCAAGAATAATGTAATTAATAATTACCTTTATTTTCCAATCATCTCCAGCCTTTGCCCATCCCAGATCAGCTTAAACAGCTGCTCCACCGGGGCCATGTTGTAATTGTTGAGGTCGACATTTTCGCTGAAAATGGACGTATATCTTTTCGGAAGAAAAATCTTCCTCTCACCCTGGTGGTGGTGGATGGTACCCACCAGGGTCTCACCAAATTTTGTGTTAATTTTTTCCATCTTTCGAATTTTGTAGTGGTGCCCCACCTCCAATTCCTCCTTTCGGAGGAATGGAGGGCTGCTCGCGTTCACTGATTTCAATTTTTTGTACAGACTCTCCATCTGAAAATGAAAATATCGTATCAATTCAAGAAAATAATGGGTCAATACGGAAATATTGTCACCCACGTACATAATAGTACTTACTTCGTTAACTGCCGGCGAATGAATGACAGTTCACGACAACTGTCTTTAAATACCCTCAATTTTTTGCTGCACCCACACGATCACACGCGCGCGCACGCGCTCAACTGGAAAGCACGCAGGATGACATCATTCGCAAGTGCGCTGCTTATCGCTCAACGCACGCAGGGTGACAGCATTTGCATGTGCACTGCTTATCGCTCAACGCACGCAGGATGACATCATTCGCATGTGCACTGCTTATAGCTCAACTGCGAAGCACGCAGGTTGACAGCATTTGCATGTGCACTGCTTATCGCTCAACGCACGCAGGATGACATCATTCGCATGTGCGATGCTTATAGCTCAACTGCGAAGCACGCAGGATGACAGCAATTGCATGTGCGCTGCTTATCGCTCAACATGTGGAGCGCGTGTGCGCGCGATAAGTCGGGGCGTGCGACACGTGTGCGAAAAGACGTCAGTGAAGCGAAGCGAGTGCGCGTTTCTAGAGCGACTCGGAGATATTTTTTTAACACATTACATATTTATTATTTTTTTGGAAAACTTTCCATACTGCCTCGCTTTCCATTATTTCTTAATGGTTTGATTATTTGGTCTTTAAATAAGACCGTGCGGGTTGATTTGGTTTTTCGAAAGGATTTTTTTTTCGGCTGGTGTTTTTTTTCCGGTTATTTTCGGTTGATTTAATGTGGGTTTTTTTAATTCGATTCAATCTACGCAATAGAGTGTGTGAAATCATCACCACCTCTGGTAATGCATGATTGACCAAACCCGAAAATCGTTGGCGCATCATACATCATCTCCTCGGCTACATTTAAACCGGTCACCTTCCACCGAATCGTCCAAGTTCGACCGCCACCAATTAATTCGTAATTTTCCCATTTTGTTTCCAACGTAATTAATGCATTCAGTGTGTCAGTCAACTGTTGGGTTGAAAATGGCGGTTCATTTGGTGGGACACGTAAATTTAATGACACCGTGTATTCTGCGTCATCGTAATCGCTATTTTCTTCTGCTTCCACGCTCTCATCATCATCGTCATCTTCCCGCACAAGACTTTCGACGACGTCGAGAAAGTGTGCTGGTTGTCGAGGAGCCATTGCAAGAATGACTCGTGTCGCTGAATAATCAGCGGAATGCTTTCTGCTTGCTCGCGCGGGAAAGAGAGAGAGAGACAAGCAGACGCCAATTGATTAGAAAAAAAAGGCCTTGGAAAAGGCCATGCTTCGTTTATATTTCGGTTTTATTTCGATTTTATTTCGGTGTTTATTTCGTTTTTTTTAATTTTTGGTTTGTGTCTCTTTATTACATAAACTTTTTCTTTCTTTCGTTTCATTCGTGATCGATTTCTCGTATTCGTCACACAAGTACATGAACTTCTCTTTCTCGTAACCGGAATAAACGCCGTTTTGAAAGAAATATTTCGGTTTATAATGACGTGGGTTAAAATCGTCGGATGTTTGAGTGAAGTTGTTCATCGTCTTGTAAATCGTGAATTCTAAGGAGTCGATCATTCTCCAGAAAATCGTATTGGGAGGATAACCGTAAAGAACACGGAGCTGCAGTGGATGAAATGGTGAATTCGTCGTCTTGAAAAAGAAATGATGGGTGGCTAATCGGAATATATAAAGGTAGTTAATTAGACACCTCGGTATTAACGTGTCCAAATCCCTATATATGTCTTTCGTTCGTCGACATAGCCACCCCCCATCACTCGTTCTCACCATCTCCTTCCTTGCTTTTAGCATCTTAAGATTTATGCATACCGCAGCCAATATCTTTAAGCTCAGTGGATGGTATCTCAACTCTTCCGTTTCCATCGTGAGAATGAATGTTTCCGCGCGCGCGAGTTGGGTGGAGGTTTCGAAATGAAAGAGGGGAAGGATGTTGAGGGAGAGCGATAATTTTTTTCCGTGCTCCCCACCACCACCACCACCTCCTCGTGTTCACTCACAAACCAGAAGCATGAACAGAGCGAACGTGTTGTCGTTCGTTCGCGAGAGAGAAATTGCCGGCACGAAGAGTCTTACGAAAATCAACGAAACATGGCTGAGAAAACGAATGATAGAATACTATAAAGACACCAAAGACTGTTGCTCTCTACACGAATTCGTCAAAGACGTTTATATCGAAGCTATAAGTGAATGCGAAAAACCTAGTAAATTAGAAAATTATTCATCTTTTTATCTCGACCCACAATTCAGTGATTATTTCGAGTCAATGGCCGGTGAGAAATGTAGAAACTTGATGGAAAAAAGAATGCAATTGTGTCGTGAAGGAAAGCCACCATACATTTTCGACACATGACGAAGCGAAATAATTACCACCATTCTTCCCGATATAATGATAAAACGATATAATAAACCGATGATATAAACCGATGAAATAAACCGATATATAAATATGATACGATATATATGACCTGCATTCAGGTCGCATATTCTGTCCACGCGAAGCGTAATCGCGAAGAGAGGTGACCACGAGCGAGAATTTTATTTTTTTCAAAGCACGAGCGACTTATTTTTTTTTCACTGCAGCTGCGCCGCCGAAAGAGTGAGGTGGGGTGGGGGGAAGGATGATGAGGGAGAGCGATAATTTTTTTCCGGGCACCTCGTGTTCACTCACAACCAGAAGCATGAACAGAGCGAACGTGTTGTCGTTCGTTCGCGAGAGAGAAATTGCCGGTACGACGAAGAATCTTACGAAAATCAACGAAACGTGGCTGAGAAAACGAATGATAGAAATCGTTAAAGACACCGAAGACTGTTGTATTCAACACCAATTAGTCAAAGAAGTTTATATCGATATTATAAGTGTTTGCGAAAAACCAAGTGAATTAGCGAATTATTCTTCCTTATATCTAAACCCACAATTCAGTGGTCATTTTGAGACACTAGCCGGTGAGAAATGCAAACACTTAAAGAAACAAAAAATAATGCTATTGTGTCGTGAACGAATGCCACCGCACATTTTCGACACATGACGAAACGAAATAATTACCGACATTCTTCCCGATATAATGATAAAACGATATAATAAACCGATGAAATAAACCGATGAAATAAACCGATGAAATAAACCGATATATATATGACCTGCATTCAGGTCGCATATTCTGTCCACGCGAAGCGTAATCGCGAAGAGAGGTGACCGCGAGCGGAGAGAGAGAGAGAACATCTGTGCAGCTTTTTTTTGCTGTGGCGCTGGGCGGCGGCGGCGGCGGCACTCACACGTTCGCCGAGACGGAGAATTTTTTTTTCCCAGACTTTAATAATCATTATTATTATAATCACACATCGCGCGCACGCGCGAAGCGCGTGCGCGCCCCCACTCGATCGATATTGAGGGGAGGGGTGGGGGGTAGGGGGAGGGGAGGGGAGGGGGCGCGACATTCAAACGCATTTCGTTCGTCTTTTGTTTTCATTTAACACGCGATTGCAGCGCCGCGTAGCGGATGCCATAGCTTGAAGGTTTCTATTCTACTCATGATCGTAACATTTACCCAATACTCTTTTAATGAAACCCAGTTTACGATTAGCTTGACCAATTATTTCACGTATATGTTTACCCCGGGAAAGATCATGTGTCAGTCTTATTCCAAAATATTTAATGGATTCACCGTTTGTTATTTCATTATTACTTATTTTGTATGTGCTAGGAGGAGAACTATTCTTTTTCCAAAAATCCATTACTACACATTTTTTAAAATTTAATTCTAACTGCCATGTATCACACCAATTTTCGATTCCATGTAGGTCATCATTTATATATTGCTTATCGTTTGGGCTTAGAATTTCCCTGTACACAACTGCGTCATTGGCAATTAGACGAAGCTTACTTTTTACCACCTTACTGATATCATTAATGTACAGAAGGAACAGGAGTGGACCATCAATTTTATCACCATGATATCACACTACCTTTTGGGACACCAGAAGTGACTTAAATTTTCGGTGAGGTTACACCGTCCAAAACAACCCTTTGAACCCGATCATGTAGAAAATCACTTATCCATGATGTAATTTTACTGTCTAGCCCATAAGATTTTAATTTCAAAATTAGTTTGCTGTGAGACACCTTGTCAAAAGCTTTTTTGAAATCTAGAAAAACAGCATCCACTGGAATATTATTTTCGCCGGAAACTAAAATATCGTGGGAAAAGAGAGCAAGTTGAGTTTCACATTATCGGCTCTTCCGGAAGCCATGCTGGACATTGGACAATAAATTCTGGCTATCTAGGTGTCCCATGACTGAACTGACAATTATATGTTCTAGGACCTTGCATGAAATGGATGTGAGGGATATAGGTCTGTAATTAGATGTCTGCTCCCTATCACCACTCTTAAAAATAGGTGTTACATCGGCTTCTTTCCAGTCCATCGGTACGACGTGTTCAGTGAGGGATATATTTTTTATACTATTTGAAGGTAGGAAGAAATTTCGGAAGCTAATTCACTATACACGCGGGAGCGATCTCATTTAGCGATAAAGGAATTAAAGTCACCAGCAGTGTAGTAAAAGTCAATTCTTTAAAAACCTTCTTCCTAAGCGTATTCAACTCATCGTCACATAAGGCAGTGGAACCACCGCCGATCACTTTCAGTGAACAAAAGCCCGAAATAAAAATTTGCTTGTTGCTAATATTTCCTTTTGGTTCAATAACGCCATATTAATTTCATTGAGGTTAAATGGTTGTCAGTGTGTCCAATTCAACTTTTGAGAAAAAGAACACTTCCAACGCGACCGACGAATATCACAATATGGAGGCAACAACGAATATCATAATATGGAAGCAACAAAGAATATCACGATATGTAAAACAAAATATGGATGTTTGCCACAATAATAGGAATAAAGGTAATCGTAAACACATAACACCAACCTTACGAATTCTAAAAGAACGCATCATTACCGTCACATGTCATGCGCGGCTGTCGCGGAATGGATCTTTGACGGTTTGATCCAACAATTTAGAGAATGAACTAATTTTTTGTACAAGAAATTGTACGTACACCTCGTACACGATACAATTTGCGCATTGAACAATTTTTTGTACAAGAAATTGTACCGTTTACAACGATCTATAGAGCGATTATATAAAATTGGTAACACGAAGATCGAGAGCGTTGAAACCATAAGGTATTTAGGTGTAACAATCACTGAATATTTATCGTGGGGAAGAACCATCCGAGAAATATGCGGCCGAGCGAAGAGAAAGCTAGGATTTATGAAAAGAGTACTTGGGAAATGTGATGAGAAGACAAAAGAGCGATGCTACTTTTCACTAGTTAGGCCACACCATGAGTATACAGCCAGCGTATGGGATCCGAATGAATTAGGTATGATCAGATGACTAGAAAGTGTTCAGCGTAGAGCAGCTAGGTTCTTTAAAAGGTGTTACGATAGGTTGAGTAGTGTATCAGAATTAATACAAGAATTAGGGTGGGAATCATTATCAGAGCGTAGGTCCACGTATAGATCTGTTTGGGAAATTTAAGTCGCAGAGCTTTACTGAAGATGTTATGCACATATTAAAAACACCAACGTATTATGCTAGATTCGACCAGATAAATAAGATTAGAGAGATAAGTTGTCGTACTGATAGATTCAAAATGTTATTTTTCCGCCGTACTATAATAGAACAGATAGGTCAGTACAGCAAATGGATAGGTATGGGAAATATTTAGTTAATATTTATTATAAGTTTTATGTAGGGGAAATAGAGTAGCCTGTGGTGCATGATGCATGTATTAATCCCTTAAGGAGATTCCACCGTGACTTCGCGATTTAAACTTCCGTTAAAGACTTATGTTATTTAATGAATAAATACGAATCCAGTAAAAACCCTATATGGAAAAACATCTATAGGGTGAAAGCGCATGCACAATAATTGTATGAGTAAGCTATTATATAGCGCGTTGTAGTTGCATTCTATTTTTTACGATCTCTTTTAACTCGTTTTGACTACGGAACATGACCTACGTGTTGTTGCCATCTTTCATTTACAAAGTGAGAAACCATGCTCAATCCCTCTAATACGTATTCTAAAATAGGTAAAATATTTTCTTACTTAGTTTTAAACTATTTCCTTGCAAATGCAACTCTTTGTTTTGAATGTTATCAATATTCGTATTTTTGAAAATTGTTTGGCAACAATGTCCTCACATAGCATGCAAGATTTTGGGCAAGTTTGGTTAAGGCTGGCGTACGGTTTCCCAAGTTGGCAATCTAGATGCTAGCCTGCTGCAAGTTTGCCAATATTGACACGTTCCGTGCAAGTTATACTCAACTTGCATGAAGTGTGCCAACCTTGGCAACTTTGCTGCAGGATTCTGGCAACATTGGTAGCAATAGTGCAAGGCCCGAGGCAATTGCAACTATAGGGTTCCTCATAAGGGAGGAGTAGAGTTACCTTTGCTTGAACTCGCAGAGGCTAGTTTATATCTGTATTCCCGTAGGAGAAAAACAATTCGAGCTAAATTAAAGAAGGGCGAGTTAATAGGAAAAATTAGCGCGAAATCAACTTAAGCACGTAACGATAAATTAACTGACAAAGAAGAACAAGGTTGTAAAGTCGTGAATACATATTAACTGTGAATACAGATTGATTGAGTACAGAAAACAGTGGTATTGACGTCAGGGTTTCTACCAAGGATCCCTCGGCCCGTCCGAAGAAGATGGCGATAACCATTTTACTGAGGAAATTCTTATTTATCTCTCCTAGAGTTGAAAGAATATCAGTTATACATATTCATAACGGTCATGCTTACTTTTAGCCACAAAATGGTCATTGGGGAAAGGTTTTAATGATTCAAATACCCGTGTCCATATGTTGTAAAGTTAGTTTACATTAACGAATTCATGCAACCCAGCAGCTGTATATACACGGGTTCCCAAGAGGCATATGGTAGCGAAGGCGCGCTAGATAGCTGACATGATTTGCATGTCGTTAGGTCGTTTAGGAAAAGATAATAGGACTCGTATATCGATTATGCATTTTTAAGAATAAAATCTTGCATGTTTACAAATGCGGGAAATTTTGTTATTATCATTTTTTATTAAATTTTGAAACTATAGGTGTACTCATGCAAGTAGTGATTTTTTTGTGATACCTAACTAATTTAAAAAACATTCTCGGGTTTCTAGCCGAGTAAGATGTTTTGTTCCTAACGTTTCGATGGAATACTCCTCCATCGTCCTCAGAGCAATAAAGCTTGCAGGGCATTCCGCCCGAGCTTATATAGCCGTCTCATCCGGGGGGCATTGTTGTCTCCTTTTTTCCGTTATTTTTCGAATTAACGGTTTCCATTCTTTGCTGATGATGTACCCAGCATCACGATTTAACGTGTTGTCTTCCAGCCTGATTTCTACGGCCTCTTTAAGGAGACGATCCCAATACCCATTTGTTTTGGACACCAAGCGAGCCTCATCGAAGGAGATGATGTGATCTTCTGATAAGCTATGTTCAGCCAAGGCAGATTTTTCGGGGTGAAACAACCTAATACATCTCCTGTGCTCTTTTATCCGGGTCTCTATTGTGCGCCCTGTCTCTCCGATGTATATTTTTCCACACTGACATGGTATACGGTAAACTCCAGGTGTTTTGAGTCCCAATTCGTCCTTGACGCGCACTAAATCGCCACGCAGTTTTTTCGTTGGTTTATGAATGGTTTCGATGTTCCATTTCGCTAGGATCCTCGAGATTTTCCGGCAACGGTTCAAACATATGGCAGACAAGCTCTCGCAGTGGGTTTTTTTCTCTTTGGGAGACATTTCAGGACTGAGGAGACTATCAACACGGCTTTTCTTGTGATCGCGACTTGCTCTTTTTAGGCCCAGCGAAATCTCTCTTTCCGTATACCCATTTTGGCGGAATGTTTCCCGTAGGTGTTTTATTTCCATTGGCAGGCTTTCCTTGTCTGCTACAGTGTCTGCACGATGCAGGAGCGTAGAGATAACAGCTCTTTTTTGTGACGGATGGTGGTGACTTTTGCCATTTAGGTACAAGTCCGTGTGTGTAGGTTTTCGATACACTCGGTGACCCAAAGTACCGTCCTCCTTCCGCTGAATTAAAATATCAAGAAATGGCAAGCTATTATTCTTCTCCACCTCCATCGTGAACTGAATGCTCGGATGTTGTTCATTCATGTGTTTAAGGAAGTTCTCTAGTTCCTTGGGCCCATGTGACCAAACAATAAATGTGTCGTCTACGTACCGGAAGTAGTGCTTCGGCTTGAGCATGGTTGAAGCCAGGGCTCTTTCTTCGAAGTCTTCCATATAGAAATTCGCAATGGCAGGAGAGAGTGGTGATCCCATTGGAACGCCATCAACTTGCTCGTAATATTTTCCATTGTAGAGGAAATACGTAGAGGTCAGCACATGATGAAATACACTGACTGTCTTTTGGTCAAAACGAGCTTCCAGGAGCTGAAGCGTTTCTTTCAATGGAACTCGAGTGAATAAGGACACGACATCGAAACTAACCATGATGTCCGTTTGAGCCAGGTGGAAATCTTGAAGGGTCTTCGAAACTGTGCCGATTTCTTTATGTGATGCTCACATGTTCCCACGTAGGGAGCTAATACCCCGGTGAGATGTTTGGCTAGGTTGTAAGTGGGAGAGTCAATGGCACTCACAATGGGCCTCAAAGGTATCTCTTTCTTGTGTATTTTTGGCAGGCCGTATAGCCTTAGTGGTACCGGAGCTTGTGGCACAAGATTCCTTCTGGTTTCTTCCGGGATATTTGCTTTCTTAATCAGCTCAATAGTCTTTCTGACTTTGCAGTCAGTAGGGTCACGGTTTAAAGGACGATATGCCGCGTCTTGAAGGATCTGTTGAAGTTTTTCCTTGTAATCATCGATCTTCATCACCACTGTTGCGTTTCCCTTGTCAGCTGGAAGGATGGCGAAGTCAGCATTTCTCCGTAGTTTAGCCAAGGCAAATCTCTCTTCTTTTGTCAAATTCGGTTTTGGGAGAGCAGCGTTTTTCAGAACCATCGTGATCTCCCCTCGTATCTCCTCTGCGGTGTCAGACGGTAGTTTTCGAACGGCTTGTTCAATTCCTCCCATGAAATCTGTATATGGAATACATCTCGGGGCAGGAGCAAAGTTTAGCTCTTTTGAGAGGACCGATAATGTGTGTTCATCAAGGACTTCATCCGTTAAATTGATCACAATGCGAGTTTTGTCCAACTTGGGAGCAGACTCCTTTTTTGGTGAAAGCCGAAGAAATTTATTTTTCAGCCTATGAGTATCTTGGCGAAATTGGATGTCAGCTTGGGCAGTGGTGGTGATATCGATGTAATCCCAGTCCAATGGAGAGAGAAAGGTCGCGAGGCGTAGGTGCAACGGCATCAAAGCAGGGATGTGACCCGAAAAGGCACTTTACGTTTCGTGCCGTACCTGGGAGGCACCCGAACCCGAGTCCGAGCCTCGGCGTTGAAGGAGACCACACCCTTCACCACGGGTGGTTTATAGCACCAACTGACCTGTCACACTATAGTTTATAACTTCTTAAAGTTAAGCATAAATCACAAAGCTATCTTCGTCTTTGTGCTGCACTAGTCACGTTGATGAAAATGGTTTTTTCATCGGAGTCATACGATGGATATTAACCAATTTACATGCTTTAGTAATTAAATGTACATTAAACTGGCTTGGTTTACTAATTCACATAAAATGGTTAATATATATCGTACAACTGTGTTCAAAAAACCATTTTCATCAACATGAATAGTAAAACACAAAGATGAATATAATTGTGCGATTTATGCTTAACTTTAAGAAGTTATAAACTATAGTGTGACAGGTCAGTTGGAGCTATAAACCACCCGTGGTGAAGGGTTGGGTCGCCTTCAACGCCGAGGCTCGGACTCGGGTTCGGGTGCCTCCCAGGTACGGCACGAAACGTAAAGTGCCTTTCCGGGTCACATCCCTGCATCAAAGTCCTTGCAATTTCATCAGGGCTCTTCTCTTGTCGTGAATACGCTCCCGGACTAGAGCAGCACCAGCCCTCTTCATGATCCGTTTGGCTGAGAGTGAGTCGACTCCGGTACGGACTTGGGCGAACTTTGGTAAGACATCTTGGTCCCGGCATCTTAGGAGAAATGCGAGAGAGCTGAGAAGCTTCGCTTTTTCTTTCCGTAGATGTTCAAGGCGGCGAATAGTGTGGTATGTTTCCTCCCCGTAGAGGTGCGTAATATATGATCTCGTTCTTTCTCGGCGAATGATATTTAAAAAACATTCTCGGGTTTCTAGCCGAGTAAGATGTTTTGTTGCTAACGTTTCGATGGAATACTCCTCCATCGTCCTCAGAGCAATAAAGCTTGCAGGGCATAGGCAGGGCATGGGCAGAGTTTACCGTATACCATGTCAGTGTGGAAAAATATACATCGGATAGACAGGGCGCACAATAGAGACCCGGATAAAAGAGCACAGGAGATGTATTAGGTTGTTTCACCCCGAAAAATCTGCCTTGGCTGAACATAGCTTATCAGAAGATCACATCATCTCCTTCGATGAGGCTCGCTTGGTGTCCAAAACAAATGGGTATTGGGATCGTCTCCTTAAAGAGGCCGTAGAAATCAGGCTGGAAGACAACACGTTAAATCGTGATGCTGGGTACATCATCAGCAAAGAATGGAAACCGTTAATTCGAAAAATAACGGTAAAAAGGAGACAACAATGCCCCCCGGATGAGACGGCTATATAAGCGCGGGCGGAATGCCCTGCAAGCTTTATTGCTCTGAGGACGATGGAGGAGTATTCCATCGAAACGTTAGCAACAAAACATCTTACTCGGCTAGAAACCCGAGAATGTTTTTTAAATATCATTCGCCGAGAAAGAACGAGATCATATACCTAACTAATTTGTTTCGCTAGGAACATAGTTACTGCCCCTTTGCACAATTGTATTCCATAGGCAATTTTTTTGTGTGTGGTACATGAATGCTTTCCTACCCTCGGCGTACCCTCTACTTTTGCCAGGGTTGAAACTTGCACAGGACTTGCGTGAAGCTTGCATGAAACTGGCTGCAAGCTTGCACTGCAACCTTGCAGCAAGCTTGAAGCAGGTGCAGTAGTCAGATTGCAGCTAGCTTGCTGCAAGCTTGCTGCAAGCTTGCTATCTTGCAATAACAAGCTTGCTGCAAGGTTGCAGCAAGTTTGCTTTGCTATGTTGGACGCTGCTACGGAAGCATTTGCATTAATTACACAATATCAATAACCAATGAAATATTTAAATTACATAAAAAATATAATCGAAGATATATAAGTACCATGATAACGTATATTCCTAAATTAAGTGAGTAAATAAACTTTTAAGCACGTTCCGTTACAAGTACCTTTGCCAATGATAACACCATCACCATATATTAGTTTTTCGTGAAAACGACATTTTTCTTTTCATTATTAATCCGCAAATTTTACTGCAACAGCCATGCCGTATAACCAATTAAATTAGCTGATTTTCAGCCTTTTATCTTCAAATATATATATTGGAAAGGCCTCATTATTTTATTGCCAATCAAAAGCGGGGCCAAAAAATGATATGTCTTGAAATTTTCACAAAAATGACATCTGCTTCATAATTCAGTGGAGCCACCTTAAATACTATAGATACTACCAATCTAGTTGCGTGAGACCCTATAGTTGCTTGTTTGCATGTCAAGAGTGCATGCTTGGTGATACACACCCTCGTGGTGGCTTGCAGGGTATCGCGTAGTTGTAGATGTTTATTTATATTCAAATTTTGGCGTCTTGAAACAAAGGTGCTTGAATGCTACACCATCTATTGATGGTTTATGAGTTCACTTAAGTCATTGTGTTGATTATACGGGCTCCCAACAGTTGAAAATCATGGAAATTTCCTTGAATTGGTTATTTTAGTTGCCTCATAAGACGTAATTTTGCAAAATTACGTAAGAATATTCATGGAAGAGAGCAAACTGCATAGAATGAAAGCAAAGAAAAAAAATGAGTTTCTGGAAAATCAACTAAAAGACAGATTGGTCGCGGCTCTCTCTAGACATTTTTGCACCGGTCTCTACTGTTCTTGTTTTCTTCATTTTCTTTCTTCGTTTTGGTGGGAAGAGAGGCAGCTCTGGGACCAGTTTCAGGTTTACTGGGGTTGGGATATGTCGCCGGATGTTGTGTGGGAGTAGGTTGCAGTCCGATTAGTAGTTTCGGAGCTGGTTGCTGATGATCCTTGCTGCGGAGTATCGTTTCCACTTCGGCTTCTTTGCTAGCAGTATTTTTACTATCTGGAGAATTGTTGTAGTCAACTGCAGCATTTTGGTGTTGATGCAATCCGCAGCTCGCCAGCGTAGATGGTATCACTTGTAGAGTAGACGTTCGGTATTAGTTATAGCATGTACTTCGTTGCTAGGGTGTAGAGGGCCGAGCCCAAAGAGCAGACGCAGCATCCCGCGTTCCAGTGAGGAGTAGGTGTTTAGTGTGGTGGGTGTTTCCCGAAGAAAAGGGTGGTAGGTGTTTCCCGAAAGAGAGGTTCCTTGTCTATCTCTTCTCCCAGGTAGGAGATGGAATTGGATGGCCTGATGTTCTGGTTCCAGAGGTAAATGGTGGGAGGGCAAGTCCGTGGCATGGTTCTTTCTGAAGATTTTTAGTTGGGATTTTCCTGCATTCGGTCGCAAAAAACTCCGTTGGGAGACCCCCCTAGGTAACCGGCAGAGGGTCGCCCAGACGTTGGTTTGGGGGTGTAACATGGCCGGCGGATTCCAGTCCTCATGTCAGTGCTGGGGACGTGTAATTGAAGGCAGGGAGGAGGCGTTCGGCTGAGAGTGCAGAGTGGCTGGCGTATTACGGTCCTCACGCCTGTATCTTGGTGAACTTTGAAAGAGGGCAGCTTGTGGTGAAATGGTGCAGTGATGATCTCGTCCATCAATCCAGGGATGCGGCTCGAGTAGCGGTATGAGCGCGGGGTTTGGGAGGCATCATCGTCGTCTGGTATTAGGGAATAAATAGGTTGGTGGGTTGTAGTACCGCTGCACATAACTCGGGGGCAGGAGAAGCGGCAGTTGCACCTTGAGTGGAAGGCGAGGGAGCGTGGGGTTAGGGAGGAGGTGGGAGGAGAGTTGAGTGCGCGGGGGCGGGTGGTGGGGGAGGTGATGTGGGAAGAGTTTGGGGTGTTGGGTAGGAGGGGTGGAAGGCGATGCAGGTGGGAAGGGGGAGAAAGTCTCCTCTTGCCTCTCCTGCGGCCGTGGCGCAACCAAGAGCCCTCGTCGTCGTCACCACCGGAGGGGCGGGCCCCTCCGGGTGTATCATGGCCTCGAGACTTCTTACCGCTTTGTGGCAAGCAATTTCTTTCTGTTCCCTTAGCGCACCTCGTACCTCGTTCATGGCGGTCGGAGGGAGGGTAGTTTCGTTATAATCGTCCGGCTACAATTCCCACGGATCCTTAGGGGGTTTTACTGGGCGGCCGGAAAAAATCAGCGGCAGGGTGACGGACGCAAAGGCGACCGTCAAGAGAAATAAATCTATATGGGAGGATTGGAGGCGATTAGCAGTTATGTAGGGAACAAGTGCGGATTGTAGGTAGGAATTCCTGGAAGCGGCGAGGCATAACGTTACATGAACGGCAGTGTGAGGTTGAGAGGGTAATTCGCCAAATCTCGCCCACTAATAAACAGGGATGCCTCAAACCATCACAAACAGTGATGTATTAACCTCCAACAAGCCGGGATGCCCAAACCTGCTACAAGCTTTAACGACTCAACCTGCCACAAGCTGGGAACGTCACAGACTACGGGAGGCAACGAGGCATTTTACCGGAAACGGCGAGGGATTTCGCCGGGTAGTGGCAAGGGAATTATTACCTCGGTACCTCGTACATGATCTTCTTACCTCGTTGATCGACTCTTATGCCGAACAACAGTGAAGGCGAGCGTCCTCTAATGCCCGTTTGCTTACTACATCCACGAGGACAAGAAGGAGTGTTGCCTCGTCAGGGGAGGAACAATATGTTGGGCCCTCCAACCCACGTTACGACGGTCCACCCGCAGGTACCGGGCGCCGCGTTTGTGAACGGGTGAGAACCTGGGCCTACATTAGCTAGGCTCCGTTTTGGTTGTGTTGGGAGGACCTCTGCTGCTAACGAGTGCTGTAGCATGCAGGCAGAGGCAAAAGAAGCCTACTGTGAGGCCAACGAGTGCGTCGCGGGTGCAGGAGGGGTTTAGTCTACCGGCCGAGGATTCGAGGACAGAACCCTGCTCACAGAAGACCTAGGCCATAAGTACACATATGGGCGACCTCAACGGCACGTAAGGTGTGAGGGATTACCACTAGTGGGGTCCCAACAAGCGTTCTTACGGCCGGTCTGTAAGAAAAGAGAATCTGCCGAAGTCCTCTTCTCAGGTAGGGTCCTAGTAAAAGCCTTTGAGTTCCCGGGGCCCGGAGTCGCGGCGTCACCGGCCGGAGGCGTTGTCTCGACGGGCGAGTGTCCCTTTAGCTGTTTTTCCTGGGCAGGGTGGCCTCTTCAGCGCAGGTCTAACGGCAAGATTACCAATCCACCAAGGTGGCTGTGTCTCAACAATATCTCACCGGCTGCCCTGAAATAGAACCCTCTGAGCAGTAGAGCTCTTTAAAGGTTTGGCGTCGTAGAGCGACGAGACTGCAAAATCCGCCGCCTTCTTAGGGCGGCAAACACGTGGTCTCCTGGATGGAGCGCCCTGATTGGTCGACGATTAGCGGGCCCGGAACGCGGCGTCACCGGTTGGTAGCGCTCTCTCAACGGGAGAAGAGATTTGCCTGCCCTCGGAAGGCAAGCTGATTCCTCGGCGGTGTCCGCTGGTCCCTCGTCGGCTGCTTCCTCCCTCGGTGGCTGCTGAGCTCCTCCGATATCGGCATTTTGGCAGCGTTTATATTGCTCTCTTTCTCTCGCCACTGCTCTGTGACTGGCCGGTTACTCCCCTGCGCTGTGATTGGACGGTTTCTGGAACACTCTTTTCTAAGCGATAGTCCGATGGTATCCGTCTTCCCGGTTGAAGTTTCTTGGCGTTCTGGTGATCTCTATTGACTCCCTTATCGGCCTAGGATAATATCTTCATTCCTTGGCCATGATTTCGGCTCCGTCAAATTTTATGTCGTGTCCGGATTCGTTCCAGGCATGCTCGGTGACTGCTGAGTGGAAGAATTTTTTATTCTTTGTTGCCCTCTTGTGTTCCTACAAGTGGGTCTTCATGGACCTGCATGTCTCGCCGATATAGGATTTTCCACATGAGCAAGGTACGCGGTATACCCCTTCGTGGAGATTTTATGGGATCCTAACGTTGGGCTTCGGAATTATGTGGCTTATTTTGCACACGCAGTTGAATCTTGTGTAAATGTCCTTCCTCAGGACCCTAGAGAATTTTCGCTGGTGCCAGCCGAAGTCTTCTTCTCAGGTAGGGTCCTAGTAAAGGCCTTTGAGTTCCCGGGGCCCGGAGTCGCGGCGTCACCGGCCGGAGGCGTTGTCTCGTCGGGCGGGTGTCCCTTAAGCCGCTTTTCCCTGGGCAGGGCGGCCTCTACAGCCCGGGAGGTTTAACGGCGAGATTACCATCCAGCAAGGTAGCTGGGTGTCACCAATATGTCACCGGTTTCCCTGAAATTGAATCTTCTGAGCAGTAGAGCCCTTTAAAGGGCTGGCTCCGAAGAGTGACGAGAATGAAAAATCCACCGCCTTCTAAAGGCGGCGAAAACGTGGCCGCCTAGATGGAGCTTCCTGATTGGTCGATGATTAACGAGACCGGAGTTGCGGCGTCACCGGTTTGTGGCGCTCTCTCGGCGGGCGAAGAGATTTGCCTGCCCTCTGAAGGCAAGCTGATTCCGCGGCGGTGTCCGCTGGTCCCTCGTCGGCGTCCGCTGGTCCCTCCTCGGCTGCTTCCTTCCTCGGTGGCTGCTGCGCTTCCCGATATCGGCATTTTGGCTGCGTTTATACAGCCCTCTTTCTCTCGCAACTGCGCTGTGATTAGACGGTTCCTAGAACACTCTTCCTAACGTTAGTCCGATGGTTCCGTCTTCCAGGTTCTGGCAATTTGGGGATCTCTATTGACTCCCTTATCAGCCTAGGTTAATATCTTTCTTTCCTTGCCAATGATTTCGGCTCCGTCAAATTTTATGTCGTGTCCGGGTTCACTCCAGGCAGTCTCGGCGACTGTTGATTGGCAGAATTTCTTTATCTTTGTTGCCCTTTTGTGTTCCTGCAGGCGAGTCTTCATGGACCTGCATGTCCCGCCGATATAGGATTTTCCGCATGAGCAACGTACTCGGTATACCCCATCGTGGAGATTTTGTGGGATCCTATCTTTGGGCCTCGGAATTATCTGGCTTATTTTGCTCACACAGTTGAATCGTGTGTCAATGTCCTTCTTCTTCAGGACCCTAGAGAATTCTCGCTGGTGCAGGCGACGTAGGGTATGCTGTCGTAGGTTCCTGGCTTTTCATTTTTGCGTTTCCCTTTCCCGTTTTTCTACTTTGGCAGTCCTTTTCAGGACTATTTCTTCCTTGTATCCATTCATCTTCAGGGTCGTGATCAAGTGTTCCTTTTCCTTGGCCAATGATTCTGCATCCGAGAGTGCGTATGCGCGATGCAAGAGTGTCGCCACCAGTGAAGCCTTCTGGGATGGGTGATGGTGTGACTAGGCGTTCATGTAGCGGTCAGTATGGGTGGCTTTTCTGCACACTGCATGGCCGAGACTCCCATAGATCCTCTTCTTCACCATTTCGTCCAAAAACGGGATTTGGTTGTCTTTTTCCGTCTCCATTGTAAAATGTATTGCCGGATGCAGGGAGTTGAGGTGCTGCAGGAATCTCTGCAGTTCTTCAGGTCCATGTGGCCAAATTACGAACGTGTCGTTCACGTATCATAGCCATAACTTGGGTTTATTTTCGTGGGATCCGATCGCCATTTGTTCGACTCTTTCCATATAGATGTCTGCTATAACCGGAGATAGGGGTGAGCCCATTGCCGCTCCTTCGCGATGTTCAAAGAAACTCCCGTTCCAAAGGAAGTAGGAGTTTCGTAGGCAGTACTTAATCGGCTGGGGATAGTACTCTGGAATACCGGATGTACCCAGAACAAAGGAAAGTTTTTGTCGCTAGGGATGTGATTTTTAAAAAATCTCCAACTATGAATAAAGGACAGAGAAGTGAAAACAGGCAAGATGTAGGAAGAGTTACAATTTGTAACCGTGTAGAAAAGCTAGACAAGGAGAAAGAAGAAGAAGAGGAAACTAAAGAAAAGAATTGCGAAGAATCTCAAGATTCTGACGAAAATCAAGATGAAGATATGGGAAAAGATAATGAAAGGGATTAAATATGAAATATAGAAACAAATGTAACAGAAGTAGGATTTGTGGAGAAGACACATGAAGAATGTGATTTAGCCACACATAATTGAAGACCCAGAGATAACTTAAGAATACCTTCAAGATATAAGAACAAGCTATGCGATGTGAGACAAATGAGGTATCGCTGACTTATAGTGAGATCATGGAAAAAGATGACAAAGAGAAATGGGAGCTTGCACTCAAAGAGGAAAAAGACACACTACTGAAGAACAATACCTGGGAGATCTTGGAAAAGGAAAGAAGAGCCGGAAAACAAATCTTAACATACGAGTGGATATTTAAAAGGAAAGAAGATGGTCGATACAAGGAAAGACTGGTGGTGAGAGGATGCCAACAGAAAGAGGGAAATATAGAGTTGAAGGAAACTTTCAGTCCAGTAAAAGATACTACATCATTGAGGATTTTACTTGCAATTGCCGCACAAGAGAATTTAAAAATCAAGACATTTGTTGTAAAAACGGATTTTCTGGATGAAGAAGTCTTCATGAATGTCCCTGAAGGCTACAAAGAGAAGAGTGAAAATTAAGTGTCCTTACTGAAAAAGACTATGGACTGAAACAAGCTCCAGAAAAATGGAACGAGAGAGTGACGAAATTCTTTAGAAGAGAAGGCCTGATACAGACAGAAAGTGACCAGTGAATATTTAGAGATGTTAAAAAAGGCATGTACTTAGTAATCCATGTAGATGATGGAATTATGATCGGAAGGGACACTGGCAAAATAAATTCTCTGCTGAGGAAAATGACTGAAGAATTTGAGATAACAGTAATATATGATCCAAGCTCCTATCTGGGAATGGAGATATCAATAACAAGCAATGGAATATTTTCGTCACAGACAAAGTATGCTAGAAAAGTACTGGAGAGGTTTCAGATGCAAGACGGCAAACAAGTTCAGACTCCGTTGATGCCAAACAACAAAGGAAAACTAGAACACGTAAGAGGAGAAGAAAGGGTAGATTATCCATACCGCGAAGCAATTGGCAGCTTGTTTTACATGTCATGCAAATGAGGCCAGACATCGCTTTTTCCCTTAATTTTGAGAGCATCTTCACGGAAAAACCAGTCAAAGAAGATAAAGAGAATTTGAAGAGAACAATGAGATATCTGCAAGGAACACAAGGGTTGGGAATACATTTCCGCTCTATAGAAATGGGAGACCAAATAAACCTGCAAGTATGCAGTGACTATGACTATACAGGAGATATGTTTGAAAGAAAAAGTACAACAGGATATGTAATTCTGTTTGGTGGTGCGTCAATCATGTGGTGCTCACACAAACAAAGTGTTGTGGCATGATCCTCAACTGAAGCAGAATTTATTGCAGCATTTGAGTGCTGTCAAGAAATAAAAAATGCTAAGGCCTCAATTGAGGAGTTGACAGGCAAACCAGTGTTTGTAACCTTAAACATAGATAATCACAGTACCATAAAAATGATACAATCTGGTCAAATGAGTAAGAAAACAAAACATATTGATGTGAGGCGCATATTCATTAGTGGGGAATATTCAGAAAGGCTATTTGATTTACAGTTTTGTCCCTCAGAAAACCACGTGGCTGAATTCCTCACAAAATCATTGTTAAGTGTTAGATTTGAACGATGCAGGAATGCTATCCTCAACTATACCCAAACAAATATTTGGTGTAAAAATGCAGAGAGCGCTTGAATGTTTTTTGTGTTAATGAAGCAGATTATTTTTTAATTGGACATTGTTAATTACTTAAACTGCTTGTAAAAGTAGAATTCAGTTTTGAAAATTGCCAAGAAACTGTGTTATTGAAAAATTGGTTGAGAACATTTTTACCCTAAGGGAAGGTGTTAAGATATAAGTGAAAATGCTTTAAGGTTGTTAAATATTTAAAACAATAATGTAGAAAAGTAAATAAAGTGGTGCATATTTGGCTTCCAAATAGAATCCCGAGCTTGTTCAATGACCAAAAGTACCGCAAATAACCGCGAAACAACAAAATGCCTCTTCGGCTCTAATTCTCCGATTAAGTCATGTTCATTGATATCCATCGCCTACCACCATCTATCACACCTGTCACGAAGAGTGAAAGAATGAGTGGAGGAATGAAAGAAATAGGCATGACGATCAGGAGCAAACGACCCGCTATTTGTCGATAGTCAGATACGAAACGACTCACTAAATATTAGGCTATCGGTATTGCAAAAATGGAATTGGTTTCACTTCTGACCCTAGCAGGGATATATAGCGGATTTTTCACTAAATGTCACTGTGAACATTACACCTGCTGAATACGAAATCCAAATAATATTTCATTGGTTATTTTTCAACATCAATATTGAAGAGAAAAGTCATGGTTCAGGAAGCTGGATATTATCGGTAGCCCTCAAAAGCTGCAGTTCTCAACAATAGCCTTAAACTTTGCATATCCTACGTCCCATATTAGTAGATAGGTTTTTTCAAGCACTCAATTCAAACACCAGCCATAACTGCTACTATCGGAATATGCACCAATATATGGTACGGGAAAATACTCGATCCGCGCCATTGTTGAGGTTGTCAAGGACAGCCTAGATACGTATCATAATTCAGATTATGAACTATTACGTTTGAAGTCCTGCAACGGAATCAATATAGTTTGTGAAAAATGGGATGCATTTCGAGTGAGTATGTTTTCGGAATATATCATAGATTACAATTAATGCATTGAATAATGCGTTAAAACTTAACTAACAACCAGAAATATGAATGTTCTTTTCTTCACTTAATAATAGGAAATATAGTCTGGAATACAAATATGTTATCTAATTTTCTCATTTCTTACTTTTATATCTAAGTAACCATTAGGCTTGCCTTTTGTATGTATTAATCGTCTAACTTTATTTTTTTGTCATTGATGTGATTTTATTTTGAAAAGTGCTGAATTAAATAAAATACAAGAAATTTTATCAGGCTATACTGTGAGAACGCTCTCGATTTTAACATGGGAATAAGTAAAAAGTTACCGTATGTATAATAAAGTGATGTCTTACCCATCAAAATGTTACACCACGTGGCTGAATTTACGTTTGTATTTTTTTAACTATTTAACAGTGTCCACATTGTCTTTTTTGTTTGATACCCAGGACTTAATCCAATTTATAACATTTCGAGAGACAAAAAAACAAATTATTAGCACAAGTATTTGAAAAAGAAAATATTACCGACAAATTTCTTTGCAGAGGCGATTTACGATTCAAATGCAAAAGGATATTGAAGTATCTCTAATCGCAGTAAATAATAATTGTCAAATGTAGAATAATGAGTTAATAAGGGCGAGAAATGAAGGTAATATGGGTAGGTAATGCTAAGAGGATTGGAAATACACCGAGTACAGGAGAGAAAAATGCAAAGGAGGGGTCTGTAGATGAATAGCGAGCTATCATGGAAGATTAAGAACACTCCATTCAAAGCTACTGCATCCGGTGGCCTGTTAAACTAATATATCTGTTTTCGTCCACATCATATTTAGAAAATTAATTTCTTTGCTTGCATTCTTTATACTGTGTGTTTAAACATAATGTAGAAGTTACCTCTAGGTAACTTCAATATCTGCAGGATGTAATGCGATTAGGGAGAAGAATAGAGAGCTTTTACTTTAACAAAATAATAAAGTGAGGAATGAAAGGAATATATGTCGCACATAGACATCGGAGATAATCTCAGTGGGAAGTCAATCGAAGAGGAAAATGATATCAGAGACTCATTCTTACATTAACTATCATCTCAGATTAGCGGACTAATGTTACATAAATTATATCATAAAACATGTTTGATTGATTAAGAAACGAAGAATTTAGAGGAAAAGAACAAAAAAGGAAAGAAAATATGTTGATGGAAGCCCTAAATAGAATACGGATGGTCAAAATATTCCATATCTCTTAGTGATGATCCATGCGGTGATCGAGAGAAAACAGAATAAAAATTATGAAAATTGAACGTATTATACGCGGAGCAAGAAGGAAACGGTATAAAAAAGAAGAATTATATTCTTTGATAGAGGTTCAATGAAAGAAGAAACTAGTGGAGAGTTAACTTAAACCGATCTTACGATTGTTGTCCTAAGGTAATGATGATTAAACAGTGTAGGCAATAGAAATTGGAAAACTATTCTTTTGTTTTCCCAACTTTTGCGTTAGGATTCAACCCTATGTCATGTTCATTTGTACATTTCCTGCTGACCATTTGCGTATTCACTGGCTCCTGACCTTTCTGTTCCCTCTCATTATTGCAGGTTGCTGCCGGAGGCAGGGGGATGAGGAGGCAGAAGTGGAGCCGCCCCTAGCGGTGGAGGTTACACCACCCACGCCGCCCGAGGTCCCCGCCCCCGAACACCTTGGGGGTGAGGGGGAGGAAGACGACGATGACGGCCCTCTCGACCTACAGTTCCTGTTCGAGGAGAGGTTCGTCGTCCCCCGGGCGGCGGCCCCACCGCGAAGGGCGGTGGTCCGAGTCCCCCTGCCGCCCATTGCCGAGGAGGACGAGGAAGGAGCTGAAGACGATGACCAGCTCATCCCGCTGTGGTTCTTCCAGGAGGGCGAACAACACCATCTTTTCGCCGCCCCTGGGGGGCAGGGCGCCCTCGCAGAGGAGAATGGCGGTGGGGACGCGCCCTTGCACCCTCCGGGGGTACAGGAAGCCCAGTGGGATGGGCCAGGGGCGGTCGGCCCGGGGGGCGATGGCCCCTGGGCCGATGGCTGAACATCTGCCACACCGCCCCGGAGAGCTCGCCGAGTCCTCCTCGGAGGTAAGTACATCTTCTCCCCTTTTGAAAACGGAATTATTCTTAGTTGGTGCACCACAAGATACCGAATTCTGGAATCGACATCCCTTTACCCGTACCCTGAATCGAAAGAGTTTATGCATGTGAGTTGTACGCGCTACAATCCAGCATTTTCATAATAATACCAGATGAAAATGATAGTGGAAGTTGAATTACTTGGCATTTGGGAAAAAATGCTATCAACGCAATCCATGCATTAGGTATTCAACAGAGCATTTCAAAGCTCATTCATTACTGGCATGATTAACATAAAACTAAACATATTTTATCGCCGTTTAATACACTTTCTCCTACAATAGACGGTAAAATATCCCTTTTTGTTCATTTATATTTCCAAGGTTCATTATTTAAAGTAAGTTTAATGGAGAGAAAGCTAAGTCACCTAATGGAGTCGTTTACCATATTTTTTTATTGCCGAATATGATAGAGTTTGAAAAATAAAAAGACCCGTATTTTTCCGTTTTTTTTCCGTCAATTATTTCTCGAGTTATAGGCGTCGAAAAACTAATGTTTTTAACCCTTTCGGAAAAGTGGGTGTGGTGCAACCTCTGACGTATAACGACTTCGTTCAATCACAACTGAGTCCGCGAAGCTACATCGCCTTATCGCAAAGAGGGGGACACAGCTGACTCTGCCAATCGGAGCAGTTACGATAGCATCTGTGCGTGCAGACCTTCCAAGAATCCCCCTCCACTCCCTCCCCTTCCCATACGAGCAGTCAAGGACGGGAGGAAAGTGTCGTCAATGTTATCACAGCAGCATCAAATACAACAAGCCATGAGTGAAAACTTGTAGAATCAGAGGTAAACATGAGTAATGCCACTGTACCTCACAAGATTCCTATTTGATCAAAATTAGAGCCAGCATGTATTTATGAACTGGATACATCTCATATATTCTCAAGGGTTGGTAGTGGTATAATTCTTGAGTTAAAAATTTCGTATTGATTCCACAATAAATAACTGGAAGAAAAAAAAACATTGGAATACAATACAGATTCAAAAGTAAACAGAAATTATTTCATGCAGCAAAAGGAATATTCTTGTATATCATTAAGTCCTAATGAATATTTTGAAATCACAAATATTGCAAACAAGCAATTCTCCTGATCATATATCTGGAGCACACCAATTTAGGGCAGTGAAGCATAACAATATTAGCAGAGAAAAAGCATATTTGGGCCCATCAAAAATGAAGTTCTGCAAAACAATGATAAAGGTAACACATATCAAGGAAATGACTTAAGAATAAGACATAGGAATAGTGGGGGAAAGGGAAGTCAGAAGGTAACCTTAAAAAGAAGACACAGAAATTTCTTGAGACATTATGGCCTGATCAAGATAATTCCTTAGGAATAAGTTTATAGATAGAATGGAAAATGATGGCCTCACGTGAGAAATGTGGATGAAGTTATCAATCATATGAAGGAAAAAAGATAATGCAGATAACGAGATTGGCTGATGAATTACCAAGTGCAGATCCTCATTAAACCAAATATGTTCTGTTGATGGCTAGTTAAGAAGTTTTTATTAGTTTTTATTTCTCATAGCCATAGGAAAATATTTCTTACTAGGTATTTCCTTGCAATGGATTTAGCTGGAGTAGAAATAGTTATTGATCACAACTCCTGTTGAGTGATGATGATTACTAGCAATCAGTCTTATAGTTATTAATTTATAGCTGATTGATGAAAATGGTCAATACGCACAGAGGTAGGTATCTGCAATGTCAAGTACAATCTGAAAATGGATTACTTTGGGTGCAATATTGCATCAGAAGTTGGAAAATAGCAATATTTATTGGGTAAAATTTAAGTTAAAATGCTATATGCAATAACTGGTATCACGCAATATCTCTGTGCCATATCTCAATATAGATATTTTATTGAAAACAAATTAATGAGACTTGGTTACTTGCTCATTTTCAGGGCCATAACTTCGCCATCACTCCCGTATTTGGAAGACATCTGCTTAAATAGACAGCCAAATCCATACAGGTATGTAAGCAGTGCACTGGAAGTACATACATGCCTCATGTTTATTATTTTACACGCGTGGCGTTTCAATTTATGTCTACAAATATAAATTATGCTTTGTGCTAAGAGATATATGCTCTAATATTTTGAATATCTACATGGTACTTACACTTGAAGAAAAATCCACTGCTATTCCACGTAGGATTTCCCACCATTCAATTTCCTCTCTGGAATGGCGGAAGATATTTTTAAGGGTTTCAATAACCTAGTGACCATGGGTGGGTATTATCATCATGCTACCTTGATTCTAAACATGAACTTCAGCTTAATGCTAACCAAAGGACATAACTTACATGTGGTACTAATGTGTTTGACCACATCTTTCAATGTGTTATTCTATCTTTCAATCTGTTAATGGAACCTTTTATTTATACTGTAAGTAAATTCACTTTGTAAAATTCCACAGATTTTATTATTGCCGACCTAGGTTTCTACTTACACAGTCTCATTATCAAGGTGACAATTGTACATCACGAGCCCTTTATATACAGAATTGAGTGAAGGTGGCAGGGGAGAGGGAGGGAGTCAACGTGCGGGAAGAGTATGCTTGCTATAAGGTGGGAGTGGGAAGGGGGGCAATTGAGCGAGCATTGTTAGGAATTGTATTATGGGAGGGGGAGGGGGGACAGGTAAGGTTAGGAGAGGAGATTGGGAAGGGAGCATATCATTCAGCACACATACATTAGATTTGTTCGAATACAAAATAATTTCAAGGTTTTCCATATCGTCCAACTTTGGCCCTTACTCTGTGAATGAAGGACTTTTGGGATGAAGTCACTTTGATATGGTCTTCTTCTATTAAATGCTCAGCCAACTGGGAACTTTCATTACATTTCGTTAGACAGCACTGATGTTCTTTTACCCGGGTACGGATAGCACGTCCTGTTTGCCCAACATAGACGGCTTTACAGTTGGTATCTTTGCAACTAAGTAGCTATAGGTACACCAATTTTGTCAAGCACATCATATTTATGTCTAGAATTACATAGTAAGTTACTCAAGCAGTTAGGGAACTGTAAAGTGTAACCTTAAATTTGTGTCTCCGTATATAATTGGCTAATTGATATCACAATTTGCCAATAAACGGAATTTTGCACCATCTTTTAACAATGTCTTGCTGAGGTATGGATAAACTGGTATTTAGGCGCAGAGCTAATTTCGAATGTTGTCGCTGTAAAACTTTTTCAATTATCTTGCTCTTATAACCATTAGTCTCTGCAATACCTTTGATCTGATTTAATTCTCTGCTGAAGTTATTGTTAGACATAGGGATTGATAGTGCTCTGAATACTGTAGAATTAAAGGCTGGCAATTTGTGTGAGTGATGATGGTAAGAATCATGCGGAATTATAACATCTGAATAAGTCGATTTTCTAAAAATTGAGAAATCATGTACACCTTCTTTTATGTCTATAGTTAAGTCCAGAAAATTTATAACTTTGTCACCAACCTCTATTGTAAATTTAATATAGTTATGTAAACTATTTAAAAAGCATGTAAAATGGTCAAGTTATCGAAGACTTCCTTTCCACAGACATAAAACCCCATCAACATAAGAATCCAATATATTACATTACTTAAAAGAGGGTGATTAGAAGTAAATAGATTAGTTTCCAAATTACACATAAAAATATCTGCTAAAAGTGGTGAAAGCGGTGAACCCAAGGATAGGCCATGGGTTTGTTTATAGATTGAATTGTTAAAAACAAAATAATTTTGTGAGAGACACAAATGTAATAATAATTCCAAATCAGAAGTTATCCTAGGCTCAACGAATAAATTTTCCAGCGATTCCAAGGCTAGAGACACAGTTTCTATTTCAGGGACTGAAGTGAACAAGTTGCTTACATTAAATGAAATAAGTTTGTAATTTGGGGGTATCTTTACATCTGCCAGTGTCCTAGTATGATCAATAGAGTTCTCAATGGTAAATTTAGATTGTAACACTAAAAGCTATCTCAATATGGTATTTAATTTAAAGGCAAGCTTATGAACAGGAGCAGAACAATGTGACACTATGGGGTGGATGGGTACATTAGCTTTGTGCATTTTAGGAAGTCCATAAAGACAAGGTGGGAGGGGATTCATATTAACTAATTGCCAATGTTGTGAAGAGGGGAATAAGTATGAGCACCGGGAGAGTGTATCTTTCAGTTCCTTTTGAAAGCGAGGGGTAAGATCCTTAGGTAAAATTTCAAAAGAGTTGTCATTTAAAAATGATTGAACCTTTTGGTCATAGTCGAGTTTCCATAAAATTACAATACTGTTACCCTTATCTGCCTTAGTGGCAACTAGGCTGGAACTATTTATTGAGGTCTTTAATTGCTTATAAACTCTCTGCGTCGAGAAGCTCCGTTCCCGATGATCTGTTGGTGATGTAAGGATGTACTTGGGGATGTTTTCAGCCATCCTATATTTGTAACCAGGAGTTTCTTTTCGGAGGAGAGAGTCACAGTCAACGGCTAGGTTAATCATATTTTTGCGGCACAAGGGCAAGGTCGGGGATAATTTGAAGCCTTTGTTAAGTAGTTGTAACTCTGGTTCTGAGAACTGATGGTCTGAAACATTAACCAAATTTTATTTATAATTTCACAATTAGTGTCCAGGATTTCTTGGTTTCCCTTGTGTACTGGATTCCTGGTTTCCAAAGCCATTCTATACGTACAAATAAAACTTATCAATTAACAATGCAATCTTATTTATAAACACAATACCTTGACAATATGAACTGAATGACAGCAGATAAAATAAAATATGGTAACAAAGAATAAATAAAAATTAAAATATACAATATGAACAGAATACATAGTGCTGAATGTAGTTATTTATCAACTCACAAATCACCATTTCATAAACTTGAAAATCAACATTATTTGATGTAAATATATATTGTTAACTACCTATTTTAAATGTTGATTTTTAGAATTATGAGTCTGGCCCAGATGTGAGGCCACTCATAGGGCAGTTGGATTGTTGCTCAACCAGCCATAAGGGAGGAGCCCTGCTTATACCCATGAAAGAGAAAATTACACATGGATTTTGTACCATTCAACCCTATGAGTATTGCCAGCCAAATCCATACAGGTATGTAAGCAGTGCACTGGAAGTAGGTACATACATGCCTCATGTTTATTATTTTGTATGCATGGCGTACCAACTTATGACTACAAAGATAAATTATGCTTTGTGCTAAGGCATATATGCCATACATGACTGTGACTTGCTCTAATATATTGAATATCTACATGGTACACTTGAAAAAAAATAGCCTGCAATTCCACAGGGGATTTCCCACCATTCAATTTCCTCTGTGGAATGACAGTGGATTCTTCTAATGGTTTCAATAAACTAGTTACCATGGGTGGGTATTATCATCATGTTACCTTGATTCTAAATATGAACTTCAGCTTAATGCTAACCATAGGACATAACTTATATGTGGTACTACAGTGTTTGACCACATCTTTCAATGTGTTATTCTATCTTTCAATCTATTAATGGAACCTTTTATTTAGAATTTCATAATTAGTCTCCAGGATATCTTGGTTTACCTTGTGTACTGGATTCCTGGTTTCCAAAGCCATTCTCTAGGTACAAATAAAACATATCAATTAACAATGCAATCTTATTTAAAAACACAAAACCTTGACAATATGAACTGATTGAAAGCAGAAAAATAAAATATGGCAACAAAGAAATAAATATAAATAAAAATATACAATACAAACAGAATGCATAGTGCTGAATGTAGGTATTTATCAACTCACAAATCACCAGTATATAAACTTGAAACTCAACATTATTAGATGTAATTTTTTTTTGTTACATACCTATTTTAAATGTTGATTTCTAGAATGATGAGTGTGGCCCAGAGGTGAGACCACTCATTGGGCAGTCGGTTTGTTGCTCAACCAGCCGCAAGGGAGGAGTCGAGCTTATACTAATGGAAGAGAAAATTGCACATGGATTTTGTACTATTCAACCCTATGAGTATTGCCATAACAGGACATCAACTCAGAATACCATAGTAATGGTAATTAATAACTTAATAAAAAGCCCAAAATACTGTATTAAGTAAATCCAAAAATTGATGAAAGTTTTAAATTCATAGTAAACGAACTAGAAATGCCACATTATTTGAGTTATTTGTATAACATTACCTATTTTCAATGTTAGCTTCAGGGTTATACCATCTGGCCAAGGAGGTAAGGCAGCCACTGGGCACAAGAATTTTTGTGCGTACAGCCAAAAAGGGAGGCACCCAAATTATGCCTAGGAAAGAGGAAATTCCACACGAATTTTGACAACTGTAGCAGTTCCCAAACAATTTTGGTGTTCTGGATGGTACTCATAAAAATCCTGAAATCTCATGAGCAGAGAGAAATTCTGATGGAGCTAGAAAAAAGTATCCACTTGCACCTAAGTTGTTCCATGGCAATATTTTCCTGGAATAAAACTTTCTGTATGTTTCCCAGGAAACAATAAGTTACATTTAATATTTGATCAAAGTAACATTTGGAGGTTGTGGAGGTTGGAACTACCATGGGCTGGACTTGTTGATTTGTAGCAGCCTAATTAGATAACAAGGCAATTGGTGGTAGAATTATAAAAAATTATTGTTTATTACATCATATGGATTTCAATGAGCAATCTGGATTAAATAAGTGTATAATCTTAGGTGACCACAAGGGAAATTTTAAACTTTGGAAACTCTTGTTTGTTCTCTATTCAAAATGTAATGAGGATAGTCAATGCAATGCCATACTGTGATATGTTACCATCTCCAATTTACTATTTTAAACTTCTGTTAACATTCCGAAATTATTGCAGAATCACTTGAACAATTCATGTAAGAAAATATTATTGTATGTGTAAACAATGCTGCTGGACTTTTTTGCATTTAGTGATTCTTTTGTTTATCAATTGTATTCTTCAAAATTGTATGTTCAGTCATAATAGGATTTTGTTAAGTTCAACTATGGCTATAATTATTTCATGGTTAGCACCTTTTCCACCAATAAGCTTAACAGATTATAGGACCAGACCAACCAAGTTCTCTAATATCTAATATTGTGAATCTGATTATGTATTTGAGATTTGTGTATTTTATGCGTTTTCAGCACTGAAGTAGGTACAGATCAGAAGCTTTGGGTACTTGCCAAATGGGGTCGTTTGCCTTGTTTTTTTTATTGCCGAATCTGGTAGAGTTAGTAAAATAAAAAGACCCGTATGTTTCCATTTTTTTTTTCGGTCAATTATTTCTCGAGTTATAAGCGATGAAAAACTAATGTTTTTAACCCTTTTGGAAGAGTGCAACCTTTGACGTATAACGACTTTGTTCAATCACAACTGAGCCCGAAGCTACTTTGCCTTATCACAATGGGGGGACAGCTGCCTTTGCCAATAGGACAGTTTCGACAGCATCTGTGCAAGCAGACCTTCCAAGGACCCCCCTCCACTCCATTCGCTTCCACAAAAGGTAGTCAAGGATGGGAGGAAAATGATGTCAATGTTATCACAGCAGCTTTTTCAGTGGGCATCACCTTTTACTTATTTTAATTTTTGAAATATGAGTGATTGGTCGTGGTTAGAAGATTAATTTTTTCTCTAAAATTCTTTTTTTGTTTCAATCTCACGGTTTCGTGCACAATATTGCGATTTTAGTTCCAAGTAAACGTTGTTCTTGGCCTTTGAACCAAAGTGAAGTGTTCACTTCAAGTATCTGAATATCCCCAAGTTGGTAGGGGTAATCTCAGGAATGCATACCAGAGCAAGGGATTGATGAGGCAAATGAACTTGAAGAGAAAACTATATTGCATTTGTTGGGAGCACTTCAGTTGTATGAATGATTACGACTCTGAAATGTTAAATACAGCTCAGGATCGTATATAACTGAACATGACTGTTTCAAAAGATTAATTGGGAACCCTTTTTTTGTAGTCTGCCTGTCATTGATGAATACTTAGTAAACGGTTATTATGCTACCAACAAGCAGAGCAATGAATATGAAGTGAGGTATATCCATGCTTCTAGATATGGGATCCTGTCTTTGAGACAGAAATCATTAGTAAGCGCTTTATTGACAGCTGTAAGAAATACAAAGCACCAATTCAAAAACCAAAACTATGGAGAAGGAATCTGAGTCTGATAGGAAGCCCCACTTGCTGTTCCCATCAAGTGATTTTGCTGCTTGTTCTCTTGGGACTCAGGGAATGGAGTTAGGTACGTGGACAGTGGAGCTAGCGGAAATGTTAGCTACGGGAAGAACTGGTTGAGGAACTCAGATCTTGATTCAACAACTACATCAGTACAGCTGACAAGGGTATTATAAGCACACAAGGATATGGTACCTAATTTATGTATCAAACT
Source organism: Platycnemis pennipes (assembly GCA_933228895.1). NCBI lineage: Eukaryota > Metazoa > Arthropoda > Insecta > Odonata > Platycnemididae > Platycnemis > Platycnemis pennipes. The sequence goes on along the minus strand of OW121854.1, from coordinate 118,959,753 downwards.
TTTAAATGTTCAAAATGGAAATGCTTGTAATGGTGAAATGAGTGATACCAAATCATGCTCAAGTCACTGCATAAAATCTTCTCACAGTTAGCAGTGTTACTAAGCAAGGCCATATTTCGGCTTTTAGGACATAATTTAGTGATGCCTATGGAAATGATTAATTTATATCAATGGTAAAATTTGCTCTCAGGGTCACAGGTTGGTAGTATTTAACAGTTGGATCAGCCTAAGAAATAAAGATAAGCATAGTGCTGTCATGACTGTAATGCCAACAATTCATTCTGTTTCCGTAGAGCAATAAGATAAAATGTTGGGACATGCATCAGTCCAGCATTTGGAATCACTTTTGAATGGGTTAGCATAGGTTATCCATAAATGTAATACCTATCCCTGTGTCACCACCACTCTGTGTTCCTTGTATTGAAGGCAAACAAATTAGAAAAAGTTTTCCAAACTGTCGGATGAAAAGGTCGGAGGTTTTTTTGAACCTTATTCATTAGGATATATGCAGGTCTATGTGTATAAAAATTTGGGGTGAAACCTTAAATGTTTTTTTAATACTCAAAGATTTGTCTCGGAAAAGTGTTGTCTATTTTTAATGAAGGAAGGTGTATTTTCATCTGGTTTTTTAGAGTTTGAAAAGGTGGAAAATCAAACAAATTATAACATTAACACTTTCAGTGCGGCATGACGTCAATTGACGTCATAGCATGTTAGGTCCAGTGGCGGCATGACGTCAATTGAAGTCATGCGTACCTTTCTTTTCAAGACGGCTTTTCTCCGCCTCAGCGCCTCGGACGAACTCTGTGTGTGCTTCCCGTCATTCATTTGACTCAAATCTGCTTTGGAACAAGTTTAGTTTCTGAATCATAATTATTTTATTTATGATAAAATCTTCGTTGTTAGCCTTACACATGGCAATGTAAAAGGTAGGTATGAGATTGTAAGTATGTATTTTATTAGTTATTTCTGTTCTAATATCTTTTTAAGTTCTTAATACATCGCTTAGTAATGTCTCTTCATATACATCTACATAATACCCTGCAAGCCACCATATAGGTGTGTGGCAGGGGGTGAACTCTCACCAAACATTCACTACATATCATGCATTAAATTTGTAATTAAAAATTAAAATAGCAAAGCATACATGCAAAAACATGCTGTTAGTTGGGTTAGCTTTAAGTCCTATACCAACATGCAGCTACCCTTGGTGTCTTTTGGGGTATTCAAAGGGAAGGAAAATGTGTTGGGGGTTTTCCGATGTGAGGAATTTATAACGGTTTCGCACATCCTGCGACCCCTCTGGAAGGGCTTCTTCAAGCGTTTCCTCAGTTGTACACGAACCACTGGTAGAGGAGGACTAGTTTGCGCCCTTTCGGTATTTGTCGGAGTTCAGTTGGCTGCTTAAGTTTTCATTTGTGGTACGTCATTCAAGTAGTATTTTTACCCTTACTTTTTACCCATTTACCCATTCTTACCCTTACGGTGGAAGAGACGAATAAATGTGCCGACGAGCTGCTTGAGGCTAATGTATCCCCGAAAGCAAGGATCATAAAATGGAAACCGTTAGCCAAGGAGGAGTTCCTAGTTTGTCTTGGGCTTCTCCTTCACATGGGAGCAATACCCTTGAGAAGGCTGGCTAACTTTTGGAGCAGGGATTTTCTTTTTGATGTTCCTTGCTTTCGGGGTTGCATGAGCCGGGATCGGTTCATGGGCATTCTTCAATGCTTGCATTTTGCAAAAAGCCGTGAACCAAATCAATCAGCTGGCAGACTCCACAAAATAAGACCTGTGATTGACATTTTCAATAAGACTATGGGCAAACTAGTGACTCCGGAAAAGAGACTCTGCATTAACGAGTCAATGGTACTCTGGAGAGGCAGACTGATTTTTAGAATTTTTTTGAAGGGGAAGAAGCGCAAGTATGGTATAAAATTGTATATGCTGACTGAACCTTCCGGATTAGTCCTGAGAGTTCTCGTGTACACTGGGTCTTCTGATGCTGATGTAGGAGGCAGAGGTCATGTTGACAATGTTGTTTATAAACTAATGGAGGGAAGGCTTGATGTCGGCCATTCATTGTTTATGGACAATTATTACAACAGTGTCAATCTGGCCCACCAACTACTGCAACGGAAGACGTATTGTACCAGCACTCTCAGGAGTAACCGAAAGGCTACTATCACCAAGTGCAAACTAAAGAAAGGAGAGATTGTGGATGCCTTTACTGATGATGGCATTTGCGTCTTGGAGTGGAAAGACAGAAGGGATGTACTGATGATCAGCTCCGAGTATGGAAGTCGCCTTATTGATGTTCCCCGCCGCAGAGGGCGAGGAACAGTCTCCAGGCCGGAGGCGGTGGCCAGGTACAACGAGGCAATGGGAGGCATTGATCGAGCTGATCAAATGATGGCATATTACCCAATTGAACGCAAGACGCTAAAATGGTATAAGAAGTTGGGCATCCACATCTTTCATATTCTTCTACTCAATAGCCATTTTCTTTACAATAGAATCCACCCGAAATTATCCCTTTTCAATTTTCGTACTGCAGTAATAAGATCTCTTCTCCTACCCGCCTTTACCCCACCCCCAGCTTCTGTCCCCTCCAGAGTACACACTTTGTCAGACCACTTCCCAACGTTACATATAATAGACGATCCCTCAAAACAAAAACGACGACCACAAAAGAGGTGCCGGGAGTGTTATGAAAGCGGGGTTTGCAAGGACACAATTTACTTTTCCGTGTTTCCAAAAATATCACAGGGAAAAGTCAAAATAATTTTTTGTATCTGAAAATTTTATATATATGTATATTTTCAATTTGTATATTTTTAAATTGTATATTTTCAATTAGTATATTTTCAAGTTTTGTATTTTTAATTTGTATATTTTCAATTAGTAAATTCTATTGTTTGTATATATATCAAATAAATAAATAATGTTCACATGTAGTTTGAAAACTTTTTTACTTAACCTAAAGCCTAGAATGTGTTTTGATGCATAAGTTAACGTAAAATTCGGAAAAGAAAATATGATACAATTTTACAATAGTTTTAAAGGGAATTAAATGTGTTCCTTTTTCATGTTGTTTCTGTCATCACAAATAGTGTAAGACACTATTTGTTTCCTCTTATATGGTTTTTAGTGCCGTGTCACAGTATTCTCTTTCTCCATAAATGTAATGGGTAATACTTCTAAAGAGTTGTGGGTGTCAAAGGTTTGGAGGGTGAGTTTGGAAACGGTTATATCTTCATTACACCCCGCTAGCCACCCAACGGGCTTGTGGCACGATGTTTTAGCCTTTAGAAATATGCCACATTTACAGCTATCTGTCTCTCTATTTGCCGTGTATATCCTGTGGTGGCGATCGTCACTCGGTGCATTGGGAGTGGTATGGGGTAAGATAATATAAAAAAAGGTTTCTGAATTGTTATCACCAACAAGAAAAGCAGCATATATTACCAACAAGAAAAGCAGCATATACCGAACATTACAAAGGAAGAGTTAACGAAATTGAATTAGTATTGAATTGAATTGAGTACTGAGGGCGATTGAAGTTTGAGTGGGTTTTCAGTAATATAATATTTTTAGCTCAGTATATATAATTGCTTTCACATTAAAAAAATATTATTCTTACTTTTATTTAACTATTAAATAAATGCATTAAAAAATTACGTACATATTATAAGGGCCTTCCATGTAAAATAATGGTGGGTCAGAGCTAATACTGATGAATAATACCACAAAGGTGTGTATGAAGACAATTCTACTAAAGTGGGGGACATACATTTGTTTCCGTTATTACCAATTTTTTTATTAAACGTCAAAAAACTTCGTATGAGAGAACACAAGCAAAGTAAACGACCTCGTTCATTCCATTACAGGAAAAGTTGAGGAGAAAAAATGAGACACATGGGTAAGACATATGGGAGAGTCTTTGTTGAACAACAAGGGCGATATTATAATAGCAAAAACAAAATAAAAATTGAACGAGTTGAATTGCTTATTTATAAGTCATCTATGGTTTTGACAAACTATATCAAAGAATGAGAAACAAAACGTAATGGAACGAAGATTGAACGAAAAAAAAAACTTAAGCAATTTACGGGGTGGCTATGCAACCCGCAACATTTATTAAAGGTTCTATTCCGTGGCGGATGACGTCAATTGACGTCATGATTTAAAAATTTTTTGTAATAAATTTAAAAACAAAAAAACAAAAAAGATTATTGAATTTCACATTTACATACATTTCTACAAACGAATAATGAAAAAAAAATATTCAGCCACTAGCAACAATTTACAAATTATATAAGCCGCACTGAAAGTGTTAAGTAAGTGTGTTCTGACTACGGTAGTACAGTTGGTAACTCCAGTTTTCTTGTAGTTTATAAAAGTAGTAATGGAATTAGTAAGGAAGAGTTAGAAGCATAAAAAGCAAGTAAAAGGAGTGATGTAAATTCACAAAGTGCAACCATTGATATTATTAATGTTGATGATATGGAGTCTACTAATACATTGCAGTCTGATCTATCTGAAGAAAATCACTCGGAATTAGAAAACACTCCTGACAAGGAATTGAGTGTGGTCTATATCATGCTGAGGTGTGTGATGGAGAGAGGCATTCTGTCTGAAAAAGGAGACCACCAGAATGACTCAGAGATTAGGATGTGGCTATGTCAGCTCATTTAGATACTGCAGGATGTGTGCCCACCAGATCTTCTGAGACACTAAACAGTCTTGATAATAAATTTTAGATCAAAACAAGTAAAACCAAGGTCTAGTAACTTATTGTAAGTGATGCTTGGGAAATTACTACTTTGCTCTTTAAATTGCATGTAAGAAAAGCAATTTCATGTAAATGGGTGTTTAAACATAAATTTGTTTCGATGGTGCACCCAAATACAAGGCTAGACTCACATCTATGGGTTATAATCAGAATCATGCAGCAGATTATTGGGAAACATATGCTCCAGTAATGAGAAGGAATAATTTGAGATCATTATTTGTACTGGTCGCAGAGGGTAATTTGGCCAGATTTCACCTGGATATTTGTTCTGCATTTCTTAATGGAGAAATGGACTATGAAACTTATATGTCACCCTCAAATGTTTACAAGTGTAACAAAAAATATGAAGGCAAGGTTTTGGGCTTGAAGAAGGCAATTCAAGGCCTCAAACAAGCATCAAGTTATAAAGCTTAAAGATTATAGATTGCATCTTACAGATGGGTTTTACCCAGTTAAGAAATAACCCTTGTAGGTATATTTTTTAAGAAATCAAATTCCACAATTGTATATTTTGCAATTTATGTTGATGGCATCTTAATTTTATTTTTACTGGAAAAGAAAGTGAGAAAGACTTTATCAAAGCAGAGCTGGAAGCTAAGTTCAACCTAAGGGATCTCTGTCCAGATAATGAAATTTTTGTCATGAGAATGAGGAAAGAAAGAGGAATAATTTTTCTTGATCAAACTCCCTTCATAGATAGTGCATTTTACTGTTTTGGTCAAGCTGACAATAAGAGCATGAATACTCCAATGGACGAACGTCTTAAATTGCTAGGAAATGATGGTAATGCTTGTGACAAGCCAAATCAAACCTAATATGTAGTTAGCTTGATGTACCTAGAAGTGACAAAAAATCCTGTTCTAATGTTTTCATGCAGCTATTTGAGCCAGTTCAATAGGTATGCCAGCTTGAAACATTGGCAATATGCACTCCCAATACTCAAATATCTTAAGAAGACAAAAGATGTGTCGGTGTTATTCTAAGTTTAGTGTTAACAAATATTCCTTTTTTTCAGAGCATGGCACCTTTTCCTGCATTGTCCATTCATTTCCAAGAGGGTACCCCCCTCATTCCATAACCCATGAGTTTTGTTGATATCTAATTAATAAGTAATGAAAAGAATATCACTTGGAGGTCTTACCAAGGGTGCTAGTCTAGTGGTGCTCAGGGTTTTTTTTCCAACCTCAGCCTTGGCCAAGACAGTTTTTGCTCAGAGGTAGGTAGGTACTCCTAAAGGTACCCAGCCATTTCTTTATCCTGCAAATGTTGCTCCTTCCTTCTTTTCTGCTCTTCTTTGATGGTTGTCATTATCTCAGATTTTAGAATTTTTGGCCATCATTTGTGGGAAATTCAATTTGAGACACTTGCCTCCTATCATTACACCTGCGTTGTATAAAGGAGCACTAACCCTCAACTAGTGACGGGCATTTTTTGTCACACTACCAGTGATGTGTAGTCTCGGAGTCCAGAATATGTTAAAATTTGATAAAATGTTACTATGCACGAGATTTTAAAAAATAATTTAATATTCATGCCTCTCAGCACTTAGTCTTAAACTTGTATTTAATTTTTTTAATCACCAATACCAATTAATTTTTCAAGGCAAATTATTTATTGGAGCAATGTTCAAATTTTGAATAAAAAGTCACTAATTTAATATTAGCATCATTACATTTTAATATTATACCAGGTATATATGTAGGGCACTGTATATTTAAATAGGAATACTGAATAATAATACACAAAAAGCATTAATTAATTTATTTCTATTTTGTTGTAACCTGCTGCTGATTAGTATTACCTTTTTTTTCACCAATTATCTCTCATCTTTGTTTGAACACAGTCTTTGGGAATTTCCTGTGTGCATTCTTAGCACACTGGCTTCCTGCATAAGATACACATGTAAAAGGTCTTTTGTTTCTTGTATGATGGGCAGAGTCTACTTATTGCCTTCTTCTCCGGTAGGTCTTCTTCCAATGGTAGGAGGAGAATCTGCCCTACACTTAACCGTACTTGTCTTGGGAGTCTAGGATTGGACATTCTCCTTCCGAAGTGGATCATTACTAACTCTGCAGCTATCGATTTGATAAAATTAAATCTTGTCATAACGTTTTTGTCTTCCGCAAATTCTTGAAGCACAAATGAGTTGAACAAGGAAATATCTAATATCCTGAAAAACACTGCCATTGGCCACCTCCTTGTCCATTGGCTGGATGAGTAGCTACAACGAATTTTATCCAATGTATCGTTGTCAAAGCAACCTTGCACTTGGAAAGGTGGAAGCAGCCTACAGCATAGTGAGGAACCACTTCAAGGAACGGAGCGCAAGATGCAATGCCATAAGGGACAAGAATGGAGGAATTTTGATTGAAAACGAGGACAAAGTGAAGAGATGGAAAGAATATCTGGAAGAGCTATACAATGGAAAAAATCTCAGCACAAAAGCTATTGAAGAGGAAAGAGAAGTGGACATAGATGATATGGGGGCATCAATATTAAGATTGGAATTCGACGCTGCAGTAAGGGATCTTCAGATGAATAAGGCCTCAGGTATTGATGATGTCCCTGCAGAACTAATTAAAAATTCAGGAGAGAAGACATTAACTCATCTTTACAAAGCCATCTGTGACATGTACTCAACAGGAAAAATTCCAAGGGACTTCGAGAAAAACATCATCATTCATATTCCCAAGAAGAAGAGAGCGGATAAATGCGAAAATTTAAGGACTATAAGCCTGACGACACATGCATCGAAGATACTGACCAGGATCATCTACAGAAGAATAGAACAAAAAGCAGAGGAGTTCCTGGATGAAGATCAATTTGGATTCAGGAAAAGTAAGGGTACAAGGGAAGCAATATTGGCCCTTAGGCTACTTATAGAGAAGAGAATGGAGAAGAACAAACCGACGTTCATTGCATTTGTGGATTTAGAGAAGGCCTTTGACAACATGGATTGGGATTCAATGCTTGGAATTCTGAAGGGAATTGGAGTGTCCTACAATAACCGAAGAATTATACACAGTCTGTACAAAAACCAAGTTGCTGTGATTAAATCTGGACCCATCTGTGAAGAGGCAAGAATAAGGAAAGGAGTGAGACAAGGCTGCGCACTGTCTCCCGTAATTTTTAATGTTTACATCGAGAGAGCCATAAATGAAGTCATTGAGAAGTGTTCTGGAGTGAGAATCCACGGAGAAACAATCAGTATGCTATGATTCGCTGATGACATAGCTCTCATAGCTGAGACAGAGAAGGAGCTGAATTAGATGTTAACAACCATGGAAAGGACTATGGCCAGATATCAGCTGAAGATCAATAAGAAGAAGACTAAGATATTGGTGTGCAGCAAAAGAGAAGAGGACAAAGCCAACGTTAAACTAGGAAAACAGAAACTGGAAGAGGTGAAAGAGTTCTGTTACCTGGGAGCAGAGTAACCAACTATGGAAGAAGCAAGAAAGAAATAGGGAGTAGAATAGCCCAGGCAAAGAGGGCATTCTTTCAAAAGAAGAATCTACTTACAGCAGGAAATACAAGCGTAGAAGTAAGGAAACAGTTTATCAGAACATACATCTGGAGGATTTTTCTTTACGGCAGTGAAACATGGACGATGACAGTAGCGGAGAAGAAAAGGGTAGAAGCATTTGAAATGTGGTGTTACAGAAGAATGCTGAAGATTAAATGGATCGACCGAGTAAGTAACGAGGAAGTCCTAAGAAGAGTAGGAGAAAAGAGAAGTCAGCTGACAACTCTAAAAAGAAGAAGGGAAAACTTAATCAGTCATATCTTGAGACACGATGGCCTGATGAAGACTATCGTCGAGGGAAAAGTGAACGGGAAGATTGGAAAAGGCAGGCCTCGTATGAGATACATGGAACAGGTTCTGAAGAATGTAAAAGAGAAGAATTACGTCACAATGAAAATGTTGGCCGATAGAAGAATCGAGTGGAAAGCTGCGTCAAACCAATCCTAGGATTGTTGACCAATGATGATGATGATGTATCTTTGTTGCCCTTAGTAGCGTTATAAAATGCAATTACTTCTGGTTTCCCTGACTATTTTGTCACTCTTCCCGTGGTACATTGCGGAAATGATTCAAGCAGTCTTATTTCCCTTCAGAATATTAGAGAAAAAACACAGGAATGCCACATGTGGCCACATAATTTTCCTGTGGCTGTGTGTGAGCATTTTCACAAGGGATAGTTGTAGGCCGTTAGGTTAATATAGGTAGGCATAGTGTGCAGGAGTACAGATGGATGAGATCTTGCCTAATCATAACATAATAAGTATCCATATTCTCCGGCCTATATTTTTTTCAATTATGGTTTTTGGCATATCACCGCCATACCCTTCCCCTACACTGCACTGACGCGAGCTCTACCCTACCACTACCCACGCCTCCTCCACCCTTTATCTACCCTCGGATGTTCTAAATTCCCCTCCCCCAACCGCCCTCGAGGGTATGCTTTGGGTACCACAACCTTCCGCATGCTGCGCGTCGTATTGATTTCGGTGACTATGGGCCACCAAGTATTGCACAGACTGAAAGGGTATATGGCAATACTTCGATCCTACCACAGGCCAATTGCCGCACATTATGATCAAATAGCTAAACATGGCCAAACAATTGTTGTGTGGCCGTGGACACATACTTGTGTATCTCCTTGTGGCCATACCGTCATATCTCTGAGGCCATGGCTACATAAATTTCTTGTGGCTATCTGTGTACATTTTCACCAGTGTCAAATAACTTCCCTCTTCACTAGAGCATTTATCTTTTCGCATACAATCAAGAAACGTATTTTCGGCATTCCCATTCTTTAGTCCCGAAATACTCTGCCATTAGCCAAGTCCCCACCCTGAGATCCGAAAGGGGGTCTATTTTACCTCCGGAATATTACAGTACTACAGCCGTTAAAGTTAATGTTACCACGCCTGTAGTGAAATGGATGTCACTGAACCGACCACTGTGGTCTCCACCTTAACTCAATGAAGAAGAGCTGCTGCTCTCTCCTCCGGGTGATGAGAAGTGTAATAAAATTGTTAGCTGCCTCCAATCGCCAAGTCACAGCATCTTCACAGGTTCTGTATTATTTAGAGGCCTACCTCACCCAGAAATAGACCAATACCCCTCGGAATGCCGTCGCTTTTTGTCTACGACTGCTTATTCGACGAGTAAACTCGATTATCTCGCAGCTAACCTCTATATCTAGAGGTCGACCCACCATCAACCCGATGGAGGCGTTCAATGGGTTTAAGGTCAGCCGCGAGGCTCAGGCAATCAAACTCTTAGGCTAGCAAAATAACTGATTTGGCCACTTTATAAAATATAGAACTCTGACAACACTCAGCGGGAACAACGTGTTAAGTCCTTCTATGCAATTCCTACTCATTTTCTGCCGGCAAAATATTAAATATTTTCCTCAGTGAACACATTCTCTTCCTCTTTTATGTACGTACTTATTTCTCATTAGAGGAGCTTATAATATTTCCAGTGACAAGGGGTATGCCTTCTGGCACCATTCATGGAATGTCTACCATAATGTTTGACAAAATAAGAATTTAATATTTATGCATTCTTTTTCCGAAATAATTATCATTCATAATAACCTATCTCTTTTTTTCTTTTGTAACATAAGATGATAAGTCTTTGCTGAAAAATCTGGCCATTTCCTCAGACTTATTGCTTCAGACGCCGAAGGAAATATAGCGAACACATGCATCTACTCATGCGTTACCTACGTCTTGCGAACCTTCCGAAGGGCACGGACGAAAGGAGACTTCAGTCTAGGTGGTCAAATAGTCATCCCGAAAACTTCCCATTCATCCTTCAGAATTCTGAGTTCTCGACGCTATGAGGGTTGCGATAACTATGTGAGAATGGTGCGTGCCTTAGTGGTTGAATGTAATCAACGGTATTCATCGAGGTGGGTCCTCGGATACTCGCCGGGGTATTCATTCGGAAGGTCGTATTCAGGGATATTCAACTAGGCATTCAAGCATTCGCCGAGATAGTCGTCCTTGTATTCATTCGGCTACTCATCCAGTCGTAGAGGTATTTTAGTACTCGTTCGGGTATTCATCTACTCATCGAGGTATTCATGTATTCATTCAGGTACTCATGTATTCGTCGGGTACTAATGTATTCATTTGGGTACTCAAATACCTATGAGTGAATACATTTGGCGCACTCCTAGCCCGAACTATTATGCTGAGAAGTACTTGGCTGCCAAATGTGATTCAAGGCTCCGTGCAAGTGAACTTCGATACGCCTTATCCCGGAAGGCATATGATAGCCCAGATTCCCTGCCTCCTTGGCAGAAGAGGCATTTCTTGAAGAGCTGTTTTCCCTACCAGCGAAAAAAATGCAGCCGAATATTACGCCGCGTCACCTGGGGATATTTCAACGAAGCATTCAGTTGTATGTGGACTGGGCGTGGAGGAGAGACATAAGATTGGAAAGGTACGGACTTGATTTAGATACTGCTATTCATCTTGTTGAAGAATGTATTTTTCTAGGTAATGTTAGTTTCACTTTTACTGCATACTTTACTGAGTGAAATTTTCATGTTTCATGCGTAAAAGAACCAAACCTACGTGCATACCAAGGTGGACAACTTTTATACATTCTCTGACACACGATCTTTGGCTGTTAATGTATTTTTTTGTATGTCCAAGGAAGTGCTGGCACAAAGAGACGCTGACATAGGAAGTACCCTGCATAATGAACTATTCCATTGGAGCATCCGGCGTTCCCATATCAGCTGGGTAAGTATGTATGCAATGAGGTTCTTTTCCGCAACTTTTGGACTATATTAGAGAATATGTCAAATCGCTTCGCATACCCAAAAGAAGTCCCTCCTTAATGGCAGGAAAAAAAATAGGAATGGGGCTGGCTGGCTAGGTGGCTCGTTGACGCCAATTCCAAGGGTCCGGCTTGAAATCTCGAACAATCTGTCGTAACGGGTGAATCTCAGAGGTGGATTTTCACGTACAAAGTTTTGCCAAATGTAAAATATTATGTAGTATAGACCAGTATTTCGAGTGATTAGACCAAACATTTAACTTTGACGGCGCCCTTTTTACTTAGATTACTATTTTACGGCACCCTTCTTAGATTTATTCATTTATCCGACTGGACTTCCATCTCCATTACCATGGAATATCGGCATTTTACAGAAACTTATTACTAGATTGGAAGCAAGGTCCCGGTTCTTCTCACCATCCGTCCGGCGTGAGAGTCATAAATTCAGAAGTTTGTCCTTCCGAAAATTTTTGTTTTCCAGCTGTAATCTCGTGGCAGCCCCATCTGCTTTCGCGGTCATTCAAGTTCCGCGGCACACCGATTGGGAACCACTGTTTTAGACACCTCTCTCCTTGAATGACGTGTTACAGAGTCTTCCCTTACAGCACTCCGTCCGATTGGTGAGATGCGAAACAATGGATCCGCAACGGTGATAATTTCTTCGCATTCTTCCTCTCCTCCTTTCGTTTGGAGCTAGACAAGCGATTTCTGGCATGAAACAAGTCTTATCTCTCGGTCGCCTTTCGTAAAAATGGGGTAATCTTCAAAACTCTCCATTTGTCGTTAATGGATTTTTAGTCATTGCAAAAAACTCTTTGGGCATCCAATATACATGTATAATTTGGATTTTTACGCAAATGTTTTTTTTTCTGGACCCAGCTCTGAAGAGGCAAGAATAAGGAAAGGAGTGAGACAAGGCTGTGCACTGTCTCCCGTATTTTGTAATGTTTACATCGAGAGAGCCATCAATGAAATGAAGGAGAAGTGTTCTGGAGTGAACTTCCACGGAGAAACAATCAGTATGCTATCATTCGCTGACGACTTAGCTCTCATATAAGAGACAGAGAAGGAGCTAAAGAAGATCCTAACAACAATGGAAAGGACAATGACCAGACATCAGCTCAAGATCAATGAGAAGATGACTAATTGTAAGTATTGGTGTGCAGCAAGAGAGAAGAGGCCAAAACCAACGCTATACTTGGAAAACAGAAACTGGAAGAGGTGAAAGAGTTCTGCTACCTGGAAAGCAGAGTAACAAATGATGGACGAAGCAAGAAAGGAATATTCTGTAGAATCGCCCAGGCAAAGAGGGCATTCCATCAAAAGAAGAATTTACTTATAGCTGGAAATACAAGCTTAGAAGTAAGGAATCAATTCATCAGAACATACATCTGGAGCGTTCTCTACTTAAGTGAGGAATGGACGATGACATCAGCGGAGAAGAAAAGGGTAGAAGCATTCGAAATGTGGTGCTACCGATGACTGATGAAGATAAAGTGGATCGACCGAGTCGCAAATGAAGATGTCCAAAGAAGAGTGGGAGAAGTTGAGTGAGAGAAGTCTGCTGAAAACTATAAAAAAAAGACTGGACAACCTAATCGGCCATATCGTAAGACACGATGGCCTGATGAAGACAATCGTCGAAGGAAAAGTGAATGGGAAAAATGGATAAGGCAGGCCTCGTATGAGTTATATAGAACAGGTCGTAAAGGACGTAAAAGAGAGAAACTACGTGAATATGAAGAGGTTGGCCGATAGAAGAATCGAGTGGAGGGCTGCGTCAAACCAATCCTAGGATTGTTGACCCAAGATGATGACGATGACAACGTAAATGAATAAAACACTTGCTTTCACTTTTTATGAGGACATGACAAAGTTCTTTAGGCCTTAATTACTAACTCTGCGTTATTCTCGCAGTCCAATAAGACAAAAAGAACAAAGTTTATACGCCATTGTAGCTCTTATCCTATTCATTGAATATAACTCTGTCCTTTCGAAAAACTCTTCCGGAGTTACGCTTGATGTAATTCATATTGTCTCCCGGAATGACTTCATTCGCATCTTAGAGAGATGTAAGTGAAGGCTATTCGGGTGCTCCACCGGGTCAAATCCTCCATCGCTGTTAGAGAGATGTGCTGCAAGCATTACTCAGACCTTCCGTTACATTTGTTTCCGCTGATTCTGATTTCTAGTCAAATGTAGTAATGGAGACCGGTATAAAACGCCCGCGATTTCAAGTGTGAATGAGCTTTTCTCAATTTAGTTGCTCCGTGCAATACCCTCGAACCTCTTTTAAATCTTTTCCCCTGACCCTCTTTCAACCCACTCCATCACCCTCAGCCCTCACCTGACCTGGTACTAATATTTTACTTCCCTTTGCTTCCCCAATGACGCTAGATTGTACTTGAGGAGACATTGCTGTGCTATCCTATGGGTGAAAGTGAAGCCAGAATGGGGATTCTAGGGAAAGAAAACATTGCGTTTTGCACGGCACATTACAGAAACTTCACTTGTATTAAAACAAAAATAAAAATTGCATCGCACCTCTATGACATCCATACGGCGTTAGCTAATCTTTCTGTTGGTATATACGCGAGGCTGTAACTGATTTTATTCCTCTGTGAGTTAATTTTATACACTAAAAATTATTATGAATTAACCAATTAAAAGTACGTAATTGACGCTTTTTCCCTGGTAGCGCACATTCCTCTGTTTCTCTGAAGAATTTTATGAACGCATTCAATTATTCATCTTGCTCTTCTTTAGCTTTACCTCGAGCCAAAACAACAATAAGAGTGTCATGAGCAGCAAGCCCGTAGGTCTGTACGCACCATGATGACCACATGCTTCTTAATCCATCTGCCATGCCTCCTGTGCTTCATTGAAACCCGCTAGGTCATTACCGTTACTCGATATTCAAAAAGCTTCCCGTCGTTCTTTTTTTTTTACAGCTCGCACAAGCGATTCTCATCTACATCTCATCTACGCAATATCCTGCAAGCCACCGCTTATGTTGTGAATTACATCCACTAATTTCTCACGCATAATACTTAATATGTTAGGAGAATGGTTATTGTTAAGAAGCTTGGATTTTTTTTATGCCTCGGAAAAGAACGCCGAACTTCTCACCCGTCCGTGGCTCTCTTTTTAATACTTTTATAAAACTATTGACTAATAATTCTCAGGCTTTCAACCGACATTCATTACCCGATTGATAGTCCGATAAACATTGGTTACCATTAGGTAGAGTTGCCTGAAAGGACATAATCCTAAGAGCTGCTTGTTTGAGAAGAGACTGTTCGTATGAAGAGCATGTTTGCATGTCAGCAGTGCATGCTAGGTGGTCATACCCCCCTGCCACTCACCATCGCGGTGTCATGCAGGGTGTTGTTTAGCATCTCTCTATCTACATTTACATAATACCCTGCAAGCCACCAAGTAAGGTGCGTGCAGGGGGTGAATTCTAACCAAACATGCACTACATATCATGAATATAAAAGGATCGGTAATAATATACTAGACTAATCTTCACTACTCGCGGCTGAGCTTAAAGCCACCGAGTGCGTCCACAGGGTTGCGGATGGTGGGTCGACCTCTAGATATAGAGGTTAGCTGCGAGATAAGCGAGTTTACTCGTCGAATAAGCAGTCGTGGACAAAGAGCGACGGCATTCTGAGGGGGTATTGGTCTATCCCTGGGTAAGATAGGCCTCTAAATAATACAGAAACTGTGAAGATGCCGTGACTTGGCGACGCACAGTGGTCCAGGTTCCCGAAAATTATGGCATCGTCCAATAAATCGTCTGATTGCATTCAAATTGGGTTCATAGAGCTATTTTTGACCGCTGATTACGAATCTGAAGTCAAAATGTTACAATTACGAATAGGTTCACAAATATGAGTGAAAATTTAAAATAAAAATTTTAGCTATAATAAAAGCTAACCATCCGCAACCCGGTGGACGCACTCGGTGGCTTTAAGTTCAGTCCCGAGTTTAAGTTAAAGGTGTGTAAAAAGTAATGCTTAAGTATTCCACAAAAGAAGTTCACTAAATGTAAATATTTTTGCCCGGTTACAGCAATTTAATTACGTATCGAAATGTTATAACGATATGAATGTAAAGCGTTAAGTGTAGTATAGTAAAATATCGTGCAGTTATAGGTTATTCAGCCAGACGAAAGCTTCTTTTGTTTCCGTCGCATCTCTATGTACTCTTCCTTCGCTTCCGCACCGCGCCGAGTTCAAGGCCGCCATAAGATCTCCGAACTCAACCCAGTATCATAACTGACTCAAAATCCATCCAAGCTAATTCCCGCCCTTCCTCACAACATCTGCCAACGCAGATTTAATTTTATTCGTTTAATATTTAATTGATATTCTTCGTCTATTGCCGATGACACAGTAGTGTACAGGGAAATACTTTGCCCAAACGATAAAGAATACTTAAGTGATGTCGTGGAGTTATAGAAGAGATGAATTGGGATTCGTTGACCGGAATGATAACACGACTATACGTCTCGGCACCATCATGGGGAGAGAGACAACCGGTTATTTCAAAAGACTCAGAAGCAAACCGAAACAAAACCAAACAAAAGCATACCGAAAAAGGTACAGTTGCTACCAACACTTGAATGACAAACGAACTTGCAACTGGATTACATATGTATACATCAAGTGTTGACCTAGGTACAAGCAATTGATAAAGGTTGTGATACGTGCCATCTGCTGTTGGGAGAGTAGAGTAGTACATTAGAGTACAGTCGAAAGGCTTAGACTTACTGTTCGAGCCTACACTGCACGTTAACTTTTACGGTGAATTAAACCCCAATTCCCCTTAGTTGACTTCCGCAGCATTTGTCAACCTGACTGACCTGCCACCAGAAGAAGTTGTTGTTGAAAGTGGAGTGGAAAAAATGAACAAAACTTCACTATAAATGGAAACTGCAGCTCTCTAATATCATCTAGATATAGATGACATTAGAAGGTTAAAAGTGATGATCTGGGACCATGTCTCAGGTAGTCACCAGAAGGGTTTGTCCCACCTCGGGAAAGGTCCTAATCCTCGACCCGATTCCGTTAGAGATTCAGATTACTATACAAACAAAAAGCTTTCACGCTAACTTTTTAGTGAAGCTTTCAAATTAGAATCCCAAAATCGACTATATCTGGTTTTTCCAACTTCATGGGGATGGAAATTCAATCCGAAATTAAAAACAATTCTTCAGCCAAACAGAAGAGAAAAATAACGTAAATGGCTTTATTGCTGTAAATACAGGAATGCTGTATTTTGCATACATTTTCTTTTTTATTTTCTTGGCCTACAGAAAGAACTATTTGGGGCACCACTGGTAATAGGGAATGGACTGACCACAGAGGAATTTGAGACCTAGAATTCCATGAAAAATCTTAAGCCCTTATGTCTCCTCAAATTGCAAGTGTAAATGCAAATGCTAATCCCATATGCATCCTCAAATTCCTTGCAATCCATAAGAAAAAAAATAGTGAATCAGATGCAAAAGGGATTAATGAGTCTTGGATATCTACTGCTATTCTTAGAAGTGTTACAGTATCTGCCTTCCTATATGAAGGTCAGTGGCATAAGCAGGATTTCCTTCTGCAGGGGGGTTTCACATTAATATTTATGTGTATCATCATAAAAAGATATTTAGATTATTATTCACTAAAACAATGATTAAATTAACATTATCTTTTTGTGAAGACAATTCAACTACCTGTATTTTTCAGACCAATAAGTAAGATTCTAAACACTAGCGCAAAATGTACCAAATATAGTAAATTATGAGAAACAGTAACTAAATATTATTAGTGAAATGATACATTGACATCAGCATGTCCATATATGACTTCCTGTGATGTTAATATGATGTCTGAAAATTAAAAAAAAAAATGTTTGCTCCATGTAGGTAATCAGTGTTATTACTGCACTCATTCAATGTTTCTGTCTTGATGGCTTTATTGGCTTCCAATACCAATAAGTGATTAATAATTAATGCAAATTCATGTGCACTAAGACAGGTAAAATGTGCATGCATCTATGCTACTATGGTGGTTATAGAAATATAATGATGATACCTACACCTCGTAATGCATTACTGAAGCATATGAATGATTTAAAATCATTTGGGGAAGTTAGAAAAAATGAAAGATGTAGGTATTTGTTGGTAAACTATGATTCTGAGAAATGACCAGACTAAATGCAAATAACCGGAGCTCACTGAAGAATTTCTATAAATTATATTTAATAGGCAACCAAGTATGATCATCAAGTATCAGGAGTACTCATAACTTTAAAATGTAATTAACTTTATTGAAATATAAACTTGAAATTAAAGTACACTTTAAGGTAATTTAAATTCAATTCATTAGAAATTAAAATATTACTAAATTTATATAAGTATTTTTTTAAAAGAATTTATAGGACTTCAACTATGAGGAAAATTAATTAATTGAACATTGGCAATAGGTGAGATAGAATAGTGATAAACTTTTAATGGGATAAAATGAAGAAGTCCTGGAAATATGAATGGGAAAAAAATTAATATGTCCTGAAAATATTTTCAGGGGGTAAACAGAGCTATGAGACCTCATCCATTTGAAAAAATTGTTAGTCCTGATTAGACCAAAGGAGTTTCAGGAAAGGTTGAGAGTAAGTATTAACATATGAAAGAACTATGTTGGTAAAGATAATGGACCCGTGCAGATAGGCATGGAAATCTAATCAGTAGAAGGAAGGCTAAAACTGGCCAAAGGAGTGTAAGATAAGGAGATCAGGAAAGAATTGAGGTCATGAAACTGAGAAATGGAGCTGGAACATATAGGCTCATCCCTGATGAATTACTGAAATACATATTTAGGAATAAATGGAAGTGAGATTTTATGTCCTATTTTTAATGATTATTGATTTATCTTTAGCTGTGCATAAATAATGTTTATATTAATGCATATTTCTTCCTTGCTTTTTGTATATTCATGAGAAGACATGACTGCTGCTGCAGTGTGTCTTGTATTTTTGTACTTTGAGTACATGGAGAAGTTTTGTGAGATTATCGATGTGTAAACATATTCATTAGAAGCAGAAAAATACATATACGTACATGCTTCCCTTAGGAATAAGAGTGAAAGAGTAAAATGTGTTAATTTGTGAACAATCTTGTAGATCAATGATAAGATTAAAAAACAATGAATACTGGTATTATCCAATAGCAATGTGTGGTCTTTAGAAATGTAGATGGAAAGTGTGACCTAGAGGAAAAGAGCAGGATAATATAATCTTTGCAAACTTTCTTTCAGAACATTAATCTCTACATAGATCATATGTGTTATAGTTTTAATCCTCAGGAACCATTAATGATTTTCCTCAGGAAAGATTATTGGTAGTGAAGTTTTTTCTTCTAAATATACGAAGCTACATTTTACATAGCCATCCAACTTAAGGACATGTTGAAGGAAGAAAAAACTTTATTAATATATAATGATCATTATTTCGAAAAATGATGTGTCATGCTCACAACACACCACTATTATGAATGTATTGATATAAACATGCCATGAAAAAAATGGATAGTAAGAATGAATTATTTGGTATTCTGCAAGCAAATAATGTGTCTGTCTAGATAATTCTAAGTAAACCCAATCATATTCCTTTGAAGTGAAGTTGTCAATCTACCAAATGTCATAATGACATTTGAATTTTAACACTGAATGTCATGTCTGCGTGGTATTTTTAATGCACAATTTAAAAAAAAATGAAAATCATACAAGTGGCAGGTGTGAGCATTCAATGAAGAATAAGGAAAGCTACAGATTGACTTTTCTTAGAATCCTCGATAAGCATTGGGAAGGGGTTGAATGGAAATTGGAAGCAAAGGTATTCCGAAGTGAGGAGGAAAACCCTGTTTACTCTCAAGGAAGAGTTATGGAACCATATTCCCTGTGGGTGAACCATTGGAGAGTGAACCGAGCTCTCCAACACTTTATCAATTCTACATTGACACTCAAAAGCTGTGGATTTTTTGAAGGGTGTTCGAAATAATAATACCTTGTTTGTGCTCTAGTCATACATTGTGTGGAAACGTGAACTCTTGAAAAGCGTAGTCTGACAGTGATTTCCCTTAACCCATTTGGCTCTTAAATTTACATGGGTTTTCTGCACTTGACACCCTATTTCATTTTCTGAAAATTTTCAGTTGGAAATTATTTTAATTTTTTGGAAAAAAATACTTAAATTGGCAATAAATATTTCAAAACTTATTTTTACTCAATAAAACAGACTTGTGGAAGTTTACATTGGAAAAAAAAGAATACCATTAGAATATTGAATTCTATCATAGAAGCAACAGTAAATACGTTAATGACGCAAATCACTTGATCTTTACCTTAAGGCCGAATAAGACAGACCAGTGAATCACCAGTGCCTTACCCCAATGGGTTAATTATAAGTTCTGTCCATTCTGCTGTAGAGACTACAGGTAGAAATATTGTGGCACACTCAGATACGAGTTTTGGGCAATTTTGAAGTTTCAAGACGTAAGGAACCACAATGGGGGCGTTTTACTCGGAACCAAAATCGCAATTATGCACATGGAATTGTTAGATGGAAAGGAAAAAAGAAATTTAGTGAAAAAATTAATCTTCTAACCACAACCATTCATTCATAAATCAAAAGTTTAAATAAGCAAAAGGTGACGCCCACCGAAAAAGCTGCTCTGATAACATTGAAGTCATTTTCCTCCCGTCTTTGACTGCTCTTATGGTAATACGAGGGAGTGGAGGGGGGTTCTCGGAAGGTCTACTCGCACAGATGCTGTCGTAACAGCTCCGATTGGCAGAGTCAGCTGTGTCCTCCCCTTTGCGATAAGGCGAAGTAGCTTCGAGGGCTCAGTTGTGATTGGATGAAGTCAATTAACGTCAGAGGTTGCACCACACCCACTTTTCCAAAAGTGTTAAAAACATCAGTTTTTCGACGCCAATAACTCAAGAAATAATTGACGGATCAAAAAACAGAAAAATATGGGTCTTTTTATTTTACAATCTCTATCATATTCGGCAAAAAAAAAATTTGGTAAACGACCCCATTAACAACCAGCAGATTATAGAAACAGTCCATAGCAAATTATTATTCTCCTATCCAACGGACATTTCTACAAAATAAACCTACTCAAAGAACATTAAATAATGAAGTATTAGAACAATGATTGGATGGCAATAACTTATTTTGTATTCTGTTTGAGACTGATTATGTCAGAAAATGTTGGAAAATATGGTTCTTGACTCATTGGAAACCACTTTTTGGTAGACTGTATCAGAATCATTGTGCATGAATATCAGGTTATGATCACAAATAATGGTTGCATAGTAGTCTTTTGACTTGAATACCTAGGGATAGTATCAAATGTCATGGCCAGATACCAAGGCCCCTTAGAAATGCATCCATTTATTTTCGTTATTTTCAAGAGCATAAAAGCTTAATTCTGATTGATAGCTTTACTTGTTGGTTTGAAGCTTCATAATGAGTGGTACAAATGCTCAGAATACCATGATGAGACTGAGAGGTTTCATGATGGTTTGTGGCATTCCAGTGGAATTAGTTACAAATAGAGATTTGTCGATACCTACCAAAATTTATCGATTCTTGATACTGATTCCGATTTCTGAAAATTGGATTCTCGAGAATCCAATTTTTTGATCAATTCTTGATACCAATATGGACATCATCGACCTATACATGTATACCTATTTTTACCAACTTTCCTACATGTTATTGTAAACATGTTCCAAATTCTAAAAATACAATTATAAAATTCAAAAAATTTTATATACTATTTACTTTGGGAAAAAACTTCTGGTAATGCACTCTGAGGACATTCTGAAATTAAAAACTCTTTAATACTATAGAGTTCTATAACTTTTATTACAAAAGCATATTTCATAACAAATGTTACATTTGAAAACAAAACATATGTTTAGTACCTATCAGTTAAAACATTTCATGACAGAGACAAAATATATAATATCATAGTTGGGTTATATGTTTAATTTTAATATGATTAATAATTAGTTATAAGAATAATTAAAACACTAACCTAAATTATGAATGGTAAACAGTTGTAAAATTATGCCTTGTGTGTCGATATTTTTCAGGAGGTAGATAAAAAACAATTAGTAGAGGTGTAGTTGGTGGGTAGAGGTAGAGGCTGGAACTCTTGTTATATTAACTACCTGTACTGCTTAAAGGCACTACCAAAAACAGGAATCAACTGTAAAAGAATTCCTTGTGACAGTAACTGCTGTGTGCTGCTGTAACTCGGATTTATTTTGAAAAAAAAGATGGCTATCATCATGGCAACCGGCCATGGTGAAGTCAGACATTATCAGTCATGTTTCGTTTAGGTATCGCTGGTATTGATATCGACTTAAGGCGATTGATTCTTGATACCAATCCACAAGAAATCAGTGGTATTGAGAATAGGAATTGAGAATCGACAAATCCCTACTCCCCAAGAGGAATTTTAAAAATTGTCACGAACTTTGAAAAAATCATGTAGACTTAATATTTCTTCATAGCTGTAAATAAACAAACTTTCTTTCTATTTGAATAACTTATATTTTTATTCCTACCTAAAACTCGAGTATTTAAATAACACCTAGTCCTCAGGCATGATAAATTATACTTCATCATCATCATCATTATCATTGGTCAACAATCCTAGGATTGGTTTGACGCAGCCCTCAACTCGATTCTTCTATCGGCCAACCTCTTCATATTGACGTAGCTCCTCTCTTTTATATCCTTCACAACTTGCTCCATTTACCTCATACGAAGCCTGCCTTTTCCATTTTTCCCGTTCCCTTTTCCCTCGACGATTGTCTTCATCAGGCCATAGTGTCTCAAGATGTGGCCCATTAAGTTGTCCCATCCTCTTTTTAATGTTTTCAGTAGACATCCCTTCTCTCCTACTCTTCCTGACACTTCTTCATTTGTCACTTAATTGATCCATTTTATCTTCATCATTCTTCTGTAGCACCACATTTCAAATGCTTCCAGCCTGAACTTCTCTGCTGCTGTTATTGTCCATGCCTCGCTGCCATATAGTAGAATGCTCCAGATGTAAGTTCTAATGAAATGTTTCCTCACTTCAACTCTTGTATTTGCAGCTGAAAGCAGAATATTCTTCTGGTAAAATGGCCTTTTTGCTTGGGTAATTCTGCTTGCAATTTCTCATTTACTTCGTCCATCGCTGGTTACTCGGCTTCCCAGGTAGCAGAACTCTTCCCCCTCCTCGATTTTTAGTTTTCCTAGTTTAACATTGGTCCTGGCTTCCTTTCTCCTACTGCATACCAATACCTTAGTTTTCTCTTTATTGATCTTCAGATGATATCTGGTCATTGTTCTTTCCATATTTCCTAGTGTCTTCTTTAAATCTCCTTCTATTTCTGCCATGACTGCTATGTCATCAGCAAATCGTAGCATGCTGATTTTCTACCTGTGGATATTCACTCCCGGAGACTTTTCTTTAACTTCTTGAATGGCTTTCTCAATGAAGACATTAAATAATACAGGAGACAGTGCACATCCTTGCCTCAATCCTTCTTTTATGCTTGCTTCTCTACTGCTGGGTCCTGATTTGATTATGGCCACCTGGTTTTTATACAAACTGCGGATAACTCTTCGGTCATTGTATGATGCTCCAATTTCTATAAATTATACATGCATCATATGAGTTTTCTCACAGTGATATAATTGTATTCCTTCAAGGTGTGTTTGAAGCTCGATTGTCACAATTACTATGACTCTTCTGGTCCTATGACCTTTTGAAATTTAAAATAAAATGCTTTTTAAAAGAACTACACTTTGAGTACCTATTCTTAAATTTTAAAATAAAATACCACTTAAAAATAATATTATATATTTGGAAATCTCAAAAGATCAATTATTAAGATATAAGGTCAGCAATATGTATTAAAGAGATAAAATGTCCGCTTAATACAGAATATATATGCAAGGCACACATGGACCCTAGGTTGAGTAGGACCCTTTGTGCTTACAATCCAATCTAGGTTAACCCCTCCCCCCAAAAGATATTCCTGTCTGCACCCCTGCACAGAAGTAAAATAATGTTAATTGGCTAGGAAAATCTTAAAATATAATTATTCACAATTCCTAATAGGCATACAAGAGTGTGGTTAATATATTTAGCTCAGTGTATGATTATTATTTTATATTATGAGCGGTAGAGAAGACAGAAGGTCAAAAAATGTTCTTAACCAGGCAATGGGTTTGATGTTTTAACATTAAATAATTCCCTGGCCAGGAAAGTGTCAGTTTTGATAGCATATCTTCCTTAATTTAACTAAAATATAAGGTCTAATTGTGGATAACTCTGCTGTACAGGCTGACAAATTGTGACTAGATGGTGGGTCACACTACACAGGGGTATAACCTATTTCCAGTAACTTGTTGCCTCCATTGGGTTGAGCCTATTAAATATTTTTCTGAATAATTAATTCATTTCCCTAACTTCAGCTTGGCCCTGACCTCCTTATTCTGCTTACCTGTTCACTGTTGCTAAATGAGGATTTTGCATCATGACATCCCAGGATTTCTGGCCTCTTTTGCTTCTGGACAAAACATCTATTTTTGTTGCCCTAACTGATGCCTCTGATTTGCAAGCCATGACAAGGGAAGGAGATAATCAGTAGAATTGGGGAGGTTTCCCAAAAAGTGGAGCTCAACCCAAAGGTTGGTCTGAATGTTGTTAGCTTGGTCAACTCACCAAGTACTTCACCCAATGGCACGTGAAATTCACACATCAGGTATTCACACAGAAAATATAACCCTGCTTGGGTTATCCACAGGCCTCTCCTGTGATTTGAACCCAGGACCTCAAACAGCACAACTATGTATCCACTGGGTTACCCCTATTGAGGTTTTCCATGCCTGCCCAAATATAGTTTTTAATTCAGTTCATTTCCTTCAAAAGGCATTAATCTGAGGGTGGATACCTATTTGCAGCTGCCTCACCAATGAACAGATGCTGCATGGACCACCTTTCATCTGGCTGCTGCCCTGCAACCCATCTGGCATGGTTGGATGCAACTTTCACTGCCCCCTCTCACACAGCTCTGGGAGTCAGGAGAACACGTAAGAATTTCTCACCATGTCAACAACATATTCCATGGGGTAGGAATATTTAGTGGAATCATGTGCTATAAATTGTATGCAGGCAGCAAAAGGAATGGCTTGATGAGCAAAGGGGGAGCCCTTTCCAACTATCAAGTGAATGACTTAGGCTACAAGTGAATATATATGGTGAACCTGAATAAAAGTAAAGTAGTGAAGGTAGAACATGTCTCCAAGAGACAAGACCTGTGCATGAGTAGTATACATCATGGCAGAGGTGTGACTATCATATAAATCTGACATTTTTCATTCATTACCGAAATATTAATATCAAAAGAATCCTTGAAGGAAAATAGGTTTTAGTGGATAACACTTGGTAGTTTCAGTCATGAAAGTGGGTTGACCATGGATTACAGGAAAAAAAGTAACAGCAATTGATTGCATAGGATGAGAGGAAAACTGAATATTGAGGAACATCTGAAGGAAGGGTTTAGAAAAATCATGAGTTGATAGACAAGTTATCAAAATTTTAAAGAAGATGACAATAGCTGCACATGCAATATCAATCATAAAAGGGAAACTATTTGGTGTAATACATATTAAGTGAAATTAGATCAAAATGTTGCATTAGACAGAATCTGAAGAGTGTATTTCAAATCATATTTTGAGGAGAGGAATAGATTAAAAACAAGCACATGAAAAGTTCAGTTCATGTAGAGATGTGATGAATTAGAAACTAATGATTGCTACAAAAGTTGTGTGACATAATTAAAAGCAAGAACAGCAGGTTTTTTATTGTAATGCAAGGCATTGTCACCATGATTATTATATGATTTCATGGATAAATACAACTTTACATGAGAATGTTATAAGATCAATGTCTCTGCAAAGATAGGATACACTTTTAGGCTTGCCTATTTCATCGATGTGCAATTAATGCTCCTTCAGAACGTGCAAAAATCAAGTGCTGCTGACAAATAGACTAAATTTGTGAAGACCTTATGTTGTGAAGTTTCAAACTCTTATTTGTTCAGTTTGCTCAGTTTTTCAAGAACAGCATAGAGATATACTAAATGCCAAAGAAGCGATACCTACTTATGGCATGCATACTCTAATATCTATTATTAAGAATGTAACCTAGTAGAATAAGCCATTTTCTTGAAAAAGATTGATTACCATAGGTTTATAACTGCAGTAAAATTGAGAATAGCCTCTGAAAAAATATTATTTATTGCATAATAGTCACACATCCAGTAATCATTCTGATATTCCATTTTTTTACAGTCAAAAATTTAGAATATAATATGTTATTTCTTTACTCCATCTTTGATCCAGTAATTTATCTGTAGGCTTAAAGAACACAAGATTATTACTGTATTACCTATCAGTAGTACTGAAGGAATCAGTTAATCGATGGTGCATGTTTTAAATCTAGCTTGATTTATAACTTGATACCAGTAATATTATTATGCTTAAAGGACTACCATGATAATCAATAATACATGTGATTCAAACTCATCCCCAGTAAAAATAAATGTTTTCCAATGCATACATTTTGCTTGTATATTTTGAACTCTTCATTTGTAGTGTTTGGAAGGGAGATGAGAGGACGTAGGAAGAAAATATAGGAAGTGAAAATCTGGATGAAGTATGGAGCCGTTGAAAAATCACTGAGTGCTATGATTGAAAATATTTAGACATTAGTGAGGTAATTCAGGGAAGGCTTAGATCTTTAGAAGACAGAATTGATATTTGTTACACTTGTGGGACTGAAAAGGCCTCAGGGCAAAATGTGGAAAGGAAAATTAGAGAAAAAGAAAAACATATGGATAAGTATGCCATAGAAAAATGAGAATTGGATGCTCTGACAATGAAAAGGGGTGAAATAGTTGGTTTCACCACGCTAAAGAGATTGGGTCATGTGAGTGCAACCATCAGCCTCGTATGAAAGAGAAAGAAGGGACAGTAAAATAATTAGGGAAGAATCAAGAAAGTCATGGGTGAATTTGGTGAAAGACACCCTTAAGCCAAGTTATCACACAGTTATGGGGGAGGGGTGGTCACCAGCGTGGTCCTCCTCCTTACCCCCATTCCTCCAATCAAAAGACAGTCTATCTAGTTCCGTTCTCCCAGGCTTTGGGGGTTGAGGGGGGCGACCGACCCCACCGCCGACCCCCCTGGATCCACCCCTTGGACAGGAAACCACTGGAGTGTTTTGGGTAGCTTATAGGGTATGATTAAGTGGGATAATCATCGTGTTGAAGTTCAGGATGATGGAGGAATGCTTTTTAAAGGCAGGACAGGTAGGTACATGATAACATGGGGACAGATTGAACGTTACAATTTCATTCAACAATGGGGTCGTTTACCAAATTTTTTTTATTGCCGAATCTGATAGAGTTTGTAAAATAAAAGGACCGGTATTTTTCCGTTTTCTGATCCGACAATTATTTCCCGAGTTATAAGCGGCGAAAAACTGATTTTTTTAACCCTTTCGGAAAAGTGGGTGTGGTGCAACCTCTGACGTATATCTACGTCGTCCAATCACAACTGAGACCGCGAAGCTACTTCGCCTTATCGCAAAGGGGGGGACACAGCTGACTCGGCCAATGGGAGCGATTTCGACAGCATCTGTGCGAGCAGACCTTCCGAGAACCCCCCTCCACTCCCTTCCCCCTCCCCTGAAAGCAGTCAAGGACGGGAGGAAAATGACGTCAATGTTATCACAGCAGCATTTTCTGTGGGCGTCACCTTTTGCTTATTTTAATTTTTGATTTATGAGTGAATGGGTGTGGTTAGAAGATTAATTTTTTCACTAAAATTCGTTTTTCGTTTCCATCTAACGATTTCGTGTACAAAATTGCGATTTCGGTTCCGAGTAAACGCCCCCATTGCGGTCCCCCACGACTCCTACCTTAAACTACCCCAGCCACTCCTGCGGTTTCTCCCTCCCTCATTGTGAGTATATATATAAGGGCTCGCCACTGTGAGAATGTCAGAGTACCCTTGATAATGACACGTGAGTGTCATTATCAAGGGTACTCGGAGAGTACTGAGAAACCGGTAGGGTTTAGTAATTCGATAAAGTGCGTGAAAAATTAAATCGTTTAAGTTTTTCTGTCAGTATTGGAGTGGTTTGTGGGAGTCAAATGGGTGTTGAGTTCCTGCCATAGTTGGATGAGAATCTCTTTGGTAGGAGAGAGGAAAGAAAAGGGATGAAGACGGAAAGGTTTTGATATTTGAGGAAAGGTCAAAGGAGATGGGAGAGGAGGAAGGGATGGAAATGTTTAAACTAACGGGGTCGTTTACTATATTTGTTTATTGCCTGATCCGATAGAGTTTGTAAAAATAAAAGACTCGTATTTTCCGTTTTTTGATTCGTCAATTATTTATCGAGTTATAAGCGGCGAAAAACTGATATTTTTAACCCTTTCGGAAAAGTGGGCGTGGTGCAACCTCTGACGCTATAGACTTCGTCCAATCACAACTGAGCCCACGAAGCTACTTCTCCTTTTCGCAAAAGGGGGTATACAGCTGACTCTGCTTATAGGAGTGATTGCGACAGGATCTGTTCAAGCAAACCTCCCGAGAACCCCCCTCCAATGCCTTCCGTTCCCCTAAAAGCAGTCAAAGACGGGAGGAAAATGATGTCAATGCTATCAAAGCAGATTTTTCGGTGGGCGTCACCTTTTGCGTATTTTAATTTTTGATTTATGAGTGAATGGTTGTGGCTAGAAGATTAATTTTTTCATTAAAATTCGTTTTTCGTTTTCATATACCAATTTCGCGATTTCGGTTCCGAGTAAACGCCCCCAATGGATTGTAGGAAGAGAAAGAATTCGAGCGAAGAATGGGTGAAAAGGGGCAGGGGTGTGTGAAAGTATGCTGGGTAAACAGGCTAAGATCATGCTGGGGCGGTGGCTAGCATAGCATCGCTTCCCATTCCATGGGACCGCGTTCAAATTCCGGTAGTGACATTGTTATAGCGGTCTCTGCTGGAGTGTGTGTGGCAGGCACATCAAATTCAGTGCTCAGTCCGTCGAATAGGACGCAGTACAGAATATTCTATGGCACCTTTCGTTCAGAGTGGCCTAATGCCGACGCCAGGTTTTCCTATCCATTCTTGGCTCACTCTCAAACATTCTCACCTCATCACAAACTTAATGTTAATGGCACGAATGACTTTTGTTTTCGGTCGCCGCCAGGGGCGTCGGAACTATTTCCGCTATGTGGTAGCAACCTTGAAAAGGGCACTGCTTCTAAGAAAAGGGCCTGCATTTTTTTCGGATAGGAGGTAGAGATTACAATTTCGCTGAAAGAGTATATGAAGGTGTGACAATATGTGTCAGAAGTGAAAAAGCAAGCTGGATACAAGTGAAATTTAATTTTTATTACCGAGGGCTACTCATTTCTCAAGGGCCCGGGGCAAATTCTGGGGGGGGGGGGCGCTCCTGCCCCCTCACTTCCGACGCCGCTGGTCACCACAATGAATAACAATAATATAGAATAAACGCGGAAGGGGGAGGAGGACAGAAAGATGAAACTACGAGAAGAAGGAAATTTTCGGAGCTAACGAAGAGAGTGATTCCAAAGATTATTCAACCCTGCCGCAGGGGAACATTAAGAAGAACGCGCCCATCTGAGACTGACTTTAACGGTAGAACAATGCTAATAATAAAAATTAGAAACTTTCTGCAACACGCCAGTTGGTATCTGCAACGTATTTTACGCGGGTACACGGAGCTTAGGCTCTTCAGCATGAATGATGGAATAGTAGTTGCTCGGGGGAGGTGATCGACAGCTGAGGTCGGCATGTAATTGGATCTAGGAAAGAACTATTTCAGGGAACGGGGAGAGAGTAGAGTTAAAGCCGGCATCGGCATCAACCTACACTCTGCATACTTAAAGACACGGCTTTATAACGTCTCATCCGACGGACGGAGTGCTGAACTCGAAATGCTCTCCATACAGCATTCACGCGGGGACCAGTATGTCAATAGAAAATCTCTGCCACTGGCGGGATTCGAACCAGTGCCCTCAGAAAGGGAGGCCTGGATAGACTTTGAGAAATCACCTCGCAAAGGTACCCAAAATACAAGCAACACAATCCCTAAAATACTTACACTCAAAACTTAAGGACAAGAGCCGGAATGTTTGATAATTAAATGATATCTTTCAAAATTTGAATGAAATAGTTCGAACGTAGAAAATTGGTTGGTAATAAACTTACTAATTAGGTCATACATGAGTTGCATCGATAGATCTCATTTTCTAATAATTTCACCATTTTTATTCGCATAAAATACAGTTCTAAGCATGGTTCTCCAGGGAAGATCTCGAAAGAGCAATTTACGTATACTTTATTTCGCCTGACTTACTGCACTTCCTCTTTCATAGCCTGATAGTGACGTTAACATCGAACATAGTGACTTTAACATCTGTGGAGAGAAATTTGATAAGGAGTGATATAAAAGACTACGAAAATATTAGTATGCAAGTAAACATTATACTTCACAATCAATGTCGAGCTTAGAAGTAGCATTAGTAATAGTTCAGGGAAGGTGATCGGTAGCTAAGAGGGTCATTTTTGCCGATTAGGATAGGTGGGTGGATTAGTATAGGAGGGTAGGAACATTTAGAAAAAAGAAGGAAGGCTTCAGAGAAATCCGGCAACGACATTAGCCTGCTCTTAACGAAAGGCGCCTAAGGTCCACGGTTGAACGACCCATACGATGGACTGAGTACTGAAGGCGAAATGCTCTCCGCATAGCACTCAACTGTTAATCTTCAGGGGTTGCTGTATTTCATTTGGATTTTTTCACTGCAACCCTTCTAAATCACTCTTCCAGTCACTCCTTTTTTCATCAAATATTAGAACGCAGGTGCGTTCAGATTCTCCACTATTTCTATTAATCTTTGTCTAAATATTTCAAGTGTTTTAGCCACACTTCATAAGATGTCCCAATTAGTTACTCTGTGTATTCCAGCCTGGTTGTTAAGGAATCTCAGCGCAACGCCAAGTTTTGCGCCTCTAAGAGAGTCTGCCCCTGAAATATCCGGCCAAACATTCTGCTGGATCGGCGTCGTCGATAAAGTGTATCTTTACGGAATGAATAAGAACCAGTGGAGCAGCTTAACTATTCAAGCCTTATGTTGTAATAATATTGTAACAAACGAGGCTATAAGGATTATAATTGAACGCATAAAAGGGGTGACGAAAAAATGACAGTTGGAGAGAAGTAGGAGAAAAAAATGGACAGATGTAGAGCATATTATTGGCTATATTATTCCGCAAATTAATCGTCCGGGAAAGACAATGAGTGCATATTCGAGGTAATAACAGTGTGAACGAGGAGAGAGAAAGCATGAAAACAAATTCGAATTTACATTCGAATAGCCGCGCGGAGAAGCTTTTGATACGCATGAGGTAAAAAGAAGTTGCATTGATTGAAGGTGATTTGAAATTGAGAAATCAATTTGCAATATTCTACCCTGAGGGCTAGGGTTTGAATCCAGAGGATGGCAAAGATTTTTCCGTATAATTCCTAGTTTTTAATACATTGAATGCCACGTGAAGAATTGTTGCATCTACTTGATCCGTCGGATGAGATGTGGAGCAGTAGACATCTAGTCACCTTTCATTAAGAGTAGACTGATGCTGACGCAAGATTACTCTCCACCCTTCTCCGCTACCAAAAAACCCACGTACTTAGATCCAACTACCCGCCCATGTTCAAATGCACTGGAACACTCAGAGCTTTGTCGCCTGCCCAAATATATAGAAATGGAGACAAAACTATACGCGAAGGAGGAGATGGGTGGAAGACAGAAAGGCGTGGTAGAAAGAAAAGAAGAATACAAAGTTAGGACGGCATGAAAAGACGGCATATGTGGAGAACTGAGGAGGGATTGATGAAGGACAGGCTGAAGCTCAGACGAGGACGTTCATGAGAAGATAGGAGACGTTTGGTGATTTTTCAAGAGTGTCTATCCAAGTGTTCACTTCAACGAAATGGATTCGATTCTGATGGTACTTTGGAAGTTCAAAATCCCATCTTCACTCCATGCAGCTATCAGCTCCTACGGAAAATCACAGGTACTATAAGTGTGTATTTCGGTGACTTGTTGACTAGGCAGAAATACTCTTCAATGACAAAAACATAGAGCTTTCATACTGCAACGTAACCTTTGGTTTGGAGAAATCTAACACAACCTCTTTTAGCTCAGATTCCAAAACTAAGTTCTCCATTTTTAATCTTTTAAAATTATATAGCAAAATTGATAGTTTACTATAAAATCAAAGTCCAAAGCCTTGACATGGTGGAAGGTTGTCATGATGTCCATTAATGGGTACTCTTAGTCACCATGTCCTTCCAGCATGACTATATCTGACTATTGTTACCTGAAGATGGCGTAACTGCCGAAACCGGTCGTTTGTGAAATAAAATTCTGTGGAAGTGAGTAAGAGTACTCATTAATTGACATGATAGTTTACTCATCCAAGACCATTTGGATATCCTCGATGTAGTTCGAACCACTGGGTGCGAATGCCTGAAATTCAGGGCATCCGTGGATCCTTCTCCACCTCTTCCCCTCCGTGCCAAAACGGTCTGAGTCGCACTCGGCACAGAACAGTTATTTTAGGGCAAGGCCAGCAAATGCATCGAATCCCCCGAAACACCCAAACTGGGCGTCTCATTTTGCGCGCCTTCGTCGGGCATTCGCCTCGCGCCGCAATAGACTCGAGCTCGGAAAACACTCCAAGGAGACGAGGAAGACAAAAAAAATATAAGCAAGGCACTCCCCGCCAAAAACCCACCCAATGCGACTCGCAAATTCACGTCTTGCATTTACACCCCATGCCTCATTCCCGTAAAGGTACAGGTGAATGATCCCAGGTAAGCATGGGTGAGTGCCCTTTTGCCGTAGCATAGAGGCGGGGTTTCCGGAGATGTTAAGGGACCGTGGAGCGGCGGTCTCAAGAGGCTATAAGACGCGTTTCCGCCTTCGTTTACCTCCTCCGCATCGGACACGGACGGAGGGGAATACTACAACACGGCACTAACATGACCTCAGGTGGTTCAACACCTTTGGGGAAGGAAGGAGCCTTAACAGCCGAAACTTTGAAAAGAGGCGAAGAACCCTGGAGGAGGACAAAAGGGCTCGCATACGTTAGGGTCCCCTTTTTTTCCGTGAGAAGGGTTTTCCTTGGGAATGCAGCGGGGATTGACCGTGGATAAAAGGTGTTGCATCCCTGGCCGACGCGACACGGGGACGCATGGGTAAAAACAAAATCGACGCGAGCATCACAACACACACGCACCTCTTGCTCCCCCAAAGGTAGAACGGGACCGTTCCTTTTTTTCTTTGCCTCGAAAAAAATATGGCACCGCCAACTCTGCCGCGTCTTTTTCAACTTCTTTCTCGGGAGGAACTCCTCCCTCGATATATCCCACGCGCAGCCCCTCGGCGTCCATGCTCCCCTGCAACATAACAGTACCCGCCCCCTCCCTCCCTGGGTGGAGAGCCATAATCTCATCATCGGCCGGGAGACGAAACTGGGTCTGGCAGCGGGAGGAGGCTGGCTGTGCGGGTGCGATGATAATGCCTCCACTTTTGAGGTCACTTTTGGATTGGAGCTGCTAGGGGCGTGGATATCGTGAGCCGCTCGATGCACAGAGGATTGCCGAGGGAAGGCGGGGCCCCGAAATGAAATGGTTCCACTGCTTTAAATTGCCGACGAGCTGTTCCAAGCAATAAGGAAGCAACCGACGACACTTCTGTCTATCCTAAGACACCAAACATGCACTCTTTTTTGTTAAGTAAATGAGAAGTATAGACGAGGATAAAACTAATCATCAGTATTTCAATCTTAGGATTGGTTTACTGCAGCCCTCCATTCTGCCCCTTTCAGTGTTGATTCCCTCACGTCCTGATATATTTTCCCTTTCGTATCTTTCTTTATTTGCCCTCTATACTTGTCCCTTGGTCTTCCTCGCGGGACCTTCCCTTCAATCTTCCCCTCTATTATATTTTTTTATTAATTGTGCCTCAAAGTATGTCCAATCCATCTTGTTCTTCCTTACCGTAGGGTTTTCCATATTGTCCTTTTTTCATTTGCTTTTCTTTGCACCTCTTCGTTCCTCACATTATCTGTCCATTTAATCTACAAAATTCACCTCCAGCACCATGTTTCGAAGGATTCAATTCTTCGCTGGTCTGCTTTCCCATTGTTCCATGTCTCTGATCCATAGAGTGCCACCCTCCGTACGAATATTTTGATGAAGTGCTTCCTTGCTTGCAGCTAGAGGTTCATTGAGCACAGTAGCTGTCTATTCTTCATGAACGCCTCCTTAGCTTGTGCTATTCTTCGCATGGTGTCTGCCGAACTTCATCCATCCCAAGGTATAGTGCTGCCGAGGTAGGTGAAGTTCTCCACTAGTTCCAATTTCACTCCTCGAATTGTGATATTTGCCCTAAGCTTCTCTCCCGCACATTAGGATTGCAGTTTTCTTCTTGTTGATACTCATATTATATTGTAGAAGTACTTGGTCATTGTGGTCAGGGATGTTTGCAAGTCCTCTCGAATTTCTGTTACAACTGCGATGTCATCTGCAAACCGGTGCATCTTCATTTCTTCGCCATTTACCTTGATCCCCTTGATACAAATTTCGTCTGCGTATCTTATTGCTTCTTCCAGGTATATATTGAATAACGCTGGAGAGAGGTTGCCTCTGACTCCTGGTCTGACTCCTTTATTTATTTAGGCTTCTATCTTCCTTCTATTTTTCATACGCATTGTGGTAACCTGGTTCTTGTAGAGGCTATATATTATTCTCCTATCGTTGTAGCCTATTCCAATATTGCTTCCAGTAACTTGAACTTTTTGTTCCATTCAACGTTGTCAGAAGCCTTTTCCAAGTCCACGAATGCCACATACAATGGCTTTTTACGTGTACCTATCATTTTCTCGGCCAGTATCCTTAAGCTGAGTATTTCCTCCCTAGCTCCCCGGTTTTTCCGGAATCCGAATTGATTTTCCGGAAGATTCCCTTTTATCATTCCCTCCATTCTTCTGCTAATTATCCTAGTAAGTAATTTAGATGTGTGTGACACCAGGTTCAATGTTCTGTGCTCCTCGCATTTCTCTTTCCTTCACTTCTTCGGGATTGCGATCATTTCACTCTTCTGGAAGTACTCTGGTAGGCTAAAACTACGGTAATATTTTTTCCTTCTATGTTTCATATGTTAATGGTGCTGTGGTGTCCTAGTGGGTAGAGCACTGAGCTACCGACCGGAGGGTCTCGGGTTCAATTCCCGGGCAAAAGCCTTGCTGGACACCCCTTTTAAAAATTCTCGCGATTTCCTGTCATGTCAGAACTTCTGAGGAATGCGCAGGTGGGAGTCTTAGGAAATCCCAGGGAAAGGAACTAGCCCCTTTACCCTAAATGTGTGAATTTCACACGCCAATGGCTCAGTACGGGGTGAGCTTTAACCATACCTTTCGAAAACCAACATTCAAGTTGAGCACCATTTTAATGATTTTTACTGCTTTTCAATCCTTAGATTTGTAGCCTCCAGTTGCCCACGATTCATTGCAGGCACGTAGCCAGAAATCTGCTTCGGGGGGAGAGGTTAATTCTTGCGTAACTTGAAACAAATTGCCTTGCCCATTCGGTGCCGACATGTTACAAATCTCTTCCCTTAATTTTCGGTGCTTGGTATTTTTTTTACAGTGCCCATACTTATCTCTTCTCACTGGCAAAGTTCACTGCTAAAATCACAGTAACAAAAGTTTTGGGAAAATTTTCGGGGGGGGGGGGGTTAAACAACATTATTTAGGTTAATATTACAGCTGAAGCACCAGAAGCCCCCCCCCCCCCCCACTGGTTAAGTGCCTGATTCATTGTCATCTTATTTGTATTTCAGTTCTCATTTTCATTCCCTATAAACATGAAGAATGTCAGAGAAAAAAAGTGAAAATTACAGATTGTCTAGATTTATATGGAGGAAAATTCAACTTTATTTCAAATTCCATAAAATTAGTGAATCATGAGTGAAATGGTTCCTAAGGATGGTGGACAAGCCGGTGTGAGCCACGAATTGGTGAACCGAACAGGGCTATATACGAAAGTGAACTGAATCATGGATAAGGTAGGTACCAGGAGGATTCAACTTCTGGTCAAAGTTGAAGGCTAGAATGTGATGGAAATATGAAGATGGCAAGTGTACATCTTTCTACAGGCATGCACTCAACATGGTCTTTCTATCTTTCTTTGTAATTTAATGCTACTTCTGTTACGCGTTGTATTTCTTATTCTTGCCTTATGTCATCGTTTTTTATGTGATCCAGACGTGTACAGCGTTTCGCAGGTCTAAGGAATTTCATTTCTGACGTTTCAATGAGTTTGAATTCCCTTGTTATAGGTTTTCAGGCTTATGATCTTTATAGTAATGTGGGGACTGCCATTATTTTGTCAAAATTTATTTGAGTTTCTTTCGCAGTATTTCCCTTTCCTTAATCAATTTATTTGTAACTTAATTCGTGCAACCAAGTCGGACAATCAAGTGTAGCAAGATTAGTTAGTTCGGGAACTAAAAATATTTTGACCATGTTTTGTTGGACGAATCAAATTTATTCCCCTTTAAAATTACTGAAGAATATTTTGTACGAAATTTTCTGCTAGTATTATATTATCCAGAAGCAACCAACCATTGGGCTGATGTGTTTTCTGTCTGCTGAGACCATGCTGCAAGCATGCCCTAAACTCGTCGAGTGAACTTCACACATTTGGGCAGAGGGGCCATTTGAGATAGGGGGGGGGTCTCTCTCATCAATATAAAGTCGTCTCTATCAATCTATAGATTTATCATAAAAAGGGTTGAGTCCGGCTAAAATTTGTAAAACCGGTGTTTTTATTGAAAACCTACAAGTTACATAGAATTTCTCCATTTCATATTGATATTATTCGAATGGGGAAATAAATTCAAGGATATAGCCCAAAAACATTTTTATTTCCTTTGGAAATACACTCAGCCATGTTTCACCACCCAGTCATAAATGTAAATGCTCCCTCCTGTAAATGCTCTGCAGCATTTACAAGACAGATATTATTCCAGACCATTTATTTGCATTGGAAACTTGCACTTCCTGTAAATGCTCTGCAGCATTTACAGTTTCCAATGCAAGTCAGGGGTCTGGAATAATAACAAAGTACTGTTCAATTTATGAGGCATTGAAGTAATATTACAGCACCATTTTCTTAAATGTAATAGAACAAAGTGTCTTTACCTGCCTTTTACTCACATTTTACACGAAAATCCAAGAACTAAGGGATCCAAAACTCCAAGGACCAGGTGTATTTTGCATGGAAGTGGCTTATTGTTTCGCGGAAGAATTTGAGCTTAAATCGAAAGGCCACATTTTTGGGAAGGGGCTCTATGTGGGCTTGCTTTCAAATCGCCCAACGAAATACGTTGAGAGAGAGAGAGAGCCTGCGTGTCTCCGACGATCTGTATAGCGATGGAAATAGCACCGGTCTTGCCGTCCGAAGCCAAACAACCTCCCTTGCTGGCGAGTGTTTGCCTTCGAGAAAGGAGAATTGCCGCAGGCCAAAATAAAAGGTAGCAATAATAATAAAAATTCTCTGAGTGCGAACGATTTGAGGTTGGTCATTGGCCAGTAAAAGCAACAGTTTCCATGCGACAAGGACATTTGCCTTTCCTCTTCAAGGCTGCGTAAGCCGTCGGGCTCGCTCAACATATTGACGGTCAATGCCAGTGAAGCCGAACCGAGCGTTCGAGAGAAGAAAACGAAGCGTAATAACTCACGGGAGCATTATCCGAGAGTAATGAGCTAGCGAAATTCAGGCGACGTATCAGCAGTCATCCGAATCCTTTATAATTCTGGATTTCGGCGCAAAAAGGGTCGTCTGACGTAAATGATGCTTCCTGGGTATTCTTCAGTAATTGTAATATACCAGAAATGATGCGTCAATATAATATTATGGCACTAGCCAAAATATAATGTAAGCTCAATTTCCTCTTGCCTGAATAATAGGGCACATTCGGAAGCTGACGGTGTCCGGCTAGACTACGTGGTTTCCCTTCTAGATGAGGGTAAGAAAAACAATGCAATGCCACAAAATATATGATTTAGTGCGCTCACGACCATGGTTTTGATGCGTTGTATCATCATCAGGTGATGTTCACGTATCTCGGCGTGACCCCACGAGAAAGGCACTGATAGATATAGATAGATATTTTTTAATGCTCAAACTCATACATATAATTACACAATGAATGAAAAAACTTGAGCCTTAGGCAGCTTACAATGGGAACCCTGAATAAAGCTACCATCAGAAACAATAGTGTTATAATTCAATTATTGTACAATCAAAAGCATGGCGTAATAAAAATTAAGAAATATAAAAATTAACAAAATGTAACCAAAAAATGTGTATAATTGACACAACAAGATTGGCAAATAGTATTGGAAAATGATATAGTTTCTGTGCATATAGTTTTCTGTATATATAGTTTTCTGCAAATTCATATATATAGAACATTTAGTTTTCTGTACATTCATAGATGATTTGTTATGAAAAAACCATATTCTTAGGTAATTTAAGTCATTTTGCATATCATATCTTAGACATTCCCATGTAAAATTACTGTAACATAGTGCAAAATCACCCGTAAAGGCAGTAATCTGACCACGAAAGTCGTGGCAACAAAGGTCATTAATATATACCAAAGCAATTCAGGGCCTAAGATTGAACCCTGAGGTACCTACACGAGAGTTAATATATATAAAATAACTGTAATGATTATTATTGAAAACACATTGCGACCTCTTTGTTGGGTAACTTTGGAGCCATTTTGAACAAAAGTATAGAGTGCAGATGTCCAAAGTGAGGTAGAGTGAAGTAACGGTTAAAATACAATAATACAGAATAATACACTGGCTATTAAAATAGATGTTTAGAGAAGAAATCCTTTGCTTGATGGTTAACTTCCGGTAAATGCTAGCCTTATTGGCGTTGCTGGCGCACTTGATTAAGTTGACGGTGTCCGGCTTGACTACGTGGAGTTCCTTCATGATGAGTGTCAGTAATACACTTCTGATAATGATGCCGGTACAACCTGATGACGATGCAAATCATTGAAACTATGGTAATGAGTGTAATAAATTAAATATTTTGTGGGCACATTTGGGATAAATATTGGGAATATTAATTATTGAACGAGTTAATTCTCTAGCACATAGCGGACGTGACAGGGACGGAAAAAAGTTTAAGAAAGGATCGAGTTGACATTGACTAGATATCACTTGAAGATCGTTTAAAAAACTAAGGTAATCTTATATTTCAGAAGCTAACAAACTTTACCTGGAGCTAAGATGCCGGTGGACCTTCATCAGAGGTGACCAATGAAGCTTGTCCAATGACCAATATACCTGCGTTTCACGAGTTTATTTTTATTAGGGTTCTCACGGACGCATTTGCCTTCCCGGATGAGGAGTAATTCCCAGGGGATAACTCGTCACTCTTGACGGGTAAGGAAAACTATCGAGCTCAAAATAGCCATACCTACTCTCTCCACCTTCGCCAACTCGTCTGACCTGTCCACCTGATCATGCTGGAGAGTTAATGAAACGATTTTGTTCAAAATTTGTTCCTGCATCACAATTGTCGTAATTGACTATCGCTCCCATATTAAAGTATGTTAAAATTGGGGCAAATTGGCTGAATATTAAATATTAGGGGAAAATTTTAAATCCAAAAGCCAATTTAAAGGGGAGGGAACAACCTCCGATACCGATATTTCGGTCAACTAGGTCAAGATAATCCACAGGCAGAATCAGAGAGATAGGTGTGAGTAAGCGATGTGCTGAACTCAGAGAGTATATCATGATGCTCATTGGTCCGGTTTGTGTTGACGTCATATTTTGAAGTATCATATACCTGGATACACTCTCCGACTTCAGCACTTCTCTTACTCACACCTATCATCCCTTTTCCCTCTGCGAAAATTCACCTGGTTGACTGAAATATCGGTATCGGAGATTCTTTCCCCCTCCTTCAATTTGCTTTTGGAATTCAATTTCCCCCCCGAATTTTTCCCATGGTAAAGTATTACGCTATTAAATTTAGAGGGTGTTTAGGAGATTTGGCGACCCAAAAAGAATACTTACCCAATTCAGGCAAACGTGGACTTCCGCCCAACTGCTCTGGAGACACAAATATTAGCCCTGGGAACTGGAGGAAATCCGTCACCCCGCTTGGGCCTCACCCCATTGAAAGGGGCCCCAAGCACTCACCAGCTGCCCGTATCTCCTTGGTCCTCTGCAACGGTCCTTTACTTGCCAATACCTCCTTCTCCAATGCATCCAGTCCCTGATACACCTCTCCTGGACGTTCACGAGAAAATATGTTTTAGTCATAGATTCAAAGTTCTGACTCTCCATTTGCCCACCACAACTCCTAGATAAAATTCAGGGGGAACATTAATGTGATAGCATCATACGCATATCCGCTTGTACATATTGCTAAAAAACGTACATGTAGACATTTTACGTATTTGCGGGAGTGAATTTTACCAATTTCAGTACCTCACTTCGCATGAAATGCAAGTAACAAATAGTGGAATGAGAAAGGTTACGTTAATACAATGAAGAGATTATTTGATAGAGGTTAAGATCGACTGAAAAGCTATGCTAAAATATACAGACGCAAATGGCCAGTATTGATGACGATCCTACATCTACATAATACCCTGCAAGCCGCCATAAAGGTGTGTGGCTGGGGGTTAATTCTCACCAAACATGCATTACATATCATGCATAAAAAAGGATTAGTATTTATATACTGTTCTAACCTACACTATTAAAAAAATAGCAACGCAAACATGCTAAGACATGCTGTTAGTTGGGTTAGCTTCAAGTCCTTATACCAACATGCAGCTAACAATTTTATCCATTGCTACACTCGTACTGGATATATTTACCGTTATTCATTACGATTGATTCTATACAAACACTATCTTTGAGTGAACGGGATACTCCATCTAATTAGTTTGCTCCTCGGTCGATATTTGTATATGAAGTCCTGGGAGTATGTGGGTAGGCGTCTATATTCTGTGACATCCAGGAAGCTATACAAAGTCAAAGCATCTTACGAGTGGAGAATTAAAGTGGGATTCAATATAGAGTGAAGAATACCTTTTGGGAGGCATAAAAGTGAAAGCTCGAAACGGTTTTTTCGAGCATTACTCATTTAACATTTTTTTCAATGCAACAAGTTGCACTTACATTTTTAACAAAAAGTCAACAAATCTGTGTTGCAAGAATAGAATCCTGCATGACAGGTCTGTAGTCTGTCTTTATCGTGGGGAAGACACATCCGGGAAACATGCGGCCGAGCCAAGAGAAAGCTAGGATTTATCAAAAGAGTACTTGGGAAATGTGATGAGAAGACAAAAGAGCGATGTTACTTTTCACTAGTTAGGCCCCACCTTGAATATGCAGCCAGTGTATGGGATCCTAATGAATGAGGTTTGATCAGAGAACTAGACTGTGCAGCGTAGAGCAACTAGGTTCGTCAAAAGGTGCTACGATAGGTTGAGTAGTGTAACAGAATTAATACAAGAATTAGGGTGGGAATCATTATCAGAGCGTAGGTTAAAGTACAGATTAAATATATTACAGAAATGTCAATCGCATAGCTTTACTAAAGGTGTTAAGTACATTAAAAAAACCATCGTATTATGCTAGATTCGACCAGATAAATAAGATTAGAGAGATTGATTGTCGTACTGATAGATTCAAAATAGCATTTTTCCCCCGTACTATAAGAGAACAATAGGCAGCATAGCTAAGGGATAGGTGTAGTGCATGATGCATATATCAACCCCTTAAATACTATACATACTAACAATCTAGTTGCATGAGACCCTATAGTCTCTTGTTTGCATGTTAATAGTGCATGCTTGGGGATCTTCACCCCCTGCTACACACCCTCGCGGTGGCTTGCAGTGTATCGTGTAGATGTAGATGTAGTCTTTCCACGCGTTCCAAAAACCCATTCTTCGATCCAAAGGCCGGTGAAGTGCTAGACCCCCTCGAAATCCACACAGCATACCCGCCCGGCTCCCTCCATATTCCACGAATAATCGAACAATTCTTCCGACCTTAATCCGACCGAATGCGAAATTCCCGCCCGCTGTCCCGCTCGACACACATTCCCCGACATCATTTTTCGTTTGCCGCCCTCCGACCCGACCGGTGCACCAGTTCTAAAATAGTTCCCGTAATGCGCATGCTGTTAGTCACGTTTTACAGTACCTCCAAACCACTTCCTCTTCGCTCGACTCCCTCCACTCACGCCGCCATCTTTCGCCGAGACGTATTTACGACCGCCCCCCTCCCCCGTACCCACCGTCCACCCCCGCGCCTAGGATCCCCGCCACTTCTTCCCTCCTTTGTTTCGCTATTTGACGACAGCGGTCGCTCCCTCCCTCCCTATCTTCAGGTGCCCCAACGTCCGATGCCTCGTCCGGATGCCGTGGGATCAGCCTCCCCGTTATGCCCACCACCACTCGACACCGCAGCCACCACCCTCCCCCTCTACCTCGGCCCCATTTCATCCCCCTCCGCCGCACTTCGGGTTCTTGCCCACCCACTCCAAGTGCTATCCCATCCACGCTTGTCACATCCTCCTCCGCAGTCCAGCCACTCTGGAACAGCGAGAAATTCCACCCGCTCTCATTGACCTGCCCGACATTTGATCAGCATTACGACCTGGGGTCTAATGGGGTCGTTTACCATATTTTTTTATTGCCGAATCTGATAGAGTTTGTAAAATAAAAAGACACGTATTTTTCCGTTTTTTGATCCGTCAATTATTTACCGAGTTACATGCGGCGAAAAACTGATGTTTTTTACCCTTTCGGAAAAGTGGGCGTGGTGCAATCTCTGACGTATATTGACTTCGTCCAATCACAACTGAGCCCGCGAAGCTACATTGCCTTATCGCAATGGGGGGAACACAGCTGTCTCGGCCAATGGGAGCGATTACGACAGCATCTGTGCGAGCAGACCTTCCGAGAATCCCCTTCCACTCCTTTCCCTTCCCCTAAAAGCAGTCAAGGACGGAAGGAAAATGACGTCAATGATATCAAAGCAGCATTTTCGGTGGGCGTCACCTTTTGCTTATTAAAAATTTTGATTTATGAGTGAATGGTTGTGGTTAGATTATTCATTTTTTCACGAAAATTCTTTTTTCGTTTCCATCTAACGATTTCATGTACAAAATTGCGATTATGATTCCGAGTAAACGCCCCCATTCAGGACAATCAACATTGCCAAGCCACTGGCGTGAATTTCGCATGACGGCCTTGAAAACTCCCAAGTAATTTTTTCAAAGCATAACGGTTTATGGAGGCTCTGACGGGAAAACTTCGATTGCATGAAGTAAATTTGAAGCCGGCCAGTTTCTCAAACTCATTTCCTAATGCATATATTTCCCAGTCTCATGTGGCACTCTATGGATCAGAGACATGGAACATCGGTAAAGGAGACAAGAAAAGAATTTAAGCCTTTGAAACATGGTGCTGGAGGAGAATGTTGAAGGTTAAATGGACAGATAATGTGAGGAACGAAGAGGTGTACAGTAAGCAGGGACAATAAGGAAAAACCCTGCGGCAAATAAGAACCAAATAGATTGAACAAGCCTGGATACACAATGAATTAGTAAGAAATATAATAGAAGGGAAAATTGAAGAAAAGGTCCCGCGAGGAACACCAAGGGACAAGTATATAGGGCATATAAAGAAGGAAGTGAAAGAAAAATACATATCAGGGGGATCGGGTTGGTGTGGTGGTTAGAGTATTGGCCTCCCATCCCGAAGGCCCGGGTTCGATTCCCGGCAGTGGCGGATTTTTCAGTGGAAAACCACTTGAGTGCCTAGAGGAGGGCATTTCAAGTACAGTACTCCGTCCGTCGCATA
This sequence comes from Platycnemis pennipes, assembly GCA_933228895.1. Lineage (NCBI taxonomy): Eukaryota > Metazoa > Arthropoda > Insecta > Odonata > Platycnemididae > Platycnemis > Platycnemis pennipes. The sequence goes on along the minus strand of OW121854.1, from coordinate 118,916,008 downwards.
GGACGTTAAACCGTGGTCCCCTTGGCGCCTTTCGTTAAGAGTAGGCTAATGCCGACGCCGGGTTTCTCTCCACCCTTCCTCCGTTCCCAAAAAACTCCTACCATTACCAAATTACCCACCTATCCTATATGGCGCAAATGACCTCAGCTGTCGGTCGCCTCCCCTAAATAACCAACCAACCAAAAACATAGCAGGGCGTGAGGGAATTGACACTGAAAGGGGCAAAATGGAGGGCTGAAGTAATCCAATCCTAGGATTGAAATACTGATGATGATGATATTTCCCTGTACGTGCAGAGATCGGGAACACTTGAGAAATGTCACAGCGAAGTACTCAGTTGCTCCGTGCAGGGAAGTTGTCGATTTTATGCAGTGGTTCTCTTGAAAATAAGGGGGTAAGTGTATTCTTCGTTGCTTGAAGCAATGGGATGGGAGAACCTGCAAACATGAAGACAGCATGACAGGGCCACAAGGATGAGAGAAATACATTGCACCACAGAATATTCGTTTTTCCCAAACAATTCGTGGCCATAACTACTTCAAGACTTCCCACACCATGATGCCTTCATAAAATAAATTTACCTTAACATGAAAATGAAATTGCACACATTAGAATAATACGGATTAATAAAATATGCGGAGATTAAATTGAGATGTTGGATTTTTTGGGATTTATATATGCCTACATGAAATAATTATACGTATAATGTATGCTTGTAGTATTCTCAAATGTTTCTTTGCATGTTTGGTGAAAAGTGGAAGTTTCAATGGATCATGGGTGTTTTCAAGTCTGCTTCCGTACTAAAAGGCGCTTCAAGGCGGAGGAAAGGTGTAAGGATAGGAATGGAAGGGATGGCGCGTTGTAATGGTTGTCACACTCTTCCTATGATGGTCTTAGAAATCTCTCCTTAGGTAGGTAGTATGAGTACACTTTGGTGCATGAACTAAATGCATGTTTGATGATTACTTACCCCTGCCACACACCCTTGAGGTGACTTGCAGGACAGCCGGTAGGTATAGATATAGCACACCTATAAGTGAAGGGATTGAATGCTATAAAACTGCAAAGGGGAAGACATAGGTAAACCCAACTGTACAAAGTCATCTGTGATGTGAACTTAGCAATAGAGATATACCTACATCTACATCTACATAATACCCTGCAAGCCACCATAAAGGTGTGTGGCAGGGGGTGAATTCACACCAAACATACACCACATATCATGCATAAAAAAGGATTAGTTTTAATATATTAGTCTAAAGTGCAATATTAAAAAAAATGAAAATAGCAAACTATGCATGCAAAAACGTGCTGTTAGTTGGGTTACCTTCAAGTCCTTACCAACATGCAACTACCTATGCTATGGATTCAATCACTCATATTGGACATATTCATATCCCACATGGGCCGCTATTCATATCCCTAATTGTACGAGGAAAAAAGGAAATTTTGAATCTGTCAGTTCGGCAATCAATTTCTCTAATTTTAAGTCTACCATAGTAAGTTGGGGTTCGCAAAATATATTTAACGTCATCACCGAAAATATTATCTTGGAATTTATTTAGGAAATAAAGTCTAAATTTCAACCTGCGATCTGAATATTCCCATTTACTGATCCCAGCTACTTTTCCCATGATGATCTGCGATGATTCCCATTTTAATTCATTTAATAGATTGGTTACGTTAATGTAGTTATCGTACAATTTACAACCTTTACAAATCTTGTCGATCTTCGCTGCACACGTTCAAGTTCGTTATTTGACCGATTTCGTAGGGATCCCATACACTGGCAGCATATTCCAAATGAGGTCTAACAAGGGAAAAGTAGCTGATTTCTCGTACATGTTCGTCACATTTACCCAATACTCTTGCGATGAATCCCAGTGTACGATTAGCTTGATCCATTATTTCACGTATGTGTTTACCCCAGGAAATATCATGTGTCAGTCTTATTCCAAGATATTTAATGGATTCCAAAAAGAGATGAGATCAAACCACGGGCTTCCGAATGAATCTTGATATCACTTTATAGAAATAGAAGAGGGCAGAGAAATGCTAAATCTTTTGGGTCATCAGGCTGAAAACACATCCCTCGAAAATTAGAATCTGAAGAGTTCCAGAATGAAGACCAATGTGGCTCCATGTTATACAAGAGTACAAGAAATGGAATTTCGGCTTTAAGGCTACTCAATGGAGAAGAAACGGGAAGAAAAAGGTGGATGTTCTTTGCGATTATGGCGTTGGTGAAAGATTTTGACAAAATGGAATTCATTGCTGGTAATTCTAAAATAAATTGGAGTTTCGTACCAACATTGACCCAAGAGTTATCCGTTGTGTTTATAAATACCAGATGGCTGACATTGATTTAGAATCCAGCAATCAAGAATAAACCCAGCAAGACCAAAGAAAGGAATAAGAAAAGGTCCGTGATTAATGCCGGTGACTGTTAACGTCTACATCGGGAAAGCCATTAAATAAGTCAATTAGAAGGCTTCAAGACTAAATATCCTGGATTTCTGGAAAGAAATTAGTATACAGTTATTTGACGTTGGCATGGCGGTCAAGCCATGAAGAGAAGACTTTAAGGTACCTTGAAAGATGTTGACTAGATTTCACTTGGAAATCAATAAAAAGAAAATAGAGAAGATAGTGTAGCAGAAGAGAAGGGGCCATGGCCAATGCTAAACACCAAGATAAAAACTGAAATAATTGCGAAAGTGTTGCTAGCTGGAATGCCGAAAAACCAACAGAAGCGATGGACCATTCCCACAAGTGAGGGACCTGTAAAAAGGAAATAATCTGTAGAATATCCCAGGCGAAGGGGGCGTTTTACGTAAAGAAACATTAATTTACACCTGAAAATACAAGCTAGGAAGTAAGGTGATACTTCATTAGGACGTATATCTAAATAAAGCTCGATTAAATCTGGTGCACGGACGATTGGAGCAGCAGAAGACTCAATAAAGTGAGAAGAGGTATCAACATAAATATACTCTCAAGTTAATAAAATTCCTAAAATAATATTGTGAGTACATACTAGTAACAGTCAAAGGTTTACCGTAAATTTTGGAATAATTCATTCTAGTTTCTTTTTCTCACTCACTCCTTCACTATTGGCAAACTTTAAGAAAACCATGGGAATCAAATTGAATGGAGTAAACTTTATGATAATAACACCGGAAAACAAATTAATACACTTATGCATGCCAAGCAAACTGCAAATGTTTTCAGCGATACATATTCTCAAGAGAAAACACATATTCTCTTGACCATGGCCCCTTCTCTTCTGCTACATAGACTCAAGTGCAGGAAGATAGTGAAATATAGAGAAAAACACCGTCGTTTTTTTTAAATACACCTTGGAGCTATCTTATCTGAGAAAGTGAAAGCAAAGTGTAAACTTTTATTTCTTTTATATCGCGTCAGTTGCCCAAATTAATTATGCATGGCTCTCTTTGCGCTTTCGTGCGTAACTTTGTCCGCAAATCCAATGAGAGCATCGACGATTGCGTAACCATTCCTCCCGAAGAACGTTAGCAAAAAACAGCTGAATTCCACTGACCTAGACACCTGCCAAAAAGTAGAGCAAAAAGATCACGCGTAGACACGGACTCGGAAATAAATACGCGAGGCGCTACTGACATACCGAACGTGCTCTCAAGGAGTTCCGCTACCTTGGTGGAACGTGAATACCTCCGGGATGCTAAGAGTAACTCTTTAATCTTCATCTTTTGCCCCGGATGCGACTGCACTACGTTCCCATTGCAAGAGAAACGGGATATGATCGCGAAGGGGGAGAACAATTAGCTTCCAATGGCATAAAAATTGCAGATCTGACTATTTGCTGTGAGGGAAAGAAATATAAGTACAAATAATACTCTAAACTTATTGATAACTTATTCTAGGAAAATGTACTCACCTGAAAACAAAAATAAAAAATCACCAGCTAATCGGATGAAATCAATGTTGAATGTTATTTTTTATTACGCATATTGCATCAAAAATGCAATATGGGCCATGAAATAGAAAAAGTGTATTAGAAATAAATTCAGTCAAATTTGAGAACTGGATTCTTGTATGTTCAATATTCATATTCAATATTCTTGTATGTCCATTATAGTAGAACAAGTGAAAGAATTTTTTTGAGCCGGAACCTTAACGATTTTTACGAAATATTACCCATTTGGTTATTAAGGTATTCATCACGTGTTTTAAAGTAATTAAAATCTCTTTTAGGACGGAAACCAGATTTCGCAGCAAACGCGATAAGATTGAGATATAGATAAAAAAAATGAACAAAAATGTGAATCAGAAGCACGGGAGGCGGAATCTATGCATAGCTTTATTTGCCGATCTTTCAATGCGTTTGCCATTTTTTGGGAACAGTGCACTGCTTCGTCCACGAACAAATCCACTCAACCCTCCCAGTAAAGTGTTATTTTTGTAGAAACTGAACACTTTTGAATAGGCCGTGAAAAAAATTAGTAAAAACACTTATAAAAACAACAAAATTTTAAATTGTATAACAGTTAACACAAAAGTGTGATGACTTCTTTTTCTGTTTTACCAGCCCGAAAATTGAACCCCTTCTAAGAGTCTAAGAGACTCCCTCATCAGCAGCTCACGGTTGGTTGAGCGTTTAATATAATACACTATTGTATTATCCAATTTATTATTACCTATTCGGTTTTCTACCACGCCACATAAATGTTTTAGATATTATGCTTTTTACAACACCGCGGATCCCTACACATCTGGCAATAATAATTAGAACTCATTCGTTGTAAATATAACCTTGCAAGTATGAAACTTCATCATTCTTCGGTAGCAGCACATTTCAAACACTTCCAGCCTTGACATCTCTGACAATAACAGGAGCAGAGAAGTTCAGGCTGGAAACGTTTGAAATGTGGTGCTAACGAAGAATGTTGAAGATAAAATGGATTGACCGAGTGACAAACGAAGAAGTCTTAAGAAGAGTGGGAGAGAAAAGATGTCTACTGAAAACATTAAAAAGAAGACGGGACAATTTAATCGGCCACATCTTAAGACACGATGGCCTGATGAAGACCATCGTCGAGGGAAAAGTGAACGGGAAGAATGGAAAAGGCAGGCCTCGTATGAGATACATGGAACGTGCTGTGAAGGATGAAAAAGAGAGGAGTTACTTCAATATGAAGAGGTTGGACGATAGAAGAATCAAGTGGAGGACTGCGGCAAACCAATCCTAGGATTGTTGACCGATGATGATGATGATGATGATGGTGGTGGATGACTGACAAATTCTACATGAAATTTTACATTCACTTCGGGAAAGAGTCTGATTTTCGAGGGTGCGTGCTTGCGTACCGGACTGCATCCGCCACCCTAGCGACTTAAGGCGGGTTTATAGAAACAACGCTAAAATAACTTAAGCCCTTAACGTTAAATTAACGTAACGCCCGTTGGGCGTATTAGAAAAAAATAGCGAGGACTGGGTCGCCACCTATCCGCTATTTTTCGAACTAATCGCGAATTCTCAGCGTTAAACATATTCTTCAGTATTCACTGTCGGAAAGATTTTGGAAAACTCTTGTCATACATATAGGAAAACTGCGGAGGAATCTGCGAACTGCGAACAATCCGGAGGAAAACGGAGTAGACGTCTATTACCCATTTTTCATCCCGTGATGTTTCCTTGTACAATTATGGATGTGAATATCTGTAAATATATCTAATAGTATAAATACAAGTGTATCAATGGATAGCACAGGTTGTTGCATGTTAGTGTAAGGACATTAATCTAACCCAACTGACAGCATGGTTTTGCACGCTTACTTTGCTATTTTTATATTATTTTTAAATTGTGAAGTTAAGACTAGGATATAGCTACTTATCCTTTATTATGCATGATATGTAATTGCATGTTTGGCGTGAATCCACCCACTCCCGCACACGTTTATGGTGTCTGGCAGGGTATAATGTAGATGCATTTAATATCACTTGCTTACTCTCGCTTCAATGTATTCGAGGGGTTCAAGCGCAGCTTTGTTTCGAGGGGAAAAGAAATCCGAAAGAAAAAGGAAGATTTTCCTCCAGAAGAAAATATGAGAAGTCCTCGGGAACCCAATTGTTTATCATGACCTTGGCTTGTTCCGCTTTTGAGAGACACATATGAGTTCCCTGAGAAGTAGGCTAACGACGGCGGCGGCTCCTCCAGACACAAATGGGAGCATCGTCCATGTGGTTCATCATTGTTTCGTGACTAGAACATCACTCACGGACCACGTCTCCCTGAGGATCCACTGAATAGATTTCGTTGTCAGATTCTGGAATGAGAGCCAGAAACGAGGGTAGAATCAATCTACATCTATCTACATCTACGATACCCTGCAAGCCACTGCTAGGGTGTGTGGCAGGGGGTGAAGATCACCAAGCATGCACTACCGACATGCAAGCAAGCAACTATAGGGTCTCATGCAACTAGATTGTTAGTAACAAGAGTGTTTTAGGGGTTAATACATACATCATGCACTACAGGCTACTCAAAAATATTTCACCTACCAATCCCTTTGTTATGCTGCCTATTCTATTCTCTTATAGTACGAGGGAAATATGCCATTTTGAATCTATCAGTACGACTCTCTATCTCTCTAATCTTATTTATCTGGTTGAATCTTAATAATAATACTCTGGTGTTTTTAATATGTGTCTAACATCTTCAGTAAAGCTACCCGATTGAAATTTCTCTAATAGATTTAATCTGTACCATAACCTACGCTCTGATAATGACTCCCACCCTAATTCTTGTATTAATTCTGAAGCAGTACTCAACCTATCGTAACAACTTTTAACGAACCTAGCTGCTCTACGCTGCACACTGTCTAGTTCTCTGATCAACCCTAATTCATTAGGATCCCATACACTGGCTGCATACTCTAGGTGGGGCCTAACTAGTGAAAGGTAACATCACTCTTTTGTCTTCTCATCACATTTCCCAAGTACTCTTTTTATAAATCCTAGCTTTCTCTTTGCTCGGCCGCATATTTCCCGGATGTGTTTTCCCCACGATAAATCTTTAGTGAAGAGTTTCTTCAATGAAGAAAAATAGAATGTAATTATTAGAAAAAGTCATTTATAACCTCAATGGTTTAAAAAAAATAGCCTTATAAGCTGTATATAACTGTTTGAGTCTATCAATACCGTGACGGCTCTATGATTGTCATTTTGAGCTCTACCGGTTGACGTTGCTTCAGATGGGCATAGAATGCCTTCCAAGCACCTTCAGATTTTTCATTGAAATCCAATGTTGTAGGATGAACCCAATTTTCATGCTATTTCCTTCTCTAGTTCCGCATACTTCCCTCCCCTCATCCTTCTATTCTAACTACCTGTTCCTTTTTTCCCCCAACCATTCCCACTTACCCTAATGCCCTCCCACATTCATGCTTATTCAACATTCATCCAACATGTCCTTCACAACCCTTGCTCCTTATTACTTATCCTCTTACTCTTATTTTCCTAATTTCTTTTCATAATAGGTCAATGACCAATAGTTGATCGTCTCCTTCTCAGTGCCATAAATTCCACTGTGGTTGCTAGGAATTTAAACTCCCTCTTCCTCAAGCCCCTTCTTAACGACCCTATCATTGATTTTCCTCCGATAGTAGATACGAGCGCGTCAAAATCATGTCACAACGGGAAAAGAAGAAAATGCGTAAATTAATAATGCGCATCCATTTCTCCGGTCTCATTCAATCTCGTTCCTGCCAACTTTCTTCTCGCAAACTCATGATACTTGTTTTTCCTCTGATGTGGTTGGGATATACCTCTTTCCTTCGCACAAAACTTATGTATTAGGCCTCCTCTGACATCCACTTGCATCAGCTACATCACGCAATTAATATGCATTTAAACTTCTGGTCTATGGCGTTTGATCTATGAAACATTTTCTACTCAATTTAGTGCAAATACAATAATAATTGGCTAACTGGCTATGAGCGACATGTAGTGTCACGACCTTCTAGTGTCCATGGACAAGTAGGGTTTGAAGTAGATAGGACGAGTTCACATAATGACCAAGGCAAAAAGTATGAGAGAACACTGGTAAATACTATCATCATAAAGTCCATTATTTTTCAAGCTCATAGAAATCATGCTAATCGCTTACAATATAGCTTACAGTTAAATTCTCTTATTAATAATAAAATTAACTTCTCAACTTCATAATGATAAAACTTACGCTCTTCCACCCCTCAATATCTCTCTCATCGTTCCATGGGTACATCAATACTTTTCTTGATTATCTCACATCACATGAAGACATACCATGGATAAAAGATAAGTTAGTCTTCCATTTATTAATGGAATGTATTTTGCACTATGAAGTCCTCCTTTGCTATTAACACAGCTCATCGCAAAAATCTACGTCCAGGGACGTGAAAATATTACCCGGGCGGAATTCGAACCCGTGACCATGGGATTGACACCAGCGAAACCCAGGATATTGTCCAACTATAAATGTCTTCGTGTTCAATTCCGATAGTATAACCGTTCCTTCTGCGTTGCTCGGGAGGTTAGATGATGGGCAAGCAAGGAAGCTGCTCATTAGATGTGACAAATCATCGAAGAATTGGGAGAGGCAAGAAATAAGGAAAATATATTCGTTTGTTTTTATTACGGTAGGCCCTTGGTCATTTGTGCCGATAAGAGAGTATTTGGGAATATGTAGGTATTTATGGTGTGTAGGAAAGGCGGAGAAAAACCCGGCGGATACGTTCGAATGTTCCTAATGAAAAGACGCCAAGGGGAAATTGGTTTATCGAGGATCCGGGTTTGAACCCGGGCTCTAACATTAGGAAGCAACTATTCTATCTACCACAAAGATCAGAACCCCGTTGAAGATCATTTCGAAGACTTTCCTCACTTTAATCGCTAAAATCAATTAAATGTTCATCCGTCGCCTGATTATCGTGATCGCAACAAGCTAGTCATAAACAGAAAGTTGGAAATATTTAAAAAGTAGAGGAAGATGAGAAAAGCCATTCGGAATGTCCAATATTTTCTGAGCAATGTATTGATCGTTCATACAGTTATGTTATGTTATTCAGGGGAGACGACCGACAGCTTAGGTCATTTGCGCCGTTTAGAGTAGGCGGGTATTTGGGTAATGGTAGGAGTTTTTCAGAAAACGGAGCAAGGGTGGAGAGAAACGCGGCGTCGGCATTAGCCTACTCTTAACGACAGGCGTAAAGGGGACCGCGGCTTAACGTCACATCCGACGGACAGAGTACTGAACCTGAATTACTCTCCACTAGATACTCATGTACGGACTTTTACGGTTTGCTACGGAAAAGTGTACCACTACAAGGAATCAAACCCTGGTCCTCGGGGTGGCAGGCCAGTACTCTAGCCACCAGACCAACCCGATCCCCCGTTCATGCAATTACATTTTCCAATAGGAATGAATATAGATTCACCCGAATTACTTTCACAAATAGGTAATTCATCGAGTAACGCATAAGTGTTCCTGTAACGCTACGCCATTGCTTGGCCAGGTTTGGATCCTAACTTTTCGTTCTGTAGATGCTCTATCACCAGAAAACATTCTGTAATCGCCTCAAGTGTCTCGAGATTATAATTCTTTGTGCGCCGCCGCGTCCTCGGATGAAAGCAAGTAGTTCGACTTTACGTCCATTTGCTGAGTAAAGAATAAAGCTCCCATCTTCGGTTTTAGGAAACCAAAGCCGATCGTGTGCATCGTGTTCGTGAATGCCGATTATTAGATGTCTCGTCAGACATCCTATGATCTCTTTGTATTTAGACGAGGTATGGCCATGTACACTCTCAAAGCAGCCATTGAAACTTAAGAATAACCAAATATTAGAACAATTTCTTGTGTTAACGATTAATTGAATAACGTTCTCGCCAAACAGTACAGTAGGAAGGAATTGTGCGAGTAAAATTGTAAGCGATGTTCAAAGAATATAATTAAGATCAAATATCTAGAATTTCGATACATTGATAATTTAAAGCTCGCGTGAGTTTATTGTAGAACTTAACTAGCGTGGCGAAAAATCAAGATATGTCAGACTGAAAGCGCCTCCTTCTCTCTGCGGACATCACAAGTGTAAATGTAGGGTAACCGGTCACTATTACCTCAAAGTCAACCTCACCTTGATTGCACGCGGCGTATTCCGGCGTCCTTTTTACTAATTTATTAGATGATGGGGAAGTTGTTTGCATGATTCTGAAACGTACAGACTTGTCTCCAGTCAAAGGCCTTAAACTAAAGTACAACACGATTAAGGACAGAACGAAAGAGGACAACAGTTAAAGAAAGAGAGAGTAGTTAATTAAGACTCTGGAAAGCAACCAGAACAAGGGAAGAAACTTGGATGGCTCCGCCCACACGACTCAGCACCAGTCGCTGGGAAAAAGCCACATATCCCACATATGGTGCAAGTATTGTCAAGCGAGTACGTACTGGCTACCGTAGGCAAGGGCTATTTTCGGTCAGAATTGCTTGCGATAGTTGGGGGACTAAGCCGATTGAAGATGTTGGGGGATAATTGACGGAAAGGTAGGAGAGGACTGGCGAATGAGGAAGGGGGGAGGGGTGCGAGAGAAGGAGGAGGAGGGGATAATTGGAGGTGGTGGAAGGGGACGAATCTGGAGACGGGGGGGATATTCATCTCGGGAATCAGTCCGTGGCACTCGCGTTTTCACTTCTCCAGATGGAATGCGGGTGATATGCTCGACGCCGTGTCCGCCACTAAAAAGGGGGCGCTTCGAACCACTTCTTCCCCCCCCTCCCCCCCCCCCCACCTCTCCACCCACTGCCTTCCCCCCCTCCGAACTACTTAATACGCCTCCCTTACTTCTCGTCGACTGCTGCGTTCACCTGGATCTCCCGCACGTTCGATTCGTGTAAAACGCTAATGGTGGGTTTATGGAAAAAATGCATGAAATTAACGTTAGCGTGGGCTTAGCGTGAGATACGAGAACCCTCTACCGGCAGTGGCGGCGTTCATAGAAAAAGTTAGCGCGAAACCCGTCTTAAGCTGCGGAAAAATTAGCGAAACCCAGTGGAAACGGGAGCGACGAGGAAGTGTTGCGGGAGCGTCCGAGGGAGTGTTCTGGAAGTAGCGGTCGAGTGCTGCGGGAGTATTCAGGAGGTGTCGCGGTAGTGTCCGGGGAGCAGATTATGGCCCACTGGGAGCGTTTTCGGGAGCGTTTCGGAAGTGATAGGGGAGCGTCGACGCTGGTCCGCGGTGGAGCGGTCGGCCAGCTGCCTGGGAACGTCGACGCGCTCCTGAGAGCGCCGAGAGGCATTCACGAGCCGTTCACGAAATGGTTGACTAGAGCAGGCAATTGTACAGCGGAGCCGTGCCTATTAAGCGTAACAAATCAGCTATCACAAATAAGGCTAATATCACAAAAAATTAACTCAACTTGCATGGGTGCACCTAGCACCAAAATTGCAAAATAAAATGATCACGTTGATTTATGTTTACTCAAACCATATTTCTCGTTCACACACGTACAATTCAAAGCTACAACCTAGCCCTAAGATACCTATCCGCCAGCATTAATCGACCTGTCAATATCAACCTTTCGTTCGACTGTTTCTCGCTTTTCCGTTAGGAACTGCAGGTTAGGAGGCCCTATATATACAGCTGCTGACTGGCATTAAGTCGTTAGTGATAATTAATTTACTAAAATATTGACACTGGAGTATTTTGCGCTCTGAAATCAATTCCTCAATAACCATTTTGTGGTTAAAAATAAGCATGACCGTTATGAATATACATATTTGATATTCTTTATACTCCAGGAGAGATAAATGAAAGAGTCCTCAACAACGTGGCAATCGTCGGACGAGCCACGGGATCCTAGGAACCGGGGAGGTGTCGGAGAGCGTTTGGTTCGCTCCAAAGACAGTGTTCGGGGACGGACTCCGAGAGCGATCATAGAGCGTTTCAACCAGGGATATGATCCGAAAAGGCACTTTACGTTTCGCGCCGTACCAGGGAGGCACACGAACTCGCTCGGCCATTCAAACCCGAAGCCTCGGCTTTGAATGAGACCGAACCCTTCACCGCGGGTGGTTTATAGCACCAACTGACCAGTCACACTATAGTTTATAACTTCTTAAAGTTAAACGTAAATCGAACAATTATGTTCATCTTCGTGTTTTACTATTCACGCTGATGAAAATGGTTTTTTCATCGCAGTCATACGATAGATATTAACCAATATACATGCTTTAGTAATTTTATGTACATTAAACTGGCTTGGTTTACTAATGCACGTAAAATGGTTAATACATATCGTATAACTGTGTTTAAAAAACCATTTTCATCAACGTGAATAGTACAACACAAAGATGAACATAATCGTGCGATTTATGTTTAACTTTAAGAAGTTATAAACTATAGTGTGACAGGTCAGTTGGTGCTATAAATCACCCGTGGTGAAGGGTTGGGTCTTTTATGGTCACATCCCTGGTTTCAACCCGAGAATGTCGAGGGAGCATCTGGTATGCGAAGTGTCGACTGTGGCGGAGTGCTCGGGAGTGTCCCGGGAGCGATCAAAGAGCGTTTCAACCCGGGAGTGGCGAGGGAGCGTTCGGTTCGCTCCAACGACAGTGTCTGGGGAGTGTCCCGGGAGCAATCAGAGAGCGTTTCAACCCGGGAGTGGCGAGGGAGCGTCCGGTGTCGACTGCCGCGGAGTGCTCGGGGAGTGTCCCGGGAGCGTCCCGGGGACGTCCACATACTGCTGAACGCTCCCAGTATACTCCCGCAACACTTCCAGAACACTCCGCCGGACGCTCCCGTTTCGACTGGGAAGGACAGGTCGATTTTGAATTGGCGAGAAATTAACTTAAGGGCGTAGTGTCGTAGTCGTAACTTTAAGCGCCATTCTTCAGTGTTTTGTTAGTATTTGCCAATCATCATGGGAAGAAAACATCACGGGATGAAAAATATTTAATGGCGTATACTCCGTTTCCCTCTAGATTGTAAGGCAGTTTTCCTGCACATATGACAAGAGTTATCCAGAATATTTCCAACAGTAAACACTGAAGAATATTCTAAACGCTGAGAATTCGCGATTAGTTGGAAAAATAACGGATAGGTGATGACCAATCCTCGCTATTTTTTTCTGAAACGACCTATCGAGGTGAAGTTAATTTAACATTAAGTGCTTATGTTATTTTCGTGTTGTTTCTATTGAGATCCTGGCGTTTGATTCTCCTATCTTCCAACCTCTTCAATTCTACGTAATATTCCTCTTTTACGTCCTTCACGTCTTGCTCCATATATCTCATACGCCTTTCCATTCTTCCATTCACTTTTCCCTCGACGATTGTCTTCATTAGATGATCGTGTATTAAGAAATGGCCAATTAAGTTGCTTCATTTTAGAGTTTTCAGTCCCTCTTTTCTCCCACTCTTCTTAAGGGGCCCTGGGACATAGCTGTTTTTCAGACCTATTTTTCAAGGAAGATTGCTCCAACAGGAAGCCAGATATCGGAATGCGGTTTTCAGTAATTAAAAGAGAAAGTATCAAACTATTACTCTATAATCCTAGATTTTACGTAATAAGCCTTGTTAAAAATATATATCGATGTAAAAATAGACCTTTTTGTTGCAAATATTGGGAGACAGAGGGGCTATTTTTTTAACTTTCGTTATTATAGAGTACAAGATTCAAGCTTAGTCTGTTGGATCCTTGAAAATTATTGATTTTTATTAAAAGACACGCTGTTGAGATATTCTGAAAGTAATTTATGTTTTTCGCCAACTCCAGCCCAGGGATACGCCTCGAGCGTCGTGCAAATCACTAAACAGTTCACACATTCTCCGCCTACTGCGCTACTCAAAAAGCGGCACGGTCCCTCTACCCTATATCCTAAAACGGTATCCTTGAGGTGTTGGAGCTGGGGGAAGGGAAAGTGCAGGCGGGCGGGAAGCAGAGGCGAGTGAGACGGAGTGTCTGGTTTACTGACGGGTTGTTTCTTGAGTCTCTGTTTGGTTGTCGCTCTCGGGGTGTCTAGTAATAGTCAAACTGACTAATAGTCAAGTCTCAAAATGTCATCGGAAGCGTACTGATATCGGAAAATTAAAGTAGGCAGTCGCTTGACATTTTCGATGGCGAGGAAAAAAAGAAAGGGTGAAGTTTTGGCCAAGCGGAGGGAAGAAAAAAGGTAAATATTGTCATTTTTTGTGAAAACACTATCTTAATGTAATGATATATTCATGTGTAAGTATGCAAATTTCTATTATCCGAAACAGGCGTCTCAAAATAATGGGAACAGAGTCGCACGTAGGAGGAACTTCTTGCGCTATTGAAGAAATCCCGTCCAATATTGACGATTCAGTAGCTGACGAAACTTTGCATGATTCATTTGACGATATGGCAATTGCCGAAGAAGGGAAAAACGAAGGCATACCTATCCGGCGGAGTAACGGGAAGAAGAATTATCGACTTAAAATATTCGACAAATCGGTTTCCAATTTACTGAAAAGGTTTAACCTAAATTTCAACCTGCGTTTTGATAGTAATTCCCAGCCTAGTTCTTCTATTAAACTCGTAACACTTATACAATTATCATAGCGGCCTTTAACAAATCTAGTGGATCTTCTTTGCACACGCTCTAATTCTTTTATCATACCTTCCTCGTACGGATCCCATATACTAGCGGCATATTCTAAATGAGGCCTGACAAGTGTAAAATAGCTTCTAGTACTCTCTCATCGCATTTGCCTAGAACTCTTTTTACGATTCCTGATATATGGTTTGCTACACTAGTTATTTCCCTGATGTGTTTCCCCCACAGCATGTCTTCAATGTTGGTGACGCCTAAGTATTTAATAAATTCTACGTTAGATATTTTCTTTTCTTTGATGCAATAATTTTTCTGGGGAAAGTTATTTTTCCCAAAGTTCTTTATCGCGCATATCTTCAAATTTAATTCTGGCTGCCAACTATCGCACCAATCATCAATCGCATATAAATCCTTAGCTAAAGAATGACTATCCTCTTAATTTCTTATTTCCTTATACACTACTGCATCAGAAGAAATACGTAAATATGAAGAGATTAGCCGACAGGACTCAGTGGAGAGCTGCGTCAAACCGATCTGAGGAATGATGACCAATGATGACTGCTGCATCATCGGCAAAAAGACGGAGCTTGCTATTTTTAGCTACTGTATTCAAGTCATTTACGGAGAGAGGAAATGAAATTGGGCCTATCACGCTGGGGAACACCCGATGTAACTTTTACTTCGCCTGAGGTGACACCATCTAATACCACCCTTTGAACGCGTTCATGTAGGAAATCTCCTATCCAGCCTACCATATTACTGTCTCCCGTATGATGCTAACTTCGCGAGTAAATTACATTACCTTATCAAACCTTTTCTAAATTTAAAAACGCTGCGTCTACCTGTACGTTACCTTCTCCGAAACTAAAATATCATGAACAAAAAGACCTAATTGATTTTCGCAGGACCGTCCCTTTCTGGACCCATGCTTATTTGTTATCAATAAATCCTGGCTATCGAGGTGTCCCCTTATTGATGTAACTATCATATGCTGTATAATTTTGAACGACAGTGACGTTATTGATATTGGTTTATAATTCGATGGATGTTCCCTATCGCCACTTCTAAAAATTGGGATCACGTTTGCTATCTTCCAGTCTTTGGGAACCGCGTGTTCTTCGAGGGATTTGTTAAATATTACTTTAAGATACGGTGCCATTTCGAGAGCTATTTCTTTATACACACGAGCAGGAATTTCATCAGGACCTGAGGACTTGTTCGGGCTATCGTATTTTAGTAAGGATACGATTCCGCTATAAGATACATTTATCGATCGGGGGCATTATTTGCTGAAATCGGTCTGGTATGGTTTCGAGCAAACTACGCTTAGATTGATTAAAAACGCTCTGGAAAAATAATTCAACAAATTAGCCTTATCTAATTATTTCGCCCCTATACCCTTTCAAGGAATTAACAGTTGAAATTTTAGTTCACTGTACTTCCCTAACATATGATCAAAATGCTTTCGGATTCCCCTCTAGTTGTTGTCCAAGTACTTTTCTCTTGAAATCACTTTACGCTTTTCTAAGGGCTGTTTTTGCGGCTGCTTTATATGTAACGTTCGATTATTTTTTAGATCGCTATTAGCTACATTTTTCTTAGTTTCGCGTGGATAACTCGTTGTCGTTTTAAACATTTTTACAACCTCCGCGTTGGACCACCTTGGTTCCCTATTCTCACTCTTATACTCACTCACCGTGTAATTTGGAGGAACTCTTTCCATGTCTGTATCACTATTTTTTCTGATGTTTAGAATTTTTCAAAAGAAGTCTGTAAGTCACGCCTAAATCCGTTTAAATCTGCTTTACTTAAAAGGCAAATCTTTCTTTTTAATTTTACATTTTTGTCAGTATTGAGGGATAATTTAACGTGTACTACCTTGTGGTCACTTATTCCATCGACATTTTTAACATTAATGACTTTTTCATGGATGTTTGAGACAAGTAAATCGAGAACATTCTCCCTTCTATTATGCAAATTTACTATTTGATATACTGCGTATTATGCGAACAGGTTAAAAAATGACGAGCAGATTTCTTTGTCCCTCCCCCCAGACTAATGACTACATGTTTTCCAATCTATCGATGTTGTATTGAAATCTCCACCTTTCAATAATCTGTCGTTCGTTGGTATGAGAATTAATGTGCCTGATCTGTTTCTCGAGTTCTAATACTGAGTGTACATCGGAATGGGGTGGTCTGTAGTAGGCACAAACGTATATTACTTTCAAATTACCACATTTAGACATAAACACGTGCAAGCCAAGCTACCAGCTGAGACCACCTCCTATTTGTTGCAATTCTTACGGCTAAACTGTTGTCACAACAACCAATCAACGCGGCTACCCCGAAAAATGAAGTCCATTCATGACTTGGACCGCGGACACGTTCTCCTGCAGCTACGAACCCCACTAGGGTCAGGCTAGCCAGACCGGCTCGGTTCTTAGAAAATCGTAGCGAGCGCATTTCCGCGAATTCCACGTTGCCACATGGTATAATGTGGAGTCTGCCAAACAGTTTGGTCCAATCGTGTGTTGAAATGGCAACATTGCGTCTAGTGGTCAGCTATGGTACGAAAACTCCGCGGACGGAGGGGCTGAGAGGGAAGGGTCTTTATTGCCTCATCACCTCTGCGCAAAGAATTCAAGCGTAGAGGTCACACTGAACAAAAATATGGCTGGTTGGGTAGGCGCCGACTCTGGTAACTCTACCGGTCGACGGAAAAACTATCTCCATCATCTCAGCACTCGAAAGCGAAAAAATAATCATGTATCACGGCCCCTTAAGACTTCTTCATTTGTCACTTGGTCGTTCCATTTTATCTTCATCATTCTTCGGTGGCATCACTTTTCAACTGCTTTCAGCCTTGACTCTTCTGCTGCTGTTATCGTCCACGAATCACTGCCATATAATAAAATGCTCAAGATGTATGTTCTAATGAAGTGTTTCCTCGCTTACACGCTTGTATTTGCAGCTGTGAGTAGAATCTTCTTCTGGTAAAATACCATTTTTGCTTGGTCAATTCTGTTGACAATTTCTCTTTTACTTCGTCCATCCTTGGTTACTTGGCTTCCCAGGTAACAGAACTCTTCCCCCTCCTCGATGTTTTTGTTTTCCTTGTTTAGCATTTATCCTTGCTTCTTTTCTCCTACTGCAATACCAATTCCTTATTTTTCTTTTTATTGATCTTCAGATGATATCTGGTCATTTTTCTTTCCGTATTTCCTAGTATCTTCTTTATAAATCCCCTTCTGTTTCTGCCGTGACTGCTATATCATCGGCGAATCGTTGTATGCTGATTTTCTCCCCGTGGATATTCACTCCCGGAGACTTTTCTTTGACTTCTTGGATGGCTTTCTCGATGTTGACATTGAATAATACGGGAGACAGTGCACCTCCTTGCTCCACTCCATTCTTTATGCCTTTTATTGATCTTAAGGTGATATTTGGCCATTGTCTTTTCCATATCTCTTACCAGGCCACTAGGAAATTCCTGGTGTCTTCTTAAAATCTTCTACCGTTTCTGCCTTGATTACTAAAAAAAAATTTGCAATGGTAAAAAAACTTTCTCCTAAACTGGAACAAGTGTCCTATCGCTCTGTTGACAATAATTAATCATCTCCCACACTGAAGCCCATATATTTCCCATATATAGTCTTTAGTGTGGGCTACCTCAGTTCCCTCCGAACCTTATCAAACAATATATGTAAAAGGGAGCCACTACATCTACATATACATAATACCCTGCAAGCCACCACAAAGGTGTGTGGTAGGGGGTGATTTCTTACCAAGCATGCACTACATATCACGCATAAAAAAGAATAGGTATTAATATACCAGTCAGAACTTCACCATTTAAAAAAAGATTGAAATTGCAAAGTAAACATGCAAAAACATTCTGTTAGTAGGGTTAGGTGTAAGTACTCATACCAACATGCAGCTACCAATGCTATCCATTGCTACTCTCCGATTGGATATATTTACCGTTATTCGTATCTCTAATTGTACAAGGGAAAAGAATAATTTGGTGAAAATGTGGAGAGCACTATATGTGCTCTCCATATTTTCATGCTGTTATTAAAACACTTACATATGATAAATCGATATATCGCAGATAAAAAGTCATCCAACTTTTGGTGACCCGGTGTGGTCAAACTATCTGAGTTACCCAGCAATACTTGAACCTAAAAATCGTGGCGTGACACCCGCGATACTCCAAAAATGTATGAATGCCATTCCACTTGAGTTTGAATGAGGAAATCGTCAACCCAAATATCCTGTCACTAGAGACTTCATTGATAAACCACATCAACGGCTACATCTACCCTTCCGATCTATTTTAAACGACTTGTGCTGGAGAAACGACAAGAGACGATGAACAAGTTTGTGAATGTGGGAAAATAGTAAAAGATGCCTTCAACTGATTGTCATAGCTTCAGTTTTCCGTCACCGTAAATGCAGCCACATTTAGTCTGCAGTGTAATCTCACGTGGAACTACGCTTCTATTCGGAGCTTTCATCGGGAGAAAGAAAGATATGTCACCGGGACCATCGCAACAGAACCACTGTCTCTTTCAGCAGCGTTTTCGAGCTGCACGCGAAGGGCGCAAGCGGCCTTCTTCAAAGCGATCCTTCGCCGAGCCTCTGCACGTTTCCATGCATTCCGTTGCATCAGTGATCCCGATTCTTGTCTCCTCACCGGACGCACTGTGGCCTCAGACTTCCTCAATCACCCGAGCATTACGCTCCACCCTGACAGAATCGCTCGCTTAAAGAAATAAAAGAGCGATCATAATAGGGTATTTCTGGCGAAGATTTTCGCGGCGTTCCGATGATTGTAAAAAGCTTTCGGGATTCTTCCGCGTTGTCATTGTGTAAAATGGCGACGTTTCCCCCACTGTACTGCGGGCGTCCTCAGGCCAGGCTGAAGTGAAAATGCTCCGAAGTTGACGCTTATTTATACTTGTCTTCTGAGGTGGCCGCTGCTCGCTGATTGGCTGTTGGTGTTCGTGTGAATACTCGTTTCCACGTGTTGGAGAGTGGGTAGCTGTCCTCTCTATTCATATTGTTGGGCCTCTTGGAAATTTCAACTGCTTCCCTTATAATTCTAGGGAAATATCGCTTTTCCCTCGAGAGGATTTTTGGTTCCATTAAATTCACGGAATGGTTTGGTTCCATCGAAACGTGCTCCGCAATAGCCGATTTCTCCCCTTGTCCGTTTCTGAGGGCCCGTGAGTGTTCTTTCATTCGGCATTGTACAGCTCTCTTTGTTTTCCCTACGTAGGATTTTCCACAGCTGCAGATGACCTCGTAAACGCCTTCGTGAATTTCGGGCGGGAGGCGATCCTTCGCTCTGATGAGGAGACTGGATAATTTATTGTCGCATCCGAATCTAGTCAGTATATTATGCTTCGCGAGAACTCGCGATATTTTCTCCGTGGTTCCTCCAATGTAGGGGATGAGAGCACGTGCGACAGGATCTACAATCTTGGATTTGTCGCTCCGTTGGTCCAAGCGAAGAACCGTTTTTTGGATTGTGGCTTTATCATATCCATTCTTTCCTAGGGCAGCAAGAAGACAGCTACCCACTCTCCAACACGTGGAAACGAGTATTCACACGAACACCAACAGCCAATCAGCGAGCAGCGGCCACCTCAGAAGACAAGTATAAATAAGCGTCAACTTCGGAGCATTTTCACTTCAGCCTGGCCTGAGGACGCCCGCAGTACAGTGGGGGAAACGTCGCCATTTTACACAATGACAACGCGGAAGAATCCCGAAAGCTTTTTACAATAATAGGGTAGTTTCCTATTATTTTTTTATTGTCTTGATCGAAAGTTTATAACCTCTGGAGTACGTGTTTTAAGCCGTTAGATTTTTAAATGACGTTAAGTATTTTCCTCATAATTAAAAAGTGAAAAAAATCAATGGCGCGAAAACGCGACGCAAACTATTGCATGCCGGTTAATCCTACGTGTGACGTCAAACTATTTCCCTTACCTGCCACCAGGTGGTGCTGCGGACGCTTCCAAATATACGCCGCATTCCGTTAAAGCTTATGAACGTATTTGAGGCATATTTATTCCGTTAATTAATTATAATTAACTTTTATTTATTTATTTAACATTACTTATGCAGTTGATTCATTTAAAATCAGCTAGTATTCCTTTCACAAGCATATCATGTAGTTCGCCTATCGCCGCACGACCTTCACGCCATGCTTCGTCGTAGCAGAAGACACAGCGAGCAGGACGTCCTTGAGCCTATAAAATGACTAATAATACCATGTTTAACTGAGAATACTTTTCCAACATTGATAGTTTTTACAGGTTAATACTAATAAATATTCACTAGAGCTGAGGGGCCCTGAAATACAACTGTATGTTCAGGAGACGAATTTTCCCATGCTTCGCAACGTAAACTACCTACCTGTTACGTCAGCATGAAGGCAGCGCACCCCGCCATTTCAGATCCTTTTCAAATGGCCTTAAAATTAACATTTAATTCTCTAGTAAACCGGGATTTCTCAATACAAACTTTTTGCGTAAATTAAATACATTTATGGCAGGGCACAACTCGCAATTAATGAAGTCTGTTTTCTTTGATGAAGGAAACTACCCTATTACATGTGCAAGGACAATATAAAGCGATGCTATGCAAAATATCAGCCATATCTTGAGACATGATGGAGTACTAAAATTAGCCATCGAGAAAAAAAAGTTGAAATGAAGAATGGCTAAGGAATTCGAGGTGATATATTAGGGCGAGTAGTGAGCGAAAGAGAAGAACTGTAGGGAGACGTTGGCCGATGTACGAATGCTCTATTTTTATGACTCTTTAAATGTAAAGTTTCTTAGTGAAAATGTGCTAGAGAATCTAAATTTTTGCTAAAGGATGACGTTGTGTTGCAAATAATTTACTCTTTACGTTTTCGGCAGCTTAAAAATACGGCATCAACGCATGACGTCACGGCGTGACGACACGTCACTATGGGCCTTGTTTACCTGTTGTACGTTGAGGTAAGTTGGTTAATGAATGCGTGCTTTACGAAAAGTTTACATTCATATCACTTTTTTAAATAAATGAATGTGTTTCTATTTTCTTACTTTGCTTGTATGGATCATTACGGGCGAATCGTCCATAAAATATATAATACCTGAATAGTGAAAGTAATCGCTGTTCTTTTAGAAGGATGCCACCATAAGGTAGTTGGCGAAAGGCAAGTTATCAAATTGTGCTGTTTTTAAAAACCTTTTCAGTCATGGTTTCGATCTAGAAACGAGCTTGAAACCTCAAATCAATACACTCACTTCGTTTTCTTCTTAAACGTCTGTTTCCGTACCAATAGAAACATATGCCGAGCTGTGACATCATTCTGAAATCGTTTCAGGTCATGTGACTTACGTCCATTTTCCGGAGCATAGCATTTAATAATCTTTGTGGTTGGCATTTAAAATTTTGGCTTACATACTTAAATTTGTGAGAAAATTTCTTATTAAGTACATAATGAATACAGGAGAAACAAATTCCATGCATGCACCTCATTGAGTAGAGACCAACAAACCAATCTTAAAATTGATGGCTAGTGACGATGATTATAAAGTTTTATTTTTACTCGAGATACATCTAATTGGCAACTTACCATATAACAAATTGATGCACATTAGTTGGCAGTTACAATTAACCTTGGTGAATAAAATAATGAAGCAAACAACCCCAGAGAGGTGAGAACACCGCGACGGATTTCTTCAGGGAAACGGCCACCGGACTGACAAGAAATTTGATGGGTCATTATTAGAAATACAGTAAAATTTCCGTTTTACAGCCATCGAAGGTTAATTCAATCTTTTATCAGCTTCCGAGAGGAAAATGACCAATGAGGATGTTTAGTAAGTCAGTATCAATATGGGGATGAAGCTGTTACCATGGGAAGGCTACGAATGGAGGTTTTGCCGGATTGATTAAAAAAATCATCCGAGCCTTGAGAAATACGTTGGTGGGGTCTGGTTTTTACCTTAAGGGAGAATGGATGAATATTTTCCAAGAAGAATGAGCGTTGGATATGAGAAGTTCAGAATATATTCTTTGATGCCGGTAACTAAAAATGGATGCCTGGGGGACTGTGTTTAAAACCGTTGGGATCATCTCATCTCGAATAGGTAACCATGGAGACAAGTGGTGTGAACACTAATGGTTTGCAAATTTGGTGCGTTGAAACCACTGATTACAACCTCATTCATCGTTTACACTTGTGTTTTATCTCAGCAGGGGGCTCAACGGTCGAGACATATGAGAAAAACTTCATCATTATCATAACTCAGCAATCCTCAGATTGGTTTGACGCAGCTCTCCACTTAGTTCTTCTATCAGTTATCATATTTACGCATTTCTTCTTATTGACATCCTTCATCACATGTTCCATGTATCTCGCACGAGGACTTCCTTTGCCATTCTTCCCTTCCACTTGTCCCTCGACGATTTTCTTCATCAGGCCATCATGTCTCATAATATGGCCGATTAGGTTGTTCCGTCTTCTTCTTAGGGCATTCAGAAGACTTCTCTTTTCTCCTACTCTTCTTAGGACTTCCTCGTTACTTACTCGGTCGATCCATTTAATTTTCATAATTCTTCTGAAGCACCACATTTCGAATGCTTCCACCCTTTTCTTTTCCGCTGCTGTCATAGTCCATGCCTCACTGCCATAAAGGAACACGCTCCAGATATACTTTCCAATGAATTGTTTCCATACTTCTACGTTGGTATTTTCAAAGATAAGTACATTCCTCTGTTGATAGAATGCCCTCTTTGCCTGGGCTATTCTGCTATTTATTTCTCGCTTCGTCCATCGTTGGTTACTCGGCTTCCAAGGTAATAGAACTCTTTCACCTCTTCTAGTTTTGTTTTCCTAGTTTAACGTTGGTTTCGGCCTCTTCTCTCTTGCTGCACACCAGTTTCTTAGTTTTCTTCTTATTGATCTTCATCTGATGTCTGGCCATTGTCCTTTCCATTGTTGTTAGCATCTTTTTCAGCTCCTTCTCTGTCTCTGCTATGAGTGCTACGTCATGAGCGAACTTCTAGTGAAGTGCTATGACATCAGCGAACGATGAAAACTAAAACGAAACAATTAATAATGTTGTAACGAGCGATTCGGACACTCTCTAAATTTGAAAAGCATTAGTATTATTTATAACACGTGACTCCTTGGTTACCTATTCTACATAATCCCGACGGTCCAAACACAACCCCCCCTTGGCTCGGTCGCTTTAAAAAAATGATTTCGGACACAAACTTCCTCCAATCTTCAATTTCAACTAGTCCCATTCTTCCAACCAACGCCGATGGCGAAAGGCAATCGCGGAGCCTCTCACAAACCCACCGCTGCCCGCCACTCATCAGGACAACGATTTTGAAACCATCACACAAGTCGTCCCTATTGTGCGGTCGCAATACTCCCTAATGAAAACACGTTTTTAAGATGTAGAGATACGAAATATGCGTGGCGATATTACTGCATCCGCAGCGCCGAAACGGGAAAAGCGGGTGCCATAATTTCACGCCGGGATCTCAAGGGGGACGCGTGGACGGAAGACTGCTCACGGGCGAAGGGCCTTACTTACTTAAGGAGAGGGGCCACGCCCCCTTCTCCTTCTTCTTCGCGCCCCCCCCCCCCCCACCACGCCTTGGAATACATTCAATTCTCAGGCGGAAAACCATCACTCACCATTCACGTGAACCGAATAGGCAGATGAGTGGAAAGGCCAGAATGGGGTCGTTTACCATATTTTTTTATTGCCGAATGGAATAGAGTTTGTAAAATAAAAAGAAACGTATTTTTTCGTTCTTCGGTGTCCGTCGATTAGTTCTCGAGTTATGAGAGGCGAAAAACTTTAAGTTTTTAATCCTTTCGGAAAACTGGGCGTACAAAAGACTCGTACGTCATCCTCTTCGTCCAATCACAACTGAGGCCCCGAAGCTCCGTCGCCTTATCACAATGGGGGCACACAGCTGACTCTGCCAATGGAAGTGGTTGCGACAGGATCTGTGCGAGCAGATCTTCCTCCCCCACCTTCACTCCCCTCGTTTTCCCTAAAAAGAGTCAATAATGGGAGGTGGATGACGTAAGTATCCTCAATGCAGCTCATTCAATGGGCGTCATCTTTTGCTTGTTTTAATTTTTGAAGTATGAGTGAATTGCTCTGGTTAAAAGGCTAAATTTTCACTAAAATTCATTTTTTGGTTCCATCTAACGATTTCGGGTACAAAGTAGCGATTTCGCTTCCGATAAAATGCCCCGATTTCCTTCCGCTGCTCTTTGGAGACGAGACATACAAATAACGACATGAACGTCACGTTTTCCGGTACATACGTTAAAATACACTTTTTCTCCAAAGAAAAATAATATTTTTCCGCCGATTAGCATTCACACGTCATTACCAAAGGCGAAGTGTAAGATCAACATTCTTTTAACTGAAATAACTCTCCTGCTCCTTAATACTGGTGCTCTGTTCCTAAAGACACCTATTTCTTTGCATGATTACCTCCCAGTTACGCACGTGCCAAATCATATTTACCCTATTTAAATATCAAGTATCATTAGTATCATTAGGGAGCTATGGTGCCCGAGTGGTTAAGGAGTTGGTCTTGGAATCCGATGGGCATTGCCCGTGCAGGATCGAATCCTGTCAGCAGCAGGTTTTTTGCGGTCTAGAATGTAGAATTGATGAGTTTTGTCTCAATCTCGCCCCAATAAACACTTATTATTATTATTATCCTTCCTATTTCACCAATTAATCTCAAGTGTATACATAGGTACTTTCACATTTAACAATGTTTGTGACCTCTACTGACCCTGTTTATTTGAAACTGATTTCTTAAAGTCGCAATATACATTGCCTTATTCATAGAAGCAGTAGTTGCATCAGTTTTCTTGGTACATGTCTAAACTCTGATACTGTTGCTTTCCCCTGGCACATACCTTTATGGTGGCTTGTAGGGTATTATGTTGATGTATATGTACTGCTAACTACTCACAGCTAATATCTAGCCTTTTTACCAGAGTTTCATTACTTCTTGACCATAATTCACCTTGAGTAAAATTTCTACAATCCTTTTACTGATCGCCCGGCATTTTCCTTTCTACTATGGCCCTCAGCGTCTACCGCTATTTTATCCTATTCCTCATCCATTCACCTGCATTGCCTACCGATTCCCTTCATGAACTCATATTCTCTCTACCGTGCCTATCATTCCTCTCTTTCAAATACTTCGCGGAACACATTAAGTGGAGTAGTGTGTCTATTCGATGAAATTAGTACGAATGTAGTTGCAAAATTCAATGCCATTCGAAAATAACGAAAAAGATGACTGAATTGACTTTTGTTGTCATTCACAAGAAATATCTCGAAGCTTCTACTTCAGTCATATTAAATTATGATAGAAGCACCAATTTATTCCCCGCAAACATCCCAAATGGCCAGCGCATAACAGGCATTCCGTATGAAATCATCGACAGCAGAATGATGCCATCAACTGAATATCAAATCCACGGAACCAACCGAGTGGCCGTAGAATGTATTAGGCACGGTTCATATCTGATCGCTGTGCGATAAGAGATCAGGTACAAATTAGCTGCAAGATGCATTACAATGAGGCTCTGCCGTATTGGTTCGGAAATGATAAGGGAAACTCAACCACAGCGCGCAACATGAGATATTCATCTCGCGCTGTGCGTCTATTCCACCTCTCGCTCATCGGTCTCGAAGGAAAGATTCGTTAATTGGGATTCAAAGACGTGGGCGAATAGCGACAAACTTGTGTTCTGTACGAGAGCACACCATTTGTTAACAAGCAAGCTATAAGATGTAGTAAGGGCTGGTGTGGGGACAACTGTTGTGACCTCCCACCAGAAAGGCCCGAGTTTGAATCCAGGTATGGTAGGGATTTTTCTGCAGCGCACCTGCACATACTTAAGGCCTGTGTGTTAAGGACATTGAGAACAGTACTCTGTCAATCGGACGTTAAATTATAGTGGGAATATGACGTTAAGGTTTATACCGACGCCGAGTTTTTCTCCAGCCTTCTTCATTCTGTGAAAGATTCTCATATTGCCCATTCTAAAGTGAGCATTAGACGTTTTTGACTGAATCTATATTTTTTAAACCACTGCCGAGGAGAGTAATAACGTTCCTTCACAGTATTCGCATCCTATGTGCATTCTTCCTCATCATTTTTTTTGTTTGGGTCATTCACCGAGATTACTCAACGAGAAAGAAATGTGCGTTAATTAAGGTTGGAGCTTGTTTTCGTCACAGACCATTCTTGATGCATGGGGAAGAAGAGAAATGGCGCCGTTAATATTGTTTCGGGAATATAATGCCGTTCATATTCTCAGCGAATACACCATGCTTGGTAACACTCCCTCTTAATATTAATTATTTTAAAAGAGGGTCTTCTTCATTTGATGTTAACCATGTTTTTGAAAGAAAGCTTTTGCTAAGGCTTCTAGTTCTCTATGCATTCTTCAGGTCACGCTTTGTTGGAAACTATTAGAAAACCAGGCTGTATTACGCTGACGAAACAAACGTCCACTAAAAGTAGAAAAATTAAAGATAAAGCTATTCTCGCGGAACGCTAACGATTTTGAAATGGGACGTTCAGTCGAATGATTCTTAAATTAGAGAAATACATTGATTCAAATAGTGCTGCCCCAAAATATTGCGTAAAAAACTTATGCCAGCTTTGGTGAGCAATTAGGAGTGTCGAAAACCAACAAATTACGAGGCCAGGTGATAACGATCGAGTGAATGTTGAAGGAGAGCAGAGGTAAAGTCATTCTCCTCAGTACAATTCGGTAAAGGTTGGAGATAATTAGCGACAATTCAGGGAATTGATAGCAGTATCATATTGTGCTTTTCATTCTTCATAACAAGAGATGAAATAATACATATTATTCGTACCCTGTCTCCACAATAAGTGACTGTACATTAGGAAAGTTTAAAATTGTCGAAGAACTTGCGACACACCTCCCCTCTCCAATGTTTATCCAATGGCATTCAATAGAATAATTAATGCCCCCTTTAATAATCTCTTGAAATATAAGAAAGCACTCAGAAAATTTAGCCGATTCGCACAAAGCAAAACAAGAGATATAGGATTCTGTTTATGAAGTTGTATTCACTGTAAATAGTTCAACTGTCCTTTATGTTCCTAGCATCAGGTAACAGTAGTATGCCCGTCAATAAAGCTTATCAGTGATTTTTCCGCTCTGCGTCTTCTGCCGCATATAAACCCCTCTCTTATCAATTGAGTCGGCATCAATTACATTATGATTGGCTAATCTACGAGAAAGATGATTACATTTCAGCGATCAGTGTCAACAGCCGCAATCTTATGTTAAGTTCCGATGAATTCCTGACATGACTATAGTACATATTCCACCATATTTCATTAAGGGAACATATATATTCTTAGAAATGGGCCAAAATGTTATCACGGAGCCAAAAAACAAATTTGAGAGTAGTTATTATTTAGTGTCCTTCAGGATAGCGTGGGTCATCTTAACTCATTTCCTGGCATTAGTTTTGCTCTCAACTGATTGCCCAGGACTAAACTATCTCCTTATTTTCTTCAAGCAACGCAATTAATAATAGCGAGCGTAGGTACGTTAGAAGCGAGTATGCTTTAGAAGTTTTGCAGAACCGATTTGTAAAATCATTCTTATCTCAAGTATGCAATGCTCATGTTACCTTATATTTTGTATTAAATAGTCCTACAAGTACTATTAACCATAATTACAACCAGGTGCATAAGCTGAAGTATATTAGAATCTCGCAATAACAATTTATGAAGATTGAAAAATTTTAATTCCAATTTCTCCATTGAACTGGCAATTTTCCTCGACAAAATCATGTTTTCACGTGCGTTACATCCGCCACGATGGCTCTATCCTCGTCGACTAATTAGCAGATAGTAGCAGATACAGTGGTAATTTCAATTCGTAAACATGTCTACCAGTAGTGTAACGACGTAAGTGATTTGTAGACAGTCAATGTCTTACGTTAGGACGTAGTCGGGGCGACCACGGCATTTCCTCTACCCCACCACCGTTGCTTGATCTTCCTCCCCCACCCCAATGGATTACTTTCCCCTTCTCGCAGCTTTTCCTTTTCTTGCCTGTCATTCTAAGGAAATAAGCTTCATCCTATGGAAATTATTATGTCCTCCACAGGCATGGATTTTCTAGTGATCAGATAACTCAGTCAGGAATGCGCCTAACTGCAGGTAATTTCTCGGCAAGATTTGTCAAGGGCCGGTTTGATAACCTTATTAGCGTAACCAGTCTATTAAATGAATTACATTGTGAATCAATGTCAGATCGCAGGTTGAAATTACGACTTAATCTCTTAAATAAGTTCCAAGACCATATTTTCAGTGATGATGGTAAAAAAATTTTGCGGACCCCAACTTACTATGGTAGACTGGACCATAATCACAAAATTAGAAAAATAGATTGCCGAACTGACAGATTCAAAATGTCCTTTTTTCCTCGTACTATTAGGGATATGAATAACGGTAAATGTATCCAGTACGAGTGTAGCAATAGATAACATTGGTAGCTGCATGTTTGTATAAGGACTTAAAGCTAACCCAACTAACAGCATGTTTTTGCATGGATGATTTGCTATTATAATATTTAATTACAAATTTTATGCATGATATGTAGTGTATGTTTGGTAAGAGTTCACCCCCTGCCACACACCTTTATGGTGGCTTGCAGGGTATTATGTAGATGTAGATGTAATGTGCCTTCAAACAGCATCAAGTGCCTGGGAGTAGGTCGCCGTTTCATTCCCCTCTGTTCCTTCAACATCAGAATAAATCACACCCTCGCGGTAGCTCGCAGTGTATTACATAGATACAGATGATATTCTAGGCTTGCTTTGATGCGACTTTTCACTAGTTTGGCCCTCCCTTGAATATTCAGCCAAAGTTTTGGATCCGAATAAATTAGGTTTGATTAGAGAGCTAGACAGTGTACAGCATAGAGCAGCTACGTTTGTTAAAAGGTGCTACGATAGGTTTAGTAGTGTATCAGAAATCATACAATAAGTAGGTTGGAATCATTATCAGATCGGAGGTTAAAGGACAGATTAAATTTATTGCTGAAATGTAAATGTGATAGCTTTCATGAAGTTGATAGATATATATATTAAAAACGCCAGCGTATTATGCTAGATTTGACCAGATAAATAAGATTAGAGAGGTAAATTGTCGTACTGATAGACTCAAAATGTCATTTTCCCCCGTGCAATAAGAGAACACAATAGGCAGCATAGCAAAGGGATAGCAAGGTGAAATATTATTAGAGTAGTATGTGCATGTATTATGTGCATGTAGTTCATGATGCATGTATTAACAACCAACCCCTTGATTACTATGTTGATACTAAACATATAGTTGCGTATTACCCTATTATGTAGAATGTTTCCATGCCTGTTTGCATGTCAATAGTGCATGTTTGTTGATCTTCGCCCCCTGCCACACACCCTCGCAGTAGCTTGCAGGGTAATTTGTAGATGTAGATGTAAATGCACCACCTCACTCAATTCTCTTATCTTATCATTTCTCTTCGAATTTTCTTAAGTATTATCTTTCACATCCTTCATTATTTGAACCTAATACCTCATAAGAGATCTTACTTGTGCATTCTTCCCATTCACCTTTCCTAGACTTTTAATCAGGTCATCGTATCTCAATAGATTACCGGTTGCGTTGCCCCGTTTTCTTTTTAAAATTTACTTCGGTCTTCTATTTTCTCACACTTCTTAGGACGTCTTCGTTTGCTACTTAGTGGAATAATTTCATTCTAATCATTCTTCTCCCACATGATAATTAAGCCGACTCAAGTGTTTGCTTCCCTGTGGCTGTATCATCCACACATCACTGCTATTAAGAAAGATTTCCTCTCCAGATGTCAGTTCTGATAAAGTGTTTCCTCACTTCCTAGTCTGTATTACTAGCTTTACGGTACACATACTCTTCTATATCTACATCTACATAATACGCTGCAAGCCACCTCAAAGGTGTGTAGCAGGGGGTGAATTCTCACCAAACATGCACTACATATCATACATTTAAAAGGATTAGTATTAATATATTAGTCTAAACTGCAATATTTAAAAAGATAAAAATAGCAAAGCAAACATGCAAAAACGTGCTGTTAGTTGGGTTACCTTCAAGTCCTTAAACCAACATGCAAATACCTATTATATGGATTCAATCACTCGTATTGGATATATTTACCGCTATTCATATCCCTAATTGTACGAGGAGAAAAGGACATTTTGAATCTGGTAGTTCGGCAATCAATTTCTCCTATTTTGTAATTATGGTCCAGTCTACCATAAGTAAGTTGGCGTTCGCAAAATATTTTTAACGTCATCACTGAAAATATTATCTTGGAATTTATTTAGGAGATTAAGTCTAAATTTCAACCTACGATCTGACAATGATTCCCATTTTAATTCATTTAATAGACTGGTTACACTAATATAGTTATCGTACCGTCCCTTTACAAATCTTGCCGATATTCGCTGCATAAGTTGAAGTTCGTTATTTAGACCGATTTCGTAGGGATCCAATGCACTGGCAGCATATTCCAAATGAGGTCTAACAAGGGAAAAGTAGCTCTTCTTCTGATAGAATCCCCTCTTCGCCTGAGCTATGCTAATGACTACTTCCTTTTTGCTTTGTCTATTGCTGGCTACTCGGCTTCTCAGATAGCAATGCTCTTTCCCCTTCTGCCTTTACAATTAAGAAATCCCTTGGTTTGCGAAGCGACGAGCCGGCTCGCAAGCCTGTCTCCCTCGTTGCCACTGGGGATAATGCATTTCCTAGCATGAATATCTCGAGCATTCTCACTCTCTCCCAGGGGAACTCTGGGTATCTATTATCCTCGAGGCGGAAATTAATTTCCTTTTCAACTCCTTTCAATCGTTTATTTCTCCAAACTCCCGTGGCGCCATACCCCCGAGACGAAAAACCCTCCCCCCCCCCTCCCCATACTCACGCGCCCTGAATTCAAATAACGGCAAATACGTTAGCGAGACGTCGAATCAAAACGCGCTATTTTCTTCCAAACTCCAGGCGTGGCCTCTTTCATCACCCGCGGCTTCCATATTACCGCGGATTGGGTCTTCGCGGAATAAGGGAAATTTCGCTGCCCGCTTCTTATTTTTTCCTGTTTCTCCCTCCTCCCCCGAGCGTGATTCACGTCCGGAATCTCTTTCACTTGCGCCCGAGATGAGGCTGCTGGAGTGAGTGACCGGGACTCGGCCGTTCGTCGGCATATACGGGCGACCACGCCGCTGACGGTTACAGGACCCAACCCACCTCGTCCCGCCACTTCAAGGCTTGCTCTAAGCTCTCCCCCTCAAAGATCAGGGTTGTCCTTAGGTTAACTGCGCTGCAAGAAGCAAGGTTCGTTCAACTCTGGTGCTCTTGCTTTCAGTGTCCCATCTCTCTTGAATCCAATGAAATAGTGAAAAGTGAACAATATGGGCCAGTCGAACTTAATCACACTTCCCAGTGAACAGAAAATCTTAAGATTTATATATTTGTACAGAGCCGTAGCGAGGGGGCATTTGGGGATCTACATCTACATCTACATCTACATAATACCCTGCAATCCACCACAAAGGTGTGTGGCAGAGTGTTATTACGCACCAAAATTGCACTACATATCATGCATAAAAAAGTAATAGTATTAATATACTAGTCAGGAATTCACTATTTAAAAAAGATAGAAATTGCAAAGCAAACATGCAAAAACATTCTTTTAGTAGGGTTAGCTTTAAGTACTCATACCAACATGCAGCTACCAATGCTATCCATTGCTACTCTCCGACAGGACATATTTACCGTTATTCGTATCTCTAATTGTACGAGGGAAAAAGGACATTTTGAATCTATCAGTTCGGCAACCAATTTCTCTAATTTTATGATTATGGTCCAGTCTGCCATAGTAAGTTGGGGTTCGCAAAATATTTTTAACATCATCACTGAAAATATGAATATGGATTAAACCCCTCCCTCAGAGGAACTAAAAAATTGTTATGATTATGCAAAAAATTACGTAGACTTTAAATTTCTTTCTAACTATAAATAAGCAGATTTCTTTTCGTTTGAATAACTTATATTTTGGGCATTCCAATCTGAGCATTGACATACCACATCGTCTTCAGGCATGATATTTTATGCACACATCATATAAGTTTTCTCACAATGATAGAATTGTATTCCTTCAAGGTATGTTTGAAGCTAGTTTGTCACGATTATTATGATTCTCCTTGCACTATGACCTTCTTCACATTAAAAAAATGCTTCTTTAAAAGAACTATACTTCGAGTATTCTTAAATTTTACAATAAAATATCACTTAAAGTAATAATATTTTTTTAATGTGAAAATATCAATATTTAAAATATAAGAAGGTTAATAACATTAATGCGATAAAATATCCACTTAGTACAGAATATATATGCCAGACACGCATGAACCCGAGGTTGAGGTACACCGCCTGTACTTACCATCCAATCCAGGTGAACCCTCCCCACAAAAGATGTTCCTGGCTGCTCCCCTGTATTTAAACACCTATATATCTATATTTTTTAAGTGTCTTTTGTTTCGATTCTATTTATTTAGGTTATTAGCTTTTAATATTTGGTTTACACTTTTTTTATAACGCTGTTCCGTGCGGCGAGGGGGTTATAGAGTCGGAGGGATTCTCTCGAAAGAAATTTGGCTCATATGGAGACCTGTGACACCCCGGGGAGAACGATAAGGGACCCATCGTTCATCACCGGAAACATAAAAGGATTACTTAATAGCAAGAATTATATGTATTCTCAACTTGTATTTCGTGCGAAAAAGATCAACACGCTTACTGATCTACTGCTAATTTCGCAGTTACGACAGCCGTCCACCGCGATAGCAGCCCCTGCTCGCCAGAAAATAAGTGGCGACCAATAATGAACGAAATGATCCGACTCCGTCGCCGTGAGCCGGGACGATCGGTTCATCATCAAGGGAGCATGGTTTGTTCCACCAACTATGACGTTTATTCCAAATATGGGTAAAGTTGAGTCGTCGAATTCGGCTTCACAGGATTACCCCCAGGGTTTTAATGAATTCTCAGCACCTTGGGGAAATGCCGGGCCTATGGCACTCACGTGATTACAATTGTTAAACTATATCTGGCAACAATTAATATATTTCTAACGAGTTTCAGCCCTGTCTGAAGAGGAAAATTGCTCCTGTACCAGGGCACTCCAAATAATATTACATTTGCTAATTTTTTATAAAAATGTTATGAATTGTAATATTTGGTAAAATAAACACGATTGACTAGACTTTCATATCCTCACGTGCGGCTCGAACGGAGCCGGTCGAGGGCTCTAAGTCTTCAACAGTGTATCCTCTGATAGGTAGCACGAATTGAAATAAAATGCTTCTGAACTAAAAAATAGACAGCTTACGTGGATCATGTGCAGTGCTATGATTCCTGCCGATGCGTATTCCTGGGGTACATGAGAACATAATTATACGTCTTACCACCGTAAATTTTCATTTCAAAAACAAAACTGTACTACAAAACTGGATCTACAAAAATTGTACAATGCAGTTACAAATTCCATAATTGAAAGCGGATCATAGGTAATGTCTGAGTGCGGTTTCATTTCTAAACACCTAAACGTTATATGAGTTAGGATTTACTTTACAACCAGACGATGACTATGCAAGCCGGTACTATATTCGTAACTAATTAAACTACTTATGCGGAAAAAGAAATTTTCTGACCCATTCCCTTCCTTCATAGGACACAGGATTATTCCCTTTATAACTCTAGCATATGCTTCCCATAATATTCTTCAGGAGATATACATTGCAATCAGAATCCTTTGGCACCACTCACTGAAAGAAATGGACAAGTCAGGGGCGTGAAGGATTGATGTTAATTTCATGCTATGTGTGGGGAGCGGGTAAGGCAAGCCTAAGAATACTGGAAAATTGACAAACTCGAAATTATATTCTTCTCTGTAACATTTAAAAATCTCTTGGAGTATTCTTTTAAATATACTGGAATACAACAAACTCGATTTTCCAATATGCTTGCAGTAATACTTGGCAATAATATCTTGGAGTACTATTTTAAATATATAGGAGTACAAGAAACTCGATTTTCCAATATGCACTGGAATATTTGAACATATCTTGGAGTATTTTTTTTTTAATACTGGAATACAACAATCTCGATTTTCCAATATGCTCTGGAATATTTTATAATATCTTGGAGGACTCTAATAAATGTACTGTAATAGAAAAAATTCGATTTTCCAATACTCCCTGGAATATTTGAAATTCCCTTGAAGTATTATTTTCAATTTACTCGAAAATCAACGAACTCAACTTTCTTATATTATCCGTAACATTTTCAAATATCTTGGAATATTTTTTAAAAATATACTGGGAAGTCAACAAACTCGATGCTCCAATATGCTATGAAATATTTGTAAATATCCTGTAGTATTCTTTTCAGTTTATTGGAAAATCAACAATATTGATTTCCCAAAGTTCTCAGCGAAAAATGATGTTTAATGTTTTCCTCTAGAATCTCCCCCAAGAAAAGACCGTTTTGGCGAATATCACTACCGCAAATGAACTCATAATAGCGGTAAATCGTGATTGCCATCCTGATGAGAGGTCAGCAGTTTATTCCAACCAATTAATACGCTAGAAGTATGTAATGGAAGCTCGCCATTTTTATTTCGCTTGAGAATTTGTATTGAGGTCGTTAACTCAATTACTGAGAGAAACAATAGTGTTTTCATATTTTTAAGCTTAGCGATAATGTGTGCATGCGGAGCCCGGCTGATCTAGCCCCAAAGATTTCCGGACAATTAACGTTTATTGCAGGTTCATATGTATCTATTACTATAAACCTACTTTTGTTTAATACACCGTATTGAGTTCTGTGAGATATAAACTGGGAACATTAGCCGCGCACAAGGCATTCGGCATCCGTGTAGTTCTAGCGAATCAAAGACATTCATCTCCTTTAGAGAAGAGCTGAAAAAATAGCGTCCGATAAAGATAAAAATATATAATAAAATCATTATAATCATAAAGAGAGCAGGTATTTTGTAAATTCAATAGGGTAATTTTGTATTATGTTTTTACTGTCTCGATCGAAAGTTTAAATCATTGGAGTACGTATTTCATGCCGTTCGATTTTAAAATGCCGTTGAGTATTTTTCCTCATAAGTTAAAAAGTGAAAACATTCAACGGCGCGAAAACGTGACGGCAAACTATTGCATGCCGGTATATCAGACATGTGACGTCACACTCTTTCCTCTACCTGCCACTAGGTGGTGCTGCGGACGTTTTCAAGCAGACGGTGCACCCCCTAAAGCATATTAATTAGTATCGGTGGTATACTTATTCAGTTAATATATGATGATTAACCTTTCAATATTGTTTTAAAATTATTAAATCAGTGTATTCATTTAAAAATCCTTAATATTCATTTTAATAAGCATACTGTGAAGTTGGCCCATCGCCGCGTGAACTTCACGCCATTCTTCGCAGGAGCAGAGGACTCCAATCGCGGGATGTCCTGGAGGCTAGAAAACGACTATTATCACAATTCTTGACGGAGGAGATTTTACGACCTTTGATAGTTTTCATAGACTATTATTAATACATATTCATTTGAGGTGAGGGGTTCTGAAATACAATCTGGAGACGAATATTTCCTATCCCTCGCAACGTAAACTTACATATCGTTTATGTCAGCAGCAAGGCAGCGAATCCCACCATTTCTGATATTTTGGTTCTAAAATTAATATTTAATTCGTTAGTAAACTAGGATCTCTCAATTCAAACTTTTTCATAAAACAAACACATTTATGGTAGAGCGCGAGTCACAATAAATGAGTTCTGTTTTTTATCATGAAGAAAACTACTTTATTGATGGTTTTGCACCTGGTTTAAGTTTCTGACAAATTCAAATTACATATTGGAGACTGTCGAAGAAGACGTATTTCCACACATCACTGCATAAATTAATAGATATAGAAACTAAAAATTTCCAAAGAATATCAATCATAAGTTGAACATCTTGTTATTTTATAGACCATGGAGACAACTGGCGCCCATTCGGGGTTTCGTTTGCACCAATATTTAAGGTTTCCATTTTTACATCCCTTGATTTCGGTGGGTGAGCGTGATGCAAAAAATCTCATATTGCCAAGAATATTTTGTATCCTAACTATAAAATCTCAGTGAATTTTCTTGCTTAGTGATGGAAGTGTTAGTCATTTCCAATGGGCACAAAGGAGCTGTTAGTGACATGTCTTTAGTGATGGTGACACGTAAGTATTTAATAGATCTATGTTGCGTATTTTAATTTCTTTGATACAATAATTATACCGGGGAAGGGCATTCTTATTCCAAAAGTTCATACCACGCATGTCTTCATATTTAATTCCAGCTGCCAACTTACATACCAATCATCAATCGCATCTAAAGCCATATCGAAAGCCTGACTTCCCTCTTCATTCCATATATCTCAATACAGTACTGCATCATCGGCAAAAAGACACAATTTACATCTGAATCATGGGGATTACGAAGATTAGATTAGAGAGAAGATTTTTAGACTCATAGATAGTTTTAGTCTTGGGAAAGAGAGAAGATTTTTAGACTCATAGATAGTTTTAGTCTTGGGAAAGAGAGAAGATTTTTAGACTCATAGATAGTTTTAGTCTTGGGAATCGGATGCGCCAATGGGTAACTTTTCATTGTAGCGTGGAACCTGTACCGTCAATGTCAATACAAAGCAACATTCGTTCTTGGATAAGCGTTCAAGCCTGCATTTTTTGAATCACTCAACAGGCGCATCAGAGTTTTGTCCACCAGAATTGGGATGGGAAGAAAACATTTTCGTTTTTTGATGTCGCCATTCTTAGTGAATTAAGGTTTAATTCCTATTTCAATTTTGTCACATGGCTTCATACATGCTCTTTTGCTCCCGTGTTCTTCCTCTTAAAATAC
This sequence comes from Platycnemis pennipes, assembly GCA_933228895.1. Taxonomy (NCBI): domain Eukaryota; kingdom Metazoa; phylum Arthropoda; class Insecta; order Odonata; family Platycnemididae; genus Platycnemis; species Platycnemis pennipes. Next base: position 118,878,308 of record OW121854.1, on the reverse strand, counting down.
CCTGCACAATTTCAGTTTTCGCAAAAGTCTGATATGCTTATGCCTTTTGGGATGTGGGTGTGGAGAAGGATGGAGACAGGAAAGTGGGTCGAGGGGAGGACGAACGATGAAGTGCTGGAATTGGTACAGGAGGAAATAAATTTGATAGATGAAATTAGGAGAAGGCAGGAGGTGCGGATGGAGAAGGTGATTAAGGGCGACGGTGTTTTGAAGGACGCGTCCTGGTGCAATAGTGAACTTTTGAATGTTTAATGATTATATGAAAAATTAATAAAAACAAATTACTTTTTCCGTATAATTCTTAGGAAACGTTTATTCTTTCAGAAAATGTGCTGGAAATCTATTAAAAAACAGCTTAACGACTCACGAGCGAAATCATATACTCGATTTTTGCGGAAATTCCGACTTGAAATTTTTTATTAGTTTTTCTCATTTTTAACGGCTTCTGATGGCTAAATGGAAGCACCAAAAATTTAAATAGCTATAGTTCCTTAATCCTTAGACATATACTACCAGACTGTATCATTATTGCTTTCCAAAAAAAAATGGTAAAAATTTTGGGTTTTGGCCAGTTTTTTTCATTTCCGCACACCGCGGGACGTGAATGAGGGAAGAGCGTTGGGTAAGCGGAGAAGGGGGAGTAGAAGAACGGGTAGCTTGGATAGAATGTGGGAGGTATGAGGGATGAAGAGGGTGAGGGACAATTAAATGTCCATCCTTCCTATACCTTCACCAGTAGAAAACTAATAATAATAACTCTTTGTTGCCGGATGACTTTTGTAATGGCTTTCTGTGACTAGGGATGGAATGGATTCGCGAAATATCGTCAGCGATCGCTTCTTTTCTTCGACCCCGACGGAGGCTGTTGGCGCGCGATCAGGTTTCCACCCCTGGGAAGCCATTTCCGCGGACTCCCTCATCCCCTCCCACTCCCCCGCCCACTTTCGCGTCGCCTCACACCCCCAACCCGTTCTGCCAACCCCCTCCCTTATCCGATTCCAACCACCCCGGATGATATCTCCGGCTGCGCGCCTCTCTTTCTCTCTCTCTCTCTTTCCCGCGTGGACTTTCTCTTCTCTCCTCCCCCTCCCTGCCCCGCCCCTCCCTTTCCCCATCCCCCGTCTGATCATCGCGCGCGGGAATCAGCGTTCTGGAGAAATCACACCAGATGTCCTTGACCTCCCGTCCAACGGCGCATTTCCTTGGTTTGACTCCGCGGAGTGAACGTCCGTAGGACTCCCGGCTGCTTCTTTTTTTTCCCTTCCCCTGTTGGAACAAGTGGCCGCGCGCGCAAGGCCGCGCATGCTTGCGCTCGGTGCGGGCAAGCAATCGTGTTTCGGATGCCGAGGTTTCTCCGGGGACGGGGCATCCTGTCACCCAATGTTTACTCGGAACCGAAATCGCTATCTCACACACGAAATTGCTAGATGGCAACGAGAAATTAACTTGGGTGAAAAAATTAACCTTCTAACCTGAAAAATTCACTCATAAATTATAAATTAAAGTACGCAAAAGGTGTCGCCGAACCGAACGAACTGCACACCATCCCTGACTATTTTTAGCGCGAACACTGGTGCGGAATTGGGGAGGTCTAAGTACACAACTCATGCGTAAGCTGTAAATATGTCAACCTGGGAAAGGTAGGGGAAATATTTTAGAGTATTCTGTAGTGATTGATGCATGTATTAACCTCTTAAACACTATAGATACTAACAATCAAGTTGCGTGAGATAATATAGTTTGCTTGTTTGCATGTTAGTAGTGCATGCTTGGTGATCTTCACCCCCTGCCACACACCCTCGCGGTGGCTTGCAGGGTATCTTGTAGATGTAGATGTCATTAACCCAAAATTACCGAATAACGAAATTCACTAAGTACTTTTCGTGTACATTATGGCATGAATAAGAGTGTACTGAATTTTATGTGCCATTTCACAAAATGCGATGCAATAGAATATGCAATGCCTTTCGAAGTACCCCGGATGTAGTCTAATAACCACTTCCAATCAGCTGTGTGCGATTGGGCGAAGGATATGCACAGTCTCAATTGTGATTGGACCAAGACAAATACGCATCTTTCTCATGCCCACTCAAGCGAAAGGGTTAACAACATCACTTTTTCGACACTTTAAACTTGAGAACTAAGAAATAGATCAGCGTATAAAGGATAAACGGATTGAAAAAGAATTGGGACCCATACTTGGTTTAGCTGTTTACTATTAACAAACTTTTTTCAGCTACATATCAAAATCGTGCCAACCATAGATCATCAAAGAAGACAGAATTCATTAACTGTGATACGTGCCCCACCATAAATGTAATCATTTTACACAATAATTTATATTGAGAAATCCCAGTTTACTAGAGAATTAAATGTTTAATTTTAAGTTCATTTGAAAAAGCTGCTTGACGTAACTGATGTATAGTTTACGTTGCGAGGCATAGGAATTATTCGTCTCCTGAGCTTACCATTGTATTTCAGAGCCCATTTGAGTATATTAATAAAAACTATGAACTATAAATTCCATGAAAACTATCTAAGTTTGAAAAGTCTCCTCCGTTAAGAATTGTATTAATAGTCGTTTACTAGCCTCCGCGATTGGAGTCCTCTGTTACTGCGAAACATGGCGTGAGGTATGGGCCAACTTCTCAGTATGCTTAGTAAAATGAATATTAAGGATTTTTCCATGAATACACTAAATTAATAATTTTAAAACAATATTGAAAGGTTAATCATAATAAATTAAATTGATAAATATACCTCCGATACTAATTAATATGCTATAACAAGGTGCACCGTCTGCTTGAAAACGTCCGCAGCACTACCTAGTGGCAGGTACAGGAAAGAGTGTGACGTCACATGTCTGATATACCGGCATGCAATAGTTTGCCGTCACGTTTTCGCGCCGTTGAATGTATTCACTTTTTAACTTATGAGGAAAAATACGCATCGTCATTTTAAATCGAACGGCATAACATACGTACTCCAATGATTTAAACTTTCGATCGAGACAGTAAAAACATAATACAAAATTACCCTATTGAATTTACAAAATACCTGCTCTCTTTATGATTATAATGATTTTATTATATATTTTTATCTTTATCGGACGCTATTTTTTCAGCTCTTCTCTAAAGGAGATGAATGTCTTTGATTCGCTAGAAATACACGGATGCCGAATGCCTTGTGCGCGGCTAATGTTCCCAGTTTATATCTCACAGAACTCAATACGGTGTAATAAACAAATGTTAGTGTACAGTCATAGATACATATGCACCTACAATGAACGTTAATTGTCCGGAATTCTTTGGGGCTAGATCAGCCGGGAGCCGCATGCACACATTATCGCTAAGCTTAAAAAATCAGAAAACACTATCGTTTCTCTCAGTAATTGAGTTAACGACTTCAATCCAAATTCTCAAGCGAAAGAAAAATGACGAGCTTCCATTAGATACTTCTAGCGTATTAATTGGTTGGAATAAACTGCTGACCTCTCATCAGGATGGCAATCACGATTTACCGCTATTATGAGTTCATTTGCGGTAGTAATATTACCCATATTTGGAATAAACGTACTAGTTGGTGGAACAAACCATGCTCCCTTGATGGAACACCAATCGTCCCGGCTCTTTGCGACGGATACGGATCATTTCGTTCATTATCGGTCGCCACTCATTTTCTTGTAAGCAGGGGCTGCGATCGCGGTGGACGGCTGTCGTATCTTTTATAGTATCAGTAGATAAATTGATCTTTTTCACGCGATATACAAGGTGAGGATGCATATAATTCTTGCTATTTAGTAATCCTTTTATGATTCTGTTGGTGAACGATGGGTCGCTTACCGTTCTCCCCGGGGAGCCACTGATCTCCATATGAGCCTAATTTCTTTCGAGATGATCGTCCCCCTCCCTCCCTCCCACCCTCCCCCCATCGCGCCCCGGCAACCAGCTCCACCCCGGCCGCAGGAACGGCGCACAGTGGATCCGAATCGAAAAATATAGCCAAAATTAATAATACCGCTGCTATTAGTGCTTGCTTACATGACGTAAGGCTGATTTCTATGGTTTTTGAACCGGTAATTCTAAATTTTAAATTTTTTCTATATTTGATTTTCGTTGTTGTTATTATAGCATTTATTTAAACAATGAATTTAAAAATCTAAATTATATTTAATGTAATTTCCACAATTTTAATACGACTGAAATTTGCAATAAACTTAATTTGATGTTTTCATGCATCTATTTAGTGATTACTATTGTTTATATTGGGGCAATTTTTAAATAATTAATTTTATAAGAGGGAAATGAAGTTTTTTTTAGCTTCGCTTATGTTTGTACATATTTTATATCTATGGAATCGAATTTGGTAGTCAGTATTATTTATCTCTGATATTATTACTCTATTTCATTATTGGTTCATTCAATATATCATATCTAATTCAAATTATGTGCAGACATTATCGATTTTTTCCCTAACCATGGTTTTGAAAGTATTTCAAACCGCATCACTGCTATTATAATTTTCAATTGAGGTATTATTATTATAGTATTTCAAACTTAGAAATGGTGCGAAACCATGTAGCATAACACCTATTTTACTCAGGGTTACTCAGGGTTTTTTTAGTAACGTCAAAGTTATTGCTCCCATTGCAGTAAGCTCATTAGCGGCCGGGAGATTTGTAAAATATATCACCGATCACATATTTTGGCAGTATAATTTTAATCAGATGTACTTTTTACTTTGGTAATAGAATTATCAAAGTAATAAATCAACACTTTTTCCATATATTTATCAAACATTAGCAAGAAAATATATTAAACACACTCCAAATCGTCGTGTGATATTTCTTCATCGTTCTCATTATCACACTGTTCGCTCGAATCCTCTAGAGTAAGAAGAGTCCTTACCGATCATCAGATAACTGCACAATTTTTCTTTTCTCAACTCCTGATATTGTCGATATTAAGGGATCTGATGCAGGAAGTAACCTTCGAAATAGATCCTCGTTTGTGGCGATCCTTGTAAATTTTCTTTAATATATATACGAAAACGAATATAAATGCCAACTCACCACAATTCACTCAGTAATTAATCACCGGATGTACTGGGAAATTATTTATATAAATCTGGAGGAAATTTCAACTTCAGCTGTAGCCAACTGTCAATCTTTATACTGAAAAAACGTCAGATCGTGAATTTTGCTCCCACTTTCGAAAATATTATGGGAAAAATATTTTGCATAAAACGTGTTAAAATATTTTTGGCATTAACGTCCTCATTTAAATTAAATTCATTGCTTAATTAGTCCAGGACATATTGTCACTTAAACGATGTAGATTCTTTTCCATTTTCAATAAACTTTTCAAGCATCTCAAGATGCGTGAAATTTCTCCGATCCATTAAATCCTTAGCAGACTTTTTTAAGGTAAAAAAATAACAAAATATTACAACTTAATTGCACTAATTACACCACTTAAGCCACAAATCCACGAAAAAGTATTGAAGCCGGAACAACACCAAACCACTACGGGCTCTCCTCTTCAATCTTGCCGAGTCTAGTTTTGCAAAGGAGATGATTGTCTTTGACTCGCTAGAAATACACGGATGCCGAATGCCTTGTGCGCCGCTAATGTTCCCAGTTTATATCTCACAGAACTCAATATAGTAATTCAAAACTCAAAACTCGCAGTAATAGATTCATATGTACCTGCAATGAACGTTAAGTTTCCGGAATTCTTTGGGGCTAGATCAGCCGGTAGCCGCATGCACACATTATCGATAAGCTTAAAAAATCTGAAAACACTATTGTTTCTCTCAGTAATTGAGGTGACGACCTCAATCCAAATGTTAATCATAATAAATTAGTGAATAAATAAACCTCCGACAATAGTTAATAAGCTGTAACGGATTGCACCATCTGCCTGGCAGCGTCGGCAGCACCACCTAGTGGCAGATAGAGGAAATAGTGACACGCCACACGTATGATATACCGGCGTGCAATAGTTAGCCGTCGCGTTTTCACGCCGTTGATTTTTTCACTTTTTTATTAATGAGGAAAAATACTTAACGGCATTTTAAAATCGAAGGTCTTAAAGTACGTACTCCAGAGGTTATTATCTTTCGGTAGAGATAATAAAAAAACAATACGAAACTACGCTATTCGTCTATGGCTCCCGAGCACCTCCATCCAATTACTGAGATGCACCAGTACATCTGAAGGGACTTCATTTTTAAGAGATCAGCCACTATTTTTCTTTAAATCTTTTTAAAAGTTTTTCTTTAATAATTTCTCGTTGAATACCATTTGTATCCTCCATATGAAACTCTTTTAAGAGTGAAAATCTAGGGTAGAATGTTTTTGTTATAAAATCTACGCATGATTTATTCCATGATTTGCTGTCTCTTTAGCGCTGGGACGAAAATATTTTTAATACAATTCCCTAGATGGATTTAAAATGGAGATGGGTATAATAACAGATGCCTCTTATTCTGATATCAAATTCGAATATCAAATCATGACTCAAATATATCGAATTTCGAATACCTCGATTGCTAGAATTGCAATTGTTGTGCTTAATGCTATTCTGCTAATTAATTTGATACCCGTGGAAGTAAAAAACTATAAAATTAAGTAATTTCATTCTGGTTTTTAAATATCAAATATAGAATAAATTAATTTTCATGCCAAATTATTGGCATGAAAACGTGTTAAAATATTTTTGGCATTAACGTCCTCAGTTAAATTAAATTCATTGCTTAAGTAGTCCAGGACATATTGTCACTTAAACGATGTAGATTCTTTTCCATTTTCCATAAACTTTTCAAGCATCTTGAGATGCTTGAAATTTCTCCGATCCATTAAACCCTTAGCAGACTTCTTTAAGGTAAAAAAATAACAAAATATTACAACTTAATTGCACTAATTACACCACTTAAGCCACAAATCCACTTTTGAATACATTAACTTTTGTAAGCCTTAATAAGCGAGCAGAAAATTTTATGCGCCATATTCTGTCCAGTTTTGAATTAATATGATGTAGTTCATTAACACGCCAAATATAGCGTAATTAGAATAATTATTCGAGATCTCGAATATAGAATTCTTTTATAACAATTATTCGAAGTCTCAGATTTCGAATACTTTCTAGTATTCGTTGGCAGTATCCGCAGATCTATAGTTTTAAGAGACATTGTGACTAATATAGTGTTCTAAACACTGCTTCAATCATGGCATATTTTCCACCAGTGAAGGAACTAAAGGATATTCCATCGCCCATTTCAGCAAACGCTGAGACTAGATGCATCCTACCACACACCTTTATGGTGGTTTGCAGGGTATTATGTCTTATGTAGATGTAGATATTTATTTTGTGAATCAATAATCAAAATTTATGGAATAAAACTTCTTAATATATTTACCCAAAATATAAGAAGTACTGTCATCGTAAAACTTTCCGAGAAGGGGAGGGTAAGCGGGGCGATATTCGATATTTTACCAATCGACCGGAGTAATATCGTAAGTGCGTAGTCAAAAAGCACTGAACAGAACTTCAGTCCTATATTCGATAAATGTCGTTGATGTAATTGTAAAAGCGGAGCGATACACAGGGATGGTTCCAATGGCTTCGATGAGGGCGAGGTGGTCATATCCTCCAGGGCTCTATGAAAATTGCCTGCCTAATTGGCCAGTACAATCGAATCGGCGTGCCTCGGAATGAGAACTGGATCGTTCCGATTCGGAATCAGATCGCATCGAATCGACATCAACAACTTAAATAATGGATTCGGAGGTACTCGATTATAATTTATTACATCTTTCTCAAACGCATTCTTTGGTGTAAATATCGTTCCTGATTCAGTTCCCTAATTGCTCTTTCTTCCGAAGTTATTAATGCTGCCTGCACCAGTATTTCTGATGGAATATTTCACGATTTCAACTGCAAATGGTATGAAGCTACTAACAAAATAGTATGTAAACCATAAAGTAAGACATGAAAGTGAGTCTACATCTAAGTAATACCCTGCGAGTCTCCACGAGGGTGTTTGGTCATATCCTCTTGGTGATTGAATGGTGTTACACGTAAATATAATTAATCATGACACAAATTTCTCCACGATAATTAACCTCACAGGGGAAGCATAAGAAAATTACAAAAATGAGAAACATGAAATACATCAATGTTTCCTGCGTTTGAAAATAATAACTAATGAAAGAGATTTCATAGAAATGGATCAATTTCCAAGTTTAAATGGACTTTCTATTACTATTCTAAAACTATTACCCCATTCTAAACTCTCCCAATCATCCGAAGAACCATAAACAAAAAAAATGTCCTCTTACTTTGAAAAGCAGCAGTCAAGTGGTTATATAAAAAGCACTTGTAAACAATAATAACGCTGAACTCTAAATATTTTTCCCAATAAAACTTTTACATTACCTAAAGCAGTACAATATACTATGCTAAAATTCTAAGAAAATCAATGAAGCCAATGAGCGGTGAAATTCTCTCAACTTATGTGAATCATATTTGGTAATGACGTTTGAGCAATTGAAGAGTAATACTGAAATTAAAATGAGAAATAACAAGAGTATTTTTCTTCTGTGACGTTAAGAATAAAGTAGGAAACAAGAAGCTTACCTACTAATCTATCATTGTCTAACATATCTGTCATTCCGTGTTTCTCCACTTATAATTCACAACACATGTTACAAGTCTCTTTAGGTATGCGTATGTTTCATTGTCGTATCAACAATACTTAGAATTTGATCGCCAGTCAAAAAAATATGCGGCAGTATCTAATTTGCATGATTTGAAGAAAGTTTATGAAATTCTGGATATAATGGATAGCAGAGATAGAGTGCTGAAGCTTATTATCATAAATATACGAGAAACTATTAAATAGGGAAAAATAGGTAGACCTCATCCAAATTATAGACAAAGTTAAGTCAATGATTGACTAGAAATAATAATTAAACGGTAAAATCGAATCGTACTCTCCGCAAACAATATACTCTTATTTCAAAGTGCGTTTTGACGCTTAATGCCACTGTCAAATATCAATTTACTCAAAAATGACTCTAATCATTGAACTCCCTGTGAAAAAAAAGTTTTTGTATACGCATTCATGATCTGCAAAACCATGCAGATAACAAAATAAATGCAATAACATAGAAAAGTTTCGAACACTGTTGAGTTGACAAAGAGATTCACTTCAACAGCTTAATTTTGAATGTTGAAGGTCATTATGAGGGAGGTGGTGCTTTACCAAACAATCATAAGATTATTTAAATAAAATGTTATGGATAAATACCAAATCCTTTCGTGTTTCTACGGAGAGAGATGCCGGTCGAGCAAAGAAAAAGTGGGATGAGACCCGTGAATGATACCGGAAGGGATGTGACGTCATCGCGAACATTTGACGAGGAAGACAATAGGCATTGGGGATCGCATCTACGAGGTCAGTACGCGAGAGTGAACTCTTAGTGAGTCTAATTCAGATCCCTCTCTGTCTCAGCTACGACTGCTATGCCATCGGCGAATCGCAGCATGCTAATTTATTCTCTGTGGATATTCACTCCAGAAGAATTCTCTTTCATTTCATTGATGGAACTCTCGATGTAAACATTAAAAATTACGGGAGACCTTGAACAGAGTTGTCTCACTCCTTTCCTTATTCTAGCTTCTTCAGAGCCAGGTCCAGATCACAGCTACTTGGTTTTTATGCAAACTGTGGATAATTCTTCAGTCGTTGTAAGATACTCCAATTCCTTCCAGAATTCCAAGTATTAAGTTCCAATCCACGTTGTCAAAAACCTTCTCTAAATCCACAAATGCAATGAGCGTCGGTTTTTTCTTCTCCATTTTCTTCTCTATGAGCAGCCTAAGGGCCAATATTGCTTCTCTTGTTCCCTTATTTTTCCTGAATCCGAATTGATCTTCATCCAGGAATTCCTCTGCTTTTCGTTCTATTCTACTGTAGTTGATCCTTGCCAAAATCTTCCATGTATGTTTCGTCAGGCTTATAGTCCTAAAATGTTCGAATTTCTCCGCTCTCTTCTTTTTGAGAATAAGAATGATCTAAAATTATACAATATTCAAAGTTGGTTTTAAATATTCCTGGGAACCGCCTGCTCATGTGCTCAAATTCAGTCATTTCGTAAAAGTTAATAAGAACCGGATCCTAAAACTGCCTTTGTTAACGAACCGATCCTTAGGGTTAAAATACTTTTTCAAAACTTAATTTTTAATTCCTCGTTTCGTAGCTTGTGCAATACCATTTCATTCCACAAAAATTATCGAAAACTAAAGATGTTTAATGGTCAAGAGTTCAGTTTTGAGGGGCATTAAAGAAAATATTTCTATGTGAATAAGAAGAAATAAAATATGAAACCATCAAGCATTTAACATTGAATGGGTATTTTACTTGTTATGTCTCGAGCATTTTGAGTAATGGTAGTAAAAAGCCCCTTCTAAGAAGAGATACTAAAGGCTAAGCTATGAAATCTTGGAGAGGTTGGGAGGATAAAACAAACGAAATAAAATAAACGTATTTTTTTCTCAGAAAATGTAGGGCTATGGAGTCCTGTCGTACAATTAACTCTTATAAATACGCAAATGTCCATTCCCCGGAAAGTGAAAATCCTCCCCGGCTGGGATGAAACCTCGAGTCTGACAGGCAGAAACCCCGCAGCCTTCCGCTTGTTACACGAATTTGATACATATTGAAACATATAGGATGAGGAGCAATGGAATGAAATCGAAGATCAATATTAAAGTTGCATAATAGTAATTAATAACCTAGCTTTTTAACGCCATTTAAGCAGGGAGAACGTCAGGTAACCCGGAAATGACGAAAAACAGCTATTTTGAATGGCAAGAAGGAAACTAGAAAATAATCCGATCCGAGGAATATACTGATGTTTAATTTTTGCAATTGATAACTCACAATCTACACTCAATCACATTAGCATTGATAATGATATCAAAAATGTTGTCAGACATTTGTATGGAGACATTTTTATGTCATATGTATGTTGAGGATGGATTAAAACGCAACGAAATTTTAATCTACCACAGCCTAAAAGCCATAATAAAAAAGTCATCAAATACTCTTTATAAAGATACTATAATTCCGTTAATAATCACTTAATGACAGGGTTCGAGACGCTTAAATGCTGCTGTAATGGCTTGTCATCTTGAGGGTTCGGGTTCGTATCCCAGTCTTGGTGTCCGCTTTCATCGGTAGAGTCCCTGTCTCCAATGGAATACGATGGACGAAGAGCTCAATACACAGTTATGTTAAACTTCCATCCTCTCTTCATCAAGGCTGAAGCAGATGTTAAAAATGGCTAGCGACAGTTAGGGCCCACAGCACTAATAACAAGAGCCGAATATTTAAATGTAAATCTCCGGCAAATACAGTCAACCCCTGAAATTTACCAGAATACCCATGAATCATGAGAAAAGGCTACTTTGGATATGATTAAAAATTCTTTTTTTTTAACAGTTTAATCCCTACATGAGCCCCCAAAACACTTTGCCTTCATTTTAAACCAATCTTAATATATTTACACTTCAAAAGTAAGAACATTAAGATAAACCCGTAATCTCTACAATACTGTACCTACTGCAAAGTGTCCCATAGCGCTAGTATGTAAAATACCGATGTACATGTACTGTAATTCATACAATACTCCATAATTCACTGTTAAATACATGAACAATTATATGATGCCACAAAAAGGAGATATTTTTACTGTTTTCAATTGTTGGATTTGTTGTGAGGAAACTCGGAAAACGACTGAGGAAGCGACTTGGTCGAATTTACAGAGATTTGGTTGGCGTAGAATCTTTTGATCCAGGCAATGAAAGAATACATTCCCTTCTCATTCCAAGGTCGGAGAATAGTACCGTCAATGCAGTGCCTCTTTCAATCACAAAAATAACACGAAGAACCTCGGTGCATGACAAAGATACCACCGAAATGTTTCCACCAACCGTGGTTCTCCACCCATATGATAGGATACCAATTTATTACTCCATCGTTATCAATTTAGTACCATACGATACGGTGAGATACCAGTAGTCACCAATATTTGACGTTCGTAATTTCTTTTCGTTGTGGTTGGAGACCACCTCATTCCATCACATAGGAAATAGAATGAGAATGGGAATCCTATTCCATACTCATTCCAATTCCAATCCCGAGGTCGTATTGTGCAGGAGCGCTTCCGAGAAATTTAGTCACCTTTGGGAATCTAGTTTGTATCATGTTCCGTAAGCACATCTGGGCCTTGTCAATCAAGGGTTCTAGCCGAAGATTATGGTGCTGGTCACCAGAAAACTCCTCCCTCTACCGCAGTTTTTAATATTCTTCCCATTAGAAGAAATACTGGAATACGCACTTTCTCGGCGGAGTCGATTGGTTTTGGTATTATGTTCTCTATTGGAGAAAAAGAGATGACGCTGAGGTTCTCCTCACCTTTCCTCTGTTCCCTTTAAAACACCCTAAAAACCTCTCCACTATTACCCACCTATACTAAATGATGCGAATGACCACATCTGTCGGTCACCTCATTCGAATCACTATGAACGCATGAGGTCATGTTCCGGATTCCAACAACCTGATTGGTTTGGAAGTTGGTGAGATTTGAAACATTTTCCTGGGAAGTTTCCGCTGTTGGCACGCATTTGATCTCCTTGTGACGAAGCAAGTTGGGGATTTTGAATCGACAACAGTAGGCTTTCCTGTGTAGACACACCGACAGCATCATCATCATCAGCATTTCAATCCTAGGATTGGTTTACTACAGCCCTCCATTCTGCCGTATTCAGTGTTAATTCCCTTACGCCCTGGTATGTTTTCTCTTTCACGCCCTTCTTTATTTGCCCTTTGTCCCTTGGTCTTCCTCGCGGGACCTTCCGTTCAATCTTCCCTTCTATTATACTTCTAACTAATTCATTGTGCCTCAAGGCATGTCCAATCCATCTGGTTCTTCTTGGACGCAGGGTTTTCCATATTGTCCTTTCTTCATCTGCTCTTCTGTACACCTCTTTGCTCCCCACTTTATCTGTCCACTTAATCTTCAACATTCTCCTCCAGCACCATGTTTCGAAGGCTTCAATTCTTCGTTGGTCTGCTTTCCAGATGTTCCGTCTCTGATCTATAGTATGCCATGCTCCATACGAATGTTCTGTTGAAGTGCTTCTTCGTTTGCAGCCGTAGGTTCTTTGAGCACAGTAGTTGTCTCTTCTTCATAAACGCCTCTTTAGCTGGTGCTATTCTTCGCTTGATGTCCGTCGAGCTTCTTCCATCCCAATTTATAGTACTGCCGAGGTAGGTAAAGTTCTCCACTTGTTCCAATTTCACTCCTATCGACAACATACACCCAGGAAAACTTGTTGAAATGTCTCATTTTTGGTAGAGCTATATCCTGGAATCGTTCGCGTTTCCTATCAATTATATTGGATTTTTGGTGACTAGTGTTGAAGATAAACTCACAGAGATTTTCATTGCATATTAAATATAACTTTACGTACATATAATGCTTCTTGTTGTATTCAAGAGCGTCCAATCTAGTTAAATTATGTTATAATCATCACTATGTAACTTGCAATAATGCTATATGATCTTTGGCAATAATGCGTGAGTTCTCAAATGCAAATAGGCACACATGTTCATAAATTTCTCTCTTAATTTTTATTCTTCCAACTCAATAATCATATTAAAATTGATTATAAAAAAAATAATCATCATCATTTGCCAAAAATTGTTAAAATATTTATTAAAACATCTTATTAAAATCAATTTATGCTACCAAAATCTTATTTATGCTGTGGTATGATTCTTACACTGCAGTATGTTAAATTCTAAAAAATAGCGGTATAAATAATGTTGCACGAAAGATGAAACATTGGCTCATCTGTTACGCAAATACGAACTACTTTCAACCCCTTGCCTCACGCCTTTAAGGTAGCTTGTAGGGTATTATGTACATTTGTAGATGTAGTAAGGCCCCACGTTGAATATTATGTTGTTTGGCTATTCAGGGGAGGCGACCGACAGCTGAGGTCATTTGCTCCATTTGGATAATAGGGTAATGGTAGGAGTGTTCAGGGAACGGAGGAAGGGTGGATGGAAACCCGACGTCGGCATTAGCCTACTCCTAACGAAAGGCGCCAAGGGGACCACGGTTTAACGTCCCATCCGACGGACGGAGTACTGAACTTGAAATGCCCTCCACTAGGCACTCAAGTGGGGACTGGTTTGCCACTGAAAAATCCAGCACTGCTGGTAATAGAACTCGGGTCCTTGTAATGGGAGGCCAATACACTAGCCAGCACACTAACCCAATCCCCTACCTTATGTATATGCAACCAGAATATGGGACCCGTATGAATTAGGTTTGATCAGAGAGCTAGAAAGTGTGCGGCGTAGAGCAGCTAGATTCGTTAAAAGGTGTTACGATAGTCAATGGCGGAAAACACTGCATGTGTTAGTGTATCAGAATCAATACAAGACTTAGGCTAGGAATCATTATCAGATCGTATATTAAATTACAAATTAAATCTTCAGCATAAATTTAAAACATATAGCTTTGCGGAACCCCTTTATTGCTATGTAGATAGTAACCATCTAGCTGCATGTGAACCTATTATCTAGCATGTTTCCATTTAGTATCCTAGTTGCATGTTAATAGTGCATGTTTGGTGATCTTCACCCCCTACCACACACCCTCGTGGTGGCTCGCAGGGTATTACGTAGATGTAGATGTACTTTCATGTCCTACTTTATTCATTACATACTATTTTGTTACTCGCTTCATACCTTTTGTAGTTCAATTCTGTGGAGGACTACGACATGTTTGGAAGTCGAATTAAGATATTAACGTTATTTATGACGTAAACTATAACGCGCAATAGTTTACAACTACTCCGCTTAGCACTTAATGTGAAGCATTGGATTTTTAGAGATCTAGTGTCTTCTCAGGTGATTAAAATTTTCAAGAAAAACAAATTATACCGATATAATTGAGCTCTATAGTTGCAGATTAATTTGCCGTAGGAAAAAGACAGTAATGGTCAATTTATCCTATGACTTCTTTCTATCGATCAATTCCATAATATTCGTGTGAAAGCTACAACATTGATAATGAACACCCAGGGCATTAATTTTGGAACTATGATAGGTCAGCTGTTATCGAGTGGAGTAAAATTGCGTCAAATTTCCTTACCACGAGCCCTAGTGAGAGAGAAACACTATCACTTGCAATAAAAACTTAGCAAAAATGGTCAACATAATGACAAGGTTTGGACTTGTTAATCACACGACCTGTGCTTGCGGTGTTTGTAAAATTTACCGAAGTATTTTACGCTATACATGTCATTGTCATGACGGTAATAGGTGAAGCTTGAGGTTATGAGATTCAATGGTGACGATTACACTCGATGCCCTTCAATACAACCAAGAGGTGACTTACGGGGTAGTTAGTATATATAGTAATAGATTGCCATGGATGGAAAATGCCGTATGAACAAACGCCACCATCCGTGATCGGCAATGCACATTCACGTCACATTCTCGATATGTCGGATACAGAAGCGAGCTCATTCACACGCTCGCGACTCTTCTCTTTGTCATAAAGCCGGTTTGCAGGCGCCGCAAGGGTGCAGGCAGCTGTGGTGGGAAGCGGGAAAGAGAGGGAGCGGGGAATTCGTGAGGGAACGGGAACGAAAAACGGCGAGTTTATCAGCAGAGCGCAATGAGGGTGGGCTGGATGAGAGATTGTGGCCAGTGACTTGGAGGGGAACATGGCGGCGGAGCGCACTCTTCCGTGCGGTGGCTGATGGGAAGGGGAGGAGGCGGTCCGGGAGGTGATTTCGTGCGCACGGCGTGAAGGATGGGCGATGGGTATTTGGAGCGAGGCACACTTTCCAAGAGGGTGGGGGGGGGGCACCGCGTTGGCGGAAGGGGAAGTGACGGAGGGGCGGAAAGGGGATTCGCAAAGGGTGAGAAGGCTTTGTCTTTTTTTTTCAGGGGACTTGGAGGGGTTGGTCGAGATTTGAAACCAAAAACCATGAGAATGCTGGATTTTTTTGTGCGTGAACTGATGCTGTTTATATTTTTTTATTTTCGGCAGCAGAGAGACACAGAGAGGGAGAGAGATAACTCCACTGTTGGCTCCCATTGTTGCAGGCGCCCTTGTTTCGGTTCCTGCTATTTCCCCGCCGATCTGCAGTTAGGGTCGGAGCGGCTTCACGCGCAACGGCGGAAAACATTGCGGCGAATGGTACGAATTATCGTATCGTGAATTTGAAGTAGTATCCCGTTTATTGCCATCATGTTACATGATGCTACATAGAATATTGGACGAAGGTGGGCGAATTAATAATGATTTTAATTGAAGAATTGCTTAGGCCAAGCAAGCTTTTACCCAAAGAAGAGAATTTATGATGATGACAATCTTGAATGGGAAGTAAATTCAGCATTGTGAAGCGAGATAGCATGTTGTAAAAATCGAAAACACATGTTGAACTGTTCACTTCATTCTCTACGCACTACACAAGGAGAAGATGACGACAAAAGAATGGAGAAAAAGCGATGGCCGGAAAGGAGGAGTAATATGTAAGAGAGAAGAATGCGGCAAGAAATTAAAGAAGGCAGGGTAGGTGAACGGAACAGATACTTTTGGACCAATTTCCAGCCCGTCAATAACATATCATTGTTCTTATTTTTTTCAAATAATTTTGTTTCACCTGGATTTTGGATGCATAATTAGCATGTTTATGAAGAACTATTAAACTCTCAATGGTATTCTCTTGCTGTATAAGTGATGTTCAGTTTATTAGTTGATAGTCTGGATTACCGTGCCACTCACCCTCGAGTTGGCTGACAGGGAACTCCAGATATAGTTGTAAATAGCGAAACACCCACATCAGACATAATGCAAGAGCTATGTAGAGCGTGCTTTGATTATTTTCAAGACGATATTTTTTCTTTAATGACGTTAAAAACATTTTCCGAACACCATTTAACTATGATAGACTGGACCACGACCATAAAATTAGGGGAATTGGTAGATTTAAAATGTCTTTATTTCCTCCTACTATTAAAGATTTGAACAGTTGTGAATATATTCAATGGTATATACCAATACACGTCTATCATTAGATAGCATAAGGAGTTGCATGTCGGGGTAAGGACTTAAAGGGAAGATGTAGATGATGCCCTTTCTACCATCACTACGTCACTCATTAAGTCAACATGCGTGTATCAATCAATGGATAATTGGGAAATCCTGTTAAAGCTGTAAATATCTGCGTACTGGGTTAGGTAACATTCGTGTTGGAGCTTCGATAGTTCCCTTGGGTATGACAACTCGCAAGGAAAAAATGTGTCGCATCCATTCAGGTTAACAGCCGTCGCGTATTGGAGCAAATCGAGCACAGGGTATTTTTCTTCTTGGTTTAGAATGAGGTCTTTGACGCGAAGTCACCGAAGTTTTCGGACGCGGCGACATAGAAGCACATGCCCCACAACACGTTTTGCTGACGAAGGGTAGCTGCAAGAACTAAGTGGGTGACTAAGACTCCAACTTTCGGTGGGCGAAAAATGAAAAGGGTTCGGAGAAGGAATGAGAGAGAGAGAGAGAGAGAGGGATTCATTGGCAATTAAGTGGGACATATTTTGTTCGGCCTTGAGAAATAGGAAGCAGAATGTAGAAAGTGAGTCATAAACATTACTTTGTAATTAGTAAGACATCGCAATAGCGTGGCCTATTTTAAGGCATACAGTTACTAAATACCTATCAGCCTAATAATGAGGACTTATTCATCAATTCTCTCATTTTAAGCGAGATTTCGTAATTTTCGTATAATAGGTAACATGTCTTGCAGCGCCATCATCCTTTTTGCCTATCATCTTTACAAGGAATACGGTCAAATCACAAGGTCTCCCCTCATCAAGCAAATAGAGAATAGTAAGGTAAAAATAGTATTTGGCCATCAAAATATATGCATTAACTTACAAAGGAGATTTTTATTATTTTATGTAAGTAACAGTTTTTGAGTACCAGTCAAACAGGGCCGTAAAGTTTAGTAAAAGGCTTTAATTAACAAGTACACTTTAGCTAAAGCCAGGGTAACACCATTATTATATATGTGTATGAACTTAGTTGTGCAATTATTCCAAGTCCCAAGTATATTTCCAAGTATAGTTCCAAGGTGTATTTGTCAGTTGGATGCCCGAATTGAATTTCTCTTATCATCTAATTTGAATCTTAAAATTTGAAAAAATATGTAGGGATGAATTTTCGGAAAAGGGTATTATGTAACTGTAGATGTAATTTGCATTGTACGATCTTCCCTGAAATCTCTGAAGACCACTTACTGATGAGATATTACATACTCAAACGCTCTCCTCCTAGCAATTACAAAATAAGTCATAATAAATTAACAAACGTGGAATTCATTAAATATTTTGGAATAAGACTGACACATGATCTTTCCTGGGGTAAACACATGCGTGAAATAATGGGTCAAGTTAATCGTAAACTGGGATTCATCAAAAGAGTGCTGGGTAAATGTGATGATCATGTACGAGAAATTAGCTACTTTTCCCTTTTTAGACCTCATTTGGAATACTCTGCCAGTATATGAAATCCCTACGAAATCGGACTAAATAATGAACTTGAACATGTGCAGTGAAGATCGGCAACATTTGTAAAGGGACGGTACTATAACTATATTAGCGTAACCAGTCTATTAAATGGAATAAAATGGGAATCATTGGTAGATCGCAGGTTGAAATTTAGACTTAATCTCTAAAATAAGTTCCAAGATAATATTTTCAGTAATGACGTAATAACATATTGCGAACGCCAATTTACTATGGTAGACTGGACCATAATGATTAAATTAGAGGAATTGATTGCCGAATTGACAGATGTCGTTCTTTTCCTTGTACAACTAGGGATATGAATAGCGGTAAATGTATCAAATACGAGTGTATCAATTGATAGCATAGGTAGCTGTATGCTGCTATGAGGACTTTAAGCTAACCCAAATGACAGAATTATAATGCAAGCTTGCTTTATCTGTTTAAAAAAAATTAAATTTTAGACTAGTGTATTATTACTAATTTTTATGCATGATATGTAGTGCATATTTGGTGAGAATTCATCCCCTGCCACACACCTTTATGGTGGCTTGCAGGGTGTTATTTAGATGTAGATGTAAGTTGGAGGTGACGATCTGCCTGGAAATCTCCGAGGACCACTTACTGATGAGATATTGCACACTTAAACTCACTCCATCCCAAAGAGAGCTAATAGAAGCATCACACTTGTGGCTACCTAAATTTCAGCCTCGCTTTATGAAAGGAAAGAAAAGAGTATTGCTAACAGGACTTTAAATATATTAAGGAAAGGAAGAGAAAAACGCCACTGTAAATATTTCACGAATAAAATTATTTCTCTCGCAAATTATTTCTAACGTGCATTCTTCCTATCAGATTTTACCTAAGCTAAGCAAAACTAAAATAATGCAGCGAACTATTTAATGAATCACGACTTAAAAATTTTAAGTTAAAATGCAGCACTAAACTATGGATCTAAACCGCAGAAAAATCAGGAGCATTAATGATGGGCGTGCACTCTTCGCCATGCTTCTTGCCAACACGCAAAAAACGCCAGCGCTGACCCTAATTTGGGAAATCAAAAGAATAGTGAAAAACCAGCGTCGCTGCAAACGGTGTCAGTCTTCTGTAATGAATGCCTGAGTGAGTAACCGAGTCAATGTGCTGCCGGGTGTCTGTTTACCTGCGAAAATTCGCGGATGCAGGTAGGAAGAGGAAAATATGTCTTTGATCCTGGGGGATGGACCGAGAGGAGAATAAGCGCCAAGTCGAAAATGATCGGAATAAAGAAGTGTGAATGTACATCAACAACCAGATGGTTGGATTCTTTTTGGCATGCAAGGAAAAAGTGAACAAACAACATCCAATATCAGTAGTTGTATCCAACGTATCTTGAGGGTTGGACAATGCTAAGAAAAGAAGACTTTAAGTGAAAAAGCACAGTTTTTACCATTCCATTTCATAACTCTCTCTCTTCATAATTCCTTCAATCAATTTCCTTTTCCCCTCTGCCATCCCTAGCATTTTCTCGTTGGTGTAAATTACAACCATTTTTGCCCTCTCTGAAAATAACACCTCAAAATCACTGAGTTTATTTTCATCTTTTATCCTCATAGTTCATATGCCTGATAAATGAAGGAGCAGCAAAATTATGAGTAATCAAATATGTATTTCACAGTTTCGAAGAGAGGGTATATAATTGCAAAAATATTCTGTGTGCGGAACACCCCAAAATGGACGATACTCTTGGCCAAACGTTAACTACAATTTAGAAGTTGAAGCCGCAGCTGAATCAACTCACCTGTCCGGAACATCTACCGAGTAAGATCTCCTTCTGAAATATTGTGGAGTTTGAAACACAGGCCTGCACTTATGCTTTCGACGCAAATTTCTTCAAGCTCGATAAAATCTCACTCACTCAGTAAAATATACTTCCCAAAATATTTATCCTAACCTCATGAAACAGTTCTTCTCGGGGAAAGGGAGCAATTTGCAGCTTCGCACTAGATGCTGATAGTTTTCCAGAAACAACTTACCATCAATTATTAGACAATCATCCAAGTTATATTGAGCAATGAACAACCTAGGGAGGCTCCATCTGAATGCCCTCGGGGTCATAAATTCAACGTACACTCTTCCTTATCACTAAAATTTCGGCCCTATGAACGCATGCTAATTCTCAGGCTCTAAAGATGGATGGGGTACTCAATAACATCTTCAGATATAGATAACATTTGAAGATGATCAAACTAGCTGTGCTGATATTTCTTGTACAAAAGGGTAGGGATTCTGTGCGTTTGAAAATTCATTCCCACATCCACCCTTATATACGCGCTACTTACTACAAATGTGCATTTTTGATTAACGCATTACATTTCTTCCTAGATGATAGAATACGAAATCGATTGCTCCAGTTGAAAAGGGCATTATGTTTCCGAATCCTCCTTTACGATGCGTAATTTTACACTCTAGGTGCTGCACTTCTAAACGAAAATTTCCAATATATTTGCTAATAATCTACCTCATTTGCTTTTCTGGAATACTCAGCTTTGAATTCACGCCTAAACCGTCGAATTTCTCTCGTGGGATGAGCAAATAACATGCTTCAATCTAAATTGCTTCACTCTTCCTCGTTAATTGAACATTCTACCAGCAAAAATGGACAAAGTATCCCATGGTCCAAAATTACTTGCTCGTTCACTTACAAAGTCACCCCAAATTTTCCCCCAAAGACCCTTCTTCCCTCTCCATCCTCAACATTTCACATTTCTTCCTTTCCATGACATCGTCCATTTTTTCCATCCGCTCCACACTCTCGTCTATAATCCTCCTCATCTGTTGACCTCGCATCTCCAGAGTCTCCATAAAGTTGGATACATTCAACTCTTTAAAAATGCGATCATCTAGTTATGTGCACTACGAATATATTTAAATATTATATAAGTGAATTATAATACGATCTGAACAAAGTTAGCCGTCGAAGGAAACGTGAATGCGTAGAATGGCAAATGAAGGCTCGGTGTGAGATACATGAAGCTAATAGTAAAGGTTACGAAAAGGAAGAATTAATGGTAATAAATAATGAACAGGTCAGCTGTCGGGGGAATCGAGTAAATTTCGGTCAAGAGCTGCGTACCACCAATCATAGCCTAGATGCCTAGTGATGATGATCAAATATAATTGGATGTAGTTTTCTTATGCCAAAGCAGTTTCTGGTGGCCTAGTGTGTATTGCGCTGGGCTACCGACTGGAGAGTACCGGGTTCAAATCCCGACAGAAGCCTTCTACATCTACACGATACCCTGCCAGCCACCTCGAGGGTGTGTGGCAGGGGGCAAAGATCACCAAGCATGCACTACCGACATGCAAACAAGCAACTATAGGGTCTCATGCAACTAGATTGTTAGTATCTATAGTATTTAAGGGATTAATACATGCATCATGCACTACAGACTACTCTAAAATATTTCCCCTACCTATCCCTTTGCTATGCTGCCTATTCTGTTCTCTTATATTACGCGGGAAAAATGCCATTTTGAAACTTTCATTACGACAATATATCTCTCTAATCTTATTTATCTGGTCAAATCTAGCATAATACGCTGGGGTTTTTAATATGTACCAAACATCTTCAGTAAAGCTATCGGATTGAAATTTCTCTAATAGATTTAATCTGTACCTTAACCTACGCTCTGATAATTACACCCACCCTAATACTTGTATTAATTATGAAACACTACTATCGTAACACCTTTTAACGAACCTAGTTGCTCTACGCTGCACACTGTCTAGTTCTCTGATCAAACCTAATTCATTCGGATCCCATACACTGGCTGCATACTCAAGGTGGGGCCTAACTAGTGAAAACTAACATCGTTCTTTTGTCTTCTCATCACATTTCCCAAGTACTCTTTTTATAAATCCTAGCGTTCTCTTCGCTCGGCCGCATATTTCCCGGATGTGTCTTCCCCACGATCAATCTTTAGTGATGGTTACATCTAAATATCTTATGGTTTCAACGCTTTCGATCTTCGTGTTATTAATTCTAAAGTATCGCTCTATCGACTTATTACTCATAAAAATTGATAGCTACACACTTTTTGAGGTTAAGATCTAACTTCCATTTGTCGCACCACTCTTGAATATCATCTAAATCCTTGCTAAGCGATTTACTGTCTTCTTCTTTTGATATACCCCTGTACACTACAGCATCGTCTGCAAAAAGTCTAAGCTTGCTACTAACTACGCTACCCAAATCGTTTATGCATAAAAGAAATAGAGGCGGATCTACTATGCTACCCTGGGGAACTCCCGATGTGACTTTGATTGTGTCCGACATGAAACCATCTATGACACCCCTCTGAACACCCTCACCTAAAATATAGTTCACAGTATCAGGCGTCACGTAGTGGAATTTAGACATATTGGATGAGTAGAAAAAACTTTAGCACTTTTCCACAATGTACTGATTTAAAATAATAAAATTACACAACACGTGTTTCGGCTTTCTAAGCCATCATCAGGTGTACACTTACAAGTGTACTGGTGATGGCTTAGATGGCTGTATTTAAAATAATAAAATTACACAACACAGGTGTACACTAATAAGTGTACACCTGATGATGGCTTAGTAAACCGAAACACGTGTAGTGTAATTTTATTATTTTAAATACATTGTGGAAAAGTGATAAAGTTCTTTTACTCATCCTCACCTAAAATCCTGGTGAATCGATTTTCTGCGTGTACGAACTTCGTAGGAAATCCAGGTGGCCCAGGAAAAGGAATTGTTCCCCCTACCCTTAATATGAGTGCATTTCTCACGCCCATGGCTTAGTACGGGGTGAGCTCTACCCTCACCTTTAAAAAACCAACCTCCGAGTTGGATACAAGTTATAGTGAATTTTACACCATTTACAGGTTATTAATTAGACATCGTTTTTATCCTGCCCAAATCCGAGAAGTTGACATTATTCACAACAGTTTTTCCATGTTTAGTCAGAAATTATATAATACAATATTACGGAAGAGGTGTCGTAGTACAGCACTGCCCTTGCATGTGATGCGGCTGGCGAAGGAGGGTCAACGACTCCGCTGGAATAGGTCCTCGAACCTGATATCATAATCGCAAGGTATCCTCCCTTGCCATCAAAAGTAGATCCGATACCCCAGCCAAGTCTTCCTTGATTGCGAAAACGTGGAGCACTCATGCGAGAAAATCGTTCCTGAAGACGATGCGTGATGCTTGGGTCTGCTTCGTTACGACAGCGCGGCAGATCTGGAGCGGCTGCCGCCGTCTGCGAATCACCGAGGGGTCACCGAGCGAAGTCCGGGGGTGACTATTTTATCTCCTCACTGCGATCGTAAGCGGTAGGTAAACGACCTCGTAAAATGCACTATTCTGTTTCCTCCATAGAAGGGTTCGACAAACTTTCGAGACGAAGGAGCAAAAAACCCATGACATAAAAGCGTGTAAATATTATTCAATAGGGAATAGGGTTGGTGTGGTAAGGGTACTGGCCTCCCAACCTGAGGGGCTGGGTTGGAACCCCGGGATTTTCGGATTCTTCATTCATACACCGGTGCCTACTTGAGTGCCTTGTGGATAGCGCTTTGAGTTACTCCGTCCGTCAGATGGGACGTTAAGCCGTGGTCCCCTGGCGCTCTTCGAGCGCCGACTGAAGAGCCGACTGATGCCGACGCTGGGTTTCTCTCCATCCTTCCTTCTTTCCCTGAAAACACCTACCTTTACCTAGTTACTTACCTATCCTGTTTGGTACCAATGGCCAATGGCAGTTGTCGGTTGTCAGCCACAAATAGCAACAACAAAAATTTATCAATAGCCATAAATGTACTTTTGCGAATAATGAACATTTGCGTATATATTATAATATCTTTATAAGCTGGTGTATTTTAATTTAAATCGTTATATCAAATGGACATTAAACATAATGATATTTTTTTTTCATTTATTGTTTGCAATTTGAATACACTTCAAGAATAAAACTACTTTAGTTTTATTATCATTTTTAATTTGAAGTTAGAACCGCATGTATAAACCCTAAGAGCAACGAGTGTACTCGGCATCTGATTCTGCCATCGTCTTCAAGGGCTGACGGTGGCAGTCTGCCAATAAAACTTCATCACCTAATTTAACCAAGCCGGTGGGAATCCTGAGAATAATTTAATCGTATCATACGCTGAGAAAACTTCATATCTTCCAAAGAGCCACATTCGACTTGCAAGCCGTAGTTTTCCAACCCCTGCTTTCCAAAGTACCTATCTAGCTGGAGAAATGAGAATTTGAGAAGTATCCATTATGATGTCGGATGCAACCTCAGCTATCTTCTATAAAGATGTTATTAAATGTGGTTATATGTATACTTAAATATCTTATGCATACTTTACTACTTAAGTTTTTTGTGTTTTATTAAGCTTGCTTGGACTAAGTAGACTTTTACCAAAAGAAGATCACTCATGACGAGAACCTCGAGTAGGAATGTTAAAGGGTTTGCAAAATGTTTAGTATGGACCGTGGCATTATTAAAGATCTGGGTTCTCAACTCTAGAGAAGGATAGAGAAATTAGATTCGAAGTTTTAGAAATGATGGAGTGGAGTGGAATGGAGAGTGGACAGAAAGATGGACGAATAAAGCTGAACGTGGTAGAGGAGGAGAGATATGTAAGGAGAATTTAGAGCAAGTGTTTGGAAGAGGTATACTTAGGATCCATCTTGAAGACCGGAGATGGAAGGGAAAAGGACTATGAATATTATAAAGAGGGGTAAGAAACATGCCAATTTGAAGCACAGGTATAGATGAATACATTAATGAATGAAATGCGAATAAATTAGGGTCGTATATTTAATAGCATAAGGCGTCACATTGAGAAAATGAGTTATTATTACAATTTGGAATAAAAATAACTAGTTACTATTTTCATAGAGTATTTAACACCTACTATAGTTTCAACAACTAACAATGAGTGGTATCAACACTTATAACGACACTTGTCAAAACCGGTCGGTATTTAATAGTGCGTGGAAATAGCAGGTACCTAAGTGGTTCTTCGTTTATGTCTCATCCTGAAAGTATGGTTTTCACCAAAACTAAGCCTGAGTGGTGAAAAAATATCAAATCATTCATTAGAATCCCCCTTGCGCAATTACAGCAGTGGGTTTATAATGGGAAAGTTCCCGTCACTTGAGTTGCTAGACAGTACAAATACAATACAGATGCTTGATCCTAAAAATCTGTATTAAAAATTAAGGTGGGAATGGAGGGAAAATTTTTTTCATTGGAAGGGTTCGAGTTCTAGATAAATTAACCGACGAACTAAGTACTAGAATGAGTGATGAGAAATTGATTTTTTCCTCCTCCCGTTTATTTTTCCTCAGAAAAATAAACGGGCAAATTAGATGTTTAAATACACAAATTCGTAAAAATTGAAATTTAAATCAAAATAATGACTAAAATTTATTGCACTCAAGGTTCATTTTAAAATTGCAAAAGTTATGAAAGCTACCTTCTTATACCGGGCCGGTAAGGTCTCCACAGAAGTAATGATTGAAATGGAGGCGGTTAAAATGCTCATTTCGGACCATGTAGCGTAACTAACTTTCGGCCACCAAAAAATTAAAACATTTGTAATTAAGAGAAAGTCTATAAAAACTTCAGTTATAAACCTAATTTGTGTTTTAATTATTGCCCTCAATATTATTTGAAGATAATAGCTGTAAGTTATGGTATAATAAAAATAAATACTAACGCTAAGAATAAAATAAGTAAACAAAACACATTAAGTTGCAAATGGAATTATTTTATCTTGCAAATATCCTTTGCTCAATTTCTTGCAGTTGCTGGAATTTAGAAGTAAATAGGCACCTACTTTACTGATGTACGTACTTCAACACCGTAAAAGGAATTTTGCATATGACTGAATATCAGATGAAGTAAAATAAAGATGAAATTATCGTAACGTTCGTTAGACAAGACAAGAAATTGGCCATTATATCATCAAATGTGCACTTTCGTTGGAATTTTTTTGCACATTCCAAAATTATAATCAACGTTAATCATGTGGAAATTTTGCGAGAGATATGTCCTTTCGATGTGTTCTTTATGTTAGGTGGAGTCATACTAATCCCTGAAGAATTCATGGGCCCTCAGGCCTGTGGTAGGCTTTCCATTTCTAATGGAAGTCTATCGATCATAGGCAGAATACGAAATTAAAGAAGAGTTATGTTGACAAAATGCTGGCGTTACTAGCTGAGAGAGTTTGGGTGCGATCAGAAGAAATATTGGTAGATGGAACTATCAATTAGGGACAACAGGATACTAAAAGTGGTACATGAATTTGGAATCCTGAGTCAACGAGAGACGAGGGAATGGTGAGAAGAGAAGTTAAGGCCTCTTTACACGATACAATTTTTTGTACAATTTCTTGTACAAACGCTTGTATGAGGAAATTGTACCGTGTTAAGCGGCAAATTGTGTGAACACTTTTGCGAATGTCTGAATGGCTGAACGGAAAATAGAATCTGTTCTAATTCCATTCAACAAACGTACAATTTCGTTCAGTTTGTACAAGAAGTTGTACAAAAAATTGTATCCTGTAAAGCAGCCTTTAGATATATGCTTACATAGAAATAAATGGTACAGGAACATAGCCGTTCATAAAATACATTGGTGCAAATTTCCTTCATTACCTAAAAAGCATTAAGAGGTACTTCTCCGTTACATTGACATCAGGATACATACGAGAATCAGAATGTCAGCAGCAGCCATTGAGCAAGCATTGAGAGAAATCCCACCAGCATTATAAAAATTGAACACATTTCGGTAAGTCTTTGATCATTTCGCGTGTTTGAAACCATTCTTTATCATTTGGTCTTTCGCTCATTGGTTTGTGAGTATGTACAATCCTTTTATTTATTCCTGTAGTTGTATAAGAACTTGTCATTCTTTTACTTTCAAAACTGTAACCACCGACCTTCGCCCCCAGATATCCTTTTGCAACTCGGAATACTGTCTGGCAATCCGCACTTCCTTAAAAAACTCAAGAACTGTGTATGGCAAAATTAAATCGGGTCAGAATACATTGCAGTAATTTTAATTCAACTATGAAACACATTTATGAATAACTCGGCTTACCTAATTGGCTAAGACAATCCTCATCTTGAGAGAAAAATAATTATCGTAGTATTTTTTGAAGAATCTTTTTTTCGGAAGAATAGTTTTCTAAGTAAAACAAAACATATCATGATGAAGCCTGCAATTTCAATTTTTGAAGAGTTTCTTTGTGAGGTGAAAAATTTGAAAAGACTGGAAATATAACCAATTTAACTTTGATTTATATATGTGTGTTATTAAATATTGTTCAAGTGGTTTTTATATCGAGTAAAATAGCTTTATTCGATTGAAACTATCTACTTCAATGAATACTCGTTACACCCGCTCATTCCTTTGACTGATGAAAACATCTCTTGAGAACAATCTACAACTACATATACATATAGGTACATATTACCCTGCGAGCCACCGCGAGGTTGGGTGACAAGGGGTGAAGATCACCAAACATGAACTATTGACATGCAACTAGAATAATACATCGAAATATTCTACATAATAGAATCACATACAGCTAAATGGTTAGTATCTACAAAGTAATAAGGGATTGGTTGTTAATACATGCATCATGCACAACAGACTACTCTAACAAATATTTAACCTACCTATCCCTTTGCTATGCTGCCTAATGCACTCTCTTATGGTACGCGG
Source organism: Platycnemis pennipes (assembly GCA_933228895.1). Classification (NCBI taxonomy): domain Eukaryota; kingdom Metazoa; phylum Arthropoda; class Insecta; order Odonata; family Platycnemididae; genus Platycnemis; species Platycnemis pennipes. The sequence goes on along the minus strand of OW121854.1, from coordinate 118,849,896 downwards.
GAAAGAATGACATTTTAAATCTATCAGTTCGACAATCTATCTCTCTAATATTGTTAATCAGATCAATCATAGCATAATACGCAGGGATTCTTGATGTATATCTAACGTAATCTGTGAACAAATCGGTTTCGAATTTACTTAAAAGGTTAAACCTAAATTTTAGCCGACGTTTTGATAGTAATTACCATGCTAGTTCTTCTATTAAACTCGTAAAACTAATGCAATCATCATAACGGTCTTTAAATAATCTAGCTTTGTAGGTGCCAGAGATTCGGAACGTATTCTGCCACATGTAACTTCTAATTTTCAATTTCTACAGTATCAAATACAAAGCATAACAGTTGATAAGGTAAGGTATGAGTATTGAAGTTGGAGTAGATGAACTTAGCTCCACAAAGAAGCCGTTAAACTTAAAAAGAAATAAACAGCCTCAGCTTTCCGCAGGAGGCTTGATATAATAATTTTAAGATTTAGGAAATGGTCTAATATAAATACGAATAAGGCTGCTCAGTTCTTTTGCGGAAACAATCCTGTGGTCTTCAAAGAGCACCGTCCGCTACAACAGCCGCCTCCAGGTGTTCCAGTAGGGAGGCATCAGGGCCGGAAAGATAAGATAAGGCTTGGTTCTCATTTCGGAAGATAGAAGCAATCCCTCGAACGCAGCGCTTGAAAAATGCTATCGAGCCAGCGATCGCACGAGGAGAGGCACGGGGAGATATTTTAATTACCTGCTTAGACCGCCGGAGTGGAGAACTTCCCCTGCCAAAGACCTCACCTCCCCAACCCCCAGCGTTGCAAAACAACGAGCATTCCGCTAATTACACCGAGGAAGAGCATTATTATAATTATTTTCCCGAAATAAAAAATTGGGAGGGGACGCAGTGGTACACGACCGTAAACCGGTTTTCGCGAAGTTACAAAAGCGCGCGGATATCTTGGCTATCGTCTTAGCATTTCAATCGGAGAAAATTGCGTGTCAGCGATATCGGACACGAACTTGGCAAAATCCTGCGACAGGCTCTTGAATAATCGTGAGCGATAATCTCCTATCACGAATTGCTGCAAGTATAAACTTATAAAGAGCAATTCCCTCCTTCCCTATAGACTCTTCTATAGACGCTCTACGCTGCTACAAATAGTACCAAGGGCTTAATACAAATGTTATCCAGCTGATTAGGTGCCTATTTTACTTTTTTAGCTACCGTAATAAATATACTTGTCAATGTAATTAGCAAAAGGCTAATGAACGCTATTTATGAGCAATAATGCCTATGAGAGCTGTCATCATCATTGGTCATAAATCCTCAGATTGGTTTGACGCAGCTCTCCACTGAGTCCTTCTTTCGGCTAATCATGAAAGCTGTATCCGCAAAATATTATTGTTATATCTATCTATATCTATATCTACGACATACCCTGCAAGCCACCTCGAAAGTGTGTGGCAGGGGGTGCATCCACACCAGGAACAATGACACAACAAACAAAAAAGAACACTACAAAGCAAACACTACACCTTTAAAAGTAATTGGGGAAAAAAGGAGAAAAACTACCAAATCCCAATCATGTAGGACACACCCGTGAATACCATGCATGCCTTGAAACCCGACACCAATTTCATAGATACTCATGCATGCAAAAAAAAGCAATGCATGCGAGTCACACCTTGATTTGATCATGCAGGAAATAAAAAAACTATCGACCTACTCTGAATATTACCTCTATAATTATTACCGATTTACGCAATGTCTAACGTTCTGATCTCGAATCGTACGTGGAAAAAATTAAATTTTAAACCTGTCCGTCCTGCAATCGATTTCCTTAATTTTGTTAGAATTATCGAGCCTACCATAATATGTCGGAGCCAGCAATATATGATTAACGTCATTAATGAAATGTCCCTCCTTTTTCCCAGAAGATTAAGTCAATAATTCAGCCTACGTTGTGACAGCGATTCGCATCCCAATTCGGCTAACATACCAGACACAAAGCTGACACGCTGTTAATCCCAAGATATCCAAGATGCTCCATTTTTATACAGCAGGAGGATCATAGGCAATTTTAGGACTTTTTTCCGTCAGTTATGGATGTTTTCTGACGTAATCTGAATCACTGACGATAAACTGCGATCCAGTAACTGAGGCAAAGAGTTTGGCATTTAAAGAAAATGATAAACCATACTTAGTAATTTTACCCAGGCTTCCATGCCAAGGAAAGTAATCTTGCAAACAGTTAATGACTTGATGTGAAAGCTGGAAAGAATTTATGTTTACCGATCGCCTCCTAACGTCCTATCTCAACATTTCACGTTCGCCGTATTTACAGAGAAATTATCAACTGTTCAAAGCATCGGAAACCGTTGCAGGCGTTCAAGTGTTTAACGTTTTTCTCTATCTGTGCTGCACAAAAATAAGTTACAAATGAAGTAGTACCATAAATAACTGTAATTGGTTGTGAGTTAACTGAAAAACAGTCATCCTGCCAGAGAATGTCATGCTTCAAAGTCACGGTGCCACGCTTGCCTGCTACCTCCTAGGGAATATTTGGTTCAATTTAGTGGCCTACTCTTAATTAATAATGCCACTTGGAATAGTTATAAAGCATATAAGCGGGAAACTATGAACTGATTCTCTTCAAGCGAAGGTATGAGATTTTCATCGTACTGATCTGACTGCGTCCATAGGACATAGGACATCTTCAGAACTATTTTTAATGGGCAAATTGCAGAAAAATTGTCAACACCAGGAATATATTCGCGATATATATTTTGATTCCGAATTTTTTAGACCCAAAATAAGGCACGAATTCGAGAGGTGCTTTCGTATGCTATAAAATTCTCGGGAGATACGCGAATGCAATTAGGGATATGAATAACGGTAAATATATCCAATACGAGTGTAGCAATGGATAACATTAGCAGCTGCATGTTGGTATAAGGACTTGAAGCTAACCCAACTAACAGCATGTTTTTGCATGTTTGCTTTGCTATTTTTATCTTTTTTTAAATAGTAAAGTTTAGAACAGAATATAAATACTAATTTTTTTACGCATGATATGTAGTGCATGTTTTGTGAGAATTCACCCCCTGCCACACATCTTAATGATGTCTTGCAGGGTATTATGTAGATGTAGATGTAAACTAACGACTTGTATCTACGTCCAACTATGACTTGAGCTAAAACATCACGTGAACTGAAAATGATCTACCTAAGATGCATTTTGTCCACTTTTTTTCCTGTCAGTAGCTCCGGAAAGTTTCTTTATTTGCTAAGCCATAAATTAAATGAGCATTCGAAACTTTCTACTTCAAGCGCCTTCGGGTGGAACCGCGGACAATGGTTCTTTGGACTGGCTGCCGCTGCTACAAGATGGTGCTGATAGGGAATTATGCCATTATGTTCTTCCTTGACATTCCACATGTGCTGTGTGCATGCAACAGAAATGAACCGCATTTAAACCGTTACCTCCACGGGCAGAGTTGATGCAACGAAAATATTGGCTCTCATGATGGCCCCGCTATCCTCACGCATAACACGTCCTTGTGCAGACTCGGTACATCTCATTAATCGAAATTTTATCAATTGCTATCGAAGTCTTCGGTTACTTCACCTAATTGCCAGTTACCCATTTGATTACGGATAATGATTTTGCGGAAAAATGGCAACTGGTCAATTTTCAGTATATATACCAATAGTAGGTACCTACGATTTAGTGTAGAAGGCAATTTATTTATATTAAAATTAGAATAGAGATTAGGAAGGAAGAAAAATACTACAATACCATCCCTATTACAGTCTCTTCATAGGAGTAAAGAGAGTACGAATCGATTTTGGCATTCGAACAAAATATTATCTGTCAACAAGGAATTCTTCTGCTGTTTATTTTTAAAAGAATGATTCTAAACATAGAAATGGTCCACAAACAAGAATAATTTGCCCAATGATTCGTATTTGCTACTTACTATGATATGAAAAAAAGGCTTTCCAGATGAAATGTTGTTCACGCTGATTAAAAATCCGATGTATAAACCCCAAATATCACGCTGTCTTCTATGAAGCCATAAACTCCCATAATCTTCTTTTCAATTTAGCACCATGCGTGATTTTTTTTCAGTTCTTGATTCAGCCAGTTACAGAGCATGAACTGAACATAAACTTAATGATTGTATTAAAAATGTTTCATGAAAGGTAAGAAAAGAATTAGGTTAGGAGCCATATCCCCAGTTAAACAAAATACGTATGCGAGAAAAATTATCATAGATTCTTTTATAAAAAATAACAAATAGTAAATTGGCACAAGATAAGAGTTGAGTTCTTACAATCGATTGCCCAGCTTAAGTATTATCCTATAAGTATAAAGAGTTGCTTGAAGAGTAGTGAGTTTCTTTTATGAGCATTTCACTCATTAGTGCGATGATATATTTTTGGCGACTCAACTTGGCGATTTTCCCGTTTCCTGATATCGGTGAACATAGCGACTGTAAAATATTTTACGCTTAAGTAACTATAATGTCATTGCCTTTTTAACTATCTAGTGGCAATTACTTCCTCATATTACCTGAAAAGTAATTATTTAAAAAGGAGTAATAACTTGTATAAGAATGAAAACTAAACGCACGGATCACAAAACCAATTATTTGAGTGATTTCAAAATGCATTCTAAGTGTGGCTTAATTGCTATCATCCACTCAACTTGAATCTTAGTATCTCGCTAGTGTTGTGCAATGACACAAAAAGTATTCGTGGAAAGAAAATTTCAGTAGATTTGCAAGTTGAGCACGATCAAACATCCAGAACCTTACTGAATATATTCCAGAGGGAGAACCTCAGTGGGATATTAAGCTCTGTTTAGTTTAGTTATGAGTTTAAATGGATTTCAGCGGCAAAGGAGCCTTTTCTCGTTGCCTAAGTAGCCTCCAAACCTCGAAAATATACAACTTGACATTCCCAGGATAAAACGGGGCGAGATTCATCCCACTCAAACAGTATCGGGTCTTAGGGTGCTAAGGCTATTCCACCTTCGTAGTGGAAATAAAACAAAAGACTTGGATAAGCCTCACTCTTATAACCAGAGGACTAATATTTCTTACGTTGTAGCCAAACCAAATCCATCCCATTTAAAAAGATGCTTTCTTTACTTGGGGCCTAAAATTTTCAATTGCTTGACACATTATCCGAGATAGCACACACTTCAAAATCTTTTTGAAGCAAGTGAAAATCTGGCTATTCACCAGAGAAAGCATAAGTATGGAGCTAATTTAGTGGTTGTTCAAAATATTTATCCTTTGTTCTAATTTACTATACATATAATATTTCTGGAATGTCTTTAACTATCCTATAACTGTAACTGTATTTTCCATATACTGTTCTATAACTCTAAATGCAATTTTTGGTGACTATGCTTTTTCTATGTTCAACTGGAGACATTTGTTCTATAAGAATGTACGCCAGTATTGCTGTGTGTGTATTTTGAAGGTGAACCCAACAACAGGCAAATGCCTTAGGATTCACTTAAAGCTCCTAATTCTTATTATATTATGTTCTTGTATTGTTCATAACTTGCTGGAGCAATTAAACATTATTATATTATATATTAAGTTCGAGAAGGATTACGAACTGCATTTATTTATTCAACTACTTGTGACTATGATGTTCTTTGATAAATAATTTCTTCCCAAATAATTGCCTCTTTCTACCCCTCCGCAGTCAGTCGTCTAGTAACACCCTTCTTGTATATACTTTAATCAACTTGCAGCCTAATTAATATGGTCTAACTTGATGTTCTCATAGGCTAATGTTAAAATGTTTCCCCCAAATGTTTACCCTTATCTCCATTGACTAAGTGAAAGTAGGACATCCGCACCACTTGAAATTGTTTCGGAAAGAATTAAAATTAAAAAAGGTACCGATTTAAGAAACAATGCAGATACATCTTAAGGCCGTTTTACACGGTTAATTATCATGCGAATGAATTTAAGTGATGACCTGAAATTGCTTCCACTTAGGGTGTTTTACTCGGTGAATGATCATTCGATTTTATTCCTTGAATGTTTTATGCAGAAAGGATGCGCAGTGGTAGGTCTATCGATGGTACATATCGATTCATGGGAGATGTCCGACCAACGCAGCTGTATCAATGTTCGAAATTGGTCGGAGTGGTTTGTTTACGACTTCTGCGTCGTCGGATATACATGATAGATTAAATAAAGTATGGTGTATATTTAGTAATTATAATATTCATTAAACAAAGCTTTCTAGATACTGAGGTTTAAGTTGATCTGAAGTAAAGTAGAGCTCCAGATGATTAATCGGTATGGTTTAATTTCCGCATCTACTGCTACAAGTGCCCATTACAATGGTGGCGGCCACAATTTTGCCGGGGAAAGCTAGAAGGGGAGAGGAGAAATAGAGGTTAAGGTATGCTAGGCCTGATTCAAAATGAACTTATATTATTGGACTGAGAGGCCTATCGTAATTTATTAAGAAAGACGCTGGAGCAATTTTATACTATACTATTAATTCTCACTAGAAATGATTATGAAAGATCAGACACGACGACGAGGGAAGCAATTACTGTGACAAGAGATCCTTATTCAACCTTTGATATACATGTTTATAATTACATTGACATTTTGCAATTCGTTTCCGGCTGGCTGTCATGCTAAGATTTTTTGCGACGGGCGAATCGTATCCATGACCGTTTACGGTTGTAACGTTCCCAGATTACTCGGCAAGAATTCATGAGGGTAAAATAAGTTTAATTATGCATGAAGTGCGTAGGTGTATCTATCGGAATAGATTGTGTACTATTTAAAGGTTAGATACGTGCTATTTTTCTAATTTATCCCAGTTCGTGGTAGTTGCGATAACAAACAACAGGTGACATCCTCATGAATGGCATGACAGACAACGGAAAAGTGCCAATAATGATATTTAAATGTATTGTTTTTAGTTATAATTTTCATGTTCTGTCCTAATACTGTATTTCTCTATGCCTATTTGTCACAAGAATTATCAAAATCTTAGAATACCTGCATAATATATTATTTTCAACTCAACCTTCTCCCAAAATGTGATTAATTGAAGAACTTCACCAGGCGAATGCCTATATAAATTACCTATAAGAATTACATACAATTAAATATACTCAATGGGCACGCCAATTAATTGTACAAATACGAAAATCTCAAAAAAAAAACAATTATAATTGCATTTCGTTCTGCACTTGTTTGTTTGAATGCTCTTCTACACGCTCATAAAACAAAGACGGACGTCGTGCGTTCGTATCACGTGATCATTCGAGGAATCATCCGATCAAAATTAGAACATATCTAATTTTGATCGCATGACCATTAGAATGAATTTCAAGCGAGGAGATTTCCGTATTACACGACGCATGAACTTCATGCGCATGATTTCATTCGCATGATCATTCATCGTGTAATACAGCCTTTACCCTCAAGTCGGATATAAACCGGCCGGTAAAAATTAGTTTCTTTTATTACTAAAACCTCCAAAGAAAGGTGGGTCCATCTGATATTTATACCATTAAAATCCAGAAACTCATCCAAATATTCTCCCTTCTTTCCTACAAGATCACCTCTTCTTCGTTACCCGTAAGATTTGATCGAAAGGTTTTCTTAGGATACTTGATGAGGACCATAAGAGTCAAAACCAGCAGTGTAAAGTAATAATATTTTGAAAGAATTAAGTGTTTGTTTATTTTAAGTTCAGTTCAACTAAATGATGAGCAGCTAGGTTTTTCAAAAGGTATTAAGATAGGTTTAGTAGTGTATTAGAATTAATGTAAGAACTAGGGAGGGAATCATTGTTAAGTTCAGATTTAATCTCTTGCAGAAATTTAAAACGGATAGCTTTACCAAAGATGTTACATATTTTTAAAAATTCCCTGCGTGTTATTCTAGATTCGACCAGATAAATAATATTAGAGAGATATATTATCGTACCAATGTATTTATAATGTCATTTTTCTCCCGTACTATAGGAGAACACAATAGGCAGCATAGCAAAGTGGTAGGAAGGTGAAATATTATAAGAGTAGTCTACAGTGCATGATGCATGTATTAACAACCAATCCCTTTATTACTATGTAGATACTAACCATCTAGCTGCATGTGACCCTATTGTGTAGCATGTTTCTATGTAGTAGCCTAGTTGCATGTAAATAGCGCATGTTTGGCGATCTTCACCCCCTACCGTACACTTTCGCGGTGGCTTGCACGGTATTACGTAGATTTAGATGTAGATGATTATCCCAAGGATCAGAACTCCTGGATTAAATAGGTATTTAGATTTTCTCACAAAAGCCAAAGCATTAAAAAAAGTATTCATGCATGGTTCAGAATGGGGGCGTTTACTCAGGACCGAAATCGCAATTTTGTACACGAAATCGTTTGATGGAAACGAAAAAAGACTTTTAGTGAAAAAATGAATCTTCTAACCTCAACCATTCACTCGTAAATCAAAAAATAAGATAAGCAAAAGGTGGCGCCCACCGAAGAAGCTGCTTTGATATCATTGACGTCATTTTCCTCCCGTCCTTGACTGCTTTTAGGGGAAGGGAAGGAAGTGTAGGGGGGTTCTCGGAAGATTTGCTCACACAGATGCTGTCGCAACCACTCCTATTGGCAGAGTCAGCAGTGTCCCCCCATCACGATAAGGCAATGTAGCTTCGCGGGCTCAGTTGTGATTGGTCGAAGTCGATATACATCAGAGGTTGCACCACGCCCACTTTTCCGAAAGGGTTAAAAACATCAGTTTTTCGCCGCTTATAACTCGAGAAATAATAGACGGATCGAAAAGCGGAAAAATACGGGTAATTTTATACCACAAGCTCTATCAGATTCTGCAGTAAACAAATATGGTAAACGACTCCATTCTAGATTAGAGCGTGTTTTTAGGCCAAATATCTCGCAAATATTTGTGCAGGCTAGTGAAAGTATTTTGAAACCACAGGAATAATTATAATGGGGTTTCGGAACTAAGAAATGAGTAAAATACAAAGGAAAATTCTTGTGTGTGGTGAATTGTACTTAGCTCATTAATTCGACTACCGCCGAAGATGACGAACCTTGGTTAGAAACGCTCGAAAATCGAGTGCGGTGAAGAATGAGGAAGAGGAAAAAGGGGACTGAAGATTAGAGGAGAGGCGTTCATTGGAGTGAAGACTAGGTAGGAAAGTTTAAGATGATCTGCAATAGCATTTTTCACCTTGTTTTCATTAATGGACAGATAAGTTTTTCTTTCACTTTTAACGGTACATGGTGTTCAAAAATCATGCTTTTGCGACTTTTAGTTTCCATAGGAGAGTTTTTTTTCACTCCGATCACTGGACTCAAATTCTGTTTGATTTTTTTCAACCCCATCGTTCGTATTATTATTCACATTTCGCATCATTTAAAAAATAAAATAACTGAGAATAAAAAACGGCCACTTCATTATGGATTCTCTAAACACCTTTACGAAACAGGGAAAGCGTAAATAAACTAGAAACTATACACTCCTAATGATGAATTGTGGCATTTGTCACGCCTGAAGGCTTTCGTGCGCAGCGATTCGTTAATTCAGCGATTCCATATTTAACGCGGACAATTGAAGGCCCCTTTCCGAAAGGCCTCTAAAGAGCAATGGCATTAAGATATTAGATCACCTCAGAATTTCTTCAAGACTTTTCTTCCCTCGACAATGACTGACATTTCATTTGCCTTTTTATCTCATGTTCTCTGTTCATTATCAAAACATAACCTCAGAAGATCAAACTTATTCCTTCCCTTTTGCCGAAACAACTGACAAATGAATTTTCGAAAAAGAATAATCATTCACTAAAGTACCATAAACTTTATGCGTTGATTCGTTCACTTATGTAATCACTGAACCAGAATTTTTTTACTGCTATAGCAAATTTGTTAGTAAAAATCTTCACATGATCTTTATTATTCAACAATCATAATATTGGTTTTATCAAACTTTCAACTTGGTTATCCTATCAGCTAAACTCCTTATACTTACATCAGACAGTTTGCAGCGCACAGCAGCTAGGATTGTTAAAAGGTGTTACGATAGGCTTTGTGATGTATCAGAATTAATAGAGGAATTAGGTTGGGAATCATTACAGATCGTAGGTTAAAGCACAGATTAAATCTATTATAGAATTTAAAATGGAGAGCTTTACTGAAGATGTTAGATATATATTTAAAGCACCAGCGTATTATGCTAGATCCGACCAGTTAAATAAAGTATAGATATAGATTGTCATACTGAACGATTCAAAATGTCATTTTTCCCCGTACTATAAGATAATACAGTAAGCAGAAAAGCAAAAGGATAGGTATGTGAAATATTGTTAGTCTGTAGTTCATGATGCATGTATTAACAATCAATCCCTTAATTACTATGCAGATACTAACCATCTAGCTGCTTGTAACCCTATTATGTACATTGTTCCATGTAGTGGCCTGATTGCATGTCAATAGTGCATGTTTGGTGATCTTCACTCCCTGCCACACCCACGCTGTGGCTTGTAGGGCATCGCGTAGATGTAGATGTTCCTCGGTATTTTCTTTAAAGTCCTTCGCTACTTGCTTTATATATTTCTTACAAGGTCTTCCTTTTTCATTCTGCTGGCTCACTTTCCCCTTGACGATAGTCTTCGTCAGATTATCATGTCTCAGTATATGGTTAACTGGATTTTTCCATCTTCTTTTCGCCACTCTCCTTGGGATTCCTTAATTTAAGGTTGATGGTCTTAGGTGTAACTTTATGGAAGTTACTTGTATTCATTATGAAAGATAGCAAAAACTATGTAATGCTATAATAATTTATTTCACACTATGTACTACCATGGTTTCGACGGTTAAAGTTATACCTGATGATGACGTTAACCGTCGAAACCATGGTAGTAGTGTGAAATGAATTATTTTGGAGTATCTAAGTTTATCCTACCATTCATAAGGAATTCCTTCGTTTGTTTTCCGATCGGTCTATTTATCCTCTCCATAACTCGGTAATAGCTTAGTAACTGCTAGCTTTGGCTTTTCTGCGACTGTTATCGTTCAAGCCTCATTGCCGTAATGAATGTTTCTCCTGATTGAGTTCTACGATTTTCCGTGACCAAGAAAAGAACATTTCTAACGTAAGACAACTCACAGCACAGCCTGCTAACTTGGTTTTTTCTCCAATAAGCCAAGAGAAATAGTTGACGATAACACACACTTGAATATGTCAACAACCGGCCAGCATTCACCGCCTCTTCTGCTCTGAACCCCACTCAGCAAGGCCGCCGTACCTTCCGGGGCACGGGGAATTGGCTTGTTTTTGCACGCACAAATTCACGTAATGGCGTCAGCGCTCTCTGTTAAGGGTTCAGGTAAAGCGGAAGAATTCGGTGGAATGGGAAAGGGGAAGAATTACGAGCGGGAGGTCAACATCCTCGCATCCACGGCAAAGAAGGAGGAGGGGGGACGGGGCGGGGGGAAGGACTCGAAGACGTCGCAAATTGGTCTGCGAGGACAACAAGAGCGCAGTTTGGACAGGTGAGGCGAAGAAGGGCTCGTTGTTGTCCCTTTGGGAGTCACCGACCTCACGTTCACAGGTGAGATTTATTGCTGCCGCGGTTCAGTGAAGGTTAAGGAGGCGATTCTCAACACCGACGCCCAAAATTTGTGGGAGGCATTACCCCTCTCGTGTCGGTGTCCCTACCTGTGGAAAAACTCGGGTGGAACATAAGGGTCTCGCAAGGTAACTGTGATTTTTTACGATCGGAATCCTTTTTTCCAAGCAGGACATAGCTGACATTTTGCTGAGGCTCCAATACCGTTATTTGAACGCAAGGACGGCAGAATTGAGGGGGATCTTCTGGAAAATAGTGGCAAACGATGGAAATATTAATATTAAGGATGAGTTAGATGAAAAAATCCTACCAAAACCGGAAAAGGCAATAAAAGCGATTTCGATGAATCGAGTGAATGTGAACTAAGCGCAGGTTAGCGAGGATGATACGAAATATGAACTCTTGATCGCATGCGGACAGATTTCATAGATTTAAAGAGGGATTAAAATGAGAATATATAAATGAAGTGTTAGGAGTGTAGTTTTAGACGACCTGTAAACGTAATAAAAATACATATTTTCTTTAAAATATTAGCCTACATTTAGTGAAAACCATTATGAATTGTACTTTACTATTTTTAAGATAGTTAATTACAGCATTCTTTCATTGCCTACTATCCTAAGGGTTCAAAAATATATTTTTTGTAATTGTTAATAAATATTTTGCCACCGAATCCCAGTTAACTTCTGAGCTGCACTCGACCCCTAAGAATCTCATTACCAACCATTCAGGGTCCTTCATCATAGTTTCATTCTTATTCGACCCATTCATTTAGGGGATAGCATCAACCACTTTGTGTAGCCCTGCTTTAGACAAATACTCCACAGTTGTGAAATAAATCTCAAATAAAAAAGGAAAAATATGATGCAAAGCAGTAAATGAGAATAAGAGTGATCTTATGCTCGGATTACAAGAGTTAAGATAGATGAAAGGATAATGCAATCCGAAAAGTCGAGTAACGAGCGATGGACGAAGCAAGAAGTAAATAGTCAATAGAAAAGCCTAGATAAAGAGCGAATGCTTAAAACTATGAATCTACATACAGCTGGGAATACAATAAGAGAAGTAAGGAGACGCTCTATTGGAACTCATACTCGGAGCCAGGGGCGTTGGAACTATTTTCGCTGGGAGGGGCCAACCTTGAAAAGGGCCCGGCTCCTATGAAAAGGGCCCGCATTTTTTGCGGATAGAAGGGGGTAGAGACCAGAATTCCGCTAAAAGTGCATATGAAGGTGGTAGAATATGCGTCCGAATGGAAAAGGCAAGCTGGAAACAAGTGAAATTTAATTTTTATTAGTGAAGACTCATTTCTCAAGGGCCCGGAGCAAATTCTGGGGGGGGCCGAATGCCCCCCCCAGAATTTGCCCCCCCCCTTCCGACGCCGCTGCTTCGTAATCACATCGTCGGAGCATCCTTCTTAATCACAGCGAGCTGAGGAGGATTACAGTTGCAGAATATTCTATGCAACCGTTATTTAGTATTATAGAAGAATTATGGAAAGAAAATGGGCACAACAAATGACAAAATATGAACTCATAATAAGAGGGGGACAAAAGAGAATTCTGGTGAAAACTTTAAAGGGAAGACGGTATATCTATCTATCTACATAATACCAGTATGTCTCCTACCTTGAGACATACTGGTTTAATTGAGGGAATCGTAGAAGAAAAACTGAACGGGAATAACGCCAAAGGTAATCCTCGAGTGAAGAGTGTATATTGAGCAAGCGGTGAAGGATTTAAGTGAGAAGATTACCCGGGACGGAGAGCTGATGATCCTGGTCACTCTTGCACAGAAAAGGGCCAGACTTCGACGACAAAATAAACCTCAAATTGAAGGACCACGAACTGGTCGCGAGAACATTAACAGCGTCACCTGCTGAAATTGCAGCATAGCATACATTGCACAGAAAAAAATTCATTCGCCTTGACCGGGACCCGAACCCGGATCTTTTGATTTCCAGGGACACATACTTTATTACGATCCAAGTTATGACTTTTGAAATGTGCACAGTAAAATAAGGAATACATGGTAAAATCCAATGATTTAAAGAGGGTTTTTAAACTCGGTTTATTACATTTTGTGTATATCTGTGCAATACAATCAGTATAATATATCAAAGTATTGTAATTGTACAAACTCTCGCAATTCAGAAAATTTTATTAATGTTGTTTCGTTTTTAAATAAATGAAATATATCGTATATAAATGACATCTGGCGAATGACGGCATTTATTGAGTTTTCTGCATAAAGAGCCACAGATCATAGATTCACCTTCAAATCCTATTTTTCCGGAATTTCCCCGAGGAAAATAGAAATCTTGGATGGACCAGGTGGCCGGCCGGCCACTACGCACCAGAGTAAGCAACAGTTGGGCAGACATGCATCCTTCCTCACCTGTTGCACTCTCTCTACCACGCTCATCTAGTCTCTTGAGACGTCGGTTCGTACCTTTTGTCATGGCAACTGTCGCGAGGGCGTATGGCAGACGGTGGGCGGTCACCAGCGATGAAAAGGAGGAATGATACGAGTCGGGAACGAAAAGGAATGGAAGTAAAACTGCGTGTTGACGTGCTGCATCCATCATTTTATTTCGGCCCTTAATGGGGAACGACTACTACTTAGGCCCATCAGCTCGATAGACTTTCTCTTAGTAGAAATTTCACTGAGAAAAAAGAATCATTTGCCTTGACCGGGGCTCGAACCCGGATCTTCTGGAAGTAGCTCCTCCTACAAGTAGCTGGCAAGTTTTCTGAAGCTGTATATTAGATGAAAGCTAGCGATAGGTCCATCCTACAGTCCCTCGTAGTTCTTCGCAAATTACTTTAATAACAGTTCAACATTCCTCGCGCGGTGTATTCCGTCATATATGCTCAAAGCCTTTCATTTGGATAAAGAGACAAGGGCCAGTAGACGCAGTGACTTAAATTAACGATAAGTCTTTTATGGTTGGTTGCTGGACATGGCTCATTTTGGTTGCAAAAACGATGGTTGAAAAAGAAGGTGACGTAGAAACAATAAGTTATTAGATTTAAACTTTTAAAAATTCACATTATAATCTATACAAGTTATATTTAGGATGACTCATTGCCTGTAATTAAATGCCTCATTTTTCTGAGGATAAATGACAAAAAATTCACATTATAATTAAAATAATAGCATTCAGGATGCCTTATTGACTGCAATTAAATACTCATTATTGCTGCGGATAAAGGACACATTCCTCTGGCATGAAGCATGACCGAGAAAGGCTTTAACAACATTCGTTACTTCATAAATTGATATGTGCTAGATACTTGTAACAGATGAATGCGATTTCTTTCAGCATGATTCCCAAAAGCAATTTGCTTTATTGAACTAAAATACATTTTGAATAATGAATGGCGACAAATATTCGCTTAACATACATCGATTTATTCACCAACGATGCACCAACTTTCACATTTATATCAAAAAAGCTCCAAAGCATCAGGATGAATCGCAATTCACTTCTGTGGTTTTGTAAGGGGTATCATCATGAAGCTAGCTGTAGCAACATTGCCTCTTGTCCGAAATTAATTCATTGAGTGGAATATGAATGCGATTGTAGGAGCGTTCGTAATGTTTCTAAGGGTTCATCTACATCTACATCTACATAATACCCTGCAAGCCACCATAAAGGTGTGTGGCAGGGGGTGAACTCTCACCGAACATGCACTACATATCATGCATAAAAAAGGGATTAGTACTTGTATAGGTACTGTTCAAAACTACGCTATTTAAAAAAAGATAAAAATAGCAAAACATACATGCAAAAACATGTCGTTAGTTGGGTTAGCTATAAGTCCTTATACCAACATGCAGCTACCAATGTTATCCATTGCTGCACTCGTACTGGATATATTTACTGTTATTCATATCCCTAATAGTACGAGGAAAAAAGGACATTTTAAATCTGTCAGTTTGGCAATCTATTTCTCTAATTTTGTGATTATGGTCCAGTCTACCATAGTAAGTTGGGGTCCGCAAAATATTTTTAACATCATCACTGATAATATGGTCTTGGAATTTGTTTAAGAGATTAAGTCTTAATTTCAACCTGCGATATGACCAGGATTCCCAATTTAATTCATTTAATAGACTGGTTACGCTAATAAGGTTATCATACCGTCCCTTTACAAATCTTGCCGATCTTCGCTGCACACGTTCAAGTTCGTTTTTTAGACCGATTTTGTAGGGATCCCATACACTGGCAGCATATTCGTATGCACCACATATGCACGTCATATGAACCACAAACAGGCCTTGTCTCATGTGTAATTAACACTGAAAATAGTCATCAGGTATAAAGCATAATTTAAAAGAAATTTTAAAAAGTATAGAGGATATGCGAAAGTTACTTTAGGGATTCTCCAACTGACTGGAGTGACTTCTCAAGATAAATATTCAGCTAATCGATTATCAGGCTATTACGTAGATGAACGTTAGGTGACTGGTTATTTAATGGGTTAACCAACAGATCGTGCTCGTTTAATAACGCCGAATAAGTTGTGTTTACGAAATTAAGAGCAAGGAACGGCAAATATCCTGAGAAAAGTCGCGCTCGATATCAAAATCATGAGCAAAAATTGTCCGCGGGTGTTCCTGAAAATTGCAGAAGGCTTTATGAGATATCAATGGACATATCGTTAATATAAGCGCAAAAAAGACTTGAATTTGCGAGGTAATTATGCGAATTTTCAGAGTATTTTAGACTGTGTCATGATCAATGATCGAATAAGCCTAGGGTAAGACTCATGTGTGGTCAAAACTGCATCTATACGAGCCACCGCGCGGGTGTGTGTGGCAGTAGTGAATATCACCTAACATGCACCATATATATGCAACTAAGAGATACCATTAATTGCAAACTATGCAACTAATTGTAAGAGCAAGGAACAGCACTACAGATTACTCTAAAATATTTCACGTACCTATCCCTCTCCTATGCTGCCTATTCTGCTCTCTATTGGTATGGGGGAAAAATGACATTTTGAATCTAACGGTATGACAATCTATCTCTCTAATCTTATTTACCTGGTCAAATATAGCATAATACGCAGGGTTTCTTACTATATAGGTATCGAGTATCTTCAGTAAACCTATCCATAGTAAATTTCTGCAGGAGATTTAATCTGTACTTTAACCTACGATCTGATATTGATCTCCTCTGCCACACACCTTTATGGTGGCTTACATGGTATTATGTAGATGTAGATGATCCCAACCTATCCCATACACTTGTTGTATATTCTATGTGGGACCTAACTGATGAAAAGTAGCGTTTCTGAATGCGGAATAAAGTCATATCACTGATTCTAAACTTCTTTCCACCCTTTTGTACCCAGCGTTACACTTACCATAAGCCTAGAAGTTTAGACTGAAAACATCCGAGATTTGTGGTTCCATAGACCGTGCAGGGATGAAGTGTACAACGCAGCAAAAAATAAATCAGCCATCTGGTTAACAAGCGTGCTTCAGACGAACGTAAGCCCAGGTGGCCTGAATTCTGTGACTGGGTTAGTCGGTTTAGAACCTGTTCCATAGTTTCGGTCCTGGATGCCGGGCTCGCTTGCGAGGCGGTGTGTAACGAAAAGGCTTCCCATTCTCTGAGATCCGGGCTCTGGCTATATAAGGAGCCTGGCCAGGGTCCTAAGGAATGAGGGTCAGAGGTGGGGACGTCCTTAAGATTTAAAAATGGTATCGTTGGAAATGGGGACTTAAGCAGTTAATCGCTGAAAAAGACTGACCTTATAATTTTACGATGGATGCACAGGAATTAGTTCCTAGGTTCAAAACCCAGGATTCCTATCAAGCCTGGATTTAAATATAAACTTGAAAACGTTGCTTGGTTCCTGCCTCTCACTAACAGATGGTTCCGTATTGATGCAAACACCCCAGTAGATCATCACATTTCGAATTTCGTCGAAATAATCTGACTATGAGTTGTGACTATGGCCCTTAGGGGCTCAGAATAAATATCCTCAGAATAAATATCCTGAGGATATAATAAATACCCTGGATACAGAGATTAGATACCCTGAGGCTAGCCGCCACAAGGGCATGTGGCAGGGGTAGGTAGGTCAACAGCTACGACGTTACCTGATAGCTGAAAAAATCTTTGTTCATTCATAATGAAATACGGGGTGCAATGCGTTTGAAATAATTATTTTTTGTCACGTTTATTCCTGTATTGTCCGTCCCATGCAAAATAGGTGTGTCACTAGTCTATGGGATCAGTACGAGGAAGGTATGATAAAGGAATTTCAGGAGATCGGCAAGATTTGTTTAAGATCTTAATATTAAATGTATTAGTGTGGCGAGTTCAATAGAAGAAACCGGGTGATGAATGTAGGCTAAACCATTTGAGTGTATTCGAAGTTGATATGTTTACAGATGATATTAGATACATATTAACAATCGATCTGCATTATACTAGATTTGATCATATGAACAAGT
The DNA here is from genome assembly GCA_933228895.1 of Platycnemis pennipes. Classification (NCBI taxonomy): domain Eukaryota; kingdom Metazoa; phylum Arthropoda; class Insecta; order Odonata; family Platycnemididae; genus Platycnemis; species Platycnemis pennipes. Next base: position 118,831,794 of record OW121854.1, on the reverse strand, counting down.
GTTCACATAGATTGCCATACAGATTGATTTTAAATGCCATTTTTCCCGCATACTATGTGAGAACATAATAGGCAGCAAAAAAGGGGATAGGTAGGTAAAAAATAGGTGAAATGTTGTTATAGTAGTATGAAGTGTAAGGAGCATGTTTTAAAATTTCTAAGCAATGCACGCTTGGGAAATACAGAAAAATATATTTAGAGAAATACCTTTCTTACCAGTAATAACTTCATTGCTATGCTTATACCCACCATCTAGTTGCGCGTGACTGTTATGTCTAACATGCTTCCATGAAATAATTGCATCGCAGATTTTTAATTTCATATAAGTTAAGTTTTCAGATTTTTGAAGTTTGGTCTTAGTCTCTTAAACATATTCCAGAACCATGTTTTCGGTGATGACGTTAATATATTTGCAAATCCCCAGGTTACTGTGGAGGACTGGACCATAGTCATAAAGTTGGAGAGGTTTATTGCCGAACTGACGGATTCGAAGTGTCCTTTTTTCCTCGTACATTTAGGGATACGAATAACGGTAAATATGTCCTATCGGAGAGTAGCAATGAATAGCATTGGTAGCTGCATGTTGGTATGAGTACTTAAAGCTGACCCTACTAACAGAAGTTTTTGCATGTTTGCTTTACAATTTCTATCTTTTTTTAAATAGTGTAGTTCTGACTACTATATTAATGCTATTCCTTTTTTATGCATGATATGTAGTGCATGTTTGGTGAGAAATCACCCCCTGCCACACACCCTTGTGGTGCCTTGCAAGGTATTATATAGATAGATAAGTAGTGCATGTTTGGTGATCTTCCTCCCCTGCCACACACCCTCGTGGTGTATAGTAGGGTATTTATTAGATGTAAATGTAGACCTGAACTTTTATCTGAAAAAAAACTTTGATATTTGCAATGAAATGGTATGTAATACATTTAAAATTACATGCTTTGTTTACACTGACGTCCAGTGTTGCCCAAGGGGAAATAACGAATTCCTGTTTCTCTCATCTACGCCTACAAAATACCTGCCAGCCAACATAAAGATGTGTGGCAGGGGTTGGATTCACGCCAAACGTGAATTACAAATCATGCATAAAAAGTATTAATAATAATAGATATTATAGTCTACTCTTCACAATTAAAAACAAGATAAAAATAGCAAAGCAACCTGCAAAAAACCATGCTGTTAGTTGGGTTAGCTTAAAGTCCTTATACCAGCATACGACTACCTATGTTATTAATAATCTTGTATTCATACTGTTGGATATATATTTACAGTTATTCATATCCCTAATTGCAGAAGGAAAGAAGGACATTCTGAATCGGTCGGTTCGGCAATCAATCTCTAATGTTTTGATCATGGCCCGGTCTACAATAGTAAGTTGGAGTTCGCCAAATATTTTTAGTGGCATCAGTGAAAATATTGTCTTCGAATTTAAATAAGAGATTGAGTCTAAATTTCAACGTACGATCTGACAATGATTCCCATTTTAGTTAATTTAATAGAAAGTTAATGTTGCAGAAAAAGTGGTGGGATGAGGTACTATTGAGTGCTGTATATGTTGAATAAGAGAGGAGGTAGAAGGAAAGGATAGGGATTTTGGAGAGCATCAGGGAATATAGAAACCGTCACGTATTTATAAGAACGGATATAGTGTAGGGTTCGTGTTCTTTTGGGTGTCACGATGGACTGCCTCTAATTCCACGACGGGTGGAACAGGAGCTGTCCATGGCCCTACCTTGATTGGTAGAAAACATTAGAGTATGATTCCAAATTCGAACACGTTCCATTCAAAATTGGTGAATTGTGTTCAGAGAGAAATATTTTTTACTTTTTTGCCCTATGGTTGACAAACCTCACTATGTACAATAAATGATGACAATGTTCAGCTGTAATTTCCAATTGCAGCTAGCACTTTAATGACTGGAAACAGTAGTGTGTGTCCCAGATAGTAATTATAGCTAGTAATCTATCATAGGGTGAGTCATCATCATCTGAGCAATTACTATAACTCATTTTTCCTAATGAAACCGATACTTTGCTAATCCGTAAATTTAAGGCGGGAATTCGGAGAAGTTCTTAATCGTCATCGTGATATAACCTTGTAATTATTACCGACAGTGATGTACCACATGCTTTGGTTTTTCTCTTGCATTCTGTCTATCTTTTTAGAAGAAGTAATGCCCGTTATAACTACTCTGATGTCTCTCTCCATATAGCATCACTAGGTTCAGACACATTCTCGGCCAAAGTAAACACCATATCCGAAGAAGAATCAAAACCCGCTGGGTTCAACCATCCGCAGGTTAAACTTCCCATACCTGCAGGTGGTAAAACTCGCCACAATGATTCGGCATCTTTATCAAAGTAACTTTGTAACCTTATTCCTTAGCGTCTTAAAAATATTATACAGTGGAGATGTTCTGAATTTTATGAATGATGTCACTTCGTCAGAGCTTAAATACTGCACGATAGTGTAGTAAAAGTCCGAAATGCATCGCCTTCATGTCTCCTATTACTATAGATCACTCACTCAGTGATTCAACCCGAAGGTTGGTTTGGATATGTGAGGGTAGAGCTCACCCCGAACTAAGCCACAGGCGTGTGAATTTCACACATTCAGGGTATGGGGGCCAGTTACTTTCCCTGGGCCACCTCGCGCTCCGAGGATTTTTCGTTCGGGGGTGTCCAATGGCTTCACCCGGATTTGAACCCGGGACCCTTCGATCAATAGCCAAGTGCTCTACCCACTAGGCCACCACGCTCCCCTATTACTATAGATAAGGTTTTCAATTAAAAAACGCTCAAACATGTGCTTCTAAGTCACTTAATTTTGGTAGTTGCATGCTCGCCATGTGTGACCGAAAGCATACGTTTCCTCTTGAATGTAATATGTAGATGTAATTCGTGAAGGAATCGATAAGTGTCACTGCAAAGGTGATAAATTACCTAATGGTATTACAAAGGTTACGAATTAGTAAAAATAATTGAATCCATAATGCAAATACGGATATTAATGAACCCGGCTTAAGGCTTAACTTAAGGAAATAAATATCAACTCTACCAAATAATTTCACCTTGGCAACTTACCGGTCGTGAAAGAATAAATATATATGAAAAATAGAAAAAGTTATTACTTTTTGACCGATTCTAATCTTAAACACTAGGCTTAAAGGTGAAAATACGAACTATGGCTCAAAAGGTAAAACACAGTGCAAAAATTACCGGAAATTGTAATCCCTCAGATAAACCAGGAAGTTAATGATGATTTTTAAACATAATATTATGCGACTGCATGAATAAGTTTCACGAATTACAATAAATGCAATGATACTAGAGATATTTCCAGGGGCAATTAAATCCCTAAATTACCTATACGCTAAGGCTTATCATTGGAATTCTATAGCACAACATGCTCAAGTAATATTCCCGCAAGCATTGTTTCTCCATGTGCTTTATGTACATAAGCCCTGGGTAGCAAATTATAACTTCTTAAAGTAACACATAGCACTTGCACTTTTTGCTCGTGTTCAGTAAAACTCCATCCTGTTGAAATGACGTAAACTCGAACAGAATCCGGGCCGACCATTCCCCGGCATAAAAGCTTACTGTTTGCAGTCATTTGCCAGCGCGGAGATTCCCATCCCTTAGTTTACTCAAAGCGGCGACAGCGAGTGACTACGGAGCGTGAAAATTGCTCGCTTCAACGGTCCGGAAACTCTTACACAAAAAGATTTTGACTACTGCATAACGGAATAAAATAATTTGGCTGTTTTGGAGTCCCGACCCCACCCGATTGCGTCGTAAAACAGGGTTCTCTGTTAGTGCAGAGACTTCAAAGTCGGGAGCGAGGAAGTGGACCGACTTCTCGAGAGAGGTGTGGGCAAGTTAGCAAAAATGCGAGCCTCCCTCCGAGACAAAATGAATAGGAAATGGGTCCCAATCCAGCCGCCCGCTATTGCCCGGCCTCCAAATTGGTGTTACTGCGACCGTGCTCTGTTGGTTGGTGGGAAAAAAGGGCTGAGGGTGGTTTCAGAGAGATAGGGGGGGGGGCTTTGTTGACGCATTTGCACGCCCCCGAGGGTGGAACCTTAGCCCTCCACCCCCTCCCACACCCCCACCTCAAAAACCCACCCCCGCACAGGGCTGCATAAAACCGTCGTCCCCTCTCGTACGGACCCGGTCCTAAAGTCTCCCTCCACGATTCCGCATCCAGGCACAATTGGGGTCACTGGATATTGGTGTTGGCGGTCTTTAAGGACTGGGACGCTGTGGTGTTGGGGAGGGGAGGCAGGAGTGGGGGCGGGGGGATTGTTCAAGGGGGTGGGGAGATGGTAAAAGTGGCGCTCCGGCTGTTTAAAGCGTTCCCCCCTCTAGCTTCCAGCGGTAGCAGGATTTTTGGCCGGTTAACCAGGGATGCCGCGCATACATTGAGAGACGGAAAACCAGAAAGACCATACCCTGCACGCCGGGGATGGCTTCTGTACTCCAGTTGAATAGCAGTAGGATACTGCTATGGTTATATCTAGGGATGGGTCGGTTCCACTTTTTTTCGGTTCCGGTTCCGGTTCGGTTCTTTACTTCGGTTCTCGGTTCCGATTCTCGGATCCGGTTCTTAATTTACCACTTACTTTGCATTGCTCAATGGTTAGATAAGGTAATCAATAATCATTTTCAGAGACTGAATTAGAATAATTCGCGACTTTGAAGCAGCTAAGTACACTATTTAACCAGGTTTTAATGTGAAGCCTCCACTTTCGGAGTGTGAGTAGGTTTCAAACTGGTTTTTGCGCCAATTATTTCGGTACCGATTATTTTTGGCCTCGGTTCCGGTTCCGGTTCTAAGCTCAAGAACCGGTGGAACCGAGAACCGAAGAACCGAACCGACCCATCCCTAGTTATATCGCATGCTGTCTGAGCTCACTCCGTCCTAATGCCCCAAGCGGGGTTCAAACCCGCGGCCTTTGAGTTAAAAGGCCAGCACGTATCCGACTTAGGCAAAACGGCCGCCTTTTACTCTCATCACTAAACACAATCTGAATCCACATAATACTCTGCACTTCTTCCCAAGATAAGTTAAATAATAGCTATTAATACGGCGTATTACCAATGTAACGTCGGACAACTTTTCAAACATATATTTCTTCAATTCCCAGAAAATGATAAAAGATAAGAAATATGATAAAAGAACTAGAGCAAAGGAGATTCCCTAGATTTGTTAAAGGCCGTTATGATAAGTGTATAAGTGTTACGAGTTTAATAGAGGAACTAGGATGGGAATTACTATCAGAACGCAGGTTAAAATTTAGGTTTAAACTTTTTAGTAAATTCGAAACAGATTTGTTCACTGATGATGTTAGATATACATAAAGAACCCCTGCGTATTATAATAGGTTTGATCAGATGAACAAAATTAGGGAGAAAGATTGTCGTACTGATTTAAAATGTAATTTTTCCCGCGTGCCATAAAAGAGAAAAATAGGCAGCGTAGCAAAGGGATAGGTACATCTACATCTACATCTACATAATACCCTGCAAGCCACCCCGAGGATGTGTGGCAGGGGGTGATTTCTCACCAAAATTGCACTACATATCATGCATAAAAAAGGAATAGTATTAATATAGTAGTCAGAACAACTCTATTTAAAAAAAAAGATACAAATTGCTAAGCAAACATGAAAAAAACATTCTGTTAGTAGGGTAGAGCTTTAAGTACTCATACCAACATGCAGCTACCAATGCTATTCATTGCTACTCTCTGATAGGACATATTTACCGTTATTGGTATCTCTAATTGTTCGAGGGAAAAAGGACATCTATCAGTTCGGCAATCAATTTCTCTAATTTTATGAATATGGTCCAGTCTGCCATAGTAAGTTGGAGTCCGCAAAATATTTTAAACTTCATCACTGAAAATATTGCCTTGGAATCTGTTTAAGAGATTAAGTCTCAATTTCAACCTGCGATCTGACAATGATTCCCATTTCATTTCATTTAATAGACTGGTTACGCTAATATAATTATCGTATCGTCCCTTTACAAATCTTGCCGGTCTTCGCTGCACACGTTCAAGTTCTTTACTTAGACCGATTTCGTAGGGATCCCATACACTGGCAGCATATTCCAAATGAGGTCTAACAAGGGAAAAGTAGCTGATTTCTCGTACATGATCGTCACATTTACCCAATACTCTTTTGATGAAACCCAGTTTACGATTAGCTTGACCCATTATTTCACGTATATGTTTACCCCAGGAAAGATCATGTGTCAGTCAGTCTTATTCCAAGATATTTAATGGATTCCACGTTTATTATTTCATTATTACTTATTTTGTATGTGCTTGGAGGTGAATTATTCTATTTTTCCAAAAATTCATTACTACACATTTTTTAAAATTTAATTCTAACTGCCATGTATCACACCAATTTTCGATTGCTTGTAGGTCATCATTTAAATATTGCTTATCGTTTGGGCTTAGATTTCCCTGTACACAACTGCGTCATCGGCAAATAGACGAAGCTTACTTTTTACCACCTTACTGATATCATTAATGTACAGAAGGAACAGGAGTGGACCTATCACACTACCTTGTGGGACACCCGAAGTGGCTTCAATTTCCGGTGAGGTAACACCGTCCAAAACAACCCTTTGGACCCGATCATGTAGAAAATCAGTTATCCATGATATAATGTTACTGTCTAGCCCATAAGATTTTAATTTCAGAATTAGTTTGGTATGAGACACCTTGTCAAAAGCTTTTTTGAAATCTAGAAAAACAGCATCCACTGGAATATTATTTTCACCAGAAACTAAAATATCGTGGGAAAAGAGATCAAGTTGAGTTTCACATGATCTGCTCTTCCGGAAGCCGTGCTGAAAGTTGGACAACAACTTCTGGCTATCTAGGTGCCCCATGACTGAACTGACAATTATATGTTCTAGGACCTTGCATGAAATGGATGTGAGAGATATTGGTCTGTAGTTAGATGGCTGCTCCCTATCACCACTTTTAAAAATGGGTTTTACATCGGCTACTTTCCAGTCCATCGGTCCGACGTGTTCACTGAGGGATTTGTTAAATACTATTTGAAGGTAGGGAGAAATTTCGGAAGCTATATACACGCGGTAGTATACACGCGGGAGGGAATGTGATCAGGGACAGGAGATTTGTTGGGGCTTATATCTTTGAGTAACTTTTCAAAGGTAGGTTAAATATAGTCAGTAGTGCATGGCGTAAATAATAACAACCAATAATTCCTTTCTTATTTCGTAGATATTAACCATCTAGCTGCATGTGACCCTATTATCTTGTATATCTTATGAAGAGGACACGAAATCACTTAGCAAGGATTTAGATGCAATTCAAGAGTGGTGCGACAAATGGCAGTTAGAACTCAACCTTAAAAAGTATGTAGCTATCAATTTTTGGAGGAGGAATAATTCGATAGAGCGATCCTATAGAATTAATAACACGAAGATCGAAAACGTTGAAACCGTAAGATATTTAGGTGTAACAATCACTAAAGATTTATCGTGGGGAAGACACATAAGGGAAATATGCGGCCGAGCGAAGAGAAAGCTAGGATTTATAAAAAGAGTACTTGGGAAATGTGATGAGAAGACAAAAGAGCGATGCTACTTTTCACTAGTTAGGCCCCACCTTGAGTATGCAGCCAGTGTATGGGATCCTAATGAATTAGGTTTGATTCGAGAACTAGACAGTGTGCAGCGTAGAGCAGCTAGGTTCGTCAAAAGGTGTTACGATAGGTTGAGTAGTGTATCAGAATTAATACAAGAATTAGGGTGGGAATCATTATCAGAGCGTAAATTAAAGTTCAGATTAAATCTATTGCAGAAATTTCAATCGGATAGCTTTACTGAAGATGTTAGGCACATATTAAAAACACCAGCGTATTATGCTAGATTCTACCAGATAAATTAGATTAGAGAGATAGATTGTCGCACAGATAGATTCAAAATGGCATTTTTCCCCCGTACTATAAGAGAACAGAATAGGCAGCATAGGAAAGGGATAGGTAGGGGAAATATTCTAGAGTATTATGTAGTGCATGATGCATGTCTTACCCCTTAAATACTGTAGACACTAACAATCAAGTTGCATGAGACAATATAGTTGCTAGTTTGCATGTTAGTAGTGCATGCCTGGCGATCTTCACCCCCTGCCACACACCCTCGCGGTGTCTTGCAGGGTATCGTAGATGTAGATCGTTTCTCGAGATATGGCCAATTAAGTCGTCCCATCTTCTTTTTCTTGTATTCATAGACTTCTCTTTTCTCAGAATCTTCTTAGGACTTCCTCGTTACATACTAGTGTTTATAATTATAGCCACTCTTCTATCCAAACTAAATTGATCATTGAAATGTGAAATTTTGAGTATTAAGTCATACTCCATGAATTTGTAGGAAATTATTAATTGCGGGTATTGATCCTTTATGCACGCAATATCTAAAAATAAAGTATCATGCATCATGATCCTTTGTTATTTGGAAGCATGTAACACATAAATCCAATAGCTTTTTCATCCCTAAGATCCTATAGCGTCCTTTGTATACTGTATAGAACTGGGTCATCCGGAAACTCATTTGCTGCACAAAATTTGGCCAATACAACTCCCGTTAATATTGTCAACAGATCCACACTCGATGGTAGGTATCCGTGAATGAAAAACCTTCGGCACTGTTCCATGATTTAATAAAGATACTACGCGTTTCAACTCACAGAGTCGTCATCAGGTGCAAGACCTGGTAATAATCTTGGTACAACCTGGCATCCCATCACAGGTTTCTCCTCGATCTGAACTGTGACAGTTTTTCTAACACCTTTATTGATCCCTTAATTGGCACCAAACATTAGTGGCATATTCCACTTTTTGCCTAGCTAACACCTATTACTCTCAATCATCTAGGTGACGGAGATGAACTCATCTGACTTGTGCTACTGTAAAAGTCGCAGTCTGACTTACTGACTTCACGTTTCAAGGGTCTCCCATCCCTTCGTGTCTAGCAATGAAGTTATACCTGCCATAACAATTGTTCACAAATTCAGCAGATAACATCTGACTGAGAGTTATCTAATTTTTTAATTAATCCCGTTTTCCGCGAGCCCCAAGTACCGAAGGCATAATCCACATTTTGCCTGACTTATGAGTTTGGGTTGGCCACTATTTGAAACCGGAATTGACATCTAAATAATACCCTGAAAGACACCATCAATGTGTGTGGCAGAGGGTGAATTTACCCCAAGCATGAGTATACATGGCATGCATAAAATAGATTCGTAATTATATTTTACACTAAACTCCAAAATTTAAAAAGATGAAAATAGCAAAGCAAATATGAAAAAAAAATTCTGTCAGTTGGGTTAGCTTAAAGTCCTTATACCAACATGCAACTACCTATGTTATAAATACACTTGTATTCATACTGTTGGATATATATTTACAGCCGTTCATATCCCTAATTGTATGAGGAAATTAGGCTATTCTGAATCTTTCGGCTTGGAAATTAATTTATTAATTTCCCTAATTTTATGATTATGTTCCTATCTACCATAGTAAGTTGGAGTTTGCAAAATATTTTTAACGCCATCAGTGAAAACATTGTTTTGGAATTTAGAAGTTTGGAATTAGGAAGTTTCGAAAAAGATTCCAGCACTCAATACGCTGGGCCAAGCGTTGTAATTTCGAAGATACCACGCCTCAGAATGTACTTAAGATGTTAATCGATCCCGATCCCACCCCATCCTCTTAGTCTGGGGTGGGAGAAGGCTCTATTTACATCAACATCTACATAATACACTGCAAGCTACCTTAAAGGTGTGTGGCAGGGGGTGAAATCTTACCAAACATACACAAGATATCATGCATAAAAAAGGATTTGCATTTATATGCTGTTCTAAACTTCAACATTTAAAAAAAGATAAAAATAGCAAAGCAAACATACAAAAATATGATGTTAGTTGGGTTAGCTTCAAGTCCTTATACCAACATGCAGCTACCAATATTATCCATTGCTACGCTCGTATTGGGTATATTTACCGTTCGTCATATCCCTAATTGCACGAGGAAAAGAAGGACATTTGAATCTGTCAGTTTGGCAATCAATTTCTCTGATTTTGTGATTATGGTCCAGTCTACCATACTAAGTTGGGGTTCGGGATTATTAACATCATCACTGAAAATATGGCCTTGAAATTTGTTTAAGAGATTAAGTCTGAATTTCAACCTACGGTCTGACAATGATTCCCTATTCAATTCATTTAATAGACTGGTTACGCTAATAAAGTTATCGTACCGTCCCTTTACAAATCTTGCTGATCTTCGCTGCACACGTTCAAGTTCATTATTTAAACCGATTTCGTAGAGATCCCATATACTGGCAGCATTATCCAAATGTGGTCTAGTAATGGAAAAGTAGCTGATTTCTGGTACATGGTCGTCAAATTTACCCAGTACTCTTTTGATGAATCCCAGTGTACGATACGCTTGACCCATTATTTCACGCATGTGTTTACCCCTGGAAAGATCATGAGTCAGTCTTATTCCAAGATATTTAATGGATTCCACGTTTGTTATTTCATTATTACTTATTTTGTTAGTGCTAGGAGGAGAGCTATTCTTTTTCCAAAAATGCATTACAAGACATTTATTAAAGTTTAGTTCAAACTGCCATGTATCACACCAAGTTGTTAGTTTTTAGATCTAATTTTACTTGCGTTAGGCGATGAAGATGGATTAAATTGATAATCACTTCATAAGAGAGACAATGCAGTTTTTCTTTTTGACTTTATTTTTGAACAATCACCAACAAGATTACATACTTCGGGTGACCCACAAGGTAGTGTGATAGGTCCACTCCTATTCCTTTTGTACATTAATGATATCCAAAAGGTGGTAAAAAGTAAGCTTCGTCTATTTGCCGATGACGCAGTAGTGTACAGGGAAATTCTATGCCCAAACGATAAAGAATATTTAAATATTGACCTACAAGCAATTGAAACTTGGTGTGATACATGGCAGTTAGAATTAAACTTTTAGAAATGTCTTGTAATGAATTTTTGGAAAAAGAATAGCTCTCCTCCTACCACTTACAAAATAAGTAATAATGAATTAACTAACGTGGAATCCATTAAATATCTTGGAATAAGACTGACACATGATCTTTCCTGGGGTAAACACATTCGTGAAATAATGGGTCAAGCGAATCGCAAACTGGGTTTCATTAAAAGAGTATTGGGTAAATGTGACGATCGTTGTACGAGAAATCAGCTACTTTTCCCCTGTTAGACCTCATTTGGAATATGCTGCCAGTGTCTGGGATCCCTACGAAATCGGTCTAAGTAATGAACTTGAACGTGTGCAGCGAAGATCGGCAAGATTTGTAAAGGGACGATACGATAATTATATTAGCGTAACCAGTCTATTAAATGAATTGAAATGGGAATCATTGTCAGATCGCAGGTTGAAATTTAAACTTAATCTCTTACACAAATTCCAAGGCAATATTTTCAGTGATGATGTTAAAAATATTTTACGAACCCCAACTTACTATGGCAGACTGGACCATAATCATAAAGTTAGAGAAATTGATTGCCGAACTGACCGATTCAAAATGTCCTTTTTCCCTCGCACAATAAGAGATACGAATAACGGTAAATATGTCCAATCGGAGAGTAGCAATGAATAGCATTGGTAGCTGCATGTTGGTATGAGTACTTAAAGCTAACCTTACTAACAGAATGCTTTTGCATGTTTTCTTTGCAATTTCTATCTTTTTTAAATAGTGTAGTTCTGAGTACTATATTAACCCTTTCGCGCCCAATGTGACGTACACGTCACATGAGTTATTATGTGAAAATGGCTCACTGCTTCTATATTTAGGTACGTACTTATTGTTCTATAATTATAATGAATACCTTTTCTTCAAATATGGCACATAACTATGTGCTTTTTCTTGTATATACTTTGTCTGTAGAATTTTTTTCTCGGAGCAAGCAGACATTTTAGAGAAATTTTTTTTTCGTAATTTTGAATTTTTTTATAAAAATTATCAGAAGTATCACTTTGATGAAAAAAATATTTTCATTTGCTCAAATTCCTCTTCTTTTAATTGAGTTATTTGTCAACGAGGCATACCCTATGGTAATTGCCCAATACTCCTTTTTATTCATGTGACATCTACGTCACATTGGGCTTTAATGGGTACGACATGCAATAGTCATCCACTTCCACCCATAACTTTATTTGTGTTAGCGAGGTTCTTGGACCTTCTTCTTCCTAAGTCTTCTATCCGATATTGTACAAGGGGCATATTTTTTATCGGTCCTGTGACTTTTACTGACAATGTATAAGCTAGGACCTTATGCTTGAATTTTCCGAGACCCAATCCCAGTGGATATTCTGCCTGACAATGTAAAAGTAAGGAGCTTGAATTTTCCCGGTCCCGAGTCATCCAGCTAACAATGTCTAAGTGCGTGGATATTTTTTGTCTTAAGTGCTTTAGCTGACATTGTCTAACTTAGTTGCTGGAATATTGTCAGTCCTTGGTCATCTATTTCACTTTGTAAGAGAAACGCGCTTGAATCGTCTCTGCTGACAGTCCTTCACTTGGCATGCTGCAAGGAAGGTGATAGAGTCGCACTTGTGGGTAATTTATATTTTGTGTGCGTTGCCATAGAATTGCGCTCATGAATAGTTTACGTGATTCCGAAATTGAGGAATTTCTAAGACTTGCGGAGGAGGACATCCTGTACATAGACATTCCTGGAGATGGTGCCATAAATAGTGATGGTGATGGGACTTCTGACGAAGATGAAGAAGTTCTTTGTTAAGCGAAAAGCCAGGAAGACGAAGATGTCGCCATAAATTTAGTAATTTAGTACGTTTAGAATTTATGACCTTAACTTATTTTCAAACATAACTATCTATTAGAATTTCAATACTTTTCTGCATACACGGTTAGACGCATTTCTCTTGCAGTTTATTAAAATATATAAATATCATTTGGCCACATCAATATACTTCGCGGTTCCTGAACTTTTATTCACAGCAACCAACTCATATTTCAAATAACCTCCATTTGGTCCATGATCATTAATTAAGATAAAATAAAATTACTGGAGCTCGCAGTCAGTCTTTTATTATGGAAGGAATGATACATTTTCGCGTATCTTCTCTCTCCCGTAACATTAGCAGTGGTAAAGCATCAGAATTTAATATTTTCCAGTATTTATAGTTTCAGAAAATTATAATAGATAAATCATACTTTTTGATTGAAGGAAAGAGATAATTGCTCAGAAATAGAGCAAACGCCCACTGAAAATGTGAATGCTGGGACTAGGAATTGCAATACATCACGAATTCCATTGGAGAATGCAGCCAGTTCTTCATCATCCATTCCATCCATGAGTGCCACACAAACTCCACCACCGGTTGGTAGGAAAAACATCCAATGGAAATTTAAGAAGGCAGTTTTTGACCCTCCAAATACCGAATGGTTGGGAGAATTGCCTAATCCTCCAAAAAAGCAAATGTCTCCGTTGGAATATTTCAAGTCTTTCTTCGGTGAGGATATTCTTTCTTTGATTTGTAAGCAATCTAATGTGTATGCAATGCAGAAAGATGGTGTAATTTTAAATGCTTCAGTGGATGAGTACGAACAGTTGCTAGGAATTTTAATTCAAATGGGCATAGTCAAAATGCTATCCATAAGGTTGTACTGGTCGAATGAATGCCGGTATCCTCCTGTGGCCGACATAATGAGTCGAAATAGGTTTTTAGAACTTTGGCGTTATTTTCACCTTGTGGACAATGCCAAATGTGTCCCATCACACGACTCAAAATATGATAAACTTTTCAAGGTTAGGCCTTTGTTGTCATCACTAAGAATGACCCTTCTAACGATCCCTCCAGAAGAATATCATGCAGTGGATGAACAAATCATCCCCTTCAAAGGTCGTCACGTCCTAAAACAATATAATAGAAACAAACCTCACAAGTGGGGATACAAAGTCCTGACGAGGGCTGGTGAATCAGGCATAATGTACGACTTTGAAGTATACGTTGGGAAAAACACCTGCGAAAATTATGGCCTTGGATTCTCAGGAGATATAGTAATAGCATTGACAGAGAATCTCCCTGAAAACCAGAACTACAAGGTTGCAGCAGACAATTGGTTTTCATCAATATCACTCGCCAAAGCTTTGAAGGCAAGGGGTATATTATTCGTCGGTACGGTTCGTGCCGACAGAATGGGCAGGTGTCCATTGAATACCGAATCAGAATTTAAAAAAAGAGGGCGTGGATCTTTTGACTGGCGAGTTGAATCAAGGAACAATGTTTCACTTGTTAGGTGGTTCGATAACAAGAGCATTAATCTAATATCAACCTACGCTTGCATAGAACCAATAGATGAATGCCGTCGCTTCAACAAATCTGAAAACAAATTTATAGATGTACGTCGTCCTAATATAGTCAGTGAGTACAACCGATTTAAGGGGGGTGTAGATTTGATGGATATGCTTTTAGAACTGTACAGAATAAATGTCAGGTCCAATAGATGGTATATGCGAATAGTTTTATGGTGTCTTAGTGTAGCCATTGCCAATGGATGGCTACTTTATCGGCGGCACTGCAAACAAAGAAAAGAAAAAATTGACCTTTCTCTTCTAAGTTTCCAATCAATGATTTCATCTGGACTAACGACCGCCGGCAAAGTAGAAAATCCACGGAAAAGGGGCCGTCCTAGTACTGATTCTCCATCTCCGATTGCGCATAAAACGTTTCGGCGTAGTGCAAACCCTAATCCCATAGTTGACGTACGATGCGATGGTTTAGGTCATGTTCCGGACATGGTCGAAAAAAGAGGCAGATGTAAAGTCTGTGTAAAATCTGCCACTCAGATGATTTGTACCAAGTGCAAGGTGCACTTATGTTTAACTGTGCAGAAAAAATGTTATCAAATTTATCATAAAAAGTAATATTCTTGTAAATGTATTGTATTTGTACTTCATTTGATTGTGTACTTTGGAAAAACAATTTTACACCATAAATTTACTTTACTATCTGTAATTTATCATTAAAATAAAATTTATTTGAAAGCCTCAGATTTGGTCATTTTTGTTTCCCCTGAAACCCAATGTGACGTGTACGTCACATGTCTATTTCTCAATAGTCAATAAGGGAAAACGAACGAAAACACTCTTATAGCTTATTCTAGGTAAAAGAAGATATAATTTAGCAAAAATTAATTTTTCTTTCATAAAATAATAATTTGGGCTTCAAAGGGTTAATACTATTCCTTTTTTATGCATGATATGTAGTGCATGTTTGGTGAGCAATCACCCCCTGCCACACACTCTTGTGGTGGCTTGCAGGGTATTATGTAGATGTAGATACATAGTTACCACGTAAGCACATAACTTCATCAATGGAAACAAATGAGTATCAAAATGAGAACCTTCACACACCTACTTTAAATGAAAGATTAATTCAAGGGAATATTAATTTCAACACAAGTTTCAATTGCTTGTAGGTCATATTAGATGCGGGGGAGGCGGACTTTGCGTTGGACGTGGGGAGCAGGGATTCGGGATGCGGCGCGACGCCTTTCCCACACCGGTGGCATTCTCTCCGTGCTACCGCCATAAATCTTCGGGTGAATGCGGACCCCTCACCTCGAAGAGGCGAGCCGTTTCGGGTGCAGCAACGCCGGGCGTGTAAATCGCATTGTCCTCGCTCTGACCCACTGGGACCCTCACAGTTTAGACATGCATCACACGCGATGTTCGAAAAGTTCTGTCATCTACAACGACGTATTACCCTGCGAGCCATCGCGAAGGAGTGTATTAGGTCGTGAAGTCTTCAAACGTGCACTACTTTATCTACATCCTATTTCCTTTTTCCATGTTTACATCTACATCTACATAATACCCTGCAAGCCACCCCAAGGGTGTGTGGCAGGGGGTGATTTTTTTTCCACCAAACATGCACTACATATTATGCATAAAAAAGAAATAGTATTAATATAGTAGTCAGAACTACACTATTTGAAAAAGATAGAAATTGCAAAGCAAACATGCAAAAACATTCTGTTAGTAGACTTAGCTTTAAGTACTCATACCAACATGTAGCTACCAATGCTATTCATTTCTACTCTCCGATAGGACATATTTACCGTTATTCGTATCTCTAATTGAAAAAGGACATCAAGAAAGCCATCAATTAAATCAAATTAAAGGCTTTAGGAATAATATCCTCCAGGAAAAATTATCTTGCAGCATTTTGCTGAAGGGATAGCAATTATAAGACCGAAAGAGAATTTATGAAAACTAGTAAACGTAGATAAGATATGGATCAGATATCACATTGTAAGTCACTTAGAAGAAGCAGAGTCAAAGGTATGCAATAAAAGAGAATAGCTAAAGGCATGTAAAACTGATGAATGAATATGTTGGGGAAAACATTAGCACTCACATGACGAAAACAGAGCGATTTAAGGAATAGTAAATAATATGGAAAAAACATCAGCCAAGAATACACCCGAAAATGTAAAAAAAATACCATGGTGATGGACTTTAAGGAAATTGGTAGGTGGTAGGAGACAAAGATCCAAGGTCAATGTAAAACTCTGGAACCGAAAGCTAAAAGAGATGAATGATTATTGCTGGGAAGTTGAATAATTAACAATGGCCAAAGGAAGAAGGAAATAGTAAAATAGATCAAGTAAAGAAGCCATTATACTGAAAGAAGAACATATTTATGGCTATACCCATGCCACAGACCTTTATGGTGGCTTGCAGGGTATGATGTAGATGTAGATAAACTAATTTATCATTCCTGGAGTAAACACATACGTGAAATAATGGGTTGAGCGAATCGTAAACTGGGATTCATCAAAAGAGTACTAGGTAAATGTGACGATCATGTACCAGAAATCAGCTACTTTTACCTTGTTAGACCTCATTCGGAATATGCTGCCAGTGTATGGGATTCCTACGAAAGCGGTCTAAATAACGAACTTAAAGGTGTGCTGCGAAGATCGGCAAGATTTGTAAAGGGCCGATATGATAACCTTGTTAGCGTAACCAGTCTATTAAATGGATTAAATTGGGAATCATTGTCAGATCGCAGGTTAAAATTTAGATTTTATCTCTTAAAGAAATTCCATGACCATATTTTCAGTTATGACGTTAAAAATATTTTGCGGACCCCAACTTACTATGGTAGACTGGACCATAATCACAAAATTAGAGAAATTGATTGCCGAACTGACATATTCAAAATGTCCTTCCCTCGTACAATTAGATATATGATAACGGTAAATATATCCAATACAATTGTAGCAATGGATAGCATTGGTAGCTGCATGTTGGTATGAGTACTTAAAGCAAACCCAACGTACAGCATGTTCTTGCATGTTTGCTTTGCTATTTTTAACTTTTTTTTAAATCGCGTAGTTTTGAACAGTACCTATACAAGATCTAATCCTTTTTTATGCATGATATGTAGTACATGTTTGGTGATAATTCCCCCCCTGCGTCACACCTTTATGGTGGCTTGCAGGGTATTATATAGATGTAGATGTAGATAATACCCTGCGTGTCATTAATAAGGTTTGTGGCAGGGGATAAATTCACAAAACATGTATTTTATATCATGCTTATTTGAATTCAATCCTTTCCGGAGTAACCTTGTGCAAGTCCATTATGAATAACGACAAAAGAAACTATGTTTTGATGCAAAGTGTTTTTTTATCTGGTATGACTCGTTTCAACGCGTCAACGCGCTACCTGATGATGACGCCGTGACGTGTTGAAACTAGTTTTTTCCCTACGAAATCGGTCTAAATAACGAACTTGAACGTGTGCAGCGAAGATCGGCAAGATTTATAAAGGGGCGGTACGATAACCTTATTAGCGTAACCAGTCTATTAAATGAATTGAAATGGGAATCATTGTCAGATCTCAGGTTGAAATTTAGACTTAATATCTTAAACAAATTCCAAGGCAATATTTTCAGTGATGATGTTAAAAATATATTCCGAACCCCAACTTACTATGGCAGACTGGACCATAATCATAAAATTAGAGAAATTAATTGCCGAACTGATATATTCAAAATGTCCTTTTTCCCTCGTACAATTAGAGATACGAATAACGGTAAATTTGCCCAATCGGAGAGTAGCAATGAATAGCATTGGTAGCTGCATGTTGGTATGAGTACTTAAAGCTAACCCAACTAACAGCATATTTTTGCATGCTTACTTTGCTATTTTTATCTTTTTAAATATTGAAGTTTAGACTAGCATATTAATACTATTCCTTTTTTATGCATGATATGTAGTGCATGTTTGGTGAGAAATCACCCCCTGCCACACGTTTTCATGGTGGCTTGCAGGGTATTATGTAGATGTAGATATAGTTGTACCAGATAAAAAAACGCTGTGGATTAAAACACAGTTTCTTTTGTCATTATTCATGCTTATTTGTTTATTTATTTAATTAAATGCTCGCGTACATTATTTCTGCCTTTTTACAGTGACGCAGTAACGAACATGAAATATAAGTAAAAGAAGTTGTTTCAGGCTTGATTTGGTGGAATATCATAGTGAAAGAGAAATACTGGCAATTTTCCTCAAAATTAGGATTTTACTTGACCAATTTCGGTGTATAACACCATCTCCAGACCTGAAGATGGTAAGTCAAGTAAAATCCTAATTGCGTGGAAAATTGCCAGTATTTTTCGAGGTAATATAAGCGTAAACGATCAATCAAATCAAAGGGTACAAGGTAAAAAATAATTGAGAACATAAATACAAGATAGGAGGAAGGGAATGTAAAAGAGAAAGTTTTATTTATTCATAGGAAAGTGGGACATGGCGATATTTATATGTGAGTTAAAAGACATAAGAGGGATCAATTTTATCCGGCAAAGAATTCAGTAGGGAGGAAAGGCGGTGGTGGATTGAGCGCATGGCAAGGGATAGTCTATGGATAGGCATATTGAGTAAGGAATGCGAACGTGTGGATCTACAAGGGTCTCTGAAATTAATTAGGGAAAGCAATTCAGGATAATTAATGTGTAAGTTTAAAATATTATAAATCAATTTTAAATCGTTTTTAATTATTTGATGGCAGAGATCGGGATTTGACAGAGAAGACAGGATCGAGCAAGATGGCATGTTGCGGAAGTGGGGAACCCTGTGTTTTACAATTCTGGCGAAGAAATTTGCTATACGGCTAAGAGAGGTGAGAATGGTAGGATCTGCGATGGATCAAATAGTAAAGCAATAAATTGTGATTGGAAGGATAAATGTCGTGAAGTCTGATTTGAGAGCTTGAGGATCAGTTATTTCCGTGCAGCGGTAGAGGAGTCCTAATTGAGATGAAATTTGCTCTTGAGTGGATGAAGGTGATTCGAGAAGTTCTGTTTACTACCTTTTAAGACATCTTAATGCTTCACACCCGAAACATTATGAGAAGGCTAAGAGTTAATGGAATAGTCAAATATTATATTAAAGTCATAAATGAAGAGTAACTATATTCTACTCTAAGCTAAAAGATCAAAAAAATAAAATATCAAAGAAAGAATTCACAAATATGCTGTTAATTGAGTTAGCTTAAAGTCGTTATAACAACATGTAGATTCAAGGATTGCGAACTTGCCGTGTAAACCTTAACGGAGTTGTTACCTGCTAAAAATGCAAAATAGTATAATGAACACCGAGAGAAATTCGTTCGCCTTGATTGGGGCACGAACCCGAAACCGCTTGATCCCAGTTAATGGGAATTATTTTATCACAATAGAAATTCTGCTATCATGAATACTTATCTAGAATTTTCCTCAAGGTATTAGCATTATAACTCTCAGTTGTATGTAATTAGTTCATGCACGGACTAGAACTCTTGCATGCTTATATCATGGCAAGTACTAATTTAAATCCCTCTGATTTAACATGCATATCTAATGAAGGCCAACCCCTGCCACACATGTGTTTGGGGTACCTCATTGCGGTCCTTTACAGGGTATTATATAGTTGTAGAAGTATACATCTACATCTACATAATAACCTGCAAGCCACCATAAAGGTGTGTGGCAGGGGGTGAATTCTCATCAAACCTTCACTACATATCATGCATAAAAAATTAGTAATAATATACTAATCTAAACTTTAATTTTGTTAAAAAAATAGATGTCATAGAGCTGGCAAAGGTAGCCTGGACAGTATAACGTGTTGGCTTGGCAACCCAAGGGCCGTAGATTCGAATCCCTTTTCAGGTATGAATGTTGAATTTGTCTTAGGATTACAATAAGAGTTGCTTCGAGGATGACAGCGCCATGATACCATGAAAGTTGGAGCACCCTAGCACCTAATTCGTTATCGGTATGGAAATGTATGAAGAGTTTTGTTGTTCGGTATGTATTTTATTCGGCTTAGGAAAGTAAAAATTTTAATAAGTAAGCAATGTTGACAGTATTTGGGTTCACAGCAAGCCCTGCGTCAAGGCTATCAGATATAGAACTTTTCAGCGTATAATAAGTTACATGGATGAGTACCTAAACAGATTTACGATCAGATTTTCGCTTTTACAAGGAGATATTCGAGGTGCCATTTCATTTTCATGTATTTTCCTTCAATATACTGGCTTATTTTTACATTCAGCTTCCGGAACACTTAATAAATAAATCTCATCCCCATTCAAAAGCTATTCAGGACTTAAAATTGTGAAATTAATAGCTAGCGTAACTTAATCTCTTAAGTCACGGAACGCAAAAACAACCCCAAATTGGACTCTTTCATGAATGAGAACTGGAAAACCGAGGATATATACACTAAATTTCTTTTTCGCCATATCGGGGACAGAAATTCTCTAGAATTTATGTTACGCCGGTAAAATCTCGTATTTGGAAGTGGGTTTAATGCGTCATAGAAGAATTAAGAGCAGCCGAGACTACATCCCTGTGCCCTTTCGTTGATTCGTCATAATTACGCACAACAGGACAAGTGTAATTCAGTGGCGGAGAATTGAGAACTCCTGTCCTATATTTTCTCTTGAGGTTGAATTACGTCTCCGCTCACCACACGCAAGCCAGGTTAGTGTCACAAATCGTGTCTATTCTCAAGATTAGCGCCAGCATATGTTAATTTTGAAAGAATTGATGAGTAAGCAAGTAGGTAGATTCAATTTTTTAAAATTAGTTGTACAAATAAATCCTTGTAGTTGCAGGTAAATAATAGTAATCAATATCTTATTTGATTTGATCAATTGAGATTCGACGAAATGACATAAAATGGATGAAGAATCATTGAGGATTAAACAAAGCTGTAAAGAAACACAAACTTCTTGACCTTTCATTGGACTCTTACATGGATGAGAACTGGAAAATAGGTGATATACACTAATTTTTATTTTCACTTCAAATTTATATCGAGGACACATATTTTCTAAAATTTATGTTACAACGGTAAAATCTCGTAAAACCACCCGTCTTGACTTGGTTGTGGCATTCCTTCCCTTGTTGTCAATAAAGGAGATAAATAAGCTACGAAACCAAAATTTAATGTTCTTGAACACGAAATTCCATATTTTTTCCATATTTCCAAATTAAAATCTTAATTTTCTAATTTCCCTAACCTTCCTGTCTCAACGCCCGTTAAACACGTGTGTGTACCCATTAACCACCTACCCTATTCAACGGGGATCATATTGATGTGGCAATTTGATTACTGGCCTCTTCAAAGTACTTCAAGGTCACTTTAACGTACGACGGATGCGACGTAAAACCGTCAACTCTTTTACACATTTCATCGGCAGTAGGCTAATGCCAAATAGAGTTCATCTCCTCCCTTACGCTTTTCCTAAAGTCTACCTCACCCAAAATCCACCTACCTATCTTTAATTGCTACAAATAACCTTACATGTATCTAGATATTTGAAAAGGGGGACTTGGATCTTCTTTAGGTCAAGTGAAACAATTTTCACTTTTACTTCAAATGATTCTGAAGTAAAATGGATAATACATTATCTGGTATTCATTTTTAGCCTCTCTGAGTATTCACAAAAAAGTACACTTTAATTATTTTTATAGTAGCATCATGGACAAAGTTAAGGAAAAATACTTTATAGCTGAATTGATCGGAATGCCAATGGCCGCTATACTTAATTATTGGCAAAAATTCTGTTGACTTCTACATGTACATGCATCTACATAATACCCTATCGGTCTCCGCAAGGGTGCGTGGCACCATCACTAGGTGTGCAGTTGCACTAATCTTAGAATTACTAGCACTTCAGAAACGTTTTAAGCATTATTTGCGTTGATAAGATTAGCTACTATTTACATAAAAATGTTCGGGCATACAAATCTAACAACACGAAAAAATGTTTTGAACTGTTAGAAATAGCCGAAGTCGCCCCATTTCAATCTAGTCTAATCTAACTTGGTTCTTAAACCCTTTAAAAATGAATGTTATTGAAATGCTCTGCTAAACAAAATACTTATTTTATTATTTGGGCATTGAATCCTCAATCCTCAAGTTTTTACCCGTTATTTGGTGTCCTTTGAATGCAAAAAAGTGTTTTTTTTGCCGTGCTTGGAGATTTCAGTCTCTTTTCCCGCTCGCGAATGTTAAGAAAAAGCGACTTCGCTGCCATTACCAATCGAATAACATATAGAGAGAGAATTATGAAAAAACAAGAGTGGACGAAATCCAAAGCAACTGAAAATGGAGAAGGAATGGAACGCCAATACCCAAATTTGCTCGCATTGGTAAATGCATGCATGCATATTCATGCACTCAGATCAAATAATAGAATTACGGTTGTAGTAAGGTGCGAATCGAGGCCGGCGAGGGATGGCACAAGAGGCGCTAGCGAAAGCAAGGCGGAGAGGGGCAATTAATATGGTGAGCTGAAGTGTTTATGGCAGGATGCGAGAAACGGGATCTCTAAGGCTGTGGAGGTGGGGGAGGGGGCGGTGTGGAAGGGGAGCGAGAGGGAGGTATGGGGAGGGTAGGGAGCCGAAAAGAAGAGCGGGCGGAGCAGGGAAAGTGATTTTCGTGAGTTCTGTCTCGTCGCCTCAATCGAAGTGTCACGTCCACCGATGCCGAGAAATTAGAGACGAAAAAAAACGTTGCTGAACATCGCGAAAAACTCACTGCAACATTTTGTTTTTTTCTCGCTAATGAGGAACCAGCCGATCAAAGTACATTCATTTACATCTACATAATTCCCAGCAAGCCACCTTAAAGGTGTCCTACAGAGGGTGAATTCACACCAAACATGCATTACATATCATGCTTAAAAAGGACTGGTAATTTTATTCTAGTCTAAAATTCACAATTGAAGAAAAAGATAAAAATAGCAAAGCCAGCATGCAAACATATGCTGGCAGTTGGGTTACCTTAAAGTCCTTATACCAACATTCAACTACACCTGCTATCCATTGATACACTTGTATTCCTACTATTGGATATATTTAATTCTGTTCATATCCCTAAGTGTACGAGGAAAAAAGGACATTGTGAATCTGCCGGTTCGGCAATCAATCTCTAATTTTATGATCATGGCCCGGCCTACTGTACTAAGTTGGAATTCGCAAAATATTTTTCACGTGACAAATTGAAGGATCGCGAACTAGCCGCGAGGACCTTAACGGCGTTACCCGCTGAAAATGCACAATAGCAGAAATTCCACAGAGAAAAAATCATTCGCCTTGACCGGGATTCGAACCCGGATCCCCTCATTTCCGGCCAGGTGCTTTGCCAGTTAAGCTACCGAGGCGTAATTTTTCCCTGTGGAATATTAGAGGCCTTAAAGGAGCTAGATGTTCTCGAACTGCTAGGCATATTATGCCACAAAGCTTTAAGGCCTCTAATATTCCACAGGGAAAAATTACGCCTCGGTAGCTTAACTGGCAAAGCACCTGGCCGGAAATCAGGGGACCCGGGTTCGAATCCCGGTCAAGGCGAATGATTTTTTCTCTGTGGAATTTCTGCTATTATTTTTCACGTCTTCAGTGAAAATAATTGCGCTGATTACCCATTGCGCTGATTTCTCAAATAAATCATCTCTTTGCGTGATGAGTGAAATGGTGATCGCTTTTTAGATTGAACCCATTTATCCATTGGTCTTCAATCACAGTTCCCCAGGGCTGGGCGCAGAATAGGATGTGTGAAGCTGACAATTTTCTCATTTCGCAAGAACTTCTTTTGCGGCTTACTCTACTTAACTTGTTTTCCCGCCCTCTTTCACTGATTTCTCAGTCAGGTCCTCTCCTGTGTTGTTCCCCGTGTTGTTCCCCACAGTTTTTTTTAATGAAATCTCATTGTGAGCCTACTTCAACATTACCTGGCTTATTTTTCCACTAGTCATATATTCTTTCCAGTTTACTTCAGTTTCTTGAATTTTTGACGGCATTAAATCATCACAAAAGTGTGGTCACTTTTCCCCTTTACACATCTATGTGTGCACTTGAGTAGCTTTTGAAGACCTTTGCCTGGTTTATACCTACATCAGATAAATATTTACTGCATTAAAATGCTGTCTATTTGAAATCTTGTTCTATTTCTTGGTATTTTTCACGTGTTTCTTCTTCGGTAGTGATTTTAAAACAATGTGTTGTTAATTACTAGCTTGTGCGCAGAATTCTTCTCTTTCATTTCAGTCTCCCAATCTATTTTTCAATTTTTCCCAGTTACTCTTTCATCTTGACCTTCGCCGACGACAGCGTTACAATCTCCTAAAATAACTATGTTTTCTTCTCCTCTCACTTGATTTATTACGTCATTGATATCTTAGTAGTTATCTTAAAAGTGAAATAGCTGCGTCTCCTCAGTGTAATGATGTGGTGGTTTCCCCTTGCCTCCCACATCAGAGTACTACAGCCGTCAAAGTAAATATTACCAACCCATAATTGAAATGAGTGTGAGTTTACCGACTTTTATCCAAGTACCAATGCTTAGACCATATGTTAACGTTTTTATTAATACCAAAACATATTGTCATGGTTCCACAATTTCTTTTGATACATTTTATTTCGACCTTCATCCTTGTAAAAAATTTATGAATTGCTACATTCCTGATGGAATGCAACCTGCTAGGACAGGTTAATAAATTCAGCGAATATAAGAGGTGTGCTAAAATGATACCTAGCGTTACGGTGCTAAAATATTTACTCATCGCTGCTTCACGGGAAAAAAGCTGCAGAAAACAGTGTGGCATCCGTGTCGAAATTTTATGGCAAGGGATAATTTTTTTGCTTGATAGCTCCTATAAAAAAATAACGATGTAAAGACAGCTAGAATGGACTGACAAAAATCATCATCTGAAACTTTGGTGATTGATTTCTTTGGTTTTCGTGATTAGGCGAAACAAATATTGCATCTCCTATTTAATTGATAAAAATCCAATTAATGCAAGCAAAGTTCCTTCACAAAACTGCCGGAAGAGAAGCCGAATTTCCAGGGCTTTCTTTAGGTTTTGCTCAAAACCTTAGCCTAAGGCACAGTACTGAAATATTAGCTTTCATGTCATATATATGTCACAGTAACGATCTTACGTGATGCATGGGAAAATTCAGGCAGAGAGTGATTCCCACATCTACGTCTGCGTTATGCCCTACTAGCCACCACGAGGATGTGTGGCAGGCGGTGATAAATACCAAACATACACTAATTATGTGCAACTAAGAGCTAAAATGCTAGTATTGCATAGAAAAATGTTAGATATATCAGTATTTTTCTGTAATTCCCTAGCGTGCATGATTAGATAGATAATTAAGATTAGAGAGATAGGGTAAAGAGGGGTGAATCGGGCCACAAAAAGGAAAATCGTCGATTTCCTCGTTTGTGCAAAACAGTTACATTCTGAAAGCATTAGCAGCAAAGGACTTGATGTTTTTCCAGTTTAAAACGCAATTTTCAGCGTGGTTGCTCTGAATAGAACGGTCCTGGAGCAATTTCTTCAAGAGACTGCATGGTCCTATTCGCCCGACGACTTGGAGGGCGAATCGGACCAGATTAGAGGCTGAATCGGACCAGTAAAATAACGTTATAAATTTTAGTTTTCTTAAGTTTTATTCCATAAAATTTTGAAATTTTGCATCATTGCTTTTAACAATGTAGTGCAGTCTGGAGATATTTCGACGACACCTTCTTAGAGTCAAACATAACTTTACAAATAGACATACATCACCAAATCTGAACATATAGAACAAAATAGAATAAATTTACCAAAACAATTAAGCTCATTTACCACAAGTAAATTTATCTCGCCCCTTAGCACCTACACACAGCTCATGGTACCAACAATTACACTTCATGCACTTAATCCAGTCTCTAAACTTTGACGAATTCGCACAATTATAAAACTTGGAGCAGAAGCCACAAAGCGTATCATCAGCTGAGTTTTCCCCATTCTCAGTATTGCCGCCCCTATCTGAAGATGATTCATATAAGTTTCTGCAAATTCCCTTCGCGTTCCTAATATTTTGTTTCTTCAGTCGTTGCTTTGTTTCTTCTATTACAGCTGGAGAAGTAAGTATTTGAGCAATTTGCTTTCTTGACCTTTTCACATTGACTTTCATTCTTTTTTCTGGTGTAGATAGTAAATTATGGAAAGACCTACCCAAAGTATTTGACAATTCCTCAGATGTTGATGTCGAGGATTGGCTTTCTTCATAGGGACTGGCAGTTAATTTTTGATCGGAAGATGAATTTGTCGAAAAAGGAGTTGATGCTTCTTCTGGGGCGTGTGAGCTTCCGAGATTAGAAGGATGAAGATCTAACTCCGTCAGGATACCCGGATTCAGAGGGAATATTCCTGTTGATCGGAATCCATTTTCAGCGTTGCCGATTGTTGCGGCTTTGCTCCATGCATTTCGAAAAAGCCGACCAAAATTAAATTTAGTCATCTTTCTATCCCCCTTACAAACTGTCATATACGCATTTGTTTCAATATCGTAGTATGTCTTTAATGGTTTATAAAAAGACCTGTCCAGAGGTTGCAACCTTTGTGTAGTGTGGCTGGGCAGTGATAAGAGAGTGATCTCATTCCTTTCACAGAACAGTAGAACAGGAAGAGTCTTGTGTGATGCGTGGCCATCGAGGACTAAAATGCATCGGCCAGGAATCCTGTTTGCTTGAAAGTGCTTTAGCCACTCCAAAAAAAGATCCTCATTTATCCACCCTGAATCGGACATAAAAATTTTAGATCCCAACGGAAATCCATCCTCCCATTCCTTATGGAACTTTTTCCCCTTAAAAATTACAAAAGGTGGTATGTAATGTCCACTTGCATTGCAGCACGCAACAACTGTCACCAATTCCCCCTTTTCCACTGACGTCTGTTTTATGACTACCTTAGATCCTGTTCTTGCAACATTCTTTTGGGTTTGGCGATTATTTAATACACATCCCGTTTCGTCAACGTTGTATATAAGGTGGGGCCTATCCATAACTCCAGCCTCAGCCATCGAAATAGTTAACTTTGAAAAAAAATCGTCTACATCTTCCTTATTTAAACCCACAGCTCGAGCCACTGACAAACCTTCGGGTTTTCGAAGACTTAAAGGATGTCTAGATATAAAATTCAAGAACCAATCCTTGCCTGCTCGTTTTTTTAACGCACAGAAATTGTTTTTTATGTTGTTTTCAATGGAAAATTCATATGCCACCTTCATGACATCATCTCTTGTCAATCCGAACCCAATTTCACATAACCTAAGAATTATTCTAATTAATGCTTCCTCTTCTTCCACTGAGAAGACATTTTGCCCCCCTCTTGTCTTCAATTTTTCCGTATCCGCTACTATCCTACGATAGAGGCAAGTACGGGGAACATTGAAAAGTTCGGCAGAACGCCTCATGCTTCTTCCCTCTCTGAAAGCTTTCAGTGCCATTCTCATATCCTCCTCTGTCAATGTCTGTTCCGTTTTTCGCCGGTACTTCCCCATCTTAATCCAAAAGGAAAAACATTAACGGTAAGCGAAAATTATCACTTTCATAAATACGTTTTAAATGAAATTTTGCTAATGTTACGCTATCAAAAGGAGGTTGTAAGGCGTTCCACAACTAATTCTGTTGCCATATATAATATTTAATACTCTGGCAATCCCTCTATCACATACATTATATCACCTCCTTTTCTTTCAGATTGGAAAATATAGACTACTGAGTAATGTAGAATGTATAGGTATGGAACTCAATGTGAATTATTAACAATAAATTTACATCACGAAATGCGTATGTTTTATGATATTGTTTCAGCGAATAATTGGTTAATATATATGGAACAGTACACAACATATGTTACATCAAACGAAGGTAGCTTACCTCTCGTTCAGCCTGTAAATCGTGCTCGTGGCCGTAATAATTCACCTCTATGACGGGGAAAATCTCTTTCCTCCTCCTCGTTATACGTAGTAAATATCTATAACGTGATATAGAATAGCATTAAAATAGGTTTATTCCATTAAACTTCTTATAATACTTAAATAAAAGAGTATGGCCTAAAAACAAATTTTTAGCCACTTTCGCTCAAACATTCTTATAAACATTTGATGTTTTTAATGTAAAACATTAAGTGTAAGTAAGCAATTTATCAATATTAGTTGTATATCTACTTACTTTTCAGTAGCAGAAGGAATTTTTCCAAGTGTCAGTTGAGTATAACTGGTTCAATGCTTCACCCTCGATCAGCGGCTTGGAACTGAACTCCTGCGCGTGCTGGTCCTTTTCACCCGACTAAGTAATATGATTTTGTATCGTGTTTGGTAACTCCGATATTCATACAAGGCTCAAAAAAGTAACCTAATGTGGCAGCTATGGTATTAGATTTCCTTTCAGGAAAGAAAAACTTGAAATCTGAGTAAGCGCTACAATGTCACCTTACTTTGAACCTATACGAGGTTTTCTAAATACCCAATTTCACACCTCTCTCGTATGGTAGGCTTCCATTCGACAGAGTATCATTTGCTTAAATTCAGTCGTCGAGTTCTCGTTTTCACTCTACTAGAAGGACAAGATTACAAAGAAGCAATTCCTAAAACGTAGTCAGTCTCAAGTGATACCGTTTCGGGTCTGAGCGCACTTTTTGAAAAGCGTTCCTATTCACTCGCTGGTCCGATTCACCCCCCTTTACCCTAGATTTTCGTACTGATGGATCCAAAATGTCATTTTACCCCGCACTATAAGAGAGCACAACAGGCAGCATAGCAAAGAGATAGGAAGGGGAAATATTTTAGAATAGTGTAGGGGGTGAAGATCACCAAGCATGCACTAATGGGTCAAGGTAATCGAAAACTGACATTCATCTTAAAGTGAGAGTATTGGGTAAATGTGACGATCATGTACGAGAAACCAGCTACTTTTCCCCTGTTAGACCTCATTTGTAATATGCTGCCAGTGTATTGGATCCCTACGAAATCAGTACCTATAAATAATGAACTTGAACGTGTGCAGCGAAGATAGGCAAGATTTGTAAACGGACGGTACGATAACCTTATTAGCGTAACCAGCCCTTAAATGAATTAAAATGGGAATCATTGTCAGATCGCAGGTTTAAATTTAGACAATCTCCTAAATAAATTCTAAGATAATATTTTCTGTAAGGACGTTAAAAATATTTTGCGAACGCCAACTTACTATGGTAGACTGGACCATGATTACAAAATTAGAGAAATTGATTGGCGAGCTGACAGATTCAAAAAGTCCTCTTTTCCTCGTATAAATAGGGATATAATAGCGGTAAATATGTCCAATACGAGTGAATCAATCCATAGCATGTAGTAGTTGCATGTTGGTATAAGGACTTGAAGCTAACCCAACTAACAGCACGTTTTTGCATGCTTACTTTGCTATTTTTATCTTTTTTAAAGTACAGACTAGTATATTATTTCTAATACTTTTTATGGATCATGTATGGTGCATGTGTGGTGTGAAATTCGCCCCCTCGACACTCCTATATGGTGGCTTTCAGCGTAATACGTATATGTAGACGTAATTCCTTCTAACAAACCTAGTTGCTCTACGCAAGAATGTATCTAGATCTCTGATAAATCCGTCATCGCGACGTGAAATAATGGGTCAAGTATACCGTGAACTGGTATACAGCAAAAGAGTTCTGGGGAATGTGAAGATTATGAACTAGGAATTTGCTACTTTTCCCTGCTTAGAACTCATTTTGAATACGCTGCCAGTATATGGGATCCCTACCAAATCGGTCCAAATAATAAACTTGAACGTGAGCAGCGAAAATTGGGAGTTTTAAAGGAACGCTATGATAACTAAATTACCTTAACCAGTCTATTAGATGAACTAAAATGGGAATCCTTATCAGAACGTAAGTTGAAATTTAGGCTTATTGTATAAATACATTCCAAGACCTTATTTTCATTGATGGCGTTTAAAATATTTTGCAAACTCCGAAATACTATGGTAGACTGGACCATAGTCATAAAATTAGAGAATTGATTCCCCAGCTGACAGATTTAAAATGTCCTCCTTTCCTCGTACAATTAGGGAAATCGCCATTGTCTCTGAAACTCTATGAAATATGACCAAAACGCTTCTGGATTGCTATCTAAACATTCTCCTAACATTTTGCTCTAGAAAGTTGACTACGCTTGCCGACATGCTTTCCATGCTAATGCACTATATTTTTTTATATTTTTGAACTAGCTCATTTCTTTCGTCTACCAATAGATCCTGTCCTGCATTCTTTATCCTAGCGTGGCAAACCCTTTGTCGCTTTAACGATTTCCTAATCTCCGCGTTAAACCACCTTTGCTCTGCATTATCACTTGTCAGTTTATTTATTGTGTATTAGTTAACTGCTTTGCGGGTGGCCTCAAGAAAAGATTTCCACAAATCCTCTGTATTTAATCCTCTTTTTGGTTCACCAAATGCATTAAATGATTCCCTCCTTCATCGTTCCGTCATCGTTTGCCCCACCAAACACGTAAACATGGTTTATAATATCTTTCTATAATTATTATAAGTTTTGTATACACTTTTTAATGATCACTAATTTTAGTATCTTTAACTATATTTAAAGCTTGGTTGGGTATGTTTGTCGCTAAAAAGTTTAGAATGTTGTTTCCCCCCGTCAGAGTCGTTACTTGCTGTTTTGAAGATTTGGACGTAAATTTGTTCAACATTGATTCGCAGGGTTTCTTATCTTTACCTCCTGTTATAAGGAGTACATGCAGTCCTTCCCATTGAGGGAAAGTTGAAGTCCCCACCTACTATATTATTCCCCTATCATTGTTGCGAGAAAGCACTGTATCTTTCTCTGACTCTAGTTCCACTAATGGATTTCCCATCAGCATCCTATTGTCAATAATAAGCACCTACGTATATCAGTTTTGCTTAATTACTTTTAACGGAACGCCAAATGCTTTCTATATTGCACTCGTAAATAAGTTCTCCTCTATGGACGCACGAATCCTTCACAACTTAAAAAGCTACTACTTCGTTTGCACTTACTGTACCATTTCTGTAAATTATAAAAAACTGTTTAAGACTTCGGAAATATTTAATAATCTGATACTTCCTTCAACAGGCAGCATTCAGTTCTGATTTATTGCTATATAAGAGGTATAGGAAAGACAGCAGCCATGCCTACGCATATTAGGATGCATTTTTGATTTTCTGAGGAATGCATGCTTAATTAACAGAGAATGGCAACATAAATGCATTATTCTGACATTTTTCGGAGTACAAAATAATTCCAAGTACCGGATATGTGCTTGAAAATTATAACTGTATACTATAACCGCTCATGTGGAAAAGTGAGCATCAAATGAAATTGCCTTAAAATATTATCTTTATTGCTGCAAATGTGGCACATGAGCATTTTTACAAAATGAAGTGGAAGATTAGCGAAAAAAATGATTTCATTAATGATTTTAGTATCAATGGCAACTAAATCAAATGATAGCGTTGTTGATTCACCAATGGCGTACGTACATATGATTAACATGCCAAAGCCGGTAGAGGAATGGTCACCAATGAAAAATGGTCGGTATTCCAGTTCAGTTGACAAAATGTACATACTGAAAGAAAAAGTTAATCGATGTATTTTTCACACAATGCATTGAACTGCTCATTAATTAGAGTACTAACTAGCAAACTAATTACAGTACCCTTGATTGATGAGAAATGAGGCACGAGAGCGCCGAATCAGGTAGGGTTTAGTAATTCAAAAAAGAGTTTGAAAAAATAGATCGTTTAAGTTTTTCTTTCAGTATGTCACCTTTTTCACGAAGTATCGCCTGACTCGATTCAAATTAAACTTTTACGTAATTAAATCGACAATCAAGTACAAGCAGTGGCGGATCTAGGTTTCGACTAAGAGGGGAGGGGGGGAACCGGAGGGTCCGGGGGAACTCCCCCGAAAATTTCGACCCAATGTATTGAATGTGGGCTGTTGCCCCATTAGCCCCCCCCCCCCCTCTCCACATGGATCCGCCACTGACAATGAGTACAAGAATAAGCAATCAGTATTCCCATTCCTTCCCTATAAGACAAAAGAACCATCATTCAAAACAGTTGTATTAATTTGCATATTATTCAAGTTTTTGTAAAAATATTCCATCACTACTACATAATACCCGGCAGGCCACCATAAAGGTGTATGGCAGGGATTGAATTCTCACAAAACATGCATTGCATATCATGCATAAAAAAGGATTAGTAGTAATTATACTACACTTATCGTCACTATTTAAAAAAGATAAAAATAGCAAAGTAAGCATGCAAAAACATGCTGCTAGTTGGGTTGCCTTTAAGTCCTTATACCAATATTCACCTAGATATGCTATGGATTGATTCACTCGTATTGGACATATTTACCGCTATTCATATCCCTAATTATGCGAGGAAAAAAGGACATTTTGAATCTGTCAGTTCGCAAATCAATTTCTCTAATTTTGTAATCATGGTCCAGTCTACCATAGTAAGTTGGGGTTCGCAAAATATTTTTAACGTCGTCACTAAAAATATTATCTTGGAAGTTATTTAGGAAATTAAGTCTAAATTGTGACATGCTTTCTGACAATGGTTCCCACTTTAATTTCCTAACAGAATGAGTTATATATAATTCGACCTGCAGATGAAAAAGTCATATGTCATTGGAGGATTCTAAATTCGCTCGCTGGCATGTACTGGAAACGGGGAGTTGGCACAGACCAAAAAATACATCTACATCTATCTACATCTACATAATACCCTGCAAGCCACCACAAGGGTGTGTGGCAGGGGGTGATTGCTCACCAAACATGCACTACATATCATGCATTAAAAAGGAATAGTATTAATATAGTAGTCAGAACAACACTATTTTAAAAAAAAGATACAAATTGCTAAGCAAACATGCAAAAACATTCTGTTAGTAGGGTTAGCTTTAAGTACTCATATCAACATGCAGCTACCAATGGTATTCATTGCTACTCTCCGATAGGACATATTTACCGTTATTCGTATATCTAATTGTGCGAGGGAAAAAGGACATTTTGAATCGGTCAGTTCGGCAATCGATTTCTCTAACTTTATGATTATGGTCCAGTCTGCCATAGTAAGTTGGGGTTCGTAAAATATTTTTAACATCATCACTGAAAATATTGCCTTGGAATTTGTTTAAGAGATTAAGTCTAAATTTCAACCTGCGATAGGAGGAGGGAACCAAATAGGAGTAACATACGGAATAAAGTTGAAGTAATTTCTTCCCACAGCAACTAAGTGTTTTCATTTCCATCATCCTATATGACTACTTACAAAAAATTGCAGATGCTAAGTAAATACCTGAGGGTGCCCCCGTATCGCTAGTGACGTACTGAACTATTTGCCGAAAAGTGGAATATTTGCACTTTTTCCCGCTGGAGGAGTCTCAAATTACTAAAGGAGGATGACTTTCAAATTTTTTCCTCGAGTGTGTCAAGACGGGTATATACCGGTCCGGACCGGATTCCTTAATGAGCGCCGGAGGGGACGAGCCTCATCTAGAGTTTGTTTGGGAAAAACCGCAGCAAACCCGACGGCTGGCTTCAAGCAACAGGCCTCGCGATCCCTTAGTAACCAGCCCAGAATAGCTGAACGCCTTTGTAAATCGCAAGTGTTCGATGGTGCTAGCACATTTCCATTCCAGCATTTCGGAGTCTTTTAAGTTAGGCAAACTGGAGCGTGTGAAGCAAATAACAGTAAGATTTGGGTAGGACCGGTGCGATTATCACATTAGTGTAACCTGTCTATAAGAAGAATGGGAATCATTATCAAAGCCTAGGTTGAAATATAGATCTACGTCTACATCTACGCAATACCTGGGATCACCACGAGGGTGTGTGGCAGGGGGTGAAGGTCACCAAACATGTACTATTGACATGCAACTAGACTATTACATGGAAGCGTGCTACATAATAGGGTCACATGCAGCTATATGGCTGGTATCTACATAGTATTAAAGGGATTGGCTGTTAATACACGCATCATGAACTACATCTACATTACTACAGACTATTCTAATAATAATTCACCCACATATCCCTTTGCTATGCTGCCTATTGTTCTCTTTTATTGTAGCTGGGAAAAATGACATTTTAAATCTAATGGAATTAAAATCTATCTCTCTGAGCAAAAATACGTTTTCAAACAGGAAGTGTTTCAAATAATCTCAATGCATTTAACTGCACCAGTCAATTTTCTCGTTAATACAGTTGCATCTGCATACTTTCTATTCCTATCTGACCAACTACCTATTTCATATCTTCCACCTACAATTCCCGGCAGCAAAGTCCACATTTACTCTTCATGGTCCTATCTCTAGTCTGTCTGGTACTAGTACTGCCTAGGACTAGTAAGTCTGTAATTCATTTCAGTATGTACTAGTAAGACATGGTAGTCTGCATTTCAGTAACTGTAAATTTAGTTCCCTCTGATTTAAATGCATGCCTAGGGATGGTTCACCCCCTGGTACACAACCTTGTGGTGGCTTACAGGTTATTATGTAGATGTAGGTCAATGAACGTAGTTGTGCATAAAATAAAATTCAGTTGTAGCGACGCCAGACGATGAATTTTACTATCCAAGGAAACATTCACGAAGATAGGACCATGAAGAGCAAATATTAATCAAAATTTTAACATCTACATCTACATCTACATAATACCCTGCAAGCCACCACAAGGGTGTGTGGCAGGGGGTGATTTCTCACCAAACATGCACTACATATCATGCATAAAAAAGGAATAGTATTAATATAGTAGTCAGAACTACACTATTTAAAAATGATAGAAATTGCAAAGCAAACATGCAAAAACATTCTGTTAGTAGGGTTAGCTTTAAGTATTCATACCAACATGCAGCTACCAATGCTATTCATTGCTACTCTCCGATAGGACATATTTACCGTTATTCGTATCTCTTATTGTGCGAGGGAAAAAGGACATTTTGAATCGGTCAGTTCGGCAATCAATTTCTCTAACTTTATGATTATGGTCCAGTCTGCCATAGTAAGTTGGGGTTCGTAAAATATTTTTAACATCATCACTGAAAATATTGCCTTGGAATTTGTGGAAGAGATTAAGTCTAAATTTCAACCTGCGATCTGACAATGATTCCCATTTCAATTCATTTAATAGACTGGTTACGCTAATATAATTATCGTATCGTCCCTTTACAAATCTTGCCGATCTTCGCTGCACACGTTCAAGTTCATTACTTAGACCGATTTCGTAGGGATCCCATACACTGGCAGCATATTCCAAATGAGGTCTAACAAGGGAAAAGTAGCTGATTTCTCGTACATGATCGTCACATTTACCCAATACTCTTTTAATGAAACCCAGTTTGCGATTCGCTTGACCAATTATTTCACGAATGTGTTTACCCCAGGAAAGATCATTTGTCAGTCTTATTCCAAGATATTTAATGGATTCCACGTTAGTTAATTCATTATTACTTATTTTGTAAGTGGTAGGAGGAGAGCTATTCTTTTTCCAAAAATTCATTACAAGACATTTCTTAAAGTTTAATTCTAACTGCCATGTATCACACCAAGTTTCAATTGCTTGTAGGTCAATATTTAAATATTCTTTATCGTTCGGGCATAGAATTTCCCTGTACACTACTGCGTCATCGGCAAATAGACGAAGCTTACTTTTTACCACCTTTTGGATATCATTAATATACAAAAGGAATAGGAGTGGACCTATCACACTACCTTGTGGGACACCCGAAGTGACTTTAATTGCCGGTGAGGAAACACCGTCCAAAACAACCCTTTGAACCCGATCATGCAGAAAATCATTAATCCATGATATAATGTTACTGTCTAACCCATAAGATTTTAACTTCAAAATTAGTTTGCTGTGAGAAACCTTGTCAAAAGCCTTCTTGAAGTCGAGAAATATAGCATCCACTGGAATATTATTTTCGCCAGAAACTAAAATATCGTGGGAAAAGAGAGCAAGTTGGGTTTCACACGATCTGCTCTTTCGGAAGCCATGCTGGACATTGGACAATAAATTCTGGCTATCTAGGTGTCCCATGACTGAACTGACAATTATATGTTCTAGGACCTTGCATGAAATGGATGTGAGGGATATAGGTCTGTAGTTAGATGGCTGCTCCCTATCGCCACTTTTAAAAATGGGTGTTACATCGGCTGCTTTCCAGTCCATCGGTACGACGTGTTCGGTCAGGGATTTATTAAATACTATTTCAAGGTAGGGGGAAATTTCGGATGCTAACTCTCTATACACGCGGGAGGGAATTTGATCAGGGCCAGGAGATTTGTTGGGGCTTATATCTTTAAGTAATTTTTCAATACCATTACAGGAAATGTCAATTGGTTGCATCAACCGCTGAAAGAGGTCAGGTAACACGACAGTTGAATCCCCGGAAGGTGGGTTAAAAACGGTTTGGAAGAAGGAATTTAGCAAGTTAACTTTGTCGAGTGTGTTTGTGGTCATTTCACCTCTATCATTTTTAAGTGAATGGACGGCAGACTTATGGCCTTGCACTTCCCTTACGTACGACCAGAAGACTTTTGGATTTTCTTTCAATTGTTCCCCAAGTGTTTTTCTTTTGAATTCTGCAAATGCATTACTAAGGGCTGAATTTGCAGTGGATTTTGAAATTTTATAATTTTCAATAATTACATTACGCTCATCAGTGGGCATATGTTTACTAATTTTTTTCATTTTAGCATGACATATCCGCTGCCGTCTCAGGGATTTTCTCACTTCGGCATTGTACCACCTAGGTTCAGTGCTTTCTTTTTTGAATTTACAAGGGATAAATCTGTTGATCCCAGAGCGCATGATATTAATGAACGACTTCCATGAATCGTTGGTACATACCTTTATGGAAGACTTTTTGAAATCCGATAAGGAATCTCTTAAATAAATTTTAAAGTTAGCAAAGTCTGCTCTTTTAAAAATGTAAAACTTTCTTTTTTGTTTAAAATTTTTATCTAAAGATAGCGAGAGTTTTGCAGTTATAACTCTGTGGTCACTGATTCCATCAACCGTGTCAATCATTGTCACATGTTGTGGGATATTGGTTGCCAGTAAATCAAGAGTGTTGTCCCCTCTATTAGGTGCTGTAGCTAATTGTGTCAGGGAGTTATTGGAGAAAACATCTAATAGAGTCTCACAAATGTCTTTGTCCCTTCCTCCAGCTTTGAAGCAGTATGTTCTCCAGTCTATTGATGGTGCATTGAAATCTCCACCTATTATTATATTACGTTCGCTGTTACGGGACGTTATAGTATTTATCTGGTTTCCCAGTTCTAATAATGACTCAACATCAGTGTTTGGGGGTCTATAAAATGCGCAGACAGATATTGATTTGGATTTAGGGCATGTTAATGAACACCAAACACATTCTAAGGGGTTGTCGGGAAATATTACTGCTTTGCTAATGATTGAGTTCTTGACTGCAATGAAAACACCACCACCTGCTCTGTTATGTCTATCTTTTCTATATATTTTAAAAGATTTTGGGAATATTTCTGAGTCAGGAATGTCATCTGTCAGCCAACTTTCAGTTCCTATAATTACATCTGCATCAGTAGTATGAATAAGGTGATGGAACTCAGGTATCTTGTTTTTAAGACTTCGGCAATTAACTACCGCAACGGAAATATTTTCACCTCGACTGTTATTAAGGCTACAAGGGAGAGCTGTAGTCATGTCTGAAGTATTTTGAGGTTCAATTCTGCTTTCATGAATGTTAGCCGATAAAGCGACTGGCAACGAGAAGTTATTTACCCCACTACATGACCTACTCTCTACCCTACCATCTACCCTAAAAAAGGCCTGCAATGATCTAATACCCTATCCGCCACGCGTTTGGCGGCGTCCGGAGTGTAATGAACTCCAGAGCGGTTTAACGGGTGTCTACACGACCGAAGCGACGGCTGAAGGTCAACGAAGGAGGCTCCAATGTCCTTACAGAAACGGCGTAGCCTCTGATTTATGTCTACCACTCGACGCCAAATCAGAGGTCCACGATCGATCCTCGGGACCAGACTACAAATCGAAAGCGCCAGTTCAACGCCCGCGACTTCACTTACCCGCTTCACCTCGGAGTTCAATTCCTTAAAGGAATGCAGAATCTCCTCGGGTCTGCGGTCGGTGGCATCGTTGACGCCTACGTGGGCCACGACCTGCAGCCTAGAGCACTTCGTGCCCGCAACCGCCGCTCCCATCGCCCTCGTCACCTGAGGAATACCGCCACTGGGGATGCACCAAGACGTTAAGCCCTGGCTAACACCCTCGCGGTCTGCCCTTCTCCGCAAAGGAGCCATCACACGCCGAACGTTACTACTCCCTATCACTAGCATCCCCCCCTTCCCACTCTGACGGCTTCTCCTCGGTAGAGCTCTCGGAGTAGCGACGGGGCCGGCTGCAGGAATCTCGGCGACATCCATAGGAAGCGCCTGAAACCTATTTGAGACGGGGAGAGGAGTTGCCTCTGCAAACTCCGCTCCGCGCCGCAGCCTTACACCTCCGCTACTCAGAGTAACTACCCTCCACTCATCGGGCTTAGGGGCTGGCGCTACCTCTTCACTGAGCGGTGTAGTGACGGTTGGATCCTCACTAATGAGTCCACCCGAAACTCCAGCACTCTCGGAGACAGACACCCTCCCTTCTACCTTCGAACGGAGCTCCGACACGATTCTCTCCAACTCGGCGATACGGGCCCTTAGAGCCGCGCATTCGCCTGAATTATCGAGCGTCACGACAGAAGACCGATTCAAAGCCATCCTAATCACGCTTTTCCCCGAAAACTAAGCTATGTAACGACTATATAGTATAAATTACAACCACTAAGCTATGGATGAACTACGTTGGAAGCAGTACTATTCGATTATAAATAAACTTCAGATATATTAATACAAGGAACAGAAAGTACCTAGATTCTTTACACAATTCAGTACACACTAAGAAATGACTACAATAGAACTCTAAAGGACTCAGCAATAAGATTTAAAAATCAATAATCACCAGCACGTAGGCACTTAACTAATTGCCCTAGCAACAACAGGAGGTAGGATAAGACTTACACGGGTGAGTGGTTTGCGCAGGAAGGGCTCTCCACGGGGAGTCGGTTAGGGGATTGTTTCACGGCTGGGGGTCTCGGTTATCGCTGACCTTGACAAGGTTAGCGATGGGAAGGGAAGGAATGTAGTGTTGTTGACGTGAGTAATATAGGCTAGAAGGAAGAAGCAGCTAACTGACAAACCAACGGGAAGTAAGGCTCTAGTAGAGAGAAGAGTTAGGTTAATATGCAAGTAATACCTACTACCCAACTACCGCTTAGATTAGAGTTAAAACTACTGTTAGGATATTAATATATTACGTTTAACTTATGTAAATAATTAAAGTTTAAACTACTTATAAATAAGAAAAAACGCTAAAAATAAACTACTCCGTATAAACGTAACCAACAAATAACAAACTTTAAATATATTCTACACGAAATATGACGATAACTAAATGATGAAAAATAAAAGCTCTACATAAGAAACTACTGAGACAGAAACTATAGAATAATAAGAAGTACGATGAAAGAGACAACTTATTAATATACTACGTTTAACATACGTTAATACTTAAAGGGTTAAACTACTCAATAATAATAAGAAAAAACGCTAAAATAAACTATTTAGTAAAAATGTAACCAGCAAATAACTAACTATAAATATATTCTACACGAAATATGAAGATCACTAAATGATAAAGAAAAAGCTCTACATAAAACTACTGAGACCAACTAGAGAATAATAAGAAGGACGGTGAAAGAGACAATTTATTATGGATGTAACAAAACAAGTAACGATCTCTAAATGTGCTAGATAACAATATATTTACATATACAAAGGGAAATTTTATTAAAGAAAATAGCTCTGAGGAATAAATATGTAAGTTAACTCACTCAATGGAGATGAAAGAGAAATAAACTATATAATTTAAATTACTGCGACAGCCGTTAAAATGTATGCAGTTTTTCAATCAAAAGCAAGTATATATAACTATTAATATATTCCTTTCGCTTACGTTAACACTTCACAAGATTAAAATATTGAATAGTAAGAAAAGCAGGGTATTATGTAGAAAAGCTGAGCCAATAACTAGGGAGAACAATATAAAAGGAA
Source organism: Platycnemis pennipes (assembly GCA_933228895.1). Lineage (NCBI taxonomy): Eukaryota > Metazoa > Arthropoda > Insecta > Odonata > Platycnemididae > Platycnemis > Platycnemis pennipes. Next base: position 118,791,117 of record OW121854.1, on the reverse strand, counting down.
CTGTGCTATGAACTGAGAAAAAACTTAAAAAACGCCTCGAGAACTACGGTGATGATAAAATAGAAATATGTAAATACTTTTAAATATAGTCCGCTCAACTAGATTAGATTAGACTTAGACAACAAGTAGGTGACAGTATTATAATTTAAGAGTATTATTTGCTGCGGAGTAGTTAAAAGAAAGAAGAAACTGAAATTAGATCTACTTAGCACTATCAGCGAACACACTCGGACACAGCGTAAACCACACACCAAAGACCAGCCGGGACGGCACCACGGCGGGACCAAGCACCCACAACACCAAACACCCACGCAAGCACTCACACTACCGTAATAATATATTAAGGCAGGCGCAGAAGTACTACTAAACACTCACTACTTAATACACTACTACACTACGATACAGGCCCAGCTAGGCAACGTTAAAATGCTGCTGCTGGCGATCAGTTGAAAAAGTGAAAGGCGCGACCCAAGTCTCGGAGCTCAGTGACCACCCGTCCGCACTCTACGAGCTCAGGCGAGGGAATGAGGCGAGGATTCAGGCGAGGATTAACGTGGAGGATGGAGATAATTGGTCCAGAAACCTGTTTGTTACGGAAAGTTGGTGGTCTTAAATTGGAAGTCTTTGAGATGTGGGAGTGAAAAATGATGTGGAAGGTTCACTGGATAGAAACAAAGATTGATAGAGATGTGCTGAATTAGTGACCACAACAATCACCATTTATTTCTTGCTTCGTTCATCGCTGGTTATTCCGCTTCCCCGGTACAATAATCTTTCACTTTCCTAAGCTTTTGTTTTCCTAGTTGTGATAATGGTCTTGGCCTCTTCTTTCGTACTGCATAACATTACATTTATTGTCTTTATATAGATCGTCTTGTGATATCCAGTCAATGTCTTTTCCATGTTTACTGGAGATTTCTTCAAGCGTCTATGATTGTACGGCTTAAAGTCTTTCCTGGATGTCGAACAAGATTTTTCTCCTCTGAACCCCAAGAGTAAATAATCCATTCTTCATCCACATCTACATACACATCTACATCTACACGAATCCCTGCAAGCCACCGCGAGGGTTTGTGGCAGAGGGTGAAGATCACCAAGCATCCCAGTGGAAACGGGAGCGACGAGGAAGTGTTGCGGGAGCGTCCGAGGGAGTGTTCTGGAAGTAGCGGTCGAGTGCTGCGGGAGTATTCAGGAGGTGTCGCGGTAGTGTCCGGGGAGCAGATTATGGCCCACTGGGAGCGTTTTCGGGAGCGTTTCGGAAGTGATAGGGGAGCGTCGACGCTGGTCCGCGGTGGAGCGGTCGGCCAGCTGCCTGGGAACGTCGACGCGCTCCTGAGAGCGCCGAGAGGCATTCACGAGCCGTTCACGAAATGGTTGACTAGAGCAGGCAATTGTACAGCGGAGCCGTGCCTATTAAGCGTAACAAATCAGCTATCACAAATAAGGCTAATATCACAAAAAATTAACTCAACTTGCATGGGTGCACCTAGCACCAAAATTGCAAAATAAAATGATCACGTTGATTTATGTTTACTCAAACCATATTTCTCGTTCACACACGTACAATTCAAAGCTACAACCTAGCCCTAAGATACCTATCCGCCAGCATTAATCGACCTGTCAATATCAACCTTTCGTTCGACTGTTTCTCGCTTTTCCGTTAGGAACTGCAGGTTAGGAGGCCCTATATATACAGCTGCTGACTGGCATTAAGTCGTTAGTGATAATTAATTTACTAAAATATTGACACTGGAGTATTTTGCGCTCTGAAATCAATTCCTCAATAACCATTTTGTGGTTAAAAATAAGCATGACCGTTATGAATATACATATTTGATATTCTTTATACTCCAGGAGAGATAAATGAAAGAGTCCTCAACAACGTGGCAATCGTCGGACGAGCCACGGGATCCTAGGAACCGGGGAGGTGTCGGAGAGCGTTTGGTTCGCTCCAAAGACAGTGTTCGGGGACGGACTCCGAGAGCGATCATAGAGCGTTTCAACCAGGGATATGATCCGAAAAGGCACTTTACGTTTCGCGCCGTACCAGGGAGGCACACGAACTCGCTCGGCCATTCAAACCCGAAGCCTCGGCTTTGAATGAGACCGAACCCTTCACCGCGGGTGGTTTATAGCACCAACTGACCAGTCACACTATAGTTTATAACTTCTTAAAGTTAAACGTAAATCGAACAATTATGTTCATCTTCGTGTTTTACTATTCACGCTGATGAAAATGGTTTTTTCATCGCAGTCATACGATAGATATTAACCAATATACATGCTTTAGTAATTTTATGTACATTAAACTGGCTTGGTTTACTAATGCACGTAAAATGGTTAATACATATCGTATAACTGTGTTTAAAAAACCATTTTCATCAACGTGAATAGTACAACACAAAGATGAACATAATCGTGCGATTTATGTTTAACTTTAAGAAGTTATAAACTATAGTGTGACAGGTCAGTTGGTGCTATAAATCACCCGTGGTGAAGGGTTGGGTCTTTTATGGTCACATCCCTGGTTTCAACCCGAGAATGTCGAGGGAGCATCTGGTATGCGAAGTGTCGACTGTGGCGGAGTGCTCGGGAGTGTCCCGGGAGCGATCAAAGAGCGTTTCAACCCGGGAGTGGCGAGGGAGCGTTCGGTTCGCTCCAACGACAGTGTCTGGGGAGTGTCCCGGGAGCAATCAGAGAGCGTTTCAACCCGGGAGTGGCGAGGGAGCGTCCGGTGTCGACTGCCGCGGAGTGCTCGGGGAGTGTCCCGGGAGCGTCCCGGGGACGTCCACATACTGCTGAACGCTCCCAGTATACTCCCGCAACACTTCCAGAACACTCCGCCGGACGCTCCCGTTTCGACTGGGATGCTCTACTAACATGCAAACAAGCAACTTTAGAGTCTCATGCAACTAGATTGTTAGTATCTCTTGTGTTTAAGGGGTTAATACATACATCATGCACTACAGGCTAATCAAAAATATTTCACCTACCTATCTCTTAGCTATGCTGCCTATTCTGTTCTCTTATAGTACTGGGGGAAAATGCCATTTTGACCATTCTTGTGGCTAAGTTGTTAATAACTTTAGTCCGTTACTGACCACCAAATAACACTCATCCATAGCTTCATCCAACATGGTCTTCCTAGCAATTGTGCCCAAGACCATGCCTGCAAATCGTAGTACTGCACCTGTTCAAACGAGGTGTAGCTCAGCAAAGAGAAAAACGTTTAAAGCCGGGTGTCCTTTGGAGGCCATCCGCGGGTACGAATTTGAAACAAGAGCGAGCTGCTGTGCGTATTTCCGAAATATCTAACCTCAATCTATTGTAGGACCCGATGTCCCGACCACTCGTGGCCCCCTTTTAATAGCTTCATTTCGGGTCGTATTCAGGCCTCGCTGACCAAGCGCACTCACACACGGCAAAGCACGACTGCCGAACACGCAGTCACAACCCGGAAACCGAAAGCGGAGCCCGAAGCAACAGACCCGGAGTCCCGAATGTTAATTTTGGAGTTAATTCTCGGACCGATTCCCAGCGAGTCACCAAACTATTGTTCGAGACGCGATAAACGGAAAGGTTGCTTGCGTTTCCTAGTAGCGGTGAACCACGGATGGCTGGCTATTTTCAGCAAAAAATAAACAAAAGCAGGATGACCGCGTCAAAACATTTCTCCCCCTTCCCTTGATCGCCTCCACGACGCGGATGCAGCGCCAGAAATAGGGAATTAAATGACCTAATTTGCTTGGTATTTGAATACACGAGCAGAGGAAAGACAATTGCTTCGGACGGTTACCGAAGAAGAGAATTTAAGTGAGAATTAAAACTCTTGAAGAAAAGACAATTGACTCGAAAGACAAGGAGTGACAAGAAGTTTGAGATTGGGTGGAGACGAGAAGTATCTTTAAGTTCATCTACATAATACCCTGCAAGCCACCACAAAGGTTTACCTCATTTGGAATATGCTGCCAGTGTATGGGATCCCTACGAAATCGGTCTAAATAACGAACTTGAACGTGTGCAATGAAGATCGGCAAGATTTGTAAAGGGCCGGTATGATAACCTTATTAGCGTAACCAGTCTATTAAATTGGGAATCATTGTCAGATCGCAGGTTGAAATTTAGACTTAATCTCTTAAACAAATTTCAAGACCATATTTTCAGTGATGATGTTAAAAATATTTTGCGGACCCCAACTTACTATGGTAGACTGGACCATAATCAAAAAATTAGAGAAATAGTTTGCCGAACGGACAGATTCAAAATGTACTTATTTCCTCGTACTATTAGATATATGAATAACGGTAAATGTATTTAGTACGAGTGTAGCAATGGATAACATTGGTAGCAGCATGTTGGCATAAGGACTTAAAGCTAACCCAACTAACAGTATGTTTTTGCATGTTTGCTTTGCTATTTTAATTTTTAATTACAAATTTCATGCATGTTCACCCCCTGCCACACACCTTCATGGTGGCTTGCAGGGTATTATGTACATCTACATAATACCCTGCAAGCCACCACAAGGGTGTGTGGCAGGGGGTGATTGCTCACCAAACATGCACTACATATCATGCATAAAAAAGGAATTGTATTAATATAGTAGTCAGAACTACACTATTTAAAAAAGATAGAAATTGCAAAGAAAACATGCAAAAACATTCTGTTAGTAGGGTTAGCTTTAAGTACTCATACCAACATGCTGCTACCAATGCTATTCATTGCTACTCTCCGTAGATGTAGATGTAGATGAAGGTGTGTGGTAGGGGAGGGGCACGAAGTTGGGAAAACTGAGGCAATTGTTTTGCTGCGTATGCGGATCGGAACGTAACAGCACGATATAAGGATTCCTTTTCTGAAAGATGCTTTAATTTATACCAGTAAGCGACCGAACTAGCAATGAGTGACACAATAGGAGTACACGTGACCGAATCGCGGAACAGAGGCCAAGAGGGAGGGGGATCTTGGCAATTTTCATGAATAAATTCACAGTGTTGTGACCGCGACAATCAGAAAATATATCTGCATCTACTGACTACCCTGCATGGCACCTCGAGGGCGTGTGGCAGGGGTCCTCTCTCTTTCCGAAGAAAGACAGAAGACTGATTCCAGAAAAGCGATATATCAGGAATAAATAATAATATGTCAACAACGTTCTACAGTGAAGGCCGGAACTGTCTCTGTAATTGAAATACTGGAGTAAATGCGACCGACGCAAAAGAACCGTTAATAAAATTTTACCGAGTTGAAAATAATTAGGTCTTACCTGATATATAGATAGTTCTATCATAATTCCGAAAAACATTAACAAAGTGATACCTGCTCCGAGGAAATTTGACTACAAAATGTAAATTGGAGGGGAACCTGTTCCCGCTGCCTTTAAGTAAATTAATCACTGGGTATATGTGTATATTATGTTGAACACGTATTGCGCGCTTGTTCGCAAATGAGGTGATCTCAGGTTGAGGATATCAAATTCAAACGGCCTGAGACGGCTACCGAATGTGAAAATCGGAGAGGAGACTATCGGAGGAAACGATTCAACGAGTAAAACGTGGAAGAGCAAAAAGAAATCGGGTAATATACCGAATCCCTGAGGCGAATCGATGTTTTGGCGGCGAGCGCGGCTTGAGAGGGGCTCGAAAGGTTGGCAGCCCTGATGGAGGGCAGTGGAGAGCCGTGTACCGTTAGCCGCCTTCCGGCGCGGGAGGTGGGCGGGGAGGTTGGGAAGGGTCGGGGGGATGGGAGAGGCGAAGGACGTTCGGGGATCCTCAGGCATGAGTGGTGCGTGGGAGATCCTGGAGGGGGGCGGAAGGGTTTGGGGGATCGAGGAAGGGGTTCGCTCGAAACGAGGCTCGGCCGTTTTAACCATCGGCGTTCGTGATTGCGCGCGCATACTCCGCGCAAGTGGCGCCTCTGATTTGTTTCCCTGCGTGTCGGTGGATTCTCCCGTTATTTGCCGAATGCGGCACGAGAGGCCTACTAGCATGCCTCGCGGAGAAAGTTAAAAAAAAATAAACAAACGAATAAAATAAATACAAAAGCGCGGGTGCATGATTTTTGAGTGCGGAATAATTGCGTGTGAATTTGGGCGCGTCTGTGTTTTCACTCCTGTCCCGAGTCCGTGCTCGAGTGTTTGCTGAGCGGTTACTGCGACAGTCAGATAGAAAATTTTACCGAAGCTTCGAACAACTCTGCGAGTGTTTACTTGGCAGACTGAAGAAAGTTCCGGAACCGTACCACCTTGAACATTGTGAAGAATAGTCCTAGCCGCAGGAAAGGAGTTATGATACCGAATATTAGTTAATATTTGGAAAATCCATTTTCGGCAATAGTCGATCTGATATCTTTTTCGATGGCGCTAGGATTATTTTGAGAAATCATGAAAATTTCGGGCGATTTCTTCACGAAAAAATGTAAGATAGTCAAGCTACCGAATGGATACTTTTATAGGGTCTTTCATCCCACGAATACAATAGAGATCAAAGTAGATGGCATTATAAACGAAAATATAAGCGTAATGTACATAAATGGCTATACTTTTAGAAGGTCAAACAATAGTTCCAAGCTACATTCACTCGTGCTACATCATAGCTTTTCTAATGTGTAATATACCTTCAAGCGAATACAAAGAAATGCCTTTCATATCGATAAATAGTTAATCCCCTTAGAAATTTCCAATTACTAACTCCACGAGGCCATTGCAGTCATAATTATTACGCTGAGGTGTACCTCTCATTTCAATGTTGCTAGAGTTTAATGCCTTATCAATGCCCCTTGCCACACACCCTCTAGGCGTCTGGTGCGTTAAATACAAAAAAAATATTTATTAACCGAACATCATTGCAAATGGTAAATGAAAAACACATATGACGGAATGAGTTGTAACTGACACTTTCTGAGGTCATAATTGATGCATTATATTCTGATTGACTTCACAATGCATTCATAAACGATGGTGTGCAAGCAAAGTAACGCCTGCATAGCCCTTAACTTCTGTAGAGTCATGATAACAGAAAATTAATTACTCATCTGGAAATCGAAAACTCGTCATGGCGGTTCCAGATTCGGCAAAGATAAAATTTATGAAGCCGCTATAAAAATCATCCAATCATTTCAAGCATCCCGAAATGACGTCAAACTCTTATCTCCATTAATTAAAAGCGAAAGTCGGCTTTATTTCCAGAAAACTATATTTGCATCATTGGTACTTAGCTTTCAAAGGCATTATCTAAAAAAATCTGATATGTTAATTTTTAGATTACTGTGGATATGGGAGAATCTAGCGCTATCGATGATACGAGTATCAAAGGTATACATGAAGTTCAAAATTTTGCAATTTAACCAATTAGAATGAAAAAATTGCTGCGTAATATGATAATAATAAAATTTAGATAAAATCTACGGCAACATGGGAGGGATTAAAGGAGATCGGATAATGAAATTTTAACCACATAACCTAGAAGTAAATATTTCTTTTTTGGGAAAGCCATCGATTTAAAATGATACACGTAGTATAACTTCAGTGTTACATGAGTAACAAGAACGGTAAATAAGATATAGTTCCTGGTGGTTACTAATATTTATAATGGAATTACAATTAATACTTAACTTTAACAAACGGAAGTGGCCAGATAACGAAGAAGTTATGATATCTAATTTGAGGAGATCAAGTTATGGCAATTGTAAGCACTGCTAATTAACAAGCATCGTCAGTCATAACGGGCTCGCGTAGAACCATGAGAAAAAACATAGTTACGGTTATTCGGTTATAAAAACCCAATCATAACATCGTACATGTACATACATATCTCCCGAGAACCCAAAACTTTGGTTCTGTGACTGACATCTGTTGAAATCACCCCGACGCGTCGCGACGCCAATGTTTATTTAGCATCCCAAAAATAAGCACCAGAAATATCTGGTCTAGTATCAATGACATATTTAAATGTTTTTCCCGTGATTAGACAATTAAATTTCCTAAACCTGCGGACGCTAAAAAAACCTTGGTTTTTGAAACACTGACCTACATACCTTCTTTGCTCATACTCTCCAAACTGGACACTTGGAAAGATGCCATGATGTCACTAAACAGGGATTGATGGATATCACGCAGTGAGCATTCAAAAGAACAACAGGCGAAGCGCTTTCAGACTGGGGAAAGAGAGGGAGGCATATTTCAGCGCTTAGCGATCCTCTCAGCAGCATATTTTGAAGTGACTTATTTCGGGAAGGAACTATTATTTACTTTTTAGGTAATGAAGTAAAAGTACCAAATGTACCATGATCATGTGTGTAAATTGAAGCACTATAATGGTCAATCAAGTTAATTGTAAATAGTTCGAAGGCTCATCTTATTTTCTCTATAAGGAACGAATTCACACAGTAAACCCTCATTTTATGCTTTAATACTTCTTTCCTTCTTAGTTTCCTTAAAATATTTAGTTAATTTCTGCAAGTTCATGGACTACTACTATTACACGAAGTAAATTGGTAAACAAAGAAATTTTACCAATTACGAAAGTATTGAAAGAAATTATCACCGATCTTTATTTATCACTATATAAAGTTTTAATATGTAACATATTAGACCCATCATAAAGAAAAATAGAGCAGATAATCATCGTACAGATTAAGGAAGGAACGAAAAGTGAAAAAGTTGAATTTAACATACTGAAGTTACTAATATAATTGGAGTTGTCACATTTCTATAAGATCTTTCTAGGCAAAGAACGTAAAACGAATCCGATTTATGAAGGATAGTTGGAAACTCGAAGTGAAAAATGCATAGGAGAAATGAGAACTATAATTAAACTTAGATTTTAAACGCACTCACGTACCACTACCTCATTTGTTATTCATACTCTAACTCATATATTTCCTTGAAAATAAGCTCTCAACTGATAGTCATAGGTATTGTTAGTCACCTGTTGGCCGAAAACATACATATATTAGATATCGAAACCACCTTGGTTAGAATACCATATGCACTAAAATATTATATTTTCTAAGCACCGTAAAAGGTAAATATAAAAAAAAAATACATATGTTTTTGTTAAATGTTACTTACGATCACAATCGAGACTCAGGCCCATCTGTTCCACATAATACAGTATTGCACTTAAAAGGAATTAAGTGTAATACTGCATCAATATGGCACTAGTATTTCAGTAGCACCACTAGGTAAAACACTCTACGCTTTCACTGTATTTTTGAATTGAACTAAGTAATTTTGTATTTTTCTACGTCTTCATCTACACAATACCCTGCAACCTTCCGCGAGGGTGTGGCAGGGGGTGAAGATCACCAGTATGCACTACTAACATGCAAACAGGCAACTATAGGGTCTCATGCAACTAGATTGTTAGTATATATAGTATTTAAAATCTGGCCATTCTAAATGATACAACTTCATAAATATGGCGAGATTGTGACAATATTCTTAAATCGGCCCGTAAGTCATCTATTGAATCGAGAGCGAAATTATTCGGGTAGTATTTTTCAAATCATCCTTTCTTAATCCAGGATTCCTGACCTTCCAAACTTCCGTTCCTTTTCTCGCTCAAGTTAAAACAACGATAGGTCAGTTTATTTATAAATTTTGCTCTTTTTACTCATTCATTACATTTTGCATAATGATATATAAACCGTACCTTGTTTTACGTGCAGCAATGGCTTTCGGAGACTGTACATTAGTACAGCACCTAGAAAACAGGTCCCTTTAACTTTTGTGAAAGAAAGTAAATTATTTTTAAGGACTTTATAGCTAACGCTGGCACTCTCGATAAACTAGGTGATGTTTAGAAATGTAAGAAAAAATACTTCGCATATTCCTGATACGTTTTTTAAATGCACCGACTCAATGGCTGACGGAACCTACAAAACTCAAAACAAATTTTACCATGGTACGTAGGCAAGTAACTTATCTCCCAACATTTCTATAAAATTGGATTCATTTTCAGACTGAGGTCTGCGGTATCCCCTCTGAGGTGTGGGAATAACCGACGCGAAGCACAAAGGTGAGCAGGTAACTTGAAAAAGACTAGTCAGAGGGAGAATGAGACCGTAGTCCCATTCTAGCGTTTAACCTAAATTTTAACGAGGAGACAGGGAATAGGAGCATACAGTGAGAATAATGATTTATTACAATGACCGCACTTCCTTTTCAGACACAATGCCCGCGCTGGTTTTGCGTGCATTCTTCCTTCCCACTTCGGACGAGATTCCAAAAATCCTATGGAAGAGAACCTACTCGAAATGTCTTCTTTGTAATACCGCCACTGAAATTCTACTGTTTCAATTTCACCAAAAATCATTGTTTGTGATGATAAAAATTATTATTTCAGTTCGCACTCCAGCCTTTTAGTTGCTATCGTCACAATATCTTCAGCAAGCGAATCGTAAACTGGGATTCGTCAAAAGAGTACTGGGTAAATGTGACGATCATGTACGAGAAATCAGCTACTTTTCCCTTGTTAGACCTCATTTGGAATATGCTGCCAGTGTATGGGATCCCTACGAAATCGGTCTAAATAACGAACTTGAACCTGTGCAGCGAAGATCGGCAAGATTTGTAAAGGGACGGTATGATAGCCTTATTAGCGTAACCAGTCTATTAAATGAATTAAATTGGGAATCCTTGTCAGATCGCAGGTTGAAATTAAGACTTATTCTCTTAAACAAATTCCAAGAACATATTTTCAGTGATGATGTTAAAAATATTTTGCGGACCCCAACTTACTATGGTAGACTGGACCATAATCAGAAAATTAGAGAAATTGATTGCCGAACTGACAGATTCAAAATGTCCTTTTTTCCTCGTACTATTAGGGATATGAATAACGGTAAATATATCCAGTATGAGCGTAGCAATGGATAACATTGGTAGCTGCATGTTGTAATAAGGACTTATAGCTAACCCAACTAACGGCATGTTTTTGCATGTATGTTTTGCTATTTTTATCTTTTTTTAAGTAGCGTAGTTTTAAACAGTACCTATTAAAGTACTGATCCTTTCTTTTATGCATGATATGTAGTGCATGTTTGGTGAGAATTCTCCCCCTGCCACACACCTTTATGGTGGCTTGCAGAGTATTATGTAGATGTAGATGAACAATAAGCCTTATTATGCCCAAAACAGAAATAGAATACTAATAACTTATGACAGGCTAGATAAAGACTTAAGCTAGGAGTTAGAAAACGGGCATGATTTTAAGCAGCAAATAAGCATATTACTCACGAAATGATAATGAATACACGGTTTCCTATTGATAAGTCTCACGTACATCTACATCTACATCTACATAATACCCTGCAAGCCACCACAAGGGTGTGTGGCAGGGGGTGATTGCTCACCAAACATGCACTTCATATCATGCATAAAAAAGGAATAGTATTAATATAGTAGTCAGAACTACACTATTTAAAAAAGATAGAAATTGCAAAGAAAACATGCAAAAACATTCTGTTAGTAGGGTTAGCTTTAAGTACTCATACCAACATGCAGCTACCAATGCTATTCATTGCTACTCTCCGATAGGACATATTTACCGTAATTTGTATCTCTTATTGTGCGAGGGAAAAAGGACATTTTGAATCGGTCAGTTCGGCAATCAATTTCTCTAACTTTATGATTATGGTCCAGTCTGCCATAGTAAGTTGGGGTTCGTAAAATATTTTTAACATCATCACTGAAAATATTGCCATGGAATTTGTGGAAGAGATTAAGTCTAAATTTCAACCTGCGATCTGACAATGATTCCCATTTCAATTCATTTAATAGACTGGTTACGCTAACATAATTATCGTATCGTCCCTTTACAAATCTTGCCGATCTTCGCTGCACACGTTCAAGTTCATTACTTAGACCGATTTCGTAGGGATCCCATACACTGGCAGCATATTCCAAATGAGGTCTAACAAGAGAAAAGTAGCTGATTTCTCGTACATGATCGTCACATTTACCCAATACTCTTTTAATGAAACCCAGTTTGCGATTCGCTTGACCAATTATTTCACGAATGTGTTTACCCCAGGAAAGATCATTTGTCAGTCTTATTCCAAGATATTTAATGGATTCCACGTTTGTTAATTCATTATTACTTATTTTGTAAGTGGTAGGAGGAGAGCTATTCTTTTTCCAAAAATTCATTACAAGACATTTCTTAAAGTTTAATTCTAACTGCCATGTATCACACCAAGTTTCAATTGCTTGTAGGTCAATATTTAAATATTCTTTATCGTTCGGGCATAGAATTTCCCTGTACACTACTGCGTCATCGGCAAATAGACGAAGCTTACTTTTTACCACCTTTTGGATATCATTAATATACAAAAGGAATAGGAGTGGACCTATCACACTACCTTGTGGGACACCGGAAGTGACTTTAATTGCCGGTGAGGAAACACCGTCCAAAACAACCCTTTGAACCCGATCATGCAGAAAATCATTAATCCATGATGTAATGTTACTGTCTAACCCATAAGATTTTAACTTCAAAATTAGTTTGCTGTGAGAAACCTTGTCAAAAGCCTTCTTGAAGTCGAGAAATATAGCATCCACTGGAATATTATTTTCGCCAGAAACTAAAATATCGTGGGAAAAGAGAGCAAGTTGGGTTTCACACGATCTGCTCTTTCGGAAGCCATGCTGGACATTGGACAATAAATTCTGGCTATCTAGGTGTCCCATGACTGAACTGACAATTATATGTTCTAGGACCTTGCATGAAATGGATGTGAGGGATATAGGTCTGTAGTTAGATGGCTGCTCCCTATCGCCACTTTTAAAAATGGGTGTTACATCGGCTGCTTTCCAGTCCATCGGTACGACGTGTTCGGTCAGGGATTTATTAAATACTACTTCAAGGTAGGGGGAAATTTCGGATGCTAACTCTCTATACACGCGGGAAGGAATTTGATCAGGGCCAGGAGATTTGTTGGGGCTTAAATCTTTAAGTAATTTTTCAATACCATTACAGGAAATGTCAATTGGTTGCATCAACCGCTGAAAGAGGTCAGGTAACACGACAGTTGAATCCCCGGAAGGTGGGTTAAAAACGGTTTGGAAGAAGGAATTTAGCAAGTTAACTTTGTCGAGTGTGTTTGTGGTCATTTCACCTCTATCATTTTTAAGTGCGTAGGCTATAGGCACGTAGAGTGCCTATAGCATTTTGAATCCAAATAATAATGAATTATTTGGAAACTGAGTAAGATACAAAGGAATACCGTGCTTTTCGTCAGAAAAATATTAAATAAAAGATGAGTTTAAATAAAAGTCAAAAAAATATTCCTTGATTATCTAACTTCTCAGGGTAAGCTAGGCGATGTAGTGAAAGCCTAGAAAAAACAAAACTTTATTTCCTTCTCTTCTAATTTTATTTTCTTGTCTTCTTAAATTACGTGTCCCTTGCCACAGTTTTTTGGCATTTTCATCATTGAAACCCCATAAAATGGTTGGTGATCCGTACGTCCAACCGGGACGCACGGATCATAACAGTGGAGAAGATGTAGACCTTCAGTGTAAACGATAACTGAGCATGTAATTTTGTTTTACGCTTCACACGGTGGCATTGTAATTTATGATTTCAAATTGTACACAAATGCAAAAAAAATTTTAACTAGGTACCTCTAAGAGTTAACTGTATCGAGTAACTAAGAGCTACTACTTAAGAGTCGAGTATATAAGAGTTAACTGTATGTAGTTAACTGTAACATTATTACTTCATCTATAAGAGTGTAATAAGAATCCATTTGCATACATAACTATTGAGTAGAAGAATATACAAGAACTTTGAATGCATTATTTACAACTCTCGAGCAATAAGACTTCTAAAGACCACTAAAGAAAAAATAAAATATTTGCTGTTTTAAATTTTTCATGGAAAATTGCAAAGGACTTTTTTATTTCATGATATCTATTAGAGTATTGCACCAAGACTCGAATCAGGTTCAAGATGTTACCATTCAATGAATGATTTTCTTAAAACAATGACAAATTGAAATTATAGTTTGTTCATCATCATAGGTCAACAATCCTAGGATTGGTTTGACGCAGCCCTCCACTCAATTCTTCTTTTTTTGTTATTGCACCAAATAGTTTCCGCGTTGGAGTACATGCTAAATTGGCCCTTAAAAGAGCATCTTTGTGGCTCTAACGGTGAATAATCAACCCTAATCCAGAAATATTTGTAGAATAAACTGAATACTTTGTGACTTGTAGAAATGACTATCTAATAATTATCAAAATATAATTTTTACATTTCTATGTATTAGCTAACAATTATTGTCATTCAAAGCACAAAATTTCACATACCTTCTACATAGGTATATGTCTACCTATGTAGAAGGTACGTGAAGATAGAAGGGATGCGGTTACATTGTAGTTGCATGCTTATTATTTTCCTCGGAGTGGTATCACTGTTAATCTTGGTTTTGTTTAGTTAGTGTTTAAACGGCGTAGTATTTTTTTACATGCCTGCATGGTGCACCTTGGATTCTCCTCTTCATGCCCACCGCTTTCCACAGGTTGTGGCGACAAGTACACTACATAGACATGCCTGGCATTTTGCAGATTTAAATCTGTATGAGGTTAAAAGACCCGAAGGAATAATTTTGAAAAATATTCCGCAAAACATATCTTACGAGCGTTTGAAGGCAATGAAAACAATAGGGTAGTTTCCTTCATCAAAGGAAACAGACTTCATTAATTGTGATTTGTGCCCTGCCATAAATGTATTTAATTTACGCAAAAAGTTTGTATTGAGAAATCCCAGTTTACTAGAGAATTAAATGTTAATTTTAAGGCCATTTGAAAAGGCTCTGAAATGGCGGGGTGCGCTGCCTTCATGCTGACGTAACAGGTATGTAGTTTACGTTGCGAAGCATGGGAAAATTCGTCTCCTGAACTTACCGTTGTATTTCAGGGCCCCTTAGCTCTAGCGAATATTTATTAGTATTAACCTGTAAAAACTATCAATGTTGGAAAAGAATTCTCAGTTAAACATGGTATTATTAGTCATTTTATAGGCTCAAGGACGTCCTGCTCGCTGTGTCTTCTGCTACGACGAAGCATGGCGTGAAGGTCGTGCGGCGATAGGCGAACTACATGATATGCTTGTGAAAGGAATACTAACTGATTTTAAATGAATCAACTGCATAAGTAATGTTAAATAAACAAATAAAAGTTAATTATAATTAATTAACGGAATAAATATGCCTCCAATACTTGTTCATAAGCTTTAACGGAGTGCGGCGTCTATTTGGAAGCGCCCGCAGCACCACCTGGTGGCAGGTAGAGGAAATAGTTTGACGTCACGCGTAGGATTAACCGGCATGCAATAGTTTGCCGTCGCGTTTTCGCGCCATTGATTTTTTTCACTTTTTAATTAATGAGGAAAAATACTTAACGTCATTTAAAAATCGAACGGCCTAAAACACGTACTCCAGAGGTTATAAACTTTCGATCAAGACAATAAAAAAATAATAGGAAACTACCCTATTACTTCATCTATAAGAGTGTAATAAGAATCCATTTGCATACATAACTATTGAGTAGAAGAATATACAAGAACTTTGAATGCATTATTTACAACTCTCGATCAATAACACATTTAAATAAAGTGTGTAAATAAAACTATGGGGAAATAAAAGTAAATAGTAAATACTCTCGCCTACTTAGCACAGATAATGCATACGATTGACACACCAGCATTAAAGAAAAATAGTATATTGCTATCTGTTTTCCTTTTCAAGAACTCCATATAACTAATGTAAGTTTGCATCAATTTTACATACCTAATGCATAGGACATATTATCAATTGTGTTCATTCTTAAAGATGCAATAATAACACCATAGAAATAAAAGGCAATAAGCATATGAAAGTTAGAAGAAAGCAACAAACTACTCTAGAAAAAGCTATTGCTTCGTCTTATTTTCCTATTTCAATGATTTTATAGATTATTTTGTGTTTGCAGTAAATAATCAAAGCAAAAATCGGGCAAAGAGAACACATTTTGGAATTAACTACCTACCTCAATCAAATATTAATTCACCAAATTCCAATAATTTAAAAAATGTTTTACAGCACATCAAACTTGTGCGGTTGGAAAACGGTTGAAGTGGGTATTGAACATTTTGATAAGTGATAGGTGAGGTAGTTCTTGAAATTTTAGGCGTTGAAATCACCGCTGATGAAATCAAAGTGGGGGAACATTTTGGAAATGTAAGAGTTGGTGTGGCAGTCGGAGAAATTCAGAGCCGTTTTGGTTCTTCTACGGAAATGCTTCTGCATTTTAATACACAGATAAATGGAAAGGGGAATATAATAACTGTTGGTGAAAAATTAATTGACAGTGTTCCTATCCTATAATGATATATTTACACTACGTTTTAAACATCGATTACACCGTATACATTTAGGTACATAGAGCTACACTTGAAAGATGAGTATCATACAATTGGGAATCTACAATCGCCTACCTTGAAGTCAACGATGTTGAACATTGGTAATAGTTACATTATCAGTTTCATAATTAGCAATATTGTCAGAGTGTTCACGCGTTTTTACACGGTGGGTTACATTTTTGATCGGGGACGAAAAACTACCCAAATGCATTGTGATTACTTCGTGGTACTTCAGATTATCGCAATAATTTAACCGGAATTCACGATGATGCCGTTTTTTTCTACTAATTTCATAAAGTTGACATATTTCTAAGATATTACTTACCATTTCAGAACGATTTATTATTATATTACAATTTATTATTATATAGTTACATACCAATTATCCATTTAGTGGTTATTCTCAAGTGTGTCAAAGATACCAAAGTGTTTAGCTAAACTTTTTAATCCAGAATAGGAATGCTTCCTTGATACACTTACTTAAAATGTCACTTCGTTTTAAGGAAAGGTCTACTACCATGCTTCAACTGGATTTGAAGCAGATCATTCCGGAAGTCAAACGCCCGATCGGCAGGGCTACCGTGCCGACCCAATTCAGTCATCCCTGAAAATGAGATTCAATTCGTTACGTTCTAAATTATGCCTCTTTCCCATTTGTATTACTAATTAGTTTCCATTTTCAACTTAGTTGTTTTTGGTGGTTATTACTGGTGGAATTGAGGCTTTAAGTCGATTAACTTAGTCCATTCCGAAGGTCATTAACAGTGAAACAAACTAATTTTAATCACCCTTTCGCCATGGATAAATGCCACAAAATCAACCCTAAAACTATTAAGTAGTTTGCATGAAATTGGCTTGAAAAAAACTTTTACTGATATTTCCTACTAAATATCCTGAGTCCTTTATAAACGTAAAATTTTATTCATCCCTTCCTGTAAATGTTATAGTGCGCCAAAGAAATGTTATGGAATGCCGAGATGTCCCCAAAATGTATTTGTTTGGTCATTTTATCATCGCAAAATATTTATAAAATATTGGGCTCCAGGCCCCATGGCTCTTTGGCCTCTTCTTGGGGCAAAGAAATGTTCTTTTCTCAGACGTTTAATTTCGTCGATTGGCATTTGGAGGTGGACAGGGACTGGCCTTGTTTTATGACGACCGATGAAACCAATTCGCAGTGCGAAATCCATCCCCGAGACTCACTGCCGTTCATATGACCGAGTCCAGCTTAGCGAGAGCCTGCAGGGTTTTAGAAAGTCCAAACATTGCAGGGAAAAATGTCAACTCTTGTCAACCAAAGGTTAGAATGCAATAGAGCTATGACGAAATGAGATTAGGTATTGTAGATTATGACATGGAAGTTGGAATACAGTGAATTTTTAAAATAGCGTGTACATATTTTAACACCACTAACTCATGCATGCTCAAAAAAATGAGTTCATAATTTAATTTGTTTTTTGAAGTCACCACCAAATTAAAAACTACTATATACTTTATATTAACTAACGATTTGGTTTTATTTGTGGAAAACATTTCGCATGCATCGAGACCGTATTCTTAACTCCCATCCCAAGGGTCCGGGTTCGATTCCAGGCAGTGTCGGAATTTTCAGTGGAAAACTGGTCCCAACTTGTGGAGGACATTTCAAGTTCAGTACTCCGTCCGTCGGATACGACGTTAAGCCGTGGTCTCCTTGGCGCCTTCCGTTAAGAGTAGGTTAATGCCGACGCCGGGTTTCTCTCCACCCTTCCTCCGTTTTCTGAAAAACTCCTACCATCACCCAATTTCCCACCTATCCTAAATGGAGCAAACGACCTCAGCTGTCTGTCGCCTCCCCTGAATGGCCAAACAACAAACCAAACGTATTCTTAATATTTTCGTCAGGGTGGTACTATTGTGACTTGCTTTTATATACCACATACCTATATGCCACACACCTTTATGGTGGCATGCAGGGTATTAGATATATGTAGATATAAGTAGGGTTTAAACGGGGTAATTTTTTTCTACATGTTTAAATGGTACATCTACATCTACATAATACCCTGCAAGCCACCATAAAGGTGCGTGGCAGGGGGTGAATTCTCACCAAGCATACACTACATATCATGCATAAAAAAGGATTGGTATTTATATACTGTTCTAAACTACACTATTTAAGAAAAGATAAAAATAGCAAAACAAGCATGCAAAAATATGCTGTTAGTTGGGTTAGCTTCAAGTCCTTATACTAAAATGCAGCTACCAATGTTATCCCCTGCTAAACTCGTATTGGATATATTTACCGTTATTCATATCCCTAATAGTACGAGGAAAAAAGGACATTTTGAATCTGTCAGTTCGGCAATCTATTTCTCTAATTTCGTGATTATGGTCCAGTCTACCATAGAAAGTTGGGGTTCGCAAAATATTTTTCGCATCATCACTGAAAATATGGTCTTGGAATTTGTTTCAAAGATTAAGTCTAAATTTCAACCTGCGATCTGACAATGATTCCCATTTTGATTCATTTAATGGACTGGTTACGCTAATATAGTTATCGTACCGTCCCTTTACAAATCTTGCCGATCTTCGCTGCAGTAATGGTAGTGTATGCAAGGGCCCCCTGCTGTTTCCGCATTAATGCAGGCGGACACCAATCCGAGGATTTTGGGACTCAGGACGTCCACCCGGATTTGAACCCGAGACCCCACTGGAGGGAGCAGGGGAGGGGGCGGGCGCGACGTCCGGGGGCTGGGAAATAAATATTCATGAGGAAGATGGCGAGGGGGTGGATGGTTGAGGGCGGGGAACAAGAGCGACTGGCGAGAGATGGGAACGGAGCGAGATGCGTCGCTGCTGGGTGCGGGAGACGGTCTGCGGGTTGTCTTTAAGTGTGTCGCTGCCCACACGGCGACTGGGAAGGAGGAGACACCACCTTCCACCCCTCCGCCCCCCACCCACCTGCCGACGCTCAGCCAATAGCGTCAGCCCCACTCCGGTCGTTGGACCTACCTGGTACCTGCCCGCCTCGGAAACTAGGTTAATGTTCCTCTCACCCTCCCGTGCGCGAGAGACGCTTCCCCCATCCCCCACACCTCCCGTGGTTCCCTCCCCCCTTCTCCTCCACCCCAAACCTCCGACAGCGGTTCACTGACTGCTGGGAGCATTGGCGTCCCGAGGGAGAGGAGAACTGCGAGGGTGGAGAGGGGAACACCGACTGGGATTGGAGTAGTAGGTGAAGAGGGAAGAAGCGGGGGGTGAGGGTGGAGGGGGGAAGGGAGTGGGAAGGGGGGGGTATAGTGCGTGTGTGCGTACGAGCGTGTGGTATTGGGTTGGGTGGTAAGGGTTGAATGGGGAGGGTTGGGGAGCGGTGTCGCTGTTGGCCCGAAGGGGGTGGCGAGGAACGTGGTTGTGGGCAGGAGGGGGTTGGCGGAGGAGGAGGGGGGGTTGTCGATGGAGAGGAGTGGGGTGGGGACGGGAGACCCAGGGCTCCGAAGCTATTCAGTTCCTTTACGGGCGTGGAAGGTGGAGGGACTTCGGCACGCACGCTGACTCGAAAACGGCCGGACAAACACGCGCGCCGGGACCCCCGGAACTGTAGAGGCGGAGACAACATCGCCTTGGGATAGATACTCCGGGTACCCCAACTGAACGCGGATACGTGACAACACGGAGCGGTACCTCTCTCAGTGACTACCCTACCCTCAACAGTGAAAATCCCCGAGCCAAAAAAAAAGTGCAACATTGTTCCGCTAACGAAAAGGATTATCAGTTTGTGACAGTTACCATTAACGCCCGTGAGGAGTGAATATCCACCCCCAGTGACCAGCAACGCAACAGTGCGGACGATGTCCCCGTGCGCTTACGACGCCCCTAGCTCCTGACGGCGGTCGAGGACAAACATGTTCCGGAATAAAAGATGATTAGCCCTCCGTCGCCTCTGTGAAGTTCTGATTCCGTCTTCCAGGTTGTCGACAACTTGTTACTCTTGTGTAGTCCCAAGGAGGGATCGCTTATTTCCCCACAGGCCCCATCTGTCTTTTCCTTCCCTCTCTTGTCCCTCCCCCGCCGGTGTCGTCTCCTTTTTCCGTTTCCGTTTTCAACCCTTCCTCCCGCACTAGTTCTCCCGTCCAAAACCACCTATCCTCCTATCTCCGAATTCTTACGGGGGCGGGGCAGTGATTTATTTCCGCATTCGTTCAAATCTCCCGCGTTCGAAAGAAGAGGATCTTGAAGTGGGTAGCGGAAAGGCCGGCGGATCAGCGAGCACATCCACGAAAGAGGATACCCTAGCCATCGGAAAGGGGCGTGAAGTGTACCCCGGCCACAGCAACGACGAAGACCCAAGGATTTTTGTGGAGACTCGCCGCTTTTGTTTGGGATTCGTGGAGAGCTTCGACCTTTGGATTACGAGAGGCAAGTGTTTGATGGCCTTGTAGTATATTATTTCCTCTTTGGTGAGCGGTATTCCCCGCGTCACGTGGTGTTTCCAGACATGGATGGTGGAGTGTGGTGGCGTTTTCTTTCCTTGTGCATGCCAGTGAATTACATATCGTTGTGTTCTGCTCTTCTTTCTTCGGCCCCGGATGGGAATAACAGTATTTAATGCGAAAAATACCATACCTAGTTA
This sequence comes from Platycnemis pennipes, assembly GCA_933228895.1. Classification (NCBI taxonomy): domain Eukaryota; kingdom Metazoa; phylum Arthropoda; class Insecta; order Odonata; family Platycnemididae; genus Platycnemis; species Platycnemis pennipes. Next base: position 118,770,099 of record OW121854.1, on the reverse strand, counting down.
TTCTGTTACGACATTGCAGAAGGAGGAACAGGAAACTGGAAATAGTCAAGTGGGCCTTAGTGTGGGTACATTCTATCGGAGGAATGATAGTGCTATGCTCAGAAGGATAAATAAAGTAATATAGCGAAGAACATAGGTATAGCTTAGGGACATTTTAAAAGAATGTTGATTCATCTTTTGTGAGAATATAAATAGGTAACTTTCCAAAATTTGGTGCGATTTCGTTGGGCACTGCCTAGGACTTCGCGTCGTTTTGTGACATCAACCAGTTCTTATTTCTCTCATCCTAGACTATGTCTGTCGACTTTATTTTTCGTGGTGACCCGCATTCCGTTTCACTGTGCGAATTTACAGCAATACTTTAGTGATCGTCCTTGAACTTACCTTAGTTCGTGTACGTGTAGAACCAACGACCTCGTTCGCTGTGATTCGAAAAACCGGTCAACTGAACCAAGAGAGAGAGAGTATGAACGCGGTCAATGCGATGTGTGCGTGTCCCACAGAGATATGTGTTCCCACTGTACTCGGCTTCCCTCTACGAGAGAACAATCGAAGCCGTTTCCGGGTTCTTCAAAAATCAGGGAAGCGGATGCTTTTCAGTCATGGTGTTTCAATCTAGAACAAAATAGAGTGAAAGAAGGGGATGAAAAAGATTTCCAATGATAAGACATCGGTATGAACGTAAAAACCAATATTCATTTCGCGTGTTTGTGTAGTGTCAATTACTAGTATTTTAGGCACATTCGGAATGGGATGGATAAGTTTGGTTAATCAAATAACGGCACACTCGTCTCCTCTTCGATGCACGCTTCTTCGTTGTTGAAAAATTGGTCTTAGGCGTAGGAGTTTGTGTAACATTTTAGGCGTATGGTATCGATTTTAAATCCGGTAGAAGAGCTGATGCTACATCAAATACTGGTGGCGTATACGCGATCTTGTTATGAGACAGCAGAGGTACCATTATCAAAGTCCCGATAATTTAGCTGAGGCTCTTATCCTAGAAGGTAAATTAAACTTGGATATTATTTTTTTATTGTTCACCGAGATTTATGATTGTAATAGTGATATTAAGTCACGAAGAGTAGAGGAACTTCTTCATACTTGCTAAGTGATCACCAGAAATTTGACTATCAAAATGTTTAGGAGTAGTGGTAATGAAAACATTCACCCTTAGGTAGTTCAGGTGTGGTCAGTAAAGCGATATCACAGTATTCGATTGTCATAATGTAATTCCTTAAATGCAATTCTTGGTAGCAAATATATAAGGGCATAATGATGGGATACTTTGAACTCTATATCAATTCTTGACTGTTTTATTTACATTAATTTATTTTCCGACTCCGGCAACGAGAACAAAGAGCAGCATAATATGTGTATATTTAGGTATAAAAGATACAGAGGCATCGTTGTAGAGCTGTGAGTGCAACGTTCGGCCACTAGAAGTCTCAGCTGAGGAAAACTTATTTAAATGTGGGAGATCGAATCTTGATTATTTTACCGAACCACCGCAACACGGGGACAAGCAAATTTATTTCGCTCGGCAAAGGTCGAATGTAGGCGAGGAAGCAACCGTCTCCCTTGAAAACTTCGGATTGAGGAATCAGTGTAGAGTGATTTGTAAATATACATTGTGGTGGCCCAAGCAGGCCCTTCCAAAAGAACAGGTCTCTTCTCAGTGGTCCTTTCTCTAGCTTCAGCGTCCCGGAATTTGAGGCAAATAAGTGCATCATTCGTTTTCCTAATCAACATACCCACATGAGATGTGAGAATTTTAATCCGGTGAAAAAATGAACATCATCCTCTAAGTGGAATATAATCAGCTTATATGTCTCTCTATCTATATCTAATTCATAAAAGAGCAAAAATGCAAAACGTTGTGATATTATTCCATGCGTTGTTGGGAAGTTAGTGTGAATTTGATGTTCACGGATAAGATAGTTCGTCGCTTAGATATATTGCGGTTTAATAATTGAAATTCCATATTGTTTCATCATCATCATATTATTTAAGTCAATTTATAGATAAAATGGTATAAAAATCGCCGTTGTGAAAGCAACTTCCATATTTCATTACTATGTATTTAGTGAACCATTTTCAATGTTAGTCATCATAGGAATTCACAGCTCTTTTCCGAGTTGCGAGTGAAAGACAGTAAAAACAACCGATTAAGCCAGTTTTTCTATTAATATTTTTATGCAGGTATAGCGGATGTGGACACAGATACGTTTGTTTTCATGAAGCTACATTAGGATCCTATGAAATCAACTTCCTCTACTTTCGCGGCCCATATTGCCGCGATGGTAACGGAACTTTTAAAGCACACATTGCTAAATTTGTATCGCTTCATATCAATTAGCGTTTCTGAATTTCGGTGCCAATCATCATTAATAGTTCAATCAGGTTACGTTTCTTATGGATACAAGCCCAGAACATGGAAGGATGGATGGCATGACGTGGCGATGGAACAACACACGAACAAGGTCATATCCGTACGACTGGGAATCTGAAGTGACGTGAATGTTTTTAGGTTCTCATATCTCAAGTTATGGGGGGATGACCGTTGCCAAAAATGTGCAACCAATACGTGCAAATGTCATTCCGTTATTCTATACGTCTTATCCTTAATTGTTCCAAAACTCTTGTGTGCTTTGCATATGTGATTACATGAACCAGTGCGGCTGTATGCGTCCTAAGTTAGTAATAACTTCTCAACGCGTAATATACATACGATATTTCAAGCTCGACTAAGAAACACGTTCACCATTATGTGCTCGCGTTATAAAAATATGCCTTCTTCGCCTCTCCGCTCTAGATTGATTCACAGGCCACTTTCAAAATCCCAGTGCTTTATCCACCGCATTTGTGATATAACTTGAACCTCTAATATAATAGTAACAAAGCATACACTCTTTAATGCTTACCTAGCCTTTAATTCCAATCTTGAGTCGGGAAATATTATCCTCAATTCATAAAGATTTGTTAATGAAAAGTATCAGCATTGGAAATATTTTATTATATTTGACTAAAATTCATCGGTCTCTCATTATTAGAAATGCCTCTCTTCTCAATAGTTTGCCTGATCAGGTGAAGTAACGGGAGTAAATTGTCTTCCCCCCTTATTAATTCTCAAATTACCTGTTGTGCATCAATTTAAAAAAATCATATTTAGCGTGGAAAATTTCAGGACATAATTTTTCCACGTTAAGAAGGGATTTAGCATTGAGTATTTACATTAGATGTTTTGGAATTAAATAAATATTTTTCAATTTAGGAGTTGTGAGAAGCTGCTGATGGCTTTTGTGCTCGCAATGGAGTGGGAAAAATAATCGGTACCTCATAATTTTCATTCTTTGAGAAGACTTTACTATTATATATTTTTTAAATTATCCATGGCCTTGGAGAGAACAAAAAAAAAGATTTAGGCCTTCACACTTAAAAAGACAGATTTCTTCCCCGGGATTTGATTCACAAAGGCTCTTGTGAGCAAATGAACTCTGTAACTGGGTCGTTGAAGTCTCCGAGTCCCACGCTGGCGAGGCAGTGGCGGAATGTGTTTTGTGCCGTGATTTCAACCACTGCAGTCGGAGTACTCTCTTCTCATCCCCAGGCGCTAGCTCATGCACCGAAAAGCCTGATCTGGTACATCCCTGGTCGATCTCGTATCTCCCCCTTGATGTTCCTAATTCCACTCCTTTCTCCTCGGCCAGAAAGGGGAGTAATATTTCGGGCAGGAGCGTGTCCGGTGGTGGTGGAGGGTGAGTGAGGCCCCCTCCCCTCCTCCAAACAAAACTGCGCCCTCCCCCCCTCTCCACACACCCCCTCCCCCTCCTCCAGCACCGCTTCCACCCTGCCGCCTTTTCCGCCCATATCGGGGTCAGTGGGGTGCCCTAGCCACGACTCCGGCATGGATTTATACGCACACACACATTCTCAGCCTCGCTCGCCTCTCGTGCGCCGTCCTTCGACATAGGGTGGCCGCCGGAATAGAATCCGCAGAGCAGCACAAGTATGAGCCGCGGGGTGCGGGCGGGGGGCAGGGGGGTGCATCGAGGCTTTCTTGGAGCGGCGGCGCTTGAGCCGTTAACAGGGGGAGGGGTGGAAGGACTTCTCTCGGCAAGGTTAAGGGCAGCCTGCAGCCTCCTCTCACGAGTTTGTGAGGGAAATGTTTGGAGGGGATTGTTCAGGGGAGGCGAGGGAATCCATTTGATTAGCACCCGCCGCCTAAATATTCGCGAAGTGGTGCTTCAAGTGAAAACGAAATTGGAACGTGGAAATAGGACGCGAGTATGACGGAAGCATCTTCTCGGATATTAGCGAGTCCTTATTCGGAACCAAAGACAAATTTTCATTTTCGGTATAGTTTTAGTGCATGTCATGGAATGAGCAACAAGGCATATTAACTAGGTACCGAAAGTAATACTTATCATTTAAACTCCTTAATCGTCTCAAATGCATGATAAAAATCTACCTGGATATTAAATGATTATTTTCATCGGTACGACATTGACAGGAATCACTAAAAAAGGAAGGGATAAATTATATCGTAATCCTTCTCATCGTTACTGTTCACCTTTCACATGCTATAAACACGCAGTCAGTAAAACCTTTATCTTGAAACAAAATTGGACCGCCCTATTTTAAGTTTATGTTAATATATTATGAAACACCCCAAAATATTTTCGTTATACACCAGGGCAACTTACTGTTTCAGTTTAACCCTGATAATTCTTTACAGCAGCCACTAAAGATGGTGTTACATCACCATTCCATAACGGAGATTACAACGCCATCAAAAGGTAGACGAAATAATTCTAAATAGCTGTGATTACATTCAAGGGCGCGATCCTCACGACAAAATAAAACCGGTGGCATGAAAAATCGACTGCCATGCTCGCAACCAGAGAAAATGTGCTGACGAACCGAATCATGGTTCCATTTCCTCGCTGAGTAAAACTCTTTAAATGTGCTACACCGGATCACAGAGAGATATATTAATACCTATTATTTTTACGGCCCTCCACTTCGAAGCCCTTACCCCAAGTTTCTTTTTCACTGGTCGTGTGGGACGCATAATCAAGATGACCCCATTGATATGCGAATGAGGACAAAGATACTCTGAGGCACCCACGTGTTAAGATGTGCAAATCGAAGTGTGAAACGCATATCAAAGTGTATGTGTTGCTGTGCAGCGTGACGGAGAAACAAGGAGAGATATTTGAGTTGTGGGAACAAGTATGATTTGTTACTTTTCAGTTGAATTTTAAAGGTAGTTTAATGTTCACAAATCACTCATTTGTATCACCTAATATCTTCTTCAATTTTTGGCAAAGTTTTCACAGGATGCGTAAAACAATTACGATTTAATCGTCCGGGTGGATATCACCAAATGGCTGCAATTTAAGTGGGATGATTCTTTTTAGCACGGTATTTTTTCCTTGGATTCATAAAAACAGCTACCATCTGTCAGTTTTAAACCAATCGTTAAATAGTGTAGGGAACGTAATAATACAGCGTAATGTATTTATGACCGATTCCTCAATTCACGCCTCGCACTTCCCATGACTTTCTCTAATTCTCGTGGCAATCCTGATTTCTTCGGGACATCTCATAAATTAGTCATATACTCCGTTACACTGCAGCACAGAAACTTCCTTATGTGAGCGGCTTTGAGGTGAAAGTAGGTGAGGACCCGTTCTGTGTTTCTTCGCAAATCATTGCTAACAGTGCCATCCGGCATTGGTTACCAGCCCTCCAGGAATCCATACAACTCCAATGTAATGGAAGATGCGTCGTAATGGGCAGTTTTAGCGTTGTTGACCCGGGAAGTTACTACGTCCCCTTTGTACAGCATGGCTTTGCTATAACACTATTGGTTTTTTTCAATGTCAAATGCACTGATTCCTCATGATATTGTTAAATAATAATTATCTAGAGTAGAGGAGCACAATCAAATGCAATATGGAAAACATAAATTAAAGAGACGGGTAGTAAACTGAAGCATATTGACACACGGCATATCAACCACGTTGATTTGATCAATCATGAAGGATTTGGTGTTTTCCTGGCGTATGACGTGGATGAAGTTTTCACGGGTCTTCCCGTGTTACTTACTTGACTCTTACTCTTACTCCCCTTACTTGACCTGGTGGAAGACCCGTGAAAACTTCATCTTGATCAATCATTAAACACAATGCAACCTTTCCTTCCTGAACTCATCACACTACGTTACTATGAATTGCGTTTATTCCAAATTGGTGCATGTTTGGTAAACTTCACCCTCCTACCACACTGCCTTGCGCAGTTTCCCAGGGTTTTACTTACATCTACATCTACGCGATATCCTGCAAGTCACCGCGAGGGTGTGTGGCAGGGGGGAAGATCACCAAGCATGCACTACTAACATGGAAATATGCTACTATAGGGTCTCATGCAACTAGATTGTTAGTATCTATACTCTCCAATCTCTTCTCTATGCTGCCTATACTGTTCTCTTATAGTACCAATATACTGTCTGTAAAAAAAAGGAAGACACCCCAGTTTGAGGAGCTCTATCGTCTAAATGGAGCGATCAATTTCAATGCAACAAAAAGCATACGATAGAGAGTGTATTTCTACGTTGGATCATTTACTTCAAAAAATCTTCGGCTTCATAGTATTTCCTGTACTTAATTTTTTCTGAAAAAAGTTCCCGTTTTTTGCCCGTAAAATCAAGTTACCCAACTTTGAGCGCTTGGTATTCTCTTAGTTTTTATTCCAATAACTTGCGATTTTGATATAAGGAAGCCAAATGTATTAGTAACAGTTTGCAGAAAACAAATTTTTTATACCACTAAAATTGATGGATTTGTTGTAAACAACGCAAACCTCTGCTAACTTCGAAACCGATTGGTAAATTGAAAATTGAATGCTACTGTTGTATGCCGTAGAATGTAAGTAATGCAGGTACGTAATGCGCAGGTAATAGATGTAACTGTCAATTAGAGTGGCCGATGTTCACTTCGGATCTTTCAAATTTTGTAACGTAAAAAATATTACTATAAACAAACGAGATCTTGCGTTCATGCATATCTTTTGCACAGATCGTAGCGTATTCCCTTAACTCTTAGAGATATTGAGCATCCCCTCCGTGGATCATAAGATTGTGAAGCGAAGGTATGAGGATAATTCCCTCAGCCGTGTAGTGTGTCGCCATTGAGGGAGTTCACCCTTGATTGTGTGAAGGGAATAAAATTGAGTGTTCTGTTGGGATACATTTCGAACACTATCTATTATTTGCGGAAGGGATTTTATCTACATCTATATGTAGATGTTCATCAAATTATTACTCTGCGAACCACCGCGATGGTGTGTGGCAGGGGGTGGAGATCACCGAACATGCTTTCCTTACATGCAAATAAGAGCTACAGTACCTCTACTTCATGGAAACATGCTCAGATCATCAAACATGCACTATTGACATGCAACTAGGATATTTAATGGAGAAATGCTAGATAATACATCTATATTAGATAATGCATCTACGAAGTAACCTGCGAGCCCCCACGTGGGTGTGTGGCGGGGGTGAAGACCACCAAACATGCACTATTGACGTGCAACTAGGATATTTACATCTACATAATACCCTGCAAGCCACCTCAAAGGTGACAGGGGGTGAATTCTCACAAAAAATGCACAACATATTATGCATAAAAAAGGATTAGTATTTATATACTGTTCTAAACTTCATTATTTATAAAAGATAAAAATAGCATATAAAACATACAAAAACGTGCTGTTAGTTGGGTTACCTTCAAGTCCTTATACTAACATGCAGCTACTCGTATTGGATGTATTTGCTGTTGTCCATATCCCTAATTGTACGAGGAAAAAAGGGCATTTTGAATCTGTCAGTTCGGTAATCAATTTCTCTAATTTTGTGATTATGGTCCATTCTACCATAGTAAGTTGGGGTCCGCAAAATATTTTTTACATCATCACTGAAAATATGGTCTTGGAATTTGTTTAAGAGATTGTCTTAATTTCAACCTGCGATCTGACAATGATTCCCAATTTAATTCATTTAATAGACTGATTACGCTAGTAACGTTCAAGTTCATTATTTAGTCCGATTTTGTAGGGATCCCATACACTGGCAGCATATTCCAAATGAGGTCTTGCAAGGTAAAAGTAGCACTACATCTACATCTACATAATACCCTGCAAGCCACCACAAGGGTGTGTGGCAGGGGGTGATTGCTCACCAAACATGCACTACATATCATGCATAAAAAAGGAATAGTATTAATATAGTAGTCAGAACTGCACTATTTAAAAAAGATAGAAATTGCAAAGAAAACATGCAAAAACATTAAGACTACTCTAACAATATTTACTACAGACTGCAATAAAAGTATAATATTATATGCATGCTTAGTAATGTTAATATTTATGGTGGTAAATATTTTAATGAACGTCTATTCCATGAAGCATGTAAATACGCTGATCACCTGAAGGTTGGCAAATCACACATAATTTGGAAATTATATATAACGGGAGGACAACGCGGGCTCAAATCTCACTCTAGTGTGGTAGCATGTGAAGCGAGGGCGGTATGAGGCCCTGTTGCGACACGTCAACCCCACTAACTTGGCGCTCTGCTGGTGGAGCGATTTGCCCTCGGGGGACTGAAGGCAAGAGTCCAGGGAATGGTGTCGACCATTTCGGTCCCGGTAATGCGCGCAAGAAGGCATTTCTGCCCCCCCGATGCGGCCCTCCCCCGACCACTCCTCTCTCGAGGGCCCCCTCCGCTAGCAAAATCCCGTTCTTCCCCAAAATAGAAGGCCCCAACCGGAGACGGGACCCAATCGGGAGACGGGCTCGCGATGCATCTTCAATCCTCTCGTTGAGCCGGGGAGGTGAGGACCGCGAAAGGTCTGGGTCACTAAGGGCGGAACGCAGGAAGAAGCTCTTCCCCGCTTGAAAACTTCACTAATCAAGAAAGCCTCCCCCGTTCTTTCGGTTAGAGTAATGAGGTAGGATGACATACCAAGCACTCGATGGGCCAGGACTTTGTAAGCAAAGTTTGTTTTTCATGAAACGATTTTTTTTTAATTACCCCTCGGAATATTTATACTTGCTTTCCCTCTTCCAGTCACAAAAGGCTATGATTGAAGTATAGGTAATATCACTGAAGGAGAACATCTACATCTACACGATACCCTGCCAGCCACCGCGAGGGTGTGTGGCAGGGGATGAAGATCACCATGCATGCACTACCGTCATGAAAACAAGCAACTATAGGGACTCATGCAACTAGATTGTTAGTATCTATAGTGTTTAAGGGGTTAATACATACATCATGCACTACAGGCTAATCAGAAATACTTCCCCTACCTATCCCTTTGCCATGCTGCCTATTCTGTTTTCTTATAGTCCGGGGGAAAAATGCCATTTTGAATCTATCAGTACGACAATCCATCTCTCTAATCTTATTTGTCTGGTCGAATCTAACATAATACGCTGGGGTTTTTAATATGTTCCTAACATCTTCAGTAAAGTTATCCGATTGAAATTTCTCTAATAGATTTAATCTGTAATTAAACCTACTATCTGATAATGTAGAGAATGGTTTATTGATTCAGCATGGAACACGCACCTGATAAAAATTAATTATATCTTCCCAAATATGTTTATGAGTGAATATTTTCTTCACTTTCTTCAGTTCCATTGCGGTGGCTTAATTTTATTTCGAATTCTACAAACAAGTAAGATGGGGAAAGATGACAAAGGTGGGAAGGTGCATAAGAGTAGAGTAGAAATTTTAATATATGCAGATACAAGATTTAATTTACGTGTTCATAACATGTGAATACTGCCTCTTATAGAAGAGCTTTTCATCGACGCGTTAAAAAGAAGCGTCCATTTCGTTCCGGAAATGGAACCACCGACGTTGATAGCAGCGGAAAGTATTCGCCTACTCACAATTACAACGACATATCTAGTAAACTAATAAAACTGTTAGCAATGAAATTTTGAGAAAATCAATAAATCCATAGTGTGCTCGGTGCATCCGATTTTCTTTTTCCTTCGGGCACGATGAAACATGAAAAAAAAACAAGTAGCCTCCCGAGAGCCAGCACAATTAAACGCTCCACTGAAAAGATACTCTCTGCCGAGAAGTGATGACTTACGTTGGTTTCGTACATCATTATTTGCGTAATTATCTTTCCGGGTAGAAGGTACACTAGGATACACTCCCTGTAATACGTTTCTACGCCGATAGCGATACAAAAGTGAGCATAAATGCCAGATATTTGGCCACAGTCGTGGAACCAACTAAATATGAAATAATTTCGAAGTGACCGTCTGCAATGTTTTAGGTTTTTAGCCGCTAATGTTTGCTAGTAGCCTTAAGCCTTTCAGATCAGGAAGGTTGTTCCTGTTTCCCGGTCGCTTTGGGTCGTGGAGAGACCAGGCGAAGCAAGGACGAGTCTTCAGCCAACCTGGAAGGGTGATGGTTTAAGTCATTCCGCTTCTTCCGCGCCCCCCTCCCCTCCTTTCTGGTAATGCGTTTACATACCGCTCGCAAACTCCGTGAGGAGACCGAGGAGGCGCCAGCCTTGCTGAGAGCACCTTCCCCCTCTCCCTACCTATCATCCAGCCATCCCAACCACCTACCCCACCCCTAAACACAACTAACTGGGTGTCTTATCTCTTAATTTCCTTCCCTCTCGCCCTTCGGGACAAGCGAGGTGGAGGAGACACCCAGCGCTCAGCCTCGGAAATATTAGTTCCGGATTTTGCAGCAGATCAGTTCGTTAATTTTCAATGTATATCAAACAATGCAATACAAATACTTTCATATTTTGGAGTCAAGTGCTGTGGAAAAGATAAGGAATACTAAAGTACGTGCTTCAACACGTGCAAAGGGTTTAATGCGTGTGCTTACATACCTTTTCCGTAGGGTTTCAACTCCATGTTTAACCGCATGTCTTTAGTTTGTAATGGCCTGAAATAGAACATGATCATCTACATTCTACATAATACCCTGCAAGTCACCACAAAGGTGTGTGGAAGGGGGTGATTTCTCACCAAACATGCACTACATATCATGCATAAAAAAGAAATAGAATTAATATACTATAGTATGACTATAGTCAGAACTTCACCATTTAAAAAAGATAGAAATTGCAAAGCATACATGCAAAAACATTCTGTTAGTAGGGTTAGCTTCAAGTACTCATACCAACATGCAGCTACCAATTCTATACATTGCTACTCTCCGATTGGACATATTTACCGTTATTCGTATCTCTAATTGTATGAGGGAAAAAGGGCATTTTGAATCTATGATGTATTGATCATCAAGGCAATTGATTTTTCATCGAGGCTCCATGGTAAAATATGAGGTGCACGTTGGGATAAAACACTGAGACGAACGAAAATGTGCCGAAAAATGCATGACAGGTTCCAATTTCCGAATGATAATAAATGGGATTGTAGCAAAAGGACATTGAAGAATTAGAGGAACAAATAGTGGCAAGGCAAGATTTGTAAAGGGACGATACGATAATTATATTAGCGTAACGAGTCTATTAAATGAATTGAAATGGGAATCATTGTCAGATCGCAGGTTGAAATTTAGACTTAATCTCTTACACAAATTCCAAGGCAATATTTTCAGTGATGATGTTAAAAATATTTTACGAACCCCAACTTACTATGGCAGACTGGACCATAATCATAAAGTTAGAGAAATTGATTGCCGAACTGACCGATTCAAAATGTCCTTTTTCCCTCGCACAATAAGAGATACGAATAACGGTAAATATGTCCTATCGGAGAGTAGCAATGAATAGCATTGGTAGCTGCATGTTGGTATGAGTACTTAAAGCTAACTCTACTAACAGAATGTTTTTGCATGTTTTCTTTGCAATTTCTATCTTTTTTAAATAGTGTAGTTCTGACTACTATATTAATACTATTCCATTTTTATGCATGATATGTAGTGCATGTTTGGTGAGCAATCACCCCCTGCCACACACCCTTGTGGTGGCTTGCAGGGTATTATGTAGATGTAGATGTAGTGTATCTCAGTGCATGCCTAACGAAAGAGTATGCTTCCTGGTGAGGTCCTAAAGGTTGGCGAGTTGAACATATGAAGTCACTTAAGATAAAATACCTGATGGGCAGAAAATAGATTCTTTGACCTTTAGAGCTAGCCGAGTATCTCAGTTTCTGGAAGCGTCATCTTCGTGTTGAAGCTGAATAAAATGCCATTTTGAATTCTGCATTATGTAACGCCCTGGTTTTTGTGGTCAAATTTAATATTGGTAGGTACAATGCTTGTACACGCATGCTTGCTTTGAGTTACCATTACCTAAGCGCCAAGTGTATGTAAATAACAGAGAAAGCATCAACGACTACCAGGATTAGGTGGTCAAAAACCCGCTTCAGCATTTTGAGTGACTGTGCTAAAATTGTATGAAACATAAAAGTAGTCATAAACTGTCAATTATAATACCAAAACCTAAAATCTCAGTGGGACAATTCCACAGAGATTGTTTGATTGCAGAAAGCAATGACGGTAGTGATTTTTCAGTGCATCGGCAATGAGGGAATCAACCCGGACCGGAAAGATCTTATTTTTTGACTGAAATATTCTTCAAGAATCAAGGACCTAGAGGGCGATAGAGTTCGTTATGTAAGGCATATGCTTCTTCATAGGTATGTTTAGAGGTACTTAATGCCCATATAAACTGATGTTTAACCGACTTAACACTAATACATAGCACTCGAAACAGCTATAATAGAGCAGCAGGAAGTCGAGTTGGATCTGCGTAATAAATTTCCATAAATCGATCGCAACAGGATGACAGATTCTTTGGATGCGTGAGTTAGTTATTACAATATTAGTTCCTGGAAATAACCCGTTGACTTTTTACTGCCTGCCCTTGCTTGTCAGAGATAAAATTCAGATTAAAATATCTTTGTTCGTGAAATGTCTAAAATGAAATTTTGTGAAAACTGTGAGGATGTGGACTTACAATATCGTTACTGCAGGCTGATTAAGCAAAGGTACATACACTCTACGAGCCATAGTTAGCTTCACGTGGATTGAGGTCTCAAGATTAAGTTCATTAAGGAGTCAGGGTGTCAGTGCCAGGGAAATAATGACAACATCTCTGGCTGTGACCCTAAGAAGGCCCTTGGACGCGATCCTGCGGCCGGTTCCCCACGTTTTAAAGCGCTGAACGTCAATCAGTGACAGCTCATCTCTCGACGAAAAAGAGAGCCTTGGCTTAGCCGCGAAATTCTGCAGTCGTACGAAGAATGGCGATCGTGAGCTCGTGATTGAGGTCGCGGGATTCTTTTGAGCGGCAACCCTCGGTTGGCCCTTCGCGCCTTACGACTGCCACGGTGTTGACAGTCAAAACGTTCTCTCTGCTGCCGCGAAAGCTTCATCTACACGATACCTAACCTGCAAGCCACCGCGAGGGTGTGTGGCAGGGGGTGAATATCACCAAGCATGCACTACCGACATGCAAACAAGCAACTATAGGGTCTCATGCAACTAAATTCTTAGTATCTATAGTATTTAAGGGATTAATACATGCATCGGGCACTACACAGTAATCTAAAATATTTCCCCTACCTATCCCTTCGCTATGCTGCTTATTCTGTTCTCTTATAGTACGGGGGAAAAATGCCATTTTGAAACTTTCATTACGACAATATATCTCTCTAATCTTATTTATCTGGCTTAATCTAGCATAATACGCTGGTGTTTTTAATATGTGCCTAACATCATCAGTAAAGCTATCCGATTGAAATTTTTGCAAGAGATTCAATTTGTACCTTAACCTACTCTCTGATAATGGTTCCATCCCTAATTCTAGTATTAGTTCTGAAATACTATTCTACCTACCGTAACACCTTTTAACGAACCTAGCTGCTCTACGCTGCACACTGTCTAGTTCTCTGATCAAACCTAATTCATTCGGGTCCCATACACTGGCTGCATACCCAAGGTGGGGCCTAACTAGTAAAAAGTAGCATCGCTCTTTTGTCTTCTCATCACATTTCCCTAGTACTCTTTATAAATCCCAGCTTTCCCTTCGCTCGGCCGCATATTTCCGGGATGTGTCTTCCCCACGATAAATCTTTAGTGAACTTACACCTAAATACCTTATGGTTTCAATGCTTTCGATCTTCGTGTTATTAATTTTATAGGATCGCTCTATCGAATTATTCCTCCTCCAAAAATTGATACCTACACACTTTTTAAGGTTATGTTCTACTAAATATGTGGAAAAAATACTGAGTGCGTTTTTTAAACGTGAATGTTAATATGGACAAAAGTAATGATATAAAGGAAATGGTAGATGTGCCATATTAGTTTCTATCCAAAAGTCCAAAATATAAGAAGTCATTTCAGGCGTTACTTTGTGAAAGTTACTGACATTCATAATAAAATACAATAGTGTCATTTATACAGTGCCATTTTATAGAACCTAGAAAATGGCACTGAGTTGCCAAAACCCGAGTCGGTTATTATTAAAAATTAAGTGTGGCATATAACTAATGAATTTTATTATGAATAAATGTTCAAAAGGTAAATACGAAAGAAGTCACATAATTTACCCTCGGCTAGGATTGTCTACACGGTGTACATCTGGCCAATGCGTCCATCCCTTCGCCTGCCCAACAACGTAGCCTTGCCCTATCCCCTGGACCCTATCTTAACGTTGGGTTTTTCTTCTTAGTTCATATTCCGGAATTAGGGGGAATGTGTTTATTGGCACAATAGCCACATATAAAATTAAGATTAACTCGCCGAAAAATGACCTACTTGTCCTTATTTATTCCATGTGACCTAAATTTTGGCAGCATATGTCACGAATGGATCGAGTGCAGAGTTCGCGCATGAATCGTGAAAGCCATATGGAAACTGCTATTGAATAGCAACAAAATCTTTAACTTCAGAAGAAAATGAATGATAATGAAGGATAGGCGCAGGAAATACTGCAGTACTTCTCATTGACGAAAAAAGAATTCATTTCTTAATCCGGTGTTGCACCATAAGGCATAATACTGATGCCTTAGATTATATGCAGCTAAGGAAAGATAAATTAGATTAATTTTGGTTTCATTTTTCTGGAATAAAAGATTGACCTAGTGAGGTACAACAGGCCATTCAGCTCCCAATTTCAGTCACTAATGTGTTCCATTGTCTCTCGATCCTTGTATCGTCCCCGCTTAAGGATAAGGTTGGTTAAGTTCGGAACTAGCGAAATATTTTTCTCGGGTATATTCATAATGTTGTTATCTAATGTTCCTTTTGCAGGTACAGTTGGTTAAATTACAATAAGCAAGTTCTATTTACGTACGCATAAGGTTCTAACTGACCTTAATATATATCCGCGGCTAAAGCTCGATTTTATCTTTTGAGTGTATTTCGAATGGTACCCTTTGATGGACATATTCATACTACACTGTTCAGGGCATGGAGAATATGTGTTCCTGAATAATAGATTAAATGAAAAACCAATTGGGAACTATATAGTTTATTCATTTATAAGTATTTTGTTGACAAAAATAATTTTCATTTAAACCCATTTTAAATCATGATGTTTCACGAATTATATGTTACGGACCTCTTCGCGTATTAATTCCGAATCTGAGGCTAAAGAAAATCTCCACACAAACTCATACATTTTGTGTCATTAGGGAAATGACGACTTTCCAGCAACATCTACTATACACTGCGAAACATGTATTGTTTTGGCTACTAAAGAAAGTATGTATTCATTCGACCCTCCTCCGTATATATCGCCGTCAGTGTATGTAGGACTTTGTGCTAAGGCATCCATGTAAGAGGAGATGCAATGGATGCATGGGCATTTAGACCTCAGCCATTCCGGTCCAATTCCTATACTAATTGCTGGTGGCAAAATGACATGAGAAAACGTGAATAAAAGTCACTGAATTCCCACGGTACATATGTACCCAGATTTTTGTATTAGGAGCACTTTGATTCTCCTAAAATTTTTTCGACAGTCAATGATGATATTCTTGTGGTTTCAGCACAAGATTAATTTTAAGGGATATACAAATGGTTAGGTTATTCAGGGGAGGCGACCGACAGCTGAGGTCATTTGCGCCGTTTAGGATAGGTGTGTAATTGGAAAATGGTAGGAGTTTTCAGGGAACGGAGGAAGGTTGGAGAGAACCCTGCGTCCGCATTAGCTTACTATTAACGAAAGGCGCCAAGGGGACCACGGTTTAACGTCCCATCCGACGGACGGAGTACTGAACTTGAAATGCCCTCAACTAGGCACTCAAGTGAGGACCGGTTTTCTACTGAAAAATCCGCCACCACCGGGAATCGAACCCGGACCCTCGGGATGGGAGGGCTGTACTCTAGCCACTACACTAGCCCGCACCCCGGGATATGCAAATATATATATTTCACATTTTTCTTCAGGCGTGCGTAACAATTACCTCTTTTCGTCACTCCTCCCCTTTTGCTTAATATTTTCTCATCAGCTAAGTTCTTTCAAGCAAAGTCTCCTCTTGTGATATGCTCTATCCAATCCCTCTCTCCCCAAATTTCTCTTCGCAACTTTCCCTTCTTCCAAATCATTCCTGGGATTCCTTGGTTTGTTTCCTTCTTACCTTTACTATTATTCTCCACATCCATATCCCAAGAGTCGTACGTCAATTTTCATTCTTTTATCATAATGTAAAAGTTACGGTGCCATAACATAATGTCAAATAATACTCTATGCATCAGGATTTTTCACCATCTTATATAAATATCCCTACTCATTGACCTAATCCTTAATACATTACAATGAGTTAACGCTTGTTTCGCTAAAGCGTTTTTCTCCCGAATGTAACAGGTGTTGTATCCGTTTATACTTAACATCTACATCTACATAATACCCTGCAAGCCACCACAAGGGTGTGTGGCAGGGGGTGATTGCTCACCAAACATGCACTACATATCATGCATAAAAAAGGAATAGTATTAATATAGTAGTCAGAACTACACTATTTAAAAAAGATAGAAATTGCAAAGCAAACATGCAAAAACATTCTGTTAGTAGGGTTAGCTTTAAGTACTCATACCAACATGCAGCTACCAATGCTATTCATTGCTACTCTCCGATAGGACATATTTACCGTTATTCGTATCTCTTATTGTGCGAGGGAAAAAGGACATTTTGAATCGGTCAGTTCGGCAATCAATTTCTCTAACTTTATGATTATGGTCCAGTCTGCCATAGTAAGTTGGGGTTCGTAAAATATTTTTAACATCATCACTGAAAATATTGCCTTGGAATTTGTGGAAGAGATTAAGTCTAAATTTCAACCTGCGATCTGACAATGATTCCCATTTCAATTCATTTAATAGACTGGTTACGCTAATATAATTATCGTATCGTCCCTTTACAAATCTTGCCGATCTTCGCTGCACACGTTCAAGTTCATTACTTAGACCGATTTCGTAGGGATCCCATACACTGGCAGCATATTCCAAATGAGGTCTAACAAGGGAAAAGTAGCTGATTTCTCGTACATGATCGTCACATTTACCCAATACTCTTTTAATGAAACCCAGTTTGCGATTCGCTTGACCCATTATTTCACGAATGTGTTTACCCCAGGAAAGATCATTTGTCAGTCTTATTCCAAGATATTTAATGGATTCCACGTTTGTTAATTCATTATTACTTATTTTGTAAGTGCTAGGGGGAGAGCTATTCTTTTTCCAAAAATTCATTACAAGACATTTCTTAAAGTTTAATTCTAACTGCCATGTATCACACCAAGTTTCAATTGCTTGTAGGTCAATATTTAAACATTCTTTATCATTCGGGCATAGAATTTCCCTGTACACTACTGCGTCATCGGCAAATAGACGAAGCTTACTTTTTACCACCTTTTGGATATCATTAATGTACAAAAGGAATAGGAGTGGACCTATCACACTACCTTGTGGGACACCCGAAGTGACTTTAATTGCCGGTGAGGAAACACCGTCCAAAACAACCCTTTGAACCCGATTAATTATTATCTTACTAACCCGATTATACTTAACATGGAACCCACATTCTACCATTTCAGCTACTTTACATCCTCCTAACTTTTTTATAATTTTATCTTGTGTGGTCGATAAAGTCTCATTGCTTTTATTTCAATTTAGTATATCTCCATTCATCAATTTTCGTTTGGCGCGAATGCCTACACGTAAGTGTTTTCTCAAGGCAATTGCATTTCACGTCTGTTAAAGAGAATGGATTTATTTCCTGAGTGAAAATTGTGCAGTACTTGCAGTTTTCAGTACAGCCATGATTTGACAGATGAGCTGGTTCAAGTTTTAGTAGGTATTCTGACCACGCCCAGTAGCTCCAAGAGCGGAAAACTTTTGCCTCTACGTTTACGACCTTAAGACTTAAGTTTGAGAAATGGCATGAGTACATGCTTGCCCTTTGATTGAGGGATACCTTCGTAGCCAATCCTACTATGATCACACGGAAACGGTAGTAGTAGGATAATTGTGCGAAAACTGGAGATTTATGAGCAGAGGAACCGGTGGCGGCTCGGGCGTTGATAATTCAGATAACGGAAGCGGTTGAGGCAGGTCGGACTCAGACGTAGCGAGTGATGAAGAACCGGTAAAAGGAAGGTGAGAGGGCTTTAAAATAAAATTTTGAGGAAAAATGAGAGTTGATAGACTTAGGATACACGAGCCTCTTCTTTTTCCAAAAACTTGGCACAATATGAATAAAAATATTTCATTTACTCGCAAAATTTCTTAATAATGTTAAGCTAAATTACAAATAAGAATCTTACTCATTTTGAATGCCTCAAGTAAAGAATAAATATTTAATTTTGCTTGAAAGTTCAATAACCGCCAAAAAAATCCGTTATTTTACAAACTTCTCAAGCTATGAAAATGTCTTATCTATTCGGAATTTTTTCCTCTGTCCAAGAAATTATACATGCTAATATATTCATGAAGTATGGATAGTTTAATTGTAATATTTTCTGTGAACGGATGGTAGCCTGATGTTAGGGAAATATTTCCGACGCAAATACTAACGGTGTCACTCCCTACATGTCACGGTAAAAGGTAATAAACGACATCAATTTATTCGGACGCATATAAACGCAATTTTTTATCGCAGCCAAGCGTCTCAAATCAAAGTACTGTTGCAGGGGAATCAATAGCTTCAGGGCGACGTTGCGAAAATCTGGCGCAGCACATTGCATTTCATTATTTTTCTCTGCCGCAAAGTCTTTCATTGAAATGACGCAATAATTGCAAAAGCATATGACTTCACCAGCACATGTTAACAAGGAAATGTAATTGAACAAATTTTTCTCTGTAAACTATCAAATACATTTCAGCTATTGTAGCTCAGTTTAGAGATGAATCGTAAGCGTTAGCTACCATCGCGTTTATAGAATTGTCTTGAATGTTGGACGCTTCGAAATGACTTCCCCTCCCTTTTGTTTATTACTCTAAAGGCTGCATCGTTCTGTAGTTTGTTTGGGCAAACCTAGATTCTTTGAGCGTTTTAGTTTTCACCACTACTTCTCTACGATCAATATTCACAGCAGAAAGACTCTTTATAATGTCTATCGGTAAATGCTGCAAACATTCCCCTCTCTTTTCTGCGTCGTTCATTCAGGTTTAGAAATGTGCCGTTCCGCAGAATTTTCCCCAAAAGGATGTTGTTGTCGGTTTGCGCTGTTTACGAATATATGCAGGAAGTCACGAGTGGATCTGCAGAGTTAGTCCAGTGAGGAGAGGTCGCATGGCAAGCACATTTTCCCATTCGCTGGTCGGTGGAAGCTCCTTGGTTGATCCTTCTCGTGAACCAACGTCCACAGAAGGCGCGTTATACCTCACTGTGACCGCAAACTGTTAATTGGAATGGAAGCTTCCAACATTTTAGCCGTGTTCATTAGCTTTTGATATCCAAACTGCCTTCTCACATCCAGTTAACACCAAACTGTTTACTTGGATGAGGACGTCTTCTATTCCATCGTATGTTTGGAAATAATTCCATTTCCTACTTCTATTACTAATTGGGAGTCCAGTAGTGACTAACCCCAAAGATTCTTCGAAAGACATCCACAAAAATAACTCTTGAATGCCATAGAGTGAATCCAGCCAGTGAGTGGTGCTTAGAGCGAGAAGTTTTGAAGAGCGTAGGTACTGCAGCTTTTCCCCATACATGCCCTTCTTTTTGAACATTATTTTTCTACGTTAAGAAAACAGTGATCAGCCTTTATATATGTGCCAGTTGGAAAATGGACACTTGCTGACAATGAGTGCTCACTAGTTAGTTTTTTTACTGCAGGCTACAGCATGAGTGTTGAAATGTGTAGCTAGTTTTTTCTCTGGCCGTCATTGAATGTGACTAACCTTTACAATCTACTTAGCAGCAGAGGTCAAATTTGAGAATTAATGATTGGCGCGAGAGTTGAATCTGCATCTCATTTACATCTACGTAATACCCTGCAACCACCGCGAGGGTGTGTGGCAGGGGGTGAAGATCACCAAACATGCACTATTAACATGCAACTAGGATACTACATGGAAACCTGCTAGATAATCGGTTCACATTCAGCTAAATGGTTAGTATCTACATAGTAATAATTTGCAGGTAACAAAGAGCTACCAAGCCATGTGGCGATGCAAATAAGAGATATTATGCGACAAAGAGCTACCATGATAGGTTAACCATGCAAGTAAAATAGCTACCACTACACACAATATTTTACCCACCCATCCCTCTTCGGTGCTGCCTATTATACTCTCTATTGTTGCGCGGGAAAAATTTAATTTAAAATCTATCGATATGACAATCTTTCTCTCTAATCTTATTTATTTGGCCAAAAATAGGATAATACGTAGTTGTTCCTACTGTATAAATATCGAGCATCTTCAGCGAACCAATCCGATTTAAATGTCTGCAACAATAGGGATACTCAATCAGAGAACGGAAGGGTTGATGAAGGGAGAAGTGTTGGAGGGTTTGAAGAAGAATGGTGGGAGGAGAGGGTTGAAGCTTTCTCGAAGCCGCGGGTAGACTGTCACGGACTGTTGTGGACTGGCAAACACGGTGGCGGAGTTCTTCCGTTTGGATCGTGCTGGAAATAACCAACAATGTGTCCTTGAAGGGTGGTTGATTTGACATGGTGGTTAGAGTACTGGTCCCCCTCAGGAAGGCCCGGGTTCGAATCCAGGCGTTGGAGGATAAATTTTATTAATAAGCCGTCCCCTACTTAAGTGCTTTGTGGAGAGCATTCGAGTTCAGTACTCTGTTTGTCTGATAGAACTTTAAGCCGTGGCGCCTTTCGTTAAGAGCAGGTCAGTGCTGACGCCAAGTTTCTCTCCTTACACTCCAATTCTCATCTTTGTAGCTTTTCCCCCTGTCTAAAGTGACTCGAAGTGCTGTTAAGACTTGGAAAACCATAGATAGAAATCTACATAATACCCTGCAAGCCAACGTAAAGGTGTGTGGCAGGGGGTGAATTCACATCAAACACGTATTACATATCATGTATAAAAAGGATTAGCAATAATATTCTAGTCTAAACTTCACAACATAAAAAAGAATAAATTGCACAGCAAGCATGCAATAACATGCTGTTAGTAGGGGTACCTTAAGGTGTTTATACCAACATGCTACACTCGTACTGGATACATTTACGGTTATTCATATCCCTAATTGTACGAGGAAAGAAGGAAATTTTGCATCTGTCAGTTAGGCAATTAATTTCTCTAATCTTGTGATTATATTCTAGCCTACTATATTAAGTTGGAGTTCGCAACATATTTTAAACGCCATCAGGGGCAACATTATCTTGGAATTTTTTCAAAGAGATTTAGTCTAAATTTCAACCTGCGATCTGGCAATGATTCCCATTTCAGCTCATTATAATAGATCGGTTACGCTGATGTAGTTATCCTGCCGTCCCTTTACGAATCTAGCCGCTCTTCGCAGCACACTTTCAAGTTCATTATTTAGGTCTATTTCTTATGGATAGAAATGGGAGTATCCTTGAAACACTACACTGAATACCGAATGCTGCACTGTTTTCCTGCCGTTTCCCTCACCTCCCTGTCGTGGGGAATGGTAAAGGTCAAGGAGTACGAAGGCGAACCGGCCGCGAAGGGTTCAGCGACCTCTTTGGTCGTTTATGGGGAAAAGGCAAGTGGCGTATCGCGGTCGACCTCGAGGGAGGGGGATGCTGCTCTCGCGTCTGTGCGGTGGGAGGGATGTTGGGGGAGGGGGATGCTGGAGGCGCGTAAGCACTCACGTCGCACGTGGGTAAAGGTCGAGGGTGAGCGAGAGGCAGTGGGGGGGAGGGGGTGGAGGGGAAGGGGAAAGTAGGGCTGTGTGACGTGCGCCAAATATCGAAGGGTGTCGATGCGACTAAGTCGCGACTGCCGACGTGGGGGACTGCGATCGAAAGGTGCCTAGCAATTGAATGCTACGCCCGATTCGCACGCTTGGACACCAACTGCGATGCTAGTTCATCTACATCTACATAATACCCTACAAGCCATCTCAAAGGTGTGCGGCAGCGGGTGAATTCTCACCAAACATGCACTGCATATCATGCATTTAAAAGGACTAGTATAAATATATTAGTCTAAACTGAACTATTTGAAAAGATAAAATTGGCAAAGTAAGCATTCAAAAACGTGCTGTTAGTTGGGTTACCGTCAAATCCTTACCCCAACATGCAACTACTTATGCTATGGATTGACTCGCTCGTATTGCACATATTTGCCACTATTCATATCCCTAATTGTACGAGGAAAAAAGGACATTTTGAATCTGTCCATTCGGCAATCAATTTCTGTAATTTTGTAAGAATGGTCCAGTCTACCATGTAAGCTGGGGTTCGCAAAATATTTTTAACGTCATCACTGACAATATTATCTTGGAATTTATTTAGGAGATTAAGTATAAATTTCAACCTGCGATCTGACAATGATTCCCTTTTTAATTCATTTAATAGACTGGTTAATTAATAGTTCAGGTCGATAATGGAGGCGTGTCGAACATTTCTGATCCACGATCGAGCTACTAGCGAAGTAGATGCTTGTCTACGTTATTAATACTACCTCCAGAACATATGTCCCGTTTGCGATTCTCGCCGCGGCCGCGCTAGTGACCAAATTTTGCACATGCTCGCCAATTCTGACTCGTTGGAAAGAGGTTGGCGCCAATATGAGACAGAAGTGTGCTTTGTGGTGAGTGTTTACTGTGTTCAAGTAAATAAAAAAATTCAGATGCACGTTCAGTCTCAGGACTGTTGTCTTTCACGTGGATTTGGCACAACTCCTGAATAGCACTTGCTGGCCTAGGACAAGGTCTATCAGACACTTTAACAGCCCACATGTTGCACCCACATGAGTAGGTTTCATCTTATTTCGTATCAAAATCTGTTGCCTCTTGTCCGCTGGTTCAACGATGATACGGACGTGAAAGAAGCTGCAGCATCATATTTTTATGTTTCATACCCTGAATTTTTATTTATATAACAGCGAAAACTAAGGAGAAAATAATGTACGGTGGGATGAGAAAAAATGAGGAAATATTTTTAAAATAATTATGGATTCATTTTGATGAGAAAAAAATGAAGCAAAAATATTTTTTTCTTTTGGAGATTTATTATGGTCGCTAGTCCATCATTATCATCAGCATTTCAATCCAAGGATTGCTTTACTACAGCCCTCCATTCTGCCCTATTAAGTGTTAATTCCCTCACGCCCTGGTATGTTTTCTCTTTCGCGTCCTTCTTTATTTGCCCTATATATTTTTCCCTTAGTCTTCCTCCCGGGACCTTCCCTTCAATCTTCCCGTCTATTATATTTCTAACTAATTCATCCTGCCTCAGGGTATGTCCAATCCATCTGGTTCTTCTTTGACGTAGGGTTTTCCATATTGTCCTATCTTCATCTGCTCTTCTGTACAACTCTTCGTTTCTCACTTTATCTGTCCATTTAATCTTCAACATTCCATGCGCACAGCACCATGTTTTGAAGGCTTGAATTCTTCATTTGTCTGCTTTCCCGATGCTCCATGTCTCTGATATATAGTATGCCATGCTCCATACGAATGTTTTGATGAAGTGCTTCCTTGTTTGCAGCCGTAGGTTCTTTGAGCACAGTAGTAGTCTCTTCTTCAAAAACGCTTCCTTAACTTGTGCTATTCTTTGCTTGATGTCCGTCGAGCTTCTTCCATCCCAAGTTATAGTGCTGCCGAGGTAGGTGAAGTTCTCCACTTGTTCCAATTTCAGTCCTCGAATTGTGATATTTGCCCTAAGCTTCTCTCTTCCGCACACTAGGATTTTAGTTATCTTCCTGTTGATGCTCATATTATATTTTTGAAGTACTTGGTCCATTGTGGTTAGGGATGCTTGCAGGTCCTCTGGACTTTCTGCTACAACTGCGATGTCATCAGCAAACCTTAGCATGTTTATTTCTTCGCTATTCACCTTGATGCCCTTGATACCAATTTCCTCTGCGTCTCTTATTGCTTCTTCCAGGTATATATTGAACAATGCTGCTGGGGAGAGGTTGCATCCTTGTCTGACTTCTTTATTTATTTTGGCTTCTATCTTCCTTCCGTCTTTCATTCGCATTGTGGTGACCTGGTTCTTGTAGAGGCTATAGATTATTCTTCTATCCTTGTAGTCTATTCCAATTGCTTCCAGTATCATGAACATCTTGTTCCATTCGACGTTGTCAAAGGCCTTTTCCAAGTCCACGAATGCCACATACAACGGCTTTTTAACGTGTATCATTTTTCTCGGCCAGTATCCTTAACCTGAGTATTGCCTCCCTAGCTCATCGGTTTTTCCTGAATCCGAAATGATTTTCCGAAAGATTCCCTTCGATATTTCCTTCCTTTCTTCTGTTAATTATCCTAGTAAGAGTTTTCGATGTGTGTGACACCATGCTCAATGTTCTGTGCTCTTCGCAATGTTCGCATTTCTCTGTCCTTGGCTTTTTCGGTATTGAGATCATTTCACTCTTCTGGAAGTCCTCTGGTAGTCCTCCACTGTCATAGATATCTTTGATTATTCCAAAGAGAATATATTTTGCTTTGACCCCGAGTGCCTTGATGATTTCTCCATTTATTTTGTCCCCTCCTCGTGCCTTGTTGTTCCTTAGGTCTTCACGGCTGTCAAATTCGCCTCTCAGTATGTCGGGCCCCCATTCATCTTCATCCTCCCTGAATTCTTCTTCCGCTAAGTCAGCTTCCAGTGGTTTGGGTGCTTGGTAGTGCTCTTCGATGTATTGCATCCATCTCTTCCCTATTTCCTCCTGTTCTATGAATGTCTTTCCATTCGAGTCTCTTTATGTTGTGGGATCTTGTTTTCCTTTCTCCGAATTCTCTTCACCAGTTTATAAGCCATTTCCGCGTTTCCTTTCATTATGTTGTTCTTTATTTCTTCGCAGCATTTTTCTATCCATTCTACCTTGGCTTTCTTGCACACTCTATTAACTAGGTTTCTCAACTTCTTATATTGGGCCTCCTCAGTTTCATTTCTTGTGTTCTTGTATTTTCTTCTTTCCACTATGAGGTCGTTATCCATTGCCGTTTTGTTTCTATCTCTTTACTCACTAGTTGCTCATCTGCTACCTCTGTAATGATCTTCTTTTTTTCATTCAATCTTCCCTTAACGGTTGTCTCCTTCACTTCTAGTTTTGAATCGACGGCTGAGGTGAACCTTTTTCTTGCTTCTTCTTCCTCCAGTGTCTTTGTGTTCCATCTTGAAGAAGCCATTTTAACAGCAGAATTCGGTCTTACACCGTATGCTGTCAAAACAAAGATATTCAAGATGAGGTCAACATATTTACAGAAAAAGGGCATTGAACAAAGGAAATAGGCCGTGTTTCACAACTAGCCATACAATTACATCCGCGATTCAAAATTTAAAAGCAATTACGTTCTATGTATTAAACAGCCAACCTAAAGACAAGGAAAATGACGTAATTCACGAGACAGCAAACCCGTACACCAATTGAAAGTTATGGTAAAAAAATCCTAACGTAATTAAATAATACAATACACAGTTCTTGCGTTATCATCGATAATCTGTGTTGTAGAATATTATAAGGAATCGTACTACATACTTCTGTATTATGCAGTCACTAAGTAAGAAAGAAGTTTTTGAAGTCTGGTTGAAACTTAGATTAAAGAAGCAAATAGGATGGCAAACGTGGAAGACAAGTTGCGTTAATGCATAGACACGTAAGAGTCGTTGATATGATGGAGAGAATGATTCGGAAAAGTGCCGAGAAAAGGTGAATAGAAATCTAAGAAAGATAGCAAATCAGAGCGCAAGAAAATTGTCGGTTGAATCGTGTAGAACAACGGGCATTAATTATCTTTCGTGTGAAACTCTATTCATCACATCGATGTTCTTCCTCTACCATGTTTCAGTTCATAATTACAATGAATATCACTGCAAATATTGGCGGTTAGTAGATTATTCAATACCATTTTTGCCTCAAAATATTTTTAAAAATATTTGTTGGAGCGAAATGGAATCAAGCATACCCTAGATTCTAGTCAACTCGATTTAGATCACCTTCCTCATACCCTCGCCCCTATCTGCTTGGCAAAATCTGGATGCAATGCCACATGGCCGTCAAGCATCGCAGT
Source organism: Platycnemis pennipes (assembly GCA_933228895.1). Taxonomy (NCBI): domain Eukaryota; kingdom Metazoa; phylum Arthropoda; class Insecta; order Odonata; family Platycnemididae; genus Platycnemis; species Platycnemis pennipes. The sequence goes on along the minus strand of OW121854.1, from coordinate 118,743,409 downwards.
CGTTCCACAAACCCTCCAGTCGTTCCACAAACAAAGAGAAGCATATCACGAGAGGAACGTAGTGAGCGAGAGGAATGGGGACGTGGAGTGGGAGACGATTGAGTAGAAGGTCACTCCAGCGGCGGCAAAACAAGAGTACCGCAGGGATCCTTCCTCGGGTGACGTTCTGTCCATTCACGCCAAACACGTCCTTCGAAGTCGAAAACACTGATTGAATCGCGGGAGTATCGGAAGCCACTGAAATGGCTTCTAGGCATAAGTATCGCCGAAAAATGCGAGCTCTACATGTTTTTCCCGTTCTCGTCAGGTGAGGAGGCATGGAGTACATTCGATGGGGTAGGAACGAGGGACTCAGGAGGAGATTTCGAGGTGGTAGAACTAAATGGAAGGCAAAAGTCTCCCATTGGAAATCTTTCGGCTGCCTAAACCATTTCCCTATCAAGAAAACTCATCAAAAATAATTTTTCTCAGGCAATTTACTGTGTTCATTTCAATTGGTGAGGACAATGTTTCTATGTTCGCCGTGCCGTGTTTGTTCAGAAAAGAAACGTAAATTTTCCTGGGCAGTTGTCTTTGATTCAGGAGAACTTATTTTCTTTCGTCGGACTTTTTCTCCTCAAAATCCGCTTTATAAGTAAATAACAAAGTGCATAGCAATTGGAATAAAGGCTTGGAGTAAAAGAAAAGGATTTTAATACCTATTCTAGACAGGAAGAAGAAAATAATTGTAACATTAAATAATGTGTACCAAACTTATTTTTAAAATACGATTTATGTACGTACTCTTAAACTCAAATGCAAAATGACTCACAAATCGTTGTATTCTTTCTTAGTTATTACAGGCTAAGTTCTTATTGCTAAAAGGCTAAAAAATTTATTCTTGTTCGAATTCGATGGTATTCCATTTATTCGACTGATTCGACGAATCCCGCCGTAATTTTTATTTGGTGAAAGGATTCTGTGACATTTTACAACGTTTTTTTATCTTCTCCCAAATCTCGTTCAATCGAAGTAGAAGTTATTTTAAAAGTAAACTTGGCATAATACCATTCCATTACTCCTAGGTGTTATTCTACCAAAAAGGGGCATTAGTTCATGAGAAAAACAAGTAAGTGACATTTTATTGCGTCCATCATTATGGAATTAATCAGGTCGCTGAATAATAATTTTCTGTAACAGCAACATTGTGAAAATCCCTCTTCCGCATATATTAGTTCAAGAGTTATAAAATATTCTCGCACACCCTATTGTGACCAGCTAATGGGGTAGTAATGGAGCAGCATGGAAGTAGTGGATTATTAGCACCACGGACGACGCCAGTGGGCGAGCCGACGAATCGGGCACCCTCCCCATTCCAATCTCATTTTGGCGCACAGCGAAAACGATGGTAACCAGTTTTTTGAAGGCATCCGCCGGCAGGCCCGTAAAGTAAACCGGCGCCGTGTTGGAGGGGTGGGTCGAGAGTGTGCTATTTCCCCCACCACCGCCGCGGCAACATCCGGGCCCAGATTGTGCCCAAGTGTGCTGGGGGCATGGTGCGTGGGCATCCGGGGCGCTCGCTCCAAGGGTGGGGGGGAGGGATCGGTGGAAAAGAGGGGAGGGTACCTCAGCTGAAATGCGTTTCCGTACATTCTGTTTTTCCCTCACTGCTTCTGCTGGTACTTTGATAAAATGTTCCAATCTTTACCATTTGATGCCAGGAATAAGCCGTTATGTCGCAAATATTTCCGTTAACCCTTGATGCAGCATTTTGGGAAGAAAAATGAATAAAAGTAGGGGAAATATGGCCAAATATCATCCATATTTGGGGAAGCAGTCCTTAAATGTGAAAGAAAATACGAAGTAGAAATATTTGCCGAAAGAAAAAACAAAAACATACATTACCCAGAATACTTTTTTTAACCTTTGATGTTACGCTTTTTTATGCATATACCTTGTGTGAAATCACAGCAATCAGATGAAGCGTAGAACCAGTTCTGCTTCTTATTCGGTGTACTGTCGCGATGGCAGCACCGTCTTGCTTGGACGGTACTCCAAGTCTGTCGAACTTTGTCGCGTTTTTAACCAGTGGTATCTTTCTAGCATCGAATGTAGAAAACCAGAACTTCATCAGACCTTCATGCCAGCTGGCGAAGTGGCTGAAAATCCGAAACCTGGAAAACCATTGTCGCGAGGTATCCACCTCCATTAAGATGACAAATGTCGAGAGATTTTAATCGGAGTTTGTTGTGGAAACGAAACAAGAAATCTGCTCAAATTCTACCAATGCGAGAATAACTTTGCCTTTATATTTCCACCTGCGCAAACTGATAGTGATACTTGAGATAGGATACCATCGGTGACATCAATTTCTGAAGGTGAAAAATTTGGTACTCCACTTATTTTTTTGGATCACATGAAGTTTTTGGATGTGAGGAGAAAAAAATAATTATTTGAGCTAAAACAGAGAGTAAATAATTCCGTCAGACTTTAAGGTATGCCAAAACTTCGAAAGATGGTATTTTAAAGACATCATAATTCCAAGATCGGTAAAGGAGTGTATACTGTCAATGGAGATTGGTGGTTCCGACCGATTGGAAACGAGGATGATACTAGTGCTAGTTTGTAAAGCAGGCTTTTACTCTGTTTTAAGGTATTAAGCAGTTTATATTCTAAATTAAACATCATTTAGTCATATCGACAGGAATATTTTGAAATTGTATGAGTGATTAATGCTTAATTACGTTAGGTGTCTAACGTCTTAGTGTGTTCATGTTTCTTCTCCACATTATACTCGTAATTATCATAAGATTGCTTTCACCCCTTAATATCAATCTCTCACGTGATACTCCAACCGTAACACATGCGAGAAGATAGCATGTCTCATAAGTAATGTTGGCTCATCCTCCTTCCGTAAAAGTGCCTTCTTTTCTGGAAGGATTTAAATCGTCTTCTTTCGGCGATCGAAGATCATAGAACTTTCAATTTGCCATCATATTCGATAGGGGGTCGATCATAAAATTATTTCGAGATTTCTAATTGTTAGTAGTAATAGCCGTGGTAGCAGTAATCGTTGCCACCGTTGCATGGTATCGATAGCCCATACACAATGTCATCATCCGAAGGCTCTCTAGCCAAAGGCCATTAACGCCGCACTCTGCAGTAATGCGAATGTCAATCAGGATAAGTTGATGGGGTCGATCACTACCACTAGAAGGGCGTCTCTTGGTATTCAAGTATCCTTAATAGGCTTCGACTAATTGAGAGCTTCTGTTGATGTATTTGTTAAATTGTTATGGTTAATAATAAATTACGAGGAGTTAAGTTAACTCGGTCACATATAAGTCATATTCGCTAAGCACTCACTCTTCTGAAGGTAAAGGATATGCGGTGGTAGATAGGCATTATTTTGAACATTGCTTTACTTATCCCGAAGATTTTTGATATTTTTGAGACAATATTTTGAAAAAATATCAAGAGCTAGCAGTAATTTCGGATGGAAATTGGTTTAATGGTGACCACACAATGAACGAGACAGGTGTTATTTCAATAAAAATTGTGCCCAAACCTAAATTAGACGATAAGTTGAGCGTATCCTCCCTCTGTTGATATCCTGGAACACCAGCTGCACAGCGAGCGCTCTCGTGGGAGTCGTAATTCCCTCGTAAGTGTGCCAGCGATTAACCACGCATTGGCTGCGGACGGTGCCGCTCCCCGTGTCGCTTGCATCGGAATAACTGTGTTCGTCTCCATGAAAGAGCACTGCAGTTCAGAGTGCCCATATCATTTGCTGAGGAAGATGACTACATTCCGCTCATACAGTTGGATGAATTGATTGTATAAACGATGATGTTACTTGAGGGAGGCAACCGATAAGTGTGGTAATCTGCACCAAAGAGGACAGGTAAAGACAGGAGTTTTCATAGAACAGAAGAAGGGTAGCGAGAAATCTGGCGTCGGTATAAGCCTTCTTTTAACCAAATATGACTAGAGGACCACGGCTTAACATCCCCTCCGACGGACGGAGTACTGAACTCAGATGCCCTTCAAAAAACACTCGATTAGGGACCGGAATACCGATGAAGCATCCACCAGAGCGAGGATTCGAACCCGGTTCCTCCCGGTGAGAGGCGAGTACTCCATTGGGTACCACACCAACCCCATCCCACTTAAAACAAATTTACGCACTCCTTGGCTCCGTGACAATCTACACAACTCCTCTCTCTGTACTCTGTCTCCCTGACTTCTTTCTTCCAAGAGATGTTCCCGCCACTTTGCTCGCGGAGACCAAAACAGTAGGATACGTGAATTCCTACCTTTTTAGTAGCAGCACAATCTGTTCTACCGAACAAACGGGTCTCGAATTTCACCACGTAGACTTCCTGTTCAAAATACTTGGGGAAGATCAATTCAGGAAATTTTGTAGTGCAGCGAGGTTCATCACGTAAATACAATTATCTAAGTCACTGTCCTCATTAGCCTTTAAAATCTTTGATAAAGTAATTTATTAGTCATGGTTATTGGTTCTATTTATAGATCGCGGAAATTGATTTGGCCTAATTTGCCAATGAAAATGTATTTAAAAAAAAGAGTTGGATTCTAAAAGAAAGCAAAAAGAATGGAATAATGATATTGGTCCTGGTCAAATTCTTGAAATCCCACCGAGAGATCAGGATAAAGATGAAGGGTTCAGGGTTAAGAAGACAACGGGTGTGTCCCTTTTCCTCCCTGCTGAAGAACGCTTTTTTTCAATGCCGACCCCAACGTGAGGAGTACGATGGGGAGTAGTAAATCGACTGAGGAAAAGGAAGGAGTGGGACAGGGAGAGACAACAAGAGCTTGTGCCGCCCCCGATGCGAAGTGGGCCGCTACCCCCCTCTCATCCCACTTTTCTCACTCTTTCTCTCTCCCCTCCCCTCCTTCTCTCCCTCCCCTCCTTCTCTCCCTCCCCCTCTCCTCACCCGTTCCCTGATCAGATCACTCCACCCTCCCCCCTCTCCCTCCCCTTACACCCGTCCCCTTTTTTTTACACAAACCCCATCCACCAAGAAAAATAAACATTGGACTCTCAAAATGGAATGGGATGAGATGCGATTCTGATTTATTCCCCGCAACTATGGCTGGATGGCAACGCTTGACAACAGGTGCCTTGGCAGCGGTTATATCGCATTATTTCCAGTTTTCTCTCCCTATTTTTCGGTGGAAAAGACGAAATCTTTCGTACTCGAACGCAAAGAGACGCGAGAGGAATTCGCATGATTAATGGGGGCTAAGAGGCGTAGGCGTAGGCTTTTGCTAGGGAGTCATTCGGAAAGATAGAGAAAGATCGAGAATCATTCCTGTCTCTGCGTGAGAATCTGTTGACAGGGTGAAGACTGTCGCTTTGCTATTTTGTCTGAGAAAGTGATCCTGCATCTCACGGTTCACTTTTCGAACCACACAAAATAAAATAAATTGAAGGATATTCGCTACAGGATAACGTGGAATACTAGGCATAAACGAAGAATGATTTTGCAATGGAGGCAAACGTTTATCACTGATAATTGATAAACATATTAATTGAGGAAAGAGCGATCCAAGGGGAATAAATTCGATCTTAATTATTAATTAATTGTGGCCCTGCAACCTGATCGCGGTACACTGAAAAAAGGAAAAAACCAGAAGCCCACAAATGAAAATAAAAATTCTGGAAAGAGATAATGGAAACGTGTATGTTAAAATATTTCTCTCGGAAAGAAAAATCATTCTCAACTCTTCCTCTTCCTGGGTATAAGGCCATTCGTGTCTGAACGTAGAAGTAGGTGAGCACTGCGGAGTCGTGGATCTCGGCTCACTATCCCCTTCGCGTGTGTGGAGAGTAGAATACATCAAACGACAGGAAATACGTCCGGAATACACCATTGGTGATGAAAAAACGGATTCTTCGAAGAAACGACGAGACAAGGATGAAGGAAGAGAAAGGAAGGGCGCAGATTATCTTGAATAGGGTAATGAAAAAGAGGTGAAACAAAGGTGAATAAAAAGGAGTACCAGGTACTTCCTTGCGGAGAAAGAATAAAAATTAGCAAGAATACAAAACGAGAGCATTTAAAAGATTTTGGTTTTAAAAGGTTTTGGTGAGTTTTTAAATCAAAGGAATATGATTAAAAGTAATGAAAGACACGTGTAGGGCCTCAATTTGAGCACAAGCCTAGGAACATTACTTACTGCTTACTGGCACTAAAAAGCTTTAGCGAAGAAATAGATAAAACATCGACAACATAACCTAAGATAATGAACGCAGGACATGAGTGACCGCGACAGGAAATATTTCAAGCATTGGCAGCGTAATAATTTATCAGAATTATGTTAGTTAAGGGAATGACTTATCAGCGGAAAAGTTGTTTGACCGTGAAAATATATCACCTTACCATAATGTTTATTTCCGTCTCTAACCACATATATCTAACCACAAAAACATTATCCTTTTTGTTCCAACAAAAATAAATATTTACAGACAAATTAATAATCGACCGTAAATTTTCTTCTTAGGCATTCAAAAATTTAATTTAATTTCAAAGCAATTAAATGATGTCATATTTCATGTCAACGTCACAAAAACATAATATACTTATTCTAAGATATTTCGGGGGAGTTCAATATTCAAAATTACCAAATAATTATGAAATTTTAAAATAATTTAGTTACGTTCATCACAATTCCTACAAGTTTTCACACCAACAGTATCATAGAATTACTTTCATGTTTTTTGCTCAATTTTTCAGCCCTTTATTATTTTAAATTAAAGATTTTGAAGGAAGATTGTGAGAACTGGACGAGGAATCGGAAACATAACATTGGTAAGAGGCAGGAAAACTAGATGGCGGAAGTAGCGAAAGGTGAATTGTGCTTGAACGCTGCAAAGATGGGGAGGAAGACGGTAAGAGAAGGAAAGAGAGGATGGACGTATTAAAGAGCGCTCGTAGTGTTAGACGAAAGGAAATCCTTGAGGGAGAGTATGACATAGATAGGGCAGGAATCATCTCTGGGAGAGCACTTGTAATTCAAAATCTGGACTTTTCTTTCTGGAATGGACTGTATCGTGAACGCAGTCATGGAGGGAGAAGTGAATATGGTAGACTGCAGTGAGAGTAAAAACCTTATGCAAGTGAACAAAGTGTTAAGGATGCACAAAAAAGATGTTATTGGTCCATATTAAAATGTTTTGCGTTAAAATTCGAGCGTTGGTGAGGCAGCATTTTTGTCAGCGAGCGGATAGCTGCACGTTAATGATGACTACTTTACATGATATCTGAATTGGGGACTACTTTACCACTGATCAAATAAGCACTCGATCACAATGCTCATCTACACCAGTACGCCATCATGGCACCTGTAGGTCACCAGATATGGAAATGATACTTTGCTGTATAAGGGAGAAAAACTTTTGTAAATAAAAATAGAATTTATAATGATTCAATCCAATGGTGCTGCCGCGGGGCACAGGATTTTAAGATTGCAATCGACGGAACTTCGTCATCCTTTCACTCTCTCCCCCAAACTAATTGCCCAGCTTCCCTTGTCACCCTGAATAGGGTCCTCGGCACCTTCGTCCCATCTTCCAGCTTTCCTTCCCAGCTACACAGTTACTCCCCCGCCAGCGACCACTAATCGCTGCCCCTCCTCCTCCGACTATCCTCCAGCCAACCCCTCTCACCCCCGTGCGCATCTTTTTTTTACGCCCCACATGCCATCGAGGACCGGTTCGGTCCAGTTGCGATCTACCGAAGGCGTCGTCTCCTCTCTCGCCCCAAGCGAGAAGAGACGCTTCCCTCTTCTTCGTCTTCGCCGGTCAGCCTTCGGCAGCCTCCTCAAGGTTATTGGGAGGGGGACTAGAAGTAGGTGGCTCTTCTGGACCGGAGGGAAGGATGTGAGGGAAAAAGTGAATCGGTGACACACTTCCATGGCGTCGTAAAAAACTGTAGGGGAGGCTTGGAAAGATCCTCACACGGATCTACATCTACGTAATACCCCGCGAGCCACCAAGAAGGTGTGTGGCATGTGGTGAAGATCACCAAACATACTGTAAAAGGGAGAAAAACTTTTGTAAATAAAAATAGAATTTATAATGATTCAGAATGATTTAAGATTCAAAATAGAATGATTTAAATTTTGATTCACTACTTATCTACATCTACATCTATGTAATACCCTGCAAACCACCGCGAGGATGTGTGGCATGGGGTGAATATCGCCAAACATGCACTATTGACATGCAAACTGGCTACTACATGGAAATATGCAGCATAATAGGGTCACATGAAGCCAGATGTTTAGTATCTACATAGTAATGAAGGGATTGGTTCCTAATACATGCATCGTGCACTACAGACTATTCTAAAATATTTCACCTACGTATCTCTTCTCTAGGCTGCCTATTGTGTTCTCTTACAGTACGGGGGAAAGATGACATTTTGAATATATCGGTACGAGAATCTATCCCTCTAGTCGTATTTATCTGGTGGAATCTATCATAATACTCAGGGGTTTAGAAAAATATATATTTAACCCCTTCAGTGAAGCTATCCGTTTTAAACTTCTGCAATGGATTTGATCATTCTACATCTACATCATTACTTATTCTACGATCTGATAATGATTCCCAACCTAATTCTTATATCAACTCTGATGCACTACTATACCTATCGTAACACCTTTTAGCAACTAAATACGCTGCACACTGTCTAGCTTTTTGATCAAATGTAATTCGTTCGGTTCCCATGCACCGGCTGTAGGGTAATTCAAGGTAACGGAACTGGCAACGAAGAGATACAATGCTATTACTTCATGGAGGCATGTTAGATATGTGGTTCACGTGCAACTACATGGTTAGTACCTACATATATGTAATACCCTGCACCACCTTGTGGGTGTGAAGATAGCCAAACATGTATTACTTCCACGTAACTTAGAGCTACAATGGTATTACCGCATGGAAACATGTTACACATAAAAGTCATGCGTAACTAGATGGTTGATCATGGTAACTTGATGGTTGGTAAGGAAATGATTAATGTTTGGAAAGGAATTTTGATAAATATATTGCCCTAACATGCACGGGATAGTAATTGAAAACAGGCTGCATACTGTGCAGAGTTCTCTATCGATTTAACAAGCATGCAGTGGGAGGAATCGGACGGAAAATTTTAGCAAAAATAAGAATTGATCAATGAATGAAGATTGCGAGAGGGATAAGGAGGATTTTGCCCGGGAGAGCGAAGAAGTAAACCCCCAAATATAGTTGGGTCACTGCTTGGTCGATTGGCACACAATGTTGGGGCGTCTCTTGTTGGGTTCTGAATATTGCTGAAGACGGAGAGTTGGAGAGGATCCATGACTGGGTTAGTGAATATAATTCGACCTTTACATCAGAGATTAGGGATACTTGCGCGCGGAACTATGATTAGGTGCGCGGAAAGTGATTTGGAGCTAATGGAATTTCTCTGCTGTTCGGTTGAATAAGAGAGCACATGGCGACTTGAAAGACCGAAAAAAGATATTTTTGAGATTACATTTCCGGTAAGTTGTAGGATTTCAATGAATGCGATAATTTACTAAGACTTTGGGACAACATTCATAATAGGAGCAGATCGTTCTTTACGTGTAGTCATTTCTCTAGGGTACATTCGAAGGAAGAGTGTTACTCTAAGGACTGAAAAAACTACAACATTTTGACAATAAATAGTACGTGATGTCAGACGAGCCTTAATGATTTATTTTTTATTATGAAAAAATCGTTAGTCTAGAGTTACAAAGAAGCAGAAGTTCTTCACATATTTCCTTTTGATTTTTAACCACGTAAAATTAATTTCAACCGCAGGCCCCAGGTGTTTAAGTATTTGCGCTTTATTTTGCTAGCTTAAGAATGCTGGTGAAAGCAAGGAAGAAAAAGCGACGCTTCGTAAAGGGACGGGGATTTGGATGAATGATGTGGCATGCGGAAGTATAAGCCGTGGGACGGAGGAAGGTGATCTCATGCCAGAGCTAAAAGTGAATGGGCAAAAAGTTGGGGAGGGAATTTCGGAGAATTGCGCTTTACGCAACTGTCTTGGGCGCTCAGGAAGGGAAATTCAATGAACCCTTATGAGACCGTTATGCTTTACGTAAAATAGCGTACGCCTTTATGTAACAACTCCATTACCCTCCAATATCAGAGGGTGAGGGGCAATCATCATTGAGCAAATTCAAACACACCTTATAGATCGGTGCTGAGCTCATTGGCTGACAGTACTCCATTCTCCGGGGCTGTATGGCAAAAAAAAAGCCCATTCCTGTGGGTGGCATTTGGAGACTACGGCAATGACTTCTCACGGGAAACTGAGAATGGTAATCGAAGTTTGGTCTCGAAAATTAAGTATCGCGTATATCTGTCTAACGATTGCGGAAATATGTCAATCTTTTCCATTCAGATTATTTACGCGTTTCCTATTGTAGATGCCGCATCATAAAACGTGCAACAATCGAGTCGAATAATCAAGTTAAAATAGCCGAATGTCCGGGATTTTCAATCCGAAGGAGAGAATGGTAGATGTGGGGAGAAAATTCCGATGAGAAGCCACCGTGCAGTCGTTTGCTGGTATGACTGTTCTTTGATCTCGTGAATGAATGTAAATAATGAATGAATATTCTGTTAAAATTTTTTGAGCCGTTATTTATTATTTATCATTTCTAAAAACCTTTATTTAACCTTTGTTGATAGTGATACCAAGAGTGACCGGGTAATTTATTTTTTCAAAACATGAACGTACCAAGAGGTGAGAAGTAGCAAGGGACGAGGAGCCATGACATCGCAATTGATGGTGCGATTAGAATTGGTGAAAGATATCCGGTGTGTTGCGCTTGTTTCTGATTTGTGGAAATATTGGAGCATTTTCGTTCCTCACTGTCGCATTCGTTGCGTTGTTTCGTTCGATTGCGCGGACAAGCGGACCAGGGTAAGCAGAGACAGATTGTATGGAGTCCGTCCGAACCACTTAGCTTATGTTAGCGCTGGACCAGAGCTGATGAGTAATGATGGGCGAAAAGTAGCTAACTTCGTCACTTTTGTGTTCGTTACTCACTCGGATCCGAACAAAGATTACTCAACTTGAGAAAAAATCCAGTACGAGTACTCGCTTGAATACCTACTCGTGGTAGGAATGAACTTTGGAATAAGAAGTCAAAGAAAGAAAGGAAATCAATCCTCAACAACCTTGGTGACGTTAAAAAAAAATTATCTCTCAACCGTACGAACGCATGATGGCATCATCAGGATTATTAACGTTACAATTTTGTCAAAGGCATCCCTAAATGTAATCCTCCGGAAATGGTTTTCCCTGTCCTCCTATATCAGCATCAATAATTAAAAAAAGGGTTTATCGTCTTTATTACATAGAACTTCTTCTGCAAAACTGGAGTCTCAAAAGTAAAAGAAGCAAACACTTCGTCTCTCATTTCAACCATCTCGTTCCCTGAAAATAGACAACTTAGGGCGTGAAAAATAAATTGAGAAACGAATACCTAGTAACTCATCATCATTCGTCAACAGTCCTAGGATTGGTTTGACGCAGCTTTCCACTCGATTCTTCTAACGGCCAACCTTTTCATTGTAACTTAATTCATCTCTTTTACATCCTTCACGATCTGTTCCATGTATCTCATACGAGGCCTGCCTTTTTCAATCTTACCTAGTAACTACTCGATATAATAATCGAAATAATAAAAGTAATTACATGTAAAAGAAAGTAATATTACTTTGCTAGAAAAGAACGAGTATTACCGATAGACACCTATAAAGCCGATGAGAGATGAGTCCTCTCGACGTTTCTTTTCACGCTCGTAAACGCTCTTTTGAGTCGCAGTTGTCCGGCAAACTCGCGAAGGAACTCATGAGCGGCTCGCGGGGAGGCGCAGAGCCACCGGATGGCACGAAAGCCTTCTCGCCCCTCCTCCATTTAGAAGCCGTGTGGGGAAGCCGCGGCGATAGTAAATAGACCCTGACGAGCCAGCAAACGCACTTCGCTCAACGGCGCATTAGATTCATTGCTCCCCTCCCCCTCCGACAACCTCGTTTACTCCTCCCGCCCCATTGTCTCCCGCCGTCGTCGCTACGTTCGTTCCTCGCGGAGGCCTCTTGAAGGAAAAGAAGAAACGCCTCTTCCCATTGCCACCCCTCCTCCCACGCAACACTCCTTGCCCCTCCCCTCCGCTTCTTCCACTTTATTTATCCCCCTCTCTCCCTCCCGCCCTCCATTCATTCATTCCTGCTGCTCCTCATCCGCCGATGAAGCAGCACGTCGCGTCGTCGCCTCCACGCACGCCCGCTGGCTTGAGGGGCGAGGGGAGTTCTGGGAATCGCGAGGGATGGGATTGGGACGGGGATGGAATGAGAAGAGACCATCCTTCAAGAACTGAGGACTTCGCGGAACAACCACGTGGCTCTAGAAACAAAACTAATCCCCATTGCCTGAGAATGCAAAAAGAGAAGAATGTATAATTTGGCACGTGTTTAATGTGCTATTTAAATTTAGATTTTTTTAGAATTAGATAGGTATTTATTGCTCTAGGACATATGTCCTCTAAGAACAAAGACAATTTACAGTATAAAAAATAGAATCATCAAATAAACTCACTTACTCGTTGTGAGCGATCAACCAATACAACAAGACAATACAACAAAAGAGTTCCATTATGCAAAGACCAAAAAAAAAGGAAAAACACATCATACACAATATTCCTAATATCATAATAAGTTCCATCATAGTAATTAGGTAACATTACGACCCATTAGTTACCCAGCGATAAATCATACCGAGCTGAACCAATGACGAAGAAGTTATTGGAGCAGCTTGAAGTTACATAAAGATAAGAACAAACAATCAAAGAAATATAAAAAATGTACATTTTTGTTCACAACACCAATGAGTTATATTGAAGCGGTAAACAATAAACTATAAACCTTTGCCTTAAAAAATTTCAAAGTTTGAATATTTTTTACATTATCTGGTAGGTTATTCCAGAGATTGGATCCTACAACCTGGAAAGAAGTTTTACGATGAGCGGGATAGTAGATGAAGTTTACATCTGCTCTTGTAGTAACAGTGGTAGCCTTTGCTTAATTTTGAACAGAGTAAGTAAATATTCAGGCTTTTTATAAAGAAAAAATTCGTAAAGGAAAGTAGCTAGGTAATATTTCCGTCGTTTTTTATAGAAAGCCATCCGATTTCGTTGAGGTATGGCGATATATGAACATCTCTTCATAGGCTGAACACAAATCTTACACAAGAACACATAAATGTGATCTGTTAGGAGAGCATGTCGGTGAATTAATTCACTCATGTTTTCTACGGGCCTAAAATTGCGCAAGGATCACAATGACATGTCGAAACAATAATTCATTCAGAGATAACGATTCATAGGTAGCAAAATAAGCGCACTCTTACCGACATATTGAGCGAAGTTTTTTGTACAAAATTACTCTCGTTAAATATCTTTACTTGAAGTAGGTGGTCACAAAAAAAGCATTTCTTGCAAACTGGATTTAACTATTGAGCCCCCGTTAGTTCAGGTGGGAGGTGTGAGGAATCTGCCTTACAAAAGATTTCAATTGACTTTTCAAATGCATCTAGGTGAGGACTTTTGTGTGATGCCACTGATATAAGTGATTTATCTGAAGTGATAAAAATGTGAATACAGCCATTTTACCAGTAAAATATACTGAGGATTCCTAAGTAAAAGAAAATGTGGTTTGGAAGCAAGCCATTTTGTGCTTTAATAAAACTAAAGCCTGCTTTTAAAAAAGCAATGCCTTAATAAAACGTCATGAAGGGAGTAAGTGTATTTGTAATGTCCTCTAAAATATCGCGAAAAACACAACTTTAATGAATACATGTGTCTCTTAATTTCCAAAATCCGACACTATTGGGCGCTTATTTAGTAAGTGAAGAAGCATTTGTTTAGGTTTATTTACCATTCAACGCTGAAATACTCTCTCAGTCTCGATAAACACGGTAAGATAATAATAATAATTACATATAATCTACATCTACATCTACATAATACCCTGAAAGCCACCACAAAGGTGTGTGGTAGGGGGTAAATTCTCACCAAACATGCACTGCATATGGTTATAACGTAACATCGCGTTTATTATGGACAAATTCTTGGAAATGGAGGCGTAATTTCGGACCGACGAGGAGGAATAGTCATGTACTTCATTTGATATTCGAAAAGAGGAAGAAAGAGAAATGAAGGGAGAGAGAGAGAGAAGTGGTTTGGAGGGGAGGAGGATGCGTTGGCCGCGGCGCTATGTAGGCCACGCTGTTAGTTCCGTTTCTGGCGAAAGGGGGGTGAGGGTGGGAGGGGGAGGGGACGGGGGGGAGGGGGGACGTCGGACGAGCGCTCCCAACAGACGAGGAACACCCAACTCACGACGCCTTCCCCTCCCGCCTCATCTACTTCCGCCTCTCTCCACTCCCCCCGCCAGAATACAACAAACTCTCCCTCTCTCCGCTCCCCTCTCCCCCCCCCCCCCCCGCCTCATACCACCCTTGCCCCTCGCTCCCCTCCATCTCCTTTCCCCTCCCTCCCCTCCATCTCCTTTCCCCATCCAAGAAACTCGAGGGAACGAGTCTTGGCGTAAAATTCCTAATACGAAGAGATCCGAGTGTTCACGTCTCCCTCCCCCTAATTTAGTTCCATGCTGTGCTCGTATGAAAGGTTAATCGAACGAATCCCAGCCAGAAGCACTCGGCATTAACCTGAAGCGCTAATGCAGCGATTACCAATCTTTTCCGTTGTATTAATTGCAATGAGAAAAAATTCACCTGGACCGGGAATCGAATCACGGACCTTTGGCTTTCCGGGCCACTGTGCAGACCACTACGCTACCCAGGACCCTAATTGGCATGGCAATTTTACCGAGGTTTAAGGTACTAGATTTTGAGCATTCGCGGTCCATCAAGGATGGCAACGCAAGGGAGAAAGGGCTTCAAGGAAGCCACGACCAATGGTGAACCCCATCCAGAGCTAAAGCCGCGCTTGGCGGTAAATGTAGGATATTTCAAGCCTGCCGCGTGAATGGCGGTGAAATTCACATTAATTGCCACGAGAAATAATTTCGCGGCACCCCTGTTTTCCCGACACTCATAAATGCCGCGGCAGTGGTTAGAACAGTGGTTCCCACTGTTCTAATGGACGCACCGATGTTTCAATTACTATACTTCAACTAATACTCACATATGCCAAGGTATCAATATTTAAACCACCGTCAGAGCGAGTAGGGTGTGGGGGTTGTCTAGGATGTATCATTTGAAAGGGTGAGAAAAAAGGATTCGGAGAAATGGAGGACTTTATTATGACCTTGCGCTCCGGTCGACATTCTACAAGTGGTGATCTTTGTTAGCAGAAAGCCATTCTCTAAAATATGAGCCAGAAAATTTACCCCGAGTATACCCTTCTATAAACTAGCTACCAAAATTGAGGATAATTGTTTCGCCTCGGTGCATTTTGAAGACTGACATTTATTTTAGTTAAACACCTCGATAAGATATCTTCTTCTTTTGCGGCTGCTTAACGGTAAGAGACATCGTTCCTGATCACCATTGATTGGTTTGACAATGCTATGCATTTCATTCAATTATCATTTCTCTCTCGCATCACTAACTGCAACACGTCAACGTCTGCACAGGCCTTGTACGAGCTCTTCATAATTTGCTCCACCCAATCTCCCTTCACTAAGGCCTTCTTGAGTTCATTAAGCCTCCGTATGTTTCCAACAAGGCTCTTCTGCCTTCGTTCCTGCGTTTTCAAGAAAATGTCTTCCCTTTCCTCCTCTCCATATAATGACTCCCTTAGGTACTCCATCAATGTTTATCGTGGAATATCGATGAAACTATCGAAAGACAACCCTTATACGAATTAGAATATTATCGAATGTTTACCAGACCGCCGTTTTTCCTCAGAAACCCACATACTAGAAATTGAATTCAGCATAGCCTTACGAGGTCTACCCTAAAGCGCGATTCGGGGGAAGTCAGAAACATTTCAATTGCCGATTGTTCGCTTTCGAGTTTTGTTTTGATGAAACTATTTTAAGACCTTAAAAGGCTTCGTGCTATGGGTATGCCATTGAGCAACGCCTGTGAAGGAAGTTTGAGCTAATTTGATCCAATGTATCGATAGGCCACGATTGTTAAATCTTATCATGAATTCTCTCCCTTTAATGGCCTTTCTAACTCGATAGAATTTTCTAATCTGCTCTGATTGTTCTGTACTCGACTATAAAACACATAGAGATCTGTGGCGGGATGCGGAGTTTATTTGAGCGAATGATAAAATCCTGACAGGGAGAAATACGTACGGCGGCCAAAGGGCTGCATCCGAAAACACAGATATTTACGATGTGGTTACTGTAAGTGCTGTAAGTAACGATATGCTAACAGTGGTTTTACGTAAGGTGTACCGATGGCTATTCAGTATTTCATGAGTCATCCATCCATACGGACATCTCCTGGAGTTGAGGTCCACTGGCAGGTCTATTATTTCTCGTGGGCACCATTGGAAACGTCATTGGTTTAAATTCGTGAATGACTCACTGGGAAATCTGAAAGTAAGCGATTTCAAGCTCTGTGGGATCCCACCAGTTGCTTGTTTTCTACATCCGGAGGAGATATACAATGATGGAAAATTTTCGAAAAATCAATGTCACGGATTGATGTGTGCATCATTTCACCAGAGATAAAATTTGACTTGAGTTACCTAAAAATAATGAGATAGAATGCGATCTTAATACCTTCATTCCAGTAGGTGAATACATCCCCAACCCTATTTGGTAGATTTGGTATATATTTCTAGACGCTAGTCTTTTGTAATCAGTATTACACACTCAGTTATGCCTTGCATTACTATTACTTATGGCAGCGGTACTCATCAACTATTATTTTCCAATGCCATATTCTCTTTTTAGGTGAAAATTCAAATTTATTGAAATAATTTGATTACACATTAATGAGCATAGTTTAAATATATACTTCCTCGTTG
Organism: Platycnemis pennipes; assembly: GCA_933228895.1. Classification (NCBI taxonomy): domain Eukaryota; kingdom Metazoa; phylum Arthropoda; class Insecta; order Odonata; family Platycnemididae; genus Platycnemis; species Platycnemis pennipes. Next base: position 118,726,372 of record OW121854.1, on the reverse strand, counting down.
ATAGTCCGATGGATTACTGTTATGCATGCCTATATCATCCATTTCTATGCAGTGTATTAAATATTTTATTCACATTTTTTGTGAATTAATCATCATTTAACATCAACCCCCTGCCACACACCCTCGCGGTGGCTTGCAGGGTATCGTGTAGATGTAGATGAACTCGCGAGACTCTTTGCCCAGTTTACCTCGCTCTCTGCCATGGTCATTTCTGATGATATATGCGCAATCAGTGAAAAGCAGATAGTTCTCATTATCACTGTCACTGATTATGGAGGAAGTACATGCATGGATAAAGTGCTGGATACAGGTAGTCTTGCGATTTACACGTAGATGTGAATCCGAATTCAGGAGACTTGGGATTTCCCGATGGGAATTACCTTCTACATCGGTACGACGTATCATGAGGAGAAAAGTGTTTCCCTGTTTCAATAAAAGAACTAAAAAATTCAAAGAGGAGTCAAGCACCAAAGACGTTCTTCATTTCTTAAAATTGAGGTTCTTTGGAATATAGAGTCCGCTTAACCCTGCTTATACCTACATATGTTAATCAACCCGAATCCTCATCTATTATCCTCCCAAGGTCCCACGGCACCTTGTCGCCTCAACCGACTTCTCATTCTTTAAGGCCCTCCGACATTGAGAGCATTTCTCTTGAGGCTTATTTTTAAAAGCCTGTTTCAGATATTCATCGCATCGTGATACCTGGTTAGCCTGGGCGACTTTCAGGGCACCCTCTTATTTCTCGACTTTGAGATCGTTTTCACTTCGATTTCCCTCGTCCTGAGATCACGGTCAACGCAATATAGAGCGGATAATGTATTCACGTGAGAATTGTATTCCTCGGAAAAGAGCTCTGCGCCTTGAAAATGGATATCCACTAGGTCTGTGTCAGTGTGTCACTATCCTTTGCGTGAAAAGTTTTCCTTGATACCGAAAAGTGAATCTTCGTTCGCACGTAAAAATCGAATTTTCACCGTCTGCTGCTTAGCTTGTCGCTCTTCGTCCTAAATGGGCTCTGTAAGTGATCAACCGTTTAATATTGACGTAACCACGTAAACTGAGTCAGCGCATCCTCTTTTCACGATATACTTATGATTGAGTAATCAGTGTTCCGACCTCATGGTTGATTTCTGTTTATGTTTCGATATTTTGCTGAGCCCCATGTAATGTAGATGTAATCCAGGAGTTGCACTTTAAGCCAGAAACTGCAAATGGCATGGACAATACGAGGCTCAATGGCAAACATATTGCCACATGGATGCAATGTAAGAAAGTACACTTGACAATATTCAATTTAGACAAAAAAAATGTCGCTTGTACTTTGTAATTGTTGCTTTGTACTACTAAAGTTCTTTACCTATTCTATCGAGCTTCAAATTTATTTGCGTCTGCAATTGAGCGTTACTGATGTGTCCCAAATACTCACTTCATGTTCTACTTCTGTTCTAAACTAGGCTACATTATTTAACGTGACAAAGGAAGAATCTTTTCGTAAGACCCACATTCCAGTTGCCCACTTCCTACGCCATTAAAAATCCACCGAACCCTATTTCGAATGACTCAGCAACCTTATGTTTATCAGTTCGCAAGCGTGGTCCGGCTCGCAACCGCAACCAGTGACAATTCGGGCGTCCGATCGAGAGACAGCGGGGACTCATTGGAGAATCCGGCATTATGTCACGACTCAATTCCCCAGATCCCACTCAGACGACGAGCACATGTGGTGACATACACGTGGCATCCCCCTCCTCTTCGGAGGGGAAAAGTGACAGTTGCGAACCGCTAAATTGTGGAGAGGCCTCTTTTCCACACCCAGTATCTCACGGCTGTGCTGCTTCGCACCCCCAGGGGGAGGGAGGGAGGGATTCCGGAATGGGACACACAGCATCCTTTGGGAGCGGAACGAGGGCGAGGGAAAGGAGTCGTCGACTGGATGGGAACCCTGCATTTCACAATGTGGGAAGTACGCCGGAACGCCAAACGGTAAGATCTCGGAGCAGGCGCGAAAAATAAGTGGGACATACGCGGTCTAAACGATGTCAAATCCCGTTGAGGGGTCGGGGAGAACCGATTGGAGGCGCTAAGCGCACTAATTCGAAGCGAGGCTTTTCTGAAGAAACATCTACATCTACACGATACCCTGCAAGCCAACGGGAGGGTTTGTGGCAGGGGTAGAAGATCAACAAGCATGCACTACATGCAAACAAGCAACTATAGGGTCTCATGCAACTAGATTGTTAGTATCTATAGTATTTAAGGGATTAATACATGCACCATGAACTACAGACTACTCTAAAATATTTCCCCTCCTATCTCTTCTCTATGCTGCCTATTCTATTCTCTTACAGCACGGGGAAAAAACGCCATTTTGAATCTATCAGTACGACAATCTATCTCTCTAATCTTGTTTATCTGATCGAACCTAGCATTACGCTGGCGTTTTTAATATGTGTCTAATATCTTCAGTAAAGCTATCCGATTGAAATTTCTCTAATAGATTTAATCTGCACCTTAACCTACGCTCTGATAATGACTCCCATCCTAATTCTTGAATTAATTCTGAAATAAAATATGCTAAGAACGGAGAAGTTTTGGTGAGTGTGTTTGAGTGTGTTCTTCTGCCTCGTCTCCACACTCGTGGTAGGAGGGGAACCCGACATGCTACACGTCGCGCGGATAATTTTGGAAAAACACAGTCTCATCGAAACGGAAGAGGTCGAGCAATGAATCCTGAGAGGTAGTAGACAGTTCCGAGATTATCACTGGGGTAAACGTGGCCTAGTGTCACTTCCCATGTCCATATCACGTTCCCATCCCTCAAATGATGATTTGTATTCCAAAAAAAATGCTAATGGAGAAGTAGGACATAGCTAACTGAGAGGAAATCATCACCAGCAGTCAACAATCCTAGGATTGGTTTGACGCAGCCCTCCACTCGATTCTTCTATCGGCCAACCTCTTCATGTAGCTCCTCTCTTTTACATCCTTCACAACTTGCTCCATGTACCTCATACGAGGCCTGCCTTTTCCATTCTTCCCGTTCACTTTTCACTCGACATTTGTCTTCATCAGGCCATCATGTCTTTAAGAGATCTACATCTACGTAATACCCTGCAAGTCACCACAAGGGTGTGTGGCAGGGGGTGAATATCACCAAACATGCACAGTTTTGATTCATCTAATTACTCAGCTGCATACGAGCATATACTATTAACAGGTCATTTCAATGCTAATTTTAATTCCGATTCCTGGGATAAAAAATACCTAAAAAGAATGTTTTATGGCTACAACCTCCATATCCTACCATTAGATGCAACTAATACGACTAAAAAATCTTCAACTTGGATTGACTAGGAGATATGAGAGAGGAAATAATTTAGCAAGACGTTAAATGTAACAAGAGTCAAGGTGTTAGGTTGATTTAGTGGTAAGAGTGATGGCCTCTCAAACGGAGGGTCTGGGTTTGAATTTCGAAAGTGGAAGTTATTTTTCATTGGTAAACGGACCGAAAGCATTCGAGTTTATTACTCCGTCCGCCGAATAGGACGTTAAGCCGTTGTCCCATCGCGCCATCCGATGAGAGCGGGCTAATGCCGATGCTAGATTTCTCTCCACCCTTCCTCCTTACCCGTCTTATCCCATCCTCATATCTTTCCTCGCGTCTCAAGCGCCTATTACAATGCAGGTACTGCACTGCACCCCCTGCCACACCCCCTCGTGGTGGCTCGCGGGGTATTACGTAGATGTAGATGTACTTACTCGAAAACACAGACGAGAAGAGAACAAGTGTCACGAAGAATTTGAATCTGCTATGGTATTTACATTCCGTTAATTACGCTTCGTTTATAAGAGCTAACAGTAATGACTATTACAGAAAGACCGTTAAACTTGTATACACAATTACCATATGCTGAAGTGAGGAAAGAATACTACCTACAGAGTACAAACCTGAGCATACTCTTTTCTATTCCAACCAATAGAAAATTTAAAATAATCAACCACAAGAAATGATTCAGCTTTGAACCGGAAGATATGAAGTTCATGGTTTATAAAAACTTAATTTGAATAACTACATCATAAATGCATCATTTTATGACAGTATTTATATAATGTATAAAGTAAGCAAATTCTTCCACGGTCATGGAAAGGAGTGCGATTGCAAATTAGTCAAGAGAGAAATATCCGGAAAGAAGCAATGCCCTGAATTCAAAACATCCTCCTTTCGCCGAATTTGGACGAGGTCAAAATAGAAAACAATTGAAGGTGACTCTTGTCAACAGGGAAAACGTCTTCGTGGCGTAACTGAAAGTGATCCACCTCGTTAAGGGATGTGTTTATGCCTTGGGAGTACGATGGAATGCGGGGTTAAATGGAGATCTACTTTGTTAGGATTGATCTGTTGAGCTATATTCTGGACCATTCTCCATCATTGCGAATAAAGATGTCCACAGGAATACAGGTAATGAAGGGGTTCCCTAGAAGGGACGCTGGCCTTCGCTTGTCCAGCGTCACTACCTTCAACCTTTACATGAGGTCACATCTATACTCCAGACCAAGGCTGAAACCGCGAGCAACTGAGGGAACTGAAGGCATATAACTGCACTCTGAAAAAGCGTGACTACATCTGTGGTTAGAAGGATTCTAATAAGATTGCGAATTTTCCATTGGGAATGTGAATTATGTTTAGCAATGGCTTAGATGCCATTAAAGCCTATACATATATCTTCTTTCTTGCCATCGGAGACCAAATGGAATCTTTTTGGGTCCATTAGCGATATTACCATCACGTTGAAGCCTTTACGCATTTGAAAAATAGCGATAGGAGTTGCACATGAATTTTATGAATCAAATATGAACATGAATATTATATAAATCAAATTATTTTTAAAAGGCAGCGCAATCATGCATCTGAATGTTTGATACATATATGACATTAATGTAGGTACATAACTATTTGTGAAAATGTGTTTGCGTCATACCATTTTTTCTAAAAAATATATTTTATTATATATGAGAGGAGTTTCCGCGATACAGATATAAGTATACTGTAGAGGTAAACTGATTCACATTTCGGAATGTCTACTCCTTTGTTAATTATGCCTATTCCTGTCAATGATTGGCGTATTTTTGGGTGAACTAGGCATATATTATATTCAAGGTATCAGCGCTGCTTACAGCGTCATTTTAAAATAACTATGTGAGATAATCGCAGATGAATCTGCCCAGGGTATATGGGACCAAAGTGACATATATTTTTATTAAAGCACCCGTTTCAGAGGTCGCAATTTGCAGCGAAAATCCTTGTCTCCCCAAAGAGGCTCATTTCGTGATGACCGCGTGGAAGCCGCCCACTTGCAATGCCATTTAGTGATCAATCACTCACTGTCCCTTTGTGAAAAAATACGCCAAACACCGCCTCCTCAACGGACAAGAGAAAAATTGAGTATCTACTGCTTACTGGCATCCGAAAATGCATAGTAAAATAATTAAACAAACGGTGATTGAATTTTTCCAAGTATTTCCATCCCGTTTAGTTGATTATAGTGCAAAAACCCATATTAGAAGCTTACGGCCTCCAGAAATAACATAATAAATCACGTAATTAAATCAAATCGCGAGGATTTAAGATGGGGGTGTCCAGAAAGGCTCTTGCCCTGGATTTGAACCCGGGACTCTCCGGTCAGTAGCTCAGTGCTCTACCCACTAGGCCACCACGACCCCCGAAAAATTATCTATTGTAATTTATCCGATTTCTTGGTATTCTCTGTAATTAATTGAGTTATGAGGAAATATTGCTTTCCCCATCCGAACGATTTTCTTACTGACTGTCATCGGTAAATTTCGGTCTAAAAAGACGGGACAGAGAGAATAAAAGAATTTGATTTCCTTACCTACTTGTGTAAAGTAGGTAGCAACCGAAGGCGCTTGCATGGAAAATATGTATTATCGTGAAAAATGAGAAATACTTTCTTGCTAGTCGTCCAAATCGTCCCTCTCACAGGTGTCGCTCCCACTCCCAATGCAGCCACCATTGCGCATTCTCTGCCGCGGTTCGTTCTATTCCGTTTCTATTCAACGACGATGTTTTTGTCCCGTCCGCGCTCGATCGCTTTTTGTCCCCTCTTGCCCAATGGCGATCGTCGTACCACTCTCGTCCGGGAGCATTGTCGCGGATCAGCCTTAAAATACCCGCTCGCTCATTGGCGGAAACTTTTTCACGAATGTGTTCATGCACACCCCACCGTCTCGCGGTTTTGGCTCACGACAGCCAGTATTTTTTTTTTGCTGCCTGTCGCTATTGGTCCATTGGCAATCGCTGCGTTTACACGGTGGGTATCCATGGTAACTAAATGCTGCGAAATCACACTGCGGTGAAATCACCTTCGCGTGTCGACTTCTTCCCCAATGTTTTGGAATGCGGTACAGCATGTGCCAAGCTTTTTTTTTGCCTCTGAGGTCGTGGGTTTTTTTTTCTCTCTCTAGGCTGGACATAGCATCTGTGTCAAAAAAATGCTCCTCGAAGGAGTACGTTCCCCAAAAGTCGTCAAAATTATAAACTATTTTTTATAAACATTTACAATAAGGAAAAACATATCAATAGCGTAATTCACTCAGCACAGACCTCATTGTTTTATTGAACAAGGGGATCGGGTGTGTCAAGTAGGCTAGTGGCCTTTTTCATGAAATGAAGTGAAGGGTAGAAGTCCAGCGGTAAGGCACAGCATGTCTCAATAAATGAGTAAAATTCAATACTGATTATTCCATTATGGTAATTTAATAGGTGTTAATCATTTAGATATCTACATGTACAGCTACATAATACCCTGCAAGCCACCGGAAGGGTGTCTTGAGGGGGTGAACTATCGCAAGACATAAATATTTGCATTAACGTAGGCATGAACACTTACTACTACGCAGACATGCAAAAATACCCCGTTCAAACTCTATTTATATGAGACCAAGAGTCACCATACTATCACCCTGAGAAAATTTTAAGCATGCTAGTAATGATATTTTAAGCAGGGTAACTAGACGCGTGAAATGTTATATATAAATGACATTTATTAGCTAATAGCTAAAACTCTTGAGTTTTTAATTAGGTAGTCGTATAAATAAATAAATTAGATGATGAACTTTCCTATTATATTTCCTAGAGCATGTACCTCACAATTGCACATCAAGACACTTCGCACAATTCTAAGCATATCCTTATGACTTCAACGATTTGAATTCGCTAATAGAATGGCAATAGTTAGAAGGACTTATTTTCATCCAACAAACATGGCCAAAATAAATATACTTATTTATATATAAAATAATGACTGCCACTTACAATTAGTGAGGTGTGCGACAAACCTCACCGCAGACGGCGAAGGTGACTAATCTTCTAGACAAGCCTTCCGAAGCCCAATTGATTGAGCTGTTCTGGACGTGACCACGGTCAACGTGTAGCGGCCACGCCTTTACGAGCCTGGGTGGGTCACCCCCAGCATTCATCAGCGCTTCGCGGGCGTCGTGTTTGGCGCGAAAATGTCCAGAGGGGATCATTCCTTTCATCTGCATCAATGGAATAACTTGCGAGCCACCTCGAGGGTGTGTGGCAGGGGGTTCAGACCACCAAGCATGCATCACATTAAGCTAAAGGCTAAAATGCTCCTCCATTGTGGAAACATGGTAGACATAAGAGTAACGTTCAACTATATGGCTAGTATCGACATAATAATAAGGGGATTAATGGTTATAACGGTATTTTTCTTCATATTTTTATCTCTATTTTCCCAGCATGCATGAATTAGTAATGTTAAACATGCTTCATGACTACTACAACAAGTTTACATGAACCTATCCATATACTACACTATCTATTATGTTCTCTTATGTTACGCGGGAAAAATGAAATTTTAAATCTATCGGTACGACAATCTATCTTGTTTATCTGTTCAAATCTAACATAATATGCTGGGGTTATTAATATATATCTAACTTCTTCAGCGAACCTATCCATTTTTAGTTCCCGATGGAGATTCGATCGATGTATTACCCAACGATCTGATAATGATACCAAACCCAATTCTTCTATCAATTTTGATGCCCTGGTAAACATGTCGTAAAACCTATGAAGAAACATAGCTGCTCTAACATCATCTGTCAACACATCAGCTTCGAAAAAGAATGTACTTAGTTAAATCCACGATTTATTATGAATGACTCGACCGGTTTCAACCTTTGCAGGTCATCATCAGGAGATCACTCCTGATGATGACCTGCAAAGGTTGAAACCGGTCGAGTCATTCATAATAAATCGTGGAATTAACTAAGTACTTTCTTTTTCGTTATGTCTAAATTCCACCAAGTCAACTTGCCGACCATCGATTATATACATCAGCTTCGGTTTACTAAAGGGTTTAGCCTAAATTTTAATGTGAATTCTGATAGTGATTCCCATTTTAGTTCCTCCATTAAACTGGTTACACTAATATCATTATCATAACGAATCTTTATCAAGTCTTGCTGATCTCCTTTTCCATACCGTCCTCGCATGGACCCCATTCATATTCATTGGGAGCGGAGGAGAAGAACGAGTGATCTGTCCATGTCGCGTTTCCATCAGACGCACCTTGAAGGGAATGCGTCACACGCTGCCTCTCACTCTCCCTTCCGTAGTGAGAGTCTTGCGCGCCTTATCGGTTTATCGACTACGAGAGACAATAGGTAGAGTCACCCGTGTCGTAAAATCGCAGTTACATCTCCACTCTTGTCACTCCGTCATCGGAAATGGGAAGGACTGTTTATATCGTTTTCATGCAGTGATTGGCATCATATCTTGACGGTCCGCGTGTATGACCCGCTTTATAGGACTGTTTTATTTTGCTTCTCCTCTTCAGCTCATGAAATAATGACCATGTGGTCGCATAAGAATGAGACGTTTAAGCTACCTCCTTGGCACCGACTCGTAAGAAGACTTGAACTCGGGGTTTCTCGACCTCACAGTGGGAGCGGGGGATGAGAATGCTCAAGAAATCTTTTAAAATCACCTATCAGTGAATGTTATCATGATGAATAAACACGTTACTCAGTAATAGTTCAAAAATTCAACATTATTGCTAAGTAGTGTGCCTTGTTTCAATCATGTCATGCACTTTCACCATTTCAACCCATCCACCATCAACTTAAGAAATGATAAAATTTCCTCTAAGGGTAAGGAGTTCAGCGAAAAATCTAAATAAATCATCCCATGGCCTGTTTAATCTCTCGTTCTTCATCATTACATCAAAACCAGAATAGTCCAAGAAGATGAGGCCCATGTTTTCAGTGCGCGGAACGACCTGCCAAAAAGTGTTCTGGAATACATCAATCAGCAAATGATTCCGGAAAATCCCCTGTGACAAGAATAAAAAATCTGAGAAAAAATGTAGTAGTTTCTCTGATAGTGGATTGAACCGAATTAGGTTAACTCTTTTCTCTTTGGTGTAGATGCAAGCAGTCTGTATCTATCAGGTAAATATTATTACTTTAAATGGTATGGGCGTCACGAATAACACTCAATTACTAGAGTCCAATTTTACCAATAATGTCCAAAATCAGTGAGAGTTATCGCTGAAATTTCAGAAACCTTCTTTGTGTACTGAAAAAGGTAGGACGATCAAGGAAAACTACGATTGGAAATCTATTTATGTCCCTGGAGTTAAGGCTATCAAATCTACAACGTTGAGCAGAGCAGTTACCTAACGAATCCCTTGAAAATCCCTTCCTTATCCTCAAGGAAATAGAGAATATACTTAATGGCCTATATACATGAATTAATGAGACCGAACATCACTCGCTTCATACAATTCAAAGTTTTGCTAAGAAGTTGTGAAAGAAAGAAGATGTAACCCAAATCCTGGTTACTAAAACATGTAAAAAATGAGAATGAGTGGATTAATTTTTTACTGTGAGGAATTAACGGCTTGCAGTCACCTGCATAAAATATTTTCACACATTGGATCCAAATCAGTTCAATTGAGCAGAAGCGAAATACTCAACGAGCAGGAAATAATCGAGCAGGAAAAAAGAACGAAATAATCAATTCTCAATTTGATCGATAACCACACGCTGTTCTGTTAACGTTTTGTAGTCGAATCTACCAAGAGAATCTCCCAATAATGATCTAATAAGCGTACTTCATAATGTCTTTGACTGTAGTTTTACCGGATTCAGTTAATTTAAATATAAAGCGGACCTTCAAAGCATTAATTAGTATTTGGTATCCCCGGAGAAAAAAACTAAGGAAGACATTTAATGGGATCGAAGTGGAGTACTGGCCTCTCATCCCGAGGGCTCGGGATCGAATCTCGGCCAAGGTGAATTTTCCATTCGTGTACCTGACCCTACTTGAGTGCCTTGTGGAGAGAACTTCGAGTTCAGTACTCCGTCCGTTGGATGGGACGTTAAGCTTTGGTCTCCTTGGCGCCTTTGGTTAAGAACCGTCTGATGCCGACACCGGGTTTCTCTCTATCCTTCCTCCGTTCCCCTTTGCCTAGTTACCTACCTATCCTCACTATCGCAAATGGCCTCATTTGTCGATCGCCTCCCTCAAAGAACTGTATCCACACCGGAAATTTAAATTAATTCATGTTCTTATGCGAGCAATCATTCCCTAGTTAAAATAGTTTAATTTCGCACAATACGGTCCTTTTACGGAAAGGCGTGCGTGTGTGTATGTGTGTGTGTATTTATTCGTTTACACCATCCGAGTTATGTCGGTGCAAGAGATGACTTGGGAGCTCTTGCTTGCGACAGGCTCAAGTAGGAAGCGGTGCAGAGTGATAGTGAATGAGGAATCACGGGGGGTGATTCCCGCGCAGTCTCGGCGGATTGAGTTCATCCCTTCACGTCGCAATCAAAGACGTTTTAACTTGCCACGCACCGAGGAATATACTCGCCAACCCAGCTTTCATAACGCACTCCGACAATTACTCGGTTCCACAGTGGTTAACCTGAGAGACAGTCATCTACTCAGCGCTCCCTCCTTCACCCACACACTTCTCCACGCGATTGTACTTCCTCAAAGCTGAGGGCTTTCCGTTGAGCAGCATGAATGCCACGAATCTCAGGTGAGGCTGAGTTGAATTGGAGACTTTAATTCTGGAGGAATTCAATCGGTTGTTCCCGCGCCAGTGGCATTAATATTCAATTGCCAGTGTGGAATAGTTGTGGAAATAAATGGAGCAAACGTGAAACTAATGAAAATTAAGTAGATCCGTGTTGATTGAAATAGGAAATGAGAGGTACTAGCATTTTTGATGTCGGGAGTGTTCAGCACTCAATTGGTCCTTAAAAACTCTCCTCTGATGGCCGTTGCGAAGAATTGAATTAAAAATTAGTCTATATTTTGTGTCAAAAAGCAATAATATCATTTATTCAAGCAGTGCACTTTCATTTTTGAGCACATAAATGTCATCACCATCACTCCATTCTGGAGATAAAATAATTGTTCAATCCCTAATTTTGAACCTTAACGTGCTCTCATATGGGAGGTTCCAAAATTTCCTATCGACTTCCTGAAAACAATCTAGCTAGAGTTATTCAGCAGTCTTATTATCAGCGCAAAAGTATGAAGTAATACATCCAATTACCTATAAGTGATAGGTTTATTTTCCTTCTCACAAATTGAATTCTTAAGGTGAGGTTTTTTGCTAACTAAATTTAAAAGTATTCCCTCCCTTCTGGGAATGAGATGATATGCCTCTTCTTATCTCTCTAGAATTGAAATGCCTTACGGGAAAAAATCGTCAGCAAGGCTGTTACGCAACTACTGATTCATGTAACTTCGTTCGAAATTCACTCAAAAGGGCACTGGAAGGAGTCTTAGTCACAGCCGCTTTCATTCGGAAAATAAAGCGGCTGGTAAATGGCTTTAAGTAAATAACAGGTAAATTCATTTGGCAACACTTACAGGGGGAACCAACTCTTCGGATGTAGTACAGGAGCAGTGCCTGTCCCGTATGGTTACATCTTATGGTTAGAATCTGAGTTACAAGGCGGTGAGGCTACGTATTTTAGTGGCAGACTTAGCAATTCAGGCGGTATTGCATGTACTTACTGACAGTGAGATATTTTAGTCCCTCTCATTTAATAAACCTATGTAGGAACATAGGAACTACAAATAAAAAAAAATATGCATTTCTCTTCTTTCCGGTGAAATTTCACATAAAAATTGCGAGAGTAGGTATTGTAAAGCATCGGAAAGCGAATTTTCTCGATGAAGATGCTCAACTAAAGTTGATGCCTTACGATATTCAAGAAGGCTCAAGGAAGTATTGTCCATCCCCTCCCCAACTTTATTTGGAAACATGGCGGGCCTGTTGTCAAGGGAAAGCCACTTTTCGGCAAACGGAAAGAAGCTTACGAGTAGAAAAACGAGACGAATTGCTCTGTCCTCACGATCTCCCCATCATTCTCCCTCGGACGGACTATTAATCCATTGGATTTATTCGCCAAAATCTCGTGAGACGGAGGAATTGCTCCTCGACGGACATCGGGAAGTGTTGAGGAGAGAAGGCGGAGATGGTTGGGCGGGGGAAGGAGAAGGGGGTGGGGAGAGCGCGAGTTGCGGCGGGCGGAAGGCTGACGCGGCGCGCGTACGCGGAAACAATTGCGAAACGAATCGGCGGCGGTGCTCAGCGAGTGTGATCGTGGGTGCCGCTGTTGTTATTTGGTCGGCGGAGCAAGTGTTGTAACGTCCCGCCCCTCACTCGCCGCGAAAACCTTCTCCGCCCGTGAGCGAAGACGGACGCCAGTTGCGCTCGCAACCCCGAAATCAGCGCCGCGCGTCAAAATCTCCGCGAAGTCGCGATATAGCGGACGTGAAAGCGGGGTTCTCCGAGGGGTGCGGTCTCGGCGGGGAGGGGAGGGGTGAGAATGGGTGGGGAGGGGTAAGCAACCTCTCCTCGCAGATGGGGCACGGATGAGTGGGTGTGCGAGGCAACAAGTCCTTCGACGAGCTGTCTTTCGGAACTCTTCCCGTGTGGAGGCGAAGTTTATTCACCGGGATGTGGCACGGTACATACTACTAGTAAGGAGAAAGGGCTTTGAATCATCCCTGGAGTTTGAAATTAATTGAATAGGAACAGAAGCATATTGCTGGCATGGAGTATTTACCGAATAATAATCATTTGCGTATAATCATGCGAAATTACGAATATTCGAACATAAAATATTAAAAAATTCGATTAGTTAATGCTCAGAACTTTAAGGGAGGGAGATTCTACCTAGGCCGGAATCGATGTCTCAGCAGCTAATTTCGATCTGGACCCGCGGAAGTGAGGTCTCCGTTGCATTTCTTCGCGTCTATCGAAATTAAGAGAGGACATTCTTCACGAGTTCACCGAGCTCTCGGAAGAATCATTGCCAATCTCCAGTACAAGTTGTGAAAAACACGTTACAACATCGCCTTCGTTCCCGCGGCAAAATTAGAACGCGCGACCTTGGGGATATCCGTAGCGCGTTTGTCATTCGCGTCATTAATGATCGTTAAGACTCCACGCGATCCTGAAGGTATTGACCTGCGAAGAACACGGCAGAAGATAAGCCAGCCTTCACATGACGAAACGAAAGAAGAGATCTAGCGCTGCATCTAGCACTGTCCTCGCTGTTCTCTGCGCAGCAACCTACTCGGGAATTTCCCTGGCAAAAGCTAGTATACAACGTATCTCTAAATATTTTTCGGAATAAGCATGAATCAACGACGTAATTCATCTCTTTATGAATAGTTTAATGAATCTTTTTCTCGAATGTGAAGTTGCCTAAAAAAATTACACTTTCTCATCGATTAAATTAAGATATTGTTACCTCTCGATCAGTATGGTCGGACTTTGATGGAACTGAAAGAAAAGATATATAAGTTTGAAATATTCGGTGCTTGTTATTATTGTACTACTATTAGTTGGATTTTCTAGCGGCCATGGTTGATTTTCGTGGAGTACTTCTAACTGCTTTACTTTTGAATCCTCACTTCTCTCAATACCTTTCTGTCCTACACTATTCTTCTCATTCAATATAACACCATTGATTTTTATTAATTATTTATGCCTATTTTGTGTGTTAATAGAATGTTAGAATGAAGAGAAAAGCTCTGATGAATCTCAGTGCAAAGAAAAGTGCCCAACTTTTGCGCTAAGGCAACTATTGTTCAAACTATTTTTAATCCCCGGCATATGGATGGTAACTAGCATGGTCATTCTAATACATTATTCACAAAAATATGACAGCTATGCTTTTATGTCAGAGGAGTATGGGAAATAATCAAGGTATCGGAGATTATAATAAGGGCCGTGAGCAATGTTTAAATATGTCAAGGAAAGAATAATATATGTTATAGTATAAACGCATTTTTAAAGGCGTTTACTATAAAGTCCAATGTCATGTTCATCTAAGCAAGGCATTTTTTACTGTCGAGATATTCAAAAGTGGATAAATAAGAATAGTACTCCCAATTTTGGTTAACAGCATTAAATAGGTGATACATAAATTTAAACATTGATGAGAAAAAGAATCCTGTTAGCACTTTCAACAAATCTCTTCACAATGAACTTTTTCTACCTGAATGATAAAAGGAAATGAACGATACACGCGTTCCTCAAGTAGGTACTCGCTGTACGTGAAGGGAAACTCACGACCAGAAAATAGAGTAATCGCTCTCGTAATATTCGAGGAGAGAGGTAAGTTCAAAGGAGAAAATTCCGTGGGCAGCGAGGTATTACTAATTTGCTTTCGTAGATGAGGAAAAACTTCACTTAGATATGAAAGCTCAACAGAATAAGCTACTAGATAATAAAAGGTACACATATCAATTCGTCGTATTCAGTTAACAAGTCGAGATAATAAATCTTAGAGCAATCGTGACAAGTTCTTTTATCTGTCACTGGATACGAGAAACTTCACAAATGATTCTACGTGGAATTTGTTTCATCATTTTGCGCATTAGATGTGACGCAAAAGATAATTAAAAATCATTTTAACAGATCCAAACTTAATGTCTCATTGCAGTCAAATATATGATGTAAGTCATGTGTTCAGAGCATTAATGAGCAAGTTAATCATCAGTTGGCTTTTCTTTCCACTTCCTATTTAATACAGGTTTTTATAAGGTCGTATTAATTTATTAGATTATCATTAAAACATTATTTCCTACGTCTTAAAACATTAAAACTCCACTTTTTGGATAGATACATAGATATTTATTACTTCCAGTACTAGTAGAAACAAAATAGGAATAAAGGTTGAAATAAAAACACTGCTATTTCGACACATAGTTTTACTATCCACGACCATGATTTCGTTGCGAGGCAACATCGTCAGGAAAGTTGCAGTGTTTATTTCAACCTTCATTCCTACGATGAAAGATTTCCACAGTGTGAAGCTCAAAACTGTTAACAAACAAAATATTTTTTTAACTTGAGATTACAATGGATGTTTGAGGTGATCTTTTAAGGTTAAATATCTGTATAAAGAAGCTGTAAGCCTATAGAACTCTGACAAAAATCACCATCTTTCATTCTATCCTAGACTTCTTTGCAATAAGAACTTGCTTGTTTTACTAATACGGTAACTTGAAACGCATACAATTTCATTAATTACCAACATTTCCTCTTACAGAGCCAGAAAATCACCTCCAAGACGGAAGAGAAGCAAAAAAAGACACGGATCTGGTGATACGAAGCTGTAAAATAAAGCGTGAGTAAAAAGATTTCCTTTTTTTCCGAGTCGGGAGTCCGTGCGTGAAGTCCAAATCGAGTGGAGTCACTCCACCTTCCGCGTCGACGGGACGTTTTTGTGGAAAGCTCTCTCATGGAAATGGAATGTTTTCTCCTCATTGTACTGAGAAGTACTTCAGAAGAACTACCGATAGATTAGAAGGGAGTGGGTTCAATAGTTTAGAAAAAAACTCGTAAATTAGTTGTCCTCAATTGTGAAGCATTTATTCTCATTCCATAACAATCGTGGAACCTCTTAAGGGAAGTATTCTTTCAGATTTTCGAATTCGACTAAATAATAAGGATATAAGTCGCGAATTCGAGTGAATTAAATACAATGCAAAGAATCGCACTACGAAAAAAATTTCCCAAGAACATGTGTTACGCTTGGAAGAATGTGGTAGGGAAAATCTGGAGGCTATGAAATTTCATCAATTTAAAGCTACTTGGTGGTTTTGGATGCACAACATTGAGGCTAGTTGAACACATATATTTTAACTCTCACTGTTCATTAACAGATAAGACTGCTATAACATAGTTCAATGCTTTAAAAAAACTTTTCATAAGATCATATTAATCTTGTGGAGGCTCTAAAGGTGGCATATGCCTCTCCCTCAATTGGGTGTGTGGCAGAGGGTGAATCAACACCAGGTGTGAAAATAGCCATTATAATATATAGATTTAGATATTAACATACGTTGCCTTCTAAGAAGATGCTATTTGTAACTGTATTTCGGTTAAACTCATTAACGTTGAATGTGACTGGAACATTTAGATAAGGAAACATCACCCTCAGTTTGGCGTTCATTTATCTATCACTTGACCCTAGGATAACCGTTTCTTACTTTGGTCCTAAAAAGTAAAATTTTACTCAGCGAGACGTATATATTGTTTGAAATTCCCTTAGCCATCTTAAAATCCATGTCGATGAAAATACACTAACCGAATTGTAAAGTATATTTCCCTGCCTGAATACGCATTTGAAGTCCAATTGTATTTATATGAATGTAAAAAGCATGATGTCGCCAAATTCATAGAAAATAAAAACTTATCACTGGAGATGCATGAGTAGACTATCAGGGTTCATACTGTATTGGTTTAGAGATGTGAATTTAATCAACCACCGCAGTTGCCAGGTTCGTAACGCACTGGCCTGGTAACCCTTTGGTCGTGGGTATGAATCCTTCTTCTGGTATGGGTACTTTGTTTATCTTAGGATTTGATGCTTAAGTTAGGCGGTAATTCTAATATTAGCCGCTGGAGCACCTAACCCAAAGTCCTTCCACCCAGTTAACTATCAATAATTCGTTTAGCTAATACTTCCGTCTAAAATTAAATCCTCCATTAAATATTCTACGCAGGTTAAAGTATAAGTCTATTTTTAGTGCAATGCAATGGTCTATGCGTTATGCTACTGGCACATATTAAGATATCTACTACATATATGCATATGTTTCTCAGTCAAAATGATTGTTTTAAATAGTTCTATTTTTATTTAATCAGCAATATGGTCGGCATCAGAACATAGCGACATTGAAGATGTGTTCACATCATTGTAGCCTTAGACTTAGGTTTTTAGGTGTTTCGACTTCTGAAGTTACATCGCAGCGTCTATCCTAAGACATATACCATACCCATGCACTGGACGGGATTTGAAGCCGTGACCTTTGGGTTGCCAGACTAGCTACTGCGGCCGGCCTCATCTTCGATAATTGAGGAAAAAATACATTACTCATGCCCAAATGCATGTATAGATTTTTTAGGCACATGGGTGTTGCTATCCGGTCGGGGCATCGAATGGAAACCGTTGTTGCTCCTTCCGACACAGCCGTATCTTCTCAACTACGCCCCATTCAAAGCGCTTACGCCTTCACGCCCACATCCATCCATTCTAACTGTTAAGGCTGTATCGTACGCCCCGAAATGGAGAAGTTGTCAGCTGCGTCTAGCCTCGATTATCCATCACCTAGAGACGTGTGAAGACTTGTTCTGAGACGAAATGTGGGACATATCCTTCGTCAATCATCTCAAAAATTATAAATGGACCTCTCGGTGCACTCTTTCCTCATATCATGCAATCTCCTATGGCTCTCTAAGTGAATTATCTTCTCGTTCTCTCACGTTTTCATCATTCCACCTTCTATACTCAGCACTGTTTTTTAGGTGTTATTCGTTATTTGTTTCCCAAATTCGATGTTTCCCACAGCATACATTGGCTCTCTCCTCCATAGCTTATCCCTTATTTCTCGTCTTAGACACGCATCTGAATATTACTTTCCCTAATTTTTAGCATGTAGTTTAAAGCAGAGTTGCAAATTTCCGTCATTCTTTCCGTGGTATGGTGTAACTTGCCAGCACTCAGGCAAGGAATGAATTTTATTGAATTAAATAGTCAGTATTGATTGTTTCATTCACAAAATCGAATGTGCCCGCGAAGTGCGGACAGAGATCGTCCATAATATCTTTGGGTAAATCTATTCAGTAAAAAAGTATAGTCAATAAATTTGATGTCTCCAAAAACATTTACGATACTAACCCCTATCAAAATATTTTCATCATCAGTGAGAAACAGGGAAACATATTTGAAGTTAAGGGGAATATATTTTATAAGCTTTTGAAAAATGAGAAGTCTACGATAAAAATGGGAATCGTAGGAATACGATAAATGTGAATTCTGCTTCTTGCGTGCCAGAAAAGCGTGAAACTGTTCTCCCCACAAATTTACGCAAAAATTCCTTTCTCGCTCTGATTTTTTTGACAAGTTCTGAATTTTTCCCTCGTGCGACCAATTTCCCCTCCCACCTCCCGAAACCCTTCAAGACGGCATGGTAATCGGTCCACAAACCCCAATAACGGTAGAAATATGATTCACTCGTGATAGATCCGCGGGAGATAGAGCAGCAGGGGAAGAGGGGGAGGGAGGTTCAAAGGGGATGAGGGGAGAGGGAGAAGGGGGAGGGGACGATGGGCCTAAATAGCAAGGAAGCGATTCTTTCTCTCTTCAAGCCTTCACGCTCTAGTTTCGCGTCTTCGTATAATTCTCCTTCCCTCACTTTCCTCCGCCCTCCCTCCTCAATCCAGCCTTGTCCCAACTCCCGCCTGACTATTGTTTACTCCAGACTCTTCCCACAATTCGTTGACAAGCAAATGGGTCTTATATTGCGAGGCTACAGGACAACTTAATCGGCCAAATCATGAAACACGATGGCGTGATGAAGACAATCCTTACAGGCAAGTGGACGGGAAAAATAGAAACGGGAGGTCTCGTATGAGATATTTAATACAAGTGATGAAGGGTGTGAAAGAGAAATACGAAGAAACACGAAGACATTAGCTGACAGAATAATTCAGTGGAGAACTGCGTCAAGCCAATCCCAGGATTTCTGAAATTATGATGAAGGCTCAGCAGGGGTTTTCTAACATTTATGATAGGTTTGGATGTAAACGTCGCTTCCTAGGCCATTTCACGCTTCAGCTACGGTATTATATCTTACATCCATGTCTCAAGACACCTGACAGCTTCCTCTTTCTTCTCTTCCCTACTTCGCACCAATTCTTTCTTGGTCTCACGGTGTTCGGCATCTCATTTATAGGTTCCGTTCACATTCTCTTCCTCTTCCAAATAACATCACTGCATTCTTTTCCTTCCCCACCATTTCCGAAAATTCTTGTCACTCGGAGTAGTCTCAAAGTAGACGTCAGTGTCTCAGTATACCCGTTAATGACCACCTTCAGTCGAGTTTTCACGAGGCCCCAAGGGGATCGGGTTGGTGTGGCTAGAGTACTGGCCTCCCACCCCGAGGCCCGGGTTCGATTTCCGGCTGTACGGATTTTTTCAGTGGAAAATCGGTCCCCTTTTGAGTGCCTTGTGGAGGGCACTTCAAGTCCAGTACTCCGTCCATCGGATGGGACGTAAAGTCGTGGTCCCCTTCCCGCCTTTCGTTAAGAGTAGGCTAATTCCGACGCCGGGTTTCTCTCCACCCTTCCTCCGTATCCTGAAACCTCCTACCATCACCCAATTATCCACCTATCCTAAATGGTGCAAATGACCTCAGCTGTCGGTCGCCTCCCCTGAATAACCAACCAACCAACGAGGCCCCAATTTAGGAAAAATTCTGGCAGATCACGTTGCGGTGATATGGAAACAGACACTTCAACCCCTTGCCAAGGTGGACTGTGTCCTATTACGCTCTATCCCTCGTGACGGTTTGGCAGTGATTAAATCCCTATCGCCAGTGGGACCGAAATATGCCACGGTATCAACACATACACCACACCACCTCGTTGTAATTGTTAATCACATTCATGATGACGATGGCCATAGTCCTTGGCCACCACTAAGTTTGATCCCATGTGACTGCCACACATAAAGAATGCCTCCAAATTAAGTGCTTAAAGAATACAGCCATGGCATCCTAGCTCCGTGAGAATGTTAAAAAAAAATTCTTTACTTGACATGAAACCAGTTCCGCGCGCACCCTACATTACTCCGGAGGCATTGAATGTAAATGAGATCGTGGTGTCAGATTTCTGCTGTGAGAAGGCAAGTAGCAGCAACGCAAGTGCATAAAAGAGGAGCTGTCCTGGAATAGACCTTTGTCTGCTCAGTTGCACGCTCGCGTTTGACACCACTGCACCCGCAATTCGCTCCACATGAATGAGACTATGTCGGCATGCATCGGGCGGGATTAAGTTACAGAGAGGTGGAATGGCTTCATTTGCTACAGGAGCTTGCCTTTAGGGGGTATTTCCTCTTTCTGGAAGTGTCTCCTGTTGAAAACGAATGATTTCAAACGAACAGGTGAGTATCAAGAGAAAATCGAGCAATTGAACAATACCGGAGGGAGGATTGATGAAGCGATGTTGCAAATTGATAAAATAACATTGTAGCATTTTCATAGAGATATGCTCCAGCAGGATAGTAGAAGCAGGTACAAAAGTCTTCTGATGAATTTGAATTTCCCCTATCATACAAGTCTCCATACGTATAAAGGTAGTAGTTTCAGGCTTAATTTGGTGGAATATCATAGCGAAAGAAAAAACTGGCAATTTTCCACAAGAATAAGGATTTTTAACCCTTTAACGCCGGTGTACAACACCATCTTCAGGTGAAAATTAAATCTTAAAATTAATCTAAATAATCTATTAAATCCTTATTCTTGTGGAAAATTGCCAGTTTTTTCTTTCGTCTCCATACGTAATTGCATCCGATATTATTTCACATGCATTGAATTTTATTTGACAGTACTAAAATGTTTGCTCCAAACATGGTCATCTTATCAGTGTTCTAAAGTCTGTACCCATATTAACAGGCGTTTCAGACCGGAATAAAGTTAAAGGATGAGAATGGAAGAGTTGGGAGGATGTGTAAAGAGAAACCCGGTGTCGGTATTAGCCTGTTCTTAACGAAAGGCGTCAAGGGGACTACGGCTTAACGGACGAGTTTTGTATCACTCCATCCGACGGACGGAGTTTTGTACTCAAATGTTTTCCACAATACACTCAAGTTGGGGCCGGTTTACCAATGAAAAATATCTTCCGCTGCCGGGATTCGAACTCGGGTCCTGCAGGCTAGAGGCCAGTACTCAAACTATTGCCGGACCTGGAGGTATGGGAACCAGAGAATTCTCGAGAATGATTTTGAGCGTAGGTGGGTGTTGTACGGATTTTTCCACAGACGTTGAAGGATTATCCATGCTTTCATCCATAATGCAATCATTGAATAAAATAAATAAAACTGTTGATATTTGCATGGTGTTACTCCATCGTCAGCGTGTTTATTGTAGAAACTATTACAGTATTATCAAACAGATTTCCCTTAGAAGCAGTTTTCCTTCCACGTGAATTGATAAATAAATATATAAAAAACAGATATGGCTAGCTCTAATTTCAATTTACCCTCAAGAGAAGAAGAACGATGTTAAGTATCAGATTTTCAGGAGATTACTCAATCGAAAGTTTTCGTTTGGCTTTCGAATCGTGAGTGACCCTCCATAACCTTTTTTTGTGAATTGCAAATATTATTATGACCCTATGTCCAGAAGCGGAATATATAGCCTAAAGTGACGGTGTCTGCATCGGACAAACACCAAGAAATTTTAACAGCCGGACGAAGGAACATTTTAAATCTTAATTCGACAATTTTTAGACGAAAAAAGCAATTTCGCAAAACATTTATTACAGAGTAGCCACAAAAGAGATTTTATTGTTAGTATTTTCTGTATCTGCTACTACTGACTAGAACTCAGTGCGCGCGAGCACTTAGGAATTTTTATAAGTACAAAGGACCCTGAAGCTACAGTGGTTAACGAATAGGTACCTGTTCCCTACTTCCTCCCCTATCCTGATCGCAGTCGCCTCGTGTTCCCAACCACCAGTCCCACCACCCACCCTGGCAGTTGAGATATAAAAAAAGAGAGGACCAGCACCATTTCACCTGAAGATGACGATCAATCGTTGAAACCCGGGTCGTGTGCTGCCTTTGTGATCTTTTGCGGTATTTTCAAAAGTTACTTGCATCATTAGCACTAGTTTCACGACACAACAGTTAAAATTGAATAAACTAATACGCTCGGGAAATGCTTACGGTAAAACTCGTCTGAACAAGTTCTACCAAAAGGTTGGAAGGCAAAAGAGAATATAAGCTAGGGAAAAAGCGTGGAAATACTATCCTTTTAGACAATATAAGTATAAGAATTCATTGCAATAAGTATCATATAGGATAACCTTTCAAAACCTACCATATTTCACATTTTACTGAAGCTTAGTGTAAATATGAGGTAGATATAATAAACCTTTAATGTAAGATGAGGTTAATAAACAATTCTGAAAAGAGATTCAACACGAGGTTGAGGAACATTATATACGTACTGCGCCAGAGAATTTATAATATTCATTCTGGGAGAGTTGTGAGAATAGATAAATGGTGCAAGGTGAAACGTTCAAGTGTGATTACTTATGTTTGAGTACTTATTTAGCACATTGAGTATTAACCATCAGAACTTGCTTCCACACAATTTGAATCTTGCCAATTGAAAATTCACTATTCCAATCCGGATATGAATTTCGTGATCATCTTACAATTAAACTTTGACTAGACGGGGCAATATAACCCAGAAAGTTGACGAATCTCAAAACCCTATTATAGCATACTTGCGAATGAGTCTATTCTCTTTCACAAAAGATATTTCTTCGGGCAGCTCATTCACAGGAGAAAGGAAGATCAATATGTCTTTTATGGCACATAAATAAGTTCATTCAGCTAAGATCTTTATGTAATTTCAGAAGTGATCTCAGCTGTAACGGAATTTTGGTCGGCAATCATCTAAATAAGGCCAACGTTCGTAAATAACTTCTGCTAACGCTTCTAATCCTAACTTTCTTTTGGGCCTTCCTTGTTAAGTTTTATGTTACGAGGCATTGGTCGAATGCTGATACGTAACCCGTGTCCTAGTAAGAGTATCTCTCTGCGGTGAGAAGCCTGGACGGGCAGTAAACCAATGTGAAAGTTTTCGAGTCGGGTGCTGGTCGGCACGAGAAGTGGAAAACACGGTCTGAATTTAATCAAGCGTAAACCCTAAATTAGGTTAGACTCATCCAATAAATTTTCAAGGCCACATGTTTTTTCTTCTTTCGAGCGTTTGGTTAACAGCCAATCAATATACTTCAATTCGGACATGGGTCATGAAATGAAATAGGAATGCATTCAGGGCACTTGACCTCATTTCGAGGGAGCATATATAAATGTTTCGGCCGCATTCAGTGTCTCACTCCAAATCTACCTGACAAATAAGCAACAGGTAAAATATAAACTACGATATATTTCCTGGACACGACATAATTTATGAAACCCAAGGTGTAGCTTTATCACTGCTTTCAGCTCGGTAATTCTGGATCTTTTTGACGTGCTCAACTGGTATAACTGCGCGACAAAAAGTACGTACGATGAGGTAGCCAGACACAAATTAACCGGCTCCAAGTAATAGTATGGGTTTACATATACTATAATTTTAAAAGTAAACTCCATCATTTGTTCTTCATATATTTTTGTCCTGAAACTATGCATGATCATTCACGGTGGTCCAGATTTACCTCAATCAAATACATCTACATCTATATCTAATTAAAACCCTGCAAGTCACCATAAAGGTGTGTGGCAGGGGGTGAATTCTAACCAAACATGAACTACATATCATGCATTTAAAAGGATTAGTATTAATATATTGGTCTAAACTTCACCATTTAAAAAGATAAAAATAGCAAAGTAAGGATGCAAAAACCTGAGGTTAGTTGTGTTACCTTCAAGGCCTTATACCAACATTCAACTACCTATGCTATGGATTGATTCACTCGTATTGGGTATATTTACCGCTATTCATATCCCCAATTGTACGAGGAAAAAAAGACATTTTGAATCTGTCAGTTCGGCAATCAATTTCTCTAATTTTGTAATTATGGTCCTGTCTACCATAGTAAGTTGGGGTTCGCAAAATATTTTTAACGTCATCACTGGAAATATTATCTTGGAATTTATTTAGGACACTAATTGTAAGTCTAAATTTCAACCAGCGATCTGACAATGATTCCCATTTTAATTCACTTAATAGACTGGTTACGCAAATATAGTTATCGTACCGTCCCTTTACAAATCTTGACGATCTTCGCTGCACACGTTCAAGTTCGTTATTTAGACCGATTTCGTAGGGATCCCAGCAGCTGGCTGGCAAGCATTGACCGCATTGGTAATATGCTGGCAGCATATTACCAATGCGGTCTAGCAAGGGAAAACTAGCTGGTTTCTCGTACATGATCATCACATATACCCAATACTCTTTTGATGAATCCCAGTATATGATTACCTTGCCCCATTATTTCATGTATGTGTCTACCCCAGGAAAGATCTTGTGTAAGTCATATTCCAAAATATTTAATGGATTTCACGTTAGTTGATTCATTTTGACTTATTTTGTAATTGCTAGGAGAAGAAAAATACTTTTTCCAAAAATTCCTTACAACATATTTTTTTAAATTTAATTCTAACTGCCATGTATGACACCATTTTTCAATTGCTTGTAAGTCATAATTTAAATATTCTTTATCATTTGGGCATAGAAGTAAGTCATCGACAAATGGACGAAGCTTACTTTTGACCACCATATTGATATCATTTATGTACACAAGGATCAGGAGTGGACCTATCACATATGGGACACCAGAAGTGACTTCAATATCCGGGGAGGTAACACCGTCCGAAACAACCCTTTGTACCCGTATATACAAACAAACCACGTGATTCATATATAATTACTAGATATCAGCGCGAAATGCTCTCTGCTTTTTGAATAATGTTCACAATGTAAGTGGTGAAATGCAGAGCCTTCGTAGCTGAACAGATAGCTAAATCATATTAGAATATTTTCATTTATTTTCTTTCTTATCCTTCAACAAGTATAAACAATCATTCTTTGAACAAATACGTTTATAAACTATTACAATTATTACTCAGTTCATATTTAGAATTATTAATATCATTTGAGATTCATTTTCAACACAGTAGGACATAATACTTTTTTCACTGGCGTATTTTCTCCATAATAACGAAATATTGATACATTTTTGCCTCTTTTCGACAATAAATGTGTAATTTTTCTTGCTTAACCAACCAACAATGAGCGGGAGGCCACTGTGTGTCTCAGATTTTTACAAATTATAATATTTCTCTATCCCTTAAATGGATACATAATTTTAAGGTGCTTCACTGCGGCTTTAAATAGGGCTTTTTGTAATAATAATATCAATAGTAATTTTTTTCTGTTAACATATTTTATTCTTGTTTTTTATAATCTTGTTTTTGTCTTTTAGTGTTACGGAATGATAAAAACTAGCAATTCCAGCAATTAAGTTAAAATAATAGTGAAATTATGTTTCATCGTTTGTGTAACATGAGATCGGACGTGGTATTATTATTGCTACATTCGCGATGAATGATACAAGTATTGTGTTTAATACGAGATGTGTGTAATTCCATCTCTACCTTCTTCCGTTCTCTGAATCTGATTATAACAGCAGTATATAATTCGAACTATTTACTAAACAAGACGTAGTAAAAACACTTTTTATCGAAAGGTATGGATTATAGTAAGCAAAACCATAAGAGTTCTAAGACAAAAAGTAAAAAAGAGCAAAAAATATTTTTCAACGTACTTCTAATAAACAGAGCTGAATAATCAATAAGTATTTAAAATAAGTATTAACGCTCACGATTTTAAGTTTAATATCCTAACTGAAGTTGGCACACAGGGTGTAATTTCATAGCATAACTCCAAGAGAAAGATAAGCTAACTTTTTTATGTATTTGTATTCATTATATTTTTTAAAATCCCACTTGATTCTTTAATATGCTAAAACTTATTCGAATATACTAGTGTCTAAATGTATCAAATTATTAACAAAAATTGGCCTTCGTCCATGAAAATATGTTATTAATATCCACAATTTTTATACATGAAGGAGAAAAAGTGCACAGCAGCCTTTTTAAACCCCAAATTAGGTTTTTATAAAGTCTGTAAAACGGACAAACATTTTTTAAGGAAGAGCATGTTCTATTCAACCAACTGTAAAACGTGACATTTTCTCTTTACCTGTAAGAAATTGAGCGTGACAAATACTATAAAGAGCAAATGTTGAGTACATCATGATGGAACCATTAATATATGACATCTAACGATCCTATCTCTCCTCATAGAATATCTCAGGTCATTTTCCTCAAAATAGGTTTTCTCCAGGCCGCAGGCTTAAGACAGTAGTTAATTAATGCCGTACTATCTCATTGCTGGATCAATTAACTGCATTTTAGGGGCACTTTCTCCAACAGCTCTTCACTGCATGCCATTGAATTTCTCTTGATCACACAGCTAGCAGTACGCGAAGGACAGTCTCATGTTTTCTTCCCTCGGCCATCAGGCGCTCATTCATTCATTCGCTCCCGTAAATGCATCGAAAGTTTTCGGCGCATAATTTCGTCTTTTTCGGTGCCATCCCTCGTACACCTTGGAGCCATTACAACATCCCCAAAAATACCCTCCAACCCCACCTCCGACACACGGCGTGACCCCCTTCCGAAGCCAAGCACCTCAGGAGGAACACCTTTATAACTCACCACCGCATAACAGTTGGCAGGCCTGTACGCGCCGCGAGCGACACTTCCAACTTCCCTTCCCCTCCCCGCCCCCCCTTAAAATCCCTGCCATCCCCCTCCCCCAGGGACTCCGCGTGGAATGTGTGTCGGAGCCTAGATTCGGCTGAGAGTTAAGATCCGGGAGGCTATACCCTTCCCCCCGGAAGTCCAGAATTCCCCCGCCTCAATTTCTCTCGCCCCTTCCCCCTCGAAGTAACCTCTCCTCCGACATCTGACCAATGAGGCGTCACCCGAGCGATCACCGCTCCTCTCGTGGCGGAGAAGTCAAAGCAAGAGGCGTCAAAGCGAAATGGCGCCCGCGCGCTGATTTGATCATAGCGGAGGTCGATCAATTTAAATACAACGATGCGTCAATATTGGTGTACTGATACTGTTGGAGAACAGAACACGAAGTATTCTAACTAGTGAGCATGAAAGAAACCTACACATAGTTTAGGGGTACAATTGCAAACAGGTCTTCCCATATGTAATAAATTTCAAATGCATACACTAAGCGATTTTTTATCAGCTAATTATAGACCTTTTGGTATCGGCAGTTTGACGATGAGACATGATAGCCTGATGAAGGCAATTGTGGAAGAACATTTGAACGGGAACAAGCATAGAACAAGTGATGAAGGGTGTGAAGAGACGAAATACGTAGATATGAAGAGATTAAATGATAGAAGAATGGAGTGGAGAGCTGCGTCCAATCAAACTAAGGATTGTTGACAGATGATGATGAAAATAAATAAATCATTTCTCTTGTACATCGTTAACCAATTAACATGGTAAATAATAATGGCTAACTCCAAATCCCATTGGGGCTATATCCGCAAAACGGATATTTGTGCATCGGAAAATTTTCGCAAAAAAATGCTGTTTCGAAAGTAGATGCATTGATCGAAACACAAGATATAAACTCAAAATCCAGGTACATACAATATGTTTCCAATGATTTTTATGGAGACAAGTCGATGAGGCGGGTACTCAATAGAGTAAGGAGTGTCGGTGCTTAAGGGGAAGGAGGGAGACCACAGAGGAGCAGAGAGATTGGAATGGGCTTTCGAACGAATCGCCGCGGAGGGTAACGATCCCGACGCTGACTCAGAGCGGGATTTCCCGGAAACAGCGATGGAGTTGCAACACGAATGGACACAGGTTTCAGGATGCAAAGGGTACCCGCGGACCTCATCCTGCTTGACATGGCAATCCATACCGACCCTTGCGGCTTTCGATTAAGTAACGGCCTTCCCAGAAACTCAGCGAGATGAGTAATCCCCCACGGCTGCAACGAAAGTAATGAGGAAAATCTGTTGGAAGGTTATTAAAACTTCGTAATCAACCGAAGAGATACCAGAAAAGTAACTCTTGTGTCACAAGAGCAGAATGGAAAGGAATGGCATCTAACACTATTGCTCGCAATTTGGCATTGTGCCTAGTGACGCAGTGTTTTAATCCGTATCACACCGTTGTCACCGCGAACTTTCTCTAATCTCCTATTATTTGAACTCAAGTAACCACAAGAGTATTCGATAGAACTCACATTTCAACATATAGGCAATGCGAAGTGAGATATGGAATGGCTGTGGTGCATTTTCATTTCACATTATTTTTTATCCATGGATGAATAGGATACTGATAGGCATTTAAACTTTTTATCCATTTATGCACAATTTACCAGAAAGTCAAGAAAATATAATTAAGATATAGTGTCTTTAATTGTATTTACGAAGTTCTGATGATTCCGAACTTCTGAACTTGTTTGTAATTCCGAACTGGATACTGTAGTATTAGAAATGTGTTTATATGGAGTTGTTTGGTCGTTTTTGAAAAACACGTTTTCATAAAATTGTCTCCAAAGGTATGTAACAAGATATTAATATTGTTCTGTAACTTTTTTTTCTTTCTGCTCTATTCTAAGTCTGTTCAAAAGTAATTGAAATTTAAAAACTTACATTGTGTACTACATAGCCCTGAAGAAGCCGAAATAAAGAGGCGAAACGTTGGCTCAAATTTGTTTTTATCAAAAATGACCAAACAATTCCAAATAAACACATTTCTATTACTACATAAATGAAGTGGTCAGTAACAATACTCGATATTAGAACTGAATTCTGGCAACTCAACTTTGGAGAAAAAGTTTTCTTCTTTCGCGAAATGAGAATTGTTAATGTTTAACAATTTGATGTATAAGTAAAATGCACAATGTGAGATTCTGAAAATACTCAACTCATCTCTCTCACGGATTTCTCGCTTATTGAAACTACATCACGTTGGAGTGATGTGTAAACCTGCGTCGTAGTGTGGCCTAGCATTACTTAACGACTTCAGTTACACTTTTGCTGATCATTTAGCTTCCACTCAGATGTACTGTAGAGGTAAATCTAAAAAAACAATGAAGTACGTGCAGTCAATCATGTTTTTTTTCATTTTCTCAACCTATGTACTTGCAGTGGACGGAAGGACCGTATTTAGACAAGATCGTTGAGTATTATTCACCCAGCTAAGTCCAAATAGTCAATTCTCGTTTCATCCGTAGGCGAAACGGTTGGTGAAGATTTATTCCATTCCGATTGTTATTGCGATGATGCCGAGCGTTTTCATATCGCCTCAACCCTTTCTCTTCCAGCCTGTTGCACCTCGCTAGCTGCAGGCCCACCTTCCTCAATACATATGCCCACCTAACCGAATCGGGCGTTGAAATCCCCAGCCGTAAATAATCGCGGCCGACGAGGTTTTAAAAAAGATTGAGTCACAGTTTCACAACAGTTTTGAGCCTACACGAAGATTTCTACTTCCCGTACGGCTGTTATTTCCTTACTCCTATCGATTAAAAGTAAGAGTATCTTTAGCTCTGGATAAACCACTTATGTGTTAACGTTCTAATTTTAGAGTTATCTTCTCCTAGGTAAACATTTTGCTCTTGGCATACTGAGGCAGGAGAAAATTAAGGGAAAACTTTTACTCGGGGATATCTTCAACTATCTGGTCAGCATCAGTAGCGGGAATGTGTTTTACGGGCAATTCAATCTATTTCAGACTTTGATCAAATTATCACTGGATGAAAACTCTCTTTGGTAATATTCTAGAAAGTTTGAATGCACTTGTAAAACAGAAATGAATTATGTAACTGCTTTCCATTCCTCGTAATATATTTGCTGCTATATCGACACAATATGAATGTAATAAAAATAATGTTGGCCAATTGATAGCATATGGATTTACTTTAGCT
Source organism: Platycnemis pennipes (assembly GCA_933228895.1). Classification (NCBI taxonomy): domain Eukaryota; kingdom Metazoa; phylum Arthropoda; class Insecta; order Odonata; family Platycnemididae; genus Platycnemis; species Platycnemis pennipes. The sequence goes on along the minus strand of OW121854.1, from coordinate 118,696,221 downwards.
TTAGGGATTTACTTTAGGGATAGCATATGTTCCATTAAGAAACAAAATATTTTACTCAAGGAAGGACAAGTTTGGAATTACAGGGTTCATGACCCGTGAATATTCAATGAATGTATGAAAAAAATTATGTACGTTATACAAGTGAGAAAGAAAAGTTTAACATTTATCCCATCATGCCAATAGAAGTCCTCAAATTTACAAAGGTAGCGTTGTGCTCAACAGTGTAGGAACACACTATCTAATGTGTGGGTACATTTATTTTATATCCATTGCTTAAAGAGGTTTTACCTATTCTGCAAGGTAAAAAAAACTAAAGAGTCCTGACTAGCATCTGTTCATGCTCTCCACCTCTTCACGAAAGTTCACTTCTTGTCAGTGGAAGGCAAACTTATTTGACGATCAGGACCAAAAGATAATTTGTGCTAAAATTGTTCGAACCTAAAATTCTAGAGGATACTTAAAAATAGAGTGTATGCCTACTACTTTTCTGTACTATTTCGAGTGTTCCCGCTACTACAACAGTAATGATGAACATTTTCGTTGGAATGGATAGTGTAATGAGGAGAATGTAATTCGCAAATTTATGATAATCTGTTTCACTAACAAGGAGTACAACGGCACAAGCATTGGGGGTCGATGAAACAATTTTTTGCAGCACATTAAGAAAATTCTGTAAACGAGTATGTGCATTTTAATTCACTGACTGTACACATTTGCTACATCGATATCTTTTGCGACCTACTTTTGGAAGCGCTTGGTACTCATCGTGGTCCCAATGCATCACGACAATGGGAGACTTTAACGGCTGCTCCCAAGACTCTCGTGGGAAGTCACAGCCGTGGACTACCGAAGAAGTCATTGTGGCCTCACCGGTTGACGCCTTTATTTCCCCCAGGAGACCTCTCTGGTGGCGGCTTCAGAACCTGGAACATACTGGGCTACTATGTCAGCACGGTGAATCGCAACAAAAAGGACATTCAAAGCCGTGAGCGGATGAGGAGTGATGTATATAGGTAGTAAGGTACTCGCTACTGGAGCGAAACCGAAGGCACGTGCGGCAGGAGGAAAAATGCATAAGTGAGCGGGAAGAGACGAAAAAAAAGAAGAGATGGGAACGGGGGAGAGTGAGTTTGCCGCGTTTACTTTCGCGAAGATCGAGAGTTCTTCCCTCCGCGTTCTGAATCGGCGTTTCCGCAAAATGGTGACAGCGAAGAAGGAATGAGAAGAGGTTGGGGGAAGGAGCTAACGGGTAATTGGAGAAGGGGGAGGGGGCACTTGCACCCGCAGGGGGAGGGGGACGCGTGAGGAGCTAGGCACGCCCGCATCTTTTTTTCGAGTGCTGACCGTAAAAGCGGAAACCCTGACTGACTATTTGAGCGCGTCATAGTCTATAAAGCCAGTCGAGGCGTACGGCATCGCTTAGTTCCGCAGCTCGTCCCTCTCAAGAATAGAGACTTCAACGCTTGTCCTCTAAGAAGACACCCTAGTAACGTTTTGCCTTCATCGTTTCTTCATCTACATCTACATCTACATAATACCCTGCAAACCACCACGAGGGTGTGTGGCAGGGGGCGATCTCTCACCAAACATGCACCACACATCATGCATTAAAAAGGAATAGTATTAATATAGTAGTCAGAACAACACTATTTAAAAAAAAAGATACAAATTGCTAAGCAAACATGCAAAAACATTCTGTTAGTAGGGTTAGCTTTAAGTACTCATACCAACATGCAGCTACCAATGCTATTCATTGCTACTCTCTGATAGGACATATTTACCGTTATTCGTATCTCTAATTGTTCGAGGGAAAAAGGACATTTTGAATCTATCAGTTCGGCAATCAATTTCTCTAATTTTATGAATATGGTCCAGTCTGCCATAATAAGTTGGGGTTCGTAAAATATTTTTAACTTCATCACTGAAACTTTGGAATTTGTTTAAGAGATTAAGTCTAAATTTCTAAAGTTCTTGTTCCAGAGTATTTTATTACAGACACATCTGTCTTGGCATAAACTTTTTCACAGAACGTACTGATATGGTTTAATTCCTTCAACTATTTTTAATTTTATGTTTACCACCATACCTTAAATGCCTTTCATGCCTTAATATTTTTTCTGAATTTTCCGATCTGTATCAACATGTTCCACTTACCAAACCATGTGTATCAGTAACACGAGAAACAATAGACGATACTTATGCATACATGGTTGACCGTTGTTATTATTCCATATGATCAAAGGAAACTGCAATGATCTTATCAAACTGAGAGAATGAGGTGAACGTGTCTATGGTGGCTATAACAGTGATATAATATTGTTTTCAAGCTGTTGGTCAATAAATGGTCATCCATATGGCAATGAAAGTAAACGATTCCCGTTTTCTGGCAATGAAAAAATTGTGATGGTGACATACCTACAGTCATGAAAGAGCAGGTAACGAAATTTGTTTTTTGGTGGTCAACCTAGTCGGTATACGTCATTGAGTACAATTTCTATCCTAGTGATTTTTACTAATTTGAGATAAAGTAGGATTTTTCAGCTTGGAAGAATCCAATTTCTTTTTACCTTTCAGGCTTCGTCTAATTGCACACGGCGAATTGTTTTGCAGTTGTTCGGACGAATAAAGCAAATATATTATCACAGTTTTGGAATGCATTAACAGAAAATAAGGCTGAAATAGCATTACATTGTATCCTGAGACCAAAATTTGCAATACGCAAATTGTCAAATCTTGCCACTAATGATGTTAATAATAAGTGATGGTACTCCATCACGTCAAAACTTGCGTCGAATTGCTCTAAAATTCGTCACTTCTCTCGTCAGTCGATTCTCCATAATTTTTAGATGGAATCTTAAAATTGATTGGAAAGTAGGGCACCACCACCATAAGAGGATACTAATGCATTGCAGGAAGCATGTAAAATAATAATAGTATGACAAGTGATACTATCACCACTGCATAAATATCTCTCGCATTTGCTTCCCTTGAATTTTTATCGCGTTGCATAAGAAGTAAAACCAACGTGACATAGAGGACTCATCAATTGGTGAGTGATCCCGCTTCCAGCATACGGTGCTCTCTATATCCAGCCAAAATATATAGATAAGGATTCCAAATGGTTATCTTACAGTGGAGATTATTAAAGAGCATGAGAAAGCTATCGAAAATATTCCTCGTCCGCTTCAAGGGTCCAAGCCCTTTAATACTTTCTGTATTTCTGTCTTTCTAATACTAGTTGTAAATGATGAGTATCTATACTGCCAAACCCTGTAAATGGCAATGAACTGAGTGGAATAAAACAACTTACCATTGAGTCATCCTAGCACTAATGAAAGTGAAAAATTGTTGTGGCTCAATAACCGTAGAGATGTACCATTTTATAGTGGTTTCAGCTTTCGTGTGCACTTATTACAGACGTGTACACATATAAAAGTTTGAGGAAAAATAATGTTCACATCATTCCCAGTGATAGTATTATACGTATAACTACCAATATAAATAATGCATTCACTGAATATGAAGAAGATAAGCTATAACCAGCACTTTTTCTACAGCTGAAGAAATGTTATGTTTTACTCATAAAGCCTACTTTTCTAGTAGTTAAGGTAATTTTTGATGGAATACACCTGCTCTACTCGATTGTTCGAGGAACTGTTTTCTTTATTATGGAAATGATTCATCAATCTTTTTTGTATTTTTTCCTATATTGGTGCGTCTCCAACAATCGCTTTTCCTTGCCAAACTCGGCCGACTGTTTTTAGGAAATGCAGCAATAATTACCAACAAGTTGCCATATTACTTCACGATATGTCATAAAATATGATAACTCTTGGGTTTCAGGTGCTCCAACAGCTAATAACTTATGGCACAATCTAACCTAAGCTGTGAAACCTTAGACGAATAAAACACACTCGCCCGAAGAACCCGCGATCTTTGGATTCCAAGGACGGCCTCCGTCTACCGATCTGGCTGGTATGACCATCAACCCGGTCTACATTGTCCCTTGCATTTTCACTCGATTCTCCTCAATTTATAAATCACTCATTAATAGGTGCAACAAATTATGAAAAGAGTTAGAATCTCTATAACTGAGACGTCCCTGAGGACTATACGATTGAAGAACCTTTCTCATAAGTAATCAAAGGACCTCATTCGGTTAGAGGGCAAAAGCCGTGTGGCCCTCGATCTTATTCTCACAGTACATATCTCCACATTTTGATCCAATTACACATTAATTTTCTCTCAGCTTGACATACTTCTCATGCTTCATATTCAATTCCACGTCCAGACAGGAATCGTCTCAACTGATGATGATAAGCACATTATTCACGGAGGGAATGTCTGCATCTGCTGAATTTTAGTCCCGGAGCCAAGAATAGGTCAGCATCAGACTGAAAATCTCGCTGCATGATCCATGGATGAGAAACACGGAATACATTTGCGTAAATAATACAAGAAAGTTAAACACGAACATCAGTAACTTAAGGAAACAGGAGAGCTAATACGAGGCTTGAGCGCGACTCACGGATTAGTTATATGTTCGAGTGACAGACAAACGTAATGGGAGTATAGTCCGTTGATTTTAAGTTCATAGTAATGATAAATTTTAATATTTCAGAAGCAAATAGCATGTGAATGGCGAATAAAATGTCGAAGGATTTGGAATTGAGGAAATACTCACGGAAGGACCCAATATCCTTTATTCAACGACGAATTAGGTGGTCTGGCAGGAGTCTATCCCATAAGAGGATGGCGTAAGTGAATCATATTTAATATCAGGAAGGTTTTCTTATAAGTTCACCTTATAGGCAAATGCTGTAGACACAATTAGTAAATATAATATATTATTCCCGGCAAGTATGGCTTACACATAATCTTATTCGCTTAATTTAAAGTATCTTTTTTAGATAAGCATTCGCTCCTTTTATGTTGCTATTCCTTTTATTTACCGTCATGATGTTTAAGTTTGCCTTTTTGAGATACCTCACTACATCTAATATTGTGAAATTGAACGTGGAATTTTTATAAAGATAGACTAAGGACATCATCAATGGTGGTTGTCTTTTATGATATTGCCTCCATATGTAAGCAATTTCTGAATATTAGCCCACCTAAAATCAGTTTTGTTATAAAATACGAGCGGACGAGCATTTTAAGAAATACAGTGATACCACGGCTCACGAATCCTTGGCTAACGAACATGAATTTACTCACGAATGTTTTAGTGGAGGCACGTGCCAACATAGCGCAGCCGCGGAGTTTCAGAACTTTAGCGCCAATTATCTTCAGAATTACTGTTGTTAGGGTACGATGAATCGGTTTTCGCCTCTGAATCACTGCCCTGTGCGCGAATATGCTAAAGGAAAATTCAAATACAGTAATACCTCAGCTAGCGAATGTGATTCCGGAACGAAATTCCGAAACTGTATCCACTCATCTTTTTTTCATTTTCTCTCAGAATAATATTCACTGTTGGAGTCGACGAGGGCACTCACTACGCTCAAGGAAAAAATCGTATTTTTCTCTTTTGCTGCCGTGCCTTTGCTTTATAGTCATCTACATCTACATAATACCCTGCAAGCCACCATAAAGGCGTGTGGCAGGGGGTGATTTATCACCAAACATGCACTACATATAATGCATAAAAAAGGAATAGTATTAATATGCTAGTCTAAACTTCACTATTTAAAAAGATAAAAATAGCATACTACGCATGCAAAAACATTCTGTTAGTAGGGTTAGCTTTAAGTACTCATACCAACATGCAGCTACCAGTGCTATCCATTGCTCCTCTCCGATTGTACAAATTTACTGTTATTCGTATCTCTAATTGTACGAGGGAAAAGGGAAATTTTGAATCTGTCAGTTCGACAATCAATTTCTCTAATTTTATGTATGGTCCAGTCTGCTATAGTAAGTTGGGGTTCGCAAAATATTTTTAACATCATCACTGAAAACATGGTTTTCGAATTTATTTAAGAGATTAAGTCTAAATTTCAACCCGTGATCTGACAACGATTCCCATTTTAATTCATTTAATAGACTGGTTACGCTAATATAATTATCGTATCATCCCTTTACAAATCCATCCGATCTTCGCAGTTCGTTATTTAGACCGATTTCGTAGGGATCCCATACACTGGCAGCATATTCCAAATGAGGTCTAACAAGGGAAAAGTAGCTGATTAGCTAAAAGTAGCGATAGTCATGGCCATCTTCAGTGACTCTACTTAGTCAATGATGTCTAACGCCAGTTTCCACCCACATTTTTGTGTGCGAATCACCCATTTTATACGTCCAGTCATTCCCCCGAGCGTTACCAGTCTGAGCAATTTAGTGTTTTTGAAAGTGGACCCCCTCCCTTCCCTCCGTGGGGAACGCGAAGGCATGTGGTCGTGGACGAAGGTATCGGTAGTCACATCCCCGGCAGAAGCCGCAGAATCGGGAGTGGCTCACGGAAAGGAAGGAAGATGTTGGAGGAGGAGGGCAGAGAAAGATCGCGGCGTCCGCAGTAAATGCCACTGGAACACGACGACTTTCTCCGCCGATGTCCACCTGATTCGACGCCGTGGAATTCTCCTCTCCCCCCGAATCTTGCCGCGGCACCCATAGCACCCTCCACTTCACACCCTTTTCCCTCCCGAAAAAAATATGGATAACTGGGGTGTTAGACTTCACAAACCAAGTAGACTCGGTGAAGATAATCATGATTATAAATCGAAAGAACGGCAGAAAAAGTCATGAAAATACGATTGTTTTCCTCAAGAGGGTTACAGAAAAGAGAAGTGAGTGACTCGACTCAAATAGTGAGGATTATTCAAAGAGAAACTGAAAAAAGAAAACAGGACAGAGTGTTAATTCTACTAACGAAGAGAGTGCGTCAATGCAAAGCTATCGAAGCCAGGATTAGGTAAAATTAATCATCATCATCATCAGTCAACAATCCTAGGGTTGGTTTGACGCCGCTCTCCACTCGATTCTTCTGTCGGCCAACCTCTTCATAATAACGTAATTCCTCTCTTTCACATCCTTCACAACTTGTTCCACATATCTCATACGAGATCTCCCTTCGCCCTTCTTACCGTTCACCTTACCCTCGACGATTGTCTTCGTCAGGTCATCGTGTCTTAAGACATGGCCGATTAAGTCTTCTCTTTTGAGTTTTCAACAGACTTCTCTTTTCCCCGGCTCTTTTTAAGACTTTTTCCTTTGTCACTCGGTCGATCCATTTCATCTTCATCATTCTTCGGTAGGAAAATGCATACTTAACGAAAATAAAATATATAAAAGAGCGTAAAAAATCCGGACCAGCGATAATTCGGATTCGATTCTGGAAAATAATCCCATGAAGATAATTACTTGTACATCTCTACATGTTATTTTAGTATTGATTAGGTAATTTACTTAGCGAACTTGTCATAACATATAATACATTACCGGTTTCAATCATCCGCTCCACTACTGAAGCAATAAGAGTAAATTATGAACGGTTTTAGTAAGCTTGTTCTACATTGAAGACATCAACGTGTTGGTCAGCATTGAAGATGTCAATCATTGGTTCAATTCAAAACTCTGGACAATTTGATAATCCAGAAGGGGTAGGGTCGCCGTTAACTCGGATTATTGACGTTCAAACCTTACACCGACCCTGGGTCGAAATCATAGGTATGTATAACATACATGACCATTCAAGGATAATTCAGAATGGGTAATAATGTTTTATTGACAAACACCACAGTAAGTTGAGAAAACCCGCCTCTGGCCTCAGTCCTCAGAATTACTTCCATTTATCCTTTATTCCATCGAACTGCGACCATGTGGTCTTGCATCCCCAATTCTCTCACGAAACGTATAGTATAGAATTCACATATTAAGATGGTTAGGTCCACTAGGAACTGAATAAAGATTTGCGTAGTGCAGTGTTAAAATCTCCGGATCCCTGTTTCAACTTAAATAAAGCATATTCTGGCATATTTCTTAGAGGCAGAACTACTTTGGAAGCCATGTATGTCACAGCAACAAAACTTGGACAACTTATCCTACTGAGTGTATTTTATTCCCTAGGCTACATTTAATCAGAGGTGTTCTCCACTGATGAAATTGACCTTCGATTTGGAACTTATACATGCATCGAGGTAGCTATGATTATTTCCACATAACTGAGATATTTTTTATTCAATCACGACTGAGTGATCACGTATATTCGCCACGCATCCCTACTCTGCATCGTATAATAACGTTTACATTACAATGGAAGAGCGAGATGGGGCCTCATTGATATACAGTATCGTCTGAGTATTGCTACCGATGCAGCACAACAACCAGCATGCCTTTCATGATCATGATGTGGAAAGACTGTAGGATGAAATCGGTTTCTGATAATAGAAGTACTACGATTGAAACTTCAGATAACATAAGATGTCTTTCTTTAAAAATCCCAGTTCATTATGAGTGTGTGTAGAAAACTGATGAAATACTTGGATGAAGTTGCGACATATTTTTAAAGTAAGTTAGAGAAAGGAAAAAATCAAATACGCATTGAGAATTAATATCCGTGAAAATTATGGGAAGGATCTTAAGATGTTGCGGGGTAATAAAGGCTAGGGAGAGAGGAGAGAAAGGGTGGAGCGGGAGGTATTAAATTGAGTTTTCTACCGAGTCAGAGATTCGTAGGGTCGAAGAGGCTATAGTCTAAAAAAGGTTAGATATTCAAAGAGAAACACTCGTTCTGAAGGTTAATCAAAGAGATAGACAAATTTATTTCAGGGTTCGGGGAAAACCACCGTTTAGAATGCATTGTCCATCTGATTTGGCGAACTCGATAACGTTTAAAGGAGAAAAAGTGAAGAACGTTTTTCATAATTCATTCTGGAGTAGACCGCCCCTTTTTTTCGAGCCCCAAGTACTTAAATGTTTCAATAAATTTGTGAGAAATATATATTTGTGCGAAAAATATGCATAACGTTTGCGACTCTTTTTCGCTGCATATCGTTCATACGGGTGGTGAAATTCAAGCTATCGGTCTGTACGTTGATCGTCGACTGCTGATTACCCGGGCGTACTATTCAGCCTAGCCTGAAGATCCCTTGATTAGGGAAAAATGCTCGGTATTGGAAAGATTGTTTCAAACCAGTTTTTAGTGACCTGATTTGATGTATATAAAGGAAAACTTTCCATCCCGCTACATAAAAAGTATCACATTAAAATAATTAAAGTGTATTCAGCGTGTATAGAATTTCGTTAATGCATTCTAATGGCTGAAGCTTAATAGAATAATTTGATATCTTCTTTGGTTTCGTATATTTGGTTTGATTTGGCATATTAATCCGTGGTTTTTACCAAGTGGAAATACAATATACCCAAAGTTTTGAAGGAGGATATGTATGTCAAATCTGGCGCGGCACATTGAAATTGAGCAATTGGAACTAGCTGCGAAAAACCTTCGCAGAGTAACCTGCTGGTATGCACAGAAGCATAATTTCCACGGAGAGAAAATCATTCCCCTTGAACGGGGTTCCGGGTTCGTGGTCCGGTCTAGATGAATGATTTCCCTGCACAAATTCTAATAATGAGGTTCATTATTCGTTATTTTCTATGAATTCGTCTATAGATCCCTCATATCCACAATCAAGGCCATTGATAACCAATGCTGGTGATTTTTCCAGTCAATAAACTTTCAAAAAAATAACGATGTATCTGTGTAACATTTTTGATCCTTAAGGTTAAATGATATAGTACAAGGAAATAATGCTTGACTGATATGTTCAACTTTAATTTTAGTGATATGAGACAAACCATTCTAATTTACTGCAAAATATTGTAATGAATTAGGGTAACATATCTTATTAATTCTGGCATCAAATTACCTTTACTAATACATAACATTGCCGCAATTTAGTTTACTGCGGTGAGTGGTTCAGCCAATTATTTTACCTGAATCCGAGTTTAAACCTTTCATTCCATGATCTAAGCCGTGTGCTCTGTAGCCATTTCGTTTCGATAAAATGCTAATGGTTACTAGCTGTAAAGTGGTGAACCTGCAGTGTTTAGAAGTATGGCATTAGGATAACGCAGGGCAATAAAAGCTACGGCCCAGGCCTAATTCACACCTTATTCCTACTTAATATCAGACGTCCACTCTGCTCCTTCTGTAGACTGTAAAAATATGCTCAATTAGCATGTCTATTCCTTTTCATTATTCCCACATGTTATTTCATTAGTTTTTCGTTACGCTTACTTCAACCTAAAAATAGTGGCTGCCCCTTAACGAAAATAATGATCCTGGTCATATAAATTCCATAACATGAAACACTCAGTAGTAGTGTCTTAAGGCTCCTTAACCAAAATAAATGTTTTTACAATGCTTAGGAATTGAATAGGAAGATAACACGTACACACAAGTGAATTACGAAACGAAGGAAGTTAATTTACAAATATGGGGCGGAGAGGCGAACATTTATTTGTATAGGTAACAAGTGTACTTCGAAGTGGATCATTTACACTATCTCGCAATTCAGGCCCGTTCTTTGCCTGAAATGTTTTCTTATAATATCTTAAATTGTCTACTTCGCTTAATCTGGGGAGCAGCTCAAGTACTTTTTAGTACTTGAGCTGTATTACGCTATAGTAATAGAGCTGTATTGAGCTATAGTAACTTGAGCTACAAGTATTATGCCACTTGTTGATATAGGATGTTCCTGCCTCATCATTGGTTCGAAATCTAACAACATAAATAGTAATACGTTGAAATAATTTCTGCTGAAAGACCTCAATTGGTTGTGCCTGGAGTACTATTTATACCACTTCTCCCTCCATTCAAAATCCGACCCCTGGAACGGCCTCCCGTTAACGGCTACCACGTCCTGGGGGCGCCCTCAGGGTCGAGCACGGCCACGGGCCGAATTTCGCCCGCCACTCGCCGGAGGGAAGTGGGGCGCCGGAGTCCGACGCGTTGCCGGCCCACTCGAGTATTCGGGCGGAGACGCCATGGGCGCCGAACCCTCCCTCGTTAACCACCGCGGGCCGACCGACCATGCGACACGATTCTCCCGGCGTCCCGCAGGATGACACCCAGGGGTGGGCGGGAGGATTGTGCCGGACAGGGGGGGGGGATGAAATGGGGGGGAGGGAGATGCAGAGCACGCGATGGTCGGCGATCGAGGTCGCAGTCGTCGTAGGCTGCGTTCGAGGCGGAGAAAGCGTGGGTGGGCCTCTTCTTCTCTGTCGTCTTCTTCTTCATGGGCTAGTATTAATGTGTGGGGGGGAGGTGGTCGGATGGGTTTTCAAGACGAGAGGGTGGAATCGGCGCGGTGCGTAACTCGCGAGGCACTTCTGCGGACCATGAAGTGGGGACGGACGTGAAGTATGGCCAATTGGCCCTCTGGCGGCCGGGCTGGTGTAGTGGTTAGAGTACTGGCCTCTCATTCGGAGGGCCCGGAATCTAATCCCGACACTGGAAGATATTTTTCGTTGGTAAATCCGCCGTTGAGAGAGAGCATCCGAGTTCCGTACACCGTCCGTCGGGTGTGGCATTAAGCCGTGGTCCCCTTGGCGCCTTTTCGTTAAGAGCAGGCTAATACCGACGCCGGGTTTCTCTCCACCCATCCACCTTTCCCTTCCATTGTTCCTTTCCTCCTGAAGCGTTTATTAGTGTGGGAACTGACTGAAGAATACAGATGATGAGCGGGGTCGTTCGATTTGAGGACGTCTAAACCGTGTGCCGCTCCCTTCATCTATGACCTCTGACTAGTAGGTACTGAATGCAACGGTGCCCAATCTTGAGAGCATTCTCGTTTTTTTCCTCATCAGCTCACATAAAGACAGTTCGTGTTGAGTTACAAAACAAGGAGGAATTCCATTAATGTGTTCGTTCATTAGTATTGGAATTGCAAGAGATGTAACCTGTGGACGTCCTCAATTTTTTTCGTATCCATTCGCTACCCAAGACTGATCTAAAATAGCATATCAAAGACACATTATTTCATCTCTTGTGAATTTATGAGGGATATTCGTTCATATCGGTTTAAGGTGAATATAAATATGTTTCCTGATAACCACTGTCATTATTCGTTTCTCAGTCATATAATTTTAAAATTAATATTTAAGTTATCTTGACAGTCAGCCGGGCATAGGCGAGAAGCATTCTATGAGAAGAGAATGAATTATAATTAAACAACCACTGGGTGTGTTACATGCATATGTTACCTCACACATGAGCATCAAAGAAGAATGTAGCAACGAATATTTTTTGTGAAAATGACTTGAAATCAGAACGTCAGTTAAAAGGGACACGCGTTGGTATATGAAAGCCTATGAATGTATGGAATGTACAATCTATGCACGCGTACTATGGTATATGAAAGCTAAAACTCCAACTATATTTTTATTATTTAAAGCTAACTTTATTCCGTTGATCAAGAATAATCGCAGAAAACATTTTAAGTCCGAAAATCGGCCTTGAGGTTCCATCTCTGCTATTTTCCTTTCCTTTATTCAGCCCCAGGATATATATCAGTCAAATAGTCCTTATGGAAAATTAATCTAAAAAGTCAAGTAAATAAAATTGTTATAGCAATATCACTTCATATTTTTACACTGAGTGACATTTTTCAGCTGTTTATACGTGCTTAAATTGAAATTGTGTCAGTGTTTATACCGGACCATTCCAAGTTGCACTCAGTTTTCACTCTGAGTAAGGTGAGCAAGATGCCTCTCGAAACGTCGGCCATGAAAATGAAAAAAAACGCGGTGTAAAGCCCGATTTAAAGTGACTACAATCGCTGAAATTTTATTGTTTTAACATAACAAGCTCCATAATAGTTCTTCAAATAGCTTTGTTTATATTTTGCATTCCAAATTTTCTACTATATACCTGCTACTTTTTTTGACCCGATATTCGTGAATAAAACCATTGAAAAAACTGACTGCAAAAAAATCGAGGGAATAGCTTGCACTGTGAGTTCAAATCCCCCAAAATTTGGAAAAGAATTTGGAATTTAGAAAAATCAAATACAACAGCTACGAGTGCTAAAACATCTTGGGCATTATCAAAAAGAATGCCGTGATGTTGGTGGTCGAACTGTGCCCGCTATTCATAGTAAACTAAATGAAATCACTTTCTGGGTTGCCTCCGGAAAAGCAAGTGCGGTAGTAATGATATCATGTAAATTAACAAATAAATGTGCTGAATGTGGGAAAACACTAACTCATTGAATTCGTCAAAGTTGAATTGTGACGCACTGCGTTTAAACACTTAGTTTCACAGTCGTGAACAAACGGTTATACCTAAGTACCAAGACACTTTTCAACAACGTTGTAGGTTTTAATATCTATTTTTTCTATCACCATTGAAATAAATCGGTACCGTTGAATCGTAGCCTTTCCAACTCATGCCGTTAGCAGTAGGCTGTTTCATAGAATTAGGGAAACAAAAGTTAGTCAACCATTGTTCGGTCTCAATTGGTAAAAGAACATACCTACTTTCTTTTCTTTTAATCGACTAATGACAACGTACTCTCCAAGCGTTCTGCGTTGAGTTGGACAAATGGAGGAACGAAGAGTTTAGATGGATGTATTCTCGGCCTCCCGCGAAGCCTAGAGGTCACACACAGTGGAATACGTTTATTTTAATGCTCATGGAAGAGGAATGAGAAAAATAGGAATTAATAAGGCGGAGATGCCGGCGAACCAGTTGAAAATATTCCACGCCCCAATAACATTCTAGTGCAGAAAATTTTTAGAACGAAAAGGAATTATCAATACATCTCATCAAACACTACGGTTTGTTAGCGATTGGGTATTCCACTTTCTATTTTCCAAGTAGCACAAACTAAGCACCCAGTTGAAAGATGCATGTATCAGATGCTATAAGGGATAAATTAGAGAAAGCCTTGTTAAGTATTTAAATTTAAATATTTATTTATTTCGAACTGAGTTTTAAGATTCGACCACTTTAATTTGAACCATGATCATCAGTTTCCGCGCAAAATGCCTAATGATAACCCTGCGCTTAATCTCCTCACCATCGTGAACTCCAGCACCTGTCCTTCTAGTGCCGTAAATCACTGACCTTCTGCAAGGTTCAATATTTCACCTTTCCTTTCATTATATGTACCCTTTCCTTTACTTTACCAAACCAACGCAACGGGATAGTAACTGAATACCGGTAATCTTATGGATGTGTTCAAATGTAGATCTCATTCTTTGAAACTCATCACATAAAATTGTGTTAAATTTGGTTTAGCATAATTAACAGTTCCCTTTTCACTAACATTAATAGCATTGCGCAGTATTGAATCAAGCACTCTCCTAAGAAAAATTAACTCATTTCATAAATTGTTCATCTTCCTTAATCAGCCTTAATCGTACATTACCAAGCATATTGACAGTATTTGTTCTGGCACCATTAGGAACCGCTCTTTTGGTGTCTCAAAAAAACCTAAATTTATTTTCCTAACTGAATTTTAGTTTGAATGGAAAATATGTGAATCGTAGATTAGACCCTGTGGATTATCCGAAGCCCTTTTAATAAGACTGAAAGTGAGGAATCTCGGATCATTTTCAGATTTATCGTAGTTATCACATCCCATAAAAATAGTCGATAGCAAAATTTCTGCAAAGAAATATTCAAGGTTTCTTCACCCCCAAAAAATTGGAGAAGTTGAATTTTCATGTTATCGAGATAATGATTCCTCATCACGATTGACATTTCATAGGTATGTCAATGAATTTTACAGATAAACTGCTCCAGTGTTGTAAACTTTAGGTGCTAAAAAATCTTTATTTTGTAGTTTTTTGTTTTCAATGGCCATGTTAGTAGCCTACGTAACGTACTCGACAAAAACCACCAATTAATTTATTAAATAAGTACGCTATGAACTGCTAATGTGATATATTGCAAATGATAAGCATGATCAGGAAATTATTCAATGCGTTGTAGCAGTACTCTTGTAGGCCTGATAGTAATCAGCGTAGTTGAAGCATGAATAGAGCCGCACTAAAACACCTCAGTAAACCCCCTGTGCATTTCCTATCATTTCTGCGAATAACTGAGCGTGGAGATTTTACAAATGTCATTAATCGGGCAGATTTGTTGCACCATATAGGTCTTGCCTGCATAACCTGCAAGCTAACTGCTGGAACTTTGATAAAACAGTAGCGCAGGTGTTGCCCTCCTTCCTCTAAAGATCTGCTTATGGGACTGAATTCTACCTATGAGATATCAAGTTTAAAAACATTGCTTGAGTGTTTATTTTTTTAAGGTTTAAGAAGTCCTGGTTCGTCATGATTAGCTGGAGTGAAACTATATCCTGGCTGGCAATATCTTTGTTGGTACTTCGAGCCGAAATAGCTCAAAAGGTAGAGCATTAGACTGAAGGTCTAAAGGTCCCTGGTTCAATCCCAGGTTTCGGCCAATATTTGTGGGATTTGGCGTCAATGTGTGACCGTGTCTGCCAAACTCGAGGACGCGGGTTCAAATCCCGCCCGGGTAGGATATTGTTTTACTTCATAGTCCTATTTTCGTTCGGCAAATGAATACATGTTTAGTATTGTTATGACTAATTCATTATCCCGCTGTTCAGAGTCATTCGAAGTGTAGATGACCAATGTCATAAATATTTATATTTCAATTCACTAACTGCTGTTGAAAAACGACTGTTTACACGATGGTGGAGGCAATAGTTGATATATTGACTGCATGATGAGATTCCACGCTATTTCGTCAAGACTAAAAATTATGATTTAGAGGGTTTCAATAATACTTTTTAAAAGCGCTATTCCTTTTCATATCTTTTATGTTAAAATAGTATCCGACAATTCCATTCAATTGTTTTTAGCATGCCGCAAGTTCCTCAAGTTTAATTTTGACATTGAAGAAATATTAGCCTTCCCTAAAACCTTATATCGGAAGATTCCCAAACCAAGATGAATTATGGGCATGGTGGAAGATTGAAATGAATTTAATGAGAAGAAATATTGAGGAAATGCAGACGTTCATTGAATGGCAGAGGCATATATCACGCCCCACTTTCTGATCTATGTCACAATACCAGATCATTTGAATGCTACTTCATCCACGTAATGCGCAACAACTGCATCTATCTATATCTACGACATACCCTGTAAGCCACCTCAAGGGTGTCTGGCAGGGGGTGCATTCACACTAGGAACAATGACACAACAAACAAAAATGAACAACGCAAAACAAACACCACACCAAAGTAGTTTGGGGAAAAAAAAGAAAAAAAAACTACCAAATCCCAATCATGCAGGATACACCCACGAATACCATGCATGACTTTAAATCCGACACCAATTTAATAGATACTAATGCATGCAAAAAAAAGCAATGTATGCGAGTAACGCATTTATTTGAACATGCAGGAATAAAAAAATACTATCGACCTACTCTGAATATTACCTCTATAATTATTACCGATTAACGCGATGTCTAACGTTCTCATCTAAGATCGCACGTGGAAAAAATGGCATTTAAAACCTGCCCGTCCTGCAATCTATCTCCTAAATTTTATTAGTACGATTAACTTACCGGACCCAGTTCGGGTAACCGAACGGTGCACTCTAAATTCCTTTCATGGCTGTATTACCTCATCGGAAAGAGCCCAAAAGGAGACTGGCAACGTGGCACTAACTGCCATACGCCTCCCGGCGACCATCACTGTGCATCGGGGCATACGGCCCGAATGCTGCCATGGTGCACGAACAGCAGGCAGATGTAAATGGGTGTAGTCAACCGATCCGTCTGCTTCCTTCCAAAATACGCCCTCACACCCCGCACCACTACTATTCACATTTCCCCAAAAGACCACTCCCCGTTATAAGCGTCCTACTCCACTTATTTACATCGCCCCCCCTCCTCCTTTCTCCTTTTTCCTCCCTCCCTCCCTCGCCTCCCTCCTCCCCCTCCCATGCCAGCACTCTTCCAGCCGTCTCCCCCTCCCCCCGGCTCTTTTACAGCTAATTCACTTTTACTGTTTCCTTCTCCTCCACCGTCCTTTCCCCTCCTCCAATCTCTGCCCCCCCCCACCCACCCAACCCCCCTTCCGCCATTTCGTGTGGCGAGAAGTGGGCCACTACGGCTGTGCCCACGTCACTCCGACCCGATTCCCATCCCAAGAGAGGGGGGGAGGGGCGAAAAAAAAATACAGAGGGCTTCCCTGAATTCCATCTTGACCCATTATTCCCTTTTAAGTCTTGCCGACCCGAGCGAGAGGAAAAGGATGCCGTTCTCAAGACACTTGACGGTGTTTGGATCGGGGGTGTATCGCGATGTAGTGCCTACCAGCATGAGGAGACTTGGACGAGCGAGGAGACTTCAACGCGTGAGGGAATACAGTGAGAACGTTGGAAACTTTAAGAACATACACTAATAGCACTGGTGCCCGATGACTTTCAAACGGAGGTAAATATATCATTCATGCACTCACAGTAGTAAGGAAATTTAGCATTTCTCAGTGGGAGCCGAAGCTTAAATTGTGTTTTGGAGGATCCTATATCCGAAGACAACATCTACAACTGCGTAATACATTGCGAGCCACTGCGAAAGTTTGTGGCAGGGGAAGTTCAACAAATATGCTCTACTTACATGAAAATTAGAGTTACAATGCTACTTCTTCATGGAAGGTTGTTAGATATTGGCACGCACCACTAGATGGTTAGTATCTACATGGTAATGAAGTGATTACTGGTTACAAAGTTCTGTATTTCCCTAGCATGTATGGCTTAGTTATCTTAAGACATGCTTCATGTACTACTGACAACTGTAACAATATTTGACATACTTATACGGGGAATAGATATACGGGGGAAATTGACATATTAAATATATAGTTACGACTATATACCTCTTAAATCTTGTTCATCTGATCTAGGCTAGCATTATACGCAGAGTTTCTTAATATATACCAAACATCTTCAGTGAACCTATCTATCGTGTATTTCAGCAGGAGATTATATTTTTAAAATTCTAAATTTAGTTTAAATTGATGTAAGAACATACTAGCTACCAGTTATTGAACGTAACGACAGCCGTGAGCTTACTCCGCAACCCACTCAAACAATTTATGCTTCAGGCCATTCCCTTCTAAGCTCTTAATACTTCCTACATCTGTTTAACCGGTCCTCAAGGTCTGTTCTGTTTCTCCTTCTCGCACGCAACCCTCTCCCTTACATCAAGGTCTTCCTTGGCCTTCACCTCCACTCCCATCCCCATTCTTCGCCATCTCTTCCGCTCCTCTACTAACATTTCATCACACCATTTCTATAACTTCTTGTCTCCCTATCTTTCTGCTCCTTTCATTTTCTCTGCCATCTTGCGGACTACACCCCTAACAGCCTGAATTCATGTTCTCTCCCCTTTAGTTCAGGTCTCATTTACAGCGGAAATAATTCAAACTTTTTACTCAGCCTTTCTTTCAGACCATCACTAAGGGTCCCTGAAATTAGTACTCACCTGTTAATGAATGTCTCATTTTCTAATTCAATTCTTAACTTTCTCTAACCTAATATGATTAATAATCACTTATTTTCGTCCATTTATTACGTAACTAACAATAATATTTAGCATTCTCTGCTTCGCGGATCAGTATTCTTTGAACGGACAGTTCAAAGATTAAAATAGAAATAGAACAAAGATAGAAATTACGCTCGCCTTCCAATTTATCAACAGGATAGGCGTAGGGAACAAAGTTTTATGGATAAATAGCGCTTAATATGCTATTATGCGCGAAAAATGCTAATCTCCCATAGGAAAGCATTTGTGGCATCTTATCCTCATTTCTTTTCACCTTTAGTTACGAAAATACTACTTTTCAGCTGCCATATATCCTTTAATATTCCCTTCATCGCTACCTTCAACATCTCATACGTTGTTATACACTTCATCCATATTTTATTCTCTTGTATGTTACCATGCCAAATCTTTCCAAAACGGATCATAATACCTAATAGGCCAGGGAATGGATAAGCGCTCATCAGTGGAAATATTTCTAGAGAAAATAGTTTATTTTTAGCAACTTTTCATGGTTACTACGGGGATATAAGGGCAATCAATATCACGACGACGATTGGGAGATAATTATGACGTGGAGAGCTCGTGAAAAGACGCGCGGAAGCACTGAGGGACTATGTCCTAAATGCTTTTAGAACGCGCTCTCCGACTGGCGTCCGATATTCGAAATATTCTTCGAGAGTTACAGGAGGCAATTCTTCATCCGTCAGTACCTTATGTCGTCTCAGAAAAGGAACGGAACGCCAGAGAAGGAGTAAGGGGACGAGATTTCAAGTCTTTGTCCTGGATTTCAAAATGTATCTACGGAGCGCTGGCCTAAATTCGAGAAGTCTATACCAAAAATTATTCCAGATCCAATTGTTATTCCAAAATGAAACTCTTTATAGTTTGTATGGAAGAATATCTAGGGTTCTTTTATAGACTTTAGGGCAAGAAAGGATTCATTCATTCACTCAGGATCTTTTTTCGGGCGTTGGGCATAAATGGAAAATGGGTGTATCATTTCATCCACTGCAAAATGCTTGCCAGTATTTGGATTGGAGTGACAAAGTAACAATACTAGTTAAGAGTAATTTTTTAACGCAACGGCTACTGCAGCAAAGCAATGCGTGGAATATAAAGGTAAAATTATTCTTGACTATTCACCTGTGATACAAACGAAGGCAGAATTTGGAAGCAAATTGAGGATTGATATTTAGTCATAGGAAAGAAATTTGAAATTATGTCTACGATTGAAATCTATGATTTCTACGATTCAGGCCACCATACGAAAGACTATGGCCACAAGTGGACAAGTTCTCATTCTACCAATTAGGATAATCACTTTTCTTCGTGTAGTTATGTGCTCAACCAAGCGGGAATTCAGGGAGAAGAATACTTTACTTCACGCGGTCACTTGTTTAGATTCTCGCTCATGTCAGAAGAAGCAATGGAATTTATGTCAATTGTATAAAGTGAGTTGAATCATGAGCAAAAAGAACAATAATGTCGCCATTGAAGCTAATGGAATATGGAATGCATGCAACAAAATCTTTGCGTCAAATTTAACTGTTGAAGCTCATTCGTAAGTGTGTCACGTGACTGAGAAGCGGGCTGTATGGGTTGCGCAGAAAATGAAAGACATATAGAGGTGGTATGCATGGGAATGGAATGAGGGGAGTAGCGTCGTAATTTTAGGAGAGATAGTTGACAACATGTGATGGAAATTAAGGGAAAAATGAAGACCATCCATTAAGTGCAATGTCTTTTCCGTTGTGGAATGTGTTCGATTCCTCGGCTGAGCGGTTAGCCATCGAGTAGCGGCTTCATCGCTTTCACTCCACTCCCCACAAACCTCTGCATCGTCACTCTGGGATCGAAGCCGGCAGCGATTTGAGTTGCCCACTTCAGCCGCCATGACCTATTCCGGCCATCTGTCGAACCCACCATTTTATTTTTTCATCCGTCTTAAGCGGAAGGGTGGGATGGGGAATTTTTTCATTCCCACTCCCTATGGAAATGTAGAAGTACTTTCATTTACTCATCCATTTAATGGAGTGAATATTGTTGCTATCATTATGAAATTAGAATATGAAAACCGAAGATTGCCATTTTAAACAATCAGGGGTTAATGAGGGAAGAGGAGATTATTAAACGGGGAAGAGGGATTCGACGGCATTTATTGAAGGAAGTTGGTTCAGCAGTAAATATTGTTCAAAGGTGCAGAACTGAAATCGCAGATGCGGTATAATGGCTTCAAATGCCCGTAGGAAATTCTGTGTGAAAATTCTACAAAACATGATCCGGTATCATTTTGTTAATGTACAACATCTATTCATCGACCATTTTTCTTTTTATGAATGATTGCTAATAGCAAGATTACAACCCTCTTATTCGTGTATGCTGATTCTTCTTTAATCGATAGCAAATTCATTGTAATAACATGATTAACAACAAAATAAAAAATATGTAAAATGGGTTCGGATCTCACTTATTTCCCGTTAAGAGAAACCATGGACCATTGTATATATTGTAAATAAAAACCAAGTAAACCTATTTATTGCCAGGAATCGCTATGAATTTAATATCGTGTGGCATCAAACTTGAAAATAAGCAATAGAACTTGTGCCATAGAATACTTTTCTTCGCAGGAGACAATAATCAACACTTCTGTAATGCGTGATGAATATTAAGAATGATTATGATTTAAAATGAGAAGCAAAACCAATGTATAAGTTAAGGTCGTTGATTTCCATTCTTTACCTTCGAGGTGTAAATAGGGGATTCATGTTAGGTGGGTGGTGGCCCTCTCGAAGTAAATAACATAAACAGATGAAAAATTAGCCCAGAGGTAATTTTGAGAGTTAGAAAATCAAAGATTAAGAATGTCTGTTGTTGCTTTCACATATCTAATATGTTTAAGCAATTGAGTACGTTTTTCCTCTTATTTGTTTCTCTGAGGACACAAACAGAAATTATTATAGTAATTCTTATTTCGGGTAGAGACCAGAAACTGTCCACGTCCTAACATTCCTTTCATAAAGATTCAAAAACGTTAGTGGTTATTAAATCGATCTTGGGAATTATGTCGATTACAGATTGGTCAACGGACGATGTCTGTCGCGAAAACTTGTGCTTGGCCGAAAGGATAGTTACTACAACGGTTTCTTGCCTCGTTCTTAGCATGCACCATTTATGTAGCATTCTCAATCATAAAACTCAAAATTGTAGGGTCCTGATCTTAGACACGGTCCTCTAAGGCCAGTCAATATTGTGAGCCAGTGAGTACAAAAGCGACCCGACATAACAGGAAGCTTCATTTTTTCCCTCAGGTTTCCTGCACGGTAATACGGGTCTGAAATGGGTATACTGTGTCAGCCTAGCTCATCCATTTCCGTTCATTTGTGAAAGCTTCCAGGGCCATTTAAGTTCTCTTCGTCTTGCCATTACCACTTCTTTAGAATGTCGTCGAATGCTATGCTCTTCTCTGGTTAATTTCCGCCATATAAGACTTCTTAGCTATCTTCCTGGGTGTTAACATATTTGTATTAGGTACACAGATAATTTTTTTCAGACAGGTCATCAATTTCGATAATTTTTTAATGTAGGTCCCAGTTCATCATTCGATTCTCATTCATACTTTTACTCCGTACAGTTTAAATTAGAGTATTTTTATCAAGTCTTCCGGGAAGGAATGTCGCAGGAATTTTGTCATATAAGTGAGTCTCTTCCCATTAGAAGCAGGAGGTCTTCATAATGTTTCTTTTGTACGCACACCCTGCCTTACATCTCAGCGGTGGTTTGCATTTTCAGTGTAGATACGCAATCCTGAAGGATCCGATTGGTTTAGTGGTTGGAGTGCAAGCCCCCCACCTGCAGGGCCCAGGTTCAAATCCCGATTATGAAAGATATTTTTATTGGTAAGTTGTCCAATACTTGAGTGTTTCGTGGAGAGTATGCCAGTGCAGTACTCCGTTAGTCGGATAGGACGTTAAGCCGTAGTCCCCTCGGCGCCTTCCGTTAAGAGTAGGCTAATGTCGACGCCGGGTTTCTCTCCATTCTTCCTCTTTTCCCATCCTTAAACGTTTCCTGCTGGTCTGGTGTGCCTATAAGTGCAGGTATGGAGAGATGCGTG
Source organism: Platycnemis pennipes (assembly GCA_933228895.1). Classification (NCBI taxonomy): domain Eukaryota; kingdom Metazoa; phylum Arthropoda; class Insecta; order Odonata; family Platycnemididae; genus Platycnemis; species Platycnemis pennipes. Next base: position 118,673,575 of record OW121854.1, on the reverse strand, counting down.
GTGCTTGAATGTCAGTGCTTCCCTCTCCGAATCCCTTTCTTTCGCGTGATTTCGTATCTCATTTTCTCGATTGCCCTTTTGATCCCCCAAATAAATATCATATGTTTTCTTCTTTTACGGTTTATTTTAAATGCGGGGATCGGATTCGTTGGTTAACTAGAGGACTGGCCTCCCATACCGAAGGCCCGGGTTCGATTCCCGGCAGAGGCGGATTTTTTTGTGGCAAACCGGTCCCTACATGAGTGCCTAGTGGAGGGTATTTCAGGTTCATTACTCCGTCCGTCGGATGAGACGTTAAGCTGTGGTCCCCTTGGCGCCTGTAGTTAAGAGTAGGCTAATGCATACACCCGGTTTCTCTCCACCCTTCCTCCGTTCCCTGAAAACTGCTATCATTACCTAGTTACCCACCTATCCTAAATGCGCAAATGATCTTAGCTGTCGGTCGCCTCCCTTGAATAACTAACTAATTTGAAAGGCTGCGCATGACGTTTTATCATTCTTTCCGAGTTTTCCTCCCTCCGTCTGCATCTCGAATTCTCTCTCTTCCTCCTCTCACCTTCGCGGCCCTTTCCTCCGTCCTTCCACGCAGGCTTTCGCTTTCCTCTTCCTCCTCCTCCTCTCCGTCATCCCTCCCTCCCTCTTCTCCGTTTCCCATGGTCCCCCACACCGCCGCGCACGCATTTCCCTTTTCTTCCGTTCGCCTACCAGTGGCATGTGACGCGCGAGATTTTTAACGGCATTCCCGCTAGTCAGCGTGTGAACTGGGACACTCGGACGAAAATAACCGCGACGTTTTCTACGTAGCCCCCGGGGGAGAGGGGGACAAGTGAGGTGATGAATCGCTTTTGCCGTCTCTCCCCTCAACCCCTGCTCCCTCGCCCCAAAACCACCCCCCGCCCCAAAACCAAACTATTATTGCTCGCGCCGAGTAGGAAATATGTGGCCATTCATGGCTGGCTATTTGGAGGTTTCTGCCGGGTCAAAATATTAAGGATTGCCAAATCAAACAAATAATTTTACACACGGCTGTGTTTATCCTGGGCGGGAGAAAACACCTGAGCCTCTCGAAGACACGAATATCCGAGAGCTGAGACGTGAGATCTCCGACTGACTTCCTGCGTCGTTGTCACTTTGTGGTTCGCAGGAAAGGAAAATAAAGAGACAGCTACTCTGTCGAAAATATTACCAAGAAACATTGCTCATGCCTCATATTATGCTTCATATTTACATCTACATCTACACGATACCCTTCAAGCCACTGCGAGGGTGTGTGGCAGAGGGTGAAGATCACCAAGCATGCATTCATACATTCATACATTGTGTATGCATAAATAGGTACATGAATAAGAAGTCTCAATCTCACCCCAGTCCAGAGGTAATATTTGTGTTATTTCATATTCTCTCATAGTATTTTGTTTTTCGAAGGACACCAGCTTCCACTGATACCTTATCAGCTCTTGGCTGCGTCAACCTCTGCCTGAATATTGCTTTCTGGTTAATTCTGGCAGATAAAACTCCATAAATATTCCTCCTCCACATCTGTTTGATAGGCTCGGCATACAATAATGCCACGGCGACCGATTTAATTTGAACCTTGTTATAACGAATGATTAAGGTAAACCTTTCATGTGTCATTTTCAAATCAGTCAGTCGCAAAATGAAAACAGAATTTCTTTAATTTAAGCGTCTCCAACTAATGTCAATAACATGACTTACGTAATTCTCGGTTATTTTCTTGGAGCCTTTTTTGTTACGTTTTGGTGACAGAACGTTATCCTGTGTACGAGATTGACATATTCCCCCCCTGCCACACACCCTCACGGTAGCTTGCAGGGTATCGTTTAGATGTAGATGCAGATATTCGAAGTAAAGGCTGGTTTCATTGCTGTGATGTCATTCCCACACAAAGGCAGGGAAGAATTAAATTGAAGAACATACTGATAGAGGTTACATACATACAGATAGATGTAATAAAGCGATGGATATGAATCGTTTGGAGAGTTCAAGTATAACCTTGCCTTGAAATGAATGCCTGCAAAAGGACTGGTGAAAAGATTCTAAGTTAATTTATAAGCACACAAACATGTTGACATTTACATAAAATTCCTACCTCACCACAACGGGGATGCATGAATTTTGAAGTTAAAATCTTATGGGTTAGACAGTAACATTATATCATGGATTAATGATTTTCTGCATGATCGGGTTCAAAGGGTTGTTTTGGACGGTGTTTCCTCACCGGCAATTAAAGTCACTTCGGGTGTCCCACAAGGTAGTGTGATAGGTCCACTCCTATTCCTTTTGTATATTAATGATATCCAAAAGGTGGTAAAAAGTAAGCTTCGTCTATTTGCCGATGACGCAGTAGTGTACAGGGAAATTCTATGCCCGAATGATAAAGAATATTTAAATATTGACCTACAAGCAATTGAAACTTGGTGTGATACATGGCAGTTAGAATTAAACTTTAAGAAATGTCTTGTAATGAATTTTTGGAAAAAGAATAGCTCTCCCCCTAGCACTTACAAAATAAGTAATAACGAATTAACAAACGTGGAATCCATTAAATATCTTGGAATAAGACTGACAAATGATCTTTCCTGGGGTAAACACATTCGTGAAATAATGGGTCAAGCGAATCGCAAACTGGGTTTCATTAAAAGAGTATTGGGTAAATGTGACGATCATGTACGAGAAATCAGCTACTTTTCCCTTGTTAGACCTCATTTGGAATATGCTGCCAGTGTATGGGATCCCTACGAAATCGGTCTAAGTAATGAACTTGAACGTGTGCAGCGAAGATCGGCAAGATTTGTAAAGGGACGATACGATAATTATATTAGCGTAACCAGTCTATTAAATGAATTGAAATGGGAATCATTGTCAGATCGCAGGTTGAAATTTAGACTTAATCTCTTCCACAAATTCCAAGGCAATATTTTCAGTGATGATGTTAAAAATATTTTACGATCCCCAACTTACTATGGCAGACTGGACCATAATCATAAAGTTAGAGAAATTGATTGCCGAACTGACCGATTCAAAATGTCCTTTTTCCCTCGAACAATTAGAGATACGAATAACGGTAAATATTTCCTATCGGAGAGTAGAAATGAATAGCATTGGTAGCTGCATGTTGGTATGAGTACTTAAAGCTAACCCTACTAACAGAATGTTTTTGCATGTTTGCTTTGCAATTTCTATATTTTTTAAATAGTGTAGTTCTGACTACTATATTAATACTATTCCTTTTTTATGCATGATATGTAGTGCATGTTTGGTGAGCAATCACCCCCTGCCACACACCCTTGTGGTGGCTTGCAGGGTATTATGTAGATGTAGATGTAGATAGATGCAAACGAGCCTCTCACTTCGAAGACCTAGGTTCGATGATCAACTATCAAAACTTTACGCTAGCAATCACCCTGCGGATCGAGGACACCCAAGAAGTTTTTTTATGCACGTCCTTTCACCTGCGACACACATGACTGTCCAGTTGTACGGATACTAGTATCGTCCCCCTAGCCAAAATTTGCTGTTTGCCAATAAGAATTTATAAAATTCCAGGTCGTCAAATCAGTCATGGACAATGTTTGAGAGGTCAAGGAATTTTTAAAACAGGCTGAAAACTTCACTATTCGCCATTTAAGCGTCGGCTAAGACAAATACTTTCTGAGAGTGTGCCTACCTGTTACAACCCCTCGATTGGTACATTACAGTTGACGATCCTGAAATAGTATAGAATGCTGTGAATTCACATTTTTCGCATCATTTCTAGTTATTACTAGTACGCTTGTGATGAGGGCAGCATCATTTTTTGTAGGTAACAAGAATGTTGTTTTACTGAGATGAAAATGTAATAAGCAAAGGAGGCTACATCTACATAATACCCTGCAAGCCACCATAAAGGTGTGTGGCAGGGGTTGAATTCTCACCAAACATGCACTACATATCATGCATAAAAAAGGATTAGTATTTATATATTATTCTGAACTTCACTATTTAAAAAAGATTAAAATAGCAAAGCAAGCATGCAAAAACGTGCTGTTAGTTGGGTTACCTTCAAGTCCTTAAACCAACATGTAACTACCTATGCTATGGATTGATTCACTCGTATTGGACATATTTACTGCTATTCATATCCCTAATTGTACGAGGAAAAAAGAATATTTTGAATCAGTCAGTTCGGCAATCAATTTCTCTAATTTTGTATTTATGGTCCAGTCTACCATAGTAAGTTGGGGTTCGCAAATTATTTTTAACGTCATCACTGAAAATATTATCTTGGAATTTTTTTTTGGACATTAAGTCTAAATTTCAACCTGCTATCTGACAATGATTCCCATCTAGTTAATTTAATAGACTGGTTACGCTAATATTTTTATCGTGCCGTTCCTTTACAAATCTTGCCGATCTGATCTTCGATGCGCACCTTCAACTTCGTTATTCAGACCGATTTCGTAGGGAAAAAAACTATTAATTCACCTCATTGGCTCGAGTTAAAGCTTCACTATTTTTGAGGATGATACGCTTAAAAAGGCTCTTATAATAAAAATATTCAGCATTTGTTTAACATATCCTACCTTAAATACAAGTGATAGCAGAATATAAAGGTTTTCACGACCTAATTGACACAAATGTTTCAAAGCAATCGCACAAAAATGAGAGAACAACTGTTGGTACATATTTAATATCCTATATGCATGCGAGAGTTTCCTCCAGTTCAACATTTTCATTTCCTCCTTTCGCAGCTGCAAAACCTAGCCCCACTTTTCAAATGGAATCCTTACTATGCAAGCAATCGGGAGTGTAGTCATGGCATACTCGTTAAATATCATAAACATTCTTAAAAAATGATAATCGTGCATGATAGCGTGTACAGAAAGTTATAAAGCATGCATGAAACAAAAGGTATAAGTCAGCAATAATGCAGGTATGTGTTGTTGGTGCACTGGATAATAAATTTTCTCTAGTAAACGCATATTCACTCGTAAACGCATAAGTTATTATTTTCGTATTTTTTGTTGAGGTAATTTGAGAGAGAATTACAATGGGCGAAAGAGAAACGTATATGTGGTTAAGTAATTGTTGCCGCACCTCCCTCCAGAGAATGTCCCCACTTGCCGTTGTGAAGTTAGCTTCATCGCTTTAAAATAAATAGCATCCGAGATTGTCCTAGGACTGCAACATTCCTATGTAACGAGTTTGCTCAAAAAGAGTCCGAATGCATTTTTTATGTTTTATTTCCGTCCAACGGCGACATTTCACATTATTATGCAGAGGCAATCTACATCTACATCTACATAATACCCTGCAAGCCACCACAAGGGTGTGTGACAGGGGGTGATTTCTCACCAAACATGCACTACATATCATGCATAAAAAAGGAATAGTATTAATATAGTAGTCAGAACTACACTATTTAAAAAAGATAAAAACAGCAAAGCAAACATGCAAAAACATTCTGTTAGTAGGGTTAGCTTTAAGTACTCATACCAACATGCAGCTACCAATGCTATTCATTTCTACTCTCCGATAGGAAATATTTACCGTTATTCGTATCTCTAATTGTTCGAGGGAAAAAGGACATTTTGAATCGGTCAGTTCGGCAATCAATTTCTCTAATTTTATGATTATGGTTCAGTCTGCCATAGTAAGTTGGGGTTCGTAAAATATTTTTAACATCGTCACTGAAAATATTGCCTTGGAATTTGTTTAAGAGATTAAGTCTAAATTTCAACCTGCGATCTAACAATGATTCCTATTTCAATTCATTTAATAGACTGGTTACGCTTTCTAATTATCGTATCGTCCCTTTACGAATCTTGCAGATCTTCGCTGCACACGTTCAAGTTCGTTACTTAGACCGATTTCGTAGGGATCCCATACACTGGCAGCATATTCGAAATGAGGTCTAACAAGGGAATAGTAGCTGATTTCTCGTACATGATCGTCACATCTACCCAATACTCTTTTGATGAAACCCAGTTTACGATTCGCTTGACCCATTATTTCACGTATATGTTTACCAAAGGCAATGATGGAGTTCGAGATCAAAATGGCAAACATAAGGCAATTTATCGATGAGTGCAATTGGGATAGATGAGCAGCGGATGCGATGGCGAGACGAAGGCGTTGCCGGGGAGATAGGTGGATGATTTCCAGCACCTTCCTACGGCACAAAAGCGCAGAAAAAGTGACCGCTCTTCGGAACTGCGCGCCTTGTTTCTTTCCCACCTCTGCCGCGATGAATCCGAAGATGCCCTACTTCCAGTCCGTCGGGTTTCTTCGCTTCGTTTTCTCCCCGGTGGGAAGATACGATGTGATTTGGAACGTCGTCAGTGGAAATCGCGATGACGATTAACCCGGGGAACGCTGAGCACTCCGTAATTGCATTTCCACGTCTATAAGGTTCGAGATGGCTCTCCGTGACTCGTGTGGAATCACTCCGAAGCTTGGTTTTCGTGCCTTCCATCAGACTCGGGTAAATGCTTTGAAGGGAATCAGCATTAACATGGAAGTGGTTGGGGAGAATAAGAAAGGAAGCGCACCATATTGGCTCAGTTCCAGGTGTTGAGGATAAATGTGGTGTAATCTGACGAATATCTTTTTCCCCTCCGATTTAACAGCCCTAAGTTGTGGATAATACTGTACTGTACTGTTGTATAATATGAGTATGTGCTAAAAACAAAACACTTGTAACATTTTCTGCGAAGATGATGGATGAAAATTATTAATAAATAAGTGCTCAACCAAAGAATGGATAGGAATGGCATTTCATTGTCATACTTCCCTTTAGTCATATTTTCGATAATGGAAGTTGAAACATTGATTTCTGGAGGGCTTCTTTCTCTTTGCGCCCTTGGAAAACTACAAGACAGCTTTGAAATTTTCTCATCCGCAGTACTGGAATCAAAAGAAATACCCGAACTCACATCCAATCCTGTTCCCCTTAAAAGCATTAAGACGAACATTATACCTGAATGATTCCATGATTGTTATGAATTCCATTATCCCGATCTGGATAGGTATTAGGTGTCTCGTCATCTACATCTACACGATAGCCTGCAAGCCACCGCGAGGGTGTGTGGCAGGGGGTGAAGAGCAAGCGGTAGGAATAGGTAACGAGTTAAAATTTCCTTATTTCTCCAGACTCCAGCTCTGTCCTTTGACAATTCCTTCGCCTCTATCACCCTCACCCTTGCTTCCACCAAGCATTCACTACTAACATGCAAACAAGCAACTATAGGGTGTCATGCAACTAGACGCCACTCTCGTCCGCTCTCCAAAGCGCATAAAATGCTTACGAATGAAATGTTCACGAATATGAACTACGAAATCTCTAGCGTTAAAGTAAAATTTATGAGATCACGTAAACGAATAGAAATATTGGATGTGTGCACCTAAAAACAGAAAAGCAGGTGGTGTGTCGGTTTGGGGAAAGTATTATGCTTCTGATTATTGCAGATGCGAAGGTCTGCTTCATTGCTTGAAGATTGTTTGCATGAACACATGAGTGGCGCGGTGACGGAAGAGGAGGAGGGGGGAGTGTATCGGCCAGACATAAGGCAAGGACGGCCTCTAATTAAGGAGACCGTTTCAGAAAGGCCGCTCACCGTTGGGAGAAACGGAAGCGGAGGCTGCGGCGAGGGAAGAGAGCAGATGAGGTGGAGAGGCGGGCGGGGTGGGTTTGGAGCCAAGGGAGAGAGGGTTGAGGCATTTGGTGGAGGAGGAAATTGGGTGAGGATGCGATTAAATAGGGGGCTGAAGAGTCGGGAGGGGCGTTTTCAAGGGTTCAGGAGGAGGGAGGGAAAACCCTTCTGCCTTCGTCCCTCACCAGCAAGGGCAGCACTCCGAGGGAAGAGACGAGTCCCCCACCCCACCTTGCCCTCATTTCCAGGCTCGCCCCTGTTATGTGCCGTCGCCGCCGCCCGTAAGGCTATCCCAGCGCCTGTCCATCAATCCCGCTCCTCACAGATTCACACACAACCTCCAGTTTAGTGTCTGCGACGAGCAGATGAAAGCCCAAGGATCAGGGGAAAGGAAGGAGGTGGTGCTCTCATGTGCTCTCCTTCGAGTGGGTATGGATCTGAAAGAGGAGCGTGAAACACAATACCAGGGTCGCACCCAGGGTCGGCAGGTGATCGATCGATCAGGGATATGCCTACGATGTCCCGTGAAAACTATCGCAAAGTATTATCCATTAATGAGAGTATAATATGGCATATAGACCTATACAGCTGACAGCAAATGAAAGATAATAACAACGGCTAAGTATGCACAAGCGTACAAGAAAGAACAAACGATGTGACTGTCCACGGAAATTTAAGGAGAGGTATAAGCTGACGATCATGAATAACCATCGCTTATTTGCAGAATATTTTTGCCGATACACCAAAAGAGAAACCGAATCCCTGGCCCGCTTTCACCTTTCTATAAAAACTAGGATCCCACATGATGAGATACCGTTATACCGATAGGCGGAATACCGCTCGCTACTCCCACTTATCTTGCATTGCATGGTTCACTCTGGAAACAGAAATTTGGGGATGAATGTGGTGGAAGAAACGACAATAGGGTAGTTTCCTTCATCAAAGAAAGCAGACTTCATTAATTGCGATTTGTGCCCTGCCATAAATGTATTTAATTTACGCAAAAAGTTTGTATTGAGAAATCCCAGTTTACTAGAAAATTAAATGTTAATTTTAAGGCCATTTGAAAAGGCTCTGAAATGGCGGGGTGCGCTGCCTTCATGCTGACGTAACAGGTATGTAGTTTACGTTGCGAAGCATAGGAAAATTCGTCTCCTGAACTTACCGTTGTATTTCAGGGCCCCTTAGCTCTAGTGAATATTTATTAGTATTAACCCGTAAAAACTATCAATGTTGGAAAAGAATTCTCAGTTAAACATGGTATTATTAGTCATTTTATAGGCTCAAGGACGTCCTGCTCGCTGTGTCTTCTGCTACGACGAAGCATGGCGTGAAGGTCGTGCGGCGATAGGCGAACTACATGATATGCTTGTGAAAGGAATACTAACTGATTTTAAATGAATCAACTGCATAAGTAATGTTAAATAAATAAATAAAAGTTAATTATAATTAATTAACGGAATAAATATGCCTCCAATACTTGTTCATAAGCTTTAACGGAGTGCGGCGTCTATTTGGAAGCGCCCGCAGCACCACCTGGTGGCAGGTAAAGGAAATAGTTTGACGTCACGCGTAGGATTAACCGGCATGCAATAGTTTGCCGTCGCGTTTTCGCGCCATTGATTTTTTTCACTTTTTAATTAATGAGGAAAAATACTTAACGTCATTTAAAAATCGAACGGCTTAAAACACGTACTCCAGAGGTTATAAACTTTCGATCAAGACAATAAAAAAATAATAGGAAACCACCCTATTGGATGTAAGGCAAAGATGAGCATTAATGAAGCAGTATTTGAGGGTGATAGAGGCGAAGGAATTGTCTGAGGACAGAGCTGGAGTCTGGAGAAATAAGAAAAATTTAACTGGTTACCTATTCCTACCGTTAAACTAGCGGTTACCTAGTCCTACCTTAGAACTAGCAAAAATTAATCGCTCACCATGAAGAAATGCCTGTCTTTTATCAATAATTACCAGTGCAGATAGAAATGAAAGGAGTTCTAACCGACAGAATGAGGTGGCAGGACGAATCCTTAGGGAAATATAATTACCTATGTGATCAAGGAAGGCCAGAGGAAAAAGTTGATCACATATGCTTTTCAATAAATAATACCTTTTGCCTATATAACAGTAGGGACCTTTTTTCCTTACAAGTTTGTTTTCCGCAACCTTTCTACTCCCATAAATGTTGTCCAAGATATCCAATTTTTTCATTCCCACCCTTATCACGCTTATCATACGTCCCCACCAAATGACGACCAAAAACATTTCATTACCTCTATAAATCTCCTCTTAATTCCCTTTCCCAGATCATTATCAAATATCTCTTCCTGATTGCATCGCTAATTTCTGTACATGAATTCATAACGTTCGAAAATTTCGTTGCTGACTGACCACACGAAATGAAAATTTAAATAAATGGTCGGTTTAAATTTGAATATTTATATCACGCAATTTTTTTATTTAGGAGAAACTTGAATGCAATAGGAAGCTTAAAATAATTGGTTGTTTTATTCAATCACCCTATTTTTTTACCAGGAGTTACCTTATTTTTCCGCGAAAATTCCTGTCCTTTAAAGATATGCTTTACAATATTACTCAGTTACAGCATGTCTACACTGCTCCATACCAATACTACCATGCCTCGTTTTTGTGAAAAAATATTACCGAACCATAATCGAAAGCATACCACAGCTGCCACTGCCATAGGCCCTCATTATATCTCATCCCTTTGTCAATACTGTTCCCGCAATCTTAGCTCTCAGGTGTTTCTAGCCGTTTTTAGTTTTGTTGCATCTACCACAACTTAAGATGAAAACGTTACGCTCTTAACACTCAAGATGTGACGCACACTGTCTGCAGGTCGTAATTCATAGATAAATCAAACCATCTAGAGAATGTGCTGGATAGCTGGTTTTATATGCTATGTGATAGATCGCCGCCAATAAGAATCCACTGCCCACAAATGGTGTAATTAACATTTGCAACATAATTATATTTGCATTATTATACTTGCACTAATATCGGGTAAAATGTAACAAAAACAATATTTTATCCCCGTTAACTTGCAACCCATACGTGCCCGGCGTATTCTTTGCCCCTGTAATTTTCACTATATCGTTTAACTATCTAATAGAAAACCTATAGGACATACTTCTTAATATTCACTCCAAGTTTTTCACTAGATAAATTTTGCAATTGTTTTCTCCCTTTCCTGGGCCTTTTGCTTGCAATAGTGGAATATGGTGGAAAGGAATGTATTTGCCTGAAATAATTCGTAATTGATTTTTGGCAATGCAAATACGAATGAATATTTTTATTCAATTCATGTTTAATCTCCGAGTATTTTTACTCCTCGTGGAGTATCTTGAAAATAAAAGTCTGAAATGAAAAGTCTCTGATATCCATAAATAGGACCCATATAATGCGTAATTATTATGTTAAGGAAAATTCTAAATACATACAAACTCAGACTCCATGGATGTTTACATTCTGTGTTACCCCGAGAGGGTACATCTACATCTACATCTACATAATACCCTGCAAGCCACCACAAGGGTGTGTGGCAGGGGGTGATTGCTCACCAAACATGCACTACATATCATGCATTAAAAAGGAATAGTATTAATATAGTAGTCAGAAGTACTCTGTTTAAAAATGATAGAAATTGCAAAGAAAACATGCAAAAACATTCTGTTAGTAGGGTTAGCTTTAAATACTCATACCAACATGCAGCTACCAATGCTATTCATTGCTACTCTCCGATAGGACATATTTACCGTTATTCGTATCTCTTATTGTGCGAGGGAAAAAGGACATTTTGAATCGGTCAGTTCGGCAATCAATTTCTCTAACTTTATGATTATGGTCCAGTCTGCCATAGTAAGATGGGGTTCGTAAAATATTTTTAACATCATCACTGAAAATATTGCCTTGGCATTTGTGGAAGAGATTAAGTCTAAATTTCAACCTGCGATCTGACAATGATTCCCATTTCAATTCATTTAATAGACTGGTTACGCTAATATAATTATCGTATCGTCCCTTTACAAATCTTGCCGATCTTCGCTGCACACGTTCAAGTTCATTACTTAGACCGATTTCGTAGGGATCCCATACACTGGCAGCATATTCCAAATGAGGTCTAACAAGGGAAAAGGGTAAGCTGGGTGGACACCATAGGTTTTTTTCCAAAAGGCTAATCCAAGGAATTAACTTGCCTTTAGAATTATATGAAACACCTCGATACGTTAAAGTGGACTGTTTGACTATTATGTCCTCGAAAAGAAAGAGGAATTCTAAGCATCTATGCAGGGGATAAGCGCTGGAGCAAAATAAAAAGAAAACTGTAATAAGGTCATGTCTAGGTCACAAGATTGACGAGCGGTAGCAGTAAGAAAAACACAATGCATTCCAGAAAGCCTTGATCTTTATAAGTTATGATGGCTATTCAATGCGTGTTGCAGGAGCGTTCAATAACTTAATGAGTTCCATAAAAAGTGTAATGACTCTTCGGTCTTCATTGGAAGTAATTACTACCTATTGCTTTATGGATCTGTAGCAATCAACTTCCTACCAGAGATTGGGTACCACAAACCATGAGATTAGACATAAATAAGTAATAGCTTTACGATTACTTGCAGTCACTTGCGGTGAATAAATGATGAATCCTTCATTTGTAAGCAAATATTATTCGGTGGACCTAACAACCACTAAACGATTTGAGCTGCTGATCAATACTGCCCTCGCCTTCCGATTTTTACCCATCGTATGCTGTCCTTCTCATGCTCACTAATTCGTGTTTTAGCCATCTTTTATTTTCTGTTTATGTTTAAAGTTTATGTTTATTCTCTCATACTCAAACAAGAACTCTCATTCAAAATGCACCGTTTATAAACCGGGGAGAAGATAGTGATGAGGTATACATTAAATTTTTGCTGCTTTATACGAGTGATTAGGATCCAGTTAATTAAATTAGTAGAAATGTGATACCATATTACTGATAATAATGCTGCTATTTAATAACAGATGCATGGCATCACTGAAGTAACTTTTTACCATCAATTTACAAAATATTTCATATAAGTAGATCTTTATAATATTTTGAAAGACATGAAAAATTGACGGAAAGTATGTTCATATGAGAAAAAAACGAAGCATGAAGAGATTAAGATAGGTGACGGAAAAATGTATGTACAAGAAGCGGAAAGTCTCCGGTCAAAGCCAAGTCAAACTGGTGAATGATAAATGATGGTGTATGAATTTAGTTGAAATTAGATAGAACTTGATGAAATACCAGAAAGTAACAGCTGGTAGTTAAAATTACCACCAATTGATTCAAGAATGTTAAGATAAAATTAAGTAAAGATTGGTAAATCTTAAGAATTGTAAGATAAAATATGAAGAGTTTGGCCGATAGAAGAAACGAGTGGAGGGCAGCGTCAAACTAATCCTAGGATTGTTGACCAAGGATGATGATGAAGATAAAATCTATGAAAGGGGTATTTATGAAGTAAATAAATCGATACAAAATCCGATGAATAAAACTCAGAATTAAAACAGTGATACTATAAGGTGTGAGGAAAAAATCGAACGAAGGCTACTAATTATCCAGCTAAAACATTTCTCAGGTGAATGTATAAAGTATTGAATAGAATATCATTCAATAAATGTTGTAAAAGATGTAATTAGGCCCAGCTCAATTCGAGGAACAATACACAATCAAATATGAGAAATATCAGAGAATGATAAAGCGTTCTTTTTCAAGCTACAGTATTATTTCCTTGTTTCTACGAATTTTCATAGATCGTAATGAATCGATTACTATACAATCCACAAAGAAAAGTAAATAATAATCTCTTGTGGTTAGATTCAATTAGCTAAAACTTGTGCAAAAGTAACGGAAGAGTGCTCTACAATTTATAAGGTAAATATTTATTCACCCATGATAAAAAATTCAGGCCTTCACCATACAAATGAGCACAGAATATTCCACTATATCACGTGTAGTAGGATTACAAAAATGTTTTAAAACACACATTGCGCAATGTAATGAAAACAGTGAAAACTACATCGTTCTGATTACATTTTTTATTTTTGAGTAACGTTGATCCCTTCATATTATAAAAATAGCGCTCTTGTTGGAAGCAGGAATTTTTTGAAATCATTTGTTTCATAAATACCACAATATGTCCCTATCCAATCACCCTCAGATGATGTTTCCCATACATCTTGAACTTTAATCCTGAGGGAAATCATTGCATCCTAATGGCAGATCATCACGTAAAATGTTGTCTTCATTTTTAATTCTCGTGAATCGTGAAAATCTTAACATTTTAGAATCACTCGAGAAATAAGGAACTTCAGGCTCATCCACAAGATTTCCACTCCATCTAACTGCGACACAACCCGTTCCGGCACTTGCAATGTAGTAAATTAGACCATGAATTACCCGAGAACTCACGCAGGCAGACAGGTAGACGAAACCAACGGAAAGATCTGTATGCCATCCAGGCCATTTAATTTCTCCGACTTTCACTTCAAACAACTGCCGACGTGCACCATGGATTTCTCACTACCTATCCCCAATGCAGCCCAACGCCCACAGTATCATGAGTGAGCAATATTTACGTGTGTGGAACTTAACGTGAGTCCAAATGGCACCTAAGTTATGTTCTAGTTTTCAGGCCTTACTGAGTGCGCTAATACAGCCTGTTGTAATGGGGGCGTTTACTCGAAAGCGAAATTGCCATTTTGTACACGAAATCATTAGATGGAAACAAAAAAAGAATTTTAGTGAAAAAATTAATCTTCTAACCACAACCATTCACTCATAAATCAAAAATTAAAATAAGCAAAAGGTGACGCCCGCCGAAAAAGCTGCTATGATATCATTGACGTCATTTTCCTCCCGTCCTTGACTGCTTTTAGGGGAAGGGAAGGGAGTGGAGGGCGGTTCTTGGAAGGGCTGCTCGCACAGATGCTGTCGCAACCGCTCCTATTGGCAGAGTCAGCAGTCTCCCCCCTATCGCGATAAGGCAATGTAGCTTCGTGGGCTTAGTTGTGATTGGATGAAGTCGATATACGTCAGCGGTTTCACCATGCCCACCTTTCCGAAAGGGTAAAAAACATCAGTTTTTCACCGCTTTTAACACGAGAAATAATTGACGGATAACAACGGAAAATACGGGTCTTTTTATTTTACAAACTCTATCAGATTCGGCAATAAAAAAATTTGGTAAACGACCCCATTGTAATTCCAGAGCCCTCTCAACCTCCAACTAGGCTGAGCTGTAAAGATGTGGGTATGGGTAAAGCTTTAATGGATGAGATAGTTAATTTGGATGCTGTTTACAAATTTAATCTGTGCTTAAAGAGCACAGATTATATTAAGTAATGCTACAGTGAGGATTGTACGAGTTAGCGCCGGTAGGGAGTGAATAGCTTCTCAATCCGCAAAAATGTTTAACCAGACATTAAAAAACTGGTCTTAACTTAATTTTACTCTTTAGAATCTCAAATAATTATAGGGCACTTATATAACCATTACTGTTTGATAACTGAAATAGATAGTTTTTTGTATACGTTATGAAAATTGACTATTTTATCAGCCCTGGATACCCATGATCGGAATTACTGAGTGTATCATATTCGAACGTCCTTTCTCATCACCCACCTCTCAAAAGTTCACTCTGAAAAATGCTTCCTTTTCTGTAGACTCTCATAGAGACACAATTCTAGGATTATTTTACCCGAAAAATTTCCATTCGTGAATCCTATGCTGCATCTGCGGAGGATATTAGCAAACTGACTTCCCGTCTTCTTACCCATGTCAGTATTCGGACGATTTCATAAAGCTACTCTCGACTGCAACTTTTTCTTCCGCATGATGCAGGTTTGTTAAGAATGTGGTTTACCCGCTTGCCTATATGATAATAACTACCTATACTTTCTGGATCACGATGAAAGAATAATTTGCTGGAAGTACTTTTCTAGGCTGAGCAGATGAAAGAGCTAATTAGATAGCCATGCCAACATGAGTGCATTAAAAAAGCTTAAAGGTGCATTTACACGTAGCAGTTGTCTTTTATGACAGTGAATTTTTAACCCCTAGTCACACGTGTAAACAGCAACTGCGATGTGAACTCAGGTCGATAATGAACATATGTCGAACACCATTGATCCATATGATAAGGATCCTGGGTAATGTAGTGATCTGCGCAGTGGCGCCGAAAGCCAAAGATCCGTGGTTCGATTCCCGGTCAAAGTGAATTTTTTCTCATGGCAATTAATGTGAACTATTGATCCACGTTCCATACATTGATCCACTATAAGTAAAGTTGAAGCTCATCTACTTTCAAGCTGAAATGTATTTAGCATAATCGCAACATTCGAAAACGGAAAGCGATACACGGTCTGATACCGAGAAATTGGAAATAATAACAAGGATATTCCTCTCCGAAGGGAAGATTCTACACTTAAAAGAATTGGTAGACAAAATAAAAGTCAATGGAATTTGTTTTTGAGGAATTTCATGAAAATTATGTGACAATCATCAGCGCCATCAAACGCTTTTTTATATGACAACGCTGAGCTAGCGCCTTTAAGCCGCTTAAAAGTTGATGCAGACGCAATGTAGCATTGACGATAGCAATATGTCGCTACTGTCCCAGCAGTCAACTTCTACGTGTAAACGCTACTTCACAGCAGTATTACACCTGATTGTTGGTCTGGCTGGCAAGAAAAGAGTTCAGTGCCGAGCCTCACAGTAGGAACACCACTACTCTTCCTTCTGTCGCGGTTTCTCAGAAATATTTCCAATTTCTCAGGGTGAGCTGGATGTGCACAAAGAGTTCTCAGGCGGAATCGAAGCGAGGACCTTCGGTCACTAGCCCAATGTTGTGATCACTAGACTAACGTGACGTCGTTAAAGTAGTGAGACACTGGCATTTTATATTTTTTTTATTATTTGCCAATGGCCTAACGTGAAATCAGGGTTAGTGTTTATATTAGACGTGTTCAGGGAAAAATTCCTAATATTATTTCAGCATCTAATATTATTTTAGTACTCTTTGCCTTCGTCTTCAAATTTCACTACACTTGTTCACTCTCAACCTGGCATATTTCCTTGCTCCAGCAAGAGCCACCATCTCTCCTCCTGTTATCCCTCGAGTTGAGAGTTTGATCCTTTTTTACTTCCTGCAATATCCCATTGATGTTCCGCCATTCTTTAATTCAACCCATCTGTCTCATTTTAATTCATTACACCTTTAAAATAATCTACAACACGTCTTCGATTCCTCTTAAGTTTCTTCACCCCCTCAAATCACCGATCAATGAGACCTTCATCCTTTACTGTTTCATTTCTCTAAGTCCAAGTTTTTTCTCTAAGTCCAATTTCAAATTGTTTTTGAGTGGGTAAGATAATAAATCAAAATGGCGCAAAAAAATAAATCAAATAAAAAGTCAAAAATCATTGTATCGGTCCAGCACATAATTTTAACTTGGAAGGATCGAGGTTAATTTCAAAAGAGACACACCATTTCCCATGATTTATAAGGGAGGTTATGGAAATGTCAAAAATACCTAATAATATCAAACGAGAAGTTGGTTGTATATTCAACAACATTTTTATATTTATTTTCCACATTTGGAAATCTGGACAACACTGCAAACCACCAATGTAAGACGTGAGTGAACAAGACATCGACACTTCAGCAGATCTGAAGAGGTGATCAGGAGTTCTGGCGAAATATTGCCATAAAATGAGCAAACGAGGAATTAATCCCTAGAAAAAAAACAATTATTCCACTCTTCTCTAATGTCGAATACCCATTTCACTTTTTACAGAGACCTACCGTCATTTTAGAGAATGATAGTGCTCGGTCCTTGTGAACATGGTATCAGAGTACAAAATTATCCTCAAACAATCAATTTCACTGCATTTCCTCAGTAATCAGTTTCACTGAATATGGCCCCTTTTATTATAGATCGTACATTTTAGTAGCATGCATAGAATACGTTGTTTAAAAATAATCTAGGTAAATGTTTTTGCCTGAAGGGGCGTTATCATTTAATCAACAATAGTTCTACTGTATCAATCTTCAATGCATTCCAATCACAATTTTTTTCCCCTTACCATGTATCTGCCACCCGAATGGCCTTCAGCGTTTATACACCTCCAGTTACCTGCTCAATCCAAATACTATGTCTTGTTGTTCCCTCCAAACAACCTCCTCTCCCCCTACTATTTCAACCACTTCCTTATTTGTTTTCCTTCTCTCCGACGCACTTTCTCCGACCTTCTTCTTACATGTATCTCAAACGCTTCAAATAATTTTCATAATATTTCCCCAACGTCCATATATCGGAAGCATGCTACAAAATCCTTGAAATCGGGCTAAAAATCTACCATTTTTCGAATCTAAACTCTTTAAGTTCCATTACAAGGTTTATTCTTGCCGCAGCAACTTCTTTCTTACACCCAGTTACACGGACTTTAGGTAGCTTCTAGGGTTCTATGCAGGAGCAAATGAACATTTCAAAACCCACATTTCATCAAAATTCTATCCGTATAAATACATTTTCCCTCTTACGACATCCTTATCCTACCTCATTAAATCTAGGTTTCCTTTAACGATGAATTAAGTTGCATTCGTGTTTATCGTGATTATATCCCAGATCAGTAGCGCAGAATCTGTCACGCGCCCAACAGCATTTTTGATTCTTGGAAGACCGACCAGCTATGGTCACGTCACCTATACCACGTGTCACCAGCGATTATGAACGAATAATTTGCTGCAATCTAACGCCAGGTTTAACTACACCTCCCCTCTCTTTTCTTGTATTAATTCATTCGCTGGCACGCCAAAGTACGCTACCGACACGGTAGGAAATGTGTTTCAACAAGTAGACATTTAAAAAAAATTACCGAATGACCGCTGTGGAAAAATGTGCGAAATATAAGAATACTATTCCTTTTCTAATTACCCATAGAGCTAGAAATATATCTTATATCACCTCTGGTTGTTGATGGAAACAGGTTGATTATCTTTGAAATATTTAACCACCATATAATCATTATCCCTCAGTGTTCATGAAATTATGATTTACTTTAATTAATATGCAGTATTTGCAAATATGAGTTGGATTAGTACGGTAAACAAGTTGGAATAAATTGACATTAGAAGTAATTCCACAATGGACTTCGATTTAGGGTACTTCTATAATCAATTTCTTCGCATAAAGATTTCTACAGCAATAATTACATATTTTATATCAGGATCACATAAGTAGTGTCTAACAATGATTATTTCATATTATTTCATTCAATAAAATATTTCCGGATGGTCAAAGTAATGAACAAGAATCATGAAACTGGTAGCCACTAGCGTCAACATCTCTGAAGATTTTCCTACTATTAAGGGAGGAAAATTAAGTTGTTTTCATAATTTTCTTCTCGGATTTAAATAATAGTTATCGGAGAGATTGACCTAAATGAGGATTTTTAAGGATTGAGAAGACATTGTCCCAATTGAGGGTTTATAAGGATTTTAGTAATATTTATAACAATCTGGATTATAACGCTCTCTTTTGAAATATCTCACGAAAAGGTAAAGACGCGCTTCTTCTAGCGAGATTTTCTAAATGTCCCGTCAATCATAATTGCCTGTCTATAAATGCATATTTGTGTGTGTACTACGAACCTCCTTTTGCTGAAATTCTTGTAAAATGGTACTCTTAACAAAAAGAATTAATTGCGTTCAATTAATGTGGCAAAATTGTTTTGGAAGTGTAGCCTATGTACCTAAGTAGAAATAAACCCCGTTTACGGGTACTTTTTACTTATTTTGATAATTTCAGTGGACAAAAATATTGATTGGCACTCGTAAATAATTCCATCGGTTGTAAAATAAGCTCGTTTCCTAGAATTTCTCATCAAAGGGAGAGATATGGAATGGGTAATGTGCGCTGCATTATTTCTCCGTGAACTTTCTCGTATGATGACTGATTGAGGCGCTAGACGATTACGCTCTAGCCACAGCAATAATGTTGCGTGGGAAAAGAAAGGGGCAATCGAGTATGATCTCAGCGAGAAACCAAGTCAGGACTTGGTTCGCGAAAACTCTCGGCGAAGGATCAATTGCATGCACGATGAAAGCGGCCCATATGGGGATAATTCGGTTCAAAGGCAGTGGCAGTCCACACGGTAGAGAAAAGTAGGTAGGGGCGATGATGATGATTTGGGCTCCTTTGAGGGCTGAGAACATCTTAAAACCCGGGAGCATGGCTAGTCGAAGTGGTGGGTGGGTGGGAGGGGAAATCTTGACGGGCGAGCAGAAAAATAGAAGAGGCAAACCCGTGATTAATCCGTCTTAAACTCTTCCCCCCACCCACCTCCCTTGGTTGGGAGGGGAGAAGGGGTGGAGACGGTCGAAAACCCTCATAAATGATAGCCCACGATGAAAAGTGGGTCCGTTCCCCACCCCCTCGCGCCACCATTTAAAAAGGAACTCTTCCCCACCATCTCCGCCGTCTCACGCCATTGACATAGTTCAGGGTTGAAATGTAAATGCGAGCCAGCCGGTAAGACAGGGTAAGACCATTGTCTTAAACGTTCCCGGGGACAGGAGGAGGGGGGTCGTCGCGATAGCACACTCGGGATGTGCATCTCTTGTTCGAGCGCGGCAAAGCGCGGCCCGCACCGCAGGCGTGCCACCCGTTCGGTGAGCACAACACACTCTTTCTCCCTCCCCCGGCCCACAGAACACTCGTGTTCGGCGCGGATGTAGGTAAGTGGGATTCCCAACTCATCCCCCTCCCTCCCAAACCCCCCCCCCCCTTCCCACCCCGCTCCAACTCACCCCCCTCTCAGCCTCAAAATCCCATTCCGTGAGCCCCCTCCTTCCCACACGAACATAACGGTACGCGGTTTTCCTCTGATTCCACGCTCCACAGCCGAGTGGAGCGGAGACTTTCGGTGTGTAGGCCGACCCCCTCCCCCATTCCTTTTATCTCCCTCCTCCTCCCCTACCACCAATCTCCACCGTGGTATACCGTGCCAGGGCCTTCGCTCGCCGGAGTGTGGCACAGGAACCAATCTCAACAGAAACGAGTGAAGACAAATTGCTAAACATTTTGTATAAGCATCAACTTTTTTCGGATGCGAAATTTCGTGTTCCTCGATGCATGAACGGAACACGGAAATAGTGCTCAGCATTCATTTCGAACTGTGTTCAATACTGAGTGGTAAAATTAAATCACAGCTGAAAAATATTTGAAACGCCGTTCCCATTTTTATATGTTATATACAGAAAAGTTTTGCTTGCCGTGAAAAAATAATTTAGATCAACGATGCCCTGCGATGAAAATCGTGCTTACTATGGTAAGCACGATTTCCATAGTTCAGTAGTTTCATAGCAGTAGTTTCATAGTTTTTAGTACGTTCCTCTATTGTGGAAAAATCATCAGGGCAGTGGGTAATCAATGGCATTCACTAGCATTTTTTCTCATAATTTCAGTCTAAAATCTTTTGTATCAACATTTTAGCATCTTCAAAGAGCAACAAACTATTATTTTAACGGATGGAAGATCGTGCATCAACATCATCGTGCATACAGACGCGATTCGCACACGTCATTTTTTCAAAATATTTGGCATGACATTGGTGTAATGCTAGATAGTAGAACTGGAAATTGATAATAAGCAATTAGTACATATCATAATACATCGGAATAGTTAGGGGTATTGCTCTTTTTATTAATGCAAATTGCAGGTAAATTTTTATAATGTTGAGAAATTTATGCGCGGAAATTTGCACAACTATACAATAACAGCAGAATATCCACAGAGAAAAAAATGTGTAATTCAACTCCACTTACGTATGCGCAACCCTTGAATTAACTATTTTATAACTTCACTCTCAGTTTCTGCCACCCTTCAGCTCTTTTTGTCGCTCCTCTTAGTCCATTCTCTCAATCATACGTAGCAAATTAAATTAAATTGGCTTCTTTGTGGGTGGATTGGAACGTCAGTTCTACTCGCCACTCCATTGATATCTAAATTCTGCTCAAAATATTTCATTCTCAACATTGGTTAACAGCATTCAGTTGCGTAATAAAGTTACGTTTGATTATTATGCGAATAAAATCGATTTAATTTTTGAACAAAAGTTGAGTCTTCAAAATCCGCTCTGACTAACGACAGCATATCATTCCCATGATGCACTCACCCTTTGAACCTTATACCTGATTGCATGGGTTTTCAGCTAGGATATCCGAAGTATTCGTTCTGACTTATTTTTCCTTTGAAACGTTAATCTTCCTTCGAACGAATCGTTGAGCAAGGTCCTCGTTCTTGAAATTAAAATGATAATGGAAATGATAAATAAAAAGGAAGTTAATGGATCTCGAAGTTAATGGATCGCTACAGTGCTGGCGTGCAATTTAATCCCTAAGGGTTCCGGTTCAAATCCCTGGAAAGGTCTATATTTTCCCATTGGCTTCTTATCTCTACCCCAGAGCGATATTAAGAGTGTTTAAAATTTATCAATGTTATAAAATCTGTTAATAATAGACACAAGTGTTTATTCCCAGACCATTTGAAACACGATCGTTAAATTGGCAATGTTATTATTATTTATTTATTTTTATATATTTTCCACTACCACCGAAAAATGCACATGTGGCCTTTACGTCGGGGTATTAACAATGTAACAATAGACGAGCACACACAGCCATGTCCTTAGTGGTGAAAAAGCCCACTCAGACGGGACTCGAACCCGCGACCCTAAGGTTAATAGGCGAGGACGCACGCCGCCACAGGGGCCTGTCTGATTTATATTTAAGTAAATTCGACAAAATATTAGCAAATAATGGTGTACGTGATAGCATAGGACGACAGGTGTGGATTCATCCCCTGCCACACACTCCTAAGACGGCTAGCAGGGCGTTTTGTGCGAGTAGAGGTTAAAATGACGTCTGATTTGCGAAGGCGGAGTGGCTCAGCATGCGCGCACGGTCGCCGTGCGGCAGATGTCGTCGGTAGCTCAGCAAGTATTCGATCTATTTGGGAGGATGTGGGGAGGGGGAGAAATGTGAGCCACTTGGGACGCCCTGGAACTGTTCGTAAACGACGACTTTTGGGGTGTTGTCTTCTCCGCCTTCCGTAACTGATGGGTCGTATTTGGGACGAGAAGAATATATCTTTCGTGGCCACCGGAACATCTCGGACTATGTATTGGATAACGCCGATAAATCTTCCGAAATGAGGGTCGTACAACTTTCTCGCGTCGACACTGAAGGGAAAAATCCCAAGGTCCTGCATCCGCAGCGCATTTCCAACCGCTGCTCGGATGAGAACTTCCATTAGGAGCTCCGCGCGGGTAATAAGCGGCGACGTCCCTGGACTTGAATTTTCTCCTGGGGGTAGTTTCTTTTTATTTCCAAGTTTCAGGTTTTCTCTCGCATACCGCATCTTTAAAAACGCACGGCGAATGAACGCCGAGTCATTAACACAACGAGTTCAACGAATTAATGCCATGTATCAACGGATAAAAGGTTGCTATTCTCATTCGTCATACGACTCATGGTTATGGAGGACAGACTTGTTGAACTATCCTATGGCAATACGTTCCTTCACTAGAATCCTATAGCATATGAGGAAAGATATATTTTTTTAGTAGTATAGCACAGAAGTTAAGGCTTTTGAAAGGAGAGAATTAGGGAGAATTTATGAAAAATGAGAAAAGGTGGTAGTCATGATTATTGACTGATAGGGGGAAATGCTTTCTCCCTATTTTACCTTCGGAGCAATTAGTAATGCATTAAAATCCTTCATAATATCTCTTGGTTCACGAAGTGAAATAAAATACATATCAGAGAATGGAAATAAGTGTAACAAATGATTGATCAGCAATATATATTCAAGGCAAAATGCTTGAGAAAAATTTTGATTAACATATTGGAGAAAAGAACATTACCTCTGGCTCAGACAAAATGGTTTCATTGTGAAGTTTTTATCAATCTATGGCTTATGCCCTATACCTTACTTACATTCACTAGCCATGAAATTGCGAAAATAGTATAACGAGGATTAATAATGAAGGGTATAATATAATGTATATTTAAATATCCCTTCATTATCCATCTGATATTTCGTAATCATTAACAGTTCAAGTTTAGATTACCACTATAGAAGGTGTTACGTATAAACCATATATAAAAGAGTTTACAGAAAATTGGGACATACAAAGAACGGGAGTTCCCCCAGGTTTTGAAGTATTAAAAAAAACGCCACCAATAAAAGAGATTTTTTTAACGTAAAATACCTTTTCACTCAGTTTATACATTTTATAATTGGCACAGATAATAACACCGTACATTTCAAATAACCAAATTTCCATAGGGGAGGTTTACGAATGTTTAAAAATTGAACTAAAGGGAAAAGAGTTTCCATGGGTTTCAGAAGCCAAGAGTTCGATATATGATTGTTTGTCCTTGAACGTTAGAATATACCCACGAAGTATAACGGAAGAGCTAAAACCACTGTCATGGTTATTGATAATAATTAAGAATTAAGCTGGAGTTTTTATTATTATTATTGTTATTTAAGCTATTTGAATTAAACAATTGTCTTATGATTGTCATGGAATTCCAAATTTTTACTCTATCTTAAAATTTAGGTGTGATAGAACAAAATAAGATTCAGCGATTGAAAAAAATGTCCTAATCACACTCTCATCTATGAAAATGCCTACCCAACAATTAAACCAAGGAGAATGAACTCATGGGATGTAAGTGGAATTGGAAATACACTTATTTGTTACAAGTTATCGCAAAACTCCGAAACTCTAAGGAGCAACAGTCAGCAGACTCGGTATGGTTTTGACTGGTTCACACAACGTTTCACACAAATTGAGCATCACTCAACGGATAAATTCGTTCTCATTTTTTCTCATTCTGGGTCCATTTCGTCGAGAGTTCTGTGTTTTGAGGCGACTGGACTATGGTTTTTCATGATTTTAGGTGACTGGACATTATGGTATTTCGCGATGGCCAAGTTAAACATAATTTTCCACCACCTACGAAAAAAGAAAACTGATGCCTATTTGTACTAGCGTGAATATCCTGCATTACCCGTTTTAAAACTTTCAACAACTGAAAGGCAAGTGAGACGTTAATAAAACAGAAATTTGTTTTTAAGAAAATTCTTTGATTTCAGGGACTCCAAGTCGCTGCTAATTTGATTTGAGGCCAGCTAATTAGTTCTCCTTCCTTGTTAAAGTTTACGGTGGTATAGCCTAGTTATTGGAGGTCGCGAAAACAGTATCTTTGAAAATACAAATTGAATAATACCCAAGACCAGTGAAAAACTAGTGCCAACCAAAAACAAATGCTAAATACCTCATTGAGTGGATGCATTCATTGCACTTTAGTCATCAACCGGAATGCCTGCGTTTTATACAATATCGAAAAATGATTAGTATGCCGTATGCGTTCACAATTTTACTTGATTGTTGGTTGCTTCCACTTCGCCACATCTGTTTAGAAGTAGATTGTGGAAAGGTTGGTGATCAAGACTAAGTGCAGTTACTTGAATTTCAGAAATAGGGCGGAAATCGATTAGAGATAAACTCTCTCCGTCTCGATCTTAGCTTAATCTAAAATGGGAAATTTCACTCAAATCACGACCCTTTTAGACATGTATAAGGCTTTGACACAAAATAAGACCATATCAGGCCATAATCAGAAGTTTACTAATATTTCAAATTTAGACAATTATCGTAGTCTAAGAGTTTAATAGCTTTAATATTCTCTTAATCACTTTATGTAGAATGGTAGAGGAATAGATCCAATAGTAAGGATCCAATCACTAATAAAAAATGTGATTCAAGAACTCATTCATCAATGTAGCTGACTACAATTTTTTAAGGTGGATGGATTGCATAGCTCATAATATGTAACAGTATTTATTGTTCCCCATTCTTTAGGTGACGCATAGTAATAGAGAGATCCCATGAATTCCTGTGCACATGAATGAGATTGCTAAGTGTCAGAGCACCGGGCAGCTCAGGGGTAGCTTGATCTCCCTCCATAGATTCCTTACTACACCTGCTTCACTACTGATGCCTTTCAGGTACTGGATGAAACGGGGACATCCGGTAGAGTTGACATTATGAGAGGTGTACTCGTACGTCACACTTGAGACTGCGCATCTCCTCAGTTTAAGGTCTGTAATTACAGTCATTTGGTCCGCTAATTTTCCTCCGTAGGTATTGCTATTTAAAGATGGACCTAAAAACCTGTTTCTTTTAAGTAGATGTATACCTACTTCACAGACTGAATATAGCTAGTTAAAAAAACGGTCGTTCAGTGCACAGAGCTTTGATTTCTTACAGCTGGGTCTGGATTCAAATTTGGATTAATCCTGTTACAGTAAGTTCATCGTACTAGCATATGTAATTGTGATTAAAGTTGTGTCTATAAACTGGACCCATTAACGTAATGTGCAAATTCCCAACGACGTGATTCTACCAACACCAATGGAAGAGAATCTCGACCAACATGGAAGACTGGTGGTAGTTGAGTAAGGGATGATGTCATTCGGGGATTGGATTGGTGTGGTGGCTTGAGTAGGTACTGGCCTCCAATCTCGAAGGAGCGGGTTCGAATCCTGGCACTAGTATTTTTCATTGGTATACCGTACCCTATTTGAGTGTCTCCTGGGGCGTATTCGAATACAGTGCTCCGTCTGGTGAATGGGACGACAAAATTTGATCACCTTGGCGCCTTTCGTTAAGAGCAGGGTAATGTAAGACACCAGATGTCTCTCCACTCTTCTTCCGTTCCCTGAAAGCCCCTACCTTCACCCAGTTGCCCATCTATCCTCTCTAGCGCACTTGGGGTTAATTGTCGTTCTCCTTCCCCCAAATAACTACAACTACAGCAATTGTTTGAGTTCCTTTTTCATGTGTGTATGTATTTCTGAATGAATAGGATAGCAGCTAGATTAAATCGATGTCTAATACCCTTACTCAGTTTCCCCTGCACCTCCTCTAATGTATAGGTGATTTTTATTGTTGTACAGTTATGTGCTCTTTACAGCTTATGTTGCGTAATGTAATGATGTCATTCGAAATGTCACATTCTGGTAGTGGTTTCCTCTGATTAATATTCTGCTCCCTTTCCTCTTACAGGATCCCGGCCGCTCGTCATGTGGAGGCCGGCGGCATGAAGCCGCAGCCCCCACCGATCCGAGCATCCCGTCCCACCGCCACCCTCCCCCCGGGCCCCTCACTCGCCAGGGGCCGATAGAAGAAGGCCTTCCGGGGGCCTGCCGTCGCCCCTGGATCCCCCGTGGCTCAGCCCCTCCGCCACCGCCCCCCAAACGATGAAGTTCGAGACCGACTGCGGCCCAGTGGACGCGCTGCTGAGCTGCTGGGGCGGAGAGGCCACCGCCCACCACGGACTCCTGCTCGCCACTTCCTCCGCCGGGGGCAGCGTGCCTTCCGTGGGGCCCCTGGGGTCTGTGGGGGGCGCGGCGGTGGGCCAGGCGGGCGAAGAGGGCCTTCAGCAACACCACTTGCACTACACGTTCGCGGAGGACTCGGGGCCCGAGGAGGTGAAGACGGAGTCAGACTGCACCAAATCCACCATGGACGTCCTGGACAGCCTCCTGATGAACACGTCCTCATCGCCGCCCACGTCGTCCTCGCCCGGGGGCGGGGGGCAGTTCGCGGAGCTCAAGCCCCTTCCCCCCTTCCACACGTACACGGCCTCTCTGAACGGTATCTACGCCCCCCCGCCACCCAGGCACCACGACCAAGCACCCTCCCCCCACAGCACCCTGGATCCGAGATGCGGGGGCGATGGGGACGGTGCGGAAGACGCCTACAAGGGCACCGAGGTGTACTACAGCGAGCCGGTTGTGGTCAGCTCTTCGGGGGACCACCTGAAGGGCGTCTCGGTGGTGGAGGCGGACCAGGGGGTGGAGTACCTGCTGCCCCCGGACATCGAGGACATCGCCGCGATCATCGGCAACGCGATAGCAGACACAACGGTCCCCGGGGGCGGCGGAGGCGGCGGAGGCTCTGCAGCAGCCCAGGTCGCCGCCAACGGAGGCGCCGGGGGGAACTCGGACGGATGGATGGACTTGGACGCGTGGATAGACACGGCGTGCGTCGTGACCTCAGGCGACCCTGGAGGCGGAAAGGCCCCCACGGATGCCCTCAACGAGCTAGCGTCTCAGTTCGCAGCGGCAGCGGCAGCCGCGGCCAACCAGCAAAATCAGTCGATGGCGCCCACGTCAACCCTCCAATCCCTGCTGAACCAGGGCGTCCCCCAGCACCAGCAGCACCATCAAAACCACATCTCGTACCAGCACCAGATCCAGATCCAGCAGCAGGCGACGCAGCAGCAGCAGCAGCAGCACCAGATTTCCGTCCAGAAGCAACGAGATCAGTACTCGCAACCGCACCATCACATGCCCCTCCTGCAAAGCAGGCTGCAGAATGGAGCGGCGACGGTGGTTAAGATGGAGGCTTTCGCGGTGGATTACGACCCTCCGCCCCCGCTCTATCTCATTGGAAACGACATGATCCCGCACACGACGCACGGGGGCAGTCCGCCGGGCCTTGTACAGAGCACCACAGCAGAGAGTCCCACGGCTCCGTCCTCCTCGTCTTCGGCTTCCCCCGGTCGCTTCCCCACCTCGCCCAGGAAGTACGGCCGCGGCAACAGCCTCAAGGCCGCCGCGGGTTCCACCACGGCGGACTTCGGGCCCTCGCTGTCCGATCCTTCGGGGAACTCTGGAGACCACCCCGTAGGGTCCTTCCCGGCGCCCGGGAAGAGTAAGAGCAAGAGCCGCTCGAAGAGCAGCAAGAGCGGCCGGAGCGGGGGCGGCTCAGGAGGCGGGCAGGTTGGAGGCGGTGTGCCGGAGGCGGACGGAGGCCTGGGGGCTTATCCGGACGGGGGCCTGGGGGGCGGGAAGGAGAAGCCTGTCCACAGGTGCGGTATATGCAACCGGGGATTCCTCAACAAGTCGAACATCAAGGTCCACCTGCGGACGCACACCGGGGAGAAGCCGTTCCGTTGCGACACGTGCGGGAAGGCGTTCCGCCAGAAGGCGCACCTCATCAAGCACCAGCAGATCCACAAAAGGGTTGGCAGGGACTGAAGACGCACCCTAACAATACTCTCGAACACATGAACAATTGGGGAAAGATGGTAGCCATCTTGTTTTTCATCGAATGCCGTTACGTCAGGGTTTCATGAAATTCGATTGCGAGAGCCTTTTCGTAATTTTTTTGAACGCCTTTTACCCGAAGGAATCTCTTGGGAAAGGGAAAAAAACAATACTAGGGTTCCCTTCAGTCAGGAGAAGGGCATTTTGTAGTAGACGACGCAGTAGGCAAAACGGTGAGATGAATCCGGGTAAGCAAGGGACAGTGGCGCCTTAAGACGGGCGTAGTGACACTTTTATATAAATAGGTATAAATATATATATAAATATGTATAGATGAATACTATATCCTCCCGAGTGTCGTTTAAATTTTTTAATCGCCTCGGCTCGATCTCTTTGAAAAGTGGCGGAGGGCGGGACTCTCCGCCTTTTCACGCCAAAAAACGAATCCGCAAATACGAAACAGCCGCGGAAGTGTGCGACAACGATTGATTATCGCAGCAGCCGGTGTCTCTGGTCATGCAGAGGAGACAGACACTTCGTGGACGCCGCCATACCTCTTCGACTCTTTAAACTGGAATCGACTAAAAAAAAGAAAGAATGAAGTAGTCTTTTTTTTAAATGATTTAATTTAGCAGTGTATAAAGAAAAAAGGTACCATTGTTTTGAAGACAAAAATATATTTTTTTACAAAAAAGTATTTTTTCAAGAGGTGTTTACTATTTAAAAAAAAACGTCGGGGCTGGGAGCACGTGACATGTGGCGTGCTCCCAATGGTTCCAATGAATTGTTTGAAACTACATGTGTTACTCGTGCAAGAGTGATAAAATTTTACCTTTTACAGCAGAACGTCTACCCATCATCATCCATCTACCAAACCTCTTTGACCCATTTATATATATATTTACTACTCCCTCTTCTTCTCTCCTAAGTCATTCTCCTTGGGATAACATCCCTTCATCATGTACATATACATATCGACGAAATGCACGTCTCCCCTTCTTTCACTACTCCACTCCTGTTAATTATTATTATTATTATACCATCATCATTATTAATATCACCTCATCATTATTTTTATTATAATTATTATTAAAGTAATAAGAGTTCATCATCATCAGAATCCTAACGATTGGAATTGCTATACTTATTGAATGTTTTTTTTAAAGGATGGCTCACAGTACAGCACGTGGTCGTTGTCTCCTTGTTATCTCTCATCCTGTTCCCTATCTCTTTCATCTGATGAACTAAGCCAGCTTGTATCCCCATACCCTTAACTCGCCCCATCCCTCCGACTCCCACCTGACCTCTATCTCTTCCTTTAAAGGTTAGGCGGACACGGCCTCGTGAGTGAGTTGATTTGGTGACGGGCTCCACCTCCTTTAACTCTTTTTTTCGCCACCCATCCCTTCCCTCTCTCCATCCCCTCTCAATCTCATCCACTTAACGTTCCGACCAGACCCGTGGACCACTTGTGTTCTCCACTTCTTCTCTTCGACCGTGCACCTTAAAATCCAGAAACGAAATGGACTGGGGATGAGAAAGACTCCCCTTTCGGGGGGGATGCAATATTTTTTTATTTAAATCCCGTTTGATGCTACTAAAAATTATGTCAGTATTCTCCTGAATGTGTCTTGTTATTTCTTTTGTACCCTTTGTTATTCCAATGTTTTTGTATAAAGAATTTTGCTAGCTAAAATATATATCTTTCTGTGGTTATGACTCCTTTTTGTTTTTTTCTTGAATACTGTCTCTATCATAATCTTTTTTACTCACAAATATGTTTGGGAAATCCTTTTGTCCGCGGACGATTAACATTGGTGCTCAAAGGAAGAAATCTTCACACCACTGTCATCGTCCTTCCTACAAAGACACCAAATTATACAAAAACAGCGCAATTCAACACAAAACACCTAGTTTGACACATTAATGCCTGTCAAAACTAAGTTACTCTTTACTTCCTACGCCTTTCTTATAACTCAAATGGAGAAGGTGAAAAATACTTCCTCTGAATCTATGCAATTATTTTTATTTGCTTCAGTGAAGGTGTGGTTGGATGTGTTTATTTATTATAGAGTCGTCGTGATGTGTTTATGAAATATTGGTGATTCTGAGAAGACTGACATAAGTAGTTACCATTTTTAATCAAACATTTCACTGTTTCTATGGTGGAGAGTACCGAGCATAGGTATGGAGATGTTTTGTGTTCTGCCTTTAATTATGGATGTTTTGCATTGTTCACATACAGGTGAAAAATCCCAAGGTTCCTGAGTTCCGCTCTGAGGGACCAATTTCACGAGACTCGGCAACAGGTACAATTTTGGTTAAGCCGTTCCACATGCTGCAGGTATCCAGAGCGCTAAAGTGTGATTTATTGCAACCCCACTGCCCATTGCTGGAATGCGTGCCATTGAGAAAGAATCGCCACGATCACAATTCTCACCAAAAATGTCCCAAAATCCACATGTTCGCCGGAATTATTTGACAAAGCAAGCATGTCCGTCACGTAATTCAGATTATGAGCCAATAGTGTCGCTACACCGCAACAATATGAGCAGCTCTACTTCCCGGCTCCCTTAAGAATCTGATTGTATTTTGGTCCAATATCTGTACGAGAAAAGGAAATGATGCCTTACATTGGACAAAGGGTAGCGAGAGTATCGTGTATTTATCGAACGCGAACGCTGAAAAGGGCAACGTTATACTGACAAGTATCACGCTGAGTCCGTGTCCTCGAAGGCTTTCAATAATTTGAAAATGCGTTGGCTAATGCTAAGATTGGTGCAGAAAATCGCAATTTTATTATTATTAGGGTTTTCTTTAGCATGCCATTACAAAAGCAGAGTACCGGATGATAAGAGGCGGGTGTTATTGTCACAAAATGGTTAACCAATAGGACAGGGCGTACTTTCCGATGTCTTTTGAACGGTGGACTTGAACGGAGATTATTATTTGAAAGACTCGTAGCAATTCCCTTGCTCGGAATCTGAAAATTTCCACATAGTACTTCTGGAGGCAGTTGTGGAATCAATTCTCGCACTGAAAGAAATCTATATTTGACCAAAGTAATCTAGGAGAAAACTCACCGTCGCAATAATTCAGCTCAAACGTATTTCGTAGGCATCATTCCCCATGCAGGTCTGTTGACGGTCGAAAGTAGCTAAGATCGCACTTATTTGGCGTGTAACGAAACTTAGTTGCTAACTGACAAAAATACTTAAACGATGTATTTTTCACACACCTTATTGGATTGCTATTCCCTACCGGTTTCCACACTCTTGTGTCATTATGAGGACTTCATAATGACACGAGAGTGTCGAAACCGGGAGGGTTTAAAAATTCAATAAAGTGTGTGAAAAATTCATCGCTGAAGTTTTCTAGTCAGTAGGTCGGTCACTTATATCAAAGTATCTCCTGACTCGGTTCAATTTATTCATTGCTAACGTTTTAACCTAAAGTGTGATCATCATGCGAAACAATTTTGAATCTTAACACTCAACGAGATATATTTTTTGCAATGGACAAGCGTAGTTTCATTTGTTTTATTTTCATTTCCACAATACTATGTTCGTTATCGCTGTTAAGTCAGAATCGTAGGGCAGTAACGTTTGTCAATTGTTTTAGTACAAAAGGTTGTTTACATAATAAAGGAAAATAGAGCAGGATGCAATATTCAGGGGAGAAATCCGTTCCTGTACTCAAAGGGCATCGAGGAACATTACGATTAAAACGTGCGTATATAGGAGTGGTGAAGTAATTCTGTATCTCATCCGAATACTCTCGGACAACCATCGATACTTTTTGGCACAAGCGGAACCAGTTCGTGAAGTCCCCATCTCCTTCCATTGTGATAGTTATTGTTTTATTTGCCCCTCTTTTTATTGTTTTTTTTTGTTTCGTGAAGCCTCGCTTCTCTCCCATCGCCAGCCGAGCGTCTCCCCCGATGAGTCGTGCGGTCGGACCGGGCGGAAGTGGGCCGGAGGACGCGAGTGGGTCAGTGGGGGAAAAGGGGGCGGGGGTGTAGGCAGCAGCGTCCTCCTCTCCCTCGCCGGCAGGGGGGAGGGTGAGATTCGAGTGTCGGGGGGGTGGGAGGTGGCCCAGATGGCGGGAATCTCGCATGCACACACGAGCAACAAACGATCCCTCCCTCCCACAACCCGCTCCACTCACGGAACCGAAGAGAGGTGTTTGGGGTGTGGGGGGGAAAAGCCTCCCCCCTCCCGCCGCCCACTCTCTCGTCGCCGCATCAACCCCCTTCTGCCTTTGGGGAAACGAGCCGCCTCCCTCCCCCCCATCCAACCCCACACCTCCTTACCTTGCCGTGACCTTGTTCCGTGACACACTTCTGCCCCCGCAACCAAGGCCGTTGCTCCCGACGCTCTCCTTTCTCGAGGAGCGGGTGGTTGGCGCTGGGGGGAGGACGTCCCAGCATGCACCGCGCAAGGGGTGGAGAGAGAGAGAGAGATAACACGCGTGCCCCGCCGAGCAGACCAACTTCTTCCTCCCCCCCTCACTACATCCGAGATTTCCAGCGCGAACGTCGTGGTCCCCGCGGGGAATAGGAATAAAGGGATGTTAAAAAAAAGACGACGCGCGAGCGCAACGTGAAATTTCTTTGGCTCGACCGTCCACGGAGCACAGCTTTTTCTTGGTCGACCAGAATGCTCTTCAAGCCAAGCGCGACTCTCTCCCTTGTTCTGAGGTTCTCCACAAGTTGTCTTGGGGATTTTGTGTTTGAAAAGCGTCGGGAAACGGGGGAACTTAAAAGAGGCTTTTGAAGGACCCGATAAATTAGGCTAAAACACTCAGGAAACGAGTGAGAGAGAAACAGAAGTTTCAAATTAGAAATAGAGCAGCTGGATCTAAAATGCCGTCGCAATCAACTTTCCATCAAAGAATCGGAAATAGGCGATCGAGAAAAAATTCCAACCATCATTCCAATCACAGATACTTCCGGTCAAATAAAAAACTCAACCTTTCGGTTGTGATATTCTTAATAATGCTGACTACTAGGGAAATATTTCTGTCCCGACAAACTTCTCGGACGAGTTATTCCAATTTGGAATTCCATTGTTTTGATTGGTGCCGGCATTGCTTCTGATTTTCCAGGTAGTTCTCAATAATTTGTACAAGTGACGACCGAAACAGCAATGAATCTTTAGTAACGTGATATTTTACATCATAACTTTGGTCATTTTCCTAATAGGATTATGCGTATTTATAAGCACAATGATAATAAATTGGTGCTGAGGAAAATATGAATATGATCGAAAAACATTCCAGGTATGAATGAAATCGCGAATTATGTTTAGGCTTACTCTCAAGTTTTATTCGCTGATTATAACTCCAAGAACACCACGTAGGTGTTTTGCACGAGGGTCAACAGCATGAGATAGGAAAAAATGACTCCTTGCCCCGGGGAATGAACAATTCACACGAGAGGGAGTCGAAACCGTGAGCTTTGGACAGGCAGACATCGTGGCTGCCAAAGGAATATCGTTTTAAATTTAGTTCTCAGCTGAGTACACTTAACTATATAGATTAATAAACCTTGCTGCTACCAACAGTGGCTGTGAAGTAAACTGCTGAACGGTGTGGAAATGTATTGTCCTCAACATTCGATCGACGTTGACGGCAAAAAGATTTGAATTGGCGGAATTTTAAGGAAGCGTTTACGATAGAACTCTTCTCCGATACAATCAGAAATGATGGTTTCAAGAAAATCACGAAATCTCCACCTATCCGTCATTGGAGTCGCAGCAATAATCTCAGGAATGGGAACTATGTGATGAACGAGGACTTGCTGTAAAACGGTGTATGTGGGTCGCGTGATGGTGAAGACGAAAATCTCTTTCACGATGTTTTTTTGAAGTCTCCCAAAAGATGAAGATAAGTGAATGGAATGGGTTGAGGAGTGCGTCGCATGCTCGTCAGGGCTTCAGTGTCCTGCGTTGATTTTTTAAGTCATTATGCGTACATGTCCGTCCCACCTCCCTCGCACGCGATGCCGTAATAGGCGCTAATTACGCTGAAACTCACCAGAACGTGGAGCTAAAGAGGATTATTTCCAACCAATCTCGCATAAAAATGGAGTAGTTTGACCGTATTCATGGCACCTGTCAGCTACTCGTCTTGCAGACGATCTCCCGACTGCATTACAAACGAGTCAAGTCAACTCAAGGTGTTTATTTACCAATTCGCTCATTCACAAGGAAATATAGCAATGAGAACGGATAGCAATAAGGGAAGTGTACAACTGGTACCCTGTTATAAGCAGATTTTACTCTTCTGGGCTTGCGATTCATATAAAGTTGGCATGAACAGATGCTTTGGAGCAGAAATAAGAGAAAAGCGCAAAACCGAAAAAATAAAACGTCCATAATTACATAAAATCAAGGTTGGTTATGTCGTAAACCCTAAGGCAATATGTAAACACACATACGTATGCAATAGTTCCAGGTTATTCTGCGAGGGCAACATTACTTAGCTGCATGTATCTTAGAATTATGAGGTCACTTTTCAATTCACAAGCGTGTGAATGCCATAAATCATTCCCAAGTGTAGGAAGCCGATGTCTGTCGATTCCGGGCGTCAGTAATAACCTTACGAGATGAATAAGCGTGAAATAATCGTTGTGGATAAATATGGGATAGAATGCATTTTTACAGTGACGCCATTTTAGCAATTTTAACTTGCATGTGGGAAAAGTGTAATAAAACAGTTATAGGTCTTTTCGGTGCCTTAAACCGATAGGGCAATGTTTAACAAATGAGCGAAGTTACTCGGGTAAAGTTTCTCAGACGTCTCCAGCAGTGAAATAAGACAAATAAATTTGCATATCAACGTTCTAATGGCAGAGTGTAATGTCTTGCAAGGGGCGTGATCCGTTTTTAATATCGAGGCATAGTTCAACATACACGCTACGTAACGCTGCCAAAGATAGATGTAGTTTATTGTAGTTATAACCAAAACTCTTATGGAGGCGACTTTTCATCCACCATCTCGTCGCCTCACGTTCTGTCCAATTCATGTAGCGAACAAAAGGCAATCGGTGATAAGAAAAACGTCTTCATACTTTGGAATAAAAGAAAATCGGGGAGGAACATTATTAAATATCAGGAACGGGCAAATATTCAGCGAGGCACTCGGGGTTTTAACAACGATGTGCTTTCGGGGCGAAAAAAAAACAATTATGGTGACAGAAAGGTGAAGTGAATGTCATCCTAACGAAATGCAAGTCGACTGTTTGTTTCGCGCGCAATCATATTCCATTCCACTGGATATCGCAAACTTTCGGCGTTTTATTCAGATATTGCTAAGTCGTTCAATTCTTGTGGATTCAGCTCACATTCGTCGTCCTTTTCTAAGTCATTACAGTCACATGGCATCATTTATCTCGATAAGCAATTTTTAGATGAGTCAATTTAATATTAATTCGTATATCTAGCCATTTTCCTTGTACTGCATGAGTAATTTTTATTCAGATTTGCTACGAATCAAAATCGGTGCTCATTTTTTGAGAAATGAAGGACTAAAAATTGCGACAATTTTGTGAAGAAGAGGCTTGAGTCCCTTTTTTTTGCTGTATCATCGATGTTTGTTTGCGTCTCCGAACATAAGAGATATACTTCTATTTTAGAGTGTCTCCAATTACAACGAAAAGAGATGGGATTACCATTCGGACCAGATTGCTATCTTGGGATCCTCAAGCTAGAGATAGCAGTGCATGATTTGCTAGAAAGAACTGGAGAGATAATCAGCAATAACAAACAAAAACCCATATATTTTCGCAGGATACAACCTGACTGACTGAAAAAATTGTATGGTTTACAGTCACAAATTTCACGTGGTGGTAATAGTTAAGGAGAGTGCAAATACATTTTGTCCCCTCAGCGTTACTCTCTTTAGGGCCTTCCATAGGACTCACCAGTTCAGCTTGGATAAATTGGAAACCATTACAGAGTTGGTAACGGTAAATCCAAAGGATTTAAGGCACGGCCCAAAGAAAGGGATATATTTTGATGAGTGATTTATAAGATTAAATTCTTATAATGAAGATATAACCTACGAATAGGAATGTCAGGTCTGAACGAATTAGTTAGCCCGCGATATCAAACATTTTCAAGCCATTTACTCAAAAATAAAAAGTATTATCATGAGTTCTTTAATTGCAAGGTGGTATTAATCTTATCTAATTACTATACGGTGTATTTGTGACCAATTTCGCTGACCATTACAGTAGGGATTATTTTATACTTTAAGAAAGCTTAGAAAGAATCTTGTGCAGTTGTTCAAACAAATCATGTACTTCAATTCCCCATTTTTATAATTCATCTTGAAATCATCTTCACTATTTGATACAATTTTGCTTTTCCAATAATTGCGGATAAATTGTTTCGAAGAACACCGGACGAGCCTTAAATGTGATATGCCACTTGGTACTGGCATTCACTATCAACTACACATACCTAATCAGCACAGCAGTTAATTTTACGACGTCATCATCTACTTATCCTCCACATAAAAAAATTACTCAAAACCTACCCAAAATGAAATTACATTTTTTCCAGTTTTTCATCATAGAGATGCTCTCTGTTGTAACGCGAAATTTGTTAGTAAATGTCACTCGTTCACAGAAAAAAAGTATAAAACAGCAATAAAACACAACAAATAAAACAAAATCGCTGAACTCAATAATGGTGAATGTTATTACGATCATTCACGAGGCCGTAAACACAAATAGGATGGTTTCTCTCTACAATTTTTGCCTCTTGATTTAATAACCTTTCCTTATACGATGTCAAACAAGAAAATTAATTAATACCAAAGCTGTTTTAGGTTTTAATGAATGATTTTGCTTAAATGATGATAAGGCATCAATATTTTCATTCACTCATTTCCTTTCAAAATTGGCCCACAGGGTTAATTCATCATAAAGCACTAATGAATGTTGCACTAATATATGCACAGGAATAACCAAGTCACTAATGGAAAGTCGTAAAAATGTGTCCAAAAATTATGGTAGTAAATAGACGGAGACGCGAAAACTCGGAAAAATCTTTCTAATCCATGATATTATTAGTTAGAAAAATGCTTTACAAATAGAAAAGAACGCTAAAAACGTATAAATCTGAAAAAATAATACTTACGCAGCTCATATACTAAAATCTCTTTAACCTGAGAAAAGTGTATGTAGGGAACATTCATGAAAATTAATGACAGCTGATATTTTAATCTGCATAGGTAAAATATTTGTATTTAAATTCATACATATACCATGTATTAAATAATGGAAATCTGCTTTTTTTATTTCTCATATGCTATCCTATGATTCGTTTCAAATTATTGTCAACATTCCACCTTTTCGATTTTAAAGTAGAGTTAAGTATTTATTTGGTGTTCTGTAAAATATGCCTGGTACAATTGCAAAACGTGTCAATAGCATTCAAGGAGTTAACTGCCAAGGAAAATTATCATGTAACAAACCTGAATCATTAATCAATACCCTCCATTTAATATACCTTCAACCAAATTTGAGTGTCATAAATTTACAGAAATGCCCATGAGCAAAAAATTTTAAAATATTCTATTCAGTTTTTCTGTGAAACACCCTCATTAGCATCAAAAATTACCATTTAGCCTCAACGAACCAACATTTCGTTCGTCACCATTCCAAATGCGTTCAGTTTCAGCAAACTCTCAACTTCACTTCATTGCTCCGATGTTAAAGATAGCTCAATAATCATGAATGTTCATACCAAGAATCTTAAATATCCATAACAAACTATAATATTAGTACACTTTCAGTTCTTCCGCAGCGCATGAATAATGAAAAATAATTCTGTAATAAAATTAAACTATGAAACATGAGAAATACCATGGGCCGACACTCCAAATTACTCGTCCTTCAATTGTTTGGCACGGTGGTGCCTAAACTTCGGTGCAGGGTCGGGTCACGGATGGCCATGTCACCATGCATGAGTACAACAAACTCACCTTGGCAGTGCTCTTCGTTAAATGTGTTTAGTTTTACTAACGGTCGGTATGAAAAATATATGCGTGATAAAATGTTGCATGTGATGACGCATGCTCATAGGTGATCAAATAAATCGGAAAGCGCTCCCAAGAAGCAATTCATTCCAAAAGTTAGTTGATTCATGGTCCAACTATGCGTGCCAAATCCACCTATCGCTGAAATCTAATAGTAGGGTCAAATTTTCATCCGAGGCAGTGGCATTTACCACGATCGAGCCATCTCGTTCTTTGATCTTCTCTTTCAAATATAGTGGATTTGAAATCACGCGATAGGGATGAAAAACATTTTTGTAAATCAATGAATCAAATGGACGCATACTCTTTATCATAAATTTGTATACGATTAGAGGTATTTTCAACCGTTTGGTCGTAATTTTTCTAGCACAGGGGAGACGTGCAAGTAATTATTCACTTTTGCATTTTCTAAGCTGTCAAAAGAACGATGCTTTGAGGACGTAGAATCAGAGCAAAAATGGCTTGCGAATGTTAAAAACAATTACGCGCATTGAACTGAACAACTGTTTGTTCGATCCTTTAGGATCTAATTTCATTCTTATAGGGTTATTCCATTTCTTCCTCCGATTCCTTCGCTTCCAACTTCCATCAAAACACGCTGATTCTCCCTTTCATCCCAGTGTTTTTCATCCATATTTTCCTAATCTACCCCACTGACATGCTACTATTTTCCCCACTGATTTTCTTTGTCATCTGACGGTACCCACTTATGGTTTCTATCCTATGTTCTCTGCTGCTCCCATTGTCTAAATCTCAAGTACGAAAAACGACGATGATAATGTGTTTCATGGACTGTTATCTGTTGTTTTACAATTTTCAATCATGTACGGAACATTGTTTGTTTGGCAGTATATAATGCATAATATACCTGCTAATTTTTCATGCTTTCTTTCTCATTTAATGCAACGGTAATTTCTTGAGAATCCCTAATCTTCACTCTATAAGAGAGAAACATTATTTTGAGAAGTTATACTAGACCTTTGTCAGTTAGAAAGGAGTAAAAATCTCGTGTAAAGCAATGACTAAAATGAAATTGGTAAATTAATATCGGGAAAGAAAAATCAATATGATCATCACGAAAATTTTATCCTCCCATTGAGTATGAAGAAAACGTTCCTAACTGCTAAAATATATTTGAAGGGGTTTCACCCTCGCTCTATCAATTTAATTGCAGGAAGGTAAAAATTCACCATAAGGTAAGAAAATATCCGATATTCATGCTGAAGGTCTGGCCGGACTGTGGCGACCATCGGATTGACCCCAATTGAGAGTGGGAACTAATTATTGATGATAATAGGCCTTGAGTCTGTTTTCTGACTCGGCAGATCAGAACACCAAACAAAAAGGATTTAACATCTTGACCACTCACCAGAATTCTGGAATGATAGCGAATGAATTTAATATGCTGGGAAGATGGAAATCAGATAGGTGCGTTCGTATGCTAGATACGTCAGACTAATGAACTTTAAAATAATTCCTTCTGCGATTTCATTTGGCGAAGGCAATCTCAGAAATAAAGAATCTTCACATGGACTTATAAATGTCTCCAAAACGCTAAATCCTTCTCTTCTATAATTCTTAAACGTATTTAAACATGTTCAATCTCAAAGTGAATCGCTTCATTTTGAGTCCATCAGACGAAACAAAGCTGATATTTCCCATCTGCAAATCAGCTAAGCTAATCGCATGTTTATTTATTGCTTGATATGCAGATGTGAAAGCGAAATTGAAATTTTTTCTTTATAATGCGAGGGGAACTTATGGTTTAAACGGTCTGACGGCTAAATGATTTCTCTAACAGAAAAACATATTTTATGCGTATGAATAATAATTTTTACAACTGTTATAATTCACACTATTTGGGAACTTTCAACAAGTTAAATGATGACACAATTTTTTATATGTTCCCAAATAAATGCCAAGGAAGTAAAATTTTTGACATATTTTAGGCATAATTTAGCATATTTTTCATCTATTCAGACAAAAAGCTAATTGAACAATAGCTGAAATTATGAGGGATTTTTATTTACCACAAGCAAATATTGGATTTGATAAACAAAATCAGCAAAATGATCTACCAACCGAATATGCTGGAAAAGGTAAACCCGACTAGTAAAATAAATTTTTAAATGGTATGAATTCGAAATAGCTCGTGGGAATTTTCATAAAATCCTTAAAGGTTATTCTCTTTGATATGATATTAAAACATCTTCCTAATGACCACCAAGATACTCATTCCGTTTTCCTGCAGTTAATTCATTATTCTATCACCGATTATTGAAGTCTCTTAATTCTTCATTCAGTGACAAAAAACCTTCTATAAACTCTCCTCACTAATAATTTATCGAAGATCATCACAAAAACGAGAAAACAGTCATATAATGCATTCATTACGATGGCATACAATGTTTATGTAAGTCTAATGTTTAATTCGTACCCAATACGCTTAAATTGGTGTTCTAATTACTCTTCGCAACTACCTACTCTATTGCTACCGAGCATAGAACAAAATGTTGCCATTGGTTATACCTTCTATGGAATAACATCATCATCAGGTACTAGTAAATCCTAAGTCACTTATTATAGAAAATAACATGTATCACTTTCATTCATGGTAAGTAAAAGCCAATTTGTGTCCGAAATGAAAATTATCCTTACACGTATGCAATTCACCCATCTCTTCTAATTAGCCATTTATATAGGCATATCAAAGCGGTTGCGTCGCAAGAGACCAACAACGAAATGCGGCTATTAGGGCAAGGATTCCAATATTTGTGACTATTCCGCACCAATGACAATTAGTTTAGAATCTACAGGTACCATTTTGCATCTTTATGTTACGTGGTGTCACAATTGTAAGTTTTAGTTAAAACACAATGTGTTACAGTGCACAGGATTTGAATTGTTGAAACAAGGGAAACTGCAGGCATCCTGGTGACAAAGGAATATTATCCAACCACGGTAGTTGGTGGAGCCGTAAGCCCGTATGCCAGAATATGCTATTCTCGGAATCCTTTTGAAACTGAATCTTTCGGAGAAACCACAGGTAGCTAAGGGAAAGGAACCCTCTTTCTTAATTTGATTTCTGAATTCCTCACGGCGTTCAGTGGTGGCATTAGTATATGAAAGCGTCAAACCCAGTGGGTTATGTGTCAATGTATACTGACCGGATGCCCCAGGTTCATATCCGAGAGAGGCCTCTCTGGGCATGTCTAGTTAAACACGAGAAGTGTACTTCTCGGAATCATTCCGAAACTGAATCTTTCTGAGAAACCTCAGGTGCCTCAGGGAAAGAAACCAGATGTTGTATTTCGATGATTGCACGTTGTTGAGCTCAGTACTGATGGTCTTTGCCCTTCTCATCCAGAACAACCTCCAAATTAACAGACTGTGAGAACGCCCTGATTTATATGCAGTAAGCTAATTTCTAATTCATGCATTTTGATTCCACAAGATGGGGAGGGGGGATGTAGAATTCTGTTGGTTGCATCCTCTACACATTTGAGTCAACGATGGTTAGAAGGTCTCCTTCAGTACATATATATAGGGAAAGTATAGGCATAAGGAATGGAACTAGATTGGCAAAATTAGCATTAACAACATATTTGACACAAGTTTTGAGTTTTAAATAAGAGTAATTAAATTTATTAACAAGAATCATCTATAGGAGAATAGAACAAAAAGCAGAGGAGTTCCTGAATGAGAACCAATTTGGTTTCAGAAAAAACTTGGGCACACAAAAAAGTGATTTTGACCCCTCAGGCTACGCGCCTTTAACAAACTTTACCATATAAACTCGTCGACTTTTCTTTTTCAATTATAGTGAGTTCAACGCAATTAATTCAGCCATATTTTTCTGCTTGAATCATCAGGTTATACGTGGAAGCAGCCTTTCAATGTGAAATTGTTCACAGCAAGTAAAATAATACCGATATAAAATATTTCGCAAAAAGCTAAGGGTTTATAATTATGCATTAGCTAGAAATATATAGTATGTTTTAGCAAAAAATATATGCATATATCAGCAAAATATAATAGAAAAATAAAATATTGATTTATTCATCTTGTTCTCGGCGTGTGTATTTTTGAGTATCTTAGGCGCAGACTAAGAAAAAAATTGAAAGTTCTTACAAGGAAAAATCTTGGCTGTAACTTAATTGACACCTTGAGTTTTTCTCCTTGTCTTCGTAGTTTCGATGAGCAATTTCATGGGATAGGATGATTTCTGCTATTCATTGATTTCCAAGGTGATTTAAATTGAAAATACAACATTTTCTTGGGTCACTTTTCCATCATACGACATTGATGGAACGAAATCTGCTTACTATATTTTTGAAAAGGAAATAAAAATAATATTCGTAGCACTCGCTATTTGACTTGTAAGATATCAGATCACATTCTCTATAATTTACTGCATTTTTTCGTCTCATTGCACTTTGAAATACAGAAGATTGAACCTCACATTCTGTAGCACATGCGAACCCCAACTTCTTACTCTTTCGTGATAGTAATCACGTATTATCACCTAAATTAGGCACGATTTTTAAAGTTTTAGAAGAAATTTCAGAAACATATCTTCGTAGTCGCGAAACTAAATGTACTTAGGTTCTTCCTATCAAGTTTATCCCATATGTTGAGCCTAATATGAATAAGAATCACATATTACCCATACCAATCAAATTCTAATAATTTTTGACGTTTTTTGGAGTCATATCATTGGTATCAAACGTTTGATGAGTAAATAATCCAATAAATCTATCAATATTTATAATTATACAAATCAAAGGCATATACACATACAAAATGATACCAGGTGAAATGATATAAACACAATAATTTGACCATAGCAAATACGTGATCTTTGAATACAATAATTTGACATTCACTCATTTTGCCTTACTCTTTTACACTCATTGCGCTACTACCCAAGTGCCAGGATATATTTTCTCCAAAATGTCAATCTCAGTAAGCATTGTCCTATGCACAAATTTGATCTATGTCCAGAACTTTTAAGCAAACTCAATTACCTAAAAATGTTCCAAGTTTGGTTGGAGTTGGTGTTACAATGTTTTGGATACGATGTTCGTGGGAGACTAAAACCAAGTAACCTACTATGGGTACAAATGGAAAGCTGAAGAGGCCCAGAAAAGAATACCTCAAAAACTTGGTCGATGATTATACCTTAAATGCATCCCAAGCGTCTTGGGGGAATCAATGTTGAAGGTAATTGCAAATGCAACTTAATAAACTTTTATGAAAGATACGATGCGAAAAGACTAAAAGAGTCAGTGGCCAAAGGAACCATTTTTACGACATTGAAATTGAAAATTAATTTAAGATATCCCCTCTGTGATTCAAATATCATTTTATAAATTTATTTAAAATTCATGTACATACATATAGGTAATGGAAATGAACGCTTAAAAATGCATTCCAATGCTTGTATTTGAATGCTTGTTAAGAGTTAAACCTAAATGGGTATGTAAGAGCGAAGTTATCATGAGTATTAGAATTACCTGAATATCTTCTTCAAATGCACTAAAGACTACCATTTTACACATTTCTATATGATTTCTATGTTGTTTACTCGATCTCTTCTTAGCGAGAAGAAAATTTCAAATATATCCGTATGGTAGTCTATATAGTTACTTTTGTTTCCATGATGGGATGGAGCGTAATTCTGGGTTTCCCAATAAATTCTCTAGTATCATTACGAAACAGATCAGCTTCAAATTTATTTGAAAGGCTATTTAACCCTTAACCAACGATCTATTAGCGACTGCCGTCCGAGTTTTTCTAGTAAGCTTGAGACAATGACACTGTTATCATTACGCCTTTCACAAATATCACCAATTGGGGAATTTACCAATTTACTAGGAACCAAAATCGCCATTTTTTACACGAAATCGTTGGATGGAAACGAAAAATGAATTTTAATGAAAAAATTAATCTT
The DNA here is from genome assembly GCA_933228895.1 of Platycnemis pennipes. Classification (NCBI taxonomy): domain Eukaryota; kingdom Metazoa; phylum Arthropoda; class Insecta; order Odonata; family Platycnemididae; genus Platycnemis; species Platycnemis pennipes. Next base: position 118,628,743 of record OW121854.1, on the reverse strand, counting down.
CTAACCAAAGCCATTTACTCAAAAATCAAAAATAAAAATAATAAAATGGTGACGCCCACCTAACGTGCTGCGTTAAGGATTACTTACATCATCCACCTCCCGTCCTTGACTGTTTTGTGGAAAAACGGGAAGGGGAGATTTGCCTGAGGAAATCCTGTCGCAACCACTTCCATTGGCAGAGTTAGCTGTGTATTCCGCATTGTGAAAAGACGAAGGAACTTCGCGGTCTCAGCTGTGATTGGACGAAGTGGATGACGTACGAGTCCTTTGCAGGCCCACTTTTCCGAAAGGGTTAAAAACATCAGTTTTTCTCCGCTTATAACTCGAGAACTAATTAACGGATCAAAGAACGGAAAAATACGTGTATTTTTATTTTTTACAAACTATCAGATTCGGCAATAAAAAGTATGATAAACGACCCAATTTTGTATGGTATGAATTTACCCAGATCCCTTGAGATCAAAGGGTTTGTGTAAATTCACATCGTATAAATCGTAATTGCAGAATTATTAAGCCAATTATTTCCGAATTTTTCCCCTGTGGCATGCTCTCAATACTGTTTCTACGTTTGATATTGCACTGTCCTTGATGCAGCAAGTATTTCTGACCGAAAACTTCTCTTTCCAAAATTTCGCCACCCTGACTTTCTTCAAACTCAATTCAAGATGCCAAGTAACAGATCAATTGCTGGTTGATTCGAGGTCCTACCCCATCATTTGTACCTGTATATCCCGTTCTCACGAAACTCCCACCACACCTCTGCTTTACCAGCAAAATGACGGAGCTTGCTCTTAACCATAGTATTGAAGTCATTCATGTAAGAGATGAAGTAGTGATCGAGCTGGTTAGACGGGCGACAGCTGAGGTCACGTGATCCATCGATGCCAGGTAAGAATTTCGCAGGTGGCTTCGGAAGAATGGAGAGAAACCCGGCGTCGGCACTATTCTCTGCTCACCAAGGGCTCTCCTTTTTGACATCCCATCCGATGAAACTGATTTGTGAATTTGATTGTCCTCCAGTCACCACTCAAGTAGGGACCGGTGACCACTGAAAAATCTCTTCCACTAATTCGCATTAAAAATATGCGATATTTCTACATTATCTTTCACGGATGACAGGGGATTAGCGAAAATATTTTTAAGAAAGAGCTAAAAAAATGACTAAAGCAATTAATGTTCTCCTGCTTTTTAGTCAACATTTCCAAATGCTAATTTTTAACGCCTAAAACTCTCCTCGTAGTGACAGTAAGGATAATTTGGGAAAGGATGGCTTAAATAAATTAATCATTGACATCTCTTTCCTAAAACATTGAAAAACTAAATGTAAAGCATTTAAACATAGATACGAGAGAGTGAAAAAGAGGAAGAGGAGAAAAATTAAAGAGGAAAATGAACCACCAACTGCTAACCCTCAATCAGAAAAAATTAACCTTCAAACATGTAAAAACAATAAGAAATGAAGATTAATATCCACAAAGCCATAACCATAAGGGAAAACGGAATAATAAAGGGGGGAGAGTAGAGAGATGTAAAAACAATGTCTTCTGTTGGCCCTATTTTCGAATTAAAACATTGTAGTGAAGAAGAAGAAGTCGCCGCAGAAATTTCAAGAGATGGATGGGTTGGATGAAGGAGATAACCAAAGTTAATCTGTGAGACATTAAGAATTTTACTAAGGTGAGTAGAAGGGAGAAAAAAAACGTACTTTGAATGCTGCGAAGAAAGGTGCATCCAGTCTTAATTTTAAGAATTATATATTGACATACAATAAGCATATTCCTATTTTAAAGTAAAGCATTACATGTAACAATTTCAAGATAGCGAACTAGACGCTTAAGGCCATAAATTAAAGAAACAACTCAAGTCAAAGTTTAATTAATAGCTAAAAATTGTACTTTATATTTCGTATGCAAAACATATAAAAGCACTATCACAGTAAATAAACCGCAAGCATTTCCCTTAAGTAGATTCGTACCACTATTCTCAAAACTCATCACATTTTGACAGAATAGAAATCAGCACCCTCTTGTCACTACATAGGAGGCATCGAAGCATGTTTTTTTTAATTCACGTTGTGGATGCAAAAATACTTTTCCATCGTCCTCATCGGTCAATAAACCTAAGATTGGTTTGGCGCAGCCCTTCATCCCCTCCCTCCAACCCTCTCGATTCTTCTATCGGCCAACCTCTTCATATTAAGGTAACTACTCTCTTTTAAATACTTAATGACCTGTTCCATATATCACATACGACGCCTGCCTTTCCCATTCTTCCCGCTCACTTTTTCCTCGACGTTTTCTTCATTATACCATCGTGTCGTAAGATATAGCCCATTCAGTTGTTACGTCCTCTTCTTAGGGTTTTCATAAGACTTCTCTTTCCTCCCACTCTTCCTAAGACCTCTTCGTTTGTCACTCAGTCGATCCATTTCATCATCATCATTCTTCGGTAGCACAACATTTCGAATGCTTCCACCCTTTTCTTCTCCGCTGCTGTCATCGTCCGTGCGTCGCTGCTGTAAAGAAACATCCTCCAGATGCAATTTCTGATTAATAGTTTCCTTACTTCTACGCTCGTATTTGCAGCTGTTAGTAGATTCTTCTTTTGATAGAATGCCCTCTTTGCCTGAGCTATTCTGCTGACTACTTCTTTATTTCTTCTCCCATCGTTGCTTACTCGGCTTCCCAGGTAACAGAACTATTTCACCTCTTCCAGTTTTTGTTTTCCTAGTTTATACTTTTTCAGTAAGAGGATAATTATTGGTAGTGCAATATCATACCTACGATATAAATAAACATCGCAACCTTACAACGCAATCAGCATATTGCAACTCTCTGTCCCTGGGAGAATATACTACTTTAAATTTTGAAATATTTTGGATATTTTTATTATTTTTCTACCGGTGAAAGTAGCTCTAAAAAAATTTGATTTTCCCACACCCCTTCCTCTCACACGATGTCCCTCTTCGGCCCCTCATACCTCCCATCATTCTATCCAAGCTAATCATTCTTCTCCTCCCTCTTCCCCGCTTACCCAACGTTCTTCCCTCGATCACTTCTTTCAAAACAGCATTCCCTGTTATTACATTTCCATCCACACCTTCTGCCTTCTGCCTTCTCCTAATTTCATCCAACAAATTTCTTTCCTCTCTTATCAATTCCACCCTTTATCGTTCGTCCTCCTTTCGACCCAGTTTACTTTCTCCACACCCACATCTCAAAAGTCCTATCTCCATTTTCATCTTCTTTCCGCGAAGTCCACGTTTCTGCACTATACATATGTATAGTGCCACGCTCCATACTAGGATTTTCACTACTCTTATTTTTACTTGCCTACTCGACGCCCCTATTCTATATGCTACACCCTTTGTCCTCCAGCATACTACCTAGATGGCTAAATTGCTCCACCTGCTCTCCTGGCCTCCTACTTTTAAATAAAAATTATCTAATTTGTTCTTGATAGTGTGATAACTTTCGATTTCTTCTGATTTATTTTCATCCCGTATCTTTTGCACTGTCCCCCAAATGCATCCAGCATTTTTTGTAAGGTCTGAGCTGATTGGCTGACTAGCACTTGGTTACCTGCAAACCTCACCGATTTCAATAATTTTCCAACGAGCTTTACTCCAGCCTCGAGCTCATCCCAAGCCTGTCTCACCATATTCTCCGAGTATGTTTTAAAAAGTGCAGGAAATAGCAGAAAGCCCTGCCTAACTCCCATCCCTATTGTGGCCCAATCTGATTCTCTATTGGCTGCTCTCACTTGCGCCTTCTGTGCCATGTACAAATTCCGGAATCATTTGCAAATTAATTGGCAAAAAAATTGCATTAGATAATATTACCAAAAACTAAGTTACAGCTTAGAGTTGAACGCCACGTTATTAACTACTAAATGTGGATCTTCGTGGAGAATAGACCTATGAATTGATAAAGGGAGAGCGAAAAGAATGGCGTGATAGGCAGGTATAATAAAGGCATCAAATGGACTACATGGATTCAAATCTACTGAATTCAATCAACATAGTATTACACCCAAATACCTGACGGGAGAGTAAAGGTAAAAGCTCTCACCAAATACGAATTCCAAAGGCGTGTGGGATTCACCATAGCCTGTAGTTTTCAAGTCTAGTCACAAACTTAAAGGACCCTCATACTGGGAGGAAATGCTCAAGGACAGGAAGGGAATGGTGCTCCATCAGCACACAGATAGGGGACATGTAATCGATGAAAAATAACTGCCACTGCCGGGATTTGAGCCCGGGCCCTGGGGATGAGAGGCCAGTATTCCAGCTATGTACCAACAATGTATAGAAAGTAGTTACTTTCGCTGATTGGTCTGTAATTTCCCAGAAAGATCTGGTACCCAGAAAAGACAATCGCACACGGTAAGCCTGGAATCAGAATACACAGTTCTACGCAGCATGCAACTGGATGTGTCCGAAGATGCCTCTCTGGATTTGAACCCGGGATTTCCGTTTGGTAGCTCAACACTCTACCCACCAGGCAACAACGATGACATCTGATGACACACTATCTGAAAATCAACCACCATTTGTTTCAAATTCTTTCGAGAGACATTTCACGAGCTCAGAAAGATGACTGGCGATATCTCACGAAGAACGTGGAACTGAGTACTGCGGTTACATTTTTAATTCCAGGAGTAACAAGACGTAAGGCTATGGAAACAGTATGAAGTGCCTCACTTTGAATGCGGGGTTCGAAAATTAAAACAACGATCAATGTTAGTTCGAGTCAATTATTAATATGAGCCCGGAATGCCCGTAGTTCCATGGCACGTACATGAAGTAAAAAAATGCCTCATCCACGTGATCTACCTTATATAAGAACTTATAGGAAACTTGGGTTTCAAAGTTGAGCCCACTTAAAGGAATACTAATCTAAATATTTGTTGATCGCAAAAATATAATTCATAAAAACATTAACAAAAGGACTGAGTAAAATTGGAGGGGGACAGAAAGTGGAATTTGACGATCTTCATACTATTTTACTAGAAATATATTTGTACTCGATGTTTTCAATATTCTTCTCCAAACTTTTCTACGTAAAATCTTTATAACAGACGGTAATTCTCAAACATCTGCTAGCCCAATCTTTATTCGTCAATCGAGCCCGAAAAACAGTGAAAAGAATTAATTTGCCGAAAAATTCATGACCCGAGTGTCTCGTAAACAGGGACATTACTATTATTTGTAAATGTTGATACTTCTTCTTATATTGAACCTAACCAAGCAGCATTTTCTGACCAGTTGCCGAAAGCTGAAAGTTCGGTCCCACCACGGGTATGAGTGTTATAAATTCCCTAAAATTGAGTTTAGGCCGGAAAATGAAATGTAACCTCAGCATTTGAAGACACTGATGAATGATAAAGGAACCAAATGATCATTGAACACTTTTTCCAAGTCGGTAATGATCATAGGCGTGTCCATGTGGTGTTTTGGGGGTTGTAACCCCCACCACCTCCGCCCCCCCCCCAAATTGGTAAAAAAATATAATTTTAAAAATTCCCGGACCCCCCGTTTTCATGGGGATTTCGGTGGTGACCTCCCCCTTCAGACGCTTCTAGATACACTAATGATAATGATTGTTTCTCATAAACTATGCGCGTCTTAGCGTCACAACATCAAGTCACTACAGAAATACTTCTTTCGGTATGGATTGTCCAATTGTCTTCTCCGAAAATATCTTGAGCGCGAGTCCCACCTAAAGGCTTGAGTGATTTAAAATACGCAGCTCGTGAACAGTCTAGCATTAATTTCCAGTGTGTGGTAATAGATAAAGGACTCAGATAAGATTTATTATCAAAATGAAGACTAGAGGGTTTTAGTATAGACTGATACGACATATTCTCTCCAAAAATATCGAGCAACTGACTATGCTTCATTCCGTATCGTTCTGAAATGCACACAAATGTTGTTGTCAAAAATCTTTAGTCAGTGCCGTACATGTCTTCATTACACTCAAAGTTAACGAGAAAGTGCGCCCTCAGCCGCCTCGGCGTGCCGTGATAACTACCGTAGTTGTCATGGAGGCCATGTAGAGGACTCTCTAAGTATCAAAGCAGTAAGAGTCTCTGGCGACGGACAAAGGAACTAATACAGTGAAAGCTACCGGGCGGGCTTCGACGAATGAATTCAAATATCCATTACAATTGAGAAATGTGTATAAAACCAACATTCGGGTTGAACAATAATTTTTTTAACGCATTCCTCCTTGCCAATTACGTTGGTCATATGAAAATATTACCAAAATGACCGCATAACTTTGTCACATGCTGCAACAGAAACTCAATTAGTGCTACATACTATAGGAACCGGTGTTCCGATAACAATAATTTGAAAATGTTTGGATCGATTGCAGAGCGATGCAGGGCGCCAAGGAAATGATTTCAAAAAAGTTAAAAGAATGCAATTATTACTTACAATATTATGAAAGAGATGCTAAAACACAACACTCAAAATAAACACCTTCTTGTCAATAATATAACCGAGATAGATATGATGTAAACCGGATACATGCATCTACATCTACGTAATACCCTGCGAACTACCGCGAAGTTGAAAGATCACCATACACTACTTACATTTTGCAAAGTAATGTAATAATTATTTGTAATGCATATCTTTAAATATGCCAATTGAATATATTTCTGATTGTATGCAGGAGTCTGTAATGTTTTATTCCTACATATTCTAGTTCACCCTTATATATCTGCTATTATTTATTACTGTATCTAATGGTGCTCAGAAAAAATACATATTGAGACACTTTGTTCAACTATCTAACTCTCCTATTTTATCTTCATGACCTAAACTGTCATAATATGCTAGTGTTATAGTATATGTATTTTTGACATAGCGAACCTGTCCGCCGTAAATTTCTGCAAGATTCTGCAAGTTATTGACATTCCTGATAAATGGTTGGAAAAGTTAGTCATGTGAATGGGTTTTGAATTCCTATGCCTTCCATTTATGCTTTTGCTACCAGACCACTCTAAAAGAAGTCTTCAGTGCTCTTTAAGGCCTCAAATGGTGCAATTAATCACATTCTGAGTTTATTCCAGCATCAAGTATTTGCTTATTTGGAACTGTTGTTGGTTTAAAATCGTAAATTTTCATTTACAAGCCATGAAGGAACAGCAGAACTCATGGCACAGAGTTTCTGGGGTATGAGCTTTGCTCTACCTTCATAGAGTGCATAAAAGTGAAATGACAAGTGGCTGCTACTATCTGTCATTGTTGGACATGGTTCGTATGACTAGGGAGTCACTTTGATTTCAGTATTAGACCTTACTAGTTTAAATTATTTTGCTCATAAATCATGAGAATATAAGTGGTACTTCAACATATGTTCATGTAGATAAATCAATGTGCGTACTTGAAAAAATTACTTAGGGACATCATTAGACAGAATAAAGCTACTCAAGATACTTTCAACCAGTAGATACAAGTAGGAAATTTGTAAAACCTGGTGTATACCATGCACTGCATACACATGAAGCATTTAGCTGAATTCTGCTCCATAGAATTTTATTAAATCTTGATATAATCTAAATCATTTCAAATCTTCCTCAGAACAATATAGTGGATTCCATAGGACTACCTCACAGTGAGGTTTTGGAAGGACTAGGAAGATTTACGATGAAATTTTGGCCTTCCCAAACTCTTGAGAAAGAGCACACATTGGGATAACTTGAGAGGCTTTGGGCATTCCTTACAATACGTCAACTTTTGGATAAGGATTTAGCCTCTGAATAGGTAAATATGCCTGCATTATCCAGCTCTGTGGACCCTCAAGGTGGGTCTAAATTTATCAATCCATTCTAAAACTAATATTTTAATCATCATTTTCAACAAGTATCAGTCTGTACATTGGTCTTGATTTCAAGTGTGCATTATTTTGTTTTTCAATCGCTGATGACTCTGCACTTTGTTTTGATTTGAGGTGATCATTATTGTGCAGAGAGAGCCTTCCTCTTTCTTCCGTCCGCCATCATGGTACAAAGATGGCTTGTCTCCCATCCATAAAGTATGTTATTCCTTCGCATGTACATCTAAGCTCCTGAGCTTGAAACCCATAATAGTTTTATTTTAAAAAATGTACCAATATTAGCGAATAGAAATTAAGAACAAATGTAATAACTCATAAGAATGCACTTGATTCCCGCAGATATATTTCAGTTACACTAAAACATACACCATCCTTCTCAGACAACATAATAAAGAAAAAGTTAATAGAAAATAAATAAAAGAAAAGATTAATGGCAAGAATAGTACTTGGCAGAGCTGCCATCGCTATACAGATTTTAAAAGCAAAAACACCCATACCCATCATTGACATTGCCCCTTACTTTGGAATGTGAAATTGCTCATTAGAACGAGGGAACGTATAAAGTCATCATGACTAAAAATCGGAATGTTTCGCCATACATATGTAAATGTATTGGACTGGTATAAAATAGAACTACTTCAACGAAATATTTGTCATTTAAGCCTAAAAAACAAATGCGAGTACATTATGAGTGGTAAAATACTTTTTCTTAGTATTCACATGAGAAACATTCTTGATCTCTTTCAGTTGAGATAATATACATATTTGGTGTTATCTTGATTTCAAATGGTTGTCTCCATTTCATAAATGGTTAATACTATTTAAAACAATTCTATCCGCATATAAATGGCTAAAGTACTAAGAAATGAACTTAAAATTTGGAATAAAACAAAGAGCTTTATTACTGCTCTATGACCCCATACTTTTGCATTATGAAGATACTATCGATAAAAATGGCGAATAAATGTAAAAAAATAAGTAGTAATAAAACAAAAACCGTCCCCGGTGGCGGCGTTGATAAGTCCTCGCCTGCTAACTTTAGGGTCGCAGGTTCGAGTTCCGACTGAGTGGGTTTTTCACCACTCAGGACATGGATGTGTGTGCTCGTCTGTTAAATTGTTAAAATACCCCGATGTAAAGGCCACAGGTGCTGTTTTTGGTGGGAATGGAAAATAAAAAAAAGTTTTTTCCTATTCATAAATGTAGTTTTTGTAGTATGGCTGGATCTTACTCTCAAGAGAAGTGGAAAAATTGGTGAGCAGGGAGAGAGGTTTAAAATACTCGTCCCCTTGAATTCTAGCCAATCAGACCCGTTGATTCGTTGCTTTTCTTTACCTCCACTCACGAGGTTCTTAAAATGACCGACAGAGTGACTCCCAAGTGACTCAAATCAGAGTGTGGCGCGGAGGACCAGCACGATTGAAATTATAAGACCGCGAAAAAATGTATTTGAATTGTGCATAGTAAGGCAATGGACGCATTTACATTTTTCCAAGAGATCGTATCAACAAAAATATTTTTGGCATCCTATTCTTAGAAACCATTAGCCCTTTGCGGAGCCATAGGTTACAATCAGATTCTATTTTAACTCCATGATAGTGAATGTAGTCACGCCTTTTTGAGGTCTTCTACAGCGGCCCGACATCGGGAGGGATAGCGCAACTCAAAATCCACTGCTAAAAATGTTTACGATATAGTGCGTAGTCCTTTTCTTTTCTGAAATACCTACTTCACGGGGAAAAACGAGATCAGATCAATCATGGGTATATTCGTATGTCACGACGGTGAGAACGATGGTTAGCCTCGCCGGAAAGTTGCATTTATAGCTGGCTCTTATTTTGCTCGATGGTGATTCAGTGAATTTTTCTATTCTCGGGGATGCACGAGTTGGGATTCGAACGGTAATATGACGGATCGGCGAGAAAGCCACAGTGAGATAGCTTGCGGCTTACAGTTAACGAAGTTTATACGTCAAGTGACAACCAAAGACATTTCTACATCTACCATGCAAGCCACCTCAAAGGTGTGTGGAAGGGGGTGAATTATCACCACACATGTACTACATATCATGCATTTAAAATGATTAGTATTAAAATCTAAACTACAATATTTAAAATGATAAAAATAGCAAACTACGCATGCAAAAACGTGCTGTTAGTTGGGTTACCTTCAAGTCCTTACCTATGCTATGGATTGATTCACTCGTATTGGATATATTTACCGCTATTCGTATCCCTAATTGTGCGAGGAAAGAAGGACATTTTGAATCTGTCAGTTCGGCAATCAATTTCTCTAATTTTGTATTTATGATCCAGTCTACCATAGTAAGTTGGAGTTCGCAAAATATTTTTAACGTCATCACTGAAAATATTTTTTTGGAATTTATTTAGGAGATTAAGTCTAAATTTCAACCAGCGATCTGACAATGATTCCTATTTTAATTTATTTAATACACTGGTTACGCTAATATAGTTATCGTGCCGTCCCTTTACAAATCTTGCCGATCTTCGCTGCACACGCTCTAGTTCGTTACTTAGACCGATTTCGTAGGGATCCCATACACTGGCAGCATATTCCAAATGAGGTCTAACAAGGGAAAAGTAGCTGGTTTCTCGTACATGTTCGTCGCATTCACCCAATACTCTTTAATGAATCCCAGTCTACGATTATCTTGACCCATTATTTCACGTATGTCTTTACCCCAGGAAAGAACATGTGACAGTCTTATTCCAAGATATTTAATGGATTCCACGTTTGTTAATTCATTATTACTTGTTTTGTACGTGCTAGGAAGAGAACATTTCATTTTCCAGAAATAGGGACGAATTTGCGCGACACAGCCGGCAACTTGAAGTTTTTCTTTGATGCTGACCTTTGAACTTGTGCTAACGTTTCCAAATCAGTTATGGCAGTTTCCCAATGCCTTTTTCTCGGAAAGTGGCTTCTGGGAGATCTTCATGGCGTTGGTTTTCATTGTCAGAACTTCTGATGCTTCAGAACTGGTCCGCTGATCAGATATCGCCATTGAGTGATACACAAATAATGGTACTTTCTCGGAAAGCTAGTAGCCGAGATATTATGGCGGTGTTCTTATCTCAATGCAGTAATTGAAGAGTGAATTAACAAACGTGGAATCCATTAAATATCTTGGAATAAGACTGACAAATGATCTTTCCTGGGGTAAACACATTCGTGAAATAATGGGTCAAGCGAATCGCAAACTGGGTTTCATTAAAAGAGTATTGGGTAAATGTGACGATCATGTACGAGAAATCAGCTACTTTTCCCTTGTTAGACCTCATTTGGAATATGCTGCCAGTGTATGGGATCCCTACGAAATCGGTCTAAGTAATGAACTTGAACGTGTGCAACGAAGATCGGCAAGATTTGTAAAGGGACGATACGATAATTATATTAGCGTAACCAGTCTGTTAAATGAATTGAAATGGGAATCATTGTCAGATCGCAGGTTAAAATTTAGACTTAATCTCTTCCACAAATTCCAAGGCAATATTTTCAGGGATGATGTTAAAAATATTTTACGAACCCCAACTTACTATGGCAGACTGGACCATAATCATAAAGTTAGAGAAATTGATTGCCGAACTGACCGATTCAAAATGTCCTTTTTCCCTCGCACAATAAGAGATACGAATAACGGTAAATATGTCCTATCGGAGAGTAGTAATGAATAGCATTAGTAGCTGCATGTTGGTATGAGTACTTAAAGCTAACCCTACTAACAGAATGTTTTTGCATGTTTGCTTTGCAATTTCTATCTTTTTTAAATAGTGTAGTTCTGACTACTATATTAATACTATTCCGTTTTTTATGCATGATATGTAGTGCATGTTTGGTGAGCAGTCACCCCCTGCCACACACCCTTGTGGTGGCTTGCAGGTTATTATGTAGATGTAGATGTAGATGTAATTATCCAACACTCCATGACGTCCCTCTTTCTATCCAAAATCCCGATTCTTCTCCGCTCTTTCGAGCCCAGCAATCGTCAAGACTTTCTGGTATTGGGTTAGTGTGTTTGACTGGAGTATTGGCTCCTCATTCGGAGGGCCTGTGTGCGAGCCCTGGCTGTGGTGGAGATGTCTCACTGATGCAGCGGTCACTACTTTAAGGCTGCGTGGAGAGCACTTCGAGTACAGCACTCCGTCCGTCCGTCGAAAGGGACGTTAAACCATCGACCTCTCGGCACCTTCCGTTAAGAGCAGGCTTATTAAAGCATAGCAGTTCTCTCCCTCTCCCGTTTGTTCTACTTCCTCCCTCTATCACCACCTTCGACATAGACTCCGTTCCCATATTGCTTGTTCCCTCCAGTCCCTCTCCTTTCTCCGAATCCGATTCAATTTTAAGTACTTCCTCGAACTGTCCCTCATTTTTTTCAGCCTGATATCGTTAGTGTTGGGGGTCAGGGTGGTGTGGTGTCTCGATTAATGGCCTCCCATCCCGAGGGCTGGGGTTCAATTCCCGGCAAAGGCGGATTTTTCAGTGGCAACTCGGTCCCTACTTGAGTGCCAAGTGGAGGGAGTTTCAAGCTCAGTGCTCCGTCCGTCGGATGGGACGTTAAGCCGTGGTCTCCTGAGTACCTGGCATTAAGAGTAGGTTAATGCCGAAGCCGGGTTTCTCTGCACCCTTAATCCGTCACCTGAAAACTCCTATCATTATCCAATTACCCACCAATCCTAAAAATGGTGCAAATGACCTCAGCTGTCGTTCGCCTCCCCTGAATAACCAACCATCGTTAGTATCATTAGTTAAAACCTTTTAAAAGTCATACACGCAGCCTCAGCCCAGCCTATCCTAAATGGTGCAAATGACCTTATCTAAGAGGCCCTTGACTATCCATACTTCATTGACAGTTTCTGACTCATTTCAACTTCCCATAGCTTCCTTTCCTCTCTCATCTTGATGAAGTGTCCCGCGGTCAATCTGGGCAACGTAAAGGCATACTATACAGGGAAACTGTAAATAAAATGCATAGGTACATAAGCTTTCCTAGAGTGCGCTGGAATAATTGTCCTGGCTGTGACATCGAAAGAGGGTTAACGACAACAATGTTCACTTGGAGACTGCTGCTGTCTATAAGCTATTTCCGAATCAATAAAAATAAATATCAATCCTTGCATGCACCTTGAATAATATTATTTCGACATTATTTGCTACGTATGTTCATGAAATAATCGCCAGTGGTGTTCTGGGGGCAGCGGCGTCGGAAGTGGGGGGCAGAGGGGGCATTTGCCCCCCCCCCTCCCCCCCCCCCCCTCCTCCCCCCCCACCCCCCAGAATTTTCCCCGGGCCCTTGAGAAATGAGTCTTCATTAATAAAAATTAAATTTCACTTGTTTCCAGCTTGCGTTTTCCCTTCTGACGCATATTCTACCACCTACATATGCACTTTTAGCGAAATTCTAGTCTCTTCCCCCTCCTATCCGCAAAAAATGCGGGCCCTTTTCATAGGAGCCGGGCCCTTTTCTTAAGAGCCGGGCCCTTTTCAAGGTTGGCCCCTCCCAGCGAAAATAGTTCCGACGCCCCTGTCTGGGGGGCTATGTTTGAAACCGTCTGGATTATCTCGAAAAGGTAACCAAGGAGTCACGTGGTATACCCATGAATGGTTTGCAAATTTAGTGTGTTAACACCACTTATTACCACCTCATTCATTGTTTACACTTGTGCTTTATCTTATCTGGGGACTCTATAGTCGAGACTGATGAGAAAAACTCAGGTAAACACAATGAGTAATATTGTAATGAACGATAGAAACATACCAATATTTGCGAACCGTTCTTGTATGTACCACGTGACTCCTTGGTTAACTATTCCAGCTAATCCCGAAGGTTTCAAACACAACCCCCCTGGTCAAATGTATCATTCAAAAAAACCGATGAAAACACTATTAAAAGAATTCAGCAATAGCTGACATCATGTCCAGGAAATTTTATTTAAACGTACTACCGAAACAAGTTCGATTTTGATAGTTCAGGAAGAGCTTATTTTCTACAAGGAATTGGAAAGCAATTTTTGTTGAGAATCATCCATCTGGTCATCGACCGAACAGGGATTTTGATCACATACCAGCGGATCTACACGAATGTAAGCCAAATTATAGAAATTACCACCTGAATAAGTAGATTTTTGAAGCCATGACGAATATTACGAGAATTATGACGCCCTTACTCTGAACTATCCTCTCGACCTTGGTGGAGAAAAGCAGTGGTTTCCTTCTAGTGCATGAATTCACGAGAGTCATTCAAAGGGCAGCCAAAAATTAGGGCAAAGCGACCCGCCGACCGATTAGGTTTCTTTTAGATATGTTGCAAGCGCTGAAGTAGAATTCAGTTTTTCGAAATCAATTTCATGCATGCGGATTCACATTATTCGTTTTCGTATTTTCCAACCATTCCGTTCGCCGAAATGGAAATCAGGTGGCTCTAATAACGGATAAGTCATTAATGAGGGTTATGCGAGAGAATGTTTCCACATCTTGGACGAGGAAATCGTATAAGTGTATGGGCAACTGTTTCGCCTACCAGATCGGGTCTCATTTTTTTATTTCTTATAATCTGTGGAGCCGCTTTCGCTATCCAAGAAAGCCAATATATTTTTTTTTCTTGACCTTTGCTTCTCGTCTAAATGACCTCTGACGGACGAGTAGGTCCTAATCTCAATGCGTTCATTGGTATCTGAAGCTCAGACGGAGTGGCAATAAGAATTCGGACACATCATCATCATAAGTCCTAAGATTGGTTGACGCAGCTCTTCACTAATTTCTCCTTTCGGCTAACCCCATCATATTTATATGATTCTTCTCTTTCACATCCATTACCGATTGTTTCCTATTTATTTTATTTGAGGCCTTCCATTTTTCTATTCTTATTCACTTTATCTTTCACTTTTATCTTCATCAGGCCATCGTGTCTCAAGATATTGGCTGATTATTTTCTATGTTTTAAGTAAACTTCTCTTTTCTTCCTCCTCAGTCGCAAACCTTCTTTTTTAGTCACTCGGTCGATCTATTTTATCTTCATCATATTCTTGTAGTTTCAAATTTCAAAAGATTTCAGCCATGGCTTCACTACTGCTCTAATCGTCAATGCTACAAAGAAGCATTCTCCAAATGTACGTTCAAATAAAGTGTTTCCTTATTTTCAAGCTAGTATTTACGGCTTTGGAATAGTAAATGTTCATGTAGATGCTTCTTTTTGATGCCCTTTGTCCTGGGCTATTCTACTGGCTATTTCTTTCCTGCTTGGTAGAACATTTAAAAATGATCCCTAGTAAATTTAAAAAAGAAGGCAATGAACCTAGGTGGTACAATGTCGAAGTCAGAAAATCCCTGAGACGGCAGTAAATGTGCCAAGCAGAAATGAAGAGAATAAGTAAATATCTGCCCACTGATGAGCGTAATGTAATTATAGAAAATTATAAAATTTCAAAATCCACTGCAAATACAGCCCTTAGTAATGCATTTGCAGAATTCAAAAGAAAAACACTTGGGGAACAATTAAAAGAAAATCCAAAAGTCTTCTGGTCGTACGTAAGGGAAGTGCAAGGCCATAAGTCTGCCGTCCATTCACTTAAAAATGATAAGGTTGAAATGGTCACAAACACTCTTGACAAAGTTATCTCGATAAATTCCTTCTTCCAAACCGTTTTTAACCCACCTTCCGGGGATTCAACTGTCGTGTTACCTGACCTCTTTCAGCGGCTGATGAAACCAAATGAAATTTCCTGTAATGGTATCGAAAAGTTACTTAAAAATATAAGCCCCAACAAATCTCCTGGCGCTGATCAAATTCCCTCCCGCGTATATAGAGAGTTAGCTTCCGTAATTTCCCCCTATCTTGAAATAGTATTCAATAAATCCCTGACCGAATACGTCGTACCGATTGACTGGAAAGTAGCCGATGTAACACACATTTTTAAAAGTGGTGATAGGGAGCAGCCATCTAACTACAGACCTATATCCCTCACATCCATTTCATGCAAGGTCCTAGAACATATAATTGTCAGTTCAGTCATGGGACACCTAGATAGCCAGAATTTGTAGACCAGTTTTCATCATGTTTTCTGGAAGAGCAGATCAAGTGAAACTCAACTTACTCTCTTTTCCCATGATATTTTAGTTTCTGGCGAAAATAATATTCCAGTGGATGCTGTTTTTCTCGATTTCAAAAAGGCTTTTGACAAGGTGCCTCATAGCAAACTAATTTTGAAATTAAAATCGTATGGGTTAGACAGTAACATTATATCATGGATAAGTAATTTTCTACATGATCGGCTTCAAAGGGTTGTTTTGGACGGTGTTTCCTCACCGGAAATTGAAGTCACTTTGGGTATCCCACAAGGTTGTGTGATAGGTCCACTCCTGTTCCTTTTGTACATTAATGATATCAATAAGGTGGTAAAAAGTAAACTTCGTCTATTTGCCGATGACGCAGTAGTGTGCAGGGAAACTCTAAGCCCAAACGATAAATAATATTTAAATGATGACCTACAAGCAATTGAAAATCGGTGTGATACATGGCAGTTAGAATTAAACTTTAAAAAATGTCTTGTAATGAACTTTTGAAAAAATAATAGCTCTCCTCCTACCACTTACAAAATAAGTAATAATGAAATAACAAACGTGGAATCCATTAAATATCTTGGAATAAGACCTACACATGATATTTCCTGGGGTAAACACATACGTGAAATAATGGATCAAGCTAATCGTAAACTGGGATTCATCAAAAGATTATTGGGTAAATGTGACGATCATTTACGAGAAATCAGCTACTTTTCCCCTGTTAGACCTCATTTGGAATATGCTGCCCGTGTATGGTATCCCTACGAAATCGGTCTGAATAACGAACTTGAACGTGTGCAGCGAAGATCGGAAAGATTTGTAAAGGGACGGTACCATAATTATATTAGCGTAACCAGTATATTAAATGAATTAAAATGGGAATCATTGTCAGATTGCAGATTAAAATGTAGACTTCATCTGTTAAATAAATTCTAAGATAATATTTTCATTGATGACGCTAACGGACCCCAACTTACTATGGTAGACTGGACCATGATTAAAAAAGTAGAGTAATTGATTGCTGAACCGAGATATTCAAAATGTCCTTTTTTCCTCGCACAATAAGGAATATGAATAGCGGTAAATATGTCCAATAGTAGTGAATCAATGTATAGCATAGGTAGTTGCATGTTAGTATGAAGGACTTGAAGGTAACCCAACTAACAGCATGTTTTTGCATACTTACTTTGCTATTTTTATCTTTTTATAGTGAAGTTAAGACTAATGTATTAATACTAATCCTATTTTATGCATGATATGTAGTGCATGTTTGGTAAGAATTCACCCCCTGCCACACACCTTTATGTTGGCTTGCAGGGCATTATGTAGATGTGTATGTATGCTCGAGACGGACGTGAAAAACCCAGGTGAAAACGATTAATGGTATTGTAACGAGCGATTCAGACACACTAATTTCGCGAATTATTTGTGTTTGTACCGCGTGACTCCTGGTTACTTATTCGAGATAATCCCGACGGTTTATCCAACCCCTCATGGGGAACAAAAAACTGTAAGGTGCTTCTATTCATTACACCTCTTCCATCTTTTCCTCTCATTCACTTTTTTCCTCTCCTTCAACCCTGTTTTCAATGCTATCACTTAACAATTCCTCCCATAAACCCTTACGGCGGACGCAGGGATAATATGTTTGCTCATAAAACCTGGCGCACACGGATTTTGAGACACAGCATCCGCGGAATCGGAATACGCGTCGAATTTACTCTGGAAGCCCTGAAGTTGGACCGAACAGTATTAATATTGTACCACTTTACTCGAAAAGCAATTGCATTTTAAGGAAAAATACATTTAGATCTAATTTTAAATCACTTCTAATCCTGAAAACAATTTGACTTCAACATTTCACTTTTAATTCTCGAAACTCAACAAATTCACCCTCTATTATTTTTTTAACTATGAGCGAATTTTACATATTGAAATATCTTGGCGTCGATTTTAAAGGTAAGAATAAAGTTCATAAATAGTTTAGTATTTCCTTAATTGCACGTTATGACCAATGCATAAACATCGAAATTGGTCCCACCAAGTGAGAGCACTGTCATTATTTGCCTTCTATAGTAAATAGCTTAAAAATAAAAGCTTACTTTGATTTCAGGGTAATTTATTCCAATTTTAAGTGGTACGGTTTGAAGAATTGGCGGAGTGGTGTTTGATCAATTAAAATTTGACCAGAGAAAAAGTGAATAAAAATTATACTCTTAATTAGCATAGGCCATGCTCCTGACTTATTTATCTACAATAAACGTGAGAGCATTTTTGGTGAATGAGTATGCAGCCAGTGAATGGGATCCTAATGAATTAGGTTTCATCAGAGAACTAGACAGTGTGATGCGTAGAGCAGCTAGGTTCGTTAAAAGGTGTTACGATAGGTTGAGTAGTGTTCCAGAATTAATACAAGAATTAGGGTGGGAATCATTACCAGAGCGTAGGTTAAAGTACAGGTTGAATCTGTTAGAGAAATTTCAATCGGATAGCTTTACTGAAGATGTTAGGCACATATTAAAAACACCAGCGTATTATACTAGATTCGTAGAGCGTAGGTTAAAGTAGGTACAGGTAAATCTATTAGAGAAATTTCAATCGGATAGCTTTACTGAAGAAGTTAGGCACATATTAAAAACACCAGCGTATTATACTAGATTCGACCAGAGAAATAAGATAAGATAGATAGATTGTCGTACTGATAGATTCACAATGGTATTTTTCTCCCGTACTATTAGAGAACAGAATAGGCAGCATAGCAAAGGGATAGGTAGGTGTAATATTTTAGAGTAGTCTGTAGTGCATGATGCATGTATTAACCCCTTAAATACTATAGATACTAACAATAAAGTTGCACGAGACATTATAGTTGCTAGTTTGCATGTTAGTAGTGCATGCTTGGTGATCTTCACCACCTGCCACACATTCTTGCGGTGGATTGCAGGGTATCGTGTAGATGATACTTACGGACCACACTTATGAAACTGCTATTGAAATATATAACGCCTTCCTTCTCCTCGAGATAAACAGATCCGAATATAGAATTTGCAGCTTCCTCAATTTATTCGTGTGGTTCGACCGGTTTCAGCCGTTAGGCCACATTCAGGTAAACTGACCAATAACTGTGTTCAACGAACCTGATGAGTGCCTAGCGGCTGAAACCGGTTGAACGGTGTGAATAAATCGTGCAAGTCTTAAGACTGATTCTGTTTACCGTTGAGATATCTACTCCGCCTATTTTGCACTGAGGCGTTGAATATCATCGTACGCGAATTCGCGTACAGATACGCAATAACTACGAATGCATATCACACAATAAATGCATAAGACAAAAATGTAGAGTTTACAGATGACATACTACCCCTTATTTGAGGGTTAGGGTGGAAATTAGAGATGGGTGATTAGATGGAAACGTATGTACGTTTAAAATAAAAAAGAGACAAAAAATATTATCCGTATAGAAATACTAGCTGAGGTCCCCGTTGAAATTCATCGGAAGGTAAAAATAAAATTTACACATAGTATTAGGAATCTTTAATATTTTTGGTGAATGCGCGATACCTAACTTGTTTATTGGAGGTATCTGAGCCTCAAGGTATACATTGAAACCATAAGAAAAAAAAACAAATAAAGTTCAAGGTTATTGGCACACTTGGAGTAACATTGAGAGTAAATGATAAATCGGTTGAAAGATTAGAATGTTTAAAGTTTTTCCTGTGAAATACCTTAAGAATGGAAGAAAAAATGTTGTGTTTTATGTGACCTTGTGTATTAATTCCCGAACTTCATTTCAATGGCGGCAATGAACTTCAGTTACGTAATGATCCATTTTTTCACTGGATTTAAATATTTTTCTGGAAATGAACTGGAATAAATGGAATGGAAATTCACTGGAATTATACTGGTTAAATTTGAATTCCATTCCTAAATTCTGGTCCAAATTGAACCTATTTAAACTGCATATTTATCGTTCCTTTGCATGTGTTTATATTTTCCTATTTTACGCATAATTATAGTACAATTTATTTCGTACCTTACCGTGAATGTTTTTATCAAACTTCATTCAGGGTTCTCGCTGATTATGTTTATATCAGATGACGACATTTTTACACGCGTTCCAACACTCTTCCTCAAGTCGCAGTTTGGTTCACATATACAACCCAGAAAAAAATCCGAAAACCATTCAAAATTTGAACTCCGCAAAAGCCTTCATTTAAATACAATGGGGAATATGCATGCAATCTGTTTCTCGAAGATTAATGATGTACTTGATGCGAAATTTTCTCACCAATTTAAATATATAAGCCAAATTTTTCTACGCCCACCACAAAGATTATTAAATTATGTTAAAATGTTCCCGAAAATCGACGAAAGTCACGTGACCTGAAACGCCTTCTGACGTCACTGCACGGTATAGTTTCCTTATTGCTACGGAGATAGACATTTATATTTAAAAGAAAACGAAGTGAATATATTGTTTTGAGGTTTTTAGCCGTTTCTCGAAAGAAAAAATGACTGAAAAAATACTTAAAAAAAGCACATAACGACAATTTCCTTTGGTTGACTCCCTTATGGCGGCGTTCTTCTTAAAAAAAAACCAGCGATTGGATAGACGTAGTAGAAATTCTTGGGCACTAAACAGGCATTATATAATTAATGGACTATTTGCTCGTTACCATCAATACTACGTAAATAAAAAATCGAAATACAATCGTTTATTGCAATAAACAAATGAGATAAATACATACGTTATCGCAAAGTATTCATTTAACAACTTACCTCCACGCATAAACAGATAAGCAACGGCATTAGTGATACCGTGCCGTGACGTCATGAGATGACGTCGTGTTTTTAAGTTGCCGAAAAAGTACAATTTTCAAAGAGTAATATCTTTGTAACGCAACTTAATTCTTCAGCAAAATTTTCGGCAAGCACATTTTAGCTAATAAACTTCACATTCAAAGAGTTATAAAAATAGTGCATGTTCCCCATTGTTTCACCGAATTTTAACCTACTTGACTTGTGAGTAGCGCTAGTAGTAAGCCCGCATGGTTGTGCCGAATGTAATGGCCGATCCTGCTTCAAGTATTAACTGCAATACCTCCCATGGTACCTTCCAATATCCTCGCTAAAAGCACAATGTGGCATCCCTATATGGCGAACTGCTAAAGCATCAACGATGTTTTTATTTGGAGGTGATAATGGCAATTGCCTTAACAACGCTCGGAAAAGAGCCAAAAAAATTATTAAATTTCGACTTAAATCACTCATTTTAGAGAAACCTCAAAGTGTATAGTGGTTAATGAAATAAGAAACTAAAGTTTTGCGCGTTAAATACAGAAAAACTTAAAGAAATACATTAACAGTTAGCTACTTTACTAAGTGGAAGAAAATGGTTGTATTTTCATATGTTACAAAATCCCAATTTAAACCAATGCAAAGACATAATTGTAACCAGAAATCAACCCAAATCTTCACAAAACCGGAAGGTGCTTTCCCAGGACTTTCGGGGCACTGGAAATACAATGCAGTTTATGACTTTTCTCTAGGATTACCGTAACCAAATAGAGGGGGGGGGGGCGGACGGACGGACTGACACTTCGCATATTATATACAAGATAGATAGATTTAAAAAGCGTGGTTTTAATTAATTTGAAAAAAATAAGTGCATAAAATTTATGTAAATAGAAAAATCGAATACTTTTTAGCAAACGAGAAAACTGTTCAATAATCACCTGTAAGTGTAACGAAAAGTGATCATAATCGAAAAAGGATCAACGAGGGTACCCTTTGAAGAAAATCTGTTGGATTACAAGAGTTATTGTTCAGTTTAAACAGTTGGCCCTATTTACTGGTGAAATTTCCAGCATTTTTTTCGCACTGTGTATTTTCCGCTGCCCTTAAGTTTGGAAAAAAACATTATGGCAGCTCATAACAGCTCATCAACTGTTCATGCTAGAATATTGTGCTCTGCGACGACACCTAAGTTTTTTCGATGATGATTTTGCATTGGGGAATTAGACTTTACAACAGCTATCAATAAGCATATTACTTAAATAGGAACCTAAACTTATCGCGCTGTAATTCTATGAAATTGTCGCAAACAATTAAATCACAATATACGACAGAGCAGATAATATACGACAGAGCAGATGAGTCTTAAATTTAATAAAGATGGGAAAAAAGTGTTTTTACATATGATTTCTATCGGAATTATATTCGCAATTTATTGAATTAGACGAATGTTCTTTAGACAACAGAGAAAATGAGTCGTATTTTAAAAAAGATTTTTGACATTTAATTTCTTTCGATAATATTAATTTTTCCAATAGAATTTAAATGTGAAATGGTATAAAAACACCTTTTCTGCCTATCAGTATTGGATGGCCTAGTGGGTAGAGCGTTGAGCAATTAAATCATAATATACGACAGAGCAGATAATATACGACAGAGCAGATGAGTCTTAAATTTAATAAAGATGGGAAAAAAGTGTTTTAACATATGATTTCTATCGGAATTATATTCGCAATTTATTGAATTAGACGAATGTTCTTTAGACAACAGAGAAAATGAGTCGTATTTTAAAAAAGATTTTTGATGTTTAATTTCTTTCGATAATATTAATTTTTCCAATAGAATTTAAATGTGAAATGGCATAAAAACACCTTTTCTGCCTATCAGTATTGGATGGCCTAGTGGGTAGAGCGTTGAGCTACTAATCGGAGGATCCCGGGTTCATTTCCCGGGCAATAGCTTTCTAGACAACACCACCTAAAAATCCCCGCGATTCGATATTTTGCGTGTCAGAACTTCGTAGGAAATCGCAGGTGGCCCAGGGAAATGAATCCACCCCATCCAGAACGTGTGAATTTAACACGCCAATGGCTTAGTATGAGTGGAGCTCATCCATCAACTAGTTCCTAGAGCATCTAGGTTCGTTAAAAGGTATTACGAAAAGTGGAGTAGTGTATCAGAATTAATACAAGAATTAGGGTGGGAATCATTATCAGAGCGTAGGTTAAAGTACAGATTAAATCTATTAGAGAAATTTCAATCGGATAGCTATACTGAAGATGTTAGGCACATATTAAAAACACCAGTGAATTATGCTAGATTCAACCTGGTAAATAAGATTAGAGAGATAGATTGCCGTACTGATAGATTCAAAATGGCATTTTTTTTCCCGTACTATAAGAGAACAGAATGGGCAGCATAGCAAAGGAATAGGTAGGGGAAATATTTTAGAGTAGTCTGTAGTGCATGATGCATGAATTAATCCCTTAAATACTATAAATACCAACGATTTTTGGAATCCATTAAATATCTTGGAATAAGATTGACACATGATCTTTCCTGGGGTAAACACATTCGTGAAATAATGGTTCAAGCTAATCGTAGACTGGGATTCATCAAAGAGTACTGGGTAAGTGTGACGATCATGTACGAGAAATCAGCTACTTTTTCCTGGTTAGACCTCATTTGGAATATGCTGCCAGTATATGGGATCCCTACGAAATCGGTATAAATAACGAACTTCAACGTATGCAGCGAAGATCGGCAAGATTTGTAAAGGGAGGGCACGGTAACTATATTAGCGTAACCAGTGTATTAAAATAAATCAAAGTTGGAATCATTGTCAGATCGCAGGTTGAATTTTAGACTTAATCTTTTAAACAAATCCCAAGACCATTTTTTCAGTGATGATCTTAAAAATATTTTGCGAACCCCAATTCACTATGGTAGACTTGACCATAATCACAAAATTAGAGAAATCGATTGCCGAACTGACAGATTGAATACGTCCTTTTTTCCTCGTATTATTAGGGATATAAATAATGGTAAATATATCCAATACGATTGTAGGAATGGATAACATTGATAGCTGCATTTTGGTATAAGGACATAAAGCCAACCCAACAAACAGCATGTTTACATCTACATCTACACGATACCCTGCAAGCCACCACGAGGGTGCGTGGCAGGGGTGAATATCACCAATCATGCACTACCTACATGCAAACAAGCAGGTATAGGGTTTCATGCAACTAGAGTTTTAGTATCTCGATAGTATTTAAGGGGTTAATACATACATCATGCACAACAGACTACTCTAAAATATTTCCCCTACCTATCCCTTTGCTGTGCTGCCTATTCTGTTCTCTTATAGTACGGGGAAAATGCAATTTTGAATCTATCGTTACGACAATCTATCTCTCTTATCTTATTTATCAGGTCGAATGTAGCATAATTCGCTGGTGTTTTTAATATGTGCCTAACATCTTCAGTATAACTATCCGATTGAAATTTCTCTAATAAATTTAATCTGTACTTTAACCTACGCTCTGATAATGATTCCCACCCTAATTCTTGTATTAATTCTGATACACTATTCAACCTATCGTAACACCTTTTGACGAACCTAGCTGCTCTTCGCTGTACACAGTCTAGTTCTCTTATCAAACCTAATTCATTAGGGTCCTATACACTGGCATACGTTTAGCATGCTTGCTTTGCTATTTTTATCTTTTTTTAACTAGTGAAGTTTGGAACAGTATAAGTATACTAATTCATTTTTATGCATGATATGTAGTGCTTGTTTGGCGAGAATTCACCCCTTGTCACACACCTTATGGTGGCTTGCAGGGTATTATGTAGATGTAGATGAATCTAGTTTCATGAGACCCTATAGTTGCTTGTTTGCACGTCGGTAGTGCATGCTTGGTGATCTTCACCCCCTGCCACACATCCTCGCGGTGGCTTGTAGGGTATCGTGTAGATGTAGATGTAGATCGAAAACCAACCTTCGTGTTAAACACAACTTTTTTGATTGGGGATTGACCCACAAAAAGGTTGGCCTGTACACTTATTGTCTCTAGAGCATGTGCTGTGGTGCAAACAGTCACAAAGGACGTTATGATAACCTTACTAGCGTAACCAGTCTATTAAATGAATTAAATTGGGAATCATTGTCAGATCGCAGGTTGAATTATAGACTTAATCTCTTAAACAAATTCCAAGACCATGTTTTCAGTGATGATGCTAAAAATATTGTGCGAACCCCAACTTAGTTTGGTAGACTGGACCATACTCACAGAATTAGAGAAATTGATTGCCGAACTGACAGATTCAAAACGTCCTTTTTTCCTTGTACTATTAGGGATATGAATAACGTTAAATATATCCAGTACGAGTGAGCAATGGATAACATTGGTAGCTGCATATTGGTATAAGGACTTAAAGCTAACCCAACTAACAGCATGTTTTTGCATGCATGCTTTGCTATTTTTATCTTTTTTCAAATAGCGTAGTTTTGGACAGTACCTTTACAAGTACTAATTCTTTTTTATGCATGATATGTAGTGCATGCTTGGTGAGAGTTCCCCCCCTGCCACACACCTTTATGGTGGCTTGCAGGGTATTATGTAGATGTAGATGTAAATGTATAAGAGAACATAATAGGCAACATAGCAAAGGCATAGGTAGACGAAATATTTTAGAGTAGTCTGTAGTGCATGATGCATGTCATTAAATGCCTTAAATACTATAGATACTAACAATCTAGTTGCATGAGACCATATAGTTGCTTGTTTGCATGTCGGTAGTGCATGCTTGGTGATCTTCACCCCCTGCCACACACCCTCGCGGTGGCTTGTAGGGTATCGTGTAAATGTAGATGTAGTTCAAAACCAACCTCCGGGTTGAACACAACTTTTTTGAGTGGGGATTGACCCACAAAATGGTTGGCTCCATGCGTATTGTCTGTACAGCATGAGCTGTGGTGCAAACAGGCACAAAGCACCGACACCCACAAGTGTCGAGCCCGTTCATTAAAAGCGAGGGGAGACGGCGCGACTCGCGTTGAAGTCCCTCCGGAGAGCGCCAGCCATTGATTAGCATCCCGCGCGTGGGGGCACGCACTGCTTCTAGCCACGGCGGCCGAGTCCGCGTCGCTTGGCTCGCCAGTCACGTTCCGCCTCGTGAATCGGGAGCCTTGGCTAAAAACGGCGTCCTTTGCTCCTCGGAACTGCGCGTGACTTTCTCCACCGCCGTGCTCCAATCGCCCTCAGACGATGCACTGCCTTTGCCGGACCCCTGCGCGACGGTCACGCTGAGTCACGACTTCCGCGAACATCTCGACAACGGTAAAACCCAGCAAGTTTGTTTTCATGTCGGACCGCCGAGGAGAAATGTGACAGCCGAGGAGGCGAGAATGATTTACGCTTCAAGCCCGATTGACATGGTCCATTTATTGGCCAACTCATAATAAATTGGATTGTGTGCCTCTTGACGCTTTGTATCAATTTCCCCCTCAATCCCACAATCCCATCGACCAAGTCTAACCCAACATTAGATTGTAGAACACGTTCTATTTTCTGCTGGCCCATCTCCAATCAGACGTTAGCTTTAACGTATCCTGGTCACCAAAACAACAACACATTTCAATGTATATCTATATCTACGACATACCCTGCAAGCACCCTCGAGGGTGTGTGGCAGGGGGTGCATCCACACCAGGAACAATTACACAAAAAACAAATGTGAACAACACAAAACAAATCCACACCTTTTTAAGTAATTAGGGGAAAAAAAGAAGAAAAACTACCAAATCCCAATCATGCAGGACACACCCACGAACTGCATGACTTGAAACCCGACACCAATTTCATAGATAGTCATGCATGCAAAAAAAAAGCAATGCATGCGAGTCACACCTTGATTTGATCATGCAGGAAATAAAAAAAACTATCGACCTACTCTGAATATTACCTCTATAATTATTACCGATTTACGCAATGTCTAACGTTCTGATCTCGAATCGTACGTGGAAAAAATTACATTTTAAACCTGTCCGTCCTGCAATCGATTTCCTTAATTTTATTAGAATTATCGAGCCTACCATAATATGTCGGAGCCAGCAATATATGATTAACGTCATTAATGAAATGTCCCTCCTTTTTCCCAGAAGATTAAGTCAATAATTCAGCCTACGCTGTGACAGCGATTCGCATCCCAATTCGGCTAACATACCAGACACACTGCTTTTCCTATTGTAACACCCTTTTACATATCTCGCTGCTCTTCGTTATACTCGATCTAATTCGTAAATTATGCCTGCTTCATAAGGGTCCCATATACTTGCAGCCAATCTTCTTCTGCATTCATTTCTGGGGAGTCTGAAACTTAAACTTTATTTCACATGCACTTCTAATGCATAAAAATAATAATAAAGTGTACTCCCTTTCTTTTTCTTAAACACTCTTACTTCCGTCTTCTATCTCATATTCAATAAACCAGCACCTCGCGAAGTTCTGTTTTAATTTGACATGGCGTACTCTTGCTGCATGTATGAGCATTGTTATGACCAATATTGGCCCCGATATTGATGGTATTATGCGTAACATCGACAATTTTTCACCCAATAATTGTGCCAATTTGTTGGGCAATAAAATTGGACCGTGTCAAACGGACTTCAGCCGAGGCCCAAGCGATGGTTGGGCGATGTCATGCACGGCTTTGTCCCACGTGACACTTCTCGCCGCCAACCAATCGGAAAGTTGGACGGGAGAAGTGCATAATTCGTGACTTGGTTAGGCGGGTAAGTCGCGTCCGCGTCGGATATCAGAAAGGTCAAGCGTTTGGTCGTGCATTGTTGTTTGATGTTTCCCTGCGCGAGGTCTCCTCGATGGAATGTTAGCATAGGAAATTCGGAGAACGCATGAGATAAGCGTCTGGAGGAAACATTGAAAGTAAGTGGTTCCGTGAAGATTAAAAATGAGGAAGTATGTGGGGTTGCCGGTGATTATGGACATCTACATCTACATCTATACGATACCCTGCAAGCCACCGCGAGGGTGTGTGGCAGGGGGTGAAGATCACCAGGCATGCACTACTAACATGCAAACTAGCAACTATATTGTCTCATGCAACTTGATTGTTAGTGTCTACAGTATTTAAGGTGTAAGACATGCATCATGCACTACATAATACTCTAGAATATTTCCCCTACCTATACCTTTCCTATGCTGCCTATTCTGTTCTCTTATAGTACGGGGGAAAATGCCATTTTGAATCTATCTGTACGACAATCTATCTCTCTAATCTTATTTATCTTGTCGAATCTAGCATAATACGCTGGTGTTTTTAATATGTGCCTAACATCTTCAGTAAAGCTATCCGATTGAAATTTCTCTAATAGATTTAATCTGAACTTTAACCTACGCTCTGATAATGATTCCCACCCTAATTCTTTTATTAATTCTGAAACGCTACTCAACCTATCGTAACACCTTTTGACGAACCTAGCTGCTCTACGCTGCACACTGTCTAGTTCTCTCATCAAACCTAATTCATTAGGATCCCATACACTGGTTGCATACTCAAGGTGGGGCCTAACTAGTGAAAAGTAGCATCGCTCTTTTGTCTTCTCATCACGAGATGAATATAAATTTAATTGGCATAGATGTCATGCGTAGGAAAGTCCTCCGACCGACAAAATAAAGAGAGGAACCCGCAACTCACGAGCACGGAAGTTCATGACTCCAGGACAGAAAGGGAAAAAATATTAAATCGCTCGGACAAAAGTGCATTTGTCAAATGTTTCTTGGTTCGTAGATATCTCTAAACCTAGAAGAAATAATTACCTTTTAGAATAATTCCGGAAGTTAGTAAGCCTTTAATAAATGATCATAACATAAAGCTGCACGGTAGACTACGTTGGGAAACGCACTTGAAAATAAGAACAAGAACAATTTTTTTATTTCGAGAAAACAGTGATAACTCAGAAAAAAAACATTGAACAAGTGTCAAACGGGCATAACAATTATTGCATTGATGACCAAAAACCATTTTTTGACTCTTTGAATGCTTGATTCGTAGTATTCTTCAACCTTATAATTAAATTCTTGGTCTCGACACACGCTTACTCATCCCTATTGGCACGCGAATGAATTAGGTTTGATCAGAGAACTAGACAGTGTGCAGCGTAGAGCAGCTAGGTTCGTCAAAAGGTGTTACGATAGGTTGAGTAGTGTTTCAGAAAAAAAATTAGTGCGGGAATCATTATCAGAGCGTAGGTTAAAGTACAGATTAAATCTATTAGAGAAATTTCAATGGGATAGCTTTACTGAAAATGTTAGGCACATACTAAAAACACCAGCGTATTATGCTAGATTCGACCTGATAAATAAGATTAGAGAGATAGATTGTCGTACTGATAGATTCAAAATGCCATTTTTCCCCCGTACTATAAGAGAACAGAATAGGAAACTTTTCGATATTCGTGTTACTAATTCTATAGGATCGCTCTATCGAATTATTCCTCCTCCAAAAATTGATTGCTACACACTTTTTAAGGTTAAGTTCTAACTGCCATTTGTCGCACCACCCTTGAATTTCATCTAAATCCTTGCTAAGCGATTTCCTGTCCTCTTCATTTGATATACCCCTGAACACCACCGCATCGTCTGCAAAAAGTCTAAGGTTACTACTAACTACGGCACCCAAATCGTTATGTATAAAAGAAATAGAAGCGGACCTACTACGCTACCCTGGGGAACTCCCGATGTGACTTCGATTGTGTCCGACATGGTAACATCTATGATAACCCTCTGATCTCGCCCACTTGAGAATTCTTTAACTCAACATACAACTTCTTTATTTATACCAAAAATCTCTAGCTTCAAGATTAATGTATCAAGAGGAACTTTATCGAATGCCTTTTTAAAATCCAAAAATATCGCATCAACTTAAGTACTATTTTCGCCGTATACTAAAATATCGTGTACTAATAATGCTAATTGTGTCTCGCAATATCTACCTTTCCGGAACCCATGTTAGATGTGACTGTGTGGCTGTGTTGGCTACCAGGTTGTCACGCTGTTGAATGTTATTTTTCCTATCTTAGCTGTAATGAATCCGTGGACAACCACTTTTAAGCATCGCTTGCGGACTCGTCATCATTGCTGCGGATAATTGCTGACGTTAATGAGAGTTAGTAATTGTGCGCATTTCTAGCGCTACAAATGATTACATAAACGGATCGAAGGAAATTCTTTCGACCGGCAAAATAAAGAGAGGAATTTAAGCTACAATTCCCATAACCCGTAAGCATGCGCAATACATTTCATAACATCCTCCCTAACGAAAAATAAAATTAAGAACCTTAACAAACCCTTAACAGGAGAAAAAGACCAAGCATATTACTGAATAAAGACACTGCATGAAGAGTGGAAGCTGATGTTGAATCGACATCGGCAGATCTAGGCAAAAGAAACCAAAGTTGAAATCACCAGTGCGATTGCAAAGATCGTATTTTTGTTACGGCATATTATCCTCACCATTTTATATGACCCAGATGGAAGGAGTTCACTCCACGAGACACAAGAAAATAGTTCGGAAGATGGTGAAATTGCATTACGAGGTGAGGTTCCATTGGAATATCGTGGAATCATACTCCCGTCAATAAGGATAAGCTGCACAAGGGAAAAGATATCAATGTAAGAAAATTGGCTTTGTATAAAGAACATATAAATGAACAATTTTTTTATCTTTTGGGTTGATTTTCTTCTTTTACCCTTGCGATGCCCATTACAAATACTGCTAGAATGACATTTTAGCGTAGACATTAACTGATGATTAATTAATTGTTTCATAAAATATCCAATTGGGTTCAAAAAATGATTAGGTGACAACCAATCAACGTCTAAAAAAACCTAAGGGGAAAACACTTCCTCCTCTTTATACTTATTTCTGATAATTCTCCTTTCTGTAATATTTTTGTGTATTTTCCTAACTAGCGGTTCTTTTAACTTTCCTTATGACACTGGGCAGCATTATTTTAGGGATAATAAAAGATTTGAAGTTAATCCGAGGGACAGTAGGGAATATTGTCAGACGCAGCTCAAAAACTGGAGCCTCACCATATTTTAATGTTTCTGGTCGGTTATTTGGATCAGGGTTAGAGAAAGGGAAACGAAGAGTTGGGTGATGGATCAAATTCCAGGCCCCAACATGAGATGCAAAAGAGACGGTAAAAGACTCATTTGACGTTTACAGAATATGTTTCATATTTTACCTTCATCAAGGAACTCAGAGCGGTCTTTAATAAAATTAGACCGTCAAGAGTGGAATCCTGAATTCGAGTTAAATACGTCCAATTACTAGACCTGCATTCCTTAATACCAAAGTGAAGAACACGAACTTTTATAATCCATAGAGAATGGGAGAGCAGCGGCTGAAGTTTTGGGTTCCCAACATTTTTAGAACTAAAGAATATTTTCCGTTGTAATTATGATTAATTCGATGATGCTGAATGGAGATTGTCTTACCCCTTGTATCCTAACCGCAAATTCTGTTAGTACCTGATTAACACGTTTCCTCTCTTACTCTCAAATACCTTCCTTCACCGGAATGCCCAACTCCCTCCTAAATAACTCCTGAGAAGCCGACGAACTTCTCATCAATTACCATTTCACAAAAAAAACCATCGTACAGAGGTAAAATTAAACCTCCAACATTTCAATCGATAATTGTAGATGTTGCTATTCTAGATATTGCAACTGACAGTTATTTTAGCCAAAGGTGATTGGGTGGGTAGGATAGGTAGCCAGAAAACTCCGCTAATGTACTAACTATTTTCAGAAAAATACACACACTATTAAGTATTTACGTACCTTTATATGACCTCTGTAGCCACTGGTTTCGGAAAGACTTCATATTATCTTCACACGTAGGCTTCTGGCAAATACACGAAGCTGGGCTGCAGAATATGGCTAAATGCGCAAGAATACCGTCACGCCTGGCTTCACCAACACCACCTAGATAAGATCTATCTAATCTAGGTGGTGTTGGCTTCACGTCCTCAGAGCCCCCTCCAGTAAGCTCTATGGTCGGAACTAGCCTCTTTTACCGCATCTGTGAATGTGGATCGCCTTTGGGCGTATTTTGTGAGCTATAACCTCACCCACAAGACCAACATAGTTGGCGGATCATGACCAGCCAGGCCAACCTTCTTTCAGGATTTTTTTCTGGAAACGGAGGAAGTTTCGAAGTATTCCACAAAGGTCTCCACAAAAAATTCCAATGGAAACTGTCTCCTTTATCCTGGGTTTCATGTGCTCCAACTGCAAGGGTTATGTCGCACCGTCTAACGTAAGATCTATCGTAAGATCGTATGATCTAAATTTTAATATGTCCTATCGGAGAGTAGCAATGAATAGCATTGGTAGCTGCATGTTGGTATGAGTACTTAAAGCTAACCCTACTAACAGAATGTTTTTGCATGTTTGCTTTGCAATTTCTATCTTTTTTAAATAGTGTAGTTCTGACTACTATATTAATACTATTCCTTTTTTATGCATGATATGTAGTGCATGTTTGGTGAGCAATCACCCCCTGCCACACACCCTTGTGGTGGCTTGCAGGGTATTATGTAGATGTAGATGAAGATCCCCCCCCTGCCACACACCCTCGCGGTGGCTTTCAGGGTATCGTGTAGATGTAGATGATGAAGATCTTCACCTACATAATACCCTGCTAGTCACCATAGAGGTATGTGGCAGGGGCTGAACTCATACTGTACATTCAATACATATCAAGCAAAAAACGATTAGTAATTATATTCTAGCCTAAAATTCACACCTAAAAAAAAGAAAACAATAGCAAAGCAAGCATGCAAAAAAATGCTTAGATCATTAAATAGGATAGATTGATTGCCGAACTGACAGATTGTACGTGTCCTTTCTTCCTCGTACAATTAGGGATATGAATAGCTGCAAATATATCTAATAGTATATATACAAGTGTATCAGTGGATAGTACAGATAGCTGCATGTTGGTAAAATGACTTTAAGCTAACCCAACTAACAGCCTGTTCGCATGCTAGCTTTGCTATTTTTATTCTATTTTCTAATCGTTAAGTTTAGACATATTAATCCGTAGTTTAGACTAGAATATAGTCAGTAATCCTTTTTTATGCATGATATATAATGCAGGTTAGGTGTGAAATCACCCCCGGCCACACACCTTTATGGTGTATTGCAGGGTATTATGTAGATGTAGATGTGAATATTTGCGATGCGGTGGCTCCCAAGGGTTCGGATTTGAATCCCGGCATTGGCGGATTTTCCTTGCTATCAGTCCCTGCTTTAATGCTTTGTGGAGAGAATTCGAGTTCATTACTCCGTCCTTCGGATGGAATATAAAGCCGTGGTTTCTTAGCGCCTTTCGTTAAGGGTAGGCTAATGCCGACGCCGGGTTTCCCTCCACCCGTCCTCCGTTCCCTGAAAACTCCTACCTTTACCCAGTTACTCAACTATCCACTTTGTCGCAAATGACCTCAGTTGTTGGTCGCCTCCCACAATTAACTGCAATATTTGCACTTGAATTTTTTACAGTACAAATTCGATGATGAACCTGACGATGAAACCTTCCTTCACCATTTCCGTGTTCGCTGCCTTTTGACGTCAACCAGGCTCTCGACGCAGTCTTCGTCAACGCAGACGTACGTGCGCTCCGATGCACGCTGACCCTTGAGCCACCTCTTTTGAATTTCCTCCGCACCGACGGACGCCACAGAGGATTGGCCGCCCCTTTGTCAAGTGGCAGGTGACTTGGCGAACTGAACGCGAGGGGTGGGGGAGAAATGAATCTCGGATGAGAAGGATCTTCATCTCCGGGTCGAAAAGGATCCGCCGGCATCTCCAAGGGAGGCCCTTTGAAAATAAAACGAGTTAAAAAAAAGATTCAATTGAAATCCTGCCCGTCGACCTCGACCGCTGGGAGTCGACACAAGGCGTGATTTCTCAGAATACGAGGAAGTTTCGAGTGAAGAGAGAGGATGGAGGGGGGAATACGAAAAAAATCCCGCATTACGTCAGCGGGGAGAATTTTCTCGGAACGGCTCGTCCGAGAGAAGCGTTTGGCCATTCATGAGCCACCGCCTGCGGGGGTTTAAGGCCCCATCCCAGGGCCCCACGAGGCCCACACCACCCTCCCTCCCACCTTGACCATCTCTCCCTCCCCCTCCGGCCCTCCCCGACGCACACCTTTCCCCCGCGAACTTCCCTTCTCCTCCCCCCTCGCTCGCCGTCCCCCGAGAGCAGCATATGAACCCGCCTCATTCCGCAGCAGACCTCGCACAGACTCGGCGCCGTTCGTGGAGGATTAGCTCGTCCTCTTCAGACACTCCACGCCTTCCCTTCCGACGCGTCCGGCCGCCGTCCAGAGGCCCCTTCCGGAAGCTTGCAAAGAGGTAAGCACAGCGCGTTTCTCCTTCTCTCGATCGTCACTCCGTTTGCGATGTAGTTTCGTCGAATTGAGGCATTTTCGGAAGCCGCCGGTGGAATCGTCTCTTAGCGCGGCCGGCGAATGTGCCCTCGGGAACGTTAGTGACTCCGATGGCGCGTGGGCTTTATTTTTTTTAGTGACCTTCACATTACTTCATTTCTGATCGCTCAACCTGTGGTCTACATCTACTCAATACCCTGCAAGCCACTGCTAGGGTGTGTGGCAGGAGGTGAAGATCACCAAACATGCACTATTGATTGCAAACAACTACATAAAGACATGCTACATGATGAGGTCACTTGCAGCTAGATGTCTCCACATAGTAATAAAGGGATTGGTAGTTAATACATACATCATGCAATACAGACTGCTCTACAATATTCCACCAGCCTATCCCTTTGCTATGCTGCCTGTTGTGTTCTCGTATAGTAAGGGCGGAAAATGACATCTTGAAACAATCGGTACGACAGTCTCTCTCTCTCTCTAATCTTATTTATCTGGTCGAATATAGCATAAAACGCAGGTTTTTTTAATACATCTAACATCTTCAGTAAAGCTATCCGTTTAAAATTTCTGTAATAGATTCTGCTCTGATAATGATTCCCACCCTAATTCTTGTATTAATTCTAAAACACTACTCAACCTATCGTAACACCTTTTAACGAACCTAGCTGCTCTGCGCTGCACACTGTCTAGTTCTCTGATCAAACCTAATTCATTCGGGTCCCTGGTAGTAGTTGTGGTAGTATATTTGAGGGAGGAGACCGACAACTGAGGCCATTACCAGCAGAGATAACACGTAACAGGTAACTAGGTAATGAGTTTTCAGGGAACGGAGGAAGGGTGCAGAGAAACCCTGGGTCGAAATTAGCCTGCTCATAACGAAAGATGCCAAGGGGACGATGACTTAACTCCCCATCCGACGGAAGGATTACTGGACTTGAAGTGCTTTCCACAAAGCACTCTTGTAGGGGCCTGATTGGCGATGATCAATCCACCTTACCCGGGATTCGAACCAGATCACATCTACATACATCTACATAATACCCTGCAAGATACCATAAAGGTGTGGTAGCTTGGGGATGAGAGGCCAGTACTCTAGCCATCACACCAACCCGATCCCCTCTAATCACCCAGTATTTAAATTAAATTAAACACTACTTCTTGCATCATCCAAATATATTTTTTCTATTTACGCGTTCCTAAACTCGTCGTCATCATTTGATACTGACTCTAGTGTCGATGTCACTAGTTCCTGTTGGCGAAGCGAAGCATCCAAACTAGCAGAATCGAAGCAAGTTCAGTGGAAATAACGAAATATCATTCTCTATTTTAATTCGAGCGCGGTGAATTCACAGCCGGCTTCGGTAGTTTTGTCAAGTACGCTTTGCCCTATCAACTCGAGTTCGAATTCCCTCTCGGTCGTCTTGTGTTTGACTTATTCTGTGTTCAGCATTGGCGGAGTGGCAAGGCCTCGCCCATTGGGAGGCCTTCTTCGGAATCTCTGGTTGGGTCTAGGGAAGGGAAAAGAATAAGCTTATGTTGTGTACGCCGAAGATACAGTGCTGTTAACGATGAACATCAATGGAGATGCTCACGAATGCATAAGCGTCAAGGTCATCCAAGAGAGTAGAAATTGATCAAAAAATTCCTTGTACTCTTATCGAATGTTTTGATTGACCTTCATTTTGCTTCGTATGTATCCGTGCTCCAAACATCTTAGGCATAATTATTTGGATATTTGCTACAAACATAGCACAGGCTCAGCTGGGACACGGTGTTGTGATATTTTTCGTTTGGTGCTAATCTAAATATGCGTAGTAATCATATATGCTCTGCAAGAATTTATGGCTAAACTAAGGCTTTTCAGAAAGACAGAGAACGATCAAAGTTGTTTATGACGCAAATGACATTATTAAGGCTACATCAGTGCATTCGATCACGCCTTCAAAGAGAGATTTAAAAACTTATTCTTCCCACGTTCCATTCGCGATTACAGCAAAATTATAGTAACTCTTATTCATCTTGTAGGCGGCAATTACTAGAGGCACGTGAGGAGCAATTGATAACCGAAGGTTGTTTTCCCGCTCCCCTAAGCTGTTGCGGCGGTTTTTGGTGTATCATGTATTTGCACTCACAAGCACAAATTCCTCGCCAGGGTTACATTTGTGTGGAAAAATCTTATCTTCTGTTATGTTTATCAAAGAAGGTAACGAGGACTCAAAACATTAATATTAAATTTAAACAAGCATATTTAGCAAATACTAGAGATTAAATCCGTGAAGTTTGTAATGGAAAATAGCTGAACACCATTTTCACGCAGTAAAATGAGAAATAAACCGCGATGATAATGTTCAGATATGCCATGTTTGGTTTCTTTCAGTAGTTCTAGATGCGCAGCACGTAAAAATCTTGTTAGTAATATTAATTCGGGGGAAGTGGCTGGCTGCTAAGGTCATTTGCGCCGTAAAAATATTTGTCAATAAGTTGTTGCGAGTCAATACAAAGGTTGGAACTACTTTAAAGTTAAAACCGATGG
Organism: Platycnemis pennipes; assembly: GCA_933228895.1. Classification (NCBI taxonomy): domain Eukaryota; kingdom Metazoa; phylum Arthropoda; class Insecta; order Odonata; family Platycnemididae; genus Platycnemis; species Platycnemis pennipes. The sequence continues at coordinate 118,591,993 of OW121854.1, read as the reverse complement.
CAGTTATTTCACTCCATTTCTCATCTTTAGTCTGCTTGGTGCACATGAATGTATACTTTTTTCAGAAAGAAAAAATTTAGGCTTTGAAATACGGAAAGGCAGCTTATTAACTATTTCGTGAAATGATGGCTGTTTTAGCCCACTATTTTGTCGGGTGACTAGCTAATCCACTGCGAAAGTCTGAACATTTTGTAGGCGGTTCACGGTACTTCATCGGGCTAAGACACGTATTGAAATCAATTTCCAAACACAGCACAATATCTGCACCAGAAGCTGTCCATAGAATAGATACTAATGCCTTGTGAAAAGGCGCGGAGGTTCGATTCAAGAAATGTTTCCAATGATTGGTTTTTGTCACCAACAGCTCGTAAAAATAGTCCCGGCCTTAGAAGTCTTGTAATTATAGTTCTCTTGAGTCAAAACTTTCACGTCCTCATAGATTATTTCTATAACATAGTTCATGGGGTTTTTATATTAATTCGCCTTTTCCCACTTCATTTCTCACCGATCTGGTGAGCAGTGGAATTACCTAATGTCATTCCCCCGTCCAATGCAGGCCGCTTTCCGCATCAATGGGAGGTAAATATCGGTTACCGCACCGCTCGATATAATTTCCTTCGAAGAATGGGACACTCGGGCTAATGTCTATGTCTCTTACGTCAGGAAGTTGAATCATAGGTAGGTATACATTATTGCGTCAAGCTCAACTTTTTCCTCTGAAAGTAAGAGGAAATGCATGAAGACGAATTTAACCCTCAAGCACGTCATTGTTTACGTCAAATAGACAATTATCTCATTCACTTCTCACCTATGCCTATAAATACCGCGTTGGCTTCACGGCCATATCAACAAACGCTTTATTGATTTCCGAGTATATTAAACCCAGTTCGGCCGTTCGAGATAAAATGAATCCTTAATTCTACTGACGCAGAGAGCTGCTAACCGCGTTCGCTCAGGAAACAGACGTCATCTGTTAGTGTTGGCGGCTGAAATAATTATGGAAGTATCCTGGTCCACACTTGTGTAAGACGTTGGTTTCACTCGCCATTGACCTATTGTGTTCACACTGGATAATGCGGAATGAAGACGAATCTTCAGACCTCTTCTGTCGCCACCGAAAATTTCCACTCCGAAGCACTGGCGCCTGACGACTTAATATTTGAGTCCGAAAATACGGCTTTTATTCTCAAAGAAAAGCGCTACAACCTCTCATGAACGACGCCAAGACTCGTGTCTTTGACTTCTATTATTGTAGGTGCGACTTTTTTCCTTCAAAAAGAGAAGCTAAATCTTCGCCATTGTAGTGCAATTGGGTTACTGGGATCCCTGCTGAGCGAAATAAAGGCCTGGTTTGCCTTTTGTGGGCACTTCTCAGAAAGAGCCAGTCCGTCCCGGAATTCGAACTTTGGCAGCTATCCTCACTAATGACTCTATCCTTCGTTCCCGAACCCAGGTAGGCGGCGAAAGTTTTACCTCAGCGGTGGCGTGGCCGATGAAAACCGCTCGCAAAAGCAAAAGAAGGTTCTCTGAAGTGAAGATTTTTCGAGAATTAAACGCTAAAGAAGTTGGTGACTCGCGCGAAACCACAGGCTTGGTTCTTCGAGTAGTTAGCCAATCGAAGGCTTAGTAAAACATCACCACGAATTGACTTGAATCTGAAAATAATTGTGGGATAAGTAATCTTGGCTTTTATCCCCATACGCTAGCAATCATTGGCGCCAAAAAATAGTGTCGTAACGTGCAGACTTGGACTCGGGCATTTGCGACAAAATTGGATAGGTTCAAGTGAATGATATCGATAACTTTTTTAAGAAATTTCGATTACAACATGCTGTCTTGGAATTTGTTTCATTCCGAATCAAAGAAATGGATGATAGGCATTACCCTGCAGAGGCCTTCAACAGCAGAAGAGAAACGTAGGTAGACAACCACGTATTCGCGGAGAAATCCTCAAAAACTACGTCACTCAAATGGATGATAATTAATTCACATGTAATGTCCGAACACACAATCATTTCACCAAATTAACTCTCATTAGGCACTCATGAAAGTTCACTGTACACTTTTTACTTTTCGCGTAGCACTGTGGGAAGGTTTTTTTGGCGACGCTTCGTGATCCATGAGCGAAATGTTATTTACCTGCCCCCTTAGAAAATGCCCTCCCCTGCTGATTCTGAAGCCGAGGGCTCAAATTCCGCCGGGGCAGTAATACGTCTGCTCATTAACGCATGAATGAGAGGGCACCCGCGAGCAATATTAGTCTTGAAGAGCGAAGCATTATCCTAAATTAGCCATTCTGAAATTTCCGAAACGTTTTGGCTTTTTGATGCGATCAAGGCGAGGCAGGTGTTTCGAGTGAGAAACCGCCGTTTGACTCGTTTCCACGGCGTAGGAAAGCTCTTTCTTCACCAAAAGGTTGCTAGTTGCGATATTTTTAGATTTTAAAAAGGCTTTCGATAAAGTTCCTCATGACAAATTAATCTTGAAGTTAGAGAGTTTTGGTATAAATAAAGACGTTGTATGTTGGGTAAAAGAATTCTTAAGTGGGCGAGAGCAGAGGGTTGTCATAGATGGTATCATGTCGGACACAATCGAAGTCACATCGGGAGTTCCCCAGGGTAGCGTAGTAGGTCCGCTTCTATTTCTTTTATACATAAACGATTTGGGTACCGTAGTTAGTAGTAACCTTAGACTTTTTGCAGACGATGCGGTGGTGTACAGGGGTATATCAAACGAAGAGGACATGAAATCACTTAGCAAGGATTTAGATGCAATTGAAGAGTGGTGCGACAAATGGCAGTTAGAACTCAACCTTAAAAAGTGTGTAGCTATCAATTTTTGGAGGAGGAATAATTCGATAGAGCGATCCTATAGAATTAATAACACGAAGATCGAAAACGTTGAAACCGTAAGATATTTAGGTGTAACAATCACTAAAGATTTATCGTGGGGAAGACACATAAGGGAAATATGCGGCCGAGCGAAGAGAAAGCTAGGATTTATAAAAAGAGTACTTGGGAAATGTGATGAGAAGACAAAAGAGCGATGCTACTTTTCACTAGTTAGGCCCCACCTTGAGTATGCAGCCAGTGTATGGGATCCTAATGAATTAGGTTTGATGAGAGAACTAGACAGTGTGCAGCGTAGAGCAGCTAGGTTCGTCAAAAGGTGTTACGATAGGTTGAGTAGTGTATCAGAATTAATACAAGAATTAGGGTGGGAATCATTATCAGAGCGTAGATTAAAGTTCAGATTTAATCTATTGCAGAAATTTCAATCGGATAGCTTTACTGAAGATGTTAGGCACATATTGAAAACACCAGCGTATTATGCTAGATTCGACCAGATAAATAAGATTAGAGAGATAGATTGTCGTACAGATAGATTCAAAATGGCATTTTTCCCCCGTACTATAAGAGAACAGAATAGGCAGCATAGGAAAGGGATAGGTAGAGGAAATATTTTAGAGTATTCTGTAGTGCATGATGCATGTATTAACCCCTCAAATACTATAGATACTAATAATCTCATTGCATGAGACCCTTTAGTTGCTTGCTTGCATGCTAGTAGTGAATGCTTGGTGACCTTCACCCCCTGCCACACACCCTCGCGGTGGCTTGCAGGGTATCGTGTAGATGTAGATGTAGTTGACACGTGAATTTAAAGGTAAAAATTAAAAAAACTCGGAGAAGATACGGGTCAAACCTACTCTCTATCAGAAGACTGGTTTGACGAGGAGGGATAGCTCTAATCTGGCGTTAATGTTGGGAAAAGCTAACACGTGCAAGGTTGAGAGGAGGGAAAAGAACGGCTTGGATACTGCTTTATCTACACATATGCATCTAATACCCTGAAAGTCACCAAGGTGTGTGACGGAGTGAATTCACGCTAAACATGCATTACATAACATACATAAAAAGGATCAGTAACAATATTCTAGTCAAAACTTCATAATTTGAAAAAGATAAAACCAGCGATGTATGATGCAGAAATATGCTGTAAATTGGGTTTGCTTAAAGTCTTTATACCAACATGCAACTACCTATGCTATCATGCATGCTTGGTGATCTTCACCCCCTGCCACACACCCTCGCGATGGCTTTCAGGGTATCATGTAGATGTATCATGTGATATACTTGTATTTATACTATTGGATGTATTTACAGCTATTCAATTCCCTAATTGTACGAGGAAAGAAGGACATTTTGAATCTGCCAGTTCGCCAATCAATTTCTCTAATTTTGTGATTATGGTTCAGTATACCGTAGTAAGTTGGAGTTAGCAGAATATTTTTAACCTCACCAGTGGAAATATTGTCTTGGAATTTAGTTAAGAGATTAAGTCTAAATTTTAACCTACGGTCTGATAATGATTCCCATTTTAGTTCACCTAATAGACGTCACGCTAGAGTAATTATCATAGATACCGTACCTTTACAAATCTTGCCAGTCTTAGCTGTACACGCTACAGTTCGTTATTTTAGCCTAATTCGTAGGGATCCCATACACTGGCAGCATGAGTGGGCTAATATCAAACGGAAAAGACAAGAAAAACGAAACACATGCATTCTACGCTTCAAGGTTAATGCAGGAAGTGAAAATGCCCAAATATCAACATCACCTGCCCTAATGGGCGAGTAGATAATTAGTAGACGTGGTCTAGTACTTCACAAGATAGACGTGAAGTGTCATTGCTGCTGCAACATCACAGAAACATTTAGAAGTACTATGAGTCTTAACGAATTCTTTGGTGTCAGAAGAAGTCTCGACAGCTGTAATCTGATTGAGCTATACAGCGTAGAGCAGCTAGGTTTGTTAGAAGGTGTTACGATATGTTTAAATCTACATCTATCTAATACCCTGCAAGCCACCATAAAGGTGTGTGGTAGGGGGTGAATTCTCACCAAACATGCACTACATATCATGCATAAAAAGGATTAGTATTTATATAGGTACTGTTCAAAGGATTAGTATTTATATAGGTTTAGTTGTGTTTAAGAATTGATAGAAGAATTAGGTTGGGAATCATTATCAGATCATAGGTTAAAGTGCAGATTAACTCTATTACAGAAATCACTGCGTTTTGTGACGAATAGTTGAATACACTTTGGAAGAAGGTGTTTAAAGTGTTGGCTTTTTCTACACTGCTGGTGACTCTGATTCCTTTATTATTTTTAAGTGTGTGCACTGTGGACTTATTTCCCTGAAGCTCTCTCACATATGACCAAAACGCTTTAGGATTGCTATCTAAATATTCTCCTAACATCTTGCTCTTGAAATGTGATAACGCTTGCCGACATGATTTCCTTGCTAATGCTCTCGATTTTTTATAGTTTTGAACTAGCTCATTTTTTTCCTCTACCGATAGACCCCGTCTGGCATTTTTCATCTTAGCGTGGCATACCCTTTGTCGCTTTAGTGATTTCCTAACCTCCGCGTCATACCACCTATGCTCTGTATTATCAATTTACTTGGTATATATTTATTAACTGCTTTACGGGTGACCTCAAGAATTTCTCTCCCCGAATCCACTATATCTAATCCTTTGCTTTGTTCGCTAAATACATTAAACGATTCCCTTAATTCCTCTTTCATACCGTCGTTAATTAGCCTTGTCAAATAAGTATACCCTCCTCCTTGGTTTATAATGTCTTTCAACGCCTACAATAAATTTCGCATGCACTATTTTATGGTCACTAATTCCTGTGTCTGTAACTGTATTTAGAACTCTCTCGGGTATATTTGTTGCTAATAAGTCTAGAATGTTGTTTCCCCTGGTCGGCTCTGTTATTAGCTGTTGTAAAGAATGTGTCGTAAAGGTGTTCAACAGTGATTCGCAATGTTCCTTATCCTTACCTCCTGCAATGAAACTACACGTATTCCAGTCTATCGAGGGGAGATTGAAATCTCCGCCTACTATTATTCCTCTATCATTCTTCCCAGAAAGTAATGTACGTATCTCTGACTCTAGCTCTATTATAGAATTGACGTCTGCGTCCGGTGGCCTGTAATATGCACCTACATATATCTTTTTTGCGTTACTACTTGTACTTTTAACGGAACACCAAGTACTTTCTACATTTCCCTCTGAAATAAGTTCTCTTCTACTGACATACGGGTCCTTCACAGCTATGAAAACTCCTCCTCCGTTTCTGCTTACTCTATCCTTTCTGTACTGTAAACCACTTCGGAAATACTTCATGATCTGATATGTCCTTCGAAAGCCAGCTTTCTGTACCTACAATTATATCTGCATTAGTATCTGCATCTTTCCAGCAATGTCGTTAACGTTCACAGTATCGGGAGTGAGTACTTCCCCACAGCCCGATTAGTGAGCTCCTGAAGGTTCAACTCCCAGTGATCCGACGTAATGAAAACGAAATAATGTGGCTTATGCAATGGCATACAGATACTCATTCTTATTTTATGTGGTGATATGTTGTTTATCTACATCTACATAATACCCTGCAAGCCACCATAAAGGTGTGCGGCAGGGGGGATTTTTCACCAAACATGCACTACATATCATGCATAAAATAGGATTAGTACTTGTATAGGTACTGTTCAAAACTACGCTATTTAAAAAAAATAAAAATAGGAAAGCATACATGAAAAAACATGCTGTTAGTTGGGTTAGCTTTAAGTCCTTATACCAACATGCAGCTACCAATGTTATCCATTGCTACACTCGTACTGGATATATTTACCGTTATTCATATCCCTAATAGTGCGAGGAAAAAAGGACATTTTGTATCTTCAGTTCGGCAATCAATTTCTCTAATTTTGTGATTATGGTCCAGACTACCATAGTAAGTTGGGGTCCGCAAAATATTTTTAACATCATCACTGAAAATATGGTCTTGGAATTTATGTAAGAAATTAAGTCTAAATTTCAACCAGCGATCTGACAATGATTCCCAATTTAATTCATTTAATAGACTGGTTACTCTAATATAATTATCATACCCTTTACAAATCTTGCCGATCTTCGCTGCACACGTTCAAGTTCGTTATTTAACCAATTTCGTAGGGATCCCATACACTGGCAGCATATTACAAATGACGTCTTACATGGGAAAAGTAGCGGATTTCTCGTACATGATCGTCACATTTACACAGTACTCTTTGGACGAATCCCAGTTTACGATTCGCTTGACCCATTATTTCACGTATGTGTTTACCCCAGGAATGTACAAATAACGACGGAGATATAAACAAGAAGATCATAAAAGGAATTTTCCCGAGTTGGTTGTGCTCGAGGTTTCATCACTTTTATGCGGAATTCATCCCACATTTTACTATTTTTTTCTGGCCTCCGTCACGGGAAGCTAGTTCGCGAATTCATCCGTGATGTGCTTTTTGTGTCGCGGACTTCCCGAGCATCAGTGTCGCTATCGTCGCGTGCTTTTCGTTCACCACGCCCAATTGTATTAGAGGGGGCCTCGTTTCACGTGTCCTCTGCGATCAGGATGGAACGACACGACCTTAGTGGCAGAATAGAGACTCCGGCGGATGAAAACTACATTTAATCACGGGCTGACGTATACGTATACACAGCAAGTGATGGAGTAAAGAAATGCCGAGTTCTTAGGTTCTCGCTCCAAATTTGAATACCGGAAATTATGAAAATATTTATGTAACTGTAAAAGAATCGAATTACACCTATTTCTGTGTGTAGTTCTGACTACTATATTAATACTATTCCTTTTTTATGCATGATATGTAGTGCATGTTTGGTGAGAAATCGCCCCCTGCCACACACCCTTGTGGTGGCTTGCAGGGTATTATGTAGATGTAGATGTATTTAATATCACAACATATGTGCACCCCACAATAACAGTCATTACATATTATTCTTAATAAGCTTATTAATTATACTATAGCCTAATTTTCATAACTGAAAAAAGAGATCTACATCTACATCCACACGATACCCTGCAAGCCACCGCGAGGGTGTGTGGCAGGAGGTGAAGATCACCAAGCATGCACTACTAACATGCAAACAAGCAACTATATTTAAATAAATAAAGATAGCAAGGAGATAAAAGGAAGCAAGCAAAGGAGATAAAAATAGCAAAGCAAGTATGCAAAAAAATGCCGTGAGTGGGGTTATCTTGAAGTCCTTATAACAATGAAACTAACTATGCTATCCATTGATATACTTGTATTTTTACTATTAGATATATTCATAGCTATTCATATCCTTAATCATACGAGGAAAGAAGGACATTTTGAATCTGTCGGTCCGGCAATAAATTCCTCTAATTTTATGATCTTGGTCCAGTCTACCACAGTAAGCTGGGGTTCGCAAAATATTTTTAGCATCATCAGTGAAATTTCTTGGAATTTAGTGAAGAGGTTAAGTCTAAAGTTAAACCCACGGTCTGATAAGTATTCCCATTTTAGTTCATCTAATAGACTGGTAACGCTAATGAAGTTTTTAAACAAATCGTTCGGGTGTTGTCTTCGGTAACTCTCCAAATTGACTATGACTATGGTCTGGCTACAACTTGGTCATGGGTCAAATCCCGGCTTGGGCATCTGCGTTTTGTTTCTCATAGGATATAGTTAGTGTGGTGAGATATTTGGCAGTTGGAGTACTTACAAATTTAATTCTTCTACAACTAATTTGCCATAATTGTTGCAGCTGAAGAAGAACATGAGGAAAAACACAATAAAAAACGATGACACCGTTTATCAATCACGTTATTCTCAAGAGTAATGTCAAAGACAAGACTTATTAGTATAATAATCTCAACACGAATTCGGTGGCTACCACCGCCTTGATTATCTCCTGCGAGAATCTGAGATACCCATTTGCATATTTCTTAGTCTTATTTTTATGACCGCATTCACGTTACGTACCACCCTCTGAATCCACCTTTGTATGCACTTGTTTGTGTTTATTTTCGTTCCGAACATCCCGATGCTTGGAATTTTTCGCAGTGAGCGATGAACCCGGATGCCGTTGAAGCGAAACCAGAATTTTAACACGCCTGAGATAGTTGCCAGGGACGTATGCCCGGACTTTTTAAGTTTTGTGGAAGTAGGAGCATCATTTCGAAGTAAAAAGCTGGGAAATAGTTATGAAGAGTAATGCATATTTTTGTAAGCACTGTTTGCATTATATCTATGTGTTATACTATTGACATCTATACCTACATAATACCCTGCAAGCCACCATAAAGGTGTGTGGCAGGGGTGAACTCACACCAAACATGCGTTACATATCAATCTTAAAACAGGATTAGTAATTTAGTTGTAGATGTAGTAATAATGAGATATGAAACATGTAGACTAAATTTTGAAGATCCCCGCTAGCTTATCCACTAAGGACAGCGCTGTTCCTAAGTTCATCGCAGCTATAGCTATGAGAAGGAAAGGCTATATCTGCCAAAACTCATGCCATACCTCCTAAAAATAGCCTTTCAAAAGAAAAAAGTTTGAAACATCGTGTCACTGTCTACCACAACACACTTGCGTTGGCTTGATGGGTATTCCGAGGGCACAAATAGAGAGACGATCTTCCAGTGCTGTATCACAAGAATTGTTTATCAATCTATATGACGACCAATTTTTCGCTACATTTTTATCATAGTAAAAATATGACTGCAATTTGGCCACACGAATATGGCTAACTAAATTACCGAAAGACTTTCTAGATAGGCAGAGATTTGCACAGAAACGATAGCGAAGTAATCATTGCAGAGTTGTTACACTTTGAAATCGGCATTCGCTACGTGGGAAATGCATTTTAAAGTAGTTAGAGGGATATGCGATGTCGAGGCGTTTGATATCTGGTTTTTCCAAACTTTAAAATAGTTGGGTGGGAAAATCGCGTACGATCCACACAATCCTTGATAAAATAACGAGAGATATCCCGCATTCAGATGGATGAATATTCAACGTGAAATTGTTTACGAAGTAACTCACCTTGGAACTAAATAGATAGGCATGCAGTGACGAAAATGCGTCAAGGCTTTATTTCGCTCAGAAGAAATGATCTGGTAGCGTTTCCTTTGTCGGTGAGTTAATGATTTTATAGGGCGTGGGCAAATTGTATGCGATCCCCACACTTGCTGCAGAAGCCCTTATTCCGTTGATTACGATAAGCGAATTACAAAAGCGATTCTTTGTAAAGTCTATCCTTAACGCTTCCTGGCGTTGACCTACTGTTTTCATCTGATTTTAACACCATGGCATTCACGTATTTTACGGTGCTCAGCCCTAACACGCATATTTCCCTCACTTAAATGGGTGAAAATTTGTCCATCCGATTGCCACTAGCAGGTTCATGGCCGTCCTCTTCCCTTGGGCTATTTTTTCTAAATATGCACACGGTACTGGACAGTGGATCCATTAAGATCCTGAGATAGAATTCTGGCTGGGAATCTACTAGAATTTGAGCACAGTTGCACTATCAATTGAGAGCGAATAATGGCGATCAGCGTATTAGTTAGTTAATGGTACGGCGTGATGGTCAGTCTGCATCACGGAGCATTATTTATGACATGGTGATTTTATTATCAGATACTAACTATATCATCATGTACTGATAAAATACTGACTATTATTGGTATTGTTATAGGTCAAAACTTATTTATATATATTTTTATTTTTATATGTTTTTTAAAACTATATTTTTCGAACGGGCCCGTTCTTCATTCTAGTGGCGCGCTTTCTCGCAATAGTGTCTCACTGTAGTTCTCCTTCTGAGAACATCAAAATCAACAGATCTTTCTGTCTTGAATGCTCATCTCTCCATCTATTTAGCTCTCATTATTGTTTGTAGACTCCAACGAATAGAATAAGACCACTAAAGTATGTTAAGGAGAATTTCATATACATCTACATCCACACAATTCCCTACAATGGACCATACATGTGTGCGGCTGGGATATGCTCCTTGGCTGCAGGGACACCTGCGAGAGTGTTTGCCGCAAATATGGTGTTAGCAACAATTATACATATGTTCAGCAATTTAACAAACAGAATCTAGTTTTTCTTGTAAATTCCATGTCACCATACAAGGTTTTCAAATTGAAAATTGAGGAAATAGAGTTTTACTCTAATTTTGTACATGATTTATTCAAGAAATCTAGGTTACATTGGATGTTTGTTATTTATCGATAACGAAACCAAGGTCGAATGTACAAATTACATGTATGGAATGCGCGTTCTTCCCTTCTCAACTTATAACAGGAAAATCAATCAAGGAAAGGACTGGAAATATTTTTCTAAATCCTTTACCAAGAAGAATTCTACTTTCAACAATTTAAAGGTTTACTTAAGCAGCTGCCATTGCAGTGTACGCAAGGAGAGAGAGCACCGGAAAGATTTGGTGATGAGGATGCTTCTTCAGAGTAATGGGGACAAAGAGAAATCATGGCTGCAGAGGGGTAAAATTGAAGGAGTTTGAAGTGCACATGCCTGGAAGGGATTCTAAAGTGAAAGATGGGACGGAAAGGAAAGTTAAGGCAGGAGGAGTAGGATAAAGAAAAGGCCTGGCTGGACATATCGTACCAAATTTAGTACATGTTTATTATCCTTCGAGAATAAATTAGACGAAAATCAATTAGTTGTTGCGAGAGAATTCATAATAGATGGAGTGAAAAAAGTGTCCATCTCATAGCAGTAAAGTGTGGTTTTTAGGCGCATATCGCCTCAATATCCTTTTCAAGGCATTTGCGAATGTTTTCATGTTCGTCTAAAATAATGTAAGATAATGGGACAGAGCAATGCCCAAACATAATTAAAAACTCGCCATCGCAAATGAATTCGGCTAGAAAAGATCAGCTGTCGCACTTCACCTGTTTTTTTAAATATGTGTCATTTAGAGCAAGGGTCGGCAAACTTATGAAAGAGCCAAACATGACTTTCCAAATAGTTTTAAAAATATTGATGAGCCAAAAGTACGTCGTTACAAAAAAGTAAAAGTTTAAAGTATTATTAATATAAATAATAACATTACCTTATGTGTCCAAAAAGTACGTAAAATTAACTGAATAAATTCCTCTTAAGGTTTTATTGGTATGACCAATGAACGTGCATTTTTCGAGAACGCTTCTATTGCGTTCGGTTTTTAATTAGTCGTGTTTCATTTAAGCCACAGTTACACATTATAGTTTGTAAATTAAACTATGACTGCAAACTATACATTGCAAATATATTGAAATGATAACAAAATTGCAATTTACCACAGATTAAAATCAGACTTTAATTTGACCCGGGTTTCGTTGATACTGTAACATCATCAGGTGAAAATTAGCATCAAGAGTTTATATATGTACAAAATACAGGGATGTAAGGAGTGGGAAAGGGCAGGAGGGAGAAGGTGGGGGAAGGGATGTTGCAGTGTCAATGAAACCCGGGTTGAATTAAAATTTGTTTTTATCTGTGTTTATTGCAAATTTTAGTTTTCATTTGGACAGTCTCAGGTACGTTCTCAAAAATCCGCATATGTCTCGCAAATCAGCCTCGGCTCTAGAGTACAAAGATACGATACCGCCCGCTTACGAGCGATAAGAAAATGAATATTTACTCGATAGACCGTTACAGTGAATCCGGCTGTGGGAAGTAGACCATATTTCGAATCACCACGAGTCAATTTTTACGTTAGAACAGATGTTTCATAAGTTCTCTATTCACTACAATTCACAGCAGAAGTGACGATAGGTTTAACGGTTTTGAAAATTATGTAGATACCAACCATCCAGCTTCGTGTGACCCTATTATCTAATGTTTCTCTGTAGTAACCTAGTTGCATGTCAATAGAGCATGTTTGGAGATCTCCTCCCCCTGCCACACACCTTCGCGGTGGCTTTCAGGGTATTATGTAGATGTAGGTTGCATTTCTTTAGCTTTAATCGCGCTAGTCTCTCCTAGTGCTGCTCCGATATTGCAGGTGACACATCTGCTATCTACTAATGGTGACACTTCGCAGGGCCGCTGAATCTATTTGCTCGTCATATAAAAAGCGGCGAAGAAATTTTTAATTTAAGCAATGTAGGGGTTTTTTTAAATATCCATTTGGTCTATAATTACAGTACCTAGCATAAAGAAAGTAGCTCTGGCGGGGATGTTGGAGAAACTAGGATGAAGCACCTCGAAAAAGAAACGGAGAGAGTTGGCGAAATCGATGAAGACTTTTAGAAAGGTAGATGGAACCCAGTTGGTGATCGGGTTGGTGTGGAGGACAGAGTACTGGGAAGTGTGTTTGGAACACTCGGGGTTATCTTGAAGCGGTAACCAAGGAGTCACGTGGTACAAACAAGAATGGTCGGCAAATGTTTGTGTATTTTAATCACCTAAGCGATGTCACTCATGGTTTTCATTTTAGTTTTTGCCATCCGCCTCGAGCATAGTCCCCGGATGATAAAAAACTCGAGTGACACGATGAGTGAGATTATAATGAACGATTCATGCACTCAAACATTTTCGTACCAATCTTGTTTGTACCAAACCATTCTTATTTGTACTCCTTGGCATAGCTGGGCAAAGTTAATCCCAAAATTAACTTCGTTAATGTATTAAAAGCTAGGTACTCAAAAAGTTAACTTCGTTAATCGTTAAATCGTTATCTTGATGAAAGTTTAACGCGAGTTAAAGTAATCCGTTAAAGTTAAAAATCTAATGAAATTGTAGGCAATTTTGAAGTATATGTCACTTAACATTTGGGTATTTTTAATGTTAATGAACGTAATAATAATTTCATAGTCAAAAATACTTATTTAATAAACAGTATAGCTAAGTAATGTAGACTTATATACATGAGGTATGTAGTTTCGTAGTAATATACCGTTTCCGCCAGTAAAGTTGGACCTGACGCTGTTTGTATTTGATTGTGGAAATAGAAACCTTAGGATACGCCGCTACCGGTAGCTTCGATACCAAAAGATTCACCAATATTTTGCTGTGAAAAAACTATTGCCAGTCCTATTGACATAAGAAGAATCCACAGCTCTTGAAGAAGCCTTAGGCTTGGTTTTCGTTTTCACGCGAGTTGATCCTGCCTTTACCTTTTCTTCAAATTGAACGTATTTAGATGGATGCGTTCTCTTCGTGTGTTGTTTAAGATTGTTTAAGGTGGAAACGTGAGCCTTGACTGCGTAAATTTTATCTGCAAAAGTTATGTAAAATGTCTGATTGCAGTACAAACGCTGGGTTCTCTAGACTGCATTCTCAACACTACTCCTTCACTAACATAAGTTATTACATGGCAATCCAGATGGCTCTAAACAATAGTAACGGACTTAAATTAACGGAATTAAAAGTTAACGGAAGTTAATAAGACCGTTAATAGTTTTTGGATTTAACTTAAAAGTTAAATCGTTAAGCAATATGTTAACTTCGTTAATTAACGATTAACGGATTAACGCTTTTCTGCCCAGCTATGCTCCTTGGTTACCAATTCGAGTTAATCCCGGCGGTTCCAAACACAGCCCCTTGGGCTTCTATTCTTGAGTGCCTAGATTCGAATCCCAACCGTAGCAGAGTTTTGCAGAGGAATGGAGCGGAATGGAGCTGGTCTCCATTTGACCACTTACTCTGTGGTGAACGCTTCAAGTTCAGTACTCCGTCCGTCGGATGGGACGTTAAACCATAGGCCCCTTGGCGTCTTTCGTTGTGTTATTGGTTATTATTTCGTTAAGAGGTTTAGTTAGTATTCGTTAAGTTACGAGTATTCGTTAAGTATTTCGTTAAGCTATTGTCGACGCGGGCTTCATCCTAACCTTACTCCGTTTCATGAAAAAACTCGTACTCACATCCAATTAACCAGCTATCCTAAGGAATGCAAATAACCTTAGCTGTCGGACGCCTCCCCAGAATGACTACTACCTCACGTCTACGTCCACGTAATACCCTGCTAGCCACTATCAGAGTGTGTGGCAGGGGGGTGAAGATCACCAAATATGCACTACTTACGTGCAGCTACGAGATGCAGTGCTATTACTTCATGTATACATGTTAGAAATAAGGGTCACTTGCAACTAAGTGGATAGAAACGACATCTTGATGAATTGGTTGCAGGTTAGAAAAACATTTTCCTAAATATGTATCTCTGTCAGTATTTCCCTATCATGAATGTGTTAGCAATGCTTAAACATGCATCTTGCACTAAAGACTACTATAGCAACTTTTTACCTACCTGACCTATTTGCTGTGCTGCCTATTGTGCTCTCTTATGGTACGCAGGAAAAATGGCATTTTAAATCTACCGGCACGACAATCTATCTCTCTAATTTTGTTTACCTGGTCAAACCTTGCATAATACGCAGGGTTTTTTTTAAATATATCTAACGCCATCTGTAAACAAATCAGCTTCGAATTTATTCTAAAGGTTTAACCTAAATTTTTGCCTGTGTTCTGATAGTAATTCTTATCCTAGTTCTTCTATTAAACTCGTAACACCAATTCAATTGAAATGACGGCCTTTAACAAATCTAGCTCTCCCCCTATTCCGACCCAACGTCAATAGCTATACCCCTCACGAATAAAACGTCACTTATTCAGTCAGAATTGGGAGAAACAGTTCCTTTGCTACCCACGAAGTCATTCTGACTTGCTCGCCCAGAAAATGGAACTTCTCACATTCTCATTGGGGCATATAGTTTATTAGCATAGCATTGTGTTAAAGAAACTACTAAAAACAAATATGTTCATCTCCTCGTTTGATCTAAGACTGAGTCAGGTTTCATTTTTACTAATTCATGGTCCCTCATCATGACTCAGTAACTTTCATAGTAAGCATAGGTAAAATCCTATTGAAATAATTAGGAATGTATAGTAAAATATAATGTATAGTTAATTGTATCTACGGAATAACTATTATAGTTATAACTATTAGAATCCGTATGGTTATAATAGTTATTCTGTAATTTCTGCTCAGTTATTGCTTTGCCTTTGTTGCAAATTTTGTTAATGAAAGAGAGCAATTTTCGCCGCAGATGAGAAAATCAAGGGAGTCATTTAAGGTTAGCCTAATGAGTAAACTTATAATATTTTTGGTCCTATAAGCATTTAACCGCTACTAAATAGTCTACGGCTATCCAAGTTTCAGGTGAAAAGAAACTACTTTTTGGACTGCAGAATCTCACAGCTCTACATCTTCATAATACACTGCAAGCCGTGTCTGGGAATTTGCTGTGCTAGGGAGGTTATCCCCAACGGCATAAATGAGTCTTCTACATCTACATAATACCCTGCAAGCCACTATAAAGGTGTGTGCCAGGAAGTGAACTCTCACCAAACATGCGCTACATATCATGCATAAAAAAGGATTAGTAAAAAAGTCATCATCATCATCATTGGTCAACAATCCTAGGATTTTTTTGACGCAACTTTCCACTCAATTCTTCTATCGGCCAGCCTTTTCATTGTGACGTAATTCTTCTCTTTCACATCATTCACAGTCTGTTCAATATATCTCATACGAGGCCTGCCTTTCCCAATCTTCCCGTTCACTTTTCCCTCGACGATAGTCTTCATCGGGCCATCATGCCTCAAGATAAGATTTAGTTGTCTCTTCTTCTTTTTAGAGTTGTCAGCAGATTTCTCTTTTCTCCTACTCTTCTTAGGACTTCCTCGTTACTTACTCGGTCAATCCATTTAATCTTCAGCATTCTTCATCGCCCATGCCTCACTGCCGTAAAGAAACATGCTCCAGATGTATGTTCTGATGAACTGTTTCCTATATAAAATGAGTAGGGTCGCAATAGCATTGTGGGTGCAAAGTCATCGATTCCTTTGTCGACCCCATGAATTCTCATTCGTGCGCGTTTTGAATAATAATGGCAAAGTTGGTGACTTTAAAATCTTATATCTTGTACTGGCCTACTTATGGATGCTGTGTATTGTCTATGAATGTTTTTAGTGTCCATCGGATAGGACAGAAGTCGTGAACCCTCGGTATCGCACGAAAAGCACACATGGCAACGCCGTGCTACACGACGCATAGCGCCGCCTCTCGTCTTTCCGAAGATGAAGAGCATCTTTCCCCGCAAGGCCTTTGGCGTCAGAAGGAGGCAAAACGAATCCGGGAGGACGCCTCGTTTCTCTTTCATCTCCAGCTCGCGATGCGTCCATGTTCCCAGCGACCAATTGCTCACTTCCTTTCCGGACGAATCGCTTCTAATTGGCACGATGCATGAAATTAATTCCCGCCAATAACGAAAATCGACGGATAGAGGAAAAGAGGCACTTTCTCCGATCAAAGTTTCTCCGAAACCTAGCTTCTGCAGCTAATCCGTGAAAATAGGCGCACATTCGTCCGTTTTTCTCATCGGCGTAAACATTTATTCGCGTTGACGGAAAGAATCTACATCTACATAATACCCTGCAAGCCACCATAAAGGTGTGTGGCAGGGGGTCATTCACTGAGCATGCACTACATATCATGTATAAAAAATGATTAGTATTTATATGCTGTTCTAAACTACACTATTTTAAAAAAAGATAAAAATAGCCAAGCAAACATGCAAAAACATGTTGTTAGTTGTGTTAGCTTTAAGTCCTTATACCAACATGCAGCTACAAATGTTATCCATTGCTACACTCATACTGGATGTATTTACCGTTATTCATATCCCTAATTGTACGAGGAGAACAGGACATTTTGAATCTGTCAGTTCGGCAATCAATTTCTCTAATTTTGTGATTATGGTCCAGTCTACCATAGTAAGTTGGGGTCCGCGAAATATTTTTAACATCATCACTGAAAATATGGTCTTGGAATTATTTTAAGAGGCTGAGACTAAATTCCAACCTGCGTACTAACAATGATTCCCATTTTAATTCATTTCATATACTGGTTACGCTAATAAGGGTATCGTACCGTCCCTTTACAAATCTTGCAGAGTTAATTCCGGCGTTTCCAAACACAGCCCCTTGGGCTTCTATTCTTGAGTGCCTAGATTCGAATCCCGAAAGTTAGCACCGTTTTACGAAAGGGACTGTTTCCATCAGTTTTTTCTTGCCAAAGAGGTGTGCTCTCGATCGTCTAGACCCTGATGAGTAGAGAAGGAATAAAATAGTAAAGAAAAAGTAGCCGTATTGAAGAAATATAGAGTGCAGAGGGATGGAGGAGGGAATGCCGGAAAGATCGTGAGTTCTTTGAGCAAATGTATACACTTATCTGCATCTACATAATATCCTGCAAACCACCAAAAAGGTGTGCGGCAGGGAGTAAATTCACCCTTGAGTGGAGAGACCACAACATGCCAAGCATACCGCCAAACATAAGATTGGAGCTGTGTGATTTTTTTCTGCTGTCAGTGTATGGGATCCCTAAGAAGTCTGTCTAAACTGTAAAACTGTCGAAACTGCGAAAAGCCTTAACGCAGTTACCCGTCTGCATGTACAATAGCAGAATTTCTACTGACAAGGGGTTGATTGGAAATCCAGCAAATAGTGTGAAATTTTAAAAAAAACGTAAAGTTGTCACTGCCGCAAACATATAAGATTGGCATTTTCCAGTGATTCCATTAAGGCCAATGGTGACTGCCCCTGAAACGGTTTTTCTTCTCGCAGCTAGGCAAATAAAGTTATCGACATGAATCTTTCACCATCAACTTTTTTTGGCCAATGAAATTCTTTTTTGCTTTTTACATTTTGCAAAAAATTATAAAACATGATAAAAAATTACCAAAATGGCAGAATGCGTTGTTATTTATAAAAATCGAAAAACTACGAAGTTTTCGAGTTTCTTCACTAATCAATTCCAATTTTCTAAATAATATTACGAGAAGGTAATAACTAGTAATTAGAATAATTAGAAGTCGCTAAAAACGCGCTGCTAGGAGCGTCACTTGCGGCGAAATCATGGAACCATTACGAAGCACCCGAGGAGCGATGAGGGAGGGGAGGGAGAGATGCCGCTGGAGGGATGAGGGCCATGCTGCTGGAGGCGTTTAAGGGGAGGGACGAACGAAAGACAAATCTTGCAACCTTGTGTTTTTGCTGAGAAGAGGACAGCGCGCAGGGTGTCGCAAGGTTATGCGTCCCTCTTCGTTGCTCTCAGTCCGTCTCGACTTTTCGTATCGAGAGCTATTTCCAATTGCCTAATATTTGCGTAAATCTTTCAAGAAATTTTTCTACATTCAGTGAGTCAAGAAATAATTTACAATTAATTTCTTCGATTTAAATTATCTCTGAAAAAAAGATTATCATGGAAACTGCCAGAAAGGGCCATCCTCGAAGTAAGAAAGACGTGGTCTATTCTCATCTGCAAAACGAAAGAAAAGGTCTGCCGGGAGTCTCAGTAAATGGCAAGCGAAGTAATTATTTGGTTGAGGACGACTACAATGAACCAATTCTTCAGATTTTGTACGTTTTTTTGTTTTCATCAAACCGATTCTCAGAAAAATACGTGTTTCTGCTAATGACCTAGCCTCACCGGAACAGATTAAACATTTAAGATTTAAGTATAATTGTTGTCCATGGCTGATTTGACTGTTTCACCACAGTATGTTTAGACAGTGGTTTCATCAGTTTCATCTTAACATACGAATGCGAAAATGTAGCCGTCACTTTTCTAAAAGTCATTTAATTGTTAGCGATATTATTTTACATTGCAAGAGACGCAATGTTTGTTCCAATTAAATCCGATGAGTAAACCGTGGTACTTTCTGAGAGAGTTATCTTCAGCCTGGAATCGCCACGTCCTATATTCCTGCATTATTTTTGTTTTTTTTTTTGTAATTACTAATTATATAATTAGTAAAACCCCCGGTAATCATAACAAAATGTAAATTGAATTTTAAATCTAATAACACTAAAAAAAAGTGATGGCAAACTATTTTATGAAGCAAAATCTGCGGCAAAATATATTTAGGCCTTCTCAAAGTATAAAATAAAGTTCTTTTTAATTTTGTTTACAAGAACTGCATAGCTTTTTTCTTTTTTGTTATGAAATTTTGCCGTGTTCTAAATCTCCCTTATTTTTGGTCAAGAATATGGAAATCTCCCTTATTTTCTTCAAATATAGTTGTTGGTCACCATAAGTGGATCATCACGTGGCATGGAAGCTGACATGTCTGTTCAGGCATTTCGATAGAGCGAGGAGATGCAATTATGTACTTTTCTTTCAATACCATTTCCTCGTAGGCAGTGGTGATTCGAGTGCTTTTGAAAAGGTGCGTGAATCCGTTCCATGTGGGATACTGGTTAAGAAAAGTGATTGTTCTAGTCACGAGGTTACATGTTATACAAAATCCATCTTCAAAATTCTGGATGAACACCCTGAATTGAAACTATTTCTAACAAAAGAAAGTAAAAGAAAAATATGGCTGCAACTCACTAGTTGAGGATCTAAAAAACGGGCCGCTTCGCGTATTCAACAGCACTCGAATTGCAAAGTATATAACTGCAATGATCAGGAGGGGAGGGAAAACATTTTCAACGACAAGGAGATGGGTGCCCTGGAAAGAGTCAACGAATTATGAAAACCCTAGGTATGGAAATCAATTATGCTAGCCATGATTGACACTAGTAATCTGGCGGAGAATTTTGTCGTTAGTGGCTAAGTTTATGGGAGGCAAGCAAGTGAACCGCGGAAAAAGTAGTTTGTATGCTCATCGTGTGCAGGGTGCAGGGGCTTGATTTTCAGCTGGGACCAGGGTGGAATTATTCTGCGTAGAAAATGATATGTGGAAGAAGCCCTTTCAAAAGTATACACAGACTTGGCGAGCGAAGGCCTAAACGCTAACAGTCAACTAGGAGGTGTCTTGCAAAAAAGCCTAAGAGGAAAGTTAGGGAAATTTATGAGGCAAAAGAAACTAAGGATTATGGAGAGTTCTGTCAGAAATTGGACATGGACCAATAGGAAATGGATGTAGAAATCGAAGAGCTGATAAAGAAATTGACGGTTGAGGGGTCAATAGAAGCTCTAGAGAGAGAGAGAGAGACGCGGGTCCAAACCGAATGTGAGCAATGGTTTGATGAAAGACAGAATAGATTGACGTAATCAAATTTTGGTGTTATTTGTAGGAGAAGGGAAAATCACTTGTGAAAAGACAAAGAAAAGAAAAGTTTTATGCCCAGTCATCTGAAAATGATACAATGAGATACGGTAGCCTAAATAAATTTATGCGATTAAGAAATATGAGGAGTTAACGGGTAGCAGAGTTTCCATGTGGCCTTTTTGTTGATCCCGGACACTGTTTCCTAGCAGCCTCGCCTGATGGAAAAACAATTGATGCAGCATCATTGAAGTAAAATGTCCAATATCATCGGAGCATATGACATTAAAACAGGCAGCTGAGGAAATAAAGTGTTTTTGCTTGGATGAGGATCTTAAACTCAAGAAAACCAATGGTTTTAAACCATAATTATTACTACGAAATTCAGGGACAATTACATGTTTCCCGATATTCCTTTTGTAATTTTATGGTGTGGACTCCTATGGACTGCAAAATCCAAATAATCTTCCGGAATGGTGAATTCTGGAAGAATCGCATGGAGAACAAATTTCTTTAATTGTATAATAAAGCTTTGCTTCCCGAAATTATTGACCCCCGACTTTTCCGATCTATGGAAATAAGAGAACCGGAAATAAAAGTTTGAATAGTGTTAAAGTACATTTATTATTGCCATCTATAAAATGTTTAAACTTTCAATTACATGATACAACCGGCAATGTTGGCTCAAGAATAGGAAATTCATGTTAATGCACCGAATTACTCCTAAGTCATTAGCAGCCATCAATCCGAAAATTGGTACCTATGCTGTAGCTCTACAATCTGCACTCTTCTCAACGAACCTCTTTACTCCCTCATCTTTCTTACCTTAGCGTATCCATTTATTTGCTCACGATGATCTATCCTTGGCCTTCCGTGGTAATTCTATCCGTCTACTATTCCTTCAATGATTGTCATCAGGAGGCTGTTATGCCTCATAGTAGGAGGCATAACAGCCTCCTGATGACAATCATTGAAGGAATAGTAGACGGATAGAATTACCACGGAAGGCCAAGGATAGATCATTTTCTTTTTTTGACCTCAGATTGTAATTGTTAGAAGTATTGACCACTATTTCTTTTATATATTTATTTTGACGAGGGGTTAGATGGCAGAAGGGACAGTTTTGTCTCAATCTCGCCCCAATAAAGACCTTTTATTATTATTATTATTATAGTATGTCCGATGAGATTATCTCCTAATGCAAATCATCTACAGAAAACGTCTTTCCCCAACTCTTCGTACAACTTCTTTATTCGTATTTCAGTCTGTACGTTTGATCTTCATTAATATTCTACAACACCACTCATTTCCATCGCTTCCAATGTTCTCTATTCTGCTGCTGTTACTGGCCAAGCTTTTATGTGAAAACATCCAGGTTTTACTCCTGACAGTAATTAGTTGTGAAAGTTTTTTATTGAATTTTGCTACGAGTAGAACATATGCCCCGCAGCCCCTTCTGAGCAGGTCAAGGGGTTTCTGCAAGCATCGAATGCAGTGCGTAATTTTCCATCGGGTCCAATTATTCTGGCCGGAATATGATCCGCGTGAGAACTTTGCTCCTATCACTCTACTCTCTACTACCCGTTTTACTATTCTGCATGTCACTCGAGTTCTGTTACAGCCGATTTGATATCAAGGAATGCCCACCTGATGCCTTTTTTACTCTGTTGATTAGTATTTTATTCCAATTTTGCCTAGAATAAGCTGCGCTCTTTTACAGAGGGAACAGAACACGGACTCCTTTTTGAAATCCGTCCTGAAGTAACTTAACGTATGACACTTCAGTATAGAAGATAGAAGCAAGTATTTAGCACACATTAGTATGTTATAACATACCATTCAGGCTCGCCACCTGAAAAGTGATTCAGACATCTTTCGTGCCGTCATCTTCGTAGGACGGAGCGAAAAGAAAATTAAAGCGGATTCAGTGGACATTGGGGGAGGGAAGATATTTGGAAATCAGGATAAGACAAAGCATGTCACTGGGGCGAGTAGGTAATAGGTGGCGAGAGGATGTTGAAGATAGCTCTTGAGGGTGGAATGCTTGGAAAAAGGAGAAGAGGGTTGTGAAGCATGTCAGATGAGGGGTGTTGGAAAGTGGTGCGGATGCAAAAAAAAATACGCCGAGATGAGGGGGTTGACAGTGAATGGAGATGCTTTGTGAAATCCTACCTTTAGTCTGTTAAAAAACTATGATAAATGTTATCATAGCAATGGTGATGTGTGATGCGCTGCTGGAAAGAAAATTCCTAATTTCTCTCCTGCCGACCTCTTGAACTCGTCTTATTTCCTACCTTACCAGGTGCTGTAGAATATTTTTCATTTAGTAAGAGCGATGTGGATTGTTTTCGAGGCTACCCAGTGGCTTCTGATGAACATCCTTGGGATTCGAGGCTTTCGCCGCATTGCTCTATTTTTAGGACTATCTTTTCGCCAGTCATCATGCAGTCTTCTTCCGATACAAATAGTGAAAAATATATTGCAGAAAACGATGAATAAAGAATAATGACCAATGCTTGCGACGGCTTCCCAGTTCCCACAGAAAAGGAAAAGGGTGGGTGGGTTGCCGGTTCACGCCAGAGGCAGCCGAGGCGAGATATTCTGGCTAGACGCAGTCCGAGCGAGACATTGTAAAACTGCTGCGATGTTGCAATGTTAGGAGTGGGGCAAGGGTATGGGCGATGTAGGGGAGGGTGCAGCCGGTGTCCGAGGGGAGACCAAGGCCATATTTGGGAATCGTCAGGTCACTTAGTTAGTGTCATGGAGCGCTGACAGTCATCGACTGTGGTTCCATCTTGGCAGGGGAGATTCACACCATAGGCCACTCACCATTCGCCTTAAATATTCGAAGGGAAAAAAAGTGCCCGTTTTGGGTCTCGAAACATCAATATGTTGATGTTTCGACTGGTACAGCGCCTAAACTCACTCGGAAACGGCGATTGTTTATTTGAGCATGCCCTACAAGGAATTTATGCAGAGGAAAAGCCTATAGTTGCGAATTTTTCGCGAACCCTGGCTTATGTGGAAGAAAGACGTGACTTTTCCCGCATTCTCTCTAATGTTTCAGAAAATAATTGCGTCAATTGGATCCCGAGCACCTGTCACACGATGTCTTCTTGAAAAAACAACATTTTACTGTGTTCATATAACCTGCGGTAACTTAACTGCCTGAAGCACCTGTCGCGTATTCGAGGGATTCGGGTTCGAATCATGGTCAAGGTAAACGCTTTTTTTCTCCGTGGAAATTCTGCTGTTATTTAATAATAATACTGATTATTTCATATTTACAGCTACATATATATGATACCCTGCAATTCTTATTTGTCTACGTCTGAATATTCTTTTCTCTGCCACCAATTTGAGTTGAGTCATCATTTTCGTAGTTAGTAGGGTTTTACAAATTTCACAAAATATTTAGAAAATTATATAGTTGGTAAAATTGTTTCCTGGATATCATTAAAATCGATATTGGCTTTATTATACGGAAATATGACGTTATTATAGGTACAAGTAACAGAACTGCAAGCGCGCAAATTCAGGATCGTCGGATTTGAAGGTCTGAAAATCGGATATTTTTCCAAATAAAATTTAGAAAATTTTATCTGCGGCGAAAAAAATTATTAATCTACATAAATTAATGTAGAAATTAACATTCTATGCGATATGTGTTACTTCATTTAAACGGGCACTCTTTTTGGTACTATTTGAACAGACAGAAGGGTCCATTTCACGATACGTTAGTTGCGTTTTCTTGCCGATGCACTCGATCTATTCTAAATGTCAATAGTCTCATTGATCTGTGCGGCTTAAAATGGTAGGGAAAGCTCCGCATGCTTCAGCATCCCAAGGTGACAGAGGCATGATGCTGTGCGGGCATCGCAGTTGAACTTTATATCGGATGCCTTGGCACACACATTCGTAACGCTCGTAGGCGTTCGCTTCATCGGCAGCGAACCTCTTTGCATGAGCATATTTCTCGCGCGCGGTCCTCCTCACCGTCGAATAATAAGAAGGGAATTGTTGTTGTCCCTTTGTCTTGCCTTACAGGAGTTTGTTTTCTTTTATTTTGAGGGAGACTGAGATGCGCGTCTCGCATCAATGCTCACCCCCCGCTTCGACCTTGAACGGGGAGAGAACGTGTGAACCGAGGGGGAGGGAAAGTGAAGAGGGGGTTGGGGGTGGAAGGAGCCCCAGGGGGAGGAGAGGAGATGAGGAGGCCTCTTGCCGCCGCGCGGACGATTTGCGGCTTCAGCGCGCGTTTTAATGGGTGCTCGTAAAAATCTCATCCCTTTCCGCCCGAGTGATTTTTTTCACGAATCTGCTGACCGCGAGAGAGAGGAGAAATGAATTGCATAGAAGGATGAAGAAGTGGAAGACGCGCCTTTATTTTTCAGCGTGGCTCAAAATCAAACTACTTCCACAGTGAAAACTGCAAGCAAGTCCAAGGGATGTTAGTGGGGGTTGATCATAACCAGCCTTGTACTAGGTACAGGCACACCCAGATTCTTCTCTTCTTTTTTCCCCGTACAATCAGGGATATGAATACCTGTAAATTTATCCAGTACCATAAAAACGAGTGCATCAATAGATAGAATAGGTAGGCATAAGGGCTGTAAGCTAATCCAACTAACAGGATCATATTGAATGCTTGCTTTGCTATTTTTATCTTTTTTTAATTGTGAAGTTTAGACTAGTATATTATTACTAATTCTTTTTATGCATCATATGTAATGCATGTTTGGTGTAAATTAACCCCCTGCCACACATCTTTATGTTGGCTGGCAGGGTATTATATAGATGCAGATGCATTACTGTGTAATCAGAGAAGCAAGAGAGGCTTGAAATAGGTACGTGAAACTAAATGATAAGTAACTACGAAGAAAAAAAAATTTATTGTTGGGTTAAGCATTCGTTTTCATATAAGAACATTTTTTACACTAGGCATAGAAGGGTGCAGGTGGCGTGAGTTAGAAGCGTAGATATCTTTTTTCAGATGCAATGGTCGTAGAAATTAGATATCAGAACTCTCAAATTAGACGGCCTGCACTACGCGTGCCTATTTGGTCGCATCTTATGATATATGATAGAACGTGGGACGTAAGATACTTAAAATCTATCTCTCTAATATTCTTTTCGTGATCAAAAAAATATACTGGGGAGTTAACAATCTTTACCCCGAGAGCGGTTCTGATCCGAGTTATTCTGGTAAGTTTGAGACACAAACACAATTATCATAATGACCTTTTAAAAATTTAGGGCGTTCTTATCAATAACTGATAAGGACGCCTAAATTTCCTCGAATAAAATTCGCCGGCGTGTACTCGGATAATTTCGTCCGTAGCAATGGTCCAAGGCATCTTCATAGGGTGCTTTGCTTACTAATAATTAGGTTTATTTTTCATAAAGGTACCCTATATCTCTTTACACGCTAATGTAGGACTAATACAAATCATTTTTTCCCTTTAACCTCCATTCGCGTCTCATGGATGCCATTCAAAGTGGAAAGAATCAAGGAAATCAAATTACTTTATGTAACAAAACTGCATCTAGGGATTACCCACCAGGTGTGAACCACCTCTAATTGTAAGATATGTGGCAAGAGTGAAATATCACCAACCATGCACTACATCAATATAACGTACATACTAACATGTACTGAGGAAAATATCAAAGTTTACCAATGGTTTGCATGATATATAATGCATGTTTGGCGTGAATTCTTCCCCTGCCACACACCTTTATGGTAGCTAGCAGTGTATTATGTAGATGTTGATGAGTGTAAAGATTTCAGTTATGCATGCACCAGCCACGTGCAACAACATCATTGAAATCTGTGGCTTAATATATTTCATCTACATCTACACGATACCCTGCAAGCCACCGCGAGGGTGTGTGGCAGGGGGTGAAGATCACCAATCACCAAGCATGTACTACTAACATGCAAACTAGCAACTATATTGTCTCATGCAACTTCATTGCTAGTATCTATAGTATTTAAGGGGTAATACATGCATCATGAACGACAGAATACTCTAAAATATTTACCCTACCTATCCCTTTCCTATGCTGCCTATTCTGTGCTCTTATAGTACGGGGGAAAAATGTCATTTTGAATCTATCGGTACGACAATCTATCTCTCTAATCTTATTTGGCTGGTCGAATCTAGCATAATACGCTGGTGTTTTTAATATGTGCCTAACATCTTCAGTAAAGCTATCCGATTGAAATTTCTCTAATAGATTTAATCTGTACTCTAACCTACGCTCTGATAATGATTCCCACCCTAATTCTTGTATTAATTCTGATACACTACTCAACCTATCGTAACACCGTTTAACGAACCTAGCTGCTCTACGCTGCACACTGTCTAGTTCTCTGATCAACCCTAATTCATTAGGATCCCAGACACTAGCTGCATACTCAAGGTGGGGCCTAACTATTTCTTATTATTCGGATAGGCATTTGCTATTGTGTAATAATTGTCATTCCATTTACGCCGGTTAATGATGCAGTAGGTGTGAGTTAGTAGAATATGATCATGAACTACAATCTACACCACCTACATTACACTTACCTAATTATGAAAATTAACAATAATGAAAACGATTATGAAATTGCATATTATGACCTCCAATTGTTCGCGAGAAGAAAGACTTCATGAATCTATCTGCACGGCAATCTATGTCCTTCATCTTGCTTTCGTGATCGAATCTAGCGTAATACGCGGGTGTTCTCAATATATTTCTGACATCGTCGGTCAAAAGATCATCTTCAAGTTAACTGTAAAAAGTCACTTTAACCTACGCACTGATAATATATCCCATCAGAATTTCCCTCATAAACGAGGGTCACTAGCAATGTAATCATAACGGGCTTTCATAAATATCGCAGATGTTCTTTGTGCCCACTCTAAATCCATTACTATGGTTGCATCATAGGGATCCCAAATGCTATGATTTCTATTTTCATTCACCTAATAAACTGTTTACGCTAATATAGTTACTATACCGTCACTTTACAAATCTTGCCGATCTTTGCTGCACACGTTCGATTTCGTTATTTAAGTCTATATCGTATGGATCCCATATACTAGCAGTGTATTCCAAATGAGGTCTAACGAGGGAAAAGTAGCTAATTTCCCGTGTATGATCGTCACATTTGCCCAGTACCCTTCTGATGAACCCCAGTTTACGATTAGCTTGACCCATTATTTCACGTATGTGTTTACCCCAAGAAAGATCATGTGACAGCATTTTTCCAAGATATCTAATGGATTCCACGTTTGTTAATTTATGGTTGGTTATTGAGGGGAGGCGACCGACAGCTGAGGTCATTTGCGCCATTTAGGATAGGTGGATAGTTGGGTAATGGTAGGAGTTTTCAGGGAACGGAGGAAGGGTGGAGAGAAACCCGGCGTCGGCATTAGCCTACTCTTAACGAAAGGCGCCAAGGGGACCACGGCTAACGTCCCATCCGACGGACGGACTACTGGACTTGAAATGCCCTCCACTAGGCACTCAATTGGGGACCGGTTTTACACTGAAAAATCCGCCGCTGCCGGGAATCGAACCCGGGCCCTCGGGATGGGAGGCCAGTATTCTAGCCACCACGCCAACCCGATTCCCTTTGTTAATTTATTATTTTTTATGTAGTGCTAATACACTATCGGTGCTTTCCTGTTTCTCGGGAACCTAATGTCCCTCCTATCACTGGTCTCATTCACCACAGGCTTCGATTTTTGTTTCCGGTCAGCCCTGCCTCCTCACTGAATTCACTCCCTGATTTGCGTTCCTCTCACATCTATCCACTCTTCGTGCTCTTTAAACACATCTCCCCTGCCGAAGAACCCAATCATAAGTATTCTATGGGGATAGGGTAGGTGTATCGGCTTGATTAGTGGTCTCCCATTTTGAGGCTCCAGTTCGAATCCCGACACAGGCATTTTTCATTTTTACAACGGTCCCTACTCTTGCTTTGTGGAGAGAATTCGAGTTCAGTACTCCGTCCGTCGGATGGGACGGTAAAGTATGGTCCCCTTGGCGCCTTTTGTTAAGAACAGGCTGATGCCGACGACGGGTTTCTCTCAACCCTTCCTCCGTTCCCTGAAAACACCTACCTTCACCCAGCTGCCCACCTGGCGTTAATGGCCTCAATAGTCGGTCGCCTCCCCAAATAACTATAACTACAACAGTATTTCATGGCACAGTTATTCTCCTCTCTCTTTCCCATATTTACTTCAAAAGTTTTCATACTTCAAATTTTATTCCAAACATAAAAGCTCTCTTGTCCCTTACATCTATACTGGAAGCTGACATTTAGCATGATACACAAAGTTTTACGTAACCGCGCAACTTAATATGCAGATTTTTTGCTTTCCAAGAGAAATGTCCGTTTCTGTGTGCACACCACTCTCGGACTCTCCACCATCAGTTGCTCATCTTTAGAATTCCGTATGCATCCTTCCATTCTTTCGCGAACGCTAAAGTAGATACAGATACTCAACATTTCCTCGGTGTTAGCAAATTTGTGCGCTTTTCACTTAAAAAAAAAAACATTCTAATCAATAAAATGTTCAAATTTTTTAGAACTTTTTAAAATAATATAGACCTTGCCTATTATAAAGGGGCTATATAAAATGAAATTTTTAGCGTTCCGTGTGTCGAAAGAAAACAGCGGGGTATTCACAAGCCACAATCAGCGGCTCCTATGATAGATACCTCTTATTAGTCAATTATTTGCTAATTTCATGTTTGTGAGCGCTCATGTTGAAGTGAGCATAATGGCTCATCTCCTCGACCGGATCTCTCCCATTTTATTGCTCCCTCCCCCCCTCCCATTCGTCCGCCCATTATTTGCTTCTACCCACTCTCAAGTTTGTCGTTCTCCCCCACTGCAATCCAAGTTTTCCTTAATTAATCCGTTGATATAGTAATATTATGGCATTCATTCCTTCCTATCCACCTATGTCCTCCTACACTCCTGTAATAAATGTGGACGATACTAGCTTTTCCCTCAAATTCAACTGGATTTTCCTTTTCCTGTTAAAACCCAGTCATAGTTCGGATTGCGCTTTAAGAGAAGGCTGTGAGAAATCGATAGAGACATTATCCCTATCGGTAGAGTAAATTTTGGGCAAGCATGCTTGTCAAGAGATAGGATCTTAAAAAAGCATGTAAATCAATTTAGCGGGATGGGTACATTTGTTTCCTAGCTACTCATAATGCCGGCCTCGGTGGCGGCGGGGTTAAGTCCTCGCCTTCCATTCCGACGGTCGCGGGTTCGAGTCCCGCCTGGGTAAAACTCACCTGTCCAGGGTATGGCTGTTTTTAAATGTGTTGTCCTTATATGTATATTAAAATGATCGTAATTGGGGGCACCTGTGATCATTACAGAAATTATTATTATTATTATATTATTAATAGTTTCAATGTGGATGCCACATCAGCTACGAATGATAACTGATTCGAATAATAACTTATTATGTGTGCAATAATTTATCCTCGTACTATTAGGGATATGAATAACGGTAAATATATACAGCACGAGTGTAGCAATGGATAACATTGGTAGCTGCATGTTGGTATAAGGACTTTTAGATAACCCAAGTAACGGCATGTTTTTGCATGTATGTTTTGCTATTTTTATCCTTTTTTAAATAGCGTAGTTTTGAACAGTACCTATACAAGTACTAATCCCTTTTTTATGCATTATATGTAGTGCATGTTTGGTGAGAGTTCACCCCCTGCCACACACCTTTATGGTGGCTTGCAGGGTATTATGTAGATGTAGATAATCTGAATGCCAACACCCACCTTTTAGATCTCATATACTTTTAATAATTAACTAATTGCTCCTGTTTGAAATTGCGAATAAATTTTCGATGAACGTCCGATGATCACCTAATGCGATGATGATGACTTTTTACAGTGGTTGTTCCGCACAGAATAGACCGGAATAGAATTGAAGTAATCAAAGCTTTAATAAGTTCTAAATAAGTCAAACTGATATAAACTGGAAACAATGCTAATTGAACCTTAATTTTACATGAAATTATCTACACCTCCGTCTGGGCAATACCCTGCATGCCTCCGCGACGGTGTTCGGGAGGGGGTGAAGATCAACAAACAAGCAGGGAAACATCTACATCTACATAATACCCTGCAAGCCACCACAAGGGTGTGTGGCAGGGGGTGATTGCTCACCAAACATGCACTACATATCATGCATAAAAAAGGAATAGTATTAATATAGTAGTCAGAACTACACTATTTAAAAAAGATAGAAATTGCAAAGCAAACATGCAAAAACATTCTGTTAGTAGGGTTAGCTTTAAGTACTCATACCAACATGCAGCTACCAATGCTATTCATTGCTACTCTCCGATAGGACATATTTACCGTTATTCGTATCTCTTATTGTGCGAGGGAAAAAGGACATTTTGAATCGGTCAGTTCGGCAATCAATTTCTCTAACTTTATGATTATGGTCCAGTCTGCCATAGTAAGTTGGGGTTCGTAAAATAGTTTTAACATCATCACTGAAAATATTGCCTTGGAATTTGTGGAAGAGATTAAGTCTAAATTTCAACCTGCGATCTGACAATGATTCCCATTTCAATTCATTTAATAGACTGGTTACGCTAATATAATTATCGTATCGTCCCTTTACAAATCTTGCCGATCTTCGCTGCACACGTTCAAGTTCATTACTTAGACCGATTTCGAAGGGATCCCATACACTGGCAGCATATTCCAAATGAGGTCTAACAAGGGAAAAGTAGCTGATTTCTCGTACATGATCGTCACATTTACCCAATACTCTTTTAATGAAACCCAGTTTGCGATTCGCTTGACC
Source organism: Platycnemis pennipes (assembly GCA_933228895.1). NCBI lineage: Eukaryota > Metazoa > Arthropoda > Insecta > Odonata > Platycnemididae > Platycnemis > Platycnemis pennipes. The sequence continues at coordinate 118,560,182 of OW121854.1, read as the reverse complement.
CATTATTTCACGAATGTGTTTACCCCAGGAAAGATCATTTGTCAGTCTTATTCCAAGATATTTAATGGATTCCACGTTTGTTAATTCATTATTACTTATTTTGTAAGTGGTAGGAGGAGAGCTATTCTTTTTCCAAAAATTCATTACAAGACATTTCTTAAAGTTTAATTCTAACTGCCATGGAAACATGATAGATAATAGAGTTACATGCAGCTAGATGGCTAGTATCTTATTAAATTAATTGTTGATGGTCAGTATCTTGTTTTAAATTAACAATAAATGAACGAATAACTTGAGTTAGGATGAAAAGAATGTTGGAAAGACCATGGTGATCCAAAATTTTCTATAAATCCAACCATAATATCTACTTCTATAGTCCGCATGCATCTACGTAATACCCTGCAAGCCACCATAAAGGTAAGTGGCATGTAGTGAATTCACAACAAGCATACATTACATATGCTTGAAAATATTCTAGTCTAAACGGCACAATAAAAAAAAATACAAATAGCAAAGCAAGCATGCAAAAACGTGCTGTTAGTTGGGTTAGTTGGGTTTGGGTCCATATGCCATGCAACTACCTATGCTATCAATTGATACACTTGTATTTATTCTATTGGATGTATATTAACAACTATATATATATTCCTAATTGTACATACGAGGAAAAAAAGGACATTTTGAATCTACCGGTTCGGCAATCGATTTTGTCTAATTTAATGATTATGGTCCATTCCACCGTAGTAAGTTGGAGTTTGCAAAATGTTTTAGCACTATCAGTGAAAATATTGTCCAGAAATTTGTTAAGAAATTAGATATAAAATTCAACCTACGGTTGACAATGATTTCCATTTTCATTCATGTAATAGACCGGTTACGTTAATATAGTTATCATAACTTCCCTTTACAAATCTTACCGATCTTCGCTGCACACGTTATAGGTCATTATTTAAGTGTATTTCGTAAGAATACCATATACTGGTAGCGCATTCCAAATGAGGCCTAACAAGGGGGAAAAATGTGCAGGAATATGAGACGTTACTCGTTCTTTACACATGATATAACTAATGGCAAATTTACTTCGATTGCAGTATACACAGAAAAAGTATCCGCTAGGGATCTAACCTGGGACCTTCAGCGCGTTAGGGGGATGTGATACACCGCGAAATCATATTTTTTCGACTGCCGCTGTCCACCATGTAAAATAGGCCAAGATTGTCAGAGGAATATAAATCTGACGCTGCTAAGTAAGCATAGATGTTAGGTAAATGAATGTCTCTGATCTTCCCGTATCCTTCTAATTTGCATTTTGAAAAATTGAATTCGATCGCTCATACCTATCAAGATAAGTCCGCCGTTTTTGAAGCACTTTCTTTCAGACAAGTTTGCGATTATCTCATCCGCTTGCGCTCTCAGCGCAACGCAAACAGTGCTTGAGCAAACTTGGTGAACTTGACAAGTCAGCAATGCGTCACGAAGTTCTCGGCACTTGATCAACGTATGAGACGACGTCGGAGCCAGCGCGACGCACTTCCGAGCTTCCACAGTCATTCTTTTAATTTCATGGCCAAGAGACCCGCTGGAAAAACCCCGCAGGATGCATAGCCCCATAATCAAGTGATATAATTTCCTCGGGCACAAGGAAAGACAAAAAATAATACTCTTTTGTGTCTGCTGAAGTTAACCAATCACAAAAACCCATCTGACTCTATATTTGTAACGCAGTAAGGTATTTGAGGTTTCGTAGTGTATCAGAATTAATACAAGAATTAGGTTGAGAATCATTATCAGATTGTAAGTAAGCGGCTAGGTTGTGTGAATATCAGGTAGGGGGTGAATATCAGCTGTACAGATTAAATCTGTCACAGAAATTCAAAAAGAGTAGCATTACTGAAGATGTTAGGCACATATAAAAAAAACCAGCGTATTATGCTAGGTTCGACCAGATAAATAAGATTAGAGAGCTAGATTGTCGTTCTGATAGATTCAAATGTTATTTTTCCCCCGTACTATAAGAGAACACAATAGGCAGCATAGTAAAGGGATAGGTAGGTGACATATAGTAGAGTAGTCTGTGGTGCATGATGGACATATTAACAACAATTCCCTTTATTACTATGTAGATAATAACATCTAGCGGCATGTGACCCTATTGTGTAGCATGTTTCCATGTAGTAGCCTATGTCTAATGAATGTCTAAAGTGCATGTTTGGTGATCTTCATCCCCTGCCACACACCCTCGCGGTGAACCTTAGGGTATCGTGCGGTTGTACAGTACAGAACACGATCGACAATTCTTATGATATGATTTAGACTTTTCAACGTATTGTAAGCACGTTAGAAGTGTCTTAACCTTTTATGCCCAACGAAAATAACTCCCGATCACAAATGCTACGAATGTTAGTAAATATTTCACTCAGTTTCGTTTTTATCGGGAGGTAAACAATTTACTTTCCTTAAACGCATTAATTATGGAATTGTTGCATCTTTCCGGGAAATTTACGAACAAAATTGAGGTTAGAAATCAAACATTCTCTATTATAATTATACCTCCCTCGAAAGCGATCAATAGACAATAGTACACACCTATATCTACACGATACCCTGTAAGCCACCGTTAGGTTGTGTGGCAGGGGGTGAATATCAGCAAGCATGCATTACCGTCATGCAAACAGGCAACTGTGTCTCATGCAACTAGATTGTTAGTATCTATAGTATTTAACGGATTAATACATGCATCATGCACTACAGACTACTCTAAAATATTTCCCCTACCTATTCCTTTGCTATGCTGCCTATTCTGTTCTCTTATAGTACGAGGGAAAAATGCCATTTTGAATCTATCAGACGACAATCTGTCTCTCTAATCTTATTTATCTGGTCGAATCTAGCATAATACGCTGGTGTTTTGAATATGTTCCTAACATCTTAAACACAGTAATTCTTCAAAGATAATATTCTACTCATCAAATCGAACAATGCATTTACGACCAAATCGTATCAAGCATCGTACAGTTCGAAAAAGGATTTCATCGCGGCCACTGTTTCCCCATAATGTTGCCGTTTATATCGGTCTGACTATCCAAAGGCTTTCGTCTCGAAAGTGGATATTGTGTTCCTCTTAGGATTAATCTAAGATTACCTAAGTACGTCACACAGTGCGCTACAGCTTTAGCTTATGAGCCCTGAAACACAGTTCCTCTGCTATCAAATTCTGTATCTCCCGTGAATCTATTATCGGTGTTGGAGTTGGCGTATCCTATTATCTATTGGTGGGGTACGTGTAATCTATTTATATTTTTCTTCTACATATCATAAGTACTAACTTATGCGGGGCGTAAAGGCAATGAAAGTAACTGTAAAATATAGAGTGATATATAGAGTGTTAAATGAACTCATGTTAAATGAGTGAGTGTTACACGAAAGGAGAATTCATTGGCAAGTATTTACAAGCTACTTTGCTGATAATCGAAGTGTATAAAACTTTTATTCAGCTCTTCCTGAGTGGAAAGCAAATTATATTTTTTTGAGAATGTATATTTCATGTCCAATGATCGTATCATTGAAGTCATGATTATAATGAAATTAACGACATCATTAATTATATGCTCGTAAATCTTCAGGAGGAAAGTACCTATATTTACCCATATATAACGTTGGTGCATAGCGAAGTAAGAATTACCGAATTTTGGTTACCTTTAGTGGAAAACTCGACGATAAGCACAGCCTCGAACTCTATGAATGAGGTAATTTTCAGAACTTATATGATACTAACACGGTTGCTATCCAAATGTTTCGCGAACTTTCACAAACCTTTGTGACATTCATTCGTAAGCTCGCAGCGTTTTCTTTGAGATGTATTATTGCCTAACCAAAATAATCAGTAGAGATTTTACGGCTAAAATTTATATTCCACGATCTAATGATAGCGGACAGTATTCGACCCATTCCTCGGATACATTTTCCTTTTGGTTTTCATCCAGTGATAAATGTGAAAAGTGTGATGCATTATTACTCTGACACATGGCATTAAATACAAATCAGCGAGTGTTTAAATTGTGAATAAATATCATCTCATCGCTCCGGGTTTCAGGATGAATAATGTGATGGTTCTTCAATGATGCTCTTAAGAGCTTATTCATCGCCTGAACTAACGGTTTTTTGCGCTCATGGCGATGATGGCAACCATTCTGTCTTCACTGCATTGAGCAAAATTGATTTCCACGAGGAAGTCCTGAAGCCGCGTATGTACATGCAATTACGTGATCCTATAATGGAGAGTAATGGATGAAAGTTGTATACCTGACATCGTGGAGGCACATCTTTCATTTTCCATTAGCTTCTGTCTCTTTTTTGCTGTCCCCGGAAACCCATTGGCTCACATTATCGGCCCTCTAATTTGACACAAAAATATTTGAGCCACTCGTGAGGATTATGGTCCAGTCTACCATAGTAAGTTGGGAGTTCACAAAACATTTTCAATATCTACAGTGAAAATATTGTCTTGGAATTTAGTCAATTGATTAAGGCAACCCTCCCCGACATACTGCCACCGGCGTGGACCACAGCCCCCGTATCATTCTCCCGTCGTCGGCGATTAGGAGAAGGAGACCCGGGTCCGATGCTCAACGGTGAGATGATTCTCATTTGCAGCCGTCGCCAGTTGCGAATGATTCGCCCCCGGAGACTTCAATGCTGGAAGCAAGTTCTCCCGTCCGCCAGCTTTGTGTCCATTAATGCTCTACGCTGGGGAAGAGCCAGGCGGGCAAATACGTCCATCTGATGAGGGGAGATAAGGTGTTTTGCGAAAGATTGACAGAAAGAAATTCAAAGCGCGGTTTATACCGGGATTATCCAAAACGACAGGACACTGTTTTCAATCTGATAATTACGCTGTTTTCGCCACGTTTAGCGACAATATTCCTCCATGTGTTAAACTTATGATTTTTTTACACTGCAGTTGGTGTTTCCCAATGTGGTAGACGATTGTTTCACCTATACACCACGCATAATTTACAGGCTAAAACTAGCCTAGGTGTGCGGATAAAAATTTGACATTCACACGGAAAAGTCGTTTTTTTATAATGAATTTTTCTCAAGCGAAGAGTGCGGACAACGTGTTGATTGAAATAATCTAAGAATCCCCCTTGTAGATTTAGATCTACAGAGCACCCTGCAAGCCACCATAAAGGTGTGTGGCAGGGGATGAATTCACCAAATATGCTCTACACATCATGCATTAAAAGGATTAGTAACTATATTCTAGTTCAAACTTCACAATTAAAAAAAATCAAACTAGCAAAGAAAGCATGCGGAAACATGCTGATGGTTGGGTAAGCTTAAAGTCATTATACCAATAAGCAACTATCTATTTTATCCATTGATACACTTGCATTTATACTATTGGATAAATTTACCACTATTCATATCCCTAATTGTACGATAAAGGTAGGTAATATTCAATCTGCCAGTTCGGAAATCAATTTCCTTAATTTTATGACTATTCTCTAGTCTACCATTATAGGTTGGAGTTCGCGAAATAATAAATATTGTGTATTGGAGTCACTGTGATTTTATCCACCTTGTTGACACTATCGGATGGGATGGAGTGAATGCAAATGGACAGTTAAAATATATCTCATGGTTAATTACTTTAACTTCAAGTATAAAGGTTGCGTGGAAGAAGGTAGAGTAGGTACCCATCCTCTGAAGACCTTCCCCAGTTTTCATGGCTTATAATCCTTTAATTTCCCAATTTTAGAATGACTAATTTACATATATATCTACATAATATCCTGCTAGACACCTAAATGGTGTGTGGCAGGGAGTGAAGCATCACCAGGCATGCATTATCGATCAAAAAGAACACTTACTACCATGCAGACATGTAAAAAAGAACACTAACCTGTTTAAACACTATTGATGTATATGAAACCAAGCGTCACAATATTACCACTACGAGGGAAATATTAATCATGCAGCAACGAGACACGCATAATGTGTGCTAATTGTCTACAGCATTGTGAAATACAAAATCTTCGCAAGGATTATTTTACGTAATACTGTTTTCACCTAGCAATACGTTTTCACAAGGTGACAGATGAGGCATCACTCATAGTTAATCATTTTCTGGATTGTTGAGGTGATGTGACGCATGAAGTCATTCCGAACCGTAAAATTAACTCTAGGCGCCCATTCACGATATCAATCACCAACGCAAGCGTATAACACCCAGCCGCTGACCGCGTTCTCCAAACCACGTGGGCAGGCAGAAATTGCCGGTCACGACAGAATGACAGTGGAGAAGAAGATACCGATGAACAGTGCAGTGTTGAGGGCCATATGAGGAGAGGGATATTGGGTAACCTGAAATGCACAATGCTACTCCAATGCCTTACAAATAGGCAACTTTCGACCATCTGGAAATGTAAGGAACGATTTTAGGGAATGGAAGGTAGAAATAGAGTAAATATTTAAACAAGACATTCCGATTGAGGGAAAAGCGGATAATTTGAAGCAACTATACGTGACTTAGATTTTAAAAACCTTTAAATTTCATAGATTTCAGAATCATAACATTTTTTCCCCCAAATTAAAGTTTTTCTTCGAACTATCGTCCTTTCTATGCCTCTAGGAAGCAGATAATCCATCGCTCCTCATAAACAGTGTGGCGTAACACTTCTATCCAATCCATCGTCAGGGGTAAGAATCGGTTTCATTCTCATTGCTTGTATTTTTTTGCAATGAGTTATCAACTGGAACGCTTAGAAGTTTTGAAAAAAAAAAACTTGTTTGGAAAGAAATTGTGCACAAGAATTCACCATATCTTGATGATTTTTTCCACATTTCGGTACACGCATAATAGGACCAGTCCTATTGTTTCAATGATGCCCCCTGCCACACACCCTCGAGGTGGCTACAGGGTAGCATGTAGATGTGTAAAATGATAATATCGAATTTTTTCTATTTCATGGCTCGAGATCACCAGAGTATGTCCTTGAAAATATACATCTACATCTACATCTACATAATACCCTGCAAGCCACCACAAGGGTGTGTGGCAGGGGGTGATTGCTCACCAAACATGCACTACATATCATGCATAAAAAAGGAATAGTATTAATATAGTAGTCAGTACTACACTATTTAAAAAGATAGAAATTGCAAAGAAAACACGCAAAAACATTCTGTTAGTAGGGTTAGCTTTAAGTACTCATACCAACATGCAACTACCAATGCTATTCATTGCTACTCTCCGATAGGACATATTTACCGTTATTCGTATCTCTTATTGTGCGAGGGAAAAAGGACATTTTGAATCGGTCAGTTCGGCAATAGTTCGGTTCGTAAAATATTTTTAACATCATCACTGAAAATATTGCCTTGGAATTTGTGGGAGAGATTAAGTCTTAATTTCAACCTGCGATCTGACAATGATTCCCATTTCAATTCATTTAATAGACTGGTTACGCTAATATAATTATCGTATCGTCCCTTTACAAATCTTGCCGATCTTCGCTGCACACGTTCAAGTTCATTACTTAGACCGATTTCGTAGGGATCCCATACACTGGCAGCATATTCCAAATGAGGTCTAACAAGGGAAAAGTAGCTGATTTCTCGTACATGATCGTCACATTTACCCAATACTCTTTTAATGAAACCCAGTTTGCGATTCGCTTGACCCATTATTTCACGAATGTGTTTACCCCAGGAAAGATCATTTGTCAGTCTTATTCCAAGATATTTAATGGATTCCACGTTTGTTAATTCATTATTACTTATTTTGTAAGTGGTAGGAGGAGAGCTATTCTTTTTCCAAAAATTCATTACAAGACATTTCTTAAAGTTTAATTCTAACTGCCATGTATCACACCAAGTTTCAATTGCTTGTAGGTCAATATTTAAATATTCTTTATCGTTCGGGCATAGAATTTCCCTGTACACTACTGCGTCATCGGCAAATAGACGAAGCTTACTTTTTACCACCTTTTGGATATCATTAATATACAAAAGGAATAGGAGTGGACCTATCACACTACCTTGTGGGACACCCGAAGTGACTTTAATTGCCGGTGAGGAAACACAGTCCAAAACAACCCTTTGAACCCGATCATGCAGAAAATCATTAATCCATGATATAATGTTACTGTCTAACCCATAAGATTTTAACTTCAAAATTAGTTTGCTGTGAGAAACCTTGTCAAAAGCCTTCTTGAAGTCGAGAAATATAGCATCCACTGGAATATTATTTTCGCCAGAAACTAAAATATCGTGGGAAAAGAGAGCAAGTTGGGTTTCACACGATCTGCTCTTTCGGAAGCCATGCTGGACATTGGACAATAAATTCTGGCTATCTAGGTGTCCCATGACTGAACTGACAATTATATGTTCTAGGACCTTGCATGAAATGGATGTGAGGGATATAGGTCTGTAGTTAGATGGCTGCTCCCTATCGCCACTTTTAAAAATGGGTGTTACATCGGCTGCTTTCCAGTCCATCGGTACGACGTGTTCGGTCAGGGATTTATTAAATACTATTTCAAGGTAGGGGGAAATTTCGGATGCTAACTCTCTATATACGCGGGAGGGAATTTGATCAGGGCCAGGAGATTTGTTGGGGCTTATATCTTTAAGTAATTTTTCAATACCATTACAGGAAATGTCAATTGGTTGCATCAACCGCTGAAAGAGGTCAGGTAACACGACAGTTGAATCCCCGGAAGGTGGGTTAAAAACGGTTTGGAAGAAGGAATTTAGCAAGTTAACTTTGTCGAGTGTGTTTGTGGTCATTTCACCTCTATCATTTTTAAGTGAATGGACGGCAGACTTATGGCCTTGCACTTCCCTTACGTACGACCAGAAGACTTTTGGATTTTCTTTCAATTGTTCCCCAAGTGTTTTTCTTTTGAATTATGCAAATGCATTACTAAGGGCTGACTTTGCAGTGGATTTTGAAATTTTATAATTTTCAATAATTACATTACGCTCATCAGTGGGCATATGTTTACTAATTTTTTTCATTTTAGCATGACATATTCGCTGCCGTCTCAGGGATTTTCTCACTTCGGCATTGTACCACCTAGGTTCAGTGCTTTCTTTTTTGAATTTACTAGGGATAAATCTGTTGATCCCAGAGCGCATGATATTAATGAACGACTTCCATGAATCGTTGGTACATACCTTTATGGAAGACTTTTTGAAATCCGATAAGGAATCTCTTAAATAAATTTTAAAATTAGCAAAGTCTGCTCTTTTAAAAATGTAAATCTTTCTTTTTTGTTTAAAATTTTTATCTAAAGATAGCGAGAGTTTTGCAGTTATAACTCTGTGGTCACTGATTCCATCAACCGTGTCAATCATTGTCACATGTTGTGGGATATTGGTTGCCAGTAAATCAAGAGTGTTGTCCCCTCTATTAGGTGCTGTAGCTAATTGTGTCAGGGAGTTATTGGAGAAAACATCTAATAGTATATAGACACAACAAGTGTTGTGTCTCAGATAGGCTTACTTATATGTCCAATTTGAATAGAAATTTATAACTTATCCACTATATTAGCGTCGTGGAAATATTTACGGTGTATTGCGTGCCGTAATTCTTGCATGTTGATTGTTCGAACAGAATACCTTACCACCTCTGATTCCGTTAAATATGTTTCAGGTGATAGAGACGGTGAACTCAATATCCCCTCCTCTTTCGCCGACTATTTCATTATCTTGATTTAATACCAAGATCCGTGCCATCGCCCAAAGTAAGAGATTTATAATGTTCCATGGTCATTTGATTTGCTAAGGAATCATTTAAAAGCAATGGATGGATTTTCGATCGGAATTTTTTATAGCTTTAAACCTGATTATATGAATTAATGTTTAAAACTCTATCTCATGAAACTCTTATTCCTTAACTAAGGTTCTGCTTGCAATCGTTGTGTGATAAAATCGCTAGGCGTCGCTGCCACGGGACTTCCTCTAAATGGCCTTCAAACGACGAGGAAGGAGGCAGATGCTTGTATATTATGTATAATCAAGTTTTTAGCACGGGAAATGATTGCACCACTTTATGGACTGAAATTGAGGTACTACTCATCCAGGCCAGCACATCACCGATTTGATTTCGTGGAGCACAATTTCTCCTCTCATGAATTGCTGGGCATTATCCCACGCTTCAAAGAGGGCTTCAGGTTCACTAAATACGTCTTCGGAAAAAATAACTTTCACCGTCAGCTGCATAGAGCTGAGGAACATTTTAATGTGTTTTGAGACAGTCCTCATCGTGATAAGTATTACTAGCAGTGACTAGGGTGGTTTTTACTGGAAGCTAAGAAAAAAAGTTCTGTTCTCCAGTAGAAATGAGAGGAAATGCTTTCCGTGATTGATCGATGAAGCATTGCTTAGTTCTACACATCCCAGTGATTTATCATACTAATCCCTGGATAAGTCTAATCCCCCCTACATCCCTCCTGCTCTGACGAGTGTATTTCATATGCCGTTGGGCTTAGGATTTGGTAAACCTTTTCCTCGCCAATTCCATCTACATCTACAGCCCTGCGAGCCACCGCGAGGGTGTGTGGCAGGGGTGAATATCACCAAACAGAAAAATGCAACTAATAGATACAATGGGGTCGTTTGCCATATTTTTTATTGCCGAATATAATAGAATTTGTAAAATGAAAAGATTCACATTTTTCCGTTACATCTATATCTACGACATACCCTGCAAGCCACCTCAAGGGTGTGTGGCAGGGGGTGCATCCACACCAGGAACAATGACACAACAAACAAGAATGAACAACATAAAACAAACACCACACCTTTAAAAGTAATTAGGGGAAAAAAAGAAAATAAAAAAACTACTAAATCCTAATCATCCAGAACACACCCACGAATACCATGCATGACTTGAGGTTATGCGAACCGTCAAGTCGTTTTCGAGTTATAGGTTGTCAAAGCTGATGTTTTTAACCCATTTCGGAGAAGTTGGCGCGCGAATGGCTCGTACATTATTCACTTCATCCAATTACAACAGAGCTTGCGCAGCTCCTTCGCCAAACACAGTGGGAGACACACAGCTGATTCTGCCAATGGAAGTGGTTGTTAGAAGGGTACTTCGGAAGGCATAGCATATTCTTCTACATCGTAATTTGCCAATAAGTAAATAAGCTTCAACACTATTTCAGCCACGCAAAAACGCATACGAAAATATTTCGTGGTTCTGTTGTTTTGCGCAATTTAAAGGATGGTCAGAATCTGTGCAGGCAGACCTCCCCTCCCCACTTCCCCTCCCGTTCTTCCTCAAAAAAGTCAAGGAGGGGGGGGGGGTGGATGACGTAGCAGTCTTTAGTGCAGCATGTTTGGTGGGCGTCACCTTTTGTGTATTGTAATTTTTGTGCGAATTTCTGTGGGTAGAAGATTGCTTTATCACTAAAATTCCTTTTTCGTTTCCATCCAACGATTTCGTGCATAAATTAGCGGTTTCTGTTCCGAGTAAACGCCCCCATCTCGCGGAATGTACGCCGTGGTTTGTGAATGCACGGAGCTAACGATTTCCCTCCGTCCGTTGCAGCTTCAGCGTTCCCTGCACTGACAGGCGATGACGGCGTCACGGCTCCTTGTGGCGCTGGCCGCGGTCTTGCTGGCCACGGCATCCGCCTCCCCGACTGGTGCGGGGCCCGAGGAGGACACCACCGCACCGCAGCCGCCCGAGACCAGTAGCACCACCAGCACCACCACGACGGGGGCGCCCCCCGAGTCCACGAGCGCCCAAGTGGCTCTGGAGGGAGGCGTCACCCTCGCCGCTGCAGTCGCGACGCCCGCCGACGACGAGGACGAGAAGCCCGACGACCTCTCCGACGTGAGTACAACTATTCGAGCCCCAAACTTACTTTCATATTCATTCATTTCATATTCATTTCATTTCAAAGGAGAACTATCCGCGGATACCTTAGTGGAGTGACGAACAGAATTTCCGCAAAGGAAAAATCCACCTTGACCTGATAGGTAACCAAGGAGTCACGTGGTATAAACACGAATATTTTTCAAACTTTTTGTGTCTGAATCGCTCGTTACAAGCGGAAACAATTAATGAGGTTGTATTCAGCGGTTTAAACGCACCAAAATGGGGTCGTTTACCATATTTTTTTACTGCCGAATATGATAGTTTGTAAAATAAAAAGACCCGTATTTTTCCGTTTTTTGATCCGTCAATTATTTCTCGAGTTATAGGCGGCGAAAAACTGATGTTTTTAACCCTTTCGGAAAAGTGAGTGTGGTGCAACCTCTGACGTATATCGACTTCGTCCAATCACAACTGAGCCCGCGAAGCTACTTCGCCTTATCGCAAAGGGGGAGACACAGCTGACTCTGCCAATCGGCGCAGTTACGACAGCAGATGGGCGAGCAGACCTTCCGAGAACCCCCTTCCACTCCCTCCCCTTCCCATAAGAGCAGTCAAGGACGGAAGGAAAATGACGTCAATGTTATCACAGCAGCTTTTTCGGTGGGCGTCACCTTTAGCTTATTTTAATTTTTGATTTATGAGTGAATGATTGTGGTTAGAAAATTAATATTTTCACTAAATTTCTTTTTTTGTTTCCATCTAGCAATTTCGTGTACAAAATTGCGATTTCGGTTCCGATTAAACGCCCGCATTGCGAACCATTCGTGTTTATAGCATGTGACTCCTTGGTTACCTATTCGAGGTTATCCCGACGGTTTCAAACATAGACTCACTAAACTTGAACCCGGGACCCACTGATTCCCGGACAGATGCTTTACTATCTAGTCTTGACCGTATCACACGCAGCGGTGTGTGGTTACGGTTCGTGTAATCTATTCCAATCACACTGACCGGTAATGTCACCGGCCAGTAGTGTAATCTCAGCCAATAGCATCTCGCCTTACGGTCACGTGCTGCTTCCATTTACATTTTGTTCCTATAGCGCCTCATGTACAATATTTCTGCCTCAATTACAAGGTAACAATTAGTTAAGTTCATTTAAACTCGCCTCGAAAAAATGTATGATATTGTGTTACTTCCTTCACAAAAAGAATAGGTGATGCAAGAGACTTATATGTTGTTTTAATTGTATTCTTAATATTTTTCGGCTTTAGGCAGCAGTTGAAATGGTAACAAGCAAAATAGCGCAATATATAAGCACAAGCACCATATGACCGCGAGGCGAGCTCCTATTGGCCACGGTTGCATAACCGGGAGGTAAGGGTAACATCTTGTTCGTTGAAGCCCCTTAAGGCTCCTAAGGGGAGAGTAGTATTGGTAGCCTAATTGGTAAGGAATACGGCCGGATATAATGGGATTCGAGTCCTGATCAAGATGGATTTATTCTTTGTGAAAATTCTGATATTGTTGATCCATACATTCCAACCAAATGCTAACGTGCGTACGAGCAATGCGTTTGAAAAAATAAGAGAAACAATGACAAGAGCTATGAGGGAGGGCGTGATTAAACTATTAGGTTATCACAAATTATGCATTGAAGCTGGTATGGTTCTGAATTTCGCTCCCGATATCCTTTGCATCTAAATGAACGTCATTGACTTTGTAAAAGTATGGCTTATGAGATGATTTTTAAAGAGTATAAAATAGTGATTGATTACGGGCTACTTTTTATTTGTGAAATTAAGAATCAAGTTGTTAGCTATACTATTCATGGGCATTTATCGACCGCTTAATTTTAAGCAAGTGCGGAACATCTACATCTACATAATACCCTGCAAGCCACCTCGAAGGAGTGTGGCAGGGGGTGAATTCTCACCAAACATGCACTACATATCATGCATAAAAAGGAATAGTATTAATATATTAATCTAAACTGCAATATTTAAAAAGATAAAAATAGCATACTACGCATTCGAAAACGTGCTGTTAGCTGGGTTACCTTCAATTCCTTACACCAGCATGCAACTACCTATGCTATAGATTCAATCACTCGTATTGGACATATTTACCGCTATTAATATCCTTAATTGTACGAGGGAAAAAGGACATATTGAATCTTTCGGTTCGGCAATCAATTTCTCTAATTTTGTAATTATGATCCAATCTACCATAGTATGTTAGGGTTCACAAAATGTTTTTAACGTCATCACTGAAAATATTATCTTGGAATTTATTTATGAGATTAAGTCTAAATTTCAACCTGCGATCTGACAATGATTCCCATTTTAATTCATTTAAAGACTGGTTACGCTAATAAGGTTATCGTACCGTCCCTTTACAAATCTTGCCGATCTTCGCTGCACACGCAAGTTCGTTATTAAACCGATTTCGTAGGGATCCCATACACTGGTAGCATATTCCAAATGAGGTCTAACAAGGGAAAAATAGCTGATTTCTCGTACGTGTTCGTCACATTTACCGAATACTCTTTTGATGAATAGTAGAAGTATAATTACAGGCTGTTCAAGGGTTGAATTCCTAGTCGCGTTCACGGAAACGAACTAACTTGTTGAGATGGGGAAGTATTCGCAAATCTATCGGCACACCTGTGGTCCCCGCCATCTGGGACCTCACCTGAGAAATGTCTCGTTCCACAACCTCTTACGCACTATCAAATGAAACTGTTATCTTATTCAAGTCATGATCTTTTTCTTATCATGCCTGAACTCTTCAAGAGGCGTTACGTTTTTTAAAAATGCGCCCTCCTATTGTTAAGGTGGTTCTTCTCCCACGCTTCGGGATGCGAGGCGTGACCGGGAAAAAGAGGCGCGAAAATGTTTTCAAGGACGGGGAAACTGTGCCACAAATCACCCACGCTGATCCCCTCCATGGTGAATCAGAAGCCCTGGCGGGAGACAGAGGTGCGGTCTTTAGGGAAGAGTATTTTTTCTAATCGTGGGGGAGATTTCAAGGCCTCCGAGTGTCGTTGCGACCTCCACCGTAGAATATGCGAATTTGAGGGACCTTTAGAAAATAAACTACTTTAAAGGAGCCTTCATGCTATTTCATCTCCAACCTATGGCTGAGCGACAGCTGTACAACGTATTGCACAGATATTGGGTGTAATGACAGAGGAGTATAAATCTACAGGGAACAATGAGAAGTCATGCCTACGAGGACATAATAACAAAATATATAACCCTTAGGATTGAATGCATTAAAAATAATTTGAAACAAAAATTATGGTGTGATGGAAGAGGATAATTAAGAATATAATCAAGATGTTAAACTAGGGAAAGAACTTATCAAAGATGTATAAAATTTGCTATTTGGAAGCTCATGTATCGTCCAGTGATGGATATAGCAGCGAGAATATAATTCCCAAGTTTCCCAAGCGAAGATGGCACTTTATCAGTATTAACAGGTGGAGATAACAAGCTTTGAAAGTAACGATTCATGATTGAAACGTATGTACATACATTCATCTACATCTACATAATACCCTGCAAGCCACCATAAAGGTGTGTGGCAGGGGGTGAACTCTCACCAAACATGCACTACATATCATGCATAAAAAAAAGGATCAGTACTTTTATAGGGACTGTTCAAAACTACGCTAATTAAAAAAATATAAAAATAGCAAAGCATACATGCAAAAACATGCCGTTAGTTGGGTTAGCTTTAAGTCCTTATACCAACATGCAGCTACCAATGTTATCCATTGCTACACTCGTACTGGATATATTTACCGTTATTCATATCCCTAATAGTACGAGGAAAAAAGGACATTTTGAATCTGTCGGTTCGGCAATCTATTTCTCTAATTTTATGATTATGGTCCAGTCTACCATAGTAAGTTGGGGTCCACAAAATATTTTTAACATCATCACTGAAAATATGGTCTTTGAATTTGTTTAAGATATTAAGTCTAAATTTCAACCTGCGATCAGACAATGATTCCCAATTTAATTCATTTAATAGACTGGTTACGCTAGTAAGGTTATCATACCGTCCCTTTACAGATCTTGCCGATCTTCGCTTCACACGTTCAAGTTCGTTATTTAGACCGATTTCGTAGGGATCCCATACACTGGCAGCATATTCCAAATGAGGTCTTACAAGGGAAAAGTAGCTGATTTCTCGTACATGATCGTCACATTTACCCAGTACTCTTTTGACGAATCCCAGTTTACGATTCGCTTGACCCATTATTTAAATTTATATTTATTATTTAATACATTAATGAGGAGCATGCCTTAGTTGGTGAGTATGGACCATAACAGTTGCAGAAAAGGCCAGACTGGAGCATTTGAAATGTGATGCAACGGAAGAATAAGGCAAGGATAAATGGAAAGCCCGAAAGATAACGAAGAGGTGAAGGGTGGGACAAAACATCTGTAGAAAATTCCGAAACGAAATACATTTCAGAGGATCGGGTACACCATGAAACATGAACTTCATTTTGATCGCCGGAGTCTCTCTCTCTCTCTGCCCTCTCGAATGATTTAAGAGAAAGGATTCGCAGCGTAATGAGAGGGGGGACCATCGCAGCGACGATCGTGAAGTCGACGCGAATGTCTTCACGCCACTCCGAGTGAAGCACTCGCACATAAAACGTGGGGTGTTTTCTCAAGTGGTGAATCCGTCGGACGACCCTCGGCGAGCCGACCTTGAACATTTCCCCAACCGCCTCCTCAAATGACCCTCTCGGTGTGCGAGAGAGTTCCATCTGCCGAATAATTCGTCGCTGAAGGAAAGGGTTGAGTGCGGTACTTAGTTGCTGCGTCATGCGGTTGAGCCCCGGTCTGATGGTTGAAGGAGGGCCCCTCTTGATAATAGGGTAATTGCGAGACGCGTACTTGGAATGCGGCGACGTGAGAGGGGCAATTGACCGAGCAGGAGCGCAATTATTTTCGGCGCAGCGAGGGATTTTCATATGTCTCTGTGAATGGTGTTGGAAGGTTGAAATTTCAAGTAAATCCGAAAGAAAAATGTGCTGATATCTGTGATGAACAATATTTCACTAGCGCGGTGCCATTTTCTCATCTACATCTACACGATACCCTGCAAGCCACCGCGAGGGTGTGTGGCAGGGGGTGAAGATCACCAAGCATGCACTACCGACATGCAAACAAGCAACTATATTGTCTCATGCAACTTGCTTGTTAGTATCTATAGTATTTAAGGGATATAATTACATGCATCATGCACTACAGAATACTCTAAAATATTTCCCCTACCTATCCCTTTGCTATGCTGCCTATTCTGTTCTCTTATAGTACGGGGGAAAATGCCATTTTGAATCTATCAGTACGACAATCTATCTCTCTAATCTTATCTATCTCTCTATCTCATTTTGAAGAGCATGAGGCCCTTGTAGATCTCCCAAAGGGAATAGGCAGGGTTCCAGATGCACGGAAGAAAGCAGGGAAAGGCGTAGTGACATATTTCCACAAATCAGCTTTCTTCGCTTTAAATAGATATCAGAAGAGTGGCACGCTAGTTCCGCTGACCTGAGTTTCACGTCGACAGATTTCCCGCAACAACTGTGGGAAGAAGAAAAAAATAAATAGAGGGTCACAATTTTGAAAACGCTCCTTGTTTTTTCTGCGTTTATCCTGAGTCACAACATTCAGAAAATAATGCACCTTGAAAATTGCTAGTAGGCCAATTTAGGTAGACTAACACATCTACATCTACGCAATACCCTGCAAGACACCACGAGGGGGGGTGGCAGGGGGTGAATATCACCAAACGTGCACTATTGACATCCAACTAGGCTACTACATGGAAGCATGTTAGATAATAGGGTCACATGCAGCTAAATGGTTAGTATCTACATTGTAACAAAGGGATTATTGGTCATAAAATGGCGTTTATCTAAATATTTTATCTGTATTTACCCACCCCTCCCTTGTTAGACCTCATTTGGAATATGCTGCCAGTGTATGGGATCCCTACGAAATCGGTCTAAGTAATGAACTTGAACGTGTGCAGCGAAGATCGGCAAGATTTGTAAAGGGACGATACGATAATTATATTAGCGTAACCAGTCTATTAAATGAATTGAAATGGGAATCATTGTCAGATCGCAGGTTGAAATTTAGACTTAATCTCTTCCACAAATTCCAAGGCAATATTTTGAGTGATGATGTTAAAAATATTTTACGAACCCCAACTTACTATGGCAGACTGGACCATAATCATAAAGTTAGAGAAATTGATTGCCGAACTGACCGATTCAAAATGTCCTTTTTCCCTCGCACAATAAGAGATACGAATAACGGTAAATATGTCCTATCGGAGAGTAGCAATGAATAGCATTGGTAGCTGCATGTTGGTATGAGTACTTAAAGCTAACCCTACTAACAGAATGTTTTTGCATGTTTTCTTTGCAATTTCTATCTTTTTTAAATAGTGTAGTTCTGACTACTACATTAATACTATTCATTTTTTATGCATGATATGTAGTGCATGTTTGGTGAGCAATCACCCCCTGCCACACACCCTTGTGGTGGCTTGCAGGGTATTATGTAGATGTAGATGTAGATCATTCATTGGTTAGTAATGTTATTACATTAATCACGAACTACAGACCACTCCAGCAATATTTCACCTACCCATCCTTTTGCTAATGTACCTATTGTGGTCTCTTATAGTTCGGAGGAAAAATGACTTTATAAATCTATTAGTACTACAATCATATCAATTTTTCAGATCAATCTTTCTAATGTCATTTATCTGGTCAAATCTAGCTTAATATATAGGGATTTTTAATATATATATAATATCTTCAGCAAAAGCTATCCGTTTAAATTTCTGTAATAGATTTAATCTGTACTTTAACCTACAATGTGACATTCACGTACCTCTCCTGCGATTCCTACTAGCCAGCTAACCCAGGACTGAGAATCAATCTACTTTCGTAAATTGCGTGGATGATGTCTCTTGAGTCTCGTCAGAAGAGTCCGGGACCGACAGAATGGCTCCTTCTATAGGTTGCAAAATGGCTTTTGGAAACAAGCGTGTTTCCGAAGTCCGAAAATAAGGATCGAAGGATTTTATTTCGTAAGTGGCGAGTCATCCAGCGAGATTCCAGTCCCATTTGGCGCACCAGTGGCCAGCCTACTTGGAACAGGAGGACGTAAGGAAGCACTCTGGAAGGCAAGGGATTTCTCGCAACCAGCTCGCAAGCTTCGTGCAAGAAAGGGCGAAAGCTGTGACGGAAGTTCCTCATCCAAACTCAACAAATTGCCATTTGGCTTTATTCCTGTCCGTTTGTTCTCTCGTTAAAAATTGAGCAAGTCAGCGTAACGACCGACGCGACGTGGGCAATTCAAGATGCTCTCGCAAGTCAACGCGCAGTGGATCGTGGTTCCTGTAGTTCCGCCGAAATTAATTCGCCTTCGGGCGCAGTGGGAAACAATTGAATGCTGGAAGCCGCTCCTCACCCCCTTAAAAAAAGGTGCCCAATAGAACTCGCGCTGCGCCACATCTCCACATGATTTACATTTTTTCCGTTCACAATTCGATTCGACTTTTTTATCGCGAAAGCTTGCAAAGAACTATTTTTGCGATGGTAAATGAATAGATTATCTATGATATATAAATAACGTGGAATTCGTGAAAAACATTCATTCTCGAAAAGCTCCTCTCGAAGAGTCAACCTATGTGGGCTATACATATATTTTTATTTTAAAATCATTAAACAAAGCCAACCCAAACACATGAAGGGTGTTTGAATTAATGCAAAACGAGTGTTTACATCAGTGGATACTTAAAAATGTATCTAGTACAGATGTGCAGCTTTATCTGCGAAACGAAAAAATCACTATTGTTTTGGCAAGTAAAAATAGTTTTCAATTATCATCAACGAGTATTGTAGGTGATTTCGATTGAATAATATTTCTCGACTTTGAAATAATAGCAGGATGGGGAAAGATCTCACGTGAGGCTGCACTGTTAACTTTATCCATGGCAAAATATCATCTCAGTTGATTAGTAACTTTGAAAATCAGCATTGGCGAGAGAAATAAATCACTTTTGCGAGAAATAAATCCCCTTTGAGAAGAAAATACTAAACTATCATCTAACTTAGCAATATTCCAATTTATAGTCCAACACACAAAATGTATAATCAACTTATCCAACACTAGGTTGTGGGGAGTACAACCATTCAGCATCGCGGACGAAAATAATGCACCTATGATACAAAATTTAAATTATTTTTAAATATTTAGTTTAAAATAAGATTAGGGAGCTAATTTGTTGCTAAGTAGAAGCCGGAAATTTCGGATTAATTCGGATTCGATAAAAAAGGTAAACCATGTATTGGGCGGGATTTCTACAGTGTTGTCGATGATCTCGCTTTTGTGGCGATCGTCTGTTATTCGTTTACAGCTGATAAAATCTCACTTTTACTTTACAGTTACCGCTTTTACTGCATTCAGAGCATTTTGATCAATGCCCAGTAATGATGACGATAGATCATCCGATGCATTTGGCGGTTAAATGTCACAAAATGAATAAAAATCCACGCAGCATCGTGTTTACAAGCAAGACTTGTTAAAGGTCATTACGATTATTACAAGAGGTTTACGTTTTTAATAGAAGAACTATGATGGGAAGAGAAGAGTTTAATAGAAGAACTATGATGGAATTACTTTCAGAATGGAGGCTAAAATTTAGCCTAATCTTGCGTATCAAAACCTCTTAACTGAATTCGAATCTGATATGTTTGCAAATGACGTTAGAAATATATTAAGACCCCCTGCGTATTATGCCTGATTCGATCACATACACAAGATTAGAGAGGTGGATTATCGTACCGAAAGATTTAAAATGTCATTTGTCCCGCGTATCTTAAGAGAGTAGAAAAGTAATCATAACAAAGGGATAGCTAGGGGGAAATATTGTTAGAGTAGGCTGTAGTGTGAGAATGTTTTAACATTACTAACCCATTAATGCTAGGAATACAGATAAATGTGTTTAGAGGAGTGATTTTCTAACAAGTAATCACTTCATTACTATATGGATACAATCCCTCAATGTTTTAAATGTGGGGCACCTATATAGCCAGAATTTAATGTCCAATGTGTAGCATTGTTTCTGGAAGAGTAGATTCGCAGGTTGAAATTTAGACATCTCTTAAATAGGAAGAAGAGTTCTCGGGTTTCCAACCGGGTCCAAGTGTTTTTAGGCACCCTAAAAACACTTGGACCCGGTTTGGTGCCTAAAAACACTTGGACCCGGTTGGAAACCCGAGAACTCTTCTTCCAGTCTATTCGCCGGGAAAAACTGAGATCCTTCATCTCTTAAATAAATTCCAAGATAATATTTTCAGTGATGACGTTAAAAATATTTTGCGGACCCCAACTTTCTATGGTAGACTGGATCATGATTACAAAAGTAGAGAAATTGATTGCCGAAGCGACAGATTCAAAATGTCCTTTTTTCCTCGTAAAATTAGGGATATGAATAGCGGTAAATATGTCCAATACGAGTGTAGCAATCCATAGCAGAGTTAGTCGCATGTTGGTACAAGGACTTGAAGGTAACCCAACTAACCACATGTTTTTGCATGCTTACTTTTCTATTTTTTATCTTTTTTAAAAGTGAATTTTAGACCAGTAATTAACACTAATCCTTTTTTATTCATGAAATGTAGTGTCTGTTTGGTGAGAATTCAACCCCTGTCGCACACCTTTGTGGTTGCTTGCAGGGTATTATGTAAATGTAGATGTGAATCCATGTAGTTGCACGTGACTTTTACATCGAATACGTTTCCATGAAGTGCCTAGTAGCATTGTAGCTGTTAGATTCACGTAAGTAGTGCATGTATCTGGATACCTTTACCCCCTGTCATACACACTCGCGGTGGCTCGCAGGGTATAGCGTAGAGTTGATGTAGATTCCTACTGTAAATAACCGAAATTGAGTTCAAAGCTGTTTCATAGATGAACTTAAAGGAGGAAAACCTCAATGATATCATCATCATATCATTAAAGGCACATTTTGGAGCCCGATCGAAAATGACTGCGGGCATTTCACGTCTTCCGCCTCGAAAGGATGCATCCTTTGGGGAGGAGATCCGTGAACTTCCAAGTCATGTCTCACACTTCTCGTCCGGGGCGTGAAGAACCACTCGAGGGGACCAGATCAAAACGTAAGGAGAAGCAGATACGGTGGAGAGTGGCGTGCAGCAATAGACAGCTCCTCGTGAGTCTAAGTCGCCGGGACTGTTCCCTCTGCGGTTGTTAACCTTCCCTTCGGATCTCTCTCCGTCGTGAGAGTTTTAGAGCCGAGAGATCCCACGGTACCTCCTTGTTTAATTAATTGTAGTCGTGTGAAAGTGCTGTTTTTCCATTTCTTGAAGCAGTATGAAGCACCTAGGTCTTTCGTTTTTCAGAACATACCGGATTCGTGCCATATATCTACATAATAACCTGCAAGCCACCATAATGGCGTGTGGCAGGGGGTGAATTCACACCAAACATGCACTACATACCATGCATAAAAAAGTATTAGTAATAATATACAAGTCAGTACTTCGCAATTTAAAAAAGATAAAAATAGATAAGCAAGCATGCAAAAACATGCTGTTAGTTGGGTTACCTTCGAGTTCTTATACCAACATGCAACTAACTATGCTATCCATTGATACACTCGTATTGGATATTTTTACAACTATTCATATCCTTAATTGTACGGGAAAGAAAGGACATTTTAAATCTGTCAGTTTGGCAGTCAATTTCTCTAATTTTGTGATTATGGTCCGGTCTACCTGAGTATGTTGGAGTTAGAAAATTTTTTTAACGTCATCAGTGAAAATATTATCTTGGAATTTATTTATGAGATTAAGTCCAAATTTCAACCTATGGTCTGTTGATGATTCCCGTTTCAGATATTCCAATAGACTGGTTACGCTTGTATAGTTATCATACCGTCCCTTTACAAATCTTGCCGATATTCGCTGCACAAGTTCATGTTCATTATTTAGGCCTATTTCTTATGGATCCCATATACTGGCAGTGTTCACTCCCTTTCGATCACCTAAGGTGATTATCTAAGTTAGGTTACCAGTTGGTCAATTTCATCCAAAGACTGCTTCAACCACACGTCAAATTAACTATTCACCGGTCCAGCGAAGATGATACCTAACGCCAAGAATCGGCGGATCGAGCTAAACAAAATGTTCCAATGGCTTTACCGGGAATATGCCAAAACGCATACGGCCCAACAGAATCAATCCTCGAGGATAAATTGTCAAAACAATGGGAAGAACCACCATTTCTGACAAATTCACAGTAAGAGTAGATGAAGTAAGAGCACCCAAAACCGTGATCTTCAAAGATTGCGTTGAATTTTCTGCTTGAGTCTCCGCGTGTTATTCTGCTCTGGTAGAATATTCAACTCACTTAAATGTTAGATGATTTCATACAATGGGGTTTATTATTTGTTGAACTTGATTCCAATTAAGTTCAACATTTTGTTGAACTTCATTGGATTCTAGACAAGGTGACTCAAAGGAAAGCTTCAGATTTTACGCCGATGTGGTTATTCGTTACGCTACGGTAGGAATAAGCGTAAACAAGTGAGAATGAGTTTCACATGGATGGATGGATAAGGATTCTTAATGGAAGAAAATTACATCAGATATGCAAAGCGATTAAATACTTTATGCTTGCTCTACACTAATTTTGCCAGTGATCTTCTTTCTTCGCAAGAGAGCAGTCTGGAAATTTAAAGTTCGAATCAAACTGCTAATATTGTACTCGGAGTTTGCGAGAACAATATGAGAAAGAGGACCTTATCATTTTAGTGAAACGTATAATCATCGCGTGTATCACTAAAAAGTGGCTAAAATAACAGGTAATATAATAATTGGGTTCCGTTAATTGCCCATCAGTCAACTTGCGCTCGGAAAATCTCGCACGGGGAGCGGGCAGTGGGAAACACTCGCTGGATCTGGGAGAATTTCGCGTGAGAATGCGAACCTCTGGTGTTGAAGGCCCCGAAGTAACTGTGTAGCCGTGCACGCACCACCGAGAGGTCAGTCACTTCGGAAGGGGAAGGAATCGCCATTCTCGTGAAAAAATAAAAACTTCGGAATTGTTGAAAAGAGAAGATGAAGAAAACCTTTTGGCGGAACGGCTTTCGCGGAGAGGGGGAAGGCGCCAAAGGGAGAACGGCATAAATTAAGAGGGAGGAGAGTCCCGCAGGGGTGGATTCGGAGAGGGCGTCCGTCTTAGAAGTCCTCCCGCAGACAAGCGAAAAAACAGCTGCGGAGGAAACATGCAAAAAGAACGAAGAAGGGGGAAGTGAGAGAGCCGCTCGAGAGGAGAGGGCTGTCTCCGAGGGTTCCCCGTTGCCCTGCCACTTGGAAAGAACGTCCAAGGCGGATACATGGGGATTATTGCATCTACATCAAAAACCATAAAGGTGTGTGGCAGGTGGTGAATTCACACCAAACATGCATTACATACAATGCTTAAAAAGGATTAGTAGCTATATTACAGTTTCAAATAAACATTTTTAAAAAAGATTAAAATAGCGAAGCAAGCATTCACAAACATGCTGTTAGTTGGGTTAGCATAAAGTCTTATACCAATATGCAACTACTGATGCTGATTCAAAATGTCATTTTCCCCCCGTACTATAGGAGAACAGAATAGGCAGCATAGCAAAGGGATATGTAGTTGGAATATTTAAGAGTATTTTGTCGTGCATGTTGCATGTATTAACAACTAATCCCTTATTACTATGTAGATACTAACAGCATAGTTACCTGAGACCCTATAGTAACATGTATGCATATTTATAGTGCATGCTTGGTGATCTTCACCCCCTGCCACATATCCTCGCGGTGGCTTGCAGGGTATCTACATCTACATCTACACGATACCCTGCAAGCCACCGCGAGGGTATGTGGCAGGTGGTGAAGATCTCCAAGCTTGCACTACTAACATGCACTACTAATCGTAACTGTATCGTTTAGATGTATATGCTATCCAGTGATACACTCGTATTTTGCCATTGGATATATTTTATGATGATGGATATATTTACAGCTATCCATACCCCTAATTATACGAGATAAAAAGGACATTTCGAATCTGTCAGTTCGACAATCAATTTCTCTAATTTTGTGATTATGGTTTAGTATACCATAGTAAGTTGGAGTTACCTAAATATTTTTAACGTCATCAGCGAAAACATTGTTTTGAAATTTAGTTAATAGATAAAGTCTAAATTTCAACCAACGATCTGACATTGATTCCCATTTCAATTCATTTAATAGACTGGTTACGGTGATAAGGTTATCGTACCGTCCCTTTACAAATCTTTCCGATTATTGCTTCACAGGCTCCAGTGCATTATTTAGGTCTATTTCGTAAGGATCCCATACACTGGCAGCGTATTCCAAATGAGGTCTAACAAGGGAAAAATGGAAAAAATTACGTATCCCCCCAAGAATTTCTGTTTCCTAGAAGAAAGCATCACTCATACTCCCTTTCTCCGTGGTCGAAGTTTTGATTTTATGACGACATCCTGCAATAATAAAAGGCGCGACTAAAAATTTGTTGTCACGAAATTTGGATTTGACCAAAACTGGTAACGAATCCCGTAGCCATTAAAATAGCCTCCTCTTTAACATTTTTTCCATCAATGGACTGTGAATAATTTGAAGGGCTTCCAGTATTATCATCGCTCACTCTTGAAAAACTGAAAAAATTGAGCTCTTACGCCCCACGGTATATTTTTTTACGACCTACTCATAATTGATCCATTTGAGATTCGCATTTCATAAACACTGTCCGTTCACTCAATTGAAAATCAGCCCGAGGGTTGGTTAATGGTTGAGAGTGCCACAACCGGCTTTGGTAGTAAGTTCAGTGACCCGCCGTCGGCCTGACAACTCGGAGAGTTCGGAAGTCTGTCTGGATCGAGGATATTAAGTTCCTCCTCGGATGATTCAGGTCGCAATTCACTCAGTTTTCGCGTGACTAAGAACCTAATTTCGCTGCTCTCTACTTTTTACCCGGCAATTCGCCGCGAGGGTGTGTGGCAGGTGATTGCTTAATATTATTCATACGCTTCCATCACTCACACAATTATATTTTTAGTAACTAGTATATTACCGGTTTTTATCGTTCAGTTAATTATGTTCAAGTAGGAAAATAAACCGCCTCACATGCAACGCCGTTTTTAGATTCGTATTATCAGTCTTATCACGCGGACAGACAACGCATTATCAGAAAATAGCTCGCATTGAGTGGAGCCCGAAGGCGAATGGAGATATTTTCGAGTATGGGCAACGGGAAAACTTCATTTCCCAGGGTCATCCGCGGTTCCCTGTTACAACCTGTCTCCCAGAAATTCGTGCCGCATGGGTTGAGGCTTCGGTATCCACGGAAGGACTTGAAAACGTGACCCTCTCATCAACCGAACTCTATAAAAATCAAGTTCAATGCTGACCAGCAACAAGGAAAATCTGCAGCATGACCGTGTTTTCATAGCGCACGCGAATTTATTGTTTCTTCGTGTGGAACACACATAGCAGGGGGTCGACGTAATCGGCTTGAGAGCCTTATGACGCTTTATGGCTAATAGCACGTGGCTCTGATGTAAGATTACAAATGAGAATAAAACGACCATAGCTACATTTATAAAAGCATACATTGGTATCTGCAAATGAATCTTAGTTTCATGTGCTTGTAATAGTGCCTTTAATTAAAGTCGATTAGTACATACATCTATATTAAACCCTGCAAGCCACCATTAAGGTGCGTGGCTAGGGGTAGTAGTTAAAACCCGAATATAAACTTTCTCTGGAAATAAAATCTGATTATTCACACAAAGTAAAACCTATTAGAGCAGTTTTTCGGTGTTTTTTTTCATTTTAATTATTTTTTAATTAATGCTATCACTTTTCATTATATTACAGTAAATCTTACGTGTTAGTAAAAAAAATATTTTTATGGCTCCCGAATAACTTAAAAACAGCGATGAGGGAACGGTTTGACCCTTCCGTCTCAAAGGTTTGCTGAACCTTGGAATTGATCAATTAACTTTAATGTGGAGCGTAGCATAGCATAGTTCTAGTACCTGATCCCAGCATTTGGGTGTGGAGAAGAATAGAGGATGGGGGCTGGATGGAGAGGAAGACGAGGCAGGAAGATGGGTTAAGTATGGTGGGATAGAGGAAATAATTATGGTATATACGACTGTGATGATGGTTGGAGAAACAAGAACACAACGAAAGTGGGTGGAGGGCGTGTCGAGAAGGAACGGAGTGTTGAAGAGAGTGGTGGAAGAGAGGAGAAAGGAGAGACGATTTTAATGTTGAATACGTAGATGGGATCGGTAGAGAAGTTAGAGGCGGATAAAGACGGACGGTTATAGAAAAAGTTAGTGCGAAATTAATTTTTCGTTAAGTGCTTAAGTTAACTTAAAGCCCATGAGGCGTTTATGAAAAAAGTAGCGTGGACTGGACGCCATCTACCTATCCGTCTTTTTTTTTTAGAACAAATCGCGAATGGTGAGAGTTTAGCGTATTCTTCAACACTCACTGTTGGAAAGGGTCTGGCTATCTCATGTCATATATGAATGAAAATTGCCGTGCAGTCTGGAGGAAAAGGAAGTAGATTTCTGTTGCATGTTTATTATCCCATGATGCACGACAAATAGTAACAAAACACTGACGAAAGACGCTGAAACAAATGACTACGACCAGTAGCGTCCCAAGGTTACCTTGGCGCCCGGGGCTAACTAGATGGTAGCCGCCCCCCGTAGAAAAAAAAATATTTTTTCTTAAACTAAAAAAGATGTTTTCAATTTTGCCCCCCCCCCCTTTACGGCGCCCGGGGCGGCCATCAGTTCAGCAATCTATTTCTCTAATTTTGTGATTATGGTCCAGTCTACAATAGTAAGTTGGGGTAATATATACCGCAAAATATTTTTAACATCACTGAAAATATGGTCTTGGAATTTATTTAAGAGATTAAGTCTAAATTTCAACCTGCGATCTGACAATGATTCCCAATTTAATTCATTTAATAGACTGGTTACGCCAATAAGGTTATCATACCGGCCCTTTACAAATCTTGCCGATCTTCGCTGAATGCTTATGCGTAGCAGAAATTCTGGGACACTATACAGGAATTATATAATTAATGGACGATTTGTTCATTACCATCCATACTACGTAAATAAAAAATTGTAATACAATCGTGTATTGCATTAAACACATGAGATAAGTACATATGTTTTCGCCAAGTATTCATTTAACAACTTACCTCCACGCATAAACAGATAAACAACGCCCATAGTTATACCGTGCCGTGGCGTCATGCGATGACGTCGTCTTTTTAAGCTGCCGACAAGGTACAATTTTCAAAGCATGATATCTTTGTAACACAACTTAATTCTTCAGCAAAATTTTCGCCAAGCACATTTTAGCTAATGAACTGCACATTCAAAGAGTTATAAAAAATAGTGCATGTTCCCCAATGGGGAACTATTTTTTTCCTATTATTAGGAAGTATTATCAAAAACAAAAAAACATTATTCCCCTCAACATCTAGCCGCCGCCGTGGCGTCCGTTCCCTTCGCCTCACGTGAGGAGGACCCCCAGGGGTGAGAGCAGGGGGGGAGGGGGCAACGATCGATGTGCAGAGGCAACAATGGGGGGTGGGGGGGAAGGGAGACCCTTCTTGCCTCCGCTCGGGGTTGCCGTGGCGCTTCCACCTCCCTCCAGGAATACCTGTAGAACCGGTCTCGCGGAAAAAGCGTGATGGGTGGAGGAGGCGTTGACCTTCGCTGACCAGAGGATGGGGAGAGGGAGAGGGGGGTATGTGAAAGGGATGAATGTAATGGAGAGAGATGGATTCCAGTGGGAGGCAGGGGACCCTTTAAAAGTGGAAGGCTGAGGCGACGGGGGATTATGATTCCCGTGAGTGGGGTGGGGAGAGGGAGGCGGGAAAGCAATTATAGGCACTCCTGGGAGGGGGGGGATGACTGGTGGTGCAAGGCCAGACCTCAACCCCTGCCATTCTGACTAACATTCAATGCATTTTGCACAAAGGCGCAGCTTCAAATCTAACAGTCACTATAGTTAAAATAATTTAGCAACCACTATAGGTAAAAAAATACATGCTACAGCTACAGATAAATTCATAAAAACAAATACAAAATTGAACCATCCCTGAAATTAATAGATCTTTGTCCATTGCATTATTTTCCTCCTTAATCAAAACACTTCCTCTTAAATTAGCTTTGTTGTCTTAACTTAAACATGTTACTGCATCATTATATTACTATAGGACATTACGAAAGCCCTCACCTATACGACATTAAATATGCTTTTGTAGTTAACATAAGAGTATAGTGTTGCCTTAAATTGAAAAAAAGGTAAGCGAGCCTTTTCACTGAATTTAATGCAACACTGCACTTCTAGATTAGTTATGAATGCATATTTAAAGTTGTATAGGTGAAGGGGGTCATGATGGCCTAGTGGGTAGAGCACTGAGCTACAGACAGGAGGGTCCCGGGTTCAAATCCCGGGCCTTTCTGGACGCCCCCACCTTAACTCCTCGCGATTCGATTTTCTGTGTATACGAAGTTTGTAGGAAATTGCAGGTGGCCCAGGGAAAGGAACTGGCCACCCTACCCTGAATGTGTGAATTTCACATGCCATCTCTGAGTTGAATCACTGAGTGAGTGAGGTGAAGGTAATCCATCAGGGGTGGACTGGGTACCCTCTTGCCCTGGCGGCTGCATTGTGGTCAAAGGGCCCCAATAGATAAAACAACCCCTGCCATCCCCCCCAAAAAATGAGAGAACTCATTCAGGTTAGCATGTTTATTGATTAAAACACACCTGTTCAATTACCAATTTAAAAAAAAACCGTCTTTTCAAATCTTCTGATGTTTGAGTAAACATATCTACAATTTATTTCTGCTATATTAAAAGCTAACAATCTTTCAACACTTTCAACAAGGCCCAGGGCCATGGTGGGGATTTCCACCCATCTGCCCTTGCCAAACCACAACTGATGGTCGTAACGTCATATAGGAATATAGTAATCAAGTAGGTAACATGTTTAACCCATTGGCTTAATATTTTTTAATCCTTTTTTGCCACTTAGTATTTCTCTATATTATATTGAAATCATATTATGTACTTATTTTTAATCGATTAAAAAACATGTTATAGCCCAATTAAGGATTTTTTGCGTGAAGAGAATATTAATTATTCATGATGTGAAAATGAATCTCTAAAAAATGAATTTTCACTCTAATGTGAAAAATCTGTGAATGATGAAAAGAATATAATAAATAAATAAATTAAGGGACCCGGCGATTCGCTGGTTCTTTAACGGAAGGCCAAGTTCTGCCAGCTGGCGAATGGCCATCTCTTCAAGCCAATGGTTAATTAAACACAATAAAATTAAACCATCACTGAAATAAATAGCTCTTTATCCATTGCATCCTTCTCATCTTTAATCAGTAGACTACCTCATAGATTAACTTTATTGTGATAACTTAAACTTGTTATTTTATCACTATAATCCTATAGGACATTACAATTAGACTCACATCTACAACATTACATATGTATTTATTGTTGAAATAAGACTATAATGTTGCCTTAAATCCAATGAAAGGGCCTCTCTGACAGTTTTTGGATTATGGTCAAATAGACGAATAATTATTTATCAGTAGTGATGGCCGGATCGGATCCGTCGGATCCAAAGATCCGCGGATCTTTCATTTTACTAGGTTCCAGATTGGGATCCAAAGACACGGTGTAAAATCGGATCCGGATCGTAGATTTTAAATTTTCGCGGCTTAGCGGTCGAAGTTCCCCGTGAATGGAATGTAGGTGCGGTAGATATTGACAAGAAGAGGATGTGTAACTCAGGTCACGAAATTAGATGAAAATGTTCCCGTACAATTAGAAGCAAAATAAAAAAATATGACTTTTTTCCTCATTACCCCGGTATCGCGGGAAAAATTACGTGGGATGTCACGCGGGTAGCCTACATTCACCGGGATCAGGTGGACAACAAGAGCTAGTTTACTGTGCGAAGTTCGATCCCTATCGCAGTTTAATTTTTCTTTCAGTTATTGCATCGAAAATGTTACATCTTCAATTTAAAATCATTACATATGAATACTCACTTTATTATACTTTTGTTGTTTAAATTAGATTTACAAATGTACCATTAATAAATTAAGGATGGTCGGGTCGGATCCACGGGTCTTTCACTTCATTCGCTACTGAAATCATATCCGAAGACAGTAAAAATTCAGATCCGGATCGGAGATGTGAAATTTTTCGGCTTAGTGATCGATGCGCCCCGCGAATGGAATGTTCCTACGTATGGCAGATACTGGCAAGGAGAGGTTGTGTAACTTGGTCACGAAATGAGAAGATTTTTTCCGTGCCACAAAAACAAAAATACTCGTCGTGACTTTTTTCTCCGTAGGCCCGGATACGCGAGAAAAAAAATAAAGCCGAATGTTACGCGGGTCGCCTACATTCGCCAGATTCCCGTGAACCTATGATAGCGTAGTTGCTAAAAATGAGGACTAGTGTACTGCCGGTCGCGAGTTCGAACCTTAACACTGCCTAGGAATACTCTACATGCTCCCCACATGTCATTCTACTTTTTTCTTGCAAACCCTTGCAAATGGAGAAAAGATCCGAGACTTTTTTAAAATTTTGTTTATAGTAGCATGAAGAAAGGCTAATTTCATTTCAAGATCAGAGTTACACAACCTCTTCTTAGGAGTACAAAATTCTCAAATTTCATTTCAAAGGTTATTTTTAATAAGACATAGCAAAATTACTAGTTTAGCAGCTTTAAATATTCTAAAATAATTTTTTCGTCTTAAAAATGGAATCCCCATATATTCCATGAATGGGATCTCTTGGCCGCATTAAAAATGTGTTTTGTTTCTAAAAAAGAATGTGAAAGCATTCAAGGATTTGATTAATAATTGGAAAATAATTCCTTTATTAATGAAAATGAACTTATAATTTTTCTTTTAACTGCACTCTAAAGAATAGTTGTACAGGTTTAAAAATGTATTGCTTGATGAGTATATAATAAGGAAGGTGATCTTTATATTAGAAGTAATAAGATATAGTTATTGCATCCGTAAA
Organism: Platycnemis pennipes; assembly: GCA_933228895.1. NCBI lineage: Eukaryota > Metazoa > Arthropoda > Insecta > Odonata > Platycnemididae > Platycnemis > Platycnemis pennipes. The sequence goes on along the minus strand of OW121854.1, from coordinate 118,528,114 downwards.
TCTTGATCCAGGAAAATATTATCCACATAGATGATAGGAAGTTGATTTTTTCTACAATAAATTTACCTGTTTTTTTGGTAATTCTATTGTTGCTATATTTATATATTTATTAAAAATCTAGGATTAAAAAATGAATGAAATTCTCAATCGAGTATCTGAAACTAAGGATCTGAAACCGAGATAAAGTACTGAAACCCAGGTAAGGAGACGGTTTCGGATCCGGATCTGACAAAAAAACCTGGATCAGTCCATCACTATTTATCAGAATGAAGAAGTAGGTATCTAGGAAGTGGGATGCTCAAAAGAATCTAAGAATATGCTGGCAACTTGGAGAGAAGCATCCTTTTATTTTAAAATTCGGGGTTTCTGTGAGGAGGATGAGGTTGAATGGGAGTGTTTAGACAAGTAGGTTTGGAGAGGAATTAAGGAAACGAGTTGGATGGGGAGAATGAGGAATAAAGGGTCAGAGCAGGAAGAGGTGGAAAGCAATGTGTTTTGGGTGAATGGAAAGAGGAAGTGGATGAAGGATGCATTTGGCCAGATTTTGAATGCTTTTGCAGAAGGAACATTGAACCTTGGGAGAGCAGGGAAAGAGTGGAGACTCCAGATGCCATGAAGAGAGAGAAAAAATATGAAGAACTATAAGTCAGGGACAGTTTCAGGCAAATGGAGTTTAATGCGGTCATAAATGCTACATGTATGCAGCATATATTTAAAGATGCATACTTAACTTTATGCAACTCACTCACAGGAAAGGAATTTCAAGTTGTATGTTCCATGCTACTTTATTATTATCGACCGTGGTTTTGACAAATACTTACCTATTATGTCATTATCATAGTACAGAATTTCTATGGAAGAATCCTTTTATCCTCCAGATTTGCTAAACATTTATTGTAACGTAACCATACCAGCACTTTTGAACCTGATGCTCTACATATACAATGTAGAGGTAAAAAAATTAGTTTCTAAACCTTTAAACGCCGGATTTAAATGTCCTTTGAAGTCCCTCACTGCCAGATTTAAATTGGCTGTCTCTGCCTACCCTGGATTTAAATAGCCAAAAATGGCACTTTCGGCAGTGAGACTATCCAAATAGCGTGCTAATATTGGCACTTTCGGCATTTAAGGGTTCAACAATATGAAATAATAAATTCAGATAAAATTTTTAAACTAGTAAATGATATTACTTTTGACTGGAATTCACCTTGAATGGCCTAGAAATTTCTAGTTGTTCTTTCTGTGAATCACAGCCATTGCCTTTCCGGGGATGTCTTCTCATCTACTTCCCACCCCACTCCTCCCTCAAAGACAAAAAAAAACCCTACCAGGCATTAGCTGTGTTTCTTTACCCCCCCCCCCCCCCCCCCACTTCTGCTGAACCTCCCACCCTGGTTGGACTATTTAAGGCTGCTTCCAAAAATATTTTGTTCCTTGATAATGACATTATATTTGTCGACACCATGGTCGACAGTAATAAAAGAGTATGGAAGGTTCTAACTTGTAAATCCTTTCTTTTAGCCCATTTCTGTTGCTGCTAATCTACATATCTTAAGGTCACCCAACCATATTAGCTTGTGCAATGGGCCACAGGGCAAAGACCCACAAGGTTTCAGTTGTTTAAATTTCTAAACCTCATTCCCTATGTTATTTCAAAGCAAATCTCCATCCAGTCCCCCCTCCAGTTTTCACTAGCAGGAAGTATAGTATCATTTCTATCCATAACTATTTTTGTCATATAATTAAACAAGAAGTCAGCGATAAGCATTAAAAACCTTTTCGCTAAACAGGTTCCGGAGCCAGTGTCCAAGGATTCAGAGGGCCCTGAGGTGTACAGCTTGCACATTCGATCTGATGTCAAGTATCGCTATGCCACTACACTTGTTACGAGCCGAGTTGTCAACAGGGGAGCGAAAGCAGCCGAAGTGGCGTTCCAGTTTGTTCTGCCAGAAAAGGCCTTCATTTCTGGATTCCTAATGTGAGCACTAAAAACGGAGGGAGTAGGATACATTTTGAAACAGGAGCATGAGAAACAATTTAATGCTTTAAGTATTTATGAGAGAATTAACCATACATCACTTGTGCTAATTCGTTTCACTCTCTCATGGCTTAAAATCCTGGAAAATTAAGTCCAGCATTTGTAATATTTCTATGATTATTGTTTGATTACAAATGAAAAGACAAAAAAATAATAATTTAAGGAACTTCTTCCCTGGAAAATTTCTTACTGAAATTCATTTTGAATCATATATTTAAAAAAAAAATGAATTTGACTGCATCTGATATCAATATTGAGGTGCTTAACAAAGCAGGTGTGCAAACACCCTGAATCATGGGGGCAAACTCCTTGACAAATCTGTATAGGTGGGTAAAGGGTTGGGTTGTCCAGAGCCCTATTCTACATAAGTGAGCTGGAGAGGGGGTGGAAGATCCACCTTCTCCGCATAAAATTTTGCACAGCATTCAAAATCAGAGTGGAGTCACTAGGGATAAAGGCGGAAATAATTTTACAAATCGGGTAATGTTCATTTAAAAGTGAGCCACAACCTCTGATTTCTGGGGGGTGGCGACTAGCCCCCCCACAGTCATGCTTGAGGGGCAATGCCCCCCTGCCCTCCCCCATTGTTGTGCCCCTGCAACAAAGTCATTATATGATGCGGGAACAGCAATTTTTCCCAAACAAGAATGAAAACTTTAATAGATGTTGCATGCAAAGATGATAACTCTTCAGATTAAACTCTTACACTCTTAAAATCACTGTAGTGGGCAAGAAGTTGAGGTAGACACAGGTCTGAATGAAAAGCCCATCAGTATAAACTTCATATTCTCAACTCATTTCAAAGTCATTTGATGAATTGCAGAGTCAAACAAGGTGATGTCAAATCTAACATAAATTAGGAGAGGAGGTACCATGAAACTAAAGTCATAGCCTAAATATAGTTAATTATCATGTAAGTAAATACAAGCCCCACTGGTAATGATGTAATCAAGAACATTTCGCCATGCATGAGATCATTCATAAAGAGAATGGTAGTTAAAATTCTAAATTGTGAAATGCTACATCTTTTCCAGTACCTAGCCTTAACAGATTTTGAGTACCAAAAATGGATAACAATTTTGGAAAACCTCTGAATACTCAAGAATACATAGTATTCTTTTTGTCGATTGTGAATGGATTGTTTTTTGTAAATAATGGCACTAACTATGGGTTATTTAATTTAGGGAGGTTAAAGAAAAGGTTTATAAGGCATATGTGAAAGAGAAGGAAGAAGCGAATAAGGTGTACCAGGCAGCAGTTGAGCAAGGGCACACAGCAGCTCAGGTGGCCGTAAGGTGAGTTGATCTCCTCTCTATCAGTCTCTGCCCTAATCCAGTTTGAAATTAGTGGTTGATATTTAACTGTAGTAAAAAATTGAGAAAATATTCCATGTGCCTATGATTCCATATTTATGGAAAGCTATTCAGCTTGGTTTTCACTTAGTGATTAATTCAAATATTGACTCATGTACTTTTTCTTAAGAAAAATCAATATGAGAAAATTGCTTTATTGAGAGTGGTGGAACTGGCAGTGTAATTAGCCATGAGCTTTTACCCACATTCCCCTATGAAATAACTGTTAATGGCCTATTGGAATGAAAATGATCAATCATGTCTATTTCCCAACATGTTCATTTTAAAGTGATTCATTTGAGCTAAGGAGTAGATGCTAAAATACTATTAGCTGGTAAGCAAACATTCTGCTCTCTTATTGAAGCTATAATTTTTTTTCAGTGCAAGGGATTCAAACTTATTTGCTGTATCAGTGAATATTGAGCCTATGACTAAAATGACCTTCAATCTCACTTATGAAGAGCTGCTGACACGACGCCTTGGCTTTTATGATCATATTATTCATCTTGTAACAAGTAATAAGGTAATTGAAATTTTTTGTAATCTGTGAGTAATTCATCCCTTATTTTGCAATATTACTTAAGAAACTTGAAGATAGCTACGTATATATGTACTTATTTTTCACCTTTAGTAGCTTCAATGAATGATGCTAATTGCTTGTTTAACTACTAACTGCTTGTTTTGATATTAAATTAATTTCTTAAAATAATAAGTTTATATGATATTTCATAAATACCTATTAAAAATCATCAGGCCTTATAGAATATAATATCAACAGCTGACTTCCAGGAAAATTTATGTTGATGGTACTTTTTGTCTCCGTAGGTGGTTCGTGATATGAAAGTAGAAGTCTCAATTGAAGAACCTCAGAATGTCACTACTATCAAAGTACCTGAGCCAGCTGAAAATAATGAAATTGGAAATGTACCATCGGGTTAGTTGAAAACCATTACATTTTTTGCCTAATAGGTAGGTAGGTATCTTTCAATGCCAACTTCATTTTCCAGAAAAGCACACTCCTGGAAATTGTCATTAAAATTGTTCTTACAGAAGGTAAAATTTTAGATCTCTATTCTGTCATTCGGTAGGTAGGTACTTATTACCATAATTTTTGTACACCTGAGCTAATCTGCATGTTCCTTCTTCAGTATCAGAATAAGTTTGGTATTTCAAAATGAAAAGACACTTGTTTAAGTTTGACAAGTTAGCAAGGTGTCCAAAAACCCCTTTAGTGAAGCCATTAATCAGATACATTGCATTTATGTGTATACCTTTGATAAATCCATCAAGTGATTTCAATTCATTTAACTGCATAATTGCAAAATTATCATATTTAAGTACAAACATGTTGAAGAACTTAATTTTCATGTGACAAGAGTGTGTAACTTCAGATAGGAGGAACTAAGCATAAAAAAATAGCTGTCATCATTATTACTTTATCATCTGGGGTTTATATACTCTTTAATCTAGCCTGCATTCCCTATTAACAAAGAGAAAATGTTCAACAGTGACACTGTGGGTAAGAAGGGGAAAAATAAACTTAAGAAGGAATTGGTATATGACAGATGATGCCTGTGAATAGAAGGAAGTCTTGAACAAAATGTAACAGTTCACAGAAAACAAGGGACTCCTAAAAAACTCAAAATTAACAATGCCAACAACAGAATGTAGGAACAAGTGACTCTCTAGCTTTGCATGGTCAGGAATATTTGCCATCCTGAGTGCTGCTTGAGCATATTGCAGACAATGAGATTAAACTTTGCTAATTCATTTTTATTATTCCTCTGTGTAGAAGAACTTGTTAAAATTACAAGGCCAACACCAAAGAGTGCACTTATTACATATGCACCATCACTGGAACAACAGAAAAAACTTCTGGAGAAGAAAAAGACGAATGACAATTCTCTGCCGAACAATATTCCAGAGGAGACCTCTACTCAGCGGCTTAGAGTGCAGTATGACGTTGATCATCATTCTGCCAGTGGTGATGTCCTGGTGAGTTAATGTTCTCCCTCTTCTTCACTCATTTGGGGTGATTGAGAACCTAAGTAGTTCTAAGAATTAATCACTTATTTCTTAAATTACTTAATAACTCAGTGATGATATTAGAGGATATGATATGTCAAATGAATATGCTCCTTAGAATATTAAACTGCATTGAAATGATTTGGAAATGATTAGATAAGGTAAAGAAATTTTGTAGAAATTACAAAACAAAATTTTTGAACATGATGAAGTAAGTCTAATATTTCGCTGCTTCCAAAGTGAATACACCTGAAAATATTGTAACAAATTGCTACTTTCATTTTATCTGTCTTGATAATTAAGTTCTTTTGACAGAAGTGAATGAGACATAAATGTAAATAGCTAATACGTATTGCAAAATACAGTAAAACTCGTTTAAAATGAATTTTAGGGGACCGACGATAAAAGAGGCAATAATTGGCCAAGGGACCAAAGAATAGTGCACTATAGCAGGGTTTTCATATCATCCTTACTTGTTATATGCGGGGTATTTAGCATATGCATTCTTAGGAAACTCATCTTGTTATAGATGGGATTTTGTTACATGCGTGATCATTATAAACGAGTTTTACTGTATATAAATTGGAAGAATGGTTAACTGTAATCTAGCTCCAGGCGTTCAACAGCAGTAATGAAATTATATAAGGGAGGTAGGTACATGATATTTAAACTTCCACACAGCCTCACTCCACTGCCAAGCAGTTTTTATGGACCTGACAGCTGGAAACTCACTGAAGGCATTGGTTCATCATTTTACTAAGTAGCTTCTGGGTTAAACCATACTCTTAACTTTCATTCTTGCGTACTATCAGCTATGTGGTATAAGCAAGTTCTTTATGATAATCTTGCCAGTTTTAACCTAATAATTACCAATGTTAGGTATCAAAATTATGTAGTAATCATAGCATAACTGGTAGTCTACACTAAAAGGGGGTTAGAAAAAAAAACTTCGTTGCATATACACAAGGATACAAGAGAATTTTTACCTTCACAAAACACATATGAATTCAATGCATCGTGGTAGTTATTGGCTCAGTGCCTGTAGTCTTGACACATTGACTCTTTTTATATGGCAATAGAAACTTTTATAAAAATTCTTTAAATAATAATAAATTTATTGTGATGGTAGTGGGTAATGCAAAAAAATTGTATTTGGTAATGTCTTTAGGAATGTGCCTTTAAAAATATTGCAAGGCACAGTATTAGAAATCTCCCCATTATATTCACAACTTTTTTGACTATGCATATCTCCATGAACCAAATGCTAAAAAGTATTTTGACAGCAAAACATTTCCAATATGTAAAAAGTTTTGGCCAAAGACTTGAAATGACTTAGTTTTAAAATGATATTTATCTGATTTTCTTAGACTTTTAGCATCAAGAGCTGAAGGTAGCACTCCCTTTTCAGTAATACATTATTCACCAGCCAAACTATGGTGAATATTATTTGAGTTGGAGAACCAATACATATTGATTACTGTTTAAAATGATATTACTGGCAAATGTTGTAGGTACCTACCTGGTTAGATGTATGTATGTACTTTAAATGAAATAGCATCTCTAAAAAATCAATCTTCTAGAGCTTGAATACTAATTTTGAAGTCTTCGTGATTATATATTAATAAAATAAACTTCTTTTCAGTTACGAGATGGATATTTTGTCCATTTCTTTGCACCAACTGAAGAGAGTGTTGAAGAATCAAGAAAACGACACAAACATGTTATTTTTGTTCTTGACACTTCTGGATCAATGTGGGGACGAAAAATTCAGCAGCTGCAAGAAGCTATGGCACTCATTCTAGACTCTTTGAATGACAAAGGAGATTATTTCAGCATTGTCCAATTCAGTGACTCAGTGAAGGTTGGGAAACTTATTATGTAGTTGAAATGTCTTAGATCATCATGTGAATTTAAAAGGTCTAGAATCGAAGTTACAGTGGCATTGATACTGGTACTGATTTTTTTAGGAGTGGTCTCCATTAACAAGAGAGTCGGAAAACAGCCAAGGAATACACCTTGTCACATCACAGAACATTGAGAAGGCTAAAAAGTACATCAAAACCATGGAAGCTTATGGAGGTAAGTGTGTTTTAGAATTTTGCTTCAAGAATAATTAATTGTCTCATTGAACTGGCATGATAGCCACCAGAAAAGCATGAGTGAAAGTGCTAAGAGGTTGGATAAGTTCATTCAAATGTGGAACAGAGTCATCAACTCAATTTTTGCTTTTGTATATGGAAGAATTTCCAGGGGTGAGGCATTAAATTCTATGAGCAATGAGCTATCAAAGAACTTTGTCCATTATTTATTGAAAATCGAAGCTATTTCAGGCATGAAAAGCCTTTTTATTTCAGAAAACTCTCTCAATTATCATTTTAATCCAGTTTGTGCCATATTCTTACATGAGGGGTAGTCCTACCCTACACTGCATAAATGATGATTCAAATGTGAGGTAGATGACATGGTGAGCGAAACTGAAATGAAAAGCCATATTTAAAACAATGTTATGATGGTATTCATACTCCTTTTCTTTTCCTTTGATAAAAGTCAATTAACTCTTATGCCCTGGGCAGATTAAAGAAAATGTTTCCATTCAAAACTCACAACTGATGAATATGAGTTAAAGGAAAAACCAAATGTGGCCAAGTATCAATTGAAGTACGAATATGATAAAATTATGACATCTACTGCCATGTTGTTCAGAATTGATGCGTAATATGATGAATAAAATAAAAATATTATGGATAGAGAGGATACATAGTTCATAACAACTCTATTGCAGTAATTTTATTTTCAATACAAGCAATATCCTTTTTCCAAAAGACAAAAAAATTACACTTAAATAGCACACGTGCTATCAGAAAACTAAATCTTGAGAACTGAATGGGGAAGCTACAAATATTTGAATAATCCTTCCAAATGACATTAGTGGTCTAATGAAACAAAAAATAACACAGATTATTAATATAATGTTTGCGCTTGGTCGCAACATTTGCCCTTCAAGTTTTTTTTTTTAATTTGAACAACCAGGAGCTTGCATGTGTGGAGACTTTAGTAAGAAGTTTACTAATAATGCATTATCATCCCTTAGGAACCAACATTGCCTCAGCATTGCGTTTAGGTCTTCAGATTGCTGCTCGTGGCTTAAGTGGAGATCCATTCCGCAGGACACTTGAGGAGCAGAACAACAGCTCACCTCTCCCTCAACCCCTAGTCATTTTTCTCACCGATGGAGAACCCACAACTGGCGAGACTAGACTTTCTAAAATCCTTGCTGGTACAAGGGCAATGAATACTGAAGCCAGGGTAAGATCACCGCAGCATTTGTAAACAAATTTTTTAATGTTAGAACTAGATATGCACATACATAGGACTTTACTTGCCTAAGGCTTTACTTGATGGAATTTCTTCATGATGATAGATAAAGGAAATTATGAAATGCCACCACAAGGATATTTATCAAAACAAGACCATGGTTTTACTGCCAGGTGTCATCAATACCTGATGATGATGCCTTCCATGAACAATGTGGCTTATGATCCCAATTTTTTTATTCATCTGACTGCCATGAGCTGTTATATTTGCTTTCCTCCTTGGACTAAAAGTGCCATGGGCTGATATATTGGTTCTCACATTGAGTAAAAATTAAATATAGTACTATTTCTGTAATCCAGCCTTGCAGTAATCTGACACATCCAGCAATCCGGCATGTAGGGCTGGCAATCTCCCTTTGGCTAACATTTTGTCAGTTTTAAATGAAAGATTTTTCAATACATAAGGAATTTTTTTCATTGTTATGCATTAGTTTGTAGTAATTAGTATTCCAATAAACCGGCGTTTTTGATAATTCGGCAATGTCACGGTAGCATATGAGTCGGATTACCAAGATTGCACTGTAGTTATACTTTAATAAAATCTGTAATTTTACTACATTTGAGTTAAAATAATTTATTTACAAATAATACTTAATTTCTATGAGATGGAAAACATTTGAAATGATGCCTAAAAAATTAAATTTTCCAGAATATTGTCTTTTCTGATGTGTTACATTTTTGTTTAAATCCCAGCACTTATATGCAGAGTAGCCAAAATTCAGTGTAAGTACTGGAAGGGCTAATTTATAAAATTAAAGTATTCTCGATGGTATCAGTCATTATGAGGTGGAAATGATTCATTATAATTCAATAAACCCTTGGTATTTCCAAAATTGTGGAAAACCAAGAGTTAGCTGATTCATAATGCTCTTAGATGTTTAGTTTAGGCATTTAAAAAAGTAATCTGAAGAAAAGATGCATTCTAGTAACACTTATCTGTTTGTAATGTAAGTGTCCAATCTTTAATGTTGTAAACATTTTTCCAATTCTTCTCTTCTATAAACTAATGCAAATGCTCATCATCCTGCTTCTTTAAAGATGTAAGCATCAATAATGGTAAAATAAGGACATACATTTTGGATTCGCCAAACATTTGGACAAAGTATTCTTTGTTCATATTCTGTGGGATAACAAGGAGAATTATCCCAAAAGCTTTTTCTTGAAATAAAGAATGAATTTACAACCAAAACTTCGCTTTGACTTCTGTATCTGTCAATCACTTATCAACAGAATTGAGATGTGCCTAAAGAATATTTCAGTCTGAAACTATTATTTTTGTTAATTGATGCAGGTGTCATATCATGCAAAAGTTACCGATGAATTATTCATTTGAATCTGTGTTCTTATTTGCAGGCACCTATATTCTCTTTGGCTTTTGGTAATGATGCTGACTTCAAATTTGTGAGAAAACTTTCCCTTCAGAATCATGCCTTTGCCAGGAGAATATATGAAGCAGCTGATGCAACTCTGCAGTTGGAATCATTCTTCCAAGAAGTATCTTCACCACTTCTGAATAATGTAACATTTTCCTACATAAATCCCAAAGTAAGTGCAGAGTAGAGCCAATATTATACTTCTATAACATACCGAGAATGCTTCTACTTGGTAGAAGCACATTAAAAGGCATGGCCATGACTTTTAATAAGGCAAATCTATCTATGTATGTATTTTCACTGTGAATGAAATTTAAACTCTTCAAATGCATACATATATGTAGTTTAGAATTACTACCTTGTGATTAAATTTGTTTTCCTAAATTACACAGAATCTTAGCATAGCCACAGAGTACTTTGGGTGTGATGGGGTGATCAAAAACAAATTTTTCATTGGAATCCTGAAGTTGAAATTTTTAACTTTACATAGGTTGCACCTTCTTATTCAAACATATTATTATATTATTACTATCAATGCTTTTTCATTGTGCTACTAGGTAATTTAAGCTTTGAATAAATTTACTGTCAAAGGGTATGATGTCTAAGAACAAATTAATGGATCATCTAGTCAGGTGACAAATTCAGGGTAAAGTAGTCACAAATTTCAACAAATGAGTATTTTTAATACTTCTTCATCAAATCAAAATTTTCTCCACTGTATGCTGTCTTACCAGCTGAAACACTTTATAATGTAGGTACCAAACCAGGCGGATTGGCAATCTCACTTTCTTGTTGCATGAAAGTGTGTGAACGCACTCTTAATTTACGATGTCATTGCTCATGTAGCTAAATATGTATGTATGCATATATTTCAGGTGGATCAGACATCATTAACGGAATCAACTTTCCACACCTACTTTGCTGGCACTGAAGTTGTTGTTGCTGGAAGAGTTAATGACCCAACTGTTGCTAAAGATGACCTTGGAACCACTGTGTCATCTTCATCCTCCTCAGCCTCTATGTCTGTGTCTTCGCAAACATCTCATTCAGATTCAGTAGCTGCTGTGACTACCACTAAAGCACCACTACCACCTCCACTGGAACCTCTTCCTTTGGATGCTGAAGAAGAAAAGAAGAAGCCTGCATCATCTTCAGCTGGTGGTTGGTTCAAATTGTTCATTTGTTTTAATTAACGTACCACCTCAGTAATTAACTTCTATAATAGTTGCTAAGAGAATGGATGCATAAGAATTTGCATGCACACTGAATTACTGAATAATCAATTTGGATAATAGTTGCAAAATAAATGGGTACGTATTAGGGATGGGTCGGTTCCACTTTTTTTCGGTTCCAGTTCCGGTTTGGTTCTTAACTTCGGTTCTCCGTTCCGGTTCTTAATTTACCACTTTCATTGCATTGCTCAATGGTAAGATAAGGTAATCAATAATCATTTTCAGAGACTGAATTCGAATAATTCGTGACTTTGAAGCATCTAAGTACACTTGTGTACCACCAGTATCACCAGGTTTTAATGTGAAGCCTCCACTTTCAGAGTGAGAGTAGGTTTCAAACTGGTTTTCGCGCCAATTATTTCGGTACCGATTATTTTTGGCCTCGGTTCCGGTTCTAAGCTCAAGAACCAGTGGAACCGAGAACCGAACCGACCCATCCCTAGTACGTATACTTGTGTGCACACTGAATTACCAGCAATACACAAATTCTTACAATATTCTCTCAGATACACAAAGTAAACTTTGTGAAAGGTGGAAAGGGAAGAATCAGGGTATGAATAAAGAAGCTTAATCAGTAAATAATATTTATTAAGCAGGCTAACTTGAAGGCAATAATATTAGCCTTGAAACCCGAAGGATACAAATTAGAGCCTTCATGCTGCTGGATCATAGTTTGCTACAGCAATTGTAGAAAGCATCGATAACTCAATAAATGAAGATGTCAACAAAGGTAATCCTTTGAGTCTAACTTAGATCTCAACATAAGAGCTAATAAAAGCAGGAAAATGTACCTTTTAATGAAAAACTAAAAAATATAAATGACTCACATCCCTCATTACTTTTCCTGAGTATCCATAGAGCTGGTATCAACTTTTACTCAGGATTCCCATCTGGCTGCAAAATACTATGCAATGGGTTGGAATGATCAGGTGTTTTTACTCCATTACCTGTGTATTTTAAGGGTGTTTAGAATATGTTCCAAAGAACTTCAAAATTTTGAGGTAAATTTTCATAAATTTCCAAGGGATTTGCCAATTATTTATCTACAATTAAACTCTTCCCTGATAGTAAGATGATTTTGCAGTTCTATTATCAACTGATGCAATGAAAAAAACTTTTTTTTATCTAGGTTAAAATGTCAAATTTTGGGGTAAGTGGTTTTGGTGTAACTTCATGGATGCAGTTATTCATAATGAAACAAAATTTGATTCTTCCACATAAGATATATCTTACAATATTCATAATCTTCAGGGAAGATGATGTTGCAGTATCAAACCCATTTATACTAACATATTGTATAAGAAAGATCTTTCTTTTTATCTAGGTTAAAATGTCAAATTTTGGAGTAGGTGGTTTTGGTGTAACTTCACGGATGCAGTTATTCACAATGAAACAAAATTTGATTCTTCCACATAAGATATATCTTACAATATTCATAATCTTCAAGGAAGATGATGTTGCAGCATCAAAACCATTTATACTAACATATTGTATGTGAAAGATGTAAGTTTTGTTTCATTATCAAAATATGGCAGAATGATAGAGAAATCTAATTTCTAATCCAGCTCTTTAATTATTTTGGTTGTTAAGTACATCAGGTCATTGGTTGACAACATGTGATTACACTGTGGCTTCACATGAGAAAGTAGAAAACGATATGGACAAGTTCTGGCTAAACTGCATATTTCGCACTGAACAGTGGAGCAGTCAAACAAACACAATGAAGTGATGACCTTCTGTCTGCCTGATAATCTTCAACACAATGTGTTGTGTGTTGAAGACCATCTGACATTGGAGTGGAACAAGAAAATCAGATAATCCTAGGATTATCTGACTATGCCTAGACAAAGTCCAACATAGGATTGGAAAGGATTGACTGAAGGAATGAAGGAAGGGCTGAAATGGATGGACGGAAATGTAGGACTGAAGGAAGGAAGGAATGGACTTTGGCTGTTGACCACCTACTCTTGTTGCAGTAATGTTGGGCTTTATAAATTGAGTAATCAACACATCATTGTTCATTGGTTAATTGCTATCTAAGTAATATAAGCCTAATCAACGCTCATTAATTAAAAAAGTTATCTCTCTATTTTTCAGCTGAATCCACTGAAGCAGCTCACGGTATACCAGCGCCCTCATTGGTGGGTGACATCATCATTCCACACCCAAAATTCCCACCACCGAGAACTCCAGAGGAGGAGATACGTAAACCTGAGCCTGGCTCCCTCGAGAGACTCTGGGCTTACCTCACTATCCGCCAACTGCTGGACAAGGACCTGGCCAATGAAGAGGAAAGGGACCCATGGGAACCAACCACTCCAGCTCCAACTGTTGATACCAGCACAGTTAACAACAGTGAGTAAATACTTTCTTTTCCTTTGAAGCAGTTCCTCATTGTATTTTAGGACAAAGATTATTATCTTTTATATAATGCATACTCTTTTCTTTCCTCTGATTACAGTACTAGTACAGTTAGAATTAGTAGATTTCAACTTATGACAGATTAATTACACAGCAAATAAGTACAGCTACAACAGCAGTTCCAGATTTTCTAAAGCCCAATTGATGGTGCAATTTATTGGCTAATCCATTGTATATTGGATTGCAGCCTGCTTGACACACCAATTTCAATCTAGTAGCCTCATTGACAATTTCTTACCCAATATACCCAAAACTTGAGAGCAATTTAAGTTCTATTTTAGCTAGTCAATCTCCAATTAGAGGTTAGCTTTGCCGTATCTTGGAAACAAAATTTGGTTGCTGAAACACCACGTTTCTTTAAAGTAAAAGTTTTATGTAAATTTAGACCTAAAGTAGAGGCATTGTGGGTTCCATGGCACATTAGTAAACAATTATGATTGTAAATTCTATTTTGAAAACATCATTTGAAAATCTCCCTGCATTTAATTTGCTGGAGATAAATTTCTTCTGAGATACACAATGTAATTTTTAGTACTGTAATCAGAGGAAAAAAGCACATCACAGCATCTTTTATGATATATTCTTTTGAGCGAAAATGTACAGGCTTCTTCATTTACAATCAATATTTTTTTCAGCTCTAGCTGTAATTGGAAGCATTATAGGAAAAGAACCTGTCCCACTAACTCCTAAGCAGAAAGCACTCCAGTTGGCCCTGCAGGTAAGGTTTTTACATATCCATTTTCCATTCCATTAACCTGCATTTTGAATGATTTGTTATGGTTAAACATACTATGTTGTTATGATGATAGTTAGCTATGAATCATCAATGATATAACATCATTTATAAATGTTTTACACTATCTTCATCATTTAAAGCTTAAAGGAGTAGAATTTTGAGTTACCTGGATTCAAAATACAGTAAACTCTCGATATACGAAGCACGAAAATACGAAATTTCGATTATACGAATCAAAACTGACGATCCTGATGAAAAGCATATTGTAAATACATAGGAATGTTCGAAAATACGAGGTTTCGAAAATAAGAATTTTTCGAAATTACTAACTTCGGGAACAAAGGGAATTCGTTTTTACATATCTTGGCAAAAAACTGCTTCCAGATAAATATTTTTGACTGTGTAGACACCTAACAAATCAGTGTTGCTGATTGTGGTGCATCAAAAATGAAATGCAAGAATAGCGTTGCATTCAGCTCCCACAATTGCCAGTCTCTCCCCATCATTTTTCACCTCCCAAGATCATCTATTGAGTTGACGATACTGAAGACGCTACAAATAATAAGCTGTGAATGATTTTTTTGGAAACGGTATTACTGTGCGTTGCAAACTTCCGTCGCTCGAGTTTGAAGACTAATATCTCAAAGAAGGCTCAAAGGATTTTAAAATAAAGAACATCAAATTAAAGCTTGTCTATTTTTGCGTTTAGCGATGGTTTACAACATTTTTCTCAGTTTATATTAATTTCAGTATGTGCTTAGAAATGGAATTTTAGCGTATTTTTCCGGGTACCGAAAGGTCGCATCGCATTTTACGGCTCCGTAATAACAACTTGGATTGAGATATCTAACATATTATATCACATATTGTAGCAAAGATCTTTCATAATAATCACACGGAGTTACGTATTATTAAATACATTAGTATTTTAATTGTTGAATAAAAAGTCAGACTGCGTTATTTCCCGTCCCGTTCATCCCTGACAATCGCCGATTGGATCTTTCTCTTGCTCTCGAGCTTATCACCACTAATACACTAATAAAACCTTAAAGAATTTGTTGGTTAGTCAGAATCAGTTAATATTTATTTTGGAAAAAAGAGCGCGATGAGCTGCCAGGACCATTCCCGGAAAAGAGGGAGAGGCGCGTGGTGTATCCCAATCAGAGGTTTGTCCGTAAGGGATTTCAAGGATTCTTGCAGCTTCAAATGCACCTTCTCCACCGTTGGAAATACTTTTCTCAGAAAAAATTTGTGAATAGTCCTTCGAATTACTCCAACGGTGAAGTGATGAACCTCAATCTTCTTGCGGCCTCTTCGATGAAGTTGCACCTCTTTGGCGTCGGTGTCCTTCCCGTTGCATCGTCGGGGATGTCTTCCTGATTTCTAGACGCTATTTTCGTTACAGCGTCATGGGTTATGCCAAGGCACTCAGAGTCGTAGCGTTATGAGGGATATCATTTGTCACCGCATTTCTCGGCTTCTCAACGAAAGAAACAAATGGCACTTAAAACCATCCTCAACTACGTCTCCAAAAATTTGGCACGAAGAGGAGTAGCAACGGTATGTTTCCACAGAGTTCTAAAATGACACTGATGACCATTCTTAAAAATGACACATTCTGCCACTATTTTACCGAGTCCTAACGACTCATGTACAGTGATAGGGCAACTGGTTTTCCCCCGCTGGTAAATGCCTGCAGTGGTCAATTCCGCGCACGACTTAGGGACTAACCTCTGACTGGGTAGCACCGTGAGCCTCTCCTTTTCTTTTCCGGGAATGGTCAAGACTTGGAATGGTCCTGGCAGCTAAGCGCATTCTTTCCAAAATAAATGCTAATGGATGCTGACTAACCAACGAATTCCTTTAAGATTTTATTAGTGAATTAGAGGTGATGAGCTCGAGAGCAAGAAAAAGGTCCAAACTGCGATTTTTAGAGATGCGGGGAACGGAAAATAATGCAGTCTGACTTTTTCATCTACAACTAAAATACTAATGTATTTAATAATATGAAACCTCGTGTGATAATTAAGAAAGATATTTGCTACAATACATGTGATGTAAGTTCAAACATCTCAATTCGTGTAGTTATTACGGAGCCGTAAAATGCAATGCAACCGTTCAGTACCCAGAAAAATACGCTATTATTCCGTTTCTAAGCACATACTGAAATTAATTAAACTGCGAAAAATGTTGTATACCATCACTAAACACAAAATTAAACAAGGTTTAATTTGATGTTCTTCATTTTAAAATTCATTGAGCCGTCTTTATATATTAGATTTCAAACTCGGTGACAGAATTTTGCCATGGATAGTAGTTCCGTGCTTTTTTTTTAGCTATGATTGGGCGATATAGGGCTACTAAAGCGCGGTTGGGCCAGCTGCCATCATAACAGCGTAGATTTAAGAAGCCAATTTCTATTTTGAGCGTCCATACTACTTTTCTTTCTCTACTGACTGGATTCCGAAAGAAATTCTATTATAGTGTTCAACTTTTGTTCTATGTACGTTTTCGATACTGGGACGAAATTTTGCTAACACTACCATCGCCGACTTAAAAGCATTGACTTAGGAAATACAAGTAGGTACTTATCTTACGATCTTTTATGATATGAATCTTTAAAGAATGCTTTCACGAACGACCAAAAAAGTTATACAATGTTGCCGAAGACAAAAAAGTTAAGGAAATAAAAATAATTTTTTTCATGACTTTTAAAATAATATTCGTAATTACGAAATTCAATATCAAGAAGTGCCGATTTCCGCTGACTTCATAATATCGAGATTTTACTGTAAATTGGTAATATGAGCAATTTTAATTAACAAACTTGCAAACGCTTGTCAATGCTATAGATTTCATAGTTCTGCTATACCATAATATAATGGCATTTCTGTCATCACTAACAATTGTTGAAAATAAGCTTGCCATAGAGTTTTAAGCATCCCAGTCAAAATTGGAATGCCTTTGTTTTCTCAAGGTGCTTTTGGAAGGGGAGGAAGCTTTTAAGAGGCTTTAGGAGAAGGAGGGGGGGGGGGGCATGGCTCCCATCACTCTCAGGGCCCACAAAAAGGAACTGATGCTAAAAACCTTTGCTAACTATTGGACCTGCTACACACTTTGGCAAGAAATGAACATGACTTGGGTTCAAGAGCAATGGAAAATTTCAGATGCTGCACATTACTGACACTTTCATCTTGCCCAAGTCTCATGTCTGACAGCCCTCTCTCCCCCTTTTTGTAAGCATTTGAATCAGGGTTTACCATAATATTTCCAAATTATCATGAAAAATTGTGCAAACATTATCCAGGAATGCTCTCAGATTTTACTGATGCCAATTTATTTTTACAATTTTAGAGTAATTTGATCCAAGAGACTCATATTTCATTACTGATATTACATTCTGAAATACAAATAGGTACATTCATTAGAAACAAACTATTTTTGGCCATGATGAATTATAATTGTCTGAATCATGTGAAACAGCCTCTGTCTTTCATTACTAAAGTTGTTTCCTTTCATTACAATTGTATTGATGGTCACTTAAAATTGTAATTATCTAATTATTTAAATTTCTTTCTGACTTTCAAAATAGTATGGGTTTGTAACTCCACTTACATCCCTGGTGGTTGTGAAACCTCCAAAGAAGGGAGTGGATTCTACTAAACCAGTAAGCAGCACAGTCACTGACCCACTTCTAGAAGGTAAAGAAAAGGCACCAGGATATGGACAATTCATCCAGAATAAAATTGGTAAAATGGCATATCTCTCCACTTTTATGATTTAGTTCTAGCTGAAAGTTTCCATTTCCCTTGAGAAAAATACTAACTATTTGCTGAAATCTCCATTCATAAATAAGTAAAAGACAACACATGGTTTATTTTGACCAAATAGTATTAACTCTGTTGTCTTTTTCAATGATTAGCTCAGAGAAATTATTAATTGCATCATAATAAGACCTACTGCTAAAGAATTGTACCTGACTAAAAAGAGCTGTATTCTTGAAAGGAAACTACGTCAACAGATAAAAATTCCAGTTCTGCATTTAACAAATATCTTGATATTGAGGCTAAAATTTTGAATCCATCATGAAATCCCTAAGGAAGTTAATAACATATTAAAGGATTGCGAACTAGCCATGAAAACCTTAGTCACCTGATGATATAGGTACATGGTGGCAGAATTTGCATAGAGAAAAAAATAATTCATCTAGACCATGACTTGAGCCCAGAACTTCCTGACTTCAGTCTTCAGGGAAGAAGGACACTGCCTTCCGTAGCTCAACTGTTTTAAAGCATCTTGCTGGAAATCAAGGGGTTCTGGGTTCGAGTCTTGGTCAAAGTGACTGATTTTTTTTTGTCTGTGGAAATTATGTTATCAATAAAATATCCTAAAAGCTTTTGATTTGATATCCTGAATAACAATTTTCAAATACATAATAATCTTTTTCTCACAAATTTGCATATCACAATAAATAACAGCAATTGATTTTTTTATGCCTAAAATAAAATTAAGGAGAAATCAGATTGTTTCCACAACAAAACTTTACACATTTTTGTTAAGAAACAGTTGTCTTGATTAGTAACGGGCCAAAATCATCTCAACACTCAACCCTCATTATATCTTGGATAGTCAATTTAATCTTGAGGTATCACAGAATGCCGTTTTGATATGCATAAAATTGCTGCAGCACATTGGCATATTAATCCCTGAGTGACAAGGTTCATATCATAATATTTTATTATACTCCACATAGATATCTAGTACATAACACTATTGAGTTTAACCCTCTTAGTGCCACGGGCCGATATATTGGCTTTTGCTCTATGATCGAAAAGTACCACGAGCCGATATCCGCTCGAGGAGCATATTAATGTTTAAACTATTTTTGTTGTAATAATTACACATATCTTTTATGCAATGTATCAGAATACCATAAACAACAATTAATCCATTTCTAGTTAAATAAAAACATTACATTCATATCCAAAAAGTAACTTCATATAGTTTAATTTTTCACAAGGAGTTACAAAACTCTCAAATTAATGCTGGAACTAAGAGGGTTAAGGTTAGTTCTTCATATTGATTCCCACATTGCGATGTGAAGTATCCTTTCACAATTGTGAAATTGCAGTGGAAACAGCATAGTTTTATACAGTTACAATAGATGCTGAGGGTGTGCCTGCACATATTTTCTCGTGATTCAATGGGGCTGATGTATTGATGATGCAATGTTGCAGAGTAAGGCATATGTACACTGGTGCATTGTAACAGATAGGTACGTTAGTTTGAATCACTGAGGGTGAGTTTCTAAACTTTGGCGGTCACTCCCCTCAGCCCCGCTTTTGTTTGGATGTATACCTACATCTCGGCCTATTCATTGCATTCTTGCACAACAACCCTTGCATTCTTAGATACTGTTTTATTTTCCCATTTGTCTGTTGGGCAACCTTTGCGCCCAGATTTGGACAAGTCGACATTCACCAACAATTAATGAAAAAAATTAACTGAAGTTAGTTTTGTATCAGTTAAAGCATAACTTTAACGATTAAAAGTTAACACTTCTAAAAAGTAACGATTAAATTAAATTGTTAACCACATTTTTAACGATTAATTTTAATGTTTAATTTTTTAAATCATTAATCCCAACGATGGTATTTACTGAAGATAAACTGGATCCATCACTGCACTAAATCTGGAAGCTAGTTAATTAAAAAGTTCTAATGAACCTATGATTAATTCATGCAAGTTTTGGCAATTTACATCAACTAAAAAAGGTGTTGGAAAGCACTTCTGCCACATTCCACAAGAAAAAAGCCCTGTGTGTGCATATATATACCATGTGGTAAATCTGTGTAAATCTGTGGTAAATCTGTATATTTTTTTAGAAAAACTTAAAACTAATACCTAGAGTATTTTAATGTATGAGAAATTGATTGAAATACCATAGAATGATCAGATAGTAAGTTTGGAAACAGAATTCAAGTCCATGTTACCTTTTTTTCTCATTGTTGTCCAAATTCATAGTCCCATGGTTGAGTAGTGACCTTATTTGAAGCTCTTTTTAACACATGTACTCTTCTGGGCCAATTTAATGTGCATCAGGATGTGAAATAATAATATGGAACTGACTTCAGTGCATGACTTATACAAATGATAATACACATTAAGAAATAAGGGCAGTTATGATGCAATTCAACATATCAATGGAAACCAGCTGCACTCTGCCATTTAAAATTAGTGCAGAAATATCTTAAACTTCTATGCTTAATAAATTGTTAGATAAGGAAGAATTTTTGAGCTTTCGAAAAAATCGCCAGATTTAAATCGTCCAGTTAAAAGTTTCCAGGCATGATATGAGTCTTCCAGGCCATTCTCAATTGAGATTTCTCAGTTTTAAAACTAATAGTAGTGAATGCAGGAGAATGGTTTGAATGAATGTCACAGTTGTGCATATCCTCTCAAAATATTACATAAAGATTGGTTTGCTTTGACATAAACTGTTCGTAGAACAATCATGACTAATGGTGCTGAGTAGGTATGCCATCTTGCCACAAAGTATTACATTTTTCAAGTCAGAGTTAATAACATAGTACCTACTACTTAGAAAAATAATTTATCAAAAAAAATGAAATTAGCAAGAAATCATCATTAAAATTAGTGAATACATATTAGCAAGAGTTCTGCTCAGTTATTGTCTTTGCTGTTAGAAAAGGGCAGTGACATATAGCTACAGAAAGTCATGGCACTACCCTATTGTCTGAGTATAGAAGGTTATACTACATTCTCAATTATGTATTCAAAATCATTTATAAATTTCATACTATGTAAATACCTAGTTTGCAATAAAGTGTAAATCTTCTATCAGTACTTTCCTTATAATTAGCATGGCATTCTGCTGTCTGGCTTGAAACAATATAGAATAATCCTAATCAGGGTGATTTGTTTTTTCATAAGACCATGGACTCATAATTTACGGCTGATAAAAAGTACATATAAAAATTAAAATTTTCGTGGCCAATAAATTCTGTAGGCTATACCCAAATCCCTTGGAGCTTACTAACATTTCTTTTGCTAAATTTGTAACCAGTCACCCATTTTCATGTACACTATTGTGTACTTATGCACAGAAGTATTAGAGAGGTAAATAAAAAGCCTTAAAACATAAGATATTGCACTAATATAGCCTATAGCACACTAATATATATTATGATCTTGATGAAAAGCCTAGCCTAAGAGGCTCTTCCATCATCTAACTGAAAAAAACCTCAATGTTCTACAGTACCTGTTGCAGCATTTGGAGGATTACAGAGACCTCAGGCCATTGGAGCATCAGGGCTGGCTTACGGACCACCTGGACCATTAGGACTCAATGCACCATACCCTGCATTTGCACCAACAACAACAAGACTTCCATTACATCCACGACCACCATCTGCACCATATTATCCTGTATCTTCTCACACCACAGAAGAAGATCAACATTTTGCTGAATCCGACACAGATGACTTAGATTCTGTGATAAAGAAGAAAGAGGAAGAAGGTATGTGTAAAGACTCCCTTCCTACCTTGAGCTGTAGCATATAGCATCAATGACTTAAGCTTGAATAATGATTTAGCAATTTTTATTTGAATACTAGTCGAAACAAATGAATGGAACATGTTTATCATGTTTATCATCGAACATGAATGAATGGAACAGTCACTCGAATGCTGATATATTTCCTGATTACTACACCATATTTTAAATGACACCATTCGGCCAATATTTACCTATTTATGTTTTCCGAATACACCAAGGGAAAACGATTTTACAATACATTTATTTGAAATTACAGTAATTCTTCCAAAACAAAAATATTAAAATTAAAATAAGGGCCCAAAATGGTATGTTTCTTGGGATATCTCAGGTTGCATTCACAAATGTGCCCTGTAGTGAGTATGACTTGAAACTTAATTTCATAGAGTTCATAAATGTGTCATTATTATCATTTTATCTCCAACAAATTTAGTCAGAGACAATTTATTTACTACATTTTCTAGAGCTCTAAAGAGTAAAAAACACATATGTACTAAAATATACATACAGGTTCAATTTGGCATCAAGGTGGAGTCTTTCACTTTCTACTCAATCTTTAAGGTGCATTAAAAGTATATTTTCTGCAGGACCATTTTATGTAATGAAAAAATTTTGTGCTGACCACTAGTCTTATCTTGGAAGTTCTAGCAAGAAAGGCAGAGGAAAGATAAGGAATAATGGGTATTGCTCTAATTTATACTACTGGTGCTTTGTGCTAAGGCAATAACAAAAGGAGCAATCATTACCTAAGGCAAGGAGATGAGAGGAACACAAGTACAAAACATTTTTATCTCCTTTCATCAATAGAAATGCAATGAATTTAATGTGGTACATACAAAGCCTATACATATTAAGTATCTATCTAGGCATGTATTTGCATTTCTCTTTGATCACAAGTGAGTCATTGGCTGTGATTGTATCTTTGAAATATGCGACCACCTTTTTGACATATTGACAAAGTTACAAAGTTGTTTTGGACCAAGTATAGACAGTAAAAATTGTGAAGAGCAATGTTCTATTGGTGGATGAATATTCTATGGAGAGGGAAGATATAATCCGAAATCTGCAAACACTCAAATTATGAATATATTTTCTGGTTCTGACAGAAGCAAAATACTTCATCTAAAAATGAAACCAGCATTGAACAAAGTGATGATAGCAGCAGTGCTGATTTTAATCTGAATGTGACAACATGGATGTTTGTCTCCAATTCCAGGAGGCTTTGGAAAATTTTGATTTACTCCTTCTATCAAAATTTGGGTAGGTTGGTCAGACTACTTGGAGAAATTTGGCCTGAAACATGTTCCCCAAACTTGGCAAATGATTGTATACTTAAATCACAATCCAAAATGCACTATGGGCCATAATTGGGGAGTGAATAAACATATAGGCTAATAGGTTTTTGTAGGTGCAGCATATGATATATGTGATGAGCAGACTTTTACAGTGGAGGGCAGGGTGCTACTGGTGTACAGTGCTCTGTTATGTGGGCTGCGTTTCAGTTACCTACTTTTTTTAAAACAATGTACAGTGGAGACTTTATTGCATCTTTCTTCTTGTCATTAATTTCTGTGTATCATTTGAAAGCCTCAACCTGAATCATATTTCTCCCTTTCTCAAATCATCCTTCACATTCATCCATACATTCAGTCAGCTCTAGGCCTTCATTAATATTACATACTAATGTCAAAAGATAATTTTTTTACGGAAAATATTTTTGTTGATGTAATTTCAGAGTTCTTTTCTTCTCTATGGCTATTTTATGTAAACTTTGGATTGTTAACTATCCAAAGTTCATTGGCTAATTAATTTAAAGCTAATATTGGAGTCAAAATAAAGCTAATTAGCCTTCATGTACAGATTCAGTGATAAGTACATGATTACTTATAGTAATTACTAGCCTTCTTGCTGATCATTTCTCATTATTGTTGTTTTGTAACTTCATAGTACCTTCAAGTATGATACTAAAGGACCTTCAAGCAATTTACCCCAATAAGGGATTGGGCCCTTACAGTGTGTCTTCGTAATTTTTGGGATTATGCTCTATTGTATTACTCAATAGAACCACTGGCGATCATATTAAAAAATCATAAAAGGATAGCATCCTTTTCTCTTGACCGTACCTTGGGGAAAATTTATATTTGTAACAAATAAATTGCTCATTTATCACACAAATTTTTATTAATCTCGATTTGATTAACGTACTTCATTGCCATTGTCAAGGGTATGATCCTAGATAGGTAATGAAGCTGAAGTTTTGAACCTTCTCAAGAAACATGAATGGTGAATAATGAGCAGTTCATGTCTGTTACAGGCACAGCTAGTGTCTAATCATTGGAGTTAAAGCAAATATTCAAAATGGGTAGACTATCATACATTTCTTAAACTCTTTATGGCTTTCTCACTTTGTATCCATACTCCCCATCCAGGTATTGAAAAATAAATATGAAATATGCAGAGAAATAAGGATCAAACACATCAAAACATATGTATTTGAATTTAATAAATTCAGCCAGTAAATTAACCTAAGTCAAAAGTATCTAAAACAAATGCATTTCAAATAATTGCATTGAGATTTAATAGCTTCACATTAAGATCCTAAGGTCTGTCATTTGTGTATTACAGAGGGAGAAGAAAAACATCTAACTATTGAGGACATTGAGTGGTACGCAGAGCATCTCACTAGTGATGGCCTGTTGAATGTCACCCAAGAAGGCGTAACTGATCAACTCTATGCCGTTGACAATCGCACATGGAAGGTAAAGCTTGGATCTAACATATTGAAATTTGTACTAAGGATATTGCTCATATAATCAGGATGTTATTTCTTAAGATACTGCGTGGAAATCATTATGAATTCTTTCCATCTGAGGCAGCTAGACTTTGGCTGAGTAGTTAACTTAAGCTCTTTTTTCTGCGAGTTTCAAATGACAAAAATTGATACACCGTATTTATGTGCTTTTGAAAAAATAATTTTTTTGAAGTTCTCCAAAACTGAAGAACTTTACATGATAAAAAGACTTAACCTTTTCCCCTCGGGTGTCGAGTGATACTCAACACAGCATAGCTCACTATCAAATCCAGGGGGATTTAAAATTAAATTCTGAGTGGACTACTAGTATAGAGGGTGAAAAAATCAGAGTGCAAAGGGTTAAGAGAACAAGCAATAATATTCTACAGAAATTTGGATGTATCCAAAATTGACACTGCAATCTTATTTCCACGAACTTTACCAGCTTATCTAAAATACGTACCCATGAAATCACACAAGACAAAATCAATGATATTCTGGACTCTCTTTTGCAGGAAAATGATACACATGGTAAATGCCAAACCCCAAGTCACCAAGAGGGATTCTGTCGCCATCTCTCCACCTGCATTCAGGCTGACTTTGTGAAAGACTATGCAAAGTTCATTCCATATTTCTGCTCCATAGAGACGTAAGTTTGGTCACCCATTTTAATGAATGATTTTTACTATTGGAAAGGCTAAATAAGTACATAAGAATATTCCAGTTATTCAATGATCACGGAGATGTTATCTTTCAAGACTTAATTGAACAGTTATGATGGCCAAACTAATGAATATTTAACTTTTTCACAGAATGGCTGGTGTGTGTTGCCCAATTACATATGCTCCACCTTTAGATGTGGAAAAAACCACTATCGAAGCAGAGGAGATGACTGCTCATACTATGCAAGAGGAACCAAGCACCACAGCAGCACCAATGATGGCTGAAAAAATGACTGAAGAAAAAGAAGCTACCACATAACGTGGCCAAATGGACAATTAATAGTGAACCAAATGTGGAAATTTGTTGTGCATTCACATTTTTACAGATTGTGAGTCCAGATCTTCATTTCATCGGTGTGCAGAGACTGTTATGTGAATTCTGCTCTCAAGCATATTGATATTGTAATGTTGCAGTATTAATATATCATTCATAATTTTATAACAATAAAATTTTCATTTCAAAAGGTATTCCCAGCCAGGAGAGATAATAGGTGAATGGGCTGAGTAATGAAATATTATGGTTCATTGAGGGCGTTTCTTAAGGCCATTACAGAAGAGAAGATTAGGAGACCATGGTGGTGTTGTAGCAGGGGCAGCCCTTGACCAACTGCATGCCTATGCCTCTCCTTCCCACAGCCAGTGACAAGGGTGCCACCCTTGAAGTGCTGCCCACATAGATAATGTAATGAGTGGCTCTGCTCTGTAGCCACTGAGAAGACAACCTTAGTGCCCAACCACCCCTTGGGGAGCAGGTAGACACTCACAAAGCCCCACCATTTAAAGTAAAATTTCTAAAAATATTACTCCTAAATAAAAAAACTAGATATGTTAAGCTAAATATATATTTTCACAAGAAATTTTTATCACCTCAACTTGTAAAGGAACAACTACATATTTTGAACTACCCATTGACATTTTTTGACACTCTGTGTATCTTCATTCCACGACTCCCGCATAGAATTTTTACACAAATAGCAGTGATTGTAACCCCTAAGGTGACGGGCTCATTAGCATTCATCCATCCATAAATCAGAGAGCAACACGTTGGTCTCCTACAAACCTAATGCAATTCCCACAAATGGCTTACCCTTTCCCTTCATTATAAGTTTCCTTGGTGTATAAGTCACATAGCACCAGGTAATATGCAGGATTTACTTCTGGGAGGGGGGGGGGGTGTCTCATTAATATTTGTGTGCACCATCATACATCATAAAATGATATTTAGATTATTATTCACTAAAACAATAATTAAATTAACATTTTCTTTTTGTGAGGGCAATCTGACTACATTTTCAGCCCAATAAGCAAAATTATAACGGCTAGTGAAAAATATACAAAATATAGTAAATAACAGAAATGTTTTTGGGGGGTTTAAACCCTAAACCCCTCCACCCCATCGGTAGGTACACCACTGCATAGCACTGATGACAACTGGTCACCATGCCTGTTCTTATTCACACATTGTCACTGTAAGTTTCATTCCCTTCCCCTACATCTAATAGGGTGTGTACCATTTATCAAGATAAATAAATCTATTATTACTATAACAAAATCAATCTTCATCTAAGAAGTCATTCACTGTATTCCTCGGCAACTCAGCAAGTTCAGCGCTGCCATGAGAAAGATTTAACTTACGGCCTAAACAGGAACTTCTGCTTTCTCATTTTTTAACATATGGAATAAAACTGTTTTTTAGTAAGCCTTCACATTGATATCTTCCTCAGAAATCTTGAAAATAAGTCAAAATTATCTCTTTCCCCCTTTTCCCTAACTTATTGCAGGAAAGAAAGCAAAAGTTGGAACTCCATAATCTATTTTCTGCCTGACTAACCATGGTTTTGACACTTATGTCATTTTAAAGTCGTAGGAAGACCTTGAAAATGCCACTTGGTGTTGAAACCATGACCGGTCATATTAAAATAGTGTGTGTTTTTAGTTTAAAACTTGTTTTTTCTTTCATGGAATATGGATGTAAGAAATTTCCATATATTTACTCCTGATTCTCTCATTGTTTCCTAAACTCTGCGGGTTTTGTGGGATATGTTCTCTATTCCTAAGATCTTCCTTGCTTTCACATCCCACAATGCTCTATCTCAGTATTTCACGTTCCTGAACCTATGTTTCCCTGGTCCGCAACAATTTCCAAGTCTTAAGGCACTTATTTATAATCCTTATTGCCATGTTCTTCCATGCAATCTTTCCATCTGCCCTAGATGTCTTCTCATTCCATCTTGACTCTGACATATGTATGGCATGTTTCCTTTCTACATACCGATGGTATTATCACCTTTATGTCCAGCCCACCATGCACTATCTCCTACTTTTATGAACTCCTCTATTGTGTCTCATTGTCCATCCCTTCCATTGCATTGCTCATTCTTGCATGTAGTACTCACATTTTTAGATTGTATCCACTTTCATCTTCAAAATCATTTTATCCTAGATCTATGGCTTTGTCATGCTTTCAGTATCTATGTACTGTTCCCAATGCTTTTTCCTATGATTACTCTACCCTAAGGTTTTCCACATCTTACTTCCACACTTCAATCCCTTTCTCATCCTTATTACTTTCAATTAACAACCAGTATTTGTTCAATTGGACTTCTGTGGTAACAAGATTTCAGGGGCGTCCAGGAAGCGTGTGAACGAAGCGACTAAGGACTGTGTACCCCTGGCCACACGTGAGCAGGACATTGGTACGGTTCACTCACTCTTGGATGCCCTAGGGAGCCACCACCTCTCCCCGACTCTGAGGTCAGGGTGAGCAATTCCTCGGGTTATGGAGAGGCGTTGAGACAAAGGAATGAAGCGACAAACCAGGGGGGTCATCCTGGACCTCGGGTCAGTGTCCTAATGCAGTCCATCCTCTCGTTTTTTCCTTAACCCTTTTACTGCCAGTGGGGCAATTTATCGGACCTTCATGGCAGTGTGAGAACTGCAAAGGGCCGATATGTTGGTGAACTTTCATTACATACTTCTAACATTATAATATTTCCCTCAAATGAGAAATAGCATGAATAACTCCAAATCCTGAAATACATAGCCAAAATTGAAATGAATAAATGCTTCATAAATTAAAATTAAGTATGTACTTTAAAAGAATTTAAAATTTATAGGTAGTCATCAAATTCTAGACTTGTTCTTGGTAGTTTTGGCAGTGTCTACCAAAAGGAGGCAGGCAGCAAAAGGGTTGATTGGGTGCTAGACTTGAATTAAGATCTGATTCACCTGCGGAAGTGGTGGATAGCATGATTTATTTCCATGATAACATGAAAACCACCCATGTTCTAAATACTCAGGACTTTTTGTCCTTAACTTCATTCATCTAATTGCATTATGAAAGGAAAATTAGCAGGAACCTATCTGATTTACAACTTGAACATTTTAAGAGCTGACAACCACAATGAATAAAAATGGCAATATTAATTTTGGATTCTGATCTGATTCTAGCTGTATGAGTTGCACAAACACATTGTAAAACTGAACGGTACTTACATCAATTTACTACAGGCTGGAAACCATATGTATGTACCTTAGTTAAATATGCATAATAGTTAAATAGCCCATGAGGACACAAATTAATTTGTTCTTGACCCTACTGAGGAATCATAATGGATTACTACCAACCTTGAAAAAAATTCTCGACATAAGTATAACGACTAAAGTTAAAATACATTTTGAGAAGGCACTTACTCTCGATTGCACAAAATAAATGAAGAATGGCAAAAGTCAGGCATGGATTGGAAGGAAAGGCATCTTATTGGAAATCAGTACATCAATCAAACAGCAAGGGCAAGAGTAGCAGGCACGGAATTAAAGTAAATTAGGCTAGGAATGAGTAAAGGTCACCCAATACATATCTCCTTCACTCCTCAATGCATATATACTTGAAATAAATGGCTGGAGAATCATATGGAAAATGATATATGAAAATACATGCAAGAGACAAATTGATTGAGTCAGAATTGCAGATGACCAAGTGTCAGTTAGTCCCACAGTAAAATATTTGCAGGTAATGATAAATGATCTGTAGTGCAAACGATGTGGGGTGAAACTCAATTACAGAAAGGCAAAAGTAATGGGATTCTCACAGAGTGAAAAGGCTTTAGAATCCCATTGAGTAAAATTTACAATTTAAGAGTAAGAACTACAATAATTCACTTTCCTTGAATGTTTCTCACATGAAAATGGCTAAGGATTATTATGATTTTTACTAGTTTTTCTAAGGTCCCTACTCTTCCTCATATTGAAAGTACCTCAAGACCCCTAAGGGCAACATTACTAAGTACTACATGGATAAATTACAGAACGAAAAACAGATGTTATTATATTTGAATGGACATAATTAGATTTCAAGGAATGACATAGGAAAAGTAGAATATACCTGTCAAAAAAGCAGAAAATAATGCATAGAGATAACATGAGGGCATACTGAGAGGGGTGCATTGGTAAAAGTAATAGGAAATACACTCTCACTACTATCTGACTATCCATCACCTAAAAGGTATCTGGTTTGCAAAAGTACTTTGAGCAAAGGTTCACCTTGGTCTTGCCACACAGCACATAGACCAATTGTTTAATGACAACATGTGGACAGAGTATATGCAAACAAATGTGTAGTCCTGAGATGGGTCAGCTTAGAAAATCGAAACCTGGATTAACTACTGGCAAGAAGAAACAATTGTGGATAAATTGACCTTAAATGTGAATTTGTGGAACCATTGTATGCACTGATGAAAGTAAAAAAACACTTAACTTGCTAAGCTCCACTCAGTTTAATGGAGAACACAGAAAGGAAAAACGAGCCAAATTCACAAAAAACTGTGTTAAAAAAAGGTATTATCATGTTTCGCTTCCACTCCATATCGCCTGAATCTTCAGAATCAGTTTAATGGAGTATATTCGCCAACAGTTTTGCTTGCTACAACATCGCCAGGTTTAGCTTTCATCCCCTCTTCTTCTCAGTATTGTAGATAAAAGTCACCGAGTGAATGGAGGAATTGAAAACCCATCAAATGTCTGGGGGTATTGAAAGTGGAGGAACAGATAAGATATGGACATGCTGCTTTTCAGCAGTGGATATGATTAATTGCCCATTACGATACAAGTTAACATTTAAAAAAAAGTCTATGAACAATAAAATCTTAAGAATACACTTGTTTAGGGATGGCCACATCGAAAAAGATACCCAAGAGGACGACCAATTAAATGTAGTCAAAAAAGATAATGCAGTGTCCATTTCCAAGTTCGTTACCGTTCAACAGCACCCCAGTAATATTCCCAATGGTTTTTGCTCATTTGAATACAACCAGAAAACTAGTCAAGTCTTAGAAGTGAATATTGTTCTGGGTGGTGGAGAATTCATAAAACTTTCGTCTCTAGTAGTCATTTAGCAATAAAAATTCCATTTTGCCATGAACTTGTATTTATAAATAGTGAAAGTATAAAATAGTGTAACAATTATTACAATCGTTTAATGACATGTACATTTTAAAAGTGAACAGCAGTTCAGCAACACATTAGAAATGTGAACTAAGTACTAGCAGTGACAAACCCCTAAACATTTATCATTCAGATGCAACAAGATCAGGGAAAATCTTGTTACAATTATCATACAAAAATAATTGCCTCAAAGTCCCGATAAATTTATATATGAATATATTGGCATATGCTGTCTAAAAACTTCTTCAATCATTGTCCTTTTCCTTAGAGTAGTTCCTCAATATCTCCATTTACAGTATTAATATCCACATACTTCATATCGTTTGATTTTAAATATCAATCGTTTCCTGTGGTCTTGTTTTGACGTATACGTATGCCACTATCAAAAGAAACACAGCCACTAGGGTGGGAATAGCAACTGTAAACAGTCTTCTCCGGTTCTCTGTAAAGTCCTTCTTCCGTTCTTTTTTCTGCTTATTGGTTTCTTTAACTTTCCCCTTCAGCTGGCGCATTTCGAAAAACCACCTTTATTCCTCACAGTGCTGCAACCAAATTTAGCCAATTTTGTACATTTTTCATCGAAAATGACTGAAAACTTCAGTTCAACAGTGTGTTAATCAGGAAGAACAATAACTGCTTAAGTGCCACGTATGCGTTGGCATACCATGCACAATGAAAATTACTTTAAGCATTACGTGGGGAGTAAATATTCTTAAAATAATGCACTTACAGAATATTCAACTTTTTAACGATTGTGGGCTATTCGACAAATCTTGTATCACTCTACCCGGCGAATTACGACAACCAAACCACCTTGGCGTGATCACTTTTGAAGTGCTGAAAACGAAAACACTGTCTCTAGGGTCGCGTGGACGAAGCGGTAACCACCGGCCAACACATAGAACAAAACACGGACGTTAAATTTAAAAGGCGCTTACAATAACGGTCATGAAAAAGCTATAAGTAGAGAATGGTGATTTTGACGATTTTGACCGTAAATAAGAGCCGATTGAGTGATGCCAAAAGAACGGAGTGTCAATAATTGTATGGAAAATAATATATTTTGGATTGAAGAAAATGTGTGGCCAATAATACGTAGTCAATCCTATCCGGGTTAGTTTTTTGGGCATGTTTGCAGTGATACTTTGTTTATGGTGAACTCGGTGAACTCCGTTGGTGGTGAATTAATGTCGAGGTTTCCCACGTCGAAGATGAAAAATGATAAGCTCGTCGAGAAATCCTGTTTGGGAGGGAGGAATTACTTATTAGTTGACTTGGAGCTTCTTCAAAAGGAAGAACTTGATCAACGCCGTAAATTGCGGATTCAGCAGGTTTGCATAGTGAATAAAATTTAATAAGTTAATTCTTATTTGGACAGATAATGAAATGTATTTATTTTCCAGGTACGACTTCAGTCGAAGGATCTAGCCTCGAGAGTTCTTCAAGACGTAAGGAATGAGAGGAAGTTGCAGGTGAAGATGGTTCAAAATCAGCAAGCTGACGTGTTCAAGAAATGGCAGTCCAGAAAACTGCACGAAATAAATCTTAAATACAAGGAAAACATTTGTGCTGGACAGAGGGCCGCTGCTGAATTGGTGTGTGAAACTAATCTGACGTTAAAACTTTATTTAATTATTTTGTAATTGTAATGCATTTGTGTTTACTTGTACAATTTTCCATCAACGCAGCCTGACCCAGAGGAAGAAATTTTACAGCAAGTTATTAAAAATTCCGAAGCAGCTCAAGGGCGTGGAAGAAAAGCTTTTTCTCAGTTAAGAGCTGAAAAGGAAATCGCCCAACTCCAAAAGGAAAAACTTGCATTCCAACGAGAAAAAATTAAAGCTTTGGAAACCATTCGGTCGGCAATGGTGTCATCTCTTCCCAATACAAAAAGTATTTCGTAAGTATATTTTTCCAGTAACATGGGTTGTTTTATGGATGATATTAAAAGTTTGTTTTTTTAGTCTTGAAACGACATATATATGCGTCTGTGCATTTCCACAGTCAAAGAGTGATAGTTGCTAGAAAACACAATTACCGTCGCTAACTTCATTCATACTATGCCATTGTAAGCTTGTGTCTAAATGGTTGAGGTCTTCCTGCACACGCTTCAATCTTCCTGGAAACAATCTCTAGTCTAATTTCCAAATTTGGGTTGTGTTTTCATCATTCCATCTTATGTGGACACTAATCTGTGACATGCGTGCTTTATTTTATTTATTAAATTAGTGGATTGTGTTTGAAAATTTGATTTCATGAGTGATCAAGCGAGAGTAAGAATAACTGAAGATGCATACTTGTAACGCTTCATTTTCTAGCCTATGCATATTTTTCCATGCATCAAATATTTATGAGTGACTTGTTGCACAGTGTCTGTTCCTCTGTGACGTGGCTGCAAAAAGATTTCTGACTCCAGCAGATAGGCCTTTCAAGTGATCATAGCTGGGCAGAAAAGCGTTAATCCGTTAATCGTTAATTAACGAAGTTAACATATTGCTTAACGTTTTAACTTTTAAGTTATATCCAAAAACTATTAACGGTCTAATTAACTTCTGTTAACTTTTAATTCCGTTAATTTAAGTGCGTTACTTTTGTTTAGAGCCATCTGGATTGCCATTTAATAACTTCGTGAAGGAGTTGTGTTGAGAATGCAATTCAGAGAACTCGGCGTTTGTACTGCAATCAGACTTT
Source organism: Platycnemis pennipes (assembly GCA_933228895.1). Taxonomy (NCBI): domain Eukaryota; kingdom Metazoa; phylum Arthropoda; class Insecta; order Odonata; family Platycnemididae; genus Platycnemis; species Platycnemis pennipes. The sequence continues at coordinate 118,494,341 of OW121854.1, read as the reverse complement.
TACATAAATTTTACAGAAAACATTTACACAATCAAGGCTCACGTTACCACCCTAAACAATGTTAAACAAGACATGAGAACGCATCCATCTAAATACGTTCAATTTGAAGAAAAAGTAAAGGCAGGATCAACTCGCGGGAAAACAAAAAACCACGTCTAAGGCTTCTTCAAGAGCTGTGGATTCTTCATATGTCAATAGTTTTTTCACCATCTAATGGCAAAAAAACTAAGCCAGCAAAATATTAGTGAATCTTTTGGCATCGCAGCTACCAGTAGCGGCGTATCCCAAGGTTTCTATTTCCACAATCAAATACAAACAGCATCAGGTCCAACTTTACTGACTGAAACTGTTAATTACTATGAAACTCCATACCTCATGTGTATAAGTGTACATTACATAAGCTACACTGTTTATTAAGTATTTTTGACCATGAAATTCTTATTACGTTCATTGACATTAAAAATACCTAAATTTTACGTGACATATAATTCAAAATTGCCAACAATTTAATATAGATTTTTAACTTAACGGATAACTTTAACTCGCGTTAAATTTTCATCAAGATAACGATTTAACGATTAACGAAGTTAACTTTTTGAGTAGCTTTTAATACATTAACGAAGTTAATTTTTGGATTAACTTTGCCCAGCTATGCAAGTGATGGCATCACGCTAAACATCTTTGAGGCAGGTGACCAGAAACTACCTTGAATTAAATAACCCTGAGACAGTAGAATACACTTGGACATATGGTGTTTGAAGGAGAATTTTTCTGGTGAAAGGGGCACTTACTTATAAGAGAGAACCAGTGATGGGAATTGAATAAAGGCGCGAAGAAGAGAGTGGTGAAGAGTTCGATGTAGACGTAGAGCTGCAACATGGAGAGTATTGAAGAAAGAAAATTGACTGCTGGTGGCATTTAAAATTTTGGCATGGGCAACGATGGGGTGGGTAAAGTGTGTGTTGGAAATGGTGAGGAACCAAGGTAGAATTCTGGGGATAAAAGAGGAGAAGAGAAAATTGGTTGAAGAATTGAGTAGATTGAGTTAGCGCATGAAAAGGGTAGTTAGGGGTTGATGGAGGATCTGATACAGGGTACTTGATTAGAATTAGGTTTTAAGGTGCTCCAACAGCTTAGATATTTGATACCGTCTAATCTATATTAATCCTAAGACAAATATGTACAGTAACAAATGCAAAGGCAGAATTCGAATCGTGACCTTTAGGATGTCAGATTGAGAGAAAAATTGAAACAATAGTTTGAAGAAGTGGTAGACTTTCAATATTTGAAAAACAGAATGAGCTGTGACTAAATTATTTGATTCATATGTTAGGTGATCCATAAATGTGGTTGTGAGTCTGTGACAAGGTACAGGAATCGCCAATAATTGTGAATGCCTAATTGCTTCCCTTAATTATTTAGGCTGGATTTAATATCAGTATTCAGCCTTCAAAATCTAATTGGTCAATATATTTGTTATTTACATGCCCTGAGGAATATGCATTTTATTCTGATATGTTGTGCCATAGCTTATCACTTCAGCCCTCATAAAAAAAATCTTCAGTATTCTCCTTAATATATGAAGGGATACATATAGTTTTTAATATGTTTGCTATGTTCCCTTTTTTAGGAGTACTCAATGCAAATGTATTTTTCCTACAGTCGATAAAATTTCTATTATTACGACTATGACAAATGAACAAACTATATTGTCATAATCTTTAGCTTTGCAAATCTCTGCCTTCAGCTATTTATGGGAAAAAGTTGGTTAACAAGATCACAATTTTTTAAAAGAAGGCTGACTATCTCTGCTCCTGAAGTCAATGTCATTGGTGTGAGTGAAGAAAGACCATAAGTATTGGTTACTTCCTGCTATCTCTTATTGCCTAAGATTCCCATTTGTTTGCTCCCTCTGCCACTCTTGCCGAGCATTGTCTCAAATGTTGGAGCCTTCAAAATGCAATGATTCCTCCATTCACCTTGTCTACCTCCTTGAAATTTTCTCAGCTCACCTCTCACCTTCCCTACCTTATCTATCACTACATCATTTATCTTCACCATATGCCTATAAAATCACTTCCCAAAAGCCTCTAACCTATGCTCTTCTTCCCTTTTCTGAGACCAAGTTTTGCCGTTACATGCGGTGGCGTCAAGGCTACTTGGCACCCGGGGCTAACTAGATGGCAGCCACCCCCGTTAGACAAAAAATATTTTTTCATAAACTGAAAAAAGATGATTTTCAAATTTGCCCCTCCCCCCCCTTTTAAGGTGCCCGGGGTGGCTACCCTGCTTGCCCCCATCCCCCTTGGTATGCTACTGGTTACGCCAATAAGTTTTTCTGGATTCCGTAACTCAGCATTTACTTACAGTTTCCCCATGATTTTACTTATGAGTCCAAGTGATCAATTGTTTTGTTTTCTTTGAAAGTACTACACATGTTACACAATTGTTCCTCCACTCACTTAGTGATTCAACCCAAAGGTTGGTTTTGATAGGTGAGGGTAGAGCTCACCCCAGACTAAGCCACAGGCGTGTGAATTACACACATTCAGGGTAGGGGGGCCAGTTCCTTTCCCTGGGCCACCTCGCACTCCGAGGATTTTCATTCGGGAGCATCCAAAGGCTTCACCCAGATTTGAACCTGGGACCCTTCGATCAGTAGCCAAGTGCTCTACCCACTAGGCTACCATGCTCCTCTAGAAAATGTTCCATGTGCGATAACATTTGCCCTTTAACTCCTGTTTTTATCAGTGTTCATACTATTTGAGAATATTATAATTTTTCTAGTAATTAATCTTCTGCCATTCATTGGTATGCATATCATTTAAATTTTATGTTTATGATATTTAATCTGAATGGTATGTTATTTTTTAATTTAGCCCACAAATGAGCATGACTTTTTTCTTGATTTATTCGGCTCTGTTGGTTTGTGCATGTTAGAAATGAAAAGTTTGTTTATTTGGTATGCTAGGAGACCAGAGCAGAATTCTTTGGGTCCAGGAGAAAAGGCTGGCTGTAGCTCGGATAGGAATGAAGTGCAGATGATGGGAACGGAAGAGGAGCCAGGTGAGGGGTCAGTAAATCCAGTGGTCCCTAATCTCTGCCTGGAGGACACTCCATTGGAGAAGAGGGTTAGGAAGGAGCCAGCTTCATCTTCTAAGAAAGCAGCTCCAACCCCTAAGGCTCCTCCCCCTTCAATGGAAGTGTATGACCACCACAACCCATGCTCAATCACACAGAGGCTGCCTCCTACTGTTAGGGTGGAAAGAACATCTCCTCTGTCTCAGGTAAGAAATTGTTAAAATTGGCATTTTTCAATTGGCGAAATTTGCATCTACTGCACTTTGTACTTAACGTTAACTTGATAAATTAAAGCATACTGCTCTTGCATTTTACATAGCTAATTAGTAACTGAAAGACACATAGCCCATACAAAGTTCAGCATGTTACCTGATGTGACACCATAGAAATGAGAAATATCCTTTAATGGAAGTGATATAATGTTTTCTTTATGGATCTAATGTCTTCATTTGGTTTCCTTGTGAAAAAAATGCAAGGAAACAAAAAGAATTGGTTGGTGTTTTAAGTATAAAAATTATAAAAATAAATGTGTATTGTCATAATAGCAGAAATTCTACAGAGAAAAAAAACCATTTACCTTGACTGGGAGAAGGTGGTCAATGCGAAATCCTGGTCAAGGCGAATTAATTTTTTTTCTGCGGAATTTCTGGTATTATGCAATTTCAGCGGGTAATGCTGTTAAGGTTCTCGCGGCCAGTTTGCGGTCCTTCAATTTGTGTATTGTCACAATGGGGGGTAAATTGTGGAAGTCCACGTCATGAATTAATTTTCCTTGCCTATATTCTTAACTTTCTTCTTTTTCTAGCAACTTATCAGTTGTAACTACAACGGCACTCTAAAATGATTTTGACTTTCCAGTATTCATAATGTAATGTGGGGATGGGGTTGGGAAAGTATTTATGCTTGTTTTTCTTATCACTGTCTTTTCCATTTGTTTTCTCTGTGCTGTGTTTTTAGACAAATGCCATAGAAGCAGCTGAAATGGAGGAAAAAGAAGAGACGGAACGGCAGGCTGTGGGGATAGTGGGGGCAGATAATGAAGTCTGGATAAAAAGAGGGAAGAAAGCTCTGGCCAAGGAATTGGTGCGTAGGGATTTTGACCATGTTATGACTCGTTTGGATGAGCTTGCGAGGGAGGAACGCAAAGCCCGAGCCACAGAACATCCAAAATTGCCGGTGAGTCTTTGTCCTTCACTATAGTCGATGAAAGTATTTTTCAGTTCTGGATAAGCACTTCGTGATGACATTTTTGGAAAAAAAAAGTGATCTCTTTCTGGCACTGTGTGCCCTTTCGGCATTTGGTATCTAGAAGTACAATATGCTGGGATAGATTCCACATGTGAGAAAAGTGATGCTATTGTAGTCCATTTCAAATGAGTTGGTGGGTGGGCAGGCGGGAGGAGCCAGAGAGAATTCAGCCATTATCAATGCTGTAGTGTTGCGGCTTGAGTACTTGATGGTGCGGATAATTCTTTATACGCTTAATATGTAACTAGAAGTTGAATTTCAACCTGTGACGACCCAACGTATTGTTTATTTCAAAACAATTCACTGGGGCAGCACACTTCAATGGTTAGTTGGTGCCTATTTCAAAGTTATTGTGATTTTGGTATCACTTTCTTGAGCTTAAATTACTTTTAAGTGTTGCGAAGACATTTTGAACACTTGCTTATGTTTATGTTTACCCCCAATCAAACATCCCTCGAGTACATTCACATCTCGGCCACTCTGTCCCTATCCAGTCCACTCGCACCATAAATAATGCCTTCTCCTCTCTTCCTTCTGAGCCTCCCCTCCTTCCAGGCTCTGGTTGGATGACTGTAACGCTAAGGGATTCTGGGTTTAACTTGACAACTTTAACTTGAATCTGTCAACCCAATGAAATTACCTCGGACAAGCAAATTAGATGGCGTACTCAGCGGCAAAGTCATATCAGTTAAGGATCGTCAAGGTCACTATGTCATCCACTGAGGGTGAGGGGAAATGGATGGAAGTACAGGCATGCCTTGCTTGACATGATGGCTGAGGACCAAAGACTGAAGGCAGCACTACAGGAAGAGCTAAAGGTAGAAAGTTGTCTGAAGGGAGATGCTTTCACCTTTCCTACCATCTTCTTTCTTTGCAAGACCTATTTGACAATCTATAGCCATGGGTGTTGTCCTTTTCAACCTAGCAACCTTGACCCCTACCTCTCACTCAACCCTTATGCCCATCATTGGACCACCCACCCTCAACTGCAATCACGGAGCAGTGAAGGCTTTCGTAACTGATAAAGGACTTCCAGCGGGGAATGATGATGATGCAGCAGTTCATCGTCGTGATAGATGCAGTAGTTTATCCTAGCAGTGAAGGTTTTCATGGTGTGCGTTCATGGGAACCAGTGTAAGGAGTGGGCAGTCATATTTATGGACAAAAATTATCAGATGTACACCTTCGTTTGAGTTAATCTTGCGGACAATACTGAAAATATGTTAATAGCAACTGGGGAATACTATGGAAAGAAATGGGTTACCCGTTGCGCAAAAATAAACTTTGTTAAAATGGACCTCCGATAAATAAGCATTTGTTAAAATGGGATTTTTAGCTAGATAAAAAGGCCATTTTTGAAGGGAAATAGCCTTCTTTTAATATTACTGGAACTTGGAACAAAAACAGGTTTGATATAAGCGGGCTTGACTGTATTTATTTCATTCATAATTGGAGATCCATTTCTTCTGGGGTTCCTTTCGAGTCTGTCCTTAATGTAGTGACAACAGTTTCGCCAAAATTGCAGCAAGCATATGCAAGAAAGTCAGACTTATATCTTTGGACCTGAATAAACTACATAGCTGCAATTTTGGCGAAACTGTTGTCCCCACAACATGGACAGATGCAGAAGGAACCCCAGAAGAAATAGATCTATAAACCCTGCGCACCATATAAACCTCAACAAAGAATTAATTCTCAATTATTTATTGATTCAAAAACAATTATTTACTTTACAATGCATGGTTCAAATTTGCCCTGTGAAGAAAAGCCATACTTACAGTAGTAGAAGACTATACTAGCTGGAAGTGGAGGAGATTAAAAAAGAACTATTAATGTCATGTTCAGTGGAGTGGACTTTCCAAGCCTTGAGAGTTTTCATGGGTGATGTCATGTTACTTGTTTACCAGAACTTTTGGACTCTGAAATACAATTGTAAGTTCAGGCAATGAATGTTCTCTATGCCTCACAGTGTAAACCCTGTACCTGTTGCATTATCAACAAGGCTGCACCCACCATTTCTGAGCTTAACATTTAATTTTCGTGCAAACTGGAATTTCTGAATCCAAATTATTTATAATGAATGAATTTAAGGTGGGGCATGTATCACAATAAGTGAATTCTGTTTTCTTTGATGAAGGAAACTACATATTGTACGATTACTTAGGCTGGGTAGTTGCTGATGAGCAAAACATCCATCTCTGTGTGCTGAGACCCATTGTCTGAGCTAATTTTATTTCAGCCGTCTAATATATTCTTCATCATCATCGGTCAACAATCCTAGGATTGGTTTGACGCAACCCTCCATTTGATTCTTCTATTGGGTAAACACTTCATAGTAACGTAATTGCTCTATTTTATAATCTTCACAACCTGTTCCATGCATCCAATAAAAGGCCTGCCTTTTCCATTACGCCCATTCACTTTTCCCTCGATGCTTGTCTTCATTAGGCCATATTTTCTTAAGATATGGCCGATTAAGTTGTTCTGTCTTCTTTTTAGGGTTTTCAGTAGAACTCTCCCACTCTTCTTAAGAATTTTCGTTTGTCACTCGATCGATCCATTTTATCTTCAGCATTCTTCGGTAACACCGCATTTCAAATGCTTCCAGCCTGGACTTCTCCGCTGCTGTTATTGTCCATGATTCTCTGCTATATAATAGAATGCACCAGAATGTATGTTCTAATGAAATGTTTCCTCACTTCCATGCTTGTATTTGCAGCTATAAGCAGAATATTATTCTGGTGAAATGCCCTTTTTGCTTGGGGAATTCTACTGGCAATTTCTCTTTTACTTTGCCATCGTTAGTTACTCAGCTTCCCAGGTAACAGAACTCTTTCACCTCCTCGATTTTTTGTATTCCTAGTTTAATATTGGTCCTGACTTCCTTTCTTCTACTGCACACCAGTACCTTAGTTTTCTTTTAATTGAAATTCAGATGATATCTGGTCATTGTTCTTTCCAAATTTCCTAGTGTCTTCTATAAATCTCCTTCTGTTTCTGCCATGACAGCTATGTCATTGGCGAATCGTAGCATGCTGATTTTCTCCTCGTGGATATTCACTCCCTGAGACTTTTCTTTGACTTCTTGGATGGCTTTCTCGATGTAGACATTGAATAATACGGGAGACAGTGCACATCCTTGCCTCACTCCTTTCTTTATGCTTGCTTCTGTTCTGCTGGGTCCTGATTTGATTATGGCCACCTAGTTTTTATACAAGCTGTGTATAACTCTTCGGTCATTGTATGACACTCCAATTTCTTTCAGAACCTTTAGCATCATGTTCCAATCCACATTGTCAAATGCCTTTTCCAAATCTACAAATGCAACAAACGTTGGTAGATTCTTCTCTATTCTCTTCTCTATAAGTAGCCTGAGGGCCAAAATGGCTTCTCTTTTGCCCTTGTTTCTTCTGAATCCAAATTGGTCCTCATTCAGGAATTCCTCAGCTTTTCACTCTATTCTTCTATAGTTGATTCTCATCAATATCTTCGAGGCATGTGTTATCAGGCTTATGGTCCTAAAATGTTCACAGTTCTCAGCCCTCTTCTTTTTGGCCATAGGGATGATGGTGTTCTTCTCGAAGTCCATGGTATCTCTCCTGTAAAATACATATCGCATATGGTTTTGTACAGCTGAGTAAATGTCTTCTCTCCGGCATTTTTAATTAGTTCGGCAGGAATATCATCTATTTCCGAAGCCTTATTTATCCTCAGATCCCTTACAGCTGCGTCAAATTCTGATCTTAAGATTGGGGCTCCCAAATCATCCTTATGGACTTCAATTTCCTCTTCGATATATCTGCTCTAAGATAGCTTCCATTGTACAACTCTTCCGAGTATTCCTTCCATCTCTTCACTTTATCCTCATGTTCAATTAAGAGTTCTCCATTCTTTTCCCTGATGCTGTTACATCTTGCTGCCCGTGCCTTGAAGTGATTTCTCACCGTCCTGTAGGCAACTTCCAAATTTCCTTTTGCGAGGTTGCTGTGTACATCTTGGCATAGATCTTTCATCTATGCCAAGATGTCGGTCCCGGTGGCGGTGTGGTTAAGTCCTCACCTGCTAACCTTAGGGTCACGGGTTCGAGTCCCACCTGAGTGGGTTTTTTTACCACTCAGGACATGGATGTGTGTGCTCGTCTGATATTGTTAATTGTATTGTTAACACCCCGATGTAAAGGCCACTTGTGCTGTTTTCGGTGGTAGTGGAAAATAAATAAATAAAGATGCTTTTCTCAGTTTACGGTTTATTTCATTCCTGATTCTTTTGTAGCGGAGTTGCCCTTCTTCAGTTTCCACATTTTTATATGTTCTTGTCTCTTCAATCAATTCTAAGACTTCTTCTGTAATCCATGGCTTCTTCTTTACAACTTTTCTTCTCCCCAAAGCTTCTTTTGCTGCTTCTTGTAGCTCGATTTTGATGTTCGTCTAATACTGTATTCCTCCAAATATAGTCCCCATCCTCCAATTTTTGAAGTTCAGTTTTGGAAAAAAAAATTTGAAATGCAAAGCATTTGCAGACTTGCACATAATTTTCTCAGGTTAACAATTGAGCACCTTGAGTAATAAAAATCTCCATTGTTTCAGTTATCAACATGGAGTATCAAGTTAATATATTTACCAAAATATGTACTCAATACTATTTCACCTATATAAGTTAACTAGCTATTGTATTTGGGAAACTATATTTCCATAACTAGGTGAAATGGAGGTGAGATATGCAAAGGGAAATCGTGAGAAATCACGATTTTGAAGAGTATTCACTGCCGTATGTGCATTGGGAATCGTGGCGACCAAATTTATTTGATTCAAGTCATGGACTTCAATGTTATTTGCTTTTCCTAAAGTTGCTTTGGGGATGCAGTTAACTTACTGCTAGCTTACAGCAACTAGGGCTTGGCCACTCTTAATGATAACTTTCTTACATATGAGTCTCAAGTTTTGTGCTGTAGATAATTGAAGTTTATCTTTTTTACCCCAGCCAGAAGTTTATATGAATGAAGAGAGAACAGCAATGAAAATCTGGAAGCAGCAGCAGGACTTGGAATCTGCTTTTGAAAGCGTTTGTCATGGAAACATGGGGCTGAAGCCTGGAAAGGATCCACTGCAAGCTAAGAGAGCTTGTCCTTTGGTGGTGGAAGTGGCAACTTTCCCTGAGAAACTGAAGCCCAACTTAAAGGATCAAGTGGCTAAGGCATCTCTCCCAAAATTGAATGTGGGCGTGTGTGATCATGGTATGAGTATTTAATGTCTAGACTATTTACTACTAGTTTTCCTATTCTGTGATAGACATTTATTTCAGAAACTGCCATTGTGCTTCAAAGTTAATAAGAAGAGGGATTGCATATTTTAAAGTACTTTTTGTGAAATCTTGGTGCACTGGAGGTAGAGTGGCCAGAGGTATTTGCTCTTAAGTTAGTTACAGAACCCTTGTTGGTGGGAAAAATCTATCAGCAATGTTATGTTAATGCCAGAATGGTGCACAGTAGAAAATTGAAATTACAAAATTTTCGTATTACAAAGCAAATCTGGATGGATGATGGATTATCTGTGATATTTTTGTGTTCTCAGTGGAAATATTCTGTCACATATATGAAAATTTATAGACTTGTTTAATTTCAAATTGCAACAAACTAAAAGTAACTATTTTTCTTGCTGGAATGAAGTTAATGTGTAGCTAACACTATATGTCCATGGGGTTTTGCAGAATGCTATTCATAAACTGATGACTGTTTGGTATGAGGTTTTGATTTTAGGAGTCTGTATATAAGTATATATGGTGATGCGATCATTAAGTGTTGCATTTTTTGTAAGAGGCCAGGTTATGCTAATAGAATATCTAGCTTATGAAACATTGGGTGATTGGAGCATCTAAATGATAAGGTACACCGGGGTAAGTGTAAATTTGGGGTAAGTGGAACCCATGGCTATCGTCGCATAAATAATAGATATGAAGTGGCGCTCCTAGTGAGATTTTCATCACACTACTTTTGATAATACGCGGGGATCGCTATCTTCCCAAAACTCTCGGTAGAGGAGCTGAAATACACTATTCTTTGGAAGTGCGTCATATCTGCTCTAAGAGTGACCAAGTGCGGCACATCATTTTACGATTACCACACCAAGAAATTTAGAGATTACATTGAGGTTAAATCAGTAGGTATGAGTCAAATAATATCTTAACATGCTGTAATAGAGTGGTAGATTAAATTATGTTACTATGAGTGAAATCTGTATAGGTTCCTCTTGCCCCAGATTATATTGTCACTGGGGCAAGTGTAACCCATTAGTTTCCACTTCCCCATCAAATATAAGTAGGGACATGACATTTTCGCGAAACGTTTTTTGCGACAGGATTCACGAAATAAGCGACTTTTTGGGTTTAATCGCGAAATAACCGTGTCTTCTTTGAAACGCGATTTTTTTTAACGAAATTTGAGATATTTTGCAAATGCCGAATTTTTGTATCATGAAATATTTTCTTTAATGATGACCGGATCGGATCTTTCATTTTTCTCGGTTCCGGATTCGGATCCAAAGACACGGAGTAAAATCGGATCCGGATCGTAGATTTTAAATTTTCGCGGTTTAGCGATCGAAGTGCCCCGTGAATGGAATGTAGGTGCGGTAGATATTGACAAGAAGAGGATGTGTAACTAAGGTCACGTAATTAGATGAAAACGTTCCCGTGCAACTAGAAGCAAAATAAGATATATGACTTTTTTCCCCCACTACCCCGGTATCGCGGGAAAAAAAATACGTAGTATGCCATGCGTGTAGCCTACATTCGCCGGGATCAGGCATATAACGAGAGCCATGAACGAAAGCTAGTGTACTGCGCGAAGTTCGATCCCAATCGCAGTTTAATTTTTTCTTTCAGTCACTGCATCGAAAATGTTATCATATTCAATTTCAAACCATTTCATCTGAATACTCACTTTATTAGACTTTGTTGTTTAAATTAGATTTACAAATGAACCACTCATAAATTAAGGATGGTCGGGTCGGATCCAAAGAACCACGGGTCTTTCATTTCATTCGCTACTGAAATCATATCCAGAGACAGTAAAAATTCAGATCCGGATCGGAGATTTTAACATCTCGCGGCCGCGTGATCGATGCGCCCCGCGAATGGAATGCACGTATGGTAGATACCAACAAGGAGAGTAAGTAACTCGGGTCACGAAATGAGAAGAAGATTTTTTCCGTGCCACAAACGAGGAAAACAAAATAAAAAATACTCGTATTGACCTTTTTCTCCATAGGCTCGGATGTGCGAGAAAAAAATTAAGCCGAATGTCATGCGGGTTGCCTACATTCGCCAGATTCCCGTGAACCTATGAGAGCGTAGTTGTTAAAAATGAGGGCTAGTGTACTGCCAGTCGCGAGTTCGATCCTTAACACGACCTAAGAGTACAGCCGTGCTGTATTCCTAGGGTAATGCTAGTAGGCTGTTAAAAAAAGTAAGTTATCAGAAATTTCATGCCAAATTATAAGTAAAAAAATAATTAAATTAAGCGAAAGGAAATGATTGTAAAACATTTATATTACAGAATTAAATCGTGGAATCATTACGTTAACTTTACAGTGTATTTTTGAGTGACGCATTTGTAAATCTAGTTGAAGCGATAGAAGTACAAAAAAGTCAGTATCCACACACAAAGGTTGGAAATGAAGGATGATAAAGTTTTTTATTCAATGGTTGAAAGAAAAATTTTAAACAGCGTAAGAATCGAACTTCATTACCTGTAGTCCACTACTCCACTCTGTTATTGTTATTACCATTATCTCATTAATTTGCCTTTAACTTAATTTTGCCTACTGTGTTTTTTATGTTGTGTAGGGTAGCCATAACTTCTGTATTGGATCTCAAATGTATGTAATTAACTGTTTGTTCACATTGGTATGAAGTATTTATTAATAATATTTTAAAAAACCCTTTCTTTAATACTCCTTTTTCCCAACATTAAACACAGCTTTCACCTTTTTAAAACGATTTTATTTACCGCATTTGTCATTTTAAACACCGCTTTTGATGGTTTTTATTTACCATTTTTCAGTGTCCCTAAATATAAGTAATAAAATAAGTTTACTTAATACTTAATTTATTAATTATTTATATGTATAAATATTTACTTTATTTATTAATTTAATTAATTTACTTATTACTTAATTTAATAATACTTGTGGCGATACTCCATTTCAATTTCTACTGCCTCCAGCATTTGATAAGCGAGGCACATTCAAATTTGACATCTCATTTGATTCCTATAATATAGGTTAAATGTATGAAAAGTAATAAGAAATTACATTTCTATTGGTATTGTATGTCATTCAATTATTTCTACTTACCTCAATGATATTTTTTTTGCTATATAATAAATTAACAGGCCTTGGGTTACACTTGCACCAATCATCGGGGCAAGTGTAAATGCTGACTATGATTCATGTTCTTTGTTCCAGAAAGGAAACCTTTGAAATATGTGTGCATTACAATTCATTTGAAGTTAGAGCATATATTTCTTAACCAGAATATAGAATGTTGATAAAATTGAATGTCAATTCAATGAAATGTCAACTATATAAATATGGGTTTCCACTTACCTCGGTGTACCTTACATTCTAGGTGCACCTAAACAAATGATTCTGTTGATTATGAAATTAAAGAGATCTGTGGATGAATCTTTATTTTAAATAATGGTTTGTTGGAAAATTTTTCTCCAAGCTTTTTTTCCCCTTAAACCCTATGCTGCAGATGGTCATTTTTTTCTTCCTAGGTGAGTACGAACTTCAGTACTTACATACTTCAGCCTATGAGTCAAGAACTGAAAATTAAATAACAAATGAAAAACAATGGCCCCAGTTGCTGGGTCACTAATATTTGCATGGAAACTTGGCATTTATGGGCTTTAGTCTTGCCTTTCATAGGGATATTTTGCTTATAAATCTCATTGTGAGCACTGTTGTTACTAACTATCTGATACAAAGTGTCAAATTCCATGGAGGAAACTTGCCAAAGCCTCCAATGTGAATTTTTTCTCTATGCATATTCTACCAATGGCCACGGGAAAATTTGGAAACCTCTATTATGATGACATCTCAGAATTGTGTGTGCGCAGCTTGGAAATAAATGTTGTGATTAAGAGCTTGTTATTATATTGAGAGAATAAGACATGATAAGGGGAATTGAGATGTCGGAATGTTGTTTTGCGAAACCAAATTCAGAGTTGAATGTGGTCAAGTATTCAATGTATGATTGTGATAATCAGGCTCCAGACCCATTTTAGATTTTCATTTGTAGAGTTATTTGTGTTCTTTAACATGTAGGATGCCTGAGCATGTACAAAGGTCATTTTGGTAGCATATTTTGAGAAAGAAAGAAGAGATGGATGGTAGCCCAGTAGGTTAATCTTTGATCTCTTCAGGTCCAGGGTTTGAACCTGGTACAGCTCTTTAGACATGTCCAGCTGAACTTGAGCTGTGTGATTTTTTGGGGAACAGCAGGTTACACAAGGGAACGAATTGCACCCCCCCCCCCCCCCCCCCCCCCTCCCTGACGTGTGAATTTCACATCCTGTTGGGCTAAGTACTTGGTGAGCTCTGCTTATGTTCAAACACTGGATTTTGTTTAACTCTTGCATTTCCAATGATACCATTTGCAGTAAAACCTAGAAATAATATTTTACGGTATATCATAAACATTACAGCGAAAAAAGTAAAATATGAATCAATTTCAAAGGGTAGAAATGTGCAATTTATATTACTGGTATTCCTTAGTGAAAAATCCATTGTCATTAGTCTTAAAATCAATTTTGGCACTGTACTTAACCACATGAGATGTAATGTTATATTCTGCAAGCTCCTAGGGAAAAAAATGCTTCTTAGATGCCTGTAATTGTTCTGTTTTTTGATTGGATATTCATGTTATCCTGTCAGGTATCTGAAAATTAAATTGTATATCACTTGCTAATTTGAAATATTCGGATGCAATTATTTGATACAGTTCTGTCATTTTTTTCAGGATCAACTTCCAGCTCTTCAGGATATGAGGCAGAGGCCTCTACTAGCAGTTCACATTCCGCTTTAAGTGTCGGTGGTGAGGAACCTGACAGGATGGAGCATACCACTGCAGTTATTGATTTAAAACCCTCTGAGAAATCACCAGTAGGAGAAATGGCACCAAAGTCACTAGAGGTCAGTAAGTAAAAGTGTAGTACCATATTGTCTGAATACTATATCTTGAAATTAATGCTGTTGGCAGAAAACAACTTAAACACTTTCGCTTTAGATAGATTTTTTCCTTTATCTTTCAGCTGTTGAGTAGCAAATCTACTTATTTCCATGGTACAAAACCTAATATGTACATATTTTATAGTTGCGTCTTAGAGCACAATACGAAGTGTTGATAAATAGTTTTTTTCCTTTTTCCAATGCATAAGCAGTGAAATAAATGTACAATGACAACATGAGGAGTAGAAGTGAAGAAATGTACATATATTTATTTTTTTTATCAGAATCCATTTGCGTTTCCAGATTTCCTTTGGTGACTGTAATCACTTATGCTACCTAAGGGGTTAAGGGTCATTTTCATTGGACCATCCCTGCTATTCTGCATCCAAATATACCTATGTCCTAGCAAATGTAAGCCATCTATACAATTAAATGTTAAATCCCAATTAGCACAGTTATGGAGAGTATTTCTTTGTCAATTTATTATCAATCAGATGGGAAGTTAAACTTAATCCCCTAAGCTCCTCTGGTTAAGAGTGGGCTCTAGCTAATGTCTTCTCAAGCTTCTTCTCATCCAATCAAAAAATCCCAATCTCCTCCATTCCTCTATCCTCAGATGGTGGTATCTGTTGACTGCCTCCCCATAATATTCAACTTCAAGCCTACTAAAGCCTTGAACTAAGATGAAGTATCATTGATGGATCTTGGGGAAGGCTTAACTACTGAACCTCATCCTTGTCACACTCATTCAACAGTTTTGGGAAATATTTTGATAAATTGCATATCTCCAAGCTAGTTCAGTCCTTCTGTGTTCATCTGTTGGTAAAATAAATGTGCATTTGTGGCGGCTTTATAAAAATCTCCATGAAATAAAAAACTATAAGTAATTAATAACAAATTAAAATAATTGTTATTTTCTTCATCTTGAATCACCAAGTTGCCATGATTTTGTCGAAGTTTGTTTTACCATTTGTTAAGTTGATATATGTTTTATTTCAGAGAGCAAATGGAGATGACTGTGTTGAGCGAGCAGAGCTACAGAGGCGAATTGAAATTGCAAGATCACTTTTGGAGGAGAAGGGTTAGTCTTATTTGTCTGCCTTTGGACATTATGAAACATGTTTGTACATCGTTGGCCCCATGGAGTGGAGATTTCCAGCAGAGCAAAGCTGTTTTGACTCTGTACTTTAGACCAGTCGCCCATTTCAGTGGTCATACTATTCCTTCACATCTATGTTGCCAGCTCCCTTTCCCTCCTGCAATGTATTTTCTGGCTTTCACTGATTCCTGCACTTCTAGACTGAACCATGTGAATACTTTATAGGTGTCAAAAAATTCATGCCTCATCCTTCCCAGAATTTGGGAGTTTTCATCCCTCGAAGTGGGAGACATTTAGGAATGTGGAATGTGCAGTCCCTTGGGCACTGCTACATTTCATACATAATTATTTTGTCATTATCCATGAAATATAGTATAATCCAAGGAGTCTATTTATTACTCAAATTGATTTATGGTGAATAGTATAGGATTTTTAATGTGTTGTATTTTTGTAAAGAGAGGATGATATGATCAAGTGGAGGGCTCAGTCAAACCAATCATAGGATTGTTGACCGATCATGATGATGATATTTCTGTTACATGTTTTTTTCTATAACTACATATATAATTTCTGTAAGAAAGTATTATTTTTCCAACTGGAGACAATTGTTATGTGCAAATGTGTGCTAGTATGTATTGCTATATATTTTGAAGGTGACCCCACCAACAGGTCAATGCCTTAGGTTTCACTTAAAGCTCCATATTGTAATTATTTCTTGTATTGAGTGTAACTTGCTGGAGCAATAAACGTATTATCATCATATTTGTCAATGGGCTTATGGCATGTATGGAATACTCATGTTACTTCATAATCATTGATCTTGTTTACCTGTAGATGGTGAAAATACTGTCAAAGGTGGAGACCAAAAGCCAGCTGATGAAGGTGACCATGGCCCCTTGAACAAGGATAACATGGGAGCCGCAGCTTGGTGGTGTTCATTTTCCAGTGGAAGAGTTGCAGCCCCACCTGTGCCTCTAGGTAATGACATCAATTGAAATATGTATTTTTGTTTCTTGATAGGGTGTGCTTTTGTATGTCTTGACTTGGACTTGGGTTCTCTTGACTAGGTGATTGGTAACTCAAGGTGAGTTATGATATCTTCCATTTCTATGATATTAACCTAGTATTCCTGTGTTTGTTGATGGAGATAAGAAAATCTTTGGAAAAAAACAGATGAATTATTCATTAAAATGAAATTATTTACAGTGTCACTTATTCCATTAGTTGGTGAAAGTAAGTGTTATTTGTGCTTCCTAATATTTATAGTCATGAATGTCTTTCAGAATCTATAATAGAGGGGAATGAAGAGAAACGTGAACAGAATAAGTGCAAAGCCAAGAGAAAAGCTTCAATTTACAAGCGCTCATTTGAGGTGAAGGGGAAAACTCTTGAAGAATTAGATTTACTTGTGAGGAAAGGGAAAAAAGATGAGGCTATTTTGGACACGGATGCAAGCTTGTCCAGTATCTCTTCATCGTCATGGAGATTGGAAGAGGTTCATGTTGTGGTGAAGGTTGATGACCAGTCATCATCGGAGAGGGAATCCAAGGACAAAGATCAAAGACTCATCGTGAGATCTGATGAAATCCATGGAAAAAGTCCAGGGAAATCAAAAGGAGAGAAGAAGAGAAGGAAAGCTGGAGTAAGGCTAGAGGAGAAACCTAAAGAGGTAAGAAGTGTTGTTATTCATTCTCTGGTGTAACACATCCTGGTGGACATAATCGTACCAAATAATAATAATAAGAAAAGGTCTTTATTGGGGCAAGATTGAGACAAAACTGCCCCTTCTCCCATCTAACCCCTCATCAAAATAAATATATAGATCACATAATGGTCAATACCTAAAACAATTACAATCTGTGGTTAAAAAAATCATTAAAGAATATACTTCTAGGAATGAAAGAATGATAAATGAATACAAAAGAAATATATACACACAATATATCAATATAATGCAGTAAATGGTGTGTTAAAGAATTTACAATGTGGGAAAAACGTGAGGATTATTATGCTTACATCCTTTACGCAAAAACCCACTGCAGGAAAACACCCACACAAGAAGGGGGGTATGAAAAATCTGAAAAATCCTACTGATAGTAAAGCTAGTGTTTAAAAACAACTTAAAATATAATAGTATGTAGGTAGTAGATAAAATGTAAAATTAAAGAAAAGAAATATTACGAAACAAAAAAAAAATGATCTGATGCAACAACATGGTGTTAAATGTTCGCCGTTTAACTTTCCATTCATGTTCTAATCTGAGGGAGTGCCCGTGACGTGTGATGCTCATGTGTCCATCTGTTGAACTTTGAGAAGTGTTTTATGCAGCACCCTTTTAAAGGATGGAAGTGATGGATAGTTTCTTAAGGATAAGGGGAGTTCATTCAATTCGCGACATGCAGTGGCAATTAATGATTTGTTGAAGATAGAATATTTTCTTTAGTGGTGCTCTTTGCGTTCCAAACCCTACCTCTCTCCTGTTATCTACCAGTGGGCATGAGCCAAGGGTTATGTCTCAAAAGATCAGTGAAACTGATCTGAATATAGTAGTGTTGAATGAAGTGAACTATGTAACTATGTATTGATTTTTATTGGCTTTCCAAATTTCAGATTAGGCTTTCATTGAGTATTTTACTCCTATGCCACTTCAACCACTTTGTTTAACTGTTGCCCTTCTATGTATCCCATCCAAAATGCCTTTTCTTGTCTGCCATTCTCCTTGAGTTTCCTCTTTTATCTTCATAATTGATATCAATGTCCCACTGCTCCTAATACATATCTTGCTCCAATATCCTGCTCTCTTACTAATTTCCTCCAACTTTCTTTTCTTCCCTAGCCTTCCCTGCCAAGCACTTCTGTCTATTATGCTTCCATTCTTCTCTTTCCTTTTTGTGCATTTCTCTGTTTTTCCCCTAATATGGTTCTCTAATGCTTCCAGTCTATTCACATCTCTTCCTCTTGGCTTTGGTGTCTCACAATAAGTGTAGTGACTCCATGCTTCATACAAAACACCCCATCATTTTTAATCAACATCATTTCCTAGGATACCCATCATCAGTTATCGTGTGTCATTAAATAACCCTTTTGACAGTGTTTTTCTCCTCCTGATGCCTTTATTACTGATCTCTCGTTAAAATAAAATTGCTACGTGATTAAGTATTTCTATGATATGTAATAGTTTCGGGTCCAACAGTTTTGATGGCTCTCCTGCCAGCATTGTCAGTTTTATGGTGTGCTCTATCTTTGAGTTGAACCTTTATAAAGGGACTTTTTATGATACCTTTTCATTATTTGCAATGACCAATGTTTCAAGATGCAAGTCATTCAACTTCCTGAGGGTGAAAATTAGGTGCTGAGTTTGGAATTGGTCCGATATAAATACTGCGATTAACCATTCAGGTGTCTTCTTATTGGTCTTTAAAGTTTGTTCTTCTTCATACACATATACCTAATCTTCACAGTGACCAGTGTCAAGATTTTGCTAATCTTAGATTAACTGGGCGGATCTTAGTGTGAGAAATCCGAGAGACTGGACAACTGCCCCAACTTCTGCCAATATCAGAAGGGACCTCCTTGGTCCCGCACACCCGACTTATTTATCCAGATGCAACCAATATGGCTGGCCTATGCATATAGGGGGAGTACAGTTTGCGAAGAACGTTGGGTGAGATTGGCGGCAGTTGGGACAGACTTCCAGGAGATGCTTGTCGCATCTCATCCTTTATTATATCCAAATAAATACATATTACAATGCATAGGTTTGTGGAATAAAAGTCTGCAGCCTTTCCAGAGAAAATTTAATTCTGCAGTATTATCATGTAAAAAATAAAGTTGCTGAATTCAGGCACATTTTTTCGCAAGTAAAGCATACCGCGCAGGGCTGCTTCCCTTTCCTGGTACATAATAAATTGGGAGCTCGTGCTCTAATCTCTCTCTGCTTTTTCCAGCTCTAGTTGAGGTGGCCCACATCATGGCCCATTGCCATGATGTGGCATCAGCATACCCTATACAGTTCACTGCAAATGGGGCATAACATCTCACTCTTTGAAACAGTCCCTCTTCCCAGAATTTAAACAGCCACTCAGTTTTCCGGACATGTTCATGGTTGATGAGAGAATATGGTAGTCCTAGTACGTAGCAAGTCCATGAAAGAAATCCCTCAACTTTGGGGATATCCAATGATCATATTCTGGGAAGAATGGATATGGCTAAGTGCAGCAGGCATGTATTTAAGGTTGCTATTATCCGTGTCAGTCACCACACCCAGATCTCTGGACTGCACTAGCCCACTGCTGTATGATCATGGGGGCTAGGCAGTGCCCCATGGGTAATCTTTTAAAACATTGAAGTTTTTACCAGGTCCACGTGGTGGCTGTGTCAAGTGACATGAAATGGACTTAACCCATTACCTGTTTTTGGCCTAATATTATGTGACATGGTGTCGTGTGCACCCTGTTTTGTCATAATATTACGTTCCGGTTTTGTCCTTCCATTTCCTATTGTTTTTAACATGATATTTTGTTCTCTATTCCGTGCCTACTAGCACCATCTGTGGGTTCTAATTTTTACTCATTGGAGTTTTCGTAATAACTGAGCCTAATTCCTTGTTAAAGTGAACAGTTAAAAACTAGAATGCTGTATTTTACTCGCTGAATCAAAACAGGGAGAGATAGAAAAGCAAGTAGCATTAAAAAAGGTAAGGGGTTAAATGTCCTTTTGACTCAAATTCCACAAAATATGATTAGAGTCTTGGGGGATACCAAATTAGTGTACTTTTTCTAATTATTTTGTTGTAAGTGAATTAAGTGTTGATTAAGTGCATTTGTTTAATACTTTTCCATGGTGGATTTAGCTGGAGGATAAGCCAAGGTCAAGACAAGATGCGCCCATAGCCAAGGTTCCTGGTGAACGAGTGATGAAGGGGACGAAGGAGACGCATGAAGTGGGTAGTCAAGCTACTCTGGGTGGAAGAGACGTGACGCTGAAAGAAGATAAAAAGAGGAGGTATGTGTACCTTTTGTCCTTGGTGGTTGAATTTATGTTTGTGGCCCTGTCAGAGGCTTGAAAAATATTTAAGGTTGGGGAAATTCCACTTAGTGCCTGATCACATCACTTAACTCATTATCTTACCACATTTTCTTAATGCTCATCCCCAAAAATACCCATTTGTTTTTGCTAAGTCATCTATTGATAAATATTTTATCTTGATAATTATTAAATAATGTTAAAATATGAATGTTATATTTATATAAGATCATTATTATGACATCACTTGCAAAAATATTCAATTACGAGACCAGCGATACGCAGTATTTGTGAGCTCAGGCCACTTTCAAGAAGCTGATGAATCACTGTCTTTGTAAATCAATGGGTTAACTCCTGACAAACTAATCTCTTTTTTGCTGATTTCAGATTTCTAGTGTGATAATTATGTTTTGTTACATTATAGTATTAATATGTTCTAACATCTGTAATCACGATAGGGAGTTTACACAGTCAACAGATAATAGTCGAAAGATCTATATTTTACTTTTTCTTGCCTACAATAGGATACTGTAACCAACATTGCATAGCTACTCCAAATAGTTGTCTTCCTTTCTGAATTTGTCATACTTGGCTACAACTGCTTTTCCTTACAAATTATTTACAAATCCTTTCTTCCACTTGCTTACGTTCTCGTTTCTGTTTTATCAGAAGCCAAGAAGAAGAGATTAGGTGTGCAGCCACCTCTCAGTGATGCTTTTTGGTGAGGAAAGCATAGAAACTAGGATGACTCTTACCGATGACGATTCTGAATCAATTGTGCCATCCCTTTGATTTGTTATTTGTTCCGGAGAACAAATTCCATAGAGACGTTGGATATTGAGCTTCAACAACCTTTGGTGGACCTCTTGCATGTCTTCCTCGGATATAATTAACTTTGAAATAGTCATTTTCATTTAAGAATTTTGACAAACAACTTTATTTGTTTACCTAGCAACCTAAAAACCTATACATATTGAATTTGAAAGGGAATAAAAAGTTAATAGCTTAGGAAACTTGGGGGAAAAATTAATAGGCCAGGGGGAAATTTGTTTGGGGAAAACTGGCCCCCAACCATAATTACAACTCATTTATTCATCATGATTAGGTCACATTTATGTGGTTGATACTAGGTTTCATTATTCAGAGAGGTGCCCTACATTTTTGTTTTACCAATTTACATGTGCAAGACAAAATAATTAGTTAGTGATGGAACAAATGGAATTTGTAGTATATATTAGACAAAGTAACTAATTTTGAAACTATACACTCTAGTTATTTGAGGATTTTTCCATGAAGTAGTTCCCTTTATTTAATTATTTATTGTAAACATGAGGTATATGTAATATTCCTTCAGCTGAGCTATTGTATGCTTTTTTTATTGCGGAGTCCATATCTGACTTGAAAAATATTGTTCGTTGATTGAAGTTTCTGGCTAGTGTGTTGTTGGATCACCTTTTGTGACTTGATTTGTGACTCTAGGTCCATTAATCATGCTTGGTAACACATTTCAGGGAAAGAAAAGAAGCCAAGAAGAAGAGATTAGGTGTGCAGCCACCTCTCAGTGATGCTTCATGCGTCAGTCTGCATAGCCACCAAGAGCTCTCTGAATCAGACCATGCGAAGGCCCTGTTGGATGAAATCAGGTGCCAGAGGAGGAGGCTGGAGAAGTGGCTGGGTCGGAAGGAGGGCGGGAAGGGCAACGCTCAACTGAGGGACTACATCCAGAGGCTGCTCTGCATGACTCGGGAGAGTGTGGCAGATCTTAGCGTGAGTGAAGTGTCGTCCCCTGTACTTCCTCAGGCCACGCCTCTCAAGAGGGACACGAGCCCCACGTTGGACACCGTCGAAGTTCCCCCTGTCCAGAAAACATTTGAGGACAAAGGCGTTGGGACCAGTTTCAACGATGAAGTTGTGAATGAAGAGAGACTGTTGCCTCTTCCACGAGTCGTTGAGGAGGAAGCAATGAGTGTATCTCCAAGAAGTGAAGAGTTCAATGCAGATGCACCTGATCTAGGAGTCCGTAAATCTTTGGAAGAGATGAAGTTGAGGGTGAAATCTCCGCAGTTTGTTCCGAGCATGTTTCCAAAGGAGCCACCCAGGCCTGTGGTATCAATACCAGAGAGTCATCTGAAACCTCCAAGCCCACCCCCTCCGTCTCCTGAATACGACGAGCTGTCTGTCCTGCACTCAAAAAGAATTTCATTACTTGGTGCAAGATTGACTGAGATTAGAGAAATGCAGAAGAGGCTCCTCACATCATTTCACTCTTCAAGCAGTGAGTCAGATTCTAGTCAAAGTTTGTCAACGACAAGTGGTGATGAAGAGGAGAGCAATTTAAGTAGGAAAAGCCATAGCAGTAAAGAGAGTGTGCCGGTATCTGATGGAGGAAAAAAGAGCTGGCAAGCACTTTTGGAAGAAAGTGATGATGCTGAGACTCCAGAATCATTGCATGCAAGTGCTGTGGATGATCAAGACTCTGAGGTAAGAAATAAAATTTTTCATTCATTGTATTTTATTGCACAGGCCAAGTTTATGTGTTGATATTTATTATTTTGCATCGTATGGAACAGCAGTTACTGTTGTTCACCTTAGTGGTGGTAATAGGTGCCAAAATTGGTGCAAAAACTGAATATTGTTCAATCCCTTTAAAGCCCTTTATTTTTCACATTTCTTTGGTGTTCAGCAAATGATTAAATGTAGTTTTGGATGTGCTGTCTAATCATTGGTAGAAGGGAAGGATTTCTGCAATTGTGATATAAGTTATTTTGATTTTGTTCCTAAATTGGATATTAATCAGTTTAGAATAATTTGGGGAATATCAGTGAATTATGCTTTGCCTGAGAAAATATTGGTGTGGCTAAAAAAATTCATCAGTTTTTAGCTGTTGATCATGTAGTTTTTATGTATTGAAGAAGCTTCTGAGGTTTACAGCTTTTATAGCATATTATATGATAATAATCAGTAAAATCTGCCTATAACGAATTCGCAGAGACTGGAAAAATGACAACTTCCTGGTAGGGAGGTTCATAATACAAAGGTTATATGTGGGTTGTGTAGTTCCCGGAGAAGTCAAAAATTTGTGTTGTTGCAAGACCTGACCCTCATTTATTATGCAGGCATGTTTGAGAGGGCAAAAATCATTTTCTTATGCCTTATACCACCGATTACCCACAGTAATTTTCGGTGAACCCTGATTAGATAACTGAAAGTCATGGATTGTCCATTCGTGTTTAACTACATAGTACACTTGATCCTGGTTTCAGTGCTACATTATTACCCAGCCCTCTGCATATTTTACTGAAATTGTTTCTTCCTACAGTTTTGTTTATTGGTCAATCATTTGATTACCCTAAACTCTATATCACATAAAACTAATGCCTGTTATTAATGCATATTGAATATGCTTCATAATTTTGTGGAACATTCATTTGTGCTTTTTTTCTTACATGTACAATGTGCCCCTTTTGCATATATCTATTTATTCATGGGTCATCAATCCTAGGATTGGTTTGACGCGACCCTCCACTCGATTCTTTTATTGGCCAACCTGTTCATATTGAAGTAACTCCTCTCTTTTACATCCTTCACAACCTGGTCTATAGATCTCATATGAGGCCTGCCTTTTCTAATCTTCCTGTTTGCTTTTCCCTCGATGATTGTCTTCATAGGATGGGGATATATTAGCTTTTACACGATTGAAATGTTATGTAATGCACCATTAGGAAAAAATGCGACGGCTCAACTGCCGAGATTGACGGTGGCAGCCCACGGGTAGGCAAATCTTGTTGTGTGAAGTATAATACTTCTTTTTCTTGAAAAAGGACTTCAGCCATGGTCGCCTCTGTGATTGTGCACGATCCCGACTGAGCTTAATGTTTCACCCAAGGACACTGTATACAGTGTTCTTGGTTTCACCAGAGGAAACATTGAGATGTAATTAGTGCACATAGTCACAGTCCAAGGTACAGTTATCTCTGATAGCCCAAAAATCCCTCCCCAACTTACTTGTCATGTTTCTTTCTCTTCTGTGGTATTTGTGGCAACATTGTAGCAACTGGGTGCTGGCTGGTTGGGAACATGGCATGGTTTAAATAAAATAATTTTGAATTTCCAATTTGGTATTTAAAAAAAAAAAATAATAATAGCCTGTAATCTGTGAGGTTTCGTGGCTTTTTTTAAATTTGTGTGTGTGGTTGTGAAGTCAGGCTTGACAGTAGAGCCAGCACACTTTTTCCTGACAATGCACTGCATAGCATTTCGTCCATGCTGCTCAATGGAAATATACGGAGAGAATGCTCTCATTTACGATGGAAAAAATCATAAGAAACGCCGACATGATTTCTATATCAATAGTGAAAACCTATAAATGTAATGAAAAATAATATTTATCAAAAAAATTCGTTGCATAGAGATTACCTCTATGTTTGGGCCCAGGCGTGGAATTCGTTCTACGGAGGTTTTGTTAGTATTGAGGTGCGTTACAGGAGGTTTTTCTTCATGCATTGTGTATGGGAAGGTCCTGGGACCAGGGCATGACCTCGTAATATGGAGGTTTTCGTAACATTTCATTATAGGGAGGTTTTACTGTGATTACATTTATTGCTTCATAGGTTACATCCATTACAGAAAACTTGTCCTGGAACCTCAAGCATATATAGTTTACACCAGTTGCAAATCTGGATAGCTGCCTTAATGAATGCTTTAATAAATGTAACCATCTTTCTATGAAAATGCTGGAGTACTGAATTTGTAGATTTTTTGGCAACCCTTCCATGTTTGTGTTTGGTGGACATTTCCATGTCATTAGAATGAGATGTATTTGGGAATTGACAAATCTAGAATATATTCTCTATATGCATTCTTGATAATTGAGACGTGTTCTATTCCTCGATGATACGTTACTGCTTTTGGGAAGTCCTCTGTATTAGGGTGCTAGCATCTTTGTGTTCATTTCCCACCTTAAGGTGCTATGTAGTAGGACGGCTGGAGAAATTGTTTTCACCAAGAGACACCCTAGTACATGAAAATGGCTAAAAGCTATTATCACCAGTGATAAAAATTGTGTAAACCTTAGATCCATTATTGGTCTATACCTGCATGATAATGAAATAATTGAGAATCTCTGCCATGGTGTTTTTGTCATGTGTGAGTGAGATATTCCCTGTTGATGTTAATAGTGATACAATATTTTTCTAATTGCAGGATTCTTTGCTTGAAAAATTGGTCCAGGAGTCCCTTCAAATCTCAGAGCCAAAAAAATCCTTCAAACCTAGTGAAGAAGTGAGAGCTTCTCAAAAGTCTGGCACCACCAAGGCAGGGCCCCCACCAACAGCCATGAAAGGAGGAATATGGTAATTATTGATTCAATGGCATGTGCTTAGTAGCTCAATAAATCCTATGTATTGAACCGTTGCACTATAATACAGATGTGTGCATCCATTGTTAGAGTAGTAATTTGTTCCTTAATACATAATGCTGTGGAGAACTTATTGAACTGGAGAAAGCTATTTTATTGAAGTCTAAAGTAGATGATTGGTGGTATTTTTAAAACACACTGTTGATACTTTTTTCTTTAGTGCATTGTTCCTCTTATTATGTTTTTTTTTGGTATTCACCTTCTTTAAAAGAAATGGTTGGCGAGTTTAAGTTGTGGAAGTTATTCATTATAAAAAAGAAAAAAACTTAGTTCTTTTCCACAAATATATTTAAAACAAATCAACCGGTTTCGGCCTACTCAGGCCATTCTCAAGATTACAGTGTCTGTAATGTAATCTTGAGAATGGCCTGAGTAGGCCGAAACCGGTTGATTTGTTTTAAATATATTTGTGGAAAGGAACCTAAGTTTTTTCTTTTTTATAATTCACCTTCTTTTTTGGAAAGATTCGGACTAAACTCTCTTTCTGGCTTTGCCAATGAACTGATAAACTTATTTATTATTTGGTAAAACTGTACTAACAAGAGTATGTCAATAATTCACTTTTGTCTTAATTTTTATTTTTCTTTAAATTTTAATAGGATTGGCAGTGATTTCCAAATACCTCATGAGCTGTCGACTATTGTGGAAGTTGATTCCAAGTTACTTAGTACCACGAGCCTGACTGAACAGAAAAAAGAAAAGGTAGGCATTAGGTCCTTGATTGGTTGTAGAAATATTTATGTGGCTGTCTTTCTGTTAAACCTCTTAGTGCCACCGAATTTTGGTGGTACATACCGTATTTACTTGTGTAAGCCGTGCCCTCATGTATCCCGCGCACCCCTATTTTCAGGCCATTAATTACTAGAATTGGCAGACCCCCCCCTTCCGGAGCCCCCCTGGCACTCAGACCTCTTTAGATCCTTTGTGCCAATCCACATTTAACCTGCCCGCCACTTGCAGACAGGGGAAAAGAGTGGATTTAGCACGCGTAGTGGAGGACCAAACCAAATTTGTCCCAGGAAAATAATCACCATGTAGTTTGATATGACAATGTATATCTCGCAAAAGGTTTAAATCTTTCATTAAAAAGATTGTTATTGCTTGCAAAATTTTAAAATATGTATATTATGGTTTAAAAAAATTGTTTGGAAGAATGAAAAGTGCACCCAAAATTTTCACATTTTATCGCGGTGGTCGTTTGTTTTACAAGTGTCGACTGGACATCAAAACTATGGGAGCACTGTTCATCTGCACTTGCTTGCATTTGAAGAAGGCAAGCCTTTTAATTCCTTTTCATTGCTGCAGTGATGTGTTGGTTCATAATTTGTAGTATTCAAGTGAAGTTTGGAGTACGAGTCATACGTGTAGTAAACTATTTCCCGACAATTAATTTTTTTTAATTCCTGTTTTTCTTGTGTTTGTCCAGAGAGATATCATGTTCATTGATCATTTTCCTGTACAATTCTCATTTTTGCTCCTTGTTTATGTGAGTTTAATTTTTCAGGAAATGACTACCCCAGTCAGTGACACCAAGCATCAACCAGGGCTGTTAGAGGAGCCAATAATGATTCCTGAAGGTATTAAACCACTTCAGGCAAGATCAATTCTGCTGGAATTGGGTGCCACTGAAGCAGCCAGTGGTTTGGCAACAGAAGATCAGAGGGCTTCTGCTTCACTAATGGCTGAAAAAACTGTTTTGAATATGGAAGTCATTCTTCCAAATGCCATGGATTTCCAAACTACTGAACACCCTGAGCCCCAGGATGCAGATGAGGAAGGGGAGAAGTCAGATTCATCATTGCCTTTGTCATTTTCCACTCTGGATGACTCAACTGAATTGCCGGAGAATCTAGATGATGCCTTGCGGATATTAGGAATCTCGCCCACTGTCCTAAAACGAAAGAAATCACCGCTATCCAGGGATACATCCCCAGCCAGGTCTTTCCATTCGGATTCCTCCGCAGAAGAATCACTTAAGGTTTCTAAACCCATTCAAGCTAGTCCCATTGAACATGATACTAGTCTTCGATTGCCAAATGTTGAACTTGTTACTGGTGTAAAAATACGTGATCCGGAGGTGAACAAGGGGGAAGCTGATTTGGAACAGCGGACGTCTTGGCTACATTTCACTCCATTGGGTTCTTTGAAGGATCTGTCGGTTGGTGCATCAAGTTCCAAGTCAGAGGAAGTTAAATCAGTGAGCAGAGAGGGGATTGTGAAGGAGGTGGGGCTAGAGGAGTCTGTGTTACAGTCCTCTCCATGTGGCTCCTTTGGGGACTTTACCTTTGGCTCCGGATCATCCTCCACCTCCGAGCCCATGGCTAAAGTGAAGGATGACCTCTTGCGAGCTGCTCTGTGGAACTTGGGGGCAAGATTGCCGAGCCAAGAGTCCATGTTGAAGGGGAAGAAGTTGAGCCCAGAGCTGGAACAATCTGACCAAGGGTCCCCTATCATTCCAAAAGAAACCCCTCAGTCCACGCTGAAGCACTCCACGCCTCTACACAGTTTTAGCAGCGAAGGGTCATCCTCAAATTCAGAGGAGAGGAGGAAGAGTCGCTCTTGTTTCCCTTTCCTTGGAGATTCGGCACCATCCTCAATCAGCGGAGGAAATGCATCAGAAGGAGCTGATTGGAGGAATATAGGTGACGAAGATGAGGATTTGATGCAGGAGAGGAAAGGAAATTAATCTAGTAACTTTGTTTTTGTTGGACAATTACAATTTTATTCTGTTGTTTTTAATTTTATTCATATTTTTACCTTATTTGTTTGACAGGCTTATTTGTTTGACAGGCTTATTTAGTTGACAGCTTATATTCTTTCCTTCATTGACATGAGGCATCTGTGGTTTGAACAATATCAGACTATTTTAGTTTTGACATTAAATGGCTTAGATCTTTTTTTGTATTTTTGTTGAATTATTCATGTAAATAGTAATGTGTACAGTAAACTTTTAATGTTACTTCTGGATGTTTTAGTATACTTCCTTTGTGCTACTAAGAGGAAATTCCAATACCTTATGCTTTTAAAGAGTGGCTTATTGCTCTTTTTTATTTAATCGTCGCACATTGTTCAAAACGTACATGAGGTGAGTTCTTTGAAGGTGTTAGCTAGCATTTTATTTTTTGGCCTTAACTAAGAGTGACATGACAAAATGCTCCCCTGATGGTGGCTGAATAGCATTTAAAGTCCATGGTCCTTAAAATGTGCAATATATGTAGAAAATCATGAAATATTAACATATATGTTATATTTTAATTGGTTGGTCAGCACTGATCTCTATATTGACTTGTGTTAAATGGTGTAATCATGATAATAAAATTGAGATGACTTCAAATTTCAGTTAATATTACAATTAACTGCTTGGTATGTTAAATTAAAAACTTAAGCAAAGAAATGTCAAATAAAAATATTATTTTCTAAAATGTGTTTCTTTCCCCATTGTTAAGAGGGAAATGCTGTGTGAAATACTCTAACGTAATTTCTCCCTTCAGCCGTTTTTACATGCTTACCCCTAAAAGTGAGTTATTTTTTCTTCATTGCATTCTCTCTTCAGTGCGGCCTTTATCATTCCTATGAATCCTATATGGCCTCATACTTTGTTATATTCTTCCCGATAACTGCTACATGTCCTCTGGTTTGAACTGTGTGTGACGTCTTTGTTACCCAGTCAAGTCTTCATCTCAAACCTCCCAACGTATTGTTGTGCTACGTCCCTAAATTCCAGAGCATGGTTTGAAGGTCTCGCTGAGAGTTATATCACGTTTAAGTATTGACTACTTCATGGATTTTTCTCTATGTTCTTTCAAAAGATCGTGATTTATATTTGGAATCCATTCGAAAATAATTTCGAATTCCATTTTTGGGAATGGTGTTTTAGGAAAAGTGAAGGCATGTTTATTAATTGCTTCAATTCTTACGCCGTTGGTGTGACACTTCTGATTTCAGCCGCATGCCACGACTGAAATTACGCAAAATACTTGGTTCCACGTACCTTGCGGAGTTATCGTGAGAGGGAGAGTTACGTAACCACAAAAATTGTTGATATTATGCACGTTAGAATAGTTTAGGGGCGTTTAATTCTCGATTTCCGAACGAATCTATAGTTTAGACCTTTTCCCAATCGCCTTGTTTTCACATACTGCCAGTCAACGTTCCTAAACAGCCAGGAGATACATCTGAGAGATGCCTCTTTGGAAAGTCGCGCAAATCATTTTCTCGGTGCCGGAGTTCTTATCTGCCGTTTTCTCTCTTCCAGGTATTTGTTCATCTCTTCCCCATTCCCGATCCGCCCCCTCTCCAACACCCCTCCACTACTCCGCCCCACTCCCCCCTGCCTCATCATCTCCGCCGTATTCTGCTCCAAAAGAATTTCGGAGATCTTCCCGTTCATCTCGTTCGGGACGGCAGCATATCGGCTTCCGCGGCGTTGCTAGGAAATCAATGAAAAATACGAAGAGGCGAGTTTGGTCGCATTTCGGGTTCACGGAGCTTACAGTCCCATCATGATCTTTATCTTTTTATGTTCAGTTTTTATCGACTTATAGATTCGATCAGAAGCGTGCAGACAATATCCTTCGGAGGACGAACGTGAAGTGTTAACCGTAAGAAGACCAGGCTCTGTGGTATGTTTCATTTATCAACAACTGTAGCTCGAATGTCGATGGGATAGTTGTACCTTTAGGGCAAAATACATTTGTCTTTCAGAGGAAATTATTTGTCTAATGGATTTGATGGAAAAGGGATTACTTGACTAAAAATTGGAGGATATTTATACGGAGACGTCTATCAAGCTAATTACTACGAGGCCACGTCACGTGATCATGATGACTGTGTCACGGGGAAGTTTGCTGACTGGCCAGAACGCATAAACGCTTCTTTTTTTGCATCTGAAGACATCTTTTAGTACCAAAACGGCATTGGCCCAAAGGCCTAAGATTGCCATTACCAGATTAAATTAGTATCATTACAGCCCTCAACTTTCGTGACCATATCTGCCAACTGATCAGGGATAAAGTCGAGTTTCATTAAAAAGTGTCTTCCTTCGGTGCTGGATCACTTCGAGCCTGCGAGAATCTTCAAATGAACCCAAGACCCGGTTGTGTGTCTGCGGTGTGCTACCCTGTTTTGTTCAATGGAGGGAGGGTTGGTTTCTTTTAGTCAATGGGCTTGCAGCCCCCTGTGTCGGGTCAGTCCTTGAGCGGCCGGAAAGAAGACTAGAAATGGCGCCCCTGGCGTGGAAGCGCGTGTAGCATCTTGGGGGTGTTTGACCCCCGTGTTTTCTGTGAAGGTGTTCCTGTGTTTGCAACTCGAGAGCTGCTAGGGGAATTGCAGCCGCGCCGCTAGCTGTGTCATTCGTCGAGCGGGTGCAGATGAGGTTGTGTGGGGATTCCTTGGATTTGGGTGCCTCATCCTCCTTGAGGACTTGGGCTCAAGACTATCCTTGGAGGACGAGGGATGATGATTGAGTGGACTGGCACCTTCAGTGCTTCACTTCTGTGTTTTCATTCGACGTTTTCCCATTCGACCAATTATCGGAGGGTTCTATTTCAAATGCCGGTAACTCGCGCCTAACATTTTAAAAGCCGCTGGAAGTGCAGGGACTACCCTTCCCGGCATTCTTAGGTCGTGAGTTGTTCAAGCTCACAATGCGGTGATCCCCATGCACGCCAGTTCAATCGTCCGGGTGCTGTTTTGGAGACAGACATTTCACGGGCACTTCTGACTGGGAAGAAGTGATTATTTTTTTCAGAGTAACACGTAAGGATCTGGGAAGGAAGTGTGCAAGAGACCCTTGATGACCTTCCGCCTCCTTGGACTGTTGGTCGTCGCAATTTGCCGAAATTCAGAGCGAAAGGTATTTATTTCCATATTTAGACACATTTTGTATTTTAATAACAGTACGCTCCGTATGGTTATTTGGTGTTTTTTTTTATTTTTCTAAGAATTGAAGTCATAGGTATAATTTTTTGTTTTAGTGCTACTTGTCAGCTCAAACTATAGTTTGAATATATTCTCCTTTCCTTTTTAATGAGACTTCTTTTTCTCTGTCCATTAGGAATTCCTTCATTTCCGAAAACTCCCTGGCCATCTGTATTCCTTTACATTACCATATTCATTCATTTTATTTTTATTTTCGGATTCCCCACCAATTACTCCCCTTGCAACATCATTTTCCGTGTTTTTGTTGTAATTTGGAGAGGTGATAGGCAGGTTAGGTAATTTGAGAAATATATTTTTCACGTGCACTAGAATGAAAGTGGTGTAGGTAACGTTTGGATTCGAGGAAATAAAACGTGTAGGGTGAAAGCCGATCGGAAAATGCATGGAATAGATGAAATCAACGTTCGAAGCTTTGACATGGTGGAAGGTTGTCATGATGTCTATTAATGAGTTCACTTAGTCACTTCCACAAAATTTATTTTACAAGCGACCGGTTTCGGCAGTTACGCCATCCTCAGGTAACAATAATTTGAGCCTGCATGGAAGAGTGTAAATAGGTACTCTATTATAATCCACCCTAATCGGTATGAAAAATCGAAAACATTAAAATGGCAATGACCGCATTGCCTTTGTTGATCTCGAGGCATTTGAATTATCACCTTCTTCTTTAGTCCTTTCATATTAATTATCATAATAACATTAATAACTATTTTGCGACACTGAAGCAAATTAGGATATATCTTTTGGAAGAGAGTCAAGGCATCAATGTAGTTAATAAATCTGATAGCAGCTCTGGTGTATGTGTAAGGAAATGATTTATCTATTTCGAAATGCGGGCTATTTCTTTCTACCACGGAATTATTACTTTATCTTGTATTCTCTCTCATATAACTTATTTCACATGACCCTAATGCCTACATGACCAAATATTAATTTATTTATTGATAGATGAAGTTTTAACTGTCCCAAGAGAGGCATAATATGCCGGCAAGCTCCGTCATAAATATTATTCCAATTGTGATTGGTTTTTGGTCAGTTTCTGCTCTATCCTCTTCGCATCAGGATGTCTGTGGCTTATTTCTGTCATCTAGCACTACGAATGCCCGCCTAATGTTTCAGCCGCGGCAGTCAGGTTGCTGCTGACCTGACAACCCTACAATCGAGCTCAAAAGCAACGACAAACCCTGCCTCACTTCTCTGCTTTTCACTGCCCACACTGTTTTTTTAACCCAACTGAGGCATGTACCAACAATTTGTAACTAGGTGCCTTTAACTTCGGTCACCTTAAAATTTCTGTAGTATTCAAGTTTCTCCGGCTAACTGCCGGAAACTTCCACCGAATCCACAAAAAATAAGTCCTGGATTTAATTTGCATATTTTTTTATCATCGATGTCATTGCAGCTACTGTATCACATGTCTCCTTTCCTTAGTCTATAGTGATGTTTCCCTCTGTAATTATCAAATAATAAAACTGTAGCTCCACTAATTAATCAAGCCATAGCACAATATTCACAGAGAAAAAATCGTTCACCTTGATCGGGTTCCTAGGGTGAATGGTTTTTTCTCAATGTAAATGCTGCTATTGTGCTTATCATCGGGTTAATCCGTCCAGGTTTTTCGCGGTTAGTTCGCGATCCTTGATTTATAAAGAATCAGGCCTTCAGCTTTAAGGATATATACGAAAAGAAACTATAAAACTGAACTTACCTATCGTATTGACTGCCGAGGAATTAATACAAAAATGCGTTATTTCTACTGACATAAAACGTATTAAAATAATTTTTAGTGTCGGATTTCCTACCGTTTAATTTGCAGCAAGAATATATCTTGAAAATTATTTGGCGGGAGAACGAGATGTTTTGGTAGTTGATCAGTATTTTCAAGATCATGAACTAAAATGAATTATCGCAACATTTGCTAATCCAGAGATACAATTTATTCACCAACTAAAAATCTTCTAAATTCACCCCAATGAACCATCCTAGATGACTCATTGGGTTACTTTTGATGTAGGTAATTTATCTAGTTCATTTCATAATCATCAATATTTCACAGAGAGACATTTTTACGGCTAATAATCTTCTCCGCTGTTGTCGGCTCTTCATGTTCCACAATCCAAGAACTTTAAATTACTTGATCGTTTTCTTAATGAGATACTACTTGAGAAACTAGGTGGAGTTACTTCAGAGAATGAACAATTTTTAATGTGGAGAAAGTTGGTGGTTTCTGGAGTAGCTAGGAAGCGGTTCTTCATAATGAAACGAAATGTAGTTTTAGAAGATCACACGTGGAAAAACCAAGTTTCGTTTAATCATTTAGACGTGTATGTAATTTTAACATGCTATTGGCTATTACTGATGATCGAGGGGATAGGATAGGCTTTCATGCACCGCTTCTGTGCTGTTTTGAGCATTTCTTTCCTTACGCTATCAGCCTCCGGTTCAGCGTGCGTCCTATCTCCATTCAACCGATCTGAAATGAACACTCTTTTTCTCCTATCCAGAATACTACCTTATATTATGGTCTTATGTACACCATCATCTTTAATTACTCGTCCGCCTACCTTCTCTTCCTTCCCCTTATTTCCTTCAGAACTTTCTCCTCATCGTCTATACCTATTTAGTGCACTGGCTATTTGTCATCAAAATTCATTCCTGTGCCGCCAAATCTCTCCATTCTTGAGACCCATATCATAAATTTCCCCATTTATTCCATCCTAGACCTCTTTCGCTGAGGCCTACGTTTATAAATTGTGGAACTAAATTCTGAAATGACTATATTTGTTTCTGTGCTCACCTTCATTGTAACTGCTGTCAAAGAGACTGGATAATTCCATTTGTTTCATTGTAAGCAACTCTACTGAATTTGATTTTAATTAGAGGGAAGAATTTGATTAATTAAAGATAATTCGGGTAAAATAAACCGGTGACTAGAGGAATATGCTTGGCTCAGTGTGGACGTGTAATGATCAGCTTTTAATACCTCTGAGGTGATGAAATGAAAAAGAAACTGGGAAAAAAGTTATGAGAGTAGAAGAAGGAAGAAAAAGAATTGTTGGTATAGGTGGGGAACAAGTTTTCTGGCAAAGTTCAAAAGGTGGGAGAGAAGATGAATGGGGAAGATACTCTTTGGTAATGGTGGGTGGGAGCTGAAATTCGCGATAGAGTGGAGGATTAAGGGTAGGGGTGACTTTGAGACGAAAAGAATGCGTATTATGGGCGGCAAAGAACAAAACGATGGGTAATTTGGACGCAGTGTACGAGAAAACAGCACAGGGCATGAGTCGGGCGTATTTACCCGTGCTAAACCATTAAATGAATTAGGGCGGAGGAAAATAGGATAAGTCGCAAAGTTGGGAGCGGCCTTGATAGGCGATTATAAATCCGAAGGTTTACCCCTCCACTCTCCAGCCGCTGTAACTTTTAATGCTCGCTCACCCTTAAGAGATCGCGTTCCCTTCCTGAGGGTCGCGAAAAGCATTCTCACCCTTATCGATCCCTGCTGCGAAATACTTTCAAACGCTCCATCACTCCCCGAGCACCCTCGCCATCCTCTTGCGAACCCTCTTGGCGTCTTGGAGGAGGAGTCTTTTATTTTTACTTTTAATGGTCGAAAGGGGGCCGTATAGTCCAATCTGTTCCTCTCGTTTCCTCGTCCGCCGACGATCTCTTCTTGTTCCGAAGTATCGCGCGCTGGTAAACAAGCGGATGGCGGGGAATAAAAACTCCGTCCGTCCGGCCCCTACATCCATGCTGGCTCGCCCACGACTCCGCCAGAGGAAGGAATCACAAACAATTGTTTACGACAATCCTCCCAAATGCTCTCCGAATACGTGTGATCCGTGCTTGGGTCAGACGGGCCCCTGAGACGAATTCCGGTTCGGAATTCGACTATTTTTGAATCCCTCTCCATGACTTAGGTTCACTTTTCCTGTGGCCGGATAGTTGGGATGGTGGGCTTCAATATGAATGACGTCCTCTTGTGGCTGAATCAAATCTATGCGGAGTCCAGGGGGGCGATTCTGTAAAGCCGAAAGAAATCGGAATATATGGAGAGCTGTGGCTCACCGGGGAGAACGAATCGCTACCGATCAATCACCGCCGGAGATATGAACGGATTGATTATTAGCTGGAATTACACACTTTCTCACCTTGTGTTCCGCGCGAAAAAGATTAACACGTCGTCTGCTCTCGCAGCTACGACAGCCGTCCATCGCGATCGCAGCGCCAGCAAATGTGTGGCGACCGATTATGAACGAAATGATCCGCAAAATGATCCGACTCCGTCGCCGTGAACCGGGACGGCCGTCGCGCCTAAAAGGAGCATGGATTGTAGTACGTCTATGACAGTTATTCCATATACGGGAAAAGTTGTGGCGTTGAACCTCGAATTAGACTTTACAGAATCGCCCCCAGGAGAAAATCCTTCTGCTTGGCCGAGGAGTCTCGTCTAATGAGACTTCAAAGGACTAAGAATTATTTTAAGATTACATTTTCCGTTTAATATCCGTATTAAAAGAATAATCTATTTAGATACTTCAGCTGTATTGAGGAGTTATCTCATCAATAATAGGAATAATTTTGTTCAATTTAAGGGTGTGAAATTCACAGGATAGGGAAGGGGGTGGGGCAGTTCCTTTCCCTGTGACGCTTCACGTTTTCCAAAAAGATATGATTCCAGTTAGTAATCCCACTTGGATTTTGCAGTATATGTTCAAAAACATCTCCCAGAATTACTTGGACCTCTAGTAAGCTGCTTAAAAGCCAAAAATTAATACGAATATAAGAAAAGAGCCCATACTTGAGGTGAGATGGTTACAGCCGCCGGCCTTTATTCCATTTCAAAAATGTAAATCCATCGTTTGTGAGTTGAGTGTGAAAACACCCAAAAAAGTAAATTCCAAGTACATTACATCATGGTTCTTACGTGCAGAGATGACCATAATATACTCCTAGATGCAATTTTTTTAGGATTCCATGTTTTTAGCACAATATCGGAATGGGCCATTGCCGATGATAATATTTACAAGTCACTAATAGAGAGGCTGATTGCGATTCATTGACTAATTGCAATTCAAAGAGGACTTGAAGTTTAGCCATCCGATGCCCATTCTAATTTAAAATCTGTAGATTGGCACTGCCAAAAGCGGCAATACCTATGGCTAAATTATGTGACTTACTTAAGGGTGAATGAAGGATTTAGTGTGTAAACATAAACTTAATTTACGTTTATTATCAGTTTATTCAACTATGAATAGGGTTTATATCTTCATAGAATTCTATACATATGTCCACAACTTTATGAGCGACTGAATTGAATAATAAATCCAATTTTTATGGACACAGATTATTGTTATTGTTTATCCAATTATTGCTTTGAATGCACATTTCCATTATAATTTAAAGCCTGGAATGGTCAAAATATGTTGGCCACATAGCTTGGATATTGATGAACACTTCACTCACGACCGTCGCTAAAGTCTCAGCAGACCTTTTCACAGCTGGATGATGGAATATTGACCGCAGGAAATTATAATATGACTGTCATTACAGAATTTGAGAAATGCCTAAACAAGACTGCAACGAATTGAAGCATGATTATCAAATCAGCATTCGTTTGTGATGATACCTGCCGCACATAGCGAATATAATAGTAAAAGTTGAATCCTCATGGTAAGCATGATTTGGAGGACCTTTTGATTAGTGAAAAAATTAGCTCAGAGGTCGAATCGTCTGTACGCGAAACCTACTTATCACTACTTAGGTGTGCAAAACATATTTCACACTCCAGCATTTTCAGATTTGCATAACGTAATGCCGTTTGAAATTCCGTTGGAGAATCCTGTAAATTTACAAACGGTAAAATACCAAAATTATTTCACAAGTTCCTAAACATTTTCATACTTGGCAAGAGAGACTCGTTGCGATGCAAATCAATGGAATTAAGTAATAAAGAGCTCACTCTGTTCTTGATTTTATCCCAACCTAACCTTTATCGTGAGACTTCCATTACCAACATTATGGTTTATTAGTTTGATGAACAGTGGAATATTGGTTGTGAGAAATATGATACTGAAATAAGAATGGCGTTTATGGCATGAAGGAGAAGAAGAGTTTGTTGCAGGAAACCTGATCGAGGCAGAAAATCCGGATGGAAAAGTTTCCGTCACAGAAAATTCCTCGGCAGCATCTTTAGGAAACGTAATTACGTTATTTATTATGTTACGTAATTACGTTAACTTATTCACCCACAGTTATGTAGGGATACGTTCTGTCCACATATTACTTTGATTTTATGGTCGAAAAGAAAGTCATTAACCTTAGTACGTTGCTTTGAAATTTACCGCTCCTCGCTTTCTTTTCGGTGACTGTGTTGCCATCGTTTAACTTATCTTGTCAGAGACGGGCTCATGTTTTAGCAACATTTGTGACTCAGAACTCAAAATGGAAGTCCTCCTCCAAAGTGGTGATCCCGTTTAGCACCACTAATGACTCTGATTTCCAAAAACGTAAATCCCACCGTTAACTATATATACTTAGATACTAGGAAACATTTTTGTTGCCCTTACTGCTTTTTGAGATAAGATAACGCCGTGTACCTGCAGTGGTGAGGACGCTCCACGTTAAATAAACATTGCCGTTGCTGTAGAGATCCTGCTCTCGTATATGAATATTAGTAATTTTTCTTTTATACATCCTTCACAACTTGCTCGATATATCTCATACGAGGCCTTCCTTTGTCATTCTTCCTGTTCACTTTTCCCTCGACGAATGTCTTCATTAGACCATTGTGTCTTAAGATGAAATAATGAGAGCTTCTGATTTGGCTTAGTTGAAAATGTCCGAAGACTAGAAAATCCAAATGCCAAATTAATTATGGAAAACGATATATCCCGTTAGGAGATATCGTATTCGATCTTAAGATAGGGCTTAAGATCTTAAGATGGGGCCGATTAAGTAGTCCCGTCTTCTTTTCACAGTTTTTAGCAGACTTATTCTCCCTCTTTTCTAGGATTTCTTCGTTGGTCACTCGATCTATCCATTTTATCTTCACCATTCTTGTGTAGCACCACATTTCAAATGCTTCAGCTTTGATTTCTCTGCTGCTGCTATCGTCCATGGTTCGCTGCCATACTGTACAATACTTCAGTTGTATGTTCTAAAAAAATCTTTACTCACTTCCACGCTTGTATTTGTAGCTGTATGAAGAATCTTCTTTTGGTAACATGCCCTTTTAGTCTGGGCAATTCTACTTGCAATTTCTCTTTTGCTTCGTCCATCGCTGGTTTCTCGGCATTCCAGGAAACAGAACTCTTCCACCTCCTCGATTTTTTGTTTTCCTAGTTTAACATTTGTCCGGGCTTCTTTTCTTCTGCTACATACCAAAACCTTAGTTTCATTTTTATTGATCTTCAGGAGTTGAACTTAGCCTTTGTAATTCCCTGCACAGCCCCTGATTCCATATTTATCCTGACTATCGGAGTGGTGTATCTCTTTCCATCTCGAGGTTAGAGTCCGAATCTTGTCTGTTGCAAACCACCTTTCAATCTCTAATTAAAGTTGGTATAGAGGGCTCTTCAAGGCCAGTGCTTCATCCGCTGAATAAAACCCTATGGTACCCTTTCGTTAAGAGTTGACAAATGCTCATTTTCCTTCATCCTGGCTAAAACCCTTCCACTTAACCCCTCATTCCCCCAGCCTGAATTTTAAGTGGTGAAAACGCCCTCTGTTTTCTGTCCCTCATTTCGACTGGCTGCTGATTATTTTTTTTCTGCCAACAAATAAAGGAGCTGACGCGAGTCCCTGTATTGTGTCAAGAGTTTCCGTAGTCTGGGCACCAATGAAAGGAGATATTATCGAGGAGAGCTTTTAGCCATAAAACTTGGATGGGAATTCTTTCATCTTTTAACTGGCTATGGAAGGAAAATATTCACTTGGATATTTCCGCGCACTGGTATTTGAGCTTCTTTCTTTGAAGTTGGTAACGAGCGCATTGACCTCCAACTCAGGAAGGTATGAACATTTTAAGAGTGTGGTGAATTTTTTGAGGATAAATACTAAGATAAAGTTCCATTTTATTCACAAGAACTACATTTTTTTGGCCAGGGAGTTGGAAGAAAAAAATCTGCGGAAAGTTGGGAAATGGTACTTTAATCGGCCATTTCAGAAATGTTCAATTGCACACGATGCGATAAGTTAAGTATTCTGTTAGTAGTAGGTATTTAGAGATGGTTATTATCTAATGGATATAATATGAAAAGTAGACTAACTCCTCGGATTTTTAACACAGTATGATTATTTACAGCATGCAATTGGGCTAAAAGCTTTCTGCTTGGCGAAAGACTTATCGCCATTACATTTACCTATGGTTTTCACGAGCTCCGAAAAGGGATGATAGTGATAGCTTTTGAGGGAATTTTGGTTAAAAGTTGCTGATAATTGTAAGAAAAAAGATATATCATTCCATTCCAAACAATTTTATGAATAAGAAAAGGTTTGATCATCTCCACATGGTCCTCCCCGAACTTTCATGGCATGCCTATATGGTGGCTGTTATGTTCGTCATCACGTTATGTGTTCGTTTTGGCGAATCTATCAATTTTGGTTCTCGCAAGAAAGCAATTTGAAAAATGGCCATAACTCTGTTTGCCAAATTCTCTGTACCCTAAGCATTATAGCGCGACAATACATTTTCCCAATAACTGTTTTCTTTGACCTGAATGTGAATTAGGTTATTGGCTATAAATGCTTCCGACTCCAAGGTGGTATTTACTCCTTCAGCCCTAGGTTGGGGGTAGTTGACTCTTGGGCCACCCATGCCCCTAGGAATTCTTACTCACGGGAAATCACTCTATGTATTTGAGTTTTATGGATAGGATATCCAGAAAGCCTTCCTTCTGTATTCACTCAAACAAGTGGACGTAATCGGTGATATAGCGAATGGGCACCAGCCGGAAAACCCTTGTCCTTAACGGGTCCTTAAACCAAATCCTTCCTCGTGACCAGTTCCTCTGACAAATTCCTACCATTTGAATGTCTTTCTGGTGCTATTTTAGATATTTATTCCATGTTTTCTTTATCTTAGTATCCCATTAGCTACCATTTGTCTGCCATTGACTTAATCCAGAAAACGGTTTGAAAAAGGTTTTCTATACGGTGATATCAGGTCACTTTTTTTATAATCAACACCAGTTCATCGTGATTACACTCTATAAATATTAACATACATTGTGCTCTCCTAAATATGTGTTCCCTTCTGCTATCTTTGTTCGTTTTTAATGCCTCGCAAATTCAGACATTAAAACAGTAATTATTGGGTTGGGTGCGGAGATTTAGTGATCAAAGTACCCGGGAGTAGACTTAGGAATCAAAAAAACTATTCCACAGCTTCGCGAGCGACGCAGGGGTAAGTGTAAGGGGTAAATACACCTTATAATATATTTTATGCCCTCTGACAATAAAATTTGAGACTATCCTTGCTGATGGGTCAAAATGACGCGTATTTAAGATTTTAATTGTTTAACACTTTCAAGCGTATTTGATAGTCATGAATATATTATTAGGGAAGGGATATATTTCGATATATTTATTCCTTGCTCTTGGAAGACCTTGGTGTACAATATATTTGAAGGCCAGGCATATATTCTGTGTAAAATATTTACATTCACAAAGTACCTACCCTGCAAGCCATTTTGAGGGTGTGTGGCTGGGGGTGAAGGAGAAACGTTTGCATGCATTTATTGCTTAATCTTGGGAGATCTTGGTGTAGAATATATTTGAGGTTCAGGATATTTTCTACATAAAAT
Organism: Platycnemis pennipes; assembly: GCA_933228895.1. Taxonomy (NCBI): domain Eukaryota; kingdom Metazoa; phylum Arthropoda; class Insecta; order Odonata; family Platycnemididae; genus Platycnemis; species Platycnemis pennipes. Next base: position 118,452,497 of record OW121854.1, on the reverse strand, counting down.
ATTTACGTTTATAGACTATTCTGCTGGTCATTTTGAGTGAGTGTGTCAGGGATTGAAAAATCACTAAGCACACACTGCATAGTTGCACTAATAATTAAAATTCCATAAGTAAAACGTGTTAGTATTGCATGAACCAGTAACGTGAAACTAAACGATTCACGACGTATCCACGGAGTACAATGTTGAAAAATGTGATAGACTTCTGTTGAAATGCACCTATTTTGATTCCCATTACGCATGGTGCCATTCAATTATATTTCAGATGTGCAACAGATGACTGTACCTAAATTTCACTTATCTGCTTTCTATGTTACCTAGTATGATATGTTATTGTTCAAGGGTAGAAATACATTTTAAATACAACCGTATGGTAAGCTATCTCTCTAATCTTGACCTTCTGATAGAATCTAGCGTAATGATCTCGTGTTTTTAATATATATCTATTGTCGTCGACAAAGAGAACAATTTAAATTTAGTACTTAAAATATGCAGTATGCATTTTAACACACGGTCCGATTATGGTTGATATCTGAGTTTTCCCCTTAAGTCTGTAACAATGTCACAACTATCATGACGACCTTTCATAAATCTTGAGGATACCATGGCATAAGGAGTGGGTGTAAATGTCCGCTTTTTCGTGAATCGCTTGATACTTTCGAAACTATGTCTAGCAATTTGTCTTTCTATCCAATCACCTTACCTTCTCTATCGTATACGCGGTAATGAACTTTTGGTAAAAGAATTGCATTCCCTGTAATAAGCAATGTATCAAAGAAAATAAAATCTAACGCGGAATCTATTAAATACTTAGGCGTCACCATCACTGAATACGTCTCATGGCGGAAACACATCAGGGAAATAACAAGTGTAGCAAACCTCAGATTAGGATTCGTAAAAAGGGTTTCTAGGCAAATGCGATGAGAGAGTGCAAGAAAGATGCTATTTAACACCTGTCAGGCCTATTTAGAATATGCCGCTAGTATATGGGACCCGTACGAGGAAGTTGTTATTAAGGAATTAGAGCAAATGCGAAGGGGATCAGCAAGATTTGTTAAGGGCCGTTACGATGACTATATTGGTGTTACGAGTTTAATATAATAACTAGGATGGGAATTATTATCAGAATGGACGTTAAAATTTAGGCTAAATCTTTCAAGTACATTAGGAGGAGATTTGATTACAGATGACGTTAGATATATATTACGAATCCATGAGTATTATTCTAGGTTTGATCATATAAACAAGAGTAGAGAGGTAGATTGTCGTACCGATAGATTTTAAACGTCATTTTTCCCGTGTACCATAAGAGAACACAACAGGCACCATAGCAAAGGGTTAGGTGGGTAAAAAATTGTTGGCGTTGTCTGTAGTGCATGAAAAATATTTTAATATTTCTAATATATTCATGCTAGGGACATGCAGATAAATATATTTAGTGAAAATCTTTCTAACCAGTAGTCACTTCGTTACTATGCAGACACTAACCATTTAGTTGAACTTATGACTCCTATGCCTAACTTGTTTCCATGTAATAGTATCATTGTAGCACTTAGTTGCATGTCTGTAATGCATGTATGGTGATAAACATCCCCTGCCACACACCCATGTGGTGTCTCGCAGGGCATTACGTAGATGAAGATCCTCCTCTACATCTGAAACTAACAGTGCGCGATATGTATTCAATCATAGGTTTTTGAGTGCTCGAATTAATAAATGGGTACCTGACGAGCATATGAGTGAGATGAATGCAAGGATAACTACTTCGACGAGCACTCGAATACCTGGATGAACAAACTTGAGTTCGAGGATCCGAATGAATGCTCGGGCGAGTGCCCCATCAAACTTTGGCCTTCGACTGGTTTCTTCAAGATAGCGCAATCGAGGCATTGAGGGTAGCGATGACCATACGAGAGCAGGGACGGCGTGGGTCCTCAGGGGCCCGGGCCGCTGCACGTCCAAAGGGGCCCGGTTTTTGTGATCCCCTCTCCCTCCTGAAAAAAATTGTGCGTTAAAAACGTGTTTCAGGTCGTTTCGGGCAAAAGGTTTGCAAATAATATATAAACGACATAAAAATTTTCGCTGCGATAAACGTCTTATTTTAGACGCAAAAGGGCCCGGGCGGGAATCGCCGCCTTCCCGCCGTGGACACGCCGCCCCTGTACGAGTGTTGTGCGTACGCCTGAGGTCGAAAGGAAAACCTTGCATCCATTCGACGATTCAGTATCTATCAAGGTTCTCGGGCAGTCTGTCGCCAGAGGATTCAGTTGGATTCTCGAATTCTAGTGTTTTCAACCACGTATTCTAGTACACGCTGGGGTGTGTGTCGCCTTGCATTCATTCGGGTTCTGAAGACAAATTAATTAGTACGTGGCACATTTTTACCCGCGCATCAAAATCTGCAAGTCCTTTATTCACTCCCTTTCCTTGATATCCGTTTGCCACGAGATGTCATATCACTTGTTCCGCACCCCGGCAGGGAGACCGGAGATGACGCAGTCGGCGACCACGGAGGGCCTTCCCTTCCCCTATAGCTGCTTCTCGCAGAGCAACGCGTCCGACGACGCCGACCCTTTGACGCCGTCCTGCGAGACTCTCTACTCCGTCCCCGGCAGCGTCGTGGCGCTGCTCTCCATGTGCTACGGCTTGCTGTCCGTGGCGGCGGTGGGCGGCAACGCCCTCGTCATCTGGGCCGTGTTCGGCTCCCATCGCATGCGGCGTTCCTCCACCAACTTCTTCATCGCCAACCTCGCGCTCGCCGACATCACCATCGGCCTCTTCTCCATCCCGTTCCAGTTCCAGGCGGCCTTGCTCCAGCGGTGGGACCTCCCGGAGTTCATGTGTCCCTTCTGCCCCTTCATACAGGTAACTAACCGGTCATTTTTATAACCTCTTGATTTCCTCTGCTGGTCATCAAGCTCTCAGATACCATCCCGGATTAATTTAAATTAAAATCTTTGTGAATTCCTTGCTTAAATGTAAAACACGACGATTTCATCCTCAAGAGGACGTCATCAGGTGAATGTACAGAAAATAGTCTTTGTGAAGTGAGGTAGGGGGCAGAGACAGTGGAAGGGGGGGACTTAAGTCATATGTAAGGATCCAAGGAGAGGTCAAAGAGGATTTAACCGTTTGATTGCCACACGACGATATAATGTCATTTATTTTGTGCCAGAAGTGTCAACAGCGATAAATTGTCATCTATGGGGAGGCCTGTCAAAACGAACTCATAAATTTACATGAAATATAGCAGCAGATTTTTATTTTAAGAAGGGAATATTTACTTTCTTGAGTAGAATGAATTAAGAAAAGAGAGTAAAATACAAAGACCAATTGAATTTTTCGAAAAAGGCATGCAATTTGCTCAGAATACCCATGGCACTCCTTAAGAGTACTCACCAATAATCGGTGGCACTCAAAGTCGATTTAAGGTGTAGGGCGACGTCGAGGATGGGGGAAGGTCCCGAAAACATAACGCCATTCACAATATGACCATGGGTTGAGTTTTTCCCTAGCTCCATCTCCCCTAAAATGTCAAGCTTCTAGCCATTGGTCTCGATGCGAAGGAACCTTGGGGTGGAATCACTCGTATGGCCCTCCTCTCACACAGGTGTTTTGCGAAAAATGACTCTGCTACGACCTCCGTCCCATCAGATCTTTTGTGTTCTTATTTTAAACGACCTTCCTGTTTGACCAATATATCTCGCGTCGCAATCATGGCATTCCAGCAAATATATCCCACATCTGTCGTAAAACTCTCATCTGTCCTTGGTCACGTTGATCATGCTTTTCAGATTATAAACCATAGCGTTCAACAGTCTGGGTACGGATATGGATACGTATAAAATTAATGGTATTACTTAGCTCTTATTAATTCTTTCTCCCGTACTCAATATTCAAGCATTGTTTTCAATTTGAAAGTTAAAATTATATGTGAGACAGTCGTTTAAAATCATGTAGAGAATCGTGATAGTTCCAGAACCAAGTGTTTGGCTACTGACCGGAAGATGTGGTTCAAGTACGAATTAAGCTTCTGGGGATACGTCCGCCTTCGTTCTAGCCGAGAGGTCAAGGATATCTCTGGTTTGCTGCTGATGGAATACGAAAAAGAAATGGCCACCTGACCTCATGTATGTCCGTCCGACTCGGTCATTATCATTACATTATCAGTACATCAATGCAAATACTCAAAGCTTTCAATTCTTCCGTATTCCAGTGCAGCTCATTTACTTCCATGAAATTTTTCTTACCAACATCTTCATTGGTTTGTCTTGGGACCTTTTCTTCGATCGTCATCAGCAGTGTTCGGTAGCCACAGCATGATGCATATTGTCCTTCAGAATGCATCTTCAGGAAATTGAGACTTCTTTGAGCTCTAAATTTCCTAAAGAAGCGCCCTACAATAGTCGTGAAAGTTCGACCGCTGACAAAATGCAATCGCAGCTACTCTCGAAAACTTTCTTCTAGAACGCCTAGCGTTCTACTCCTCTGAGGAAGTAGGTTGCATGCCTCCAAAAATTTAATCAAGTATGTTTTCTTTTGTCTATTTTTTGTGTCGCCACATCTGTCGGTCCTGTGATTATTTGTGAGTGTGCATCCTATGAGTATTTCAACATTTTGCTGTAAAAATAAATAGATATAGAAATAAAATAGAAGATACAAATGCATTTCAAATACATGGTCAGAATGCATCTTGTATTTCAAATAAAAACGCTGAGTAGTTTCCCATTCTAAGATACTATTGCTGAATACTAAAGCAGGCTTTTTCGCAGCTTTTTGAAAACTACGATTCAAAGGCTATTTCATGAACAAATGAATCTAGTACATAAATAAAATATAGATCCTTCATTCAGTCCCTCTTTTCTTTATTTATGTACTAGAATCAACATCGTGCATCAAGTGAAAAAGAAGTGACAAACTGAGCTCAAATAGTCACCTTATGAAAGGCGTCGCAAATGATGATCATTCAAGATTTATAGGGATATCAGTTTTTGTGCACCTCCACTGAGGGGGAATACACTGAATGACTTTATTGGTCAATTAATGAAGCATAGAGATAGGTTGCTTGAGAAACTCAATTTAAGCAATACATTTAAAGCAGTTAGAATTGAGTATTTAGAAGTTTTTTTTACGATGAAGCCAATGCCTATTAACTTAGATTACCTTCAGTGCCGGAAAATCTGTTGTATGAACAACCACTGCGTACCTACACAAATGTATGTTAAAGCTGGATTAGCAACAGCCGTGGTAAAGAGCTTGGATAATAGATTTATATTTTGTTTCAATTTATCTCCTGAAGTGAATGAGGCAAATACTTTCATCCAAGTTTCAAATTGCGGTGCCTTCCAGACTCTATTTCAGGCTCTGAAATCAAACGCATTTAAAATATATGTTAAATAATTCCTTAGAGTGATGCATTGCTCGTACGTTTGATGATATCTAAGGCTAAAGATGAGGTGGAGAGGATGATGACTTGTATGTGCTTTCGATTAGTAGTGAAAAAGTCACAATTTAAAAATGTTTGACAAACAGATCTCTTTCAAATTTCTAAAACTATCCCAATGTCAAGAAAATGTTTATCAGATTTTGCGAAAGCCTGTGATAATCTTCACCAGTGAAGAGATTGCTAATTTGATGGCTTTATCCTTCCTAATGTGAGGGGATTTCTGTGCGGTGTCTTTTGGGAAACTATTTATCCTCAATGTTCTCCCATTGATTTAAATAAGACAAGTTTTAATATTAGGAATGTAAGCAAATTAGTTTATGCTCACCTCTAATTTTATCATGTTATATTTATAACAATCCTTATTGTGATTGAATGCACGTGCAAAATTTTAAGTTCAAAGAGATCTCTATGTTTCCTTTCAAGGGTATTTTGTTTTCTAAAAAGTATCTATTGAAATGAAATGTCTCCAAGCCGTAATAGGTGTGCACCTATTACGGCTTGGAGACATTTCATTTCAATAGATACTGTTAGCCGTAAGAGCTCACCGTTTTCACTTGATTTTAAAAAGTATTTTAAATACAACATTGTATTTCAAATAGGTAATCTCAGAAAAGAATTTTGTATTTCAAATGCTCCTTAACCTGTATTTTGCACAGCCCGGCTTCCATGCATCTCGTCTATATCTATATCTACGACATACCCTGCAAGCCACCTCGAGGGTGTGTGGCAGGGGGTGCATCCACACCAGGAACAATGACACAAAAAGCAAAAATGAACAATACAAAACAAACACCATACCTTTAAAAGTAATTAGGGAAAAAAAGAAAAAAACTACCAAATCCCAATCATGCAGGACATACCCACGAATACCATGCATGACTTGAAATCCGACACCAATTTGATAGATACTCATGCATGCAAAAAAAAATAATATCCAGGGAAATCTAAGAGTAACGCATGCATGCGAGTCACACCTTGATTTGAACATGCAGGAAATAAAAAATACCATCGACCTACACTGAATATTACCTCTATAATTACTACGGATTTACGCGGTCTAACGTTGTGATCTCGAATCGTACGTGGAAAAAATGACATTTTAAACCTGGCCGTCCTGCAATCTATCTCCTTAATTTTATTAGAATTATCGAGCCTACCATAATAAGTCGTTGCCAGCAATATATGATTAACGTCATTAATGAAATGTCCCTCCTTAAAATTTCCCAGAAGATTAAGTCTATAATTCAGCCTACGTTGAAGAATTGACGCTCATAAGACAGCATGTGATGTATATTTCACAACCTCTAGTTGAACCTCCCCTCCACCTGAAGAACCTTCCCTCCTCCAACAAACGAAAACGCTTGGGCCGCCACGAAAGCGTCTGAAGCTCACTCGCAAAGATATTTGCACTCTATCATAGCTTCCCAGTCCCGCCCGAGGAAGTAGCGTCTTTTCTTCTCTGACTTTTTCCCTCTTCTCTTTTCCTTTTTCCCTCCTTTTTCCCTCATCATCTCGACAGGTCCTCAGCGTCAACGTGAGCATTTTCACCCTGATGGCCATCGCGGTAGATCGCCACCAGGCCATCGTGCGACCTCTGTCTGGGGCCAGGCCCTCGAGGGTCCGGGCCCGCCTCGTCATCGCCGCCATTTGGATCGTGTCCGCCACCCTGGCCCTGCCAATGGCCCTCGCCCTCGGGGTCACCCAGGAGCTCGTCTTCTTGCATCCCTTCCCCAGCTTCGAGTGGTTCGCGGATGAGTTGGACGGAGTCACGCCATCTTCGCTCTTGGAAGCTGTGAGTTCATTAATAGAAATAATCGGCTAATTTACTACCCATGATATAGTTAACCATATTCAATATAACTTTGTGGAACTGCTACACTATGGAAATAAAACGTAACTTATATTCTTCCTCCTAAAATTTAATGCACGACACGGGTTTGGTAGAGGATGGACATAATCAGGTAGAACGAACCTCGGATGCAGATACTTCTACATAATACCCTGCAAGCCACCATAAAGGTGTGTGGCATGGGGTAAATTCTCACCAAACATGCACTACATATCATGCATTTAAAAGGATTAGTATTAATATATCAGTCTAAACTGCACTAGGTATTTAAAAAGATAAAAATAGCAAACTACGCATGCAAAAACCTGCTGTTAGTTGGGTTACCTTCAAGTCTTTACCCCAACATGCAGCTACCTATGCTATGGATTGATTCACTCGTATTGGATTTATTTACCGTTATTCATATCCCTAATAGTAAGAGGCAAAAAGGACATTTTGAATCTGTCAGTTCGGCAATCAATTCCTCTAATTTTGTGATTATAGTCCAGTCTACCATAGTAAGTTGGGGTTCGCAAATAATTTTTAACATCATAACTGAAAATATGTTCTTGGAATTTGTTTAGGAGATGAAGTGTAAATTTCAACCTGCGAATTGACAATGATTCTCAATTTAATTCATTTAATAGACTGGTTACGCTAATAAGGTTATCGTACCGTCCCTTTAAAAATCTTGCCGATAAAAATGGCGTTAAGATAGAATGATGGGGTATGAAGCATGCTTCCGGAAAGGGAACCCCGCTCCTCTCTTTGTCAAACATCTCGTGGGAAAAAGATTTGGATATGTTTTTTATCATAATATTTTTGCACTACGAAAATTAAAGACTCTGGGCCATGTGCAGAATCTCATCTACAGTCTCACTTCTACTCCTTACGTCCTAGATATCAATTACTAGTTCAAAAGGGTATACAAATTCTTTTCGGTGGGTTCGAAGCGGTATTCAACGTGATAATACCAACCTTATAGGGTACTTTAGCGCACAATTTTGACTCGAAGTAGAGATTTTAGGTCAAAAGCAGTGGAATCGAGATTGTGAGAATGGCCTTCAGGCTAGACTGCTTGGGAAAAATGGAGATTTTTACGTAATTTTACAGGAGAGAGTATCCTCAAAATGATGTTTTGTACTAATCCCATTCCCCCTCTTGGACATCGAGAGGCACTTGCGTAAGGACAATTGTCCAATAGCGCCGTTGGTTTCTCCCTCCCCTCTCCCCATTATCCTTGAGGACACACAACCCCACACCAGCCTTCCCATCCCCTTCCAACTTAATCCTATCCCTCTGACCCTCCTCCCCACGTGGAAGAACTATTAAATTTAATGCAGAAGAATGCAAGTTACGTTTTATTCCTATTACCAGGCGATGAATGGGAGTCGCTATAATTAGAATGGAACGGTCTAAATCACTTTGCCATTAATAATGAAACATAGCATGGCTGTCCATGATGCTGTTTTGTCTGTGAATAGACTCTCTCTCAATGTAGCAAATAGATTGTGGAGCTAAAGAAATCGGCCTTAATTTCTCCAATTACTATCAAAACTGAAAGATACTGGAGAAGAGAAGAATTATTTTAAAATGAACAGTTTTCTGCGTTCATTTAAAAGTGGGAAAGCACTTGTATACTATGCACTGATATACTGTACTGAGATATGCACCCCCTCTTTTATGCGTAGTTTTCTGGTTATTAATTGCGTACACTCTAAAGATGAGTGAAAGTTAAAGTGCCGGAGATAATATTCGAAACAATGCTATCCCAAATACGACGCTTGCGCTTTTTGCAGCTGGTAAGCTTTTATGCCAAAAATTAATAGTATGTAGAAAGCATATTATTGGGGATATATTAAATGGGAATATATTACATGGGAATATATTACATAGGAATATATTATACGTATGGGGGCTACTGGAAAAAGAATATTATTGGGAATATATTAAATGGGAATACATTACATGGGAATATATTAAATGGGAATACATTACATGGGAATATATTACATAGGAATATATTATATGGGGAGCTACTGGACTTTTTTATGCTCTTTGGACGGAAATGCCGAATTTCTTTGCACTAATGATTCTTTTAACAAAATTTCATATGAGATCCAACATTATTTATTTCAAAATCAAACCCTCACATTTGGAACGACAGGAATTTGAGAGAGAAAGTTTTCTGCAAATAACAGCAAAATCCTGCTTTTTGCGTCTGGCGTGAGATACTCAACTTGATTCCAAATATGCCATACTTGAAAGTTTGTTTTAAAGCTCATGGTTTATTTGTGTATGTGTCAAATATAATTTTAATGCAGAAAATTATCATCCCTTAAGTTTTGAAGTGATACTACACTTTATGCCAAAACAGATTTATAAATTCTACACTCGGGAACAAGAAATCATTGAGACCTCGTTCTGGCAACATTTTCCCACGTCATGTTGTTATTTGATTTATTGCTAATTGAGACGCCCGCGCCTTACCCATGATTCAGACGCAGCTTCCGATTGGAGCGCCGGAGAGCGCGTGGCCGGAGGGCTGGACGAAGCCGTTCTGCAGCAACGTGTGGATGTCCAGCTCGGCCATGAACGCGTACCGCCACGCCCTGGCCGCCGTGCAGTACGCTTGCCCTCTGGCCGTCATCTCGGTGGCCTACGCCAAGGTGGGCATGCGCCTCTGGGGGGCCACGACGCCCGGGACGGCGCAGAGGCGCCGGGACGCCAACGTCCTCAAGAACAAGAAGCGGGTGAGTGACAGTACATCTCATCATCATTATGGGTCAACAATCCTAGGATTGGTCTGACGCAGACCTCCACACGATTCTTCTATCGGCCTACTTCTTCATATTAACGTAGTTCCTCTCTTTCACTTCCCTTACGGCCTGTTCTATATAACTCATACGCGGCCTGCCTTTTCCATTCTTCCCGTTCACTTTTACCTCGACGATTGTCTTCATAAGGCCATTGTGTCTTAAGGTATGGCCGATTAGGTTATCCCGTCACCTTTTTATAGTTTTCAGCAGACTTCTCTTTTCTCCCACTCTTCTTAGGACTTCTTCATTTGTCACTCGGTCGATCCATTTTATCTTCATCATTCGTCGGTAGCACCATATTTCGAATGTTTCCACCCTTTTCTTCTCCGCTGCTGTCATCTCCATGCCTCACTGCCGTAAAGAAACATGCCCCAGATGTACGTTCTACTGAATTGCTTCCTTGCTTTCGAGCTTGTATTTCCAGCTGTGACTAGATTCTTCTTTTGATAGAATGCCCTCTTTACCTGGACTTATCTACTCACTATTTCTTTCTTGCTTCGTCCATCGTTGGTTACTCTGCTTCCTAGTCAACAGAACTCGTTCACCTATTCAAGTTTTTGTTTTCCTAGTTTGAAATTGGTTTCGGTCTCTTCTTTCTTGCTGCACACCAATATCTTAGTCTTCTTATTTATTTTCAGCTTATATCTGGCTATTGTTCTTTCCATGGTTACTAGAGTCTTATTCAGATCCTTCTCTGTCTCTGCTATGAGAGCTATGTCATCAGCGAATCGTAGCATGCTGATTGTTTCTCCGTGGATGTTCACTCCAGAACACTTTTCCTTGATTTCATTGATGGCTCTCTCGATGTAGGTAAACATTAAAAATTACGGGAGCCTTGACTCACTCCTTTCCTTATTCTTGCTTCTTCACAGCTGGGTCCAGATTTAATCACAGCTACATGGTTTTTATACAAACTGTGGATAATTCTTAGATCATTGTAGGAAACTCCAATTCCTTTCAGAATATCAAGCATTGAATTCCAACCCACGTTGTCAAAAGCCTTCTCTAAATCCACAAATGCAATGAAGGTCGGTTTGTTTTTCTCCATTCTCTTCTCTATAAGCAGCCTAAGGGCCAATATTGCTTCTCTTGTACCCTTACTTTTCCCGAATCCGAATTGATCTTCATCCAGGAACTCCTCTGCTTTTCGTTCTATTCTTCTGTAGATGATCCTTGTCAATATATTCGATGCATGTGTCGTCAGGCTTATAGTCCTAAAACTTTCGCATTTCTCCGCTCTCTTCTTCTTGGGAATAGGAATGATGATGTTTTTCTCGAAGTCCCTTGGAATTTCTCCTGTTGAATAAATGTCACAGATGGTTTTGTAGAGATGGGTCTTCTCTCCTGCATTTTTTATTAATTCTGCTGGGATATCATCAATTCCAGAGGCCTTATTCATCCGAAGGTCCCTTACTGCTGCATCAAATTTCAATCTTAATATTGATGCTCCCATATTATCATTTTTGACTTCGCTTTCCTCTTCAATCACTTTGTGTTGAGATTATTTCCGTTGTATAACTCCTCCAGATATTCTTTCAATCTCTTCACTTTGTCTTCATTTTCAATCAAAAGTTCTCCATTCTTGTCTCTTATGGCATTGAATCTTGCGCTCCGTTCCTTGAAGCGATTCCTCACTAACCTATAGGCAACTTCCTACTTTCCAAGTGCAAGGTTGTTTTGTATATCTTCGCATAGAGCAAGTACATCTACATCAACAAAATACCCCGCAAGCCACCATTTAGTTGAGTGGCCAGCGGTAAATTCACACCAATCATGTTCTGATTGAATTGTGTGAGAAGAGCATTTAAATTACATTGCTCCGTCCGCCGAATAGGGCGTAACTGACCTAACTTCGCCATAAGTAAGCTAAAAAAGACTGATAGTTTTTCTCCACCCTTCCTGCATTCACTGATAGCGGTCCACCATATTATAAACCATTAATTCTATAATGACATCAGTTGTTGATCTCCTCCTCCGAGTACCCGTCAACATCCATGTTTTCAATTTAGATACATTTATGGTCAAGGACGGGACGGATATATTACCCCTTCCGCTTCTTTCTCTACTTTCAAATATCCCTTTATCGCTCAGGGGAATAACCTTTTTCAAGGGTGGGTGACCTTTTCGGGAGTGAGTGCAAAAGCCGGCCAAATCTCCGACACAAAATGTTTCCTCATTACAACCAAAATTTTTGAACATTTTATATCTTGATATTTCATTAGTAAGTGATCATGTGAGTAGCGTAAAACTGACAAGGGAAAAGTTACTGTTTTTAATCAAGGTAGTATCTCTTTTAATAGTTTGTCGGAGAAGTATCGTGGCAGTTTTCATATCTTCTGTTAATTAGACCATGTGCATCAGCAGTCTAAAATTAATAGTTTATCCAATGCTTCACTACGATCAGCAGTTGCTAAAATTAGCTGCTATTTCCGACTGCTAATCCGGATTAGCAGTTGCTGTGTTACACGATGGCCTGATGAAGACAATCGTCGAGGGAAAAGTGAACGAGAAGATTGGAAAAGGCAGGCCTCCTATGAGATACGTGGAACAGGTAGTCAAGGATGTTAAAGAGAAGAATTGCGTCGGTATGAAAAGGTTGGCCGATAGAAGAATCGAGTGGAAAGCTGCTTCAAACCAATCCTAGGATTGTTGAACGATGATGATGAGTAGCTGTTAGCAACTGCTACTAGGGAATAGCAGTTTTGCCCACTCTAACTCACCACTCTTTCCCTTTTTTGAATTACACTCTTTCTCTTAGAACTCCCGTCTCTTATCGCCTCTTCTGTCCAACTAATCTTAGAGGCACCATCATCAGCTGAAATATACATCATATTAATGGTCATGAAAATAAAATAAAAATTACTTGGTATATTCCACACCTTTTATTACAAGAACCGACCGCGGTTTCCATGGCTAGAACGTCATTATCAACGCAACGTGTATCTGCTGCCTTGATAATGACGCTCTAGCCGTCGAAACCGCGGTCAGTTCTTGTAATAAAAGGTGTGGAATATACCAAGTCATTTTTATTTTATTTTCATGATACTTTAATTCCACAAAGTAACGCCTGAGGGTATTTCTTCGATTATTAATGGTCCTAGTGTCATAGGTAAACCAAATAACTACGTAATTTAATCGATGTGAAAGCCACCGGTAATGACAGTATTTAGAGGTATTTTCGCTGCATCAATGGGCTTCTCCAGTTGGAGCTATGCCATCATTTCCTAAATTAATAAACACCTCTGAAGTGATGAGATAACATCGGGAGCGTTTAAACTTCGCGACCTCCGGATTTGAGCTCGCGCACGTGCGTTATCAGAGGAGACGGAAAAATCAAGGTCAGACAGAGATTTTCCAGTTGAGTGGATTTAAATAGTGGAGGGGAAAGTTCAAGGACGAGGGTAGTAAAAGTATACTTTTAAGTTTTTTCAAACTATTAAACCTAACTGAATCCTAAACCCATTCCTTTGACAAACAACACCCATGCTTTTGACGGTATTCAAACCCAACAACTTGGAGTTGAGAAACCAGCTTGTTGCCAACCAAACCTGTGCGGCTGGCGGGAAAAGTTCAAATGTTTACGAAACCCACCATTCCCCGCGTATAGTTATTATTATTAGCTTACGTAAAATTATTAACCATTAGCACATGCCCTAATATCCATGGTGTTAGGAACAACTTTGTGGAAATTCATCTTCAATGAAATAAAAATAAATTTGTATATTCAACGCTTTAATATCAAAAAAACGACCGGTTTCATCCAGAAGAGGACATCATCAGGTGAATGTACAGAAAATTTTAGTCCGTAATATATCTAACTCCTATTGGTGGAGTGAGGGAGGAGGATTGTAGGAGGACTCGACTTGGAGTTACCATCCCCCTACTTCATACAATCTCTGTTCCTCTCCGTCAAACCAACAGAAAATCAATAAATACGTCAGAACAGTAAGGTTTTTGCGAAACATATCAAAACTACGGAATAAAAGTGATCAAATGGAAAAACCTTTCATGAAGAACCTGAACTATGCTGTGCCTGTCTTTGAAACATTAAGGCCATAATAAATATTATTAATACGTCTAAAAAGATATATAGTAATTAAAACTAATGATCTATGATAATAATAAACTAATTAGCTAATATTATCAGACAAACGGAGACAACGAAATAAATTATGGTTGAAGAAATAACTTGTTATCTAATCTACTCGGTCTATACCTAACTTATTCAACTGATATGTCTAAAAACCAACACCATCCTATAAAAATATGCAATAAACTATTAATATACTATTCTATTTAAGTTTGCGAATTTTCCATTTTCATAAAAATTGATCAAACTGCTAAAACAACGAAATGACGTACAGCGCCTACGAATTCACAACCTGTTTTTTCACTTTTCATCAACTCGGTGTCCCTCACTGAGGGCCTCCAAAGTTCTCCGCAAGTTGGCGTCTCTCTTGTCTTGAGTCTCTCTCGATATTCGAGTATATTGAGGACTGAAATTTTCTGTGCAACCATCTGAGGATGACCTCTTGGGGATATAACAGGTCTCGTTTTTACTACTAAACAGTGGAATATACAAAGTTTTTATTTTCATTGATCATTAAAAATCATCAAACCTAGAACCATTTTGAAAATCTCTTAAATAAATTCTTTTATCGGCTTACATCTTCAATCACCTCATTCTTAAGAATCAAATAGTTTTACTAATATGGGCACAATGTATGTAAACACGTATAACAGTTTTTCCTAAGCATAACTAAGGGTTACACTTGCTTGAAATAGCATCATCATCTGTGAACGATCCTAGGATTGGTTTGACGCAGGTCTCCACTCTTATATCGGCCAACCTCTTCATATTAACATAATTCCTCTCCTTCATATCCTTCACGACCTGTTTCATATGTGGCTTGAAATAAATGAGTGAAAAACAGGTGACCGAAAGAATGTATATATTGGAAAAATCTCTTTCATTCCCCTCTTCATTTCTTAACTATGGTGTTCTTGTGCGCCCGCATAATACCACGCCTGAGAGATTTATACAGGTACGTGCATGGTCGAGAGTGGCCAATGCTCAGCTACTTATCGATTGGGAGCGAATTAAAATCGTAGGGAATGCCTTTCGGCATTATCAGCTGAGCGCAAGGTGTGACTACATCTACATCTACGTAATGCCCTGCGAACCACCACGAGGGTGTGTGGAAGGGGGTGAAGATCACCAAACATGCACTATTGACATGCAATTAGGATATTTAATGGAGACATACTAGATAATAGGGTCACATGCAGCTAGATGGTTAATATCTACATAATCAGAAAGAGATTATTGGTTGTTATTACATGCATCGTGCACTACAGACTACTCGGACTATATTTCACCTACCTATCCCTTTGCTATGCTGCCTATTGTTCTCTCTTATGGTACGCGGGAAAAATGACATCTTCAAACTATCGGTACGACAATCTATCCCTCTAATCTTGTCAATCTGATCAAACCTAGCATAATACGCAGGGATTCTTAATATATATCTACGTCATCTGTGAACAAATCGGTTTCAAATTTTCTTAAAAGGTTTAAGCTAAATTTTAACCTGCGTTCTGATAGTAATTCCCATCCTAGTTCTTCTATTAAACTCTTAACACTTATATAATTATCATAACGGCCTTTAACAAATCTAGCGGATCTCTTTTGCACACGCTCTAATTCTTTTATCATACCTTCCTCTTACGGATCCTATATACAAGCGGCATATTCTAAATAAGTCCTGACAAGTATAGCTTCTTTCTCGTACTCTCTCATCGCACTTGCCTAGAACTCTTTTTACGAATCCTAATCTACGGTTTGCTACTACTCGTCACGAGAAAACAAAAGTGTCGCCGGTTGGGGTCTGGCTCGTCCTTAGCGCCGCTAGGCTTTTCCAGAACTAGGGCTGCTCCTCCTTCACCCATAGATCAGACCATGGTTTAATGTGAGGACGTTTCTCCAGCCTCCCGGCGACCACGAAGCATGTGAACTTTCATAGACGAGAGAGCATCTTCTCCGGGAGGTATCTGCCGCGATCGCTTCGCCCCGCTCTTCGCATTTTACGGCTCCCGTTTTCGTGTCGGCACTGTTTACTCACGTCCTTGCCGAGGAGAGTGATTGGAGGGGAATCTCTTGTTTCCATGGCGTCGAGACAGCTGGGGGCGGCGGAAAGAGAGGCCTGGACCACGTGCGCGATGCGCGGATGATGAATGGCGGCGACCGCGCATCGAATCCGAGGGCCAGCGAGCAAGTTTATGGATGTCAAGGTATTTCACCCCGAGGTAACCGGGCTGGTGCCAGATTCATGGCGATGGGGTCTCTGAATGGAAACCAATGTCGTTTTAACAGTCGCGATGCTGTATATCGTGTAAATTTGAAATGCTCTCCAACTATTTGCGAGGGAAGGCTTCGTTTATGGTGTATGGAACAAGTAGGGCAGGGCGCTAAAGAGGATTACCATCATCATCTACATCTACGTAATACCCTACAAGCCACCATAAAGGTGTGTGGCAGGGGATGAATTCTCACCAAACATGAGCTTACAACGCATAAAAAAGGATTAGCATTGATATACTGTTCTAAACTTCACTATTTAAAAAGATAAAAATAGCAAAGCAAACATGCAAAAAACATGTTTTTAGTTGGGTTAGCTTCAAGTCTTTACACCAACATGCAGCTATCAGTGTTATCCATTGCTACACTCGTATTGGATATATTTACCGTTATTCATATCCCTAGTAGTACGAGGAAAAAAGGACATTTTGAATCTGTCAGTTCGGCAATCAATTTCTCTAATTGTGTGATTATGGTCCAGTCTACCATATTAAGTTGGGGATCGCAATATGTTTTTAACATCATCATTGAAAATATTGCCATGGAATTTGTTTAAGAGATTACATCTAAATTTCAAACTGCGATCTGACAATGATTCCCAATTTAATTCATTTAATAGAATGGTTACGCTAATAAGGTTATCGCACCGTCCCTTTACAAATCTTGCCGATCATGGGTCAATAGTCCTAGAATTTGTTTGACGCAGCCCTCCACCAGATTCTTCTATCGGCCAACCTCTTTATATTAACGTAACTCCTCTCTTTTACATCCTTCACAACTTGTTTTATATATCTCATACGAGGCCTGTCTTTTCCATTCTTCCCGTTCACTTATATTTCCATGGTTGTCTTCATCAGGCCATCGTGTCTTAAGATATGGCCAATTAAGTTGTCCCGTATTCTTTTTAGTTTTCCGCAGACTTCTCTTTTCTCCCATGTTTCTTAAGACTTCTTCGTTTGTCACTCCGCCTATCCATTTTATCTTCAACATTCTTCGGTTGCACCACATTTCGAATGCTGCTTTTCTTCTCCGCTGCTGTCATCGTCCATGTCTCTCTGCCATAAAGAAACATGCTCCAATATACGTTCTGATAAATTGTTTCCTTACTTCTACGCTTGTGTTTCCAGCTGTAGTAGATTCTTCTTTTGATGGAATGCCCTCTTTGCCTGGGCTATTCTACTGACTATTCCTTTTTTGCTTCGTCCATCGTTGGTTACTCGGATTCCCAGGTAGCGAAACTCTTTCACCTCTTCACGTTTTTGTTTTCCTATTTTAACATTGGGTTTGGCCTCTTCTCTCTTGCTGCAGACCAATATTTTTGTTGTATTTTTTGTGATCTTTAGCTGATATCTGGCCATTGTCCTTTCCATGTTTGTTAGAATCTTATTCAGACCCCTCTCTGTCTCTGCTACAAGTTCTATGTCATCAGCGAATTGAAGCGTGCTAATTTTTTATCCGTGGATATTCACTCCAGAAGAAGGATTACTTGAAGTTGGAAACGTTAGCCGATCGGAAAATCGGATGGAGAGCTGCATGAAAGCAATCTTTGGATTGCTGACTTGCGGTTCAGAGCGGTTGATGGTACTTATTCTACTCCCTTTCCTCTCCATGTAAGGAGAAGAAGTTGTTCGGACAAATTCTGAAGTGCGAGTGGACGATGGAGTAGTTTTGGTTAAATTATGTTCAAGGGGTTCTAACATGGTATGCAATGGATAAGTATCAAGGCTACGAGATTGGTGACGTTGTGTTTATGAGTCAATGGGCGAGAGACGAGTGAGGGAACGCTTTTATCATAGAAGTAGGAGTCCACACGGTGAAAAAGGTGTTTGCAGCAAATCATTGGCGGATGTGCAAGAATAGACCCTTTTGAGTAATGTAGTGACCCTAAGAACAACGAGATGCAAGTACTAAATACGTGCTATAAGTAAATGTAAGGTGAGTGAAAGGAAAACAACATGATAGAATAGGGCGATGCAGAGTAAGTAATGGCTACTGTTAGTAGTTATGAATAAAGTCCAAAAGGAAACCTAGAATTAGGGAACGCGGAAATCATAGCAGCACTCTTTCAACAGAAAATTCCTATTTTTACCCCAGAGATACGCAGCGAGAAAATGATCCGGGAAACAGAAATGTCTTTTCCATGTGGTTCGGTAATCAATCTTTCACGCCATCTTTGGGAGCATCTCAGTGCAAAGGAAACGGGATGTCCTGTTTATTCCAAAGATAAAGTGACTCGGGAGTTAAGTTGGTTATTTGGAAAAAGACAGGGAGAAGGAAATGGACGTAAAAAGCTTGGAATGCATGTGAGGGGTAAGAATTTATCGGCGGAGGGACTCGACAGCGTTTTATTTTCATTATAAATTCCAGAACATCGTAAAATAGGATTTATTTGGTAAAAATTTTAATTTGGGAATGCATTTTCTCCGAGATGCTACTATACCATGCATATGAGGAAGAAACAAGACGACATACTGCGAGCTTGGGTCTTATGGTGCGAGCAATTTTGTCTGGAGACTGCAAAAAAGTCTCAATTCTGGGCAAGATATTTCTGGGCAAGGACTGAAACATATTACATACAGAATTAGGCCTATGATGGTGTCACGTGCAAACAAAATATTGGGGAAGGCCACGGAAAACCAGTTATTTTTCCCGCGATTAATTATGGAGACAAATACTAACCCCGAAGGAGAATTCTATTCGTATGGTTTGTCCATCCTTAATTGTGGCAATGGCGTGTATTGAAAGTTATGTCTTCCCAGTTATATTGGGTCGTGATATTTACAACTATTTATTTGTGCTCTATTGCTTAATTAGCGTCGATTCATCTCCTAGCTTCGATGCCACCTCACTCCATTGTATAATCGATACGTTTGCACATACTGCAGGGAATTTAAACCCTTCTAGATTATCTTCTTCAGCAAGTGAAGATTCTTCATGGATGGGTACGAAAAGATAGCAATATGAAGGCAGTTGTGTCTTCGCAATAAATCCTTGGTCCCATTGTCACCAGAGTCACTCTTTGCCCCTCTTTTGCGAATGCGCGTTCTCTTGAAGGATTCCTAACAATGAGCTGGCACACTCTTATACCATAATTACCCACTTGTGATAAGCGGAGCAAATTACCTCAGGAGTCAGGCGTATGACACAATCACAGTTTCCTTCAAAAACTCACCATTGGTTCGATAGTGATCTAACTTCAGCTTCATTCGCAATTTTTTTCTGCATTTGTGATTGGTCATGTTTCTTCAGTGGTCGAGGGTGTCTAAGTTGCTCGAAGACTAAAAATTGAACGATGGTGAGACTAAGTAGTGAGTTTTGGCCCCTTATCACGAGGAATCGGGTTTATATCCTAATGGTGGTAGTGATTTTTTAGTTAATTACCCATCACTAGTGGTGATCATTTACGTCTCTAATCTTTTAGATTTTCAGCGTTGGCTCTTCAAAAATTTATGCGTCAGATTGGGCGTAAAACGCTAATCCCCTTGACTTTTTTTCCTGTTGCGTGTTAATGAAGACGCCGTGTTTCTCTGCTCACCACCTCCGTTCACAATGAAAATTCGACATCTACTCACCCACTTATTTTTATCAGCAGAAAACACCTTAGCTCTTCGTCGCCTACGATCAGAGATTTTTCATCGGTACACCGTCCCTATTTAAGTGGTGTGTAGAGGACTATTCGAGGTCAGTACTCCGTTCATCTAACAGGACGTTAAAATAGGGAGCTTTTGGTGTCTCTCGTTAAGAATTGGTCGAATATTGCGGAAGATAGGAGTAAACTGAAGAGACAGAAGACTGATCAGGAATTTATGCATGGCACAGAAGGCGGGAGTAGCTGATGGAGAAACGGATTGGGTCACAATAGGGAAGGGAGTTAAGCAGGGATGCCCATTATTCCAGGTACCTTTTTACATATACTCGTAGGAAATGATGAGAGAGAGTTGGGATGAGGTCCAGGCAGGAGGAAAGGTCGGGGAAAATTGATAAATTCGGCGACGTTCACGGATGACCAAGCGCTAGTCAGTCAGCACAGGGCTTACAAAAAATACTGTATGCATTGCAGGGACAGTGCGATAGATATCGGATGAAGATAAATGAGAAGAACGAAAGTAATGCGATTTTAAAGAACATAAAGGCCAGTAAATATAAAAGTAGGAATTCATAACCTGCAGCAGGTGGAACAATTTAGCTATATAGGTAGTGTGTTGGGGGAAAAAGGGTATAGAGGCAGTAAAGTAAGTAGGAGGATCGTATTGACAAAATTAGATTTTACTCGTAAACGTGAACTAATGTCGGCCCCTGGCATTAGTACGCTGAGGATGGAATTAAAAAAAGGACTAGTGGAAAGTTTAATATAGAGCGTGGCACTAGGTAGGTGCGGGAACGTGGACTTCGCGGAAAGAAGATGAAAATAGACTTTGGGCTTTTGAGATGTGGATGTGGAGAAAGTAAACTGGGTCGAAAGGAGGACGAACAAATTCTGAGGGTTCAGGCGTGATTGAGTGGAAACGTAACATAATGGAAACTTGAAAAATGAGCAACTTCCATAGAGAAAAACGTTCATTGCGACCGGGTTTCGCTTTTTACAGCATCTTCAGGCCTGAAAGATGCTGTAAAAAGCGAAATCCGGTCTCAATAAACGTTTTTCTCTGCGGAAGTTGCTCATTTTACAAGTTTCTATTAGGAGGACGAACGATAAAGGTTGGAATTGGCAAGAGAGGAAAGAAATGTATTTGATAGATGAAGTTAGAAGAAGACAGAAGGTGTGGATGTATAAGGTAATTAAGGTAGATGGTGTTTTGAAGGGCGTGATTGAGGGAAGAATATTGGGTAAGCGGGGAAGAGGGAAGAGAAGAACGGGTAGCTTGGATAGAATTAGGGAGGTATGACGGGCTGAAGAGGGTTATCGTGTGAAGTGTAGCGGTATGGGAGAATTAAATGTCCATTTAGACCTACCTTCACCGGTAGAAAACTAATAATAATACCGACGCCGGGATTCTCTTCATCCCCGATCCGTTTCTTGAAAAATTATTTCCTCTGCCCAGTTACTCATCTATCCTAAACGGCCCGAGGTTGATATTTTTTACTGCCGAATCCGATAGAATTTGTAAAATAAAAATAGACGCATTTTTCCTTTCTTTGATCCGTCAATAGTTCTCGATAGTTCAATAGTTCCCATCGCTACCTCGCTGTCGGAGCAGCAACTCAAGCGAGAAAAAATAGCATTACTTACATACCCCTCCTCCCAAATTCCTCGCGGATGTCGACGCAGGGTCTTCGGAGGAGAGGGAGGCGGACAAGCGAACATCGGCGGTGGCGAGGGGGAAGGGACGTGAGCGGGACAATGGCGTAATAAGTGTCGTTTGCGCTCGCCAAGCGATTTATTGTGCCGGGCGCCGGCGTCTCCGCGTCGCGCTTTGTGGCGCTCTTACGTAAGCAGCAGCTGCGGCGGCGCGGCGTCGAAACCGTTATTAGCAACGTGTGAGCGACGGGGGAGGTGCTCGGTCGCACCGACTCGTTCTTTCACCCAAAACAAGGACTCACGGAATCGTCCCTCGAATGATTCGGAGCGCAGCGGATGCGCGCCAGGGGAACTAAATAGGGGAACATCTACGTCTAGATAGATAGATAGATAAATGTCTTTATTGGGAATGAAAAAGTTGTATGGAGTTGTTTGGTCGTTTATGATGAACACCAATTTTTGCCAACGTTTCGCCTCTTTATTGCGGCTTCATCAGGGCTTTGGTGACAATTTTTTAAAAAATAATGAGCTGTCTTTATTGGGGTGAGATTGAGACTAGAAGTCCCCTCTTCCATCTAACCCCTCGTCAATACATGAAATATGGTATATACACACATATAAACGTAACTCTAAATACTCAAAAAATATATAAAAATGCAATAGAATTTTAATTAAAATTACAATGAGGAAAAAATGAAGATAAGATGACAATGAAGAAAAGAATATTAACTAAATTAATATACGTCTACGTAATAGGAAGACTTCCCGCATAGGGTAAAACTGTTATACGCTTTGGACATAGTACTGGAAGGTTTCCGCAGACAGACAGATAGAAGAGATTTATTCAATGTTCTGGGTACATACTCCTAAAAGCAACAGATGTATAATGTACATGACATTTTGAATAGATATTAAATAAAAAAAGTGAATACGTAATGCAAAAATTACATAGAAACAAGCATATTAATTACATGCTCAGAAAACAAAAAAAAATAGCTGTAACATTTAAGTAAAAATAATTTTTTTTGATTGCTGCTGTAACTGGTAACTATAACATTTCAACTTGAATATTCCAATGTCCAATCCAGTTCCAAGCAGAAAATGCATAATTTACATGAAATTCTGAATTTATATTAAGGAAAAACAAAAATGAAAACGTAATATAAAATGTACTATAAAGAACAAACATTAATTACATTCGTAGATGGCAGGGTAAGAATGTTTCGCGTTACATCACAAACGATACATAACGCATCCATTGCTTTCGTTGTGGCACATGACAAATGCTATTGTTGTGGTTTTGTTGTTTTATTATAATGGTGCGATATGCCTTTACCTAACGTCAAAGGTTACATGTATATCAGATAGGACTGAAGGCGTCACTTTGTGGAATTTCGTAATATTCATAGTAACGAATTAAATAAAACCTTTAGTCAATTCCACGCAACTTTTAATAAACCGACCTAGGTTTCGAAAATTGTTGTCATTCTCAAGCATGCTCTCCCGGCGAACCTGATGAAGAAAACTCCTCGGGTTTTTCACCGGTTCAGGGTGTCCATGCTGGCTGACGTTTCAATGTCCAACTCGGGCATCTTCCTCAGGGCAGTTTAGGGTGATGCCTGGATCGGGCATCGAAACATCGGCCAGTGTAAGCAATCTGACTCGGTGAAAAATCACATTTTCCGCAAATCACTACTCAAAACTGACTCCGAGGCACAATAATTATGACAACTTAGGTTTATAAGCTTGTTGAAGGGCAAAAATTTTCTTTAAAATTTCCAGTCCAGTCGGCCAATTTTCATCATGATGTATTCGTTGACAAACAGTGCTTTGCGATACGCAGGGTAAGAAGCCGTACGAAACGGCTTTTATTAAGGGAAACCACGTGGTAAATAATTGCGTCTGTCGCTGGCATTAGCGGAGTGAGGTGTAAATTTTAGGGCTTGACCTTTTCCTTTTTACCACGCGTACGCTATGTAGCGAGTGAACTTCAAAAGGAAACACAGTGGATTGCGTTTCATTTCTGGAGGCATAACATTTTACCAACCTGTGACCTTTTATATTATCCGCAAAAAACGTTTAATTGACATACCGTTGTTGCGTTTAGATCATTATATTACTATGCAAAATATGATTCATTAATTATATGTATAGATGAGATAAATATTGGGTATTGCTTTTAAAACGTAAAAAGTGAGAGAAGAAGGTATGAAAGGAGAGACAGCAATTACGGAAAAAGTTGAAAATGAACGGTATTACGATGGAGACCCACAATCAGTCGGAGAAAATGCTCCGAGGATCTATATTTGGCTACTAATGAGGAGATGGTAGTTGGAACGAAGGAAAGAAAATTGGTGGAATGATTGTGGCTATGAATTAGGCTAGAATATTTTGAGGAGAACAGAGGAAAAAGTATAAAAGAATCATTGAGGTGAAAATGCTGGATATAAACAAATGCAAATATGATGCCAAATATATTTGCGAAATATAGACTTTTGGGAAAGAAGATTGAAGGCGATTGGAACTTGTTCAGATGCGAGTATGGAGAGCAGGAAATTCTATCAAAAGAAGAATCTACTTACAGCTGGAATTACAAGCGTAGAGGTAAGGAAAAAAATCATCAGAACGTACATCTCAGGGTGTTTCTTTATGGCAGTGTGGCATGGACAATGACAGCAGTGGGAAAGTAAAGTGTGGAAGCATTCCAAATGTGGTGCTGTAGAAGAATGATGAAGATTAAACGTATCGAAAAAGTGACAAACGAAGAAGTCTTAAGAAGAGTGAGAGAAAAGAGATGTCTACTGAAAACTAAAAAGAAGGTGGCAACTTAATTGGCCATATCTTAAGATACGATGGCCTGATGAAGACAATCTGTTAAGGACAAGCGAACGGAAATAACGGCTAAGGAAGCCCTCGTATGAGATATATGAAACAAGTGATGAAGGATGTAAAAGAGAAGAAATACGTAAATTATAAGTAATTAGCTGATAGAAGAATTCAGTGGAGAGCTGCGTGAAACTAATCCCAAAATTGATCACCAATGATGATATATGGAAAGCAACACATAAGGTGAGATAGGCGGTTAGGAAGACTAATAACGAAGTGCTGAATATGGTTAGGAATGAGAGGAATTTGATGGAGAAAATTAGGAGGCAGATTAGGTGTATGAATCAATCAATAGTTCATTGAAAGCCGTTGCATGAAGAGAGAATGCTGGGGAAGAGAGAAAGAGGGAAGAAACGGATATCTATACTGGATGGAATAAAGGAAGGTAGGACTTGAGCTGGATTCAAGAGGGTAATAGCGCAGAAGAAGAAAAATTCAAAACTGAGGAGAGTAAATGTTATACATAAAAAACATGCCCTAGCATGGCATGTATGGGCGGGAAGTAACTAGGTTTTATTAAATGGCTGTAGAGTTTATAATTTCGATAGAATCTGAATGAAAGTAGGTCGTAATTAGAGGTCATTAAATAGGATTTCAAATTTCGCTCCAGTCAGAACGTTTACAGTCCAGACAGTGGCCGCGAGAGATGGTCCCCACAAAACGATCTACAACGAACATCCAAAACGATACCAACACGATGGCTGCGGCAACGCGGACCTCACAAATGTCCTACAAGAATCCCTGACCTGACACCCTGTGACTTTTTTTTACGGGGATTGGGCAAAAGATGATGTGCACCGGACGAAACTTACCACACTGGGAGAATGGGGGCGTATACTCGGAACCAAAATCGCTATTTTGTACACGAAATTGTTAGATGGAAACGGAAAACCAATTTCAGTGAAAAAATCAATCTTCTAGCCAGAGCCATTCACTCGCAAGTCACAAATTAAAATAAGCAATCCTGTCGCAACCACTTCTATCGACAGAGTCAGCTGTGTGTCCCCCATTGTGATTGAGCGGAGGAGCTTCGCAGTTTCAGTTGTGATTGGACGAAGTGGATGACGTACTACCAGTAGTCCTTTGCACACCCAATTTTCCGAAAAAGTTAAAAACATCAGTTTTTGGCCGGTTATTACTCGAGAACTAATTGATGGATCGAAGAATGGAAACATACGGGTCTTTTTATCGTACAAAGTCTATCATATTCGGCAATAAATACTATGGTAAACGACTCCGAATAAAACACGGACATGGGAAGACGTTATGTTCCAAGCAACTTCCTCCAGAATACTGTGGTTTCCATTCCCCAAAGCTTGAAGAAATCGGTGGACACCTCGGGTGCCTACGTTCAATTTGAAGTTATGCCTCCATATTCCCATTCAACAAGGAGCAGCAAATTTCAAAAAAGCACTGTGATTGTAGAATTTATATGCTTTCTTCAATACTTAGCTACTACCTGTCCACCCTGTAGTTGAACACCATTAAAATTATTCTGAAAACACTACCGCAAATGCGGTGAGTGAACGCTTGATAGATCCTTATGTCATTAAGTTTGAGTTTAAATTAATTCTATTTGTGAATGGAAAGTCTTCCCACACTGGAATTTGAGAGTCTGGAATAAGACTGACACATGATCTTCCTTGGGGTAAACACATACGTTAAATAAGTGGTCAAGCTAATCGTAAACTGGGATTCATGAAAATAGAACTGGGAAAATGTGACGATCTTGTACGAGAAATAAGCTACTTTTCGCTTGTTTGACCTCATTCGGAATACGCTGCCAAGATATGGGATCCTTACGAAATTGGCTAAATAATGAACTCGAACGTGTGCAGCAAAGATCGGCAAGGTTTTTAAAGGGACGGTACGATAATTATGTTAGTGTACCAGTATATTAAATGAATGAAAATGAGAATCATTCTCAGGTCGTATGTCGAATTTTAGACTTAATCGCTTAAATAAATTCCAAGATAATATTTTCACTGATGACGTTAAAAATAGTTTGCGAACTCCAACCTACCATGGTAGACTGGACCACAATCACAAAATTAGAGGAATTGATTGCCGAACTGACAGATTCAAAATGCCCCTCTTTCCTCGTACAATTAGGGATATGAGGATGTAAATATATCCATTAGTATAAATACAAGTTTATCTATGAATAGCATAGGTAGTTGCATGTTGGTATAAGGGATTTAAGATAACTCAATTAACAGCATGTTTGTACATGCTTGTACATGCTTGTTTTGATGTTTTTATTTTTTTAAATTGTAAAGTTTAAATTTGGAATATTATTACTAATCCTTTTTATGGATGATGTATAATGCATGTTTGGTGTGAATTTACTCCCTGCCACATGCCTTTATGTTGGCTTGCAGGGAATTATGTAAATGTAGATGTATAGGTGTCTTCTCTAAATCATCAGGACACGTGCAAAAGAGTGAAGCAAGGATAAACTTTGGCTGAAATTTGGCTCTTGCGTTCTTCAAACCGTTTATATTTCAATTTGCGACACGTTGCATTCAAAATGACGAATAACGTTTTAATTATTACCAAAGGTGAGACACCTTTTATTATTGACGGTACTTGAAAAAATTCGTTTTTCGATAGTCATCGCGAGTGCGTTGGAATTGAGTGGATTGTGATTTGTGAAGCCGAACAACCATTTCTCTCTCATGTTGGATGTTTATTACCTTTTTCCTTGTTTCGTTCCATGGTAATTCTTCTTTTACTATTATTATTCGGAATTAGATACTAACTTTCTATGCTGATGAAGTTTTTATGAGAAAACCCCTTCATGAAACATTTATGAAGTTCATTGGATTGGTCCCTGTCCCACTTACCGCCACCTTGCTCCTCCCACGGGTCGAGCCTCTTTCTTGTGTTGGGAAATAATGGGATGGACTATTGTGTAAAGGAGACGCGTCTGGAGGAGGAAGATTTATTGTGGCGTGTTTTAAATCTCTGAACACCCCATGGTGCCCTGGGACGAAATCGGGAAATGTTCGCTGAGTGGTTGCATTTTTAAATTGCCCATCAAGATCCGTTAATGAAAACATCTTGCGCCAGAATGCAGTAATTCCTTGTAGAAGGCTCCAATGGCATTTAGAAATGACCTTATAAATGAAATATTTTAAATTGTAATGGTGGCGACCATTCGTCTTTTGGCCATAAATCCGTAATCTTCCTTTTAATACCCGTTTCCGTTGTGAAATGGTGAATTTCCTTTTAAACCACGCGCTTTTCTTCAAAAGCATCTCATGTTCCCACGAACTCCGTAGAAATATGTTTACCTTGAATGTTTAAAATAAATACAGGGCTCACGAAGCTAAAAAATTCATTTAATTCCTATGATATTTAAATTTCTCCTTAAGGACAAAATATAATGCAATATTCTCTTTGTCGATTTATTAATAGCTTTATTCAACTTTTTGATCATTACAGTAAATTATAAAAACTAATACCGTTATTTTAATCTCAAAAATGTCACGATATAGATTCAAATTCATTTTGAGATAGAGAAATAATTCAGAAAACATTCTTATTTAGTTTTTTGAACTCTAAAAGAAAGCTAAAAAAATTCGAACCTCTGGCGTGCTTCATAAAGAAATGTTATCCCTTTTATTTTGAGAATGGTTCAATTCTTGGGTGGCGTAACTGCATGTTTATTTAGTCTAGTGCAATCACCGCCAGATTCTCTCATGATGAAACGAGTCGTAAACACATGAATCATTTGCGTCACTTGGGAATCACACTACTCGCCAATGGCCCCGTATAATGAGGGCGTAATGAGAAATTTTCTTGGAATGAGACCGAAGGGACGTCAGAGATTTTGTCACGTTTGAAGTTTGCAAATTCCTATCGCAAAAATTACGTATGAAGCGACTATTGGTTCGGTCAAAATAAAAAAAATAGGATGGTTGGCTCGCTTTTCCTCCTCTGGATGAAAGAACTTCCCGAAAAGAAATCGCGGTTAGGAAGGAGCGGTGGCATCGCTGTCAGACATTAAAATTGCCGCTCATCTTATCTTATCTGCTACTACCAACTTTTCTCTTTGGCGATCCTTTTACGACGTATTCTAAGACTCTACTTCCGAGCTAAATACGTGTATTGAAATCCTAGCGTGAATGTTTTGTTGGTTTTCGGAAATGCTTTCACCTTTTCTATCCAGAAAATCTACGAACAGTGTTGCACCGTATTTCTCTTGAACATCCTTCCACCTCAGAAAGCCTGGATCTGTTGCTTATAATTTCTATCTTACTTTAACACTTCTGTACATCCTTTTGAATCTCCCGAAGGTATACTCTATGCTCAAAAATACAATCGCAATATATGTTGGTGGTTGAGAGCCAAAATTATATAAACTCACTGAAATGTCAAATGTTTCCTAAGCAAGGTGTTTGAAATTCGCTACTTTTTTGCAGATGTCAGTGTATACAAGCTTAGGCCTTTGACATAATTTTCAGCACCTTATATTTTCGGGTATCCAGGTATATTATAGTTTGTCAGCATCGCATTACACGAGAGATATCGTGACAATTATGTGATGGTACTTCCCAGAGCTGAGTCAGGCCAATTATCTACATCTACGTAATACCCTGCAAGCCACCATAAAGGTGCGTGGCAGGGGGAGAATTCACAGTAATTATGCGTTACATATCATATATAAAAAGGATTAGTAATTATATTGTAGTCTAAACTTCATGGTATTAAAGGAAAGATATTGCAATTTTCCACCAGTAAAAATTTTTTATTCCGACTAGTTTCGGTGTACTACACCATTGTCGACAATGGTGTAGTACACCGAAACTAGTCGGAATAAAAAATTTTTACTTGTGTAAAATTGCAATATTTTTATTTTAATATGGAACGTTTCCACTACATCACTCGTGAATCTGGTTTGTTTAAATTTCATGGTTTAAAAAAGCAATAAATTGCACAGCAAGCATGCAATAACATGCTGTTAGTTGGGTTAGCTTATGGTACTTATACCAACATTCAACTACCTATACCTAGCTAAACATTAATACCTACCTTTATATTTATACTCTTGGATATATTTACAGCTGTTCATATCCCTAATTGTACGAGGAAAGAGGGACATTTTGAATCTGTCAGTTCGGCAATCAATTCTCTAGTTTGATGAATACGGTCCAGTCTACCATAGTAAGATGGAGTTCGAAAAATATTTTTAACGACATCACTGAAAATATTGCCTCGGAATTAAAGAGATTGTGTCTAAATTCCAACCTACCTTCTGCCAATGAATCCCATTTTAGTCCATCTAAGGGACTGGTTATGCTAATATAATCATCATACCGTCCCTTTACAAATCTTGCCGATCTTCGCTGCACACGCCCCAGTTCATTATTTAAGCCTATTTCGTAAGGATCCCATATACTGGCAGCGTTTTCCAAATGAAATGAAATTATGTCGTGCGATTTCCTGGCGTTTATCTTATTTTTGTTCATGGAGAAAAAAAGTTGAAGTGAATATAGGATATAAAGTTAACGTCATCAGTCGTGAGATACACTATTACTTTGAACGCCAAAAGATAAGTATGGTCAGGGCAAATTTTCTGAGTTCCAGATTCGTCTGCACTATGTAGTTTTTATTCTATCACGCACTTGCAGGCAACTCAAGACGAGAGACTGACGGTTTGCACAGGATAAAATGGGAGAGGATGAAGGGTAAAGAGAAAACGGGAGCTGAAAACAGCCCTTTTCAAAGATTTGCTGAGCTAAGTCTCTGTTTAATTTCCCATGCGACGGTCCAAGTACTTCACTTGGCAGAAGCTGTTATTTTTCAGGGGAGGCGACCACTGCTAAGGCTATTTGCTCCATTTAGAGTAGTTTTGTGATTGGATTTAGGATTGAAATTTTTTAAGGAACGGAGGAAGGGTGGACAGAAACCTAGTGACGGCATTAACCTGCTATAAACGAAAGGCGCCAAGGGTACACGGTTTAGCTTCCCATCCGACGGACGGAGTACTTGAAGCGCTTTCCACACAGCACCCAATAAGGAACGGTATTTTTACTAAAAAATCTCTATCTCTGCCGGAATTCAAACCCAGATCCTTGAGAAAAGAAGCCAGTCCACTAGCCACCACATGAACTCAATCACCTTGAAATAATATTCTGCATCTAAGTACCTAGAGATCAGAATTTCCCTGAAAAATCTCGGACAATGCGGGGTTTCCAACTCTTACCCTTGTGCCAGAGGGTATTGCTCAAGTCTGCCTACTACCCACGGTCGTTCTGTATACTCTACGGCGGTAGTAAGAAGGCCAATGCCCCCTCCATGGTGTATGAATTCCATACGTTGTTGGCCGAATTGCATGTCAACCCATCCAGCAGACTGGCCTTCAGGTTGAGCGCTGCCGTTGGCTGAGCGGGAGGTGTTGGGTCTAATCCTTCTCGCACGCTTCTCCCTCCGCAGGTCATAAAGATGCTGTTCATCGTCGTAGCGCTCTTCGCCATCTGCTGGCTCCCGCTGCAGACCTACAACGTGATGCAGGCCATCTTCCCGCATATCAACCAGTGAGTGCCACGCTTACTTTAATGCCCTTAACTTTCGCGGAATGATTTACAACATCGGAACTGGTTTGTGGAAATCTCTTCGGGTTTTAATGCTCTTGCATCTCTATGGAATCTTCAATTGCATCTCTTCGGGTGGGCATACATGCTTCTCCTGCCGCGGAATTTCGATATCTTAAGTTCTTTCTTCTATTCTCCTGGCGCAGTAAGCTTTCAGTCACCATTGTATTATGTTTTTAAAATAGATTGCACAGAGTTATTTATCCTCAGATTATTTATCGAGTTTTTTCCTTAGAATAAAGATAAATTATCAGCTATTTAACGCAATATATTGAGAAAATTATGACCCCTTAGTATTAAATAATTCTACTATCTATAAATATTTGAAATGTTGGGAAATTAAGTTTGAATATCATGTTAATGCCTGCTTTTTGACTTATTTGATATTCGTCCTCTAGCTCTGAATGCCTTCCAAATAAATAATGGCAGATATTTTTGTCCCTTCTTTGGGATGAAATAATATATTCGAATAAATTATCACCTTATCATGCAAAGAAAAGATAATGTTCTGAACGGACATGTTTATTTCTGCTAGATCCAGACTGCATGTTTTCGAAAAAGTGAGTATGGAGGAAAAAGGCTCACCGCGGGTTATCATGTTTCGGATTTCGCTGTAACTTCTTGTCCTTTTTATAACTTGCTACTGCTCTGCCTAAGAATCATGATGTTCTGTCTTTATATTTTTATCTAAGATCATAATTATGGCTCATGAGAAGTAATTTAAATACCTATTGTGTTTTTTTTATCAACTCAATTCCCGTAAAATTAACTAACTTCAACTTCATTCTCAACATTTTTTCGATTATAACAATATATCTTTGATACCTAGGTAAATTAAAGCTTTTTCTTATTCTTCATTCAACCAGGTACAAATATATCAACATCATATGGTTTTGCTGTGATTGGCTTGCTATGAGTAACAGCTGTTGCAACCCCATTATTTACGGAATATACAGCGTGAGTAATTATGACTCTCTTGCTTACCCTTCAAAGCTACGCTTTCTTTCTCATTACTCAGTTTCATAAATGTACTATGATTTATATGGACTAAATATAATGTGTTCTGCACAAGAAACGTTACAAGTGTGAACACCTAAGAAAAGCAGCATATAGCGAAGAAAGTCTATGAGAAATAAATGCTATTGCTATCCATAAGCTGTTAAGACCTTCTTAAACCTTGAAACACACTGTATTATCTGTTGTACCCTGGTATCAAAACATGTAGTGAATCCCTCAATATGTCCACCATAAGTGGCTCTTAATTTGAAAATATAATTTTGGGATGTTTAAACAATTTTAATTCTTTAACTTTAAAAAATTTTAATTTTTAGTTTTTTAACCTTTAAAAATTTTAATTTTTAGTTTCCATTTTATAATTAGTAAAAATATTTGACATCCCTCACCTCCCAAAAGTTCATGAAACTTCCCCCGAAGCTAACGTATTCAAAACAAATTTATATTTTATATATTTGTACATTTTAGCTTGTTAAGTTAGTGATAGTGCATATTGAAGAAAGCGTTTATAAATAAAACATTTTCTTTTGTCATATATCGTCTTCACCAATTTATCTGTAAATACAATCTATCCGCTGTTTTATTGCATCAATTAGCTCAAAATTACTCCTTGACAGCCATAGTCGAGTACACTTATTTGGGTCAAAGACTTATTTGTACTCATTTATTCCTAATAGGTTCTCCTGTTTCATTAGATTTAAGAGATGCTCCAGTCTCTTATTAAGAAAACTAAAGATGAAATTGTATTTCCATTGTCGCATCATAAAATTGCTCAATATCAACCAATGAAAATCGTGTAACCTCCTTCAAACTCCTCAGAAAGTTGGTTTGAGATATTGTTTGAGAATTGAGAAATATAAGGTCGAAATATTTGTACTATCTGAAAAAATTTATTTAATACGCTTGCTTCCTCCAGACAGAATTAGTTAAAATTCATGGGTATATCTCCTGGGTCATCCTGAGACAAGTTATTCGACGCTTACCTGATAATAAAAAAGGTATTGGTTAGCGAATACATTTCATTGAGTTTTAAGCAATAATTATTATAGGTTGGTTTTCCGTGAACAGTTCGAAGGAAGAATATTATATTTAGCTTTATTCAAATCCAAAATGTGTCTTCTATGTTGATTAGTGAGAAAACTTAAAATTTTATGTAAATAATCTCACTTATTCAGTGAAATATATCATGCAGTGACTTCATCGTTTATATTTATGGGATTCGCAAACATTCATCACAGCTCTTGGAAAAAATTATGACAGGGATAAAAAGGTGGGTGAAATATGGAAAAGCAGGAAGAAAGAGTTTTTGGAGAAAGGATGGGAGAAGAGAAAAGGTAAATATTTCACTTAAATAAAGGGAGGTGGGAAAATGTTCCCCTGTACATGAAATCGTTCTCTAGAAATTTAAGTGGAAAACTCAACTTCTGTACATATTAATTTGGCCAATCTATTCATGCCTCAAATCGGTGGAACACTGAAAATAAAAAAAGTTAACAACCGGTAGATGCTTACACTATTTTGTAGAGAGAACGTTTCTATTCAATCAAACCGGTTAATAATTTTTTCAAAGGGGGAAAGGAGAATTCCAGATATTAAAATTCCTGCACAACACGATTAATTTAGCAGAATGGAAGGAAAATATGATTTTTATGCAAATTGGACTATCCATCACGCATACATTGATCACTATTTAAGTAAAACTCCTTTGACCCGGCACAAATGAAGACCTCCGTGGAGTATTATACAACAAATATGTTTTATAGCAAAATTTTTAATAACTGTATAATAAATGAAACACAATGTTTGTGTACATAGTAATGGAGATATGGTCAGGACCCGGACACTTCCAATGACTCCCGAATAAAGGGGACGCACACACCAGTCTCCTTAGGAGGCTGAAGAAGTTCCTCTTCCTACCTCGCTTCCAGAACTATCAAAAGTTCTCGGAGGCAGACGAATGAGTCTAGAAACTAACTTTAGCATAATTTCCAAATTCCATATGTTGGTAATGTCCAGAAATTCGGTATTCAGTTATATATCCAGAAATTCGGGGTGGCCTAGTGGGTAGGATGCTGAGCTACTGACCGGAGAGTCCCGGGTTCAAATCACGGGCAAGAGTCATTCTGGACACCCCACCTAAAATCCTTTTGATTCATTTTCTGCGAGTCAGAACTTCGTAGGAAATCGAAGGTGGCCCAGGGAAAGGAACTGGCCCCCCTTCTACCCTGAATATATGTGAATTTTACTCGCCGATGGCTGAGTACCCCCACCTACCAAAAACCAACCTTCTGGTGGAGCACATAACTCTACCAATTGAGGTACCAAGGCTTTATTCTCCAACTTGGAACTCAAGGGTAATAGTGTAGGCCCCTACAGTTCGCAAATATTTTTTTTAGTATTCCATTGATTTAGGGCATAAATGGATTGGCAAAAGTAATATTTACGGAAGTCGAATTTTCCACGTAAATACCTAGAGTACGATTTCATTTTCAGGGAAACATTCCTCCCACCTCTCATCATTTAATCTGAACACCCACCCTTTCTCTTCCCTATTCCTTTCTCCAAAAATTCTCGCTTCATACCTTGCCATATTCCATTCACCTTTTCATTCCTCTTAATTTTTTCTGTAAGAGCTGTGATGAATATTTGCGAATGATCGAAGGAGCCATGGTAACAGAGCTTGGAACTATTTGGGACGAGGCGGAAAAGATCGTCCCAGAGATTAAAATTTAGTTGGGACGGAGAGAAGTGCTGGAGCGATACTGGACGAAAACTCTGAAACGAAGAAATTGTGCTGAATAGGATGAGATGAAAATAACGGGACGAAATAAGTTGTGGAAGGAGTACTAGAGGAAGCGAAAAGTTTCAGCACGTAGAAATATTTAATGAGAAAAATGCCACATAAAGTCCCTTTAAATGTTTACGCCTATACTGAGCTAAAAGAGAATAACCCGTTGAGCTAGCTTTAGACAAAAACCGGCAGCATCAACGACATCTGAAGTAAAGATTAATTTATTGCGCAATTTTTACTGTCATGCACGAAAAAAGCGGACGTTTATTTTATTAGATCTTTAATAATTCCAGATTCATTAATATTCCAGAATTATTAATATAATTATATTAATTAATACTCAAAATTTCATAATATGTATATTTTTATATTCCAAAATTTTAATAATTTGAGTATAAGTTAGGAAAAAGAGTCAAAAGTTTGTTTTCAAATACCATCACCATAAAACTTATTTCCTCGCTTGCGGATATTCTACCTAATTACTACAAATTTTAGGGATAGACTGAATAACTTTTTGTAAAATAAATTATTCGAGTGGCCGTCGATTACCCGTTGGTTGGGTAAATCTAAAATGCGAAACGTCCCTCATGTGGAATA
Organism: Platycnemis pennipes; assembly: GCA_933228895.1. Classification (NCBI taxonomy): domain Eukaryota; kingdom Metazoa; phylum Arthropoda; class Insecta; order Odonata; family Platycnemididae; genus Platycnemis; species Platycnemis pennipes. Next base: position 118,416,923 of record OW121854.1, on the reverse strand, counting down.
CCAAATTATCAGCTAAGGACAGTGTTACCGCCAAAAAACGGAGATTAATCTCTCTTAAACCATCTCTAAAAATTCTAAAATATTCACAGTTGGCTACAACAATGGCCTTGCGGTGTTTTTATTGTAAATTAAAAAAAATCAATCAGGGTACAAAAAATTGATGAATATCGGAATAAAGAGAATTCCAAAATGAAAAAAGAATGCGCTATACGTAAAGGAACGAATAAAACTGGAGGCGGCGAAATTTTTGGGACGAGATGAAAAACTTTTCGAGACGAGGTGAGACGAAAATTTCGGGACGAAGGATTGCCCACTTCCATTCCAATCCCTCGTTGGTAGCTCAATGGGCAGAGTACGTGACCGGAAATCAGCGGGTTCCGGGTTCGAGTCCCGGACAAGGTGGATTTTTTCTCTCTTGAAATTCTGCTATTGGGAATTTCGCGGGTGACTCCGCTAATATATGCGCCACTAGTTTGAAATCATTTGAATGGAAATTAAACACTGCTGTTTTTAAAATTGTGTCCCATGTTTTGGCACAGAAAATTATCCCATTCAGTTTTTTATCATTTCTTCGTACCTTTGAATCAAATTGAATCCCCGGTTGCCATTACTTTGGGCGCTCTCCTCGTGCCCCGCGTTTTAAAAACCGCGGTTAAAGTTACTATTTTTGGTATGCGTTAATTCAAAAGGCATAGGGACATAAAAACACCTTAGGAGCAACTAATAAGATTGGAAATATTCAATTGTGTCCGTCGATTGTCCACAAGATACGTCCCGAGGCAAGCACAAGCAAACACACATTCGTTTCACCACTCCCGGCTTGGATTGCTGAAATTGCGCGGAAACCTGCCTAGCGTAATTCATGCGACTCGAGTAAATGTCACTGGAAGCATGCGCGCATTTCTACCAACGGTTGTAAAAGAAGAAAGGTACACAAAAAACACAATCATTCGATTCATACGCTGTCGCTAATTTGGTGGAGGCGCACAATAAAATTGCCACCCAGCTCTGCGAAGGTCTTCTTTGCCTTCGCCACGTTAATTAGGCACATAAAAGTTGCTTAGCACCCTTTATCACTGTGTGCGTCAGTGGATATTTTTAGTTGCCAGTTGGTGGGCATTGTAGAATGTATTGACGATGGGGGGATAACTTCGAAGTTTCAGGGCACGTGACTGCACAATTGATGAAAACTTAGCGTTCCATAACGTAATGAAATATTTGCTTATTACGCGATTCTTGAAATAATTTAGGTTGACATAGATTTGTTAATATTTGCTGAAAATTAATTGTGTTAGTGCAAATAATTTCTGCCTGAATATAATATTGGAGACTAAGATTAAATGTAATTCATCATGGAAGGACTTGCTTTACATGCAACAATGACTGGCTAGATTCCTAGCTTTTATTATTAGCTGGCGACTATTATTGTGTAGTATAATACCGGTAAGGGTGAAATTTAGTAGAGTATCCCTTCACCACAGTCGGGGATCAAAAAATGATGCGATGTATAAAATCTGATACATACCTGTGTAATGAAGAAATTCCACAAATGTTCTCGCCGCTATTTGTACCCTCTAAACTACATTTCACACCCTCGGGAATATTTTTTCAGGTTAATGTAAGCAATTAATTAACTTTCATAATAACTTAACTTAATGTTCACTGTTCCAATCACTATGAGGCGGACGTCGGGAGTATCGAAGCTGTTTTCATTTGTTTTTCATCCAGTCGCCAATTCCGTCGCATTCTCGTCAATATAAGTACATACAAGTAATTCAGTCATACTCCTTGCTGAATAAACTTTATGATCTGATTTTACTCCAAGTTTGATTCCCTGCTCAAACGCGATTTTGCTGTAAGAGTTGAATGCGATCAGGTTGACGCTATCTTCGAGATACTGCCAAGAACGTTTGCTTTCTTAAACTTTCCGTGTGGATTTTTCTTGGCTTGGGTCACACTCGGTAATGTCTCCTTGCTCCCTATCCTCACTGGTCACTCGAATTGGGAAGGGTACCAAAAAAAGTATCTGTTCTCAGTTAGAGACACTGTTCTTAATTTATGATGAGTTTCCAGTGATGATTATATATTTTAAAAGTGACTATTTAAAAGTATATTATATTTATTTTAAAAGAAATTTGAAATGGATCCTAGAGGTCAATGCTGAAGGATCTGCAGCGTATCGTTTTTTACTTAAAGTTTTTATTTTTACTCACTGCATTTTATACAGCTAAAGAAATGTGTATTACCAATAATTCCTTGCTCGAGCTATAGTATCACTATAGTAGGTGTCCACGTCTTGGCTCCAATGAGTTAATTGACAGCATTTTTCACAGATAAGTTTTCATATCTAAAACGTATTAACAGTAGATACGACACGTGTGCTGAACCTGATTACTTACAATGCTGTACTCTATTGCAAGCAATTCAATGAAATGCGTGTTGATCGCGTTACATTTTAGTGATGAATTACGCTACATGGGCAATTTCTGCAGAAGTTAAGATAAAAGTAAATAACCCTACGAACACTTACGATCCATTGCTCAAATATATATGGAATCCAATATATATACAATATCCAATATAGATTCAATTAACATGGAAAGGTATCACATAGTTAAGCCTGAAGTTATCAGCTACATAGCTCCAAGTTTGTATCTCTCAGTCGCATCCTCGGTACTCTTGCCTTCAGTTAACTAAAAACTGTTCTAAATATCCAAAAAGGAGGAACTCCTAATCTAAGCCATTACAGGTCACTTTTGGAAAAGATTCCGCAGGATGGAAGTGAGTCATAATTGCAACGAGAGTTGAAAATTCTAAAATATCGAAAACAACTTCGGCTTCACAGTCGATAGTGCCCGATACTTTATAGTTGCAGAAGCAGAAGATCATCTTCCAGAATTGGGTATGAACTTATCACGCGAGATAGGTACATACATACCAACAAATCAAGAAAGTAATGAGAGTAATATTCAGAAAACGAAAATTATTTTACAAGGAATACCAGGTTAAATATTGTCAATGCAATGATTTATCTGTAAAAAATACTAAAGAAGTAATCATTTCCAATAACTGAGGTACTTTTACTTAGTTACTTTTACTCAGTTAATTTTACTCACAATCAGTTACTTATACTCAGTTTCTCATACTCAGTTTCTCCTACTCAGTTAATTTTACTCAGTTACTTTTACTCAATGCCCTTAATCAGCTACTTTTAACAGTTACTTTTATCAGTTACTCTTGTCAGTTACTTATACACAGTAACTCTTACTCAGTTACACATACTCAGTTACGAATGATCAGTTAATTTTACTCAGTAACTTTAAACAGTTACTTTTATTGTTACTTTACTCAGTTAATTTTACTCAGTTACTTTTAAACAGTTACTCTTACTCAGTTACATATACTCAGTTACTTACACTCAAGTCAGTTAATTTTACTCATGTAATTTTAACAGTTACAATTATCAGGTACTTTTACTCCTATATTTTGACACCGGTACTCTTACTCAGTTAATTTTACTCAGTTCTTTTACTCGGTAACTTTTGCTCAGCTACTTTTAACAGGTACCTTTATCAGTTACTGTTACTCATATACTTTTACGAAGGTTACTTTACAAACATCTGTTACTTTTACTCTTACTAAGTTACTTTACTCATTTACTTTTACTCATTTACTTCTACCACTATCACTGCTGATCACACACCCGGCACTTGGGCAGGACAAGTTCAAGTCGGAGTTCGCGCGCCGCTTCCGCCTCTCGTCGACCGCCTCGACGCTGTCCACTCGGACGCAGACGTCCCTCCGCTCCGTCACCTCCCTCCGAAGGGACGACGCTTGGGGCTACCGCCGCTCCCGCACCTACCGCACCTCCGATCCCAAGGGCTTCCTGCACCAGATGGGCGCGGAGGAGGCCGAGGAGGAGGACGTCTTCAGGGAGGGATTGGGGTGAACAATGGTGGGGCCCGGCGTTGACGCCCGAAGGCCTCCCCACGAGTTTTACTGTCCGTCTGCAACCGCGGTGCGACCCTCGAACACAACACATCCAGCGGTCGACGCTCACCTTCTTCCCCTGGTCTCCTAGACCGTCCACCGACGAAGGCGCCCGGCGCTTATTGAATACTTAAGAAACTGGGATTCTGCGGAGGAGACTCAATTCACCACAGAGTGAATCCCATGAAAATAGAGTGTTTAAAACTACACCTCGTGGGTAATTTTTGATGTGTCAACGAACTTGAATAGTAAGTGGATCGTTTCCAAGCCATCTCGAATTTTTGAATCCTCATGTTTAAAATGTTTTCTTATTGTTGTCATATTTTATGAAATGTGCACATGTCAGTTAGAAAAATATTCTGGGTGTTTTACGAGAAAATAGTTTTTCCACTCAATCGAGAATTTTAGGCCTCCGTCAAATTATAGGTACACTCAGTTTCTTCATCCTGAATTTGACGTTCGTTCTATCCATGCTTGATTTTTAACTTTATCGACTTTGAAAAATAACGTACCAGGATGAAGAAGGAACGGGGTAGCAATTTCATGTGAAATAATGAAACCTGCGTTGAAATTTTCTGAAATATCTTAGAGTGCCCTCTGCGTGTATAAATTAACTTCGATAAACTTCACGGAAATTATGTGCGTTTATTAACGCAGATATCTTCTTGGGCTGGCTCGGAGGCCTGAATTCTATGGAGGTAATTAAATTTTAGTTGACGCACTGGAGAAGAGATTGCTATTTCTCTTTCAGCCACTGCGACCCAATTTCTCTTAGCGTACATAATTTGGTATGTTGATGGAAAATATCCAATCAACTGGGTGACATAATCGAGGAACTGAGTGACGGTATAATGCTCGATGATTTTGAAATCGCTAGGAAAATTGCGCGTTCATCTACACAGGAATGAAAAAGACTGCAAATTGAAAAACTGGAGTGACTTTGAGTATTGTCAAAGTTTTATAGTGTCATTACCTTGAAGTTATATATTATTATCATCATAAATATTTATGTGTTCAGCGAGTGTATTAGCTTCATTACTTACCAGTTTGTATATATTTGGAAATTGACATTGAAACTGTGTACTAACTATTAATCAATTTCATTTGTTGTAATTATTATTCTGATTTAATCTTGGCTTATTCGACGTGCAGAGGTATATTCTTATTCATTGTTAGTCGGAGGTCAATTCCTTTCAGTGTGAGCATGAGTGCTACCTGAGCTCGAAGAAGAGATCAAGGTGGAACTACGCAATAAGTCTCTTCCTTTTCAGCACCTTGTACTACATACATCTATACACTTCGATTCACAAGTCAATGCGTGGCAAGGAGCTTGAGCGCCGGTCAGGAAAAATTGAATTAACATAATTTGGAGTGTGAAACTTGCTGAGTAGTGGTCGTTAATCTACAAAAAATTCTTCCATCATTGTTCTTGTAATCTCTTTTTTCTTCTGGCTAGGTTTTCTTCCGGGAAGCAAGCGACAACGTAGCCTGGTGGAGTGAACTTGGAATGCGGAAGTTGGCTTTAGTAAGCTTGTTGTTTCTTTTGGTAGGTGACCGAAATTTAAGATCATTTACAAAAGTTAGGCACTATTTAGGTTGGTATAAGTGAGGAGAATATCCCCGTGTCTAAAATTCGATTCGTTTGCTCTCATCGGAAGGCACCAATGGTTTAACATTCTGTTTGACGTACGGAGTTCTGGCCTCGATACGGTCTTCGAACGATTCGGAACCCGTAAGCCGCTGAAAATCTCCTTTACCAGTCAATGGCTAACTTTCAAGTTGTTTTACTAGTCTGCTGGAATAAGGATTGGGAAATATCTTATGTAATACTGAAAAAATTTCTTCGTGTTAAATTCCAATTCATTCTTGTAAGTATATTTGAAAATTCCAGACTGACCTTAAGTATTTTCCACTCTTTTATTGTGGCCATTATCGGGTCTTCCTTTCATTAGCCGATTGTGGTCTCCAGGATGGTTGCTTAAGCACCATTCTGCTACAAAATGCCACGGGTTTGAATCTGATTTCACCTTGATTGTTATGTTTGTGGTAGGATTAATCCTAGGAGTATGACAGGTTGAATTGTGCCGTGTGAGTCACTTTAAAACCTAGTTCTGAAAATACTGCTTTTCATTTTAATACTTTACACTAAACTCAGATACTTTTTGATGATTATTTTCCAAGGGAAAAATTTATTTGTTGCCTAAATACGAAGGTCGTACTGAATGCATATTCTTGATTGGAGTTGGTAAGTAAGGCGCAGTCAAATTTTTTAAATAGCTTTTATTAATATTGCGTTCAATATTTCTTTTTGCTTTATTGTTTCCTAAGTAAACGGACGGCAAAGTTAAACATTACTTTTACTTTTCATGAAGGAACTGTCTCAATGGTAGTCATTTGTCTCCATGCTCACATTGGTGGAATGGGGAAAGTAATGAAATATTTGTGCACCCTAAATATGCTGATAGAATACAATACGTGTTCAGTGATAACCGCCAAAACACTTATACGTGTATGATTTCTGAAGAAACCAAAGACACTCTTTTTTTATTGTATTCACTTATGTACACATATATCATGACCATAAAAATGCGTATTAGCACTCCAATTAAATTTTTATTTTCCTCGGACTTTACTGAAATTATATGATGTTCCATAAACCCGGAAAAAAATTACTTGAGCTATGAAACTGATTGGGAAACATAGAGATACGTGAATGGGTGGTAAATTATGAGATATCAGATCTTCAATCCTTCAGCTGCGCAACATTCTTTAATTACATATTTTAACGAGAAAATTTTATCTTTTCAAGAGGCAAACAAGCAAGTATTTCATCAGCATTAGCTCGAATCTAAGACACGTGTTTTCTCTTCTGGATTCTGGAATAAAATAGAATTACAAATGCTTTTTCGTTTTCATTCGAGAAGTTTGGGTCTACGTAAACTTGAAATCGAAAATTTGTTCATTTCATGAAGGTGAGATGCGTTTAATACCATCAGTAGAAAGATGTTTTAAGGCACGACTTAAGGAAAGAAGGCATACGTCATTTTCTTATACCATATTTACTTGAAACTAACTTGAAGCTATACTCATCGCTCTTATAACCTTAAATTTAGGTTGTTGTAACTACAGATAGCGCCTGTTCTCTTTATTCACCGAAACCTTTCCTATCGCCCAAAGACGCTAACGCTCTATACATTGTAAATTTTAAAAACATCACAAATCCGATCCTCCCTAAGGCACTTCAAACCATGCGCATCTTCCATTTCTTCCTCTCACCTATCAATCTCCACTCTGTTACTTTCAAAACTGTGTTATATAGCTACTCCACTCATTTTCCCTTCCTCCCAAATTTTGCTCAGTAACTACGAAAATAACTACCTTATCACACCAAAATCTTCATCGCTTTTCTTCTTTTGTATTAATTTAATGTTCTCCATTCTCCTTCAAGTCAAAATCTGAAATACCTCCAACCTACTTCCTCAAAGAATGATCAGGTGATAAGGAAAATACTCCTGCCAAATGGGTTTATCTGATAATCATGAAAAATGTGTTTGATATAGGTATCTTTTGGATTTTGTCTAAGAATTCGCTAACCTCAAAAACATCTAGACTTAAGTGCTCTGTCTAAAACATTAAGCTTCATAATTAACCTTCAAAATTAACCTACATCATTAACTTTCACTCCCAATATGTGATATCTCGAAGATGGATACTAAGAGGATGAGGTGTCATTAAAAATAAGCTCATAATCTGATTCGAACTATATTAATTAACTTAACTCTACCATCTACTTTGGTACATGACATTGGAGTTAAGAGGAGTTCTTTTCAGGTTTAATTATTTAACCTTGTGCTGCCAAAGATGTGTTTTGCCAGGGTTTTAAAATAGGTTAAGCTCATTAATTGAATCTATGTTCGACGTGTCTATCTTAGATGAATCTATTTTATTCAACTGTATGCCTGTAGGTGGTAACAAACGGCATACAGCCGTCTTTATCAACATTCTCTTCATGAAAATAACTAACTAAAACTTGGCTCGTAATTGTGAGGTGCGAATTCACGACCACCTCGACTTAGCTTGAATGACGGACCATTATGATGGCACACATACAAAAAAAACTGGTCCCGAATCTTGGGAAGTACCTACTTGGGATTTCACTCGTCGTTGGCCTTACAGGGAGGCGAGCTTCACTCTTGCAAACAAAACGTCCCGGCTTCAGTTTTGAATCGTGTTTTTTCCCCTGCTACATCTCCACATGTACACGTAAATATTTTGCGTGTGATTCGAACGCCATTTAAGGTCGGGAATGCGCAAATTTGGTTGTGAATGTGAACGGTGAAGTGAGAAAAACCACATTAAAAATTATGCACGGAAAAAACACTTTTAATAGGTTAGATGATGTGAAGGAGCGTGATCACGGAATTGCGGAGATTATGACTTGAGGGGGAGTGTATTGAAGCGAGCGAGAGATCGCTACAACTTTCTTTTCGTTGGATCCTCCTCACCTTGATTAAAGGAACTAATAAATCGAAGGAAACCAACTTGTGTGTATTTTGACAGGTTTTCTTCGAAAAAGGTTACATTAGTGTCATTTTTATTAAAAAAGAGAAAATAATGGTGATATTCTGTCATTTCACCTCAACTCAGGAGAAATGCGTTTTGTATCTCAAAACTCATTAAAGTATCCATTATTTGGAGTTCATAAATGGCCAAGTCCAAATATATTGCCATGTATTCGGCTGATGTTACACTTTCTAGTTATTCACCGTGTAATCTGTGGTCAACGATGGAGATAAAATCTTGGCAGAAAAAGAGACAAAATAAAGACCATTTCATGTCTTTCAACTTTTCAAGTTTCTCTCTATGACAAGGTGAAGGAAAATATGGCTCGTAGTCACGAAAGATCACAGCTGCGATTTTTCTTAAAGAAAAATACAGCAGGTTACATCGTGCATATGTAGATGATTTCAGGAATAAGCACAATCATTGGTAGGAGAGATAGATATGGAAGCTAAGAGGACTTCTTTTCAGGTTTAATTAGTTAACCCAGTGCAGCCAAAGATGTGTTTTGTCAGGAGTTTTAAATATTTATCAATTCCAAGAAGGAATATGTCATTTAAAACCGATGGCATCCATTATGGTTAACTATAAGGACTTACAATTTGGAACATTAAAAATGCAAGAATGTGACGTACGTACAAACTCTACCAATCAGTTAAATTACGCTAGAAGATTTAAACTATCGTCGTCGGTCTCTGATATTTGATCAACTTTTGGAATTAAATATCTACTACGAACAATAATATGCTCAAAATTTGTGTCATAATCATCATTGGTCAACAATCCTAGGATTGGTTTTACGCAGCTTTCCACTCGATTCTTCTATCGGCCAACCTTTTTGGCCAAAAATCATTTTGACGTAGAAAGATTCCTTTTCCTTCTTCAAAAGATATCCTTTCTTCAAAACGGATACGGTGAGCGGCAAATCTCCCGGGCCCTGAAGAGGACCATGGAGCCACGAGAAGGACGGACACGGGACACGGACGAAAACCCATCGCAATAGCCTGCCTGCCATGCATCTCCACGGTATCGGGAAAAATATCCAGAATACTCCGAAGGTTCAACATTGCCACAATTCATGTACCACCGGCTAAGTTAAGACACCAACTAGCGAACGCGAAGGACCCAATTGGCCTCAAGACTCCCGGAGTTTACCAGATACCGTGCGAGTGTGGCGCGGTGTACGTCGGAGAAACGGGCCGCACCATTGAGATCAGGATGAAGGAGCACAGAAGGCACCTTAGGTTGGGGCAATTGAAAAAGTCAGCCATCGCGGAACACACCGTCAGCCGTGATCACACCATCAAGTGGGACGAGGCAAAACGTCTTTGCCGATCACACGGCCATTGGGATCGGATTGTCAAGGAGGCCATTGAAATCCGCCTAAAAAGAAGAATTTGAACAGGGACGCAGGCTTCCAGCTAAGCAACGCATGGAGACCGATCCTCAAATGCATACAAGAGGAAAGGGGTAATTCTCGACCAATCATGCGGCCCCCTTCTGAAGGTTTGTCGATGGACCAATCAGGAGACACCTGACCCCAGGAGAAGGGTATATAAGGAGGACAATTTGGCGTACGGCATTCAGAAGCCCTGAAGACGATTGCCGAGTCGGGAATCGAAACGTCGGCGGACATGGACGAATTAACCCGGTGGAGGACCCGAGAAACCTTCACGCATTGTGACGTAATTCTTCTCTTTTACATCCTTCACAACCTATTCCATGTATCTAATACGAGGCCTGCCTCTCCAATATTCCCGTTCACTTTTCCCTCGACGATTGTCTTCATCAGGCCATCATGTCTCAATATATGGCCGATTAAGTTGTCCTTTCTTCTTTTTAGAGTTGTCAGAAGACTTCTCTTTTATCCCACTCTTCATAGGACTTCCTAGTTACTTACTCGGTCCATCAATTTAATCTCCGCCATTCTTCTGTAGCACCACATTTCGAATGCTTCTACCCTTTTCTTCTACGCTGCTGTCATCGTCCATGATTCACTGCCGTAAAGAAACATGCTCCAGATGTATGTTCTGATAAACTGTTTCCTTGCTTCTACGCTTGTGTTTCCAGGTGTAAGTAGATTCTTCTTTTGATAGAATGCCCTCTTTGCCTGGGTTATCCTACTAACTATTTCTTCCTTGCTTCGTTCATCGTTGGTTACTTGGCTTCCGAGGTAACAGAACTCTTTCACGTCTTCAAGTTTTTTTTCCAAGTTTGACAATGGTTTTGGTCTCTTCTTTCTTGCTGCACACCAATATCTTAGTTATCTTCTTATTTATCTTCAGCTGATATCTGGCTAAATTGTAATTAAATAAATTCTAGAAGTTACAATGGCCTTGAATATAATTGAAAGTTAATTTCAAACATTGGATAAAAGAAAAAGTAAAAAAAAAACATTTTTTTAGCTCAGGAGGAAAAAAAATCGATTTGTGTATTCCACCCGTAGATTTTGTCTCAGGACGACTGAAATTTTGCACCACCATAATCTGATCCGATCGCTGATCGGCGAAAACTTATCGTTTGATTAGTTTCTTTCAGCATTTTGTGCTTTTATAAGTTCCTCGCCAGATCTTATGAATCTCAAAGAGTACTGTGATGGCTTGAAAACAGAAATGCTCATTGAAAGAAAAAAAAATAGTCATAAGTAGCGCATTCACGCGTATTAGTGAATGCTATTCATCTCGCCCAAAGATCAACAGAGAGACAATTACGAACACCTACGCCAATTTTGCTGTAGCGATATATTGTAAGCATGTTTGTTTGCTCCAGTGTAATCTTTATAAGTGTCACCCGAGATTGTTAGTTCTTTTGACAGATACTACCATGACAAATACTATAGACACTAACATTCTAGTTGAATGAGTGCCTGTAGTTGCTTGTTTGCATGTCGGTAGTGCATGCTTGGTGATCTCCTCCTCCTGCCACACACCCTCGAGGTGGCTTGCAGGGTATCGTGTAGATGTAGATGTAGATGCAGTTTCCGCCGCAATTCGGCCCTTTGTGAGATATCGGACCCTTAATGAGGTGTCCGATTATGATAGTCGTATCGCTTAAATGTACGTAAGCCCCGAAAGTTTAAATATGCTTCTACTTGGAAAGTCACTTTTTCAAAGGATGACCTTATGATCAATATCTTGAGGATGGATGTATGCATTTGAAATTAGTTTTTTTGTAATTCTTACTGCATCAATTTATTTAGGGGTCCTAGATTACGGTATAAATACTTGGTGTGATAATTGAATCCTGCTTCTTAGACCGTTTCTGAGTGTAAATTTCTACAAACTTTACCAAAGTTTGACTTAATATTCAGCGAAAGTGTTGGCAGATTGGCCTGTCAATTATTGTCACCTGACTCGAGTATAGGGGGTGTTCAAATTTTATTTATTTAATCCTTGTATAAGCACGTATACAGAAAAAAATATCTTTAAATGTATTAATTTAAGGAAATCGATGAATACATGGAATATAGGTTCCCCTTAGGATAACATCCTGTTTGATGAACCGACTCCTCTTAATAACATCAAAACATCAAAAAGGTAACAACAAAAGTAGACGCTGCAAATTATACACCTTACTTTGAGAATTTTTTATGCATACAATAGTCTTAAAAATAAATAAGCAATAAGAAAATGGAGCATAACAAAAAATAAATGCAAATTATCTCAATTATAAGCACTCTATGTTACCAAGAGGAAACATTTACTCATTACCTTAAAAAACTCAATCTCTTTGTTCTCGTTGATCCACTCCTTTACAAGCTTTAAAAATATTGATAGAAATCTCATTACGAAGCCACGAAGCCTTCCCTCGAATATTTCTCTCTGTGAAAGTTAAGCAGTGACTCCCTCACCCCAGAAGATAAAATGGATCAATCGAGTAACAAACGAAGAAGTTTTAAGAAGAGTGGGAGAAATGAGATGTCTTCTGAAAACCTTAAAAAGAAGACGGAGCAACTCAATAGGCCACATCTTAAGACACGATGGCCTGATGAAGACGATCGTCGAGGGAAAAGTGAACGGGAAGCTTGGAAAAGGCAGGCCTCGTATGAGGTATATGGATCAAGTTGTGAAGGATGTAAACGAGAGGAGCTACGTGAATATTAAGAGGTTGGCCGATAGAAGAATCGAGTGGAGGGCTGCGTCAAACCAATCCTAGGATTGTTGACCAATGATGATGACCCTCACCCCCTCGCTGCGTCCTTTATCCACTGCCCACCATTCGCATCTTTCAGAGTGTCAAGGAGAGCCTTTTTTTTAACTCACTCTCCGAGTTACAACACAGCTCGCGTCTTTTGTTTCAGACCGAGATGCATCGTAAACTTCTCAAGTCGGACTTCATCACTCACCTCCTCCCTGCATCTCCTCGGGTCATCTATCATAAGCACACCCCTTCGTCTGTCTCTCCCCATTTCATAATTTCTAACTCGCCTATCATCCCAACTACATTCCTAATGAAGGCATTTGAGAATTGTCTCGGGAATCCTCAGCGAAGATCCAGCCAAAACATGATGCATCATCCACGATTAGACGCGAGAATTTTTCTTCTACTGGGGCCCCTCCCCATCATCTTTTCTGTAAAGAAAGTAATGCATCATGGGTGAAAAAACGTGTCTACAGATTTGGTTTCGAGTCTCGTCTTCTTAAATAAATGTCTAAAAGTAAACGTCCACTAAAATTTGAAATATGAATTTATATTTTTAAGTGTTTGCTTTTTCCACTATTAACGGTTGAAACTGAATGGTAAACAAAATTAGTCTTAGAACGAAATGTTAGGTGAAGTACGTTAACTTATTGGTAGTCAGCTTTCTTTTTTAAGGGTTTAATTCTCACCAAAGCGATAACGAGGTCAATGCCGTACTATTTTTCAACGATGAATAGCAGTGATTGAAGTATCGCAAATCATTTGACGCTTGTTCCGAAATATTAGTTTTCCATTGTGTGGATATCTACGGATAGAAAATGTCGGCAAAAACAAGTAGTAATAGGTAGTGATTGGAAATACATTCATAGAAAGTAACCGACAAAATTCCTTTAATCAATTAATCCCTTATGTCAAAAGAGAAAAATTCAGTTGCCAAACAGAATTATAGAAAGGTTGCTGTTTACTGCCTTTGGTGACTCCATAAGAAAGAGTCATCATTTCACCACAGGCAATAATTTCTGGCGCCTTCATGGAATTGAAAGAGAAAACGGTAGTTCATGGCTATTGATCCTTGTGTGCCGTCCTTGTCTGCAATTTTTATGATTTTATGACCTCAAAGTCGTCTGCGATGAAACGTACACATTGATGAAATTAGAAAATAACGGTAGTCATGTGCATTGCAGATTCTACTTCACATGCTAGCAATCTATCAAGAACTTGTACCACCTTTAGTCATTACATCTGCATGTTTTCCTGTAAGTAACTTGACTAAGACTTGTGGCAGGGTATAGATTATTAATAAAATGGACAAGGGAGAGGTTATAATACTAATCACGGAATTATTCAACATTATATTCTTTCGTACAAAATTCGATAGCAGGGGATATAATTCTTGAATGTATGATTAAATTTATTTCCTTAATACGGAAAATGCCACTAAAAGGGACACCATCCTATTAAAGCAATGAAAAAGCCAGAATATTATACTGTAAAACTTGCAGAAAAATCCAGCAAAAAATTTTTTTGCGAGGAATGCCATAGTAGCAATAGAGATCGTCAACCAGCGCGTTCTCAAAGAGCTTCATCGAAATCTTTTGTTAGTATTAGAGCTATTTTTATCTTTTATACCATCACAAGCAGTAGTTGATCGAAGGTTTAAGAGAAGAGTGTAGAAAATGTGGTGCCTGGAATGATCGGAGGTTTGATCATGTTCGCAATGTTGTTTGGGTAAGAGCTCTCAAGGTTTACATAACCATCTGGATATGCTCTTGCCTACTTATCTATGTAATTCAGCTTAATATACACGAATTTTCGCGAGATGAGGTAGAATAAACTAAGGGATTAAATAGAAAGGAGAGAGCAGGGTATGGTTTACTTCAGAAGTGGATTAAATATAAGCACATCTTATACCAATCTCACGCTGTGAGTCGCGACAAGAGCGTGTGGAAGGAGGTATTTGGTGACCAGACGTAAAAAACAGAGTTGAAAGGAAGAAAAGGAGTCGGAAATAATAGGAATGAAAAGGGAGGAGTACTAAACTACGATATATGCCGTTATTTGTTCAAACGCGGATTCGAAATAAAGTGGAACTCGGAGAGAATTTGAGAGAGGTTAGAGGAATTAGATACAGGAATGAAGAATGTAAGTGAAAGAAAATTGAAAACATTTGCGTCTTACTTAGCTTCGAGTAAATCTATGAAATTTGTCAGCAGAAAAAATATTTTCTGACACTTCTATTTAACTCTGGTCAATTTGTCAAGGCTAATCATTAGAACTCTGTAAATTCTATAGATATGTGTGGAAATGTTGCCATGTATCAACATTAGGAATCACTTAATTCAAGTTATTAATAATTCGGTCTCTGCTTGAGTCATCGAGCGATTTTTTTATCCATATCAAGAAAATTAATTACAAGATAAGTTCCTCATAAGAGGAAACTATATAGAAAGGGTAGCATGAAAACATTTCTTTGTGTGTGTGTGAAAGTCCTTATAACTGGATTTGAAGTACATCATTCAGTGCGTTAAAACGTTTTCATCAGCTCGTTACATGTAATTTCGTATGTACATAAAAAATACAATTTACATTTTCTAACCCACTAAAAGAGAATTGGTAAAGCTTACAGGAGTATATTATTGCACTTGTCAATGCTTGGATAACCTATCATTTAGACTGGCATTCAGCGGTATGCTATGATACCCTTGATCTCGATCTTCAAAACTTGTTTTTTGCATACGTATAGTTGCAATGTTGTTCCTTTCATTCTGATCACGAGCTCTTTCACAAAATATACCTAACTTTACCAAATCAGAATTAAATCTCCGGGTCCAGAGCAGGAACGGTGTATTTAATTCATCCGAACTCCTCGGTCGATATGTCGGATATTTCAAGCCTGCCGCGTGAACGGCGATGAAATTCACATTAATTGCCACGCGAAAAAATTCACCAGGACCGGGAATAGAACCACGGACCTTTGGCTTTCCGGGCCACTGCGCAGACCACTACGCCTCACGACTTTACCGCCAAGCGCGGCTTTAGCGCTGGATGGGGTTCACCTTTGGTCGTGACTTCTTTGAAGCCCTTTCTCCCTTGCTTTGCGATCCTTGATGGACCGCGAGGGCTCAACATCTAGTACCTTGAACCTCGGTTAAAATGCCATGCGAATTAGGGATCCTGGGTAACGTAGTGGTCTGCGCAGTTCCCCGGAAAGCCAAAGGTCAGTGGTTCGATTCCCGGTCCAGGTGAATTTTTTCGCATGGCAATTGATGTAAATCCTCGGTCGATAGTTGGAGTGTTTTTGATAAAGGTAAAGTATTAGGGGAGACTTTCTTTTATGTGAAACGCGACTGGGTCCCACTTACCTGCATGTGGAAATCGCTTTGAGATTGTTAGCAGATACCGATTCACCCTCCACCTCCGTTCCTCAGCGAGATCGTCATAGCTTCACCCTCCGACGATCCCTTCGTCGCAAGCACTCACCTGTGGGTCGAGAGAAAGTGCTTCCCTCTCTCCAGTGCAGTCCCTCGCGGTGCGCGAGTCACCGAATCAAGCTCACCTTTTGCACCGTCGTCCTCGGAACACGCCCGTTCGTCTTCGAGTGCAGAGAGTGCGTTTGGGGGGGTGCAGGATCTCGATCGCGGCGAGATGAACTTTGACCCCGGGCAGAGCAGGTTGTTGGCGGTTTCCATGGCGACCGGCCAAGGTGCATCACTCTCGACCGAGAAATAGCGCAGGAGGTGAAAGCGAACGAGATTTCCTCATTATCTGCGGAATCTGGACCCTCGCTGCAAGCACCCATTTAATAACTCAATCCTCCTCATCGGTTTTGAGCGCGTTCGATGAGTTATGAGTCATCTCTCGAATCCATTCATTCGCATTTCTCCCGCCTCGCTGTTCACCGAAACCTTCTTTTTACTTTGCTTTGCCCATATAGACGCTGAAAGTCGTGTGAACTGCTGGCGACTATTTTCCTCACTGCAGTCTGCGTGGAATGCCCATCTTGAGGATGGCGGCTTGCCATTTCAGGAGAGGAGGCTAGTATATTATGGACACCTCTCTAACTAACGATAATGATTTTTAGTGCAACATGAATATTACATTTTGTGTCACTGATTTATCTATATTTTCCATCACTCAGACATACTTATAGACCGATAGAAGACTCAGGCTCTGTTTGTTACAGAGTGAAGGATCTAAAAAGAGAGAGGAAGAAATATTTTCCAGTAATAGGTTACGACTACATTGCTTTGCATAAACTAACAATTTAGAGTCATTTATTGCTAACATTTCACGTGTCTCTTAACTGTATACCTGATATTCTCCTCGGGGTGGTAACATTGTGCATCTCAGTTACATATAAGTAGGTTTTGCACAGAGTAGTATTTGTTTGCATGCCTGCATGGTACTTAAAGTAAACTTATTCTCTCTAATTGATAATGCACTCCTGGTGATGTTTCAGCCTCTGCCACACACCCTTGCAGTGGCTTTAAGGGAATGATGTACATGTAATTGTTTTTTATTATTAGGCTAATTATGTTCCTTATTGCGAACAGGTAGATGATGCTGGTGTAGTGCACGATTGGTGATGATAAATCATCTGCCACACACCTTAGAGGCGGTTCGCTGGGTAAAATATATGTATTAATTTTCTAGCGTGTCATTCAGTCCGTCTTTCTGTATCCGTTTTGTTTCGTTCTCTCTTAAATTTTGAGCTAAAAGAGTGAGTTTTGGTGCGTTGAGTGTGGATTCTCTGTCAGCATGAGTTGGTAGTAGTTTTGGATTTTTAGTAGTTTGTGGTGTAGAGAAAAATGCAAGAGAAAAATCGTTTTTCCCTATCTTTTAGCATGGGAAATCAGTTGCTATGCAAATTAGTTTTCGTTGCTAAGTAAATGGGTTTACGGTTTTGGTAAAGGGGCAAAAATTGGATTGAAACAGTTGAAGAAAGTGGATTTAGTTTCATTAGTCAATTTTGTAAGTATTAAATAAAACAATTTTTGCCTACCGGCCACGATCTTGTACATGAACTGTGAATATCAAAGCTAGGCGTTTTGAAGTACTTTTCTAATAGTTGAAAGAAGGCTATAAAATGTTTATTATATATCAATGTTTGTTGTTAAATAAGCAGGTTAATTCGAATATATATTAATTTTGTAGCGTGTCAGTCAGTCATTCTGTATCCGTTTTGTCTTCTTCTCTCACAAGTTTTGAGCTAAAAGAGTGAGGTTTGGTGCGTTGAGTGTGGATTCTCTGTCTGTATGATTTGGTAGTAATTTTGGATTTTTAATATTTTGTGGTGCAGAGAAAAATGCAAAAAACGTGGTTTTTGAGAGTGGGAGACGAAATATAATGAAAATTTGGCGTAGAAAAAAGCACAATAACATAAAGGGTAATTAGAGTGGGACACATTTATCTATTTATGAAATAGCCATTTCCTTCTCTCTGCATACGAAGTGCTAATGAAAAGTTCCTGCAAAGCAGGCAGCAGGCCTGATAATCTGTAGACGTAGATTATATTCCAACCAACGGTAGGGTTCGTTAATTGATTGCAACGCCTCCTCTGAGTCGAATTCATATGAGCACTCACAGGCACCTGCTTACAATCGGCTTAACAGGGGTAAACTAATTGTGCTAAGGAAATCAAATCCGCGATTAAAAATTCGTATATTGTTGCGGTTACAGTGGAGGCTTATTAAATTGACAGCAAAACTTTACGATTGGACTTCGACATTCCTCGTCTCACGTGAGGGTGATGTATATGTACCCCCGTTTTCTCTTAGATTCGTATCATCTGACCGGGGGATAGAATTTTGATTGCTAACAATCTCTTCAGTAATTACATTTCAGCTTCAGGCGGTTAGAAATGTCTAACGCCGAGAAAATATGCCACTCGTTTCTCTACACAGACGCTTGATAATAGCAATGGTACGTTGCCCAATTAAAATTTATTATTAAATCCAGTAGCACCTATTTCCAGCAAAAATTACATCTTTCTGGAGCACCGGTACAGAATGTCTTATTATAAATACCAGAGATTAAAAACCCTTATATTTTAATAAAATCATGGTAAATTTATATGTGTTTATTTTGTGAATTATTATTTTGGATATTAGACAAGGTTGATTTTTCATAAGTAAGTATTTAATTTTCAAATGACACTGGGAATGATAATTTTTGTATCATCTGCTTGGCATGATTTATTCCTTTTTATGAATCAATATACTTCTTATGGACCCTTTGCTGTTATCAGCTTCCAATTCCAATATTTGTGGCCGACTTTCGCTCGAAATGGATTCTCGGTTTCTGTACCCTCTGCAGACTAGTTCCGAGAAATGTTATATCTCCATTCATGTTTTCTTGTAGTTTTTTTCCGGAATGTTCGAAATATAAAACAAAAAAATAAGGATAAATTCGCCAAGATAAAAAATCGTCGCCGCAGGAAATCATGAAGTAACGTTTTTAAATCCGTAGCATTCCTTCGCAGCGTAGCTACTTTAGATTTATATTATTTTTATTTGATCAATAATTTGACTCTTAATGAAGGAAAATGTCATCGGCGAACGCCATGATGACGAAACTATGAGCTGTTACTTCAGTGACATGATATGATTGTGAAATCGAATTCACTGGTGAAACTCAATTCACCCGGAATTCACCCGTGAAAACTTCATCCACATCATACGCCAGGAAAACACCACCCCCTGCCACACACCCTCGCGGTGGCTTGCAGGGTATCGTGTAGATCGTGTAGACTGGTAAACGTGTTGATGTCATAAACAGTTTTTCCGTTTATTGCTTGGGGTCTGGAAGACCTCCTGCAAGGTTTTGTCAATTCTCACAAGAAAAAGAAACCTGAGGTATATTTTGCTGTTCAGCTCTCATATCCTCTGTGGAAATAAAAAGAGAGATCGCATCCATAGCATGAACTTCACAGAACGATCGTTCCTCGAGGAACCAGATTTGTATGCTTCCTGTATTTCTCGCATCATCTCCTGCGTTACAGTACAGCGAACTACGACGAAGCAGTGTTATTGACGAAAAATTTCCCACATGATATAACCGTAAGTGTGCAGAAGACGCAAATCTGAAGATTTGAGCATTTAAGTTCATAAATAATCTATTGCTTTTGGGTCAACGTTACCTGTCATTTCTTTGACTGCATCACCTTTCCTAAATATTGCTCATCACATGCGAGAAGTCGTTCCTCCGATGGAATGGAACTGGCTGGCCTAGTGTTACAGTTAACTATACATAATCACTTCCCTCAGGGCTGCCCGATTATATCCGTGCCGGTTCATTCATCCACGAAGTGTCTAGCATAATTTTTTTGTCGATTTCTGCATACTCATCAGCATACCTTAGGCTCTTCAGATTACCCTTCACAGTGCGAACCATCACGGGTGGAGATTGAACTCTTGCAACACTTGCAAGACCCATGTCCAATTGAAAATATTTTGAATACTGATATGAAAAATGATTTTCTTTGGCTCCAAAACTTGGCAGTTGGGGAATGAGGGTGGGAAGAGACAGAAGACATAAGATGAGGTGTGGTTGGCAAAGAAAAACTTTGGAGATTTTACCGAAATAAATTGAAACAGGACAGAAGAAAAAGAAGGACCATATGTAAAGAGGTCAAAGTGTTTAAAGCTAAAAGTAGAAAGATATTACAGCAGGAAATAGTTTGGATGGTCATATATGATTCGATCGCATCTCAAGCCCAGTTTAAAGGATAAGCATTGAGCTAGACCTTTATTCAAGTGGAAAAACCAAATTCTGCGCTATTATTTTGAAGTAATTTCGCCCATGCCCTTGAGTTATATTCTGTGAGGTAGAAGGTTTCAAATATTTAGAAGTATTTTTTAATGATTTTGCTCTAATGTTGGTTTAGAGCGACTATTGAAAAACTTTTATGGTCACATAGAAAAACTAAATTCAATCTATGGACTGATTGTAATAAAATTACAGTGAATAATTGTTTATAAGGAAAGAAATTTCTTGTCAAAGTAGTCAACGTGGATCAGAATTCGGTTGCTCGGATGCATGTAATGGCATAAATGGCCGCAAAAGGCAATATCTAATCAATGTTTACAAATAGTGGATAAACGGCCAATAGAAATATGTTGTAATGCCAATATAATATGGATGAAGTTTTCACGGGTCTTCCACCAGGTCAAGTATTCGGTTGCTGCCGACGTTTCGATGGATAACTCTTCCATCGTCCTCAGGGCGTTGAGTGACTCACTCAACGCCCTGAGGATGATGGAAGAGTTATCCATCGAAACGTCGGCAGCAACCGAATACTTGACCTGGTGGAAGACCCGTGAAAACTTCATCCACATCATACGCCAGGAAAACACCAAATCCGCCAATATAATACTTTTGCACACGATAAATTGGTGTCATTCAATTTTACAATCGTTGGTGTGCGAAAAACCAAATATTTGAGGTGAATTTGTGGAATATTTCTCGTCAAAAAATAAACTCACTTTATATTTAGACGCAGGTTGTAGGCATTAATTCAGTGCGTAAAGGCCGGTTTACACGTGAATGATCATGCGAATGAAATCATGTGCATGAAGTTCATGCGTCTTGTAATACGGAAATCTCCTCGCATGGTCATGCGATCAAAATTAGAACATGTTCTAATTTTGATCGAATGATTCCTTGAATGATCACGTGATACGAGCGCACGATTCCGTCTTTGTTTTATGAGCGTGTAGAAGAGGATTCAAATTAAACAAGTGCAAGACGAAATGCAATTAAGTATAATTGTTTTACGGAGATTTTCGTACTTGTACAATTAATTGGCGTGGCCATGGAGCATATATAATTTTATGTAATTCTTATAGGTAATTTATACAGGCATTCACGTGGTGAAGTTCTTCAATTAATCACGTTTTGGGTGAAGGTTGAGTTGAAAATAATATATTATGCAGGTATTCTAAGATTTTGATAATTCTTGTGACAAGTAGGTATAGAGCAATATGGTATTAGGACAGAATATGAATATTATAACTGAAAACAATACCTGTAAATATCTTTATCGGCACTTTCCGTTTTCTCTCATGCCATTCATGAGGGTGTCACCTGTTGTTTGTTATCACAGCTACCACGAACTGGGATAAATTAGAACAAATAGCACGTATCTAACGTTTAAATAGTAGGTACACTATCTATTCCGATAGATACACCTACACACTTCATGCATAATTAAATTTATTTTACCTTCACGAATTCTTGCCGAGTAATCTGGGAACGTTATAACCGTATAATGATAATGATAATGATAATTACTTGCAACAAGGCCACTAAAATCCTCTTTCCGCTCTTCGGGGTGGCTGTCAATTCGCTAATACGTAACCCCCCCGGTATACGGTCATGGATACGTTTCGCCCGTCGCTAATAAATCTTAGCGTGACAGCCAACCGGAAACGAATTGCAAAATGTCAATTTAATAATAAATATGTATATCAAAGGTTGAATAAGGATCTCTTGTCACAGCAATTGATTCTCTCGTCGTCATGTCCGATCTTTCATAATCATGTCTGGTGAGATTTAATATAGTATGAAATTGCTCCAGCGTCTTTCTTAATAAATTACGATAGGCCTCACAGTCCTATAGTAACAGTTAATTTTGAATCATGCCTTGCATGCCTTATTCTCTATTTCTCTTCTCTCCTTCTAGCTTTCTCCGGCAAAATTGTGGCCACCACCATTGTAATGGGCAATTGTATCAGTAGATGCAAACATTAAACCATACCGATCCATCATTTAAAGCTCTACTTTACTTCAGATCAACTTAAACCTCAGTGTCTAGAAAGCTTCGTTTAATGAATATTATAATTACTAAATGTACACCATACTTTATTTAATCTATCACGTATATCAGACGACGCAGACGACGTAAACAAACCATTCCGACCAATTTCGAACATCGATACAGCTGCGTTGGTCGGAAATCTCCCGTGAATCGGTATGTACTATCGATAGGCCTATCACTGCGCATCCTTTCTGCCCATAACATTCAAGGAATTAATTCGAATGATCATTCACCGTGTAAAACGGCCTTAAGAATACTTGCATGTGTTTTCCTAATTTATGTTTTTGCGATTTTTACCTTAAACAAAAGGAAATGTACACAAAAAATATACCATATTCCTCTCTGACCACTCATATTAACGAAGGATATCATTGGTTTTAGTCTCGACGAACGAGAAAGCTATTTTGCATCCGCGGCTGTAGCAAGTTGCTACTAGCAACCTCGATAGGTGTGCATGGGCCCGCTACTAAGCGACCACTAACACTTTACAATCCCTTACCCTGCCAGTTCTAACTAGCTCAGCATGTCTAATAGGCTGTACTAATATTAGCCGATCCACGTATGAATCTCAGTATATGCTTGCGAACTTTTAATTCGTCATGCATTACGACTCTCGCAGCACAGTAGTTGGAAGAGCGATAAATCACCACGCGGGTTTAATCACGGCGTGACGTATGGGGAAGGATTTCAATAAAACCACTTAAATATCAAGAGAAACCTGTTTGCGGAGAGCGTCAACTGTTCCTTCCCTGGGTCACGAGGGGCAACGTGTGGCATAGGCATCTGCGAGAGGCGATGCTGCTTAATAGCGTTTTAAGTTCATTCAGGAAATTTATACTTCAATGAATGAACGATGCGGTAGGTATTCCAATTGAAATCGGCATTCCGTAAGTCTGGAAGTTTAATTTTACTGATTGATTTTTGGATTTATAGCATCAAGCAGAAAGTATGAATATACAATATTAATATTAAACTTTTTTCTCATATTAAGTAAAAAATCCACTCTTATGTAAACAATATTTACATACAGAAGGGGTTATATTTTCTTCTTCTAGGACTGTTGGCTAATTTTGAATTTTTTCAGGAATGGCTAATTTTCTCTTGCATGAGAATGCCTAGAAATTTTACATAAATTGGTAAATGATTTCATGCTTTTATATTACTATAAATGCCAACTCTGGATCTAAAAGGACTTTGACATTTTAGTGACTTATATTTGGTCCACTTCAAGCTTCAAAAGGAGAGCATAGGTGCGTACCGTGCATCCAAAACCGTGTGCAGTTCACGTTTTAGGGGTTTCACGTGACGTTTTATTGCCTAGATCTCAGTAGTGACAGCAACCTTCTCGGAGTCTTGATGGCATTAGAACAACCGTGCCAGGATTTACATCGCCCTAAGCTGAATTCCAAGACCAGATTTTCACTGATGGCGATAAACATATTTTGCAAACCCCTACTTGCTATGGTAGACTGGATCATAGTCATAAAATTAGAGATATTAACTGCCGAACCGACAGATGCATAATGTCCTTCTTTCCTCGTATAAATAACGATATGAATAACTGCAAATATATCCAATAGTATACATACAAGTGTATCAATGGATAGCATAGGTAGTTGCATGCTGGCATAACGACTTTAAGCCAACCAAAGGAACAGAATGATTTTGTATGCTTGCTCTGCAATTTTTATCTTTTTTAAATACTGAAGTTTAGACTAAAATATAATTAATAATTCTTTTTAAGCATGCTAAGTAATGCATGCTTGGTGTGAATTCACCCCCTATCACACACCTTTATGGTGGCTTATAGGTTATTATGTAGATGTCTGAGACAGGCACCGCGCAAGGAGCGTTGTCATGGGATTCCAGACTACTTGGTATTGGCGAGGGAGAACATGTTCAAACCTTTATTTGAGCCCTTTGTATTGTAGTCATAGAAGCATGAAGTACTCACAAGTTACTACCACTTATACATTGCTTTTATTCACATTCTCGTATTTCCGTCGTCTCCTCAGAATTAGGGCTCGAGATACTTCGCATATTTCATCTGTATTAGCTGCGTGCGCTGCTAGACCCCACAGCAGTGTGTTGAAGAATACACACCAGCCATTCATTATCCATTAGTAAACTATGTTTTAAGATACCACCATCTCTACTTGTAATGTCGGCGGGGCAGCCTTTAGGGTATCTGAAAAAAGCACTCAAGTCAATCACTGCATGCATGCTTCCATACCCATTTAGAAATACACATACAATCCTTTTGATAAATGATTTAGCTATTAATAAAACATATTTTTCGTATTTACTTACCGCTAAGTTGTAGCTCATGGATTTTCAACTCTTAAGTTACGCTTAAGTTTAACATATGCAATAGTGTCCGTGCGTAAATTCATGTTTCATGATTTTTTACCTGCTGCCACACGCTATCGAAGTCACATGTTGGATATTTAGTAGCTGGTGTACACTGTATGCAATACTCATTAATTATCAGCAAGAGAAAATGGTGACTTATTATGTCAATAGAGCTTCCTGCCACCAGCTAACATTATAACGGACAGATGATCCCAACCCTTTGGAAATATTTATTCTTACCGGCAAGGAGATGCCTTAATAAGGGTACGCACAGTGCATTGTCCATTAAGGGAACCATGAAAACATGCAAGAAGCCTAAACTTTTTATTGCATACCTTTATTTTCCGGAAACTGTGATTTCATCAATCATTATCCCTTTTAGTTCGCAATTAATATATATATATATATTGAACTTTTATCTCACTATCTATCACCCTAATTTTATGTCAAAGATTATGACATTCTAGTTTGAATACTCCCTGATGGCTACCCTGTTACTCCCCAATTCATGTATAATTTTCAACCAATGTACTCTTCCTGTATTAAATCTAGCTTTAAATCTTCAATGCTTGTTCTGGGTTTCATTGGATCAAAAACGTGTTCATTCCTCCCTCACCCTTGCTTATCAATATATTCATCGTGGCAAATATTCATATGTTCGCCCTCTGTGGGATAAAATGGCTAAAATTAGCGCTCATTCACTGATGTGCACATAAATGAACAAGGTATTTTTTAACGGCGTGGGAATGCTAGGATAGTTAACCAGTTAACAGTAAACGGGACCCTTTCGATTAGAACGATTAAAAGATCCTAGCGGGAGGGATCCGTTTGCTCGCACCGGGGTGTCGTCGATGCCGAAGTGAGGCTTGCTTTTAGTAGGAGCCCCCTCCCTGCTGTGAGTAATTCGTTTCTCGGCCTCCCCCCCCCCCCCCCCTGCGACGCTTGCGTCACATCCCTCCCTTCCCCCCTCCAGAGGGCAGCGCCGACGCCGTCCAGTCGTCCGTCGCGTCCGGCGGCCGCTGTACCAGTGATGACACTTTCACCGTTCCGGCCCCAGAGCGATCCACCTTGGGTTCCTTAACGCAGTTGTTTTTTGCCCTTTGGTTGACCTAAAACGTTTGCTCAATTGGTTTTGTAACGTCTCTCATTTATTATTACATTTTATTTATTTATTTGAACATTTTATCGCACGCACTTTCTTCTTCTTTTTTAATTTTTTTTTCAATTTCAGCGCGAAGCGTGAGTGATGCTGTGCTTTTTCCTGACGTTCGTCCGATTTCAGTGCGCCCTTCGTCGCTCGTCAACTTTTTCTCCCGTCTCGCGGACGGTTATGGGTTCACGTGCTGCGAAAGGAATATTTGTACTGTCTCCTCATTGAATACGTCGGTCTTCATATCTTAGGTCACGTAATAATTTATCACAACTGGGCATTACGAATTACGTTCCATTACACTTGGTAGGTACCGAAAATCCTCCATCGATAACAAAAGAAAAACCATCCGGTGGCGATAGCGGTGGCGGTGAAACATCTTTAATAACAATGAATCACGGCATCCGTAATTCATTGGCTTTAAAATGTTAACCAATTGCTTTTCTCAATTTTTACTGCTTTCTCAATTTTTTTAAAGAGTCTACATGGTAATTAATGTGACTTTCTAAGTCGATTACTCCAGTTCACTCGGAGCAAGTCTCATTCACGGTTAGTCTCATCATAGAGTAAGTTTATTATTCTGTGGTCTCATCTAATTTTAGTAAGTAATCAGAAAGTAATGGCCATTCTTACTGATACGGTTTCCCAAGGCATACATTTTATTAAAATATAAAAATTTATGGAAATCGAAGTTATTTATCCATAGACGATGCCATCTCATTATCTTCTCTCTACCACGCAGAAGAAGAATTTGTTGATCTGAAATGCATCAGTGTTGGGGATGAAAATAGAAGCGGTGTCGTGGATGTTGCTCAGCTTCGAATCAAAAAGAATTGTGGCATATGTTGTATATTTTTATTCCAAAAAATATGTACAAACAAAAGCTCAAATGAGAATTTATTTCCCTTTTTTTTTGAAAATCAGTCATTTAAAAAAATTTACACATTTACGTAGTTGGTTGGAGGCTTTAAAAGATGAACACGCCTCGTAAGTCGTTCTTAAATTGAGCAACCTGATCCTCAGGCCGAACGCATTTGAGGAAATTATGTAAGCAATAAGGGAGGTAGGGAACAATTACTTCAGCGTAAGTCACTCAACCGGGATGGGCACACGTTTTCTCTGCCAAGCGAGGTAGGACAAGGTAGAATCAACCCCTCTTCTCTCTTGCCGCAGCCAGAGGTTTGAAAAGGAGAAAGAAAATGAATGACAGATGGAAGAGTCTCAGGGAAAGAAAAACTTATCAAATCATTCAATTGCGCTCTCCAACTTTGAAGTATTTCCTTAAGAAATATGTTGCTGTTCCTTTTTGTTCCCGTGTCATGACTGCGGAAAGAGCTTCCGTCAGTGATTCCTGTCCTCTCGCCTCTAATAGGGAACGACATTAACCGAAATAGTTTTCCTTGGAGAATTACTATTTATAAGCTCACAGCATCATACACTATGGTATTTAGACTAGCCAATAAACAGAGGAAGTCATGAACGAAATGTATGCGCTGAAATATGCTACAAAGACTTAGTGACAGCATTGCAAGAACGACAACTTAATTATTCTCCGGTCTGGTCATACATTTTCCGCTGTTCACACGTGGAAAGAAATGCATAAAATCAAGCTATGAATTGTTGTGAAGTAGAATTTTGAGTTTTGGACTACCATGTCAAGCATTAGCATTAAATTTAAGGAAAAATATGATATGATAAAAATCATTATATTTTAATAAAATTTTCATCGAGCAATTCAAATGAGAAAGCGGCCCTCTCCAATTTCTCTGAAATTATGCTTGAATTTTAGGCGTGACCTCATTCGTGGCAGATGAGAAAGAGTCGAAAACTCGTCACGCATCTAAAGTGGCGTGTTGATTGGAAATATGAAGCCACCACATAATTAAAGTAGATGTCAGTCTGAATGGCCCTTATAGGAATTGCTGGGATATTACCCAGGGTCATTACTTCCTATGGTACCGGTCGAGTAAATATTGATCGGGTGTTAAGAGAGAGTTCCAATTGAAATTAGATTTTGAAGCAATTCTTTCCCTAAGATCCATTTAACATAATTTCCTACCATAACGGGATCTTACTCTAAACATCCACTATTACTGTAGCTGCGAACTTAAAAAAATAGTTTATAGCTATGCCTTTTCGGCTTCCAATGTCTCAATTTATACTATGTGAAATTTTCTAATACCCAGCGTCATCTGAGAATCAATGAACTATTTTGCCTCCGCACGGATCTAGCCTGTAAGGACACACAGCATTTATGGAAGACTAATTTTGCAAGAGAATTAGGCTTTGAAGAGTTAAAAGACAGTGATGGAAGACAAAGAATTCTGATCCTACAAAAACGTTTCTAGAGATCGTTCTCCGTCCGTCGATAGCCAATCGCTTCTTTCTTCGGCGCTCTAATACCATTTCAGTGGTTCTGGTCCCAGGCTTCAAGGCTGTCTCCGGTCTCCCTGGGCTAATATGACCCCGTGCCCCTTTGCCTTTAAATGTTCTTTACCGCTTCCCGAAGGACCTTCTCCTGTTCACTCGTCTGCTGGAGGTCCCGCACAGGTAGGAATGGAAAGCGTGGGCGCAGGGGTCATCACCGGAAGCCCAGCTGCTCTCCACAACATTCGTAGCGGAAGGACTGCGGGCAAACTCTGCTGGATCCGGCTTCGGAGGCTGAGGTGGCGGTGTGGGACGTCTGGCCGGAGGGGGTGGTGGAGGCGGTGGGGGCGGAGGAGGAGGGGGAGGGCGCTTCGGGGGTGGAGGCGGAGGACGCCTCTGGGGCGGAGGAGGCGGTGGGGGCTGTCTCGGGGGCGGAGGCGGTGGGGCTACTCGAAGCCCCGTAGCATCAGGCGAAGAGGCGTCGGCCCCAATGCCGGGGTCACACTCTGGCCTCGGATCCCCAAACACGCACGGTCCCTTAGTCGTAGCGGATAGAGGGAGAAGATACTTGCCTGTCATGACTGGGATCGCTCCAGGAGGTTTCCTGGGTCTTGGTGGCGGCGTTGGAGGGATAACCTTTTGCTGACTTATTTGCGACGCCTCTGGCCTCCTGATTCGGTCACCAAATCTATTCCTTCTCGACTTGGCCGGGTTGCAAAGGAAGGAGTGGAAGGAATGCTCGCATTTATGATCCTCTTTCTTGGGTTGGGGGGCCAGAATCGATTGCTCAAACGGTCTGGCTTCCTGTGGAACGAATTGAGCTGCCGTTGTTGTTCTCTGAGTCGTGGGCGCGGTGTACGTGGCCTGAATTGTAGTCGTGATGCGTCTGGTCGTAGTTGTCGGCCGTGGCGTACTTCTCACCACCAGTGTAGTACTCGGCTTCACCGTTTCGGGTCGTGGCGTGGTCGTTGCCCTTCTGGTTGTTGTGGTCGGCCTCTGTGTGTTTGTCGTGGTCTTTGCCCCCGGAAGAAGTATTTGCCCAAATGGATTGGAACTGTCACCAGTCAAAATATTGTTTGGATCCTTTGGAATGGGTGCTGGAACTGGCCCCGAAGGTCGTCCATTGTATATTCTTCTCCTCTTTGATCCCGACGAGGAACACAAGTAAGAATGGAATGAGTGAGTACAGGGGTCCTTATTTCCATAGTGGTCTACCTGTGGAACATTGATCGCCTGAGCTGTTTCTAGAGGCGGTGGAACTCTGGACCCAATGGGAAAGGTACTCTGACCCTGTTGAGGGTTATCCTTAGGCGTGGTAATCGTTGGTGGTCGTGACGTAGTCGTTGTAGGTCTTGTAGTTGTAATACGACGCGTTGTTGTGGTGGTTGTAGGTCTTGTCGTTATGCGACGCGTTGTCGAGGTTATTGGTTTCGGAGTGGTCGTTGTAGGATTAGTCGTCGTTATACGGCGCGTAGTTGATTTTTCTGTTGTTGATGTGGTCGTTAGCCTTGTTGTAGCTAGTGTAGTGCTTGCTCGTGGGGTTGTAGTCGTGGTACGTAATGTGGTAGTTGTCGTAGTTGGCCTTCTTGTAGTTGTAGTTCCCGTGAGAGGGAGTAGGATTTCCCCTTGAGGATTTGAACTGTCTCCAGTCAGGGAATTGTCTGGAACTTTGGCAGGTACTGGAACGGGCCTCTCTGGCCGACCATTATAGATCCTTCTCCTTTTTGAACCAGATGAGGAACATAAATAAGAATGGAACGAATGAGTACAGGGATCTTTATTCCCGTAGTGGTCTACCCTCGGAACGTTGATTGCCTGGGCTGTTTCCAGTGGTGGTGGAACCCTGGATCCGATAGGGAACGTACTCTGACCCTGCTGTGGGTTATCTTTAGGTACCAAAGTGGTTGTTGGCCGAGGTGTGGTGGTTGTGCGTCTTGTTGTCGTTATGCGACGCGTTGTTGTGGTAGTTGGTTTCACCGTCGTCGTCGTTGGTCTTGTTGTCGTTATAAGACGCGTAGTGGTAATAGCTGATTTTGGGGTGGTCGTTGTAGGTCTTGTAGAAATTCTTCTGGTTGTGACAATACGAGGTGTTGTTGTCGACATCCTAGTAGTGTAAGTTGTTGTTGTCCTTTGTGTTGTCGTGGTAGTCACAGACAATGGGAGGAGTATTTCTCCTTGAGGATTTGAACTGTCTCCAGTCAGGGAATTGTCTGGAACTTTGACAGGTACTGGAACGGGCCTCTCTGGCCGGCCGTTATAGATCCTTCTCCTTTTCGAACCAGATGAGGAACATAAATAAGAATGGAAAGAATGGGTACAGGGATCTTTATTCCCGTAGTGGTCTACCTGTGGAACGTTGACGGCCTGAGCTGTTTCCAGAGGCGGCGGAACCTTGGATCCGATAGGAAACGTACCCTGACCCTGCTGTGGGTTATCCCCTGGTGCTAAGGTCGTTGTTGCTGGCCGAGGCGTGGTCGTTGTGGGCCTCGTTGTTGTGCGACGTGTTGTCGTAGTGATTGGTTTGGGTGTGGTTGTCAGTTTCGTCGTCATTCTTCTGGTACTTATTGTACGGAATGTTGTCGGAGTTGGTCTCTGAGTTGTCGTTGTTGTTGGCTTTTTAGTCGTTGTTGTAGTGGCGGGCAGTGGGAGGAGAATTTCTCCGAATGGATTTGAGCCGTCCCCAGTCAGGGAGTTGTCCGGAACTTCTATCGGATTTGGGATGGGCCTCTTCGGCTGCCCGTTGTAGATTCTCCTTCTTTTTGTCCCAGATGAGGAGCACAAGAAGGAGTGAAATGGGTGATTACAGATGTCTTTGTGGTCATGATGTTCCACGTTGGCAGCATGGGTCACCTGCCGCCTCAGTCTCGTGAGCGCGGCCAGCAGTGGGGGGACTTTGAGTGGTGAACTTTGGTGCAGTTGCCCGTCACCCTCCGCAGCCACCGCCTGGTTGCTATCGTCCTCTGCATCCGCGAGCAGAGAGGAGCAGCACAGCAATGCTGTCACCAGAAAAATAGGCGACAACATCCCTACGAGCTTGGATCTGGAACGAAAAAAAATATTCGCATTAGTTGGTGACATACTGAGGGGAGAAACCGAGGTCTTACTCTTCAGTGAATTTGATTTCGACATATTTATTCGAACAATAATATAAGTTCTTATTATTTGCACCAAGTTTACGTACAATTTAATATTTTTTTTACTAAGTATTAGCTATGAAGATGGATGAATCACTGGTCATGCCATATTCTTTTTGTATTAAAGATATAAAAGTTGTAATATTAATAGATTGTCTCAAATATTTATTAGGCCTTTAGGCCAAAACATTTATTAGGCCTTATGTCTGTCCAGTCTGTGATATTAACAGGATGAATATTTATTATGGCACCCGTTTGAACTATTTTTATTGGACACATTTTTCTCATTATTCATCAGTTATTTACTTTACCTGAATCACAAATTATCGTAATTCTGCGAGTAATGTTGCAAACAAAATAAAAATATATTTATGTGCTCCTCGGGGTTTAGTAAAAAAATAACAAGATTATTACTAAATTATAAGTTCTAGTAGAGCATCAATTATAGATATTTTTCGAAACTTTTCTAGAACCTCTCTATTCTGCAATTTTGGGCATTGATGCCATCAGCGTTGTATGGAGGAGGAGAAGAACGAGCAGTGTGGACTGAAATAATGAGAAGTTGGAAGTATTCATAGCTAAGAAAGAGACATCATATGATAGGTAGAAGTTATGGGAAGAATTGTTTGTCCATATAAACCTACGTTAACCGGTAGAACACAGAAACAAATGCGAAATGTGAATATGATAAAGAAGCAGAATGATTATTTGCGAAAAAGGACTTTCCCTGAAAGTCTACGTATAAGTTTTTAGGAGTATATTTCATGAGAAAATTTGAATAAAAAATATAAAAATGAGAATATTTTTCCTCTGTTGGGATAATATTGTATTTGTTTAACTGGGGAAATGCCTTAGCGCGCATAACTTGCGATGAAATCATAAAGATTTGACAATGAAATGAAAATTTCCCATGTTCATTATATTTTCACTTGCAAAGTTACGGAAATTAAAATAAGTTTCCTCATTTTGGTTTGCATGGTCTAATAATTTAAATGAAGCTAAAGCAGACGAAAGAACCTTTCTTGTTTGCACCGCAATGTTCACTCTGAGAATATGGACATTACATCTCGTCCGTTAAGGCCTATAAAACAAATAAGACCTTATTAGTCCTTATACCAACATGCAGATACCAATGTTATCCATTATTACACTCGTATTGGATATATTTACCGTTATTCATATCCCTAATTGTACGATGAAAAAAGGACATTTTGAATCTGTCAGTTTGGCAATCAATTTCTCTAATTTTGTGATTATGGTCCAGTCTACCATATTAAGTTGGGGTTCGCAAAATATTTTTTCCAACATCACTGAAAATATGGTCTTGGCATTTGTTTAAGAGATTAAGTCTAAATTTCAACCTGCGATCTGACAATGATTTCCAATTTAATTCATTTAATAGACTGGTTACGCTAATAAGGTTATCGCACCGTCCCTTTACAAATCTTTCCAATCTTCACTGCACACGTTCAAGTTCATTATTTAGACCAATTTCGTAGGGATCCCATACACTGGCAGCATATTCCAAATGAGGTCTAACAAGAGAAAAGTAGCTGATTTCTCGTACATGATCGTCACATTTACCCAATACTCTTTTGATGAATCCCAGTGTACGATCCGCTTGACCCATCATTTCACGTATGTGTTTGCCCCAGAAAAGATCTCGTGTCAGTCTTATTCCAAGATATTCAATGGATTCCACGTTTGTTAATTCATTATTACCTATTTTGTAAGTGCTAGGAGGAGAGCTATTCTTTTTCCAAAAATTCATTACAAGACATATTTTAAAGTTTAATTCTAACTGCCATGTATCACTCTGATTTTCAATTGCTTGTAGACCAGTCATTGTGGCCACTCTGTGAATGTGCTATAGCGTCATGAGGTGGTACAGATCTCATTTACATCCCATCATCCATAAAAAAATCATGCAGTCTGGAGGTAAGCAAACGTGACGATCGTGGGATTATTGCATTCCATTCGGGGTAGATGACGAGTGGGAGCTTGGAGGGTTCGTTCTCGTGAGAGTCCAGAGGCGAGGCCTCACCATCCTTGAACCCGCCCGCCGCTAAGTGTATCGGATTATGCGCGGGGCTCTCCGAAGGAGTCCTCATCCCTTGACCTCGACATTTAAAAGTGGCCGCTCGACCTTGAGGGGTGAAGAGAGCGCATGAAAAATTGCCTGTAGCTCTAATGCTCTGGGATTTTTTGTAAGTTTTTCCGGTAGCGAATGCATAATCAGTGCTCCTTTCGCATTCACCGATTTCACGCGTTCCCCCGCAGACGAGGCTTTGCCTCCGGACGTCGAAAGGACGAATATTTATGGTCGCCCTTTCCCAAAGTGTAGACTCGCTCCTTAAGTAGTGTCCGTGGGAGGCATTGCGATCTCTAATTGCGGCACGAAGCGGCATTAAGTACCGTCAAAGCGTCACGCGGTATTTTACTGTGACAATAACTTAGCCTTTACCAAATTGCTGTACTTGCGCATAGATCATCGTGTCTACAAGGAAGTGACCCAGTGGTAAGCTCATGATCCACGGTCGTGCAATGGAGTTATTGGTTTACAGCGCAGCCTTATGTGGCTGCAATTTTGAATGAAACACCATTAAATAGCTGTATGATGCTGGGAGTTAATTGCTGTCTGATTGTAAATATGTGAAAATAATTGCTATTTTTCCCCTGCTATGCAATTGTCTTAAAACTCAGGCTTACTCTTTAACAGAGCTCTTGAAGCTTAAGCTAAATACAATGGCATAGTTCTTTTCAGTATGATAAAGTGAAGAAGAAAGAAGGAATTTTTGCATTAAGAAAGGGTAGTGCTTTATGTGGGTGGAGGAATATGAATTAAGTGGTAAAATGAGCTCATTAAGACTGTGAATTAAGGTGGCCCATGAAGGAAGGACATTATGGAGGGTAATACATGAAACTGATACTGGTTACAAAAGAGACGTGATTGAAAGGAAAGCCCGATTTATTAATTGAAGTAGGTTTCTTAAAAATCAATTAATTCACAACTTTTACGAACCACAAACAAATTGAAAGCTCACTCACACGACCCGAAAGGTCACCATCAACAGGTGATGGTGCTTAGCGCCGAAAGCCGGGTCGTGTGAGTGAGCTTTCAATTTGTTTGTGGTTTATAAAAGTTGTGAATAAATTGATTTTCAACATGGAATTCAACAAAGTTATCAGTGAACTAATTTTATTAAGTTAGATTTCTAGAACGGAATATTCAAAGTTCCCAAAAAGAGGCTTTCAGGGAAAGAGATTGATTAATGGTTTTTGAGATGTGGGCACGCAAAAAAATTAGTTGAATGAAGGACTTGATTGGCGAATAGTATAACGGCTCTCAAGCATTACTTTGTGTCAAGGTCAGCCTTTATTGACGTCAGATTCTACAGCAATCCTGCGAGCGTCTTGAGGCCTAAAGCGTCGACGCATTCACTTTTATCGTCTTGTATTGAGGATCTATAAAGGAACATTCAGCAGGCCAATTTCATAAAGAAACTCTTAAAGAGATTTATTACTTTTGTTCACCTGATATAAATGTCCTATGGAGACGGATAATTGATTTTGATAGTTGATAGAGGGGAAGATAATCTTAGAATAATGCTGAAAAAAAGCGAGGAGTTTAATGATATCAATTTACATGCACTGAGTCTCCTGAAAACCACCGCGAGCGTGTGAGACAGTGGGTGAGTAAACACCCATAATGCACTACACTTATGAACTCCCAATAGAGGAAATACTACTCACTCAGAGATACTTGCAAATGCTGTATCCACCTGGCACGTGCATCTGAATCGTTATTATTCCCGAAGGAATATAATGTTTAGTACTGTGTAAGGCTAATGTTAAATTTAATTCGGATATAATTCCATATCGGCGTGCAAGGGTATGATTAACGTGAGTTAGTAGCGTTATAAACGTATTTAAGATGCACTTCAGGATACTCCACAGACATTGCACATACCTAAATCAGTCAGTCAATCAGTTTATACGTGGGTTGTCCGTAAAATAAGGTTCCCAAGGCGCTGTAGTCGCCACGAGCGCTTTCGCGCGGGATCTGGTAACACGGTCGGGTAGCTTGGTTCTTGCACTCCAAATCCCCAGCCTTAGAGCTGTCTTCGACGCTCTGTCTTCCATTGGCAGCCGTTCGACTTGGAGCTACCACTCGCTTCTCCCGCCAGGTGTGAATTGCGTTCTGTGATTCGTTTTTTGTGTGCAAAAAAAATTGCACCGATGGACATTCATTCCCAGATGTTTGAAGCCTACGGAGAAAAGTGTATGAGCTGTACAACACGTACGAAAATGGTGCAAAGAGTTCAAAGACGGGTGTACAGACGTCCATGATAAGCAGCGTTCCGGACGGCCATCTGTTTCTGACGAAACGATTGCAAAAGTGGAAGAAGCAATGCTTAAAGATCGAAGGGTAACTGTTTGAGAGCTCTGCAAATTGATCCCTGAGGTCGGTAGAACGTGTATTGACACGATTTTGACAGATCGTTTAGGGTGTTCTAAGGTTTGAGCAAGGAGGATCCCAAGAATGCCTACGGAAAATCACAAACGGTCCTCTCGTCCGCACACCACCCTTGTGACAACTAATCTTCTCAGCCAATTTGGATTGGATACCGTCACACACCCACCATACAGCCCGGACATAGAACCAAGTGAATACCATCTCTTCCCTGAATCAAAGAAATACCTGGGTGGGACGCATCTCAGGACCGGAGATGAGCCGAAAGAAGCGGTTTTAAGCAACCTTTGCGGCGCGGCGGGAAAGTTCTACGACTCGGGCATCAAGAAAATGATACACCGCATGCAAAAATGCATCGATCTCAATGGCAATTATGTAAAAAAAATAGGGAAAACCCTAAACTTTCCAAAAATGTACGATTTACTGCAAATAAATATGTTTTTCAATGTGAAAAAATAATGGGAACCTTATTTTACGGACAACCCTAGTATTTCAACCTGAGGTCTTATAGTGAGACATATCCGAGATCTCCTTTTACAACTGTTAAACAAACTCATCATCATCACGACTTTTCACAAATCTCGCCGATTTGTTTTGTGCACGATCTGATTCTATTGTCTCACCAGTCTTGTACGTATTTGACATACAATTGGCGTAATCCGAATGATTTCATTTGTGGAAATATCAAGCCAAGCAACAATTATTATATTAATTTGTGTATTATAACAATTTAGCGTCATTTATGGCTAACTTTTAACATGCCTCATGAATGAATGATCAATATATTCCCCAAGTCAGTAGAAGTAGATATACGTCTCAGCTGCATGTAAATGGTGCATACACGAACTAGTATTTTCGTATGCCTGCATGATAGCAAGTGTAAATTTAGTTCTCTCTTATTTCAAATTCGTGCCTGGTGATGATTCATCCCCTGCCACACACCATTGTGGTAGTTTTTAGGGTATTATGTAGATGCAAATGAATTGTGATGAGAGAAATTCACAAGATGTACACATTGGAAAATTTCGAGTTGAGCCTGACATCTTAGACCGCTCGTCCTTTTTGTAACTAAATCTTTTTCGCGACAGTGAGATGTCGTAACTTTGAGAGAAAGAGAAATGTTGAATGAGCAGACAAAAATAAAGAATTAAGTCATCCACGATTGTTGACATCATGAAATACATTTGGAAAAACAATAGGTACTTATTTCCGAAAGATAATTCTGCTGCTGAAAAGAAGCCATGGTCGAAGAAAGTGGCTTAAGTCATTTGCAATATAACTTAGTGGCTGACAGAGATCATCTCAAACAGAAGGGACATTTAAGAAGAAACATTTTTAATGAAGTATCTTTTGCTTTCATACACACTTACTGATTTCAACGTATTGACGTCGACAAATTCCTTCTATATTTTTCGACAACACTAATGCAAGGAGCTTTTTTTGCATCCGGACTGTTCTGTTCGCACATATACCCTTGGGATCCCGATAGGCATTTGCCTGTCATCAGGTTTCCCAGAAGCTGAAACAACAGAGCTTCACAAACATCCATGCCCTAGGTGGAGAAAAACCCACCCAGGCGGGACTCGAACCCGCGACCCTAGGATTAGCAGGCGAGGACTTTTTATTTACCTTTATTTTACCTCGCCGCCACCTGGGCTGGCAAGGTAAAATAAAGGTAAATAAACTTTATGCTTTCAGGCTTTACTTTGTGAAAATCCATTCTAAGGAATTAAATGAGATGGTACTTTTTTACAGTTTATTTCTACAAGTCGACCGGTTTCGTTGCATAGGCGACATCATCAGGTACATAAGTATGGCAAGTGACAGAATATATGCAATTTTTAAAGGGGGGTGAGCAGCGAGGGGAGGGGGAAGAGGCAGTGAAAAGGGGTAGGGGGTAGGTGTGTGAGGGAACGTAGAACTGGTGGTTAACGTCACATACTTCGGTGTAATACCAAGAGCAAGACATCTACTATTAAAGAAAATGTTTAGAGATGCCACTCGGTATTTTATAGTCAGAGTCTGGTAAAGTTTAGCCTTCTTTGCTGTAGGTACTGGCATTGATGATAAACTCGATGCTTTCAGGCTTCAGTTTGTGAAAATCCATTCTAAGGAATTGAATGAGATGGTAATTTTTTCACAGTTTATTTCTACAAGTCGACCGGTTTCGTCGCAAAGGCGACATCATCAGGTACATAATTTAACGAGCTTAATGATGGAAACTTTGAAACGATAGTAGTGGCAGGGGAATGCATTTTTCGACTCTCACAATCAACCCCAGGAAATGTTTAGTTTTACTTACCGATACGGAAATACCAAATTTTGACCACTTGGACAGTTTCCTCATGGGATTGTGATATCCTCTCATGTTTAGATTTCTCCTCGTTCGAAGCTGCGAAGTAATCACCTCGCCCATATTTCTTAAACGATTCGGAGATTTTCTTTGCAGAGAAAATTCAAGGTAGTTCACACTTCCATTTCCATCGACATTTCTCCACGATCAGAAGCGACGTTTATCAACCCGTCGATTTAATGGCGTGGCAAGGGTCCACTCCTTCCCCGATTGAGAAGATCCCTTATCTCTCTCTCTCGGATCCTTCAAGAGGAGGAGGCGCCCTCGACACAACGGGCCCTCGAGGTCGTGCTCTGCTGATGAACTTGCTTCGAAGGGCGGATCGTGACCGCCTTTTGTTTTCGCTTTCCTTTCCGATTCCCTTCCGGTATGCAACGCTTTCTCCGCTCTCCGCATTCGCTTCCCATCTCCAATAATCCTGTGCCTGTTGCGACAGAAAAGAGATCGGAGTATCTGAGGATGACCTCTAAACTCGTTTGTCGATGCGATTGCAGTCGACTTGTCAACGTGCTCTGATGAAGCGTAGATATTCTTGATACCGAAGTACGTGAGAAGATGAATAACACGTTCAATTGGGAAGAAAAGTGTAGATATATGTTTACCAATAGGACTCGCACAGTGCGGGCTGAAAATTAACGTTTCAACAAAACAATCTCGAAAGTGGAGCGTAGTGTTTTGTTTGGTTTGTTTTTTGATCTGAGTTGACGGAGAATAATCCTTCAGGCTGCCCGCTACAGAGATGCGGATATGAAAAAAATTCCGTGGGTGGAAAGCAATGCAGGAGTTGAAATCCTAGTTATGATGGGGGAAAATGTAAATGAGGGGTGTAATATTAATATTCAGAGGTGTAGTGACAAATTAATGGCTAACCGGATAACTGGACGTGTTCAATCACGTCAGGCGTGACTTTTTGAAAGCATTGTCTTTGAGTGGG
This sequence comes from Platycnemis pennipes, assembly GCA_933228895.1. Classification (NCBI taxonomy): domain Eukaryota; kingdom Metazoa; phylum Arthropoda; class Insecta; order Odonata; family Platycnemididae; genus Platycnemis; species Platycnemis pennipes. The sequence continues at coordinate 118,377,652 of OW121854.1, read as the reverse complement.
AAGACATGGCACTTTTTTCCCGCGTTTTGCTCTACCCTTACCGGCCAGAGAGCCTTTCAGCTTGAAAACTGAATTTATTTTCACTTGAAAACTTTTACAAACCCGGTTCTTCTTCAATCTTCAGGCTATCTAAAGATGGTGCCTATTCATTGAAATTAATTATTCATTAATCATTGAAACCCGGATTGTGGAAGCTTTAATTTTGGCTGTAGTTTGTAAAAGTTTCAACCTGAAAATAAATGTAGTTGTGGAATACCACTAAGTTACTAAATAACGTGTTTTAGAGAATTGAACACTGAGGTTATACTAGCGCAACCTTTTTGCAACTGAAAGTTTATCCAGGCATGGTACATTACTCGTGCGTAAGGTTATTGGTTGGAATAAAAATATAATTATATTTGAAATAATTGCGGGTGAGAGTAATCTCACCATGTTTTTAAATGGTCTAACACATACAAATGTTCAAGAAAAGTCACTACCCTCCTCATTCCAGGATCACCACGGTTCAATCAACTAATTTTTGGAAATGTTTTACGAATGAAACGGAGATAATTCTCTGTAGAGATCATCCATATTGCACAACACCCTGCGAGGAAAGAATCTTCATGCTGAGACAACGGAAAGATAACTACTTGAGTTTACAAAGTCAACACTCCATTGCTAGGCATGTTAAGCCCAGACAAACAGCAAGATGGCAGAAATGCGGGATATCAGGCAAATTGATTTCAGCACCGAATCCGATGACTTGTCGCCCTGCGAGCGTGCGTATCATCTGTTTACGTAACTCAAATAAATGATGCTCGTCCCGGAAGGAGGCCGAGGGCCGGCAGAGAACGGAAATCATTGGAAAGGGAGTTGGGAGAAAGTTTTCCCTTGCCTGAAATGTTTTCGATTCGGCAAGCGGCCGCATCAAAACAGGAAAAGCCATAAAGTGTTGCCCAGGTCGTGATATTTGGGTATCGAACGCTTTCGGAGCCATCGATTTTCTCAGTTCGAATGAATTACCTGCGGCCGACACCGTGAGGCGTTATTTGGTGGGATCCCGCGCGTCGATATTCAATTGATGAATATTTTGTAAGTGCTTGTCTTACGTGAGCGCACTTTTCTTCTTTATATCTGAAGGTGGCTTGAGCTATTTTCGGCTGTGAACAGATTTAACGAGAAACTTTATACAACTGTCCTTATTAATGATAACTATTGGTGAAAGTGTAAAAAAAGCAGTTTACGTGGTGCGATAAAAAAATAACGGGAATAATTCCTCACTGTTTCTTAGATTTCAATGGCGTAGCGCCTCATGACTTCCTGATGTATGGCCGTACGGTCAATAGGGACTACTACCTGGAAGTTATGCGCCGTTTTCGTTAAGCAATCTGACGAAAACGCCCAGAATTTTGGCAAAATAACTCGTGGAAATTGTACCACGGTATTGCTCACGCCTCACTGCTAGTTCGCGATTTTTGGTAAAAAAAACACTGTCATTTGCCTCAGCGTCTGTATTTACCGGACATGGCCCCCTGTGACTTCATTCTATTCCCAAAGGTGAAGAGAACCACGAAAGTACGACGTTTTGCCACCACTGATGAGATAAAAACAGAATCGCTGCAGGAGTTGAACCATATACCGAATAGTGAGTTCCAGAAGTGCTTCCAGCATTGGAAAAAACGATTGCACAAGTGTATTATATCTGATTAATTTGAAGTGGGCAACATTATTCATTAAATATCCTTTAAGAAAAATTAAAATTCTCGGTATTCTCACGTACAAATTCGATTTTTTGATAATTCGATGCTTTTTAACACGTAACTTTATGGCACACGAGAGACATTTCGTCATAATTCGATAACACATGTACGGAATTTATTCTAAATGCGAAATAATAAACTGTATTATTAAAAAGATTACTAATAAATATTACGGTGTCACACCGACTCAAACATACAAATAAGCATATTTAGATATATTTAAATTCGAATATAGCACCGTAAACTATCAAAGGCAACCATGACATTCTATATTTTGCTAAATCATACCATGCGTTAATTAAGGAAAAAATGTAATGCTAAATTCTTGAATAATATCCATAATGGCTTGTATAATTAGCTATACTTAAATCAAATGTGGTCCTAGAATGTTTTCGCTGGCTTAAAAAATTATTTCAATGTACATTCATTGACTCACGATTACCGCTCCAGCCACCTTAAGATATTTGAGATTTTCTGCCAAGAAAAAATCCACCTTGACTGCAAGTCCACCTGGATATTCGGCCGGGTGCTTTGGCAATTTTTTTATCCGTAGAAATTCTTCTGCAGTGCATTGCAGCGGATGACTCCGTTAAAGTATTCGCAGGTAGACCTCAATCCTTGAAATTTTTCAAGATATTTGAGTCACTCAACCAATGCTTCCAAAGATTGAGACTAGTAGGAGATATTGTATCAATAATTAGATTACGATTACTTATTATTCTACAGGTTAGGATAAGTTTTGAGTAACTAACGATTTGTTTTACTTCTTCACCCAATTCATCGAAGATTTCTTCCTAATTTATACCTTCAATTAGTGAATATTCCATCTTCCTTCTTACTAACCAAAATGTCCGTTCTTTTCCTAGCCTTCCAAGGATTTTGTTTTTTGACATCAACTTCAAATTTCCGTCGTCTCTAGTTGCTCCCCCCACCCACTGACTCATTCTTCTCCAAAATTCCTCTATTAACTTCCTTTACCATCTCAAGAGCGTCCTTCTCCGAACAAGTTTCTACCCATTTCATTTTCTTTGCCTCGGTTCATTCTTCCGTCATTTCAGCACTCTTCAAGCTTGTGCAGTAATTTAGAAACATACCCACTAGCAATAACATAATTCTTATTCTTCCATATAATATTCAAGATTTAAATTAATAAGATTCATTATCTGTTCCGGTTATGTCCAGAATTTGGATCTTAAAATGTATATTTACTTGACTTATCGCTCAATGGTATTGATCATCATTTGTGGGAATGGTTTCACTATGGATGAAGGAACAGTTTGTTTTGTCACAAGGCTTATCTAACCAGGTCTAATCAGAAAGTGATTTAACAAATCGAAGTCGGTAGTTTTAAATAAACCGTGAGAAAAATGAAGGGTTCCTCAATTCATATTGGCATGTACGATTAGATAAATCTTATTTTAAATGAAATTAATGGTATTTAACTGTAGTTAAGATCTCAAAAAGAATCTTGTCAATGCTCATTTGGAAAATATTAGTACTTAAGTTTCCTCATTTGGATAGTTAATCTCCTGCTCCCGGAGACTCATCGAAGGAGTTGACCAATATACTGCAACGTTTGCAAAACACGCGCATTGGATTCCCTTCATCCTTCACTGGGATAAGCACTCACAGGGAAAATCTCCATACGTTTGACATTTGTGCTTGACGAAAAAATATTTGCTTTTCGCTCTCGTTCACCTTCTCGTTTTCTCTGTTTTGAAATGAGCCATCTTATTATTTCTTTAATGTATTCAGTTATCCATCTACAACCAGAACATTGATATAACTACTTGTAATTCATCCGGGTTTCATTTATTAACCTGCCTAAAAGTTTAAGACTTTTCTCAAATTTAATATTGTTAACTTTGCCACTACCTAGTTATATATTTTATCGCGCATTAAAATGTAACGAAATTAGCATTGTTTAAGCAAGTTTAAGTGAAGAAAATAGTTATCTAGGGTTATATGACGAAATAATTACAGGGTGATTTAGCTAATTAGTTTCAACTATGCGGGTACCTGATATGTCTGGGCGAGGAACAGCTGCCTATAAAAGTGCTGCTATGGATATGGAATGAGAAGAGAACTAATTAAAACCAAGGAGAAAGTGGAGAGATGGAATATATTACTCCGAGTAGCTGATGCGATGATTTCAAGACAGTTGAGAATTTAAGATTGATTGCCACAACAGAGCAGGGTGGAAAATTGGGATGAAGAGACCGTAACTCCGCTAAATTAATATAAATAAAATAGATAACAAGTGCCTTATTGATAAGTGTCTAAAACTAATAATTGTCCTAAAAATAGTAATTAAATTTTTAGATTGGTTGAATGTGATAATTGGAATTTTGAAAACTCCAAACATTTTCTTCACTACAAATAAACAGCAATTGCCTGTTTTAAATTGTTTTTTTTCGATGAGTTCCTATGTACGAAGTGACTACTCTGCTCTTTTAAGTGGATTTTTGCCAAAGTATTGTAATAAACGTTTCAATGAAATAGATTTATCATGCTCAGGAAGAGTTCCGATTTCCGCAAGCTAATAAATGCCTCTTAACTATGCAATTTCCTCCTCATACCACGAGTTATGGGCCATTTGCTAACTACTAATAGTAAGAAATTGAACGAAACATTATGTACTGCCTCTTAATTGCCTCAGTGCTGGCCACGTTGGATTCCTCTTTCATGACTTTGCTAGCATTCCAGTCTAGCATTCCAGCATGGCCCGGAATACGGCCTCAAGCGTTCCCCTCCCGGGTTTAGATTAAGATATTAGGGAACTGGAGGCGGCTTCCAACTGGGCTAGAGAATCCCCGAGGGCATTCTCTTCTGACACCCAATGATTAGGCTCCCCTCCCACCCACCCACTTCTCTTCCTCCCGCCTCATTTTCATCTCTCCATAAGATGCCGCTTTCGCCGCTCGTGGCTGGGAGAGAGGAAGCATTAGTTTCGGACTCACGCCGTTCTCCTTAATTAGTAGCCGACAGTGGAACTTTAAAATCTTGAATTCGGGAACCCTTCTTTCTCAAAACTACCTACGGGACAGTAATCCTTGGTAGTTTGTGATCTGCGCATTGGCCCGGCAAGCCAAGGATCCGTGAAATATTATTTAATTCTTTCCCGGAGAATTTTTCTGGTGAAGTCTCCTCACGCATCTCAACGGCTTTAATTTTCTCACACTAATTCAATCCACTCACCCTGAAGACGATGGCCGAGTCGTCCGTTGAAACGTTGATGCTGTATAAACATTTAACCTGGTGGAAATCCCGAGAAGACTACACTACAAAGATCCGTGGTACGATTCCCGGTCCAGAAAGCTTTTTTCCTCCAAACATTTTTCAACAAACTTGCCTACTTGTATTACGGTATCATAAATCCTTCTTGGGTGGTTTGAATTCCAAAGAGGAATTTATGCAGCGATTTTTAAAAAGATTTTCTTATTATTCGTAGAATATTTTCCTCTATCCATGCCCGCCGATAAGGTTTAAATTTTCGTACTTGTTCCCGAGTATGAGTCCTGAGTATGAAGTTGCAAGAGTCATTGGGAAGTAATGAACGTGCAGAAGAAAGTTATATTTTCCATTCTATGTGAAACTCTGCATTCTATTTTATTTCTTAACGCCATGCTTTTGTTTTGAAAATTGTAACCCGATTTCGATAGTTACGCCGCCATACAATACATGGATGTATAGCCATGAAAATGACCTCAAAAAAGTTGATAAAGAGTCATCATGCTCTACACGTATGACTTCAATATAGCTATTAAAGTACATGTACGTGTCATTATTATCATTCCGGTAGCAGAAAGCTTTGAAGAAAATTCCTGCCACGCTTTTATTTTCAAATTGCTCTCTCTCTCTCTTTCAAGACAGTAATTGTCTTCAGTCCAGAATATGTTTAGTATTATCATATGCCGAAAAATAAACGCTCATTAGACAAGGTATTTCAAAAAAGCAATGTGGAATTTTCTAACTCTTTTAGCAGAAAAATATGAAGTGCTTCGATAGTTACTTCATTTCTAAGAGTGATGTGAATCCATAATAGTAGTGTACTGAGTAGCGTTTTAGTGTTAAGGTGCTTCGAAAGCACAAGTCTCATTGTCAGATATGAATGTCGTATCTCCCCGAACACAACTTACTGATCAAAACTTATTAAATTGGGTATGGTAGTTACTGAAGTTGAAGGGGCAAAGGCAAACTGGAGCTTTCTCGTGGCACCAGGAATACCAGTACAATTAAATGAATAAAATTTCCACAGGGAAAAAAACATTATAATAGCATCCCAATAAGTCCTTCTTTCTAAAAAAAAACAGTCAGCTTCTTTTAAGAATATTAACACCAGGTATTAAAAATTACTCAGTCTCACGAAATAACAACTCGGCCTTCACAGACATCACTTAGTATATTTACTCCCCTGACACTTGCACATACTTCTGCACGATACCGTTGTTCGTGCACACATTCAATCGTAAACCGAATTCATTAAAGTTTTTCGCAGGAATAACCGATCGTCTTATGAAAATACAGTGTTTTCCAATGCATATTCCGTGCTCTATATCTGATGCCCTGATGAATCCAAATGTTATTTCCCTGTTCAATCGAGGTTGAGTAATGATTCTATCAGCAATAAGATGGGGGAGGTATGTTTTCCCGCGAGTCCTGCGAAATTTAATAAATCGACGCATCACTCAAACAGCTGAAGACCTGCTCTCGTCACCCGAGCGTGCGGCCCCGCGAAGGCCGGCGGGTCACCCCGGAGACGAGGCTTTCTAAAAATAAACAAGTCGGGAGGAAAGGAGAGAGGGTTAGCAACGGTCGCAGGTCGCCAGTCCAAAGGGATAGCAAGACAACCTCTTCAACTCCGCACGGAGAGGATCGTCTTCGTCCTCAAGGGAAGCGGGATTCTTTTCCATTTTAACGACCGGCTCTCTGTTTTTAGCGCTTAAATGGCGGAAGAGGCCTCATGTTTGGTCCCCACCGGGCCTGATTGCTCCTCGGCAAATCGCCGTCGGTGGGTTTCTGACGCAGAACTGGCCGACGAAATAAAGTTTATTTCTTGACACTTTTGGAAGAGCGAAGGGCATGAGTTGGAAAGGTCGAGCACCACTCTTCATCTCGTTGTGAGGGTGTGATTCCTGTGCGGCGAGGACGACTTCGCGAGGATGTGTGAGGAGCGCTTGTCTTTCCGCCTCGAAGAGTGCGAGCAACTGTCGTTTTGAGACGCTGGCGGTGGAAAAACACAAGGTATAGCACTTATTCCACTGTTTTGATGCTAGTACTACGCGCTTCAGCCGCTAATCCATAATCAAGTGTAAAGAATATTCGGTCAAGAGAACGGTATATACACAACTAGGAGGGGGCGGGGGAGGGAAGTGTAGGGTGAGGGGAGGGAGGTGTTAGGGGGGGGAGGAGGTCAGAGGGGGGGCACTGGTTGCGAGTCAATGCGTGGTTTAGGGAATGGAATGGCTAGGAGTGGGGAGTGACATTTGAACAGCTGATCATTCATTATGTACTCCTCCCCTTGCTGAACAATTTCAAATTGTTCCAGAGCGTCCATTCTCCGGCCTTTCCTCTCCACATGGAATATCTCCGGCTCAAGCAAGGGCCTAGCCACGTTGACACGCCGGTTCCCGTCAGATCACCGAAGTGAAGCAACGTTGGGCCCGGACGGAGGTTGGATGGGTGCCCCCTCCATACCCATTACCGTGGTACTCTTGTCTCCTGTCTGCAAGTGGCAGGCAGGTAAATTTTGGGTTGGCACAATGGATCTTAAGAGGTCTAAGTACCAGGGGGGCTCCAGAAGGCCCTCGCCCACCCCTCCTAATTACATCTCCGGGTCAAACAGGCTGTGTCCAAGAGGTGTTTGGCCACGAGGGAAGATGAGTCCTCTTTCTCCCAACATTTCCGGTGCTCAGTCATACGGATGGCGAAGTTCCTACCCGTTTGCCCAATATAGCACTTCGCACAATCAATGCACTATATCTTGTACACTTCCGACTGTAGGGTGGGGTTAAATCGGTCCTTCGAGTGGTGGTCCTTCGGTGCAAATGTGTTTTACACCGCATTCCCCGCGACCGAGGGCCTCCTCACAGTCTCCTCACAGTCTACAGCCAAGTTTTCAACGGGCCACTGAACGGGGCATTTGCGCGGACCTCATAACATTTCACATCCGGCAGGCCAGCATTTCTAAGGACAGGAAAGTGAATATTCCCCTGTGGAGAAATGTCAGATCCCTTAGCATGAGACTAGAGACCGAGGACTTAGTTCTCACCAAAGCCGGCAAGGGGAGTAGCATCGTGCTCATGGATAAAGAAGCTTATTTTTGCAAATGCGCGGATTTTCTAAGTGACAATTCTTTTATTACCTTCCCTAAAGATTCAACCCAACTTTTTCAAAGGAGCATCAAGAAGGCCGTAGCGTCATGTTCGGGACTTTTTAACGAAAAGGAGAAATTGAAGCTCTTTCAAATGAATCCACTCCCCCAAGATTATTTGGCCTCCCCAAAATTGCCAAAGAGGGAACGCCTATCAGACCCGTGGTCTCAAATATCGGAGCACTGACCCACCCTCCAGTCGTGAGTGTACAAGATAAAGTGCATTGATTGTGCGAAGTGCTATATTGGGCAGACGGGTAGGAACTTCACCATCTGTATGACTGAGCACCGGAAATGTTGGGAGAAAGAGGACTCATCTTCCCTCGTGGCCAAATACCTCTTGGACACAGCACACCACTGCCTGTTTGACCCTGAGATACTCCATGTGAAGAGGAAAGGCCGGAGAATGGACGCTCTGGAGCAATTTGAAATTGCTCTGCAAGGAGAGGAGTACATCATGAACGACCAGCTATTCAAATATCACTCTCCACTCCTAGCCATTCCATTCCCTAAACCACGCATTGACTCGCCACCAGTACCCCTTTCTGACCTCCTGCCCCCTACCTATCACCTCCCTCCCCCGCTCCATCCTAGTTGTGTACTATATACCGCTCTCTTGAGCGAATAATTTTGTACCTGATGATGGCTTAGCGGCTGAAACTCGTAGCACCACCATTAAAACTGTGGAATAAGTGCTGTCTCTTGTGTTTTTTCATCATGATATCATTCCACTCCGTCTCGCCGGACACAGTTACGCGGATGGTAATCCGCATTGCAATGATTAGTCTCCTGTCATGAAGTTTGTATTCGGTTGTGACCATTCCGGAGAAATAGCTATGTGCCACGAAATGTCTATACTTCTCTTTGTGTAATGTGCTTTTCCAAATGAAAAATTGCGAAATTAGACTTAAAAGTAGGAGGTCACCAGCTAGAGAGGTGGAGCAATTTAGCTACTTTGGTAGTTAGTACGTTGGAGGGAAAGGGCAACAGCAAAATTATAGCCTATATATCTTACCTATGGGCAAAATGGTTTAGAAAGCATCAAAGAAGCTTCTGTGAAGAAAAAATGACGGTTAATGGTAGTTTAGCGGGGCCGTCGTTCAGGTAGCTAGTGGGACGGAGGTCAGGACCGAGGGTCCACCCTCGGTCTCCTCGAAAATCGACCCTCGGTCTCCTCGAAAATCGACCCTCGCCCATCCCGAGAGCTCAGCCGAGGTAGACCTTTCCCAGCGGGTGGGGTCCTCGGGGAAATTGACCACTAAATATGGTTTATCGAAGTTATAAACTTTGGAACGTATCAACAATTTATCTTCTTCATTGTATCGTTCATTCCAAGACGTCGAAAAACGTTTTTTGATTGATGCTCTACGATGAAAATTAAGGATTTTCCTATTTTTCGCGTAAAAAGCGGATGGGATGTGGCAACGTTGCTACCTGAGAGGGCGAGTTTGGAAAAAGAGAGCGGGAAAAGACAGACCGTGCGAGTCTTATCCTGGGATTTCAATGTTCGATGCTCCATGTCTCTGATCCATAGAGTGCCTCGCTCCTTTCTTTTTGTTGATTCTCATATTAATTTCCTAAATTACTAGGTCCGTAATGTTCCAAGATGTTTACAGGTCCACTTGCCTTTCTGTTAGAACTGCGATAGCCATCTGCGAACCGGAAGCATGTTTATTTCTTCAACATTAACCTTGATTACTTTTATACCAATTTCTTCTGCTTCTCGTTTTGATTCTTTTAGTTATATATTATATTAAGTAATAATGGCGAGAGGCTCTATCTTTGTCTAACTCCTCATTTGTTTTGGCTTCTATTTTCCTTCCATCATTCATTCGTACTGTTGTGACCTGATTCTTGCGGAGGCGAGTATTTATTTGTCGTTGTAGTCCATCTCAACTGCTTTCAGTATCTTGAACATCTTATTCCATTCCATGTTGTGAAATGGCTAGTTGATGGCGGCTTTTACATGAGTCACGGGAAAGATGAGGAATTTCAGAAGTAATTTTTCAGTGATGACAAATTACTGGCAATTAGTTTTCCTAAGATGGCTAATGGAGGTTACTATCAACGGCCAGAGAAGTTGCTAAATGGTGAAATATATATTTGGTGATACTAAACTGCCGTAGTATAAAAATAAAGTAGTTTAATGCTACCATATCATTAAAGGCACCGATGCGGATGTAATTATAGGGACAGAAAGTTGGTTATCAAACGAAATCGCAGACAATGAATATTTTCCAAAATCATTTACCATTTATAGGTTATCCGAGAGGTTTCCTCCAATCTTTCCTTCCATTCTTCGGCTGATTATTTTAGTAAGTGATTTCGATGCACGTGAAAAGAAAGCTACGTTCCTCTTAGTGACTCCTATATGTTCTTCTTTATTGCAGCTAAGGATTACTACACCAATAATTGTGAGTTCTAATCTGAGAGTGGGTTAAAGAGCGTATGGTGTTCACTTCGACAGCCTAAAACCAAAAGATTCTTTATATGTGTATATTATAGACCGCCTGATAGCGACGGCAGTTCAGTCTCAGGCCTGGAGAGCAAGAGCAGTAAACTAAATTCGCGCGGAAACGATCGAAACATAATAATAGGTGGAGATTTCATATTTCCGTCCATAGACTGGGACACGAATTGGTTTATCACCGGAGTAAAAGACAAGGAGCTCTGCGAGTCACTATTGTGTACCTTCACAACACACTCAATGCATCAATTGGTAACAGCATCCACCAGAGGAAATAATACCTTCTATTTATTAGCGGCAAATGTACCAGAACATGTTGTAAAAGTAGTAGCCGAGAAAGGCATTTGAGGCCATAAAGTAGTCACGGCTCAATTTTCTCTGAGAGCTAACAATCTCACGAGCCGAAAGGAAACATTTATTTGCTCGGTATCAGGGGCGTCGGAACTATTGTCGCTGGGAGGGGCCAACCTTGAAAAGGGCCCGCATTTTTTTGCGGATAGAAGGGGGTAGAGATTAGAATTCCGCTAAAAGTGCATATGAAGGTGGTAGAATATACGTCAGAAGGGAATAGGCAAGCTGGATACAAGTGAAATTTATTTTTTATTGATGAAGACTCATTTCTCAAGGGCACGGGGCAAATTCTGGGGGGGGGGGGCGATTGCCCCCTCTTCCCCCCACTTCCGACGCCGCTGCTGGGTAAGGCTTATTATGGTGGTATGAAACAGGAACTGCTCAACTCATTTAATAAATTTCAAGAAGTCAGCATTAGCCAAGATTATGGGTGGTTTTGGTTTACTTTCCTAGATATTACACACTCATCAATTAATATATACATTCAGAGTACATTGTAAAGTGATAAATGGTAAAAGAACACTGTTATTTCTCACTAGTAGGACCGCACATCGAGTATGCTGCTAGTATATGGGATCGCGTACAGACAAAGTCAGGTAGGATTGTAAAAATATGTTTAGATAAATTCAGCATTGTCTCCAAGTTATTAGAGGAACTGGGATAGGAATCGCTTATCTAGCAGTAGGTTGATGAAAAGGCTGAACCTCATGCGTAAGTTAGACACAGATAACTTCTCCTACGACGTCAATAACATATTAATAATTGGAAAAATACATGCCTATGTATGGGATATTTGCCCGGCTTGGACAACTTTCCACTAAGTTTCCTGGAAATCCCGTTAATGATCATGCAGAATGTGTCTTCTGCATTATTTCGCCCTTTCCCTTTGCAGGTTACAATCAAAATTGTGGCTTTCATCATATAAGACCGGATTTTCCGTCGCGGGCACCCGCGTTCAATTGTCATACGAGGTAGGGTATTGTAATAGCACATTCGAAACTGACTTCACTTCGACAGCAGTGCTCTTCGGTTACTGAAGTAATCAGACCTAAAATTCAACATTTTAGGCTCACATTTTTTCTTCAATTAAGAAATGCTAAAATTTACGGCAATTTAGTACTTTTTTCGAGCAGAATAAGAATCTTCTAAGTTTAAGCCTCTAAATGGTGAATTTTTAATTACAACATTTAGGCATTGCAATGAGTAAAAATCGGAACCCTCTCTCCGAAAAAAACTGGTATCCCAATTGAATTCAACGCAGAAATATTTTCGAACATGGGATAAAAAAATATCAACGTATCGGGATATAACTACTTCAAAACCTATTTATGGACGTTATAAATGACCATGCAAAGTTAGGTTGTGAAAGATTCATCCAGTTACATTGCATAACGGATATATCTTGTTGATTATTATTACTTATTAATTAGATTGGGTAGTGTTTCCTTATTAATGCATGCCCCCTGCCACACCCCCTTGAGGGGATTTTTAAAGGCATCATGTACATTTGCAAAAGCTCACTCCTGTCCATAGATGTTCCTTTGGACTTGGCGATTTTGTTCCTAGTCTGCTACGAATATCTATATGCATGACCCTTACGTTTACATCTACATCTACACGATACCCTGCAAGCCACCGCGAGGGTGTGTGGCAGGGGGTGAAGATCACCAAGCATGCACTACTAACATGCAAACTAGCAACTATATTGTCTCATGCAACTTGATTGTTAGTATCTACAGTATTTAAGGGGTAATACATGCATCATGCACTACAGAATACTCTAAAATATTTCCCCTACCTATCCCTTTCCGCTTCCGTTTAAAACCAAGCAAACAAATATTGGGAGTTTTTAGAATGGGAGTTAATGGCACCGGACGCGACCCTCGTGGCCTGGAGATGAGAACATAGGTACGAAGAAACCATGCACTTCTTTTCGGCATACGCGTTCAATAGCGTGGTCGTCCCGCGACGAACTTTCACTTTCCCCCCAATCCTCCCCCAACGGTCTCCTGCTGTGTCCTGGAGTCCCTTCAGTTCGTCACTCGTTCTATTCGGATTTGGCGTCCAAGCTCTAGCACATGTCTAGCAAGGTTGGCATTGAGAGAAGCATTTGTAGATTTAAATACGAGGACATGAACAGGAGTTACTGAAGTCGTTTAATAAAGTTAAGAAAGTTATTTTAAGCCAAAAAAGTAAAGTTTTGTAGCATACCCGCTCAGCAGTTAATAAATACGTACCTAATAAAATAAAATGGGGAAACGCAGAACCTAGATAGTATATACTAAGCATAAGTGTGGAAGTCATTGAAATGACAAAGGCAGAGTCAATCTGGATTGAAAAGTTCTCTAACCAATCCATCCATTGACGAGGAAAAGAGATTATTCAAAATTATAAACTAAACTCCATAGCAATTAAAGCATATCGTAGGCGTTATTTGTATTCAAGAGCATTTCCAGTGGAAATTTGAGGCTCCCCATGTGACTTTGATTGTGTCCGACATGATACCATATATGACAACCCTCTGCTCTCGCCCACTTAAGAATTCTTTTACCCAACATACGTCTTTATTTATACCAAAACTCTCTAACTTCAAGATTAATTTATCATGAGGAACTTTATCGAATGCCTTTTTAAAATCTAAAAATATCGCATCAACTTCAGTACTGTTTTCGACGTAGACTAATATATGGTGTACAAATAAAGCTAATTGTGTCTCGCAAGATTAAACTTTCCGGAACCCATGTTGGGTGATTATGAGTAATTCCTGACTTTCCAAATGCCCCATGATCGAACTGACTACAATGTGCTCAAATATCTTACAAGAGATTGACGTGAGTGAAATTGGTCTGTAGTTACTGGGTTCTTCCCTATCACCGCTTTTAAAAACAGGTGTAATGTTATCTACTTTCCAATCCTTGATTACTGTGTGGTTCTTTAGTGTTTTATTGAATATTATTTCTAGATAGGGGGCTATTTCAGAAGCTAATGTTTTATATACTCTGGAGGGAATTTGATCGGGACCTCGTGATTTGTTTTTACTAATGCTTTTTAACTGCTGCTCTATTCCGCGACATGACATTTTTATTTCGCGCATTTGCTCCCTGAAAGTGTTCGGCGGTGGTTCCACTGCGTTGTGTGACGATGAGTTTAATACGCTTTGGAAGAAGGTGTTTAAAGTATTGGCTTTTTCTACACTGCTGGTGACTCTAATTCCTTTATCGTTTTTAAGTGTGTGCACTGTGGACCTATTTCCCTGAAGCTCTCTCACATATGACCAAAACGCTTTAGGATGGCTATCTTAATATTCTCCCAACATCTTGCTCTTGAAATGTGATAACGCTTGCCGACATGATTTCCTTGCTAATGCTCTTGATATATTATAGTTTTGAACTAACTCATTTTTTTTCCTCTACCGATAGACCCCGTCCTGCATTTTTCATCCTAGCGTGGCATACCCTTTGTCGCTTTAGTGATTTCCTAACCTCCGCGTTATACCACCTTGGCTCTGTATTATCACTAATGAATTTACTAGGTATGTATTTATTAACTGCTTTACGGGTGACCTCAAGAAATTCTCTCCACGAATCCTCTGTATCTAATCCTTTGCTTTGTTCGCTAAATACATTATACGATATCCTAATTCCTCTTTATGAGTTGACGAAACCATCCCCTCTCTAAGATATTTGAAGGCGACTTAAAAAACATACTTTCATGTATGATTGAAGGGAATACGCTATATCAAAATATGAGGAGTGAAATTACAAAAAGTCAAGAACTTCAGCTATCTCCGCAACAGTTAATATCTTGCTATGGAAGAAGCATGACCAACATCAAGCGAAGAATAGCACAGGCCAAGGAGCCTTTCCTGAAGAAGAGACAACTACATGGCTCAAAAACCTTTAGTTTCCAACAAGAAAGCACTCCATCAAGACATTCGTATGGAGAAAGTCACCCTATGGGTCAGAGACATGGGACATCGAAAAACAGTAGAGCAAAGAATTAAAGCTTTCAAACCATAATGCCGGACAATGATGAACATTTTATCGCCAAAATAATGTGAGACACGAAGAAGTATATGGAATTTGGCTGACTCCCATGTACACGCCTCCTTCGGCTAAGAGATATCACCATAATCAGCCTTACCGAGCAAATAAATGTTTCTTTTCGGCTCGTGAGTTTGTTAGCTCTCAGAGAAAATTGAGCCGTGACTACTTTATGGCCTCTAATGCCTTTCTCGGCTGCTACTTTTACAACATGTTCTGGTACATTTGCCGCTAATAAATAGAAGGTATTATTTCCTCTGGTGGATGCTGTTACCAATTGATGCATTGAGTGTGTTGGGAAGGTACACAATAGTGACTCGCAGAGCTCCTTGTCTTTTACTCCGGTGATAAACCAATTCGTGCCCCAGTCTATGGACGGAAGTATGAAATCTCCACATATTATGAGTTTCGATCGTTTCCGCGCGAATTTAGTTTACTGCTCTTGCTCTCCAGGCCTGAGACTGAACTGCCGTCGCTATCAGGCGGTCTATAATATACACATATAAAGAATCTTTTGGCTTTGGACTAGTAATTTAGGAAATTAATATGAGAATCAACAAAAAGAAAGGAGTGAGGCACTCTATGGATCAGAGACATGGAGCATCGAACATTGAAATCCCAGGATAAGACTCGCACGGTCTGTCTTTTCCCGCTCTCTTTTTCCAAACTCGCCCTCTCAGGTAGCAACGTTGCCACATCCCATCCGCTTTTTACGCGAAAAATAGGAAAATCCTTAATTTTCATCGTAGAGCATCAATCAAAAAACGTTTTTCGACGTCTTGGAATGAACGATACAATGAAGAAGATAAATTGTTGATACGTTCCAAAGTTTATAACTTCGATAAACCATATTTAGTGGTCAATTTCCCCGAGGACCCCACCCGCTGGGAAAGGTCTACCTCGGCTGAGCTCTCGGGATGGGCGAGGGTCGATTTTCGAGGAGACCGAGGGTGGACCCTCGGTCCTGACCTCCGTCCCACTAGCTACCTGAACGACGGCCCCGCTAAACTACCATTAACCAAAATGACTGTTTTCGATCATTGGTGAAAGAACTTAGGGTAGCTGCAATATCCAAAGTGGCAATTGAATTGTCTCAGAAAACCTATCATCGTTAAAAGCTATACTCATATTATCCTCCAAAAGAAGAAAGAAGGGGAAGGTTTTATTTCTCTTGGTTGTTTGGAGTAAAAGATGAAGAATACTTTAAGAAACAGGCTTATTGCTTTTATATCGATCGCCCTTGGTGTCTTATTTCATTCAAACTCTGCCCTTTGCATCTCTACTCGAGAGCCTTTCAGTCTCCTTTGCGTGCCGTCGTTCACGTGGTTGCGTAGAAGGAAGCAGCTTCGGATTTACGTCTCGGCACCAGGATAGGATCTCTGTCGTGTCACGGAGGCTCATCTCAGATGCTTTATAACAATATACACTGTCGCGATAGCACTAAGATGATGATCACAGCCGATTTTAAACTTCTCTTTAACTGGGGCAATGAAAAGTAGTCGAGGATAATCAGCCTTTAAAATGAAGAGAATTAGGTATTTCCTCACGTGGCTCGTTTTGGGCATTTTTACACGTTGCGGTCGAATGTTATGTACTGTATGAATGTTATTTATGCTCATGAGTCAATAGTTGAGCACGACTCGAAGTGATGAGTAAGCTTGACTAAGATCCACGTAAATATATATTTAAGGAAGGTTGATAATTAACGGCAGTCTATTATTGCGTGGCTGTTAACTTGCACGATTCAACTTTGTGCTGAAAACAGAGCCACTGCTGCTCATTTGTTGGTCGAAGATGGGCCGATTGCATACGGTCAAGCCTTGAATGGATCCTTAATTTAATTATATCACGTGTTCATGCGAGTTGAGTCTCATTAACACATTAAAGACTTGAAAACTGGCCAAGAAAAACCTCAAAGGAGATACCGATATCACAAAATAGATTGACTGCTGGATTTTAAAAGAGATAAATCATATAGCTTGATTACTAGACAGTGGACGATGTTGTTCACTGTAGAAATATCGTGAAGAAGTATCATTGCCAATTATTTTTAAATTCTACTCTTACAACTTTACTCAAATTTAGCTAAAAGGAAGCTCTTATACTCTTCAGCAAATAAAATTGATTGGTATGACAAGTTCGATAGCGGATCAGTGCCATTCGATTCTTATCCGTTAACATAACAAGCTGGATTCTGGGAGACAGCATTCAGTGGTACTTACGGCCTTGATATATCCTTGGAACATTGCAAATCAATCGTCATTTAAAACAACTATAATATTTAACTGTTTGAATACATCATGAAACATGGAAATCATATAGAAAATTAATAAAATTGTAAATTTTGGTTTATTTGTAAATATCTTTGCATGTTCCTTGTAGTTGATTTCGTTCCCATATTAAGACATCACCAATGTCAATATGGATGGCTGGTCTCATCGGCAACATAAGGATTATCCTCTCCGTCATTTGGAATTTTCACCATATGGTCATATGTACTGTTAACTGTTATACTCAATTAACAATTTATGCATTACTTAGTGATGGAGCATCCCCGAGTGTAGTACATGAACAAAGTAACTATTGACGCACTTATGTTCTGATAACCGTGCGTCGTAGGGCTCTAAAATCATAGTAGTTGAAGTACCATAAATATATTGCTGTTTGATGCGTAATTTATTGTTGGTAAATAAATAATGAATATATTTGTATGCATTGAATTTGGTAAGTTACGGTATAAAAAAAGAGCACTCCCCACCCTACGATATTAATGAAGATTACGGTCAGTGTTAAAGTGGGTCTATCAAAAGAAGAATCTAACTAGAGCTGGAAATACTAGCATAGAAGTAAGAATACGATTCATCAGAACGTATATCTGAAGTATGTTTATTTACAGCATTGAGGCATGGACGATGACAGGAGCGAAGAAGAAAAGGGTGGACGCATTCGAAATGTGGTGTTAATGAAGAATGATGAAGATTAAAGGGGTCGACCGGAGTAAGTAACGAGGAAGTCTAAGAAGAGTGGGAGAAAAGAGAAGTCTTATGAAAACCCAAAGAAGAAGACGGAATAACTTAATTGGCCACATCATGAGACATAATGGCCTGAGGAAGACAATCGTTGAGGGACAAGCGGACGGGAAGAAGGGAAAACGCAGGCCTCGTGTGAGATACATGGCACAGGTTGTGAAGAATGTAAAGGAGAAGAATTACGTTAATACGAAGAGGTTGGTCGATAGAAGAATCGAGTAGAGGGCTGCGTCAAACCAAACATAGGATTGTTGACCTATGATGATGATGATAAGGTGGGGGCATCACGTTTATTTTCTTCATATTAATGTTTTGCCTTCTTCCGGTATAAAATGGAAAAATACTATATTCCAGTCAATGCACTGGTTTCTTTTTCCCACGGTATGCTTGTCGAGAACGCCGGGCGCCAGACTCTCCCCTCGTTTCTGCTTTTGTTTTCGGCCCTCGGATATAGTCCCCCTCCCCCCTCCTTGCGCATTTCGGATACGTTTCCAAAGGAATATTTCTCCCTCCACCTCCTCGATCCACTTTCTCCGTCTGCTGGTAAACAGTCGCGCACTACAAATTCCATTTTTAATCCAACATGCAAGGAAAATTTGGAGAAATACCACAAACATGCCCAGTTGTCTCTTTCGGTCCTACGATCAACCTACGATCAGCCACCACAAACATGCATTGCATATGTTAATAGTTCATGTAAACATGCTTAGATCCTCATAAATTCATCATCTTAATCTTATCTCTGCCATTTTTGCTAATGAGTTTTATATAATTAGTGAAATTGTATTTTCATGCAAGGGGAAATTTATATTTTGAACGCATTGTGGTGTGAAATTTCCTAACGTTGCTATAATCACGAATCTTTCGAGAAGAGTCTTAGTGTGGGTCTTTTTACTCTCACTGCGTCAGAAGTGACCTATGAAAAAGTCTGACATCCTGTCTTTTATCATGCTTGATAATTGCTGACCTTCTCTATCCTTCTTTATTTGGCCTATGTAGGTACTCATATGTTGGCCTCGAAGGATGTTTCCTAATTTTTTCCCATACAGAAGGTTCATCAGATATCCACTCAGCCTCACGATGAGTTTTATTTATCTTCCTACGCTTTCTTCTTCTCTTAGGCATCTTCTCCTGTAGTGAGAACTTATCAAATAAAACACTGGATACTGAAAACAGAACTATGGACTTGTGATATTAACTAATCTATACGCCAAGTACAAATTTACTGACTAAATTATGGTAAAGCGGTTACTTAGAATAGTTAATCCAGATACCATATGCGTCTGCAAATGTTATTTTATAAGTGCATTTGATCATCAGTAACAATCTCGTACACCTGGACTTGGGAGTCTGAGTATTGACCATAGTTCGGGAAACTGGGTGTGGAATTGTTTTCCCCCGACTCTACTCTCTCGGCAGCAGGGAATAGATTCCACCTCTGTTTAAATTTCCTCATCCTGTTATTGAGGAAAATATAGCCTTACCATACTTTCCCGATGTTGATTTGGATACAATTTCCACATTGTGATGGCAAATTCCGAGTGATATATCCTAGGTTTCTCACCCAAATAGTGAAAACTAATACGAAGGCAGCTCCACACTTTCATGCACACCTCTTTAGTTTGCAGGGTTATTTTATCCCCATTACAATTTGTATTACAGTCTAGAAAATACGAAATCCCAGTCGTAAATTCTCATTCCCCATTGCTATAGGTCCAGGAAATTAGTTTTATAAAAATTCAAAATTAGTATTAAGAATCTCAAATTTAGTGCAATATAGTTTTGTGCTTATTTTTGCCTTTTTCCAGTACAAATAAGATTGCAAAAAAATACAACCTTTTTACTGTACCATCCTTTGTGTTGTTCTGCTTGTCTTACTTGTCTGGGTATTTCTTAACGTTAACAGTACATAAAAGTTCATTTACTTTAGGTTAACATTATATGTAGAGCCTAAATACCTACGTTACTTGAATGCTAATACTGTTAAAGTCGCAGCATTTTCTGGTTTCAACCGATGTCAACATTCGCTGACTAAAAGCGAATACTGTGAGAATGCCCTCTCACTGTCCACGTTGTTTCCGGTATCCACAAGAATAACATTACAAATTTAGCAAACACTGGGTTGTCTTCTTTCATTGAACAGATGATTGCCATAATGTCTATGCCTGTGTTTTTCACATTCGCCACCACATCTCGGACAGTTTTCCTTAATATAGCATAACGTTCTCGGTGTGACAAGATACTCAATCAAAAAGTTCTTCAAATCATCCTGGTTTAGAGGTATATTAACTAGAAATGTACCGAATAGCAGATTTCTCGAATTCAAATATTAAATGATGACTGGAGTAGTATTTGAATAACTGGAATTTCGTATACCTCAAATACTAGAATTGCAATTCATATGTTAAATGTTATTCTGCTGTAATTAATTTATTTGTTGCTTGGTGAATGAAAATACTAAAACTTAGTCAAATTAAATTAAATAATTGAATTCCAGTTTTAAAATTACAAATATAAAAATATCTTTACTATCAATGATGAACCAATGAATACAATAACATTTATAAGCATTGATAAGTGGGCAGAAAGCTTTAATACACCTTCAAGTACTGGATAGTTATAAATCAAACTCAAAGTAGTGTATAGTTCTAGTAAATTGAAAATTTACATAAAATATTAAAGTGTAATTATTAACCTCACATCTGCTAAAATAAACTGTGTAATTACTATGCATAATTACCAGGTCAACATTTTGGAAGTAATTCATGCACAATTCTGTGAAGGACTATGCCTTTAGTATATCGGTGTCCCTGAGTTTGAGAAGCTCTCTCTTTCAAAAGAGAAATCCAACTTTAATGCAGTTAGATAATTTTGGTAATTATTATTTCTCTCCATCTATACTTTTCATGATGAATAACTTGTGACTTCAGTCTCACCCAGGTTTCAGTTAAGTAACCAGTTTCATAGTAAGATTTTACGAATTTCATGATAACTTTTAAATATTTGAAATAAATAAAAAAATTTCGTTTTCTTTATTTATCTGAAATTTCAATCTAAGATGAGGACAGCGGACATAATAAAAAGCACGAAAATCTTGGTCATCGAATATGAAGTCACGAAAACAGTTTTAATCAAAATAAAATTTTGTAAAAGTTTGTTCAAGATGACAAAAAGATTTATTTGCATAAATATATGTAGAAATGAACATTCTATAACATACATTTTACTGAATTAAAATCGGTTTCCTCTTTCTAGAGGTGTAACTTCTCAAACTCGGTCATCTCGGCCTATTCCCGACGATTTCTCGACGTAAAATAGCGACAATGGCTCGTATTGATAGCAGTGTAGAGGAATTAGTTCTCAGTAATTCTAACGTAAAATTCATTAGCTATTAGCAAAAGTACGACATGGAAGAAAGGTTAATAGTGTGGCCCCTTAAAATTAATGATGAATATGTAATAGGAGTAAGCGTTGTTCGTATTGAGTGGCAACCAATGACAATGTCGAGAAAAGACAAGTTTTGCCGGAATTCCATTTGTTAAAACTGTTATCTTTCTACCCATCCCATCAACAGACTCATATTTCCGCCGTTTGTTATTTTTGAAAAACATTACGTTACATTCAGTTTAATAGACCTACAATGTTTTAGTGCGTAAATTTTGTAAAAGTTGCGCCACTTACCAATGCAATAAAAATTTGCTTTTTTTCGATACTTCGTCCGAAACGTAATGCATTCGTGTTTTATCGCTTTATGGCCGCATTTTCACTTAATTTCACGTTATGTCGATAAAGCGATTTCCCTGGATTCCTACTCATTGCCATTAAATTTTACACGCAATCATGAGGCAAAGAATATGAAACTGCGGCTCATTTGAGATATTTACAACACGCGTGATAATTTTATGGTTGGATTTTAATTGCGCTCAGAAGAGCGAAATGTAATCTTGTTTAGTCAAATTTCGTGTGCTGAACTCAATTGGTATAGCAAGTCGATGAGACGATCGCTATCTCAAGTCACTATCGAGCACTACTCTCCTGGAGGAGTTCACATTATGACTAACGATGGCGAATACGCGAAGGAAAGAACCGTATTCCCTCATATTTCTCTTTAAAAATGTGTTTTAAGATCGAATATTGACATTTTCCGAACTATGTTAAATATTCCATTTTATTCAATAACTGGCGTTTACATAGTTATGTAGATAGAAAAATGACGATACGAAATAAAGACGCAACAAATTTTGCATCTCGTTGAGTCCACAAATGCCTGCTGCCGAAAAATATCAATATCAAGAAAGATGAACTGCTGAACGGATGGAGATTATCGGGTTATAAGCAGAGCTCTACTTCCGTAAGTAAAAGGCGCCATACGTGGTCTTCCAGAAAATTGTGAAATTTGGAGTCAGAAACCCAGTATCCGTTCTGCCTTAAACTGAAATTGTGGCAGTATCTGCCAGAGAGAGTACCGTCAATTTAAAACGCGAAATTTTGAATGGGGAAATCTGATACCAAAGACTGAGAATTTTGTGTTTCTCACACTATTATGAAAGCGATATCAGCAGGAGAGAGTGCGCCCAATTCCAAATTGTTATTCTGAGGTAAACCCGTAAGAATCTAGCGTGGATTTCTTTGACGATGACGGCACGAGCTCAAGTATATACCATCAAGTCGTAAAATCCGATGTGTCCCAAAAATTGACACCGGAGATAAAGGAGCGTTCACTTTTTTGCTCGAGTCACGATTTCCACCTTCCCTTAGACGGGGTTCCCTCTCCAAACCGTCGATTGATGGATGTGGGCGGATCCACGGAGTGGTGTGAACAGAATCGGAGGGAGGTGATCACTTCCCACTTCCTCCGGGCGAATGGGAGTCGGGGCTGGAGAAAAGGAGAGAGGTTATGAGGCGGAGGACCTCACTTGCCCTATAATCACTTCCATGATGCTCCATGGAAAGAACATGGAGAGGTTCAAAGATTGCTTTCGCGTTAGCATTTGTTATTCCACTAACTAGGATGCAAACGATAGTATGTACTAGTGGAGACATTACATGAGTATTGAGGCAGTGTTTTAAGCAGCGTTTACACGTAGCAGTTGACTGCTATGACAGTTGCGAGATGCGCCATATATCTATATCGCTACTGCTATGATGCATCTGCGTTAACTTCTATGCAGCTTAAAGCCGCTACTTAGGCGTCGCCACAACAAATAAAAAGCGCTTTATTTCAATAGTGAATTTCGCTTAAATTTTCATTAAGTTCATCAAGAAATAAAGTCCATTGACGATTATCTTTTGTTCCCATTCTTTAAAGAGTAGAATCTCCCCTTTTGGGGAGGGATATCTTTGTTATTAGATCCAAATTCCGTCGTGCATTGCTTTACGTTGACGATTGTTGCGATTGTGCTGGATACATTTCCGCTGAAAAGTAGACTGGCTTCAACTTTGATAACAGCTCGAACTAGGAACTAGTGTTCGACATGTGTCCAGTATCGATCTGAACTCGCATCGCAGTTGCTATTTACACATGCGAGTGGGGCTTAATAGTTGTTAGCAGTTGACTGTCATAGCAGTAAACTGCTACGTGTAAACGCGCCTTTAGAAGAAACCAGTTTTAGTGGCAGGACCAATGTGAAAATAATCGATTTATCAAAAGAAGATTCTTACAAAATAAAAGAATTGACCTCAGGAACTATCAGCATGGAGAAAATATCAGCGAAGACTTTGACACAGATTGTGGTATTGTATGGATACGACTTTGGTCTTGAAGAATGGAATGTGAGTGGAGGATGAAGTCTTTTGAAATGTAGGCTTGGTGATAGTGTGCTGGTTGGCGAAGAAGACGAACGTATAAGTGTTGGGCGAAGTGGGTGAGGAGATTAAGAAATTCGGAGAGGACAGAAAAAGTGGATGGAGGGATGGGCTGAAAAGCATGGCCGCTGAGAGTTGCGATCGGGGGCTTCAAGGTGGAGCGGATGAAACGAGTAAGGATTCTGACCAGCACGAGGGAAGTTAGAAGACGTGAAGTCTTTAAGAGGACTCTAGTCTGGGGTATCAGTAGTGCTAGACGATAAGAATATTTATGTGGTTCGGAGCCTGTGGACCACTTCTTCTGTACTCCCCATCATTTCCACACTCCCATGTTATCCAGCATTCATTCATTGCAATGGGCGAAGTACTCTTTGCTAGTTTCTGTTACGTCCATCATTCTCATGCCATACTTCTCCGCTTCTGAATGTAAACCTCATCCTTACTATTCTCATCCTCTCCCCTCTAGGTCCAGACCTCGGGACAAATCAACACTGAGCTGAACACAACTTGACCTCGTTATTGAGGTTTTTTGAAATTATTTCTACTGTCAGGTCTCGCCATAAGTTCCCCCCGTATTATTTCTCCTACGAAGCGTAACGTGTTCATCACTGGGACCACCCTCAGATAGACCCAAGAGGCTAAATTGTCTCGCCTTTCCACTTCGGACTCTCCCACATTTATTTTTAGCCCTGAGTAATAATCATATATCGTTTATCAAAACTTGTACGTGAAAAGTTCAATGATTGTCTCACACATGGACTTATTACACTCATATAGTTGTATACAATATAAATAAATAAATATAATAGGTATACAATAAAATAAATATTAAATTACTATACCTACATTAAGCAACATAAACATGTATCAAAGCCGTGTCATTGAAATATTCTTTGTTTGCGACTAATTGTAGTTTTATTCATCCTATGTATTTTAGTAATTTCATCTTCTGCATCATATCTGAAAAAAAATTATCATGTATTTGATTACAAATATGGAAGCAAGGAAACATTATTAGAATTACTATCTGGAGCATATTTCTTTATGAAAGTGATACGTGGAGGACAGCCGCAGTAAAGTGAAGAATGGTATCTATCGAAATAATCTCTCCTAGAAGAATGATACATATAAAAAGTGGCAGGAAGCGAGAAGTCTTTAGAAGAAGGGAAGAAAACAGAAGCCCGATCAAAGGTTAGAAGAGGAGACGGGGACAACCCAATTGGTCACTTCTTGGAGTCTGATCCTTGTGTGAAATACTCGTTGAAAGGAAACGATCTGAAATATAATAAATATGTCAAAAAAAAGGATTGAATGATAGAAAAATCCAATGAAGAGCATCAATGCAGCATTAGGATAGATGGCGCGGTATGATATTTTAATTAAAAAACTAATGCGTTCCTGTTACCAATTTTTTTAATTGACCCAACTACTGTACGCAACACAAAAAAGCGTCAAAACTGCGCTCCCAGAACATATATACGGTTCCAATAACATCGCACTCCGAACGTGACCTCGTTCCGGACCCAAGGGTGATGTGTATGAGCGTGCTCCGAACGGAGGAAATTTCTGGCCCTCGGAGAAAGTGAAGGATGGTTGGGGGTACAGGGATATAGTGAACGGGCGATATGCGGCGGTTTATTCCGGAGAGTGAGAGAGCCGAAACGAGTTTCAGGTCATTGGGCCCTCCATAATCATTTCTCGCCTTGAACAATGATGGAACCATCCATGTACTACTTGAAGACCTTGCCTTCAATGTTGCCCTTCCCCCTGCAAATTCACTTATCTCATCTTAATACTTTTTACCCATCTATTTCCACGTTTTTATGGAAAATGTATATAGTCCTCTTTTTCATTTTTCCCATTTTTTCGTATTTGTTGCATTTGTAAACCCAACCCCAACCCAAAATAATTCGTGTATAATAGCGGAGTTTTATTAAGGATAATACTATCATTAGATCTATTAAACGGTTCAAGAATGCCAGTAATATCAGTCATACATTTAAACCTCTAGTTTAGCTGCCGTTTTAGATTACCTGACGGTAAAATGCGACAAATATCGATGTGGCGTTGATGAATCGGTGAAGAAAGTGATAGCCCAAGAATAGCGTAGTGCTACTGACCGGAGATCCCAGAAAATCCAAGGCATTCACCTCTGGATACAGCCGTCTTAGTTCGCGCGGTGTGTCTTTTGTGAACTTTCCATACGTATTTCAGTGGGCACCACGGGCCAAAGGACTATATCTTTTACCGTGTGACCGTCTAAAACGCTGTTGGACTTCGTATTTGTTGAATTATATCCTCACCGGCTAGAAGACTCTTCAAGTTGAACACTGTTTTCGATGAATCGTCACACATTTATATCTGCCTTACATTTTTAGAGCAATAAGTGAGTATATTTGACACATATTACCAATACCTTTCCTCTTCGCACCGTCCTTTAAGAATAGTTTGAAGGAACCTATGCATACATGCTCGATAAATTGAAGAATTTCCACTGCCCATATCTTTCATGCTAAAAGCTTTCATTTTGCAGCGAAGCATGGATGATAAAAACAGCAGAGAAGTCAATACTGGAAGCATTTGAAATGTGGTACTACCGAGAAATGATTGGAAAAAATAGATAGATGAAGTCTTTAGAAGAGTGGGAGAAAAGAGAAGTCTGCTGAATATCCTATTAAAGAAACGGGACAACTTAATCTGCCACTTCATGAGACATGATGGCCTGATCAAGACAATCGTTGAAGAACAAGTGGACGGAAAGAATGGCAAAGGGATGTCTCGCATGAGGTATATAGAGGAAGTGATGAAGGATGTGAAAGAGAAGGAATATGTACTTATGAAGAGATTAGCTGGTAGGAGAATTCAGTGTAGAGCTGCGATAAACCAATCTTAGGATTACTGACCGATGATGATGATGATTAGTTACGCATGGTAGTTTAACTTAGTGAGTAAGTGCTGAATTTATGGAATCTTTCCACATCCAAAATCAAAATACTGCTTCTTTGTAAATTCCACGGGTTGATTTATATTTTACAACCGGTTTCGGCCGTCAGGTCATCGTCAGGTACAAATACACTCATTTCTTATATATATGGACATTCAAACTGAATTTCATTTGTACCTGATGATAGCCCGACGGCCGAAAACGGTTGTAAAATATAAATCAACCCGCGGGACTCACAAAGAAGCAGTCTCCGTTTTATTTTTAATATGCACAATGGCAATGAAGATTTTATGCACCGGCACTTTGGAATTATCTTGGTTAACAGGGGTGACAGTTGAAAAGTATTGACATGCCATCAATGTGTGCAGCTCCTCATTTCCCCATGTACATCAATGTTTTATACTTGTAACCCCAAGAGGTCGCGCAATCCGTTTGACCCGAGCGGGCCCCCGTTCCTTTTGCCGTACCTGCGTTTCACTTGGGCGAGGGTGAGTGCATGCATTCTCTCTTCTTTCTTCCTGAAGTGCCTCCACCCCCACACTTCATTCCTCCCGCCCACGCAGACGGCATTCCAGCCGCCGCCGATTGGGGTTGCAGGAGGGCATCCACGGAGTTGGATGTGCGATACAGCGCAAAGACCTCCCTCCCCAACTCTCCTCCCCCCCGCAGGACCACTTCCTCTGACTCCACCACTCAAAGCTTATCGCTTGCTCCGTCCTCAGTAATCAGGTTTGGCGAAAAGCGAAAGGGGATCAGCATGATGATTTGAGAAGAGAATATTACTGGAGGATTGCACGGTTGTTTTAAATGGTCCATGCATAGCGATACATAGACCTTGGCTGAGGAGAATGGAAATAATTTAGAGGGATCGGAGGGGAAAGTTGCTAGAGGAAATTAGGAGAAGGCAGAGTAGGTGGATGACTTAGTAATTGAAATTTCATTGAAGGCCATTCATGAAAAATAATGCTGAGGAAGCAAGAAAGAGGAATCCTTCTCGTTTTCCCTTCCTACGCATTCTCCTTCATTAATGGTATTCAAAAAACCTTCAGTCATACAGTCATGCACGTACACATCCTTCTCCTAGCTTTCCTCAGCAACAAGCTAGCTAACATTTCAGCTGCATCAGCCATGTCGTTCCTTGTTCTATGTGTGGAAGAAAATGTAACAGGTGTCCTGCGTTGGCCCTGGTGAAGCTAGAGAAGGTATCTAGGATAAATGGTGGTCTACTAATGGTCGTAGGTTTCTTAAGGTCAATTATTCTCTCTTTGGACATTTCTGCGCATTATTTATTCTCCTATTCGGCGCAGTCCTATCAGCTTTCATGCTAATAACTAATAACATTTCTTTCCTTCCTCCCATTTCTTCCTTCCTGCATTAATGATCTTCAATAAACATTCACCATCAATCACACATTCATCCACCTACCTACTATAACTTCTCCTTATATCATACATCAACATTCTCTTCAAACGCCCATAATGCCTTTTCGTTCTCCTTTGCCAAGGTCTATTTTTCGTAACATCTGGACCATTTAAAATCCTCTAGTGATTTTTTTTCTTTTCAAATGCTGATAAAGACATAATGGTCTTTAAAAGACTTAATGCTGCCATTAATGGTCTCAGATCTTTGACACGTTTCGATGGAAATATTAAAACAGTCATAAGAAAAAATAAGTCAAGGCGAGAGAATAACAGATACATAGGGAGCAAAGTATAAATTGGTTTATAGGAGAGGTTAGATTGACCAACTACTTATTTCTAAGTACTTATAATATATTATCCCTCCCCTACTTCATCTCGCTAATAACATATCGTAACGTATACGTGCAACAGAGATGCTGTCGGGATACGACAACGGGTTCTTTTCAACCTTCCTATGCTTTCAAAATAAATACGATCTGCAACAAAATACCCACATTTCCGACATGGTTCTGATGGCATTAAATGCCCTTGGTCTCTTTCAAGAAAGTTAAAAATTAAATGCAAATATCCATTAATTTCTTCTTTCTTTGCGCATCAAGCTCAGCCAGGTATCTACATACCTTTCAAATCCATGTGAATTTTGCTCATTCGCAATTTTTTTTGGCCAATAACATTTAAAACTGCAATTTTTTGTATGCTTAATAATCTCGTTGATCTATTAATGAGTCAATATTGCTAAATACTTACAAAGGATCAGTTTTCCCGTTGGAAATAAAATTACGATGAGTTTCAGGTACCAAAACGTCTGAGTTTTCGAGTTATTATCGAATTATTACATTATTTGCTGGAAAGATGGATTTACAAGACTGAAATATCGCTGAAGGTGGCTTTCAGTCCATCCTTTCACTGAGGGAAGTGGATGCATACCCGCTTCTATTCTCATTGTTTTTTTACTCCACTACGGATGTTGTTAGCTATCAGCGAAAGTAAAATATTCCGAAGCAGTTGTTTATCTAAAAATGGTGAAAATGTCCATTTGTTTCGACCCGCGCACTCTCGAGCCGGCATCTTGTAAGATGGAGA
The DNA here is from genome assembly GCA_933228895.1 of Platycnemis pennipes. Classification (NCBI taxonomy): domain Eukaryota; kingdom Metazoa; phylum Arthropoda; class Insecta; order Odonata; family Platycnemididae; genus Platycnemis; species Platycnemis pennipes. The sequence goes on along the minus strand of OW121854.1, from coordinate 118,348,394 downwards.
TGCACTTTCCACACTCACTCCTCCGTCGTCCCACAAAACGATCGCTCGTGTGGGCTGAGATTCTTATCGTGACGACGCTTGAGAGGATTTGAATTAATGAGGCGTTGTCCTTTGGCGATCGAAGAAAGTCCGGGGAAGACTCAAAATGCTATCAGGTCATTTCGTGGAATAGCGGTTTCACACCTCTTCCTATTGAATTCCTTAGGTGAAGACGCGTAGTGAAGGGCTTGAAATCTGAAGCAGAGAGTAACGGGAATAAAGAGCGTGTGCAATCAGTCGAGCCGTACCGGAAATTTGGGTCAGTATCCTGAAGGAACGCAAAAATGAATAAAATTGCATGAGGCCTTAAAATTCAGAAATCAAGTCAGATAAATAATGACTACTGATGTAATATATTTCTATGCATATCAGTTGAGATTGATACTCTGGATGAACGTCAGTCAGCACCAGTGGCTTCGAGATATGAAAGTCAAACAAGAGTTTTAGTGAGACCAGCTTAGTGACAAAATAATTATTGAATGCGTTGTGGATATTTTTTGGAAAGCTTTTTTTTTGCGACAGAGAGTGAAGTTTAAAATCCGTTATTATTCCATACTAATATCACCGATGTCAACTATGTTTTTCAACGATAATGAATCATTAAGTAGATAGAATGTTTTAGATAATAATACAGATTACATATCGAATGTCCAGAGAAGGAGTTTCCGAAGACTAATTTCCCGATAAGGTGGACCAAGATAACGTGCGCGTTATAGGCCCTCTTATTTTCTTTTTGCAATCGAAATGCTTCCATAATCTAATACAAAAAAACGGATTTTTCTTCCTAACGAATTTATTTCTTCACATTGCTACACAATCCACTCCAAAATAATATGAACGGTTGGAAGAAGTTCTTCTCTAAAAGGACATGCTCCTACTTCAGTTGTTGGAATTCTTGTGGATATTATATAAAATCTTCTCGGAACCAACTTTTTGATACTCCATCACTAACAAAAATGTTGTTACCAGCAATAATAACTGATATATAAAAAACACCAAAGGAAATTGGTCGTAAATGAAATTTTTGTCAGCGGTGGAATTCATTGAGGTGCCTAGTGACAACAGAATATAGTAATAAAATAATCCCATGCATCATGTTGATGCCCTGATTTGGATCAATGGTATATCAGACTTCCCATGTTAATTATTTCAGTCTGCACCACCATAAAGGTACTATTAGCGATTCCATGAAAATAAATTTCACCAATCGACATTAAAACCGAATAACTTGCTCCAAGAGTATATTTTTAGTTTGCAATGTTCTTTCTATTTACGCTATACTTCTTTCGCTTCTTTTACACATAAATTATTTCCTTTACTTTCATTAGCCCCGATTTTCCTCGTATAGAGCCTCCGAACCCAATCACCTATTATTAACTCAGTCAGTGTACTCCATCTTCACTCGCCATTAAATAGTGCATTTGCTTGGAGACTTGACTTTCAGTCGTTCTCTTGGCGTGGCCATTACAACAAAGCAGATTCACACTATCTATTATGCCGTATATCCAACCCACAATCTTACAGCAATTTGAACCGGCTTGACTTGATCGTGGGTACGAATCCATTCTCGGGCATTGACTTAGTGCGTGTCTTAGGATCACTACCATGCGTAAGACGGCACAATCTAACCTCGGCAGTTGGAGTACTTCAACGCCTATGTGGGCTCATTCATTTAAGAGTCTCTCATAATTATGTAAACCCTACCCTTTCCCTCATATATATCGTACACCTACATCTACACGATACGCTGCAAACCACCGCGAGGGTGTGTGGCAGGGGGTGAAGATCACCAAGCATGCACTACCGACATGCAAACAAGCAACTATAGGGTCTCATGCAACTAGATTGTTCGTAACTATAGTATTTAAGGGATTAATTAGTGCATCATGCACTACAGACTACTCTAACATATTTCCCCTACCTATCCCTCTGCTATGCTGCCTATTCTGTTCTCTTATAGTACGGAGGAAAAATGCCATTTTGTATCTATCGGTACGACAGTCTATCTCTCTAATCTTATTTTTCTGGTTGAATCTAGCATAGTACGTAGGGGTTTCTAAAATGCATCTAACATCTTCAGTACAGCTATCCGATTTAAATTTCTGCTAGCGATTTAATCTGTACCTTAACTTACGCTCTGATTATGATTCCCACCCTAATTTTTGTATTAGTTCTGAAATACTAATCAACCTATCGTCAAACCTTTTAACGAACCTAGCTGCTCGACGCTGCACACTGTCTAGTTCTCTGATCAAACCTAATTCATTCGGATCCCATACACTGACTGCATACTCAAGGTGGGGCTTAACTAGGGAAAAGTAACATCGCTCTTTTGTCTTCTCGTCACATTTCCCGAGTACCCTTTCTTTTTCTCTTCGCTCGGCCGCATATTTGCTGGATGTGTCCCCGATCGTTTGGACTATTAGGAAAGTTTTAGCTTATAGTGTTGATTAGCCAATGGAGATGGTGGCATTAGATTTGACGCATTAGATAATTACGGATTCATAAAAAAAACAAACAGTTACATCGATTCATTAAATCCTGCTCTATTCGGTAGAACGCTGAAAAATAATGTTAATAACACACGCAATATCATTCCCATCTTCTCTTACTAATGAAAAATATTTCGCCCCAATAGGAGATTTTGAATGGAAGCCAAGTCTCTCCCTACTGCCAGTTTCACTAGTCCAATACTTTCCAAATTTCACCTTCTATCAACTCGAAGCCGAGACGCGATGTCAAGCAATGGTCTGCACAAGAGGGGCGACGAAATAACAAGGCAGACGTTAGGTATTCGCGGATAGCCGTCCAGCGAGATAATCAGGTGCAGGAATTCATTATTCTCCGCGACTCGTAAGTCATCTCCTCATGTCTTCTACACCCGTATGGAACCCGAGGCGCGCCCTCTTCACGTTTTAATGGCACGTTGTCTCATTTCTCCGCTTCAAACTGAGGAATCAAATTTATGGCGGAGTGCGAAAGAGGGGTGGGTTGTGGTCAGAAGGTTAGGGAATGACGGTGGACCACCAACGTTCCCCTGGTGACGACGGGAGGGGAATTGAATAAACACGCATGCGTTGTTGTTCCACGTCGAAAGCGTGTGTTTAAGTGATGTTGGACTACACGGGCGAATGGGTGTCGGCCCTCCCGAAACTCTCCAAGAGAAGCAAATCACCTTTTCTTTTTAATCGTCACTCGCAGGGAATTAAGGCTCGTCGCGAAAATGTCACTCTTCCCCCTCCCGAATGCTTTCGCGCGGCCAGGAAGTGTTACTCACCCTAACCTTTGCCGACGAATGGCCTCCATATTTGAGCAATCCGTTGATGGCTTACGTCATCGACATCCCGATCCAAAATCTTCAACTGCTTCCCGTACCGAAGGCTTAGAAATCACTTCAGTTTCGGAGTTATTAATTTTAACCTCAGACTTGTCAGGATATGCATCGACATCAATGTCACCATAGAATTCTCCAGCTATAATAATCTGGTTTGTGTGCCTTTTCCAAACAATGTTTTGTTAATTTGCAAGTTCACACAAATGTATCCTAAAATTCAACACTTCTACAATTATTGCGCTAGTCCAGATTGTCTTATTTAAAGTACGGTAATCTTTTACATACACAACTTCCCCGACATTAAAATTAACATGTCTTTGGCCATGATGATATTCGATTTGCCTCTCTCTGCATTTACCCACAAAGGGCCTTGATAAGAAAGATAACGTTGCCCTCGAATCGTGAATGCGAACGGACGTTCATCCGATTTTACTACTCATAAGGAAGGGGATCAGGTTGACGTAGTGGCCAAAACACTAGCTTTAAAACCCGAGGACCTGGGTTTGTATCTTGGCTGTGATACGAAAATTTTCGGTGTGATTCCGGTCCCTATAGTAGAGCCTAGGTACCTTAATAGCCCAGTGAGTAGAGCGTTTGCTGCTTACCGGATATCCCGGGTTTGAATCCGGAGAGACCTTTGGACACATCTAACCAAATTCTAGCTGTTTCTTTCATCAACATCTTTCCCTTAATTTCGTCTACCTTTTTCCAGGTGTAATTTTCTTTCCTTCCTTTCCATCTAATTTAATAACTTTCCTACACGTTCAGTATTTTTTAAGGTCAAAGTCCTTGATGTTAAAGTTTTATTGAGGACTGCAAATCTGTTAACCCGAATCATTGCAGAATTTTTGTATAGGTACTAAATCATTTATGTATTGCAAATTTTTATATAGGTTTTGTAAGAAAACATTTTTTGAATTCGGATGTGGACAGATTATAATTTCTATGAGATGTGTTGTTGCATTGGTAACTAAGAAACATTCCGTAAAAATAATGTGTGCCATTGAGCCCTGTATTTCGAACCGAAATATTATTAGCTTTCGTGTAATTTATAGAAGTCCCAATACCTTCTTCCAGCACGAAATGATTATCAAATAAAAGACATAGTAGGATGAGGATATGCCATTGTAATAAAATGCCTTAAAAGCTTATTAAATATAAATATAACTCCACCTACTCCTCAGACGAAATTGATTCCACTCTTTCCTTTCAAAGTTTTTGCGATCAATATTTTTAAGTTTTTACGATCACTTGGAAACTTATGAACTGAACTTATCAAGACGAAGTCTTTCAAAATACATTCTACAACTAAATTCATTCGTCGATACTTCCCTGCTCCAATTTGTATGCATTTATTAAAGGTCCTTACACGTGAAGAGTGATGGATAGGGAAGAAATTTAATCAGACTTGAAAAATGCTTTTGCAATTCTTGATTTTCGTCACATAAGTTTTTCTCTCTACACATGATGGACTGGACAAAAAGTCCGAAAATTAAGTGCATGCGTAAAACGAAATGAAAGGCAGAATTTTCCTCTGCTATGATTCTCTCAGCACTAACGGAACATGTATATGGAAACGCTTGAATGCCGTGGCATTCTACTGCTGCCAGTTTTCGAATTTAACCGACGCCGACAATATCCCGTCTTTCTAATAACTCAAACTTCCGCATTTTAAGCATCAAGATTTCTTTTGGAAAATTCTCTTTGACACATTAAAAAAAAGCATTTAAACCAAGGTAACGAATCCTCAGAAATCGGCAAGAGCTCTTCGGGATGGTACCACCTCGGGCGCTCGAAGAGGTCACCGAAGTTTTTGAATCTCATTAAAGGATGATGTCTCACTTGATTGGAACGTGGAGTTTAGGAGATTATCGTAATGGACCGTAAAGAAAAAATAATTGCCATGTTCGTGTGGGAAGTGGCGAAAACCGATGCGAAAAAGGGGAAACCCTCCCGCTGGGGCATCTCCATAAAAGTGAAACGGCTCCTCCATCGACAGTCTTGAGGGCGCCGAGAGCGAAGAAAGCCGAGACTGCGCGATTGCAGGACGCGCGGGAGAAGGAAATCCCTCGCGGTGTGATCGTCATATTTCGAGACTGAGAAGTAGCGGTGCACGGAGCATTTATGGAGGGTGTATCACGTGATGACTGAAACAAGGAAGGCATCAACACACAGGGGCGTGAAAGTAGGGACTCCACAGTGGGGAAAGAGGCTTAAAACGTTAGTGCGCATTAAAAAACGTTAATTGAGCAGTGTTGTGAATAATAGGGTAGTTTCCTTCATCAAATAAATTGGAATTCATTAATTTCGATATGTGCCCCACCATAAATACATTCATTTTACGCAATAAATTTGGATTGGGAAATCCCAGTTTACTGGAGAATTAAATTTTAATTTTAGTTCTTTTGAAAAACATTAGAAATGGCGGGGTGCGCTGTCTTGCTGCTGACGTAACAGATATATAGCGAGCCATAGGAAATATTCGTCTCCTGAACTTTAAATTGCATTTCAGAGCCCCTCAGCTCTAGTGGTGTAATAATTGCCTTTATAGCGTGAAGTTCGAGCGACTATAGGCCAGCTTCACGGTGCGCTTAGTTAAATGAATACCCACTGTTTTAAAATAAATCAACTGAATAAATAATTTCTATTTAATAACTAAAATTTAGTCATAAAAAATTAATGAATAAATATACCTCAGATAATAGTTAATTACCTTTAACGGAGTGCACCGCCAGCTTGAAAGTACCCGCAGTACTACTAAGTGCAGGGGGGTTGTGCTTGAAACCGTCGTGATTATCTCGAATGGGTAATAATATTGACACGTGGTATAAACACGAATGGTTTGCAAATTTGGTATGTTAAAACCATTGATTAAATCCTCGTTTACAGTTGTGTTTTATCTCATCTGGGGGCTCTATGGTCGAGGCAGATGAGAAAAATGCAAGTAAAAGCAATTAATGATACTGTAACCAGCGATTAAGACACAATAAATCTGCAAATCATTTGTGCTTGTACCACGTGACTCCTTGGTTACCTATTCGAGATAATCCCGATGGTTTCAAACACAGCCAATGTATATTTTACTCGTGAATTTATTGACGGTACAACTAGTTTCAGCTCTTCTGCGCCATCATCGGGTACAAAAAGTACGGTTTTCTCAGTAACAAACTTATATACGAAAGAAAGGAGGAGGGGCGGGGTGTATTGGTGCGTTGGTGATGAGTGTATAGGGTGGAGTGGGAGAGGACAGTGTGAGAGGATCCCCCCAGGGTGGGGGGGGGTCATATGTGGGATTTTTAGAGGGAGCTAGGTAACAGGTTTCCGGAGGGGGGGTCTTGGCCATGCTTGTTGCTCCCTTGGTGTGGGTGAAACTTCAAGGAGGTTTCAATACTGTTCCTGATGATGTCGCAGAGGCACTGAAACTAGTTGTACCGTCAATAAATTCACGAGTGTAAATATACATTGTTATTTTTCTATGTCCACATGGATTTCCACATAGTTAAGCCTGAATCCTTCGAACCAAGTGGCATGTTGAGGAAAGAGTGTCACGTTACACGTATCTATAATTTACCGGCATGCAATAGTTTGCCGTCGCGTTTTCGCACCGATAAACTGTTTCACAAATTTTAATTAATGAGAAAAAAATACTTCATGCCATTTTAAAATCGAAAAGCCTAAATAATTACTCCAGATATTATAAATGTTGATAAAGACGGTAGCAAAATAATAGCAAACTACCGTATTGTTAACCATTAAACAATACCATTACCAGGGCCCTCCATTGCCTTCCATATCTATTGGTGTACCTCACTTGAGTCCGTTTCTACTAAATGATTCTTACTTGTCTTCAAGCATCTACATCAATATAATACCCTGTAAGCCACCGAAAGGGTGTGAGGACGGGGGTGAATCATCACCAAGCATGCATCATCAATCAAAGAGAATGAAAAATATTACTCCGTGCATACACTACTTAGGTGCAACTGAGGGGCACAACGTTACCATCCCGAGGAAAATAGTGGACACGCAGTTACGAGACACGTTAAATGTTAGCTATAAATGATATCAATGCTAGTGTAAACAAATTAATTAAATAGTTATGGATTAGTCGGTCATTTCTATAAATAAATTAAATAATCAACATATATTTCCTGGAACATCCATGAGTTTGTAGTGTTAGTACAAGCACACATTTAAAAAAATCAAAACAAAATTTCTTCATGAAAATCTATAATATCTATTCTGTATTCCCAATCTACCTTCGCTGTTATCTGCTTACTGTCGCTTATTGTTGGCGGAAAAAATTAATTTTTGTACCTCTTTGCCTTACTATCTACCTTTCTAAATTTACCAATAGACCGTTCAAAATCCTCATTCTTTCCTTGTACCCCATTCTTAACTCACTTTATCTAATTCATATTCCATCCCATTTGTAGTTTCTTAGCATCTTCCTTCCCGTCTTCCCATCTGTAACTATTTTCATTTTTCTCCGTTTGTTTCATTAACCTAGCTAGTTTTTTCCATCACAAATGCCTCATGAGTTTCCGAACATTGCAAAAGGTTTTTCATTTATAAAACTTGACGTTTCACACAAAATACAGTATATCTTTAGTGCCTTTGATAAGATGTCCCTTTCATCTCCAATATGGTGGTTTCCTTCATCACAGAAGGCAGCATTCATTAATTGCGTATCGTCCCTTACGATAAATGCAAATAATTTGTATAGATAAATCCCAGTTTACTAGATAATTAAATGTTAATTTTAAGTTCTACCTTAAGTTCCTGGTGTAAGAACCTACTTACAGCAGGAAATACAAGCATAAAAGTAAGGAAACAGTTCATCAGAACATACATCTGGAGCATTTTTCTTTACGGCAGTGAATCATGGACGATAACAGCAGCGGAGAAGAAAAGGGTAGAAGCATTTGAAATGTGGTGCTACAGAAGAATGCTGAAGATTAAATGGATCGACCGAGTAAGTAACGAGGAAGTGCTAAGAAGAGTAGGAGAAAAGAGAAGTCTGCTGACAACTCTAAAAAGAAGAAGGGAAAACTTAATCGGCCATATCTTGAGACACGATGGCCTGATGAAGACTATCGTCGAGGGAAAAGTGAACGGGAAGATTGGAAAAGGCAGGCCTCGTATGAGATATATGGAACAGGTTGTGAAGAGTGTAAAAGAGAAGAATTACGTCACAATGAAAAGGTTGGCCGATAGAAGAATCGAGTGGAAAGCTGCGTCAAACCAATCCTAGGATTGTTGACCAATGATGATGATGATGATGATGATGAATTTTAAGTTCATCTGAAAAAGCTTAGAAATTGCGGGTCTGCTCAGCCTTGTTGCTAACATAATAAGTATGTATACATAGTGTACGTTGAAAGGCATAGGGCATAGGAAATACTGAAGTGAATACTGACTGTTTTTAAATGAATTAACTGGGGAAATAATTGTAAATTACAAGAATAGAAGTGTATCATAAACTGAATGAATATTCCTCCGATACTAGTTAATAAGTTTTCGCAGACTGCAACTTCTGCTTAGAAGCGTCCGCAGCCCCTCCTAGCGGCTGGGAGAGGATAGCGTTTACCTACCTTTGACGTCACACGTATTGACCGGCATATAATAGTTTGCCGTCGCGTTTTCACGCCGTTGAAATATTTCACATTTAATTAATGATGAAAAATAATACTTAACACTATTTTAAAATCGAGCGGCTTAATTTAAGTACTACAGAGGTTATAAAACTTTGAGCATGACATTAAAAATAAATAGGAAACTACCTTATTCCCTCCCACATTAAACGCTTCCATGAACTGTATGATTATTTTTTCTCTCTGGTGGCATAATGCATTTTCATATAAATTCCTTTCAACTACATATGCTGGATGCTTAGCAAGCCTCCTTGAGGGGGTGTGGCAGGGGGCGAATTATCACCAAGCATGAACTGCGTACTAGTAGATACTAACAGATAAAATAAATACATACTAGTAACTAGTGATAATTACTTTGAGAAACGTATTAGTTACGCATCCACCTGCAGCGTACCACTAAATGATCAGTAACTGCGAAGAAATTTAATTATTATTAATATATTATCCATTTTTTTGTTGAATTAGGTTATGATTCCCATCAGGCAAAAAAGGATGCAGTGAGCATGAGTTGATCGGTGCATTTATTTTTACTACTAAACCACCTACAATTTACCCATATATCTGGTTATTAGGTTGCCATCAAAATATATTATTGCTCGCCGGAAGAACGTTTCAAATATAGTCATAGAGCATTCTTGACAGCCTTATTTGTTTACCTAAGAGTAATATTATGAATAGAATTGCCAAAATACTGACCGGGCTACCACTGCCGGCTGAATACTAAAATTTGTCCTGTGTAACGCGAATTAAATATAGAAAAACAGATTCATCACTTCTTCTGGATGAAATAGGTGGCCAAAATTAACATTAACACACGTCCTTCCATGCTGTCTAGACACTAAATGGCCATATTGCATTTATAAGACGTTAAATCTGATTCCAAGATTATTAAATCATGGTTCCTGGAACAATGATTGAATATAGCTCAAGAAACCATGCAAAATATGGCTCAAAAAAACGTACTTCCTGGAACCATAATTTACTAATATTCCCATAGAATTAAAAAGCACTCTGTAAATTAAGATTTTAATCCTACTTAAATTATAGATATTCTATATCTGATTATCGTATTTAGTGAGTATAATATGGTTGGCAATTTTTATTCCTGTAAATAAGTCTCTTTAATTAAAAATTTGAATAATTTAATGGACCTTTGTTTTGACCAATTGGATGTGAATCTGGATGTTCTTCGTGAGGATTAATACCACCGGATCGACTGGCATTAAGAATATGAAAGTTACATCAATAAGGAATAAAATAGGCTTACAAGTGCGTGAGTATGAATGCATGTTTCTTTCGACTCACTCCGTCCAAGGGCCACAAAACCGTCTCACTTAATTGGCTCCTTATGAGTTGTTGTAGAGCGGCTGCGAATTAGCCGTAACCGCTTTACCCATGTCCTACGTGGTTATGTCAAAACGCATATGCATTCAATGACTTTTGTGATTTTAATGGGAATCTGAACCACCCTCAGTTTTTCTGGAATCCGACGGTACCAAAATAATGGACTTGAGTTGTGAATCTAAGTCTGCGATTGTAAGAGGAGGTGGAAGGGGTCGGAAGAAGTGGAATAGTGAGGAGAAAAGAAATCAGGATTTCGGAGGCACAAGTGGGAAGAACCAAAGGAGAGGTTAATAACATTGGGCATGCTGTGTGCCTACACAATAAGCCATTAACAATCATAGTTAAGAATACTATTTGTCCTTATAACTGTAATAAAGTTTGGTATATATCACCTGTATCATTTTAGGCTATTTTTTTCGCAAATTATACTATTATACATATATAAAGAGACATAATGAGTAAAATATTGGTGGAAAGTAGCAGAAATATGGTCCAACTTAACTTCAAACGAATAATGCTAGTGGGGTATTCAAGGCTGAAAAAATAAAAGGAATGCATTTTTTCATTGGCCCCACCCAGCTTCGTCAGTCAGTGTGCTAACCTTTTCATGACGACCATTCACTCGAAGTGGCTATTTAAGTGAGGACGGAGCTCAACTCACACTTAACACTTACATATGGTAAGAAACCCTATCCGCGTAGCACGAGTCGTTTTTATGTCATGTTTCTAATGCATTTTCTATGCTCTGTTCCTTCCTTCGTACCCGACGCCAGGGAATAGCACTGCACAGTCTTGTACACGAGGGAGTTCGAAGAGACCCAGATTACGTACCATCAGCGGCAGTTAGGTTAGTTACGTACCGGTCTGGAAATCTGAGGTTTTCCTCGGGTCTTTTTTTAGAAGATAATGACACCGATGCCAAGAGAGGTTTAAAATATAAGACTCCTATATCGATATTTCGGTCAACTGTGGTGACCATTAACGGGGAAATAGGATTGAGAGGCGCTTGCCTCGGGAAGAGCTCAGTGTAAGGTCGCTGTCCAAAATCAAATGGGTGTTAGGAGTTCGGTATCATTATCTTCCAAAATATTTCTCACAGCCAATAAGCTCACTTTATTTTATGCCTAAAGGTCTTTGGTTTGAATCCCGTGTGGGGCAGTATACTGAGTATGGGATTATCGTAATTCACAGCTTAGGATTTCGTTAGCTTAAGAAACGTTGTGCTCTACTCTATTTTTGATCTGGTGGTGATAGATGAGCTACCGAATACAAATGCCGAAGTTCTAAGGTCCAAGCCCATTAAATTCACACATCTAAATAGGGTGGCCTATATTCCATTTAGTGGTTTCTACGCAAGTGGTTTCCATGAGAGATCTGATACGAAAAATATAGGACCACTTGGGCTTATCTTGATATTTCCGAGGTCATCTCCCGGGATTCAAATTCGAGATCTCCTTTCAGCAGCTCAACGCTCAACCACGTTATCCTTTTCACTAGTTGTAAGGTAGCTTCGTCAGTGAAATATAACCGCAGCAGTTGAAACACCTTAAAACTTAGCCCTACTACGACTTCAGCCAGATTTGAACCCACGATCATCATAAATCTCATCCGAATGTTCTAGTCACTGGGCGTACACGCCTGACCATTTCTGTACAATCCTTTTTATAGCCAGCGCGATCAGCTTACTGCAAGGTGGAATGTCGTGACACCGAAGTTACTCTCCCAACGGAGGTGGGGGAGTTGGCTCCTCGTCATAAGTCACGGAAAGGCACGGTCGAAAGGGAAATCCCGTTTCCCCGACCGTTGGAATGGGTGTCATTGCAGCTTGAATTCTACCGGACCGCATTATTCACCCCACCATCGCTCCGTTCACTCTGCCGAGGCTTCCCACTGAGCAGCACGCAGTCGCTCGCGTGGGTGAACTTGGTTCCGATTTGGAGTCCCGGGCGGAGAAAGTGAAAGGGGTTTGCGAGGGAGATGCCCGCTCGGGTCAGAGGTCAGCGTGAGGGCTTTCGGGGAAATGGATTTTTCGGAGTGAAGGAAAGGAATTGTCGTACTGATAGATTCAAAATGGAATTTTTCCCCCGTACTTTAAGAGAACAGAATAGGCAGCATAGCAAAGGGATAGGTAGGTGACATATTTGAGAGTAGCCTGTAAGTGCATGATGCATGTATTAACCACTTAAATACTATAGATACTAACAATCTAGTTGCATGAGACCCTATAGTTGCTTGTTTGCATGTTAGTAGTTCATGCTTGGTGATTTCACCCCCTGCCACACACCCTCGCGGTTAGGCTTGTGCGATGAATCGATTAATCGAAGTCATCGACGATGATTTCAGTCATCGCGGTGCGATGACTGAAATCGATAACGATGAATGTCATCGACCATCGACTGCGATGAGTCGATGAGAATCATCGATGTCGATGACCGATGAGAATCACCGATATCGATGAGTCGATGCAAATCATCGATGTCGATGACTCGATGAGTTGATGCGAATCATTGATGTCGATGAGTCGTGATGTGCTGCTGACACGAAAAACGCTACCACTGCTGACGACCCCTTCCTGGCGGAGCTGCACAAGTACAAGGAGGGCCCAGATTTATCCAAATCGTCGAACGTCCTGCATTGCTATAGGGTAAGGAAGGATGTGTATCCCCGCCTTCAGAAGTACGCGAGGAAATTACTCTGTGTTCCTGCCGCTTCAACGTCATCAGAGCGGTTCTTCAGCGATGCAGGAAACGTTGTGTTGGACGACCCGCCGATGAAAATGAAAATGCGGATATGAGAATTGTATTATACCACAACAAAGAGTTGTTGCTTGATTTGTAACTTGGTGCTTGTTTCCCTCTTATAAAATAGGCCTTGTCCTTCTCAATTAAGTTTGATCCAATTCAGTCTTCACTTAATAGCCAAACCAAACTGCCAACCGAGATATCTGCACCGATCATCGATAGTCATCGATCATCGTAAATCATCGATCATCGACATTCATCGATCATCGACATTCATCGATCATCGACATTCATCGATCATCGACATTCATCGATCATCGTAATTCATCGATCATCGATATTCATCGATCATCGTGTGCACTCTATTCGATGATCGATGACGGCCATCGTCATCGAAGCATTTCGATGACATTTTTTCATCGAAAATCGATGACTAAAATCGGTCATCGCACAAGCCTACTCGCGGTGGCTTGCAGGGTATCGTGTAGATGTAGATGAAGGAAGTATGGCGAGTCGGCGAAGAATAATCGGGAATTCGTAGAGTTCGGTTAGAAACAAATTTTAAGCAATTCACCATCCAGGTCATATGTCATTGTCTAATCTAAGTAAGCTTAATCCAAAGCAACGTTGGGCCCGGACGGAGGTTGGATGGGTAACCCTCCTCCATACCTCTACCGTGATGCTCTTGTCCCCTGTCTGCAAGTGGCGGGCAGGTTAAATATGGGTTGGCACAATCGATCTTAAGGGGTCTAAGTACCAGGGGGGCTCCAGAGGGCCCCCGCCCACCCCTCCAATTTACATTTACAAGCTCTATCCGAAGGTGAGTACCATCCATTACCGAGGCTGGATTCGAACTCACATCCTTTGCGCTGTAATTCCGGTGCGTTACCTACTGTCATAATTTAAATATACTCGTCATTACAATTCGCATATTATCTTCATATTTATGTACATAATTCTTCTCTTTTAAAACTCTCAATACTAGATCCATATATTCCATAAGAGATGTTCCCTTGACTTTCTTCCCTCCCACTTATCCCTCGACGATTGTCTCCAAAAGACCGTCACTTCTCAAGATATAGCCGAGTAAGTTGTCCCGTCTTCTTTTTAATGTTTTCAGAAGCTTTTCTTCTCTCCAGCTTTCCTCAGGGTGTCTTTGTTTTTCATTCGGTATATCCATTTTACCTTCATCATTTCTCTGTAAAACCAAATCTTGAATACTTCCAATCTTTATTTCTCTGCGACTGACTCTCAACACCCTTGAATATGAAGTGGAAGTGGCAGTGCAAATTTTTCAGCAAAGATGGAGCCTCGAGCACGATGGAACACCCGACAAACATTCATTCAGAAAATTTATATTGCAATGAGGCACTGGTTTACAAGTATGACACCAATCCTTAGTTATAATCATTCCGAGAGGCAAAAGAGGGTTAAAAAATTAATTAAAGAAACAGATATTTTAGGAGGTGGAAGTTTTTGTATTTGCGAAGCCGAATAATATTTGGTGATGGAGTATACAAAGGATTGATTTTTAGTTGAGGTCTATGTCGAGAAGCTATACTTACGAGCTTCGGACCTTATCCTATCCCAGCCCCCTGCAACTTCCCAAAAAAACTGGGCCCCTTAATGTCCGTTTACTTCCAGTACTGGCCGTCGGGCGCTACTGGTACTCTCGTCCTACTCCTACAAGGGACCTTATGGGAAGGTCTCCTATTTATGTGCCGAGAAACGTATTGAGTGTGATTTATGTTTTAATTCCTGCTCGCATCGAAGGAAAACCATAATTGCTGAAACAAACACCTGAATATTTACCGAATTTAGGAATCTTTTTTCCTGTCAGTGCTACTTACCAACATAACTTTACACAAATCAAGTACAATTTCTTTCCATCAAACATGTTAAATACGACTTGGTTCTATTCCACAATTGTAAAAGTGTGGAATTTAATAAAGTTCCTCATTCAAAATGCATAAAGCTATAGTATTCCACACCGTGCCGCAAGTGACATTCTCAATTATTTTTCCAATATGAGACCGAAAGGGAAATACCAACCTCATGATACGTATAATCAACTATCGGCAACGTAACTTTGTGATGCACACTAATCGCGATGATAAAATTTGCGTAGTAATTTTCTACTTCTCTTCGATATCGCTTTCTTAAGTCTAATGTTCTGGAATCTTGACTACCTCTTACAATGATATTGTAACCCGTCAGGCCAGCAACATGAAAAAAATAATTAAATAACAAAGTGTTTTTCCCCTCGTAACCTCTTTATTACGATTTTGGCTCAGAAAAACCACATTCAGAGAGTACCTTAAAGTTTCTTTTTGGATTTCCTCTTGAGGGCTGAATATTGGGTAGCAGAATTGATTAAATAAATATTAGTAAATCAAGCAGTTTGTGCATTGTTTCTCACAAAAATTTACGTCATATAAAATTTGGACAGTTTTTTCTTCATTGAATATTCTATGTTAGCCTCAGAATTACGTGTTTGCAAATTTCCTCATTCGCATGTTAACATAATAATGGATTATGAAGGCCATAACATCTTAACAATGTTTTGATCCAGAAAAAAACAAGATTTTTTTGGAGGATATCACTTATAGCAAGTTCAAAAACCTTTGCTTTCATATAATATAAAATTAAAACGTGTTCCGCGGAACGTACGAAACGAAATAAATTTAAATGTTGGTGCAAAAGAGCGCCTTTAGTTTTTAGCTCAACTAATTTACCCACTGGTGCACCGAATTTACCAGTGGCTTTAGAAATTCTGAGCGGAACACTGCACAACGTGAATACTTAAACATTTGCTTTGAAACATAATTTGCGTGATAAATTATACATTGAACGACTTCAGGGAGCGCTTAGTTAATGATATCAATACGGTGGTAAAAAGTAAGTTCGTCTATTTTCCGATAACGCAGTAGTGTACAGGGAAATTCTATGCTCAAACGATAAAGAATATTTAAATGATGACCTACAAGCAATAGAAAAAGGGTGTGATATATGGGTTAGAATTAATTTTTAAAAAATGTGTAGTAATGAATTTTTGAATAAAGAATTGTTCTCCTCCTATCATATACAAAATAAGTATTAATGAATTAACAAACGAGGAATCCATTAAATATCTTGGAATAAGACTAACACATGATCTTTCCTGGGGTAAACACATAGCTACGTGAAATAATGGGTCAAACGAATCGTAAGCTGGGATTCGTCAAAAGAGTACTGGGTAAATGTGACGATCATGTACGAGAAATCAGCTACATTTCTCTTGTTAAACATCATGTAGAATATGCTACTAATGTATGGATTTCTACGAAATCGGTCTAAATAATGAACTTGAACGTGTGCAGCGAAGATCGGCAAGATTGTAAAGGGAGGGTACGATAACCTTATTAGCGTAACCAGCCTATTAAATGAATTAAATTTGGAATGATTGTCAGATCGCAGGTTGAAATTTAGACATAATCTCTTAAACAAATTCCAAGACCATATTTTTAGTGGTAATGTTAAAAATATTTTGCGAACCCCAACTTACTATGGTAGACTGGACCATAATCACAAAATTAGTGAAATTGATAGCCGAACTGACGGATTAAAAATGTCCTTTTTTCCTCGTACAATTAGGGATATGAATAACGGTAAATATATCCATTACGAGTGTAGCAATGGATAGCGTTGGTAGCTGCATGTTGGTATAAGGACTTGAAGCTTACGCAACTAACAGCATGTTTTTGCATGTTAGCTTACCTATTTTTATCTTTTTTTAAATAGTGTAGTTTAGAACAGTATATAAATACTAATCCTTTTTTTATGCATGATATGTAGTGCATGTTTGGTGAGAATTCACCCCCTGCCATACACCTTTATGTTGGCTTTCAGGGTATTGTGTAGATATAGATGTAGTCATGATCAATGATGACTTCTTCCACATCTCTTAACCCTTTTCTAGCCACAGCCCTCAGTTTTTCCTTGAGAGATTTCCTCAAGTCTTCTTTGTTTTTATATATTTCTTTGATTTCATGCAGTGTAATCAAGAGATACAAAAGCTTTTCCTGAAGTATATATATATATATATATATACTTCAGGATAGGCCCTATACTACAATAATATCGAAGAGAAGTTGATAAATACTACGCACATTTTATCATCGCGATTAGTGTGCATCACAAAGTTACGTTGCCGATAGTTGATTATACGTATCATGAGGTTGGTATTTCCCTTTCGGTCTCATATTGGAAAAATAATTGAGAATGTCACTTGCGGCACGGTGTGGAATACTATAGCTTTATGCATTTTGAATGAGGAACTTTATTAAATTCCACACTTTTACAATTGTGGAATAGAACCAAGTCGTATTTAACATGTTTGATGGAAAGAAATTGTACTTGATTTGTGTAAAGTTATGTTGGTAAGTAGCACTGACAGGAAAAAAGATTCCTAAATTCGGTAAATATTCAGGTGTTTGTTTCAGCAATTATGGTTTTCCTTCGATGCGAGCAGGAATTAAAACATAAATCACACTCAATACGTTTCTCGGCACATAAATAGGAGACCTTCCCATAAGGTCCCTTGTAGGAGTAGGACGAGAGTACCAGTAGCGCCCGACGGCCAGTACTGGAAGTAAACGGACATTAAGGGGCCAAATATTTTCTATTGACGGCATAGGAAGATGCAGGGGGCTGTCCTATCCCCATCCCTTCCATTCCTATCCTTATACCTTTCCTCCCGGTCTGAAGCGCCTATTAGTGCGGAAACAGACTTGAAAACACCCATAGAATCTATGTCGAGTTGAAAATGATTGAATTTAACATAGGGTAGTACTTCCTCTTATTCATTACATTTATTAACCTAACTTTCCCTACTTATTTTGAGCCTTTGTATGAGCGGCTTTTAAATTCTCGCTTACGCAGAATGTAATAAAGGCAATTACTATTGGGTACACCATCCACCTAGAAGGTGGACCTCTTATCTTAGTCTCCGTCTTCAACGCCCTCATTTCACCCGAAATGACTGACACTTCATTTCCCACTAATCCGTCCGTTACACTTTTTCCATTTCCCTTTAAGTATTCATTTTTGTATGCTTAAATGGTTCTCGTGTTCTTCCGGGGATTCAAATCCTTTAAACGCCTCGCTCAATGCCGAACCCTCCATTAACCTTTTCTTTATTTAGTGGATCAAGTTGTTGTGAAAAGCTCTCTTCTGTGGGTCTCTTTTCAGCTTATTTTCCTAAAATCGTTAATATCTCGCCCACCCTTGTCTATAATTCTGCTTAAGGGAACTTATTGTTTCATTTATTCTTGCTGATTCATGCTCCCCTTGATCTTATTTTTTTCTTACAGAATATGATAGTTATGCTATAGTGATTATTGAGCTACCCATATTCCTCTCATTTAATATGTAAGCGTTGCAATTGGGTGGCTGAATGGTCTTCTGATGCTTGGTCCTGAAAAAGATCTAGCCCATTCAATTTTATAACCCAATAACCCTATGTTGTAAAAAAAACACTAACGTTCCACAGTAAATTTCATAAAATTGATATTATTAAAAGTAGTATCATTTTTATTTTTCTGTGACCCTCACCTGTTATTTTACTAAAATGTTTGTGGACCTGGTGACCAGAGTTGTTGTAAGCCCTCTCCGGAATAAAAAGCTAAAAACTCTTATTGTACAACAACCGCAGTTCGCATATATTGACAAATCTCAATTGCAGCTCTTTTATTCTTGGCAATGACGCAAATGAGTTAATGTGGAACTGTGCTAGGTGTTTTTCTTAATGAAGTTTGTTTCATCGTTCCACAGTGAATTCCCGAACTCCACCAATTTTATTCTACTACCTTTATGCACTTAGAAGTTATAAACACCACGAACTAATAATTGAAGCGAATCAAATAGGGCAGGGCTGCCCAGACGCTGGAAAATGCACATTTGCAAAACTGCGCGCACAGGTGCACTGCGCGGCTCATGGTACTAGGTAGCCCTGATATACAGTTCTATGTTACGCATCTCCTCAAAAACTACGGAACCAATTGAGCTGAAATTTCGTAGGATTTTAGCGTGTACACTAGAAGGTTCTATTGGGTATTTTGAAAAAGACTGAGGGCCCGAGTTCGATTTTTGGAGCCAATTATGTATTTACATTGGTTTAAATGGACTTTTTCAATTTATGGTAGCACAAGAGTTTTTTATTTCGCTCAGTAAAATAACTAAATAATAATCGATTTCTTTCATTATGTCTTTATTTAATATGAAAATGTTTAAACTTTCTTATTCTTGTAACCGATTTACACTTTGTCGTCGATATTTCTAAGAAATGTGTAATTTATTTGGAAAAATACTGTTTCTTTCGGTTCTTTTCCGAGCGTTGCTAAGGCTTTTGCCATTGTCGTCTCCGAAAACATCCGAACCGGTGAACCGAAAACCGAATAGCCCTATAAGAGAGCCCTCCCTTCGTGCGCAAGAAACTCTGTCATTGTTTGCACCTTGCACGGGTTCACTGTGCGGCGCATGCACGCTGGGCAGCCCTGAGGGGTCATTTTGTAATCTCACCTTTTTAATGACTCTTTGCGGGAAGGCTGGAGATCCGTTTCGCTCTCTTAATGATCGGCTCACGAACGGTTCGTGAATTGCCAGCAACATTGTCTGGGAAATAGTGATACAAAATACATATACACAGATAATTCAAGCTAATGATAAAAGAAGCATTTCAAACAAAGCATACCTTCAAGTGCTGGAGTTCTTCACGTTGTGCAAATTCCAAAAATACAATTAAAATCGTTTCTATCTTTCTCGCACTTGTTTTTTTCCAACTTCAGCTTCAAGTGGAAACGATGGTGGCTGCATTTCACGTTCTTTATGAACATGAGATGGGAACTAATGGCAGGCGGAGATAATGAAACGGATCAAGAGTCGAAAGATACGGATCAGAGCGGATGAATCGTTTAAAAGACCAGCATATGACCGGCAGTTCACCTCTTGAGATCCGAAGATGGTCACGCCGCCTGGGTGGCGGAGTTTAGCTACGAAAAAGTGACATTTTATGACGTATTCTCACTAAAGTGAGATTACAAAATCACCCCCCTGGTCTAGGGTGATTAGTGTTCTGTGAATATGAGGCGATATCGTTGTTTATTGCGCCAGAGCTCACCCTCCTGAGAAAATGTTTTTTTCTTTCCTGGAGAGGCGTCTGCCGTCTCTTAAATCTGGCCCCTGTCGGGATCAAGGTGCTCGTTAGACGAGAGGAGGGAAGGACGGAGGGAAGCTTTCTCTGGCCCTTGTCCAAATGAAGTTGGATGTGGAGCCGCATTACGGGGTCAAAGGGCAAGACGCCGCCGCTGTCCTCCCCTGATTCGGACCCCGCCCCCTCCCTCCCCCTTCCCTTGCCCCGAACCCTCTCCCCCCCCCCTCTCTTGCGAAAGATGAGAATGGGTCGCCCTCTTACACGCGCGAGGAACAGTGCAGCAAGTGTGTATGTACAGTCGGTGCAAAAAATAAGCAGACTCCAGTTTGGGCACCGATTAAGAATGAACCGTAATACCTACACGAGTGAAAATTACATCAAAGTTTAGCTCATTTTATTCTGCGTTTAACCATACCTACTTATTGAAAATTTTTATAGCGCACCTCTGATATTTTTTCGCGATGACAACTAAGAAAGTACTGGTTTTTTCCGTTTTCTAAGGGAGTTTCAATTATCGCTCTCTTTGACCGTTAAAGGCAAAACGTTAGAGTTCAAACGTTATGAAATTTTAACACAGCAAAAAAAATCCTTTCCTATTATTATTCTAAAATTTCAGGTAATTTCATTTTGCCATAAAAAGGTTGTTATTAATTTTATAAAACAACTTTTTCTTGGTAATGAATTATCCCTAAAACTTGATCTTGGTCTTTTTTTAAAGCTCTTTGCAGTCGTATTGTGATAAAATAAACATATTTAGTCCAAAATATGTGTCCTATTTTTAACGAGTTAATAAGCAACGGAACATTTTCGCGGCATTTACCGTAGTAGTCACCGAAACCGTTCCGATGCCTTTCGTACCCAGCCGCACAATGTGAATTAGCAGCGACAGTTTCCACGTGGGCCAGTTTGCAAAGGTGAATTATGTTGTCGATGTGATTACAAGTGCTTTTGGGTCATCAATGGATATTAGCCATGAATAATATAAATTCAAGATTGATATGGATATACCGCATTGATGCAGACCATGTTCTTGGACCATGTTTTAATGGATCGCCTAGTTTCACCGCATTTAAGAACTAACAATTCCCAATTGCAAATGACGAACAGTAACTACGCATCATCTTTGGATCATCATCACCAGTCAACAATCCTGGAATTGGATTGACCTAGCTGTCCACCCGATTTTCCTAACAGCTAATCTCTTCATATTTACGTATTTCTTCTCCTTTACATTCTCCATCTGTTTTATAGAGTTCTATTCTAGAGTTCTATATATCTCATTCGAGGTCTTCCTTCGCAGTTCTTCTCGTCCACTTATCCTTTAGTGATTGTCTTCATCAGGCCATCGTGTCTTAAGATATGGCCAATTAAGTTGTCTCGTCTTCTTCTAAGACTTTTCTGCTGACTTATCTTTTTTCCTACTTTGACGAGGACTTCTTTGTTACTCTCTCGATCGATTTAATGTTCATTATTATTATATAACACCATATTTCAAATGCGTATCTTTGGATGGAACTTGAGAATGATGAAATTTTATGTCCTTGAAAAATTCATGTTTCAATCGATCATGTTATAATGCGACAAAATAAGTCATAAATAAATGCATTCACCTGCGGATATTTGCAAGTATTTCATGACCTCATCAATCAAATCAGTTTTATAGTTAATCATCACTGTACAATTTACTTCACATTTCGTAACTATTTAATGTGAAATTTATACACATAAATTGATTATTTTGTCCAAACCAAATGTAACAACAACAATATAAGCGTAGATGGACGTAAATTACTTCATTCTAATACCCTTCTTATCTTGTCATGACAGCCTTTAGAAAGACAATATTACCGCAGAATACTGTGAAAGGTCACCTCTTATCTTCCTTAAACGATTTCCTCTGCTCTACAACTAAGCTTCGTTCACTTCCAGCCCTAGGCATATAAATATTGGTTTCATCTAGATCCCCACTCGATTCTCGTGTGAACCATTCTCATCATACTTCTTTTTTTCACACCCTCCGTCACTTGTTCTATCATCTGAGGCCTGCCTATGCCGTTCTTCCCGTCCACTTGTCTTCGACGATGGTCTTCGTCAGGCCATCATGTCTCATGATACGGCCGATGAAGTTGCCTCCGTTTACTTCGTTCGCTTCCTTTACTTCCCATTCTAGACATCTTATCTTTTACTTTTATCTTTAGACTTTTATCCGCTCAGACTCATCTCAGTCACTCCTTGCATCCTCAGTCACTACGAATAACCACCGATGGACGAAGTAAAAGAGAAATTGGGAAAGTAGAATTGCCCTAGCGAAAAGTGCATTTTACCAGAAGAAGATTATGCTTACAGCTGCAAATACAAGCGTGGAAGTGAGGAAACGTTTCATTAGAAAATACACATGAGAAGTCTATGCTGGAATCATTTGAAATTTGGTGAATGATGAAGATAAAATGGATCGGTAGAGTGACAAAAGAAGAAGTCTTAAGAAGAGTGGGAGAAAATAGAAGTCTGTTGAAAACCGTGAAAAGAAGACGGAACAATTTAATCGGCCATATCTCCCCCTCGACCTCGAAGGCAGGCCTCGCTAGCAAGTAGTTAAGAATGTAAAAGAGAACAAATACATTAATGTAAAGAGGTTGGCCGATAGAAAAATCGAGTGGAGGGCTGCGGAAAACCAATCTTAGGATTGTTGACCGATGATGACGATGAAGATGCAAGGGTATAAATATCCATTTTTCCAACAATCCAAAAGTGACAGGCATTAGTTGATTCTTTATTAAGAATTAAGTCCAATTAACACTTCTGATTTCTGATCATGATGTAAATTATCACTTAATAGATGACGAATTGTTGCTCACCCAATTGCAGCTAATGCCTAGTGTGGAATTACCTTCTTTCACCAATCGTTGCGATGTCTGGCAGTCATTTCTGTAGGTGAGCTCATTGATGCATACCTATCTCATAACCCGAACTCTTTCCGTTGTGACGTTTGATTTTGCTCAAAGATCGAATGAGATCCAATAATGACATTATTTTCGATGTCGCTCAGTATTATTATCGCGGTATCTTGGATAGAGATGCTAACTTGGTAACTACAATGTTTGGATTCACTTGAGATTGTAGCAAAGAAGCTGATATGCCACGTTGCCGAGGGTCGCAATGACGATCACCATTCCGATATAACTCTTTCATTTAAATAGGTTTTTAATCAAGTATGTACGTTGGGGCTTGAGTACTGCAGTTCTAGGCAAGAGAATATGAAATGTTCTCCACAGCCATCTCACAAATCCACCTCTGCTAGCGTTGATCGTTGCTTGGAGGATAAATAGCAATAAAAGTCCGAAGGTATAATTATTAGCAAAGTTCGCCCATCTTATACAGCTTTAAATCAAATGTTCTATCGTTTTCATGCGAAAGGTGCTATATTTAGCATCTCTATTTTATCACCATATATCTGACGCAACCATCCCGGCGATATTTTCGCAGGCATTCGTTGAGCTAGGTGACGCGTAACCGTACCGTGGAACGGATAATATTTGTAATCGATACGTATTGTAGTTTCTCACTCCTCTTGCGACACTCTATCCACAAAAGGTTTCCGTCTAAACCCAAGGTAAAAATGCTCAGAACCATGCAATATGGATAGGTTGGATGACTTAAAAAATAATTTTATTTTTTATTAAAATACGTCTAATTGATTTTGTGAACCATTTGGAATTCAAGGAGTAGAATTTGGCTTAGATAATAATTTTATTCATGAGTATGCATCTTAAAAATTCCAGCAATCTATCAGACATCATGGCCTAAACTTATATTTTGCCTCTTTTTTTATTGCGTAAGCCAGATTTTAATGTACACCAAAGGTTCATTCATTCAAAATTGTCCGAAAAACGGCTCACTTAAGTGAATAAGCTAAGGTGGTCAAGTAGCAAAACCTTTCACTATCAGATAATGACATCTTACTTTATTCCAGGGAAATAGTAAAATCATTTAATCCGAAATTTTCTCTCCTCAACAAAGACAAGGGAGACGGATCGAATGGCTGAAAAAATATGAGCGACTACTGTTGTCTTTTTGTCGACAGGAATTTCACTCTACAGTAATGAACATGCATCCAAAATATGCAAGACTGTTTAACTAGACATCCAAACTGTAATTGCTATAGCATCTAGGTAGCTGTTCTCCTCTAAAATATTCATTTTAGTATATTACTTAATACGCTGTCACTGAGGGTTATTACTTCAATATCAATCGCTTTCTCGTCGGCGTGTAGGCACTTTCAATGGTCTTATAGCTAGATTACGAGTCAGGAATAGAATAAAGGATTATTATGAATAAGATTATTCCTATTAAATTTTTAACTATCCACAGACAAGTGTCCATCTTCTGTAATACTAATGAATAGATTAAAAACCAATTTGAAGATAGTGAGAGTATGAGTTCATAGGGAAGCTACTGTATTCACGTTAATTACTCTGAGTGAGGAAATTTATCGAGAAAAGAACATGTTGTAATAGGCATAGCCCGATTAATCCTAAGCTAAGTAATTATTCCGTAGGAAGTCATCGCCATCTGATAGCTTAGAAATTTCTCCGCTATTCCCATAATTTAAGCCTTTATGCTAATCGAATTTTTTGCGTGCATTTCTCGTACACTTCAGAAAATCTCACACCCGTGTTCACTTTTGAATCAGTGGATGTCTTTAAGACGCTCGGCTCAACATTCGTTTTCGTTTAATCGCACCATTCAAGTGGCTCTGCGCTCTTGTAACCAACAAAGGACAGAGATCCTTTTCGATTAAATGCCGCTTCTCTTTTCTTGACACTTTGACGTCGATCTTTCGTGTAGGAGGCGTTGTCCTTTCGATTAGCCGGTGTCGTCCTCGCGATTAATCGACGTCATTCCCCCGTGGCGGGTCCGTCATCCGCTGAGATGCCCTCTCTCTCCCTCCACCCCCCCCTTCCTACTGATGCTTTCACAATAGCATTCCT
This sequence comes from Platycnemis pennipes, assembly GCA_933228895.1. Taxonomy (NCBI): domain Eukaryota; kingdom Metazoa; phylum Arthropoda; class Insecta; order Odonata; family Platycnemididae; genus Platycnemis; species Platycnemis pennipes. Next base: position 118,323,105 of record OW121854.1, on the reverse strand, counting down.
ATCGATGTTTTGACATCGACGTATATATTTGTGCTTCAAGCGGGTCTCATCCTCCGCCCGGCGCCAGCGCGATGTCTTCGCGACGTTGTGTCACTTCGCCGGGACGATGCAACCGTCTCTCCTCCCCAACTCCATCCCATCAAGCTCCGCTGTCCCGTTCCTTCCCATAAAAGAGTCCCACGTTCACCGCCTCTCATTAATTAGAGGCGCTATAGGAGACACCGTGCATCCCGGGTTGTTCGAGGGGGATGAGGTTAGTGCGTCGGTAAGGAGATACGCCAGCGCATAAACATCGCGGGGGTTCACCCCGGCGAGGAATGTCGCGGGGTGCAGGATTGTGTAAAACTGCATCGTCCCATTCCGCCGCCGTCAAGTCACGATTCCACCCACGCGCTTGAATTTTACTCTTACCCTCGCTCAGCATCTGCCTTGGAGTTCTTTTTCCCTCCTTGAGTGATGGCATTCTGAATTCGGTTGTGGAAGGAAAGAATAATATAAATATGACCTATAAAATTAGTAACACGAAGATCGAAAACGCTGTAACCATAAGATATTTAGGTGTAACAATCACTGAGGATTTATCGTGGGGAAGACACATCAGGGAAATATGCGGCCGAGTGAAGAGAAAGCTAGGATTTATAAAAAGAGTACTTGGGAAATGTGATGAGAAGACAAAAGAGCGATGTTACTTTTCACTAGTTAGGCCCCACCTTGAGTATGCAGCCAGTGTATGGGATCCTAATGTATTAGGGTTGATCAGAGAACTAGACAGTGTGAGGCGTAGAGCAGCTATGTTCGTTAAAGGTGTTACGATAGGTTAAGTAGCGTTTCAGAATTAATAAAAGAATTAGGGTGGGAATCATTATCAGAACGTAGGTTAAAGTAGAGATTGAATGTATTAGAGAAATTTCTATCGGATAGCTTTACTGAAGATGTTAGGCACATATTTGAAAAAATCAGCGTATTATGCTAGATTGAACCAGATAAATAAGATTAGAGAGATAGATTGTCGTACCGATAGATTCAAAATGGCATTTTTCCCCAGCACTATAAGAGAACAGAATAGGCAGCATAGCAAAGGGATAGGTAGGGGAAATATTTTAGAGTATTCTGTAGTGAATGATGCATGTATTAACCCCTTAAATACTATAGATACTAACAATCAAGTTGCATGAGACAATATAGTTGCTTGTTTGCATGTTAGTAGTGCATGCTTGGTGATCTTCACCCCCTGCCACGCACCCTCGCGGTGGCTTGAAGGGTATCGTGTAGATGTAGATGTATAGAATGCTAGAAAAGCCAGTCAGAGGGAGGAAAACGGTGGGCATTTTACGTATGCTGCATACTTACCTGAGGAGAGAAATGGTTTAGGGAAGAGAATGTTCATGAGAAATGGGGAAGAACTCAATCAAATCCGGGAATGGCAGTTGAAATTCAAAGTAAAGCATAAGGAAGCATAAATCGATGAATAATATATGTATACGGCCGTCATGACCAGTTAGGCAACGCTGCGACGTAGTATTACCGCAAGGATCGCTGGTTCAAAGTCCGTCTCTGGATGTCATGTTTGGCTAAGCTAGGTAAAAAGGCACAACACGTCCCCTGCAGTTGTATCTTGAAGCCTAACTACGTTAAGAACTTATAAGATACTATTCTCTATATTATACACTAAAGCAGAATAAAAAATCCATTAAGATTTGAGCCAAATCAATCGATATTCAATAAAACGGTGGCGTTTTTTCATTTACTGAAAGAGTTTTGATGATTACTTTTTCATGTATTGTAAACTTTTTTATGTGTGCATTTGAAACTTACTACATTTTATTAAAATTTTATCTTCAATGATTGATGAATTTTAGTATTTTCCATCGTATGGCTGAGCATAGCACATGAATATTATTCCATAACCATACGGTTGAGCGAAATAAACATAATCAACAACATGAATTAATCACCATGAAAATAATGAAGAGTAGAAGCTGAATTGAGAATATAAAAAAAAGTATTTGAAGCGCAAGAAGGATGATGGGAAGATAATATTCAAATTTTGAAGTGGGACGAAGCACAACCATAATTGCGCGAATGTAATGAGGTCCTCAACTGTCAGAAATGGATGAGAGGAGAAGTCAGATAAAGAAGGTGTGAATGAGAGATAAGGTTGCCCTGGAGCATGGGCTGGGAGAGACACGGGCGAGAATTAGATTCTTGGGGCAAACGAAGAAGTGTGGCAGTGGGAAGAAGACGGTTGATGTGAGAAGACGGAGAAGGTCAGTGGACGAGGGTGTGTGCCTGTCGTGGGAAAAGAAACTTACCGGACTGAAACCTTGGAAGGTTTCTGCCCGGTAATCCGGAAAGAGAAAGGGAGGAGATTCCCATATTTGAGCATCGTGAAGGGAAACAGAGTGCTTGAAGTGATGCAAAGGGGGACAATATCGTGCACAATGAGAGTGAGGATACGCTTCAGGAGTCGACCTCATTGAACGACGAGAAGTTTTTTCTGGAACCGTCTCGAGCCTCCGCAGCAACCATCATTAGACGATGAGACGATAGTTATGGAGTTACATTGATAATTATATAAGTATTACAGAGGTTGATGTTTTACTTGGTTTTTTTTATTATATATGCTAACATTCATTGCAATTCCAATAAATAAAATCTAATAGAAATAATGGGGGCGTTTACTCGGAACTTAAATCGCAATTTTGTACGCGAAATCGTTAGATGGAAACGAAAAAAGAATTTTAGTGAAAAAATTAATCTTCTAACCACAACCATTCACTCATAAATCCCAAATTTAAATAAGCAAAAGGTGACGCCCACCGAAAAATCTGCTTTGATAGCATTGACGTCATTTTCCTCCCGTCATTGACTGCTTTCCGACGGTTCTCGGAGGGTCTTCTCACACAGATGCTGTCGCAACTGCTCCTATTGGCAGAGTCTGCTGTGTCCCCCCTTAATCCGTGGTCCCCCCCCATTGCGATGAGGCGAAGTAGCTTTGCGGGCTCAGTTGTGATTGGACGAAGTCGATATACGTCAGAGGTTGCACCACGCCCACTTTTCCGAAAGGATTAAAAAACATAAGATTTTCGCCTCTTATAACTCGAGAAATAATTGACTGACAAAAACGGAAAAATACGGGTCCTTTTGTTTGCAAACTCTATCAGATTCGGCGATTTAAAAAAATGGTAAACGACCCCATTATATCCTGGTATCAATTCAGATTAATTTAATGCTTCTTTGCAAACCATAAAAATGATGGGATCGTGGTTACAAAACTTAAGAGGAAATCTTTTTAATTAATTGCTGTTCAAATTAATTAAATTAATTTTATGTGGAAATAGTAAATTGTTATCAAATATTCAATGAATAAATAGATATCATTATTGAACCCAGTATTCTCTCAATATGATATTTCTGTCACATTTGGGAAACGGGTTCGCGTTTTTAGGGTAAAGTATTAGGGGATTCTAGTTGAAGAATTCTGGAAATACTAATCGATCCTTGATCTAGAGCATGCTTCTTTACGGCAGCGGGGCACAGACGGTGACAACCGCGGAAAATGAAATACATGAAGTAAGGATATAAGATTTGGTTTACGTAAGAATAATGAATGTCAATTAGATTTACCAAGTAACAAAGGAGGAGACTCTAAAATGATTTGAAGAGAGGGAATTTTGGTAGAAATTGAAAATTGAAGATAGACTACACTATCAGATACAATTTGAGGCAGTAATATGTCATGAAGTCGACCGTTGAGGAAAGGTGAAACGAAGTATGGCAGAGAAAGGCAAAGGAGAAAAGAGTTGTATGGAGTTTGGAGTGAAAGACGTCATTTCATGAATTATGTTAATATGAGGACTTATGCTAATATGAAGTCTATTCCAATAGATGGAACGGAGATGTTGAGTGGAGAGCTACGTTCAACAAATTTGAGAATCGATGACAAGTTCTGAAGGTTTCGCAGTGTTTATGAAGTTACTTAGGGCCACTCCTATTGTGGCTGGATGTCCGTCCATAGATTTTGTGACCGGGGTCGCAATTCGAGCGCGTGGACCGCAGTCTAACGGTTGAGATGAATAATAGCCGCCGGGCACGACCTCCGCCTCCACTCTCACGGCGGAGTGAGATTATTTATGGTTTGGGGAAGAGGCAGCGTCAGGAATTCTGCTTCGATCCGGAGAAATTTGTTCCCGAGTGACCTGTGGATGCGGGTTAAGGTGATCGTTGTCAGAGACGTCCTTTACCGACCTTCTTGTTTGTACTGGAAATTAAGCGTGAAATTTGGCGTCGCTCAACGTGCTGAGAGAGATTTTTATATTTCCTGGAAACCCTGGCGTCGAGACAATATATTTTCACAAAATGAGCGTAATATGTTGTTGGAAATCATCTCATTTACCTTTTATTTATTTTACGTAGTCTAATTTTAATCCCCAATCGCCTTCTTCCCTTTTACGCAAGGGTGTATGTTGTTCCAGGGTTCGGAGAAAATTTGTATCTTGGGATCTTTAGGTAGATGGTACTATAGTGTTAGTTTCTAAAACTTCTGTTACCCACTCAGTGATTCGATACACTGATTGTAAAGCTTCATCATCATTAGCATGTTTTTGGTGGGTCCTAAGCTTGAATGTACAGCGTTCACTTTTCACTTAAAGTGCGTGGGGAGAGGCAATGGTTCCTAAAATAAAACCATAAAAATGAACCTAAAAGTCAACCATTATAAGATATAGTGTTAACAAAAAAGAATTCCCTCTCATTCTTAAAAGATTTATAAATCTTCATTCATTCTATATCTTTACAGAGACGAGCGTAAATCTGAATTGTAGCTAGAGTGCTTCCGTCAAAGCACAAATCCTTAAAGTGATTCCCAATAAAATTATCGTCGCAAGCATTACTTTCCGTAACCGTTTGTTGATATAGTCCCACGTTGCCGTCTCTTGATATTATGGATTTGGCAGTGGCAAAGAGTAGCCTAGAGAATTGTAATGCCTTCATCAACTTCTTTGAATCAACTCAGCCCTTTTGGGAGCGGGTACGAGAAGAAACGACGAAAATTACCACTTTAATGGTGGGATGATGGTTTAAGCCACCATTCTCCTCATCCCTGGAGAACTATCCATTGCTGTGATGATCCATAAATCTGCTGGTGAAAAATAACGGTGTAGTACAGACTTTAGCTCAGCCGATGGATGGTTCGTAGCTGTATAGGCAATCCCTTCACATGAGGGCAAATTCTGATCTCATCTTTTGGAATAAAAACAGAATGCTCCATTTTACGCCTCTTCGAATCTCCTTCCTCAGTTTCCGTGCAAACGATCCCTGTTCTCTGCTTTCTACTGCCGGGTTTGCCTTGCATTGTACCTCCCTTCACCACCTTCATTATTGCATTACTTCACAATAAGTCCTCCATATACGGTTGTTGCCTGCTTCGAAATTACCTTACCTGGAATCTTTCCTTACCTAATATGTTTGCGTTCTCTGATTTATTCTTGATTTAATTTGGCGCATCTTTTCAATAATTATTATTTCCCAAGCTTTGCGCCGATAGTTTTCCAATATTCACTCCAAATGCTGTGCCCAAACCGTACTTATTGTTACTTATCATATAGTTTTTGTTGGAGGCTCGCATTTCCATTTCAAAGTTGCTTTCTGATTAAAAACGCGAGGTGTCTGATTTCAATGAAGCCACCACTTATGAAAGAGACTCATAAATTATGTCCTCTGCGTTTTAAAGCTGGATCTCGCCACGATAAGATGAGCCTCTTACGCTGCCATTTTCGCCTTTATCAATACAATTACGAAAGGAGCTGGCGTTAAGTGCCACCATTCGGTAAAATACGGAGAAAACGTGATTAATGTGCCCGTCATTACTCCCTCCCCCTTCCACAACCAATCTCCCTTTTCATTCTTCCAAAGTGAATCCATTTCCCTCCTGCGGTCGGGCCTTTATTAGCTCTCTATTGGACGCCCCTACCTCTCTCCTACCCCCAACTTTGGATCCCTATTCAATATCCATCGGCGATTATCTCGGCTCGGATTGCGTGTGTAATGCCCGTAAGCAGGTTTCGCGGACGGGGGCGGCGACGAAGAGGACTCATCATCGGCGGCCCCCGACCGACGCGACGACGGGGGCCGCGCCGCTGCGCTGGGACCCTTGGCTCCGGCCCAAAGGAGGGGCCCTGAAGAATACGCGTGGAGGGATCTTGGGGGCGTTTTGCAACGAGAGTTCGTCGCGAGCGAAGGCGGGAATGGGGTGTCACTCAAAACGTCCCGTCACTCTCCGACGCGAAAGCGTTCATCAAGGGTCGCATCGTGGCCCAGTGTGTTGCGAGGGGGGTGGGGGAGGGGTGGACGTTTAAACCAGCTACGTAGCTGGTTTATACGACCGCCCAGGAGAAGGAGAGGAGATTGAAAGAAGTCGTATCGTTTGGAGCCAGTGGCAAGTCAAGGGAGTGTGGAGAATGGGACTGTCCCGTTCACCACAGCTTTCCTGTAGGAATTCCAGTAGAGAATTAGACACATTGACCGAAGTCCGATCCCGGCTCTCTCAACATTACACAAAGTGATTTACCCCATTGGGATATTGAGCAATCCTGTTTCCTTGCGGATGTACGAGGGCTTTTAAGGATTCATAATGCATTAGAACAACTACTTTATTGACAAAATGCCCAGCGAACTGCGGTATGTAGCGTTCTTCATGGCGTTCGTGTGGCAGGACCGTACGCTATATTTTTTCTCATCTAGTGTCATAGAGAATATGAAGGATGAATTCTACAATGGGGATGATAAAATAAAAGAGATAAATCTCTGTGGTGACTGCTGTTGTTGCTTTTGAACTGCACAACTGTTTCTTTAGATTCCAACACATGCATTACGGTATGCATGTGTGTTGGATTAAATTTTTATGGAGCTATTGTTGCATCGATTCTATATCTGAATCCTAGGAAGGGTGGGAAAATATTGTCCGCTCAGATACTGCCAGGAAGTGTTTGCAAGAGGTTGGAGAGATCGCAAGTGACTGACAGGAAGATGAACAAAGATATCGATTTGAAATTTCGAGAGAACTAATGCAATACAACTACAGGAGGAAATTAGGAAGCAGAGTAGGGCCACTGATGGGAAGTAGGAAGTTCAATGTGTAATGTTGGAAGAAGAGTAAAGGAGAAATGGGGAAATAGAATGAGCGTTTTAAAAAGAATAAAGGGAGGAAGAAGGCATGCTGATATGAGGAGGTTTATAGCCTTGAGATGTTAACATTCAAGGAAAGTGGAGGAAGGAAGTCAAGCGGAGAAGAAGTGCTCCATTATAACGTACTTTAATCTATTGAATACTAAATACATAAATAAAATTGAATGGGGACGTTTACCGTATTTTTATTGCTAAAATGGATAGAGTTTTATAAAATAAAAAGACCCGTATTTTTCCGTTCTTCGATTCGACGATAGTTCTCAAGTTATAAGAGGCGAAAAACTGATATTTTCAACGCTTTCGGAAAAGTGAGCGTATAAAGGACTCTTACGTCATCCGCTTCATCCAATCACATCTGAGACCGCGAAGCACCTTCGCCCGATCACAATGGGGGACACACACTCTGCCAATGGAAGTGGTTGCCACAGGATCTGTGCGAGCAGACTCCCCCTCCCGTTCTTCCCAAAAATAGTCAATTACGGGAGGTGGATGACATAGAAGTTTTTAGTGCTGCTCGTTTGGTGATTGTTACCTTTTGTTTATCTTAATTTTTTATTTATGAGTGAATGGCTCTGGTTATAAGATTACTTTTCTCACAAAAATTCATTTTTCGTTTCCATTTCACCATTTCGTGAACAAAATAGTGTTTTCGGTTCCGAGTAAACGCTCCCATTAGGGGAAGGGGTATTCATAAGGCCCCAACGCAGGGGAGGAAAAGGGTGAGCACGGTTTAGAAGGCAAGAATTCTGAAGAAACATAGTGAATACGCCAACTTGAAGGGAGAATCGAGATAAGAATAGAATTGTTTCGATAATACAAAGCAGGTGTAGGATACTGAACCAAAATCTGCCCAAAATGGTAGAATATCATTGGCAATGGATTTTTATGGGGAGACGTTAAACGTGAGGGTATTTTCATTATAGCTTAACTATGAGTATCACCTCTCCAAATGCAAAAGAAAATTCTAAGAAAACCTGCTTCTGCTTGTGATTATTATTCTCTTTGTGGTTTAAAGGTTGCCTGTTTTTTGTTCATAGTTCCACAAACACTTTTGATTTTGATTTTTTTCGGGGTAGGTTTATTTACTAGGTGCAATTTTCTTGAGGAAATACCAAAACGTATGAAAGTAAAACTCTCGCCCTGAATGACTGAAGTTCGCTTTCCATATAGCTAAGCATCGTAGGTTCGCCCCCTCCCTAGTCTAAAATAGAAATAATCGGAAATAATCAAGAAAATAAATTAAAACGATAAAATGAATATTCCTCGTCGTTTTCACTGTCGTTGTTTTGCTAAATAAAATTATAATCCCAGGAGAAAATTATTTGGTTTGGCTGAGTTTTTCAATCCATCTACGGTATTTATAGATATGAAAAAAGTGCGAAAATATTTCGGCTTTGGATGGAAAATATTTTACACTATCAGATTAAAATCAAATATTGTGAATACTTTATGAGTCTGGAATAAAAAAACTGACAAATTAAATGAATAATTTATCTGAAAGGATTAACTTGATTTGGCATGACTCTTTTGGCGGATAAACTGGAATAATTCCCTTATTTGGTTTCCGGCAGTCAACCACTGGATTTCCATCCATTTGTGAGAAGTGTAATTATTAAAGGAAGATGTTATTATATCTATAAAAGGAAGAATTTTTCTCAATTGCTGTGATGATATTTTGATATATATTCAAACTCACTGACGTTAATTGCTGTTTTATGGCTTCCATTATCAGGTTATAATTATTTCAATTTGATTGTAATGAGTAATCGCTGACCTTCAAAATATGGAGCTGCGGAAGAATGCAAGTATGAAGATGGACGGTAAAGGATGTGAATGGAAATGAGTGACGAGAAGAGAATGAAGGAAGGGAAGAGCAATGCGGTCATCTCGTGGGGAAGTAGCGTATGAAATGGGAAGGTCATTCACAAAGGCAGAAACAGTTGACAACGAACAGAATCTTCATCATGAATGTCATAGCAACATGATACGAGAAAACAATGGTACTTAGCCACACAATCAAATGATTGGGGACGAAGAAGTTTGGTAAGAAAGAACTTCCTAATGCCATTGGTCTTGGTGTAGCAGGACGGAGGTTTTGTGTTGCTTCGAGTGCCTAATGGATTCCCTCTCCATATTCAGGTATTCTTATCTCTTATCGCATGCCAAATTTAGAACTTTAAAACATAGGCGGGCCTCGAAGGTGGTAAAAAGGATGCCAAAGATCGAAAATATACGTTGTATGCATTGAATTCTAATTATTAAGAGCTATCGCCCTCAATCGAGAGTTTCATTTTAGCCCAAGAACAAATGGCGTTTAAAGACTGAAGCAAGATATTTTAAAGGTTTCCTTCGTGATCTACCTGGACTGCGTATATCCCTAGACGTTAGGTGATAAATGGAATTCATTTATTACCATTGGGTATGCCAGGATAGTGATAGATGCCCACCAATAGTGGTAGTAATAGGGTACTAAAAAGTGCGTACGGGAACACTGGTAAAGACAGGTTGATATATGAGCGCTCCATGATGGCAGATGGGTTGTATGTTACATAAATGGAAAAATGAAGGAGTCCATATCGCTAGTTTGATGACGCTCAGGGAATGAATGATGAGAGCTGGATAACGATCCGGATAGAAGAGAGAATGTTGCGAGGTGAAGAGTTAGGACCAAGGAAGATCATCGTTAGATGAAATATGAATATATTAAGACATAAGTAATGACTCTTAAGCCGTATTCCCGAGATCCAATTTTCAACCAGTTTTTTTATTAAAAGTGATTTAAGCCATTTGACATGGTGGAATCGCATTCAAATGATTTTTAGTCCAAACTGTTGCATTCAACTTTTGGAACTAACACATAGAACTTGCTCTTAATTTCCATCCAGATGTACGAAATTAACCAATCACAGACTTTCAAAGAAGTGAGCATTGCTCTCCGCTCCTTTGAGAGCGATTTGATTGGAGCTACTGTGATTGTAGTGTTCATCCTCATCATCGGTCAATAGTCCGAGGATTGGTTTGACGTAGCCCTCCACTCAATTATTCTATCCAACCTCTTCGTGTTAACATAAGTTTTCCTCTCTTTTACATCCTTCACATCTTGTTACTTCTATCTCATACGAAGCCTGCCTTTTCCATTCTTCCCGTTCACTTTTCCCTGGACGATTGTCTTCATCAGTTTCTACGTGTCTTAAGATGTGGCCGATTAGTTGTCCAGTCTTCCTTTTAGAGTAGCCTTCTCTTTTCTCCCACTCCTCTTAGGACTTCCTCGTTACTTACTCGGTCGATCCATTCAATCTTCATCTTTCATCTGTAGTACCACATTTCGAATGCTTCCACCCTTTTCTTCTCCACTGCTGTTATCGTCCATGCCTAACTGCCGTAAAGAAACATGCTCCAGACATAAGTTATATTTGCAACTGTAAGCAGATTCTTTTGATGGAATTCCCTCTTTACCTGGGTTATTCTAGTAACTATTTCTTTCTTGCTTCGTACATCGTTGGTTAATGAATTTCCCAGGTAACAGAACTCTAGCGTTGCAATCACGGAACATATGGACCTGACGTAATTATGAAGCTCCTAAGACATTGTATGTACTTGTATTGGGTGCATGGAAAAGATTAATTCATATAAGAAACCTAATGCATGATATGCTTGCAAAATTAATTCTGTTTATGCACGACTTGCACAGCTAAAATTACAATTGTTAAGGATAATTCACATTCGGTCGAGACAGTCATTTTGTTTGTTTATTATTTTATCGCATTTAATCGGTTCGTCAGTTTTGAACCAAACCACCACGCCGTGGGATTTCTGTTTCATGCAAGAATTTGAATGAAACACATTTGGACCAAAATTTAGGACAACAAAATTTAATGAAGACCGACTTTAATGAAGAACCGTGGAAGACCGCGGGAAACGTAGGTGTAGGGCTGCTGCTCGTCATTTCCTTCAGATATGATCGTCAAAATGGTTGCGTCGTTTTTCCTCGAACCAGCGCGGCGCTTCGGGACTGGTTTTAAAGAGGTTTGAGCCAGACGGTACCTCGAATCCTCCATAGCCTACGGATTAGAACTTGATGCTTTTGGATTCTGAGAAACCGTGCCATTGGGAAACGCGTGAGCATCCTGCAGCTCGACGGAACGCGACGTCCTTGCTCTTCTCCCCAAGATGGATGGGACACTTCGCGGAGAGGATACAGCGAGTCGGGCGAAATGGACGGGCACTGTTTATATGGCCGGCCGCGAATTTCCTCTCTCTTTCGCCTTCTTATTTGTGTCAGCTCGCTCTTTCGAGGCTTATCTCACTCTTCAGCGCCCTTCGAAACTCTTCATTTCTCGCTCGGAGGGAACTCAAGAGTCGTGTCGGGATTATGTTTAAGTTTTTGAGAGTATCGAAAAATGGTTTCACTTTTTCATCGGCCGTCTACTCTCCTCGATAGCTAAGATTATTGGAGATGCGTATCTCTCCCAATAGAAGATTGATTGGGGGGTATACAATCGTTTATAGCCCGTATGGATGGGCTAATATCTGTTTATAAGCACATAGTTACCTGTCCTTGCCTCGTTTATTCCATTCACTTCTCGAGGAAAGTTCTTAACTCCTGTAATGTCATTTAAATACGTGTATCTTTGACAACTTTTCCCCTGTAATCCAATCTGACAGAGCCTTCTTCATCCCGTTGCTCGACAAAAGTTTTCCTTTCCACACTAACCTGCAGTAAAATTTTCTCAAATTACGTTGACCGTGACTAACCTCTCTGTGAATATTACCGCCGTGTTCTTTTTGCATTCATCAGGCTGAAGACCTTTGCTAGAAGTAAATATTTACTTGGCACTACTCTCAATAAAAACCCATACTACTTATATTTGATGTTTAAACCCAGGTCAGCTTCTGTTTTTAGACCCCGTAGGATTGAACCCTCTTACCTCATGTACCCAAAACCTCTAACTAATTTTTCCTCAAATATTTTTTTATCTCTACTTCAAACCTTTGGAATCCGTTGCCTTCGGTTTAAAAACTGCCTTCCTTAATTAAAAAATGCCTTTCTGCCAATTTTCAAGGGAAACGATATAATTATTATATTATTGAGAACTTACGCATGTATCCTCATTTTGTATGCATGTAATTATTATGTATAGTATCACTAATTTATAGTATAATTGGGAATACTGTCATAGTCGTTACTTTTTTTGCTGAAGATTACTTGATTGGCGAGGACTTTTTTTTACATACGTCGAAAGCAGAACTAGGTGTATATGTGCTTCTGTATTTCTCATATGGGGAAACCAAGAGCACATTATATCGTTCTTTCATACATTCTGTCTTCCTTATCCTCTTCGCACTCCCTCATTGCCGCATCATGTGACATCTAGCCTGTATCTATGGACGTTTTTGAATGTGACGACCTATGCATGGTGGCTCTCAAGTCCTTCGTCGAATGCACGCATGACAGATTTCGAATATGAACCCCGAGTAATTAATGATTGCCTTCATAATTTGTACTTTTTATTTAGAGGAAAGCGGATGATAATATCGTCTACCGAATGACTAGTTCTATTGACCTTTAACGTGTTCAGGAAGAATACTTCAATGTGGTAAGACTAATATTTTGTCACATTGACGCAACATTTTTTGAAATATTGGCACTTGCTATTTTGTGGGATAGGGTAATCTGGATAAAAGCTCTAATAGAATGGCGTTGCCTTACTAATTTATTAAACCCAATAAAATTACAATTTGCTGAAATAAAGCAAAGTGTGGTTAATGATTGATCTCAAACAGTATTATAATTGACTCAAACGGCTTTATCATTAAATTTGTCTCCTAACGTTCGTCAGCATCCGCCCCTTGTAACTTTCGTCTCGTCAGATGGCTGTTGATATTCATTCGAGTTTTGGTGGAGTCCTCCTCATCATCTTCTTCTGTGCTCTCGTCTCCGCAAATCCCATTCGCAATCATTCCTTACTTTCGCGTATGTTCTCCGACGCCCCCGAAGCCTAACTGGTTACTTAAGTGTTCAACTCTCTACATTCCCCCCAATGAAGGACGTAGCGTTGAAATCTTGAACGTGAAATCAAAAATATGCGCAAAAAAACCAAGCGATCGATTGTTTCTTGAAGACTTTTGGCCGAAAATCGAATCCGGAAACCCTCATCTCGGTCTGTATTTCAGCTCCACCAAGAATTTATCAGTAATAAACCAAAGCATGTTTATGCCCTTCATGATTCCCATAGTAATTAACTGAAGGCGCACTAATCTGACTCCCGGGAATATTGTCCAGCAGTTACCAACGTATTAGTCGATGATGATGCCGTGGACAAGGAATACGATGACCCCCATGGCATTACGACTGACCTCGGATCGCTAGAACACCGTTGTTGACATTAACGGGCGCAAGATTTAGAGGTGGTGCGTCTCTGAAGACAATGCTCCTCGGCGAGCCAGCCTCCCGCATTACTTTCTCGCTTTCTTTGGACGGATCGCGTGGCTCCTTTGAAACGGAAACAATTGCGAGGCGAGGAGCGATGAAAACGCAGCCGCCGCTCGACTCGAAGCGCGGGAGTTCGTGACGAAACGCTTCTGCACGCTGTCCCGCGCTACTCGAAAGGGTCCTCTCGCTAATTCCTGCCTTCACGTCTCCCGAGATTAATACCAGAAAGCCTCTGGTGCGCGAGCCAGCAGGAGACCGAGGGCACGGCCATTAAAATATTTAACGTGAGCGCGCGAAAGGGCGAAGGCTAAAAAACATACTCCGCGTTGGATTTATGCCGAGGCGCTTAGGAGCACTCTCGCGTGTGTCGTCTCCTGACCTATAGATGGCACTGAAAGTTCAGCGTTCAGTGCTCGGGAGTTGGATCATAGAGGCGCAGTGGCTGTTGGCTTTTCCACACCCCGATCGGATTCTCACAGTATACCAAAGATTCCGTGGTATCATGATCCTTCATTGTATGTCATTTGACCGGTGAAGTGCCAATTTAACCAACGCAAAAAGTGGATAAAATGGATCGACCGAATGACAAACGAAGAAGTCTTAAAAAGAGTGGGAGAAAAGAGAAGCCTGCTGAAAACTCTAAGAAGAAGACGGGATAACTTGATCGGCCATATCTTAAGACACGAAGGCCTGATGAAGACAATCGTTAAAGGACAAGTGGATGGGAAGAATGGCAAAGGAAGGCCTCGAGTGAGATATATTGAGCAAGTGATGAAGGATATGAAAGAGAAGAAATACGTAGATATGAATATGAAGAGATTAGCCGATAAAAGACCTCAGTGGAGAGCTGCGTCAAACCAATCTGAGGATTTATGACTAATGATGATGATGAAGTTTGATATACAGGCGTTTTCCTATTTCTTACCTATTCCCTCCTCAATACCAATAGCAATTTAAAATATGAATTTTGATACCTTCAATTGTATACCAACCTTACTTTTTAGATCCACCATATATTACGTTACATAAAGGGATTGGGCAGCTGTTATGGTAAATTGTCGACAGGGATAAGCTATTCGTATCGTTTGGAGAAAGCTTCACTATTCATTCATTTTTTGTCCAAGTAATAATGATGATGATACAAGCAAGAAGCAGTGAATAAATTGCAGTACTCATAAATCTATAAGGAATATATGAAAAACGACTATATTATCATGCACAAAAAAGATAGGGTTCATTGTAAGCCATACAATTATGGGGGGTCTTAGAGAACGTTCCGAAGCATTATAGGGAGGAGGGGTTGAAGGAAGTAGAATATCAGTGTTGCTTAATGTATGGATGACCGCTTAGGTATTTCCATCGAGCTATTTGAGAAATGTACTAATAGCATATGTTTCTCATCCACGTTGGTACCCCGTAAAGACGTTTTTGATGAATCGATCATGACTCCAAACAAAATGAAACTCTGAACATTGAACATAGAGTAGATTGGTATTATTATTGCTTGGTATTCCACCGTTTTAGTAAGGTTTTGATGAAGTACTCCACTTCTGGTTTTTTTCTCTCTCAAATTTCTTGAAACACCCGCTATGATACTGGCCTCTTCATGTAAGCATGCACTCCAGTGTTAAATGCTACTCAATATACGGAACTACTTTCCTCCCAGCATAGAGGGACGACTTATTGTAAGGATTTACAATATTTTTAGTATATCCCGCCTTCATGAAATAAAGCAAATTTAAATGAAACACTTTCTTTGTTCCTTCCTTATAATTTTTCTAAGTGAAGATTTGTGTCGATATATTATTAAATTATTTATTAATGAAACGCAGTGGGACGATATTATACAATGCCTCAGAAATAAATTTCACTTATTTTGAACACAGTGATTTCAAGAAGACGTTGACTTTATTATTTAAAAAACTGAATTTTCCATCATTACTAAACAAATGTACGCATTTGTATTTTCTTAGTCAATGAAAGACTAGGATTAATTCCCCATTTTAACTTAAAAAGAACTTACGAAGAATTCACACTTAACAGGGGTATTAAATTAGCATTTAATGCGCCTGAATCAGAGATCTCGATACTACCTAATTATCTATATAGATCCTTAGCATTCTACCGTTTCCTTCAGGATTTTGACTGCTCAGGGCACTGAGGGTATTAGTTTCTATGCTAGACTTGTGCCCACGCTAGAAATGAATGGACACCCTGATATTCATCCAGACGCTCAAGTATACATCGAATTACTTAGTTACCTGTCTGAGTATTCAGTAGGGTTCTCGAATTTTGGCGTATTCAACCAGGTATTCGAGAATTAACACCGAAGTGTTTAAGTAGCTGCCATTCGGGCACTCATTTCATTATTGAGGTATATATCCAAGATCATCGATGTGCTCATGTACTCGTCAGATACCAATCCACGTACTCATTTGTTCTTCAACTACCCATGTATTCAGGCACCAAATACACACCTATGAATAAATTCATATGGCCTACCCATAATTTGTGGCACAGAATCCGATAAAGGTATGAAGGTTCATGAAATAAGAAGGATTCTAAAGCATGGTATAGTTGTCGCATCGGAAATATATCCAAAATTCTGACTCCACGGAATGTGGATGGAGCTGACCATCGTGTAAGTGGCCCATCAACCAGTTTTGATTCCATCTCCGATCGTCGCTATCAATATTTCCGGGGAAGAGGCGGAGAATGGAAGGGTGAAGTGCATCGTGGGAGTAGAAGGCCATCGAGGCCATAAGAGCACGGACACTGTCGTCGGAGGAAAGGCCAAATCCCTCCTCGCCCGTCCGGAGTTATTATGAAAGGAAGTCGTAACTCAGTGCGGGCCGAGTGGAGGGACTTGCCCGACTCCACGAATCCTCCCGCATGCCAACCAAGGAGAGGCCTCAGGTTGTCGAGCTCAAGGCCGTCGGCGGGCGCCATCCTTGTCGAGGAGGGGAATCTGCCAGCGCCCAAATTGATCGTAAAAACGGAATATTACGCGGCGCGCCGCGTAACGACGCTCAGACTAGCAGCAAAATGTAATCTGGAGGAAAGGGGAGTAAATTAATGAGGAATCCTTGAATTAATATCGGAGTTTATTGTACGATTCAGTTGAAGTAAGAAGTAACGTTCCTGAGATGAGGTTTGATCATTCTGCATTAGATTTCTGTTTGGATTACTCCTCGAGTCAATGGAGGTTTGTTTTAAAGGAAAGGGAATTTGGAGAAGTCTATCCTCCTGCAGCTATAGGTGCCCTACGCGGCCGTAGATAAGACAGAAGAGGAAGAATTTTAAATTCGTTTTACAGATAATCGATAAAGATGATATAGAGATGAAGCAACTAAACAAGACTTACAAAGCAGAGCACTAGAAGAAGTGGCCTTATGAAATACGAAATAATAACAAAATATGAAAATGGGATAACCAATTAAGGCCCTTTTTGATATATAGTGGTGCAATGAGGAACTGCGTGTAAAAAAATGATAAGAAGGAATGACAAAGCAAGTAGAGAAGAATGTATAATAGTGGACTGATGCATGTACGAAGAGAATATCTGATAATAAGACTAATGATCTCTCTCTTAAGTGTCTTACCGAATTGTGTTAGGATCTGCATGGACCCCAATTACTTTCATGTGTTGTTTAATTCACAATTACTTTCTACCTCACTCATTGCTGACTAAATCTCTCTTAATTTCACATTTCAGTTATTCAACTACCTATAAATCAAGCCTCTATTTAACTGTGGTACATTTTATAAGTTCATTTGACTGTTATAATATTCTCAACCCTTATTTAACAACTTATGTTTCGAATTATATCCTAAGTTTTCCGTATTCTCTTGGTATGTAATGCCATGCCGATGTGTTTCTTTGCCTTTGCCCATCTTTTCTCTAATTTGATATTCCCACCAGTTCTCAAACATTCTCTCACCACCGTGAAATTACAAATTTAGCTTTCATTAAACTTCCGCCAGAGTACGTTGATTATGCGGTCGTACCTATGGTTCCGAATGAAGTTTTGGGCCACCGAATGCTTCACGAACGCTGACGGAGCTTGATTAGGGTGAATAGTGTCTTCAGCCGGCTCGGGACCCTCTCAGTAGGTTTTGAACACTCGCGGAACGCGTCTAACCGTTGACGAAACACCACTTCAAAAGAAGGTTGTTAAAAAAATTAGAGTTCAATCCGAAGGTATGTTTTCGATAGGTGAGGGTAGAACTTACCCCGTACTAACCCATTGGCGTTTGAAATTCATACATTCATAGGAGTGGGGCCAGTTACTTCCCATGGGTCACCTGCGATTTCCTACCTGACATACAGAAAATAGAATCGCGAGGATTTTTAGGTGGAGGTGTTCAGAAAGCTTCTGCCTGGGATTTGGGACGGGGACTGGGACCCTCCAGTCGGTAGCTCAACGCTCCACCCACTAGGCCACCACGATCCACAAATGAAATACTATCCCATAAAAAATCCACGCACCTAACGTCATTCAACGCATTTCATCTTGCAGGCATCATTCAATTAATATGTTCTGAAATATTAAATACGTTTACAACTCTTATTCCATGAACATTAATTGAACGCATTAAACATTAAAATACTCAACATTAAGACACTCAGAAAAGACTAGTGAAAAGTTTAGCATGGAGCGTTGCACTATATGGGGCGGAAACGTTGGCTTTGCGAAAAGAGGATGAAAATAGACTTAGGGCTTTTGAAATGTGGGTGTGGAGAAGGATGGAGAAAATAAAGGAGTCGAAAGGAAGACGAAAGATGAAGTATTAGTCTTGGTAGGAGAGTAAATAAATGGTAATAAAAGGGGATGGTGTTTTGAGGGAGGTGATTGAGGGAAGAGCGTTCGGTAAGCGGGGAAGAGGGAGGAGAAGAACGGGTAGCTTGGATGGAATGATGGGTGGCAGGAGGTATGAGGGGCTGAAGAGGGACATTGTGTGAATTTTAGGGGGTGGGAAGAATTAAATGTCCATTTAAAACTACCTTCACCGGTAGAATACATATAATAATAATTAAGACACTCAACAGAATGGACGGGTAAATATTGGACGTTCCGTTGTATTTTACCATTGTATCTCTAGCGGAAGCCTGTTATTAGACCAATGATAGACCAACGCCACGGAATCCTAAGACACAACATGACCTTTAATATGTTGGATGATGAGACACAGATTATCTAGAAACCTTCATTTCGCTTTCCAGTACATTTAACATACTCGAGTAGTCGAACATTTGTTAATTCAGGCCACACATTTGTATACATTTTCGATCCATTCCACATTAATCACAGTCGAGAAACTCGCAAGGTGCCGATTAAATTCCTAAGACAGCATCAAGTCTTCCTTGAGACAGCCGGGCGAGACGCCTCGCTAGCACATCGCTGAAATATTGAAAGGTTATCTCCCGAAGAGCGGAGGAAGCATGCGAAAAGAATCGATGGAATTTCGCGTACACGGAATGGAACGCCTCGCGTCGCTCACGCAGATGCGTTTCCACACGAATCGCACACTTTTGTGCTGTGATCGCAAAAGCACCGACTGAGAATGACGATGTCGTTGCGTCATACCCCTAAGAATCACTTCGAACAACGTCGACCACTCATGGATCCGAAGTCTATTGGAAATTTGTGCTTAATTTTGCCTCGATTGTCCATTCAAAGAAGTTTATGAAAAGATTCGCCAATCTATTGAAGATTCCCCGTTTGTGAAGTTGGGCTGGGCTGCCGAAATGTATACCTTTTTTTTACTTATTCCGCTAGTCATCGTGACGATGAAAACTGGACTTAAAACGTCTATGACGTCCGATTGAGTAACTTTCCATCTTTCGATGTCTCCGTGCGTATCCACGCTGCCGAATTGGGTCTGCGTGTTCGTTTGCCTGCTTCTCGGCCTGCCTGCCGATCATTCTCAGCTGAAGAGGTGGGTGGGTGGGGGAGTGAGAGAGAAAGTCACAGATTTTGAGGAAAGGGTCGCCTCCGCGAGTGTTTTTGCGACCTCATACATTTGCGGAACTCAGATGCCATTTATTTTTCGAAATTAACTTTTGCATTGCGGTTTATTTTGTTTGTTTTCGACCGATGATGGTAGCTGTTGTCTTCATGCTTGTTTGCTCGTCATATCTGCACCATAGAAGCAAAAGGTGTTTTTTTTAATGCTTGAAAGCTATGAAATTGTCTAAAAAAGATTTCTTCACTGACCACTCGCTAAGATTATGGTGATGGGGAATGAAATAGAATTGGTAAAATTTTTCAATCATCAAGGTTAGTTTCTTAATTAATGTTTTGAAATAAGTAAGAATGTCTACCAATCACACATGAATTCGATTTCATAATGAAGAAAAATAAGTGCACCCTATGAAGAGATCCTATGAACGTTGCTCGTTGCCGGTGGTGACATCACCCAAGGGCCTTTGTATAATTATATTAATACCACCGATTGCTTTTTTCAGTTATCAATTGTGTGATAGACAATTAATCATGCATAAGTTATAAGTACCAATTTTAGCTTATAATAGAGGCAATATGAAATGTGGTTAAGTATTCGTTTTGCTTCGACTCTGTGAACTTATAATATGCCTACAATTCACAGAGTGAAAGTAATAGAATCGGTATTTATGGCTTTAATTTAACGTAAGCTTAGTGTGAATTGAATATCAAAGATCTCTGAACTTTCCTGGTTTATGCTTGTCAGTCACTGTCAATAATCCGGACCTGGAACCGCACAATCAGTCGCCTATCTTCCGATTGTCTTAATTGGATATATTGAATTTGACAAACATTCTTCTGGTTTGAGTTTGCTTCGAGACTGATGGCTCCTCCTGGATCACTTCGATACTGGCATAATACATAACACGAGGCGACCTCTTGTATTCTTAATTGTATTCTTGAAAATGTAAAGAATTTTATGTCATTTGAAAGCGGGAATAATATTTTGTGCGCAAACATTCGGAAATACTTTTAGTGGATGATAAAAATTTATTATGAGTTCATCTGATAGAAGAATACGTTATGTTTATCATCGACCTTCTCGTACACACAGTCCCTCGTTGGACTTGCCATTTCCCGGTCATTATCTGATATACCGAAGTAAATAATCCTGAATACCCTCTCGATGCCGTAATAATGACAATAGAACAAACAATAGATGCGTTTTCCACAGGCTTAAATCCATTCTAATGCATATCCATTTGTTCTTCAACTTCCGTTCATGGTTTGGTAACAGCTCTTGGCAACGGTGATTATTCATTCCATTAAAATTTTTTCTGAAGACGGTAAAACCTATGCCGAATTTTGCTTATTTATTCGTTAGTTAATTAATTAATATTTTCAATGGAATAGCTCCGTAAAATTTTAAGCTAGCAAAATTTTCTTATTGCCCTAATATCTCCGCTTGACAACTAAGATTGAATGAAAAAGTATCTGGCGACATTGTCGTTAATAGAGAATTTTGTGATATAACTTTAGGGGCTATTAATGACGTGACTCTTGAGGGAGGAGGAGAGGTTGGACCTAATGCTACGATGCACTTTCGACCAATGAGGGAGGTGATCTAGACTGCCATTACGTTTATGGATACATATATTTTAAAATTCAATTTCATTAAAAAACTAACGATTATACACATAATTTACAATAAGTATGTAATGATAATTTATAAGAATCTCTATATTTGCCATTCATGAAAAGGACTAATTGGCATCGGTACTTAATTTTCAGCGGAATCTTACAGAATGTTCTGAAGCGTCATATGAGTGGGGGGGGGGGGGGGGGGGGGGGGAATTTAGGGGGCAGGAAAGGTTAGCATTCCCAACATTATATGCGGGCATAATATCAGTTTTTTTTTGGGTCAAAAGAATTTTCCAACATCATGTTTTCCATGTATTCGTTTGAGCAGATGTATTCAACTCCGTCTTGAGTACGACTCTTGTGCTTTCCGCAAGTTGTGGGTACAACTTGCGAACACCATAATTTACAATAAGTTTGTAATGATAATTTATAAGAATCTCTATATTTATCATTCACGAAAAGGACTAATTGACATCGGTACTTAATTTTCAGCGGAATCTTACAGAATGTTCTGAAGCGTCATAGGAGAGGGGGGGGGGAGGTAGGGGGCAGGAAATCCCCAACATTATATGTGGGTATAAATCAGTTTTTTTTTGTTTTAAGAATTTTCCAACATTATGTCTTCCATGTATTAGTTTGAGCAGTTATCTATTCGTCCGTCTATCTCCGTCTAGTGTAAGACTCTTGTGCTTTCCGCAAGTTGTAGGTGATACTTTTCATGTTCGGCAGCCTCACGCTGCTGCTTAATCATCCCTGCAGTTAACGTCTTAGCTCTTCACTTAATGCTACAGATGGCTCCTAATGTATTAATGGCGAAATTACTTTTCGCTTGACCCGCTCGCCCCACCAGTCTCTCCTTCGTCACCACCTGTCTGTACTCAACTCAGGCAGCAAGATAATAAATAATAATCTCTGTTTCGCATCTTCAGAGGTATTTCAAGGTCCATCGGGTCTTCTATTCGCCCCATTCATTCGCGTTCCCCCATCTTCCCTCTCCCTAGACTCAGTTTGCATTTTCGCGACAGAGAGGTGACTTTTCACCCGGCTGGAGCCGTGGGCAAACAATCGTGAAAGGGAACATCCCGTGATGAGGTGCCGAAGAAGAAAGCGGGCCGATGTCTCAATTATACGTGCGGGTTAAGGGGAAGGAATATGCTATTATGAAACTCGTTTCCTGAGATTCTCTTCGGCATTTCTTTTTTACCTCACATATTAAACGACCGGCTCCCTCGGCTTCAATCGTGCGCTGTCGAATGAATTTTAGGGTTGAGGGATTAAGCGCTTACCTCAATTCAAAGTTATCCGTTCGTCGATCATGCGCAGTTATTGGCTGCTTTAATGAAAGCGAAACACGGAACATGATGCTTCACAATTCTTAAGAAAAAAACTTAAGGTTGGGTTGGAATCACTAGAGGACGGCATAGAATTTTTTCAGCAGGATTTTAATTAGAGTTTAATGGTATCTTGGTAATGATTCTTGCACTATTGAAGCTGTTTGCCAACTTTAGTTTTTGCATGGAACTTACATAAGTTTTGAATTAAATTAAAACAAGACGATTAAAATCTTTCGCCTTACTTTGCCGAAGGAAATTATCATGCAGCAAAAATGGTGCTTTAATTTAGCATTATAGTTCTCAGCGTTAGTTCTCAAAAATTAAAATAATTCATCTTTAAGTTGAAGTATTATAGTCTGCGGCAATGAAATCATTATGTCGTATCCATTTAAACCAGTGTCAATTCCTTAATGAAGTACAGTTGATAGTGGACGCTTTGTGTCATAATCCACGTTTTGCCATTGGATTTAGTGCAGTGTAGCATTTTTTAAAGTCGGTAAAAAGAGAAATTATCTAGATTTTGAAAAGTTTCCATGCCACGTAGAAATTCTTTTTCTTTCCATGCGTATCGCTTTTACATGCTGCATAAGACTAAGGTCGTATACCCGTTTAATGGCTATTATGAATGGAAGGGAACCATTTTCTGTATTTCGCGGTCTTTTGCTCCAGTAGAGTTACACGTATAACTAACTGACAGCAGTAAAGAACTTGGGTCTCATACTCATTCAATGGTATCTAACTGCACCGATTCCAATGACTTTTGCTGCAATTAAAACACTTCACGTCTCCAACTCTCTGAAAAGCTGAAAAATCGAATGCGCCCTGGCAGCCACCAACATATTTCGCTCATCGAGGTCAATATCAGTCGCTTCGTGACTGACGTGACTCGAGTGCATCTCCTGCCAGACACCTAAGCATCACGAAGAGGGAGAATCAACCCAGCAGGTGAACCCGACATGCACTTCACCGAATGTTGACGGCAGCAATTGAATGCCTTAGCCAGCAATTATTATTTGCATTTTCGGATTACATAGAATGAACAAAATCTGAAATTCCAGGCATGATTGAGCGTAAATGGCACATAACTGCACTTGAAAAATGAGAAACTTCCTCTAAGATATGGTTTATGACGACCTGGTTTAGCTTTTTACAGCACCTTCGGGTGAAGGGCCAGGTCTTTACCTGAATATCCCATAAAATGCAAAACCTGGTAGTAATTTTCCATACCACAGTGGAAGTTGCTCATTTTTTAAGTGCATTTACACAGAATGAAGTTAATTCTATTTCGTATACTTGAAGAAATGATGTAGGTGCTCATCTACTCAGAGGACGAAATTGTAAAGCAAAGCAAAAGGAACAGCATGTAGATAAAAATCTCAATGCTCAAATTTTATGCTGGTTTGCCAGTCAGGAGGCTTTCGTGTATGTCAGATCCGATATTATTGCTTTTAATATTAGTATGATTATAAAAGTTAGGTTTGAAAGGAGAAAACAAACTTGGATTGGAAATTTTTCAGCGTCCCTTTACTGCACTATTTCTTTCTTCAAACAAATGTACTTTCTTCTCATTAATTAACACTAATGGTTGTGCATTATGAAAACTTACGTCTGGAGTATACTTATTATTGGTAGTGGGGTGTACGGACGATAACAACCGCAGCCAACTGCAATCATTCAAAATGTGGTCTTACTGTAAACTAGACAGTAAAGTAGACAGATATGAAACTGACTTTATTTGTGATGAGATTGAGACTTCTTCCATCTAATCTCTCGTCAATAATAATTACAATATTTTAAGAAAAAGTATAAGGACATAAAACTACTGTGGAAATACTGATGGCGAAATAAATTTATCTAAATATCTATAACGTGAATGGGGTTATATAAAGTGACTGGGGGGAATGGCAATGGAAGGCGTCGTATGGGATGAAGATATAGAACAAGTAGTGATGGATATGTGAAAGAGAATAATCCTCCATTCTGCTATTAAACTTTTCAGGTGGAAAATATTATCAAGAAAATGCAGAGAGATGTAATAACTAGATATGATTTTTTTTCCTTTTCCCATTCATCCTTTACACCGCGTGCATTCTTTGCTACTCATCACTACAGATAAAATTCAGAGGAGATCATCTAGACTTTAGAATAATTAGTATGATAAGGGGGTAGGTGTCACTTCATTGCCAGATACAGTGAGATGGGAGAACATTCAAGCACGGAAACAGTAATCCAGACTACGGCTTTTATAGTAGCAGAGGCCAGATGAGGTCACATCTGACATCATCATCATCATCATCATTGGTCAACAATCGTAGGATTGGTTTGACGCAGCTTTCCACTCGATTCTTCTATCGGCCAACCTTTTCATTGTGACGTAATTCTTCTCTTTTACACTCTTCACAACCTGTTCCTTAAATCTCATACGAGGCATGCCTTTTCCAATCTTCCCGTTCACTTTTCCCTCAACGATAGTCTTCATCAGGCCATCGTGTCTCAAGATATGGCCGATTAAGTTTTCCCTTCTTCTTTTTAGAGTTGTCAGCAGACTTCTCTTTTCTCCTACTCTTCTTAGGACTTCCTCATTACTTACTCGGTCGATCCATTTAATCTTCAGCATTCTTCTGTAGCACCACATTTCAAATGCTTCTACCCTTTTCTTCTCCGCTGCTGTCATCGTCCATGATTCACTGCCGTAAAGAAATATGCTCCAGATGTATGTTCTGATGAACTGTTTCCTTACTTCTATGCTTGTATTTCCTGCTGTAAGTAGATTCTTCTTTTGAAAGAATGCCCTCTTTGCCTGGGCTATTCTACTCACTATTTCTTTCTTGCTTCGTTCATCGTTGGTTACTCTGCTTCCCAGGTAACAGAACTCTTTCACCTCTTCCAGTTTCTGTTTTCCTAGTTTAACGTTGGTTTTGGCCTCTTCTTTCTTGCTGCACACCAATAGCTTAGTCTTCTTCTTATTTATCTTCAGCTGATATCTGGCTATAGTCCTTTCCATGGTTGTTAGCATCTTATTCAGCTCCTTCTCTGTCTCTGCTATGAGAGCTATGTCATCAGCGAATCGTAGCATACTGATTGTTTCTCCGTGGATGTTAACTCCAGAACACTTCTCCTTGACTTCATTGATGGCTCTCTCGATGTAAACATTGAAAATTACGGGAGACAGTGCGCAGCCTTGTCTCACTCCTTTCCTTATTCTTGCCTCTTCACAGCTGGGTCCAGATTTAATCACAGCTACTTGGTTTTTGTACAGACTGTGTATAATTCTTCGGTCATTGTAGGACACTCCAATTCCCTTCAGAATTCCAAGCATTGAATCCCAATCCACGTTGTCAAAGGCCTTCTCTAAATCCACAAATGCAATGAACGTCGGTTTGTTCTTCTCCATTCTCTTCTCTATGAGTAGCCTAAGGGCCAATATTGCTTCCCTTGTGCCCTTACTTTTCCTGAATCCGAATTGATCTTCATCCAGGAACTCCTCTGCTTTTCGTTCTATTCTTCTGTAGATGATCCTGGTCAGTATCTTCGATGCATGTGTCGTCAGGCTTATAGTCCTAAAATGTTCGCATTTCTCCACTCTCTTCTTCTTGGGATTCGGAATGATGATGTTTTTCTCGAAGTCCCTTGGAATTTCTCCTGTAGAATACATGTCGCAGATGGTTGGTTGGTTGGTTATTTAGGGGAGGCGACCGACAGCTGAGGTCATTTGCGCCATATAGGATAGGTGGGTAATTGGTTAATGGTAGGAGTTTTTAGGGAACGGAGGAAGGGTGGAGAGAAACCAGGCGTCGGCATTAGCCTTCTCTTAACGAAAGGCGCCAAGGGGACCACGGCTTAACGTCCCATCCGACGGACGGAGTACTGTACTTGAAATGCCCTCCACTAGGCACTCAAGTGGGGACCGGTTTTCCACTGAAAAATCCGCCACTGCCGGGAATCGAACCCGGGCCCTCGGGATGGGAGGCCAGTACTCTAGCCACCACACCAACCCGATCCCCATGTCGCAGATGGTTTTGTAGAGATGAGTTAATGTCTTCTCTCCTGCATTTTTAATTAGTTCTGCAGGGATATCATCAACACCTGAGGCCTTATTCATCCGAAGGTCCCTTACTGCAGCGTCGAATTCCGATCTTAATATTGATGCCCCCATATCATCTTTTTCCACTTCGCTTTCCTCTTCAATAGCTTTTGTGCTGAAATTATTTCCATTGTATAGCTCTTCCAGATATTCTTTCCATCTCTTCACTTTGTCCTCGTTTTCAATCAATATTTCTCCATTCTTGTCCCTTATGGCGTTATTGCATCTTTCGCTCCGTTTCTTGAAGTGGTGCCTCACTATCCTGTAGGCCGCTTCCACCTTTCCAAGTGCAAGGTTGCTTTGTACATCTTCGCATAGATTTTTCAACCACATCTCTCTAGCTTTCCTTGCTTTGCGACTTATTTCGTTCCTTATTCTTTTGTAGCAAAGCTGCCCTTCTTCAGTTTTCGCATTCTTGTACTTTCTTCTTTCTTCAATCAATTCTAAGACTTCCTCCGTGATCCATGGCTTCTTCTTGGCAACTTTTCTTCTTCCAAGAACTTCTTTTGCGGCTTCCTGTAGTCCACATTTAATGTTTTCCCAACGCTCTTCCACTGATTTCTAATTCAGGTTCTCTCCTATGTTGTTTTCCACTGCTTTTTGAAATGCCAGCTGATGTTGAGCCTCCTTTAGTTTTTCTACTTGCCATATATTCTTCTTTGTTTTCTTCAATTTCTTGAATTTTAGATGGCATTTCACACATCTGACACCGAGTTAATTATAAGAGCCCCACACTACACTGGTAGGCAGATAAGAGAAATACACTGCACCGAAGATAGATTCAAATATTCGTTCTTTCTCAAAACAATTCGTGACCACCACAACTTCAGGACCTGTCACACTTAAAACAGATCTTCATAAAACTTATCACTTGAAACACTCTTTCTTAACACAAACTTTTGTTAACATGAAATGAAATTGCTTACATTAGAGTAATACGGATAATGAAACAAGCAAAGATAAAATTAAGATTTTGGTTTTTTTTTTAACTTTAGGATATAAGCATGCCTGCGTGAAATGCGAGTAATGCACGTCTGTATTAATTTTTTAACGTTTCTTTGCATGTTGGTTTAAATTTAGAACTGATGATGTGTGTACCACAAGATATTATGGAAATATGTACCGCATGATATTATAAAAATAATATCATGCGCTATAGAATATGGAAATATTTCGATAGAGCGATTCTATAGCATTAGTAATACGGCACTTAAAGCGTAGAATCCATAAGGTACATACTAGGTGTAACAATCACAGATAATTAGAGTTATCATGGTGAAGACACATACGAGAACTATGCGGTTAGTTAAAACGTGTTACAATAGGTTTAGTAGTGTATCAGAATTAATAGAAGAATAAGGTTGGGAACCACAATCAGATCGTAGGTTAAAGTACAGATTAAATTGGAATTTCTACCTATAAATGTCATTATTAAGGTTTACATGTTGAAATCATGCTCGACACTAATTAAGTTTGTGCTTGGAATGTGCATCGCGACGTCTCATTTCCAATCTCGTGGTTCCACAAAGAGAAGCCTCAAACGTTAAACTGTGTACATATTAAATATGTTTCAGAAATTTAAAACGGATAGTTTTACTGAAGATGTTAGATATATATTAAAAAAACCCTGCGCATTATGCTACATTTGACCAGACAAATAATATTAGAGTGGTACATTATCGAACCAATTTATGAAAAATGCAATTTTTCCCGCGTAGTATAAGAGATCTTAATAAGCAGTATAGAAAAGGGTTAGGTAGGTGAAATATTGTTAGAGTAGTCTGTAGTGCATGATGCATGTATTAACATTACTAGCCCATGCATGAAAAGTAAATACAGATAAATGACTCTATCATCTTGCATTTATCCATATAGTAGCCTAATTGCATGTTTGGTGATCTTCACCCCTGCCACACACCCTCGATGTGGCTTGTAGAGTATTGCGTTGATGTAGATGTAGATCAAATCTCTCCGTATGTGGGTAGTATATGTAAACTTTAGTATGTGTACGTAATGAATGATAACTCAACCCCTGCCACGCACCCTCGAAGTGGTTTGTAGGGTAGTCAGTAGAATCACTTCGCCCCACCCTAAGTACTACCTGTACTACCCTCCCTCTTCCCCGCTAAAGCCAGTGCATATGAGAGCATGAGTGAGAATCTCTCCCCCATCGGCAGAGGAGCCGTTCCTCGTGGTTCTCAATGCATACTTTCGTTCCCATTTTCGTCCGCCTCCCCAGGGGAGACATTTCACGACCCTCTCCGCATCGCGACGTCAATCGTCACGACGACCTGTCCCGCCGTCCGCCCATTCATGTACTATCCGACGTCAAACGCGTTCCCCACCTCCTCTTGTCCTTTCTCACTGTCGTGAACACCAGAAGAGGCGACTGACGGACTACTAAGGTCATTTGCTCCATCAAGTATAGGTGGGCAGTAGGCCAGAGGAAGGATTTTCATTGGATGGAGCTATACGGGGTAACTGCTACTCTGCATTATTCTACCCTCAGGTATGATGGACCTTAGTGGGTCTACAGTTTAACGTCCCATTTGACGGACGGTGTGCTAGAAGCAGTTATAGATTTTCGGGAGCTTCAGCAGCCGAGACTATGTAATCTCATGCCATATAATCTAAGATCTTAACACTGAGACATATACAAAATCAGTGCCCGGGGTGTGATTCGAGCCCTATACTTTCATGTTGTCAGACAAGCTCGCCACCCACATGTCCACAACGGTCGGTAAATACGAATTTCTGAACTCGAAGCACTCTTCACACTGCAGGTGAACACCGATTTACTAAGGAAATAACTGCAACTTTTGGGATTCGATTCCAGGCCCTCGGGGCGTGAAGCCAGTAATTCCGCCGCCACAATAATCTGATCTCCATTCTCCTTCTGTTCTGTCCGTACCCTCAGCTGTCTCTATCTTCTTTTTCCCTTCCTTAAACTTCTTCTGAATTCTCCACTCTTTTCTCCCACGAAACCCGCGGATACGTCTCCGTTATGAAAAAAATAAAAATTCTAGTCTCCCTCCTCTCTCTTAAAATTCCTCTGAGCCCTTTACTCCTTTTTTCCAGGATACCCACAGATGCGTCTCCGTAAAGCAAATATATAAAAAGATAAGGTCGGCGGCAGCGGTCCACGCACACAGACCGTCTTGCGTTGACAGGTTTTCCTTAAGCAGTTCCGTCTGGAGTCCGCCATTTCCTCCCACCACCTCCTCGTCATCTCTGAGGCCGCCCTCCACTAAATAGGCGCTTATTACAGCCTACCGCCTCGCTGTAAAGACGACTGCCTGCCGTCCGGAGTGTGAGTCTCTTTTGTTCGACATCTCACCTCCCGCGTCCCGGCGTGGCCCTTTTGATTGTTGGGACGCGCGTCGCGATATCCCTATTTTCAACGTCTGACATCCCTGCCCGTAACGTGTGCCTCTCTCGGCTTTGCCATTAAACGGAGGCCTTTGTCATCCGGCATCATCCCAATGACCGATGCCGGCACCACGAGAAATGCTGAATATTAAAGACCAGCTTAAAAGGGGATTTACGTTAGGCGCGTGGATTTTTTATGGGGTAATATTTTACAAATGGGTCGTGGTGGCCTAGTGGTTATCAGAGCGTAGGTTAAAGTAGAGATTGAATCTATTAGAGAAATTTCAATCGGATAGCTTTACTGAAGATGTTAGGCACATATTAAAAACACCAGTGTATTATGCTAGATTCGACCAGATGAATAAGATTAGAGAGATAGATTGTCGTACTGATAGATTTAAAATGGCATTTTCCCCCGTAATATAAGAGTACAGAATAGTCAGCACAGCAAAGGGATAGGTAGGGGAAATATTTTAGAGTAGTCTGTAGTGCATGGTGCATGTATTAACCCCTTAAATACTATAGCTATTAACAATTTAGTTGCATGAGACCCTATAGTTGCTTGTTTGCATGTTAGTAGTGCATGCTTGGTGATCTTCACCCCCTGCCACACACCCTGGCGGTAGCTAACAGGGTATCATGTAGATGTAGTGGTTAGAACGCTGGGCTACGGACCGGAGGGGTTTAAATTGGTTGGTCATTTAGCGGAGGTGACCGACAGCTGAGGTCATTTGCGCCATATAGGATAGGTGGGTAATTGGGTAACGGTAGGAGTTTTTAGTGAACGGAGGAAGGGTGTAGAGAAACCCGGCGTCGGCATTAGCCAAGGGGACCACGGCTTAACGTCCCATCCGGCGGACGGAGTACTGTACTTGAAATGCCCTCCACTAGGCACTCAAGTGGGGACCGGTTTTCCACTAAAAAATCTGCCACTGCCGGGAATCGAACCCGGGCCCTCGGGATGGGAGGCCAGTACTCTAGCCACCACATCAACCCGATCCCCGGGGTTCAAATCCCAGGCAGAGGTTTTCTGAACACCCCCACCTTAAATG
This sequence comes from Platycnemis pennipes, assembly GCA_933228895.1. Lineage (NCBI taxonomy): Eukaryota > Metazoa > Arthropoda > Insecta > Odonata > Platycnemididae > Platycnemis > Platycnemis pennipes. The sequence goes on along the minus strand of OW121854.1, from coordinate 118,292,062 downwards.
GTCACTAGTCGATTTCCTGTGACAGAACTGCGTACTAGCTCTACCTTTACCTGTCAAACTAACCTTCGGGTTCAATACTTAGTGAAATATTATTAAATTTATGCCTAGAGTTTGCCCTGTAAGCCTTCTCGGGGATGTATGTAGAGGGTGGCAGATGATTTTATATAAATCTGAAATGGTACCAACAATTGCATGGAGGAACTGCCCAATACAAGTCTAATGCTAAGAAAATGCTCGATTCTGATTTTAATTCAGTGTTATTTGTCTACACTCAGAAATATTATTCTTCTATCCTACGGTGAACTTATGGTTGTCTGTCATAATGTGGTATGGCAGTGTTATTATTTTTCTCACTTCATTCAAGGCTACCTACCCCGGCTAACTAATGCGATGTAAATAATAGGCGCATTCGATGTAGTGAAAATAATCTCTTCTGCCATACTCAAATAATTATCTCCAGAAAAGCGAATATCAGGACGGTGGAAATGAAACCGAAATATTTTATTAAATTATAACACATTTCATTTTAAAATCACTGAACTAACTATATAATCATGTATATTATTGTCAATGGAAAGGAATATAAATTCAATTAGATGTGGAGAAATAAGGGTTGCCCAAATCAAAAATTTATTTTGCGCTTAATATTTTCCATGATGAGGTTTGGATGGTAGAATTAATGCTGGTAATTTTATAAATTCAGTAACGGGAACAAGAAACTCGCTCATCACTTAATAAATGGTGGATGATATTCAATTCAACTATCTTCTTTTATCGGGGACTAACATTTATTTCTTCAATAGGCATACTTTTTTCACAGAATTTATCCCTAAGCTAATTGTGGGATGAACTGTATTTTCAAGATGATCAGCAATTAATCCGTTAAAAATCATACTTTTAAAACGTATGTATTAAGATTTTTTTGTAATTGTTTGAATGCAGAAGATACCTACTTGCTACGTCACAGAGTCGAAAGCGAAGAATTGATACCTACAAGGATTTAGTGTATTTTTGTGCTCTGGGTATCTGAATATTATTCATTCTGCTTCTAAATTTATGTCATTCAATTCTTGCAGTACAAAATAAGATTACTCGAGCCAACCGCCAACACATATTGCCCAGGGTCTTAGCACTGCAAGATTTAAGTTCCATTTAATGAAGTTAGAAACTAATATCTGACTTTACTGGTTAATTTCCAATAGTTTAAGTACTACCGATACCTTAAGTCCCTTGCTAAAATAAGAATAAAAAGTGCTTTCAATGCATTATGGTATTCACTGTAATTTTACGGCATGAAATTTAAAAAATTACCTAATCAATGAGATTGGGAGGAGAGATTTTAGGGTGTAAAAGGATACAGTAAGCTGTGATATGGGATAATAAACTCGGGTGAATGACTACTGTGGCAGAGAATAGGCATGAACTCAGCTGGAACTTGAGCTGCTGAAAGGATTAGAGCGGGGATTAAGGCATTCGTGTTTTTCGTGGGGAGACCAAAGGGAGGAGGATTTGCTGAAAGGGACCGCCCAACACCTGTCCTCGTGCATTGGAATGCTTGTGTTGAAAATGTGTCAACTTGAAAGGGAGAGAGAGGTCCTCTTATTCTTCGCAAGAGGACGCGTGATCACATTTCCTTGGGCTTAGGAATCCGTTATTTAAGAAGATGAGCATAAATCTTCTCCTTAGCCAGACTGCAGGTCCACAAATTGTCGCTACTGTTGAAATCTCCAGACGGGAGATTTTTACCGTAAAACCGGCGAAACCTGAAATCATCGGAGAAAGCCAATCTCGTAGATCGTCGCCCCAGTAGCCTCTTCCTCTTGGTCTCTAATAGGTCTTTTAGCGTGCATGAGGTCGGATCGGGTTTTAATGCAGCCATAATGGAAGACCGCTGTTTATTGACTGTTGGGTTAAAAATAATCGAGTCTTTAGAGCGAATTTGCTTCGCTAATACCCAGAGATTTGAAAAAAAATCATGTATGTGAACGAAATGAATAAAAAAATCCAGAAAAGTTTAGAGTGCTCCTGAGCCAAAAAAAAGCAGTTTCCAGTCTCTCACGAAAAAAAAATATCCAGTGCTTACTTTTTTCTTATCATCAATCTCATTCTAATAAAATCTTACATGATAAAAAATATCAAACTTGAGAAAATGTCAGTCTTTTAGGCTGAGCCATGAAATTCAGTCAACGTTAATGGATACCAAAGATGCATTTATAGTTTCTTTCGTTGTATTCCTCACCAATATCAATTATTTGATTTTCGTTCAGGCTAACTCTATTAAGGTTTTAGAGCTTTATTATGGATACAAGATACAATTTTCTTAATGAATTGTGGCATTCACCGCATTCCATAATTTTTCACGTGCTAGATTCCCTCTCCATCAATCAGTCAGCCCTAACTTCATGTCATGCTGTTGTGCACTCTCAACGTGAGCAAAAGCAATTTGTTTTTAATATTGCTTACCTTGGCTGTCTCTACAGTGAATTACGTTTGTAATGAAACATATCATGTTCTAACTTTTGGGAATATTTTATCAATAAAAATGGAAATATATTATAGCTAAATAATAATCATAATTATTTAATACATCAATAACACCAATAATAAGTTATGGTGGTCCATTTGGAATCGATAAAAACTACAAAAAGAAGAATGAAAGATTTTGACGTTATTATCTCCAACCAATTTTGGCATGATATTTACTTCAATATCATTTTTGGTCATAAATAATGAGTCACATTTCCATGCCCATAATTGCAGACTTCCTTCTAACCCTCAGCGGTACACGAAGAAAGCCAAGTTCATGATTGGTCAGAGCTATATATAAAACCTTAACCGTCACTATTCCGACTAACAAGATTGAACAAACAATTCTTTAATATAGTCACTTAAACATATCAATTTCAATATCATTCACACATAATATAATACAAATCTTCCACGCTGCCTTTCCTTTACTATTAAATATATTACAACGATTCCTCTTCTTGATGCAACAAGTTGCGACATTACTTTTGAGCTACTTAAGACTTTTAAAAAGAAAACATTTGGAAGAGGTTTGGATCTAAATGTCTTTAGTCATGACGCAATCTCATGAATTCCTGCGCTTGCTCAAATATTCCGTTGGCACTTATTTGTATCAGTTACTAGCCCAGAGCCCTCATAACTTCAGATATACCTTCATTTTGTTTTGAAGACGCCGTTACGGCCATCAATTATTTTATAACACGGAAAGAGAACAACATGATATGTGAAATGTAATGGAGAGCATTGAAACTGCTAAAGAGAAAGAGAGGTGAATCACGTATGCTATAAATTATAGGAGGAGAAAGTAAATTGCCGGAAAAGACTCGGAATAGGCATATAAAGTGAAAGGAAGAGACAGTATTGGGTGGAGAGTGTTGGGGTTTGTGATAGAATATGGAATGCTGAATATGCGCTGCAGGAAATAAAGTGGGATGAGATTGATTATATTGGTCACAGTAATAGGGTGAAGAAATTCTGGATGTTACATATCCTATATTTCTTCAACATATTTAATTTCAATTCCTGGATAAGCAATCAAGGATACTCGAAGGTCAGAGTGAAAAAAAATGTATCTTGGATCCCCAAAGACGATCAATTAATTTCACGGACTATTCTGGCTACATTATTTGGATTACATTTGGTGAGGTCTGCTCACTTTAATATGAAAAATAGACGCAGGAGATATCGAGGGGAGGGGGTTGAGGGGATCCTGGAAGTTCGCATAATGAGCGCAAGAGGGAAGAGGAAAGCCAAGCTTTGACCTTTTTGGGCGAAGGAGAAGGGAAGGAAAGGGAAAAAGAAAATCGTGTGCAGGGAGATAGGTACTTATGATGCAAAGAAGTTTTAAAGATTGACGCCTTGCACAATGGTTTTCAAGTACGGTCCCAAATCTACCTCTAAGGCTATGAATCATTCTTTCGCGTTGCCGCAATCTTCAAACAAAAATAAAATTCAAACTCCTCAGGAAGCATAGTTCTCGCAGTAAACCCTCGAACGACACGCTTTGCTAGTTTCAATTTGCGATATGTGGGATTAGACAACATTTAATGAAAGGTAATTGATGATCAAAATATAAAGATAACGGTATGATCTTGTCTTACAGATGAATAATTGGGACCCTTACCTCTACACTAACTGTGGCAATAGCAACCCGATGAACTTACCATCAATTATTTTATAACACGGAAAGAGAACAACATGGGAAGCCTTTGAAATGTTTAATGCAATGGAGAGCATTGAAATCGCTAAAAAGAAAGAGGATATACAGTACAACGGATCACGAGGGAAATGGTGAAACATCACAGGTGAGGATAAAAAACACACTTAGTACTCACATAGAATTTCAGTAAAAGGTATCATGAGATTCATCAGAAAGTAATTTAATGGAAGAATATCAATATCAGAATTTCCGCAGAGAAAAACTCGCCATCCTTGAATTTGGTAGAATTTTCTCTTAAATTTGTGCGCGTACATACTGAATATATGCAGAAGTAACTAACTCCAGAAATTTCTAGAAGTTTTCTTGACACTATTTAACGGAGTATTCTGTTGTTCGCTCCTTCATTGGCAGCCACCATAGCTATCATCTTTGGATTATTTAATATTTCTTATAGACTATGCTGAATTCTTTATCGGAATAGCACCAGATCTTTCTATTCTGACTTATATTTTATGACGGGTGTTTTAATGAGAATTGGCCTCTTAAAAGTATTTCTCGACGTTTTATTTCTCTCGATAACGCCTACTTCCCCGAATTATTCCGTTAGCTTGAATACTTCCTACATGAGAAATGCAATATTTTCCCACTCTCATTCTCACTTTTCCGTACTCTGTCCATATTTCTCGGCCTTCGATAACTCATAGTCCCTCATCCACCTTCTTTTGTCTCCTAACTTCCCCTTTCAAACCTTTCCCTTCTCTTCCACGCATAGGTTATTCCTATCATATCTGAAAGGATTCCATTGTTCTAAGGTTCTTTCTTCAAAGTTCGCCTTTTTTATTAGATTCGCATCAAAATTAACTCCCTGGCCATAACTCCCTCATCTCCAACGCAGTAACTTGATTAATGAACATTGAGCTACATTTCCATCCGAAGATAAAATTGCAGGTACTCGAGCCTTTTAAAATTAAGGCATGTATTTCACTTTGTCTACAATTATTTGATATCATACAGAGTTGAGATTGAAATATTATAGATCTACCGATATGGGCCGGTTTCTATGGATCACTTCCGATCCCTTTAGCCACATCTGAACTTTTCTTTATTTGCATTATCTTACAAGTTGATTAGCATATACCCTACCTTCTATCGCTATATAAAAAATTCTTCCTCCTTCCTTTTCTTTCAGATTTTCTAACGTTGCAAAAAAATTCTTCTGTCCCCTCAACCTGAATTTTAATATGAGATCAATGGAAGAACAAGGCGTAACTCTTAGAGGAACGTATGAAATTGATTTCTCTCAGCCAAGTTTTAGTGTACGTAAAATAAATCAATCTTTTCTTATCATATTTTCCCCAGCACTCTAATTAATGGAAAATAAAAGAATGAAACTTTTTTAGGTTCACTTTATATTTAAATAGACACGGCCCGGGTTTCATAACATAGTTACATCTTCGCACCTGAAGATGTAACTATGTTATGAAAACCGGGTCGTGCCTATTAAAATATAAAGTGAATCTAACAAAGTTTCATTCTTTTATTTTTCTTCATGGAAAGGTTTCACATACTTAAGCCTGAAGTTATCAGCTATACTCTAATTAATCAGACTTAAAAGCCATTAACTTGCCCAGCATAGTTCAAATAATTCAACAGCAATGAGATGCGTCCGTCTGTTGGTATATATTATTTAATCATTGCCTCGACTTAAGCTTCACGTCGAGGGTTGGTGTTAGGACTGGTGTCGATATTGCCGCCCGCCCCCAGTACCTCAGTCGCGTGGCCTCGATCGCCCGGCTGGCTCCTTCGGCAGCGCCGGCGCCTCCTCCGCCCACTCTCCTCACCGGTCTCTTCTTCTTCCTCGTCCCACGCACTCGAGTTAAGTCCAGGGGAGCAGCAAAACTTCTCTCCCTCCCTCTCGCTTCGCCAGAGAGAGGTGGTTGGCACTTTGGGGAGGTCGCGCGAAAGACAGATCTCCTCCTCTTCACGGCAACTGGCTGGTCTCTCCTCCTTCGCCAACTTTCTAAGACTCTCCATGTCGGTGGTCGCGTGGCTCGCTCTTATACCTCACCTCCTCTCTAACCCCAGCCTCCCCCCTCCTTGGTTTCTGCTGCGGTTTCGGGGGTGGGTGGGTGGGTGGAGGGGAAGAAAACTGCCGCGTATTCGGGATCGGGTCGGAGGTTGCGCGGAGGCGATTCGCTTCTTTTTTGTTCGTTTATTCACTTCGTTGGGGCGTTCGTAAGGGGAGAGATGCGTGGGAATGTGCAGAGATGCTCTCTCCGCCGGTGTTTAATTGGAGGATCCATCTCACTCTCCCTCTAGGGAATGTAAAAATTGTCCCATCCCTCTTCCCTCCTCTCCTTCCTCCACATCCCCCACCCTCACGCCCTCTCTCTCTCCCTCCCACACTCAACTTATTTGGAATGCTACTGACGAAAAGAGACGAAGGATTATAATTGAGGGATCGACCTTGGTGTTGCTACCTGTTGGCTTCTCCGAGATGCAGATTGTGGAATTCTGATTGCTCGGTCTTGCCTGATCGGCCAGTACTGATTAATTGATCTTTTATTGTATATTAACTAATTTGTTCTCATAGAAAAATATTTAATAATTGTAACTTAATCAAATCCAAAGTATAGTCAGATTTAAAATGTACTGACTAGGCAATACGAGGGTAGAGAATTCGAGTCCGATCCTATTCTTGAATAAAGTTTCAATCTTTAGAGAAAGCTTAATTTCTGGGGTGCAATCAATTCTGTGCGGTTTTAATTCTTAAACTAATATGAATAGACAATGAATATTAGCTAAATATAATAAATGGAGTCCCCGTGACCTATTGGGTAGAGCACTGAGCTGAGAGTGGTCCCGGGTTCAAATCCCGGGACACCCCCATCTAAAATCCTCGCGATTCGATTTTCTGCGTGTCAGAACTTCGTAGGAAATCGCAGGTGGCCCAGGGTAAGGAACTGGCCCCCCTACCCTGAATGTGTGAATTTCACACGCCATTGACTTAGTACGGGGTGAGCTCTACTCTCACCTATCAGAAACCAACCTTCGGGTTGAATCGCTGAGTGAGTGAAATGATGTATCAATAAAAGCTAAAACTAATATGAATAATTCGTGTAGGTGCTGTTACAGATATAAGAACAGGTAATATCTTTTTGAGGGCTATTAGAAGGAGATGGAGGTAATGGAAGACATGCTGGCATATCGATGGCTACGAAACATGGAGGACTGTTGGGTGTGTGACGGGAGTGAAGGGGACATTTTAGACGGGATGGAGGGAGTTGTGAAGTGTGCCGACCTGGGGAATGCTGTATCCAAGGAGTTTCCCTTTAGAGATCTACATCTACATCTACACGATACCCTGCAAGCCACCTCGAGGGTGAGTGGCAGGGGGTGAATTTCACCAAGCATGCACTACTAACATGCAAACAAGCAACTATAGGGTCTCATGCATCTAGATTGTTAGTATCTATAGTATTTAAGGGGTTAATACATGTATCTACATCTACATAATACGCTGAAAGCCACCATAAAGGTGTGTGGCAGGGGGGGAATTCTCACCAAACATGCACTACATTTCATGCATTAAAAAGTATTAGTATTTATATACTGTTCTAAACTACACTATTAAAAAAAGATAAAATAGCTAAGCAAACATGCAAAAGCATGCTGTTAGTTGCGTAAGCTTCAAGTCCTTATACCAATAAAGAGGAAATCCTCAGGATTCACTTGGTGGAACCGCATAGTAAATAAAATGATCACTTGGTAAGATTCCACAAATTTTATTTTTCCCAACCTAGGTTTCGATTGGTTTGACAATCATTAGATTGTTGATACCTTGATAATGATTGTCAAACCAATCGAAACCTAGGTCGGGAAAAATAAAATTTGTGGAATCTTACCAATTGATCATTTTATTTTCTTATACCAACATGCAGCTACCAATGTTATCCATTGCTACACTCGTACTGGATATATTTACCGTTATTCATATCCCTAATTATACGAAGAAAAACAGGGAGTGGTATACGTATCATATTTCTCGAACTGAATATCCTCGGAATATGGGTGAAGCTAATGTTTCAAAAGAGTTGCTCAACCAGTTTTCTTTACTCGTGTAATTCAAACGATTACTGCAGGTCTCATCATTAACCCTTCAATTTGTTTGAAATTCGTTTCACAATTTTCACTTATTTTTCATTTATCTGATTTGCAGGTCAGCTGTTATTATTTTATTGTTTAATAAACTTCTTACTTTTGATTAAAAAAACCACAAATATGTGGAATGCTAGTGAGGAGGGGTTCTCGACATAAACAATCCATTCTCAAGAGTTCGAAATGAAATCACTCTTTAAACATAAGCGTTTAAACATGAATGAATCAGTATTGTAATCACGGAGAAAATCATGGGTGTGCTCTGAATAAAAGATTTTCTTAAATCGAAGGAAACCCTCTTGATTCAAGAGTAGGTTTGACGAAAATAGGTGCACAGGATATTTTCTTAATTATAAAGGGGCCCCAAAAAATGTTCTTAAATTAAGAATATTCTCTTAGCATAGAATAGCGTCCTGTATTCCTAAACTAAGAATACCCTCTTGGGAGATAAGTATAATTTATGCTTATTTAAGAATAACTTCTTGCCATTTTAAGAATTTTATCCTGTTTAATTAAGAATATCGAGGTATGGTAAAAAAAACTGCAATATTTAATTGGGTAAAATGCGTTTATTTCAGAAAAACAATATAATTTCAGCACAAGTTTGAAATGGCCGTGGCACAGTAATGTCCATGTTTAAAATTAACACATACCTTCGCATCATCAGCAACTCTAGGGATTGTTGGAAAGCATATTGGGTACATAGATGACACAAGAAGCCATTGTTCAGTTGGCTTTATTTGAAAGCATTGTAAATGAGCACTGAATCCAATAGTATTCATTGCCAACACAACGAAGAGGCATACTCACTTTTAAAACGGTTCTTTTCCAACAAGTCATTCTTCTTCCAAAAGTTCCAACAAGTCATCCTTCTTCAGACAGTTTTCCTCTTCAGCGTCCAAATCCATGACGAAGTCTGGATGGAAGAGCACGAGATGATTCCAGGACGATGGCTGGATACTTGTGATAAATGAAGCACGGTCAAGAATCGTGAATATTGTCGCAGGCCGAGCGTTTTAACAAGAAAGATAATGATGAATGGAAACCCGTGGCTAGCGGACTGTGAAGTCTGCCTTTCGCTCCACGACTGTGAACAGTGGGCGCTAGGAAGAGCCAAACAATGTGTTGAAGAATAGAAATCGGCTTTGTAATCTAAAGTAATCTAAACTATCTAACTAAATCCAAACCAAGAAGAAAATATAAAAATGTGGAGACTGAAGAAGGGCAACTTCGCTACAAAAGAATCAGAAATGAAATAAATGGAAGTTGCCTACAGGATGGTGAGAAATCACTTCAAGGAACGGGCAGCAAGATGTAACAGCATCAGAGACAAGAATTGAGAACTCTTAATTGAACATGAGAATAAAGTGAAGAGATGGAAGGAATAATTGAAAGAGTTGTGCTATGGAAGTTATCTTAAAGCGGAAGAAATCGAAGAGGAAAATGAAGTCGATGGGGATGATTTGATTGCCCCAATTTTAAGATCAGAATTTGACGCAGCTGTAAGGAGCCTAAGGATAAATAATGCTTCGGGAATAGATGATATTCCCGCCTAACTAATTAAAAATGTCGGAGAAAAACATTTACTCATTTGTACAAAACCATCTACGGCATGTACTCTACAGGAGAGATACCCACGGACTTTGAGAAGAACAACATCATCCCCATTGCCAAAAAGAAGAAGGCTGAGAACTGTGAACATTTTGGAACCATAAGCCTGACGACACATGCCTCAAAGATATTGACGAGAATCAACTATAGAAGAATAGAGCGAAAAGCTGAGGAGTTCCTGGATGAGGACCTATTCGGGTTCAGAAGAAATGAGGGCACAATATATGCAATTTGGGCCCTCAGGCTATTTAAAGAGAAGAGAATAGAGAAGAGAATAGAGAAGAGAATAGAGAAGAGAATAGAGAAGAGAATAGAGAAGAGAAGAGAATAGAGAAGAGAAGAGAATAGAGAAGAGAAGAGAATAGAGAAGAGAAGAGAATAGAGAAGAGAAGAGAATAGAGAAGAGAAGAGAATAGAGAAGAGAAGAGAAGAGAAGAGAATAGAGAAGAGAATAGAGAAGAGAAGAGAATAGACAAGAGAAGAGAATAAAGAAGATAAGAGAATAGAGAAGAGAATAGAGAAGAGAAGAGAATGGAGAAGAGAAGAGAATAGAGAAGAGAACAGAATAGAGAAGAGAAGAGAATAGAGAAGAGAAGAGAATAGAAAAGAGAAGAGAATAGAGAAGAGAATAGAGAAGAGAAGAGCATAGAGAAGAGAAGAGAATAGTGAAGTGAAGAGAATAGAGAAGAGAAGAGAATAGAGAAGGGAAGAGAATAGAGAAGAGAAGAGAATAGAGAAGAGAAGAGAATAGAGAAGAGAAGAGAATAGAGAAGAGAATAGAGAAGAGAAGAGAATAGAGAAGAGAAGAGAATAGAAGAGAGAAGAGAATAGAGAAGAGAAGAGAATAGAGAAGAATCTACCAACGTTTGTTGCATTTGTAGATTTGGAGAAGGCATTTGAGAACGTGGATTGGAACATGGTGCTAAAGATTCTGAGAGAAAGACTGAGCGTCATACAATGACCGAAGAGTTATCCACAGCTTGTTTAAAAACAAGGTGGTCATAATCAAATCAGGACCCAGCAGTACAGAAGCAAGCATAAAGAAGGAGTGAGGCAAGGATGTGCACTGTCTCCCGTATTATTCAATGTCTACATTGTGAAAGCCATCCAAGAAATCAAAGAAGGTCTCCGGGAGTGAATATTCACGGTGAGAAAATCAGCATGCTACGATTCGCCGATGACATAGCAGTCATGGCAGAAACAGGAGATTTTAAGAAGACACTAGGAAACTTAAGACAGAACAATAACCAGATATCATCTGAAGATCGATAAAAAGAAAACTAAGATATTGGCATGCAGTAGGAGAAAGGAAGTCAGGACCAATTTTAAATTAGGAAAACAAAAAATCTAGGAAGTGGAAGAGTTCTGTTGCCTGGGAAGACGAGTAACCAGCGATGGACAAAGTAAAAGAGAAATTGCCAGTAGAATTGTCCAAGCAAAAAGGAAATTTTACCAGAAGAAGATTCTGCTTACAGCTGATAATGCAAGCGTGGAAGTGAGGAAATATTTTATGAGAACATACATCTAGAGCATTCTTCGCTGCATAGACAATAACAGCAGCAGAGAAGTCCAGGCTGGAAGCATTTGAAATGTGGTGCTGCCGAAGAATGATAAGATAAAATGGATCGATCGAGTGACAAACAAAGATGTCTTAAGAAGAGTGGGAGAGAAGAGATGTCTACTGAAAACCTTAAAACGAAGACGGGACAACTTAATAGGCCACATCTTAAGACACGATGACCTGATGAAGACAATCATCGAGGGAAAAGTGAACGGGAAGAATGAAAAAGGCAGGCCTCGTATGAGATATATGGAACAGGTCGTGAAGGATGTAAAAGAGAGGAGTTACGTCAATATGAATCGGTTGGCCGAGAGAAGAATCGAGTGGAGAGCTGCGTCAAACCAATCCTAGGATTGTTGACCGACGATGAATCTAAACTAGGTAGTTGTTTTGGTACCTCTGCCGACCGCAGGCCCGTTACTCCCCTAATCCCCTTCTCGCTACCCTTTCCTTGCTCACCTTCCCCTACTTTCCCATGCCCTCGCGCATGTGAGTCCCTTTGTAACCTTCGTTATTACTAAAATATTCTAACATTTAGAATATTTTCTTAAACCCTAAAATTTTCAGGCCGTGACCGCTAGATGGCATTAGTTCCGACTCATTCAGGTAAGAAAATCCTCTAAAATCTAGAATCTCGTCTTAGATGTTATCTGTAAGATAATCATCCTCTTTGTTAAGAATTCTCTTTTTCAGCGTGGAAGAGAGCTATTAGATGTTTTCATACCGAAGAGGAAAGTGTTTTTCTATTCCGTCTTTATCTTAGATATCGATAAAAAAAATTCTTTCGAAGACATTTTCAACAGTAGTTTTGGTACTACATAATGAAACCAGCATTCCTGGATCATTGTTGTTTAAAAATTTCAGGGGTTTTACAGGAAATTTATTATAGTTATCGAGATTGCATTTAAAGCATGTTAGTCTGCTAAGCTTAAAGTTCAAGCCTCTTATTGTTTTATCCAAAAACAATTGAATAATATAATCTTTTTACCTCAGTATACTTGTATTTATATGTTTTCCTTCTTGTATTCTATGCATAGACGCACACGTATTCGATGCAGACATCATAAATTAAGTCAAAGACACTTTTTATTCCAGCGTTGTAAATTTTATCGTAGAACTGATGATTCCGTGCTGGATATCATCCTCAAGAGCAAGAGATGGGCCGTCAAAAATGTCAGTGTAACCTTAGGAGACCTGAATATACCATATATGTTTAATGCATTTCATGGTGTGATGGTGGAGGTTACAAATATTTTGGAAGATAAGGTCTGAGACCTAATCGCTATATGTGCTGAACCAATCAACTGTGAACTTAATAACGAGTGACAAATGCTGTTACCTCTGACACATAGGTGACACTAGTGTAGCCAAAATGTCCTCTGATATAATCAGGAGTTTCTTTATCATTTTTTATTTTGTTTTCATTTATCAATCAAGCCTAGTATCTTGTGCGAAAAAATATAGAAGTTTTGAACTTTGAATAGGTGATGTCATTTAATTTATATTAGTACTTTACTTAGTATCTAGTATGGATGAGAAATAGAGCCTGCCCTTCGAATCATTCCCGAACCTCGAATTTTACAATATATTATATGACATCAATCTATGCTGTATTAAAATGGGACTTATCTTCTCCAAATTATTATAAAGTTATCAAAAAGTAAATGATAATCAAAAAAGTTTACAATATACGATGAAATATCAATGTAACTAATAGTTTTTTCAGTATTAAATTCTTTAGATGCCTTTAATGTTCCTGAAATGACTATTTGTTGCTTGATATTCTTCACTATGCTAGATGAAAATAATGAATGATAAAATTATACATAGGTATATATTTTCGTGTTTCAAACTTTGCAGGGTTTGTAATTGTATCATCGAAGTAAGCTTTGTTTAAAAGTACGTACCAGAGTTTCTATGGTCAATAATTTGAATGCCCATACTGGCTTGCAATAGAACCGAAGTACTTTTAATCGTTTCACATTATAAAAACTTGGTTTTTTTGAAGTAATTCAGTGCATAACTCGCTAAATCAGTAAAATAATCGAAATATCTATATCAGGTTTGTATATGAATTAGAAAATATTCCATTCGGTAATGAACCCCAAAATATCAGTGCCTGATATCTTCGTTTTACTCGTATATTTGAGCTTCACAACCTTCAATGCTGAAATATATACATATAACTACTACAAACTACGAAATCTACGAAGTCATCGGTTAATTTCGGACATAACTTTTAGCTGGAAATTTATAGCAAGTTTTCTTTTTCTTCCTGGATTTGTCTTTTTATCAAAGCCCCAAAATCTGTGTCACATTGCGTACAGTACGTCAGTAGTTTCACTAGAAATATGCAAAATCCACCCACTTCTCATAGGTGGGAATGTAGTATGAACCGCTCTCCCCCATCCTCTTCCTCATGATACCCGAAGGGAAGGAAAGAAGTGCATTTGAAACAGCTGAGAACGCCAAAAATTTCATTGAGTGAAAACAGCTTGAATAGGACGATAGTTTGAAGGCGTGGGCGCTCAATGTGGAGTGTGAAGAAAGAACTTACTATTCATCCAATCGCACCTCCATCAATTGGACACTATTTAATAATCGTAGCTGAAAATTTAGACAGTAATTTACGCTAATTGGAAGCCATTTGAAGCCAACGAAAAGTTAGTGCTAGAAATATTTAAAAAAACACCCATATTATTCTATAAAATATACGAGTGTTCTAATAATAGTTCTACCTTTAAAATGTCTTTCCTCTCACGAACAATATGAGTTGGAAGTAGACAGCATATGTACCAGCTAGAAAAGAAGTTCTCAACTCTATGTCTTCGACTGCATGCTCAGTCCTGAATGGAAAATATGAGATTGGTCAGTTAAAACGATTGTCTAGCCCATAAATTTAGAGCTTATTCGTAGTTGTTAAGCATCAAGTTACACATCCCTCGTGTATGATGTCCTTTTTGATGGATTTTCTGGTGATGATTCACCCCTACCACATTTAACTTGGCTAGGCTTGCAGGGCACCTGTATACGCCGATGGGTAAAAATCAATTTCAATAATAAACAGTGTGAATTAATGCATCATTTGCGACTGCTTCTGCCTGGTATATTGGAAATATTCGAGGATATCAGTGGAATTTTCCCCCACCCCCAATAGGTAATATCCGAAAAAACTCTTATTCTTCACCTTTTACACTGTATATTAACCTTAATTTCGTAGAATGTAGCCGCAATTGTCCTCTTTCTTCCCATCGAAATGACTCTGAAATCCGGCGAGCACTCTATGCGGGCATCTCTTTCCAACTGAGAATCCTCTCCGGCACTCTCATCCTACACATCCAACATTTTTTTGTCTTCCTCTTTATTTTGCTGACTGCCTTCATTTCATTCAAACATCTCAATTATCAATCAAACATCTAACTTTATCTTATTTCCCATCGACCAAGTCTCAGGAGTACACTACTTTTCAATACAGATTGATTTTCCAGTTTTCCATCTCCCGTGGTTTTTGTATTCAAACGTACATTACGTGAACCTACTTCAGTTATTAGCATTATCAAACCTTTCTTCCTTATGCTTGAATCTGTCATGCTCATCAATGTATTCACTGAGGCCCTAATTGGGTGAAAATTTGGAGTTATAGAAACAGGAGATCTTGTTGGGAGCAATGCTTAGATTAAATAAGGCAATATGAAGTCTTGAATAAGGCAGCGTGGTTGGCAGCAAAAGTTACTCGTTGGTTTTCATGATTTATGATAGTTTTCTTTTAGTGGTACTTCACGGAAATGGAAATGCTTGGAGATGCATTCCCTAAGAATGTAATCTAACTTGCTTTTTTGATTTGAACAGATTATTCAGCCAGTATAAGATAAATACATTTTGACGCAGCTGCTCCACGAGATTGCTATCAATCAAGCACAGTAAAATTCACATTAATTGCTATGCGAAAAAATTCACCTGGACCGGGAATCGAACCACGGGCCTTTGGCTTCCGGGATCGATTTTTAATTTCAATTTCCATGCAAATTAGGGATACTGCGTAGCGTAGTGGTCTGGCAGTGGCCCGGAAAGGCAAAGGTTCGTGGTTCGATTCCCGGTCCAGGTGAATTTCGTCAATTAATGTGAATTTCATCATCGTTCACGCGGCAGGCTTGGAATATCCTACAAGCACAGAAAACGATTTGTGGATCTTTAATAATTTGTATGAAATTTATTTTACATTTTTTAAACATTAGCTACCGGCAACATTTTCATTGCTATTTAAGTATCAATCGCTCAAAATGACATGTGATTTCATTACATATTCATAAAACCGAATCAAGGTGGTCTTTCGAAGCGACATAATACGATTCCTTCCTCACTACTCAGATTTGCTGCTAATATTCGCTGGGACCAGCAAAACAGAGCTGTTTTCGCCCCAATATTCGGGCTATTCCGGTAGAACGGGGAGCTTGATCAAAACAGGTGCACTGTAGCCTCGGGAGGTAACCAAATGCCCTATGGTCCTCCTTATCTCTCTGAGGGAATAACATTGGATTTCGAGCTTAAGTTACCCGCGGCTTAGAATTAAATAACATTTAGATTTCCTTTCTATTCCCGCTAGTATTGAGGCGAGAACGGTGGCAGAGTTGAAATTGGGCTGGATTTGTAAAATTGTAATTATACTGAGGGAGTTGGC
Source organism: Platycnemis pennipes (assembly GCA_933228895.1). Classification (NCBI taxonomy): domain Eukaryota; kingdom Metazoa; phylum Arthropoda; class Insecta; order Odonata; family Platycnemididae; genus Platycnemis; species Platycnemis pennipes. Next base: position 118,275,868 of record OW121854.1, on the reverse strand, counting down.
CTAACATGTTTATTGCAGAAACCAGTACCTATAACACCCTTTCAGGCAAAGATTGTTTCACACATATCGACAGCGTAATTCGAAAGAAGAAACTGGAGCCTTTTGTGAAGCTCAAGTACAGGTGCGATGTGAAGTCCCAAATAGCAAAAAGTGATGTGGATTTAATACAGCGATTCTTTTGCCTTCGCAAATCAGAACGAACTCCTGTTTGAACACAATGGTGGGTCTACGACGTGACTTTATATCTGATCCCCTAAGCTTGAATGTGCACCTCCCTTTGGAGTCTATAAATTGCTCACACTTGAGAAATATTCGTGATCTCTCCAATGCTTGATGGCAAGGAGTGTTGCAGTAATGGTAAGGTGTGTGAGCTTAGCTCCACTATCCAACATGAGCTATTATAGTTTTCATTTTTCGGTTTATATCAATATTCCTAACGCATATTTAAAAGAAACGATAAACTCAAACTCATCTGCCAACTTCAGGTGATACAATAATAGAGTTGAAAGCTACGCAAAGCAAACCTTATGATTGATGTCTCATAGGTGACACACGTTGCAAATAATTCGAAATACTTTTGAATTTTATCAACATGATTGGCTCAACAGAATGGGGATAGCTAAATGTAAAGGAATGCGAATGAGGAAGCGTTGAATGGTGGGAAATGAAATGAAGTTGGTCGCAGGAATTAGAGATGGCAATAAAGGTGGATGGAGGATGTCTTAAGAGGTAATGGCACAGTGAGGATGGTTATGGATGGGAGAATGCTGGGTGATCGTTAGAGAGGAAGCAGCGGAGTAGGTCATAGGTTGGCACATGAATAAAGTAATGGCATAAAGGCAGCTGAAGGTATAAATATTTAGAGAAGAAATGCATGTAGAATAATGTACAAGTGTATCAATGTATGGAAAATCTAAGGAGTTGCAATTATTTATTTATTTTTTTAATTTTGATGTTTCGCCTAGAATATAGACACTGATTCTTTTTATGTTTAGCATGTTTATCAGATACCTGTGCTTCAGGGTATTAAGTGGATGGAGATGTATTGGTAATCAGGTCCCTAGTGTCCGTTTGTTTCATGTCATGTGGTAAGCAGATGCAGATTTCAGCGGCTATGATAGTAATAAAATAGTTAAGGTTAGATGTACTCAAGTATGGACTACGGATTTCAAACCCTCTTACTGAGGGTCCTTCCTCGACTGCGAGCTTAATCCGACCCTTCGCGAGCGACCCTCACCGAGATTAGAGTCACCGCGAGTAGCCATACGGTTGAGCTTGACCAATTGCAGTTTAATTTAAAGTTTATAAACTGTAATTGTTGTAAACAATGTGTCAAATTTTTCGTGCTCGTGATTGAAATACGATGATATGCTTTTTTTAAATGATTATCTACGATAAAAACTAAGAATTTTAGTCAAATGAACGGAAATCATAGTTCAGACTTTGCAACGCTGCAGCGGAAGACGTAGGATTGGTGTGGTAGGTTCAAAATGGCATTTTTCCCCCGTACTATAAGAGAACAGAATAGGCAGCATAGCAAAGGGATAGGTAGGGGAAATATTTTAGAGTAGTCTATAGTGCATGATGCATGTAATAATCCCTTAAATTCTATATATACTCACAATCTAGTTGCATGAGACCCTATAGTTGCTTGTTTGCATGTCGGTGGTGCATGATTGGTGATCTTCATCCCATGCCACACACCCTCGTGGTGGCTTGCAGGGTATCGTGTAGATGTAAATGTGGCTTCCATGGCCAGGGTAAGCCGAGAGGGGTGAGCGAGTTCATAGACCTTTTAATTATAGTATACATGGTCTAAGAGCGAGATGCAGAAAAAGAGAACTCTATAGTACTGCGCACGCTATGTGAGGTATCCAACGCGTGGATGACGTACATTTCGCGAAATATGACGATTATTATTGGCGTGCTAAGTACTGCGTACGCTGTGTGAAGTTTCCACACGCAACTATTTCTTGAGCTTCCCACAACTGGCAGCCCGCCGCAGTCGATAAATTTAATTTTAACATTTGCTCAACCATATTGCATTTTAGGGAACATAAAGGGATGCAGATGCTTGCTGGGTATTATGTCGATATCAGCTACTGCGTTGTGGTGAGGGTTGAGCAAAGGTAAAGAAAAAGAGAATGAAGGAATAGAGAGACGTACTACGTGATGAATCATCCGGGTGTACCTACTGAGTATTGCGTACACAACGTGGTGTATCTTGTTGGGGGGAATTAAGAACTACGCACGCCATGTGAGGTATCTTATGGAAGTAATTGAATAGAATGTAGTGAATTAGAGGCGTATTGTATTATCTGCGAAATCGGAGGAATATTTCGGATGTATTAAATCTACAGCTACACAACACTCAGCAAGCCACCGTGAAGATGTGTGGCAGGAGTGAATTCACACCATACATGCATTACATATCACGCACAAAAAGGATTTGCAATTATATTCCAGTCAAAATTTCACAATTAAAAAAAAAGATTAAAAAAATAGCGAAGCAAGCATGTAAAAATATGCTGTTAGTTGCGTTAGCTTAAAGTCCGTAGAAATCAACATTCAACTACCTATGCTATCCATTGACAATCATGTATTTATACTACTGGATATATTTACAGCTATTTATATCCCTAATTGTATGAGGAAAGAAGGAAATTTTGAATCTGTCGGCTCGGCAATCAATTTATCTTGTTGTGTGATTATTGTCCATTCCACCATAGTAAGTTGGAGTTTGCAAAATCATTTTAACCTAATCAGAAAATATAGACTTGGTATTTAGTCACAAGATTGTCTTAATTTCGACCTACGGTCTGACCATGATTATCATTTTAGTTCATCCATTAGACTGGTTATGTTAATAAAGTTAAAATACCGTCCATTAACAAATCTTGACGATCTTCACTGCATCCGTTCAAGTTCATAATTTAGACCTATTTCGCACGGATCCTGTGCACTGGAAGTGCATTCCAAAATGAGGGCTAACAAGGAAAAAGTAGCTAATTTCTCGTACATGATCATCGTGTTTGTCCAGTACTCTTTTGAAGCTTCCCAGTTTACCATTACCTTGACCCATTATTTGACATATGTGTTAACCCAAGAAAGAACATGTGTTAGTCCTATTCCAAGATATTAAATGGATTCCAATTTTCCATTCCACATTTCTTATTTATGTAGAAAATCATTTATCCACGAAACTGTACAGGATAACCCGTAAGATTTCAATCTCACAAACAGGTTGCTATGAGACACTACTACATCTACATCTACGCGATGCCTTGCAAGTCTCCGCGAGGGTGTGTGGCAGGGGGTGAAGATCACCAAGCATGCAATATAGATATGAAAACATGCTACTATAGGGTCTCAGGCAACTAGATTGTTAGTATCTACAGTGTAATTAAGGTATTGGTTGTTAATACATGCATCATGCACTACAGAATACTCTAAAATATTTCCCCTACCTATCCCTTTGCTATGCTGCCTATAGTACGGGGGAAAAATGACATTTTGAATCTATCATTAAAACAATCTTTCTCTATAATCTTATTTATCTGGTCGAATCTAGCATAATACGCTGGTATTTTAAATATATGCCTAACATCATCACTAAATCTATTCGATTGAAATTTTTCTAATAGATTTAATCTGTACTTTAACCTACACTCTGATAATGCCCACCCTAATTCTTGTATTAATTCTAATACACTACTTAACCTATCGTAACACCTTTTTAACGAACCTAGCTGCTCTACGCTGCACACTGTCTAGTTCTCTGATGAAACCTAATTCATTAGAATCCCATACACTGGCTACATTTTCAGGGTGGGGCCTAACTAGTGAAAAGTAACATCGCTCTTTTGTCTTCTCGTCACATTTCCCGAGTACCCTTTCAATGAATCCTAGCTTCCTCTTGGGTTGGCCGCATATATCCCGGATATGCTAATTTTCCCCATGATAAATCTTTAGTGCTTGTTACACCTAAATGCCTTAGGGTTTCAACGCTCTCGATCTTCCTGTTACTAATGTCATACAATCGATCTATCGAATTATTCCTCCTCCAAAAATGTATAGTTACACACTTTTTAAGGTTAAGTTCTAACTGCCATTTGTCGCACCACTCCTGAATGGCATCTAACAATGAACAATAGGCAGCGTAGCAAAGGGATAGTTTGGTGAAATATAGTCAGAGTAGTCTGTAGTGCCCCCCCTACTATAAGAGAACAGATTAGGCAGCATAGCAAAGTGATAGGTAGGGGAATTATTTTAGAGTAGTCTGTAGCGCATGATACATGCATTAACAACCAATCCCTTAATTACTATATTGATACTAACAATCTAGTAGCCTGCGACTCTATAGTAGCATGTTTGCATGTCTATAGTGCATGCTTGGTGATCTTCACCCCCTGCCACGCACCATCGCGGTGGCTTGCAGGGTATCGCGTAGATGTAGTGCATGATGCATGTGATAACAACCAGTAACCCCTTTCTTATTATGTAGATACTAATAATCTAGCTGCATGTGATCCTATTATATATCCTAGTTACATGTCAATAGTGCATGTTTGGAGATTTTCACCCTCTGCCACACACCCTCGTGGTGGCTCGCAGGATATTACGTAGATGTAGACTTCTCAAAACATCAATCCTTTCCCATGGCCTTCACCATTTGTCCGACACTCTCACTTCTATATTGATAAAAATACGAGTTCGAAAAAAACCCTCGAGCGATAAAACTACATGAAATTATTACACGATATTGATAGCGTCGAATAGTGAAATACTTATGTTTTTACGATTGACAGAAACCTATCGTCGGAAAAGAAAAAATCCGAGAAATATTCGGAAATGCCCACCAAATACCATGATTAATTTTGAGTATACTAGAAGGATTGTTTCAATTCGATCGCCGAATATACATGTCTGGTATATAGTGAGCCCCAACCACATACACAAATGTGTGCAACGTTGTAGGCAAGTCTGTTAAGACATGACATACCAAGTTATTGAGGGACAGCGCGAACGCAGTCCCTACTATCAAAAATTACGCGCCCGAGTAACCCACATTAGGGGCAATCACAGGGGTCAACCTGCCCGGAGTGCAATGGGCAAGCCTCACCCTGGTGGAACAACCTCCGTGATCATTGTATAACCACCACGCCAGGTAAGTATGAAATGTAATGAGGGAGAGGGGGAGCACTTCCACATCTGGTGCTTTCCTACTCTCGGCTAATAGTTTTTGGTACATCATTTCGCTTTGATTTTGGCAACTACACATATATTCAGCAATTTACAGGAGTTAAATATATTTTATGCGCCTAACTGTTATACCATAATTACGAATTCCGATCACCACTAATCGCGAAATTCAGTTTTAGACAACGGTCGGATTATGAGGGGAATCCTATTCGTTATCCTAAAGGGGAATCCTATCCTAAAGCGTTTTCGGATGTGTACTTCACCAAATAGACATTGAATCTGAGAGCGCGTAGCGTTGAAGATATCAGGTCAGTGGTCAAAAAAAAACTTTTCCAAAAATTCATTACTACACATTTTTTAAAATTTAATTCTAACTGCCACGCATGACACCATTTTTCAATTGCTTGTAGGTTATCATGTAAATATTCTTTGTCATTTGGACATAGAATTTCCCTGTACACTACTGCGTCATCGGCAAATAGACGAAGCTTACTTTTTACCACCTTAATGACATTGTCGGATCGCAGGTTGAAATTTAGACTTAATCGCTTCCACAAATTCCAAGGCAATATTTTCAGTGATGATGTTAAAAATATTTTACGAACCCCAACTTACTATGGCAGACTGGACCATAATCATAAAGTTAGAGAAATTGATTGCCGAACTGACCGATTCAAAATGTCCTTTTTCCCTCGCACAATTAGAGATGCGAATAACGGTAAATATGTCCTATCGGAGAGTAGCAATGAATAGCATTGGTAGCTGCATGTTGGTATGAGTACTTAAAGCTAGCCCTACTAACAGAATGTTTTTGCATGTTTTCTTTGCAATTTCTATCTTTTTTAAATAGTGTAGTTCTGACTACTATATTAATACTATTCCTTTTTTATGCATGATATGTAGTGCATGTTTGGTGAGCAATCACCCCCTGCCACACACCCTTGTGGTGGCTTGCAGGGTATTATGTAGATGTAGATGTAGATTATATCATTTATGTACAAAAGGAACAGGAGTGGGCCTATCACACTACCTTGTGGGACACCTGAGAAAAAGAGTGAATGTAACCTCCTCCTTGTGTGTCACGACTCCCGGAGGGGAAACGAATCGTACAAGGGGAAGTGCAAATAACACGCAAAAGTGTCATTGCAAAAAAGCACAGGTTTACTGCCTCTCTAGTTGCGCGGTGCTTAGCATAAATTCGGCTCTCTGCATTTATCATTTGACATCCTAGGATACCGGCTGCTTTTTTGACCCTTGTGCTAATAGGACACTCTTACGAACCAAAAAATAGGCGTCTTTTGTGAAAACGGATTAGTTTCTGACACAAAAAATAACTCTCGTAGGGAACAAGGTTGATATAAAGATCACAGTTTTTGACGAGTTCTAATTTTTAAGGTTAGGTTATAACTGCTGATGAAAGCTTTCTATCAACTCTAGTAATTGTTCATCAACTAACATTTAAATTAGTTTACGGTGTGAATTTTCAGGTCGTCTTTAAGCTTTCATGGGATCTTATCTTCCTCCAAAACCACTTACTGAACATTCTTATTCTCCTACAAAAGGCAAATACTTCGGCTAGTTATTGGAGAAAGCTGAGCAAATAGAAACCGCAAGAGAGGCACTTACAACGGAAGGCCACTCATGACGGAATCTCAAGAAAATATCTACATCTACATCTAAATAATACCCTGCAAGCCACCACAAAGGTGTGTGGCAGGGGGTGATTTCTCACCAAACATGCACTACATATCATAAAAAACGAATAGTATTAATATACTAGTCAGAACTTCGCTATTTAAAAAAGATAGTAAAGCAAAGTAAACATGCAAAAACATACTGTTTGTAGGATTAGCTTTAAGTACTCATACCAACATGCAGCTACCAATGCTATCCATTGCTGCTCTCCGATTGAACTTATTTACCCTTGTTCGTATCCCTAATTGTACGAGGGAAATAGGACATTTTGAATCTATCAGTTCGGCAATCAATTTCTCTAATTTTATGATTATGGTCCAGTCTGCCACAGTAAGTTGGGGTCCGCAAAATATTTTTAACATCATCACTGAAAATATTGTCTTGGGATTTATTTATGAGATAAAGTATAAATTTCCACCTGCGATCTGACAATGATTCCCATTTTAATTCATTCAATAGACTGGTTACGCTAATATAATTATCGTATCGTCCCTTTACAAATCTTGCCGATCTTCGCTGCACACGTTCAAGTTCATTATTTAGACCGATTTCGTAGGGATCCCATACACTGGCAGCATATTCCAAATGAGGTCTAACAAGGGAAAAGTAGCCGATTTCTCGTACATGTTCGTCACATTTACCCAATACTCTTTTGATGAATCCCAGTTTACGATTAGCTTGCCCCAAAAAAATTGGAGACTTGGATTGGAGAGTCTCGAACCAGGTACGTCGCCACTGTGAATCAAGTAGGTACTTTACCCCTAAACCAAACTGTTACCTCTAAACCAACTGTACCCAAACCCAAACAAACAAAAAATACTGAAATAAATTGCTAATAAATAGTGTAATATATATTATTGAATCATTTGGTTCAAGGACCAGAACCGTCGGCCAAAAGGATGAAAAAGGATTTTTCATTTTGAGATGTTGTTATGGAACCACACCATCAGAATTAAAAAACGAGCTGGCATTTAAGGTTCTATCCTTTCTTCCTCTATCTTATCCGCTCCCTTAACACACAAAAGCTTTTTGAACGATCGTTTATTTAAATATTTTGAGGTAAACCGTAACTCTAATAACAAACACGGCTGTACAAAGTTATGCAAATATAGCTTAATCCTGTCCACAAACTTTATCTCCCTTTTCACCTATTCTCTCCGGAACTTCTTTTCTCCTGTTGGCCCTTTTACGCATGGTAATCAATCTATAAATTAGTACATTTGAGGAATGTTGTGAACTAGAAAAACGTAAAGCCAAGAATATTACTAGAGAAGAAAGCGGCTACTGACTGGTGAGTGATGCCTTATAGTCACCGTTCAGAAGTTACTCATTACGAATATAAATCCATGATGTGTGTGAAAATAGCATTTTCTATTTTCACCCACGCCTAATAGTATTTCAATGTATACAAATTGTTACTTCTGAGAAGGTCAAATGCTTATTCGCCGAGGTCATATCTCGGAAGTTGCTAATATTCCCCATCCTCATTTCCATATTTCCCTTCACCGACTCTCGCATTCAACTCCGTCATAACTTAAACCCTTTTTTTTGGTGGTACATTAATTCCTTGAACTACTCATATACGTTATATTTTGCCACCCTATTTTGCATCCAAATTTAGCTCTGTAATAGGGGCAGTAATGACTAGATGCAACGATCCATCTCTGGAGGTAATGGAAATATGTAAAACCATGATATCTAGTCAAGATAAATAAAAATTTGAGAGGGGTTTGGTGGATTACCATGCGGTTGAAATGGCGAAGAAAACAGAGGATTCGAAAGGGTGGTGTTAAGGGATCTTCCGATCAGAATTTAAAAAAATACTGTGATGCAGCAGGGAATTCTTGAATATATATCTATATCTGCGACGAGTACAGTAAAATAAGGTTCTATGAATAGTATCTGTTGGAAAACCCAAGACTTTTTGCGGCTTTGCTGCCTAGTTTATTTGCTGTAGAAAAAGAAAATGTGATTTAATCTAGAGAGGTACCAGCGATTCCCGGCGATTGAATAGTATTTCTGGCGTTGGACGTCCCCCAAGGGCCCCAATCCCTCCCATTTTTATCCTTATATCTTTCCACCCGGTATGTAGCACCTATTAGTGCGGAAACAGACTTGAAAACACCCAAGAAGGAGTATTATCCTAGATTAAATCATTTTTTCCACTACTTAGGTAAACTTTTTGATGAAGAATAGCGTAGTAGTAATGTTCTTGGGATAATAATTACTTTGAATGAAGGGATTATAATAGGAATAGGCGTTCTGTGGATACGAGAAGTGGACTCCAGTGAGAGATAACGTGAATGAATCTGAGGCTTTTGAATTGCCAAGGAAATAAGAGTGATGGTGGAAATGTGTAGGTGTATTAGAGTAGGAGGATAAAAACGTTACTTAATGAAAGTGGGAAACTGAACGTCCACATTGATGAATGCTGGGTAAGATGGGATAAGTGGGAAAGCTATGGGCTTTCTCCGCAGTAAGAAGATAGGATGATATCAACATCTACACCTACGTAATACCCTGCGAGCCACCCAGAGGGTTTGTGGCAGGGGGTGAAGATCACCAAACATGCACCACTTGCTTGCAACTATGAGCTACCAAGATCTAATTGCATGCAACTACGAGCTACCAATACAGACTACTCTGATAGTATTTCACCTACCAATCCCTTTGCTATGCTGCCTGTCATGCTCTAATAATGATTCGCGGAAAAAATTAAATTTTAGCTGTGTCGGTGTAAATCTATCTCTCACATCTTATTTGTTTGTAGTCTGGTGGTCTAGTGGGTAGACCACTGAGCTACTGACCGGAGGGTCCCGGGTTCAAATCCTTGACAAGAGCCTTTCTGGACACCCCCATCTAAAATCCTCGCTATTCGATTTTCTGCGTGTCAGAACTTCGTAGGAAATCGCAGGTGGCCCAGGGAAAGGAACTGCCCCCCCTACCCTGAATGTGTGAATTTCGCACGCCATTGGCTTAGCACGGGGAGAGCTCTACTCTCACCTATCAACACCCAGTTGAAACACTGAGTGAGTGAGTGAATCTTATTTGTCTGGTAAAATCTAGCATTATACACTGGGATTCTTTATATAAATCTAGCATATTTAGCATACCTATCCGTCTTAAATTTCTACAGGATATGCAATCGGTACTTTTACCTACGATCTGATAACGATTCCCAACCTATTTATTCTATTAATTTCGATCTAACTGCTATACCGTTCTCAACGCATTTTAACACACCTAGCTGCTCTACGCTGTACACAGTATTGTTTTCCGATCAAACCTAATTCATAAGAATATCAAATGCACGAGTGAGTCCTGGCACTCATTAAGGGTCGATTCGGTCAAGTTCATTCGAGACGCAGGTTTACCGAGGACTCCAAATTATATTCAGCATTTTCTTTCTAAGCATTTTTATTTGATTTTTATGTCAAATATTTTTCCAAGCTCTAAAAGTCTTTCGCCTGTTCATTTTTCTTTCTGATATTGAGAAAGTTATTTTCACCTTCATTTAAGGTACAACCGGCGTTGATAAATCAGGCCTCAAAATTATTCCGACTAGCAAAAATCAGGTAGAGAAACAAGCCGCCAATGACAGGAGGAAACCGATTACCCAATGCACTCTCCCTTCCCTTCGTTAATCTACGTCGACGTCTATGTAATACCCTCCGAGCCTCCGCCAGGGTGTGTGTAAGGGGTGTTGATCACCAAACTTTTACTACTTACATGCAGGTAAGAGCGAGCACGATAATACTTAATGGAAACATATTACATACAAGAGTGACGTGCAAATAGATTGTGGCTGCATGCTTAGCAATGAATAGATTACCTACTGGTTAATAAGGGATTTCTCTAAATGTATATTATCTGTATTTCCCTAGTGTGCATGGGTTAATAACGTAAAAACATATGCCATGCACGATATATTACTATAATAATATCACACTTACCTATCCCTTTGCTATACTGTCTATTATGTTCTCTTATGCTACGCGGGAAATATGACATTTTAAAGCTATCGTTGTGACAATCAATCGCTCTAATGTTAGTCTATTTGTCTGTACAATATTTAGCATAATGCCCATGAGTTCTTGATATATATTTCACCCTTTTACTGCCAGCCCCTTGTATGTAGACTGTGCAAAAACTGTCAAGCACATTTCCAAGAAAATCGTAAGATTATGTTTATATGTCATTATAGATATATTTGAAGCTCTAAATTTTATTATATGAATTACTCAACGTTTTCAGTTTTTATGAGAATGAAAAAATAATTCATGCTGTCTCTGATTTGAAGGAAATATAATATTACAAATATGTAATGTTAGTGGGCCAATATATCGGATCACAGGCAGTTAAAGGGTTAACATATTCAAGGAACCTATTCGTTTTGAATTTCTGCTGGCGATTTAATCAGTAATTCAACCAACGATATGATAATGATTCCCAACCTAATTCTTGTATTAATTTTGAGAATTTTTTAAACCTATCCTAACATCTATCAACGAACAATAATGCGAAATCGATAGATTCGGCTTTCACTTGGTGAAAATTCATGTTGAATAAAAAGATGCAACCTATGTAAATTTTCATAGACTTTATTTGTGGTACCACGCGTTTCCACGCTAAGGCGTCATCTTTAAGTACAAAGTTTTATGCATACTCCCGGGTATGTTGACGTAGTTCGGTGTGATTCCAAGCTCGAGGCATCTGCTATTGAAGAAGATGTTGAGCGACGCCACTCGAATTTTCACCAAGTGAAAGCGGAATCTATCGATTTCATCATGAACGCTAGTATAGCGGTTAAGGCCAAAATGTACCGGACTGTGTGCATCAAATATCGAGTGGCGTCGCTCAACATCTTCTTCAATAGCAGATGCCTCGAGCTTGAAATCACACCGAACCACGTCAACATACCCGGGAGTATGCATAAAACTTTGTGCTTGAAGATGATGCCTTAGCGTGGAAACGCGTTGTACCACAAATAAAGTCTGTGAAAATTTACGTAGGTTGCATCTTTTTATTGAACAATAATACACTCGTCCTTCGCGATAGAAATGATTCGCATCGCCTCAGCACTATTGGCCTCAACCGGAGTATGTAAAGAGACATTTGGGGAAAACTCAGCCCTGCACTAGAACGGTGGTTTAATAAATCCAGTCCAGCCCGACCGGAGGGAAAGGCGTCGAGGGTGGGTTCGCGGGGAGGATCCGGTTCCTCACGCCTGCTACCCGCGTTCTGCACGCCAACTGTAGTCCAAGGTTAGTTGCCCCTTCGAGGGAAACGAAAGGAGCGTAATGCATGCGAAAAAGTCGTGCCGGGTCATCCAAGGGAAGAGAGGACAAAAAAATAAGCCTGAGGGCACCATTGGGGAACTAATATGAAAATAGAACCAATGATTATTGTGGGGTACGTGGTCGATCGGTTATGAAGACTGCATCGATTCATCTCGTAAGAGGATAAAAGGGCATGCATAAAGGGTCATACAATGCTGGATTTAGAACACAGAACAGTTATGTATAGGGAAGATGGGAAACATTTTTCATGTTCTTATGCAAACATGCTCACTTACATGCAATTAAGAGCTACAATGCTACTACTTCATATTATAGCCTTTATTGGCAACTGTGCAATTAGCTATTGCCGAGTGTGGATTGTGTGAGGTGAGGCAATAGACTTTCGTTCATAGATACGATGGCGATTCATTTTCACGAACTATTTTTCCCGTATCCATACTAAGCTACACTCCACGTCAAACCCTTCCCTAATATTTTTTGCATATTTTCCCAGGGTTTTTATCAGATTTTCATTTCCATTATCAAGGCCTGGCGGAAGCTATCATTCCCCTGACAATTTCAGTTTTTGAGTTTTTCCCCAAATGCAACGCGGTGCAAATAAATTGAAAGTATTCAACGAAATTAATGATCTATTCGTTTATTGGATATGTGGCATGAAATAATCGGGAAATAATATAAAATAGAAAAGAGTTTTTATTGATTTGAACGCATTTACAATACGTATTTGTACTTATTTGCACTCAAATTATATACAAACGGTGTGCTATGAAGTAGAATAAGTAGGTATGCGGTTTCAGAAGTTAGAAAATAATCCTCTCCAATCTGTATAATTTCAGAAAAATGGATTTTTAAACAGAAATAAAAATAAAATGATTGAGAAGTCTATCCGTGGCTTTTAATTAATTCTTTAATTTTAATCACAGTTAAGAACAACATATTTGTCTCCTGCCGACAACAATACTCTCTTCGTCGTCGTTTTTCGTGGGGGCATTCTTGTTTCGTTGCGCTTTGATCTATGAAATTTTTTCTTTGCCTTAAATTAGCAGCAAAGTTTTTTTTAACAAATTTGAGTATTCTATGTCAATGGTCGGTAAAAAATCCTCTTCATTCAAACCTTATTTATCTTTATGGGTATAATATTAATTAAGAGAATGGGATGTTGACAGCAGAAATTATATTTATGATATTGATGCTGATGTCGGAATAAGTGCAATAGTTGACTAAATAGAAATTTTTGAATTTATATTTTCAATTCTCACAAAGTAAATTATAAGTTCCAACCTTTCCAAGGGCAAGGCTGTTTTGTACATCTTTGCACAGATTTTTGATCCAGATTTCTCCAGCTTTCCTGGGTTTGCGACTTATTGCGTTCCTTATTCTTTTGTAGTACTAAAGCTGCCCTTCTTCAGTTTTCACATTCATGTACTTTCTTCTTTCTTCAATCAGTACTAAGACTTCTTCCGTGTTCCTTGGCTTCTTCTTGACAACTTTGCTTCTTCCAAGAACTTTTTCGGCTTCCTGTAGTCCACATTTAATGTTTTTCCAGCGCTCTTCTACTGGTTTCTCAGTCAGGTCCTCTCCTATGTTGTTTCCTTCTGCTTTCTGAAATGCCAGCTGATTTTGAGACTCCTTTAGCTTACTACTTGCCAAATGTTCTATACTGTTTTCTTCAATTTCATGAATTTTAAATGGCATTTCATCATCACTAAATTATGGTCGCTGTTGATGTCTGCACCAAGGGTAGCTTTTGCAGTCCTTCACCTGATTCCTGTACCTCTGCTTCACTAAAACGTAGTCTTTTTGAAATCTTCCTCTGGCTCCTGACATCCTCCACTTGTATTTTCTTCTGTTGTTATTTTAAAACTATGTGTTGGCAACCACTCACTTATGTTGTGTGCAGAACTCCATCAGCATTTCTCCTCTTTCGTTTCTGTTTTAGGTTTTCTTCTTCTCTTAGCTCTTTTATAACTTCCGTGATATCTTCGTAGACGTCTTTTACTTCTTCATATTTGTAGTCCTACGTAGGAATGTAAACTTGATTGTTCACTAGCCGATATGAGATATTTATCTGTTTTCTTTATGTTGCTCAGCTGGCTTAATTCATCATGGCTTTTTCCCTGTCAAACCTATTTATAATAAACCAAGTAAACGGCTGAAGAACTTTCTCTGTGATTTGTCTTAATGTTATGGCGTAGTTTAATCAATAATTAACTATGCATCAAGATAATATTTTGAATTTCACAGCAGCCACGGCTTCTATGCCTTAGAACCTGATGGATCAAGTTGATACCAACAGCTACAGATGTCTCTGTGACCGCTACGTAGCGCACGGGTGTGAGCGGCAAAATAAGGTACTAGAGCGGTGATCATGAGACAAGGCGCTGATTTGAGAAGCGAATATCGTGTTCACTGTGTATTGCCGTATTATTGCGGCTTAAAGTGACGTCAAATGTAAAATAAATAGAAAACGAAAGCATCAATTTGAAGAGTATTGCAGCGTAAGTCAACTAGAAAATCATTGTAACGAACGAATGGGCTAGTTATGGGAGCCAATGCATTAGATTCATGCTTTAGATCACCAGAAAAGGTTCGCTTTGTTATGCTGGCTCTACACGCGTGTATAGGCGCCACCACTGCTCAGCCGAGGGGTAAGTTCAGCAATTTCGGGACCCAAGGTTAAGTAATACGCTTCGTTTTTGTTCGGATTAAACAACTCGTGTGGCGTGGAAACGCTGATGCTGTTTACCGCGGATAAATAAGATTCTCAATCCAATGGAAGGAATAAGAAAAAAGTTCCGAAAAGTACTGAAGGTAATAGAAAGGGAAAATACATTAGTTGAATTATTTCACTCTCTGAATAATTTTCTATACCAGTCATGTTGAGTGTTTAAATGTCATTTATAAACTTTGGCGCCAGATGGCGAAATGTCGATTTAAGTGCTTCGTGTTGAAATGAAAGCGGCTCAGCATTCAGGCTGAGCCAAGTACGCTGAGCGCAAGCGGTCGTGTAGAAGAGGCATTAGGTATCACCCAGCCTACATCAGTTTATCGGGTATGTGGCACTTTGGGTTAAACTGCAATTAAATAACTCTCCTCTACCTTCACATTGGAAGGAGCTGTTGATTTTTGGCGTGGATCTTTGAGGAACTGATGCCTGGTGAAACTTGGGCAAATGAAATACATTTCAATGAAAATACCGATGTCGTGGTGGCCTAGTGGGTAGAGCGCCGAGCACTGACCCGAGGGTCCCGGGTTCAAATTCACGTAAGAGCCTTTCTGGACACCCCCATCTAAAATCCTCGCGATTCGATTTTCCCGAGTGTCAGAACTTCGTAGGAAATCGCAAAGTGTGAATTTCACACGCCAATGGCTTAGTACGGGGTGAGCTCTACCATCACCTATCAAACACAAACCTTCGGATTGAACACAACTTTTTTACCGAATAACTAGAAGAAGGCTGAGTAGCCAAAAAATATGTTTTAGCAAAGAAATATAATACTAGAAATTCAGTAGATCTCAAACTTGAGATACTTAAAAGAATATCTGAAAGATATTCCTTGTTATTTATGGCAACTGGAATAATGAGCTAAAATTAAGATTCGTCCTGGAAAGATATATTGTTAAAGTATTCTTGTAAACTTTTGGTATACAATTGTAAAACGGTACTTTTTTGTGAATTAATTCATTTATTTTTCTTGTAGATAACCCATTGCTTTAGTGTCATGTTTTTCACGAGACCACACGCATGCAGATATTTAAAAAAAGAGTAGTTTGAGCTATTTGAATAAGATGGCGTCGGAGTAGCCACTTTATACTTATGTTTAAAAAATCCAGGAGCTGACCTCCACTCATATTCTTTCCCTTCCTCCGTCCGTTAGCGGATCTGAAGAGGTGCGAAGGCGAGATAATTGCCTCTATAAAACGTCCAATTCCCTGTTGGCGCTTAAAAGGCTGAGGTGTGATCAATTATCTGAAATTAAAGAAGAGCTGATTTTTTCATTCATGAGAGCAAAGGCACTTATATGATAGAGCATTTTTTTCTCAAGCGCATTCCTTTCAATAGGTATCACGCATCCAATTCGTATCTTCACTGATCGTTCTCGGGACAAACGAAGCGAGGACATGAGACATTTTTTCGTGAGCGTTACCCTTAGTTCGACTTCGTCTTCATTATTTTTTTGCCAAATCCAAGCCGCAGAATGCTCCCGCATCTCATATCTTGGAATGACGTACCGCGTGTGCTGTCGGGCTTATTACTCCAGGTGAATTTCAAGTTGAGATAATTAAGAAAACCCTACACGAATGCGTGATCTACCTGTCCAATCCAACAAATCAAGGTAACATAAGATAGAGGGAAGACGAGTAACCAACGATGGACGAAGAAAGAAAGAATTAGTTAGTAAAATAGCCCAGACAAAGAGGGCATTCTATCAAAAGGAGACTACTTACATTGGAAATAAAAGCGTAGAAGTAAGGAAACAATTCATCAGAACATACATCTGGAGAATGTTTTTTTACGGAAGCATTCGAAATGTGGTGGTACAGAAGAATGATAAAGATAAAATGGATCGACCGAGTAAGTAACGTCGATGCCTTAAGAAGAGTGGGAGAAAATAGAAGTCTGCTTACAACTCTAAAAAGAAAGAACAACTTAATCGGCCATATCCTGAGACACGATGGCCTGATGAAGACAATCGTCGAGGGAAAAGTGAACGGGAAGATTGTAAAAGGCAGGCCTCGTATGAGTTATATAGAACAGGTCGTAAATGACGTGAAAGTGAGGATGTTGCGGATGTGGCTGTTTATTATTATCTGCGTGAATATTTGATAGTAGTCAGTCTCAAAGATTGAATTTCTGAATAATTTTGAAAGTAAAACATAAGCAATAGTTTGCTAACCGAAGTCGAGAAATGGCCTTGTACATATCTAAGAGCCACCACCTCACCAAGAGCCGGTCTCTGTGAAGTTAGCTTTTTGTCCGTCGCTCCAATATCTTTCTCTCAAACACTTCATTTCCTAACCATCTTTGTCTGTCACCTTGTGAGTAGTTTGATTGATTCAAATACTTTTTTAACAAAAGTCTCTAGAGTATGTTTAGGTTTGTGAACATGAAATGAAATCCCCTGATGCTACCTCTTGCGACATTTATGAAGTTTTGAAAAAAGTGATGGGTTTTTGAAAGTCATTTCACTAAATCATATAATAGAAACTATTAATTTATCATGAAATATTTGACACCATGAATTTTATACATGAATCCGTGACTCAAAACAATGCCAATCTGACACTTGCAAACAATATATTTATTTGCGACTTCATTTCAGGTGGTTTCGATAAATGACGCTGAGTAAACAAAGGACATATTAAATGTTTTAGTTGACGCATTATCGAGCAATTGACCACCGTGAATATTTTTGATCCTGAAGCGGTGGCGATATAGCGGGAAGATCCAGTCAGTGTTGATAGGTACTTATTCGGTATGCATGGTCCCCAAGCTCCTTTTTTATTCCTTGAGAGTCCCTACTTTTTGCTTGAAGAAAACAGGTATAACAGTTTCCAGAATTTCAACATAATAGGCTAAAAAAAAATTCCACGAAAGACCCTGCTCTATTTCGATAAGGTATCGAAGATAGATTTGTTTGTAGGTACATTCATAGCTTCTGCTCCAGTATCGTCGCCAAAATAGAAAATTTAGAGCCGGATATTTGGGGTGTCAACTTTTTCTGGATAATGGTCCCAGGAAATATTTCCGAGGGTTGTTTGTATATTGTGCATCTTTCCATTTTCAAGCCCGGGAGGTGCTGACCATGCTTTTTATTGCGGGGACACATGGCCGAAAATCCGCGCTCGGAATAACTCACGAACCCTTTTTTATCTTCTGCAGAACGCAACCGTGCTATTGGCGCGCGGAAGGAAAGGCAAAGATTTGTCCCGGACCGCTCTCTATTCGACGAACCCTTTCTCCGCTAGGGAATTTGTTTCGGCGACCGATGGGCGGTCGATTCGCGCCGCGGCCTGCGTTGAATGGCGCAGAAAGATACATAAACTCACAGGACAAAGACGGGTCCGCTCGCGCAACGGGAGGTTCGATTCGCACCCCTTTTTTTCGATTCGCACCCTATTTCCCGATTCGCACCCGAAGAAAAAGCGCCGTCAGCACCTCTTTCCCTGCGGGGACCCACGCGCTATATCCTATGCTATCCTATACTACTATACTATCTTCGCCCGCTGACGAGGAAATTCGTCTCGTTCCGAGCGAGCTTGAAATCGTTCAGTTGTAGCCTCCCAGGGCGTGGGTCTGTCATCCGGGTCACAGAAAGAAGGCGTCTGGGGCGTGGTGAATTTATAGTGGGTAGAGAGATCTCCTGCTTTTTGGTCGAAATAAACTTACTGGAAGGGTGAATCATGGTGGACACTGAAAGGTTAAGTCGCGCGGTTAGCAAATGAAATCCAAGCCTAACTGGCCCTGGTTTGATGTTAGGTGCTACAAGATTAATGGTTTGGGCTATAGGATCCGGACCACGGCCTTGATAACCATAAGATGTCGTTCTAGGAAACGAGACACATGGAAGACTATCCTCTCCCCGGCCTAAAGCATGGATTCCCAGCATGATTCTTCTCCCTTTAGGCCTCATAAGCGTTTTGATTTTGAAGGAACGAATATCTCCACTATTGAATTTTTGCCAGCCAGCCTGTTCGAGGCCCTCTTTGGCCGAGCGGTTTCATACCAATGGAGCATTATGCAAATCGAACTTCTTTGGACTCATATCACCTCAAAACTATTGGACTTTTTATAGAATATCATGTAATTTCAAGTTTAAATCGTGCATCTTGTTGTTTTGTGCGAATCCACTTTTATGCGTCTCGGCGAATTACCGAAAATCACGCTTAGATAATAATAAAGAAATACTATTTCTTATATTTAATAGCAATTCATAAACAAATAGTCTCAATATCTAATGCATATTTTCTGTGGAAATTTTAGCCCTCATTTTGTAAAAGTGTTAGCTATTATATTTCAATATGTTTTAAAATAGTTTAAATTCAATGGCATCAGGCGAGATGTATTGGTACAGCATCTTTGAAAAAAGAGAAAAAAGTCAACTTTGTACTGCCCACAGTTTTTGATTCGATCAAAATCGAAGATTTATCTTTTCGATCGTAATTCGATCAAAATAGAAACTGTGGGAAATACGAAGTTGACTGTTTTTTCTCTTTTTAAAAATAGTTTTTTTGTATTTCTTCGCATTAAACTACCAAAACAGACCGACAGAATCAGCTTATACCGATACAATACAGTATTTATACCGTTTTACCCATTTCTTGCACGACAAGATGAATTGACGTATCGAAATTCTAAGCTCATGAAAGTTGGTGCCAAGCAATAGGTGAGGCACTCAGTTGAACATTTGCAGATGGTTTCATAAGTCAAAACACGTGTTGTGTTAAGATTTATTTTTAAAATACAAAATTTTGGAAAAGTGCAAACATTTTTTACTATTCCAACACGCAGTTTCTTTGATTTGAGATCGATAACTCGAAATCGGCTTGCCATTCTTCAGCAAATTTTCCGCAAGGGATTGACATGATGAGCATCCATGGACTCATCAATGAAACCACGTGTTGCGTGATTTTATCCAGGGGCGAAATATATAAGACCAAAATCCATCCTATTACTGTAAGATATTTATTCACTCGGGCCTCTCATATCCCGTCCACAAACCAGTTCTTTTGTTTGCTTAATAATGCGGTTTCCTACATAATTTTAAAGGACTAAAGTCCTCACCCGTCATGGATTCGAACTGATGCTTAGAGATTACCATAAATTATCAAAAGGGGCTTATGTTAGCAACGTAATTAAAACTTATTATAAAGGTGCATTAGATATTTTATTCCAACAATAGTTATAAGCAGCTTACGACGGTTGGACATATTATCAACGTTTTCTCTGATTCATATGCGTTAACACCATGGTATGATGATGATAAAATCTGATCGAAAACAGTTAACGCAAGGGTTCATTCTCATTTCCTACTGAGAACCACCAATCTTTAACCATAGCTGTTATATATACATGACGGGTGTTTCTCATTATTAATGACACCCAATCTTTAAGGATTGCTTCAATATTTGCGTTAGAATTGCTTAATGTGGGTCGTAATAAAGGTATACTGCATGGTATACTGGTACTGTACAATAATGGTACACTGTTGTGCAGAAGGGGCAAAAGAGCTAGATTGCGCTGAAGAAAGAAGGAAAGAAATCCTCTCTCCCGTGAGATGGTCCGACACCCATAGTAGACTCAAAGAGCCGACAGTACGCACAGTGGGGCAAAACCCAAAAAATCTGGCCAAAAGTAAAAAAATGAAGTTACTCTAATTCAATTAATTTCATGCATCTACATCTAAGTAATAGCCTGCGAGGGTGAATATCACCAAACATGCACTATTGATATGCGACTAGGATATTTGCTATAGACATGTTAGATAATAGGGTCGCATGCAGCTATATGGTTAGTATCTACATTGTAATAAATGGATTATTGGTTGTTAATACATGCATCATGCACTACAGGCTACTCTACAATTTTTAACCTTCCTATCCCTTTGCTATGCTGCCTGTTGTTTTTTCTTATGGTACGCGGGAAAAATGACATTATAAATCGGTACGATAATCTATCTCTCTAATCTTGTTAATCTGATCAAGCATAGCGTAATACACAGAGGTTCTTAACATTTATCTAACATCATCTGTGAACGAATCGGTTTCGAATTTACTTATGAGGTTTAACCTAAATTTTACTTTGCATATACTTATATGCACAAAATGAAAAGTTTTCTCAGCAATTTCCAAAAAATAGAGTTTTTCTATTTACCTCCAATGTAATAATAAAACAATTATTTCTTTGCTTTAAATTTTGCAACAATTATTATTTTGCAAAGAATTTCAAATTTGTTTTCAGTGACGTAAAAATATTGATATGCGAATTTCCATGTTAGTAACAATATTAAATAATTGTTAATAAACTTTCTCGCAAAATAAATATAACAATATAATTTTTTGCAAATTTAACATTAGAATTGTGGTATGCATATTCATAAACGTTGGTTTTCAAATTTTCAAAGCAATCGTGCAATTTTTTCAATTTTGGCCAACTTTTAGTGATTCTGCGAGGCGAAGCGATGCGAGCATCCACATACCCTCCCTTTTGCGCATGCGCCAACTGCGCGCATTTCGGCCTTCAGGCCGCGCTTTGCATCACAATGGCCGCGCGCTCACGATGCGTCCTCATCACTTTGCCATCCCTCATTTCACTCGCCCCTTCTTGCTGCACTCCCCCTTTCCCCAGTGAGGGATAATGCCTTTCTGGGGCGGGGGGGGGGGGAGGGAGGGGAGGTTGGTTGCCTCGTGTATTGGTGGCAAGGGGAAGGGGACTTGCTTACTCAATGGAGGCGTTAGTACGGAGGGCCGGGGCAATGGCAGTTCATGTAAGACCATGAATTTCCGAGAGGGGTCGTCCCAAACCCCTCCTCTTTCCCCCTCCCCCTCTTCTCTTTCCAAGTCCTTCACAACAGTTACTTTTTTAGGGCCTACAAAAGGCTTTTTTCCTCCTCTCCCCTCCCTTTGAGCATACACCCGTCCCTCCGGCAGCAACAATTGGCGTGGCAAAAGGCGGCCATGTCACGGCGGATCCGGTCCGCGCGATCCATTATTGTCGGCCCGGCCCCGGGCACTCAGACTCCGGGTCGATTTCAGACCCCGGAGGGCCCATTGTATAAACAAGTGGGCGTTTCTCGAGTCAGCTCGTAAATAACGCCCTCTTCGCGGTGCATGCTCTGAGGGTTTGCTTATTCCTGGATGGCTGTCGCGAGTACTTCGTTGCGACGGTGCTGTGAAAAAGTGCACCTAATCGAATCTCTGGTTCAATTCAAGAATTGCGACCTAGCCGCGAGTATCTTAACGGAGGAACTCACTTTTTTCTTGTGGATATTCAGCTACTGCACATCTCTGGAGTAGCGGTAGTGTCCCGAGTTACTTGCGGCAAAGGATGAGTTGGAGGTTTAGGTGTTCCAATTGCATAAGCTGTAGCGTTGTGTCCAATCTGAACTGAAGACGATATCAGAAGTGGGATCAAAAACCCACAACCTTTTGGGTTACTTGGCTGGCACGCAGTTGACTTGGCTACCGTGGCCAGACAGAAAGCACGTGCTTCACCATAGCTTGTGGTTTCAATCGAGGATTTAACGGGCATTTGACGCAACAACTGACGAGATAGACAGGACTAGTTTAGTATTTTTGGGATCTGTTTAATAAGGTGCTTGGAAAAGAAACGTCGCTATTCCACACACACATATTGAATTTGACCATGGTTTCAACACTTACGTGTCATTATCAAGGTAATGAATGTTAACATGTAAGTAAATTGTAAGTAAAACATGTAAACATGTAAATTTCGAAAAAATGGTCGATGTCAGTAAAGTGTGTGTGGCATGTACATAGCGACGTTTCTTTTCCGATCTCGTGGTTCCAAAAAGTTAAGTCTCAAACGTTAAACTGTGTTAATTGGATGCTCTTCTTTTACCGAAGGAATGCGTAGTTTTCTGGTGGAATGAGTTTCCTTGAGTGGTATTAGATGCAATTTAATCCCGAATCCTGCCTTCAAATTAAGATTCTTGAGATATTTAATTAAATTTTTGTCGGCTTATTTCGTCTTTTATTTGTCTTAATAGAAAGCAATTTTGCTGCCTTCTTCGTCTGTATCTTCATCCTGAAGTGAAATGTTGAGATTTTGTGAATAAATAGCCCCTTTCACACTGATTGGTTGTTTGGTAATTGTGGCGGAGAAGTTGTTTCCACACAAAAGGGAGGGAATGAACATGTTTCCTCTTAAAGTTTCGGGAATTTTAACGAAATCTATCACCTCCCACTTTAGCCGCGAAAAATATGTTTCTTCGAATAAGATTTTATTTCCTTAGAAGTTTATGACGTGTCCTAGTTCACATCCGGCGTGCTCAGCAATGACTGGGAGTTGAAATTGCTTGTATTTAGTCACCGACACATGCTCCACTGATATATAAGTCTAGAGCATTTACTATAAATATATTGTAATGTTATTAGGCCGATTTGAACTAATTATGGACGTGCACAACTTTCATCTTCAATCGATTGTAGCCTTATTGGTTTTTATAAGGTATCTATCACGGAGTCTATCGTTAGTAAGATAATAATTGTTGTCTCAAAATTGCTTGAGTATATCATTTTGAATCCTCCATTAAGTACACCGTGTATTTATATTGAAGGTTGTTTAAATTAATGATGGCAAGAAATATTTGGAGACACATTGCATATTGCGACCAATTCGATCAGGAAAATGAGATCTACATAATACCCTGCAAGCCACCACAAGGGTGTGTGGCAGGGGAAATACTCGTAAAAGAAGATATACTCGTATATTGTAGTACGAGTGCCACATACCCTCGCGGTGGCTTGCAGGGTATCGCGTAGATGTAGATGTTCCCAATGGCTTCGGATCCGGATTCATATGTTCAGTAAACTGAATGTTTGTATTTCACAGCGATTTTACTGGTTAGTCATTACGCATATAGACATGGATAAAATATGTCAGTAGATACTTGAGATTTGAGTGGTGATGCTCGCAGGAAATACATTAATTATTGAAGATGAATATAACCCAAATTTACTCCACCCAGAGGGTTTTCAGTTAATGCATGTAATGATTTTAGACCCTATCAGACTCCAATCCTTTGATATGAGAAAAATGACGGGCGTCTCAATTATAAAGCATTGATAATGGCGTCTTGTGCTGATTGTTCATTCATATTCAACATTGTGATTGATTTTCTCCGAGACAATTTCCCCTCTCCTCCTGTCAACTCTAGCTGCTCTGCTGGGGAAACATTATGTCAGTTTTAATCATTGGAAACTAATTTCGGTGACTCGTTCAGTTTTTTTCATTTATCTTAGGCATTGTGATTGATATCTGTCCTACCAGTCACCTGTTCGACATCTACGACAACTCAAGCAATCCATACGCAAGAGCCTATCCTTTGATTTGTAACAAGTTGCGTCTTTTAACTCAAGTGGTAATTCATCTCAGAATTGACAAGGACCCCACTCTATAAAATCACTCTTTATTGCGGCCATCAGGTGGATAGATAGAGCGCTGTTGGGTGGCGGGGCATATGGAGAGCGAAATGTTGCATGGTCACCATGGTCTTGACACGCCTGACATGGGCCCGTGGCGATTTTTGAGAGAGCGCTTCAAAGTGTGGGAGGGGGGGTTTTAGAGTGTGCGGGGGGAAGGGGAGGGGTAATGCACTGAGCCTTGAATTTCGAATCGGATTACGGAGGTAATGAGATTCCTCGGAAAGAGGGGCTCGAAGTCCCCTTGAGACCGGTGGCTACGTTGGGGTGCTCGCACAGAATGTCTCTCGAAGCGGTCGTAAGAACATAGAGGGAGGGTATTTGAAGCATCAAGGATCACGAATTTACGCTCGAAGGGTCCGATAAAGCATTTTTTAGAATCAAGGGTACGCTGTGCTGAATGCAGTTCATAGGTTCAAGGGATAACGTGAATAATGAATTGGTATGCCTCTTAACTGATGAACATTTCTTCCGCGGATGATGACTCATTTCTTCTGTTCTTTCCATTTCCGTACTTTGGTACGAAACTCTTAGTCGGCAAGCAAGCTTAGGTTAATTTTAATACAGCGAATGAAGTGAATGTGAACAATATATCCAATTTATTAATTTTTTTCAATAGCCGAGAGACACCGACGGCAAAAATACTGTTTTCTTTGAAATAATGAACCTATAACCTAGTTAAAAAATAGTCTTTTACCTATGTGCAGTGCATTAGTCCCTTATTTTACAACGAAAGTAGCTTCTCGTTGATTGCGGGCAAAATCGACCTAGTTGATATCAGGTATGGTGGGCTGCAACAGTAGTAGCCAAAGACATTCCCATACTCTTTACCCTTTCATTTGGGGCCTTAACTCCTCGTCTTATATTTAATTAAGAACGCGCGGCTTCCTCCAAGATGAAACTAGATTCACATTGAAACTATTGTGGATATTTAATGAACTAAAATTGTAGATGTAGCTAATGTGACAAGCATGTCTTTAGACCCAATTTCATCGCGAAGGCAGTTGTCAAGCGAAAGATTGAGAAGGATCACACTAAAATAGTGCATTGAAATAGGCTAAACGATGTAGCGTATCATAAACAATTGGAGCTCATTAAAATTTCGTTTTGCTATTGTTTTCCATCTCAACCAGATATTTTTCTCTCGTCACGGTATCATCTTCCAAGTGGCACTTTCTATAGTTCCTTGTTTTTCAACCAATTTCATTGAATACGCCAACGTAATTTGAGCACGGTTTAAGACATTATGATACGCATTTGAAACCTTTGGAATCGCATTTGATGGCACCGTTTTCAAAAAACTTCCTTTCGAATACTACCCTTTCTTATCATATATCTTTTACTCAATATTATTACGAACGCTGCAACTGAGTACAACTCACGCTAACTATACGTGAATACGGTTGAACATATAACGTCTTCAGTGCATTGGAAGGAAATTACGTAGATGCGTCTAAATTTTACAGCAGCTGTCAAAAAATAATATAAAAAATGAGACAAAATTCTACGTTGTATTTTGTTGAATATCGCGAACTAGGGTTCCACTCAAGCGTAGGAAAATTAGTCAGGCGCAATGCACATCCTCTTAATGATTTCTTATTATCCGATGCTATAGTTCGGAGCACCTCGTGATTACAAGTGGAGAGTGCAGAATGGGGTCGTTTACCATATTTTTCTATCACCGAATCTGATAGAGTTTGTAAAATGAGATGACCCGTATTTTTCCGTTTTTAGATCCGTCAATTATTTCTCGAGTTATAAGCGGCGAAAAACATGTTTTAACACTTTCGGAAAAATGGGCGTGGTGCCACCTCTGACGTATTTCGACTTCGTCTAATCACAACTGAGCCCGCGAAGCTACTTCGCCTCATCGCAAGGGTGGACACAACTGACTCTGCCAATCGGAGCAGTTGTGACAGCATCTGAGCGAGCAGACCTTCCGAGAACTCCTCTCCACTCCCTTCCCTTTTCGCTAAAGGCAGTCAAGGACGGGAGGAAAATGACGTCAATCATATCACAGCAGATTTTTCGGTGGGCGTCACCTTTTGCTTATTTTAATTTTTGATTTACGAGTGAATGCTTGTGGTTAGAAGATTAATTTTTTCACTAAAATTCATTTTTCGTTTCTATCTAACGATTTCGTGTACAAAATTGAGATTTCGGTTCCGAGTAAACGCCCCCATTGGTCGGAGAATAAGTATCTTTCCTTGGCGTGCGTGTATGTCACGAAGCAAAGCCCAATTTGCTTTTTAATCCGATTCCTCTCCATCTACGTCTTTATCTCCCTCCCGTCATTCACCCTTCGTTCCTCCCATGGCAATCCGTTAATTTTTAATGGCCATGCCGAGCACCTTATTTCCCGTCGAGCGGAATCTCTCGGTTTGCTTTAAGAGACTATTCAATCGACCGCAAGCCATTGAGAACGATGGACTTAGTCTTTAATCTGATGTTCACCCTCGTCGCACCGCATTAATTCACCTCCTCCTCACCCCTAGGCAACATCCCCCATCTTCGCAGGGGTGAGCCTCATCATACGGCCGCTATGTCCCCCTCCCTCCCCACTTTAAAACACCCTCCTCCCTTTCAATCCTCTTTCGTGTTCCCTTAAAAGATCCGGACCCCAGAGTACATGAATCCTGGCTCCCGGGACGATTCGTTGCAAGCTCGCTCGCATTTGTGTTACTTAAATTCACGTCCCATTCGGTATCAAGCGATGTTCTTACTGCGGGGGTGTAGAAGGAGGGAAGGCATACTGTTTTTAATCCTCCTGAGAGGAAAGTGATGTTTTTATGATGTAAAGAGTTGGTGGTATATGAAACAATTTGAGAGTAAAAATTGAGGAGAATATGTGTGAAGCAATCATTGAAACTTGAAGAAGTATTTCTGACTTCAAGGTACACCCGTACATGCACATATGAATAGAGGTCGTATTATAATCCCTCTTTCAACGAGAACCATCCCCAGAAAGAAGTTCTGCGTGAGTTATAACAAATAAAAAAATCACTCACAGTGATATCGCGAAATAAAATGCAGAACGTATTCAATTCAATACGGAAATGGATTGTTGATAAGAAATTACCTTTGGTTCAGAAACGCCAAAGCTTACGAAATATGGTTACATATCTCTCTTAATGCTAATATTATTTTAATTTGAATATTGTTTGTTTTTGAAAAAGAAGATACCTTCGTGATAGACCAAAACAAACAGATGGAGAGGAATTACGAAGGTTTTTTATTTTTATGTGATAAGCACATCTATAAGTTCACTTTGATATTTATTTTAGCAGTTTATCTGTAAGGTCATGTAAATGAATAATAAATAAAAACAGATAATTATCGAAATTAAAAATCAACGAACACCCCGTGTTGAAGTTAGCCCATGGACTGGATTATTGTGTAGCGATAAAACCAGTTGTGAGACGCCTTGATAATCCACCCCGTCACACAACCACCAGGTTGCTACCACGACATCGTAAACATCTGCACAGTACCCAGCCTGCTATTGTAAGGATGCCTGGCAGGGGGTATATATTCAGCAGGAATGCAATTATGTCAAGTAAGCCAAATTATTTTAGCTGCTTCATTACAAGTTCTAATGTTAAACTTCAATCGTGCAATAAAACGAATTTACGTAATAAATATAGTTTTCTGCGTTCAACAGTGCTATTAATAAAAAAACATCATCTTTTAGGGTGGACATTCCGCTTGCAAAAATATTTGAGATAATTAGTCAATCATGCAGGCATGCAAAACAAAGCCAAAATCTATATTATATAACCTACTTTCCTCTGGCAACTTATTCTTTATTATACTTATTGGTGTACTCATCTACATGTAATAGCTCTTCACACAAGACACCTGAATCGTAGTCGGATATTTTTAGTTAATAATCGCCCTGAAACTTGTAATTCTTGTTGCGGGATTGAGTCATGATTAATTAACACCAGTTTAAACAATTTACATTGTCCCGACCATTTTTCAACTTGTATATGAAACATTTATCTCTGAAATAGCCCAATGTGAAATTAACATTTTAAATCTTCCACAAAGTCCATGGTTTCCCTATATTCCCCTACATTTTGTTCCTATTCCATCTGAAAAGTCAGGCGATGTTGGATCTCCTTTGCTTGATATATTCCATTCTTGGCCTCCTTCTGTGATCCTTTCCATTCATTCCTCATTCACTAATTTATTCAATAAACTATGTTGAAGTTATTTTCAGTTGGTGCCGTTGATCATCATCATACCTGCGGTGCAATGCTGCAATTCGGTGATAAATTTGAACATGCACTCTGAAACAGGATGGTCCTCTTCCTGCTGCCTCAGAAATTTTAGCTCACACCATTGCGAGAGACATTGCAGAATTATATGCCCGGATATTCCGTTACATGTAGCGCAATACCTATTGATTTTCTGGCTCGGTCATAAGTGATCGACAAAATGGAGGAAATTCTCTCCTAACTGGCGTAGGCGTCTTTCCCTACGCCAAGCAGGCTAAGGTAGGTAGGCTGCCTAAGGCAGCAGCTATATAACAGATTTTGAAAAGGTGTAATGTTTTAATTGCACATATTTTAAATTATCAATTCTTTCAAGGCAGCGTTCAAGAACATCCGAACATAAATCTCTAAGTGTCTCTCCGTATTCATAATTATTATGGCCAATAGGCAGCAGTTTCGGTGATCAATCAGTGTTATTTTTAGCTTAGAGAAAATTCAGTTGTACCACTGATACCATCGACAAATTCAAGGTGTCTGACAGTCGTACGTATTCAAAGAGCTGAGGTGGGTATTTCTTCATTTACTAAAGGTGAGCATTGGGCACTTAGAATGTAAATGCTTAAAAGTGAGGTTGGAATCCCATGAGACACTCAAATATTATTAGATTATTGGGTACTTAACACCAACATAAAAGCTCTCAGTAGTTATTTGAACAAGTAATTGAATTAGGAATGAATTAATAGAATTACAAAGGGGGCGAATATTACAGCTTTGGTTTCACAGTACCTAGCCTTTATGATCACACGTGTAGTTTATATTAAATACTCCAGATTACCAAGGTGTCTCATAGCTAAATTATAATTAATTGCGCATAAGATAAGTGAGGGATATGAGGGCACAATAGAGTGCTGGTTCTCATTGCCACTTTCAAATATGGTTGTTCAACTAGCAACGTTTCAGTATTTAGGTACTGCGTATTCCGTCTGATTCGTTAAACATTGTGTTTAGGGGAAGAATGGCATTGAAATTTCTCGTCTAAGGTATGAAGAACAAGCAATAGAGGACGTGCAAGACAAAAATTATACCAATATTATACCAAGTTTAGCCAATAGGAGAATAGCAAAATTCAGTGTAGAGCTTTGTCAAACCAATCTATGAATTGTTTACTGATGATGATGACCCAATCATTCACTTAGTCGCAGTACACGAAAATACTTAATCACTACGAATACCGTTTTCAATAATTGTACACCCATATGCTTATAGCATGTTTTTGCATGTTTGATTTGCTATTTTTATCTTTTTTTAATTGTAAAATTTAGTCTAGAATATTATTACTAATTCTTTTTATGCATGATACCTATGTAATGCATGTTTGGTGTGAATTCGCGTTCGCGTTCCGCTCCCGTCGAGTGTGGATGTGGTCTCACTCCGTGCGGTTCTCTCAAGGTCATGCATTGCTGGATGTGTCTCGTATTGTTCCCGGGCATAGGTGCAAATAGTTAATCTTACAGAGCGGAAGTGTTACTTGTGTATAACAAAGTGCTTTACATCGTGCACCAGGAAACGACATCCAAAACCTCCATTTCAACGTTCTGGCATGAGTTCGTGCGCAGTGTGCAAAAGGTCTACGCGGAATACAACCGCCATCTCCTGTGAGACGTGCCGAAAGATCTTCCATGGTTCCTGTCTACAAGAGCCACTGACCAGAGAGGACGTTGAAGGGATCGAGGCAAGTGGACAATCCTGGAAATGTGTCGACTGTCATAATGCCCATAAGTCATTCCTGATGGACAGAAGCAATATTGAAGGTAAATCCCTTCAAGAGATTTTTGTTATGCTCCAAGATCTCAAAAACGAAGTCAAATCCACCGAGAAAAATCTTGGTGACACAATAAATAAGTTATATGATAAACTAGAAGATAGTTTTAAGTTGATTGAATCGCAGGGTAAGAACTTAGAGAAATGCCTAGATCAAATTTCCAGCCTACAAAGTGAAAACGTGGTGCTTAAGAAGCAACTATCTGACGCGTTGAACCGTTCTGTTGACCTTGAACAACGCTTGCTATGTAATAACGTGGAAATCTATGGTGTTCCAACCAGAAGTGATGAAAATTTGATGGAAGTAGTCAATAATATCTGTGCTGCATTAGACGTTGAATTAAGTGAAAGCCAAATCGATTACTGCTACCGGTCAAAACAGAAGCCAAATGGGGAACCAGGAGGAATCCATGTTCGTTTTCTAAATCAGCACGTAAGAGATAACCTGTTGGCCAGGCGCCGAGTCAAAAGAAACTTTTCTACTCAACACCTGACCTTTGACACCGTATCTCATAGGGATACGCCTGTTTACATCAATGAGGCCCTTTGTCCTGGCAGGCGTAAGGTATTTAATGCTGCTAGACAAGCGCAGAAAGAGAAGCACTATAAGTATCTGTGGATACGTGGTGGCAAAATTTATTTGAGAAAAGTGGAAAAGGAGCGTTCAATTATTGTCACATGTATGGATGATGTAAACAATCTTTGATCTTGATTTGTAATACACCATGACCAATACTGACATATTGTTTAATACTATAGATAATGTCATTGTTATTCAACAGAATATACGGAGTATGAGGTCAAATTTTGATGTATTCATGTTACATGTAAATAATTTAACATTTAAGCCAACAGTAATGGTTCTCTCTGAGATATGGATAAAAGAATACGAAATTTCTCTCTACAAAATAGCTGGATATAACTGCTTTGCGCTATGTAAAGATGAAGAACGATCCAAAGGTGTAATGGTGTATATCTTGGACAGTATTAGTTGTACGACAAAACCAGTTACTACGGTAGCTTCGGATTGTGTCTTGCTTACTTTAAAAATAGACCTAATATCATTTGATTTATTATCCGTATATAGGCATCAAAATACATCTGAAAAACTTTTCTTTAGTGAAATGGAAGGCATTTTTAAAATTTGCAAAGGTAATCTAATAATTGTTGGAGATATGAACATAAATATATCTGCCACAACTAGTGTAACAGATGACTACAACAATTTATTGTCGTCGTATGGATTGCTTTCTCTAATTAACTGTCCAACCAGGATAGCAAGATCCTCAGCTACCTGTTTGGATCATGTACACGTCAGAATCGCCAATATGTACAGATATAATATAACTGCCGATGTTATTCACTTAGATATTAGTGATCATTCAATGACCAAATTGTCTATCTCAGCGAATGTTGACCATGTTGCAAACCGAGCAAATGTTAATCCCCATAAAACTAGAATAAACTTTGAAAATTTTAAAACTCTTGCTGACAACTCGGATTGGACTTGTATATTAAATGAGACAAATGCCACTAAAGCATTCAATACCATTATAGACAAATTAAAGCTGTGCCTTCAGTTGTCGACTTACATTTTCACGGAGGACAAAAAGCCCTTAAAGTTAAAGCCGTGGATGACAAATACCTTGCTCAAGATGATTGAAAGGAAAAAATACTTATTTGAAAAAAGTAGACGTCATTCCAGTAATGTAAACCTGAGAAATAACTACTTAAAGTATCGGAACCAACTGAGAAATAAACTTAGAGAAGCTTCCAATACCTATTACATGAATTGCTTTGCCTTGTGCCACAAAAAACCCAACTTACAATGGAAAATCTTCAAAGAAATGACAGGGGAAGAGAAATCAGGTGTAACTCTTCGATCCCTAAAAGTAAACGGTAAAGTCGTTGACGACGATCTGGAAATGGCAAGTGAGTTCAATACCTACTTTACCAGCGTTTCGGAATGTGCTAAATCCAAACATGACGCTCTCAAATGTTTATTTGTTACAAATCCATGTGATAGGAGGAGTATTTCTAAATCATTCTTCTTCGATCCTATACTTCCAGACGAAATAGTAAAGACGGCAAAATCCCTCAGAAATGGTACCTCTCCAGGAATTGATGGCATCAATGGAAATGTTTTTAAACTAGTTATTGAAACAATAGCGCCAGCACTGGCATACGCTTGTAATTTGAGTGTTACTACTGGCGAATTTCCCAATGGACTGAAAAAAGCTGTAGTTATTCCTGTCTTTAAAAAAGGTGATCGAAATGAAATTCAAAATTATCGCCCTATCTCACTACTGCCCACCATATCAAAAATTTTTGAATCATTAGTTAAAAGGAGGCTTATTAGGTTCCTTGAAAAAGAAAACTTCTTTAGTAAGAACCAATATGGATTCAGATGTGGAAGGAGTGCGGAAGATGCCCTTATGAATTTTATGACAGAAATATACAATGAAATCAATTCAAATAATCGCACTGGGGGCCTATTCATAGACATAAGAAAAGCTTTTGATACCCTAGACCATGAAACACTACTGTCAAAGCTAAGTGACGCCGGAGTTAGAGGGTGCTCGTTAGCTTGGTTCAAAAGTTACTTAACAGAAATATCTCAGTGCGTACGGGTAGGTAAGGCCTCCAGCAATTTTAAATTGGTGGAGACAGGGGTACCCCAAGGCTCAGTGCTTGGGCCTATTCTATTCCTTATTTACATAAATGATTTGTGCAATTATGAATTTCAAGGATCAGTTACCGCTTTCGCCGATGATGTGGCCTTGTGCTATAGTGAAAGTAACTTTAACACCGTCGCAAAAAATGCACAAAGAGACTTAAATGTTCTACGTAGATGGTTTGACTACAACGGCCTTGAACTAAGTGATAAAACCAAATTTATGGCATTTGATCCAAGCAATTGTTATAAACTTATAGTTAATTTAACGTATCATGATGTAGACTGTCCGAAACAGGGTTGCGGGTGTAAAAATATCGACCAAGTAGACAGTATAAAATATTTGGGTATCACCATTGATACATTTCTAAAATGGAAAAGCCATATAAATGAACTAGCAAAAACTCTCCGTTATTATGCTTCTAAATTGTACTTCATTCGAAACAGATGTCCTTTACCATTCCAAAAAACTCTATACGAAGCACTTGTAGGCTCGAGATTAGGGTATGGACTGATTTGTTGGGGAGGAGCTTACAATAATTCCCTGCAGCCGGTCGTTTCAATGCAGAAAAAGATAGTTAGAATTATAACTAATAGTAAGAAGTGTGAACATACATACCCAATATTTGTTCAATTACAGCTTCTACCCATAAAACATATGTTTATTTTTAAAGTGTTGAAAATGTTTTACTTAAAGAGTGGCAATTTGCCTGCGATAACTGGAAGTGACCATGTTTATGATCTAAGAAGAAAACTAGTTATACGACCTCCGAAACCAAATCTCACTCTGTATAAGAGATCCTTTGTATTCTTAGGTCCTAAAATATTCAACTTTGTACCGGAACATATCAAAACTACAGTTAATATAAACAAAACTTTCAGGTTGTTAAAAGAATGGATATTGTCACATGCCAAAATTGAAAATCTATCAGAGTTGTAATAATTTCTTACTATGTCAATTCATACTCACTGAATATCATGAATTAAGTTGTAACAAATTAAAATATTTTATGTATTATTACTATTAATGTACATACATGCAAAAGACAAAATGGGGTGTAGTTTCAGTAATGTAACAAACTTCCAGAGATTTATCATGTTGTCAATTACGAAATAATATATGGATATTATGTTTTGCATCAATGTACTTTACTATCTCTAAATGTTATTACCATTGTAAAAATGAAAAATTTACATTATGAGCAAAGTTTAAATGTTCCTAGCTGTTTTTTTTTCTTATGCTTTGGAAAACTGATTTTGTAAATTGCCAGCAATGCTATTTAGTTACGGAAGGCAGTCTCCACACAGGTGACACCTTTGAGACTGCCTAAAGCTCCAAATCACCTGTTTAAAAATTATGTATGTAACTGTGGAGTAAATAAATATTATTATTATTATTATTATTCACCCCCTGCCGCACACCGTTAGGCTTGGAGGGTATTATGTACAAGTAGATGCATCATGGCATTTTTCCCCCGTACTATAAGAGAACAGAATAGGCAGCATAGCAAAGGGATAGGGTGGGGAAATATTTTAGAGGAGTCTGTAGTGCATGATGCATGTATTAATCCCTTAAATACTATACATAGGTACTAACAATCTAGTTGCATGAGTCCCTATAGTTGTTTGTTTGCATCACGGTAGTGCATGCTTGGTGATCTTCACCCCCTGCCACACACCCTCGCGGTGGCTTGCAGGGTATCGTGTAGATGTAGATCATGCAAGAAGGATTAAACTACACACTGCCACCAGTCTGAACGTTGGGAACACTGTTCCATAGACGTGGCAACGCTGGCGCGGCGGAAAATCTGGGAAAGGGACAAGGGACAGGTTGAGCTAGAAGTGTCGAGGAGGAACACCGGGAGCGGTTGGGGACAAGAAAGATGATAGACAAGGAAAATAGTGAGAGATTGGGCCAAACATTCGACGAGTTTACTTTTCACTGATAAAATAGATTCGGTGGGGCGAGAGAGGGAGCCTATAGTTCCCTAACTAGTCGCATCGAGGGGAAGGATCATATCGCGTCTAGCTCGTTCCTATTTGACCTGGGCCAGTCAAGAGCATGCCGCAAACAACGCTTACACCCGAACCTCCGACTATTTGCTTCAGCTGTGCCCGGGTTGAGCTCTTGACCGTCGCCGAATTGGAACCCAGGGTGTATTTCTGAAACTTCATTCTTCGTGTGTGGGTGCATCGTAGCTCTCATGACTCTCTCGTGGATGCCCGGAAGACTGAACCCTAGTTTTTTTCCCGCATCATCATTACTGCGGAATTTTCAAGTAAGGAGTGCCAAAACAGAAAAGGAAAAGAACGGAATATTAAGAGCCATATTCAGGATCGCCACTATTGTCCCGCTTCTGCTACTTGCGTCGTAAAATCTATGCTTCGAGTCAAATAGATGTTCATGTTCACCCTGCAAAGTTGGCAATACTAAAAAACGCCCATAATGATACCATGCCGTGACATCATGCGATGATGTCATGTTATTAAACTCCCGAAAACGTACAGTTTTTAAAGAGTAGTTTCTTTATAACACGACTTAATTCTTCACGAAAATTTTCGCCAAGCACATTTTAGCTGATAAACTTCACATTCCTAGAGTTATAAAAAATAATGCTTGTTCCCATGGCATGAAGATCGCAAGAGGGCATATAGCATACGGTTTTGAGAAGGCTCCTCAACATGAGTAAACGAATTATGTTTTGGAAACATAGATATTTTGGCTTTTCACGGTAATTTCTGGCCCGATTCAAAGAATTTACCGGCCGTCTCTAAAAACATATTTATCGGCTTCTTTATGCGACGTAGATTTACTACCCGACATACAATCGTACTCATTGAGTTTTTTTTACACTCATTTCAATGCAGACAACGCTACCCACATTAACGCCTTTAAACCAGCACCAAAAATGAATTCCTAGGCAAGCAACAGCGATGTCATATACTTTCACGTCATCAACAATGCTTTGGAAGACGAATGCCTTTTTGGTGCGAGATTCAAACAGAAATTTCAAACTGCTGTAGGAGCGAAAATATTAGGGTTAAGCTAAGCAAGTGAACTCTTCATCTTATCAAATATTATGAATAAAACCTAATCTGAAATAGTGTGATCCCTCCTATTGTGCTTCCTTGTCAAAGTACCTATTTTTTAAACTTTTGGCGACACTTTTCCTGAAGGAATATCTATACTGCCAAGCAATAAAGAAATCGGTCTTATAACGTCGTCAGCAAAATTCATCGTTCCAACCGCCGGAACGACGATGCTTTTCGCAAAGTAGAATGGGGTAGTTTACCATATTTTTTGCCGAATCTGATAGTGTTTAAAATAAAAATACCCGTGTTTTTCCGTTTTTCAATTCGACAATTAGTTCTCGAGTTATAAGCGGCGAAAAACTGATGTTTTTAACCCTTTCGGAAAAGTGGGCGTGCAAAGGACTGGTACGTCATCCACTTCGTTCAATAACAATTGAGACCTCGAAGCTCTTTTGCCTTACTACAAAGGAGACACACAGCTGACTCTGCCAGTGGAAATGGTTGAAACAGGATTTCTTCCGGTAGACCTCCCCTCCCCACCTCCTCTCCCCTCCCGTTCTTCCTCAACGCAGTCAAGGACGGGAGGTGGATGACGTAGGTGTCCTTAACGCGGCTCGTTCTGTGGGCGTGACATTTTGCTCATTTTGATTTTTGATTTACGAGCGAATGGCTCTGGTTAGAAGACCCTAAAATTCATTTTTCGTTTCCATCTAAGGGTGTCGTGTACAAAATAGCGATTTCTGTTCCGAGTAAACACCCCCCCCCCCCTACCCTCGACTTCAGTTAAGTGTTGCGTCATATTTTCCCCTCTCCATTAACATCTCTACATGCTTAGGTCCACTTTAAATGAAATATTCTTAAAAAAAAATGCCTGGATGTAAACAGGCGAATGGCAACGATTTCATTCGCATTCCGAATGCCGAGGGCAGTGCGGTCGGACTCCACGTGACACCCTCCGAACCCTCGCTGACTTGTTTGAACTTGAGACGTGAAACCTTAGGTCGCTCATTCGTTGCCTCTTGTTTGCCGAAGGAGGACGAGGGCGTCTGCGGAACTGATTGGGAAGAAGTGGAAAAACATCCGACCTCCCCGCACGCGACTACCCCCAATGAAGATCACCGAGGAGCCAGACTACACCCAACCAGCCCTAGCTGAGATTAGTCTTGGAATGGTACAGTCCTTCATCACGAAGCTGCGAGGTAAGGTTTCTCAGTCCGGCCGCTGTTAACCATGTCGGTGACGCATTGGCTTGGTAACACGGGGGCCGCATGCCTCTGCGAGCTCGCAACCGTTAAGATTGCTCCTAATCCTGCAGGCTCACCAATACTGCCATATTTTTTCCGAAGAATCACAAATTCTAGGATTGAATCACAACTTTTTAGCTACGCCAAAAAAAAACAAACAGGTGATTGTGGTGGCATATAGCGAAACAAATGTTTAATTAATCAAATAATTAGTCAGTCTACTGTCAATGGTGATTGAGAAAGTACTGAAAATAAATTGAAAGTGAATGAGGAAGAATGTAGTTTTATAGGGGGTTCTGGTTATATTTCCATGGGTTCTAAACAATGAGGTAGGAACGGAGGGGTAGATAACTCGTTGATACTTGATCGGCATATTGATCCAATTTTAAGGTCTAAATCGTGAACTTATTTATAACTATTTTTTGTATATGGTATACATCGTCGTCATTCAACCGTACCTATATTGGTCAACAGTGTATCTCATCCGAGGTCTGCCTTTATGTATTGATTAAAAATAGAGTAGAGGAGTAGTTGAAAAATAGAGTAGAATAATTGGACACCTATTGTTGTTGGACACCTATTGACACAGGAAGGGCTACTGAAATTAAGTATTTTAAGTAATTACTTAAGGAAAATTTAAAGGAAAGAGAAGGAAGCCACTTCTTCAGTAACTGCCACAGGTAATAATAGACGAAGGGCGCAGTAGTTATGTAGAAATCAAGAGGAAGGCAGAGTACGAAATGGTAATAAAGTATGATTACATTAGCGATTCCGCTTTCCGCTGGCGCTACTCCATACGATTCTCTGCACTATCCGTTTATATAACTTCGCCGTGCGTTTACTCGATGGGCTTCCAATCCCAAGGATTGCAGTTAACGTGGTTTGTCAACGAGAGTGGTCCTTTGCCTCCGTGATCCCTCTCGAGCGTCGAAATGTTTTCCTCGGCGAAGGGGCGTTGACTCATAGGAGTCTCTGGCGATCCCTCTTGACCCGAGGGAGGGGGGCATCACCAAGCTCCCTCACCCACGCCGACACTCCCCTGCGACCCTGCCGTACCCCTTTATGCTTCCGCTCCCTCGACCCCTTCCCCCTCGGCTTCACACCCGCGCCCTGCAGCAGTGGCAGCTGCCCCCCTCCTCCCTCCCCCCCTCCCCCCGTGGGCCAATGGGTCACTCCCGCCTTGAATGGGACCGGGGGCACTGTGATTCCCCCCTCCCCCCCCCTCACATGGCGGGCTGGTGTCTGCTCTGACGGAAACTCGGCTAAGAGGGGGTAGGACACCTGCCCCGCCCCCCGCCGTGTTCTTCGGGGGAGGGGAAAAACACCACGAGGGGCAATCCGACTCGGTGGTCCCGTTTGACGGATGAAAATCTGATCGCTGTTTGTTTTAGCAATATAATTCGGCGTCCCTCGTCGTCCCGATGAATGCTGCGGGCAGCCGTATTTGTCTTGCCATGCATTGACGGGGCCTCATTGCGGATTCATGAGCTCCAAGTGATTGACTGGCAGTGGATCTCCATTCTTCGCATCCTTGCAGAGACCTCACCGGTTCATCCTCCTGCGGGGTCGCAATGGGCGAATTAGGGCCTCGGTGTGTACGCGGAGACTTTTAAATGCCGACCGGTACTGACACTGGAAAGCCCATCTCTTTGCATTGCTAAGAGCTTTCGCGAACTCTGTGATCTAATTCTGAAAATATCCTCTTCAGTTAAATGTCTCGATAGAATTGTTTTCGCGTTAAGAGAATCTAAAAACGCTTAGCTACCAATTTTAAAGATCTTGTCGTGGGGAGCATCCAATTGATTCCCACCATGAGATTAGAGAATTGAATAGCTCCAGAATGGGTAAGGGAAAAAATCATATTCTTATTCACCATATTACTGATTCTGCTGTTTATGTGACTTAGATCAGTTTCACTTGTTAAACTAATTTTAAGTTAAAGTAATTCAGCGGCAGTGTTTGTCCATGGTGCCTTTTTTTGTTATTATACACAATCTGCGACGTACCATCGTGGAGGCTTGCAGAGTAGAGAAATGTGCATGAAAACAATCAATGAGCCAACAAGATTTCTGAAATAATGAGAGCTTCTAATTTGGCTTAATTGAAAAGATCCGTAGACTAGATTATCCAAATGTCAAATTAATTATGGAAAACGATATCTCCTAATTTTTCCTTAATTAATTTGGCATTTGGATATTCTAGTCTTCGGACATTTTCAACAATATTTGTTTTCAAATTATCTGTAGTATAACGATGTAGGTGCTACTACAGGTGAGGCTGTCTCAAAGTCTAAGTACATAAATCACCCATATTATACACGTAACCCGTGCATGACGCGGGGTTTTAACCCACAACTCTTTGAGTTAGAAGAATGGCACGTTATTCACCTGAAATCCGCACTGATTTCTATTTTCTAGTTATCTGAAAGGAATCATAAATTTTAGAAGAAACACTCAGTAAGAATCAAAATTGATGCATATAATTTGATTTGGTCGAACAGACGATAAATGAGGCAAGGCTTGTTTACTGGTTCTTTACGTCTTTGAAAGCAATGCTGGCACATTTTAATGAAAATGATTCAATACCATTGGTCAGAAAAATAAATGTTTTAAATGGGGCTGAGTGCCAAATGTGTGCCAATTTGTTTACCAATCGCCAGACAAGATTACAATTGAGTATATCGTGTTAAAAGAGTTTTTTATGATGTTTTTCGCTGATATTGTGTATCCACAGAAGAAATGAATGACCAACTGTTATAGTTTGGTAAATATCTACCTTAGAAAAACAAATATTATCACGTGGAATAAAAAATATATCCGTCTGCTCTATGAGAATCAAGATTCATGGCAAAAGCAATGGGGATAAGAAACATAAAATAAACAGCTAGTTTCCTTTCCAGCCTAGGCTGGAAGCGTTTCCTTTTTCATGGATTGTTTTTCCTTATACTTGTTCCGTTATTACTTGAAGCTTATTTTTTAATGGCCCTAATTTCTTCTTAAAAATGCTCTTATATGAATTTGACTAGATAAGTAGTAAATTTTATTTTAGGTTCAGCATGATTTATAAGCCACAGCATAGCCATCGATTCGAAGCCATCATTTTCAACTTTCCCCCATATTCAACTCCAGTCCTTCTATCAGGCAATGCCTTTAACATATCGAACTATCTACCTCATCCTTCCTCGTATTCTACCTACTTTACATTCCGCTTGTGTCCTCATTCTGGTACCTAGCATTATTTGCTATTTTTTTCTTCACTACTTTTGCATTAAACTGTCAACCACCCAAAACATCATAAATTAGTTTAGCTAGGTACCTCCATGCTTTCCCCCTTATATCATAGGTTTCATAGTCTTTATCAGTCTATTCCTCATTTCTTAACGGTGCGACTTTTCGTGGTGCAGTAATAATAAACTTTAGGTGAGTAAAACTATCAAGGAACTTAAGTTATTAGAAATTAAGCGATAATTAATAAAATAAAGTTAAATTCTGGGTAGTAAATGCATAGCACACCTTGTGATGTTTTACGAGGCAAATCGGAGTGTGACATTTTACTCGTAAAGCCGATCGTCGACTTTTAATTAGAAACATTATAAACGGTCTTAACTTTTGTCCGTTATACAAATCTGTTCTATTCGGTCTCCTTGGAAGTAATGTGTCAATATCAATCAATTCTTTAATCTCACGAGTGAAGTGTCTAAACATAATA
This sequence comes from Platycnemis pennipes, assembly GCA_933228895.1. Lineage (NCBI taxonomy): Eukaryota > Metazoa > Arthropoda > Insecta > Odonata > Platycnemididae > Platycnemis > Platycnemis pennipes. Next base: position 118,234,809 of record OW121854.1, on the reverse strand, counting down.
CACGCCGTCGCCCTTTGAAAATGACATGATTTAATATGTAACGTTTGGGTTTGAAGAAAATGTAGCAGGCGGGGGTTTGCCTGCAGTCGCAAAGGCCTTCCGCTTCGCATTATTCAGGAAATTTTACTTAAGCTAATGCCACCTTAATCGTTTTCCTTCTATTGGTGATTTATATGCCATAAATATATAAGAGTAACTAGGCTGAAGAATGTTATACCCCTTTGTTAAAACGTCGAAAGCATTTTTCAGTTTTTCATTTTTCTGTAATTGCATTCGCGAATACTTGAATTTTTAGGGTGATTTCTACCAATGGAATATTTTATTGTACCCATATACTTGCCTTCATATCTTTGGATTTCTCTGCATTTCAACTCTTGGGTGTGCGGCAGGGGGTGAGAAATACCCAAGATGCACGACATCAAGGCACGTGCAGCTAATTGATTAGTATGCACGTTAAAATATGCCACTAATTTATTGCTTTCACATTTGTTAAAATGCACTCATTTATGCACACCATTAGGCTTAAAAGGGTGCAGTCATCATACGCTTATATACTATATTTATATGGTATATTTCAGGTGCACCGCAAACTACTTTGAAGATACAATGGTAGCGGCTTTCGGGCGTTCCTCCGCGTCAGGGCGTCTCATGGTGACGACAGTTTCTCCAGCCATCCTGCAGGCGTCTTCAGGTCAGAAGTGAAGATGCGTCGGATTTGGCCGTCTTACATAGGGACTTGGGGGTCATATGTTGCCTCTGATTGATCGAAGCGATCTTATATGTCGTAGTAATGCTCTGATTGGTCGAGACGATATTTCTTTGGTCATTGACTTGGAGAAACTGTCGTCACCATGAGACGCCCTGACGCGGGAGAACGCGCGAAAGCCGTTACTATTAAGGATAAACGCCGTGGAAACCTCAGATCCTCCTTCGTGTATATCACACGGACCCATTCGCAACCCATTCTAGCATTACATGTGGGAGGAATGGATTTTTTAATTAATCCATACGGTTACCTGAGACTAATGGAGCCATTCATCATAATCAGTCAATAATCCTGAGATTGGTTTGATGCAGTTCTTCACTTAATTCTCCAATCAGCTAATCTCTTCATATTTACGCATTTCTTTTTTCACATCCTCTATCATTTTTTACGTATGTTTATGCATCTCAAACGAGGCAATCCTTCTCGCTCCCTTGTACTTCGACAATTGTCTTAATTAGGCCATCATTTTTCTAAAAGTTGTCCTGTCTTCTTCGATTTTTCATAAGACTTCGCTTTTTTCCCAATCTTCTTAGGATTTCCTCGTTATTTACTCAGTCGATCCATTTAATCTTGACCATTCTTCTGTAGCACCACCTCTCGAATCCTTCCACCCTTTTCTTTTCCTCTGCTGTTATCGTCCATGCCTCACTGCCGTAAATAAACATTCTCCAGTTGTATGTTCTGATGAATTGCTTCCTTACTTCAACGCTCGAATTTATAGCTGAGTAGATTCTTCTTTTGATTGAATGCCCTCTTCTCTGAGCTATTCTTATCACTATTACATTCTTGCTTCGTCCATTGTTCGTTACTCGGCTTATCGGATAACAGAACTATTTCACCTCTTCAAGTTTTAGTTTTCTGAGTTTAACATTAGTTTTGACCTCTTCTCTCTTGCTGTACATCAATATCTTAGTCTTCTTGTTATTGATCTTCATCTGATATCTGGCCATTGTCCTGTCCAAGGTTTTTAGCATCTTATTCAGATCCTTCTCTGTCTCTGCTATGTCATCAGTGAATCGCAGCATGCTAATTTTTTCTCCGTGGGTATTCACTCCATAATACTTCTCTTTGATTTGATTCATGGCTCTCTCAATGTGAACTTTTAAAATTACATGAGATAGTGCACAACCCTGTGTGACTTCTTTCCTTTTTCTTGCTTCTTTACAGCTGGGTCCAGATTTAATCACAGCCACTTGGTTTTTATACATACTTTGGATAAGTCTTCGATCATTGTAGGACACTCCAATTTCTTTCGTAATTCCAAGCATTGAATCCCAATCCACGTTGTCAAAAGCCTTCTCTAAATCCAAAAATGCAATGAACTTCCGTATGCTCTTGTCTATTTTCTTCTCTATGAGCAACCTAAGGGCAAATCCACGTTTTTAAAGTCTTCTAAAAATCAACAAACGCATTGGTTTGTTTCTCTCGATTCTCTTCTTATTTGGCAGCCCAAGGGCCAATATTTCTTGGCTTGTATCCTATCTTTTTCTTCAATGAAATTGATCTTCATACAATAACCCTTCCTCTGCTTTTCGTTCTGTTCTACTGTAGATGATCCGTGTCAATATCTTCGATGCATGTGTCGTCAGGCTTCCTAAAACAGTCATAAAATTTTCAAGGTACTCCGTTTTGTTCTTTTTGGCAGCAGGAATGATAATAAAGTTAATGATTTGTTTCTCCATTTCAACAATTTCTCCACCTTAAACTGTATTCAGTGAAAAGTCGTGCGTTTATTATGGAGTATTTGTGAGTAAGGGCCACAGTACGGATGAACTGGACTACCGCGGAGAAGATACCTGATATTACGTGGTATTGCGTAAGGTTGTAGCAGCCCATAACATTTTTCCGTGCATGAATGAACACACTGAAAATGATAGATCGAGCAATATAATTCAAAATTGTTGGCCATATTTATGATTAGTCTTGTCTGATTCTTTATCATCCAAACGGACACCGAACACGCAGTCTATTGGTGGTTTTCAGAGGTGACTGTTTCATAGGATATTCGCGGTCAATGGTCATGAAAGAGGGTGAAATTTCTTTGAGTGTTTTCCACTCAGACTTCGCACACGGTTGAGTAATCGATTGTGTGCCAGTAACTGTATTCGCCCTCCCAGCCAACCACATTTTTACCTTAAAATAAGCAAACAATACTTTTCCGCTACGCATCACGAGAAACCTATTCAACCTCCGTGGATGCACATGCACAGGGAAATTGTGCGCCCAGGGCTGGAGACCGCCAACGGCGCGGATGTGGTGATGCATTTGTTTCGTCCGCCGCGCACGCTGTGCCCACTCGGCGTCCGCCGCACCGTCCTTCGCCCGAACTATGAAGGGAGGAAAAACGCCCCCGCCTCTCCCGTTCGCATGCCCTATTGTGCGCCCGCACTCGAATATCCGAACGAATCCATCCGCCGATATTATTTTCCCCGACTCCGGTTTCACGTTTGGATCACTCGCCCCGCGTCGCTCACCTGTCATTCGATCGCCACGCCACCCGACGGGAGTTCCGGCAACTACATCCCTGGCGTCTCGCAGCAGATGAGTGAGAGATACTCTTCCCAGAGTGCACACCGCCTCAACGGAGGGCATCTTTCCTTCTCATCATCTCACGAGAGCATAACCATTATCCTGTCATAAACATTTCCATCCCAGTTCGCGCAACTGAGCCGCTGGTGAGATTTTTAAGGATGGAAAACCGGGTCGTGGGGGAGAGGGAGTGGAGTAGCCAAGGGGAAGAAATGGAGGTCTCGTCTTAGCCACGGGCGATTAGGCCACTGGCCGGTCTGTTCTCTCTAAGGAGGCGGCGGGGGTAAGACCCCCGCGGTCCTTTCGCCTGCCTCTTCTTTCCTCGCTGGGCGGCAAGTTGAAGGAAGACACGCTGAATGGGGCGCTTAGCGATGAGTTTTGGGGGAGAGTAGCGAGGGGGCGGGAACAGAGGAGCGAAAGGGGGAACGCAGTGGGTTGGGAAGTAAACAATCACTCTTCCTGGTTCATGAGGACCTCAGCCTCCAACGGCGAGAGAGTTGCAAGGCAATCGACGCCCGGCAAAGGAAGGCTTCGGGCTTCCCCGCCGTGAGGCACTCTCAGGGTCACTGCGTGAGGCGGAGGTAACCTGTAGAGAGAGGAATATCAATGCGCGGCGATTTAAACGGAAATGGGAGGGTCAAGTGCAATCGTGTTTATCCTCAAAAATGTTTTACCAATAACGGGGCAATCAAAATGGAAGGAAATACCGTGGGAGAAATATAACTGACCCACCTGCAGTAGGCTGTAAGGGCCATATTCAGAATCTTAAATACAGGCCCGTATCGTAAAAGTCCCCTCTACGTAGAGCCACAGGCTGGCCTACTGTGAGGCCGGCCTTACTTGCGAAGGAGGTTCCTCTATCTATTCGTATGTTAAAAGTCTCCTCCCTCTCGGCTTCTAGGAGGAGAGGTTAGAGCCGGCGGAAGTGACGCATTTTTCAAGAGAAAGTTTCTGCTTGCGTAGTTGACAGTCTTCTAGTAATATTCTATGGTGATTTTTTCGAAGCGTATTCTGAACAGCAATGCGCAGTGGAGATAGACGCTCGAAGTCACGCAAAATGTCTCGCTGTCTGTGGGATCCTCACAATTTCTGGCAGTTGCCTGGCTGGTTGTGTGCTAATAACCTGAAGAGCATATGTCCCAAATTATCAGTACCATCGTGTATGACTTACATTGACAGTAAATTGTGTGTATGTTGCCTGTTTGTGCAGAAGTACTGTGCCTTGTACTGTTGTAGCATATTACACATAATTATTCATTAAATCACCTGTGCACCTTCAAAAGTCAACTAATGTTGTCTCTCTGACGAGGACTTTATCTGTATGTCTGTTAAATACCCTGAAAGGTAAATAAATTACAAAGCTTGCCGGATACTGCGTTCCAAATTAGTGGTAAATGTAAAAACGCGACGGATCAATTTTTTCACTTATGTGAATAACAATACAATCGCATACCTTTATCAATCTGGACATTGTAGATTGCGCCAATCCATGAAAATCGCCGGAGACAATCTAAAGCAAGAGGCGAAGGTATAGGAGTACTTGTGACTGCATTTCAAATCTATGAACCAGACGTCACTTTTCATTTGAATCACTATAATGTTGTTATCTTTACAGTGTGGTATTTATTTAACAAGGGGAGTGTCCGAGTTTCGGGTCTAGAATTTTGACGAAATTTGCCTGGCAGGTAGTTCTTGATTAGTTATTTACGAATCACCCCACCTCTTTTTTCTTTTTTCTCAAAGTTCTTTTTTCTCTTGCGATTAGTTTTTCCAAAAAAGCACAGCGCTGGAAAATCACGGCACCAGACAAATTAGAACAAATGTTGTACGTACGTCGGGACTGCGTTGCCAAAGATACGGAAATTAAAAATCACGATGACACGTCATGCTCTTCCGTTAATTTCGTACACAAAAAACGACATGGCGTGCGGACGTATTTCCGCCACGTACTAATTACGTGATTTAGGTAAATAACGTAATTTTAGCAAATTACGTAAGAAGTACGTAAAATAGTTAAAAAACATCCCGGGTAAACACATGAAAAATATGTAAAACCAGGGATAGTCGTACAACGAAACTGCGATGAAAAAAAAACTAATGCCGGAGAGTCTCGAACCAGGGACGTTGATATTGTGATGCGAGTACTTTACCCCTATCCCAAACTGCACTGAAGCAACATTACTAATTATTAGCTTTATATTGGCAATAACATATTTCAAACTCGTTTTTTGTCGAAGTTACTGGATATATAACTATGTATGATTAGAATTAACATGCAAACGTTAATTGCAAGTTAACTATAACCATGCAATGTATTCACTAGCATTGAGCTCTACATTACCGCTGCATAAGTCGTTTTCAATGAAATCCCACTTACCTGAAAACTTCCAGTGGTGTAAAACCTTAATACAGCCAATAACTTTATTATTCTCGGGACAGGAAGGCCTCGCATGTCCACGTTTTCTGGCCGTAGCATAAGTAATAATACGTCTGTTATTATCGCTTTATGGAACCTATACCTAGCGAAAACTTCATCGTCCGCATAAAATTTTAGAGGGTTATCCCTGTCGTGAAGTCTCATGCGTGGTACATATAAAAAGGCCTCATTATCCTCAAAGTGATGAAGAAACTCATCCAAGTCGTTCATCTCATAAAAATTCATCAATTCACCATCATTTCACGCTCGCACTGTCACCTTTACCCAGTCCTCTACGCTTTGAGGTTACTACAAACCAACCTCTAAGTATAAGGTCGGATTTAGAGGTAGAGGTGACGATTTTGAGGTAGAGGTCGGATTTAGGATACCAATTCGCCCGCTCCTGACGTCATAGAGGTAGAGGTCAGCCTAGAGGAAGCTTTTATGATACGGGCCACAGTCTCGCTTCTACTGCTTACGTGCTAAAATCTCTACTTTGAGTCAAATTGGTGCGCAGATTAACCCTGCAAAGTTGGTGTCATTCTTAGCGCCACGCTGTTTATCCTTTCGAACCATATCGCGGGGAATTTTTATATATTTTAGAACTCGTGGTAGAGATTTCATCTGGTAAGCAGTAGAAGTGTGAGGCTGAAGTTAAGATTCTGAATATATCCAGCCATATTCAGAATCACAACTAGTTCTCAGCATCTCGCTGAGAAGTAATACCACCTTTTTAGGTAGAATCCATACACCACACCAATTTGATTTGATGTAGGGATTTAAGGTCGTCAGCATTGGACGCGAGACTAGTTGAGATTCTGAATATAGAACACTAAAAGAAGTATAAATAAAGATAAATTAAGGAATTTAATGGGAAAAACTAACCTCCCTCGTATATTCCTCGTGAATAAAATGTTGAAATCAAAACTAGAATGTCAATCGATATTGAAGTGGAATAAACAGTAGATTTTTTTTAATTATACCGTGTTTCACATAATGTACAGGAGATATCTTGATGTAAATAATTCTGGATATGTATCCCCAAAAGGCTGAGCATAGACGTTAGTTAATAGAGGTAATATAAAAAAACGTTAGTTAAGAGGAAAACGCAGTAGAATTAGCCTAAAATCAACACCTTCTACTGCAACGAAAGTAGAAAATAGGAAGAGAATTAAAATCCTGGAGGTCTGAGTGGAAAATTTAGAGAAGACTTTGCTTTTTAAAGGAGGAATCGTCGGTGGATTCAAATCTTCCCTCTTCTTTCTGGTTGGTCAGATCTGAAGGAGAGTATCATCCAGGCGATGGACAATTGAACTTGGAAATCTCTACAAAAGAAATTAGAAGTGGTATTTCAAGGAAATGTCCACAATGGGATAAGAAGCCTAGACATGAGGGTGGAACGACAGTACACATGTCTCTTGCTGCCTTCAGGATAGGCTAGGGTTGGTGGAAAATTATATTTGAAGGAGTGTCAGATAGGATGAAAAGGGGCTGCTGATGTAAAGTACGCCATATTGCCTTTTGGGAACTAAAAAATGCTGTATCCGTTATAAACAGTTCTGTGGTCTCCGACCGAGTCATGGAGCAGGAAGAAGTTTTGGAGCAGCAAAAGGCTTCTTGATGACGTTTGTGTGTAGTGCTCCTATCCATGAACTGGCGAAATTTAATATTTAATCGTCATCCTAACTATTTAATCGTAAAAACTGCATAAAAGGGAATTTAGAGACCTTGAGATGACGATTAACCAGAAAGTAAATGTGAGTGACACACATTTGAAGATAAATCACGGAGAAGGATGGCTGGAGAATACAAGAAAGACCATTCATAATATTAGCTAACAGGGGACGTCTCCAGATAATTATTATTAGAATTTGATTATTTTCAAATATACAATCACATGTTAGAGTCTACACTACCTACTTCACAATTGTCAACTAATTTGCATAAGAAATAACATGATTTTAATGCAATGAAGCATCTTACCTCAAACTGAAATATAGCGGGACCTATGCTGCACACAGTATTTGTAAACATTGCTGATTACTTGTCAAGCATGCACAAATATAATAAAAAACGCCCTTGAGTTTAAAATTAGAAGTTCATGTGGACATGCTAAAAAGACTAAAACCTCTCTTAATTATCATTAGGGCAACTTCGGTTAAGTGGTCTATCTCAATCATGCTTCACGGGATACTTAATCCTTGAAAATACCTAGACCTTCTAAGCTTGCGATGCATGCTGGTACACGATAATTGGGACGGAAGGCAGCGCCAAATGTGATTGGACCCATCCTCGAAGCACTCGATCCTGGAGCTTGTGCTAGTTCGGGATGCCCACTGGTGATGACAACTTACGATTCTTCTGCCTGTACGAACGTTAAATTTATTGGTCACTTCTCTCCCGTTCCTGCTGGTTACAATTAAAAATAGGACCGAACCGGAAACCAAAGTATGAAATCGTTTCGACAACCATTATACCAGCGTTCGTACTTTTACTTTCATGAATCCCAGAATATATTTACTTATAGAATTGTAATGAGTTATACTGCTCAGGTACGGTATTAAAATATGCAATAGAAAATGTGAAAGATCAAATCTCATGTGGCTCAGGTTGATGGGTTGAAGCACTAGCAATAACAATGAAGATCACAGTTTGGGAGGGTTGTAAAAGAGCGACCACCCTTGATTTTTATGATAGTAAAGCGATACTTTAACCGTTAAAGCGCGTAGTCACCCTGGGTTCACTGAGTTCCACCGAGTACAGAAGAATGGCGGAACTGTGTTCTTGAAAACTTTTCAATGTCCCTTTTTTACTGCAGGATTTTTTTCACTGGCGCTATCTCTTGAATAAGCCCCTCCGGGTGGGCCTTCTTTTTTTCCAACGAAACCGTTAGTTTGATTCTGGCAACTGGTGTTCTTTACCTTTTGAGGATCCTTTTTTACAGAAAAATATGATATTTTCTGTTAAGTAATAACTGTACTTCTCCGTGAGGAGACGTTCGACTGAGAATTTTCTGGGATCTGCTCAACAGTAAAGATATTATTCATTTTTCGCATGTTAATTTGCCGTTTTTATCGCTCTGATGTGTGGGGAGAAAATATATTATAAATAATAATATGTACAAAATAAATGTATGCACAAACGTAACTCTCTAAGGAACCAATCCACTGGAAGTAAATTGAATTCGGCACCATATGATTCATCATCATCAGTATGTCAAACATAAGATAGGTTTACTGCAGCCCTCCATTCTGCCCTGTTCAGTGTTAATTCCCTCACGCCCTGTATGTTTCCTCTTTCACGCCCTTCTTTATTTGCCCTATACACTTGCCCCTTGGTCTTCCTCGCGGGACCTACCCTTCGAATCCCCCTCTATTATATTTTTATTGATTCATTGTGCACCAAGTATGTCCAATCTATCTAGTTCTTCCTTGCCGAAGGGTATTCCATATTGTCCTCTTCTCATTTAATTAATTATTAAATTTACTCATTGATATTGAGGTTTGATAGTGTCCAGCCTAATATATAGGTAATCCAAGTATCGCCGTACATACTGCAGCAGTTGTTTTAAAACTGAGAATGTCGAAGATTAATACCACTTTAATATTAATACCATTTACCACTTATGATGAAAATTAGAACTTCATTGAAAACTGAAGAAATAGCGAGGTTGGAAAAAAGAAAAATGATATGTGAAACACCGTAGTTTTGAAGAGGCAATCGGTATGCGATAACCGGAAACGGAAAAGTTCAGTTGATATTTTCTTAGTATTTCACAGATTGTGTTCAGTTGCCTTCAATTCTCTGCAGTAGTACAACATCTATTATCCGTTCTGCTGATCCATGATTCTTATTTTAACCCACTTTAAATCTTCATATCTTGTTCGGTCCTCCATTCACGCAAAAAGTTTTGTTCTGTACATTGTATTCTTACCCCACATTTTCTCCTGTCACATCTAAAATCCTCTTCACCTCAATTTTAAAGCTCAGATTACCTACAACTGACTTTCTTCCCTCCCTACTCTATTTAAAGACTTCCTCAGTCGGCTTTCTCTTCACACAGCCGTTACAACTCGTGTACAATCCCATGTAACAAAATTCGGAAATTTTTGCTTTTGAATTTAGGTAGCTTAATAGAATGGGAGTCATGGGATTGCGTAGCTTGTGGCATTAATTGTGATAGCAAGGTAGATCTACTGCCGAGTTAATCGATAGTAATAATTGTGTTATCTAAGTCATCATCATCATCGGTCAACAATCCTCGGATTGGTCAGACGCAGCCCTCCACTCGATTCCTATATCGGCCGACCTCTTCATATTAATGTATTTTCTCTCTTTTACATCATTTGCAACCTGTTCCACATATCTCATGTGATCAAAATATATTTTTAAATTTTGTTTTAATAACTGTCTGAGTATAAATACTTTGCAATCCGAGTAGTTATATTCAAATCCTCCAGAGATTGAAATAGGATTAACGCGTCTGTTTACATCCACATAACATGTTTCCATAGATACGCCCTTTGGCACCTGGCACACGACGCGACGTCCCTACGGTCACGGCCACAGGTGTGCTTCCATTGAACCTACCTTCGCCTTGCATGCAGGTGTGAATATTATGATCGATTAATTGAAAATGGAAGCTCCAGCAAACAAACCGAAAACCTTTTTTAAGCTAGTAGCACGCAAGAGGGGAACCGGAAAAGATTTTTGTTGTCAAATTTTCTAAGAATCAAAACTTTTCTCAATATTCAACCCTGTTCCTATCACGGTGGTAGATATAGATTTGACAGTAAGAAATTTGGGCCGGAATTACTGCTTTATGCGTGCTATTTTGTTACCAAATAGTGCGCTCATACTCCAAATAGTACTTCGTGGAGTGAGCACAATATTCGATGATGCCTAATGTAGTACACATCTCTGGTGAAAAAAGGTCTTTTTAAGTCTTCTTTGGCTGCAATAAACCTTTACTGCCACAAAGTTATCATAAGTTAAAAGTTTTTCACGAAAAGTTCCAGGGCATTCGTGTCCCATTGAGCTATTACCTCTCATGCCAAAGACGACCAGCTCAACAATGAAGGAAATCCATAATAGTGAATTGAATCATTTCATGTTCTTGGATCTGAGAAGATGGTTTGGTAGTAATAGAGCCTCAACCACTCTTAGACACTAAGTCCAAAACGCTGATGGATATCTTGCTTGAATAACGAATGGAAGGAAGGTAAAGTGATGTACTCCGTCCGTCGATAGGAAGTTCAACCGTGGACCACTTGGAGACAGTCGTTAAGAGCATGGCTATACCAAAACCGGATTTCTCACTTTCCTGTCATTCTTCCTTACCATTCCCGTCATTAAACGTATCCTTCCGGTCTGATGGGCGTTCCAGTGTGGGATAGACTTAAAATTTGTTGTGGACCAAATGACCCAATGAGAATAGAAGGCTATTTTTCTATCTTGCCTTTCGTTACCAAATAATACTATGTTTAGGATGGTCAGTAATCTATTAAATTTCTTTATAGAATGAATTTCAAATAACTTACGATAGCTTCTTGTTCATTTTATTTGTCCTGTCGTGTCGTACAGTATATTCAACAATGAGTAAAAGAGTTGCGTCTTCATCCAGAATGATACGGTTCCCTCTTCTCCTTGTGTAGTTTAACTGCAATATAAAATACAAACAATAAAATGGATCTGAAAATTGTGTACCGTTATGACATGTTACAAGACTGTATACCTTTGAAATAAGCAAACACCTATTCTTTCTCGCTCGGTATTTGGGATTGAATACGTGCCTTCTAAGATTAATATAAAGGTATTTTCCGGCAAGGGTCTGTAATGGGGTTTCCAGTGTATTTTTTATTATTTCAATTTATAAGTGCTTTTGTGAGTCTTAGCGGAGATCAATTTCATCGTGTATGGCCATCTGTTCACCGAGTATATAGTCAAGTTTCCACTTAAATGTCAATCATCCAGTCCAATATATTCGTATTGCCTTTATTGAACGGCTTTCGTCTACATATGCTATCGGCTAATATTCTGTGCATATTTCCGTTAGGTAATGCATTCAGCAGGGAAATGAGTCTCAAAATACCGAGTTCAATAATCTCTCCAACTTCTGTCCAACGGCTGGTTTCTTTCCCTTCACTTCTGAGCCACGTTGCTGCTGATGGGATGTCAACATTCTCCTCTCCGTTAAGCAGTAATCAGATGGGTTTCAATGAGCGACGAGAACTCAAATGATCCGACGCCGCTGGTTTAATTTCCTCGTTTTGACAAGCTGGTGAATCCCTGCTGTAACGTCATTCATCTGTTTATCGACTGGGTTGTTGTCATTCTTTCGTATACATGGTAGAGGAGAGAACGGACAGAAGGAACAGAAGTGGTATTTTTACCTCCTGCTCGTGGGGAAATTGTTTATTCCAATCACCTTCAAATATGCGGATATTTAATTTCGTCGTGAGCGCATCAAAGGCTCCTTAACGGCACAAAATATCCGATCCCATTGTGTCCTTGGGACGGTTTAATTCTTTTCTTTTCCGCTGGCCGGGGATCCCATTTTGGGATCCCCATTCCGGGGCCCGAATCAATGAAAACTGGGACAAAAGGCGCGAACTGTTAAAAACATCCGTAGGAATTGTCCGCCGGCCCAATCCCGGATGAAAAGAGCGGCCGGCCGCGCTTCCCCTGCAGGTTGGGAGGACGTATTCGGCAAAGAGCCTCGTCACCGTCGCGGAGATCAAAGGAATCCATTCGGGGAGGTGGGATGGCTTCAGGGGTGGTCAGGGGTGGCACTCACCAAATTGACGCCCAATGGGACACCAAGTCGCGCTCCGCTAATTTCTCGACAACGGCCTCGTCATTATTCCCGTCGTGTTCGGGGATGCTACCCAACTCGACTGGAATCTCGTTCACTCTCATACGAAACCACAGCATCATTGAAGACATCTTTGAGGCCCTTTCGATATGAAAAAGAGGATAACTGTTTCTTTTGATATTCGTTTGACATGTTTGGTTTAACGACCTCCGTATTTTATGCTCGATTCACAATATTACAATGACGGGGTATTTGGCCTATTGGCTAGAAAGTAGGACCACTGACTGAAGGTCTCGGGTTCAAATCCAGTAGTTCTCTTTGAAAAAGTCCACTTGAGCCTGCTCTGCGTGACTTTGTGGATACGAAGTCTATTTAGGAATCCCTAATGAAAGAAAACGAAAAGGACTAATCCCGCAGCCTGGATGTAACATATTCTTGTATTTAGTACTTGATCTCTAATCTCTGCTCTCATCTACTGGACAGACATTAAAATTAGCTATGAGTTTGATCAGAAAGTAACGTAGGAAGTGCTGATACTGTTGATGGTAAATTTTGATGATTAGGATTGGTGAATTAGGCCATAATTCGACTAGCAAAAATTGTAAGTGAAGGGCACATCCAAGTGAAAGAAAAAGACTGGCATTTTCCACAAAAATAAGGATTTTACTTGACCGGTTTCGGTGTACAACACCATCTTCGGGTGAAATTTATATCTCATACATCTGTATATATACAATTGCAGTGAGGGGAGGGAAAGGTTGAAAGGGGGGGCAGGAGGAGGGGGGTTATGGAGGGGTTGGAGAGAACAAGGATTGGGAATTGAGAGGAGGGTGGTGGGTGTTAATGGGTAAAACCAAGCATGATGGCGATCTGGGGATGGCCCAGACCGTTAAGGTTCTACGGAAAGTCCGTGCGGAGAGTCGAAGTGTAGTCCACTGTGGAAGGGGTGAAGCGGTCCGGGCGTTGGCATCCCTCGGAGCGTCGGTTCCTTCGGGTTAAGGAGGATTAGCTCCTTGGGGTTCCTGGTGTATTCTTCCAGATAGATGATATTCCACCAAATCAAGCCTGAAACAACTATCTTTAGGCACATCCAAGTATTCTCTCGAAAAACTGTGCCTTATATGTCAAACTTAATTTCCATCTGTAAGTAAAACAATTTTTTCGAGCGTGTTTTTAATAGATAATACTTTTGCCTAAAATGTATACCCTATTATTTTGTTGCCATTAAATTAATTCTTATGCCCGCTTATATACTATGAGTTTTTCTAACCCGCGATTTCTTTAGATACTTCCCAAAATTATCGCTTTTGGGTGGATTTTCAATTAAAATGTTAACATAATTAAGGAATTATTGCTAGAAACTTGACGGAAAATTAGAAAATTGGCAACTTTGTGATGCCTTGATGAATAGGGATTTTTTTTCAACATTTGATTTTTTTTAATTTTTCATCATCATCATCGGTCCGCAATCCTATGATTAGATCTATTAAGTTGAGCTTCTAATAGGCTTAAATGAAGATGTCCGAAGATCGGAAATTCTAAATGCCAATTACCATAATTCCATTTGGAATTACCGATCTTCGGACATTTTCAATCCTATGATTAGTTCGACGCAGCTCTCCACTTGATCCTTCCTTCAGCAAACCTTTTCATATTAACGTAACTCTTCTCTTTTACATCCTTCACAACTTCATTTTCATGGAAACAAAAATATCCGTGGAATGAAATTCACTCAAAATCTGTCAAATAGTTTAAAACTAGAGCATTGATAAATTTTTGTAAAGAATTGAAATTCACCAAGAAACCTGTATAGTACCTTAAATATCTAACATGGAATTTTTTTAATTTGTTAGCGATGAATTTTTTAAAATTCTAATGTAATTGATAAGAGTTTGTAGTTATTTAGCAATAGAGCATCAGTTCACGAACAATATCCTCGACTTACGCTGGAGAAGGGTGCAGAAATGGTGTCATACGACTAACACTTTCAGTCATGATATTTGAAATTTTTGGATGTTAGTCATTTTTATTTATACTTATTAGAACTGAAATATCCAGGTTTTTTTAAACTTATAACTTTTGGGTGTTTCTTAATAGCTCAGATTAATAGATCTTATCATAGAATTGTGGACCAATGATGATGATGAAAAATTAAAAAAATCAACTGCTTCAAAAACATCCCTATTCATCAAGGCATCACAAAGTTGCCAGTTTATTTTCTCGAGGGCACTACGAAGGGGTCACGACTATGAGCTCTAAGCAGCGATTTGATACACATTGGTCGATCCATTCTACCAAGTGTTTCGCTTCTCATGCTTAATTTCCGCTACCACATTGCGGTGACATATATTTAACGGGAAGCATTTAATCCGAGTACCATATCCTCTGCCCCTCTGGTAAGCAAATGGCATGCCTTTCCTGAAGTGAGCGTCTGTTACGTCCCTTCGTGGTTGACGGCATTCCTGTTATGCCATCACGAGGTCAATTCCGCATGCAAAGAGTGTTCGACGATGAGGTGTGACGAAAGGACTTGAATAGCATCCGCCGAGCACTTGATTCCCGTGAAATATTCAGGGTTAAGCCGGGCACCCCACTTGACTACGAGGAGGACTTTCGGCTAGTGATTAACGATGCAGCCCAATTAGTCACGGCTTTCTAGTTGAAAGGATACTGATAAAAAATACGAAGAAAAAAGAAATTAGATGCTTGCTAAATTCCTACTATAGATGAAATGCAACCAAAACAGTTTTCATGCACTAAGACGATGCCTTAGCTACATATATTAAGAACCCCTATTTTGCTATATTCCATGAGAAAAATAAGATTAGAGATATATTTCCGCACCAATATATTTAAGATGTAATTTTTCCCGCATACCATGAAAGAACATATTTTCCAGCTTAGTGGAGGGTGAAGTAGGAGAAATATGTTAAAGTAGTTTTTAGTGAATGAAGAATATTTAATATTAATAGCCTATGAATGCTAAGAAATTGCAGATAAATTTATTTAGGCAAATGACTTTATATCCAGTAATTCCCTTATTACTATGTGGGAATTAACCATCTAGTTTCACGTGACTCCATTATCTAAATGTAGTGGTAACATTTTTGCTCTTAGTAACATGTCAGTAGTGAATGTTTTGTGATCTTCCCTCCCTGCCACACACCCTGACGCGGTGGCTTACATGGTTAATAGATGCAGATGATTGAGAAACTTAAGATTCATCACAATCTCTCTTAGCATTAGTTTAAGAACGAACGCTAACCTTATAGTCTAAGAATCTATACCGATGCGTGATTTTATGGGACGCAAAATTTGTTTATCCCACAAGGCTATTCCATGAATACGTAAAGACATAACAAGAACCTGCATCGGTCATTATCCGTCAATCTACCGGAACATGAATTTTATTGCCTGCCATTCATCACCTATGCAGCTGGTCTCCATTCTGGCCCAATCCACGTCTCCTCATTTAATCGCTTTTTAACTAATCATATCTTATGCCTCCATTCCCTACATTCAGAAAGCCTATTATTTCCTCCCGTTGCCGCATGTCTAACATTTTCCCCTCTATTATCGATTTCTACCATTCGTCACCTCTGCCATCTACTCTAGCTGGCATCTTCTATTTTCTTCAATGATCCTAATGTTTCTTTACCTCTTAATTTTAGTTTTTGAGGAGAATCCGACAGCTGAATCCTCTTTTTAAGCAACTCGCAGTGGTTTTCCTACCTCTGATCCTCGGAGCCGTTTTAATCCCAAGAACGGGGTCTAGGGGGATCTAGGGGTGTCCAACACTACTATTCGATTCTTCGGGTCCTCAAAATACCAGAAGCTTTTAAACCGCACAGTCTCGGGGGAGGGATGGTGCATTATTGCGTGCCTCCATTATCGTCGCCATCATCCAGAGTAAATGTAGCCGGGAATTACGCGTGTAAGCGCCTCGTCCTGAAACTTTTTAATCCGGCGCTTTAAGCCGTCCGCCGTGACGTCCTCTCTCCGCCCCTCGACAAACATCAGCGTGGGAGGGGAAGCTCTGGACGGACTGCCATTTTATGCTGTTTAAAGGGACGCCGATTCCATTTCGCAGAGGGAAGGTGGCGAGTGGTAGGGGGGGTGAGGGAAGGGTTGGAAATCGCGTGCCGGGCGGACCGGAGGACGAGATTTTTGGCGTTGGGGAGGGGGAGGGTCGAGGGGAGGAGGAAGGGGTGGTTTTATGGTCGTCGCCTCCGCAGCTCACAATGTGCGCGTCAGGACTGTACACACACACAAGGGCACATTCGGGGGCACGCGACCAGACCCCCAGGGGGAGGGGGGGACAAGGGTCTAGGAGGGAGGGGAGGGGTACTCAGAGCGCAGCTGCAGCCACGGCGAGAGAGGGGCGGGGGTCTGATCCACCCCGCATTCGACCTCGCATCGCTTGCTGCCGACCAGTCCCAAGTTCTCCTCCCAGCATGCATCCCGAGAGCTTACCCTCTCCTCCTCCCCAATCCTCTTTACCAACCCCCCCCCCCCCCCCCCCCCCACCCAACCCAAACTTCCCCTCTCCTAAGGACTCCCCCACACCCCCGACACTTAGGGGTACTCTTCCCCTCGGTCCAGAAAACAGCCCTAGCGTAGCCACCTGCAGGAGGTTTACCCTCGTCCCCCCAACCCACCCCCGAGACCCTGACGCCCCCCACTACTGCCGAGCTTCCCCCACCTCCCGCCCTAAAAAAATCTTCCAGCCATCCATCTCTGCAATGGTGGGTGTTTATTATGGCCACCCTCATTTAAAATTCTCTTTTGTCCCTTGTTCAAAGTTGGATGATGGTCGTAAATACTGAAATTGTTCCGATGAATAAATAGAAATTAAAGAG
Organism: Platycnemis pennipes; assembly: GCA_933228895.1. Taxonomy (NCBI): domain Eukaryota; kingdom Metazoa; phylum Arthropoda; class Insecta; order Odonata; family Platycnemididae; genus Platycnemis; species Platycnemis pennipes. Next base: position 118,217,425 of record OW121854.1, on the reverse strand, counting down.
AGAGGTTACTGTAAACTTTCAATTGAAGTTCTAGCATCAATGGTATTAACAAAGAGAAGTAATATTTTCCCTCTAAATTCTCTGCCAAAAATGATCATTTTATAAACTCCATTATTTCACATAGTTCTTCTTTTGTTCCTTAATTCGGTGATATTAATAATTATCCTATGGACTTTGAGTTTTTTAAAACACTAAGGTTTTCTTAACCCTGCTTACACAGTTCCTCAAGGTTCAATAGGTACATACATTACCGATGAATTGTCATGACTCCCTGTCACCAGAAGTATGAAGTTGAACTTTGGTGTACTTTTTCTCTGACTGGAGACAGCATCTCAAGTGAATATCGTAGTTGTAGGCTCTCAAACTTAATGTTAAAAAAAACAAGACCAGCAGGAAGACATTTTTTCCCCTTCGTTCTTTCTGACTCAACCACGTGGAAACTCTTTATTAAAACAATTTCAGCTCTATAAAAATCCACATTTTCCTTCGTCCTATAAAATTCCAACTCCAGGTGCCTGAAACTAGTTTGTATAGAATGCATTTAGTGGAGTTTTTATGAGGTAATCCCGAGAGTTTCAGGTGATCTAAACCGTTATTTTGAATTTTCATGCAACGAAAGTTTTTTTAGTTTTGATCGAATGTCACGGTACGTGGTTATGACTTAATTATTTTACCTTTTCCAACTGTCCGGCGGATTGAATTAGGGGCATTACTTTTGTAATGGCATGTCATTCACTAATTTCACTTCCACTCCCAGCCAGCCTTGGCAGGAAGGCCGATTCCGCGCAGGTCAGGCGAGCCTAAAGTTGCCCGCCTCGTCCCTGTCGTGTTTATTTTTGTTTCAGCTCGTGAATGCTATTGAATGAACTGAAGTCCGGTCAGGGTTGCCACCGGGTTAGTGTTGTTTGCTTTCGGTCTCTCAGTACCTGGCTCTGCCATCGTTCTCATGGGTTTGAGTGTCGCGCCGAAAAACTATCCCGGTTTGTATGCACGATCTTTCCCGACTCCGGGGTCATCTGACAGGTTGATTTCGCAGCCTTAATTTTTTGAGCTAACGAATTTCCCCTGATGACCCAGCGATTGCAGCTATTTTCGTCAGCTCCTATTTCAATTACCCCTTCACCAACCCGTCGCCATATCCATTGGATATGCTAAGTTAATTAAAGCCATCGACAGCGATAATGTGGTCTCGCTGGAGGTTGTGTTTCGTAACACCTTAATTCGATGGCAATCCGTAAGAGACGTGATCAAAATTATATTCGGAAAAACATCGAATCATTGATATATTGAATAATTTTACCTAATGACTTAGTTGAGATGATTCAATATTGGAGGAGCATCTATGTCCTAAGTCCACTGCTGCTATACCCTTCACTTGGCCTGAAAGGTTTTTAGCCTCCCATCGCTACAATTGTGAGTGCAGTCGTGGGCCCCGAAACCTAACATCCAAAGCACATCCCCCCCTCCGTTCCCCCATCCAGGGCACACATAGTGTATAGGGGCCTTCCTCTTTCGCAGACCCTTCCCCCACTCACCCCCCGCTGGTACCCGCTCCCGAATTCGACTGGGAAGGAGAGTGGAATAGAGGGTATGCTCGCCCCCCTTACCATCCCCAGGATCCGCATCTCTCCGAGTGCCCTGATTCAAGGGACCGAATGAATGGCCCTGGTAATGGTGGTGGAGGCACTAGGTGGGGGGTGAGGGAAGGGGCTGTTGTAGGGGGGCAATCCTGACGGGGGTAGGGGAATAAGGGTGAAGTCGAGCTGGTTAGGTGGAGGGAGCCGAGCGTCGGTTCGTCACCAGGGGGAGGTGCCGGGGGGGAAAAGGGGCTTGGTTTTTTTTCCTCTCCCGCACGAATAACTTATATCACTCGCGTGTACGTGTCAGTGGCGCACGTGGCCCCGTTTACGCTGGGCGTGTTGAGGCGGCAGTCATATCCGCGCTGTCCCTCCGCTCGTTCTAATGGGATGCGGAAATTATCGTTATTTTCGAATGAAGGGGTGTTTTATGTTAACTCTCGGGAAACATGATTTCTTTTTTTTCTAATGCGTTCGTCCCAAATTATAATATAGTGTGTTCGCAAGTTTCAAGGCATTTCCGCTGGGGGCGTGTATGCGGTGTTCCTCATTCTCGCTTACTCATCGTTTTTATTTTTCCCAAATGATGGCACTGTCTTCGGCGTCGAGTGGATTTTCCCTCATAAGGATGTCGCTATGCATTCTCTGAGGAGATTACCCGACGTATCCAGCCGTGAAAAAAATTACGGGAGCATTTAATTTATCTGTGGAACAAGCTGGGTTCTTCTCTCGCGGAGGCCGTAGATTAAGACAACTTGCATGTCTGGTGCACTTTTAGTATATGAGGCAGTTGCTTTATTTTACTCATAAAATGAAATTGAATACCAGAATATTATTGTGTGTAGATGAAGAAACTTCTCTAATTTGAGTGGAAATTGCATAATTTCGTGTCTTCGTTTCGTGAAACTAACATGGCCCCTTATATTACCACAGGAATAGTAACTTGAAAATGGGCAACTTCCACAGAGAGAAACGTTTATTACGACCAGGTTTCACTTTTTACAGCATCTTCAGGAAAAAAAGCGAAACCTGGTCGTAATAAACGTTTCTCTCTGTGGAAGTTGCCCATTTTTCAATTTACTATTATGTTGCGTTTCCACTCAATAACGCCTGAAACCTCAGAATTTTTACCACAGGAATGTTAAGTGATTTCTTTTATTTTATTATTTTTACTGTTCCTGAATTTCTTTGTAACTAATGTGTTACTAGTGCATTTTATTATTAAAGTCAGTACGCGGATGCTATCTTGCATCAGCTTATTTTATATTGTCAAAGCAGGGATGGCAATCGAAACGAAACGAATATGTTTCTTTTCGACCCGGAGTGAAATGAAAATAGGTTTGCTTATCGTTTCATCCCAGTACGAAATGATATGAACTATGGAGTTTAGTTTCAAACCAGAACGAAACGCTACTCTCGGGAGCGAAACGAAACTGCGCGAATCTCCTAAGCACGTATTTAAGTTTCAATCTCAAAAGCAGAGTGGAGGGGGAAAAGAGGCAATAGTTTCGACCCGGGTATAAGTGATTGTAGTAAAGGTGATGAGATTAAAATATTGAGTGTTAATATTGATCTATCTTCGTCGAAGTATTACTGAATACTATGCATGAAACGTACGGGAAAAATCTGCTAGATCCATTGCTGGCACTCGCTATAGTCTGTGCGGCCTTAGATTGCAGTGACGCCATCAAAATTGATGACAACATTTCGATTTTCCCCCAATGAGAGAAGCTAAAAGTCACACACGTTGCCAAGTTTTTTGCCAACTTACGAGGTACAAAACAATTTCCTGTCGCTACAGCGAATTGTCCTGCGGGAACTTCAAGTCGTTTGAAAGGGAATTATTTATTGATGACGACATGTCGATTTTCCCCCAATGAGAGAAGCTAAAAATCACACACGTTGCCAAGTTTTTTGCCAACTTACGAGGTACAAAACAATTTACTGTCGCTACAGCGAATTACCCTGCGGGAACTTCAAGTCGTTTGAAATGGAATTATTTTCCATGGCACTGTAATGCATTATAAATGGTTTACAGAACAAGATTTTAACGGCAACGGTAGACAATAATGTAATTGTGACACGTCTTGAAGGGATTTTTACCAAATACTCAACTACGTACTCTTATTACAACAACCTCAACCCTCTCCCTGACTATTCCCTCTTGCTATATGAATAAAGCCACTGTCTCTCCTTACAAATGATTATGCAGGTGCAGAAGCGACATCAAGCTTACTGAGGAAAGCAAGCAGATCAAAGCTATTATCCCACGAGACTGCCTATGAAAAGTTTATTGGCATTGAAAAACTGGCTTCAGAAAGTTAACACTGAAAAACACACTGATACTGGGTTCAAACTTTGATCCCTATGAATCTGATAACTTGCCCAAGAAATTTAAATATACTGAAATTAATGTGTTAAACCATAACGATAAATCTTGCTGCACCTACATCCATCTCTTTAGTTTGCCTTAGTCTATGCATCTTGTAATGACTGCCTCACTCACCAAGCTGATTCTACATTTTAAATTAATTTACTCAGAAATTCTACTCTGAACTAAAGTCAAGGCTTCTACTTTGTATTAACACAGTTATTCCTCAGAAAATCACGTTTACACTCAAGGTATTTTATCCATCATGGGCATCAACCACATAGGAACTACTCATTTCTTACAATACGGCTTAAAAATTTACTTATGACACTGACTATCATTTTATTTAGAAAAATAAATGCAATACCACAAAATCACCAAAACATTTACGTCAATATTACAACGATGAGAATTTGATTGACACGGTAAATGTTTTTCCAGCAGCACTCATCTCACGGAAAACACCATGGTTTATGCTTTTTCACTTATAATTCAGTGCACGAAGACTTACCACACTATCTTTATACTTTTGGCTGCATCAGTTGCTCATTAATATCAGAAATATACCTGTCGTGACGCCAAGCACGAATTCGTACGACACCGAAACAAATTTTACAGTTCTTCATGCTAAATCCCAACAAATCCACTTCCTACCATTTTCCCGACATTAAATCAACATCACAAACCTTTATTACACATTATTTGTTATTTTCGAGGCCTTTGTCAGAGGAAAATAGAAAAATATGAGAGCACGTCATGAGCTCATGCGTCTGCTTTACACATCAACATTGAAAAATTCTAATTTTAACATCACTAACCACTCCAATTAAACAGCGGTGGTATTACATATGACTCTAGCACCCAAATTATTGCTCGTAAATGCTGAACTCCGCAGAAAACTTCGAGAAAAACAAAGTACACACCACACGAGAGCAGAGCTCACATTTAGCTATTTTTGTACGAATTTCGCCATCAATGACACTGCCGAGGTTACTAAGTTCCTTGGTATAACTCACTCAAACCTAATAACTTAAATGCATGACACCTTTTTGTTTGAATCACTGAAATTGAACTTTTTAGTGAGGTATGCCGACTCCGGTGTCCCATGAGAGATCACTTGCACAACTCGTGGTGAATACGCTTTAATAAATAAGAGATTGAGGACGCCTTGAATTTCTAACAAAGAATTCACGGGAAACTAACGGAAAATAACTTCACTTCCAAAAAAATATGCTGGTAGAATATTTAATTAAAGAAAAACTTTGAATAAACACCGGAATACGTTAGTCAATTGTTCATCAAACTGTGCGAGAGAAAACGAAGTAGAGAGCATCCAAAACAATCTGGCAACTCAGCGGCGTGACGTCACTGCCAACATATAAAATACAGACTATAAACCAAAATCGTAAACAGCATTATTTAGCCAAGTGTACTGCAAACCTACGCATGACAGTAGGCCTTTGGTCATCATTATCGGTCAACAATCCTAAGATTAGTTTGACGCAATTCTCCACTCGATTCACCTACCTACTAACGTCTTCATATTGATATAAGTCTTCACTTTTGCATCCCTTACAAATCGTTTCGTGTATCTCATCTACTGCTGCTATCATCGTCCATGCCTCACTGCCATAAAGAAACATGCTCCTGATGTAAGTTATGATGAATTGTTTCCTTATTTCCACGCTTGCGTTTGCCAGCTGTAATTAGATTTTTCTTTTGGTAAAATGCCCTTTTCGCCTAGGTTATTTTACTGAAAATTTATTTATTGCTCCGTACATCGTTGGTTACTCTGCTTCCGAGGTAAAATAATTCTTTCACCTCCTCAAGTTTTTGTTTTCTTAGTTTAACCTTGCACTTACATATCTTCTTTTCTTTTATTGCTTAGCAATATCTTATTTTTATTAAATCTCAGGTGGTACATTCAGTGGGTGTTAAGTGTTCTTTTCAAAGTCTGTGGGTATGTGTCCTGTATAGTTCATTCACAGATGATTTACTACACTTGGGTAAATGTTTTCTCTCCATAATTTTCAATGGTCTTTACCTTGAAAATATTGGAATGTTGTCATCACGCTTGCCATACAATCTATAAATGGATTTGTGTTACCCTGATTTATGTATATAAAATTGTTAACCCTTGCCATCTGAAATAAATTTGATTACCGTTAGCAAAAAAGAATTTTCTCTTGCAATTGGGGAAATAATCAGATATTACTACTATTTTAAATCTCAAGTAGGATTAAATTATACATTAATCGTGTTTAAAAATGAAGAAAAACCTGTCATCTAATGTGTTAATAACTAAGCAAAGCCCTCCTATGTTATCCCTTGAATTTACGATAGTGTCAAACACGTAAGTTTTTCAGTGCCTTAGGTATATGTTTTGCATCCCTTATTTTGGTTTCACTGAAAGTAACTAAGGAAGTGATTATTTTTTTCAGCATGAAAAGAAAATATTTGTTCAGCATGGCTCTATTCAATTTGCGAACATTTCTTATTGAAATTTTATGCAGTTAGTATCTCGGCTTCTTACTTAATTTGCTCGTCACACTTATAAAAAATATAGTGAAACTTGCGTTTTTACATAAAAACTGGCACGCTCTTAGATGTATACGAAAACACTCTCATCTTTGTTTAGATGGTAATCTATACCAGATGGTTGCGTCAATATCAAGTTGGGGCAGAAAAGTAAGAATTTATATCACTAATCATTTCATCCAGAGTCCAGAATCAGTTTTTAATAAATAATAAATATATCAAAATCAGTGTTATATTTCATTGTGACGCATCGTATTATATTTACTAGCTTTGCCGTTGGATGTAATGTGACGACTGACAGTCAATTTTCCAATACAATTAATACCTCTACACATTTCCTAGATAGACATTTGATATTGTGGTCTATTTCTGTCTCCAAAAAAATTTATTTTCGATAAAAAAGGGGTGAAAAGAAGAAGGTGTCTTACGACTTGAGTGTATTGAGGGATGGGTTGGAAAATAAGTTGCGCAGAAAGCAGAGGAAGAAGAACTGGATATGATGAAGGGTAAGCCGGTGATTGAGATTTAAGATAGGAGGGAAACCGGGAAGTTTGAAGAACCAATGTCATTGGAATATTCATTCTTGAGGCAGTGAATGAGGGAATAATATTCGTGTAGACAGAGGAATAGTGTTGTAAATGGCATAAATGAATCCATACAGAACCAATAATTCACAGCTATTCAGAGGTAAATGGCTTTGTTTGAAATGATTTTTAATTCCTTTCAAATACGCATATGATTTTTTGGATGTACTGAGAATAAACATGGCTGATTCGGTCAGGTATAATGTGGTCATATATAATCAAGCGAGTCATGTGAAATATAAAACCTGAGGTCTTGCCATTTGTTCAATTTAGCTGCACATCTGCGTATTTTAGTGTAGCAATGGAGCATTGTCACTTGATGTGGTGTATCGAAAACTAATGAAGTGTTACTAGTGGGAAATTAACTCGAATTTATTAATCAGTTTCATTTCATCTCACTTTCTGGCCTTCTATACTCATATTTTTATGGCAACTAAGGTAGTAAATGTATGAGGATAAATATATTCAAAGCGTGTATTAAAAATGTTTAATACTCAGTTCTACTGAACACATTTATCAGAAAAAAGAAACTAATTAATTTTCACTCGCGGGAGATCGACTAAAATGGGAGATTTTCTGCAAAACTGGTTTACGGAAAATAATTTCAATTAATATTTGGACTCAGGTTTTCCTAATACTCTTAATAGAGGAGGCCCCTTTTCTGGAATTTTGCGTAACAACACATTGCACATTCCGTTCATAAACTGCAGATTTTTGGTACTTACAACAGAATAGAAAGGTTGAAAAAAATAAGCACATTGAATGGTACGAGATTCGAAAGCGAGTCACCTGTGAGAAAGATTTAGCACAGCAAGGACATGTTGGGACGATGAAATTCAATCATCCTGTTGTGTGTGGAAAGGTGTTCCAGCCACTTCTGTCACGGAAATTGGTTTGATGGAGTCCGGCTTAGAGGGGATTCGGGAAGAACCCGTAAAATGCACTCAGCATGTTCATCGACTCATAGAACCGGCATAAAGCCGTCTCAGCGCCCATCTTGCCTGACATTTTATCGAGGATTAAGGAGGGAAAAAAATCCATTTAATCGGGGATTACTCAAGTTAGGGTGGCTCATCCCTTGGTCTGCTGGAGGGGGAACGAGCGGTCTTTTAAATGCCCAACCATGTAAATTGCCCCCTTTCGGCTTGGATAAGGAGACTAGACGGTGGACGGCCTATTTTTCACTTGTCGCCTCCGGCCAATCCTTGTTGTTCTTGCATCTTGCACGGTCGCGGGTCTCGTAGAAAGGACGCGGGCGATACTATCGGATGAGTCCCGCTCGGATGACCCCGCACCTGGGCACCCCCCAACCAAAAATCCCGACTACGCCCTCGCTTGGAAGGGTACGCACCCTCTCCCCGAACACGACGATCCAAACCCTCCCCCCCCCCTTCATTCATTTTGTTCCTTTGTGCCTCTCCCCCCAATCTTCGCCGACAATACGATTCTCGTTTCTGCCGAAGACAAAGGGGGAAGAGGAGCAGGGGTTGGTGTGGGTGCTCCCCTTAGGATTCCCGTCGCTTCGCCCCTCGCTGAACACGTGGTCACAGGGGCGAATGGGGGCAGGGTGGGCCGAAGTCGAGCGTTTGGTCAGCGCTGGCCGCAAGGGAGCGGCCTTTTCGATCGGGGGTGAGCGGTAAGTGGCGATAGAGTATTCGATTGCCGCCTCCACAGGTGAGACAGGGGAGCGGTTGGTTGACAGGAGAATCGAGAATTGAATGGGGTTCATGTGAAGGGGGTGACTAGCGGTGGCTTCATGAAGTCAACTGAACAACCCTTAAGAAATCCGACAACCGGTTGTGCAAAGGAAGTGTCGCGGAAACTTTGTTAATTCAAAGGTTTTTCTACGGAGCCCGTCGTATCTGATCATCTAATGATGATTAACTCCGTCAAAACGTAGGTCATCTTGTAAGACACTTATGTGCGATACTAAAGTCACTCTTTGCATTTACAATGTTAAGCAAATTATATCAGTTACACTGAGTCTATGGAGTGGAAATTTAAGAAACATTATTGTTCACGAGAAAAGAATAACCATTTCATCCATTATCATCATCATCTTCGTCAACATTCCTAGGATTGATTTGATGCAGATATCTACCTTTTCATGGTTCTTGTTATTTATATCAGTGGGTATTACCTTTCTACTTAAAAACCTCTTTATTTGATAATTGTTCGATCGCCATCATCCTTATTCTTCCATAGTATGTACATACCTATAGCTCATGAATCTTTGCTACGATTTTCCGATGAAGCTTCCGACGTGAATTATTAGTTTTTTCATCCGTAGTAATGTAGTTCTCAAAGTAATTAATTTTAATTAATCGAATATTGTTGAAACGCATTACTTTAAGCTATTAAATAGAATACAATTTGAAAGACTGTAGTTTTTCACACTTTTTTATTGAAAACGGTTTTAACGTCTCGTTGAAACCGATAGCGGTTAATAAAAACAAAAGTGTGGAAAACTAAAAAGTCTTTCAAATTTCTTGATGAAATTGTTCTACAAAGTGTGCTCGTTAAAGATTGACTGGATTTTACTAAATTGAATTATGCCATCATTGCTTCTTTTTTGACTATCATCAGAAAAATTGGTCTTATTGTGCTGCTTTACTGGAAAGCCATCACGTATTCCTTTGCCCCTTCTTAGTGTAGCCTTACTTAATACTTTTTATCTGCTCAAGCATCTGCTATCACCTACTTGCGAACATCCTACCTCTTCATTCACTCATTGGAAAAATAAAAAAATGAGCAATCAGCTGAAAAAGGTAAATATTTTAAGAGAAAAATTTTCTGTTGAAAAATAAGTTATGAGCAATTAAGAAAATAGGCGAAATTATGTGTGAATAAAATTGTTTCAATAAGAATAGTCAAACATTTTGACTACTCCATCATTACATGAATTCACATTAAATTATTAATTACTCCTCAATCCGATCTTAGGAGCTCCGGGAAATATTTAAACATTCAAGGATAGGAAGCCTGTCCATTTGCATGTGCCATTTGCGATTTCCCGGAAAGGTCCATGAAGTCACTCGGCTTGAGAGGAGTTTCTCAAGATGTTACGACCGGATTTGAGTCTGCACATCCCCTGACCATAGCCAAGTGTTATACCCAATTTAAAAGATAACGCGAATATAGAAACGCACAGAAACAAGAATGAAAGAACACGAACGATGCATTAGACTGGGCTATCCCGAGAAATCAGACATCGCGGAGCACAGCCTAAGGCAAGACCACCACATCCGTTTTGACGACGCCAAACTGATAAGTAGGGCAAACGGATACTGGAACCTTTTGACCAAAGAGGCCATTGAGATCAGAATGGAGGAGAGAAATCTCCATAGAGATGCAGGGTATGCTCTCAACCAATCGTCATCATCAAGTATTTCAATCCTAGGATTGGTTTAATGCAGCCCTCCATTCTGCCCTGTTCAGTGTTAATTCCCTCACGCCCTGGTATGTTTCCTCTTCCACGTCCTTCTTTATTTGCCCTAGATATTTGTCCCTTGGTCATCCTCGCGGGATCTTCCCTTCAATCTTCCCTTCTATTATACTTCTAACTAATTCATTGTGCCTTAAAGATTGTCCAATCCATCTGGTTCATTTTTGCCGTAGGGTTTTCCATATTATCCTATCTTCATCTGCACTTCTATACACCTATTCGTGTCTCCTTTATCTGTCCATTTAAGTTCAACATTCTCTTTCAGCACCATGTTTCGAAGGCTTCAATTCCTCGTTGGTCTGCTTTCCCAATGTTCCATGTCTCTAATCCATAGAGTACCAGGCTCCATACGAATGTTTTGATGAAGTGTCTCTTATTGCTTCTTAGGTATATATTGAATAATGCTGGGGAGAGGTTGCATCCTTGTCTGACTCCTTTATTTATTTTGGCTACTATCTTCTCCTCCTGTCCTCCTCCTTCTCTTCCTCCTCCTTACTCCACCCTGTTCCATGCCAATTCCTTTACCTCCCTATAGTTCTTCTTCCCCAGATTCTTCTTCTTTACTTGTCCTAAGTACGTATTTGTCTCTCGATCTTCCTCGTGACACTTTCCCTTCGATTTTTCCTTCCATTATGTTTCGCACGTATTCGTTGTGTCTCAGGATGTGCCCAAGCCATTATGTTCTCCTTTTTCGTATGATGCTACATAATCTGCCAATCGTGGAGACCCATTATCTGCAAAATCATAGAAGCGAGGAGGAAGAGGGACAGCAACCAATCAGGAGCCAACTGACCCGATCGTGAGCAACATATATAAGTGCGACAAATGTTATCACGCCATCAAACGTCCTGAGGACGATAGCGGAGTTAGCCACTGAAACGTCGGCAGCAGAATACCTGACCCGGTGGAAAACCCGCGATGAATTTACAGCATCAGTTCGTCGGGAAAGATCCAAGTCCTAGAGAACGCGAAGATTAACCAATTCACTCAAATTAAACTTCTTCGCTGACTCGGCATGGAATTCCCTCGTCTAATTCATTACGATATAAGGTTATGTATTTCTGGAAGCACCAATGAATGCATTTTTAATGACTGAAGCAGATAGACTTATGAAACAGAATGCTGTCAAAGAAGGGGGTTCTTTCAGCTGTTTGATCCCCTATTTATCCTTCGCCTCACATGTTGAATTCAAGCAGTAATCCCATAACCGCAAGCAGCAGTTTCTCTAATTTACCCATCAATAAACCCCAAGGACTTAATACAGAATTTTAATGCTCTGAGCATCTCGTCTCTCATGAATTTAGATTACTCAGTAGGACGCTTGAAAGTCAAAAGGAAACTGCCATCAGATCAAAGGGTTTTCCAATGATGTGAGAAATATTTGGAGAACGTCCGCGATTCCACTTGATTGCCTTGCCGATCGATTGAAAATGTCATTGTTTCCTTGAAAAATTATTTATCATATACTTACTGGGTGTGGTGGTGGACTTGCGACCTATCTTTCGGTCCATTATGTTAGATTTTTAATTTAGATCCTGAAATTTCCAAATATTCCGGGAGAATAAGGTTGAATTTGTACCTTAAATTTAAATCCAACCCCATAAATGTAAAAAATAAATATGGCAACGTTCACCTAAAATCACACCATAACGGAGCATTTTATACACCCTGAAGAAAGTAAAGACTTATGGAACTCTTTTGGTTATTACTTTAAACAAAGGAATATAATCAACCTGACTTCGATGAATCAGGGTATCCCTGTATTTCTGGAGAACTCTTATCACCCACTGAAAGTGCCTTATCATAATACGTTCATTATTGGAAGAAGTGGGGAACCTATTGGACCAATGTAGCTAGTCTAGTTGTAAGTGCAATGAAAAAGGTCCTCAACTCCACTTTAACCGATTTATACTATACACCTGTGTGCCTATTGTAAAACATTCCTTCTGAATTCAAGCAAAAACCTCACAGATTAAAAAACATTGTATTCCTTCGTTATCTATAATCTTTTAATTGCACGCTCCTGGAGTTGTATGAACAACACGTGCAGTCATCATGCATGAATACACAATAGTGCTTTTATTGTGTGAGTGTTTGATGATCATTTACCTCCTGCCATACACCCACGAGGTGGCTTGCAGAGTGCTCAGTAGATGATAACTTCGACAAAGTGCGGTGGAAGGGTTTGCAGCTGCCGTTAATATCAACGACTATTTTGTCGTGATGATTGCTTCTCCTGATGGAAATATCCTTGACAGTGGAACATTAGAATGCGAAAAAAATATGATCCTCGTTGCTGGCTTACTCACCTACCAAACATTTCATCTGCTCTACCTATTGCTCTTATTTTTCCCGCATTAACTTACCTTCACTTTTCTTTAGTTTCTCATTACAGAAATCGGATTGACATTCATTTATTCCGAACAGCCTGCAGAATTTTTCCATTTCTTTTTCCTGAGCTATTTTATTTTTCAAAATTTCAAAGCTGCCACTAATTTCCGTCGTAACTGATACATCCAATTCCGCAATAACATCAATAAATGTAATTCTCTTTACCATGCCAGAGCCCCTCCTATCAAAAGAATCAGCCATCCTCTCAACCGGAAGCCCTAGTTTCGGAAATTTGTTTTTATAACACACTCCTTATCCTCTATAAACCTATATACCAGGCTTGACCTAGAGAAACGGATACCATTTCTCTACTTTATAGTGGAAATATTTAGCGTGCATGCAGTAAGTTTTATCTTGTCCAATGCAAGTTTCTTGCAGTTTCATCATGAGGCACCAACTTACCCCTTTGCTATGTGCTTTCTGGAAAAACTGCAGGTAACTCTGGTTAGTAAATAAGCCAGAATAACAGCTTGTTTCTCCCATATCAAATGTTGTCCATTTTTATTTTTCCACTCTTTTTCTCCACACCACTCCTCCTTAAAATCCACAAAGAATAGAATTCTGAAGGCAAAGAGCGCTGCTTTGAAGGAAATTTTAAATGTTCATCGATACTCCAAAATAACTCTTTTTTTACCCTATATAGTCACTTATTTTCTCTTCCCTAGCTGATCTACAAATATATAGCCAACCCCCATGTTTTCCAAAGTAATGTTTAATCCCTACGTTGTACTAAGTTATTGAAGTTCAAAATCAATTCTCAAATCGATTTTCTCAAGTATTCCCCTGCTACACATAATAGTTACAGAATTTATGTACGCTAATATTTCAACTTAATCAGTTTAATTTCGACCAAAATTCTTCCTTGAGCATTCTGTGACTTAGGATTTTACTTTATATTCATTTTTCATGTAATCATGGTACTTGTTTGCAGATATATTGTTGATATGTATTCCTGTTATACTGGTATTAGGAAAATCGTCGAGGGAAAAGCGAACGGGAAGAATGGCAAACTCTTATGGGAGATATATAACAAGTCATAAAAGATGAGAAAGTGTAAAATTATTCGAATATGAAGAAGTTAGCCGACAGGAGAATGAAGTAATGATAAATTTAACCTTTCATTACGATGAATGAATCGGGGATTCTCAAGATTTGGCCACGCTGAACCTTGTTTGTTAAGACTTATTAAAAAGAATAATATGTAATATCTCCCACTCCTTATTTTGGTAATAGTGGTTTAATTTTTGAAGGCAATGTTACATGCTCATCTCCGCAGTGAACGAGGGATTTTCGGAAATGATTTCGTTGGACATTCAATGATGTGATATGAAAGGTGGTCTTTCAGATTAATCCAGTTTGTCCTTTCATTGTGATCGTGTCGTTGATTGATAGGTTGTTCCATTCCGAAACCATCATTGTTCCACCAATAATGGTACCTAGTTTATTGGAATAGTTCTTCCTTAAACGCTATCTTCGAACCATAGCCATTCCTGTCACATGGTATTACCTGATATCTTCCTTTTTAAGTTTTCATGTGTTCTTCCTTAGTTCCATTTCCTCAATAAATATTCTCTTCTCTACCTCATAAGGTTAATACCCTCCCTCCTTCTCTTACCCATTATTCTCTTCTCGTTTGAATCTTTCAACACCCTTTCGTTGTTACTTATTATCCTTTCCCCTTCCTTTAAATTTCCCCCAGCAAATCAGCATCCTTTCCTTACCAACCATGCCCTAACCTTCTTCGCTATTTTCTTCATTAATCTACTTAACCCTCTCGGTTGTTCTCTATCGTTAATCCTTGCGCCATTAATCTTCAACCAGCGTCTCTTCTTGTTTCTCATAGACGGAACTCAGAAACATGAACGAAGATATAATGCCTTGATGATTAGTCTGTCGCTGCCTAGTCTCGATTCTTACGTGGCGCGTCGTAGTCTCAGCGAGAGGAAGGGGCGCTTTCTCCCAGATCACTGAAGCGGAGAAAGCCATAATTAGATTCAATGATCGACATCCTGGGCTTATTGTAGCCATCAGTACTCCAGCGTTTGGGGGTGTTGCATATGCTCGAAGGCGTCCTCGACCCTTTCGGGGCCCGCTCCCGCGGAGTCTCGCTGCATCCTCCGCCAAGGCCTTCGCAGCCGGCGTTTCAGGGTCTGCCCCCGGAGGGTCGGCTACCACTCCCGGCGACCACGACCCCCTTCGACCCTCCGCTGGGCGGCTGCGAGGTTGGAGGACCGAGGCCCGCCCGACTACTCAGGCCCTTCACGACCCGGACATTGCCGCAACCCTTGCTTGACTCGATGGCAACCTCTCCTGAATAAATCCCTCCCTTCTAAACTCTCCTAGCTCTTATCAGTTGCTTCAAAATTCAGGGGCGGCCTACTTGTTAGACGTAAGAGTCAAACTTGTCCCTTGCAATGACTGAAAATTTTTCGAGAGCCATTATATACTTTTAAAATTAAAATTTATGGGAATATTATGACACGTAGTAGTATTACTTATACCTCTCCTCTGTTAAAATTGAAAAAATTGCTCAGAAATAGCTCTCGTTGATTTTATATGGGGAGTGAGCTTAGATTCCCTTAGAAAATATATTAATTTCCGATTTTATTAATAGTATTCTTTATGTAATAAACGGTTCCCAGCCGAAATTAGTAATTACAACTATGTTGCTTCCGTTTAAAATAACAATTTTTGCTATTTAAGAGAAACTTCGATCGTTTAATTTCCATTTTCAATTTTACTTCCGAGCCAAATTTAGCTAACCAAAGTGCCACACATGACCTGCGAGCAGTACGTTGCCAATTCATGCTTCAAATGATAATATGCGGTACCTGGTGTAGTCGGCTTCTTACATTACGTTCGCATAATCAGTGATATTTTTCTTTCTTGAAATTTGAGAATGTATCTTGAAGCATGCTGAGGGATTTTTTACATTATTTAATCCTAAATGTGTGGGGTGTTGCTTAGGCAATACTCCTACAACTCAAACCTTAATTCTTAGCCGGATTTAGAATGGCACGGGTCGCATCGCATGCCATCGTATCCCGCTCCAGTGTAGAATTGTAGCGTCAATGATTTCGACGGTCATCACGATGAAGCTTCGGTTGGGGACATGATAGCTGCGCTTTGCGATGCTCAACCGAGCGTCATCTCCAGTGGAACTCCCGCAAAACGACGCTAGTTTCAAAGCGTGCGACAGTTCGTGCCTGTCCTCACGGCTCACGTGATTGGCGAATGGTGGCCTTACCCGGTGTGGTTGATTGACAGCGCCGCAGCGAAGTCGTGCCCTCCCCGGCAACGCGTCTGTCCGCCGCGACACGGCCCTTGTTTGCACAGCGAAATCGATAAAAAGCCGCAATGATACCAAATCTAATTCGGTAGGCTCGCATCCAATTCCCTCCCGGGCTTCCTTCCCTCAATCTCTTATTTATTAAAAGCCTCGCTACATTGACTTGGTTCGTCATAACGAACGGTTTTCCCCCCTTCCTTCTTTTTTATCAGGTCCGCCAATATAAACAGCTCGTGTGTGTGCAGCGAGGACAGTTCGGCACCGGCCCTGCGTTTTATTTATATTGCACAACCATCAGGGGCGCAAAGACTGCGAGTTCGATGGCCGCGCGGGCTTGCAAACAGTTTTGCCGTTCCCCTTGGGGATCGGAAGGGTTGAGGGAGCGCCATGAGATCAAAGAGGGTAACTGGGGAAGTCGATTTGTCTAAAAAGCGGCTGGCAGGTAATGAATGAAATGGGTTTGTTTGGCGGGGAAATAATGCAAATTTACGGTATTTATTTGCTTCGGAGCCATGATTGATTTCAATTATCCGAATCGCCTAGAAAATATGAAAAATAAAATGAATGTAAGTATAGAATAATTTATAAAGAAAAGGGAACGGGGCGTACAAATGGGAATCGATAGTTACTTGCATATTCTACAACAGAAAAAAAATCTTTTTAACCACTTTTTTTTTGTTGTTCGCATAGAATGCGTGCGTACACGCCTAGTTCACTCACAATTGTTCAACAGCTTATTTTTGTCACATTGGTAAATATGAAGAATACTCTTGAAAATCTCTAATATTAAACTGTATTTGGCATTTTGATGAGTTTTCCTGGCGCCATTACTTTTACCCCCTGCACCAAGAAATCAATCGCAATCTTCTATTTTATACTCTTCCAAGCAACCATTTAAATATGGATAACGTTAAATTTTTTTTCAAAAGCACCCCGATTTTATTATATTCATAACATTTTAAATTACTTTTTATTTTTGCTGTTAATTCAATATATTACCAAGTGCAACAAATACCCATTGTTTTTTTTTTACATGCGTCTAATTTTGATGCCACAAGCTGAAGACAGCACATTGCTAAATGGCTCTGTTTTGCGATTGGCTGTTTCCTGAATGTAGTCCTTTGACATTTATCATCAAGGGCACTCGGTTATTTCTCCATGTTATTTATGTGGTGACTGCTGTTCCACAACTGCGGCCATTATTTGAAAAACTAAATTATCTTTCCGGTACTTATTTCACCTCATTTAAACGTAGCCGAAATATTTGTCTTTGCTTTCTTGAGTGCAAAATTCAGAAGAATCAACATTATTTGTTTGCACCCTTCGTACAAGGTAGCAGTTCTTTAACGTGATTTCAGAAGAGGAGTGAGTAGCTGACAAAATTTACGAAAGTTCCACTTCAATACAGCGAGAAATTGATAAGCAGGAGGAGACATAAAATAGCGACTAAGCTCTTCCGGAGCGGTTCCAGGAATCTCATCACTGATTAGCACGAAACTGTCTTCAATTCTCTATCAGTCTCATTTGTTTGTACTAGAATTTCAGCCACTTGGTGGCCCGAGACGCTATCAAAATTAACAAATTCATGGATCGCGAACTTGCCTCGATTGCATTAACGCCTGAAAGTGCACAGTAGTAGAACTTTAATAGAGACACAAAAAAAACTCGCCCTGACCAGGACACAAACCCGGAACCCCCTGATTTCTTGTTCCTTAAAATCCTCTAAAATTTCAATTGGGAGTGAGAACGTCTTGATATCCCAAGTGGTGGAGCATCTGGCTGGAAATCAAGGAGTTTCAAGTTCAATTCCTGGTCAAGGCGAATGATGTTTTTCTCTGTGGAAACTCTACTGTTGTGCTATCAAAATTAGCCCAGTAGCTTGATTTTCGGACATTGTGTTCAGGGTTCTCCAGTGGAGGTACCTACTTGGAGGATGAAAGGAGAGAGGTTTGGTGATAACTTTGTCCGATATGAGATGAGGAGGGGGAGAGAGTGTTTGGACGGGTATTTATCGACCCTTCCTTGACGGATCACCTCCACTGCCTGTCACTCCCTCGACGACAAACCACACGGGATTCCCTCCTGCCCCCACTCTCTTGCGCCCCCCGCTACACCCCCTTACAACTCTTAAAACATCCCCGGGGCTAATCTCCTAGCCACGGACTTCCACACCCCTCTCACAGTTTCCCTCCCCACATTTATGCCCCGAGGCATAAATAAGAAACCATCCACCCCCCCCTCGCTTTCGCCCTGCCTCCTCACAATGGGCAACCAGAGCGGGCACGCCCGATCCACGGCGGAGAGAGGAGGCGGCCTCCGCCGACCGCCCAATTCATGGGCCGCACGTGTGTTTGCCGTCGAGATCGACAGGGGGGAAGGGAGAGGAGGAGGAAGTGACAGGTTTGAGTGTCGGGGTGGAGGGTGCGGGGTTCGCGTAGAGGGCGGCCGCCTGCACTAAGGAATAAGGAATATATAGAAGGAAGGATATATGGAAGCAGAAGTAGCACGAAAACATTATTTCGCCTGCGTCTGCGATCTTGGGAGCACCACGATTGGATGCGTCACGCGGTGAAGACCACTAGACACCACTTACAAGCAATCAAGAGCCGCAATGCTTCTACTTCATGGAACATGTTCTATATAAGATTCACATGAAACTAGATTGTTAGTATCTGCATAGTAATTAACTGATTACTGGTTGGCAACGCATTTCTCTAAATATTTTAATTTGTATTTCCCTAGTATGCATGATTTAGTGATGTTAAAACGTACATAATGCATTATAGACTACTCTTAACATTATTTCACCAACCTCCGACGTTCCGTGAAGGTCCTTCACGGACTTCTCCTGGACTTCTCTGCTGCTGTTATTGTCCATGCTTCGCTACCATATAGTAGAATGCTCCAGATTAATGTTCTAATGAAATGTTTCCTCACTTCCACGCTTGTATTTGCAGCTGTAAACAGAATCTTCTTCTGGTAAAGTGCCCTTATTGTATATACAATTCTACTGCAAGTAGCACCATGCTGCTTCAAATGCTCTCTTTTACTATGCTGCCCATTACTTCCCCTTATCGTTCGCGGGAAAAATTAATTTTAAAATCTATCGGTACGACAATCTATCTCTCTAATATTGTTCATCTGATCAGATCTACCATAATGTGCAGGATTTTTATATATAACTTCCGTCTTCAGTGAACCCATTTGCTCTAAATTTCTGCAGGAGGTGTAATTAATCTATTCATTCTTTTGAACGCAGACAGGTGGCAGCAAGCTAGTGAGAAGGAAGAGCCAAATCTGTTTATACACTATTAAAGGTTAATCAAAAGAAGTATGTTGATACAGCAAGGATATCGTAAAAAAGATCATCATCATCATCATCAGTCAACAATCCTAGGATTGGTTTGATGCAGCCCTCCACTCGATTCTTCTATCGGCCAACCTCTTCGTATTAACGAAGCTCCTCTCTTTTACATCCTTCACAATTTGCTCCATATATCTCATACAAGGCCTGCCTTTTCCATTCTTCCCGTTCACCTTTTCCTCGACGATTGTCTTCATCAGGCCATCGTGTCTTAAGAAGTGGCCCATTAATTTGTCCCGTCTTCTTTTTAAGGTTTTCAGTAGACATTTCTTCTCTCCCACTCTTCTTAAGACTTCTTCGTTTGTCACTCGATCGATCCATTTTATCTTCATCACTCTTCGGTAGCACCACATTTCAAATGCTTCCAGCCTGGACATCTCTGCTGCTGTTATTGTCCATGCTTCGCTGCCGTATAGTAGAATGCTCCAGATGTATGTTCTAATTACATCTTTCCTCACTTCCACGCTTGTATTTGAAGCTGTAAGCAGAATCTTCTTCCGGTAAAATGCCCTTTTTGCTTGGGCAATTCTACTGGCAATTTCTCTTTTACTTCGTCCCTCGCTGGTTACTCGGCTTCCCAGGTAGCAGAACTCTTCCACCTTCTCGATTTTTTGTTTTCCTAGTCTAACATTGGTCCTAGCTTCCTTTCTTCCTCTGCATACTAATACCTTAGTTTTCTTTTTATTGATATTCAGATAATATCTGATCATTGTTCGTTTCATATATCATAGTGTCTTCTTTAAATCTCCTTCTTTTTCTGCCATGACTGCTGTGTCATCGGCGAATCGAGGCATGCTGATTTTCTCCCCGTGGATATTCACTCCCGGAGATTTTTCTTTGACTTCTTGGGTGGCTTTCTCGATGTAGACATTGAATAATACGGGAGGCAGTGCAGAGCCTTGCCTCAGTCCTTTCTTTATGATTGCTTCTGTTCTGCTGGGTCCTGATTTTATTATGGACACCTGGTTTTCATACAAGCTGTGGATCTTAGCTGAGCTTACCTCATTGTATGATGCTCCAACTTTGATAAATTATGCATGCATCATATAAGTTTCCTCACAGTGATAGAATTGTATTCTTTCAAGGTATGTTTGAAGCTAGTTTTGAAGCACTCCACTATCATATAAAAAATGTGTTTTGTCTACAAAAATCTCATAACCAGAAAAAGTCACTTCAAACGAATCTTGACGATTTTAATCTCTGTAGGCAATGAGCTGGCATTTGTTTTATATTTCTGTAACGTTTGGTTGATCGTATTTGATTAAAAACAAGGTTCCACTTTGGAATAAGTAATTTTAACTTATATAGTTTCATTTATGTACCTAGCTAGGGTTTTATGAATGAACCTTAAATAGTTAATTTTTTCATTTCCAGTTTCATTTAAGAGCCACTTTCTCGTACTCAAAGAGCCTCATGTTTTTGGTGGGTCATAGCTTGTGATCCCTTAGCGCACGGACTATTTTCTTCCTTGAGTTTGCTTCACGATCACCTACCAACTTCACGTCGGCGGATTGATTCTGTGGACTAGAGAGACCGTTAAAACAGATTTTCATGGCACTCGTTCATTCTCTTGACGTCAATCAACCTCGTCTGAGTAACGTCCAAATTGGTAGAAGCCTATAAATAAAGTATGGACAAATAAAAAGTAGAGCCCTTCATACCATTGCTTACCTTTAACCATAAGACTGATTATCCACAACTCATCACAAGTTTTTTGATATCTTATTTCTTCATTGAAACACGTATCTTCTCCTGCACATCATTTTCTCCTTCGCCGAAGCCATGAATGATGTCAATTTTCCACTAAAATAAGGAATTAGACGAAAAATGCCTTAAATGTAGTGTAATATGATGTCCAAATACCAACACTTTCGCCTAAATCTTCCTTTTTCATTTTATTGCATGGTCTATTTTGTTGCTCTTTCCTTTCACTTTACCAGGTTAAGATTCTCTAAATCGGGCCATCCTCACGCAAGGTATGAGGTAGCAGGTGACTTAGACTTTAGGTCCTCTTAAGAGTAGTTCTATATTAACTTATACTCTAAATACTAGAACAATTACAATTTTTATGATCGAGATGAAAGTTTAAGCCAAAATATAAGGGTTTCTGGACTGACGTGTTACCAATCTCATTACAATGACCTCCAATCTAGACATGCCAGGCAAACTGCCCAAGATTTTCAATTATTCTGAGTTGAGTTCGCATGTTGAGTTTTGAAATATAAAAATTATAAAAAAGAAGCAGCATCAATTTTTTAAGTTGAAAAATTGCAATTGGAACCACTGAAACTAATTTAGTGCTTGGAGTGTATATGTATTAGATAGATAGTATGGTAAAAGATGAACGTGACTAATTATTTTAGGTTATGCAATGTGAAACGATATCGGGCATAAGGAATGCACTTCGTAAGATCACGTCGAAACAGATTCAATGCATGCCACCCAGGATTTTTTAAAACTAAAATCTGTTTTTTGGACTTACGAAGTGTATTCTTATCTCCAATAAAATGGACGGTTAATCAATGTTAGCTAAATGGGGTTGTAGGAGTTTATTAGAAATCAAATAAGTAAATGGAATGAGAAAGTGAAAAGGAAAGGTAGCACGAATATTATGAATGGGAAAATGATGATCAAGTGCAGAAGGGGGGATAGAGAAACAACTTCTGTTCTTCAACTGTTAGTTATTGTTTTCCAAATTGCAATATTCTAACTTTTTTCAACTTTTTGTTTTTCTGGTTTGGTATTAATAGCTAGGTCTCCATACTGCTCTTCTAATATGTAGCTCAAACTCTGTTTTTATTAATGTTTAGGTAATTTTTAGTAAATATTGTGGATAAAGTTTATCTGCTTCCTTCTGCGAGTTTTACTCCTCCAGGAAACAGCTATAGAGTCACCAAATACTAAACTTGGTTGGGGATAAATTTTTCCCGAATGAAATCGTAAGGAGTCGATGGGTGAATATGGTAATGGTAAGAATAAGTGAACATCGAACGGCGTCGGGGAAGGGACTATGTTATTAAGCGTGACTTGAGTGTATTTTATGCATATTATTGGAGGGAAATGGATGCTGCGCTGATCGTGAAATTACCGGGTACGTAGAAATATTTTTAAGGGAAGGTGGGTGGAGGGCGGATATAGTCAATTGGATGTTTCAATGCTACAGTATCAAAAATGATTACAATCATGTGATGATTACGTGTACCTAATCCTAATGGTGCCTTCGATAAGCTCAGGATATATCTGCACATCTTGGAGGTTTTGACTTCTCTAAATACTTTTTACGTCTTGAACTTCTTTTTTCGCCTGTTTACGTTTCGTACGCCGCTATTGAACTTCAGAGTAATATTTTATCTTAATACAAATCGTTTCTTCTCACTTCGCAAAACTTTCACAGTCATCTGTATATTAAACTGTCAATTAGTCAAATTGAGTTATAGAACTAGTCAATTTATTCAAATTTAGCCATGAATTGCTTTGATCTGATGATTAGAAATGGTGAAAGAAAAACTGGCAATTTTCCACAAGAATAAAGATATTTAATTTGACCGGTTTCGGTGTACAACACCATTTTTCTTTCGCTATGATATTCCACCAAATTAAGCCTGAAACAACTACCTTTATTAAAAATGGTGTTATACCTGATAAACAGCCCACCGCAAGCACGATTTAGGACTGATTCCCTCCACCAAGAGGTACAAAGAAGAGGGGGAGAGAGTTAGCAATTTATCCCGTGGATGCGGCCCACTTTCTTCGTATCCTTATAGTCTTAGTCCTGATTGAAGAAAGAGGAAGGTACAAGAATACTAAAACTGAAGAAGGGCAGCTTTCGGACCGGAATGTGTCGACGCGCCCTCGCAAAACATCCCATCGAATGCGAAATGGCCTATTTTTTGCCATTTTGGCCTGCCTCAGTTTAAACCTTGGATTTAATTATTATCGCAGTATGCTCATGTTTTTTTTTAAATTTTCATTGCAAAATATGTTTGAAAAAAGATTGGTCCACGACTTGGTGGCCTAAGATGAAGGAAACATATGACATACGAGGGATGGTTTTGAAAGATATGGGATGGGCAACGTCTCATGACTTTGTTAACCCTGCATCATTCCAAGGATAGGACATCAAATTTCTTGGTGAAAAGGGATATAAAAACTCAAAAACCGTTTTTATAAGTTTGACCAGCATAATGAGGAAAAAATATATTATTTCGGTAATGACATCAACTGAAAGGAATTCAGTTATTTATGTCATGCAATGATTTTTTTATTCTCAAGTTTTGTCTACGGTCACCGATTACCTAACAAAATCTTACCAAACCGAATTTAAAGTTGATCCCCTCTATTACGCATCCATATACACTCCATAAAGAGTTAAAATTAAAAAAAAACACTCCCATGTGCTTTACTGCTTTAACTACGTGTACTATGTCAATTGTTTTATGAACTTTGCGTTACTTGATTCCCTTTGCCCCAGAAGTTAGCTTTGTTAACGATTTGCAATGCAGTATGAAGCTAAAGTTGTGGCGTCATGTATTTATTTGGTTTTTAGCTGTAGCTCTCTATGTATACCACCGATATTAGTGAAATAAGATACGTATTGTTTTCAGGAGAGCAGCTAGAACGACGTCCACCAATATTTGTCTTAAGGGTTGACGTGAGAATTGCTTCAGTACGTCATGATCCATCATCCTCCACGTACAGGGTTTTATCGTATTAGGCCACTCTCAATCGACGTCGTATATCGTGCCTGATTTTATGATTAAACAAACTGACATACTGTGCGTCAAATTGTAAGCCGCAAATTGCCCCTGAGGCATTTTCCTGTTGATTAACACTTAGCCAACTTTGAGAAGCGATTGCATCAATCAAGGAAGTGGTCATTCTCGTAGTTTAATCTGTTTTCTATTCACGGGTGAAAGGAAATATGAAAGTTTATTAAGGACATTACTGTGATAATATTGGTAATATTAAAATATATTGGGGAGATTCCGAACTTCATATGTCAACAAAGTCGTTCTTCTTAAAGTGAGCTGGCTATAATTACCTTCACTTCTAAATTTTTATAATCCAGATTAATGCTGAAATAGTAGTCTGGAAAAACATGAATGATAATTAATGGTAGTCAGCTACAAAATGTTTGAGTTAGAATTGTTTGTCTATGTTAGAGTAGTTTTTTCTCCGTGAATTATATATAATAATTTCGGGCTTTTACATTGGACAAAAATACATGGTGTACTGCTACCACGGATGTCAATTTTATGTACAGTACTCATGAGTAATATGTATGGATATTTATTCATTTATAAAACTACCTGCTCACATATTACAGGAAGGGTATCGGTTCTGTGCAATACAGATTCTAGTGGAAAGGGATATCTTTTTATTTAATACGAAAAAACACTTGGTTATAATTCCACACTTTATTTCATGAAAACGACCCGGGTTTCAGCATGTCATGCCATCTTCAGCATGTCATGCCATCCTGAAGATGGCATGACATGCTGAAACCCGGGTCGTCTTCATGAAATAAAGTGTGGAATTATAACCAAGTGTTTTTTCGTATTAAATATGAAGCAGTTCCACCGAGTAACGCCGGAGACAGTGTCTTATATTAAAAGGATAGCTTTTTCTGTACTTTTCTTCTTAGTTCTTTTCTTTTCCCAACTTACCCTTCCTATTCTCCTCCAAAGGAGAGAAAAAGGTTTTCTTGATAGACTTCAGTCTACGTTCATCCTTGATCCTCAAAGAATAAGTTTCGTGTCCATATAATAGCACGTCACATACATCATATTACTGATCTTTTTTCATGTTTTTACACAGATTCCCTATCACCGATTCCGTTTCTATTGAAAAAAGTGCTAATGCTATTGCGATGCTGTTCCTTATATTCTTGTAACTAATTCTTATCCAAAATGCTACCCAGAATTGATATTTATTTACATCGTGTAACTTATGTCTATAAACTCAATCGCTTAGCGAGGCCTTCCTTGCCTCTTATCTCTATACTTTGGTTTTCCTGTTGTTTGTTAGTCAATTACCATCCATTAATCTGACTAATCCTAGAATGTGAATAAGAATTAAGAATGCTCAACAAGAAAAATGAGTCATAGTGGAGACTACAAATTTTACGATTGTGGACCACTCTTTCCTTTCCCCATAGTGTAACTCTTCAACACTGCCGAGGAGATCCTGGCTAGCAGGTAGCAACAGCGACTTCACCTCTATCTCCGATCTGGCTTATCTAGTGGATCACAGGAAATTTGCGAAACCGGGAAAAGTGGATCGGGTCTCCAGTCCCAACAAAAGGACACTAAAACACTTGAAGAGGAAGGGGAGGTCGGTCATGGAATACAGAGATAGGTGGGCGATATGCGGTGATTTTTTTAAGCTACTCTTCTTCTTCCTCGCCCCCCCCCCCTCCTCGCCCTGCAATATCCCATTGTGTCGACCGTAATCAGCGCCTTCTCGGCCGACATATGTCACTGTTGATATTCAGGGGGAAGGCCACGCGACTCCATGTAGGTGAAGTGAGAGAGGCAGATACGTGGTGGGCGTGGGTAAGAGGGTTTGAGCACACCGAGGCGGCGATATTGAGTAAACAGTCGCGGATCGAAGGAGATGCGAGGGGAAGCGGCGAGATGTAATCTTGCTTCTCTGACCAACAACGCGAATGGTTTGCTCGAAATGTTCACCAGAACCCTTAGTACTGTCATGAGACGTAATTTGATGAGGAGAGTGGACGGGCAGCGATGGAGAAACTGGAATGCGTGACCAGTTGTCGCCTGTTTGTCGCTCTCATTGGTTTACGTGCAAAGGAAATAGCGGGAGGGGTGTAGCAAGAAAGTGGATTACTAAATTAATCGGTGTGGCTCACCAAGCGCTTCTTTTCCAGTAAGTTAAGGGTTGCAATCGCATTAGACGCCTGACAAATCCAGTGTAAGTGAATCGGAATTATGATTAATCACAGCGTACTACAATTAAGACTTCAGAGGGGTATGAGCTGAGCATACTGGGATGCGACATCGTCTGTAAAAGTAATTAAGCTGAAAGTGGTTGAAAAGGCATAAGGAGAATAATTGTTCAAGACAAAAATGTACTTTCCGACCGAGTAGAGATTCAATACGTGAATATTGAGTGATAGACACTGCCTTATTTAGATAAGAGTGTATGAGGAAATCGCAGTATTTCTTTGCATTTCTACTTTTTTTCTCAATGTAAACTATTTTAATGAAGTTACACCAGAGATCGTTTCCTGAACTTGATCAAAGAGGTTAAGAACAGGTTGGTCTAGGATATCCCGTACCGATACTAAGATGGGAGACAGCGAAAATATTTAGGAGTTTTTTGAGATATGAATGCCAATGAAAAAATGCGAGAAAAGAAATGGGAGGATTAAATATGAAGTGCAGTGCGTGGTGGGCAAGGTAAGAAAGTTGGTGGAGGAAATAAGGAGGTGGCGGAATGGGTGAGAGAATGTAATAATGGATTGAAAGCGTTATTGGAAGAAGAAACGTATGCTGAGCTACCAAGGAAGAGGGAACACGAGAATGGGCATTTTTTTATTTCAACTTGTAAACTAGCCAAAAAAACCTTCTTGTCGTTAAACACTGAACTGCGCAACAGCAAAATATCCACAGAAATATTCATCAACCATGATTGGGATTTCGGTACATGAGAATGGTCTTTTCTCAGGGGAAATATTGCTATGAGGCATTTTGAATGCCCAGAGGAGAGGTAGGAAGAAAGATAATGCGAAGAGGGAAATTAGATGGGGAGGAAATTCTAGAAAATACGGAGCTGATTCTGCTAAAACGTTCCCTAGTCAGTAGGTAACTACGAGCAATGTTGGTGTGCATGTTTCTGGTAGTAAAGGACAATTTAATATTAAATATGTACTATGCTTAAAAAGAAAATTCTTGGAGATAAACAGAACTGAGAAGGAAGCATGGGGAACAGCAGAAGATTGAAAAGAATGCATCCGTTGAAGAAATTATCAAATAGGTACGATTTTTAGTTTTCTACCCCTCCAAGTTGAATTTTATCGTCGTAATTGTTTTAAATAATTGTTTATATTCCTGTTTAGTGTCGAAAATAGGATTTGGATATTTTTTTAACCAATGAGACAGCTTAACTGCTTTCATTTTCTCGCCACGTGATCGTGCTTGGATTTTTTATTATATCCTTATCCGCATTGTAGTTGATTTTTATTACTCATAAACTCTTTTTCGTTTTTCGTGAGAACGTTAACGTTTACCAAAAAGAGTTTGGAACATGGCTGCGAAGAGTTATGAAATTCGTTTCAAATTTATTGAAATCAATCTTGCCATGTAATAGAGTGCATTAAATTTTGGCAGGTGAAAAACAACGTTCTATCTCATGGCAAGATCGTATTCCTATCCATGACTTTATAGTCAGTCAGACGTGCTGAATCTTCTCTGGTGACTAATTTGAGCCAGGTTACGTGATACAATTCGTTATCAGAACAGGACGTGACGTCCATTTCCCAGAATCCATTAGAGTCGATAATTGATCTCTTCTTCTATGTAACTAAAAATAAATCGCTGCTTTCTCTCTTTTTTTAAATACAATTACTGACTTGCGGACATACAGGATGTGTTTTGACGGAATTATTCTTGTAAAAGCCGTCAGATAGAAAAAGTATTTATATCAACGCATTTGCTTCAAATTCTATTCGAGCAGAGTGGAACACCAATAAATTTGTGGATCCAGGATACATACCCTTTCGAAAACATAAAACATCAGGTATTCCTCGACATTTTTACAAGAAGATGAAAATATGATGGAATCATTTACACGACTAGAAAATATGAAGTATTCCATTGCATTATTCCAAGTGAAACTGTAGTTGTATTTAGTTCAATGTAAGGAAAAGTGCTACAATGCGTCTTAAAATGTCAAATTGATGTTAAATTCGTCAATATTTATGTGGAAAGCTCAATGAAAGCTATATCTAATCGTAACTAAACCTCTGGTTTTTAACTAGAGTCTCTGGTGTACTTAATAGTCTTGACATATCATGCTCTTCATCTACGTCTTCATATTGCCCCCTAGGCTGCCACAAAAGTGTGTGGTATGGGATGACAGGTCATTAACCTTGAAAATAACGTTTGCTTAAAAATTAAGTATTAAATAACATTGGTGTATAATTATGAAGAGTTATTCATATATGTTTAGGAATAGGTCTCTGGACAAATTTTTAAATCGCCTTTAAGTGCTATTTTAAAAATTATAGATGATCTTAAAGCAGCTTAGAAAAAACTATGAAAAAACCTATGGAAACTAAGTATTTATTCAATGTATTTTTTATAAAATAAGGAAAATAAATGCACAAAGAACACTCCTACTTCAAAAAGTATTGTGATTGGGCGGCTGAATATGACGTCAGGTCCGAGAATGTTGAGGAAAACGCCGGCATGTACGTATAGTACCCGTGAACGTAGATTTCAACTCCTGTTGTCGGATTTAGATATCATTGGTGTGGTTTAGAAGAACTATGAACATTTATGATTTCTTTAGATGATTCCCCTACCACACACTCTCGAGGTGGCTTGCAGGGTATGTCGTAGATAAAGATAGATATATGGCGCCTGAGTTCGTCCAAGCTGACACGTAAGAAATTTTCCGAAGGTATCAAAATTAGCCATGTTTTCATACGTGTAAACACCATTTTTAAAATAAGCTAAATAAGGCTTCGAAGAAAAGATCGTTCAAAGCCAAAGAATGAAGATGGAAACATAAAAGCATCTTAATTCTTGAAAATGAGTTTTCTCATTTGAATTTTGTAATATGTATAATATGACGATGATGGATGTTTTGATGTAACGGTCGTTCGTGAGGAACACGGCGATGATGCCATCGGTTATGCGCATGTTAGGCTAGATAAAGATGTTTGTGTTGTTCGTGCTTAGGTATTCCCCGAGAATAAACTAAGGTACAAGCGATATGTCATAGAAGCACAAATTTTGATGGATGGCGAAGACAAGTAGGTAGTGAGCCTTTCGTGCCAGGATTGCACGTCAAGTTCGGGTACGTAAAAATTAGAGTATTAGGGACGTCTACTTTATCCGCTTGTTTACATTGGATTCCTGCTCCATATAATTGACGACATTCCTCTATTTTAAGGCACATTATATTATTAACATATCATTTGGGATGAGTTTTCAAGGCTTCAGATTATCAATACGCAAAAAACTATTAACATCTTTTGTTTGAAGTGGCATAGCCTTAGTGCGTTGATGAGTACGATTTCGAAGAAACTATTTTTGTAGAAATTTATTGGGCTATTGAGAAAAAGGTGAATTAAAAAGACCCTTGCTTTCCGAATATACTGAGGAACTTCAAAATTTAACTTGTGTTGTGCAGCAAGCGATTACGATCGGGGTTCTAGATTCCTATGCAGGGTGATGTAATATTGGTGTATTTGGCATATTAGCTGTTCTTGTCGTGGACCAGGTATGTTGAAACGTAATGCATCTTATATTTTGCATGGTGAAGTTAATGCAGTTTGAGACAGTTAATAAAAATTCTCGTCCACAGCTGTTTTTGTTTTAAAAATGTGTTTAATGTGACCGTGGGTGTAAGTCAGCCACTTATCTCACATCCATCGTTCACGGTTAAAATTAGTTATTGCTTGCAATTAACAAAATGTAGGACCTTTAATCGTGAAAAATGAGCAGCGATAGGTTCAATATTCAAAACATAATTGAAATATGCGTGGCAAACTTTCTCAAGCATGGTATGGTTGTTTTTGAAAAGATTTTACTTGACCTGTGACCAACACAGTTCTCTCCTATGATTACTCTAATTACTTATATTTTCTTACTTTAAATATCTTGGCAGTATTTTTAAACAATGAAAATGTTTTACCATATAATAATGAGCACATATGCATCAATAGTGCTCTTAGCAGAGCTTTGTTTGTACCTATTTTCTGTACCATTAAGACACAATTAAATTTGATTCAGCTTCCAGTATTGGAAAAATAAGTATAAACTTAAGGTGAGTGCGCAAAAATGCACACATTTGATTGTAAATACATGGTTTTCTTTCACCTGCACTTGTCTTCACTCATTATAATCCTATTTCGGGTGATTAAAAAAATACTTGCTGCAGGAATATCTTGTTGGTGTATTTATATTTCGCAGGATACAACATTTGAAGCAACACTTTGGCATATTGAAAAAAAATGTATTTATGAAAGACGTTTCATTTGTAATTTCCTGAACGCTTGAAACTTCGCATAGAAATATACGCTCCGCGATCACTATCGCTACCTGACGTTATTCAAGATGGCTGCGATGCGAGTGACGTTATTGTGAGACACCAATTCGAGGCGGGGATCGGGTTGGTGTGGTGGCTAGAGTACTGGTCTCCCATCCCGAGGGCCCGGGTTCGATTCCCGGCAGTGGCGGATTTTTCAGTGGAAAACCGGTCCCCACTTGAGTGCCTAGTGGAGGACATTTCAAGTTCAGTACTCCGTCCGTCGGATGGGACGTTAAGCCGTGGCCCCCTTGGCGCCTTTCGTTAAGAGTAGGCTAATGCCGACGCCGGGTTTCTCTCCACCCTTCCTCTGTTCCCTGAAAACTCCTACCATTATCCAATTATCCACCTATCCTATATGGCGCAAATGACCTCAGCTGTCGGTCGCCTCCCCTAAATAACCAACCAACCAACCAATTCGAGGCGATTAAAAATGCATATATTTTAAAAATAAAATACTTTTTGCCAAAACTGCTTTGGCAGTATGTATTTTTTTTAAATATAAAACCAACGAAAATGTCTTTATTGAAATATGTGTCCAGAGACCAATTATACTTTTTTATGTAGTAATCACATATCGTGCGTGTGAAAAACTAATTCTTATGTCACTTGGTCCGACAGATTATCACTCTTTATTTGTTGTTTCTGCCTCCATTTTTGACATTTGTTGGTGGCAGGGCTCTACTGTACTATAGTGTACATGTCTGACTGTCAGATTCAAACTCGTTTTATTAGATTTTTTTCTAAACAACTAAATTACTTGATAAAAACCAGGTGGCCATGATCAAATCAGGCTCCAGGAGTACAGAAGCAAGCATAAAGAAAGGATTGAGGAAGGGCTCTGCACTGTCTCCCGTATTATTCAATGTCTACATCGAGAAAGCCACTCAAAAATAGGGATACAAAGAATCGAGGAGGTGGAAGAGTTCTGCTACCTGGGAAGCCGAGTAACCAGCGAGGGACGAAGTAAAAAGAGATATTGCCAGTAGAATTGCCCAAGCAAAAAGGGCATTTTAACGGAAGAAGATTCTGCTTACAGCTAAGCGTGGAAGTGAGGAAAGATTTAATTAGAACATACATCTGGAGCATTCTACTATACGGCAGCGTAGCATAGACAGTAACAGCAGCAGAGAAGTCTAGGCTGGAAGCATTTGAAATGTGGTGCTACCGATGAACGATGAAGATAAAATGGATCGATTGAGTGACTAACGAAGAAGTCTTATGAAGAGTGGCAGAGAAGAGATGTCTACTGAAAATATTGAAAAGAAGACGGGACAACTTAATAGACCACATCTTAAGACACGATGTCCTGATGAAGACAATAGACAAGAGGGAAAGTTGAACGGGAAGAATGGAAAAGGCTGGCCTCGAATGAGGTATATGGAGCAAGTAGTGAAGGATGTAAAAGAGAGTAGCTACACCAACATGAAGAGGTTGGCCGATAGAAGAATCGAGTGGAGGGCTGTGTCAAACCAATCCTAGGATTCTTGACCGATGATGATGATCAATTTCTTGCGAGCAACTTGAAAATATCTATGATTTATCGACTAAGCCCTTAGTGTTGTCATACTTAAAGAGACTCTGATAACAACTCCTGTACTATCGCCTTCATACCAAACTCTCTCCTTTGAGGTTCTTTAGTACTCATTTAACAAAACATTTCCTAACGTGTCGCAGTTTCTTTGATATCTTTTCGCCTCTATGGCAACGTGATATCTGGGTCAATGATGGCTATCTGAAAGAGCACGGATCTTTATAACTGAAACCAGTGAAGATATAATTTAAATGGGCTCATGCCCAATTGCCGAGCGCACAAGTGTTTCGTTATCGTCGCACAGAATAGGTTTTTCAAGCAAGATACTCACTGCATTGCATTAGAATAAATATTTATGATTTTAAACCTGTGGCACTTTCCAAGCCCCCTATTACCTCGTCAACCAAATGACTTTCAGAGTGTAAGGCTTTCTCTGTTAGTGAAAATGACCTCGGCTGTTGTTCACCTCTCCCACACAGTAATAGGGTAGTTTCCTTCATCAAAGAAAACAGACTTCATTACTTGCGATTCGTGCCCTTCCATAAATGTATTTATTTTACACAAAAAGTTTGGACTCAAAAATACCAGTTTACAAGAGAATTAAATGTTAATTTTAAGATCGTTTGAAAAGGCTCTGAAATGGCGGGGTGCGCTGACTTCTTGCTGACGTAATAGGTATGTAGTTTACGTTGAGAGGCATAGGAAAATTCGTCTCCTGAACTTACCATTGTATTTCAGGGCCCCTCGGGGCTCTAGTATTAATAATCGCCTGTGAAAACTATCTAAGTTCGAAAAGTCTTCTTAGTTAAACATGGTATTAATCGTCGTTATATTATAGGCCCAAAGACGTCCTCGTGGTGTCTTCTGCTACGGCAAAGAATGGCGTGAAGGTCGTGCGGCGATGGGCGAACTTCACGGTATGCTTGTGAAAGGAATACTAACTGATTTTAAATGAATCAACTGCATAAGTAATATTAAATAAATAAATAAAAAATAATTATAATAAATTAACGGGATAAATATGCCTCCAGTACTTGTTCATAAGCTTTAACGGAGTGCAGCGTCTACTTGGAAGCGTTCGCAGAACTACCTGGTGACGGGTAGAGGAAATACTTTGACGTCACACGTAGGATTAATTGGCATGCAATAGTTTGCCGTCGCGTTTTCTCGCCATTGATTTCTTTCACTTTTTAATTAATGAGGAAAAATACTTAATGTCATTTGAAAATCGACCGGCTTAGAATACGCACTCCAGAGGTAATAAACTTTCGATGAAGACAATAAACAATAATAGGAAAGTACCCTATTGTCAAGGTATGCTTTAGGGAAGTGCTGATATTCATTTGTGTTGTTACAAACTATCAAAACGCCTTTGTGCGAGCTATTCATAAATGTACAAACTCAGACGTTATGTGTTCTCAGACACGGAAATTCAAACTCATTCACTGCAAGGATCGGGTTGGTGTGGTGGCTAGAGTACTGGTCTCTCATCCCGAGGGCCCGGGCTCGATTACCAGTAGTGGCGTATTTTTCAGTGGCAAACCGGTCCACACCTACTTGGAGAACATTTCAGGTTCAGTACTCCGTAATTCGGATGGGGCGTTAAGCCGTGGTCCCCTTGGCGCCTGTCGTTAAGAGTAGGCTAAGGCCGACGTCGGGTTTCTCTCCACCCTTCCTCCATTACCTGAAATGTTTCTACCATTACCCAATTACCCACCTATCCTAAATCATTCAAATGACATAAGGTGTCGGTCGCCTCCCCTGAATAACTAACTAACAATCCCTAGTCTAACACAAGTTGTAAATGTTTCGACTAGTTTTGTGAAATGTCTAATTTTATCGATAGGGTTTATTCTAGATCTGATGCGAAAACGAGATTCAACCGAGAGACTTGTGTTCTCATAGCCACATGCTCGTAATTGCTCTTTCGCTCATGAGTACGCTATAATTTGATGTGATTTACTGCCAAGTGCGCTCGCCTTTAGAGCTAGTAGGTTCAGCATATTTAATTGTGTCATATATGTATTATAATTGGAACTACCTTCGCGGGACAGCTACTGAAATAATGCTTTTCGTCAACTAGGAGAAGAGGTGATGGAATTAGCTGCATTAAATGTGAGTTTCATCATTTCAAAAAATACGTTTCGTTCATCGGTCATTTGAAGATCAAGGATGACGGTTACCATTTTTATTGCCTCTTAATCTTGATAGTTAATGAAATCATTTTCAACATTAACCTTGATCATATTACTCTGTAATACGGCATAATATTTCTGGTTTTGAAAAAGGTGTTTAAGACTAACTGAACACCTTTCCGTGCTATTTCTCAAAATAAGGAAAATGCTCAAGAGCAGTAAAAATATTAGCGTTGCCTTCCACCTTGAAACTTCATGAAATGTCATATTTTTCCTGACTCCATTAATACGCATTACCAGTTTAAAAAAAGTCACCTTGGAGTTTCAGTATGGCGTCGATGCCCATTTAATATGTTTAAGGATGGGGAGCCAATTTTTGGAACTTCAAATTGCACTAATTTCGTATCTTTTTGCGTAAATTTGAGTCGATCTCAAGCGAGAGCTTGCGTTTTCCTTTCCCAAACGGCAATGAATCTAATGAAAGCAAAATAAATATCATTGCGGGAGGATTACCGGCTATTTGGTCCTCATCAGTGACCATTAACCTGGTAGATTTAGATAATTCTCTTCCTGTGATCAAATTTCTTTTTCCCTCGACGCCTTGGCTGTGACATCCACGTGCTGCGGCTGCGAGGCAGCCATCCAGACTGCGGTGGAATCATTTTATGACGTCATTTCCGTCCCTGAAGCGATTTGACTCGTGCAGTTTTATTGGGCCACTCGCTTGGGTTTCTATTTGATTTGGTAAAAAGTTTATGGCTTCAAATGAGTGAAGGGGGAAGGGTTGCGACAGTTACGGGCCTTGAATGTAACCGTGCAGCACCATGCTGCGTAATTTGGACAATTATTCATCATATTTTGATGTTAATATAGTTTTTGCCGTTTACAGCGCCAAATTCTCTCCTTAAAATTTGTAGCGAAGTCAGTGTGCGGTGCAATCATTTTCTCTTTAGCATGAATCTGAGCGTCAAAACTCGTTGCCTGTAATCGTTCTGCGAGTGGCAAGCCTCTTTTATTTTTGGAGGAAATTTCGTCCACGCGTCAGCACTATTGTGTGTCATTAAAATGATTATCCGTGTGGCTTTATTTGTATTGCGTAAAAGAGTTTGCGAATTTTCGGCTAAAAGGTGAGGTTGAAATTTAACTGAGCAGAAGGAAAATAATAGAGGACCACTCTATTAAAAGCATTAGCCGGCAATTGTAATTGGAGTCTCAGACATCTCGTCCTTCTTTTTTTGATGCTTTAATGCGGGCAATCGGTCAGAAAATTGTTCTTCGGGTATTTCTCCGTAGTCAGTCACAAACTCACATACGTTCCTATTCACCCATTTCCTTTAACTTATTAACCCAATTCTAATTATGGCTCACAGCTGACGGATTTTTTAGAGGCTTTGCACAATCATTATGATTTGAAATGGTGGGCAATGGAGAGCAAATAATTTCAAAACTTTGAAGGATGATGAGGCTAAGGAGACTAAAATGACAATCAACACCGTTCTTTTCCTAGAAAGGCCACCTGGAGATCAAGGTATAACTCCGCAATTAAATGGTCCTAACATACTTCTTCCCCAGAGCACTAAATTGCGGAATAAAATGAAACAGCAAAATCTATTTCTACAAACTCACCCGACTATACCCACGCAATAGATTTCTTTTGAAAAAATCACAATGTTGAAAAAAATCCCTAAAATTGTTCCAAATTTAATTTTTCTAGTGCCACAAACCAATCTATATTACATCTACTCGATACCCTGCAAGACACCGTGAGGGTGTGTGGCAGGGGGTGAAGATCACCAAACATGCACCATTGACATGCAACTAGGCTACTAAATGGAAACAAGCTACATAATATGGTCACACGCAGCTACATGGTTAGTATCTACATAGTAATAAAGGGATTGGTTGTTAATACATGCATCATGCACTTACACATTACCCTACAATATTTCACTTACCTATAATCCCTTTGCTATGCAGCCTATTATCTTCTCTTATAGTACGTGGGAAAAATAACGCTTTGAATCTATCTGTGCGACAATCTATGTCTCTAATCTTATTTATCTGGCAAAACCTAGCATAATACGCTGGTGTTTTCAATATTTATCGAAGATCTTTAGTAAATCTGTAACCGTTTTAAATTTCTTTAGTAGATTTAATCTAGACAACCGGTATATTGGCTTTGAACAAAAGTCCTTAGGTATGACTTATTAACATGCATGAATTTGAAAAAAATCTGAATAAGTTTATTATTTGATACTTTCTACAATTACTCATTGCTTAATAAATAAAATTATATCCTAAATTAATGCCTCTATTTTTCTGTTTTTCTGAGGAGTTTGCCCTCCCTGTTTTCGTAGAAAAGCATATTTGGCAGATTTCGGTAATTATTACGGCTTTTGGCATTTTGACATTTTTCTGGCATTGAATGGGTTAAATTGAAAGTAACAAGGAAGAAGGACCATTAATAGGGCATCTGTTTAGCTGAATGCGTGTTTTGTTTTTAATTTATTTGATGGTTAATTTTTTCTCAACGATTCCCACTACTCTTATACTTGTCCGCGGCAATATTAGTTGCATCCCTCCGATGACTGATGGAATAGGTACGCTTAACCCTTTCGCGCCGGAGTCCTACGCAGGAAAATGCTTTCCTTCTCACGGGTTCCTCTAGAATATTTTTCCACTCCGTGTACGGAGCTCTCTTGAAGCAAGGCATCGAGCAGGTATGTCTTTCCCCCGCTTTGGGACCGGACCAAGTGGGGTTCCCGACCCTTTCCTCGGCCACTGACCAGAGATTATCTTCGCCCTTTTCCAAATGAGAACCCACCTCGGCCTCTGTCCGCGGTCAACTATTTTTAATTCAGTGATTTTTGTTAAATAAGTAATAGTAAGACTTTAAGTGGCGGTTAACGCACAAATAAATTCCTGTTGTTATAAATACCATTTAGAAATTTTAAACGAAATTCTAATGTTAATATTAAGATATTTAGCACAATAGACATAATAGCAATGGTTACAATAATAATTATTTCTGTTGCTTCGCAATAGAAGACGTCCGCGCATAATCCAACCATACCCGTGTTTTATATAAAAGCACATGCACTTTTTTTGGTGCTATAGCTTCATCAGGAAACATTTTTATGTAAATATATTCGCATTGGTAGCGCGAGATAGATTTTTCTGCCTAGCAATTATTTATTGTACCTCCCAATATTCCATCACGCACGCATGCGGTTTTCTTCTAGTTTTAACATAAATGATTACAACATAAATGATTACAACATAATGATCACTCTTAGCCGCATTACACAGAACAAATTTGAATGCTTTTCAGCTTGAAAGATACTTTTTATAGCTGAATGGCAGTTACACCAAAAAGATTCAGTTACAAGAAAGTAAAGTTTATTGACTGCTAATAAATTAGCATAAACCATGCCCTCTGCGGGATTTTCAACCTATAATGTAGATATAATAGATTTCGCGGTATGTTGCGTGGTATTACTATTACAGTTGTTTTCCAATATATGTTCATAAACAAGTAAAACGGAGAGAAAAATATCGGTACTACCTTATCGTCAAATCATAAAAAAGCATACATCTTAGCTCCTCACTGCAATGAAAAATTCTCCCAAATCGGTTTGAATCTCATTGACAGGTGAACTCTGTTAATAATAACGTTAGAGTTCCGTTTAAAATTTCTAGAGATTCAAAAAAACATAAGGAATTAACTTCTGGAACTCAATAATGCGATTTAGAAACAAATATTATTTTGGTTTTCCCATTGCATAAACAAACAAGTGACCGCGAACAACTGCCGAGTGTGAGGCTCGCGCTGCAAAGAAGGGTCGAGATAATCCCCGCCTCTAAGCCGAGGAAGGGTCTTCAGAGCCGCGAGGAAGGGTCCTTTATGACACCTTGGACCTTTTCTGCCTACCTGGCCCTAGCGACGTTTTAACACGCCCTTCGTTCTCTTGCGTAGAAAAATCTGCGGCGTTTATAAACGGCCTTCGTTCACAGGAGTGAAAAATCAGCGGCGTTTATAAACGGCGTTCGTAGCGAAAGGGTTAATTTGCCTAAATGATGTCGGGCGCAGCTTCTCTCAACCACTACACGCTGCACCAATCGAATGGAAGCCACAGTTGCCATCTCTCTTTCTCAGAGGAGGGAGTTCAAACACAAGTACCAGCACTCGGCACTGATTGAGCCCTCGTTAATATTAAGGCGCACTTACCCTCTCCTCAGTCTCGTCACTGAAGGGGTGCTTGCTTCGAGAGGCCGGGCGGACGTGGGAATAGCACCAGCAACACCCCATCTCTCTCTTTCCCCTTCTCAAGGGAGTGGGTGCCGATCGTTTAGTGTGGGGCCAGGAAGTGGCCGCACGCTCCGGCGGCGTGTGCTGGGGGTGTGTGGCAGTGGGTGTCGGTCGGAAGGGCGTGCGCCGCTTTATCGGTGACGCGTGACTCTGCACGTGGCTTGGCCGTCGCACGCGTTATTTACGTCGATAAGGAGCTCGGTACAAGGCCGAGGGCACTTCAGTTGCCTTTGCCTCAAATTGGAGTGCGTGGGAAATAAGGCAGCACTTCGCGCTGTCGCGTCGTCGGGCGTGGAATAATCTGAGTTAAGCGTCCAAGTGCACGTCAAACCTCATCTCATCTGCGTTTTCAAGTCTGTACCCGCATTAATAGGAGCTTCAGACTGGTAGAAAAGGTGTAAAAGGCGGGAATGGAAGGGAATGAAGGAAGGGTGGAGAGAAACCCGGCGTAGGCATTAGTCTGCATTTAACAAAAGGTGCCAAGGGGACCACGGCATAACGTCCCATCCAACGGACCAAGTGCTGCACTCGAATGTTGCCCACAAAACATTCAAATAAGGACCGGTTTACCAATGAAAAATCTCCCACTGCCGGGATTGGAACTCGGGTTCTCACATTGAGAGGCAAGTAATCTAATCAGTACACCAACTCGGCCCCCGCACGTCAAATATCCTCCCATGGTATCATTGTTGTAGATCACGGCCGCTACACTGCACCTGAATAATTAGTCAGGTTTGTATGTTGGCTAGTGGTACTGACTTTCCATCTCGTGTGTCAGGGTTCAAAATCGGAAGTTTCTAAATTCGTCCCTATTCTCCGCTTAAACGTTTGCTCTATTTTACCCTATATCGTAGAGTTATTATTGACAATGTCAGTTATACAACTTGTAGGCATGTACAGAATATATTGGTTAAATGCCATCAGTTACCTAGTGACTGCTAGTATCTCATCATACCTACCCATTTCTTCCTCTCCCTTTACAAACCTTTGCTTCCGACAATTTCTCCGCCTCCTATATGTTTTATAATTAATTTTATTATCCTATTCATTCATCATCATCATCAAGGGTCGACTATCCTAGGAATGGTTTGACGAAGCCCTCCACTCGATTCTTCTATCGGCCAACCTCTTCATATTAGCGTAGTACCTCTCTTTTACGTCCTTTACGACCTGTTCTATCTAACTCATATGAGGCCTGCCTTTTCCATTCTTCTCGTTCACTTGTCCTTTGACGATTGTCTTCATCAGCCCATCATGTCTCAAGATGTAGCCGATTAAGTTGTCCCGTCTTCTTTTTATAGTTTTCAGCAGACTTCTCTTTTCTCCCACTCTTCTTAGGACTTCTTCATTTGTCACTCGGTCTATCCATTTTATCTTCATCATTCTTCGATAGCACCATATTTCGAATGTTTCTACCCTTTTCTTCTACGCTGCTGTCATATTCCTATCCTATATATTATATTTTCTTAATGCCTTAAAGTTTAGTCTGGGATGCTTACGTCTTGAAATTCTTCCCGTATCATTTTTATTCGTAACACGTGATATTATCCCGCTGGTGTAGACGTTGATTGGGAATCGTAACCTTAGCGGTGAGGAGACACGAGACCCAATAGTTCTCCTGGATTGAGTCATGTTTTGCGGCAACAACGGCGTCACTCCGAATGGATCCGGTATCTCTTTCACCGCATTTACTCACCCGGAGCGTGTACGTTTCGGATCAACACATCGCCCCCAACGAAAACACTGTCTCCACCGTGACCTCCGCATCCCCGCCTGCTTCCATTTTCACGGATTTCCGACGGGGTCTTGATGATGCAGGCTCAGTTCGTGGGGTCACGTCCACGACAAAGCCGGCGCGAATTGAGCCGCATACTCCGTGGATTGGGGAAGGACGGATATTGGTAACTTCCGGTCCGTCCTCCGGAGGGTAAGGGGATTGGGTGAGAGGAAGGGAGGAAATGGCCCATAATGCACCCAACGAACCTTCCACCTACCCTTTCAATATCCTCCGGCTGGGGAAAATAAATCGTATTTCCACCACGTTAGGGTTGGAACGAATTTTTAATGGCGCCGTGAAATTGTAGCTAGATTTCCTCTACCTATTATGTTTTTGTACGCAAATATGTCAAGAAAATACTGGTAAAGACATGAATGGTGGAAATAAAAGTATCCGTTGAATAGAGCCTTGGAAGAGGTACCTAATAGATTGGGGTTAGAATAAAAAGAGAATAGATTGGAGTTTTGAAATTAAGTTGTGCAGGAAAATGGGAAAAGTACGATCGAAAAAAGGAAGGGCGAATAATGACGTGTTAAGTACGGTGGGAGAGGAAAGGAAGTTATTAGCGAATATTATATAGATACAGTGTAGGTGTTAGGGAAGAAGAGTACGCTGGGATTGGTTTCTCGTGGTAGTTATTTATGGTAGAATGCTTGGTGAGTGAGGTACAGGAAGGTAGATTTTAGTTGGAATGGATAAAAGAAAGGGGGTCGAAGATGGAATGAAGTTCGGTAGGAAGTACGACGATCTGAAGAATTAATACTATTACGGAGGGAGACGGTCGGATAATGCTAATGAGAGCAGATATAGCAGAGAGACCAACGTTTGTGATTCAATTTATGGAAATTAGAGAACTCTTTTTCTCTCAAAATTTTCTACGAGTTCCCTATCTTTTATAGCGGCTAAGTAAATATTTTCAGACTAAAAGCAACCATGACTGTGTACAATATTTACAAGAATAACCACTCCTTTGCATACTGTGAAGAATCGCCTACGCCAAGGTAGCATTTACGAAGAAAGGGGCTTCGGTGAAGGCTAAAAGTAAAGGTAGGGAGAAAATATTAATGGCAACTTGTCCATCAGTGCAGTTTTTATAACACCAGGAATATTATCTTATCCTCAAATAGAAGTCAAAGCAGAGATATTCTTTGAAAACGATTCCTAAATGGCAGATGACAAATGATTAATTTCACAAAATACACAAATGTGGGATCTAAATGAACCGATGATTCAACACAAAGGATGGTCTTTGATAGGTGAGAGTAGAGCTCGCCTCGTACTAAGCCATTGGCGTGTGAAATTCACACATTCAGGGTAGGAGGGCCAGTTCCTTTCCCTGGGCAACCTGCGATTTCGTACAAAGTTCTGACACGTAGAAAATCAAATCACGAAGATTTTACGTGACGGTAAATGAACCGATATGGCAATGTTAACATGATTCTTTAACAAGGCCATTTTAGTTCAGATGAGACTCACAAATTGTGCAAGCCTGAACAGTGAACTTTCATAATTTACGAGTTCACATTCATGACTATCAACGTATTAGTGAATATATATTAATAGTAAATATGATTAATATTTTGTATCTAATTGGAATCACATCGCGTAATGAATGTATCAGAATACACCGGAAAACACGAAAATACGATATTAAATGCCGTACCATTTCTACTCTGAATTTTGTTCCATATTTTAACATACTTTCAATTCCCAGCCGTGCCTTTTTTTGTTTTTATTACCTTTCCGTTAAAACTTTCGACGCTTAACTTGTTGGTTGATTTAGTGAGTGAGAAGTCGGTACTTATACTATAAAATTGGGATACATGTAAAAAAAAAATTTTTTTCTTGTGGTGTACGTGCTTCCAAGAGGTTGTTAAATCTGAAAAAAAGGTATTCGTGGAGTGAAACATTTGAAGGAGTATTATGTGGGATAATGAAGGGTAATTCTCGGAATGAGTAACAGACGAACCACCAGAACCGTGAAAAACATCTATTTGCGTAATTAGAATGATTGTGCCATCACATCTCTTAAATTAGCGGACGTATTACAGTCGGAGGGAAAGGTTAAATTTGTTCCATTAGTATGATTGGATGATCACTGGCATCTAATCAAAAGTCGGTTTGCTTGCAAAGGAATAGCCACTTGTAACTCAGGCTTTAAAAGTGCGAAATTTAAACATTTGAAGAGCAGTGACTAGCCCATTTTCACGAGTGAATGATGAAACATCATGAATTTGTTCCATAAAGCACCAATCAATTTCTGTTTTTTTACCAGTTGTCAGTGGACTCACTTATATTAGAACCCACCACCCTCTGTTCATAAGTACACATATTAAAATTGCTGTACCACATTTAATTTATTTATCGCATTAAAATTAAGAGATGTTGACGGTTCAAGTACACCACTCAAAGCTTTTAGTGTTTCCAATGCTTAGGTATAATGAGTTCAGAATACCGTTAGCCGTTACAGCATGTCGATGTTTTTGGAAGGATTCCAGTAGTAAACCAAAACCTACATTTTCTTTTACGGAGTATAATGTAAGATTACGCTGGAATTTGCGGCAGTAAGTGTACCTATACTCAGTATATTTGCACCAGCTACATAAAATTACTGGAGAACCACACACAATGGTCTTCTTTGGATGGCTACGAATTTAGTTGTATTCATTACAGTCTGCGCTACAGCTGGCATATTAGGGTGCTGATTATATACATTATTAGGGCAATGAGACATTTACAGGTGTATTAAACTCTTGTCTCCCTTCACTCAAGCAAATCTTTTCGGTCTAAATGAGTTCAATTCTGGTCCCCTGTTGTTTGCGGGTCGAAAGACAATTTATCTCAATCCCTCCCGTAATTCTTTCTTGCGACATTTATTATCATAACTTCATGAAAAATCGAATGTAAAGGGAACAAGTTTCGAGTTATATATATTTAAAATCGCTGTAATACAAATCAGCTTATAGTGTCCTGAAGAAATTTAATTTCACTTTTGATGTAACAGTGACTTTTTTTGGAGTTCCCTTAACTGACCGTAGACATAACTGCCACATACGATGATGATCAAGGTCAGCTTTTACCGCCTAGCAAAAGTTTGGCACCCTTTATGCTAATTTTCATAGTCCCTAGTGTAGGTGTATGCAGCGTCCTAACCTACCAAAATACGGTATTAGAACTTACATCTGGAGTATCCTTCCCAATGGCAGTGAGGAATGGACTAGAGTAGCCGTAAAAAAATCAAGAAGGGAAGTAATCGAAACGTGGTGTTACAGAATAGTGCTGAATATAAAATGACTCACCAGAATGATAAACGTAGAAGTTCCGAGAAGAATAGTAGAAAAGAGAGGCGTGATGAAAAATTTACTGAGAAGAAGGAACAATCTTTACGACCATATCTTAGAACATAATGGTCCAATGAAGGCAGTCCTTTGAACTGTCTGGTCGGAAGAAACTGGTCCAGTAAATGGGAAGCATTGTGAAGAGTGACTTTCTATGAGATATTTAGAGCAAGTAGTGAAGGATATCGAGGGGGTATTTGAGTTAATGTGAAGAGGTTAGCCGATGGGAGACTCGAGTGGAAAGCT
Organism: Platycnemis pennipes; assembly: GCA_933228895.1. Classification (NCBI taxonomy): domain Eukaryota; kingdom Metazoa; phylum Arthropoda; class Insecta; order Odonata; family Platycnemididae; genus Platycnemis; species Platycnemis pennipes. The sequence goes on along the minus strand of OW121854.1, from coordinate 118,173,250 downwards.
GCGTCAAACCAATCATAGGATTGTGGAATAATTATGATAATGATGGCATGCAAACAGGAATAGAAATAATCCAAAATATTTAGAAAGAGGAGGAAAGAGAAGGAGAAGTTAGCAGAACAGATCTAGTTTTCCGTATCTTAAGTCGATGACAAGGAAGGCTCTAGTTAGGCTACGCCTTCCACTTTAGGTAACGGAATAAAATACATGTGTTGGGACATTGATAGGGTAAAGATACAACGTGATGCGTTTAAAAGCAAATTTCCCCACCCCTGTAGAGTGATGCAACGGTCCGTAAATTAATGTGATATTTACTAAACACCCCGCGTGGGATACTGCACGTCACCTGTATCATGTTGTCGAGTGCCCGCTTTGTGCGACGTGGGCGTGTGTCTCCCCTTCCCCCGAAAGGAGGGATTTTGCCGACCCTGCACGTGACCAATTTGCTGAGTCCGCGCCCACAATGCCCGCCCTTCGGCCGCAAAGCACGCGCGCCGCGGTTCACGCTTAATTATCCGGATGCGACACGCTGCGGACACGCTCCTAGGCGACCTTCCCCCATCCCCTTCCCCCGATCCCTAAACCCCTGGGTGCGCATGAGAGGAGGGGCGCTGCCGGGTAGCAAACGTCCACCGCCCTCCACCCTGCGCTCTACCTCCTCCTCCCTACCCCCTCCACCATACACCCTACACACTCTACCCTACGCCCTTCACCCTACGCCCAACGCTAAACGCCCTACAGCCGACACCCCGCGTGCTACTCCCTCCACCCTTCACCCATCCCCCTCCACCCACTCCCTCCACCCTACACCCTCCACTCTACACCCTCCACCATACGCTCTACCCCCTTGTGTGTCACCTTCCCAGCCAAACTTGTCTCGTTTTATTTTCCATATTCAAAGCTGTAAACGTGCCAACATGGGCTTATTTTCTTTCCACAAAATAACTAGATCTATGCTCCACATTTAAGTGTTCACTAAATCTAATTTACGTCATCACTGATTCTGTATCGTGGATTTCCCTCCAGCACCATATACCTATTTTTGATTTGCGTCTGTCTTCCCCTTATGTTCTTTCCATTAAACCTTGTGGCTGTTCTTTCCAATGTTCTTCCGAAAGGGCTTGAATGGGCAAAAAATGCGGATGCGGGGTGGAAAATATTGCCAGGCATAAGGCATGGACAAGACTTTAGTTAGTTTTAGAGGACTAAAGATGTAGCCATTTCCAAGGCTGCCTTACAAGCGTTAAGGTACCAAATGACCGTAGTAATTAAAAGTAATAAAAGTTATCAACTTTAGAGACTTTGAATGCAATTTTGAAATTTAATAAATTGTGATTTTTTTGCCTTTTCCCACCTGCCTCCGGTGATAACCATTGGTCCCATCTGTGCTAAATAATTTCTCTATAGAAGCGCAGGGTTATTTTTGGAAGTGAGGCATTTTATTTTTGGTGAAACTTCAATTTTTTCTTTGAATACGATCGAAGGTTCCTAACATTAGTTCAGGTGAAAGTTATTTTTTTCCATAATGATTCGTTTACTCATTAAAACAAATGTTGAAGCATTGGAGAGGAATATTCGTACCATCATCAGATGTTGGACCTTTTGTGCTAGATCTGTCAAGCGGATTCCGGGACCTGGATCCCAGGGACCTGGACCCCATAAGTTTCATCTTCCGATACAGCCGCATAGGCCAGCAGGAGTTGACGAAAGTATCTACGGTCACGGGATGTCCTTAAAATGAAGACGTTTCTGGTAACGATGAAGAAAGCCATCGCGAACATACGGTCCAGCGGATCCAGAACCGTCCACCGGGTCCAGCGTCTCGTGAGGACCCCACTTATGATGGGTAGGATCAGGCCCTTCGATATCTTCCATGTATTACGAAACTATTAATTATTGAAACTCTTATATGAATATCCTTCTAGTTGTTCTCCGCATTTTTTCGGGATACGTCCGCGTCGTTTGACAGTTGTGACAACAGTTTCGCCAACTTTCCTGTTGGCGTGTTCAGGTCGCCAACAGGAAAGTTGGCAAAACTGTTGTCACAACTGTCAAAAGACGTGGACGAATCCCGAAAAAATTAAGAGAGCATCTAACCAACGCCGCGGAAACCTACGAAGAAACATCCTTCTAGTTGTTTCCTCCGGGAGTCTTCATGTGAAAATGCATCTTCAGGGAATTTAGATATTTTAAACTGGCTCTGCTAAACTATCACCCTCCTCTATCATAGCTCGCCTCTTTTGTCCCCGATGATGAAGTTTTTTGTAGGGCAAGAAATATTTTTTATGCCTATATTCATCCACCACAATGGTTAGAGCACATATCACGGGAGAGATAAGCTGCTGGAGAGCAAGTATCGACTTTAAATCATGTCTCACCTGCTTCCAAGATTTTTGAGTTGAGCAGATTTCAAAAAGGATCCCCCTACTCCACGGATACTCCTGGTCATTTCAGCTGCAAAAACTTAAATGTATATTGACAATTTTCTATAAAAAAATTTAAGCCTTTGCCCCAATTTCGGTTTAAGTGTGAACAGATTCTTATCGTGAAGCTTGTTCGTGGTGGAAGAGCGTCATCATTGAAACAAATAAAAACACCTTTGTGACTTTCACAGTCTAATAAGACATACGACCGGTTTCAGCTATTAGGCCATCATCAGGTCAGACCTGAGTCAGACCTGATGATGGCCAAACATCGGAGAAACCGGTCGTGTGTCTTATTAAACTGGTGAAGTCACAAAAGTGTTTTTATTCGTTTCAATTAAATGTGAATGGTAGGAGTCTCTAAGCATCCATCCCAAAGGTGAGGAAAACTCTTCCGCTTTACTTTTATCCCCAATAATCTTATACTCATCTAAACTATAACATTCTCTGCATTGTTGTTTATTATTAATATCCTATTAATTATATGCTGAAATGAAGAGAATAGCTGAAGGCAGAGATGGTTGGAGGCCGCAGCTGCGATGACGAGGCTCTATGCCTTTAAATTAAAAAACAAAATTACCATATTGCCGTAACATTTTTTTTTTTTGCTTCTGCAACTTCAATTTCATTATCAAATTGATACCGACATTCATTTTGCAAAACATAATGATATAATGCTTTCAATTGTCTACCTCAGGAAGTGCCTTAAGTATGAATGACCTTCACCAGCCGCAAGAATGTTATTACCTAACAATTTCATGTGAACACCAGCCGGATCAATCGGATCTGCAGCTCAAGGGTGGCTTTCCCGGGTATATCTCTCTTGAGAGCGAATATAGCCACCCGGTCACACCCCTGGGTCCAGGGTGGATCCCAATCGGGTGAGAGGCGGATTGAACTCTTTTGAGCACACAGTGAACGAGGAGATGGAATAAAAAACGTTAGCGGGGGCAAATCCGAGGCACGCGACTCCTCTCCACAACCCCCCAAGGAAAAGGAAGGACACTTGAACGTGATGAATCCATGTCCGGCATCCCCCAACTTCTCCCCCCCCCCCCCCCCCCTAGCCCTCCTTCACTTTATTTCGGAGGGGGGGGGGGGGGCAAGATGGAAGGGATGAACATGATATACGCCTCGTCCTAAGCTATGGAAGTGAAGTGATTATGGCGGATATCAATCGTGAATAAGTTTAGCTCTCGGGAGCGGTGGGGATGTGACTGGATGAAAGGCTTCGGCAGCATCTCGTTATGATTAGTTCCATCTTTCGGTACAGCCGCATAGGCCAGTATGAATTGACGAAAGTATCTCCCGTCACAAGGGATTAGCGTGAAGATACTTCTTGTAACGGTCGAGAAAGCCTTCGTGAACATACGATCATCTCCTTTGTTGTATCTTAAGATGGAACTAGATGCTTCAGGCTCCGTATTCTGTCCGTGTGATAAGACACATGTAGTCCTTTTGATGAATTTCATGAAAATTGGAGTCTTAGTTTCTGGAGTGCACAGAAAAAAGTGGTCTTCACGCCACCAAGACTGACATACTTTGTATTTTGATAAGAAATAGATTTTTCTCTTGTGTGTTACGTGAAAAATCTATACAGATTATATGAATAACTCTTCAATCATTACAGTCCACTTCAATGTTTTTAGAATTCCAAGCATTGAATCCCAATGCACGATGTCAAAGGCTTTCTCCAAATCCAGGAAAGCAATGAAGGTCGATTTGTTCTTCTCTATGAGTGGCCTAAGGGAGATTATTTCCTCACCTGCGCACTTACTTTTCCCAAATCCAACTTAGTCCTCCTCCAGTATCTCTTCAGATTTTCGTTCAATACTATAAATAATCTTGGTCAATATCTTCAACGCATGTGTGGTCAGGCTTATAGTCCTCAATTTCTCATAGTTCTCAGTGTTCTTCTTTTTGAGCATAGGAATTTGAAGTCCTTGGGTATCTATTCCGTTGAGAACGTGCCGTAGATGATTCTTCACAGCTGAGTTAATTTCTTTTTTCCTGCATGTTTATTAGCTTGGTAAGGACGGCATCGATTTCAGGAGCCTTGTTCATCCGCAGGTCCGTTACCGCTGCGTCAAATTCTAATCTTGATATCGTCTCCCAAGTCACCCTTTTTGACCTCATTTTTCTATTCGATTACCTTCGAATTGACATGACTTCCGTTGTCTAATTGCTCCAAATATTCTTCCCATTTCTTCATTTTATCTCAACTTTCAATTAAAAGTTCTCCATTCTTGTCCTTAAGGTAGTCCGTTTGAGATTTAAGCAAGTCAATTTATGTACTGATATTAATTCTTTTTTTGATATTTATGAACTTTTACGGTATTGAGAAAAAAATAGCCTCTATTTCTTCAAATAATGTGATGCAGAACACTCTTCATGTATGTTTTTCGGTGTAAAATTGTTTTTTTAGTCCATTGAAGAGTTGTGGAATTGACTAATTTTGACAGTGATACCAAAATATGGGAGATACATGAATATCAATGAAGCCTTTAAATAAGGAACATTTTATCGCTTATATTGCCATAAATTTTACAATATCCTGTATAATGTCCATATATGATGGATATTATGTATTATATAGGGCGATTACGTTCTTATTATTGGGATATTATGTGGGATAATTTGTTCGAATTCCTACTGCGCAGTGCGGCAACGTCTACTTTTTCGCTGGCTATTGGTCACCCTGTTTTAGTCGTTGTGTTTACAGGCATTTTCATCATCATGGAGAAAAAGCGGGATAAATCTGGACGGTTCCTTAAAAGGCTGCATAAGTGTTACAATTTGATCGTGTAGGGCAGAAACAATTGTACGTAGACAGTTTTTGACGGTATAGCTACTCAACTGAATAAAAGTAACTTCTATACTTGGTTAAGGCACGCATCTAGCATATTAGATAAAGAAAATTGTGGCAATATGTATTAAAATCGGTAAAATAAACTGAAAGCTACGCAAATTCGATTTGTACTTACCGCGTCATTCTCCGCGATGTTGCCAATATGTTACGAATGGCGACTGAGACTTTCGGAAAACGATGCGAAAACTAACGTTTTACGTGAGATTGCTCAGGTATTTCCGCAGTAACGTGCATTTCATTTGGCTCCGTTTCATAGATAATTTCATAAAAAATAAGGAAATGTATTTAACTTCGAGATTCACCGGAAAACTTCCGAGTAAAATACATTTTTCGGTGCTCGCGTAGCATATTCCTCATAAGGCCCATTATGTACGACCTCATTTTAAAGCGTAATTTTCTCGTATTTTTACCCGGCAAAATATTTTCAAAATCTCAACTCCCATTTCTTATACAATAAATGTTCTATTGAGGCGAAAAAATCGCTTTGTTGACCGTCTCAAGAAACTCGGACGGACTACCTTAATGACACTACAATCTTGCTCTTCTTCAGTTTTCTTGTTTCTGCATTTCATTCTCGCTTCAATCAGGTCTTATAGGTACTTCTTTTGTGATGGATTCTTTTTTTCTAATGCCTTTAATTCCTTTCGATTTCCCATCTCTCTTCCATTTTTTGCACAGTTATGTACTCTTTCTACTGTTTTTTCACTGCATTCTGAAAGGACAGACAATGTATCTCCTTCAATTTATGTAATTGACGTATGTTCTTCATTATTTTCTGCAGTTTTTTTACCTTCAAGTGACTCGCAGATTAGCTTAGTATAAAGGTAAATTGGTGGGTACTTGTACTCGCAAAAGCGGGGTTTCGTAACAAAACGGGACTTAGCAATGTAATCTTAAGTATGTACGTCAAGAAAAACAAATGATGAACACTCTGGTATGAAGCTTGGCATTATATTGTTGCTAATCTGGAGAAAGGAGGCAAAAAATATTGGATACAATTGAAATTCATTCGGAGAAGAATGGAGAGAACATCATAGTGATTGAGGACTGAAAGAAAGAAATGAAGTTTTTTGAGATGATAGTGAAAGAAAGCAAGTTGCTCTTGGAAAGTATTAGGAGAAATAAAAGGTGAATGGAATAAAAATTAAGGGCTTCGGAATTCTTAATTTCATCGCACAAGAAAAATTCTAGGAAAATAGGGAGTAGGAAACAATTCATCAGAACGTACATTGGAGCATGTTTCTTTACGGCAGTGAGGCATGGACGGTAACAGCAATGGAGAAGAATCGGCGGTGTAAGCATTCGAAATGTCGTGCTACAGAAGAATCGATTTTATCTTCACCAGAGGATAAAATGGATCAACCGAGTAACAAATGAAGAAGTGTTAAAAAGAGTGGGAGAAAAGAGGTCTGCTGAAAACCCTTAAAAAGAAGACGGGACAACTTAATCGGCCATATCTAAAGACACGGTGGCCTGATGAAGACAATCGTTGAGGGATAAGTGAACGGGAAGAACGGCAAAGGAGGGCCTCGTATGAGATAAACGTAACAGGTCGTGAAGGATGTGAAAGAGACGAATTACGTTGACATGATGAGGTTGGCCGATAGAAGAATAGAGGAGAGGGCTGCGTCAAACCAATCCTAGGATTGTCGACCCTTGATGATGATGATGATGAATATATAGGATAATAAAATTAATTATAAAACATATAAGGGGCGGAGAAATTGTCGGAAGCAAAGGTTTGTGAAGGGAGAGGAAGAAATGGGTGGGTATGATGAGATACTAGCAGTCACTAGGTAACTGGTGGCATTTAACCAATATATTCTGTGCATGCCTACAGGTTGTATAACTGACATTGTCAATAATAACTATACAATTTAAGGTAAAATAGAACAAACGTTTAAGCGGATAATCGGGACGACTTTAGAAACTTCCGATTTTGAATCTTGACCCTCGAGATGGAAAGTCAGTACCACTAGCCAACACACAAACCTGACTAATTATTCAGGTGCAGTGTAGCGGCCGTGATCTACAACAATGATACCATGTGAGGATATTTGACGAGCGGGGGCCGAGTTGGTGTACTGATTAGATTACTTGCCTCTCAATGGGAGAACCCGAGTTACAATCCCGGTAGTGGGAGATATTGTAATAGCAGAGGGAGGAGAAAGATAATGGGAAATTTAGACAAAATGAAGAGTGAATGCCATTCGAGAGAGAGAGAAGGATAATGTAGAGAAGAGGATGTTCAGTAAAAGTACAAAAAGAAGTTATTTCCATCACAGAAAAACATCAAATTCTGTCCTAATCGGTAAAATACGCACTATACTAATATCACAGGATTTAACTTGTGCTTTATTGTCCGATTTTCGAGGCGGTATCCGAACCCATGATCATTTGATCGCTGGGCCGGCACTCAATGACATGTCCACCGCGGACGACGGCTCCGAATGATTGAAGGTATTGTCGGTTTCTCGCCGGAGTTGGGATGAAACCAAGGATGAAGTTCTGGGGGAGTCGAATGGGCTGGCAATGAAGAAGCGGAGTGAAAATTGAGTGAACCCGGAGACGGGGGGGGGGGGGGCGAGAGGGGAAATGAGATCGCGTGACAATTGAAGTGGGAAGAGGGCGTAAGGAGGAGGGGAGATGGTTATCATCAGGGTGGGGGGTGCACGGATTCCACCCCCTCTTTCCCTACCCCCCCACCTCGAGTCGAAACGCGACATTTGGTCTCGCGCAGCGGAGATACAACGGGGGCGGAGAGGGAGGGGGAAGGCGAAGTGAGAAATGGTCTTGTGCCGCGAGAGGGTCGGGAAATGTAGTGAGGCGATAATACACACCATTCGGGCTTCCCCCCGCTCCACAAAGAGCACTGGGGGCCTCCCCATAAAAACCCCGGAGGCGAATTTCGGCCGACAGGAGGAGACGGACTGGGGCAGCAGGGGGACCCGGTCCCGGGGCAGCGTAAGCAAGGAGGGCGAGCAAGTAGGCCCTGATGCAGCAGCAGCAGCACTCTAAAAGGCCCGCGGAAGGTCGGCCGGACGAAAATAGGGACCATCTCCTCCCTCACACTCTCTCTTGTTACGGACCGCAGGAGATAAATGGGGCTTTGTAGCGGAAGGGAGCCTTGTGGGATAAGGGGGGGGGGGGGGGAGGGCGAAGTGAGCGCATTGGGGAGGGGGGGGAGGGGCAGGTTGGGAGGATGCTGTAGTGGGTGGAGTGTGTGGGGGAGGGAGCAGAGAGAGGTTGGGATTGGCAGGTCGGTACGGTGCCGGACTGCCCGCTCGTTGCTTCCGGGTTCGAGTCCCAACTCAGATCTTGAGTTCCTCTTAGGATTAAGAGATTTTGATGCTGAGCGTATAAAGGTTTTAGGCGTCTTTGCATGTCTAAATGAACTCTGAACTTGAACGCAAGAGGGAAATGTTTTTAGATATCTCCTTCATCTTCATCCGGGATTCTCCATCCCCGCCGACGTTTCGTTGAAACGTCGGCGGAGATGGAGAACCTAACCCGGATGAAGGCCCGAGAAGAATTTACGCACTTGAAAATGTATATTTTTGTGAGATGTACGCCGAATGTGCTCGTCTGAATGTTTGTAATAAAAGGTTGTACTGCTTCATGCGAAGTCGATGTGTTTCTATGGTAAAATTAATTTTTTTAGATATGTCCTTGATTGTTTGGCACTTGAAAAAATACATTTTTATGATACGTACGCAGAATATGTTCCACTGATTGATAGTTTGAAATAAAAGGTTTCGCCGTTTTTCCATGGTAAAAAGGTTTTCGACAGTGAAATTGGTTGTGCAGTCATTAGCGATATGATTGCTTATTCGCCAATAATATGAACCCAAGGCAGAGTCGTCCCCTTCCACACGGCCTTGCCGTCGCTTACAGAGTAGCATGTCAATTTCAATGTTCTACGTTGTGAAGGTTATAGGGTTTGATTAATTCTCAGCCCTTTGGGGCTTCCAGGGCCCAATTCCACAACCGCGACAGGACAAAAAGGAGTGAAAACGGAGGAGAATGTAGCCCGTTCCATGTTCTCCCTGTTCTTTTTCTCTGACACAAATTCGATGAGACTCACGTTGACGATAATCTATGCTATGCTGGTGAGTCGACTACTGCAACATGTTACTCTGCTACCCGCCACAAGTGCTTTCAATATCAGAGGTAGACCAACTAATTCACTTCTAAATTAGACCACCTAAAGGTAAGAAAAGGGGTCATGCGTATGACATTATATCAACAGTATTTGTATAGTAATATCACTCTTCTAATCTGTTTTGGAGTCGTAAATGCGACCAGGTAAAAGGAAAATGTATCGAGCCTATGTGATCTTGTAGCCCTCATATTTGTGTCATTGTCTGATTTGCAGAGGAAGCGAGAGTTCAGGATTATACTCACCTCAAGCTAAGGGTAACCAAGGAGGTTACACACGATTAAATCTGTGTTTATCTTTATCTCACCTACACTTAAATAAAACCATACAAGCCACTGTACGGGTGTGTGGCAGGGGCTGAAATAATACCAGGGATATATTATAAAACCATGTAATACCCCACGGATCTCATGGGTCTCCAAATTCATATTTGAAGTTAATTTGATGCCCTTTTCATTTATCAATTGAAGCTTTTTCTGTCTCGTACAGATTTGCTAAGATGTTCTTCCCGATCACGAATGCATTTCTCCCGATATGGAATCTGACTGTTGGGTATCCATTCAGCAGATATTACGTATTCATGTCATCGTCAGCTACCATGGAACATTGCCTTAAGATAACAATTGTGAGAGAAATATTAGAAATCAGTTATCAGAGCTGGGAATCAAGCTTAAATTCGTCCAACCCGGAATCAAAGCCTGCCCCAAGGTGAGCACTAGTAGCACGTTGCTGAATTCCCTACCCTACTCATCGCTGAGTGACTGCTAAAATTTACTTCAACATCTTTGAATATATTGAAACCCTTTTTGTACTATTCGTAATTGCAAAAAACATTTCCATTTGTGCTGCTTAAATTTTGTTAGGGCAGGTACCTTTTCGTCGTCGATTATTCCAAGTGACAATCAAGCCATTCATCTCGCGTTCTACATTTTAGCTGTTGTCATCGTATCGTGACCACAGTATCAGTTCATTCCAATTTCAGCTGGACTGTTAGTGTATATTCAGTCGTTTTGTTGGTGTATTATCAAACTAAGTGTTAAAATGTACAAGACCTTCATTCGTTTAGGCGGAGACAGCGAGGGGCAGGTTCTGTTACTGGCTACTTCCGATCCTGCCTCCCCTCCTTGGTAGTTGTGTCTGGTGACAACACTGTTCGAGATTCAGCAACAGTTGAGAGGCATGCAGAAGTGTCGATGGAATTGCATCTTCTTCAACATGCAACTACTTATAAAGTCTCCGTGATTTCCAAGTCTTTGAACTGACCAAGGAAGGGCACGAGGTGGACTTAAAAGGGGCGTAGGGAATGCGCGAATATTTCAAACTCCAAACTTAAGTGAAAATCAATTTCGAATTATATTGCTCACATGCGTTATGATTATACGTATCATTATGCATTACAGATATGTAAGAAACCGTTAACATCGAGCAATTTTTGCAGATGTGCGTGAAATCAATCACCTGTACTACTTATTTTAGTTCTACTTCATACGTCACGGTACTACTTTTGAATTTTACTAATTTCGATAAAATGTAAGGCAGAGAAAATGGGAAAGACTTCAATGGAAATATGACGGTCGATATACGTAGGCTTGAAGTACAGGAGACTGATCCTTATATGCCGTTGCAAATAATCTTCGTTTATATGTTGGCACATTCGCATCATTTCTTAAGCTGTTTAGTTGACTATATCCATTTGGATTTTAACGTCTTAATAACTTAATAAAACGACAAATAAAAATCCAAATGAGTGACAATTTAATGTTTTGTAATGAATCTCACACGAACTTGATTAAGGAAGAGGCCTTTGCAAAGCCAAGAGATTCAGATCGTTGCTATTGGGGAAGGCACTTGACCACAAATTTTACTTGCACCATCCTATGGGTGGATATTTGGAAAAGGTAAGAATTTCGAGGGATAAAGAGTAGAGAGACTCTCAACGTCCACATCTTTGTAAAAGGCATCAAGGTTTAACGTCCCATCGGACAGAAGGATTGTCTACTGAAGTTAGAAGTATCTTCATCCTGCACCCAAATAGGAATTATTATGCCAATATGAAAGTTCTGCCACTGCCGAAATTTATTTTAGAGATTTTATTTTAGAATGAAATGAAGAGAATATATTGCTTTGAGTTTTTTAATTGTCCCTCGATGGAAGCAATGGCCGAAAAGTGATTTAAAAAAGCACAATCCGACAGCTTGCCTTTAGTTGACTCCTTTATGTGGTGGCATCCTTAGAATAACAGCGATTGCTTTGAAATAGCAGATATTCTTGGAGTGAAAACAAACAGGGCACTATACAGGTATTACACTGTTTATTAGACAATTTGTTCGTCACGATCCATAGTACTGAAATAAAAAAACGAAAGACATTCGTTTATGGGTATCGTATCGTATTTTCTTCTACAAAGGCTTTGGCCTTTTTCGGTTCCTCTCAGCTTGAAGCCCTTTAGGCGCAGCTCTTTAGGAAGGGATTAGTATTTTTATTGTTTGTGGATACTGGTGTTGTGGTGAAGATGCGTTCTTCATTGAAAATTTTTCTTTTTTGTGTTATTCTTTGTAAACTTTCTTGAAAAAGAGTTCTTCTTTGTTGCATGATTTGTAATTTTGTGTTCTTCGTGCGAGATTTATGTTGTTTTAAGATAAGATTGCGTGATTAAATAGTTATAGCTACATTTGTTTGTTTTCATATGTTAAATTGTGTCTGCTTTGTAATTCAATTGATTTTTGTTTGGGGATTTTATTATGAATTACTTGTAACTAATTTAGTCAGGTTCCGGCGGTTGCAAATAAGGGATCGGGTTGGTGTGGTGGCTAGAGTACTGGCCTCCCATCCCGAGTTCCCGGGTTCAATTCCCGGGAGTGGTAGATTTTTCAGTGCCAAACCGGTCCAAACTTGAGTGCGTAGTGGAGGGCATTTCAGGTTCAGTTCTCCGTCCGTCGGATGGGACGTTAAGCTGTGGTCCCCTTGGCACCTGTCTTTAAGAGTAGGCTAATGCCGACGCCGGGTTTCCACAACTATTCCTCCATTCCCTAAAAATTCCTACCATTTCCCAATTACCCACCTATCCTAAATGGCTCAAATGACCTCAGTTGTCGGTCCCTGAATAACTAACTAACTAACATTCGTTTATTGCTTGAAAAAATAAGATAAATACAAACGTATTTGCCAAGTATTCATTAAACAACTTACCTCCACATACAACAGATGCCGTGACGTCATGCGATGACGCCGTGTTTTTAAGCTTTCGAAATTGTGCAATTTTTAAAGAGTAATATCTTTGTAACACAACTTAATTCTTCATCGGAATTTTCGCCAAACAAATTTTAGCTAACAAATTTCACATTCAGAGAGTTATAAAAAAAATAGTGCACGTAACCCATTACGTCAGAATCACGAAACTGTCGAGATTTGACGTTCCCAAATACCATGTTAATCAAATCTTTTGTTTTATGTTACTGTAATAGACCTCGTGGAGTCTGCGTGTTGCTAAAAAAAGGCACATATTCGCCAGCCATCTGGGACGCTCACCGACGCCGGGATACCTGCTTCGTTGAATCCTCGAGGGGGCGAACGGGAAAAACCGAGTCGTTCCTGCGTTCCCCGAGACCCCTTGGAAGTAAACCTTTGTTGCTCGGGAGGGAACCCTTCCGCAGTTTTTCCGCCGAACGAACTCGCTGCGGGACTCAACGTAATTAGAAACAGGAAGAGAGGGAGGCGGAGAGGGTCCTTGAGATGCAATCCACGCGGGCGCAGGAGTCACAGCAGGTCCTCCTCGACAGAGAGGGAGAATTCATCAGCGGAGCAAGTGGGGGAGTGTATGAAAAGGGCAAAAGAGGTTCCCCCTCCCCCCTCTCCCCTCCGATTCCCTCTCGAAGCGTCCTCCTCTCGCCCTTTTCAATGTGCCCCCAACCCTCTCATCTCTCTCGGCCCCAATCCCGCCGCTGCACCCTACTACCCTCGTTTCACCCCCAGGGCCACCCCCTCTAACTCCTCCTGAAGGCGATCGGCGGCTAGCAAAGCCACCGCGGAAGTTAATGTCTCGGTGGCCTTACTCGGTAAGTAGTCGAAATTCTTTACCGCCAGCAATACCAACCGGTGATGACGTCAGCGGCTCGAAAAATCCAATGGGGATTATGAAAGAAAATTTTTTATCGTGTATTAATGATACTTGACTCGATACGAAAAGTGTTTACAATTTTAAATATACATAGTAAACTCCGTGCTAAAGACTGGTAAAGGGTACACGGATAACCTGCTGTTATGTTCTTTCCGGATTCGTTTCTCTGCGGTGCGCCGCCAAAATAAATAAACTACCTAATAATACAACAAAATCTGCCAATGAAAAGATCCTCGCTGTGCATTGTAGCATTTTATGACAAAAAAGAATCCAGTAGAGCTGTCCCGGCCGCAATTAAATGTTCGCAAACCTCGGGTGGCGGCACGAAGCCTGGCGTAAGATTCCAGACCGGTCGGCAAGACTATTACGAAAGCCGCGATTGGAGGAAAATAACAAAAGATAACTTACCTTTGAGACCACTGCCGATACACTAAATAGATTGGCGATGCACGGATAATTAGCAGCCCGAACAACGCGCGCACGGATAAACGGATGTTTGCTGTAGCCAAAATTTACTAATACGACCACAAAGATTACTAAATGCTATTGAAATGTCCCCGAAAATTTGGTGAAAAAAACGTGACCTTAAACGCTTTCTGACGTCAGTGCACGGTATTATACCTTATTGCTGCAGAATGAGACGTTTGTTTTAGAACAAATCGATGTGAATATATTTTTTTGAGGTTTATAGCCGCTCTTTTATCGAAAAAATGACTGAAAAGGGATTTAGGAAAGCACAATTTGACAATTTGCCTTTGGTCGACTCCATTATGGCGGCTGTCATCTTAAAAGACTGATATGCTTTGTCCTAGCAGAGATTCGCGGAGTGAAAACAGGCAGGGAACTCTATACAGGTAATTATGGGCGATTTTCTCGTTGCAATCTATACCACTTAAATAAAAAAATCGAATCTCATTAGTTTATTCTATTAAACAGTTGAGATAAATACAACCGTTTTCACTAAGTACTGATTAAACAACTTAAATCCAAGTACAATAGCTGAACAATGCTCATAGTGATACCGTGCCGTGATGTCATACCCTGGATAACCGATGTCGTCGTGTAATTCAGCTGCCCAAAACTTACAATTTTTATAGAGTAGGTAATATCGACACAGCTAACTTTATTCTGAAGAAAAATTATAACCCGGTACATTTTAACTATTACTTAAACTTCTCTGTCAAAGATTTATCTAAAATAGAGCACGTTCCCGAACACTTGCTCGCTGGAATCAGGAGTTGTCGAGGATTATTAATCAAAATGTTCTCATTGCTGGCGTTTGGCGATGATGAACAATGGAATTGTAGCGTGAGGGTTTTGTGGTGAATGATATAAAAGTCAAGTATAATGATAATATGAAAAGATAAGTGAATTTAAGTTGAGGCGGATAGTTGCGTCGTGGTCATTCTAAGAAAGAATGACAAGCGAAGAAGTAAGGGAAGGAAAAGAAGTTGCTGCTACCAGTGGCGCTCCCACAGGGACGGGGGGGCAAGGGGGGGCAAAGGGGCCCTGGCAAGATAGCACAATTGCACAAAAGCAAGGGTCCGGGTTCGAGTCCCGGCCAATGCGAATGATTTTTTCTCTGGGGAATATCTTACTATTGTGCAATTTCAGCGGGTAACGTAAAGCGGGTAAAGTTTTCGCGGTCAGTTCGCGGTCTTTGAGTTCGTTGTAAGTAAGCACCTTAGCGTTTAAACATCGGCTTCAACCTCGTGGACGGTGGCGCCATGCGAACGATTACGGCTGCTATGTGGCATGATATGTCCAGCAGTCCGGTAACATCTGGTTCCATTAATGCCTCTATAATTTCCAAAAAGAAAGAGGACGCCTTGGTAGCTGAACTGGTAGAGCACCTGGCCGGAAATCAGGGTTCCAGGTTCGAGTCCCAGTCCCCCTGATTATTATTAAATTAATCTGATTATTATTAAATTAACCTGATTATTATTAAATTAACCTGATTATTATTAAATTAATCTGATTATTGTCTAATTAATCTGATTATTATCTAATTAATTTGATTATTATTAAATTAATATAATTGTTGTTAAATTAATAGAATTATCGTTAAATTAACATAATTATAGTTAAATTAATATAATTATTACTAAATTCAAGATAACTTATTAAAACTTCCCATCGCGTACTTATTAATGCCATGTGCCGTAGCGGATCCTAGAGCCGGACCACGCGTCTTATTACTTCTCGTCATGAGCGGAGTTAACAATTACAGGGAGGGGAGAGAGGAGGGAGCGACAAGTTGTCCCTTTTTCCATCGGCCAGGCTCCGCCCCTCCGCGCAATGTCGCTGGCGCCTGCGCGCGTAGTCGGCCGGCGCGGAGGTGAGCCATTGGTCACCCCCCCTCCCTCCCTCGCTGCCCACCTACATCCCTACTCTCCCCTCTCCTTCCTCGCACTTCCCTGTTCTCATCTCCCAATTGCAGCCCACATTCCGAAATATTTCCCTGCAGATGCATATGTCCACGTTTCCGAGCCTCGGCAAATGGCCACTCCATAATTAGTCGGATGTCCATTTAGTTGGACACGCCAGTGATATTATTTAGCACAAGTTAGCTCCATTATAGTACAATGATTGTGCTAATGTTTTACGTGAGCCAGACAAAAGAGTAATCATGTAGTGGAGGGGTTTAAGACGGTGGCCTTATAGTGGACGTATAGTAAAGTAAACTCAATCTCAATAATGGAGTGTGGCACTCTGTGGTTCAGAAACCTGGCCCTTGGGGGGTGTGTTTGGAACCGTCGAAATTATTTCAAATAGGCAATCGAGAAGTCTTGTGGTACAAACAGAAATGGCTTGGTATGTTAGAATCGCTTGAAACGATCACACTTCTTGTTTTTACTTGAGTTTCTCTCATCCGGGTCTCTCTCGTGTCTTCATCCATGCTCAAGTAAGATGAGAAAAACTTAAGTAAAAACAATTATTGCGATTGATACGAACAATTAAATGACACCAAATTATTACCATTCTTCTTTGCATTACATCACCATTTTTCTTTGCATCGCGTGGCTCCTAGATTGCCTATTCGAGATAATCTCGACGGTTTCAATGTAACTTGCGGTGAAAAGATATTAGAAATCCGGGCGCCTTTAAGATTTGGTAGTGGTGAAAAAGAGATGAGGGCGGAATAATAAATAAACTAGAAGAAAAAAAGAAGAAAAGGAATGAAATGTCGTAGGGGATGCAGGCTGTGAAGTTGGATAAATTAATAGTCAGCGAAAGAGGATGGAGGAAGTTTTGAGAGATAGCGATAGGTTGAAAATGGTCATAGCGGGGAAAACAGTGAGCGGAACCACTTTCATTAATTATAGAGATATTGAACATAATGTTCCATCTCTAAAAACAAAAAAAAAGTTGTAATAAAAGGATATACATCACATTTGAGTAAAATTTATTATAATGTTATAAAGGAATCATAATTTTTCAACGTTGGAATGAACAATTCAACGAAATTACAAATGTGAATAAAATACTAAAAAAAACTTGAAAGCGATGTAATCTGGAAAATGTCTATATATATTTCTCTTTTTACAACTGTTTATTGTAACTTTTAAACCATACTGTTTTTAAAAGTGGATTGTTAACAGTTCTTAATCATTATACACTCATTACAGCCCTGAAGATGCGTACATTAATATCCGAAGCGTCGGCAAAAGTTTTGACCATTTTATTCTACTGACCTAAACTCCTGATATAAAAAAATATATCCAAATAAAAGGTCGAGGATAACAGGGAGTGGAGACGTGAAAAAGAATTCTCCACGGAAGAGATCGGCAAAGGACCGCTTGGCCCTACTCCGGCACCAGAAGGGCATGCGTCCCGGACCCCCCGGAGCGGCCCGGAGGATCCTCCTGGCCCTTTAACAGCGCCAAAAAGCCCCTTCC
The DNA here is from genome assembly GCA_933228895.1 of Platycnemis pennipes. Classification (NCBI taxonomy): domain Eukaryota; kingdom Metazoa; phylum Arthropoda; class Insecta; order Odonata; family Platycnemididae; genus Platycnemis; species Platycnemis pennipes. The sequence goes on along the minus strand of OW121854.1, from coordinate 118,155,786 downwards.
CCATCCCACCCTCTCTTCCCCCTTTATCGTCTCTCTCGCCCCATCCACCCCCCTCGGACTGCCCTCCCCTCCCGCTCGTAATTCGCCCTCTTCCCCACCCACCCCCGCCAGCAAATCCTGCCTACGTCCCCCTACCCTTGCGCATGCCCTAGCGAGACACCCACCAACTCCCCTCCCCTTCCCGAAACCATCCACTCAGCGATCTGCCTCCCAGCTCCACCCCCGTCGCGGCCCCACGCCAGGGCCCTCCGAGGCTTTAAATGGATTGCGCCGGCGAGGCCCTCGTTTCAGTCCGTCGGCGGTTGAGGTAGCGTGCGCCCGACGACGCCCACAGAGAACCATTCGACGCCGCCGAGCGAAAGCGTGCTCCGCCGTGCGCTGCCCAGGCTTCGATCGATCGCTGTGTTTTTTTTTGAGTGGCCGTGCCCTGCCCAGTCGTACGGATTATCGCCAGTGTGTTGTCTGTGAGAGTAGCTCGAAGAGAGAAGGCCAGCGCCTCGGTGTCGGCGCAAGGCTGCCGCCGCGATCGAAGGAAATAAGAGGTGAGTGCAATATATTTCTCACACAGAACTATATCATTATTATTCAGGGCATACTACCGGTCTGTACAGGCCAGGCAATGCCTTAGCCGTTCTATTTGACACGATGTGGTTTTCCAAACGCACCGGATTCTATTGCGTCTTCCGTTTTGCTTTGGGTGTATTTTTGTGACCTTCATCATCATCAAGGGTCAGCAATCCTAGTATTGGTTTGACGCAGCCCTCCACTCGATTCTTTTTATCGGCCAACCTCTTCATATTAACGTAGTTCCTCTCTTTCACGTCCTTTACGACCTGTTCTACATAACTCAGACGAGGCCTGCCTTTTCACGATAGTCTTCATCAGGCCATCGTGTCTTAAGATTGGCCAATTAAGTTGTCCCGTCTTCTTTTTATAGTTTTCAGCAGACTTCTCTTTTCTCCCACTCTTCTTAGGACTTCATTTGTCACTCGGTCTTTGTGACCTTGTTCTTTCAAAATATTTACGGCAGTTTTCCACTTCTGTGAATTGGCGTCCAAAGATTGGAAATCAAAAAATGTGGAAAGGTTTTCGATTATCAAGTTAATAAATCGATGAGAATTGTCCACCGTTAAAATTGATCCTTAAAAATGGGTGACGTTTTTGTAGGTAACTGTTTTGTGGGTGGTATACATTTTTTAAGAGATCATGAAAAGGGGTCCTAATAGCATAAACTCACTTTTCGAGAGCAAATATTTTCTACTCTAGCAACAAGTCATATTCTTGCCGATCGAGCTGGTTTTCAGATTGGTTTTAGATTTTTTAGATTAATTTAGTATTAATGAGGAAACTCTCGGAATCAAAAGTTTGGATTTAGTAGTATGTAGGGGAAGGCAGTGGACGGCTGAGAGCATATGTACCGATACATAGGTACCTAAATTGTGGGTAAATGGTCGGGCATAGGCAAGAATTGTAGGAACATAGTCAGGATAGGATACATCCAATGTCGGCATAAGTCCCCTGTGATCATAAGGCACAAACGGTTTCATTGTTTAATATCCTTCTGGATTCACGAAGTACTGATCTCAAGCTGATATCCACGTGAAAGTTAAAGTAGGCTCCGGAAATCCGATCGAAAAATATCGGTCGTAGTCAGGTCTCGAACCTCGTCCCCGGAGTAGGATCCAATATTTCAAACACGACATCAACCCCATGTCCTAGGTACCTTAAATTACATACGATTATCCATAACAATTATTCCCAACAGAAATATGGAATTAGTTCCTAAGTACCCCAATTGCTAAGGTTATATCGTGCTGTGAGTACGTAATTTACTTAAGTTTAACATAAATACTAACACAAAACCCTTAATTAAGGCGCGATTAGAACCTCGATGGGTCAAACAACAGTGCAGGGATCCCTTAGTTGGATAAAACTTTTAGTACATACGCATATGGTGGTGTGACACTAGAGAGAATTTCCCGAAGCTTTTTGGATCAACTCTACCAGATTCTCGTCGGCAAGGAGGTGAAACAAAACTCCCGATCATAGTTTTTTCCCGAAGCATAGCGTAGATAATGCGGCAGGCCCGATATTATTCACTGCGCAGTACGAATCAAGGGTGTTTTTTTTTAATATATTCCACTACCACCGAAAACAGCACATGTGGCCTTTACATCGGGGTATTAACAATGTAACAACAGACGAGCACACACAGCCATGTCCTGAGTGGTGAAGAAATCCACCCCGGGGGAAACTCGAACCCTCGACCCTAAGGTTAGCAGGCGAGGACTTAACCACGCCGCCACCGGGCCGGGAGCAACACCGGGGCCGGTGTTGCTCACCAGGTAGTCTACGCGGACCATTCCATCTCTCCTTTGAAATTCGCGCGGCTTTAATAGACGTCGCAACCCTCCAGCGGTCGCGAGGGTTCGTGGGGGTTTGTGCCGAACACTAAGAATGGAGTTTACCCAATGGGTTCCACCAACAAGTAATGAGATACAAAATCGTTGTATAGAGGACTGAAAGGACGGAATTGATAGCACTATGTCATAGTTGACATCCTTGTGAACCTTATCTTCTTTTATAGCCAATTATCTTCGTTTCAACATGATATATCACGCATGAAGGGAATAATCCAACGCCCCATTTTACATTTTCTTGGCTTGTGGAAGATTCCAATCAAGTTGTATAGTTGCAACTACTGCCTGCTTTACGATAGATGGAACATGACTTCTTACCTTTTTATGAAAATTAATTCAGTAATTTTTTCATATGCCATTAACAAACCACAATTTCAACAAGTTAACGGACGATTTTGATGATGAGATTTTCGAAATGTCTTTCTTAGGGGGGGCATAAAACAATTAAGTATACTTATTTAATTGACGGCGAAGAAGGTTGTGCCTCGCAGTAATTTTTGCGCGGATAAATTAAAGAATAAGAAGTTTCCTTCGAATAAAATCCACCACCCAGTCGACCCCTCAAGGAAAGGGTTTCTGTTGTGTACGCAGATTAAGCCTAAGTAGATTAAGTCTATTTTTTGCCGTAATTGTAAAAAAAATCCAGAAAAACGATAATTATATTTAACATCATGCTGAGTTTGGAAATTTTAAGACGAAGCACCTTCCGATTTTTTAATAAAGTTAACATGCAATCTCTGAGCACGTAAGCTTCCTTTAAATCCATTACTCTTGAATTCCCAAGTAGATTCTTCTTCGAATGACATTGTATGTCGGAGAGTTCATTGCCTTTTTACGCTAGACAGTTTAAAATCCATCATCTGGTGCTGTGATGAAGCTTGAAAGATAACTGAATCAATATTCACTTCCTCACGTACTCAGGAAATATTGCACCATAACGTCAGAAGGTGAATACATCAGTTGGGTGTGTCAGAATTGTATACTCATTTCTTATGTGGCATGCAACACATTACATTATTGAAATGTCATATAAATTATTAGATTAATCAAGTTTTTATCATTAAAAGTGCAACTTTTTATTGTTGTAAAATTAAACTTTGCAGTAAGGTAATGACATCAGTGTACGTTAATGGAATGCTTTGAGTTTTATGGAAAAGAATCAGATAATATCTGGACAAGAATTGGTGAAAAGAACTCTTAATCAAGTTAATAAATTAAATCCCAAATGAAAATCAGATTCGTAGATCTGCGGCTTGTCACTCGCCGTCGGCGAAATCGATGGGATTGCGCGAGATTGGTTTTTGCACATAAGATCATAACACATATGGATAATTCTCCTTTTAGAGAAGAAACATCAAAGACAGAGACCGTATTAGATAGATAAATATTGAAAAAAGGTTCATTCCATTTACCAATGTAATTTTAAATAAGCCTTTCGGAATTTAGTGAAATGGAACCTGACATATTTTTGCAAGCCCACGTTGGTAAGCTAAATTTAAGTAACCATACCTAATTTAAATGACCTTTCTGATATAATGTTTTTTACCTTTAATGAGGCTGTAGAATATTTAAAATAATGTTGTTAGCGACCTTTTTCCGATTGAAATAAAATACCGGGTGGGTTTTATTTTTAATTTTATTAATGAAGAGTTTTACCTGATAATCGAAGGTTTTAATCGAGTTTCCATGGAAAGGAATGTTTCTTAAAATCAACATCGGGCTTAGAAGTAGCGCTGCAGTGCATGTATACTAATTATGTCATGCTCTACGATGTGCTCTCAGACGTTTATATTACTGTAGGGAATATTCTTAGCTCTATATTGTATAATTTCGTTTGGAGGGGAGGGTAATACAGGTTCTGTCACAGCTTTATGCATGAGTTTTACCCCAAATTCAGTCATATTATTTTGCTTCGTGTATTATATGTAAGGGGGGAGCGTGGTAGCCTAGTGGGTAGAGCGCTTGGCTACTGATCGAATGTTCCCGGGTTCAAATCCGGGTGAAGCCTTTGGACGCCCCCGAACGAAAAATCCTCGGAGTGCGAGGTGGCCCAGGAAAAGGAACTGGACTGGATGTGTTAAATTCACGCGGTCCGGGGTGAGCTCTACCCTCACCTATGAAAAACCAACCTTCGGGTTGAATCACAGAGTGAGTAAATATATGTAAGCATTGTAAACACATCTTCCCCACCTATCAAGCCTATTATTTGGAGTTAAGAGATGCAAAATTACCATTTGCTCTAGTCATACTTTTCCCTCTGATTTCAATTTGCGCAATGAAATCCGCTGTAGATTAAGTAGCTGTAATATTATCCTAAAAGACTGATGGAGTAATTGAGCCATCGTGTAGACATCCCTCCGTTGGATAGTCTGTTAGCATAAACAAGTCATCGCTATTATCGAATATAGGTAGATTTTGAACTGTCCCCGCTTGTCATTCCCCGACAATAATCGTCTCTCACCAAATCAATCCACGTTCCCTGCATCACATCCCACTTAAATACTCAAATCATTCCATTGATTTCATACCATCCACTGCACTTCTACTTCACCTCACTCTCCCACCCTTCTCTGAAATTTTCTAGATCGATTTCATCTTTACTCGAAGTAAACTTTTACTTTGGTAATAGTTTGGTATGTCACTGTTAAAATTGGCAAAAGATCCTGCTCAATAAAAAAGGCGCGATATTACTTAAAAAATGTTAATTACCTGTCAGTTATCCATTAGGTGCTCGCTTAGTTCTTTTTTTAAGAAATAATTGACCTTCAAAATTGCAGGAAGCTCAACTATAACTCATTAAAACTCTTTAATGGCTCCCATTGAGGAAAATGAGGGAAGGCGTACGGACTGAAATCTGTTGGCATCAAGTAGTGTGCGTCAAATATGATTTGGACTGGGAAACATATTAGAATTATCCCATACTGTCGGAGAAGTTCTTTGTAAGAAATTTTAAGAATGCGAAAGTGCTTTATGTGACTTAAGATATCCCGAAGTCTGGAAGATAATTGCGTGGTGGCATTGAACTCTTACGCAAAGAGGAGAGAAATCATGAAACAAGGTATTTGGATAACAATATGAAAAAGAGGTTTGACAGACGACGAGAGACCGATGTGTAAAATAAAGTTGCACCGTTTAAAAACCTGGGATTCGTAGAAGAATAAAGAATGCAGATTAGAGGTATTAGAGAAGAATTAGGGAGGAGAGCTTGGTGGAGAGAACGAGATGTGAAAGTACTGTATGGGGAAGAAGAAAGTTTGCTATTCGGAAGCAACAAAAGTAGGTATAGGACGACTCAAGACGGAAAGTGGTTTGGAAGACGTGAAGAATGGGAGAATATTAGGTAAATGGGAATAAGGGATTGAGAAAATTGAAACTCCGTGTGGCATAAAGACCTCTTCACCGTTGAAGATTGTTCCGTAAAACTGGTGAATTAGCATGGCTAATGAGGGAATCTAAGGCCGGAGTTATCCAAAGTGTTATCAATTTTGGTGGAATAATAATGAAAATAAGCTGACGGGAGATATCTACAGGCACGGCGGACCACACAAGACACCTCTAGCGTTAACGTAAGGTTGTCACCTTCGTGTGATAGTCGATATGTTTCTACCTAATATGAAAATTTTGTTAGACATGAGCCGGGCTCGCAAAAGTAAATGAGTAGGACGAAAGATTACATGCTTTCCAGGAGAGTACTAATGATAAATCTCTCTCCGGTTTCACAGCCGGTACAACAACCGTTCGGTATTATGTTGCCTATTATGAACTGTTGTGGCTCAAGAAAAGAAAGACGTATCTTTGTCAATCTAAATAAATTTATACGTCTAGTAGTTATTGTGATCTCATTTTTCTGATCGCCCTGCGCATATTACGCGTCAGCTCTTAGAACATTCCTTAAGTTATCGAAAAACAGGTCAGCTTCTAATATGCTCAAAATATTTAGTTTACATCACTCTGATAGAGAACCGAGAATAAGTGACTTGAAGTTTTGGTGGGGAAAACCGTCAAGTAGACGGGAATGGGAGAAGAAAAGATTTTTTCGCCGTAGGGTTGTCAGAAACTGTGGGAAGCCAAAAAAGATAGACCTGTAAGGAGAGATATTAATAAAACAGCCTCCGGCAAGTAGTGTAATATTGTCAGAAATATTCTAATTAACTTTGTTCCAATTGGTGGAAGTAATTTGTTCATTGTCGTTATTATTTTTCCTCCCCTCAAAATTCAAAACGAGAAGCAAACTTTTGAGAAAACAAGAAATATTAGTTGAATCAAAGACGCATGCAACATTCATCGCCTTGCTTGAAAATAATATGTGAAGTTCTCTTAGCATCACTTCTTCTTTTTTGGTTCTTATGCTGACGACAATTTAACGACAAAAATCAGTGCCATTTTTTCAAGAGAAGTTTTTCCAAGAACATATAATATGGACACGGGGAAGGCGTTGTGAATAGCATTAGCACTCATTTGCAAAACATGGGCAGGTGCTAATCTTTCTTGATTCTCCACCTTTGAAAATATTTACATTTTCTTCCCAAGAATGATTGTGTTCTGTCATTTAAGTTGCGTGGAATATGCCATCGATTCCCTGCGCTCGACAATCTCGTCAGGTCTAGTTCCATATTTATGTAATGCAGATATTGTTTTAGTTATTCTCATTCTAAACTATGAATACCATTGAGTAATCTCCTTCTGGAGAAATCTCTATTATCGACATATTTTCTCACTGACATTTCTTTAACTATGGAAAAGAATGTAAGACGACTTTAACAGTTCTTTTCTAGACCTAAATTTTGTTCTGAAAATAATTATTAAAGTTAATGGAGAAAGATAAGTTATTAGGTCCTTCAGTGGAACTCGAACACATTACTACTTAATCAAGGTAATAATTTCCACATCTATCTGGCTGAGCTTAAGAAACTAAAGACACCAAATAATTGCGATCGCATTTGCTTACGTGTTGGAGGTATTTGGTACGCTAGCCCCAAAAGGACGGCGTGGAGCCTTCTTTTTGCATTTCCTTTCACCTAAATACGCGTAATCAGTTGCTGAATATGAGGAGAATCCATATAAATCTGTGTCCCTTCAATAGTTAAGGTATTTCACCCCATGTTCCTACATTTTCTACTCAGGAGTGTTTCGATAGATCAATCTAAGTCGTCTTTTTAAATGTTAATCGAAGGTTTGTCAGTTAAGTTAGAAGTTAATTAGCGATAAGAGTGGATTTTGTTGTTAAACGACTGTAATTTTCACTGGCTTACGACTGATTTTGTGTAATTGCTCTCCTAGTAGGCAGATGACAGCCGACGCCATGTTCCACACCAAGAACGACCCCGCCAGCAGTCCCGACTCGGGCTTCGACCCCGGTCTTGCCTACAGGGAAGACGAGGACGACTCCTCCGACGGCTCCGAGGACTTCGAGTGCGGCGAGGACACCTCGTCCTCCACACTCTCTCCCCCTCCCTCCACCTCCACTCCTCATACCACCCCACGCCGTTCCGGGGGCGGCCGGAGCCGACTCAGGAACCGAAGCCCCACGCAGGTCCTCCGGCTGAAGAGGGCGCGCCGGAACAAGGCCAACGACCGCGAGAGGAACCGCATGCACCTCCTCAACCGCGCCCTCGACCGACTCCGCTGCGTCCTACCCACCTTTCCAGAGGACACGAAGCTCACCAAGATCGAGACCCTGAGGTTCGCCCACAACTACATCTGGGCGCTGGCCCAGAGCCTGGGCTCGGGCGGCGACGGCCACTTGGGCGGAACCCTGGACGAGTCCGGCGGACTGACCCTGAACGTTGGGCACGTGACCGTGAGCATCGGCAACGAGGGTCGGAACATGATCACGTCGAGCACGGGTAGCTGTGCGGCGGCTCAGCAAAGGAGGGCCGTGACCCGGCAGCCGCCCTCCGCGGCGAAGTCGGCGTTCCCGGCCGCGACCGCCCCGGTCGGTGATTGGACGACGGAGTACCCCAAGGTTGGCAAGGAGGCCCAGCCGGCTTTCTGCGGGAGTCCGGAATCGACGGCGTCACACCTCCTCCTGTCACCTACGACCCAGGGTCACCAGCAACGGCACCACTTCGGAGGCTACCCGATAAGCGGGCACCATATGGGGGGGATTGGCATGCACCAGCACCAAATGCCGAGCTATGCACCATTCCACTGCATGTGATAGCAGACTAAACTACGCGCTCAACTGGCTTTTGCATTGAGGTGAACGTATTTCGCTTCAAACCTACGAAACCTGAAAAAGGAGACGGCGCCTTAGATTTTGAATTCGAGTTGATTCACTTGCTATTCCAGTAACAAATCTGCAAAGTGATTATTAAAGAACGGCCTTACCTTTCGTGAGAAAATTGAAATGATATAAAACTTCTTTTGCTAATAAATAAGGTTTATCTTGCCTATTGGACATGATAAGACTTTCAGGAATCCCTGGAAGAAAAACTGCCCATTTCCCCAAATTATAATGACAGATAGTTGAATATCTCCATCTGAATCCCACTTAGTTGCTTGAAATGGGAATTATTTAATAATATGAGGCGTTTACAGAGAATATTGGTGCACATTTAGTTGCAAGACTTGATATGAGCCATAAATTTACTCTTGTTCGATCTCAGCTCATGGGTGCTGCGGTGTCCAGTCATTGGACGAATCTATTGATTTTGAAGTCATTTGTTCGTAAACGATCTCTGTGCCCTTTAGATTATTGTGTATTATACCCCCTATTATTTATCTGTCCTCAACCGCCTGAATACTTTTGTAAATTTTGTTGCGTACTTTTCAACGTTTACTCCATTATAATTATTGTATGTGCAAAGTAAATGACCCTTGATTATGTTTATTGTAAAGGAGTTTCTGACCACCTAACAGCGCATTAGCTACAGTCACGTTTGCCTGAAGAAATGTTTTTTTTTTCCCTTTCCTTTTGAGGGCACTTGCCATGCTTCCTTCAAAACACATTGTGCTTCTTTTACCGTTGGATGACTCGCTATTTTTTCTTCTTAGAGTATGTATTGAGTATTGAGGGTTTAATCTCTTTTCATTACGGATTGTTTAGGCTTCAATCCTTAATTCTTTGTTTCTTTTCTTATTTTCCTTCTTCTCCAAACTGGTAGCTTTGTATTCCATTTTCCCTTTCTTCACTTTCGCTGTTAGTTTCCATTTTATCCCGATCACGTCGAAGCATTACCATTAAGCCTTTGCTATCTGCGCTGTTAGGTTCTCAAAAGATTAATCGTGCATATGTTATGCACATTGCAATTAAAAAGGGATCACGTTCTGATTACGCTTATTTTTAAGTTTTCCATTTTCTTTCCCTGTGTTCCTATGTTTTTGTTGGTGTTTTATTCAAACAAGTGTCTTCAGGTAGTGCCTCGAATATCTTGTAGAATATTTTCTGCGATGTTTAACAGAGTCCAAGAGAAAGATTTGTGGACTTCAGAATTTTGTAAATATATACAGCTGCTATTTTTGTGAAAGAGTTTTTAAAAAATTGTACGTGAAGTATTTCCATTTTTGTAATGTTGTTCATAAATTTTATTATTGAATAAAATGTTTTATATTAATTTTTGTGCTATTTCCCTTCTCCCTACGAAACCAAATTTCCCCTCCAGCCTTGTTTCCGAGAAAACACATTCACCTTTGTGTGGTACATATTTTTTATATGTTTGATTTCAAATAAATTCATTCCTGGAGGATTTAGAAAAAAAACGTGGAAAACGATCGTAAATGTTCAATCCAAAAGTCATTATAAATTTACCAAAGAACGATATATTTTATACATATCCGTTGAGAGGTATAACTAATCGGAAGATGAGTATCTGAATCATTAGGATCAATAATTTGCTCCAAATTATGACGAACGCTTATGTTTAATTTCGGAAAGAACCTCAAGTGCTTTGTCCATCTTAGTTGCATTGAAGCTGGAATGTGAATCACGGTCAAGAATAAACTTGGTAACTTTCAGAACTTTATCTTCAGAGGTACTACTAGTTTCATCCACGAACACTGTATATACAGTGTTCTTGGTTTCGCCTTAGTTATATCATCAGTTACCCCAGGCCTGAGTCCAACAACTCGAATTTGAATAATTGATTTATTGAGATCAGAAAAGACAAATTACACAAAAGAGTCGCTCAACTCATTAGAATGAAATAGAGAACAAGAACAGATTGATTTCACATTTTTTTATTCCATGGAGACGATAGGATGGGTTCTTTTTCAAAGCCGTGAAATTTCCGAAATAATTGGGAATCATTCGGTATGAGAGACGTCTCATTCAAACCCAATGCATTACTGTTATTCCGTGAGATCAGGTTATTTAAATTTATTATGGACAAAAGTGGTTCGGGGTTTGATGAAAGGGTTTCCTAATAAGTCAAGTAAAGTACCTATAATTAAACTCAGATTAAATATCGCCCGGGAGACTAGAGAGAACTTGAAGCTTGATTAGGCGGAAGGCTGAAAATGTCAGTTCGGCATAGCGGTGATCTGGAATAATTAAACCAGTCAATTAAGAAAGATTGTTAAACATATTATTAGATCATTGTTAACGTTACTGATGAATATGAACGTCAGCCCATCGGGGAGGAAGTGTAGGGGAAAAAGATTTCGGAAGGGGTAAATCACACCAGAAGGGACAAGTCACGCACATGGAAGGGTTTTGATGGCTCTATTCTTAGTTAAGTCTTGGATATTTGGAAGGAGAATGCGCCTGTTTAAAGCATTTAATAGAAAGAGGAAAGTCGATCACAGTGTTTCCCCTACCTAAAACAAGAAGAATAAATTATTTAAAGTTGAGCTAGAGGTTGTATGATCCCGATACTTAATCGGTATGCCTGCAATTTTATAAGCTTGAGTTAAAACGTTTGTCGATCACAATGCTAATATTACGAACACGAATTAAATATTAAATGGTAGATTAAATCCAGTGGGAGTCTTCTTGCAAGCGGAGTTATCACTTTAGAAAGGCGGATGGGTTGTGAAAGTTTGGTAAACAGTGTAAAACAATCCATAGATCTAGGTATTTAACATTTCCCCTCCCACCTTTCCCAGCGAATATGAAATAGTCATTACCTCGAATTTATACAGCATTTTATTATTTTAGGATTTCTTTTCTAGGACGAACATTACGTTCACGTCCCGGTATATAATTCAATAAAACTGAAATGAGGTTAGCAAATTTGAGGAGAATGGCCGAGTCGAGTCATCTCCTTAATATGCCATCACCTCTATCAATCTTTTCCATCCCCATAAGCTGTGCACCGTTTCATAGTTGCCTCCGGCAACTTCATAGGAAAACTATTTCCTTCTCCTTCATCCCAGGGTTGTCCGATTTTCGGAACTACTGTGGCGAACAGATGACTGAGGCAAATTTAAAATGCATCGAAGAGTGAGGTTGGATGAGATAGTAATAGCTATCCTAGGATTGGTTTGACGCAGCCCTCCACTCGATTCTTCTATCGGCCAACCTCTTCATTTTAGCGTAATTCGATCTGTTCCGTATATCACATACGAGGTCTTCCTTTGCCGCTCTTCCCGTTCACTTTTCCCTCCCTTTCATTAGACCATCGCGTCTTAATATATAGCCGATTAAGATGTCCCAACTTATTATTTGAGTTTTTGTCAGACCTCTTTTCTCCCACTCTTCTTAGGACTTCGTTTGTCACTCGGTCGATCCATTTTTTCTTCATCATTCTTCGGTAGCACCATATTTCGAATGCTTTCTACCTTGACTTCTCTGCTGCTGTTATCGTCTTCGCTGCTGCGGCATGCTTCGCTGCCATATAGCAGAATGCTCCAAATGTATATTCTAATGAAATGTTTCCTCACTTCCACGCTTGCGTTGGCAGCTGTAAGCAGAATCTTCTTTTGGTAAAATGCCTTGTTTGGTATTCGATCCATTAATTGGTTTGTTCAATTGCCACCAGAGGGCACTGCCTGGCTTTCTATTAAACCGACATCTGTTGGAAGTTCTTTGTTTATTCCATTCCAAGTTCTGGTCGTGAGCGAAGAAACGGTCGCTCACGATCGCTCATGTGCTTCTGTGCATAGAACGTCTCGGCAGCAACCCATCGGAGTACACGGACATAGAAGACGATTTTTGGGGTAAGTCACGCAGTGCTCGAGGCCTGGAATTAGCTTTATACAGTCCACTATTTTATTGTGTATGGCGACGAAAATACATCCTCATCCCTTCCATACCTATCCTTATGCCTTTCCTCCCGGTCTGAAGCACCTATTAGTGCGGAAACAGACTTGAAAACACCCATGATGTATGGCGACGAACAATCTCTCATTCTTTTCGCCCGATGGAGGGCGGAAAGAGAGACTATGCCCTTTTCACCCGGGCAATGGGGTCGTTTACCATATTTTTTTCATTGCCGAATATGATAGAGTTTGCAAAAAAAATAAGACCCATATTTTTTCGTTTTTTTATCCGTCAATTATTTCTCGATATAAGCGGCGAAAAACTGATGTTTTTCACCCTTTCGGAAAAGTGGATGTGGTGCAACCACTGACGTATATCGACTTCGTTCAATCAAAACTGAGCCCGCGAAGCTACTTCACCTTATCGCAAAGGGGGGGACACAGCTGCCTCTCCCAATGGGAGCGATTGCGACAGGATCTGTGCGAGCAGACCTTCCGAGAATCCCCCTCCACTCCCTTCCCTTCTCATAAGAGCAGTCAAGGACGGGAGGAAAATGACGACAATGTTATCACAGCAGCTTTTTCGGTGGGCGTCACCTTTTGCTTATTTTAATTATTGATTTATGAGTGAATGATTGTGGTTAGAAGATTAATTTTTCGCTTCCATCTAACAATTTCGTGCAAAAAATTGCGATTTCGGTTCCGAGTAAACCCCCCATTCTACTGGCGATTTCTCTTTTACGTCGCCCACTGTCCATCGACCATAGTGGCAGGACCATGTTAGTAGGAGGGAGGAGACATTTATAAGATGGGCAGTAGACGTGTTAGGAAAAAACATACGAGCATGAAGCAGTAGTTAGCCGTGGTATCCAGATGGGGTGGGTATCGGATTGGCAAGCCAAAGGTCGCGAATTTGAATCCCACCCTGGTTATGGATGTTATGTTTTTCGTCGAATTAAGATCTCAGTAGGTATTCAGTACGAAATAACCTTGGCCTCTGAAGCGCCTGAAATCCCAATAGCTCTGAAACAGTGGGCATTGCCCAGATAAAAAGCACGTTTAAGGTACTGTTGAAGAACTGTAATTGAAGACCTTGGATGAAATGAATGGAGCAAGAAATAAAAAAAAAGAATTATATTAATATGAAGAGATTATTCAATGGAGGAATTGAGTGGTCTCGTCCCATCAAATCTCTCGTCAAATCAATGAAGATGACTGTTTATATGATGAAAACACTGAGAAACAAATTAGTTAATTAGATCCAATATTCAAGACCACCCGCAATTAATTGGTGATCATAATTAGTCCAATCCTAAGATTGATTTGACGCAGGTCTCCACTGGATTCACTTATTAGCTAAACTATTCATATTCACATATATTTTCCTTTTACACCCTTCGCTATTTCCTTCATGTATCTCATACGAGGTCTTCCTTTGCCAGTCTTCACCTTCACTTTTCTCTCGACGATTGTCTTCATTTGGCCATCATGCTTCAAGATGTGGCCGATTAAGTCGCCACGTTATCTTCTTAAATTTTTCAAAATGTTCCTTTTTCGTCTGACTTCTTCGTTAGTCTCATTGTTGATCAATTTTTTTGTTATCATTCTTCTGTAGCACCACATTTCTAATTAGTCGTTATTTTATATGCCTGCCTTGAAACTCACTTATGTAGAATTTAGTTGATATAGAATGAACTCTATGGCAGAGAGGTAGCTCAGATGGTGACTGTTGGGCTTCTTTTCAGGGGTCCCGGGAATCAAATTAGGGATATGTCACCTAGGGTTCATCCATAAAAACTAGAAAGGAGCGATGTTCCCAGTATGTAGCCCTTCTAGGTAACCACAAGTGCCAGAGGGAAATGAACTACCCCCCTCTCTCCTTCCAGTTACACAAATTTCGCGTAGTTGGAATAAGCATTTGATGAACTTCACCAGCAAGACCGCCTCCATGGCTAGCAAGACTGTGATTTGGAACTATATGCTGATAGATGTAATTTAAGTAATAACCGGTGACTTGGTAGCCTGTGAAAGATTGATAATCCTTTATGCAACAATTCAATAAAATGAACGCCTTTTTTCAGTTGCACAAGTTTCAGGATTTATATATGATCAGTCAATAGAGGAATATAATAAATTTGACCGTATCCGGCGTTACATGTGGAAGCAGCATTCCAGAGATTAAATTAAACTGCGCAAGTTGTTCTGTCCATTAATATCTAATAATGTACACTCATATGCAACACGTGTTTCAACTCCTAAGGCACCATCATCATCTCTGCTACAAGTTATAACATCTAATGGGTATTTGTACGAATGTACAAACAGGCGGGGAGGAATGATAGACCAATACGATAGAGGGAGAAGTAAAAATTTGGTTGGTTGATGGTGAAAAACAGTCAGTGGTGAAGTTAGTTAGCATAGTGAGTTTACTACTCCTTACTTCACCCTCTATCGTATTGGTCAATCATTCACCCCCTTTTTTGCTGTTGTATAAATACTATTGGATGTTCTAACATGTAGTAGACCTGATAACGACACCTTAGGCGTTAAAGCATGTTGTTTATGAGTTAAAATTAAATATAATATACAGCACGACTTGTGCAGTTTAATTTAATCACTAGGGAAATAATGTTAAGACCAGTACCCCGTTGTAGGCAGATTCGCCTTTTCAGGCTTCCTTTCGCTTGCGTACAGCTGTCTATTATCAACTGCGGCGGCTTAAGGCTATGAGGCGCGTGATTTGGCTACATTGGTTGCCGTATCACTCGGTGCGTATGGATTGAAAATTTCCGTGACCAGAATCGCTCAGCACGAGATCCTGCGAGGCCGTATCAATGGGATTTTGAAGGGCTCCCTCGCTCAAAGGGTCCCCCGCCGCTGCTCGGGTGGCCAACAGGGTTCGTTGCGGCGAGGAAAAGGCAAACAGCGCACTCGTTCGGATCTTCCCGCCTTTTATCTCGCTACAGGAGTCCGAGATGGCGGCCACAATGGAGAAGGTAAGGCTCCTTCCCACAGTTCCACGCCTACGCCGTCTGAGGAGCAGAGCAAACCCCCTTCCAACGATCTCTCGTTCATTTGTGGGGGAAAAAACCTGGTCAAAGACGATCGACTGCTCTCTCTTTTTTTCGATCTCTCGAACAGTTTCAAAACTTGGGAGCGCTTGTATCAATCGAAGGATTGAAGAGGAGGGAATCTTTTTCCGTTGGCGAGCGAGCGCCGAGTCGCGTGCACATCCGGGATTTTGTGGCGAAGCGGAGCGTGAGGGATGGAGCGGAGGTCAGGGTTTGGTGGGCAGGGATATCCGGCGGATCAGGGGAGTTGAAAGGAGGAGAGGCGACCCTAGGAGCCACGGGAAAAAAATCGACTCCAATCTCCCCAAGATTCCACCCACTTCGGTCGGTTTGGTGCACAGTCCCTCCCCACTATCCATTCCTCCCTCCTACACATGTGGGTCTCATCTCTAACCTCCAATCCATGTTTCCTACAGTATCACCTCTCTTTAAGTCTCAATATTTTCGCCCCGACTTCATGCCACCCCGAACACAGTTTCCATTCCCTTCCTCTTCCGCGCTAACCTTCATTCTCACCCACCCTCATCAACATACCGTTAGGTCTCAGAACGTCCTTCGACTACTTTTGCTGTCTTCTTATTTCTTTGATACCTTCATAACATGATTAAAGTAACTTCTTCGGGTATTACCGCGTACTCAGGTTAGCCTGACGTTTCGCGACCCCTGCTGGTCGCTTCTTCTGAGGGAATGGTAATGCATGCCGGTGTTGGTTGGTATTTATACACTTCAGGTCGGTGGGTTGGTAAGGAGAAGAGGAGAGGGGGGAGAAGTTGAGGTAGAAAGTTTATTTAAAACGGGCATCCATATATGATTCATTTGAAGGCCACCATCTCTATTAAAGTTGGCTTTCTGTTTTCTTATTTCGATGGCCTCTCGATAAATAATATATTATAGGAAAAATTTCTTATTTATTATTATATAGTATACTTATATTATAATATAGTATATTATATTCATATTATATACTATATTTCTTATTATAAGGGCTTTATAAGTTACTTTAATCATCACCATGAACCGCGAAAGCCTCACCGAAGAACCTTCATACCATCTTTGATTCTTCCTCTCTCGCCACCATTTCCCGATTAACTGCTTCTACAGAGGAATCGACTGATCGAATGTGGGTTCGGATCGCAGCAGAAGTAGAGATATTTGGTCCGTGCATACCCCACAGAGAGCACTTGAAGTAAAGTATTTCAGCCGTCGGAGGGGGTACTTAAAGGTGGATCCCTTAGCATATTTTGCTAAGGGCATTAATAATAATAATAAGATTTATTAATGCTCTTGGAAAATACATCTACTGTGAACAGTTACAAAATACGTGTATTAACAAAGCTCATCCGTATGAACATTACTTAAATGTAACAAAAGAATACTTCTATGTACAGAAAAAACTGTTATTTGCATAGCATACAAAATTACAGGGCTAGCCATCACAAACATATGAATTTGTTTAATACATAGTATATTGTGAAGATTCCTCCGAAATATGTTGAGGGACGAAAACCCTTTTATATTTTAGGCAGTTGGTTATGTATTCGGGAACTAATGACTTCGAAGGACTTTTTCTAGGTAGTAGAGCAAAATTGGAGTGCATAAAGACAATTCGGATCCATTCTAGTTACAACATTTAGATTTCACTCTAGAAGGATATAGGTAATCTCATTAAGCACTGGGGTTCATTATGTTTAAACAGAGTGTACATGGAACTGGCCATCATTTATTTTCACCTAGTCTCTAAATAAAGCCAGGAGAGCTTTTAGAGATAAGGAGAAATATGATATACCATCCGTAGGTCGCGGATGTGTCTTTCACCTGAGTTTAAGAGACGTTGGAGTTTTATGATATAAGTTCCTCCGTTAAGTCGATAAAAACCAAGTTAAGGTACCTAGTAAAAAATGTGGAAAAATCAAGGAGACACTCATTATATGAACTACATTTTTTAACACCTTTCAGAAATTAGACACAACAATGATTTAAAACGCTAGTTAATGCACTATAAAAGCAAAGGAGAGAAGTTAAATTTTCTGGAAATGTTCGAAATTGTCAATTTTAGGGAGAAAAACTGTTGAATGGCCATTTGAACGATTGTCATTTTCCTTTGTTGTCCACTGCCCTTTCTCAAAGAGACTCCTTATGAGTCTTTACACTTCCTACGCCACCCTATCCGACCTACTTCACCAAAATTTACCACCCTCCCCCTCTTTCTTCCTTCCCCGCACTTGCTAGAGGCAGGGGCTTTGCTAGTGTAAGGCACATTGATAATGACAGTGAACGGTCGAAATCCTGGTCGGTAAACAGTGTGGATTACACAATGTAAGTTTTTTTTCTTTTTAAGATGATTAAGTTCCACAAACTAAAGCCTAAAACAAAATGTTTAATTCATTGTATGATCTTTCCATGACAAATTATTGGTTTAGAAAACACTTAAATTTTTGACTCTCTTGGAGTAGGAAGCAAAATAGTTTTCGCCTTAATCTCAGGAAGCATCACAAAGTTAATTTTAGAAGTTACCCTAGAATTGACAATTATCATAGATTTTGCTTTGTTTCTGTTTAAGATGAAATGGTAGAGTAGGGTAAATTCACGCCGGATTCCCTTCTAATCCTTCGTCATGTCCTTTAAATACTGCGAGTACATCTTATGTCTCTTCTACACGTCCGCCTGCACTCTTATTACCGTATTTATCCTGGTTTTAAACAGCAACCGCGTTTTCGCGCCTCACGAATTGTTTAATCCGAAAAAGAACCAAGCATATTACTTAAGCTGAGGTCCCGAGGCTTGCTGAGCCTACCCCTTGGCTGAGCAATGGTGGCGCCTCTACACGGTGGGATCAGCCTTTAAGTTGGTTGATCCGGGCCGTTCATCATAACGTGAGGAGCCAGCATTAATGACGTCAATGGCCCACGCCTTTGGTCGCCCTCCCATAATAGCTGAGCAACTAATTATAGTTCGGGCGCATACGCCATTGGAAAAAAAGAGCGTCGAATGGTAATTCGCGTCGGGACAGGACCGCAGCGGTCCTCTTTTCGGGCCAACTGGTAATCTACTTTCCGAAGAGGGGGAAAAGGGAGAAACTGAATACGAGATAGAGTGCAGAGATAAATCCAACATTGGAGAGATGGAAAATGTTTAGAGGGGGAGGGGGAATCATCTCGAGATCTGATTGGTCGGCTTTCGCAGATGGGCTGGACCAGAGCGAGGGTACAATCGCGTCCTCTGAGCACCACCGCAGATACGAACCCCTCTGCCAGGCGCTTTTCCGCAGCCTTTCCCTCTCTTGCGAAGTCCCTGACGGAACCCCATACCCCTCGGGGAAGAAAAGGGTGGGGGTTAAATAGGGATATGGCAGCGGGGTAAAGGGTATGGATGGATTAGGGGGTTCCGGGATACGAGGAGAGAACAAAGCCGCTCTCGACAAACACTGCATCTCCCGGGGAGCGAGGAAGGGATTAGCGCGCGTGAGTCATGCACTGGAACGACTGAACTCTGAACTCATCGCCGTTCCTTGCTCCTGCGGCATCTTGGAATTTGGCATAGTACCCTAAAAGCTACCACAAGGGTGTATGTATGGCCATACCATACAAGACATACCCTGTCAACGGTAATTGTGGCATGGCCATACCAAGATATACCCAGTCCACGATACTTGTGTTTTATGGACAAGGAACTATTCCTTCCTGTTTCGAGCCTTATGTTGTGGGAGATATAAATGCTATAGGAAAAATAAAGTTACATTTTTTACTCTGACATATTGTTAAATATGCTATCCATATTAAGGTTACAAACAAGCGGCTCCAAATTGAATTCATACGCCGCTTCAAATACAGGCTCCATTTTCTCCCATAATTTTCTTCTTTCGCCCGGTACCTATTTTTTCCTCCACGTACCGTCCTATGAAAAAATATTCTTTCTCTCCCAACAGGTTCATTCTCCTTTATATTGTAGGAAACACTTCTCCACCACCTTCAATAACTTGCTGCAAATATCTACTAAACCCCATCATAAAGTCCCTCCAGCTACTTTATTCATGAATACCTATTTGCTCACCACTGTGTGTATGCATCTAAATTTTCAATGAATCCTTTGCTGCCAAATCCTTGCTGCACCCTTCTTCTCCTCTCCTCCTTTCTACCCAGCTTACTAACTGCTGATGGTGGGGAAAATTACCAGGTTGCCCAGTTGAACACCTTCAAAATGTTTTTATCCAGTTTGCTGACCCATCAGAAGCATTTGAAAGAGTATATTAAAACAGTTAAATGATATACTGTGAATGAAAAAAGAAGATTTTAAGGATAGAATATTCATTAAAACATCAGGAGGATAACATTTGTCTTGGTTGCATGATGAATTAATGCAGCATAATAGTTAAGATTGATGAGTGTCATTGATAAGTTTAGTGAAAAAAATTACTTAATATGGGAGTATTACATCAGATTTGGTGTTTTAATTTTAAATGCAAAATAGATGTAGCATAGACTGTTTGGCCAGGGTAATAGATAATAAAAGCTATGAACATACAATATGACACCAACTATATGCTTTTATATATATTATGCTATAACTATATGCTTTTTAATGTGCAAGAAAGTAGATGCTGAGGATATCTGCTTAAAAAGTCTTGCTGATCTAATGCTTTTCATCCAATCTTTCAAGAAGTGCAGTATTTGGGATAATTTATGAAGTGTATATAGTAAATACATTAATAGATTTAAAAAAATTTAATTGCAGATTTAACCATATAACTAGCTGAAGGTGCCCACTGAAATTCAGCAGGAGGAAGAAACATGTACAATATGAATAATAACAATAAATAACAAAAACAACAATAAATAACAATAAAAACATCAATAAATAACAATAAATACGGATTGTATGAAGAAGTAATCAACCATATCTCATGAAGGGATGAAAACAAACTTGTGTTATGGAGTTAGCTATGGCTCCAAGTCAGTATTGGAACCATCATCATCATCATGGGTCAACAATCCTAGGATTGGTTTGACGCAGCCCTCCACTTGATTCTTCTATTGGCCAACCTCTTCATGTCAATGTAATTCCTCTCTTTCACATCCTTCACAACCTGTTCAATATATCTCATACAAGGCCTACTTTTTCCATTCTTCCCATTCACTTTCCCCTCGATGATTGTTTTCATCAGGCCATAATGTCTGATTAAGTTGTCCCATCTTCTTTTTAGGGTTTTCAGTAGACATCTCTTGTCTCCCACTCTTCTTAAGACTTCTTTGTTTGTCACTCGATCGATCCATTTAATCTTCATCATTCTTCGGTAGCACCACATTTCAAATGCTTCCAACCTTGACTTCTCTGCTGCTGTTATCATCCATGCTTCACTGCCATATAGTAGAATGCTCAAGATGTACGTTCTAATGTAATGTTTCCTCACTTCCACGCTTATATTTGCAGCTGTAAGTAGAATTCTCCTATGGTAAAATGCCCTTTTTTCTTGGAAAATTCTATTGGTAATTTCTCTTTTACTTTTTTCCATCCCTGATTACTCGATTTCCCAGGTAACAGAGCTCTTTCTCCTCAATTTTTGTGTTCCTAGCTTAACATTGGTCCTGGCTTCTTTTCCCATACTGCATACCAATACCTTAGTTTTCTTTTTATTGATCTTCATTGGAAACATAAATATAATTTAAACTTAAACATATAATTTCTGCTTGGACTCATACCTGGGCCTTTACAAAAATAAGAATATTATTTAGGAATTTCAGACCAGGAGAAGTAAAGGAGGTTAGAAGGGGATATGCATATGAATGTCTGTTTTTGACAGTGAGACCAGATTCGGGTTTTTGGGAAGGGTTCGACCCACCTCTTCAGCAAAAACATTTTTTCTCTGGCCTTTTATGTATGTTTGTTTGTCTTTATTCTCCAACTTCATTACAGGGGCAAAAATGAACTTCCTATGGATACGTATTATTGTACTTTGTATGGATACATAAAATAACCTTCATTCATACTGCATACATGGTTGTAAGGTTTGAACTATTCCAGGAATAACAGGATGGTTATTTGATTGAAACAGCTATTTAGAAAACTTATTAGAGGTCTTTAAAACTTTTCATGAGCATATGATATCTAGTCACCCATCACTGTTCTACCAATACCTAGTAGGTTTTTCCGAAAAGTTCTTTTTTCATCTACCCTATCTTTGAATTTTAAATTTCCCTGCTTCCAAACATTAAATACCTATATCCTTTCCTTTGTTGCTATTTAGCTTGTTGGACCTCTTTACTTCCTTAGCGGTGTTTCACAGTGGCGTAGCGAGGGGGGGGGTCGGGGGGGTCCGGACCCCCCCCGAAATGTTAAGACATATAAAAAAATTAATTAAGCATGGAGCAGGGGAAAGTCTACAAATAATAAATTATCATACCGTTGTTAAAAAAAGGTTTGTCCTTTTGTTTAAATAATAAATTATCAAACGATACGTTAGGGCTCGGCCGTTCGGGTAGTGTAATGGCGGTGTTTGTATAGCTGGCCGAGTTTTGACTGTGGACTGTCTACTGCCTAGTTTTCACTCCAGCCACATTGAAAAATGAAGTTTTTTCGATTATGAAAAGTTTTAAAATTAGTTAAAAACCCTCTACTTGCAATTAGTACCCTGTTTTTCAAAAAATTTCCCACGGACCCCCCTGGTTTTGGACCCCCCCCGAACGAAATACCTGGCTACGCCACTGGTGTTTCAAATCCATATTTATTTCCTCCCTCTTTCCTTCTCTCTTACCATTCTACATTCAATCACTCAGTCATTCAATCTATCAGCCTAACTTTCAGGACCCCATAGCCCTTGTAATACTCTCTCCAGTCACTTACTTGGTTTCCTTGAATGTGAACAACTTCCTCTCTTTGCTGAACGCTTATTTTCTTCTTCTCCCTTCAACCCAGCTTACTATTGGCTGATGCTGGTGAAAATAGATGAACCTCTCCACATTCACTGCTTATAAGTGCTCACTCATATTCTTCATCTTCTCCCTAAATTGTACCTTCTCAGCCATGAATATGTTTCCAATGCACTATGTATCTCTCCGGACAGTTGCACATTATTATCCGTATTTTTTCTCAGGTTACCCTGTTGAGCATCTTCAAAATGTTTTATTCAGTTTGCTGACCCCACAGAGGCATTTGACAGAGTATATTGAAAAAGTCAAGTGATATATGTACCATGCATGAAAAAAAACTTTATGAGGATAGAATATTCATTAAAACCTCATGAGGATGGAAGAAGTGTTTAGGAGAATTGGGAAAATAATTGCACTTATCAAAAGTAGACTCCAAGGTGGCATGGATGAGGCAGGAAAAGATAAGTTATTTTGGTTGGCATGAAGAGAGATGGGACCTATACTGATCTAGAGATAGAATCAATATTGGGAAAGAGTCATTTGGAAAGTATGATGTAAAGAAAAGTAGGGGTGCTCCATTAAAACCCCACCTAATAGGTAGAACATTATTAATTCATTATTAGGTATATAATGTAAAAGTAGAGAAAGTGATCAAGTGTGTGTCATAATTGAGCCAAGAGGGTGTTTTGCAGCTAAGTGCTTTAGATTATGATCAAATAGATATGAGAAGTATCCATAGTAAATGATCCATAGTAAATTACAGTAATGGGAAGTGATGAGGAAGAAAATAAGTTAAGGCTAAACACTGATTGCAGGTATTTAAAGCTGGAGCAGGTGAGGCCATTGTGTTAACATGCCAGCCATTTTAATGAATAAGGGTGGGGTAGGTACCACATGGATTACAGTGAAAAATTTAAGTGCAATTATCACATTGGCTAAAGAGGATTGTATAAATGAGAGAGAAGTTTTGACAGTAACCCTCAGTATGAATGATGAGGAATAGAAGTAGTCTGATTTGACCATTATATATATACAAGTGAAACACAGACCTTGTGGTAAAAGCAGAAGACTTTTTATTTAGGAATTAGAAACTTGGGTATGCTGTGGATCGAGAATGTATGTTTCAATTCACAAAATTCACAAGAGGGAATTAGATTTTTGTGCATGATGTAATGCATGTTTGGTGTGAATTCCCCCCCTGCCACATAGTAATGAATCTCTAGATACTATCTTAATAAACCTCTCGAATTCATCAATTATAAATTTATTTTTTTATTTTTATCTACCACCTCGAGAGTACAGGTCCCGTTATGGTTCCCCACCAGCTCTGGGCCGGAATGCAGTTGCAACTCTTTGCACCACTTACTGTACATGTAGAAGATATTAATCAGTACCTTATACAGTGGAAACCAACTGAACATGAATCTACAGTTTTTATTAAATTAGGACAGGGAGCAAAATTCCAAAAAGACATCTAAAAAATATAGTATCCAGCCTTATTATGGATTCAGATGAAAATTTACATTCCATTGTCCAGTGTTCAAAATATCCATGTAACTATATTGCTTAGGGTTGTAATATATTAATTTTTTTAGTTTGGCTCCATGTTAGATATGTTCATTGTGTTAACCTAATTGCAGCTTCTGTGGGATGCATAATGTTCAAGTACCTGATTATTCATATGATCTGTTTTCTCAACCTCTTATTTTAATATAATTTTTTTTTAATCGAGAGTTAAGGTCTAATTATGTGACCGGCAATGACCTCAAAAACTGCAACAAGGAAATTATCTAGCAAGCAGTAGTGCCCAAACCTCACTAAAGTCATCCAAACACTGCAAAAACATGCACTCCAAATAACTTGTTGTTGTTGTTTTAAAAACTTTGTCCCCAGAGCCCTGAAGAAGCCGAAACAAAAAGGCAAAATGTTGGCACAAATTGGTGTTTATCAAAAATACGACCAAAAAACTCCATATAAACACATTTCTATTTCTACTCCAAATAAGGGTTGATTCATATTAATGCTTTTAACATTGGGATATATTTCTTATTGAATATTTTAAAGGAGAAACCTAGATTCATGGTTTAATCTTGGGCATGGATTAAAAGTAAACATTAGAAGAGAGAGCTCACATGGATGTTAGGTGGATTATTGAATCCACTTAACATCCATATGAACTTATACTCAAGGAAGAGATTTCAGGACTACCTATATTGTAGGCATTAGATATGTGGGCTGGGAAGAGAATTAAAAACATCAACAGACTGTTTGAAAGGAAGATGAATGATATTTTATAGAGCATGGTGGAGGAGGGAAAGAAGATAGTGATGGGAATAAGTATGCAGCAGGGAAGGGAGATGAAACAAGTCAATAGAGATGTGGGAAAACAATGGCTAATGAGAGCATCTTAGATAGTATGAGAAGTGGGAAATATGTTAACCTGTGATGACATTTAGGGTAGGGAAGAAGCCATTTGCAAGGCAGATATTCCATGAAATCCTACCATAGGCCAAAGAAAACTTGATAAAATCAGATTTGTGAGCATTATACAATCAGGCTACCATTTGGGGAAAAAAGTAAATCATAGTTGTTTTGGTAAAAATTATCTCAATTTTTTTAATTCTCTTCACATAGACTTTTGACAACGTGGATTGGAATTTAATGCTTGGAATTCGGAAAGGAATTGGAGTGTCATAAAATGAATGAAGAATTATCCACAGTTTGTATAAAAACCAAGTAGCGGTCATAAAATCTGGACCCAGGTGAGAAGAAGCAAGAATAAGGAAAGGAGTGAGACAAGGCTGTGCACTTTCTCCCGTAATTTTTAATGTTTACATCGAGAGAGCCATCAATGAAGTCAAGGAGGAGTGTTCTGGAGTGAACATCCACGGAGAAACAATCAGTATGGTACGATTCGCTGATGACATAGCTCTCATAGCAGAGACAGAGAAGGATCTGAATAAGATGCTAACAACCATGGAAAGGATAATGGCCATGCATCAGCTGAAGATCAATAAGAAGAAAACTAAGATATAGGTGTAAAGCAAGAGAGGGGAGGCCAAAACCAACGTTATGCTAGTAAAACAGAAACTGGAAGAGGTGAAAGAGTTCTGTTATCTGGGAAGCAGAGTAACCAACGATGGACGAAGCAAGAAAGAAATAGTGAGTAGAATAGCCCAGGCAAAGAGGGCATTCTATCAAAAGAAGAATGTACTTGCAGGTGAAAATACAAGTATAGAAGTAAGGAAGCAATTCATCAAAAAGAATATCTGGAGCATGTTTCTTTATGGCAGTGATGCATGGACGATGACAGCAGCAGAGAAGAAAAGGGTGGAAGCATTCGAAATATGGTGCTATCGAAGAATGATGAAGATAAAATGGATCGACCGAGTGACAAATGAAGAAGTACTAATAAGAGTTGGAGAAAAGAGAATTCTGCTGAAAAGTATAAAAAGGTGGGACAACTTAATCGGCCACATCTTAAGACACGATGGCCTGATGAAGACAACGGTCGAAGGAAAAGTGAACGGGAAGAATAGAAAAGGCAGGCCTCGTATGAGTTACATAGAACAGGTCATAAAGGATGTGAAAGGGAGGAATATGTTAATATGAAGAGGTTGGCCGATAGAAGAATCAAGTGGAGGGCTGCGTCAAACCAATCCTAGGATTGTTGGCCCTTGATGATGATAATGATGATATAGATTTTTAAGGATATAGGTACTCTATGACTTCAATTTATTGTCCTAAGGCACTTCTGAAAAAAATCATAGAAATGGATACACAAAAGTGAACTTTCAACCTGCTTTTGTTTATCTTCTGAGATACAGATGTATTTCTACTGAGGAATGCATATGATATAGGTACTTACATACATATTTTAAACTACTCAAAGTTCTTCTCAATAATCGTAGTAAAAGACAAGGTACCTGATGATGCTATAGATTATGAGACTAGTTGTACCATTATAACATCTTAGATAATGGGAGCAAATATATTCGTCAATTCAGCATCTAAACTACATTGTGTTCCCCAGCATGGCAGTGGAGAGGAAAAATGTATTCCTTGCTAAAGGGGTTAAAGGATGTGTGTGGAAGAAATCAAGTCTGCCTCTACTACCAATTAGTTTAAAAAACCCTTAAAAACTGTATTATTTGAATATTTGCCTTTGGCAATGCATAAACAGTGCTTTGCTTATTTAATTGGTCTTGGACGAAACATTGAAAACATATCTGGTAACTAATGCATAATTTTAGGACTTTGAAATGATGAAAGAGGAAAACTTTAATAACTTAATTACAAACTTTATAGTCAGGAATAAAATGGAAGGTTGTTGCATTAACAAGAGGCAAGATACAGCAAAAATGCTTTCAAATTTTATGGAGAGAGTCTACAAATTAAAAAAATTATTAAGGCAGCGTAGAAAGCAATTACAGTAGAGTCTTTATTTTACTTAACACCTTGGGACCCAAAAATGGGGTGTTATGTAAAATCAAATTATGTAAAATCAAGATATTAGCGGATTTTGAAAAATATGCTAAGATTTCTCAACGTATGAGAACACAATGACATTGAAACTATTTTCACTACAAAGAGATCAAATTATTGCATACATAGTAAACTGTAGAAATTAAAACTATTTTAATTATGGTGGAGAGATAATTATATTTTAAATCAAAACGTGAAATAGAATTTCAGAACAGAATCATAGCTTTTTGGCTGCTCAGGCAAAAGTACAGATTTAGCATTTAAACATGTGGCAATCAAATGTGTACATAGTTAGAAAATCATTCTTGTGGAAGAGTATGAATTGAACTGAGAGATAACATTTGAAATTAAGGCAGTTTAAAAAATTTATCCAAGATATTTAAATAGAAAAGTACATCACTCAATGAAAGTTAAATAGCATTGCATAGCAAACAAATAAACCACCTGTGTAAAATGAAAATGAAGAAAAACCCCTCTGAAAGTAAAATTTCATTTATAGAATTATGTATGCCTTTTAAAAATATTTTGTGATGTTTTTTGCACTTTTAACCATTCCATTTTTGAGTGGATTACTTTTTCAATTTCTCTTAAATTATCTTTAAAATCATCATCAACTTCGTGAAGTAATGATAAATGATGCAAGGTATTTAATGCCTGGAGGATGTCTTCTTTTTTGGGTTCAGGGATGACCTCATCACTTTCATCTTCTTCATCATTACTCAGTACTTCATTTAAATATCAAGTGTGTTTCTGAAAAATCATGAGAGCTCACTAAAATCTATCCGCAAAATCACTACGCGTCGTACCAATACATAGAAATGTCATAAACTTGTAACACTTTTTCGCACTTGTTAGAAAGCTGTCAGTTTATCTGTTTTGATGAGGAAGATTCATTATTCTCATATTAAATTTAGTCTGTGAGAAGGGATAACTAATAAATCCAAGCGACATTATGAATGGTAAAATTTCGTATTCCACCGTTTCACAGCAAACTTAACCATGCTCACACATAAATTTTTCAGTTGAGGCATAGGGTAGATTTTTCCATGCAAGGGAACTAATGGCATGTCCATGGGCATGTCAACATGGCTCTGCTACTAAGCGAGATGCAAGCAAACAAAAAAAGTGTTGGCTGCTGAAGCCCCTAAAAGGTGGCTCAACTCCTCCCCCACTACTGGAGGCCACCTGGGTCGAAGGGAAGCTAGGCAGGGGTAGACAATTACAGATAAGGCGGAGTGATCTCACGTTTCTCTCTCTTCTCTTTCTTGCTGAATGAGTCATGCCCAGATGAATTTCGTCATGACCGGAACAAGAGATGAAGAACTCTTCTTGGGTGAGGGGGGTCTTTTGCGGAAAACCGGTTTAGATGTGCCAATTATGTAGACCCGACTGAGGGATCGACCCTAAAAATGACAACTTTATCGTTCCCCACCCCACTCTTCGCTTGACCCTTTCATGGCCAGCAGGCTGGGGTAATCTCCAATCTTTCATGTTAGCATGGTAGATTCCTTTACTGTGTCTCCGTGGTCAAGCATTTGTTTACATACTCGGTGGATATATAACAATAACAATAAGTATTATGATATTTGTAGCATGCTGGGAAAATATAGGCTCCTAGTTACATCTATTAAGTTTTTTTCTGTGCATTTCCACATTTTAAATGGAACTTTATTATAAACAAAATTAAGTTTGTTAATAATAACCGTAAAGTTCCTTTTAAAATTAATAACTGCAGAATGAAACATTCGGTATGAACTGCTGGGCCTGTATTTTCATAGTAGGTGGCAAATATTTTTAGTAAATGAGTAAACGAATAGTTGGCTGAGTGGGGATGGTACTGAGAAGAGGGTCGTTATCACCTCTGCCCAATGATCGAGGAAAGGGTCCAGCTTCCCTGACTTGTGATACAAGATAGACTAGAAGTATATCTGTGCAATTCCTTCCAAGAGTAAGTTCTGTGTGGAGGAATACAAGGATATGCCCAAGGTACTAATGACAGGGGAGAGAGGTCTAAGTGCCTCAGGACCTCCTTGGAGGAACTCCACCACAGCAACAATCTAATCTAATGACAAGGGATGCATTTTTCATTGCAAGGCTCTGGAACGCAAGGGTACTTAAAAACAGCACAGGTAGCATCTACGATAACATCAGTTGTAATTATCATTTATTAAAAACAATAATTTCTTTGTCTTGCATTTTACTGTGTTCGCTATCATTTTTATATTCCTTGGTTCTTCAATTCAATTTATGTAAAATTTTGGCTAACCCAAACTGTGTATCGAATTCCGCTTAAAGCTCTAGATTGGAAAAGTACAGACAACACAACCTAAACAGACCTATCTACCTAGACATGGGGAAGGTAGTGAGTGAACATGTTCATACCGGAAAAATTTGTTGCCAAGCATTTAATCAAGTTTTAGCCATCTGATGCCATCAGTTATGATATGTAATACTACAATGTCACATATCTTCCCAATTGCCTTGGTTGTTGGCATCGGTTGAGGACAAACACTGTCCATGCATTATTCAGCTTAACAACGCACGCAAGTGTCAAGACACGTGTGCTTAGGCAACCCCAAAGCGAGCTTCATCTCATCACTCGGAACAGCTGACAGGGTTATTCTATCTCAAGGTCATAAAGCAGCTTTGTGTAAGCATACCGGGATTCTGGTGCAATTATCATAGTGTAAACAAGTAAACACCTTGAACCCATAACTTTTCATGCCGAAAGATGGAAAAATAAAATAATAATATATATACCATTAAAATGCAATGTGTTGATTCGTTACAGTTGAATTTCACAGTAGTATGGCATTATATTGAAGATTTCCTTTAAAGATGGGCAAGAATCTGCCGGATTTTGTTTAAGTTTCTTTAAGTTCTGTTGTTTCATTTTGTAAAATCGAATTGATATCTCCACTGGGGACCAAAATAGCATTATGTAAAATCATTACATCGAATTTACATAAAATCAAATAATGCTTCCATGAGAATACTACAGGAGTCGGCCGGGACCGCTCATTCACTTTTGTAAAATCAAATTTTACATAAAATCAGGTTACGTGAAATCGAGATTCTACTGTATGTATGTTATCACTAGAATATTCCCAGAAATGGATGGAGAAAACCAATGGAATAAAAAATTTGCAAAGTAAGAGAACAGTGTTAATACATCCCATTGCTCCTTAATGGAGGATGCTCTTTTAAATTTAGGCGTTAGGGAAATAGAAATCCAATGGGATTACAAAGCAAAAGGGTAGAGTATCTTTATTTTACCAGTCTAAATAGGATAGGAAAGATTGAGGGCATTTAACAGTGCACTGATAGAAGTACCTTCATTATTTATAATTATTTTTTCTGCCTTCTCTCAGAGAATGGTAAAGCATTTGACTCTCAAATTATCAATTTTTGTGCTGAAAAACTTGAAATCATATTGGGTATTCTGTTACTTTTGACTGAATTTTAAGTATTGCTCAGGGTGAAGCCACTATATGGGTAAATCTTAACTTAAAATTTCATTCATTAGTTTATATTTACGTCATATTTTTATTTCATTAACTTGTGTAAGCTATGTGTCTTTTTGCCTTGTGACAAAATGAAATATCCTAAGGTTTTGGTTCTTAGAGAATGTATGAGATGGTGGAGGCATACTTTGCATAGTTCCATTTCACCATAGGAATGAATAATTTGCACTGACTCACACTTATAAAATTTATCTAGTAAACATGTTTTACCAACCTGTAGCATCATCAGAACTAAACAGAGCTAACAATTGAATTCACGTCACTGTTGTACCATCCCTGAGTGGCTATATGTATTCAATTGTTGGTTAACTTTGTATTTAGACCAGATGATGCAACAGTGCAGTGAAACATGCTAACTGAATAAATTTTCAAACTGCGGTTCAGTGCAAAGTATTCATTGAGTTTGAGTGTTGCAACACTATTATTAATTTTGGTGGTGTATCTTTTCCATTTTTATGTGTGTACCGATGCCCGCGTGGTAATTTTACTATTTTTTGGAACAGTTTGATGACAACTATGTCCTTAACTGCTGACTCTATGCTAATGCCTTTTGTTTGTGGTGATTTTAATGTTGATTTGCAAAAACCAAGTGCTCAGAGATCTTTCCTACAGGACATTTTTGGCATTTTCAATGTGAATCCAGTTATATCCTATGCAACAAGAGTTAGCGGTTCCATGGCAAGCACTATTGATAACATCATTTCCGGTCTTCCTCTTTTAGATACCCAGTTTATTGATGTTTTCTGGTTCGACCACACAGCTCAAATTGCAACTTTCCAGGTTAACCATGATTCACAAAATTCTGTTCCTAATTACAAATATAAAAGGGTTTACTCCGAGATTTCAAAAATTTCCTTTTCTCAGGATCTATAGAAAGAGAAATGGGATACAGTCTTTACAGCATTCCTGATGGAGGAGAATTTCAGCAATTTTTTGACACTTTGAAATTTTATTTTGATTCTAATTTTCCTTTGAAGAAAATGCAACATACCACCTTCAAAGTTAAGAAAACCTGGATTGAGATTAGATTGGTAGCCGATCAGTTGAAGGTGGAACATAGGTATGTGAAATATGTATTGTGATTCTGAATCAGCTAAAAAGGGGTATCAATTAAATAAGAAATGTTTCACCAAGCTAGTTGCAGATGCTAAAAGAAATTACCATTTATGTAGAATCCTTACTGTCAGCAATCCTATTAAGATTGCTTGGGAGAAAATTAAAGAAGCATCTACCCCTGACAAAAGTAAGGCATCAGAACTAACTCCTATCTTAAATGATAGAGTAATGTCATCCCCTGTCCAGGTTGCCCATTTGTTTAATAAATATTTTGTTGATACTGTAACTCAGCTGACTAATCATTTGTCGTGCTCTAATATAGTATCACCTAATATTGGACTTCCACAAATTCCCAATACTATATTTTTTTCCTGCCTCAAGAAAGGAGATTAGCCATATTTCCCATTTATATGGAGTTAGCTATGGCTCCAAGTCAGTATTGGAACCATCATCATCATCATGGGTCAACAATCCTAGGATTGGTTTGACACAGCCCTCCACTTGATTCTTCTTATTGGCCATCATGTTAATGTAATTCCTCTCTTTCACATCCTTCACAACCTGTTCAACATATCTCATACGAGGCCTAATTTTTCCATTCTTCCCATTCACTTTTCCCTCGACGATTGTCTTCATCAGGCCATCGTGTCTTAAGATGTGGCTGATTAAATTCAAAACCACATAGCATGCAAGATTGCAGCAAGTTTGGTTGAGGCTGGCATACGTCTTGCCAAGATTGGCAATCTAGATGCAAGCCTGCTGCTACTTTGCCAATATTGACACGTTCTGTGCAAGTTACACTCGAGATTTGCATGAAGTGTGCCAACCTTGGCAACTTTGCTGCAGGACTCTGGCAACATTGGTAGCAATAGTGCAAGGCCCAAGGCAATTGCAACTATAGGGTTCCTACTAAGGGAGGAGTAGAGTTACCTTTGCTTGAACGGGCACGGCTTATTTCCCGCAGGAGAAAAACAATTCGAGCTAAATTGAAGAAGAGCGACTTAATAGGAAAAATTAGCATGAATTTAACTTAAGCAAGAATGATAAATTAACTGACAAAGAAGAGCAAGGTTGTAAAGTTGTGAATAGAGATTAATTGTGAATACAGATTGATTGAGTACAGCAATACAGTGGTATTGACGTCAGGGTTCCTACTTGTATTGCCAAGGATCCCGCAGCCTGTCCGATGAAGATGGCGATTGCCATATTACTCAGGAAACTCTTATTTATCTCTCCTGGAGTTGAAATCAGTTATGCGTAGTAATAACGGTCATGCTTATTTTTAGCCGCAAAATGGTAATTGGGGAAATGTTTTAATGGTTCAAATACCCGTGTCCATATGTTGTAAAGTTAATTATCACTTGAACTTAACCTTTTGAACTTATATAAATAAGTTCAAAATATTCTTCTGGTTTTGATGATATCCTTTGCAGCATTATGAAGGGTGCTGTTGCTAACCATTTACTTTCACCGCTTGCCCATCTAATTAATGTCTACTTTTAATCTGGTATTTTTCCTCCCCAGTTAAAAGTTGCAAAAGTCCTCCATATTCACAAGGAGGGTGATAACAAGGATAAAGAGAACTATAGACCTATATTGTAGGTCTCTGTTTTTTTCAAAAGTCTTCAAGTAAGCAATGTTAAATAGACTAACTATCTTCTTTTATTGTGAAACATAAACTTTTTCCTCTTCTCAGCATGGCTTCCTAAAACGAAAAAGTACTGAAACAGCCATTTATAAATGTATTGATCCAATTCTTCTGGGTTTGGATGCGCATATTGAGACCATTGGAATTTTTTATGATTTAAAATAAGCTTTTGACAGCATTGACCTTGTAATTCTGCTGAAGAAGCTGCATTGCTATGGTATATCTGGTAAAGCCAATGATTGGCTGTGACCTTTTCTTATTGGTAGAACCCAATTTGTTAGCATAAATGGACCCTCTTCTAAGGTCTCTTCAGAAAAGATACACATTTCTAAAGGTGTACTGATAACAGGGTTGTGTTGAGCAGTAAAAAGTCCACGTTCATGCTTTTTCCCTCATACCAAAATAAATTGCATTCATCTCCCTTGTTGAAATTGGATGGTAAATCTATGGCTATGCCTTCTGTTGTAAAATTTTTACATGTGTATATTGATGATAGCCTAAATTGGGAAGCTCATATTGATTTCTTATGCTCACGAATTACAAGTATCTGTTATCTGCTGCGTAGACTAACTCCAATCACAAACTTAAAAGTTGCACTCTCTGTGTACTATGCATGTATTTTTAGCCAATGAAAATATGGTGTTTGTTCATGGGGTTATTCTTATAGAAAATCAAGACTGTTTAAACTTCAGAAGTGAGCTGCAAGGATTTTGGTGGGTGTAAGTACACAAACGCACCACCTGTAGACTATATTTTAAAGAACTAAAATTGTTAACACATCCATGTACCTATGTATTTATATTTTTTATGCTATTATGTATGTTAAAGAGCATCATCTGGCTCTTGGACTGCCCTTGAAAAGAGATGTTCATTCGTATAACACTAGAAGAAATAGTCACTTCACTGTAGTCTCTCACAATTTGGCTGCCTTTACAAAGCAAAGATCATATGCTGGTTGCATCTTTTATAACAATCCCCCATGCAAGATCAAACGAATTCACAGAATAACTGTTTTTAAACGGAAACTGAAAGAATTTTTATTGGCCAATGTTTTTTACTCGGTAGAAGAGTTCCTAAGTAAGTGATCATATATTTATGCATTTTTGGCTTGTCCAATACATTGTTCTTTATGTCTCCAGGACCAATACTTACTTACTTCATTCCTATCTTGATCCAGGAATGTGTCATAAAACTAAGGTCATCTGTGTCATGAATGGTATGTTAATATTTGGGAAGATTTAAGAATCTATGGAGTGGAGAATGGGTAGAAAGAAACCCAGCACCAGCATTTAGCTTGCTCTTAATCCTTTCCAATGGGGTCGTTTACCATATTTTTTTTATTGCCGAATCTGATAGAGTTTGTAAAATAAAAGGACACTTATTTTTCCGTTTTCTGATCCGACAATTATTTCCCGAGTTATAAGCGGCGAAAAACTGATGTTTTTAACCCTTTCGGAAAAGTGGGTGTGGTGCAACCTCTGACGTATATCTACTTCGTCCAATCACAACTGAGCCCGCGAAGCTACTTCGCCTTATCGCAAAGGGGGGGACACAGCTGACTCCAATCACAAAGGGGGGGGACACAGCTGACAGCCAATGGGAGCGATTTCGACAGCATCTGTGCGAGCAGACCTTCCGAGAACCCCCTCCACTCCCTTCCCCCTCCCCTGAAAGCAGTCAAGGACGGGAGGAAAATGACGTCAATGTTATCACAGCAGCATTTTCAGTGAGCGTCACCTTTTGCTTGTTTAAATTTTTGATTTATGAGTGAATGGTTGTGGTTAGAAGATTAATTTTTTCACTAAAATTCATTTTTCGTTTCCATCTCACGATTCCGAGTACAAAATTGCAATTTCCGTTCCGAGTAAACACCCCCATTCAAATTTTGGATTTAATACAACATTATGATTTTCCTGTTTTGCTTCAATGTTGGATCATTCCTAAGCAGATAAAAATGAGTCTGGCAGAAAATTTGATTGCAGATGGTTATGGCTGATTTTCTATGCATAAAGGGAATTTATGGAGTAATAACTTAAGTTTATCTCAACTAAGCACTCACACAGGGACTTCAGTGAACCCCTGAAAAGCCTTCCACTTCTATGTTTCAAACTTTTGATGGGAAACCAATACCCTAGCAACCATATCTACTTGATCCACATCAACGTATATTTTTTGGTCTACAGTCTTATATTACTACATTTTTAGCTTAGCAATCTTTTTCTAGGAAAACTAAAATTTTTCCAGTGTCCTTATATTTGAGCCCCATCTCATATCACTCAGACTTAAAACTGCTGGACATTTATTAATGATAAAAAATAAGGTAGAGACAAACACTGCAATTTCACACTAAACATTTACTAAATGACTTGGTTTACACTAATGTACAGCAAAATCAGGTGAAGAAAATCACCTGATGATGCTGCACAGCAGCAAAGTGAGGTAATTTAATAAATATTTAGTGTGGAATCACAGCGTGTGTGTGTCATATTTCAAAACATGGAAACTTTCTAACAAAGTGAAGCTGGAAACAATTTCCTATACATATTAATGACTTTAATCCCTTTTACTGTTAGACCATATATAACTTTTTAACCACACAACTAATCAATAAATGTGTGTTTTTAATATTCATTATACATGAATCAAGTCTCTTGCAGGTCATATCTCTATCACAAAGTGACCATCATTTCTTAGTTGCCTTATTTCCATTGTATATGTGATGTTCTAACTCACATGACAACAGATTGTTTTAAGCTAGATTGGGAAAGGTACACTTTTTTATTAAGTCAAATATGTTTCCTTTAAAAATCATCTGATGGCTGGTAAGGTCTCTATACCACCTGCAATGTTTCTTCCAGCAAGTCTAGTCCTGAGTTTGCCCTTTCTGGCCTAAAAAAATAGTCTGCAATGAAGGATTTCAACATTGAGGGTGAAGATGGAGGCTTAGGGTTGCCATAGCTATTTCTCTGGAAATTAGGACAATTGGGTAAAAAATGAGGACTTTTGAGGACTCACTTCCCTTAAATGTCATGTTTTTACCAATTCTCTTTATCCTAAATGCCTGCAATACACCCAAAATGGTATGGTTACATCACACTGTCTATCCTGAGGCCTTACTGCCAAGACAGAGCAACATCCTTGCAAGAGACCAGTTTCGAAATCACAATATGTATTTTGGATCTATGGAAGTTGCATTACCATTTATCTACTGCAGCCATGCCATCTTACAACCTATCTACATACAGCAGCTTGCCCAGCTTACTAATTTAACCTAGGATCAGGATAGGAAGGTTTCAAATTTTAAGATCCAAATCAATAGGTAGGTAGTGAATTTATTTCTCCCGCACAATAGAGAATGTTTTTTGAAAAATGATGTCTCAGAAAACATAGATGGTTGGCATGCCTAATTGCTCCGACCCTCAGTTGATGCTTCACCAATTCAAGTGTATCACATCCCTCATTATCATCTCCCTATATATTTGCCCATCATATTTCTTTCCGGCCCTACATGCCTGCCTTTCCTGCCAAAGTATTATCTTGAACTTATTCCATTTTCTCTTGTTATATTTGTATGCCATTATAATGGTATACAGACTTTACAAATCGATGAAACAACTTCGGCCGTCACATTGTGGAATTTTTCCGTGATTGAAAATAAGAATGAACTTTGTAATTTTCCACACGTTTTTTATTAACCAACCGGTTTCAACACTCACGTGTCATCATCAGGGACTAAAATTTTTGAGCAAGGGAAGGCCTTAAATAGTGCACTGGTGGGGGGGGGTGGAGGTTAACATGGAAAGGGAGTGAGGCATGGGGCTACATCACAGGGGTAAGAAGAATATATTGGAGGTTAGGTCAAATGTTCACATTGTGGCGAATAATGGGGTATACCAGAGCAAGTGGTCAATGGGGAACATTTAAAATCCGTCAAATCATTTAAAACTAAAAATTATTAAATAAAATTCAAAAGTCAAAAGCTACAAAGTTACTGTGCAATTTGGACCAATCTCCCCACGATAAATCAAAGAAATGGTTTAAACTGCCCTTCCTAGGTAA
Source organism: Platycnemis pennipes (assembly GCA_933228895.1). Taxonomy (NCBI): domain Eukaryota; kingdom Metazoa; phylum Arthropoda; class Insecta; order Odonata; family Platycnemididae; genus Platycnemis; species Platycnemis pennipes. The sequence goes on along the minus strand of OW121854.1, from coordinate 118,118,520 downwards.
TATTAGCCAAGTAATAGCTAGACATTTACCCAAAGACATTTTTAAGGCCTGTTTTTATAATCCGACTACACTAAGCAAATTACTCCTAAATTCCAAAGACAAAATTGAGGTGGACCATAAAAGTGGTGTGTATCTGATAGAGTGTGGTGATTGTAACGCAGTGTATGTGGGGCAAACCGGGAGAAGATTTGTGACCAGAGTGAAAGAACATGAGAAGTGTGTTAGATACTGTGACGAGACTTCAATGTATGCTAAACATCTACTAGAGACTGGACACCGGGGAAACTTCAAACCTCAAGTCTTACACGTTCAAGATAAAGGTTTTAAACTTGACGTTTTAGAGAAATATGAAATTGTAGAACGACGGTGCTCACCCGATATTTTACTTTTAAATGATTTGACGGATTTTAAATGTTCCCCGTTGACCACCTGCTCTGGTATACCCCATTATTCGCCACAATGTGAACATTTGACCTAACCTCCAATATATTCTTCTTACCCCTGTGATGTAGCCCCATGCCTCACTCCCTTTCCATGTTAACCTCCACCCCCCCCCACCAGTGCACTATTTAAGGCCTTCCCTTGCTCAAAAATTTTAGTCCCTGATGATGACACGTGAGTGTTGAAACCGGTTGGTTAATAAAAAACGTGTGGAAAATTACAAAGTTCATTCTTATTTTCAATCAGACTTTACAACCTATGGATTTTTCAACTGCCAGTATAGTGACTGTCATTATATTTCTTTTCCAAAAGCCTCAACCATTTTATTGAAATGCCAGTAATTTAAAATTGTGAGATGAAACATAAACATTTTACATTAATTATCTTCTTGATACCATTAATATTTCTCTGATGACCTGATTTTTTTGAGAATGTCTTTCTTTTGCATCACATAGGCATAAAATAGCTTGCAGGTGAGATACCTGACATTAAATTTCACAGATGAAATAGACTTCACTGAATTTACACAAAGTCTACTCCTCTCCTTTATCCACTAAGCATGAATCAATAAAAAAGGCCTTTCCTCTGAAGCATTATGTTCTGCAATAGAGAAGAAAAACTGAGCAATCTTCACCAGTTCTCAGTATTGTTCTTCACTCCTACAGTCCTTAATGTAATCATACAATCTCTTCTGAGTTTGAACATGGTTTTTGTATTGGCTGTAAATTTTTTCCAAGTTGCAATACTGATCAAAGCACGTTGAATGATTCATTTGGACACCTTTATCTTTTAAGTACATGATGAAGTCTTTAATACTGTCCCAAGACATGCTTTCAAATTAGGCCATTTGAACCATCAAAATTCTTTAAAATGAATAACCAACTTCTTAAGGTAATCCAAGCACCCATCATATAGTGTATTCACTTGTTCATTAAAAAAAACACTTTAGTCTGCTGTCCAGAATTCTCCGATTCATTGAATGTGTATTTAAGCTATAATTTTATGAAAATTTGGTTTTTTTCTTTCTTGTAATATATCAGACACAGATTAAATCACATTATTCACATCTATCAAGGAGTTGTCTTCCTTTTCTTTCTGATTGATGTGAAGTGGGTGTATTGATGATGATTGAGAAGAAGTATGCGTAACTAGAGTCCGTCTGCATAAGTGTGCCCTATCTAATGTGGGCGATGGAAGGATACGAAACCTATTCGCAAAGATGAAACTTGCGACAGTGAAGCATTAACACCTTTTCTTATATGAACTCTATGTAAATGTTAAATATGACCTCAGTTATATATTTATGGGAAAACTTTAGGCCATTTTTTTGAATTATTATTTTTTGTTATACTTGATCAGTTAACATTTTACTTAACTAGGAATCATGTTCCAATATGCATCTATGAAACTTTTTTTCAAGTTTGTCTATAGAATATTTTCCTAAGGAGTGCTTTAAAAAAAAGGTGGTATTTCCTCAATTAGATTCTGTTTTTTGAGATCTGTTCCAAGCTGCCCTTAATAATCAGTAGCCCAAATTATGAGGGTTATATCATATTAATAGAATGCAAGTTAACTAGGTGGGATTTTGACATTATATAAATAAAGTAAAACTGTTCTATTTCACACAAATATTATTAAATACTGTTCGACCCATTTCGACCTCTTCAGGTTATTAGTCACTGTCACTTAGTGCTTTTAAACAAGCTGAAAAGGTCGGCACCGGTTGAGCCTGAAGACCATGTCATATTGCCATGTGAGATAAGCAAGCCATATCAAAGACCGTGTTTTAAGATATGTCAGATTAAAATGTCCCGTCTTCTTGTTTCAGTTTTCAGCAGATTTCTCTTTTCTCCCGCTCTTCTTAAGACTTCTTCGTTTTTCACACGGTTGATGTGTTTTATCTTCATTATTCTTCTGTAGCACCACATTTTGAATGTCTCCACCCTTTTCTTCTCCACTGCTGTCATCGTCAATGCCTCACAGCCGTAAAGAAACATGCTTCACGTGTACGTTCTGATGAATTGTTCCTTACTTCTACGATTGTATTTTCACCTGTAAGTGAATTCTTCTCTTGATAGAATGCCCTCTTAGCCTGGCCTATTCTACTGATTATTTCTTTCTAGCTTCGTCCATCGTTGGTTACTCGGCTTACCAGGTAACATTCCAGTTTTTGTTTTCCAAGTTTAATGTTGGTTTTGGCCTCTTCTCTCTATCTGCACACCGATATCTTAGTCTTCTCCTTATTTATCTTCAGCTGATACCTGGCCATTGTCCTTTCCATGGTTACTAGAATCTTATTCAGATCCATCTCTGTCTCAGCTATGAGTGCTCTGTCATCATATGGAGTGACCATGCATCCAATGGTTATCCAGTTTGTCAGTAAAATAACGCTGAAAGGTTGTTAGCGAACAGATTAACTCCACAACATGGTGGAGGTACTTAAAGAGTAAAAACTCGAGTGTACAATACCGCAAAATTTCATTGTTTTCCTTCCCAAATCTCTTTCCGGATGAATGAATTTCCAAGAAGCAGAAATTTGTACCCCGTCCCTGATTTCTCTTTGGGAATCGCGCTGGGTCTTAGCCACCCTCCGACCCACAATGACGTGCGAGACTTGTGGATTTTCACGGAATTCTCGTCGCGTCTTTGCATTTACATGCGAAAATATTGGTAGAAGTCCGAGCTTGCTGAGTCATCGGTTGGATCACCACGAATGGTGCTCGCCAATTCTGAAATGACGAACGTCGCTTTCCTCGCAGATCGGTCACCATAATGTTCAGAGACATTCCCATCTCTCCTGGAAACGATTCAGATTCAGTGAGGGAAGACAGGCAATCGTGCATTAAAAACGATTGTTTAGAGATACTCCCGGAAAAGTATATCAAAACTAAGCATACCAGTAAGAGGGCAGAAACTGGAAGAGTTGGAGCTATTTCATTTGTTAGACGGAGAGCGTTTTGAACGACGGCGGAACAACGGTATTACTCACATTTATATCAGGAAAATGGTGATAACTATTTGAAGAGAACTTCAGACAGGAATTTTTGGGAAAGGATGCGTAGGAAATTTGATGAGGAATTGGATTTGGGATTTGGCGCTGCATTGGAGCAAAATAACTGGAGCTTGGGGAGAAAGGATTCAAACAGTTTATCGGGGTTTGAGAAAAAAAATAGTGTTCAACCTGAATGTTGATTTGTGATGAATGAGGATAGAGCTCACCCCGTAGCCATTGGCGTGTGAGAGTCACCCATTAAGGATAGGCATTCAGGATAGATAGATTCAGGGTAGATAGCGAGTTCCTTCCCCTGCGATTTCCTATGAAGTTCTGGCATGCAGAAAATCGAATCGCGAGGATTTTAGATGTGGTGTTCAGAAAGACATCCCGGGCAAATAAAGTTCTGCACTGCGAAAGTCCACGAACATCAAGAAAAGCGTTATTGTGAGCAGAATGAATAATTCTTCGTGGTAAATATTCCTCGTCTCTGTTTCATGTAGTTTATATTTTAATTTACATTATAAGTAGGTAAATAAGAACTATAAAAAATGAGGAGTATGTAAATTGGGATAGATCCGCATTAGGTATATAGATCTTGATACGCTATACATAATTAGAATGGAGCACCCGTTATTTTCTGAACAGTACATGTTATGATAAACCATCGGCATACCACTCGCGTCTCTGAGGTGAACTTTCATTGCAACGTCAACGGTGAGATGGTGCTGAGACAAGGCAGATAGCTCCGACGGAGGTCCGGTGCATTTTCTTAAATTGCGACTTTTCGTTAAATTGTGGCCATCAGGTGCTGAATGCAGTCAAGCAACAAAATCATACCTTTGGATGTTAGAAATGACAACACTTATTTGACTTACTTTAAGACGGCGAGTCTGCTTCGAAGAAAAATAAGCAATGCGCTGTATTTTGTGATAGGATCGAATCAATGGAACCCGAATATCTCCTTAGAATTATTACAGTGTCATCATCGGCATTAATAATAGAATGAAAACATTAACCACCGCATGTTATCCTATGTATTACAATCTAAGTTTCTGAGCTTACTAAGTGGGAGGCAACTAGTGTACATTATGAATACTTTATTCCAATTACAGCATGAACTCTTGTGGTCTCACGTTCGAATTACTGTATCAGTGCTTTAAATTCAATCCAACATTCCTCTCATAGAAGTCCATCTTACCGAATGTTACCTCGACCTCATTTAGGTTTTCCATATCCCTCCTAGACAACCTTGGGGATCTCCAAAACTCAATGGCGTTTCAAGGCCTCTTCAAAAAGCCTTAAGGCAAATCAGAAAGACAATTTATACTTTTATGCTATGAAAGTGGCGAGAATTGTCATTTTCTAACTAGTGTTTATTCTCGTGGATTCTCCTGTCAGTATAAGTTAAATAATCATTGCCATTCTATCACAATCTTCCCCTAATTTATAATGCCTTGGAATGGATAATATCATCAGGAAAATTCTTTTCTTTTCCTTTAGATCCCTCCCTCAGCGTGGACATGCATAGCTTCGTATTTAAATTTTCTTATTTTGATTGAATGTCCATTTTACCTGGGTAACTCTACTGATTATTTCCTTTTATCTTCACCCATCGCTGGATAATTAGATTCCCAGATAGATACTTAGATTCTCTCTCACTTACTCAGGATATTGCATCTTAATTTGGATTGGTCTCTCCTCTTCTAATGCATGCAATTTCCTTTGCTTTCTATTTCCAGCATACCTACACGTCATCACGCAAGCCACCATATGTGTTGAGGTGGTGATGTGTGATGCTTCATTAAGCATAAACAATCTATTATGCTTCAGGAGGATTAATAGCTACATTTCAGTAAAGATTTAAAAACTAAAATCAGCATGAATAATGAAACAAAGTTAGGTTGGCAAAAAGCCTTTATCTACATCTACATCCACACGATACCCTGCAATCCACCGCGAGGGTGTGTGGCAGGGGGTGAAGATCACCAAGCATGTACTACCAACATGCAAACAAGCAACTATAGGGTCTCATGCAAGTAGATTGCTAGTATTTTTGTATTTAAATGATTAATACATGCATAATGAAGTACAGACTACTCTAAAATATTTTCCCTACCTATACCTTTGCTATGCTGCCTATTATGTTCTCTCATAGTACGGGGGAAAAATGCCATTTTGAATCTATCAGTACGACAATCTATCTCTCTAATCTTAATTAGCTGGTCGAATCTAGCATTATACACTGGTATTTTTAATATGTGGCTAACATCTTCAGTAAAGCTATCCGTTAGGCTTTAGGGGTTAGATGGCAGAAGGGACAAGGGGTTAGATGGCAGAAGGGACAGTTTTGTCTCAATCTCGCCCCAATAAAGACCTTTTATTATTATTATTATTATTAGGCTAGAGCAGCTTTTCGTTAAAAGGGGTTACGATAGGTTGAGTAGTGTTTCAGAATTAATACAAGAATTAGGGTGGGAATCATTATCAGAGCGTAGGTTAAAGTACAGATTAAATCTATTAGAGAAATTTCAATCGGATAGATTCCCACCCTAATTCTTGTATTAATTCTGAAACACTACTCAACCTATCGTAATCCCTTTTAACGAATAGCTGCTCTAGCCTAACGGATAGCTTTCTCTAAGACCAGTAATCAACCTAATGTCAACATCTCTTTCGTCATGCTTTATTCTATAAGTGTCTTAAATGGCTGATGGCCACAATTACTTCTTCTGTAATATTGATATTCCTCCATGTGTTCCACATATTCCCCCTAAATCTTCCCTTTATCTTCATGCCAAAAAAAATACATTCTTGTGCGTTTTTAGCTTCATATCATCCTGTAGGCAGCTTGTTTCTTCCCATGGTTGAGGTTGTTTTCCACCTGTTCGCAGAAATTCTCCATCCACATTTCTTAAGCTTTCTCGTATTACAACCTATGACGTCTCTCATTACTTTGTAGCCGAGTTACCTTTCTTCATCTTTCTCATGCTTATATTTTCTTCATGTCTTCCCAATAAATAGCCAAGATGCTACTTCATCTTAGGTATTTCACCCTGATGATGCGGCCTGCAGTGGACGCGAAAGCTCGGACGACAAAGCTCCAAACGCGGCGTCTCCCGAAAGAGACAACTGGAAATATACAGGCAATTATGTTAATAACATCTTTAACCAGAGCCATTCACTCATAAATAAAAAATTAAAATAAGCAAAAAGAGTCACCCACCAAACGAGCTGCGTGAAGGATATCCACGTTATCCACCTCCCGTCCTCGACTGTTTTGAGGAAAAGGGAGGGGAGTGGAGGTGGGGAAGGGGACAGATCCTGATCCAGACCTACACATCCTGTCGCAACCACTTCCATTGGCAGAGTCAGCTGTGTGTCCCCCATTGTGATAAGGCGAAGGAGCTTCGCAGTCTCATTGTTATTGGACGAAGTGGATGACGTACATCTACATCTACACGATACCCTGCAAGCCACCACGAGGGTGTGTGGCAGGGGGTGAAGATCACCAAGCATGCACTATTGACATGCAAATAAGCAACTATACGGTCTCATGCAACTTTGCACGCCCACTTTTCCGAAAGGGTAGGAAACATCAGTTTTTCGCCGCTTAAAACTCGAGAACTAATTGACGGATCAAAGAACGGAAAAATATGGGTCTTTTTATTTCACAAACTCCATCAGATTCGACAGTAAAAATGTGGTAAACGACCCCATTATTCCACAGTGGCGTCCGGCGGCTGCGTCCCATTGCCGCGTGTCGTCGTCGCGGCCGCGCGGTTTCACACTGGCGTCCACGTCTCACTGCTGCGGCGAAGGAGCACAGTGAGATGAAAGCCGAAAAAGGAACGATATAATCCAAATTGCTCTTGTAATAAGTATCACAATTTTATTGGTTTTTTGAGCAAAAGAATCCAACAACGATAGTTGGATCCTCATTAATCAAGTATTATGCTAAATTCGAGTGCTTTGTAATTAAGTGATTAGCACACCACTAACAAGTACGCGTGCAAATAGAACATAGATTAGGAGTAGTTTGCATTACGCAATCGAAATGTCCTCTGAGAAAATTAGCACAACCTACTGCTCTCCAATTCCAAATAGTCTTACTGACCATTCGATAAGCGAAATGTAGTCATAGTTGTTGGAGTAATCTGAAAATGGATGTTTTTAGACGAATTTGATTTTAGCCAATTGCATACATTAATCTGCATTCATAAAGGCCGTTTTACACGGTCACTGATACTGCGCAGGCTGTTGCGAGAACACTTACGCAAGAAATATTGCGCCGGGTAAAGCGACGACTTGCGAGGACAGGCAGCGCCACTGCGCGAACGCTTGCGAGCAAATTAGAACATATTCTAATCTGATACATACGTTCGTGCAAGTTTGAAGTTTTTTATCTCACTAGATAGTGCAGATGTAGCGGCAACGAACTGGCTGGGGAACTCAAGCAATTAAATAGGTTGTTGGCGATTGATTTGGGTGTTTTTGTTTGCACTCAACTCCTTAGGTAGTGAATAAAGTGCAATCACGTTGAGCTGGGCGATTAATCACGTGGAAGCTTAAATTTCGTGCGTAAAGGAAGAACTCGTTACCTTGGCCCACATCCGCTCGTTCGTGGTGCAAATTTTGGGCTAAGTATACGGGACTAGAGTCTCAACTATTATGTGCAGACCATGGCTCAAAACATATTTTAAAGTAGTGGTAGTTTATCGCATCTTTCACGTCCAATTATTGCTACTTAACAGATCTTGACGTTATGCGATATATTGACGATATTACCGCTACTGTATGGTATATTGTCACTGACATAATACACCGACGAATGCACCGTGTAAAGCTGTGAAGCAAGCGTCCTCGCAATTTTCTTCACCACGAACTTTCGCAGACGACTGCTCAAACAGAATCAACATCAACTTGCGCAGTTTCAATGACCGTGTAAAACGGCCTTAACAGTATGTCTTACCTGGGGATGATGACCAAAACTTAAACCTCGTTGGATCCCGTGATTAATCAGTATTTTAACTTCCGTTGGTGGCGTCTTGCAAGTTTAGCATCTTATATATTTCACTCAGTTGCTAACTATAGTTAATAAGGTAATCATCTTATTGAAAGTATGAACATAGGAATCTGTGCTTGACACTGCACGCACGCACGTATTCGTAAGATGATAAAAAATAAGGCTAGTATTACTGTTTACTGGCCCAAAAGAAGCGGTCGCTATTCTCTCCAGAATTCTAAAAGCTTCTTGACTGACATTTTACTGATTGCCGAACTGACCGATTCAAAATGTCCTTTTTCCCTCGCACAATCAGAGATACGAATAACGGTAAATATGTCCTATCTGAGAGTAGCAATGAATAGCATTGGTAGCTGCATGTTGGTATGAGTACTTAAAGCTAACCCTACTAACAGAATGTTTTTGCATGTTTGCTTTGCAATTTCTATCTTTTTTAAATAGTGTAGTTCTGACTACTATATTAATACTATTCCTTTTTTATGCATGATATGTAGTGCATGTTTGGTGAGCAATCACCCCCTGCCACACACCCTTGTGGTGGCTTGCAGGGTATTATGTAGATGTAGATGTAGATGTTTACTATTGTTTACCTCTAATCATGGATGATTAGGCTACGTTGCGACTCGAAATTCGGATCACATCCAAGATGCAATTTGCATGAAAATATTGTTAAATCCACTTATGCTATTTTCATCTTAGCTTGTTCACGAGAGCTTTCAATAAAATCAATTCCTATCTCAGTGTTAGCAAAAACAGGCTCCCTTCAATTCCAGTTACTTCAAATTGACTGCTCCGTCCTCTCCGTGCTGAATCAATGTCAAGGACAACGCGAGAGGCCGTGATTTCGTGAGCCACCAACCTTGGCCATCAGCTGAGCACGCGCCTGTCCGTGACGCGGGAGAGAACATTCGTGAACTGGAGTCATAATTCATTCCCCCCTTTCTTCAACCAACTAAAGCGCCTGTAAATTATAGATAAAGGATATGGTGCCAATTATAGTTCAAATGCATTTTAGTGTCACCGAGAGAAGGTGTGCACTCATTCAAAACTTCCTCTGAAGAGCACAGAGGAAGTTTGAATGATTTTCAGGTCTTTTGCCATATTTTGTTCAGACGTTCCTTTTTTATTGAGATTGTTAGATATATTTCTGAACGTCGATGGCGTGCATGTTATGGAAGGAAATCCATCTTGAGGAAAATAAGAGCTGAAGGAAAATGAATGGAGCAAGCTACTTGAGACGGTGAAACGATGTCGACAGCAATAGAAAGAAAAACATCGTGCAATTGCTTTTTAGGGAATTGAACAGGTTGATGGACGAAAAATAAATTGACCGACTGTGGTAGACAGTTTGGGCCTTGCAGCCATGGGTCGAAGGTTCTAATCTCACCTTGAATATAGTTTTAGCGTGTGTTACGGTTAGGGACTTAGGCAAGACAGTGCGATGTAACCCTGGTGTTTAGAGTAATTGAACGCATACTTTTATAATCAATATGAGAGATAAAATGTATGCTGCGTCTGAGAATTAAACCGTTGAAAATAAGGTAAAGCGGAGGTTTTGAGTCCTTTCTAACCTTTCTTTTATCTGTAGAATAGCCACAGAAGGATTCCCAAATTTACCAAAGAGCAAGGGTTATAAATATAAGGTGGAGCATGCGAAGATAATCATATGTATCGTAGTTAAGGAAAAGTAAACTCGGAAGTTGTCTGGGAAAGCGCGATCAAGGCATTGAATGCAACCGAAATTTAAGAGCAATCAAATGGCCAACTTTTCATCACAAAGGCAAATAATTGGTTAGATAAATTTTGGGTTTAGGGTTTATTTTAGTGCTTAGGGTTTATTTTACCCTGGATATAATAACCCATAGGGCAATCAATTCCACAGTGTCATGTTAGGATGGATCATAATAGAATCAAAATACAAATGCCTTCAGATAAATATAAGAATATTTAGTGTAATGCTAAGATGAATAAAAATACAATCAAAATACAAATTTCTGCAGATAAATATAACATTGCTAGAGTTGTGTTAGAATAGATTAGAAAACAATCGGAATACGAAATGTCTGCAGGGTTATAACATCTCATAGGAAATTGGCTACTTGATTGATAAATAGTCGTATAATGTAGCTTTGAATGTAATCATGCATTTGAGTGATTTGGTGTCTTTCGGAGAACCATGTAGTGAGTTCCATATTGCCGTAGAGCTGACTAAAAACGATTTATGATATTTTGATGAGCGATGTGCCCACAAAAGTACAAATTAGAGGGGTCACCTCTGGTAGACTTATTGGTTCCTAGGAACTGGGTTCCATTGTGCTTAGTGATACAAGTTGATATTATAACTCTATTTTAAAAAGTTTTATTCAAGTGAAATTAGACTATGAACTTTTTTAATATATGACTTCTCTCCTGAGTATGCTATTCAATAATAATAAAAGGTCTTTATTGGGGCGATATTGAGACAAAAATGTCCCTTCTGCCATTTAACCCATCGTCAAAATAAATGCATAAATCATATGATTGTCGTGACCTAAAACAACTAAAATCTGAGGTTAATAAATTCATAATTAAAAAATTAAAGGACATTACTCAAAGAATTAAAGAATGATTAATTAACTAAAAGAAATATTATTTTAGAAAGTATTTCGGAGATTACCCAAGTAAATTATGCTTTTTTCCCTTTTCGTTCAGTTTTTGATTCATTTTTTTAGCAAACATCGCAAATAACGAAGATATTTAGTCTAAATCATTTCCCATGCACCGTTTGATGTGGTGTCCTTGAGTGGAAAATATTTCTGTTGTCTGAAGGGCGGGATTGCTTGAAATTTACCACTGATAAGTGATTGAATATTTATCAAGAAATCCCTAAACATATTGTACAAAGCTAAATAAAGTTCAACACGATTCCATTTCCGAATCTAGTTCACGTAATCTAATTTAATACAAACGCGGAAACTATGCCCAAGGTACAATTCGAACCCACGATCGTTTGGTTTCCAATCCGGTTCGATAGCTACCTATTCATAGGCAGGTTATACAGCTTAAGAAACTAGAGAATGTTCTATATAATGCAGAAGAGTTGGACGCATGCAATGACATTTCAAAGATTCCTTCGACTTTTTTCTGTTAGAAATTTCCCATCTATCACTTTTATTGCGTAATTTCGCTTTTTGTCTTAAAGAACTCAAAAGATGCTACGTAGATGGATGAATGAGAATTTTTCGAGCTAATGGATACCTCTTAAGAAGGCCTGTAAAAGTTTCTTCTGACTGGCCTATTTGCTTTTGTCACCCCAGCGTCAATAAGAGTTTTCATTAACTTAAGTAAGATGGAGTTCTTAGAATTTTCTGCCAAAAAAAGTGTTTTAGAAGCCAAAAGGGGAAGCATATAAATTTTAAGATAGGAGAGCCTCGCCGAAAGACTAACCATAGAAAGAAATATAAAGTCTAACAGCCAGGATTTTCTGCGGACGCAGGTTATATTTTCATTACAAGTCATGAGGTAGCGAGCAGCAGTGAGGTTATTTGCCATCGACTTACATTTACATGTAATGTTCTCTTTTTCGAAAAAGTCAAAAGTTGGATAAAATTATGGCTATAGAGCTTGGCTTCTATATTCCTAAACGGGATAATGCTCAGAATTACGGTCAATATACCAAAATAACTAGGTAGTGGCAGTAACATTGTTATGCAAATGTAGGGCTCATACCATATATACGAATAGTTTTCTTGTTTGTTCGAGTACGCAATCAGTAGTTTTAATGGAGATATTCATTGATTGATCGGTACTAATACAATAATTTTACAATGCCGCCTTGTTATTATTTCGTTGCTGTTATTCGTATTATATAAAATTCTTGATAAGTCCCTGGTTGGGTTGAAGCCAGGTTCAACGCAGGTATATTCACGCATCGCGAAGTTGTATTATATTATTAATGAATTTACTTAATGCTGAATATTTCACAACTACATTGAAATTATTACATTTATATTTGAATTGTGAATACTAAAATTGTAAATCGTCCAATTTTCAGTTCATTTCGTGGATAAGTAATCAGCAGCTGCGGACATGAAAATTCAAATGAACTCACGTTTTTTTTTGCTTCCCGCAATCATTATCTGTTCAAATTTTACTTCTTTCCTTATTTTGCTTTTCGAAGAGGCCGAAAATCATTCCTCCCTGCCCGGCCGAGGGAACGGAAGGTTGTAGAGTTTCATTGCTGGGGATATGCCATACAGCGATGATGCGGTGGGCGACTGACTTTGGAATACGGTTGCAAGTACGTCTAATTTACGTCTCGATTTAAGTTTAGGTTAGACAGCTGCGTGATAATTTTGGCAATTAGAATAATTGAGCATCTAATTCCATCACTATTCTGCGCATTCTCGAGAAGCTGAGGGCAGATATCGAAATTTGAGGATTGAAATTAGAACAAGTGGAGAACTTCACTATGACTTGGGATGGAAGAAGTTCAGCCGACATCAAGCGAAGAATAGCACAAGCTAAGGAGGCGTTCATTACGAAGAGACCTGATTCATTTACGAATCGTTTGGTATGACACCTTCACCATTAGAATTCTGAAACTTCGTTATCGTTCAGTAACGAGATCTGACTGAGAAGAATTACTGGAACTGCTGGTGATGTTGTGGGGGGAAGAGTTCCGGGGTGAAATCGAGATTCCCCTTTTTGGAGGAAATTTAGATAGGGGGGAAGAAAAGTGGAAGTGACCCTCATATTTAAGACTTGCTATACCCCTGTTATTTGCAAGGCCTCTTGATGTGGCGTGGGTGCATAACGTCGAAACCAGATGAGGCCAATAGAAAACTAGTGAAACTTTACAAAGTGTTGTGTATGAATCTTGAATTCATTGCTCTCTTCGCCTGGGGGGTTGTGTTCGAAACCGTCGAGATTATCTCGAATAGGAAACCAAGGAGTCACGTGGTACAAAGACGAATAGTTTGCAAATTTATGCGTGTTTGATCACTCGTAATAATCTCAATCGCTGGTTTTTACTTGAGTTTTTCACATCCGGGGGCTCTATACTCAAAATATATAATAAAAACTCAAGTGAAAACCAATGATTGAAATTATTACGAGCGATTCAAATACTCGAAAGTTTCGAACCATTCCTGTTTGTACCACGTGACTCCTGGGCTACCTATTCGAAATCATCCCGACAGTTTCCAACACAACCCCCCTGGGCTATTTTACCAACTACTTCCTTTTTGTTCTGTTATTTTCTCGGCTTCCCTGCTACTCGTTCACCTCTGCTAGTTTTTTGTCTTCTGAGTTCATTATTGGTTATGGCCTTTTCTTCTCCACCACATACCATTTACCTATACTTCCTTTTTATTGGTCATCCAGATAACGTGCGAATTGCAAAGATTTTACCTGCCTTCGAACTTTATATCTGAGCAGAGCGATTGCCGAGAGTTCTTGCAGAATCCAAATTCCTTTAAAATCCTCCACCAGCCCCAACTGTTGAACATATATTATGTAATGCTAAATCAGTTGGAAAGTTGATGAAAAATGTAATACACCGAGCAAAGTTACTTCATCGATTACATGGCGTGGAGTCATTCCATTCGGGCGCAGCCAATTCACTAATGTATGCAAAATGCATCTTCATTGATCACTTATGACTTATAATAATCCTATAACATAATTAAAGCGTGACAGATATGTTTTCAAGTCATACTCCATCTTCCATGAATTAATTTCTCCTACTTTTTAACTAAAAGACTTGTAAATCCTCCTCAGATGTGCTTATTAGACTGAATCGTGACGAATATAGCTATGAAAAAATTCGTGTGATTCGTAAAGAGTACGCTACCAATGTCCGCAACTCTAAATTTTTCATATGAACTGTGAAATGTTGCGTGGTATGTAGGCCTTGCTTCGGTTGATCTATATTATATCAGTATCTTTCTATAGGTATAAACAAAGAATTAGCATGAAGCTTTTACCTTGAATTCCAATATATCCAACCCGAGGAATACTTTTTATAGTTAAGTACGTGCTTCATTAACTCTAGGCCACGATTTCAATGGAACAAAAGGTTTAGGGACCTTCCATTGTGCCTATCTATGTGTTTTGACTTCCCATTGAACTTTAACGGCGTGCTTCGCCATGGCGCCGTGCCTCCTTAAGACATTTCATTTTTGAGTCGTGCTTTCAAATGTACTCAAGGTTCTTCCTCGTGGATAGTAATGGCAGTTTAACGTTAAGCTATTATGGAACAATACCACCTCGTTTACCTTTCAAATGTCGTGCAGATACTTTGGACTTGTTCTCATATCCGTTAATTTTCAAGTTATGCCAATGGAACGATCTTTCGTCTGGTGACATAAGCATATATTTAAGTCGCAAAAGGTAATCAGTAGTTTTCTTCGGTATATAGTCCATGTTCGCTGGGATAGTTTTGGTCAATCCTATATGTAACGTTTATTTATATAATAAAAAGAGGAACGTTACCTGTTTAAAAATCTTATGAAATCCTAGGTGTTAGACAATGAAAAAATATTGCGCCGTTCGCGATACAAAACCAATATCGTTTCTCGGACTAATAACGACTGGATTGGTGTGAATTACTTTTTGGCACAAAAAATAGGTGCGCATACTCCCCTCAGAGGAGAGAAGTCATCATCAATGGTTTCCGAATCCGTTCGCTGCCATTTTAGTGGCCGAAACTAGATTTCCGTCATTTGCTTAGCAATGGGCACGTGAGTGTCTTTTTGCGATGCGGGATTTCGTAGAAAAAATCCTTATGCACTTTCTTCTTGCCCTTTATATTAATTTTATTATCAAAATAGAGCGTCAGCAATTATCAAATGAAATAATGGAAACGTAAACTGGATGGAATACTGTGAGCTCTAAACGTGAGTGTCGCTAACCATTCTTTTCAAATATCAAAATAATTCCCATATTTTTGCCTCTATTTGAGTTTTGTCATCGAGATTTATCATAACACGAGTAACAATGACGCAACCTCTCTCTTCCAGTGTTAAACCTACATGACTTTGTCCCATCACCCCTCCACCTCGCTTCATCCTTCCCCATCCTTGGTTACTTTCCTCTCCGCCTTCTATCTTTGGTGTATACATAGTCTTGTGTAGGTACTCTGATGTAATACCTTGACAATGATACTCGGCTGTCACAACCTTGATTGGTCTTTTTAAAATACAATGTGAAAATAGCAATTTGTCCTTCTCATTCATCATCATGCATACATCTCGTTTTCACTAACAATAAGTGAGGTCTCATATCATTCATTATATTTATCATAACTATAGCATGGCTTCTTTCTGCACGAATTATACAACCTTGAACATTACGAGTCCCCAATGGACCAGGAAATCCTATCCTATTTTTAACCTTTTTAAATAGTGAAGTTTAGACTAGTATTTTATTAGTAATCCTTTTTTATGCATGATATGTAGTGCATGGTTGGTTAGAATTCACCCCCTGCCACACACCTTTATGGTGGCTTGCAGGGTATTATGTAGATACAGATGTAGATGAAATATTTTTGATTGCCTGTAATCCGGACACTCACGCGGTTTATGCCATGACCGAAACAGCGAGAACAAGTTTCGTTAGAGGTACGCTCATCATCCTCAAAGGAGTCACCTTGCAGTAGGCTTTGGACGCCTCTGGTTAAGAACCCATTCCGTAATTGCCCATTTTCATAGTGACCTTGTGCCGCAAATATTTGAATTTTACGAATTTATTTAAATATTTGAAAATTTTACCAATTTTACGGAGAGGCCTTCTGCATTGGGACCATGCTAAAATATGCTTAAAAGAACTAGCAATTCTATTACACGGTTAGGAGTCCTCAATACCCAAGTTTCTCTGAGTTTATTGATGAATATTTACATCCAATATTCCTCAGGCTACCGGTAGGAGGAATTTTAGCTGCTTCTGTAATACCTAACAAGCAACAATTACATCGAACGGATGATTGGGATTAATCTATCAGCCTGTAAGTTTTCAAGGTGTAAAATTATCAAGTCAATGGTTTTTCAAACAAGTAATGTCAATAGTTTGGCCAAAATTTTGCGTCAGTTTTTAAACACTGCCTGTTTACACATAAAAATGATCACTTGTTGCGTCCTTTTAAGGTTTGGCATAAGTTCATAAGTGTTAATTTTGGCTATCTTTATGAGAAACTAGATGTGTCCACCAGAAGAAGCCAATCCAATCTTTATTTACTGGCACACAGAACTATCTAGTGTTTCATAAATCATTCATCGTCAATCCACTGTGGTTTGAAAGTTATTGACTTGGAAAATAAGAACCTGTAACAAAATGCGTAATTCAAGATTAAATATTATGATTACCTACCTCGTGCCGTAAAAAAATAAAATTCTATCATGTTCATGGAAATTTATTTCATATATAGATGTCCTAATATCCTAATATATTGTAACCACTCCTTGTTTTTAATTATGTATAATGTCCTGAACGTCACGATTAAATGTTACTTTGCTGCTTTTATGGACTTGTTATCAAATAATTTAAATAAATTTATTCTATGCTGTAAAGGAGCGTCTAAACGATAGTCTTAATGTTAAAACTATCAGACGCTTGTCATTTGGCTAGGTAAGTATTTGAAAATTTTACGAATTTTACGGAGAGGCGTTCAACATTGGGTTTTTTTTTATATTTTACTGCAAAATCCTTACATTATTGAACACGATGTGGCCATTCACGAGTGATTAATGGGCTTTTACTCCATTTGGCTATCAAAGCTTCAAGAACTTGTAAAAAAAATTATGATACGCAACCGCTTCCATAAAAGTGAAAAATTGCTCATTTATATTGCTGACTTTTATAATAATAAAATAAAATGTATTTAAACACATTGACAACAACTCTATTAAGTTTTTTTCAAAATGGATCTATAAAATAGATACCCAGGATGGTGTGCTATTTTGCGAAGTTTTCTGTAAATTCGAAAGCCTCCGCTTTGATTCTTAGTCCTGAAACATTGTTCCTTGGCCACTTTATAATACATCTTAGAATTTTATTTCAGCCTGTGTGATATTATTATTGTTGATTTCTCGGTCACCAATTAGCTGTTTTGTTTTGAAAGGGAAGGCTGGACTTCATCTCATACTAATGCGCAAGGGATATAAAATTTCCACAATTAACATTTTGAGTACCAGCGGATTCCCAATTTTCGGACGTCCAGGAAAATCCCTTTCCCACGCCCTTCCTTCTCCCATGTGACCCGCTCCAACCGACTAGACCGGCCACCAGAGAGACTCTTGAAAATTTTCCATCGCCCGAATTCAAGGTGAGGACGCGCGACAAGGACACGGGCGGATAACACTCCCTCAGGGGCTGGAGACGGTCAGCTGTGAGGATGCCACTCTTGAAGGCGACTCAGATTGGGAGGGGAGGTGCTAGGATGGCATTGGAAATGAAGGGAGGAATGGTGGATAGAAACCCGGCATTTGCACTGACCACGATTTACAGTATTGGATTTAAGCTACGTTTTCATGTGGCTGTTTTTGCGTTGACGTACACTGCGCCACCAATTAGAAGCGAGCACGCCAACGCAGCCTGCTTTGCCGTCCGAGTTGGTTATCTTTCAACTTTCTGCGTTGACGCAGCTGCGTCAGAGCGAGGAACAACGCTTTCTACCTGTCATTCGTTCGTCACTTGATTCTTTCGCTGGATCACCTATACCACGGTTTACCACCGTCATATGTTTTGGTGCGTTGCTGCTGGCGCTGCTGGCGACATGAAAACAGGGTATTTTCCTGCCGCACAACGCAGCGTCAACGCAACGCAAAAACGGCCACATGAAAACGTACTGATTCGGTAAAGTCGAAAGAATTTTGGCTCATGTGGAGATCTATGGCTCACCGGGGAGAACGATTCGCGACCCATGGTTCACCGCTGCGCCGGAGACATGAAATGATTAATCATTAGCTGGAATTACATGCGTTCTCTCGTTGTATTCCGCGCGGAAATGATCAACACGTCGTCTGCTTCTCTCAAAGCTACGACAGCGGTCCACGGCCTGCTAGCCAGCAAAAATGTGTGGCGACCGATTATGAACGAAAAAATCCGACTCCATCGCTATGACCCGGGACAACCGTCGTGCCATCGAGGGAGCATGGATTGTACTGCGAATTATGACGTTTATTCCATGTATGGTATAGTTGTGACGTTGAAATCTCGAATTCGACTGTAGGTAATCGCCCCCAACTCTAAAAAAAAAGGTGTCGAGGAGTCTAATGTTTATTGTCCCACCCTACAGACGGAGTACTGCACATAATGTATTCTTCACGAGTCACTGAAAGGATGACCGGAATTCCAATGAATAATTTGTCACTGCTAGAGTTCGACAACAAATCAATGGATGGGAGAGCGAATGCTGTAGCCAACGCCCCGCACTGTGGTTTAATTTACACATAAATTATAGCCTGAAAATCACCGCAAGGATGTGTGGAAGGGGAGACCATCACCAGGCATTCAGTTCTATCAAAAGAGAACTTACGCCTAATAACATTGATGCATGCTATAGTACTTGTTCGTTCATGCAATACTTTCATGCAACAGCAGGCATATTAATACCACTCTGCAGAAACATATTAGATATGTATTCATGAGACGTATCGCGGAGACATGTGACGTCTTCACTTGACTTGTAGATGATAACAAGTCAGAAAAGACTTAAAGTACCAGTAAAATAAGCTAGTCCAAATATACTTGACTACCACTTGTGAATAGTCCAGTATATTTTGACTATAATGTCCAACGACGTGTAGAAGTTAGTCTACTCTGCCTAAGCACTCTTTTCGTTAAATACGCAGGCTACTCAAATTACAGGCCATCAAACCTAAGGTTGGAATGATGCGGGTCTTTACTCGATTTTTCTTTCGGCTTACCTTTTAAGATTACCTTATGATTTCCCTTTTTTTCTCTTCTCTTTTGCTACTTGTCCATTTTTCCCTCGTGTTATATTCATCTGCAGCACTTCTTTATCTTTGTTTGTCTGAAGGGTTACCTTTATCGGAACATCATGTATCTAGATGTTTCTAGTAAGGTCCCGTTTTCGTTCCTGAATATTCAACAGACCTCTCTTTCTCACACCATACCTCTTGTTTACTCTCTTAGTTTGTCCATTAGATCTTTGCCATTCTTCTGGGATGCCACTGTTCAAATTCTTTCAGCCTTGCCTTTTCTGCGGCTGTTGTTTTTCACGACTCCATGCCATTACGGAGCTTGTTCCATAAGTTCATTCTAATTGTTTCCCCACGTCGAAACATACATTAACAGCTATTGGTAGATTCTTCTTCAGGTAAATCAACTTCAGTTAATCAACGATTCCTCCTTGCTTAGATCATCGTGGGCTATTCTGCTTTCCAGCCAGCGAACGTCTTCCATCTCGTAGAGGTGAATGAAGAAAGATCTGGTGCTTTCCCGGGCTATCTGCTGCGTGAAGGTTTCTCGGGTCCTCCACCGGGTTAATTCGTCCATGTCCGCCGACGTTTCGATTCCCGACTCGGCAATCGTCTTCAGGGCTTCCTGAGCCCTGAAGCCCTGAAGCGAATGCCGAGTCGGGAATCGAAACGTCGGCGGACATGGATGAATTAACCCGGTGGAGGACCCGAGAAACTTTCACGCAGTCTTCCATCTCATTAATTCATAGCCACCTTGGCTTGCAGGGGGTGAGTTCTCACCAAACATGCACTGCGTATCATGCATAAAAAGGGTTAGTATTTATATACTGTTCAAAACTTTGAGGTAGGCCTTGGCTTCCACTCCTTTACTGCTTTATAATACCTTTGTTTTGTTTTCGCTAACCATAAATGATAGCTCAGCATTGTCTCTCCGAGCTAATAATGGAAGGTCTTATATTTTACTCGGTCTCTGGCATCGGAGCTGTGTCGCCGGAAAATCGTAAAATGCTATACACCTGAACAAACAAAATGAGTTCGAGGTCTGCAACTTGAATATTTGTTGCTCGTGTTCAGAAATTTTTTTGTTTTCTTTTACATAAGTACTCTGTACAAACCTTCCTTGGTGTCTAGGACAGTGTAGATCTATCCTGTCTGTCAAAAGACTGCAGATTCGAACCTAACCTCAATATATCATGTCTGGATTGCCTTAAGGTACGAATACACGTCGACACTTTCGTGTCTAGATTAAGTGTATACACTAAGTTTCAGCGTGTGTACAGCGCTTATAGCGCTGGATTACGTGTAGGCTATAGATAGCGTAGATATAGGATTACGTGTAGGCTAGGCCAGCCACGGTAGACTGGTCGGAAACTCGTCGGTAACGTATCTTTTACCAGGGCGGCTGTGTTTGCAACCGTCGGGAGTATCTCAGATATGTAACCAAGGAGTCACGTGGGACAAACACGAATGGTTTGCTAATTCAGTTTGTCTGAATTGATCGTTACAGCATCATTAATTGTTTTGACTTGAGTTTTTCTCCACTGCCTCGACTACAGAGCCCCCTAATGAGATAAAACACAAGTGTGAACAATGAATGAGGTTGTAATCAGCGGTTTTAACACACCAAATTTGCGAACCATTCGTGTTTATAGCACGTGACTGCTTGGTTATCTATTCGAGATAATCCAGACGGTTTCAAACACACATCCCTAGGCCAGCAATAGGTGGAGAGTGTTGAATACGTATCCTACCTCGAAAATGTATATTGACAGGGTGGCGAACGTCAGGGAAAACCGGGAAAACCTGGAATTGTCAGGGAATTTTTGGAATTTGGAAAAGTCAGGGAATAGTCAGGGAATTCTCGTAACAGTCAGGGAGAAATTGGGATAGGAAATTCTCGTTACTTTTCTACCATTACGTTTACCGGGCAGTCTTTCCCGCCCTATTTCACCTACTAAAACTAATGTCCGTCGCCGCAAAGATCTTTCTATTCTATGTACCTCGAAGAGCATAGAATAAGCCCCGTAAATTCGTTGAACATTCAGTTGTGTATCTTAGTTGTGTAGTTGTGAATCAGTCGTACAATGTATCCGTTTGTATATCCTTAATGCGATATTTGCCTAGTAGTGTTAAAATTCATGGTCACCGTGTTTTCTGCTCATCAAAAGGAATCCGAGGCTATGTTTTTCGGAAGATTTTACCTCGCGTTTTTTTTTTTAACTTCCGAGACTCAGGTCGAGAGGTACCTAGTTGTAGCTACGTACTTGCAGTTCCAAAAATACGAGAAGATGATTATTAAAACGGTAATACAAATACGATCACACGTGTAAACAAAATCTTACGTGAGATCTTCTTCGATTTCCATATCCCCCTTCGCGAGACCATAAGAAGAGTCCTCCTTCCCTCCCCATCTGTCACGCTCGGCGTAATTATTGAATGGCCCCCTTAGCTCCCTCTCGAAGCAATTTAGTCAGGTCACAAACTACCTCAAATATGACATTCCTAAATGTGACGCTGCCGTTGCTAATTGCCTCCTGTTTTCGCTCGCAGTGGCGCGATTACGTTTTGTTTGTTTATAAATTTTTTTAAACAATTTTGGTTCCCTCTTACAATCAAGGGGTTTTAACCACGTTAATCAAATTGATATTCGCTTTTAAAACTCGTGTCATCCGATTTTGATCCAGTCCAAGAACTTGGCTTTGGTTTGTACTTTTCGCGTAGCTTAGTGATACCTGTGCCGGAGTCCGCCAGTAAATTGGCCATTAACTTTTCCTTCGATGCCTTTTCAGTAATCTACTACTCCCCAGAACCACCACGACACGCCACCTCTTCCTTGAAGAATTAGTCATGGTCAATTTGAAATTTTACCGAAGGAAACATACACGGCCACGGAAATACGATACGGCCGTGAAAAATGTATTAAAAGTGTGTAAAATTTGTGTGAGGGCTTAACTTGTGAAGGTTTAATATATTTTTTCATTAGGGCGGAGGTTTCGTATATTTTTTCATTCTTATAGCTTTTAATGTATTGATTTCAGCTTTTATCATTTTCTGAGTTTTGACGATAATTTAAGTCAGCAGAAATAAAATATTCCGATAATAGGAGACCTTTTGGCGATCGGTCAGGGAAATTGGTAAAGCCATCAGGGAAAAATCAGGGAAAAGTCAGGGAATTTGAAAATTGGTTATCAGTAGCCACCCTGATTGAGTAGATCTTCAGTTTAAGAATTCAGCTAGAATGGAATGAAATAACTCTAGCAGTTCGAGTATCTCTTCCAGTAGTTCAGATTTATACATAAATAATAATGTCAGCAGTTGGAAAGCCTTAGTACATCAACCTACTTGCATTATTGCTTTATGAATAAATTCGAAACCGATGAAAATTTTGCATTGAAGATGTCATACCAGCTGTAAGTATTATGATTAGTAGGATTCCATATTAGGAGTGTCAACACCTTAGGTTATAAAGCACTCCCTAATTTTATCTACATCCCATTACCAATCATGCCCGAGGCTGGATTCGAACCAGCCACCTTTGGATTAGTAGCGTGGTACGTTGCCAACCTGGCTACCTTGGCTGGCACATATAATTAGTCTATATCGTTAGATTAATTTTTATTCGTCAGCGCCTTGTATTAAATTTGTTAAGTTGCACCAAATAAATGTGAATGCGTTGGTATGATGGCGAGAGTACTGGCCTCCCATCCCGAGGGCCCGGGTTTGAATCTCGGCCAAGGCGTATTGGTATACTCGGTCCCTACTTGAGTGCTTTGTAAAGAGCATTCGAGTTCAGCACCCCGTCCGTCGGATGGGACGTTAAGCCGTGGTCCCCTTTGCGCCTTTCGTTAAGAGTAGGCTAATGTCGACGACGGGTTTCCCTCCACCCTTTCTCAGTTTCCTGAAAACTCCCACCTTTATCCAGTTTCCCACATATTCTCTCTGGCACCAATTACCTCCCCCAAATAACTACCAAACTAACAAACCAAACGTGTACGAAAATTGCTATACAGGACACACACTTTAAAATTACCCATTTCAGTCGTGAGTGCGTCATCAACTCCACCGTAGTGAACATAAGGCTATGCGTAAAGGTGAACTCAAATGTTGCGCGTGTGGAATGAGGGATTGGAGTGACGGGGATGTAGGAAAGGCAAGTGAAAGCTGCGCCCGGCGGGGATTCCCAGAAGCGCATTTAACCCGTTCCACGCGACAGAGGCACCTCACTACGGCCCTCCCCTCCCGAGACACACTCTCCCCTAATCCCCCCACCTCCCCCTACGTCCTTCCCGCTCGTTTTTCCTCGAGAGCAGCGCATTATTCACCTCAACCGCTCGCGAGTCGGTCCGTCGGCCAGGCGCGATTCTGCCATCGCCTCTCTCCCCGAAGCCGCGAACTCTCCCGAAGGCTCCGGAGGCTTCGCCGTCCGTTCCGAGACACCGCCGCATTGCACAGCGCTGCTGATGGGATGGCGAATCCTGAGGTAGGGTATCTTCCGCCCCTTTCTGCCAGAGCGGGCATCCCCCCCCCTAGCCTCCCCTCCTATTTCCTCCTCATCTCCTTCTGCACTCGTTCCCTGGATTCTGCACCGGAGGCTCTGCGTCTTCGGCGACTCAGTCTCTGCCTCCCTACCCCATGGTCTTGGAGACTCTCTTGGGGGCAACCGGCGTCTTCGACGGTTCAATCAACGACAGTATTTTGCCTCTCCATTCAACGTACACATGGAAGTGACCACTGCGCTTTGTGATTTGTGGATATTTCTCTCCCGAATGGACGAATATTTTTACATACCCAATTAGTAACTGTCAACGTGATAAACATATGTGAAACGCTACTGAATGACTTGAGTTTATGAACTTCTCTACTTCTAGAGAAGTAGAGTAGAGTACTGTAGAGAACTTCTAGTTGATGAAGTTCTCAACAGTAGGATTTCTATCCAAAATAGTGGCTCCAAATCCAATGTTTCGACAGTTTTCTCCGCTCTCGTTCTCAGCGTGGTCCATTTAATCCTGAGGACGGTGGAGTTAGCGTAGTAAACAGTGGAAAGATCGGGCGTGGAGCCTGCCCTAGCCGTATGAAAACCCCGGCGAGATTAATCAAATATAGGATTTCTATATAGGAGATATATTTACGATAGAAAAAGGGACCATACCTAACGTGGATAAACCAAGGGCAATCGCCGTTCAAATTTAACGTCAAATGGAGTACGACCTTTCGCAGTGTGTTGTCGTCCATTGTTTGTTTCCTTCTCCCAATTCAATGATTTTCACTCTTGGAGACTAGCAGTGGAAATTAAGTCTGTCACCTTGAGGTTCTATCACCTCAAATCAGGTCAAATGCAAGAGCCAAACCTAGGCGAAATGGACAAGCTTGGTCATGCGTGACCCTTATTGACCTGAACGAATAAATACCTAGCACCAATTAACCAATGTTAAGATATAGCCATGGAGTTACACACCCTGACTACCCACTCTTCTTTGTGACTCCTCAGGAAGTGAAATGCTTAGTATCAAATTCGAGTTTGGAAGAAATTATCCAATCGTGGTCAGATGAAAGCCAGTGTTTTCTCCTCTTTGACACCTTCATTCTGCTCGATTCACTTTGATATGTGCGGCGTGCACATTATTTCAGTTCACCTGATGATGTATGATGGCTTTGCATCGTGTTGTCCGTAACCCCGTGGTTCTCCTCGAAAATCTTACATGTGAATGAGAGTGATCTTCCATGCTCATCGTTGTGAGTGTCCGTCGACTGCACCATAATGAGAAGTTCGCCTTCCAAGCCGCCTAGGGCACCACGCAAACAAAGAATGTCGAAGAAACGGACACATAAACGAGGAAAGAAAAATCTTATTTAGAATAATACTGTAGTTTTGATTTCCAATCATATTAGAGTTAGTGGGACTGAAATGTCACATTGTGACGAAATTAACGATTGACACCCAAAATAGGATTATTATAGCCACCAGCAGAGGGTACTTTTTTCCGTTCTGCGCTGCTGTTGAAATTAAAATAAAATCGCGTGAAAGAAGTGAATATAATAGATTCAAGGAGTATTCATATTATTCATTAAGATCAAGCTTTGTGTAGTAACCATCACCGTTGATAAATAACTCCAGGAGAAGTAGTATATCTCAGTATTATGTCGTATTAATGATGGATTACGACTTCATTTCTTCTCTGTTTAAAGACGGGAATAAAGGAAGATCGCCCTCATGTCGAAGAAAAGGATAAATGGATGTCAATGCTATTTCTATTGTTTTCACGTTTTACATTCCTAACATGGTGTTAGGAAAACGTGATTCCTGTTAATTAGTTCTATGATGGAAATGAATTGATGCCTGCACGGACAATTTATTCTTGGCTTCATATGGTAGAGTCTCAGGTTCGAGCCCAGTGGCATTACGGATGTATTTCCCTTTTCTTTCATGGAGATTTATTTGGATGAATTTCCCAGAGGGCTCCAAAAGCAGGTTTCCGTCCGTCGAATGGGCCGCTTTTTTAATTCAATGTAAGAGGTTCTTGCCCTCTCGTGAATCCGGTAATGTGACCATTTTAACCTCCATGCATTGCTAACCCGTTCATGTTATTGTATGTATCTTAATCTTTTTAGTATTAGTTACTTTCTTGGAGGTTTTTCGGAGGTATAGGTTTTTAGGTGGTCCAACTTCCCGGACGACATTCATCATCAGACCTATACTAAGGCGTGACCTAAACTGAACTATTCCGGAGGCAAGATTTTAACCCGCGATCTCCAATTTCAAGGTCAACGTACAACCAGACTGGTTATCACGACGACGGTTTAATAGGTGATCGGGTTGGTGTGGTAGTACTGACCTCCCATCCCGAGGGCCTGGGTTCGATTCCCGGAAGTGGTGGATTTTTCAGTGGCAAGCTCACGCTTATAAATGCCATTTCACCGCGTCTCCCTTTTCACTCAGAAGAGAGACTTTTCCAGGAGAGAGGTGATAGGTGGGTGATGTGTTGCCCGTACCTGTGAGAGAGTCGTTGAGTTCCTGGGGTGTATTAGGACTGTAGATGCTTAGGGAAGGGTGGAAAGAAATTCACTCTTTTCAATATTCCCATTTTATATGGAAAGCTCTACGGATGGCACGCTTCCCCGTTCCATTCACATCCAGAAAAACACTGTAAGAGGTGTTCTCAAGCCGAAAAACATACGATAGTTAAAATCGAACATAACGAAGACATGAACCCGAATCTTCGGAGTGGGATGAGTCTCAATATTGATTGTACCACTTCTAACCCAAGTTCCAAACTTTCTTGCAGTAGACTTTTCAAATCAATACCCCTTATTACTTCATTACCACCTGCGACTAATGTGTACTTATCCACTCGTTTCTCTGTTGTTATGCTCATTGCAAGATGCTATATGTATTTAAAAGTATATTCAGTTCCCGCCCGAAATCGTCATCGGTTTTTATATCCAAGACTTTCTAATAATAAATTGCGATAGAGTGAATATGGGTAGTGATAGATTTTTTGCTGTCAATTATTCTTTCTTTTTTAAATCGAAAAATTGCCTTTTACTTTTTTTTCTTGAACAAGAAAGAAATGCCACCAATTCAAAGGATTAATATGAGACTATCAGGGTTTATTTCACCCTGTTCAAAATATTAATACGTGTAACCCAAAGGAGAAAGTATCAACATTTAGTTATTTTCATTCCATAGATTGTTAAATAATGAGAGGCGTTAGAGAATTATTGTAGTGGTTATTACCCGTCATCGAGTTGGGAAGACACAAATGTATTTTACCCTTCTTGGCTCTTTTTTTAGATCCACTCTCTCACCGAATTCATTCCTTCCTCTTCCTCACTTGTCCATTCTCTCATGTGTTCCCAAAATTTTTTGAGCAAAAAGGGCGCTTAATTTGGTATGATGCTTGAAATTTGCCGCTATAAACGTTTAACATTTTATATATCGTCACAATTATTGATTATGTAGACTCCTAAACAATCAAAGCGGTATTAATCAATAGAGTGAAACATTTTCTGGTAGAAATGGCCGCCATTAGATTCACGTGAACTAAAAATTTTGGCATTAGTACTCTGTGTGATAACTTTCAATGAATTTCCTTTCCTGTATGTATATTAACGACATTCGTGGCTGTTCTACCTCCTCTACTTCAGGCATCCGTCAGAAGTGAAGCGTTCATTGGCAGCGCGATATTTCTATTCAGTCTCCACGTAATCGGCCTTTTGAGACGTTTTGGGTGTCATGGGCGTGACTAACAATAAGTCCTTCGTCACGAAGGCATGGCCTTTTCTCTCCTCGAAGTTTCGGAGATCAATTTAAATTCTGTATTGAACGCGGAGTAACCTTGTGGAGATCGATGTATACGCCGAATAGGTCCTAATTCTAAAATTGGTTCCTTTGATGGACTGTTTTTGTACAACTTCCCCGAAATAAAAACTCACTTAGCCAACTCACCTGTTAAAACTAAATTGTTTTCTCGGAATCAACCCACGCCCTTACTTCCGTTTGATGTGACGGTTTAGGGTGGACGAATAAGAGTTGCTGTCTCATTTCTATTATCTCTAGGCCTCTATATTTCTATAATCTCTGGCCTGGGCCTGGGAAAATTCTAGACCTGATTTGATTGAGTGATAGGCTAACACCTAGCTTACCTAGTAGGATCAGTACCTTAGTCATTTTTCTCCCGTACCATATAAGGACCCAATAAACAGCATTGCAAAGGGATAGGTAGGTGAAATATTATTAGTCTCTGGTGCATGATGCATATATTAACAACCAATCCCTTTATTACCATATAGATACTAACCATCTAACTGCTTGTGACTCTATTATGAAACATGCCTCCATGTTGTAGCCTGTTTGCATGTCAATGGTGCATGTTTGGTGATCTTCATCCCCTGCCACATACCCTCACGGTGACTTACAGGTGATTGCATAGATCTAGAGATAGATGAATACATTACTACTATTATTATCCAACCGGTTTCAACACACAGGTGTTATCATCAGGGAATCAGTCCCTGATGCTAACACCTATGTGTTGAAACCGGTTGGATAATTAAATTCGTGTGGAAAAAACAAGGTTTATTCTTATTGTTAAGTATGGAAAAATTTCGTAAAGTTAAGGCCGAGGTTGTTTTATTGTTACGTCAAGAGTTTACTAATCCCGTTAACTTTTCGAGATAACTTAAAAGAGACAGGAACATTATTATTCAGTTTTGGGAAACCAAAATGCCTTTGGAATATGACCAGATTTCTTTCATTGTACTAATCCTTGGGATCAAATTTGCAACTTCTAATATCACTGTGAGAGATAAAGATCAAAATACGAAAAATATGACATTCTAAAAAGTCGAAAGATGTTGCTAAAAACTAACGCAGGAAAGCATACATTCAAGCGTTACGAATATTGATATCATTTTAATATATTCGGAAGAAACGAGAAGCGCAGGGATATAGTGAGGGTTTTAGGACGTTGGAAGAAGAGCGATCATAGAAGAGGGAACTGGTGTCAGGAGTGGTAATAATAAGGATTAATGAATATTTTGCGATGAAAATTGGTATCTTGGCAATTTAGATCAGAAACCTGGTTTAAAAGAAAAAACGGATGAGAGAACATTCATCTTCCAGAGAAGGGTGGAAAATAGAAGGCGCTTGAAGAAAAAGATGAGTCTGGGAGTGATAATTACAGCAAAATAGGGACTAAAATTTCCATAGAAGTAGAAAAGGTACAGGAAAAGCGGTTGTAATGGCCATTATTGAAAACAACTGCAAGAGAAAGAAGGGTAGTATGCATGAGGCGCACGTGAAGAATGCAATTATAATTTACGGGAACTAAGATGTCAATCAAAAAAGACAATACTTTATATTTAACCGAAATCTACCTAGTTCCAAAGTCTAGTATCATCAGCAACTATCCCGGCGGTGAATGGCCACATCTGACTGAGTTGATTCTTTGAAAATGCATTGTGGGTGGCAATGAACTTAGAGATAAATATTTCAAAAGATACGATAAATATTGTCGCACTGATACTCTAAAATGATGATTTAAGGTTTCCCTTGTTTGTAAGGGAGTGTCACGTTTTTACAGCCTTTTTATAGTTATTTGCGACTTAGGCTCATAAATATAGTTTTTTTCACTTTATTCAAATGCATTTTCTCGGAAAAAAAAGCTGCGTAAATAGTATCAGCTGATGGAAAACTTAAAAAAAGAAGTTATTACTATTCAATAGCTATTTATGTTTAATTTTCACTAAGTGATATTTTGAGGTTACAATTTATTATCGGCCCTGCAACCAGAGGAATACTCATTGACCCACCGAAGTCAGCTTGATGCATTAGCAACTAGCCGACTTTGGCTCAATGCTAATTTAAAATAGGAACGCGACGCTCAAATATTAATTTATTCTTAGAATTTCCACTCTGGCGTGTACGCCTTTCCTTTGCCGGCCGCGGTTGCAACATGGTAACGCACTGTCCTTACAACCCAAGGATTTCGGGTTCATATTCCGCCCGGGGGCTGGATGTTTCTTGTCCTAGGATCAAAATCTTAGGTAAGACAGTACCGTGTACACTTAGTCGTTGGAGTATCTAAAAACTCAAGACTACAACCTCTTCTCTCTGTTCTTAAGATATTCAACAAATCACCTTAGGCAGGTTGTTTGGCTTGAGTATAAAGGTCGCAATATTCTTTATCTCCTGGTTCTACCCTTGCTTTCATTAATAATGCCTCTCTATACCTCTCTATTTGCGAGCCTCCATAGCCGAGGTATCGTAGTCCTCATCGCAGGCCTGGCCACAGCCATTAAATATACTCGAAATTCCTCGGGCATCGTGGACGTTTTTGCTTCACTCGCAAATAAAGCGGGAGGATAAGGTTGAGGAAAGTAATAATGAACGTTTATTTACCCCAAGTGACCTCGAAGTCGCAGAAGAATAAATTTTCAGTATGAAATTATGGTTCTTTTGTTGGAAATTTATAGCTCTTTCGTGGCAAAAGAGGATGAAATACAGGGAATTACTGTCCAAGAGTGTGAGAGCCGGAAGTTGGATGCATGTTGAATGGCTGACTACTTGAAGTAATTGCATTCATGGAATTTGAGGACGCTCTTAATAGCTATTTGGGGGAAGCAACTGGCAGCTGAGGTCATTTTTGCCGTTTTTAGTAGGTATAGCTGGGTATATGCGTAGAGGTAAGGTTGTTTATGGGACTGAGGAAGGGTAGAGAGAAACACGTCGTCGGCATTATCCTGTTGTTGACGAAAGACACAAAGAGGACCAAGGCTCTTTGATCCATCGTGGACGGACGTCACATCCCACGGATGGAGTTACGGAACTAGAAGTGCTCTCCACATGGTACTGAAGCATGGATCGGTATACCCATGAAAAAATCTCTGCCCCTCCGGGATTCGAATCTACGCACTCGAGATGGGAGGCCATTTCCCTAGCCACCACATCAACCTGATGATGCTGACAAATGAGATAGGACAGAGATGATTGGAATGGGAACAAAAAAAACTGTGCTCCATGAACAATTATTGAAATAATCATAATTTATCGACGCATAAAAGCTGAAATTTTAATTATATTTTCTGTAAAATAAGTAAGGTGAAAATAACTGCTGGCATGTTATCCTATAATTAGAAGATATTAGAGAAAGGTAGAAGGGTATGACGAAAAAAAGTATTGGTTGGTTGAAGATATATTGAGGGTCGTTGCTGAGGGGGGAATATTAGGTATAACACTATAGTTTTTCATTCTATTTTTATTAGGGAAAAAGGGGGTTGAAGAATACACATTCCAGATAGTGCGAAGGAAAGTCAAATTCATGTATGCCAAACCGAAGGTGGATTTTTTATAATTTATTATTAACAGCATAATCGTTGATCGGTACAGAGGCTTCTGGCAACAATCATTCGTAAATGAGAATTATTCCTTAATCATCGATAATTAAGGCTATCAATTACTATTACTCATCAGTCTCTGCCCATGGGAGATATTATTCTGAGCTTTCTGGTCATGAAGAAATTTGTGTGCATTCTAATATACTTACTAACTTTTGTGAATCATGTTGCACCCGTACCAGCATAGTTCTTTTCGATTTCGAAAATTTTTAAATGGTGTTTGAAAATATAAACCTGATCCTCGATCTATATTTCCTCTCGATCTCGATCAAGATGGCTTGCCTCTTTGAAAAAACAATTTTGGCTCAATATCGTTAAATCGATATTATAATAGTGCATACTTACAATTTTCTTGCTACTCTGACATTATCAACGACAGCCAACGCCAGCCAAGTGCATGGATTCCGGCGCAAGCCGGCGACTGCTGTTTGATTGTGCTTCCTCCCAGTTCCCTTGACTTGGATTTTTCAAATGCACTCCTCGGAGGCACACGAGTGTGAATGGCATCTTGTTCTTTTTTATGCCTCTCAGTATTGCACGCACCCGTTTTAAACTAGTTTCGCAAGTTGTGTAATTGTCACTCGGGGGTACAAGATATACCGTCACGCGCCATTTCCTCCTAAGATGACGCAAGACGTCTTCTTTTAGCAAAGGCTTAAGAAGGTGCAAGGGCAAGGGCCTAGCCACGTTGATACACCGGTTCCCGTCATATCACCGAAGTTAAACAACGTTGGGCCCGGAAGGAGGTTGGATGGGTAGCCCCCCTCCATACCTCTACCGTGGTGCTCTTGTCCCCTGTCTGCAAGTGGTGGGCAGGTCAAATGTGGGTCGGCACAATGGATCTAAAGAGGTCTAAGTGCCAGGAGGGGCTTCAGAAGGCCCCCGCCCACCCCTCCAATTGACATTTATTTTAAGAAGGTGCATTGTTTCAAGCATTGACCAGATATGTAAGATGTAGATGTGGCATGGACTAACGGGAAAATGCATCAATATCGAAAATAAGGCCATATGGCGTTATTTCTAAAGAACAGTATATTAGACACCTTCATCATTGGTATCGATCGTTAATTTAATTATATCGACGGCATCCCTCACGTCGTATTACATGTAATATTAGTCACATCATCTTTATGGCGTTAATCACCAATATTCTATGTATCTAGGGGAAGCGTTTGTGCGATGGTCAAAAGCTAATGCCAAAGTCTCTGGCTCGAATCCCGGCTGTGGGAGAGATTTTTCTGCGGTATCCAGATCCACTCTTGAGTCCACACTTGGAGATCATTTTCCAGCTTATTAGTCCACCCTTTGATGAGCTATTGAAGAGTGAACTCCTTTGTTCATTTGTTAAAAGTGAGTTAACGCCGGGTGGCCCTCCATCCTACTCCGCACTCAAAACTCATACCCTCACCAGTCACTTCCACCTTTTTGCTACCGATGACCTAGGCTATCAATCGACTTCCTTAGACACATAAAACTACTCCACCGATGTCCTACTCCTACTTTTCGCCGGGTCACAGGTGTTCCCCGAGAGGAAGATGAATTCCGGGTTATCACAAGGAGCTGTTTGTTCCTGACTCAAATATCGTACAACGATACTTTCTACACCCTTTTGTACAACTAAAGTAGCCAATTTTGTTTCAGAAGAATGCTTCTTTCGGCACATGACGTCAGAACTTTCGGGGATATCGGGGAATCAAGGGCAGAATACGAAAAGGGGATCATTTTGGCCTCTTTTGCAATCTTTCCGTAATCTACAAGCAAGACGATGATTTTTCGGGAGTGGTAGGAAGCTATAAATTGACTAAACAAATAGAGAATTAACATTTTTTATGGCGTTGAAGATAATTGATTGCTGAAACACCACAGACTTGTCTTTTTATTTGGAATGTTTTACTTCAAAGAAATGAAATGGAGTCATTTTATACACATTTGTCCCCTTGACTTGAAATAACGACTGCAGTCATTATCGATGAACATTTTGTATAACGGAGGTTAAGGGAGAATATCACTACAAGAAATAAAGGGATACTTGGACATAGCCTAAGTCATATACCTCTAATTGTTATCTGCATTGTTGTTCTGTGAATTATTCAGCCCAACAAAATCAGAGAGAAGAAGAGAAGGAATTATTTTATTTTGTGAGAATCCTTTCCGTGACTAATTTCACAGCTGGGTGTTTGCTCATTCCGTAGGCATCTAATTCAAATGATAAAAGGATCGGATTGGTTAGGATTTTTGTGTAGTGGAGATATTACGATAGTTTAAGCGATGTGTCCAAAACGTTAGAATCATTCGGTTTGGGATCACTATAAACTCGTTTATTGAGGGAGAGATTTGATCTGCTGAAGGAAATTAAGATGAATGTGCAGTTTTCATAAAGATGCTAAAACATTGAAGAATTCCTGCATGCTATGGTAGATGAGATATTTGCATATCTATTTATCTAAATGTTAACTTGAGGTAGTGGGTTGTTTTATAGGTAAAGCCATGTTTTCTTAGTGAATTACGTAAGGGGGAAACTTGAGCTCCAGTAATACCTTTGTTCACTCACTCTGGTAATGTTTATTGGTGTGGGGTCTCCCCCTGCCACACACCCTTGCGGTTGATTCAAGGGCACAGTGTGGATCACGGGCGAATGGCGCCAATGACCTTGGCTTCCTCTAGCAACTACTCTCACTTCTCACGTCAGGGAAGTGCATGAAGTACGTATTTCCACGATGGCATCGCAATTGCGACTTAAGCCGTCACCTGTGACGCAAATGATTGTTGTGTTTGTTTGGAATACCATTTTACTCTTCAGTTACAGCATGGAATGAGGATTACGCAAAGCCCTTTAAGCGTTTTATTATTTTTTTCAAAGCCTCCACTTAGAGCCGGCATGTTTAGTCCATATACCTTCTCCATTTTCCTTAACGGCCATTCCAGTACACCGCATAACAATAGCAACACAGCTCCAACAATAGCGGTTAAAATTTATTTCCCTCGGAAAAGGCGTATTACTTGCCCCGTTCAACCATTTTGGTGTCCCATTATGATAGTGGCAACGACCCGAGATTACAGCTTAAAAACTAGGGCGTAACCCCCGGCTGGTTCCTTCAGATTCCGTCAAGACAGCTATGTAAATAGCCGCGCGCATTGTTGGCGATAATAGGAGCAATTGCCCTGACGGAGCCGCCGATCTCTTGCCACATCACTGTTTTCATACTTTCTGTTGACAGGATCTCAATGCCTCACCGGGAACAATCGCGTTGACAATGCCATGAAAGAGGGATTATCTGCAAATAAATCCACTTGATGCAATGTTTACCCAGCAAAAAGAAAGGCCGAGCTCCTCTTTACGTTTTTTCATTTCCAAGAAATGCAGTGAAAGAGGTACCTAAAAGCTCGTTACAGCAGGGGATCGCCTCTTTTTCGCACATTTACCCTGCTGTTAAGGATAACTAAGCACGGTTGCGTCCACGTCCCCAACTCAATTAATTTTTAACGATGCTCAGCTAAGGTGCATGCAAACTGCGCGGTGGGTTGGAAACTGCCCAGCTCAGTGCGGTATGTACGTAAATGCCTCCACTTCGTCCACGGGTTTGGATGGACATTCACGATAATTAGGGTGCCAACACGAAGCCACTAAAGGCTTTCCTCCCAGGCGACTATCTACCCAAAATCTCCAAGAACTCAACACCATTTTCTCCATTTTCAAGAACTCGACTCAAGAATGCGAGGTTGACGACGCAACGCGAGTCAACGCTCAGCTGTTTTGGCCCGTAGGAGGAGAATCTCACGTTCCCCGCTCACGTGCCGACTGCCGCAACCCATCCGAGAGTGGATGGAGAGAAGGCTTCTGCCTTGAGGCTCACGAAAGGAAAGGAGATGGCATTCGGCCGGAGAAGGACGTTCTACCGGTGCCGGCCGCATTGGTCCTTTAACTGTCCATTCTTATCTTCTCAACCGAACGGCCTACATGACCAGATACAACAATGGTGCTACGTTGTGCAAACAATCCAATTTGTTGAGTGGATGAGGGAAAACGCATTGTGTAAATGAGATAAGGGCGTTGACTTAACTCATTATTATTCCAGAATGAGGACGGTGCACTGAGTCAAAAGCCTACGAGCTGTTTTTACCCTAAAAGCCAGATGCAGGTTCTAAAAGAAACTCTTAGAATATCCATATACATATTATTTTCTCTCTGGCCACGGGAGTCAGTTTGATGGCTTTAAGCATGGCTACCTTGGGCTCGACACCTGCTCGGGGCATGAATACTGTGGCCCTGATGGGAAGAGACGAAGGGTAGATGGTTCGACATAACTTTGGCAGTCAGAGAACCTTGAAAACTGATCCTCTTTCTGCCTTATCACAAAACATCAATCACGACAAACAAAAGCGTTGAAACCGTAAAGTATTTAGGTGTAACAATCACGAAAGATTTATTATGGGGAAAATTAGCTTATCCAGGAAATATGCGGTCAACCCAAGAGAAAGCAAGAATTCATTGAAAGGGTACTCAGAAAATGTGACGAGAAGACAAAAGAGCGATGTTACTTTTTACTAGTTAGGCCCCACCTTGAGTATGGGATCCGAATGAATTAGGTTTGATCAGAGAACTAGACAGTGTGCAGCGTAGAGCAGCTAGGTTCCTTAAAAGGTGTTACGATAGGTTGAGTAGTGTATCAGAATTAATACAAGAATTTGGGTGGAATATTATCAGGGCGTAGGTTAAAGTACAGATTAAATCTCTTACAGAAATCCAAATCGGATAGCTCTACTGAAAATGTTAGATACATTTTAGAAACCCTACGTACTATGCTAGTTTCAAACAGAAAAATAAGATTAGAGAGACAGACTGTCGTACCGATAGATTCAAAATTAAATTTTTACCCCGCACTATAAGAGAACACAATAGGCAGCATAGCAAAGGGATAGGCCGGTGAACTATTGTTAGAGTAGTCTGTCGTGCATGATGCAGGTATTAACAACCAATTCCTTAATTACCATGTAGATACTAATTATCTAGCTGCATGTGACCCTATAATCCAACATGTTCCCATGTTAGATTATAGGGTATACTATACACTATTGACAAGACTAGTTCCTTGTCAATAGTGCATGTTTGTGATCTTCACCCCCTACCACACACCCTCGTGGTGGCTTGCAGGTTATTGCGTAGATGTAGATGTGCATAACATATGCTACCATGTGATGGGAAAATTATTTTCAAATAACATACTCCTTGCATCAACTATTTTCATCATGAAATTCACCAATTGCCTGTTCTTATAGTATTATACATTTTTGCTGGCGATTCGATATTATTTAAACAATTAAAATATGAATCGGACTGGTTATATTGCATCATAACACCCCTCAACCGGTAACATTTATCTTTCACTAAAATAGTATCCTTAAGTCTTCTAAAAAATAGTAATAGAGTTCACTTTAATAAGCATTATTTCGTATCAGAAGCTATGAGGTGAAAAAAGAGTGGGTTACGGGGTATTT
The DNA here is from genome assembly GCA_933228895.1 of Platycnemis pennipes. Lineage (NCBI taxonomy): Eukaryota > Metazoa > Arthropoda > Insecta > Odonata > Platycnemididae > Platycnemis > Platycnemis pennipes. Next base: position 118,081,751 of record OW121854.1, on the reverse strand, counting down.
GCCTCATTAAGCTAATGAATAAGTTTATAAGAGTGAACTTGGGGTTGTAATGACATGTTTTCTACTCATCAATGATGCACCCGTGGTTTGGGGTACTCTTCTGCCGCTATCATTGTGCAGGGAACGATTTTCTGATAAGTTTTTGTTCTTTTTACTGAATATTTATTGTGAGATTGATGCTTCAAGTCCAACAATATTAAAACCATACACTTAGTACGAAGTGGTTTGTGTTAAGTGCTGGAAATGAAGGATTAGGGCTCTGGTTGTTTAATTTTAAATCTTGCCATCTTCTGAGACCATTAGGTCAGATACCACCGAGTAAACACATCCCATAGGTTATCTAGAGGAAGCCTTTTTTGTGCGGCCCGTTTGCACCTCAAGCAAAAACAAAATTCCCAAGAATTATACGTGCCCACAGTCACAGAAGAATCAATACGATTCAAATTTCCCGTTACGACCGATAATCTGTCTTTCGTTGTTATTTCATTCCGGCATTCCTTGTATGTTTACTAAAGGCATATTCTCCCTCAGTCTGGTGAGTTTCATTAAGCATTACTTTCCTTTAAGAGTAAATTAGATGGGAGTTATGACGAGGAAAAATGTTTTACAATTCCGGCGTTATGGGAAAGTTGAGAATTTTTAGCGTTAGTTGGAACAAAATGTACATTTAAGAAAAAAAAATTAAGTACCTGTGAGGCGATAGTTGAAATTCAATGAAGAGTAAGGTCATATGTGCCACCTTATCCTAATCAATAGAAGACTATCAATCAATCAATGGCTTAACGCCACGATATTTCATGATTCCAATTAAACAGAAAATGTATTCAATAGGCACGTTTCGTGACACTAAAATCTTCGGGAAAATATCTTTATCCGTCTCGTTTCCCATTCCTGAAGGTGTTCTCGTACAATAAAACTTGGAAATCATGTCGATTGAATGAATCTATAAAATAGATATGCACTGCTTTAAATATGCTCATGTGCATGCAATTCATTGCACATGAGCATATTTTTTTATGAAATTACACAAACCGTCAGCCTCCGTCATAGCTCAATCAAACCAACCAACTTTATCAGTCGTTAAAATAACATCATAACATCTTTAAACAGATTACGCGTGGATATGTAGTATTAGTTTCCTAAAAGATTTGGTTCGTCTTTGTCCATCTCCTATCCAAGATGTCTTTGTCATATTCCTGAAACTTTCGGAACTATTATCGTGGAGGATGGTTTTTCATTGAGCTGAAAGGTTAAAATTGAGTACGGTTAACAAGGAGGAAAGAAAGGTAAATTTTTTAAGGAATAAGGTAATTTAATCTAGTGTGAAAGGGTTATTTTACTAGAGGAGAATAGGTTGTTTTGGTAAGGGAGGTAGGTTTATATACTATTGAAGAGAGTAATTTTATTAGGGTAGAATCATTCCCTTATTTTGTTAAGGTGGTGACTTAGACATGGCCCTCTCATAAAACTCGTTCCGAGGTTATTCTGTCTATATATTTATATAGACAGTATATATATATTATTTTTATTCTGTCTATATATTTATATAGACAGTATAATTTTTGATTTGAATTGAGGCACACGCACGCCTGTAAGAAGACGCTGCCGGCGGTCGTCATCCGAGTGAACTTACAATCGTAGTATATCCTTTCACCGGATCGAATTGAGAAGGAAAACTTCCACTGATCCTCTCTGATTGGTCGACGGCCTTACATGCGCGCGTTCCCCATAACGTCACTCCAAGAGAGAGGGAAAGTCAGAATCGGCCGCGAATCGACTTTTCATCGCGTGTCGCAATCCGATCCCTCGCGATGTAGAAATGTCTCGAGGAAAAATGTTCGCCTTCTCCATCCGCGTATTTCGGCTGTTCCACACCCAGTAACCTCGGGCCATGGTGCTTCAAGCGATGGCCTGCCCGAAGCGATGTTTCTGTCCCTCGAAGGCGTCCCGTAATTTGAGTCCTTGGAGGCGCGAGGGCGTGGCTTCCATTGTGTGGTTCCAGGCAAAATGCCCAGAATGCGATCCACATGAAACAGTTATGATATTAATACCACTGAATGAGTTAACAAATACTGACGAAAGGGCTGGTCGATAAATTATGTGACATTAAAGAAGGAAGGGTCTAAACGTACTATCGCAATATCGACGGAGGGAGTCCAGCCTTCTGTTAAATCTGTAGAAAGGTAATAATAAATTCATTGTTTGTAAAAATAATCATTATGATTGAAAGGTAAATAAGTCAATAAATAATACGTAATAAGAGAAATAAATAAGATATTTTTATAAAGAATATCAGCTTTATCAATTACGGAAAAGAGAACTTTCTTTGTCAGAGTTACGTAATTTGATACTCTTTGAAAATTTTACGGGTCATTTTAGGGGAGGATAGTAGGGGAGGATAAGTGGAAAATCAGCGTTAGGTAATAAATATGAATGGACCCAAGAAATTTCACTAGTCTCCCAGTGTGGCGCGGTCGGTCTTGCCTTGTAACAAACAACGGGTCGCGTGATCACATCTCGCTTGGGGCATTCAAAAGGTGATTGTTATGGGGTTAAATCTTGCGTTGAGGTTGTGCAAAACGGTGAATCATAACATTGGCAGTTTTAGTGCCTTAAAGTCAATTTTTTTATGCTGGCAAGTACTTTAGCATTAAATTATTTAGCTACTCTGCTTAACTTAATGGCTTTATGTGATAGTCACACATTTTGCGTCTCTCGCTCATTGATTAATTGATGGGAATTTGTCATTAAAATGGGATGAAAGAATGTGCCAATATGAAAAATACCAGAATTGATGATTAATGATATTTCTGTATCACATACCAATTAACGTTCTCAAGCTGAAGTTGTTGTTTAGCTAGCATGGATTTTTCACATTTGTAGCTCACGCAACATAATTATGCATCAATCATCATCATGTCAAATACAAGGTGTATCGCATGCTCAAAATAACCATTTTCTTTCAACAGTTGAGTTTAGTTTACTAACAACATTTAGTAAATGTATCCGTCTTGAATTTTTGCAGTAGATGTAACGACTGCTTCAACCTATAATCCGAGCGTAATTATATTCTATTTTATATTAGATTTTATGTACTTATTCCCAATTGAGTACAAGTAGAATAAACGAGTTCAATGCGGAACTTTAGGGAGCCTCGAAGGTTAAAAGCTGTTTTGAGGTTACTATCAAATACATTTTCATGCATTGGAACTTATCACAAAATAAACCAACAAATGAATTACATAACTTAACGAAATATTCCATATTATCACAAGAAAATAGCCAATCTTTTACATTTTTAGAAAATAAAATAAAATTAAAAGCCTTTTTTCATGCAGAAGTTAATTTTTTAACATATTTGGCCCAACATATAAAAAACTTCTCCTTAACGTTTTTGGCTTGGGCAAGTATAACAATTACCTTCGTAGGCTCAATGAGTAATGTAATAATGTGTTTTCAACGGAAATTTTGTTACCACTCCTCAAAAGTTAAAGTCTCGGCACTTTGTAAGAGTATAAATTCCAACCTAATTCTTTAATCGATTCGATCACTATGCTAAACCAATTACAATACCTTTTTCCACAGCCTAAACTGCTCTCCGCAGCAGGATGTTTAGTCCCTCGTCTTAATATGGAGCCCATATTCAAGCCGTAAGTTCTTTGAAGGGAACAATAAACATTCGGTCGGCTAGTAGGAATTTTTGGGGTATTATGTCGGGCGATTGAAATTCGAGGCCGCGCGCTGAGAGATGAGGATTTCGGGGAATCCTTCGTGGACTCGGAAGAAGAGCGGTAACCTCTTTAAGATGTAGCTTGAGTCGTGCGTTTACTCTCGAGCGAGGGAAATCCCTGATTACGTAGGCACATGCGTGCAAACATGCGCAGGCACACCTTGTCCTCGTGGGCAAGTGCAGCGCACTCAGGTCGCAAGGGGAGGGGCGTGAAGCAGTGACGCGCGTGAATCGAGAGAGCACGTATTTGTTGCACGTATAGTGTGTCCGCGGCTGTAAGAGGGTGGGGAGGTGAGCACTTGGATTCCCATTCCATCCTCGTGCGGCGTTGCCGAGGAACTGCCAGATTCAATTTCCCCGTCGCCGACATTATAGAGTGACGGGCACGGGAGATGTCTCAGGATTCAGGTCGGAATAGTGGCTCTCTTCTCATCCTGAGGGACCGGGCTCAAATCCGACAATAGTATAGGTTCCTCCAGTAGTACTCGTCCTCAAGTTGAACACTGTGTCGGAATCTACATCTGCGTAATACCATGCTAGCCGCCGCAATGGTGTGTGGCGGCGGGTGAACCATCACCAGACATGCATTATCAACTAGAGATATCACTTACTACCATACACACATGCAAAAGAATTACCCCGCTTAAACAGTAATTATATGAAACCAAGAGCCACAATACTAACTCACCGAGGAAAATATTAAGAATGCAGTTACGAGGCATGTGGCATTTTAGCTATAAATGCACTATGGTTAGGTGACAAAGTAATAAAATAGTTTTTAATTAGGTAGTCATTTCTCTACATTATTACATTATATTTCCTTGAGCATGTATGAATAAGTAGTATTAAATGTTTTAGAGTCTATTAACACTAGAAGGTCCGATAGCGGTCAATTGACCGTTCGCAACTTTCTTATCGTCCTCACTCAAAAAGTAATTTTTGTGCGGATCTGATTTTTTTTGACTTTTAATATTTTAGGGGCATAAGCCACTGTGTGAAATATTTTGTAAAATTAACAAGTACTTTTGGCACAACAAGCGGGTCTAACTACAAGGTCCGCGAGCGGTCAATTGACCGCTATTGCATTTTAAGCGTTTCCGTTGACATCAGGCACGTTTCCTACCTAATATGGGTCCTAATATCTAGTTCTATCATAATAAACGATCATAATCATGGGTTTTATACTAAAAAAATCGTTTTTCTTTCATTTATTGCTGATTGAGGGCCATAACTGTTGAAGCTTTGTTTCAAGTTCCCGAATAAAATTCCCCCACCCCACCGCTCGCTACCACGGCAGTGTGCAGTGCATATTCACACGCTTGGACCGATGCATGTCTGGACATGACTTTGTTGAGCGTGTCTCAAGCGCTTTCCTCCTCCACTTCATCTTCAAGTGAAGCTAGCAACGAATCTGATACGGAGCTTCCCGAGGAGCTGCCTAAACCTTCCACTCCATTTCCTGGTAAGTTCGCTAAATATTTGATTGAGTTACATTGCGGTGAGCAGATAATGATTCTATATTACTTTTCTGTGATCAGGAAACAGTACCGGTATTCGGAAGAGGGGTCGTGCGGGAAGTGCGAGCAGAAAAACAAGTAACAACGAAAAAGTGAGTATCTTTTTATTACCAAAAATATATTCTTGATAAATTCATTTTAATTTATAACACTTAACTGTTTTTTTGTATAGGAGTCAATGACTTTCCACCGTCACAAACACATCGGAGAGGTAAACGTTTGAAGTCTTGTCCTGAAACAGATCACGCTGACTTACCCACCGATGATGATGACGAAGGAAACCAGCATGATGTTGAGATAAGCGGCGGAGGTGATGCTGAGGAAGACTTGCCAAACGACGTTGAGGAACCTAGAAGATCAAAAAGAGTTAAGAAGAAATCCAAAGATAACCAAGTCACAAGGCTAGATATTGGGGGTACAGAAACAGCCAATGATAGCACAGTTTGAACTCGAATTTCGCCTAGAGATCATGCTGGAAGACGTGGTGAAATGAATGTTCTAAGAGAATCAGGGGGTGCCACTGGCTACGCCAAGCAGCACTTGGAGGAAAATTCTTACTGGAGCGCGTTGAAGCTTTTTCTGACGGAACCTATTCTTAGGCTAATAAAAGATTGTACTGAAAAAGAAGCTCAGCGAGTTCTAGGCGATAAATCGTGGTCACCGTCTTTAGAAGAGATCGACGCGTTTCTCTCTATTTTGTATGCACGTGGGGCTTGTGTAGCTCAATCAACCCATGTTCATGATCCGTGGCACACGCAATGGGGCCAACCATTTTTTTCGGCGACAATGTGTAGAAATCGGTTCAAGGAAATCATGAGATTTTTACGTTTTGATGACAGGGCCAGCCGTGCTGCCCGTAAACAAACCGACAAATTTTGCTTGGTATTGGAATAAGTTTGTTGAAAATTGCTTAGCATGCTACAGACCTGGCAAAAGTATTACTGTTGATGAGCAACTGTATCCGACAAAGTGCAGGTGCCCATTTTTACAGTACATGGCAAATAAACCCGATAAGTTTGGGATTAAATTTTGGATCGCTACTGATGCGAAAATCAGGTACGCGCTCAATATTATTCCCTATGTAGGCAAAGATGAGGCAAGGCCCAGTACAGAACGTGTCGGCGAAAAAATTTTCAAACAACTTGTTGAGCCTTACCTAAACAAGGGCAGAAACGTCACAATGGACAATTACTTTACCTCCTTGAATCTTGCGAAAGAACTCAAGAAGAAAAAAACTAGCCTTGTAGGGACGCTAAATCGAAATAGAAGAGAAGTACCGCCTACTTTGAAGAAATTTGGTGATTCTCGTTTTAGCACTGTTATCTACCTATAAGCACGAAGAAATCACCTTGACCAGTTATCTATCTAAATCTAACAAAAACATCCTAGTTCTTACTAGTATGCACCCCTGTGTACAAATTGACGGTGAGACGTAGAAAAAAAGCCAGAGACGGTACTTTTTTAAAATAAGACAAATGCGGAGTCGATACGGTTGACCAAATGACTCGTAAATACAGCGTTCGGTCTGGCACACGGCGATGGCCCGTGCATGTTTTCTATAACATCCTAGATCTAGCCATGATTAATGCTCATTCATTGTACAAGCTAGTATTTAACTCTAATGTTTCACGTACATCTTTCATTTTGGGAGTTGCAAAAGAAATGTCAAAGACTTACGTAGAAAGTAGAAAAATGCAGCGTGTAGCAGACGTCGATCCTCCTGACTCAGGTAGTCGCAGGCAGTGCCAAATTGGGCTCTGTAAACAAAACAAAACAAAGAAGTCATGTAACAGATGCAAGAAACGTATGTGTGGTAAGTGTGAAAGTGATATCAGGGTTTGCAAGAAATTCTAGGAAGCCTAGAAATACAATAGACTTGCCTCTTAGAGGTTACGACTTTTTGTTACTAAAAATTTTCATTTTTATGTCTCCTAGTAGCGCTAATATAATATGTACAAGTTAATATTTTCAATTTTTTTATCTTTTACGTTTTATTTACATATAGAATATGACACTAAGCAAAAACCTTTGTTACTTACCTCAAGAACAAAAACCATGTACTTTCGTACACTGTTAAGTATTTTTTTTTGTTCTGTTCCTGAAAAAAAATTTAATGTAGTGGAAAGCTTTATGTAAAATGTCTTCTAGTAGATAACAACAAAGTAGAAATATGTTAAACAAATCATACTTACCGTTTAAAGCAACTTTTGTACTCACCTGCAAATTTGCCATGTTCTCTGTGACAATCACTTTTTCACTAGAAAATCTTCTGTCGAGATGTTATTCTTACTTTGCTGTGTATGATGATTTTCACTTCTTAAAAACCAGTGTTTTAAAACATTTTTATGTAATTGTGTTATAAAAGAAGATATCTGTACATTTTTTTTAATAAATGAAAAAAAATGGAAAGAAAATGAAATTATTTCCGACCAATTCCATTTTATGAACTGTAAAACCACTCTAATCCGCCTAAAATCCAACTATAACCGGGTTCAAGAGCCAAAATGTAGTAATAGAAAAGTTCATGACGTAGAAAAACAATAAAAAGGGACATCTTAAAGCGCGAATGCAGCGAAGTCCTTCTAATAACGCATAGCGGTCAATTGACCGCTCGCGGACCTTGTAGGTAGGCAACATACCCCGGACCTTCTAGTGTTAAAAAATTTTTACATTCTAATTTCTATATCAAAATCCACAATATATTTTCCGATTCACTCATGCATGTACCTTCGCTGTAATGTACCGTTAGGGAAAAAATTAGGTGATTTTCTAATAATTTTGCTACAGAATATGCAGTTTCGCAAATTCGAGAATCGGTCCGACCTATGAGGAACTAAGATACGGTCTTCAGATAAAAATTCCTTTTTTTTAAAAAGGGAAAAAATTAGTTGATTCTTCTAATGATTATACCGCATAATGTGTACTGTTTCGCAAATACGAGAATCCGTCCGACCTATGATGAACTAAGACGCGGTCATCTTGGTACTTTTCCCAAAGAGCAGGCTGATGCCGACCCGAGGCTTCTCTCTAACCTTCATGCTTAACCTTACCATTTTACCAAATGCCTTAATACCTAGTTATATTTAATGGTGCAAATAACCTCAGCTGTTGGTCAACTCCTCTGGTAAAGGAATAACGGAAAACAATCACTTTATGCATCAATCAATTTCTCTCATATTTTAAATGTTATTTATTCGTTCGGAGGGTCACACCATCTCCTTATATTACGCACGGATAGAATAGTTAATTTTTATCAGTTTTTCATTTTTCAAACAGTCATATACACTCGGGTATCATGGATCCACTTGAAATTAAATTAATTTGATACTGTCTTAATTGTTTTATTTTGCATCTTACGACAATCATATACTTTTAAATACTTGATTAGCCTTAATGTTTCATTCACTGACAACAGTGATTTGATTCTATAGATAAGGTGATACGGAGACGGGAAAAAACTTGTAAATATACTCTAATTACTTATTTCTTTGACAAGAATTGCGCAAGGGGAATTTTCATAAATAACTCAATGAGTTTGCAGTTCCTCGTGAGAGGCTGGCATTGTTTTCGCAGTTACATCATTGCCTCTTTAGTTAGCCGACCAATCACTCATTTTACCTTCATTCTTTTATTACTCGAGGAGAGTCTTCGATCGGATCTAAATTTCCTTCCGTTAGAGGATAGCAAGAGCTTGTTTACATGGTTTTTTACCATATAAAATCTTTGTAGCGCCAATTGTTCTGAGTTTCAAATCATTCCTCCGTCATTAACGGTTATCCATTTTGCTGACTGGAGTAGTCCCTCCAAATGACTCTCAATCTCACCTCAGCTTAGCTCGGTTTATTCGTTCTCGTCATTCCAGTCGAGTGGGTTTCAAATGCCTAAGGTTATGGAGGTTCTATTACGACAGCTTTACTCAAAGACCATGACAATTTGAGAAAAAGAGAGAGCCCAGAGTCACAGACCAGATTTCATACGTTTTCTTACGGGGAATGGATAAAAGGTTCTATCTCTGAGAGCATGCATACGCCTCCAGTAGCTAAAATTAGAGCTTAAATATGAAGATAGTAGAAACATATTCAAATATAGAGTGCCTTCATATTGTGTATAAATATTATAAAAAAAGCTGTTTTTACCAATTTGTCACGCCAATTCATTCAGACGTCAAAAATCTGTTGAATGGAAAGCGGAAAGCTCTTATGACTTAAAAGTATGAGTAAAATATTTCGTAAACGTTTAAGGCTTTTGAAGAAATTCGTTTAGGCAAAACATTCTTATTTGCCAAATGACATACAATCTCACCGTTTCCAGTATCATTGTAACTTCAAGGCTTTTTATAAAAAAATTTAGCTTTGGAAATTATAATTCCCTCCTTTTCTGAGGGCATTAAACATGTATTAAAAACCTTAGGGTACTATACCTACTATGTTATATCATAAATTGGGAAGATTGATAAAAGGATAGAAAGGTTTATGATGTGATTATTTATGCGCTGAGTAAGAGATTCAACCGAAATTAATATGGAGATTAGCACAGTAGGTAATTAGAATTTGGATTTAATTGCACGTATCCATGAATATTATAATGTAAACACAAGATAGTCACTGCTTTTCATATCCCCTTGCATTGCTGGCATGTGTCCAAACTATAAACATTTTATACAGTATCACCCCGCTAGAGTGTTTCAGGTGGGAGGTCGTCTTGCATGTTGACTTTCCGTGTCCCCTCACTAAATTAGCTTTTTAAACAGTTTAAATCGGTGGTGTAGCCACTAGCAATGGTATTTTTTACTCGTCAAAAAATCATGGCTGGCATTGAGTCACCTCCTGCCGCTCTCCCTTGCGGCGACCTACAAGCAATAGCCTACATGTTGGTGTAAAAAGATAGGGCACGTGTATTTCTACGAGCACTGTAAAAAGGAAGAAGAAAGGCATGACACTCATTATCGGTTTCACCATCTTTAACTCCTCAGCAAAAAAAGAAGAATGGAATTTAATTAGGCCTGCTACTTTAGGTTTGAAATAAGAGGGCCACCGTTCTCTCTTGTTACGGATTCGTTAGTATGCTTATTTAGGAGTTTTTTTCCGGGAGGTGGATGTTACTGCTCCCGAGTCATGAATCTCGTCGACAGATTGCTTCAAGCAAGAACGTGAAATACACCTCGGCATTCCTTTCGGCTGATGAGACGAGATGGGGGTTTTCCTTCGAGAAAGGAAATTTGTTGACTACTATGTATATATACAACGAACTATGAATGAACAGAAACGAAACGCATGGTAGTGAAAGAGTGCAAGTCAACGAAGAAAAGATGGATGAGACAAGAAGGTGGATGAGTTTTAAGGGATAAAGGTATCCGTGATGAAGGTCTTTAGGTAGTGGTAGGAGGAAGAAGGAGAAGAATGCATATTTATAATTAAATTTATTTAAAGACATTACTGACTAATCCATAGCTATTGAATTGCTGACAATTTACTGTCATTTATTATTGATTTATATTTCACGTGTCTCGTCTGCTATTTTCCTCGGGGTGGTAATTCATTTGCTTGTAAGTAGTGCATGAGCAGAAGAGTATAGTTTTCATGCCTAAATGTTTGCAAATGTAAACACTCTCTGATTAATAATGCATGGCTGGTGATGATTCATGCCTGTCACACACCCTTGCGGTGGCTTGCAGAGTATTATGTAGATTAATTGACTTTTAGAATGGCAGGAAAAAATTAGAGCACGAAGACGTTTCCGAATCAGTAAAGAAAGTAAGGCCGTGGGGAGTGACGTTTTGCAATGTTGTTCATCATCCATCCCAACCCTACGTCCAAAAGCCAGACCAGATGCAATAACAATCTTGTTTATGAATTTTAAAATGTGCCCGCTGTTCATTACTTAAATTAAGCCTTCTACAAATTCCATCTTCAACTTTATCTCGGGAGTTAATGGCACTTTATGACCTTCTCAAGTAGACTTTTGAGCTCACGATGATTGCATAAATATGTTTCGCATGATTGCATACGAAATAAGTTTCTTTGACAAGAATGTTATGAACGGGATGCCGTAGAATATGTGTAAAAATTGTTTACCCATCACGTTTTTAATGAGTCGATCAAAAGTGTTTGACCTACTTTTCATCTTCCTCTTAAAATCGAGGATGATCTCTGTGCCCTCAAATTCCTTGATTCAGCATTAAAACTTCTTTGCTTCCCGAGCACAGAAAGGCGAAAATCTATTTTGAGAAGTTCGCTCGAAGCATGAAAAACAACATGGTAAGTGATTTAACACGTTCTGCGTTTCAGCAAGTTTTCAAGTTGAAACTGGTGACACTTTAGCGGAAGTCTCCGCGCTTCCAAGCCTACCACGAATCATGGATATGTTGGAAGGCTCAGGGCATCGAATTTCTTTTTCCCGACATAGTCGTTTGGCTACTTAAAAAAATGGAAGGCCATCAGTTTCGTATCCGTTATCTGAAGCCAGGATAAGATGGTTGTGTTTCATCAAGCGGGTAGACAGGGACACTAAAAATCCTCATCCTACGTTGTTTAACAAGTACTTAATCTAAGTACTTAATAGCCTAATGGCATGACTTGTAGGAGACTGAGTGATGATGAATGACGTATAATTGACTATTTTTTAAAGAATATTTGTGTGTACCGAAAGTTTTAACCATTATATCATTATAACCAGTTACCAGTAGTAACCTTTCCTGAAATGAATCAACAATCGCTGAAGAAGATAACTGAGAAGGAAAAAAAAACGTTTTTCACGTAGTTAGGTGATAGACTCCTGAAGTTATGATTTAGAAATATTTTTGCAAAACAAAGGAAAGAGTACATTATTTTTTATTAAATTGGCGATTAAACAACTATATTTCCATTGTTATGAGGTTTGTAATTTTCTTTCAATTTATGCTTACGTTAAATTACCACTCTTACGGATTATTTGCATTTTTTCAATTGAACTTGTCACTAATGATTTCTTTTTGGATTATCTTATATATATGCTTTATTGTGTGACTATTACTTCTAACTTTGATCAGAATTCATTATATGTGATGCACATGGTTCGATGTTCCTTGAAGTATGATGTTATAAGAAATGGAATCCTGATTTTATTGATTTATTGTAAATATGGTTTTTATTGTATATTGTGACTGATACGTGGCCTAATATAACTCAAGGGCTAAAAATACTTAAACCAAAGAAGTTTCTTTGTCGGCAGTTTCCATTATCATGCAAGTACACCCGCCGTCAAGATCGGATGTATCCAACTTGTACCAGCATTATTGAGTAGAAATCCATCAGCGCAAACCCACCTCTCTTAATATCTCCTTAGTTCCTTATGAAAACGTATTCCATATTTTTATCCTATATTGGGGCTATAGGACATTGAATCAGTAACCAGTTTAAAAAATTTAAGTGTCAATATTTGGCGACAGCTCCGCTATTTGTGACGCTAGGACCAAGATTAACGCCAACATTGCGCTCCATTGTCAGATTCTCACGTCTCGTGATTTAAACTTGTTTTCTTAATCTTAGATCCAACATTACTGATGATCCTTAACAACTCCATAATTTGCGTTGAAATTTTTTTGTACAAAGTTCTAGAACTATGAAAAATAATGCACATACGCCTTTTCTAAACCACAATTCTCTATCAACAACCAATATAGAAAAAAAACATTATATAGAAATGTTGTTTCTATTTTTTTATTAAATTATTCTTCTCTCTTTACTATTTTTTTCTCTTGAATGGTATTTTATGAAACAGCTTCATTTAACCACCCGGTGGAAATGTCAGCTTTCGACCCTCGACTTTTTCTTTTTCCTTCGGTTCGCCGTACTTTACATTAATATCCTTCCGCCTTCATAATGATGGATGTATTGTTCATATCGCGTTCATGTACCGAGTACCCTGCGAGCAACCTCAGAGGTAAGAAGCAGGATAGGGTTAGTCCGGTCAGTCTCATTCATTATTGTTTTCAATCCTTCAATTGTTTGATTGCAGCCCCCAATCGTTCCTTACGTTTATCTGGCCAGCATATTTTCACCTGCCTAGCCTTCTTTGGTGGGAAAACTGATCTACATCTACTTCTACACAATACCCTGCAAACCACCATAAAGGTGTGTGGCAGGGGGTGAATTCTCACCAAACATGCATTACATATTGTGCATAAAAAAGGATTAGTAATAATATACTAGTCTAAACTTCACTCTTTAAAAAAGACAAAATAGCAAAGCAAAAATGCAAAAACATACTGTTAGTTTGGTTACCTTCAATTTCTTATACCAACATGCAGCTAGCTACCTATGCTATAAATTGATTCACTCGTATTGAACAGATTTACCTCTATTCATATGCCAAATCGTACGAGGAAACAAGGACATTTTGAGTCTGTCAGTTTGGCAATCAATTTCTCAAATTTAGTAATCATGTTCCAGTCGACCATAGTAAGTGGGGGTTCGAAAAATATTTTTAACATCATCACTGAAAATATCATCTTGGAATTAATTGAAGAGATTAAGTCTAAATTTCAACCCGCGACCTGACAATGATTCCCAATTTAATTCATTAAATAGACTGATAACATCATGACTTGGATGATATCATGCATGTGATAAAAAAGAAATCAACGGATTTCAGGTCATTCTTCGGTTGTAATCACATTTATTTCATCCTGAATTATATATTCAAAGTTTTATTTACTAGTTTCAGCCGCAGTTCAAACTAGTTTCGCTGGTAGATAACATCGAGAGATTTTCACCCCTGATCCTGGAAGGTCCTTTCAATATCCTTTACCGATTGAGTCCCGAGGGATGATGGATTACCACCATTATAACGGATTCACGGGTTTAATTAAGACTAAATCAATAATCGTGACGACCACGTTTAAGAGCTATTAGTAGCGTTCTGTTTCTAAAATAAATATCTTGCCATAAAGGATTCTTTTTTATGACAATCTTGTTGGTTCCATTCCACGGACACATGAATGATGGTGAATTCAGCTTTTGGTGGATTATTTATAGTCGAGTGAGGGAGTTAGACTGAAGGTTTAGTGTTTCTTAGGAATGTAAATAAAAGGCCTATATAAAGGGGAACAATTGGGTTTCTCTGTGGTAATACTGCAACTGTGAATGCTGGCATATTATAAAATAGGCTCTGAATTGCGAGCGCCATAATTGCCACCATCATGGCCAAATCTTTAGCACTCCGGTGACCCAAAGGTCGTGGGTATAAACCCCATCTCAGACATGGACGTCGTACTTGTTTAGGTTATATGCTGAAAAATTGCCTCATCAGTTGAAGCACCCTGAACCAGTTCCTTCGACTACTGCTACATCTACATCTACACGATACCCTGCAAGCCACCGCGAGGGTGTGTGGCAGGGGGTGAAGATCACCAAGCATGCACTACTAACATGCAAACAAGCAACTAAAGTGTCTCATGCAACTAGATTGTTAGTATCTATAGTATTTAAGGGGTTAATACATGCATCATGCACTACAGAATACTCTAAAATATTTCCCGTACCTATCCCTTTGCTATGCTGCCTATTCTGTTCTCTTATAGTACGGGGGAAAAATGCCATTTTGAATCTATCGGTACGACAATCTATCTCTCTAATCTTATTTGTCTGGTCGAATCTAGCATAATACGCTGGTTTTTTTAATATGTGCCTAACATCTTCAGTAAAGCTTTCCAATTGCAATTTCTCTAACAGATTTAATAGTATTTTAACCCACGCTCTGAAATGATCTACAATATATCGGGAGTGTAAAAATGCGAATTTAACGGGATTTGGCTAGGATATTTTAGGGTCAAATTTTGAACCTGTTCTGTTTTTTTAGACCCACATCTATGAATCATCCGCGTACATCACCAGGCCAAACGTCAGAGGTAGATGGTGTCACGATAGCTGTGCGGGAGGTTCTAATCGCGTGACAGACGCATTATTCGTAGTGGAACTGCACTCATATATGTATTGTTCTCTTTGTCGAACTGAGTTCCGTGATTCATCCAGGATCTTTTGTTGACCCTTTTGACAAGTTCCTGTGCACAATGGCGGGAAGCATAAAAAATTCGCGGTTCGTATGCTTGGTGATGAGACGTTTGGGACAGGAAACAAACATTTCTCGGTGAAAGGGCAATTCTTCGGCTTTTGTGTCGAGGCTCTGTCGCGTTACTCGCTGGTTCACATATCTAAGGGTGGCGACCGAAATGCCATTATCACTAGTGGGCGCCAATTGTGTCGCAACGTTGCGACCTTCTGTCACGTATTTTAGCGGTTACGTGGAAGGAGAGGAGGTCGGGCTTCACGGGAATCGAAGACAATTGCTTTTCTTACTTCTCCTGTGAACCCTTCTACATTTACATCTCCAGATAGGCCTGCAGGAATGTAAATCTGAAATGAAAATTGCCACCATTCCCACACCAGGTGCATGCAGTGAAAAGCTACTACGGAGTTGTAAAGAAAATTTGTTTGTTAGGCATGAAACGGACACATGTTAGTGAAATTCATGAAATTAACGAAGACATAATGGCTAAAGAATGAAAACCTCGTGGAAGGAATCGCTGTGAATTTGAATAGTGAATTTTAAATATTTTCTTTAAGTATTGTTTACAGTCTCTTTTAAGGCTTCCGTGAATTATATTCATTTATCTTAGTATTCTTATTTTCGAGTATTTCCGTCACTGTTTTTGCTTTTCCGACAAAAGTTTCTCCCCTAATCCTGGTGGTGTCTTCAGATCAGAAAATTCTTCCCAGAAACGCGACGGAAATACTTGAAAATTATTATATTAAGATATTGTTTACATTGTTTCATACTTTTTACGTTCCCTGAGTTAATACCCGTGATTTCAAAATGTGCTTAAAGCAGATGCTTTGTGCTGTTGGGACACGATTGCTACGCACTTCATGGGGTATTCAAACCATTTATTTTTAACGAGGATTTTCAATGTTCCGATGTGATGAAATCTCATTTCTTAAACTGTTTCGTGACTCAAGCATGAAAATCGCTGTAGCGTAATCGCACATTTCCCTTGGAAATAAGAATTGTGTCCGTCAGTAGGCGAGTTATTATACTTCTCCACTAGTCATTCTTCATATGGGCTTGGAGGCCAGAGCACTGGGTTCTTTTCCCGATCATAGAGGATATACGGCGCTTTACCGGCGCCTAATTGAGTGTCGTTTGGAAGGCAGATGAAGTTCAGTACTCTGTCCGTTTGATGGGATGTTAAAACATAGATCTTAGACGCCATTTGTCAAGGGTACTCAGACGCTGACGTTTAACTCCATCCTTCCTACCTTACGTATCCTACTTGCAGCCTTCCATCCAGTTTTCCTTGGTTGCGCAAATACTAAATGTCTCATTCCTTATCTGAGGTTTGCATGTCGCAGTATTCGAGTGAGAGTTTTTAGTGCATCAGGGTTCAAAACAAATGATGTTCGCGACAGTGTCAGCGCACCTTACGTGGAGATCAATTCTTCTCTTTCTGTTTCATTTTCATGGTGACTTTTGAAGCTGGTCACCAATGAGAGGTCATAGAGAATCGCGTTAAAGGAAAAACTGATGAGATCCCATTTTTGTGGGAATCTTAACGTGAAGATTCTGATTAAGGTTAAGGTCGTAATCTCCAATTCTAATTACCCTGGACATAGCAAAATCCTCTGAAAACCTTGCCCCGGTCGACATAGAGAGGCCTTCGATGGTGGTTGCCACGCAACCAAGAAACACGATGCGGGCATCTAAACGAGATTGGACTCGGTAACCACTTTCGAGCCGGCCACTATTTCTCGAGTCATTCCCACTAAGAGTGAGCCTTTTCCGCCTACCGTTCAGTGACTTGCAACCCACATTTTGCGTGGATCCCCCCCTCAGCGGTGACCTGGGTGTCGGAGGCCTTGGAATGCTGCGTCCCGGTTCGCGAATTGCAACTTTCGTGCCTCTAGCGATTCTTTATAGCTTTGTGGAGGGCTTCTTTAGTTTCCTCGGAAGGCAATGAAATTCAACAGGAATCAATTCAGCAGTGGGCCCAGTTAAAAGAGTCCACCGAGCATATATCTAACTTGTTTAGGCATTGAGGGGCGGAGTCGAAATATACAATATTTCTCAACACTAATTTTTGTTCACATTTCCTGATATGATTCAGTGAATATACTTAAATGGAATTATCGATTAATGACAAAAGGAGCTGCTTCTCCGTGTAGATATTTAAGTGTTATAATCAGGGTTAGTTTCGTTCAATACACATTTACACAACTATGTAGATACGGAATTCTTTGGATGGTTTCCTAGCTGCATTGTCATCTTCATTTTATCCATCGCGCGCATTTGGGCAGTCCTGATTATTATTTACTATTCAATGGGCATTGTTTTAGAATATTTTTAATACTATTATCTTTCTCGCCACATTAAATTACTCAAATTTTCACACTTTTACTATCCTTAACGCCATACACGATGCATTTCGAAGAAGATACGTAAGGAGTGACTTTTTAAGCAAACCCACGCATAAAAGGAGTCGTTTCAGGCGTTATATGGAGTTATACGCACGCGTATTGCAATGAAATGCACGTTCAACCCTGGAACCAATGCTCTTTCGTAATAGGAAAAAGCCATTATTACGTGATGCAGTGCCGTATCTTCCGTAAAAAGACCTTTTAAATCATCTGTATAAGTTTAATCTATCCAGTTAACCAGTCCTAAATCAATACTAGATTCTAAACCTAACAAATTTACTCGATTAAAGTGTGCAATATATAAATCTAAAAAGTAATATTCACCATTGAATCTTCATTTTAAAGTTCATATTCCTCTAACTGGAACTTCGTTTCGCGTCAATAGCACATCCTTTAAATATTCTGGAGTAATTTTGTCATTTTTAAATTCCAGTAGATTGAATGACTACAAGGACATCAAGTTGATTTGAGAATCTGTATCTGCCTTAAGCTCAATGTCATGATTATTGTTTGTCATACTAACTATCCATTATATTGATGCCATCAGAAGACTATTAAGATGTTTTACTATAACACCATTATGTATCATATAACTGCTCTGATACATCTGTTGATTGCTCATGTACATCATTATTAAAATTCTTTAATTTACACACTCTCTCAATATGATTGAATTTCCCACATTTATAACAAGTATTCCCAAATGCTGGACACTCGCCATACTTATTTCTTTTAATTTTTCGTAGTTTTTTGACTGAAGAGTGCAAATAATAATTTAAGTCGAGAATGATAATTGCAGGGTACCATACTTTAGTGAACCTGGCTCAGAATTCTCAAATATCATTTACAGTATTCATCTTTAATCATCATCATGGGTAAACAATAAGATTAGTTTTCCGCAGCACTTTACTCTATTCACTTATCGGCTAATATTTTCGTATTCGCGTATATTTTCTCCTTCTCAACCTTCACTACTTGTTCTATGGGTCTCATGCGAGACTTTCCTTTGCCATTCTTCCAGTTCATTTTTCCTTGACTTCATCTCCTCCCGTCCATTTTTCGTATTCATCAGACAAGAAATGGCGGATTTAAGTTGTCCCGTAGCTTGTTAAAGTTCTCAGAAGACTTCTCATTTATCTCACTCTCCTCACAACCTCACATTATGCCATGCGAAAAAATTCACCTGGACCGGGAATCGAACCACGGACCTTTGCCTTTCCAGGCCACTGCGAAGACCGATACGCTATCCAGAATCCCTAATGCGCATGGCAATTTCACCGAGGTTCAAGGATCAAGATGTTACATTGATGATGTACACATACATCCTCAGAACTTTTTTGTTAGTCACTCGGTGGACCCTTTTCATTTTCTCTTTTATTCATATTTACCGAATAAAAATCAAAAATAGTCTGTGAACAAATTAAAAATCCAGAATTTTAAATAAAACTGAAAAAAGTTTTACCTGCTTAAGGTCGTCTATCATAGACTCGGCGTTTCCTACTCTCCCCGTCGTTTCCTTTACGCATGGAAATAAAGTTTTTTTCGGATCTCAGATGCTTTCGATCTACAAGTTACCAACTTGTGCAATGATATTTCTCTTCCTTTTTCTTCAGAACCTTCTTGAATACTCTGGATATGGCTCTGTCGTTGAAACCGTTTACGCGTAGGATAGTCCCCATTTTTACCTATGCTCTATCTTTCGCCTTCAACTGCGTCTGAGACAGAAACATGTCCAGAATATTCAAGAAGTTTTTGGAGAAAATAGAAAGTTCATTCCAGAAGTCAGCAATACGCTAAGCATCGAAGATCGGAAAAACGCTATCTTTCCTTGAATAAAAGGGAAGACAGAAAGAATTGGAATCGCCTTGCGGAAATTTCAAATCAAAATCATCTTCAAACCATGCATGTAGATGAAACATCTTTTAAAAGGTTTCAAGGACAGAACCCCACTCCAAATTGATGGAGTATATACCACGAAAAACCACATCAAAATTGAGCAGAGAAGTAAGTCGGGGAGACAGTAAAATGTCATAAGGTGATTGGAGGAGCACCGAAGAACAATTCGATTGGGGCAGACAGCGAAGCCGGCAGTAGCTGACCATGGGCCAGCACTGGGCCAAGACATCGATCTTGAAAACACACGAATAATCGTCAAGGTCAACAGGCTTGAACCGACACTCATACTTGAGGCCATTGAAATGAAGAGAGATAAGAATAACTACGCAAGGAACGCTGCTATCCAGATCAGCCGCGCGTGGGAATCCAAACATTCCGAAAAATACCAACCCTTTCGTCATCCCACCTTTCCCTCCCACCTTCCAATGCTCCCACCTGATATGCATAGAAAAACATTTCATCAGAAACTACATTTCAAAATTCCCTGTAGATACTAACCATCTAGCTGCATGTGACCCCATTACCTAACATGTTTCCATGTGGTAGCCTAGTTGCATGTCAATAGTGCATGTTTGGTGATCTTCCCCCCTGCCACACACCCTCGCGGTGGCTTACAGGGTAATGCGTGGATGTAGATGTAATCCGCTTGAAGAAGCGATCATCATTGGTCAAGAAACTTAGGAAGAAACCCACCCTTGACACGGCGATAACAATTCCTATAGCCTGAATCGCTACGATCCCCGAAAGTTTTAACGACAAATTAGGCTTAATAGGGTTTAATAATAATTTTAGATTTCAACCTAAAAGAAGCAGGAAGCAAATCATTGCGGTTTTAACGGAACAAAAAATGAAATACCTGACGCAAGGAGATAATGAAGCGAAAATTTTTGACATTGATTTCTTGAATCCAGTTACGATGTCAAGAGGGTTTCCATATCAGGTCCAGGCGTTTACGGTTTATCCACGGATTTATTTTAAGAAAATGCTGTAGCTCAAAAAAAGGCGTATAAACTTACTTTGGGATAATTGCATGCTTGAAAATAAAACACAAAATGACTTGTGTTGTTGAAGCTACATAAATATTGGTTTGTTTGGCATACATTTATGATTAAATTAACGAGTATTCGTTTCTAAAATTATCTAATTCGTAGGTGACTCCACTAAAAGGAAAACCAAAGCCATAATTGTCGATAAATGCTATTGCAATATTATGGCAAATGAATAGACGGGTGATCTTTTCTCTGCGAAACATTTGCTACCCAATAGAAATAGCTAGAAACGCATTAAAATAAAGTATTAAATCATATTATTCGCTTAAAACACGTGAACATTCGCACTATTTTGCTTGAATGGGCTACGTAGGCAAATTTCTCGACCAAATGAGGAGAGTTCAGAATTTTCGCAGTGGGACCTCCCAAGTTCAGGTGGGAAAGTGTAAGGGGCCTAAAAACTTGGAAATTAAACGGGGAGAGAATCGTCTTCCCTTAACCCTTTGCTTGTTATTCTACCTGTCATTGCTGGCTTCTTGATTGCACTTAGATACAAAAGAGTGCAGCATGAAGCAACTAAAAAACTGTAGGATTTCAACAGTTGGCCCAGTTTACTATTGACATTATCAATAGTTTTTTTTTGCAAAGGGAGGAGGTCTTATTCGCTTGTGGTCCACTGACCAGCGAAGGCATATTATACTTACGTTAATCTACCTTGAAAAATCCAAGGAAACGTCACCTTGAATCATGAAAAAATGGGAAATTCAGTGAAGTATCTGAAATAATTCTAGATCGTGTAAATCATAGAAAAGCCTTGCGGAGGCTGAAATAGCCCGAGGACTTCCTCACCACGTTCCAGATATGGAGACCACACTGACCTAACGTTAGTGGTCATTGCTGCCAAATGGAAAAATGACGTTAATTCTATACCACGAAGTGTTGAGCATAGCGGGGAAAGAACGAAAGCTTGTGGTGAAAGTTCGGGATGGGTAATATAGCGAATGGATCAAGTAATTAGGCTGAAGGCCGAAATCGAATGCAGACTACTTATTGAGCGGAGGAGGAGTGGGAACATTATTTTGGATATTATAAAATAATAATAATAAACATTTATTTCACTCAAAATAGATACAAAAAATAATTAAATAAACATAAAAAGAGAGTGAAATTAGTCACCCCTGTAGGAAACCCCTTCCTTTGTTGGGGTTGCCATTCCTTGATTAAGGCGTTTTGCGGCAGCTGCAAGAGAAATTAAGAAAATGAAATACTAAGGGTCACACAACTAAACAGAAATTGTGTCCTTGAATATTTAAATTGTCCTTAAATGTAAAAAATCTTCTTATCCCTTATGTGTTACATTTAATTCAGGTACATATTTCACAGCACATTCCAAATTCAATAAATATAATACAACATATAAAGAGCAAACTTACTAAATTAGATTTATATAACCATATCGAATATACATAAATACTTACATGGAAACTTTGAACAATGAACATGTTAAATTAAGGAGGCTTAAGCTAAAGTTCTGAAATATATTACTATATCTTTTTGTAAAAATAACCAATTACTCAGATTCTTTTCAAACATCACTTGGTTGTTACATAAGTAAAATTCTTGAGGTAGTTAATAAAAACTTTTGGTGCTATATAATTATAAAAGTGTTTGTAGGCTTCAACATTAGGTTTCGGAATTTTAATACTCAGATTTTTTCTCAGATTTGTGGTGATAGGACAAGGTTTATTTTTAAAAAGAAGTACGAAATAAATATGCTGATCTGCTGAGAGAATTGATTTAAGAAAGGTTAAGATTAAGCTATTTGGGGAATACTACTCCAACCTTCCCTTGTAAGGTAATGGATTAAGGAAAACCTAGCCCTACTGGTAGAATACGAGCATTAATTTTCTTCTCACTTTATTCGCTTGGATAGTTAGCTGTCCGTGATTTGACGTCCCCATTCCGGGTGTAAAAATGAGTCCTACGCCTCCTTGACGTCCCCCGAGGACTCCCCGTGGCAGAAACCGAGCTCTATCCAACGGGACGGACTGCGATGAGGAAAGTTAGGAGAGGGCAACGCGCTGGGTTTCCTCGTCGCGCTGACACGTATCCATTTTGCGCGGGCATTGTGCTCAGGGGATTAAAAAGGTTGACGGGAACCAGAGGCGAGCTGAGATATCCGCGCGAAAATCATTCGTCACTGGTCACCTCGCCTTGAGAGACAAGAGCGTTTGGGGCCGAGCCGATTCGATCAATCGCAAGTCACTACTTTATCGCAACTCTTCATCGTCGATCCATGTATGTGGGATGGGTTTGTTTTGGTGGCTAGAGTTCTGGTTCCCATCCCTAGGACCCGTTTTCAAGTCCCGAGAGAGGTGGTGATTTTCCGTTGGTATACCTGCAGATTAGTGTCCATTCATGACTTCGGAGTGGAGAATACGTTGAGTGCAGTATTCCGTCCGTCGGATGGGACGTTAAGCTGTGAAACCCTTGCTGCCTTTCGTTAAGGCTAGGCTAATATCGACGCCAGGTTTCCCTCCGCCCTTCTACCGTTCCCTGAAAAATCCTTTCATTGCCGAAATAACCAACCTATCCTATTCCGCGAACATCTACTGCAATTATAAACAGTTCATGAGCTGTTGTCTTGGGTTTTTTTATTGCTCCACAATAAGGTGAAATGTTATATCGCACCGTGTCAGCTAAGATCTAAATCTTAAGTCAAACACAGCATTCATGTCCTGGGCAGAATTGGAACCCGCGACCTGGTTTCCATGCCAGCGCGTTACCAAACTGACTACCAGATTTGCACATGGTAGTCACTTCATCGGTCGGCATATGTGAATGATCCACGCTCTGTGGTGCTTATGGGTTTTCCTCTGTAAACTCGAAAATCACGTCGCAAAAGTTCGTCCTTTGAAGTTTTATGTGGAAATCTTGGTATTTTATTTGAGGGCCTAATTGACTTTGATAATAGGGGCGTTTACTCGGAACCGAAATCGCAATTTGGTACACGAAATCGTTAGATGGAAAAGAAAAAATAAATTTTAGTGAAAAAATTAACCTTCTAGCCACAACCATTCACTCATAAATCAAAAATTTAAATAAGCAAAAGGTGACGCCCACCGAAAAAGCTGCTATGATAACACTGACGACATTTTCCTCACGTCCTTGACTGCTTTCAGGGAAGGGGAGTGGAAAGGGGTTCTCGGGAGGTCTACGGAAGGTCTTAAGGTCCTCGGAAGTTGTGATTGGACGAAGTCAATATACGTCAGAGGTTGCACCACGTCCACTTTTCTGAAAGGGTTGAAAACATCAGGTTTTCGCCGGTTATAACTCGAGAAATAATTGACGGATCAAAAAACGGAAAAATATGGGTCTTTTTATTTTACAAACTCTATCAGATTCGTCAATAAAAAAATATGGTAAACGATCCCATTATGCAAAATCCACCATGAGGCGACCGATTCGGAATCTCATCGTGTGTCTGAGTCTCATGAGTATCATTGAAATTAGTTTCTACGAATCAAAAAAAGACGTCCATCTCCTGCAAGTGCATTTATTTTAGCTAATGGGCTCTTTATTTTATTTATTTTTCCTCGATTAGTGAGAACTTAGCTTTTTATTAGTGCTGCAGTTCATACTTTCATGGCTATGTCCCGCGAATCGCTGTAGTTCTGGTATTTCGAGTGATTTAAAGAGTAAGTAGGTGGGTGGAAACGAGTTACTCTCACTAGATTGAATCAGGAAATAATGGAAGCTCAATTCACTGCAGCCATTCGAAGCATCTATGCAACTGAAGTCGAGAGACTGAGCCTTAGGGAGCGGCCATGAGCCCGCGTCTCGGTGTCGTGGTCAGCATCTTGCGGGGAAGATTAAGATGTGAAGGAGCTAAGATCTTGAGATGCCACATTTATTCTCGTAATCTCAATTGCTGGTCATTTGTATTCATGATCGTGGGTTATATAATCTCAACCTTTGTGACTCATCCAGCTGCATGTTGAATTATTTCCTAAGAAATCTTAAGAACTTACGTCAGACTGAGAATTGAACGCTCGACGTTAGGAGCGTATCGCCTGTCGTAATGTAGTTGAAGATGAATTTCTGAGTATGAGAGAACTCCCGATCACAAGAAACTTGAAATTATTCGTGAAAATCATTTTTTCTTCCTTTGTATTTCGAAATGATCGTCTAGATTCCATCGAAAGTGCATGACGTATGTATCTTCCTCAGTTGATCATTCCAACGAATAGCTATCACCGCTTGCATGCAATTTCGTGATTCCGTGTCCTTTCGGGTGTTTGCCGCTCGGGGATCTTCGTCACTTATCTCGGCAGAATGCGACGTCGAGCACCGGTGAGCCTTCTGGAATATTCGCTCCCGTTTCTCGTTCGTTGGGCTTGGCATAATGGACTAGCCTCGAGAAACGTGGTTTATAAATATTCCCGAGTTAGAAGGCTAGCAAGCTCCGGCGTTTGATGATAAGGCCTCTCTTAGCTGAACAAGCAACAGAAATCAATACTACCTAAAAATTTTTTCACCAGCATTCATTCCACGTATTGATCGATCATCGAAGGAAGAATTTTAGAATTGGTTAAACGATCTTGCCTATCTTTACAATATCAATAGAAGTAATAGCGTTTCTTTAAAGGGATGCGCGAACAACTAAGGTTATATAGCTCAATGCTCAGGACTCTAATTCCTTATTATATTTAGTCTCGACGAACTTAAACATTGTATTTCAAACTTCTTGGCACATATCTTCAAAATTTACAATTACCATTTTGAGAACTGTTTTACGAATAAATATAAGTGCTTCGTTGTCATCATCGTGGTAATTGACCTAGCGCTTCAGCTAAGTATTCTTGAACATTGTCTCTCACGTACGGGGTGCGTTAACCTCGTAACTATCACAATTGCCTAGATGTCGTCTATAAGATAAATTAAAAGCATTTTCTTCAAAAATTCAAACTAGTTTTTCCTGAGAACGATAGATGCAGTGGGTACAGAGATAGCTCACAATCGGAGTAGGTGACGGTGTGCTATGCTGTCAAATTCCGCACCTTGTTGATCCGGTGGTTTCTGGGCTTAGAAGCGACCCAGTTCCATTGAACTCTAAAATAATTCCACTGAGAGATATAATTTAAGAGATAGATCAAGTACCTATGTTTACGCCCACTCGCTCCGCATTTGTGAGCAATGTCCACAATTTGTGCAAGATAAGCTCCAGATGATTTATTTCGGTCGTTAAAGAATATTCCTTGGCATATTCCTGTTCTCGGGAGCATTAACTGGCCTGAAATGTGCATGGATTTATTACTTTAGAGAATTTTTAAATGAAGGTTCATACCACCTGACTGGCATTTTGCATTTGCAGAGAACAGGATCCGGGAGCGGAGTTTAGGGTCGCGCAGTATTCGAAATAAAAATAATTTCTCAACCTTATGTTGCCCCTTTGAAGAATTAAATATTGAATGCAGAGTCTCAGAACTGAAAAAATATTACTGTAGTTGGTTTTCAGGATGAAATCCACGTTTGGAACTTTTAATTGTCCCTATGTGATTTAGGAACTACACAGCATTGGCTAACCGTCGATAATCGCATTCGGGAATTCTACCCCACATTAACATAATTTTAATTGCTTGCCATTATTTTACATGCTTTACTTAAGGGAGGTTGTTATGGAGTTTCCTACTCTGCTCTGACTTTTATCCCACACTTCTACCAAATATTTACTTCACTGTATTATTTCTTTCTCCATATTAGCTTACTTTTAACTTTTTTTAAATTTCATCTTCGCCCATATTCCCGCTTCCCTATTCCTTGCTTCACTTGTAGTTTTCCTGAAGTGTAGTCACCTACAGTATCCCATCACTCCTATTTAATGATGACTAGAATACTTCTTAAGCCTCCTACATTAGCCACTTTTTACGGCAAGGAGACATTAGGAAAGACGTGGGACACCCAGATCCTCTCATCGTATAGGACTCTGAACCCGAAAGGGAATTGCTTCATCAATTTCGATTGTCATTTATCTGGGTCGTGATACTCGGTCCGTATTTGAATAAGAGGCGCTCATCTCAAATTCTTGGGACCTTGAATAAACAGATGTTCGTGGCATTTCATTTGAATTTTACCTGTAACTACTGCTTTTGCCTACATCCGGTGAAATAGCCATATTCACAAGGTCATTGGCTGCTCATAGGCGAGGAGTTATACTCTGGATGAGTGAGCACTATTGTTGCTCAAGAGTGAAACTTTTGGAAGTAAAACATGAAAAAATAATAAGGTGATCGAGTTAATAGTAAGTGCCACTGAAATTTATCTTCAATCACTACAAATAATGAACTATAAATATCTGCAAGGGGTGAAAAGCCACCACTGTAAGAATTAAAGCTTCTGCTATGCACATTAAGCGTGTTGAAAATTGTCAAAGTATAAAGTAATTTTCAGCACACTTTCTTGCTGTGCATGAGAGCAGCATAACATCTTACAATGCATTCTGCGGTTCCTCGCCTCATTGAATTCCGAATGAAGAATGTTCACTCAACGCAGAAAGAAAATGTTTGTCAAGTTTGGGAAAAACAGAGGTCCAGCGTGTGTCTATTTTTGCACAATCGCATCGGAGGGTTTAACGAGTAATCTGCCGTGTTGGCGCGGGGATTCACCTGTCGGGAGAGGAGGGGGGCATTGCCGTGCGTCTGGATAGGCACGCGGTGACCGCGTCGCCGAACGAAGACGCTTGCGTGACGCACTCCGTGCTTGACACGTGTGGGCGGAGATAACACTCCAGTGCCTCTTCCCTGATCGCTCTCCGTCGCCCCTGAGCGTGAACATCTTTCTCTACGCCTTGCGTTCTTCGCCTCGTCGAGCAGTCGCATTTAAGGAGGTTGGTCCGAAAAGTGCAAGTCATGTCATTTTTTTTATATTTTCAGCACTTATAGAACTAAAGTTCCTCTATCTAATAAAGTAAAGATAATTATACCAACCCATACTCCTTTTTGCACAAATTGCATTTGAAATTACATACGATTAACGGCGAGAATGGCCGTCACATGGGAATATAACGTTTAAAAATACTATAGTGTCATGTCATTTTTGCAAAAAACTGATATTTTATACGTAATTTCACAAGAAATAAAATGACACGAAAATAAAGGCATCAACCCACCGTATTTTTCGCTAAATCCACCAATTTCTGCGCTTATAGCAGACGAAATGCGTTAGTTGTCTTCAAGTGGCGCTGCGGTCGCTCTATGTAAACTGTATGGCGTATGAATAATATCATTACTAATGAGATATTAAAGTATATTTCAGAAAAATATTATAACATAATGTTTGATAGTAATATTCTGGTGTTATAAATTAGTAAATTCATTGAGTACATGAATTTATTTTTTTAAAGTAAATGCTGAATTGACTCCATAGTCGAGCTCATTAAAATTATCATAAAAAAGAAATCCTTCGACTTTACATCGTATTTCTTGTGATACTTATGACTTTCAATAGCTTAGGTAATTTTCTTTGTGAAGTAAGGATCACTTAGCAGGCATATACTCGTACTTAAATCAATAAGATTCCTCAGACAACTTGACTCACGCAGTCGCGAGCCAACCTCCTTAAGTCTCTTGCCAGCGAGAATGGGGGCGTCTAACATATTTTTTATTGCCCAATCTGACAGAGGTTGTAGCATAAAAAGACTCGTATTTTTCAGTTCTTCGATACGTCAATTAGTTTTCAAGTTATGAGTGGTGAAAAACTAATGCTTCAACCCTTGCAGAAAAGTGGGCGTGCAAAGGACTGGTACGTCATCCACTTCGCTCAATCACAACTGAGATCGCGGAGCTCCTTCGCCCAATCACAGTAGCCCAACACACATCTGACTGTACCAATAGAAGTGGTTGCGACAGGATCTCTTTAGTCAGATCCCCCCTCCCCACCTCCGCTCCCTTCCCGTTCTTCCTCAGCTCAGTGATAGACGGGAGGTAGCAGATGTTAGTTAGGAGTAGGGATGGCGTAGTAATCCCTAATCGTTGGGTAGGCGTCACTTTTTGCTTATTTTAATTTTTGATTTATAAGTGAATGGCTCTGGTTAGACGATATACTTTTCTAGATTCATTTTTCTAGATTCATTTTTCGTTTCCATCTATCTATTCCGTGTGAAAATAGCTATTTCGGTTCCGAGTAAACGCCCCGATTCCTACGCAGCTATGAGACATCTAAACGAGGTGTTTTCGTATATGTAGATGTATATCATTACCATTAGTCAGCAATTCTGATACTGGTTTGACGCAACTCGTCACTCAATCGTCCTTTCAGCTAATCTCTTCATATTTTCGTATTTCTTCTCTTTCACATCCTTCATCACTTATTCTGTTTACCTCATACGAGGAATTCCACTGCCATTCTCTTGTCCTTCGACAATTGTCTTCATCAGACCATCAAGTCTCTTCATGTGGCCGATTATGCTGTCCCGTCGTCTTCTTACGGCTTTCATAAGACTTCTCTTTTCTCCCACTCTTCTTAGGACTTCCTCGGTACCTACTTGGTCGATCCATATAAACTTCATCATTCTTTTGTAGCACCACACTTCTAATGCTTCAACCCTTGGCATCTCTTTGATACAATATGCGCAGGTCAGAAGTGTTATATACCTCTCCCTGGAATACCGTAGCATATTGTTCCAGAGGGATTGAGAGCTTCCTTGGTGTGCTACAGCTGAGGTGTTGTCTTCGGTACTATCTGCAATGGGACTGCTGTTTTGATGAAGATCCATTTCCAACCTCCCCGTCATTGTTACAGTGATCGTGGAACTTCGTAGTTTCATAAAATTCTCTTTATATTTATTTTAAACTAGCCGAAGGTGCCGGTTAAAATTCAACGGGAGGGAGAAATATAATAAATACAAATTGTATGAAACAATTTTAACATCTTTCATGGAGGGGCGAAAACAAACTTGTTCTATGGCTCCAAGTCAGTATCGGGACCATAAATATAATTTAAACCATTGTAAACATATAATTACAGCTTGGACTCATACCTGGCCGTTTACAAAAATAAGAATATATTTTAGAAACTTTCAGGTCAGAAAAAACAAAGGATGTTAGAAGGGGAGGTGTCCTGGAATGTCTGTTTATTATTGACAATGAGGCCAGATTCGGGTTTTTGGGAATGGTACGAACCACATCTTCGGCAAAAAAATGTTCTCTGCCCTTCTATGTATGTTATATTTGTCTCAGTTCTCCAACTTCATGAGTGGCGTCAATGAATTTACCAAGGATACTTATTAATGCATTTTTTCCAATTAGAGTAAAATCAATTCTTTTAACTTATTACAGATTTAGCCTTCTTAAACCAGGTACTTGTCGCTCGGTTGCATATATTTACACCTTATAGTGAATATTTGACGTATAACTATATCACAATTTTTTTTCATCTTGCTTCTCTTGTTTTTTATTACACTTCAATTAAGTTCAATAGCAAAGTTCCACAGAGAAAAAATCATTCGCCTTGCCCGAATAATTTTTTTCTCTGTGGAATTTTTCTATTGTGCATTTCAGCGGGTAACGCCCTTAAGAATCTCGCGGCCAATTCGCGCTCCTTCAATTCAATTAAGTTTCTTATCACGATCTAATGTCTCAATAGACAGAAGTTTCGAAAGCGCACCACCTCGGAATACGGTCTAAATTCATAAAACATTCACCTTTTGAATCCCGCAGAAACTTTCATTTAAATAGGTACTTTCAGTTTTACCGAATGCAAACCTATTTGATCTGGGAGCAGCTCGAAAAGTAAGCCCGTATGATTTTTCGAATCCGAATCAAATGGCCGAATTAGATTCAATAATTAGCTGCGATACCTCTTTTAGTACCTTTCAATATCTTCACAAAAAGAACAATTCTATTTATGGCATCGCTTTTGGGCGAACTTTTTTTTAGCATCATCGCAATGACATAAATGAACATCCCGCGGATACGTAATGAGACATCATGCTCTATTGGGATTTGAATTTTACTCCCTAATTTTTGTTAAACTATTTCAAACCTCAAGCTATCTTCATCGACGACGATTTCGGAATTGTTCTATATACTCTCTTCATGTCCCAGGTCGGTTCAAATACACAACCCCATAAATAATTTAAAAAAAAACATTCACAATTTGAACACCGCTGAAGTATTCATTTAAATACTCCTAATTATATCTGAACGCAAGCCTTCTAAATCCGTGAGTAGCGCTAGCAGTCAGCACGTATCTTTGTACGGACAAATATGGCTGACCTTGCTTCACGAATAGCCTACAATACCTTCAATGCCTTTCTATATCCTCGTGAAAAGGACAATGCCGTTTACGGCATCCCTCTATGACGAACAGTTTAAGAATCAACAATGTTTTCATTTCGGAGACGACAATGGCAAAGGCCTTATCAACGCTCGGAAAAGAACCAAAAAAACAGTATATTTCAACGAAAATTACACATTTACCAGAAACCTCGAAGACGAAGTGTAAATCGGTCAAGAGAATAAGAAACTTCAAACGTTTTCCCATTTAAAACAGAAAGAATGGAAGAAATCGACTAATATTTAGTTATTTTCCTGAGCGAAATAAAAAACTCTTGCACTGCCATAAATTGAAAAAGTCCATTTAAACCAATGTAAATACGAAATTGGCGCCAGGATTCGAGCGAGTAGTATAACCAATTCGTAGAAAGGAATGAATTCCTTTCTATTTGCTTTACTAGGTACTCGCTATAGTTATACTACTCGCTTATACTATTTATAGGAAATACTTATTCTATTTCTAGGAAATTATATGAATATAGGAATTCTGGTTAGAGGTACTCAGGTGGGGACTACCGACGGTCACGCCTGGTAATGAGGGTCCTACCTCGACTCCGAGCCTAATCCGACCCTTCGCGAGCGACCCTAGACCCTCACCGAGGCCCATCTCTCCACGGGTGGTCATAAGGCTGAGTTCGTCCGATTGCAGTTAAATTTTAACTTTATAAACTATAATTGTTATAAACAATGTGTTAGTTTTTACGTGCTCTCCATTTCAAATAGATCACATTCCTTTTTTGATCGATCCTCTACGATAAAAAATAAGATTTTTTGTAAAATGAACGGAAATCATAGTTCGAACTTGGCAATGCTGTACGGGAACACGTGGTTTCCAAGAAAGAGGGGAGCGAGGGTAGGTGTGAGGAATTTTACGGGTGAAATGGAGAAGAGAATGAAGGGAATGAGAAGCGTATCTTACTGCAACATTAAAAAAAAGCAATTGTCATGTGTTCAAGAGTCTACTGATAAATTCTGTTCCCGAAGTCCAAAAATCAGGCATAGTGTGAGACATGGAGGAAGCCAGGGAAGCTATATGCATATAATACCCTGTAAGCCACCATAGAGGTGTGTGGCAGGGGGTGAAATCACACCAAACGTCACATTCTTTACAACAGCTAGTAACAAAACCGACCAGGGGAAACAACATTCTAGACTTATTAGCAACAAATATACCCGAAAGAGTTCTAAATACAGTTACAGACATAGGAATTAGTGATCATAAAATAGTGCATGCGAAATTTATTGTAGACGTTGAAAGACATTATAAACCAAGGAGGAGGGTATACTTATTTGGCAAGGCTAATTACGACGGTATGAAAGAGGAATTAAGGGAATCGTTTAATGTATTTAGCGAACAAAGCAAAGGATTAGATACAGAGGATTCGTGGAGAGAATTTCTTGAGGTTACCCGTAAAGCAGTTAATAAATACATACCAAGTAAATTCATTAGTGATAATACAGAGCCAAGGTGGTATAACGCGGAGGTTAGGAAATCGCTAAAGCGACAAAGGGTATGCCACGCTAGGATGAAAAATGCAGGACGGGGTCTATCGGTAGAGGAAAAAAATGAGCTAGTTCAAAACTATAACAAATCGAGAGCATTAGCAAGGAAATCATGTCGGAAAGCGTTATCACATTTCAAGAGCAAGATGTTAGGAGAATATTTAGATAGCAATCCTAAAGCGTTTTGGTCATATGTGAGAGAGCTTCAGGGAAA
The DNA here is from genome assembly GCA_933228895.1 of Platycnemis pennipes. NCBI lineage: Eukaryota > Metazoa > Arthropoda > Insecta > Odonata > Platycnemididae > Platycnemis > Platycnemis pennipes. The sequence goes on along the minus strand of OW121854.1, from coordinate 118,049,119 downwards.
TAGGTCCACTGTGCACACACTTAAAAACAATAAAGGAATCAGAGTCACCAGCAGTGTAGAAAGGCCAATACTTTAAACACCTTCTTCCAAAGCGTATTCAAATCATCGTCACACAACGCAGTGGAACCACCGCCGAACACTTTCAGTGAGCAAATGCCCGAAATAAAAATTTCATGTCGCGGAATAGAGCAGCAGTTAAAAAGCATTAGTATAAACAAATCACCAGGTCCCGATCAAATTCCCTCCAGAGTATATAAAACATTAGCTTCTAAAATAGCCCCATATCTAGAAATAATATTCAATAAAACACTAAAGAACCACACAGTACCCAAAGATTGGAAAGTAGCTAACATTACACCTATATTTAAAAGCGGTGATAGGGAAGAACCTAGTAACTACAGACCCATTTCACTCACGTCAATCTCTTGTAAGATATTTGAGCACATTGTAGTCAGTTCGATCATGGGGCATTTGGATAGTCAGGGATTACTCATAAACAGCCAACATGGGTTCCGGAAAGGTAGATCTTGGGAGACACAATTAGCTTTATTCGTACACGATATTTTAGTCTACGGCGAAAACAGTACTGAAGTTGATGCGATATTTTTAGATTTCAAAAAGGCATTCGATAAGGTTCCTCATGATAAATTAATCTTGAAGTTAGAGAGTTTTGGATTAAATAAAGACGTTGTGTGTTGGGTAAGAGAATTCTTAAGTGGACGAGAGCAGAGGGTTGTCATAGATGGTATCATGTCGGACACAATCAAAGTCACATCGGGAGTTCCCCAGGGTAGCGTAGTAGGTCCGCTCCTATTTCTTCTATACATTAACGATTTGAGTACCGTAGTTAGTAGTAAGCTTAGACTCTTTGCAGACGATGCGGTAGTGTATAGGGGTATATCAAAAGAAGAAGACAGGAAATCGCTTAGGAAAGATTTAGAAATTTCCTGTAATGCTATTGAAAAGTCACTCAAAGATATGAGTCCCAACAAATCTCCTGGCCCTGATCAAATTCCCTCCCGCGTGTATAGAGAGTTAGCTCCCGAAATTTCTCCCTACCTTCAAATATATACATGGCAGTTAGAATTAAACTTTAAGAAATGTCTTGTAATGAATTTTTGGAAAAAGAATAGCTCTCCTCCTACCACTTACAAAATAAGTAATAATGAATTAACAAACGTGGAATCCATTAAATATCTTGGAATAAGACTGACAAATGATCTTTCCTGGGGTAAACACATTCGTGAAATAATGGGTCCAGCGAATCAAACACTGGGTTTCATTAAAAGAGTATTGGGTAAATGTGACGATCATGTACGAGAAATCAGCTACTTTTCCCTTGTTAGACCTCATTTGGAATATGCTGCCAGTGTATGGGATCCCTACGAAATCGGTCTAAGTAATGAACTTGAACGTGTGCAGCGAAGATCGGCAAGATTTGTAAAGGGACGATACGATAATTATATTAGCGTAACCAGTCTATTAAATAAATTGAAATGGGAATCATTGTCAGATCGCAGGTTGAAATTTAGACTTAATCTCTTCCACAAATTCCAAGGCAATATTTTCAGTGATGATGTTAAAAATATTTTACGAACCCCAACTTACTATGGCAGACCCGGCCATAATCATAAAGTTAGAGAAATTGATTGCCGAACTGACCGATTCAAAATGTCCTTTTTCCCTCGCACAATAAGAGATACGAATAACGGTAAATATGTCCTATCGGAGAGTAGCAATGAATAGCATTGGTGGCTGCATGTTGGTATGAGTACTTAAAGCTAACCCTACTAACAGAATGTTTTTGCATGTTTTCTTTGCAATTTCTATATTTTTAAATAGTATAGTTCTGACTACTATATTAATACTATTCCTTTTTTATGCATGATATGTAGTGCATGTTTGGTGAGCAATCACCCCCTGCCACACACCCTTGTGGTGGCTTGCAGGGTATTATGTAGATGTAGATGAAATAGTATTTAATAAATCCCTCACTGAACACGCCGTACCGATGGACTGGAAAGTAGCCGATGTAAAACCCATTTTTAAAAGTGGTGATAGAGAGCAGCCATCTAACTACAGACCAATATCTCTCAAATCCATTTCATGCAAGGTCCTATAACATATAATTGTCAGTTCAGTCATGGGGCATCTAGATAGCCAGAATTTGTTGTCCAACTTTCAGCATGGCTTCCGGAAGAGCAGATCATGTGAAATTCAACTTGTTCTCTTTTCCCTCGATATTTTAGTTTCTGGCGCAAATAATATTCCAGTGGATGCTGTTTTTCTAGATTTCAAAAAAGCTTTTGACAAAGTGTCTCATAGCAAACTAATTTTGAAATTAAAATCTTATGGGCTAGACAGTAAAATTATATCATGGATAAGTGATTTTCTACATGATCGGGTTCAAAGGGTTGTTTTGGACGGTGTTACCTCACCGAAAATTGAAGTCACTTCGGGTGTCCCACAAGGTAGTGTGATAGGTCCACTCCTGTTCCTTCTGTACATTAATGATATCAGTAAGGTGGTAAAAAGTAAGCTTCGTCTATTTGCCGATGACGCAGTTGTGTACAGGGAAATTCTAAGCCCAAACGATAAGCAATATTTAAATGATGACCTACAAGCAATCGAAAATTGGAGTGATACATGACAGTTGGAATTAAATTTTAAAAAATGTGTAGTAATGAGTTTTTGGAAAAAGAATAGTTCTCCTCATAGCACATACAAAATAAGTAATAATGAAATAACAAACGTGGAATCCATTAAATATCTTGGAATAAGACTGAAAAATGATCTTTCCTGGGGTAATCACATTCGTGAAATAATGGGTCAAGCTAATCGTAAACTGGGTTTCATCAAAAGAGTATTGGGTAAATGTGACGATCAGGTACGAGAAATCAGCTACTTCAGTCAGAACTACACTATTTAAAAAGATAGAAATTGCAAAGAAAACATGCAAAAACATTCTGTTAGTAGGGTTAGCTTTAAGTACTCATACCAACATGCAGCTACCAATGCTATTCATTGCTACTCTCCGATAGGACATATTTACCGTTATTCGCATCTCTTATTGTGCGAGGGAAAAAGGACATTTTGAATCGGTCAGTTCGGCAATCAATTTCTCTAACTTTATGATTATGGCCGGGTCTGCCATAGTAAGTTGGGGTTCGTAAAATATTTTTAACATCATCACTGAAAATATTGCCTTGGAATTTGTGGAAGAGATTAAGTCTAAATTTCAACCTGCGATCTGACAATGATTCCCATTTCAATTTATTTAATAGACTGGTTACGCTAATATAATTATCGTATCGTCCCTTTACAAATCTTGCCGATCTTCGCTGCACACGTTCAAGTTCATTACTTAGACCGATTTCGTAGGGATCCCATACACTGGCAGCATACAAGCTAAGGACTGAGCAACAACAACCATGGTAGACTAGACACGTTTAACTAATTCAGAAGGCTCGCTTTTGAAATAATTGACACTTTCGTTGTCCACATGGAATCTCGTTTTGAATACTTCAATAACTTCTATTTTGCAGAAATACTAGATGAAAAACAGTTTCCTGCATACAATACATCATTTCCATCGGCGAAATTAAGTATCCTGATAATATGTACTCATTATTTAATAGTGAACAGCTAAAAAATGAACTCATTAACGTCTATTCCAACGACAGTTGCCTGCACATTAGTGACTTAAATATTTTTTGGACAGTGGCCTGGATAAAGTGTATCAAGAAACTGTGGGAATCATAAGACTGATTCAGACATTTCCTGTATCAACTCTACGGTCCAAAAGAAGTATGAGTACGTTGAAGACAGTGAAGACATTTTTAAGAAACTCCATGACGGACTCGAGCCTAAGCAATTTAAGCACCCTGGCGATTGAAAAGGCTTTACTGAACAACCTTCCGAGCGACGAAAGTTTCAAAGAACGCGTCATCGACACCTTTGCCCAAGGGAAAACCCGCCGAATCTATGTGATCAGCAGAAAATATTAAGGCAAATTATTTAGCTTTCAGTGCTAACCTCTGTGCATGGTTGGGTACCGGAAAATTTATTTCAAATTAACAGTGGGGCGAGAGGTAAAGAAGTGAGAAAACATTCTTGAAGCATCTAGAATTCTCTTCATATGCAATGCACATTTTAAAAAAACTAGATTTTAAAAATCCGCCGGAACGGAGGGTTATAGCCCATTTAAATACCCCGGTACACAACGTGTTAAGTCGACTGATTTTTGTCAACTGGAATATTTGAGTCTCTGAAGCAGTGAATTAAGGGGCTGATGAGCTAGAATACCCACTTCGAATACCTTAGCTTCGCTACTGATATTAATACTATTCCTTTTTTATGCATGATATGTAGTGCATGTTTGGTGAGAAATCACCCCCTGCCACACACCCTTGTGGTGTCTTGCAGGGTATTATGTAGATGTAGATAGATGTAGATGAATAGATGATGTTCTCGAATTTTTCAAAAGTAGTCTGTAAGTCACGCCTAAATCCGTTAAAATCTGCTTTGCTAATAAGGTAAATCTTTCTTTTTAATTTAAAATTTTTCAGAATTGAGGGTAAATCTAAAGTGTAGTACCTTGTGGTCACTTATTCCATCGACAATTTCAACTTTAATAACTTTTTCCGTGATATTTGTGGAAAGTAAATCGAGAAGGTAAATCGAACATTCTCCCCTCTATTAAGCAAGCTTACTATTTGATGCGAACAGGTTAAGAAATGACTCACTGATCTCTTTGACCCTACCCCCAGACTAATGAATACACGTTTTCCAATCTATCGATGATATATTGAAATGTCCACCTACAATAATCAGTCTTTCGTTGCTATGGGAATTAATGGACCTGGAGACTAGCTCTCCACGGCGACGGAATGCAACACTGTCGAGACGGAAAAACCGTGAAAACCTTACTGAATCGCGACTTGGGTATTCTTCCGAGAATGTGACGTAATTCCGAGATTCGACCACGGAATTTCCTTGAAAAATCCTTAGCGAATAAGGCCGCTGATCTGTTTCTCGAGTTGTAATACTGAGTGTACATCGGAATGGGGTGGTACATAGTAGGCACAAACATATCTCATTTACAAGTTTACTGCGACAAATGTCAGTTAACACTTAACCTTAAAAAGTGTGTAACTATTAATTTTTGGAGGAGGAATAATTCGATAGAGCGATCCTATAAAATTAATGACACGAAGATCGAAAGCGTTGAAGACAAGAGGTATTTAGGTGTAACAATCACTAAGGATTTATCGTGGGGAAGACACATAAGGGGAATATGCGGCCGAGCGAAGAGAAAGCTAGGATTTATAAAAAGAGTACTTGGGAAATGTGATGAGAAGACAAAAGAGCGATGTTACTTTCCACTAGCTAGACCCCACCTTGAGTATGTAGCCAGTGTATGGGATCCGAATGAATTAGATTTTATCAGATAACTAAACAGTGTTCAGCATAGAACAGCTATGTTCGTTAAAAGGTGTTACGAATGTTAAGTAGTGTTTCAGAAAAATACAAGAGTTAGGGTGGGAATCATTATCAGAGCGTAGGTTGAAGTACAGTTTAAAGAGAAATTTCAATCGGGTAGCTTTACTGATGATGTTAGGCACATATTAAAAATAACATCGTATTATGCTACATTCGACCAGATAAATAAGATTAGGAAGATAGATTGTCGTACCGATAGATTCAAAATGGCATTTATCCCCCGTACTATAAGAGAACAAAATAGGCAGCATAGGAAAGGGATAGGTAGGTGAAATATTTTAGAGTAGCCTATAGTGCATGATGTATATATTAACCCCTTAAACACTATATATACTAACAATCTAGTTGCATGAAACGATATTGTTCCTTCTTTGCATGACGGTAGTGCATGCTTGGTGATCTTCACCCCCTCCCACACACCCTCACGGTGGCTTGCAGGGTATCGTGTATATGTAAGTACTCATACCAACATGCAGCTACCAATGCTATCCATCGCTACACTCTTACATCTATCTGCATCTACATAATACCCTGCAAGCCATCAAAAAGGTGTGTGGCAGGGGGTGAATTCTCATCAAACATGCACTACATATCATGCATACAAAAGGATTAGTATTTATAATATGTATTGTAGAAAACTACACTACTTCAAAAAAGATGCTAAAAGAAAAAAAAAGATTATACCAACATGCAGCTACCATTGCTACACTTGTACTGGATATATTTAACGTTATTCATATCCCTAACAGTACGAGGAAAAAGGGAAATTTTGAATCTGTCAGTTCTGAAATCAATTTCTCTAATTTTGTAATAATGGTCCAGTCTTCCATAGTAAGTTGGGGTTCGCAAAATATTTTTACCATCATCACTGAAAATATGGTATTGGAATTTATTTAAGATATTAAGTTTAAATTTCAACCTGGGATATGACAATGATTCCCATTTTAATTAATTTAAATACAGGTTACGCTAATGTAGTTATCTTACCGTCCCTTTACAAATCTTTCCGATCTTCGCTGCACACGTCAAGTTCATTATTTAGGACGATTTCGTAGGGATCCCATACACTGGCAGCATGTTCCAAATGAGGTCTAATAAGGCAAAAGTAGCTGATTTCTCGTACATGATCGTCACATTTACCCAATACTTTTTGATGAATCCCAGTTTACGATTTGCTTGACCCATTATTTCACGTAGTATTCACGTGTTTACCCCTGGAAAGATCACGTGTCAGTCTTTTTCCAAGATAGTACTCACTATAAGGTGTTGGAATTCGGGTATCTTCTTCCTTCTTACACTACGAGATCTAACTACCACTGCAGGAATTCCTCTAGTTTAATATGGCTGCTTGTTGTACGTGTGGGGTTTTTGTTTTCCCGAGTTATTTAATGGCCCACTATTTCACCTACTCATTTCCCTACTCTCTATCCTAAACCACTCTACTTCTTGAACACATACGCCCGTGAGATTCCTTCGTTCCGTTCTCTCTCACCCCCTCACGATAACCAAATGTTTCGCTACAGCGTTGCCAAGTGTGAACTATGATTTCCGAGTTAATTTGTAAAAATCTTATTTTTCACCGTAGAGGATCGATCAAAAAAGGCTTGTAATCGTGTTTCAATGGAGAGCACGAAGAAATTGACACATTGTTTATAACAACTATATTTTGTAAAGTAAAACTTAACTGCAAATGGTCAAATTGAAGGGTGGGACTCCCCGAGGAGTTGTAGGCCTCGGTGAGGGTCTCGGGTCGCTCGCGAAGGGTCGGATTAGGCTCGGAGTCGAGGTAGGACCCTCATTAGGAGGCTTGACCGTCGGTAGTCCCCGCCCGAGTGCCTCTAACCGGAATTCTCTCTGTTTTCTTATTCAATGAAGATCTATTCTTACGAATATTTGTGCTTGCAGTAGCCAGGATAAAACAGGGGTTGTTTTAACAGCCATATTAATGTGTTAATCATTGAAAGAATAATGTGACTTTAATGCTCGGAGAAAGTCCTTCGATCATTTAGGCACTGTTGGTTGGCGTTCGTTTGCATTTTAGACTGCCCATTCGGCATCTCATAATTAGTATATATAATTAAACATTAAATATTCGTAAATGACTGGGTGTATGCACATTTTTTTATCAGAGGAGGAAGTGTGGATAGAAACCCAGTGTTGGCATTAGACTGCTCTCATTGAAAGGTGCTGATTGATCCACACTTCTGCGTCCCATCCGGCGGACTGCGTACTGCACATGAAGTGTTCTCCGCTAAAGCAGGGTCCACTCGAAAATCTCTGCCACTCCCGGGATTCGAACCCTGGCCGTTGGAATGGGAGAAGAGTGCATGGTCACCTCGGGGAGGGTATTTCGTCCCACTTCCCACTCTCGAGAAAACCAAGTCCCGCCAAGGTACTTCGGCAGGTGAGGCGGCCTTCCCTTTGATTGTCCCGAGCGCAGCATCGCCATTCATTGCGGACGAGATCTCAAGCGAACGGGGACGACAGCTGGTCGCCTTTCTCGGCAACGGGGTCAAGGGCGGCCCCAGCCGGCCAACGGAGGAGTCGCTTCATCACTCTACTGCCTCGATCCCCCCCTCCCTTCCTAGGCATTGAGCCGCGGGACCCCCTCCCATCCCCTCTAAAGGCAAACGAGTCGTAGCGGGCGATTTCTCTCTCCCAATAATAAAGGCCGATTTAGGCATGGAAGTTGGCTTCACTCCTTCCGACAATTTATCCATCCTTACCTAAATTACTCCGAACCATATCGAACACCGAGCACACCAAAATAACCTTAGCCACGTAAACTCCCTAACAAAATAACCCTTCTCTGCCCAAAACCACCAAAACAAATTTTTTTAACAGCCGCCCTTCCTTCAAGAAATAATTCCAACCTTATATAACTACCGGTTAATGGTAGTTATGCGGGGCCGTCGCTCAGGTAGCTCGGGGGACGTAGGTCATTAGAGGGGTCCAACTGTTTATTTATTCACCATTAACCTTGATTACTATTTATGCCAATTTCTTCTGCTTCTCGTTTTGATTCTTTTAGCTATATATTGAATAATAATGGCGAGAGGCTCTATCTTTGTCTAACTCCTCATTTATTTTGGCTTCTATTTTCCTTCCATCATACATTCGTACTGTTGTGACCTTATTCTTGGAGAGGCAACACATTATTTCTTTGTCGTTGTAGTCCATCCCAACTGCTTTCAGTATCTTGAACATCTTATTTAATTCCACGTTGTGAAATGCCTAGTTTATGGAGGCTTTAATATGAGTCACGGTCAAGATGAGGAATTTCAGTAGTAATTTTCAGTGATGACAACTTATTGGCAATTAGTTTTCCTAAGAAAGCTAATGGAGGTTAACTAACCGCTTAACTACCATTAACCTAACTACCTTCATTCCTTCACCTTCACTGCTAATAAAAAGAACTACCACTTTGATATCTTCAACTCAACATCCTACCCCGGCCACAAGAGCGAAAGCTCGAAATGGTAATATAAGTTTACTACTTCCAATCCGCAATCCGCAAGTTGGCTTCATTCGTCCATTCATCAAAGCTGGCTTCATTAGATACAATTGAATTGTGGTACGACAAATCACAGTTAGAACTTAACCTTAAACAGTGTGTAGCTTTAATTTTTGGAAGAGGAATAATTCGATAGAGCGATCCTATAGCTTTAGCAACACAAAAATCGAAAGCGTTGAAACCATAAGGAATCCCGGTGTAGCAGTCACTAAAGATGTATCCTGGGCAAGATACATCCGTGAAATATGCTGTCAAGCCAAGAGAAAGCAAGGATTTAGTAAAAACTTACCTGGGAAATGTGACGAGAAGACAAAAGAGCGATGTTACTTTTCAGTACTTAGGCCCCACCTTGAATACGGGATTCTAATGCATTAGGTTCGATCAGAGAACTAGACAGTGTGAAGCGTAAAGCAAACAGCTACGTTTGTTAAAAGGTGTTATGGTAGGTTCAGTAGTGTATCAGAATTAATACAAGAATTAGGCTGGGAATCGTTATCAGATCATTAGCCAAAGTACAGATTAAATCTAGTTCATAAATTTAAAACGGATAGGATTACTGAATATACTAGGTATATGTTTAAAACACCAACGATGCTAGATTTGACCAGATAAATAAGATTAGAGAGATAGATTGTCATAGCGATGGATTCAAAATATCATTTTTCCCCGTACTATAAGAGAACACAATAGGCAGCATAGCAAGGGGATATGGAATATTGGTCGGTGAAATATTATTCGAGTAGTCTGTCGCGCATGATGCATGTATCAACAACAAATCCCTTTATTACTATGTAGATAATAACTATCTAGATGCATGTAACGCTATTATGGAGAATGTTTCCGTGTAGTAGCCTAGTTGCTTGTCAATGGTGCATGTGTTGCGATCTTCACCCCATGCCATACACCCTAGCTGTGGCTTGCAGGGTATCGTAAATGTAGATGAGTTTCATAGCAGTAGCAACAATATTTCTATATCGATATGTATCCTTACCTCGGCTAACGAGTAGTCCGATGAACGAATTTTTTGGCTGACTTGATATTTTTCGCTGTTTTTCGGTCTCCGCAAATAATTTTCAGTCGACTGACAGACTTTAGTGGGTGCGCACGCTAAAATAATGGGGCCGCGTTCGGAACTGAATTTTCACACCGATCGTCTTTAGAATGACTGTCTCCTCTGCCACTTCGAGTGTGGATTTTAATTTTTTATAAAACTTAACTTAAAATTGATTAAGATATAGAAAAGAGGCCAAAATTAACGTTAAACTAGGAAAACCAAAACTTGAGGAGATGAAAGAGTTCTGTTACCTGGGAAGCCGAGAAACCAAAAATGGACGAAGCACGAAAGCGGAAACAGTATAATAGCCCAGGAAAAGAGGACATTCTGCCAAAAGAAATATCGTCTCACAACTGAAAATACAAGCGCAGAGGTAAGGAAAAAATTCATCAGAAAGAACTTCTGTAGCATGTTTCTTTGACAGCAGCCAAGAAGTCAGGGTGGAAACATTCGAAATGTGGTGCAACAGAAGAATGATGAAGATTAAATGGATCGCACGAGTGACAAACGAAGAAGTATTAAGAAGAGTGGAAGAAAAGAGAAGTCTTCTGAATACCCTAAGAAGAAGAAGACCTTGATCGGCCACATCATGAGACATGATGGCCTAATGAAGACGATCGTAGAAGGAAAAGTGGACGGGAAGAACGGCCTTGTATGAGATATATGGAACAAGTGATGAAGGATGTGAAAGAGAAGAAATACGTAAATATGAATACAGTAGCAGATAGGAGAAGAAGGAGAGTAGCGTCAAACCGATCTCAGGATTGCCGACTAATGATGACGATGATCTGAAAATTGTGGGCAGCATTCAGAAGGAATGGAACAAAAAATGATGAATATTAGAAGAATGCGACAAAAGCTTTTGGAGGGAATTTGAAGTAGTAACGGAAAGTAGAAGAGGATGCTGAGATGAAGAAATTTTAGGTAAGCGCGGATGTAGGAGGAAGCAAATAAGAGTTTTGCATTGGATTGAGACAGGCAGAAGATATTTAAGAGTTTAAAGAGACTTTAAAGGAACTGCAATGGTCGTTGCTTTGAATTCCGCCTCGCTCGTGGATATCAAGTTTATCTCATGGTTTAGTATTTGGAGTAAGCTTTGGTTACGTGTGGTAACCTGTCGTGTACCTCTTTCTGCGTATTTTGAAAAGCTAGGAAGCGTTTTAAAGAGCAAAACAGTTTTCTGCATGTGTTTGCATGATTTTTTAGTAAGGCGTTCTCATAATAAATCGAAAGTAATAAGATTTCCTAAATAAAAAGGGCCAGATTAAATTTAAAAGTAGGCAGTCACAGTCTAGAGCGGGTAGAGCAATTTAGTTTAATAATCTGGGTAGTTTGATGGAGTAAAAGGGGAAATATGTAGCATAGAATTCCGAAAGAGACTTTGTTGGCGAAAGAGGCGTTTGTTAGTCGGAGAGAACTAATAAAAGTGTCGTTAAGTGGGGACGTAAAGAGACTAGTGAAAAGTTTTCCATGGAGCGTGGCACTGTATAGCGCAGCCTTTAAGGAAAGAAGAAGAGAATAGACTTACAATTTTGAGATGTAGGTATATGGAGAGAAAAGTAAAGTAGGTAGAAATGAAGACAAGTGAAGAAGCGCTATAGATAGTAGCAGAGGAACGGAAAGTGATTGGTGAAATCAGGAGAAGGCCGGAAGGTCTGGATGGAGAAGGTAATTATGGGAGAGGGTGTTTCATAAGGATGTTATGTAGAGAGGAAATAATGTTGGACAGGCGAGAAAGAGATAGAATACGAACGGGTTGGCTAGATCAAATGGATGCACTAAGGAAGCTTGCAGGGCTAACGAGTGGCATCGCGTGAAAGTTAGGGGTCGTAGAATAAATTAAATGTCCATTTAGAGCTACGTGCATTCGTCTATTGAAAACTAATGATCATAATGCCATGAGGAAAAAATTAGAGATTCTTGCGATTGTGCACTGGAACTTGGTTTGCAACTACTTCAGTCATTCAGCAGACATATAAATGAAGCCCTAAAGGCTCTCCTTGGGTGTTTGGCAGGGGTTGACTCCATTACAGACATGCATTGTTGGCGATTAAGGAACCCTATTCCTAGCGTCTGCACAACAGGATTTCAGTACTATCTCAAACTAGCCCTCCTCTATATTCATTTAATTAAATACATACCCTTTTTCCCCGGCAGTACGCTTGTCAGATCGCAGGTTGAAATTTAAACTTAATCTCTTAAATAAATTCCCAGACAATATTTTCAGTGATGATGTTAAAAATATTTGCGAACCCCAACTTACTATGGCAGACTGGACCATAATCATAAAATTAGAGAAATTGATTGCCGAACTGATAGATTGAAAATGTCCTTTTTCCCTCGTACAATTAGAGATACGAATAACGGTAAATATGTCCAATCGGAGAGTAGCAATGGATAGCATTGGTAGCTGCATGTTGGTATGAGTACTTAAAGCTAACCCTACTAACAGAAGGTTTTTGCATGTTTGCTTTGCAATTTCCATCTTTTTTAAATAGTGAAGTTCTGACTAGTATATTAATACTATTCCTTTTTTATGCATGATATGTTGTGCATGTTTGGTGAGAAATCACCCCCTGCCACTCACCTTTGTGGTGGCTTGCAGGGTATTATGTAGATGTAGATGTACGCTTAAGTTGTGGAAAAATAAAATACGTATGGGTGGCGAAATCCTCAAACCGTAGGGAGGACACAATAATAAGGTTGGAGCTCGTAAACAAGACCTGGTGGAATAGAGCATTGATCTCGGGATTGCTTTGCATTTTATGTACAACATCGGTGGCCAAGGAAGAATTTGCAAAGGTAGTGATATTACGGTTGTCCTCGAATAAAGACACGAAGAAAAAATTAATCAACGTGTTAACCTGGCGTTGATTGAAGGCTTTCGTGTATTTTTCGAAGGAAATATGAGATTAGTTAAGATTTATGCTGAGGGAGACGACTCAAGAAGAGGTGAATTTGGTTGATGAGGTGATTAAGTTGTCCAACTTGTTTAGGATGAGACAGCAAAAGCGAATTGAAGGTATATTGGCCGGTAACGGTATGTTGAAAGGAACCAAGGAGGGCAGAATTCTGGGTTGGAGCGGTAGACGAAGGAATATGAGGTCTGAAAGACACGAAAAAAATGTGAAGGGTTGAATACGGCCTCAGTATCGAGAACATGACTTAATTTGGGGAAGGTTAGAGATGCTTCAGAGAGGAAATCAAATGGTGAGAATATCTACAGCGTTTTTCAATCTATCACAACCATCTGTCGAATTCTGATCGCTCTCTTCGGCTGCTCGTTCTCTTTGACAAAGTGGCAGGAATCGTTCCTCATTGGGATGATACAGCACGTGGAAGGGCAACATAGTGTTTTTTCCACGAGATTCCTTCCCCTTCGAAGTGAATAATAGTTGCTAACTCAATTGGTAGCGGAGGAGATTTTTCTTGAAACTGAGCTCAAAGTTTTTATTCTTCTCCGCAATAACCGAATTTGCTAACTTCCACTGATGAGGCGCACTTGAATATAATTTAGTGGTCGCATACCAATTTCCTGACAGTATGTGTTTTTCAATGAATAAGAAGATGGTGTAGCACGAATGAAAATATTCAGACCAACGGAGAAAGTGTTGTCGTTAAAAATGGGGGTGTTTACTTGGAAACTAAATCGCAATTTTGTAGACGAAATCGTTAGATGGAAACGAAAAATGAATTTTAGTATAAAAACTAATCTTCTAGCCACAACCATTCACTCATAAATCAAAAATTAAAATAAGAAAAAGGTGACGCCCACCGAAAAAGCTGCTGTGATAACATTGACGTCATTTTCTTCCTTTTGACTGCTTTTAGGGGAGGGGAAGGAAGTGGAGGGGGGTTCTCGGAAGGTCTGCTCCCACAGATGCTGTCGCAACTGCTCGTATTGGCAGAGTCAGCTGTGTGTCCCCCATTGCGATAAGTCAAAGTAGCTTCGCGGGCTCAGTTGTGATTGGACGAAGTCAGAGGTTGCACCACGCCCACTTTAAAGGGTTAAAGGGTTAAAACATCGGTTTTTCGCCGCTTATAACTCGGGAAATAATTGACGTGACAAAAAACGGTCCCATTCCTTTTCAATCGGTGGCCAATCAAAGTAAAGGGAGTAAGAGAGCATTGTTTCACTTCCACCGAAGGCGAATTCACTTCCGCGTTCGCCGGTAGGACAGTGACGCAACCTCACGAGAGTCAGCGATGATTGGGTGCGCAAAATGCACGTTGGGTCTCCCGAAGGAGGGAAGTGTCACAATTAGCGCTCGCAAGCGAAGGGAAAGCTCCAAGGTGGTGAAATGAAGGTGAGTTTGTCGGTCACATTATCTTTCCTTCCTCGGGTCAATGTTTAGGAAAAGCTTACTATGCCCCAGTTTTTTTATCACGCGCCGAAAATGCACCCGAACAGTCTCCGTCTTCGCCGCTCTCGGAGGAAGCCTCCTCGTGGTTGAATTCGGCGTTTCCAACCTCGTGGAACGAAAACAATGATGCAACAACGAGAAACCTAAGATTTATAAAAAGAGTACTTGGGAAATGTGATGAGAAGACAAAAGAGCGATGTTACTTTTCACTAGTTAGGCCCCACCTTGAGTATGCAGCCAGTGTATGGGATCCTAATGAATTAGGTTTGATCAATGAACTAGACAGTGTACAGCGTAGAGCAGCTAGTTTCATTAAAAGGTGTGCGATAGGTTGAGTAGTGTTTCAGAATTAATACAAGAATTAGGGTGGGAATCAGAGTGTAGATTAAAGTACAGATTAAATCTATTAGAGAGATTTCAAAATGGATAGCTTAAATGAATATGTTAGGCACATATTAAAAAAATCAGCGGATTATGCTAGATTCGACCAGATAAATAAGATTAGAGAGATTGTCGTATATATTGTCGTACTGATAGATTCAAAATGGCATTTTTCCCCCGTACTATAAGAGAACAGAATATGGGCAGTGTATGGGATCCTAATGAATTAGGTTTGATCAGAGAACTATACAGTGTGCAGCGTAGAGAGCTAGGTTCATTAAAAGGTGTTACGATAGGTTGAGTAGTGTTTCAGAATTAATACAAGAATTAGGGTGGGAATCAGAGTGTAGGTTAAAGTACAGATTAAATCTATTAGAGATATTTCAATCGGATAGCTTTACTGAAGATGTTAGGCACATATTAAAAAGACAGCGTATTATGCTAGATTCGACAAGATAAATAAGATTAGAGAGATAGATTGTTGTACTGATAGATTCAAAATGGCATTTTTCCCCCGTACTATAAGAGGTATAGTACGGGGTTGTAAGTTGTTGTAAGAGACCCTATAGTTGCTTGTTTGCATGTTAGTAGTGCATGCTTGGTGATCTTCACCCCCTGCCACACACCCTCGCAGTGGCTGCAGGCTATCGTGTAGATGTAGATGCCCTTCCATGTGCTAACTTGTCTCAAGCAAGAACGATTCCCGCCATGGAACGCGTCGCAAGGCACAAGGGGAGAAACGTTTTTTTTCAGATGGCTCTGCGCAAAAAGAGATAGTAGACAATATACGGTGTGATTTACTGCCTTGAACCCGCGATGTGAGAGAGCAATAGGGGATTTTAGGGAAAAATGTTTTTGTGCGTTATTTACACGTGGCACCCAACCTAATTTTAGACTTCCTGTGTCTGAACATCGAAAGGGAAACGCGAAAAAAAACTGAAAAATCATAACTGTCAGGTTATTACACGGCCAGAAATGTAATCAGATTGTCGCTGGATTTTCGCTTTCGGAAAAACGGAATAAAAATTGGGTAACTATCGTTATACAACCGACTTCTGTACAACATTATGGAGTAAAAATTGTTTGAGAAAGCTCTTCATTTAGCTTTCCCGAAAATCTACGGGTATTGCCCGTACGTATCTGCTTTTTCCTGTTTCAATGGCGGCGCCCTCGGTGACGTGTAGAAATTTAAAATTAAGTATAAAAAATATATACACATTCTCCAAAGCAAGAATGGGGGCGTTTACTCGGAACCGAAATCGCAATTTTGTACACAAAATCGTTAAATGGAAACGAATAAAGAAATTTAGTGAAAAAATTAATCTTCTAACCACAACCATTCACTCATAAATCAAATATGAAAATAAGCAAAAGGTGACGCCCACCGAAAATGCCACTGTGATAACATTGACGCCATTTTCCTCCCGTCCTTGGCTGCTTTCAGGGGAGAGGAAGGGAGTGGAGGGGAATTCTCGGAACGTCTGCTCGCACAGATGCTGTCGCAGTCGTTCCGATTGGTCGAGTCAGCTATTTCCCCCCCAATTGCAATAAGGCAAAGTAGCTTCGCGGGCTCAGTTGTGATTGGACGAAGTCAATATACGTCAGAGGTTGCACCACACCCACTTTTCCGAAAGGGTTAAAAACATCAGTTTTTCGCCGCTTATAACTCGGGAAATAATTGACGGATCAAAAAACGGAAAAATACGGGTCTTTTTATTTTACAAACTATATCAGATTCGGCAATAAAAAAAATATGGTAAACGACCCCATTCTTCAACGCTTACACATTATGCGTAAAAGCAAAGTCAGTCATTTTTCGATCGCCCCCACGCTCTTGAGTCAAGGTACAAATGTCGAAAATTTCAGAATATTTTGATACAGGGGAGAAGGTTGAATTGCGGGGGAGAATGATATTTGATTAGAATTACGAGAGAGGTAAAATATGTGGAACTAAGGATAGGTATATTTAAAATAGAGGTGGTTCCTGCTTCATGAAAATATCTAATGGTCGCATGGTATTATTATATGTCTATGTAGACGTATCTATACCGTAAGAAGAATTAATAACAATAGGTATTTTAAGATTGCCGTTAAGATATTCGAATGCGAAGGAATGCTGTTATTACGGAATTAATACCGCCATGGATAGGAAGGAATTTTTCGAGTAAAATTTCGGTGAGCTCTCCAGGAAGAGGGTTAACTTTCAATGTGATCGTCCGATGACGAAACTAAGGTGAAACACTCTTCAATCGGGCGAAAATTGGACCATCGGATACCACTTTTCTTTTCAGCCAACGGTAAGAGCCCGTCAAGTGTTTCTCTGACCGGCAGTATTAGCTGTACCCGCACACATCGCCTTAAGACTGCCCAAGTATTTGATTCACCATAAATTCCATCGAACTGTAATTGAAGGGATCGTAATAATTCCGCACGTGACGCTGACTCAACGTGACCCGAGAGGGAAATATGAAAGCTCAACCTTGGATCACGCTTGGCTGTTGACGAGCCCGGGTGATAATGTAGAGAGCTGGGAGAGGTGAAAGCACATAGGCGTAATGCACGTGGGATGAGTGAGGGACAGTTAAGGGGAGAAAAAACAAGTCAAACACTCAGCGTAAAATAGCGCTTTCATCCCTTCTCGCACTCTCTCCGATACAGAGAGTCGAAAATTGTGATTTCGAAAGGTATTTCTATAGATCAGTGGTTCCAAACTGGTATAACGCGGCACCTAAGGTTACCGGGAAAATAGCTAGACGTCCCACGACATGATGGGGACGTTTACTCGAAACCGAAGTCGCTATTTTGTACACGAAATTGTTAGATGGAAACAAAAAATGAATCCTAGTGGAAAAAATAATCTACTAACCAGAGAGATTTACTCATAAATCAAAAATTAAAATAATCAAAAGGTGACGCTCACCGAACGAGCTGCGTTAAAGATATGTACGTCATCCACCTCCTGACTGTTTTCAGAGAAAAGGAAAGGAGCGGAGGTGAGGAGGGGAGGTCTGCCTGAAGAGATGTTTTCGCAACCACTTCCATTGGCAGAGTCAGCTGTGTGTCCCCCATTGTGATAAGGCGAAGGAGCTTCGCGATCTCAGTTGTGATTGGACGATGTGGATGACGTAACAGTCCTTTGCACGCCCATTTTTCCGAAAGTGTTAAAAACATCAGTTTTTCGCAACTTACAACTCGAGAAATAGTTGACGGATCAAAAAACGGAAAATACGGGTCTTTTTATTTAAAAAAAACTCAACCAGATTCGACAGTAAAAATATGGTTAACGACCCCATTAAATAAATTATGCATACATTGGGATATGACAACAAGATAAACCAATAAATTGATGGCATATGCAGCAGTGATTTTCCAATCTTTTTACGTTGGCGGAACTCTTCAGACTGACGTTAAAATTTAGGGGTCGTCCTTCTTTGATTTTTTTATAATCTGATTGGGCTTCCCTATCGATTCCCAAAGATAAACAGAGGTTTACAATAATCAGTCCTTAAGCCCGTTCGACACAGCCGGATTAACTGGCCAATAAATTGGCAAAATTATTCGGCATAATATAGGCTGAAAATTGACGATATTTTCCGCATGGCACCACCAATTCACCTTGCTCCCGGAAACTTTTAGCTTCAGAATACCCAGAAATGAATGGCGGAGTAGCAGTAATTATTTTACGTAGCAATAATTATAATACGTTTTGTTGTTTAGGTCACTAGGATACGGCAGTGCCAACCACTGATTGGAGGTTAGTAGGAATAAAATAGAACGTGTTCTACAATCCAATATTTGGTTAGAGATTGTGGCATTGGGTGCAAAATTATGCTTCATGTGGCACCGACCCAATTTCCAATAGAATGGCCTATGAATTGGACCGTGTCAAACGGGTTGGAAGAAATGCTTTCACCATCTGTGGGGCGTAAGTGTAACCAGTTCAGAAGCTGACCGTGCAAAATATTTTTCGTTTACCCGCAATAGGGTTGTTTACCACATTTTATTTTCGAATCTGGTAGAGTTTGCAAATTAATAAGACCCGTATCTTTCCGTTCTTCGATCCGTCAATTAGTTCTCGAGTTAATAACGGCGAAAAACTATTCATCTAAACTATAACTAATCATATCAATAATGGGCGTGGTGCAACCTCTTACGTCATCGACTTCGTCCAGTCACAACTGAGCCCACGAAGCTACTTCGCCTTATCGCAATGGGGGACACACAGCTGACTCTGCCTACAGGAGCGGTTGCGACAGGATCTGTATGAGCAGTCCTTCCGAGAACCCTCCTCTACTCCCTTCCCTTCCCCTAAAAGCAGTCAAGGACGGGAGGAAAATGACGTCAGTGATATCAAAGCAGTTTCTTCGGTGGGCGTCACCATTTGCTTATTTTAATTTTTGATTTATGAGTGAATGGTTGTGGCTAGAAGATTAGTTTTTATACTAAAATTCATTTTTCGTTTCCATCTAACAATTTCGTGTACAAAATTGCGATTTCGGTTCCGAGTAAACACCCCCATTTTAACCTCAGCACAGAGTTTTCCTGAGGCTACCTGAAAACTTCTTTTAGCTTCTTGTTTTTCTTATACCTAATATGGGAGCAAATGAAAAACTTAAAAAAAGAAACGAGGCTCACAAAAATCAGTCCTCAACATTTCCGTCCTGAACAGGTCGGGAAGTTAAAATTTTGGTGGAGGACTCATTTGAGACACTGTAAATAAGTAACTACTTATCTGTGCCTTATCCAGATCCCTTTTAGTAGTTTGCTTGCTTTTTTTGTCACGAGTTTGCACCCGAGCAAGCAAATGTCCATCACAGAAGAAGAGAGCCAATAATTATTGTAAATCGCCTTTCATCTTTGCGGTGATTTGATGGAGGGAGTCAAGTGGTTCATATCTTCCCACAAGAACATTCAAGCACCAAATAGAAATTCTGTGTGAAAATTGAAATTTCTCCGTCTATTTGGACTGGAATGATAAATGTTAATGGATCGTATTCCAATTTGGAAACATATCGTTGCTTAATATGGGAGACCCCTAACGTAAAAGTAGGTGGATAGGGGCCAAGCCAAATTTTAAGATCCGCTACCAGTAAGGGGGTTGGGTTGGTATAGTGGCTACAGTGCTGGCCTCTCACCGAGGGGCCGGGTTTGAATTCCGACAGAAGAAGATATTTTTCATTGGTAAACCAGTCCTTACTTGAATATTTTACAGTACTCCGTAAAGTCCATATTGTACAGTACAGTACTCCGCCCGTTGCATATTGATGAGATAGGAATCGCTTTAAAGAAGAAAAGAAGAACTGCTGAGTGTTGACAAGCTGGATTACCTGCATATTGGAGTTTTAGTGCTGAATTTCCGTTATAAAACTATAGTAGTAAGGTTTTCGTGAGTAAAAAGGCCCAGATTAAATGCAATAGTAGCTAATCATGTAGTTAAGGTAGAACACACTTAGGAATCTTTTTTCCTTGGGACAAGTCAGCATGTGAAATGGCATCATTGTGTTTGTTCGACGAGGTTCTTTTCCCTTCATTGTGAATAGTGGTGGAACTGAACCAGATTTTTGGTTGAGACTGGGACGTTAAGCATCTTCCCCATGGCTCCTTCCGTTTATGAACTATGGTTGCTATTTCCGACGCCGGGTTTCTCTCCACCCTTCCTTCTTTCCCATCCATTCTCATCCTTGTGTTTTTGTTGCCCGTCTGAAGCGTCTATTGGTGTATATTATTAAGGTTATTGCATGGATTTAGATGTACTAAGTTTCATGTCCCTTCTTAGACCTCATTTGGAACTACTTAGACCTCATTAGATACTGACAAGGTAGCTGCATTTGACCCTATTATCTGGTATCATTCCATGTAGTTGCTAGTTTGAATGTCAATACTGCATGTTTGGTAATCTTCACCTCCTTCCAGACACCCTCGTGGTGGCTCGCAGGGTACTGCATATATTTAGATGTATATGGAATACGCTGCCAGCATATGGGATCCATATGAAATAAGCCTAAATAATGAAGTTGAACGTGTGCAGCAAAGATCGAAAGGATTTGCAAGGGGACGGTATGATAGCTGTTTTGGCGTGAGCTGTCTATTAATTGAACTAAGATGGGATTCATTTTTGGATTGTAGGTTGACATTTGGACATAATCTCTCTACTACATTCCAAGATAATATTTTCAATGATGACGTTGAAAATATTTTACGAACTCCAACTTACTATGGTAGACTGGGCCATAATCACAAAATTAGAGATGTTGATTGCCGAACTGACAGATTCCAAATGTCCTTTTTTCCTCGTACAATTAGGGATATGAATAGCGGTAAATATGTCCAATACGAGTGAAACAATAAATAGCATAGGTAGCTGCATGTTGGCATAAGGACTTGAAGGTAACGCAACCAACAGCATGTTTTTGCATGCTTACTTTGCTATTTTTATCTTTTTTAAATAGTGAAGTTTAGACTAGTATATTAATACTAATGCTTTTTTATGCATGATACGTAGTGCATGTTTGGTGAGAATTCGCCCCCTGCCACACACCTTTATGGTGGCTTGCAGGGTATTATGTAGATGTAGATAAATGCAGGTTCAGAGTTGCAACCCACAGATGGGATATCGGCATGAAAATGGGGTCCAGCATTCCGTTGATAATAATTGGTGTTGGGAAAAATTATGAATGGGTTATTTATTAGTGATAGATGGCTATTGAATAGGAATTATATCGAGAAACGAATAAGGTTGCACTTGTCGCGATGAGTCACGAAGTGTCAATGACTTCCCGAATTCTGGCGAAGAAAGAAGCTGGTTGACTCACGGTATCTGGAAGATTCAAGAACGTTCGCCTTGAGTTTTCTACGTGTAGCCGGCCGGCAGGGGTCAAAATCCTCGCCGAAGTCATGCTCACCGCGGAAGTAAAACTCGCTGCAAGGTTTATCCAGGCTCCTGACACTTCACATGCCCTCCGTGTTCTGGTTGTGGCGTATTAACTGAAGCTGCGGCCTTGTGCGTACTAATGGCGCCACTGGTATCTCCACTCAAGTTATTTCCTGAAATACATTGTCACTGAGCATGTTTTTGTGATTCTTAGGCTCCTTAGTGAGATTAGTAAGTGTGATTTCTTCCTGTTGTTGGGTATTTGAGGTTTTAATGCTTCATCCACGCAACATAGGAATTACCTTCCTATGAGTACAATTAGTTTTTCATTCTCAGCATCTCTAACATTGCCCAGAAGTTGTTTGCTCCTGGGTGCAATAAGGGATACGGTTCGAAAAAGTCGATGTCATCTTTTGTTTAGTGTCCTAAGGGCTCTATCAAATTTCCCACCATCTTTTCTGCTTGGATGAATAACTTTTGAAGTGACACGATGAAAATAAAGTTTTAAAAAAATCAGAATCTGATCAGATCTGAATAAGTTTCGATTAACCATGGAAAGTACAATGACCAGATTTCAGCTGAAGATAAATAAGAAGAAGACTAAGATATTTGTGTGCTGCGAGATAGAAGAGGCCAAAACCTCGGAAAACTAAAACTGGAAGAGGTGAAAGAGTTCGGTTACCTAGGAAGCCGAGTAGCTAACGATGGACGAAGCAAAAAATAAATAGTAGAATAGTCCTGGAAAGGAGGGCATTCTACCAAAAGAAGAATCTACTAACAGCTGGAAATACAAGCTTGGAAGTAAGGAGTAATTCATCAGAACGTACACTTGGAGCATGAGGTAGTGAGGAATGGAAGACGACAGCAGAGGAGAATAAAAGGGTAGAATCATTCGAAATGTGGTGCTACAGAGGAATGATGAAGATTAAATGGATCGAGTGAGTAACGAGGAAGTCGTAAGAAGAGTACGTAGTGTTTACTTTTGAAAAGTAGAAACGATCATCCTATATTTCCCCACATCAGATTGTATCTTAAGACCGTTCGCAGAGGAAACTCCTCTTGAAGAACTTTCACAGAGTGATTGCAGCAGCGTCGTTGCTCCCACACTTCACAACTCAACGCACTCCAAAGTTTCTCAACCACGGTTGAGTACGCTGACTTTTCAAGTAGGAAGGGTTTAAAACTTTCCTAGCATATATCCTATGAAATGGTTTTAAGTCACTATAATCTCCTTTCTCTCTCCACATTTTCCGTGACTCGGGGTAAAAATCTAATATCTTTATCATTTTTTCTTTGCAGAAACCTCCAGTTGAATTGACTAACAACAATGAAATCATCACCATTACAACTGATATTGACAGCATACAAAAGGCAAAAGGTAATATGGTATTCCATAGAGATAGTTTGATATTAATTCAATATGTTTTACCAACTATACTTGTAAACTATTCCCTCATTACTCTAAATTTTAACTATGAGTCTGGTAAGAACTTACAGCAGACAATAAAGACCTATTTTTACAAAAATAACTCCAGTGCACTATTGCGTCAATGAAGCTGTATTAAGGTCCCACATATTTGTTTACTTTGAAATAATTCCTTTATCAATTTTCCCTGCTTTCCAATGTTCGTTACTACTTGAAGTTCTTCTCTAGAGTGATAAATCCAGTTTTCCGAATTGGAATTCGTGAGTGTCGTGAATATGATCCTGAAGTGTTCATCGTGTTCTACGGAAAGAGGTAGGATTTGATAATTTCGACTATCGAAATATTTTGTATGGACATTTCATTTACCACTCTTTCCTTTGGGCAAACCTTTATTAATTTAATATCGGTGAAACAGGGAAGACAAAGATTAATTAACCTAATTAAAAGTAAAATATGTACCTACTGTATTGTATTACGTAGTGGGGGTCAAGGGTGTTAGTTATTATTTTTGATTATGTGGGACTTATATTACCACAGCCTGAGTGGAATGGGTATAAATTGTTTTTATAAGCAAATAGTTTATTGTCTCATTAAGAGAATCATTTTTCATGTATCAACTACTTATTCATTTTTAATCGAATAAATTATTATGAAATATATGGAAGTGATAGTATTTCTTCCGTCGTTCTTCCATACTCACGTTGCAATTGGGTACATTAAAAGAAAGTGCAGTATAATTCTCCAGTAACAAAAGATAAAACTTACTTTAGTCGATACCTTTTTAGTCTCTGGTTTGATGGCCAAGCACCTTAAAACGCATAGTTGAAAATACACGAGCAAGAATATGTTAAAAGTTTCCACAAACTTTAGATTTCAAAATAAATTATATTAAAGTTTGTTATCTTATTCATGGTTATTCTAATGGAAATAGAATTTTAATTCAGTACACTGCATTTTAGATTCAGTGCCTTTTGAAAATAATGATAAAATTTCCGTACAGAATTTCCAGTTTAATTTATAATGAGCTCTTGCAATCACTATCAATTCAATGGTTCCATCAGTTTTTATTCAACCATCGAGGAAAACATCTGTACCATATAGGAAGGTCGATCCCTTTAAAAATTCTAAAATTTAACGTGAAAAGATAAGATGAATTAAGGTGAGCTTCTGTGAAAAGATAATATTGCTACTGATATATTTTTCACCTCTGACCACAATGATCTCTGACATAATCACTTACAACTAGATGGTTGCTATAGGTACTCATCAGCTATTCCCCATGATGCCTCCTCACCTCATCCACCTCAGACGCCTTCACAGCTTTCTTCCGCGTTGTAAATAAGAGAATGGGGAAGTTAAGAGCTGTATTAAATTAGAGAATTTGATATCCGAACCTACAGATTCGAAATGGTCTTCTTACCTCGTACAATTAGTGATAAATATGTTCAATAGTATTTACGTCAGAGGGTTAGCTCAAATAAATTGCCTATGGTAGGGAAATGATCCCTAAGTGATAGTATTTTTTTCACATTATCACTATGAAATAATTTTTCATAGCGATAAATTTGGGTTGGGAGAGTAGAGATGTCTACTGAAAACCTTTGGTAGGTTAAACCTTAAAACAAAAAAAAAAATTGGGTTAGCACTAATCCCTACCGTAGGTAGGGATTTAAGCTAACCCAACTAACAGCATGTTTGCGCATACTTGCTATTTTTTTTTTTTTAATTGTTAAGTATAGAGTAGAATATATTTTCTGATCCTTTTTATGCATGATATGTAATGCATGTTTGGTGTGAATTCACCCCCTGCCACACACATTTATGGTGGCTTGAAGGGTATTGTGTACATTTAGTGCTGGGGTTTCATTGAGTTTTTAGAGAAGGTGGGAAGAAATTCCTCAGGACTCACCTCGTCTTGTCTTTCTCCCCGCCCTTCGGGGCATTTTATATGTGCTGGCGTCGCATGCGAAGATGAGGACGGCGGCGGTGCTACGCGTCGCGGCCGAGGCGTGTCGGCCGCCTTGGGCATCGCGAGGGCCCTCGCTCTCGTCATCCTGCTCTACCTCTTCATCTGCTCCCTTGACCTGATGTCCAACGGATTCCGACTGGTCGGCGGCAAGGCCACGAGTAAGTTAACCCATCAGGGCAGTGTTCTTTCATCGATTTCCTCCGGGATGCACCGTCGACCTCATGTGATCGCTCAAAAATGGTGACAGCGACAATCCATTGCTTAACTACTGACCTAAGTTGGAGGATATTAAATCTGCGTTGTTCACCTTCATCATCATCGGTCAACAATCCTAGGATTGGTTTGACGCAGCTCTCCACTCGATTCTTCTATCGGCCAACCTCTTCCTTGACGTAGCTCCTCTTTTTACATCCTTCACAACTTGCTCCATATACCTCATACGGAGCCTGCCTTTTCCATTCATCCCGTTCACTTTTCCCTCGACGATTGTTTTCATCAGGTCATCGTGTCTCAAGATGGGGCCCATTAAGTTGTCCCGTCTTCTTTTTAAGGTTTTCAGTAGACATCTCTTCTCTCCCACCCTTCTTGTTCACTTCTTCGTTTGTCACTCGATCGATCCATTTTATCTTCATAATTCTTCGGTAGCACCACATTTCAAATGCTTCCAGCCTGGACTTCTCTGCTGCTGTTATTGTCCATACTTCGCTGTCATATAGTAGAATGCTCCAAATGTATGTTTTAATGAAATGTTTCCTCACTTCAACGCTTGTATTTGCAGCTGTAAGCAGAATCTTCTTCCGGTAAAATGCCCTTTTTGCTTGAGCAATTCTACTGGCAATTTCTCTTTTACTTCGTCCATCGCTGGTTACTCGGCTTCCCAGGTAGCAGAACTCTTCCACCTCCTCGAGTTTTCCTAGTTTAACATTGGTCCTGGCTTCCTTTCTCCTATTGCATACCAATACCTTAGTTTTCTTTTTATTGATCTTCAGATGATATCTGGTCATTGTTCTTTACATATTTCGTAGTGTCTTCTTTAAATCTCCTTCTGTTTCTGCCATGACTGTTCACCTTCATGGAAACGAATTGAACCTTCGTGAACGTGTGGCTGGGTATCATTGTCACAGAGTAAATTTTGTTTTGTTTTTGTACTTTCGGTACCGATCATGTCCTCTGATCATCGGCTCAAATTGTAATTAGGATTTCTAAAATCTAATACAAGCTTAAGGTGGGCGTTTAAAACCAACGGAAGGGAGAAAAAATAAAAATATTCACGGAATTTTGTAATTTTTTAGTTTTCCACGCAAATAGACGAAGCCGATCTTGTGCTCTGCAGCTCTGATCGGCTCAAATTCCATTTCGGATTTAAAAAATCTAATTTATGCCAATGTTAGCACATAACTAATGCCAGAAATTGAATCCGGGCCTTAATAAAAACGGGAGTACTTTCCAATATTTTCATTTGGATATAACCACTGCATGGCCTTATCAACGATCAGGAAAAAAAACAAAAAACAGTAAATATCGACGAAAATTCAAAATTTTAATGAATTATGGAATGAAATAAGTAAAACGCGATTCACCGATGTTCTGATCCATACTTGAGTGCTGTTTTGGGAGCACCTCGAGTTCAGTACTCCATAATGTGGAATAGGACGTTAAACCACGTACCCCATGGTGCTTTTCGCAAAGAGCAGGCTAATGCCGACGCCTGATTTATCTCCACTCTTCCTATATTCCCTGAAAAATCTTACCTCTACCCAATCACCACTCACCCTAAAAATACCTTAGCCATCGGTCGCCTTCCCCGAACTACTACTTCAATTACACTAAATACTTCCTCCGTCCACTCCTACTGCCTCAGAATTCTCTCTTACTAACTTATTTTCTATCCTCCTCTACCATTCATACTTTTTACAACAAATGCTGAACATTTCATATTCATATTTTTTTCATATTCAACATATTCATATTTTTTTCATTTTTTCCTCGTTCCTTTGGATATTTACAACATTCTGAGCCACTCAGTTCCGATGTGGAATTTATTTTTTATTGACCTGATTGAAAGTTTAAACCATCTGAAGTACATATTTTTAGACGTTCGATTTTGAAATGAATTAAATAATTTTTCTCATTAATTAAAAAAGTGAAAAAAAAATTTTAAGGCGCGGAAACGCTAACGCAAACTATTGCATGCCGGTAAATTATACGCGTGACGTGACACTCCTTCCCCCGCCTTTCGCTAGGTGGTGCTGCGGACGCTTACAAGCAAACGGTGCACTCCGTTAAAGCTTATTCACAAGTATCTGAGGCACATTTATGCAGTTAGTTTATTATAATTAACTTTTATATATTTAGTATAGAATTATTTGTTCTGCTTATTCATTTAAAACTATTAATATTCATTGTACCAAGCGTGCAGTGAAATAGACCCATAATCGCGCGAAGTTCACGCCATGCTTCGCAGTAGCAGAGGTCTTCCTGGAGCTTGTAAAACTACTATCAATGTCATGTGTAACGGAGGATACTTTCCGAGCTTTGATAATTTTCATATGCTATTATTGATGCATATTCACTAGAGGTTAGGGGATCTGAAAAACAACGTCAAGTTAAGGAGACGAAAATTTCCTGTGCCTCGCAACGTAAAACTATTACGTACCTATAGGTAGGTGAAATATAGTGAGAGTAGTCTGTAGTACATAATGCATGTCATTACAACCAATAATCGCTGTCTTATTTCTTAGATATTAA
Source organism: Platycnemis pennipes (assembly GCA_933228895.1). NCBI lineage: Eukaryota > Metazoa > Arthropoda > Insecta > Odonata > Platycnemididae > Platycnemis > Platycnemis pennipes. The sequence continues at coordinate 118,021,290 of OW121854.1, read as the reverse complement.
CCATCTAGCTGCATGTGACCCTATTATTTAGCATGTCTCCATTAAATATCCTAGTTCCATGTCAATAGTGCATGTTTGGTGATATTCACCCCCTGCCACACACCCTCGTGGTGGCTCGCAGGGTATTACGTAGATGAAGATGTAAGTAACAAGGCAGCGCATCACGCCATTTATGAGCTTTTTCAGTTGAACTTAAACAAGTTGAGCTTAACATTTACTTTTTGTAATAAACTGGGATTTCTCAATCCAAATTACTGCGTAACATGATTGCATTTATAGTGGTGCACGAATCGCAGTTTATGAATTGTATTTTCTTTGATGAAGGAAACCTATTCTTGTCGATTTCTTCCTTCATCGCAGGCACCGTGTTACAGGAGAGCATTGGACTGAGCAGCCCCGTCGCCGGTCTGATGGTGGGCATCCTGATCACCGTCCTGGTCCAGAGCTCGTCCACTTCCACGTCGATCATCGTGTCCATGACGGCAGCCGGATGTGAGTACCATATCGACAAGGTCACGGCCTTAAGTTGTTTTCCCAGGAGTCATGTTTTTACGAATCTTTCCTTTGATACGTGATGGTGAGCTGTGCATTACGGAGCTTAGCGATCGTTACGAGTCGAATGGATTGGTGATTATTGCTTTTGGATTACCGCAGCAGACCTTGAACTGCCCCTCGAAATGATGAAGGTCATAGAGACGTGACATTTGGCAACGATGTCAGGTGCGGCCGGCTGCGAGCGGACTATTTGGTGGCTCAACGTTTTTCTCGCGTTGCGGCGAGCATTTTTAGGAGAGAAAAGTGGCATTCTACTTTGCAACAAAGGTACCTATATCGCTATCGATCGATTATCTACCGATAGGTGAGTTTACTAAGAGACGCCCAGAATATCTATGCATTTGCACTTCTATTACCATTTCCAATTTTTACATGAATACTCATACGAAATTGTACGTAGAATGTAAATTTATAGTATTCACTATAAAATCTCTTATGCCGTTTTCAATAAAACTACGTTTCGGTGATTTTGTTCCCTCGCCGATATAAATAATGAAATTAATTGAAATTCTATGGCATATATGGTTCACGGAGCAGATTTCAATGGCAAAAGCGAAGATATTCCATCACATATTACATGGCACGAAGAGAGAAGTAATTTCAAATTGAATTTTATAATTACTAAAACAATAATATTTTCGAGGAAAATAGAAAGTGATACAGACATAGGATGGAATCGGCTGGCGGAAAGCTAATTATGTTAGAATGAATGTCCTGATTACACAGGCATGACAGTCAATTGTAACCATAATGTAAATAAAAATAGTTGCGGTATCCTTTACAGAATGAATATAGAGTTCCTACACGAACATAACTTGAAAGAGTATATTATTATATCTGTCAATCTTTTGGCCCAAGGAGCCATTTCATTATTTTTGAAATGTGCATAGGCTGCAGTTTTGAATAATAACTCATTAAATATTGAAATACTTAATATCAGATATTCTTCACGAAGAATGTGGATCAAAACAGGTTGGAAAACTTTATGTGGCGGCATCTATGCTCGATTGAAAGGTTCATCGTAAGCCACTGACCGCTAATAAAGACAAAGAGGTCGGTACGGCAGCAATACGATTTACTTTTCTAGAAAGGAATGGACCTCGAGCGATGGGCAGAGAAATTTATTGGCTGTTTCATGCAATAATTTCTGACCACGCAACAAATAGGTGTGAAAATTGTAGGCAGACGCTTAAGCAAAGGAAAATCGAAGTAATGAGATGAGAGATGAGAAAGATTGGGTAAATATTGAAGTTGTTGCGTAGTAAATCATAAGATACATTAAGTGCTTCGCGTTGGCTGAGTCCTTTATGTATCTGGGCGCTTTGGAAGAACAAAAGGTTTAATAGACTTTGATATGGAGTATGGTGTTATATGGTTCTAAAATATAACCTTTGAGTATGAAGGACGGATATGGGTTGGAATCATTGGGTATATGGATTTTTAGGAATGTAATAGGGGAATGGCAAGCTGGGTCGGGAAAAAGAGGAATGAAGTTACAAAGAGACAAGTAAGGCGAGTGGAAATAGGAAGCATATAGAATGGTAGAAAAGTGGATGGAGTGAGTATTGACAGGCAATGGACCCTTGAAACCGGCGATGGAGATTGATGGTGAGTGTGTAAAGAAACGACTAGTGACTCTGAACAGCATAACAGAATAAGAAGAGGTGATTGCATTGGTGTAGTGGCTAGAGTACTGGCCTTCCATCCCGTGGGCCCGGGCTTTGAATCCCAGGCTAAGGCGAATTTTTCATTTGTGTACCGGTCCCAACTTGAGTGCAATGCGGAGAACTCTTCAGGTCCAGTACTCCGCATGTTGGATGGGAAGTTATGCCGTGGTCCCCTTGAAGCCTTTCGTTAAGAGCAGGCTAATTCCGACGCCAGGTTTCTCTCCAATCTTCCCGATTCCCTGAAAACATCTGCGTTTACCCCTACCATCTGTGGCGCAAATGGTCTTAGTTATCGGCTGTCTCCCCTAAATAACAGTTACAACATCGATAAAACTTCAAGAGTTTACGACGATTATACTCGTCTGTATTAGGAGGTATTAATTACTACCCGGGCTAGTTACATAGCATTAGGTATTATAAATTACCTCGGAGAAATTACGTGATAGATCAGGCAATAACTATTCAAAAATACATATACCATTTCATGTGAACGCGAATGATTAATCTCAAAAATTCTCCAAAGAAAGGATCAAGTCTCATGCTCAAAGTTGTTGCATTTTACCTTCGGTTAAATCTGATACTTAAAGATTGGGACAAATTTCTTTGGACAGCAGTAAGAATGCGGAAGGGATCGGAACTCAAGCTGAACCTTGGGAGCAGCTAATTTGAATACGCGTTCCGTCTTACCGCAAGAGAATCTCGTGCTGGACTTCGAGAGAGAGTGGTCACTGAAGAATCGCTTCTACTGTTTTTCAATACAAATAAGGTTTCGCGAGTTTCATGAGTGTTTTCTTTCGTCGATAATAACTATACTCGTGTAAGTAATGACTGTGTCACTCAGTAAATTTTGAGCTCTTAAAGTACTTTTTTAAAGGGTTCACACTACACTTTCCAGTTCTCAAATTTGAATTAATTCAAATGCGGTGAAGGAACTTGGTTAATAAGGAAGGAGGGTGAGAGTAGATAGGATACGTATGATACGCAGACATTCAGGATAATAGAGAGATGGTAACGCAGATGCAAAGGTTTGTTAAAGAAATGATGATAAATCTAAAAGAAGAGGAAAGTTGAAAGAAGTCGTTTTCGGTAGCCACACTGGAAACGTTTCAGCCTCATAACCGAAATGAGTTTGATGTGATGATTTTACTGCCGCTATGACCACCAATTGAGAGCTTGAATATTTCAAAATCAATAGGTTCTCCTAGGAATGACCTATAGATGTGACTTCCCAGCATTAAACTGCTCGAAGCCCGTTTCTGTCAAAGAAGAATCATTCGAATGATTTATGATACACTTGTAATGGTATCTTCATGTGTATATTATGTGCAACGGCGAAACCGGGTCGTGAGAGTAACTGTTTATTTTACATGTGAAACTGCAGTATAATCTCTACTTATCCTTCCGTAGATGAGCGAATTCCGCCATGGTCAAAACTATTTTGGCCATTGTTATACAGTGGACAGCCGATATCGTGCGCTTGGCTCCACCGTCCAAGGTGATCGGAATCGTATTTCATCTCGGGATTCCACGGTATCTTACAAAGTTTTTTTCTTACAAAATAACTTTAAAAAAATAAAATCTTTTTATTTTATTTTTTTAGTCCAAGAGGAATCTTTAACTTATTTGATGGCATTAGCAAATGTACACCATCTCTGGTGATAATTTGCGAAGAACTAACGACATTATGAGGCATTCCCTAGCAATAGAGGTCGGAAATAGAAAACAAGTTTAAGTACAGGGTGCGACAACATAACTTCCTTTTTTATATGGATATATCCATATAATAAAGGAAGTAGGTACGTTGCCGCACCCTATGCATGGAAAGAAATTTAAAAAGTAAAAACATATCAGGTCCTGCATGGTAGAGTAGTTACTTACTAGAGTAGAGACCTGCATAGCACCCACTACGATTGGACGAAGCGAAATACCAGTTATGGTGAGAGTTTATGAATTTGTGGTAATACTGGAGTGTGTGGTAATGCAAAGTTCAACCGAACTTGCCTTACATCAGTGAAATTTCCATATTCATAACCATTATAATTCATCTAATTTCATCTCCGCGAGTCCTCCGGTAGTTTGTATATGCGGTGTGCTATAAGGATGTTAGTGGAACAAGGTCCATTTCTAACCTGCCTGGTGATTTATTATAGGCCATATATTGGTAGATAATCTGCTGTTACAGTGGCCGTTGATGAGATATTGTAGAAAGTGAGTATTAGGATGTAGATGGAGAAAAACATATTTTACCCTAACTTCATCATTGGGAGAGACTTCTGCATACTATATTCTTCGTGCTCTTAATGCTCTTCGAGGAGTTCCCTCTCCAAGGCGTCTCGTGAGTCTTAGCGTGCCCCCGGCCAAGTGCTTCGAAGACCCTCGTCTAGATTTGAGTGTGGCGGGCGTGACACGAAAAGGGTCTCCCCCCCCCCCTTTCCTCCGTGACTACCTCGCGTGAGGCGATTGAAATGCGTGACGACTCGTGCTGATTGTTTATTTTATTTCTCCTAGCGTTGCGCAACCGGCATTCCAATGCGTGGCATTGAAAGAGAGAGAGAGGAACATTATGTTCCGGCGGCGCTTTCCGTAAACGGTGGATGCGGCCTAAGGTCACATTCCATTATGCAGCTTCTGCCATTCACGTGGTAATCGTCCGGACTCGCTATTATCATCGTACTTCTCTGCTGAGTGGGGGGGTGTTTATAGGTAACCAATCAGTCACGTGGTACAAGCAAAAATGGTTCGCAAATTTAGTGAGTGTGTGAATCGCTCTTTACAATTATATGCATTGCTTTTAGTTGAGTTTTCCCCATCCATTATAAGCATGAACGAAGCATGAGGTAAAACTTGTGTGAAAAAGATGAAAAATAATTTAACGGGCGATTCAAAAACACCAAATTTGTAAACCATTCGTGTTTGTACCACGTGACTCCTTCGTTACCTATTCGTGATAATCATGACGCTTTCAAGCACAACCCACCAGGGGGGTTGTGTTTGAAACCGTCGGGTTTATCTCGAATAGGTAACTAAGGAGTATAAACACGAATGGTTCGCAAATTTGGTGCGCTAAAACCGTTGATTATAGCCTCATTCATTACTTACACTTGTGTTTGATATCATCTGGGGGCTCTATATTCGATACAGTTGAGAAAATCTCAAGTGAAAACAGTTAATTATATTGTAACAAGCGATTCAGGCACACTAAATTTGCAAATCATATAGAGCAAAAAGTTTGTGTTTGTACCACGTGACTCCTTGGCTACCTATTCGAGGTAATCAATACGCTTTCAAGCACAACCCACCAGTATTCTCGTTTGAAACGCAACCTCGGTTATCTCCCCAGCAACGAAACCGAGGTTGCGTTTCATTGATTTCCTCATTAGAATGTTTACAAAAAGTTAACGCGAGTCCCGAAAAACCTATGTTATCCCTTGGATACCACGAGAGTTTCAGAAAGAGAATAATGACCCAGGACTCCATTTTCCATGGCGCATCCGTAACTTTAAACGCGTATTTTGTTAATTGCATCAAGCAAAAACATAATATCCCAGCGCTGTTTGCAATTCCGTTTAAATCGTATTTCTTCAGTTTTAGTAATCCAATTAATGTAAATTTCCTGGATTAGCTATTATATGCATTTGAACATAAACTTTTAAGTGCCTTTATAAATTTATGTTCCGTTCAAGTAAACTTATAATAATATAATACTTACAATAAAATTATACTATTTCGAGTTTTTCTTTCCATTTCAAAATGCTATAATTCCAAAATTGAAGACTGAAATTATTTGTTCATTTCATGAAGCCTATCAAAACCTTTGTTGAGACTACAGGAATTGGTTACGCCAATTATGTTAAATAAATACTTGTCAAGACTTTATTATTAATCCAGCTGCAAGTAAAATTATTCAACAAAGATGAAGGGCACCGTCCCCGGCCACGATGAAGTCCCTACATGCAGTTGACGGTGGAGCAACTTGTGCTCTCTTGTCTCTTTGTTGATGAGCTGACCTCTCTTTCTCTCTCCCCCCAGTGCTTGACGTTCGGGCGGGCATCCCCGTGGTGATGGGTGCCAACGTGGGCACCTCCGTCACCAGCACCATCGTGTCCTTCACGCACGCCGCGCAGCGCGAGGACTTCGGCCGCGCCTTCTCTGGTGCCACCGTGCACGACTGCTTCAACTGGCTCACCGTGCTCGTCCTTCTGCCGCTCGAGATCACCACAGGTGAGCACCACCTCGAGGACTTCCTCTTCGAGATCTCGAAGGCAGTTTGAAGTCACGCAGTCACGCTTCGACATCTCGAAGAGGAAGTCTTCGAGATCTCGAAGCGTGATGGCAATCGCTGTGTTTGGGTTTTCCGTTGGGCTGGCTTCGGTTGGATTCAAACCTAGAAATTAATTCACATTAATTGTCATGAGAAAAAATTCACCTGAACCGGGAATTGAACCACGAAGCTTTGGCTATCCGGGCCACTGCACAGACCACTACGCTACCCAGGATCCTTAATTCCCATGGCAATTTTACCGAGGTTCAAGGTACAAGATTTTAAGCCCCCGCGGTCCATCAAGGATGGCAACGCAAGGGAAAAAGGGCTTCAAAGAAGCCACGACCATTGGTGAACCCCATCCAGCGCTAAAGCATGGCAATTAATGTGAATTTCGCCGTCGTTTACGCGGCAGGCTTGAAATATCCTAGAAATTAATGACTGAGCTGAATTGTAAATGAAAATTGTGTTATTCATAAAGTCCACTCATGTGATTTGCGATTTCAATAAGTCCTACAATATTTGTAGGAGTAACAAACACTCTCTTCAACAATAAAATCACAGCCTCCAATGCAATAACCCTCACCATCATCATCGGTCAAAAACCTTAGATTGGTTTGACGCAACCCTTCACTCGTTTCTCCTATCGGGCAACCTCATCATATTGATGTAATTCTTTTACATCCTTCACAACTTGTTCCATATATCTCATACGAGCCTACCTTCTCATTCTTCCCGTTTACCATTTCCTCGACGATTGTCTTCATCAGACCATCTGCCTCAAATTATCCCGTGCCTTAAGTTAAGCCACCTTCATCTGCCGATTAACTTATCCCGAGTGTTCAGAGTTTTCAGAAGACTTGTCTTTCTCCCACTCTTCTTAAGACTTCTTAGTATTTAACCTGGTCGATCCGAATTTGGCAAAATTTGGTAGAAAAATTTGGAAAAATTTGGAATATATAGAAAAACTTTGGAAATTTTGGGAAAACGTTAGAGAATTAAATAAAATTTAGGTATGTTGGGAAATGTTTCAATATTTTGGAAATATATGGAAAAAGTTCTGCCAAAAACTCCAATTTTGTCCAAATTTTTCACAAATTTTACAACATTTTCCTAAGTTATCCCCCATTTTTTCCAGGTTTCCAAAAGCTTTACCGAAATTTTCAATAATTTTTCAAAGTTTACCCTAATTTCCTAAAATTTGTCCACAGTCTTATAACATTTTTGTTAATTTTTCATTTCTTTTAGTATCTCAAAAATTGTTGCGAAGGTTTCAGCAGTGGTCAAGGATGTCTCGGGTTCCTCCCGCGTTGATTCATCCTGCTGGACGACAGTTTCGCCGGCATTCCAGTCGGCATTTTCAGGTCCGAAGTGATTAAAGCAGGGAAATTGTCCGTCTTATCTAGGCCTCAATTTTAGTCGGGTGCGCTCTGATTGGCCGTTGGGTCCGCTGCGTTCTGTTTGGTGTTAGGCTTGAAAATACGCTTCAAAGCATTAGAGAGATGGTAAGCCGTCTTCCCTGTTGAAGTTGTTCGGGTGCTAGGCGATTTCTATTGCCTCCCGTATCAGCCGAGGAGAATATTTATTTTCTCTAGCGATGATTCTGGTATCGTCAAAATTTATGTTGTGTCCGGGAGCTGACCAGGCGTGCTATGCGACAGTGGAGAGGCAGAGTTGTATCGATTTTTTTTCATTTCGAAAAATTTCGAATTTCCCATTCCGAAATTCTATAAAAAATTTCAACGTATATCTAAGGTATTGTAACATTTCTCCAAATTTCCCAACATTTTTCCAGTAATTGCCCAAAATTTCCAATAATTTCAATTATTTTCAATAGAGTACCCAAAATTTCAAAAATATAGTTCTGCAAATATCCCAACCTTTTTAAAAAATTTAGGAAACCTTGGAAAATGTATACATTGCATGCATTTTCATTTTTTTTAGAATATCAAAAATTGTTTCGAAGGTTTCAGCGGTGGTCCAATGTAACGAAATTTAATATGCATAGAAAAACTCGGATAATGTTGGAGAGAAAATTTGGTTAAGTTGGAAAATATTTGAAAAGTTTGGAAATATTTGTTAAAAATTCAGCGTAATTCTCCAGATTTTTCAGTTTTCTTAAATTTTTACATATTCCTATTTTTTCAAGGCTCGCGAAAGCTTATTCAGAATTTTTAATAATTTTCCAGTTTACCTTAATTTTTCAAAAATTTCTGTTACAGCATTTTTGTAAATTTTTCAATTTTTTTACTATCTAAAGAAGTTAACTACTTTCCAAATTTTTTATAATTCGGAATTTTTCCAAAATTCTCAAAAATGTACAATTTTTAGTTTTCCTACCTACTTTAAATTTCAAAATATTTTTGAAATTCGCAAAATTTTTCCAAATCTCCATAATTTCTCAACCTACACAAATTTTCACAAGTATTACCAAATTTTGTAATGTTTTTTCCAAATTATCATAATTTTCCAGTTTCATCAAAATTCTCTGAAATTTTAAACGTCTTTCCAATTTTCTAATATTTCTAGAATCACAATAATTTCAACAAAATTAACAAAAGTTGTTAATTTTTTCCAGTTGTTTAGCAAACTTTTTAATGTTCCTAAATTTTCAATTATTTTCAAGTTGAACAAAATATTAACCAAAAACCAAAACGCTACAAAATTGGAAAAAATTGCAAATTTCTTAGAAATTTTTGAAAAACTTTCAATCATTTAGAAAATTCGGGAAAACGGATTTCAGAAAATATTGGTAAATTGAGAAACCTTGGGAAATTTTTGAAAATAATTGTGTTATCCTCGACAATTTTCCAAAATTCTCTTTATAAAATTATAATACGTAATTTTCCAATGATTGCTAATAAATTTTTAAATTTTCCAAATTATATTCCAAATTTCAATTTTCAAAAATTTTCCAAAATTCTTTAAAAATTCCCAACACTTCTTGAATTTTCTAACTACTTAAAATTGGAACCAAATTCCATATTTGCCAAAATTATCCCAACACATCAAATATTTTCCATATTTTTCAACTATTTTCCATGGTGTAGCAATATTTTCAGTCTGCTCTGCAAAATTTCCAAACCTTCATTTACAAAATTACATGTTTGCAGTGGATAATTTTTACAATTTCAACCCAATTTAGAGTACTTTCATTTGTGAGTGCACTTGATAATCAGCTAGTTAGGACAAGCATTCTTTATGATTTCATTGTGATGAGTAGGCAGGAAATCCAGAATCCAAAAATCAAACGATATCCAGCATTGAATTTTTCTAGGCCTTCAATGCCGACGATAGCCAGTCATTTATAATAATAATAGTAATGATTTATTTATTGATTATAGATTCCCCCAATTACAAGGAATTTAGTATATGGACATAACACATTTAAAAAAACCCATGCCCTTGACAGTTATTTTTACCCAGGCAGGACTCGAACCCACGACCTCCAATTTGGCAGACGAAGACTTAACCCCACTGCCACTGATGCTGGCCGGTGTCGGTGGGGTGGAAAATTTAGGGTGATGGACAGTAACATACCTACTGTACTCTAATTTTCTCAAAAAAAATGTCACTATTACTCTCAAGTAGGGGCCGGATTACCATTGAAACATATCTTCCAAGGTCGGAATTTGAACCTGGTCCCTTGCGATGAAAGGTCAGGCTCTACCACAACACCAACCTGGCCCCTGCTCCCTTGATAGAGAACTCTGATCTTCGGTGAGGTTCATCAATTGAACTTGTGGAGGTGACCAAATTTCTTTATGAAGTTATCTTCGATTGAAAGCTATTTCTACTCACTTACATAAACTCTTGAATCATGGTGGTGAAGAAAGTCTATGAAAGGAGACTTTCCATCAGAATGGCATTTCCTCCACAAATAGCCATAAACATCTTCATGTTCAAAAATTTTATAAAATTGTGATTTGTTCTTTATTCAGTGTCTGACTTAAATTCCTCTCACCATCATTTACCACCTCGCACCCCTTACTGAACCATCCCCCCCGAAAATTCTTTCTATTCTGTACTTGCCTTCATGTTAATCCAATTAAACACTGCTGCAGAATGGGAAAACTAGCTTTAAATGCTGAATTTCCAGGGAAGCAGATTGCGAATATTAAAGTGTTAAATATCATGGTGAGGAAAGTAAATAATATGAAGTGTTACTCACAAATTAATCATCTCGTCATTTGTGTGGCAACAGAATCCAAATTGATACATAATTATCTCTTAAATGCAACCAATTTCAATATTTTTCATATATTTCCGATTATTTTTTAAAATTTCCTTAAGTTTTCAACAATTTTCCAGTTGTGTAACATTTTTAAATTTCAAAAATATTTTCCAAATTTGCCAAAATTTTTCCCACATTTTCCCAACTTTTCCAATTAATTTCCAAAGTATATCAAAATTTCCAATGTTCTGCCCAATTTTTCAACTTTTTCTACAAATTTTGAAAAAAGTTTGGAAATTTTTATGAGATAATTTGATAACATTTAGAATGTATAGAAAAACTTTGGAAAATTTTGTGTAACGATGAGAATTATAGAAAATTTAGGCCGGTTGAAGAATATATTTTAGAAATATATGAAAACATTTCTGCGAAATTCTGCAATTTTTTTCAAAGTTTTACTAATTTACAAAATTTCCCAAAGTTGTGTAATATTTTTTTAATTATCTCGAAAATTCAACAATTTGCCCAAATTTTACTTAACGTTCTGAAATTTTCCTCAAAATTCCCAAAAAATGTTTCAACATTCTCTGTTTATTAACATTTTAAATGTCCAAAAAAATTTCCTTTTTATTGTCATCATTCTTCAGTGGCACCGCATTTTAATTGCTTCCAGCCTTGGCTTCTCTGCTGTTGTTATCGTTTATACTTTGCGGCCATATAGTAGCATGCTCCATATGTTCTAATGAAATATTACCTCACTTCCACGCTTGTATTTGCAGCCTTAAGAAAATTCTTCTTTTGGTAAAATGTTTTTTGAAATTGGTTTTTTCGCCTGAGGAATTCTATGACAATTTCTCTTTCTTTATCGGTCACTGGTTACTTGGTATCCCAGGAAATAGAACTCTTCCATCTCCTTAATTTTTTGCTTCCCTAGTTTAACATTGGTCCTGGCTTCTTTTCTCCTACTGCATACCTGGTACCTTAGTTTTCCTTTTTTTTATCTTCAGGTGATAACTGGCAATTGTTCTATCCATATTTCTTAAATTCTTGTTTTAATCTCCTGTTTCTGCCATGACTCTATGTCGTAGGCAAATCGCAGAATGCTGATTTTCTCCCTGTGGATATTCACATCCGAAGACTTTTCTTTGAATTCTTGGATGACTTTCTCGATGTAGACATTGTATACGGTAGACAGGGCCTTGTCTCACTCCTTTCTTTATGCTTGCTATTACATCCCTGGCGGTCATATGTGATTGGTTAGATATATATAATTTTTATTATTTTTACTTAATACACAGGCGTGAAGAAATGAAATTGTCACTTATACTGCTTACACTCGTACTATTTCTTTCTTGGCCACAATTATTGAAAAATGAGTTGGCCATCACCATTATTAGTCATCAATCCTACAATTGCTTTTATACATCTCTTAACTGGATTATCCTGAGAGTTATTCTGCTCAATTTTACTTTATCCTTCTTTTTGACATCTCTCACCACTTGATCTCTATGCTTTATGTCATGTTTGCAGTGGATAATTTTTTACAATTTCAACCCAATTTAGAGTACTTTCATTTGTGAGTGCACTTGATAATCAGCTAGTTAGGACAAGCATTCTTTATGATTTCATTGTGATGAGTAGGCAGGAAATCCAGAATCCTAAAATCAAACGACATCCAGCATCGAATTTTTCTTGGCCTTCGATGCCGACGATAGCCAGTCATTTATAATAATAATAATAATGATTTCTTTATTGCTTACAGGTTCCCCCAATTACAAGCAATTTAATATATGGACATAACACATTTCAAAAAACCCATGCCCTTGATAGGTATTTTTACCCAGGCAGGACTCAAACCCGCGACCTCCAATTTGGCAGACAAGGACTTAACCCCACTGCCACTGAGGCTGGCCGGTGGCAGTGGGGCGGAAAATTTAGGGTGATGGACAGTAACATACCTACTGTACTCTAATTTTCTCAAAAAAACTTTCACTATTACTCTCAAGTAGGGGCCGGATTACCATTGAAACATATCTTCCAAGGTCGGAATTCGAACCTGGTCCCTTGCGATGAAAGGTCAGTCTCTACCACAACACCAACCTGGCCCCTGCTCCCTTGATAGAGAACTCCAATCTTCGGTGAGGTTCATCAATTGAACTTGTGGAAGGTGACCAAATTTCTTTATGAAGTTATCTTCGATTGAAAGCTATTTCCACTCACTTACATAAGCTCTTGAATCATGGTGGTAAAGAAAGTCTATGAAAGGAGACTTTCCATCAGAATGGCATTTCCTCCACAAATAGGAGTCATCTTCATGTTCAAAAATTTTATAAAATTGTGATTTGTTCTTTATTCAATGTCTGACTTAAATTCCTCTCACCATCATTTACCACCTCGCACCCCTTACTGAACCATCCCCCCCGAAAATTCTTTCTATTCTGCACTTGCCTTCATGTTAATCCAATTAAACACTGCTGCAGAATCGGAAAACTGGCTTGAAATGCTGAACTTCCAGGGAAGCAGATTGCGAATCTTAAAGTGTTAAATATCATGGTGAGGAAAGTAAATAATATGAAGTGTTACTCACAAATTAGTCATCTCGTCATTTTTGTGGCAACAGAATCCAAATGGATCCAGAGGTTTTCCATGGATTGCAGATTCACAGGAAGTGTCTACAAACTTCAGACAATTTATAGGCTGTAATTGCTCTGTGATCTGTTCTTATGCCATCACTAATGAGTTTACATTGGTTATTCTTTCTACATACCTGTTGGTTAAATTCATTTGCATCTAAATTTTCCACTTGCCATGATACGCATGATTTTAATGATATGATAAGTACTTTTTCCATATCTATGATGGTTGGAAATACTTAGTGGTGATATGGCTGCATATTCAAAGAAGTTTGCTGGAAGCCACTAGTTTGAGCAAGGAGTTATCCCCTTTTGTATCTCCTCCTGTTTCAAAAGTCAAGAACCTTTAACATCTTTTGAACATCTTGTATCCAATTTATCTCCGATAGAGGATAGATGAAAATTGATAACTTCTATTGTGTTCTACCAGTTTAGATGGATGCAGTATACTTCTTTAAGTATTCTACACAGTAGAGTAAGCATGAGGTATTTTCCATATCCTTCCACACTTCCTGTATCTCACCATTTCATCCAAACTACTTTCCCATTGTCTCCCCCTCCATCATCCACTTAAGCCTAGCATCTTATATACAATCTTCAAAATACCCTATTACCTGCTCCATATATCCTCTGTCCTAATCTGCCTCAAATATATTATTTTGTCATCAACATCTCTTTCTCTTATCTAATGCAAACCCTACAGCAATACATAAGTCATCGATGAATAGGATATTTTACCAAATTCTGACAGCCTATTCAGTTGACATTAAAATGCATTATGTGTTTATTATTTATGCTAAAAAAATATTTTAGCATAATGAAATAAGAATGTTCCCATGGAGATACCATAAATAAACAATGAGGAAGAAAAGATTATTGACAGTAGGAGACAAGCCTGTTACTTTTTATTGTGCAAACACATAAATAACAAAAGGTTTTGTAAATTCATCAACATTATCATTGCTAATCATGTCATTGCTAATCTGTATTCAGGTACTCTTCCCTTCATTTCAAAAATCCCATTTGGGGTAAAGGATGAATGTGCAAACAATCCACTCAGGCACAGGTTTATTAGTTTCCTTGATAATCTTCCTCACATCTTCTTCCATTTCTAGCATATCCTTTTCTCTCTTCTTTTCCATCCATATTACCTATTCTTCCCTACACAAAAATTTTAAAAATACATACATTGTTTGGTAAGGTTTAATAGGCTCTATATGTATATACTAAATAATAGACTAAATAATGATAAAGGCTTAAGGTCTTTATTAGTTTGTGGTAGCATGATAAATGCCTCAAATCTAGTGTTCAACTTCAAAGAATTTGAAGAACTAAATTGGCTGCCATAGGCAAGATGGTCATGATATTTCTAAGTAATTTAGATAAAGAGGGTTTGAAATGTTTTGAAGGAGCAGTAATTATATTTCTCTGCTTTTTGAACCTCAATTGTAAAACCCTATGTCACATATTTTCTTGTATTTGATGCACATGATTTAAAATCGTTATAAATGCATCACTAATTACTTTCATCTTCACTCTTTCACAGGATATCTTTATCACACCAGTTTGGCAATAGTAAACTCTCTCTCATATGGGAAAGATTCAGGAGGAATTGGAGTTAACATCTTAAAACAAGCAACTGACCCCCTTACTCGCTGCATTGTGCAGGTAGGTAGGAAATGAGAAACTGGCCATTTGTCATTTTACTCCAGTCTGTGAAGCATGATCTTAGAATCTGTGAAGCATTGCAGACTTTACCAGTTTTTTGTCAAATCAATTTTTGGTGTTCTTCATATTTCATTTGAGTTTACTCTAAAGAAAACTCAAAATTAAACTCTAAATCATCTTCAAATATTACTTTCAGCTCAACAGCACTGTGATTACAGCATGGTCACAAAATAATCAAGATTTTGATAACGCAACTCTACTGAAAACATGGTGTAAAAAAGATAACGTCACTGGAGAGCTCATAGAATGTGAGTTATATTCACTGTCATTTTGATGACCCAAAAGGGAATATGTTTTAATGGGTTCTTAATGTGTGTACTTAGCTTCCCCAATCTATCACTTCTTTTCATGTGTTTTCACGCATAAATGTTTGGTGAAAATTTGAGACAAAATTTAATATATTTTTTACAAGCTATAATTTATAAAGTTAATTTTGCTTTCAATTGGGTATTCAATGTCACTTAAATTAAATTAAAACTAAATTATACACTTCAAAAGTTAGTAATTATAAGATCTTATGATGTCTAAGACAATATGGGAGCTGCAAGTACGGGAAGTATAATTTTCATTCCATGTCCTTGAATGACATCATATTAAGTTGGCAATCCAAAACAACCCCATCATTGCATAAACATAAAATAATGTTTGAAAACAGAAACATGAAATAATATTTTTTAAACAATGATGCTATTGATGCTGCTGTGCAGCAACTTAGATTCATGAGTATACTTTTCATCCTTTTGTTCATTTGATCAATCCAAAGGTGAATACCTCCTCAAGTATTTGGCAGGCATTGGTGATACTGGAGCCGGAGCTTTGCTTTTGGTTTTCTCCTTGATTCTGCTTTTCCTGTGCATGGGGACAATGGTGAAGATGCTGCAGACAATGTTAAAAGGTGGGTCGAACAATGGAAAAAATATGTATCATTATTTGTGGTCAAGAGGAGTAATGATGGTATCTTGAGATAGACATGTCCCTTGCAAATAACTAAAAAGTTTCATCGTTTAAATTCCAGCAATATTTATTTATGATTAATTCTATATTTAGAAATACTATATCATGCTTGAGGATGCATAAGTGATTCTTTTGAATAAAGAGCTGAAGTGATCAATTTTCAGTGGCTGATTTAAATTTTAAAATCATTAAATTGTGACTGAGACATTATCAAAAACCCAGAAGTCATAGAAGTAGGTGTTCCATTCCTTGTACAATTTTAAGTGGCTCCTGTGGGCCCATCCACCATGATTAATGAAAATTAATTGGAGGGGTGAAAGGGGGAAAGAGATCTTTTATAGCCCTCCTGGCCCTTAGACCTCTTTAGATGAACTGTGCCAATGCATTGTGCTGATGGAGGCTTAGGTAGTTTCGCTCATCCGCCATCGCCGAGCAAGTGTGGGAAGGACCAACACACAATGTGGACTTTGAAAATGCTAAATTCATCGCTAGAGAGAAGCATTACTTTCCCCGTCTCATACGAGAGGCTATTGAAATAGCAAAAACATCCACATTCAACAGGGAGGACAGCTATTTGCTCTCTAATGCCTGGAAGAGACTCTTACCCAAACGGACCAATCAGAACGCACCTAGCCAAAACCAAGGCCTATATAAGACGGGCAAAAACCTGCATCAAACACTTCGAACCTGAAGACGCCAGCTGCAATGCCGGCGAAACTGTCGTCATGAAGATCAATTGACATGGAGGTCAACTCGAAAACCTTGCTATGCATGTGCCAATGCACATTTAACCTGCCTGACACTTGCAGATGGGACGAGAGCACCGTGATAGAGGTATGGAGAAGGGTCACCCATCAAACCTCCATCTCAGCCCAGCGTTGCTTAACTTAAGTGATCTGATGGGAATCAGATCACTTAACGTCGCCCTTGCCACGTTGAAACACTGGTTTTCGTTTAGTCTCCACCATGACTAAGTCATGAGTCATATGATTGCAATAGAGTACAATTTTATCAATCTGCAATGGTTTTGGAGCCTGGAAAACCTTGAGCAAAGTAATGTCCTCCAAAATATGAAGCCTCGCCTCTGTGTCTTTCAGGTCCGATGGCATCAGCCATCCGTCGCACCATCAATGCCGAAGTTCCAAAGGCCCCATGGCTCGGGGGATATATATCTCTCATCGTAGGCTGCCTGGCGACTGTCCTCCTGCAGTCATCCTCTGTTGTCACCTCCCTACTTACTCCCCTCGTGGGACTGGGGCTTGTCTCCCTGGAGCGTGCCTACCCCCTCACCATTGGATCCAACCTCGGCACCACTGGCACAGCACTGCTGGCTTCTCTATCGAGCTCCACCAGCCCACCTCTGCAAATGGCCCTGACACACATGCTGTTCAATGCCACCGGCATTCTCCTCTTCTACCCCATACCGTTCATGAGGTGGCCTGTTCCGATGGCCTATGCACTCGGTAGGGCAGCATCCAAACGGCGCTGGATGGCCATCGTCTACCTCCTCGTGGCATTCCTGCTCCTCCCTACCATGGTATTCATCCTATCCAAGGTGGATGAGACGTACATCACACTCTACTGTGTGCTCAGCATTGCAATACTCATTGTGATCTCCATCATTGTGATAAATCTGCTGCAGAAGCGACATCCTCAAGTGTTGCCACAACGCCTGAGGGACTGGAAGTGGCTCCCGCACTGGATGCGGAGTTTAGGTTGGGCAGACAACAGTATAGAAGCTACCAGTGCCTTTTTCAGGCAGCATATGGTGTGCCAATGCTGCACGAGAGGAAAGTCTGGCAGTTTGAAACCGGTTGAAATGAGCCGGACTGATTTAAGTGAGGGGATTGATAACAATGTTGTTATTGTTGGGAAGCAAAAAAGTAGTGATTTAGACATCACAAGGACATCAGAAATGACCAATGGAAAGACTGGAATTCAAGGCTGTGATAACCTTGTCTATGACAGTAGTGTGTAGAAATTATTTTTATTTATTCAGTTCCTGCATTTTTATTAGGTGAGCAATTTTAAGCATCTCATGAAGATAAACCCACTTATGGGGTTTGATTACTGAATGTGTGTGCACAATAACACTGACTGTGAGATTCTGTGAATGTGATAAAAACTGTTAAAGCCAAGCGTCACCTTGTGCCTCAAAAAGCTAGGTTTGGCAGGCATGGACAACTGAAGCAATGGCTTCTCTCATTTGCATACCTACCTATTTTACACTTGAATATTTCACAGTAATGCTTACAAATGCGATTGAGGGTGAGAATTATTTTTTTAAATTATTTGCTGAACATGATGGGTCATTTCAGTAATCCTATTTAAATTATACCGACTACCCGATTTCATGTCATTTTAATATTAACAACTAGGTATGCAAAAGATTTCATCCCACTTAATTCACAAAAATATGAAAATTTTAGACTTCAACAAAAATTCATATTGCCAGTGAAACAAAAAAGTTTTTGTGGATGGATTGTCCTAAATGAGTAACAAAAACTTCATGTTGATGAACCAATTCATAGTCTTTAATACTTTTGGGTGGATACAAATTGACAATTTTTTGTGTCCCTGCATCCATGATAGCAATTGTAGAAAGTAACATTTTTGTTTTCTGCTATGTGATATGCTCCTAATTTTTGCATTCCCATTTTTTACAACCATCACATTTCTCGTAATGTTCGATGCCAAATACAATTTTTTTGGTGTACCTAGGTATCTTAGGCAGAGCATTACAGATTATGAAAAACTTGCTTCATATTATATTGAACCTAAATTATTGTAACTAAATACATGGAGATCCATTTTATGGATCTGTAATGCAGTAATTTTTTTTAACAGTATAGCACTGAAATGGCACACACGTGTGAGAAGATTATGGCATGAAAATGGATATTCAAATGCCCTTAGTGTTGTGGTAATTTGACTTTTACCTCAGTTTTATTTCATGAAATTGTCTATTTGGTGGATAATTACTGTTATTGAATCTATTAAAACACAGGGCAGATAATAACAGGAGTTGAAGGCATGGTTTTACATGCATAGGATATAGTAAAGGAGAGAGTTTGAGGTTGAAATTTTCAACGTAAGGCTTGATGCAAAATTGCAAATGTGAACTGGTTAATGTACCATGAATAAAATATATTATTTTTTGTTTGAATCACTGTTTTAATAAGTGAATTCATTTTTAACTGTTATCATATTAAAAATATTTTGTAAACAAATTGTACAAACAGGGCCATTTTGGTGTACATGTTTTTATGATGTAAATCAATTTTATTTTTTATTCATGAACTAATTGATGATTATGTATTTTAAAGGATAACTGTGATAACTGTTGTTGGGTACTTAATTTATTTTGGTATATTTCGTTTGTTTAATAATGCCCTACCATTTGAGAGTAATGCGAGGCTTATAATAAAGCAAGAATATGTTGAAGAAATTCACTTTAGCTACTCTTCTATTTTATTTTTTTATCAACAATGCCTCAACTGAATGGATTTCATTTCAAATGATTAATAAGTCATTTAATCAACAACACGGGAGGGAAACAAGAGGGTCATTTTTTACTACATATTACTTAACGCATGCAATTGTACTATTGTTCCAAGCTGGTGAGTTGCAGACATATCTTTTCAGTCTCACAATTTGGTTTTTCGTTGAAATTCATCAGCTATGTTAAGTTACAGAGAATGACAAAGCTAAATGTTTACTGTATTTTTAGTACCTATAATGAATTAAAAACTAAGCTTTAGTCTAGGACATCGCCTAGTCACTGTGGGATGGTTTTATGAACCACTGTTATCTTTGGATCTGTACTTTCGGAAACACTTGAAATTTCCCTATTTTAGGGCTACCCAGATAGGTTCAAGAGCCTATTGAATTAGGTAGGTTATCCAGAATTGAAAATACATCTCAGCATGGTATTTATTTGCAATTAAATAATGCCCAAATTACAGGGAAATAGGCTGAGAAGAGGTAAAACATTCCGTTTAAAATGTAAAGCAGCAATGATGAAAATAATACTAGTATAAATCCAGTATTGAAAACGCCTCTTGGGAACGTATTATTATTTTGCAATGAAATACTGCGCAAACTACAGGAATTACAAAGAGAAAAAGCATAAATTTAATTGCAGATGACAGTTTTGATCTACAATTAAAATTTTTAAATTCCCCATTGCATGTCCATATAGGGAAACGGCAATGGGAAACATAAAATACTAATAGGGCATTTCAATTCCCTGTAGGGAATTTCATGTCCTTATAGGGATTTTTAATAGAGTTCCCCATAGGGAACATAAAATCCCTATAGGGATTTTCATGTTCATATAGGGAATTTTTATTTCCCTATAGGGACATGAAACGGTGTAATTCCTTAAAGGGATATATGCCAATTCCCTATAAGGAATTCCATGTCCCTATAAAGATTTTCTGTGGGGAATTGATAACAGGGAACCAGCAAAAATTAACAAAAGTAGTAGATAATTAGTAATAATTCCAGAGTAAAATAGCACGTCAGAATCATATTATTATTGTACTATGAAATTCCTCACAAATTAAAAGGAATTACACCAACATTTGCAGAAAATTCAAATGTAGATGAAATTTAGACTCTTGGCAATTTATTTTTAAAAACAGCGGTATAAAGGAATTTAGTTGGAAGAATTTCATTTTTGAGAAAACGCCTGAAGGAAGGATTTTTTTATTTCGCACTGAAATTTTGCATTAATTTCGGTGAACTGTGATGAGAAGAGGCGACAGAGATAATTTTAGTTAAAAAACTGCGGTTTAGGGGAATTAAGTAAAAGAATTTCATTTTTGAGAGAACGCCTGTTGAAAGAATTTTTTTAATTGGCCCAGAAAGTTTGCAATTAATTTCGGTGAACTGTGAAGAGAAGAGGCGACATAGTTAATTTTAGTTGAAAACAGCGGTATAAATGAATTAAGATGAAAGAATTTTTATTTTTGAGAGAACGCCTGTTAGAAGATTTTTTTTATTTCTCCCTGAAATGTTGAATCAATGTCCGTGAACTGTGATGAAAAGACGCGACAGAGTAAATTTTAGTTGAAAAATTGCAGTACAAAAGAATAAAGTTGCAAGAACTTCATTTTTGAGAGAACGCTTGTTACAAGAATTTTTTTATTCGCCCAAAAAATTTTCATAAATTTCGGTGAACTGCAATGAGAAGAGGCGACAAAGTTAATTTAGTTAAAAACTGTGGTATAGGGGAATTAATTTTTAAGAATAACATTTTTGAGAGAACGCCTGTTAAAAGAATTTTTTTATTTCTCTCACGTATTTAGCATTAATTTCGGTGAGCTGCGATGAGAAAAGGCGAAAAAGATAATTTTAGTTAAATATCTGCGGTATAGTGGAATTAACTAAAAGAATTTCATTTATGCGAGAACGCCTGTTAGAAGGAAATTTTTATTTTGCCCAGAAATTTTGCATTAATTTCAGGAAACTGTCTGGAAAAGAGGCAACAGAATTAATTTTGGTTGAAAAACAGGTTTATAAAAAAATAACGTAAGAATTTCATTTTTGAGAGAACGGCTGTTGTAAGAATTTTTTTAATTCGCATAGAAATTTTTCATTAATTTCCGTGAACTGTGAAAAGAAGTGGCGACAGATTTATTGTCGTTAATAAACATTTTTTGATATTAAGGATTTAAGTTGAATGATTTTCAATTTTGAGAGAAAGCCTGTTAGAAGAATTTTTTTATTTCGCCCGGAAATTTTGTAAAAATGTCGTTGAACTGTGAGGAGAAGAGGCGACAGAAGTTATTTTAGTTGAAAAACTGTGGTATAGGGGAATAAATTTGAAAGAATAACATTTTTGAGAGAACGCCTGTTAAAAGATTTTTTTTATTTCGCCCACATATTTAGCATTAACTTTGGTGAGCTGTGATGAGAAAAGGCGACAGAGATAATTTTAGAAGAATTTTTTTATTTCTCCCTGAAATGTTGCAACAATCTCAGTGAACTGTGATGAAAAGACGCGACAGAGTTAATTTTTATAAAAAACGGTGACAAAATAATTTTAGTTGATGAAGAGCGGTTATAATAATTTAAGTTGAATGAATTTTATTTCTGAGAGAACACGTGTTAAAAGAATTTTTTTATTTGCCCAGAAATTTTGTAATTAATTTTGGTGAAATGTGAAGAGAATAGGTGACATTGTTAATTTTAGTTTCAAACAGCGATATAAAGGAATTAAGATGAAAGAATTTTTATTTTTGAAACAACGTCTTTCAGAAAAATTATTTTATTGCTCCCTGAAATGTTGCATCAATGTCGGTGAACTGTGATGAGAAGACGTGACAGAGTAAATTTGAGTTGAAAAATTGCAGTACAAAAGAATAAAGTTGTAAGAATTTCAATTTTTAGAGATCGCTTGTTACAAGAATTTTTTTTATTCGCCCAGAAATTTTCATAAATTTCGGCGAACTGCGATGAGAAGAGGCGACAAAGTTAATTTAGTTAAAAACTGTGGTATAGGGGAATAAATTTGAAAGAATAACATTTTTGAAAGAACGCCTGTTAAAAGATTTTTTTTATTTCGCCCACATATTTAGCATTAACTTTGGTGAGCTGTGATGAGAAAAGGCGACAGAGATAATTTTATTTAAAAAACTGCGGTATAGGGGAATTATGTAAAAGAATTTCTTTTTTAAGGGAACGCCTGTTAGAGGACTTTTTTCTTTCGCCCTCATATTTAGCATTAATTTCGGTGAGCTGTGATGAGAAGAGGAGATATAATTATTTTTAATTGATAAAAGCCTTTTAAAGGAATAAGTTGAAAGATTTTTTTTAAGGTAACGCAGGTTAGAAAACTTTTTTTAATTCTGCCAGAAATTTTGCATTAATTTCGGTGAAATGTGATGAGAAGAGGCGATAGAGTTAATTTTAGTTGAAAAACAGCTGTATAAATGAATAAGGTTGAAAGAATTTCATTTTTGAGAGACCGACTGTTAGAAAGTATTTATTCGTCCAGAAATTTTGCATTCATTTCGGTGAGCTGTGATGAGAAAAGGCGACAGAAATAATTTTAGTCAAAAAACTGCAGTAAAGGGGAATTAAGTAAAAGAATTTCATTTTTGAGAGAACGCCTGTTAGAAGATTTTTTTTAATTCGCCCAGGAATTTTGCAATTAATTTCAGTGAAGTGAGAAGTGAAGAGGCGACATAGTTAATTTTAGTTGAAAAATTGCGGTATAAAAGAATTAAGTTGCAAGAACTTCATTTTTGAGAGAACGCTTGTTTCAAGAATTATTTTTATTCGCCCAGAAATTTTCATAAATTTCGGTGAACTGCGATGAGAAGAGGCGACAAAGTTAATTTAGTTAAAAACTGTGGTATAGGGGAATTAATTTTTAAGAATAACATTTTTGAGAGAACGCCTGTTAAACGAATTTTTATTTCGATCACGTATTTAGCATTAATTTCCGTGAGCTGCGATGAGAAAAGGTAACAAAGATAATAATAGTTAAATATCTGCGGTATAGGGGAATTAACTAAAAGAATTTCATTTATGCGAGAACGCCTGTTAGAAGGATATTTTTATTTTGCCCAGAAATTTTGCATTAATTTCAGGAAACTGTCTGGAAAAGAGGCAACAGAGTTAATTTTGGTTGAAAAACAGGTTTATAAAAAAATAACGTTGTAAGAATTTCATTTTTGAGAGAACGGTTGTTGTAAGATTTTTTTTAATTCGCATAGAAATTTTTCATTAATTTCCGTGAACTGTGAAAAGAAGTGGCGACAGATTTATTTTCGTTAATAAACATTTTTTGATATTAAGGATTTAAGGTGAATGATTTTCAATTTTGAGAGAAAGCCTGTTAGAAGAATTTTTTTATTTCGCCCGGAAATTTTGCAAAAATGTCGTTGAACTGTGAGGAGAAGAGGCGACAGAAGTAATTTTAGTTGAAAAACATTGGTATATAGGAATTAATTTGAAAGAAATTCATTTTTGAGAGAACGCCTATTAGAATTTATTTTTTATTTCGCCCACATATTTAGCATTAACTTTGGTGAGCTGTGATGAGAAAAGGCAACAGAGATAATTTTAGAAGAATTTTTTTATTTCTACCTGAAATGTTGCATCAATCTCAGTGAACTGTGATGAAAAGACGCGACAGAGTTAATTTTTATAAGAAACGGTGACAAAGTAATTTTAGTTGATGAAGAGCGGTTATAATAATTTAAGTTGAATGAATTTTATTTCTGAAGGCCGCTTTACACGATACAATTTTTTGCACAATTTCTTGTACAAACTCTTGTATAGACTGAACGAAATTGTATGTTTGTCTGAATGGAATTAGAACACGTTCTATTTCCCGTTCAGTCATTCAGACATACGCACAAGTTTTCGTACAATTTGCCGCTTTACACGGTACAATTTCCTCATGCAAGAGTTTGTACAAGAAATTGTACGAAAAATTGTATCGTGTAAAGCGGCCTTGAGAGAACACCTGTTAAAAGAATTTTTTTATTCGCCCAGAAATTTTGTAATTAATTTTGGTGAAATGTGAAGAGAATAGGTGACATTGTTAATTTTAGTTGAAAACGGCGATATAAAGGAATTAAGATGAAAGAATTTTTATTTTTGAAACAACGTCTTTCAGAAAAATTATTTTATTGCTCCCTGAAATGTTGCATCAATGTCGGTGAACTGTGATGAGAAGACGTGACAGAGTAAATTTGAGTTGAAAAATTGCAGTACAAAAGAATAAGGTTGTAAGAATTTCAATTTTTAGAGATCGCTTGTTACAAGAATTTTTTTTATTCGCCCAGAAATTTTCATAAATTTCGGCGAACTGCGATGAGAAGAGGCGACAAAGTTAATTTAGTTAAAAACTGTGGTATAGGGGAATAAATTTGAAAGAATAACATTTTTGAAAGAACGCCTGTTAAAAGATTTTTTTTATTTCGCCCACATATTTAGCATTAACTTTGGTGAGCTGTGATGAGAAAAGGCGACAGAGATAATTTTATTTAAAAAACTGCGGTATAGGGGAATTATGTAAAAGAATTTCTTTTTTAAGGGAACGCCTGTTAGAGGACTTTTTTCTTTCGCCCTCATATTTAGCATTAATTTCGGTGAGCTGTGATGAGAAGAGGAGATATAATTATTTTTAATTGATAAAAGCCTTTTAAAGGAATAAGTTGAAAGATTTTTTTTAAGGTAACGCAGGTTAGAAAACTTTTTTTAATTCTGCCAGAAATTTTGCATTAATTTCGGTGAAATGTGATGAGAAGAGGCAATAGAGTTAATTTTAGTTGAAAAACAGCTGTATAAATGAATAAGGTTGAAAGAATTTCATTTTTGAGAGACCGACTGTTAGAAAGTATTTATTCGTCCAGAAATTTTGCATTCATTTCGGTGAGCTGTGATGAGAAAAGGCGACAGAAATAATTTTAGTCAAAAAACTGCAGTAAAGGGGAATTAAGTAAAAGAATTTCATTTTTGAGAGAACGCCTGTTAAAAAAATTTTTTTAATTGGCCCAGAAATTTTGCAATTAATTGCAGTGAAGTGAGAAGTGAAGAGGCGACAGTTAATTTTAGTTGAAAAATTGCGGTATAAAATAATTAAGTTGCAATAACTTCAATTTGAGAGAACGCTTGTTACAAGAATTTTTTTTATTCGCCCAGAAATTTTCATAAACTTCGGTGAACTGCGATGAGAAGAGGCGACAAAGTTAATTTAGTTAAAAACTGTGGTAAAGGGGAATTAATTTGAAAGAATAACATTTTTGAGAGAAGGCCTGTTAAAAGAATTTTTTTATTTCGATCACGTATTTAGCATTAATTTCCGTGAGCTGCGATGAGAAAAGGTAACAAAGATATTATTAGTTAAATATCTGCGGTATAGGGGTTTTAACTAAAAGAATTTCATTTATGCGAGAACGCCTGTTAGAAGGATATTTTTATTTTGCCCAGAAATTTTGCATTAATTTCAGGAAACTGTCTGGAAAAGAAGCAACAGAGTTAATTTTGGTTGAAAAACAGGCTTATAAAAGAATAACGTTGTAAGAATTTCATTTTTGAGAGAACGGTTGTTATAAGAATTTTTTTAATTCGCACAGAAATTTTTCATTAATTTCCGTGAACTGTGAAAAGAAGTGGCAACAGATTTATTTTCGTTAATAAACATTTTTTGATATTAAGGATTTAAGTTGAATGATTTTCAATTTTGAGAGAAAGCCTGTTAGAAGAATTTTTTTTTCGCCCGGAAAATTTTGCAAAAATGTCGGTGAACTGTGAGGAGAAGAGGCGACAGAAGTAATTTTAGTTGAAAAACATTGGTATATAGGAATTAATTTGAAAGAATTTCATTTTTGAGAGAACGCCTGTTAGAATTTATTTTTTATTTTGCCCAGAAATTTTGCAATAATTCCGTTGTAATATGATAAGAAACGGTGACGGAGTAATTTAAGTTGATAAACAGTGGTTTAATGGAATTAAGTCGAAAGAATTTCATTTTTGAGAGATCGCCTGTTACAAGGATAATTTTATTTCGCCCAGAAAATTTGCATCAATTTCGGTGAACTGTGATGAGAAGAGGCGACAGAGTTAATTTTAAATTCAAAAACGGTATTGTTCGAGCCGGGTTTAGGCCACTCATTTCTTTTGTTTCCTTCGTTCCTTTTGAATTTCCCCCTTATTCCTTCCTAGTTTGTCGGCGCTCACTTGTCTTGTGTGTGGTAGCGTCGACAGGTGTCGTTTTGTTTATTTTAAAAGTTGAACCTCGAGCCGAGGTCAGACGAAGTAGATTTTTGGTTGAGTGCAGTGGGAGACCAGTGCAACCCCGGGCCCGGGAGCGATGAATGTGAAGACGCCAAAAGGTAAGTGAGCGCCTTCCTTCCTTTTCCTGCTTCCTCCCTTTCCTCGTCCACATCACGACTCCTTTATTTTTCTCTATCCGATTCACGCCAGACCCATTCCCTTTCTCCCTTTTTTATTTTTTTCGAGTGGAATAAGTCCCGTGATCGAACATTCTGGTGACCCCGACGTGATCGTGGTAATTTATTCGTCTCCTTTTTCTCGATGGGCATTGTTTCGCTTTCTTTATTTAATCGTCATATCTGAACATGCCTGACGGCGAGGAGGTGGTTCGGAAAGGAGTTGCTACTCGGGAGCAGTTTGACTCTCGGCTCAAGTTGTTACGGTTCCAAAGAGAACAATTTGAAGCGTCAATCTCTGTTGCCTACGGGTTGGCGGAGGAATTGGATCTGTCCTCGGATCCGTTGTCAGCTTCTCCTAAGTTTCCAATGTTTCGTACTCGTTGTTTGCACCTTAAAGGGGTGTATGAAAATTTTCTTGAGGCTCAGAGGAAGATATATGAACACTGCCTTCGTTCTAATTTGACGGAATCTTATGAACCTGATCGATTACTCGGTGTTACTCTCGATGAAAGGTATTATTTTATTCTTTCCGTCTATGAACGTTCAGCAATTTCGGCTGTTCAAAATCCTTCGGGCCCTTCTGACAGCTCTACTGAGATGACAACAATTTCTAAGTGTCGGCTACCCACTATTCATGTTCCGCGTTTTTCGGGTGCCTTTAGCGAGTGGGAATCATTTCGCGATCTCTTCCGATCAGTAGTTCATGATAGAGCAGATTTAGCACCTATTGAAAAGTTCAGCTATTTGAAGTCTGCTCTTTCTGGAGATTCTTTGGCAATAATCTCTTCTGTTCCCTTTGGGGACACTCATTATGATTCTGCGTGGAAGGAGCTGTGCGATCATTTTGATAACCCACGAGTGCTGGGATTTAATTATTTAGATAAATTGTTGCATTTCAACTCCTCGTCTTCGGGTGCATTGCAGTCCCTTCAGAATTTCTCAAATGTCTTTTCTGAAATGTATTCGGCACTCCTCACTTTGAATATCCCCAACCTTGGGGAATTCATTTTATTCAGACTGGCTGCTAGATCATTAGACCCTGACGTGCTCACGCATTTTGAAGAAACTGTGGCAGACGAGACTTTTCCCTCGGTTTCACAACTTCTATCTTTTGTTAAAAGACGTATTAAACTCTTGCAAACTTCTCGCGGAATAATTGAGAGGAGTTCTCAAGCTCGTAGTTCCAATCTCAGGAGCAAGACCGTAATGTCTACTTCCGTTGGGATAGATCCTTCAAACTCTAATGCATCTTGTCCAAGTTGTGACTTATCTCATCTGTTAGCTGATTGTCCAAAATATTTAAACATGAATTCTGAGCAAAGGGGTAATTTTGTGTGTTCAAAAAAACTATGCTTTAATTGTTTGAGGAGTGGTCACTGGGCACCGAAATGTCGATTTTCGAACTTGCGGTGTCAAACGTGTAAGAGGTATCACCATACCACCCTCCATTCCGTCGTTGAGCATAGGGAGCGGAATACGCGATCGAATGCTCCCGTTGCGGTAGCTAGTAGCCAGCCTTCGCCCTCTGCCCACCTTCGTAGCTCGTCGCCTCCGGACTTATCTTCGAGTCTTCGGTCCGCCGAAGCGATACCACAAACGTATTCGTCTTGCGTTGAATGCGAACTTTCTTCGACTGTTGTCTTAGGGACTGCAGTCGTCAATTTTTTGGATGGCGATGGAAAATTGCAACCTCTTAGAATTATGCTTGACTCGGGTTCTCAGATTTCGGCGATCTCTGTCGATGCTCTTACGCGTTTAAAACTGCCAATGTCTGCGTATCATGGGGCGTTGTTTGGGCTGTCTCAAACCCCTTTA
This sequence comes from Platycnemis pennipes, assembly GCA_933228895.1. Lineage (NCBI taxonomy): Eukaryota > Metazoa > Arthropoda > Insecta > Odonata > Platycnemididae > Platycnemis > Platycnemis pennipes. The sequence goes on along the minus strand of OW121854.1, from coordinate 117,992,587 downwards.
AATCGGCTGGTCGGTTCCGCGACGTGCCATCTTTTTCCCAAGCATTCTTTCAGTTCTGGGTTGAGAACAAGGGCGATAGTATGCCATAAATTGTTGGGAAAGCTTCCTGGGGTTCCTCTTCCACAGCTCATAAGGAACCATGTTGACCATTTGGATCTGGCGGATCCTCATTTTGACCAGCCATCGCAAATCGATTTTATTTTAGGAATGGATCTTTATCCCAAAATCATGTTTGCGGGACAGAAATCGTTTCTAAATGGCGAACTGATTGCAGTAAATTCTATTTTTGGTTGGGTTATTTGTGGCTCTATATCCGCCCTACCTGTGGAAGAAGGGTCTGGTACCTCGTCGTTCTCCATTGTGGAGGATAGGGAATATTTAGAAAATGATTTGAAAAGATTTTGGGAAGTGGAAGAACTTCCATCTGAAATCTTTCATGACCCAAAAGATATTCAATGTGAACAGCATTTCTTAGAAACTTTTCGAAGAGATGATTCTGGAAGATTCATTGTTTCACTTCCTTTCCTATCTTTTCCACCTAAGCTCGGGGATTCATATTCTCAAGCGGTTTCGCGTTTGATGAACCTCGAGCATAGCTTAACTCGCCGAAAGGAGTTGCATGTTAAGTATTGTGACTTTTTGAAGGAATACCTTCGTCTTGGTCATATGTCCGAATCAAAATCCCAAGGGAAATATTATATTCCGCATCATGCTGTCTATAACTACGTTAACTCAAAATTTCGTGTAGTTTTTGATGCCTCTGCCCGTACATCTTCGGGTGTCTCACTCAATGATGAATTACTTACAGGCCCTAAGTTGCAAGGCGATATTTTTGATATTTTGTTAACCTTTCGCATCCATAATGTTGCCTTTATTGCAGATATTTCTAAGATGTACCGGCAAATTTTAGTCGCCCCAGAGCACCGATGCTATCAGCATATTTTGTGGCGTGATGATGCGACTCAAGCATTGGTGGATTATGAATTAAATACAGTCACCTATGGAGTTTCTTCCGCACCGTTTTTAGCGATGCGAGCTGTACGTCAATTAGTCATTGATGATGGTCATAAGTTCCCTCTAGCAGCTCAAGTACTCAATACCGAAACTTACGTTGATGATATAGTGACCGGGGCTTCTTCTATCTCCGATGCGCTAATGCTTCGACAGCAACTGATCGATTTATTGTCACTTGGGGGATTTCCATTGAGTAAATGGGCGAGCAACTCCACCGAATTCTTAGCGGGGTTTTCTCCTAATGAAATTGAGCAAACATCAAAATTTGATGCCTTTGAATCTCCCTCGCTCAAGGTGTTGGGTCTAATTTGGATCCCGGCTCAAGATACCTTTTCTTATCAAGTATGTTTCGAAGTCTCAGTGAATTCAAAGCGAAGGCTTTTGTCGAATATTTCTAGAATCTTTGACCCTATTGGTGGGTTGTCTCCCATTGTCTTTTGGGCAAAATGTTTGATGCAGTCAGTGTGGACTTTAAAATTAGGTTGGGACGAACCCCTTCCTGACGTTATTCATTCTCAGTGGAGTGAATTTGTTTCTCAGAGCTCGTACTTATCCCAAATTCATTTGCCACGAAGAATTAACTTCACTGATTCAAAGGTTCAACTATTAGGGTTTTGTGATGCATCAGAGCGTGGCTTTGGTGCCATCTTATACGTCAGAACTGTGGCATGTTCCGGGGAAATTAAGGTTTCTTTCTTAACTGCAAAATCGAGAGTTGCACCTTTGAAAACTATTTCTTTACCAAAACTAGAATTACTGGGAGCTTCATTGCTCGCAAAACTCATGAATAGAGTATGCGACGTATTTAAAAATCGTGTTCATTTTGAGGATATGTATGCGTGGTCTGATTCACAGATTGTATTATCTTGGCTAAGGCTCCCGCCACACCGGCTAAAAACTTTTGTTGCGAATAGAGTTAATAAGATCAATCAACTTTTGCCTAATTGCTCTTGGCGTCATATAGAGTCCGGTCAGAATCCAGCGGATTGTATCTCACGTGGTCTGTTGCCAATGCAACTTCTGGAGGCAAATTTATATTGGGAAGGGCCGCAATTCTGCAGATTTGACACTGGGTTTTGGACTCCTGAGGTTGAATGTGAATTGCAACTTTCATTCCTCCCAGAGATTAAGCAGCAAGGTTTAACTTGCAGCGCTATTTGTGAGCAGAGTGATCCTCTTGAATGGATAAAACGATATTCCTCATTTATAAAAGTTGTCAAAGTAATGTCTTATGTTTTGAGGTTTGTAAAGGCTTTCAAGAGAGTACGTTTTCCTCCTAATTCCCCTCCATCCAGCACAGAATGGCAGGAGAGTCTGTTGAAATTGGTAAAATTAATTCAAAATTTTCATTTTCAAGGGATTTTAGTGTCCTTACGAAAGGGAAAGAGCTTATCAGGCTCGATAAGAAGCCTTCGTCCAATTTTGGACTCTCAAGGCTTAATTCGTGTGGGGGGTCGCCTTCGTCATTCATTACTTCCAGCCGCAGCGCGTGAACCTCTATTGCTTCCTTCTGATAATCATTTTTCTATTTTGGTAGTTCGTCATTACCATTTAGTGTGATTACATGGCGGTCCAAGGGCCGTGGAAGCAATTATCTCAAGACAATTTTGGATTCCATCGCTGCGAAAAATCATCCGGTCACAAATAGCTAAATGCGTTACTTGCCTCCGGTATAAAGGGGCCACTCAACACCCTTTAATGGCTGATTTGCCTGCTCCACGCGTTGTCCCTCAACGACCATTTCTCTTTAAAATGAGTAATAGACGAAATGCAGCACATTCAAAGGCGTATGTAGCCTTATTCATTTGTCTTAGTTGTAAGGCTCTCCATTTAGAGCTAGTCACAGCTCTATCAACTGACGCATTCGTCGCCGCATTACAACGTTTTATTGCTCGTCGGGGAATCCCTTCAGTCATTTATTCAGACTGTGGCACAAACTTCGTGGGGACTAATCGATTATTGTCAGAATTCTATAAATTTATTCGGTCTAGTTCTCACAAGGAATCCTTGTTGTCTTTCCCCCCATTTTTTGGTATCGAGTGGAAATTCAACCATCCTTCTGCTCCCCATTTTGGGGGATTATGGGAAGCCGGCATACAATCGGTAAAATATCATTTGCGTAAAGTTGTCGGGGGACAAGCCCTTAATTTTGAAGAATTTTCCACTTTATTATGTAAAATCGAAGCAGTGTTAAATTCTCGTCCTCTGACTCCGCTCTCTTCCGATCCTTCGGAAATTAATTATTTGACTCCTGGACATTTTCTTGTCGGTCAGGCCTTGCTGGATTTACCCGGCAATCAATCCTCAGATCCCCTTCCTCTGCCAGTCCGTTGGCAATTGGTTGAACAGATGAGAAACCACTTTTGGAAGAGGTGGTCACAAGAGTACTTACACACTCTTCAACAACGGACTAAATGGTCTCAGGCCTGCCCTAATCTAAAATTTGGGGATATCGTTTTAATTCGGGATGCTAATATCCCACCCTCTTCGTGGAGGATGGGCCGGGTAACCAAAACGTTTCCCGATTCGGAAGGAACCGTCCGAGTAGTCGAGTTGCGTACTCCATCTGGCCTCTTGATAAGACCTGTGGTGAAGCTAGTGCTTCTACCCATTGAAGAGTAGCAACTTCAATCCTTCCACCAACTCCTAGAAAGTATTTTTTTTTTCTTCAGTGCCTTGTTATTTTTTATTTTCTCCGAGTGAATTATCGGGGTAATTCACGGTGGGCGGGATGTTCGAGCCGGGTTTAGGCCACTCATTTATTTTGTTTCCTTCGTTCCTTTTGAATTTCCCCCTTATTCCTTCCTAGTTTGTCGGCGCTCACTTATCTTGTGTAATAGTGTGTGGTAGCGTCGACAGGTGTTGTTTTGTTTCTTTTAAAATTTGAATCTCGAGCCGAGGTCAGATGAAGTAGATTTTTGGTTGAGTGCAGTGGGAGACCAGTGCAACCCCGGGCCCTGGAGCGATGAATGTCGAAGACGCCAAAAGGTAAGTGAGCGCCTTCCTTCCTTTTCCTGCTTCCTCCCTTTCCTCGTCCACATCACGACTCCTTTATTTTTCTCTATCCGATTCACGCCAGACCCATTCCCTTTCTCCCTTTTTTATTTTTTTCGAGTGGAATAAGTCCCGTGATCGAACAGGTATAAAGGAATTTAATTGGAAAAATTTGATTACTGAGAGAACACCTATAAGAATGATTGTTTTGCTTCGTCCAGAACGTTTCCATTAATTTCGGTGAACTGTGATAAGAAGAGGAAACAGATTTTATTTAGTTAAAAAACAGTGATATTAAGAAATTAAGTTCAAAAAATTTCATTTTTGAGGGAGAGCCTGTTAGAACAATTTTTGTTAAAAAACAAGTGGTACAAAGGAATTAAGATGAAAGAATTTCATTTTTGAGAGAACGCCTGTTAGAATAATTTTTTTATTTCGCCCAAATTTTTTACAATAATTTCCGAAAATGTGATGAAAAGAGGCGACACAGTAATTTTAGTTAAAATTTAGTGGTTTAAAAGAAATAAGTTGAAAGAATATCATTTTTGAGAGAAGGCATTTTAGAAGATTTTTTTTTATTTCGCCCAGATATTTTGCATTAAATTTGGTGAAATGTGATAAGAAACGGTGACAAAGTAATTTTAGTTGATAAACAGCGGTTATAATAATTTAAGTAGAAAGAATTTTATTATTTTGCATTATAATTTGCATGAAATTATTTTGCATTAATTTCGCCCCGCCTCAGAAAAAGAGAAGAGGCGACACAGTATATTTTAGTTGAAAACAGCGGTATAAAGGAATAAAGGTGAAAGAATTTCTAGTCTAAAGAGAACGCCTGAAATAAGAATTTTTTTAGTTCTCCCGTAAATGTTGACTTAATGTAGGTGAACTATGATGAGAAGAGGCGCAGGAGTTAATTTAAGTTGAAAAACTGCGGAAATGGGAATTACGTTTGAAGAATTTAATTTTTGAGGGAACACCTGTTAGCAGAATTTTTTTATTTCGCCCTGAAATGCTGCATTAATGTCTGTGAAATGTGATGAGAAAAGGCGAAATAGTTAATTACTGCTGTTTCCACTCAGGAATTTCCTGAGAGAAAACAGCGGTATAAAGTTTAAGATTTGTAAGAATTTAATTTTTGAAAGAACACATGTTAGAGGAATGTTTTTATTTCGCCCAGAAATTTTGCATAAATTTCGTGAAATGTGAATAGAAGAGGCGACAGAGGTATTTTCAGTTGAATAACAGCGGTAAGAAGGAATAACGTTAAAAGAATTTCATTTTTGAAATGTTGCAATAATGTCAGTGAAATGTGATGACAAAAGGCGAAAGAAGTAATATCCGCCTTTTTTTCTCAGGAATTCTAATTCCTGACAGAATACAGTGGTATAAAGTTAAAAAGTTGAAAGAATTTCATTTTTGAGAGAACGCCTGTTACAATAAATTCTTTGCTCCCCCCATAAATTTTACAATATTTCCAGTGACTTGATTAAAAGAGGCAACACTGTTATTTTAGTTAAAATTTAGCGGTATAAAAGAAATAACTTGAAAGAATATCATTTCTAAAAGAACACCAGTTAAAAGAATTTTTTTATTCGCCCATAAATTTGGTAATTAATTGTGGTGAACTGTGAAGAGAATAGGAGACAGTTAATTTTAGCTGAAAACAGCGGTATTAAGGAAAAAATTAAAGAATTTTTATTATTGAAACAACGCCTTTCAGAGAAATTATTTTATTTCTCCCTGAAATGTTGCATCAATATCGGTGAACTGTGATGAGAAGACGCCAAAGAGTTAATTTTAGTTGAAAAGCAGTGGTATAAAGCAATCAATTAAAAAGAATTTCATTTTTGAGAGAACGCCTTTTAGAAGATATTTTTTATTTTTCCCAGAAATTTTGCATTAATTTGGGTGAAATGTGATTAGAAACGGTAAAAGAGTAATTTAAGCTGATAAACAGCGATTGAATGAATTTAAGTTAAAAGAATTTCATTTTTGAGCGAATGCCTGTCAAAAGAATTTTTTATTTCGCTCAAAAGTTTGCATAAAATTGGGTGAACTGGTAAAAGAAGAGGAGACAAAGTTAAATTTAGTTGATTATGGGTGGTATCAAGGAATAATGTTCAACTAATTTTATTTTTGAGAGAACACCTGTTAGAAGAAATTTTTTAAGTCGACCAGTAATTTTGCATTAATTTCGGTGAATTGTGAAGAGAAGTGGCGACAGATTTTGGTTAGTTAAAAAACAGCGACATTAAGAAATTAGGTTCAAAAAATTTCATTCTTGGGGGAGAGCCTTTTAGAAGAAATTTTTTATTTCGGCCAGATATTTTGCATTAAATTTGGTGAAATGTGAAAAGAAACGGTGACAATGTAATTTTAGTTGATGAACAGCGTTTATAATAATTTAAATTGAATGAATTCCATTTTTGAGAGAATACCTGCTAAAAGAATTTTTTTATTAGTCCAAATATTTGAAATAATTTTCGTGAACTGTGAAGAGAATAGGTGACAGTTAATTTTAGTTGAAAAGATTGGTATAAAGGAATGAAGATGAAAGAATTTCTATTTTTGAAACAACCCCTTTCAGGAAAATTATTTTATTTCTCCCTCAAATGTTGCATGAATGTCGTATAGCTGGGATGAGAATTATTTGATTATTAAAAAGATTGCATTAATGTCAGTGAAATATTATAAGAAAAGGCAAATAAGTTAATTACCGCTGCTTCCTCTCAGGAATTTCCTGAGAGAAAACAGCGGTATAAAGTATAAGATTTGAAAGAATTTCATTTTTGAGAGAACACATGTAACAAGAATTTTTTTATTTCGCCCAAAAATATGTGCTTTAATTTCGGTGAACTGTGAAGAGAAGAGGCGACAGAGTTAATTTTAGTTGAAAAATTGCAGTATAAAAGAATAAATTTGCAAGAACTTCATTTTTTAGAGATCGCTTTTTACAAGAATTTTGTTATTTCGCCCAGAAATTTTCCATTATTTTCGGTGAATTGTGAATGAAAGAAACGAGAGAGTTAATTATTGTTCAAAAAACAGCGGAATTAAAGAATAGTGTTGTGAGAATTTCATTTTTGAGAGAACGTGTGTAAGAACAATTTCTCATTTCGCACACAAATTTTGCATCAATGACGGTGAACTGTGATGAGTAGAGGCGACAGAGTTTATTTTAGCTAAAAAACTAAGGTTCAAAGGAATTATGTTTAATGAATTTCATTTTTGAAAGAACGCGTGTTACAACAATTTTTTTAATTCGCCCAGAATCTACGCTATAATTTCGGTGAACTGTGAAGAGAAGAGGCGACAGAGTTAATTTAAGTTGAAAAGCAGTGGTATAAAGCAATCAATTTAAAAGGATTTCATTTTTGAGAGAACGCCTTCTAGAAGATATTTTTTATTTTTCCCAGAAATTTTGCAAAAATTTTGGTTATATGTGATAAGAAACGGTGACAGAGTAATTTTAGTCGACAAACTGCGGTTTAAAGAATTTAAGTTAAAAGAATTTCATTTTTGAGCGAACGCCTGTTAAAAGAATTTTCTTGTTGCCCCAGATTTTTCGCAATTAATTTTGGTTAACTGTGTAGAGAAGAGGCGACATAGTTAATTTTAGTTGAAAACAGTGGTCTAAAGATATTAGGATGAAAGAATGTTTATTTTTGATGATCGCCTTTCAGAAAAATTATTTTATTTCTCCCTGAAATGTTGCATCAATGTCGGTTAACTGTGATGAGTAAACGCGACAGAGTTAATTTTAGTTGAAAAATTGCGGTATAAAGGATATTAGTCGCAAGAACTTCATTTTTTAGAAAACGCTTGTTACAAAGATTTATTTAATTCGCCCATAATTTTCCATATATTTCGGTAAAACGGGCTGAGAAGAGGCGACAGAGATAATTTTAGTTGAAAAACCGCGGTATTGGGGAATTAAGTTGAAAGAATAACATTTGTGATCTGTGATGCACAGAGTTGACAGATATAATTTCGGTTGAAAAAGAGCGGTATTAAGGAATAAAGTTGAAAGAATTTCTAGTCTAAAGAGAACGCCTTAAATAAGAATTTTTTTAATTCTCCCGTAAATGTTGACTTAATGTAGGTGAACTATGATGAGAAGAGGCGCAGGAGTTAATTTAAGTTGAAAAACTGCGGAATAAGGAATTAATTTTGAAGAATTAAATTTTTGAGAAAACACCTGTTAGCAGAATTAATTTATTTTGCCCTTAAATGTTGCATTAATGTCAGTGAAATATTATGAAAAAAGGCAAAAGAGTTAATTACCGCTGTTTCCTCTCAGGAATTTCCTGAGAGAAAACCGCGGTATAAAGTATAAGATTTGAAAGAATTTCATTTTTGAGAGAACCCATGTAAGAAGAATTTTTTTATTTCGCCCAGAAATTAAACATGATTTTGGTGAACTTTGAATAGAAGAGGCGACAGAGGTATTTTTAGTTGAAAAAAGGCGGTAAGAAGGAATTACGTGAAAAGAATTTCATTTTTGAATTGTTGCATTAATTTCAGTGAAATGTGATGAGAAAAGGCGAAAGAGTTTTTATCCGCCTTTTTCTCTCAGTAAATCTAATTCCTGAGAGAATGAAGTAACATAAAGTTAAAAAGTTGAAAGAATTTCATTTTTGAGAGAAGGCCTGTTAGAATAAATTTTTTATTTCGCCCAAAAATTTTACAATTATTTCAGTGAACTGTGATGAAAAGAGGCGACACCGTTATTTTAGTTAAAATTTAGCGGTATCAAAGATATAAGTTGAACGTATATCATATTTGAGAGAACGCCTTTTAGAAGATTTTTTTAATTTCGCGCAGATATTTTGCATTACATTTTGGTAAAATGTGATAAAAAACGGCGACAAAGTAATTTTAGTTGATGAACAGCGGTTATTATAATTTAAGTTGAAATAATTTCATTTTTTATAGAACACCTGTTAAAAGATATTTTTTAATTGGCCCAGAAGTTTTGTAATTAATTTTGGTGAACTGTGAAGTGAATAGGTGACATAGTTAAATTTAGTTGAAAACAGCGGTATAAAGGAATTAAGATTAAAGAATTTTTATTTTTGAAACAACGCCTTTAAGAAAAATTATTTTATTTCTCCCGGAAATGTTGCATCAATGTCTGTCAACTGTGATGAAAAGACGCGACAGAGATAATTTGAGTTGAAAAGCAGTGGTATAAAGCAATCAATTTAAAAGAATTTCATATTTGAGAGAACGACTTCTAGAAGATATTTTTTATTTTTCCCAGAAATTTTGCATTAATTTCAGAGAAATGTGATAAGAAACGGCGAAAGAGTAATTTAAGTTTAGAGAAGTGGCGACAGATTTTATTTAGTTAAAAAACAGCGATATTTAGTAACTAAGTTCAAACAATTTCATTTTTGAGGAAGTGCCTGTTAAAAGAATTTTTTTATTAAGACCAGATATTTTGCATTAAATTTGGTGAAATGTGATAAAAATGGTGATGAAGTAATTTTAGTAGATGAACTTCGGTTACAATAATTAAAGTTGAAAGATATTTTATTTTTGAAACAACGCCTTTCAGAAAAATTATTCTTTTTCTCCTTGAAATATTGCATCAATGTCGGTGAACTGTGATGAGAAGACGCCACAGAGTTAATTTTAGTTAAAAAGCAGTGGTATAAAGCAATCAATTTAAAAGAATTTCATTTTTGAGAGAACGCCTTCTAGAAGATATTTTTTATTTTTCCCAGAAATTTTGCATTAATTTCGGAGAAATGTGATAAGAAACAGTAAAAGAGTAATTTATGCTGATAAACAGCGATTTAAAGAAAGTAAGTGAAAAGAATTTTATTTTTGAGAGAATGCTTGATAAGGGAATATTTTTTATGTCGCTCAAAAATTTTACATAAAATTCGGTGAACTGGCAAAAGAAGAGGAGACAAAGTTAAATTTAGTTGATTATGGGTGGTATCAAGGAATTGTTCAACTAATTTCATTTTTGACAGAACACCTGTTAGAAGAATTTTTTTAAATCGCCTAGTAATTTTTCATTAATTACGGTGAATTGTGAAGAGAAGTAGCGACAGATTTTATTTAGTGAAAAAACATCGATAATAAGGAATTAAGTTCAAAAAATTTCATTTTTGAGGGAGAGCCGGTTAGAAGAATTTTTTTATTTCGACCAGATATTTTGCATTAAATTTGACGAACTGTTAACAAAAGAGGCAATAGTGTTAATTATAGTTGAAAAACATAGATATTAAGAAATAAAGTTAAGGAAATCGAAACAATTTCATTTGTGAGATACTGCCGGTTAAAGAATTTTTTTATTTCTGCCAGCAATTTTGCATAAATTTCGGTGAAATGTGAATAGATGAGGCAAGAGAGGTATTTTCAGTTGAAATACATATAGGAAATATATATATACATATATACAAGAAGGATTTACGTTAAAAGAATTTTATTTTTGAACATGTTGCATTAATGTCCGTGAAATGTGATGAGAAAGCGCGAAAGAGTTAATATCCGCCTTTTCCTCTCAGGAATTCTAATTGCTAAGAGAATACAGTGGTATAAAGTTAAAAAAAAGCGATATTTAGGAAATAAGTTCAAAAAATTTCATTTATGAGAGAACGCCTGTAAAAAAAATTTTTTACTCCGCCCATAAATTTTACAATAATTTCAGTGAACTGTGATGAAAATAGGCGACACAGTTATTTTAGTTAAAATTTAGCGGTATAAAAGAAATAAGTTGAAAGAATATCACTTTGTAAGAGATCGCCTTTTAGAAGATTTTTTTTTATTTCAGCCAGATATTTTGCATTAAATTTGGTGAAATGTGATAAGAAACGGTGACAAAGTAATTTTAGTTGATGAACAGCGGTTATATTAATTTACGTTAAAAGAATTTTATTTTTGGACATGTTGCATTAATGTCAGTGAAATGTGATGAGAAAGCGCGAAAGAGTTAATATTTGCCTTTTCCTCTCAGGAATTCTAATTATTTAGAGAATACCGTGGTATAAAGTTTAAAAAAAGCGATATTTAGGAATCAGGTTCAAAACATTTCATTTATGAGAGAAAGCCTGTTAAAATAAATTTTTTACTCCGCCCATAAATTTTACAATAATTTCAGTGAACTGTGATGAAAAGAGGCGACACAGTTATTTTAGTTAAAATTTAGCGGTATAAAAGAAATAAGTTGAAAGAATATCATTTTTGAGAGATCGCCTTTTAGAAGATTTTTTTTAATTTCAGCCAGATATTTTGCATTACATTTGGTGAAATGTGATAAGAAACGGTGACAAAGTAATTTTAGTTGATGAACAGCGGTTATATTAATTTACGTTAAAAGAATTTTATTTTTGGACATGTTGCATTAATGTCAGTGAAATGTGATGAGAAAGCGCGAAAGAGTTAATATTTGCCTTTTCCTCTCAGGAATTCTAATTATTTAGAGAATACCGTGGTATAAAGTTTAAAAAAAGCGATATTTAGGAATCAGGTTCAAAACATTTCATTTATGAGAGAAAGCCTGTTAAAATAAATTTTTTACTCCGCCCATAAATTTTACAAAAATTTCAGTGAACTGTGATGAAAAGAGGCGACACAGTTATTTTAGTTAAAATTTAGCGGTATAAAGGAAATAAGTTGAAAGAATATCATTTTTGAGAGATCGCCTTTTAGAAGATTTTTTTTAATTTCAGCCAGATATTTTGCATTACATTTGGTGAAATGTGATAAGAAACGGTGACAAAGTAATTTTAGTTGATGAACAGCGGTTATATAAATTTACGTTAAAAGAATTTTATTTTTGGACATGTTGCATTAATGTCAGTGAAATGTGATGAGAAAGCGCGAAAGAGTTAATATTTGCCTTTTCCTCTCAGGAATTCTAATTATTTAGAGAATACCGTGGTATAAAGTTTAAAAAAAGCGATATTTAGGAATCAGGTTCAAAACATTTCATTTATGAGAGAAAGCCTGTTAATATAAATTTTTTACTCCGCCCATAAATTTTACAATAATTTCAGTGAACTGTGATGAAAAGAGGCGACACAGTTATTTTACTTAAAATTTAGCGGTATAAAAGAAATAAGTTGAAAGAATATCATTTTTGATAGATAGCCTTTTAGAAGATTTTTTTTTTATTTCAGCCAGATATTTTGCATTAATTTCGATGAAATGTGAATAGAAGAGGCGACAGAAGTATTTTTAGTTGTAAAACAGGGTTAAGAAGGAATTACGTTAAAAGAATTTCTTTTTTGAAATGTTGCATTAATGTCAGTGAAATGTGATGAGAAAGGCGGAAGAATTATCCGCCTTTTTCTCTCAGGAATTAGAATTCCTGAGAATACAGTGGAATAAAGTTAAAAAGTTGAAAGAATTGCATTTTTGAGAGAACACCTATTAAAAAAATGTTTTATTCACCCAGAAATTTTGTAATTAATTTTTGTGAACTGTGAAGAGAATAGGAGGCATCATTAAGTTTAGTTAAAAACAGCTGTATAAATGAATTAAGATGAAAGAATTTTCATTTTTGAAACAACGGCTTTCAGAAAAATTATTTTATTTCCCCTGAAATGTTGCATCAATGTCGGTGTCCTGTGATGAGAAGACGCCACAGAATTAATTTTAGTCGAAAAGCAGTGGTATAAAGCAATTAATTTTTATGAAGATCATTTTTGAGAGAACGCCTTCTAGAAGATATTTTTTTTTTCCCAGAAATTTTGCATTAATTTTGGAGAAATGTGATAAGAAACAGTAAAAGAGTAATTTATGCTGATAAACAGCGATTTAAAGAAAGTAAGTGTAAAGAATTTCATTTTTGAGAGAATGCTTGATAAGGGAATTTTTTTATGTCGCTCAAAAATTTTGCATAAAATTCGGTGACCTGGCAAAAGAAGAGGTGACAAAGTTAAATTTAGTTAATTTTGAGTGGTATCAAGGAATTGTTTTCAACAAATTTCATTTTTAAGAGATCACCTGTTAGAAGAATTTTTTTAAGTCGCCTAGTAATTTTGCATTAATTTCGGTGAATTGTGAAGAGAAGTGGCGAAGGATTTTATTTGGTTAAAAACATGGATATTAAGGAATTAAGTTCAAAAAATTTCACTTTTGAGGAAAAGACGGTTAGAAGAATTTTTTTATTTCGACCAGATATTTTGTAATAAATTCGGCGAACTGTTATCAAAAGAGGAGATAGTGTTAATTATAGTTGAAAAACATAGATATTAAGAAATTATGTTAAGGAATTATTGAAACAATTTCATTTTGGAGATGCTGCCGGTTAAAGAATTTTTTTTATTTCTGCCAGACATTTTGCATTAATTTCGGTGAAATGTGAATAGATGAGGCAAGAGAGGTATTTTTAGTTGAAATACATATAGGAAATATATATATACATATATACCAGAAAGATTTACGTTAAAAGAATTTTATTTTTGACATGTTGCATTAATGTCAGTGAAATGTGATGAGAAAACGCGAAAGAGTTAATATCCGCCTTTTCCTCTCAGGAATTCTAATTACTTAGAGAATACCGTTGTATAAAGTTTAAAAAAAGCGATATTTAGGAATTAAGTTCAAAACATTTCATTTATGAGAGAACGCCTGTTCAAATAAATTTTTTACTCCGCCCATAAATTTTACAATAATTTCAGTGAACTGTGATGAAAAGAGGCGACACAGTTATTTTAGTTAAAATTTAGCGGTATAAAAGAAATAAGTTGAAAGAATATCATTTTTGAGAGATAGCCTTTTAGAAGATTTTTTTTAATTTCAGCCAGATATTTTGCATTAAATTTGGTGAAATGTGATAAGAAACGGTGATGAAATAATTTTAGTTGATGAACAGCGGTTATAATAATTTAAGTTGAAAGAAATTTCATTTCTGACAGAACACCTGTTAAAAGAATTTTTTTATTCGCCCAGATATTTTGTAATTAATTTTCGTGAACTGTGAAGAGTATAGGTAATATTGTTAATTTTAGTTGAAAACAGCGGTATAAAGAAATTAAGACGAAAGAATTTTTATTTTTTAAACAACGCCTTTCAGAAAAATTATTTTATTTCTCCCTGAAATGTTGCATCAATGTCTGTCAACTGTGATGAAAAGACGCGAAAGATATAATTTGAGTTGAAAAGCAGTGGTATAAAGCAATCAATTTAAAAGAATTTCATTTTTGAGAGAACGCCTTCTAGAAGATATTTTTTATTTTTCCCAGAAATTTTGCATTAATTTCGGTGAAATGTTATAAAAAACGGTAAAATTAAAAAAAAGCGAAATAAAAAATTCCTGTTAAGGAAATTTTTTATTTCGCTCAAAAATGTTGCATAAAATTCGGTGAACTGGTAAAAGAAAAGGAGACAAAGTTAAAATTAGTAGATTATGGGTGGTAACAAGGAATTATGTTCAATAATTTCATTTCTGAGAGAACACCTTTTAGAAGAATTTTTTTATGTCGAAAGGTATTTTTGCATTAATTTCGGTGAATTGTGAAGAGAAGTGGCGACAGATTTTATTTATTTTAAAAAACAGCGATATTAAGAAATAAAGTTCAAAAAATTTCATTTTTGAGGGAAAGCCGGTTAGAACTGTAAACAAAAGAGGCGAGAGTGTTATTTATAGTTGAAAAACATAGATATTAAGGAATTAAGTTAAGGAATTATTGAAACAATTTCATTTTTTCAGATAGAGCCGGTTAAAGAATTTTTTATTTCTGCCCGAATATTTTCCATTAATTTCGATGAAATGTGAATAGAAGAGGCGACAGAGGTGTTTTTAGTTGTAAAACAGCGGTAGGAAGGAATTTCGTTAAAAGAATTTCATTTTTGAAATTTTGCGTTTATGTCAGAGAAATGTGATGAGAAAGGCGGAAGAGTAATCCGCATTTTTCTCTCAGGAATTCTAGTTCCTGAGAGAATACAGTGGAATAAAGTTAAAATGTTGAAAGAATTGCATTTTTGAGAGAACACCTATTAAAAAATTTTTTTATTCACCCAGAAATTTTGTAATTAATTTTGGTGAGCTGTGAAGAGAATTGGTGACATTGTTAATTTTAGTTGAAAACAATGGTGTAAAGGAATTACTAATACAGAATTTTTTTTTGAAACCCCTTTCATAAAACATATTTCAATTCTCCCTGAAATATTGCATCAATGTCGGTGTCCTGTGATGAGAAGAGGCGACAGAGTTAATATTAGTTGAAAAGCAGTGGTGTAAAGCAATCCATTTTTAAGAAGATCTTTTTTGAGAGAACGCCTTCTAGAAGATATTTTATATTTTTCCCAGAAATGTTGCATTAATTTCGGAGAAATGTGATAAGAAATGGTGAAAAGGTAATTTAAGTTTAGGAAAGTTGCGACAGATTTTATTTAGTTAAAAAACAGCGACATTAAGAATTAAGGGTTCAAAAAATTTCATTATTGGGGGAGAGCCTTTTAGAAGAATTTTTTTATTTCGGTCAGATATTTTGCATTAAATTTGGTGAAATGTGAACAGAAACGGTGACAAAGTAATTTTAGTTGATGAACAGAGGTTATATAAATTTATGTTGAAAGAATTTATTTTCTGAGAGGACACCTGTTCAACCATTTTTTTATTCGCCCAGAAATTTTGTAATAAATTTTGGTGAACTGTGAAGAGAAAAGGTGACATTGTTAGATTTAGTTGAAAACAGCGGTATAAAGGAATTAAGACGAAAGAATTTTTATTTTTTAAACAACGCCTTTCAGAAAAATTATTTTATTTCTCCCTGAAATGTTGCATCAATGTCTGTCAACTGTGATGAAAAGAAGCGAAAAAGATAATTGGAGTTGAAAAGCAGTGGTAGAAAGCAATCAATTTAAAAGAATTGCATTTTTGAGAGAACACCTTCTAAAAAATTTATTTATTCACCCAGAAATTTTGTAATTAATTTTAGTGAACTGTGAAGAGAATAGAAGGCATCATTAATTTTAGTTAAAAACAGCGGTATAAATGAATTAAGATGAAAGATTTTTCTTTTTTGAAACAACGGCTTTAAGAAAAATTATTTTATTTCCCCTGAAATGTTGCATCAATGTCGGTGTCCTGTGATGAGAAGACAGAGTTAATTTTAGTTGAAAAGCAGTGGTATAAAGCAATCAATTTTAAAGAAGATCATTTTTGAGAGAACGCCTTCTAGAAGATATTTTTTTTTTCCCAGAAATTTTGCATTAATTTTGGAGAAATGTGATAAGAAACAGTAAAAGAGTAATTTATGCTGATAAACAGCGATTTAAAGAAAGTAAGTGTAAAGAATTTCATTTTTGAGAGAATGCTTGATAAGGGAATTTTTTTATGTCGCTCAAAAATTTTGCATAAAATTCGGTGAGCTGGCAAAAGAAGAGGTGACAAAGTTAAATTTAGTTAATTTTGAGTGGTATCAAGGAATTGTTTTCAACAAATTTCATTTTTAAGAGATCACCTGTTAGAAGAATTTTTTTAAGTCGCCTAGTAATTTTGCATTAATTTCGGTGAATTGTGAAGAGAAGTGGCGAAGGATTTTATTTGGTTAAAAACATGGATATTAAGGAATTAAGTTCAAAAAATTTCACTTTTGAGGAAAAGACGGTTAGAAGAATTTTTTTATTTCGACCAGATATTTTGTAATAAATTCGGCGAACTGTTATCAAAAGAGGAGATAGTGTTAATTATAGTTGAAAAACATAGATATTAAGGAATTATGTTAAGGAAATCGAAACAATTTCATTTTGGAGATACTGCCGGTTAAAGATTTTTTTATTTCAGCCAGATATTTTGCATTAAATTTGGTGAAATGTGATAAGAAACGGTGACAAAGTAATTTTAGTTGATGAACAGCGGTTATAATAATTTAAGTTGCAAGAATTTTATTTCTGACAGAACACCTGTTAAAAGAATTTTTTTATTGGTCCAGAAGTTTTGTTATTAATTTTGGTGAACTGTGAAGAGAATAGTTGACATTGTTAATTTTAGTTGAAAACAGCGGTATACAGGAATTCAGTCGAAAGAATTTTTATTCTTTAAACAACGCCTTTTAGAAAAATTATTTTGTTTCTCCCTGAAATATTGCATCAATGTCGGTGAACTGTGATGAGAAGACGCCACAGAGTTGATTTTAGTTAAAAAGCAGTGGTATAAAGCAATCAATTTAAAAGAATTTCATTTTTGAGAGAACGCCTTCTAGAAGATATTTTTTATTTTTCCCAGAAATTTTGCATTAATTTCGGTGAAATGTTATAAAAAACGGTAAAAGAGTATTTTCAGCTTATAAACAGCGATTTAAAGAAAGTGTGTAAAAAGAATTTCATTTTCGAGAGAATGCCTGTTTAGGGAATTGTTTTATTTCGCTCAAAAATTTTACATAAAATTCGGTGAACTGGCTAAAGCAGATGTGACAAAGTTAAATTTAGTTAATTTTGAGTGGTATCAAGGAATTGTTTTCAACAAATTTCATTTTTAAGAGATCACCTGTTAGAAGAATTTTTTTAAGTCGAAAGGTATTTTTGCATTAATTTCGGTGAATTGTGAAGAGAAGTGGCGACAGATTTTATTTAGTTAAAAAAACAGCGATATTAAGAAATAAGGTTCAAAAAATTTCATTTTTGAGGGAAAGCCGGTTAGAACTGTAAACAAAAGAGGCGATAGTGTTATTTTTAGTTGAAAAACATAGATATTAAGGAATTAAGTTAAGGAATTATTGAAACAATTTCATTTTTTCAGATAGAGCCGGTTAAAGAATTTTTTATTTCTGCCCGAATATTTTCCATTAATTTCGATGAAATGTGAATAGAAGAAGCGACAGAGGTGTTTTTAGTTGTAAAACTGCGGTAGGAAGGAATTTCGTTAAAAGAATTTCATTTTTGAAATTTTGCGTTAATGTCAGTGAAATGTGATGAGAAAGGCGGAACAGTAATCCGCATTTTTCTCTCAGGAATTCTAGTTCCTGAGAGAATACAGTGGAATAAAGTTAAAATGTTGAAAGAATTGCATTTTTGAGATAACACCTATTAAAAAATTTTTTTATTCACCCAGAAATATTGTAATTAATTTTAGTGAACTGTGAAGAGAATCGGAGGCATCATTAATTTTAGTTAAAAACAGCGGTATAAATGAATTAAGATGAAAGATTTTTCTTTTTTGAAACAACGGCTTTCAGAAAAATTATTTTATTTCCCCTGAAATGTTGCATCAATGTCTGTGTCCTGTGATGAGAAGACGCCACAGAGTTAATTTTAGTTGAAAAGCATTGGTATAAAGCAATCAATTTTAAAGAAGATCATTTTTGAGAGAACGCCTTCTAGAAGATATTTTTTATTTTTCCCAGAAATTTTGCATTAATTTTGGAGAAATGTGATAAGAAACAGTAAAAGAGTAATTTATGCTGATAAACAGCGATTTAAAGAAAGTAAGTGTAAAGAATTTCATTTTTGAGAGAATGCTTGATAAGGGAATTTGTTTATGTCGCTCAAAAATTTTGCATAAAATTCGGTGAACTGGCAAAAGAAGATGTGACAAAGTTAAATTTAGTTAATTTTGAGTGGTATCAAGGAATTGTTTTCAACAAATTTCATTTTTAAGAGATCACCTGTTAGAAGAATTTTTTTAAGTCGCCTAGTAATTTTGCATTAATTTCGGTGAATTGTGAAGAGAAGTGGCGATAGATTTTATTTGGTTAAAAACATGGATATTAAGGAATTAAGTTCAAAAAATTTCACTTTTGAGGAAAAGACGGTTAGAAGAATTTTTTTATTTCGACCAGATATTTTGTAATAAATTCGGCGAACTGTTATCAAAAGAGGAGATAGTGTTAATTATAGTTGAAAAACATAGATATTAAGGAATTATGTTAAGGAAATCGAAACAATTTCATTTTGGAGATACTGCCGGTTTAAGATTTTTTTATTTCAGCCAGATATTTTGCATTAAATTTGGTGAAATGTGATAAGAAACGGTGACAAAGTAATTTTAGTTGATGAACAGCGGTTATAATAATTTAAGTTGAAAGAATTTTATTTCTGACAGAACACCTGTTAAAAGAATTTTTTATTGGTCCAGAAGTTTTGTTATTAATTTTGGTGAACTGTGAAGAGAATAGTTGACATTGTTAATTTTAGTTGAAAACAGCGGTATACAGGAATTCAGTCGAAAGAATTTTTATTCTTTAAACAACGCCTTTTAGAAAAATTATTTTGTTTCTCCCTGAAATATTGCATCAATGTCGGTGAACTGTGATGAGAAGACGCCACAGAGTTAATTTTAGTTAAAAAGCAGTGGTATAAAGCAATCAATTTAAAAGAATTTCATTTTTGAGAGAACGCCTTCTAGAAGATATTTTTATTTTTCCCAGAAATTTTGCATTAATTTCGGTGAAATGTTATAAAAAACGGTAAAAGAGTATTTTCAGCTTATAAACAGCGATTTAAAGAAAGTGTGTAAAAAGAATTTCATTTTCGAGAGAATGCCTGTTTAGGGAATTGTTTTATTTCGCTCAAAAATTTTACATAAAATTCGGTGAACTGGCTAAAGCAGATGTGACAAAGTTAAATTTAGTTAATTTTGAGTGGTATCAAGGAATTGTTTTCAACAAATTTCATTTTTAAGAGATCTTCTGTTAGAAGAATTTTTTTAAGTCGAAAGGTATTTTTGCATTAATTTCGGTGAATTGTGAAGAGAAGTGGCGACAGATTTTATTTAGTTAAAAACACAGCGATATTAAGAAATAAGGTTCAAAAAATTTCATTTTTGAGGGAAAGCCGGTTAGAACTGTAAACAAAAGAGGCGATAGTGTTATTTTTAGTTGAAAAACATAGATATTAAGGAATTAAGTTAAGGAATTATTGAAACAATTTCATTTTTTCAGATAGAGCCGGTTAAAGAATTTTTTATTTCTGCCCGAATATTTTCCATTAATTTCGATGAAATGTGAATAGAAGAAGCGACAGAGGTGTTTTTAGTTGTAAAACAGCGGTAGGAAGGAATTTCGTTAAAAGAATTTCATTTTTGAAATTTTGCGTTTATGTCAGAGAAATGTGATGAGAAAGGCGGAAGAGTAATCCGCATTTTTCTCTCAGGAATTCTAGTTCCTGAGAGAATACAGTGGAATAAAGTTAAAATGTTGAAAGAATTGCATTTTTGAGAGAACACCTATTAAAAAATTTTTTTATTCACCCAGAAATTTTGTAATTAATTTTGGTGAGCTGTGAAGAGAATTGGTGACATTGTTAATTTTAGTTGAAAACAATGGTGTAAAGGAATTACTAATACAGAATTTTTTTTTGAAACCCCTTTCATAAAACATATTTCAATTCTCCCTGAAATATTGCATCAATGTCGGTGTCCTGTGATGAGAAGAGGCGACAGAGTTAATATTAGTTGAAAAGCAGTGGTGTAAAGCAATCCATTTTTAAGAAGATCTTTTTTGAGAGAACGCCTTCTAGAAGATATTTTATATTTTTCCCAGAAATGTTGCATTAATTTCGGAGAAATGTGATAAGAAATGGTGAAAAGGTAATTTAAGTTTAGGAAAGTTGCGACAGATTTTATTTAGTTAAAAAACAGCGACATTAAGAATTAAGGGTTCAAAAAATTTCATTATTGGGGGAGAGCCTTTTAGAAGAATTTTTTTATTTCGGCCAGATATTTTGCATTAAATTTGGTGAAATGTGAACAGAAACGGTGACAAAGTAATTTTAGTTGATGAACAGAGGTTATATAAATTTATGTTGAAAGAATTTATTTTCTGAGAGGACACCTGTTCAACCATTTTTTTATTCGCCCAGAAATTTTGTAATAAATTTTGGTGAACTGTGAAGAGAAAAGGTGACATTGTTAGATTTAGTTGAAAACAGCGGTATAAAGGAATTAAGACGAAAGAATTTTTATTTTTTAAACAACGCCTTTCAGAAAAATTATTTTATTTCTCCCTGAAATGTTGCATCAATGTCTGTCAACTGTGATGAAAAGAAGCGAAAAAGATAATTGGAGTTGAAAAGCAGTGGTAGAAAGCAATCAATTTAAAAGAATTGCATTTTTGAGAGAACACCTTCTAAAAAATTTATTTATTCACCCAGAAATTTTGTAATTAATTTTAGTGAACTGTGAAGAGAATAGAAGGCATCATTAATTTTAGTTAAAAACAGCGGTATAAATGAATTAAGATGAAAGATTTTTCTTTTTTGAAACAACGGCTTTCAGAAAAATTATTTTATTTCCCCTGAAATGTTGCATCAATGTCGGTGTCCTGTGATGAGAAGACAGAGTTAATTTTAGTTGAAAAGCAGTGGTATAAAGCAATCAATTTTAAAGAAGATCATTTTTGAGAGAACGCCTTCTAGAAGATATTTTTTTTTTTCCCAGAAATTTTGCATTAATTTTGGAGAAATGTGATAAGAAACAGTAAAAGAGTAATTTATGCTGATAAACAGCGATTTAAAGAAAGTAAGTGTAAAGAATTTCATTTTTGAGAGAATGCTTGATAAGGGAATTTTTTTATGTCGCTCAAAAATTTTGCATAAAATTCGGTGAGCTGGCAAAAGAAGAGGTGACAAAGTTAAATTTAGTTAATTTTGAGTGGTATCAAGGAATTGTTTTCAACAAATTTCATTTTTAAGAGATCACCTGTTAGAAGAATTTTTTTAAGTCGCCTAGTAATTTTGCATTAATTTCGGTGAATTGTGAAGAGAAGTGGCGAAGGATTTTATTTGGTTAAAAACATGGATATTAAGGAATTAAGTTCAAAAAATTTCACTTTTGAGGAAAAGACGGTTAGAAGAATTTTTTTATTTCGACCAGATATTTTGTAATAAATTCGGCGAACTGTTATCAAAAGAGGAGATAGTGTTAATTATAGTTGAAAAACATAGATATTAAGGAATTATGTTAAGGAAATCGAAACAATTTCATTTTGGAGATACTGCCGGTTAAAGATTTTTTTATTTCAGCCAGATATTTTGCATTAAATTTGGTGAAATGTGATAAGAAACGGTGACAAAGTAATTTTAGTTGATGAACAGCGGTTATAATAATTTAAGTTGCAAGAATTTTATTTCTGACAGAACACCTGTTAAAAGAATTTTTTTATTGGTCCAGAAGTTTTGTTATTAATTTTGGTGAACTGTGAAGAGAATAGTTGACACTGTTAATTTTAATTGAAAACAGCGGTATACAGGAATTCAGTCGAAAGAATTTTTATTCTTTAAACAACGCCTTTTAGAAAAATTATTTTGTTTCTCCCTGAAATATTGCATCAATGTCGGTGAACTGTGATGAGAAGACGCCACAGAGTTAATTTTAGTTAAAAAGCAGTGGTATAAAGCAATCAATTTAAAAGAATTTCATTTTTGAGAGAACGCCTTCTAGAAGATATTTTTTATTTTTCCCAGAAATTTTGCATTAATTTCGGTGAAATGTTATAAAAAACGGTAAAAGAGTATTTTCAGCTTATAAACAGCGATTTAAAGAAAGTGTGTAAAAAGAATTTCATTTTCGAGAGAATGCCTGTTTAGGGAATTGTTTTATTTCGCTCAAAACTTTTACATAAAATTCGGTGAACTGGCAAAAGCAGATGTGACAAAGTTAAATTTAGTTAATATTGAGTGGTATAAAGGAATTGTTTTCAACAAATTTCATTTTTAAGAGATCACCTGTTAGAAGAATTTTTTTAAGTCGAAAGGTATTTTTGCATTAATTTCGGTGAATTGTGAAGAGAAGTGGCGACAGATTTTATTTAGTTTAAAAAACAGCGATATTAAGAAATAAGGTTCAAAAAATTTCATTTTTGAGGGAAAGCCGGTTAGAACTGTAAACAAAAGAGGCGATAGTGTTATTTTTAGTTGAAAAACATAGATATTAAGTAATTAAGTTAAGGAATTATTGAAACAATTTCATTTTTTCAGATAGAGCCGGTTAAAGAATTTTTTATTTCTGCCCGAATATTTTCCATTAATTTCGATGAAATGTGAATAGAAGAAGCGACAGAGGTGTTTTTAGTTGTAAAACAGCGGTAGGAAGGAATTTCGTTAAAAGAATTTCATTTTTGAAATTTTGCGTTAATGTCAGTGAAATGTGATGAGAAAGGCGGAAGAGTAATCCGCATTTTTCTCTCAGGAATTCTAGTTCCTGAGAGAATACAGTGGAATAAAGTTAAAATGTTGAAAGAATTGCATTTTTGAGATAACACCTATTAAAAAATTTTTTTATTCACCCAGAAATATTGTAATTAATTTTAGTGAACTGTGAAGAGAATCGGAGGCATCATTAATTTTAGTTAAAACCAGCGGTATAAATGAATTAAGATGAAAGATTTTTCTTTTTTGAAACAACGGCTTTCAGAAAAATTATTTTATTTCCCCTGAAATGTTGCATCAATGTCTGTGTCCTGTGATGAGAAGACGCCACAGAGTTAATTTTAGTTGAAAAGCAGTGGTATAAAGCAATCAATTTTAAAGAAGATCATTTTTGAGAGAACGCCTTCTAGAAGATATTTTTTATTTTTCCCAGAAATTTTGCATTAATTTTGGAGAAATGTGATAAGAAACAGTAAAAGAGTAATTTATGCTGATAAACAGCGATTTAAAGAAAGTAAGTGTAAAGAATTTCATTTTTGAGAGA
Source organism: Platycnemis pennipes (assembly GCA_933228895.1). Classification (NCBI taxonomy): domain Eukaryota; kingdom Metazoa; phylum Arthropoda; class Insecta; order Odonata; family Platycnemididae; genus Platycnemis; species Platycnemis pennipes. The sequence continues at coordinate 117,968,982 of OW121854.1, read as the reverse complement.
ATGCTTGATAAGGGAATTTTTTTATGTCGCTCAAAAATTTTGCATAAAATTCGGTGAGCTGGCAAAAGAAGAGGTGACAAAGTTAAATTTAGTTAATTTTGAGTGGTATCAAGGAATTGTTTTCAACAAATTTCATTTTTAAGAGATCACCTGTTAGAAGAATTTTTTTAAGTCGCCTAGTAATTTTGCATTAATTTCGGTGAATTGTGAAGAGAAGTGGCGAAGGATTTTATTTGGTTAAAAACATGGATATTAAGGAATTAAGTTCAAAAAATTTCACTTTTGAGGAAAAGACGGTTAGAAGAATTTTTTTATTTCGACCAGATATTTTGTAATAAATTCGGCGAACTGTTATCAAAAGAGGAGATAGTGTTAATTATAGTTGAAAAACATAGATATTAAGGAATTATGTTAAGGAAATCGAAACAATTTCATTTTGGAGATACTGCCGGTTAAAGATTTTTTTATTTCAGCCAGATATTTTGCATTAAATTTGGTGAAATGTGATAAGAAACGGTGACAAAGTAATTTTAGTTGATGAACAGCGGTTATAATAATTTAAGTTGCAAGAATTTTATTTCTGACAGAACACCTGTTAAAAGAATTTTTTTATTGGTCCAGAAGTTTTGTTATTAATTTTGGTGAACTGTGAAGAGAATAGTTGACATTGTTAATTTTAGTTGAAAACAGCGGTATACAGGAATTCAGTCGAAAGAATTTTTATTCTTTAAACAACGCCTTTTAGAAAAATTATTTTTTTTCTCCCTGAAATATTGCATCAATGTCGGTGAACTGTGATGAGAAGACGCCACAGAGTTGATTTTAGTTAAAAAGCAGTGGTATAAAGCAATCAATTTAAAAGAATTTCATTTTTGAGAGAACGCCTTCTAGAAGATATTTTTTATTTTTCCCAGAAATTTTGCATTAATTTCGGTGAAATGTTATAAAAAACGGTAAAAGAGTATTTTCAGCTTATAAACAGCGATTTAAAGAAAGTGTGTAAAAAGAATTTCATTTTCGAGAGAATGCCTGTTTAGGGAATTGTTTTATTTCGCTCAAAAATTTTACATAAAATTCGGTGAACTGGCAAAAGCAGATGTGACAAAGTTAAATTTAGTTAATTTTGAGTGGTATCAAGGAATTGTTTTCAACAAATTTCATTTTTAAGAGATCACCTGTTAGAAGAATTTTTTTAAGTCGAAAGGTATTTTTGCATTAATTTCGGTGAATTGTGAAGAGAAGTGGCAACAGATTTTATTTAGTTAAAAAAACAGCGATATTAAGAAATAAGGTTCAAAAAATTTCATTTTTGAGGGAAAGCCGGTTAGAACTGTAAACAAAAGAGGCGATAGTGTTATTTTTAGTTGAAAAACATAGATATTAAGGAATTAAGTTAAGGAATTATTGAAACAATTTCATTTTTTCAGATAGAGCCGGTTAAAGAATTTTTTATTTCTGCCCGAATATTTTCCATTAATTTCGATGAAATGTGAATAGAAGAAGCGACAGAGGTGTTTTTAGTTGTAAAACTGCGGTAGGAAGGAATTTCGTTAAAAGAATTTCATTTTTGAAATTTTGCGTTAATGTCAGTGAAATGTGATGAGAAAGGCGGAAGAGTAATCCGCATTTTTCTCTCAGGAATTCTAGTTCCTGAGAGAATACAGTGGAATAAAGTTAAAATGTTGAAAGAATTGCATTTTTGAGATAACACCTATTAAAAAATTTTTTTATTCACCCAGAAATATTGTAATTAATTTTAGTGAACTGTGAAGAGAATAGGAGGCATCATTAATTTTAGTTAAAAACAGCGGTATAAATGAATTAAGATGAAAGATTTTTCTTTTTTGAAACAACGGCTTTCAGAAAAATTATTTTATTTCCCCTGAAATGTTGCATCAATGTCTGTGTCCTGTGATGAGAAGACGCCACAGAGTTAATTTTAGTTGAAAAGCAGTGGTATAAAGCAATCAATTTTAAAGAAGATAATTTTTGAGAGAACGCCTTCTAGAAGATATTTTTTATTTTTCCCAGAAATTTTGCATTAATTTTGGAGAAATGTGATAAGAAACAGTAAAAGAGTAATTTATGCTGATAAACAGCGATTTAAAGAAAGTAAGTGTAAAGAATTTCATTTTTGAGAGAATGCTTGATAAGGGAATTTGTTTATGTCGCTCAAAAATTTTGCATAAAATTCGGTGAACTGGCAAAAGAAGATGTGACAAAGTTAAATTTAGTTAATTTTGAGTGGTATCAAGGAATTGTTTTCAACAAATTTCATTTTTAAGAGATCACCTGTTAGAAGAATTTTTTTAAGTCGCCTAGTAATTTTGCATTAATTTCGGTGAATTGTGAAGAGAAGTGGCGAAGGATTTTATTTGGTTAAAAACATGGATATTAAGGAATTAAGTTCAAAAAATTTCACTTTTGAGGAAAAGACGGTTAGAAGAATTTTTTTATTTCGACCAGATATTTTGTAATAAATTCGGCGAACTGTTATCAAAAGAGGAGATAGTGTTAATTATAGTTAGAGACATAGATATTAAGGAATTATGTTAAGGAATTATTGAAACAATTTCATTTTGGAGATACTGCCGGTTAAAGAATTTTTTTATTTCAGCCAGATATTTTGTATTAAATTTGGTGAAATGTGATAAGAAACGGTGACAAAGTAATTTTAGTTGATGAACAGCGGTTATAATAATTTAAGTTGAAAGAATTTTATTTCTGACAGAACACCTGTTAAAAGAATTTTTTTATTGGCCCAGAAGTTTTGTTATTAATTTTGGTGAACTGTGAAGAGAATAGTTGACATTGTTAATTTTAGTTGAAAACAGCGGTATACAAGAATTAAGACGAAAGAATTTTTATTTTTTAAACAACGCCTTTTAGAAAAATTATTTTATTTCTCCCTGAAATATTGCATCAATGTCGGTGAACTGTGATGAGAAGACGCCACAGAGTTAATTTTAGTTAAAAAGCAGTGGTATAAAGCAATCAATTTAAAAGAATTTCATTTTTGAGAGAACGCCTTCTAGAAGATATTTTTTATTTTTCCCAGAAATTTTGCATTAATTTCGGTGAAATGTTATAAAAAACGGTAAAAGAGTATTTTCAGCTTATAAACAGCGATTTAAAGAAAGTAAGTAAAAAGAATTTCATTTTCGAGAGAATGCCTGTTTAGGGAATTGTTTTATTTCGCTCAAAAATTATACATAAAATTCGGTGAACTGGCAAAAGAAGAGGAGACAAAGTTAAATTTAGTTGATTATGGGTGGTATCAAGGAATTGTTCAAATAATTTCATTTTTGACAGAACACCTGTTAGAAGAATTTTTTTAAGTCGAAAGGTATTTTTGCATTAATTTCGGTGAATTGTGAAGAGAAGTGGCGACAGATTTTATTTAGTTAAAAAAACAGCGACATTAAGAAATAAAGTTCAAAAAATTTCATTTTTGAGGGAAAGCCGGTTAGAACTGTAAACAAAAGAGGCGATAGTGTTATTTTTAGTTGAAAAACATAGATATTAAGGAATTAAGTTAAGGAATTATTGAAACAATTTCATTTTTTCAGATAGAGCCGGTTAAAGAATTTTTTATTTCTGCCCGAATATTTTCCATTAATTTCGATGAAATGTGAATAGAAGAGGCGACAGAGGTGTTTTTAGTTGTAAAACAGCGGTAGGAAGGAATTTCGTTAAAAGAATTTCATTTTTGAAATTTTGCGTTAATGTCAGTGAAATGTGATGAGAAAGGCGGAAGAGTAATCCGCATTTTTCTCTCAGGAATTCTAGTTCCTGAGAGAATACAGTGGAATGAAGTTAAAATGTTGAAAGAATTGCATTTTTGAGAGAACACCTATTAAAAAATTTTTTTATTCACCCAGAAATTTTGTAATTAATTTTGGTGTCCTGTGATGAGAAAAGGCGACAGAGTTAATTTTAGTTGAAAAGCAGTGGTGTAAAGCATTCCATTTACAAAGAGAATTTATTTATATTTACAATTACATATATTTCTATTCTATGTTAAATTTTCGAAAATATTTCTAATGTTGTTACCATGTTAAAAACTTAGAAAATATTTCTAATATTGTTACTACTGCCAAACAAATTCTACAACTATTATATTTTTTATTATATTTTATAATTGTTATGCCGGTCCGTGCAGGTTTTACGGGTTTCCCTGCACCTCGGGCGAATGCCGGACCAATAGGCACTCCCGTACCACGAATTAGAAACAAACGATGGAAACGAAAGACTTATATGAGAATATACAATCTTAAAAAGCACCAAACCTGGAAGAGGATTAATAAATCCTAGAACAGGGCTCCCCAAAGTTTTATATAATTGTTTGTTATTGTTATTGTTATAATATATTTATGTAAATGTTATTTGGGGAAAATAAACGTTTTTGAATCTTGAATGAATCTTGAAATCTTGCATTCCATTTTTAAGAAGATCTTTTTTGAGAGAACGCCTTCTAGAAGATATTTTATATTTTTCCCAGAAATGTTGCATTAATTTCGGAGAAATGTGATAAGAAATGGTGAAAAGGTAATTTAAGTTTAGGAAAGTTGCGACAGATTTTATTTAGTTAAAAAACAGCGACATTAAGAATTAAGGGTTCAAAAAATTTCATTATTGGGGGAGAGCCTTTTAGAAGAATTTTTTTATTTCGGTCAGATATTTTGCATTAAATTTGGTGAAATGTGAACAGAAACGGTGACAAAGTAATTTTAGTTGATGAACAGAGGTTATATAAATTTATGTTGAAAGAATTTATTTTCTGAGAGGACACCTGTTCAACCATTTTTTTATTCGCCCAGAAAATTTGTAATAAATTTTGGTGAACTGTGAAGAGAATAGGTGACATTGTTAGATTTAGTTGAAAACAGCGGTATAAAGGAATTAAGATTAAAGAATTTTTATTTTTGAAACAACGCCTTTAAGAAAAATTATTTTATTTCTCCCTGAAATGTTGCGTCAATGTCGTAGAACTGGGATGAGAAGACGCCACAGAGTTAATTTTAGTTGAAAAGCAGTGGGGTAAAGCAATCAATTTAAAAGAATTTCATTTTTGAGAGAACGCCTTCTAGAAGATATTTTTTATTTTTCCCAGAAATTTTGCATTAATTTCGGTGAAATGTTATAAAAAACGGTAAAAGAGTATTTTCAGCTTATAAACAATGATTTAAAGAAAGTAAGTAAAAAGAATTTCATTTTCGAGAGAATGCCAGTTTAGGGTATTGTTTTATTTCGCTCAAAAATTTTACATAAAATTCGGTGAACTGGCAAAAGAAGAGGTGACAAAGTTAAATTTAGTTGATTATGGGTGGTATCAAGGAATTATTCAACTAATTTCATTTTTGACAGAACACCTGTTAGAAGAATTTTTTTAAATCGCCTAGTAATTTTGGTGAACTGTGAAGAGAATAGTTGACATTGTTAATTTTAGTTGAAAACAGCGGTATACAGGAATTAAGACGAAAGAATTTTTATTTTTTAAACAACGCCTTTTAGAAAAATTATTTTATTTCTCCCTGAAATATTGCATCAATGTCGGTGAACTGTGATGAGAAGACGCCACAGAGTTAATTTTAGTTAAAAAGCAGTGGTATAAAGCAATCAATTTAAAAGAATTTCATTTTTTAGAGAACCCCTTCTAGAAGATATTTTTTATTTTTCCCAGAAATTTTGCATTAATTTCGGAGAAATGTGATAAGAAACGGCGACAGAGTAATTTAAGTTTAGAGAAGTGGCGACAGATTTTATGTAGTTAAAAAACAGCGATATTTAGTAACTAAGTTCAAACAAATTCATTTTTGAGGAAGTGCCTGTTAAAAGAATTTTTTTATTCAGACCAGATATTTTGCATTAAATTTGGTGAAATGTGATAAAAAATGGTGATGAAGTAATTTTAGTAGATGAACGGCGGTTATAATAATTAAAGTTGAAAGAATTTTTATTTTTGAAACAACGCCTTTCAGAAAAATTATTCTTTTTCTCCTTGAAATATTGCATCAATGTCGGTGAACTGTGATGAGAAGACGCCACAGAGTTAATTTTAGTTAAAAAGCAGTGGTATAAAGCAATCAATTTAAAAGAATTTCATTTTTAAGAGAACGCCTTCTAGAAGATTTTTTTTTTTCCCAGAAATGTTGCATTAATTTCGGAGAAATGTGATAAGAAATGGTGAAAAGGTAATTTAAGTTTAGGAAAGTTGCGACAGATTTTATTTAGTTAAAAAACAGCGACATTAAGAATTAAGGGTTCAAAAAATTTCATTATTGGGGGAGAGCCTTTTAGAAGAATTTTTTTATTTCGGCCAGATATTTTGCATTAAATTTGGTGAAATGTGAACAGAAACGGTGACAAAGTAATTTTAGTTGATGAACAGAGGTTATATAAATTTATGTTGAAAGAATTTATTTTCTGAGAGGACACCTGTTCAACCATTTTTTTATTCGACCAGAAATTTTGTAATAAATTTTGGTGAACTGTGAAGAGAAAAGGTGACATTGTTAGATTTAGTTGAAAACAGCGGTATAAAGGAATTAAGACGAAAGAATTTTTATTTTTTAAACAACGCCTTTCAGAAAAATTATTTTATTTCTCCCTGAAATGTTGCATCAATGTCTGTCAACTGTGATGAAAAGAAGCGAAAAAGATAATTGGAGTTGAAAAGCAGTGGTAGAAAGCAATCAATTTAAAAGAATTGCATTTTTGAGAGAACACCTTCTAAAAAATTTATTTATTCACCCAGAAATTTTGTAATTAATTTTAGTGAACTGTGAAGAGAATAGAAGGCATCATTAATTTTAGTTAAAAACAGCGGTATAAATGAATTAAGATGAAAGATTTTTCTTTTTTGAAACAACGGCTTTCAGAAAAATTATTTTATTTCCCCTGAAATGTTGCATCAATGTCGGTGTCCTGTGATGAGAAGACAGAGTTAATTTTAGTTGAAAAGCAGTGGTATAAAGCAATCAATTTTAAAGAAGATCATTTTTGAGAGAACGCCTTCTAGAAGATATTTTTTTTTTTCCCAGAAATTTTGCATTAATTTTGGAGAAATGTGATAAGAAACAGTAAAAGAGTAATTTATGCTGATAAACAGCGATTTAAAGAAAGTAAGTGTAAAGAATTTCATTTTTGAGAGAATGCTTGATAAGGGAATTTTTTTATGTCGCTCAAAAATTTTGCATAAAATTCGGTGAGCTGGCAAAAGAAGAGGTGACAAAGTTAAATTTAGTTAATTTTGAGTGGTATCAAGGAATTGTTTTCAACAAATTTCATTTTTAAGAGATCACCTGTTAGAAGAATTTTTTTAAGTCGCCTAGTAATTTTGCATTAATTTCGGTGAATTGTGAAGAGAAGTGGCGAAGGATTTTATTTGGTTAAAAACATGGATATTAAGGAATTAAGTTCAAAAAATTTCACTTTTGAGGAAAAGACGGTTAGAAGAATTTTTTTATTTCGACCAGATATTTTGTAATAAATTCGGCGAACTGTTATCAAAAGAGGAGATAGTGTTAATTATAGTTGAAAAACATAGATATTAAGGAATTATGTTAAGGAAATCGAAACAATTTCATTTTGGAGATACTGCCGGTTAAAGATTTTTTTATTTCAGCCAGATATTTTGCATTAAATTTGGTGAAATGTGATAAGAAACGGTGACAAAGTAATTTTAGTTGATGAACAGCGGTTATAATAATTTAAGTTGCAAGAATTTTATTTCTGACAGAACACCTGTTAAAAGAATTTTTTTATTGGTCCAGAAGTTTTGTTATTAATTTTGGTGAACTGTGAAGAGAATAGTTGACACTGTTAATTTTAATTGAAAACAGCGGTATACAGGAATTCAGTCGAAAGAATTTTTATTCTTTAAACAACGCCTTTTAGAAAAATTATTTTGTTTCTCCCTGAAATATTGCATCAATGTCGGTGAACTGTGATGAGAAGACGCCACAGAGTTAATTTTAGTTAAAAAGCAGTGGTATAAAGCAATCAATTTAAAAGAATTTCATTTTTGAGAGAACGCCTTCTAGAAGATATTTTTTATTTTTCCCAGAAATTTTGCATTAATTTCGGTGAAATGTTATAAAAAACGGTAAAAGAGTATTTTCAGCTTATAAACAGCGATTTAAAGAAAGTGTGTAAAAAGAATTTCATTTTCGAGAGAATGCCTGTTTAGGGAATTGTTTTATTTCGCTCAAAACTTTTACATAAAATTCGGTGAACTGGCAAAAGCAGATGTGACAAAGTTAAATTTAGTTAATATTGAGTGGTATAAAGGAATTGTTTTCAACAAATTTCATTTTTAAGAGATCACCTGTTAGAAGAATTTTTTTAAGTCGAAAGGTATTTTTGCATTAATTTCGGTGAATTGTGAAGAGAAGTGGCGACAGATTTTATTTAGTTTAAAAAACAGCGATATTAAGAAATAAGGTTCAAAAAATTTCATTTTTGAGGGAAAGCCGGTTAGAACTGTAAACAAAAGAGGCGATAGTGTTATTTTTAGTTGAAAAACATAGATATTAAGTAATTAAGTTAAGGAATTATTGAAACAATTTCATTTTTTCAGATAGAGCCGGTTAAAGAATTTTTTATTTCTGCCCGAATATTTTCCATTAATTTCGATGAAATGTGAATAGAAGAAGCGACAGAGGTGTTTTTAGTTGTAAAACAGCGGTAGGAAGGAATTTCGTTAAAAGAATTTCATTTTTGAAATTTTGCGTTAATGTCAGTGAAATGTGATGAGAAAGGCGGAAGAGTAATCCGCATTTTTCTCTCAGGAATTCTAGTTCCTGAGAGAATACAGTGGAATAAAGTTAAAATGTTGAAAGAATTGCATTTTTGAGATAACACCTATTAAAAAATTTTTTTATTCACCCAGAAATATTGTAATTAATTTTAGTGAACTGTGAAGAGAATCGGAGGCATCATTAATTTTAGTTAAAAACAGCGGTATAAATGAATTAAGATGAAAGATTTTTCTTTTTTGAAACAACGGCTTTCAGAAAAATTATTTTATTTCCCCTGAAATGTTGCATCAATGTCTGTGTCCTGTGATGAGAAGACGCCACAGAGTTAATTTTAGTTGAAAAGCAGTGGTATAAAGCAATCAATTTTAAAGAAGATCATTTTTGAGAGAACGCCTTCTAGAAGATATTTTTTATTTTTCCCAGAAATTTTGCATTAATTTTGGAGAAATGTGATAAGAAACAGTAAAAGAGTAATTTATGCTGATAAACAGCGATTTAAAGAAAGTAAGTGTAAAGAATTTCATTTTTGAGAGAATGCTTGATAAGGGAATTTGTTTATGTCGCTCAAAAATTTTGCATAAAATTCGGTGAACTGGCAAAAGAAGATGTGACAAAGTTAAATTTAGTTAATTTTGAGTGGTATCAAGGAATTGTTTTCAACAAATTTCATTTTTAAGAGATCACCTGTTAGAAGAATTTTTTTAAGTCGCCTAGTAATTTTGCATTAATTTCGGTGAATTGTGAAGAGAAGTGGCGAAGGATTTTATTTGGTTAAAAACATGGATATTAAGGAATTAAGTTCAAAAAATTTCACTTTTGAGGAAAAGACGGTTAGAAGAATTTTTTTATTTCGACCAGATATTTTGTAATAAATTCGGCGAACTGTTATCAAAAGAGGAGATAGTGTTAATTATAGTTAGAGACATAGATATTAAGGAATTATGTTAAGGAATTATTGAAACAATTTCATTTTGGAGATACTGCCGGTTAAAGAATTTTTTTATTTCAGCCAGATATTTTGTATTAAATTTGGTGAAATGTGATAAGAAACGGTGACAAAGTAATTTTAGTTGATGAACAGCGGTTATAATAATTTAAGTTGAAAGAATTTTATTTCTGACAGAACACCTGTTAAAAGAATTTTTTTATTGGCCCAGAAGTTTTGTTATTAATTTTGGTGAACTGTGAAGAGAATAGTTGACATTGTTAATTTTAGTTGAAAACAGCGGTATACAAGAATTAAGACGAAAGAATTTTTATTTTTTAAACAACGCCTTTTAGAAAAATTATTTTATTTCTCCCTGAAATATTGCATCAATGTCGGTGAACTGTGATGAGAAGACGCCACAGAGTTAATTTTAGTTAAAAAGCAGTGGTATAAAGCAATCAATTTAAAAGAATTTCATTTTTGAGAGAACGCCTTCTAGAAGATATTTTTTATTTTTCCCAGAAATTTTGCATTAATTTCGGAGAAATGTGATAAGAAACGGCGACAGAGTAATTTAAGTTTAGAGAAGTGGCGACAGATTTTATGTAGTTAAAAAACAGCGATATTTAGTAACTAAGTTCAAACAAATTCATTTTTGAGGAAGTGCCTGTTAAAAGAATTTTTTTATTCAGACCAGATATTTTGCATTAAATTTGGTGAAATGTGATAAAAAATGGTGATGAAGTAATTTTAGTAGATGAACGGCGGTTATAATAATTAAAGTTGAAAGAATTTTTATTTTTGAAACAACGCCTTTCAGAAAAATTATTCTTTTTCTCCTTGAAATATTGCATCAATGTCGGTGAACTGTGATGAGAAGACGCCACAGAGTTAATTTTAGTTAAAAAGCAGTGGTATAAAGCAATCAATTTAAAAGAATTTCATTTTTAAGAGAACGCCTTCTAGAAGATTTTTTTTTTTCCCAGAAATGTTGCATTAATTTCGGAGAAATGTGATAAGAAATGGTGAAAAGGTAATTTAAGTTTAGGAAAGTTGCGACAGATTTTATTTAGTTAAAAAACAGCGACATTAAGAATTAAGGGTTCAAAAAATTTCATTATTGGGGGAGAGCCTTTTAGAAGAATTTTTTTATTTCGGCCAGATATTTTGCATTAAATTTGGTGAAATGTGAACAGAAACGGTGACAAAGTAATTTTAGTTGATGAACAGAGGTTATATAAATTTATGTTGAAAGAATTTATTTTCTGAGAGGACACCTGTTCAACCATTTTTTTATTCGACCAGAAATTTTGTAATAAATTTTGGTGAACTGTGAAGAGAAAAGGTGACATTGTTAGATTTAGTTGAAAACAGCGGTATAAAGGAATTAAGACGAAAGAATTTTTATTTTTTAAACAACGCCTTTCAGAAAAATTATTTTATTTCTCCCTGAAATGTTGCATCAATGTCTGTCAACTGTGATGAAAAGAAGCGAAAAAGATAATTGGAGTTGAAAAGCAGTGGTAGAAAGCAATCAATTTAAAAGAATTGCATTTTTGAGAGAACACCTTCTAAAAAATTTATTTATTCACCCAGAAATTTTGTAATTAATTTTAGTGAACTGTGAAGAGAATAGAAGGCATCATTAATTTTAGTTAAAAACAGCGGTATAAATGAATTAAGATGAAAGATTTTTCTTTTTTGAAACAACGGCTTTCAGAAAAATTATTTTATTTCCCCTGAAATGTTGCATCAATGTCGGTGTCCTGTGATGAGAAGACAGAGTTAATTTTAGTTGAAAAGCAGTGGTATAAAGCAATCAATTTTAAAGAAGATCATTTTTGAGAGAACGCCTTCTAGAAGATATTTTTTTTTTTCCCAGAAATTTTGCATTAATTTTGGAGAAATGTGATAAGAAACAGTAAAAGAGTAATTTATGCTGATAAACAGCGATTTAAAGAAAGTAAGTGTAAAGAATTTCATTTTTGAGAGAATGCTTGATAAGGGAATTTTTTTATGTCGCTCAAAAATTTTGCATAAAATTCGGTGAGCTGGCAAAAGAAGAGGTGACAAAGTTAAATTTAGTTAATTTTGAGTGGTATCAAGGAATTGTTTTCAACAAATTTCATTTTTAAGAGATCACCTGTTAGAAGAATTTTTTTAAGTCGCCTAGTAATTTTGCATTAATTTCGGTGAATTGTGAAGAGAAGTGGCGAAGGATTTTATTTGGTTAAAAACATGGATATTAAGGAATTAAGTTCAAAAAATTTCACTTTTGAGGAAAAGACGGTTAGAAGAATTTTTTTATTTCGACCAGATATTTTGTAATAAATTCGGCGAACTGTTATCAAAAGAGGAGATAGTGTTAATTATAGTTGAAAAACATAGATATTAAGGAATTATGTTAAGGAAATCGAAACAATTTCATTTTGGAGATACTGCCGGTTAAAGATTTTTTTATTTCAGCCAGATATTTTGCATTAAATTTGGTGAAATGTGATAAGAAACGGTGACAAAGTAATTTTAGTTGATGAACAGCGGTTATAATAATTTAAGTTGCAAGAATTTTATTTCTGACAGAACACCTGTTAAAAGAATTTTTTTATTGGTCCAGAAGTTTTGTTATTAATTTTGGTGAACTGTGAAGAGAATAGTTGACACTGTTAATTTTAATTGAAAACAGCGGTATACAGGAATTCAGTCGAAAGAATTTTTATTCTTTAAACAACGCCTTTTAGAAAAATTATTTTGTTTCTCCCTGAAATATTGCATCAATGTCGGTGAACTGTGATGAGAAGACGCCACAGAGTTAATTTTAGTTAAAAAGCAGTGGTATAAAGCAATCAATTTAAAAGAATTTCATTTTTGAGAGAACGCCTTCTAGAAGATATTTTTTATTTTTCCCAGAAATTTTGCATTAATTTCGGTGAAATGTTATAAAAAACGGTAAAAGAGTATTTTCAGCTTATAAACAGCGATTTAAAGAAAGTGTGTAAAAAGAATTTCATTTTCGAGAGAATGCCTGTTTAGGGAATTGTTTTATTTCGCTCAAAACTTTTACATAAAATTCGGTGAACTGGCAAAAGCAGATGTGACAAAGTTAAATTTAGTTAATATTGAGTGGTATAAAGGAATTGTTTTCAACAAATTTCATTTTTAAGAGATCACCTGTTAGAAGAATTTTTTTAAGTCGAAAGGTATTTTTGCATTAATTTCGGTGAATTGTGAAGAGAAGTGGCGACAGATTTTATTTAGTTTAAAAAACAGCGATATTAAGAAATAAGGTTCAAAAAATTTCATTTTTGAGGGAAAGCCGGTTAGAACTGTAAACAAAAGAGGCGATAGTGTTATTTTTAGTTGAAAAACATAGATATTAAGTAATTAAGTTAAGGAATTATTGAAACAATTTCATTTTTTCAGATAGAGCCGGTTAAAGAATTTTTTATTTCTGCCCGAATATTTTCCATTAATTTCGATGAAATGTGAATAGAAGAAGCGACAGAGGTGTTTTTAGTTGTAAAACAGCGGTAGGAAGGAATTTCGTTAAAAGAATTTCATTTTTGAAATTTTGCGTTAATGTCAGTGAAATGTGATGAGAAAGGCGGAAGAGTAATCCGCATTTTTCTCTCAGGAATTCTAGTTCCTGAGAGAATACAGTGGAATAAAGTTAAAATGTTGAAAGAATTGCATTTTTGAGATAACACCTATTAAAAAATTTTTTTATTCACCCAGAAATATTGTAATTAATTTTAGTGAACTGTGAAGAGAATCGGAGGCATCATTAATTTTAGTTAAAAACAGCGGTATAAATGAATTAAGATGAAAGATTTTTCTTTTTTGAAACAACGGCTTTCAGAAAAATTATTTTATTTCCCCTGAAATGTTGCATCAATGTCTGTGTCCTGTGATGAGAAGACGCCACAGAGTTAATTTTAGTTGAAAAGCAGTGGTATAAAGCAATCAATTTTAAAGAAGATCATTTTTGAGAGAACGCCTTCTAGAAGATATTTTTTATTTTTCCCAGAAATTTTGCATTAATTTTGGAGAAATGTGATAAGAAACAGTAAAAGAGTAATTTATGCTGATAAACAGCGATTTAAAGAAAGTAAGTGTAAAGAATTTCATTTTTGAGAGAATGCTTGATAAGGGAATTTTTTTATGTCGCTCAAAAATTTTGCATAAAATTCGGTGAGCTGGCAAAAGAAGAGGTGACAAAGTTAAATTTAGTTAATTTTGAGTGGTATCAAGGAATTGTTTTCAACAAATTTCATTTTTAAGAGATCACCTGTTAGAAGAATTTTTTTAAGTCGCCTAGTAATTTTGCATTAATTTCGGTGAATTGTGAAGAGAAGTGGCGAAGGATTTTATTTGGTTAAAAACATGGATATTAAGGAATTAAGTTCAAAAAATTTCACTTTTGAGGAAAAGACGGTTAGAAGAATTTTTTTATTTCGACCAGATATTTTGTAATAAATTCGGCGAACTGTTATCAAAAGAGGAGATAGTGTTAATTATAGTTGAAAAACATAGATATTAAGGAATTATGTTAAGGAAATCGAAACAATTTCATTTTGGAGATACTGCCGGTTAAAGATTTTTTTATTTCAGCCAGATATTTTGCATTAAATTTGGTGAAATGTGATAAGAAACGGTGACAAAGTAATTTTAGTTGATGAACAGCGGTTATAATAATTTAAGTTGCAAGAATTTTATTTCTGACAGAACACCTGTTAAAAGAATTTTTTTATTGGTCCAGAAGTTTTTTTATTAATTTTGGTGAACTGTGAAGAGAATAGTTGACACTGTTAATTTTAATTGAAAACAGCGGTATACAGGAATTCAGTCGAAAGAATTTTTATTCTTTAAACAACGCCTTTTAGAAAAATTATTTTTTTTCTCCCTGAAATATTGCATCAATGTCGGTGAACTGTGATGAGAAGACGCCACAGAGTTGATTTTAGTTAAAAAGCAGTGGTATAAAGCAATCAATTTAAAAGAATTTCATTTTTGAGAGAACGCCTTCTAGAAGATATTTTTTATTTTTCCCAGAAATTTTGCATTAATTTCGGTGAAATGTTATAAAAAACGGTAAAAGAGTATTTTCAGCTTATAAACAGCGATTTAAAGAAAGTGTGTAAAAAGAATTTCATTTTCGAGAGAATGCCTGTTTAGGGAATTGTTTTATTTCGCTCAAAAATTTTACATAAAATTCGGTGAACTGGCAAAAGCAGATGTGACAAAGTTAAATTTAGTTAATTTTGAGTGGTATCAAGGAATTGTTTTCAACAAATTTCATTTTTAAGAGATCACCTGTTAGAAGAATTTTTTTAAGTCGAAAGGTATTTTTGCATTAATTTCGGTGAATTGTGAAGAGAAGTGGCAACAGATTTTATTTAGTTAAAAAAACAGCGATATTAAGAAATAAGGTTCAAAAAATTTCATTTTTGAGGGAAAGCCGGTTAGAACTGTAAACAAAAGAGGCGATAGTGTTATTTTTAGTTGAAAAACATAGATATTAAGGAATTAAGTTAAGGAATTATTGAAACAATTTCATTTTTTCAGATAGAGCCGGTTAAAGAATTTTTTATTTCTGCCCGAATATTTTCCATTAATTTCGATGAAATGTGAATAGAAGAAGCGACAGAGGTGTTTTTAGTTGTAAAACTGCGGTAGGAAGGAATTTCGTTAAAAGAATTTCATTTTTGAAATTTTGCGTTAATGTCAGTGAAATGTGATGAGAAAGGCGGAAGAGTAATCCGCATTTTTCTCTCAGGAATTCTAGTTCCTGAGAGAATACAGTGGAATAAAGTTAAAATGTTGAAAGAATTGCATTTTTGAGATAACACCTATTAAAAAATTTTTTTATTCACCCAGAAATATTGTAATTAATTTTAGTGAACTGTGAAGAGAATAGGAGGCATCATTAATTTTAGTTAAAAACAGCGGTATAAATGAATTAAGATGAAAGATTTTTCTTTTTTGAAACAACGGCTTTCAGAAAAATTATTTTATTTCCCCTGAAATGTTGCATCAATGTCTGTGTCCTGTGATGAGAAGACGCCACAGAGTTAATTTTAGTTGAAAAGCAGTGGTATAAAGCAATCAATTTTAAAGAAGATCATTTTTGAGAGAACGCCTTCTAGAAGATATTTTTTATTTTTCCCAGAAATTTTGCATTAATTTTGGAGAAATGTGATAAGAAACAGTAAAAGAGTAATTTATGCTGATAAACAGCGATTTAAAGAAAGTAAGTGTAAAGAATTTCATTTTTGAGAGAATGCTTGATAAGGGAATTTGTTTATGTCGCTCAAAAATTTTGCATAAAATTCGGTGAACTGGCAAAAGAAGATGTGACAAAGTTAAATTTAGTTAATTTTGAGTGGTATCAAGGAATTGTTTTCAACAAATTTCATTTTTAAGAGATCACCTGTTAGAAGAATTTTTTTAAGTCGCCTAGTAATTTTGCATTAATTTCGGTGAATTGTGAAGAGAAGTGGCGAAGGATTTTATTTGGTTAAAAACATGGATATTAAGGAATTAAGTTCAAAAAATTTCACTTTTGAGGAAAAGACGGTTAGAAGAATTTTTTTATTTCGACCAGATATTTTGTAATAAATTCGGCGAACTGTTATCAAAAGAGGAGATAGTGTTAATTATAGTTAGAGACATAGATATTAAGGAATTATGTTAAGGAATTATTGAAACAATTTCATTTTGGAGATACTGCCGGTTAAAGAATTTTTTTATTTCAGCCAGATATTTTGTATTAAATTTGGTGAAATGTGATAAGAAACGGTGACAAAGTAATTTTAGTTGATGAACAGCGGTTATAATAATTTAAGTTGAAAGAATTTTATTTCTGACAGAACACCTGTTAAAAGAATTTTTTTATTGGCCCAGAAGTTTTGTTATTAATTTTGGTGAACTGTGAAGAGAATAGTTGACATTGTTAATTTTAGTTGAAAACAGCGGTATACAAGAATTAAGACGAAAGAATTTTTATTTTTTAAACAACGCCTTTTAGAAAAATTATTTTATTTCTCCCTGAAATATTGCATCAATGTCGGTGAACTGTGATGAGAAGACGCCACAGAGTTAATTTTAGTTAAAAAGCAGTGGTATAAAGCAATCAATTTAAAAGAATTTCATTTTTGAGAGAACGCCTTCTAGAAGATATTTTTTATTTTTCCCAGAAATTTTGCATTAATTTCGGTGAAATGTTATAAAAAACGGTAAAAGAGTATTTTCAGCTTATAAACAGCGATTTAAAGAAAGTAAGTAAAAAGAATTTCATTTTCGAGAGAATGCCTGTTTAGGGAATTGTTTTATTTCGCTCAAAAATTATACATAAAATTCGGTGAACTGGCAAAAGAAGAGGAGACAAAGTTAAATTTAGTTGATTATGGGTGGTATCAAGGAATTGTTCAAATAATTTCATTTTTGACAGAACACCTGTTAGAAGAATTTTTTTAAGTCGAAAGGTATTTTTGCATTAATTTCGGTGAATTGTGAAGAGAAGTGGCGACAGATTTTATTTAGTTAAAAAAACAGCGACATTAAGAAATAAAGTTCAAAAAATTTCATTTTTGAGGGAAAGCCGGTTAGAACTGTAAACAAAAGAGGCGATAGTGTTATTTTTAGTTGAAAAACATAGATATTAAGGAATTAAGTTAAGGAATTATTGAAACAATTTCATTTTTTCAGATAGAGCCGGTTAAAGAATTTTTTATTTCTGCCCGAATATTTTCCATTAATTTCGATGAAATGTGAATAGAAGAGGCGACAGAGGTGTTTTTAGTTGTAAAACAGCGGTAGGAAGGAATTTCGTTAAAAGAATTTCATTTTTGAAATTTTGCGTTAATGTCAGTGAAATGTGATGAGAAAGGCGGAAGAGTAATCCGCATTTTTCTCTCAGGAATTCTAGTTCCTGAGAGAATACAGTGGAATGAAGTTAAAATGTTGAAAGAATTGCATTTTTGAGAGAACACCTATTAAAAAATTTTTTTATTCACCCAGAAATTTTGTAATTAATTTTGGTGTCCTGTGATGAGAAAAGGCGACAGAGTTAATTTTAGTTGAAAAGCAGTGGTGTAAAGCATTCCATTTACAAAGAGAATTTATTTATATTTACAATTACATATATTTCTATTCTATGTTAAATTTTCGAAAATATTTCTAATGTTGTTACCATGTTAAAAACTTAGAAAATATTTCTAATATTGTTACTACTGCCAAACAAATTCTACAACTATTATATTTTTTATTATATTTTATAATTGTTATGCCGGTCCGTGCAGGTTTTACGGGTTTCCCTGCACCTCGGGCGAATGCCGGACCAATAGGCACTCCCGTACCACGAATTAGAAACAAACGATGGAAACGAAAGACTTATATGAGAATATACAATCTTAAAAAGCACCAAACCTGGAAGAGGATTAATAAATCCTAGAACAGGGCTCCCCAAAGTTTTATATAATTGTTTGTTATTGTTATTGTTATAATATATTTATGTAAATGTTATTTGGGGAAAATAAACGTTTTTGAATCTTGAATGAATCTTGAAATCTTGCATTCCATTTTTGAGAAGATCTTTTTTGAGAGAACGCCTTCTAGAAGATATTTTATATTTTTCCCAGAAATGTTGCATTAATTTCGGAGAAATGTGATAAGAAATGGTGAAAAGGTAATTTAAGTTTAGGAAAGTTGCGACAGATTTTATTTAGTTAAAAAACAGCGACATTAAGAATTAAGGGTTCAAAAAATTTCATTATTGGGGGAGAGCCTTTTAGAAGAATTTTTTTATTTCGGTCAGATATTTTGCATTAAATTTGGTGAAATGTGAACAGAAACGGTGACAAAGTAATTTTAGTTGATGAACAGAGGTTATATAAATTTATGTTGAAAGAATTTATTTTCTGAGAGGACACCTGTTCAACCATTTTTTTATTCGCCCAGAAAATTTGTAATAAATTTTGGTGAACTGTGAAGAGAATAGGTGACATTGTTAGATTTAGTTGAAAACAGCGGTATAAAGGAATTAAGATTAAAGAATTTTTATTTTTGAAACAACGCCTTTAAGAAAAATTATTTTATTTCTCCCTGAAATGTTGCGTCAATGTCGTAGAACTGGGATGAGAAGACGCCACAGAGTTAATTTTAGTTGAAAAGCAGTGGGGTAAAGCAATCAATTTAAAAGAATTTCATTTTTGAGAGAACGCCTTCTAGAAGATATTTTTTATTTTTCCCAGAAATTTTGCATTAATTTCGGTGAAATGTTATAAAAAACGGTAAAAGAGTATTTTCAGCTTATAAACAATGATTTAAAGAAAGTAAGTAAAAAGAATTTCATTTTCGAGAGAATGCCAGTTTAGGGTATTGTTTTATTTCGCTCAAAAATTTTACATAAAATTCGGTGAACTGGCAAAAGAAGAGGTGACAAAGTTAAATTTAGTTGATTATGGGTGGTATCAAGGAATTATTCAACTAATTTCATTTTTGACAGAACACCTGTTAGAAGAATTTTTTTAAATCGCCTAGTAATTTTGGTGAACTGTGAAGAGAATAGTTGACATTGTTAATTTTAGTTGAAAACAGCGGTATACAGGAATTAAGACGAAAGAATTTTTATTTTTTAAACAACGCCTTTTAGAAAAATTATTTTATTTCTCCCTGAAATATTGCATCAATGTCGGTGAACTGTGATGAGAAGACGCCACAGAGTTAATTTTAGTTAAAAAGCAGTGGTATAAAGCAATCAATTTAAAAGAATTTCATTTTTTAGAGAACCCCTTCTAGAAGATATTTTTTATTTTTCCCAGAAATTTTGCATTAATTTCGGAGAAATGTGATAAGAAACGGCGACAGAGTAATTTAAGTTTAGAGAAGTGGCGACAGATTTTATGTAGTTAAAAAACAGCGATATTTAGTAACTAAGTTCAAACAAATTCATTTTTGAGGAAGTGCCTGTTAAAAGAATTTTTTTATTCAGACCAGATATTTTGCATTAAATTTGGTGAAATGTGATAAAAAATGGTGATGAAGTAATTTTAGTAGATGAACGGCGGTTATAATAATTAAAGTTGAAAGAATATTTATTTTTGAAACAACGCCTTTCAGAAAAATTATTCTTTTTCTCCTTGAAATATTGCATCAATGTCGGTGAACTGTGATGAGAAGACGCCACAGAGTTAATTTTAGTTAAAAAGCAGTGGTATAAAGCAATCAATTTAAAAGAATTTCATTTTTAAGAGAACGCCTTCTAGAAGATTTTTTTTTTTTCCCAGAAATTTTGCATTATTTCGGTGAAATGTTATAAAAAACGGTAAAAGAGTATTTTCAGCTTATAAACAGCGATTTAAAGAAAGTAAGTAAAAAGAATTTTATTTTCGAGAGAATGCCTGTTAAGGGAATAGTTTTATTTCGCTCAAAAATTTTACATAAAATTCGGTGAACTGGCAAAAGAAGAGGTGACAAAGTTAAATTTAGTTGATTATGGGTGGTATCAAGGAATTGTTCAACTAATTTCATTTTTGACAGAACACCTGTTAGAAGAATTTTTTTAAATCGCCTAGTAATTTTTCATTAATTTCGGTGAATTGTGAAGAGAAGTAGCGACAGATTTTATTTAGTTAAAATACATCGATAATAAGGAATTAAGTTCAAAAAATTTCATTTTTGAGGGAGAGCCGGTCAGAAGAATTTTTTTATTTCGACCAGATATTTTGCATTAAATTTAACGAACTGTTAACAAAAGAGGCAATAGTGTTAATTATAGTTGAAAAACATAGATATTAAGATATAAAGTTAAGGAAATCGAAACAATTTCATTTTTGAGATACTGCCGGTTAAAGAATTTTTTTATTTCTGCAAGCAATTTTGCATAAATTTCGGTGAAATGTGAATAGATGAGGCAACAGAGGTATTTTTAGTTGAAATACACATAGGAAATATATATATATACATATACACAAGAAGGATTAACGTTAAAAGAATTTTATTTTTGAACATGTTGCATTAATGTCAGTGAAATGTGATGAGAAAGCGCGAAAGAGTTAATATCCGCCTTTTCCTCTCAGGAATTCTAATTGCTTAGAGAATACAGTGGTATAAAGTTAAAAAAAGCGATATTTAGGAAAAAAGTTCAAAAAATTTCATTTTTGAGAGAACGCCTGTTAAAATACATTTTTTACTCCGCCCATAAATTTTACAATAATTTCAGTGAACTGTGATGAAAATAGGCGACACAGTTATTTTAGTTAAAATTTAGCGGTATAAAAGAAATAAGTTGAACGAATATCATTTTTGAGAGATCGCCTTTTAGAAGATTTTTTTTATTTCAGCCAGATATTTTGCATTAAATTTGGTAAAATGTGATAAGAAACGGTGACAAAGTATTTTTAGTTGATCAACAGCGGTATTAATAATTTAAGTTGAAAGAATTTTATTTCTGACAGAACACCTGTTAAAAGAATTTTTTTATTCGCCCAAAAATTTTGTAATTAATTTTGGTGAACTGTGAAGAGAATAGTTGACATTGTTAATTTTAGTTGAAAACAGCGGTATACAGGAATTAAGACGAAAGAATTTTTATTTTTTAAACAACGCCTTTTAGAAAAATTATTTTATTTCTCCCTGAAATATTGCATCAATGTCGGTGAACTGTGATGAGAAGACGCCACAGAGTTAATTTTAGTTAAAAAGCAGTGGTATTAAGCAATCAATTTAAAAGAATTTCATTTTTGAGAGAACGCCTTCTAGAAGATATTTTTTATTTTTCCCAGAAATTTTGCATTAATTTCGGTGAAATGTTATAAAAAACGGTAAAAGAGTATTTTCAGCTTATAAACAGCGATTTAAAGAAAGTAAGTAAAAAGAATTTCATTTTCGAGAGAATGCCAGTTTAGGGTATTGTTTTATTTCGCTCAAAACTTTTACATAAAATTCGGTGAACTGGCAAAAGAAGAGGTGACAAAGTTAAATTTAGTTGATTATGGGTGGTATCAAGGAATTATTCAACTAATTTCATTTTTGACAGAACACCTGTTAGAAGAATTTTTTTAAATCGCCTAGTAATTTTTCATTAATTTCGGTGAATTGTTAAGAGAAGTGGTGACAGATTTTATCTAGTTAAAAAACATCGATAATAAGGAATTAAGTTCAAAAAATTTCATTTTTGAGGGAGAGCCGGTTAGAAGAATTTTTTTATTTCGACCAGATATTTTGCATTAAATTTGACGAACTGTTAACAGAAGAGGCAATAGTGTTAATTATAGTTGAAAAACATAGATATTAAGAAATAAAGTTAAGGAAATCGAAACAATTTCATTTTTGAGATACTGCCGGTTAAAGAATTTTTTTATTTTTGCCAGAAATTTTGCATAAATTTCGGTGAAATGTGAATAGATGAGGCAACAGAGGTATTTTTAGTTGAAATACATATAGGAAATATATATATACATATATACAAGAAGGATTTACGTTAAAAGAATTTTATTTTTGAACATGTTGCATTAATGTCAGTGAAATGTGATGAGAAAGCGCGAAAGAGTTAATATCCGCCTTTTCCTCTCAGGAATTCTAATTGCTTAGAGAATACAGTGGTTTGTCTGCAAGCAATTTTGCATAAATTTCGGTGAAATGTGAATAGATGAGGCAACAGAGGTATTTTTAGTTGAAATACACATAGGAAATATATATATATACATATATACAAGAAGGATTTACGTTAAAAGAATTCTATTTTTGAACATGTTGCATTAATGTCAGTGAAATGTGATGAGAAAGCGCGAAAGAGTTAATATCCGCCTTTTCCTCTCAGGAATTCTAATTACTTAGAGAATACAGTGGTATAAAGTTAAAAAAAGCGATATTTAGGAAATACGTTCAAAAATTTTCATTCATGAGAGAACGCCTGTTAAAATAAATTTTTTACTCCGCCCATAAATTTTACAATAATTTCAGTGAACTAAGATGAAAATAGGCGACACAGTTATTTTAGTTAAAATTCAGCGGTATAAAAGAAATAAGTTGAACGAATATCATTTTTGAGAGATCGCCTTTTAGAAGATTTTTTTTTATTTCAGCCAGATATTTTGCATTAAATTTGGTGAAATGTGATAAGAAACGGTGACAAAGTAATTTTAGTTGATGAACAGCGGTTATAATAATTTAAGTTAAAAGAATTTTCATTTCTGACAGAAGACCTGTTAAAAGAATTTTTTTATTCGCCCAGAAATTTTGTAATTAATTTTGGTGAACTGTGAAGAGAATAGGTTACATTGTTAATTTTAGTTGAAAACAGCGGTATAAAGGAATTAAGACGAAAGAATTTTTATTTTTTAAACAACGCCTTTCAGAAAGATTATTTTATTTCTCCCTGAAATGTCCGTCAACTGTGATGAAAAGAAGCGAAAAAGATAATTGGAGTTGAAAAGCAGTGGTAGAAAGCAATCAATTTAAAAGAATTTCATTTTTGAGAGAACGACTTCTAGAAGATATTTTTTATTTTTCCAGAAATTTTCATTAATTTCGGTGAAATGTGATACGAAACAGTAAAAGAGTAATTTCAGCTGATAAACAACGTCTTAAAGAAAGTAAGTGAAAATAATTTCATTTTTGAGAGAATTTCTGTTAAGGGAATTTTTTATTTCGCTCAAAAATGTTGCATAAAATTCGGTGAACTGGTAAAAGAAAAGGAGACAAAGTTAAAATTAGTAGATTATGGGTGGTATCAAGGAATTATATTCAATAATTTCATTTCTGAGAGAACACCTTTAAGAAGAATGTTTTTAAGTCGAAAAGTAATTTTCCATTAATTTCGGTGAATTGTGAAGAGAAGTGGCGACAGATTTTATTTAGTTAAAAAAACAGGGATATTAAGAAATAAAGTTCAAAAAATTTCATTTTTGAGGGAAAGCCGGTTAGAACTGTAAACAAAAGAGGCGATAGCGTTATTTATAGTTGAAAAACAAAGATATTAAGGAATTAAGTTAAGGAATTATTGAAACAATTTCATTTTTTCAGATAGAGCCGGTTAAAGAATTTTTTATTTCTGCCCGAATATTTTCCATTAATTTCGATGAAATGTGAATAGAAGAGGCGACAGAGGTGTTTTTAGTTGTAAAACAGCGGTAGGAAGGAATTTCGTTAAAAGAATTTCATTTTTGAAATGTTGCTTTAATGTCAGTGAAATGTGATGAGAAAGGCGGAAGAGTTATCCGCCTTTTTCTCTCAGGAATTCTATTTGCTTAGAGAATATCAGTAGAGTACAGAAGTAATTCCGCCACGTACTAATTACGTGATTTAGGTAAATAACGTAATTAACTTAATTTTACGTATTAATTACGTAATTTGCTAAATTAGTTAAAATGCATCCCGGGTAAACAGATTAAAAATATTTAAAACGAGGGAAAGTCGTACGACGAAATTGCGATGAAAAAAATAATTGGACACGAAGAGTCTCGTACTTGGCACGTCGACATTGTGAAGCGAGTACTTTACCCCTAACCCAAACTGCACTGATTATATGTGGCTAATTATTGGCTTTATATTTGCAATCAAATATTTCAAACTCGTTTTTTGGCGAAGTTTCTGGATATATAACCCTATATGGGGGGTGATTCGCAATTAACTCATCAAGGACTACCTGCCTGGCAAATTTCGTCAAAATCCTAGACCCGGAACTCGGACACTCCCCTTGTTAGAAGAATTTTTTTATGTCGTAAAAAACAGCTATATTTATGAATTAAGTTCAAAAACTTTATTTTTGAGAGAGAGCCTGTTAGAAGAATTTTTTTATTTTGACCAGAAATTTTGCATTAAATTCGGCGAATTGATAACAAAAGAGGCGATAGTGTTAATTTTAGTTGAAAAACGTAGATATTAAGGAATTAATTTAAGGAATTATGGAAACAATTTCATTTTAGAGGCACTGTCGGTTAAAGAATTTTTTTATTTACTCGAGAAAACTTGCATTATTTTCGGTCAAATGTGAAAAGAAGAGGCGACAGAGGTATTTTTGGATGAACAAAAGGCGGTAAGAAGGAATTACGTTAAAAGAATTTCATTTTTGAAATGTTGATTTGATGTCAGTGAAATGTGATGAGAAAAGGCGAAAGAGTTATTATCCGCCTTTTTCGCCTCAGGAATTCTAATTCCTAAGAGAATGAAGTAACATAAAGTTAAAAAAAGAATTAATATCACTTTTTTCTCTCAGGAATTCAAATTCCTGAGATAATAAGATGGTATAAAGTTAAAAAGTTGAAAGAATTTCATTTTTGAGAGAACGCCTGTTAGAATAAATTTTTTCTTTCGCCCAAAAATTTTACAATTATTTCAGTGAACTGTGATGAAATGAGGCGACACAGTTATTTTAGTTAAAATTTAGATATAGAAGATATAAGTTGAAAGAATATCATATTTTAGAGAACGCATTTTAGAAGATTTTTTTTAATTTCGCGCAGATATTATGCATTTCATTTTGGTGAAATGTGATAAAAAACGGTGAACAAGAAATTTTTGTTGATGAACAGCGGTTATTATAATATAAGTTGAAAAAATTTCATTTTTTATAGTACACCTGTTAAAAGAATTTTTTTATTGGCCCAGAAGTTTTGTATTTAATTTTGGTGAACTGTGAAGAGAATAGGTGAATTAGTTAATTTTAGTTGAAAACAATGGTATAGAGGAATTAGGATAAAAGTATTTTTATTTTTGATACAACGCCTTTCAGAAAAATTACTTTATTTCTCCATGAAATATTGCTTCAATGTCGGTGTCCTGTGATGAGAAGAGGCGACAGAGTTAATTTTAGTTGAAAAGCAGTGGTGTAAAGATATAATTTTAATGAAGATCATTTTTGAGAGAACGCCTTCTAGAAGATATTTTTTATTTTTCCCAGATGTTTGCATTAATTTCTGTGAAATTTGATGAGAAACGATAAAAGAGTAATTAAGGATGATAAACAGCGATTTAATGAAAGTAAGTGAAAGGAATTTCATTTTTGAGAGAATGCCTGTTAGAATGAATTTTTTTCTCTCGTTAAAACTTTTACAATAATTTCAGTAAACTGTGATGAACAGAGGCAACACAGTAATTTTCGTTAAAATTTAGCGGTATAAAAGAGCTAAGTTCAAAGAATATCATTTTTGAGAGAACGCCTTTAGGAAGATTTTTTTTCTATTTCGTCCAGATATTTTTCATTAAATTTGGTGAAATGTGATAAGAAACGGAGACAAAGTAATTTTAGTTGATGAACAGCGGTTATTATAATATAAGTTGAAATAATTTCATTTTTTATAGTACACCTGTTAAAAGAATTTTTTTATTGGCCCAGAAGTTTTGTTATTAATTTTGGTGAACTGTGAAGTGAATAGGTGACCTAGTTAAATTTAGTTGAAAACAGCGGTATAGAGGAATTAAGATGAAAGAATTTTTATTTTTGAAACAACGCCTCTCAGAATATATATTTTATTTCTCCCTTAAATGTTGCATCAATGTCGTAGAACTGGGATGAGTAGACGCGACAAAGTTAATTTTAGTTGAAAAGCAGTGGTGTAGAGCCATCTTTTTTAAAGAAGATCTTTTTTGAGAGAACGCCTTCTAGAAGATATTTTTTATTTTTCCCAGAAATTTTGCATTAATTTCGGAGAAATGTGATAACAAAAAGTAAAAGAGTAATTTATGCTGATAAACAGCGATTTAAAGAAAGTAAGTGAAAAGAATTTCATTCTTGAGTAAATGCTTGATAAGGGAATTTTTTTTATGTCGCTCAAAAATTTTGCATAAAATTCGGTGAACTGGCAAAAGAAGAGGTGACAAAGTTAAATTTAGTTAATTTTGAGTGGTATCAAGGAATTGTTTTCAACAAACTTCATTTTTAAGAGATCACCTGTTAGAAGAATTTTTTTGGATCGCCTAGTAACTTTTTAATTAATTTCGGTGATTAATGAAGAGAAGTAGCGACAGATTTTATTTAGTTAAAAAACATCGATAATACGGAATTAAGTTCAAAAAATTTCATTTTCGAGGGAGAGCCGGTTAGAAGAATTTTTTTATTTCGACCAGATATTTTGCATTAAATTTGACGAACTGTTAACAAAAGAGGCAATAGTGTTAATTATAGTTGAAAAACATAGATATTAAGAAATAAAGTTAAGGAAATCGAAACAATTTCATTTTTGAGATACTGCCGGTTAAAGAATTGTTTTATTACTGCCAGCAATTTTGCATAAATTTCGGTGAAATGTGAATAGATGAGGCAACAGAGGTATTTTTAGTTGAAATACATATAGGAAATATATATATACATATATACAATAAGGATTTACGTTAAAAGAATTTTATTTTTGAACATGTTGCATTAATGTCAGTGAAATGTGATGAGAAAGCGCGAAAGAGTTAATATCCGCCTTTTCCTCTCAGGAATTCTAATTGCTTAGAGAATACAGTGGTATAAAGTTAAAAAAAGCGATATTTAGGAAATAAGTACAAAAAATTTCTTTTATGAGAGAACGCCTGTTAAAAAAAATTTTTTACTCCTACCATAAATTTTACAATAATTTCAGTGAACTGTGATGAAAATAGGCGACACAGTTATTTTAGTTAAAATTTAGCGGTTTAAAAGAAATAAGTTGAAAGAATATCACTTTTTAAGAGATCGCCTTTTAGAAGATTTTTTTTTATTTCAGCCAGATATTTTGCATTAAATTTGGTGAAATGTGATAAGAAACGGTGACAAAGTAATTTTAGTTGATGAACAGCGGTTATAATAATTTAAGTTGAAAGAATTTTATTTCTGACAGAACACCTGTCAAAAGAATTTTTTTATTCGCCCAAAAATTTTGTAATTAATTTTGGTGAACTGTGAAGAGAAAAGGTTACATTGTTAATTTTAGTTGAAAACAGCGGTATAAAGAAATTAAGACGAAAGAATTTTTATTTTTTAAACAACGCCTTTTAGAAAAATTATTTTATTTCTCCCTGAAATGTTGCATCAATATCTATCAACTGTGATGAAAAGACGCGACAGAGATAATTTGAGTTGAAAAGCAGTGGTATAAAGCAATCAATTTAAAAGAATTTCATATTTGAGAGAACGACTTCTAGAAGATATTTTTTATTTTTCCAAAAATTTTGCATTAATTTCGGTGAAATGTTATAAGAAACAGTAAAAGAATAATTTAAGGTGATAAACAACGTCTTAAAGAAAGTAAGTGAAAATAATTTCATTTTTGAGAGAATTCCTGTTAAGGGAATTTTTTATTTCGCTCAAAAATTTTGCATAAAATTCGGTGAACTGGTAAAAGAAAAGGAGAGAGTTAAAATTAGTAGATTATGGGTGGTATCAAGGAATTATGTTCAATAATTTCATTTCTGAGAGAACACCTTTTAGAAGAATTTTTTTAAGTCGAGAGGTATTTATGCTTTAATTTCGGTGAATTGTGAAGAGAAGTGGCGACAGATTTTATTTATTTAAAAAAACAGCGATATTAAGAAAAAAAGTTCAAAAAATTTCATTTTTGAGGGAAAGCCGGTTAGAACTGTAAACAAAAGAGGCGATAGTGTTATTTATAGTTGAAAAACATAGATATTAAGGAATTAAGTTAAGGAATTATTGAAACAATTTCATTTTTTCAGATAGAGCCGGTTAAAGAATTTTTTATTTCTGCCAGAATATTTTCCATTAATTTCGATGAAATGTGAATAGAAGAGGCGACAGAGGTATTTTTAGTTGTAAAACAGGGGTAAGAAGGAATTACGTTAAAAGAATTTCATTTTTGAAATGTTGCATTAATGTCAGTGAAATGTGATGAGAAAGGCGGAAGAGTTATCCGCCTTTTTCTCTCAGGAATTCTAATTCCTGAGAGAATACAGTGGAATAAAGTTAAAAAGTTGAAAGAATTGCATTTTTGAGAGAACACCTATTAAAAAATTTTTTTATTCACCCAGAAATTTTGTAATTATTTTTGTGAACTGTGAAGAGAATAGGAGGAATCTTTAATTTTAGTTAAAAACAGTGGTATAAATGAATTGAGATGAAAGATTTTTCTTTTTTGAAACAACGGCTTTCAGAAAAATTATTTTATTTCCCCTGAAATGTTGCATCAATGTCGGTGTCCTGTGATGAGAAGACGCCATAGAGTTAATTTTAGTTGAAAAGCAGTGTTATAAAGCAATCAATTTTAAAGAAGATCATTTTTGAGAGAACGCCTTCTAGAAAGTGTCAAAGTTAAATTTAGTTTATTTTGAGTGGTATCAAGGAATTGTTTTCAACAAATTTCATTTTTAAGAGATCACCTGTTAGAAGAATTTTTTTAAGTCGCCTAGTAATTTTGCATTAATTTCGGTGAATTGTGAAGTGAAGTGGCGATAGATTTTATTTCGTTAAAAACATGGATATTAAGGAATTAAATTTAAAAAATTTCACTTTTGAGGAAAAGACGGTTAGAAGAATTTTTTTATTTCGACCAGATATTTTGTAACAAATTCGGCGAACTGTTATCAAAAGAGGAGATAGTGTTTATTTTAGTGGAAAAACATAGATATTAAGGAATTATGTTAGGGATTATTGAAACAATTTCATTTTTGAGATACTGCCGGTTAAAGAATTTTTTTATTTCGACCAGATATTTTGCATTAATTTCGGTGAAATGTGAAAAAAAGAGGCGACACAGGTATTTTTAGTTGGAAAACAGCGGCAAGAAGGAATAACGTTAAAAGAATTTCATTTTAGAATGTTGCATTATTGTCAGTGAAATGTGATGAGAAAGGGCGTAAGAGTTAATATCCGCTTTTTTCTCTCAGGAATTTTAATTCAGGCAATAAAGTTAAAAAGTAGAATAAATTACTTGTTTGAGAGTACGCCTGTTAGAATAAATTTTTTACTCCGCCCATTAATTTTACAATAAATTCAGTGAACTGTGATGAAAAGAGGCAACACAGTAATTTTCGTTAAAATTTAGCGGTATAAATGAAATAAGTTGAAAGAATATCATTATTGAGAGAACGCCTTCTAGAAGATATTTTTTATTTTTCCCAGAAATTATGCATTAATTTCGGTGAAATTTGATAAGAAATGGTAAAAGAGTAATTTAAGCTGAAAAACAGCGACTGAAAGAAAGTAAGTGTAAAGAATTTCATTTTTGAGAGAATGCCTGTTATGGAATTTTTTATTTCGCTCAAAAATTTTGCATAAAATTCGGTGAACTGGCAAAAGAAGAGGTGACAAAGTTAAATTTAGTTAATTTTGAGTGGTATCAAGGAATTGTTTTCAACAAATTTCATTTTTAAGAGATCACCTGTTAGAAGAATTTTTTTAAATCGCCTAGTAACTTTTCAATTAATTTCGGCCAATTGTGAAGAGAAGTAGCGACAGATTTTATTTAGTTAAAAAACATCGATAATGAGGAATTAAGTTCAAAAAATTTCATTTTTGAGGGAGAGCCTGTTAGTAGAATTTTTTTATTTCGACCAAATTTTTTGTATTAAATATGGTAAACTGTTAACAAAAGAGGCGATAGTGTTAATTATACTTGAAAAACATAGATATTAAGAAATAAAGTTAAGGAAATTGAAACAATTTCATATTTGAGATACTGCCGGTTAAAGAATTTTTTTATTTCTGCCAGAAATTTTGCATTTATTTCGGTGAAATGTGAATAGATGAGGCAACAGAGGTATTTTTAGTTGAAATACATATAGGAAATATATATATACATATATACAAGAAGAATTTACGTTAAAAGAATTTTATTTCTGACTTGTTGCATTAATGTCAGTGAAATGTGATGAGAAAGCGCGAGAGAGTTAATATTCGTCTTTTCCTCTCAGGAATTCTAATTACTTAGAGAATACAGTGGTATAAAGTTAAAAAAAAGCGATATCTAGGAATTAAGTACAAAAAATTTCATTTATGAGAGAACGCCTGTTAAAATTAATTTTTTACTCCGCCCATAAATTTAACAATAATTTCAGTGAACTGTTAAAAGAATTTTTTTATTCGCCCAGATATATTGTAATTAATTTTGGTGAACTGTGAAGAGAATAGGTGACATTGTTAATTTTAATTGAAAACAGCGGTATAAAGGAATTGTGATGAATGAATTTTTATTTTTGAAACAACGCCTTTCAGAAAAATTATTATATTTCTCCCTGAAATGTTGCATCAATGTCGATGAATAGTGATGAGTAGACGCGACAGAGTTAATTTTAGTTGAAAAGCAGTGTTGTAGAGCAATCTTTTTTAAAGAAGATCATTTTTGAGAGAACGCCTTCTAGAAGATATTTCTTATTTTTCACAGACATTTTGCATTAATTTCGGTGAAATGTGATAAGAAACAGTAAAAGAGTAATTTAAGGTGATAAACAACGTCTTAAAGAAAGTAAGTGAAAATAATTTCATTTTTGAGAGAATTCCTGTTAAGGAAATTTTTTATTTCGCTCAAAAATGTTGCATAAAATTCGGTGAACTGGTAAAAGAAAAGGAGACAAAGATAAAATTAGTAGATTATGGGTGGTATCAAGGAATTATGTTCAATAATTTCATTTCTGAGAGAACACCTTTTAGAAGAATTTTTTTAAGTCGGAAGGTATTTTTGCATTAATTTCGGTGAATTGTGAAGAGAAGTGGCGACAGATTTTATTTATTTAAAAAAACAGCGATATTAAGAAATAAAGTTCAAAAAATTTCATTTTTGAGGGAAAGCCGGTTAGAACTGTAAACAAAAGAGGCGAGAGTGTTATTTATAGTTGAAAAACATAGATATTAAGGAATTAAGTTAAGGAATTATTGAAACAATTTCATTTTTTCAGATAGAGCCGGTTAAAGAATTTTTTATTTCTGCCAGAATATTTTCCATTAATTTCGATGAAATGTGAATAGAAGAGGCGACAGAGGTATTTTTAGTTGTAAAACAGGGGTAAGAAGGAATTACGTTAAAAGAATTTCATTTTTGAAATGTTGCATTAATGTCAGTGAAATGTGATGAGAAAGGCGGAAGAGTTATCCACCTTTTTCTCTCAGGAATTCTAATTCCTGAGAGAATACAGTGGAATAAAGTTAAAAAGTTGAAAGAATTGCATTTTTGAGAGAACACCTTTTAAAAATTTTTTTATTCACCCAGAAATTTTGTAATTAATTTTTGTGAACTGTGAAGAGAATAGGAGGCATCATTAAGTTTAGTTAAAAACAGCTGTATAAATGAATTAAGATGAAAGAATTTTCATTTTTGAAACAACGGCTTTCAGAAAAATTATTTTATTTCCCCTGATATGTTGCATCAATGTCGTAGAACTGGGATGAGTAGACGCAACAGAGTTAATTTTAGTCGAAAAGCAGTGGTATAAAGCAATTAATTTTAATGAAGATCATTTTTGAGAGAACGCCTTTTAGAAGATATTTTTTCTTTTTCCCAGAAATTTTGCATTAATTTCGGAGAAATGTGATAAGAAACAGTAAAATAGTAATTTATTCTGATAAACAGCGATTTAAAGAAAGTAAGTGAAAAGAATTTCATTTTTGAGAGAATGCTTGATAAGGGAATTTTTTTTATGTCGCTCAAAAATTTTGCATAAAATTCGGTGAACTGGCAAAAGAAGAGGTGACAAAGTTAAATTTAGTTAATTTTGAGTGGTATCAAGGATTTGTTTTCAACAAATTTCATTTTTAAGAGATCACCTGTTAGAAGAATTTTTTTAAGTCGCCTAGTAATTTTGCATTAATTTCGGTGAATTGTGAAGAGAAGTAGCGACAGATTTTATTTAGTTAAAAAACATCGATAATAAGGAATTAAGTTCAAAAAATTTCATTTTTGAGGGAGAGCCGGTTAGAAGAATTTTTTTATTTGACCAGATTTTTTGCATTTAATTCGGTGAACTGTTAACAAAAAAGGCGATAGTGTTAATTATAGTTGAAAAACATAGATATTAAGAAATAAAGTTAAGGAAATCGAAAAAATTTCATTTTTGAGATACTGCCGGTTAAAGAATTTTTTTATTTCTGCCAGAAATTTTGCATTAATTTCAGTGAAATGTGAATAGATGAGGCAATAGAGGTATTTTTAGTTGAAATACATATAGGAAATATATATATACATATATAGAAGAAGGATTTACGTTAAAAGAATTTTATTTTTGACATGTTGCATTAATGTCAGTGAAATGTGATGAGAAAGCGCGAGATAGTTAATATCCGCCTTTTCCTCTCAGGAATTTTAAATACTTAGAGAATACAGCGGTAAAAAGTAAAAAAAAGCGATATTTAGGAATTAAGTACAAAAAATTTCTTTTATGAGAGAACGCCTGTTAAATAAATTTTTTACTCCGCCCATAAATTTTACAATAGTTTCAGTGAACTGTGATGAAAAGAGGCGACACAGTTATTTTAGTTAAAATTTAGCGGTATAAAAGAAATAAGTTGAAAGAATATCATTTTTGAGAGATCGCCTTTTAGAATATTTTTTTTTTTCAGACAGAAATTTTGCATTAATTTCGGAGAAATGTGATAAGAAACAGTGTAAGAGTAATTTATGATGATAAACAGCGATTTAAAGAAAGTAAGTGAAAATAATTTCATTTTTGAGAGAATGCTTGATAAGGGAATTTTTTTATGTCGCTCAAAAAGTTTGCATAAAATTCGGTGTACTGGCAAAAGAAGAGGAGACAAAGTTAAATTTAGTTAATTTTGAGTGGTCTCAGGGAATTGTTTTCAACAAATTTCATTTTTAAGAGATCACCTGTTAGAAGAATTTTTTTAAATCGCCTAGTAACTTTTCAATTAATTTCGGCCAATTGTGAAGAGAAGTAGCGACAGATTTTATTTAGTTGAAAAACATCGATAATGAGGAATTAAGTTAAAAAAATTTCATTTTTGAGGGAGAGCCTGTTAGAAGAATTTTTTTATTTCGACCAGATTTTTTGCATTAAATTCGGTGAACTGTCAACAAAAGAGGCGATAGTGTTAATTATAGTTGAAAAACATAGATATTAAGAAATAAAGTTAAGGAAATCGAAACAATTTCATTTTTGAGATACTGCCGGTTAAGGAATTTTTCTATTTCTGACAGAAATTTGGCATTAATTTCGGTGAAATGTGAATAGATGAGGTAACAGAGGTATTCTTAGTTAAAATACATATAGGAAATATATATATACATATATACAAGTAGGATTTACGTTAAAAGAATTTTTTTTGACATGTTGCATTAATGTCAGTGAAATGTGATGAGAAAGCGCGAAAGAGTTAATATCCGCCTTTTCCTCTCAGGAATTCTAATTACTTAGAGAATACAGTTGTATAAAGTTTAAAAAAGCGATATTTAGGAATTAAGTACAAAAAATTTCATTTATGAGAGAACGTCTGTTAAAATAAACTTTTTACTCCCCCCATAAATTTTACAATAATTTCAGTGAACTGTGATGAAAAGAGGCGAAATGGTTATTTTAGTTAAAATTTAGCGGTATAAAAGAAATAAGTTGAAAGAATATCATTTTTGAGAGATCGCCTTTTAGAAGATTTTTTTTAATTTCAGCCAGTTATTTTGCATTAAATTTGGTGAAATGTGATAAGAAACGGTGACAAAGTAATTTTAGTTGATGAACAGCGGTTATAATAATTTAAGTCGAAAGAATTTTATTTCTGACAGAACACCTGTTAAAAGAATTTTTTTATTCGCCCAGAAATTTTGTAATTAATTTTGGTGAACAGTGAAGTAACATTGTTAATTTTAGTTTAAAACAGCGGTATAAAGAAATTAAGACGAAAGAATTTTTATTTTTTAAACAACGCCTTTTAGAAAAATTATTTTATTTCTCCCTGAAATGTTGCATCAATGTCTGTCAACTGTGATGAAAAGACGAGCAAGATATAATTTGAGTTGAAAAGCAGTGGTATAAAGCAATCAATTTAAAAGAATTTCATTTTTGAGAGAACGACTTCGAGAAGATATTTTTTATTTTTTCCAGAAATTTTGCATTAATTTCGGTGAAATAAGATAAGGAGCAGTAAAAAAGTAATTTAAGGTGATAAACAGCGATTTAAAGAAAGTAAGTGAAAAGAATTTCATTTTTGAGAGAATGCTTGATAAGGGAATTTTTTTTATGTCGCTCAAAAATTTTGCATAAAATTCGGTGAACTGGCAAAAGAAGAGGTGACAAAGTTAAATTTAGTTAATTTTGAGTGGTATCAAGGATTTGTTTTCAACAAATTTCATTTTTAAGAGATCACCTGTTAGAAGAATTTTTTTAAGTCGCCTAGTAATTTTGCATTAATTTCGGTGAATTGTAAAGAGAAGTAGCGACAGATTTTATTTAGTTAAAAAACATCGATAATAAGGAATTAAGTTCAAAAAATTTCATTTTTGAGGGAGAGCCGGTTAGAAGAATTTTTTTATTTGACCAGATTTTTTGCATTTAATTCGGTGAACTGTTAACAAAAAAGGCGATAGTGTTAATTATAGTTGAAAAACATAGATATTAAGAAATAAAGTTAAGGAAATCGAAACAATTTCATTTTTGAGATACTGCCGGTTAAAGAATTTTTTTATTTCTGCCAGAAATTTTGCATTAATTTCAGTGAAATGTGAATAGATGAGGCAATAGAGGTATTTTTAGTTGAAATACATATAGGAAATATATATATACATATATAGAAGAAGGATTTACGTTAAAAGAATTTTATTTTTGACATGTTGCATTAATGTCAGTGAAATGTGATGAGAAAGCGCGAGATAGTTAATATCCGCCTTTTCCTCTCAGGAATTCTAAATACTTAGAGAATACAGCGGTATAAAGTAAAAAAAAGCGATATTTAGGAATTAAGTACAAAAAATTTCTTTTATGAGAGAACGCCTGTTAAATAAATTTTTTACTCCGCCCATAAATTTTACAATAGTTTCAGTGAACTGTGATGAAAAGAGGCGACACAGTTATTTTAGTTAAAATTTAGCGGTATAAAAGAAATAAGTTGAAAGAATATCATTTTTGAGAGATCGCCTTTTAGAATATTTTTTTTTTTCAGACAGAAATTTTGCATTAATTTCGGAGAAATGTGATAAGAAACAGTGTAAGAGTAATTTATGATGATAAACAGCGATTTAAAGAAAGTAAGTGAAAATAATTTCATTTTTGAGAGAATGCTTGATAAGGGAATTTTTTTATGTCGCTCAAAAAGTTTGCATAAAATTCGGTGTACTGGCTAAAGAAGAGGAGACAAAGTTAAATTTAGTTAATTTTGAGTGGTCTCAGGGAATTGTTTTCAACAAATTTCATTTTTAAGAGATCACCTGTTAGAAGAATTTTTTTAAATCGCCTAGTAACTTTTCAATTAATTTCGGCCAATTGTGAAGAGAAGTAGCGACAGATTTTATTTAGTTGAAAAACATCGATAATGAGGAATTAAGTTAAAAAAATTTCATTTTTGAGGGAGAGCCTGTTAGAAGAATTTTTTTATTTCGACCAGATTTTTTGCATTAAATTCGGTGAACTGTCAACAAAAGAGGCGATAGTGTTAATTATAGTTGAAAAACATAGATATTAAGAAATAAAGTTAAGGAAATCGAAACAATTTCATTTTTGAGATACTGCCGGTTAAGGAATTTTTCTATTTCTGACAGAAATTTGGCATTAATTTCGGTGAAATGTGAATAGATGAGGTAACAGAGGTATTCTTAGTTAAAATACATATAGGAAATATATATATACATATATACAAGTAGGATTTACGTTAAAAGAATTTTTTTTGACATGTTGCATTAATGTCAGTGAAATGTGATGAGAAAGCGCGAAAGAGTTAATATCCGCCTTTTCCTCTCAGGAATTCTAATTACTTAGAGAATACAGTGGTATAAAGTTTAAAAAAGCGATATTTAGAATTAAGTACAAAAAATTTCATTTATGAGAGAACGTCTGTTAAAATAAATTTTTACTCCCCCCATAAATTTTACAATAATTTCAGTGAACTGTGATGAAAAGAGGCGAAATGGTTATTTTAGTTAAAATTTAGCGGTATAAAAGAAATAAGTTGAAAGAATATCATTTTTGAGAGATCGCCTTTTAGAAGATTTTTTTTAATTTCAGCCAGTTATTTTGCATTAAATTTGGTGAAATGTGATAAGAAACGGTGACAAAGTAATTTTAGTTGATGAACAGCGGTTATAATAATTTAAGTCGAAAGAATTTTATTTCTGACAGAACACCTGTTAAAAGAATTTTTTTATTCGCCCAGAAATTTTGTAATTAATTTTGGTGAACAGTGAAGAGAAAAGGTAACATTATTAATTTTAGTTGAAAACAGCGGTATAAAGAAATTAAGACAAAAGAATTTTTATTTTTTAAACAACGCCTTTTAGAAAAATTATTTTATTTCTCCCTGATATGTTGCATCAATGTCGTAGAACTGGGATGAGTAGACGCAACAGAGTTAATTTTAGTCGAAAAGCAGTGGTATAAAGCAATTAATTTTAATGAAGATCATTTTTGAGAGAACGCCTTTTAGAAGATATTTTTTATTTTTCCCAGAAATTTTGCATTAATTTCGGAGAAATGTGATAAGAAACAGTAAAAGAGTAATTTATGCTGATAAACAGCGATTTAAAGAAAGTAAGTGAAAAGAATTTCATTTTTGAGAGAATGCTTGATAAGGGAATTTTTTTTATGTCGCTCAAAAATTTTGCATAAAATTCGGTGAACTGGCAAAAGAAGAGGTGACAAAGTTAAATTTAGTTAATTTTGAGTGGTATCAAGGATTTGTTTTCAACAAATTTCATTTTTAAGAGATCACCTGTTAGAAGAATTTTTTTAAGTCGCCTAGTAATTTTGCATTAATTTCGGTGAATTGTAAAGAGAAGTAGCGACAGATTTTATTTAGTTAAAAAACATCGATAATAAGGAATTAAGTTCAAAAAATTTCATTTTTGAGGGAGAGCCGGTTAGAAGAATTTTTTTATTTGACCAGATTTTTTGCATTTAATTCGGTGAACTGTTAACAAAAAAGGCGATAGTGTTAATTATAGTTGAAAAACATAGATATTAAGAAATAAAGTTAAGGAAATCGAAACAATTTCATTTTTGAGATACTGCCGGTTAAAGAATTTTTTTATTTCTGCCAGAAATTTTGCATTAATTTCAGTGAAATGTGAATAGATGAGGCAATAGAGGTATTTTTAGTTGAAATACATATAGGAAATATATATATACATATATAGAAGAAGGATTTACGTTAAAAGAATTTTATTTTTGACATGTTGCATTAATGTCAGTGAAATGTGATGAGAAAGCGCGAGATAGTTAATATCCGCCTTTTCCTCTCAGGAATTCTAAATACTTAGAGAATACAGCGGTATAAAGTAAAAAAAAGCGATATTTAGGAATTAAGTACAAAAAATTTCTTTTATGAGAGAACGCCTGTTAAATAAATTTTTTACTCCGCCCATAAATTTTACAATAGTTTCAGTGAACTGTGATGAAAAGAGGCGACACAGTTATTTTAGTTAAAATTTAGCGGTATAAAAGAAATAAGTTGAAAGAATATCATTTTTGAGAGATCGCCTTATAGAATATTTTTTTTTTTTCAGACAGAAATTTTGCATTAATTTCGGAGAAATGTGATAAGAAACAGTGTAAGAGTAATTTATGATGATAAACAGCGATTTAAAGAAAGTAAGTGAAAATAATTTCATTTTTGAGAGAATGCTTGATAAGGGAATTTTTTTATGTCGCTCAAAAAGTTTGCATAAAATTCGGTGTACTGGCAAAAGAAGAGGAGACAAAGTTAAATTTAGTTAATTTTGAGTGGTCTCAGGGAATTGTTTTCAACAAATTTCATTTTTAAGAGATCACCTGTTAGAAGAATTTTTTTAAATCGCCTAGTAACTTTTCAATTAATTTCGGCCAATTGTGAAGAGAAGTAGCGACAGATTTTATTTAGTTAAAAAACATCGATAATGAGGAATTAAGTTAAAAAAATTTCATTTTTGAGGGAGAGCCTGTTAGAAGAATTTTTTTATTTCGACCAGATTTTTTGCATTAAATTCGGTGAACTGTCAACAAAAGAGGCGATAGTGTTAATTATAGTTGAAAAACATAGATATTAAGAAATAAAGTTAAGGAAATCGAAACAATTTCATTTTTGAGATACTGCCGGTTAAGGAATTTTTCTATTTCTGACAGAAATTTGGCATTAATTTCGGTGAAATGTGAATAGATGAGGTAACAGAGGTATTCTTAGTTAAAATACATATAGGAAATATATATATACATATATACAAGTAGGATTTACGTTAAAAGAATTTTTTTTGACATGTTGCATTAATGTCAGTGAAATGTGATGAGAAAGCGCGAAAGAGTTAATATCCGCCTTTTCCTCTCAGGAATTCTAATTACTTAGAGAATACAGTGGTATAAAGTTTAAAAAAGCGATATTTAGAATTAAGTACAAAAAATTTCATTTATGAGAGAACGTCTGTTAAAATAAACTTTTTACTCCCCCCATAAATTTTACAATAATTTCAGTGAACTGTGATGAAAAGAGGCGAAATGGTTATTTTAGTTAAAATTTAGCGGTATAAAAGAAATAAGTTGAAAGAATATCATTTTTGAGAGATCGCCTTTTAGAAGATTTTTTTTAATTTCAGCCAGTTATTTTGCATTAAATTTGGTGAAATGTGATAAGAAACGGTGACAAAGTAATTTTAGTTGATGAACAGCGGTTATAATAATTTAAGTCGAAAGAATTTTATTTCTGACAGAACACCTGTTAAAAGAATTTTTTTATTCGCCCAGAAATTTTGTAATTAATTTTGGTGAACAGTGAAGAGAAAAGGTAACATTATTAATTTTAGTTGAAAACAGCGGTATAAAGAAATTAAGACAAAAGAATTTTTATTTTTTAAACAACGCCTTTTAGAAAAATTATTTTATTTCTCCCTGATATGTTGCATCAATGTCGTAGAACTGGGATGAGTAGACGCAACAGAGTTAATTTTAGTCGAAAAGCAGTGGTATAAAGCAATTAATTTTAATGAAGATCATTTTTGAGAGAACGCCTTTTAGAAGATATTTTTTATTTTTCCCAGAAATTTTGCATTAATTTCGGAGAAATGTGATAAGAAACAGTAAAAGAGTAATTTATGCTGATAAACAGCGATTTAAAGAAAGTAAGTGAAAAGAATTTCATTTTTGAGAGAATGCTTGATAAGGGAATTTTTTTTATGTCGCTCAAAAATTTTGCATAAAATTCGGTGAACTGGCAAAAGAAGAGGTGACAAAGTTAAATTTAGTTAATTTTGAGTGGTATCAAGGATTTGTTTTCAACAAATTTCATTTTTAAGAGATCACCTGTTAGAAGAATTTTTTTAAGTCGCCTAGTAATTTTGCATTAATTTCGGTGAATTGTAAAGAGAAGTAGCGACAGATTTTATTTAGTTAAAAAACATCGATAATAAGGAATTAAGTTCAAAAAATTTCATTTTTGAGGGAGAGCCGGTTAGAAGAATTTTTTTATTTGACCAGATTTTTTGCATTTAATTCGGTGAACTGTTAACAAAAAAGGCGATAGTGTTAATTATAGTTGAAAAACATAGATATTAAGAAATAAAGTTAAGGAAATCGAAACAATTTCATTTTTGAGATACTGCCGGTTAAAGAATTTTTTTATTTCTGCCAGAAATTTTGCATTAATTTCAGTGAAATGTGAATAGATGAGGCAATAGAGGTATTTTTAGTTGAAATACATATAGGAAATATATATATACATATATAGAAGAAGGATTTACGTTAAAAGAATTTTATTTTTGACATGTTGCATTAATGTCAGTGAAATGTGATGAGAAAGCGCGAGATAGTTAATATCCGCCTTTTCCTCTCAGGAATTCTAAATACTTAGAGAATACAGCGGTATAAAGTAAAAAAAAGCGATATTTAGGAATTAAGTACAAAAAATTTCTTTTATGAGAGAACGCCTGTTAAATAAATTTTTTACTCCGCCCATAAATTTTACAATAGTTTCAGTGAACTGTGATGAAAAGAGGCGACACAGTTATTTTAGTTAAAATTTAGCGGTATAAAAGAAATAAGTTGAAAGAATATCATTTTTGAGAGATCGCCTTATAGAATATTTTTTTTTTTTCAGACAGAAATTTTGCATTAATTTCGGAGAAATGTGATAAGAAACAGTGTAAGAGTAATTTATGATGATAAACAGCGATTTAAAGAAAGTAAGTGAAAATAATTTCATTTTTGAGAGAATGCTTGATAAGGGAATTTTTTTATGTCGCTCAAAAAGTTTGCATAAAATTCGGTGTACTGGCAAAAGAAGAGGAGACAAAGTTAAATTTAGTTAATTTTGAGTGGTCTCAGGGAATTGTTTTCAACAAATTTCATTTTTAAGAGATCACCTGTTAGAAGAATTTTTTTAAATCGCCTAGTAACTTTTCAATTAATTTCGGCCAATTGTGAAGAGAAGTAGCGACAGATTTTATTTAGTTAAAAAACATCGATAATGAGGAATTAAGTTAAAAAAATTTCATTTTTGAGGGAGAGCCTGTTAGAAGAATTTTTTTATTTCGACCAGATTTTTTGCATTAAATTCGGTGAACTGTCAACAAAAGAGGCGATAGTGTTAATTATAGTTGAAAAACATAGATATTAAGAAATAAAGTTAAGGAAATCGAAACAATTTCATTTTTGAGATACTGCCGGTTAAGGAATTTTTCTATTTCTGACAGAAATTTGGCATTAATTTCGGTGAAATGTGAATAGATGAGGTAACAGAGGTATTCTTAGTTAAAATACATATAGGAAATATATATATACATATATACAAGTAGGATTTACGTTAAAAGAATTTTTTTTGACATGTTGCATTAATGTCAGTGAAATGTGATGAGAAAGCGCGAAAGAGTTAATATCCGCCTTTTCCTCTCAGGAATTCTAATTACTTAGAGAATACAGTTGTATAAAGTTTAAAAAAGCGATATTTAGGAATTAAGTACAAAAAATTTCATTTATGAGAGAACGTCTGTTAAAATAAACTTTTTACTCCCCCCATAAATTTTACAATAATTTCAGTGAACTGTGATGAAAAGAGGCGAAATGGTTATTTTAGTTAAAATTTAGCGGTATAAAAGAAATAAGTTGAAAGAATATCATTTTTGAGAGATCGCCTTTTAGAAGATTTTTTTTAATTTCAGCCAGTTATTTCGCATTAAATTTGGTGAAATGTGATAAGAAACGGTGACAAAGTAATTTTAGTTGATGAACAGCGGTTATAATAATTTAAGTCGAAAGAATTTTATTTCTGACAGAACACCTGTTAAAAGAATTTTTTTATTCGCCCAGAAATTTTGTAATTAATTTTGGGGAACAGTGAAGAGAAAAGGTAACATTGTTAATTTTAGTTGAAAACAGCGGTATAAAGAAATTAAGACGAAAGAATTTTTATTTTTTAAACAACGCCTTTTAGAAAAATTATTTTATTTCTCCCTGAAATGTTGCATCAATGTCTGTCAACTGTGATGAAAAGACGAGCAAGATATAATTTGAGTTGAAAAGCAGTGGTATAAAGCAATCAATTTAAAAGAATTTCATTTTTGAGAGAACGACTTCGAGAAGATATTTTTATTTTTTCCAGAAATTTTGCATTAATTTCGGTGAAATGTGATAAGGAGCAGTAAAAAAGTAATTTAAGGTGATAAACAGCGATTTAAAGAAAGTAAGTGAAAAGAATTTCATTTTTGAGAGAATGCTTGATAAGGGAATTTTTTTTATGTCGCTCAAAAATTTTGCATAAAATTCGGTGAACTGGCAAAAGAAGAGGTGACAAAGTTAAATTTAGTTAATTTTGAGTGGTATCAAGGAATTGTTTTCAACAAATTTCATTTTTAAGAGATCACCTGTATAGAAGAATTTTTTTAAATCGCCTATTAACTTTTTAATTAATTTCGGTGAATTGTGAAGAGAAGTAGCGACAGATTTTATTTAGTTAAAAAACATCGATAATAAGGAATTAAGTTCAAAAAATTTCATTTTTGAGGGAGAGCCGGTTAGAAGAATTTTTTTATTTGACCAGTTTTTTTGCATTAAATTCGGCGAACTGTTAACAATAGAGGCGATAGTGTTAATTATAGTTGAAAAACATTGATATTAAGAAATTATGTTAAGGAATTATTGAAACAATTTCATTTTGGAGATGCTGCCGGTTAAAGAATTTTTTTATTTCTGCCAGACATTTTGCATTAATTTCGGTGAAATGTGAATAGATAAGGCAACAGAGGTATTTTTAGTTGAAATACATATAGGTAATATATATATACATATATACCAGAAAGATTTACGTTAAAAGAATTTTATTTTTGACATGTTGCATTAATGTCAGTGAAATGTGATGAGAAAACGCGAAATAGTTAATATCCTCCTTTTCCTCTCAGGAATTCTAATTACTTAGAGAATACCGTTGTATAAAGTTTAAAAAAAGCGATATTTAGGAATTAAGTTCAAAACATTTCATTTATGAGAGAACGCCTGTTCAAATAAATTTTTTACTCCGCCCATAAATTTTACAATAATTTCAGTGAACTGTGATGAAAAGAGGCGACACAGTTATTTTAGTTAAAATTTAGCGGTATAAAAGAAATAAGTTGAAAGAATATCATTTTTGAGAGATAGCCTTTTAGAAGATTTTTTTTAATTTCAGCCAGATATTTTGCATTAAATTTGGTGAAATGTGATAAGAAACGGTGATAAAATAATTTTAGTTGATGAACAGCGGTTATAATAATTTAAGTTGAAAGAATTTTCATTTCTGACAGAACACCTGTTAAAAGAATTTTTTTATTCGCCCAGATATTTTGTAATTAATTTTCGTGAACTGTGAAGAGAATAGGTAAAATTGTTAATTTTAGTTGAAAACAGCGGTATAAAGAAATTAAGACGAAAGAATTTTTATTTTTAAAAACAACGCCTTTCAGAAAAATTATTTTATTTCTCCCTGAAATGTTGCATCAATGTCTGTCAACTGTGATGAAAAGACGCGAAAGATATAATTTGAGTTGAAAAGCAGTGGTATAAAGCAATCAATTTAAAAGAATTTCATTTTTGAGAGAACGCCTTCTAGAAGATATTTTTTATTTTTCCAGAAATTTTGCATTAATTTCGGTGAAATGTGATAAGAAACAGTAAAAGAGTAATTTAAGGTGATAAACAACGTCTTAAAGAAAGTAAGTGAAAATATTTTCATTTTTGAGAGAATTCCTGTTAAGGAAATTTTTTATTTCGCTCAAAAATGTTGCTTAAAATTCGGTGAACTGGTAAATGAAAAGGAGACAAAGATAAAATTAGTAGATTATGGGTGATATCAAGGAATTATGTTCAATTATTTCATTTCTGAGAGAACACCTTTTAGAAGAATTTTTTTAAGTCAAAAGATATTTTTGCATTAATTTCGGTGAATTGTGAAGAGAAGTGGCGACAGATTTTATTTATTTAAAAAAACAGCGATATTAAGAAAAAAAAGTTCAAAAAATTTCATTTTTGAGGGAAAGCCGGTTAGAACTGTAAACAAAAGAGGCGATAGTGTTATTTATAGTTGAAAAACATAGATATTAAGGAATTAAGTTAAGGAATTATTGAAACGATTTCATTTTTTCAGATAGAGCCGGTTAAAGAATTTTTTATTTCTGCCCGAATATACTCCATTATTTTGGTTAAATGTGAATAGAAGAGGCGACAGAGGTATTTTTAGTTGTAAAACAGGGGTAAGAAGGAATTACGTTAAAAGAATTTCATTTTTGAAATGTTGCATTAATGTCAGTGAAATGTGATGAGAAAGGCGGAAGAGTTATCCGCCTTTTTCTCTCAGGAATTCTAATTCCTGAGAGAATACAGTGGAATAAAGTTAAAAAGTTGAAAGAATTGCATTTTTGAGAGAACGCCTATTAAAAAAATTTTTTATTCACCCAGAAATTTTGTAAATAATTTTTGTGAACTGTGAAGAGAATAGGAGGCATAATTAATTTTAGTTAAAAACAGCGGTATAAATGAATTAAGATGAAAGATTTTTCTTTTTTGAAACAACGGATTTCAGAAAAATTATTTTATTTCCCCTAA
Source organism: Platycnemis pennipes (assembly GCA_933228895.1). NCBI lineage: Eukaryota > Metazoa > Arthropoda > Insecta > Odonata > Platycnemididae > Platycnemis > Platycnemis pennipes. The sequence goes on along the minus strand of OW121854.1, from coordinate 117,924,195 downwards.
AATGTTGCATCAATGTCGGTGTCCTGTGATGAGAAGACGCCACAGAGTTAATTGTAGTTGAAAAGCAGTGGTATAAAGCAATTAATTTTAATGAAGATCATTTTTGAGAGAACGCCTTTTAGAAGATATTTTTTATTTTTCCCAGAAATTTTGCATTAATTTCGGAGAAATGTGATAAGAAACAGTAAAAGAGTAATTTATGCTGATAAACAGCGATTTAAAGAAAGTAAGTGAAAAGAATTTCATTTTTGAGAGAATGCTTGATAAGGGAATTTTTTTTATGTCGCTCAAAAATTTTGCATAAAATTCGGTGAACTGGCAAAAGAAGAGGTGACAAAGTTAAATTTAGTTAATTTTGAGTGGTATCAAGGATTTGTTTTCAACAAATTTCATTTTTAAGAGATCATCTGTTAGAAGAATTTTTTTAAATCGCCTAGTAACTTTTTAATTAATTTCGGTGAATTGTGAAGAGAAGTAGCGACAGATTTTATTTAGTTAAAAAATATCGATAATAAGGAATTAAGTTCAAAAAATTTCATTTTTGAGGGAGAGCCGGGTAGAAGAATTTTTTATTTCGACCAGTTTTTTTGCATTAATTTCGGCGAACTGATAACAATAGAGGCGAAAGTGTTAATTATAGTTAGAAACATAGATATTAAGAAATTATGTTAAGGAATTATTGAAACAATTTCATTTTGGAGATGCTGCCGGTTAAAGAATTTTTTTATTTCTGCCAGACATTTTGCATTAATTTCGGTGAAATGTGAATAGATGAGGCAAGAGAGGTATTTTTAGTTGAAATACATATAGGAAATATATATATACATATATACCAGAAAGATTTACGTTAAAAGAATTTTATTTTTGACATGTTGCATTAATGTCAGTGAAATGTGTTGAGAAAGCGCGAAAGAGTTAATATCCGCCTTTTCCTCTCAGGAATTCTAATTACTTAGAGAATACATTGGTATAAAGTTAAAAAAAAGCGATATTTAGGAAATAAGTTCAAAAATTTTCATTTATGAGAGAACGCCTGTTAAAATAAATTTTTTACTCCGCCCATAAATTTTACAATAATTTCAGTGAACTGTGATGAAAAGAGTCGACACAGTTATTTTAGTTAAAATTTAGCGGTATAAAAGAAATAAGTTGAAAGAATATCATTTTTGAGAGATCGCCTTTTAGAAGTTTTTTTTTAATTTCAGCCAGATATTTTGCATTAAATTTGGTGAAATGTGATAAGAAACGGTGACAAAGTAATTTTAGTTGATGAACAGCGGTTATAATAATTTACGTTAAAAGAATTTTATTTTTGGACATGTTGCATTAATGTCAGTGAAATGTGATGAGAAAGCGCGAAAGAGTTAATATTTGCCTTTTCCTCTCAGGAATTCTAATTATTTAGAGAATACCGTGGTATAAAGTTTAAAAAAAGCGATATTTAGGAATTAAATTCAAAACATTTCATTTATGAGAGAAAGCCTGTTAAAATAAATTTTTTACTCCGCCCATAAATTTTACAATAATTTCAGTGAACTGTGATGAAAAGAGGCGACACAGTTATTTTACTTAAAATTTAGCGGTATAAAAGAAATAAGTTGAAAGAATATCATTTTTGAGAGATAGCCTTTTAGAAGATTTTTTTTTATTTCAGCCAGATATTTTGCATTAATTTCGATGAAATGTGAATAGAAGAGGCGACAGAAGTATTTTTAGTTGTAAAACAGGGTTAAGAAGGAATTACGTTAAAAGAATTTCTTTTTTGAAATGTTGCATTAATGTCAGTGAAATGTGATGAGAAAGGCGGAAGAATTATCCGCCTTTTTCTCTCAGGAATTCTAATTCCTGAGAGAATACAGTGGAATAAAGTTAAAAAGTTGAAAGAATTGCATTTTTGAGAGAACTCCTATTAAAAACTTTTTTTATTCACCCAGAAATTTTGTAATTAATTTTAGTGAACTGTGAAGAGAATAGGAGGCATTTTTGAGAGAATGCTTGATAAGGGAATTTTTTTTATGTCGCTCAAAATTTTTGCATAAAATTCGGTGAACTGGCAAAAGAAGAGGTGACAAAGTTAAATTTAGTTAATTTTGAGTGGTATCAAGGAATTGTTTTCAACAAATTTCATTTTTAAGAGATCACCTGTTAGAAGAATTTTTTTAAATCGCCTATTAACTTTTTAATTAATTTCGGTGAATTGTGAAGAGAAGTAGCGACAGATTTTATTTAGTTAAAAAACATCGATAATAAGGAATTAAGTTCAAAAAATTTCATTTTTGAGGGAGAGCCGGTTAGAAGAATTTTTTTATTTCGACCAGATTTTTTGCATTAATCCGGTGAAATGTTAACAAAAAAGGAGATAGTGTTAATTATAGTTGAAAAACATAGATATTAAGAAATAAAGTTATGGAAATGGAAACAATTACATTTCTGAGATACTGCCGGTTAAAGAATTTTTTTATTTCTGCCAGAAATTTTGCATTAATTTCGGTGAAATGTGAATAGATGAGGTAACAGAGGTATTTTTAGTTAAAATACATATAGGAAATATATATATACTGTGACGATCTGCTCGTGTGAGCGTGATCGCGGCGTATTCGCGCGATCGGGTGGATGCGCGCGACAAACGGAGAGAGAGACGGCTCGCGCGTGATTCAAATTACCGCCCACCATTTTTTCGATCCTCCATTATTTGTAATGTTAGTTGTAGCGCCGGTCGCAATGACCGAGGATATATAAAGGGGTTCCCCAGTGAACTCGCCCCAGACCCAGACCCAGATCCAGAGTGAAAGACGGCAGACGGAGAGAGACGACTCAAAGGAAGGAGAGCGAAGCGACGCAAGTGGACGCAGAGAACGGAGAAGCGAGGAGGACAGATTGAAAGCAGCCATAAGGCGTGGAGCTGGAGAGGCGGACCTGCGAAGGAGTCATTGCTTGAGAGGACACATCTCGTGCAAGCGGACGACATCGCAGCCAGGCGACAATTTCCCTGTTGGCTCTAAGGCGGACGTAGAAGGTTGGACCGAGGACCGGTGCCAACGATTTCTCACCCCAGGGCCGGGAAACCCACGCGTCTCCGGGCATGCTCCAGACACCTTATAAGGCATAGTACTTTCCTATCAAACCTCCCCGAACCGATCGACCAAGGGTCGAGCGAACTCCGATCCCGTCTTCGACGCCCAGTGAATCGGGGCGAAAGCCGTCGCTACCAAACTCCTGAGTCAACTCCACCGTCCTGCGCAAGTGAACTCACATTTTCTAAGAGGGGCGCACGTCATTTGAAAATCAGTCCCAAGCAGACTGAAATTTGTATCACTCTCCTCCCGTCCTAGTGGTCCTCAACCATATTTCAAACGAAAGGACGAGGAGCTTGTAAATATTGTATAAAGGGTTTCATGTCATTTCATTTAATTTCTCAAAAGGGTTTCACTGTTCATTTTTTGTATCATTCATTAGTTCTTAGTTAGGTTAGCTATCATTTGGGTATATTTCATTAATGTTTCACGTATCACCAACTCATTCATCCCTCATTATAGTGTAGGAGTGTAATTATCCTATGTGTCTAGCAATAAATCGGTGTTTTTCTTGTGAACGCGAGTCGTCTGTTACTCCCGAACGCGGTGATCCGCGCCCATTCGATTTTCAGGTCCGATCATCACCGATCTCGGGGGGGTAATGCTGCAGTTCCGCGAAGGCCTCACCCTAAGATATTTTTCTCGTTGATCTCTGCTTGCTGATCAGCTTGACCCCGGTTTTGAGTGGCACCCCTTGTCGCTTCTCATTAGGAGCGAAGCTTTCTTTTCCTTTCTCCGGAGTGGCGTTGGCGCGTTCCCATTCGTGGCTGACGGAGGGAACGGGAAAGAGGGGGGGAAATTGCCCGACCGCAGGATCCGTACGGAGACAAACCCCGGCTGAGAAGAGGTCGAACAGTCCAGCCACGTGTCCCGTCACAATACATATATACAAGTAGGATTTACGTTAAAAGAATTTTATTTTTGACATGTTGCATTAATGTCAGTGAAATGTGATGAGAAAGCACGAAAGAGTTAATATCCGCCTTTTCCTCTCAGGAATTCTAATTACTTAGAGAATACAGTGGTATAAAGTTAAAAAAAAGCGATTTTTAGGAATTAAGTACAAAAAATTTCATTTATGAGAGAACGTCTTTAAAAATAAATTTTTTACTCCCCCCATAAATTTTACAATAATTTCAGTGAACTGTGATGAAAAGAGGCGACACGGTTATTTTAGTTAAAATTTAGCGGTATAAAAGAAATAAGTTGAAAGAATATCATTTTTGAGAGATCGCCTTTTAGAATATTTTTTTTTTTCAGACAGAAATTTTGCATTAATTTCGGAGAAATGTGATAAGAAACAGTGTAAGAGTAATTTATGATGATAAACAACGATTTAAAGAAAGTAAGTGAAAATAATTTCATTTTTGAGAGAATGCTTGATAAGGGAATTTTTTTATGTCGCTCAAAAAGTTCGCATAAAATTCGGTGTACTGGCAAAAGAAGAGGAGACAAAGTTAAATTTAGTTAATTTTGAGTGGTATCAAGGAATTGTGTTTAACAAATTTCATTTTTAAGAGATCACCTGTAAGAAGAATTTTTTTAAATCGCCTAGGAACTTTTTAATTAATTTCGGCCAATTGTGAAGAGAAGTAGCAACAGATTTAATTAGTTAAAAAACATCGATAATGAGGAATTAAGTTCAAAAAATTTTATTTTTGAGGGAGAGCCTGTTAGAAGGATTTTTTTATATTTCGACCAGATTTTTTGCATTAAATTCGGTGAACTGTCAACAAAAGAGGCGATAGTGTTAATTATAGTTGAAAAACATAGATATTAAGAAATAAAGTTAAGGAAATCGAAACAATTTCATTTTTGAGATACTGCCGGTTAAGGAATTTTTCTATTTCTGACAGAAATTTTGCATTAATTTCGGTGAAATGTGAATAGATGACAGAGGTATTTTTAGTTAAAATACATATAGGAAATATATATATACATATATACAAGTAGGATTTACGTTAAAAGAATTTTTTTTGACATGTTGCATTAATGTCAGTGAAATGTGATGAGAAAGCGCGAAAGAGTTAATATCCGCCTTTTCCTCTCAGGAATTCTAATTACTTAGAGAATACAGTGGTATAAAGTTTAAAAAAGCGATATTTAGGAATTAAGTACAAAAAATTTCATTTATGAGAGAACGTCTGTTAAAATAAACTTTTTACTCCCCCCATAAATTTTCCAATAATTTCAGTGAACTGTGATGAAAAGAGGCGACATGGTTACTTTAGTTAAAATTTAGCGGTATAAAAGAAATAAGTTGAAAGAATATCATTTTTGAGAGATCGCCTTTTAAAAGATTTTTTTTAATTTCAGCCAGATATTTTGCATTAAATTTGGTGAAATGTGATAAGAAACGGTGACAAAGTAATTTTAGTTGATGAACAGCGGTTATAATAATTTAAGTCGAAAGAATTTTATTTCACCTGTTAAACCATTTTTTTATTCGCCCAGAAATTTTGTAATTAATTTTGGTGAACTGTGAAGAGAATAGGTGACATTGTTTTTTTTAATTGAAAACAGCTGGATAAAGGAATTGTGATGAAAGAATTTTTATTTTTGAAACAACGCCTTTCAGAAAAATTATTATATTTCTCCCTGAAATGTTGCATCAATGTCGATGAATTGTGATGAGTAGACGCGACAGAGTTAATTTGAGTTGAAAAGCAGTGGTATAAAGCAATCAATTTAAAAGAAGATCATTTTTGAGAGAACGCCTTCTAGAAGATATTTTTTATTTTTCCCAGAAATTTTGCATTAATTTCGGAGGAATGTGATAAGAAACAGTAAAAGAGTAATTTAAGCTGATAAACAGCGTCTTAAAGAAAGTAAGTGAAAATAATTTCATTTTTGAGAGAATTCCTGTTAAGGGAATTTTTATTTCGCTCAAAAATTGTGCATAAAATTCGGTGAACTGGTAAAAGAAAAGGAGACAAAGTTAAAATTAGTAGATTATGGGTGGTATCAAGGAATTATGTTCAATAATTTCATTTCTGAGAGAACACCTTTTAGAAGAATTTTTTTAAGTCGAAACGTAATTTTCTATTAATTTCGGTGAATTGTGAAGAGTAGTGGCGAAATTTTATTTAGTTAAAAAAACAGGGATATTAAGAAATAAAGTTCAAAAAATTTCATTTTTGAGGGAAAGCCGGTTAGAACGGTAAACAAAAGAGGCGATAGCGTTATTTATAGTTGAAAAACAAAGATATTAAGGAATTAAGTTACGGAATTATTGAAATAATTTCATTTTTTCAGATATGGCCGGTTAAAGAATTTTTTATTTCTGCCCGAATATTTTCCATTAATTTCGATGAAATGTGAATAGAAGAGGCGACAGAGGTATTTTTAATTGTAAAACAGGGGTAAGACGGAATTACGTTAAAAGAATTTCATTTTTGAAATGTTGCATTAATGTCAGTGAAATGTGATGAGAAAGGCGGAAGAGTTATCCGCGTTTTTCTCTCAGGAATTCTAATTCCTGAGAGAATACAGTGGAATAAAGTTAAAAAGTTGAAAGAATTGCATTTTTGAGAGAACACCTATTAAAAAATTTTGTTATTCACCCAGAAGTTTTGTAATTAATTTTAGTGAACTGTGAAGTTAATAGGAGGCATCATTAATTTTAGTTAAAAACAGCGGTATAAATGAATTAAGCTGAAAGATTTTTCTTTTTTGAAACAACGGCTTTCAGAAAAATTATTTTATTTCCCCTGAAATGTTGCATCAATGTGGGTGTCCTGTGATGAGAAGACGCCACAGAGTTAATTTTAGTTGAAAAGCAGTGGTATAAAGCAATCAATTTTAAAGAAAATCATTTTTGAGAGAACGCCTTCTAGAAGATATTTTTTATTTTTCCCAGAAATTTTGCATTAATTTCGGAGAAATGTGCTAAGAAACAGTAAAAGAGTAATTTATGCTGATAAACAGCGATTTAAAGAAAGTAAGTGAAAAGAATTTCATTTTTGAGAGAATGCTTGATAAGGGAATTTGTTTATGTCGCTCAAAAATTTTGCATTAAATTCGGTGAACTGGCAAAAGAAGAGGTGACAAAGTTAAATTTTGTTAATTTTGAGTGGTATCAAATAATTGTTTTCAACAAATTTCATTTTTAAGAGATCACCTGTTAGAAGAATTTTTTTTATTTCAGCCAGATATGTTGCATTAAATTTGGTGAAATGTGATAAGAAACGGTGACAAAGTAATTTTAGTTGATGAACAGCGGTTATAAAAATTTAAGTCGAAAGAACTATATTTCTGACAGAACACCTGTTAAAAGAATTTTTTTATTCGCCCAGAAATTTTGTAATTAATTTTGGTGAACTGTGAAGAGAATAGTTGACATTGTTAATTTTAGATGAAAACAGCGGTATAAAGGAATTAAGACGAAAGAATTTTTATTTTTTAAACAAGGCCTTTCAGAAAAATTATTTTATTTCTCCCTGAAATATTGCATCAATGTCTGTCAACTGTGATGAAAAGACGCGACAGAGATAATTTGAGTTGAAAAGCAGTGGTATAAAGCAATCAATTTAAAAGAAGATCATTTTTGAGAGAACGCCTTCTAGAAGATATTTTTTATTTTTCCCTTAAATTTTGCATTAATTTCATGAGGAATGTGATAAGAAACAGTAAAAGAGTAATTTAAGCTGATAAACAGCGTCTTAAAGAAAGTAAGTGAAAATAATTTCATTTTTGAGAGAATTCCTGTTAAGGGAATTTTTTATTTCGCTCAAAAATTGTGCACAAAATTCGGTGAACTGGTAAAAGAAAAGGAGACAAAGTTAAAATTAGTAGATTATGGGTGGTATCAAGGAATTATGTTCAATAATTTCATTTCTGAGAGAACACCTTTTAGAAGAATTTTTTTAAGTCGAAAGGTAATTTTCTATTAATTTCGGTGAATTGTGAAGAGTAGTGGCGAAATTTTATTTAGTTAAAAAAACAGCGATATTAAGAAATAAAGTTCAAAAAATTTCATTTTTGAGGGAAAGCCGGTTAGAGCTGTAAACAAAAGAGGCGATAGCGTTATTTATAGTTGAAAAACAAAGATATTAATGAATTAAGTTAAGGAATTATAGAAACAATTTCATTTTTTCAGATAGAGCCAGTTAAAGAATTTTTTATTTCTGCCCGAATATTTTCCATTAATTTCGATGAAATGTGAATAAAAGAGGCGACAGAGTTATCCGCCTTTTTCTCTCAGGAATTCTAATTCCTGAGGAAATACAGTGGAATAAAGTTAAAAAGTTGAAAGAATTGCATTTTTGAGAGAACTCCTATTAAAAACTTTTTTTATTCACCCAGAAATTTTGTAATTAATTTTAGTGAACTGTGAAGAGAATAGGAGGCATCATTAATTTTAGTTAAAAACAGCGGTATAAATGAGTTAAGATGAAAGATTTTTCTTTTTTGAAACAACGGCTTTCAGAAAAATTATTTTATTTCCCCTGAAATGTTGCATCAATGTGGGTGTCCTGTGATGAGAAGACGCCACAGAGTTAATTTTAGTTGAAAAGCAGTGGTATAAAGCAATCAATTTTAAAGAAAATCATTTTTGAGAGAACGCCTTCTAGAAGATATTTTTTATTTTTCCCAGAAATTTTGCATTAATTTCGGAGGAATGTGATAAGAAACAGTAAAAGAGTAATTTATGCTGATAAACAGCGATTTAAAGAAAGTAAGTGAAAAGAATTTCATTTTTGAGAGAATGCTTGATGAGGGAATTTGTTTATGTCGCTCAAAAATTTTGCATTAAATTCGGTGAACTGGCAAAAGAAGAGGTGACAAAGTTAAATTTAGTTAACTTTGAGTAGTATCAAAGAATTGTTTTCAACAAATTTCATTTTTACGAGATCACCTGTTAGAAGAATTTTTTTAAGTTGCCTAGTAATTTTGCATTACTTTCGGTGAATTGTGAAGAGAAGTGGCGACAGATTTTATTTAGTTAAAAACATGGATATTAAGGAATTAAGTTAAAAAAAATTCACTTTTGAGGAAAAGACGGTTAGAAGAATTTTTTTATTTCGACCAGATATTTTGTAATAAATTCGGCGAACTGTTATCAAAAGAGGAGATAGTGTTAATTATAGTTGAAAAACATAGATGTTAAGGAATTACGTTAAGGAATTATTGAAACAATTTCATTTTTGAGATACTGCCGGTTAAAGAATTTTTTTATTTCGACCAGATATTTTGCATTAGTTTCGGTGAAATGTTAAAAGAAGAGGCGACACAGGTATTTTTAGTTGTAAAAAAGCGGCAAGAACGTTAAAACAATATCATTTTAGAATGTTGCATTATTGTCAGTGAAATGTGATGAGAAAGGGCGTAAGAGTTAATATCCGCTTTTTTCTCTCAGGAATTCTAATTCAGTGGTATAAAGTTAAAAAGTAGAATAAATTACATTTTTGAGAGTACGCCTGTTAGAATAATTTTTTTACTCCGCCCATTAATTTTACTATAATTTCAGTGAACTGTGATGAAAAGAGGAAACAGTAATTTTCGTTAAAATTTAGCGGTATAAAAGAATTAAGTTGAAAGAATATCATTTTTGAGAGAACGCCTTTTAGAAGATTTTTTTCTATTTTGCCCATATATATTGCATTAAATTTGGTAAAATGTAATAAGAAACGGTGACAAAGTAATTTTAGTTGATGAACAGAGGTTATATAAATTTATGTTGAAAGAATTTATTTTCTGAGAGGACACCTGTTCAACCATTTTTTATTCGCCCAGAAATTTTGTAATAAATTTTGGTGAACTGTGAAGAGAATAGGTGACATTGTTAATTTTAGTTGAAAACAGCGATATAAAGGAATTAAGATGAAAGAATTTTTATTTTTAAAACAACGTGTTTCAGAAAAATTATTATATTTCTCCCTGAAATGTTGCATCAAAGTCGGTGAACTGTGATGAGAAGACGCCAAAGAGTTAATTTGAGTTGAAAAGCAATGGTATAAAGGAATCAATTTAAAAGAATTTCATTATTGAGAGAACGCCTTCTAGAATATATTTTTTATTTTTCCCAGATATTTTGCATTAATTTCGGTGAAATTTGATAAGAAATGGTAAAAGTGTAATTTAAGCTGCAAAACAGCGATTTAAAGAAAGTAAGTGTAAAGAATTTCATTTTTGAGAGAATGCCTGTTAAAGGAATTTTTTATTTCGCTCAAAAATTTTACATAAAATTCGGTAAACTGGTAAAAGAAGAGGAGACAAAGTTAACTTTAGTATGATGGGTGGTATCAAGGAATTATGTTCAACCAATGTCATTTTTGAAAGAACACTTTTTTTAATTCGACCAGTAATTTTGCATCAATTTCCGTGAATTGTGTTGAGAGGTGGCACAGATTTTATTTTATTAAAAAACAGCGATATTAAGGAATTAAGTTCAAAAAATTTCATTTTCGAGGGAGAGCCGGTTAGAAGTTTTTTTTATTTCGCCCAGATATTTTGCATTAAATTTGTTGAAATATGATAAGAAACGGTGATAATGAAATTTTAGTTGATTAACAGGTGTTATAATAATTTAAGTTGAAAGAATTTTATTTCTGAGAGAACACCTGTAAAACCATTTTTTTATTCGCCCAGAAATGTTGTACTTAATTTTGGTGAACTGCGAAGAGAATAGGTGACTTAGTTAATTTTAGTTGAAAACAATGGTAGAGAGGAATTAAGATGAAAGAATTTTTATTTTTGAAACAACGCCTCTCAGAATAATTATTTTATTTCTCCCTTAAATGTTGCATCAATGTCGTAGAACTGGGATGAGAAGTCGCGACAGAGTTAATTATAGAGGAAAAGCATTGGTGTAGAGCCTTCAATTTTATTTTTGAGAGAATGCCTGTTAGAATGATTTTTTTATCTCCCGTTAAAAATTTTACAATAATTTCAGTGAACTGTGATGAAAAGAGGCAACACAGTAGTTTTCGTTAAAATTTAGCGGTATAAAAGAGCTAAGTTGAAAGAATATCATTTTTGAGAGAACGCCTTTAAGAAGATTTTTTTGTCTATTTCGTCCAGATATTTTTCATTAAATTTGGTGAAATGTGATAAGAAACGGAGACAAAGTAATTTTAGTTGATGAACAGAGGTTATAATAATTTTAGTTGAAAGAATTTTATTTCTGAGAAAACACCTGTTAAACCATTTTTTTATTCGCCCAGAAATTTTGTAATTAATTTTGGTGAACTGTGAAGAGAATAGGTGACATTGTTTTTTTTAATTGAAAACAGCTGGATAAAGGAATTGTGATGAAAGAATTTTTATTTTTGAAACAACGCCTTTCAGAAAAATTATTATATTTCTCCCTGAAATGTTGCATCAATGTCGATGAATTGTGATGAGTAGACGCGACAGAGTTAATTTGAGTTGAAAAGCAGTGGTATAAAGTAATCAATTTAAAAGAAGATCATTTTTGAGAGAACGCCTTCTAGAAGTTATTTTTTATTTTTCCCAGAAATTTTGCATTAATTTCGGAGGAATGTGATAAGAAACAGTAAAAGAGTAATTTAAGCTGATAAACAGCGTCTTAAAGAAAGTAAGTGAAAATAATTTCATTTTTGAGAGAATTCCTGTTAAGGGAATTTTTATTTCGGTCAAAAATTGTGCATAAAATTCGGTGAACTGGTAAAAGAAAAGGAGACAAAGTTAAAATTAGTAGATTATGGGTGGTATCAAGGAATTATGTTCAATAATTTCATTTCTGAGAGAACACCTTTTAGAAGAATTTTTTTAAGTCGAAACGTAATTTTCTATTAATTTCGGTGAATTGTGAAGAGTAGTGGCGAAATTTTATTTAGTTAAAAAAATAGGGATATTAAGAAATAAAGTTCAAAAAATTTCATTTTTGAGGGAAAGCCGGTTAGAACGGTAAACAAAAGAGGCGATAGCGTTATTTATAGTTGAAAAACAAAGATATTAAGGAATTAAGTTACGGAATTATTGAAATAATTTCATTTTTTCAGATATGGCCGGTTAAAGAATTTTTTATTTCTGCCCGAATATTTTCCATTAATTTCGATGAAATGTGAATAGAAGAGGCGACAGAGGTATTTTTAATTGTAAACAGGGGTAAGACGGAATTACGTTAAAAGAATTTCATTTTTGAAATGTTGCATTAAAGTCAGTGAAATGTGATGAGAAAGGCGGAAGAGTTATCCGCGTTTTTCTCTCAGGAATTCTAATTCCTGAGAGAATACAGTGGAATAAAGTTAAAAAGTTGAAAGAATTGCATTTTTGAGAGAACACCTATTAAAAAATTTTGTTATTCACCCAGAAGTTTTGTAATTAATTTTAGTGAACTGTGAAGTTAATAGGAGGCATCATTAATTTTAGTTAAAAACAGCGGTATAAATGAATTAAGATGAAAGATTTTTCTTTTTTGAAACAACGGCTTTCAGAAAAATTATTTTATTTCCCCTGAAATGTTGCATCAATGTGGGTGTCCTGTGATGAGAAGACGCCACAGAGTTAATTTTAGTTGAAAAGCAGTGGTATAAAGCAATCAATTTTAAAGAAAATCATTTTTGAGAGAACGCCTTCTAGAAGATATTTTTTATTTTTCCCAGAAATTTTGCATTAATTTCGGAGAAATGTGCTAAGAAACAGTAAAAGAGTAATTTATGCTGATAAACAGCGATTTAAAGAAAGTAAGTGAAAAGAATTTCATTTTTGAGAGAATGCTTGATAAGGGAATTTGTTTATGTCGCTCAAAAATTTTGCATTAAATTCGGTGAACTGGCAAAAGAAGAGGTGACAAAGTTAAATTTTGTTAATTTTGAGTGGTATCAAATAATTGTTTTCAACAAATTTCATTTTTAAGAGATCACCTGTTAGAAGAATTTTTTTTATTTCAGCCAGATATGTTGCATTAAATTTGGTGAAATGTGATAAGAAACGGTGACAAAGTAATTTTAGTTGATGAACAGCGGTTATAAAAATTTAAGTCGAAAGAACTATATTTCTGACAGAACACCTGTTAAAAGAATTTTTTTATTCGCCCAGAAATTTTGTAATTAATTTTGGTGAACTGTGAAGAGAATAGTTGACATTGTTAATTTTAGATGAAAACAGCGGTATAAAGGAATTAAGACGAAAGAATTTTTATTTTTTAAACAAGGCCTTTCAGAAAAATTATTTTATTTCTCCCTGAAATATTGCATCAATGTCTGTCAACTGTGATGAAAAGACGCGACAGAGATAATTTGAGTTGAAAAGCAGTGGTATAAAGCAATCAATTTAAAAGAAGATCATTTTTGAGAGAACGCCTTCTAGAAGATATTTTTTATTTTTCCCAGAAATTTTGCATTAATTTCATGAGGAATGTGATAAGAAACAGTAAAAGAGTAATTTAAGCTGATAAACAGCGTCTTAAAGAAAGTAAGTGAAAATAATTTCATTTTTGAGAGAATTCCTGTTAAGGGAATTTTTTATTTCGCTCAAAAATTGTGCACAAAATTCGGTGAACTGGTAAAAGAAAAGGAGACAAAGTTAAAATTAGTAGATTATGGGTGGTATCAAGGAATTATGTTCAATAATTTCATTTCTGAGAGAACACCTTTTAGAAGAATTTTTTTAAGTCGAAAGGTAATTTTCTATTAATTTCGGTGAATTGTGAAGAGTAGTGGCGAAATTTTATTTAGTTAAAAAAACAGCGATATTAAGAAATAAAGTTCAAAAAATTTCATTTTTGAGGGAAAGCCGGTTAGAGCTGTAAACAAAAGAGGCGATAGCGTTATTTATAGTTGAAAAACAAAGATATTAATGAATTAAGTTAAGGAATTATAGAAACAATTTCATTTTTTCAGATAGAGCCAGTTAAAGAATTTTTTATTTCTGCCCGAATATTTTCCATTAATTTCGATGAAATGTGAATAAAAGAGGCGACAGAGTTATCCGCCTTTTTCTCTCAGGAATTCTAATTCCTGAGGAAATACAGTGGAATAAAGTTAAAAAGTTGAAAGAATTGCATTTTTGAGAGAACTCCTATTAAAAACTTTTTTTATTCACCCAGAAATTTTGTAATTAATTTTAGTGAACTGTGAAGAGAATAGGAGGCATCATTAATTTTAGTTAAAAACAGCGGTATAAATGAGTTAAGATGAAAGATTTTTCTTTTTTGAAACAACGGCTTTCAGAAAAATTATTTTATTTCCCCTGAAATGTTGCATCAATGTGGGTGTCCTGTGATGAGAAGACGCCACAGAGTTAATTTTAGTTGAAAAGCAGTGGTATAAAGCAATCAATTTTAAAGAAAATCATTTTTGAGAGAACGCCTTCTAGAAGATATTTTTTATTTTTCCCAGAAATTTTGCATTAATTTCGGAGGAATGTGATAAGAAACAGTAAAAGAGTAATTTATGCTGATAAACAGCGATTTAAAGAAAGTAAGTGAAAAGAATTTCATTTTTGAGAGAATGCTTGATGAGGGAATTTGTTTATGTCGCTCAAAAATTTTGCATTAAATTCGGTGAACTGGCAAAAGAAGAGGTGACAAAGTTAAATTTAGTTAACTTTGAGTAGTATCAAAGAATTGTTTTCAACAAATTTCATTTTTACGAGATCACCTGTTAGAAGAATTTTTTTAAGTTGCCTAGTAATTTTGCATTACTTTCGGTGAATTGTGAAGAGAAGTGGCGACAGATTTTATTTAGTTAAAAACATGGATATTAAGGAATTAAGTTAAAAAAAATTCACTTTTGAGGAAAAGACGGTTAGAAGAATTTTTTTATTTCGACCAGATATTTTGTAATAAATTCGGCGAACTGTTATCAAAAGAGGAGATAGTGTTAATTATAGTTGAAAAACATAGATGTTAAGGAATTACGTTAAGGAATTATTGAAACAATTTCATTTTTGAGATACTGCCGGTTAAAGAATTTTTTTATTTCGACCAGATATTTTGCATTAGTTTCGGTGAAATGTTAAAAGAAGAGGCGACACAGGTATTTTTAGTTGTAAAAAAGCGGCAAGAACGTTAAAACAATATCATTTTAGAATGTTGCATTATTGTCAGTGAAATGTGATGAGAAAGGGCGTAAGAGTTAATATCCGCTTTTTTCTCTCAGGAATTCTAATTCAGTGGTATAAAGTTAAAAAGTAGAATAAATTACATTTTTGAGAGTACGCCTGTTAGAATAATTTTTTTACTCCGCCCATTAATTTTACTATAATTTCAGTGAACTGTGATGAAAAGAGGAAACAGTAATTTTCGTTAAAATTTAGCGGTATAAAAGAATTAAGTTGAAAGAATATCATTTTTGAGAGAACGCCTTTTAGAAGATTTTTTTCTATTTTGCCCATATATATTGCATTAAATTTGGTAAAATGTAATAAGAAACGGTGACAAAGTAATTTTAGTTGATGAACAGAGGTTATATAAATTTATGTTGAAAGAATTTATTTTCTGAGAGGACACCTGTTCAACCATTTTTTATTCGCCCAGAAATTTTGTAATAAATTTTGGTGAACTGTGAAGAGAATAGGTGACATTGTTAATTTTAGTTGAAAACAGCGATATAAAGGAATTAAGATGAAAGAATTTTTATTTTTAAAACAACGTGTTTCAGAAAAATTATTATATTTCTCCCTGAAATGTTGCATCAAAGTCGGTGAACTGTGATGAGAAGACGCCAAAGAGTTAATTTGAGTTGAAAAGCAATGGTATAAAGGAATCAATTTAAAAGAATTTCATTATTGAGAGAACGCCTTCTAGAATATATTTTTTATTTTTCCCAGATATTTTGCATTAATTTCGGTGAAATTTGATAAGAAATGGTAAAAGAGTAATTTAAGCTGCAAAACAGCGATTTAAAGAAAGTAAGTGTAAAGAATTTCATTTTTGAGAGAATGCCTGTTAAAGGAATTTTTTATTTCGCTCAAAAATTTTACATAAAATTCGGTAAACTGGTAAAAGAAGAGGAGACAAAGTTAACTTTAGTATGATGGGTGGTATCAAGGAATTATGTTCAACCAATGTCATTTTTGAAAGAACACTTTTTTTAATTCGACCAGTAATTTTGCATCAATTTCCGTGAATTGTGTTGAGAGGTGGCACAGATTTTATTTTATTAAAAAACAGCGATATTAAGGAATTAAGTTCAAAAAATTTCATTTTCGAGGGAGAGCCGGTTAGAAGTTTTTTTTATTTCGCCCAGATATTTTGCATTAAATTTGTTGAAATATGATAAGAAACGGTGATAATGAAATTTTAGTTGATTAACAGGTGTTATAATAATTTAAGTTGAAAGAATTTTATTTCTGAGAGAACACCTGTAAAACCATTTTTTTATTCGCCCAGAAATGTTGTACTTAATTTTGGTGAACTGCGAAGAGAATAGGTGACTTAGTTAATTTTAGTTGAAAACAATGGTAGAGAGGAATTAAGATGAAAGAATTTTTATTTTTGAAACAACGCCTCTCAGAATAATTATTTTATTTCTCCCTTAAATGTTGCATCAATGTCGTAGAACTGGGATGAGAAGTCGCGACAGAGTTAATTATAGAGGAAAAGCATTGGTGTAGAGCCTTCAATTTTATTTTTGAGAGAATGCCTGTTAGAATGATTTTTTTATCTCCCGTTAAAAATTTTACAATAATTTCAGTGAACTGTGATGAAAAGAGGCAACACAGTAGTTTTCGTTAAAATTTAGCGGTATAAAAGAGCTAAGTTGAAAGAATATCATTTTTGAGAGAACGCCTTTAAGAAGATTTTTTTGTCTATTTCGTCCAGATATTTTTCATTAAATTTGGTGAAATGTGATAAGAAACGGAGACAAAGTAATTTTAGTTGATGAACAGAGGTTATAATAATTTTAGTTGAAAGAATTTTATTTCTGAGAAAACACCTGTTAAACCATTTTTTTATTCGCCCAGAAATTTTGTAATTAATTTTGGTGAACTGTGAAGAGAATAGGTGACATTGTTTTTTTTAATTGAAAACAGCTGGATAAAGGAATTGTGATGAAAGAATTTTTATTTTTGAAACAACGCCTTTCAGAAAAATTATTATATTTCTCCCTGAAATGTTGCATCAATGTCGATGAATTGTGATGAGTAGACGCGACAGAGTTAATTTGAGTTGAAAAGCAGTGGTATAAAGCAATCAATTTAAAAGAAGATCATTTTTGAGAGAACGCCTTCTAGAAGATATTTTTTATTTTTCCCAGAAATTTTGCATTAATTTCGGAGGAATGTGATAAGAAACAGTAAAAGAGTAATTTAAGCTGATAAACAGCGTCTTAAAGAAAGTAAGTGAAAATAATTTCATTTTTGAGAGAATTCCTGTTAAGGGAATTTTTATTTCGCTCAAAAATTGTGCATAAAATTCGGTGAACTGGTAAAAGAAAAGGAGACAAAGTTAAAATTAGTAGATTATGGGTGGTATCAAGGAATTATGTTCAATAATTTCATTTCTGAGAGAACACCTTTTAGAAGAATTTTTTTAAGTCGAAACGTAATTTTCTATTAATTTCGGTGAATTGTGAAGAGTAGTGGCGAAATTTTATTTAGTTAAAAAAACAGGGATATTAAGAAATAAAGTTCAAAAAATTTCATTTTTGAGGGAAAGCCGGTTAGAACGGTAAACAAAAGAGGCGATAGCGTTATTTATAGTTGAAAAACAAAGATATTAAGGAATTAAGTTACGGAATTATTGAAATAATTTCATTTTTTCAGATATGGCCGGTTAAAGAATTTTTTATTTCTGCCCGAATATTTTCCATTAATTTCGATGAAATGTGAATAGAAGAGGCGACAGAGGTATTTTTAATTGTAAAACAGGGGTAAGACGGAATTACGTTAAAAGAATTTCATTTTTGAAATGTTGCATTAATGTCAGTGAAATGTGATGAGAAAGGCGGAAGAGTTATCCGCGTTTTTCTCTCAGGAATTCTAATTCCTGAGAGAATACAGTGGAATAAAGTTAAAAAGTTGAAAGAATTGCATTTTTGAGAGAACACCTATTAAAAAATTTTGTTATTCACCCAGAAGTTTTGTAATTAATTTTAGTGAACTGTGAAGTTAATAGGAGGCATCATTAATTTTAGTTAAAAACAGCGGTATAAATGAATTAAGCTGAAAGATTTTTCTTTTTTGAAACAACGGCTTTCAGAAAAATTATTTTATTTCCCCTGAAATGTTGCATCAATGTGGGTGTCCTGTGATGAGAAGACGCCACAGAGTTAATTTTAGTTGAAAAGCAGTGGTATAAAGCAATCAATTTTAAAGAAAATCATTTTTGAGAGAACGCCTTCTAGAAGATATTTTTTATTTTTCCCAGAAATTTTGCATTAATTTCGGAGAAATGTGCTAAGAAACAGTAAAAGAGTAATTTATGCTGATAAACAGCGATTTAAAGAAAGTAAGTGAAAAGAATTTCATTTTTGAGAGAATGCTTGATAAGGGAATTTGTTTATGTCGCTCAAAAATTTTGCATTAAATTCGGTGAACTGGCAAAAGAAGAGGTGACAAAGTTAAATTTTGTTAATTTTGAGTGGTATCAAATAATTGTTTTCAACAAATTTCATTTTTAAGAGATCACCTGTTAGAAGAATTTTTTTTATTTCAGCCAGATATGTTGCATTAAATTTGGTGAAATGTGATAAGAAACGGTGACAAAGTAATTTTAGTTGATGAACAGCGGTTATAAAAATTTAAGTCGAAAGAACTATATTTCTGACAGAACACCTGTTAAAAGAATTTTTTTATTCGCCCAGAAATTTTGTAATTAATTTTGGTGAACTGTGAAGAGAATAGTTGACATTGTTAATTTTAGATGAAAACAGCGGTATAAAGGAATTAAGACGAAAGAATTTTTATTTTTTAAACAAGGCCTTTCAGAAAAATTATTTTATTTCTCCCTGAAATATTGCATCAATGTCTGTCAACTGTGATGAAAAGACGCGACAGAGATAATTTGAGTTGAAAAGCAGTGGTATAAAGCAATCAATTTAAAAGAAGATCATTTTTGAGAGAACGCCTTCTAGAAGATATTTTTTATTTTTCCCAGAAATTTTGCATTAATTTCATGAGGAATGTGATAAGAAACAGTAAAAGAGTAATTTAAGCTGATAAACAGCGTCTTAAAGAAAGTAAGTGAAAATAATTTCATTTTTGAGAGAATTCCTGTTAAGGGAATTTTTTATTTCGCTCAAAAATTGTGCACAAAATTCGGTGAACTGGTAAAAGAAAAGGAGACAAAGTTAAAATTAGTAGATTATGGGTGGTATCAAGGAATTATGTTCAATAATTTCATTTCTGAGAGAACACCTTTTAGAAGAATTTTTTTAAGTCGAAAGGTAATTTTCTATTAATTTCGGTGAATTGTGAAGAGTAGTGGCGAAATTTTATTTAGTTAAAAAAACAGCGATATTAAGAAATAAAGTTCAAAAAATTTCATTTTTGAGGGAAAGCCGGTTAGAGCTGTAAACAAAAGAGGCGATAGCGTTATTTATAGTTGAAAAACAAAGATATTAAGGAATTAAGTTAAGGAATTATAGAAACAATTTCATTTTTTCAGATAGAGCCAGTTAAAGAATTTTTTATTTCTGCCCGAATATTTTCCATTAATTTCGATGAAATGTGAATAGAAGAGGCGACAGAGTTATCCGCCTTTTTCTCTCAGGAATTCTAATTCCTGAGGAAATACAGTGGAATAAAGTTAAAAAGTTGAAAGAATTGCATTTTTGAGAGAACTCCTATTAAAAACTTTTTTTATTCACCCAGAAATTTTGTAATTAATTTTAGTGAACTGTGAAGAGAATAGGAGGCATCATTAATTTTAGTTAAAAACAGCGGTATAAATGAGTTAATTTTAGTTGAAAAGCAGTGGTATAAAGCAATCAATTTTAAAGAAAATCATTTTTGAGAGAACGCCTTCTAGAAGATATTTTTTATTTTTCCCAGAAATTTTGCATTAATTTCGGAGAAATGTGATAAGAAACAGTAAAAGAGTAATTTATGCTGATAAACAGCGATTCAAAGAAAGTAAGTGAAAAGAATTTCATTTTTGAGAGAATGCTTGATAAGGGAATTTGTTTATGTCGCTCAAAAATTTTGCATTAAATTCGGTGAACTGGCAAAAGAAGAGGTGACAAAGTTAAATTTAGTTAACTTTGAGTAGTATCAAGGAATTGTTTTCAACAAATTTCATTTTTAAGAGATCACCTGTTAGAAGAATTTTTTTAAGTCGCCTAGTAATTTTGCATTAATTTCGGTGAATTGTGAAGAGAAGTGGCGACAGATTTTATTTAGTTGAAAACATGGATATTAAGGAATTAAGTTCAAAAAATTTCACTTTTGAGGAAAAGACGGTTAGAAGAATTTTTTTATTTCGACCCGATATTTTGTAATAAATTCGGCGAACTGTTATCAAAAGAGGAGATAGTGTTAATTATAGTTGAAAAACATAGATATTAAGGAATTATGTTAAGGAATTATTGAACACAGTAATTTTCGTTAAAATTTAGCGGTATAAAAGAAATAAGTTGAAAGAATATCATTTTTGAGAGAACGCCTTTTAGAAGATTTTTTTCTATTTTGCCCATATATATTGCATTAAATTTGGTAAAATGTAATAAGAAACGGTGACAAAGTAATTTTATTTGATGAACAGAGGTTATGTAAATTTATGTTGAAAGAATTTATTTTCTGAGAAAACACCTGTTGAACCATTTTTCTATTCGCCCAGAAATTTTGTTATAAATTTTGGTGAACTGTGAAGAGAATAGGTGACATTGTTAATTTTAGTTGAAAACAGCGATATAAAGGAATTAAGATGAAAGAATTTTTATTTTTAAAACAACGTGTTTCAGAAAAATTATTATATTTCTCCCTGAAATGTTGCATCAAAGTCGGTGAACTGTGATGAGAAGACGCCAAAGAGTTAATTTGAGTTGAAAAGCAATGGTATAAAGGAATCAATTTAAAAGAATTTCATTATTGAGAGAACGCCTTCTAGAATATATTTTTTATTTTTCCCAGATAATTTGAATTAATTTCGGTGAAATTTGATAAGAAATGGTAAAAGAGTAATTTAATCTGAAAAACAGCGATTTAAAGAAAGTAAGTGAAAAGAATTTCATTTTTGAGAGAATGCTTGATAAGGGAATTTGTTTATGTCGCTCAAAAATTTTGCATTAAATTCGGTGAACTGGCAAAAGAAGAGGTGACAAAGTTAAATTTAGTTAACTTTGAGTAGTATCAAGGAATTGTTTTCAACAAATTTCATTTTTAAGAGATCACCTGTTAGAAGAATTTTTTTAAGTCGCCTAGTAATTTTGCATTAATTTCGGTGAATTGTGAAGAGAAGTGGCGACAGATTTTATTTAGTTGAAAACATGGATATTAAGGAATTAAGTTCAAAAAATTTCACTTTTGAGGAAAAGACGGTTAGAAGAATTTTTTTATTTCGACCCGATATTTTGTAATAAATTCGGCGAACTGTTATCAAAAGAGGAGATAGTGTTAATTATAGTTGAAAAACATAGATATTAAGGAATTATGTTAAGGAATTATTGAACACAGTAATTTTCGTTAAAATTTAGCGGTATAAAAGAAATAAGTTGAAAGAATATCATTTTTGAGAGAACGCCTTTTAGAAGATTTTTTTCTATTTTGCCCATATATATTGCATTAAATTTGGTAAAATGTAATAAGAAACGGTGACAAAGTAATTTTATTTGATGAACAGAGGTTATGTAAATTTATGTTGAAAGAATTTATTTTCTGAGAAAACACCTGTTGAACCATTTTTCTATTCGCCCAGAAATTTTGTTATAAATTTTGGTGAACTGTGAAGAGAATAGGTGACATTGTTAATTTTAGTTGAAAACAGCGATATAAAGGAATTAAGATGAAAGAATTTTTATTTTTAAAACAACGTGTTTCAGAAAAATTATTATATTTCTCCCTGAAATGTTGCATCAAAGTCGGTGAACTGTGATGAGAAGACGCCAAAGAGTTAATTTGAGTTGAAAAGCAATGGTATAAAGGAATCAATTTAAAAGAATTTCATTATTGAGAGAACGCCTTCTAGAATATATTTTTTATTTTTCCCAGATAATTTGAATTAATTTCGGTGAAATTTGATAAGAAATGGTAAAAGAGTAATTTAATCTGAAAAACAGCGATTTAAAGAAAGTAAGTGTAAAGAATTTCATTTTTGAGAGAATGCCTGTTAAGGGATTTTTTATTTCGCTCAAAAATTTTACATAAAATTCGGTAAACTGGTAAAATAAGAGGAGACAAAGTTAACTTTAGTATGATGGGTGGTATCAAGGAATTATGTTCAACCAATTTCATTTTTGAAAGAACACTTTTTTTAATTCGACCAGTAATTTCGCATCAATTTCCGTGAATTGTGGTGAGAGGTGGCACAGATTTTATTTTATTAAAAAACAGCGATATTAAGGAATTAAGTTCAAAAAATTTCATTTTCGAGGGAGAGCCGGTTAGAAGTTTTTTTTATTTCGCCCAGATATTTTGCATTAAATTTGTTGAAATATGATAAGAAACGGTGATAATGAAATTTTAGTTGATTAACAGGTGTTATAATAATTTAAGTTGAAAGAATTTTATTTCTGAGAGAACACCTGTTAAACCACTTTTTTATTCGCCCAGAAGTTTTGTACTTAATTTTGGTGAACTGCGAAGAGAATAGGTGACATTGTTAATTTTAATTGAAAGCAGCGGTTATAATAATTTAAGTTGAAAGAATTTCATTTTGATAGAACACCTGTTAAAAGAATTTTTTTATTGGCCCAAAAATTTTGCAAATAATTTCGGTGAACTGTGAAGAGAATAGGTGAATTAATTAATTTTAGTTGAAAACAATGGTATAAAGTAATTAGGATAAAAGAATTTTTATTTTTGATACAACGCCTTTCAGAAAAATTATTTTATCTCTCTCTGAAATATATCATCAATGTCGGTGTCCTGTGATGAGAAGAGGCGACAGTGTTAATTTTAGTTGAAAAGCAGTGGTGTAAAGCAATCCATTTTTAAGAAGATTTTTTTGAGAGAACGCCTTCTAGAAGATATTTTTTATTTTTCCCAGAAATTTTGCATTAATTTCGGATAAATGTGATAAGAAACGGTGACAGAGTAATTTAAGTTTAGGAAAATTGCGACAGATTTTATTTAGTTAAAAAAATCCGACATTAAGAATTTAGGTTCAAAAAATTTCATTATTGGGGGAGAGTCTTTTAGAAAAATTTTTTTATTTCGGCCAGATATTTTGCATTAAATTTGGTGAAATGTGAACAGAAACGGTGACAATGTAATTTTAGTTGATGAACAGCGATTATAATAATTTAAATTGAATGAATTTCATTTTTGAGAGAACACCTGTTAAAATAATTTTTTTATTGCCCCAGAAATTTTGTAATTAATTTCGGTGAACTGTGAAGAGAATAGGTGACTTAGTTAATTTTAGTTGAAAACAATGGTATAAAGGAATTAAGATGAAAAAATTTTTATTTTTGAAACAACGCCTCTCAGAATAATTATTTTATTTCTCCCTTAAATGTTGCATCAATGTCGTAGAATTGGGATGAGAAGACGCGACAGAGTTAATTATAGAGGAAAAGCAGTGGTGTAGAGCCTTCAATTATAAAGAATATCATTTTTGAGAGAACGCCTTCTAGAAGATATTTTTTATTCTTCCCAGATGTTTGTTTCTTATCAAATTTCTGTGAAATTTGATAAGAAACGGTAAAAGAGTAATTAAGGATGATAAACAGCGACTTAATGAAAGTAAGTGAAAAGAATTTCATTTTTGGTAGAATGCCTGTTAAGGAAATTTTTTTACTTCACTCAAACATTTTCCATAAAATTCGGTGATTTTGCATTAATTTCGGAGAAATGTGATAAGAAACAGTAAAAGAGTAATTTAAGCTGATAAACAGCGTCTTAAATGAAGTAAGTGAAAATAATTTCATTTTTGAGAGAATTCCTGTTAAGGGAATTTTTTTGTTCGCTCAAAAATGTTGCATAAAATTCGGTGAACTGGTAAAAGAAAAGGAGACAAAGTTAAAATTAGTAGATTATGGGTGGTATCAAGGAATTATGTTCAATAATTTCATTTCTGAGAGAACACCTTTTAGAAGAATTTTTTTTAAGTCGAAAGGTAATTTTCCATTAATTTCGGTGAATTGTGAAGAGAAGTGGCGAAATTTTATTTAGTTAAAAAAACAGCGATATTAAGAAATAAAGTTCAAAAAATTTCATTTTTGAGGGAAAGCCGGTTAGAACTGTAAACAAAAGAGGAGGGATAGTGTTATTTATAGTTGAAATACATAGATATTAAGGGATTAAGTTCAGGAATTATTGAAACAATTTCATTTTTTCAATTAGAGCCGGTTAAAGAATTTTTTATTTCTGCCCGAATATTTTCCATTAATTTCGATGAAATGTGAATAGAAGAGGCGACAGGGGTATTTTTAGTTGTAAAACAGCGGTTAGAAGGAATTACGTTAAAAGAATTTCATTTTTGAAATGTTCCATTAAAGTCAGTGAAATGTGATGAGAAAGGCGGAAGAGTTATCCGCCTTTTTCTCTCAGGAATTCTAATTCCTGAGTGAATACAGTGGAATAAAGTTAAAAAGTTGAAAGAATTGCATTTTTGAGAGAACACCTATTAAAAAATTTTTTTAATCACCCAGAAATTTTGTAATTAATTTTAGTGAACTGTGAAGAGAATAGGAGGCATCATTAATTTTAGTTAAAAACAGCGGTATAAATGAATTAAGATGAAAGATTTTTCTTTTTTGAAACAACGGCTTTCAGAAAAATTATTTTATTTCCCTTGAAATGTTGCATCAATGTGGGTGTCCTGTGATGAGAAGACGCCACAGAGTTAATTTTAGTTGAAAAGGAGTAGTATAAAGCAATCAATTTTAAAGAAAATCATTTTTGAGAGAACGCCTTCTAGAAGATATTTTTTATTTTTCCCAGAAATTTTGCATTAATTTCGGAGAAATGTGATAAGAAACAGTAAAAGAGTAATTTATGCTGATAAACAGCGATTCAAAGAAAGTAAGTGAAAAGAATTTCATTTTTGAGAGAATGCTTGATAAGGGAATTTGTTTATGTCGCTCAAAAATTTTGCATTAAATTCGGTGAACTGGCAAAAGAAGAGGTGACAAAGTTAAATTTAGTTAACTTTGAGTAGTATCAAGGAATTGTTTTCAACAAATTTCATTTTTAAGAGATCACCTGTTAGAAGAATTTTTTTAAGTCGCCTAGTAATTTTGCATTAATTTCGGTGAATTGTGAAGAGAAGTGGTGACAGATTTTATTTAGTTGAAAACATGGATATTAAGGAATTAAGTTCAAAAAATTTCACTTTTGAGGAAAAGACGGTTAGAAGAATTTTTTTATTTCGACCAGATATTTTGTAATAAATTCGGCGAACTGTTATCAAAAGAGGAGATAGTGTTAATTATAGTTGAAAAACATAGATATTAAGGAATTATGTTAAGGAATTATTGAACACAGTAATTTTCGTTAAAATTTAGCGGTATAAAAGAAATCAGTTGAAAAAATAACATTTTTGAGAGAACGCCTTTTAGAAGATTTTTTACTATTTTGCCCATATATATTGCATTAAATTTGGTAAAATGTAATAAGAAACGGTGAAAAGTAATTTTAGTTGATGAACAGAGGTTATATAAATTTATGTTGAAAGAATTTATTTTCTGAGAGGACACCTGTTCAACCATTTTTTATTCGCCCAGAAATTTTGTAATTATTTTGGTGAACTGTGAAGAGAATAGGTTACATTGTTAATTTTAGTTGAAAACAGCAGGAATAAAGGAATTAAGACGAAAGAATTTTTATTTTTTAAACAACGCCTTACATAAAAATTATTTTTTTTCTCCCTGAAATGTTGCATCAATGTCTGTCAACTGTGATGAAAAGACGCCAAAAAGATAATTTGAGTTGAAAAGCAGTGGTATAAAGGAATCAATTTAAAAGAATTTCATTTTTGAGAGAACGACTTCAAGAAGATATTTTTTATTTTTCCAGAAATTTTGCATTAATTTCGGTGAAATGTGATCAGAAACAGTAAAAGAGTATTTTAAGGTGATAAACAGCGTCTTAATGAAAGTAAGTGAAAATAATTTCATTTTTGAGAGAATTCCTGTTAAGGGAATTTTTTTGTTCGCTCAAAAATGTTGCATAAAATTCGGTGAACTGGTAAAAGAAAAGGAGACAAAGTTAAAATTAGTAGATTATGGGTGGTATCAAGGAATTATGTTCAATAATTTCATTTCTGAGAGAACACCTTTTAGAAGAATTTTTTTAAGTCGAAAGGTAATTTTCCATTAATTTCGGTGAATTGTGAAGAGAAGTGGCGAAATTTTATTTAGTTAAAAAAACAGCGATATTAAGAAATAAAGTTCAAAAAATTTCATTTTTGAGGGAAAGCCGGTTAGAACTGTAAACAAAAGAGGAGGGATAGTGTTATTTATAGTTGAAATACATAGATATTAAGGGATTAAGTTAAGGAATTATTGAAACAATTTCATTTTTTCAATTAGAGCCGGTTAAAGAATTTTTTATTTCTGCCCGAATATTTTCCATTAATTTCGATGAAATGTGAATAGAAGAGGCGACAGGGGTATTTTTAGTTGTAAAACAGCGGTTAGAAGGAATTACGTTAAAAGAATTTCATTTTTGCAATGTTGCATTAAAGTCAGTGAAATGTGATGAGAAAGGCGGAAGAGTTATCCGCCTTTCTCTCTCAGGAATTCTAATTCCTGAGTGAATACAGTGGAATAAAGTTAAAAAGTTGAAAGAATTGCATTTTTGAGAGAACACCTATTAAAAAATTTTTTTATTCACCCAGAAATTTTGTAATTAATTTTAGTGAACTGTGAAGAGAATAGGAGGCATCATTAATTTTAGTTAAAAACAGCGGTATAAATGAATTAAGATGAAAGATATTTCTTTTTTGAAACAACGGCTTTCAGAAAAATTATTTTATTTCCCTTGAAATGTTGCATCAATGTGGGTGTCCTGTGATGAGAAGACGCCACAGAGTTAATTTTAGTTGAAAAGGAGTAGTATAAAGCAATCAATTTTAAAGAAAATCATTTTTGAGAGAACGCCTTCTAGAAGATATTTTTTATTTTTCCCAGAAATTTTGCATTAATTTCGGAGAAATGTGATAAGAAACAGTAAAAGAGTAATTTATGCTGATAAACAGCGATTCAAAGAAAGTAAGTGAAAAGAATTTCATTTTTGAGAGAATGCTTGATAAGGGAATTTGTTTATGTCGCTCAAAAATTTTGCATTAAATTCGGTGAACTGGCAAAAGAAGAGGTGACAAAGTTAAATTTAGTTAACTTTGAGTAGTATCAAGGAATTGTTTTCAACAAATTTCATTTTTAAGAGATCACCTGTTAGAAGAATTTTTTTAAGTCGCCTAGTAATTTTGCATTAATTTCGGTGAATTGTGAAGAGAAGTGGCGACAGATTTTATTTAGTTGAAAACATGGATATTAAGGAATTAAGTTCAAAAAATTTCACTTTTGAGGAAAAGACGGTTAGAAGAATTTTTTTATTTCGACCAGATATTTTGTAATAAATTCGGCGAACTGTTATCAAAAGAGGAGATAGTGTTAATTATAGTTGAAAAACATAGATATTAAGGAATTATGTTAAGGAATTATTGAACACAGTAATTTTCGTTAAAATTTAGCGGTATAAAAGAAATCAGTTGAAAATATATCATTTTTGAGAGAACGCCTTTTAGACGATTTTTTTCTATTTTGCCCATATATATAGCATTAAATTTGGTAAAATGTAATAAGAAACGGTGAAAAGTAATTTTAGTTGATGAACAGAGGTTATATAAATTTATGTTGAAAGAATTTATTTTCTGAGAGGACACCTGTTCAACCATTTTTTATTCGCCCAGAAATTTTGTAATTATTTTGGTGAACTGTGAAGAGAATAGGTTACATTGTTAATTTTAGTTGAAAACAGCAGGAATAAAGGAATTAAGACGAAAGAATTTTTATTTTTTAAACAACGCCTTACATAAAAATTATTTTTTTTCTCCCTGAAATGTTGCATCAATGTCTGTCAACTGTGATGAAAAGACGCCAAAAAGATAATTTGAGTTGAAAAGCAGTGGTATAAAGCAATCAATTTAAAAGAATTTCATTTTTGAGAGAACGACTTCAAGAAGATATTTTTTATTTTTCCAGAAATTTTGCATTAATTTCGGTGAAATGTGATCAGAAACAGTAAAAGAGTATTTTAAGATGATAAACAGCGTCTTAATGAAAGTAAGTGAAAATAATTTCATTTTTGAGAGAATTCCTGTTAAGGGAATTTTTTTGTTCGCTCAAAAATGTTGCATAAAATTCGGTGAACTGGTAAAAGAAAAGGAGACAAAGTTAAAATTAGTAGATTATGGGTGGTATCAAGGAATTATGTTCAATAATTTCATTTCTGAGAGAACACCTTTTAGAAGAATTTTTTTAAGTCGAAAGGTAATTTTCCATTAATTTCGGTGAATTGTGAAGAGAAGTGGCGAAATTTTATTTAGTTAAAAAAACAGCGATATTAAAAAATAAAGTTCAAAAAATTTCATTTTTGAGGGAAAGCCGGTTAGAACTGTAAGCAAAAGAGGAGGGATAGTGTTATTTATAGTTGAAATACATAGATATTAAGGGATTAAGTTAAGGAATTATTGAAACAATTTCATTTTTTCAATTAGAGCCGGTTAAAGAATTTTTTATTTCTGCCCGAATATTTTCCATTAATTTCGATGAAATGTGAATAGAAGAGGCGACAGGGGTATTTTTAGTTGTAAAACAGCGGTTAGAAGGAATTACGTTAAAAGAATTTCATTTTTGCAATGTTGCATTAAAGTCAGTGAAATGTGATGAGAAAGGCGGAAGAGTTATCCGCCTTTCTCTCTCAGGAATTCTAATTCCTGAGTGAATACAGTGGAATAAAGTTAAAAAGTTGAAAGAATTGCATTTTTGAGAGAACACCTATTAAAAAATTTTTTTATTCACCCAGAAATTTTGTAATTAATTTTAGTGAACTGTGAAGAGAATAGGAGGCATCATTAATTTTAGTTAAAAACAGCGGTATAAATGAATTAAGATGAAAGATATTTCTTTTTTGAAACAACGGCTTTCAGAAAAATTATTTTATTTCCCTTGAAATGTTGCATCAATGTGGGTGTCCTGTGATGAGAAGACGCCACAGAGTTAATTTTAGTTGAAAAGGAGTAGTATAAAGCAATCAATTTTAAAGAAAATCATTTTTGAGAGAACGCCTTCTAGAAGATATTTTTTATTTTTCCCAGAAATTTTGCATTAATTTCGGAGAAATGTGATAAGAAACAGTAAAAGAGTAATTTATGCTGATAAACAGCGATTCAAAGAAAGTAAGTGAAAAGAATTTCATTTTTGAGAGAATGCTTGATAAGGGAATTTGTTTATGTCGCTCAAAAATTTTGCATTAAATTCGGTGAACTGGCAAAAGAAGAGGTGACAAAGTTAAATTTAGGTAACTTTGAGTAGTATCAAGGAATTGTTTTCAACAAATTTCATTTTTAAGAGATCACCTGTTAGAAGAATTTTTTTAAGTCGCCTAGTAATTTTGCATTAATTTCGGTGAATTGTGAAGAGAAGTGGCGACAGATTTTATTTAGTTGAAAACATGGATATTAAGGAATTAAGTTCAAAAAATTTCACTTTTGAGGAAAAGACGGTTAGAAGAATTTTTTTATTTCGACCAGATATTTTGTAATAAATTCGGCGAACTGTTATCAAAAGAGGAGATAGTGTTAATTATAGTTGAAAAACATAGATATTAAGGAATTATGTTAAGGAATTATTGAAACAATTTCATTTTGGAGATACTGCCGGTTAAAGAATTTTTTTATTTCCGCCAGATATTTTGCATTAAATTCGGTGAACTGGCAAAAGAAGAGGTGACAAAGTTAAATTTAGTTAACTTTGAGTAGTATCAAGGAATTGTTTTCAACAAATTTCATTTTTAAGAGATCACCTGTTAGAAGAATTTTTTTAATTCGCCTAGTAATTTTGCATTAATTTCGGTGAATTGTGAAGAGAAGTGGCGACAGATTTTATTTAGTTGAAAACATGGATATTAAGGAATTAAGTTCAAAAAATTTCACTTTTGAGGAAAAGACGGTTAGAAGAATTTTTTTATTTCGACCAGATATTTTGTAATAAATTCGGCGAACTGTTATCAAAAGAGGAGATAGTGTTAATTATAGTTGAAAAACATAGATATTAAGGAATTATGTTAAGGAATTATTGAAACAATTTCATTTTGGAGATACTGCCGGTTAAAGAATTTTTTTATTTCCGCCAGATATTTTGCATTAAATTCGGTGAACTGTTAACAAAAGGAGCGATAGTGTTAATATTAGTTGAAAAACATAGATGTTAAGGAATTACGTTAAGGAATTATTGAAACAATTTCATTTTTAAGATACTGCCGGTTAAAGAATTTTTTTATTTCGACCAGATATTTTGCATTAATTTCGGTGAAATGTGAAAAGAAGAGGCGACAAAGGTATTTTTAGTTGTAAAACAGCGGCAAGAACGTTAAAAGAATTTCATTTTAGAATGTTGCATTATTGTCAGTGAAATGTGATGAGAAAGGGCGTAAGAGTTAATATCCGCTTTTTTCTCTCAGGAATTCTAATTCAGTGGTATAAAGTTAAAAAGTAGAATAAATTACATTTTTGAGAGTATGCCTGTTAGAATAAATTTTTTACTCCGCCCATTAATTTTACAATAATTTCAGTGAACTGTGATGAAAAGAGGCAACACAGTAATTTTCGTTAAAATTTAGCGGTATAAAAGAAATAAGTTGAAAGAATATCATTTTTGAGAGAACGCCTTTTAGAAGATTTTTTTCTATTTTGCCCATATATATTGCATTAAATTTGGTAAAATGTAATAAGAAACGGTGACAAAGTAATTTTAGTTGATGAACAGAAGTTATATAAATTTATGTTGAAAGAATTTATTTTCTGAGAGGACACGTGTTCAACCATTTTTTATTCCCCCAGAAATTTTGTAATAAATTTTGGTGAACTGTGAAGAGAATAGGTGACATTGTTAATTTTAGTTGAAAACAGCGATATAAAGGAATTAAGATGAAAGAATTTTTATTTTTAAAACAACGTGTTTCAGAAAAATTATTATAATTCTCCCTGAAATGTTGCATCAAAGTCGGTGAACTGTGATGAGAAGACGCCAAAGAGTTAATTTGAGTTGAAAAG
Organism: Platycnemis pennipes; assembly: GCA_933228895.1. Classification (NCBI taxonomy): domain Eukaryota; kingdom Metazoa; phylum Arthropoda; class Insecta; order Odonata; family Platycnemididae; genus Platycnemis; species Platycnemis pennipes. The sequence goes on along the minus strand of OW121854.1, from coordinate 117,892,833 downwards.
CAATGGTATAAAGGAATCAATTTAAAAGAATTTCATTATTGAGAGAACGCCTTCTAGAATATATTTTTTATTTTTCCCAGATATTTTGCATTAATTTCGGTGAAATTTGATAAGAAATGGTAAAAGAGTAATTTAAGCTGAAAAACAGCGATTTAAAGAAAGTAAGTGTAAAGAATTTCATTTTTGAGAGAATGCCTGTTAAGGGAATTTTTTATTTCGCTCAAAAATTTTACATAAAATTCGGTAAACTGGTAAAAGAAGAGGAGACAAAGTTAACTTTAGTATGATGGGTGGTATCAAGGAATTATGTTCAACCAATTTCATTTTTGAAAGAACACTTTTTTTAATTCGACCAGTAATTTTGCATCAATTTCCGTGAATTGTGTTGAGAGGTGGCACAGATGTTATTTTATTAAAAAACAGCGATATTAAGGAATTAAGTTCAAAAAATTTCATTTTCGAGGGAGAGCCGGTTAGAAGTTTTTTTTATTTCGCCCAGATATTTTGCATTAAATTTGTTGAAATATGATAAGAAACGGTGATAATGAAATTTTAGTTCATTAACAGGTGTTATAATAATTTAAGTTGAAAGAATTTTATTTCTAAGAGAACACCTGTTAAACCATTTTTTTATTCGCCCAGAAGTTTTGTACTTAATTTTGGTGAACTGCGAAGAGAATTGGTGACATTGTTAATTTTAATTGAAAGCAGCGGTTATAATAATTTAAGTTGAAAGAATTTCATTTTGGATAGAACACCTGTTAAAAGAATTTTTTTATTGGCCCAAAAATTTTGTAAATAATTTCGGTGAACTGTGAAGAGAATAGGTGAATTAGTTAATTTTAGTTGAAAACAATGGTATAAAGGAATTAGGATAAAAGAATTTTTATTTTTGATACAACGCCTTTCAGAAAAATTATTTTATTTCTCCCTGAAATATTGCATCAATGTCGGTGTCCTGTAATGAGAAGAGGCGACAGTGTTAATTTTAGTTGAAAAGCAGTGGTGTAAAGCAATCCATTTTTAAGAAGATTTTTTTGAGAGAACGCCTTCTAGAAGATATTTTTTATTTTTTCCAGAAATTTTGCATTAATTTCGGATAAATGTGATAAGAAACGGTGACAGAGTAATTTAAGTTAAGGAAAGTTGCGACAGATTTTATTTAGTTAAAAAAATCCGACATTAAGAATTTAGGTTCAAAAAATTTCATTATTGGGGGAGAGTCTTTTAGAAAAATTTTTTTATTTCGGCCAGATATTTTGCATTAAATTTGGTGTAATGTGAACAGAAACGGTGACAATGTAATTTTAGTTGATGAACAGCGATTATAATAATTTAAATTGAATGAATTTCATTTTTGATAGAACACCTGTTAAAATAATTTTTTTATTGCCCCAGAAATTTTGTAATTAATTTCGGTGAACTGTGAAGAGAATAGGTGACTTAGTTAATTTTAGTTGAAAACAATGGTATAAAGGAATTAAGATGAAAAAATTTTTATTTTTGAAACAACGCCTCTCAGAATAATTATTTTATTTCTCCCTTAAATGTTGCATCAATGTCGTAGAATTGGGATGAGAAGACGCGACAGAGTTAATTATAGAGGAAAAGCAGTGGTGTAGAGCCTTCAATTTTAAAGAATATCATTTTTGAGAGAACGCCTTCTAGAAGATATTTTTTATTCTTCCCAGATGTTGTTTCTTATCAAATTTCTGTGAAATTTGATAAGAAACGGTAAAAGAGTAATTAAGGATGATAAACAGCTATTTAATGAAAGTAAGTGAAAAGAATTTCATTTTTGGTAGAATGCCTGTTAAGGAAATTTTTTTACTTCACTCAAACATTTTGCATAAAATTCGGTGATTTTGCATTAATTTCGGAGAAATGTGATAAGAAACAATAAAAGAGTAATTTAAGCTGATAAACAGCGTCTTAAAGGAAGTAAGTGAAAATAATTTGATTTTTGAGAGAATTCCTGTTAAGGGAATTTTTATTTCGCTCAAAAATTGTGCATAAAATTCGGTGAACTGGTAAAAGAAAAGGAGACAAAGTTAAAATTAGTAGATTATGGGTGGTATCAAGGAATTATGTTCAATAATTTCATTTCTGAGAGAACACCTTTTAGAAGAATTTTTTTAAGTCGAAAGGTAATTTTCCATTAATTTCGGTGAATTGTGAAGAGAAGTGGCGAAATTTTATTTAGGTAAAAAAACAGCGATATTAAGAAATAAAGTTCAAAAAATTTCATTTTTGAGGGAAAGCCGGTTAGAACTGTAAACAAAAGAGGAGGGATAGTGTTATTTATAGTTGAAATACATAGATATTAAGGGATTAAGTTAAGGATTATTGAAACAATTTCATTTTTTCAATTAGAGCCCGTTAAAGAATTTTTTATTTCTGCCCGAATATTTTCCATTAATTTCGATGAAATGTGAATAGAAGAGCCGACAGAGGTATTTTTAGTTGTAAAACAGCGGTTAGAAGGAATTACGTTAAAAGAATTTCATTTTTGAAATGTTGCATTAAAGTCAGTGAAATGTGATGAGAAAGGCGGAAGAGTTATCCGCCTTTTTCTCTCAGGAATTCTAATTCCTGAGTGAATACAGTGGAATAAAGTTAAAAAGTTGAAAGAATTGCATTTTTGAGAGAACACCTATTAAAAAATTTTTTTATTCACCCAGAAATTTTGTAATTAATTTTAGTGAACTGTGAAGAGAATAGGAGGCATCATTAATTTTAGTTAAAAACAGCGGTATAAATGAATTAAGATGAAAGATATTTCTTTTTTGAAACAACGGCTTTCAGAAAAATTATTTTATTTCCCCTGAAATGTTGCATCAATGTGGGTGTCCTGTGATGAGAAGACGCCACAGAGTTAATTTTAGTTGAAAAGCAGTGGTATAAAGCAATCAATTTTAAAGAAAATCATTTTTGAGAGAACGCCTTCTAGAAGATATTTTTTATTTTTCCCAGAAATTTTGCATTAATTTCGGAGAAATGTGATAAGAAACAGTAAAAGAGTAATTTATGCTGATAAACAGCGATTTAAAGAAAGTAAGTGAAAAGAATTTCATTTTTGAGAGAATGCTTGATAAGGGAATTTGTTTATGTCGCTCAAAAATTTTGCATTAAATTCGGTGAACTGGCAAAAGAAGAGGTGACAAAGTTAAATTTAGTTAACTTTGAGTAGTATCAAGGAATTGTTTTCAACAAATTTCTTTTTTAAGAGATCACCTGTTAGAAGAATTTTTTTAATTCGCCTAGTAATTTTGCATTAATTTCGGTGAATTGTGAAGAGAAGTGGCGACAGATTTTATTTAGTTGAAAACATGGATATTAAGGAATTAAGTTCAAAAAATTTCACTTTTGAGGAAAAGACGGTTAGAAGAATTTTTTTATTTCGACCAGATATTTTGTAATAAATTCGGCGAACTGTTATCAAAAGAGGAGATAGTGTTAATTATAGTTGAAAAACATAGATATTAAGGAATTATGTTAAGGAATTATTGAAACAATTTCATTTTGGAGATACTGCCGGTTAAAGAATTTTTTTATTTCCGCCAGATATTTCGCATTAAATTCGGTGAACTGTTAACAAAAGGAGCGATAGTGTTAATATTAGTTGAAAAACATAGATGTTAAGGAATTACGTTAAGGAATTATTGAAACAATTTCATTTTTGAGATACTGCCGGTTAAAGAATTTTTTTATTTCGACCAGATATTTTGCATTAATTTCGGTGAAATGTGAAAAGAAGAGGCGACAAAGGTATTTTTAGTTGTAAAACAACGGCAAGAACGTTAAAAGAATTTCATTTTAGAATGTTGCATTATTGTCAGTGAAATGTGATGAGAAAGGGCGTAAGAGTTAATATCCGCTTTTTTCTCTCAGGAATTCTAATTCAGTGGTATTAAGTTAAAAAGTAGAATAAATTACATTTTTGAGAGTATGCCTGTTATAATACATTTTTTACTCCCCCCATTAATTTTACTATAATTTCAGTGAACTGTGATGAAAAGAGGCAACACAGTAATTTTCGTTAAAATTTAGCGGTATAAAAGAAATAAGTTGAAAGAATATCATTTTTGAGAGAACGCCTTTTAGAAGATTTTTTTCAATTTTGCCCATATATATTGCATTAAATTTGGTAAAATGTAATAAGAAACGGTGACAATGTAATTTTAGTTGATGAACAGAGGTTATATAAATTTATGTTGAAAGAATTTATTTTCTGAGAGGACACCTGTTCAACCATTTTTTATTCCCCCAGAAATTTTGTAATAAATTTTGGTGAACTGTGAAGAGAATAGGTGACATTGTTAATTTTAGTTGAAAACAGCGATATAAAGGAATTAAGATGAAAGAATTTTTATTTTTAAAACAACGTGTATCAGAAAAATTATTATAATTCTCCCTGAAATGTTGCATCAAAGTCGGTGAACTGTGATGAGAAGACGCCAAAGAGTTAATTTGAGTTGAAAAGCAATGGTATAAAGGAATCAATTTAAAAGAATTTCATTATTGAGAGAACGCCTTCTAGAATATATTTTTTATTTTTCCCAGATATTTTGCATTAATTTCGGGTAAATTTGATAAGAAATGGTAAAAGAGTAATTTAAGCTGAAAAACAGCGATTTAAAGAAAGTAAGTGTAAAGAATTTCATTTTTGAGAGAATGCCTGTTAAGGGAATTTTTTATTTCGCTCAAAAATTTTACATAAAATTCGGTAAACTGGTAAAAGAAGAGGAGACAAAGTTAACTTTAGTATGATGGGTGGTATCAAGGAATTATGTTCAACCAATTTCATTTTTGAAAGAACACTTTTTTTAATTCGACCAGTAATTTTGCATCAATTTCCGTGAATTGTGTTGAGAGGTGGCACAGATGTTATTTTATTAAAAAACAGCGATATTAAGGAATTAAGTTCAAAAAATTTCATTTTCGAGGGAGAGCCGGTTAGAAGTTTTTTTATTTCGCCCAGATATTTTGCATTAAATTTGTTGAAATATGATAAGAAACGGTGATAATGAAATTTTAGTTCATTAACAGGTGTTATAATAATTTAAGTTGAAAGAATTTTATTTCTAAGAGAACACCTGTTAAACCATTTTTTTATTCGCCCAGAAGTTTTGTACTTAATTTTGGTGAACTGCGAAGAGAATTGGTGACATTGTTAATTTTAATTGAAAGCAGCGGTTATAATAATTTAAGTTGAAAGAATTTCATTTTGGATAGAACACCTGTTAAAAGAATTTTTTTATTGGCCCAAAAATTTTGTAAATAATTTCGGTGAACTGTGAAGAGAATAGGTGAATTAGTTAATTTTAGTTGAAAACAATGGTATAAAGGAATTAGGATAAAAGAATTTTTATTTTTGATACAACGCCTTTCAGAAAAATTATTTTATTTCTCCCTGAAATATTGCATCAATGTCGGTGTCCTGTGATGAGAAGAGGCGACAGTGTTAATTTTAGTTGAAAAGCAGTGGTGTAAAGCAATCCATTTTTAAGAAGATTTTTTTGAGAGAACGCCTTCTAGAAGATATTTTTTATTTTTTCCAGAAATTTTGCATTAATTTCGGATAAATGTGATAAGAAACGGTGACAGAGTAATTTAAGTTAAGGAAAGTTGCGACAGATTTTATTTAGTTAAAAAAATCCGACATTAAGAATTTAGGTTCAAAAAATTTCATTATTGGGGGAGAGTCTTTTAGAAAAATTTTTTTATTTCGGCCAGATATTTTGCATTAAATTTGGTGTAATGTGAACAGAAACGGTGACAATGTAATTTTAGTTGATGAACAGCGATTATAATAATTTAAATTGAATGAATTTCATTTTTGATAGAACACCTGTTAAAATAATTTTTTTATTGCCCCAGAAATTTTGTAATTAATTTCGGTGAACTATGAAGAGAATAGGTGACTTAGTTAATTTTAGTTGAAAACAATGGTATAAAGGAATTAAGATGAAAAAATTTTTATTTTTGAAACAACGCCTCTCAGAATAATTATTTTATTTCTCCCTTAAATGTTGCATCAATGTCGTAGAATTGGGATGAGAAGACGCGACAGAGTTAATTATAGAGGAAAAGCAGTGGTGTAGAGCCTTCAATTTTAAAGAATATCATTTTTGAGAGAACGCCTTCTAGAAGATATTTTTTATTCTTCCCAGATGTTGTTTCTTATCAAATTTCTGTGAAATTTGATAAGAAACGGTAAAAGAGTAATTAAGGATGATAAACAGCGATTTAATGAAAGTAAGTGAAAAGAATTTCATTTTTGGTAGAATGCCTGTTAAGGAAATTTTTTTACTTCACTCAAACATTTTGCATAAAATTCGGTGATTTTGCATTAATTTCGGAGAAATGTGATAAGAAACAGTAAAAGAGTAATGTATGCTGATAAACAGCGATTTAAAGAAAGTAAGTGAAAAGAATTTCATTTTTGAGAGAATGCTTGATAAGGGAATTTGTTTATGTCGCTCAAAAATTTTGCATTAAATTCGGTGAACTGGCAAAAGAAGAGGTGACAAAGTTAAATTTAGTTAACTTTGAGTAGTATCAAGGAATTGTTTTCAACAAATTTCATTTTTAAGAGATCACCTGTTAGAAGAATTTTTTTAATTCGCCTAGTAATTTTGCATTAATTTCGGTGAATTGTGAAGAGAAGTGGCGACAGATTTTATTTAGTTGAAAACATGGATATTAAGGAATTAAGTTCAAAAAATTTCACTTTTGAGGAAAAGACGGTTAGAAGAATTTTTTTATTTCGACCAGATATTTTGTAATAAATTCGGCGAACTGTTATCAAAAGAGGAGATAGTGTTAATTATAGTTGAAAAACATAGATATTAAGGAATTATGTTAAGGAATTATTGAACACAGTAATTTTCGTTAAAATTTAGCGGTATAAAAGAAATAAGTTGAAAGAATATCATTTTTGAGAGAACGCCTTTTAGAAGATTTTTTCTATTTTGCCCATGTATATTGCATTAAATTTGGTAAAATGTAATAAGAAACGGTGACAAAGTAATTTTAGTTGATGAACAGAGGTTATATAAATTTATGTTGAAAGAATTTATTTTCTGAGAGGACACCTGTTCAACCATTTTTTATTCGCCCAGAAATTTTGTAATAAATTTTGGTGAACTGTGAAGAGAATAGGTGACATTGTTAATTTTAGTTGAAAACAGCGATATAAAGGAATTAAGATGAAAGAATTTTTATTTTTAAAACAACGTGTTTCAGAAAAATTATTATATTTCTCCCTGAAATGTTGCATCAAAGTCGGTGAACTGTGATGAGAAGACGCCAAAGAGTTAATTTGAATTGAAAAGCAATGGTATAAAGGAATCAATTTAAAAGAATTTCATTATTGAGAGAACGCCTTCTAGAATATATTTTTTATTTTTCCCAGATATTTTGCATTAATTTCGGTGAAATTTGATAAGAAATGGTAAAAGAGGAATTTAAGCTGAAAAACAGCGATTTAAAGAAAGTAAGTGTAAAGAATTTCATTTTTGAGAGAATGCCTGTTAAGGGAATTTTTTATTTCGCTCAAAAATTTTACATAAAATTCGGTAAACTGGTAAAAGAAGAGGAGACAAAGTTAACTTTAGTATGATGGGTGGTATCAAGGAATTATGTTCAACCAATTTCATTTTTGAAAGAACACTTTTTTTAATTCGACTTTTAATAGATATTAAGGAATTTTGTTAAGGAATTATTGAACACAGTAATTTTCGTTAAAATTTAGCGGTATAAAAGAGCTAAGTTGAAAGAATATCATTTTTGAGAGACCGCCTTTATGAAGATTTTTTTTCTAATTCGTCCAGATATTTTTCATTAAATTTGGTGAAATGTGATAAGAAACGGAGACAAAGTAATTTTAGTTGATGAACAGAGGTTATAATAATTTTAGTTGAAAGAATTTTATTTCTGAGAGAACACCTGTTAAACCATTTTTTTATTCACCCAGAAATTTTGTAATTAATTTTGGTGAACTGTGAAGAGAATAGGTGACATTGTTAATTTTAATTGAAAACAGCGGTATAAAGGAATTGTGATGAAAGAATTTTTATTTTTGAAACAACGCCTTTCAGAAAACTTATTATATTTCTCCCTGAAATGTTGCATCAATGTCGATGAATTGTGATGAGTAGACGCGACAGAGTTAATTTTAGTTGAAAAGCAGTGGTGTAGAGCCATCTTTTTTAAAGAAGATCATTTTTGAGAGAACGCCTTCTAGAAGATATTTTTTTATTTCCCAAATATTTGTCATTAATTTCGGTGAAATGTGATAGGAAAGTTGCCTTAAAGTAAGTTTGAAAAGTAAAAGAGTAATTTAGGCTGATAAACAGCGATTTAAAGTAGGTAAGTGAAAAGAATTTCATTTTTGGGAGAATACCTGTTATGGAAATTTATTTATTTCGCTCAAACATTTTGCATAAAATTCGGTGAACTGGTAAAAGAAGATGACACAAAGTTAAATTTAGTTGATTATGGGTGGTATCAAGGAAGTATGTTCAACTAATTTCATTTTTGAGAGAACACCTGATAGAAGAATTTTTTTAATACGACCAGTAATTTTGCATCAATTTCCGTGAATTGTGCAGAGAAGTGGCGACAGATTTTATCTTATTAAAAAACAGCGATATTAAGAAATAAAGTTCAAAAAATTTCATTTTTGAGGGAAAGCCGGTTAGAAGAATTTTTTTATGTCCACCAGATATTTTGCACTAAATTCGGCGAACTGTTAACAAAAGAGGCGATAGTGTTAATTATAGTTGATAAACATAGATATTAAGAAATATAGTTAAGGAAATCGAAACAATTTCATTTTTGAGATACTGCCGGTTAAAGAATTTTTTTATTTCTGCCAGAAATTTTGCATTACTTTCGGTGAAATGTGAAAAGATGAGGCAACAGAGGTATTATTAGTTGAAATACATATAGGAAATATATATATACATATATGCAAGAAACAGTTACGTTAAAAGAAATTTATTTTTGACATGTTGCATTAATATCAGTGAAATGTGATGAGAAAGCGCGAAAGAGTTGATATCCGCCTTTTCCTCTCAGGAATTCTAATTACTTAGAGAATACAGTGGTATAAAGTTAAAAAATGCGATATTTAGGAATTATGTTAAAAAATTTCATTTATGAGAGAACACCTGTTAAAATAAATTTTTTACTCCGCCCATAAAGTTAACAATAATTTCAGTGAACTGTGATGAAAAGAGGCGACACAGTTATTTTAGTTAAAATTTAGCGGTATAAAAGAAATAAGTTTAAAGAATATCATTTTCGAGAGATCGCCTTTTAGAAGATTTTTTTTTATTTCAGCCAGATATTTTGCATTAAATTTGGTGAAATGTGATAAGAAACGGTGACAAAGTAATTTTAGTTGATGAACAGCGGTTATAATAATTTAAGTTGAAAGAATTTTATTTCTGACAGAACACCTGTTAAAAGAATTTTTTTATTCGCCCAGAAATTTTGTAATTATTTTGGTGAACTGTGAAGAGTATAGGTTACATTGTTAATTTTAGTTGAAAACAGCAGGAATAAAGGAATTAAGACGGAAGAATTTTTATTTTTTAAACAACGCCTTTCAGAAAAATTATTTTTTTTCTCCCTGAAATGTTGCATCAATGTCTGTCAACTGTGATGAAAAGACGCCAAAAAGATAATTTGAGTTGAAAAGCAGTGGTATAAAGCAATCAATTTAAAAGAATTTCATTTTTGAGAGAACGACTTCAAGAAGATATTTTTTATTTTTCCAGAAATTTTGCATTAATTTCGTTGAAATGTGATCAGAAACAGTAAAAGAGTATTTTAACGTGATAAACAGCGTCTAAATGAAAGTAAGTGAAAATAATTTCATTTTTGAGAGAATTCCTGTTAAGGGAATTTTTTTGTTCGCTCAAAAATGTTGCATAAAATTCGGTGAACTGGTAAAAGAAAAGGAGACAAAGTTAAAATTAGTAGATTATGGGTGGTATCAAGGAATTATGTTCAATAATTTCAATTCTGAGAGAACACCTTTTAGAAGAATTTTTTTAAGTCGAAAGGTAATTTTGCATTAATTTCGGTGAATTGTGAAGAGAAGTGGCGAAATTTTATTTAGTTAAAAAAACAGCGATATTAAGAAATAAAGTTCAAAAAATTTCATTTTTGAGGGAAAGCCGGTTAGAGAGAATACAATGGAATAAAGTTAAAAAGTTGAAAGAATTGCATTTTTGAGAGAACTCCTATTAAAAACATTTTTTATTCACCCTGAAATTTTTTAATTAATTTTTGTGAACTGTGAAGAGAATAGGAGGCATCTTTAATTTTAGTTAAAAAAGCGGTATAAATGAATTAAGATTAAAGAATTTTCATTTTTTAAACAACGGCTTTCAGAAAAATTATTTTATTTCCCCGGAAATGTTGCATCAATGTGGGTGTCCTGTGATGAGAAGACGCCACAGAGTTAATTTTAGTAGAAAAGCAGTGGTATAAAGCAATTAATTTTAAAGAAGATCATGTTTGAGAGAACGCCTTCTAGAAGATATTTTTTATTTTTCCCAGAAATTTTGCATTAATTTCGGAGAAATGTGATAAGAAACAGTAAAAGAGTAATTTATGCTGATAAACAGCGATTTAAAGAAAGTAAGTGAAAAGAATTTCATTTTTGAGAGAATGCTTTATAAGGGAATTTTTTTATGTCGCTCAAAAATTTTGCATAAAATTCGGTGAACTGGCAAAAGAAGAGGTGACAAAGTGAAATTTAGTTAATTTTGAGTGGTATCAAGGAATTGTTTTCAACAAACTTCATTTTTAAGAGATCACCTGTTAGAAGAATTTTTTTAAATCGCCTAGTAACTTTTTAATCAATTTCGGTGAATTGTGAAGAGAAGTAGCGACAGATTTTATTTAGTTAAAAAACATCGATAATAAGTAATTAAGTTCAAAAAATTTCATTTTTGAGGGAGAGCCGGTTAGAAGAATTTTTTTATTTCGACCAGATTTTTTGCATTAAATTCGGTGAACTGTTAACAAAAGAGGCGATAGTGTTAATTATAGTTGAAAAACATAGATATGAAGAAATAAAGTTAAGGAAATCGAAACAATTTCATTTTTGAGATACTGCCGGTTAAAGAATTTTTTTATTTCTGCCAGAAATTTTGCATTAATTTCGGTGAAATGTGAATAGATGAGGCAACAGAGGTATTTTTGGTTGAAATACATATAGGAAATATATATATACATATATACAAGAAGGAATTACGTTAAAAGAATTTCATTTTTGAAATGTTGCATTAATGTCAGTGAAATGTGATGAGAAAGACGGAAGAGTAATCCCCATTTTTCTCTCAGGAATTCTAATTCCTGAGAGAATACAGTGGAATAAAGTTAAAATGTTGAAAGAATTGCATTTTTGAGAGAACACCTATTAAAAAATTTTTTTATTTACCCAGAAATTTTGTAATTAATTTTGGTGAGCTGTGAAGAGAATTGGTGACATTGTTAATTTTAGTTGAAAACAGTGGTGTAAAGGAATTACGAATACAGAATTTTTTTTTTTTTGAAACAATCCCTTTCATAAAACATATTTTAATTCTCCCTGAAATATTGCATCAATGTCGGTGAACTGTGATGAGAAGACGCCATAGAGTTAATTTTAATTGAAAAATTGCAGAATAAAAGAATAAAGTTGCAAGAACTTCATTTTATAGAGATCGCTTGTTACAAGAATGTTTTTTTTCGCCCAAAAAATTTCCATTAATTTCGGTGAACTGTGAATAAAACAGCCGAGAGAGTTAATTATAGTTGAAAAAAGGGGAATTAAAGAATAAAAATGTAAAAATTTCATTTTTGAGAGAACGCCAGTAAGAATAATTTTTTATTTCGCCCACAAACTTTACATCAATGACGGTGAACTGTGATGAGAAGGGGCGATATATTTAATTTTAGATGAAAAATTACGGTTCAAAGGATTTAACTTGAAAGAATTTCATTTTTGAAAGAGTGCGTGTTACAACATTTTTTTTTATTAACTACACATTAATTTCGGTGAATTGTGAAGAGAAGATGCGACAGAAATAATTTAAGTTGAGAAGTAGTGGTATAAAGTAATCAATTTAAAAGAATTTCATTTTTGAGAGAACGCCTTCTAGAAGATATTTTTTATTTTTCCCAGAAATGTTGCATTAATTTCGGTGAAATGTGATAATAAAGTTGATAAAAAAGGTGAAAAATGTGATAAAATAGAGAGAATGGAATTCTTTTCTTGTAACCTCGGTGAATTGTGAAGAGAAGTGGCGACAGATTGTATTTAGTTAAAAAACAGCATTATTAAGGAATTAAGTTCAAAAAATTTCATTTTTGAGGGAGAGCCAGGTAGAACAATTTTTTTCTTTCGATTAGATATTTTTCATTAAATTCGGCGAACTGTTAACAAAAGAGGCGATAGTGGTAATTATAGTAGAAAAATATAAATAAGGGATTTTTTTATTTTCTCTCAAACATTTTGCATAAAATCCGGTGGACTGGTAAAAGAAGTGGAGAAAAAGTTAAATTTAGTTGATTATGGGTGCTATCAAGGAATTATGTTCAACTAATTTCATTTTTGCGAGAACACCTGTTAGAAGAATTTTTTGAATTCAACCAGTAATTTTGCATCAATTTCAGTGAATTGTGAAGAGAAGTGGCGACAGATTTTATTTAGTTAAAAAACGGCGATATTAAGGAATTAAGTTCAAAAAATTTCATTATTGAAGGGGAGCCAGTTAGAAGAATTTTTTTATTTCGACCAGATATTTTGCCTTAAATTCGGCGAACTGTTAACAAAAAGACGAAAGTGTTAATTGTAGTTGAAAAACATAGATATTAAGGAATTAAGTTAAGGAATTATTGAAACAATTTCATTTTTGAGATACAGCCGGTTAAAGAATATTTTTATTTCTGCCAGATTTTGCATTAATTTCGGTGAAATGTGAATAGAAGAGGCGACAGAGGTATTTTTAGTTAAAAAGCAGCGGTAAGAAGGAATTACGTTAAAAGAATTTCATTTTCGAAATGTTGCATTAATGTCAGTTAAATGCGATGAGAAAAGGCGAAAGAGTTAATATCCGCCTTTATCTCTCAGGAATTCTAATTCCTGAGAGAATACAGTGGTATAAAGTTACAAAGTTGAAAGTATTACATTTTTTAGAGAACGCCTGTTAGAATAAAGTTTTTGCTCCGCCCATAAATATTACAATAATTTCAGAGAACTATGATGAAAAGAGGCGACACAGTTATTTTAGTTAAAATTTAGCGGTAAAAAAATAATAATTTGAAAGAATATCATTTTTGAGATAACGCCTTTTAGAAGATTTTTGCATTGAAATTGGTGAAATGTGATAAGAAACGGTGACAAAGTAATTTTAGTTGATGAACAGCGGATATAATAATTTAAGTTGAAAGGATTTTATTTCTGAGAGAACACCTGTTAAAAGAATTTTTTTATTCGCCCAGAAAATTTGTAATTAATTTTGGTGAGCTGTGAAGAGAATTGGTGACATTGTTAATTTTAGATGAAAACAGCGGTATAAAGGAATTACGATGAAAAAATTTCATTTATGAAAGAACGCGTATTACAACAATTTCTTTTATTAACCATGAATCTACGCATTAATTTCGGTGAATTGTGAAGAGAACAGGCGACAGAAATGATTTTATTATTAAAACGCATTTAAGAAATATTGTTTTATTTCTCTCTGAAATGTTGCATCAATGTCGGTGAACAGTGATGAGAAGACGCCACAGAGTTTATTTTAGTTGAAAAGCAGTGGTAAAAAGCAATCAATTTAAAAGAATTTAAGTTGATAAACAGCCATTTAACGAAAGTAAATGAAAAGAATTTCATTTTTGGGTAAATGCCTGTTAAGGGAATTTATTTATTTCGCTCTAAAATCCTGCATTAAATTTGGTGAAATGTGATAAGAAACAGTGACAAAGTAATTTTAGTTGATGAACAGCGGTTATAAAAATTTTAATTGAAACAATATTATTTCTGAGAGAACACCTGTTAAAAGAATTTTTTTATTCGCACAGATATTTTGCATTAATTTCGGTGAAATGTGATAAGAAACGGTGACAGAGTAATTTAAGTTGATAAACAGTGATTTAAAGAAAGTAAGTGAAAAGAATTTCATTTTTGACAGAATGACTGTTAAGGGAATATTTTTATTTCGCTAAAAACTTTGCATAAAATTCGGTGAACTGGGAAAAGAAGAGGGGGCAAAGTTAAATTTAGTTGATTATGAGTGGTATCAAGGAATTATGTTCAACTAATTTCATTTTTGACGGAACACCTGTTAGAAGAATTTCTTTAAGTCACCTAGTATTTTGCATTAATATCGGTGAAATGGTAAGAGAAGAGGCGACAGATTTTATTTAGTCAAAAAACAGCGATATTAAGGAAATAAGTCGAAAAAATTATATTTTTGAGGAGGAGCCGGTTTGAAGAATTTTTTTATTTCGACCAGATATTTTTCATTAAATTTGGTGAAATGTGATAAGAAACGGTGTCAAAGTAATTTTAGTTGAAAACAGCGGTATGCAGGAATTAAGATAAAAGAATTTTTATTTTTGAAACAACGCCTTTCAGAAAAATTATTATATTTCCCCAATTCTCTATTAGTTGAAAAGCAGTGGTGTAGAGCTATCTTTTTTAAAGAAGATCATATTTGAGAAAACGCCTTCTAGAAGATATTTTTTATTTTTCTCAGACATTTTGCATTAATATCGGTGAAATGTGATAAAAAACGGTAAAAGAGTAATTTAAGCTAATAAACGGATTTAAAGAAATTAAGTGAAGAGAATTTCATTTTTGAGAGAATGAAATTCTTTTCTTTTTATTTCCGTGAAATGTGAAGAGAAGTAGCGACAGATTTTATTTAGTTAAAAACAGCAATATTAAGGAATTAAGTTCAAAAAATTTCATTTTTAAGGTCGAGCCTGGTAGTAGAATTTTTTTATTTCGATTAGATATTTTGCATTAAATTCGGCGAACTGTTAACAAAAGAGGCAATAGTGTTAATTATAGTAGAAAAACATAGATAAGGGAATTTTTTATTTCTCTCAAACATTTTGCATAAAATTCGGTGAACTGGTAAAAGAAGAGGAGAAAAAGTTATATTTAGTTGATTATAGGTGGTATCAAGGAATTATGTTCAACTAATTTCATTTTTGAGAGAACACCTGTTAGAAGAATTTTTATAAGTCGCCCAGTAATTTTGCATTAATTTCCGTCAATTGTGATGAGAAGAGGAGATGGATTTTATTTAGTTAAAAAACATCGATATAAAGGAATTAAGTTCAAAAAATTTCATTTTTGAAGGAGAGCCGGTTAGAAGAATTCTTTATTTCGACCAGATATTTTGCATTAAATTCGTTGAAATAATAAATAAAGAGGCGATAGTGTTAATTTTAGTTGAAAAACAGAAATTTAGGAATTAATTTAAGGAATTATTGAAACAATTTCATTTTTGAGATACTGCCGGTTAAAGAATTTTTTTATTTCTGCCAGAAATTTTGCATTATTTTCGGTGTATGTGAATAGAAGAGGCGACACAGGTATTTTTAGTTGAACGCCACAGAGTTAATTTTAGTTAAAAAGCAGTGGTATAAAGCAATATATTTAAAAGAATTTCTTTTTTGAGAGAACGCCTTCTAGAAGATATTTATTATTTTCCCGGAAATTTACATTAATTTCGGTGAAATGTAAAAGAAACGGTAAAAGAGTAATTAATGCTGATAAACAGCGATTTAAAGAAAGTAAGTGTAAAGAATTTCAATTTGAGAGAATGCCAGTTAAGGGATTTATTATTTCGCTCAATAATTTTACATAAAATTTGGTGAACTGGTAAATGAAGAGGAGACAAAGTAAATGTAGTTGATTATGGGTGGTACCAAGGAATAATTTTCAAATAATTTCATTTTTGAAAGCACACCTGTTAGAGAATTTTTTTAAGTCGACCTGTAATTTTGCATTAATTTCGGTGAATTGTGAAGAGAAGTGGCGACAGATTTTATTTTATTAAATAACAGCGATATTAAGGAATTAAGTTCAAAAAATTTAATTTTTGAGGGAGTGCTTGTTAGAAGAATTTTTTTATTTCGCCTAGATATTTTGCACATAATTTGGTGAGATATGATAAGAAACGGTGATAATGTAATTTAAGTTAATGAACAGCGGTTATAATAATTTAAGTTGAAAGAATTTCATTTCTGAAAGAACACCTGTTAAAAGAATTTTTTTATTGGCCCAGAAATTTTGTAATTAATTTTGGTGAACTCTGAAGAGAATAGGAGACAGTTAATTTTAGTTGAAAACAATGGTATAAAAGAATTAAGATGAAAGAATTTATAGTTTTGAAACAACGCCTTTCAGAAAAATTATTTTATTTTTCCCTGAAATGTTGCATCAATGTCGTAGAACTTGGATGAAAGACGCGACATAGTTAATTTTAGTTGAAAAGCAGTGGTGTAAAGCAATCAATTTTAAAGGTCTTTTTTGAGAGAACGCCTTCTAGAAGATATTTATTATTTTCCCGGAAATTTACATTAATTTCGGTGAAATGTAAAAGAAACGGTAAAAGAGTAATTAAAGCTGATAAACAGCGATTTAAAGAAAGTAAGTGAAAAGAATTTCATTTTTGGGAGAATGCCTATTTAAAGAATTTTTCTATTTCGCTCAAACATTTTACATAAAATTCGGTGAACTGAAAATGAAGAGGAGACAAAGTTAAATTTAGTAGATTATGGGTGGTATCAAGAAATTATGTTCAACTAATATCATTTTTCAGAAAACACCTGTTAAAAGAATTTTGAATTTTGAAAGAATAACATTTTTGAGAGAACGCCGTTACAAGAATGTTTTTATTTCGCTGGCGTATTTAGCATTAATTTCGGTAAGCTGCGATAAGATACGGTGACAGAGATAATTTTAGTTAAATATTGCGGTGTAGGGGAATTAAGTAAAAGAATTTCATTTATGAGAGAACGCCTGTTATAAGGATATTTTTATTTTGCCCAGAAAATTTGCATTAATTTCAAGAAACTGCCTGGAAAAGGGGCAACAGAGTTAATTTTTGTGAAAAACTGGTTCATAAAAGAATAACGTTGTAAGAATTTCATTTTTGAGAGAACGGCTGTTATAAGAATTTTTTAAATTCGTAAATAAATGTTTCATTAAATTCCGTGAACTGTGAAAAAAAGTGGTGCCAGATTTATTTTCGTTAATAAACATTTTTCGATATTATGGATTTAAGTTGAAAGATTTTCAATTTTGAGAGAAGAATTTTTTTATTTTGCCCGGAAATTTTGCAAAAATGTCGTTGAACTGTCAGGAGAAGAGGCGACAGAAATGATTCTGGTTGAAAAACAGTGGTAAAAAAGAATTAATGTGAAAGAATTTCATTTTTGAGAGAACGCCTTTTAGATGGTATTTTTTATTTTTCCCAGTAATTTTGCATTAATTTCGGTGTAATGTGAAAAGAAACGGTGACGGAGTAATTTAATTTGATAAACAGTGGTTTAATAAAATTAAGTCGAAAGACATTCATTTTTGAGAGATCACCTTTTATAAGGATAATTTTATTTCGCCCAGAAAATTTGCTTCAATTTTGGTGAACTGTGATGAGAAGAGGTGACAGAGTTAATTTTAAATTCAAAAACGGTATAAAGGAATTTAATTGGATAAATTTGATTTTTGAGAGAACACCTGTATGAATGATTATTTTGCTTCGTCCAGAACTTTTCCATTAATTTCGGTGAACTGTGATGAGAAGACGTGACAGAGTTAATTTTTGTTAAAAGAAAGTGGTATAAAGTAATTAAGTTGGAAGTACTTAATTTTTGAGAAACGCCTGTTAGAAGAATTTTTTTTATTTCGTCCAGAAATTTGCATTAAAGTATTAGTGAAATTAGATAAGAAAGGTTAACAGAGTTAATTTTAGCCATTAATAGCGGTTTAAAGAAATTAACTTGAATGTATTTTATTTTTGAGAGAACGCGTGTTTAGAGAATTATTTAATTCGCTCAGAAATTTTTCATAAATTTGGGTGAATTGTGAAGAGAAAATGCGACAGAGTTAATTTTTATTAATTGAAGCGGTACAAAGGAATTGAGATGAAAGAATTTCATTTTTGAGAGAATGCCTGTTAGAAGAATTTTTTTATGTAGCTCAGAAGTTTTGCATTAGTTTCGGTCAACTGTGATGAGAAAAAGCGATACAGTTAATTTTAATTGAAAAAGCGGTGTAAAGTTAAAAAGTTGAAAGAATTTCATTTTTGAGAGAACGCCTGTTAGAATAAATTTTTTGCTCCGCCCATATATTTTACAATATATCCTGTGAACTGTGATGAAAAGAGGTGACACAGTTATTTTAGTTAAAATTTAGCGGTAAAAAAGAAATAAGTTGAAAGAATATCATTTATGAGAGAACGCCTTTTATAAGAATTTTTTTATTTCGCCCAGATATTTAGCATTAAATTTGGTGAAATGTGATAAGAAACGGTGACAAAGTAATTTTAGTTGATGATCAGCGGTAATAATAATTTAAGTTGAAAGAATTTTATTTCTGAGAGAACACCTGTTAAAAGATTTTTTTTATTCAACCAGAAATTTTGCAATAAATTTTGGTGAACAGTGAAGAAAATAGGTGACATTGTTAATTTTAGTTCAAAACAGCGGTATAAAGGAATTCAGATGAAAGAATTTATATTTTTGAAAAAACGCATTTAAGAAATATTATTTTATTTCTCTCTGAAATGTTGCATCAATGTCGGTGAACAGTGATGAGAAGACGCCCCAGAGTTAATTTTAGTTGAAAATCAGTCGTAAAAAGCAATCAATTTAAAAGAATTTCATTTTTGAGAGAACGCCTACTAGAAGATATTTTTTATTTTTCCCAGAAATTTTGCATTAATTTCGGTGAAATGTGATAAGAAACGGTAAAAGAGTAATTTAATTTGATAAACAGCGATTTAACGAAAGTAAATGAAAAGAATTTCATTTTTGGGTAAATGCCTGTTAAGGGAATTTATTTATTTCGCTCTAAAATCCTGCATTAAATTTGGTGAAATGTGATAAGAAACAGTGACAAAGTAATTTTAGTTGATGAACAGCGGTTATAAAAATTTTAATTGAAACAATATTATTTCTGAGAGAACACCTGTTAAAAGAATTTTTTTATTCGCACAGATATTTTGCATTAATTTCGGTGAAATGTGATAAGAAACGGTGACAGAGTAATTTAAGTTGATAAACAGTGATTTAAAGAAAGTAAGTGAAAAGAATTTCATTTTTGACAGAATGACTGTTAAGGGAATATTTTTATTTCGCTAAAAACTTTGCATAAAATTCGGTGAACTGGGAAAAGAAGAGGGGGCAAAGTTAAATTTAGTTGATTATGAGTGGTATCAAGGAATTATGTTCAACTAATTTCATTTTTGACGGAACACCTGTTAGAAGAATTTCTTTAAGGGGGCTGTATACTCCGGGCGAAAAGCGTCTTTTAGTTCTCGAATCCGCCACGACCTTGGAGATCCCCTCGGTTCTCCGCCAGCCTTTGGCGAGCCTATCCACCTTCCCCTCCATTCCCCACCCCACAGAAAAACGTGCTCTGCTGATAAGGTGACGAGAGTAGGGGAAAGTCAGTGGCGGTCTGGCTAGTTCGGTGATAGACGAGGGCCTCCGGCGCGAGGCGGCTTAGAGGGGCCCCTGACTGGGGGTGACAACAATATTAGCAAAGACAGTGGTTAGTCTACCATCGCGCCTCACGACAACTGACTCACTCGACAGCTAATTGCCCTCCAACCAGGCTATACCCAACATGTCGTTCATTTTTTTATTCGCCGTAACTTTCACAAAACGTGAAATACAGAAATCTAATTTAATGTAAATTCCTTTTTACATCTTAGGAACTGAATATTGCTTGCGATGCAGTAATTAAAATGCTTGGTGCTTCATGAAAAAATATTGAAAATGGTCTGCGGTCCGCTGGACCCCAATGTGTATTTCATGGTAAATTTTGAGACATATCGAATAAATCATATAGCATTGTGTATCTCCTTTTTTACTGTTAATGTATTTGTAGATATAGTATTTAATCATTTTAATTATTTAAAAACAATATTTTTAATTTTTTAAACTATTATAGGATATTTGGTACCATCGAAGATATTTCGGGAATTATCCAATTTTCCTGCATTCTCATTTGAAATTTAGAAGTGAAATGTGAATAGAAAAACTTTACGTGCATGAAGCGTAGTTTAGCAGCATTGAAGATTATTTCTTGGTTTTTCGATCCTAAATAATGCCTTATAATAATTTGGCGTTCGTCATCATTTGGATATTTTATGTAATGGAAACTGTAAAGGGGATTATATACACAGCTATAGACTGCAACCTTTTCGGGACTTGCACTTGTCACAGAATGGCAATGAGCTGGCGCCTCGGAGAGCACACGGGAATTCACAACTAGGGCCCGGGAATATGCTGGGAAGGGAATGTCCTCAAAATTCATAAAGGGAGTAGGCATTTCTTACAAGTAGTGGCTGGCGACCCGAAGCCCATATACGTCAAAATCTGTGGAAAAAGAGAGGATAAGTCAATTGCTGGTCATTTCAGCTCGAGACCAATTGGTAGCCTGCACATTTCTATAGCGAGTCGGTGCTGCGTTAGAGATGTCTTCCTCGTCGCGATTCTACATGAGGCGTGATGAAGATATTCGTCAGGCATTGCTGGTGTTAAAAGAGGAGGAGCAGGAAGGGATGGGGGTAATTCGTCAGGCAGTGATGTAGATTCCGCACATGAGCAATCGGATTCGGAGAGTGAGGAAGATTGCGCGGATGCAGATAGAGACAGCGGTAGTAGCGGAGAACCTTTATAAGACGAAAGTGTACCAGCGACAAAGCGACCAAGAGGGAGCCAGGCGAATAGAGGCAGAAAGGCAACCTACAAACCTGCGAGGGAAAGACGGTTCTTGTTGCCGGGAAAAAGAGACCAAAAGACGATGAACTATTTTCCACCTAATGTTTTCAGAACTAAAGACTTTATTTATTTATCGCTAGATTTCGCTCTGTAAATGAATTTCCCGGTCGGTTCATAACGATTGTTTTCGATGCGTGCTTCCGAATACCTCTAACTAAATTAGCACCTACTCTTTCTCATGAACTTTAATTCTGATTTTAGCATCTTTACCTAAACCTTAAATGGTAAAATAACCGTGCAATGATTATTTTTTGTTATGTCACGATTTTGAATACTGTCCGAAGACCCTGAAAGTCGATGGATATTATTGATATTACACTTATTTTATTTTTCTTTCTTTTTTGTATTTTGGAGAAGGAAACAGTAAAATTTGATTTCAGAACAACCCGGACCAAAAGGCGCAACGAGTGATATCAAAACTCCTCACCAAATTCGACAGTTATTATTTGATAGAGCTTTGCGAAATTTAATATCGATGCACAGAAATGAGGAAATATAACGGCAGCGCTTAGAGATTTAAGTTCCCAATCGTATCATAGTGATGTAGATATTGAGGAGATGGAGGCATTTTTTTGGACTTTAGTATTTTTCTGGGGTGCAGAAGACGTGCAACATTATGCTGTATGAGCTGTTATAAACTGAGTTTGCATACAATATATCAATGTACCACTCCGCTACAGTGTCTCCGGTTTCTGTTGTCAACACTGCGTTTTGATTACTTCAAGATTGCAGGGCAGGGTGATCGATCAATGTTCATCAATTCTTGAAATTTGAGAAGACATGGTGGATAATTGTAGGAATTATTACACAGCCCATGAATACCGCACGGTTGACGAACAACGCTAAAAATTCTACAGATTGATGGGCATGCAGTGCAGCAACGAGAAGGAAGGTTCGACGTAACTTATGCCCGAGTGAAAGGGAAATAAAAATGAGACATCTATGCTCATTGTGCAGCACTCCCATGTGCATAGAAGTTATCTGCGTACTGCCTGTACTGGAGTGAAAAATCAACTTCTTTCCAGTACAATGTGAATATTTATATTTATTACGCAAAGAACTATAAATTTATAAGCATTTTAATTGACATTATAAGTGTTTATGAAATTTTCGAAAAAATCACTGAAAAATTAAACTTGAAAAATACGCTTCTTTCATATGTTGTAATAAACATATTTTTGGAGAAAAACTATTAAAAACGAAAGTCTTCATACACTTCAAAGTCTTATCCTTAAGTAACTAACGGCATTTCTCGGTATTGTCAAAACATGAGCAACAGAAAATAAATTTCGATTTGATGTATTTCTGAGAGATTTTCTAAGTTTTCAAATTAAAAAGGTATTT
Organism: Platycnemis pennipes; assembly: GCA_933228895.1. NCBI lineage: Eukaryota > Metazoa > Arthropoda > Insecta > Odonata > Platycnemididae > Platycnemis > Platycnemis pennipes. The sequence goes on along the minus strand of OW121854.1, from coordinate 117,870,459 downwards.
TTTACTGCGTTATATATTTTTTTAAATAAAATATTTCAACTCATTGATATTAAAAAGGCTTCACATGAATGATATTTGACATCTTCCTCAATGAAATATAGCAAAAATCTGAAATAAAAAAAATTATAACTCATGGGGTCCGCAGGACACCAGTGTGCACTTTATGATTCTCTTAGTAAGTGTGCATTTCTAAGGTTAAAAGTGGTGATAGGGAGCACCCACATAACTACCGACCTATATCCCTCACATCCATTTCGTGCAAAGTCTTGGAACATATAATTGTCGGTTCAGTCATGGGGCATCTAGATAACCAGAATTTATTGTCCTATGTTCAGTATGGTTTCCGGAAGATAAGATCATGTGAAACTCAACTTGCTCTCTTTTCCCACGATATTTTAGTTTATGGAGAAAGTAATATCCAGTGGTTGCAATATTTTTCGATTTCAAGAAAGCTTTTGACAAGGTGTCTCATAGCAAACTAATTTTGATATTAAAATCTTATGGGATAGACAGTAATATTATATCATGGATAAATGATTTCCCGCATGATCGGGTGCAAAGGGTTGTTTTGGACGGTGTTACCTCTCCGGCAATTGAAGTCACTTCAGGTGTCCCACAAAGTAGTGTGAAAGGTCCACTGCTGTTCCTACCGTACAAGAATGACATCAATAAGGTGGTGAAAACTAAGCTTCGTCTATTTGCCGAATGACGCGGTACTGTACAGGGAAAGTCTATGCCCAAATGATAAAGAATATTTAAATATTGACCTACAAGCAATTGAAAAATGGTGTCATACGTCGCAGTTAGAATTAATTTTTGTTTTAAATTTGTAGTAATGAATTTTTGGAAAAAGAATTTTTCTCCTCCAATCGCTTACAAAATATGTAATAATGAAACAAACTTGGAATCCATTAAATATCTTGGGATAAGACTGACACATGATCTTTCCTGGGGTGAATACATACGTGAAATAATGGGTCAAGGTAATCGTAAACTGGGATTCGTCAAAAGAGTATTGGTAAATGAGACGATCATGTACGAGAAATCGGCTACTTTTTCCTTGTTAGACCTCATTTGGAATATGTAGCCAGTATAGTTAAAATTACTAATTTTTAAATAAAGAAATCTACTTGAGGTTTACGCTCTCAATTTTTATATAACATTGACGGTTGAAGAAATTGCTGTTTCTGTTTTCACGGGAAATTGATAAAAAAAATTTGGAAAAGGTACTAAGCGCTACGAAAATCAGTGACTATCACCAATATGCAAGATTTTGTTGTGTGAAATGAGCCGTACTGTTCTGTGGATTCCGAAAATTACCTTCAAATTCCTACATCACCTCCGGTTTTTCCACAAATCACGAAAACATGAATATTAGAAAAGGAAATTTTTTAATGTTATTGCGTGTTACTTGTGTTAGTTACACATCATTTGATTGGCCCAGAATCTGTCAACCCTCTTAAATTTTCATATAAAATGCTCCGTGGGGCCCAAAAAATAAAAATGCAATACTCCTTATTACAATGCAGTTGTTCTTGAACTTGATAATAATATTGATGATCTCTTTTTTGTTTTAATTTCCCTTCAAGAATATGGCAAAACTTGGTTATTTTTAATGCGTTCAATAGGAGTGACCTCCCTACAAGATCAAGGGCGTTTTATTTCCAGAACACCTCTACCATCAGGTATTAGCCCATTGGGGGAGCCGCCAGAAATGGCAATTCCTGGTCTACAAACATTCCCTGTGCATCCGCTTTCCCCCGCGTAGGCCTCAATGGCTCTTCGTTCCATAGCCTTACTCTATTCTGTGGATTTGCTTCCCGAGAAGGATGGGCGTAAAATGGACTTCACAGTATTTGTCCTGGTTGCTTTGGGCCTCAATTTGCACACACGGCCGAATGTGGATACTGTCAGTCTTTTTAGGCTTTCAGGCATCAACGGCCTTGAGTACCGCTGATTCCTGGTTAGTGCCTCTAATTCCTCTGTCTCTTTCTCATTCAATGAGAGCGATTTCAGGAGGCTGGTCTTGGAGTGCTCATCTACTTCCCGATTGTCACTCTCAATGCACGCAGAGTTCTGATCTGCACCCATAGGATCTTTCTCTCTCTCCGCGCATGCCCTACCCTTCTTCATCCCGTCCATAAAACCTATTCTCATCCTTCCCCTGCCCTGCTTGCCAAACATTATTCCCTCTATCACGACTCTGAGCAACCCATCGCCCCTCATTACCTGTTCAAGCCACCTACTCTGCCTTCCCCTAATCCCATCCAGCAGCTTCTCCTCCTCCTCCCAAACGAAGTCAAGTACTCCTGCATTTGCGTTTCTCTCCGTCCAAAGCTCATTTTCCTTCTTCCTCCACACCCACATCTCGAACGCCTGCAATCTATTTTCAATTTTTCCTTTAGTCTCCATTTTTATATAGCTCCTACTTTTTCAATACTCTCCCTCTGTGTCGCACTGCCGTTATCTATCACATGTAAAAGGGTTTTGATATAATTGGATATATGAATTTTAAATAAGGTAAAATCGTACCAATCAAGATATAATGATATCTTTGTAAAACTGTCCTAAGCTAGTTGTGATGTGAATGGTGAAAAGAGTTTTACGCAAATATACATATAAATACCAATCTACATAGGGAGGAGAGCTTCGTCTACAGCGAGATCGTAAAACCAACAGTGACAACTATGTGACAACTATGAACCAACCTCACTCTCCTCATATGAGTTATGAAAAATTATGATCTCCGGCAACACCGGGTAATTCAGCTATCTAAAATATTTAAAAATAATATGCAAGGATTTTTGGAGAAATGGCTTTTAAAGGCAATGCATTGATTTTGATATTTTCCATGCTGTTGAAATTCAACGCCCCCCCGCCTCCCCCCCGCTAGTTCATTACAATTAAAAAAAGTAAGTAGAAATAGCTTCGCGTACCACTCCGGAAAGTGAGTTGTAGTTAGTCCAATACGATCTTTTCCTTAAAGACCCATTGGCAGCCACTGCTATCAAGGGTATACCATCGGTATCCACGTCTCCAGCCTGCACAGCGAGATCATATTCCTACTTCCCGGCACGCCTCATCACCTCCCACGCAGCATCATGCATTCCTAGGATGCAGTATTATTGCATTTTTCGGTACGTTCTAGGAGTAATACACGGCATATCGAGAACTGCACTAAGCTCCACTAGTTGTGAATATCCTTGGTCAGTTCATATCGTATTTGCAACCTGTAATTAAACCCTTGTCATTATCCCACAGTTTATGGCACCCGCTTCGCATATATATTTCCAAAGCACATTAGCAGAATTTTGATGGTGGCATGTCTCGAGAGAGAATGCCATGAAGTTATTTACTTGAGAAGATGATATTTATCTATGATATCCGAAGGTATTTTAGAAATGTGGTTATTAAATTGGATTTCCAATACATAATTTTAGTCTGAGTAGATTAGGGTAGTACTTGAAAACTTTAACAGTACGATCTCTACTTAATATCATTGTATTTGGGATATTTTACAAACTCGTTGGTAGCAATGTGCGCGGGGTCAGATCATCCCGTAATGCTATCAAAAAAGGAGTCAACTATTGAAGACCGAATTCAGAAGTTCAAAGAAATGCACATCTTAGAGGCGATATACAAGATATGACAAGGAATTTACAGTATAACCATGCCTTGTTAACTGATACGATTTTTTTCATTAGGGTTTTCAGTATTTAAAAATATTTCCATGTTACACATCTGACGAAATTTGCTGAAAAACCCTTTCCTTTTCTCCTCTATCACTTCCATGTCTGATATTATGCAAGAAAGCATGTTTTCCCATAGTTTTTAGGGAGGAAAAAAATGTTTTTTCCTCCCTAGAAGAAAAAGTTTTATATCGAAGATTCGTCTTCCGGTTGGATCGTAAGCTTTTGTCACCGTAGATTCCGGCAAAATTATGGCATCACCGTAACGTAGACATAAAGTACTTTCATTATGTTGAGAGCAATGGATGACCATTTGATCAATAAGGAACAGACCGTTTAAGCAAATTTGCAAAGGAAAAAAAATAAATAATCTCCAGAAACGTTTCCTGGACAAGCAATGATAGATTCATTAACGCGATTGAGGCAACAGACACACCTACAATTTATCGTAATACAGTAATAACTTACAGGTGCTCGGATGATCACCCCCCTCCACTCTCCACTGTCTACGCCAATCACTACGACAAAGTATTTGACAAATCCGAGTACAAAAGGACTGGTTGAAGAGTGAATATGATCCTTTACTAAGGATCGATCGATATCGAGCGATCCACATTGGGAGTAAGCGCGAGCAGCAAAGACAGCTGTGAAATCTTATCCCTCATGGTATTTTCATGGGGGCCTCGTACCATGTTGAAATACAAGGTCGAGGGGCGTCCCAAAAAGCTACACCTCCCCTCATCGCTCACCCCTCCCCTACCCGCTCTTCCCCCCTCCTAAGCGCTGCCACTCGCTCTCAGGCTGACAGCGGAAATCGCAGCGCCGCCGATGGAACACGTAATTTAGATCGAGGAGTCGTGAAAAATGCGTTGCATAGGTCCACGAGAATGTTCACTGTGACGCTAAAATACGCTTTATGGAACATTACCACGTTCCAACATGGAGATGAAGGTTGGTTATATAGCCAGAATGAAAAGATTTTAAAGAAATATGCGTCCAAGGCTTCATGGCGAGCTCCTGATTTTGGACAAATTTACGTTTTTCAGCCTTCGATCTATTTATATAGAAAGTGAAACGCCCATAACTGCAATACTTATGCTAAGTATTAATCCTTATTCTAGAGTCCTGCTCAATCAGATTTGCAATAACTAGTATATTTAAGTCGTAAATCAAGAACACGTAGACGTCTGCGGACGCGTTTTTTTCAGTGGTATAGAGCCCCCTTAAGTCACCTAGTATTTTGCATTAATTTCGGTGAAATGGTAAGAGAAGAGGCGACAGATTTTATTTAGTCAAAAAACAGCGATATTAAGGAAATAAGTCGAAAAAATTATATTTTTGAGGAGGAGCCGGTTTGAAGAATTTTTTTATTTCGACCAGATATTTTTCATTAAATTTGGTGAAATGTGATAAGAAACGGTGTCAAAGTAATTTTAGTTGAAAACAGCGGTATGCAGGAATTAAGATAAAAGAATTTTTATTTTTGAAACAACGCCTTTCAGAAAAATTATTATATTTCCCCAATTCTCTATTAGTTGAAAAGCAGTGGTGTAGAGCTATCTTTTTTAAAGAAGATCATATTTGAGAAAACGCCTTCTAGAAGATATTTTTTATTTTTCTCAGACATTTTGCATTAATATCGGTGAAATGTGATAAAAAACGGTAAAAGAGTAATTTAAGCTAATAAACGGATTTAAAGAAATTAAGTGAAGAGAATTTCATTTTTGAGAGAATGAAATTCTTTTCTTTTTATTTCCGTGAAATGTGAAGAGAAGTAGCGACAGATTTTATTTAGTTAAAAACAGCAATATTAAGGAATTAAGTTCAAAAAATTTCATTTTTAAGGTCGAGCCTGGTAGTAGAATTTTTTTATTTCGATTAGATATTTTGCATTAAATTCGGCGAACTGTTAACAAAAGAGGCAATAGTGTTAATTATAGTAGAAAAACATAGATAAGGGAATTTTTTATTTCTCTCAAACATTTTGCATAAAATTCGGTGAACTGGTAAAAGAAGAGGAGAAAAAGTTATATTTAGTTGATTATAGGTGGTATCAAGGAATTATGTTCAACTAATTTCATTTTTGAGAGAACACCTGTTAGAAGAATTTTTATAAGTCGCCCAGTAATTTTGCATTAATTTCCGTCAATTGTGATGAGAAGAGGAGATGGATTTTATTTAGTTAAAAAACATCGATATAAAGGAATTAAGTTCAAAAAATTTCATTTTTGAAGGAGAGCCGGTTAGAAGAATTCTTTATTTCGACCAGATATTTTGCATTAAATTCGTTGAAATAATAAATAAAGAGGCGATAGTGTTAATTTTAGTTGAAAAACAGAAATTTAGGAATTAATTTAAGGAATTATTGAAACAATTTCATTTTTGAGATACTGCCGGTTAAAGAATTTTTTTATTTCTGCCAGAAATTTTGCATTATTTTCGGTGTATGTGAATAGAAGAGGCGACACAGGTATTTTTAGTTGAACGCCACAGAGTTAATTTTAGTTAAAAAGCAGTGGTATAAAGCAATATATTTAAAAGAATTTCTTTTTTGAGAGAACGCCTTCTAGAAGATATTTATTATTTTCCCGGAAATTTACATTAATTTCGGTGAAATGTAAAAGAAACGGTAAAAGAGTAATTAATGCTGATAAACAGCGATTTAAAGAAAGTAAGTGTAAAGAATTTCAATTTGAGAGAATGCCAGTTAAGGGATTTATTATTTCGCTCAATAATTTTACATAAAATTTGGTGAACTGGTAAATGAAGAGGAGACAAAGTAAATGTAGTTGATTATGGGTGGTACCAAGGAATAATTTTCAAATAATTTCATTTTTGAAAGCACACCTGTTAGAGAATTTTTTTAAGTCGACCTGTAATTTTGCATTAATTTCGGTGAATTGTGAAGAGAAGTGGCGACAGATTTTATTTTATTAAATAACAGCGATATTAAGGAATTAAGTTCAAAAAATTTAATTTTTGAGGGAGTGCTTGTTAGAAGAATTTTTTTATTTCGCCTAGATATTTTGCACATAATTTGGTGAGATATGATAAGAAACGGTGATAATGTAATTTAAGTTAATGAACAGCGGTTATAATAATTTAAGTTGAAAGAATTTCATTTCTGAAAGAACACCTGTTAAAAGAATTTTTTTATTGGCCCAGAAATTTTGTAATTAATTTTGGTGAACTCTGAAGAGAATAGGAGACAGTTAATTTTAGTTGAAAACAATGGTATAAAAGAATTAAGATGAAAGAATTTATAGTTTTGAAACAACGCCTTTCAGAAAAATTATTTTATTTTTCCCTGAAATGTTGCATCAATGTCGTAGAACTTGGATGAAAGACGCGACATAGTTAATTTTAGTTGAAAAGCAGTGGTGTAAAGCAATCAATTTTAAAGGTCTTTTTTGAGAGAACGCCTTCTAGAAGATATTTATTATTTTCCCGGAAATTTACATTAATTTCGGTGAAATGTAAAAGAAACGGTAAAAGAGTAATTAAAGCTGATAAACAGCGATTTAAAGAAAGTAAGTGAAAAGAATTTCATTTTTGGGAGAATGCCTATTTAAAGAATTTTTCTATTTCGCTCAAACATTTTACATAAAATTCGGTGAACTGAAAATGAAGAGGAGACAAAGTTAAATTTAGTAGATTATGGGTGGTATCAAGAAATTATGTTCAACTAATATCATTTTTCAGAAAACACCTGTTAAAAGAATTTTGAATTTTGAAAGAATAACATTTTTGAGAGAACGCCGTTACAAGAATGTTTTTATTTCGCTGGCGTATTTAGCATTAATTTCGGTAAGCTGCGATAAGATACGGTGACAGAGATAATTTTAGTTAAATATTGCGGTGTAGGGGAATTAAGTAAAAGAATTTCATTTATGAGAGAACGCCTGTTATAAGGATATTTTTATTTTGCCCAGAAAATTTGCATTAATTTCAAGAAACTGCCTGGAAAAGGGGCAACAGAGTTAATTTTTGTGAAAAACTGGTTCATAAAAGAATAACGTTGTAAGAATTTCATTTTTGAGAGAACGGCTGTTATAAGAATTTTTTAAATTCGTAAATAAATGTTTCATTAAATTCCGTGAACTGTGAAAAAAAGTGGTGCCAGATTTATTTTCGTTAATAAACATTTTTCGATATTATGGATTTAAGTTGAAAGATTTTCAATTTTGAGAGAAGAATTTTTTTATTTTGCCCGGAAATTTTGCAAAAATGTCGTTGAACTGTCAGGAGAAGAGGCGACAGAAATGATTCTGGTTGAAAAACAGTGGTAAAAAAGAATTAATGTGAAAGAATTTCATTTTTGAGAGAACGCCTTTTAGATGGTATTTTTTATTTTTCCCAGTAATTTTGCATTAATTTCGGTGCAATGTGAAAAGAAACGGTGACGGAGTAATTTAATTTGATAAACAGTGGTTTAATAAAATTAAGTCGAAAGACATTCATTTTTGAGAGATCACCTTTTATAAGGATAATTTTATTTCGCCCAGAAAACTTGCTTCAATTTTGGTGAACTGTGATGAGAAGAGGTGACAGAGTTAATTTTAAATGCAAAAACGGTATAAAGGAATTTAATTGGATAAATTTGATTTTTGAGAGAACACCTGTATGAATGATTATTTTGCTTCGTCCAGAACTTTTCCATTAATTTCGGTGAACTGTGATGAGAAGACGTGACAGAGTTAATTTTTGTTAAAAGAAAGTGGTATAAAGTAATTAAGTTGGAAGTACTTAATTTTTGAGAAACGCCTGTTAGAAGAATTTTTTTTATTTCGTCCAGAAATTTGCATTAAAGTATTAGTGAAATTAGATAAGAAAGGTTAACAGAGTTAATTTTAGCCATTAATAGCGGTTTAAAGAAATTAACTTGAATGTATTTTATTTTTGAGAGAACGCGTGTTTAGAGAATTATTTAATTCGCTCAGAAATTTTTCATAAATTTGGGTGAATTGTGAAGAGAAAATGCGACAGAGTTAATTTTTATTAATTGAAGCGGTACAAAGGAATTGAGATGAAAGAATTTCATTTTTGAGAGAATGCCTGTTAGAAGAATTTTTTTATGTAGCTCAGAAGTTTTGCATTAGTTTCGGTCAACTGTGATGAGAAAAAGCGATACAGTTAATTTTAATTGAAAAAGCGGTGTAAAGTTAAAAAGTTGAAAGAATTTCATTTTTGAGAGAACGCCTGTTAGAATAAATTTTTTGCTCCGCCCATATATTTTACAATATATCCTGTGAACTGTGATGAAAAGAGGTGACACAGTTATTTTAGTTAAAATTTAGCGGTAAAAAAGAAATAAGTTGAAAGAATATCATTTATGAGAGAACGCCTTTTATAAGAATTTTTTTATTTCGCCCAGATATTTAGCATTAAATTTGGTGAAATGTGATAAGAAACGGTGACAAAGTAATTTTAGTTGATGATCAGCGGTAATAATAATTTAAGTTGAAAGAATTTTATTTCTGAGAGAACACCTGTTAAAAGATTTTTTTTATTCAACCAGAAATTTTGCAATAAATTTTGGTGAACAGTGAAGAAAATAGGTGACATTGTTAATTTTAGTTCAAAACAGCGGTATAAAGGAATTCAGATGAAAGAATTTATATTTTTGAAAAAACGCATTTAAGAAATATTATTTTATTTCTCTCTGAAATGTTGCATCAATGTCGGTGAACAGTGATGAGAAGACGCCCCAGAGTTAATTTTAGTTGAAAATCAGTCGTAAAAAGCAATCAATTTAAAAGAATTTCATTTTTGAGAGAACGCCTACTAGAAGATATTTTTTATTTTTCCCAGAAATTTTGCATTAATTTCGGTGAAATGTGATAAGAAACGGTAAAAGAGTAATTTAATTTGATAAACAGCGATTTAACGAAAGTAAATGAAAAGAATTTCATTTTTGGGTAAATGCCTGTTAAGGGAATTTATTTATTTCGCTCTAAAATCCTGCATTAAATTTGGTGAAATGTGATAAGAAACAGTGACAAAGTAATTTTAGTTGATGAACAGCGGTTATAAAAATTTTAATTGAAACAATATTATTTCTGAGAGAACACCTGTTAAAAGAATTTTTTTATTCGCACAGATATTTTGCATTAATTTCGGTGAAATGTGATAAGAAACGGTGACAGAGTAATTTAAGTTGATAAACAGTGATTTAAAGAAAGTAAGTGAAAAGAATTTCATTTTTGACAGAATGACTGTTAAGGGAATATTTTTATTTCGCTAAAAACTTTGCATAAAATTCGGTGAACTGGGAAAAGAAGAGGGGGCAAAGTTAAATTTAGTTGATTATGAGTGGTATCAAGGAATTATGTTCAACTAATTTCATTTTTGACGGAACACCTGTTAGAAGAATTTCTTTAAGTCACCTAGTATTTTGCATTAATTTCGGTGAAATGGTAAGAGAAGAGGCGACAGATTTTATTTAGTCAAAAAACAGCGATATTAAGGAAATAAGTCGAAAAAATTATATTTTTGAGGAGGAGCCGGTTTGAAGAATTTTTTTATTTCGACCAGATATTTTTCATTAAATTTGGTGAAATGTGATAAGAAACGGTGTCAAAGTAATTTTAGTTGAAAACAGCGGTATGCAGGAATTAAGATAAAAGAATTTTTATTTTTGAAACAACGCCTTTCAGAAAAATTATTATATTTCCCCAATTCTCTATTAGTTGAAAAGCAGTGGTGTAGAGCTATCTTTTTTAAAGAAGATCATATTTGAGAAAACGCCTTCTAGAAGATATTTTTTATTTTTCTCAGACATTTTGCATTAATATCGGTGAAATGTGATAAAAAACGGTAAAAGAGTAATTTAAGCTAATAAACGGATTTAAAGAAATTAAGTGAAGAGAATTTCATTTTTGAGAGAATGAAATTCTTTTCTTTTTATTTCCGTGAAATGTGAAGAGAAGTAGCGACAGATTTTATTTAGTTAAAAACAGCAATATTAAGGAATTAAGTTCAAAAAATTTCATTTTTAAGGTCGAGCCTGGTAGTAGAATTTTTTTATTTCGATTAGATATTTTGCATTAAATTCGGCGAACTGTTAACAAAAGAGGCAATAGTGTTAATTATAGTAGAAAAACATAGATAAGGGAATTTTTTATTTCTCTCAAACATTTTGCATAAAATTCGGTGAACTGGTAAAAGAAGAGGAGAAAAAGTTATATTTAGTTGATTATAGGTGGTATCAAGGAATTATGTTCAACTAATTTCATTTTTGAGAGAACACCTGTTAGAAGAATTTTTATAAGTCGCCCAGTAATTTTGCATTAATTTCCGTCAATTGTGATGAGAAGAGGAGATGGATTTTATTTAGTTAAAAAACATCGATATAAAGGAATTAAGTTCAAAAAATTTCATTTTTGAAGGAGAGCCGGTTAGAAGAATTCTTTATTTCGACCAGATATTTTGCATTAAATTCGTTGAAATAATAAATAAAGAGGCGATAGTGTTAATTTTAGTTGAAAAACAGAAATTTAGGAATTAATTTAAGGAATTATTGAAACAATTTCATTTTTGAGATACTGCCGGTTAAAGAATTTTTTTATTTCTGCCAGAAATTTTGCATTATTTTCGGTGTATGTGAATAGAAGAGGCGACACAGGTATTTTTAGTTGAACGCCACAGAGTTAATTTTAGTTAAAAAGCAGTGGTATAAAGCAATATATTTAAAAGAATTTCTTTTTTGAGAGAACGCCTTCTAGAAGATATTTATTATTTTCCCGGAAATTTACATTAATTTCGGTGAAATGTAAAAGAAACGGTAAAAGAGTAATTAATGCTGATAAACAGCGATTTAAAGAAAGTAAGTGTAAAGAATTTCAATTTGAGAGAATGCCAGTTAAGGGATTTATTATTTCGCTCAATAATTTTACATAAAATTTGGTGAACTGGTAAATGAAGAGGAGACAAAGTAAATGTAGTTGATTATGGGTGGTACCAAGGAATAATTTTCAAATAATTTCATTTTTGAAAGCACACCTGTTAGAGAATTTTTTTAAGTCGACCTGTAATTTTGCATTAATTTCGGTGAATTGTGAAGAGAAGTGGCGACAGATTTTATTTTATTAAATAACAGCGATATTAAGGAATTAAGTTCAAAAAATTTAATTTTTGAGGGAGTGCTTGTTAGAAGAATTTTTTTATTTCGCCTAGATATTTTGCACATAATTTGGTGAGATATGATAAGAAACGGTGATAATGTAATTTAAGTTAATGAACAGCGGTTATAATAATTTAAGTTGAAAGAATTTCATTTCTGAAAGAACACCTGTTAAAAGAATTTTTTTATTGGCCCAGAAATTTTGTAATTAATTTTGGTGAACTCTGAAGAGAATAGGAGACAGTTAATTTTAGTTGAAAACAATGGTATAAAAGAATTAAGATGAAAGAATTTATAGTTTTGAAACAACGCCTTTCAGAAAAATTATTTTATTTTTCCCTGAAATGTTGCATCAATGTCGTAGAACTTGGATGAAAGACGCGACATAGTTAATTTTAGTTGAAAAGCAGTGGTGTAAAGCAATCAATTTTAAAGGTCTTTTTTGAGAGAACGCCTTCTAGAAGATATTTATTATTTTCCCGGAAATTTACATTAATTTCGGTGAAATGTAAAAGAAACGGTAAAAGAGTAATTAAAGCTGATAAACAGCGATTTAAAGAAAGTAAGTGAAAAGAATTTCATTTTTGGGAGAATGCCTATTTAAAGAATTTTTCTATTTCGCTCAAACATTTTACATAAAATTCGGTGAACTGAAAATGAAGAGGAGACAAAGTTAAATTTAGTAGATTATGGGTGGTATCAAGAAATTATGTTCAACTAATATCATTTTTCAGAAAACACCTGTTAAAAGAATTTTGAATTTTGAAAGAATAACATTTTTGAGAGAACGCCGTTACAAGAATGTTTTTATTTCGCTGGCGTATTTAGCATTAATTTCGGTAAGCTGCGATAAGATACGGTGACAGAGATAATTTTAGTTAAATATTGCGGTGTAGGGGAATTAAGTAAAAGAATTTCATTTATGAGAGAACGCCTGTTATAAGGATATTTTTATTTTGCCCAGAAAATTTGCATTAATTTCAAGAAACTGCCTGGAAAAGGGGCAACAGAGTTAATTTTTGTGAAAAACTGGTTCATAAAAGAATAACGTTGTAAGAATTTCATTTTTGAGAGAACGGCTGTTATAAGAATTTTTTAAATTCGTAAATAAATGTTTCATTAAATTCCGTGAACTGTGAAAAAAAGTGGTGCCAGATTTATTTTCGTTAATAAACATTTTTCGATATTATGGATTTAAGTTGAAAGATTTTCAATTTTGAGAGAAGAATTTTTTTATTTTGCCCGGAAATTTTGCAAAAATGTCGTTGAACTGTCAGGAGAAGAGGCGACAGAAATGATTCTGGTTGAAAAACAGTGGTAAAAAAGAATTAATGTGAAAGAATTTCATTTTTGAGAGAACGCCTTTTAGATGGTATTTTTTATTTTTCCCAGTAATTTTGCATTAATTTCGGTGTAATGTGAAAAGAAACGGTGACGGAGTAATTTAATTTGATAAACAGTGGTTTAATAAAATTAAGTCGAAAGACATTCATTTTTGAGAGATCACCTTTTATAAGGATAATTTTATTTCGCCCAGAAAATTTGCTTCAATTTTGGTGAACTGTGATGAGAAGAGGTGACAGAGTTAATTTTAAATGCAAAAACGGTATAAAGGAATTTAATTGGATAAATTTGATTTTTGAGAGAACACCTGTATGAATGATTATTTTGCTTCGTCCAGAACTTTTCCATTAATTTCGGTGAACTGTGATGAGAAGACGTGACAGAGTTAATTTTTGTTAAAAGAAAGTGGTATAAAGTAATTAAGTTGGAAGTACTTAATTTTTGAGAAACGCCTGTTAGAAGAATTTTTTTTATTTCGTCCAGAAATTTGCATTAAAGTATTAGTGAAATTAGATAAGAAAGGTTAACAGAGTTAATTTTAGCCATTAATAGCAGTTTAAAGAAATTAACTTGAATGTATTTTATTTTTGAGAGAACGCGTGTTTAGAGAATTATTTAATTCGCTCAGAAATTTTTCATAAATTTGGGTGAATTGTGAAGAGAAAATGCGACAGAGTTAATTTTTATTAATTGAAGCGGTACAAAGGAATTGAGATGAAAGAATTTCATTTTTGAGAGAATGCCTGTTAGAAGAATTTTTTTATGTAGCTCAGAAGTTTTGCATTAGTTTCGGTCAACTGTGATGAGAAAAAGCGATACAGTTAATTTTAATTGAAAAAGCGGTGTAAAGTTAAAAAGTTGAAAGAATTTCATTTTTGAGAGAACGCCTGTTAGAATAAATTTTTTGCTCCGCCCATATATTTTACAATATATCCTGTGAACTGTGATGAAAAGAGGTGACACAGTTATTTTAGTTAAAATTTAGCGGTAAAAAAGAAATAAGTTGAAAGAATATCATTTATGAGAGAACGCCTTTTATAAGAATTTTTTTATTTCGCCCAGATATTTAGCATTAAATTTGGTGAAATGTGATAAGAAACGGTGACAAAGTAATTTTAGTTGATGATCAGCGGTAATAATAATTTAAGTTGAAAGAATTTTATTTCTGAGAGAACACCTGTTAAAAGATTTTTTTTATTCAACCAGAAATTTTGCAATAAATTTTGGTGAACAGTGAAGAAAATAGGTGACATTGTTAATTTTAGTTCAAAACAGCGGTATAAAGGAATTAAGATAAAAGAATTTATATTTTTGAAAAAACGCATTTAAGAAATATTATTTTATTTCTCTCTGAAATGTTGCATCAATGTCGGTGAACAGTGATGAGAAGACACCCCAGAGTTAATTTTAGTTGAAAATCAGTCGTAAAAAGCAATCAATTTAAAAGAATTTCATTTTTGAGAGAACGCCTACTAGAAGATATTTTTTATTTTTCCCAGAAATTTTGCATTAATTTCGGTGAAATGTGATAAGAAACGGTAAAAGAGTAATTTAATTTGATAAACAGCGATTTAACGAAAGTAAATGAAAAGAATTTCATTTTTGGGTAAATGCCTGTTAAGGGAATTTATTTATTTCGCTCTAAAATCCTGCATTAAATTTGGTGAAATGTGATAAGAAACAGTGACAAAGTAATTTTAGTTGATGAACAGCGGTTATAAAAATTTTAATTGAAACAATATTATTTCTGAGAGAACACCTGTTAAAAGAATTTTTTTATTCGCACAGATATTTTGCATTAATTTCGGTGAAATGTGATAAGAAACGGTGACAGAGTAATTTAAGTTGATAAACAGTGATTTAAAGAAAGTAAGTGAAAAGAATTTCATTTTTGACAGAATGACTGTTAAGGGAATATTTTTATTTCGCTAAAAACTTTGCATAAAATTCGGTGAACTGGGAAAAGAAGAGGGGGCAAAGTTAAATTTAGTTGATTATGAGTGGTATCAAGGAATTATGTTCAACTAATTTCATTTTTGACGGAACACCTGTTAGAAGAATTTCTTTAAGGGGGCTGTATACTCCGGGCGAAAAGCGTCTTTTAGTTCTCGAATCCGCCACGACCTTGGAGATCCCCTCGGTTCTCCGCCAGCCTTTGGCGAGCCTATCCACCTTCCCCTCCATTCCCCACCCCACAGAAAAACGTGCTCTGCTGATAAGGTGACGAGAGTAGGGGAAAGTCAGTGGCGGTCTGGCTAGTTCGGTGATAGACGAGGGCCTCCGGCGCGAGGCGGCTTAGAGGGGCCCCTGACTGGGGGTGACAACAATATTAGCAAAGACAGTGGTTAGTCTACCATCGCGCCTCACGACAACTGACTCACTCGACAGCTAATTGCCCTCCAACCAGGCTATACCCAACATGTCGTTCATTTTTTTATTCGCCGTAACTTTCACAAAACGTGAAATACAGAAATCTAATTTAATGTAAATTCCTTTTTACATCTTAGGAACTGAATATTGCTTGCGATGCAGTAATTAAAATGCTTGGTGCTTCATGAAAAAATATTGAAAATGGTCTGCGGTCCGCTGGACCCCAATGTGTATTTCATGGTAAATTTTGAGACATATCGAATAAATCATATAGCATTGTGTATCTCCTTTTTTACTGTTAATGTATTTGTAGATATAGTATTTAATCATTTTAATTATTTAAAAACAATATTTTTAATTTTTTAAACTATTATAGGATATTTGGTACCATCGAAGATATTTCGGGAATTATCCAATTTTCCTGCATTCTCATTTGAAATTTAGAAGTGAAATGTGAATAGAAAAACTTTACGTGCATGAAGCGTAGTTTAGCAGCATTGAAGATTATTTCTTGGTTTTTCGATCCTAAATAATGCCTTATAATAATTTGGCGTTCGTCATCATTTGGATATTTTATGTATTGGAAACTGTAAAGGGGATTATATACACAGCTATAGACTGCAACCTTTTCGGGACTTGCACTTGTCACAGAATGGCAATGAGCTGGCGCCTCGGAGAGCACACGGGAATTCACAACTAGGGCCCGGGAATATGCTGGGAAGGGAATGTCCTCAAAATTCATAAAGGGAGTAGGCATTTCTTACAAGTAGTGGCTGGCGACCCGAAGCCCATATACGTCAAAATCTGTGGAAAAAGAGAGGATAAGTCAATTGCTGGTCATTTCAGCTCGAGACCAATTGGTAGCCTGCACATTTCTATAGCGAGTCGGTGCTGCGTTAGAGATGTCTTCCTCGTCGCGATTCTACATGAGGCGTGATGAAGATATTCGTCAGGCATTGCTGGTGTTAAAAGAGGAGGAGCAGGAAGGGATGGGGGTAATTCGTCAGGCAGTGATGTAGATTCCGCACATGAGCAATCGGATTCGGAGAGTGAGGAAGATTGCGCGGATGCAGATAGAGACAGCGGTAGTAGCGGAGAACCTTTATAAGACGAAAGTGTACCAGCGACAAAGCGACCAAGAGGGAGCCAGGCGAATAGAGGCAGAAAGGC
This sequence comes from Platycnemis pennipes, assembly GCA_933228895.1. Taxonomy (NCBI): domain Eukaryota; kingdom Metazoa; phylum Arthropoda; class Insecta; order Odonata; family Platycnemididae; genus Platycnemis; species Platycnemis pennipes. The sequence goes on along the minus strand of OW121854.1, from coordinate 117,853,764 downwards.
AACCTACAAACCTGCGAGGGAAAGACGGTTCTTGTTGCCGGGAAAAAGAGACCAAAAGACGATGAACTATTTTCCACCTAATGTTTTCAGAACTAAAGACTTTATTTATTTATCGCTAGATTTCGCTCTGTAAATGAATTTCCCGGTCGGTTCATAACGATTGTTTTCGATGCGTGCTTCCGAATACCTCTAACTAAATTAGCACCTACTCTTTCTCATGAACTTTAATTCTGATTTTAGCATCTTTACCTAAACCTTAAATGGTAAAATAACCGTGCAATGATTATTTTTTGTTATGTCACGATTTTGAATACTGTCCGAAGACCCTGAAAGTCGATGGATATTATTGATATTACACTTATTTTATTTTTCTTTCTTTTTTGTATTTTGGAGAAGGAAACAGTAAAATTTGATTTCAGAACAACCCGGACCAAAAGGCGCAACGAGTGATATCAAAACTCCTCACCAAATTCGACAGTTATTATTTGATAGAGCTTTGCGAAATTTAATATCGATGCACAGAAATGAGGAAATATAACGGCAGCGCTTAGAGATTTAAGTTCCCAATCGTATCATAGTGATGTAGATATTGAGGAGATGGAGGCATTTTTTTGGACTTTAGTATTTTTCTGGGGTGCAGAAGACGTGCAACATTATGCTGTATGAGCTGTTATAAACTGAGTTTGCATACAATATATCAATGTACCACTCCGCTACAGTGTCTCCGGTTTCTGTTGTCAACACTGCGTTTTGATTACTTCAAGATTGCAGGGCAGGGTGATCGATCAATGTTCATCAATTCTTGAAATTTGAGAAGACATGGTGGATAATTGTAGGAATTATTACACAGCCCATGAATACCGCACGGTTGACGAACAACGCTAAAAATTCTACAGATTGATGGGCATGCAGTGCAGCAACGAGAAGGAAGGTTCGACGTAACTTATGCCCGAGTGAAAGGGAAATAAAAATGAGACATCTATGCTCATTGTGCAGCACTCCCATGTGCATAGAAGTTATCTGCGTACTGCCTGTACTGGAGTGAAAAATCAACTTCTTTCCAGTACAATGTGAATATTTATATTTATTACGCAAAGAACTATAAATTTATAAGCATTTTAATTGACATTATAAGTGTTTATGAAATTTTCGAAAAAATCACTGAAAAATTAAACTTGAAAAATACGCTTCTTTCATATGTTGTAATAAACATATTTTTGGAGAAAAACTATTAAAAACGAAAGTCTTCATACACTTCAAAGTCTTATCCTTAAGTAACTAACGGCATTTCTCGGTATTGTCAAAACATGAGCAACAGAAAATAAATTTCGATTTGATGTATTTCTGAGAGATTTTCTAAGTTTTCAAATTAAAAAGGTATTTTTTACTGCGTTATATATTTTTTTAAATAAAATATTTCAACTCATTGATATTAAAAAGGCTTCACATGAATGATATTTGACATCTTCCTCAATGAAATATAGCAAAAATCTGAAATAAAAAAAATTATAACTCATGGGGTCCGCAGGACACCAGTGTGCACTTTATGATTCTCTTAGTAAGTGTGCATTTCTAAGGTTAAAAGTGGTGATAGGGAGCACCCACATAACTACCGACCTATATCCCTCACATCCATTTCGTGCAAAGTCTTGGAACATATAATTGTCGGTTCAGTCATGGGGCATCTAGATAACCAGAATTTATTGTCCTATGTTCAGTATGGTTTCCGGAAGATAAGATCATGTGAAACTCAACTTGCTCTCTTTTCCCACGATATTTTAGTTTATGGAGAAAGTAATATCCAGTGGTTGCAATATTTTTCGATTTCAAGAAAGCTTTTGACAAGGTGTCTCATAGCAAACTAATTTTGATATTAAAATCTTATGGGATAGACAGTAATATTATATCATGGATAAATGATTTCCCGCATGATCGGGTGCAAAGGGTTGTTTTGGACGGTGTTACCTCTCCGGCAATTGAAGTCACTTCAGGTGTCCCACAAAGTAGTGTGAAAGGTCCACTGCTGTTCCTACCGTACAAGAATGACATCAATAAGGTGGTGAAAACTAAGCTTCGTCTATTTGCCGAATGACGCGGTACTGTACAGGGAAAGTCTATGCCCAAATGATAAAGAATATTTAAATATTGACCTACAAGCAATTGAAAAATGGTGTCATACGTCGCAGTTAGAATTAATTTTTGTTTTAAATTTGTAGTAATGAATTTTTGGAAAAAGAATTTTTCTCCTCCAATCGCTTACAAAATATGTAATAATGAAACAAACTTGGAATCCATTAAATATCTTGGGATAAGACTGACACATGATCTTTCCTGGGGTGAATACATACGTGAAATAATGGGTCAAGGTAATCGTAAACTGGGATTCGTCAAAAGAGTATTGGTAAATGAGACGATCATGTACGAGAAATCGGCTACTTTTTCCTTGTTAGACCTCATTTGGAATATGTAGCCAGTATAGTTAAAATTACTAATTTTTAAATAAAGAAATCTACTTGAGGTTTACGCTCTCAATTTTTATATAACATTGACGGTTGAAGAAATTGCTGTTTCTGTTTTCACGGGAAATTGATAAAAAAAATTTGGAAAAGGTACTAAGCGCTACGAAAATCAGTGACTATCACCAATATGCAAGATTTTGTTGTGTGAAATGAGCCGTACTGTTCTGTGGATTCCGAAAATTACCTTCAAATTCCTACATCACCTCCGGTTTTTCCACAAATCACGAAAACATGAATATTAGAAAAGGAAATTTTTTAATGTTATTGCGTGTTACTTGTGTTAGTTACACATCATTTGATTGGCCCAGAATCTGTCAACCCTCTTAAATTTTCATATAAAATGCTCCGTGGGGCCCAAAAAATAAAAATGCAATACTCCTTATTACAATGCAGTTGTTCTTGAACTTGATAATAATATTGATGATCTCTTTTTTGTTTTAATTTCCCTTCAAGAATATGGCAAAACTTGGTTATTTTTAATGCGTTCAATAGGAGTGACCTCCCTACAAGATCAAGGGCGTTTTATTTCCAGAACACCTCTACCATCAGGTATTAGCCCATTGGGGGAGCCGCCAGAAATGGCAATTCCTGGTCTACAAACATTCCCTGTGCATCCGCTTTCCCCCGCGTAGGCCTCAATGGCTCTTCGTTCCATAGCCTTACTCTATTCTGTGGATTTGCTTCCCGAGAAGGATGGGCGTAAAATGGACTTCACAGTATTTGTCCTGGTTGCTTTGGGCCTCAATTTGCACACACGGCCGAATGTGGATACTGTCAGTCTTTTTAGGCTTTCAGGCATCAACGGCCTTGAGTACCGCTGATTCCTGGTTAGTGCCTCTAATTCCTCTGTCTCTTTCTCATTCAATGAGAGCGATTTCAGGAGGCTGGTCTTGGAGTGCTCATCTACTTCCCGATTGTCACTCTCAATGCACGCAGAGTTCTGATCTGCACCCATAGGATCTTTCTCTCTCTCCGCGCATGCCCTACCCTTCTTCATCCCGTCCATAAAACCTATTCTCATCCTTCCCCTGCCCTGCTTGCCAAACATTATTCCCTCTATCACGACTCTGAGCAACCCATCGCCCCTCATTACCTGTTCAAGCCACCTACTCTGCCTTCCCCTAATCCCATCCAGCAGCTTCTCCTCCTCCTCCCAAACGAAGTCAAGTACTCCTGCATTTGCGTTTCTCTCCGTCCAAAGCTCATTTTCCTTCTTCCTCCACACCCACATCTCGAACGCCTGCAATCTATTTTCAATTTTTCCTTTAGTCTCCATTTTTATATAGCTCCTACTTTTTCAATACTCTCCCTCTGTGTCGCACTGCCGTTATCTATCACATGTAAAAGGGTTTTGATATAATTGGATATATGAATTTTAAATAAGGTAAAATCGTACCAATCAAGATATAATGATATCTTTGTAAAACTGTCCTAAGCTAGTTGTGATGTGAATGGTGAAAAGAGTTTTACGCAAATATACATATAAATACCAATCTACATAGGGAGGAGAGCTTCGTCTACAGCGAGATCGTAAAACCAACAGTGACAACTATGTGACAACTATGAACCAACCTCACTCTCCTCATATGAGTTATGAAAAATTATGATCTCCGGCAACACCGGGTAATTCAGCTATCTAAAATATTTAAAAATAATATGCAAGGATTTTTGGAGAAATGGCTTTTAAAGGCAATGCATTGATTTTGATATTTTCCATGCTGTTGAAATTCAACGCCCCCCCGCCTCCCCCCCGCTAGTTCATTATAATTAAAAAAAGTAAGTAGAAATAGCTTCGCGTACCACTCCGGAAAGTGAGTTGTAGTTAGTCCAATACGATCTTTTCCTTAAAGACCCATTGGCAGCCACTGCTATCAAGGGTATACCATCGGTATCCACGTCTCCAGCCTGCACAGCGAGATCATATTCCTACTTCCCGGCACGCCTCATCACCTCCCACGCAGCATCATGCATTCCTAGGATGCAGTATTATTGCATTTTTCGGTACGTTCTAGGAGTAATACACGGCATATCGAGAACTGCACTAAGCTCCACTAGTTGTGAATATCCTTGGTCAGTTCATATCGTATTTGCAACCTGTAATTAAACCCTTGTCATTATCCCACAGTTTATGGCACCCGCTTCGCATATATATTTCCAAAGCACATTAGCAGAATTTTGATGGTGGCATGTCTCGAGAGAGAATGCCATGAAGTTATTTACTTGAGAAGATGATATTTATCTATGATATCCGAAGGTATTTTAGAAATGTGGTTATTAAATTGGATTTCCAATACATAATTTTAGTCTGAGTAGATTAGGGTAGTACTTGAAAACTTTAACAGTACGATCTCTACTTAATATCATTGTATTTGGGATATTTTACAAACTCGTTGGTAGCAATGTGCGCGGGGTCAGATCATCCCGTAATGCTATCAAAAAAGGAGTCAACTATTGAAGACCGAATTCAGAAGTTCAAAGAAATGCACATCTTAGAGGCGATATACAAGATATGACAAGGAATTTACAGTATAACCATGCCTTGTTAACTGATACGATTTTTTTCATTAGGGTTTTCAGTATTTAAAAATATTTCCATGTTACACATCTGACGAAATTTGCTGAAAAACCCTTTCCTTTTCTCCTCTATCACTTCCATGTCTGATATTATGCAAGAAAGCATGTTTTCCCATAGTTTTTAGGGAGGAAAAAAATGTTTTTTCCTCCCTAGAAGAAAAAGTTTTATATCGAAGATTCGTCTTCCGGTTGGATCGTAAGCTTTTGTCACCGTAGATTCCGGCAAAATTATGGCATCACCGTAACGTAGACATAAAGTACTTTCATTATGTTGAGAGCAATGGATGACCATTTGATCAATAAGGAACAGACCGTTTAAGCAAATTTGCAAAGGAAAAAAAATAAATAATCTCCAGAAACGTTTCCTGGACAAGCAATGATAGATTCATTAACGCGATTGAGGCAACAGACACACCTACAATTTATCGTAATACAGTAATAACTTACAGGTGCTCGGATGATCACCCCCCTCCACTCTCCACTGTCTACGCCAATCACTACGACAAAGTATTTGACAAATCCGAGTACAAAAGGACTGGTTGAAGAGTGAATATGATCCTTTACTAAGGATCGATCGATATCGAGCGATCCACATTGGGAGTAAGCGCGAGCAGCAAAGACAGCTGTGAAATCTTATCCCTCATGGTATTTTCATGGGGGCCTCGTACCATGTTGAAATACAAGGTCGAGGGGCGTCCCAAAAAGCTACACCTCCCCTCATCGCTCACCCCTCCCCTACCCGCTCTTCCCCCCTCCTAAGCGCTGCCACTCGCTCTCAGGCTGACAGCGGAAATCGCAGCGCCGCCGATGGAACACGTAATTTAGATCGAGGAGTCGTGAAAAATGCGTTGCATAGGTCCACGAGAATGTTCACTGTGACGCTAAAATACGCTTTATGGAACATTACCACGTTCCAACATGGAGATGAAGGTTGGTTATATAGCCAGAATGAAAAGATTTTAAAGAAATATGCGTCCAAGGCTTCATGGCGAGCTCCTGATTTTGGACAAATTTACGTTTTTCAGCCTTCGATCTATTTATATAGAAAGTGAAACGCCCATAACTGCAATACTTATGCTAAGTATTAATCCTTATTCTAGAGTCCTGCTCAATCAGATTTGCAATAACTAGTATATTTAAGTCGTAAATCAAGAACACGTAGACGTCTGCGGACGCGTTTTTTTCAGTGGTATAGAGCCCCCTTAAGTCACCTAGTATTTTGCATTAATTTCGGTGAAATGGTAAGAGAAGAGGCGACAGATTTTATTTAGTCAAAAAACAGCGATATTAAGGAAATAAGTCGAAAAAATTATATTTTTGAGGAGGAGCCGGTTTGAAGAATTTTTTTATTTCGACCAGATATTTTTCATTAAATTTGGTGAAATGTGATAAGAAACGGTGTCAAAGTAATTTTAGTTGAAAACAGCGGTATGCAGGAATTAAGATAAAAGAATTTTTATTTTTGAAACAACGCCTTTCAGAAAAATTATTATATTTCCCCAATTCTCTATTAGTTGAAAAGCAGTGGTGTAGAGCTATCTTTTTTAAAGAAGATCATATTTGAGAAAACGCCTTCTAGAAGATATTTTTTATTTTTCTCAGACATTTTGCATTAATATCGGTGAAATGTGATAAAAAACGGTAAAAGAGTAATTTAAGCTAATAAACGGATTTAAAGAAATTAAGTGAAGAGAATTTCATTTTTGAGAGAATGAAATTCTTTTCTTTTTATTTCCGTGAAATGTGAAGAGAAGTAGCGACAGATTTTATTTAGTTAAAAACAGCAATATTAAGGAATTAAGTTCAAAAAATTTCATTTTTAAGGTCGAGCCTGGTAGTAGAATTTTTTTATTTCGATTAGATATTTTGCATTAAATTCGGCGAACTGTTAACAAAAGAGGCAATAGTGTTAATTATAGTAGAAAAACATAGATAAGGGAATTTTTTATTTCTCTCAAACATTTTGCATAAAATTCGGTGAACTGGTAAAAGAAGAGGAGAAAAAGTTATATTTAGTTGATTATAGGTGGTATCAAGGAATTATGTTCAACTAATTTCATTTTTGAGAGAACACCTGTTAGAAGAATTTTTATAAGTCGCCCAGTAATTTTGCATTAATTTCCGTCAATTGTGATGAGAAGAGGAGATGGATTTTATTTAGTTAAAAAACATCGATATAAAGGAATTAAGTTCAAAAAATTTCATTTTTGAAGGAGAGCCGGTTAGAAGAATTCTTTATTTCGACCAGATATTTTGCATTAAATTCGTTGAAATAATAAATAAAGAGGCGATAGTGTTAATTTTAGTTGAAAAACAGAAATTTAGGAATTAATTTAAGGAATTATTGAAACAATTTCATTTTTGAGATACTGCCGGTTAAAGAATTTTTTTATTTCTGCCAGAAATTTTGCATTATTTTCGGTGTATGTGAATAGAAGAGGCGACACAGGTATTTTTAGTTGAACGCCACAGAGTTAATTTTAGTTAAAAAGCAGTGGTATAAAGCAATATATTTAAAAGAATTTCTTTTTTGAGAGAACGCCTTCTAGAAGATATTTATTATTTTCCCGGAAATTTACATTAATTTCGGTGAAATGTAAAAGAAACGGTAAAAGAGTAATTAATGCTGATAAACAGCGATTTAAAGAAAGTAAGTGTAAAGAATTTCAATTTGAGAGAATGCCAGTTAAGGGATTTATTATTTCGCTCAATAATTTTACATAAAATTTGGTGAACTGGTAAATGAAGAGGAGACAAAGTAAATGTAGTTGATTATGGGTGGTACCAAGGAATAATTTTCAAATAATTTCATTTTTGAAAGCACACCTGTTAGAGAATTTTTTTAAGTCGACCTGTAATTTTGCATTAATTTCGGTGAATTGTGAAGAGAAGTGGCGACAGATTTTATTTTATTAAATAACAGCGATATTAAGGAATTAAGTTCAAAAAATTTAATTTTTGAGGGAGTGCTTGTTAGAAGAATTTTTTTATTTCGCCTAGATATTTTGCACATAATTTGGTGAGATATGATAAGAAACGGTGATAATGTAATTTAAGTTAATGAACAGCGGTTATAATAATTTAAGTTGAAAGAATTTCATTTCTGAAAGAACACCTGTTAAAAGAATTTTTTTATTGGCCCAGAAATTTTGTAATTAATTTTGGTGAACTCTGAAGAGAATAGGAGACAGTTAATTTTAGTTGAAAACAATGGTATAAAAGAATTAAGATGAAAGAATTTATAGTTTTGAAACAACGCCTTTCAGAAAAATTATTTTATTTTTCCCTGAAATGTTGCATCAATGTCGTAGAACTTGGATGAAAGACGCGACATAGTTAATTTTAGTTGAAAAGCAGTGGTGTAAAGCAATCAATTTTAAAGGTCTTTTTTGAGAGAACGCCTTCTAGAAGATATTTATTATTTTCCCGGAAATTTACATTAATTTCGGTGAAATGTAAAAGAAACGGTAAAAGAGTAATTAAAGCTGATAAACAGCGATTTAAAGAAAGTAAGTGAAAAGAATTTCATTTTTGGGAGAATGCCTATTTAAAGAATTTTTCTATTTCGCTCAAACATTTTACATAAAATTCGGTGAACTGAAAATGAAGAGGAGACAAAGTTAAATTTAGTAGATTATGGGTGGTATCAAGAAATTATGTTCAACTAATATCATTTTTCAGAAAACACCTGTTAAAAGAATTTTGAATTTTGAAAGAATAACATTTTTGAGAGAACGCCGTTACAAGAATGTTTTTATTTCGCTGGCGTATTTAGCATTAATTTCGGTAAGCTGCGATAAGATACGGTGACAGAGATAATTTTAGTTAAATATTGCGGTGTAGGGGAATTAAGTAAAAGAATTTCATTTATGAGAGAACGCCTGTTATAAGGATATTTTTATTTTGCCCAGAAAATTTGCATTAATTTCAAGAAACTGCCTGGAAAAGGGGCAACAGAGTTAATTTTTGTGAAAAACTGGTTCATAAAAGAATAACGTTGTAAGAATTTCATTTTTGAGAGAACGGCTGTTATAAGAATTTTTTAAATTCGTAAATAAATGTTTCATTAAATTCCGTGAACTGTGAAAAAAAGTGGTGCCAGATTTATTTTCGTTAATAAACATTTTTCGATATTATGGATTTAAGTTGAAAGATTTTCAATTTTGAGAGAAGAATTTTTTTATTTTGCCCGGAAATTTTGCAAAAATGTCGTTGAACTGTCAGGAGAAGAGGCGACAGAAATGATTCTGGTTGAAAAACAGTGGTAAAAAAGAATTAATGTGAAAGAATTTCATTTTTGAGAGAACGCCTTTTAGATGGTATTTTTTATTTTTCCCAGTAATTTTGCATTAATTTCGGTGTAATGTGAAAAGAAACGGTGACGGAGTAATTTAATTTGATAAACAGTGGTTTAATAAAATTAAGTCGAAAGACATTCATTTTTGAGAGATCACCTTTTATAAGGATAATTTTATTTCGCCCAGAAAATTTGCTTCAATTTTGGTGAACTGTGATGAGAAGAGGTGACAGAGTTAATTTTAAATGCAAAAACGGTATAAAGGAATTTAATTGGATAAATTTGATTTTTGAGAGAACACCTGTATGAATGATTATTTTGCTTCGTCCAGAACTTTTCCATTAATTTCGGTGAACTGTGATGAGAAGACGTGACAGAGTTAATTTTTGTTAAAAGAAAGTGGTATAAAGTAATTAAGTTGGAAGTACTTAATTTTTGAGAAACGCCTGTTAGAAGAATTTTTTTTATTTCGTCCAGAAATTTGCATTAAAGTATTAGTGAAATTAGATAAGAAAGGTTAACAGAGTTAATTTTAGCCATTAATAGCGGTTTAAAGAAATTAACTTGAATGTATTTTATTTTTGAGAGAACGCGTGTTTAGAGAATTATTTAATTCGCTCAGAAATTTTTCATAAATTTGGGTGAATTGTGAAGAGAAAATGCGACAGAGTTAATTTTTATTAATTGAAGCGGTACAAAGGAATTGAGATGAAAGAATTTCATTTTTGAGAGAATGCCTGTTAGAAGAATTTTTTTATGTAGCTCAGAAGTTTTGCATTAGTTTCGGTCAACTGTGATGAGAAAAAGCGATACAGTTAATTTTAATTGAAAAAGCGGTGTAAAGTTAAAAAGTTGAAAGAATTTCATTTTTGAGAGAACGCCTGTTAGAATAAATTTTTTGCTCCGCCCATATATTTTACAATATATCCTGTGAACTGTGATGAAAAGAGGTGACACAGTTATTTTAGTTAAAATTTAGCGGTAAAAAAGAAATAAGTTGAAAGAATATCATTTATGAGAGAACGCCTTTTATAAGAATTTTTTTATTTCGCCCAGATATTTAGCATTAAATTTGGTGAAATGTGATAAGAAACGGTGACAAAGTAATTTTAGTTGATGATCAGCGGTAATAATAATTTAAGTTGAAAGAATTTTATTTCTGAGAGAACACCTGTTAAAAGATTTTTTTTATTCAACCAGAAATTTTGCAATAAATTTTGGTGAACAGTGAAGAAAATAGGTGACATTGTTAATTTTAGTTCAAAACAGCGGTATAAAGGAATTAAGATGAAAGAATTTATATTTTTGAAAAAACGCATTTAAGAAATATTATTTTATTTCTCTCTGAAATGTTGCATCAATGTCGGTGAACAGTGATGAGAAGACGCCCCAGAGTTAATTTTAGTTGAAAATCAGTCGTAAAAAGCAATCAATTTAAAAGAATTTCATTTTTGAGAGAACGCCTACTAGAAGATATTTTTTATTTTTCCCAGAAATTTTGCATTAATTTCGGTGAAATGTGATAAGAAACGGTAAAAGAGTAATTTAATTTGATAAACAGCGATTTAACGAAAGTAAATGAAAAGAATTTCATTTTTGGGTAAATGCCTGTTAAGGGAATTTATTTATTTCGCTCTAAAATCCTGCATTAAATTTGGTGAAATGTGATAAGAAACAGTGACAAAGTAATTTTAGTTGATGAACAGCGGTTATAAAAATTTTAATTGAAACAATATTATTTCTGAGAGAACACCTGTTAAAAGAATTTTTTTATTCGCACAGATATTTTGCATTAATTTCGGTGAAATGTGATAAGAAACGGTGACAGAGTAATTTAAGTTGATAAACAGTGATTTAAAGAAAGTAAGTGAAAAGAATTTCATTTTTGACAGAATGACTGTTAAGGGAATATTTTTATTTCGCTAAAAACTTTGCATAAAATTCGGTGAACTGGGAAAAGAAGAGGGGGCAAAGTTAAATTTAGTTGATTATGAGTGGTATCAAGGAATTATGTTCAACTAATTTCATTTTTGACGGAACACCTGTTAGAAGAATTTCTTTAAGTCACCTAGTATTTTGCATTAATTTCGGTGAAATGGTAAGAGAAGAGGCGACAGATTTTATTTAGTCAAAAAACAGCGATATTAAGGAAATAAGTCGAAAAAATTATATTTTTGAGGAGGAGCCGGTTTGAAGAATTTTTTTATTTCGACCAGATATTTTTCATTAAATTTGGTGAAATGTGATAAGAAACGGTGTCAAAGTAATTTTAGTTGAAAACAGCGGTATGCAGGAATTAAGAAAAAGAATTTTTATTTTTGAAACAACGCCATTCAGAAAATTTATTATATTTCCCCAATTCTCTATTAGTTGAAAAGCAGTGGTGTAGAGCTATCTTTTTTAAAGAAGATCATATTTGAGAAAACGCCTTCTAGAAGATATTTTTTATTTTTCTCAGACATTTTGCATTAATATCGGTGAAATGTGATAAGAAACGGTGAAAGTGTAATTTAGGCTGATAAACAGCGATTTAAAGAAAGTAAGTGAAAAGAATTTAATTTTTGGGAGAATGCCTGTTAAGGGAATTTATTTATTTCGCTCAAAAATTTTGCATAAAATACGGTGAACAGGTAAAAGAGGAGGAGACAAAGTTAAATTTAGTTGATTTCATTTCATTTCAGAAGATAATTTTGAGGGAGAGACTGTTAGAAAATTTTTTATTTCGACCAGAAATTTTGCATTAGATCGGCGAATTGTTAATAAAAGAGGCGATAGTGTTCATTTCAGTTGAAAAACATTGACATTAATTTCGGTGAAATGTGAATAGAAGAGGCGACAGAGGTATTTTTAGTTGAACAAAAGGCGGTAAGAAGAAATTACTTTAAAAGAATTTCATTTTTGAAATGTTTCATTAATGCCTGTGAAATGTGATGAGAAAAGGCGAAAGAATTAATATACGTTTATCTCTCAGTAATTTTAATTCCTGATACAATACAGTGCCATAAAATTTAAAATTTGAAAGAATTTCATTTTTGAGAGAACGCCTATTACAAAAAATTTTTTACTCCCCTTATTAATTTTACAATAATTTCAGTGAACTGTGCTGAAAAGAGACGACACAGTAATTTAGGTTAAAATTAAGCGATATAAAAGAAATATAAGTTGAAAGAATAACATTTTTGAGTGAACGCCTTTTAGAAGATTTTTTTTACTTCGCAATGATATTTAGCAATACATTTGGTGAAATGTGATAAGAAAAGGTGACAAAGTAATTTTAGTTGATGAACAGTGGTTATAATAATTTAAGTTGAAAGAATTTAATTTCTGAGAGAACACCTGTTAAAAGAATTTCTTTATTCGCCAGAATTTTTTAAAATAATTTTGGTGAACTGTGAAGAGAATAGGTGACATTGCTAATTTTAGTTGAAAACAGCGGTATGCAGGAATTAAGATAAAAGAATTTTCATTTTTGAAACAACGCCTTTCAGAAAAATTATATTTCTCCCTGAAATGTTGCATCAATGTCGTAGAACTGGGATGAGAATACGCGACAGAGTGAATTTAGTTGAAAAGCAGTGGTGTAGAGCCATCATTTTTAAAGATTTTAAACGTTGACAAAGTAATTTTAGTTGATTAACAGCGGTTATAAAAATTTAAATTGAAAGAATCTTATTTCTGAGAGAACGCCTTATAGAAGTTATTTTTTATTTTTCCCAGAAATTTTTCGCTGAATTATGAAGAGAATTGGAGACAGATTTTATTTAGTTAAAAAACAGCGATATTAAGGAATTAAGTTCAAAAAATTTCATTTTTGAGGGAGAGCCTGTTACAAGAATTATTTTATTTCGACCAGATATTTTTCATTAAAAACGGCGAACTGTTAACAAAAGAGGTGATAGTGTTAATTATAGTTGAAGATTAATTAATTTCGGTGAAATGTGAAAAGAAACGGTAAAAAATAATTTAAGCTGATAAACAGCAATTTAAAGAAAGTAAGTGGAAAGAATTTCATTTTTAGGAGAATGCCTATTAAGGGAAGTTTTATATTTAACTCAAACATTTTACATAAAATACGGTGAACTGGTAAAAGAGGAGGAGACAAAGATAAATTTAGTTGATTATGGGTGGTATCAAGGAATTATGTTCAACTAATTTCATTTTTGAGAGAACACATGTTAGAAGAATTTTTTTAATTCGCCCAGTAATTTTGCATTAATTTCGGTGAATTGTAAAGAGAGGTGGCGACAGATTTTATTTAGTTAAAAAACAGCGATATTAGGGAATTAAGTTCAAAAATTTCATTTTTCAGGGAGAGCCGGTTAGAAGAATTTTTTATTTCTTCCAGAAATTTTGCATTTCATTCGGTGAAATTTGAATACAAGAGGCGACAGAGGTATTTTTAGTTGAGAAACAGCGGTGAGAAGGAATTACGTTAAAAGAATTTCTTTTTTGAAATGTCGATTTAACGTCGGTGAAATGTGAAAAGAAACGGTAAAAAATAATTTAAGCTGATAAACAGCAATTTAAAGAAAGTAAGTGAAAAGAATTTCATTTTTAGGAGAATGCCTATTAAGGGAAGTTTTATATTTAACTCAAACATTTTACATAAAATACGGTGAACTGGTAAAAGAGGAGGAGACAAAGATAAATTTAGTTGATTATGGGTGGTATCAAGGAATTATGTTCAACTAATTTCATTTTTGAGAGAACACATGTTAGAAGAATTTTTTTAATTCGCCCAGTAATTTTGCATTAATTTCGGTGAATTGTAAAGAGAGGTGGCGACAGATTTTATTTAGCTAAAAAACAGCGATATTAGGGAATTAAGTTCAAAAATTTCATTTTTCAGGGAGAGCCGGTTAGAAGAATTTTTTATTTCTTCCAGAAATTTTGCATTTCATTCGGTGAAATTTGAATACAAGAGGCGACAGAGGTATTTTTAGTTGAGAAACAGCGGTGAGAAGGAATTACGTTAAAAGAATTTCTTTTTTGAAATGTCGATTTAACGTCGGTGAAATGTGAAAAGAAACGGTAAAAAATAATTTAAGCTGATAAACAGCAATTTAAAGAAAGTAAGTGAAAAGAATTTCATTTTTAGGAGAATGCCTATTAAGGGAAGTTTTATATTTAACTCAAACATTTTACATAAAATACGGTGAACTGGTAAAAGAGGAGGAGACAAAGATAAATTTAGTTGATTATGGGTGGTATCAAGGAATTATGTCCAACTAATTTCATTTTTGAGAGAACACATGTTAGAAGAATTTTTTTAATTCGCCCAGTAATTTTGCATTAATTTCGGTGAATTGTAAAGAGAGGTGGCGACAGATTTTATTTAGTTAAAAAACAGCGATATTAGGGAATTAAGTTCAAAAATTTCATTTTTCAGGGAGAGCCGGTTAGAAGAATTTTTTATTTCTTCCAGAAATTTTGCATTTCATTCGGTGAAATTTGAATACAAGAGGCGACAGAGGTATTTTTAGTTGAGAAACAGCGGTGAGAAGGAATTACGTTAAAAGAATTTCTTTTTTGAAATGTCGATTTAACGTCGGTGAAATGTGAAAAGAAACGGTAAAAAATAATTTAAGCTGATAAACAGCAATTTAAAGAAAGTAAGTGAAAAGAATTTCATTTTTAGGAGAATGCCTATTAAGGGAAGTTTTATATTTAACTCAAACATTTTACATAAAATACGGTGAACTGGTAAAAGAGGAGGAGACAAAGATAAATTTAGTTGATTATGGGTGGTATCAAGGAATTATGTTCAACTAATTTCATTTTTGAGAGAACACATGTTAGAAGAATTTTTTTAATTCGCCCAGTAATTTTGCATTAATTTCGGTGAATTGTAAAGAGAGGTGGCGACAGATTTTATTTAGCTAAAAAACAGCGATATTAGGGAATTAAGTTCAAAAATTTCATTTTTCAGGGAGAGCCGGTTAGAAGAATTTTTTATTTCTTCCAGAAATTTTGCATTTCATTCGGTGAAATTTGAATACAAGAGGCGACAGAGGTATTTTTAGTTGAGAAACAGCGGTGAGAAGGAATTACGTTAAAAGAATTTCTTTTTTGAAATGTCGATTTAACGTCGGTGAAATGTGAAAAGAAACGGTAAAAAATAATTTAAGCTGATAAACAGCAATTTAAAGAAAGTAAGTGAAAAGAATTTCATTTTTAGGAGAATGCCTATTAAGGGAAGTTTTATATTTAACTCAAACATTTTACATAAAATACGGTGAACTGGTAAAAGAGGAGGAGACAAAGATAAATTTAGTTGATTATGGGTGGTATCAAGGAATTATGTCCAACTAATTTCATTTTTGAGAGAACACATGTTAGAAGAATTTTTTTAATTCGCCCAGTAATTTTGCATTAATTTCGGTGAATTGTAAAGAGAGGTGGCGACAGATTTTATTTAGTTAAAAAACAGCGATATTAGGGAATTAAGTTCAAAAATTTCATTTTTCAGGGAGAGCCGGTTAGAAGAATTTTTTATTTCTTCCAGAAATTTTGCATTTCATTCGGTGAAATTTGAATACAAGAGGCGACAGAGGTATTTTTAGTTGAGAAACAGCGGTGAGAAGGAATTACGTTAAAAGAATTTCTTTTTTGAAATGTCGATTTAACGTCGGTGAAATGTGAAAAGAAACGGTAAAAAATAATTTAAGCTGATAAACAGCAATTTAAAGAAAGTAAGTGAAAAGAATTTCATTTTTAGGAGAATGCCTATTAAGGGAAGTTTTATATTTAACTCAAACATTTTACATAAAATACGGTGAACTGGTAAAAGAGGAGGAGACAAAGATAAATTTAGTTGATTATGGGTGGTATCAAGGAATTATGTTCAACTAATTTCATTTTTGAGAGAACACATGTTAGAAGAATTTTTTTAATTCGCCCAGTAATTTTGCATTAATTTCGGTGAATTGTAAAGAGAGGTGGCGACAGATTTTATTTAGTTAAAAAACAGCGATATTAGGGAATTAAGTTCAAAAATTTCATTTTTCAGGGAGAGCCGGTTAGAAGAATTTTTTATTTCTTCCAGAAATTTTGCATTTCATTCGGTGAAATTTGAATACAAGAGGCGACAGAGGTATTTTTAGTTGAGAAACAGCGGTGAGAAGGAATTATGTTAAAAGAATTTCTTTTTTGAAATGTCGATTTAACGTCGGTGAAATGTGATGAGAAAAGGCGAAAAAGTTTATATCCGCCTTTTTCTCTCAGGAATTCTAATTCCTGAGAGAATGCCGTGGTATAAAGTAAAAAGTTGAAAGAATTTCATTTTGGAGAGAACGCGTTTGAATAAATTTTTTATTTCGCCCAAAAATTTTACAATAATTTCAATGAACTCAGATGAAAAGAGGCGACATTGTAATTTTAGTTAAAATTTATCGGTATAAAAGAAATAAGTTGAAGTAATATAATTTTTGAGAGAACGCCTTTTAGAAGACTTTTTTTTCGCCGAAATATTTTGCATCAAATTTGGTGAAATATGATAAGAAACGTTTACAAAGTAATTTTAGTTGATGAACAGCGGTTATAATAATTTAAGTTAAAATAATTTTATTTCTGAGAGTACAAGAGAATTTTGCTTTGGACCTGTAATTTTGTAATTAATTTTGGTGAACTGTGAAGAGAATAGGTGACATAGATAATTAAAGTTGAAAACAGCGGTATAGAGGAATTAAAATGAAAGAATTTTTATTTTTGAAACAATGCCTTTCAAAAAAAATGTATTAATTCCTCCCTGAAATGTTGCATCAATGTCAGTGAACTTTGATGAGAAGACGCCACAGAGTTAATTTGACTTGAAAAGCAGTGGTATAAAGCTATCAATTTAAAAGAATTTCAATTTTGAGAGAACGCCCTCTAGAAAATATTTTTTATTTTTCCTAGAATTTTTGCATTAAATTCGGTGAACTGTTAACAAAAGAGTGGATAGTGTTAATTATAGTTGAGAAACATAGATATAAAGGAATTAAGTTAAGGTATTATTGAAATAATTTCATTTTTGAGATACTGCCGGTTAAAGAATTTTTTTTTTCTGCCAGAAATTTTGCATTAATTTCGGTGAAATGTGAATAGAAGACGCGAGTAGAGTTTTTTTAGTTGAAAAAGAGCGGTGAGAAGGAATTACGTTAAAAGAATTTCATTTTTGAAATGTTGCATTAATGTCAGTGAAATGTGATGAGAAAAGGCGAAAGAGTTAATATCCGATTTTTTCACTCAAGAATTCTAATTCCTGAGAGAAAACAGTGGCATAAAGTTAAAAAGTTGAAAGAATTTCATTTTTGAGAGAATGCCTGTTAGAATAAATTTTTTAATTCGCCCAAAATTTTACAATAATTTCAGTGAACTGTGAAAAAAGGCGGCGACAGAGTTAATTTTAGTTAAAAAAAACAGCGGTATAAAGGAATTAGGTTGGAAGAATTATTATTCTTGAGTGAAAACAGCGGTATATAGGTAAACATTTCAAATAATTTCATTTTTGAGAGACCGAATGTTAGAAAGTTTTTTTTTCGCCCAGAAATTTTGCATTCATTTCGCCTATTAAAAGAATTTTTTTTATTGGCCCAGAAATTTTGCAATTAATTTCAGTGAACTGTTAAGACAGGAGGTGACATAGTTATTTTAGTTGAAAACAGCGGTATAAGGGATTTAAGATGAAAGACTTTATTTTTGAGAGAACGCCTGTTAGAAGAATTTTTTATTTCTCCCTGAAATGTTGCATCAATGTCAGTGCACTGTGATGAAAACACGCGACAGCTTATTTTGTTGAAAAATTGCGGTATCAAAGAATTAAGCTGCAAGAACTTCATTTTTGAGAGAACGCTTGTTACAAGAATTTTTTTAATTCGCCCAGAAATTTTCATAATATTCGGTGAACTGCGATGAGAAGAGGCGACAAAGTTAATTAAGTAAAAACTGTGGTATAGGGGAATTAATTTGAAAGAATAACATTTTTGAAAGAACGCCGTTACAAGAATTTTTTTATTTCGCTGGCGTATATAGCATTAATTTCGGTGAGCTGCGATGAGATAGGGCGACAGAGATAATTTTAGTTAAATATTGCGATATAGGGGAATCAAGTAAAAGAATTACATTTATGAGAGAACGCCTGTTATAAGGATATTTTTATTTTGTCCAGAATATTTGCATTAATTTCAGGAAACTGTCTGGAGAAGAGGCAACAGAGTTAATTTTTATTCAAAAACAGGTTTATAAAAGAATAATGGTTGTTAGAATTTCATTTTTGAGAGAACGGCTGTTATAAAAATTTTTTTAATTCGTACAGAAATGTTTCATTAAATTACGTGAACTGTGAAAAGAAGTGTCGACAAATTTATTTTCGTAAATAAACATCTATCCATGTTAAGGATTTAAGTTGAAAGATTTTCAATTTTGAGAGAAAGCCTGTTAGAAGAATTTTTTTATTTCGCCCGGAAATTTTGCAAAAATGTCGTTGAACTGTGAGGAGAAGAGGCGACAGAAGTAATTTTGGTTGAAAAACAGTGGTAAAAAGGAATTAATGTGAAAGAATTTCATTTTTAAGAGAACACCTGTTAGAAGGTTATTTTTATTTTTCGCAGTAATTTAGCAATAATTTCGGTGTAATGTGAAAAGAAACGGTGACGGCGTAATTTAATTTGATAAACATTAGTTTAATAAAATTAAGTCGAAAGACATTCATTTTTGAGAGATCGCCTTTTATAAGGATAATTTTATTTCGCCCAGAAAATTTGCATCTATTTTGGTGAACTGTGATGAGAAGAGGCGACAGAGTTAATTTTAAATGCAAAAACGTTATAAAGGATTTTAAATGGATAAATTTGATTTTTGAGAGAACACCTGTATGAATGATTGTTTTGCTTCGTCCACAACTTTTCCATTAATTTCGGTGAACTGTGATGAAAAGACGAGACAGAGTTAATTTTTGTTAAAAAAAAGTGGTATAAAGTTATTAAGTTGGAAGTATTTAATTTGAGAGAAACGCCTGTTAGAAGAATTTTTTTTATTTCGCCCAGAAATTTGGCATTGGTATTAGTGAAATTAGATAAGAAAGGTTAACAGAGTTAATTTTAGCCATTAATAGCGGTTTAAAGAAATTAAGTGGAATGTATTTCATTTTTGAGATAACGCCTGATTAGAGAATGTTTCAATTCGCTCAGAAATTTTGCATAAATTTGGGTGAACTGTGAAGAGAAAATGCGATAGAGTTAATTTTAATTAAATGAAGCGGTACAAAGGAATTGAGATGAAAGAATTTCATTTTTGAGAGAATGCCTGTTAGAAGAATTTTTTGCTCCCCCCATACATTATACAACAATTTCAGTGAACTGTGATAAAAAAGAGGCGACACAGTTATTTTAGTTTAAATTTAGAGGTATGAAAGAAATAAGTTTAAAGAATATCTTTTATGAGAGAACGCCTTTTAGAAGATTTTTTTCTATTTCGCCCAGATATTTTGCATTCAATTTAGTGAAATGTGATAAGAAAGGTTAATAGAGTTAATTTTAGCCATGAAAAGCGGTTTAAAGAAATCAAGTTGAACGTATTTCATTTTTGAGAGAACGCCTGATTAAAGAATTTTTCAATTCGCTCATAAATTTTGCATAAATTTGGATAAAATGTGAAGAGAAAATGCAACAGAATTAATTTTAATTAAAGGAAGCGGTACAAAGGAATTGAGATGGAAGAATTTCATTTTTGAGAGAATGCCTGTTAGAAGAATTTTTTTATGTAGCCCAGAAGTTTTGCATTAGTTTCGGTCAACTGTGATGAGAAAAAGCGATACAGTAAATTTTAATTGAAAAAGCGGTGTAAAGTTAAAAAGTTGAAAGAATTTCATTTTTGAGAGAACGCCTGTTAGAGTAAACTTTTTGCTCAGCCCATAAACTTTACAAAATATCCTGTGAACTGTGATGAAAAGAGTCGACACAGATATTTTAGTTAAAATTAAGCGGTATAAAAGAAATAAGTTATTATTTATGAGACTACGACATTTTGAAGATTTTTTTTTATTTCGCCCAGATATTTTGCATTAAATTTGGTGAAATGTGATAAGAAACGGTGACAAAGAATTTTAGTTGATGAACAGCGATTATAATAATTTAAGTTGAAAGATTTTTTTTTCTCAGAGAAAACCTGTTAAAAGAATTTTTTTATTCGCCCAGAAATTTTGTAATTAATTTTGGTGAACTGTGAAGAGAATAGGTAACATTGTTAATTTAAGTTGAAAACAGCGGTATAAAGGAATTAAGATGAAAGAATTCTTATTTTTGAAACAACGCATTTCAGAAAAATTATTTTATTTATCCCTGAAATGTTGCATCAATGTCGGTGAACTGTGATGAGAAGACGCCACAGAGTTAATTTTAGTTGAAAAGCAGTGGTATAAAGCAATCAATTTAAATGAATTTCATTTTTGAGAGAACGCCTTCTAGAAGATATTTTTTATTTTTCCAAGAAATTTTGCAATAATTTCGGGGAAATGTGATAAAAACCGGTAAAAAAGTATTTTCAGCTTATAAACAGCGATTTAAAGAAAGTAAGTAAAAAGAATTTCATTTTTGAGAGAATGCCTGTTAAGGGAATTGTTTTATTTCGCTCAAAAATTTTGCATAAAATTCGGTGAACTGGCAAAAGAGGAGACAAAGTTAAATTTAGTTGATTATGGGTGGCATCAAGGAATTATGTTCAATTTATTTCAGTTTGGAGAGAATACCTTTTAGCAGAATTTTTTTAAGTCGCCTAGTAATTTTCCATTAATTTCGGTGATTTGTGAAGAGAAGTGGCGACAGATATCATTTAGTTAAAAAACAGCGATATTAAGGTATTAAGTTCAAAAAATTTCATTTTTGAGGGAGAATTTTTTTATTGTGACCAGAAATTTTGCATTAGATTCGGCGAATTGTTAACAAAAGAGGCGATAGTGTTAATTTTAGTTGAAAAGCATAGATATTAAGGAATTAAGTTAAGGAATTATTGAAACAATTTCATTTTTGAGATACTGCCGGTTAAAGAATTTTTTTATTTCTGCCGGAAATTATGCATTAATTTCGTTGAAATGTGAATAAAAGAGGCGACAGAGGTATTTTTAGTTGAAAAACCGCGGTAAGAAGGAAAAACGTTAAAATAATTTCATTTTTGAAATGTTGATTTAATGTTAGTGAAATGTGATGAGAAAAGGCGGAAGAATTAATATCCCCCTTTTTCCATTAGGAATTCTAATTCCTAATTTTACAACAATTTGAGTGAACTGTGATGAAAAGAGGCGACACAGTTATTTTAGTTTAAATGTAGAGGTATGAAAGAAATAAATTGAAAGAATATCATTTATGAGAGAACGCCTTAAAGAAGATTTTTTTCTATTTCTCCGAGATATATTGCATCAAATTTGGAAAAAAATGTGATAAGAACGGTGACAAAGTAGTTTTAGTTGATGAACAGCGGTTATCAAAATTTAAATTGAAAGAATCCTATTTCTGAGAGAACACCTGTTAAAAGAATTTTTTTCTTCGCCCAAATATTTTGCATTAATTTCGGTGAAATATAATAGGAAACGGTGACAGTGTAATTTAAGCTGATAAACAGCGATTTAATGAAAGTAAGTGAAAAGAATTTCATTTTTGAGAGAATGCCTGTTAAGGGGATTTTTTTATTTCGCTCATGAATTTTACATAAAATTCGGTGAAATGTTATAAGAAACGGTGACAAAGTAATTTTAGTTGATGAACAGCGGTTATAAAAATTTAAATTGAAAGAATCTTATTTCTGAGGCATCAAGGAATTATGTTCAACTACTTTGATTTTTGAGAGAACACCTGTTAGAAGAATTTTTTTAAGTCGACCAGTAATTTTTTATTTCGCCCAGATATTTTGCATTAAATTTGGTGAGATATGATAAGAAACGGTGATAATGTAATTTTAGTTAATGAACAGCGGTTATAATAATTTCAGTTGAAAGAATTTCATTTCTGAGAGAACACCTGTTAAAAGAATTCTTTTATTGGCCCAGAAATTTTGTAATTAATTTTGGTGAACTGTAAAGAGAATAGATGACTTAGTTAATTACAGTTGAAAACAATGGTATAAAGGAATTAAGATGAAAGAATTATTATTTTTCAAACAACGCCTTTCAGAAAAATTATTTTATTTCTCCCTGAAATGTTGCATCATTGTCGTAGAACTTGGATGAGAAGACGCGACAGAGTTAATTATAGTCGAAAAGCAGTGGTGTAAAGCAATCAATTTTAAAGAAGATCATCTTTGAGAGAACGCCTTCCAGAAGATATTTTTTTTTCCAGAAATTTTGCATTAATTTCGGTGAAATATGAAAAGAAACGGTGAAAGAGTTATTTAAACTGATAAACAGCGATTTAAAGAATGTAAGTGAAAAGAATTTCATTTTTTGGAGAATGCCTATTAAGGGAAGTTTTTGATTTCGCCCAAACATTTTACGTAAAATGCGGTGAACTGGCAAATGAAGAGGAGACAAAGTTAAATTTAATTGATTATGGGTGGTATCAAGGAATTATGTTCAACTAATTTCATTTTTGAGAGAACACCTGTTAGAATAATTTTATTAAGTTAAGGTATTATTGAAACAATTTCATTTTTTAGATACTGCCGGTTAAAGAATTTTTTTATTTCTGCCAGAAATTTTGCATTAATATCGGTGAAATGTGAATAGAAGAGGCGACAGAGGTATTTTTAGTTGAAAAACAGCGGTAAGAGGAATTACGTTAAAAGATTTACGTTAATTTCATTTTTGAAATGTTGCATAAATGTCAGTGAAATGTGATGAGAAAAGGCGAAAGAGTTAATATCCGCTTTTTTCACTCAGGAATTCTAATTCCTGAGAGAATACAGTGGCATAAGGTAAAAAAGTTAATAGAATTTCATTTTTTAGAGAACGCCTGTTAGAATAAATTTTTTAATTCGCCCAAATATTTTACAATATTTTCAGTGAACTGTGATAAAAGGACGGGACAGAGTTAATTTTAGTTAAAAAAAACAGCGGTATAAAGGAATTAGATTGGAAGAATTATTATTATTGAGTGAAAAACAGCGGTATAAAGGTAAAAATTTCAAAGAATTTCATTTTTGAGAGACCGACTTTTAGAAAGTTTTTTTTTCGCCCATAAATTTTGCATTCATTTCGGAAAGCTGTGATGAGAAAAGGTGAAAGAGATAATTTTAGTTAAAAAAACAGCGGTATAGGGGAATTAAGTTAAAGAAAGATGCCCCTTAAAAGAATTTTTTTTATTGGCCCAGAAATTTTGCAATTAATTTCGATGAACTGTTAAGATATGAGGCGACATAGTTAATTTTAGTTGATAACAGCGGTATAAGGGAATTAAGATGAAAGAATTTTTATTTTTGAAAGAACGCCTGTTAGAAGAATTTTTTTATTTCTCCCTGAAAAGTTGTCTCAATACCTGTGAACTGTGATGAAAACACGCGACAGTTAATTTTTGTTGAAAATTGCGGTATAAATGAATAAAGTTCAAGAACTTTATTTTTGAGAGAACGCTTGTTACAAGAATTTTTTTAATTCGCATAGAAATTTTCATAATATATGGTGAACTGCTATGAGAAGAGGCGACAAAGTGAATTTAGTTAAAAACTGTGGTATAGGGGAATCAATTTGAAATAATAACATTTTTGAGAGAACGCCGTTACAAGAATGTTTTTATTTCGCTGACGTATATAGCATTAATTTCGGTGAGCTGCGATGAGATAGGGCGACAGAGATAATTTTAGTTAAGTATTGCGGTATAGGGGAATTAAGTAAAAGAATTTCATTTATGAGAGAACGCCTGTTATAAGGATATTTTTATTTTGCCCAGAAATTTTGCATTAATTTCAGGAAACTGTCTGGAAAAGAGGCAACAGAGTTAATTTTTGTTGAAAAAAAGATTTTTAAAAGAATAACGTTGTAAGAATTTCATTTTTGAGAGAACGGCTGTTATAAGAATTTTTTTAATTCGTACAGAAATGTTTCATTAAATTCCGTGTACTGTGAAAAGCAGTGGCGACAGATTTATTTTCGTTAATAAACATTTTTCGATGTTAAGGATTTAAGTTGAAATATTTTCAATCTTGAGAGAAAGCCTGTTAGAAGAATATTTTTATTTCGCACGGAAATTTTGCAAAAATGTCGTTGAACTGTGAGGAGAAGAGGCGACAAAGTAATTTTAGTTGAAAAACAGTGGTAAAAAGGAATTAATGTGAAAGAATTTCATTTTTGAGAAAACGCCTGTTAGAAGGTATTTTTTATTTTGCCCAGTAATTTTGCATTAATTTCGGTGTAATGTGAAAAGAAACAGTGACGGAGTAATTTAAGTTGATAAACAGTGGTTTAATGGAATTAAGTCGAAAGAATTTCATTTGTGAGAGATCGCCTTTTATATGGATAATTTTATTTCGCCCAGAAAATTTGCATCTATTTTGGTGAACTGCGATAAGTAGAGGCGACAGAGTTAATTTTAAATGCAAAAACGGTATAAAGGAATTCAATTGGATAAATTTGATTTTTGAGAGAACACCTGTATGAATGATTGTTTTGCTTCGTCCAGAAATTTTCCATTAATTTCGGTGAACTGTGATGAGAAGACGAGACAGAGTGCATTTTTGTTAAAAATAAGTGGTATAAAGTAATTAAGTTGGAAGTATTTAATTTGTGAGAAACGCCTGTTAGAAGAATTTTTTTTATTTCGCCATGAAATTTTGCATTAGATTTAGTGAAATTATATAAGAAAGTTTAACAGAGTTAATTTTAGCCATTAATAGCGGTTTAAAGAAATTAAGTTGAATGTATTTCATTTTTGAGAGAACGCCCGATT
Organism: Platycnemis pennipes; assembly: GCA_933228895.1. Lineage (NCBI taxonomy): Eukaryota > Metazoa > Arthropoda > Insecta > Odonata > Platycnemididae > Platycnemis > Platycnemis pennipes. The sequence goes on along the minus strand of OW121854.1, from coordinate 117,828,526 downwards.
AGAGAATTTTTTAATTCGCTCAGAAATTTCGCATAAATTTGGGTGAACTGTGAAGAGAAAATGCGATAGAGTTAATTTTAATTAAATGAAGCGGTACAAAGGAATTGAGATGAAAGAATTTCATTTTTGAAAGAATGCCTGTTAGAAGAATTTTTTGATTCCCCCATACATAATATACAATAATTTCAGTGAAGTGTGATGAAAAGAGGCGACACAGTTATTTTAGTTTAAATTTAGAGGTATGAAAGAAATAAGTTGAAAGAATATCATTTATGAGAGAACGCCTTTTTGAAGATTTTTTTTATTTCGCCCAGATATTTTGCATTAAATTTGGTGAAATGTGATAAGAAACGGTGACAAAGTAATTTTAGTTGATGAACAGCGGTTATAATAATTTAAGTTGTAAAAATTTCATTTCTGAGAGAACACCTGTTAAAAGAATTTTTTATTGGCCCAGAAATTTTTTAATTAATTTTGGTGAACTGTGAAGAGAATAGGTGACTTAGTTAATTTTAGTTGAAAACAATGGTATAAAGGAATTAAGATGAAAGAATTCTTATTTTTCAAACAACGCCTTTCAGAAAAATTATTTTATTTCTCCCTGAAATGTTGCATCAATGTCGAAGAACTGGGATGAGAAGACGCGACAGAGTTAATTTTACTTGAAAAGCAGTGGTGTAAAGCAATCAATTTTAAAGAAGATCATTTTTGAGAGAACGCCTTCTAGAAGATATTATTTATTTTCCCAGAAATTTTGCATTAATTTCGGTTAAATGTGAAAATAAACGGTAAAACGGTAATAATTTAAGCTCATAAGCCATTTATAGAAATAAGTGAAAAGAATTTCATTTTTGGGAGAATGCCTATTAAGGGTGTTGAATACCTACCCGGAAAACGGCTGCGCAGACTCTTGCGAGATCGAAGATTACGAGCGTAATATGACACATAGAGATGAACTGTTTTCACAGTTCGTTAGAACAAAGACAAATAATGTGGGAGAATGGATCACAAGTTTCGAGTATATTTCATTTCAAATGCTATAGGCGCTGAAAAAGGTGAAAATATCTCATTTTCTGCTGTCTTTCTGACGATACACAAATCGTAATTGAAGCATCTCTTCCATTAACCTTAGGGATTCATCCTTCTCCTTTAAAATGACACCAATCCCAACGACGTTAGAAGGGTAATAACTTAGCATTGAATCATTTCCTGGACCATGTTTTCACTATTTTGAGCGCGGAAACTATTCGTCTCTTTGGCGCTGCATGGAGCTTTAGAGGGACCTCCCCCACTCCCGCTAACGGTCCTCCCCACCTCCTGTCTCTCTCTCTCTCTTCCTTCCCCTCTCGCGCTCCCCTCCAGCCCTCCTGGGAAAGCCGGCGCGAGTAGAGATAAGGGTTTTGTTTCACAATGTCGCAGCTGCATTGGTTTGGTTTAGGCCGAAGCGATGTCTCGAAGAGCGAATTGAGTTTTTATTTTGGTGCCTTTCGACATTGAGAGTGAAAGGATCAAGAATCTGAAAAGCTACCAAGGAAAGAATACGAAACATATCTTTCATGGAAAAACGGGAATTTCAAGAAAAACTTGCAAGTGATGTACCTACTACAACAGTACCAATCAATTTTCAATTGACCCATTGGTTTCGAAGTTAGCAGGGGTTTGCGTTGTTTACAACAACTCCATCAATTTTAGTGGTATAAACAATTTGTTTTCTGCAAACTGTTACTAATAGATCTGGCTTCCTTATATCAAAATCGCAAGTTATTGGAACAAAAACTACAGGAATACCAAGCGCTCAAAGTTGGGCAACTTGATTTTACGCGCAAAAAACGGGTACTTTTTTGAGAAAAAATTAAGTACAGGAAATACTATGGAGCCAAAGATTTTTTGAAGTAAATAACCCAACGTAGAAATAAACTCTCTCTCGTATGCTTTTTGTTGCATTGAAATTGATCGCTCCGTTTAGACGATAGAGCTCCTCAAACTCGGGTGTCTAGCTTTTTTTTACAGACAGTAAGTATTTTCATCCATATCTTCATTGCACTAAAATGAGAGAACTCCACCGATTAACAATATCGCCTGAACCGAGACGAACCCGGGTCCCTCGATTACGCGTAGAATGCTTTACCACTAGAAGCACCAGAGTGGTAATTTTGACCGTTTTTGAATTTCAAATACTGACAGTTTTTTTCACAATGGTTAGAAATTGTTGAAATTTCGTGACTTTTAATGAACTTTAGTCTAACGTTCACACGCCAAAAATGATTAGTTTTGGTCTGTTACTTATTGAAATATTAATTTATCATACCTAAAAGCGCCGGAGCGGTCGTTTTGACGGTATTATAAATTTTCATCTTATAGTTATTTTTTCCTTTCAAATAAGATTTTTCTGGCATGACAGGTTGTAGTCACGTGATCAAATTGAATTTACATGTTTCCTTGCATGATTCCTGAGAATTTTCTTTTTTAATTACTATTCTGCAATCACATCGAAGGAGTTTTTCATAGATTTTCTCACAGTTGTCTCAAGATATACATAAAAACAGGATAGGATACAGGTACACAGTTCTGCTTTATCCCAAGACATGGGAAAGGCGCTCTTTTACACCACCCTTATCGCCCCTTTTTTATCCTTACACGGTCAGTCAAGATCTGACCGCGCTTTGGGTAGGAGCTGTACCCCGATGCTTCTAAGCATGTCCCAAGGACGCGGTCTTACTTCGTAACTACTTAAAAATATTTTGGAAGAAAATCCGGAACCATCACCAAAAGCCAATCGCAGGGTATATAAAGGTTATGTATCTAACGCATGATGCATATTTATCGATGAACGTACGCTCCGGAACATCAAAATATGCACTGAAGTGGAAACAGATGGGTGAGAGATATTGGACAACAACTGCTGAAGAAATTGAAGCTATTATTGATCTAAGGCTTCCACGAGGAGCATATGATTGTGATTCACTAGATTATGATATGCTATGATCTAGTGATTAGCCAGCGTTTTTCCCTCAGACGATGCCACGAAACATGTCTGCAGCTCATGCAGTACCTAAGTTTGGATGTTCTCGGGACAAGATCTCAGCGTCTCAATGCAGATAAATTTGAATTGGTGTTCGAAATATGGAGCAATTTTGTGGGAAACTGTATAGCCTGCCATAGTCCTAGTGAATACCTATCCTTGAACGAGCAGCTTTTTCCAACTAAAGGTAGGTGTAGATTCACTCAGTGCACACATGCATACAAATAAACCAGACAAATTTGGAATCAAGTTCTGGGTTAGCAGATGTAAATTCCATCAGGTTAGCAGATGTAAATTCCGAATATTTATGCAATGGGTTTCTATATCTGAAGAAATATAATCCTCCCAACGAAAGTCTCCTTGACAATGTTGTTTTACGCTTATTACGTTCGGACATAGTACCTTAATTCAGGACAAGACGTCACGGCAGATAGTGATTTCATGTAAATGAATTTGACGAAAAACTAAACGAAATTAGCATTGATAATGTTGGCACAATGAAAAGAATCAGGCGTGGAGTCCCCGTAGAAGTTCAAACGTCTAAGGCGTCAAGTTGTACGATACCACAGTCATAAAACACAACGACATTACAATGACAGTATACCAAGATGAAAAAAACATATTGGTGCTGAGAACCATACATCCCAGCATTGAAATACTACATGTACAGAAAAAGATAATGAGATTCAGTCAGTTTCTACGACACCACAAAATATGGAGTAGATATACCGGACCAAATGACAAGGAATAACACTAGGTGCGCAGGATCTCGCCGATGGCCTGTCAAATTTTATAGTATCCTAGGGGGCTGTGTTTGAAACCGTCGGGATTATCTCTAATAGGTAACCAAGGAGTCACGTGGTATACACACGAATGCTTTGCAAATTTGGTGTGTTAAAACCGCTGATTGCAACCTCATTCTTTGTTTACACTTGTGTTATATCTCAACTTGGGGCTCTTTAGTTGGAATAGGTGAGAAAAACTCAAGTGAAAACAATTAATGATGTTGTAAAGAGCGATTCAGACACATTAAATTTTGAAACCATTCGTGTAGGTATCACGTGACTCCTTGGTTACCTATTTGAAATAATTCCGACGGTTTCAAACACAACTCCCCTAGATTTAGCTGCAATTAACGCATGAGTGATATAGGAAGAGATCACCTCACAAAACATCAGCTGCCATAAATTTATTTTGAATTTAACTGAAGAACTGCGTAGCGAGTATATCAAGTCACAGCCGGGACCATCTCATTTCATTTCAGATACAAAAAATTAGAAAAAGACATCAGTGTCAGGTAAAAAATTGAAACGAAACAAAACTATATAAAATGTTCAATATGCCAAAAATATACGTACGGAAAATGCACAGAATCTTACGAAAAGAAAATGAAATGAAAATTGAAAAACTTATAATATGTGTTCCGTGTCGTGAAAATAAAGTTAAGTGCGGTAGAGATGGTATTCCATAGCTATATACATGGTTATATGCTGTTACCTACATTAGAAACAATTCCTGATACTAAATACAGTATATATAATTGCTCAACATAATATTTATCCACTAAACTACCACTAACTATATCGTGTATATCGCAATTGATGATAATTCTTTAATTCCAAAGTTTGTGTAAAAGCGAAAATAAATAAATTGCTTATAAATCTTATTAATTACTTTTAAAATGTAAATATTATTTGATAATATGACGATATCACCTAAAAATTGAATAAATGCATAAATTTATTCATATACACCGCGAAATCAAGACATAACACCTACCGATTAATATTACCGCCACCGGCGCTTTTAGATATGGGGAAAACCTGTGGGCTGAAATCGAAAAAAGCTATCAAAAATCATATCTTCCCTATTTCTATAGATAGAACGACGAAATCTTCCCAAATATTTTTTCTTATGCTTGTAGACATAAATATTACGGAATTTAGCCAAAAAATGGTCCGGGGTCTTTTATTAAACAAATTAGTGAAGACTGAAGAAATCCAAAAATCGACTAGGCGTACCATTGCAGTATAGAGGGTTTATTTTATTTTAATAAATGGTTATTATTTAAAACGTAAGCTGTTTTAAATATATTTAAATTTGTTAAACAAAATATTACATATTAAGCACATAAAATTATTTTTTAGAAATAATATTAATGGCCTGCAAAATCACCCTGGACGATGGCCATAGATTTGAACAGATAGCTTCACCTTTATGAAAAATATGAATAATATAAACAAATTAAAAAGTTATTTAGCTGGCTAGTGATTGCTCGAAAATGTTTTAATCTTGTTCACCTTTCTCTCACATCATCCAGCCGACGAAGTGGTACAAGAGATGTAGCGAATATGCTTTCATCAGTGGCATTCGGCTCCTACCATACGTGCTTGTATTGAGAGTATCCCGAACTGCCATCGAACCCCTATTTGCATATGAGGAAAAGGTTAAAGGTCCTTCATCTCTGATCATCTCTGAATCTTGAAGATGTTATAGTGCGAGAGGCTGTGTGGTTCAGCGGTTCTTGAAGGCTCACTTCACATTTTTTCCCCTGTTGATATGCCCTCTGGGTATGAAGCATTCTTCTGAAATCTAATCCTTTCATAACTAAGGTAAAGCTTGTGTCCACATTTTTGGCAGACTTGCGAAGTATTTCATATTGCAATTTCGTTAAATTGCAATGAACAGTCAACGTCAGAGCGTCAACTCATTTTGAGTTGCAGGCATTGTCATCCATTTTTTCTAACATTCGTTTTCCTCGGGTGGGGGTTGTTGCAGTCATTTCAGTTATTATTTTCGCTGCCGCGTCATTCCCTTCGCAGCGCAATGTCATGGATATGGTTGTCGATGGTTCTGTTGCTGACGCTTTCTCTCTTAAATTTGCTATTTTTCTTCTTTTCGTTCTATCACTAGACCTCTCAAATTCTTTTTTCGGCCTTCCTTTGCCTTTTCACTCAGAAGAACATGCAACTAGATTGCAATGCAATATAAATTTTCTTGGAGTAAAATACAGCCAATGGAAATATGTTAACCATTGAACGGTACCAACCTGAGTTGGGATTTGCAAGCAGATATTTATACATGTCCGCTGGGAACAGTATATCCTTTTCTAAACAACAGCGAAGTTTTTATCTAAACCTGTCGTTAGTCCAATTACATTCATCCCATTTTTGAAGCATGAATTGAATAAATTGTGTGCATGACATTAGTCAAAATTTCCTTCATTTTCATGTATTTTCCTTGATTAAACTACTGTGAAGACATTGCAAGGCTTATTTTCCTTTGGAATACACCGAATATCCACTTGTATTGAAAATCATGCATTTCTTTTCGGGTCACTTTCGAGGGGTCTGTTTTTTTCTTATTCAGAATTGCAATTATATGAATCACCGGAGAAGCAATCAAAATTAGGATAGAATTCCCTACGTAATACACGCAAAGTCACTGAGACAGTTGTCTAGGGAAACTTACCTCATTATCGATCTTAGTATCGTCAAGTTCGGAAGGTATTTTTCGTACGAATCCTGAAGCAGATATGAGATGCGTAAATTATCTTTATAATGAGGATGACTATAACATTCTGCGATTAGCTTTATGGTTTTTGGTAATGAGTTGAGGGAGTATACTAAAGTACCGTTTATATGTTCCTCTATTTGCATTCTCCAAGATTTCTATCCCTATGGAATGCATATAATAGCACATAACTTAAAATCGATCCAACAAATAATTACCTTCCTGGATACCCATATCTTTTGGTCTTGCATTTATGGTTGTTGATAATTTTTACTCGTATTTCATGTAAGCGCTTGTTCTATTTAGCACAATTATTATTTACGAATCAAAATAAGTACTTATATACGTCAAGCCTTCTATAATCCTACACATTCGCGAGAGATTTTTATTTAAAGTTAATTTCGTTTAAACTTTAATTTAAGTTTAAATTCGTAGTCAACACCCTTGACTTTGTGCAATGGTTTACATTCATAATTACAAGCTGTAAAAATGCTAGAGAAAAATAATACATGGCCATAATCAAATTCTCATAGCAGACTTCCAAGGCGACTCTGAGCTCTAGGATTATCTATCTATTCCCCAAAACTTGCTCACGATTTGAGAAACTGCAAGGTCATCAGCTCCTCCACACGATCCTTCTATCTCAACAATACCTCCCCTCCATTCCCTCTCCTCAATACCCTTCCCCTCTACTCCATTCCATCCCCTCCCCAAATTCCTTCCCCACCCCACCTCCGCCGGGCTTACGGCCTTGTGGTGGCGAACTTCCGAACTATCTGCAGCTGGCTGGAGCTGATCCGTTAAATCGCTGGTTTGAATTCGTAGTCAACACCCTTAAGGGAATTTTTTATTTCGCTCAAAAATTTTGCATAAGATACGGTTAACTGGTAAAAGAGGAGGAGACAAAGTTAAATTTAGAGTATTATGGGTGGTATCAAGGAATTAAGTTCAATTTTTTTAATTTTTAGTTTTCAAGTTTCAATTTTTATTTTTGAGAAAACGCCTGTTTTAAGAATTTTTTTAAGTCGCCCAGTAATTTTGGATTAATTTCGGTGAATTGTGAAGAGAAGTGGAAAGAATTTTGTTTCTGAGAGAACACCTCTTTAAAGAATTTTTTTATTCGCCCAGAAATTTTGTATTTAATTTAGGTGAACTGTGAAGAGAATTGTTGACATTGTTAATTTTACTTATAAACAGCGGTATAAAGGAATTACGATGAAAGAATTTTTATTTTTGAAACAACGCCTTTCAGAAAACATATTTTAATTCTCCTTGAAATATTGCATCAATGTTGGTGAACTGTGATGAGAAGACGCCACAGAGTTAATTTTATTTAAAAATTGCAGTATAAAAGAATAAAATTGCAAGAACTTCATTTTATAGAGATCGCTTGTTACAAGAATGTTTTTTTTTTCGCCCCAAAAATTTCCATTAATTTCGGCGAAATGTGAATAAAAGAGGCGAGAGAGTTAATTATAGTTTAAAAAAAGGGAATTAAAGAATAAAGTTATGAGAATTTCATTTTTGAAAGAACGCGTGTAAGAATAATTTCTTATTTCGCCCACAAAATTTTGCATCAATGACAGTGAACTGTGATGAGAAGAGGCGATAGATTTAATTTTTATGAAAAACTACGGTTCAAAGGAATTAACTTGAAAGAATTTCATTTTAGAAAGAACGCGAGTTACAATTTTTTTTATTCACCCAGAATCTACGCATTAATTTCGGTGAATTTTGAAGAGAAGAGGCGACAGAAATAATTTAAATTGAAAAGTAGTGGTATAAAGAAAACAATTTGAAAGAGTTTCATTTTTGAGAGAACGCCTTCTAGAAGATATTTTTTATTTTTCCCAGAAATTTTGCATTAATTTTGGTGAAATGTGACAAGAAACGGTAAAAGAGTAATTTTAGCTGATAAACAGCGATTTAAAGAAAGTAAGTGAAAAGAATTTCATTTTTGGGAGAATGTCTGTTAAGGGAATTTTTTTATTTCGCTCAAACATTTTGCATGAAATTCGGTGAACTGGCAAAAGAAGAGGAGTTGAAGAGAAGGAAGAATTTCATTTTTGAGGGAGAGCCTGGTAGAAGAATTTTTTTATTTCGACCAGTAATTTTGCATTAAATTCGGTGAACTGTTAATTTTAAGAGGCGATAGTGTTAATTATAGTTGAAAAGCACGGATAATAAGGAGTTATGCTTGGCAATTTTGGAAACAATTTCATTTTTGAAATACCTCCGGTTAAAGAATTTTTTTATTTCTGCCAGAAATTTTGCATTAAGAGGTATCTTTAGTTGAAAAACTGCGGGGCGAAGATATTACGTTAAAAGAATTTCATTTTTGAAATGTTGCATTAATGTCACTGAAATGTGATGAGAAAAGGCGAAAGAGTCTATATCCGCTTTTTTCACTCAAGAATTCTAATTCCTGAGAGAATACAGTGGCATAAAGTTAAAAGGTTGAAGGAATATCATTTTTGAGAGAACGACTGTTAGAAAGTTTTTTTTCGCCCAGAAATTTTGCATTCATTTCGGAAAGCTGTGTAGAGAAAAGGCAAAGGAGATAATTTTAGTTAAAAAAACAGCGGTATAGGGGAATTAAGTTAAAGAAAGAACGCCTCTTAAAAGAATTTTTTTTATTGGCCCAGAAATTTTGCAATTAATTTCAGTGAACTGTTAAGACAAGAGGCGACATAGTTAATTTTAGTTGAAGACACTGGTATAAGGGAATTAAGATGAAAGAATTTTCATTTTTGAGAGAACGCCTGTTAGAAGAATTTTTTTATTTCTCCCTGAAATGTTGCATCAATACCAGTGAACTGTGATGAAAACACGCGACAGAGTTAATTTTTATTGAAAAATTGCGGTATAAAAGAATTAAGTTGCAAGAAATTCATTTTTGAGAGAACGCTTGTTACAAGAATTTGTTTAATTCGCCCAGAAATTTTCATAATATTCGGTGAACTGCGATGAGAAGAGGCGACAAAGTTAATTTAGTTAAAAACTGTGGTATGGGGGAATTAATTTGAAAGAATAACATTTTTGAAAGAACGCCATTACATTTCGCTGACGTATTTAGCATTAATTTCGGTGAGATGCGATGAGATAGGGGGACAGAGATAATTTAGTTTAAATATTGCGGTATAGGGGAATTAAGTAAAAGAATTTCATTTATGAGAGAACGCCTGTTATAAGGATAATTTTATTTTGCCCAGAAATTTTGCATTAATTTCAGAAAAACTGTCTGGAAAAGAGGCAACAGAGTTAATTTTTGTTGAAAAACAGGTTTATAAGAATAACGTTGTAAGAATTTCATTTTTGAGAGAACGGCTGTTATAAGAATTTTTTTAACTCGTACAGAAATGTTTCATTAAATACCGTGAACTGTGAAAAGAAGTGGCGACAGAATTATTTTCGTTAATAAACAATTTTCGATATTAAGGATTTAAGTTGAAAGATTTTCAATTTTGAGAGAAAGCCTGTTAGAAGAATTTTTTTATTTCGCCCGGAAATTTTGCAATGTCGTTGAACTGTGAGGAGAAGAGGCGACAGAAGTAATTTTAGTTGAAAAACAGTGGAAAAAAGGAATTAATGTGAAAGAATTTCATTTTTGAGAGAACACCTGTTAGAAGTTATTTTTTATTTTGCCCAGTAATTTTGCATTAATTTCGGTGTAATGTGAAAAGAAACGGTGACGGAGTAATTTAAGTTGATAAACAGTGGTTTAATGGAATTAAGTCGAAAGAATTTCATTTTTGAGAGATCGCCTTTTATAAGGATAATTTTATTTCGCCCAGAAAATTTGCATCTATTTTGGTGAACTATGAAGAGAGGAGGCGACAGAGTTAATTTTAAATGCAAAAACGGTATAAAGGAATTTAATTGCATAAATTTAATTTTTGAGAGAACACCTGTATGAATGTTGGTTTTGCTTCGTCCACAACTTTTCCATTAATTTCGGTGAACTGTGATGAAAAGACGAGACAGTTAATTTTTGTTAAAAAAAAGTGGTATAAAGTTATTAAGTTGGAAGTATTTAATTTGAGAGAAACGCCTGTTAGAAGAATTTTTTTTATTTCGCCCAGAAATTTTGCATTAGTATTAGTGAAATTAGATAAGAAAGGTGAACAGAGTTAATTTCAGCCATTAATAGCGGTTTAAAGAAATTAAGTTGAATGTATTTCATTTTTGAGAGAATGCCTGATTAGAGAATTTTTTGATTCGCTCAGAAATTTTGCATAAATTTGGGTGAACTTTGAAGAGAAAAAGTGACAGAGTTAATTTTAATTAGATGAAGCGGTACAAGGGAATTGAGATGAAATAATTTCATTTTTGAGAGAATGCCTGTTAGAAGAATTTTTTTATGTAGCCCAGAAGTTTTGGATTAGTTTCGGTCAATGTGATGAGAAGAAGCGATACAGTTAATTTTTATTGAAAACAGCGGTATAAAGGAATAAGTTGAAAGAATTTTATTTTTGAAAGAACGCAGGTTAGAAGAATTTTTTTATTTCTGCCAGAAATCTTGCATTAATTTCGATGAACCCCGATTAGAAGAGGCGACAGAGATAGTTCAATTTAAAAAACTGCGGTGTAGAGGAATTAAGTAAAAGAATTTCTTTTCGATAGAACACCTGTTAAAAGAATTATTTTATTTCACCCAGATTATTTGCATTAACTTGGGTGAACTATAATTAGAAATGGCGAATGAGTTAATTATAGTTGAAAAACAGCGGATTAAAGAAATTAAGATGGAAGAAATTTCAATTTTGAGAGAAAGCCTATCAGATGTAGGATCTAGTTTTTTCCCGGCGTATAATGCTGGTGAAGTCTTCACGGGTTCTCCACCGGGTCAGGGAAACGGCTAAGGCCGACGTTTCGACGGCTAACACTGCCATCGTCCTCAGGGCGTTGAGTGTCAGGTCCAAGAAAATGCCAGTATATATACTTTTCGCCTAGGCTCAGGTCACTCCTGATTGGCTCTTCTCAGGTCACACGGGATTCGCTCCGCAAGCTCGCTCCTGATTGGCTCTCTCTTCTCGTATTTTCCGGATCACCGGCTTCCACACGTTACTGAGGGCGTATCCTGTGTCGCGGTTAAAATTCGCGGTTAAAAACGCGGTGAAATATTGAGACTATCCACAAACCTCCGGGGAAGCTCAGGAACCAACTCGTCCGGGTCAAAGACGGATTAGGCCTCAAAACTCCGGGAATCTATCAGATTCCCTGCGAGTGTGGGGAGGTCTACATCGGAGAAACCGGCCGCACCATTGAAACCCGCATCAAGGAGCACCGGAGGTGCATCAGATTGGGATATCCTGAGAAGTCCGCCGTCGCCGAGCATAGCCTCAACAAGGACCATCTCATTGCTTTCGACGACGCTAAATTACTTAGCAAATCCTATGGTTATTGGGACCGTCAAACCAAGGAGGCAATTGAAATCAGGTTAGAGGCGAAGAATTTTAACCGCGACACAGGATACGCCCTCAGTAACGTGTGGAAGCCGGTGATCCGGAAAATACGAGAAGAGAGAGAGAGGATTGGAAAGAGCCAATCAGGAGCGAGCTTGCGGAGCGAATCCCGTGTGACCTGAGAAGAGCCAATCAGGAGTGACCTGAGCCTAGGCGAAAAGTATATATACTGGCATTTTCTTGGACCTGACACTCAACGCCCTGAGGACGATGGCAGTGTTAGCCGTCGAAACGTCGGCCTTAGCCGTTTCCCTGACCCGGTGGAGAACCCGTGAAGACTTCACCAGCAGCCTATCAGATGAATTTTTTTCTTTCGCCCCGAAATTTTTATAAATTTCGGTGACCTGTGATGAGAAGAGACTAAAGAGTTACCTTTAGTTGAAAAACAAGCGGTATTAAGGAATTAAGTTGTGAGAATTTCATTATTGAGAGAACGCCTGTCAAGAGCAATTTTTTTGTTTTGCCCTGTAATGTTGCTTTAATGTCGGTGAACTGTGAAGAGAACACGCGAAACAATTAATTTTAGTGAAAAACAGTTACATAAAGGAATTAATTTGGAAGAATTTCATTTTTTAATTGGACGCCTGTTAGAAAAAATTTTTTATTTCTCCCTAAAATTTTGCATCATTTTTGGTGAAATGTGATAAGAAATTACGACAGAGTTAATTTCAGTTGAAAAACAGCGGTATAAAAGAATCAGGTTGAAAGAATTTCATTTTGAAAGCACGCCTGTTAGAAAAAATTCTTATTTCGCCCAAAAATTTTACAATAATGTCAGTTAACCGTGATGAGAGGAGTGACACAGTAATTTTGGAGTAAATTTATGGGTATGAAAGAATTAAGTTGAAAGAATATCATTTTTGAGAGAACGATTTTCAGAAGAATTATTTTTATTTCACCCAGAAATTTTGCATTAATCTTGGTGAAATGTGATAAATAAAATGCGGAAAATGAATGCGGTATAAAGGAATTAAGTTTGAAGGATTTCATTTTTGAGAGATTACCTGTGAGAAAAAAATTTTATTCGCCCGGAAATTTTGCATTAATCTCCGTGATCTGTGAATAAAAGAGGCGATAGAGTTAATTATAGTTAAAAAAAAAAACAGAGGAATAAAGGAATTAAGTTGACAGAATTTCATTTTTGAGAGAACCCCTGCCGGTACAATTTTTTTATTTCGCCCGCATCTTTAGCATTAATTTCGCTGAACTGTAATGAGAAGACTAATGTTAGTTGAAATATTAGTTTACAGACTAATGTTAGTTGAAAACAGCGGTATAAAGGAATTAAGATTAAAGAATTTTTTTTATTGAGAGAACGCCTGTCAGAAGAATTTTTATATTTTCCCTGAAATGTTGCATCAATGATGGTGAACTGTGATGAGTAGACGGGACAGAGTTAATTTTAGTTGAAAAATTGCGGTACAAAGGAAAAAGTTGAAACAATTTCATTTTATTGTGGAGAGAACGCATTTAGAAGAACTTTTTTTTATTTCGCCAACAAATTTTACATTAATTTGTGTGCGATAAGAAACGGTGACAAAGTTAATTATAGTTGAAAAACAGCCATTAAAGTATTAAACTGAAAGAATTTTCATTTTTGAGAGAATGCCTAATAGATGAATTCTTATATTTTGCACCGAAATTCCGCATCAATTTCGGTGAACTGAGATATGAGGCTACAGAGATATTCTTAGTTGAAAAACAGCGGTTTAAAGGAATATAGATGACAGAATTTCATTTTTGAGAAAATGCCTGTTGGAAGATTTTTTTTACTTCGACCACATATTTAGCTTTTTTTTGCTGAGCTGTGATGAGAAAAGGCAACAGAGATAATTTTTGTTAAAAAACTGCGGTATAGGGCAAATAAGTATAAAAAATTAATTTTTGAGAGAACGCCCGTTAAATGCCTTGAATTCAAGGCATCCGAGTTGAGTGTGTTAAAAAGATTTTTTCATTTCGCCCAGAAATTTGGCATTAATTTCGGTGAAATGTGAAAAAAATTGCGACCGAGGTAATTTTCGTTATAACAGTGGTATAAAAAAATGAATTTGTCAGAATATTTCTTTGAGAGAACGCCGGTTAAAAGCGTTTTTTTAATTTCGCTCTGACATTTTGTTTAATTTTTGTGAACTGTGATGAACAAGGCGACAGAGTTAAATTTGGTTGAAAAACAGCAGTATTAGGGAATAAAGTTGTGAGAATTACTTTTATGAGAGAACGCGTGTTAGAACCATTTTTTTAATTAACCCAGAAATGTTTCATTAATTTCCGTGAACTATGAAAAGAAGAGGCGACAGTTATTTTTAGTTGAAAAACAGCGGTAAGAAGAAATTAAGTTAAAAGAATTTCATTTTTAATAGAACGCATGCTAGTAAAAATTTTTCTTTTCTTTTTTATTTCACCCACATATTTTGCATTAATATCGGTAAACTATGAATAAAGAGGTGACAGACTTATTTTCTGATTGAAAAACGGTGGTATAAAAAATTGGTATAAGGAATTAAGTTGAAAGAATTTCATTTTTCATAGAACGCCTGTAAGAAGATTTTTTTATTTAGCCAAAAATTTTGCATTAATTTCGGTGAATTGTAATGAGAAGATGGGATAGAGTTATTTTTAGCTGAAAAACTGCAGTATAAAGGAATTAATTTGTAAGAATTTCATTTTTGAGATAACGCCTGTTAGAAGAATTTTGTCAATTCTCTCCATTGTTTTGCATTAATTTGGATAATTTTAGTTGAAAAACAGCTGTACAAAGGAAATAAGTTGAAATAATTTCATTTTGGAGAGAAAGCTTTTAGAAGAAATTTTTTTTATTTCGCCCAAAAAATTTGCATTAATTATGGTGAAATGTGATAAGAAACGGTGACAGGGTTAATTTTAGTTGAAAACAGCGGTTTAAAGAAATTAAAATGTAAGAATTTCATTTTTGAGAGTACTCCTGATTAGAAAACTTTTTTACTTCGCTAAGAAATTTTGCATAAATTTCGGTGAAATGTGAATAGAAGAGGCGACAGAGGTAGTTTTAGTTGAAAAACAGCGGTAAGAAGGATTAAGTAAAGAGAATTTCATTTTTGAAATGTTGCATTAATGTCAGTAAAATGTGATGAGAAAAGGCGAAAGAGTTAATATCCGCCTTTTTCTCTCAAGAATTCTAATTTCCGAGAGAATACAGTGGTATAAAGTTAAAAAGTTGAAAGAATTTCATTTATGAGAGAACGCCTGTTAGAATAATTTTTTTATTTCGCCCAAAAATTTTACAATAATTTCAAGGAACTGTGCTTAAAAGAGACGAGACAGTAATTTTAGTTAAAATTTAGCGGTATAAAAGAAATAAGTTGAAAAAATATCATTTCTGGGAGAACGCCTTTTAGAAGCTTTTTTTTATTTCGCCGAATTATTTTGAATTAAATTTGTTGAAATGTGATAAGAAACGGTTTCAAAGTAATTTAAGATGATGAACAGCGGTTATAATAATTTAAGTTGAAAGAATTTCATTTTTGAGAGAACACCTGTTAAACCATTTTTTTATTCGCCCAGAAATTTTGTAATTAATTTTGGTGAACTGTGAAGAGAAAAGGGTGACAGTTAATTTTTGTTGAAAACAGCGGTTTTAAAGGAATTAAGATGAAAGAATTTTTATTTTTGAAACAACGCCTTTCAGAAATTTTATTTTCTTTCTCCCGTAAATGTTGGATCATTGTCGGTAAACTGTGATGAGAAGACGCGACAGAGTTAATTTTACTTGAAAAAATTCAGTATAAAAGAAAAAATTTGCAAGAACTTCATTTTTTAGAGATCGCTTGTTACAATAATTTTTTTATTTCGCCCAAAAATTTTCCATTAATTTCGGTGAATTGAGAATATAAGAGGCGACAGAGTTAATTTAAGATTAAAAACTACGGTTCAAATAAATTAAGTTGAAAGAATTTCATTTTTGAAAGATCGCGTGTTACAACAATTTTTTTAATTCGCCCAGAATCTACACATTCATTTCGGTGAACTGTTAAAAGAAGAGGCGACAGAGTTAATTTTAATTGAAAAGCAGTGATATAAAGCAATCAATTTAAAGAATTTCATTTTTGAGAAAACGCCTTCTAGAAGATATTTTTTATTTTTCCCAGAAATTTTGCATTAATTTCGGTGAAATTGATAAGAAACTGCGACAGAGTAATTTAAGCTGATAAACTGCGATTTAAAGAAAGTAAGTGAAAGGAATTTCATTCTTGAGAGAATACCTGTTAAGGGATTTTTTTTATTTCGCTCAAAAATTTTGCATAAAAGTCGGTGAACTGGCAAAAGAAGAGGAGACAAAGTTTAATTTAGTTGATTATGGGTGGAATCAAGGAATTAAGTTCAACTAATTTCATTTTTGAGAGAACACCTGTTAGATGAATTTTTTTTAAGTCGCCCAGTAATTTTTTATTAATTTCGGTGAATTAAGTGAAGTGGTGACATATTTTATTTAGTTAAAAAACAGAGATATTAAGGAATTAAGTTCAAAAAATTTCATTTTTGAGGGAGCGCCTGTTAGAAAAACTATTTTATTTCTCCCTAAAATGTTGCATCATGTCGGTGAACTGCGATTAGAAGACGCGACAGGGTTAATTTTAGTTGAAAAATTGCAGTAGCTAAGAATAAAGTTGCAAGAACTTCATTTTTTAGAGATCGCTTATTACAACAATTTTTTTTTCGCCGAGAAATTTTCCATTAATTTCGGTGAACTGTGAGTAAAAGAGGCGAGAGAGTTAATTGTAGTTGATAAACAGCGGAATTAAAGAATAAAGTTGTGAGAATTTCAATTTTGAGAGAACGCGTGTAAGAATAATTTTTTATTTCCCCCACAAATTTTGCATCAACGACGGTGAAGTGTGACGAGAATTGTTGACAGTTAATTTTAGTTGAAAACAGCGGTGAAGAATTTTTATTTTTGAAACAACGCATTTCTGAAAAATTATTCAATTTATCCCGGAAACGTTAAATCAATATCGGTGAACTGTGATGAGAAGACGCGACAGAGTTAATTTTAGTTGAAAAGCAGTGGTATAAAGCAATCAATTTAAAGGAATTTCATTTTTAGAGAACGCCTTGTAGAAGATATTTTTTATTTTTCTCAGAAATTTTGCATTAATTTCGGTGAAATGTGATACGAAACGGTATCAGTAATTTAAGCTGATAAACTGCGATTTAAAGAAAGTAAGTGAAAGGAATTTCATTTTTGAGAGAATGCCTGTTAAGGGAATTTTTTATTTTCGCTAAAAATTTTTGCATAAAATTCGGTGAACTGGCAAAAGAAGAGGAGACAAAGTTAAATTTAGTTTATTATGGGTGGTATCAAGGAATTAAGTTCAACTAATTTCATTTTTGAGAAAACACCTATTAGAAGAATTTTTTTAAGTCGCCCAGTAATTTTGCATTAAATTCAGTGAACAGTTAACAAAAGAGTTGATAGTGTTAATTAAAGTTGAAAAACATAGATACTAAGGAATTAAGTTATGGAATTATTGAAACAATTTCATTTTTGAGATACTGCCGGTTAAAGAATTTTTTTATTTCTGCCAGAAATTTCGCATTAATTTCGGTGAATAGTGAATAGAAGAGGCGACAGAGGTATTTTTAGTTGAAAAACAGTGGTATGAAGGAATTACGTTAAAAGAATTTCATTTTGAAATGTTGCATTAATGTCAGTGAAATGTGATGAGAAAAGGCGAAAGAGTTAATATCCGCCTTTTTCTCTCAGGAATTCTAATTCCTGAGAGAATGCAGTGCTATAAAGTTAAAAAGTTGAAAGAATTTCATTTTTGAGAGTACTCCTGATTAGAGAATATTTTTGTTTCGCTTAGAAATTTTACATGAATATCAGTGAATTGTGAAGAGAAGAGGCGACGCAGTTAATTTTAGTTGATTAAGAGCGGTATAAAGGAATTAAGTTGAAAGAATATCGTATTTGAGAGAACGCCTGTTAAAAGAATTTTTTTATTTCGCGTAGATATTTTGTATTAAATTTGGTGAAATGTGATAAGAACGGTGACTATGTAATTTTAGTTGTTGAACAGTAGTTATTATAATTTAAGTTGAAAGAATTTCATTTCTAAGAGAACACGTTAAAAGAATTTTTTTATTGGGCCAGAAATTTTGTAATTAATTTAGGTGAACTGTGAAGAGAATAGGTTACATTGTTAATTTTAGTTGAAAACAGCGGTATAAAGAAATTAAGACGAAAGAATTTTTATTTTTTAAACAACGCCTTTCAGAAAAATTATTTTATTTCTCCCTGAAATGTTGCATCAATGTCTGTCAACTTTGATGAAAAGACGCGAAATTTTAGTTGAAAACAATGGTATAAAAGAATTAATATGAAAGGATTATTATTTTTGAAACAACGCTAATTCAACTAATTTCATTTTTGAGAGAATCCCTGTTAGATGAATTTTTTAAGTCGCCCAGTAATTTTGCATTAATTTCGGTAAATTGTGAAGAGAAGTGGTGACAGATTTTATTTTATTAGAAAACAGC
The DNA here is from genome assembly GCA_933228895.1 of Platycnemis pennipes. NCBI lineage: Eukaryota > Metazoa > Arthropoda > Insecta > Odonata > Platycnemididae > Platycnemis > Platycnemis pennipes. Next base: position 117,810,010 of record OW121854.1, on the reverse strand, counting down.
GATATTAAGGAATTAAGTTCAAAAAATTTCATTTCTGAGGAAGAGCCTGTTAGAAGAATTTTTTTATTTCGACCAGAAATTTTGCAATAATTTCAGTGAACTGTGATGAAAAGAGGCGACACGGTAATTTTAGTTAAAATTTAGCGGTATAAAAGAAATAAGTTGAAAGAATATCATTTTTGAGAAAACGCCTTTTAGAAGATTTTTTTCTATTTCGCCCTGATATTTTGCATAAAATTTGGTGAAATGTGATAAGAAACGGTGACAAAGTAATTTTAGTTGATGAACAGCGGTTATAATTATTTAAGTTGAAAGACTTTTATTTCTGAGAGAACACCTGTTAAAAGAATTTTGTTATTGGCTCAGAAATTTCGTATTTAATTTTGGTGAACTGCGATGAGAATAGGTGACAAAGTTAATTTTAGTAGAAAACAGAGGTATAGAGGAATTTAGATGAAAGAATTTTTATTTTTGAAACATCGCCTTTCAGAAAAATTATTTCATTTCTCCCGGAAATGTTGCATCAATGTCGTTGAACTGTGATGAGAAGACGCGACAGAGTTAATTCTAGTTGAAAAGCAGTGGTATAAAGTAATCAATTTACAAGAATTTCATTTTTGAGAAAACTCCTTCTAGAAGATATTTTTTATTTTTCCCAGAAATTTTGCATTAATTTCGGTGAAATGTGATAGGAAACGGTGACAGAGTAATTTAAGCTGATAAACAGCGATTTAAAGAAAGTAAGTGAAAAGAATTTCATTTTTGAGAGTATGCCTGTTTCGGGAATTTTTTATTTCGCTCAAAGAACAGAAATTAATGAAACATTTCAGGGCAAAATAAAAATATTGTTCTAACAGGCGTTCTCTCAAAACTGAATTCTCACAACTTCATTCCTTAATACCACTGTTTTTCAACCAAAATTAACTCTGTCGCCTCTGTGCATCACAGTTTACAGAATTAAACAAAATATCAGAGCGAAATTAAAAAAACCTTTTTTAACCGGCGTTCCTTCAAAAAAATTCTCACAACTTGAATTTTTACACCGCTGTTTTTTTACTAAAATTACCTCTGTCGTAAAATCTTATCATATTTCAGGTTTTACCTCTGTGTTTTAACTATAAGTAACCATATCACGTCTTTTATTCACAGATTCATATTCTTTTATTTAAAGAAAGCAAATGAAAACAATTTCATTTTTGAGAGAATGCCTGTTAAGGGAATTTTTTTATTTCGCTCAAAGATTTTGCATAAAAATGGGTAAACTGGCAAAAGAAGAGGAGACAAAGTTTAATTTAGTTGATAATGGGTGGTATCAAGGAATGAAATACAACTAATTTCATTTTTGAGAGAATCCCTGTTAGAAGAACTTTTTAAGTCGCCCAGTAATTTTGCATTAATTTCGGTAAATTGTGAAGAGAAGTGGCGACAGATTTTATTTTATTAGAAAACAGCGATATTAAGGAATTAAGTTCAAAAAATTTCATTTCTGAGGAAGAGCCTGTTAGAAGATTTTTTTTATTTCGACCAGAAATTTTGCAATAATTTCAGTGAACTGTGATTGAAAGAGCCGACACAGTAATTTCAGTTAAAATTTAGCGGTATAAAATAAATAAGTTGAAAGAATATCATTTTTGAGAGAACGCCTTTTAGAAGATTTTTTTTTATTTCCCCCAGATATTTTGCATTAAATTTGGTGAAATGTTATAAGAAATGGTGACAGAGTTATTTAAGCTGATAAACAGCGATTTAAAGAAAGTAAGTGAAAAGAATTTCATTTTTGAGAGAATGCCTGTTAAGGGGATTTTTTTATTTCGCTCAAATATTTTGCATAAAATTCGGTCAACTGGCAAAAGAAGAGGTCGCCCAGTAATTTTCTATTAATTTCGGTGAATTGTGAAGAGAATAGGTGACAGATTTTACTTAGTTAAAAAACGGCGATATTAAGGATTTCAGTTCAAAAACTTTCATTTTTGAGGAAAAGCCTGTTAGAAGAAGAAGAATTTATTTTTTCGACCAGAAATTTTGCATTAAATTAGTTGAACTGTTAATAAAAGAGGCGACAGTGTTAATAATGGTTGAAAAACAGAGATATTAAGGAATTAAGTTAAGGAATTATTGAAACATATTCATTTTTGTCATACTAACGGTTAAAGAATTTTTTTTTCTGCCAGAATTTTTGCATTAATTTCGGTGAAATTTGAAAAGAAGAGGCGACAGAGGCATTTTTAGTTGAAACACAGCTGTAAGAAGGAATTACGTTAAAAGAATTTAATTTATGAAATGTTGCATTAGTGTCAGTGAAATGCGATGTGAAAAGGCGAAAGAGTTAATATCCGCCTTTTTCTCTCAGGAATTCTCTTTCCTGAGATAATAGTGGCATAAAGTTAGAAATATTGAAAGAATTTCATTTTTGAGAGAACGCCTGTTAAAAAATTTTTTTATTCACCCAGAAATTTTGTAATTAATTTTGTAATTAATGCTCCCCCCATAAATTATACAATAATTTCAATGAACTGTGATGAAAAGAGGCGACAAAGTAATTTCAGTTACAAATTAGCGGTATAAAAGAAATAAGTTGAAAGAATATCATTTTTGAGAGAACGCCTTTTAGAAGCTTATTTTTATTTCGCCCAGATATTTTGCATTAAATTTGGTGATATGTGATAAGAAACAGTGACAAAGTAATTTTAGTTGATGAACAGCGATTATAATAATATAAGTTGAAAGAATTTCATTTCTGAGAGAACACCTGTTAAAAGAATTTTTTTATTGGGCCAGAAATTTTGTAATTAATATAGGTGAACTGTGAAGAGAAAAGATGACATAATTAATTCTGTTTGAAAACCGCGGTACAGAGGAATTAAGATGAAAGAATTTTTATTTTTGAAACAACGTCTTTCAGAAAAATAACTTTATTTTTCCCTGAAATGTTGCATCAATGTCGGTGAACTGTGATGAGAAGACGCGACAGAGTTAATTTTAGTTGAAAAATTGCAGTATTAAAGAATAAAGTTGCAGGAACTTCATTTTTTAGACATCGCTTGTAACAAGAATTTTTTTATTTCCCAAAGAAATTTTCCATTAATTTAGGTGAACTGTGAATAAAACAGGCGAGAGAGTTAATTATAGTTGAAAAACAGCGGAATTAAAGAATAAAGTTGTGAGAATTTCATTTTTGAGAGAACGCGTGTAAGAACAATTTTTTATTTCGCCCACACATTTTGCATCAATTACGGTGAACTATGATGAGAAGAGGCGAGAGTTTATTTTATATGAAAAACTACGGTTCAAAGGAATTAAGTTCAAAGAATTTCATTTTTGAAAGAACGCGTGTTACAACAATTTTTTTAATTCGCCCAGAATCTACGCATTAATTTCGGTGAACTGTGAAGAGAAGAGGCGACAGATTTAACTTTAGTTGAAAAGCAGTCATATAAAGCAATCAATTAAAAGAATTTCATTTTAGAGAGAACGCCTTCTAGAAATTATTTTTTATTTTTCCCAGAAATTTTGCATTAATTTCGTTGAAATGTGATAAGAAACGGTGACAGAGTAATTTAAGCTGATAAACAGCGATTTAAAGAAAGTAAGTGAAAAGAATTTCATTTTTGAGAGTATGCCTGTTTCGGGAATTTTTTATTTCGCTCAAAGAACAGAAATTAATGAAACATTTCAGGGCAAAATAAAAATATTGTTCTAACAGGCGTTCTCTCAAAACTGAATTCTCACAACTTCATTCCTTAATACCACTGTTTTTCAACCAAAATTAACTCTGTCGCCTCTGTGCATCACAGTTTACAGAATTAAACAAAATATCAGAGCGAAATTAAAAAAACCTTTTTTAACCGGCGTTCCTTCAAAAAAATTCTCACAACTTGAATTTTTACACCGCTGTTTTTTTACTAAAATTACCTCTGTCGTAAAATCTTATCATATTTCAGGTTTTACCTCTGTGTTTTAACTATAAGTAACCATATCACGTCTTTTATTCACAGATCACCGAAATTAATGCAAAATTTCGGGGCGAAATACAAAAATTCTTCTCACAGGTGTACTCTCAAAAATGAAATTATTTCAAACCTAATTCCTTTATACCGCAATTTTTACACTAACGTTAACTCTGTCGCCTCTTCTCATCACAGTTCACCTAATTAATGCAACAATTCAACGAGAAATAAAAAAAATTCCTCTTTCAGGCATCCTCTCAAGAATAAATTTATCCTCTTCTCATCTCAGTTCACCGATATTAAAGCAAAATATAAGGGCGAAATTTAATAATCCTACTAACCGGCGTCCTCTCAAAAATGAAATTCTAGGAACTTTATTCCTTCATACCGCTGTTTGTCAACTAAAATGAACTCTGTCGCAATTTCTTATCTAATTTCACCAAAATTAATGCAAACTTTCTGGGAGAAATAAAAAAATCTTCTAACAGAAGTTCTGTCAAAAGTGAAATTATTTCAAATTAATTCCTTTACACTGCAGTTTTCCAACTAAAATTAACTCTGTCCCCTCTTCTAATCACAGTTCACCGAAATTAATGCGAAGTTCCTGGGCGAATTAAAAAAATTGTTCTAACCGGGGTTCTTTAAAAATGAAATTCCTTCAACTTAATTTCATGAAGCCGCTGTTTATCAACTAATTGCGGTATAAAGGAATTAAGTTTGAAGAATTTCATTTTTGAGAGATTACCTGTGAGAAAAAAATTTTATTCGCCCGGAAATTTTGCATTAATCTCCGTGATCTGTGAATAAAAGAGGCGATAGAGTTAATTATAGTTAAAAAAAAAACAGAGGAATAAAGGAATTAAGATGAAAGAAATTTATTTTTGAGAGAATGCGTGTTAAAAGAATTTTTTTATTTATCCCTCAAGTTTTGCCTTTTTTCGTTGTACTGTGAGGAGAAGAGGAGACCGAGTTATTTTTAGATAAAAACAGCGGTATAAAAGAATTAAGTTGAAACAGTTTCATTTTTTAGATAATGCTGGTTAAAAGAATTTTTTATTTCTGCCATAATTTTTGCATCAATGTCGGTGAACTGGGACGAGAAGCTCGGCAGAATTAATTTTAAATTATAAAAGCGATATTAAGGAATTAAGTTGAAAGAATTTCATTTTTAAGAGAACTTCTTCTATAAGAATTTTTTTATTTCGCCCAGTAATTTTGCAATAATTTTGGTGAAATTAGATAAGCAATTGCGACAGAGCTAATTTTAGTTGACAAACAGCGCTATGAAGGTATAAAGTTCCTAGAATTTCATTTTTGAGAGATCGCCGGTTAGAAGGATTATTAAATTTCGCCATTATATTTTGCTTTAATATAGGTGAACTGAGATGAGAAGAGGAGAAATAGTTTATTTTATTTGAAAACAGCGGTATAAAGGAATTAAGGTGAAAGAATTTTTATTCTTGAGAGGACGCCTGAAAGAAGAATTTTTTTCTTTCTCCTTGAAATGTTACATTAATTAGGTGAACTGTGATGAGAAGAGGCAACAGAGTTAACTTTAGTGTAAAAATTGCGGTATAAAGGAATTAAGTTTGAAATAATTTCATTTTTGAGAGTATGCCTGTTTCGGGAATTTTTTATTTCGCTCAAAGAACAGAAATTAATGAAACATTTCAGGGCAAAATAAAAATATTGTTCTAACAGGCGTTCTCTCAAAACTGAATTCTCACAACTTCATTCCTTAATACCACTGTTTTTCAACCAAAATTAACTCTGTCGCCTCTGTGCATCACAGTTTACAGAATTAAACAAAATATCAGAGCGAAATTAAAAAAACCTTTTTTAACCGGCGTTCCTTCAAAAAAATTCTCACAACTTGAATTTTTACACCGCTGTTTTTTTACTAAAATTACCTCTGTCGTAAAATCTTATCATATTTCAGGTTTTACCTCTGTGTTTTAACTATAAGTAACCATATCACGTCTTTTATTCACAGATCACCGAAATTAATGCAAAATTTCGGGGCGAAATACAAAAATTCTTCTCACAGGTGTACTCTCAAAAATGAAATTATTTCAAACCTAATTCCTTTATACCGCAATTTTTACACTAACGTTAACTCTGTCGCCTCTTCTCATCACAGTTCACCTAATTAATGCAACAATTCAACGAGAAATAAAAAAAATTCCTCTTTCAGGCATCCTCTCAAGAATAAATTTATCCTCTTCTCATCTCAGTTCACCGATATTAAAGCAAAATATAAGGGCGAAATTTAATAATCCTACTAACCGGCGTCCTCTCAAAAATGAAATTCTAGGAACTTTATTCCTTCATACCGCTGTTTGTCAACTAAAATGAACTCTGTCGCAATTTCTTATCTAATTTCACCAAAATTAATGCAAACTTTCTGGGAGAAATAAAAAAATCTTCTAACAGAAGTTCTGTCAAAAGTGAAATTATTTCAAATTAATTCCTTTACACTGCAGTTTTCCAACTAAAATTAACTCTGTCCCCTCTTCTAATCACAGTTCACCGAAATTAATGCGAAGTTCCTGGGCGAATTAAAAAAATTGTTCTAACCGGGGTTCTTTAAAAATGAAATTCCTTCAACTTAATTTCATGAAGCCGCTGTTTATCAACTAATTGCGGTATAAAGGAATTAAGTTTGAAGAATTTCATTTTTGAGAGATTACCTGTGAGAAAAAAATTTTATTCGCCCGGAAATTTTGCATTAATCTCCGTGATCTGTGAATAAAAGAGGCGATAGAGTTAATTATAGTTAAAAAAAAACAGAGGAATAAAGGAATTAAGATGAAAGAAATTTATTTTTGAGAGAATGCGTGTTAAAAGAATTTTTTTATTTATCCCTCAAGTTTTGCCTTTTTTCGTTGTACTGTGAGGAGAAGAGGAGACCGAGTTATTTTTAGATAAAAACAGCGGTATAAAAGAATTAAGTTGAAACAGTTTCATTTTTTAGATAATGCTGGTTAAAAGAATTTTTTATTTCTGCCATAATTTTTGCATCAATGTCGGTGAACTGGGACGAGAAGCTCGGCAGAATTAATTTTAAATTATAAAAGCGATATTAAGGAATTAAGTTGAAAGAATTTCATTTTTAAGAGAACTTCTTCTATAAGAATTTTTTTATTTCGCCCAGTAATTTTGCAATAATTTTGGTGAAATTAGATAAGCAATTGCGACAGAGCTAATTTTAGTTGACAAACAGCGCTATGAAGGTATAAAGTTCCTAGAATTTCATTTTTGAGAGATCGCCGGTTAGAAGGATTATTAAATTTCGCCATTATATTTTGCTTTAATATAGGTGAACTGAGATGAGAAGAGGAGAAATAGTTTATTTTATTTGAAAACAGCGGTATAAAGGAATTAAGGTGAAAGAATTTTTATTCTTGAGAGGACGCCTGAAAGAAGAATTTTTTTCTTTCTCCTTGAAATGTTACATTAATTAGGTGAACTGTGATGAGAAGAGGCAACAGAGTTAACTTTAGTGTAAAAATTGCGGTATAAAGGAATTAAGTTTGAAATAATTTCATTTTTGAGAGTACACCTGTGAGAAGAATTTTTGTATTTCGCCACGAAATTTTGCATTAATTTCGGTGATCTGTGAATAAAAGACGCGATATGGTTACTTATAGTTAAAACACAGAGGTAAAACCTGAAATATTATAAGATTTTTCGACAGAGGTAATTTTAGTAAAAAAACAGCGGTGTAAAAATTCAAGTTGTGAGAATTTTTTTGAAGGAACGCCGGTTAAAAAGGTTGTTTTAATTTCGCTCTGAAATTTTGTTTAATTTCTGTAAACTGTGATGCACAGAGGGGACAGAGTTAATTTTGGTAGAAAAACAGTGGTATTAAGGAATGAAGTTGTGAGAATTCATTTTTGAGAGAACGCCTGTTAGAACAATATTTTTATTTTGCACTGAAATGTTGCATTAACTTCTGTCAATTGTGTGAAAACAGGCGATAGAGTTTATTTTAGTGAAAATACTGAGGTATAAGGGAATTAAGTACAAAGAAATTCATTTTTGAGAGAACGCCTGTTACAAGTATTTTTTATTAAGCCCACAAATTTTGCATTACTTTCGGTTAACTGTGAATAAAAGAGGCGATAGCGATAATTTTAGTTCATAAACATCTTTTAATGAAATTAAGTTGAAAAATTTTCATTTTTTAGAGTACGCCTGAATAGAGAATTTTTTTATTCCAAAATTAATGCAAAATTTGTCGGCGAAAAAAAAATTCTTCTAACAGGCGTTCTCTCAAAAAACAATATTCTTTCAACTTAATTCATTAATACCTCTGTTTTTCAATTAAAAATAACTCTGTCGCCTCTTCTCTTCAATGTTCACCAACATAAATGCAACATTTCAGGGCAAAACAAAAAAATTGTTCTAACAGCCGTTCTCTCAAAAATGAAATTCTCAACTGTATTCCTTAATACCGCTGTTTCTCAACCAAAATTAACTCCAAGGCCTCTTCTCTTCACAGTTCATCGAAATTAATGCGGTTTCTGGTCGAAATAATAAATTCTTCTAACAGGCGTTCTTCAGATACGATATTCTTTTAATTTAATTCTTTTATACCGCTCTTTATCAAGTAAAATTAACCTTGTCACCGTTTTTTATCACATTTCGCTTAAATTAATGCAAAATTTCTGGGCGAAATAAAAAAAATTCCTCGAACAGGCATTGTTTCAAAAATGAAATTCTTTCAACTTAATTCCTTTTAACCGCAGTTTTATTCTAAAATTAACTCTGTCGCCTCTTCTCATGACAGTTTACCGAAATTTTGGCAAAATATTCAGACGAAATAAAAAAATTCTCTTAACAGGTATTCTCTCAAAAATGAATTTCTTTCAACTTAATTTCTTTAAAACGCGGTTGATCAACTTAAATTACTCTGAAACCGTTTCTTAATACTTTTCACCAAAATTAATGCAAAATTTCTGGGAGGAATATAAAAAAATTCTTCCAAAAGGCGCTCTCTCAAGAATAAAAATTCTTTCAACTTAATTCCTTTATACAGGCGTTCTCTCAAAAATGAAATTCTTTAAAATTAATTACTTTATACCAATGTTTTTAACTAAAATTAACTCCATCGCCTCTTCTCTTCAAAGTTAATCGAAATTAATTTGAAGTTTCTGGGCGAAATAATAAATTCTTCAAACAGACGTTCTCTCAAAAATGAAATTCTCACAACTTTATTCCTAAATACCACTGTTTTTCAACCAAAATTAACTCTGTCGCGTCTGTGCATCACAAATGACAGACATTAAACAAAATATCAGAGTGAAATAAAAAAAAACCTTTACAACCGGCGTTCTCTCAAAAAAAAAATTCTCACAACTGATTATTGTTTTTAATTAAAATTGGTTCTGTCGCAATTTCTTATCTTATTTCACCGAAATTAATGCAAAATTTCAGGGAGATATAAAAAAATTCTTCTAACAGGCGTTCTTTCAAAAATGAAATTCTTTCGACGTAATTCCTTTGAACAGCAGTATTTTATCTAAAATTAACTCTTTCGCCTCTTCTTATCACAGTTCACCGAAATATATGCAAAATATTCTGGCGAATTAAAAAAATTCTCTTACCAGGTATTCTCTCAAAATTGAATTTCTTTCAACTTAATTTCTTAAAACCGCGTTTGATCAACTACACTACTCTGTAACCGTTTCTTAATACATTTCACCAAAATTAATACAAAATATCTTGGCGAAATAAAAAAAATTCTTCTAAAAGACGTTCACTCAAAAATGAAATTATGTCTACTTAATTCTTTTATACCGCTAATTTTCAACTAAAATTACTGTGTCGCCTCATCTCATCACAGTTCACTGAAATTATTGTAAAATATTTGGGCGAAATAAGAAATTTATTATAATAGCCATTCTTTCAAAAATGAAATTCTTTCAACCTGATTCTTTTATACAGCAATTTTTTTAAATAAAATTAACTCTGTCCAACCATATCAAACCAATATCTTATCACATTTCAACAAAATTAATGCAAAAGTTTTGGGGAAATAAAAAAATTCTTCTAACAGGCGTCCTCTCAAAATGAATTTCTTTCAAATTAATTCCTTTATACCACTGTTTTTCAAATAAAATTAACTCTATCGCCTCTTCTCTTCACAGTTAACCGATATTAATGAGAAGTTTCTGGGCGAATTAAAAAAATTGTTCTCACAGGTGTTCTCTCAAACATGAAATTCTCCATACTTAAATCCTTTATACCGCAATTTTTTCACTAACATTAACTCCTTTGCCTGTTCTCTTCGCAGTTCACCGACAAAATAATGCAATAGATGTTTGACATTTCAGGGCAAACAAAAAATATTTCTAACAGGCGTTCTCTCAAAAAGTAAATTCTCAGACTTTATTCCTTAATACCGATGTTTTTCAACCAAATTTAATTCTGTCACAGCTGTGCATCATAGTTCAAAGAAATTACACAAAATATCAGAGCTAAAAAAAAACTTTAGCTGGCGTTTTCTCAAAAAAAAATTCTCACAACATGAATCTTTTATACCGCATTTTTTAACTTGAATACCCTATGTCGCAATTTCTTATCACATTTTACCGAAATTAATGCAAAACAATGGGGAGAATTGACAAAATTCTTCTAACAGGCGTTATCTCAAAAATGAAATACTTACAAATTAATTCCTTTATACTGCAGTCTTTCAGCTAAAAATAACTCTGTCGCCTCTTCCCATCACAGTTCACCGAAATTAATGCAAAATTTGTGGGGAAATAAAAAATTCTTCTAACAGGCGTTCTCTGAAAAATGAAATTCTTTAACTTAATTCCTTAATACTTATGTTTTTCAAATATAATAAACTCTATCGACTCTTTTATTCACATTTAGAAGAAATTAATGAATATTTCGGGGAGAATTAAAAAAATTCTTCTAAAAGACGTTCACTCAAAAATGAAATTCTTTCTACTTAATTCTTTTATACCGCTAATTGTCAACTAAAATTACTGTGTCGCCTCATCTCATCACAATTCGCTGAAATTATTGTAAAATATTTGGGCGAAATAAGAACTTTATTATAACAGCCGTTCTTTCAAAAATGAAATTTTTTCAACCTGATTATTTTATACAGCAATTTTTTTTAACTAAAATTAACTCTGTCGCAATATCTAATCACATTTCACCAAAACTAATGCAAAATATTTGGGAAAAAAATTTAAAAATTCTTCTAACAGGCGTCCTCTCAAAAATGAAATTCTTCAAATTAATTCCCTTATGCCACTGTTTGTCAACTAAAATTAACTCTATCGCCTCTTCTCTTCACAGTTGAACTGAATTAATAGAAGGTTCTGGGCGAATTAAAAAAATTGTTCTTAACGCGTTCTCTCAAAAATGAAATTCTCCAAACTTGATTTCAGTAAACCGCGTTTATCAACTTAAATTACCCTGTCACCGTTTCTTAATACATTTCACCATAATTAATGCAAATTTCTGGGAGGAATAAAAAAATTCTTCCTAGAAACGCTCTCTCAAAAATGAAATTCTTTCAAATTAATTACTTTATACCACTGTTTTTCAAGTAAAATTACCTCCATCGCCTCTTCTCTTCACAGTTCATCGAAATTAATGCGAAGTTTCTGGGCGAAATATTAAATTCTTCAAACACGCGTTCCTTCAAGAACGAAATTCTCACAATTTTATTCCTAAATACCACTGTTTTTCAACCAAAATTAACTCTGTCGCCTCTGTGCATCACAAATTACAGAAATTAAACAAAATATCAGAGTGAAATTAAAAAAAAAAACTTTTTAACTGGCGTTCTCTCAAAAAAAATATTCTCACAACTGATTACGGTTTTTAATTAAAATTGCCTCTGTCGCAATTTCTTCTCACATTTCACCGAAATTAATGCAAAATTTCAGGGAGAAATAAATAAATTCTTCTAAAAGGCGTTCTTTGAGAAATGAAATTCTTTCAACGCAATTCCTTTGAACCGCAGTTTTTCATCTAATATTAACTCTGTCGCCTCTTCGTATTACATTCACTGAAATGTATGCAACATATTCTGGCGAATTAAAAAATTCTCTTAAAAGGTATTCTCTCAAAAATGAAATTCTTTCAACTTAATTTATTAAAACCGCTGTTGATCAACTTAAATTACTCTGTCACCGTTTCTTAATACAATTCACCATTAATGAAATATTTCTGGGAGGAATAGAAAAATTCATCTAACAGGCGTTCTCTCAAAAATGAAATTCTAGCAGCTTCATTCCTTTTAACCGGTGTTTCCTAAATAAAATTAATACTTTCGCCTCTTCTCATCACATTTCACCGAAATTAATGAAACTATTAAATTCTTCTAACAGGCGTTCTCTCAAATACGATATTCCTTCAACATAATTCCTTTATACCGCTCTTTATCAACAAAAAATAACTCTGTCACCGTTTCTTATCACATTTCACCAAAATTAATACAAAATTTCTGGATGAAATAAAAAACATTCTTCTAAAAGGCGTTCTCTCAAAAGTGAAATTCTTTCTACTTAATACTTTCATACCGCTAATTTTCAACTAAAATTACTATGTCGCCTCATCTCATCACACCTCACTGAAATTATTGTAAAATATTTGGGCCAAATTAAAAAATTTATTCTAACAGGCGTTCTTTCAAAAATGAAATTCTTTCAACTTGATTCTTTTATACAGCATTTTTATAACTAAAATTAACTCTGTCGCAATTTCTTATCACATTTCACCAAAATAATGCAAAATATTTGGGAGAAATAAAAAAACCTTCTAACAGGCGTCCTCTCAGAAATGAAATTCTTTCAAATTAATTCCTTTATACCACTGTTTGTCAACTAAAATTAACTCTATCGCGTCTTCTCTTCACAGTCCTCTTTTATTTTTTTCTGTTGAAAGTATTTCTGTGGTCAGCACCTGCATCCTATCTTCATTCTCCTTCAGCTTTTCTGTGATATTCCTCACTTCCTTACGCGTTTCTATTGACAAGCTTTCATAATCCTTCAGCCTTTCTGTGATATTATATAAATCCTTCCGTGTCTCTGCCGCTATACTTTGGACATTATTATTCGCCTCCTCGCGGACAGCCTCTATCTCTGCGCGCCTTTCTGCTTTTTCCTCTTCGATCCGCGTATTCATCCTAACTTCCGCTCCTTTCAGCTGTTCCGCCTGCTCCCTCAAGATTGTCCTTAACAGCTCTGCCTGCTCCTTCTGTCTTCCTTCTTCTCTCCGTCTTCTCTCTTCTTCTCGCTCCCTTTCCTTTTCTTCTCGTTCCCTCTTCTCCTGGATTTTCTCTTCCTTCAACCAAGCCCATAAATCCGCCGTTGCTGGAGTCCTGTCCTCGACCTCGAATTTGTGAAATTCAATGTCGACTCCCTGTTCCTCTAGAGCAGAGTTAAGCCTACCGATAAATTCAATTGTAAGTCCTTCGGTACCTAACCCAAATTTCTTCAATTCCTCCTGCACCTCGGCCTTCTTCAACTCGAACAGACTTTTCCTTCCTCTAAACATCTTGTAAAATTACTCCGTTACTACTAACACGTAATCTGTAGTATTTTTTCCCGATGTCAAATTCTCTCGCGTTCGCTAACGTGGACACTCCCTTCTCTGCACTTCTCAGGTTCTCCTCGTGGTATCTATTAAACGTAACCTAGCACTCAACCCCGTACGTCTAATAATTTATCGTGCCTTCACGTTGTGCGCCATTAATGTAATTATTCTGTTATTTATTAAATTACGTCACCTCCTCCCTGCTGTGTTTAACAATAAATCCAAAATCACAAAACAAAAACAATAACCTACTTATTTTATACAATAACACAATCACTTTTTTCCTTCTTCAAGCTCCAACAGACAGGCCATATATCACTGCACATATATTCCAGAGCCACTTCACTGTTCACTTTGCACACACATACCATCAAATACCCTCTTAAAATTAAGTACATACAATATTAGTGAGGAGTGGACCGCTTTATTCCTCGAGTACGCTCTGGGGAGTTCCCGGCTGTATCCTTCAACATGCGATCGCTGCCTCTTTCTGCACCCTGATTTCTCCACCTAGGTGGCTGAAGATCTGCAGCGCGTCTCTATTTGGCCGCAATTCCGCAATCCCGCCAGATAATTCCCCGACGTGGATTCAGCTCCCCACGGGCAAATTCGTAGACCTCGATGGCTTTATACTATCCTTCAGACAAACACCCGACGTGGATTCAACTCCTACCGGGATGATTGTTGGCCTAGACGACCACGTCATGGGTGTTTTCAAGTCTGTTTCCGCACTAATAGGCGCTTCAGACCGGGAGGAAAGGTATAAGGATAGGAATGGAAGGGATGGATTAGGAGGGAGGGTCTGAAGCCAGACGACCACGTCTCGCTCTCCTCTCCCCTTTATATAGCCAAATCTCCCATTGTTTACGCTCGGCCAAAATATAATTCCCCTGCGTATCTTGCCGCGACGACTAACAATAACATCGGTTACATTTCCTTTGTTAAGTACCGCAACTCGCGAATGCCCCGGATCACCAAAATCAGCCATTGCAGAGCCCGACGCAATTTATCCCTATGTCTCTGTATAAAATCTACGGATAAAATTTAAGATGGCGGCCCCTTGAATCCCATGCATAAGATTCCCATTTGGCACGATAAGGCTTGTAAATGACATGTTACAGTGCGGAATGTGTGAGGAAGGCGGAAAGGCGTCTAGCCAATCAACTTGCTCTAATATGAGAACGGACCAGAGGAATTGAGATGGAAAAGAAAATTCAAAGAGCACCTAGCCAATCACAAGAGAGGGCGCGGAAAAAAGGGAGCGGAAAGTGTTGGTAGAAATTCCTAATATTTTCCACAGTCCGCATGCGGATTGTGACGTATGCTGAAAAACAGCTCGAAGTGATTTCAAAAACAATGACACAGCGACACCCGACGCATCATACGGGAAACTTCAAGCCGAACAAAATCCCAAGTCAGCCCACTTTCGAGTGACTAGCCCACATTTTGGATAGCAATCGCACGGAAGAACGCCAAGTTAATGAGATCAAGACCTATTCATGACGAGGGAAATCAAAATTTTCCCATGATCAATCGCTCAGCTGATAATTATAGCATTTCATACACACTCGAAAAATTTGAGAGCAAATAAAAGCCCCTCAGCTCTTTTAAGCATTTGAAAAGTGATTCCAGAGGTTGTTGTAGTTTCTATTTTTGTCATGTTGGCTCTAATTACAAAATCTCCCATATTGCATGAAGGAAGTCATTTATGTAATATATGGGTGATTTCAACTCAAATCAGCTGAATGGGTGATATCAACTCAAATCAGCTGATTTGATTCAGGGGACACTTCCTAGGAAGAATAGTGATCGTTGATCACATTATATATCCTGTAACTGAATACACGTTAAATTTGGCATAAATCAATGGCTTCAAATGTATGTAAATGTCCACTACTAACGTTTTTTGTTCAGGTTCTCAGATAAAGGCATCAATATTCATCAAGGGAATCCCTACTGCTTTCACATACGTAAATTTTAGGAACGTCCTGAAGGTCACCTAGGACATGATTTTGCTGAATCTACCAAATCTGATATGAAGATGCCCATATATAACACATTACCCATGTTAAAACATAATCAAGTGATCAAGCGGAACTCCATTATTTTCAAAATACAGCTTTTCTTTTCTCTTGCCTTCTTGACGAAATAAGGTTTCCTGTCAGTGAAAGGAATGACATGATCCATCAAAGGATAATTAATATAAATTCCAAAGCGAGGGTCTGTCAGATACAGGATCAAATTAGTGGTCACATGACAAATACATCTAGAGTAAATACAAGATCGTAAGGTCAATCGCGATAGAAGAAGAGTTGATCGTGTCACGGCGTCCAAGTAAGAATTGGTCCGCTCTTTTTCGTTCCGCGGTTTGAGTTCCAGTCCTATTCCTTCCATTCTGCCTCTCTGATTGGTTTCCGCACTTTCCGCCCCATGTGAATCCGCCTTTAAGGCCGAGATTACGATGAACGTAAACAGGTGACATGAAACGTGTACCGTAAACCGTGAAGAGATGGCCCATGGGTGGGAGAACGGAAACGGACGATCAGCACATAACGTGAGAACGTACGTGAGAAATGGTCATCACCCATCTCTCAAGTTTCACGAACACCGAAAACCAATGAAAACTGTCCCAGGAGTTGGCGATAAGGAGCCACCTGTGGGAAGTTATTAGAGATCCAAGTGGATGCATACCTCTCCTGAAATAAATTTTAGTCTCAAATATTTTAAAACTTATTTCTGCCCTATATTTTGGCTTAGAGAATTCCCTGAATTTTGCCCCTGGCCTTGCCGACAATTGGTATTCGAATCCTCCCACCTCGCCGTCGATTGAGTTCCCGAATGTAGCTCTGAATAGTCAAATTCAACGTCTACCATCGTCTGAGCGAGTTCAGGGGGGATATAGTATTGGGCCAGATCCTTTCCTGCCTCAAATGCTCGACCCCATTCCAATAATCACAGTCAAAAATAAAGCACTCCCCTACGAAGAACAAATAAAAAATCTATAAGTAATAATGGACAGGAACTTGGAATATCCATTGCCTAAATATCAAGAGTAAAAGCTACAAAACTCTTCATCACCTATACAAATCCAAAAACCAGTTGCCGACAAACATACGAAAATCAATCGTAAACGCGATTATATTCTCACATTTTGACTGCTGTTGCGGTTTACTAAATAATATTAATGAAGAAACTAATAATAAGCTTCAAATATCGATGAATGCCTCTGTAAGATTTGAATTTGATTTAAAATGTAGATATCGTGTTACGGATATCTACAGAAAATTGAAATGGCTTAAAGTAAGAGAAAGACGTCTGTATTTATCTATTCTTTCCGCCTTCAAAATTTTCAAATCAAGCTGTCCTCCATACATCTTCAACTCCTTCGCTTTCGAAAAGGACATCCTTAACCGTTCCACAAGATCCCATCATTTAGACTTACAGATCCCCCAGCACAAAACAGAAATGTATTATAAATCCTTCATAACAACAGAAACTGGAATTCACTTCCAGTTTCTGTAGTTAAAACATGATGTTAAAACATGCCAATCTGTACCTTGTTGTAAAAGAAAATTATTTAATTATATGTTCATGAAAAACTGTCAACCTTAGAAATGTAGTTATTTCAATTAAAATTATCATACACAGACGCAATGTATCTTGAATTTATCTTATTTTGTATCATGTATTTTTTTAACATTTGTGAACTCTTTCTGGGTTTATGTCATCAAATTGTGAATATCACTCTGGTAAATTCCATATCAATAAGATATCCAATATAATGATGTAAACATTGAGTAATACCTAATATTATTTTGATCATTTTTTGTATACTATAACATATATTATAAGTACTATTTTATGCATTTTTGTTTTTGGAAATATTGTGTAAGCTTCGTGTTATTTCCTTAAAAGTCTGAAAGACCTTAAAGGTCTACGACAATAAACGTTTTATTATTATTAGGTATTATTATTATTATTATAAAAAACAATTCCTCAAACGTGTGCGGGGAAGATGATAGTTGCTTCAGATAGTTAGGATGCAGGTTACTACTCACTATGTTAAATAATTCCCGTTCCTCGAAAGGATCTATTAGCCGAGTGCTCATTCTTTTGACCAGCGTGACGTGTATTCAGCGATCTTTCCCGATTGCCCTTGCGTCCGGTTGAGAATGTCTCTCTTCAGACAGAACTGATAATTAAGGGGGTGCGAAAACCAACTGAAACGCTGCCGTAAACGAGGCAAAGTCGGGAAATGATTGGACAAAAACCACTCTCTTGCCTGTCCCGCCAGGAGTTCAGGAAGGATCCTTAACCGATACCCCAGATCCAAATCGTAGTGATCAATTAATTTATCTAGCTTTTCCAGGAATCTCATGGCGCTTTCTTCCGCACCCCCACTGAACCTAATCTCCCAGCGGAGGGCTGCGGCCACAGCAACTTCCCACCTCGAGCTTACCCCCGATAACCTCGCTACGTCACCACGAACCACCTCATCGCCTACCACACAGGGCCCTCACTTACCGAACGAACATATTGCCTGATCCTTCTCCGGATTCCGTCCAGTGATCCCTCCGCACTCAGTCCGAATCTGTTGCATAAGGCAGCTGCTTCCCTCTTCGGCATCCGATTAACCCAGCAAGTGCTCGCGGGTTGCTCTGACGTCGCGGTCCCAGAGACTCCGGGAACTGATGGTCGTCCTCCACAGGAAAATCGGACGAAGACATTGCCACATACCACTAACACTAGCGACCCAACCATGCTCTGCTACCAGTTGAGTAGTCTCTCCCCGGAAATAGGAGAGGGGTGGATAAAAAAAGAAAACGGTGGGATGAACCAAAAACTCGCCGGTTTGACGAGTTATTTGTTATCGTAAAACAGTAATACAATATAAAGAAGACTATTTTGGCCGTGGATGCGTGGAGGAGTGTGACGCAAAAAGGGGAAGGGGAGGAGAGGTACTAAGAGCGCTGGGCACCGGGACTGGCAGGAGATCGCCGGACAGCGGCGCGGGCTGCCACGACGAAACAACAAGTAGTGCGTCAGCGGAAGCAGGTGCGGTGTCTCCTGGAGTCGACCCTGGTCCCCTTTTGACTCCCGGGGGTTGCGCGAGGCATGACCCCGCAGATCCCCGGCCGGCGAAGTTGATCTCGACCCCAAACTGGTGGCCGGAGATTTTGGTGCTCAAGCCTGCATTGCACGGCTCATTACGTTGATTTTAAAAAAAAATCCTCCTAACAAAATCTCATTCATATGAGATCGTCATGAGATTCACAATCGTTTTTTTAGAATCCACAATAAAAGCATTGGATTACCATCTGTTTTGTATGATAATTTTAACGCGATAGCAGATTATTGAAAGACGCATTATAATTAGTGGAATTGCCTCTTATTTGAAAAAGAGGAATGTGCATTAATTTGAGAATCCTGGATCGGGAACTCTTCAGCCTTGTATACTGAAGTGATTACATTCGAATAGATGTTTTTGGACTTTTAACAGAGTTCCAAGTTTGAGGCTTTACTTTGTGGAACCACTCGATTGGAAATGAAAATCCACTTTGTACGTTCCACACAAAGGTTTTATTGGTTTCGACAATATATGTCATTGTGAAGATGTAAATATAAAAATGTCTGTTCCTTAAATACCCTCAAATTAGGGGTGGAGAGGGAAACTGTGGAAGGAAGGGGGGGAAGTGGGATGGGGGAACTATGGTAGGTGAAAAATCCCCATTTTGACTCTAGAGGAGTGGGTCTAGTGGAAGGGGGGGAGGGAGAAAGGCAAACTCACAAACAAGGCCTGCAATGACGTCAATGCAAGGACAGTAGTCAAATACATGGTATAAAACCGTTACAAATTTAAAAGTGGTGAATGACCATCAAATAGAACATCATTTATTATGTTGACATTAGACTTCTTCCTGGCTTTTGTTATCCGATATTGTTCAAGAAAATCTAATTTTTTTACCCTTGTTCTCCACATGTAGAATTTCAGGATCAAAATTACTGGAGTGATTACATTCGAGTAGATGTTTTGCAAACATTGAAGATCTATCACCAGTCGCAAAACATTTTGCATGTTCACTAAATCTGATAGAAAACTTTCTTCCCGTTTGGCCAATATACCTAGCGTTACATGAATTGCAATTTAATGTGTACACACCGCTTTTGTCCCTATTTTTAAAAGTATCCTTCACGTGGACCTGCAATGCAAGGACTACTGTCCTTGCATTGACGTCATTGCTGGTCCTGTTTGTGAGTTCGCCTTTCTTTTTCCCCCCCTTCCACTAGACCCACTCCCCAAGAGTCAAAACAGGGGTTTCTCACCTACCATAGTTCTCCCACCTCCATCGCACTTCCTCCCCCCTCCTTCCTCCGTTTCCCTCCCCACCACTAATTTGAGGGTATTTAAGGAACAGACATTTTTATTTTTACATCTTGATGACATGTATTGTCGAAACAATGGTAGAAACCAATAAAACATTTGTGTGGAACGTACAAAGTGGATTTTCATTTCCTTGTATCCCTTCATGAACACCTATGCACACCCTCACCAATGGTAGATGCTGGAGATCGCAGGGTGCAAACAATGGACTCTGTATCATTAACAGTTTATTGGACAGTTCATTTTCATCAAGGATTTCAGACTGCCTCATATGAACCACATAAACAGTCGGTTGAAATTTCTTTTTAAACTCAGTCTTGAATATCATTCAAGTTCAATAAGCAATATGCTGACAGGAAGAATTTAAAGGTAGGAGGTTGAAAGTACTTATAACGATTCTTATTTATGTCTGGATTCTTTTAGTCCAACACAACATGGTAGTATGAAAGACCTGTTTAATTCAGTATCTCACTATGCATATCACAAATCGAGAAAACAGTCACTGGTAATATACAGGGGATCCCTAATGGGATTTGGTAGGCAAAATGAAGAAAGAAACAAATAAGTTGAGAAAGCAGTAGATACAGTTAAAACAGTAACATCAGCAAAAGTCATCACACACTATTTCCGCCATCATAACACCTTTTGTATATAGAGCACATAAAAGTGATTCAAACTTTTCAGTGCAACACCCGAAATCATCCTAGACGTGGGGCATCGTATACTACCCCTCAAATCACTATTTCAACTTATGACCAAATTTTCAGAATGAAACCTGGTCATAAGTCAGGGAGTGACTGTACTAAAATACAGATACTCAAATTACTGAATAAAGGAATTAAGTTGATACATCCATACCATGTGAAAATCACAATTAATGCTTTCTTCAATGAAACTGCAAATAATATAAAATCTGGTTGACACCATCTTAAATGCAATTTTATGATCTATAAACAAAATATACTCTACGATAAAACTAATTTCTTTCCAAACTATGACTGGGAAATGCTTTAGAAGATTTCTAAATATACAAATATATTGGAGTGCTCAACATTAGAATCCAATGAATATTAAATATTGAAATGCTCAACAAAATCAAATTATAAATAATACCCCAAAACATATTACTTAATTGAGTTGTTGTAAACTCAAAGACCTGATTTGACCTGATTTCAAAGGTAACATTTAAGACCACAGGATTAACAGCATGATTTCAGACTAGCACAATGCGTATCCTAAATGGTATTTCAGACAGCCAAGGCACTGCACAAGACCGTCACACAATATCCAGCCTCCCCAAGGACCATTTCGTCTGGCAGGAATGCCTGTAGAAATATGGCTTCCATCTGCAGCAGATGAACTAAGCTGTCTGCATTTCTTTCGTTGTCATCGTGCATCACAGATACCAGGCGAGACAGCAGATCGTCCGCTCCACTGGAGATAAAAGATGGGAACATGAGGTACTGCCCACATTTGCAACTGAGCCATTACAGCAAGTAACAGTTTGTACTGAATGAGGGAAATGAAAATCACACATAATTTGACATGGCATCAGAGTTATTTCATTAGTCAGGGAGTGCCTGTACTAAAATAAAAATACTCAAATTACTGAATACATGAATAAAGTATATAAATAATGACACTTTCTCAAAAATAATTTACCATCTGACAAGTAACAGTTAGTTGTGGTGGATGAGGGAAATGAAAAGCTCCACAAAATTTGACATGGCATCAGTTATTCTACCATGCATGAGGGAAATCAAGACTGATAACAACAAAATTAAAATGATACATTTTTGAACACGTCAGAATAGAAAAATAAATAATGTTAACCCTTTAAGTTCTTTACGTTGTTGGTATTTCAGACATGTTGCTATGGGCGACGTTGGAAAATTTTCGTTTAAATGCCAGCGTCGCTCGGAGCGACTCTTTTTCCGAATGCTATAAATGTAAATAAAAATCAAATGATTCATAATTTTATGCTTTACTCTATTTTTACAAATCTCAGGTTACATTCTATTTAATTTTTTCGCACATTGAATTTATTTTCAAATTTTTAAGCTCAATTATATATTATCATTTTCTTTTTGGCGTTAATTTTCAGTAAAAGAGCCTGGCAATTTTAGCACGAAATTAGGCAGTTCTGCAAAGCACTCAAAAGGTTAAAAAGCACAGAAAATTAATGGATTTAAAAAAATAAAGAGGCTATTGTAAGCATGGATTGGGAAATGAAACTAAGTTTTCAGCATCAAAGACTACGGATTAAATACAGAAATGCACTCTATCATACAAATGATTTCAGAGCATGTAATTTAAGGAGGATTATATACATTCAGCAATATGAAAATTACTTTTGGTTATGACAATCTTTACAGCTTCCAATGTCTAATAGATTTAGAAGCTAGAAGAACTTGGACTTAGAAGCTAGTAAATGACCCATTTTATTTCTATAAACTACCTAGAAAAGATATGCACGTAGGTTTACGTGAGTATAGAATATATATCATATTATATTAAGCAAGCAATCTTTGTAGGTATGTATGCCGCATCTTTCTCGTAAACGGCTCCATTGATTTTCTTGAAATTTTGAATACATATATGGGTTTTTTGATGCCGGGAATCAATTGCGTGCAACATATCCTGCATTAAAAATGCCCCAGGGGCCCCTATGAGGGCCTTATTTTACCAACGTTTACTCACATACGAAAATCAAAGGATACGGTGGAGAAGTTTGCTTGTTTTTTTTGTTTAATTGCCTACACCCATTTTATAGATTTGAAATGTTAATTTACTGATAAATTAAATAAAAATTTTCTTAATTATTGCATTCAATTTCCGTACACCCTTCGCTTTTTCCTGGAATTTTAATTTTTAGCTCGAAAATCTCAAATGTTTGCACTACTTCAACAATTGAATATTCTATTTACTAGGTAACTGCAGCACAGGAATGGAAATTCATGCCAGGGTCTGTCGATTATTGCTAAGGTATTTACTATATTTATTTCAAACTAATGTAGCTTTTTGGGTCCTCCACACTGAAGATAGAGTAGAGTTGTTTAGCTTACCAAAATTACAATTACAATCTGTGCGTTGCTTTTTCATGGAGATAAAATTCACTTACCGTAACACACATACAATGTACACAAGATTAATTAATAGCCTGCTTCAAAAAGTTTTTAAAAACCACCAGGACCATTGATAGAAGACCACCACGGACCACCGATAGAAGAAGCAGCACATATAAAGTTTTATTTTTAAATAATGAAATCTATCTTGATTTGCCATTTTCATCATGACAAATCAATAATATTGACATATTTTGAATATTCATTTTAAGATGCGTAATAAAAGAAGGCCTTCAAAGATGCAGACGTTGTATGCGTGTTACGGTAAGTGAATTTGATCTCCATGAAAAAGCAATGCACAGATTGTAATGTAATTTTGGTAAGCTAAACAAATCAACTTCAATGTGGAGGACCTAAAAAGCTACATTAGTCTGAAATAAATATAGTACATACCTTAGCAATAATCGACAAACCCTGGCATGAATTTCCATTGCTATGGTGGAGGGAGTACATGTTGGTAAAAGAAGGAAGAAGAAGGGAAAAAATAGGGGCCCCTGGGGCATTTTTAATGTAGGACATGCTGCGTGCAATTGATTCCTGACATCAAAAACCCTTATATTCAAATTTTCAAAAAAATTAGTCAGAGCCGATTGCGAGAAAGGTGCGATAAACACACATTGCTCTTTTAATACTGTCTCCTTATCTTTTCCCTTATTTTCTTAATATTATTTGAAATAAATACGTCTCCGAGCAAAGCTCGGTCCCCCAGGTACTATAGATATAATTTTCAAAGTGTCCATCCAGCCGTCCTTTTAGTTTGTCCTAGAGAGATGGCGTAAACTGCATTGTGTTTCTAGCCCTCTGAAAGGCCCAGGAAAACTATTCCCGGTTTTGCATAATCCCGGGTTCGATTCCTGGTGCCAATAATGTATAGGAAATTGGTTTACATTGGTTTAAATTGACTTTTTCTGTTTCTTTGCACGAGTTTTTTTCTTTTGCCAAGTAAAATTATTAAATATCATACCATTTGTTTAATTTTTCCTATACTTAACGGGAAAATGTTTAAACTTTATTATTCTTTCGACTGGTTTACCCTTTGCCCTCAATGTTTCTGCATATTGGGTAATTTAAGTTGAAATTTACTATTTTTTTTGTTCTATTCCAAGCATTGCTACGGTCTTTGACATTGTTGCCTGTTAAATAATTGATGCTTAAACAGTTGTAGAGGGATGCTGTAAACTGCATTGTGCTTTTCACAAGGACAATGGAAAGTGTTAAAGGAAGTTTTTGCCTCTAATTCGTGAGGCACGGTCGGCCTTTTCTTCCTGCCCAGACATTTGTGCTGACTGCAAGCGCTACTCACCAATTTAGTAGGCTTGAATTTGGTAAAATTAGGAGTAATAAAATGTTTTTTTGATGTCTTTACTGGTTTGTGCAATTGCACTGACCTGAGAAATGTAGGGCAAATATGGAACTCTTTCGAAGGTGTAGTCGATTGAGGTAGTTTGAGATTTGAGATAGTTTAACCCTTTTACTGCCAGCCCCTTTAAGGTAGAACATGGGAAAACTGCCAAGCCCATTTCCGCGATTATAGTAAGATTATGAATTTTAGGTATATTTGAAACACTTAATTTTAATATATAAATTATGTATTTTCCTCAATGTTGATGGTTTAAATTTTTATCAGGATGAAAAAATCATTCTTGCTGTCTCTGATTTGAGAGAAATATAATATTACAAATATGTAATGAAGGTGGGCCGATATATCGGCCCTTGGCAGCTTTTGCACAACCATAGAGGGCCAATATATCGGCCCCCTGGCAGTAAAAGGGTTAACAAAAACATGAGCAGTATGGTAAAGAATAATTTGATTGGTACATATCATCATCATTGGTCAAAAATCCTAGGATTGGTTTGACGCAGCTTTCCACTCGATTCTTCTATCGGCCAACCTTTTCATTGTGACGTAATTCTTCTCTTTTACATTCTTCACAACCTGTTCCATATATCTCATACGAGGCCTGCCTTTTCCAATCTTCCCGTTCACTTTTCCCTCGACGATAGTCTTCATCAGGCCATCGTGTCTCAAGATATGGCCGATTAAGTTTTCCCTTCTTCTTTTTAGAGTTGTCAGCAGACTTCTCTTTTCTCCTACTCTTCTTAGCAATTCCTCATTATTTACTCGGTCGATCCATTTAATCTTCAGCATTCTTCTGTAGCACCACATTTCAAATGCTTCTACCCTTTTCTTCTCCGCTGCTGTCATCGTCCATGATTCACTGCCGTAAAGAAACATGCTCCAGATGTATGTTCTGATGAACTGTTTCCTTACTTCTATGCTTGTATTTCCTGCAGTAAGTAGATTCTTCTTTTGATAGAATGCCCTCTTTGCCTGGGCTATTCTACTCACTATTTCTTTCTTGCTTCGTCCATCGTTGGTTACTCTGCTTCCCAGGTAACAGAACTCTTTCACCTCTTCCAGTTTCTGTTTTCCTACTTTAACGTTGGTTTTGGCCTCTTCTCTTTTGCTGCACACCAATATCTTAGTCTTCTTCTTATTTATCTTCAGCTGATATCTGGCCATAGTCCTTTCCATGGTTGTTAGCATCTTATTCAGCTCCTTCTCTGTCTCTGCTACGAGAGCTATGTCATCAGCGAATCGTAGCATACTGATTGTTTCTCCGTGGATGTTCACTCCAGAACACTTCTCCTTGACTTCATTTATGGCTCTCTCGATGTAAACATTAAAAATTACGGGAGACAGTGCGCAGCCTTGTCTCACTACTTTCCTTATTCTTGCCTCTTCACAGCTGGGTCCAGATTTAATCACAGCAACTTGGTTTATGTACAGACTGTGTATAATTCTTCGGTCATTATAGGACACTCCAATTCCCTTCAGAATTCCAAGCATTGAATCCCAAACCACGGTTCTAAGGCCTTCTCTAAATCTACAAATGCAATGTTTGTTCTTCTCCATTCTCTTCTCTATGAGTAGCCTAAGGGCCAATATTGCTTCCCTTGTACCCTTACTTTTCCTGAATCCGAATTGATCTTCATCCAGGAACTCCTTTGCTTTTCGTTCTATTCATCTGTAGATGATCCTGGTCAGTATCTTCGATGCATGTGTCGTCAGGCTTATAGTCCTAAAATTTTCGCATTTCTACGCTCTCTTCTTCTTGGGAATAGGAATGATGATGTTTTTCTCGAAGTCCCTTGGAATTTCTCCTGTTGAATACATGTCGCAGATGGTTTTGAATAGATGAGTTAATGTCTTCTCTCCTGCATTTTTAATTAGTTCTGCAGGGACATCATCAATTCCTGAGGCCTTATTCATCCGAAGGTCCCTTACTGCAGCGTCAAATTTCGATCTTAGTATTGATGCCCCATATCATCTTTTTCCACTTCGCTTTCCTCTTCAATAGCTTTTGTGCTGAGTGTTTTTCCATTGTATAGCTCTTCCAGATATTCTTTCCATCTCTTCACTTTGTCCTCGTTTTCAATCAAAATTTCTCCATTCTTGTCCCTTATGGCATTGCATCTTGTGCTCCGTTCCTTGAAGTGGTTCCTCACTATGCTGTAGGCCGCTTCCACCTTTCCAAGTGCAAGGTTGTTTTGTACATCTTCGCATAGATTTTTCAACCACATCTCTCTAGCTTTCCTTGCTTTGTGACTTATTTCATTCCTAATTCTTTTGTAGCAGAGCTGCCCTTCTTCAGTTTTCGCATTCTTGAACTTTCTTCTTTCTTCAATCAGCACTAAGACTTCCTTGGTGATCCATCGCTTCTTCTTGGCAACTTTTCTTCTTCCAAGAACTTCTTTTGTGGCTTCCTGTAGTCCACATTTAATGTTTTCCCAATGCTCTTCCACTGATTTCTCATTCAGGTTCTCTCCTATGTTGTTTCCCACTGCTTTTTGAAATGCCAGCTGATGTTGAGCCTCCTTTAGTTTTTCTACTTGCCATATATTCTTCTTTGTTTTCTTCAATTTCTTGAATTTTAGATGGCATTTCATCATCACTAAATTATGGTCACTGTCGATGTCTGCCCCAGGGTAGCTTTTGCAGTCCTTCACTTGGTTTCTAAATCTCTGCTTCACTAAAATGTAGTCTATTTGGCATCTTTTTCTGTCTCCTGGCATTTTCCATGTGTATCTTCTTCGGTTGTGATTTTTAAACAATGTGTTGGCAACCACTAACTTATGTTGAGTGCAGAACTCCAGCAGCCTTTCTCCTCTTTCGTTTCGGTTTCCCAGTCCGTATTTTCCAGTTATTCTTCCATCTTGACCTTCGCCGACGATAGCGTTCCAGTCTCCTAAAATAATTAGGTTTTCTTCTCCTCTTACCTGATTTATAACTTCCGTGATATCTTTGTAGACGTCTTCCACTTCTTCATCTTCATAGTCCGTCGTAGGCATGTAAACCTGAACCACCACGGTATCTACAGGTTTGGTCTCGATCTTCACCATTATTATCCTTTCATTATACTGCAGAAAGCTCTTCACACGCATTCCGGCACTCTTTCTGAGTATGATCCCTACTCCAGCATTGCCATTTAATGATCCTGTATGTATAATCCTGTAGCTTCCACTCCAAAAGTCTCCTTCTTCGGGCCACTTCATTCGCTGATTCCTAATACGTCGAGGCCCATTCTTCGCATTTCTACCTTCAGGTTCTCCAGTCTTCCACAGGTCTGAAGCGATCTCACGTTCCATGTTCCTACCCTAAAAAGTGTATCACATTTGACTGATGTACTCTCTCGGGTAGTTCCCGCCCAGAGATCTGAATGGGGGACTATTTTACCTCCGGAATATTGTACTCGAGAGGGTTCCATCACGTCTTGATTGGTAAATATAAATAGGGAATTTAAATTACGTAAAGGTATGTAGTTTAAATGTATGTAGTTTAAATAGGTTAAATTTGTAGCAACTTTTGGGAATAAATTCCAATCCCAATGGAACAAAATGCATCATCTGTGGGATGTTCATTGACGCCAATGCAATGATGCTAAAAAAGTTCATTCAAAAGAGATGCCATAAACTGCATTGCTCAATTCGTAGGATAAAGGATAATGAAGGCAGTGTAACCTATTTGTGAAGCAAGGTCAGCCACATTTTTCTGCAAAAACACTCTTTTTCTCTACTAATGTTACTTACGGATTATGTAGGTTTGCAATCGCTAAAGCTAATATTATTTAAATTAAGGCTTCAGCGGTGTTCATTTTGTGATAGTTTTTTAGATTTCTTTCCAGGTCTGTCTATTTGAACCAACCTGGGACATACTTTCGAAATTGCTATAGGTTGAGATTGATAAATACGGAGAGAAACCCAAACGAAGTATAATGAAATATAAGAATAGTAAGTCAGGGTGGCTACTGATAAAAAATTCTCAAATTCCCTGACTTTTCCCTGATTTTTCCCTGATGGCTTTACCAATTTCCCTGACTGGTCGCCAAAAGGTCTCCTATTATCGGAATATTTTATTTCTGCTGAAATTTTCCTCAAAACTTAGAAAATGTTAAACGCTGAAATCAATACATTAAAAGCTTTAAGAATGAAAAAATATATTGAACCTCCGCCCTAATGAAAAAATATATTTAACCTTCACAAGTTAAGCCCTCACACAAATTGTACACACTTTTAATTCATTTTTCACAGCCATGTATCCACGGCCGTGTGTCATATTTCCGTGGCCTTGTATGTTTCCTTCGGGAAAATTACATATTGACAATGTCTAATTCTTCAAGGAAGAGGTGGCATGTCGTGGTAGTTCTGGGAAGCTGAAGGTTACTGAAAAGGCATCAAAGGGAAAGTTAATGACCAATTTACTGGCGGACTCCGGCACAGGTATCACTGTGCAAAAAATACAAACCAAAGCTAAGTTCTTGGACGGGATCAAAATCGTATGGCACGAGTGACTTTTAGAAGCAAATAACTATTTTATTAACATGGTATTAACCCCTTTATTGTCAGAGGGAACCAAAAATGTAAAAATATTTGTATAAACAAAACGTAATCGCGCCACTGAAAGCGAAAACAGGAAGCAATTAGCAACGGCAGCGTCATATTTAGGAATGTCATATTTGAGGTGGTTTGTGACCTGACTAAATTGCTTCGAGAGGGAGCTAAGGGGGCCATTCAATAATTACGTCGAGCGTGAATGGTGGGGAGAGGAGGAGAACTCTTCTTATGGTCTCGCGAAGGGGGGTATGAAAATCGAAGATGATCTCACGTAAGATTTTGTATACACCAGTGATCGTACTTGTATTACCATTTAAATTTTCATCGTCTCGTATTTTTAGAACTGCAAGCACGTATTTACTACAAGCTAAAGAGCTACAACTACCTCTTCACCCGAGTTTCGGAAGTTAAGAAAAAAAAACGAGAGGTAAAATCTTCCCAAAAACATAGCCTCGGATTCCTTGTGATGAGCAGAATACACGGTGATCATGAATTTTAACACTTCTAGGCAAATATCACACTAAGGATATACAAAAGGGATACTTTGTACAACTGATTCACAACGAAATAACTAAGATTCACAACTGAACGTTCAACGAATTGACGGGGCATTCTATGCACTTCGGCGACGGACATTAGCTTTAGTTGGTGAAATGTTTTAGTGAAATAAAGGGTGGTAAAGACTGCCCGGTAAACATTATGGTAGAAAATAATGAGAATTTCCTATCTCAGTTTCTCCCTGACTGTTACGAGAATTCCCTGACAATTCCAGGTTTTCCTGGTTTTCCCTGACGATAGCCACCCTGTAAGTTGAAATATAAAATGTTATAAAAATAATGGTCAAAAGGCAAATTCAAATTATCATAAAGGAATGACAGGTATTTTGTGTAATACGTTAATTCTGTACCAGCTTTAACAAATAGATTCCAATCCCAGTGGAACAAATTATCCAGTTAATTATATGGAACATATCCATAGGAAGTTCATTGATGCCAATGCCACAAAGTTCCAAAATTAATACTTGAATAAACAACCCAAAAGGTCAGAGAAGAAGCTTTTAGCCAAGGGGGCAGGCTTAACAAATATCCTTATCCCACAAATAGCCTCATTATAGACTGAAAGGTTCAGAATACTACTCCCATTTTTGTAAAGGTGCATGTCCAATTCTGACAGTATTTATCTATTTACGTTGGTTTATAATAGATTTACAGCTCTAATTTAGACTTGGAGCAAAAGATAACTCCATAATCCAAGTTGGGTTTCGTCCTTGGCAAAAAAATCTTAAATTATCTTCATAATATGCATATACTTGATTTTTCTCACTCCCGTTGAATTTCAATGGGAACTTCAGCTAGTTATTCTATATTCTATACATCATTTCAGAATAAAATGTATGCAAAGGCATTTCAGGGTAAATGAGTCCACATGGCACGTCCTCCAATAATCAATTTGATGCTGTAAGCTTACTTTGAGAGTTGTGCAATCACATATTACAAGGCAGTGGAATACTAACATTGGCTGAACATTTTCCTTTGTCGCCTCAGGAGAATAACTATATTTCCAGCTGCACAAAGACCTCATGACTTCCATTAAACAGTCAAGTTTTTCACAAGGGCTGGACAAACTCTGAAGGGACTGGAGACGGAATCTCGTCTCACATTCCAAACTACTGATGACAGTCGAACGGACATCACAACTACTTGCCGAGTTTCTATCCTCATCTGCACCTTTCGGCCTCTTGGGAAAATCACTTTCAGGTCCAGTAATACAAAGCCTGCAAGCAAATTTGTGTAATTAGAAAATGCAAGGTTTGACTCCGCTGCATTAAACTCATCCACAGAAAATGCAACTATATTTACATAAAAAATAATCACAATAATGTACAAAACTGCTGATATAGGCCAGTAAGATAATTTCTACCCTCAAACATCCAGCCAACTTTAGGGTGGATCACTTCATGAGCAATGGAGATGATACTGGTAGTAACTTGTAGGGATAAGAATTATTTATTCCAATGCACATGGAAGGGAAGGGTGACTGAAATTATATTATGATTGTTCTGATTACACCAAATCCATTTTGCCAGTAGCAATGCCTCAGTGCAATCCAAAATGACTCAGTCAAAGCAAAAGATTAATCCATAGATCTGTATCTTCAACCCATGCCTCATTACCCTTGACTGACATTAGAAAGCAATACAAAAGTGAAAAACACCCTCACTACCAATTGTTCTTTCTCCTCTGGTTTCATTCCTCTGAATAACTACCAGTTATTTCCCATCCACATCATAACAGAGTAATAACACAATACAGCCAGTTGTCAACTAATGACCACATTTCGTTCCGAAAATATGGCCCAAGGTTGATTTGGACACCTAGGGTAAATATTAATTGTTTCAGGCAGATTTCATTTAAAATACCTTCTACATTTGCCATCTTGTTCCAATTTGGTAGGGGTACAAATATTTTTAAAACATACATAACTTCATTGACATTAAAAAATATAGAAATTTTTCAAAAAAGTGGTATCTCAGTATAAGTCTCCTTAGGAATAAGCCCAGCTTCGTATACAGCATGTTTTGTGAAAAATTTTGCTGGTATAAAAACCTTTGCTCGGAATACGATTCGTATGCTATAACATGTATGGGTCAAAATAGGTCATGACACCCTTGTCTCAAGTCAAAGCCACAACTGCCCATGAGTAGCAGTAGTCCTAGGCTTCAAATACTCCAACAGAGAAGATTATATCGTAACATCTAACCTAAAGATCATAATCCAAGATAAACACAACATTCACACCCTGGGAAGAATTTGAAATTTAGGTAGCCAGGCCAGCATGTTACCAAACTGGCTACCACAGTCTGAAAACCACCCAAGAGCATCAGTATGACAGTTGCTACCATTCAGTGAACAACCCACACTATAAATTTCTGTGAATTTTCATGCCATTTTATAGTTTGTCATGGACATTTTCAGAAATATTCACCAACCATGAGTGCTAATAAAATAAATAAGAATAGAGCAAAAAAGAAAATGGTTAGGATCATCACAAAAAGAAGAGATTTTTGAACAAGGTGGCATGCATACCCAGGACTTGGCTGCAGTAAACCATATGCCAAGAATGATGGTATCTACATTTATGAAAAACAAAAATGTTATTTAATCAGCTAAGATTATAAAGGGGCAGAAAATGATTACGAAACAAAAATCAGGGACATTATAGTGTGTTCAAAATTGCATTCAATCTAAATGACTGAAAAGATTGTGCAGGTGACAGCATATTGGATGCAATGATTTGCTAAAACACGAAACTGATGCGTGCCTATCTTTCCCAGAGAGGAATGAGCCAAGAAATAGAAGCATTTAAAGCTTGCCACAGCTGGTTGGATAATTTTCAGAAGAGGACCAGCATTCACACTGTTCTGAGGCATAGACATGGTGCCATTGCAGACAAAAATGTACAAATGATTTTTTTTTACAGAGTTTAGAGAATTCGTGGAGTCCGACGGCTATGTTCTTCAACAAGTTTTTAACTGCAATGAAACAGGCCCATTTTGGAATAAAATACCTATGAGGACCTATGTTACACAACAAGAAAAGCCATTGACAGGGCACAAGCTTATGAAGGACGACCCTGTCTTTCCTTAGCTATGCAAGGAAGTCTTGTACTGATTACCAACTGAAGCCTCCACTGATCTAACACTGAATATACAAGGGCCTTTAAGGCACATAGCACACAGGAAACTCAGTTACCAGTGATGCAGAGGTAAAACAGAAAGGTTTGGTAAACTAGAGAATATTTCAGCAAGTGATCTAATGGATTAATCATTTTCTCTTCAAATATTTTTTATGAGAAAAATTCCTTTGGTACATGTCCAAGGATACAGAAAGGATTAAGGATATATACTGAGGTACCATTTTATTTTTTATATGCCTACTCTCTCCTTAAAATTATTTGACACCATTTTCATCATTCAGAAACAGCGTATCCAGCTGATGATGCATGCATGTATAATGCAATGCAAGTATAAGGGCATGTACCGTATTTACTCGTGTAAGACGCGCACCTTTTTTCCCGAAACACCGGTGAAAAAATAGGGGTGCGCGGCTTACACGAATCCTCCAGATTTTCGTGTAAACCGCGCACTATTTTTCCTCAAATTCCTGTTGTTTTTTTCTCCTAAGTTTCGCATTCACATTCGTAAACATATCGACGATAATTGGTAAGTATGGTCTAGTAGTAAATCGTACAATGTAAAGTATTCTGAAATTTCGAAGTAATTTGTAATAAAAATCCAAAAGTCGGAGCATACGACGGTACTTGAAAACGCTAGATCCGAAGAACCACTAGATCCGAAACACCACTTGACAAATTAATAGATTTATCGTGTATAGATCGTACTTAGGACAACACTTTGTAGCACTGATATGTACTTAAATCTACATTGTATCCTGTAAACTGCCACAAGGGGTCGGCGTCTTTATGTCTTTTCGAAGTCGTAAGCGGAGTTTGTTTCAGTGTCACGTATCTGTAGCAACATTTTTACGCAATAGATAGCTCCTTTTGTGTACACATTAAAGCTACATTGCAAAGACACGACAAAGAATTTGTTACATAGTGGCAAGAGTCGTATGCTGAGAGATAATACCTTCTTACTATCCGTGCGTAAGTGTTGTAAACCAGTTCGAATCGATCATTTAGCATTTTAAAATAATTTGCAATTATCACCCTAAAAATGATTTCTGATGTGAAATTGCGATCGTTTCCCGTGAGTACAAAACAACATATTATAAGCGATGCCGAAAAAGTAGAAAATCGAGCGGCAGGAAGGAAATATGGTGTATCTGAATCTAGCAGTGACAAAAACTAAAAATGGGAACTATTATGATATGAATATTCATTAGTGATTTACGATTCTATTTCCGCGAATATGTTTTTCTTTAGTTTTATAAGAATTATAATTGTTATTAAATTGAGCTTAGTTGTTTCCGTGTGTTCCCAAGACTTTCCGGTGTTGTTAAATCATCCAAGTCCACAGCTACTGCGCAGAGAGCAGACGAGACCACCGCTATGGTACGGATGGCGTTCTGCTTTTATTTGTTGATATGCCAAAGGATTTCCGTAACAATAAAGTAATCACGGGTTGAAATTGTACATATTTCTGCTATTATTCCAGTTAGATGTTATTTTGAAAAGATGCCTTTTTTTATAGCTGGATGATGTGTCGTATGTAACTGTGATTATTGTGAGATGCTACGAGAAAAAGATGCATAGTAAAAGAGGCCGTGCATCGATGCACGTCGCGATGACGATCGTGACGATATTAACACGTAATTAAATCAATTAATGAGAAAGACGTACATGTAATATAGGCACAGCATTTCTCTTAAAGAACGTGCATTCATGTTATGACAAAATGATGCAGATTCAAGAGCAAAAAAAATAATTTTCTGACAAATAATTTTTTTCCTCACAAGCCTTCCCGAAAATAGGGGTGCGCGGGATACACGAGGGCGCGGCTTACACAAGTAAATACGGTATAACACAAGTATATGCATGCATAAGGGCAATGGTGCCCACTGCCAAATCCTCCGTAAAAAATCGTACCACCAGATAGGTCATCAGTTTATGACTAACGGACTGTAGTTAATATCAAAAACTGAATTTTTAAGCAAATTTAGTTCAAGATAAGATATGAGCCGACAATAAGAGGGATTAAAAACACATCCAAACACATGGAAAATTTATGTACTGAACTAGAAATACAGTAAAACCCCTTGTTTACACTTTTCTAGGGACTGCTAGAAAAAAGTGTAATTGCTGGAAAATGCAAATATGTAGTGGGAAAGAATTTTTATATTTTTACACACATACTTACGCACTATAGAGCAAATATAAAAATAAGAAACAATGAGAAACTGAAATATCTGAATAAAGATACTGAGAAGAGAAGAGAAACTGAAATAGAGCAATATCATCAATCATTTCTTAAAACTATATAGCTGTCCTGATTTATTTTTATACATTTCCACTAACATAATCAACCACTGGGCGTAGTCAAATCCTTGATTCCCAAACTTTAGGCGATGAGCAATGCCTTTTCTCTTATGGCAATGTTCAATGTTAGTATTTCTTCATAACAAGAATTCTTGACAAAGTTTCATTTTCATTTTCAACAGATGTGTGCACTGGCTAACATGTTTCAGAATCACATTGTGATTTTTCATAATGATATACATTGTATAGACCGGTAATCTTAGATGATTCGCCATAACAATGCGAGTTGCACCATGTGAATTCACTTGATTCATAATTTTTATTTAACCCTAAATTGAAAATATTCTACAGTAAAACCTCATATTCTTACTCAAAACACATCAAAATCTCAGTTCTACATTAGTTTTCCCACGATCTACAACATTTTTATCAAGTCCCATCTAATTTCCTATACAGTTGAGCACCCTTAATCTGGGAATCCCTAATCCGGGAACACCCATAATCCAGCAATTTTGCCATGACCAACCACCCGGTACTTTGTGGAAAATACTGAAGCATTGCTTCATAACCTGCAGAGATATTATTCTATTCTTAACGTTAATTTTCCCATTCCGAGAATCGGAATAATTTAAACACATTAATTTCTGTTACTTTATGTACACTGGAAGTATTCTGCAACTTAAAGAAAACCTATAAATTTGAAGAAAACTCCGAGACGGACTATGACTAATTTACAGATCGGCCACTTTCAATGGCGCGTGCATTTTTGATTAGACCACTAGTCGTTATTTGACAAAATTATTTATTATTTGCTTATGCTTCTCCCAAATCATGTCTCATCTATACAGTTGTGGCAACAGCAGAGTTAGGCATCAGTACAAAACATGAACGATCGAAGAAAATGTGCAAGTTATGAAAAAGCTTGACGCCATTGCATCAGTAAAGCGTTTGTCTGAAACATACTGCGTGGGATCTTCAACAATATAGCACATTAAGAAGTCGATGGAGAAAATCCTTAAAATTTTACTGTTAAAGTGACACAAAGAAATGGATGACAGAGAGAAAAACTATGAAAGAATATTTAAGTGCTGATTTAGATTGCGTGGTTTTGATTGTGTCGAAGTGAAGGCCTTAGTTAGTATTTCTGGGCAAATACTAATGGAGCAAGATAAACTATTTCAGAAACAGATGTGATCTATCTGAAAGACGTGATGTGGGAAATTTCACGTGCATGGAATAGTATTTCACAGTCAGTTCTAAAACACGCCTGGTTTAAATTGTGGCCTGCTTTAAGGGTTGATGTAGAAAAAATAAGTGGGGATTTTAAAAAATGTTTCATGTTTCATGTTTCTGAGGAAAAATGTATGATGATGAAGTTTGCAAGCAGCATCCGTAACCCTGAATTGAAGGAAATGGAATTGGTAAATTTTGAGGAAAGGATAGTTAGCGGCCACGTTACTCTCACCACACAAAATTTGACAGATGATGAAATCATTAAAATGGTAATTAATAACAATAAATCTGAGAGGGGATGAAGATGATGAGCCTGAAATTGTTGAAGGGAGACTACTATTGATGATGGTCTTTAAACAGTCATCCAGTCCGATCACCCGCGATGTAGTGATAGGCAGTCGTGTAGACGACACCCATGCGTTGATATCGCACTGAATCAGCTGATAACAAGCCAAGTGCGGTAGGAAATATGTTGCACGAAGCACATGTGCTGCAGCATAAGAAATATCAAATTCTATATACCCTTTTCCAATAATAATATTATACTTTTAAATGTGATGTGATGCACATCACATTGGATAACAGATAATCGGAATTGCACAAGATGCTTAGATTCCCTTATTTTCACTCACTGTGAAACTTCGATACTTTTAAGTAATAACTTCGCGAATGAAGAAACCATTTCTTTCTGATTATTCTCTGACTTTTTTTAAAAGTAATGTTCAGTATATGGCAAACAAATGTATTTTGTTATAAATAATAGACACCTTTCAATGAAAACGTCCTGGACTTCAAAAATAGACCAGTTGCCATGCATGTTAATTTTAGTTATCAGCCAAGTTTTAAAATTTAATATCAGCCAAGTAGTAAAATTTAGTAAAAAATAGTACCCATAGTCTAGCAAAATCCCTAATCCGGCATCATTCGGTTCCGACTGTGTATCTCCAATGTATTTAAAACCCTGAATTTACAACATGACTTTTCCATTTCCCGTGGTTTGCATTAGATGCGGATTAGAATGCGATAGAAAAAAAACAAAATTCCCAGCCATACATATCATACCAGTCTGTATAAAATTCTTTCTTACCTTGTTTCGTGCATATACAATTCAAAAACACAAGAGAGAGAGAAGTTTTGTGCAGTCATGTGCACTGTTATATGGAAGAATTCGAACTTAGAGGCGTAGCGGGCAGTACACAACGCCACTAGTGACGGAAAAAAGAAATATTTACACTCGCGATCCTTTTGCCAGGAAAAGTTTCGTATCATGAAATTAATTCATATAGGATGCAAGTTATAATTTAGGACACCTGCAGAAGTATATTTAAACAGTACTGTAGTTCATGTTGTGAAAAATGAAAATGAATTTTTTCCCAGACGTTATGAAATGTTAATAAATACATGAACTGAACTGGTGAACGATAACTGGGGATTATTCGTAAGAACATCGCGCTGCATTAATTCAACAGTTTTACTGCAGGTTACTACAAAACAAAACTTACTTTAACTTGTTTTATTGAATGAATAAAATTATTTTGTTGAGAAATTTTTGAAGTTGGATAACTGTTTGCGATGGCCGACCTAGCTAAGAGCTAGCTCAATATTCT
This sequence comes from Platycnemis pennipes, assembly GCA_933228895.1. Taxonomy (NCBI): domain Eukaryota; kingdom Metazoa; phylum Arthropoda; class Insecta; order Odonata; family Platycnemididae; genus Platycnemis; species Platycnemis pennipes. The sequence goes on along the minus strand of OW121854.1, from coordinate 117,772,257 downwards.
GATGTGATGCTTATGTTATCCTTAATTACTTCAGAACATAAATTTTATTTCACTTGAAAATAGAAACAAATTAGAATATTTTCTGATGACTGGAGGATTTTTGTGTTTTTTTTCCACGTTGAATAGACAGCAGTTTCGTCGGCATTCCAGATGCCATCTTCAAGTCCGTAGATAGCATCTCATCAAATTACCTATACCTTCATCCTATATAATTCCCATGTCAAATTTCCTATGCTTCGTACCTGAAGATGCCGTCTGGAATGCCATGAAACTGTTGTCCAGTAGGATGATCCATGGTAAAGAACTGGAAATCCTCGACTCATCTTCTAATCATCGCGTAAGCCTTCGCAGTAACTATAATATTTCCAATTAGGCATAAATAAAAATTGTGGATTCTCATGATGCAACTCGCACTGATATAGCAAAATATCTAAGATTACCAGTTTCTACAATGGATACAATTATGAAAGTTTGCACTGTGATTCAGAAACAAGCTAGCTAGTGCAGGCGTCAAACAAATAAAATGTCAAGAAATCATAGTATGAAGGATATATAGGATATATCAGGATATATACATAGAATACTAACTTAAAAAGTGGTTTTTAAGTTCTAGATCATAAAATATCACCGTGAATGGCTTCGTCATAACAGAAAAGGCATTGCACAATGTACAAGTTTTAGAATTATGGACTTGACAACGTCAAATGGTTGGTTGAAACATTGACAGAAATGTATCATGCAAACATAAACCAGGACAACTCTATACTTTAAGAAATAATTAATAATATTGATCTAATTCAGTTTATCAGTGTTTCTTATTCATATATTTACTCTATATTGTTAAAGTATGCATGTAAAACTGAAAATTGTCCTTTTCCCACTCTTTGCATTTTCCTGCAATTTACACTTTTTTCTAGCAGTCCCTAGAAAAGTGTAAATAAGGGGTTTTACTGTATTTCATTTCTACTTCCCATTGCCAAGAAGGATAAAATTTATGTTTAGAAGTAATTGTGGACAGCAATAATAACACCAGAGAATCTGTGGTACCTCACCAGTCAGCTAGGGCGAGCAGTAATTCAGCTTCAAAAATTTCTTAATGAAATAATTTTTCTCATCCAGTGTGGTATTGATGCGATAAAACAAGTTTCGATAAGTATTTATTGTGGTAACCCATCATAGTAAAACTGCTGAATCGAGGAAGCGCAAATGATCGTACTTATGGGCTGCCAATTCAGTTTTTGTATTCTTAACATTTCATCATCTCTGGGTAAAATGTCATTTTCATTCTTCGTGAGAGAAACTTTGGTATAATTTAAACATCCCACTGGTGTTCCTAAATTGCATAAATTGCATCCTAATCATATTCATTTCATAGCTTAAATCTTTTCCCAGCAAAGAAATTACCTGAACATTTCTTCCTATCACTAGTGGTACTGCCTTGCAACATTCAAATTCTTCCATAAAGCGGAGCATATTACTGATCTCTCTTTCACCTTTTTTACGTGTTTTTGTACAAAATGAGGTGAGTGTTTTATTTAGACAGGTACTCATGGCTAAATGTCGTAGAAAGTGATTTTTTAAAAATCTATTACGTTGTTACGCAAGTAGAGGGAAAATGGAAAATGACACTGTAAGTACAGGGTTCTATATATGCAGGGAAATAGGAAATTTGATGGTACACCATAAAAATGTTGTAACTAGCAGGAAAATATAAATTCCAATAATGCAAATATGAGGTTCTACCTTAATTTTAAAATGAGAGATTCAAGTCTCTTAAATAGATGTTTTTCACAAAAACACAAACAGTACCTACATTCTTACGATAAGGTACATGCAATAAAAAATAGAAAGGTTACAACACCACCTTTCTTAACTATAACATCCAATATTTAACTAGTAATGCAAGACTAACACTGGTTTTATTCCAATTACCTTAATAGAGACTTTATTGGAGGAGTTATAGCTGGAAAATATACCTTCTGCAAATTTTGAGTCAGTGATTGATGGCCTTCAGCTGTGTTCAAAGGCTCATATAAAGATAGAACAATTGCCTCCAAGAATTCCAAATCCCTTTTAATACCTGAAAAATTCACAGATTAAAAATAACATATAATATTCTTAGTACTGCATAAAATAAAGAGGAAATTCACCAGAATAATTCTGGTAGCTCAGCTGGGATCTTGACCATGAATTTCCACTTTACTAACTACTCTTCTACAAGCAATACCACAATAATGCCTCATGCATTCCAACAGTGCACATGAAAACTTCAACGCAAGGATAAGCATTAAGTCGAGATGATTACCTTTAGCTATTTTGTTGAACATGGCGACTGCACCTGTCGCCTCACTTCCTATGCTATCAATGAACATGTTCGATTCAGTTGGAGACTCTTCACTAAAATCATGGGAACCCAAAAGTGTACTGATATCCTTGCACACCAACTGCTGCTTCTGAACAAGGAGAGATCCCAACGGATGCCCCCGAATGCTGCCACGAAGAGCTCTCGTTGCCATCTCCATAGACTTTTTCAGGAAGCGCCTCTCTGACTCTGGACTAGATACTTGGACTAATTTGGGGTGGACTTCCATTGTGCAATTGATTGTTCTCAATTTCCTGTCCCACTCAAACATGTAACAGGAAAAAATAGCCTCTGAGAGCTGTGCATTCAGACTGTCACCAGTCCCTATGTTGTTTTTCTGGTGCAGCCTGCATTTTCTGAAAAACAACAAAGGTTGAATATAGGTTAGAACCATGGCCAAATTCAGGAGGCAATGAGAGATTAAAATTACAGGTAAATTGAGCACCAGAACAGGAGTTTATGTAACAATGATTTGCAATTTTCAATACAATCTATGGAGATTCATTACATTGAAAGAAGCAACACTAATAAATTACAGTTCATTAAAATGCTTGTCAGATCGCAAATGAGCAAAACATTCCATAAAAGCAACTACAGTTCAACCTCTTTGAAACGAGACATCACGGTGCCCAAGAAAATAATCGCTATAGTGAAGGTCTTACCGATGGTGTAAATAATCACCATGAAACCTATTGACAACAATTTTCTAGGAATCGGGTTGGTGTGGTATTTCCATCCGGAGAGTCGGAGCACAAATCCCGAAAGGGGAAAGTTTTTGCTGTAATTCGTATCCCTACTTAATTTACCAACTAACCATTAGATCAAAGAAGAAAAAATGCAAAAAGCCTCGAATTGCCGACTATTTTCCCAAATGCCCAACTGACCAAGCTACTCTTTTCTAACTCTCGTTCCATTTTATAATGTTCATTCCATAATTTTGATTAGTTTCAGGAAAAATTTAAACCATAACTGATAAATCAAAATTTTTTCCCCTTTTTTACTAGCCTTTACGCTTTCCCTTGGTTGGTCTTAATTTTTATGATCAGTACAGTAAAACCTCTCTATATCGAAATGGAAGGGACCAATTTTTTAGTCATTTTGATAAGTGGAGGTTCATTATAAAGAGGTTTTTGCAAAATGAACACATATTTCCTCCTTATGAAACTTTTTGGCAGTAAAATGTGCTGCTTTCTTTTTGATTACTATATTTGTATATTTAAATATATGCAATTATGCTTTTTCATAGTTTTAATGTTTATAATAATAAAAACAAGGGACCAAAAACTTACTTAAGCACTCTCTGCCGAAAAAAATTTGTAATTTATGTTTGTTTCATTTTTTTCAAATTATTTTGAGATGATATCTTCTATCTAATTCTATCTATTCTATTTAATAATAGTAGTTTTTCACTCCTGCAGTCCTCCATATTAAAAGAAAATCTTTCCATCACACCCAAAGCATCCTGCACCTATTTTTTTGTTGGCTTTGGCATAAAATCCTCACCATCACTCTCTTCTTCTTCCATGTTATGGACTACTACTGGAGATTCCCCACCAGCTTCTTCCTCCATTTCTTCGAACACCTCTCCCTCATTTGGGGCACATGTTAGCAAGACATTGTCAACATTAGTAAAGTCGTCAAATAATGACTGAACATTAATTATTTTGTTTATTTCAAGCCATTCTGTCGGTTCATCCTCATACAAAATATCTTCCTCACTGCTGTCCCCCATAAATCCAGCCTTTTTAAAACATTTTTCAATAACTTCTGCCTTCAAACTAGTCTACGAAAGGCAGAGCCTGTGCATGGCCTGAATTATGTTCCAAGAACACTTTTTCAAATCATTTTTCTCCTCAACTGTTCGCAACATGAATGACACCAGTTGCTGCCTGCAGTTATGTCTCTTCACAATGGAAATTATTACTTGATCAAGTGGTTGCAATTTGCTGGTGGTGTTTGGAGGAAAATATACTACTTTGACGTGTCGTGACACAATCCCCTCAACTTTATGTGCGGTGCACTGATCAATGAAGAGAACTATTTTCCAGTTTCTCACTCCCATCTTTGAGTCCAGCATGGTCAACCACTCACAGAATAAAGATGTTGTCATCCAAGAGTTTTTTGAGTTTTTGTGCAAGGAAGTTTCTTAATATTTTTAAAGCATCTAGGCTTTTTATATTTTCCAATCACAAGAAGCTTCAATTTCTCTGAGCCATCAAAATTAGCACAGAAAAGCACTGTGAATCTTTCGTTGCTTTTTTTCCCTCCATGCATGATTGGCCTCCAACTGGTTAAGTTCTGTCTGGAAGCAAGTTATAAAAAAATCCTGCCTCATCTGCATTAAAAATGTCTCGTGGTTTATACCCGGCAAAAATCGTCTGCAAAGTTTTTTTCCACTCTTCTACCACTGTGTCACTTACAGAAGCTTCTTCCCCACTCATCTTCAAAGTTTTGAGATTCCACCGCACATTTAACTTTTGAAGCTACCCATTCGATGCATGAAAATTTTCAATGCCCATTTTCACTGCTACAGTAGAACCTCTATTTTACGAAGTTGTCAGGGACCCAAAAATTTGAGCTTTGTAAATCAGAGGGTTTGTAAATTGGAGGTTATCTTCCACTAACTCCTCTGTCTCCAGAACTGATGTGTCACCAAAACCAGCTGATCTCCAACAGTAGGAAATAGTTTTTGCGGTGACACTCCCATGCTCTGGCAACACCTAGCACAGCATGGAGCAATGTCCATGGAGGCACATCATGCACATAAGAGGCTTGATCTGCGACAAATGTACGTCTACTAAAACTCTGCTGACAAGAATGCGAGTATACTTTCAATGCAATTAAACACTATGCTGTACTTAACTTGTCAAATAGTTATGCTATGGTTGAAATCAAACTAATTACTATAGCAAATAATAGTCATCTGCTCATTCTGGGAAAAAACAACAGATATTACATGAAATTCTCTGATTGCAGTGTATCTACATCAAATTGAAAGGATTTAAAAATTACACCTCAATTGTATTGATTCGCTGTAGAGCATAGGCGTTATTCCTAAAGCTAGGAGACTCACTTTAGTAAAAGAGAATGAAACAGCCATGAATTAAAAAAAAAACAGGTGAATATTTTTCTATAAATTTATAATGGTATGAACTTGGCTGCTGCAACTGAATTAAGTTCTTGTAGCTGGTTGGTAAAGTTCAAAATAAGGGGAATAAGAGAATTAACTCATCCTGCAGAGTATTTTAAGCATATGCAGTTATGCATTAATTAACGAAAGGGGTATATTTAGTGCTAGTCGATTTGTGTTTAAAGAAGCCATTTTAACATGGGAAAGCCAGGGATACATTTTAACTAGGAAATTTCAAAACAAAGTTCCAACTGACCCAGTATATTTCCATGAAAAGACCAGAAAATTCCTTTTTTTGAAGAAAGCGTATCGTTTGAAATACATTTAATAATATTTCGCAGCTAATTTAAGTCAATTTTAGAACTTCACTCGAGTAAATTTGAAATTCCCTCTTTTTTTACATGCATTCTACAGTAGTGACATCTAGCGGTGACTTGCTTGAACTATTTACTCGCGGCCATAGAAAGCGATCGCGAATTCTTACCTTACGACGTAAAACACTTCAAATGAAAAATTAAATAATCAAATTGCATCAATATTTGAATATAAGTAATTTATTATTGCAAAATTAGTATTTTTTAATGAAACTAAGCTCCACGACAGCTGCAGCAAAGAACTTCCAACGGGAATACCATTTTCAAGTGAAAGGCTGAAGTAAGTTCTGAATTGGGGTTGCGGCGGCTACCTTAAAGCTAATTTTAAATAATTCCAGAGAAAATATGGATCCTTTGTGACGACGAGTTAGGTATTCACAATACACAAAATGATAGAGAAGGAATAGAAATTACCAAGCACTAATTCGAGTATTTTATGAACTGGGGCATTGTTTTCGAGAAGTAGGCGTCGTGCCATGCGTCTTTGAACATTTTTTCCTTGGATCATATAAGTAGGATTGAATTGCGATTTGGATGATCAGTCTCTGGGATTTTTGCTGCAGTTTAAGCACTTCAAAAAGCACTATGCTGAATCGATTTTTCCACATTTCCCATATGAAATACTTGGACCTGAACATGACCTATCTGGCTTCAGCTGCTCCTGTCGCGGTATACAGCGATCGTTATTCCATTGTACTGAGTTCAGTGCTACAAAATCCTTTCAAAAACTTCGTAAAACAGAGGTCAATCACTCCTAGGGACCGGCCTCTCACTTCGTAAATCAATAAAATCGAGGTTTTGTAAAATAGAGGTCATTTTACATGGTTTTCCTATATACAAAGATCGGGACCGGCGGCATGGTTCGTAAATTGGGGTCATTTTGTAAATTAGAGGTTCGTAAAAAAGAGGTTCTACTGTACTTCTCTTGCCTTTTGCTGTAGAATAGGTCCAGAAACAGGAATATTTCTGGCTCTACCTTCCATCAACCAATCAAATATGTGTCTGTCTAATTGTTCACTTTTCACCGCCTGCAATTTTTTATTTATACATCCTCGATGTGTTGCCTCTTCAGTTTCTTTACGTTTTTTTAAATTTTTTTTTAAATAGACGGTAAACTTACACAGAAGTTAGGCGTATTTCACTGACCGATGTCTCAAACTACAAAATTGTGGCTTAAATAACTAACAATGTTGCATGTGGGGGGACGGTAATGCACCATTGTTACGGATTGAAAGATAATAGAATGGTCGAGTTACAATTCGCGGCGACAATATCCAAAAGTAAAAGACGACTGCCACGAGGTGCAAGCATGAAAAAAATGCGATCATTCTGGTACAGCCGTAATAATATCGAGTGTTCATAGTGAATTGAACTTCAAATGAAAAGTTCAAAAATGAAACAGAATAGGCTAAATTCTCCTTAAAAGATCATTTGAACGCTAAAATATAACAAATCTTCCGATACAGTACAATAGTGGCATCAGATGTTAACCTCGTACATGGGTATGGGCTCTTTCATAGCTCGGCGTTGCGTTATCGCGAGCAGCAGGCTTTCATAGCTCCGTGTTGCGGAAAAAAACGAAAAGCGATAAGCGTTTCGATAAATTAGCCGCAAACTCACTGCAATTCTGTACATATCGCATTAGTATTTGATTATAACTGAGTTAAATTATATCATTACAAATATAAATATCCATATATAATATATATAACATCCACGAACGAATATAAATCCATGTATAAATATTTACGACAATTGTCGTAAATATTTACATATGGATGTTTTAATGATGTATATGCTAAACACAAGCAATGCAAATCTATGAAAATAAGTCTTTGGCGCATATGATTAATAACAAACACTAACGACTGCCCAGCTAAGCTTCACTTTTCAAGTGCTGCGGGTTTTCGCGCTCCCAATGTAGAAATGTCGGAACGGCCAGACGGGACTTTCTGTGGCTGGCGCCGGCTGAATATTTCATTCCATGGAGGTAGTTGGCTCGTCATGGGGGTGTATTCTTAGTACGAAGAGCAGAGGTTTTTCGTAAACATAGAGGTGCGATATAGAGAGGTTTCTCTATATAATTACATACAAATTTTGGCGGGACCAAGAAGTTATTACGAAAAACGGAGGTTTACGATATGAAGAGGTTCACTAGATAGAGGTTTTACTGCATATTCATTTTCTTCGCGACATTTTGCGGAAGCCATTTGGAATAACGTATCGCATTTGTTTCAGCAGACAAAAAGAGACCGTGGAAGTGGTGGAAGGGATACTGCCTTGGAGGGTGTTTTCTTTCATCTGATGTAATGTCCCCATTGAAAAACAATCTGCTTTGCCATGTATAACAATTTTATTGAAATATCAGTTGTAATACAATAAGTTCTTTTTAAAGATTTCGTTAGGCCCTCGACATACGTACAGTAATTTTATCGGGTGTATATACGCAACAGTATTAATTCATATAATTGCTCAATAATGGCAGCAAAACATAGAAAGGAATATAGTATTGAAAGTCAATAAACTAAGACTGCTACTCCTATGGCACCGCATTTATCACATTACATCAAGCAGTTACAAGTACAGGTAACAAATAATAAGTTGCTAACTTCAATAATCTCGTGAATTATAAAATTAACTCACAAAAATGTTCAACATTGATATATAAAAAGTGAAAGAAAATATGAAAACAAATTTAGGAGAGACAATTGAGTGGCTTGCCATTTTTCCATTCTGACACTTAAGTGTTTTGTGTTTTTGGGCCATGGTGTCTATGTTGGAAATGCCCTCAACTAACAGACGTGCCAGTGTGCTCTCCACCACCCAGGAAACAAAAGAAGATCAAATACGTATTCATAACTGCTATTATCCGTTTCAAATATCTTTGCGACTGAGAGGCAGGCCTTAAATTTTTGGGGGTGAGCGAAGTGAAAGTCGCTCGTCACGTGACTTTCTCTGGGCGAACTAGGATGCAGTAGGCGTGGCCTAGCCTCTCGAAAATTCAGTCGCTCTCAGACCTCCGTACTGTGAAGTTCACAGTGTGAACTTCGTGAATCTGCTTGCTGTGTTGCCAAATCTCCGCTGCCTTTGATCGGTGCTTCGTGGTGTTATTTCCTAGCTCCCTTTACCAATTTTCCCAATTAACCCTTTAATCCTTTATCTTACCCATTTTTTCCTTTATACCATAACCCATATTCCTTTCCTGTTATTCCCCGTATTCCTATTATTCCCCTTCCCCATTATACCCATTACGGAAACTAATCACCATTGGTTTTATTCCCAATTCGCGGGAGTAATTATTTGCTGTTTGGTGTTTTTGACGGTATCATGGATCAGAAGAAGGTGAAACTTCTTCTCCACAGCCAAGCGAAGAAAATAGTACACAATATATGTACTAAGGTTTTTTCAGCGGGAGAAAGAGTTGGGTCATCCAATGATTTCCCTTGATAAACATTTTTGTTACAATTTCTTTGGAAAAAAACTATTTCAGGACTTGAATAATATCGAAAAAAGGGTTGTATTCGTTATCCTATTGCAACTTTAAACCTACTCCTGCTGCTACCGTTTTCGTGAGTAATAACATTCCCCTTTTAGCATTCAGGTATGTTTTTCTCAAAATTCCCCCGGTGAATCATCCAGTTGCTTTCATTCCACTACCTGCCTGTTTTGAAGAAATTTGCATTCCATTCTTTGCCTCAAAGTATCATTTATGTTCTCTGCACTCCACCTGTGAATCGACCAAGTCATTAGGTCCACTTTTTTCCATAATGACCCGCTACCATACCATGTTGCTACCATACCCTGGCCTTACCCACTGTGCGTCCCTCGGATATCACGGCTCATGTAGTTTGGGACGATGACATTGGCAACGTTGAGCTCGTTCCTCTCTTCTCGAAGGCCGTTCCCCACCCCCCGGCAGCGGAGACTTTCGAACGGCTCCGGACCTTCCCGAAACGCACCCGCCCCCATGAATTTAAGGACTGCCTCTCAGTCGCAAAGATATTTGAAACGGATAATAATGCTGCAGTATTTCCACCATATTAACAATAAATTAATCGGATGGTGATTTATAACGTGCAGTTGATACGCAACACTTCATATTAATTGCATTTGAAACAGATCAAAAGCTATGGCAGATGTTGGCCACTTTTGGTGTTTGTTTGCCGGTAACAGAAACACTTGCAATGGCGGGGGACAACACCAAAAGGGTATCGTAAAAACCGTATTTTTTTTATTTATGGTAAATTTAAGGAAAATGCGGTTACCTAAGGCAAAACTTGATAAGCCTCCACCTTGTATTCGTTGCCATGATGGAAGAGAAAGGAGTTGTCGACTAAGAAAGGCAGAAAACTATGAACCACAGACAAAAGCAATCAGCCTCTCTACACATATCAGCTCTCTAGAAGCACGTAAATCAGATCTTAAGTGGAGAGACTTCGCCTGTATGCAGACACCAGTTGCTCTGCTTCTAGAGAGCTTTTCATTCACCAGGCATGAGTTATTAACTTCACATTACGTGTTTTGTTATTAAATCAGCATCATCATCAAGGCTGATCAAGGCACTTTGATAATGTTGTTTGAACAACGAAACGTGTCATGCTAATAAATATCTGTGGAAATTTTGCAGTCTTCCTTTAACAATAATGTGAATTTCATCGCCGTTCATGCGGCATGTTGGAATTCGGCCGAATTTAGGTGCATTTTTTGACACTTAAAAAAGTCAATTTATATGTATGCCCAAGCCTCGCATAAAAACCATTGGCTCACGAAAACATTCTCACTTTACTGTTCAGTTTTGGAAAGTATATCTGTGTTATTAAGAACTATCTTCGGTAAGGAAAAAGACATCTTCAAAAAACTGGTCAATTAAAAATTTTGGCAAAAAACCTCTTGGATGACAAAAAACTAGGTTCACTAGTATAAAAAACGGTTCAGTATAAAACACTGGTTCGATCAATTGAACCGATGCACCGCTGTCACAAAGTTTTTTTCCGAACTGAGAACCGGTTCAGTATTTCCTGCACCGCTCAGCCCTACTTTATGGGATCTATCCTGATGGACAGTGACTCCCAACTCACGGGTGAGTAGCAGTCACAACACACCTCTCCACTCATTTATGACGAGTAAACAACTATATAGTGCTAGTGGCTACATCACTGATTCCACAGTTGGAGACCAATTCACCAAAGAGAGAACACTGCAACTTTACATACAATGCAGCCTCCCACCTAAAACTAGCATTATGCAACAACAGAACTGGGACAAATCATACAAAAATATTTCTTATCGTGTGCCTGCAGTATTTGGGCTTCTGATCAGTCATAGTAAGCCAGGGATACTGTGACACTTTAACAATAGGCATTCCATACAAGACACAAGAGGGTAGTTTTCCTCGCTAAAGAAAACTGAATTCTCAATTCGTGCCCCACCATAAACGTATTCATTATACACAACTAATTTGGATTGAGATATCCAGAGTACAAGAAAATTTATTGCTAATTTTAAGTTTGTTTGAAAAAGTGCAGAAATGGTGAGACTGCAGCAGCCTTATCGCTACCATAACAGGTTCATAGTTTACATTGTGAGGAATAAGGAATATCCATCACCTGAATTTACAGTTGTAAAATACCGGCGTAATTTGGGCGACTTTTGGGATTTGATTTTTATAGTCTGCTACCAGTCAGAGTAAGTGTCTCTCCTCTTCCAAAAATTTTATTTATTTTTCATCCCTACTCTATATTTTGCTTCAGATCAGGGTATAATATCTCGATACTTTCCAAAATTAATTTTATTTTCCATTCTCTTCCTCTATACTCTTGCTTTGCTCTACTTTATTTCACCCCATTTTTATATTTTCTCGCGCCATTGTGTTACGTAAAATCACCTCGCTTTTGCTTTTATCATTGTTACTATTATTAGTTTGCTTTTATCATTGTTACTACTTATAATGAAAAGGTTGGCCGATAGAAGAATGGAGTGGAGGGCTGCGTCAAACTAATCCTAGGATTGTTGACCTTTGATGATGATTTCATAGCCCCTAAGATCAGTAGAAAATGTATCAATAATCGCCTATGGAAATTCTTACAGCTCAGAAAGTATTACAGTAAAACCTCTCTACAACGAACCCCCATACAGCGAAATTTTAAGGAAACCTCCCTATTTCGAAGTCATTGGCCTGGTCCCGGACCCTTCCGATGGACAATGCACGCAAAAAAACCTCCCGTAATGAACCTCTCTAATTACGAAAACTCCGTACAACGAAGTCTGATGATGGGCCCAAAACATGAAAAGTGCCCCTCTAGAACGAATTATTGAGAGCAAACGCAGTATTTTGCATTTGCAGGTAATTTTTTCCATCGATATTTACGTAATAAGCAGGAAGTAGAACCGCAGCGGAGTGTACCGCATCTTAACCGTTCTGCTCCGAGCTTCGAAGGGGTTCAAATCCGAGACCTACAGAGCGAAGGGCATGAAGGAAACTTGACGCTCTGGCTCGGTGAAGGCGATAGTCAACTCTGATGGTTCCCACCATAAGAAATGTGTAAGAGAAGCCAAAGCTCCACTCCGTGTGGCTCCATTGCTCCGCTCCGACCTTTGTGCCGCTCCAAGAAGGAGCGCTTGGCAATTTTGCGCTCCTCTCTGAACCGCCTAGGCGGTTTACAAATCGAACTGGTTTGACAGAAAATCCACGGAGCAGCTCTTTCTAAATAAAATTTCGATAATATCCCATTGAGCATCCCTTATCAGGGTGTCCACTGACCGAGAAAACCTGGAAAATCGGGAATTATTCATGAATTTTCAATGCAGGGAAATGTTCGTGGATTATTCATGATATTCTGGTCCGAGTCGGGAATTTTAAAAATTCTTAACTCAAGACAAAAAATCCTTATTTTAGAAATAGGATCAACAACGATGTCTTTAAGATACATATATATTATTTGATAACTGTACAAGATGTAATGGATTTGCCGTTGGTATGAATGAATAAATAAACGACGAAAAAGTAGTTAGGCTCAATGAATCTTCAGCGCTGTATGCATCGGAGACGTCAACTGATCGAATGTCGTCGAACAGATGCCTTCAGCATCACGTCAAGTTTCCTTTGTTCTCACTCATTGCGCATATAGAAGGCAACTAGTCGAATATCTTCTAACTAGACTAGGAAACACTGAAGACATCAAGTCATTGAAGTGGTACATTCTGCAAGCCATTCAGCGTCTGCGTGTTGCTTGGGATGGAGTAGAGAGAAGCGAGATCTCGAATTGCTTCAGGAGGGCAGGCTTTCCCGGAGAGATGGACGGCCAAGACGACCCACAGCCGGAGGAGAGGGAGGAATGGGGTGAAGTCGCTCAATTATTAAACATTGAAGGGGTATCTTTCGAATAGTATGCGAGAATTGATAATGATATCGCTGTATTTGCCGACAATGAGGATCCCGAAATTTTGGTGGAGACGCAGGATGTGAGCGATGAAGAGAGAGAAGTGCCCAGCAATAGCGCAGTGCGCCCCAGTTGGAAGGAATTGGTGGACGAAATAGATGTTTAGAAGCGAGTTTTTTTAATGTCAGAAGATGGAGTAGAGAATTTGAAGATTCATCGGTAGGTTGAGCAAGCAGCCAGCAAAGAAATAAGGAAAGGGATGAGACAGACGACTTTAGAAAACTATTTTGAATAGAATAATTTTGAATTAAAAAATTGCTTTAAACCTATGCAATTTTTCGAAATTTGTTTTAACTTCCTGAAATATACTCATTTTCAAGCAATATGGAATGCTTCGGCCGAGGTAAGTCGCACGAGAGCTGACTGTATGTACGGCGAGGATGGTAGATGGTCCTGTATTTATATTTGTGAGGAGGTAAGTGACGGAGAGATAAATCGAAAACCGGATTAGTTATTACAGGAACTATTGTACTTCTTCTGTCTGTGTGCCTAACCAGTTGGGCTATTTGAAGAGCGGCAGACAACTGGGTCACGATATATCGGAATGACATGAGATTTCGGTTAGGGGTAAGGGAGTCATTGAGGAGTGGAATGGGCGAGGGAGGTCTCCCCGAAGGAATGTGGGAAGGGGATGGGAGATAACAGCAGCATTGTAGAGAAAGAGGCAAGTACAGGCGTAGTTATTCTTTCTTTCGGAGGAGGAAGGTTATTGAATAATAGGGATTTTGGTATGGAATGTTTGGGAGGGGTTAGTCGGCATTGCACTCCTTCCTCTTACTCATTTCAGTGCGTGCGCTAGGTTAGATTTCTTGCTGTGTCCAACTCACAACGTCTCCATTCCAAATTGTTAGCATGCAATATTACTGGTGCAACTAGAGTTTTCAGAACAGTGATCTTCGCTCGTCTATTTGGTTTAGAAAGAGGTCCTTCTAATGTCATAAAAGATGCGAAAAGAGTGGGCTCAGGTTCTTTTACGTGTTTTTATTCTCTTAATTGCTAACATAAGACATATTTAACTCATGTGATTCTGCTTTAGTGACTAATTATTCCAGCTGAATAGTTTTAGCCTGCATATGGCGCACATTTTAAAATGAGAGACGTTCTGCAAAGGACTTAAAAAGGGCAAACCTGGTTTAAAATTTTCTTCTAGTATGAAGAGGTAATTACTGGATGAACGGCGACAAGGCGTGGATTCAAATATTACCTGATGTACGCGAGGATGGTACTGCGTTTTGGCACCGAAGAACGGGTGTGCCAACAGAATACCGATCGTGTCCAGCTTCTATGAAGGCATCATCAATGCATTATCATCTGAGATTGCCATTAAGACCTCAGGGCATTGCCGACTGCCACGTTTTTACTCGTGGTAACTAACTCATTCCACGTAACTTCCATCGTTGTTTATCGATATCTAATATATACCGGTCTCGAGCATAGATATTTACCAGTATTTCAATGGGATTTCAATTTCAATAATTCATTTTATTTCATAAGTCTAAATGGCAATATGTGCTCTTTCAAGCAAAATTGCTGTATAAAACTGCCAATTGATATTGACTTAAATTATTGCGCTCCAAGAATAATATCGACTAGATACTCAGAAAAATTATGGAGCACTTTAAAAATACGTAATCCACAGGCATTAATTTTGGCATTCCTTTAATATCAGAACATAACTAAATTAAGCAATGAGGCGTAGAGCAGAATGGACGAGAAAAACAATAATTTCAATTAGAAATACGCAGATTGAAAATCACAAGGTGATAGCCACGGTACTTGATGGTAGATAATAACAATTGTTTATCATCACTATAGGAAAGGTGAATAAAGCAAGATTAAGAAATTTACACGACTTGCATCGTAAACCTCACGGAACACTTGGGTGCCCCTGCAATGACGCAACCCGCATATCACCTCCGTACAACGAAACCCCCTACAGCGAAGTCATGATTTTTTCGGTCCCAACAAATTCGTTGTATCGAGGTTTTACTGTACCTGCAGAACATGGTATTCACATATGAACTAGGTACATGCCTTTTATAAGCTCCTATGCTTCTTGCTCGATGAGTCCTCTGCCACCATGAAGCATGGCACAAACTTGGCCCACAACCCTTCACAACGGCTTCAAATATGTACACCAGGAATTATAAATGGCAATTTAAAAAAATATAAAACCACTCTATGCCATGGTTTATTCCTCAGGAAACAAAAAAATATGAGCAGAAGTACGTAATGAGTTTAATCCAACAAACTGGCTTGAACAACATTGTCTCTTTCACTCTCATTTCAAAGCAACACTTACTTTCTGGAAGTATTATTTTCACGTGCAAATACTTGAACCTAAACCGAAGTCAGCTGTGACTTTCATTGCTGGTTCAAATTCGAAATAATAAAAATTAAATTCAATATTAAATATGGAATTAACACAATTAATATTCATGAGAGAGTACCTATATAACTTACTGTTCAGCCAAATGTTTATAGTGGCGAACGGCTCTCTCCCTCTGAGTCTCCCACGCTTGCTGGGACTTCTTTGCGATTGCCTCGTTCTCCGCAATGCGCCTCTCCAACTCCAACCGTAGCTGTGCTTTCTGACTGATCGGAGCATTGAGCAACCTCTGGGCATACTTCTTGGACAACTGGCTGTTTACTTGTCGTACTTCTTCTAGGGGGGAGAGTGGCAAGTCCACGCTGAAGGTTGTATCTGTATGGAAAATCAAAGAGCTATTTATTCTTATGATATAAACCACTCCTGATTTCCTTGAGCTAATACATTATAATAATCATTGAACTAATTCTTATTCTAACAGCGATGAAATGAAGAAGACTTCGTACTATTTCACACAAAAACGTAATGATCCTGCCCAATTTTGATGCTTTTACATCATTATCAAAATCATCCCATTTGATAATGACAAAAGCAGTCAAGATCATTTAAGGTTTGTGCTGAATAATACTAAAAGTCTTTTTCATTTCACCACGTCTATGTTCCACGAAGCACCCTCACATTCCATTCAGGTTAATCTAATTGAGCACCAAATACATTGTAGTCACTTAAATTGACCTCTCAGTTATGCTGACAATATCAACACAAGAATTTGAAAAAGGCCTCGAATGAAGAAACTCTTAAAAGAAACTGTTTCCGGGGTAACTTGGTGGAATTTTTCGTTTTGTGGAATTGCATCGTTAGTTTTTCTCTTCTCCGAAAAACTCTTCACAAATGCTCGGCAAGGAAATTTTATCTCACACTATTCATTAAAAACTATTTGATGGCCAGTTCACTTATCCTTCAGACTACCTTGGACTAAGAACCATCAGCTTATGGAGACTGATTCTTTAATTCGGCCCAAACCCTACATAAACAGGGTGAACAGCAAACAACATAGCTGTACAATATGAAACATCCTTGGCTTGGGCCCACAATTTGAGTCCCTTGGTTTGAGCCCATGCAATGCAATGGTGCATTCTCACAATTCGAAGGGAATCAAAATGGTGCCAGAAAGGGAGCCCTTCAATGAGCCATTAACTATTCATGGTAAGACCATGGTCATCAAAACCATGGTCGGGAGAAATTAAGTGTGGAACATACCAATTTTTAATTCCTTTTCCATGAAAGAGTTCCATAAAGTTAAGTCTGCAACTTAAAATTGCACAACAATGCCAGTCTCAATTCTAGCAAAAAGCTATCTGAAACATTATGATTATCAAATCGATTGAAAAGACATATGACACCTAATGTAATGCTTCAGGTATGTCTGACCCATTTTTCTTTCGATGGGACAGATGCAGTACTCAGCACATAAATATTCTTTTGTGCACTGTCCTTTCAGAAGTATCAATGAGCCTAGTAATGAATAACCAATACTGTTCAGATCCCCGTCGCTGGTATATCTATCTTGTCGTGACGAGGAGGCTTGCGTGCCTAAGTGAACCTGAGAACTATGCTGGCAGGAGTGTAAGCTCCTGGTAGGGCCACCCAAGCCAGATAGGCCAAGGAGGATAGGCCAGACGAAAAGAGATACCCTGGTCCTCCAAGTTGAGGGTTGGACATAGGGCTAACAACTCCAAACTGTAAAAGAAACGGTTGTTACGGAACCAACACAAAACACTCAAGTGATGGATGGACATCATGGAAAATGACCTTGGCGATCAGAACAGAAAAACAATTTAGGGATCAGGGAAAAATTACACCATACAAGGAGAAGGAGAATACCAAGGCTAAGATGAAGTGATGAGGTCACCAAAGATCTGCAGATAATGCACATTGAAGGATGGAGAAGAAGAGTCGCAGGAAAAAAAGAATGGAGGCAAATCGTGGAGTAGGCCAAGGTCCACCAAGGGCTGTCATGGAGAGAGAGAAATACTAAACAGATATGCTGATACTTAAAATGAATTAAGCCAGAGACCTTTGACCCAAAAATCTGAAGATGTAACACTACAACTTTAGTACATACCTTAAAAACAAAAGATATGCCTCAAATATGATGGCCATATTTACCTGCATTGAAGAGACATTGATGCCTGGGAAATATGCTAATATTGACTTTTTAAATAGATTTTAAGATAAAAGACTAAGCTTAGCTAACTCCCACATTTCACACCAGTCTTACTTCAAATAAAGCAAGGCATTTACTCACAACTTCACTTATACTTCACTTTATAACATTCTGAACACCTGTCAAATTCCTTCCACAGCTTCAGCTACCCCACTACCCAATCTCAAAATCAGACATTGAGTGAATATTGTCCAATTCAATCTAAATTTAATCCAAACAACTGCTGTTTTGAATAAAAAAACAGCTATAAATGTAAGCATCAATAGATATTTGACTGGTTAACAATTGCTCCATTCTTGAAGCATTGATGGCAGAGTTCAATAATGCTACTCATTTTTGTTGTTGCCTGTTGCATTTGGAGATAGGCAGAAGCAGCACAAAGAAAAAGACGTCTTAAGCAGGGAGAAGCTTGAACTTTATTCAGTGAGCTTCTGAACAGGACTGCGAGTTATGCAGTCACAGGCAACAGCAGAGACATAAAAAAAAGAGTAACTAAATGCACTTAACCTGTTGTCGCGAAGGTACACTAACAACAATTTTCCCTTTGTGTTTACCATTGTTCATAACTTCATTACCTCTAACATCTTATAAATGTTTTATTTATTACACACACAGCAATTGCAACAGCATCAATTTAAATCCAATGCCACAAGTTAGGGAACTATGATGAACCAACAGAATAATATAATTTTATTACATCTAGCTTATTGAAAGTTTCAGAGGAAAATTTATATTTTGATTGAATTATTTTCACAAAATGTTACCTACTACCTAAATTCTTCCGTTTTAGTGAGAAAAATTTATTTTGATAAAAATATTTAATGCATCATTAGCCCAAAATTTACAGAAATTCTATTAACTAGTTTGAAGGTTGAAAATGTTACTGTGAAATGTTTAATGTTTCTTGACTAACAACTTATGATTTTCAAACATTTCAACAAATTTCAAGTGATGAGGAGAGCTAGGTACATACATATGTATGACACAGTATGTATCATACATGCCCTTACAGCTCATTCACCCACAGCACTCCCATTTTTTCTCCGTGGTTTCCAAGTCTGTACTTAAAGGTGCCTAAGACACGCAGGATAGGTACAAGGAGAGGAATGGAAGGGAAAGGAGGAAGGGTGGAGAGAAACCCATTGGCATAAGCTCTTAATGAAAGGTGCCAAGGGGGCCAGGGCTCAATGTCTCATTCAATGGACAGAGTACTGCACTCCAATGCTCTCCATAAAGCACTCAAGTTAGGGCTGGTTTATCAATGAAACATAAATTCCATAGCCCAGGTTGAAATCTGGACCCTCTGGGTGAGATGCCAATACTCTTAACCACTTCTTCAACCTTACCTCATCTAATTTGAACTCCTAATCCCCCCATTACTATTTCACAAATATTTCGCACTTCAATTTACCTAGATTATTTAAAATTTACAGAAAAATATACAATCTAAGATTCATTTGAGCAAACTTCTAATTCAAATTTAAGGTTCTTAACTTATAAACTTATTAAATTTCGGCATCTTTGATAGCTATTCTAAGTGTTCAACCAAGGAGGTAAGAAGTTAGTGGAGGTGACATCTCAGCTATTAATCATGAACCAAGGTTGGTCATTGTAGCCAGCACAACAGGCCTCTAGAGTAAGCCCAAATAAAGTTACTTCGGCATGTGGAAAAAGACAGGGAGATGGAATAATAGAATGTACTTTAAAAGTTCTTCAAACATACAGAGCTAAGATCACAAATATTAAAAAAAAAACAATCATAAAGTTTAGATTGAATTTATAACCACTATTTGCGATAGGGTTAATTCCCAGTTGATCATCATCATGGGTCAACAATCCTAGGATTAGTTTCACGCAGCCCTCCACTCGATTCTTCTATCGGCCAACCTCTTTGTATTGACGTAGCTCCTCTCTTTTACATCCTTCACAACTTGCTCCATATACCTCATACGAGACCTGACTTTTCCATTCTTCCCGTTCACTTTTCCCTCGACGATTGTCTTCATCAGGCCATTGTGTCTCAAGATGTGGCCCATTAAGTTGTTCCATCTTTTTAATGTTTTCGTAATTTTTTCAGTAGACATCTCTTCTCTCCCACTCTTCTTAACACTTCTTTGTTTGTCACTCGATCGATCCATTTTATCTTCATCGTTCTTCAGTAGCACCACATTTCAAATGCTTCCAGCCTGGACTTCTCTGCTGCTGTTATTGTCCATGCTTCACTGCCATATAGTAGAGTGCTCCAGATGTATGTTCTAATGAAATGTTTCCTCACTTCTACACTTGTATTTGCAGCTGTAAGCAGAATCTTCTTCTGGTAAAATGCCCTTTTTGCTAATGCAATTCTACTGGCAATTTCTCTTTTACTTCGTCCATTGCTGGTTACTCAGTTTCCCAGGTAGCAGAACTCTTTCACCTCCTCAATTTTTTGTTTCCCTAGTTTAACATTGGCCTTCCTTTCTCCTACTGCATACCAATACCTTAGTTTTCTTGTTATTAATCTTCAGATGATATCTGGTCATTGTTCTTTCAATATTTCCTAGTGTCTTCTTTAAAATTTCTTCTGTTTCTGCCATGACTGCTATGTCATCAGCGAATCATAGCATGCTAATTTTCTCCCCGTGGATATTCACTCCCGGAGATTTTTCTTTGACTTCTTAGGTGGCTTTCTCGATGTAGACACTGAATAATAAGGTAGACATCAATCCTTGCCTCACTCCTTTCTTTACGCTTGCTTCTGTACTGCTGGGTCCTGATTGGATTATGGCCACCTGGTTTTTATACAAGCTGTGGATAACTCTTCGGTCAAGGTACGATACTCCAATTTCTTTCAGAAGATCAATCATGTTCCAATCCACGTTGTCAAATGCCCTCTCCAAATCTACAAATGCAGCAAAAGTCGGTAGATTCTTCTCTATTTTCTTCTCTATAAGTAGCCTCAGGGCCAAAATTGCATCTCTTGTGCCATTGTTTCTTCTGAACCCGAATTGGTCCTCATCCAGGAACTCTCCGCTTTTCACTCTAATCTTCTATAGATGATTCTGGTCAATATCTTCGAGGCATGTGTCGTCAGGCTTATGGTCCTAAAATGTTCACAGTTCTCAGCTCTCTTCTTTTTGGCAGTAGGAATTATGATGTTCTTCTCAAAGTCCACTTGACTGATGTACTCTGTCGGGTAGTCCCAAAATGTAATAATACTTCCCTAGAATCTGACACTGCTGCATTGTATTTTGGTACCATTTCATTGTTATTCATGCTATGAAGATAAGAAGGGCCACCTCATTTCACTGATTCCTAATATGTCAAGGCCCATTCTTCACATTTCCACCTTAAGGTTCTCCAATCTCCCGCAAGTCCGAAGTGATCGCACGTTTCACGTTCCTACCCAAAAGTGATTATCACACTTGACTGATGTGCTCTCTCGGGTAGTCCCAAAATGTAACAATACTTCCCTAGAATCTGACACTGCTGCATTGTGTTTTGGTACCATTTCATTGTTATTCATGCTATGAAGATCATGCAATCTCCATAAGAAGCCATACAAAATTGCATCATGTTTTGAGCCAAGTGGGCGGGGCCTAATCCTTGCCATGATCCCTCATTTTGGCATCATTGTCACTCCTTGGCTGCACCCTCCATTTCCTTCCAACTATATTGCATACAACACTCTGTGCAACCTTCTTTGTATTCAAACAAAGTTACACGTGATTAACCAATAAGCAGAATAAAGAGTGAAAAACAACAAAAATAATCACCCACCTTCTAAAGGGATGCTGGCCCCAAGCTCAATCAAGTCATTGGCCGCTGACTCATTGCAGATAGGAGAGGGGCATTCCCTGTTGGAAGGCTTGCGTTGGTCCACACCAAAGCATCCTGTGCTGGTTTCTACAGGTGGTGCCATAGGTCCAGCTTCAGAGGAGCTGAGTTGTGAATGTTTTAGAGCCATGTTCAACAATTCCTCTTCATGTTTTTTTGCTGTGATTTCATCTACAATTGATCAGATGGCAAGATGTATATGTACCTGATCAGCAGAAGCATTACACCAACATTACTACAGTATTGACATTAAAAACTGAACTATAACTTTATTTCATTACATGAATGGAAAAACATTGAGTCAGTCAATGAAAACTGAACTGATGACAATAATTTCTGGAGTAACATTTACAGTGATGACCATAATTTCATTGAAAATTTATATATCCTTTTTAAAGGCAAAAAATTCCTTCAGAGAATGAAAGTTAAAAACCAACATCTGCAGGTTTCAAGCTTTAACCATTCTGTTCTCATGGCATTTACATTTTTCTTTCCCAGAAAGCTCACGCCTAAATCTTGAAAATACTCTTTGTTCAACATATTGTTTGCAAATACAATAAAAGGCAAATAAGATTTTTTCCATAAATAGGACTTAATTCTACCATTATTATACGTTATATAAAGTCTGTGAGATTATTATACATAAAATAACAGACTTAGGCATTAATCAGAGATTGATACCTGTACTAGTCACAAAAAATAAGAAATGATCAGATCAGTAACAATCATTTCTACACTCTGAGCTACTCAGATACTCACTCACCCAATAGAATGCCCTACATTGCCACCATATGGGCATTGCATACACACCACTCTGAACATAGGCTCACTTTTAAGAAATATTTTGAGAAAACATCTTAAAATAACTATTCAATGTAAAACAAGTTGCCTCAAATAATGCCTTGATTAGCACATAGAAACCCAATTACAAATAAAACACAACTGAGACGGATTAGTTTTATAATACGGCCCCCATCCTGGACTGTGAAAATTATTGACACCATAGAGTATAATACTTACTCTATGCTAACACCAACAAAAACCATTCCTGAGGTAGGATTTTAAAATGCAGCCTTAAGAGTTGCCTGGCTGACAGATATCGCTGCCAGCACATATTCTACATTGAGATTAGATGCATTAATTTTGAATAACTACCACAACTGAGACAGTATGTGGTAGAGTTTTAAAAAAGATTCCATCACAAAATAAAACAAATTGAAAGAAGGGAAAGCACAATCATGATGGGAGACTTAAATGCAAGGATCATAAATGACATGCAGGATGGCATGAAACATGGAAATAAGATTGTAGGTAGGGATGGGTCGGTTCGGTTCTTCGGTTCTCGGTTCCACCGGTTCTTGAGCTTAGAACCGGAACCGAGGCAAAAGTAATCGGTACCGAAATAATTGGCACGAAAACCAGTTTGAAACCAGCTCACGCTCTGAAAGTGGAGGCTTCACGTTAAAACCTGGTGAAATAGTGTACTTAGATGCTTCAAAGTTGCCGCGATTTATTCTAATTCAGTCGTTAAATGACTACATATATGATTTATTTTCTTACATCCAATTCTAGTAAGTGATGAAATAGCACCGTAATAAGGATATTCTGATTGATAGGTATGTGTTACGTCCACCTTATTTGGAGGTGCGAGTCCTCATATCATTTTCGTAAATTATATTATAATATAGTGTGTATAATTTTTAGAAGATTTATTTTATGCTTTGGGATTGCTTTCGTTTAAGTCAGCTAATTATTCGTCATTTGTACAATAGCGTTATGCTGCTCATGCAGGAGAACACTGTCTACTTCGCCGTGCAGTAAATAGCAGACAACAATCGACTATTTGAAAAATGGACAGCGCAAAGGTAGCCGGAAATGAAAGGCACCCGCAATATGCGGTCAATTACAACTAAATTATTTTATCAAATTTCTTCTTCCCTTGATGCAAAGGAAGAAGAAATTTGATTTGTTCAGCCATTTGATGAACCGTTTGCCGTTGACCATTCTGCTGTCTTGATTACTCGACTACAAATGGGCGATCATTAAAAAAACGTCGGGTTAACTGGTCATTTTTAACTTTAAAAACTTTTTGTGCATTAAAACGTGAAGAATAATGCACGTGTCGGGTATAAAAGCTGATATTGGTATTATCTTCCAGTGGGAGAGTGTAACTAAGTATTTGCAGTAACATAAGAATTTAAATATTTAAGTTTATTAGAAATATGTTGTTAATGACAAAACCGTGGTCGAAAGTACACACTCGGTTTATCTTACGCGGATCATACTGAACTAAAGTATCGCCGTTAAATAAAGAGAAACCGGAAAGATCCAGAAACGAAATAGGAAAGCAGAATCTTTTGAAGCGACGGAAATGGTACACGTAAATTTATGTCAATGCATGTCACACAGATGGTCTAACAGAGCTGTAAAGCCAATGGTGAAAAAAATCAATCACGCAAGTGTGGAAATACTTCACAGTTGATGCAGCAAATGAAAATTTCGCAAAGTGTAATATTTGCCATTCCCTGATTTCCAGGGGTGCATGTAAATCCACTTCTAACCTGAAAAAGCATGCGGAAAAGAAGCATAAAATAAATTTTCGCGGGAAGAGTCCAATCGTGGTACCTAAGAGACCGAATACTTCAGTACCTACGATGAAAATGTTTGTGACCACCCATCCTAATGCGAGTGCCAGTGAGGAAGATTTGAGTGAAGATGAAAGGGATATTTCAACTGGTAAAGTTGCAAGTGAGATCTATAAATATTTTCACATAAAGGGTTTGGATTAAGAAGCCTTACCCCAGTGAATATTGGGTATGGGTTGGATTAAAATTACATAAACACAAAAATATAATGAAGTATTCTTTTTCAAGCAGTATGTCTCTGAAAATGATTATTGATTATCTTATAAATCTTACCATCGAGCAATGAGAAGTAAATGGTAAATTAAGAACCGGAACCGAGAATCGGAACTGAGAACCAAAGTTAAGAACCGAACCGGAACCGAAAAAAAGTGGAACCGACCCATCCCTAATTGTAGGTTTTCCCGGCGAACTAGCTGAAGAAAATCTTCTTGGGTTTTCCACCGGGTCAGGTTGTCCATGGCCAAAGTTTTGATGCTCGACTCGGGCACTGCCATCAGGGCAGATGAGTGTAGAACTGAGGTTTTGGCCGCCTTTTATACTCTTCCGGAAGGTCAGGTGCCACGTGATTGATCACCATGATGGAATGGCATTTTGGCAACCAATCCGATGTTAGGAGTGCTCCGTTGATTTTAGAAAATTTTTAACGCAGGTTTCCATGCGTTACTGATTGAGAAGCCTGTGTCTGTGTCATACTGACCTCCCGGCAAGGGTATACAAGGTGGCCAAAACCTCAGTTCGACACTCATCTGCCCTGATGGCAGTGCCCGATTCAAGCATCAAAACGTCAGCCACAGAGAACCTGACCCAGTGGAAAACCCAAGAAGAATATTTGCTTCTTGAAACATGGAACTTGCAAAGACAAAAACAAGGAAATAACAAATAGCAGGGGATAAATACTGGTTAACTTCTGCAAATTAATTAAATTAAATTAATTAAAGCTGAATTAATAATCAACAACATATTTTTTCCACACAAAGTACAGCACACAAAATAACAGTAAATAAAATGATTGCAGTCTTGTGCTTGTCAATCATGTCAACCTGTAGTGACAGCCACAACAGATGAACAACGGATTACACTAACAACAGAAATAACCTACCAATACAAATCACTGATTTAAGAAGCCTTACCCCAGTGAATATTGGGTATGACAATTACTTAGCCTGATTTAATGTGAATAATTGTAATTCAAAATAAAACGACAGGGAAAATCAAGGAATTTAACAAATAATCTCTAGCATAGGAAAGTACTAGAACACTCTTGAAAGATCTACCAAGCAATTTTGCAAGAGAAGACGGAAGAAGAATGAGTCAAAATAAAAAATAATATCCACCAACAAGACATAGTATGCAAATCGTGAGTATATAAGACATGCATTTAACCCATCATGTCATGTGGTGCAGAAATGAGATGTGAAACGGCACACACACTGAAAGACTAGAGAGAACAACAGAAAAGTGTCTAACATTAAGGATGATCAAACAGGTAGACAAAGAAACACAGAGTGAAGTCAGGAAACATACATAAACGATGCTTTCAGATGGCTAGTATCCAGTCAAAAATGTTCAAGGCCTCTTTTAAGAAGAAGAAGAGCATCTGCCTTATAAGCAATGGATACAACTCCAGCTTTTGATGAATTTTTAAAAACCAAATCCCACCATCTGCCAACCTGGCACCTAAGCATCCACCCCAATTTGAATCATGCCATTAAAAATCCATTTCCTTGTAAACAATTCCACACATTCTCAACCATCGACTTCACTTAAAGACCCTCCAAAATTGTAAGGGCAAAACATAGAGGCCAGAGCTCTATAGGTTACGCTTATTATCAGTAAATAATTTTTCTATAACACTAAATGGGCCTTGATATTCCCACAAAATACAGAAAAATATTTTTCTTTCAGTAAAAAACCCATTAATGTCTCACGATTAGGAAGCAATATAATAAAACAAGAAATCACTTAATATTTAGTCAAAACAAGTATAGACAAGATACTAGGTAAATAATTTTTGTTTTTATTTTGTCATCAAGTACTAGTGGCTTGAGCATTACCCATTCTTAACCAATCACTCCCTCTACTTAAAATCCATTCTAGAATAACTATTACTTGATTTCATCGCACCCATTCAAGACACTAACGGGAATGAATGATGCCAAAGTCAATCCTATATAGGTAGCTTCACATAATTTATTATCCTTCAAGTCTATCTACCTCAGTTTCAGAGCCTTTTACCTAATTCCCATTTTGCCAGCTCGAGATAACCCTAACTTGAATTAACTCAAGGATCTCTGGTCACCCTACACTAATTTTCATGGCTGTTACATATTAGCTCTTTTACTTCACTGAAGGGTATTTTTCCTTGTGCGGTTCTATTTCTTATCTCCTCTGCACAGCTTCCATTTAATGTGATCAGACTTCCAAGGATTACTTGTTGTATACACTTTTTGTTACGGTATGACATGGGGTATATAGGTGATGATTAGAAGACATTTTGTAAGCTATAAGTAACAAATCCAGTTGGATGTTTATATTGAAGTATGGCTTGATGGTTCGCGAGATGCAGGGAAACTATGAGGTTAAGCCTCTGCAACTTAAGTAAACAACATGAAATAATACCTCATACCTCTCACTCTTTCACGTTTGTCTGGATGAAATTCAGACCACCTCAGACTTCATCACTCGGTAAAATCCATCTCCCTGCGACAAGTTAAGGCTGATCACATCTACCTCTAACGTGCCGCTAATCCAGAATAACTGAGTTCCACTTTAGTGTACACAGAAGCATCCGCCTGAGTCATACGTTCGGTTTATCGACGAGATGAGACCTTTAACCAGCTCAAACAATACAAGCAGCAAGCCACCCGGAAATGAGTGACCAAGAGTACGGTAAGAATTGAGGCACAATATATGGTGATATGCATTCCATTTTTTTTTCTCTAAGCACAGACAGGCTCAGCATGACATAAATATAACTGGTTCCATGCATCATACAAAATATCAGAAGAAACAGTAACCTTGCGTAACTGGCATAGACCCATATGGTGAACTTAAATAAGAAAAATCATCGGTAACGGCCAGAAAAGACTTAGCAAACCTTGCTTTTTCAAGAGAAGTGTGAGCCTCTCAACACTCTCTTTCGCAAAATTAACCATGGCTCTCCTGTCCTTGTCTGTAAAAAGCCACTTTCCACCAGTCGTTGCATCCTTCTGAAGGGCGGTGACAACCAATGATAAGCCTTCTAAATACTTCAAATACGCTTCCTGCAAACATTATCAACATGTTAATATTTCTAGCAACTGATATCCTGCTCCCCATCGCACTCTTATACAATTTTACCTCAATAATATGACTTACCACATCTTTATCTTCATTTTCTAAATCTATAGCAAGCATTAAGCTCTTGACAGCCTGGTGCCTTAAATTTTCTTCGGCCATTTTATATGAATATATAGTTTGTGCAGCTTCGAAAATAAATTATTTTTACATCACAGCAAGAAATTGACCGAAGTCCAAGAGTTGCCATCCCATACATTCACCATTTCTCCAGAGTAATGTTCCAGAATGAAAACAGAATTTTGCTCATTAAACAAAGACTTAAAGCCGCATCTGCAGATAACCCTACTTACAACCTGGTGTCTTTACCCTATTTTTTTCTCAGACGCACCCACCCATCCCATGATTGAAGTATGTACTCGACTTCAGTATTTGTTTTGTTTCGCAGAGTACTCTAGCGACTCTAGTATCAAACATGAGAACCAAATGAGAAACATGAGAATATCTGATACGCGGCCTTTCAGTTCAGTTTAAGTAGGTGACTCTACACTTAGTCACTTCCTTGGAGGGATATAATGTAGAGAAAGATCACTTCATCGTCTTTCAATTACTAATACTTTCTCCATTTAAATATTTTTTTGGGATATTAAAAAAAATTTAATTATTGGGATTGACGAGCCTTACATATGTATATAATTCGATCACCAATTCACTCCAGTTCATTTTCTTAGGCTTATAAGTCATCCGCGAGGGAGAGTAGAACAAGTCTTAGAATTTGTTTTTATGTATATTATTACGCTTTTCTCATGACGGAAGCAATGATGCATATTTTCCCCATGACCAATGCAAGCGACGCCATGAAATACCGTTACATTGATGTGGCTCCGCATTGAACTTCACCAACTGAGCCATTGCACTCACTAAGAATGACGAACATGAACATATTTAAAGGGACCCTATGATTAATTTTGTACCCAACATTTACAAGCTTAATTCCAGAAAAAATGTATTATCATCGCATGGTGCATCCTTTCTCATCATCCTTCCCTAGGGTTCAGGTATCAAATCTATATAAAGTCAAGCTCCAAGTAAAGCTCTTCACAAATCTCTTCACATCCCAGCCCAAGATCCTCAAAAACAGTTATATTCTGTTGGTAAATAATTACCTCCTCAGCTTCAGCAATTATTCTCCAAACATCCATACTAACTAATATGCCCATCTCCATTCCAATATGCTCTCCAAGTAGCAACATTGATTGATTGATCATGTTGCTCATGTATTCTTTCCTGATTATGTTCCTACTAACCTACTTTAGCTCAATGTATCTGTTGAAAACAGGTTAGGCAATGAGGGCAAAGGATCTCCTATACCGGTGTTAAGGATACGTTGGGGATTGAGCGAGAATTGAAGCAGGATATATACAGTGGATAGAAGTCCGTAATGATAGGGATAAATGGTAGACTCGATAGCATGGTTACACAGTAAAACATTATTGTTCATGAAATTATTCAACCAATAGGAGCCCCATTTTTCAGTTTAAGAGGTACCTACTAAGTATTTTTGGGCAGATATATGGACTAGTCCAATTAAATGATCCATAATTACTATCTTTTTGGAGTAGAAAATGTACCTAGGTTTGAAAAAATATTGTTACATTGAATTAGTATTACTGCCAATATTTTTTATGGTAAAAATAAGAAGTTACATATTTTCTTAATATAATCACATATGTATCCGTATACACTTGTATCCTTGTAGATATTAAATGATACCTATTATTTTATTATGTTACAGAATATTTTATGCTAGTGTAAATTATTTTTCTTTTTTGCATTTTTATGATGAGATCTGTTCCATTGAATGCTGGTTAAAGATCAATAAACATAATGAATTATAATGGTAGATAAGTAAAATTTGTTTGAATTTGAAAGGGAAGATACAATATAATCCAATTTGGCACTGCATGACCAAAACTCATTGGCAATAAATTTTAGACCAAAAAGTTTAGTAGAAGATATTAAGTAAATAAAACTGTTCAGAATATTGAACTTAGTTTTTTTAAGAGGGTCCAGTCAACAGTAGCAAAGCTGAAGGCCCACTACTAAAAACTGATAAATACCAACCTTTTGAATTTTTACAATGAGGTTTTCAAACTTTCCTCTCAACTGAATCCAATTATCATCATCATTGTCATGGGTCATCAATCCTTAGATTGGTTTGACACAGCTCTTCAGCTAACATCTTCATTTTTGCATCTATCTTCTCTTCACATCCTTAACAATCTTCTCTCTGCCACTATTATTGTCCATGCCTCACTGACATGCAGAAGCGTGCTCCAGATGCATGCTATGATGAATTGTTTCCATGTCTGTATTTCTCACTGTAGGCAAACTCCTCTTAGTTCTCTTCTTAAAGTTATATAGAAAATAAAAGAGAAAGAGCAGAGACTCACCCTTTTCTTGACAGCCCCTTGCAGGTAGACTGATCGAACACTGCCAAGCACATTTCCATGAATCTCTTCAAAATTTTTTACATTAAGTATTTAATTTTAATTTATGATGCACATATTTATCTCAACGATGACATATTTGAGGTTTAGGAGGAGGAAAAAACTATTCCTGCTGTCTCTCACGTGAAGGAAATATAAAATAACTATGTAATGATGTACTGTATATCAGCCTAATGGCAGTAAATGGGTTAAAATTCTTGCTCCTTCACTACTGAGTCCAGATTTAATCACAGCCACTTGCTTTTAATAGAAACTGTGGATAATTCTTCAGTCATTATAAGAGACTCCAATTCCTTTCAGAATTCCAAGCATTGAATTCCAATCCATGTTGTCAAATGGCATCTACATATCCACTAAATCGATATAGGTTGGTTTGTACTTTTCCATTCCCTTCCCTATGAGTAGCCTAAGGGCCAGAGAGTCCCTTACCTCTCTTGTACTCTTGCTTTTCATGAATCCAAATTGGGCTTTCTCAAAACAACCAGTTTATTATTATACCAGTTATTAAATACCAGTGTATTATAATACTGATTCATTTAGTGCTTTTCATAGGAGTCATTTTTTCACTTGAGGGCCACTGATCCCACAGTCATTCTCCATATTATATTTGACAATCATTTAAATATGATCCTGATATTAGTACAATTATGCTGTATATTAAGTATAGTATGTAGGTACTCAATGAATTACATTATTACTCATTTGAACTATAATTGTCCTGTAATTTATAAACATAATACGTGATATGCTTTTGGGGTGGCTTACATTTTCTAAAATGCTTTACCCATCGAAAGATAAAATGCTTTAATCTCAAGGGACACAAATATGAGCAAATATGTGCTGAGACAACTCATTCTCCACTCATGCAAATATTTCAGTGTTTCTGAGACCCCCTAAGTGTGAAATGCATGTATGAAAACAAAGCTTTATAATGATTCGTAGCCTCTGTTAAGGTCAAATATTCAATCATCAAAGGTCAATCTATTCTCAGGGTAGGCAGGGTCTAGGCACCATTTTCTTAATGTTACCCATGCCTTTATGGATTCCTTTTGTTTTCTCTTTTTGTTATTCTTTCAATCAACATCTTAATTTTTTTAATCTTCACTCCTTCCAAATTCATGCTAAGTCATTCCTCATCCTTTTTTTCCCTATCCAGTGTTGAAGGACTTGCATGTTCTTATGATCCTTGGAAGTGTTTGGAGGAAATGATAATTTCAATTGCTAATGTTTTCCCTAAGAAATTCCCCTGACGAATCACTCGACGACTTTCAACAGTCCATTTAGTAATCATACAGGCAGCTGCAATGAGGCCTAATCCTACAGGTAGAGGTATTGTGTAACAATGGTATCATGCCAAAAGATAAAATTATCAATTTTTCAAATCCAGCTGTTCTCTTTCCTAAGCAAATCCTTGAGAATTCTATAGATTTACATTTATTCTGAATGGCTGTATTTCTTATCCATTCAATTAAGAATTTAGCATATGTTGTTATTACCTATATAATAACTTTTGGTTGTTAGCAATATTTTACTTTTTTAGCCCTTTTTTTATTCTATACTTGCTTCTTACCATCCTTATGTAACTTACTTGCAATCAGCATTTCCAAGTCGTTTTATGACCCTACTTGCCCCTGGCTTGCCTCCCTTGTATTGCTTTTATCATTCTATATTTCCTGGATCCACTTAATACCTTTTGTTTACCAACTTAAATTTCATCATTAATCTTCAATTTGTAGTTCATTGTTTGCTAATTGAATTGAAGTTTCAAATTTGGACAACAAAATATGTTTTAGAGTTGTACAAGTTATTCTAAGTGTAAGATTCTAGCCACAAATCAATGATTCATCCATTTACTATCACTCCAGTTGAGATTTGAAACCTCTACTTGCCACAATGGCTTGTAATTAATACAAAAACTCAAGGCAATTAGATATCAAGTAGGAAATTCTCCTGCTCCTTTGTAAACCATTCAACTTGTACAAGTGCGAAGCATGGGGGGTATGCAAGGGAAGAAAATATACCAGATATTTCAAATTGGGATATTTATTAACTCACATTACTTTCACATAATTCAAGTTTCTATTCACACAAAAGCTTCGCTGAAGCAATATATGTGTTAAATAAATAGGCAAAGTAAAAAGCTCTGTAGATGAGGCAACTGGCAAATCCTACATGGAAGAGTCAGGACCCAAGTTTCTTGGCACAGGCATCGTCACAAAAACTTCCTCTATTTTAATGCTACACATTCCTTCACAGTTAAAGACTGTTTAAGTCAAATTCAAACATCAAGGAGCATGGACAGCTTCATCATTTCTACAAATGACCACTTGAGTCTTTTAATACTAATGATATTTTTTATAGACACTAGAAAATTCAGTTCCAAGTGGTTTACATACATATGTTTGCTCATGCATAAACTCGTGAGGGATGACTTTTAAAAAGCAACCTTAATTCTAGTTAGCAGAAATGTAAAAAAATTGAGGGATAACTTTTGAGTTCCAAAATAAGTGGAATAATCAAATTACAGTCCAGTATACTAAATTTTGACAAAGCCAAATTGATCAGAAGTGAAAATTTTCAAACTTCATGGCAGAAAATTTAGCTCCTGATTACATGAACACGAGTATAGATATATATACGTCTATTCCAGTTTTACAAAATACCAGCATGGAGTAATGCTATGAGTGAGAAGAAGTGTCCAAGACACAGCCTACCGTGAAGCTTGGGAGCCAACGAAATCTAATGTAGCAACAAATCACAGTCATTCAACAGTTAAAAGTTTTGTGCCATAGAAACAAACCATAATAACATCACAATCTTTTCCCCCCAATTTAGGCAGGTGTGTACTAAATTTAAAGGCCAGTTTTATGTAATATCAATATTCATTTTTATTTTTATCACACACAAAAGCAGTTCCCAGTACTTCCTGCATAGGGTAAAACATTCTCTTAATATATCTATATTTATATATATTTTTCTTTCTTTCTTATGGAGGTACATGGGTGTGTGTTTACTTGAGATGGATCACAGTTAAGCAGTCCTGTAATCACCATTCTGACCCTGCTTCCTTAGACACTAGCCTGGCAGTAGGAAAAAAATGCCATCCAAACCAACTACCTGCCAATGAGGTCAACTTTCTCGTCACACCCACAAAAAAATCACAAATCGATGACCAGCAAAAAACTATACAGGGTCAGCATCTTCAGCATTTAACCACAGTAAAGTTACATCCAGGGCCTTCTTATAAGTTTCCCCTCTTTTTTTTCTATTTACTCAGTACAGCCATTTAACTCACTTCCACATCAAAACACAATGTGCCAAGTCTTATGAGAGGTCTGGTTTTCCTTTTCACACACTGGTGGGGGACATAGGGGAAAAAACCTTTCAGCAAGGAATTATTAAAAAGTCTCTTTTTCCCCCTCCGTGCACAGTACTCACATATACCAAAAAGCACGAGGGAAAATGGTGAAAAATGGAAGAGTTTATGTTCTGTAGGACAAAACAGAAACAAAAAACTCGATTAAAAGAAACTAAAAAAATGTATGTGGTAGTACATTATATACTCTTTGGGGAAGATGAAAAAGCCAAGATTATGAGAGAGAGAGAGAGTGAGGACGCGTTGGTCGTCGATGGGAACAATGCTATCACAGGACAAAAGGGGGCTATATATATTTATATATATTATATATAAAAACAATTGGTGGAGGAGAATCTTTTTTTTTCGGTGGTGTGACTTAGGGAAAATGAGGATATCTTCTCTGTAAATCACCCGAAAAAATGTCCACTACGCTTTCTTCTTTTTTTTTAACCTCAAAAAGAATCGAGTGCACTGGGGAGGTGAAGTTTGGGCAAAACACTTAAGGGGCTTTCCTCTTATGTGCATTACAAGTCTTTTTTTCTTTGAGCCGCAGAGTTCCAAATGTGCTTCTTCTTCTCGTCAGTTGAGGCCACCACCACTTCTACCACTCTTAGAATCCAGCACACCATCCACCACTCCATCCAAATATCCATTATCAGCCCAACTACCACAAAGCCCTCTTCCCACACTGGGCTTCCCTCTGCAACCAATGCACCCCCAACTTCAGACCACTGGCCACGCCTCCTAACTCTACGTCATGTACCGCATCACAGCCCTCAGAGCGTACAGGAGCTCTGCTTGCATCCTAGCTTCTAGCACCATCAGATTAACATGAACCTGAGAAAGAAGAAAAGAATGACATTAATTACTGTTCACCTTGATAGAAAAAAAACAATTGCTACTACTAGTAGAAACTTCAGCAGGAGAAAAATAAAAATATGAATCGGGACTGATTAAATTTATTACTGAGCGAATGAGGCTTTTCTTGAAGAATTTATAATTAACCCTTTCACTGCCACAAGACCAACCTATAGGCAAGCCCTCCACAATTGTGCCAAAACAGCCAGCAAGCTGATCTATCAGATGATTTATCTCTATTTACCCAGAGACAGCATGAATGATTTCATTCTCTTATTAACTTAAATATTATTGCCAACATTGAGATTAATACACACTTCATAAATTATAATAGATTAGGTACTTGAAATAATGTCAAATCAATAATCTTACTAAGTCCATGGAAATGTGAATAGCATTTTTTGCATAGTCTACCTGAAAGGGACTGGCAGTATAACAGTTAATATAGGACAGATTATGCAGTGAAGGACACTTATCCACAATCACAAAATCTAGCTGATGATCAGGGGGCCAAATCATAAATTGAATTCAAATCAATAATGAATACTTTACAGTTCCTATGGTGGGCTGGTGAAATAATCAGATGCTATACCTTTTCACTATGCTTGAACTCCCTCAACACACTGTCATAGTCTTTCTTTGTAACCCTCTCCGGGAAGCAGCAAGCAGACTTAATAAAAGCCTTCAGAGATCTTTCAAGCAACTGGTTCACTTCTCCATAGTCATAGTCATCATGCCTGAAATAAATAAAAAGAGGATGTAAGCAAATGTTTGGTTATGTCTTGGTTTTTAAAAAGTATTTTCTTCGCTCAAAGATCAAATTTAAAAAAGGCAGATTTCAAATTATTCTCTAATATTTTTTATGTAGCAATGTACTGAAATCCTCACTGCAAACTATCTTGAGCAAACAGCAGTCTGTACAAGACAGGTGATCAATCCATATAGAAGTGACGAATATATAGGAAACTAAATAGCTCACCTTATTCCAAACATGCATTGGATGTAGTTCCAGATGGCTCGACGGAATCTAGAAGTGTCAACATCTTTTCTACCTCCCATTGTGTAGTAGGTGAGATTATATGCAGTCTTAAATTTCTCATCCAAAAGGTTGCCAACATCATTATATAATCTATTGACTAGTGAGTATCCATGGTCATCCCAAGAATAATCCTGAAATAACATAATTTACATGATTAGTATTATATTGCAATGACTAAAACTTTATTTTGAAAGCATTAGGAAAACTCTCCAATATCACTTTTAGTGGTGGGACAAGAGCTTGAAAAATAACTAACCTGAACCCTGAAAGTAGGGATGTCACCAATTTCTCCACGCCTTGCAAAATCCTGATATAGGAAGGTGGGATCATCAACAAATTGGCCAATATCGGCCTTGACTTGTGTTGCTGAATTTATTCCCGCAGGAGAGAGGAGAAGTTCTGCACTCTGCGACTCCACATGCTCAAAACGCTTCGTCCTCTCCTCAGCTGAGAACTCCTCAGCCCTCTCCGACAGCGACTTCATCCGCTGCATGAGCGTCTCAACGCCAACTGCTTCCAACTCACCACTGCACACATTTCCACTCAGACTGAGGACTTCCCCTAAAGGCATGGAACAAAATGAATATGTTAACACATGGGTACAAGGACACTGCACATTATTATTGATTTGACTTTTTTCCTTAATCTAAAGGGCTTCTTGCCATGACTAATCTCATTTCACAACTAAGTCTAGGTTTGTGATTAAAGAAGTGTATCAAATCTATATGACTTTACATACCCACATGAAAGGGTCATGCATTTTGATAGTCAAAATTATCGTGATTGAAGTTTTATGACTTAAAGGACAGTTTTTTGGTGAAAACAAGAGTGAAAAACCTAAGAGTGCACTGACCATTGTGAGAGAGAGGAGATCCAACTGGACCGTAATGGGATGATGCCGACAGGGAATGGGGTGAGCCAGCCCTGAGTGCGGGTGACGACCTCCCTTGCGAATTGGCAGACGTTGAATTGACAATGGGTTCGCTATTGGCAGTGGGCGACGTGGGGCTGCTCCTCCCACCAGGATGTGTAGCTGCCGAGTTTTCGGACGTGGGCGAGGCCAAGACAGCTCGGTCCACTTCCTCGTTGACACCACAGCCAAACACAAATGATGAGAGCGAGTGGAAGTGGGCTAGCAGAACTATGGCGTGCACGACCTCTGCTAATGACCAGCTGTCCTTCCCTTTCGTAAGCTTCTGCAAGGGGAAGAAAGAATCTAGGTGTCAACAAACAAACTCCACAAAGCGTGGCAACCAAGCAAGCACCAGTTTTATTACAAATACAAACTGTTGTTGCATTATGTGCACGTAGGTGGTATTTTAGAAAATTCTCCGTGAGCTTCTCAGTTTGAATTAATATAATCATCCCAATTTAGAAAGTGCTCAAATATGATCACAAGGATAGTTTAGTACAATAAATGATTATTTAAATTAGTGATGGTTTTAAACAAACCCAATTTTACTCTTTTAAGATTTCAGTTCCGATTATGGAATAAAACTCACATAGCATTGATGTGGAAAATTTCTCCTCTCTCCAAAGATAAAATAAAGGTAATGCAGCAATGAAGTTGCTGTTCTCTTTTATGGATGTCCATATTATAAGATTTTACAGAGATGTATTCCACAATTATGACCTCCACTATACAAAAATATCATCCATTGGCTTACCTCAATGTGTGATTTGTTAAGGAGCCAGGGCCTGTGGGCGAGAATCTTGTTGATCTCATATAAGTCCCTGAGTTTCTGTGGTATTTGGGAAAGACCCTTCAGCCATGTTTGATCACCCCCTTGGAGCAGGAACTCCTGTTTCTGAAGGTTGATGAGATAACTGCACTGGTGTCTACCGGCAGCCTAGAAGAAAAATTGACAAATGTTACATACCTGCACCAAACTTCTTGTGAAAACTTCAAGAGCTACTGATCAAGGGAAAAGGTTTTCTCACCATAATGGCTATGAAGTGACGGTAGTCATAAGGAAGTGGTCCATCCCCCCTGAGAATGAAGTTCTGGGTGCGTAAGAAGACATCCAAATAAGTTGGGTGATATCCAATGACTTGCGTAACGTGATCCAGCCTGTTGTTTTGCAGAAACGCATCTATGAACAGCATATGGGTCTGCAAGGGAAGAAAGGGTAACATCAGTATATGCTGTCAGAATAAGAAAACTGACCATTTTAACTAAAGGCAATGAAATTTAATTGAACTGAATGAAGTTTCCATAGGTTTTGAAAGTCAAGATGTTGAAATGCCACTACTGCAAATCAAATGGGAAGCAAACAAAGGATGAATTTATGCAAGCAGCAGGACATTTTCAAGCAATTACGTGAATTGAAATTTCATCAAAATTTAACACAATGCATAAATAAAGAATACCTTTATTACATCTAATTGTATAAAATAAAACTGATAATTATATGCTAAGCCAAGGAGGAGAGAATTGACGGATGGCGAGGGCTATTCACTCCACCCATTATCTCATCTAACTAT
Organism: Platycnemis pennipes; assembly: GCA_933228895.1. Lineage (NCBI taxonomy): Eukaryota > Metazoa > Arthropoda > Insecta > Odonata > Platycnemididae > Platycnemis > Platycnemis pennipes. Next base: position 117,734,410 of record OW121854.1, on the reverse strand, counting down.
AGCAGCTGCCTTATCAGCCCTAACCTGCCCTTGACTAACATTCAGTCCTTACCCTGCCCTACCTCAAGGCTGACCATTAATGAAGAGGAGGAGGAACCTTCTGAACGCCCCCAGGAAACGGACAGTAGAGCTCTTCCACAGACAATATCTCAATCAAGGAGCCCACAACCAGTTGAGGTGGGCTATGCGTTCCCCAGACACCTTTTCCTCGACCTCTCGCGTCTCCCATTCGACCAAAACACGCCAAAGGCGGATCTGTCGCGTGCAGCACGAAGGAAAACACACCTATGACCCAGCACGAGCGCCGTTCACCTTTCGCCCAAAGGTTCCTGAGAATGCTTTCAATGGGAGGACCCTAGGTACAAACGCGCGGGAGGGTTAAGGGGGGAGCATTTCCGCCCTAACCCTGAAGGCGGTTGATGACAATTTTTTTTTGGTCGAAAGACTTTTTGAACGACCGCTGCCCAATCAAATTCGCAGTGCCCCGGTAAAAATCTAACCGGGGCGGATGGTTACGCGAAGAGAGCGGGGGGGAGGGGGGGAAAGGTGTTCGGGGAATAAACGTCAGTCATAGGCAGAGGGGGGGATAAGAAAGGTATGGACGTTAGTGTGGGGGGAGGGGGTAAAACTGCATCCTCAAACCAGGGGGGTGAGGGGGGGTTAATCGGATGCGGGCAGGACGGGTGCGGCAGCTGCCCCCCCACAGCTGGTCCTTTCAACACTTACCGACCCGAACTAAACAAAGGGGAGGAATGCGGCTGGCTCCCAGTCAAGGTGGTGAGGGCCCGCGAGGATAATTGGAAGGACCATGGGGTCCTCCACGGGGCAGCAAAGCCCTTTCCGATGCTTCCGACACAAATTTCGCGGCACGAACGAAGGCAGCGTGCACTATGAGCACTGCATGTGCCCCACAGGGGGAAAAAACCATATGCCTCCTCTCTAACTCGCATTCGCCAATAGATTAATCGATAAAAAGTGAAACTTAATACTATCACACTTATCAAACATCTAATCGTGGGTGGTTGGCACTGATTGTCGTTGATTATCATCGGTCGTTCAGGTCAAGAATATTTCAGTCCTCGGGTAACCACCAATTTCATTAGCTATCCACGGGATTCCATTCATCGGGTTGTTGTCTCACCACTAGTTTTAAAGCGGAATTTTGCCCCCTCTCCTATTCTTCATTTGCATCTGAAGTGGTGTAGGCGATGGATGGCACTACGGCTACGGAAAACCAACAAGGCGTGCCAAGAAAATTATCGCCTCTCGGCATGAAGGTCACACGGGTGAATTCTTGAGTGGCGACCAATCCAATGACTCATTATTCTCAGTAAAAATAGACGCACTTCGAAGCCAATCGCAGCTACCTGTTCGTTTCGGCCATTAGTTCCCATGTTAATTATTTGCAATTTAGAATACTTCTCGCAAATAAAATGACGGTGCCAGGCATGAATACGCGGAATTCGACCGTCATTTTTCTTGGATAGACTGTTACTACTATTGGCAAAAATAAGTACATATTAATGAAGAAATCACTCAATACATAAAAAAAAACTTTATTAAAAGATTAACTAAGAGGAAAAGCGTTCAGGGCGAGTTTGATTTCATTGTTACTCCTTTTCCGTTCTTCCTGCTTCCCATCTCTTCACATTCCATCTAAAATTTATTGAAAAACATAAGGAACTGTTGATACGAGGCAAATGACCCCGATGACACATAAAACACACAACTACCCTAGAATCTTCACCATGGGTACGTTGGCAGGGCTGTTATTTACGACTTATACCGGATGGCACCCTGTTTTAACACTACTTTCTGGCACCCCTGTCTATGGTTCATCGCGCAAACACGTACCTCGAGGAAAGAATGGAATCAGGGCGACCCAAGATGGTGGACGGCCGCATCTCGGGAAGTTGGCCGAGACAGCGAGGGAACCGATACAAGGAATCACAACCGCCGAGTGAGTACTCAGACAGATAATGAGAGAAATGAGGGCAATGACCGCGCGCATGGAGAGATGTATTACAAGGGAAACCTCTTTTAACGACGCCCCACCACCATCAACCGCTTATAAAAGAATGTCCAGAAAATGTGTCCGAAGACAAAGGGACCCTTTGTTTAGCTCCCAAGCTTTCCCACGTGCCAAGGCCTCTCGCCCATTCCTTAATTTCACTTGGCACGAGAAAGCCATTTTTTTCCTATTTAAATTGTTTGAAAAAAAAGAGCCAAGAAATACTATTTTTCGTGGCCCACAAGCGACACATTCTCTTCGGACCTGAGACAGGAAGAATCATTTTTAGGAGTACGGCAATCATTATCATGGAGTACACTCATGGTTTGGGCCATTTTTCAACAAGCAAAGAAAAAATGCTCGTAAAAAGCGTGCAAATAGGTATGGCCTTTGCAGTTCTTACAATACAACCGACAAAAGATGTTTTCTGATCCAGCCTCGGCCTAATTCACTGAGAAAGGGAAAAAACTTAAAGACCTACGGACAGAGTAATATCAGCCAGATCACCTTATAACTCTACCTGAAAAACAAGCTATACGCACGCGGGAACCAAAATCCCACGGAATGAAACGAACAGAATTTCGGAACTAAGGCCAGCGACGGTCTTGGAAAGCAGTAAACGACTATATTATGACAGTGATGTTCCAACCTACAGCGTAATCCCCTAACAAATGTGTAATTTGGCCCGCCCACCGCCTTCATCAATTTGAGGACGATTCTCGCTATTCTCCCACGGGCCAACTAACAACAAAGGCTCACGCGAGGGAAGTGCAATTGCAGCGCCCCCGACAACACGGCGAAAAGATGTAAAAAAAAACCTCCCACAATTTCCACACACCGGATCCCATATGCATACATATACACTCGAGTCCCTTCCGCGGCCACCCCAAGAACGGGTTTGGCTGGATTCGAAAGCTCTCACCGAGTGTCGTCACCGCCAAGAAGGACAGAAAATGGGAGACGCCGCCTCCCCGACCCGCATACAAGATGCCGCGGAATACTTAGCAAACGCCGACTCGCCGGTCTGATTCGCCAAGAATCCTCGACGACGGGGTCGGTTAACTCGCGAAGATCGCGCTCGTGCGTCTTCGGATTAACTATTTCCCCCTTCACAACTCCTAAATCCGTTTCCCTTCAGCTTCAACTCAGCTGAAACATCTTTACCTATGGTTTAGGATGCAGAATACTGCTTCTTTTTACTAAACGCCCTATCCTAGCATATGCTATCACATTCGCGCGTCACTTTGCAAATCCCTTCCATTCCTCTACTTGACTGTCAACCGTTTTTCTTTGCTCCGCCACTCAATCGTCCGTCACCAAAGATTCGTTTATCAAACTTCCCGAAGTACCGATTACTGCTTGAAGAATCAAATCTCGGAGAACCGAGTACAAACAGTTCTTTTGAATTTGAATTTTTTTAAAAATCCATTTGTTAAAAGGCTTCCATCCTCACGCCACTGCGAGGACCCTGGTATTAGAAGATATACGGAGCCACCCACAAAACAAGTGCGTCCTAACCGTCTTCCTCGGGTGAAATATTCCTCGCCCCAATAAGAAAAGAGAGATGGGGAGGGCGCCAGTCGCTACTTTTTTTACTTTCGTCCCAGCCACTCTCAGCACTTCCCGAGATGTCATCTCTTATTGAAGAAAAAGGCTTCCTTGGCATGTTTCCCGTCCGGGTGCGAAGGCGGTTTTCCGGGGGAAACCGGCAACCTTCCCGATTATCGAGCACGCGAAGTGTCGTGCCTAGCTCGCGTTCATTTTTCTCCTCAAAATGCCACGGAGGGAAACGGTCGCTAGAGAGGGAAAAAGAGGCTGCCTCTTTCCACGGCAGTCTTGGATGGGCGTTGGGATAACGCAACGGAAAAACGGAATTAATTAGCAACGGGAGAGAGTTGCCCCCGATATAACGATCGCCTTCAACCCAAGCGTCTCCAGGCGAACGACAACGAAGAATAACACAGGAATCAAGGTGTTTAATACCTCTCGCAAAGTGCGGGCTATGGGGCGATCATCAAATTATGTGTATGACGTATGCAGCAACTGAAATACACCCTAACTAACGTAAGCAGACACTGACTAGCTTCACCTTATCATAGAGAGAAGACGACAGTTAAGACTTGCGGGGGAAACTTGGGCAAAAAGCATGCCCAAGTTAGATATCCTCAAGATCAACATGCGGCACCCAAAGTGATCAAGCGCAACGCGTACTGGCTGGACGCATGCGTGACAATTTCGAGACAGTTGCCCATAGAAGCGGTATAACGAGGAGACAGATCTATGCACTAACTAACTTATCTATTCGGTGAGAGTCGTCTCGCAGAGAGAGAAGGCAACCTTTGAACTTGCTCCCAGCAAGGTGGCAGGCCGAAGCACAGTGCCCGGGGGACCAAGTGCTGATGTTTAATCAGCACTTAGCACATCGAGAACAAGCGTCCATTATCTCTCCCCTTCCTCTCGAAACACAAAGAGCACCGTGACGTCAATGCGGAGGGCTTCTTGTGTTAGGCACGGCACGATCACGCGTCGCGTTCCTCAACGGACGAAAAAGTAATGCACGCATAGCAGTGACGCGCCCGAGAGATGTCCATCAAATAATAGGTGGTTTCCCCTAATTTATCCACGCTTCGATATCCGAGATGCCCTTTCAAATTGCCACCATGATTCTCTACTCACCAGGGTTGGTAACGGTTTTTTACACGATGCATTGGGTATGAAGTACTCGGCTGAGGAGATAAGATCAGCCTTTGACAGAAAACAACTTCAGAATGAGGTCTAAAACTCACCTCGGAATTCTCCACATTTGGGGTTTACTTCATAGATTTTTATACACCTCATTTGACAGGCCCTCGTGTTCCAATTAGGGCAGGCATTAGGGCAATTAGGGCACCGAACAGCATTAGGGACTTAATTAAGGGACACAAAATTACGATCCGTGGTAGTTTGCGGCATTGAAATGGCATTATGCTAATCGGTCCTCGAGCAATCCGAGAGAACTGCTTCGGAGGCGTGTGCACCTTCGTGCATGCAAGCTCCCGGTCAACAAGCAACGAAAGATTTTGGTAAGCACGTAGAATTGAGCTGTCTACAATTGAACTGAATAATCTCCTATGTGGTTGTTGGGGCAAATGCCGCCTCATCTTCTAAGGTCCTAATGGCGACAGACATGTGTGTGTTAAGAGAAACACGAAAAGAATGCATCCATATCCACCATCGCCCGCGAGCAGTCTTCAGTCCATGAAGAAGAAAAATCTCTCTCTAACTTGCAGTGCTAAATTGGAAGGAGGGGAGGGTAGAAGAAAAGAATGGGAGCTGGAGAGGGGGAACTTCTCGAGAGGGAATTGGGAGGGAGGGAAAGATTAGGAAGTGGAAGTGGTCGAAATTGAGGCGTGACCTTCAAACTTTATGCCCCACGAAATAGCAGCCCATCCACTTCTAGGTCTCCATTTTACATCGCTCCATGGAGGGAAATAGGGGAATCTCGCCAATGATTGATGGGGAACGATGGGTGGCCCAATGTAGAATCTCGAGAAAAAAAAGAGAGGCGATATGCGAACTGAGCGAAAAGTAGGCGAATCAGATAAAAATGGATTCAAATAGGTGGGTCGGCATGCACGAAATTGCACAGGAAACGAGAAACATGACTGCTATAGAGCCCATTGAGAAGCTCAATGGATGAGACGAACGAAGAATAAGTAAAATGCACGTCTAGAATGCTTAGCTTTCCTATGCACGCCACCGATCACTCCTGTTTAGAACACGCCGGTAATGAACACTAAGCTATCGATGCCTTGAGCGACAAGCTCCACACAGTAAGACCGACCACAGAGGAAATAAAATACTTATCGATAGTGACCGCAAGAAAATATTACATCTACGGCTAGTTGATTAACCGCATTTATCTTAGGCGGCTGTGGGTGGTAAATTAATAGGTTACGCGAAAACAAGAACTGCTGTTGACGCAGATATGACCTTGATCAATAGTCATAACGCGAAGGAAAAAAAAACCTTCCGATTTCTCGCATCAAGGAGATGTGGAGAAAATACTCCCGGTGATTCAAAGGAATCGACTCAGCGACCTCGGTAATATGAAAGTACGACGGCTGCATTGAATTGCTATCATTCTGCCCAACTCTTCCCACAATCAGATCGAATCGAATCTCCAGTCCGTAAGTACGGAAGCAGGAAATACGCGGGGACTGCATTGAGGCCGAAAAATAAACTGGGAATCTATGCTTAGAGGAAAACAACACAGCCGCGACCAAAGCGGGCTGAGTTTCGAACCACTTTCGCGGAAGTTTTGGACTCTCCCGGCTCATACTAGAGCGTTGGACTTTATGATGGCAAATGGCGCGAGTGACAAACATACGTGCAAGATGGCTGGCAGGCGCATGACGCTATTCGCCTGTGTCGACGGACAAAGCAATAGCTCTGAGGCTAACGCGGCGTCCGCGCTTTCCCTCTCAGCTGAAACAATTTCATGGAAGTAAGCGCATACATTATGCTGCTACTTGCTCGCTCGCTCTCAATCTCCATGTGGAGATTTCGAATGATAGCAGGCAGTGGGTCGAGGAAACTGGAGACGAATCCGAGACTCCGATGTGAAAATGTAGCTCGAAATGTTAAATGCGACCCCCGCAGTGACGTCAGCACGGGGAACCAGAATTCCCTCTGGGGTGGAGTGCATGAGTAGAAAATTGCGCGAAATGACCTTCCCATAGTTCGCCCGAATCAAAGTGGGGCATTAATTCGCCCAGGAAAGCATGTCCCCGAATATAATTCGCATTTAAAGAGGACGAGAGACAATGCCATACAGAAGGAGGAAGAGAGCGCCCACGCAACAGGAAGAGACATGGCAAAGCAGCAACCCTCAAGGCACAGAAATTTCGGCGGTGAACGTGTCTATACATATACGTACATGTGAGCGTTTCAGGATGACTAACCAAGGCAAATAGACGAGATTTCCCAATTCTTCATACCTTTGAGAGGAAGGCCACCGACATCATCCGAGATAAAAGAGAAGGAATTTGACGCGAACGAAAGAAAGGTAACTCTAGGAAAAAAACAATACTAACACACGTTTGGATTCAAACCCACATCTCGGCTACGGCCTCCGGTTTATTAATGATCAATGGCAGATTATGTAGGTAAAAAAAATCGCCTTCCCGGTCGATGTATGCCGTCTTTGGCCCTTGAGAATACATACACTTTTGAAGGCCTGTTGTCCTTACACGTGCCACTTGACGAAGCAATTTCACGCGTGTGAACGTTTCCTGTCTCATCAAGGATAAGAGAATTCGCATCACGAAATCAGAGATCCGCATGAAAAAGAAACGAAGCCGCCTATAATGTTCATGAGGCCCGGGAAAATTTTTAGAAATCATGGAACCGAGCTTAAATTAGATGTGAGGAGATGGCTAAATTTGATGTCGAGGTGAACAAAAAAAATGGACGAGTGCAAGGTGGATATCATGAGCAGGATATTTCTAAGGCAAATTGATAATTATTCAAGTTATTCCGAAGGGCAAGGGCGCGCGAGCATGGGTTGAATGGACGCGTCTTTCGGCTGAATGGTTCCAAGTTGGTGAGCTCGTAAACCGACAATTGATCATGTCATCAATATTACCAGTTAATGTGCTCCATCTTGCTAATGGTCACGAGTAGAAACGTGTTAAAACTTCAGCAGTGACCACGTCTTCGCACATTTAAGGGTTCATCGACAGCTTCAAGTGCACACGTAGTTTCAGGCTAAAGTAAGCACGGAGTAAGCCATCACGGATCGAATCACGCTCGCCTTCCAACGTTTCCGAAAGACGAGGTGGGATGGTAAGAATTGGCAACCCCATCCACCTAGAGAGAAGAGTCACGGGGGGCGGAAATCACTGGCTCACGGGTCGTGTCGCAGGTGGCAACCGTGCATCGTGAGGCCGGCAACAGACGCACGAAAATGCGTCGACAGGAGGCAAGAGTATGAAAGGGTTGAGGGCGTCTTCCACCCTCGATATCGAAACGAAGGAAGCAAGCGATGGGGTGGGTCATGCTGAATGAAACTCGAGGCCGGAGCGGAAAAGATGCCCAAAGCACGGGAAGGAGACCTGAAAGTCTCTCTCCTTCGTGGCTGACTCAAGGTGATCTGCCTCTCGGGAGACCGACCGCCTGCTCCCTCTCTCGGGAAAGATGCGAGGCCCTACCCCCATCCATCTAGCAATAAGACGCTCGTGAAGGAAGCGTCGCAGCGATTGAGATGTGCGCGGCTGTAAGGCCCCTGACACGGGAAACCCCAAAAACAACACTGCGAAGCATAAAAATTATACAGTGAAATATAGAACATAAAAATTCTGAGATGAATATATACAATATTTACACGTAAAAACCGGTCAAAATCAGTTCCAATCGGAAGGTCACACTACTTACAAGTGACTCCAATTACTACAAAACATCCTAACATTCCATTTAATTTCCTGGAACTCGTAGCGAGTTCGATGCCACAACATTAGTGACAGCGTCACTAATTACACGTTAGTATGACTAGCCATGGGATTCTGACCGATATTAACGTGGAGTTGGTGGGAAGGATGTAGAAGCACGCAAAAACCAGATCTGATGAACGTAATTGGCAACATTTCCCGATTCATTAGCGGAAATTTTGTCTCTAAAAAAACCGCTGGCAGGGAGGAACTGAATAGAAACGGCTGAGATAATCCGTGCGGAAGACGATTTGCAGAAAAACCGGAAGGGAAGACAATAGGGAACGGGGAAAGTTCAAAATGCAAGGTGGTTGTTGAAAGTGACCGGACTGAAATCGTCAGATGTAGACCAAACGAATGGGAATTCCTTTGGTCTACATCTACATTAATGAAGAAAAATGAATTTCGAACTATTATATTAATATATATTCCCCCCTGGAGATTCATTGCAGGGCTTTTGTGTCAAAAATTCAGCTCCCTACGCTATCACAACCACCTACCGCCATACCGATAACTTAAGTTTTTTTAATTTTTTTTCCGGAAAAATATTAAAAAAAAGAATCAAATGAAAACTGAGCGAGAAGCTGAATGTTTAACACACGGTATTCGGTTATTATTCTGTCAAGTCCTTCACTTCCAACGCAGCAGGGAAATGGATCAGAATAGCTCGGCAGTTCTCGATTCACTGCAGTTAGCACTCGCGCTGGCCGAGGCGAGGACGGTCTCTAGTCCCGCTACGAGCCTGAAGCGACGATCGACACTTCCGAGTGGATTCGGTTTGGCCCACATTTCAACTAGGGACAAAAACGGAATATTAAACAACCAGGAAAGAGAACTGAGCGTTTAATGTGGTGAAGAGACCCGAGATATGGTAATGTTCACCAGAACTATACGGTTTCGACGGAAGAGGTCACTCCGATTCCATCATCAACAATATAGCAGTAACAAATGAGAAGGAAAGGAAGAAGTTCAGCTGCTATAGACATATCAAAATGCTAGTACTTTTTTAGGGTGTTAGGATTTGGCTGAGGACACGCCTCGACGGATTTGTACGAGCGATATAGGGGAGGGGTGGACATAAAACGAATTCCCCTACCCCACAGCCCGTTTTCCAAATTAACCTTTCGCTTTTTCTTCGGGTGCGATGCCGAGGTCGCGGTCAGTTTCACTTGCGCGACTGAAAGTGCGTATCCTTCGTGACTGAAAGCAGGCGCACTTTATCACCAGGGCCAACATCATGACATCCTTTTAAATTACCAGCGTGGTCATAGACTAGAGGCAGTCGGTAATCAAAAACTCGTGAACCAAAACCCGTACTCGGGTTGCGATTCACAAAAAATAATAGAATTGAATCACGCGGCATATTCTCGCCGAGTCACAGTCGAACGGACGAATTATTGAGTCATTAATACGAGGAAAGGAGAGCAATCACGTAAATGTTGGACTAAAAGCACGAGAAAGCATAACATCGACGCGAGCTTTACGAGTATGATGAAGGATTTCAGCCATCAATCGAAATGGATCCGTAAAGTTCCAATCAGTATCAACTGAAAACGCCCATTAAGAACCAGAAAGCCCCTCCAATCACGTGGACTAAGATGGCGAATGCAACGTTAAGGGTCGTCACATTCTTTCTGAGCGAAGGAAACCCGTAGAACAAAACTTTCTGAAACAATACTGGTATCTCTCAACAAATAATGCATTTACCACAGTAATTTCAAGTGAATATTATCAAAATAGCTCCGGCCAGCAATCATTTCGATCGGCTACGACAGTTCACGACTAAGTCGATGAGCATAAAGCAAAAATAAAACGAAAATGTAGTCCGATAAATTGCATTCTGAATATCTAATTACAACCCTAAAGTAGAGATGCCCATGTGGAACTCCGTCGATTCACCCAACCCGTCGGAATCATTCCGAACAGACACTGTACCAAGAGGGGGAAAAAACCTCGCCTGAGGGAAAAAAAATCCCCTAAATGGGTGGATAAGTCTCGCCTATGGGCTGAGGATATTCCCGCGTGGCACATGATTGCCATTGGATACCTTCCGCGGGGCAGCCCTACCCGCTGGGACCTTCTCCTTACTGTTACATAAAACAATATTGCATTCTTTTTTCCTTCGTGGGGAGAACGGGTTTTGGGGGGGAGGATGGAATATGCATTCTCACGCTCGTATCGCGAGACAATGGGATTTTCACACCGCTTAGGAAAGCGCCATCCTCAGTCTGGTCTCTGCTCCGCCGCTTAGGAGGCCGGCCGGAGGCGATAAGTGAGCACACACCCACGAGGAACCGCATTTCCTCTTCCAGCTTATAACTCGGGCAGTCACTTTTTCTCCCTCTCTCCATAGCCTGTGTTGAGAAGGGATCGGAAGGGTGGGAGAGGCGAGGGAATGGGAGGAACCCCGAATGACGGGGCCAGGCTTAAAATAGGGAAGAAAGGCAGAAAACGATGTTAAACTAGCGCAAATAGAAATGCCGATCGGAAGAGGCACGCGGAATGATTTCGCGCGTCCTTGGTCAATTGCACTTTTTTTCAACACGAGTGACGAACGTCCGTTGTTGTTGCTATGGCTTACACCCATCAATCCACGACATGCCGCTCAATTAGTACCCCGAGCGACATTTGCCAAAGCGTTTACGGAACGAACTCCGAAATAATTTTCGGGATTCCATCCCTAGAGATCGTCCCGCAAAAAAAGACATTCCTCCTCCCTCGCGATTCCACGTTCTAGGAGTTTCCTCCGGGAGGAGTCACGTTCGATCCCAAGAAAAGAAGCCGTCACAAAAACATCACCTTAACTCTCGAATCTCCGTTCCTTCACTTCCAACCTGGCCCCCACCACGAGTTCAAAATGCGAAACTCTCTCTTCCCTACGCTCTCCCCTGCGATGGAAAATGGGAGAGCGAACGGCACGGTATTAAATGAATCGCGGTCAGGGGAAAAAATTAGGGAACTGCGGTATCCCGATACGAGGAGGTGGGGGATCTTTACGAGTCGGTTGTGCTCACGTAACCGTGACTACACCGGCCGGCACGGAAAAGCAGTCTTCTCTTGCGCAACCCACAGCCACAATGCAAGCGGAACTCTGCCATACACTGTGGAACACCTAGATTCACGCCGATATCGACACTCATCCAGAGTTCACGGAGAACAAAAGAAGGATCACCGAAACATTTCCGAGCAACAGTTCAAAAATATTTTTCTCGGACAGGCTAATTTGAAGATTCTAATCCTGAAACCGTATATTGGCTGCAATACCGACTCTTATTCCCAATGTTTAAAGCCAAAATCATCATGTTTTACTTAAGTCAGTGATTAGTCAAAATGCAAGAGCGGTGACCGCGAGTTCTATTCCACGAAAGGAACCGGCAGGCAACTCTTCCACAACTTCCCTAAGTGTTTTTTTTTTCCTTTCTACCCACAATGCAGTCACTCATTGGCGGCTCCAATTAATTGCCATCAATGGAGACTTAAGAATTACGAAAGCACCCGTTTAGCAATCCCTAGCATCGAGTCACCCTACAATGAGTCCTTGGCGATTCAATCGGCACACAGAAGCGGCGACGGGTGCCGGGCAAAACGACTCCAGACGGCCGTGAAAGTTGCGACGATAAAAGGAGAGCACGATGCATGACTTTCAGCACATCACACCTCTAATTACTCCATGATACGCTTTCATCCAGTGGCCAAACTCCTCAAGAGTACCTTCACTCTTGCTTTATTTGGAGAGTCCAGAAAAAATCGCAGGCAATTCCTAAACCATAGAGAGTCGAAAAATCAGATACCAAATATGAACGTGTTTCTCGATAACCGAGGGCCGTTTTCGTACAATTTGGAGGAAAACATACATAGTAGGTGAAACTAGTCTTCCTTAACACGTTTCCAAAAACGCGTTAAGTTCAGGGAAACTCAGATTTGGTGTGAATTCGATTTTTTTTGGATGGCTACAAAGGAAGGAGTAACGCTCCCTAGCATCACGAGATGGAAACTATAAAAATAACCAAACAGTACGTGCTCTGGGAAGTAATGAAAGAGACAGTTCAAAATACCTATACACCAGCCACCACTAGCAAACGAATTTCTCCCGCGCAACACAGATTTGGGTGCCGAGGCCCTGACTCCACGTGGATGACACACGGCCCTACCTTCCCGCTAATCTTGGCGCGCAGAGAATGGGTGGGGAGATTGGGGGGGAATCCTCCGCAGAGGACCTGAGTCTTCAGAGCTGGTTATCGCCTGCCTCGGGGGGAAACTTGGTACCGTGTCTTCCGCAAGCTAGAAATACTGAACGGGCATTGTTCGGATTGTCGCGTAAGGCCAGAACATCTCTGCCACCTACTGGAACGAGGGGTAGACTGGAAACACGCGCGAAATTGTGCAGCGCACGCGGGAAAAACTTTGACAACATTTCATTTCGTTCGCGGCTTTTGGAACCATCGGAGTCCTATCATGATCAATGAAATTGAGTGAACTCGCGATGTAAATGGGAGAAAGAAGAACTTCAATATCAATAGCAAACGCACAAAAATCAACTCACATTTTAAAAAGATGTCCAGAACACCAATCTAAATAAAAATGTCAAACTAAGTCAACTGTCAAACGGGAAATCGAAGACTATACTAAAAAATTGACTTATAAAGACTTTACAAGCTTTCATTCTCAAAATCTTCCAAAGTTTCTGAATTCATGGAATATAATAGGGCCCTTCACAAAACAAATGCAGCAGATCCACCTTACACAAATGACCAATTCCTACGATGCGTCGAACTCGAACGTCGATTTTGCAAACTGCAGCTGTTCTTATCAGATCCAGTCACAACGACAACCAACCGCCCCCTCCAGGAATTATCACGGTCCCCGGCCCGGAGAGGTTCTGAGGGCCGCCTTGGAAGAAGGACGGAAAATCCCCAGACCCCCCGAAAACCAGCAACACCCCCGCTGAGGTCATCGGGAGAAGTGGGTGCATGCACCCGTGTAAGTGGGAGAAGCAAGGCCCATCCATACAATTAGATATGAAGCAGCAGACAACCAAACACGCCTCTTGTCTGCAGTCCCGAGTGCTTTTACGACGGCAATTGTCTGAGGCCTTCGGGGGTCCCAGACGTCTCGCCCCATTGTTGTGCGGCGAGGTGTCTGGGGGTCGTGCGGTACAGAAAAACTTTCCCTGCCCCCCTCCTGGCACCTGCCGCGCGACCCTTGCAAGAATGCGACAAACCCTGATGACGGACGGCCAAGAAAGAGAAGTTTCGGCCCCCGGTCAAAACGCAGACCGTTTGGGGTTTCCCCGGTCCCCTCACAGTAGGGGATGATGGAAAACTGCCAGGGCTTAGGGTTGGAAGAGTGGCACGTCAAGAGATGAGCCAGGCTCACCCTGTCTACAACTGAAACAACCCACCAGAAACCCAAAAGCCCTCGCAACTACTTCAACGCCCCTTCCCATCGGTAGCGAGGATCTTACTCAATAAGGATCGGGAATTCTCGCGTCGGAAAACATGCTACAAGTTATGACACCAAAAATGCCATTTTCAAGCCATGATTCCATTGTGAATAATGCCTTTTGAAGCTATCGAAGGAAAAACAAAACACCATTTCTGCTCAAATGGTATTCTAAGGGCAGCTCGTGAATTTCTGGCCAAATTTCACGCCGAAATCAACACTTGGTGATCACAATATCAATGATTTCAACTACAATTGAATAAACAAGTTCAGGATACACTCGGTGATTTCGTTAAGGCGCTGTTGAACTTACGGTGTCAGCAAGGGCGAAAAACTGATGCCACGGTACTACAATCGAACCAGATTCCCCGAGAAAAAATTCCTAGAGGCAGTAAAGCTCCCTCTTGCGGTGATAAAGAGGGGCACGGAATTCCCAATACGGCACACACACGTCTCCCGCTATTTCCACTCGAAGTAAGTCGCCTCTCCAGCCACAGAAAACGGCTGTCGGACAAAACTACATTTACGGGAGGAGATAATGAAGGAAAGGGCATATGGCACACCTATGGCCGGGCAGAGGAGGACAAGACGCTTTGCTCGGCGCAGATCACCTGTTCCGGGAGATAAAAAAAATGACTACCGAGGCGCGGGGGAGAGAGGCAACTGTCTCTTCCGACAAATCTTTTCAGAGGCCGGCGCTAGGCGGAGCGGAATCACCGCGAATTGAGAAAAAAAAGAGAACACCGCCCGAATTACCGGCGGGTCGCAATATTTCGCCCGCCTGGGTGGAGCTTGAGGTCCCTCCCACCCTTCCAAAGTATAGGAAGCCAGTCCTCCGCCACAATGGAACAATGAGAAGAAATGCCAGCCCGGCAACAATAACAAGATGACGGATAATAATCGCCGGGGCACATAAACCCACGCCCAGTCAGTCGCGCTGTGACAACTCTCATTTGGCCGTCATGGCTCTTTTACAGAGAACACACACAAACACGCAATTTAAGCACACGCCGAGAGCACGCCTAGCAATGATATCACGCTGACCCCACCCACACCATCCAGCCTTCACCACCGAAAACTCCTCCCGCCGCATTCTATGCCTGGCTCTGGTCGATCACGGGCTTCCGGGCAGAACAAATCAAAAAAACAGCTCGCGGGCTTATTATCTTCGCTTGTCCGTGACTTCCCTGACGTCACGGAGGGACTAGCAGAGTGGTTTGGCTCGCAATCATAAATGCCTTTCGGGAAACTTCTGGAACGGAGTATATAAGAAAACAACCAACGTGCATTTCATTCCTTCGAATATTCCAGTACGAAAGTTGTCAAAACACACCAAAAAAATACTCCTGACTTCGTGTTCTACGCCCACGAAGGAAAGGTGGGCCGGTTAATAAATATTCTCCTTGGATGTAAAAACAAGAACCGTCCACGAGGAAGCTTTCATTAAGTGCCAAGTCATTGGCCGAGATCAGCAATCTCATGTTTACCATTAAAGCCGTCGCGACCCCGTCCAGCGCAATGCCCACAAAACCAGTTCCTCGCCCACGAGAACCTCTCGAGCAGTCGAGGGAATTTCTCGAGCAGTAACTCATTCGACGAAGGCTTTTGAAAATACCAGTGGAGGCTAGGAAGGATTCCAGTGAACGCACACCAACATAAATATTCCGTATAGGATACAATTGAGAAAATAAATCAGGACTGGAATGACACTACTCGAAGGATAAAAATTAAACTAAGATGATAATGATATACGCGGGAATGTTCGCGAGTTTTGAGCAGTAGTCGCGAGAAGAAATATTATAAGGAATGTAAGTAGAAAACGCAATAGAGTTTGTTCGAGTTGTCGTGTCAGCGATGAAGGCGGAAGAGGATGTTAGGATTACTCCGACCCGTAAAAGCCAACCAATTCTGCCTTGTAGTTCCTTCCTCCGCTGTTCTGTCACGGAATAGGAAGGGGTAATTTTTTTTGAGAGGCTTCCAACAAATATCGGGTAGGTGGGCAAGGGTGGTGGGCGGTTAACGGCGACGCTAGCGTTTTGGAAAGAATCCCCAGGAATACATGGGAGCCCAAAAAGGAGGTGCACGCGAACTCAAGCACCAACACGGGAGCGTTGGTTGCCGAGCTAGTCCAGCGCTTGCACCCTTTGTCAACCAAATTCGCTCCCATTGAACCCTTTGGTAAGTTCACCAATAGCTATTGCAATGGGATCAAATGTATGAGATCCACTGATGATCGCAAGGATGATCTTGCGTTCCAGTACTTCGACGGAAAGAATAGGAACAATATTGAATTTTCTCACTTTGAACACTTACGCAAATACGATTAGGGGTCAACGAAAAGCTAGCCCAACACACTTTCCGTCGGGCGAAAACTCGACGCGGGATCCCACGATCTAGAGGAATGATCAACGTCTCTTATGATTGAAAGTACTAGGTCAGGCAGAGGAAAGCGTTCCATCCGAATGATCGCGGCACGCTCTACTAGTGACCGTAATTCGTCCATAACCCTGCTCTCTCGATGGATGCCGGCCAGTTGCATTGGAAAAAAAATGCAGACATATCACACCCGCATATCGCTCAAGAAAGACCCGTCCGGCAAATTGTTTTAAAATGCACGAAAGACGGAAATGTCGGGATGACTGAAAGCGTCGCGAAGGCTGGCCGCGGGCATAATACGTTTTTTAGGGGTGGGAAGGAAGCAGTAGTCGGCACGACACGCGAAGTGGTCTGACACCATAACTAGCCTAAGTATCGAGCTCGCCAGACTCAACAGATGGACTTGCAAGATAAGATCAACCGCTGCGTCGAGTCCTCTCGCACCAATACAGAGCAACAGCGCAGTCATAGGAGCTTAGGAATCGCATTTACTAGATTTTGTCGTGATGTGAGGGAAATGGTGGTAATATTGCTTTCCAAGGAAAAACACGAGATTTTCTACAATTTTCCACGATACATCCAGGTTTATCAAACCAGCAGTTATAAAGAGTGATGAGCATTCCGACGTAATCAACATAGGGCGCAACCACCACACATATCAAGGCGACCAATTTAATATCACGTATATCATCCGCAAGGAAGAGAAGAACTCGCGATTTCAACGTAACACACAAGAAGTGACGACCACGGCGTTGACGACGCTGGACGCGATGATGTTACCTAAAGAGGGCGGGGTGATGATTAAAAAAAAAGAGGGGAGAAGGCAAATAATAAAAATGAATGGCACAACTTCCCTCGCGGGTCAATGACCTCCAGCAGGGGGATGGGGAGCCGTGGATTGCGCAGGAAATCCAAAACTTTTCAAACGCGCGTTAAAATGCCCCCCCCCCCCCCCCACCCCACTCCCGAGTGAAATCGGGACGTTGAACTGGCCAACGTTGGAGCGAGGTGAATGGAGATCTCCCTCTCTTTCTCTCAGGGACCACGAGGCGCGGGAAAACGCACGACCCGCCACCCGGTGGACTAGGAACGAACCTTGGGGAGATGATAATATTAAAAAAAAGGGACGAAAACGGTAGAGGCTCACGGGAATTTTTAGCGCGTCCACCTCTTGCCGGGGAAGCGGGAGATTTCCATACGCCGAGGAGCGATGACGGCTCGCTCCCCGAAGAGACAAATCCAACATCGTGTCGCATTAATGAGCACAGGAGGATATAAAAAACGGAAAAAATTTATTTGATGACAAAAAAAGAACCGAGGCGAGGGACTGGCCGAGATGCTAATGCCCCTTAGCTTCGCTTCTCCACTTTTTATTCCGCGACCCCGGTCACACCTACCCCACCCCCACGATTCGATTTACAGAGCACCCGATCGGGAGAGGAGAAGATGGCACCATCTCCTCCCCCATCCCACCGCACCTTGCACCCTCCCCCAATCTATTTTTAAAACGCCCGACGCGGGCGATGGCAATGAACGGTATATACGACCGCCAACCGAAGGAAGCCCGCTAAAGGAAGGCCAGGGGGAGTTGGAAAAAAATAAATAAGAAGATTGAAGAAGGCGTTGGGGGACGGGAAGGAAAAATATGTAGAATAATCACTCCTCGAGCGTCTGAGCGAAGAATAATGTGCACCCCTCCATATGCCTACCGATTCACTATCAGAGGACCTTCCTTCACTCCAGCCTTACAACTCTCCCAACACCGGAAGTGGGAACAGTAGATGGAAGCAGCGTTGTTCGAGAAGGGTGAAGGAGACAGGAAGAGAAATGGCGCGGGCAATATCTGGACCGCCCCGACCTCCACAAAGCCGGACTCCGGAGGTGGAAATGACCCGGCCGTTGAAAAGGACACGGATAGACTTCATACTTCTTAATGCACATGACTCCCATCTAATGCTGAACACACTTCAATGACCACTCCGTCAATGTTCGTAACGTAAATGTTAGCTTTTCTAAAACGGGTTTATATAACGATACATATAGGTAATACCCTCCGAGCCTCCGAGAGGGTACGTGGCAGGGGGTGAAAATCACCATTTTCGCAATATGAAAATTCAAAGTAAGAGCTACAATGATACTACTACGATATTGTACGATGGTTTCACAATTAGAACGCTTACATGCATATTCAAAACGAGGGAGGAATAATAAAGAGTAATTCCGCCGAATAAATATATTTATTAATTATTAATCAATATATTACATTAATATATAAATATTCTTCACCGAGTTGTACCCTGACAGTGTTATCGTTGGCGAAAAGAAACCAACCTTCCTTAAACGTTTAGTGGGCTCCAAGGAGTGTGTGTATGCATATGGCATCTGTCCATCCTTACAACTACTAACAATCTAGTTGCATGAGACGCTATAGTTGCTTGTTTGCACGTTAGTAGTGCATGCTTGGTGATCTTCACCCCCTGCCACACACCCTCGCAGGGTATCGTGTAGATGTAGATGTCCATTTCGCCTTGTTTTGATATTTCAACCCAGTTTCATTCCCGTTTAGAGTGTAAGTTTGTTTTGATGTCACGCGCAGATTTAAATCAAGGATTTATTAGCACGCACTCGCGCAGTTTTAGTTAATCAAAACGAGGGCCTGCTCGTACTTTCGACGCCAGCAAACTTCACGACTTCGTCGACATGAGCGCACTTTCGGTCGAGGCGAAAATAAGGAGCAAATCGCATCTGCGCGCATTAAGGAAACTGCAAACGGCGCAGTCCGTAGAGGCGGCGGCGGCAGCAGACCGACTCGGCAGACCAGTTCTCTCCCCCACAGCCGATATTCTAATGAACAGGCAAAAGACCTTCGGCAATCCGTTCACCTCACCCGAGGCCGGTGTCTCCCTGACTTTAAGGGCGGGAGTGCAAGAGGGGGAGCCATAATCTCAGGGCCGAGGGGCGGCTCGGAGTAAAGTAAATCGATTGATTTCTCCAGTCAGTCCGCCTCTCCAGCGGCCAAGGACCGCCGACCTCCGCATCTCATCGGATGGGAGCTCTCTCCGCAGTTCGTCGTCGCCTGAGTGAATGATCGCGCAGGGAACGAAAACATTTCGAGGAGAGCGGGAGGAGTGACATCGGCAGCATCAGTCGTCCGTTTCCATTTCTGCACAATCCGACAAAGCGATAAACACGAGAAGAATGACACTGTAGTTAATGACAATGATACGCAAGGTGGAATCCCAATAATGTTGTTAAGCAGGCTCCATGACTATGAACATTCATTTCCAAACCGACAGATTTAAAATTTCTTTCCTTCCTCGTAGCACTAAGGATATGAAGAGTTGTAAATTTATTCAGAAAAAATATATATTGGATAGCCTAGCTAGTTGCATGTTGGTATCAGGACTTCAATCCAATTAACAGTATGTTTTCACATTCTTGCTTTGCTATAAAAATCTTTTTTTTTATTGTTGTTTCGACAAGAATATATGTAGCAACTTATCTTTTTTGAGCATGATATGTAATGCATGTTTGGAGTGAATTCACCACCTGCCACACACCTTCATGGTGGCTTGCAGGGTATTATGTAGATACAGGCGTAGGATCAATAGGACACTGAACTGATGACTTCTTTCATCCGACGCACACCGTTTGGCGATGAAATTTTTCCACAGGTATTCACGAATTAGTGCTTACACTTAGGCACACACGGCGATATCACCACCGTTTCTGTGGATGGAACGTAAAGAGGAGCGAACTGCTTACTTAAGCAAGGGCCAAGGGTTTTATACCCTTTCCGCCGTTGGCGTAAAGGGTCTCTCTCCCTACTCGTGGGTCCTTCCCCTAAGTGCCCATCACGCTGATTACATGCGGGACCCAGTCAGCACACGAGGGAGCGGATTAAGCCCTTAAAACGGAGGGCGTTCCGATGCGATATCCAACACGCTGTGTATTGGGGCGGGAGGAAAGGGTTGAGCCGAGGATCCTGCGCATGAATCCTTTTGGGTGCGGAGGGGGGACCCTTACTTAATCCGCTCACCAGATAGGGGCTAAGAGAGAGAAGACAAAGATGGACCCAGGCCAAGAGAATCGCCATCCAAATGGAATAGCAAGACCAGGGGATCAAGGGAGAGAACCTAAGGCAGGGATCCGCAGTATAGAATGGGTTTGCTAGGCAATCGTAGGCAATAGAATAAATTACAGCACAGCACTCTTTATGCAAATCATCCCAAAAATTCCAATATGCGTTATCTTCACGGCTACTGAAGGAGGATCATGTAAATGGACCGACAGCGCAATCTAGTCCGAATGAGATTTAATTATTTAACGACTAACGCATGCCTTCAATATATGCGTTTAGGAGATAAAAATCCCAGGCAGAAGCTCGGTTGACACACGTGAATATTGATTACACAGTAAGAGCACAAAAGATTAGGAAAGGGACGGCACAATTACAAACGAAAAGATAAATGCAGAAAGGCGATGACCGATCCCTTTCCTTTGTGAGCAGAGGAAATTGCCTTCGTTAACCCTACCACCAAGAAATAATTGATATCGGAACAGCATTAAAGAAATAAAACAGATTGCAATACAGTCCTCACTAGGACGAGATAGGGAGTACATAGTCCATTATTCCACCTAACGACTAACACAAATAATGAAGAAGTACAAAGACTAACTAAGACTTTCTCTAACAGCCAACTTTCAAGTTTTTACCCCACTACTCCAATACTCTGGATTTATATTTTGTTTTATCTAGATTTTGTTTCGAAAGGGCCGCAGGAAAGGTAACATGGGATGAGCATGGAAATCTGAAGGAATATCCCCCTTATCCCAAACGTCGGTCATGAAAGTAAGAAACCCCATCGAGGAGTCAAAAAATATGTTCGCATACTGATCTAATCAGAACTGATGCAGTACACGGGGCAGAGTGAAGAAACGGGGGAACGGAGTAGAATGCCTAGCACCGGAATCCTCTCATATCACCCAACTCTCGCTTCAAAAGAAGAGCATCATTTTTCTGACGCAATCTCCGTCGAAAAGATGAGCAAGCGAACTCGAGTCCGTTAGCAGCGCCAAAAGGGAAGACATCCCTCCCACCACGGACAGCCATCAGGAGAGGGGCAAACATAATCGCCAAGGAAGGGAGAGAAAATAAACGGAAACGAATCCCAGCATGAAAATAACTTCTTAAAACAGCGGGAAGAGAAAAAAATGATAAAAATGAACCCAGGAGGGGGGTGGCCAAGATGGCCACTGGGCGCACGGAGAGAGATATCTCTTCAAAACGGTGGCGGCCACGATTTCTCCAACCCACATATCCACATTCTTCCCGCGTTGCCCCCTTCCCCGAAGATCGAGCAGCCAATCGACATCGGCGGATGGGGAAGGGCACCCAAAAATAAGGTGGGCTCGCACACACAACAACACTTTTTTTCGTGCGGTGAAAGAGAAAAAAAAATAGAAGAATCGTTGGCTGGGACTCGTTTCTTCGCGGTTTTCATTATCGCGGACGACACCAGAGGACGCCAGCGACCGCTGCCGACCCCGGGAGCGAGCTTCGCCGGCGGCCAATGTAGAGCGCTCCAAAGGAAGGAGAAACGAGGCCTGTCGAAACGTCCACCACCACTCCCATCCGCGCTTCGTCTATTCCTCCAGACTCAGCTAGCTCTCCCGTCGTGACCAGCAATAAGTGGCGACCACCGCAAGGTGGATCCGTCTAGAGTCCGACGAACGGTCCGTCACTCCAATGAGGTCGCGCGCGCATTGCCACGAGCTCGGGGGCTTTGGATTCCAGCACCGACTGGATTAACTATGCGGTGTCTATCCAGTGCTCTCTCTCTCTACACTGACTCGACGTTCAGAAACCCAACTTATTCCGTGAAGTGGTTTCCGGAGTATGTAGGAGCAAGTAAAGGTTCCAGGTGCTTTCGCGATGTCGAGGCAGAAAATGAGGGATTATTCCACGAAAGATACAACTACTCTTATCATCATATCGATAAATAAATTTCTTCGTCCGAGGAATCCACTATACTTGTTCAGCATCACCAAATATTTGTACTCATTCTGGCAGGCATTGGATGGTACTATGCACACCATTGGTTAGCAATCATACCTTCGGATAAGTAGTGGGTCACAAATAAGGAAAAGTAAGAAACCCGAGGATTGAATCTACGAAAAAATAATTGCTATAATACACGACACAAAGACCTTTACAGGGGGGATTAATGGGAAGCGTTCGGACAGCCAGCGCATAAAAGCGTCCACCGATAAAAATGAATAAAGTTAAAACGACCCGGTGATACTGGTTTCGCCACCAAAAAAACAAGGATTCATTCCTCGAGGAAAACATAAACAAGGGCCGAGGGTGCCCTGTGAAGAGGGCAGGGCGTCACCCGTAGACTGCCGACGCGTCCATAAAGTCCGCACCCGAGGAGAACGTAATTCGAGAGATGGCGGGGATACATACACACAACTGGAAAGCCTCAATTCCATTGACGACGCCTCGCTCCCATGAACCCATTGCTCGCATGCGGGCCGCACTCGAATGGGCCTGTTTGCCGCAGGAAACGAAACGAGAGATCGACAAACAAAAAAAAATTACAGAGGGCGACGATTCAGTCTTCTCTTTGCGATAAGTCGTTCCACATCCTTGGGAGCCTCGGAAAACAAGCGATAAAAAAAAGCCAGACGCACTCCCGCCCACTAAAACACATGACTCCGCAGAGTTGACTCTTGGAACTCTGGGTCGACTGCGACGAGTAGCTGGGTGGCATGAATAATGCCATGTATATGAGTCAGACTACCCGCTGATGAATAGAATACATAATACCAATACAGCTTTGCTGCAAGCAATTGAGAGACAACATAGAATTTATACATCTTAATCATGAATTCAACTAAATTCAGATTTGATAAATTCATGAAATATTCGGCGAAACTGGAATTATTACTCGAGAATCAAGTGTGTAAAGCGAGGGGGGTCTTACCAGACAACAACAAAATATTGTAACTGAAACGACTTTTATAGCTTCGAGCCATTAATAGATCCAACACTATGTCCACCCATTTCCACAATTAAACCCAAAGTAACAAGCTTTCTGACATCTCCTGCCACAGTTAGGGTTCTATCTCGGAATAACACGCGGAATCAAGAATGCAGCAGCGAAAAAGTAACGCACAGCCCACAAAATCATTGCAGCGATCGTTAAAAGAGAGATACCGCGAAATTCTAAATTGCACGAACCAACCCAATAAAAAAATTAACGGAAACACAAGAACGGCCAAGATAGACCAATAAACTCGGCACCTGACCCAATTCCCCGGAGAAGTTTCAAAAATGGTAAATTTTGCCTATCTCTGGCACTGTATCTGACGAAAAAAAGATTCTACAGGTCGTATATCCATTTAGAAGGAAAATGAAATGAAGGCGATCCAGGCGGAACGAGCTTATTACGATATGAGAGGGCACATAGAGTTATCCTACGCCATCCGAGACTCAGCACGCATTCAGCATTCGTTTGTCGAGAATGAAAACAGTGGTAACGGGGTGTATCACGTGACCGCTTTCGGCAGTCGAAGTTTTCGAAAACAGCTAACATCACAATTTCGGCATTATGGATGAGTAACTAGTACCAGTAATATATCCTTCAAGTAATGAATACCTAAATCCCACAGGAAACGACAAAAAACATCCACAGGAATAATGCAGGGCGACATCTGCGGTCGTTATCTTAAGCCTAAAAAATATAAAAGATGATAAGAGGACACACATCACCTCTATAGACACAGTCGTGGTACTTCGTCTGGACCGAGACGCATCATTTGAATGGCTCTGGACCGAAGAAGGGAGCGATCTTTCTGGTTTAAGGACGCCATCAAAAATAGTTTGCGGCGAGGAGTGCATTGGAGGAGATCGCTTCATTTATTCCTAGGCCGAGTAAAAGGTGAAGCAAGGAGGTCTCTTTCACAATTGAAATGAAGAAGAGATAAAAGAAAAAGAAAAGAGAGAAAGAGTCACAGAACCAACAGAGAGACGGCTAGAATGATGGGCTGGAAGGTCAAGAACCATATGGCAAGGATATCTAAGCAGTAATGCGATTACGAGCATTAATGGGATCCGTTTAAGAAGACAGACCGAGGAAAATCCGCTGAACGGCTGGATGCTGAAACTGACTTCAGGGACAGTGAACACAATTGGATTTGCCAGGAAAGACGCTCGCGTTGACCATGGGAGCGGGGGAGCATGACCTTTGACCGCAGCAGGAACCCACCCCGAAAATATATTGGCCACCACGACGGATGACCTACCACTGGGTCACGTCCATTGAAATTCATGAACGAAAAGCCAAGCATTAGCAGCACAGTACACCGGGAGGCATCGCGACACGATTTCGCGAATCCACTTAACGAGTGGCCTTGAAATTCTCCTTACGGTCTGCTCCGAAATAAAGTCCTCTCTCGAAATAGACCGGGCAACAAAAGCGATTTCCACCGCCGAGGTGTTCGGGCAGGGGAGCCATGCGGGGTAGGAGAGACGGTGAAAGACATGTACGTATAACTAGGGGCCACAAGCTTTCGCTGCGTTGCGAATGAAAAACTGACAGTTTTCCTCTCGAAGCCAACATTATAAGGCTAGGCATACTGCGGTCTTATATTCAAATTAGAGCCTCACTTCAGAGAATTGTCAACCTCCAACAAGATGGAATTTTCCGTTCTTGTTGGGAGGATAGTATAGAATCGACTAACTAGGACGATCAAGGCCGAAACCACACTGCCCAGCCTAAACGTGAATTACATACAAATTGACGACAAGTGGATCTAGACAAGAGAGATCGTAGCACAAATATTTCCTGGTAGCACGAAAACCAGAAAAACAAAGACAAGCCGAATGAATTAACTAATGAAGGGGCCAGACAAGCGCCACCGGAAAAAAGGAAGGTGAAAGAGAAACGGAGAACGAGAGGGAAGGTAGGGAGAGAGGCGAACGGGAGGAAAAGCAGAGAATGGACGAGAGGGGAGGGTTTGGGTAAGGGGGGAGGGTTTGGGTAAGGGGGAGGGGTTGGGCGTGGGCGGAGGGGAGGGCGAGGAAGGACGCGGTGACCCTGAAAACCCAGGGAAGGGCAAAGCGAGCACAGACCGAGAGAGAAAGAGGGATTTAGACGAGAGGGTTATTATGATGGGACAAGTCGCGGCGATGGAGGGAGATGATTTTCGTTCCAGCCCTTTCGTGGGAGGGGGGATTGTAAAGCGAGTGGGGGGGAGGAGCAAAATGTAGCAAGCGGGGAAGGGTTTTGAAATATCAATAGCTCGGCCGGGATGCAGCAGCTCGCCGGTTTTTATGTGAAGAAGGGGGTTGGGGAACCGGCTATCGCGTTGCTCGCTCGCCCTCGTCTGGCGGTGATCGGCCGTCGAAAAGGAAGGCGGATCGAATACTCTAGGCGCAGATGAGGGACGTACGGAGTCGTGAACGCACCTCTCCTCTTACTTTCTGAAGCATGCATGAGCTGCATTGACTGCATCAGAATTAATCGCCAAAATCAATATACAGAATTGTTGAAGTCGAAATGTTAAGCACCAAAGGAAACAAATCTGTGGTGTCCGGACGAGACAAACGCACTAGTCCTTGCTAGGCATAACGTGAACACATGTTATACCATAGTTATAAACAATTCCAATCCTCACGCAACGAAGTGTACGTCTTGGAATAGAATTTAAAAATTTACTCGAACAAGCAATAGAAATTGCGAATTGTTCATGGATTTGGAATACCCCTGCACCCATTTACTCGGTTTATGCTTCGCCAGCACTTTACCATTCGTGGTGTCTACTCCCAGTCTACATGCAAGCACGTCGGGTACTTTCCTTTACCCCTACTAACAAGGATTCCCATCTCTTGACAAAATATTCACCGCCCAAAGTACTAACAATCAATCTAGCATACTTTCGTTGCTTATGGTTGCATCTCCCCTAGAAATAAATCTAGTAATTTACCTTCCCCACCAAATCCGACAACTCCAAGGATACCACTGAATATCAATCGGGATATATCCTAACACTGTGACATAGATGGAAAATAGAGAGCATAAAATCCTCCAGTGGCCCCTGCAACGTGATGCGGGGGTTCCCTAACGAGGGTATAAAGGGCAGAAGTGAGTGCAGACTACGGCAGCAACGAGAGGAATTTTTTTCACCCTAATAAAAAGAGGAGAAGCTTCAATTGGCCGGGATGGAGTTTGGCGCGCGTATCACGAGTAGACACACATGTATTTTTATATGGCTTCCATATGTGCGCCAAGTTCGACCCCTTTTCTGGCTGCCCATCCCTCTCCCCCGTGAGATCCCCAATCCCCTTCCCCCATCTCTTGAGCCCCTAACCCCCCACTCGCCGTTCACGCTAGAAAAGTGAGAGTGATGCAGGGACTGTGGGGGTTCACGCCACCGTTAAAGCGCAACGTTCTCCAAAGCAGGACCTCGCCTTAAAGCGGATGGAGCGTTATCACGCGTCTTGTTCGCCAGAGTACTACCAGAGAACGAAACGCTCACCAGAAAGAAATGTTTTAAGGAATCTCAGGCAAAGATTAATTTCCTAGCATCAGTGCCCAATGTTAAATGGTAATTCATTACATAACGCCCCCCTCCCTCCTTAGATGGTTAACGAGCCCCTTCACCGTAGGGTCTTCTAATGATTATAAAACCAATACAATAGATGCATTAGAACAACCGCAAGCACGATACATATGACAGTTGGTTATTGATTATTAAATACATCTTTACACAGTGTAGTCTCGAAATCATGTTTCTCAGGTGAGTGATTGTGGTGGAGTTTTATTCAAGATTCAGTCAAATTCCTGGGATTCACTCAAGCTACGGCAGAGAACGAAGCAATAAAAAACAATAAGTAAATTCAATTCCATCAAATAAAGTGAAGCACTAATGACTATGCTTCACTGCACGTCCACGATTGACTCACAGCCTACCACACTACAACAGTAGTGAACTATAATTGCAGGAGGAGGACGGATATCACGGTTATCGTTTCACTAAACTAACCACAACTGACTGGTGGGTGTGCAAGCTCGCGCCCGGATTCATCCGGCAGTTCAAAAGAGCGAAAAGAGGGACATCTGGGAGGAAAAAATGCCGAACATTTCGGGTTCTGGAGGATGCGAAAGAAATGAGTGGGGAAGAACTATTCATCAATCGACGAGCGAGGCCATCCGTCACAAAAAGGGGGCTGTGATGAATAAGGGCCTTTCACTTTCCCTGGCAACAGCAACGAGCACTCACTATCAGCGAGAGCGCGTCCGTAGACCTGCGACGACCGCAGCGCCGTTCGCCGGCCGGCGCGGGCAAGAAATCAACCAGCTAGGAAGAGGAGAGCTATATCGATTCACCGGCGAAGCCTTCCAAAGGCCCACCGAGTGAGAGGACCCATTACCCACCCTCCCGAGCCCCCAGGGGCCACAGTCCTCCACCTATGCAAGGAACACAAACATCCACCACCGAATTAGACGAAGGGGAAATTAGGAAAGAGGGCTGGTCAGTATACAAGTGCGGCCACTTAATTTTCAACTCGGATGCAGAGGGCCTCCAACAGGGGTCGCTGCTTCATCCAGTCCTATAACATTGACGATTTCCATCATCGTGAGATAATGTCAACTTTAATAAGACGCGGGATTTTTTCGAATCTCCAAATTAAACTAAAATTTTAGGGTTATCTGTAGAAATAGCAAAATTAGGATGTTTCGCGCATGCAATCTTTTCTTTTAATCTTCATTCCCTTCCTCACGTATTATAAATCAAATATTGCCAAGCATACATTTGTTCAGTATCGAATAGTTCCCTGTAATAAATCATTTTTCTCTCCTTGATTACAAATGAAACAATACAGCCATAGAGGTGCACACATTAGCTCGTATAGAGTTGAAAAACACAAACATTCCCGAAATGCTGAGCGAAGCACCCGGTATTAGGGTGAGGAGGAAATGATAAGTGGATTCAGGGTATCAGCCAAGAGGAGGAGGGTGGAAAAGCGTCCCGTGGTTGAGGAAGGGGTGGGGGGGAAAGGAATCGAATCCCACTGGGAAGATCCGACGGGGATGCGCGGAAACGTTTGTCGAACGTTTTTGAAGGTCAAGGCCTACGCTTCCGGGCCTCGGACTACGGAGCGCCCCTCGAAGCGTGAACGAATGAAAAAGAATGAATAGGGAGAGAGATTGTGATCGAACGGGACGAGATACAGACCGAAGCACGCGAGTCGCAGTTGGAACAGAAGAGAAAACTACGCTTTCGAAAACGGGAATTGTCCCGAAACGCGGGAGGAGTGAAGTTAGTTCGTGTAGATATGCCGTTGGCGATCGCAATTGATTACCGACCAACGCCAGGGACCCGGAGGTGTGAGAGTAAAAGACGAATTAGCACGCACACACACCAGGATGAGATGGAAACAATTCTACATCTACATAATACCCTGCAAGCCACCATAAAGGTGTGTGGCAGGGGGTAACGGTAAATTATGACGGCTGTAATAAATAACAAGACTACTTCCTCCCACATCTCACCTTCCACTCCACGCCTAGGACTTTGCTGGGCTGATTACGTCTGCCGATCCCGAGAAAGTGTCCGCACACCACTGCCAACCAGTCGCGAAATTGTTTGTCCGCTCGGCCGAGGTCGGACAGGGAAGGCCTCGCAAAAATATCCGAAACCTTAAAACAGCGGAACAACGAAGGGCGCGGGGGGTTGACGATGAGTTTGAGCCAAACCATCGGGGAGAACGTTAGAAATGAACACTATAAAAAAGGTCTCACGGAGAGAAATAAAAAAAACTTGGGATTCGTCCGAACTTTAATGATGATATAGATGCTAGTGCTTGGCAAGGCTGCTTCCAGGGGCTATGAAGATTACATTCCAGGAGAGGAATCGATGCGCCTGCCTCCTCATGAGAGTAAGACAACTTAGGGGGCGTTAGGAACTTAGGGAGACTTTGGGAGAGGGCTTCTTGGTAAGAAGCCAAATACAAGGCGTTGCTACGGAGTCAGACCTTCGAAAAATGGAGAGAGACCAGTAAAGAGAGGAAAATATCGATATGGCCTGTTTCGAAGAAGTTTGTACCGCCGCTCATCTAGCAGACTCAACATTTTTCGCACCGACAAAAAGATCAATAAACGCCCACCTATCAGTCGGGCGAAGGAATAATGATGTTTCCTTTCTTAGAGTGGGCCTTGAGCAGTGAACGTGACTTCTTGGGCAATAGTAGTTAATTGGTGTGAGGGATGCGAATAACACACTAGCCCTCTCAGCCACCCATGCGGAAAATCGCCTGCGTCAGCGCGTCAAATCAAGTTCTCTGAAATACGGACTTCCGTTACTTTCTCAGGCAAACTCTTGAATTCTCAGAGCTGCTAGTGAAGAGCGAGGGATAAAAGAATATAAAAGCGGTAACGATTACATCTCGGAGATTAACGATTACTAAGATGACACAAAATACATTCTTGCAACAGAATCATAAAGTGTATGAATGCACAACGTATTGTACTCAACCTCAGATTAAAATGAGTGCTTAAACCTGAATTTTTTTCATCCCTTCGTGGAAGAACATTACCGAGGGCAATTCGCAGCTCAACATTGCGGGCAATATCAAAATGCAGTCATAAAGCGGCCACCTACGAAAGCTCAGGGAACTTTCCAACCCTCGCCACTACGGCAAACGAAAGAAGGGGATGCCCAATATCGAGAGGACGATTATGCGAGAGAAAACGTTAATTCCGCCTCTCCAAGCAAACGGACTTGCACGCTCGCAGCGCTCGGAGGATTTTCAACGCCTTTCCCCGAAATATTCTCGGAGGGAATGTAAAGAGAGGGGTTGGGAGAAGCCACGCGCGCAGCCCTCATGAACAGGGCGGGAGGGAGGTCTCTCGCGGGAAGTATATTCGGCACGTACGCGGGGAGGGGGAGATTTTTTTCAGGGATGGAGGAGTGAGTGACTGAAGGGGTGAAAGTGACATTCACGTGGAAAACTCCCAAGAGTCCTCAAAGCGGTGGGGGGCGGCGGCGTCGGGATCGAAATCGGCGGGAGGGGTAAGCTGCCGCCGGGATTTGAAAGGGGGACTGCAGGACGGTCTCAAATGCGAGCGGGGGAGGGAGGAACTAGGAAAAAAAAGTGGACGGAAACAATCCGCAGTGCAGCGGAGGCCCCCCCTATTGCAGACGTTTCGGAGCCAAGGGCATTAGGTAGCTGCCCGAAGAGTGTAACGCAGATGAGTTGGGGACGTCTGGTGAAACACCATGCTACCAACGAGGGGCAATGTGAACGAGACGTTTCACGTCCACTCCAGAACCTCAATCCGTTAAATAAACGCCGCTAACACAATCAGAAAGACGAAGGGATCACACGATTTTTCCGAATTTCTGCGTCAAATGTGATGTGGACAATCAAATACCTATTTAGGGAAAATATCACTTATTAATGGCTATTCTATCACTCAAGGGTAGATTTTGATTTCAGAACGCCGTCTTGGCTAGCAAATGAATGTAACTTTACAATATTTTCCTTCTCAGCTCGAGAAAGAAGGGTTGTCACGGATATTTTTTTATTTATTGTTCCTCGAATAACAAATTAAACAAAATGTTTTAAGCATTACTTATACCAAAATTGAGGGACATAGGTTCCCCTTAGGATAATATCCTGTTTGGGGTTAACCGACTCTTCAACAAACACGATTAAATAATTGGAAAAAGACAGAAAAAACAGAAATTTTTACTTATCTATTCGTTAATATAAATTAGAACTTAACAACTATTATGTAACATTATACATAATAAATATTACTGATTTCTTTTGAGCAACTATTCCACCTCTTTTTCTTTCAAATAACCACCCCTTCACATATTTTAAATAAGTCCGTTTACAGGGCAAGATCGAGATGACATAAGAAAATTTAAGCCGATCCCGAAATCGGACTAAGGAACGAGCCGATATATCCCACGGAAGCACTCCCCAACGCGGAACTAATCGATGGGAGTGGAACGGTGAAGAGAATCGCTGCCCTCCGGAGAGAAAGGAGCCAAATTCTAGCCGAGCGCTGCACGGTGATTTATCGGAGAGGAATAAGGAACCAAGGGTAGGGGAGGAATCCACACCCTGCACTTCCGGCCGATAAAAGGGGATCACGGGAAATAAATTAAAAAAAAAATCGCGCCTCATAGATGAGCGTGCACTCATTTTCTCTCTGGATGAGACATCGGGACTTCACGCCGGTGTTGGACGAGGGGGACGGGGTTCGAGAGGAAGATCCACGATTAATCACGCGGACTGAAATAGACGGGGCCAGCAGCCGCGGAGTGATTCTTGGGACGGATGGAAATGGAAGGAGAGCCCCTCGCGTCCACCTGGCTCGCCAAGAACAAGGTCGTTCCAACTTGACGAAACGGCGGCGGTTGGGGAAAAGTAAGAACTGGCGCCCTGATACTTCAGGCGGAGGTGATAATGAGGAGTATTATCACCGTTTAACGCTGCTTTCTCTCACCACCTTCTCTACAGAAACTGCCACAGAAAGGAAACACGATCCAACATTAACAGATATTCTAAACTACCGCGATGAAATACAATTAGGGACACGAATAGCTGTAAACAAATCCAATAGCAAAAATACGAATGGATATCATAGGTAGTTGCATGTTGGTATACGGAATTTTAAGTCAACCCAACTAACAGCTAGTTTTAGCATGATTGCTTCGCTGGTATTATCATTTTTTAAATTGTAAAGTTTATACTCACTCAATGATTCAACCCGAAGGTTGGTTTTGATAGGTGAGGGTAGAGCTCACCCCGGACTAAGCCACAGGCGTGTGAATTTCACACATTCAGGGTAGGGGGGCCATTTCCTTTCCCTAGACCACCTCGCCAGAGGATTTTTCGCTCGCGGGCGTCCAAAGGCTTCACCCGGATTTGAACCCGGGACCCTTCGATCAATAGCCAAGCGCTCTACCCACTAGGCTACCACGCTCCCAGAAAAAATTATACCAGGTAGTATATTAAACGATTATTACTAATCCTTTTTATGCATGATATGTAATGCATGTTTGGTGTGAATTCACCCCCTGCCACACACCTTTATGGTGGTATGCAGGGAATTATATAGACGTAGATGATAAAGTATTTAGTCTCCACTATTGAGTCGCTATCACACACCTCACCATAATAGGAATGTCTTGGTAGATCCGTACTTCCTAACAAACCTTGCAAAATACATACAACTGGTGGTGAATGAATATGAAGCTATTCTTTATGCGCTCAGATAGGAAAGGCTTAAAAATATATAGGTACAAAAACGTAGTGAAGAAGTGAAGAAAACTGGTGGTGAATGAATATGAAGCTATTCTTTATGCGCTCAGATAGGAAAGGCTTAAAAATATATAGGTACAAAAACCAGTGATATAGTGCGGAGTCTTTCATCTGTGAATTGACGCTAAGAATCTCTTAAAAAAAAGGAGGTAGAACGCGAAATCAACTTCCCTTTACCATTCCTAGTTCTCGTCCACTCGGCGCACGCGTGCCACTGCGAATAGCTAGAAGAGGAACGGGGGAGAGGACGAGCGAATCAGCTGAAAGGGAAATTCACCCAGGAAGGGTGGTGGGGGTGGAATCAGATTCCTTCGCAGAACGACGCGAGGTGATACGAGCCAGCTGGGCGATTAAAATAAACACTCCGGAAAAAGCAGTGGGGAATTCGCGTCAGGGTTGGAACTTAAAAAAAGAAAAAGAAGCCGGAGCTTCTCGCTTGTATTTTTAGTACTTTAAAGTTGATTGGGAAACCCGGCACGGACGGAAAAAAGCATTGCGTGAACTCTCGCCGACAGAAACCGAGGCGATTTACGCATATTTGCACGGAGAAGCGTGGGGGATGGCGCGTCTCTTTGCATTCTCTTAGTGTATAAAAAATAAAATCTCGCCAACATACATGGTAGAAATACGATGACCACAAAAATGAACAGAGTGATTATGCAACTTAGCTCAAGGACGAGGCGAGAGAGACAAGGATGATGGCGTGATAAGAAACTGGTGCTCTTGCGAAACCATTGCCAAAGCGATAGAAATACATCCATCTCGCGGTGGTCAGTACATTACTTATCCTCCTCCTGGGATAACTACACTTGACCATATTGGGAGTGACAGGGCAACGACAAACTTCGATTAGGGGACCAATTACACTACTCTCGAGTGTAACTAGTGAAGATCCGCGCACTCACATTGCTTAGTTTAACTCAGGAATAGTCTGAGCCGTTACTGCGTAAACTGACGCATCACTATACATGAAAATTGAACTTTTTGAAGACGATAAAGAACTTAATATCTTGAATACGTAATTCACAGGGTCTACGTCCCGTCCGCACTGCAATAGACTTAATAGAATCGCCTGGCTGAAAAAGTCTCAGCACACAATGAACTAGAAAACTTCTAATGAAATGGCTGCTCAGGAAAGCTTTGACCTAAGAAAACCACTCCCATCTTCGGATAAGGTCGGATCTACAAATGGAAATCGTGCCAATCTTTATGAATTAAGGACGACTTCGGAAGCCATTCCTATATGAATGAATAGCATGACTTTTTTATAATGTTTGCGAACAACCGAGTCAATGGGGGGTCATATTTGTATTTCATTCGTCAATAAATTGCCTAACACCATTTCCTCAAGAAGAATGCTACCGATAATTATGAAGGCATGGAGAAACATCGAATTTCTGGTAGGTACCTGTACAATTGTTGGGGCTGCGAATGAAACAGACGAGCATGAACCGGTGCTGGCTAGACAATGAGGGTTATTTTTGACCCCCGTCGGTGTACAGGAACGGTTAGAAATTAGGCTAGATTGCCGAGGTGGGCCTGCCTAGGATGACAGTCGATGAATCCCAGCGCTGGTTTCGCTTGAGCACGTGGGTGTGGAGTTGCGTGGTTGCGAATGACGAGGGTCCTCCTCCTCTAAATCGCCCCCAATTTGCGTAAGAACCCCGCGCGGAATTAGAGATACAGCGCCAACGCGAGCGCCATCGTGAAAAAAGAGAACGCCTCGCTCTCCTCAATCCTAATTGGCGCGGGCGCGAAAACAAAACAGCATCGCGCGACCGATGATCCGACCAATGGGGAGTCGGCCGATGGTGGGCGCGTCCTAATGATATGCGCATATCCTCTTGTCGAGTTAGAATCACCGTGAGAACAGTCGAGAGTCACGATCCGCCGCGGCTCTCCCTAAACGAACAAATAAAACACTAGGAAATGACGATAGCGATCGAAAACAGGACGGGACACACGGTCGTTCGATTGCTCGCACGAAAACAATTGACGGAGGCTGGAATCGACAGAGAGGAGAGGATTCCGCCGCCAGGGTCCTTATATCGACTCGAGTCGTTCGTGTCGAGAATGACAATCGAATGGCCAAAATTCACATGTCACCACGACTTCAACGAATCCGCCGCTCACTAAGTTCAAGAGAAATTTGAAAAATAACTCTCTCAATATCACAAGCGAATCCATGGCATGTCTTTGGGACGACTGACCAGCTCATCACCACAAGATTAAAGAGGCAGACCAGCACGTAAACACCAACGAAGCCTAATGCGCGACCGCACTGTAAGTTGTATCGCAAATCACTCATGTTAATGAGTAAACATTTCTTTTCTTCCTCCATGCCGAACACTCGCCACGAACTGATAAGAAAGGAAGGGACACCCACTGGAGACGAAGAAGGATTCGAATTGCCAGTGCATTTACAATACTGATTTGATCGATTGATTGAGCATGTTCGAAGGAGATCAAAGCAAAATCACCTTAAAGTCGTTTAGATCCCCCCCCCCCCTGCCACACACCCTCGCGGTGGTATTACGTAGATGTACATACATGACTCATTCCTCTTCTTCCATCCGACACTCACCACATTCCACCCCCAGGCTGTGCCCTAGAGGAAGAGCTGACCTCCGACCAACAGATACTGTCCCCTTAGGCCGGGGGAAGTGAGTATTCAATCCTCACCTATTTATAACCTCTATTCCCGCGAAAAATCGCAAACAGTTCCCTTGACTCGATTCGTGTCCATGCGGCAAGCTCACGTATCTCAACAACCTGGACGAATCACGGTGAAAAAAACAGCCATCTGACACACGAGACGTTTCGATGACTTTCCTCGCCGGCTACTTCCAACGGATTACGTACCGGTGAGTGGAATTCAACGCGGATGTAAATGTTTTAAATCAGGTGACTGTACGAGACGTCCTTTCCCGGAATTACTTCCTGGCTGAATCATCGTCAATCCAAATCGACACGATGAGACTTCCTTTGAGAATTGAAATGTGTAGATTTTAAGGAGAAGGGGAGAGGCAATTGGGCGAAACGTTCAACGAAATAATGACCTCGACATGGAAGTTTCGACTCTCGGGAACTTTCCCCAAGCCGGGAAACGGAGGTGAGAACACGGCCCGGATGAGAGTGGGGAAGAATCGAAGAAGCCGGGATTCACGGAAAAGCCTGGAGCGGTGGAAGCACGTCTGATGCAATACACGGCAAGATGCCCGTAAGCTCCCAACAAGAGAGGAATTCCAAAGATGAGGAGCGAGGACTGGTCGAAGATATTTTTCCGCCACTGGTGGGTTGATCGTTTACAGTATGTATAGACGGCACTACCCTTCAAAACTTGAAAAGGGCAAGGGTTCTAAGAATACCAGAATGCAGAGCGCTTAAGAAAATCAATAACCTAATACAGAAAAAGCGGATATAACTCATTATTCCAAGTGTGGATGAAGGATGGAAATTTGTGTTTAAACTAAGAATCTCGATAAACATTAGGAAAAGTAAGCAAGCCTGACAGTTTATACACTAGTTCAACTTGAAACACGGAAACAGAAATCCACAGCCAAGCTGGAACCGAGGTTTTCTCCCGAAAGCAGGTCATGCGATGGTATGAGCAAGCAAATTCGGATAATTAATGGCAGCTAAAAGTAATTACGTGAAGCCACCATGTCAAACAAAATGCCACGATTAACCGAAGTGCACGTCGTTAAAAAATAAAAAAACTGCGAACAAACAGTGAAAAAGAGAACGCCTCACGACGGTTAATTAAACTCAAACCTCCCCACTTCCTATCCTCCCCCCTCCCTAGACTATGAAAAAAACGGGTATTCGGACAAGGGCGAGACAATCGTCCTCCATCACGAATCCGAAACAACAATCGGATAGCGACAGCTAGGCGGCCACTTATGAAAAGAAGCTGTGGAGAGAGAAGGTAGGTCACGGACACTTCTCCGGAGAGGATTTTTTCCCGCAGGGGGCAACCACCCCGCTCGGCGACCTCCCATGCCAACCAACGAAGTATGACGCAACGGCGAGCTAGAAGGAAAAATGAGAGCCCAGCATGCGATAGACCGCGAAGCGAAAAATTTTATTAGAATCGAGGGAGGGGGGGGGGGGAAGAAATAGAAGACAATTTTCGTAATCCACGGAAATAACCAAAGACATTCGTGGGGATAAATCCTTTTTCATAACTAAAAATGAAAAAAATTAAACCACTTCTTCCGTCCTGGCCTGGAAGTTGGTCGATACCAAAGCACGCGACGCTATTACCGCGGGAGATAGATACATTATTAAAAGGGGACAAAGAGATCATTGCCGCCCCAGATCTTTTCGGGAAGAGGGTCTCACATCTCTCTTAATAATGCTTATGAATGAAGAGCACTTGGAAAAAAGACGATTCGGACACCTCCCTGCCACTGCTCCTTCGTAATGATCGAGAGAAATCGCTCGGGACAAAATGGCGCGTTTTATAATTCCATTCCGAGAGTCCGGCGGCCGGTGACCCACATTCAACTCCTCAGGCGAAGGCAAGGCGTCACCGGTGGTGTGAGGGAAGCGCTTACTATGCGAAGGGGAAATGAGGGAGGGGGAGACGCTGCTGCGGACGGGCGTATGACTAGAAGCCGGAGGAGATCCAAGACTGATACCAACGCTCGAGAAAAGGCAATGGCATCGGCGGCGGAAAGAAAAGTTTTCGCGGGAGAAACGGGATGTGGGCAACGGAGCGGAATATGGAGGAAAAGTCGACTAAGGACACGCAAGGCACGGGCCCGAGGGCACTAAAGTAGGAAACGGAGGGTGGGGGGAGGGGCCCGCGAAAAGACAATCACTCCCGGTAAAAAAACTATTGCTTGTCATCACCAGAGGAAAGACAAACGCGAAGACTCATCTACATCTAGGCAATTAGGGATATGATTAGCATAGGTAGTTGCATCTTGTTATAAGGACTAAGCTAACTCCACAAACAGCTTATTTTTGGATGCTTTCTTTGCTATTTTTTTAAATAATGAAGTTTAAACTAGAATATAATTACCAATCCTTTTTTATGAATGGTATTTAACGCATTTTTAGTGTGAATTCACGCCCTGCCACACACCTTTTTAGGTGGCTTGCATGTTATTGTGTAGATGTACACTGCAGGCCATTGCGAGGGTGTGTGGCAGGGGGTGAAGATCAACAAACGTGCATTATTTACATGCAACGCCATGGAAACATGATAGATAACATATGCAGATGTAGCCTCAGTCGCGTCAATACTTTAAGCGGATGTCTTTTTAACCAGGCTTAAAGACACTAACAGGAATCTTTCTACGACAAAGAAGGAGGACGTAAGCTATAGGACACTCGAGCTTCTTTGAAATCGATTTAAGTTTGGCAGACAGAACTCTTCCCTCGCATATTGCCTACAACACCTCGCCCCCGCGGATTCGTCACCGGAAAAGGCGATTCTAGCATATTTTTCAAACCCTATCCAACTGCACGAGTTACGGAGGCCAGCCCGGTGAGACACACATGAACGCCTCACAGACAAATAAGGACCTCACGCACGCAAGTCTTGGGGAGAAAAATGTTTAATGGGTCAGCCCGAAAACTCGCGTCTCCCAAGGTCTCCACAACTGAGGAGAGAAGCAAGACCCAGCCGACCACGGTTATCCCTTCCATGCGTCCTCATAGGAGGAAGACGGGCAATTAATACGTGCACACCGCGCGTCTCTCATTTCGTGCGCGACGACCAAAGTCGTGTCGAAACGCAGCAGCCGTCTCGACACCTCCCACCCCCAGGTGACGACACGGGGAGAATATGCGAAATGTGAGTCATTAGGACGAATCAGGAACCTGACGCAGGACAGGGGCATCGGAGTAGGAAATCAGGCGAGTAGTACAGGAGGATGCAGTTGGTACGATACAGTGACGCAAAACAGGACGCTAATGGTAACCTAACCGGAATTCTCCAGGTAATTAACAAATCTCTATCTCCATCGACTGACTACACCGCAAGTCACCTCGAGAGTGTGTGGCTGGGGGTTAGTCATCCCCAATTATCATCATTGGAAGCAATTTATCGGTAACCTAGGATAATTCACAATTTTTCTTTCATACATAAATAACATAAACGTGATCAACAATAAATGAAGAGATGAGAGTGTTTATGAGCATTACTGAAAAAGCTATTTCATCATTAACTATACGATACGAAGGAAGGCAATGATCAGTAGCAGCAGGTTAAAATCTCGAGGCAAATAAAACGGTTAAGAATGCAACAAAAATGACTCAAAATGACAGTCAAAGTTTGGAGAATAATGAAGAGCACAGTACCAATAGTATTAGAGCAACATCACGTGACTTTAACATCTATAACGAGGAAAGAGAAACAGCTCGTCCCTCTACGGGAGGCGACAGTCAACTCACTCGGTCGATGAACTCGCCCTCGAGCCGAGAGAGGACTCTCTCTAGCTGGAGGTGGCAGAACTATCCGAGAAGTAGCGCACGCATTGAGTGGGACGTGCCTCGACTCCAGAGGGCGCTCGTCGAAACGGGAGATCGAACGTCTTCCCGCTTAATCG
This sequence comes from Platycnemis pennipes, assembly GCA_933228895.1. NCBI lineage: Eukaryota > Metazoa > Arthropoda > Insecta > Odonata > Platycnemididae > Platycnemis > Platycnemis pennipes. The sequence goes on along the minus strand of OW121854.1, from coordinate 117,695,206 downwards.
ATCATCAGAGGCAATCGCTGCGCCTAAGGGCGAGAGGTCCGATGATGACACAAAGCCGGAGTCCTTATAAACTATCGATGCTATAAAATGACGTGAGCGAAGAAGCTGTTAGATACGTTTCGAAGCGCTTGGACATGAAACTTCTTTGGCTTAAGGATGAATAAAAATTGGAAGAGACATCGTATTTCATCAATGGCTATCGTACATCAATGGCTATCAACACTTATCAATTCGAGATCGCAATTAACAACATACAACTGACATGGCACCACTGAACATTCACTGATGGCTAATGTCCGACATACTATAGATATGGGCGGTAATATTGTGACACGAGATCACCGATACATTTTCAACGCTTGGGCAGCTCTGCAATCAGCAAATGGGTGCTGATGAGATAATACAGCGAAAGAAGAGGTGCAAACAATTACCACCCAAGAGTGATAGCTCCAACAATGCTTCCCGGTATTACACTTCCTCCATCTCGGATTCGATCTAGGTTTTCTAAATATAAGTTGGGTCGATCGTCAAACAGCTACGAAATCCCACCAAGGTACTGAGATGTGACACGGGGCAAATCTTCCAAATACTACCCACGACAAGGTAGATGAAAGACAAGGTCCTACAGCCAGGGCGTAGAATCATGGCACGTAGCTAAAAACACGCCAGGGAAATGCAGATAAATATATTTTGTGAAAATCTTACAACCAGTAATCAATCCAAAACTTTGTAGACAGCGCGTATACGGTGATTTTCACACCCTGCCACACACCCTAGCGGTGGCTAACTGAGTATTGAGTACACGTAGATGTAAAATGAACGGGGACGGCTAAAGAAAAAACAGTGGGAAACCTCCTCACGGAGGACACCGCTGACCAGCCACGCTTCGTGAGAAGACACAGATGGGGGGAATGCAATGACAGAAGTTACTTCTTGAAAAAACTCCACCGTTCAAGGCAACCGATTCGCTTTCTCGTTTCCCCGAAGAATTTCCCTCGGGCCCCAACTTAGAATTAGTCACACGAACGAACATATCCCGCCACGGTTTTATAGTTAAATAGACTTCCAGAAAGGCAAAGGAAGAAAAGAACCATTTTCACGCGGTGACGGAAGAGCGACCAAGGAAGGGAAGCCTTGGTTGCTTCGGGAAACACCCTCGTGTCATTCACGGCCCCCGTCCACGCTTTTCACCGCGGAGGAGGCGAAAAATGAAAATCTCTGAAACATGGGCGCTTGGCTATCGTACGAGCTCCCACGCTCTCTAACCTCAAGGTAGTGAGACCAACACTTTTAAAGTGTTTCTCCGCGAAATTTCAAGGTGATTGAAACGATAACGACGCCAACTGTCACGCTGTTAACTGGAGCGGAGATGGCAGGGCTAAACCGCAAGAACACAAACGGTACGCAACATGAACAGGGCGATTTGAACCGATACTAGGATAAAAATTATAAACAAATAACCAGGATACTATCATAAATCTGAGTTCACTCAGCTCGACATCAATCCTTTGCCCCGAGTAGGTAGGGGAATACGACGAAAAGGTAAATTCCAAGACAATATTCTAATCATGACGTTAATAACATTTTGTGAACTCCCGAACAATTACGGTGGACTGCACCATGAGGATAAAATTAGGAAAATTGATTGCCGAACAGACATATTTGAATGTCCTTATTTCCTTGTAGCATTAGGGATATTAAGTTTGTACTAGAATATAGCTACTAATCCTTTTTAGGAATGATAGATCCCTGCCACACAACGTTATGGTGACTTGCAGGGTATTATGTAGATGTAGGCCTGAGATAACATCGAAAAGAATCTTCTGGAGTTAATAAGTATAGAAGTATACATCTACATAATACCCTCCAAGCCACCACAAAGGTGTGTGGCTGGAGGTGAATTATTTTAGAATAAATTTCGTTTCTAGCTTAAACTTAATATGGTAGACTGGACCATAATCACAAAATTAGAGAAATTGATTGCCGAACTGACAGATTCAAAATGTCCTTTTTTCCTCGTACAATTAGGGATATGAATAACGGTAAACATATCCAGTACGAGTGTAGCAATGGATAACATTGGTAGCTGCATGTTGGTATAAGGACTAAAAGCTAACCCTACTGACAGCATGTTTTTTCATGTTTGCTTTGCTATTTTTATCTTTTCTTAAATGGTGTAGTTTAGAACAGTATATAAATACCAATCCCTTTTTATGCATGGTATGTAGTGCATGTTTGGTGTGAATTCACCCCCTGCCACACACCTTTATGGTGGCTTGCAGGGTATTATGTAGATGCAGATGTAAACTTTGTAAACTATACGTTGAAGACAAAGGTTTAGGGATAAACAGAACGGCATGAAGACCACTACATTTTACCCCCTGCCACACACCCTCGTGGTGGCTTGCAGGGTATTATGTATATGTACATCATCACCGCAACCGATATCATATGGATTTCTCACGACCGTAATTCCTTTATCTCGGCCCTGGGATTCAAAGCGGGAAAGAAAACCACACGAAGGCCCGCTAAGAATGTGATAACAGCAGAGTTCGAGAAGGACCACGAGGGGCGCAGCGAGACGATGAATGACAGCAGAATGGGAGGGGGGAAGACAAACAAGATGAGGAGAGCGAAGGGATTGGATGGGTGGGAAGGAAGAGGGCATCACACATCAAACCATCGAATAATATCCCCCGAAATAGCCACCCTGTCTGCGCGGGTGGCGCCACTACAGACGGGAGGGGGGAGATAACAAAGGCTTCTCCTTCCTCCTTGAATAGATCCCCAGCAGAGGGACGGGGCAATGTCCCAATACATTCCCCCCCCCCATCCTCGTGTCCACACACAACGGATTCGGGATGGGACTACACTTCCGACCCCCCCCCCCCCCTCATTTGCAAATATACAAGCGCTTCCCTCCCCCCCCCGCCCCCCCCCCCGTTGAGGATGTCACAGAGCCTACGACTCCTCCCAGAGCGAAGCCGTTGCAGTGGCGGAAATTTCCGCCGGGACCCATTCGCAAACGCATATACGAACTTACCAGTACAAAACCACCGCCCACGAACTCGGTCCAAGCGAAAAATGAGCTTCTCACGCATTAATGAACGCAAAGTGCTGAACATGACGAGTAGGGATAGATCGTCGTACCGTGAACACTCACTAATGTGGAGATGCTAACCATATAGCTGCATCTGACCCTATTATCCAACAAGTTTCCATGCAGCAGGCTAGTTGAATGCCAATAGTGCAGATTTGCTGATCTTCACCCCCTGCCACACACATCCGCGGTGGCTTGCAGGGTATTAAGTGGATGTAGATAAGTAAATAGCCATTGACTCGCGCTATGAGAGAAAATGTTTTTCAATACCAGACTCATCACACATCGCAAGCAATATATTTGCTGGACAGGGAATAGGGTGACACTATCTTAAGAATAAACGCCAGCTCCATCACCTGGGATTTGCGGCAAAAGCGAAGGATTCCCGCCTCCACCCCCCCCCCCCCCTATCTCGAACGACTTATCTCAGAACAAACAACGCTGACACAATTTCTCAGCTTTCTCAAGTGGAGCACTCGACAAAAATATACGATAAAAAAAGATGGGGCATACATTAAAAAAACTGGCAAGAGTAAAAGGCATGCGTTGAAGCAGCTGCTGTCGCACATCCCAGGGTTTTTTTTGTCATTCTTTCGCCCCCCTCCGTCCTCAGGGGAGGTTTACGTTATTTCGCGTACGCGACGCCGACGACTCTGGTGGAAATTTCCATGACGAAAGGACCACCCCCCTTATCTTCACTTACTTTCCCCACCGCCCGGGCAACCCCCTCCATCCGTGCACGAACATTCCGATGCAATTATATCGATCGCACGGGGCTACCTGCCCTCGCGTACAACCCCCGGCCACCGGCCCTTCCGAGGATGACTAATGGGCCAAACCTGGGGGCACTGAAGCCAGGGGGGGCGTCCGGATCACAACGGGGTGGACTTCAACCCAGGAATCGAGCTAACGACGTCCACTGAAGGCATTAGCGACCTAAGACCCGCGAACTCCTAGTTAAGGAGCTCAGCAGAAGCGCCCCGCCACTGCATATTGAGAAGCCCCTGCATACGAAATAGTAAAAACGACTCCTTTCGAAAACCCATTTGCACAACACTTAAGCCCTCTTTTGGAATGTTTAAGGATTCATACAGTTGAGGAACGCAGAAGTTGTAAGGGATGAACTAAATTCATGAAGCTCATCGATTTGACTTGAGAAAGCGTCTACAAAAATATTCTATCCGGTTGATCAACCAACCTCAAAAAGGGACAGCGAAAAATGCGACCTCCCAAGCAGACGATATGAAAATAAAATATACGAGCCCTGATGGCCTAAGCCTTTGTCCGTGACCATTTCCGGAACGAATGTGCGTACATTAAGATTACCTGAAAGCTAAATAAATAAACATCCTAGAAACATTTGCACGCCCCATTTCGCTGACAGCATTTCACGGGTGGACTAAATAAAAAGGCAAATCCCACGCTGAGTATGTACACGGGGAACCGGGAGATGTCCGTCAAACGATCCACAACACTTCCGTCCGACTTTCATGCTGGGGACACACCCCCATTACTCCTCATTTTTCGAAGTTCATACAGATTGAACGCACTCAAACCCCTTCGAAACTCCTCTTCACCCGAGCTACTAACCGAAGATGACCGTCGGAGCTCCCGTTACACGGAAACAGGGGCACGACACTCTGGCACGGTCAGCTCATGCGACCGGCCAGTCCGCAGACCGCTAAAGAGGTTCGCTCAGACACGGGAGGTTGTTCGCTGGGGCGATTTCAAGAAATCAACGTGTTTGTGTGTGCGCGTCATCTTGTACGCAATTATATCGCACAGAAAGTAAAGCCCAGACTCATTAAAATGGGCAGGCATTGGAACAGCTAAGGGATCAAACAAATGAAATTGATAAACCGCGCAAATTAACGCCACCCCCCCCTCCCACACACCTCTATGGTGGCTTGCAGGGTATTATTAAGATGTTGATTAACGTCTTAATTTATAGATATCTGAATTGAGCATATTCACACGTACCACCCTGAGATGATTCGGCCCAATTACTTGAATGAAAACGAACGATTCACAGTATGATCGAATCAAATGACCCACTACGCACCAAAATGAAGGACAGAATATTCTTTTATAATAATCGATTGGTCAAGTCTCACGATTTTGTCTGCTTACTAAAAGGGCAAAACGAATTTAACTTCCCTCGTTTTGAAATCGATAGATTCGGCCATAACATTGTAAAAATTCATGCTGAATGAGAAGATGCAACCAATAATATCCCCATTTTCTTTAACTCTAGGGAATTCAGAAAATTCCCGAACCTTATGCTCACGAGGTGAGAACGACAAAGACGAATGAGGACCGGAAAGACCGATTCATAGCGGTATGCACAGATGAACTCATACTTGAAGGCGTTCCCCAAAATACACTCAGAAAATGAATGACTGTCCGGGACACCAGAAGGGAAAAACCTAGTTGCAAATGCTGAGGCAATTATCCATCCGCAGTATGAAAATGATTTCAATTTAAAAAAGCTTCCGCGTGGTAACATCCCAAGTATTAGAACGGATGACGAAATACAAATTGCGAAACCCATGAGTCAATGCAACCGCAGACGAGATCCAGAGACGTCTGGCACGGAGGAAATGTGAAGGATATGTGAGCAGGAAGACCACAGCGCACTACAGGATAGGGATTGACCGCCGGTGCGAGATAGGGAAATTCAGATTCATGTCCCTCCATCCCTCGCGGTCCTCGTTTTATGTAAGCGCGAAAGCAGCCGCGGATTATTTTAATAGAACTTCCAAGGAATGGATGATCACGGGATTTCCCATCAACACGATAAGAAGCCTAATACAAAGCGATGCATGACAGAATCAACGGTCTCCATTTCAATTTTTTCACATCCCCGAAACTACTAACCCATGCATGGTAAGTAGATACAGATAAAAACATGTAGTCAAACGTCATTAAAACCAATAATCCTTTATTACCACGTACACACTAACCATTCAGATGCTAATATTTTCCACTGCTCAGAGATAATATTCACAGCACATTGCCGATTTTGAAATTTAGGGAATAAAAAAAATAGTTTCAATCCATATTTAAAAGTGGTAGGCTCATCAGTATTGCCGTATTAAATCTGTAGACAAGGGATCACTAGATTACAGTAACCCAAATCACTTCGCTACATACAAACGATGAAATAGTTCTGAGACCGAACGCAATAAAATGCAATTCCCATTTCCTTGTCGTTACAAGCGAGCAAAGAAATGTCTACCCCTGCATAATATCCTAATAATTTAAGACAAGGGTGTGTGGTAGGGTGGAACCAATTATAGGCAAGCATTACTGTCAAGGAAGCCAACCTTTTGTCAGTTTCTACACAGTCGGATGTCTAAAATAAATACAGGTACCCTGAAAATCGTTGACATTTGTTTCACCCGTGGCTCATGGAACTGAGATATCTCAACATCTTCAGCGAGGACAATGAAAATATCAAAGAAAAAATATTGTTAAACAAGCTTATATTAGCAAAATGCACCCAGAATGAATTATTCTCGAATGCTAAATATCATAGTGACATGAACACCCTTCCACAAGAGCACATACAGGCGAGGATAATGCTAGAGTCTAAGCCATTAAGGAGGCCACGCTCCTCCCCTCAGGGAAACATGAATGGATCCCTGGAACTAATAAAACATTTATTCAGGGGCAAGGGGGAAGTAATTCCGGAGGCGGGTCGATAGGTCATGGGGGATGTCCTAAGCTAGCGGCGGCACCGGTATTACGAGGTCCCCATCCTCCCCGATTCAACCGCTCGGGGCCAGGTTAAGAAAAAAACTCCATTCCTAAAAACCATCCTAAACCCTAGGTCAGTGAAAACCGCCCAACGATCCTTCGTAACTAAGACCCCTTAGCAATCCACCGGGGTGTCAAGGCAAGGGAGAACACGACCAGGCAACATACATAACACAAAATGGATATACATATGTACAATTATGGTCTCGCACTAGTATAAGAGAGAATGAATATCAAGCTCACCCCCCCCCCCTCTGTCCTGCCCTTACGGAAAGCAAGAAAACCACCCTCAATCCGAATTCCATTAGGGCGAAGAGAATATGTGTGGGGTTGTGGTGCCGGCGGCCAAAACATATAGCTAGGGGCTCGGATGTGAGGGACTTGTCCACCCCGGGCGGAATATATGGTAGAAAGAGAAATGCAAGGGGTAGGGTCTTCCCACGCCTTTGTCGGTGGAATCTAAAAACCAATACCTTAAAAATTTTCTATCCATTTGATACAGAACGACAAAACATTATAGAACGTAAAAAAGGGGCAATGCGTCGACTGCCGATAGTTCAGCATACATCGTACGCAATCCCCACAGCGAGGACCACCAAGAAAAATCATTACCTCTTATGTGTACGCCTGAATCCTTAAATTTACCCAGTCACTGAGATGAAGGATACAAATCTAGCGAATGTATGGAGCTAATAATGTGCTGTATGAGATGTCTAAAGCTACCCACATATTCAAAATGGCATTTTTCCCTCGTACTATAAGAGAACAGAATAGGCAGCATAACAAATGTATAGGTAGGGGAAATATTTTAGAGTAGTCTGTAGTGCATGATGCATGTACTCATCCCTTATTACTATGAGATACTAACAATCTAGTTGCTTGTTTGCATGTCAATAGTGCATGCTTGGTGATCTTCACCCCCTGCCACACACCCTCGCGGTGGCTTGCAGGGTATCGTGTAGATGTAAATGGTAGAATAAGAAGAAAAATCACGATTCGGGAATGAAAAAACGCTGGAATAGCGTGTGAAGGCAGGGTGAGGGAAACAGCCGAGCACGAAAACAGCAAAAGGGTAAACCGAAGAAAACGTATTCGTGCCCCCCTCCCCCTTGTGGAGAAAGAAAACTTCACGACGCGGAGACTGGCAACGCCGCACACACAACGCCTTGTGCGAGGAATAAAGAAAAAGGCAGTGGCCTGCAAAGGAAAGCTTGGCCTTTCGTAAGGAGAAGGAATTGTTGGGGGAGAAGTGGGGGCATAGACAAGCTGCCACACGTTGATCAGACGGTGCTAGGCACTGCATTTTCATGCGTAAGCCTTGGGGGTCGTGGATGACCACGGGCAGAATAATAATTAGATAGCCTCTCAGGAAGGGAGGCCCAGCAACAGACAGCAAGTCTCCAGTGCGAGAAAGCTTGACTTCAGCGTAGATAACAAAATGGAAGGTGCTATTCCAACCGGACTACCTGGAGATTCGAACTGATTTTTGAAGTTCTAAACCCGGACTGACAACGCACTCAGATAATACGGTCTACCGTACCCTCACGAACAGGTTCCGGAAGAAACATCATGATTCCGAGTTCAAAATCACAACATACATATCAAATACCAAGACTAGGGCTTAAAAAGCGTGAACACGCTCCCATTCCGGACAACGAATCAGGGCAGAATTGCTCATTAGGGATTTAGGGATGTTCTCTGCTGCCCTCTAGCGTGCATACCACACTACTTCTCGGCCGAACAGAGAGGCGTTCGGATTGGAGTGGCCAGGGGCTGAAAAGGCTCGGCGATGGAAGAAGAGGGGGAAGGGGGAGATGAGATTGGAGGGAGGGAAAGGCTCAAAAAAGTAAGGAGGGGAAGCGAGGGTGATATGAAAAAAAAATGTAGTTTGTTTGCAACGTTGCCAAGACTACCAATGAGTATTGCACCTCGCGGCCAAAAAGCTCTTGCGGAACTTGGACGAAGTGCTGAGAATGAGAAGCGTCTCCCGACTGAGATGCCAAAAAGGTTTCTCAGCAGTTCGGGCGTCGAAATGCCTGGCTGACGATTCCAAACGCTCGAGGTTCGGAATTGAATAAAATTGAACGTCTCCTGTAGCGGAATGTTCACACAAAGCCTCCAAAATACGTCTTACGCCAACGGAACTCGGGAGAAAAGGCGAGACAATTGACTCAATGGGACACGTTTGAGGTACGGCCACAGTCGGGTTATCTCAATCTCTGGCTTATGACACGGGGGCCGAAAAACGTCTCATGACGCCGCCAAGGGTGAAAGAAATTATGCAGACGCAGAAAGAATGTTTGCCCAGGACTTCCAAATTTTCACCAGCGGAGTATTTGGAAAATAAAACAGAGGATTGAAAAAGCAACTCGGCGAGCATGAAACATAACCAATCCTAAAGAGATAAATTACCTACTTCTGAGGAATTTCGCCCAACTAACGCTAGAAGTAAAAAACGTGACGGGACACGAAAAGTCGAAGCGTTTCGGGACAAGAAATACGAGAGTACCCGCGCCAATGGTATGAATTAAACATCCCTCGTCTCCCCCCTCCACTTGACCTTCGGACACCATTTCCTCGGTCACCATCGATTGGCCAGTTATCGAGAAAATGGGAGGAGGGGGGAAGCTCCCGGGTAAGACGTCTAGAGACAAATAGAAGTGATATGAGAGAGAGCTCACCTAAAACTCTCCTGGGTGGAGGCGGGGAATTAACGGCTGATAAACCGAGGGAGGGGTGTTCATAGCAGGCCCCCCCTCAACCCCCGAAGCACTTCGTATGCTTAGAGTGGGGGGGAGAAGAAAGGCCCTGGGTTATTGGGAACTTCCTGAGCCTCCACGAGGAAGGCCAGGGGGGAGGAGAGAGAGGCGCGGCAAGAGAGGGGGAGAGGGAGGGAGTATGAAAGAGTGGGGAATGAGTCTCCTTCCTGATTCCACACGAGCGAACACGAGAAGCGCACGCAAAATATTACACCAATTCCCTCTTATTAACCCATTAAAAGAGCACCCATTAGAAGATGGCATTAAATGCGAATGTAAGAGCCATCCCAGATCAAAAAAAAACGGAAAAATGTAGTCTCGATCCATTTCCCCCATTTTTAAGGCCTAAAATGACATTATGCGGCTCTTTATAAAGCTACTTCCTTCACTTATGCTCTAAAGTTCACTACTATAAAAATGGATAAGTAATGGAAAATTAGTGCGAAGTTAAGTGGATATGTACTCCTAGTGGGACAGAGAAAGTGAAGGTGAGCCGACGGACAGACGCGATACAAGACTAGGAAGGATAACGAAGAAGAAAAAATGAAAAGAAATAAGAAAGGTCCTTAATATATTCAGTTCCAAAAGACGCTATTTGTAATTATTTTGATGAGGTATTTCTAAATTCGATTACGAGACGCTGCCATCGTCCGCTTCTTCCCTGTTTACTATTTCGCGTCCATGGCATCAAAACAAAGCAACTCAAATTTCGGCGGAGGAAGATTCCTCTATAGCAACGTATCGCAGGAGAAATTCATGGAAAAGCGTGCACCAAACCGGTGCCTTCAACGCTGCAGCTGCAGAGCAAGAAGGATCAGTAGCCTGTTTTCATGTCAACAGTGCACGCTCGGTGATCTTCACCCCCTGCCACACACCATCACGGTGGCTCGCAGGGCATTGTGTAGATGTAGATGAAGGACTCCCTTCGACATCTCCTGACATCGCCACGGCAACCTGGGACGTCTTCAGCTAGAGCACTAAGTAGAGAGTGCGAAGGCGGTCAAGAGAATTTGTGGGCGACACCCAGTGACATCCCTACACCCTCTCGCTAGTCCGACACAGTAGTCGAACAGAGTGAAAAAATTCGGCCAAGACTCAAATTCAAACGACTGTCTCATGGAATATCGCCTTGCGCATGTGCTTGCGCGAGTACTACATCGTTATTGTCTTATTGTCTGTCCCCTTCACGAAAACAAAAGAGGGAAAGGGAAGCAGAGGGGAATGGAAGGGGGGAGGGATGAGAAGATGTTCCTCTCTTCGACCGTCCTGGGAAGCAGCGCCGAGCGGAGGTGGAAGGAATTACAGGGTCTCCTGAGAGAACAGAGCGAATTATAAATCCGTCTCGAAACACTCGTCGGGGAATGGGTGCTGGTCGTAAAAAAATAGATAATGTGGTCGGATAAAAATGCGGACGATGCAGACGGAAAATCGAAAAAAGGGTCGAAGCACCAATAGCCACGGCATTTACATGTTTTCACTTTGGCGAAATCTCTCCTCCCTTACGTGGACTTGAGCGATGAGCCAAAGCAAATTTAAGTCGCTCACTTACCGCACAGTGATAATTTGACCCGAAACCTGTTAACGAAATTCAAAACCCAGCCTCGCCCTAAACTTGAGTTTCCGGTGAAAATGCCGAGCGAAAACCAACGGCCAAGATCAGCACTGCCATACTTTTCAAACTCTTCTCGAAAATCACAAGATAAGAACTGTCCAGAATTACTACAAGATGTCTTACATGATAAATGATAGATGGTACCACTAAGCAGGGGTTCAAGCACGTACGGTACTGATAGGTTCATTCGCGCAAAAAGCGGATGTATGGGCTATACATAGTAAGACGCAACAGCGTCTAGATTTCATTGCATGTACTTGTACTGTACATGTCCACCTTTACTTATCATCAATTAACTCGGAGAAATCTACTTCGCTGATTCGCTCAGCTCTTGTCGGTCACCAAGACCGCTGAACTCTGTCGGCTAACTATAAAACTAACTGCCTGTATAGCAATGGAAATCGACCGAGCAATCATCTGAAGAGTAATTGGAGAAATACGAACAAAACTCAGGAGCTGAACACTAAAATATGTGACGAAGCAGGCGAGGTTAAAATATTGCAGACACACAAACATGCCTGCATTCATTCCTATTTTCAATACCACTAGATGTGTCTTTAAGACCGCCCGTTCCTTGGCAGCGTACCAAGAGAAGAAAGAGAGCCACTTCATCTCCGCTGCCTCTTGGGCCGTAGACTCGCCGCACCTGAGTATCGTTTCTCATTACTCGCGCAAGAGAGCAGGCGGGGTATATACGCCACTGATGTAAATCTACGTCTTAGGTTGAAGGAGGATGAGGTTATTCCAAGTGATGGGGAGTATCAGCAGGGTTGATGAAAAAACACCGTTTGGTGGAGGGAGAGAGGTTGGCTAGGAGGAGTTGGTCACTAACACCCAGAACCAAACGAAAGGGAATGGAAATTGAACAAGTAGACATCACCGACGGCCGCTGAAGAACCCAGTGGCGCCTTCAGTCAAGCGGTGCTCGAAACGGAGGCGCGTAATCTCATCCCCCTTCTTAATTCTAAAGCAAGTGAAAAACGAAGGCAACTGGACCTGCGAGAAATGAAATGGGGGACTTACAGCACGTAGAGACAACGAATGAACCAACAACAATATTAGTTCTCCAGCAAGTGAGTAAGCCATCACCAAATGTAGGATTACACGACAGAAGTTTTCGAAAAGTAATCGTCGGAACACCAGCCAACACTTATAAAATCTCAACACACACCTTATAAAAGATTTGTAATTTGTTCATTAACAATTGACACATCAATCAGCTGATTGTAAGTTAACAAGCAATCCGTATTTACAAAACTACCGAACAACTTAACAGCGAATAAAATATTCGGATGATATTTAAGGAATGAAAAAACAATACGACGTGGGTCGAGGAGGTTACGAATTTCCCCGAGGACCATGTGCAATATTACGTGACACTTGCTGAACCAGAACAGTGACTACGCACTAACGAAACATAACAACACTTGAAATGTTGATTTTTAGTACTCCCGACCGCGGATGGTCGAGGTCTTTCCCAAGCGGGGCGGCAAGAAGGAGATCCCAAATGGAATGATTTACGGTTGGAAACCCAAAGAATTGAGCCCCCGCCCTGGTCTGACCACGGAGATGATTGCTGACCAAGGCTACGGCTAAGGGGTCTGCAGTGGCATCCGCGTCGTCTGAGCGGCCCACAAGAAGGAATCGGATCGAGAGGATGGCAGGGAGACGGGGTGCAGCGTCGCTTTAAAACACTACAAAATGGATGCTAAAAACAATCAGAAAACAATGATAATAACGAACGGCAATGTCCAACCCGGCATCGTTTCATTCACAACCAACTGGAAGGAATCGATCGATACCACATTTAATCTTAGAGCGACGGTTATGGGAAGCAGAATGCACCGTCTCTCGCTTCCTTGTGATGTTGCGTTAGTCAGAGAATTGAGCGAAACCCTACCCACATGAGAATGCGATGAAAGAACAAGAGCATACCCAGAAAAATAAATGAAAAGATTACAACAAATACATCGGTCAATACTCATTTAATAGCACATTACGAGCATGAGACCCTATAGTTGCTAGTTTGCATGTTAGCAGTGCATGCTTGATGATCTTCACCCCCTGCCACACACCCTCGCGGTGGCTTGCAGAGTAACTTGTAGATGTAGATGTTACGCGGTTAGTAACTGGTGGTGACAGTAAAGCCCTCGCCACATTTAGGGCAACCTAACAGAGCATTTCGTATATATGAAACCAGTTGACGAACATCCACATAAAATCCACACATAAAAAACATTGGATGGGCCCATTCATAGACAAAACCAATATGCAACTATAGACAATAACTACCAAACTAAGACACTCCAAGCTAATCTCTCAACCAAATTTGTTTCCCCCGGACACACAATCGTGGTGCTGAAAAATATAATCCTCATAAGAAAACCAGCACGAAACTGATCCCGAAGAGAAAATAGGCACGAAACACAGGTCGAGCTGGTGCGTTTAGTCGGGGCAAAAGAATCGCGTTGATGGGTGCACGGGTGCCGGAAGTGACTGTTTCAAAAGTAGAGGCGAAGAGAATGAGGAAGTGGAATATTTGAGAAGGGACCAAGGACCAACCAAGGGTGACGTATGCCGCGCTAACCGGCCGGCTTGGCTTCGAAATGTGAGTCACGGGAGCCGAGTTGCAGAGAACGCGGCGTTATTGTTCTACCGTTGGCACGACAATGAAAATAAACGCCTCGCACATTGCGCAAGTAATGAGTTAATATCCCAATTGAAATTAAGCCTGTGAAGACCATCTAGTCGCCTCACGTTTCAATCGAATCATTGTGGGCTCCTTACAGAATAAAATGTTCCACAATAATTTTATTGATTCACGCAATAACCTCCGCTTTGTTTTCAAATGGACTCTCTCGCCAACGCCAAGAGTGAATTGGTAAAAGAAAATTCACTAATACAGAAATGATATGAAATCTGGTACGCTAATGATATTGCCGGAGGAATAAAATCCATTCCGTTTGCTATACAAGTTCCATCAAGAACGCCACATTTGCATATTCTCTTTCATATTGAGGTAAACAGCCTCATAAATTGACAATGAATTGCAAACCGTCGTGGTACTATCGTCCCACGGGTACCAGCACATTACTGAAGAGCGAGCTAGATAGAGAATGGGCTAATTTATGTGCATCTACGAGCGAACAAAACGAGATAGAAGCGCCTAGCACAACATAGGGGACCCGTCAGGAATGCAAGTGTTAAGCATCAAATCAAGGTTCAAATGTACAAAATAAATCCCGAGCAACAACAGAAAAATATATATAAATAAACAAAACAGATAAATGCCCAAAATAGATTATGCATAAAATTGCTTATTTTCGGTCTTACCTTTTCCCTCTGACATGCAGATATGTCCCTCATTCTCTCTCTCTCATACGTGCGCTGCGTTAGCTCCCTCTTCGGAAAACATTTGCAGACTGAATCATTAGCCCGACATCCCTCCGAGCAATCACATAAACACACCAACTCCTCCACAAATTTTGAAATGCGTAAACAACAACAGACAACCGACGAAAAGCCGGTGGAAATCGTGGATAAACAAAAAGTATGAGGACCACGGTTTCGTCATACGTCGGGGGAAGATAGGCAGTGAGATGACAGAGGAAGGGGGGCGACAAAACGGAAGTACCACGTTTTGGGGTGATTGACGTTTATTTCGGGCTAGGTTAGACAAGAACTGTACCAACCAATAGGCGAAGAGCTAGTTTAAACAACGTCAAGAATGCTAGATTGAAAACACCAATCATCCGTTCGATAATTCGTAACTATCACAATTGATTCACTTGTCATATGCTCGTTACGCGCAAACTGACTTGATTTACCTCCATCTCTCACCACACGGCGAAACCTAATCAACAGCTGGACGTCATCATTCCTACACACTGAGCGCGGTGACCGTATACCGGCATCCACGAGACCTCGCTGCTGGCAGCGATAAAGACCGAGGACCTTTCGTTTCTTCCCGCCCTGAAAATATCTCCCTCGCCGAACTCCATCGAATCCTCCGAACACACTCCACTCATTAAGCGACTGACTACTACTCACATCATGGCCGATCTGCCCCATGTTTTCAGGACGGTGTTCCAACTGCGTTATCCCGGGAGGTAGCGGCGGCAGGGCCTCAGGCTCCGACACGTTTGAGACCGGAATCTTGCTGGATTCCCTCCTGCGATTCCTCCGGCCACCGTTGCTGGCCGGCGCGACCACCACGGCCCTTGGACGTCTGTGCTGGAACGGCTGACAGCAGCCGCAGCCGGCGCTCGGGTACGGCACGGCGGCCAGTCTTGTCTCATCACCGTCCGGGGGACGGTGGGCAACCGCTGCCGGGGATTGAGCCGGGTGCCTCGTGGTCGCTGTCGAACCGATGCCCCCGGGTTCAATTCCCACGATCCTCTCCACGGAGAGCGCCGTGTTTACAGAGTGAAGGCAAAGCGAGGGCGACGAAGGAGGTCAACGCTGTCCTCCCTGGTACGTACAAGGCGAGACGTCGCCGGCTGGCCGATGTAGGGCTGCTGTGTAATCTGACGAAATCTCCAAGAGCTGGCACCGAAGATGTTGATCTTGTAGGTTCGCGACTCTCCTCTCAGAATTCTTCCTTCCTTTCGGGCTCTCTCGTCTCGTAGCTGTGTCTTGCTCAAGGAATTTAGTCTCCTTCCTTCCTCCGGTCTTCGTTTCGATAAAGAAAACGCGTCCTTCGCGACGAAATATGTACAAAATATAAGCGTATATAACTTCTGTACAACGAAGAAAAGCCGGACGAGCGAACAGAGAACTTCCAAGAACACGGGTCACAATCTGGGAGTGAGAGCGGAAGAAAAAATTGGCACGTCTGTCTCTGAGCAGCTCTCGAACCCAACTGATGAGAACAAGTCGAGGCAAGGCAATCATCTGTTCAATTCCCTCCCCTACCTTCCCCATTCCACGGTGCTGCCGGAGGGGAAGTTGCCGTGCCGGCAACTTGCCGGTGGGGAATGGAGGGGCGAGCGGAGGGGGCCGGGAGGGGAAGGCGCGCTGCCATTGGTGCCCTCGTAAACCGCCGTGCGGGTTGTATCGCGCAGGGGAGGAGGGGAAAATGGAAGAGGAAAGTGAAGAAGTGGAAAAAGAAGACGATGGAGGAAAGATGGGAGGGAAAGGTGGAGGTGAAGTCATGAAGGGAGGGATGGTTTACGAAAAAAAAGAGTGGAATGGGAGGGTAGGGGGGGTTTCGGCAGGCGCCTAGCAACGAAAGCGCTCTGGGGAGGCTTCCCCTCCATGCCCCCTCTCTGCCACCCCCCCTGTTGTCGTGGGGAAGGGGTTACCCCCTCTCCCCTAGGAGCTTATCCATTTTGCCGCCGCGCGCGCTGGGGTCGACCGAGAGCCCATACGAAGCTCGCCGTGAACTGTGCTATGGCAACCGTGAATCCGTGCTTCACGAACTGCAAATGCACTGCATTTGTGCATGCATGCTCTAACTACTATAGTGTGGGATAAGCGTAGACGCGTGTGTGTGTGCTTGTGCTTTGAGAAAAGAGCGGGGACGGAGTCCTTGCGGGCGCTTGCTTTTCATCCGCCCTGTGCTCCATCGCCCCACCCTTTCTTCACCTTGGCTGGGAAGCCGTCTCGCCGAGAGCGTCTTCCTCCTCCCTGTACCTACTCTCTCCCTTCCTCCGACGGACGATGCCTTCTTCGTCATCGGTCGAGGCCCCGCGGGGCTGTCCTCTCTTCTCTTCAGTCACTTCCATCGCGTCTTCTTCCTTCGTCTACGCACACCTTCTTCCGCCTTTGTTGCCGGGTGAAAGACGTAACTCGGGGAAGGAGTTTTTGTGAGTGCGTTCGTGTGAAGCGTTTGTATACACGCACAATAAAAGTCTTCCTCTGTCGAATATTTCAACTGGGTTCGTTTCAGGCCCTTGCCTCCTATCTATTTCTTATGTATGGTTCATCTCGCCTTTCTCCCATCGTAGGCCCCGAGTCTATTTCTACTTTCTACTCTCCCAAGGCTGTTACTCCCCTTTTCGGACCCATAAAAACGGTTGGCCCTCCAAGCCTCCCGTTTTATTACTTCGACTCATGATGTCCTCCCTCCCAAGAATTATTTTTATCTCTCATAAGGGTCAACATCCATACTCTTGAGGCTGTACTAGGAGCCGGATGAGTTGTGGGTCCACCGGCGAAGGCTAATGCCGTTAACTTTTAGGAGTTACGGCCAGGAGGATAACTGGGGGTTATGTCGTTTTTCGAAGGTCCCTTTGGGTGGGACGCGGTGTGGTCTGCTCGCCCACGAATGTTCTCGAGCGTTGCACCACCATCAACAAGGGGTCGCCTGAAGGTTAAACGTAGGTTTCCAAACCGCCGACGATGACAATCGGAAGTGCAACGGAAATCGGGTGATCCTCTAACTCGCCTAGCATTGGCTGAGAGGTGATTCGGCCATAATTACGCGATCGTTCGAACGCTTTGTAACGGTTTCGGCTTAACAATGAAATAGGAGAGCATTCTTTTTGATTGCGTATCCTGCCTAACGAACTTTATTCCGTCGGTCGTTTTCATTGTGTCCCGAAGCAGTGTTTGCGCGGTTCGGATAGTCGGAAGGCTTTTATTCCAACGAATCGCGGTGAAAGCTGCGGCTGCTCAAGTGATGGAATGTCAAGCAGAGTCCTCTAAAACTGAGAGGCGTTGTTCACCCCGCTTCCGAGTGAGTTACTTGCGTTTTGAGTTAAGTCAAGGAAAGGGAAGTCAAGGTGGGACGTGCATGTGGCTGTAGTGAATCTTCAACGTAAATCACGCTGGCATCACTTTCTCCCGAGGTGATTCAAAGCCGTCTCCCCCGCCTAGCTTGACATTCCCCCCCACCCCTACAATCCCTTACAATCGCCCCCCTCACACACCATCTAACCCAGTGCCGTAATCCGCCGCTGTAACGGAAAGGCAGCACCGTCGCCCTAGCGACAGGGTTTCCCAGAGGGTCTATACGGAATGATGTTTGGATTCGGAGGCGCTTGGATCATGTGCGTAGGAGGTCACGTAGCGGGATGGCTCTGTATCCTTTCTCTGCAGCTTCGCCTATTGGCATTACGTAGAATTCGGTTAGGTTCGAAGCGTAATGAGAATAGGTTATCAAGTAGGGGTAAATTCGGATACATAAGTGAAACTTCAAGTATAGATTTGAGCGAGTGACCCCCCAGGTATTACAACGCCTTCACTGTATCTTTCAAGGTCAAGGAAATTGAAGATAAAATAGTTGTTCATCGAAGGATTCGAACAATTTCCTATTCGATGTCCGGATGAAACTCGGAAAATGGTTACAGCAGAAAAGGGAATGCTTCGCTTGCTTCTCTAGAATTTTTTTTCGCCTAAACGTTGTGTCCCCTATTCACCCTTGGTGAGATTCGTTTCTTTGTAGGTACATACATATTATGTAAGCATTCTTTCATTCGTCCCTGCTACAGAAACATAAACAATACAATTTATTTTACATCTACATATTATCCTGCAAGCCACCATAAAGTTGTTTGGCAGGGGGAAACCTTATGTGTTGTAGCTGGATCTGTATCGACTTTTTCACTCTCCCTAATAATTAAATGTTGTTCCTTATCTTACCTTACATTTTAAACTACTGTTGTCTGAAACTGTGAAGGGGGAAATATGCTTAAGAATTGAGAAGAAAGATGTTTGACGTCTACAAGTTGGACTTGTTGACGTGAAGAAAAGCGAGAAGGTTTAGTTTAATTATGCATTAGACAATCATAGCCTTGGAACTGTATCGACTTCTTCATTAGCCCTAAAGATACTGTTGCTTATTTTACCTAAAAATTCAAAATTAATTAAAACAAAGTTAATTTATTTAATCAATACACGATTTAAATAAATGAGCATGACAATTAACTTATTAATTTGTGCTCGCTTTTAATCTCATATTTTTAAGTTCGTTTACTTACGTCGGCATCTATTTAAATAAGAAATACTCAAAAGTACGTTAGAAGATTAGTACAGCAAAGAGTAGTATCCAGAATATCTTACAAATCCTAGGACTCTAAAATCTTTCTATCTCTAGAAATCACTGAATAAGAACGCGTTGGTAGGTCAGCTAGCTGGAGATAATGGATTTCTGGTTTCTAGTGCCGAACGTTTTTTTTCGATGTTTTTCTCTGAGGAAATTCAGCCAAGAGTGCAATTTTTATAATAACTCAGCCTAAAAAAAAATAATCAGCTAAAAAGTACACAGCAAGTTAAAATCACCGCATTAAAAACTAATTTTTTTGAATGTATTTAATAAAACCCTCTCAGTCAGTACTAACCAGTAATAAAGTTTTGTTCTTATTTTCAACTCTGCTTTGTAACTGATTTGCTCACTCACTCCGTTACTCAAAGGCGCTAATTACGAGAAGTCTCGATGAAGCATTCGCGTACTCATGAATGATGACAAATCAAGACCTATGAAAAAAAAGCGTCTTTGCTCTGACAAATATCACATCCCACTTTTTTCTCATTCATGAGACGAGAATTTTTACGAATCGCGAAGAGGGTATTTTTTGGATGAACACATGACAATGCATTTTCCAAAATAAGTTAATAATTCACAAAATAAAACATTTAGATATATTTATGGACAGTTTTGGGAATTATAATTTCATAATATATAATTTTGAACTTTAAAAATTATAACAATATAACGTTTGCATTCATGTTACCTACACACAAAACACCTAATGAATCCTTCACAAGGAAATTAAGGGATTTAGCAAAAATTATTTCCTTCACGTATGATGATTCTCGGATTTTCGTAATGCTTCCATGGTTAATCATTTCTCTTTCATTCTCAGTACATGCTGCAGTTTTTTTCTAAAGGACACCTTGCATTACGTTAGTATGTCGTACAGATTAAATCATAGTTAAATCGAATAGTAGGTTAAAGTACAGATTATATCTATTACGGAAATTTACAACGGATAGCTTTACTGAAGATGTTAGGCATATACGTATTCAAAACACCCGCGTACTATGCCAGATTTGACCAGACGAATAAGATTAGAGAGACAAATTGTCGTACTGATAGATTCAAAATGTCTTTTTTTCCCCCGAACTAAAAGAGAACAGAATAGGCAGCATAGCAAAGGGATTGGGAGGGGAAATATTTTAGAGTAGTCTGTGGTGCATGATGCATGTATAAACAAGCAATCCCTTTATTAATATGTGGATACTAACTATGCTACATGTGACCCTATTACGTAGCATGTTTCCATGTCCTAGTTGCATGTCGATAGTGCATGTTTGGTGATCTTTACCCCCTGCCACACACCCTCGTGGTGGCTTGCAGGGTATCGCTTATATGTATATTACAAGGTATATCCTGAAAGTAATGTCAGTGATTTTATTACGTAGATGTAGTACTAGTTGCGAGAATGACTTTCTAGATAAGGAGATATATCAAGAGAAATCTTCTCTAGAATATTCCTTTATTAGCAGAGCATTGGTGAGAGTGTCCACATAATCCCAAAGAAATCTAAGTTGAGAAAATTGAAAAGAGAATATCTTGGTAATTCCTTTGAAGTTATTTCAATAGGAGCATGGAATAGATCTTGATGGGCTGGGAAAGGATTTTACTTCATAAAATCGCTCTCAGCACTACACCTTTAGAAGTACTACCTTGGATTTAATCTTCCCTCTCGCATGCTAGGAACAAAATGCAGTTTTTTTCTCCTTCAGCTATGAGTTTCGGACTGTCATTGACACAAAAGGTATGAATCATATAGAGCTCGAGGCAGGAGGTTAAGACGCAATCTGAGTAAAGATGACTGGGCGTTCTTGTGTCTCGTCCACAAGCCCGCCATTGTGCCAATTATAATGAGAGATTAAATTAATTATTCTGACAGGCATGCGACGAAAGATTACATTATTAACCGCAAGATTTTTAGCGCAAGCCTCTTCCGCTTTGTCCGCGATAAGATTGCAGCTCAGGTTTGATGCATCGTATTTAGAGTGTATTCAATTATATTTCGATTAAAAATTAATGCCTGGTGAAGGCTCAACCCTTGATATAGACACCCCTGCGGTGGCTTGCGAAGTATTATGCATATTTATCAACAAATTACCCTACAAACCACCTATTAGAGATGTGGTGGGGGTGAGTTAACACCAAACATGCACTGAAGTTCCCATATACTACGTATTGTACCTAGGAAGAGATTTTTATAAAAACATACAAGACACACATTACCATTCCATCCAGCATGAAAAGAAACATTTAAGAAATGCTGCAGGAATGCTTTAAATGTATTTCATGTATTACCCTAAAATGAAAAATAGATATGTAGATGTAATGCAACTAATGTAAAACAAAATAATCAAGGGCAACTAAGGTCTACATAAATAATCTCTGTCAATAAGCGGATACATTGTTGGCTTCGAATAAGCAATGGAAACGCAATATTCCTCCCCATGGGTGTCTACTTTGTATGCATGATGATGCATCGTCAATATACTCACATTAAGTCTTTAAGTGCGAGATTAACCTGTGATTAACCTTCACCATAAAGAAAGCATCACGTGAATCTCATTACCATACACACCATTCTGACGCCATAAAAAAACTGATGTCCTTGTCAACAATGCAATCCCATGGTCACTAACAACGATACTGCCGCCCTAGTATACCATAATTAACAACAAATCTGTACAATGAGTTTCCTAGAGTGAGTTTGAAAACAGTTGGTGAGATATTAGCATAATAGGACATTGGGGTCTGAAAAAAAGTTACGCTAATGTCCCAGAAACATTTTACTTGCACCTACATTGTTCGCGAGGATAGAAATCTTCGCAATCATGACTCTTTTTGTCAAAACTGTCCTCTGTCAAGCTTTAATGAGCCCATCGGTAACTATTACGGTACAAAAGTCTAGGATCACTTGCAATTACTCCACCTCTCTTTTGAGATCCATTGTAGGTCACAGGAATACAAATCCAATGGCTGCTAATTACGGAACAGCTCCATGGATATCCTAACAATTTCATACTACGTATTGTAATTTTAAATTTTTCTACCCAGGGGAAATCTTTTGTAAAGTTTTACGTGACAAATAAACTCATCATTATGCTAACAATCGTAACATTGGTAATCTTGATTTTCCGCTCGACTAGCCTCTTCGAACTCATGTAATTCTTTTCTTTTACATCCTTAAGGTTAAAGTGGCAGAGGGTAAAGTTTTGCCTCGACGTCTCGGTGATTATTATCATTGATCACTACTTGTATCATATAGATTAACGAGACCTTCCTTTGACATTCTTCCTATTGAATTTTCTCTCGACGATTACCTTCAACTGACCATCTGGTTTCAAGATTTGTAAAGGGAATGTACGATAACTATATTAGCGTAACCAGTCGATTAAATTAATTAAAATGGGAATCATTGTCAGATCGCAGGTTGAAATTTAGACTTAATCTCCGAAATAAATTCCAAGATAATATTTTCAGTGAAGATGTTAAAATTATTTTGCGAACCCCAACTTGCTATGGTAGACTAGACCTTGATTACAAAATTAGAGAAATTGATTGCCGAACTGACAGATTCAAAATGTCCTTTTTTCCTCGTACAATTAGGGATATGAATAGCGGTAAATATGTCCAATACGAGTGATTGAATCCATAGCATAGGTAGTTGCATGTTGGTGTAAGGACTTGAAGGTAACCCAACAAACAGCACGTTTTTGCATGCGTAGTTTGCTCTTTTTATCTCTTTAAATATTGCAGTTTAGACTAATATATTAATACTAATTCTTTTAAATACATGATATGTAGTGCATGTTGGTGAGAATTCACCCCCTGCCACACTCCTTTGAGGTGGCTTGCAGGGTATTATGCAGATGTAGATAGGTGATGTAGAGGATGTATCCATACATACTGGCTACTATGGAAAGCACTTTAAGGGCGTGTGGCAGATCTACTTTTGAAAATACACTAAAACCTGCCTGCCAAGTGAGAGATTCAAATGAATATCATAGGGAACACACAACAAATTCCACTTTTGCCCCAACATGTAAGGAAACATCCGAGAAGTACTACAAATATGCATCCCTATATCTATTACGCGCTCATGCAAATATGCTTTCATCCTAAAAAAATCCACAACTTTATCTGTTTGCTTGATCTGAATTAATCTAGTGGGGAATATATGTAAGTTTTGGACTATAAGGTTACCACTTCTTTTTAAAGTTTTCCATAGAACTCTTCTGCACCACACTTCTCAGGACTTTGTCTATAACTAGGTCGATTGATTTTGTTCAAAATTCCTCTGTAGTACCACATTTGGAATGCTTCCAGTCTTGTCGTCTCTGCTGCCGTTATCGTCTATATCTTACTGTCATGAAGAAACATAACCCAGATGTAAGTTGTGATGAAGTGCTTTCTTTTTTCCAAGCATGTATTTCCAGCTGCAAATAGGTAGATTCTTCATCCGATAGGATGCCCTCTTCTCCTAGGCTATTCCACTGGCTATTTTCACTGTCTTTGTCCACCGCTGGTTACTCGGCTTCCTAGATAACAATACTGGCTCGCCTCTTCTAACTTTTGTCTTTCAAGTTTAACATTGATCTTGGTCTCCTTTGGTAAAATGCCCTTAGCTGGGTCAAAGTCTTTGAAGGTGGAAAGGTGTTCTCCAAAGAAATTGGGTTTACTTCCCATACGCCACCAGATATAATCCAAGAATTTCAGAACCAGGAACATCACAGTACCAGGGGGGTTTACCGAGTAGGATATTCTGAATTGGACACCTTGTACCTCCACATAGACGAAGGAAGTCAATTACAAATGTAATAAATATTTCGCTGGCGCAATCTCCGTCTAATCCTTTAGTTTGAGGTCCATTGAACTGCAGTCAGAATATATAAAAACATTTACTCACGACTGTGTGTACCTTATTTTTCGCTGCGAGAGTAAAAACACACGCTTGGCACATAATGAACTATTTTTTTTAACCTTCTTTTCTCTAATTATCCTCGAGATACATTCCAGCTCTGGAACTCTAGTGGTGACGGTTTTAAACCCCTCCGGCCCTGGTCATAAACGTCCGCTCTCCTCAAAAGAAAAAGCGTCATTAAAGTGTTCAGCCGAGTGTCGTTATAATGACGAACGGAGCGCGATAATTGTTAACCGTACCACCTTCAACTTTGGTTCAAACGTTTCCAAAACAATGAAGCTGATCAACAATGAAAAATTTCGAAAGGTTGTAAATAGGAATATTTGTGCAGATGATAACGAAAATGAAATAAAAGATTTTCCGTCCCACAGAAATTTGAAGTCACAAAAGAGTGTGGAGTTCGCACTAAGGGTGGGAAAATTGTTACACCAGTACTGAAAATATCGATAAGTATCTCATTCGATGTTCACAGTTCATTGTATCATACACTCAAGTGCAGTTCTGGTCTTGCCTTAATGAGGAGGCACCACCGAAAAACATAATACCTATTGAGACTGGGAAAACCGCAGGAGTTTTAGTTTGCCGTACGAATCCACATCATTGCGCATTTCCTTTGCCTCCTTCACATGTTTGCACTGTTTCTGAACTCTATTTCATTCTCACCACTTTTTATATATCCCTTTGATCACGTTGACCCGTGGCTTTCTACTTAGGTCAAGACCTCTCCATAGAAACAGACATCAGCCTGCGCTTAAGCCGCAGGAGGGGTTAAGAATAAGAGTTGGAGGCGGTGATGGAAAATACGATTATCTACATGGAAAAAATGAAGGCAACTACATTGTCACAGTCATCATTTGGAAAACTATTTTGTTTGGTGGTAATAATCCCAATGTTAACGCAATCATTAGAATTTTATCGAATTTTAAAGAGGTTATTGTATAAAACAATCGAAATTCGTGTCTTCCGCGGTATTTTTCCGAAATCAAGATTCTAATACCATCAACGAGAAATTTTAAGATCATCATCATCGATCAACAATCCTAAGATTACATCTACGTCTAAATAATTACCTGCAAGCCACCATAAAGGTGTTTAGCAGGTGGTGAATTCTCACCAAACATGCACTACATATCATGGATAAAATAGGATTAATATTAATATATTAGTCTAAACTTCACTACATCAAAAGATAAAAATAGCAAAGTAAGCATGCAAAAACATTCTGTTAGTTGGGTTACCTTCAAGTCCTTAAACCAACATGCAACTACCTATGCTGCGGATTGATTCACTGGTATTGGATATATTTACCGCTATTCATATCCCTAATTGTACGAGGAAAAAAGGACATTTTGAATCTGTCAGTTCGGCAATCAATTTCTCTAATTTTGTAATCAAGGTCAAGTCTACCATAGCAAGTAGGGGTTCGCAAAATAATTTTAACATCTTCACTGAAAATATTATCTTGGAATTTATTTAAGAGATTAAGTCTAAATTTCAACCTGCGATCTGACAATGATTCCCATTTTAATTCATTAAATAGACTGGTTACGGCTAGTATGGTTATCGTATCGTCCCTTTACCAATCTTGCCGATCTTCGCTGTACACGTTCAAGTTCATTACTCGAGTTAACCCCGAAAACACAGTCCCCTGGGAGGGGGGCTGTTTGGAACCGTCGGGATTACCTCGAGTTATACTAAGGTATAACTCGAGGTATCGAGGTAACTAAGGAGTCACGTGGTCAAACACGAATGGTTTGAAAATTTAGTTTGTCTGAATCGCTCGTGACAATATCTTTAATTGTTTTCACTTGACATTTTCCCATCTGTTTCGACTACAAAGACCCCAAATGAGATAAAACAAGTTTGAACTATGAATTAGGTTGTAATCAGCAGTTTTAACGCAATAAATTTTCGAACCATTCGTGTTTATGCCACGTGACCCCTTGGTTACCTATTCGAGACAATCCCGACGGTTTCAAACACTACTTCCGAGTGCGAATAGCGACTAAACTCAACAAAGATCCCGCAACTCCTGAGATGGCTTTTCACGCACAAACCAGCTCCCGTTATCTTTCATCGACATTTCCACGAATCCTCAGTCCCAAGATTGGTTTGAGCTTTGTTTGAACCCAAGTTTGGCACTTCATTCGACTCGCTCATCATCTAACCTCTTCATATTATCATAATCCATCCATTTCTTTATGTGCCTACCGCCAAGTCTTAATTTGCCGTTCTTATCATTCACATTTCCCTCCACGACTGTCTTGACAACACCATAATGTCTCAGGGTGCTTCCGAATGGGTAGTTCCGTCTCCCATTCAGGATATTCATCACACTCCTTTTTTCCTCTTCGTTAGCAGAGGAAAAAAGGTCTCTAGATTTCTATTCGGTCCATCCATTTTATTCCCATCATCCCCTTATCCATCAAATGTATAAAGCAAGCGCGAGTCACGCACAGAGAGGATGAGATAGTGATAGCTGTGAAGCACCTCACAGATATTTTTACGTCCCATAATTCAGTTCGTCCACTTGTCCCAGGGCTACCCGCTTATATACTCACCCCCCTTCCTCCTCCACTACCTCTCTCTCTCTCTTATGACTGACGTGGCCGGGAGATGAAAAGACGAGGACCGCAGCTGGACGGTGTTCGGGTCATGTGGTCAGCGTCTCCTTCATAGGCACCCTCGCTCCGAAAATATATATTTATATATATATATGGCCTCGACCTACTTGAGAATACGATCGTACAGCTCACTCGTAGAAAAGATGGGCATTGTGTAATTTTAATTGTATATTTATGTAAGACCGTGTAATTTACAAGTTTGATTGCATATTTGAAATAAATTTAAGCCTGATCTGTCTTCCGATGGAGGCAGGAATATTTTGAAAAGACGCCAGTTACGGTCGATTCAATTACGTCTTATCGATACGGCAGGCTAAGGCTGTGTGCTAAATATTGTCCACGACATACACGCCCCTTTACAAATGGAAGTACACTGCCATGGAACTCGCTCAAAAGTTGCACTTCAATGTGTAAGCATCGACTTCTATGGGTAAGGGTCGATAGGTGCTGTAATTCATCTAGATCTACATAATATCCGGTAAGCCACCGTAAAGGTGTGTGGCAGGGGTGAATTCACACCAAACATGCATTATATATTCAACCCTAAATTGACCCTGAAGATACGACCAGGAAAGGACGCGAAAGCTAGGTCAACAAAGCGCCACACGCAGCTGCTCCTGACAATGACTGATGCAAGGATTAGTAATTATGTACTAGTATAAATTTCACAATTTAAAAAAGATAAAAATTGCAAAGCAAGCATGCAAAAACATGCTGTTAGTTGGGTTACCTTCAAGTCCTTCTACCAACATTCAGCTTACCTATGCTACCCATTGATGAACTTTTATTTATGCTATTGGATAATTTTACAGTTATTCATATCCCTGATTATACGAGGAAAGAAGGGCATTTTGAAGGTGTCAGTTCGGAAATCAATTTCTCTAATTTTGTGAATCTGGTCCAGTCTACCATAGTAAGTTGGAAGTCTCAAACTATTTGTAAAAAAAATATTTTTGACGTCATCAGTGAATATATTATCTTGGAATTTATTTAAGAGATTAAGTATAAATTTCAATCTACGGTCTGACGATGATTCCCATTTGAGTTCATCTACTCGAATTATTACGCTAATATAGTTATCATAACGTCCCTGTACAAATCTTGCCGATCTTCGCTGCGCACGCTCCAGTTCGTCATTTAGGTCTATTTCGTCTGGATCCCATATCCTGGCAGCGTAATCCGAATCAGGCCTAGCAAGAGAAAAGTAGCTAATTTAGTTAACGTGATCGTCACATTTACCCACTACTCTTCTGATGACTCTATAGACTATGATTCGGGCTTCCAAGGAAATAAACACGTGGCTATTTTTCTTGGAAGTGGTATCATGACTTCTATTGTATCGCATAACATCCGGAGTAATTTCGAGGCAAAAAGTCGCCAGCGGGATGTTGAAAGGTATGAAGAGGGTTAAAATGTCTGAGGAAGTTTACAAAAGTTAAAGAAAGTTTTTTTTTTTTTTTTACCGGTTGCAAATAATGACATTTTTTGGTTGTTATTTTTATCGTTACCATAAACGTGTAAATAAGTTTTTGAAGTTGGTTTTTTCTTTGTCGATGTTGTTATGCAAGAACGGAATCAAAACAGGAATAGAAAAAAAGTGCGAAGTGACATAAGAACTTAGATTAAATTATATTTAAACAATTTCATCACTTGACACATCATATGAGCGGAAGTACCGTATTAGCTTTGCGAGTTACAAAAGGTACCGATATGTATCGATATAAGAATATTATCGCTTCTGCCATGGAATCCATCTTTCATGAGTAATTCGGCCTTACGACATGTGCCTCACGTAATATTGTCACGCGATATGACATCGGCAGCCGATGGTTTAATTTTGGAAAGCAACATCATGCAGTATTACGCAATTTCATGCGATACGTCCAATCTATAATGTCAATTGCCAAGTCGATATGTCGACGAATTAGTGAAATGAAATTACTATAGCAGTGCGATATTATAATTTGCATACTGTGCAGACTGAATTCACAACACATTTGTTTTCGCGAGAAATATAAGATAATAGGTGATAGAAAATATCGTAAACGAATATGAATGTGCGCTGTAATCTGCAAAGTTCTCCACTCTAATAAGTCATGTTTAATTGTACTCTGGCTCGACTAGTGAAAAAATACCGCCCTGAATTCAAACGAAAGTAATGCATTGATAAATATGGTCTTAACTTATGATTACTAATCGTTTAGTTGTACAATCCGGAGGCATATAATTATGCAGAAAATGTTTCAAGTTGAATTAGTCTGTCACTTGGAGGGGATTACCCGAGTCATATTCCCATGAGATGGCTCGCAGGAGACTGAAAATTTAACGATGAGTTATCTGTCGCAGACTATAGTTACAATTGCCGGGAATGGAGTGCTGTTGATAAGACCAGATCGACCAGATGCATTGACGCACATCTCTGCCCCTGGGAAGTGAGTTTGAAACCGTCGAGATTATATCTCGAATAGGTAACCAAGTAGTCATGTGGTACAAACACGAATGGTTCGCTGATTTAATGTGTCTGAATCTCTCGTTGCAATATATATCATCCATTGCTTTCACTCGAGGTTTTCCCACACGTCTCGACTATAGAGCCACTAGATGAGATAAAACACAAGTGTAAGTACGTAAGTAAGTCTTTATTTAAGGGCTTGCTAGACCCACTATAGAAGTACAAGAACAATTAGGTACAAAAAGTAAGGATGATAATAAAATAATGAGAAATAAACAAACAGATGGAAAATAATATTGATATAAAGAGTCGACATTACACAAACTAATTACTTATAGATGATTGTACAATATTTTCATAGATTATTTTTTATATTTGGTCAATGATAGACAGAAGTAAATCTCTTTAACTTCATTCACTAACCTCTGTATTCTCGAGACAGGGTCATTGAAAGCATAATTAGTATTATGATTACTTATTTTAAACGTAGCAATTGATCGAAATGCATGACTAGGTACATGAAAATTAATTAAAGACAGAATTTAGGATAAGTTTGCACGGTTATTTAATAAAGTA
This sequence comes from Platycnemis pennipes, assembly GCA_933228895.1. NCBI lineage: Eukaryota > Metazoa > Arthropoda > Insecta > Odonata > Platycnemididae > Platycnemis > Platycnemis pennipes. The sequence goes on along the minus strand of OW121854.1, from coordinate 117,665,428 downwards.
TACAATAAAACTAGGTGATTAATTTTGTAAAAAAATGAAGGAGGTTGTAATCAGCGGTTTTAACACAAAATTTGCAAACCATTTGTGTGTATACCACGTGACTCCTTGGTATTATCCCGACGCTTTCAAACACACCGACCCTGGATCAGAACTCAATCGAAGTGTGCGTCTCTAACACTCAGGACGTTGAACTTCCACTGTAGTAGGACTAAGCAATCAAACGACTGGGGTAAGGACACGTCGCACCCTCTTCACTTAACTCATTCAGAAGAAAAATACAACATCCATACCCAAGGCGGGATTCAAAAACTTGACCTTTGAATTGTTGTACCAAGATGTTACCGATCTTGCTACCAGCTCGCTATCATTAGTATGGATCCTATTCCTGTACTTTGGGGAGAGATGACGAGAATAGATGCATTTATTTTGAAGATTTACGGAGATGACGACCAACGGCAAACGGATTAATGTCCCATCCGACGGACGGAGTACTGACCTTGAAGTTCTCTGCAAAGAATACTAAAAAAGGAACAGGTTCGCAATGAAAAAAATCAGTGCCACTGCCGCCAAGATTTGAACCTGAGCCCTCGGCATACGAAACTAGTTCTCTGGATGCCATGCCAATCCTGGAGGCATTAGGGAAGTAGGTGCGGAAGAGAATAGAGAAAGGTAGGACGGGTCGATAGGGGAATGGAGTGGAAGGAAAGAAAGCTGTTCGCGGACAAATGCAAAGATGCAGCAGTTTATATGGTTGGGTCAAGTATTTAAAGTGGGTTGTGTAACTGTTGTCCATTGTGGAAGGGAAAATAATGGATAAGCGAAGAATAGTGGGGTAAAGATAAGGTATTTCATATTGCATGAAGAGATGGGAAATAAGATGATGTGTGGAAAGAAGTTACGCAGGAAAGTAAACGTTCATAAAGTGGTGTAGTGAAGACTCTTCTATGGAAACTTACTTTAACGGGTCGATAACTAAGCAATAAAAATAGTGAGAGCCTCGTTCCGCGTTGTGTCCGATTATGAGCAATGTGTTGGGAAAACGGAACCTTGAAGCTATCTGCCCTACAGTCTCCTCTCACTTCACCTTCTCACAATTGTTCGTCTCTTTTGTTCACGGAGCGTGGGTTAATGCTCTTTTTTTTCTTCCACGTCGCCGGTAAAATCACAAGATCAACGCGTGAAATGAAAAGGAGGAAGCTACGCGTTTTTCCACCTTCCGGGAGCAGTAATTAAAAAAATTACTCAATCTTTAAGGTTTCAATGATTATCTAATTCAAAAGATCATAATTGTGAGGTAACGAAGGAACTTTAAAAAATAAAACACGGGAAAGGTTTTGATTAAATCCGGTTTCAAACTTGAAATTATTCAGAAGTAGCAAAATTTCTAAAAAAAAAAAAATTATCCTTACCGCCAAATTCCAGGATGCAATTTTCCAAGTCGATTCATTCCAGGAGATATCTTTTTTACTATCGTTACGAGTTACGAGTAATGCCCTGCAGGTTGGAAAACTACCAAGTTTCCCCAAAAGCCTCTGGTAGTGATTGAAAACAAGTTGGTTTGACAAGAGATTACGCTGTAAGTAGGAATGAAAATATTGAGCAACATACCCTAAAATGCCTTCCACTTATCTTTCCAAATTTATCACTACCTTAAAAAGTATATGCTAAAAATCTAAAAAATAGATTATAATTATATTTTTAACGATCATCCCAAACTTCCTCAATCAACAAGAACGAAATTGGGTTTATATCCTTATTAACCAATAGCGATATAGTCATCTACATCTACACGATACCCTGCAAGCCGCCGCGAGGAAGTGAAGATCACCAAGCATGCACTATTGACATTCAAACAAGCAACTATAGGGTCACATGAAACTGCATTGTTAGTATCTATAGTATTTTCTGGATAAATACATGCATCATGCTCTACAGACTACTCTAAAATATTTCTCCTACTACTACTTCCCCTTTTCTATGCCGCCTATTGTGTTCTCTTATAGTACGGGGGAAAATATGATACAAGTATTTTAATACAGGCCCAAAACTGTCATGATCTAGAAGAAAAATTAAATAGGGCAACACATAATCTTTGAGACTGGCTTCAAGAAAGTATGCTTTCTGTTAACCTAAAAAAATCAGTTTGCATAAATTTCAATTGTCTTCATCAACCAAATATAAAGCTAATGAACTCTGATCTCTCTTTTGTAAATAATGTTTATTTTTCTTTGTGTAGTTGTGGACAAAACTATGAAATGGATCCCTCACATTGAGGTGCTAAAATCGAAATTTTCAAATTCGGTATCTTAGGGCCAGTACCTCCTTAAATATTTTAAAATGTATGCATTTTGCCAATTTTCTGTCCCTCATTTCATGTGGTATTATATTCTGAGGTGATAGTAGCCATAGCACAGACATTTTATGATCCAAAAGAAAGTGATACGAATCATGTTAAAAATGCCATAAAGAGAATCATGTCGAATTCACTTTTAAAATCTTCAAATTTCAACATTAACATCTCTACATCCTAAACTTACTGGTATTTATTAAAAGGAATATACAATCTTTTGGTAAAAATGAGGAGTACCATAGCCATGGAACCCGATCCAGAGATAAACTACATGTGCTACCGAGGAACTCAAAAAGATGCAGTGATGGTCCATTTCATAAAGGAGTAAAACTATATAGCCTTCTTCTTGGAAGTATATGGAATATTAATTCTTTGGGGCAATTCAAAATCACATTGAAACGCTTACTTCTTAGCAAAGTATTCTATACTGTGAATGAATTTGCTATTTCTCTGACAAATCAAAATGAAATGTAAATTATATGTAATGCAATGCATTTTTAAGTTTGTAACATCAAAAATTTTATCATATATATTGTTGTTGTTTTTCATATAAATGTTTCATTTTTTATAAAACCTACAGTGTGTGTAATTTTTAATTCATTGAAATGTATTGGAACAAGTTCCTTCTGACAAAGCCTATGTCTACTTAAATGCATGATCAAACAGGTGAATAAAAAAATGCCATTTTGAATTTTTTTCCGGCATATTTGGACACACCCTACCTTATTAATCCTTTCTCACCCTGTGGCAAGTCCTGTCATCTAGCATATAGCTCTAAGTCATTTCTCTTATAATACAAAAGCATGAGTTGGTATACCGCCGAATCAAGCACGAAATCACACTGGAGTTACAACATTGTAGAAACATTACCCAGACCTGCTAAGGAGAGTGTGTAGAGCAATCAAAGTCCATTTACACGTTCATCGTATGGGGTGCTAAAATGAGTAGGATCTTTAACTGGGATAAGCATGTTGCTGATTCTGGACTTCTCATCATGCTCACACTCTCCTTATAAAGTAATGCACGCACTGATGACCTTTCTACCACATGTGGCGCGATTAGCTTCAACTCAAATCGCCTCCCAGAAGACAATAAACTGCCTCAAGTTTATCGCAAGGACCTTAATCAGCTGAAGATATGGCCTATTTTTTTCACTGTCCCTGGTCAGTTGGTGCAGGACTGAGGATCATTAACTAAGAATCTCGCCTCTGAGTCCTAAAGTCGTGGGTTTGAATCCCGACAGGATGAATTTTTAACTATCCAGTATGTATTCACCATTGCTGCTGCAGGCACTCTCTTATCATGAACGACTAGATTATATTACATCACTCGGAATTTCGTCAAAAACTTGTGATTTTGAAGATACATCATACCGGAACACAATTATTTGCTACATACAGTAAAAAGGTCATCATTCAAAACGTTCTACGGTTCCTAACTTAAGAGTGATTTGATTCTAAGTTGGACGCGTTAAGCCATTTCCTCGCAGTGGTTACTAATTCTCCAAATGTTCCAGTTTCTTGCATCCCGAGGAGTATTTGAAAGTTTCTGTGCTATCGCAGCGTAAGCAGGCATCAATTTCGAGCGTTACATCGTGAAGGAAGAGCTCGATAAACTTTTTGAAGTATCTGATTACTGTGTCGTAAATAAGACAACGGTAGTTATTTAAGGAAAGTATCTACATCTACATCTACATAATACCCTGCAAGCCACCACGAGGGTGTGTGGCAGGGGGTGATTTCTCACCAAACATGCACTACATATCATGCATTAAAAAGGAATAATATTAATATATAGAAAGTATATGATTTGGTAGGACAGCATATAAATATGTTAAAAATAATATTTTCCATATAATTCACTTCAACTCTTCACTTTCGGACATTATTATGTAAGATGCTCCCATGTGTTTCAAGCACTCTTTTTCACCTTTTCCAACATTCGCGAGTGACTTGTCCCAAAATCCGTAATATATATTCTGATATATTTGCATCTAATGAAGAAGGATATGCATGTATGGGGGGCCGCGAGGAAATAATTAGTAGAACAGCTAAGTTTCTGAAGGCTACAAGAATTATGGTACATACCTACTGCAAGCATCGTAGCATGAAGTAAATCCATGCATGAAGTACGCAAATAAAATACTGAAGGTGTGAATTCAGATCAAGTGTCAAAGGCATTTAAATTAATTGTAGTCACCATTATTTTTGTGGTAATAAAAAAGAATTGCGCATTATTTAACGCTCAAAAATTGATTTGAGGCACTACTGACACGCAATTAAAGAACAAGTTACGCTAAGAATTAATTAATGCGAGATTTGGCACAAATAGCGACTAGGCCACCTACTATTAGGTCAAATGCCTCACGTTCTGCGCTTCAAGCACTGCTCACAGCCATTGACACAATGAACTTATCAGTATGCACGGATTAACCCATAATTGGCGGTCGCATTGTGATAGAGGCGCGCAAGTACCAGTGGATTAGAATACCCTTGTCAAGGGCGGCCTTGGTTGAATGAGAACGGATATTTCAGCTCGATCACGTGCCCATCCCCCAAACGGCCGAACGAGCGGCCCGAAAACGAAGTCTGGCGCTCCGATGGTTGCCCGTACGTCACTTCGGCCCAGTCAGCAAACGGCATCGACATATAGTCTCTTGGACTGATATCAAAGAGAGACGGAGAGAGGCATTCATTTAAAAGGGACTACAGGAGGTTGCCTGCTCAGCAATCTTTCAGCTAATCAGCGGAGAGACGCTGCGTTCTTAGAAGCGAGCTGAGGGTTGACTTTTAAGCTACGTTTTCATGTGGCCGTTTTTGCGTTGCGTTGCCGCTGCGTTGTGCGGTAGGAAAATACCCTGTTTTCATGTCACCGGCAGCGTCAGCAGCAACGCACCAAAGCATATGACGATGGTAAACTGTGGTATAGATGATAATCAGTAGCGAAAGAATCACGTGACGAAAAAATGACAGGTAGAATGCGTTGTTCCTCGCTCTGACGTTAGAAGTTGGCGTGCTCGCTTCTGATTCGTGGCGCAGTGTGCGTCAACGTAAAAACGGCCACATGAAAACGTAGCTTTAGGTGCTCATGACAGAGGGTTTGTTGTCATTAGGGGGGGGGGGGGGATGGCAGATAGTTGAGGCTATTTACACCATTAAGGAGAAGTTGGCAGTGGGAGAAAAATAAAAGGCATTTTGGTGATGGGAAGAGAGATATAGCGTAGGGCATTTATAAGTAGAATTTGTTTTGGGGGGAACCAGCTGCTTACGATACGATGGTACCAACTACTCCAGTTATAACCTTAGGCAAACACACCTACCATGCCCGAGGTGGGATTTCTTCCCCCGATCTTTCATCTACATCTACATAACACCCTGCTATCCACCATGAGAGTGTGTGACGGGGGTGAATTTACACCAAACATTAATTGCACATCATTCTTAATAAGGATTGGTAACTACACATATTCAAGTTGAGAAGATATCAATTTAAAAAAGACGAAAAAGGCAACGCAAGCATTCACAAACATACTGTTAGTTGGATTGGCTTAAATTCCTTATACCAACATGGAACTACCTATGCTTTTCGTTGTGACACTTGCATTATACTATCAAATATATTCACAATAATCATATCCCTAATAGTACGAAGAAAGAAAGAAATTTTAAATCTCTGGATTCGGCAATCAATTTCCCTAATTTTATTTTTATTATCCAGTGTACCATAATAAATTGGAGTTCGCAAAATGTTTTTGTCATCACTTAAAATATTGTCTTTTAATCTCTGTGCTACTAGGTCAGCGCGTTACCGACCTAGAGACCGTGGGGCTGACAGAACTGTCTAGATAATGCACGAAGCAGCGGGTTTTATCCTCCAAAACCTACCATAACTGGTAGAGAATTAATAAGTTAGAAGCTTCCTCGTAAACTGCTTCTTTCTTCCACGAAAACCGCCCGCGGGGGCTGCAGTTTGGGGGCCGCGGGACGGCTCCCAAATACTCCCTCTATAAACCGGGTCCAAGGATATGCGAAAGGTGGCCTTTGCCCGATCCGCCTGCGCAGGGCGATAAACAAATCGGCGCGTAATGGGAAAATGCGGGGGAAACTGCGCAGCGAGAGAATTTGCTTCGGATTTTCCTCCACGCCCCGCGCTCTAATTAAACCACAGCCCCGTGATACAAAAGCCGCGAGGAGATTCCGGACGAGGAGTAAACAAAAGGACCCCCAAATATTCTCCCCAATCCAATCTTAATCCGCTCTTCTCACCTCCATCAAGGCCGAGAGTAAAAACAAAGGAGGCATGTTATCGCGCGCGGTGTCCCGTGGCTCTGATTATAAGAAAGTGCCGCCCCTCACGGTCACCGTGGAAGCTGCCAAACGGACCACGTGAGAAGTCAGGAGTTGGCATCAAAATGTTATAGCGGCAGATTTTTTTATTTTCCTGAGCTGCGTCAACATCTCTAGTCATTTGGCGCCTCGTGCCATTTCTATTAAAATTTCCTGCGTCAGCGATATAAAATCAGATCGGTATGCGTAAGGTTCTTAAGTTACGAATTCTCGTGACATTTTTCCCGAAAAAAAACCATCACGGGTGTCGTACCAGTAAACATGTAAAACAGTTGGTCTCTCGCAGAAAAAAACACCAACTCTCGATTTATTTTCTCCATCTTTTCACACATGTTTACACTGGTGTCGTCCAATATCGCCATTGATTTTCTCCTCTTCCACTGTTCACTTAGGAAGTCTCCATTTATTATCCCCTAAATATTTCCGTTAACATTTCATACTTTGTCCACTCCCCTTTTCCTGTCTCTTTCAAATACTGCTCCTAGAGTATATCCAAAGATATATTTTCTCCATTTTTTTCAAACTCTTCTCTCCAAGATCTCCTATCCATGTTCCTAAAAGATAGATAAGATAGATAATTATAGATAGATTAGATATATGTAGAAAAGATGATCCAATTTCGCATAGAGTATGACTGCGCTATTGGTTCTCTTGAAATGACGACAAAATTCGCTCAAATTTTGGCAAAGATTATAAACTATTTTGGCAAAGATTATTAGCTGCATTCCAACAATCGATCTTATTGCGTTGATTCAGGACCAACCGTATTAATTATGCAACCATCATATTCTTCTACGTTAGAGGTATGGCTAACTCAACTTTTGAACTCTATGAGGAAAGATATGTTTGAGTGTTGGTAGCTAATATTGACTTCTTTTGAATGAGCATTAATTTCGCTGATTGTAAGCTATTGTTTGCTCAACGTCGATTTTGAATAAAATTTGAATATTTACCGAATTGTGAACTATTGTGAGGGAAGTTCTGTTGTGATGGGCCAACTTTTCTAAGCTTCACGTAAGCTTTACTTATTGGTGTCTTGTGCATACAGATTAATGGCACATGATCTTTCCTGGGGTAAACAAATTCGTAAAATAATGGGTCAAGCTAATCGTTAACTGTGATTCATCAAAAGAGTACTGGGTAAATGCGAAGATTATGTACGAGAAATCATCAACTTTTCCCTTGTTGTACCTCATTTGGTATACGATGTCAATGGGATCCTTACGAAATAGGCATGATTAACGAACTTGAGTACGTGCAATGAATATCGGCAAGTTTTGTGAAGGGACTGTATGATAACTATATTAGCGTAACCAGTCTTTTAGACCAACTAAATTGGGAATCAGACCGTATGTTGAAATGACAACAATATATGGTATATATCCTCCGATATAACTAAATTCCAAGACAATATTTTCACTGATGGCGTTACAAATAGTTCGAGACCTCCATCTTACTATGGTAGACTGGACCATATTATTAAAATTAGATAAATTGATTTCCGAAACAAAAGATTCATAATGTCCTTCTTTTCTCGAACAATTAGTGTTATGAATAGCTGTAAATATATCCAATAGTATAAATACAAGTGTATCAATGGATAACATGTTGGTATAAGGACTTCAAGCACACCCAACTAATAGAATGTTTTTGCGGGCTTACCTTGCTATTTTTATCTATTTTAAAATTGTGACATTTAGGCTAGATTATAATTACTAATCCTTTTTATGCATGATAAGTAAGGCATGCTTAGTGTGAATTCACCCCTTGCCACACACCTTTATGGTGGTTTGCGTTTGTAATATAGGTATAGATGTATATTGGAGCATAATTCATAAGCCTCTTGCCGTTAAGGCACACCATATAACAATCCACGTGCGCGAATGTAAGGTTCGGAGCAAAATTACTTTTAACGGTCATTTTCGTGTTGGAGGAGGAGCCGTAAGTAGCTACTCCTTCGTCGTTATTCCAGGTACAAATTTGCAAACAAGTCACCCAGGTGAAGGCTTCGTGAATCGATCCCAGGACACCCGAGGCAAGGGCCTCCCACGAGAGGCCCTGCACACGTAAAGCCAGCCAATGCCCGACAACGAGACTTTTATTTGCAGAGAAAGGGGCAGGGGAGAAAGATGACGTCCGAAACGTGAGGGATATGAATACGAAAAGGAAGAGGAGCTCTATCTCTTCCATCGATCTACGCCTCGTCTTATTTATCCATCGACTTTTCGAGATCTCTCTCTCTTGAGGGAGAGAAGGGCCCTTTTGAAGGCTCCATCGTTCCCATGATGCTCCCATCGCATTGCCGAAGCCATCATTCATCATCCGTGGTCGCATTAGCCGGCGTTGGCATGCGAGGGCACGCACATTGTCGTGCCTCGTCCGGGTAACGAACCGAGGACCCTTCCAAGGGAGTGGGGGTCGTACTCGTGGTAGACCGACGTACCGGTCCGAGGCGATCCGCACCGGTCCCCCCCCAACAGATGCGTCGCGATGGGCGGAAGGGGGAGGCTTCCTTTTCTTATTAGGAGAGGGTGGACAGAAGAAGGTTCGGAAGGGATTTTGGTGGGGGAAGGGAGAGCCTCTCTCTTTAGGTGTGGGAAATCGCAGAGGGTCCTTCTGCAATGGAAAAATTAGACAGAACTTCTATTTGTTTACTAAAAATTTCTAATTCTTTGTATTAAGAGTAGGTACTTGGGAAATGTGATGAGAAGACAAAAGAGCGATGTTACTCTCCACTAGTTAGACCCCACCTTGAGTATGCAGCCAGTGTATGGGATCCGAATGAATTAGGTTTGATCAGAGAACTAGACAGTGTGCAGCGTAGAGCAAGCTAGGTTCATCAAAAGGTGTTACGAAAGTTTGAGAATTCAGAATTAATACAAGAATTAGGGTGGGAATCATTATCAGAGCGTAGGTTAAAGTACAGATTAAATGTATTAGAGAAATTTAAATCGGATAGCTTTACTGAAGATGTTAGGCACATATTAAAAACACCAGCGTATTATGTTAGATTCGACCAGATAAACAAGATTAGAGAGATAGATTGTCGTACTCATAGATTCAAAATGGCATTTTTCCCCAGTATTATAAGAGAACAGAATAGGCAGCATAGCAAAGGGATAGGTAGGGTAAATATTTTAGAGTAGTCTGTAGTGCATGATGCATGTATTAACCCCTTAAATACTATAGATACTAAAAATCTAGTTGCATAGAGTCCCTATAGCTGCTTGTTTGCATGTGAAAAGTTCATGCTTGGTGATCTTCACCCCTGCCACACACCCTCGCGGTGGCTTGCAGGGTATCGTGTAGATGTAGATGAAAAACAAAAGTGTACCTTGGTTTTCATCAAGTTTGATCACCCTGTAGGTGTGTGTAATGCAATTACTCAAAAATACCTTCCCATTCTTCCATGAAATTCGTTAAGCATATGGAATTAATTCATAACTCTAGATCTACATATAATAACGACGCATGGTACCAACGTGTTTGCATTTACCCAACTGTCCAGCTTTGCACTCAATCAAAGTACAAAATTTCTACTTTCTCCTCCAATGTCACTCTCACCACACCATTTACCTGAAGGGGCTCTTAACTGAGCCCATTTGTTCACAGGACAAGTCCCAAAATATTTATTTCATACGCTTCGGCCTCACTTCGACGGCGAATGCCGACAATCACCACTAACCCAGCATTTAGCACACATTTCCCCTCCCCTATAATCCATTGGTTTCTATTTCGGCCTAAATACGCTGTTATTACTTCATATAAAAGAAAATTTCTGCTTACCATTGCGTCTACTTCACTTCGTAACCAGAGCAACTTGATAATGACTCCATTTCCAGCAGGCGTGTACACATACGTACGCAGTACACAGACTCTAAAGCCAGAATGCAGGCCATTATGAAATATGACGTCAGCGACTGTAGCTGACGATGATTTCAGTTACGAATAGCCTTCTTAGAGTGTCAAGGAAGGGTATCCATGAGTTGCGGCGAGCGGTCTTGAGCCATGACAATGACTAAATTCTGAATGTTCTGGCTATATAGGTAATGTGGAATCGCAACATACTAAAAAATAGGAAATATCCACAAATAAATCATAATATAACCTAGGTTATGCTCTTTACAGCATCCTACAGGCACCTGAAAAAAGCTGTAAAAAAGGTAACCCTAAGATACATTTAAATTTTACTTGTGTATAATTCCCATTTTCGTTATTTGGTATTGTACATTTATTATTATTGTAAACTCATATTTATTGTATGTTTATATTCATTGTATATTTCATAGTATCCCTAACGAGGGTCTGGAACTATTCTGAGAGAATGATTTCACGACGAATGGTTTGTGGCAAGAGTGACGCACAGGACTTCACTCGTCAAATTTATATCCAGAAGGTTAACATAATAGATTTGTTGCTGAATCAATTTCCCAAAAGTGCACTGAAATATATTTTTCCGATATAATTACAGTCCCTGTCTAGACACCGATTTGCGGGTGATTCATTATCCGGGTGATGTACATCAGTGACTCGGCGATCAGTGAGTGAATGGCAGCGGACGCATTTCGAAAAACAGTGGGCTCAAATGATTCACGAAAACGAGACGAAAAATCTAAAGCCGGTGTCTCGCGGTCCAATTTTCATCCAATGTTTAGGACAAAACATGTTTCATTCAAATTTTTGGACGAAAAAGAAATGGGGTGTCCCAAGGCACAGTTTTTGGTCCGAAATAGACGGCCCAACGAAATGTGATAAATTATTAGACAACGAAAATTCAGCCACACCTGAATGTGAATAAGCCGCAATAATCAGGCACGTAGTCAAGGGGCTTCTGGTGCTTCAGTTAAATGGTTTTTTAAAATTACATTGGCTAATAGTAGGAAACTACCCAATTGTCCAATTACCTACAAAGTCGTGCATAAACTGGATTAAGTCAATATGAACAAATCATGCATGAGATCTACATCTACGTAATACCCTGCGAGCCACCACGAGGGTGTGTGGCAGGGGTGAATATCACCAAATGCACTATTGACATGCAACTAGGGTATTTAATGGAGACATGCTAGATAAAAGGGACATAAGCAGCTAGATGGCTAGTATCTACAAAATAAGAAAGGGATCATTGGCTGTTATTACATGCATCATACACTACAGGCTATTCTAACAATATTTCTCCTGCCTATCCCTTTGCTAAGCTGCCTATTGTACTCTCTTATGGTACGCGGGACAACAGGTACCGTCATATGAATTCATCCACATCTACATAATATCCTGAAAGACACTATAATGGTGTGTGGCAGAGGCTTTTTTGTGCATTTTTTCTTATATGTTTCCTAGTGATTTGTTTGTACTGATGCTTTTTTGAATGCATGTAAATGTAAATTCATCTTTTCCATGTACTCAATAAATATGGCCACTGCCTCAGGGGCTTCATAATTACGTCAGTTCGATTTGTTTCGTGATCGCAACACTCCAATCCAAAGAGCTCCAGTTAAATCACTCTCACAAAAAGCGGAGAGCGATGTTCACTTTTTGTAAATCTGTGAATGGTTGGTTTCATACATTTGGATAGAAATTCAGAGAAATTCTATCTGTTTTGTCCAAAAATTTGTGTACAAAAACCATGTGGATACAATGGAATATTTTACCATATTGTTTTAATTGTCGAATCTGATAGAGGTTATAGCACAAAAAGATCAGCATTTTCAGTTCTTCGATCCGTCAATTATTTCTCGAGTTATATTCGGCAAAAAACTGATGTTTTTAACTCTTTCGGAAAAGTGGGCGTGCAAAGGACAAGTACGTCATCCACTTCGTCCAATCACAACTGAGACTGCGAAGCTCCTTCGCCCAATCACAATTGGGGAGACACAGCTGACTCTGCCAATGGAAGTGGTTGCGACATAATTTGTGCGAGCACAGCTTCCGCCCCCACCTCCACTCCCCTCCCTTTCCCTCAAAACAGTCGACGGTAGGTGGATGACGTAGATATCCTTAACGCAGCTCGTTCGGTGAGCGTCGCCTTTTGCTTATTAAAATATATAATGGGTCCGTTTAGCATTTTTTTATTGTCGAATATGATAGAGTTTGAAAAATAAAAAGACCAGTATTTTTCCGTTTTTTGATCCGTCAATTATTTCTCGAGTTATAAGCGGCGAAAAACTGATGTTTTTAACCCTTTCGGAAAAGTGGGTGTGGTGCAACCTCTGACGTATACCGACTTCGTCCAATCACAACGGAGCCCGCGAAGCTACTTCGCCTCATCGCAATGTGGGAGACACAGCTGACTCTCCCAATGGGAGCGATTGCGACAGGATCTGTGCGAGCAGACCTTCCGAGAATCTCCCTCCACTCCCTTCCCTTCCCATAAGAGCAGCCAAGGACGGGAGGAAAATGACGTTAATGTTATCACAGCAACTTTTTCGGTGGGCCTCACCTTTTGCTTATTTTAATTTTTGATTTATTAGTGAATGGTTGTGGTTATAAGATTAATTTTTTCACTAAAATTCTTTTTTCGTTTCCATCTAACAGTTTCGGGCACAAAATTGCGATTTCGGTTCCGAGTAAACGCGCCCATTTAGGAGTGAATGGCTCTAGTTAGCAGATTAATTTTACACTAAAATTCATTTTTCGTTTCCATCTAACGATTTCGTGCATAAAATATCGATTTCGTTTCTGAGTAAACGCCCTTATCCCACCTTTGCACACGGTTTAAATCAGTTATATCCAAATCATATAATAAAATTGGATATAAGTTGGACTGGGACACCGGCTTAAGGTGTCTTGAGGTGGTCTCAAAGGCGAAGTGTGGGTCGGAGGGAAGGGAGAGGGAAGGGCGCTTTTTCGGAAAGGACCAAGGACGACGAGTTGTCGGACGGGCGATTCGGTTGGAGGATAGAATTGACTTCGGCCCCGAGGGCTTCCTCTCTTTCTCTCTCCCGCCATTCTGGGCGATAATATTTCATTACTCACCTCCGAGGCCATGGACCCAGGAAGGAACATATATGAAAGGAGAAGAAAGAGAGGTGAGAGAAGTCTTTAGATAAAACCTTAGCTTACGATATGGCCCCCTAATTGGAAGTAATATTAAAAAAACACTAAAGAACCACACACTACCCAAGGATTGGAAAGTAACTAACATTACACCTATTTTTAAAAGGGGTATTAGGGAAGAACCTAGTAACTGCAGACCCATTTCACTCACGTCAATCTCTTGTAAGGTATTTGAGCACATTGTGGTCAGTTCGATCATGGGGCATTTGGATAGTCAGGGATTACTCATAAGCAGCCAACATGGGTTCCGGAAAGGTAGATCTTGCGAGACACAATTAGCTTAATTCGTACACGATAATTTAGTCTACGGAGAAAACAGTATTGAAGTTGATGCGATGTTTTTAGATTTTAAAAAGTCATTCGATAAAGTTCCTAATGATAAATTAATCTTGAAGTTATAGAGTTTAAGTATAAATAAAGACCTTGTATACTGGGTAAAAGAATTCTTAAGTGGGCGAGAGCAGAGTGTTGTGATAGATGGTATCATGTCGAACACAATCAAAGTCACATCGGGAGTTTTATGCTAGATTCGACCAGATAAATAAGATTAAGAGATATAGATTGTCGTACTGATAGATTCAAAATGACATTTTCCCCCGTACTATAAGAGAACAATATAGGCAGCATAGCGAAGGGATAGGTAGGGGAAATATTTTAGAGTAGTCTGTAGTGCATGATGCATGTATTAATCCCTTAAATACTATAGATATTAACAATCTAGTTGCATCAGTCCCTACAGTTGCTTGTTTGCATGCCAATAATGAATGCTTGGTGATCTTCACCCCCTGCCGCACACCCTCGCGGTGGCTTGCAGGGTATCATGTAGATGTAGATGAAGTCTTAGAGGGGTTTCGATTCGATTTCGATAAGAATTTTTGTTACCAGTGGGACGAGATTAGAGAAACTGGTCCGGAAACTCACCGTAAAGGAGGCGACATTTGGTTGCACCAGCATTTACTTGACTGGGACGTGCGAGAGAAGCAAGGGACTAAGAGTCCCGGATTCAAACCCAAGTGAGTCCCCTTTGTACAGCCTCACCTGCAATCTTCTTCGCTTGAATTTCTGGTTGCCGGAACTTCGTTGAAATCTCCAGGTGGCACGGGAAAGCAAATGCCCCCATTCCCACAATGATGGGGAAAGTATCAAGTCGAATACTTGATTGCTTGTGTTAAAGAGGTAATTTCAGTGAAAAAGCCAACCTTAGGGTAAATAACAAAGTATGTAGTGTTTTTATAATGTGCCTGGAATATTTTTTGTGGAAATTAAAATGTTTCCCTTCCCTGGGTAAATGTGACGATCATGTACGAGAAATCAGCTACTTTTCCCTTGTAAGACCTCATTTGGAATATGCTGCCAGCGTATGGGATCCCTACGAAATCGGTCTAAATAACGAACTCGAACGTGTGCAGCGAAGATCGGCAAGATTTGCCAAGGGCCGGTATGATAACCTTATTAGCGTAACCAGTCTATTATATGAATTAAATTGGGAATCATTATCAGATCGCAGGTTGAAATTTAGACTTAATCTCTTAAATAAATTCCAAGACCATATTTTCAGTGATGATGTTAAAAATATTTTGCGGACCCCAACTTACTATGGTAGACTGGACCATAGTCAGAAAATTAGAGAAATAGATTGCCGAACTGACAGATTCAAAATGTCCTTTTTTCTTCGTACTATTAGGGATATGAATAACGGTAAATGTATCCAGTACGAGGGTAGCAATGGTAACAACATGTTACCATACATATGTTGGTACGAGAGTAACATTGGTAGCTGCATGTTGGTATAAGGACTTAAAGCTAACCCAACTAACAGCATGTTTTTGCATGCATGCTTTGCTATTTTAATTTTTAATTACAAATTTTTATGCATGACATGTAGTGCATGTTTGGTGAGAGTTCACCCCCTGCCACACACCTTTATGGTGGCTTGCAGGGTATTATGTAGATGTAGATGTATAAGTGAACATGATTCCCGTGAAATGGCGATTATGGCTCTCTAATTAGCGTCTGGTGGTCACAAAGTAAGGTTGGAAGGTCTTGAGTTCGGCGAAACTCTGGTGCTACAACACTCTATGATCTAGCAGAACTCCACTTACGTCGTACTTTCAGTGTTTTTGTGAGTAGCTAACTCTGCGGGAAACTTTGAATAGGAAGGGAAAAAATCCCCACCTGTTGTATATAACTTAGTGAAAAGGCTACTTCTAGTATAAAAAAGACGAACATAATGGATAAAAACATTTATTTTCCAGAAAGGAATCGGAAATAAAACTTTTCGTTACTCCTAACGCGATATTTTTTTCCCCATGCATATTTCGATATCACAACTGTTCCAAGCCACTCATTACACAATATCGATTTATTTTTTAATAATGCAGCTTAGCATAATCTTTCTTGGGGTAAGTATATTCGTAAAATAATGGATCAAGCTAATCCTAATCTGTGAACTATCAAAATAGTACTCGGCAAATGTGACGAACATGAACGAGAAATCAGCTACTTTTCCCTTGTTAGACCTCATTTGGAATACGTTGCCAGTATATGGGATCCCCATGAAATCGGCCTAAATAATTAACTTGAACGTGTGCAGCGAAGATCGGCAAGATTTGTAAAGGGACGTTATGATAACTAATTTAGCGTAACCAGTCTATTAAATGAATTAAAATGGGAACCATTGTCAGATTGCAGGTTGAAATTCAGACTTAATCTCTTAAATAAATTCCAAGATAATATTTTCACTGATGACGTCAAAAATATTTTGCTAACTCCAACTTACTACGGTAGAATGGACCAAAATCATAAATTTAGAGAAATTGATTGCCGAAACTACAACCTCAAAATACCCTTTCCTCGCACTATCAGGAATATGAATAGCTGTTAATATATCCAATAGAATAAATACAGGTGTATCAATGGATAGCATAGGTACATCTACATAATACCCTGCAAGCTACCATAAGGGTGCAGTTTGGGTTAGGGGTAAAGTACTCGCTTCACAATGTCGACGTCCCAAGTTCGAGACTCTTCGTGTCCAATTTTTTTACTACCCTATTATTACTTAAGGTAAGGTAGCATAGCTATATTGTTAGATATTGTTCATATTGGAAAATCCCGTTTATTAACTATTTTTGTTAGATTCGCTTGTTCTACACTAATGTTTTCGCGACTCCTGTTATGTGCTTTTTCAGGAAATTTAATATGAATCCTTTTAAGAGTGACCAAAGCTGTGTCCAACCAAAGTATCCGTGTAGTTGGTGAAGGTAGAACTCTTCGTTAGCCGCCACAAAAGTATGTGGCATTAAAACTTAAACTTGAAGCTGACAAAGCGGTAATCAATTACCACCATAATAGAAGTTTCAAAAGGCGTTCCCAAGAATCGAAACAGGGATATCCAGTCACACTAGCTCAATGCTCTGGCTACTGGGCCACCTCAGCCTCATACCATGAATTACATGTAATCACAAATACATGTATGCAATTAATCTACTGTCTATGCCTATTTCATTCCTAATACTAATATAAAATGATGTTTAACCTGTTGATAAGCAACAAAAATCCCCATTTATTTTTTTCCCATGCATGGTATTTCTCGGAGCATTTTAGGCATTATATCACAGCATAGCATTTACGTGGTAGAGAGAGTGGACGTACACTCTAAAAATCCTGAGTTCCGCAAATACAAGAGGTGACTTTGGACAAGCCCTAATCGAAATGACTGAGTAGTTTTCAAGATACTTAAAAAAATTCTGCGTAAGCACAGTCGTGAAATGGAAAGGAACTGATGTGTGAATCTCAAACACCATGATACTCGATAATCTGTGATCTTCTTTACGAGACCTTAGGATTCGGAGGTATGATTGGTGGTCTAATATGTTACAGTACGCCGTGGTTATATTTCAATTAGTTTCCATTTCGACTTGATGAAAGCCGTTGACCTCGCCAAATGCCCCAAGGTCTTCTTGTCATTCTTTTTATCAAGTAAGGCGCTACGAATTCATGTAGATGTAGATGTGCAGTGCCTGTTCCGCATTTTTGAGGCTCTATTTTTTGTGGACGCGTCGTGCTACCTCCTACGAAGTGCAGCTTCATTTAGTTAGCAGAGAAAACCGCCTATACATACTATAAGAGAACATTATAGGCAGCATAGCAATGGGATAGGTAGGTGAAATATTGTTAGAGCAGTTTGTAGTGCATTATGCATATATTAACATTACTAACTCATGCATGATAGGTAAACACAGATAAAAATATTTAGCTAAATGCCATTTTAACCAATAATCCTCTATTATTATGTACATATAACCATCTAGCTGTATTTTACCGTATTATATAGCATGTTTCCATGTAGTAATCTAGTTGCATGTCAATAGTGTATGTTTGATCAGCTTCCCCCTGCCACACACCCTCGCGGTGGCTTGCAGGGTATTACGTAGATGTAGATAGAAGGGTGTGTGGCAGGGGGAAGGTAGTTGCACGTTGGTATTTGGACTGTAGGCTAACAGAATGTTATTGTATTCTTGCTTTTCTATATTTTTCTTTTTTTTGATTGTGAAGTTTAGACTACAAAATATATAACAGAATTACTAATTTTATTTTATGCATGGTATGCAATGCATGTTTGGGTTGAATTCACCCCCTGCCACTCACCTTTCATCTACGCGATATCCTGCAAGCCGCCGCGAGGGTGTGGCAGGGGGTGAATATCGCCAAATTAGGGGTGTGAATAGCTGTAAATATGTTCAATAGTATATAGGTATATACCTACAAGTGTACCTATCAACGGATAGCATAGGTAGTTTCATGTTGGCATAAGGACTTCAATCTAACCCAATCAACAGCATTTTGGTGCATGCTTGCTTTGCTATTTTAATCTTTTTTTAAAAAATTAAGTTTAGACTAGAATATAGTTACTAATCCTATTTGAGCATGATACATAATGTATGTTTGGTGTGAATTCACCCGCTGCCACACATATTTTACAGTGACTTGTAGGGTATCATGTAGATGTAAGATTTCTGGCTAACGTAAGCCATCATCAGTTGATGTGGATGTGGACCTTTATATCTATCTATATCCACGACATACCCGGCAAGCCACCCCGAGGGTGTGTGGTAGGGGGTGCATCCACACCACGAACAATGACACAACAAACAAAAATGAACACTACAAAACAAACACTACACCTTTAAAAGTAATTGAAGAAAAAAAAAGAAGAAAAACTACTAAATCCCAATCATGCAGGACACACCCATGAATACCATGCATGTCTTGAAACCCGACACCAATTTCATAGATACTCATGCATGCAAAAAAAGGCATTGCATGCAAGTCACACGTTGATTTGAACATGCAGGTAATAAAAAAATATACTATCGACCTACTCTGAATATTACCTCTATAACTATTACCGATTTACGGGATGTCTAACGTTCTGATCTCGAGTCGTACGGGGAAAAAATGACATTTTAAACCTGTCCGTCCTGCAATCTACTTCCTTAATTTTATCAGAATTATCGAGCCTACCATAAATATTCGGAGCCAGCAATACATGATTAACGTCATAAATGAAATGTTCCTCCTTTATGTTGGCTTGCAGGTTATTATGTAGATGAGGATGTAAGATTACGTAAGAATCAAGGGCGAAGGAGACTTTTCCATTGCAGATTTCAAACACGAGGAAGAGTGTTTCATATCATCGATAGCGTGTCCGGACGTGCTCGGATCCAGTTTTCTTTCCCGACCGTTTCGGTGAGATGGTGTGCACGTGTCAGAGGCCGACGGGAAAGCGGATGGCATCCGCGACGGGTCCGGATGACGCCAAGAGGAATGTCGAAAAATTAAAGCGAAGCGGAATTCGTCCCACATGTGTTGGCCAAGCGAACGAAGAAAAAAGGAGAAACATACCCCGCGTATGATGACTCACGGCCGTTCGTGGACGATACTGAAGCGCACGGATTCGTGCAGAAGAGACATTATTTTCTCCCCCCTCATGAATCATTCATTGGCCACAGCGCTTATTTACGTTCCATATCGAATATGGACGTTCTGACGCAGAATAGACTCAGTTCATTCTTTATTCGATACTTCCATCAGCTAATCTTTACATATTTTAAAAATCTTCTCTTCTGCATTCTTCACTTCTCGCTCCACACTTGCGTTTCCGGACTGAAGGGACGTTCCCGCCCATTCATTGGGAATTTTTGGGAACTAATTCTTCGTCTATTACGATTCACGCGAAAGAGAAAAGCTCGGGTGATCGGAAAAAATGCCCACTAAAATTTAAATTCTATGACAAAACATTTGACCAGGTATCAGATGACTATCATTAAATATTCTGATCCTATCAATTCTAATATTCTGATTTCCGATATTCAAATCATAATATATTCCGAAACTCATGATATATATTCTGCAAAATATGATATATTATTATTATGTTACTGTTTTTTGTGCATGAGGGAGACAATCCCTGATGAAGCCTTATCTTATAATCCTGTTATTGTTTTTGCACAAAAGTCGTACTCAAAGTGAATTCAATATTCCGATATTTTCAGCGACACAGTTTTAGTATCATTAATCTCGAATTTTCTGTTCTTGTTTGATGTTTTCTTCTTTTTTTAATCGTAGTAGGTACGTATATTAAATATTTTGTTGCAATCTGTGTCATTAATGTATTTTTGTAATCTTGCTGTTGTAACTTGACATTAAAAGACGCGTAATTATTAATATTCCTAAGGAACATGTTCGCCCCGGAATAAAAAGTGTTACTTTACATTATTTTATGTCCCATGGTGCTCCTTCAAAGTTTTTCCCATTCACTCTTGCGTCGACCTTGCCTTCATCAGATCAACATCCTAAAAATCAAAGTGCATCCGATTGCATAGTGCATTTTAATTGTAACTATTTGTTAGTTTCTCAGTAGTTCCATTTAATCTTACTCATTTTTATTTTACCGCGTTTGAAATGCTAACAGTTTGGTTTTTCCAGAAGCTGTTATCGTCCATGAGTAATTGATGAAAATACTGAATAGAATGTCAAATTGAAGTGTTTCCTTTATTTCCTATATCGCGCATTTCTAACTGTTCATAGATTTTGCTTCAAGAAGAGAACGTTCCTTTCGTCCTCTACTTCTACCAAACAGGCTCCTAGTACCAATACTAATCAGCGATGAAACTAGTGTCACGCAGATATTCTGGTTTATGGACGCAAAAGTGAGGTATTTAAACCTTAATACCTATGATTATCACCACTGATTTCAACAAAATCAATATTTATCTTCCAAAACTCTCCATAAAAGTATTTGCACGGTTCACTAGCACGTTAAATTATTTCGGTTCTATTAATTTCAGGGAATAAGTTGGGAATATCCTGAATTACAACAGCGAAAGGTTTTTCACAATTTGAGGAAAGCTATTTCTATTATTCTGGTTAGCATACCACAGCAGGGAATCTTTATCCATTTATCCATACCAGCTAAAGCAACACAATTTACTAGGGTATAAATGGATATTTTTTAAAATTCGGCCACTGTCGGTTGGAAAGTACGATTTTCAAATCAGAGAACCTTTGAATCGAGGCTTAATCGAGGCCAACGGATAAATGATTTGCATGCAACTAACACACGTTAGAGAGAAAGGCTAAATAGAAGCAAACATTACCTTTAAAAATGTCATGACGATGAAACGTTCTCAGCTACTTCCTTTACGCGTGATTCAGCCTTTAATATTTGAATAAATATATATCTTCATGACGTTACCCGAGGCCGACTCAGTCATTTTAGAGGTCGGAGCTTGTGAAGACGGAGATGGGTCGTTTATCAAAACAAGATGCCCTCTAAGGAATGGATTCATGGACTCGCGAGAGGAAGGATCGTATTCATGAATCACAACACGAGGCACATATGCGCCTCGAAATCACAAACAAAAGAAACAATGAGCGCGTTCAATGACAAGCGCGTCACACCTATGTTGAATAAAATCCTTTCAACATCCAACATCTTGCATGCAGGCAACATCACCTTAAAATTATAAATGAAAAAAAACGGACGCTGAAAATACTAATAACTGCCGGTAGTTGTTGACATTTATATTCACTGATGCACTTAAATTCCTGGCATTAATTATCCAGGACAAAACACAAGTTCTCAGCTAACCTCGGTGGCATGGTACTGCGGAAGTCAACACAGAAGGAAAACTTAACGTTTTCACTGGCTCATTTGAAATGCATGGACCTCATGGGGTGCCTTATCTCTTGGGTGTAGAAGTTGTGTCACCCGCATATGAGCTTGAATTCATCTACGTCTATATAATACCGGCATGCCAACGCATGGGTGTGTGGCAGGGGGTGAACCATCCCCAGGCATGCAATATCAATCAGGGAGAACATTTACTACCACGCGGGCATGCAAAAAAATACTACTTTGTTTAAAAACAACTTACGAAACTAAAAGTAACAATACCACCACGTCGTGGAAAACAATAAGGATGCAGCCTTTCGAGCCGTTGAATTTTTTTCAATTTTAAACTAATGAGGAAAAATACTTTTAAAATTGAACGGCTAAAACAAAGGACTCCAAAGGTTATAAACTTTTGATCAAGACGATAAAAAAATAATAAAATAATATAATAAAATAAAAAAAACTATCCTATAATGCGTGGAAAAAATGAATTCTTGAACCTATCCCTCCTACTATCTATCACTCTAATTTTATCTTCGTGACCTTACCTGCCGTAGTACCAGGGCCGGTTCTAGGCCCAAGCGATCGCTTGCCAAGCTGAGAGGGGAGCCAAAGTCTGACATAAGAAAAATACTCTGTAATTTCTTGCAAATATACAATAAGTGAATAACAAAATTTTAACCATAATGTTTATGGCACTAACAGGGATACTGTATGTGCGGTTAGCAAATGAGCAAACACTCGGCGACGAAGAACAGATAAACTATCTGCAGATATATACAATGTCACAGGCTCAACTTGGTGGAAATTCGTAGTCATTAATAAAGAATACATAGTAACATACTTCAAGATTTATTTGGTACACAACCGGTTTCATCGCATATGCACCTGAGATTTTGCCTATACAATGAAATTGGTCACATGCTAAATAATCTCGATCTATAAGTTACAAAGTAATCTTTATTCTAGAACTGCGCCCTCTCTACAGCTCGCGAGCCGTGGTGCCCCTCTGCCAACGTTGCCGCCAAAATGTATCTGGCGTAGACTTATCACCACGGTCGTATATACTTATCACTGTCAAAACAAAGAAACAACGACGCAGTCTTTCAGTTAATGCTGTGGAGTGCTCTTGTTCTGCGTACAAGTAACCAATTTACAATGGATACATTTTTCGGGTGCGTTTGAGAATTTCAGTATTTTATAGCTACATATCTAGTGATTCACTAACGAAAATATGTATGACAAAAAGAAATCGTCCGGTGCCTTTTACCGAAAAACATGAGCGCAAGAAATTGAAGAAAATCAGAAACAAGCTAAGGTGATGAGAATTTTTTTCACGCTGCCATCTACAAGCATAGAACCTCTAACAGGGAAACACCGAGTTCAGGTGATGACAGTGCAACTACAACTGTCTCTCCTAGAGTCAAAGCTATACCATTGCAAGTAAGAAATTATTTTATTTGTTTATTGCTAATTTGTTACGATACTTATAATCTTGTTTTGTATTTTTAAAATTTAAATTTAAAACAAAATTCAAATGAATACTTATTAATTTTAGTATTATAAAAACATATTATTTAAAATCAGGAGTCAGAGTTGCCACCAAATATGCAAAATTAAATGGCATCGTTACAAAAAGTCAGGGTAACTATTTTATTACTTATGAGTAAGGATAAATAAATCATGTTTCTGTGTTTTTATCGTAAAAAATAGTCCCCGATAGAAACGGAATGCGGCAGTGTCAGTGACTTGATTGGGATGTCAGAATGTGGCGAACCAGATGATAATTTACAGTAATCTTTTGGAGAGGTTTGCTTGTTGAATTTGAATAAAATTTCGTACCAGACCACTATGCAACAAAGAAAATTACATTGAAAGCGTTGGCAGTTTTTTGAAGAAGAGGTCTGGAAAGGAGTTCAATAGCGTGATAACGGATGCCAAAGAGCTTGTCGACAAACTTGGGTCCCATTCAGATTTTGAAAAAGAAAAGCACACCGTTCCAGGAGAGTGAACAGGCAATTTTCGTGTGAATCTGACGATGATCCCATTGAAGTAGTAAAACGCAACTTTAAAGTGAATTTTGTCTACGCAATTCTGGATACAGCTATCAACTCACTAAACGATTTGAGCAAATGGACAATCGTAGCGATAATTTAAGCTTTCTATACACTATTCATGGTCTGCAGAAGTTGGATCGTGAAAAACTAAATGCTGAATGCATGATTCTTCATGACGCCCTAAGTGATGGTGATGAATGTGACATCGATGGGAAAGAACTATGCGACGAAATTTTTATGTTAGCGTCCATTCTTCCCGCTGAATCTTCTCCACCAAGCTCATTATCTTATATTACAAAAACTAATTATATTGACAGTTTTCTCGATACTTTTGTAAGTTTAGGAATCCTCTTGACCTTACTGTCTTTTTATTTATCTGTAGCTACTGGCGAAAGAAGTTTTTCAAAATTAAAGTTGATCAAAACTTTTTCAAGAGCGATTTACTGGGCTGTCACATTAGCCATTGAAAGCGAGACTTTGAAGTTAATTGACGCATATTCTATTTTGAAAGATTCTGCGAATTTAAAGGCTATAAATTTTTCAGTATAATTTTTTTACTCAAAGGAACAATATTTAGTATATGCACGATAAAAATGTTAACAAATATATAAGTTATTGAATTACTTGGTTTCATTTATAATTTGTTAAAACTATGAACTTGTTCTTTTAACTCACTATCTACTCTCTAGTTTCCTATAAAATTATAATTAGAATTAAAACATCTTCATTCAAAGTTGGTAATGTATCAAAATCAATGAAGTAGTTTTTTGTGCGTTTGTTTCTATTCTGTAAAAATTATGAAAAATGGCAGCAGCCCATTGAATAAATCAATAAAATTACAGTGGAATGTCTTCGCAACGTTTAATTTAAATGAAGAAATAATCCATTTCCACAACGTGTAAATAAGAGTTCATTATTTTAAGGTTCGAAGGTCCTATTAAGATCGTAAAAAACAACAAAAACACAATTGTTTGCGTGGGGAGAGAAAAAAAATCCTTGGGGCGCCAAACGCTATCCCGCTTGTGTGGAAAAACCCTCTCGGACCGGCCCTGCGTAGAACGCTGGTGTATTTAAGTTCACGAGTCACTTTAATGATTTCAGTCAAATGTTTGAATCACCTTTTTGGAAATGTGTTAATGTTGTCATTTTGTTCCTTTCGATCATCTTTCATAATTTTTGCGTTTTATTAGATGCACTTCCTTCTTCCTCCTCCTCACATTATCTCTCTCCAATGGAGCTACAGCCCTAGTTGAGCCTTGGCCTCGTCAATTTTCCGTCTCCATCCATCTCTGCCTCTTGAATGTTCTCTCCAGTTCCTGATCCCTAGTTTGTCTCTTGCATCCTTGCTTACGTTATCTTCCCATCTTGCCCTTGGCCTGACCACTGGTCTGACCATTCGGAGCCTCATTGATTTAATGAGTGTGGAGATTTTGGGTTCTTTGTACACTTGATATATTTCATAGTTCCAACGAATTCTCCATAACCCTTCATTGTTTACTGGCCCATAGATTCTCCTAAGCATTCTTCTTTCTATGCTATCCAGTATTTCAGCAGATTTGGCAGTCTATATCCATGACTCATACCGTATGACAAAACTACGTACATGACCTTGAAGAAATGATACGTATACGCCTACTTCTTTCTACTCCTCACAACATTAAAACTAGGGACACCTCCATCCAAAATGTTACCTGAGTGAAAGTAATATTCTGCTGGGAAAAGTGGAAATTTATTTTCATCGAGCATGCTTCTGAAGTGACACATTGCTCCTGCTACCACCGAAGACTTCCCTCTTTAATTATTTGTTTCAACTTCCTCTTTCTCAGGAATCTCATTATCAAACGCCATGTCAAATAATCATCATCATCAGTCGACAATCCTAAGATTATTTCGACGCAGCCCTCCACTCGATTCTCCACTCGGCTAACATCTTCATATTGATATAATACTTTTCTTTATAATCCTTTGCAACTTCTCTCATCTGGGGTCTGCCTTTCCCATTCTTCCCGTTCACTTTTCCCTCGACGATTTTCTCCCTCATGCCATGATTTCTCAAGATATGGCCGATTAAGTTGATC
Source organism: Platycnemis pennipes (assembly GCA_933228895.1). Taxonomy (NCBI): domain Eukaryota; kingdom Metazoa; phylum Arthropoda; class Insecta; order Odonata; family Platycnemididae; genus Platycnemis; species Platycnemis pennipes. Next base: position 117,639,362 of record OW121854.1, on the reverse strand, counting down.
CGTCTTCGTTCGTGACCTCTTCGTTTGTCACATCGATCGGTCCACTTTATCTTCATTATTCTTCGGTAGCAACACATTTCAAATGCTCGAAGCATGTCGTAGACTTCTCTGCTGCTGTTAAGACCATGCTAACATTGTACACTGAGTACACTGTGATGATAATATAAAAAAAAGTGTATCAATGAAGAGTATGGGTAGTTGCAAGTTGCTATAATGCCTTTAAGCTAACCCAACTAACAACATTAAATATCTTGGAATAAGACTGACACATGATCTTTCCTGGGGTAAACTTATACGTGAAATAATGGGGTATTCTAATGGTAAACTGGTATTCATCACAAGAGTATTGGGTAAATGTGACGATCATGTTCGAGAAACCAGCTACTTTTCCATCGTTAGACCTCATTTGGAATATGCTGCCAGTGTATGGGATCCCTACGAAATCAGTCTATATAATGAACTTGAACGTGTGCAGCGAAGATCGGCAAGATTTGTAAAGGGACGGTACGATAACTATATTAGCGTAACCAGTCTATTTAATGAATTTAAGTGGGAACCATTGTCAGATCGCAGGTTGAAATTTAGACTTAAATCTCTTAAATAAATTCCAAGATAATATTTTCAGTGATGACGTTAAAAATATTTTACGAACCCCAACTTACTATGGTAGACTGGACCATGATTACAAAATTAGAGAAATTGATTGCCGAACTGACAGAATCAAAATGTCCTTTTTTTCCTCGTACAAATAGGGATATGAATAGCGGTAAATATGTCCACTACGAGTGAATCAATGTATAGCATAGGTAGTTGCATATTAGTATAAGGACTTGAAGGTAACCCAACTAACATCAAGTATTTGCATGCTTACTTTGCTTTTTTATCTTTTTAAATTGTGAAGTTGAGACTAATATATAATACTACTCCTATTTTATGTATGATATGTAGTGCATGTTTGGTGAGATTTTCCCCCTTGCCTCACACCTTTGTGGTGGCTTGCAGGGTATTATGTGGATGTAGAACATGTTTTTGCATGCTTGTTGCTATTTTTATCTTATTTTTTTAAATTGTGAAGTTTACTCCGGAATATAATTACTGACCATTTTTATGCATGATTTATAATGCATGTTTGGTGGGAATTCACCCCTTCCCACATATCTTTATCGCTTGCAGGGTATTGTGTACACTTAGATGATGATAACTTAAAGAATTAACGAATGACAGATAATACAGGGAAAAGCAAAGGACAGAATTAAAAGATATAGCACAAAACAGCAGGTTTGTAATCATAGTCGTGAAAGTGTAAAGAAAATGGAGAGGTTAGTGGATGGAGATCAGGTTGATAACTGCTCTCAGCCTCCCAGATACACCAACTGCCGAGTGTAAGACGCTTCGTGCTGCGTCCACCTTGAATTGTGGAGTCGTCCCTTCCCGCACCCCTCCTCCGTCGCACGACAAGGACGCACTATAAATTGGAGTGCCGCGTCGATCAGCATACACTGCTGTATTTTCTTTCTTTTTGGACCTGGATGAGTTGCAGGGACAGCGCCAGGCCTTTCTCCTGAACACCACCCGCGGAGTACCCTTCAATGGAAACACCTCAAGGGATGCCCTCACGAAAATACTGATTAAATCTCCATATTGCTCCGGCCGAGGACTCCCCGTCGATTTCCAGCCAGCTGACGTTGTTTCGGCCTCATGTGGTCCTCCAAGGACGCAAGTGAGCCCTCCGCGCTGTCATCTGAATCAATCAATATCCGATGGGCTAAGAGCCCTCCAACGCCCGCCCAAAAGTAACCAAAGAAAGGAGCTGAGACACAAGGGTCTTCGACTACGTCCGAATACTTGCGCGCTGCTTGGAGACTGCCAAGAACGTTGAAGCAAGAAGAGTACGAGATTCCATGAGGGGTTTAAAATTCCCATAGGTAAAAAGGTTTCCTCGACCTGGAATCGAACTACGCACCTGCGGCTTTCCGAGGATCTATGCTCGTGGGCATCTGGATCTACAGCTATGTAATACCCTGCGAGTCACCAAGAAGGTGTGTGGCAGTGGATGAAGATCAAACATGCACCATTTACATGCAACTAATAGTCACTAAGCCATGAAGCCATGCAACTAAAGAGATACCATGCAATGCTAACCAAGCAACTATTAGTAGTGCAACAAGTGGTACTATTAGTAGTGCAAGCAACTAACCATGCAATTACTTTTTTTTAGTAAGTGCTACCACTACAGGATACTCTAACATTATTTAACCTAACTCTGCCTTTGCTATACTGCTTATCATGCTCAATAATGGCACACGGGAAAAATTGCATTGTAAATCTATCGGTATGACAATCTATCTCTCTAATAGAGGTTTCAGAGGGATATTCAGCTGGTCAAATCTCTAAGCGTCGTCAATTTTGAGTCCTTCTTGAGTGAGGTGCCTAGAAAAGGGAAATCATTGGAAGGGAAATAGGGAAAGCGACTGCCATCTCTTCTCCATCGCGTCCGACTCCACGCGAAAAAAATAAAGGAAACAGAAGGCATCGCATTCGACATTCCTAGGACTGAGGGAGGAGGAGGAAGAGGAAAAAAAAGACATTCATCCTGCGTGAGAGTGATCTAATTATTGACGACACGTGGGCCCTTTCAAGGGCACTTTCGTTAAGGAGCGCAATGGATTTGAAGAGAAGCCGTCTTCTTTCAGTCCGTGACGCAACTGCCGGGGTTTCCTTAAAGCGTGCGTTCGTGAGCGAGTCGCTCGTGCTGCTGCACGTGTGACAAACCCACCGCTCCCGCGAGGATCCCGAATTTCTGCGTAATGAACTACCGGCATACAGCGATTGTTAAGCGACCGCCATTAGTGGGTAGAAATCCATTATAGTGAGGGAGTTTGTCCAGCGTCGCCATATTTAGACCTCGTCGCCATATTTGGACCAACGCTGTCTAAGTAGGCCGTTCCACGCTAACCCCGTTATGTATGTACTTGTTTACTCGTTTCTTTTCATACGTCCCAAAATGACTTCCAAAAGAAGCCAAATATTTATTTCTTATTTTAAATTTCCAAAAATTAGCTACTAATTAGCGTTCCCTGACCTATACTATCCTGCCATTTGAATTTGGCGATGGTATTTTATCGTATGACTCCCGATCCGATTGCTTTTTTTATTAAGTAAATCGGCAAATTCTGAGACTTTTAGCTGGGACGCTTTAACGCGCAGGAAAATTGGAGCGACTTCTATAAAGGCCGTTTTACACGGTAAATTTTTTGTACAAACGCTTGCATGAGGAAAATTGTATCTTGTGAAGCGGCAAATTGCGTGATCGCGTGCGCGAATGTCTGAATGGAAAATAGAACCTGTTCTAATTCCATTAAGACAAACATGCAATTTCGTTCAGTTTCATACATTCGTTTGTCAATAAAATGTACCTGTAAAGTGGCCTTTACTCTGCCTCACAACGGGGCTAACATGACGTGGCTTTGTGCACACGTGTTGAGGATTGGTTAGTCCCACTTGAGGTAACGGTTATAATGGGACTTCACAAGCTTGGATAGCTGTGTTTATGGAAAGCGACCGACATCTATGATCTTTTGTCCTGTGAAGGACAGGTGTACAGAAGAACTATTATCAGAGGAAAGAAGCGAAGGTCAATCAAATCCCGATCATAATTTTTTGTACTAAATATTTATTTATAAAATTATTTTTTATTTTTATCTATCCAATACATTTTTAAATAGAAATTAAATTTTGTTTTCCATTTTCAGTTGAAATTTCAATATCTTTTAACCTAAAAACAGACTAACAAAAATTATTTGCTTAAAATTTGCAGAAATAAGGCGTGAGCTTTCTGGGCTTGGAAACAAAAAATGGCGTGAGCGCAAAAGGGTTAACGAGAGGCACCTAGGGGTCTACGGATTTACGTCCTATCCGACGGACGGAATACTGAACTCAAAGTGCTCTCCACGCAGCACTAAAGTGGAAACCGGTTGACAAATGAAAAATTTCCTTCACTGTCGGGATACGACCCCGGGCCCTCTAGGAATGGGAAACCAGTGTTTCAGCCACCACACTTACATCTTACGTACATCTGCCTCTACGTAATACTCTGCGAGCCACCACGAGAGTGTGTGGCAGGGGGAACTGAACTCAAAGTGCTAGCTTATCCCGGGCTTTGAAGTATATAAAACCTTTTTAGCACCCTCATTTGTCACCATTAGCACCCCTGGGGAAAATTACAACAGGAGTCTTCGATGCAATTCTTTATAAGACATGGTAATATGTACCTGTTTATATTTTAATGGCATTATGAAAATATTTTAGAACGAAAGTTTCCGCGGTGATGGCTTGATCTCTGCATTGTTTCGGGTTTTCTTCCGGGTCCACTAGCCAGCCAACTGACAATCTAACATAGGATTCAATGTTTTTACGGAGCTTATGAAGAGGTAATATATGCTGTGTTCCGGGTCCTCTAGATAACTGACGAGGAAGAAAACACGAAACAATGCAGAGGTTATGAAAATATTACTAAATTCTGTTTTTTTTTAACTTTTTGAATCTATTCACCATTTTCCACTACTGCCATCACTGGTGGATTTCATAAGGTCTATACATAAAATAAAAGGGGCAAGCAACACTTCAAACGTATTGGTTGGTAATCATTCCGACAGTAGCTATAATATGTACAATTTAGAACTATATCAAGCAGAAAGTCGATAATAAAGATACAAGCATACAAGCACATTAAGCTCGGCTCGGTTTAAACTGTCGAGCCTGTTTATTGATTAGCACTTTGAAAAATTTTCAGTAGAAAATGACCGATTCAAGCAAAGATTGCCCTTTTAAATTTAAGTTAATTCACAACTGTAAATTAACTTAAATTCAATACAAATGAATACAAAGGATGAATCAGCAGACTCTGCTAACTCATCCTTTATAAATACATAAGATTCAATGTTTTCACGGAGCTTATGAAGAGGTAAGATCTTTTTGCGTTTCCCACTGTACCATAGCTGTCAATCTACTATACAGGAAAGGCAACAATGTACAAACACTCTTGTTGCTAAATTCAATACGTTCCTACCGTTTAGAAAAAATGACACGCCATGCGCATCCAAACAATAGCTACGTCAGTGAAATGCAATTGTTCAGTGGCGCACATCAGAGATTGGCTCGGAAACGTTCTTATTGTCTGCAGCACGATCCGAGAAGACGAATTAAAAAGCTTGCGATAGAAACACAAGACAACAAGAGTGACGCATGACGTTTGACGAATGACCACAATGAAACGTGACGTATGCAACGATGGAGAACTCTTTCAACGTCACTCTCTACATATGGTGCACGCGTGGTTGATGCATTCTTTGCTCTCAAGGCCGGAGCTTCAGCTGTTGAAGGAGATTTTCTGTAATTTCTTTGCCGTTAATACTGTCGCTGAAGGGGAAAAATAATGTAAATAAGAAAGCTGGGAAGAGAATAGGGCTCTCAGGGCTGATAACTCACGGAAAACTCTCTCGTGTTCGGCATAGTCAAACTATTAGTCTTTTAAATCAAAAAATAGGAACTATGACGCCTAAACTTGAAGTATGGCAGTATTTTCTACCCTTTGCAAGCACGCCATGAACATTTGAAAGATTTGGATGGAGTGATTGGAGGGGGTTTATAGAGTTAAAAATACTACAGCTTTAGCCGACAGAAAAATTTGATACTTCACTGAATTTTCGATAGCAATCTCTGCACAACGAAACTAATGCGTGCATTAAACGTCGAGTATTTAAAATAAGATGGAAGTTAAATCTAAGAGATCCATTTGTGGGAGAATTCTCCCATTAATCATAAAATACCTACGAAATATGATGTCAACGTAAACATAAATTTTAATTTAGGAGCTAAAAATATGAAAATAAGTTGAGGATTTTACAAAAGCAGCACCTCTAAAATTATTAAACAAGTGCAAACAGCTAGGTCAGTAAATATGTACAAACAGTTCTGTCAGTAAACATACCAAATTTGCACGAGCCACCGTCAGCTTTGTTGTGTAGCTAACTCAGTCAGTCTTTCAACTTAGAGATAGCTTTCGTTGAGGTGGATGGAATGATGAGTTAACACTGAAAGTATTATTAACCATGACATTATTATAACTGTGGCATAACGCAAGGAAAATAACTGCTGCCAGCATAATTGATTCAATTGAAGCATAAATGTTGAATGCCTACATGTAGAGGCACAAGGATCAAGTAAAGTCCCTATTCAGTTCTGTCTGTTTCATGTAGTACAAGCACTGCTGTGATAAGATTCAAGCAATAGTTAGTTACTTGAAAGTGTAGCCATATTAGTTGCGTCATCAAAACCTCATTTTCATCAAAGTCATACACATGTGTGTGGAATGGAGTGAGTAGAAAAATACAAAAGTGTTAATTTTCCAGTGCAATACAAAGACATGCTATACATTATCACCTAAAGGGAAACAGTGAGGAACTCGTCACTCCAACAGACCCACTCTTGGAAAAATCTTGGCTTTATAAAATACAATTGCTCATCTTTGAACTCAACGGTAGGTATGTAATAACTTTTTCCCTTGTTAGACCTCATTTGGAATACGCTGCCAGTATATGGAATCCTTACGAAATACGCTTGGTTAACGAACTGTAGCGTGTGTAGCGAAGATCAACAATATTTGTAAATGGATGGTATAACTATATTAGCGTAACCAGTCTATTAGATCAACTGACGGTGAATCATTGACAGGTGGTAGGTTGAAATTTAGACCTAATCTCTTAAATAAATTCCCAGATAATATTTTCACTAATAGCGTTAAAAATATTTTGCGAACTCCAACTTACCCATGTGCCGAAATCATAAAATTGGAGAAATTGATTGCCGAACCGACAGATTCAAAATGCCCTCCTTTCCACGTACAATTAGGGATATGAATAGAAGAAAATATATCCAATAGTAGGAATACAAGTGTATCAGTGGATAGCATGGTTCTTATACCAACAAACAACTGCATGTTGGTATAAAAACTTTAACCTAACCAAACTAACAGCATTTTTTTTTCATTCCTGCCATGCTATTTTTATCTTTTTTGAAATTGTGACGTTTAGACTAGATTATAAATAGGAATTGAAGCTAACCCAACTAACAGCATGTTTTTGCATGTTTGCTTTGCTATTTTTATCTTTTTTTAAACAGTGAAGTTTAGAACAGTACATAAATACTAATCCTGTTTTATGCATGATATGTAGTGCATGTTTGGTGAGAATTCACCCCCTGCCACACACCTTTATGGTGGCTTACAGGGTATTATGTAGATGTAGATAAATACTAATCCTTTTTATGCATAATATGTAATGCATGCATGAAGTAATTTCATCCCATGCCACACACCTTTATGGTGGCTTGCTTGGATATTTTGTAGATGTAGATGTGGATGTAAGGTCTGAGTGAGGATAACGCTCCCATAGGTCACTGCATCATCGCAACGCGGTTTAGAAGGACAAAACTGAGAGGGTACGCAAATACGCCGTAATGCAAATCGCCAAGCATCAATTTTTTTGAGGAACTGCTGCAAGGTGAGGGGATTGTAATTGAACGCGAGAGTAGAGAGAACTACCTTTCCCTGTATCTGAGTCCCGAAAATTGTCTTCCATATTTCGTGTGGCCCTTCACGCTCGGGAGCGGTGATAAGGGACGCCAACTGCCGCTGACTGGAACTCTTTCTTCTCGCCCTCCCGCGATTAATGCCTCGCCCCGCTCTGTCTCTAAAAGCCCGAAGGAGTTTGCCACGTCATGCAAGGAAATTGAACTCCGGCAAAAAAATATGGACTAAAAGCTATCTTCCACTCTTTATCTCGAACAGCACAGTGTTTATTTTTTCTCGTGGGCACAGAAAGGTACTCAAAGAGGAAGTGACGAGTTGCTAGGGCATGCAGCCAAGGAGGAAACACAAGGGCTATTTGAAATATGATATGAAAATTACCAATGAATATTCAAAATGTAGGGATCATGTAGAGAGCTTTAAATTAGTAAAAAAACTTTTTTGCTGAGGTCATATTACTTGATGTCGACTGCTCATATTACTCTAGGACAAAAATATTGATAGTGGTACGCATTTTTGTCTCACTCATTACTCATATGTGTTTTCAAGTCTGTTTTCACATTTATAGGCGCTTCTGATATGGGGAGGAAAAGTATAAGGATGGGAATGGAAGGGAATGGAGGAAGGGTGGAGAGAAACCGGGCGTCGGTTTCAGGAAACTAATGAAAAGGCACCACGGCTTAACGTTCAATCCGACGGACGGAATACTGAACTCGAATGCACTCCATAAAACACTCTAGAAGGGGCCGATTTACTGATGAAAAATATCTAGCACTGCGGGGATTCAAACCCTGTCCCTCATTTTTGTCTCAGCAAGGCACCTTAAAACCAATTGCAGGTGACTCGCGTGAACGAAAAGCCAATGGGGGCGTTTACTCGGAACCGAAATCGCAATTTTGTACACGAAATCGTTAGATGGAAACGAAAAAAGAATTTTAGTGAAAAAATTAATCTTCTAACCACAACCATTCACTGATAAATCAAAATAAGCAAAAGGTGACGCACACCGAAAAAGCTGCTTTGGTATCATTTACGTCATTTTCCTCCAGTTCTTGATTGCTTTTAGGGGATGGGAAGGGAATGGAGGGGGGTTCTCGGAAGGTCTGCTCGCACAGATTTTGCCGCAACTGTTCCTATTGGCAGAGTCAGCTGTGTCCCCCCTAACCATTGCGATAAGGCAAAGTAGCTTCGCGGGCTCAGTTAAGACTGGACGAAGTCGATATACGTCAGTTGTTGCACCACGCCCACTTTTCCGAAAGGGTTAAAAACATCCGATTTTCACCGCTTATAACTCGAGAAATAGTTGATGGTTAAAAAAACGGAAAAATACGGGTCTTTTTATTTTACAAACTCTATCAGACTCGGCAGTACAAAAATATGGTAAACGACCCTATTGTCCTTGAATGATGGCGAATCTTCAATTACACCCCCGACTAATCACAGCAGAAAAAATAAAATGAGGAGGGGTAATTAATATATTTTTGATATTTAAATAATTTAATAATGATAGCATTATAATAATGTCCCGCGGATCTATGCCGTCTCGCAGTTTCCGAGGCAGAAATTAGAATCGCAGGTCACACGGCCATCGATCGCCTTGCCCTCTATTGAGGAGAAAGGGAAGAAGAAGTCACCGAGCCGGAAACTTGGAAGACGGAGGCGAAGGGTTCACAAATACACGCGAGCATCTGGAAGAGTTGATCAGCGGATGCTTCCTTCGGAATGAAGATGATGCCAGATTAAAACATTCCCGAGGATGAACGAATGTAGTGGCTCTTTCACAATTTCTCCAAATTGTAGTCTTCGATCATGATGTTGACCAAACTGGCGTATCGCTTCATCCAAATCATCCACATGTATTATTCAGGAAGCCCTCATTATTGAGCAGCGACAATGACGAGATTTTGACGCCACATCATTGATATATATCGCATTTGGCATGAAAACGATTGAATTTGTCGACGGTCTGACATAACTTCTTCAATACTGATTCCAAGTTCTTACGCAATGATGCTCCGTGGGACATAGTTCAGGAAGATCTCGACATTGTTGAGGCTCGAAAATGTCAAGGTTGTGATGCCAAAGCGTATAAAAAAATTTCGACTGCTCATGCAAACCACCGGGGTTTGTCGAGTCTCCCTCGACAAATATTTCTCAAAGCACTCACTGAATAGGACAATAGGTTCTCGCTTGAAATGTACGAACCTCGAATTCTCAATATGATGACATCAGAGCCTTGTCGAACGCGTCTGCTTGCATGTCGAGACTCGTCGAGGATGCGACGTCACAATGCCGTCATTTTCAAGGCTCGATATGGCTGATTCCTCACAGAATAAGGCATGAGGATCGTTTATCTTCGGAAGCACGGAGGTTTTTACCCTAAGAATTCGACGGATTCCTTGTTCGGATACGAGATTGATCGAGAGTTTTCTGACAAAATATCCTCAAGGCTGATGACAGACAAAAAATCAAGACTTTCCTGGGCCATTATTCAGGATAGGTAAAGATTAAGGGAACATATTTAGACTTTATTACGAATAAAAGGTTTATGGGTAGGAATGGAGAACGGAGGGATTTTTAATATCTTAATTTCCACGTGCAAGAAGAGATCAGAAAATACGTCGAAAATACCGTGTCGGTAAGATCACCATAGTTTGTGCGATTTTTGAAAAACGAAGCCTTGATTCTGCATAGGCTTATTGCCAGAATCTTTTAATTTCCTTCTTTGGCTCAAAGTAATATGTATCTTACAATTAGTGAATACAAAATTGCGCGTGCCTCATTGACAAAGGTTTGTTACTTGGTAGTTTACACATTAGAATAATGGCTTGTGTACTCTTCAGATGTGCTCCTTAGCACTCTGTAGATGTAAAATTTAAATTATCAAGTCTCGTTATCAATGAAATTTTGACGAGTCCTTAAATCCTGATTCTAGAATACAGCAATTTTTATATTCCGAGGCTTTAACGTAGTTATTGAAGAAGTAGAACTTTCATGAAGATTTTTCTGTTCTGACAGGGACTGTCTACTACTTGAACGTGTTAATGATATAAAAAAACTCAAACTTATAAATTTCGGTTTGAACCCTGGCAGTGTCAGAGATTTCTAATACGTATACTGGCCTCCACTTTATTTTTTTCAAAAATAACACTTTTGAGTTATTGTTGAAAAATCTTAGGGCGTTCGTGGATTGGGTATAATAAAAGATAGACCTATGGCACACAACATATATTAACTGGTACTACGGTTCGTTATGGCTCAGTGGTTACAATGATACTGCGCACATGATGTGTAGTGCAGAGAGCCTTGTATAGCTAAAGCAAAAACAAATGAAGTGCATAATTACAAAACAACAAATGCAGGATCTCAAGATTATTTCCTACAGCTATGTGGGGAGCATCGAAAGGTACACTCTAAGGGGTAAAATGCTGTTACTTAATGGAAACATTTATCCACCTCCTGCCACACGCTCCCGCCGCAGCTTCCAGGGATTCTCTTAGGTAATACACGAACGCCAATATCACGCCTCTATCGACTTGCTTGACAGTTCAGACACATCTCAAATCATTCTTCAGAGGGCAATTATCAAAGTGAATAAACCAAACGTGCAGTGTACTTTCAAAGGCATATCCCATGATTTCTGAAATGAAGGTGATGTGTGTTCACTGGTTCTGAAAGTGACAGGATCCCAGCCGTAATATGACACCATAAATAAGTTATTTCGGTACTAAAGCAAACTTGCGATAAAGCCGGGGCAAACACTCAGATGTGGTGTTACAATGATCATCTGTTGATTAGCGTGAGAGTGATAAGAGACAAATAATACTTTGGTCGGATTCTGTCGGGACTAGGGCACCTTCAAGTTTACAACATTCGTCCAAAGGACTGTTGGTTTGGAAGCATCGCTCTTCAAAAAAAAGCTCTCTACTCATTGGTCTCGTGGGGAGATGACCTTCACGTGTTTCCACAGTATATTTTTGACTGGCTAAATATTGATATGAAGTGTAAGCGTCTGCTATCCAATATTTGTACGACTAATCATAAGACCTTATGCAAGTGCGTCATGGAAAAATCCACAAAAATAAAGGAAAATTGATTAAATATAAATTTTTTTGGATGAGACATTCTAAAAATATGTAAGGCTTACAGATCCATTTTCACATCATCACTTGTTTGGCCTCACTGAAAGTACTTGGAAGAGGCTAAGAGAGTTCATTGCACACTGAATGTTCTTCGAACTTCATTTATAGATATTCTAAATTGTGCTTCGGAAGCAGTACAAGGACGTGAGGCGGGGGTTACTCCACAACACAGGAATACTTTGTTCACTGAGAAAAATATGCCCGAAACTATGTTTAAATCAGTAACATTAATGGGACGGAGATGCGAATGGCCTTTTCACATAATGTTGAAAAACAACAATGATTCAACGAGAGGGGGTAAAAAAAATATGCCAGCTGTTTTCTCCAAAGCAGTAAGTGGAAAATGACTGCGTGATGTCAGCGGTAAAGAGATTCCGAAAGGGCAATTTCGTTTGATTTTGAGGTTGTGATTATTCCGGAAAGATATGCACGGCACTTTCACCACAGGCCAATTTATGTATTCAACTCCAACCAACAGAACAGAAATTAACACTGCTCGACCAAAGCACATAACGTTGCGTGATATATAAGCACAATTTTTAAATGTCTTCCCACAATCTCTTCGGCATAAAATGAAAGCTAGAAGTAACAAAATCCTCAAATCCGATAAAGCCAGAGAGAAAAAGAGAGAACGATATATGCCCTCCTTGGAAAAATGCAATGGTACGAGGCAGAGAACCAATTATATGACACCAATAAGATACCAATCTGACAGTGGGGGGTTACAATCGCAATCAGAAAGTCTATTTTCACTACTTTTTAGTATCCATGTAACTTTTGTTAATATTATTATTGGCAGGTCAAAATTAAATCCATTTCTCCCAGCAAACTTTTCGGAATATAATTATTCCATCTTATGTGATATAATAATAATTTGAAGGACCACTACATTTAAACATAAACTTACACATCTAATACCATCTTAACACCAGAGTAATATTCCTAAAAATCTTCAAACTTAATTTATACATTCTTTCGTATACAGCAACAGGATAACTTTAATGTAATCACGACAGTTTAATAGACGAATGAGCATCAAAATTAAAACTTAAAATTTAACTATGCATTGCAGAGTTGAATTGAACGTCCCAATACAATTGTTTTGCTTGCTATGTTTTTAACAAAATTTAATTACAAATAATGATACAGTATTTAAAGGTTTCAGAACCGTTAAAATACTATTTAAAATAGTGAGGCATAGCTGTATCAGCACCTATACAGTTTGGTTTATTACATTGCTATATAATTTACTGAGTTTAGCCGCAGTCGCTTTTTTGTTTCCGTTTGGCCAAGCGTCAGTAAAATTAACAAACATTGACTTTATAAATAAGGTTGATGGAGAGTGCTGAATTTTATATCAACGTCCGCAGAGAAAAACCTCCACGATTAGTGCTTATGCGGTGAATGCATATAAATCTTCATTGTCCATAATTTTTGTTTCAGGGTGTTCTCTGAACTCCTCGCCGCTTCCCTCTATAGTTTTTTATAACTATACCTCCGTTCAAAACATCCACATTTTCTAATATTTCCCTCCTCCTTGCCCACTTGTCCCATCATTCTCCATTCCATCGCCGCTTTTAGCATTCCGCTACGCCTTAACACTCTCTCCATCCACTTCCTTACCTCCTTTGAATTTCCCCCATCAATTTACCTTCCACCCTTTCACGATATCTTTTTGTTTGTCTCTTCCTCCACCCCACTTATTTTCTCCACCTCACAAACTAACATCACAAAAGCCTCTCCCCTTACTATTCTCAGCCTCTTTTCCTCGAAGACGGTGCAATGGAGCGCATGCCCTCCGTAACAAAGTTTTCTCAAATATTTTTCTTAAAGCTCTCTTCTCAGTTCCTAAGTCAATTTCCTGATCTTTGTGAGTGTTTCCTTGGCCCAAGAAAGCCTTTTCTTCATGTACACAAGTGCTTGAAGCTCCAAAACGGGACCGAGAATTACACATCTGCGCATGGAGAATGGTTTGTATAAATTTAACCTGGTTCGCGATACTAGATTTTAGCTCATTCTTTAGAGTTCTATCATTGCAGGACAGTTCCTAATGGGTATAAACCCTCCTTAGTCCGTTATCAACAATGCTACTCAAGCCGCGAAACCGGCGTAAGAGCCAACGCCCGTCTTCATGCCATTCTCAAATTCTCTATTTCGATCACCATCACTCACGCTTTTAATTTCACAGCTCATATAGTCTCTACATAATGAACTTGAACGTGAGCAGTGAAGATCGGCAAGATTTGTAAAGGGACAGTACGATAATTATATTAGCGTAACCAGTCTATTAACTGAATTAAAATGGGCATCATTGTCAGATCGCAGGTTGAAATTGACTTAATCTCTTAAATAAATTACAAGATAATTTTAAGTTATGACGTTAAAAATATTTTGCGAACCCCAACTTACTATGGTAGACTGGACCATAATCGCAAAATTAGAAAAATAGATTGCCGAACTGAAAGATTCAAAATGTCCTTTTTTCCTCGTCCCTTTACAAATCTTACCGATCTTCGTTGCACACGTTTCAGCTCATTATTTATGCCTATTTAGTAAGGATCTCATATACTGGCAGCGTATTCAAAATGAGGTCTACCAAGGGGAAAGTAGCCAATTTTATTTCTTCACTTACTCCAACTTATGCAAACTAATACCCTCTGTTAGTCGCAACTGGTAATCATAAAATAAAAGCTTTATACGAAAACGACCTAAAAAAATGATTTCCGTGGATTCAATGCGTATCACATATCTGAGCGATGGGGAAAAATGTCTCGACCCCTCTTTGGCCTCATCACGGTTTTCGTTCTCGCACTAAGAGTAATGGTAAGGACAGGGGGATGATAGACTAGAAAAACGGGGGCAAAATTGCATCAAACCCCCCGACCCCTTCCCTCAGAGACGCGAGAGCGCGCACCGATTAAAATTCATTGGGACATCACTCATTGTCAAGCAGGCAAAACCACACGAGGCAAAGCGAAACATTTTTTTTCCCACCGGACAATTTAAAGCGAGCCATTTAAAAAGTCGAAGAGGAAGCCGGTGTTGGAAGGAGTCGGTCCAAGCAGGAGAGAGGAAGCAGAACCCTGGAGTCGAACCCTGGACCATAAAGGGATCACGAGAACCCCTTTAGCCGGACAGGTGACGCAATGAAAAAAACCCGTGCAGGGTAGGAATGGAGTGGAAAGGAAGGGGGAAGAGAAAAGGATTTCAAAGCTCAAGGGGGATTGTGGGGTGGATCGGAACGGGTAGGGGGAGGAGGGGGGCTATTTTGAAGACCTATTGAAAAATGGACTCGCTCAAACCGCATTCTTTCACACGAGCACAGAAGGTCCACTTCCTTCACATCTGTGTTATGGGTTAAATAGTACGAGGAAAGTAGGAGGAGGGGAGAGACTCAAAGGTGGACTATTGCTTGTAACCTGAAGCCCCACCATGGGAGGAGCCACCCCTGCGTACCTCCATTTCTCCCCGATGCAGAAGCGGCAGGGCGAAGGCGAGGAGCGGAGGGTAATGGACCTCTGTGTGGAGGTCATAGGGGATGAACAAGGACGGGTGAGAGAGGGCAAGGGTGGGAGGCCGGGATGAAAGGAGACCCCGCCTCGGTGGGGGGTCGCCTATGAGGGGATAGAAAAAGGGCATCAGGGGCGGGGGACCAAGGAGGCCCTGGGCATGAGCCGAGGGAGGGGAGGGCATTGAAGGAAACCGGTACGCAGCAATCCCTCTCGGAGCTTGTGGGACACTCTGTTCCTAGGGGACCATGGTCGGATGCGCTCTTTGAACTGGCCACGGGAAGGAGCTCTGCCGATGATCTTCAAAGACCACCTCTAATGGACTGTCCCCACCTTTCCGATCGCCAAGGCGAGCTTCGCCCAGATACAGGAAGGAATGAATATATCCACTGAAAAGCAGCAGGAAAGAAAAAAATGGAAAAAATTATGGGACCTAGAACTAGTCCTTGGAGTACACCACGAAGATTGGGGTGTTATCTTCTCGATATCTCCACGTCCTTAAATATTCTTCAGAGTGATTTTCTCATGATTTATCCATCGACGATCGGATCAGAGAAATCACTCACTCATGGATAATACCATGCTCCGCTTGAGATGTGGAGAATTGCATACCGGCGGTAGACATTTGGGACAAAGAGAGAAACTCGGGAGGGAAAAATTGGCATCCGGAGTTATTTTACCCTTCCATCTATTACGAGGTGCTAACTTCTGCTGTCTTGTAGCTCACCACCTGCATGAAAAAGTAGGCCATTGGCTAGGGACATAGGAACGGGTTTTATTCATGGGGGGATTGAAGACAAGTTGTTCGATTCCAGTACTCACACGTTTCAGCGTAACTTAAATTGCGAGCTCCGTGTTTTGCATCGGCGTCCCAACGGAATATTCCGGATTTTGCAGCGAGAGCAGGTTACGGAAGATATTCATTAAACCCAACTGGTTTCTGCGTTAAATTGATCATGTTACCACAACTGGATAAAACTGGTAGACTTATACAGCTATTTAATTTATCGCTTTCCGTGCGATTCTCTGGAAAAATGAATTTCATCGCCGTAAAAAATAGAGACACTCAATTGACTTTTGCTCCGATGGCTTTTAAGTACCTCATGCCCTTGTAATTATAAGTAAATGTTCCGGTAGAAAGTTTGGTCTTGAAGCTCGAAAAAAAAGCCTGGGAGGCGCGAACATTATTTCTCTTCGAAGAAGTAGCACTCAGAAAAATGACAAACATGGGAATGGATGTAGGTATTATCTCTCATATTCAGTATCAAAGGACACACCAAAAGCAAAATAAGGGAAAGAAATATTTTCAAATTAATAACATTTTTAAATCGTTTAAGCGGCCAAAACCTGTTCAAATAGTGCATCGAAGTGATTCTGTCACAGCTATTACTTGAGCCAAATACCTGGTTGATTTTGCAGGAGTGAAGAGTTCTTTCAATGACATTCCTGTCCCAGTTTCAGGATTCTCGATGGGGAGGTGTCACGTATTCCGCCAGTCAATTGGCTTCATTCTTGTGACCGTCTTAGAATTTTTTCTTCAACTAGTCCCTCCGAAACTTGAAATCTATCCATTGCAGTTACCAAAGAAAACGTGAAAGCCTTGGACATACTCTCGTTACCAATAGCTCCTACAGATCCCTACCACAGCCACATTAGTCCATAAAAATTTTAAGATTTGTAGTTATTTACTTTCACTTCAATCATGAACTAGCATATTAATTATCGCTAATCCCTTACACTGATGACTAATCAAACAACCCAACCACTGATGCAAAGGATATAGTAGTAACAGCTATTTGAGGAAGGCGACCCACACATTAGGTCAATACAGCCATTTAGGATAGGAGGGTAACAAATTTAAGAAGGTTGGACTATTTCAGGGAAGAGAGCAAGGGTGGAGAAAAACAGGGTGTTGGTACGTGGTACTAGAGTGCACTTAACTAATTGTAAGTCGTCAAGGGGAACACGGTTTAACTTCCCATATGACTGACGGAATAGTTACTAACTTTCTGTGTCCTCCATACAATGACCCGTATGTCTAACATGCGTGCATGAAGTAGTAGCACTACATCTCATAGTTGCATGTAAGTAGTGCATGTTTGGTGATCTTCACCCCCTGCCACGCACGCTCGTGGTGGCTCGCAGGGTATTACGTAGACGTAGACGTACAGTACTTAGGTGAAGAGACCAGGATAATGCATGAAAAATCCCTGCCACTACCAACATTGGAAACCAGACTGTCGGGCTCGAAGACACAGATATCTAAAGCTATGATTCAACCCATGATGGTACTGAAAAGTATTCCACGATTTTTTTCGAGGTGTTAGCGTAAGACTGCATGGTCTTACCGAGGCATGAAATACAAATGACGAAACCAATGACGAGTGTTTCGCAGCCTCACTGAGCGACTGAATGGGCGTCATGAAATCTCGGACCAGCACTCCCCTCACGTCTGATTCGAAGAAACCAAGCAATCGGATTCGCAGAAGACAGGCTCCTTCTTACGTGAAAATAATCTCGGCACATCGGACAAGTTTTCACATTCGCCCGACACGGGGAAAAACTTCCCCTATCGACCGGGACGGAAGCAACTTTTCCTGCTGAAATTTCACCCGTCGGTTGCGTCAGATTTGGCGGGGCGGACTGCAGAGGGCTGCGATGTGGGCATTGGCGAGGGTGGGCGACAGAAGCGCATTTGGGGCGAAGGGCGCGCGAGAATCCGAGAGAGCTCTAATGAGCGGACGGAATGACGTCACCCGCGAATCCTGCGTATTATTGCATCATTTGTTTGCATCTTCACCAACACGCCTATGGTTTTTATTCTTAAATACTTGCATAAGAAATTTATATGCACGCGAATGTTTGGGGTTGGATTGGTGTTGTGGTTAGAGTACTGGTCTGTCACTCAGTGAGCCCGGGTTCGAATCGGGAGTGGAAGATACATCTGCATCTACACGATACTTTTTATCTTGGAATAAGACTGACAAATGATCTTTCCTGGGGTAAACACATTCGTGAAATAATGGGTCAAGCGAATCGCAAACTGGGTTTCATTAAAAGAGTATTGGGTAAATGTGACGATCATGTACGAGAAATCAGCTACTTTTCCCTTGTTAGACCTCATTTGGAATATGCTGCCAGTGTATGGGATCCCTACGAAATCGGTCTAAGTAATGAACTTGAACGTGTGCAGCGAAGATCGGCAAGATTTGTAAAGGGACGATACGATAATTATATTAGCGTAACCAGTCTATTAAATGAATTGAAATGGGAATCATTGTCAGACCGCAGGTTGAAATTTAGACTTAATCTCTTCCACAAATTCCAAGGCAATATTTTCAGTGATGATGTTAAAAATATTTTACGAACCCCAACTTACTATGGCAGACTGGACCATAATCATAAAGTTAGAGAAATTGATTGCCGAACTGACCGATTCAAAATGTCCTTTTTCCCTCGCACAATAAGAGATACGAATAACGGTAAATATGTCCTATCGGAGAGTAGCAATGAATAGCATTGGTAGCTGCATGTTGGTATGAGTACTTAAAGCTAACCCTACTAACAGAATGTTTTTGCATGCTTGCTTTGCAATTTCTATCTTTTTTAAATAGTGTAGTTCTGACTACTATATTAATACTATTCCTTTTTTAATGCATGATATGTAGTGCATGTTTGGTGAGCAATCACCCCCTGCCACACACCCTTGTGGTGGCTTGCAGGGTATTATGTAGATGTAGATGTAGATGATACCCTGAAAGCCACCGCGAGGGTGTGTGGCAGGGGGTGAAGATCACCAAGCATGCACTACTAACATGCAAACAAGCAACTATAGGGTCTCATGCAACTAGATTGTTAGTATCTATAGTATCTTTTTTATTTAAGATATTTTTCATTGGAAAACCACATTTCGCTAAGAGTAGACTAATTCCGACGCCGGGTTTCTCTCCTTTTCCTCCTTATCCTTCCATTTTTATCCTTATACCTTTCCTCCCGGTCTGAAGCTGCATAACTTAAGTGCGGGTACAGACTGGAAAACCAAAGAAGGACGCTCACTTCGTCCTATCACTATTTCTTGGCAAAGTATTTTATGAACTTGAAAGATGATAAGCTGCCCAGAGTTTGCTTTCCTGTGTACAAAGCAAGAATTTTTTTCTTAGAATCAAACGGAATCCATTATGACTCATTTTATTATCAGTCATTTCATCATGGATGATGAAATAAATGCAACGCCCAGAATATTCGAAAAAGTTTCGCCTGATTGAACAAATAAATTCTCTATTCACTTAATTCACGAATCCTCACCAATACAATACGTCTTACTGGATAAAGGTGTCAGTCTACGATTTCATACTTCGATGTTGTCCCTTCGCATCTCAGAATGTATTTTTCTGGATTCCACAACTTCGTGAGTATCGAGACATGACAGAGGAGATAACATGCTCGTGACACCGCTCAAAATATAGAGATCCGAAACTTAACCACGGAATGCATTTCATGAAATATTTCAATATTCCAGGACAAAGAGGAAGACGACAATCAACATAATAATCCACCCTTTTCTCTTTGAAGTGAAAAAATACAAACTTGATATAATGAGGATTGCTTGTTGCTGGGAAAATTGAAGCTGACTTCAATAGAAGAAAATAGGAAACACAATACCTTTCCCAATTGCTTAAAAAGCTTCACCAGACACATGGAGGGATCTGGAGGTCTTTGAATCAATACTTTTCGTGAATTTCCAAGAAGATTTTTTTCACTTTTTTGGGCTCGTAGAATGTTAGAGGTTCGAGTAGGCTGGCGTAATTGCGTCAGACTGTGAACAATGGCGGTAAATGCTGTGTGCAATGACAGCGAGAGAGTATAAGCTGTGGACTCTCCACATCTGGGATACAACTGGCCAGCAAAAATAGATTAGAGGACGATGCACACGTTGCATAGGCCAGAACAGAAGAGGGTTCCAGTTCCTGAAGGTGCGGATGTTTTAGTTCTGATAAGGACATTTGTGGAGTTAATATATCCATTTTCCAGAATTTAGAGTATTACTTCATGTGGGCCTGATTCAAAATCAATATGCAAAAGCACACGACATGCACCTTTCACTGAAAATGCAATTTGGGATGATATCTCTCCGTATTAAGAGCTTGTATCGTACAAGGATAGGTATTTGAGACTCATGCCATCAGCAAGATTTAACCTTCATTGCGGTATCTTTGCAGTAGGGACTTCCTGGATATCTTTTCGGTATTGGAGACGATGGATAATCCTTGAGTCATTGCCAATCTGTGATAATAGTGCCATATCGAAAATGACTATCAGACGTATCAACGAACTTATCAGTTCCGTCAGTCAATTACGGTGTCAGGAACGTGATATTCATTCGCATGCTCTCGAACAGCGGAGAAGTGTTTCAATGCATAAGAGATAAAGGTCGCATTGAATGCAAAAACTAGGTGAATGCTTGACACTCTCCTCCCACAAACTCTTGCTGAGGTTTGTAGGGTAACACACAGATGAATATGTAAATTATCCGCCTAGAGAGTTTGATAAGTCGCACGATGGACTCATATCGATTGAAGCAATGGAATTTAAAAAAGTTTTCCTTAAATTTCGACTCCGATTCCTACAGTAGCGAGCTTTGAAATACATTCCTAAAACCGAAAGGAATGATGTTTGATTAAAATTCATGCGGAGGTTTCGCGGGCATTTCGTCCATCAATCCGCGAGTATATCCCATCACAGACCTCCCAACTATCGATAACCAAAAGTTGGTTAAAAATAACCCTTCACGAAACTTCACTGCACTCTCATCTCATTCTGGACTCGGACTATTTTCAGAAAACCTATGTCACCATCCCGGGCGCTTTGCCCTTTATGCTCGAGGTAGGAGGACAATAATATGACATGGACGGTGGTGAAGAAAGGTTATTTTGTTGGGGTGGGAAGCTCGAAGGGTTATTTTATTGAGGGAATGAATTCATTAGGGTTATTCCGGTGAGAGAGAAAGGTTGTTTTGTTGAGGTGGAGGATATTTATGGAGGGATCCGGAAGGTAAGAAGGGTTATTTAATAAAGGGAGTTATTTTTGGATGAGGAAAAATTTTTGGGATGACTGATTGCTTCATATGAAGGTTTGGTAGGAATTTGAAGGGTTATTTTGTTAGGGTAGTGCAATAAGAGTTGGGATTACAGGAATAATGGCTTAATCGGGTTCAGGTGGTTGAAGGTTGGGGAGCTGTGGTGCTCCATGCCCCATGCCGTTGTGAGAATAGATGATTGTGAGGTTTGATGTTGGGATGTTAGGTGAAGTCCGGCCCGCTTTTTAAGTGACACCGAATCGTCAACAGCGCTCTCCACTGCGACCCCTTGTCTCCTATTAGCGTGGAGACGAATAAGGCATGCGTGCACGGGTGGAAAGTGCTTGTCGCATCGATCCCATATCACTCGCGACAAACTCCGTCACCCGCGGCGAAAGTCGGTCATAAGCACTTTAAAGGTGAGCGTCTATTTGCTGACGGCGAGGAATAACGCACGTTTCGCAAGCGCCACTGAATGAATGCACTGACTGAAGGTCTGCTGCATAAATATTCCGAATAATTGGTTCCCCCACTCGCGGAGGATGTCGACAATTGCTATAAGAACAATTAAGTATTCATTCCGTTTGCACTCTACCTCCCCCACCCTCCCCTCCACACACAAGTAGGTACGTTAAAACGGGTACCGTCTCCCCGCCACATCTACATCTTCGCAACACCCGGCAAACCACCGCAAGGGTGTGTGGCAGGGGGTGAGGATCACCAGTCATTCACTTTTGACATGCAAATGGGCTACTACATGGAAACATGTTATATAATAGGGTCACATGCAGCTAGATTGTTAGTATCTTAATAGTAATAAAGGGATTTGTTATTAATAATTGAATCATTCACTACAGACTACTCTAACAATATTTCATCTACCTATCCCTTTGCTATGCTGGCTATTGTGTTCTCAAATAACACGGGGGGAAAATTACATTTAAAATCTATCAGTAGGACAATCTATCTCTCTAATCTTATTTATCTGTTCGAAAGTAGCATAATAGACTGGTGTTTTTTTTTATACATCTAACTTCTTCAGCAAAGCTATCCGTTTTAAATTTCTGCAATAGATTTAACTCTCCTCAACAGTTCCTGCTCAGTCATCACCCGGATGGAATGTAAAAATGAATTTTATCAGATGCGTTATTTCAGAGGGAGGAGGTTCCGCATTATTATGATGCAGCAATAGTCTTATCACTCTGGAGTCGGGTGGGGGCCGTCAGTCTGCTATCAGCGATGAGGAAGCAAGTGCGAATTGAAACAAAGGCACGATTCACTTTCTCCTCCGACGAGAGCCATTATCGCCCTCAGCCGCACGTCTCAAGCTTGAGTGCTACGCGATGAGAGTCACGGGTTCGTATTCTGACTGGGCCCGGGCGTCGCACTGTCATGAAATACATTCTCTGGGGATTGTGTACGACTAGATACTCTAATAAGTTTGCACGCCGCATGACTTTCACTCCCTGCAAATGTTAAAAATTCCATGTTGCAGGGCCTCATTTGGAATGCGCAGCCGGTATATGGGATTCTTACGAAAAAGGGTTAAATAATGAACTGGAGAGTGTTATACGAAGATCGGCAAGATTTATAAAGGGACGGCATGATAACTACCGTACCGTTACCGTAATCAGTCCATTAGATGAACTAAAATGGGAATCATTATCAGACCTTAGGTTGAAATTTAGACTCAATCTCTCAACTAAATTCCAAAACAATATTTTCACTGATGACGTTAAAAATATTTTGTGAACTGCGATTTACTATAGTAGACTGGACCATAATCATAAAATTAGAGAAATTGATTGCCAAACTGACAGATTCAAAATGTTCTTTCTTTCCACCTACAATTAGGGATATGAATAGCGGTAAATATGTCTAATACGAGTGTATCAATGGATAGCATAGGTACTTAAAGGTTAGTATAAGGACTTTAAATTAACCCAACTAACAGCATGTTTTTGTATGCTCTCCTTGCTATTTAATATTTTTTTAAATTATGGAGTTCAGACTAGAATATACGTGATGGATGTTTGGCATGAATCCTACCCCCGACTACACACCTTTATGGTGGTTTACAGGGTATTATGTGGATGTAGGCGTAGATGTAACATGAAATGCAATCTCAGTAATTTACCCTCCCATATCTCTTGCATGCGGGAAAAGGACAAATCGTTCGTATAGTTTGAAATTAAAAGTCTGTATTTAATGTAAAGCGTTCTTTGGCTACTTAATTTAAATTCATGGCTCAGTTGGAAATATATGTAGTTGCACACAATATTACTCTGCATTTCACAGTATTTATTTAAATGCCTGGTGTGAACCACTCTCTGCCAAGCTCATTTGTTTTCTGGGTGTTTCGCAGTGTACTATGTAGATGTGAAATCAAGAAAAACTTTGTAACAACTCGATGATTTACTAACTTTTTCATGTTCATAGAATTATAAATAATAGCATGAGCCCTCAGAAATATATTTTTCACGTCGTAGCAGGAATTAAAATGCCCTCAGAGTCAGAAAATATATCACATTTGTTGGACGGCTTGTTAAAACAATACTTCTGTGAGAGGCCTAACATAATTTGAAAGTGAGCAACAGGGTGTAATGTGATTTGGATGGATGAAAATAGTGAACTGGGATCCATCAGAAAAGCATGCAACAGGGGGGTTATTCCTTTCTATTCAGCAAGTACCTGGTATGTGTTCTACACATATATGCAGTACATACTCTACAAGTAAAACCTTATGGCAGAGTGCCACTCTCCAATCGTTGTGTACGGTCAATACGTAGCATTATAGAATAAGTAAAAGTAAATACGTAGAAAAATTAGAACTCTTTAAAAGAAGAGATAAAGAGAGCAGAGAGGTTACTTGTAGGTACGCTTTTGGATGAATAAATTAATGTATTTTAAGAAACACCAAACCACTATAACCAACTATTATTATGTGTTATTGTATATTCTAACCATTTAGCCACTGTTGCATGAAGGATGTATATCTGACATGTTTCTATAAATATGTTAATTGAACCTTTTAGCTGCATGTACATAGTTTATCTTTGGTGATTATTTACCCCCAGCCACACACTCTCGATGTGTGGGTTTAGGGTACTGAACAAACGTAGATGAAGTTAGAAAATTCGCAAAAAACAGTATAGATTATTTTTTAATGTATTTTCAATTGTGTGCGTCCAAATGTGGTGCTTTCTTTCCCCCGACTTGGCCTAAGACTGTCTCCCTTCGTGCATGATGCACGCCATCCAGCGCTTGCGCAATCGAGCCGGCAGCTCGTCCCGGCGAAAGGGAAAAGTGCCAACCTCGGCACCTCTCGATAAGGGAAGTGCACTCACGGCATTTACGTCCAGTCACCATCGGTTGCGGTGGAAACACTGTAGAACCCAGTGGCCAGGTGTCTCCAACACCCATTACCACCGCAGGACTTTACTGCACACTGTTTAGTCGGCACTCTAGCTTTTATGACGTGGTTAAGTACATATGCATCGTCATCGAACGCATGGCACACACACACACACGACATGATGCGAATCAGTGGAGTCATTTACTAACACAAATCTGCTTCTGTTTTTGGCTTAAATGGTAACGCTTATCTTCGACATTAAAGATTCGAGACGGCAAGATTTGTAAAGGGACGGTACGATAACCTTATTAGCGTAACCAGTCTATTAAATGAATTAAATTGGGAATCATTTTCAGATCGCAGGTTGAAATTTAGACTTAATCTCTTAAATAAATTCCAAGACCGTATTTTCAGTGATGAAGTTAAAAATATTATGCGAACCCCAACTTACTCTGGTAGACTGGACCATTATCACAAAATTAGAGTAATTGATTGCCGAACTGACATATTCAAAATGCCCTTTTTGACTCGCACAATTAGGAGTATGAATAACGGTAAATATATCCAATACGAGTGTAGCAATGGATAACATTGGTAGCTGCATGTTGGTATGAGCACTTAAAGCTAACCCAACTAACAGATTGTTTTTACATGCTTGCTTTGCTATTTTTATCTTTTTTAAATAGAGTAGTTCTGAACAGTACCCATACAAGTACTAATCCTTTTTTATGCATAATATGTAGTGCATGTATGGTGAGAGTTCTCCCCCTGCCACACACCTTTATGGTGGCTAGCAGGGTATTATGTAGATGTAGAATGTAAAATTCTAGCCAATCGATCGTGACGGGTGTCGGGTTTCTCACCAATCATTGTCAATTAACATCTATATAATTACTCAGCAAATCACCAGTAGTTGGGATTCACCGCCTTTTGCGAATTGCGTCCCGTATTCCATTCCCAGAGAAACCATGAATGAAGAGAAGATTAGTGTTTTTGATTTCTCTCACGTTTGCCAGTAAATGTTTTCGTTGAAGACGCACGCATTTACAATATCTTCGTACAAGTTAAAAGTGGAGAGCGTATTCAGCCGGATCGAGTCCTACCCAGTAGTTTTTGAAACACCACAAGTGGGACGGTTGGGAAACACTGGCGAACATCTACATCTACGCGTTACCCTGTAAACCACCGCGAGGGTGTGTGGCAGGGGGTGAAGATCACTAAGCATGCACTATTGACATGAAAACAAGCAGCTATAGGGTTTCATGCAACTAGAATTTAAGTATCAATAGTATTTGAGGGATTGTTATATCATACACTACAGAATACTCTAAATTTTTCCCCTACCTATCCCTTTGCTATGCTGCCTATTGTGTTATCTTATAGTACGGGGAAAAATGACACTTTGAATCTATCAGTACGACAATATATCTCTCTAATCTTGTTTAACTCGTCGAATCTAGCATAATACGTAGGTGCTTTTAATATATGCATAACATCTTCAGTAAAGCTATCCGATTGAAATTTCTCTAATAGATTTTATCTGTACTTTAAACTGCGCTCTGATAATGACTTCCACCCTAATTCTTGTATTAATTCTGAACACTACTCAACCTTTTGTAACGCCTTTTAACGAACCTAGCAGCCCTACGCTGCACACTGTCTAGTTCTCTGATCAAACCTAATTCATTCGGATTCCATACACTGGCTGCATACTCAAGATGGGGCCTAACTAGTGAAAAGTAACATCGCTCTTTTGTCTTCTCAATACATTTCCCAAGTACTCTTTTTATAAATCCTAGCTTTCTCTTCGCTCTCAGCAGGTGCTTTTAATATATGCATAACATCTTCAGTAAAGCTATCGATTGAATTTTCTCTCATAGATTTAATCTGTACTTTAACCTATGCTCTGATAATGATTAGTACCTGGCGTTTGTCGTCACAACACCGGTCACGCGATTGAAAATGGTTTATACATTTTCTTTCTCGCGTGCCTTGGTGCACTTATTGTTATTCCCGGCTCGATACCGCGCCAAGTGCCAACAGGCGTCTCCAACCGCAACCCAACGCCACACATGGAAGTGACAGTGACGCAGCCAACCACACATCACTAGGCATTTTCGGGCAAATTCATTTGTCCGGAAAGAGTGCGTTCAAGTCGTCATAGGCTTTCGGGTGCAGCTGCGTATAACAAGTTCTCAAGTTATAACAAGCGTTAAAGTTATCCTTCATACTTTTTCGGCCGGAAACTGAATTTTTACGAGTAATGTGTGTTTAAGTCTATCCATTAATATTAAATAAAGTTTTATTATACTAACAAAAAGTATACAATCATTAGTCTAATGATTCCTTTTAAGCACAGTAGTTAAATATGATCCGTATCATATCGTATACAGAAGTCTTAAATGCTGTTGAAAAATGGATCTAAACAAATCAGTTCTCACGTTCAGAAAAAAAATGCATGACATTTTCCAGGATTTACCGCAAAATAATAATTTAAAAAGCGAAAATGAGCGTAGTTTAAAAATGTGGATTTGGCTTTAAAATGCATCTACGAAGATGAATAAAAAAGGCATAACTAATTTTTGGAACCCAAGGGAGAATATTTTCAAAACAATTTCTTTCGAAGGTGTATATAATCCCTTATCTAAAAAAAACATGGAGCCAGCGGGAATATGAATGACAGGGTAGGTTACCAATCCATTCCGATCAGTAACTGCAGAAGCGCCTTAAACGTCACGGTCATTTCGAAACCACTCTTCTAATGAACAGTTCTTTCAGAACTGTTTACCCTTCGGAGGAAGAACAACGGTATCCGTTCACAGAGAAACTAACGCGTCCGAATGTCACTATCATCTTTCACTTCATCTGCCTTTTCCAGCTTCCCTCCGGGTTTCGTCTTCGACCAGCTGTGTTGCATTCTTCCGCGCCTGACGCAACCATGCTCCAGCTCCAGGGAAACCTTAAAAAAGCAGCGCCGCTTCGTGAAGTAGCGCAGCGCCAGGAAAGGACGCAAAAAAAGATTTGTAAAGAAATTCGGCCCCTCTGCCGAACTGAGTGATATTAACGAGCTGCGAGATCGTTGGACGAAATGGATGCCGGGAAGCCTCAAGAATGCATTCAAGGATCCATGCCGGACCCAGGTTGATGATCGCGACCGGAGCCTTTGGAAAGAGCCTTTGTGTGGTGACAGAAAGAGACGCATCTCATTACCACCGATGCCACTGCCACCTCAAGATATATCCATGAAGCACTCTACAAGCCACCGCAGAGGTGTGTGACAAGGGGTGAATCAACAATTCTCTATTGTTAATAACTGCACTACTGGTTTCACTAAACCCAGTGCTGTTCAACTTAATTCACAGCAACCTATGACGGTGACTTTACAAGCAATGCAATCTCCAACGTTAATATATATTCGTGAGATATACAGATAGCACAACTCGTGTAAAAATATTCATAGTAACATGCCTAAGTGTCAAGGAGCTGTCTTTAAGAAAATATTCTCAGGCGTTGAATATTTAGAGGTTAATACAGATACCATGCAAACACAGGCTGAGTGTCCGATAAAAATAAATCTGGTTATAATTAACGCCTTCGATTGATTAATGTCTCCTATTATTATAATTGCGGAGCAGAAAAGGGTGGAAGCATTCGAAATATGGTGCTACCGAAGAATGCTGAAGATAAAATGGATCGACCGAGTGAAAAATGAATATTCTAAGAAGAGTAGGAGAAAAGAGAAGTCTGCTGAAAACTATAAAAAGAAGACAGGACAACCTAATGGGCCATATCTTAAGACACGATGGCCTGTTGAAGACAATCGTCGAAGGAAATGTGAACAGGAAGAATGAAAAAGGAGGACTCATATGAGTTACATAGAACAGGTCGTAAAGGACGTGAAAGAGAGGAACTACATTCATATGAAGAGGTTGGCTGATAGAAGAATCGAGTGGAGGGCTGTGTCAAACCAATCCGAGGATTGTTGACCCATGATGATGATTATTATAATCAAAAGTCCTAACTGAGGACATAAACGGTGAAAAGCATGAGAAAAATCGACTTCGTCGTATTATTGGGCACACTAGAAATCCAAAATGCCACCAACGGTTTAAGAAATTGAGAATTGAGGCAAAGTAGACCAGTTAATTAACAATTCCAACAGCAACATTTTGCAAAGTTTTCTAGTTTTTTTCCGATAAAAACATCTTGCTGCTATTGAACTTGAAGAAAAATAAGTTAACCTTAGAAATAGAATAGAATACCTAAATAAATCTCTGTTCGTAGCCACTTCTTAAAACTATCTTGAATGCAACTCACCAAATATTCTACCACCATAGTTCCTGCACTCTATTGCCAGTCGATTCAGCACATGTCGTTTCGACACATATTTTCCTTGATGACCTGGATTTGATATCTGTCATAATTAAAGTTAATTGTGAAAAAGCATTAGCTTGAATCACCATTCTTACTCAGCACAAAGGCATGCAACTTCAAGGGTTAAACCTAAAAAAAATAAGGCTATTGGCAGTTTTGGAGTTTCGATATTTTCCACGACAACTCCAAATATACAGGCTCAGGTTGACTAACCGCCTGCTTCGCCGACAAAAACAGTTCCGCGACGAATACGGCGAATACGAACCGAGACCATCGACGATTTTCCCAGTCGGCAAAAGCTTTCCTTTTAGGTGTTACAAGGGAGAGCCGGAGGCTTATTTATGTCAGTCGCGTATCGTAATATCGAAATTATCCTTGAGTTTTTGAAAGGGTAAAAATGACGCTTTTTTACTAGATCGGAACAAAAGGGTAAGATTTTATGACATTATAAAGCTGAACAAATATCAAAATAGCTAAATAGGATGAAGCTGAGCATAAAAGTAAAAAGGTATCGGCTAGAGTAAGTGGAATAATTTTACTTAGTTGGCATTTCGGAAAATGCTGGGCATAATAGTAATAACATGAAGCATTGAAATAGCTAATTGGGCGTTTACTAACAGCAGAAAACTCCTGACATAAATATTGAGCGAAGGTATTAAGAAAAGGTAATTGAAAGCTTTGATAGGCCATTATAAGATACATTTCATAGACCGGGCGCTTGTATTCTGTGAAGAGATGTCGAGCACTAATTAGAGGCTTTTAAGATTTCGATGCGGAGGAGAAAGGAAAAGCAGAATAAGATGAAAGGAGGGCGACTGAAGAAGTGTTGGACACGGTTGAGAGGGAAGAAGTTGTTGGGCGGATATTAGGATGAGGCATAGTTGGAAAGCAGACTGGATGGAACAAATACTTAGGTGTACTGGAATACTCCCATTTCAGAGCAGGTTCGCGAGGAAGAAATGTTTTAGCAAAAATAAATAATTTTTTCCCCATAAGTCTGCAGCTTTTCATTTTGATTGGAGAGCACATGCTTTGATAAAAATTTAAAAAAATGGAATAGGTTAAAAGAAATAGGGAATAGGATTTGGGTGGGGGCGGGGAAAATTTCATTTCAAAGCAATAGAAGTTGAAAGAAAAAAGGCCAGATGATTCATGTATACCATGTGCCCCATTTTTAATCGGGGTTTCAGGAGAAAAAAATGCGAGACTTACACGAGTAAATACGGTAATGGGGGCGTTTACTCGGAAACGAAATCGCAATTTTGTGCACGAAACTGTTAGATGGAAACGAAAAAAGAATTTTAGTGAAAAAATTAATCTTCTAACCACAACCATTCACTCATAAATCAACAATTAAAATAAACAAAATGTGACGCCTACCGAAAAAGTTTCTGCGATAAGATTGACGTTATTTTCCTCCCGTCCTTGGCTGCTCTTATGGGAAGGGAACGGAGTGGAGGGAGATTCTCGGAAGGTCTGCTAGAACAGATCCTGTCGTAACTGCTCCCATTGGCAGAGTCTGCTGTGTCCCCCCCATTGCGATGAGGCGAAGTAGCTTCGCGGGCTCAGTTGTAATTGGACGAAGTTGATATACGTCAGAGGTAACACCACGCCCACTTTCCGAAAGGGAATTTTTTTATTTCTCGAGAAATAATTGACGGATCAAAAAACAGAAAAATAAGAGTCTTTTTATTTTACAAACTCTATCGGATCCGGCCATAAAAAATATGGTAAACGAACCCATTGTGATTATCTACGATGACACGAATATTGCGCTCTTACGCTCAAAATCGGTCGCATGGTACGGACGACGCGATCGGATATTCTATTTATTTTCTCGAACTCGCCGTAAGTGGGTTTCTTGAGCAACCGAAGGGGTGAACTATCGAGACGGGAGTGGCTGCAGGGCGAAGATAAGACGCGTACTGTTGTTCGCGGGTCAACGCACGAAGAACCGCCGCGAAGAGTGACGACCACTAGTCTGACAGCTGTCTACCCGTAGCAGTCTCCCTGTCAAGTCTCACGAACTATTCAACGTCGGCACACGACCTTCGAGTCTCCAAGGGGTGTATGGTCATGGGTGATCCCTACGAAATCGGCCTAAATAATGAACTTGAACGCGTGCAGCGAAGATCGGCGAGATTTGTAAAGGGACGATACGATAACCATACTAGCGTAACCAGTCTATTAAATGAATTAAAATGGAAATCATTGTCAGATAGCAGGTTGAAATTTAGACTAAATTTCTTAAATAAATTCCAAGATAATATTTTCAGTGATGACGTTAAAAATATTTTGCGAACCCCAACCTACTATGGTAGACTGGACCATGATTACAAAATTAGAGAAATTGATTGCCGAACTGACAGATTCAAAATGTCCTTTTTTCCTCTTACAATTAGGGATATGAATTGCGGTAAATATGTCAATGTATAGCATAGGTAGTTTCATGTTGGCATAAGGTAACCCAACTAACAGCATGTTTTTGCATGCTTACTTTGCTATTTTTATCTTTTTAAATAGTGCAGTTCAGACTAATATATTAATATTAATCCTATTTTATGCATCATATGTAGTGCATTTTTGGTGAGAATTAACCCCCTGCCACACACCCCTATGGTGGCTTGCAGGGTATTATGTAGATGTAGATTATGGCATGGTTGCCAGACCGTTAGACAGGATTACGAAATTCAGGCAACTTCTCCTATAAGAAGACCCTGCAATCAAAATTAAGGCTGCAAATCATAAAATATTTTTAACAGATAAAAATTTCTAAGAATAAAGCTATGAAATTCGCATCAATAGACAAAGAAAATCCGCATGATAAATATAATAGGTCTGGTCAGGTGCTAAATATTTAATCTTGGTTGGATTCAGGAAAAGAGGGTACAGAGCAACATCCTTCATCATCAACATCAGCAGAACATCCTTCAAAAAGCATCCTCTGAAAAATTCACCAACGGGTGACAAGAAACTCAGCAATTACAATCTTTCAACTTATAACCCCAATGACCGAGGCATACTGAAGATGAGATATCAGTTGGCCAACAAAGTATTTATATTGAATATTTTTCCTTATTATTACTTAGCAATATAATCATAAGCCTAAGTAATCAATTACTGCTTAACCAAGATTTACGTACGTAATTTATAAATGAAACCAATGTTGTAATGACATTCTTATACAGCTGAGAATATATGCGTTTTCTCCCAAGTATTCAGGTATGTCAGAATACTTTCTCACTCCTATAAAGGTGATGATATCATTATAAACGTTAATGGCAATTGCCACTTGTTGCTTTGGGATTTTTCCAAAGATCCGAATGCAAAAACGAGATCCATGGAAAAAGATGTCTTTAAATGCATAAGGAATCACTCTTCCGTGTTTTACCGATTAGAATTATATTATATTCAATG
Organism: Platycnemis pennipes; assembly: GCA_933228895.1. Lineage (NCBI taxonomy): Eukaryota > Metazoa > Arthropoda > Insecta > Odonata > Platycnemididae > Platycnemis > Platycnemis pennipes. Next base: position 117,606,904 of record OW121854.1, on the reverse strand, counting down.
TCTGAAGGAGAAGTTGCTTTAATGGATGGCATTTGAGGTTTTTCTCGAAAACCCAATATTGATCATTCTTCGGAAAAGTTATATCTCTTTTCTGGAAAATGAATGCATTGGAGTTTATCGGCGGATGTATCAGCGTTGCCACTTCCGCCTCGGTAACATTATCTATAGAGAACGGAATCAATGATAGATGATAACGAGCATTCATTATTTAGGCCGGCGGATATGTGAATCATTGTGATTCTTGGATGTTTTATTCCAATAAGATCACACTTCACCAAACCTAAAATGCATGACACATAAAGAGGATGGTTTTTTTCATTAGTTAACTTCGGGATTAATGGACAGTTTCTATTCTGATTCACAACTCCAAATGCCTCATACCTTAATCTTGGTTTAGTTAATACTTCCTACCCCTGCTCTTCCCACAGAACAAGCATACCATCTCCTCCTCGCTCTACAAATCTTTCCATTTTACTTGCTCCCCCCACTATTAATGCAGACTTTGAATTTCTTCTCCCTAGTTCCTTTTCTTAGTTTTGTGACAGCATATATTCCTTTTACACATCAGACATAATATCAACAGTGTTTTATTGCCAATTGGTCGTATCCGACTTTTTCTATCCGAAGATCCCACTTTGCCAAGTATTTCGTCATAGTTCCAACAAACAATTTTACAATGTGCATAAAATGCCTTACATATGATCTCGATATTAAATACGACGATTTATTAGTTTTATGGCCCAATTGAGACTCGACCCAGTAATCTTCGCTCACAAGGCCGAGCGCGTTACCGTTACACGTAACGGTTGATCTAAGGTTTGTTCTCGAATTCACATAACGCTCACGTTATCGTCATTTTTTCATCGGTTGTACAATGAATGTAATTGTGATCTCGTTTCTTCGATTTCGGCTGACGATTGATATCATGTTTTCATAAGTAGGTACAGTTTATTCACTAAAGCAGAGACTGAAAACACCACATTCGGAGAGATCTGCATAGGTGGCGATAGAGTCAATCCCCGGGGAAGATCCTTGATTTTACCGCAGGAAAAAATTTAAAATGAATGAACCTTGCAGAGGAGGACTGAATCAATGTCGACACATTCTCGGGATCCTCTTTAGGATAGTGTGCTACTCAATGAACGGAAAACTCGTCATATGCAACTGAAGTTGACGTTTCATCAGCCGACTTGTCCCAACAGAAGGGCTGTTGCAATCGCTGCAATAACCATTGGAACTCGGATCACAATGCACTCATCGGCCAACAAAAACTTTGACCTTCGCTGTGGGACTTCACCTTCGATGCTCGGCTATGAAATGGAAGTTAATTGGCGCCGAACAACTGGGTTTGAAATATCAATACGAGGGCAACAACCGATGCAACACAGAAGGCATCACCATTTATGTGATATCTATGGTATCACATTTCAAAGGAAAGCCACGATTAAATCGCTGCTGAGTTTCAATCCAACTAATTTTTGACCAATTGAGTTTTACTTGCCCCAACCTCGCGTAACATATAAACTCGCTTCGATCGACTCATTAAAAAAATTTCTCGTTTCAGAACCTCATTCCATACGTATATTGAAAGTTTCGAAACTGCCCAAATTTTCCCAGATTTGGGCAAAGCTACCAGATGTATCTTCAAGTTGTAGGGTATATTTCGTAGGAGTTTCGAAACTTTTAATGCATTCCCACTAAATTTCTCAAATGTTTGTATACCTTCAAATAATTTGAGAACAATTAGTAAAGATTTGAATATTTTTTTGGTGCTCACAAATCATCACAACACATATATTGCTCACAAGTTCAGTGAGACAAGACACAGCATAAATTTCATCGGGGAATATGAGCGACATCTCGCAGCAGGTGATGTTAGTTTATTTTCTAACCTCCGACTTTCCAAAATTATTATATTGTTTGGAATAGTGGCCTGTTGTGAGCTTCTTAAAACATTATTCCTCGTGGGTAAGATTCACGAGGGAGAAAAACAATGCCAAAAATTTCACCCTACTTGAATTCACAACTGATACCATCAAATAATCCATTCCCAGTGGGAGGCTATCACAATTTAAAATAAACTCATTATGTTTTTCAAACAAGATCGGTTAAAATAAGCATTTAACGTTAACTTCTAAATAAGGTAAATTTAATCTAATCCTACATTTCAGTTCAAATAATAAATTACGTTATTTATTCGCATATAACTCGTAAAAGCCATTCCTTGACATCAGATGTAAATTCAAAACCAATGGTTGTACAGGGAATGGAAATAGAACCCACAATGCAATTAACATTGAACAATTGCTAGCAAAAAAAAACTACGACATCGGTTTAACTCAAAAGCCACGATTTGTGAGGTGAAGTACGTCTCCTAAGAGTAACACAACCTTCGAGCATTTGAACGGCTTGAGTGAATTATTTTGATGTTATTCGAAAAGCATTCACTTCTGCCGCTGTCAATGATTAACGCCGCTGGGTCACGCGGGTCAGGAAGAAAGCTTATCACAGCCGTTGAGCACTTTATCGTTTCATGGCTGTGAATATAGTAAATCCATTGAACTGTGAGAAATGTTCAACGAAAAAACGAACGAAAGGAAATATTATATTTAGCCGATTAATTATAATTTCACTCGAAAATTCGCTTAAGCGTCTTTAAACGACTATATTCCATTTTGATTTATCTCTCAAATATTTATGAAATCTTAAGAAAATTTCAGGGGAAAAGAGAAAACCCATGAGAAGAATACATAACAACCTTATCCTCCTTGTAATGAATCATGATCGTCTGATAAGGAAAGTTGTCGAGAATAAATGAAATAGGAAGAATGGAGAAGACCTTGAGTGAGATATATGGAATAAGTAATGGATGAATTTAACGGTGAATACGTTGGCTAATGGATTAATCGAGTGGAGAGCTCCGTAAAACCATTCTCACGATACATAATGATGAAGAAATGACAGATTGGGTTGACGTGAACACCGAGAACGTATCCATCTTCAGAGAGAGAGAGAGTTCGCGATCCAAATGGGATCACTACCATTTGAGAGATGATTCTCCACAAGGTCTGAAATATTTATTTAATAAGAAATTACCCAGTCAGGGCATGAAGCTTCGTTATATGTTAAGCAAACACTCACGTGCAAAAAAGTTTTACGTCAACCAAAGGGACCGTTTTGCGTTCTCTGCTCCGGCTTGAGCATATATCATAAAAAAATGCCCGACTGGAACTGCGGAGAAAGTAAAGTCGGACAAATCCAAAGCGAGAAAAAACGGTGGTAGACATGCACAAACAAACTTTATGACGAGCAAATATTTTTATGACAGTGATTTGATTTTTTTTACGCCCTCATTCCAGAAACCGGAATGGGATTTGAACCTAATATCGATTTCGTGCGTCTTTGGAGTCATATTTTTTCTTCACCTTTGCTGAAACATATGACTCCGGGCAAATAGAAATGAATCGTTTTCGAATACGAGGATTGAGCTCTACAAATATGCGTGCGCACCGATAAGTTTTCCCCACACTCCGGCGCCTATTACCATGCAATGCAGCGGCGAACTCAACGCTTAGAGATGTTTCACTTTCCCGCGGTGCCATTTGCGTCAACAACTCTATATTGCCATCACTCCGCTACATCAAGCGCCCGATATAAATATGGTGGAGAGTACGACATGGCTTCACGGAGGCGGGCGAGTGGGAAGCTTCGCATGAGTTTACAAATCGTCTATTTAGAAAACTACTTCACACTGCTTTGGAGTCGATATAAATGGGGAATATGCATGAAATTTGTTTCTCAAAGATTAATGATGTACTTGTTGCGAAATTTTCTCACAATTTAAATATATAAGCCAAATTTTTCTACGACCACCAGAAAATTTATTAAATGAATTTAAAATGTTCCCGGGAATTGACGAAAGTCATGTGACCTAAAACGTCTTCTGACGTCACTGCACGGTATAGGTTCCATATTGTTACGAAGATAGACATTTATTTTCAACATAAAACGAAGTGAATATATTGTTTTGAGGTTTTTAGCAGTTTCTCGAACGAAACGATGACTGAAAAAATACAAAAAGCACATTCCGACAATTTCCTTTGGTTGACTTCCTTGTGGCGGCGTTCTTAAAAAAAACCAGCGATTGCATAGGCGTAGTAGAAATGCATGGGCACTATACAGGCATTATATAATTAATGCGCGATTTGCCCGTTACAATCCATGCTACGTAATAAAAATTCGAAATACAATCGTTTATTGCATTAAACAAATGAGATAAATACATACGTTATCGCCAAATATTTATTTAACAACCTACCTCCACACATAAACAGATAAACAACCCCCATAGTGATACCGTGCCGTGACGTCATGCGATGACGCCGTGTTTTTAAGCTTCCGAAAAGGTACAATTTTCAAAGAATAATATCTTTGTAACACAACTTAATTCTTCAGCTAAATTTTTGGCGAGCACATTTCAGTTAATAAACTTCACATTCAAAGAGTTATAAAAAATAGTGCATGTTCCCCATTCGAAGGTAGCATAAATAACAATATCTATCGGCATTTGCCTCGATTGCTACATCCATACAAAGCCAACAGATCGTGATTTGATAGACCATAGCAAAATCCACGCCAATTTCGAATATCTTCAGATGCATTTGAGAGAGATGAGATAAGAGACGATTCTCAACAAGTTCTGAAAGGTGCATTTAAAGAATTACGTAAGCGTTTGATCGGAAACGATTTAACTTAAGCATTAATTCCTAAAAGGTGAACAATGAGAATAATCACAAATTACTACAATCATTGTAATGACCCATAATGACTCAACTTTTTAAGCATTTGACTGTTTCACTTAAATCTCGGCAGCCATTGCAAATATTTATTCAATCATTATTTACCTATAATATGTGATAAAAATTAAAGCAGAATGAGTGTAAAAAGTACGAAAGAGATGAGATGATACGGATGTTACAGGCTACATAGGAAAGGGATGAAACACTTCTATAGCCTCCCATGTAGCCAAGCACACCAATCTTCCGCATTACGTTCATTGCATACCTCCTTACTCTCTCTCCATGTCATCTAAAGAGCCTGTTTTCATCCTTTTCCTCTCCTGCTTTCTCAAAATTCTCCGTTGCGTGGCGACCATCAAAACAGTATTGATCATTTTCACATGATCTATCCACACACTCTGGCTCCACCTAGTACGAACCTTCTTTAACCGAACCTCTCTATTAAAGTTTCCTCCTTCCGAACCTCTCTATTAAAGTTTCTGTCTTCCTTAACATGGCCAGCACTTCTTCCGAGTTGTATCTCTTTCCCTCTCCATTCTTATTGGCTTATTTTTGGTTCCACACGCATCTTAATCGATATCACTCGATTTTCATCATCTATCCGAGATTCCCACTTTTCGGCACCCTACAATGCAACTTTTGAATCCACATTCAACAATAACCCATTCTTTTAAAGTTCTCTTTTCAAGAACCCACTCGTGAAAGACATAAAATGGATATTAGTTTTGCGAATGTCTTGCGAAGAGGTTACTTACAGGGACGTCGGGAGACGTGGGCATTTACGCACCAAAACGTTCCCATGGATTTTTCTCCGGTTCAATACTGGCGCACATAGATGCCATAATGGAAAACTTCAGAGAAACTATACGCAAATTTTCGAGCAACATTTCCGCGAGGAACCGACTTTTTCCACTCAGAAGCCCTTTGAAATATAGGCCCAACTGGGCCTCTCTTTGGATGAGTGAAATGTGGAAAGTGTGGAAATCCGGTAAAGAGTGTGGAATTACAAAGCTTACTTCATTTATCTCTCTATCGTGAACTTGCACAAAGTAAGCTTGTGAACCATTGAGGATATACTCGAGGTCCCCATCCCTTCCATTCCTATCCTTATACCTTTCCTCCCGGTCTGAAGCGCCTATTAGTGGGGAAACAGACTTGAAAACACCCATGAAGGATATACTCTATTTGGGCTTTTATCTTCAAGGCTCATGGGCTTTTATTTTGCAAGAAAATAAAAATGTGTGGCTGAAGTTCTTTAGGTGATTTAAAAAAATGAAAACAGATTTCCATTATTGAAAAATTTAACTGCCTAATTTTAAAGTAAATTAAAAAGAAGAGAGTGATAACTAACATAATTTTTAAGAAAAAAAATGTGCGCAGAATAAACAGAAAAACCTCTTTTTTGCATTTTAATAGGAAATAATATTTATGAACCAAGTGAAAATTTTATTACAAGAAAATCCTTTGCGAATAAGCACGGACCTCTGCGTCAGCGCATATATTTCTGCAACTAAACCAATTTTCAATATATAATCAGACTAAAAATGCCGTTTTCAGATTGTAGCCCGCGGGATACGACGTGGGGAAAGCGACGGAACCTCAAAGCTGCAAACCATTCGTACGTGTGTTGTACATGGCTCACAGAACTTAGAAGAGTAAACCCCCAGCGTGCCTCCATACTCTTTCGGATCCTTCAACCGTGATGTCGAGGGAACTGGCTATACGCTTCCACCTTTTTGCCCACTGTTTGTTCACCCCCAAGAAACGAGGAAGGAGAGAAAAAGGGCGTCTACCCTTCCTCCCTCTTATCCCTAGCGAACCAATGGAAAAAGGAGGAGAAGATAAACAGCCTTACAGGAGGGAGAGGATAACGGTCCCGAAGCAATGCCGGAGGAGTATGGAAATTTGCTCGCAGCGTCGACAATGTTCCAGAGACGCCGCAAGGCACTGATAAACAAAAGGCTGCGGTGAGAATAGAAGTTGGATAAGCAGATGCCGAAAATGAAGAGAGAAAGATGAGAGAAACTGGGTCCATGAATAAATTCGTTTTATCGCTAATTTATTTCCTCGTCCAAGGTTCAGTATGGCAGAGTTAACTCCTCTGTCAAAAATATAAGGCCATGTAGGATAGATCTGGATTTGATCAGGATAGACAGGATAGATCTGGGTTAAACATGGTAGGGGAAGAAAGAAAATAGTAGGTAGAAACGAGAAGTCAGAAAAGGTGGATGGAACAGACTATTATGAAACATCTACGTCTACATAATACCCTGCAAGCCACCATAAAGGTGCATGGCAGAGGGTGAATCCTCACCAAACATGCACTACATATCATGCATAAAGAAGGATTAGTATTTATATACTGTTCTAAACTTCACTATTTAAAAAAAGATAAAAATAGCAAAGCAGTACAATGGTAGAGGATAATGGAATGATGAAGGTCGCTATTGAAGGAAAAAGTTAAGCGAGGGTGAGGTAGGAAAGGAAAAGTTACTGTGGATGATATGTAAGAAATATTCAGATTGACAGAAGAGAGCCATAGAGTAGGGACAGATTCGAATGATGAATGAAAAGCAAAGGAGAGTAGGGACTCCCCATCAAAATCTATCCTAACCGGTAGAAAACCAAGAATTAATCATTGGTCTTGTAGCGCTGGATATGTGGCAGCATGTAAAAGACCTCCATTTTCACATTCTGCTTAATGCTTCATTCTGAGGAGTTTCTCTAACCACTGCTGCCTCCAGAATTTGAAAAAAATTGGCAGATTGTGTGATAATGCAACATGGTCTCATGCCTCCTTTCCTGCACAGATTAGTAAATGATACTCTGGTACAGCTTCCACGGTTTTTTTAAAAAGGATTATGCTTCGATACATTACTGATTATTTGGAACTACAATAATGAAATAAATTTCGGGTCTTTTTAAACGACAATACTGAAATGAGTCACTCAATGTTTTCATGGGTGTTTTCAAGTCTGTTTCCGCACTAATAGGCGCTTCAGACCAGGAGGAAAGGTATAAGGATGGGGATGGAAGGGAAAGGGCCATTTTTGTTTTCTCATTCACTGTAGTGTTTCATGCCACGTAAATATGAGTTAATGATCTGCATCCATTTGTTTGTAAACAATCGGAGAAATAACTAAATATTTGGTCAGTAATTACCTCTGAAGTAAGATCCGGTTCTTTCCCGGCAAATAGTATGCAGTTTTGGCAAAAACTATGCATTAAGTAGTATTCGGGTCTAGGGTCTAACCCCGGATTGTGTACTTCATATTCGCCGACGTTTCGAAGTTAAAATCGAACTCTATCTTCAGGGCGGATACTAAACCGGTGGAAGACCAGAGAAGAGTTCTTGCATCTGAAACCTTGCCTGAACCCCTAATTCCTGAAAACAACTCGATGATTAATGCGGCCACGCTATGAACAAATAAATACATCAAGAGTCTTGATTGCCATTCTTATTAAATATTAAGCATGCAGTTAAGATACACGTGGAAATTTAGCTATTCATGAAACTAAATTGTAAGTTAATAGAAATTAATAAAATAGCTTTTAAATATTTATAAATAATTCTCGGGTTTCCAGCTGAGTAAGATTTTGCGTTGCTGACGTTTCGACGGATACTCCATCGTCCTCAGAGCAATAAAGCTTGCAGGGCATTCCGCCTGCGCTTATATAGCCGTCTCATCCGGGGGGCATTGTTGTCTCCTTTTTTCCGTTATTTTTCGAATTAACGGTTTCCATTCTCTGATGATGATGTACCCAGAATCTTGATTTAATGTGTTATCTTCCAGCCTGATTTCTACGGCCTCTTTAAGGAGACGATCCCAATACCCATTTGCTTTGGATACCAAGCGAGCCTCACCAAAGGAGATGATGTGAACTTCCGATAGCTAACTTTCAGCTTTTAATTAGGTTGTAATTTCATTAAATAAATTGAATTATTAAATTGTATTTTCTAGAACATGCACGATTTGGTAGTGTTCAATAATGAACACGTTATTAAAAAAATCTCTACATTCTAATTTCTATATCAAAATCTACAATTCCAATTCTGTTTCCCCCATGTGCCTACGCTGCAATCTATTACTATACCTAATTTTAGGCGTAAAAAATGAACTGTAAAATCTCTCCGTTCTGCTCTCTATCTCTCTAATTTTATCTCCGTGATCTAAGCTGCCGTAGTATGCCTGTGGTTTTAATACACTGAAAAGATCTTCAGTGAACCTATCCGTTTTTAATTCCTGCAGAAGGTTTAATCGGTATTCAACCTACGATCTGATAATGACTCCCAACCTAATTCTTCTAATGATTTAATCTACATAGTATTGAAGGAGTGCTGGTTAGAAAGGCACTTCTCTAAATAGACCGAAATGTTGATGCCTCTATGACTAGAAAGAGAAGCTCTCCATTGTGGAATCAATCCCTTGCGCTAGTGATTCCGCAGGCATGCTGTTCGGCGAATGAAATTCAAGCCAGTCGCTCATGCGTCATGCATTCTTGATCTACACTGACGTCAATAGTTCGAGCGGCAGCCTACCTTAGTGGTCATTTATTTCTTTTCGTGACATGCACTGAATTTTGCGGTGGCCAACGTAGTTCGGAAAGGTATTATTATTATTTATTTTCTTTCGAAATTTCTATGCCTTCGGGGATTCTTCGCTAAAATAGCACTTGCGATAATATTTTTCCACAGAATGTTAGTAAATACTAATCTAGTGTTAATAAAATAAGATTTTTAGAGGGAACTCAAGGTTTTAGAGTTATGTAGAAGTATGTAGAGATATATTTTTTTAAAGCACAGTAGGTAGATTAATTTCTTTCATTATCCATCCAAAGATACCATTTACAACTTATATATAGAGCAAGAAATTTGGTGAAAAGATACTGAAAACAATTAATCTCGGGAAACCATTACTCTCCACGCTTATTCCAGAGGGTTAAACCAAAATTAATCGTATTTACAATGCACTCTCTCAACAATAGCATTATTGCCTCAATTACAACTCGCACTGAACTTGGAGCAGAATGTTTTACAAAGAACTATGCATCAGATACTTAGGCATACTTGGTAGATTTTTAAGTACTTTACTTAGTACTTAGTACCATACTTGGTACTTTTTAAGTATGATACGCAATGCATGTTGAGTGTATATTCACCTCCTGCCACACACCTTTATGTTGGCTTACCATAGTGAAATATGACTGCTAGGAGAGACAGGTAGAGAGTATTGAAAAACGCAGTATATGGGATAGTTGGCATTAATCCTTCGGTGGCATTGCATTTCATCATTAATAAAACAGAGCGGTAAGACACACTCAAATGACGTAGGGTGCTCAAAGCTCTATTCAACCTTTATTCACTTCGTTATATGACTCATATGACGCGCTTACTAATGACTAACTTTCTGGTGACAAGTGATCTGGCCCACCCATTTCCTATCTCAAATTCATGAGCAAGCTGTCAAGATATCGTACGATTGAGTCGCTTTAAAAATATCACTATATGCAGATGCAGCGCATATTAATGTGATAAAAGGGGGGTAGGGAGTGAAGCTGCTGCTGAGATTTTTTTGTGTTACGAACCGCCAGCAAAAACTGAAATGGTAGCAAAGAAAAGAAACAACCGAGGAGGAAGAGAGAAGCGTTCAAAGAGATAGAAATATAAATTGAATTCCGTTGGAGGTCAGAAAAAAAGAGCTGTGCAGGATGAGATGTCAATCCGATCAACACTCAAAGAATTGACTCGTGAAGAGAAACAGAAGCTGTAAAAAAAACTCTTCAGTTGCGCAGATCCAATACTCTCCATTCCGCTGAGAGGGCAGATAAATGTTTTCGAATATATTTAGGTGAATTGGCACTTATTCTAGCTCGAAAACCTTCAGTCCCGGACGATAAGTCAGCTCCAGCAGATGAAGAGAATGAAAGAGAGGATATTGAAAAAGGAGAAGAAAAAAATAACGCAATCACTCCACAGAACGCCGTTGATGGCGCAAACTGTAAAAAAATTATATTTTATTCGATGTGCAAACTTTCGAACAACCGAGAAGTTTCCGGAGGGGAAGAGGACGGTTAACACGACCACCTCGGTCAACTTAGGTCAGTGAACCTAGCAATAAGCACCGGCTTCAGACGATTGAGGTGGTACTTAGGATGTTAAGTAAAACATACGTAGCACACTGGAAGAAAGGAGAAAATGGGCAATAATCAGCGAGCAAACCTCTCCGGCATAGGTAGCAGGGAGCAAGCGAAAGTTTTCCCGGCAGGACCCCGCAATTAGCGCCGTGTCGGAGTGACTTTCTATTTGAATACTCTTGCACAAGTCCCGACGGAGAACCTACGTGCAATGCGTAACAATGAGCATTACTGTGGACCACCAATTCACTGTGAATTTATTGGTGATATAGGAGTGGTGAAACTTACTACCTCGAAAGTTTTATCATATAAGAAACCTATATAAACATCTACATAATAACCTGCAAGCCACCATTGAGATGTATGGCTTAATTCACACCAATCATGTTCTAAATTTAATGCATAAAAATAATTATTAACTATATTGTAGAACTTAATAAACTTCATAATTTAAAAAAATCACATAAAACAGGCAAGCGAAAACCTGTTGTTAGTTGGATTACATTAAAGTCCTTATACCAACATGTAACTACCTACGCTATCCGACAATGCATCTTATATCACACTTGTATATACAACATTGAATATATTTACAGCTATTGATATCCCTAAATGCACGAGGAAAGGAGGACATTTTGAATCTTTCGGTTCGGCAATCAATTTCTCTTATTTTATCATCATGGTCCAGTCTACCAGGGTAAGTTGCATTTCTCAAATTATTTTTAGCATCATCAGTGAAAATATTGTCTTGGAATTTAGTTAAGAGATTAAGTATAAATTTTAATCTACGGTCTGATAAGGATTTCCATTTTAGTTCATCTACTAGACTGATTACGCTAAAAAAGTTATCATTACGTCCCTGTACAAATCTTGCCGTCTTCGCAGTAAAACTTAAAGCGTAGAAATTTACGATGTAGGATAGTACCCTATTAGCGGCAGCTACTTGACGATATTAGCAGTCTTAGTCATAGAAAACTGAAAATTTAGAGCTGAATGTGATCATTTTACCAATAATGTTACTAGAGAGGATTTAGTATAGTAAGGGCAACTTCGGTGTAAGAAATCAAATACTAAGCAACATAATGGAACGCCTAACGGACTGGAGTTTAAATATAACAACAAAAAAATGAGCATACCTCAAGCTAATGAGTTGAAGTAATTATTCGGAATAGGTCTTCGACTGAAAAAGTGTTGGACTGTTTTGGGAGCGGAGGAAGGGTGGAGAAAAAGCCAGCGTCAAAATATATCCTGGATCGTAAGAGAAGATGCTAATAGGTCCTCAGTTAAATCCGATGGAGTGTGACGCAGTGCGATCCAAGTGCTCTGCACGCAGCACTCAAGCGAGGACTGGTATGCTAGTTTCATCTACATCTACATAATACCCTGCAAGGTGGTGTGGCAGGGGGTGGACTCTCACCAAACATGCACTACATATCATGCATAAAAATGATTAGTATTTATAAACTGTTCTAAAATAGTAGAAAAAGTTTCTAGGCATATATGCTACTGCCGAGATTCGAACCTGGGTTCTCGGAGCTGGATACCAGCACTTTAACCATCTCAACCCCCAAATTCCTCTCATGAAAGAAGAAGATATCCACTGTCACAGAGTTCCTGGACTCACACCACTAGTTAAAGAAACTAACGGATATAAATTAGCAGAAAATAGTAACGCAACAATTATCCTCCGTGATCAGGCACGTAGTCTGGGGAGGGGGCCGAAATTTTTTCCCAATAATTTTGTTGTTCTGATTTTAGCAGAGAACTCTGCCAGTGCGAAGAGTTAAGTATGGGCACTGTAAAAGTAAATACCAAGCACTGAAAATTAAGGGAAGAGATTTGTAACATGTCGAATAGACAAGGCTGATTCGTTTCCAGTTACGCAAGACTTACCCCCCCCCCCCCCCCATAATTCAACATACAGATCTTGGTACTAGAGTAAAACTCATTCACAAGAAATTATTAGTTGGGATTCTTGGATTACTTTTAAACTCTCGGCACAATTTCTTGAGGTTACTCGGAGGTCCTTAGCTGTGCCCTAGCTATATTGGCGAGCTATATTTGGTAATAATTGGTTTGAACACCCATCCAATTGTCTCTTCTAGTGCAATCCTGAATTCTGCACTCGCTCCCTTATGTTCGTCACGGGAGCTTAATCATAGACTCGGCATTACTCACGGACGACGGTGCTGGTGACGTCAAAGCCTCGACAAATGAGGAATTTCGTGCGCCGAAACCACACTTATTCGAGGCTGTGACGTTAATACTTCGTCATTGCCGAGGTTGGAGGCTCGCAAGGGCTAGGGCCGTCCGCATTTCATAGGCCATTACTTGGTTTACGTCACTTGGCCTTCCTTGTGGAATCCTATACCCTCCCTTCAGAGAATAATCCCTTGCAAATCATGTCTCAAGGTCTGCCCATTTTATTCGTACATCCAAACAGTCCTTTTCTCCTCCAGCCTTGTTTAAACCGCATCGTTTCAATTCTTTTCTCAGAGCACATATAATGGGATAAAAATTAGCCAAGGGTTTGACGCCAGGAAAACAAAAGCAAGGACATTCTCCGATTAGATTTCACTTAAAAGCATGAGGACATTAATCAGAGCTGGGAGATGCACTTACACATGAGGGCACCTGAAAGGCGAAACCAGGTTTAGACGCGAAATAGGAAGAAAGCGACTCTGGACATTAATCTAAGGTGAATGGCAGGAGATGGTGACGAAACTTGGACTTAAATGGGAGATGGATGAACATAATCTTTCGAGATGAAATTACGAAAAGTCCAGTTGCGTGTAACTTCACATGTGCGTGTCATATATGCGAAAATCTCTTTAACTCTGCCGTCAAATAAGAACAGGGTCCGGGTTCGAACTTTACTACGAAGCTTAGATGTAGGCTGAATGGTTTGAGTATATTTGAAACTGATCTGCTTTCCGAAATTGTGAAATTATTTTGAAAACTCCCGCATATAAACTTAGTTTGATCATAAGAAACTGGATTATAGAGAAGGAGTAGATAGATTTGAAATCTTCCCCTTCAGCCTTTTTGCCCATAGCCAATAAGTGGCGATCCAGGGAAATCGGTTAATAGACATAACGCGACATCACGTGAAAATGCGGCCATAAAACGATAAAAGACGAATTCATTACGTTCCGGACGAAGCATCGAAAAAATTTTAAATTTGTATTGCATTCGTAGGTGATGCAACTTTTACCAAATATTAGCGATAAAAACACTGTAGGTCTATTAAACCATACATAGCGTGGAGTTTTTCGAAAATAACTAAAGGCGGAGATACAAGTCTGTTGATAGGTTTCGCCTCTAAATTATGGTAGAAAGACAACAGTTTTCACGAATGGAAGTCCAGCAAAACTCTTGTCTTTTCACGACAAATAACATAATGAAACTTGTCACCGATACGTAGTCACCATTCAAAATCGAAGAAAGTTCGTAAACATCGTCGACGGTTGCCGCGCAATAAGAGCCACGTTTACTCCCGTTACATATTCATCATTAATTTATAAGAGGTCATACAATACGCCTTTCTTCCATATAGTACTTTCGCAAATAGCTAATGAATTTTATGTTAGAATTAGTACTGAAAAGTAATTCCTCTACACTGCTATCCCTAGGAGCCATTGTCGCTATTAAACGTCGAGGCATCGTCAGGAATACGCCGAGATGCCCGAGTTTGAGAAGTTACACCTCCAGAAAGAGGAAACCGATTTTAATGCAGTAAAGTGTGCGTTATAAAATGTTAATTTCTACATTTATTTATGTTATTACATTTTTTTGCCACCTTAGATAAACTTTTACAAAATTTTATTTTGATTAAAACTGCTTTCGTGACTTGAAATTCGATGACCAAGAAATTCGTGCTTTTTATTCTGTCCTATGTCCTCAGGTTAAATTGAAATTCAGATAAATAAAGAAATTGACAAATTTTTATTTATTTCAAATATTCAAAAGTTATTATGAAATTCGAATAATCTTACTAGTAAACTGGTTACTTGACGGAAACCTGGGTGTGACAACAGCAGTCACAAGTTGATTAGCATGAAAAGTATAGATCGAAGGAGAGAAATAATAATTACCAAAATTATCTAACTGCATTAAAGTTGGTTTTCTCTTTTGGCAGAGAGAGCTTCTCAAACTCAGGGACACCGATATACTTTACGCACAGTCCTTTACAGAATTGTGCACGAATTACATGCAAAATGTTTACCTGGTCATAGCAATTCCATATTCGATTTTATCAGATGTGAGGTTAATATTTACAACTTTAATATTTTACGTAAATTTTATATTTACTTGAACTATACACCACTTTGTGTTTTATTCATAACTGGCCAGAACTTGGAAGGTGTATTAAAGCTTTCTGCCCACGTATTTATGCTTATAAAAGTTATTGTATTGGTTCATCATTGATAGCAAAGGTATTTTTCGATATTTGACATTTTAAAACTAGAATTAAATTATTTAATTTAATCAAGCTTTAGTATTTCACAAACTAGGCAACAAATACATTAATTACAGCAGAATAACATCTAACGTATGAATTGCAATTCTAGAATTCGAGGTTTTCGAAATTCCAGTTATTCAAATAATCGAGACATGTTATAATATTTTAATTCGAGAAATCTGCTATCCGGCCCATTTCTAGTTAATACACCTCTTTGACCTGTTGACTGAGTTATCTATCTTGGCACTCCGAGAGCGTTATGCTATGTTAAGGAAAACTGTCCGAGATGAGCTGGGAAATGCGAAAAACAAGGCATAGACATTTTGGCAATCATCTGTACAATGAAAGAAGACCACCCAGTGTTTGCTAAATTTGCAATGTAATTCTTGTGGATACCCGCAAACAACGTGGACAGTTAGAGGGCATTCTCACAGTATTCTGTTTTAGTCAGCGAACGCTGACATCGACTGAAACCAGAAAATGCTGTGACTTTAACAATGTTTGCATTCAAGTAACGTGGGTACTTAGGCTTTACATATAATGGTTACCTAAAGTAAATGAACTTTTATGCACTCTCAATGTTAAGAAATACCAAGACAAGTAAGGCAAGCAGAACTATAATAAGGAAGGTACAGTAAATAGGTTGTAATTTTTTTGCAATCTTATTTGTACCGGAATAAAGCAAAAATAGGCATAAAACTATATTAAACTAACTGGTGAAGTCTTCACGGGTCGGCTAAGGCCGACGCGTCGTTTCGACGGCTAACACTGCCATTCCTCAGGGCGTTGAGTTTCAACGCCCTGAGGACGATGGCAGTGTTAGCCGTCGAAACGTCGGCCTTAGCCGTTTCCCTGACCCGGTGGAGAACCCGTGAAGACTTCACCAGCATTATACGCCGGGAAAAAACTAGATCCTACATATATTAAACTAATTTTGAGATTCTTAAAACTAATTTCGACTTTTTATGAAACTATTTTCCTGGACCTCTACCAATAAGGGATACGATTAGGTGTTCTAGGAAGGTGCATACGCGGGTAGCAGTATTTTTAAATTTTTAAATAGCCGTAAATCCGTCAAAACTTACTGATTATTTACCTTGAGTTCCTAACTTTGGCTTTTGAATTTTATATCATTTTAGATTATGTACCCTGTGCATTGCAAACTTGAAAATGTTAATGTATAGGAGGATGGAAGAAGGCCTGGGGAGTAGAAAGGAAGACAAACGAGCAATAGTTGTGGGGGAGTAAAGGAAAGAAGATTGAGGAAGTTAAAATGGGGAAGAGAAACTGGATGAAGCAAGTGATAAGGGGCGGTTTGTACTGATGGACACGTGATAGAGAAAAAGGGTTTTGGTAAGCGTGGTCGAGGGAGGAGGAGAACGACTAGTTTGGATAGAATAATGAGAGGCAGGAGGAATGCCGAGCTGAAAGATAGGGTCTGAGGCACAACTTTTTATGTTCATCCTCATAGACCTTGACCGGTAGATCACTAGCAATTGTTGCCCTAGTAAATACTGCATCTATGTTAGAGTAAGGAATGACTCCATCCCTCCCACACTCACTGGAAATGGTTTACAGTATCCTTTGTCGATTTAGATGAATGCATATACTTGCCGCCACCAAGGAGTCGGATGCATAAGACGTATTCGTGCCTTGCCTTTAGACTTCCCATTCGCTGTCTTTTGTTCCCAGGCCGCAGCGCCCTCTCCTCACAATGTCACGACTACGGCGTCTCCGGGCGCCGCGGCGCCAAGTCGGCCCGGTATTTTTTCGGAGTCAAGGGACTGTGATGGATCCACCTTTGCAATCGAAAGGAATGAGATGTAACCCCGAAAGCTTCCCACCTCCCCCTCCCTCCACCCCCCAGTCAGGATTTCCATCATCATCTCACTCTTTCACAAAAAGCTTTTTCGTAATGGATCCTCGGTGGAGGCCCGCTAGAAGTGGAATTAAACGGTGTCGGGATACGCAAAGTAGATTCAGATTGAAGTTTCACGGTCACTAATGTTCCTCGGGTGCGGGATCATTTTTCGACACCAATATACTCATCGTAATGCTGTTTCTTCGATCCATAGAATGATATGACTCCTCCTAGTTCCTTCCCGACTCCTCCACATCCACGGACAGGCAATTCAGGGTTCACTCTTCATGCAGTACCTATATAAGGACATGTCTATATACAACTACATATATGCATTTTGCATTTAATAATTCATGCTGGCATGAAAAAAGTTTCCAAATTAAGACGTACATTATATATCACCTAATTATCACCCTGGTAACTTTATACTTCTCGAATTTTATCTTTATGAACTAGTCACTAAGAGGGGTTTTCTCATTATTTTTCGACACCTTAAGTAAAAGTATTTGTCTCAATAAAAATGTATTAATACCTACCACTCGTTTCATTTCTATTTCACTTAGTTAAAATATTGCTCTCCAGGCATAGCTTAACGACAGGACATACAATGAATAAGTTTACTTTGCAAAAAAGTCTTGTGTTACAAAAAAAATTAAACTTGCAGTCCCGGTCCTTATTTATATACAATTATATACTTATATAAGATTATACAGTAGTATACAATGATATATGTATGTACAAACATACAATTATATAATAGTATACTTATAAACAATTCGAAAAATACACCACCAAATATAATTTCAAAACTAAATACATTTTAATAAATTTTATAAGAACGCCAAAAAATGAATATTTCACATTTCTACCGAGAGATATGTTCATAAACTAATTTTCATAGGCTGATTTTAATACATACCACTTTAATTTCATCAATTTTATCAATAACAACGTAGTAAACGTAATAATCCATCTTTTCTCGACTGAGGGTACACATGAAATTTATGACAGAATAAATTAAAAATACGGGTCGGGATCAGAGTGTGATTCCCTATTGAAGCAATGAGTCTATCATAACCGATAAACAACTAGTAAGAAAAACAGTAGCACATAATTTAAAAATCAATATCAACGGTTTCCATCAACAGAGGATAACGACTCCCACTTATGAAATTATTAATTCTGTGAAAGCGAACTCTTGGATCGATGAGACGTCTATTTTTCCAAAATAAAGCCAAATAATTTACCTGAACAGTCTGACAGAGAATAATTTTCCATAATTTGGGTTACAGCCTCCTTGCTTCTCTTCACGAAAAATGAATGCTTAGATATTCATTTCGAGGTTCGCAGAAATTTATGAATGCTATATCAGAATGCTTCGGAGAAATATGTGACACAAACTACAGAGAATAGAGGGAGTCTCGTCCTTCCAGCATATTAGGACGACTTATAGCCAGCAGAAGAAAATAAAGCAGCGTTTTGAGAAGCCTATTTGTGCCCCATGCTTTTAATTTTGCGCGTATGCCAACGATATCTCGATTGCGCCCTTCTCCTTCCTCCTTGTTTATTTTCCCGTAGAGTTCTTCAATCATGCACGCGCCATCACAATAATTGACCAAATTTCTGGAACAGTTTTTTTAAACACGACGCCGATTCAGGAATATAGAAGAAAAATCCTGAACTAAATATGACATCCACATCTTTCTGATGACAACGTCATAAAAGAAAAGCTCCTTCACAAAACAAAAAAAAGACATAAACAAACTCGGCTCTGGGTACGAACAAAACCGGAGTTTTTTTTTCGGATGACGGATTGAAAAAACACGCGTCTCCTTTCGTTCCTCTCCACATATTTCCACGGCCTTTATTTTAAGTTTTCCGTCGCTTCTTGCGGTGCCATCATCTTTCTCGCTGGGAAAGGAAAGAGAAATGAAAAGGTCTCGAAATCCCGAAATGAAGTCCGACAGAGGGCGTTGATAAGGGGGGTTGGAGAGGCGCCATCGAACGCCTGGCGCCAAGGAGGCGCCGCTATCAAAAGTTATCCGGACCGCGGGTGCGCTGGCGAGAAATATCCGTCGACGTCCGCGCACTCCGAGCTGATTGTCTTCGCGCTTCTTTCAGACCCTCCACGGCTGCTGCTGTTGTTATGTTTCGAGGCGGCCGCGCGTCGGGATGCCTCGGCGTCGGTGCGTCGCGTCCTAATGGAGCCACGACGCTGAGTCCCACATGCTATGATTATGAAGCTTACGCGTTTCATTCATATCACGAATATAATGAAGGATGGAGAGAAACCCGGCGTCAGCTTTGACCTGCTCTTAACGGAAGGCGCCAAGGGGACCACGGCTTTTAGCGTCACATCCGACGGACGGAGTACTGAACTCGAATGATCTCCACAAAGCACTCAAGATTTAGGTTTACAGATAAAAAATGTTCTGGCGATGACATAGTAACAGATCAATTTCTATATTTACTTCAAATTAGCGGACTAAAGATTCCGTACTACATTCGACCTAAGCCATCACATACGTGTGTCGGTTAAATTAGCGGTAAATATTTAGTTTTTCTTTATAGGGGTACGAAAAGGCGATGGGAATCGTGAAGAAGGAGGAATACTGCTGGAATGATTTAGAGGAGGGAACAGGGTAAGCGGATAAATCTCGGGTAAGGGAAATGTTATAATGAAGGCCATGGAGGATGCTAGGTAAGTGGGGAGAGGGTGAAAATATTTGGATAAAAACTGGTAGCAAGGATCAAAGAAGAATCAGTCAAAGTAAAACTGGATATTTGAGAAATAAATTGTGTAATTTATCTGCAGCAGATGATATTTATGACTTTAAAATCCCTAGTGGGTACACTAATACAATACCTATAATATTGATTACGATTATCTGTAAATAACTCTGATTTTCACAAATTAAAGCAAATTCTAGTTTGCTTAGACTACAGGCAGAAGGGTAAATTACCATTGATTTCATTTAAGGAAAATATAGCGGTGTTCAAAAATTTCGGCAATTTGGAAAGTGACATCACATTTCGTCGAGTTTCCTATTTTAGAATGTTTAACTGAGCATGAATGTCAAAAGCATGCGTCGAACTCAGCTGCAAGGAATTTTAACATCTAAGCAGTCTCAGAAGCTGCATGTGTTCGTTAAAAAGCACCTAAACACTAAGAAAAAATAAACTAATTGAACAGAGGGACATAATTAGGAATTCGTTCTTAGCAGCATGAAATATTTGCAAAATATGGTAAATTCTCAGGGATGGAAAAACTCAACATGGCTCCATTTACTCCTCGTGCTACACGTCCTATGAGGATATAAATGGATGCCATCATACTCCACTTTTACAGGTAGACCAACTGACAGCCTGGTGATAAATCTGGAGGATAACCATAACGAGCACGCCATACTTCTAAATCCGCTAAGTCCTCTTGATGTATTTGCCCAATTTACGTTGTCCGAACCTGAAGGTCAAAGACGCAAACTCAGTCGGAGTAAATTAATTATGCATTCGCCAAATGATTGCCATTGTGCAAAGTTGGGCGTGCCCGAAGGCCTCAAGGACTCTTAGAAGCACAAGTCTAAAGCAGATTCATTTCGACCAGTCATTCGACCGAGTGGTTTGGAATCGTCATTCAGCCTCCAGAACGTTTCCAATAGTCTAATACACTATGTTAATGAGAAGCCAATGTCGAACTTCACGTCAAATTAGTCACGCAGCGAGCCCATTTCATGTCTTGCCACGCCTGAGTGTTCTTTTGCGGGAGCTAATGAAGATATTAGGTGGCGGAGATGAATCCCTGCCAAAAGTGAACAATAAGGCTTCAATATGATTGAAATCTTCGAGCCTTAAATAGCCCGGAAGTCACTTAAAATCTAATAATTTAAGGAACAAAAATCTTGAAAGAAAGACGCTTGTATCAGCGAGGATAACTGATTAAACACACCTGAACAAACTCTTACCGCCCACGAAAGTGCATTAACATAGGCGATTTAGCCGACAGAATGTTAGAATTTGGTACCAGGCAGGTGTTAAGTTCTTTTGCACATCTGGCCCGTCGGAGAATGATGGAAAGGGATTCGGCTCACGATAATATGATGCCAGACGGTGACAATACCTAATAACTCTTCCCACACAGATATGAATTGGCTAAGTTTTAGAAATTAGGATTTGAGAATCATAATAATCTGTATCGATTCCGCCATCCATCTGAAATATGTATGACACCAAAAGTACCTCGCATCCAGATTTTCATGAACATTGCATGCAGCTAAATAAATAGGAGCAACAAAGAAGTGACTTTTTTAAATGTGATATGCACCTGCTACGATTTTTAGCAATGTAACTACAGCAGATATCGAGGATTTGTACATACGTATAGACCTTAATAGAACTAAAATCTGTTTGTGGAGGTATCATGACCAAATGGTGTGATAAGTACCCATATAATCCGATTTTTACGACGCAGTGCTATATGCTGAAAGAAAGACATTTTTAACCTTAGCGTACACGAAAGCCCACACACGGCGCGCCGTACACACCGACTAAAATGGAATAGAATCTATGCATCCACCTTAAGGACAGTGATTATAAACAGGTTGGGTAGTTATTCAGGGTAGGCGACCGACAGCTGAGGTCATTTTCCCCATTTAGGATTGGTGGATATTGGGTAATGGTAAGAACATTCCAGGTAATGGAGAAAGGGTGGAGAGAGACCCGACGTCGGCATAAGCCTACTCTTAACGATAGGTGCCAAGAGGACCACAGCTTAACGTCACATCCGACGGTCGGAGTACTGAGCCTGAAATGCCCTCCTCTAGGAATCCCTCCACTAAAGTAGGGACCGGTTTGCCACTTCAGAGAATCGAACCCGGGCCCTCGGGATGAATACTCTAGTCACCAAACCAACCCGATCCCCGATTATAAGCAGGTAGCAGCACAATAGCCATCCACGGAAGGAAGAGTACTGAATCAAACTACCCAAGCAACAAAAGGCAATGAATTACAAAACTTCGACCGTGAGCTTCCGGGGCATGCTCATAATTGAATATTACCTCTATCTCCATGAATATTCCCTCGCGATAAATAACGAGATTTCATCCAAAGTTCGCACATCCTTCGGCGCGGGCAAAATCCTTTCCTTATCGCGCGAATGCATCGGCCATTTCAACGGTCGCTTGAACTCTCAACGCGCGGACGATGGTTGCCCATTAATTTCGCGGAAATTTACGCGAAAATTACTCCCACCCATGAACACCGATTCCGAACTACCGGCCGGACAACGTACGAGCGGCAGGCCGGAGAAACAAGACGTTTTAACGAACGTGGGTAATTAGGGAGGTGGGAAGGAAGAGGAGTGAAGGAAAAAACTACGTTCGCGATGGAGGGAACCGGAGGCGTAATGCGCGACTCATTTGTCAAGGGACATGAAGAGGAAAAACCGTGAGAGAGTCCGGACCTCCGCTACACTTGCCTACCGAAATCTCAAAGCTGCTGCTGCCGAAATACCCAGGAGATTTCCGCACGGCCGCACCAAATGAGCGTTCTGCAGTTTAAACAGCTGCAGAAGGCGACTTAATGGAACTACTCCGGAATCGGGCTCCGTTGAGGGGTTTATAAATGGATTTAGGGAGGGGGACTTGAGAGAGGAAGGCTCCTTTTTGAGCCTAAACCTCCGTAGGTTGGTCCTGCAGAACATCGTTAGATCTTCCACCTTGTTCCCTACCCTCATTCAAATTCCTGGATGGGTCGAAAGGGTCTAAATCCCTTTTAGCCTTCATCCACTTACTCATTGGCACTGAGTGCAAACTTTTACTGCCTTAGCGACGCATCGCCTTTTCGTAGTGAAATTCATCTCCGATGTCCGATAGACCGCGTATCACCAAGCTGTTGACTCTTCCACAGCATCCCATGTCCTAAAGCGTAATCCCTTGGTACATTTATAGGTTTTTAGCAACGAATTTTTGATAGGATGAGTCAACATGGTGTAAATTGCGTAAAAAATCCTGTCTGAAATTGATGGTTTCTGGCGTCATTTTATGGAATTTACTTGTGTGATAAAAATCCTGTCTGGGAACATACCATACATTTTTTCTCCGCTGAACGCCCATGGAACTAGACCGCGAAAGAAAAATTGTCAGCTGTTCCGGAAAAATAATAAGAACAATACTACGATATAATACGATTTTTCGTGGGTGATTCTATATTTTTTTCTGTGCCACACGTCCTGATGATTTTCACCTTATTTAGCAAACCTTTGAGAGAATGTTCTACGCACAGCATGGAAACTCTAAGTACCATTTCCTGCGTTAAAAATCTTTCTTCCAGCCAGGGGAAAAGCAGGTTAGTTTAAAGCCTATCACATATATTTCGTATTTACACACTGTTAACTATAAACAACCAATAGCAATAAATTGTTTCAATGGACATAATAATAATTTCCAAAATTCGAAATATAATTCCAAAATTCAAAATGCTTGATACCTGACAGAGACACAAGCTACATTTTTATCTCCGGCCAAAATTTAAACTGCAGCAATAATAATTTATGTGCATGCTCAATTTAACAGGGGCTTTCAGTACGAGAACTGACCTAACCTGAGTCAATGCGCTGTAAAATTCTACATTTAGTACTATTTACGCGTCTCTTTCAGTTATATTGCTCTTTATCAATATAAAAAAGTTAGCAACGATCATCTCGAAGTAATCATCATCAATGGTCAACAATCCTAGGATTGGTTTGACTCAGCTTTCCACTCGATTCTTCTATCGGCCAACCTTTTCATTGTGACGTAATTCTTCTCTTTTACATCCTTCACAACCTGTTTTATGTATCTCATAAGAGGCCTGCCTTTTCCAATCTTCCCGTTCACTTTTCCCTCGACGATAGTCTTCATCAGGCCATCGTGTCTCAAGATATGGCCGATAAAGTTGTCCCTTTTTCTTTTAGTGTTGTCAACAGTAATCTCAAAGTAAAAAAATCTAAAAACGCCCTGAACCAAGTTATTAACTTTGAGCTACGTTTGCTGGATAGCCATCAGCAACAACGCTAGTCATAGATAATGTATGTAGTACCGGCCTCGCGGTTTAAGGGTTAAAACTCCTCGCACCCCGCTTCTCGTACCCTCCCTTTTCCCTACCCGACCCTTTGAGGGGCATCTCCACCCGTTCGGCGTTAACGGCGGGCAATATATTCGCACGCTGGCCACCACCTCCTCGCAAGGGGACAACAATGGGCTTAAATGAGCCAGAGGTCGCGGGGTAGGAAAAAAAATCACGCAGGAGACTTTCGCTGCTGCCCTTCCTCGGAGAGGGTCCGCAGCCATTATGCTGCTCTGAGGGTTGACTGAGGCAAATCACCCGGAAATCTCCCCCCTTTTTATGCAAACAATCTACACCCATCCGCCTCCCTTGGAGGACCGGGTTCGAAACTCGCCCGAGGGAGAAAGTGGATCGAGAATGACGACGCATCAATCCCATCCAACCTTTTCTTTTCACTTCCACGAGGAGAGATATAAGGGCACCCATCCCTCGCGATTCTGATCGAAAAGGTCCCGGATACCGACGCACGCAACCCCACCGATATACGTATAAATCCGACGCACAAAGGCGACGGAAAACAACGGGGGAGAACCGGATGAGGAGCGCCTCAAAAGGGAGGTTTGATTGAAAAATTGATCCCCGTGAAAGAGGGCGTCCGTTGTAGCGAGAGTGGTCTGCGGGAGGAATGGGCCGCGGGCGGGGCAGATCTGGGGCCGATAGGGGGCGAGTTGGTGCGCGTGTTGCCCCCAGGGGCGGATAACAGGGGACAAGGCGATCCGGTCTCACAAGACCGCTCTGGGAAGACGCGGTGCGCCTTCGATTGTCCCTGCCGGAGGCGTCATCCGTTCCTACAGCGGAGACGATTCCCATCCCCAATGGGGGTTTTTCAGACGCCACCCAACCGTGAACAAAAATATGAGAGGCGCAACTCTATAGCGTGTCCTGCTGCGACTGTTTTTGCACGCATGTGTCCAAGCATCGCGATAAACATGTAAGGAGAGAGAAATGCACGGGATAAAAAAGGTCAACTGGATAAAATTTATGATTGGAGGGATTGAGGTGGTGTAGCGATTAGAGCTCTGGACTCTCACCTGGAGAGCTAGAGATTGGTTATCAGCAATGGCAGATATTACACATTGGTAATCTGGCCCCTACTTGAGCACTTTGTGGAGAGAATTGGAGTACAGTACTCCTAAAAAAAGAAATGGCTGGCGAGTTTACATTGTGGAAGTTAGTTTTCATTTTAAAAATAAAAACGAAGACTAGTGGAAATGAACTAAGTTTTTTCATTTTTAAAATATACAGTACTCCGTCCGTCAGATGGGACGTTAAGCCGTGGTCCCTTTGGCGCCTTTCGTTGGGAGCAGGTTAATGCCAACATCGAGTTTCTCTCCACCCTTCCTTTTTACTCTTTCGATTCCCATCATTGTACATTATCTCCCGGTCTGAAGTGTCTTCAAGTGCCGGTTCAGACTTGGAAACACAGAGGAGATAATGATTGGAGCCAGGGGAAAAGATTTTTGAGCGAAAGCTGATGTGGAGCTATCTTTCTCATAAGGCAGCATGCGATATATATTTCGCAAACTCTACGTGAACCCCCACCTCCAAATGAAGAATCTCCCCTCCTCCAACAAACGAAAACTCTCGGGCCGCCACGAAAGAGATCGAAGATCAATCGTAAAGATATTTGGATTGTAGTATAGAGAAGGTGATGTAGCTTTATACTTAAATGGTATATATATGCAGGCACGCAGGTGGTGGCAGAACTGACTTATGATATTTGAGGATGCATTGCTTTGACCATGCAGGCATTTAACATCTAATGAGAACATCTGACGAGAATATTCAGGACGGACGTTAAGAAATGTGAAGCAAAATGATTTACATATAGTGTAGCGTCGTTTGGTTACGAATATTGACTCTTAGGAGTGATGCTGAAAATAGATTGGAAGCTTTTGAGAGTCGGTCATGTAGAAGAATGGAAAACGTACTATGCGTGGAAAGTACTGGACAGGACGGAGGTGAAAGGGAAATTGTGGTTGAAAATAAGGAGGTGATGAAGGCAGAAGAGTACAATGAATTTGGTGAAATATGGATACAGAGGGCCCTAACTAGAAGGTAGAGAGACGGATTTGAAAGGGAGGTAAGGAGGGAAATCAATTTATTTTTTAACGGTGAATTTGTGATAAAACAAAAGACAGATGTAAGGAATATGTATTCAACTAGTTATATGAAGAAATAACTAGTTGAATAATAGAAAGCTTCAAACTATCATTTACTCTCCTTTTGTTATTACGAAAGTCGCACTATTTAAGCTGCAGCTTACAAAGCCACCTCAAAATACGGAAAAAAATGCTCTCACATTTCTATAAATGCTCCTCTGCTAGGAAAAATAAATAATACAAGTTTTAAAATCAAGAAGTGCTATTGTAAGCCACTTTCCGGTAACTTTAAAACTGGAAGGGCTTTTTTTCAGTGATGAAAGCATAGTATGTACAGTTTTCACAGTTTCTGATTCTTTGTGTAATAAGATGATTCCATGTAAAATTGTTTATTTTTCCTAATCATTGTCTCACAATAAAGCTATTGCAAATGAATTCACTTAAGAGAGCTGAGAGGGGCCTCGAAAACATGCCGTGGAAACTTGATTGTGGTACGAAGACCAGGAAAATGGCATGGAACGATAATATCCTTCGTGAAATTCGACTTGAGATTTCTACGGCCGATGTCAAGTGATTGAATATGAGGAAGCTTTCCTGTTCTCACCATTACAAGAACTCCACGCCCAGGGAATCAACCCCGGATGAGAATTAAATTTTGGTGTGCTCCTTAAAAAGTACATTCCGGCTAAATTCACAAATTTCAAGGGTAGAACCTTGCAGTATTATCCCGGCTCCAGAGCTTAAACATTTGCTCGAGAGGTCAGGGAAGGGAAATCTCGCAAAAAATAGGAAGCAATGTGTTTACTTAATGTTGGAAATCAACGGGGCATGGAAACATTCCCTTCGTTTTGCCCAAGCGAAGGGATCTTTCCACACCTGTCGTTCCCCTCTTTGCCATTCTTCTCGGAGGGACCCCGCAGACAAAGTACGCAAATTTCTCATTCCTCCCTTCCGCTAGGGTCCACTTTTGAAAACCATTCCTTTTCCATTACCCCTTGCAACTCAATGCGACGCCGGGTTGACACAAGAGGACTCGAATGGCTTTCGGGTTCCGGAGGGTTTTCCCCGGGCCAAGGATGACGCACCAGTTCGGACCTGAGTGCAAAAACGGACGGGATCAACGCTTGAATTTTTTCCTCACGGCATGCGAGGGGTAACGGCTCGTCGCTAGGCCGCAGGTCGGAAAAGCCAATGGCGAAATAACGCTCAAATCCTAAAAACAACGCATCAAAGTGCGTAGTAAAATCTTCATGCGCAACAAACATGATTCAAAGCTGACATCAGAAAATAAAGAGTGCCATGAAACCTGCGTTGCAGAATACAATAACAAAAATAGCACAAACAATGCAGGTCAAAATACGTTAAATATTCAGAAGAATACAGTGTGATAAGGGAAATTTCGCAAAAGTTGTGACAAACCGCAGATTGTTATTGGAAGAGGATATTGCGTTGAACGGTACGCGCCAACGAGACACGTTTGTTTACTACGCGTATGCTCTCATATTTACCGTATTTGAAAAATTAAAAATCGTCTTCTCTTTGGGCAAGGTAATACTCTTATTTAATATTCAAAATCAAGTCCTAAGCTGGGTACATTTACCGGGGTCAACTGATTGACAAATACATTCCCTACGAACTGACTTTTTAGAATGTCATCTTTCTTGCGTTTACTGGCACAAATTCTCCGCTCTATTAGCGAGCCCAAATCAGCGGCCCAGCTTGCAGCTGTGGTTACAAAGTGAAAAAGAATGTATTTTTAATTCAATTTAGAAACACATTGCCATGGGAAGACTTAAGAACAAGTAGGTACAAGTGTTGATTGGAGAAATTTTCAAATTAATAAAATTATTCGCGGTAACACTTTCGTGACATGCGCGTCTTGATTGCCTGGCTTTTGTTTTTGTCTTAGCTTTAATAAAAAAGAGTGAGTTTTTTTAGTGCTAGACGAAAGGCTTCCCTAAATAATGAAGATCAAATTTATTTTCACTTTTCGTGATAATTTCTTTGTCAATTTCGCTTGATAGAAGTCATGCATCATTTCTGAAAAATCTTTGACGGCTAAAAATCCCCAATACTATATTGAAATACATTTGAAAATTACTTTAAACCAACTGTAGAGATGATGTGCTCAAAGTTAAAAATTTTTAGACGAATGTTATAAAATTTTTGAATTATGCATTATATGGAACCTAAGACACAGTCCTTTACATCACTCACGTTTCCTCTCTCCTGCTTCAAAGGCAGTATTTGCGGTTCCCATTGGGCTAGAGTGTCTTTTACTTTGCTTTCACCATGAGTATTCGTGATATATTCCTCATGAAAAAAAGAAGAAGTTACTATATCCACCTTATTTCACTTATCCGTTTTTATGATGCTTGCGCGATAATCTTTATGACACCGGAAAAATCACCATTACCCCTGAACTTACGGTAGTTACTAAGGATTGACGCCAGTCAGTTTTGGAAAGGGTTCAACTCCTCAAGGACTCATCCTGGGATTACAGAGTGGGGAAGGAATACAGGGTGTGTGTGTGTGTGAGGGCCCTTGTGAGCAATTAATCTCTCTCTCCGAGCAGGGAGAGGCGTCAAGAAAATCCCTGCTGTTGCGCCGGGATTACGATAAACGTTTTATGACGCATCTGGAACAGGCGGTGGCGCCATTCGGTGACAGCACGATCGACCACCTTAGCGCCTACCGTCGTGTGCAGGGCTGCCATACAGGGGCTTTAAAACCGCATCTAGATCAGCAGTGTTTGCAATTCACGTCTCAATAAAATGGCACAAATATAATTCTTAAGTGGGCGAGAGCAAAGGGTTGTCATAGATGGTATCATGTCGGACACAATCAAAGTCACATTGGGAGTTCCCCAGGGTAGCGTAGTAGGTCCGCTTCTATTTATTTTAAACATAAACGATTCGGGTACCGTAGTTAGTAGCAAGATTAAACTTTTTGCAGACGATGCGGTAGTGTATAGGGGTATATCAAAAGAAGAAGACAGGAAATCTCTTAGCAATTATTTAGATGCAATCCAAGAGTGGTGCGACAAATGGCAGTTAGAACTCAACCTTAAAAAGTGTGTAGCTATCAATTTTTGGAGGAGGAATAATTCGATAGAGCGTACCTATAAAATTGGTAACACGACGATCGAAAACGTTGAAACCATAAGATACTTAGGTGTAACAATCACTAAAGATTTATCGTGGGGAAGACACATCCGGGTAATATGCCGCTGAGCGAAGAGAAAGCTAGGATTTATAAAAAGAGTACTTGGGAAATGTATTAAGAAGACAAAAGAGCGATGTTACTTTTCACTAGTTAGGCCCCATCTTGAGTATGCAGCCAGTGTATGGAATCCGAATGAATTAGGTTTATTCAGAGAACTAGACAGTGTGCAGCGTAGGGCAGCTAGGTTCGTTAAAAGGCGTTACAAAAGGTTGAGTGGTGTTCAGAATTAATACAAGAATTAGGGTGGAAGTCATTATCAGAGCGCAGTTTAAAGTACAGATAAAATCTATTAGAGAAATTTCAATCGGATAGCTTTACTGAAGATGGTAGGCATATATTAAAAACATCAGCGTATTATGCTAGATTCGACCAGATAAATAAGATTAGAGATATAAATTGTCGTACTGATAGATTCAAAAAGGCATTTTTCCCCCGTACTATAAGAGAACAGAATAGGCAGCATAGTAAAGGGGTAGGTAGGTGAAATATTTTAGAGTAGTCCGTAGTGCATGATGCATGTATTAATCCCTTAAATACTATAGATAGTAACAATCTAGTTGGATGAAACCCTATAATTGCTTGTTTGCATGACGGTAGTGCATGTTTGGTGATCTTCACCCCCTGCCACACATCCTCGCGGTCGCTTTAGGGACTCCTGTAGATGTAGATATCATTTTCCCTACGTCTTCTTTCATTGCATTGAAAAAACAGGAACCCACAAACGATCACAGCTAAGTTGTGGCTGAACGCAGCCTATTACTATGATTGATGCAAAGTGCTGTAACGTGAAAGCAATTAAGTACATCACGACTCACGGATTTTGACTCTCGACCCTGGTCCTTTGGAGAAATGAATATTTTTAATTAAAACATTGTGCTCAACGTTTAAAAAAGGTATGCCTATTAATAATATCAGAAATAAAAAAATCAAACACGCCAAGGTAAAAATATAAACCTAAACAATGATACACTAAATAAATGGACTAAACAGTAAATTACTGCTGAATTCTTCATTTTGTCTTCAAATTGTAATTCTTTATAGACGTTCATATTGAGTTCTTCACAATTACATTTTCTCTTTGACCCATTATTAAATTTGTTAAGTCTCTATTTGCCATAATCATTTACAAACATTATACCATGTGAACGTCCTTGTAGATGACATCCCTGATCAATAAATAAACTTTTTATTACTCTTCGACTCCTGTCATTTTCTTGCTCCTTCCGTGCTAACCAAAACTTTCTTAAATCACACTGTATTATGAGCATCACGCTTCTACATCGGCGTACTTCTACACATTCCAAGCAGTCCTACTGACTCTTGACTGGAGCTGCAAGTGCCTTGTAGCGAACTGCACCTACTACATTTGGGTGGAGCGGCGAAAAGGAGATTGTGGTGCTTAGAGGAGAGAGGAGCAGCAACGGATATGCCTGAAGGGCTGCAGCGAGACCGATATCGATGTCCAATATGACAGATGCCCAGACTCTGATGCTCTATCGGAATGGAAATTTTCAGCAGGAATATCGAATAGTATCGTAATAATGGAAAATACCATCTATATCGCCATTAGACAGGTCGATGTGAGCACTGACCGAAGACACTGGTAGGGCCCCAAGGGCTTAGGAACCCAAAGGTCACGGGTTCGCATGCCTTCACGAACCTGGATGTCATGATCGTAAAGTTTGGGTCAAACATTGTGACGATAACTAGTCTGTACCAAACTCTATTCTTATTGCTTTATATGTAGGTACTAATGGTAAGGTACGTCCCATCCAATGGCCGGAGTACTGAACTCGAATGCCTTCCACAAAGCACTCAAGTAGAGGCCGGTTTACCAATGAAAAATATCTTCCACTGCCGAGATTCGAACCCGAACCCTTTCCAGTGAGAGGCAAGCACTCTAACCACCACAGCAACCTCTTCTTTGTGCACCATCCATGGGGTCGTTTACCATGTTTTTTATTGCTGAACATGATAGTTTGCAAAATAAAAAGACCCGTATTTTCCCGTCCTTCGATCCGTCGAATCGTACTCGAGAAATAAGCAGCGGAAAACTGATGTGTTTTAACCTTTCGGAAAAGTGGGCGTGCAAAGGACTCGTACGTCATTCAATTCGTCCAATCACAGCTGAGGCTGCGCAGCTACTTCTTCAAATCACAATAGGGGTACACACAGCTGATTCCGCCAATGGAAGTGGTTGTTAAGACTTCATGAGGGGTATTTTGAAAGGCACTACACATTCAACTACATTGAAATTTGTGAATAAGTAAATAAACTTCAGGACACTTTTAGTAACGCCAAAATGCAGACGAAAATATTTCGTTGCTCAGTTGTATTCGGTAACTTAGAGGACGCGACAGGACCTACGCAGGAAGACCTTCCTTCCCCCACCCAACCCTCTGCCATTCTTCCCAAAAACGATCAAGGGCGTAAGGAAAATGACGTAGAAGACTTTGTGCCGCTCTTTCTACGGGCATCACCATTTTTGTATTTTAATTTTTAATTAAAATACGAAAAGCAGAAATATTAAAAGAGAAAAATTACGTCACAATGAAAAGGTTGGCCGATAGAAGAATCGAGTGGAAAGCTGCGTCAAACCAATCCTAGGATTGTTGACCAATGATGATGATGATGATGATGATGATGATGATGAATATTTTAATTTAAGGAGGTTCCACCGTGACTCCGCGATTCAATACCCCGTAAAAGAGCTATGTTATTTAATGAATAGATACCGATCCAGAAAACACCTATATGGAAAATCGTCTATAGGGTGATAACGTATACACAATAATTGTATGAGTATGCTATTATATAGCACGTTTTAGTTACATTCTATTTTTTACAAGCTTTTTTAACTCATTTTGACTTTGGAACATGACTGACGTGTTGTTGCCACGTTTAATTTACAAAGTGAGAATACATGCTCAATCCCGCTGATACATATTCTAAAATAGGTTAAATATTTTCTTACTTAGTTTTAAATTATTCCCTTGCAAATACACTCTTTGTTTTGAATTTTATTAATACTCGTATTTTTGAAAATTGTTTGACAACAATGACCCTGCCACCATTTGGAAGCATTAGTATTAATTACACCATATCAATAACCAATGAAATATTTAAATTAAATAAAAAATATAAGAAGGACCTTGGTACTTATTCCTAAATTAAGTCGGTAAATAAGCTTGTAAGCACGTTCCGTCACAAGTACCGTTGCCAATGATAACAACATACTGTAGCGTCACTTTCATGTAACTGAGGCTTTTCTGCTTTTTTTCGAGCAAAATTTTATTAATATCAATTACACAAGTGTGGTAAGGCGAGCACTTTTTTACAATGCTAAATTCTACATAAAATACGCATCTTATATTAGTTTTTCGTAAAAACGACATTTCTCTTTACATTATTAATCTGCAAACTTTACTGCAAGAGCCATGCTCTGCCGTATAGCCATGTATAAATAGCTGATTTTCAATGTCTTTTTTTTCAATTATATGATAGAAAGGCCTCATTATTGCCAATCGATTGAAGGGCCAAAAAATTGTGTGTCCTGAAATTTTCACAAAAATGACATCTACTTCATAATTCGGTGGAGCCACCTTAAGAGCGAATGGCTCTGGTTAGAAAATTAACCTTTTTACTAAAATTCATTTTCCGTTTCCATCTAACGATTTCGTGTATCAAATTCCGGTTCCGAGTTAACGCCCCCATTATACACCTACCCGCGGCGAGGAGCAGACATAAGACGCTCGAGAGTGAAGGCGGGTTTGGCTTGCGCAATCGCAGCTCATTTGGCGGACGAGAAATTGGCCGCAGTCCGCGTCGACATACATAAATCCCGGATACGCCTTTCGCGATAGACTGCATTTCCACGGCGGGTGAATATTCCAACTGTTCGGTGGCTCTGCTCAAATTAGCTGCAAGCGTGGACGGACGGGGAGAGGAGAAAGTGTACGGACGTAATTTATGGCCGGGGAACACCGTTCCGATGGCCGACGGATCAATGCGGATACGTGTGCGCCTACCAATTTTATATAGACAAATGGGTTTTTAAAAAATAATAATGAAGGTGGAATGCGGATTTTCTCCATGTGGGAAACCATGAGGAGGGATATCAAAATAAAATATGAACACGCCGACATCAGGTAGCACACTTTCCCACGGTGTCTTCGCGGATGTGAGTGTCCCATTGTTCGTTCCCACAAGGAACGACGATAACACATCCTCTTCGATCAAATAAAAATGAATCACTTTATCAGTGGGATTGAGGCCAACGTGTTTTTCTTCCCGAAGCTCCCCTCTCCTCCCCTGCTTGGCGACGATCTAGAGTGAGTGTCTGTGGTCCGTGGCAGAGGTTGTGGACTGCTTGGCACGCCAAACATCCCGGCACCGACACTCGATTAACCCTTCGACGCTCCCACCGCTTACGTTTTCCTCTTGATTGATGACCCACCGACCTATGACCTGCACAGCGACGACGGCGATCGACCCACGCCATCTCATTAACTTAATATGCCTCGAAGTTAGTCGTAAATTACCGTTCCTGACGAGGAGTATCTCATAAAAAGTTTTATTTATCGCCAAACAAATGCCCAATAGATTGCATTCACGTTAATTCCATGGTAAAGCTATGTAAAAACAAATTTAACTGCCTTCATCGAAACTGAAGACAAAGTTGGTATTAAGTACATTTTTCCAAGATGGAATACTTTGGTTGTTCATGCATTTCAGGCTTAAAAAATTCCTATTTTGGGGTACGTTAAGCATGAGATAAGCATCGTGCCTCTTCAATTAAAATTGTTATTTCGATCGCAACAGTTTAACAATACGCTGTGCAGTAATTAATGTCATTGCTCTCATCTTTGGCATTAGCAGCAGGAACCAAATCTGAGATACGCAAATTCATGCAAATATTTTAAAAAATAATTACACATTAAGAGATAAAAACAAGAACGGCCATAGTTCACCTGTGGTACAAAATACAGAATAATTACATATTTTTAAGGAAATGACTTCCTTGAGAAGTCTTAAGAAGTCATAGAAATGTTTTATACTACAAAATTCTTCGAAAGTGTCCTTATATTAGGAAGATATAATGTCGTCTTTTGATTAGTGCGATATTCATTTGTTTAAGAACGATGAAGTATCCGTTTCAATCATATTTATAAAATGCAACACTTAATTAAAATTAAAAAAGTATGTATTACTTAATTATAGACTTTCTTTGAGACAACCCGAGAGGAAAACGTAACACTCACCTAGGCCATGATAATACTTTCTCATTGTTGTGACAGAAAGAAACAAAAAATTAAGAGAAATATTTACACAAAATATGGCCAAATTATATGGTCAAAACCTTTCTGATATCGTGGATGCAAGATGATTTCACATTGTATGATAAACACGAGGTGGTAATAAAAATGACGGGGATGCAATTGGGTAACTAATTCCTTTTTAAAATTTCGTCTACCTTAGCGAACTTACCAGAAATAATTTTGATCCGAAAATTATTTGCTGTTTTTTCAATGGAACAGACACCAGCAGATTTAAACCGCCCGATGAAAGTGTTTACCCCTTTTTTTCTCGCGGGAAGGAGAGCAGATAACTTGAAGACAACATGGCTCAGGGCCAACGATAGCAGATTGGCTGCTCTCAATTTCTCTGAAATCCGGTACCGGCTTTCCCTAGGACCGCGGGCGCTACAATCAGTAACGTGCTTTGACTAGGGATAGGTAAAAGATTTTTATGGAACAAAATTAATTTTCATTTGTCTTTGAAAGAGAACTAAGCACTGAACCAAGCGTCTCTGGAGCATCCTATGCACAAAAGAGTCTTAATGAAACGGGCACTTTTCATATAGGAGAACATTAATTAATTGCATTCGGGTCACCTTTAAGCTATTTGATTTGAAGAAGTGTTTGACTCTTTAGTCACTGAGACGTAGATTTATAATGAAAATTAATTTAGGAGAAAGTAGAGGAACGCAAAGCCACAGCTTTTCCATTCTCTTCTCCATTATGGCTAATGGTGTATTCTTTACTAATTTTTTTACCTCAGATTGTAATTGTTTTAGGTATTGACCACTATTTCTTTTATATATTTATTTTGACGAGGGGTTGGATGGCAGAAGGGATAGTTTTGTCTCAATCTCGCCCCAATAAAGACCTTTTATTATTATTATTATGGCTTATCCGCTTAGCGAACGTTGGCAGTCACCATATCAACTGTTACCTTGTTTAATTCCGTCCGTACGTAAATTCCGTAATGTATTCTTACAATACATTCGTTTATATATTTTTTTCTTAAAATAGTGACATATCTATCATGTTTTATTATGTCAAATTCACTAAGAAAATTTATAGAACATGCTTTCACATAATCCCTGTGTCTATGCATGAGAATTTGAAACAGCAAACACAGCATCTGTTGTTCATAGTTCGTTTTTGAAATAAAATCGCGTTGATGATACGCAATCCCAGTTCCCGATGTGCAATCCCGAATGTTCTCTTGCAAATTCATTTTTAGAAAGATCCTCAAAACATCGCTCATAAAGATAACCGTGCGGTAAATTTTCCATTTAAAAAGATATCCTTTCTTTGGTGTAGTGACTAAAGTCTATTTTATCCAATCGTTAGGTATGGAACCGCTTTCATAGATGCGATTAAATACTACCTTTATTTTGATTATGCCTTTCTCTAAAAAAAATAAGTCTCAGACCTCACAATGTAAAAAGGAATAACGAAATAAAGAGGTAGTAAACAGCTTTTCCTATGTATATACGTCTGGTGTATTATCGGGAAGAATATTTCGTCATGCATGTAGTGTCCAAACAAAGTACAAAGATAGTACATACATATTCAACTTACAGTACATCACTTGCAATAACTAGATGCTAATTGACCCAGAATGATGTTCCCAATGATTTAATGAGAGCTCGCGAAAATGGAAATTTAATAGCCTTTGCCCCCATAAAGCAATGTTGTTTTGTTTCCAGACATAATAGAAGTAATTTACAGACTCGGTGATGCTAATTTCGGAGCATTTTGAAACCAGATATCTCATGACAGCGGCAATCCCAATTATGCGAACGATAAAAATCACATGAGAGGAGGAATTAGCCCGAGGAATTAGCTATCTCGCCGTAAATATCTGAGCGGATAATTTCGTCTTCATCACGCATAGCGAGAGAGATTAACATTAATGCGATATTTGTGGAAATTGAGCCATGGAACTGCGTTTAATGACATGTATTTCTTTGCGCATATAATTTGTGGTGGTTCAAGTTTTTCAGTATATGCACATGAGGCGAAGGTTTTTGAGCCTCTCCATAATATAATACCTTTATTCAGCCACGAATCTCGGTTATTAGTGAACAGATCGGTACGAAACAAGAATGGGACACATAGGTTTATTGGATGAAGAAAATTAAGTAATGGCTGCAAAAGTTACCGGTCACCACATTCAGTACGTCACGCAAACAAGTACGGACGTAATACCAAGCAATTAAAAGTTGGATGATTGGCTTTCCCCTATTACAGCACAAAACGTAAATGAGAGCTCGCGTATAACATTTCGGAGTAGTAGGTGCTTTTTCATGATAGCCTGACATATTAGGTTAAAGTTTCCTCACAAAATAGTTGCATCAGAATTAGGTTTTTAGTTGATCCAACTGAAACTGAATATATCCCGCAACCCGATCAATAATTAATCCTGAGCCAAATTCGGCACCAAAGCTCATGGAGAAATTCGAACCTCAAAGGGACCTCCAAGTAGCTAGGCCGACTTCTTCGTCTGGCAGTGTCCTTCAACCTTATATATATTTATCAACACACATAATTTTCGAGCTCTGAAAAAATGCTGAACTCACCATCCTGGGGCATTTAATCCTCTGAAATATGTATTAAAGTTTTATTCTTACGAAGCGTTCTTACTCGAATGTCAATCATTCCTCCAATCAGAGCTGAGACTGGGCTTCTCTTTCGCCCGATCACAATAGGGGTGGTTGTTTTTCAACAATCGAAGTGACTGTTAGACTCCATGAAGGTTATTTTGAAAGGCATTGCACATTTGACTACATTGTAGTTTGTGAATGAGTAAATAAGCTTCTGCACTAGTTCAGCCACGACAAAATGCATACGAAAATATTTCGTTGTTCTGTTGTTTTGCGTTACTTACAAGATGAGATGGAATCTATGCAGGCAGACCTCCCCTCCCCACTTCCCCTCCCGTTCTTCCTCAAAATAGTCAAGGAGGGGAGGTGGATGACGTAGAAGTCTTGTTAGTGCAGCTCGATCGGTGGGAGTCACCTTTTGCATATTTTGATTTTTATTAATGAGTGAATGATTCTGATTAGAAGATTATTTTCTTCACGAAAATTCTAGTTTAGTTTCCATCTAACGGTTTCATATACAAAATGGCGATTTTGATTCCAAGTTAACTCCCCCATTGGAGCACGGATTAAGTCGCTAGTTTTCTTCAAAATCAGGTAGAAATGAAACAAAGCAAACAATTGGAGTATAGATTTAGGGACCATAGTCGCTTTTTTTCTCTCCCAAATCACGTAGAGACGCACAAAAGCGAACAATTAGAGTGTATATCTAGGAGTCATTAGCGTAAAACGATAGCGTGACTTAATGAAAAGTCACCTTAAGTAGCGATGGATCCGATACCTAGCTGGATGCATAAAAACAACGGATTCGGTGATGAGCTCGCGAGAGGCAAGCCAACCCTTGGCAAGAGTTTTGAAGGTTTTCCTATGGGTGGCCTTTGAATTTGGCTCTCCTTCGGCGTGCTGCTCATTTTACACCTCGCACCGCTCTCGTGAGCTGTGAATCCCACCAGCGTTTGAACTAAGCTTTCGATGCTCCGCGGGAGGCTCAGAAGAGGGATTAGAGGACAAATATTTTTGACCAAGCCCAACAGCTCACTCGGGAAACAACGACAGGCACCGCGGGGATGGGTCTCGTCTCCTTGGCGGACGGCTGAAGCGTAACATAAACAAATGCTACGTTCTTCAGGGCGGAGAGGCCTGGAGAAAGCTCCCCTTCACAGCCAAGGAAAAACAAAAGACTAGAGAAACAGCGCACATCATGTCGAGATTTCTACGCGGTCGTTTCTGTCTGGAATAATCTCAAAGATTACTGGAAAATAAATGGGCGGACCTATTCCGACAGATATATGAAACAATACTCCTCGCTTCCTTCGCTTAAACGTCCCTCGGGTTTTTTTCAGCACATCGCGCGTCAGTTGTTTCTTTCGTTCGCGATTCGCCACCGGCTGCCGCTGCCAATCCTTGGACACAACATTTATGTTTTTCTAAGCCGCGAGCTCCTGGCAACGGTTTATCAAGGCCCTCGGATTTATTCTGGGCAACATTTTCATTCCGAGCTTCCTGGTTTTCTTGACGTGGTGTCCAGGTGGGGGCAAGGGTGGCAAGGGACGCCTTCAGTGCCGGCCCTGCGTGTCACGCGGGACGTGCATGAAATTAAGACGTCAGCGTCTCATTGTTGGAGGTGCGTTATGGATCTCCACCGTCTTTTCCTTGGCATCCTAATGCTCGCGCACACAACCAGCTGGGTCGGCAAAGGCTTGATTGAGACCCAAATCATGCGGGGAGATCGTAAGTGTGCCTTCCGCAATGGGTGACCGGGAGTTAAAGGAGATTGGAATATCCTCTTTGATTCATTTAGCGTCCCGCTCTGAGGGCCAATCTAATCTAGACGAGCCCTTTAATTACTGTCCCTCATAATGAGTTTATCGAGATAATAGATAGGCTAAGCTGAATAGAGTGGAAGGGTGCAGGGAGCAGGTTAAACAGTGGGCAGTTTGGGTGAAAAAGCGTTAACTGTTAAGGGTTTAGGAGGCGTTAACAAAGGGTAAATAAAGCACGAAGGCCCATATAAAAACGGCAAATTAATCAATAGTTACAATTTGATACGATTAAAACTAATTCACAAATTCTTAGAGAAACAATATGGGAATCTTAGTCAACTGGAGGCTTATGAAATGTAGCTTCCGAGCAGGATGGATTTATTATAAGTAATAAGAATTTTTCTGAGCACTGATTAAAAATTGACTGAAAAATTCTGATTAAGTTCCACTATAAAAATTCCGTCTACCAAACCAATATTGGGCGAGGAAGGGTCAAGAAAATTCAAGCCCTAACTCTTTAAAAACATTAATACGTAAAATATTTTCTTCCGGAACCAGTTTAACACCGGAATATTGTGCAGCAGAAATGCCGTCAACACAGCAGTGACAGAAAGTTAACCCAAAAACCCTGAAAATATATTTGGTGCCGTTTATTGCAAACTCCTTAATAACATACGTAGAAATGAACGTTGCCTATTCTCCTGCTACAATAGGCGACTCTTATAATAGAATGAGTGAGTCGTCACCTTACACAATCCTATCGCTATGTCGATAACCAACCTCTCAATATACCATGAACAAAGCGAGGATCTTCAATTTCTCCTGCAAAGAGATAGCATTATATCGAAATGGATATGAACACAATTGTCACTAACCAGCTGGCAATGTGGTCATCACCTTTTAGTTTTCATATCTTTTATCGCTCATTTCACTACATAGACGCTTTTTGTTCCTTGACTCGCGCTGACGGGCGATGTTCTATTCTAATTCAATGCACAGGTCTGGCAGATAATAACCGATCCAAGAAAACAATTAACAGCTGGGATAAGCTGGTGAATAATGGACGACCAAGACAAAGGGAGCGAGCCATAAAGTTGAAAACAAAAGCGGCACTGATCGCGACCAACGCAATCGTTCTACCCCGAGGGAATTATGCTTATCGCTCCCACTCATCCTCTGTCGCTGGAACGGCTCTCACTTTTACATATCTACCAGCCTTTTAGGAAACGTTCGCCGACAAACACTGAGCAATCAACAGGGGATTTAGATTCGGTAAAAAACTGTCATAATAATTTACTATCTCGGTAACTCTACAAAACCTGCGGTCGAAACAAAGCGAAACTCAAAACCAAAGGTTTAGAAGAGCTGTCATCATATTCAGTCCAAATTTATAAGAACATTTCACAATAACTGGAGCGTGCTTTGCTGTTGTGTTTGAGTGAAAATCACGGAACAATTATTATACCGTGGCATGAAGTACCAAAAATAATTATAGAGATAGTTGCGCTATAGATTCAACACGCTCAAAATTATTCGATTTAAAGGTCGCAAAAAACTGTCTAAAAGTGATCTTAGTGATAAGACCAGAATTTTGGTACATTATGTCTTCAGAAAAGTCGGAGATGAAATATTTTTAAGATTTTTTATTGAAATAATTTAGTTTCGGTAATGCTGCTTCAGTGAGCATAACTTCATCAGAGAAAAACTCTTTCACAGCGGCGATATCATTGAATTTCTCAGGCGCCGGGGGTTGATTGGTACGTGGTTAAATAGGCGTTGGCATCACCGAGAATAAACCTCATCGTCACTCACCCCGCGGTTCCATATTCCCATTCTGCAGATCCTGCAGCAACCTCCGCTTTTGGAAGATCGATCGATAAGATTTTCCAGATACCTCCCACTCTCTCTTTCCCTTTCCATTAATTTCAAGACATCGCCAAGGCCATCTCGCTGATTTATAGAGCAGCACCCTTTGTAAAACGGTCCTCAATCAACGTAAAAGCCTAAGCCTCGAGTGTTCAGGCTCGCTTCTCTTTTTGTCTTACCCACGGCCTCCGAAGCAAATTACGCATCTGAGAGAGAGGAAGATGGAAGACTTTTTGAAAAAAACCCTGAGAGTAACCACTACCGGTGCAATTGCATCAGGCTGAAAGTATTTAGTTATTTCCAGTTTTAATCGTGATCAGCCGAGAAAAATACATAAATGAAAAATAAAACGATTAAAAGCCTCGGATTTAATATAATTTTTTTCGCTGATAAGTTGAGGCGAGAACTCAAACCCTTTAGAAGAAATAAATGCTCTTGACAAGATGAATTGAGATTTATACTTCCCGTTACTAACTTCTTCCCAGCCCCTAGATTATCATATTATATACTAACAGATCCATGAATATTTGCTTTGCTATTATTTGGGTCAGAGGCTGCCCCAGGCTAGGTGTAGCAATCTCTAGATACCTCTCGTAGTCTTTTTATGCTCACTGCTGACGCTGTGTTGTAGTATCTAACCTACTCTACACGAATTAGGTTTTGAAGTGCCGCAAATGCTAAGGTTAAATCGTATCATGTAACCAATAATGATTTTAATATTAATCGTAAGACAGACAAGGCAAATATGTCCAAGGTGGAATTGAAACCCAACACCTACGTGTTGCCAATCCTGCTCGAAATTGATCGTTATCAACCTAGCTTCTATGATAACTCAAATTTACAGGTATTTGGGTGGCAAATGGCATCATAAAAGGAAGAACACTGTAATCGGTAACATCTGGAAGTCATGAATGGTAGAAATGCTGTAATCTGGAGAGGAAAAGGAGGAACTTTATATGTCATTAAAGAAGGTGAAATGTCTGCCGGAATCGAAGAGTACATCATTGTGGACATCGCATAGACATGTATGAATATGGTGTTATTGGTCCATTCAAAACCATATCATCCGTTACACCCTTGAATGTAGGACC
Source organism: Platycnemis pennipes (assembly GCA_933228895.1). Taxonomy (NCBI): domain Eukaryota; kingdom Metazoa; phylum Arthropoda; class Insecta; order Odonata; family Platycnemididae; genus Platycnemis; species Platycnemis pennipes. The sequence continues at coordinate 117,564,608 of OW121854.1, read as the reverse complement.
TAAAGTTTTCAGGATACTTGAAGAGCATCTCATTATACGAACCTTCCGCCGCTCGAAAGGGTCTTAGGACTTCACTACTAGTAGTATTTTGAGCTTTCCTCCTCTTTATTATAAGATAGTAACGCGAAATGATTTAAATTAAAACCTCCGTCAGCATCGCACCAACTTCTAGGGAGACATCATGGGTATTTATTTCGTGTAATCGCAAAAGTTATCAAGAATGCAAACTCCTCTAGAACACCACTTCCTGCAGTAACCGTCTTGACGACTCCTTAGTTATTACGGTTACCACCATATTACGAGAAGTAATCGACAGCTTAAGTCTTTTGTGTCATTAAGGATAGGTAAGATTAGGGAAGAGAATGTTAAGGAGTGAAGGGTGAAGAGAAATCCGGCCTCGGCATTAACCTGCTTTTAACAACCGGTAAACCACTGAAGAACCGACCAATCAATACCGGTATTTCAACTTGGTTCATCGAGGTTAAAAGCCAGTCTCTAGCCACTCAAACCATTCTCTCACTCTAGCCTCAGCATAAAACCGATTCCACCTTTAAGGCTCGCTCTACCAATTGAGATTAGCAGTTTTAAGCATCTGAATTATCTTAAGTGGTGAGGATCAAAAGATGAAGACAATTGCTGAGGGAAAAGTGAATAAGAAGAATGGAAAAGGGAGACCTCGTATTAACAAGATGTGGAAAGTAGAGGAGGGCATAAAAGAGAATCATAGAAAAATGAAGAAATTAACCATTTAAGAGAAATGAGTGGGTTGATGAATCGTGATGATGATGAAGTTGACATATTTTGAAAGACGGTGATTTTATTTTCTTTCTTCCGGGTGAAATGAAAAAAATAATGGTGACTCGGGCTTGTGTGTTTAATACATTCGTCCCATTCCATTCACTAATTTTATTCTCCAGCTTCCCTTCCTTCTCACTCGAATGAATTCCTAATCCTTTGTCTACCTATTTGCAGAGTCTAATTTTTTTTTAATCCTTCCCCACAGCCTTTCCCTTCCCTAAAGAGGCCTTCAAATCTCTCTCATCCTTGAGAGAGGTAAGCGAGTGTCGGAGGACGATTCGAAAGTCGCTGAGCACGACTGCCTGCTACCGCGAGCGAACGCGAGGATATATATGTGAGTGCGGTCGGTCTATGCTTTGCGTGTCTCCCCTCGTCGATGTGGTCGCGGGTGCGCCCCCGATGCGAGAGTCCTTCGTCACAGACCTCTCTTCCTGTCTCGGGAGGAGATTTTTACGACCGAGTAATGAACCGTGAGGCGGAGAGAGAGTCGACCACGGGATATTTATAATTCAGTTTCCCCGATGCAACAGCGATCGCCGTAATCCACAAGATAGTAATTACGAGCCGGCGGGGACAAGTCGTGAACTCTGCAAAATCACGTTTATTCCTCCGGAAGATGAGCGAAGGGAGGCTTGAATGGACAAAAGTGACGATCATTACTGTCGAGATCAACGGAAATAGATGGCCTCACAATATGCAGCAAGGTTTCCACCAAGTGTAATGGAGTATCACATCAAAGTAGCATATCCCACATTACGAGCATGCGTCTTCACGGTGGTTCGAGAGTGCATTTCATTGTATCAAGGTAGCCGTAAGAAGGATGATTAGCATTTTGTCTCCTCAAGGATTTCCTCAATGAATCACAAATATTGTACACATTTTAACGCCGTTCTGGAAAACTGTGCGGTAGGTTAAACTCTTAGCAGATTTGAAGACAACTGTTTAGATTTTAATCTGGTACAATCTGAGCTGAGCTGAGCTTTGCGGAATGAAAATGAGCGAAAATTGGAGGACTTGAAATGTGAATGTGAGGAGGATGAGCAGTGCTGGCTCCTGCTGGCTCCAAGCAGAAGACGAATGAGTGAGTGTTTAATATGGAAAAACTTTAACAAAGGAGGATGGAGGAAGTCCTGAGAGGCACCGGAATAGTGAAGATCAATATAGTGGAGAATATTAAGTAAAAGTGGAGGAAGAAAAATAAATAAGGATGGAAAATTTTATATCAGAATACACAGAATATCTAGGTTATTGTTGGCATGAAGGCAGGTGGAGATAAAAGTTAGATTATATAAAGATTGTTATAAAGAAATCAAAGTATAAAATATGCGATATTACTTAGAAAGACTAAGCATGAATCTTGAAAACGTATCAGAGCACACAAAGCCGAAAAACATATTACAGTTTCCGGAGAATCAGTGGAAAAGAGAGTTTTACTTGAGAGCGATATTCTATGCCGTAAGGCTGAATAGCGAAGAGATGCGATTAAAGAAAAAGAGCGATAATGTTGGAGCTCTGAAAATTAAATAACCGAGAAGAATGAAGATAAACTGGAACGCAGGGTACGAACATTATTGCTCGAGTAAAATGCATTCCCTAATTTCTACCGACAGTCATGCGATTCGATACGAACAATTTATAATTCCCCACCACAAATATTATTTTGTGAGCTAAATTTTAATAGTGTACTGACTTGAATAGGAAAACATCTCTCTCATATCCTATTGAAAGAAATATATTACGACCATTTGGAGAAAATTTAGCAACATTTTCCATTTAATTGGACATAGGGACTCAATAATGTCAACTTCCTAAGTTGCTGTAAAAGCCACGGTCATAGAAACACTTCAGGAACGTCGAAATCGAGTCTACTACATCAGGGGATAACAAGAGTATACTAGAATCATACCAAAAAAACGCACTTTTTATCAGTAATATTATAGTTAATTTAGGTTTTTCAGGAACTCGTTGGTTGAAAGGCTGCATTAATATCTGATATGAGGTTAAAATATGCGGATGAAATATGAGGTGCACGACGATATTAATGAAATGAAAGATTCAACGCATGACCTTTATTCAATGACCTCTATCTATCTTAAAGTTGATGCTTATGTACCGCTGTATACCGCATAAGGCAGAAAGCTTGACATCGCTCGCGGAAAAATGCATTAATAATGGACAAAATCGTTTCAAATATGGATGACTATTATATTACCGACTCAGAACTGTCGAATGCAGTCACGGATGCTCATATTCAAACGCAATATATCTCTCCATTAAAAAATAAGTCATAAACATGTTTACTGAACCGCTGCAGTGCCACATATATCAGTCGTCTTCTTTTAAACACAAAATGCCAACCTATAAGTGGCACAGGCGCAGTCAGATGACTAGTAATGGAAGTCATACAGCGACGACACTAATTGGAAAATCTATACCTCTTGTTTACTGCGAAAGTAAACAGGGCATATGGGCCATAAAGCCTAAGCCGGGAGTATCGAACGATGCTTTCAATGCGCTGGAGACAGCTTAGGAATGCAAGGAAATACTTCCTACGAGCACGCAACCTTCATTTTATTACTCCTCTTCATCTCCCAATAGAGTGAGGAACACGATCACAAGCACTGGTTAAAAAGAACCTTTGAATGAAATTAAAATATGATCACTAAATATAGGTCATCTTCCTCAAACGCCATTCGTTTAAACAAGTGGAAATATTTATGTCACTCACGCAGTGTGCATTCTCTTTCCTCAATGAGTAAGAACTCCATAAACAAGAGACTAAGAAATATCGATTGTATTACCAATTACCTTCTTTGGAGGCTATAGGCAATAGCTCTATTGTAAGGTTTTTCAGTAAATTGGTACCCGCGATAATCCGACTCTGGATGGCTGGAAACAGCAATGGACATACCTGAAATGGAAAACAAGAAATAAATTAGCAAAAGATAAAATTCAAAGAAAGAAATAATAAATTACCCAGACAATATTTTAAAAGGGTAAAATTCTCACTTCTTACGTACTTCGTAACTCTGGGGTATACCATTTTTGAAGAGGTTTGATAGAGAGTAAAAAATAATTATTAATTAACTGTGGCTTTGTCATAGCTTATTCTCTATTAAAATCTGCTAAAATTATCACGTTCTCTACGCTCAGATGTTGAATTTCTCCTACATAATAAGGCTTACTAATACTTAGTGAACAGCAACCAAACCATCTGATTTCTATCTTATAATATTAATAATTCAGAAGATCGTAAAAATATTAGGAAGATAACAACTTTATTTCAATATTTTCGACATAGAATGGGAAGTTGAATGACTTTGATGACAATATTATCTTGATTATCAGCCAAGGTTCAATAAACTCTTTGGAAAACAAACGTCACCAAATAAATCTGCACCTCTGATTATGTGACAGCAGGATAAACTACGTTGACATTTGTTTACCGAATATTTTCACTTGAAAACTGATAGTGAATATGAATGGCTTCCTATTCACTTTCACTATTTATTACACCAGCTTTGGGCTTCCCGTTGGCAACTTGTTTTGTCCAATAAAAAAGAGTCACATAAGGATTGCAAGGTTTAATCAATTTTTTAGCAAATCCTTTAAATTACAGCCCTTAAAATTATATACGTAAATAGTAGATATCTAATTCTTTGCTTTCGTGCTCATAGTTTTCAATTAATTGTTATCCGAATAAAACATCATCGTGGAGAACAACAATCATAAATAATGCCAAAATAATACGTGAATAAATACAACTCGATAGGAAAGGAATTCGTTTCATCACACGAAGATATCTATAAATTAGGAAGATGCATCGATCAGATGAATCGGAATCAGCCTACAAAGAAACGGAGATAATGCAGCTATATCACCAAAAAATAGCATTTGTGTTGTAGCAGAAAAAATTGTACCATCATATTGTCAAGAGAGCAGATGGTATGGTCCTTCATACGCTATGGGGTTAGAAGCAGGTAGATCAGGCAGGAAATACCAGAGAGCTTACAATATTTAGTGTATAACTGAGGAATGTCATAGCGGAGTATGTAGAAGTATTTCGATCTACATTCAAAACAATATCTGAAAGAAAGTGCACGAAAATTGATTTAAATAAACACTAAACGGACTGAAAGGCGTTCCTTCATGTACTTAGGAAGCCCACTCACGTTCTCTATCATACTCTTTACACTGACTTTTATCTAACATTACTCCGAGCGCAATATCGATACATTCGAATACGCTTAGAGAATGGGGAACATACAATATTTTTTTATAATTAATTGCATAAGAAATTTATTAGCTAAAATGTACCTACTTGGTGAAAATTTTGCTAGAGAATTAAGCCGTGTCACAAAGATATTGCTCTTTAAAAATAGCACGTTTTCGGCAGCTTAAAAACACCACGCCATGGCATGGTTGGCGCTGTTTATCTGTTGTACGTGGAGATAAGATGTTTAATGAATACTTGGAGAATAAGTATGCATTTATCTCGTTTGTTTAATGCAAAAAAGTAATTTATTTCGATTTTTTATTTAAGTAGTATGGATTGTAACGTAAATCGTCCATAAATTGTATAACACCTGCAGAGTGATCTGTTTGTTTCTACTCCGCGAATCTCTGCCACAACAAAGCAATCGCTGTTTTGTTTTAAAGGATGCAACCGTCAAACAAAGGCCAAATTGTCGGATTGTGCTTTTTTAAATCCCTTTTCTGTAATTGTTTCGAACAAGGAACGGCTAAAAATCTCTAAACAATTATACGCTTCGTTTTCTCATTAAATAAACATCTGTTTCCGTATCAATATGGAACCTATAGCGTAAAGTGACGTCAGAAGGCGTTTCGGGTCACGTGACTTTATCAATTTTCGAGAAAATTTCTATAGCTTTTAACCATCTTCGCGGTTGGCGTAGAAAATTGTGGGTTTTATATTTGAATTTGTGAGAAAATTCCATGTCAAGTGCATCATCAACATCCGAGAAACAACTTTCATGCGCATTCCCCATTATAGTCCGCAGGTATTACCGTTAAAAACATTGGTGGCCTTGGAATCGCCACACACCGCAAAGGAGGGGGAGGTGGAAGATCGTCTTCCCGTGTTTACATCCGAGCGCTCGAGACGCCAAAAGAAGTATTTGCGTCGCGAGTCGCTTCGGCGAATCGCGGCGCCTATTCTCCGAAACCCCTGGACGACGCCGTCTCCGCGAACAAACAGGCTTCGCTAAAAACCGAACTCCGGCATCACCCCCTCTAATGAGGGGTGCAAAAAAAGCGTTCGACGGCGGAGCAGACCGAAATAAACGGAAAAAGCCTATCGCTACTACGCAGATACGAGCGAGTCGTTTTGCCGCTGTTGTCGTTTTCCTGCGTGTTAAGTTCTTGGAACATGTCGAACTTGGCAGAGGACTCGGAAATATGCTCCCACGAGCTTTCACTGCCGACGTTGGAGGCGCAGTCGTCCGAAAGCCTCACCCCCAACCCCCACAGATGAGAACGAAGCATCGACATCGATATGCCGTTCGCTTCGATACGCTGTTATCGTGGCGATACTACCTGGCTATAGAAGGGCTGGGAAAATCATTCACTCGGAAAAAAACACTCGTTTCTCTTGGTTTGGATACTTGGAGTATCGCGTCGGCGGTTATAACTGGATTAAATAACAGTTTGAAGTTTTGATTGCAAGCCACCATAAAATCAAGGAAATCGAGTTTATTCAATTATTCGCAGATTCCAAAGAATCAACATGTGAGTGGCCGTTTTGGAATAAGTGGGGAATAAAAAAAAAAGAATTTTAAAATTACCACTCATTCATTAAAAACTTGTTCTTTTCCCCTTGCTTTATGCATTAGCTTTACGGATTTTAACGTGACTACAATCTCGAGTTTTATCTCGTTGCATCTACCTTCTACATTCCTTACAGAAGAATTTCACAAAGGCGTTATATCAATGTAGTTAGTTTTTTTCGCCGAAGATTGAATGAACTATGCCTCCCCTGCTTGGATCGTTCGGAGACTTTCCTAGGGTTCAAAACCCTGCATACCCTAAATGATATCCTGCTAGAACTTCATATTTTCTATTTCGAGCAAGTAGACACGGTTTAAAGTAATGATTGTACAACGGCCACTCAATGATGATTCTGAAACCTTGCACCCCCGACTATTATACACTCTCTAGAAGAGATAAATGATCAACAATAAATTCGGGAAATAGCATCTTAAAAGGGTGGAAGATGAATGCTATTTGGAATGTAGAATAACTGGTGATTACGGGATCTAGAGGGAAATATTAAATTAGCCGTATTATGGGGCATTTTTCCAAGTGAAAGCCCTAGACAAAATTGCAACAGCATGGTAAGTAGTAATTATTCATGGTTTATTGAAAGGCATATGCGAAGCGCGCCCTTGAATTGCAGATATGAGTAATAGATGCGAAAAATTAAAAAAAATGCATTAAAATTATGCGGTTATAGCATAATGGTGATCAAAATTACATCAAACAATTAGAACAAGCAATGCATAAAGGGGTAAATGGAGGGTTAAATGAGTAAATGAGAACAAGCCATGAAAATACAGGAACGATGACGGGACCACTTTCCCTCACACATTTAAGAACACAATCGTCTGAGGAAGACAGCCGTTGAGGGAAAAGTGAACGGGAAGAATGGAGATGTAAAGATTCGTATGAAATATACGTAGCAAGTGGAGAAGGATGTTAATGAGAATTGAGGTTATGCAGAGGACAGCTGCGTCCAATCAATCTTAGGAGTGATGGCTAGTGATGATTTTGGTGGAGAGTAAACATCTCCCCGCTCTAAGATATCAATAAGCTCTGGCTGAGTAAGACGCACGCAGTCTCTCGCCAAACGAAATTCCGGCTCACGCTTTCAAAGCGTCGCGTGAGTACCTGCGTCATCGGAGTCCGCGCGCGCGCGCGGCCATTAAGGCCTTCGTGGTCCGACGACCAAGGAGTCTCCCCACCACTCTCTCCTATTTCTCCCGAAATAAGACCAGAGAAACCCTTCCCATCGCTTCCCGCCTCTCCCATCCCTACCTGTCCTTCCTCTTGGCGTCGGAAAACAGTCCACTTCTACGAAGACCGGCGCCGTATACATTTCAGCATGAGAGCTGATTCGAAGCGTCAAAAATGTGTCCCCCGTACGCCTAAGTGTTTACTTGAGCTCAAGAAAGAGAGCGCGCGCTGAAAGAAACCATCGCGTTGTTTCCGATGAACAAACTCTCGGTGAGTTCGGTGACCTCGTGGCTAAATTAAGATGCTAATGCACAATCATTATTTAACGCCTGGGGTAGGTAACTAAATTTGGAGTCAGGCGGCGTCTGCGAACTAACTAGGTATTTGGCGCCAGAGCCTCTTGTGGGGGGTAAAGGCCCATATCCTACCAGGACAGGGACTGAATTCTGGCAACACAAGCCGGATTAACTCGCCGAAATCAACTTCACGAAAAATAAAGATCCTGGACTTTAAGAAACAATTTATAACTTTTTCGATTTTACGAGAAATTGCTTCCCTGTTAAGTGCGCTCCAAAAATTAACAGCGCATAACTACCAAGGGACGATAAGAAGGAAAGGAAGTCAACACGGACGAAAATAATTTACGAGGTCTTCCTCTAAACTGTCCTTTGCAAGAGCAAGGAGATGAAAAGGAATTCCTCAGGCTTTACTTGATGTAACCAAAAGATTGTAGCAAGGAGAAAAACCACCACCTTGAAGATGATTGTACTACAATCGAAACTTAGGTCGGTGTCTCAATAAATTTTGTGGAATCTTACCAAGTGGTTTTCCTTCTTACTACAAGGAAGGAGATGATTTACAATAAAAAATTTAAGCTTTCTGAATTCAGAACCCGAAAAATGCACACAAACACAATCTTAAGAAATGACCAGTCGGTGCCGCAAATAGGTAAATACCGGCCTCGTCTTGCTCCTGTCGATTGCGCCTCATATTGTCTATCATATTGCGGTGAAGCCAGTATTCAATTACAAGGAATGATAGCAGCAATGAGTAGAATGTTGGATTAGAAAACTTAACACCATTGAGGGCGTTTACTCGGAACCGAAATCGCAATTTTGTACAGGAAATCGTTAGATGGAGACGAAAAAAGAATTTTAGTGAAAAAATTAATCTTCGAACCACAACCATTCACTCATAAATCAAAAATGTAAATAAGCAAAAGTTGACGCCCATCGAAAATGCTGCTGTGGTAACATTGACGTCATTTTCCTCCCGTCCTTGACTGCTTTTAGGGGAGGGGAAGGGAGTGGAGGGGGATTCTCGGAAGGTCTGCTCGCACAGATCCTGTCGTAATCGCTCCCATTCGCCGAGTCAGCTGTGTCCCCCCATTGCGATAAGGCAAAGTAGCTTCGTGGGCTCAGTTGTGATTGGACGAAGTCGATATACGTCAGAGGTTGCACCACGCCTACTTTTCCGAAAGGGTTAAAAACATCAGTTTTTAGCCGCTTATAACTCGGGAAATAATTGACGGATCAAAAAACGGAAAAATACGGGTCTTTCTATTTTACAAAATCTATCAGATTCGGCAATTAAAAAAATGGTAAACGACCCCATTCTGGGCGGCCGAAACTTCCAATAGAAATTAGTAAATCCACAATTCCTTCCAATTTTTTTCAGCATCTTCACTAGTCAAAAATCATGAAATTGGTTGGACACAGCTTTCCCGTCGCTTCCACAATCAGCTAACCTCTTCATATTTTCATGATTCCACTCCTTTCACCTTCTTTTCTTTGCTCTATTTATATATCACACAAGGTCTTCCTTTTACAGACCCCTAATTCGCTTTTCTCCCTACGACTACCACGATGAACAAAAGATTTTTTTCGCTTTTCTCACGACCACCTTCGTCATACCATGTCTCAAGATATGACCGATTAGTATGCCCTGCCTCTTTTTAAGTTTTCTGCAGGCTTCTCAATTCTTCCTCTCTTCCTGAATATCCTTCGTTTTATAATTAAATTTGCCCTTCCGTAAATTCGCATTATTCCATGTTTCAAAAGTGTTAGTAGAGAAGAAACTTTCAAAATCAGCATTACCATGAGAAATTCATTACCCAGGCTTCGATCTTGAGCTTCATCACCAGTTGTGCATGCATTACAGATCATGAAGTCAAAAGTCATTCATTACTCATGAGTATTAATTTGGTAGGTGGTACTAATCTTTGTCCAAATGATGAAAGTTAAATCATAAGAATGATGAAGATAAAGTGGATAGACATCTACATCTACACGATACCCTGCAAGCCACCGTGAGGGTGTGTGGCAGGGGGTGAAGATCACTAAGGATGCACTATTGACATGCAAACAAGCAACTATAGGGTCTCATGCAACTAGATTCTTAGTATCTATAGTATTTAAGGGGTTAATGCATGCATCATGCACTACAGACTACTCTAAAATATTTCACCTACCTATCCCTTTGCTATGCTGCCAATTCTGTTCTCTTATAGTACGGGGGAAAAATTCCAGTTTGAATCTATCGGTACGACAATCTATCTCTGTAATCTAATTTATCTGGATATATGCACGAATGATGAAAGAGTACTAAATAACTAAATATCTTCATCATTCTTATAATTCGAGTTCATCTTCATCATTATGCAAGACCATAATACGCTGGTTTTTTAATATATGCCTAACATCTTCAGTAAAGCTATCCGATTGAACTTTCTCTAATAGATTAAATCTGTACTTTAACCTACGCTCTGATAATGATTCCCACCCTTATTCTTTTATTCATTCTAAAACGCTACTCAACCTATCGTAACACCTTTTAACGAACCTAGCTGCTCTACGCAGACAAAGCGGGAAGCTATGTACGGTGGCTTTGGCGGCCTCGGTGGTGGCGGGGTAAAGCCCTCGCCTGCCATTCCTGGGTCGAGTCCCACCTGGGTCGGATATTCACCACCCAAGCTCGAGCTCGATATCAAATGGCCATGTGAGCTGTATTCAAGTCCATGGAGGTTACAAAAATCGGAATAGGGTTGGAAGAGAAAGACCAATGAGTGTGTACACCAAGTCTACTGTGGTATGGTAATAGTTTCTTAACTACTTCTCTATAAACTTCTTTAGTTTCCCACTATGTCTATCCAATTTATCTTCATCATTATTATAATTCAACTTTCATCATTCGGACAAAGGTTAGTATCACCAACTGAAATGTGACTCAGGACTTATGAACAATAAAAACCACAACACGACATTTTAGAAGATCCAGGAAATTTATACCGGCTACGATTTCGGATATACATTCATTGCCACATGAGGGTTTCAGCAAACACGGAACTTGTAAGCTAGATGTAGTTCGGGAGCAACGTGCTCCAGGCCTCACGTTGTTAGAGTCCTCAGCATCAAGTACCATCTCGGAGGTCGCCGCGGGGGCAAAGTGAGTTCAAAGCGAGATCCTCAACAGCCGATCTTAATTCCACGAACGAACCGCGGTCTCCGGCGTGGGGGACGGTCCGGCGGGGAATCCGGAATCAGGCGATCTGTGGTCTGCGGCACGGGCATGATCACGTGTCCCAGGCACACGCTGGAATTTCCAGACGCCGCTACGGAACGCAGAGGAAGCTTGTTGCTCTTAATTCGCTGAAATGGATTAATTCGGCCGATCAAGTATGTTGCGATCGGCAGTTTGCTTCCCCCTCCGAATCCACCTATTCCCGTCCCTGGCGGCGCCGTCAGATAATAGCAGATAATAAAACCACATTATTTTCATCTCCATTGAGCGTCGGGTGGAAAACAAGTCAAGGACAGAGAGCTGGCTGGTTTCGTGAAAGGGCTGTAATTTTCAGTGTTTGTATTTTCTTATGAGCCATTGAAGTGGCTTCCAGATTATGCGAGACGATTAAATAGCCGTGAGTGAAATTATTCCAGTGGTAAAACTTAAGATAAAGTAAACAAGAACAAATCAACAATGCATGACCGAGAAAATGAACTCGCAAAAATCTTGCTTTAGGGATAAAATCTTGCATCAGGTTGGCAAATTTTTCCGCCGCAATATTATTATAAAAAAATTAAACAAGAGGCTATATTTTTTCATTGTAATACCGCTTACTGGTGGCAGTTTATCAAACATGTGAGTGGGTATTGGCGTAACGTAAAATCTTAACGCTTTCCAGTCTATAATTTTCTATAAGACTACGATGTACCCTCACGAAAACATTGTTACGGCAATCTTCAGTAACAGTTGAAGATTATAATTTGTCTTCTACGACGAGTTGTGAAATATGTGGTGGAATCATGTACCAAAGCTGATGAGGTCGTATGTAGTCAGATAATGCTTCGAATAGATGCTCGTAGAAATAAAGTAACACGATTCCATTTCGAATCCCAGAACCAGAAAGGGTTAATGCTTTATTTTTCATAGCTATACCTACTAGATTGACTGGAGTCGAGAAATATGGAGAAATAAGTACATAAATGCAGTAGAGGAAGGAATCTCTTCAGATTTTACGAGAATAAAATGAAACAACATAGCATCAAAACTAGAGACATTGGTTATATCCAAGACTAGCTAATTGCGACGATGCAACAGCTTTCTCAAACGAGTTGCTCATTCCGCTCTCGAAATAACGGCGCTCGTGCCAATTTAGACATGGCTGGGCAGTACTCAACAAAAAGGAGGATCCTCTTCAATTAACTGGGGACAACGTAAGCATATCTTTTGTTTCGTTGCCATCTGATTAAATTGTCGGCTCTCGCATCCCTACTTTGTCTATTATATCTAGGGGAACTAATAGGCACACACAGTTCTCGAAAATGAGATTTTACAACTTTAAAACTTTTTTCATTTTTAGACACAGAAGAGTTGTAATCCATATTTCTTTTTCTAGGATATCAAATCACCGTGGAATATCTAATGGAAGGGTATTTTTTCCTATTATCTTCCTGAGATGGACATATTCGAACTTTTTGTTCGATTCCTTAGCACCAGAGACCCATATAGGTTTCACTCAAATACTAATTAATATATTTTCGTACTCTAAACATATTACTTAAGGTATAATCTGTCATTAGAAGTAGAAAGTTTAGCATTGCGAGAATAACTGTAATACTTGGCAAGGTTCAAGCTCTGCTTCTGCATCCTACTCCTTTCGCAAAGGTCTTAATGGAAGAGAAATCGTTAATTGGAATAAGTACATATTTTTTTTACAAATGAGGTACTTTATCCTTGAATATAAATCATTAATCTAGGAACAGGGATGTGATCGAAGTTTAGGGAAGAAAATTTTGAGCTAATGTTAATCCCTACTTATACCCTCATTATCCAGGCATTATCCCCAGTTATGGCAGAACGTTAATATCTTAAACACTTTCAAGCTTCTTATTTTAAACCCTTATATATGCAAGCCAGAAAAAAAATCCACGTGCCTCACTTTTTGTAAAATACATACACATTCCCTTAAATTCAAAGCAAAACGTATCTAGCAAGTCAGACTGATCTTTACCAGAGGATTAGGAGCAACATGTTAAACATATAACTCGAGGCGCCGGCACTGAAAGACAAATTCAAGTAGTTTCTTTCTTTAAATAGCACTTCAGAGAAAATACCGCTTTGGACCCAAAATATGATCGAGGAAGTAATTGAACAGAGACGGGTATGTTTGACCAGGGCACTAAAACTAACTTTTCTTCAGACAGTCTTCTTCAAACTTCTAAAGGAGCAATTCCAAGACATTTACGGCGTCCCTGATTCACAGCAGGCGGCGCACGGGTACATCCTTCTAACCAGCCTAAAGAAAAAAAGAGATGAAACACTGAAGCTCTCCTAGAACATAACAAACTAAAGTGGGCCGAGTATTTTGGCCTGCACTCCCGCTAGTAGTACCGTGTCGTCTCAGAGGGAGAGGATGGAAGAGGGACTTGGTCCAGTGGACAGACGCAGGAGAGTATCCGACACTCTCGGTGACAGAAATAACTTCCCGGAAGCGACTTCGACACTAACTCAGCCGGGATACGGCAAGTTTAAGACTCCTTCCCGGAGAAATGTGATGCACTAAATGTGAAGATAGGGAGACAAAAGAGGTTCTACTGGATGCAACTTAGTGTCGACGAGTCATGCCCACATAATGCAAGGATATTGAGATGGATTTAAGGAAAACGTCACAGCCAAGTAGAAATCGCTGTAAAATGGGCTTGCGTCGTATAAAAATAATTATATAAACGATAATGAGAAGCCAATCAAGGTCTAAAAAAAAGTCTGATGCGATACGCTTGACTGAAAATTTTCGTGAAATTCCATCCATTTAAAACGTACCAGTTTGCAATCCTTCTCATAAAGCGAAGGAAAACAGTGTAATCAAACACCATAACGGCAAGTGAGACATTTAACATGAGGAATGAAAAAATCTTGAATTAGTAAGCTCAAGGACTCTGTTTTTCCTCGCAAGAATTACGACCACAGCTTACCTGGAGGGAAATACAAATACACCTCTCCTTGAGATTAACATGGCACGTATACGAAGACCACAAAAACGTGCAATTTAATAACCATTCACTGAAAGAATGGGGAAGTTTGACACAACATTCACGCCAGAGGCAATGAAAAAGTCAAAGAGGCGAGATGTGAACCGGGATTTAAGTTTCAAGACTTAAGGCAGAACCTGCCGATGATGAGCCTCATATTATGTATGCACTTTCTTTTCCACTTCAAGGGTAATATTCCCAGCATGACGAATTTTGATCGTCTTTCGCGTATTTGTTAGTTATAAATGAAAAATGCATTGACAGGTGGTAAAAAAATAAAATATGCAATAGCGTTTCACACTGATAACTGCGGTCGTGTAATCTTTGCACGCCTTCTCGTTTCCTATTACTTTCAAGGCGAATAAGTCGAGAAATTTGCGACAATGAATGACCCACTGTGGTTAAAACGAGCATAAATAACGGCGGAGGACATGCAGTCTCGGAACAATGAAGGTCTTCGATTCAAGGGAGTGAGCGTGTTGTGGTCGATTTTGCAAAATTGATATTAATGATTGGTGGAAGTCGTTTCAGAACGCTCAATATGCTAAAACTGCGAAGCAGTGAATTGCGCAGCGAATGAATCGAAGTGTAAATTAAAAACTGAGACTATCGATGATCGAACATCCATTTACACATAAATCATGCCAGAGCCTAAGCAGTCATTTAATTTTCTCAATTTCATGACTAAGGCGACATCAAGGTTCCAATTTTTTGATTGAGGAAGAAACACGCCCCTAAGTCCGCATAAGTGGGATAGCAGCACAGCATACAGTTACTTGTACATGTGAGATCTGAGGTGAGAGCCCACGAGAACGTATTTACACACTGAAATAGGCAGAAAATATTCCAATGTGGAACACGGTTGAAGATTAGCAGCTAGACGTGACGAAGTCAAATCAGGAAATCAGGAAACCTCCACATTTTGATTTTCGATTTCGTTATCTCAACAAACATGAGGGGTGATCATCTCTTATTAAATT
Organism: Platycnemis pennipes; assembly: GCA_933228895.1. Lineage (NCBI taxonomy): Eukaryota > Metazoa > Arthropoda > Insecta > Odonata > Platycnemididae > Platycnemis > Platycnemis pennipes. Next base: position 117,549,331 of record OW121854.1, on the reverse strand, counting down.
TTACACAGGCTCGTTTCGTGACGCATTATTATTCTACAGATGCTGGTAGGCTTACTTATGCTTACTAATCTCCCACTTGGAGAGAATGCCTGTGAATTGTTAAATCAATGGTACTAAGCGTAAAGTTGAGGACAAACTTCATCAATACATTATAAATATTAACATATTCAACATTCATAAACAATTAAAATGCAATAAAAAATAATTTAGACAATAAAAATTGATTTAAACAATTAAAACATGATTAAAAAATTAATTTTAAATTTACAAATCAAATACAAATTAAAAAATGCAAACATTCAAAATCAAATATATAATGAACTTAAAAATAAAAATCAAATACAAAATCAACTTAAAAATAAAAATCAAATAGAAAATTAAAAGTTAATTAAACATTAAAAAATTAATCAATGCCCGCGTAAAGACCTTTCGTTATTTCAATCTGCAAAATGTGTTACTATTAGTTGCCAACCTACTTGCCACATACACCTATGAATTTGCAACAGCATGCTAACGAAAATCTTTACTGCACTAGACGATATTTACGAAAAAATAGCTGCATATTTACTGTGGCGTCACATTACACACTCATAGGTGGTATGGGATAATGCAAAATGTGAACTATCAGCGCGGTCACCAATCTGAAGAAAGTGAGGCCAAAGACTTGCACCAGAGAAATTGAAAATTTTGAATATAAGAAGGAGTCGCTGATGAAAATTCCAAAAACTGGAAGGCGTCTTCAAAGATGTTGGGATTTTGTCAAGACGTCAAGAGAGCAAAGAGTGTCAAGGTGCTGCTTGAGGATCTGGATAAAAAAGTTCAAAAAGTTGTTCCCTTTGATGCCAAAAGTATACACGAGTCAATCAATGGCTAATGGATAATATGAATAATATAGACATAGTTATCTCAATGACATGGCCCTCATGATTCAAGAATCAAAGCTTAATCAAAGTTATAGCAACTTTCTCAAGAGCATTTGCTAATCCATGGTGAATCTGGGTGGTATACCAACAAGAGAAAGATATTGAATGATGCCTGAAACGGAAACTTCATGCAACGGCGTACTCGAACTTTTTATCAGAAAGAACAGTTGGTCCCAACAATGTATCAGAAAGGAATTCAAAGAGGAAGCCGTTAAAGGGAACATAATAAAGAAATAATGGTTAAATGAAGCAAGTAGTGAGAGGATTGGTCACTGGAAAAAACGGAGAAAAATATTTGAAATGTCAATTAGCGTGAAGGATGGTTGGAAGAATCCGAGCTTATATTTGCAGTAAATGTAGAAACTTAAAATCTATTTTCTGCCAAAACAAGATGATACAAACCTGATATACAGGGTTATTCAAAAAGAAAGAGCAGATTTCAAACATTTACTTCTTCTAAACTCTAAATGATAGAACCATAATTCCAACGCTTCTGGGCAGAGAAAGGTTAAAAATTAGTCAATTGTTCAATATTTGAACAGTTCGGATAGAAGTTCCAGTTAAGGCCGCAGTGGCACTGTTGTTTGACTGTAGAAAAATGGCTGCGACACCACAGGAACAATCATTTGTGTGCTGCAATTAGCAAAATTAGAGTCCATTGTTGAAGTGCAACGTGCATTTCGCCGCCAGTTTAACAAACTACCTCCTCGTAACACATGGTAACACAGTGTGACCCATGGTGCTCCTATTAAATGCATAATAATTGAACTTTTCTCTGTCCAGGAATGTTGGAATCACGTTTCTATCTTTTATAGTTTGGGAGAAATAAATGTTTAAAATCTGCTCCTTTTTGAATAACCCTGTATTTAAATTACACAACCGTTCAATGTACGACTAAAGTCCATACTGTCGTATTTTCAAAGGAAAATACCAATCATCAGCATCAGTACCTAATAGCGATAACCTAAACTTAGGCAGCCGAAGGATATGGTTAATCCAGAAAAAAATCACACTGAACTTCAGTGCGCACTGATCACGAAAACAATTTTATTTAAGAACGGAATTGTGCGCCATTAACAGCGGGGATAACAACGGAGTAGGCGACGAATTGACATAATTATGCGTGGAAAAATAGCACAAATGCCCAGGGCCTACACCGCCCTCTCCCCTCCGATCCGTTTTCTAGAACCTTCTAGAGGCCACCTCCCCTCTTTCCATATTTCTCCTCTTCCTTAACGGCGGAGAAACGTCTCCGCGTCCAACAAAGCGAGTCCGAGGTGGCGCCAACCACGCGCGGCCTCGAGAGATGCCGAGGGGAGGATTGGGAAGAGGGGAGGATGGAGAGGAGATGATCCTCCGGGAAGGAAAGTGTGAGCGGCGGCGGGCGGAAGCGAACGAATTGGCAGTTTTCTCGTTGGCGTGATCCCAGTGCGTACAAAAGGGAACGCGACTGGCCGCAGCAGAAGAGTTCGCCCAATCTAAGATGTTCCAAAAACGGATGACTGGACGCGTTGTGAGAAAATGCAGCCTCGGTCGACTCCGATAAAGAGGCGGCAACATTTGCAAAAATCATTTGAACTTTGGAACATTGACTCAACGCATCGTCACTTCTGAGCTGAAGACGACAGCAGCATGGCTGAAGAAATTGTTATCGCTAAAAGACACCATAACGCGCAGGAACGCCCCGATAGCTATTTATTAATGATAATCACCGAGGAAGCCATAGATTTTTTTTGCAAAAATAATTGACGCTCGCTGATCGTCACAGGATGGTATGCAAAACTAAGCTATGTTTCCCTTTGGAGTCCCTCATTGGCGGGTGCAAATTCGACTATTCGACAATGTTATTGTGATTTTAAAGTTAATACTGCAATAAAGTAATGATAATGACCAGAAAAATGAGTATATTTTCCAGAAGGGGAGAGTAAACAAAAAAGAGCCTAAATTAAAGCAATTGGAACAGTTTCATTCTTTTGTAGTAACTAGAGACGAGAATTAGTATAGTACCTTGATAACACGGAGGAGAATCGCTTTGGCAAAAGAGATGTTTACTCGTGGGTGGGAACTAATGACAGGGGCTCTGTGTAGGGAAGTTAAAAAAAGACTTGTGGAGAGTCGTGAATGGAGCGCTGCCTAGCATGGCGCAGAAAAGTGGAGTTTTAAGGAAGGGGATAAAAATAAACAGGTGGCTTTGAGATGTGTGTGGATGTGGAGTGGGATGGAGAATGTGATGTGCAGACAAGGATTAAACTTCTTTTTTATGAAAGGTAAAAATTAATACATAAATAATTATGCTGCATAGCAATTGGGGCGTTTACTCTTAACCGAAATCGCAATTTTTTTTGCACAAAATCATTAGATGGTAACGATAAAAGAATTTTAGTGAAAAAAATTAATCTTCTAACCACAACCATTCAACCATACATCAAAAGTTAAAATAAGCAAAAGGTGACGCCCACCGAAAACTCTGCTTTGATAACATTGACGTCATTTTCCTCCCGTCCTTGACTGCTTTTCGAGGAAGGGAAGGGAGTGGAGGGGGTTTTCGGAAGGTCTGTTCGCACAGATGCTGTCGCAACTGCTCCTATTGGCAGAGTAAGCTGTGTCTCTCCCCCATTGCGATAAGGCAAAGTAGCTTCGCGGGCATAGTTGTGATTGAACGAAGTCGAATACGTCAGAGTTGGCACCACGCCCACTTTTCCGAAAGGGTTAAAAACATCAGTTTTTCGCCGCTTATAACTCGAGAAATAATTGACGGATCAAAAAACGGAGAAATACGGGTCTTTTTATTTTACAAACTCTATCAGATTCAATATAGTAAATATAGTAAACGACCCCATTATCTTGAGAATTAGTTAGTACATTTCCTCCTCACATCCCTTCTCTTTCTTCAACGGGAACTTTGTTACTTAATTATGTGTGGTTTTTTCAAGCCTGTATCCGCACTAATAAGCGCTTTCAGATCAGGAGGAAAGGCACAAGAATGGAAACTAAAGGGTAGGAAGGGAGAGTTGGAACCCGAACGAACCCAGACGAACCCGTCATCTGTTCTTTGGTATGTTCTAAACAAAATGTGTCAAAGGGGTCATAGCTTTACATGCCATCCGACGGACGGAGTGCTGAACTCGAATGCCTTCCACAAAGTAGCCAAGAAGTGTCCAGTATATTTAAGAAAAATTTCTTCCACTAGCAGAATACGAATACCTCTGAGTGAGACGTCAGTAATGTAACAACAACACCAACCCGGCTATTTTACAGTTAAATCAACGCATTCATATTCATTTGTTCGCACTGTCTGAAATAGTATCCGCTCCGGGGTTAAAATCCTGCGCAAAAATCTCCGCAGAGGTGCATTAAGGGGAGCTCTAAGCAGTAATCTTTTTTTCAAAGCTTTTCCTCCGTTTAAATTGACCACCATACTCGAGAACTATTTAGAATCTGAACAGCTAGGACAAATATGGAAATTGGTGATATGTGGCATTGTTAAAATTTTATCAATTGATATTCAAAGTAAAATTTGACACACACTTTCATATTTTCCAAAAACACAAAGCTGAGAAAAATAACTTTAAGTGCATACGAACCGTGAGACACGACATTAGGAGATAGACAGACAACGGGAGATGTTAACGGGCTCAGGGAAATCTTATCTTTATAACCCGAAAGCCGAATTTTCATTCACGAGATGATTCAGCTCTTCCTTTATGGCGATGAGCAAACAGCTATTTAGAGCTCGCAGAGGTAAGTGATAATGCGAGGACGGCATTCAAAAGGCTCTCTTGAGCACATTCACATAGTCTTCCGGGTGTCGAAACTTTCGCCTAGGAGCGTCTCAAATGATCATAAATGCGAAGTCGACGCTCGTGCTTCGTGTGATTTGCACTCAAAGCCGTACTTAGTACAGGGACCGGCTTGATGGGTCTTTCGTGAGTCCGCCAATTTCCTTCACAGTACATCCTCATATTTGTAGAGCCAAAACTCGTAACAAACTACGAGAAATTGAGAACCGTATACTCACCACAAACTACAGGAAAAGGCTTTCGATCGCGATATCTGAGCTTCAAGTGGAATCACAATGCCATGTTTCCAGTCACTAACAAGATGAGAAACGTCAGTTGTGCGAATACCCGAGGTAAAACTAATCTCACCTGAATGCCAGTAATAATTTCCTCCGTTGGAGCTATTAACTTTCAATTCCAACAACAAAGGGAAATCTGACATGAATGGTAAGTCCTTACCCCTTCGACGACCACACTAATTAAAAAGAAAGAGAAGTTAAATGACTTTCTTTCCAAAAGGAAATAAATGTTTCCGTTGATTCATTCTCAACCGTAAAATTATGAACTTATCAGAAGGAAACAAAGAACTGGCCACGTGTATTTAAATGGTAGAAAAAAATCTGTAAGTGAACAAATTATTCAGGATAATCAAATTAAAATTAATCCATGACGGCTTTCCGGGATATTGAACTCAAAGTAAAAATTAAAAAAGTGAAATGCAACATATATGTATTTAATTTTGCTGATGATTATTACTTAATCATCCCCATCATGGTCTATTCGAACCTGTTTCCAATCGCTTGGCTGCCAAAAACACATAATTATCCGCGGATATTTTATTAAAAAACGAAATGCCCATGATGTGGTATCTATTTTTATTTTTTTATGGTCACTGAGCCGGAAAATGCACATTTATGACACTCAGTGCAAGACCGAAATTATATATTGAGCAAGGAAGATTGATATTTTTCAAGGAAGCTTCGATGTGGGAGTGCATGTGATGACATAAAATTGTTAGGTGCAACACATTGACTATATCCGCGCAGATGCTTCGAATGATTGCCTCTTCCATCGAGATCCTGATCCACGCTGAGAGTTTCCAAAATGACTTGGACTAAGGATGGCGTAAGACGAAAGGAAAGGTGAAATATGGGGAAGTGCTGGATGTCGTAGAATTTCATAGGAGGCTGAGGATTGAAATATTGGACAGGTTGACAGTGAAAATATTTACAGGTTTTCCGTGATATGCGTTGGATGCTGAGCGAATTCAAGAGAGGATAGGAATTTGAGGCCACGCGCCACGGTTCGAGGGACTGACGTGGACCTGAAGGAGCATCGAATGATGACATAAAATTACATTTTAATTACTAATTAAACAATAATCAGTGGATGATACGAAACTCAACAAGGGCCTTAAGATATGAAACGTCCTGGGGAAGTTAATAAATGAGTAAATATGGAGCAAGATTACTTTGTTTCTTTAAAAACAGTCCTTATAAAAACTACAGTTAGAAATGAAATTCCTTAAAAATGATATTCAAAAAAATGTCTACTGAAATCCAGAATATTGAAGACCAATTAAACTACCTTTAGGCATACCAAAAGCAAACTGTTACCATTCGCGGTGTATATATACGACAACACATTCCACAAGCATTACATATTGATAAATGGACACGTATACAATGTCATTAAGTATCGCAGAGCGATTTTCTACGACCTCTATTCTTTAATTGAGATCACCATTCCGGAAATCCCATAACACTAAGCCTTGAGCGATGGAGTTACGTTTTTCCTTCACACAGTAGGAAGATTTTTTTGCTTCTCTTTTTCTGCTAGCAGTAAAGCTTTCCAGGAAAAGGAACTATGATGGAGCGGTCCTAGCCGAAGCCTATGATCGACTAGGAAGGTGAAAGAAACGCGAAGGGTGTGGTCGAGAGAGAGCGCCTTGACACACAACCGCGCACGCTTGTCCACGGCTCCAAACCTTTTCCTCCTCGGAAATGTGTTGCCCACACACACACACAGAGGGACGTGAGACGCGAGAGGCGGGCCTTGTTGTCATCGCGGACTACGACTTACGAAAGCGCTCCTCGCTTCGGGCAACGAACGCGCCGGGAACGCAAACAAAGACATTACTTCTCTCGCGTTCGAGATGGGATGTACAAGGGGGGGTGGGTGGTATTGGGTGAGGAAGAGTGGGAGGGTGGATAGCTTCTTTCCTCCCCACCAAAAGACGACTGAGATATCGGAAGAGGCGGGGCGAAGTGACTTGGGAGTAAGGTGATCTTCCCCTCCACCTTCGGGATAAGTAAGTAGCGTAATGTCTTCCCAAATGGGAATGTTAAGAGGATCCTGCTAATCCAATGCATTTACATCAGCTTGAGAGATTGTTTCGTTGGTACTACCCACAGACAATCCTCAGGCATCCAAGGACTATCAACAGACTTGGATTCAGAAAAAGCAAGGGTGCAATGGAAGTGATTTTCACCCTCATACTACTTAAACATGGTAAATGAAACAGACTTTGTACTTTCCACACATGTTCCCCGATTGATTTCGACGACTAAGCGTTGAGAAGCGGGGCCAACAGAAGTTAGTCGTCGAAATCGATCGGGGAACATATGTGCTGTGTGGAAAGTACAAAGTCTGTTTCATTTACCATGTTTAACGTTCGCAATTTCCACGAATTATCGCCTTCATCCATCAATTTAACTCATACTACTTGAACATAAAATCTTCGCGAATCGATTTTCTGCGTGTCAGAACTTCGTAGGAAATCGCAGGTGGCCTAGGGAAAGTAACATATCCCCCTACTCTGAATGCGTGAATTTCACACAACATTGGCTTAGTACGGGATGAGCTCTTTCCTCAACTATCAAAAACCAACATTCGGGTTGAAAACTTTTTTTTACTACTTATATAGAAGAAGATGGAGAAGGGCAAGGGCCTACCAATTTTGGTAAGTTTTTGGATTTAAAGCCGACTTTTGAAAACGTGGATTTGGATTTTGGAAAACGTGATCTTCACCCCCTGCCACACACCCTCGCGGTGGCTTGCAGGGTATCGTGTAGATATAGATGTAGATTTGAATTCAATGCTCAGGATTCTAAAGGAAACTGGAGTGTCATACAACGACCGAAGAATTATAAAAACCAGGTGGATGTGATTATATAAGGACCAAACAGTGAAGAAACAAGATAAAAGAAAGGGTAAGACTAGGTTGTGCACTGCCTCCCGTACTTTTCAATTTCTACATCGAGGAATCCATCAAAGAAGTCAAAGAAAAGTCTTCGGAAATGAATATCCGTGGGGAGAACATAAGCATTCTGGGATTCGGCGATGAGACAGTGATCATGAGAGAGTCAGAAAGAAATATGGTAAGACTATAATAAGCATGGAAAGGACAAGGCACGGGCAGCAGAAGAGAAGTCTAGACATTTGGAATTTGGAGCTACCAAGGAGGCAAGAAATATAAAGAACAATCTCTGTACTCCTTGCAAGGAGGTTAGAATGTACTCAAGAAGGCACGGCAGCTGATTTGAGAAGCCAGAGGCCATCTTGGTAGGCATGTACATAAAGGTGTTGCTACTATTGAAACTCGCAGAGATCAAGTTGTTTTTGCACGCGGTGAAACTTAAAAGTAGTGCATCATTAGACAAATAGCCACTCGAAATGGGCATAACACGTCACATCTACATAACACATACCTGCAAGCCACCACAAAGGTGTGTGGCATGGGGAGTCCTGGACGTCCTTAGTGGAGAAATTAATTTACAGAAAATTGAGAAAAGATGCCATTGGTTTAATTACCACACTTCCCCCAGTCACAAGTCCCAATCAAAAATTGGAAGAAGTTACCCTTCATCAAGAAATTTTTATACAATCTAGTGAAAACATTCCGAAAAGAAATCCCGAAAGGGTGCTTCTACACCCCGGCGACGATTAGTTAACTGTTTTTTAGCTCTAAAGATCAGCGCCAACCAAATGACATAGCGGAGTGCACTTACAACAATGTGATACACCGAACTGCAAATGCTTTAATATTGGACAAACTGGGATAAAAATAAGTATAAGGTGCAAAGAACACTTCAACTCCTTCGTTAACAGTGACAAGTCATCCTTATCCAAATATTTATTTGAAATGTCACACTCTTCTAATTTTAACTCCACAATCCTGCATACATGTAAAAAAAAGCCCAAATAAAATTTCCTGGAATCCCTCGAAATTTTAATGTACTGTAAATTATATGGCCCCAGGCATATGATTAAACCAGTTCCTATGGCAGGTTAGATCATAAAGATGAAATTAGAGAGACTGATTTTTTCTGTGGACGATTCGGGATAGTAATAGATTCCAGCAGAGAAAGATGGGGAAATTAAAATAGGTAATATTGTATATTCCGATATAGAAGAGTTGTAATAAACAAATAGGTATATATGCATACGTAAAATCATGAATGCATATATACCTAATAATTTCCACAAATTAGCCAAATTATACGTCTCAGTTTCATGTAAGCTGTGCATGCACCGCCTTTTATTTTTGCATGCCTGCATTATAATAGATGAATTCTCTCTGATTTTACATGGCTGGTGACTAACGATGACTGGTTCACCGTTGCCTAAAACCCTTGCGGCAGATTGCAGGGTATCATGTCGATGTATCTTATTTATGGATTCATCTAATTGATAAATGACTTTTTCTCCTATTTCTACCACTTCCAATATGGTCATCGGTATACCATTTTGTGTACCGTCCTCTAGAAAGAATGGTAAACATACTCCTTCCTACCAGCTGCGACAGACAAGTCGCAGACCTTGACTGTCGCTGGCTGAATGTTGTGTTCGCATTACAATTGAGTTATGTGAAAGGGTACGCCTTGGCAGTTGGTGCTCCTTGAAAGCCCAATGGGGTCGTTTACCATATTTTTTTTATTGCCGAATCTGATAGAGTTTGTAAAATAAAAGGACCCGTATTTTTCCGTTTTCTGATCCGACAATTATTTCCCGAGTTATAAGCGGCGAAAAACTGATGTTTTTAACCCTTTCGGAAAAGTGGGTGTGGTGCAACCTCTGACGTATAACGACTTCGTCCAGTCACAACTGAGCCCGCGAAGCTACTTCGCCTTATCGCAAAGGGGTGGACACAGCTGACTCGGCCAATGGGAGCGATTTCGACAGCATCTGTGCGAGCAGACCTTCCGAGAACACCCCTCCACTCCCTTCCCCCTCCCCTGAAAGCAGTCAAGGACGGGAGGAAAATGACGTCAATGTTATCACAGCAGCATTTTCGGTGGGCGTCACCTTTCGCTTATTTTAATTTTTGATTTATGAGTGAATGGTTGTGGTTAGAAGATTAATTTTTTCACTAAAATTCGTTTTTCGTTTCCATCTAACGATTTCGTGTACAAAATTGCGATTTCGGTTCCGAGTAAACGCCCCCATTCTCTCGGGTGATCATCCATTTGTGATACACCAACTTTCGCCGAGAGCTTTAGCATTAAATGAATTATTTTTCTAGCTATATTCAATGCACTGTAAGCAAAGAACTTCATGTCGTACTGATAACACACTAAGACATTAAATATGCACAAGCTTATTAAAATTTGGGTAAAAGTAATCTAAATTGAATTAATTTTGAAAGGAGAAAATTAATAGGCAGGTGACCTAAATACAATCTCATAATGGTAACTTCACTGATTTCAGGGTCTTGAGGGAAAATCATGTTCATAAGGAAAATATATCAATGAGTTAAAGAAATAAACTCCGAGAGTCGAGGTAGGTATGTAGTATTGAATATATTCGCCAAACAGGAAATCAGCGACTAGTCGGCACTCCACCAATATGATCCTGTAGGAATGGGAAACAGCACACGAAGTATTAGTCTGAGGAGAAAGATTACACAACGATCTTTTCATGAATTGCTCGCTCTTGGTCGTCGCTATCTAAAACGTTCGCCAGTACAAACGATACGGAGTGAATGAAGTCGCAACATTCGGTGCCCGCGTGCCTATCTCAATGGAAAAAGATCGCCGCTGGAAATGATTGGGCGCCGCAAATCGGGGGCAGCGTCTACCGGCAGGTCATAACTCGCGTCTGGTGGCGAAAAGAATCCTCACACCCTCTGTCGCAAGACGTTTTATCAGATGGGCGAATTCCAATTCGAAGTGGTCTTCAAATTACAAATGACCTTCTTTCGCAGTACGCAGTCTTATTCCTGCGGGCAATATTAATCCTTGTCCCGAGGACATTCATCCTTTCGTCGACTGACTGGGCTGCCCTTCGTGCGATAACGACGTCGATATTCCCACGTCAGTGGGTTCGATGTATCGGATACTACTCGCAAGTCGAGCATTGATTGCTATCTTCAGATCACCACGGGTATTCGATCGCAGGAGGGATATGATGTGACGGAGATGAAATTAATTACATCGGCTTAGGAATTAATCTATTCCCGGGTAGTCCGTTGAGTAACCGCAAGGTATCCCTGAAATGCGTCTGTACACCGAATTTGTCGACACTGTCAATTAAGGGAAAAATGCGGTCACGCCAAGAGAAAACTAGGATTTATCAAAAGAGTACTAGGGAAATGTGACGAGAAGACAAGAGAGCAATGTTACTTTTCATTAACTTGTTCCCATCTAGAATATTTAGCAAGTGTATGGGATCCGAATGAATTAGGTTTGATCATAGAACTAGACAGTGCGCAGCGTAGAGCATCTACGTTTGTTAAAAGGGGTTACGATAGGTTTAGCTGTGCATACAAATTAAAAGAATACTTTGGCTGGGCATCATTATGAGATCGTAGGTTAAAGTACAGACTGAATCTCCTGAAGAAATTCGGATTAAAACGGATAGCTTTACTGAAGATGTGACCTCCTACGTAACTTGCCATATTTGAACAGATAAATAATATTTGAGAGATAGTTTTTCATAAAGATAGATTCAAATTGAATTTTTCCCGCCTACTATAAGAGAACATTATAGTCGGTACATATAGCAAAGAGATATGCATGTGAAATACTGTTAGAGTAGTCTGTAAGTGAATGCTGCATGCTAATCCATTACATTACTAACCCGAGCATGATAGGTAAATACAGATAAATGCCATTATAACCAATAATTCTTTTATTATTATGTAGATACTAGGCATCTAGTTGCATGTGACTATTTCCTAACCTGATTTCATGAGGTAGCCTAACTGCATCTCAAGAGTGCATGTTTGGTGATCTTCACCCCCTGCCACACACCCTCGCGGTGGCTTGAAGGGTATTGCGTAGATATAGATGTAGATGATAAAGACGTATTTATTTCCCACGTCAGTCGGATCGATGCATCGGATACTACTCGTAAACCGAGCAAAGATTGTTATCTTGAGATCACCGCGGGTATTCGATCGCTGGAGGGATAAGATGTGACGGAGATGAAATTAATTAGATCGGCTTGGGAATTAATCTGCTCCCGGATAGTCCGTGGAGCCACCGTAAGGTATCCCTGAAATTGCATCTGCACACGAGAGTCCGTCTACGCTCCCAATTAAGTGTTGGTGGGCGCGGCGGTAAACAACGCAAAGTCGTTCCCCGTTACCCACCACTTACTTCACTCCCCGCTCGCTACCACTTTCCAGATTCCCTTCCCATCATTCCGCGCGCCATTCATCTTCCCCGGTCACGAGACGCGTGAGCATCGACTCTTTCCGCCTCCAATCCGCTCACGGAAGAAAGCATTGCTCGTGGGTCCTCCACCGCGGCCGCGGACGTAACAACTCGCTCAGTTGCGTGAGCCGGGAGCAAACGAACGACTCTCCCCCCGTGGGACGATCGTTTCCCTCGTCCGGTCAAGAAACATGAAGCTGCCGTGGAGGTCGAGAGCGGCCCTTATCAAGCGAACGCACCAACTCCGTCGATTCGTGAACGTTTGCACAAGAAAACCATTTGTCAAAAGCGTTACAGGCTGGAGCAGGTTCCTGAAAAACGCCCTCGCGAAAGAGGAGGCGTACCACCAGAGTCGTTTAGTCGTCGCAGTCTATTAATTAAACTAAAACGGGGGTCATTATCAGACCGTATCTACCTCTACATAATACCCCGCAAGCCACCATAAAGGTGTGTGGCAGGGGGTGAATTCTCACTAAACATGCACTACATATCATGCATAAAAAGGGATTGGTATTTATATACTGTTCTAAACTACACCATTTAAGAAAAGATAAAAATAGCAAAGCAAACATGCAAAAGCATGCTGTTAGTTAGGTTAGCTTCAAGTCCTTATATCTACAACATGCAGCTACTAATGTTATCCAATGCTACACTCGTATTGGATATATTTACCGTTATTCATATCCCTAATTGTACGAGGAAAAAATAACATTTTGAATCTGTCAGTTCGGCAATCAATTTCTCTAATTTTGTGATCATGGTCCAGTATAGTAAGTTGGGGTTCGCAAAATATTTTTAACATCATCACTGAAAATATGGTCTTGGAATTTATTTAAGAGATTTAGTCGAAATTTCAACATGCAATGATTCCCATTTTAATTCATTTAATAGACTGGTTACGCTAATAAGGTTATCGTACCATCCCTTTATTAATTTTGACGATCTTCGCTGCACACGTTGAAGTTCATTATTTAGAGCGATTTCGTAGTTAGAAGTTCTTAGGGAGGGAGGTCCACCTTACGTTGAAATTTATGCCTAATCTCTCAACTAAATTCCAAGACAATACTTTCACTGATGAGGCTAAAAATATTTTACGAACTTATTGTGGTAGACTGGACCATCATCATGAGATTAGGGATATTGATTGCCGAACTGGGAGATTCAAAATGTCCTTCTTTCCTAGTACAATTAGGGATATGAATAGCGGTAAATATATCCAATAGTATAAATACAAGTGTATCAATGGATAGCATAGGTAGTTGCATATTGGTACATATAAGGACTTAAAGATAAAGACACTGACGGCATGTTTTTTCATGTTTACTACGCTATTTTTTTAGATTGGGAAGTTAAGATTAGAATATAATTACTAATCCTTTTTATGCATGATATGTAATGCTTGTTTGGTGTGAATTCACCCCCTGCCACACACCATTGTGGTGTCTTGCAGGGTATTATGTAGATGTAGTCACGAGATGGGGTAACAATATTTTATACGGAAGCTTATGTTTCCAAAATTTAGCTTGGATAAAGAAGGTTAGCGAACACCTGCGATGTCTACTCATTGACAGCAGCAGAATATATTCCGAAAATAATTCTGTGAAATTACAAGTGATTGTACACATCAAATTAGTTCTAAATCATTCCTTCTAACGTGGTGTCCAGATCAATTAGGAGTGGTGGTTAGAGCACTGGCTTCCCATACCGAGGGCTCTGGTTCGAGTCGAACCGTAGCAGAATTTTCGGTGGTATGCCACTTCCTACTTGAATGCTGTTTGAATGGTACTTAAGGGCCAGCACACGATCCGTCGTATGGGACGTAAAACAGGTCTTCACCCTTCCTCCTCTCCCTAGGAACCTCTACTTCATTCCAAATACCCACTCATCCTTAGAGGCGCAAAATACCTTGGTTGCCGGTCACATTCACGAATATCAGCAACCTCCAAAGAGGGACAACGCAATTTCCTCATGTGTTGTGAAATTCATGATTTGAAAATACTTCTCACTGCAGTACTTGAACTTTTAACATGTTGCAACTCTTACGGATTGGGGAGTCGAAGATGAAAATCCTTGCGTTACACCAAAATACCTTTAGCCAAAATTTAATACAATTCCAGTCAGGTTAGTTATCCGATTGCTATAATAAACCAAAGTTAACACAGTACTGTCAACTGAGAATGTATGTTAACGAACTATTATAAGTAAAGTGATTTTTCATGAATAATTTTCTTAGATTTGAGTTTAGATCCGACCCTTTGAACTCGACGGTCTTCTGGAAAATTTCATCGCGATCACCGTTTATTTAATGAACTTTTCCATTTGTTTACCCTCTTTCTCCTACTATCATAACACCGTCGGGAATTCTAGGTCGGATGCCTCCTCAAACAACCCTTTCTGGCCATGTGCCAATCTCGCCGTTTCGTTCCCTTCCTTAAAAAAATAACCATGTCGCAGATTCGATTCAATTTAGGATCTGGGGAACGGAATGGGTAAACAAACACCTTTCCTCTCTCTCCACGATTCCCTCAAACCCTCCGACGACGGGCCGCACGAGAGATGTTGGGGAGGGGTCAATGATAGGTCGATTTATGACCCTAGATTAATCACTCCCCCGAAACTATCCCACTCCACCCGTTATATCTCTCGTTAACCCGTGACGATTCGAGAGCGACCGGGTCCGCGCTGGTGATCTCACTTTTTTATTCTTTTCCTCTTTGAGATTTTTATTTGTGGAAAGTAAAATACTTTTTTATGGGAGAGATTGGGGGAGAGATGGAATTTATACCCCTGGGAGAGCGTGGCAGGGGAAATGTGTGGAGCAACGTCGCTTCGACAGAGAGATGCCGCTGCTCCGCTGGTCGGAAGGGGCGTGCTGTCCACCGCATTCACTTCCCAGCCTGCCTTCCAGCTCGGCCCTGAACCGCCGAAGACAGCGAGAGGGAAAAACGAACCACTTTCACTTTCCTCCCTAAGTGTTTGTCTCTCCTCTCAATTCATATAAATTTCTATCCCCCCCCCGAAAATTGTCATTTAATGTTTCCATTTAATATTTCTCTTCGCTCGAAGGATGTACCTGTCGTGGAATCAATGCGGACCATTGCACATCTATTTACATAATATCCTTCAAGCCACCATAAAGGTATGTGGCAGGGGAAAATTCGTACCAATCACGCATAAAAAAGAAAGACAAAAGATAATTATATTCTAGTCTAACTTTCCAATTGAAAAAAATAGAAATAGCAAACCAAGAGTGCAACAACATGCTCTTAGTTGGTTTAGCATGTGTACCAACATGCAACTATCTATTCTATCCGTTGATACACTTGTATTTATACTATTGGGTATATTTACAGGTATTCATATCCCTAGGAGGAGAGCTATTCTGTCTATATACTGTCAGGTGTGGAACGCCAGGGATACAGAAGACACTGTTATAGTGACATTCAGAAGATGCGAATCATATCCTATATGCACGTATCGAAGAGTCGAAGAGAGCCCATTTTTAATGCAAGACTACGCGAAAATGACGGTGAAAATCTGAATTGAACTTCGGATAAATTGAGAGATCTCGTATCACTGATGTAAAAATTAGACAAGGGCTGGAACATGTACATTAGGGCTGTACACCAAGTTATCATATTGGCGCCGAACGTCTCTTTAGCAAATGGCATTTTCATGAAAGGATTAGAGGCAAATGTTTGATTAAAAGAAATGGGTGAGGGTGTAGCGTGAGAGGATACCCTCAGCTAACAAAAAATAAGAAAGAACTCCGGGTAGGCAAACATGATGAGAGAGAGAGGCATCTTTTGACCTTTAGAAGACGGCCTTGGAGGGCACAGGACGCAGAGACAACAGGAAACCTCTCGAAGGGAGTCTCATGATTTTCGTTTTAATTTGCCCCGGAGACTTTCGATGTGTATCAACCATTGGGTTCGAAAATATACAGAGCAACTTGAAAGATATTTACGTCATATTCAGAGGCACAATCATAATGAAAAAAATAAATTTTCATCTTGTGCATTGCATACAGTATAACGTCGACTACCAACATCGGTGAGTCTTCCATCAGCTTTGATCTCAATTTCCTGCGTTATTAGCGGATAATATTCCGAGATTGATAGCCAAGGTACAGCCTCCACTTCGTACTTCTACTCGATTTGTTATTAAATCCCATCAGGTTAAAGTAAAGATTGAATCGCCTGCAGAAATTTAAAACAGCTTTACTGAAGATGTCAGATATTTATTAAAAACCTCAGGATATTTTACAAGATTAGACCAGATAAATCAAGATTAGAGCGATAGATTGTCGTGCCGATAGATTTTGAATCTTGAATGTCATATTTCCCGCGTACTATAAGAGAACATAATAGGTAGCATTGCAAGAGGATAGGTAGGAGAAATATTTTTAGTGTAGTCTGTAGTGTATGATGCATGTATTAACATGCATGATGAGTAAATACAGATAAATAAAATATTATATTCACATTAATGCAATTATAACACTAATCCCTTTATTAGTGCTGCATGTGTCTCTATTATCTAATAGGTTTCCATGTGGTAGCCTAGTTGCATGCCAAAAGTACATGTTTGGTGATCTCCATCCCCTACCACACATCTTCACGGTGACTTGAAGGGTATTGCGTAGATGTAGACGTACATGAACTCCACTATGCATTCTATTCATCTCCACACCACATCCATGTATTTGATTCCATTTAAAGTTTTCCTCTTGACCACAAAATCTACCTTATTCCTTAGGTTTGACGACCGGAACACCGGCATAATATGATATTTGGGGAAAAGATGGACTTGGATTTCGAAACCTATGCGGATGAGATAATGCAGATGTGTCTTTTGAAGGCCGAAATCCTCGCCACCGCTGCACCTCCCACCTTTGCAATCGATGTCACTGACTGATGCAGATTTAGGCTCGGTTCTCCATTCAGGAAACCACTTTGATGCCTACTTATGACTTACCTTTGACGTCAGACATTATTTGCATCACGTGTCTCTACGGTGCTTCGCGTCGAGAATACTTTCCACTTTTTTCGCCTCAGAAATTCACCGTTTCTTAAAACTCGTCCAATAATGGTTTATCTCCCAAATTTCTTTTGAATTAAGATCAAATTTCCATTGTTTAAGGAAATCACATCTTCTATTGCAGTCCATATCTCCATACTAAAGGAGCACACAAGATATTTGCGTCTAAGAGGAGTTTTCTCTCTTCCGGTCTTATAATACGGCCTTTGGCAAACTTCATCCCGCTGCTTTACGTAAGTTTTAACAAAGGTAATACGAGGAATATTTAGGAAGAGCTCTGAGGAATCGCGTGCCCTCGACAAATAGTATCGATGCCGTGACACTGCGGAACAGCCTTCAATTTTAAATTCCGAGCATACATCAATTTATCGAGGTGCCAATCGGGAGGTTGTACGTCTATTTCGAATAAATTAAGGTTGAACATATTTTGCTGATTTTTGGAAACATATAGCAAGAGTCATTCATGCTGCATCAACATAATACCCTGCAGGCCACCCCGAGGTTGTATGGCAGTGGTTGAACCATCACCAGGCACGAAACTCTACAAAAGGGAATTAAATTTACACTTAAAAGAACTATCAAGGATAGTGAGAAAATTGGACGGGAGACATTGGGAACTGGGATAGGAATTATTCAGAAAACGACGGAAGGATGGGGCTAAACCCGGTATTGGCATCAGCCTCTCCTCGAGGAATGGGCCTAGGGTTCAACGATTTAAAATCCCATCCGACGGACGGAACACTGTACTTGAGGTGCTTCCTCACAGCAAAAAATTCCAATGTAGTCCGGTATGCCCTTAAAATCTTTAACATGGCTGATGTGAGAATAGAACTTGAACTTACGAGATTGGAAGCTGATCTACATCTACACGATACCCTGCAAGCCACCGCGAGGGTGTGTGGCAGGGGGTGAAGATCACCAAGCATGCACTACTAACATGCAAACTAACAACTATATTGTCTCATGCAACTTGATTGTTAGTATCTATAGTATTTAAGGGGTTAACATGCATCATACACTACAGAATATTCTAGAATATTTCCCCTACCTATCCCTTTGCTATGCTGCCTATTCTGTTCTCTTATAGTACGGGGGAAAAATCCATTTTGAATCTAACAGTACGACAGTCTATCTCTCTAATCTTATTTATCTGGTAGAATCTAGCATAATACGCTGGTTTTTTTAAATATTTGCCTACCATCTTCAGTAAAGCTATCCGATTGAAATTTATCTAATAGATTCAATCTGTACTTTAACCTACGCTCTGATAATGATTACCACCCTAATTCTTTTATTAATTCTGAAATGCTACTCAACCTATCGTAACACCTTTTAACGAACCTAGCTGCTCTACGCTGCACACTGTCTAGTTCTCTGATCAACCCTAATTCATTAGGATCCCATACACTGGCTGCATACTCAAAGTGGGGCCTAACTAGTAAAAAATAGCATCGCTCTTTTGTCTTCTCACCACATTTTCCATGTACTCTTTTATAAATCCTAGCTTTCTCTTTGCTCGGCCGCATATTTCCCTTATGTGTCGTCCCCACGATAAATCCTTAGTGATTGTTACACCTAAATATCTTATGGTTTCAACGCTTTCGATCTTCGTGTTACTAATTTTATAGGTACGCTCTATCGAATTATTCCTCCTCCAAATATTGATAGCTACACACTTTTTAAGGTTATGTTCTAACTGCCATTTGTCGCACCACTCTTGAATTGCATCTAAATCCTCGCTAAGCGATTTGCTGTCCTCTTCTTTTGATATACCCCTGTACACTACCGCATCTGGCTTACCTGTAAGCCACCAAAAAGGTGTGTGGCAGGGGGTGAATTCTCACCAAACACGAACTACATATCTTGCGTAAAAAAGAATTAGTTCTAATATACTAGTCTAAACTTCAGTATTTAAAAAAGATAAAAATAATAAGTCAGGGCAAGGAAGAAAAAAAAATTTTAAGCGAAAACTGGCGTGCTCACAGATGAATGGAGACTGCAGATGCAAAGGAATGTCATATGAATCAAGTTTTCATTGTTTTTAATCACAAAGGCGTGAACTCAAATCGGCCGCGTTGACAAAATCGGTCCGATAATATCATATCACCTTATAGAAACCTCTCTGACTCATAGACAGAGCAATACCGGTAACTTGGAAGCATTTCTCCATCCATACACCACCTACAAAAAGCTTTACGGCAGCGCCGACCCAGCAACGACATGGGCGCATTGCCGTGTGGCTATGGCCACACCAACAGACGGAGGAAATACTCCAGGAAGTGTGCTTAGATGTTTAGGATGAGGGTGAGCTGGCTCTTGAGCGTGGTGGGAGGAGAGCGTCATAGATGATGGAGAGGGAGAGAGAGAAAGAGAGCGAGGAAGAAACGAGATGGGGGAGTGAGGGAGATAAGCTGAAGAGTTTAAAGAGTGAGAGGCGGAGAGGGGGAGAGATGGAGGTCAAAGCAGCTTTCAGCCGGTTCAAACCGGACCGTGCCTCCGAAGAGTGGATTCGAATAACAAGTAGAAAACAATTCAGAGAGGGGGTGGGGGAGGGAGAGATTATGGAGGGGGGGGAGTGTGGGGGGAGGTTGAAGGGGGGGAACAGAGGAGGGAAGGCTAGCGGTTGGAGAACACGGGTGGGATTGCAACTGCCTAAAACTCCTGTCACGCAGCACCTGACCCGTCCGTGCAGGCATGGGCTGTCTATCTTTAATTCTATCGCAGGAGGATGGAAATCACGGATGACCTCATCAACGGGTGGTGATCGGCGGGATTAAAAGTGGAGTATAGCAAACGAACAATGAGTGAAGTTTACCACCAAATTTTGCTGATTGATTCGGCTTTCAGTGTTTGTCATTTAGGATGAAGCAGAATTGAAGTGATTTTCTACATGATCGTGTGCAAAGGGTTGTTTTGGACGGTATTACCTCCCCGGCAATTGAAGTCACTTCGGGTGTGCCACAGAGTAGTGTGATAGGTCCACTACTGTTCCTTCTGCACATAAATGATATCAATAAGGTGGTAAAAAGTAAGCTTCGTCTATTTGCCGATGACGCAGTAGTGTACAGGGAAATTCTATGCCCAAATGATTAAGAACATTTAAACGATGACCTACAATCTATTGAAAAATAGTGTGATACATGGCAGTTAGAATTAAATAAACAAAATGCCTTTCTCCTCCTAGCACTTACAAAATAAGTAATAATAAATGAACAATCGTGGAAGCCATTAAATACTTTGGAATAAGACTGACACATGATCTTTCCTGGGGTAAACACACCGTGAAATAATGGGTCAAACTAATCGTAAACTGGGATTCATGAATAGTGTACTGGGTAAATGATCATGTTCGAGAAATAAGCTACTTTTCCCATGTTAGACTATATTTGGAAAACGCTGCCAATATATGGTAGAGGAAATGTTTTAGAGTAGTCTACAGTGCATGATGCATGTATTAACAACTAATCCCTTATTTACTATAAATATATACTACCAATCTAGTTGCCTGAGACCCTAAAGTAGCATGTATGCATGTGTATAGTGCATGCTTGGAGATCTACACCCTCCGCCACACACCATCGCGGTGGCTTGCAGGGTATTGCGTAGATGTAGATGAAAAACATCCATAGGAAATCGGCCTAAATGATGAACTGAACGGGTGCAGCGAAGATCGGCGAAATTTGTAAAGGGACGGGTACGATAACTATATTAGCGTAACCAGTCTGTTAAATGAATTAAAATGGGAATCATTGCCAGATCGCAGGTTGAAATCGTAGACTGGACCACTCACTTATTCTCTTAAATAAATTCCACGATAATATTTTCACTGATGACATTAAAATTATTTTGCGAACCCCAACTTACAATGGTAGACTGGACCATAATCACAAAATTAGAGAAATTGATTGCCGAACTGACAAGGGTATTCAAAATGTCCTTCTTTCTTCGTAGAATTAGGGATATAAATAGCGGTAAATACATCAAATACGAGTGCATCAATTGAGAGCATAATTGATAGTATGTTGGTATAAGGACTTGAAGCTAACCCAACTAACAACATTATATTGCATACTTGCTTTGCTATTTTTATCTTTTTTTTTAAATTAAAGTTTAGACTAGTACATTACCTGTTACTAATTTTTTATGCATGATATATAGTGTATGTGTGGTGAGAATTCACCCACTGCCTCACACCTTTATGGTAGCTTGCAGGGTATTATATATATGTAGATGTAACTAGCAGGGTATTAAGTAGATGTGGACATGAAGAAGAGGTTGGCAGATAGAGAGGTAGACCGGCCACAAACCACAAAACCGTTGATAAAATAAGCTGCAGACTATATGAATAATCCAAAGATACATTCGGGTAGCCGTAGATTTGAGACGAGCAGCCATCTCTAGAAACATTCACTTTGGTTGCTGCCATACGAGGATGTGTAAGGGGCACGGAAAGGTCCAGGGAGCGAGGTGGCATTGATTCAGTTAAAAGATAAAGAGTTTCGGAATGGCATCAAAGATGAGTTTGCGGATTTAGGAAGAAGAGCAAGGTGTTGCCATAGGTGTGGTAAATGAAATTCTACCTTTGGATTCATAATAAGCATGGAGTTGAAATTGACTCAGCACATTCTATCTTAATCTCTTAATTGAGACGATGCATCGTCTAAATTAAGGGATGTCGCGATGTAGGGACGAAGGCGGAGGATAAGAGTAATAAGACTTCACCACATCTTTTCCCTTGTAACCTCATTTGGAATATGCTGCCAGTGTATGGGATTCCTACGAAATCGGTCTAAATAACGAACTTGAACGTGTGCAGCGAAGATCGGCAAGATTTGTAAAGGGACGGTATGATAACCTTACTAGCATAACCAGACTATTACATGAATTAAATTGGGAATCATTGTCAGATCACAGGTTGAAATTTAGACTTAATCTCTTAAACAAATTCCAAGACCATATTTTCAGTGATGATGTTAAAAATATTTTGCGGACCCCAACTTACTATGGTAGACTGGACCATAATCATAAAATTAGAGAAATAGATTGCCGAACTGACAGATTCAAAATGTCCTTTTTTCCTCGTACTATTAGAAATATGAATAACGGTAAATATATACAGTACGAGTGTAGCAATGGATAATATTGGTAGCTGGATGTTGGTATAAGCACTTATAGCTAACCCAACTAACGGCATGTTTTTGCATGTATGTTTTGCTATTTTTATCTTTTTTTAAATAGCGTAGTTTTTAACAGTACCTATACAAGTACTAATCCTTTTTTATGCATGATACGTAGTGCATGTTTGGTGAGAGTTCACCCCCTGCCACACACCTTTATGGTGGCTTGCAGGGTATTATGTAGATGTAGATGTAGAAAGGACGGGAGTTATCAAATGCTACAAGTAAAGCAATGGTGTATTCGGAGAAATTGGGCAATAGTATAAGGCATCGTGGATGAAGACGGAAATAGAGAGAAGAAAACAAGATGGAAAGCGGAAACGAAGGAAGCAAGTTGCTTTCGAAAATGTAGTGAGAAGGATCCGACGTCATTAGCATTGGCGGGTCGGAGGGATCAGTTGAACTGACCCGTTCCGGTGCATGCGCCACGTGCCTTTCCCAGGCAGCACCTCACACCCGATCCAAAATGCGCCGAAACACAGTGGCTCTCCTCGTGGTTCCAATTAAATGAAGGAACATTCGCACCTATGACGATAATATTCTTAGGAAATACATCTACACCCACATAATACCCTGCAAGCCACCATAAAGGTGTGTTGCAGGGGGTGAATTCTCACCAAACATGCACTACATATCATGCATAAAAAAGCTTTAGTATTTATATGCACTTCTAAACTTCACCATTTAAAAAAAGATAAAAATAGCAAAGCAAACATGAAAAAACATGCTGTCAGTAGGGTTAGCTTTTAGTCCTTATACCAACATGCAGCAACCAATGTTATCCATTGCTACACTCGTATTGGATATATTTACCGTTATTCATATCCTTAATTGTACGAGGAATAACAGTTCGCCAATGAATTTATCTAATTTTGTAATTATGGTCCAGTTTACCATCGTAAGTTGGGGTTCGCAAAATATTTTTATCATCATCACTGAAAATATGGTCTTGGAAAAATTTGTTTAAGAGATTAAGTCTAAATTTCAACTTGCGTCTGGCAATGATTCCTATTTGAATTCATTTTATAGACTGGGAACGCTAATAAGGTTATCGTACTGTCCCTTTACAAATCTTGCCGATTATCGCTGCACATGTTCAGTTCATTATTTAGGCCGATTTCCTATGGATGTTTTTCATCTACATCTACGCAATACCCTGCAAGCCACCGCGATGGTGTCATTATTTAGACCGATTTGGTAGGGATCCCATACACTGGCGGCATATTCCAAATGAGGTCTAACAAGGGAAAAGTAGCTGATTTCTCGTACATGATCGTCACATTTACCCAGTACTCTTCTGATGAATAAAATAGTTCCCATATTCTCAGTAATTAGTCTACGAAGAAGGTACAGACATGAATATGCACACTTAAAAAATACCTACTTACTCTCAGAATGAAGGTTTAAATTTAGGTTAAACCTTCTAAGTATATTCGAGGCTGATTTGTTTACAGGTGACGTTATAATATATTAAGAATTGTTGCGTATTATGCTAGGTTTGAACAGACAAACAAGAATAGAGAGATAGATTGTCGTACGGATGGATTTACGAGGGGGATTCAAATGAAAACCTTAAAAGTTAGGTACTATAGAATTGCGAAAAGTTGTACGATTTCTTCGGTAGTTGGCAGTAATGGTCCTTGAGGTTCATAAAGTGATTGAAATGTTGCAGAGTGAGGCTGCAACGCCGGAGAAGGCAACAGCGTCCACAACAAGATGGCCGCTCCGCTAACGACATGCACCGCGCTAGAGCAGCGATCTATAATGCGTTTTTTAAGTAGTGAAGGTGTGAAACCAATAGAAATTCATCGCAGGATGACAGCGCAGTACGGTGATTTGTGTGCGTCGCAGCAACAAGTGTACGTGCGGTGCAGAAAGATTAAAAGCAGCGAGACTTCTGGGGAGGATGCCCGACGACCGGTGCAGGCTCACCGCGTAGTGACGGACAAGAACATTGCGTTAGTGGAAGAGCTTGTGAAGGACAACGACAAAGCATTGGAAAACTTGTACTGAACGTCAGGGAGACTATGTAGAAAAATGATATACATAAGTTGTACATAATTGTTACTGTAAAAAATGTATTGCACTTTTAAGGCTTTCATTTGAATCACCCGCGTATACTGTCATTTCTCCCGCGTACCATAAGAGAACACAATAGGCAGCATAGCAAAGGGATAGGAGGGTTAATATTTGTTGGAGTAGTCTGTAGAGCACGAAGCATGTTTTACATTACTAATCTACGAATGCTAGGGAAATACAGATTAATATATTTAGCGAAAATCTTTCTGACCAGTTATCACTTCGTAACACTGTAGGCACTAACTATCTAGTTGCACGTGACTCCTACACCTAACTTTTTTCCGTGTAGAATATCATTTTAACTTAATAGTTGGATGTCAGCAG
Organism: Platycnemis pennipes; assembly: GCA_933228895.1. Taxonomy (NCBI): domain Eukaryota; kingdom Metazoa; phylum Arthropoda; class Insecta; order Odonata; family Platycnemididae; genus Platycnemis; species Platycnemis pennipes. The sequence continues at coordinate 117,524,351 of OW121854.1, read as the reverse complement.
TGCACGAGCGGTGATTTTCACCTCCTGCCGCACACCATCGCGGTGACTCGCAAGGCATTACGTAGATGTAGATGTACTTTTTGACAGCAAGCTGCCAGAAGCTCGATTGGCAGATTCGAAACGAGTCGCTTTGAGCTCTTTCCCAAAGTGGTTTCTTTCAACACAGCTACGAGATAAGAGCTCGAATGTCCCATCGATAAAAGCGCCATTATTGGTCCACCTTAAATTACGAAAGTTCGACCTCAACACGGAATAATGGTTAAAACTTGATCGGCAAGCTGGTGGCCCTGCCAAGTAAACAACAAACTGGGGTCCGGCCTGGAATAAGCCGCGAAAACAGCTGCTGGGGTAGTCATAGGATAAATAACAGAATATAGTACACGTGCAGAGTCAAAGAAATCGCCACGCTCAAAAAAGAGAAACGATTTTAGCAGCTTCAGATAAACCCTGAACGCGTGCGCAAAACACCTTGCGGGTATTGTTAATGCGGGCATTTTAAACAAGGAGAACTAAAATAATAATAATATTTCTTTATATGTTTTCTCCTTGCGACACACCTTAACGTGGCTTGCAGGGTATTATGTAGATTCAGACGTATAATAATTGAAAGTCAGCTGAGAGTCAAATGAGGAAGGTGACCATCATCTGAGATAATTTGCGCCAATGGGATGAGGTGGGCAAGTGGTTAGAGCACCGGGTTTCTCGGGGGAAGGATGGAATGAAAGCGGCGTGGGCATCACCCTTCTAAGCGAAAATCGCCTTTGGGTCCACGGTTTCACGTCCCATGCGACGGACGGAGCACTGAACTTGGAGAACTCTCCACGCAACTCTCAAAGCAGGGAACAAATTGACACTAGGAATCTCGACCTCAGCCGGGAATCAAACTCGAGCCCTCGAGATATGAATCCACACTTTTACAAAACCAAATGGATCCCTTATGATACATTTTTGGAAATAGTACTAAATGAAAGAATCGTTTAGCGTTATAAAAGCATTGCATTAATCGTCCATACCAATAATAATATTTCTAGCGAGAATGAGTGGTAGCCCAACTCACATTTACTTTTCGCAACATAAACAAAAGACCACGAGGCTTGCCCAGTTATACGGTATAGGAAATTCAGCCTTGAGCAATGTTAGCAGGAGAGGGGAAGTGTTGACACCCGCAACTACGCATGCCAATGGCGCACTGTGGAATATGCACTGAGAGGCAGTTTCTGAAATGAAATAAAGATAGAATAAAATAATCTTCTGGCGGGATTTTTCTGATAGTGCATTTATTAATTATCTTCCATCCAACCGAACTAGAGTGGCAATGAATTCCTACAATCAAAATGGCATTTTTCCTCCGTACTATAAGAACAGAATAGGCAGCATAGCAAAGGGATAGGTAGGTGAAATATTTTTGAGTAGCCTGTAGTGCATGATGTATGTATTAACCCCTTAAACACTAAAGATACTAACAATCTAGTTGCATGAGACCCTATAGTTGCTTGTTTTCATGTTAGTAGTGCATGCTTGGTGATCTTCACCCCCTGCCACACACCCTCGCGGTGGCTTGCAGGGTATCATGTAGATGTAGATGTAGAGATGAAATTTGACTCTGATCTCTTCATTAAGGTTGCAATCCCATCTCCAGGTAACGAGTGGGCCAAGCAGAGCTGAGATTGATATACATGTACAAATATATATAAAATTGGACATAGAGTAGAATCCGCGGAGAGTCATACCTTTTCCAAGGTGCACCTCGATATGAAAAACGATTGCTGCTACAGGAGACGCCAAGGCTATGCATGCACCGGTGTCTACACTAACCCTACGTATCCCCGGGTGACCTTAACCTTTCACTTGCGACCCTGTGGAGCAGGTTGTTATGAGAATTACCATTATCGGTCGAAGCCAGAGGACAGCATCATTTCTATGTATAGTGTTCCCGATACTGATCCGTTCACAGGAAGCGAAAGGGGCTGGTGTAGGGGGGAGATAGGGTTTGCGAATTCCATACTAGTCTCAATTTGTTATCCCCTGGGTGGGAGAGGGGGGAGGGAGGAGGGTAGAAAGATCATAAAAAAATAGGCGAAACCGATTGAGCCAAGTTCTTTTTTTTTCTCGGGAAAACTTTTTATTTCGATCGCAGTGACCTCAATCCCTCCTAGCGAGCAAAGCAGTCGGATTGTTGGTTCGTGTTTAGTTCCACTCTCCCCCGAGAGACAGGCGACCCTTTCCTACCCCTCCCAATCTATGGCGGTGTAGGAAGGAGGCAATGCTCCAAAATATTCCCATCCCCATAAATTTTACCCATTTTTTTATCTTATCGAAGATCTAAGATGGAATATCTCTCAAGCATAAGTTTCACCTATTTCTACATAGTTTCATACAGTGCAACATTTAAGTGTGGGGCAGGGATTGACTCCAACCAGGCATGCATCATTGACGAGTAAACAATGAGATCGTCAGTTACACACACTACCAATATATGTCGCTGTAATAATTTAGTCAAGGGGACATGGAAAATTCTCACAAAACACTGCATCATTACTCAAATTAACAGAATACAGCCGAAAAATTGTACACAAATCATTCACCAATGTTCCACTTGTTTTAGGAAATGATGACTATGACTAGGACATCACCACTCGGTGATGACTGGATGCGTAATTTTTTCATTGTAAAAGTGTCGATAGATTCGAGGGTTAGATTTTGTGTGGTGGCTATTGTACACCCGTCCGCAATAAAAAGTTACCACATCACGACAATGGGGTGCCCGCCCACCTTCTTTAGGAGATAAGAAGACCGACCCTCCAGTAATCCCTTCTGCTAAAGACTGAAACGAGGGGGAGGAGGTTTGTTTTAGGTTAGAGCTTCCCCAGGCTCCGCCAGAGGAAAGCCGTGACGCAGCGTTGTCAAATCGCCGTCAACTCGGGACTTAGAAAAATTTCGGCTCTGAAGTGGTAACTTTTTACTGTGGACGGGTGTACCAGCAACCCATACCGACAATCCAGGTTCGCATTCCGGCAAAGGTGGATTTTTCATTTGTGTACCGGTCCTTGATTGAATGTTTTGTGGAGAGCACTGCGAGTTCAGTACTCCGTCCGTCGGATGGGACGTTAGGGCCGTGGTCCCCATGAGACAGGCAAATGTCTACTCCAGATTTCCGTCCACCCGTTCTCCTTTGCTTGAAAACTACTTTTACCCAGTAACCCAACTGTAGGCGAAAATGGCCTCCGTTGTCGGTCGGCTCCCCTAAATAACAACCACAATGTGCTAAACGAATTTATTGGCTCAGATTTCAGGTGGCACTGATTATAATTCCCTGGTCGAAGGCAACCGGGAAGAGAATATGGACTCCCTTGCGAACTCGGACCCCCGCAAAAGACTGCCCCTAGGGGTGTAAGAAACTGTCAAGATCATCTCTAATACGTAACCAAGGGGTCACGTGGTACAAACGCGAATGGTTTTCAAATTAAGTGTGTCTGAATCGTTTGTTTCAATATCATTAATTGTTTTCATTCGAGTTTTCCTCATCTGCCTCGACTACAGAGATCCCATACGGGATAAAACACAAGTGTAAACAATTTATAAGGTTGTAATCAGCGGTTTGAATGCACCAAAGTTGCGAACCATCTACATCTATATAATACCCTGCAAACTGCCAGAAAGGTTGTAGCTTTTACTTTCGGGAAATGCTGCGTGCGATTCATTTTCGACTCGACGTTTCACTCCTCCTACTTGGAGCTTTATCAAGAGAATCCCAGTTTCCCAGTAGGAGGAGTGAAACGTAGAGTCGAAAATGAATCGCACGCAGCATTTCTACAGCTACAGTTATAGATAAAAGAAGCTGCGAAAACCTTCAAGCAAAAATACCATAAAGGTTTGTGGCGGGGGGGTGGGGGGGGGGTGAATTCACACCAAACATGTGTATTACCATTACGTATCAAGCATAAAAAGGATTAGTAATAATACTCTAGTCTAAATTTCACAATTTAAAAAAGATAACAATAGCTAAGCAGACATGCAAAGACATGCTGTTAGTTGGGTTAGCGCAAAGTCCTTATATGTTTCAACATGCAACTATCTATGCTATCCATCGATGCACTCATATTTTTGCTGTTGGGCATATTTACAGCTATTCATATCCCTAATTGTACGAGGAAAGAATGACATTTTGAATCTGTCAGTTTGACAATCAGTTTCTCTAATTTTGTGATCATAGTCCAGTCTACCATAGTAAGTTGGAGTTCGCAAAATATATTTAACTCATCATTGAAAATATTGTGTCGGAATTTAGTTACGAGAAAAAGTTTATATTTCAGCTTATGCTCTGACAATGCTTCCTATTCTAGTTGATCTAATAGACTGGTTACGCTAATGTAGTTGTCATACCGTCCCTTTACAAATCTTGCAGATATTCGGGGCACACGCTCGAGCCCATTATTCAAGCCTATATCGTAAGGGTCCCATATACTGGATGCGTATTCCAAATGAGGTCTAGCAAGAGATAAGTAGGTAATTTCTCGGACACGATCATCACATATTCCCAGTATTCTTTTGATGGATCCATGTTAAAAGTTACAGAATTAGTGTTTGTACCACGTGACTCCTTGGCTACCTATTCGAGATAACCCCGACGGTTTCGAACACAACCCCTCTGGCTACGACACTCCTGTTCCGCCCACTCGACCCCCTGACCCTTCGGCGAAGCGGGCACTCACGCCGAATAAAAAGGTTGCGATTGCCGTCGCGGCCGCAGATTAAATAACGGCCAATTGGACGGACGGCGGTGGGGTTGTCTGCTGGCGGAGGGGCGACAGTGCCCATAGGGGACCTTGGTGCTCACGTCCCACCATTGGTGCGGGAGGTAGAGGGCATCTCTGCGCCGCTGCCATCGTTCCCGCTTTGATCCGCGCGGAATAGGTTTCGAACAGAATTTGTTTTCCCTTCAGAAAGAACAAGGGGTTAAGAAAAAGCCAATGGTTTACTAAACCCGCTTTCAGCTGAGACGTCCTTCTAATGAGACGGGCGCCATCCTGAGCGGTAGAGAGAACTGCGAAAATTCTCTTTCCTAATGTTGATAGGCACTTCCTCAAGAGTCTGACACGGAAAATATCTGGAGTAACATTTTAACTTTGGATTGCGCACTTCATATTTCACTCGTTATTATTCTACTGGAACCAGGCACGTAACCAGGGGGGGGGGGGACTTCTGGTGCTTCAGCAGCCCCCCGAAATTTTTTCTCCATAATTTTGTTGTTCTGATTTTAGCAGTGAACTTTACTAGTGAGAAGATATAAGTATGGGCACTGTAAAAGTAAACACCAAGCGCTGAAAACTAAGGGAAGAGATTTGTAACATGTAGGCATCGAATGGGCAAGGCTGATTTCTTTCAAGTGACGCAAGACTTAGTCCCCCACGAAGCAAATTTCTGGCTACGTGCCTCACTGGAGCATCATGAAAACGCATAGGAGCGTGATTCTATTAGTAAATATGTGACACTTGACCAAGCAAATGCGTCCTGTATTCGTAAGCGGACCATCAGCCTATCCATCCTGGAAATGAGTGTTTCGTTAGCGTTGCTGGTCATGACACTCGATTTTTTACCTGCCTGCTTACTTTAAATTAGTTCGAATATTTCTACCAAAATTGGGCCAAGGAGTAACATGTTCAGTAAAATAACCGATAAATCTATTTGAAACGGCACTTTCGTGGCCACGTCTAGGAATACTGGAACATAGGATCAAAATAAATTAAGAGTTCCTAGAGCTTCACGCGCTTGAGAAAGCTGTGAACAATTTACGCTAGGGACGGCCCCAAGGCCATGTTACAAGCTGAGCCTGAACTGCCTCTACGATTTATGGTCGGGAAGCATTCTCCACAGTTCGTCCACAGATACGTCCCCAGCGATCAGAGGCGGGAATCGACGGAGATAGGCCAGAGAGAAAACAGGATGAAGGGTTACGCAACGGCGCCCACGGAGAGTGACATATTTATGAATATTCTTACAAAATCGTGAGTTCCAAATTGACGGCGAAAAACCGGACTCTCCACGCTCATAAAGTCCTGGCAGTCGCGAGAATAAACATAGCGGCTTTGGAATTTCGTCATTATATTGACTCCAGCGGTTAGCGAAGCACCTCGCCACGAAGCACAAAGCGCCAAAAGATCATAGCAGAATAATTGTCCTCGCTGAATAATGGAAAGGACACTCGTGAGCCATATCCTCGGGCAGCGAGACTTCCCTCAAAGATGTGTGTGGAAATGCTAACTTTTCAAGATTTTGGAGATCGTGTGCCATTTTATCTTGACATTTCGGAATGGGCACACGATTTTATTCATGCGCCTTTGCGTGAAGCTAAGCAGGGTCTTCGCACATAAGCCTACAGTGAAATACCAGTGTACAAAGGACGTATGTGTATTTTACAAATGGATCTTAGGAATTTAAACCATATTCCCTCAGCTGTATCATGCATTTCCTTCGCACAAAATGCATGATCATTCTCGGAAAGACTCAAAAAGATTTATGGGAATGACGATACTTCGCGTTGTTCCTGTAGGATTACTTTACAACGGTAAGATGAAGATGCTGAGGCTTCATTGATAAATAATATCAGATTTGATGATTCACAACCGATATTTTTCGCGAACCATTTTCAAATCATATCATCGACCTCCCTCCATCACGAGTCCATTACGGAAGATAGGTATTTAAAAAAACCAAATGTAGGATTCCAAACTTTATCTTATAGCCTACATATGCAAATCACCCTGCAAGCTACCGCAAGGGCGTGCGGCAAGGGTTAGAAGGTAACCTGCCGCGAAAAGCACAGTTTGTTGAAGGAAGAAATAAGTGAAAAAAGAATATAAGGATATGATTATGCAGTGAAATTTTAATTTTGTTTTCAAGAATAGGCTTTGCTAGCGTTGTATCGTGTATTGTAAGGGACAAACGAGTTTTTGACACCATGTACCCGATACGGTGATCTATCGTAATAATCCGCTCACTAGATCCTGCTGATGTAGTGTGAGGGTAGATGTTATTCCTGATTATAATGAATTACAAGCATCCTTTTTGTAAATCTTACTTAAGTTAATTTTCATTGAAAAATATTCTGAATGATGATACTTAACCTAAATTAAATTAACCTAAAATAATGAGGTTTTGGGCTTCGGGAGAATTTGAAAATGATGCAATGTATTCTAACGTTAGTTTGAACGACCTTCACTCCCGACAAACCCGTTTTTTTTTCATGCCCTTGGTCGGAGACCTTCTTATTCAAGTTATATGCATGAATGGCGTGCTCTACTTCTTCATCGAAGTTTCTAAAAACGAATCCTTCCTATTAGTCTACAAGTTACCAAACTTCTCGGTATATTAATGGGTCTAGAGCGTTCTTGGGAGGAAGTAGTAGTCAAAATAACGTTTTATTCAGGTGAAGGATGTAAAGCATTAAAAAATTATTCCGTAAAAATTATACTCGGTCCAACATCTTCTTCGAACTTTAGTTTATCAAACTAAATTGAGAAAAAAACGTTTAAATAAATGTGCATTAGATGCAATGTTATTTCAAAGCATTTCAGAAGTAATACAATTTTAAGACTACAAGGAAAGATAAGTACCTACCTACTGGGTTGAAATTTCAAGATGGAAATTAAATCGCCAAAGATCGTCATTACAGAAATTCTGGTTGGATATCCAGTTCACAGTCAAACTTCATTTGTGACGCAACTTACTACGTCCACTTTAAAAACAGAATTCATTGAAATAATTTATAATTAATGTCAAGGCAAGAGTTTGTCGACCGTTTTCTTTTTACCAAAGATTTGGCCTCATTCATGCCGTCAATTTCACACGGCTCGGCTTCGTTTCCTTCTCTTCAAAAGCCCAATCTGGTGCATTCACCTAGATAGAAAACTTTCGCAATGAACACATGATTCCCGAACTGTGAGCACCTCAAGTTGCATTCCCGAGAAAAATCTTTAATTTCCTCAAGCTGGCTCGTGGGCGAGCTACAGATTTCACCCGTCAGTGTGAACTCATCCGGTCATTGCAGTACGCTGATTGATGCTTTTCTACCGGTCACGATAGATTTTCATAAGTGCCCTTGCTATTCTTTGTATTCCATTCATATATCCGCTCCTTTCTTTAGCTGTTTTTCTTCTCAGTTTGGTGCAATTCTGGCCCTTCTTAATACTAATCATGATATCTTTTATTTCTCTTCTTCGCCCTTCTTTGCCAATGGTTCCACCATCGCTTACGGCCTTCAGAATTTCATTACCTTCAAGTGTGTTTTCCTTGCACCTACTCCGCCTTCTTCTAACTTAAGTCCACAATCTTCTCTCCTCCCCAACTATGCTCAATACTTCTTCGTTCTTTCTCCTTTTTGCCCACCATACTTTTTCCATCCTTCCCCTCACCCACATTTCTAAGTCTTCCAATCTTCTTTCGTCATCTTTCCACACAGCATGACTTTGAATGGATCTTGGAGCCATTCAATGCCACGCCCCACATCAAACTCTTCATTAACCCTCCCTTAACATTCCTCTCTGTTCAAGTTTTCATCTGTTGGTTTATCTACATTTACATCTACATAATGTCCTGCAAGCCAACATTAAGGTGAGTGGCAGGGTGTGAATTCACACCAAACATGCCTGCTTAGTCGACGCTATTATTATCCTAGCATCGTTACTACTACTCAATCATTTGTACACTTGTTCTGACCCGGCAAACTGCTACTGGCGAGCCATTTGCGGCTTTTTGGTTACGTACAAGTGGCTTCTAACTAAAATCCAAAATGAAATTATAACTACTATAATCTCATTTATAAAAGAATATGTTAGCATTAGTAAATGATACCATCATAGTTTATTCGCTAATACGAACTTGGAATCGCCTATTGCCTTAAATTAAACAGAACTGTAACAAATAAGACGCGCAGGGACTTATTCTGGAAATGTGAACTCATTGCTAACACTTATTAAAACTAAGAAGAGAGGGATCGGATTAGTGTTGTGGCTAGTGCTCGCCTCCCATCTCGAGGGCCCGAGTTCAAATCCCGGCTATGACAGATTTTTCTTTGGTGTACCGGTACCCACTGGGGTCCTGTGTGGAGAGCTACGTCCATCTCCAGGTTCAGTGCTCCGTCCATCGGATACGACGTTACTCTGTGGCGCCTTTCGACGCCAAGTTTCTCTCCACGATACACCCATTTCCTAAAAAAATACTGTCGCTACCCAATTTCCCACTTATTCTAAATGGTGCAAATAACCTCAACTGTGGGTCATCTTCCCCGAATGCGAAATTTATCGTTTATAATTTTTCTTATTTTAATCAACACAATTAAAATAATTGTTGCTATACCTTAACTTGAAAGTGTTCTTGTCTACTAAAATATATTTTAATACACAAGATTATTTTATATGGCTCTCTAATATTTTTTAAATCGTGAGAGACAGGTTTAGGCTTTCACGTAAAACGAGGCCTACTCCTGTTCTAGCTGCACCTCCTTCAATATTTAGTTTTGACTCCTTTTTCCTTAACAATCTGGCCAATGCATGCACAATGCAAACGATATATCCCTGTAGCCCGCATGGGGAGAGTTCCTTAAAAACTCTAAGGCGGCAATGCAACCCTGGCGCGAACATTGGCCCAACTACCGTGGATAGATGGAGAGAGAGACGTGACCGAGGATGAGTGATGACGCTCTTTGAAAACGGCGACGGGTGGCAGCAGTGAGAAACCACCGAAGGCCAAACCAATTCGGGTTAACCTCCTACTCTGAGCAGCATGCGTTTCAAAAGAAAAAAATCCGAGGGAATAAAGAGAACGGAAGGAAAACAAACAGCAAAAACAATTTTATTCTGTAGTCTGAAGAAGATTCCGCGCGCCTATATTTTACAACTCTTTTTAAAAGACGTGACGACCATAAAGGAGCGTCGGCAACCGGGGATAAAAAGCGCAAGTTCAAAAGCAGCCATTGTGAAGCACAGGATCATCCCCTTCTATCCAGCGCTCTTGGACAACAGCGAAAACAGCGTCCGGGTGGAGGTTTGGAGCGGTTTGGCCATTAAAAGAAATATTCTGACCAGACGCGTAAAATCAGGCATTCCATAGTTTGGAATACAAAACCTAAACAAGTTACCGAATTACTGTGCAGGTTAGAATGCTAATGATCCACTGTCGGAATAAAAATTACGGATTCTCGTGTTTGCAGCCTGATAACTAATCAACAGATAGACCTACATGGCCGGCATAAAAAGTAGTCACATCAAAAATTTGCTCATTCAGTTAGACATTTATTCATACGAGTAAAAATTATTTAAACATTCTTCTATTCTTATGGCATTGAGAATAAAAAAGTACCGGTTTTGTTTCACCCAGTGCTTTGAAAATTAGTTAGCTGAAAACTTGTCGTCCGATGAAATCCGAACTTCAATACAAGTAGACATCAATAACTTATAACCATTTTCGAAGTTGCAGAGTTAAATCTTCAACAGAAAAAAAATTGTAATGGACTACCTAAATGTGCTTTTTTTCTTGACTGAAAAGTCACACGAAAGTGGGATTAGTCTCTCTGTGGAGCGTAAAAGATAAAATACTCGGATATATAATTTTCGATGCCATAAAGAACATCAATGATTTTATTTTCATAGTTATTTTGAAAAGAGTCTTTGTTGACTCTATGTTGGCGACTATACGGTCATCAGGGCGAACTACTAAGATGGAAGTTTAGTAGGATTGGGTCCCGATAATGGCAGGTTTTTTTTAGAGGATTCTCAACCACTATTTGAGCGCTACGTAGGGATAAATTCAAGTATAGTGCCACACTCAAAGAGCCCAGAGTAAAAAATGTGTACCCTTTGTCGTTTTTCATTAAGAGGATCCGATTTCGACGCCTGGATTCTTTTCTCTTTTAATTCCTCCCAATTAAAATCCTACCTCCACCGACCCACCAAGCAATCCTTACAGGTACCACCGGTCACTGCTTTAGAAAACAAAGTTGACTTAACACTATGCTCAGTTTTTCACTCATCGTCAGGCACGTAGCCAAAATTTGTTTCGGTGGGGAGAGGAGGGGGGGCTAATTGTAAGTCTAGTGTAGCGCAACTTGAAACAAATCAGCCTTTCCCGTCGTTAGGTGCTGACATGTTACAAATCTCTTCCCTTCAATTTCAGTGCTTGGAATTTACTTTCACAGTGCCCTTTCCTATCTCTTCCCACTAGTAATGTTCACTGCTTACCTTGTTATGAAGCAGTTAATTTTACCGGCCCCAGAACAGAAGTTCAACGCATACATATAAGATTGAAATGAACAATTACTAACCACACACATGTCAAACTGGTGATCACGTTTTAAGACACTTAACACTTGAATTATACCAGGTGTGATCCAGATCACCATGCCCAGATAAAATCAGAACGACAAAATAATTGGGAAAAGTTTCGGGGGGAGCTGAAGCCCCAGAAGCCCCCCCCCCCTGGCTACGTACCTGCTCATCGTATAACAGTATCTGATCTTCTTTCGCAACAAAATGATTAGCATAGAGAGAAATAAGAAATGTTGATGGGTGTCAAAGTTGGTATCTGTTATTCCCGAGGAAAAAATGTTTTCATTTCCTCATCTGCACCGATATTTACAAAGGGTATCAGCCATGCACTAAGTAAAGGCTCTTACCTCTAATACAAACGAGATTTTGCAAGACATAGCATGCAACAAAGTTATCAACTTTCCGGCTTTACTTTAGTCATTCAATGGCTCAATGTATATTTTGTGTGCATAGTGAGCAGTCTTTTAGCACGATTGAAATTCCACAGCCAAGCCGAGACGTGAGCGAAATGAATAACGAGATTCAATGGCTGAATATTAACGAAAATTAGCTCTCGGGAAATAGAATGAGTGGCCTTGGATGGTACCGCTTCCGTTGAAGACGCTCATTGGACGCGGCGATTAAGAGTGGTCAGAACAACCAGCCCGCAATAATCACTAATCACAAGCCATTATAAAGTAAGGGCACCCCGTGAATTAGGCGAGAGGTAATAGCAGTCGGACAACAGGCAATTTCTCCCAATGCCTTGATTTTGTCTCGCTGGCAGAACTTCAAGTTTCCGTGATAGACGTGAAATCTTTTCGCTTATGTAGTTTAGCACTACATACTTTCACTATTCAACTCTTTAATAGTTCTGGACACATCCAGAAACGAGAAGCAAGATGTGAAAGTAATTACCAAGCACTGAAAATTAAGGAAAGAGATTTGTAACATGTCGACACCGAACGGTCAAGGTTGATTTGTTTCAAGTTACGATTCGTTAGACTTAGCCCCCTCCAAAGCAAATTTCTGGCTACGTGCCTGCCCTGCGAGCCACCGTGAGGGTGTTTGGCAGGGGGTGAAAGATTACCATATATGCAACTAGCAGGTGCTATGTCACCGATGAAAGATGATTAGCAATAGGCTAAAAATCAAGTTTTTTGCGCTTATTTTGCAAGCATGTAGTAACTATGATGGCAAAACATCTAAGTGTAACTGTTTTCGACATTTCCTTTGGCATGCAACCCCATGATGATGAAACCTTCCCATCTAGTTTAGAGTTCATACAGTGCCGGTCCCATATAAATAGAATGATATTTTGAAACTGGAACAACTTTATTTATGAAAGTCTGCTTTGTATCGAGGTATTTTAATTAACAGTGAAGTCGAAAAAATGTTTACAGCATGAGCAATCGTCACCACTATACTTCTACATACACACATATTACAACCTTTTTGCCCTAAATATAAAAAGTTCGTCGGGCAGTAGGTTTCTTATTTCTGGAAAATGCTCTGCTAGTAGGAAGATCCCCTCATTGTCTTCCATTTCTCTCTTAAATACTACTTTTGGTAGTTTTTAACCAACATCGATTGTCGAATAATATATGGCAGCTTGAGTGGCAATACCGTTTCCGTTTTTCTCGAGCCAGCAGATTTCCTTAAAACAGACTAGTAGGCAAGTTTAAAATGCAATCTTTTGATTCCAGCTTAATTTATAGCTCTCAGAAACTATACTAGGATATCCTTATCTTTGATATTCACCTTTTTACTTGAGAATCTCATTTCTTTCGGCCAAAAATCGATACCGTGATTTATCCTATGCATAGAATGATGGGATTTATGTTCATCTACAGGAATCTAGGCATTTTACTGCATTAGATGAGCTCTAGGCCGAGGTAATTGCTTGAATTCAGCCGCATCGAAAGAGACAACGACCTATATTAATATGATATCCATTTACCAATACTTTTTAACAGTGTGCAGGCTAGATCTGATGGGTAAATAAAACAAATATTCCTCCCGAATCTGGCGCCCACTAAGGATGTGACAGGAGGGTCAATTGAAATTGCACAATAATAATTTTAAAATAATCTTTTATTAACGAGAAAATCCCGCGCAGTTACCGATCACGAGCGTTAATACTTTAAACCCCCCCCCTGCCACACACCCTCGCGGTGGCTTGCAGGGTATCGTGTAGATGTAGATGTAGATGTAAAACTAGTGAGTGCGATACTTTCCTCATGTCCAACAGTGGTTCCAGCTGTAGCAACGTCACTTAATAGGTGTCGTCTCCAGCTGAGGTTTCAATCTCCTCTCATGTCTTACCCTCCTCTTCCACAAGTTCGTCGCACGTAGGAAACTACGGTATAAAAGCGGAGAAAAACCCTTAAGCATCGTCCGGTAGCAGATATGACGTATGGGATCAATGGATCGCGTGTCCATCGGGAGAAGAGGCGGTCGGTGATTCCCGGGACGCAGTCTGCTTCGATGTCCGGTCGCGTTTCTCTATCTTCGGCATCATAAGGAGACGTATCCGTAGGAAGTTCATTGACACCACTGTCATGAAGTTTGAGAATTGAGACAAACAACATATATGAAAAGCCAGAGAAAAATTTTTTGCCGAAGGTTTGAGTCCTAACATTCCCAAAAACCCGAATCTAGCCTCATTGTCAACAGTAAAGAGACATTCGTATGCATCTCCCCTTGTAACCTCTTTTGTTTCACCTGGCCTAAAAGTTACTAAACAATATTCTTATTTTTGTAAAGGCCCAGGCATTAGTCCAGGCAGTAATTATATGTTTACATTGGTTTAAATTATATTTATTGTTCCGATACCGACTTGGAGCTAACTCCATAGCAAAAGTTTCTCCTCTAACTTCTTCCCTTCCGCACATATTTCACCCATTCACGAAAACTGTTAAAATTTCTTAACCCAATTTGCACTTATTATATTTCTCCCTCCCGTTGAATTTCAAAGGGCACCTTCAGCTAGTTATCGATAATATCATTAGTCTTGGAAAAGCGATATTTCTCGTCCTTCTTCCTCTTCGCGTGATATTTGGAAATATCTCAAGGCGATGATGGCACATAGATTACTGAAGTAATTTGATGAGTTCCCAATTACATAAGTAAGTTGCATTATTCATGCACTATAAATATACGAATAATGAAACTAATCTCTTCTTAATAAAATTCAAACAATCAAAACTCGTGACAGGTGAAAGGAACTAACCAAATATCCGGAGGACCTGCGAATATTTCCTGAGTATTGGTCCCGTAGCAACTAGAATAACCCCATTTCAAGTTAACGACCTTACACAGCCCACAAGATGATCGTTTTGTTGGGAGAAAATAAAGAGATTACACCTCAATCCAGGAAGTGAGAGATTATTATCCGGCAGTCTCCAGGAAATCCGGCAGAGTTGGTAACCCTGGGTCTACCTACCTAGAGGCATACCTTGGGAAGCAGGAGCGTAGTACGTAAAATCAACACTTTGGAAATAATCTTCGGATAATTAGCGGTTGGCTGATTCTATAAAAATTCACATTGGGCCAATTCTGGTCCCGTGTGACTTTAATTTGGTTCCCTAAACTAAAAATTTCTATAGAAGACCTTTTGAGTCTACTTAGAATATTACTAAATTCGTCAAGGAAGCTGAATGCCATATCGGAAAGTGCCTGAAAAAAGTGCTTCGGTGACAAGATTATTTGTTGGAATTTGAGCATTGCTTTTATTGGAGCCTATTTTGAGTAAAAAAGTAAGTTGAGTAAGTTTAAGTGAAAAAGGCGAAATAAAATAGTAGATATATACAATGTAGGGCGGATCGGAAAAATCGATTTTTCGCGGAGAAACTTGGCCCTCTGGAAAAAGTTGTCAAAGTGACTCAAAATGAGGCCAGAAAAATTTGAGACCTCTAGGTCAACCCTAGACCCTCGCGCCGTGGCCATTTATGGGGAGGGGGGCTGAAAATGGAAAAAGTCATATTTTTACAGCGGTTTCCCATGTATTTTGCCGAGTTGCGGCCCTTTAGGGCAAAAATTTCGTCCATTTGTACGTATCTGTAGCCGTTAAGCCACAAATTGTCTATTTTGAGTGCGCGGCCGCGCGTAATTATGCACCACCCACGCAGTGTCGCGGCGCAACGGTCAGAAGGCCGCTCGCGCGCCTCCTGCCGGCTCGCGGCTCCTGCCCGGTCGCCGCGAACGCAGCAAAACTCATCACGGATGCGTCTTCCGTCGTTGGTCTCATTAATATTAGATAATTAAACAATTTACAGGGAATAACAATTACGGTAGAATTGTATGAAAGTAATATTACCCTACACACTATAACTTTTTTTCCTGTCTCGTCGACATAAACGAATTGACGTTACCGACTTTTAAAGAAGTGGTAAAATATTTTTTTTATGTTCGCGACGCATTGAGATATGAAAGCGCAGGAAGGGAGCCTACGGCTTATCAAGTAGTCTGGTGGCCAAAGTGTCCGCACTTTGGAGACACACCTCTATTCCAATCATTCCGGAGCGTGGTGTGATTAAAATGATTATACGGTACCATACGACGTACTACGGCTTAAGAAAAAATGCAAGCAAGCCTATGAAAGGTGCGAAATCGACACAAAATTAATGTATTTTTAAAAGATTCCCAGAATCTATGTGATTCTTGTGCGTGTCAGAGCCTAAGAACTAGCAAGTGTAAATTTAGAAAGAGAATAAAGTTCTCCCAAATGAAGCGGTATTTTTGAGGGATCAAAGAACAAAACGAAAGATGGTATCCGGTTGATTGGATGCCTCAGAAACTCGACGGTTAAAGAAAAACCTCAGGAGAGGATCGTCGGAGAGCGTCGACTCAAAATCTTTAATTCTTGATGAGGTAAAAAGTGAGCATCAAGAATTATTTTCCGCTACATCTCGAGAAAACTCAACCAACGAGGAACCAACCGACTTAGACCTCAAATTTCTTCATACGATTAGGAATGAAAATCAACCTGGACCTCCTTCGGGGCAAAGACGTCTTCAATTGCCAACTGAGGCGGAGGTATGTGCAAGTACCGGTGACATGTCCCTCAGAGCAGCAGCAATGATCGTCAGTGCAACTGTATCCGACGCAAAGCTCAAAACTCCGGAAGACAGGTGAAATGTAGTGGACCGGCATTACTTACGAAGACAGAAAAAGAAGATGCTAGATTCAGTAAAAGCAAAGACAGATAAATCAAAAAATGCAATTGAAGGTCTGTATTTGGACGGCAGAAAGGATGAAACAATTAAACTGGAGAAAATAGGCAAAAGGACGTATCAATCTAAGGTTAGGGAGGAACATGTCTTGTTTGTTGAAGAGCCAGGCTCACAATTTTTCGGTTTTGTCTCCCCCACAGGAGGATCTGCAAGAAAAATCACAACTGCAATTCTTGATTTTTTTGCGAAAGAAAATATTGAACTTTCACATTTAAAAGTGATTGGATGCGATGGCACCAAAGTGAATACAGGTCAGGAAGGAAGCATCATCCGTTTGCTGGAAGCAAAACTCCGACGTCCCTTACAAGGGTATATTTGCCAATTACACTTGATTGACTTAACACTGCGGCGGTTGGTAGAAACATTAAACGGGCAAACTAAGGGTCCAAATTTGTTTGCAAGACCTATTGTCTCCACCCTTCAAGACTGCCACACTCTTGATATCATACGATTCGAGCCAGTTCCAACAAAATTGTCCCACGAAGAAGACTTGAGATTGCTGAGCAGTGACCAGCAGTATCTTCGGGGAATTTCTAATACTGTGTCCAAAGGATTTCGCTCGGAAAGTTTGGCCAGATAAACTCCAAAAAATGTGGCTCATTCTCGTTAGCTCACTACGGCCAGCCGACAACTGAGGCTATACGTGTCCAAAGAAAATTCATGCGCTAATTTATAAAATCTAGTGTCATTCAAAAAGTATACGCACCTGTCTGGTTTTCAGTGAAAAAAAACATTGTATACACGAGGGTGCTGTACATTTATGGAAATTATTAAATTGATCAAGATATCTACCAGTAGATCTTAAAAGAGTCATTGATCCTGTTATTCAGAGAAACGGTTTTTTCGGGCACTCAGAAAATTTACTCCTCCCAATGATTGCTAGAAATGGAGAGGAAGTGTGCAGAGATGCGTGGAAAATAATCTTAGAGGCATGAAGAAATACGCGTGCGACGAAAATCGTGAAATTTTGAGTTAACAGATTTTAAATTTGATGCAGAAGACTAAGCTGCTGATAAAATGAGACGAGAACACCGACTCGTGCTCTATCACATCTCACGACTGAAGAAATTCGAGAATTACATCAGTAATGCTCAACTGTGGAACGCAATTGTCCTTGTCACACAAAAGCTTGCGCTCTTGAAATACCTATTTGTAAAAGAGGTAACCCAAGCTTCATTGGTATCCGCAACAACGAGAGACAATAAGAAATACTGAAAATTCTAGAAAGCAGAACCAAAATGCCAACCTTCAAAACTTAGTTTCAGTTCATGCTGTGATATAGTGAGTAAGTTTTACATTTATCTGCTTGACTTCAAAAATAAAGAAAAAATCGATAATGACCTTTAGTGTTCAATAAAAATAAAGTATAAATACGAATACTTGCACACAGGTAAACCGACTGGTAATACAAAATGACCACTTTCTTATTTTTTCGAGAGCATATAATCTGATAAAGGAAATGCGTTCCTCTATTTTATGAGTGGGAGTGTGGGCGGGGGAGTTCATAGTGCAGGTACCTCAACGTGGTGAGCTCTAATAACTACTTTAATTATTTTTCTATTCTTTCTCCATACTGAAAATTCATAGTAAAATTAGGCTAAACTCGGGGAGTGTTTCTTTACTCCCCGAATGATGACGGTGTGCTTTGTATTACTTTCATACAGTTCTTCCGTAATTGTTATTCCCTGTAAATTGTTTAATTATCTAATATTAATGAGACCAACGACGGAAGACGCATCCGTGATGAGTTTTGCTGCGTTCGCGGCGACCGGGCAGGAGCCGCGAGCCGGCAGGAGGCGCGCGAGCGGCCTTCTGACCGTTGCGCCGCGACACTGCGTGGGTGGTGCATAATTACGCGCGGCCGCGCACTCAAAATAGACAATTTGTGGCTTAACGGCTACAGATACGTACAAATGGACGAAATTTTTGCCCTAAAGGGCCGCAACTCGGCAAAATACATGGGAAACCGCTGTAAAAATATGACTTTTTCCATTTTCAGCCCCCCTCCCCATAAATGGCCACGGCGCGAGGGTCTAGGGTTGACCTAGAGGTCTCAAATTTTTCTGGCCTCATTTTGAGTCACTTTGACAACTTTTTCCAGAGGGCCAAGTTTCTCCGCGAAAAATCGATTTTTCCGATCCGCCCTAATATACATGGAGCATGGAGGGTGTTTATTGCCGTGTCGATACTGGTGTGCGAAAGAAAAAGCGAAGGGAAAATTCAACGAACTCTCCAAGGGGCAAAATAACGAGACGTTTATTTACGAAGCGGGAACCCTCGAAGACTCGGCGCGGCGCGCTATTTCCAGATGGGATAATTAAAGCACCGCGCAAGTGCGCTGTTGAGCACCAAACTCATTGACTTCCCCATGGGATAAGGTTGAGGATCTTTTCGTCTTTATGACCCGTCATTTTTGCTGCTCGCTGGCACGCTCTCTGATACATATTCTTTTCAACCTGAGGCCCTTGGCGCCTGCGAAGAGCATTCCGCCTTGGAGGAGACGCTCTGTTATGACCAGGGTGGGGCATCTCACATTCCATGAACATCTTAGAATGCACCGGCAACTCTCACGACGCGGAAATGCCCCGACAAGAGGTTACAAGAGGTTACGAGAGGTAAAAGATATTCCCGAGGCATATTGTCGTGTAATGTTCTCTAAACGGGTCGTTCACCAGATTCAATTATCAGCGGAATATCTCACTGCGGCTCCAATTTGGGGCGTTTACTCGGAACCGAAATCGCAATTTTGTGCACGAAATTGTTAGATGGAAACGAAAAAAGAATTTTAGTGAAAAAATTAATCTTCTAACCACAATCATTCACTCATAAATCAAAATAAGCAAAAGGTGACGCCCACCGAAAAAGCTGCTGTGATTACATTGACGTCATTTTCCTCCCGTCCTTGACTGCTCTTATGGGAAGGGAAGGGAGTGGAGGGGGATTCTCGGAAGGTCTGCTCGCACAGATCCTGTCGCAATCGCTCCCATTGAGAGATCCAGCTGTGTCCCCCCCTTTGCGATAAGGCGAAGTAGCTTCGCGGGCTCAGTTGTGATTGGACGAAGTCGATATACGTCAGAGGTTGCACCACACCCACTTTTCCGAAAGGGTTAAAAACATCAGTTTTTCGCCGCTTATAACTCGAGAAATAATTTACGGATCAAAAAAAGGAAAAATACGGGTCTTTTTATTTTACAAACTCTATCATATTCGGCAATAAAAAAATATGGTAAACGACCCCATTCCGCAATACACTGCATTGACGGTGCAGTTGCCCTTGGCCCATCTTCGGAAACTAGACTGTTGATATCAGAATCAGCAGTTTGGTGAGAAGTTCAAGGGAAAAATTAAAGATTGCTTAAAGGATAACGGCATCGTAAATCACGAAACCACCGCCTGGATTCGAAGTAGTACTAAGCCACGTACACACACTTTATTAAAAGCAAGGAATTTGCAAATTCAAAATAAGGAGCGATGTTCACGTGGCCGAGGGAAGAATCTTATCGAACACGACAGCCGTAAAAGAAAACGCACTTGAGAGAGAGGTGCGGGCATGGAGAAGATTTGTTGGGTGGGAAGGAAGGCGAAAGAGGATGTGATAAGAGACGGCAGGGGAGGAAAAGAATTCGATTGAGGAAGTTAGGAGGAGGCAGAGAAACCGAACGGAGAAAGTAACAAGGGGTGATAACAATGGTGGGCGAATTGACGTTGTGGATTATTGGCATCAATCAAAAATAAAATACACTTTTTTATATCCCACACTATTGCAATCATTATCCACTCGACCAATTTAAACTCTTCAAGTCATTACCAAAAATAGAATAACGATGTTATATATGGGAAGTATATTGGGTAAGCGGGGCAGAGAGTGGATGAAAAAGGATAGACTGGATACTCCGAGCTGAAGAAGGACATCATATGAAATGCATTTAGTGTTCCGTGCAAGACTTTAATTTTCATCCAAAGCCAACATAGCTGGTGGATCTCTGATGATGATGACTTGATATGGGCGCTGAAATACAAAGCCAGATGCGGATACATGTGTGGGGGTATAAGAATTATCTCACTTTAAAAAAACAGACGAAGTGGCATATCCCTTGCAGATTGTGTTCATGCTTACGTGAGGGACTTTAGCATGCATATGAAATAATGCAATTTAGTTTTATAAATATATTTCAATGTCGCAAAAGAAAATGTTTTCACTCCTTAGTAACGAAATACTATCGATACTTTTCCGGGGCTCCTAGTTTTAGGTAGCAACTAAATATAACACCATTTCCATTTATATCGGTATTTATGTTTTAAATTAAGAAATAGCAAGTAACAGCAGGGAATGGCTGAAAACTTCAAGGAAAGGATAACTTTACCTACATGAATCGATGAATCCAATTTCCTCATTTTGGAAACATAAGCTATTCATCTTCAATCCCGAGCACAGAAAGTCCGTTTTTGGGGAGAATTCAGAAGCAATGGAAGAAGCAATCCTTTCTCCTCTAATGTTTTCGGGCAATAAACCTATACCTTTCAGCAAGATAAGAGAACAAAAGCTACTCTTAGACTGCGGTGGGTTCCGCGCTATTCAAAAACCCGGAAACCATAAAATTAAAAATAGCCGAGCCGGAACGCGAAGGGAGATGGGTTGCAGAAACACGACGAATCTCCTGAATTATGTAGTTAGGGTCAGGAAAGGAAGGAAAGCAAAAATCGGAAAGTAGAACGAAAAAGGAAGAAAGGAGAGAAAAGACATAGGGGAAAGAGGAGGAATTTTAGGAGCGGAAGGTGGGGAGAAGGTATTAAAAGGGGAGATTGGAGGGGGAGGGGGTAGTATAAGCTCCTTCTGCGTGTTTCACCAACCCTAAGCCTCAAGAGACCTCCGCCCCCCGCACAGACCGTAAAGGCAATTGAAATAAACAGCCTCCCTCCTCGACCACACAAATCCCCAACAATCCCCGGATTCCTACACCGGAAAAAATACACTGTCGCCGGTGCGTCAACAAGGTGATTCCTCCGGTCCCAACACCGCTGTCCCCCTCAGCCTCCGTCTGGACCCACCCAGCAAACACATCGCAGCCTCCCGAAAAACTCTCCTAAGATACATGACCACCTTCGTAACCTCCCACTTCTCCTCTTCTCCCTCAAAAAGACAAAGAAATGACGCAGAATAAAGGGGAGGTGACAAATAATGGTGAATGGGATATTTAAAGGAGAGTGAGAAAGTCCGAGAGAATTACGAAGAAGGAAGGTAAATTGGCTGACGAAAAAAGACACATTGAAAAGAAGGAGGATGAATCTTAACACAACCTGCACTTAAACTGAGTCACACACCCAGGTTTCAAAACCACGGCCTCAAGTATAATTTAGATATCTGCGCAATGTGCAATTAGGATTGTTTAATAAATGAAGGAGCTCTCCACTTGATTTTACTATCGGCTAACCTCTTTATATATTAAAAAGGCCTTCTATTTTATATCATTCACTACTTACTTGCTCTATATATTTCATATAAGGTCTTCCTTTGAATTAGTGATTTAAATGAATAAAAATACTTAATGTCAGCATTGAGTGACATCATGCTCAACAGCGAATGTTATTCCCAAAAAGTTATATTTAAATATGCTGCTTTTAAAGGCCATTCGACCCCGTGAATAGAATGTCATATTTTTGGTAGGGGGAAATTGGTGGGATATGGCTTTCACGAGGCGATAGGAGAGATTAAAGACGCATTAAAAACCTAACGAATGTTGAACAAATTCGGCGAATGAGAGATATGGGGGTGAGGGATTCGGGAGGGAAAGAATAGCCATTGTAGATTCCATATACATCCACATCTACCTGTAAGCCATCATAAAGGTGGGACCCCCCTATATTCCAGACCACCGGCAGGGATATAGGGGGGGGTGAAAGCCCGCTAAGGGGAGAAATTAAAAATTAGGCATGAGACCTTTCGTGATTGGATGCCTCCGACAGTTCTGAACAGCATGATAGACAAAGGCTCTTTGAAAAGGAGCTTAAATCTGACGAAACACTGTAGACTGACTGCACATCCCCAACTTGACTCTCACCTCTGTATCTGTAGAAGTATCTGTATGCGCCCTTCATCCCAAGAAGTTCCTCCTAAAATATTTTCCAGCTCCATTAACGCATGTGAAGTGTTAGGGATACCTATAGCATATATACGTTCAACTACTTTAATTCAACGTCCTTCAACGGGTAATATTGTTTATGTTCTAAAGCTTCAATACGTTTTCCATGGTATGCAGAAGAGTATGTCTCACGAAAAGTGACTCTTAAAATGATTTTTAATTTATGAAGAGTGTACGCAATTTAAATGCCACAGCTTGGAAAATGATCCTGACTGTTCGATAAAAAGTAGTTACGGCGCTAATAAGTGTGAAATTATAGAAACTGAAAATCTTAATCGACTATGATAAATATTTCTGACCTGAGTTATGAGGGATGAAAGGGTGTTTGAAATACATTGGATTTGTCTTTCAATACCTTATTTCATAGGGATCTTTTCCATTGTACTTCATACAAAAAATAACGCAATTCAATACTATTAAGAGCATCTCACCCTTCCATACTCGTTTCGGGAGGATATTTGAGAGGGAACGAAAAAAAACGACTTGGAATGCAGCGCTCCGCGATTCAGAGGCGCGAGCGTTGGGGAAAGATGATCCGCCGTATTGATACGTCATCATCTTCCGGATACGCTGGATGCGAGAGCTACATGCAAAGGAAGACAGAGAACAGCTTTGTGTAAAGAGGAACAAAATTAATCCTAAGCCAAAGAAAATCACAATTTTTGCGAGGAAACTTCAGAGTATTCAAGTATGTACATTATTCGATTATTAATATAGAACGTTTCCACGAACTTGAAGCAGGGCTCAACAGAAATTTAATATCATTAATTCACAATTTCCTCAAGGATTTTCCAATAACATTACTCTATGCCTAAATACAAAACCATAAATCTAAATTTTAGAGGTGGGTCGAATCCACTTTTTCCTCGAATCCGAATCCCAAATCGAATCCAACTAAGATTTGAATCGAATCCCGAATCTACCTTTCCGTTTATGAACATTGTGATGACAGGCATGTTTCCTTTTCAAATAGTTATCATGCAAAGCAAAAGTGAATGCATGTGCAGTAAGTGTTTGTTATATCTGCAGTTTAATAAACAACATAACACTACAAAAAAATCAAAATCGAATCTGACCATATTATTAATATTTATTGCTGAAAAACCAAAACAAATTGACTCATTCAGGATACACTAATGTGTTTCCGACAAAATTATGCATTTTTCATTTTGTTCCAATTTAAGCATAGAACAAAAGAAATTTCACATGATCACTCAGTAGTTGAAGACTACCTACATTTAAAAAAAATTTTTTTTTCTTTAAGATAGTATACATTATTTCTGTTTGACCTTCTCTAGCAGTAAAAAAAATTCTATATTATTTTAAAATATCGACCTATGTTGGTAAACCCCGTATTAACACTAACGACTGCATTGTGCCTGCCATCTTACGGCAAATGGAGAGCTATCTCCGCCAACGAGTTCACAAGCGAAATTCCTCATGCATTTATCTACATCTAAATCACATTTTTATGATGAAAATTGCATCTTACGCTTTGATGCAGTAAAAATTGACGTGTTTAAGAGAGACAGTGAAAACGATGAATTATG
Source organism: Platycnemis pennipes (assembly GCA_933228895.1). NCBI lineage: Eukaryota > Metazoa > Arthropoda > Insecta > Odonata > Platycnemididae > Platycnemis > Platycnemis pennipes. The sequence continues at coordinate 117,500,127 of OW121854.1, read as the reverse complement.
TGGTTATGGCAATGAAGGTTACAGTAATATTCTTAAGAAAGCTTTAAAAAAGGTTTGATAAAATAAAATTGCTCTTTGGAATTCAAACTGGATTCGATCGAATCCAGCCAAAAATTTCGAATCCTCGAATCCAGTAAGATTCGGTGGATTCGGGGGGTTAGGTGGATGCGAGAACTTATCTCTACTAAATTTTGATATAAGGATAATTCTACCGTTATTGTCACTATTTTTACGACAAGGTCTCAGGAAAAACCATGTAATAGTCAATCATACTTGGAGAAAAGGTTACAGCACTGCAATATCCACATAGACGTTTAATAGGCACGACCATCATTTCGTAGGCTGGCTACATCATCAGGTTCTGGAAGATATTAACCTTTACTCTAAGTCACAATTTTTATCTGTAATTCAAAACTGCATTTTTAAAAGATGATCCTTCAGACTGATGGCAAAAATTTCATTCCAGTCCTTGAGGCATTCAGCGTAATCGGTATATTTTGCTGCAGTGATCCATGAGTTGGGCTGCCAAACTATTTCATAGATAGTTCGAGATCAAGTACGTATCATATACGATGTAATTTTAAAGGGAGGTAGTTTTGGCGATCGAAATCTGCACCTCGGGTACAGAGGAATGGATATACAGGAGAAAAGTGAATATTGATTTGCTGTTATTAAGAATCCACAGCTGAGGTTTTTCCACGCTGAGGAGATGTGAGTGGCTGTGTATTGTTCGGTTTTTAGGGATGGAAGGACTGATATTGAGAAATCCGGCCTCAGAATTTACCTATCCTATACGAAAAGGGACCCACTCTCAGAGGACTCCAGATCTCAGGATCACTAGTAAAACCTCTGGTTTTACTAGTGATCCTGGTAAAAACTGGAGCTTGAATCACTTTGCACAGGAGGAATGGTTAGTATGTAGTCACCACAAAAATATAATCACCCAGAGACGTAAGCAGGGGAAGAATTTAGCAATTACGATCAAGGCAAAAATGGAATCAATTAGTGTTTGTCTTGATAGAGAAGAGTACTGAGGAAATTGTGAGGCAGTATAAGTGGACAATGCAAGCAATTGAGAATAATAAGATAGGATCTGGTATATTAAGCTGTGATCGAAAGCGAGTGCTGAACAAGGAGTAAAGAGGGGATGACAAGGGGTTTTCAATGAGAAAAATAAGGGTTCCAGGACAAAAGAGTGAGAAGGAAAAGGGTCATAAATTTTCGAGAGAGAGAAAAAGAGCGTAAAAAAAAGTCCATGAAAATACTTCTTAGCTCTGTATAACTCCAATATATTTTGTAATAACAATACGAGCTAAAATAAAGACCAAAGGTACCACGAGGTAAGAACGACTGCTATCTTAAATATGTGAATAGTGTGTTTTTCTCGACAAAGAACTTAATGCTTGTCAAATCCACCCTTTCTCACGTAAATGACCTCGGTTTGAGATTTTTTACATTATTAAGGAGTGGCATTATTATTATTTTCGAGGAAATTGAACAAAACTCCCGCCTAAGCAACAATTGAGGCTAAAAGCGTTTTCCTCAATCGAGAAAAGTGCTACGTCATTCATGGATGGAGCTTGTGAAGACGCGAGCACACACGACGCCCTACTGGCTAAAAGCACCCATATATTATGCGTCCCTCATAGCGTGACTGATCAGGCAAACGTTTGATAGGCTCGTCCGACCTGGGTACGAGTTCTTCTTGTTCTTTGGTGTCCTCTCCGCAGGATCATGAGCAGGGGAGGCCGGGGAGAATACTGCGGCGCCTGCAAAGTCTTTGTTGGAAACCCACACGTACCCTTCCTTCCCTGAAGCATCTCCCCGTCCCCATCTTCCCGTTCTCCTCGTCTTCCGACATCCTCCCTTTTTCTATTCATCTTCTCTCTCGTCCTTTTGGCCCGTCTTATCCTCTTTCTAAAACCCCCTCCCGCCTCCTCCTTTCATTCCAACTCGATGAAACTCCTTCCTCCTCCGGGGCCATCCGGACCCAATCTACCGAATTCAGGCGTCTCGGAGAGGGAAAATAAATTTCGAAAGTCTTCCCTTTTTGGAGAGGTTCCAGAAGGGAAAATATACATATAGGGTCTTACGACAGAGCAATGTATCGACAACGCTAACCAATGCCCGAGCGATGTACGGTCGCCACTCAATCCATTTAAAAACTAACAATGTTACACTGATTAACTTGAGATTTATACCTGTCCATATTCAGTTCAATATTTAAGTCTTCGATTGTGATACAAGTTTAACAATTGAGAAGAATAAAAACCAAGGATAAAAGCTTGAATTGGTGCATTACTCGGGCGAACTTTGAAATATTAACGTTGACAACACCGCTGATACAGTCGGTTGCAAAGATACCAACTGTAAAGTCGTCTATGTTGGGCAAACAGGACGTGCTATCGGGTAAAAGAACATCAGCGCTGTTTAATGAATGGTAATGAAAGTTCCCAGTTCGCCAAGCATTTAATAGAAGAAGACCAAAAAAGTGACTTCATCCCAAAAGTCCTTCATTCACAGGATAAGGGCCACAAGTTGGACTATATGGAAAACCCTGAAATTATTTTGTATTCCAAAAAGTCTAATGTATGTGTGCTGAATGATATGCTCCCTTCCCAACCTCTTCTCCTAACCTTACCTTTTCTCCCCTCCCCCTCCCGTAATACAATTCCTAACAATGCTCGCTCAAATGTCCCCGCTTCCCCACTCCCACCTTAGACCAATCATACACTTCCCGCACGTTGACTCCCTCCCTATCCCCTGCCCCCTACCGCCCTTCTCACTCAATTCTGTATATAAAGGGCTCGTGATGTACCATTGTCACCTTGATAATGACTGTGTAAGTCGAAACCTAGGTCGGCAATAATAAATCTGTGGAATTATACAAAGTGTTTTATTTACGTTGTCAAAATACTATCTAAATAAAATGCGATTTGCAATGTGGAATTCAATTGAAGACGGTATTCAGAAAATAAGTTATTTATGTTTCATGGATTCCACCAGTTTATCAAGGACAACAACCATATAAAATATTGAGTATATTATTTCAAAATCATCTGAGCATCTTCTATGTGTAATAATTTCATAATAATATTTAATGATATGCAGAAAGTTATGACAACAGCAGCACATTTCTTACTTGCGCGGTAATCATCCAATTTCTGAAGTTTGGGACAGAAACTTTTCCTGCAAGGGAAAGCTGGAGTGGAAAAACGGGCTTCATGGGCTCACTATTTCATAAAGCATAAGTTCACTATGAAAGGAGTTTGTTTCGGCTAGTATTTCCACAAGTTTTAGGGCTAGGAGAGTACACCAGTTTTAAACCGAACGCTATGGCAGACTGACACCATGCCACCATATGTACATCTTCGTGCATTCGAACACAAATGAAACCTCTTTCGACAAAGAAAATGAGGCAATAGCACTAGAAATAAAAGAGCTGCGGGAATAGCAGGATTTGCTTTTTAGGTGCTCCAAGTAATAGCGTCTCTGCTATTCGTAAACCTATGACTAATCCAATATTAATACTGAAAAGTAGTGCCGTGGTTATCCTAAAGGATAATAAATTGTTAACATTAATTGAAATTTATAATCATATTCAATAATGAATAATTATAAAATTGACTTTATACCTTACACAGTTCAATAAGCCAGCTACCTTTGTTACACTAATGTCGAAAGCTAAGGGACACAATAGGGCAGTGGACAGAGCACTCAGCAAATTATTACGGAGTCCAGGTTCCAGGATAAAACTTTGGATTCTATGTAATTCCAGTATTGATACTGAATAAAGAGTTTCTACAGAGCCACAGATGGCACACAAAAGAGGGCTAGTGCGTGAATTACAAGCGAGGATTGCAGACAAAACGTATAGCTCTACTCTCAACGAGAAGAATGACCATCGGATAAGTCTATGAAGGCAATGATACTCCTACTTGATATGTATCGCCCAACTTGGACTGAATGATTTAACATTAACACGCGCCGAAGAAAAATTTTGATACTCATAATTAAGAAAATCAATTTTTTCATGCATTGTTAGGTGTCAAGTCGACTCGAGCACAAAAAATATTCTTACGTGTGACGCTGACGAATTCTTGAATATGAAATCCAAAATGAATGGCCACATGAACATGTTACCGTCAATGCCTACCGTTGGACACAGTTTCAAAGGATAGCTGCATGAAACAAGGGAAGAAAGGGAGAAACATTGAGCGACAATAACTGAAGTGACATCATTCTCGAATGACCCAAAATGACCCAGGCTTGTCTCTGGCAAACATGACGTGTGCCTTGCGGTCACCGTCGTCTCTCAAAAGCAGCGACCGAAAGAATTCACGTCTTCCCCGAAATGTCGGTTGAGCGGGTGCTCTGAAGACTAATGGGGAAATAGAATTACGAACGTTCCAATTCATAAATTCTGGGGAGCTCGGGATGGAGGGGGAAGGAATGCTCTTCTTTTCGAGAGGGAGGCGAAGGGCGGGGGAAGGGGCCTATTTTCGCCACCGCCGCCGCGCCTGGACCAGCCGCCATTGTCATCCACTTCCCACTCATATCCGCCCTCCCCGAAAGTCGCCTCGACACATTCTGACTTCTCCCCATGAATGGACGCGGGGACCGCTCGCCCTTTCATATATATGTATCATACATATATATGAAGCTTGACAGGCGCAACTTCCAATTTCCTCTCTCGGGGAACGAGTCGGGGGAAAAATTCGGCGCTTTTAAAACGTCCGAGCTCGTAAAAGTTGAATGGCGTGAGGCGGAGTGGAGGGTTGGGGAGTTAAAAAAGAGGCACGTGGCTGCATGTGGAAATAAGAGCGAGGGAAATAATGAATTATATTTTTATTCCATGGTATTCCACTGGTCCGGGTTGGATCTGAAGGACCATACATCTCTCTCGCCCAAAATATACGCATATGATACATATATATTTTGGGCATTAAAAGCGTAAGGGTAAGAAGCAATAGACTTATGCATTTCGGATAGAATTAGTGCATAAAGTACTGCTTAAACGTTCAGAAATCAGTAAAATCTAAAAGGAGAAATGGTTGGAAACATATAGAAGCGACGACCTCGGCTGGAATAAATATTGTGGAGCGAACAGCCTCAGTGAGACGGTGTTGCCTTCCTCACCCTATTTCTCCCTTTAGCTATAAATATTTCTATTTCTCTTAATGCCATTCGAAAGCGTCTTTTTCTTCCTACAGTACCTACTCTGGTAAATATTATTTTCATGGAAGTCTTCGGAACCCCACTTCCTACAATAGCTTCCTCCGCCCATCTACTCAGACACTTGAAACGTCTTTACATCACCTGCTGCGTCATGTACTTCATCGTTCGTCCTCCTTATCAGTCCATCGTACTCACTCCGTTCTTCTCCAGACCCGTGTAAAAAATTCTCTTTTTCTCAAAATAATTTTCATTCTCCTTCCCCAGGGTTTATATTTCACAATCACATTGCACCGCGGTCCAGATAAAACTCATAATTATGCTTTTCCTATTACTTTTAGCCGGCATTTCTGTCTTCAATTTTCAATCGTTTTTCAATAGGCATATTTTAGCGACAGACTTCTTATCCTAATGCTTTTAATAACAGTTCCCTTTGTAATAAAATACTGCTTTTATATTCAGAAATCAGTAAAATCTAAAAGGAGAAATTGTTGGAAAAATATAGAAGCGATGACCACGGCTGAAATAAATATTGTGGAGCAAACAGACGAGCCTAAGCGAGACGGTGTGGAGGCTGAAGGAATGTTATACGGATAAGATGTCAGAGGAATGCATTAAGATATGCCGTGGGATGGTATACCATCTCGCTCTATAGAGCGCCGAAAGCGTTTGATAGATGTGAAGAGGTTCTGTGCTTTCATGAGAAGGGTGGAGAGGCACTGTGAGAAATTGGATTCCGAAGCTGAGATTAGAGCGTACGTAATATTTGACTAACGCGGGAATCTTCAGAGGTCCAATGCATAGAGAAGCATTCTCTCTTTGCTCCAGGCCGTACCTGATCCAAGATGGAATTTCTCTAAGGACTTCAATTCGTGCAAATTAACACCAAGTGGACTTTAAGGAATGAAAGCATGTTCCAATTCGTTTCGTAACAATTGAAAAAAACATTCGTATTTGTCGCTTTCATGCACGCCTGTTCTTATATATTTAATTTATTGGATCAGTTGTGCCGTACGTTATGCTCAACTAAATTAATAAGATCCACCCAAGTTTAATGTACATTATTAGGTGGACAGTAGTAACTCTTTTACGCAGCTAGGTTTTCTTCCTTTAACTAAAATTCATTTTTATGTTTAACTCCGCACACCAGCAAATACATTCAGCAAGTATTGGCAGGCATTAGAGACTATTCATATGCATGCTTTTATATATACTAGATCAAAAGAATCTAAAACTATGCTCTTCTTATAAAAGTTCTTCATTTAACCATCAAAAGTTCATTACACTCATCACATTCTTCCGTTTTGTTTTGAAGCACATTCAACCTCACTTTCACTCGCCCTATTATTTTGCAAATTTCCAGAAAACCTTGCTATACTTGCTATATCAGGAACATATGACTGTCAGTGTAGAAGAGAGCTCGCAACTTATATCTCCATTACGACAAATACACTGGTCACTTCATTAATTTATCACGCATATGGCCATAAGCATACAAAATAGTCACGGCAACATTACGCATATTAGCCGTGATTCTCTCTGGACATGTCACTCAAGGTCCCATTCATTCCCTGATCTGTCTTACTTAGATACTCGTCCTCTCCATAGTCACTCCACATATTTACACAGCTTTGCGCTTTGTAGGACAAAGATTCCGTGCATTTTTTGGTATCAAGTACTGGTGAATATCTGGCAAGAGAATTCGATAGAAAGAGAATTGAGAAAGAGGTATATCAATGAAATTGTGAAATATTCAATATTGAGATAAAACATATTTATACCAATTCGTTAGGGCAACAAATATGGAAAGCAAATAGGATGGTGTATTATCAAGTTCAAAGGAAAATATTTATCATAATAATTAGGAGTTGTTAGCACGAGGATTAACTTATGAAAGATTTTTTATCCGGATCTATCATCCTTTACTTCTTCATATTTCACTGCGTTGAGATCTTTTATTTCTACCTCCTACATATCCAAGGTATCCTATAGTCCCTTCGAAAGAGGATCTCAGATTCGATGTGGCACTAGATTGACATGACGTGCATCTGTTTCCTTCCTGTCATTGTATACTTCTGACTTTCCAATCCGGACACCAAAAGAATCGACCACACACTCAATGAAGCCGTTTTCATTTCCACCATTTATTTCAGCAGCTTACACTTAGTGGTGAGATGATATGGCTCTTGAGAGTCTGCAAAAACGTGAGATTGGAGAAGGATAGAGAACTTAAGCAGTGTAGGAAGAAATACAAAGCTTTTATGCGTGGTGAGGGAGGGAAGATAATTGGTAGGGAAACCCTTAGAATGAATGGGTGGATGGTGAAATGATTGATCAAGGATGTGGGATATCCAAAGGAGAAAGAGATGAAGAGAAGCAAAGATATTGAGCTTAAGAGGGAGATAAGAATTGCACGTTGAGTTTAAGACATTCCTGATTCAATGATAATGCATAATCATCAGGTTCCCAGATGTACCTTGAATCATGATGACTTATCAACCTTGAAACTTAGCGAAGACTTGGAAAAATTGATAATGAGTTCCTATGACTCATGGTCAAGACTAGACCCGATGATAGCAGTCTATTCTGATATAGAGCCCTCAGATGTTTTGCTTCTATCCCAGCCACCATAATAGCTGGGGCTTACGACGGTTTTGTGAGTTGAAGCCTTGGTTTCCTTGAGTTATGATAATGAATGAGCAAAAAGAAATCCCATCTGCTTAACTGTCCGATATCTTGCCTTTCCGAAAAAGTTGAAATAATTCGGAGCATTTCCTTCCTAAAATTGAAACTATCGTTCACATTCAGATTCAAAAATTTTATTTACCTTCATTTTACATTTGAGTTTAAAATTTACTCGTACGTAGCCATAAAACCCTTGGATGTCATAGTATCACGAATTCCCTAAAACAAAATCTGAGAATCCACCAAACATTGCCCGGAATTTAAATAATGCCTCTATGACTCCTTTAAACAAGATGCACATTAGGAAACGACAGGAACTACTTTGAAAACGGGAATCTCGAGGGATTAAATTGGTCTTGGAGTACAAACGGGACCCATCCATAGACTCTGAATGGCGTTGATAACGGCCTGTGCCTCCCTATCACCTCCCCGAATCTATTCTCCATTCTCGTTCCAAAGTCACATAATTTATTCCCTCGCGTTGCATTTCGTCAGTTCCCCGCATCCCCAGATACATTCCGAGATACTCTGATGCTGAAGTCACAGGAACGGAATCGGACGTGTACATTTCATGAGGCAAATGCCCCTTCCCGACGGAAGCGGGCGCCGAAAATAGCATTGGGACGCGCATGGACAGAGCGACTACATAAATCCCGATACTAGAGGGCTATGAGAGCGGAAAGGGCCGTCCCATCTCCGCTGTCCCATCTTCAGTGTCCCATCTCTCCCAGTCCCGCTTCACTTCCTTTCCATCTCCAAGGATAACAACACCCCATCCAACGTCCCGGCCACCTCACCCTCTCCCAGCCTCCGGATTCTTCTTCCATATTCTTTTTCTTCACGGCCGTTTTCTCTTCCTCTTTGTTTTTTCCTTCCCATGCGTGCAAACGACTCAACTTTCCGCCTGGAACACATCCCCCTTGTCTTTCTTTCCAATTTCCCTGCTTTTCCTCAAATTCACTCGTCCCGAATGTGGAACGGACGGCCGGCACACATGCCCGTATACGAAGTCTTACCGTTTCTTAAGGTGGAAACGGACAGTGAGTCAGGGTTTCTTATTTGTTGAGAAGTGCGAACTCATTTAAGATGCACGAAGGGCAATGAAAACTAAACGAATACCATGGGAAGAGGTAAGCTTACATACCGACAGGCTTAAGAAATTCAAATTCAAGCTTACATTACTAGATGAAATTAAGAGTAATTAAAGTTTAAGGATTAGGGCAATTATTTTTAATCTCTAAGTTGCTTTCTGAGGTTTCGAATGTTTTAGCTTCCTTTTACGTATAAAGACTACTGCATTAGTGTCTTTTCACCCTGGATTTGACTAAATTATCAACAAGTCACTAAAAACACCTAAAAGTAACAGTTAAAATTTGGGCTTTTTCTCACAAGTTTTGGACAACATTTCCTAAAACAACAAAAAATAAAAATTAGTTTTCATATTAATCATTGTTTTTTACATGTTGGAAGATAATTATTACATTAAATATATGATTTTTTTATGAAGTAACTTTACCCCTCAAGAACTAGACTAGTGGGATGTACGACTCATTATTTGGCAAGCTGAGAAAGGGGAGGAAATACGAAATTTGGTGTATTGAAATAATTAATAAAGTTGATTTATAACGTCATTTCTACGATGCTTCAAATTTGGTCAATGTGATACGTCGACCGCTCAAGATATGGAGATGTGGTTGGCAATGTTCTTATTAAATTTATTAACACTGTGTTTACTTTGGATCTTTTCTGATAGAATATGCAACCACGATGCAACAATTACCAAGAGCACTGGAAAATATTTTTACCCTAAAATTCAGAGGCATCGTAATGCACCACCACTTATCTCCAACTATCCATCCTTGCCTTTTGCCCAGAGTTACGCCTTTCCGTGATGGTTACGGAGCGTAGTAAACTACTGCGACCATTGTGGGTTCTTTAAAATATCTTTTCCTTTTACTTGTGACAGGAGCAGGCCAACAAACCCACTCTCAATCTTAAATTTCTTCGCATTTCCTTCCCACCATCCAATTCACTTTCATTGCTCTTCTGTGACACAATATTTCGCTGTTAATCTCCTTTCCTTCGCTCCCACTTGGGTTCACATCCTATAACTTCAAAAAGTAAGCCCTATAGCGTAGGTTTTTATGGACGTTCCCTGCCGCCTGGGATACAGCCATTTGGTTCTTCGTCCAGAAACATTTTACACTTCCCCCCTTTTCCATTCGCTGAAAAGCTTGACATTGGAGAACAATTCCTTTCCTCCCACCAGTAGTTACTTTCTGAATTTAATTCGTGGCTAAATATTTCCACTCCTTTTCCATGTAGATGAGTTCATCGTCTTTTTTCATTTACAATAATGGTAATACAGTTTTCGCTGAAAGATAATGGGTGAACATTTAATATTCTATTTTTTTAGGAAAAAAGCCGCTGGTAAAAGAAGTTTATGGAAATTATTGAAACCACATCGGTAAACGGAAAAATCCGAGTCTTGAATTCCTCAATTTGTGTGAGTTTCGCTAAATTCACATCCTCAGCCTCGATATCATTGGGGACCGAATTTGCCAAGTTCTTGGTGAAAATGACAGATTTCTTGCAAAAAATTGTTTATTAAAACGAAAAAATATGCTGACCCAAAGCTGGGTCCTTGGCGTACTCTCGACGCGATAATGATTCACCCTGGCGTTGATTAAGCTTTTTAAAATGACCCCGCTAAACGTATTGATCCCTGAGGTGGTAACTCGACAGTTTTCATCGCTCACGCGAGCACTCCATCAAGGCCTTAAACACCACGCCTCTTTCTCGAGCCCAGTCCCTCCCAATGGCGTCCACCCTCGCACGCGTCATAATTTCTGGAAAAATCCGCTCCCACGACGGGCGAAGGAGACCACTCCTCCTAGCAGCATTGCCGGTCACTCTCCATCTTCCGCTCAAACTACCGCAAATGCTTCCCAATTCCATTTGTGGAGGAGCCCGTCCTTTTTTCGCGAGCACCATCTCCTTCCAAAACCTCCCACTCCTACTCTTTCCGTCCACGACAGCCTTCTTCCTTCACGGTTCGTTCCCTTCCTCAACCGCCCCAGGTTTTCCTCGGCCCAACACATTCCGAGCAAGTGAGCTGACTTGGCGTTTGTGCCGTTTGGGTAGGAGAAGGGGGTTGGAGGGTGAGAGGAAGATAGGGAGAGGAAGAAAATAATCCCATTTAGATCCAGCACCACAAAGGCCAACGAACTTGGCAAAAGATCCAAGCAAATAAAATCTCCCGGGAAGAGAAAGATATTCGTTCGAGGCGAGGAAAATACTTCTTTTCTACCCCTTTGCGCTGCACCTGCTGTCGCCATATCTCCAGCGAGTTAAGGCAACCCGCTAAAAACCCCTTTGGGAAAGTGTGACACGGCTGTTTGGTCAGAAAATTTTCGCGGCGGTTAATCCCTGCCCGTTTGAAACGCCTCCCTAAAAAACAACTCTCGTCGGACGCCAACGAGCGAAAATTGACGCACACCAACTCCTGCAAAGCACATTGCGAGGTAGAGAGACTGCAGACGTTTTTACGAGGGGAGGAGGAGGAGATATCTCACAACCCAATTCCCTCGCAAGTATAAATAGAAGCTTCCCAACCCCTTCTGCGTGTGCCCACTCACCAAAAAGAAACTCATGTGCAACTATAGATAAGCGGACGTCTCGTCCAGGATGAAGTTCCACACATTGCCAAAAAAAATTAATTGGAATCGTTTTGGCTTTAGAAATATTCCTTCTGATCACCGTCCAAATAGCTGGGCGTTAAGATGCCAGGCAATTTTTAAAAATATCGTCGTCGACGGGAATTTTGAGTTAAACGTAGCAATTCGTGTTAAATGATGGCAATTTAATATCGCTGACTTACTTAATACGCTCGTAGATCTCGTCTTCCCACGGAGACGAATAAGTGATTTAGAAAACATCGTTCAGCAGTTATTCATCTTTTGGGAGTGAAACCAAAACCACATTTATTTCTCCTCCTGCGAACTTGCAACCTCATTCAGAAGAGAGAGAGAGAGCGTATCGAAGATTTTGTGGTTATGAATCGAGTTAAATTCCTAAAATTATAACTACTACGTATAATAAACATTACGATATTCCTAGGCTGATAATTAATACACACATAGTGGCTTCTCTCTTACATTCCACGCGGTTTGCACAGTAACTGCTTCTCCCAGATGGTCTTCATGTTAAATGCACACCATCACTCAGTCCAAATTGCAGCCTCCTGCTCTCAGCACCCCAACGTCTTAAGTATTAATGGTTTCTGTAGCAACTTGTAACATCCCATCACAGCTTAGTACGAGCAGTTTTCACTTTTTCTTCCCGCTTAAAATTTATTTCAACTATTTCCTAGCATCCCTTCCACTAACCAACACTTCTTCCCTGGTGTTCCTCAGCATCTTTACTGTATTCCTATCTTCTCAATTCTCAATCCCATACGAATGGTGTGTTGATACAACATATACCCACACGGATACTAAACTGTTCTATTAGTTTTTTGCTATAAAACCAAATTTCGGATATGTGCAATGCTACACTTTTAAATAACTTTTTGAGGGGATCGGGTTGGTGTGGTGGCTAGAGTACTGGCCTCCCATTCCGAGGGCCCGGGTTCGATTCCCAGCAGTGGAAAACCGGTCCCCTCTTGAGTGCCTAGTGGAGGGCATTTCAAGTCCAGTACCGTCGGATGGGACGTAAAGCCGTGGTCCCCTTGGCGCCTTTTGTTAAGAGTAGGCTCATGCCGACGCCGGGTTTCTCTCCACCCTTCCTCCGTTTCCTGAAAACTCTTACCACTACCCAATATCCACCTATCTAAATGGCGCAAATGACATCAGCTGTCGGTCGCCTCCCCTGAATAACCAACCAACTAATAACTTTTTGAAACTAAGTTTTTTTCAATTCCCTACTTTGAGACACTGTCATCAAATACTAACCCTCAGAAAGGTCTCGGCAATTTTCTCGTATTAGAGTATTATTAAGTATATGAGAATTAAGTAGTATTAAGAGAATGGGGGCGTTTACTGGGAACCGAAAGCGTAATTTTGTACACGAAATTGTTAGATGGAAACGAAAAAATAAATTTTGTGAAAATATTAATCTTCTAACCACAACCATTCACTCATAAATCAAAAATTAAAATAAGCAGAAGGTGACGCCCACCGAAAAAGCTGCTGTGATAACATTGACGTCATTTTCCTCCCATCCTTGACTGCTCTTATGGCAAGGGGAGGGAAGAGAGGGGGGTTTTCGGAAGGTCTGCTCGCATAGATGCTGTCGTAACTGCTCCTATTGGCAGAGTCAGCTGTATCCCCCCATTGCGATAAGGCGAAGTAGCTTCACGGGCTCAGTTGTGATTGGAAGAAGTCGATACACGTCAGAGGTTGCACCACACCCACTTTTCCGAAAGGGTTAAAAACATCAGTTTTTCGCCACCTATAACTCGAGAAATAATTGAAGGATCAAAAAACGGAAAAATACGGGTCTTTTTATTTTACGAACTCTATCATATTCGGCAATAAAAAATATGGTAAACGACCCCAGTATATGTGCTACTCTCGTTCAGCAGATATTTGTGTTCTCAGTGATACAGCGTTCTGTCCATATTTCGACGACTCTGAAGCAAAAAGGATGAAATTGTCAATTTCTAAATGAAGGCTTGGATATAGAGAAAGCACGGAAGCAAGAAGTACTGGAGCAATACTGGCTTTATGGGCAACTACAGTTGCTACAGCAAAACATTCAAAGCGAAGACAGAGTGTGCCTTGCCAATGCATCTTAGGTAGAACATTCATCATATGCTCATAACACTGTTAAACAGTGGTTTTGGTGCCGGGGTTTTTTATGCTTACTTTAGGTGCAATTGACCTCCTAAATCCAAATTCGACATTAGTTTTCGCGAAACAGCTCTAGTTTTTTTAGATACAAAAATTTGGTTATTTACCTTATGAACGTTAAAGGTAGGGCTGGGCGGTTCTCCGGTGCACCGGTTCAGCGGTTCGGTTTTTTGCAGAACCGGCAGGCCGGTTCAGATTTAGTTAAAAAACCGGTGCACCGGAGAATCGGTTCTGAACCGTCGCACCGGGGAAGCGGTTCTAAACCGGTGCACTGGGAAGCGGTTCTGAAACACCGATGATCGTTCGCTGCTCGGCTTTCACGCCACTGCCTCCCTCCCCGTCTCTGCTCGTAGCCGGGTTGGCTTGCGTCCACGCCTGTGAACTTTCCTATCCCCTCTGTGTTATAATTTGTCTCCCTATCGTCTCACAAATAATCGGCCACTAGAGTGCAGAGCGAACACTCGCATATCTAAAGCAATGTCACATAAGTAACTATACGGGATTTTCGTATTTTTATGTTATTTTGTTTTGTCGACGATTACAACGAATAAGTTCGTTCAGGTGAACAACCAAACAGTTCATAATCATTCAAAGAGCAGGAGCATTTTTTATTAAACCAATGCTGTTGATTTGGGGAGACTTTGTGGAGGAAGGAGCATTGCTTCAAGTTCCTATCTATCCCTGCCACACGTACATAAGAAGCGCCAAATTCAAACAAAATTTAAACATATTGACGTTGATTATTAATGTACAATAACGTAATGAAGACATTCTCAGTTGTGGAGGCTTCATGAGGCAACCTTCCCCTTGCTTGCAGGGCTGGCCAGGAAATATCTTGCTATACCAGCAACATCCGTAAGAATTTTCAGTTTGAAAGGACTTGTTATAAATAAATTGCGAACTTGTTTACTAGGCGAACACGCCGAAGAACTAATTTTCATTTCCATGAACCAGCGCCATGTGCCAGCCGATTTCTATATTTAAGTTAGTAGTAATTGAAAATTGTAATTTAGCATCTGCACTTGAGTTAAAATGTAAATTTTGACAATAAATTTGTTCTCAACCTTCAGCACACCCTTCCAGTAATTGATAAAATACAGCTCCATGTGGCTTTAATAGAACAACATTTTATTTCTTTGAAAAAGTCACTGGGATGTTTACCGAAACAAAAACCAGACATGTAGGAGCATCGTTTGGAACTTTAAATATGTGAAGATAAATATAAGCACAGCCCTCACCTAAAAACCATTGGCTCCCCAAACATGCTCTACTACTGTTCAGGTTAGAAAAGAATGCCTGCGTTTTAACTCCTCAAGAGTATGCGACGCAGTATATGCGTCCACTCAGTTCCATGCCTTCGGGGTAACTTTAATCGAAGGTATTTTAATTTCTCAGGGTGCTTTAATGGGCAAGGCATTGAAGATTTTGACGCAAATGTCTTAGCGGATCGATAGCTCTTGCGACTTCCAGTTTTGGGTTTTCTAGTTGGCTTGTCAATCTCTTGCATTCAATTGCGGTAATAGAGGGTTGTCCTTTGAGTTTTTCCAATACCCAGCGTTCCGATCAATTTGTTTCAGCAACCTCAATTGTATTAAAACCGTCACGGAAAATTAACTCGAAATATTTGAGAACACTGAACTGGCACTATTTATTTACCAACTAAATCACACGTGAAAGGCAAAGGATGATAAGCATTATCGATATCTTCCCAATTATTTTCTTGCATTAAAAATTAACTGAGAAATGTTTCCTCTTCCTGCTAGGAGCAGGAAACCAGAGGGTACCCAATTTAATCCTTAGAAATTGTATCTGAACTGACTTCACTCCTTTCTATCAGAGCGCCTTGCATTTGCTTGTCGGACAACTCACGTGAGCTAGAAGTCATAGCCAATTTAAGAGGAAATCAGTGAAGAGACGATCCCGATGCGGAAAAGAATAAAGCCACTAGAGAAAACACAAGGCTTCAGAGTAAGACCCTCGACTCGTAATCGTTGCCATTATGAAAGAGAAAGGAAATGCCGACTAAGAAAGGCAGATAACTATGAATCACAGACGAAAGGAATCAGCCTCTCCACACATCTCAGCTCTCTGGAAGCACGTAAATCAGATCAGATTAAGTAGAAAGATTTTTGTCTGTACGTAGACACCAGTCGCTCTGCCTCTAGGGAGCTTTTCATTCACCAAGGATAAGTTATTAATTTAGCACGACGCGTTTTGATGCTACAATAGCAATATCATCGAGGCTGATCAAGCCAATTGCTAATGCTGTTTTTCCAACGAAACGCGTCGTGCTAAATAAATAAATATCCGAGGAGATTTTGCAATGTCTTCATTAAAAAATACTGTGAATTTCATCGCCGTTCACGCGGCAGGTTCAAATTCGGCAGATCAACAAATATAGGTGCATTTTTTAACACTTCAGAAAACCAATTTATGTGTACGCCCAGACCTTGTACAAAAGCCATTGGCTCTCGCAAACATTCCCACATTTTACTGTTCAGTTTAGGAAAGCATACCCGCGTTATTAAGAAAAAATTTTCTTTAAGAAAAAAAAAACACATCTTCAAAAAACTGTATTATACATAATGCATAAAAAATGGACCAAAAATATTTTGGATGAGAAAAAACGCGGTTCACTAGAAAAACTACAGTTCAGTAGAAAACACCGGTTCATCAGAAAACACCGGTTCATTAGAAAACATCGGTTCATTAGAAAACACCGGTTCAGTAGAAAACACCGGTTCAGTAGAAAACACCGGTTCAGTAGAAAACACCGGTTCAGAAGAAAAAACCGGTTCAGTAGAAAACACCGGTTCAGTAGAAAACACCGGTTCGATCTATTGAACCGGTGCACCGCCTTCGCAAACGGTTTTTTTCAGAACCGAGAACCGGTTCAGAATTTCTTGCACCGACCAGCCCTAGTTAAAGGTGTCAATTAGATAGGAATACAAATTCACTGATTGTTAGTATATTTATATTCTATCGAGAAGTTAAAGAAAGAAATGCCACATAAAACATATTGAGAACACTTATCTACAACTACAATTCACTCGAAGAAAAAAAAACATACTTAATGAAAAAAAGTCAGTTAGCACTTCAGAACCTTCTTTTCCGAGAAATTATAGAATGGCTTTTGGCAGAATAGTCTCTCTGAAGGTTCCAGCAGTAATCTGCCATCATGTGAATATCCCAGCTTGGTAGCGGCCCTCCATAGTTTTCATATCATGATGAAATCCCTCACCTTGTCCTTCGCTTGTGTCTCCTAAATTCCCTGGGAAACGGTCCAAGTGGCTATGTAAATAGTGAACCTTAATACCCATATTGCATCCAAGGCTTCTAAAGTTTTTTAGCATCTCATCTACTAGTTCTACATAATTATCTGATTTGCAATTTCACAGGAAATTTTTCACAACATCAGCAAACGACCTCCAAGCATTTTGCTCAGCCTCATTCATAACTTGCACGAATGCGATCTCTAATTAGCTGCCTAATTTGTGAGTCATCAACAATTCTAGCCTTAAGTTTCTCTGAACTGATTTGTGGAATTTTTTTTCCCATATATGCAAAACACTGCCTATGTTTATCAAGAGCCTTCACAAACTGCTTCATAAGGCCTAGTTTTCTTTGCAGTGGAGGCAAAATGATTTTATCTCGTTTAACTAAAGAATTGTTTACGACGTTTTTCTCTGCAACAATCATGGTTTCTCTCTCAGGCCACTCCTTTCTCACCCAGCGGTTTTCTCTGTCCCTGCTATCCTAAAGACATAAGAAACAAGGGTATTTTGTATAGCCACTTTGTTGTCCAAGGAGAAAGTTAACCATTTTTAAATCCACACAAATCATCCATTGATGTTCTTGATATTTTATCTTCTCCATGATCAAAGCAATGGTGATGTATTCTTCTTCATTTTTGTTGGATGTGCAATTGGTATTGCGCCAAACTTGTTGCCATTTTGATTGAGTACGCATTTCAAACTCCGCTAAGAACTGTCAATAAATAGACGCCAATCATCAGGAATATATTCAGAAAGACCTATTTTCATCAGGAGTTCTCTAACATCTTGACAGAATACAAGATTATCTTCTTGAGAGAAGGGAAGCAAATCTTTTTCCCTTGTGCGATGAAAATTAATTTTTGTTCCTTATTCCAGTAAATTCTTATCATTCAACCCAGAGACTAGTAATTCAGATGCTATTTTTGAAAGGTTGAGATCTTCGACGAGGTCATTTACCTCATCTTGGTTCAAAAGCATAGGACTTGATGACGTTCCCTCATAATCACTGCCACTGTTACCATTTGTATCAGAAGGAGTGTGACATGTATTCACTTCATCCTCACAGAGCTCTAGGAGATGAAAAAACTTTGGAATAGGTACTTCATCAGAGTGGATCTGGGAAAATTGCAGAGGCTATATTAGGATATGTCCACTTGCTATGATTATTCCGATTCATTCCTTTAATTTTCGCCATGGAGAAATAACAGTCATCAACGTGGTTCAAAGGTTCCCTCCAGACCATAGGCACACCAAATTTAAGACATTTCCTTTTACCAGTAGCCCACTTTCGTAAATGTTCCTCACAAGTCTAGCACACAATATGCGGTGCCGGAAATTCGGCGTCGCCAAAAGTGGCAGAATATCTCACCTGATTTAAACAGTAGAAGCTTTGTAAAGACTCCCATTGTAAGTTGCCTTGTGATGCCCAGCGATGCAATCAACTATTAAACTACATATACGAAGAAATGCTGGCACGCCATGCACGAAAAACTAAATACCTTATGTTCTTTTTGTTAATTCGGTTTATAAAAATTATTTTATGTTAGATAAAAGTTTCTCCGGTAATAATATAATAGACATAAAGGGAAAGTAAACAGGAATCTATGCTAAAATAATTTAATTATAATATGTAAGTGGGCGTTTATGCTAACAATTCCTAAATATTCATAAAATCGAAATGATAGAGGGATGAAAATGCTCTATGTACAAAAGTAGAGCTGATAGAAAAAACTGATTTCATATTTAGATTCAGCGCCCAAAATATAGTTAAAGTCAGTTTAAAATCTTTCGGCACCAATTTTTTTGTAGACCTGTGTGCTAATCTGGGCTCCATCTGGTCTTTAAGTGAAATGAATTATTTTGAATACCGAATTCACTTTCAACTATGGAGCAAATAGCCTTACGGGTATGTGCGTATACACTGTGAAGGACGGATAAGCAAACGAAGATTGAGACACTCATGGTCGGAAAATAGCCAAAGAAATTAAATGACTAAGGAGGGGGGATCATAGTTCATCAAAATGTTAAATATCTTCACATCGTCTCCTCAAAAACTTTAGAAAAAGTTATCCCCTCAGAGCACAAGCACAACTGGAGAGCCATGAATTTTTTTCATCTCGCCTGGCCGGCTCAGTCATCGCTCTAAAAAGGCCATGATTACGTGAAAACTACGCTTCGCGCCTCCTGGATGAAAGCACCGATATATACACATATATATCAGGAGATGCGTATATGTGCGTGTGTATACTTGAGACAAAAAAGATGGCGAGCATCTGTTTCCCATCGGCTCACCGAAGGGTGTGAGGCTGGAGAGATGGGGAGGGTTGGGGATGAGGGAGTACAGAGGCCCGCCCACACTCCTTCCTTCGCCACAGCCTCCCATAACCCTAATCCCTCATTCCACGCCAGCTTCGTGTCTATTTATCTTCGCGCCCTCCTTCAACGGACGCGCTCCTCACAACTGGAACTGGATTTGTTTGCCCCTGCCTTCCCCCTCACAATAACTCCCACCTCTCCTACCTGCCCGCTCAAAGAGTCGGCACTGCATCTCGTTCACCACGGATCGAGGAAAATAAATAATCCTCGGCCCATTCCCGCAATCAACACGAGAGCCGGACGGCAGGGAAAGCCAGCTTGCCCTCCTCTTCCACCATTTCAGACGGTTTCCAGCGCTCAACCATTGCACCTCGAAAATGCTTCGAATCCATCCTGGCCGACGATGCATTTGGGCGACGACACGGTAGAAATGCACGAACGTCTTCATGTGCCTTCGGCCCGCGGATAAAAATGCCGTAAATGGTACGAAATGGTTCATAAAGAGTAACAGAATAGATTAAGTAAAAATATACTTACTCTATAATAATATACTTACTCTATGGTAACAAGTAATAAAATACAAATATATTCAGTGAGAGAATTCATTAATAATAATGCAGCAAAATCCCATTTTTCCTATTCTTTAAGATAAAGAAAGAGTTTTAACAAATTATTATTTTTGTCACAGAATTCCGCAGACTTAATTACAAACTAACATAGAAATAGCTTTTTTACATGGAAAAGAATATTATGCACGAAAAAACATTTCGCAATGAAATTTTCAACGCATATTTTCAAGAAATTTTCAAGTATTTTCCTCTGCCAGAGAGCATGAGGAATGAAGGATGAATTCCCACTACTACACACGCACATGTGAACATTAAAGTATGCAACTGGAGAAATTTTCCATTAGCAGTGACATAGCTCTACAGGTAAACTGCAAATTTCATCTGTCGGATCACCCCCGTTTGTACCCCCGAATGTTTTTGGGCAAAATATATCTCCGCTGCTTTTACATAATCATGGAGACAAAACGGAAGCTATAAATCTTATTTGTACTTTTTATTAGGGCTATTTTCCAGAAGGAAGTGGAGCACCGGAAAGCCAAATATTCCCAAATATGAGGCTGGATCAATATATGGTCTAAAGCAAACTTTTGAGATGGAAGATCCATTTCATATCCCTTATAATTGATTGATAATGATTCAAGAGCCATAAACATATTTGCGTAACTAAGGAAATAGTATTACATATAATATCATTATTAACAAGTAGTTTTTTATTTAAAGCACTATACAAAGTTGGTATTAGCAAATTATAAAATGATTTAAAAAATAAAAAGTTTTAGGCGAGATTTCATTGTACATGATGACAATGAAAAATGAAAATAAGATGTCATATTTGCCCACTTTTTTGTTAAACGTATGATACACACTACGCGTTTCGGCACTATATACCACTTTCAAATATGGTTTATAAATATGGTCGTCACAGTCCAATATATGTACCCTCCAAGGGGGGAGGAAAGTGGAATGGGAAGTTTGATTGACGAGGAGGTGGGGTAGGGGAAGGTAGATGGATGCAGATGGGGTGGTGAGGAAAGTAGATGTGAATTGGGGCGGGTTGGGGGTTATGTGGATAGGTGGGTGGGCGAAGGAGGGGGGAGGAAGGGAGAGGGAGAAAGGAGAGTCGTTGCAAAGGTCAAGAAATGGGGTTAGAGTTAATTGGTGAATGCCGCTCATAGGTGTTATCATGCAATAGGATATCCTTCCTCCTCTTATGTTTTATTATTTCCCAATCCTCCGAGGTATGCAACCGAGGTCCTTGACGGGTTAAAGACAACCAAAATCCTGGCAGGTAAAATAAACGATAGTCGCGGAGATTTTTACTTATTTTTGAGCACAAATGAAGTTCATGCTTTCTCATGCACCTCTCGCCCCAATTTACCATCATTTCCCGTTGCTCTTGAGTACGTTAGCTGGGTCGCCAGACCTCATGGTAGGAGGCCTGGCGGATAAACCCTCGAGGATAAACATAGGACGACTATGATGCGCTGTGAGGCGTCGCGTAGGACGTCCGTTTAATGTTTGTCTCGGTCGAGAGTGGGTGAGATTGGGTAGGACAAGCTGGAAATTGCCCAGGTCGGTCTTATTCAGAGTCGCCGACTCGTACACTTTCATTTTTGACGCGAGTCAAAGTGCCTCACGTATGAGAAGGCTTCGGATGCCGAGTTCAGTATATAATGGAGTTGCAGTTAATTGGGGGAGGCGCCCGATGTCATTTTCACCAGTGAGGATAGACGAGGAAAATGCGACGAGAAGACGAAAGATCGATGTTACTTTTCACTAGTTATGCCCCACTTTGAATATGTAGCCAGTGTATGGGATCCGAATGAATTAGGTTTGGTCAAAGATCTAGACAGTGTGAGCGTAGAGCAGCTAGGTTCGTTAAAAGATGTTACGATAAGTTTAGAAGTGTATCTGAATTATTACAAGAATTAGGTATTAAATGTCATGCAGAAATCAAAAAACTGATAGCTATACTGAAGATTTTAGATATAAGTATATTGAGAGCACCTGCACATTGTGCTGGATTTAACCAGGCAACAAATACGTATTAGAGAGATACACTGTCACACTGATACATTGAAAATATCATTTTTCCCACCTACCATTAGAGAGCGTAATAGGCAGCATAGAAAAGGGATAGGTAGGTGAAATACTGTTAAGAGTAGTCTGTAGAGCATGATGCGTTTATTAACATTACTAAACTATGCGTGATAGAAAAATACAAATAAATATATGTAGATAAATGCCAGTATTACCAATGAGTTATTTATTACAATGTAGAGACTAACCGTCTAGCGGCATGCTACTCAAACATGTTTCATGGAGTAGCCTAGTTGCATGTCAATAGTGCATGTTTGGTGATCTTCACACCCTGCCACACACCCTCGCGGAGGCTTGCAGGGTATTGCGTACATGTAGATGTGAGAATCTTGGTAAAAGCAGGAATTTTCAGGGAACGGAGGAAGGGTGGAGAGAAATCCAGCGTCGGCATTAACCTGCTCTTAACGAAGGGTGCCAAGGGGTCTACGGTTCAACGTTCCATTTGACGTTCGGTGTGCTGGACTTGAATGCTCTCCACAAAGCACTCAATTAGGGACTGGAATACCGATGAAAAATCCACCTTGGCCTTGAATTCGAGCCCAAGCCCTCGAGAGTTGAGGCCAGTACTCAAGCCACCACACCAACTCGATCCTCGAATGGCTTGGGACCTTGGAGGAAGTAAAAAACCCACGCATCATGGCACTTGTGATTTGCGAGTCCAAACTGCTGGTAACCTCCGCGGTGTACTTACAATGCCTATAAAATTACAAATTGGACGTTGGCCCTCTATTAGTGTCAACAAATGAAATTTCTAGGCTATCGCTTCACTAAAGCATTTGGGATGTTAAAATAGGTCCATGCCTACCAGTGATAATGTTAGAAACTAGAAGAGAGGTGGAGAACTGGGAATGCTGTTCCAGCATAAAATACAGTTACGTCCAATAATTCCTCGAAGAAATAAATACGGAATTCACAGAATGGAAACCCTGGTTTGGCTGATTTGAAACAGTGGTCGTTGCAGCATCATCACGTGCATGTTATGCCAATGTTGTCGTGGAGATTGAGTCTGTATGTGCAGTGTTATCTTCTATCTATATTCAACGAAGGCTTGGTTAGGATTGTGATTCCTATACGTCAATATACCTCGGCTCACATCTTATCTTGGAGAGACACCAACGTACAGAATAGGTATCCTATCTTTTCACACTATCCAGATTATTTGATCTACAGCAATATCATTGCCAGATTTAAGGAAAAGATACTGTCGGTTGCCAGGTTAAAACGAAACCTTACGCTTTTAATATTTTATAACGATAGTTTATAGAAAAAATATGGAAGGCCGTTGGAGAGTCAATATTTAATTAAAAATTTTTAGGCAGTGCTATTTTTCTTCCAATATTGATCTTAATTTAGCACATCAATGTTCCACATTAAGGAAAAATCAGGAGGCCAACCAAATGGATTTTATTCTCTTTCTATTCATCCTAATCGGCGCCTTTGGAATTTGTAGAGCCTTAGAGTATCGCAATCTTATCGAATGGAAACAGCATCTCAAGCTCAGCAGATAGAAGACGTGCGAGCCGTTTAACAATATGCCGCCTCTTCACAAAAGTGTTGACACTGCAGGGTAGGTATCAGAATATCTTGAGGTCAACTGCCGGACAAATAGCATTAGGTATTATATCAGCAAATATCCATTGACAATGCTATAGCTAACGCTATCAATAAAATATTAGCTGCATCATCGTTGTAAATTCGCGCGTACTTCCCCAATCTTCCTAACTCATCGCATTCTCTATCCGCGCTATCGGGAGAAGAAGATACTAAGAGCCGAATAAGACAGAGAGAGAGGGAGAGTAGATTATCTAATCATTTCAGAAAGCAACCCAGACTCAGGCAATCTTAGCCCCTAATTCAGCGATTTCATATATGTAGAGCACTTGCCCAGCCATATGCCAACTGACACTGGGCGTCAGTAAATAGTACCCACTGGAAGGTTAGTTCATCCAACGCGGAAGAAAAAGTTCCTTGAAGGAATCGTTCCCACCTATGGAAAACCCTCTGAACATGCTGATAAATTATTCTTGCCAGAAATTCTATGTGCCAGGAATTGGTGTTCGCTGTCGCCGATCGCGGAGTTAACCCGTTCAGAACTAAGCATTTGGTGCCGTAAGCATTGCACACCATATTGACTAAAATCCTAGATATTTTCTTTCACAAAGGAAAAAACCTCTAAACCCATTAATCTTCACTTCTAGAACCAGAACGTATAAACCAATTAATTGGATATAAAAATCGAAGAATTTAATGGCAGAAATAAGTACCCCAATATCTTTTTCTCTTGGGATGACTCCTGATTCCAGCTTTTGTAAACAGTTTTTGGTCCTATCAGTTAAACACTACTTGCATTTTTTCTCACTCTTGTGTATGTACTACTGTATAACATATTCAGGTGGTTAAAATACCCGCAGTAAATTAAATAAACGGAATGAAATAATACATGATGAAGGCAAACAAAATACTTAGGGCTTGAAGCACAATCCAGCCCGTAGTTCAACAAGCCTTCAAATCCATCAAGGTAAATTTTGACCCCCTTCATTTACCGTTTCAATTCTGAATATGTTCGTAAATTTATGCTCACGGAAACAAGGAATAAACAAGTTTCATTAACAGCCATTTCGAGGAATTGCGGGGAGAGAATCAAGACGTGGTTCTTCCCACAGCAAGCACCTGCGGAAGCGGAGATTTTCATTTCTCTCCGGCAATAAACCCCCACGCATAGTGGACAGCGATGAAGATTATTAATTTTATTCAAACAAGATCGTGTTTGCATAAAAAATTCAGCCGCGAGCAAATTCCAGACTCCACAATGAATAATGAAAAATTCGCCTGCTATCCCAGTCCAACTAATACTACGATGATCATTGGCGCGAATTGGAAGCAAGATGATAGATTTGTCCAACATTAAAAAACGCCTCACTGCAATAAACGATATCTACGCTGAAAAAACAAGTGGGAACCAAGTGTGAGATTGATACGGTCACAGTTGGCCCACATTCAGATAAGCGGCGACGATTGGAATCAGTCGCACATGGCGGCAGCATTTTTCTCGAGCGAAATTTAGATATGCGGTGAATGCAGATTCGTGGGCTAGACATTACCTTAGCGACAAACACCAGGAGAATACCGGAAACATGAGCGCAAACATCATAGATAGGGCCAGACGCAAACTCATCACAGTGAGTGATTAGCACGAACACTTCATTCGTAAATTCGACTACATTCTGTTAATTTCATAGACAGAATGCATATTTCATTACCAAGGAAGCATGAACTGACTGAATCTCTAATCAGACTTCTCTTTACCCCAAAGCACATCTGGTAACAGTATATTATGAAAATTCTTAGCGTACAGCGTGTTTTGGAAGCAATTCCAGCTTTCGCATTTTCAAAAAATCTTCAGAATATCAATACCGATGAATAGTTAATCTTCAAAATATTTGTGAAAATCATCAAGCGTGAATTACTTTTTTTTAAATTTCCATAAAAATAATGGATTGTTTCTGTGGCAAAACAGCGCGAAAATTCTGCTGAGGTTCAGTCATCTTGAAAGATTCTTTTCTTTGAGTCACCACCACTTAACACACAGAAATGAAGGTAGAACTAGCCACCCAAATAAATTTAATTAATGGAGGAAAAAATGCAAGAGCCTTGACTCGTCTTCGTGGAATTCCCAGAATTATCGATAACTCTAACATGTAGAGGTATCTCTCTTCTGTTTTTCATCGAAGTCTACCAAATTTCATATCAGCAATGACAAGATCCACGCTATTGATATTATCAGGGATTTCTTCTTAATTACATTACATTCTTTCGTCTTCCCTCTGCTGCCGATGACTTCTTAGTTTCCCACATTATCGCTTCCCTACCGGTTTAAACATTTCAGTGATATTATCTGCATTGCCACCGGCAGTTAATGTTTCCCTACGCTTCAACTCTAGCTAGTTATAAGAGTCCGGTGCCTTCAAAATTTGAATGCCATAAGAAACGAGAAAAATTGCTGCTGCACCAGTTTAGCAAAGCTCCCCCATAGTAGTCCACAAGCCGTGGGTTCGTATCCCTTCGGGAAAGTATATCGTGTTACATTTAGAGCGAAATTAAGGGCTAGAGATGGCGCATTACAACGTAATTGATTCAAACGTATGTCTATAGGGAAAATGGGAGGATACAAATTGATTCAAGATCGAATTAAAGAAATCGACCTATGCGAAAATCGAATCGGATTGAAATGGAAATTGAAAAGGTTCTTTATTGTTCTAGGACTACAAGTCCCCTGGAACACCGAAAAAAATATTACATGCCAAAAAGAAAAAAAAAAGATAAGGCGAATGTAGTCAAGGCAACAGCCGTACAAATTGTATAATGGAGCAATATAACACATATAAATTAACAGTATATAATAAATACGAATGCAATGAATACATAACCATTAATTGCTAAAGGTTTATTGGTTAAACCATTAATTGGTCGAACCAATAATTACATGCAACCGAACCAATTACTCAACCATTACAATCAAAACCACTGTATAAAGTTAAAGAAAACACTTTTAGGAAAAAGAAATTTAAGAAAGGCAGCATAAATAATGATTTAAATAACTTGAAAATAAAGCATAGAATAACAAGGAATATAAATTAATATGCACAATATTAAGCATTTAAGTTAGATAATACAATATAACAAGATAGCATAAAATAAAAAAAATAAAAAAAGTGAGTTTGTAAAACCACATTTAAGCAGAGTTGTATAAATGTTCAATAATATTGATCTTAAACCTCGCAATTGTAGGAGAGGTTCTAACATTGTCAGGCAGACAATTCCATAGTTTGCGAGAGGAAATGAGAAAGAAGTGCTCAAATAGTCGAGAATGGAATTTGGGAACACAGGATATCTCAGTGATTCGAGTTGATCTTTTCCCTGTGTTTGCATTGTACATAAAGTTTTCATACAAATACGAGGGAGTTTTGGATTCCAGAATCTCGAACAAGCATAAAGCCTTTTGGAGTTTTCGGCGTTTATCCAATTTTAGCCATTTTATTTTTTCATGATAAGGTGTGACATTTTCGTCATAACGGATGTTAAACACAAAACGCAAACAGTAGTTTTGAAGACACTGCAACTTAGTGCAGAGTTTTGAGTTCACATCTGAGAAAATAATTGAGTAATAATCAAAATATTGGAATACCAGAGTTTGAACCAGTTTCTGGCGAAGTGAAATTCGTATTATATGCCGGAAGTGGTTCAATTGGTATAGAGTCTTATGCACATTGTTGGATATAATTTTAACGTGCTCCCGCCAGCTCAAGGTGTTATTTAAGTAAACTCCAAGACTTTTCACTGTATTCGAATAATTTATAAGGACATCCTGTACTCTTATTTTGGGAAGGTCATTCTTTACGATAAAATGCTGGTAGGAAGGAATACCGAAAATTATCGACTTGGTCTTATTTGGATTCAACTTTAGCCGATTGGAAGCTAACCATTTACTGATAGATTAATATCTTTGTTAATCAGTTCAACGGCATTCTCGAATTCGTATGAGTAGCATTCAAGATAAATCTGTAGGTCGTTTTCGTAAAAATGGTATTTGCAGTGAGATATGGATCTGGTGAGGTCTTTGATATATATGGTAAACAATAGGGGTCCGAGAATTGAGCCTTGTGGGACTCAACGGAAAACTAGTAAAAAATCTGATTCTTTACCATCACCGTATTTGACAGCCTGTTGCCGATAGGATAAGTAAGACTGAAACCAAAGCAAAACGGAGGCAGAAAAATTAAGTTGACCCATGCGTCTTAGATGAATATCATGATCTACAGAATGAAAGGCTTTGCTAAGATCAAATTGAACCGGAATGGTGAGTTTTCTACCAACTATTGATCGACGAATGTCGTCTGTTAATTTAATTAATGCAGACTGGGTGCTGTCGTTTTTGCGAAAGACCTATTGATATTTGTCAAAAAAGTTAAGCCGTGATAGATGATCTACTGTAGAGTTATATACTAAGCGCTCAAGCGGTTTTGAGAGAGTACACAACACAGCAATAGGCCTAAAATCAGACGTATCTTTAGGCATAGGAATTTTATTGATGGGACGGATTATAGCAGATTTCCATAGAGTTGGAATTGTAGAACTGTTTATAGAACAATTATAAATATCTTTGACTAGTGGAATTATCGTTGGAAGAATGAATTTAATCATTTTAGCATTAATTCCATCAACATCTATGGAGTTTGATTTCAATGATTTAACCGAGCGCAAGAGCATTTCAGGGGTAAAATGAGGGAAGTACAGCCTTTCGCTAGAAAACTGGGAGAATAGTAAAGGATCAAAGAGCATAGGGCAAATTCCAATTAAGGAAGAGTCGTCAAGTCTTTCGTTCTGATTGTCTTCCTTGAAAACAGGTTTGAGAAAATAACCGTTGAGGTCATTCGGGGAGAATGTTAAGTTGGGTAAGGGTCTCCTAGATTTTCCAATACTGAGACGCCTTAACTCCTGCCATGTGGATTTTATGTCCCATTTGTCCGAAAAGCATTCATTATAATATTTCTGTTTAGAAGTTCGAATTAGCTGCTGCACTTGATTTCGGACCTCTGTATTTTTTATGGAGGTGAGGAAGGAGAGTGCGTCGATAGTTACGGCGAAGGCGATCTCTACGCGACATCAAATTTTTTATTCCGTGATTAGCCAAGGAGACGATTGTATCGGATGTGCCCATCTAAATTCGAAATGGAACATTCTTTGAAGAGATGCAAGTCTTCCCATAAATGTTCGTCAAAGATGGTGAAAGAGTTCAGAGGAAGTGGTTCCTACATCTGGAGAGCTCAGCATTAGCTATTTGTCAAACGTTACTGAATGGGGCAAGCAAAAAAGTGGCTAGAGATACTACTCCACCTCTCACCATTTGTTTATTATTCCAACGAGGATATGGCACATGAGGCTGAGCTTCAGTGCCCTCCTTATCTATCTCGCCTCCGTCGTTATCCTCTGACAGATGGATTTATAGAAAGCCATATTCGCGCGCAGACTACTACTATCATAGTCAAAGCTTTGATAAACTCTCACCATCCTCATTTTAAAAAAATGTAGGTCAGAAAGGAGAGATAATGTGGATATGAATAAACATTGTCTCGCCGTCAATACGCTAGATGATAAACTTTCAAACTAATTGCACATTTTTCTGGGAGAAAAAAAGACAAAGCATAAAATGCAATGGAATAAAGTGCTAAATAGAGAAATTTCATCAATTGCGTAATTAAATTGTTTTCTGCTATCAATGCTGATAAGGAGAGTTTATATTTAGTAGGAAGCCCTTCCGTTTGCGATAAAACGTTATTTAGGGCAAGATGCGACTACGGAAGTGTTTAATTGAACCACTTTAATTCTGTCGAAAGCGGCTCCCGCTCATTTCTGGAGCGCGAAAGTTTAAAGGTAAAAATTGGATAATCTGCTTTAATTATCACAGTTTACCTATTTCTCCCAGCTACCCTTCATGTATTTACACCCTTATTACTTACACTCTAAATCGCTGTAGACTTGTTTTTCCCCTCCCTTACCTTTCATCATCCCTTTTATCGCAGATTTCAACTGTTGCTTTTCCGTACCTTAATTCAGTTCCTCGACTTCCTTCGAATTTCGCCTAAGACTCTCGTTACAAATACACGTAACCAAAAACTTCTCTTTCGGGCTTTCTATCGTTCTAGCCAATATTTTCCATCTCTCTCCAATTTCTAACTCGAAAAACTAATAATCTCGCTTGCCTTTGACACCCTTCCTCAAAAAATTAAGTTGGCAGGAACACAAATATTCTTGTCAATGTCCTTACCAACATTTTTCTCACGTCTTTTCTTAGAGTATCAGTCATTTTTTTCCTTCTTTTTGAAACTGGATTTTCGTATAAATGCATTTATTTTTTATGCTTTTCCTACTAAGTCCAGTTTCGTTCAAAATGCTATTTAGAGACGCTAATTTATTCAACTTCTCTTATTCACGCCCTCTTACTTGAAATTTTATCCTAGCCTTCTCAAGTCAATGAAGTATCATTAATTTCTTTCTTTCAGGTAATCCTGTTCCTTTCTCACCCATTTGAAATACGGCATGTCTTCCATCGGCAGACAGGCCGACTAACTCCTGGCACCCTGTGATTTTGAGGTAATGTGCTGTCCGCCAAATTCTAATTGCAATTTAAAAGTAAAATTTTTAAGTGCCCAAGCAAACAAGCCATGCATTATCACCCATCTATGAAATCGCTGCCACGTTGCTATTTCAAGGAAGTTTTTATCACTATTTCCCTCTCATTCATTTAAGCCGGTCGGCAAGATGTGGGCGGACCTTGCTTGGCTTGTATTTTGTAAATAGGCTGTCGGAGATACGGACCACGAGCAGAAGTGGGCTTTCATTTCGCTCCGTGGGATAAACAACACAAGAAGTCTCCCGCTTCCGCAATCCACACGGAATTTAGGTTTATGAGAACCCTGTTTGTCAAATACAGTATCTACAGTATCTCTACACGTACGGCTGAAATAAAATCGTCACAAGATACATATACATCTAATAATACCCTGCAAGCCACCATAAAGGTGTGTGGCAGGGGGTGAATTCTCACCAAAAATATCATGCAATAAAAAAGGATTAGCATTTATATAGGTTCTGTTCAAAACTACACTATTTAAAAAAAGATAAAAATAGCCAAGCACACATGAAAAACATGCTGTTAGGGTTAGCTTTAAGTCCTTATACCAACATACAGCTACCAATGTTATCCATTGTTACACTCGTACTGGATATATTTACCGTTATTCATATCCCTAATAGTACGAGGAAAAAAGGGCATTTTGAATCTGTCAGTTCGGCAATCAATTTCTCTAATTTTGTGATACATCTACATCTACGTTATATCACAGAGTGAGTTTACACTATGGTAATACCCTTTGAACCACCTCGAGAGTGGTTGTCAGGGGGAAAAATATCACCGTGCATCAGGCACGTAGCCAGGGGGAGGGGGCTTCTGGTGCTTCATTAGCCCCCCTCTTCCCCCCTCCCCCCCCCCCCCCCCCCGAAATTGTTTACCAATAATTATGTTGTTCTGATTTTAGTGGTGAACTTTACCAGTGATAAGATATAAGTATGGGCACTGTGTAAGTAAATACCAGGCCTGAAAATTAAGGGAAGAGATTTGTAACATGTCGGCACCGAATAGGCAAGGCTGATTTGTTACAATTACGCAAGCCTTACCCCCCCGAAAGACATTTCTGGCTACGTGCCTGCCGTGTATGCAATACTTACGAATCTATATTATTTTATAAAATATCCGTTGGATTTTCCTAGTGACCAGCAGTATCATGATGTCATACAGAATTTTCATTTTGATATATATAGTCGGAAACTTGTTGGAAATCAAGTAGCGTGGAGAGGATGAAAGCGATTTTAGATAGCAAGGCTTGCAACCTTTGCGCGGCTACAATGAGCCTGAAATTTTACGACTCCTTGAATAGACTCCGTGATTCATAGAATATCTCGCATGAGGTAAATCTCATCAGAATAAAATCTGATGCAATAATAATAAAAAAGAGCGTGCGGAAGGGCATCAAGAAAGAATGCAGGCATTGGAACGATGAAACAGCAAATTTAAAAAAAATGAACATGCAATTGAAAATAAATTAAAAATGAAAAAGATCTTACTACTGACAGCATCACGTAGAAGAATTAAATTTGAAATTAATGATTTGATGAATTACAAATATTTAAGCCAAACCACAAATCTGACGGTGAACTCGGTACAGAAGTACAGAACACAACACTGAAATGGGAAACCTTTTGACATGGGAATTGATAAGAATACGACCGATAAGGGGAATAAGGAAAATATTTCAAAAGCATACAGCGATGGAATCAATAAAAATATATGTTTATAAATTGGTTTCCTTTTGATAATGTCGGAAAAAAATTTTCGTAGGCATTTTGTAAATCTCCATTTACTTTACGGAACGTGCTAAATCTTTGCCATTTCACCAAGTTTTCTCAATATAAGGCTTATCGTCTTCAAGCAATACTCCTTTACAAAAAAAACCTTAAAGATTAAGAAAACACGAGTACATGTACACAAATTACGAAACGTTAGACGATGGATTCTCCCCGGGTATCCGTATTTCTCAGGAATATCATGATTCTTTCCACTGCACCGTTCAATGAGCATTCGGGAGACCTTTCTGCTTCGCTTGAAAGAAGCCATACAGCATTCTCATCTTGCTGAATGGTAAAGACATTACTCTAGAAGCAAAGTTCACACAGATAGATACGCTCTTATTAGATGCAATTTCTCATACGGTCGAATTTCTGGGACAATGGTAGGAATTACGCAGTTTTAAATCACGTCCAGATCTTTTTCTTCCCTCGGCTCACACTTTTAGATAAAAGCTACTTCCAAAGATAGATTCTGGAAGTTTCTCTGTGTGAGTCATGATCTTCTGGTGCACGGTTTGCACCTTGTTCCCGGGTGCCACTTGCATCTTTCGACCTCATTGTTCGTCGTAGACAATGGACCTCCCCTCCGAAGAAGATAAGGAGAAACTTATCGCCTTCATAGCACCCTCCTCCCTACCGCATCTCCCCTCCTCGGTAAGAAGTGTAATTCAACCCATCTAAGTAACTCTTCCCCGAAATATTCTCTTCCTGTTCGAAAAAAAATGATTATCATAGAGCCCTTTTCTCTGACGCACTGATATTAATGACGTGAATAAAACATGCATGGCTAATGAATACGGATTAATAAAATGGCTCCGAACATTATTAATCTGTAAGTAAGTTCATATTTTTTCTCACATACTTAAATAGCCACCAAAATTTTGGCAAAAATTACGTATATTTGGCATAAAAACCCGAGTATTTTATCACCAAGTGCCTAGTTATTTTCAGATCGTTGGTTGAAATACAGGCTTAATGACCTGCATAAATTCAATCCAATAACCTTTACTGATTATATTAAAGATATATATGAAAATATCTTGCGCATATTGGTAGGTATCATCGTAAGGATAAATTTAAAGAGAGGTTGAAGATTTCATTCGTGCCGCGCCCATCAAGGGCTAATTAGATATTCAAGCGATAATATCATGGAAATAATTTGTATAGGAAATGAACAACTCCGGTTTTATTGTCAAACTACATCATCCATTAAACGATGAAGGTATGTATGCAGTTTTCCTCAAATATCTCCTCTATTATGTAAAAAGTGAACTCTGTAGCTTATACCCCGATTATTATCAATGTTAATTCTAAATTGAGTATTGTTGTATGTGTGCTGCACTTAGTTCATGTAAATCAGCATCAGTATGTCAATCCTAAGATTGGTTTACTGAAGCCCTTCACTCTGCCCTATTCAGGGTTGATTCTCTCAAGCCCTAATAGGTTTTCTCTCTCGCGTCCTTCTTTATTTGCACTATATACTTGATCCCTTGATCTTCCTCTCAGGAACTTCCCTTCAATTATATTTCTAACTACTACTTTCCATTCTATTATATTTCATGTAAATGTTCAGTGATCATTCATCCCCTGCTACACAACCTCGAGGTAACTTGCAGGGTAATCTACATCTATATCTATGCGATACCCTGCAAGTCACCACGAGGGTGTGTGGCAGGGGGTGAAGATCATCAAACATACACTATTGCCATGCAACCAGGCCACTACATGGAACATGCTACATTATATGGTCACATGCAGCTGATTGGTTAGTATCTACATAGTAATAAAGTGATTGGTTTTTAATACATACATTATGTACTAAAGACTACACTACAGTATTTCACCTACCTATCCCTTTGCTACGCTGCCTATTGTGTTCTTTAATAGTAGGAGGAAAAAATTACATTTTAAATCTGTCGGCACGACAACCTATCTCCCTAACCTTATGTATCAGATCGATTCTAGCATAATACACTGGTGTTTTCAATACATATCTTCAGTGAGGCTATCCGTTTTAAATTTCTGTAATGCATTTAATCTGTATTTTAATCTACGATCTGATAATGATTCCCATCCTAACTGTTGAATTAATTCTGATACACTATTACACCAATCGTAACACCTTTTAACAAACCTAGCTGCTCTGCGCTGCACACTGTCTAGTTCTCTGATCAACCCTAATTCATTAGGATCCCATACACTGGCTGCATACTCAAAGTGGGGCCTAACTAGTGAAAAATAGCATCGCTATTTTGTCTTCTCATCACATTTTCCATGGACTCTTTTTATAAATCCTAGCTTTCTCTTTGCTGGGCCGCATATTTCCCTTATGTGTCGTAACCACGATAAACCCTTAGTGATTGTTACACCTAAGTATCTTATGGTTTCAACGTTTTCGATCTTCGTGTTTCTAATTTTATAGGTACGCTCTATCGAATTATTCCTCCTCCAAATATTGATAGCTACACACTTTTTAAGGTTAAGTTCTAACTGCCATTTGTCGCACCACTCTTGAATTGCATCTAAATCCTTGCAAAGCGATTTGCTGTCCTCTTCTTTTGATATACCCCTGTACACTACCGCATCTGGCTTATCTTAAAAATATCTTATGGTTTCAAAGTTTTCGATCTTCGTATTATTAATTCTATAGGATCGCTCTATCGAATTATTCCTCCTCCAAAAATTGATGGCTACACACTTTTTAAGGTCAAGTTCTAACTGCCAAGAGTACCTAATGAGTAGGTATAAACTGAAATCATGTGAGCTCTCCATCTATTCCATTAATCATGGTTCTTT
Source organism: Platycnemis pennipes (assembly GCA_933228895.1). NCBI lineage: Eukaryota > Metazoa > Arthropoda > Insecta > Odonata > Platycnemididae > Platycnemis > Platycnemis pennipes. Next base: position 117,465,396 of record OW121854.1, on the reverse strand, counting down.
GGTACCTATCGATGGACGAGATAAAGAAAGGAACATTATATGTACTTCATCTGATTGGGAGCTGTATGAACGTGTCAGGCCCTTCTCCTAATGGTCTTTTGGAAGCTGATTTCAATTAATGGTCACCGGACCTCAAATATGTCCGCGGGGCACGTAAAGCCACGCGCGTCGTCCATATCTCGGTCACTTCACCCTCAATCCGCGGATTGTTTGTCTTCGCTTCGCGCGAAATCCGTTCTCGATATGTGTGTTTATTTTTTGTCGGAATGGTTTCGCTTTTACGGCGTTGTTTATTGGGGACGATGACCTTGCGGCCGTGATAGCCGTCCGTCGCGGCGGCCGCTCCGTTGAGCGTCGAGTGGACTTTGGGAGGCGGAGGACTCGAATGCAGGAATGGATGAAGAGGGGATGTGTGATGCAAGGACGACGTCGTCACGCCTGAGCACTGCGCTTCCTCCTCCGCGCGCAGACCTGCAATCAATCACGCGTGAACACAAGACTAGGTTCATCCCCTAGGCTCATCCTAGGTTGGTAAACACATTCTTGAAATAATGGGTCAAGCGAATCGTAAAATGGGATTCGTCAAAAGAGTACTGGGTAAATGTGACGATCATGTACCTACGAGAAATCAGCCACTTTTCCCTCGTAAGACCTCATTTGGAATATGCTGCCAGTGTATGGGATCCCTACGAAATCGGTCAAAATAACGAACTTGAACGTGTGCAGCAAAGATCGGCAAGATTTGTAAAGGGACGGTATGATAATCTTATTAGCGTAACCAGTCTATTAAATTAATTAAATTAGGAATCATTGTCAGATCGCAGGTTGAAATATAGACTTAATCTCTTAAACAAATTCCAAGACCATATTTTCAGTGATGATGTTAAAAATATTTTGCGGACCCCAACTTACTATGGCAGACTGGACCATAATCCAAAATTAGAGAAATGGATTGCCCAACTGACCGATAAAAAATGTCCTTTCTTCCTCGTTCTATTAGGGATATGAATAACGGTAAGTATATCCCGGACGAGTGTAGCAATGGATAACCTTGGTAGCTGCATGTTGGTATAAGGACTTAAAGCTAACCCAACTAACAGCATGTTTTTGCATGTATGCTTTGCTATTTTTATCTTTTTTTAAATAGTGTAGTTTTGAACAGTACCTATATAAATGCTAATACTTTTTTATGCATGATATGTAGTGCATGCTTGGTGAGAATTCACCCCCTGCCACACACCTTTATGGTGGCTTGCAGGGTATTATGTAGGTGTAAATCTAGATCCCTTTGCACGCGACGCCATTCATTGCTCATCCCTCAACGGAATTCAGAAGAGGAGAGTCACGCAGGGAGCCCCAAAACTCTTCATGGACCCTCGTCTGCATTAATGAATTTGCAGTGGGATCAATATTTCTTGCGGAAATGTATGTATTTGAATAAATTTTGATGAATACCTAGGCAAGAACAAAAGAAAAATATTATTCTTAAAATGCGTTCTGGGAAAATGCGATGTAAAAGTATGAGAATGATGCTTCTTTTTTCCTTGTCAGGCTTCTTTTAAATTACGCCGAAAGTGTATAGGATTCGTAAGAATAAGGATCAAGGACCACGAACAATGAGAGATCATAATTGACAATTGAGTAGCTGGAGAGGATGGTGAAATACAGATTGAGTACTTTTTGGTGCATCTGAAATATATTCTTAGTTCTACAAATTCATGCTAAATTCCTTTTTGCTTGTCTATAGGGAATTGTAATTTAATGCGTATTAATAAATGCCTAAATCATAATGAAACTTTCTAATCATCATTATCCTCCAACTATCTGCTTCCTATTGATTTACATCATTAATAACGATATCAGAGAATCATGAAACATGATAAATTAAGAGTTGAGAGCAACTGTTCTATTGGAGAGCAGGCGTAGGTAAAGTCCGGAGAACAATGAAGGGAATGGATATTTACTGATCCTTACCAGCATTGAATCACACCACATTTCTATTTCGTTTTATTTGTGGCATTTGATCAACAGGCGTGACTCACGTTTATTTCTGAAGGGCGACACTTTCGAGGCGAGTGATAGAAATGCCTCAGCTCAGCCACCCATTTGTCCCTCCCTCCTCCGGTAGCATGTATCTCCCTGGAGATACATGCTACCTCAGAGGCACGATTGACTGAAGATAAACTGGATCCGTAATTGCCACAGTAAATCGGAGAGCTAGTTAATCAAACAGTTTTAACGGGCTTATGATTGATATATACAAGTCTTGGTAATTTACGTCAAGTAAAAAATGTTGACGGAACAGTTACACCGCCTTCAAGCAAAATAAAACCCTGAACGTAACGCCTTTTAACAAATTTAGCTGCTGCTGCAAGCATGTCGAGGGGACAGGTGAGTTGAGCCGCAAAGTGTATGAATTGTTCTGTAATGAATAATCGCTCCTTGAACAATCTCTCGTTCGTTAGCGCTGAGGCGATGAAATCCTCGGTCGAGGGGGAGGTCCCCTGGGTGAGTGGACGTGGGCGGTCCCGCGTCGATTGCATCACCCCCAACAGCCCGTGTCACTGGACTACATGTCAGCGTCCGCGGGGAGAGACAGCTATCTCATCTCGAGGGCCGAGAGAGAGCATTCAACTCGGCAATGGAGAAATTTACCGCCACCCTGCACTCATTCACCGAGTGTTTTCACTATCCCAGTCTCTTCGATAGCACGCAGTGCTTCCAGTCAACAAAACAGATCGCAATACACTTCGGTCAGGGCATTGTGGGGCTATTCGCGAGAGCTCGCAGTTCCTACGTGCAGATGGAGTTTCCAAAACACTATTCTCTAAGGGTTAGATGATCGAAAAGGCATGAAGAACAGGAGGGAATTTCTAGAGCGGAAAGAAGGGCAGTTCTGCTCATACTTTGGCAAAAGACTTTACAGTCAAATCCGTTATTGCAGGATATTTCAAACCTGCCGCGTGAACGGCGGTGAAATTCACAATAATTGCCATGCGAAAAAATTCACTTGGACCGGGAATCAAACCACGGACCTTTGGCTTACCGGGCCACTACGCACACCACTACGCTACCCAGATTCCCTAATTCGCATGGCAATTTGGCATGGCGAAATTTTTTCGCATGGCAATTATTGTGAAATCCGCTATTGTTCATGGAAAATAGTACAATATCAGGAACAAAAAAATTCTCAACAAATTTGGACACCAAACAGAAGAATTCGCGACCAAAATAAAGATTCCAGGGCTCTCAAAAATTACGTCAGTAACATATCATCTCATGTACTCTAAAACATTGGCGGTTTTGTGGATGGTCCCTGGCTACTACTATCAACCATATATGTCGTCTCTTGCCTCCTCCCTAACTTATTCACGTTTATGAAATTAAATTCTACTTAAAAATTTTCTACATAAATCTATAGGATACAGTCTGCAATAACTGCATTGAAAAGGAACATGTAAATCACATTAAGTAAATAAGCGTTTCACTGGATCAGCATTGTAATTGAAAGCACCATAAAGCTGAGCTCACATAAGAATCGATTATGATGATTAAAAAATTCTATTTATTAAGATATGCAGTATGCCACTGTCCATACTAATCATGGTAAATTATACGCTTGTTCCGTTCTAGATTGTAATACGGAACTGTTGCTAAAGTGGTGCCTATCTCACGAACGCTTAGACGCTTATTTAAAATTCGTTGTCAAGAAGAAAGTTCTGAAAGTTATGGCACGTCTGCCCTGTATGGCATAAACTATTTCCTCTTTTTTCTCACACACCTATTTGCTTACTAAGTTTTAAGATTATTCTTCAATGGTGGAAGTGAAAACGGATATCCTCATGTTTATAACTTGGCCGGACATTATGATATTACAATATCTAGACAACTTTCTGATATATTTCTTTTGCCGTACTTATACTTGGGCCCAAAAATATTTTGTTTCCTCCCTCAAGATTTAATAAAGATAAAAAATGAAAGGAATATTTAAATTGATCCTGGTTAATAAAAGAAAAATAGGTGAAATATTCATTCAATAAAAAGATTGTATGAGACTCCATCAGTAAAATATTTTGCTTCCTATGCAATTTTGCATTCAAAACATATCTAACATTATTTTCATGATTATTATAATTCTTATATACACATATATACATGTTTAAGAAGTTGCAATGTCTTTAAACAAGATTAACGGTTGCAAATCAAATCTATATCTTTAGTGTAATTGTTTTTGGCACAGTTTGTCTGTTTTGGCAGGGCTCTAAAGTCAGGTAACCCCTATTCTGGATTGTTAGTTACCTTAAGGATGTCTATATGCCTGAATTAGCATAGTAACTGTTATGGTATATGAGACTATACATGCATGTGTGATGAGAAGTAAAAACAAATAATATTATCTTTGAATTGCCTTAATGCCATTTAGGATATTATTTGTTCTCTTCCTCCATCTTTCGCGCTTATCTATCGATATCCCGTCAATTTCCTTCTTTAGCATTCGGGTACTTCTCAAAAGGTTTTGCTGTCTCCTGATTTCTCCTCCGATCAATTTCCTTTCCTTTCCCACCACATTTGTCACTTCCTCATCATCATCTCGTTATTCATATTCCTCTCCATCCAGGCGGTCCTCTCCACTCTTCTCTACGTCCTCATCCCACCTATATCTACACAATAACCTGCAAGCCACCATAAAGGAGTGTGTCACGGATTGAATTCACACCAAATGTGTATTACATATCATGCACAAAAAGGGTCAGTGATTACATTCTAGTCTAAACTTAACAATAAAAAAATTAAAAGCAGCAAAGTAAGCATGCAAAAACATGCTGTTAGTTGGGTTAACTTATACCAACATGCAACTAACTATTCTATCCATTGATACACTTATATTTTTACTACAGGATATATTTACAGCTATTCATATCCCTAGTTGTACGAAGGAAGAGGAACATTTTGCATGTATCGGTTCCGCAGTCGATCTCTCAATTTTTTTACTATGGACCGGTCAACCATAGTAAGTTGGAGTTCGCAAAATACTTTTAACGTCATCAGTTAAAACATTGTCTTGGAATTTAGTTAAGAAATTAAGTCTAAATTTCAACCTTCAGTCTGATAATCTCAAAGGCATAATAGATGCACATAGCTTGAGTTTAACAGGAGAGAATGAAGAGAGGGCAATCAGATAATTAGGATTCGAGTTTGCAATTATTTGACCGGGCTGGTAGTAGTCTGAAAACATTTTAATTTAAAGCCAAGATATAAATTCAAATCATAAATAGATAGGAAAAACAAAGTCATAACTAGTATTCTTGACGTCGAATAAATATCATCCTCTCAAATAAACACCACGATATCAACGCTACTCAAAGCAGGAAGTTCATGAAACACTACACCCTTATTCCTCAGTGCTTACTCGACGATATATTTTTTCTATCAACAGATATTCCGCGATATTCTTTCTATAACCTTTAACCTGAGGAGTTAAAACAACATTCCTCAGGAAACCATTATAAATCAGACAGACTACTTCAGTCATAACATAGCGAAGCAATCCGTGAAAGACGATCCCCTCCCGTAATGCGCAATGCATCCGACGACCGCAATGTTTTTAGAAAAGCGATGACGCATCAAGCCTCGATGGGAAAATTGCATTCCCGGAATGGAGAGCCCTAGCACTCGGCGGCAGATAGAGAACTCGCCGGAACGCGGGCAGATTCTGCTATCGTGGAGTAATTTCAGCCCTCGTTTTTTTATTCGAAAGGAACGACCGCATAAAAGGCGTAAGGTTGCTTGCGCGATAGTTGGCGTGCGTCAAGCACCAAGGACATGAAGGTGAAATGCAGGAAGGGAGATAGCTCGGAAATGCCCAAGGGAGCGTGTTGTCGAAAAGGCTCCAAGTAAAACACGAACTTAATAGGGCGAAAAATTCGGCTTTCAACGCACGTACGATTCATGACAGGCGCTTGATATGGGCTTCCTCTGCTACCTCAAGGAGTAACTCGTAATACACAGGTACGAGCACTCCTTACGTTCGACTGGCTCCTTAATAAAACCCAAATTTTGGGACGCAGATGTCATGTAAACAGTGAAATTTTTAGTTATATCCAGCATCATATGGTAATTTATAACCGAGAATTATTTTGAGTGGGTCATCGGTTAAAATTTAGGGGAATGGGAGAATTATATGTCCATTTAGACCTACCTTCGTGGGTAGAAAACTAATTAGAATAATGAGTGCATATCTGCAGTTCAGGTACATGTTCAGTGATTCAACCCCAGCTACACACCCTCAGGTGAATTGGTGGGTACCGAGTAGATACAAATTACGTGGCCATTAAATCTTTTCTATTAATGCTGCTTTCCTGGGACATATAGATGGACGACATAAAGAAAGCGGTATCATATTCAGCTGGTTGGGAGCTGTTTGAACGAGTCAGGGCCTCCTTCTTAGGACCTTGGGGAAGCCTCTTTTAAAACAAATTCCATACAGATCTTTGCTGATTATAGTAATTTACTCAGCATCAGTGTAATTCTACCTGGGGTCCCATAAAGATTCTCTTTCACACTAATATGGCGGGCATAGGAAAGGTTCAATTCTTTCTTAACGGAGAATTACATTTCCCTCATGAATTACTGACCATTCTTCTACAACTGCTTCTTCGGTTTCTCAAGAAGAATATGGAGTAAAAGGTATCGATTAAAAATTATGAGCTCGGGGATAAACTTATCCTCACACACTTATTTATAAAATAATAGATGTACTAGTAGTTGATGTAGTAGAAAATAATACAATAACTTAGTTATTTTCCGTTTGAATAAGTTTAATATATTTAACGCGATTGGGCGAAACAGGGTCACGTGACGGCCTCCGCCATTTTTGGCTCTTAAACTTGTGTTGAGGTGCATCAATTAACATTGAAGAGGAGGTAATTGATCGTGAAATTAGTCGTTTTTAGCCACTACCATGCCTCAGTGTTGCGCATATGGTTGCTTAACTCGACCTAAAGAAGGAGAAAACTTTTTTTGCTGCCAACTGGTGCAAGAAATGAAGAAAGAAGGAAAATGTGGCTCGCCAAAATCGGCCGGCGTGATTGGACTCCCGGAAAAGACACGAGACTTTGTGCTGTAAGTATCTCCCTTTATCCATGTGTTTGTTATGATATTGAAGGAAAAGATTAGATGTATGGAACTATTTCAATGAAAATTTAATTGTCTGATCAAGTATATACCTACCATTTGCGATGTACGATGCCTTATAAGAACTAGCGTATAGATTAGCGTATAGCGAAACCATGCATGTACTTGCTAACGGTGTAATAAAAAGTATTATTATTATTAATTAAAGGTTTTAGTGACGTTCAATAAGTGCATTCTATTCCGTAAAGGCCTGGTACACGTTGCATTAACTCGTAGGGAAGGGATGTCTGTTTACATGTCTCTGAATCACGAAAATGTACGAAATCATTAACCAAATTAGAACAAGTTATATTTTCTGTTCACGTATTCATGCATTATTACATTTTGGTGTGGTTGCACGAATAGTTTTTGGTGGGTCATACATTCACACATGAACTTGTACGAGTTAATGTATTATGACTAGTAAATATGGGATCTCAGCGGCTCGTCTTAGTATTTCCAAGTATGTATCATAAGTATGTCATGGAAAATATCACTGGTGAAAACAGTGTGCATAAAATGTGAAAAAATGAGCAGTAAGCGTTTCTAAACTCTTCATTTTCTCAACGGATGTTCATAATCAACGCCAAAATTGTACTAAGATTGGCCATCGGTCAACAGTACTTCCTTGGTTAGGGCTACCTCATCTTATCGGCCGTCATTCTTAATATTAAGGAAATCATTATTATTATTAGTGTGAACTTTTTATATGCATTGCTTATTAAGTGTGAACTCATTGCTTATTAATGGGTAGGTGTTTTTATCGTTGGTGTTAAATCATTAAGAAAAACAGTTTAAATAGGTAATGAATATCGATGACTTCCACCAAGTCAAGCCTGATGCAGTGAATTTTATAGTCCCTCTAATTTAACTACATTTATTGCACGTTAAAATATATTACGTTTGAGGTAATTCCAGCATAATTTGATTTGAAAGAGTACAGTAACTGAAGTATTAGTATTTCAGCATATACGCCGGGAAAGAACCAGATCTTTCTTTAGTTATCAAAACATTTGCTGCAGTAAACTGTCACCCATATGGCAATCACTGTGATTCCCGCCATTAGGGGGTATTTCATACAAAACATGGCTTAAATATTTTTTGTATAGACAGGCATATCACCGTAGTAATAACGTAACACAAGTATGCAGCATATCTGTGCGCTTATTTTTTATGCGAAATTCGGATAAGGCTATATAAAACATTCTAACTAGAGTCAAGGAGACTAAAGAGCAAGCTAATCCAGCATGTTATAGCTAGAATCTCTCTAAGCATGTTCCGGTTTCTTTAAAATAAACTTTCTTTTATATATTTTTATGTGCCAAGAGTAAATAATTGGGCAATTAACAAATAAGCCTCATTCATCAAAAATGATGAAATTCACAACTAAAGCGTTTGAAAACCTAAACGTCAGCTAAAAAAGAATGAAAAGCCAATTTGCGACACTGTAAAAAGTAGATCTGATTTTAAGGAACAAAAGCGATCTGAATTTCAGATGCAACAATTTTAAGACAGGGTATTTTGAATTTCAGCAGTAATATCTTGTCTAAAAATAAGGCAGGTGAACGACTGAAAATCAGACCATCCAGAATCCTGCTCCCTCTGCTTCCTGCTTAACTGCTCCTGTACCAACCATCCATGTTCCTGCCTCTTCCGCACCTTGCATCCGTGTTTCTGCCTTAAACCAGACAGCGCTTAAATTCAGATCGCACTGAAAATCAGATCAACTTTTTACAGTGGAGTCCGAGCAAAGATATTACGATGAAAAGTCACACAACTTGTGATTTCGTCCTATTTTCCTGGAGAATTCCTGCAAAATTCGTGAGAAAGTAAAGAGAATTATTGGAGTCAAAACTTGTCACCACTGCATTATTCTTGTGCGAATAATGTACCTTTTTTTATATTTATTCCGTAAAAAACGGTAACTTCCAAGTTGAATGAGAGTTCACCAAGGGGTTCTTGGGTCTTTCATGGAAGGGTTATTTTATCGCCAAACGTTTCGATCGCCACCCAGTAGGTAAGTATTTCCTGAAAGAATGCACAGCGGTCCTTGGCCCTTCTAAAAAAAACAACCCACCTCGCACCCGTAACAATGCCAGCATCTAGCTTCGGATACTGATTACATATCTCCTACTATTTCATCCACACATCTCCTTTCTAGTAAGAGGTGAGACATTATATCAATTATGATATAACTCCGTTATACCCCAATGTCTGAAAATGGTAATTCAATCGATAAGTTTTATTCTGAACGTTGCCGCTCGCTCTTCAGTATTTTTAACTGTAGAGCCATTCCATAAGTTAAACGTTAACATCATGCTGAAATGGATTAATGAGTTTATGGAGCATGATAAGAAAACTTAAGTAATGGTTTTTTAATTAGTAGGAATCCATCCCCCATCATCCACTGGTGCTAATCCAGCATTTTTAAAGGGTAAAGCTATTATTCTGGAAGAAACTTCCCTTCATAGAAAGAGGCACTACGGAAACTACTCTAAAAATCAGTTTCCTACCATCTACCGAGAATTTTTCACTAAAGCGGATATTTTTCTGGGAACCATTATTGGCTCAGTATTTCCCAGATGCACTGCGACTCAGTGAAGTAACAATTGATGTGTGCGCATGTTACGAATTGGAAATAGGGATATAAAATTGTGGATGAGAGTGTAGAAATGATTAGAGGAAAAAAATCTTTTCACCCCAATAAGATAAGACAAAAATTATGTTTCCCTGCTCCCCTTGCCCTCATTGGACATTCAATGCCCAACTTGACGGTGAATTTTGCAATTTCCAGTGAAACGCCCTTCAGCTAAAATCGGCATATGGTACATACAATAATTTGCGTGTGATCTTTCTTTGATCTCGTGAAAGTAGTACCACTCTACAGCACTAGGAAGAGCGTCCATGCTGACGTTACTCACCCACGCTTTCGGACAGCGTCAGCTGGCTAATTAACAGGGTCATTAACGGACAGCGATTACGAGGGGCATTTCCAAGAGATTCTACACCAACGCAGAGAAAAACGTCAATGCACCGCATACGCGTAAACACTAGAATCTTCGTGTCGAATGGAAGACCGGATAGGAAAGCAGATTATCAGTAACCGCCTTCTGGTAGCCTACCCCTCCACATCAGCAACGATTGGTTGTGTTCATTTTTGAATTTATTTTTTGGACTTATGGCACAGAATTATGAGCTCAATGGGTAACTCAGACTTCGGCACAGCATATTGAATAATGAAAAATCCTAACAAGGGATATTTGAGAAAGAGCAGTGGAGGATTTGACAGTATTGATCACCACAGAGTTGGCTAATAAGCTAAATTGCTGATGCAAACAAAACCTCACTCCATATTTCAGACGAAGTTACCATTAAATAAGCAGAATATACAAAAACTGAAATATATAATGCCTATATGACGCAGATGGCAATTTAATACCAGCCCAAAATTAAACTCCTTTATCACTTAACATTTTTTGGAACTTCATAAAGTATTCATACACATATAACTCTTACAATTACTGAGGTTAAAGAAATAAAATATTGATACAATTCATATTTTACTCTAACAAGAGCACTTAGGGAAAAGAAACTGGTTCTCGTACATCGTATTTCGTGAAAAAAGGCTAGAATTCTAAAAACGAACAGTGTCCTTGAGGTGATGTTTATTTAACGCAGGCACGAGAACCAGGGTTAAATTTTCCAATAATTAGAGGCATGTAGTATTAACAGAAGTGCTCCAAGAAAAACCGGGAATATATCACGGTCACACGCTTCGATATGTTTACTTCCTGGCAAAATTTTCGAAGAGTGTGTACAACGGCGTAGCCGACGTATACGCACTGAAATGTAAATGTGATAGGATATGAAGTAAAGACTTAATAATGGAATCACAGAAGGAACAATAAGGAATGGAACTTTTCACGGAACCAAAATCTCTATTTTGTGTAAGAAACCGTAAGACGGAAACTAAAAATGAAGTTTAGTGAAATATTTGATCTTGTAACTTCAGCCATTCACTCATAAATCAAAAATTAAAATGAGCAACAAGTGAAGCCCACCCAACGAAATGCGTTGAAATATGTACCTACGTCATCTACCTCCCGTCTTGACTGTGTTGAGGATGAACGGGAAGAGAGCGGAGGTGGGGAGGGAAGGTCTGTCCGTAGAGATCCTGTCGCAACCACTTCCATTGGCAGAGTCAGCTGTGTGTCCCTCATTGTGATAAGGCGAAGGAGCTTCGCGGCCTCAGTTGTGATAGGACGAAGTGAATGACGTTCGAGTCCTTGGCACGCCCACTTTTCCGAAGGGTTTTGAAGGGTTAAAAACGTCAGTTTTACGCCTCTTATAACTCGATAACTAATTGACGAAGAACGGAAAAATACGGGTCAGAATCGACAATAAAATAATATGGTAAACGACCCAATTAAGGTTATTACCAATTAATAACAGTACTAAACCCTTAATTGGGCCAATCTGATGAGACAAATAGCAATTCTGCTCCTTCTTGTTTTGGATTACTTTTATGGGCTCTTGATCATAGAAACCTTTCAGATAGACAGAAATGGTCGGGAACCTAGCTAGCTGTTTACATACTGAGTTTTGGAAGTATAATTTACTTCGCTTCTAGGAAATTTCTCGTGTCACAGCGCATTAAAAATGAAAAATGTGAATGATGGTGTGATACAGAATGGACAAACTCTTTTTAACCACGGAATATAATTCAAGCGTAAGATATTTTGATGGAAATCATGAGAGGGTTATCTTTTATTTGCTACAGGATTGCATCACACCTTTTCGATCCTATTGTCGAAGACCAAACGTTCACGCAGTAATATTTTAACCGCCCTGATTGCTGTTTTCAGCTGCGAAATGAGAATGCTGAAAAAGGACCCTAATTTCTCTGCACGTCAATTCCATCCCCTCTTCCATTCCGGCCAATCATGAAGTCGTTCATCAAACCACTTCTCGGCCTTGATAGTGACAGTTTCGAAGGGCGCTTCAAGGTTACGCGGCAGTCGGACAGTGGGGTAACCGATGATTCTTGATTGGATAAAAAACTGGGTGATTTGCATTTGCAAATCTTCGGATTGGGCAGACAGCTCCGTCTCAGAGAGGGCTAACGAAGAGAGAGGGAGTAGAGAAGTGGGAAATAGAAGGCTGGGTGGAGCTATGCAAACTAAGGAGAAAAAAACGGAGGGTCTTCGACAGCTGATGAAATAGTCACCTACTAGGAGAGAACGCCATTGTAAGCCATGCATCTACATCTACATAATATCCTGCTAGCAACCATAAAGGTGTGTGGCAGGGGGTGAATTCACGCCAAACCAGGCACGTAGCCAGGGGGGGGACTGAAGCCCCCCCCTCCCCCCCCGAAATTTTTTCCCAATAATTTTGTTGTTCTGATTTTAGCAGTGTACTTTACCAGTGAGAAGAGACAGGCATTGGCACTGTAAAAGTAAATACCAAGCACCGAAAATTAAGGGAAGAGATTTGTAATGTTGGCACCGAAGCCAAGGCAAGGGGCTGATTTGAAGTTACGCAAGATTTAGCCCCCCCCCCTGAAGAAAATTTCTGGCTACATGCACCTGCACCTCATATAATGCATGAAAAAGTATTAGTAATAATATATTAGTCAGTACTTCACAATTTAAAAAAAGATAAAAATAGCAAAACAGGCAATGCAATATGATGCTGTCAGTTGAGTTAGCTTAACGTCCATATAACAGCATGTAGCTATCAATGACATCCATTGATACACTCGTATTAATGCTATTATATACTTTTACAACTATTCATATCCCTATTTGTAAGAGGAAAAAAGTAGGTACATTTTGAATCTGTCATTCCGGCAATCAATTTCTCTAATTTTGTTCGCAAAATATTTTTAACGTCCTCAGTGAAAATATTATCTTGGAGTTTATTCAAGAGATTACGTCTAAATTTCAACCGACAATCTTACAATGACTAACATTTTAATTCATTCAATAAAAGAATACCCTGGAAACGAGATGTTTAACATTTGGCAAAGTCGTCTACGCTCACGGACAGTAGATAGATAACTCACGAGAACTTTAACTTGCTAATGAAACTTTGCAATGCAACTGCAAAAATGCAAATTTGGGTTCGGGTCTCATGAAACACTGCAATCAGCCGGTTACTTCACAAGAGCGTGGATTAGGACAGTTTCCGCACCTCGAAACCGTCTGACCGGCCATTTTTGAAATTGGGCCTCAGGGCAGTTCTAACTGGGTCAGAGCAGATTTGCTGGATGTTTACTTCACGATCTATTCTAAGGTTAGCCACGGACATACACTCGCATAAAGTGGCACACTAACCCCGCTATCGCAACATATTTAACTAACCTTGATTACCATGTCCAAGCATGAAAGCTGAGCGATTGAACAAGCCCATCTCCTCTTTGTTTACGCGTGATAATCATAATAGAAAAAAACATAGTTTCATGCCAAATACTTGCACCACATATGTGTATTTAGCCACTATAAGCACTGGAAGCATTTTACATGTATATAAATGCATTCGAAATTTTTAGCGAAATATTGGAATTTGGAGATTATTTACTCTTGCCAACCCCAAATATAATTATTCATGGTTCCAACAATCTCAGGGGTTGGATAAATGCAACAATAAAAATATGGTACAGGAGAGCAGTTAAAAAGGCAAAATAACAGTAGGAGTGCTACATTAGAGCTCACTGTTACCGGTTGACTCTTAATATTTACATCAACGTTATAGATACACTTAGACCTAAACTGTTGCAATATTGGAACGCTGAATGTTTTAAATGCAAATATACCTACACAATAACCAACAATATTATTACCTTATCCTGTAGAACATCGCCACGATAATAACCTCTTCTTAAATTACACGCTTCATTGCGAAAAAACGCTAATGGGGTTTCCGTAAAGTGTGAATTAAAAGAGAGGCTCAAGGTAAATATAAAAGAATGAGAACAGAATAGCACCGAAAATTACTTTCTACAACCTTAAAAAAGGTAAAGAGGGCCCATGACAATAATTGAAGTTATTTTTTCGCTAAGCAGGAACTCCTCCTCATTACGATGCTAGGCAAAATCTCGGAAGTACTTTATTCAGTCTTTCAGATTACTAAATTTCAAACACCTAGACAAAATATGTCAGGCATGGAAATAGAAGTAGCAGCAATAGCGATATCCCGTGGGTCTTATTCACCCCTTTAAACTGCACCTGACTCCGTAAAATGATGGCCCTCAATTCAACATTTGAATGCATGCTATTCTAAAGTATCACCTCGATACTCAAGGCAGCACATATCGATCGGAAAGATCCAATTCCGACTTACCAGTTATCTTTCTGAAAATAAAATAAATAATGAACGAGCCATTGTTACGACTTGACCAAACTATGGAAACGAGATGCAAGGCAACACCTTATCAATTTGCGCCAATGGCCTCAAAAAGCTTCAAAATAAGTTCAATGAATAACATGATAAAAATGACAAAGAGTCGGCCACTTGAGTAATAAATTGAGACGATTAAAACCTTCACCTAATGAGAGGTGACCAAATGTCAATACATTTAGTGATCCACTCTCTTAATGCATAGAAAACCACGCGCAATAGTAGTGATGGCTAGCTAAATTTATGATCTACCGCGATATGTAAGTATTTCGTTTATAATATTGTCATCTTTCGGCCTAAAGGTGTGTCTGAAAGACTCAGAACTCGCAACTCCCACCAAATTAATAAATGTACCACATTAAGGCTCCTCTAATCCAGGCATAAACATCGCTTGGATTCCTTATCTGCAAAACACGCATAACATCGAATTTGGTGCGAGCAACGAATCTTATTAGAAACGTTGTTTTCAGCTGAGAAACAACGATTCAAAGCATAGGAAATTTTTGCAACCCGATGCCATTCCTTTGCGACATCTTTGGAATATACACATAATATACAAATGACCCATTGTTTTTCGTACGCTAACTGCAATACTTGTTTGTTCAACGAGCTAAAATTAAACTTCTTATTATTATTCATCTACATATTTTTGCCATCGTGTACACCGCATATTTTGGTAGGAATCCCTAGAGGGCTATTTGGTGTGTCGCAAAGGTTTCCCAGAAAGAGGTCGATTCATGTTTATAAAACTCCCAGGGTTTTATAAACATCCCAGGGTACTAAAACCAGAAAGTGTGACCTAACAATAAGAGGTGGTAGGAAATTTGACGGGCATCAACTGCTTGTTGTTCTCAATGTTGCGTTGATCTCAATGCCGCCGGATTGTTTTCTTTTCCTCTGAGGAATAAGTCAGTGACAATCTTCTCCTTCGCCTTGAAGCGGCATATTCTTAGTGGATGTGACGGTGGCTGAAATGGCTTTTCACTAGCATCAGCATTGAACGTGAAAGAATTTTGCCTCGAACGTTATTTAGATTGATTTTAAAACTTTAGTTAACAACTTGCAAAGTATTTGCATAGGTTTGTGTCCTTTACATTAATTCATTCCAGGTGTGCTTTACTCACTACCACACCTTATGGAGATTTGCGGACTACTATGTAGAATTAGATAAACGATGGCTATCGCCTGGCATATTATTTTCTGATGGCAGGTGTGATAAACAGTTCGGTTTTGTGATAAGCAGGTTCGGATTAGCCAGCCTTAGGTATATTAAAAATACATACCTGGTGTTGAGTTTTACAGGGCTTCTTATTAATTATGAACTTCAATATATGTTTCAATGTGGGTTTTTATTGATAAATACGATATTGTGCGTAAAAAAGTGAACTTAACACTGTTGTACATTGTTTAAAAGTTATTTTTTTCTTGCTAAAACTACGTAAAATGATACCGTATAGAACTTGGAGAATTCAAGAAAATCTTAGAATCGTTAGAACTGCATTCAGAATGCTTGCTGTAGCTTACATGCATACTATAGCTTCATGTGCCTCTACGTAATACCCTGAGAGCCACCACGATGGTGGCAGGGGATACATCTACATCTACATAATACCCTGCAAGCCACCACAAAGGTGTGTGGCAGGGGGTGATTTCTCACCAAACATTCACTACATATCATTCATAAAAAAGGAATAGTATTAATATACTAGTCAGAACTTCACCATTTAAAAAACATAGAAATTGCAAAGCAAACATGCAAAAACATTCTATTAGTAGGGTTGGCTTTAAGTACTCATGCAAACATGCAGCTACCAATGCTATCCATTGCTACACTCCGATTGGACATATTTACCGTTATTCGTATCTCTAATTGTACGAGGGAAAAACACCATTTTGAATCTATCAGTTCGGCAATCAATTTCACTATTTAAAAAAAGATAAAAATAGCAAGGTAAGCATGCTGTTAGTTGGGTTACCATCAAGTCCTTATACCAACATGTAGCTACCAGTGCCATCCATTGATACTATCGGATTGGACATATTTACCGTTATAAATATGTCGGATACATGTCGTTTATGTCATACCATGGATTGCGCATCTGACGGTTCCATCACATTATTAACACTAACATAATTGACAAAAATACTGAACTAGTGGCATGAACACGCTCACAGATGAACACACTCAAACACTTAACTTCAATCCATGGACCGACACATCTACAGAACGCTTCCACTCGCTCCCCGCGAAGCGTAACGTAAACAGATTAGATTGGCAGCGACTTCCAATGAGGCGTTCTTCGAAAGGGGCTCTTTTTTTTAATAGAGATAATTTAGAGGGCTCTTGTCTGTAATCGTTCTCGCTATTGCTCAACCAAAGGCATTAATTAACGGAAATCCAACCAAAAACTCGAAGTTCAAGGCCATGGTAGGCCCCAGTCAATGAATCGCTCTAACGAAGGCGTCCCCGTTCAAAATTTTTACGACTTCTCCAAGGTCTTGCGGAAGTAGCTATTTCCTGGGAGCTTTGAAAAGACAAAAGGATGGAGATATTACATTACAAATGAGCAAAGGAGGCCACAAGGAGAGATAACTAGGATAAATTAACTGAAGCAATCATACTGCCGCTTTTAAAACCTATTTATCCTCTTTTTCTCCGTCTTTCAATACGCTGCTTAAAAATTAAACATATCTGTAGACAAGACACCAAGAAAAAAACACATTAATCACAGTGACGTCAGGCTGATAGACGCTTGTGCGACAGTTATTTTCAGCCAGCAAGCAAAGCGACGTATTTTCAATTTATTGCCTGCCCTAAAACACCAATCTGGATGTTGAAATCAGCGGAAAACACAACCGTCCACCTGCATGATTTCAAACAGAAAACTTTTTATACCGAGGCCAGCAATAATGTGACTGACGCAGGATGTATGTTAAAGTCGTGTGTGATTCAGCTGCTTCAAAGAGAATATGAAGTTTAAACTTCAAAGAAAGAATAATCACTTTAAATCAAAAGCTAATTTCACATTCGTGAAAATATAAATAATGAAAGAACTTTACAAAAGAGAAAAGAAATATTCGGGGGTATTAAGAGGCATAAACCGGTGAATGGAGAAGATTACCTACAATAGGGGATGAATGGATCATAGTTGTGTTTGAGAACAAGTATACATTGGATTGAAAAGTGTGCGTGTTTTTTTTGTTATGAATTGTGTGAACTGGAGGGAAAAATGGAAAAAAACGTCGCATATTAAATGGATTATCAGTTCATGAATGCTACATTTACTGTACTGTAAATAGGATGATTGATACATTACATACAATTGCTGACAAAAAAGGTGCTAAGAAATATTTATTCGGCAACAAAAACCCAACTACTTCATCCTCAGAATGTCTGACAAAATAATTAGTTTAAATCGTTAAGAATTTTCTCGGTTTTCAAGCCAATTCTCTATCTATCGATACAAACCTGTTAATTTCGACTTCCGGCTATTCTAAGCTTGTGACAGAAATGGCTCTCTAGTTATTATCGGAAAAAAAGGAATCTAATGGCCGGAGCTTCTGAGGAAATACTAGAGGAAAGGCTGGTGAAGGTAAGGAATTTATGGTTGGCTAAGAAATTTTTCCTCAGAGGTAGGAGACGTTGTGACTTGAATTAGAAAATTTTTGAGATGTGAGATCGAATTAGTATAGATAAAAGTTACAATGGATAAGGGGTAGGAAAACGAAGATATAGTTATTCAAGACGACTCTCTGTTGAGGAAATCAAAGTCGAGTGCATTGAGAAGAAAAAGTGAAGAGTACTATAAAGAAAGAGAGTGTTATGCATGATCAATCTCCATTATATTTGTATGCATAGTATGGTTCGATTCCCGGTCCAGGTGAATTTTTTCACATGGCAATTAATGTGAATCCCTTATATTTATTCGATAAACATATCAGAACTTTTGAAGTTTCGTGATGCAGTAGAATCATAATCAGAAGAATACAGAATGATGATGATTAAAGAGAAAAGGCAAGTAATAAACGAAGAATTTCTGAGAAGTGTGGGAAAAAAGAGAAGTCTTATGCTTAATCGGCCATCTCACGAGAAGCTATACCATGGCCTGATGAAGACATTCAGCGATGGAAAAGTGAACAGGAAGAATAGTAAAGGAAAGCCTCACATTAGATATGCATGACAAGAGATAAAGGATGTGAAAGAGAAGAAAAACGTAAATATGTAGAGATTAGATGATAGGAGAATCGAGTGGAAAGCTGCATCAAACCAATCTCAGGATTGTTGACTTATGATGCTGATGACCAAGGGGTTGTTCACCATATTTTTTTTTTTAGTTCTAAGCTGCGAAAAACTAATGTGTTTAACCCTTTCGGAAAAGTGGGCGCGCAAAGAAATTGTAACGTCATCCACTTCGTCCAATCACAACTGAGCTCCTTCGTTTAATCACATTTGAGGGGAGACACACAGCTGAATGGAAGTGGTTCTTAGACTCCATTCAGAATATTTCGAAAGGCTCTGCATATTCTACTACATCGAAATTTAAGAATAAGCAATTAACTTCAACACACTTTTATTCACACCAAAATATATGCGAAATTATTTTATTGCCCAGTTGCTCCGTTGTTTGGTGTTATTTACAGGATGCGACAGCATCTCTTCAGGCAGACCTCCCCATCCCACATCCACTCCCACTAAAGGACGAGAGGTGGATGACGTGGATATCCTTAACTCTCGGTTTAGAATTTTCATTTTTTCACAAAAATTCATTTTTTGTTTCAAACGATTTCGTGTATAAAAGGAGCGATTTTGGTTCCGAGTAAAATACCCCATTCCTTCCCCGTATCAATTAGAATTAGGCCATTTCAAGTAGGCCATTTGGTCGAAATTACAAAAGTCATTCCTCCCCCTCCTTGTATTGCGCATGATGTTTCATCAATCGAATTGGTCGGCGCGAGAAGGAAGCGTTCGTTCTCCCTGAGCGTACTGTCCGAGGTACTAGAATGCGAGCGGAAGTGCGGGATAGGGAAGGAGTCGTGCAGATTCTTCTACGTACGTGCTTGGAGTGTTTGTGCTGCCGCCGATAAATCTCAATTGAAAACTGACCGACAGTGCTACTCGCGCAACCTGCGCGTTTGATTCCTACAGGCGTGAAGTAAAGGCGTGAAGGCAGGCGACGACGGAGTGGACATTTCAAAGAGTTCTCTGCCGCGGGAGAGCCATTCCTCAATGGGATTTATAGTGCTTCTGACATGAGACAGAATGGATGAGTTAAGATAAGAGAATTGTCGGGTTTTGCCGCGTCTTGTCTGATACCAGCCCTGCGTGTCGTGATCCATGTTGGACACTTCTGCAAGGAAATGAAGGTTTTCCCATTTCATTGGTCACTCCTTCACGGGAATGAAATGGGAAAACCTTCATTCCTTGTAGAAGTGACCAGCAAGGGTCAAGAAACGCAGAGCTGTTGTCAAACAAGACTCGGGAAACCCGAAAATTATTTTACCACACGATGAGCCGCGAGAGCTTCCACAAAGAAAATTGATGGATGAACTAAGCCGATTAATCGGCTAAGGCGGGATTACGATGAACGTTGTCTGACGTGACGGAAACGGACTTTGGTGGTGAACGCCAACGTAGGGGCTCAATTGTTGGTGGCATATCACGATCGACGGCAGATTGAAAACACTGCCGTTTTCCAATATGGCGGCGCGGCGAACAGTCACCTCTTGGGTTCGAACTGGTGTAAAACCGAAAGTTTTTACTTTTTTCCAAAACTTTTCTAAAGTAAGTGAAGTGTGAACAAGGCAAGCTGTGTTGTAAACATTTCATCGAAAAAGGACGATTTTCAGTGGTCGAAAAAAATGTTAGAAAACTGTCACCCTCATCCAAACATTTACCCCCACTTGATTTTCAAGTCACTCGTGATTGGCTGACGGAAACCAACGCGAATGCAAAGCTAGACCTTGACAAGCTTTTCTCAACGCACGTCGGCGTAACATCAACGTCCGTTGATCGTGATTAACTTCATTGCGTTCCCATTCTTCTAACTTCAACAATGCCACCGTCCGTTTCCGTCACGTCAGAAAACGTTTATCGTAATCCCGGCCTAAGAGAGAAATTTGCGAACGAGCGCTAGATATGGTATGACACATGGAGAAAACCCCAAATGTCAAAAAAGTGGAAGGAGGGCCTGCTGAGCTCTAATAGGACGAGGCGGTGAGGAACTGGAAAAAAATTTGGCGTGGGGATAAAATAGATGAATTTGGACAGGCATGAGGGGAGACGGCACTTGAAGAGGGATAGACAATGGCGGTAACGCTAAGCTTGCTGGACGACTCATATCCCCGAAGATTAGGAAAAAATCAAGCGACAGCTGACCAAATACCTGATGAAAATTTGAGTTCATGATAAGCGACTGAGTGCTCCACCATTTCCCAAGAAGGTGATTTGTTTGTGATGGAGAGGTTGTCTTACTAACTTAAGGTCGGAACCTTGGAATGGGGGCGTTTACTCGGAACCGAAATCGCAATTTTGTACACGAAATTTTTAGATGGAAACGAAAAAAGAATTTTAGTGAAAAAATTATTCTTCTAACCACTACCCATAAATCAAAAATTAAAATAAGCAGAAGGTGACGCCCACCGAAAAAGCTGCTTTGATATCATCGACGTCATTTTCCTCCCGTCCTCGACTGCAAGGGAAGGGAGTGGAGGGGGGTTCTCGGAAGGTCTGCTCGAACAGATGCTGTCGCAACTGCTCCTATTGGAAGAGTCATCTGTGCCCCCCCCCCCCTTTGCAATAAGGCGAAGTAGCTTCGCGGGCTTTTGTGATTGGACGAAGTCGATACACGTCAGAGTTTTCACCACGCCCACTTTTCCGAAAGGGTTAAAAACATCAGTTTTTCGCCGCTTATAACTCGAGAAATAATTGACGGAACAAAAAAACGAAAAATATGAGTCTTTTTATTTTACAAACTCTGTCAGATTCGGCGATAAAAAATGTGGTAAACGACCCCATTATTACATTGGGTCGCTGCTGTTGTCCAGCTGTCGAGAGAAATCAACGTCATGACAGCGGCTCCAAAGAGAAGCAGTGAATGAAAAACTTCCTCGAGGACTGGCGAGAGAAATTCACCATAAGTTTAATTTATACTTAATATCTCAATAAATTCCAAGCCAATATTTTCACTGAGACGTTAAAACCTTTTGCGAACTCTGGCTACCTATGGTAGACTGGACCAAGAAAATAAAATAAGGGAAATTGATTGCCGAATCGACAGGTTCAATACATCTCTTTTTCTCCTACAATTAGGGATATAATTAGTTGTGAATATGTTCAATAGTATTTTACAGGCGTATCAATGGAAAACCTAGGTCAGAGGTCAGCAAACTATGGCTCACGTGCATTATGTGGCTCTTTGGGTGCATACATGTGGCTCAGAGGTAAAATTATAAATAAAAATTAAACAACACATGGTAGTTTCAACTAATTAAGCATGTATTGCCATTAATAAATGAAACCATCATACGACCATCAGCTAATGCCAACTCGGTAAAGTTATATAAATGAAAAACTACTAGCTAATAAGGGTATATATATGCATATGTATTTAAATTATCCTCATTTAAAAATATGATCATGGCCCTTGAATAATTTTTAAACGCTTGTGAGAGGCAGATTTTGGCTCTTTTATCACAAACGCTTGTCTATCCTTGGCCTCGGTAGGTACATGTTGGCAAGAGGCCTTTAAGCTAACCCAAGTAACAGCATGTTTGTGCATACTTGCTTTGTTTTTTTAAATATTTTTAAAATTGTTGTTCTGCGTGAAATATATCTACTGTAGAGGGGTCGTGGAGGCCTACGTAAAAGCAGGACTACAGACTGGGGGGTCATGGGATCAATTCCCGGGCAGAAACCCTGTGGACACCCCGACCTGAAAAATCCTAGCGATTCTATTTTCTGTGTGTCAGAACATCGTAGGAAATCGCACGTGGCCCAGGGAAAGGAACACACCTCCCTACCCTAAATGTGTGAATTTCACACGCCAATGGCTTAGTACCCTCACGTATCATAAACCAACCTTCGGGTTGATCACTTGTTTTATATGTAGCTACTTTTTTAGGGTCATGGTGGCCTAGTGGGTAGAGAGAGCACTGAACTACTGACCGGAGGGTCCCGGGTAGGAGTCTTTCTGGTCACCCTCACCTAAAATCCTCGCGATTCGATTTTCTGCGTGTTAGAACTTCGTAGGAAATCGCTGGTGGCCCAGGGAAAGGAACTGGCCTAACCCTACATGTGTGAATTTCGCACCCCGATAGCTTAGTACGGGGTGACCTCTACCCTCACCTATCAAAAAGCAGCCTTCGAGTTGAACACAACTTTTAATCTTTCTGTGATACGTAATGCACGTTTGGTGTGAATTCACCTTTTACCAACCACCTTTAAGGTGGATTGCTTATGTAGATGTAGAAATTAAAGCGTTTTGTTCCGCACGAGGGTTTCGTCGCCGTCTCGGCGGTGAGCGAAGAGACCGCGACGGACTAGACCGAGCCGGCAATCTCGTGAAACCAGAGTCGGCAGCGTAATCAAAGCGTTGCCTTGCCGACTTCAATTCGAGAAGTGAGTACCGGGATGCTAACCGCGAGCGCCGACCGCGGACTGCGTGTGGGTAGGGGCGAAGGGGATGGAAAAAGCGGCCGGGGCAATTCATTAATATCGGGGGGAGCACACAACTCCTCAATCACCATCCACATCATCAAGCGAGGGAGCGGAAGCCGCGACGGCATTGCGAGTCCGGGGCCGTTCTCCATTTCACCAGCAACATCACGGCTCCCCGGTCATGACTCAGGCCCGACCCCCCATTAGAGCAAGCATTAGTCGCGACCCTCCTCTCCAGATTCAAAAGTCGAGGGGGGGGGGAGGGAGGCTGCGCCCTCACACGTCATGCAGGCTCGCAAACACATGCGGTGCCACACATGGGAAGATCACGAATGTGGGCCGTGTTCATCAAGATGACGTAGCTTACGGGAGGAGGAGGGTTGGGGTGGGTTGAAAGGGGCAAAGGGGCGGAGAAGACCAAAAAACTGAAAGATGAGGAAGAGCGGGGGATGAGGAGAAGTAATGGGCGGCGAGTGTAGAGATGTGGGCACAGGGAGAGAGGAAAAAAAGTATTTACTGAGGAACGGAGGAAACCGGACTCTCGGGGAGAGCTCATGAGGTTGAACCGGAGCTTCGGCGGCGGCGGCATTGCGATGGCATGACGCAACGCAAGAAACAAATGAATTCACTTGGGCGAAAGGCGTCGGAAGAAGTCCAAATGAGAGGGAAGAACAAGAGGAAGAGATGAGAATGTAGATAGTTAAGTGAAAGAACTTGGGAGGATGAGGTGTGGGGACAACTGCGGAGAGAATCAGAATAGCGCACAGGACGGGAAGAATTCTGATTCATTGGCAAGTTACATTAAAGATTACAGCTGAACCGAAAGCTGATATCCCATCAAAATATCAATTACATAAAAGCGCGTGGTAACTGATTTCAATTTAAAATACTAGTTCGCACAGTGAACCGAAAACTGAAATGCATAGGTAAGAGCACAAAGGGATGAGAAATAGTCAAGGAACGTTCATGAAGGGTATCAAATCTAAAATTTAGGTGGATAGAAATAAATTGTTTTTATTGACCTTATATTTCAATTAATTATCTGAATTTGGTGGTGTGGTAGTCCAAATTATATTAACCGAAAGACTGTAGGTCTCTGGTTCGCATTTGGGAGAGGCCTCTTAAGACACGTTCAGCAAACCCAAGCTGTATTTTTGTCGCTACTATAATTAATTAGTTTAATCCTTAAATTTCTCGTGACCATAGTCGACACATGAACAGTAAATGCCCTGCATTAGTAACCTGCATCGATGAGAAAATTACACACGCAGTTGGGTATAGAACCTGCTGAGCCTTCATCGGACAGACCTGGCTCCACATTGATCTACATCTACACAATACCCTGCAAGCCACCGCGAGGGTGTGTGGCTCGGGCTCACCAAAATGCACTATTAACATGCAACTAGGCTACTACATTTAAAAACATTTGGATAATTTATCCGTATTTACCTATCGTGCATGAGTTAGTAATGTTAATTTAATTGATATTAAGGTTTTTTGGAATTCAGCGCTTTTATTCTCATGAATTTTTGGTTTGTAATCACATTTAAATTCCTAGAAAAACGGTAGCAAGTGATGGACTGAAAGAGGTGAACCAGAATCGGCAGGCACGTAGCCCAGTTTGCTTCAGGGAGGGGGGAGGAGGGGGGGGCTAAATCTTGCGTCACTTGAAACAAATCAGCCTTGCCCATTCGGTGCCTACACGTTACAAATCTCTTCCCTTAGTTTTCAGCGCTTGGTATTTACTTTTACAGTTCCCATACTTATCTCTTCTCACTAGTAAAGTTCACTGCTAAAATCAGAACAGCAAAATTATTGGGAAAAAATTTCGGGGGCTGAAGCACCCCTGCCCCTGAAGCCCCCCTGGCTACGTGCCTGAGAATCGGGTGAGGGCTTTCTGACATCACCTTTACTTTCCATCAACTCTTATGATAAGACTTCCTAGCCTTCTAGACCTCCAATGGCGGCATGCTGGAGAATAACCAGCCTCCTCCCGTAAATATACATTGCTTTCACAGAAGTTTCTCTTAGTGCATGATGCCATCTATATTTGCCTCTCGGTTGATCGTCAAGTGGAAGGTTCAAGAGAAGATTCCATCTCTTTACGATTACTCCTTGACTTTGAATCACCTCCTGGCGAAAAGCGATAAGTATTGTTTTTGCGTGGTAGATACTGTTTGATGGCCTGTTTGTTTCATGATGGCCTCGTGAAGGCAATCGTTGAAGGATAAATGGATGGAGAGAATGGCATAGGAAGGCCTCGAGTGAGACATATGGAACAAGTGATGAAGGGTGTGAAAGAGAAGAAATACGTAAATATGAAGAGCTTAGCCGATAGAGAGCTCAGTGGAGAGCTGCGTCAAACCAATCTGAGGATTGATGACTAATGATAATGAGATACTGATGGTGAACTAAATTGAGTATCAGGTAATCATGTTGCAAGCATTGATTGCCTGGTTAATTTTCACGACAAACTTGTGCACAAAACCTTTTACAAAAGTTTGCTGGAAGGCTTAGTGAAGTATTACGTTTAGCATTACACTTCACCATTTTTACTTTATCCTGTTTTCTCCCACATCCATAATAATAAAGGATTTTAGGCGTCGAAATACCCATAACACCATTTCTACCCACGGAGTGAGCTAGTGCGAAAGGGTAAGGAGGAAATGGTGTATTCAGTCGGCCAGGCTGGACGTAGCGGGTGTCTCGGCACAGCCGTCAAATTCCCTCCCCCCCCCCAGTGAGGTGCGGGTCAGAGGAGAGGCTACTGGACTTACGTCGAGGTGAGACAAGAGGGTTCCGGCGAGAAGGCGAACGGGCGGACGCATTGGCGGGTGAATTACTACGCGCGTGGGGTGGAGTTGGTGGGAGGCGGTTTGATCAAAAGGGGTGAAAGGAGCGAGCCATCCGCAGGAGGACTTCCTCCTCGGAGAGCAAATGCCGTGGGAAAGGGTAAGTGCTATAGCCGGGGGTCTGCTGCTCACCGGAGGGGGCTGATTTTGGGTGAGAGCGGAGAATCACTGTTAGGTGGATATGGAAGCCAAGCGACATCAACGTCTACATAATACACTGAAAACCACAATCAAGGTGTGTGGATGGGGGTGAATTCACATCAAACATGCATCATATACCATCAAAAGGAATAGTAACTATATTATCTATAATCGAAACTTGTACCGAATGGGCAAGGCTGATTTGTTTCAAGTGACGCAAGATTTAGCCCCCCCCTCCTCCCCCCTCCCTGAAGCAAACTGGGCTACGTGCCTGCCGATTCTGGTTCACCTCTTTCAGTCCATCACTTGCTACCGTTTTTCTAGGAATTTAAATGTGATTACAATCGACTATAGTCGAAACTTAACAATTTAAAAAAAAGATTAAAATATCAAAGCAAGCATGCGTAAACATACTGTTGGTTGGGTTAGCTTAAAGTCCTTATACCAACAGGCATAAGGACTTCAAGCTAACCCAACCTATGCTATGCTACCCAACCTATAGCTACCCTACCTATGCTACCCATTGATACACTCGTAATTATTTATTGGATATATTTACAGCTATTCATATGATCAATTATAAGAGGAATAAGGACATTTGGAATCTGTCAGTTCGGCAATCAACTTCTCTAATTTTATGATCATTGTCCAGTCTACCATAAGTTGGAGTTCGCAAATTATTTTTAACGTCATCAGTGAAAATATTATCTTGAAATTTAGTTAACAGATTAAGTCTTAATTTAAACCAACGGTCTGATATTGATTCCTATTTTAGTTTATGTAATAGACTGGTTATAGGCTAATACAGCTATCATACCGTCCCATTACAAATCTTGTTAATCTAGACAGGATTCCGCGGCATTGTGATAATCATCTCTGCATTTTGAGGATTTGTTTCGCGAGTGTTGGCTTTACTGGCAACAGTTTCGATGGCAGGACAGACAGTGAAGATAGCACGGAATAAAAGCAACAAAAATGCAGAAATCACATCTCCATCTACTCCGTAAATCTTTCGAGGCTCTTTGTAATTTTGTCCCTGTATCCTCCCTCACCTTCACCACATTATTGAGCTCCTAAACAGGCACCTTCCGTCTGTTGATTGAATATATTTACAACATCAAATAATACTTACAGGCTACCATGTGAAAATTTCATCATACTAGTTAGAATCGAGGCTCTCACAAAAAGAATACATGTACAATAGTATGATAGCTCTTAGCTACATACTGATTGACTACTTGGTGATTAAGAAAATGTAACGAAGATATGATAATGAGAGAAGAGAAGATCAAGAAAACATTTTATTAAGCATTTGATACTAAGTAGGGCATTGCTTGTTTCCTGAATGTGATCACAGAAAAGATGAGGAGAGACTGGAAGTTATTCATGAATGCTAATCGGGAGGAACGGTTGGAAAAGCATAAAAGAAAGAAAGACAGGAGAACCTTCTGGAATTATAAGGAACAATCGGAGGAGGGAATTCGAACATAATATTGGGGAAGTTGAGGAATGAAAACTATCTATCTCATGCAAACATATTAAGTTGCCATTTCATAAAACTGTGTCGTGCCATGATGCAACAAGGTTGAGGAACTGCTGCCCCATGATCTGATAAAATGCCCCTTATTGAGAAAGAGAGCACAGTGTCAATGCATGCGTATCGAGCACATCAACGTACTGTTCTTTGCCTCCGATATATCCGGAAATATCTTAAATGCCTTTACAAAAATCTCCCGGTGGTGCACTATGTCTCTGAGGCAGAAAAGGCACGAAAAACATGGTCGGAATACGCAAGTTTCACAATAAATTTGGTTGAAAAACAAGAGGTCCGTTACGATGTCATATTATTCAATCGCTCCCTCGATGTTACAAAGTCTACTGAGTGCCAGCTGATGCCATTTCTCTCGGCTATAAAACCAAAAAAACATGAATGCATTGATAAAGATATTTCCAAGTCAGAGTACAAACACTCTTGAACAAGTTTAAAACAAAGAATACTCTTTTTCCAGAATACTTGCCTCGGATGACGCCCTCGATCTATTTTTTTCCTTTGTGGCCTGTTGCGTAATTTTCATATTTTTAAATCAAGTATTTTTATTCCTCCTATGGACTATGTAGAATGAGTCTCGCAGAGGGAGAAGTCTTGAAAGATAAACCTAAGTTATGTAAGAGTAAGTTTTAAAATAATCAACAATCTCGTAATCGTGAGAACTCGTAATCTCTACTGAACTCTTAGAGAATCGTGATACGAATAAATGTCGACCTTCTGAGCGAATTCATACATGAGTCAACCCTTGACTATGGATAAATGCCGTTTAAACACTTAATCTGACAGCACTGAGCTTCTCTCGATGGTGCAAAGCAAAATCGGCTTGATTCTTTATTAGATACGGCAAACTTTGCGTAACACGAGAGTGAATGTAAGAGAGCAATGACTAATAGTAACTGCTATTAGGAGAGCGACCAAGAACTAAGGCTGTTTGAGCTATTGGCATACTGAGGGATTTTTGGGAGTTGCGAGATAGTGGAGGGAAACCCGACGCTGGCATTAAACTACTCATACAGAAAGGTGGAAAAGGATCCACGATTTAACGCCCCATCCTATCATCAAGTACTGAAGTTCATATTTTCACACAGCCCATACAGCATTCAAGCGGAAACCAGTATTTCTTTCTCAAACTATCTACCACTGTCAGGACACGAGCCCGGGCCCTCCGGATGAGAAGGCCAGGTTAGTTCTCCAGCAACAAAACCATCCCAATCCCTCCATTTATATTATTCTATAGTATTTTTTATAGAGGGCCTGAGTCTCATAGGCCACTAATATGGTGTGGATGCTAAAATTCTCATGCAATGTTGATGTATGTTTCTTATATGTCGTAGGTAACCGACCATACGTCCTTCTAAATCTACATATCGTTCAGCAAGCCGTCAAAAGGGCGTGTGGCAATTTACCAGCAAAAATATTGTTATTAAGATTCATAAATACTGGTTAAAATCTCGTTTGAGAATCCAGATGGGGTGGTCCGAGAATGGGCGAGAAGAAAAGAAGTGAGCTTCGCTGTTTTGTCTTCATTGAGAGGACAGATTAAAATGAAACCAGAAGAGGAGGCTTGCAGGCATTGTGTCGAACAAGATCGGTAAGTTAACAAGTACAGTAGTGCGTATTTGACACACGAAACAAATGAAATCGATTCAGCTGTAATGGAACAGCAGGGCGTACGGCGCAATCTCTCTTGTTCTAAGCAAGAGTGTTTCATGGAATTATATTAATTAAATATCTTATTGGGAAAGGTTAAAAGGCAACCCCACCATGGGTTTCACTTACGTTTTAAAAAATTAAATTTTGCAACTTATAATTTCACTAAAACGTATTTGAAGCGGAATTTTTCTGCGCATAAGTAAATGTATTTTGGGTGCTAAATTTTTTCTAAGGCATTTCATACATGACTATCGGTGCATGCAAATTCAACTGGGATATTTTCTGATATGTAATTTCAAGCACAAAGCCTAGTCTGCGGTTCCCAGACCTCGACTTGAAAAGTTCCTCGACAGCACTTTACTCTAAAAGTAAGGCGTGAGCATGTATGTACCATTGTGAACAAAGTGCAGAGGGATTCTCCATCGATTTCCCGGACGAAATGAAGACAAAAAAGCCAATAAATCCATGAACAATGCCCTGCAGGAAGGACGAAACACTGGGTAAATTCCTCCCGTCACATCCCCTTAGGTTTTATTTCTATTCGCAAATAATTTCCGTGTGGTGGCTTTTTTTGTGTATTGGAGGAGAAAACAGATTTCGGCTTATTGAGATCCCTCTCGGCTCTCGTTACCGAGGTGATTTATATTTCGTTTCCAACCCGCGGAAAGGAGAAATTTGGTGAACGATTATTGGTAATCGATTTGGGGACGCCAATATCTGGTCACATTTATGAAATGCAGCCAAGGGGTACAGCCGCAAGGATTTTAGGGGAGTCCGTAATGGGATTGAGAGACGATATGAATACATATTACACGTATACATCCAGAAAATATTGGTGGTGCTATTAGAGGACGCGGCAAAGAAAGAGGAGAGAGGAAAGGCGTGCGATTTGAGAGCGGCCGAGGGCATTGGAGGAATGCAAGAATATATTAATCACTTTCAATACAGCACGATGATATTTTCTCAACGGAAATCTGAGATCCAAGCAATACCGATGATTGCTCAAATCACGACGTGTTTTTCACCCTTTTCCCTGCCTTCTCTCCCTTCTGAGGCATATTATGGAATTGTTAAACGGAATAAAAAAAAATCTCCAGCCTTTTCGGGAGGTGAGAGCTAAGGAAAAATGATGAGATACGTATGGATATATGACAATGGTGAGAACAATGATGTTAGATGAAGTACTGCAAGGGCTTTGAAGAATTATTATTATAGAGAAGAGGCACATGGAATAGCATCCGAATGAGAGGCATGGAGGCGTAGGTAGGAATCTCTCTGCAGCCGACTCACGGCCACTTCGAGACGAACGTGGTATGCATGAAATCACGAACGCAGGAAGAGGGTAACTTAAGACATTAGTAACATATCCATGCACAAGCTTGGATCTTGAAATTAAAGTAACTAAAAAAAGACACAGTTTCTCATACATATTAAGTCCATTTATGGTTGTAAACCACAGTTAAACAAAGCTTAAATTACATTTTCCGCCTACAACCTTATTTAGTATTTCAGTTAAAGAGTGAAAATTCAATCTTTACTGGTGTGCATGCAGCGTATAAAATATAACACCCTTGATTGATTGAAGCGTTTTATTTAAAATATGTATGCTACTTAACATTAAAAGAAGTAACATATATGAAGACAGAGGAAAGGAAGAAATTATAACAAGGCAGTAAAGGAAGAATGCTTTGAGGAATTTAACATACGAACATATGTGGTACGTTGCGAAGGATTGCAGGTGACGAGGTATTTGAGCGGTGTATGGTAAGCAGTTAGAATGTACAAGTCTATCAATGTTAGTATGAAGCTTATTAGATCGATGCAACATTAATTTAAATATCGATTTTGGTTCATTTTATGTGAGTGGTGTACCTATAGCAGGAAGGGGCAATCCACAAACCCACCAATATTGATTGGTAGGACGATTATTAGATCGATCCAACCCTAATTAAGACATCGATTTTAATTCAATAAGTAGTTATAACTTGGTCTTTGAGCGGTAGTTTTCGTTTAACATATTCTTAAATTGCTTTCAGCTCCAAGTTAGGTCTGGTTGGTGTGGGTAGATCTCAACGAGCACTAAGCCGCAAGCTGTGAGAAATTTACAAATCATGTATGAGGTCCAGTTCCTTGCCCTCTGCCTTATATAAAGCACGCAGCTTGTATTTAACTTGCCAAAGGGCTCTCCCGGAATTCGATCCCAGGACCTCCGTTTGGCGACTTAAAACTCAACTGAATGTGCTATGCCTATTTTTTGTTTTGAATTTACGCTCGGCAATTCATAGCGCAAGATAAGAGAATGATACTTAAGATTGGAATATGCTTTGCAACAAGAGCTCGCATTGCTCTTTTCGACCCACGAGGCCGATAATAAATGAGACTCGTAAAATCTGGTATGATCCGCCTCTATTATTTCCTGTGTTTGAGTGGGGATGGGTAATGAGCGGTGGAATACTACAGCATTCATTAAATCTACATCTACGTAATACACTGCGAGCCACCGCGAGGGTGTGTAGCAGAGGGTGAAGAGGGTTACCATACATGCACTACTGACATGCAACTACAATGATACTACTACATGGAAACAAGTTAAGCATAAGAGTCGCGTGCAATTAGATGGTTAGTGTCTAAATAGTTAGGAAGTTAACACTGGTTAGAAAGATTTTCACCAAATATATTTGTCTGTTTTAAATAAGATTGGCAATTTTCCACAAAGAAATCTTTACTTCGACCGGTTTCGATGTGATACATCATCATGTGCATCATCGGGTGATGATGATGTATCACATCAAAACCGGTCGAAGTAAAGATTTCTTTGTGGAGAATTGCCAATCTTATTTAATTATGTTATTCCACCATATAACGCCTGAAACGACTCTTTTTATATTTGTCTGTATTTTCATAACCATCTGTATTTCACATTATCTGCAACTGATGAATAGATATCTACCGAAATTCTTGTATTAAAAAAATACATTGCATCCTCCAGAATGATGGACATCCTATACGAATGAATAAGTTTCCCGATCTCCCGAACGGCCAAATTGAGGATGATGAAGGAGCAGTCATGAATCACTAAGTAATAGAATCAATGAGGTGTATGAAATAATGGACCAGTTCATCCTAAAAAAAAGGGAGCAGAGAAGAGCAACGGTCATCAGTTTCCAGTATTCGGATTTAAAAAATGATGAATGATTTTACGAGGGAGGAAAAAGATACGAAATGGCAGCAGTGACAACTTTTAAGCGCGCAATGAATTGCAATCGCAAGGGCCGGGCCCCAACACAAGAGGCCCTGGATGGAGGGCCGGGTAATGAGATCTTCCATCATTTCAATGGGCAGGGTAAAAAGTTTAAACCTGTTTTTATTTAATGTAAAATCATGTAAAATAATACCTATTAGTAGCGGAGAGATAATACTTCAACCTCTGAAATGTATCCTACCCGCAATTAAAGGTGCCTCAAACCGGAAAAACAGGTGAAAGAAAGGCGAATGTAGGATTTGAAGGCAAGCGTTTATCAGCTTTGCGACTATTTCGGCGACCTTCAATTCTCTGAATTGGGCGTCTCACTCAGTAGAGAAGGTTGATTCCAAGATCTTGTCCTAAAACGTTTGAGCCCTGATTTAGAGGATGGAACATCGGTACCCTCCATTACATCGGCATCCATTAAATATCATGGAATAGGACAGACACATGATCTTTCCTGGGGTAAACACATACGTGATATAATGGGTCAAGCTAAACGTAGACTGGGATTCATCAAAAGAGTATTGGTTAAATGTGACGATCATGTACGAGAAATCAGTTACTTTTCCCTTATTAGACCTCATTTGGAATATGCTGCCAATATATGGGATTCCTACGAAATTGGCCTAAATTATGAACTTGAATGTGTGCAGCGAAGATCTGCAAGATTTGTAAAGCGACAGTACGATAGCCATATTTAGTCTATTAAATTAATTAAATTGGGAATCATTGTCAGATCGCAGGTTGAAATTTAGACTTAATCTCTGAAATAAATTCCAAGATAATACTTTCAGTGATGGCATTAAAAATATTTTGCGAACCCCAACTTACTATGGTAGACTTGACCATAATTACAAAATAAGAGTAAATGATTATGTAGATGTAGATGTACCTTGGTCAGCACAACAACACTATCCTCGGAAATTCGATAATGATCCACATTTTAGATGCACATGCACAAAATTTTTAACATGTTTTCTCAAAGTACTAGTAGTTTTTTATTTTGTAAGTTTCATGCAAGTAAAGCATGCATCGACTAATATTTGTGCACGCCTTCATGATACTCATCGTAAATTTAATTAGCTTTTGACTTGAACATACATGCCATTTCGCCCCTTACCAAACACCCTTGTGGTACTTAACCCCTATTTACCTTGGCTAAATGAAAATCATAATCTTTTTAAAAGCCTTCTCTCTTAAATGTAAACAAAATTAAATGAAACGTGATTAAATTGAAATAGTATCGATTGAAAGCATCAAAAAATTGCAAAACTTGTCACTTTAAACATGCGACTTTATATTCACTTCTTACGACTTCTCACCTTCATGTGAATACTCATTCTGAGTGAGAAACGATTCTTAAAGATGGAATTAGCTGTAAAAAGGTCATACAATTGAACAATCAGGTGGATAAATTATTACATTACTCCGTGGAGACTAACGATTTAGCTACACGAGCTTCGCGAATTCATTTTTAACATGTTTTCTCAAAGTACCAGTAGTTTTTTATTTTGTAAGTTTCATGCAAGTAGTGCATGCATCGACTAATACTTGCACGCCTTCATGATACTCATCGTAAATTTAATTAGCTTTTGACTTGAAAATACATGCAATTTTGCCCCTTACCAAACACCCTTGCGGTGGCTTGTTGGGTATGATGTAGATGTGATAAATTATTAACGGATTCATGAAACAAATTTTAGATAAGTGAGGCCAGTGTAACTAAGAAGACCTGAAAATTCACTTTGCATGAGGGGAGAGGAGCCTCCAAAATCTTGGTACTATTTCAGGCAAGGGTTGGAAAATCTGAATGGTTGACTTTCAAGTTTCCATGGACTGAAAGTTTAGTAGAGTCATGCGGTTCAATATTGTAATTGTAACTCGCCTGCCACACACCCTCGCGGTTGTTTGCAGGGTATCGCGTAGATGTAGATACAATAATTGTGAAAATTAAACGATATTACAAATTACACAATGGTTATTAATGAATATAAAATGTTAGGTTAATACTAGCTTGCTGAAACGGTTACCAACTCTTATCTGTGCAATAGATATTGAACTAACCCGCTATACTGATGGGATCGAATCTCAATCAAAGCATAGCACTGAGCGACGATTTAATGCGGTAACCTCAGTATTCCACTCTCGGTAACTGCGATCTTTTTCAAATTTCACGAACAAATCATGATATGCTGCAATGCATCCAGCAAGCACACTTTGTCAATTTCGCAATGGCATGATGGTTCATCTCCCTATGCACAGATTAGTAATCAGATCAGTAAGTATGTTTACCATTCACTCGGCATCCATTCCGGTCAGCTACAGTTGCTGAGCGTTATTGTGGGTTCAGCTCTCAGACACCTGACTTTCATTCACTGATTTCTCCCATGTACACTCACTCATTCAATCCATTCTTTGCATCACATATTCTCTTCACTATTTCACACTTTCTTTGCGGGTGTTCCCACCATGTTGCGAAAGAGTTGGAAGCCATGAACAGCACCACGCTTGTAGATAGTCGTCTTTTCTTTTTAGCAACCTTTTACCACTTTCGATCAGGGAAAGAATGGAATGCCTCCATCTCAGTAACAATGTCGTGTCGTTTGTTTTAGCCCGTACTTTTTTGGGACTCGTTCTTGATAACTAACTTTTCAAAACAACTATCGATTACCAATATAACCTCAGCATTAAGCATACCCGATCCTTAGCGATCGAGGAGTTGACGTGGAAAAACAAGTGAAGCAGGATTGGGCAACTCCGACGGACACGTGTTCTGCTCGCGGCTTGGTCGTTTTGTCGCGGCTCGAGGGCGGAGTAACGAATGCATCATTATCAACGGTGGGCGGGGGTGGAGGCAACTGAGGGTGACTTCATTTTTTTCACTCCAAAGAGGCCTCGGAACATGAGATGACGTGGCGTTTACGTTGAGGGAATGATATGAAGCATACAACGCTACGCCTTATAAGCTCACTCACTAATTTTTTTTCTCCAGTCTCCCACTCTTGGATTTTCTCATCCGTTCTCCCTTGTTCTCGAGTGTTACTTCGACTTGCGCCATTTGTCCCCTCACGCCCCTACACCCAAAACCATCATCGTAACTAACGACGAATCCTAAGATTGCTTTGACGCATCTCTCCACACAATTCTTCAGCGGGACATCTCAATATTGACATAATTCTGCTTTTTTACACAATTCAGTGCTTGTGCCGTATTTTCAATACGGTTCCTTCCTTTGCCATTCTTTCCCCTCAACGACTGTCTCCATCATTTTCATTCCATGGATTCTCAAGACTACTACAGTATATACCTAGACCACTCTCCAAAATTCAAAACTTTGAGTTGCCACTCCACTTTTATTTAGCTGATCATTTATCATTCGTCCACAAACATATTAAACTCTGTCTCTATCTCTAGCCTACTCTCCAAATTAATACCTGATTTCATACTGTTCATCTTTATACCCCTCATCTCACAATTATTCTCTATGCGCTCAACGATTGTGTGAGAGCCAGTCGTGGTATCCAGGTCGGTAACGCCCTGGTTTGAATCCCTTCCAGGATGGGCGTAGTGTTTGTCTGAGGATTGAGACATAGATCAGACGGTACAACATAACCTCAGCCGTTGGAGCACGTAAAACGCAAGACTACATACTAATATTAGAACTTTTCAAAATGTTTTAATTAGCATAATTTAATAACACAACAGGTTCAAGGATACAAGCCAGTGTAATTCAGATGGAATACAAATACTTTCATATCTGGAACAACATATTTCCAAGTTCACAAAGAAAAGTTCGTAGTCAAAAAGTGCGGTGTTGAATGGTAGCCAAATTTTGGCTGTAAACCTTTGACTATCTGATTAAATAACGCTTGGTCATTCGACACTGACCTTATCAGTTGCCCGAATACTTCCATCCTCCGCTAACGATTGCGACAAGCCTTGGAGATCAAATCATCACTAACCGCAAAGGAAACGGTGGCATCTCCCTATCTTTTTTCTCTTAACAGTCTTCTCCATATTTTTATATTTCCTCTTTCTCCTCACTCGATCAAAACAAGGCTCCCTTACATACACTCAAACCCTCCTTCCTCCCAACCCACCCTTCTCCTTCCTTCCCCCTCCTCTCTCTTCCTCGCCAGACTTGACTTAGAGCAAGCGTCTCGGAGATAAGGGAAAAATGGACCGGCCGGGGGAAGAACACAGGAAACCGCCGGGACTCCTATCTCTTTCTGACTGTAGTCATATGAAAATGATTCATTTGGAATGTAGAGGATAAGGGGAGGGAGGGAGGGGAGGGGTAACTTAGTTGTCTCTCTCGAAGTCAGCTGACAAGGCCTACGTTTTATAATTAAGAGAGTAGAATGGAATTGGACGGCATCCCTTCCCGAGTAGTAAGATATTATACCTACTAAAGCTACATCTATATAACACCCTGCAAGCCATCTTGAAGGTGTGTGGCAAAGGGTAAATTCACATCAGACATCTATTACATATCATGTATAAAAATGGGTTAGTATTTTAGCCTGCACTTAATTATTTAAAAACAGTTAAAAACACAAAGCATGAATTCAAAAACATGCTCTTAGTTGGGTTAGCTTAATGTTCTCATACCAACATGAAAGTACCTATGCTATCCCTTGTATTAATGCTATATCCACTACTATTAATGCTATTGGATATATTTACATCTATTCATATTCCTAATTGTACGAGGAAAGGACATTTTGAATCTGTCGGTTCGGAATTCTATTTTTATAATTTTATGATTATGGCCCAGTCTACTGTAGTAAGTTGGAGTTGGCAAAATATTTTTTGACATCGTTAGAAATTCAAATTCACCTAATTCACCAATTGAGAAGCGATGGCTTTAACAAACAACCTTCCCCGATTCCTCGGTCTGTTACAAGGTGAATTCCGATTTGGTTGTGCGACGACCATTCGACCTCGCTGCGTGGTCTTTTGCAGGTGAAGGTGCTTTTGCTGATAGAGTGTTACCACGAGGTCTCAAGTGGATTCCTAAACCTGATTCGAGGGCAAGCACAGCACCCGTTCTCGAGGTGGGATTCGAACTGGCAGACTTTGGGTTCTCGAATCTGACTAGTGCGGTCCGGATGAATACGTAAGAAATCCTACCGACATTGGTGTGCATGTGGATAGCCTCTTCCTTCAGTTTACTGCCATAAATAGAGATGCTTTTCAAACAAACAGCAATGCTAATAGTTTCTCCGTAACTCTTTGTGCCATAAGATCGCCTTCGTACATTGCGCACAAAATAATATTTCTCTTTCATCATAGCCTCCATTCACCCACTATCGCTTTCATCAGCAAGCCTCTACATGTCAATGCGTTCCATACTTGCTTTAACCGGTACCTTCGGACTCAGTTTCTTTCTTTCTATTGCAGTTCATAACTACCACAAGGCATCATATAGCTAGTTCTTCACAAAGCAAGAAAGCATCACTGGATTAGAACTTCCCACGCAATCCTCAATCTTAAATATTTTACCTTTCTATTTTTTATCGTTATTAATTATCTTCATGCAGTTGACACTGAATACGCTCCTTATTTCTTCCTTGGTTAATCCCATCCTTAAGATCCACCAGTAACCAATCGTATCTTTATCATAGTTCATCATTACATAGTGTCTTCATCCTCTACATTTGCCTTTTCCAAAGCATATCCTTCAATTTTCACCCTTAACCTACCATACACTTTGTCTTTGATCTTCCGTATTCACCTAAATAATTGCATATACCTGAGAGCGTAGGTTAAGGTACAGATTAAATCTATTAGAGAAATTTCAATCGGATAGCTTTACTGAAGATGTTAAGCACAAATTAAAAACACCAGCATATTATGCTAGATTCGATCAGATAAACAAGATTAGAGATATAGATGGTCGTACTGATAGATTCAAAATGGCATTTTTCCCCCGTACTATAAGAGAAAAGAATAGGCAGCATAGCAAAAGGATAGGTAGGTGAAATATTTTAGCGTCGTAGTGTATGTAGTCTGTAGTGCATGATGCATGTATTAATCCCTTAAATACTCTAGATACTAACAATGTAGTTGTATGAGATTCTATAGTTGCTTGTTTGCATGTCGGTAGTGCATGCTTGGTGATATTCACCCCCTGCCACACACCCTCGCGGTGGCTTGCAGGGTATCGTGTAGATGTAGATGAAATAAATCTACCATCCACAAATGCAAATGAATGGAAACTATTTTCATTCGGAAATTTACAAGCTGATCTTACAACTTCCATACTTCCTTTAAAATTTTATTGCTTGGAAAAATAACTACATCGAACGAAAATAACTGATTAAAATTGGCGTCTAATTTCTAAATAACACGAAATCTACTTTTTCCATGTATTTCTGCGCTTACGGAAGGTTTGGTCGATTGGACGAGAGCACGGTCGTCGATCGAACGACGATGCTTGCTTCAATTACGGGACATCCACGACGTCAGAGGGGTTGGATGGCGTATCACGACGTGGACGCGTGCCCGTCAATTACGAGGACAGGGCAGCCATGGCGAACAATGGACGACGACTGCAGCGGCGGCGGCGGGGTGGCGAAATTCCGCACGGCCGGCGGACCCTAGGGAACCAATCGCGCCCCACAACGCAAGATTTGCCGGAGATAAGATTTAAAATCTCGCGGGAGGAAGTGGGGGAGAGGGTGGGTGCCTTTTGACGTCACGTCGTCCGTGATTGCTTCGGCTAAAAATACGGAAGAGGGTGGATGGCAGATTGTCCGACCCCGGATGGGGGGGGAGGGGGCGTCTTCTTGAATTGACGTCATGAGGTCTCTCGTTGACTACCCTCCCCCCTTCAACTGCTCGGTCAAACTGCAACTGATCTCATTGTTAATAAAGCGGAATGAAGGCAGGGGGCGTGAGCGTCACGTGTGTTCCTTCCTCAGGTATCAAGCTTGTCTATACCTTACTAATTTCGGCGAAAATTTATGTTTCAATGCAACTGCAAGCCAGGCAGCAACCGTTTAAGTCCTCTCGTTTAAAAAGTCAGCGACATTAGAAGCAGGTACAGAGACAGGGACAATTATTGAAGGTTACCACTAAAAATGCACGAAAAACATCATCAATGTGTTATGCATCCGTGAAGAGAATCAAAAAGGAATAAAAAGGAATTAGGCCCTCTACCATCGAGAAGCTGCCCACCGGAAACTAATA
Organism: Platycnemis pennipes; assembly: GCA_933228895.1. Lineage (NCBI taxonomy): Eukaryota > Metazoa > Arthropoda > Insecta > Odonata > Platycnemididae > Platycnemis > Platycnemis pennipes. The sequence goes on along the minus strand of OW121854.1, from coordinate 117,425,530 downwards.
TTCTCATCTTAGCTTATATTCTATACATATTTTTATCCGTAATATGCATTTGAAAATACAAACGTAGAAGCAATGAAACAATTCACAAGAACGTACTTCTGGGGCATGTTTCTTTACGGCAGTGAGGCACGAACGATAACAGCAACGGAGAAGAAATGGGTGGAATCATTCGAAATGTGGTGCTACAGAAGAAGGATGAAGATTGAACAATCGACCCAGTGACAAACGAAGAAGTCTTAAAAAGAGTGGGAGAAAAGGAAAATCTGCTGGAAACTCTAAAAAGAAGAAGGGACAACTTCATCGGCCATATCTTAAGACACCATGGCCTGATGAAGACAATTGTAGAGGGAAAAAGTGAACGGAAAGATCTGGAAAGGAAGGCCTCGTATGAGATACATGCAACAGTTCGTGAAGGACGTAAAAGAGAAAAATTACATTAATATGAAGAAGTTGGCCGATAGAAGAATCGAGTGGAGGGCTACGTAGAACCAATCTTAGAATTATTGGCCGATGATGATGTTGATGATACATAATTAATTTTCAAAAATTTTCTAGAATGTTTCCAAAGAATTTATTCGCACTCATCTTTCTATATATTAGAAATGCTTATGGAATTCTTCAAACAAGGGGGGAAGAGGGCGTAACCTAGAAAGTGTGGCGTCGATAAAAAGGATCCTGATCCACACCACAAAATGCTGAATCTCAGTCGATATACCATTGCCTGAGATATATATTTCATCGATATACCATCATTGTGATCATCTCATTCGTTACACACTCACTGCGCAAAAAACGGATGGAAGAAGAATATCGATTCCCCTCGCTAAACAGACCTCGACAGGGCTGATTAAAAAAGTATTGGAATAATAGTTGACGTGTTGTTAATATCCGTACAGATATAGCTCGCGGTGACGAAGCAGGAGAAATTGAGGAAGGGGTGACTCGAAGCCCAGAGACGGATTGAAGGCTTCACTACAAACCCTCCGCTTTAACATTGGGTCATTGGGAGTCCGGACCTTGACCCTTGGAGTTAACATACAGTGCAAAAGATAATGGCGGCGGTGGTCTGAGAGACATCGAGCGTCCTTGAGTACACTCACTTGGAGATGAATGCCAAGTGGAGGGCGCGGAGAGGAGTGGGTAAATTCTTTGAGGCTGCTGGTGACGTAAGAGTGGGAATGGATCTTGCAAGTGGGAGGGGGAGAGGAGGGCTCTGTTCGGAGGCTGGGGGGAGTGGGGGAAGTTGACGGCAGGGAATAGCAGCGTGCGGAATAACTTTGGGCAGGGAAAGACACATTCGCCTAGGCATGAGAGTCACGTTCACTGACTAAGAAAGAAGGACACGAGACGAATATTTGCCGATAGCGTGTACCAGAGGATAGAGATGCGAGCGTATGGTTTCTAGATATCACGAAAAAATGATCGCAGAAAGGTGGGGGAAAATATCTAAACCTCAAAAGTCCTAGCTTCATAAGTCGATCCTACTTCTTGTCAAGTAAAAGAGGGACATCAGTTCGATGAAATATTAGCAGTAGTTAACAGTAAAGTATGGACGAGACATGGACGAACAGTCCATGGCAGCGAAGCATGGGCGACAAAAGCAGCAGAGAAGTCACGACTGGAAGTATTTGAAATGTGTTGCTACCGAAGAATGATGAACGTAAAATGGATCCACCGAGTGACAAACGAAGAAGTCTTAAGAAGTTTGGGGGAAAAGAGAAGTCTCCTGAAAACCCTAAAAAGAAGACGAGACAACTTAATCGGTTAGATCTTAAAACGCGATGGCCTCATGAAGACACTCGTGTGAACGGAAAGAATGGAAAAGGCAGGCCTCCCCTCGTATGATATGAATGGAAAAAGTTGTGACGGATGTAAAAGAGAAGAATTACGTCACTATGAAGAGGTAGGCTGATAGAAGAATCGATTGGAGGGCTGCGTCAAATCAGTCATAGGATTGCGGACCGATGATGGCGATAGTAAAAGGGGAAGGTGACCGACATCTGAGGTCATATTAGCCATTAAAAATAGCTGGACTAATGAGTCGAAAAGGCAATTCTTTTGAGGGAGGATGGAGAGACACTTATCATCATTATACGTCACCTAGAGAGGAGGTTCATAGGGGCCTGAATTTAATGTCCAGTGCGACGGATTGGGATATGAACTCCTAGTGCTTTTGCTGATTGCGTAGAAATTGCGTTTATTTCCTTGCAAGTTATACAGCAATGGAAAAGATTCAGTTAGCATTATTCACATGGCTGAGTTTTTAAAGACCCGAAAAGTAGGGTCTTGCGTTGATTCAACGTTATATTTTCACAATTTTGGTCTGAACTATCAATGTCAGGAAATGAGGGAGACACACTGAGGTTTTCTTGATGGAGTAACTTACGTAACTTGTCCACGAACCTACTGCCATCCATTCTGTTGACATGTCTCTTTGTGATTCAGCAAAATGTAGAAAAATATTTATCTGTAAAAAAACTAACATCGTTTTTCATCCATCGGTATTCAATTAATATTATTTGAATATAATCGTACTTTGAATTGATGAAGCCAGTTATCAATAGGTACGAGTAGAACTCATCAAGTTAAAACTACAGCCAAAGGACAAACTGAAAAACAGGACAGGGACACTCGTTTCTCTTGTGATAATTGTCATTGCAATACTTCTGCTGCCTAAGAGACAATATGACTTGGGATTCGGAGGATAAGTCCTAAATGCTCTTTTTAAGTTTGGAAATGTGAAAAACCAAATCAAAAGCTCAGCTATTTTCCTAAAGAGATCGCATATAATCCGTGAACATCAAAATGCGAAAGTAGTGCAATAATATGACGCAGTATAATTTCTTTTGGTACAAATGCTGTTGCACTTCCAATCAGACCAAACATTTAGCGTTAAAGCAAAAAAATTTCTCAGTATTCAAGCTCAGAAAGCGTTGAACCAAGTGACCCAGAGTGCAGCGTGTCAGCAGACGTTCTACTCTTCAGGTTCTATCACGGAAGCCACAAATAAATGAACCATGAGGTCCGACGCGATGAGTGCCTAATTTCTCCGAAGGACGGATGATGCTTCTTGGGGAGAACTTAGATCCTGAAAGGCGGCGAAGTGAAAGGACATGAACTGAGATGAATATCGTGTCCATTTCTTTCAATGATTCTGTAACATCTACATATAAACGATACAATGCAAGCCACCGCAGGGTGTGTGGCAGGGGGTGAAGATCATCAAGCATGCACACTAACATGCAAACAAGCAACTATAGAGTCTCATGCATCTAGATTGTTATTATCTATAGTATTTAAGGGGTTAATACATGCATCATGCACTACAGACTACGGTAAAATATTTCACCTACCTATCCTTTTGCTATGCTGCCTATTATGTTCTCTCATAGTACGGGGGAAAAATGCCATTTTGAATCTATCAGTACGACAATCTATCTCTCTAATCTTATTTATTTGGTCAAATCTAGCATAATACGCCTGTTTTTTTAATATGTGCCTAACATCTTCAGTAAAGCTATCCGAAAAATTTCTCCAATAGATTTAATCTGTACTTCTCTGATAATGATTCCCATCCTAATTCTTTTATTAATTCTGAAACGCTACTCCACCTATCGTAACACCTTTTAACGAACCTAGCTGCTCTACGCTGCACATTGTCTAGTTCTCTGATCAAACCTAGTAACGAAGGAAACTCGTTCGTAATGAAGTCAATTTATAGCAAACATCCGGTTCGGGAGGAAATGTTTAAAACGTTTAGGAGGAAAAGTTCAGGACGCATTCTGCATTCGGGATTTCATGCTGGAATCAGCAACCAGAGAACTCACGAACAGGGCATCGCCACGCACTCACGTTCGCCCGCGGGGAAGGCACCGAGGACACAAGAGTCGGGCATTTTAATTGGAGCTAATTGGCGGAGAGTGAATCTAAGCGTGTCAATTAGGTCGCCGGTGCTGATTGAACAGAGGAAAGTGAAGAAGCACCTGGACGGGGGAGGGGAGAGGCGGGGGCAAGAAGTCAATTAGCCTCGTTAAGCCTCCGTGTCGCGCGAGACCGCTCGTCCGTGAATGGAGCCGGAACTTCCTTCCGATGCCTAGTTGTTTTTGACCTTCGCGACAAGTGATGGATGGGACTGCGAATCGGAGAACAACACGAGATCACAGGGAGGGCAATGGAGAGGGAGGGGAGAGGGTGGGTGGGGAGAAAGGCCTTTGAAGGGGACAGAGGTGCAGCCCCAGAAAGCGTAACAATGGATCCCATGCTTCAGGAACAGAATAGAGAGGAGTGGGGAAAGGGGAATATGCGTCGCCATTATGGGAACAACAGGGAATCGAGTTGATGCGGTGGAGAGAGTAATATAGGTAGCCTCCCATTCTGAGGGGCCGGATTCGAATCCCGGCCAAGCAGGCAGCCAGGGGGGGTGCTACTGGGGCTTGAGCCCCCTCCCCTCCTCCCCCCCCGAAATTTTTTCCCATTCATTTTGTTGTTCCGATTTTAACTGGGCATGATAATCAGGATCACTCTGCGTATAATTCAACTGATAAGTGTCTATAAATATGATCACAAGTTTGATGCATGTTTGTCTTTTTAATGTGATTTGTATGTTTGCGTTGAACTTCTGTTCTGGGGTCGGTCAAATTAACTGCTTCATAAAAAGGTAAGCTGTGAATTTTACCAGGAATGGGCACTGTGAAAGTAAATATCAAGCACTGAAAATTACGGGAAGAGATTTGTAACATGTCAGCACCGAACTTGTCAAGACTGATTTGTGTCAAGTTACACTACTCTAGATATAGCCCCCCCGAAGCAAATTTCTGGCTACGTGCCTGCGGTCAAGGCGGATTTTTCTTTGGTATACCGGTCTCTACTTGAGTACTTCATGGAGAGCATTCCTGTCCAGCACTCCGTCCGTCGGAAGGGGCGTTCAGCTGTGGTTACTTTGGCGCGTCACGTCAAGAGGAGGCTGATGCCAACGCCAGGTTTCTCTGTACCCTTACTCCGTTCCCTGAAAACTCCTACCACTACCCAATTACTCACCTATCCTCTAACGCAAACCACCTCAGTTGTCGGTTACTTCCCGCAAATGCCATCACCTTGTTTGCTACGACTCCAGATACAAAAGACATATCGAATCCCTGTTGAAGTCCAATGAATCTTCAGGGAATGAGAAAATCTAGTACGAACTTCGAAATGATGAAAGAATATTATTGCTAGACGAACCCTGACATTGGGTGAGAACACACTAATGCAAAGTGGAGATTGTCCCCATGAATCGTGTCCCTTCTTGTAGTTGATTCAGGTATCAAAACAATGCTCTTAGCTCTGCTGTTATGGGACGTACTCACGATCTCTTTCGCGCCTCATCGGTATAGTTGTCAGTTAAGTTTCTTTACCTATCTTCCTGACTCTTCACAACGCTTAATGTAGCTTTCTCCTGGCCCAAATACCGATCGACCCCTCTTAGGAATCCTTTATTTCCCTCTTAGGAATCCTTTGCAATTTTACGAACTCACATTCTTCATTTTACTTGTCATACTTACATATTTTTACCGTGTGTTTCCGACATAAACCCTATTTCCCTCAATCATTGCCCATTCTAATTCTCCGACAGATATTCTTTCCTTGGCTATTCGTAAATGACGAATGAAACATCAATCACTCCCATTAACTGTTCCTAACAATAAGGTATCGAGTTTTTTAGGCGTCAGTCTTCAGTCTATTCAGTTAATTTTTCCCGACCGTGAGTTTAAAAATACCCACATCATGTGTGACCAAACATTTTCCGGCAGATATGTTTGCAAATATGATATTATGTGGCTCCTTTTTATCGATTTTTGAACAAATTCATCGCCTAATTGGTTTTATCTATAGGCATTGAGAATAATAGTATCATACTATCAGCCATCTCCAATTTGAATCCAATTCAATTTTAAGAGTCTACAGACGAAGGTCAAAGAATCCCTTTTCGATTAATTTCTAACATTAATCGGGATTGGGGATGGAAAATTAATAAACGCGACAATCTCAGCAACTCAAATCCCTCCCATGAGTTGGAAACCTTTTCAATGATGGATGCAACTACGGAAAATTTCTGGTCTCGCCACTGTCCAGGGATATGGACGAAACTAATATTGACGAGTGATAACTTTTAGAAATGGGCAAAGGCAATATTAGGTCAAACATCCAGTTTACAAAAGGATGAATAAGTCAAAGAACCAGTTTTCCGATAATGAGAGACTATGCACGTTGCCCGTCGATTTTAATGCTGTATTCCTTTTCAGGCGCTGAACGCAAATTATAGCCATGCCGTGCTACCATTGGCACGTATACACAGTTTTACTGTAAAAGTTATGTTCCATTGGTATTTACACCATATACAGTAAATAAAAAACGGGGGATAAATGCATTCACAATTATTGCCTTCAAAACGTAAAATATTGCATCAAGATCTTATCATCGGGAGGCGGTTGATTCAAGCAAAATCACATTTATCTTCCCGTTGCAAATAATCACCTAACGTATAGCAAAAGTAGAGCTCCTTCGGAGACACTGCAACACATTCTCTCATTTAACCTGTAAAATGCGGTTGAAAACCCATACAGAAAATGTGAATGGAGGAGTAAATTAGCAAATATAAAAACTAATTCCTACTCAGCCAAACTACAATCTACCAGCGGAGCACTACTCGTTGCTGCTGTGTAAGTTAGGAGAGGCAGATGTTCTTAACGAATCGACTTAACGACTTAAACCTCATAACCTGTCGCAACGATGGGTTCATCAGTATATCAAAATTAAGGGGATCGGGTTGGTGTGGTGGCTAGAGTACTGGCCTCCCATCCGAAGGACCCGGGTTCGATTCCCGACAGTGGCGGATTTTTCAGTGGAAAAACGGTCCCCACTTGAGTGCCTAGTGGAGGGCATTTCAAGTACAGTACTCCGTCCGTCGGATGGGACGTTAAGCCGTGGTCCCCTTGGCACCTTTCGTTAAGAGTAGGCTAATGCCGACGCCGGGTTTCTCTCCACCCTTCCTCCGTTCCCTAAAAACTCCTACCATTACCCAATTACCCACCTATCCTATATGGCGCAAATGACCTCAGCTGTCGGTCACCTCCCCTAAATAACCAACCAAATATCAAAATTAATAGAAGAATTAGGTTGGGAATCACTACCAGATTGTAGCTTAAAGAACCGACTTAATCTCTTGCACATTTCAGTATTGGATGGGTCTACCGAAGATGCTAGATCTGTATATATTGGCAACCCCGGCGTATTATGCTACATTTGACCACATGAATAAGATTAGAGAGCTAGATTGTCATTCCGATAAATTTAAAATGTCAACTTTCCCGCGTGCCATTAGTGAGTATATTAGGCAATTGGTATAATAGCAACGGGAGAGGTAGGTGAAATATTGTTTGAGTCTCCACCCCCCTGCCCCACACACTCGCGGTGTCTCGCAGGCTATTACGTAGATTTAGATAGATGAACGAAATGAGCTAAGTGGTCAAAGATTTAACGCCCGATTCCATAGGCAGAGTACTGCATATGCCACAGAGTGCCACACGGCACGACATAGCACAAGGCTGGAATGCAGACCGGGAATCCACGACCACTACCGGGACTCGAACCCTGGCTATTGGGATGGGAAGCAAGTACTCCAACCACCAAAAAAAGTCGGCACTCATCAACTTTCGTCCGCGCCGCTAAAAAGATGGGGCATTCAAATCGATGGAACGTGAGTGAGGAGCAACCTCATCCAAGATTGATGAAGTCTGATGGTTATGAACACGGTCACTTTATACACATGGTTATGAACATGGTCACATGGTTATGAACATCGATTAGATACTAGACGCATTGGTATCCGCTATTGGCCTCGCAGACACTGTACGCTTGTTGTATCGTATTTAGTGATAGTTACTGCAACTGGTTTACTCATGCCGTGCTTTCCAATTAAAGCAAAACCTTCTAAATACATGGAAACTATACCTGAAGAGGTATTCGAACCCGAGTCCCTTAGCTTGTAAGCAGCACACATTCAAACAGTCTACCTGGCCTGCTTCGAAATCAAGAATTACGAAAAAAATCTTGAATCAAAGTTCAGCGACTATAAACCACACACCTTTATGGTGGCTTGTAGGATATTATGTAGATGTAACCCCCTTCGAAAGTGGGTTTCAAGGAGCAAATGATGACACTCCCCCATTGTATCACGGTCCATTAATCAAGTATTTCATGACTAATACGTTCGATCTACAAAGCTGCTTACTATTTGTTATTTTTTAAATTTACGACGGATATCAGAATAAGCTTCAACTTCATAATCTCTATATTTGCAGATGTTTGGATGCGTCAACGATCTGGGAACGATCTGAAGTGAACCGTAAACTCCTACGCTCGCGACCTCTCGGCAGCTGCCGTCTGGTCGGATATGTTTTGTGCTCACCCTAGCACATTCTTTGTGAAGTCATATCGGAAACTAATGCTTAGATCATCAGTATGGACGGAGAAAACAACGGCATTTTGACGTTTAACGGACATTCAGGAGCCAAGATGCATGAAGTCTATTTAGACTTAGAAGAGACTTTATTTCAGTTGTGAAAGCAAACGAATGACAACACGTGAACTCAAATCCAAGTCATGGCTGACGCCTCAATATGATCATGCTCGGAAAACAATTGAAATTTTTCACTTACCCTAACGTTTCTCTTGGAACGTAGGCCTGCGCTTGCTGATAGCACATCTAAACCACTAAAACGTTAAACAAACCGACGATGCAAATCAAATGAAGATTTTATTTACACTTTCCTCGGAGGAGAATGTATCAAAAGCCGCCATTTATTTGAAATTTACAGTTTGGGTTTATGTCAGTCGCGAGATTATCAGATGGCCCGAGATATGAAACGGGTTGGAGCTTCATTTTCTTACCATTTCAATTACAAAATGGATAATCAACAAAATTCTGCTTTTCGAAAAACTTATATGTAAATGTGATAAAATAGAATGTCTCCGTGTTTTTCACAATTATTGCTTGCTTTAATGACATCCAGATCAACTCTTGCCCCCACTTCCTTCAGCTCTCACATCTACATCTACATAATACCCTGCAAACCACCATAAAGGTGTGTGGTAGGGGGTGAATTCACACACCAAACATACATTACATACCATGCATAAAAAAGATTAGTATAAATTTTCTAGTCTTTTCTGGCTCGTACAAAGACGATGCATCGGAGTTAACCAAAAGAAATCCAACAAAATATCGACTCCCCACTGTCAATCGATACCAGCATCCTTTTGACGATAAGCTAAAGAAAGCTCGCCCTTTGCCACCCACCTACTACTCTCTGCCAAGGTCGAGCTGGACCCAAAATCGTTACGCAGTAAGCACTTCACGAGGAACGGCCGCAAACAAGACCTAATAAATACATAACTGCTGGACCGAAAAAAAAAACAACAAAGCGCGCTCCAAGGCTGACTGCCGTAATGTGATTTCTCATTGCATTTGAACGAGCAAACAGCGCTGATAAGGCGCGGGGAGGAGACTGTTTACGCCGCAGCAGTCACTTGTTCCCCCCCCCCCCTCTCCATCGCACCCACCCTCTAGAACACGCCACTTTTATTTCCACTCCTTCCCCCCCCCCTCCTCTTATCACGTGGAAGGGTGCGCTCTGGAATAATGAGAGTTTGTCTCCTCCACATTCATGGCCGTTTTCTTAAATAGACAAATGGATTCCATTCAGGATTTATCACAGGGAGCGGGTAAAGGGGGGATTTTGCTTTAAAATATATAGATTATATAAAGGTATTAGAGAAAAAAGGAAATTGAAGGCATAATTGAGTAGCATTGGCCGCTAAAAAATTGTAATTCGTAAATTGTTGAGTAACTTATTACTGAAGATGGTCACTGCGAACAACAATATTAAGGAAATAAGCAGGATTTCATGCACTTAAGTTTATTCCGCAGAGAAGTATGAGTATGTTTGCCTCATTAAATAATATAAATAGGAAAAGCGTTCCATAAAAAATAAATTACAATATTTTGGAACTTTTACTGCACTCGATTTTAGGAGACTAACATTTCTAAACAACATTTTTATTGCACGTCCAACGAGTTAGAGCGTAATTAGCCAACATAAGGTTCCCAATCATACATTAATCAGCAGGGTGCGTCGAAAAAAATCAATTTTTCGAGTATCAAATTCCAATAGGGCCCAAAAGTTCGTATTAGCATACTTATTAAGGTAAAATATTTAAATCATATGTTGGATCTTTAGTTCGCGCAAATGGCCTTAGGTTAGAAAAAAATATTAAAACACCAACTTTAATCGTTTACCTCAAAAGTTATAGGTAATGATTTTTGGCTTTTAATAGCGTCTAAGTACTTCAGTTGAGCTGCCTGACAACAAAAAGCTATATTTTAAATACATGCGCTGCATATTGGGCTCGCATACACAGCCTAAATTCTAGAATTTAAGAGACAAAATGGGGTTTTGCCGTTTCACAAAAAGATACATTGTGATATTTTAAATTATAAACAACCATCTCCCTAAACGATTCATTAATGCAAGTATTTTTTTACATCCTATTTTTAGAAGATTACATCATATACAGCTCTCTGCAATTTCACATTTTTTTTACAACATTCCACTGATTGAAAGATATCTATTAATGTCGAACCAGACAGGAGGGTGTCTTCATTGTGTTGTTTACAAATATCTTGAGCTCACTTGTTGGACTTATTTGGGAAATTAACAACCGTAAGACTTGGTTTGCACACGAGTCATCGGGAGTGTACCTAGGTCCAGGGTCTCTAGCAATATTCATAAGGTACTGTTGGTATTCCCAGAGATGTTTTACTTGCGTTGATTCCATCTGATTCAATTGCTTCAAAATTTAAAATGCACAATTTTTCAAAATCAGGTAGTTTGCCGATTTTCTAAGAAAATGGCACTTGCGCCTTCGTCTCTCCGACCAAGTATTCATTAGACCCCTGAATGGTAGCTCGTTGAAGGAAAGTAAGCAAATAAACCACTGCAATGGTTGCTGAAATTGTACCTCTATGTTGCTGATAACACCATCATTCCACCCTGTGTTTGCTACTGTTGTACTTGTATCACACTACAAGAAATTTTAAATGGTGGTGTCCAGAGAGGCTTAACCCGGATTTGAACCTGAAACCCTCCGGTCAGTAGCCCATTGCTATGCCCACAAATCCAACATGGCCGCCATCCTCAATATACCTTTATGGAAAAATGCTTTCATTTATTCAATGCACAGAATTTGATATCCTTCTACTATGTCTCGTTAGGTACCATTGCTTCATTTTTGCTTTACTTGGCACCAATTATATTTACGAAAAATAGATGATTTGCGCATACAATTGGTATATGATTTTACGAATCTCGTAGAACTGAATTTATATTGAAATAGTCCCAGAGATCAATTTTCTCAATAAAGTTTAATTCAATTCTCAATATGTTCTATTTATCAACAAGGAGACTGATTAAATTATTGGATAAATACGGAACAAAATTGCGACCTCATCCTACTACTTTCATGTGGTATGCGGGCCGTTGCAGAAGGTAGTGAGGGAGAGAATGGGTATTTTAGATGGTTAAAAAGAAGTATTGTGGGCGCATAATCGAAGAGATAAATGGAGTAAAAAATGCGGCCTTGAAAAGAACTTGAGGAGAGAAAGAGAAGGAGAGAAGGAGTACTTGCTCAACACAACCTACCCTAACTGGTGTAATACCAGATAAAAAACTGGAATGAGGGGAAGTTATCACTCTCTCAACCCTCACTGAACGCTTCTATGTCCGAGAGGGTTTATTTCCGGCGAGAGCCCCCACTTCTAGACTGAAGAAGACACGTGCCGTGCCTCATCGCTGTTCCAAACGGCCCGGGTCCAACCCTGCGTTCGGTCGGCGTATCAATAATAGGGTAGTTTCCTTCAGCAAAGAAAACAGACTTCATTAATTGCGATTTGTGCCCTACCATAAGTGTATTTAATTTACGCAAAAAGTTTGTATTGAGAAATCCCAGTTTACTAGAGAATTAAATGTAAATTTTAAGGCCATTTGAAAAGGCTCTGAAATGGCGGGGTGCGCTGCCTTCTTGCTGACGTAACAGGTAGGTAGTTTACGTTGCGAGGCATAGGAAAATTCGTCTCCTGAACTTACCATTGTATTTCAGGGCCCCTCAGCTCTCGTGAATATGTATTAGTAATAGCCTGTGAAAACTATCAACGCTCGAAAAGTCTTCTTTGTTAAACATTGTATTATTAGTCGTTTTATAGACTCCAGGGCATCCTGCTCGTGGTGTCTTCTGCTACGGCGAATCATGGCGTGAAGGTCGAGCGGCGAACTACGGGGTATGATTGTAGAAGGAATACTAACTGATTTTAAATGAATCAACTGCATAAATAATATTAAATAAATAAATAAAAGTTAATTCTAATAAATTAACGGAATAAATACACCTCCGATACTAGTTAATAAGCTTTAACGGAGTGCAGCGTCTACTTGGAAGCGTCCGCAGCACCACCTGGTGGCAGGTAGAGGAAATAGTTTGACGTCACACGTAGGATTAACCGGCATACAATCGTTTGCCGTCGCGTTTTCGCGCCATTGATTTTTTTCACTTTTTAATTAATGAGGAAAAATACTTAACGTCATTTAAAAATCGAACGGCTTAGAATACGTACTCCAGAGGTAATAAACTTTCGATCAAGACAATAAAAAATAATAGGAAACTACCCTATTGCCCCAGGGGCCGGTTCACCCCCGGGGATCGGGAGGGGGCGCTCAAGTTCTCGACCCCCTCCTTCCCCCCGCCGCCCCTCATTCGGACGACGAGTTGCCCCGCGAGCGGCCGACCTTCGCTGTCTATCGACAAAGTCACGGGTTCGCCCCCGCCCGCCTTGAACCTGAGACGCGGCCCGCAATCGTCGTCCCGGGCAATCCATCCGTGATTAAGGGCAGTGGAGAGCCGATACCGGGCGCGCGTGCCAGGGACTCCCGGAAGGCCTTCCCATAAGCACCACCCAACATTTCCGGCTTGCGAGTGAGGCGGGGGTCGATGGGAAAAGTCGTAAGAAAATATATAATCGCGCGGGCACATATAGCGGGCACGCACTTTTGAAGGGAACTCGGGTTAATATCATCCGGGTTCGAGTTAAAATTATTCCATTAACTCCGACACAATTAGATAATAGTAGAGTAGCTAGACCAAACGTTGAAAAAGAATTTATCACCTGTAGTTTTTGTGCCTTCCCTGGGCGATAAACATGTGTTAGAAAAAATATATCCCACTAAAATTTTCAGTAACTTACAATCAAATAATTGCAAATTACAAATTAATAATCAAATAATTAAAGTGCAGATACGAGCGTGAAAGGACCAGTCAGAATTTTCAAAAGAACTCGGGTTAATATCATCCGGGTTCGAGTTTCGCCAGGACCCACCACAAGGGCGCGTGTGGCTGGAGGAGCCAGGAAGTGGTGTCGTTTGAAAGGTGCAACCACAGCGAGAGGAACCCGACAAAATGCGGATCTGAATTGACTGGAATATGCCGATAAAAAGGGAATATCCATCTCAGGTTTTCGCGGAGTTGAGCAGTTGAGACCAGCATCCATTCGGTTAGATGAAATAATGAGAGCTTCTAATTTGGCTTGATTGAAATTGTCCGAAGACTAGAAAATCCAATTGCCAAATTAATTATGGAAAACATTTGATGGACAACAAAAAAAGAGTTTCCTTCACCCGAAGACGTCAGCAGGAGAGCTGACGGAACTGTTGTGGGAAAACAGTGCACGCGGACGATGCTGATCTCAAAAGGGCAATATTTTAAGTGATTGTGGCAACTATTGCAAGACGACGAGCATTGCCGAGAAATCAATTATTCCAATTTTCATGGGTCGGGATGGTGTGGTGTCAAGAGTACTGGCCTCCCATCCCGAAGGTCCGAGTTCGAATCCTGGCTAAAACGGATTTTTCTTGAGTGTATCTACCGGTCCGTACTTGAGTGCCTTGTGTAGAGCACATCGAGTGCAGTACTCCGTCCGTCGGATGGGACGTTAGGCCTTGGTCCCCTTGGCGTATTTTGTCTATTGCCAACGCCGGGTTTCTCTCCACCCTTCCTCCGTTCCCTCCCCCAAATAACTACAACAACTACTCTAATTTTCAAACCGGCTAAAAGTCATTCCTCTTTTAACAATCTATAAAATTCATAACACACATTCCTGTCGTAATTGACATTCACCCTCATTTTGAGATCATCAACATCGCTTTGCATATTAATATTGCCCACCTTCGTGTTTTCTCCAATTTTCCACGAAATTTTTAAAATGCACGACGCGGCGGCACGCTGAGTTAGGCAAATAACAAATGCGGGAACCGCCTCTTTGTTCCGTATAAACGCTAACACAGCCGAGACGCCAGATTCTCCAAGTACTCCAGTACCAGTACTCTAAGTGTGACTTTCTGGATACCAGATTATCCTAAGATATTAAAGGCATTTTAGCGAGAAGAGCTGTTGCCTCCCCCTACCAAGATGTGTGACATTTAAATGGTATTCACAAAAGATTCGTATTACAAGTGCTAACACGAATGAGACCGACCCTCCGGTGGCAGGCTTCGTTATGCTCCAATAAAATCAGAAACATGAAAATATGTAGTAAACCGATGCCATTTATTTGCCATCATTCCGTTTCGAAAACATTTCCACTGTCGAAATGTCACAAATTACAGAATATTGGTCTAATTTATGTACCCCTAACTATACTCAGCATATCACAGCAGTGTCTGCACACTTATTATATTTTCCTTGATGCTAGAAGGGTCATTCATTTGATTTCACTCCACCCGTGTGTGAATACATGCGTCTTATACATCCGTGCTCCCACCACACATGAGCTTGATCCGATTTTGGAAGGATTTTTTGCTGGAGCCACAGCGTATTGACCAATTATTACAATCCAAGAGTACAAAAAATATTTCTGTGAAGAATTTTGCGAGAAATATGCGTGTGAAGAAAAGATTAAACTGTTGCATAGACCAGACCAAAAATTATTTTAAAATTTTTCAAAAAAATTTCAAAGATCTGCCATTGTATTGTGCCAAGTCAAAGTGGATTTAACATCAAACTGAGTTTTTTAAAAAATAATTGATAGAACATAAAATATGTGTAAAACCCGTCAGGAACGATGTTTGTTTCAGGTAGGAGGCTGTAGTACATACGTAGTCGCCATCTTACCTAGGGAAATTCGTTTTTAAGAGCGGAATCCGTGGTGCAGTAACTTGCAATATTGTTTACCCTACGGTACTGAATTTATTATGCTGAATCACATCCTGCCACACAGTCTTGAGATGACTTACAGCGTACCTACTGTACAAATTTAGATGTGTAGCACGTTTGAAGTTTGCTACATGGCACATAATCGAGATACAGATCCCTTGCCAGATCACCAGGGAAGCCAGTAATAAAGATGGATACCATTTACGTAATTCACGATCACGGCCTTTTTTTTCGGCTGCTATATCGTGTTTATGCATGACGATGCTTCTATGAAAAACAAATGACATTCAGTGGGGGATACTCTCGGCATAACATCTCCAACACACGACGTGACCTCGAAATTGATCGGTCAACAACAGTCAATTCGCATGGTTGCTGCCGCTGGCGTCTATTCCTGCTCTCTTACGCAACTGCCCTTTGGTGCAATTCATGCATATATGGCCGGGTACTGAAAATCAAGAGAGATAGCGAATGGCTATAATTATCGCGGTTATGATTGTCACGCCTTAATCCACGGCCGGGTGAGTACACCCTAGGTTTAGGCGTCGGCAGTTACCAAAACTGGCCACCGTTGTTTATCAGAAATGGATGTGGGCATTGCTTCAGCGAACGCTATGATGGGAACTAATTCAGTGGTATCTCCTAATAATAGAATTCTAGGAAGAAAATTGGGGAAACACAAATGGGCAAAATTATCACTAGGCAAATTAACGATACCGCCAACTTTGTTAGACCCCCTAAAGGAATGGACTGAGAAAATTATTCCATTAACTCCGACACAATTAGATAATAGTAGAGTAGCTAGACCAAACGCTGAAAAAGGATTTATCACCTGTAGTTTTTGTGCCGTCCCTGGGCGATAAACATGTGTTAGAAAAAATATATCCCACTAACATTTTCAGTAACTTACAATCAAATAATTGCCCGGAGATTCAAGCGTGAAAGGAGTAGTCAGAATTTTCAAATCTTGAAGAAAAGCTATTGCTAAGAAGGGAACCTCTGGTTCGTTAAGTCTTCAAAGTTATTCATTCTTCCGAGTGAAACCTTGATCTCATGTTCCCTGAATATAATGGCTGGAGAAAAAAAGCTGGACATGAACAATGTTATTTTGGTCCATCAAATGTAGGTATGTCCTTTGGCTTCGTCACTGAGTAGATTACGGTATAAACTAATTTATATGTTTAGTACAGCCAAATTAATGCAAAGGTTAGTCGTAAGTAATTGGCTTATAACAATAAAATGAAAGTTCGAAGCATTGACATGGTGGAAGGTTGTCATGATGTCTATTAATGAGTATTCTTAATCACTTCCACAGAAATTCTATGGAAGTGACTAAGAGTACTCATTAATAGACATCATTGGCTTATAACCATAATAAAAATATTTATATTTAATTAGGCTAACCAGCAAAGCCGAAAAATAATCATTTGAGCAGTATACAGGTATGTACTATAAATATCCGTCCAGAATTTATTTGTCAATATTTTTATTTAACCAAATATTTTACTTTAATTTGAATAGTTTAGTCCCAGCAGCGTTACTAATGGGTAGTATCCATTGATTTCCACTTACACTAACGAGTAAATTAATTTGTTAATAATGGTACAATTACGGATATGAATAGCTATATAAATCTCCAATAGTGTAAATACAAGGGTATCAATGAATATCCAGTTGGTATAAGGACTTCAAACTAGCCCAAGTTGTTTTTGTATGCTATCTTTGCTATTTTTATCTTTTATTAATTTGCGAAATTTAGAGTAGAATAAAATTCCTAATCCTTTTTATGCATGATATGTAAAGTATGCTTGGTGTGAATTCACCCCTTTATGGTGGCTTACATGGTATTGTGCAGACGCAGATGTAGATATGTTGAAAATTTTAGGCACCTGCAATGCTAAGTACCAAGGAAAGAAAACCAGTATTTGCTTTCAAGTGGCAGTTGACAACAGCACGGTGGCGGTTCTGGCATACCATAACACGGCGAGTCGTGCGCTGAAATATCGCATGCTCAAGTGCGGGGATGGTTTCCTCGTCCACTTATCGCGAGGGCCCAGCGGAATTAGTTCCGTAAACAAGTGTTGGCCGTTTTGGATAAGTCTCCATTGCCCCCTTCTCATTTATCCACGCACGATATAATGTATCCCCGCTAAGTGGAGGGGGGACGGGTGTGATACGTGCGAAATCCGACAATTCGCCACCCTTCCAGGAGCACAGGAGGAGGGAGTATTATTCCACGGCTATCTCGCCCGCTGGAAGCGCACGCAGACACCACCAACGCCTCCCAGACGAGGATCAGCGGCGTCGAGAGTGGGGTGCAGGAGAATTTGCCCGGGGCCCTTGAGAAATGAGTCTTCAATAATAAAAATTAAATTTCCCTTGTTTCCAGCTTGCCTTTTCCCTTCTGTCGCATATTCTACCACCTTTATATGCACTTTTAGCGGAATTCTAGTCTCTACCCACTCCTATCCGCAAAAAAGCGGGCCCTTTTCTTAAGAGTCGGGGCCTTTTCAAGATTGGCCCCTCCGATTTCGCCTTGATTGGCGAAAATAGTTCCGACGCCCCTGACGAGGATGAACAGGGGCGGTCATCTAACACAAAAAATAACCACGTACTATCCAACGATATAAAACACCTCAAATGGACGCGAAGATGTTAAGAAACCACGATGATATATAGTCAATTGATTAAAACTTTCGCGGTCCATGCCTGAGTGACGCGGTTATTTTGGGGGTTTCTCCGCGATGACGTGGTTGCATACCAACGTTTCCCCTCCGCTGCTGGAGGCCTCTTTCAAGGTAATAGTGTCTCTGCGAATTTCCTCGGGTATTTATATGGGTTTGGGTAGGTTGTGGTGAAGGGTGGGGAGGGGTGAGATTATTATTCACGAACATTCTGAAATCAGGAAGCCATGAATTACTTATTCTCTGCCCTCTGTCCCTATTAAAATTGTTCTTCTTTTTCTGAATCTCTATCCCCTCTCGAATGACGAGAGTTCGGAACTGTTTGTCTCTGCATAAGACCTTCACGCCCGCATGTTCGGCGGCTGCTGAGTGATGAGAGTTCTGGAGTCTAATGGCAGTGACATGCTCCTTACACCTGATTTTGATGATGCGGCCCGTCTCACCAATATATACTCTTACTACCGTTGAGGGAAAAGTGAACGGGAAGATTGGGAAAAGCAGGCCTCGTATGAAATACATGGAACAGGTTGTGAAGGATGCAAAAGAGAAGAATTAAGTCACAATGATAAGTTTGGCATTTAATTTCGTAGACCCCCTCTGTTTCCAGTTTACCGCACCCTTTAACGCTGCGCATAATATTACGGAGTTGGCTTTTGGGCTTGAATAAAGTTTTTATATTGCATTTGGCCAAAATTCTTGCAATCCGGTCCGTCACCCCTCGGATGTATGGCAGGAAAGCCTTTTTCACTGGTTCGATTTCTTCCAGCGGCGACTTCGTCCTCTGTGTTGGCTAAGGATAATAGGCAGCTCAAAATAGGATATGATTGATTAAAGATACGTTTACGATATTTTCGACATTCCTATTCATCAATTATTGTTATTTAATGTAAGTTGGAGTAAGTAAAGAGGAAGTGCTGAGAAGAGTAGGAGAAAAGAGAAGTCTGCTGACAACTCTAAAAAGAAGAAGGGACAACTTAATCGGTCATATCATGAGACACGATGGCCTGATGAAGACTATCGCCGAGGGAAAAGTGAACGGGAAGATTGGAAAAAGCAGGCCTCGTATGAAATACATGGAACAGGTTGTGAAGGATGTAAAAGAGAAGAATTACGTAACAATGAAAAGGTTGACCGATAGAAGAATCGAGTGGAAAGCTGCGTCAAACCTAGGATTGTTGACCAATGATGATGATGAATATAAGTTGCATAGAAGAGAGACATAAAATACCATACCATAAAATCATACTACACATTTGGTGGGGAAGGTCGAAATTAGCCAGATTTCACCAGAAAAAAAATCGACTGTGCCGGCTATGGAACCATGGACCTTCCGATTTCTGGGCAGAATTGCCAAACCAGCAAACATGTACTTAATATATGTAACAGGCTGAGTGTGGGATCGAATATCCCATCCCGCGAGAGTTGACGGGCTGTCGGATAAGACAGCCGCCCGCTTGCCTCCTCCTTCCCCAACCTTCACGCAGCGAAGGCCGCCTCAACCACTCGACAAGATAGAAGACCCCGGAAGACGCGTCCGATAAGTGCGGGCGGACTTAATTTTTTTATTCTTCGCATTCACCACATATTGGCTGGATTGTCGTCGGAGGCGAAGCGGCTGGCGCGCAGTAGAGCCCGGATGAAAAGTCCAATCCTTAGCACCAAGGACTGCGGCGCTTCAAAACGCCGACGTCTTCCGGACGAAATATAAATTAGATTCGCGACTTTACACGGAAACGCACTTGGTAACTGATTCGACGTTCCAGCAACCACCGTTGGGTGAAGGAAATGTTATCTCACCATCTGGTGCACATAATGTACCAATTGTAAAGGAACTGAATTTTTGATATATATTATAGCCTCATAGCGGAAGTATATATTTATAGCCTCAGAAACATTTAAATCTAAAAAATTAATAATTTAAATATTACGCATGTGATATAAGCTTTTCCTACAGTATGGGGACGTTGAGACTTATTTAGACAAATGCATGCCCTATTATGACAATCACCGGTAGAGGTATCGTATCATTTATTATTTTTCGGCTACAATAATATAATATTCAATTTTTAAAATTATTTTTCATACGCTCATTAAGTAAAGATGTTAAGTTACTAATAAAGTAATGGTAAACGCGCAAACTTTTATAAAGTGGAAAAATGAGGATAATGTAAAAGTGACACCTCTAGTAGTTCCACAACCAGGCAATTCAAGGAATAGTTTCATGAAATACCCTTTCAAGGTTTAGAATATAATGATTCCTTTATCCTTTGAGATGTTACAAAAATATATAACGCATCTAAAGTAACGATAATTTAATGCAAAAGAAAAATTTAGGAATTAAATGAAAGTAGGAGAAGTTACATTAATCCCTGGGGGAGTTCAAGAATAGATTAACTTCGCAGAGTCCTACTTAGAGAGAGATCATCATTGGTTGCATTGGGAACAGGCAGGAAATGGCATTTTCGCAATCGTCCGGCCCTGGGAATGCGAAATGTTTCCACAACGTATGGGCCGAAGGGAGGGAGGCTGGACCAGGGGGGATTGATCAGCTATGAACTGGTTGACGGAATGAATTGGACGCGAGTTCTCGTAACATTGACGATGGAAAGACTGGCGCTATGAAAGTCGTCGGAGTCGGAGAGTCGGGCTAGTGTGATCTAAAACTGGAGAGGGAATACCAATAAAAAAATCAACCAGGAGGAAAACGCAGGGGCGTGAATGAATGAGTGGAACCTGAGAGTTGTTGACGGATTATCTGTTATTTGCATCTAAATGGAGCGGCGAAACAGCCCGGCGGCTCCGGGGTGATCAGAAGTCCCGCTTACAATCTCGTCAGCCGCATCGCAATTGGCTTCAGAGGCTGTCCAGCTACAGAGTCTATCGGCTGGCTTCCCCGTCCGTCCGTCGCGGGGGAGTTGAGTTTACTCACTCTCGGACGCTGAATGGATAATCAACTCCCCGGGCGCCTGGCACCATCGAGTCCATCATTTCCGGCCTTGGATGGATCACTGCCGGAAAAAAAACACTCGGAAGTCCGCGAGGTTACGCCAAACTCTCTTCACGGGGAATCACGAATTTCTAGCACTCAGCGGGAACTCTCGATCGATTGAGGTTGACTTGCGTGGACTACACTCAAATTAATCCAAACGGAGAGGAATATCACCAGCAGTAATATTATTTTACTGATATACTGTTTAAATGGGGTAGGTTTGGCTAGGTAATCCCAGATGGATTTTTCGGAAAAAGACCAGGACTCTAGGATCAGTATTAACACTGATCACTGTAGGCCCATCGCTAAGGGCCCAGTGTATTGAAATATTGAGAGATTTTCTTTTCATAAAAATCTCACTCTAGCCATATTTTAAAAAATTGAGTAAAAATGATTCATTGAGTGTTAAGATATCCAACTTTTCCCTAAATTTATCAACATACAGAGGACATATAATGCGACCTGTTTCACTTTAGTGAGACATTATCAGCTTATTTTAGAAGAAAAAGGTAAAAATAACATTAATATCAATGCTAACAATATGGAGTAGAAACTCTCCTGGAGAAGAACTTAAAAGTTAATTTCAATAGCAATCCAAACAGAAAATAGGCTGGATGGTACACAAAAATTTATAACCACCTTAGGTTTACACAGGTGTGATGCTGATGTAGGTAAATGAAATATATTTTATCAAATTGAATGAACAATATGAAACAATATATTAATAATTTTCAGATTTCACGAGGCATAGTAATACTTCAACTTTAAGATCACAACCGAAAACATTTTTATTATTTCATAGAAATCTTACATAGAGAATGCACGTGGCTCTTGTGAAATGAAATTTAGGACTGACAGTTGCCTCTCATTTTTCGCTGCACACATTTTTACACACCGCGACCATAATTTCTCTCGCCTTGGCTGAGCATCGGGTCACCTCTATTTTCACCGATCAAAACCCATGACTGGGATATCACTTATGCATGTGGTGGATGTGTAAAGATTCAGAAATACTCTGAAGCATTAAAGACTTCTACGTCATCCACCTCCCCTCCTTGACTGTTTTGAAAGAGAACGGGAGGGGAAGTGGGGAAGGGAGCTCTGCCTGTACAGATCCTGCCGCATCCTGTAAGTATCCCAAAAAAAACCAAACAGCGAAGTATTTTCGTACACATTTTGGCGTGACAAAGAGTTTGCTGGATTGCATTTACTTATTCACAAATTACGATGCTGTCTAATATTCAATGCCCTTCTAAATACCCTTAATGGAGCCTTGAATGGAGGAAGGAATGACGCACGAGTATTTCGCACGCCCACTTTTCCGAAAGGGTTAAAGACATTTTTCACCGCTTATACCTCGAGAACGACTCAACGGATCAAAGAACGGAAAAATGTCCTTTTTATCAGGCCTTCTTATCTTACAAAATCTATCAGGTTTGGCAATGAAAAATTTGGTAAACGACTCCAATGCCTCCATCTACTGGAATCACTCTACGTAATGAGCCAATGTTAGGCTTCCATGTGTTGTCACTCGCTCACATTTTCGGAACTGAGATAGACGAAGTCCGTTTGGTTTTATTGCTCGGCTTACGATTTGGTATTCGCAACAATCTCACGATAACTGTACCAAGGTCACGCTGATGAATCGATCTCTCGGCAGAAAATATCGATTACACGACGCGTATTTTGTTTCCCGACACGGTCCATCGATTCGAAGGCACTTCCTTTCCCTCGAGCTGAGGCGATCGAACTCCTGGCATTTCGTCCGAGCTCCTTATCCCTCGCCTTCTTTCTCTCTCTCCCCCAGTGTCATTTCATCTCACCTTTCTCGCGGAAAGGGCGTTTGTTGCGTCGTGGGAGGTTGAGCTTGAAGGATAACTCACCTGGAATCGAAAAGAAAATACAGTGAATACACATTCGAGGCAGCACAAGAATCAGAATAAAGTTTCACTCTAGCATTGAAAATATATATTTAACTATTCAATTTTTTTTCACCATGCATCCAACTAAAGCCACGTACGTCATTCATTACAATATGCAAATGATTAGTCTTATAAATAAATTAATATGCAAATGATTAGTCTTATAAATAAATTAATATGCAAATGATTAGTCTTATAAATAAATTCACTACTCCTATGAGGATTGGCAAAACAAAGCACAACTACTTGCTCTTAACAGTGCGTGGATTGCCACATATACTCATTCATCTGTATTTTGTAGCCTATATCCACATTTATGGGCACTTCAGACCGGTAAGAAAGGTATAAAGATAGGAATGGAATGATTAGGAGGAAGGTGAAGAGGAACCCGGGGACGGTATTAGCCTGTTCTTATCGAAAGGCACAAAGGGGACCACGGCTTAACGTCCCATCCGACGGACGGAGTACTTAACTCGAATACTCTCCATAAAGCACTCAAGTAGGGGCTGGTTTGCCAAGGAAAAAATCTTCCACTTCCGAGATTCAAACCTTGCCCAGTAGGCTAACCTCAACACCAACCTGACCCCTACGCTATATAGATGAAATAGTTCTGTCCTTAAAAAAATATTCGAAAAGGGAATTAAATGAAACGTTATGAATTGTAACGCAATAACGGAAATTGGGATCAGGCCTTGGGGGAGGTTGGTTCCGGGTGGCATCAAGAGTACCTACCACCCGAACTTCCGGTGGGCTAGGGTTCGAATCCCGGCAGAGGCATGAGCTTCATGTGTAGAATATTGGTCCCAATTTAGGTGCCAATATAGAGAGCCTCTCAAGAGAAGCACTTCATCGTGAGAAACTGTTGATCCTACGGCACTTTTCGTAAGGAAAAGGATCATCTGGTTCCTCTCCCAAGTTAAAATACTCGATCCAAAAAATCACTACCAATTCACAATTACTGACGTTTCTGCACTCATTGGCAGAAATAATATTAAGTCGGTCTCTCTCCGAAAGAAAGGGATCAATTCGTCTTCACCTTCGAAGGTGAAGCCGAGTGAATTGAGGAAGTAAATGAATGGTGGTGATTTATTACCACCATTCATTTACTTTATCGTGATCGTGGTGAGTGATCGTAAGTACAAATGGATGATGGAGGTTTATTTTAGGAGGCGCGGAACAGATCGGCTTACATGTAAATCAGGAAGGTAACCGAGGGGACGGAGATGGTGGAAAGTACGAAGGCATTAATGGGAACATAATGAATGCTGGTGGGCTGGTAAAGAATTTATCAACATCAGAATAATACCTTAGATAATGGTGATAAACGGTGAGAAAATTGTTGTGACAAATGACAACCCATTAAGGCGGTCCAAAAAGCAATGTTTAGTAACTTAATTTCAGATGCCGCATTGGCTAAGATCATTATTGAAGTACTACCAAATTAGAATCCTTAGTCTAGTGCGCATAAGATAGAGACTGCCATTGAACGAGTACTCAGAGTGTATTGACCTATTTCTTCGATAGTTATGTCATTAATAGTGCATTGATGAATACATTGTTGAATAGAGATATTCCATCAAAAACAACCCGAACAGGTGGAAACTATCATTAACATTACCGATAACTGATAAACAATAGTGGAGTTTTATGATCATGATTGTGGACTTACATACATGTGAAAACTCAGGATCAAAATTACTGCTAAATGTGATATTTCTTTTAACTTCGCATGATATTAAACCCCCTCCACCCCAAGTTTAAAAACGGAATGGGGTCTTTTACCATATTTTTTACTACCGAATCTGATAGAGTTTGTAAAATAATAAGAGCAGCATTTTTCCATTCTTTGCTCCATCAATTAGTTCTCGAGTTTTAAGCGGTGAAAAACTGATGGTTAAAAGGTTAAAAAAAACCTTTGAGAAAAGTGGGCGTGCAAAGGACTCGTCCACTTCGTCCGATCACAACTGAGACTGGGGACCTCCTTCACCTTATCACAATTGGGGACACACAGCTGACTCTGCCAATTGAAGTGGTGGCGACAGGATCTCTTCAGGCAGACCTCCGCTCCCTTCCTGTTCTTCCTCAGCACAGTCAAGGACGTGAGATAGATGACGTAGCAATCCTTGGCGCAGTTTGTTCGTAGGGCGTCACCTTTTGCTTAATTCAATTTTTGATTAATGAGTGGATGGCTCTGATTAGAATTTGACTGTTTTTTCACTAAAATTCATTTCTAGTTTCCATCTCACGATTTCGTGTACAAAATAGCGATTTCGGTTCCGAGTAAACGCCCCCATTTCCGCCTCTATCTCACCTACCACTCTTCCTTCTATCACAGGCTTCTAATTACTTCCAGTAAAATTTAATCATCCTCCATATTTCCCCACATAATAACCACTAATGACGTAGTGACTAATGACTAATAATGATCCAACTTGAAACGTCTTCATTTGTCTTCCACTTCTCCAATTTTCTCTCTATCGCCCAAAAATATTCTGACGCCGGAACTGCAATCCCAAACAATTCCTTCTCCACCGGCTGGAATGTAGGCATGGCGGTACTAATTCCGAGATTGGTAATACAAACGACGGAATCGCGTGCAGGGCAGAGTAGGAGGGAATCTCTCGGCTTCGCGAGGCACGCACGATAACAAAACGCCCACTCCCCGCTCTCTCCAAATAATTATGATTTGACCGGGAGAATTAAAGGCGGCCGAGAACGCAAAGCCCAAAGCCATGCTTAATCGCCATCATTACCGAAACCGCTCGGTAGAATATCGGCGGTATGAAAATGAATCATAATGCTCGCCACATGTTATCGGTGCGTGGTCTAAACAAATTAATGTGCGTCCATCCACGCAAACGAATAAAAGTAATTACACAAAAGAAAATTCTGCCCCTCCACGTGGTCGGTCAACAAATTACGTCCCTATCTAACTACATTAATATTTCTCGTCAAAAAATTATTCTATAGTATACTATGAGATAAATCTATGACAATATTATCTCGAAAAGGGGAATTGTACATTGTAAATAAATGATGGAGAAAGGATTTCAATGATAGGGTAAGAAGGAGGAAATTCACTATAATCGTTAATCTGAAGCATCAGCCGGGAAGAGTTTACAATTACCTTGGTGCGTACACACGTGTCGGCCACTCATTAATATAATACTACATTCAAATAAGTAAAAAACATTATACGTCAGAAAACCGAGTGCCAACAGGTAGACTACTAACTACTAGGTGTAATAGCATATTCATGCTAAGGAGTGGGAAATAGTAGCGTGACGCAACAGGATTTCAAGGCTTTCAAGGTTTATTCAAGGGTCCCTATAAGATGATAAAAGAACAAACAAATGGCCAATACGACTTCATTTGCTTCGTAAGCTTTGGGGAAAATGTTTGATACTACCTCAGTTATTTCGGCTAAGCACTGATCAACTCAGTGCTCAACCCGAAGGTTAGTTTGATGGGTGAGGGTAGACCTCACCCCAGTTCCTTTCCCTGGGCCACCTGCTATTTCCACCATGTACTCACAATCAGAAAATCGCCTCGCGAGGATTTTTTTGTGGGGGTGTCCAGAAAGGCTTACCCGAATTTGAACACGGGACCCTCTGGCCCGGTAAACCCACTAGGCCACCACAACCTCCACAGCACGGATAGGAATCCAAATCAGACAGTGTATGTAAAAGAATTACCTCTCTTAATGGGATGGAGAAATGTTGAAGGAATGAGGATTCTGCATAAAAATATGTAACACCGAATTCGGAACCAAACTAGAATCACTCACTCTCGCACCGAGAGCTTTCTTTAGTTCATCAATAGGCTTTAGTAATCAAAACATCTTGTGCAAAAGTTTTTGCTAAAAGTTATGACTTTAACCTTTGGGGCATCGGTGTTTTACGCACAAATGACGACTGATCTCAGGACCTCGTGTGCCTGTGTATTTGGTCCTTATGAGGCTTTTAGAAACAGGGGAAGAGAGCGAATCTGTAGTTTAAAAAGATAAAAGGGACCCCGGTTTGAGACCTTATCAGAGTGAATGGTTTTTCTTCGATCAGTTGTGAATGGGGGCGTTTACTCGGAACCGAAATCACAAATTTGCACACTAAATCGTTATGCGGAAAAGAAAAATGAATTTTAGTGAAAAAATTAATCTTCTAACCACAACCATTCACTCATAAATCAAAAATTAAAATAAGCAAAAGGTGACGCCCACCGAAAAAGCTGCTGTGATAACATTTACGTCATTTTCCTCACGTCCTTGACCGCTATCTGGGAAGGGTAGGGAGGGGAGGGGGGTTCTCGGAAGGTCTGCTCGCACAGATCCTGTAGCTACTGCTCCTATTGGCAGAGTCAGCTGTGCCCCCCCTCCCCCAATTGCGATAAGGCAAAGTAGATTCGCGGGCTCAATTGTGATTGGACGAAGTCGATATACGTTGCATCATGCCCACTTTTCCGAGAGGGTTTAAAACATCAGCTTTTCGCCGCTTATAACTCGAGAAACAATTGACAGATCAAAAAACGGAAAAACACGGGTCTATTTATTTTACAAACTCTATCAGTTTCGTCAATAAAAAAATATGGTAAAGGACCCCATTGACAATCGTCTCCTCATAATGCAGCCAGTACGTAGTTTGAAATATTGTAAGAGATCTTGGCGAAAGAGCGAGAGATCTTAAAGAGATCTTAAAGACGGAAATGCTCAAATATGTAAAAGTAAAGTAAAAATGAAACAACAGAATCCACCGTTACTAGGAGACAAAATTCTGGAAAAACCCTGAATGCAAGTGTTAACGGTGTCAAGCTGCCCCAGTTCTGACCGCGACCCTCTAGCGGGGGGAAGCAGGATGGTAGGGGGGGCCCTAGGATCCCTTCAAACGCCATTTGGCGACCACCAAACCAGAAAGTGCGCAGTAAACGCTTCCGCCCGGCCTCCCCATCTCCATCCCTGAATGGGGATCTTCTTGAAGACGGGCGCTCCCTCACCGCAGACGGATGGGCCATGGGTGGACGGGTGGACCGAAGAGAAGGACACCGAGGAGGTGGGCGAAGGAGGAGGAGACATTGACCCAAAGAATATTCGGCGATGAGAAATGCCACTTCCTCCCGCATCGGGTTACCCTCCGAGCGCCGTGCGAACAGGTGAGTGGGATTGTCGGCCTACGCGGCGGACGGAACGCCCGCACGCTCTGCCCGGCATTCCTAGCCACTCGGAACGGAGGACACGGGGAGAGGAGTGAAAGAGGGTGGAGGAGGAGGGTTGAAGCCTCACCTCTCCTGTCGGGCTCTTTGATAGGACAGATAAATGACGCTCTACAGGTCAGGATAGGTTTTCATGGATCGCTTCTTTTCTCTATTGCCACTATTTGTGTCCCCATGCCACTCTTTGTGTCCCCATGCCGCACACCATCATCTAAATCTACATAATACCCTCCAAGCCAACATAAAGGTGTGTGGCAGGGGGTGAATTCTCACCAAACATGCACTACATATCATGCATAAAAAAGGATTAGTATTTATATACTGTTCTAAACTTCACTATTAAAAAAAAGATAGAAATAGCAAAGCAAACATGTTGTTAGTTGGGTTACCTTCAATTCCTTATACCAACATGCTATGCTACCTATGCTATGAATTGATTCACTCGTAATGGACATATTTACCGTTATTCATATCCCTAATTGTACGAGGAAAAAAGGACATTTTGAATATGTCAGTTCGGCAATCAACTTCTCTAATTTTGTTATTATGGTCCAGTCTACCATTGTAAGTTGGGGTTCGCAAAATATTTTTAACATCATCACTGAAAATATAGTCTTGGAATTTGTTTAAGAGATTAAGTCTAAATTTCAACCTGCGATCAGACAATGATTCCCAATTTAATTCATTTAATATACTGTTTACGCTAATAAGGTACCACCCCTTTACAAATCTTGCCGATCTTCGCTGCAAACGTTCAAGTTCATTATTTAGACCGATTTCGTAGGGATCCCATACACTGGCAGCATATTGATTTGGAACGTTTCTATTTTTTCAATTGTTAGACCACACTTAGAATATGCTGCGAGCCTATGAAGCGGGCTTAATTTACGAATTAGATCGAGTACAAAGAAGAGCGGCGAGATATGTAAAGGGGTGTTACGATAGGGAAAGCAGCGTGTCTGGCATGTTAGCCGAATTGGGATGGGAATCGCTGTCACAATGTAGGCTGAATTATAGACTTAATCTTATGGGAAAATTTAAGGATGGACACTTCATTAATGACGTTAATCATATATTGCTGGCTCCGACTTATTATGGTAGGCTCGATTATTCTAATAAAATTAAGGAGATAGATTGCAGGACGGACAGGTTTAAAATGTAATTTTTTCCGCGTACGATTCGTGATCGGAACGTTAAACATCGCGTAAATTGGTAATAATTATAGAGGTAATATTCAGAGTATGTCGATAGTTTTTTTTTTATTCCCTGCATGTTCAAATCAACGTGTGACTTGCATGCAATGCTTTTTTTTGCATTCTTGAGTAGGTATCTATGAAATTGGTGTCGGGTTTCAAGGCATGCATGATATTCATGGGTGTCTCCTACATGATTGGGATTTGGTAGTTTTTCTTCTCTTTTCCCCAATTACCTTTAAAGGTGTGGTGTTCATTTTTGTTTGTTGTGTCATTGTTCCTGGTATGGATGCACCCCCTGCCACACACCCTCGAGGTGGCTTGCAGGGTATGTTGTAGATATAGATACATATTCCAAATGAGGTCTAACTAGGGAGGGAGAGGGAACCATCGTGGTGGCTAGTGGGGTAATACGTTGATGTAGATGTATGCAGTAACTTGGCAGTAGAGAAAAGAATCGATTCATGAAAATGTGGGTAGTCTATGAAGCATCTGAAATACAATGAAGTTTCCTCCGTTTCCCAGCAGGATGAGGGTTTTGATAGGCACCGACGTTTCGAAGGCGTAGTCGGGTAAGTTAGGTAGGTAGAGTGCCATCTTTCTCGAAGAAGACGATGGCAGATTACCCCTTGGAAACGTCGGTGCCTATCAACACCCTCACCCGGCTGGAAGCTGGAGGAAATTAAATCAGTATTCGCCGGAAAAACCTACAATCTTTCTTATTAAATATGCCCTTCACACTGCTTACTCATTTCAACAGCACCCTTGCACGCCTAATGGTAGCTAAATATTATCCACTTTGACAAATTCTTTAACCAATAAATAATGATAATATTCCTATGTATTCGTTAATTTTCAGTGGCAGAACCCTATAAGGATACAAATTCAACATTTTTCTCTGATGAAGTCGTATTTTACCAGGTGCTTGTACTTACGTAGTGCCTGTTAGATGATTATTCCACCCCCACCATATCCTCAACGTGGTTTGCAGGGCACTATGGGTGGAGAATTCTATTAGAACGCTCATTCTCTACGCTATTTACTTTCTCGATAGACGTCCTGCATCCCTTCGTCTCATCTAAAGAGCTTTTCCTTCTTTTCACTCTTACTCTCTTGGTCATACTCTACCTTGCGTAACGACCTTAGGTATGATCCTACTCTGCCTCCTAATTTGCACTAGAAACGTAGCTATCCACTCGATTCCTCCATCCGCTAACCTCTCTTTTAATCCGTCTCTTCTTTCTCTTTATCTCCGTTATCATCTCTGTTTCTCTCCACCAAGAACTTCCTCCTTTTCATTCTTTCCACTCACTTCTTCAACACAGCTGCTTTCATCAGATCACCCTGCCTCAATATCTGTCCTATCAGGTTTTCCCGTGTTCTCTTTCGTTTTCAGCAGACATTCTTTCCTCCCTCCATTTTATCTCCTTCATTCTTCTCCAAACCCACATTTCAAATTCCCGTCTACTGTTTTCTAAAGGCCGCTCTACACGATACAATTTTTTGTATAATTTCTTGCACAAGCTCTTGCATGAGGAAATTGTACCGTGTAAAGCGGCAAATTGTACGAACGCTTGTGCGATTGTCTGAATGACTGAACGGGAAATAGAACATGTTCTAATTCCATTCAGACAAACATACAATTTCGTTCAGTTCCTACAAGCATTTGTACAAGAAACTGTACAAAAAATTGTATCGTGTAAAGCGGCCTTAAGACTGTTGGATTCCAGATCTTACTGCTATAAAAGAACATTTTCCAGGTGGAATTTGTATGAGTTTCCTAGTATCCAAGTTAGACTACCCACATTGAAACTTAGAGTCGACTAAATGGTCAGTATCGTCACTGCCAGCTTTATTTTAATTTCGACATTATCGCTCATGTCGTCATCACCGATATTCGATCACCAGTTCCTTTGAGTTTTCCCAGAGACGAGGTTCACTCTAAAAGAAAAATTAAACCCGTAGACGTCCGAATATCACCACGTATTCACCCCTCGCGTTTCCCACGCCAGAACCTGTCTTCGAGGTCCGCCGTCCCATCGACCCCGCGAACGAAACGCATGTCTCACCCACCCACGTGAGGGTGGGGGATGATATCTTTTTCTCTCGTCCTCCTCAGGAGGGATGTGGGGATTGGTTGAAAGTGGCGAGAAACTGGGGGTGAGATACTTTCTAAGACTTCCTCCACATCCTGTGGCCCAAAATACACCAACATTGGGCGGCCTCTCACACGACCCGATGGGACCGAAACCATGGTCTCCCAAGGGAGCGGGAGACTCCGAAATTTCCAAAACCGATCCGTTGGTGGGGGGTGAAAGATCCCGCCTTTGACCCCGCCGCTTTCGCACATTCGCGTTTCGCTGCTCTTTTTTTTTATTCTCGGGAGAGTCCCTCCCCCGACCGGCCCCTCCCCTTATGAACGGGGGAGGAATGAGTGCAACGACATGCGTGTACTCGATATCATCCCCCATAGCTGGTTGGAATAGATAGGGAAGAATGGGTGACTTTGTGGGATGGACATTACATCTACATCTATCTACATGTACACAAAACATTACATCTACATAAAACCCTGCAAGCCACCTCAAGCTGTGTGGCAGAGCGTGAGTTCTCAACAAACATGCACTACATATCATGCATTTAAAAGGATTAGTATTAATATATTATCTAGACTGCAATATTTAAAAAGATAAAAATAGCATACTACTCATGCAAAAACGTGCTGTTAGTTGGGTTACCTTCAAGTCCTTACGACAACATGCAACTACCTATGCTATCCATTGCTACACTCGTATCGGATATATTTACCGCTATTCATATCTCTAATTGTACGAGGAAAAAAATACATTTTGAATCTGTTAGTTCGGCAATCAATTTCTCTAATTTTGTAATTATGGTCCAGTCTACCATAATAAGCTGGGGTTCGCAAAATATTTTTAACGTCATCACTGAAATTATTATCTTGGAATTTATTTAGAAGATTAAGTCTAAATTTCAACCTGCGATCTGACAATGATTCCCATTTTAAATCATTTAATAGACTGGTTGCGCTAATATAGTTATCGTACCGTCCCTTTACAAATCTTTCCGATCTTCGCAGCATACGTTCAAATTCGTTATTTAGACCGATTTCGTAGGGATCCCATACACTGGCAGTATTTTCCTAATGAGGTCTAACAAGGTAAAAGTAGCTGATTTCTCGTACGTGTTCGTCACATTTACCCAATATTCTTTTGATGAATCCCAGTCTACGATTAGCTTAGCCTCAGACGCAGATCAGTGTGGCAAAGTACAACTAGTTTTATTAATACAGTGGATTCATCTTTCAGAATACGTAGTAGTAAAAGTGACTTGCCCGTATCGAGGGCATAGATAACTCACGGGTCCTATTTACGGTCCTGAAAAAAACTCCGTCACCTGGAAATATATACTTCCACTCGGGGACTATCCCCCCCCACTCCCCTCTCGACAAAACCGAATATCCGCTCCCTTTTCACTCACTTCCTCGAGCTCCACACTTCCTTTGGAGTACTTAGCCTTGTGAAGTGGCCTTTGCCTCATATTCCCATGCCACTCGGTTGAAAAAAATCTTTTTTTTCGCGAAGCCGTGGGCTCGGGCCGGCTGGCCGTGAGGTCCGGGTAGCGATAACTTCCGGCAGAACCGATTTCGCGAGCTCATGAGAGGACGTAAAAATTAACACCCTCTCGAGTTTCCTCCAATGCCTTGCCGTTAAAGGTTACCCTTTGACTACCGCCGAACCTTTTGACGGGAATTCGAGAGAAGGGGTCAGGCGTGTCGCAATGAATGTTTCGAATAGTAAAAAAACAAGAAAATTCGTCTTTTGCGCATATTTGAAGAAAAGCAAATTTTAACGACACTCCATAAGATTTTCATCCGTGGATATTGCCCAACATACAGTTCACTCAATTAAGAATATTTATAACAGAATCATATGATAAATATATTAGATATTCTTGTTCATGCTGATCATATGCAGATCGCAAAATCCAAATGCTGGCCTCTAAATATTTTTGCGTCAAGCAAACACTATAAGGGTGCTCTGCGAGATAATCATTTTCGTGGCCTTGGCAATCTCAAGATCAATACTTGATTCCTTCGGACGATCCGACATTTATGGCTTATAGTGGTTTATTACTCATCAAGGCTGAAATTTCGAAACGCTATCCACCATGAAAATTCCTCCAAAATTCACTTGCAAACTCACGGATCCGCAAAAGAATCAGATAAGGGCTTAAAGCATTATAACGATGTTGACGGATAGACGAAATTGTGGTAGGTAAAAAGTAACACTGAAAATAACCGCCTCTATGGCAAATACGGATTCATTATTGTAGGAAACCAGGAAATCTACCTGTAAATACTAATGTTAAATTCAAATTTTTATCTTTTTACAGCAGCGAAAATGATGAGACAAATATCTAATTATATATCTATAAGGCAAATAGCACAATAATTGAGAAATGGTCTAGAATGAGCAGGTGAAGTCAAGGGTATTGGTATTTCAGACCAGATATCTTATCGCAAGGAAGCAAAACTATTTCCACACGGCGTATTACAACGGCACGACCGGTTTCATCCGCTAGGGCATCATCAGGTACATGTTACACCCCTGTACCATGACGGCAGCACCAATGAAGATATCTTGTGTATAGGCATATAGGTTAATGTCTTCTCTACTACATTTTTAATTAGTTCTGCAGGAATATCATCAATACAAGAAGCCTTATTCATGCGAAGGTCCCTTACTGCTGCGACAAATTCCGATCTTAAAACGACTGATATCCATGTTGCATAAAAATATCACTGGTACAATTTCTACGCTTCAATTAGGTCCACACCTCTAACCATGGTTTTGGCACATTATGCCATCATCATGGCATAATTTGCCGAAGTCATGGTCGGAGGTGTGGAAGTGATTAAGTGAGGAAATTGTGCCAGTGATCTTTTTATTTAACACGGATTTAACATTTTACAAGAAGTTGCAGGTGGAAATGAAACATAGATTGGATTCGAGCACTAGAGATAATTAAGAGTGAGGAAACCAGGGTTTTTGTCATTAGGGGTGAAGAAAATATGAAGTTAGTTACAAAAGAAAATCAAGGAATAAAGAGGAAGGGAATGACACTTTAGGTAGATAGGAAAGATCTAGAAACAACAGTTATCTTAAGAAAGAAAAGGTGCAGGCAAGGAATCGTTTGAGGAACTGGAGAAAAAGACAGAAAGTAGAGTAGGAGTACTCTATAAAAACCTATCCTATTAGAGGGTAACCCAAATACAGTGTCTAAAGTAGGATTCAAAGAAAGGTAATTTGGAGAGGAATCTGCCACACCTTAAAAATGCCAGCAGGGAGCTTCTTCATTCTAATCTTGGGGTGGATGTAGATGAAAAGAGCACGCTCGCGTACCTTGTGCTTAGCGTTTCAAGTTTTTCTGGCCTCTCGTATCGCAAAAAATCTCCAGTATTCTCGCGAAACCCCACAAAAAATCGCAGGGGGCTCGCTCCGAAAAAAATCGCGCATGCACAAGAAAGTCTTGAAAGGAAGAAATGAGAAGATTTCCTCTTGCATGTGCCTGGCACGTAGTTCTTCCTCTTCCTGCCCCCCCCCCCCCCCCCCCCACCCTGGGCACGCCCCTGGATGGCTTCTGGTGATGGGGGGGGGGGGCAACGACACGAGGGTGGGGGTGGCGGAAAGAGAAGTTGTTGGAGTGCGTAGGATAAGGTATCGTCAGTGCGCAGGCGCCGTGAAGTCGCATGAATGGACGAAGAGGGCCGGCCCCGAGGGGCATGAATGAAGATGGTTTCCTCCAAGAGGGAGGGGGGACAGGTGGCCTGGAGAAGAGACGCTTACGTTAAAATGCAGGTCGGGGGAGAAGTCCACCTTTGCCGATCGGGAAGAGCGTGCGTTGGTGAATGCGGACGAGGATTAAGGTGTGCCCTTCGAAGATGATTGCGAGGGGCAGCGCGAATCGGTCAGCCGACCAGAGGGGGAAACCTCTTCCCGAAAAAGCGTGGCGAATACGGATGGACTGTGGGGCCTCTCTGTCATCCATCAACCCTAAAAACCTCCTTCCAAAACCTCGGGGAGTGCCTGTAAGCTTGAGACCTGTAATGGCAATTTATTTTGGCCTCTAGAGCACAAATGAATTTGATCACGTCGAGCAAAGCAGATAATCCCACGGCTCACATATATTCTGGAACGGTCTCAGCTAACATCATTCATTACTATTAGTATTCTGCCTGTTAAATCATTGGAAAAAAAGAAGAGGACAAAATGTTTTAAATTAAACTGATTTACATCTACATCCACACAATACCCTGCAAGCCACCGCGAGGGTGTGTGGCAGGGGGTGAAGATCAACAAGCATGCACCAAACATGCAAACAAGCAACTATAGGGTCTCATGCAACTAGATTGTTAGTATGTTAGTATTTACGTAATTGACCAACACGTCGAACAATCTACTCGTTTCCCAATAAAGCTTAAGAGAAGTGAAGGTGAACAGGCACCATACAGTCCTTAGAGGTAGTGCCTGCCATTGCCTACGGACATTTACACAGGTTGGGTGCCCATCAAAGTCAATTATCTCAATTGCGGATACCCTTTTTAAAATTAAAATTAAAATAAGCAATATGTCCGCTTTTGAAGACGAGTATAACCACCCATAACAGATGCGAATGTCATTATTTCAATTAGCTTGTCCGCAAATTTGCCAATTTGCTATATTACACAATGTTAACACCAGAAGGTAGCAGGATATAGCAATAACTCAACAAGCAATTAGCGAAACCTGCTCATGGAGTCAAATTATGGCAACGAGTTGAATATTTGCCATAAAGGTACACACAAAAAGGTTCCCCAGGGAAAAAGAATATCTCTCCATTTCATGAACCTCTTTTCATTCAGTCAAATCTTCCGGTTTCACATCCAAGCGAGATATCAAAGGACCGTATATCAACAAGGCTTTTACACACCCAAAGATCGACAGCATACAAGTATTATTTTCTTCCGCACAAAGACATATTTTCATGTAAGGAAACTTCTCCAAATAGTCAACCGTTACTTTATTACTTATTGGTACACGAATTGACAAATATCATGGCTAATCATTTCTGGAGAACATAAATTATGTTTTCCCTTCCAAATAAAGCCATGAATGAAACTCTATCCGTTTAGAAATGGGAAATTCTGACACACCCTCAAAGACTCTTGGTCCGATGGGGAATTAAGTAATTTATACAACAGCTTGAACGAGCAAAACTTACTGGTCACAAGTAATTTGTTGGGACGATTTCCACAAGTTTCTTGTTAGGGCCTTTAAAAGTAGGTATTCACTCAAGTGATACCTAATTCGTATTTTAACTCTGTCAGTCTTTTATTAATTACTTTGGCGATCCAAAAAGGGTATTCAATATAATTCATATAATTATAATAATATAATTATAAATATAATAATAATATAATTCAATGACAAGGGTAATTGAAAGATTGAACGGAAAGAAGAGTGAAAAAGTGACATTTTTGGTAGGCCCGAGATATTCTAAATTATCTTTAAATAAAAAGGTCCTCCGAAACTGACGTGAGTAGCGAGTTCCAAGGGTGGGAGTGGCCAAGAATAGTGTATGGTGAGGGTTCGGCTTACCTTGCCCCGCCGTTCCTCCAATGAATGCTTCGAGGGCCACTCTCCGTGAAAACGTGAATGAGTCTTTTCTTGTCGCAGATGACCCTGGCGTCCCTCCCCCATTGAGCTGGGCGTGAAAGCAGGAGGAAGTCGTGGGTGGACGCGATGGGGGTGCCTCACCTTGGGGAGAGGTCGTAGTTAGGGTGTCGGCATGCAGTGAGTCGCTGGGGAGAGGGTCGCGAAGATGAGACGAGTGGAGAGGGGTGGCGTGACCAAGAGGACTCGCGGTAGGGGATAATCCCTTCACGTTGCCCATTTAAAGTCCTCTCGCAAGAAAGGGAGGGTAAGAGAGGATCTAAGGAGAGCCAGGGAAGACGATTCCCTTGCGAGGGGGATGTATGCGTGTCCGGCGAGAGCTGGAAGGGTTCCTTCCATTGACTGGACTCGGGGTTTCAGCAGGAGAGGATTGTGGCCAACAAAGAGCGAGGCACGGGAGGAAGTGGCCGCTTACCGGAGCCGAAGGTGCGTGCTTGTCTTACAGGGTCGGCGTGCAAGAGGAACGGACAGAGGCCTCCCCGTGAATCACGAATACCCTGTCAGTTTTAGATTTAAAATATATATATTTATCAAAGTTCTTATTACACTGGTAGACAAGGATTGACAACGTTGCGCAACGGAGGTGGATAAAACCTATTGTCAACATAATTCTTACATTAACAACCAGGAATCTTGAAAAGCCTGGGTATCAGTTTGGAATAAGGGCTATGAGTGGCCCCTCCTAAATCTTATCCTGTACACAGGGTGCAGGCAAAGCCAGGGATTTTTCTGGTAGATTCTCGATCTTTTCATGTGCAAATATTCGGGAGTTCCTCAGGGTAGCATAATAGGTTCGCTTTTAATTCCTTTTTTCATCAACAATTAGGGCACCGTAGTCAGTAGTAAGGTCTGACTTTTTGCAGACGACGTGGTGGTGTACAGGAGTATGTCAAAAGAAGAAGATAGGGAATCACTCAGCAAGGATTTAGATGAAATTCAATAAACTTATACGTCCACGTTTACCTTGCGAGTCAACGCGAGGGCCTATGGCAAGGAGTGGAACTGGAAGATGAAGAGGATTCATCTACATCTACACGATACCCTGAAAGCCACCGCGAGGGTGTGTGGCAGGGGGTGAAGATCACCAAGCATGCACTACTAACTTGCAAACAAGCGACTATAGGGTCTCATGCAACTAGATTGTTAGCATATATAGTATTTAAGGGGTTAATACATGCATCATGCACTACAGACTACTCTAAAATATTTCCCCTACCTATCCCTTTGCTATGCTGCCTATTCTCTTCTCTTATAGTACGGGGAAAAATTCCATTTGAATCTATCGGTACGACAATCTATCTCTCTAATTTATTTGTCTGGTCGAATCTAGCATAATACGCTGGTTTTTTTAATATGTGCCTAACATCTTCAGTCAAGCTATCCGATTGAAATTTCTCTAATAGATTAAATCTGTACTCTAACCTACGCTCTGATAATGATTCCCACCCTAATTCTTGTATTATTTCTGAAACGCTACTCAACCTATCGTAACAGCATTACTGGATTTGAGTATTACTGGATTCAGAGGATAATAGGAAAGCGGAGGGCCGAAGACGTCTGCAGTATTCGGCCCTCCTCTACCCGGCCGAAACGAAGTGTCCATCCAAGTCGGCACCATGTACCCTGGCACCTTCTCCCGTCCCTCGCCAAATCTCCCTCTGCAGGAGGAAGCTCACCTGCCCACCCTTCAGACGACGGTGTCCAAAAAACCGTATATCTACATCTACATAATACCCTGCAAGCCACCATAAAGGTGTGTGGCAGGGGAGGAACTCTCACCAAACATGCACTACGTATCATGCATAAAAAAGGATTAATACTTGTATAGGTGCTGTTCAAAACTACGCTATTTAAAAAAAGATAGAAATAGCAAAACATACATGCAAAAGCGGTACCGTACTCCCGCAAGAGGGGGGGGGGGGCGAGGAGGAAAGAATGAAAAAGATCACCCCCGCCTCCAATAAGGGGGGAAAGAAAACAAGCGCCCCTTTTGGTTCGTGGCACACACAACCCTCTCACGGCATCACCCCAGGACAAAAATAATAGGGGATGTTCGGTGAGTTGGCGAGAGAGGAATTTCCGCTCTCCTCCACCAACCTCGGTCGACCCCTCCGCCCTGGAAGTAGGCAAGCCATGACGAAGCTCACTACTGTTCCATATTATGATTTCTCTTCCGCCTCATACGTCACGCCAGTTTGGACAGGGCTGACGGGAAAGGAATAAAAACCCTTCCTAAAAATTTAGCTTTGCCGTCGAATATCACGGAGGTAGTGTGAGAAATTTATAGTGCAACAACTCATTGAAAAACATGGGAATTTGGCCTAACTGTATTTCATTTCTACATGATGCCTTATATTAACCATACACTGTACGACAAGGAAATCATAAATGGACAAATACAAAAAATGAATGAAATAAGCAGAAAATGTGAAAATAATCATAGTTTGATCTCTCCACCTACGGTGCAGATAAGGCCAGGGAATTTTCCGGTAGATTCTTAATCTTTACATATATGTAAATCTTAGGGAGCTCCCCAGAGTAGCGTAATAGGTTCGTTTTTATTTATTTTAT
Source organism: Platycnemis pennipes (assembly GCA_933228895.1). NCBI lineage: Eukaryota > Metazoa > Arthropoda > Insecta > Odonata > Platycnemididae > Platycnemis > Platycnemis pennipes. The sequence continues at coordinate 117,385,936 of OW121854.1, read as the reverse complement.
ACATTAGAGATTTGTGCACCGATGTAAGTAGTAGGCTTAGACTTTTTACAGACGACGTGGTAAATTACCACTATTTCTCCTCCTTCATTTTCTACATCTACGAGTATATAATACTCTGCAAGTCACCATAAAGGTGTGTGGCAGGGGGTGAATTCACACCAAATATGACTTACATATTCTGCATAAAAAGGATTAGTAATTTATTCTAGTCCAAACTTCACAATTTAAAAAAATCTCTCCCTTAAAATATATCTATACAATGTTCGGCGAAGGGCAAGCGACGATCCGTTGGAAAATAACGAGCGAGTTATTGGCCGTTTAAGTTATTGACGGCCCGATTAGTTTCATTCTCCTCGAGGGAGACTAAGGGATTACGAGGGGGACGGGGTGTCTTCGAGCGAAGCACCCTTTCCTACCATCGGCCCACTTCGACCGATATTGCCACGGAATCACTCTAACGACCCGAAAATGCGCAGGGCTGCGCCATTGGTTTCCAACGTCAAAGCCAAGTGTTACGTTTTTACATTTGAGAAATGAAATCGAAAAAAATTACTATGCGACTGAGATGAAATACGTTGAGTGGATGGGCACTTAAAATTAAAGTGCCAAATTTTCACGCTGCGCGCCAAGTATGGGGCGGGCGACAAATGATTGACAAAGATGCTACGTCTTGGGCACACATTAAAAACACCAGGTTAGTCTCATATTAAAAACACCAGCGTATTATGCTATATTCTACCAGTTAAATAAGATTAGAGTTAAATAAGATTGTCGTACTGATAGATTCAAAATAGCATTTTCCCCCGTACTATAAGAGAACACAATAGGCAGCATTGCAAAAGGATAGATAGGGGACGTATTTTAGAGTAGTCTGTAGTGCATGATGCATGTATTAATCCCTTAAATACTATAGATACTAACAATCTAGTTGCATGAGACCCTATAGTTGCTTGTTTGCATGTCGGTAGTGCATGCTTGGTGATCTTCACCACCTGCCACACACCCTCGCGGTGGCTTATAGGGTATCGTGAAGATGTAGATGAGACTTTGCTATGCAGGAACAGAAGTAGCGGTAATAAGGACAAATGATTGGAAATGGACCTGAAACTAAAAATGCAAATTATCTTTCTCATACTTCCGTTCCAAATGAAAAAGAAATATTTTTTTGCATTATATCCCAGTTAGAATAAAAGTGAATTATGGAATATACACTACAATATATGAAACATATAAAAATCCTGCCGCATAATGCCATAGCTATTCGATGAGGAGACGGTTCCCAGAATCAATTTAGAGTCTCCTTCACAGAGCATTTAAGCTTTATTATATCTCTAATGTGTGTATTCCATCATCAAAATGTACATAAAAAGTGTGTGCATGGAAATAGAAAGAACTGAAACTTACATTCGGAACTTTTACCAGTTATTTCATCATATGATACTTGATGCGACCCAATAAAAGGAAAAATGGTTCAGCACGTATTATGTTGCTCGAAATCAAATGTGTTTTTGCCACGTTCAATTTCGAGTCTTCTTTTAAGCAAGGTAGTTTGCAAACTGACTTTTTGGCTGCAAAATTTCCCTGTCCAATTCGGAATGTATTCCTTTGCATGATTTCATAGTGTGTCAAATTTTGGTAAAAGAAATAGTTTGGGTAAAAAGAATTACGGGCTTCATAATACACAGAAAAAATCTCTCATTTTCTTCATATCAGCAATTGACCATTTCATGTTTACACGGGTGGTAATTTTGAAAGCGAATTTACTTTTTCAGACAAAAATTTCTCTCGAAACGAAATGGCATGTAGGCTATGAACCAAAGCTAATCAAACTAACATAGCTAAAGAGAATGAGAGAGAGAGTTTTACTAGTTTCAAAGGAGATACAAAGTAAACCTTGGTTTGATCTTTTCCCAAGTCAATACAACAGTTAGACCGTCTTCATTACCGATGATTGCGAGGGAATATTCACATGTGAAGTTAAATTCAACTGAAAAAAACTCGTCCATTTCCACTAAACTTATAATGCAACTCGCGCTTCCACTCACAGAATCATATTAAGAAACCTGTAGGTAGTTCTGTGTATTCTGTGGAAAAGTGCAAGTGTTGTATGATTGAATATATGCTCCTTCCACATTTCAAAGCATGAATCTGGTCACATCACTTGGATTGACCTGGCCTGTCAAAACGATTTAGTATGACTAATTTATATGACTATTGTAGATTCTTCAAGATTTTTCTACCGAGTAGGGTACGTTTTGCTGGAATACCCCTGTTTTACATTTTTTCATCAGCTTTATTCTTGCGTTGTTTTTTCCATTCATCGTATATCCTCTCCTTATAAAATTAAATAGCAAGCAGATATTGGACCAAAGCTTATTCCACTAAAGTTATGGAGAATGTATTTATTTTACTAATTTTTTGGAACGAAGTATACCGGGAAGATCGGGTTGGTGTGGTGGCTAGAGTACTGGCCTCCCTTCTCGAGGGCCCGGGTTCGATTCCCGGTAGTGGCGGATTTTTCAGTGGAAAACTGGCCCCACTTGAGTGCCTAGTGGAGGACATTATAGTTCAGTACTCCGTCCGTCGGAAGGGACGTTAAGCCGTGGTCCCCTTGGCACCTGTCGTTAAGAGTAGGCTAATGCCAACGCCGGGTTTCTCTCCACCCATCCTCCGTTACCTGAAAACTCCACTACTACGCAATTATCTACCTATCCTAAATGGCGCAAATGACCTCAGCTGTCGGTCGCCTCCCCTGAATAACCCAACGAATGAAGTATACCCAAATTTGATTTTACTTTACGACTCTTTTCTCCTACTTCTTTCTCACTGCCACAGAATAATAACATCAGTAACGACCTTCAATGCCTCATTGTATTCAGTTACTAAATCTTCTCCGTATAAAAGTAAATCATCAAAGGCCGTCAACAACAAAAAACAGCTGGAAGGATCTTTTGTTTCAAAAGAATCTTTGGACACCAGATGTGTTCGACTGAACACTCAAATTTTCCGAAAGCAGTGATGCTCCACCTTCGACTTTGCTCACTTTTACGCGGTAAACACTTCAGTGCACTCGGGGCGTTTTCTCACCTCGAGCTACGACAAATCAGCTCGCAGATGAGATCACCTCGATGAGTATTTTTCGAACGTCACGCGCAGATCGTTAATTCGGAGCAAACACGGAAAACTTCCGGAAAACCTCCCGAGATCGGGTCGTAAGGGGAATCTAGTTGATAGTGGGGGCCACGGAGGGCGACGGAAAATTTCACGAACGGCGGACGAACATCCTCGAATCAACAGCATCCACAACGTCGATTGACGCAATAATAGTTTGTCCGACTCTCCCGCCCACGGAGGTCGAACAAATATTAAGTTACTAACAAATATTATATTATCAATCACCCTGTTTAAGTCTGAGGGCTGGCGGGATCTCAGCAGGGAAGTGATCCGAAAAGGCACTTTACATTTCGTGCCGTACCTAGGAGGCACCCGAACTAGGAGTCCGTGCTTAAAGTGAAACATAAATCGCACAATTATGTTCATCTTTGTGTTGTACTATTTACGTTGATGAAAATGGTTTTTTAAACACAGTTATACGATATATATTAGCCATTTTACGTGCATCAGTAAACCAAGCCAGTTTATGTACATTAAATTACTAAAGCATGTAAATTGGTTAATATCTACCGTATGACTGCGATGAAAAAACCATTTTCATCAGCGTGATTAGTGCAACACAAAGATTAACATAGCTTTGTGATTTATTTTTAACTTTAAGAAGTTATAAACTTTAGTGTGACTGGTCAGTTGGTGCTATAAACCACCCGTGGTAAAGGGTTGGGTCTCCTTCAACGCCGAGGCTCTGACTCCGATTTCGGGTGCCACCCAGGTACGGCACGAAACGTAAAGTGCCTTTTCGGATCACATCCCTGGATCACAGCCCCTGATGCTATATTTTTTCCGCGGGACACGGAAACAGCGAACCTGGACGTGACGAACAACACGGATAGCTCCCGTCGTAATCTCTCAGCGACTTCGTCCGCGGGGAGTAGCGGGAGGTTGCAAAAGTAAAGCAGTCTATGGGTGAACAGCATCGGTGGGCAATTGGTGAGGCGAAGGGGGGGGGGCGGGGGGAGGGGCAATGAGGTGGGCAAACAACTATAGCCGCCTGAAGGACTTGCTTGACCGCATCGAAGTTTCGCCGTCGGAAGGACAACAAGTGGACCGTCCCAGGGTTCAAGGGCGGGGAGGGAGGAGTGGGAGGGAATTAGGGGAGGAAGATAGGGGAAGGAAGATGGGAAGGGAGTTGGGGGGTGGAGCAGGCATCTCCGCTCGATGTTATTATTTACTTCTCCACCGGTCGGGATACATTTTTGAAGGAAACTCTCTACTCCGTAATCTTCGAACCCATCCTTCGTTAATCTATTGTTTTTGTCGTTGCTTTAAATATGGAGGGAGAAGGGCATTTGCGTCATATAGGGCAGGTCGAGGTAATGAACGAATTTCTTAGGAAATGGAGAAGAAAGAGACTCTTATAACACCATGAGTTGGATTTTAAAGAATGCCAGTACATGACATCCTTTTAATCACCTTATGCAATTTCACTACATGTACACGATATCCTGCAAGCCACCGCGAGGGAATGTGGCAGGGGGTGAAATTCACCAAGTATGCACTACCGATACGCAAACAAGGGTCTCATTCAACTAGATTGTTAGTATCTATAGTATTTAAGGGGTTAATACATGCATCATGCACTACAGACTACTCTAAAATATTTCCCCTACCTATCCCTTTGATATGCTGCCTATTCTGTTCTCTTATAGTACGGGGGAAAAATGCTATTTTGAATCTATCAGTACGACAGTCTATCTCTCTAATCTTGTTTATCTGGTCGAGTCTAGCATAATACGCTGGTGTTTTTAATATATGCTTAACATCTTCAGTAAAGCTATCCGATTGAAATTTCTCTAATAGATTTAATCTGTACTTTAACCTACGCTCTGATAATGATTCCCACCCTAATTCTTGTATTAATCCTGAAACACTACTCAACCTATCGTAACACCTTTTAACGAACCTAGCAGCCCTACGCTGCACACTCTCTAGTTCTCTGATCAAACCTAATTCATTCGGATCCCATACACAGGCTGCATACTCAAGGTGGGGCCTAACTAGGGATAAGTAACATCGCTCTTTTGTCTTCTATACCACTACCACTATCCTATCTCCTGATGATTTCCTCCCGATTCTCAATAAAGGAGGGAGTCAAATGCTTCGCCAGTTTTTATTTCTGACCCTTGTATGCCCGCTCCATCCTTCTGCGAGCTTATATCTAGAACTCACCTATGTAATTTCACTGTAGTAGGTACTTAAGCTTAGAGGTGCTCCGAAGGCTTGAGTTATATCGCACCATCTAACGTAAAATCATGATTTTAAGACAAGCATACTGCATTCATGACCTGGGTGTCATTCGAACCCACAACCTTTGGGATAACAAGTCAGTACGTTACCGACCCCTCTACCACGTCCGATTTAATCACAATGTTTTAAGTCTCAGATTGCACGGCATGCTTCATCATCATTGGTCAATCATCTAGGATTGTTTGATGCAGCTTTCCACTCAATTCTTCTATCGGCCAACCTGTTCATTTTGACGTAATTCTTCTCTTTTGCATCCTTCACAACCTGTTCCATGTATTTCATACGAGGCCTGCCTTTTACAATCTTCCCTTACACTTTTCCCTCGACGATTGAATTCATCCGGCCGTGTCTTAAGAAATGGCCGATTAAGTTGTCCCTTCTTCTTTTTAGAGTTGTCAGCAGACTTCTCTTTTCTCCCACTCTTCTTAGGACTTCCTTGTTACTTACTCGGTCGATCTATTTAATCTTCATCATTCTTCTGTAGCACCACATTTCGAATGCTTCCACCCTTTTCTTCTCCGCTGCTGTCATCGTCCATGCCTCACTGCCGTAAGGAAACATGCTCCAGAACGGCAAGCTTACGTAAGCGAAATCGTTATCAATATTTTCTCCCGGTCTTCACTCTGAACCCGTCTCTCTTGTTTAAATCACCAATTTCTGCGGCACAATTCGACCTCTGAGTCTTCACCTATCTTCACTGAGCCCGATTTAATAAAAGATAATGATTTAATAAAGATTTAATAATGTGTTAAATCTCATTAGTTTAGCGAATTGCACCATATGAAGAGCTTCAATATCTCAATTTGTGATATCAAATCTTTCAGGTTCAGTAGGCCACTGGTGCGCTGATCGCTATCGTATTGTCAAATATTCCGCTGATAAGGGAAGGGGACGTGAAATTTTTTATAATCCAGTGCCGAAATTTTTAACTTGGCTGTCCATCACACAGAGCGTATCAGCCTTCGGAATTTACGAATCAATAAATCATATACCTTGTCATCGGATTCCCAGGAGTAATGGAAAAGACCAGCAAATATTTTTTTTTTTATGGCCACCAGGCTTAATTAAGGAAAATTTCCGGAGAGAAGTATAAAAGAGAATAGTTTATACAAGGATTAATTGATATTTATCAGAAAATGTACAACTTAGGGCGTTTTACAAGTACTGAAATAATGTTCAACATGATATTAGAGGATTATTAAGAACGCAGTAAGATTGCATGAGTGTTGATGTGAGGCAGCGGAAAGCTGAAATGAGTGATAAAGGTGAAAATGCTGAGATAGCGTGAATGGAAAAGAAGAAGATTTGAGACGGCACGAGGGCCGGATGTAGAGGTGAAGGGATACAATTAACACAGAGATGCAGAAGCCATTCAAAGGACTACCAACATAAATGAATTGCTATGACCATCATGATGATATCTCTCGTCTGCTTCACGAGCCTTTAGTGTAACAAAATTCACTGTTAGAGAGCACAATAGACAGAATAGCAAAGGGATAGGTACTTGAAATATTGTTAGGGTAGTCTGAAGCGCATGGTGAATGTATTAACATTACTATCTCATGCATGATAGGTAAATACAGATAACTACCATTATAACCATTAATCCCTACGACGTAGATACTAACCATCTAGCAGCATGTGACTCTATTATCTAAAGAATGTCTCCATGTTGTAGCCTAGTTGCATGCCAATAGTGCATGCATGGTGATATTCATCCCCTGCCACACACCCTCGTGGTGGCTTGCAGGGTATTACGTAGATGTAGATAGATGTGCTATTATAATCTCGCTTTGACATTGCTAATTGTTCATTGGTTAAATAAGACATTATCTCTTACGTCTTCCTCGCTTGATCTAATTTAAAATACTGTTTCGTTTCCACCATCTGTGACCTTCCTTTGAATCAATCATACTTTCTCCAGGCAATATTAAAAACTGAAAACCATCGGAAAACTAATTATAGTGATAGGTACGCATTAGTTAGATACTCGAATCCCTGGAGCAGCAAATGAGACGAAGCAAGGGAAGCGGTGTTGGGAGAAGGAGGAAGGAATCCTCGGATTGGGTGAATGATATCTCGCTGCTTAATAAAAAGGGCGCTCCGCAGTCCAATTTGGGAACTCCGGGAAACTCGTCGCAGCCCTGACGGTCGCGACCGTCAGGGCTGCGACGAGTCGCCACTAAAGACGAGGACGCTGACGCAGAAGAAAAGGACGGAGCGATAAAGGGGATCCCGTCAACCTCATTTGCAAGTGACGCAACGGGAGAGGAAAGAAAGGGCCCTTCAAGTCTTCTCTTTCTCTTTCTCCTTATGGAAGCGTCTTTCGCGGTGACGTCAGAGGGCGAGTTGGAGAAAAAAATCGGCGGTTCCCATGGAGACGGAGTGTCATTGCACTCAGCATGTGCAGACGCGTCAGTTTTTGCTGAAAATGCAAATGCCTCCCCTGGCAGACCGAGCTCTTGTTCTCGGGGGTGGGCGGATCATTCGGGCCCAAACAGGGCCGCCGGGGAGAGGGCCCTGACGGGGCGTCGTGAAGAGATTAGCCAGAGGAGCGACGCGGCAGCTTAATCCCGTTCGGAATTAATTGAGTGCGATCAACTCCTCCGTCTTCCTCTCGCTCTTAATGGCGCCCTCTTTGTAATCCTCCAGCTCATGGCCCCAAAACATCTCCGATGAAGCGATTGGTTATTGATATATGCGCATTTTTTGCCCCAGGAAGCAACACGACATTGATTTTCCTCCCAACTAAAGTATCAGAGAGATGCACTAGAAAGAGAAGCGAAAGAAAACGGAGAAAAAAATAGAACTCCAGTGATTCGTAAAAGTAATCAATTATAATTTGAAAAAGGCGATTTCATGAGCTGGAAAGTAGCGCATTGACGTTATTCTTGCTTATACCCTCTGTTAAATATTTCAATTTTTCCTGCAATGTAACTACATATTTTTAGGCCGGCGTACATAAGGCTCTTTCTGAATTAAAGCCATGGATTTTAAATTATCGATCAATAACTTCGTCTATGATAAAAGAGAAAATCTTTAGAAAGGTAGGCAAGAGCCTCATTTAAAATGAAATGCAATCACATTATATGATAAGAAATAGTTTTAGAACTCAATACCACTAGACCTGGACCCTCTTATTTTATTACTTTTTGGGCCTTCATTAGCTTTTAATTAAGGCATAATATGGAAATAATAAACTTAGAATTAGAAGCAATGTTATTCTTGACATGAAGATTTAATACCAACACAAACTGTTAAGTGCATATTTCGATGGATTGAAAATGATTAATCACCGACGAGTTTACACTGCATCAATTCATAACTAATCCTAATGTCGCTCTTCAACTTAATTGCATTTTGCCAAGAATTATTCACTCTCAACCATCCTCATGGACTACACCTTGTCGTGGTTGGATTGGAGCTTAAGTGTTCCTATGACCCCTGGAGCTGAACTGGCACGCACTGTATATGTTGCTCCTGATTGGGTCACTCATGAGGCTTCCCATAAGTCAAAGGGTAGGAACCTGACGAAAGGTAGTCCACGTACCGTACTCGCAGCCTCTGTTCCTCAGTGAGGCGGCTGTGAGAAGGCGTCTGACCCCAGTAGGGCGGCCTTTCAAGTTATGGTTTCATGTTCAAAACACTACTGAGGCAGGCAACGGGAAACCACCTCAATTAAACTCTTCCAAGAAAACTATGGACTTGAGCAATAGAGAATTGAATCTTGGCAACTACTGGGAACGTGTCCAAATGCGTAAGGCAGTTGTTGTGCCCGGCAGCAGGGTAACCAAGGATTCTGAGGTCTCATGAAATCCTTGAACGGAAAGAAAGACAACAAGAGCAACAGTGCTAAGAATCGGGACATGGAACGCTAGAACGACATTAAATTGCATGGCCGCCTGGCTTATTAGCTCTTGGTTGCACGTAAATGGTGCAATTACAAAAGTAGAACTATTTTTCTTTCAAAATTTACTAATACATTAGATACGAAAAAATAATTCCTAAACTTAAAAAAAATAATATTTATTTTGGTTACCTAATTATTTTTACAAATATTTGAGTATAATTCATTGAAATCTAAAGCCAAATTTAGAATTTACGTACTAGATGATTTATTATCAAATTATAACTGATTAAATTTTGGAATCGCGATTCTTTAAAAGTTCAATGCTGTTATGCGATAGTTCAAGGCACTTTAACTACTTCATTTCTTAATAATTGCTATATTTCTCTGTTGCATGTCATAATACCGAAGATTACTGAAGCTTAATATACTGAATCTAAGTCTAAAATACTGAATTCAATACCACCATATCTTCTTCATACTCCAATTATCTACCAGCAAACCATGCTGATGGATCCTTGAGATTCTGTGACGCTGAATTTCCTTGGTGAATACGTTACGGGAAGCCTCAATCAGATAAATGAAACAGGGTGTAGGCATATACCAAGGGCGAAGAGTAACTCACTAATATTTATAATAAAAATTGGTTAGTTACCGATGGGAGTCGGGAGCCAGTTTTCATGGCTGTATGAGTTAAAAATTATTTTGCCAGAAGTCTGCTAAGGTCACGAGAAAGAACAGCATAACAATAAATCTAACATATCGGTCTTCAGGAATGTGTTTCACCGGTCCCATCAAACTCTATCTATGCCCGAAATCTTATTCAAACTACCTTTATTTCTCTCCTTTCTTTCTTCTGGTCTTCATACTGCATTCGAACGTGCCACTTAAATGTGTTTCATCATACTGCAGAGTAAGCTAAGCACTCTACACCGTTTACTCTGTGGTTCCATCTCCCTCCGCCCCGCATCTTCTATTTATCTTACCTTTATCTTACCTGCCACATAGCCTTTTTCTTCCTTCGGGTCTTAATTAATCAAGTGTCTACGCTCGTCTCCTTTCTCTGTGATTCGCGGAAATTCGCGGAACAACAAGAGCACAGTAACAGAGCTAGAAAATTTCACTGAAGAAGCTCGAACTGAACTGATTAAGAAAATACCACCATATCTTCTTCATACTCCAATTACTTACCAGCAAACCATATCAGATGACCGAAGAAAATATTCATCCTGCTCACTCAGCACCGATAAACTGCCTAATTTGGTACCAATGACCGATAATTGAATCTGATCCGATATTACAGGCAGAGGTCATTAAAAAAAATAAGTACGAGACCATACATCTCAATTTGAAGAGCTGAAAATAAAGTCCATAACGTAAGAATTCCCTAGAATGGAAAATTTTGTCTCCCCTCTGCATCTCCCGCAATGAGAGGTGCTCATATCTGAAGGGAGGAAAAGTACCTGCCGTTAGCACCTGACTTTAATTAACTGTCATCTTGAGGCATAATCTTATCGAAGTACATTGGCTCATTCCATTCCGCCCAGCAACTTCTGTCTTAGTAATAATGAAACCACGGTAAATGAATTGAAATTACACCCACATCTATAGTTTCACAGACCACGTCAATAAGTTTAAATGGTTCTTACAAACATGGCAAAGATATACATCTTATCTACAACTTTTATGTATAAAACTCAAGCTAACGTTCACGAGTAAAAAATATTTTAAAACGATAAAATCAATATGAACAATAACGGTACACATTCAGTTGTAATTAGAGACGCAATTAACTTTTCTAATTACCCTCTTACAGTCTTAAGGACACCAATCAACGCATGCAATAAACATTGCGGTTCTATTAACTAAACATTCTTCCAATCACTAAGGTGCCGTAAACAAGTAAAGATTAGTAAAAAAAACATAAATACGACCGGAACCCGAAGATATGCCTGCATGGCAAACTCGGAAGCCAAACTGGATAGGCTCTCTCCAGCTGTCGTGGCTAGTGCCCGCCTCAGGCAAGAGACTCGATATCTAAGCTCGCACTGAGTAAGCACAACACAGCACCCCTCTTTCCCACACCCACTCCCACAGCCATCAATCAAATATCTACTTTCTTGAAATAATCGCCTCGCTTCTGGGTAGCGAGGAGTTGCTGTTTGCACTGTGACTCACGCGTTCTCAAGATCGCGCAGTCTGGCCGTTACTTATCTCTGCAGACAAAAATAAAAAAATAAAAGCAGCTTAAGTGGCGGAGGAAAACGTCCCGTGAGGTAAAACGCAACTGTCGGAAGGCGTTTCCTCCGATGCACGTATGCGGTCTCCACCTGCGGTTCCAAGGACAGTCGCGAGATAGCGGAGAGAGAGAGACAGAGAAGGTGAATTGATGCAAATGCTGTGTGGTGAACTGTTCCCCACTGCAGCGGGAGGGGACAGTAGCTCCCCATAGCAATACGACACGCTATCGGTTGCTTAGTCATCCGATGATGAAGAGGTAAAATATTTATATCGATCGTCGATCGGCGGGGGTATCGATTTTTGAGACGGTCTCGAAGAACACTTCATAGATATACCTCGTCACCTTTTGGTGGCGACCGTCCTGTATTGGTGCAGTATCCGATACACCTCCTCGTAGAGGCCAAGTCATCCTTTTTCCTAGTAAGATGTCGGAAAGGTTGAAGGGTGTATAATAACCTGTTTTAACAAGGGGTTAAACTGGTTGAAAACTCTAGTTTTATAACTTTTTGAAAGACAGATCCCAGACAATTTCTATGGTAAGGAAGAATTTGCCAGTAGCATACTAATAAGCAAGCTTAAGGCTTAGAAAAAAATCAAATCCTCGCATAAAAATATGAAGAAACTATTGCAGTGAATAGCAATTATTTGTAGACTTAGAAATATCGCAGGTTATCTTTCCTTCGTGGAAGAAAATGGAGGATCTATCGCAGGGTATATTTTCTTCGTGGAAGTAAATGTATGCCCTCCATGTACAACATTATCAATCAAAATCGTAAAAAGCCACGCTTTCACCAAGACGGCATTTGAATTTGGATCCCGCAAAATATAAGCCAGCCATGACAACCAAGATAGCGACACATCAAGTTAAATATGAATAGTTTATACTTTCTGTTTCCAGAAATCGGTTTGATCATTCAAAAAAGCGAGATAAGGAGTGCGTATCTGATAGGTACCATGAGGTACAATGGGTTAGGAATTGAAATTTTTGAAGTTCAACTACTTTTCCATTCTTTGAATTGCTCCCACTAACTTCACTCCCCTATTAATAGCTGAAAGAGAATATTCCCTAACTTCTTACTTCAACCTCTTTCCCGGCATGGTGCGTTGTTTCGTCAAGTAGCGGAAAGCACAACGGTGGATGACGTCGACGTTTAAAAGGATAGTGGGCAACCGACGTAATTTTCAAGCTTCCTACTTCCACAGGAAAAGTATCGATCACGTCATTTTAAAAAGAAGTTCCTCAGCGAAATACATTTTCTTCGTTATCTTCCACCTTTTCTGCTATTGGCCTTGCTCGCATTTCTCGGAAAAATTAAATCTCCCCACCGGCTTACAAACGTATTATTTGACCTTCCGGTCTGACAATAGAATAATTAAGTTAATTGCCCCCGTAAACATTGCCAGCCGAAAGACCAATTCGGAATGATAAAAATTCTGAGAATCATTTCACCGACCCCAGATATTCTCTTTTTTTGCCCTTCTTTGATTGCAAATCACCAGAGCACATTTCTCAGAAATCAATACCTGGAACATCGACATAAGCATCGTATTACCATATCTCCACGTTTAAGTAATGCGCAATTATAGTGCAAATATTACGGGGAAAAAACATTTGGGTACAATGAACGCAGGAAAAACCACCATTTTACTTTACTGGTGAGCTTACTTACCCCACTTTACTAGTGATAATGAAACCGTTAGTTGTGTTGTGGAAAAGTATATGCATTATTTACGGCTACTGAGGCAAGAAAACTTAGGCCCATGGCGTAGAAGATGACATTCTGGCCAGCCAAACTGTAAACTAACAGAATTCTGAAAACAAGTACAATAAGTTAGAATATCAATATGTCCGAATAAATTTGGTTTGATCAAAGAGCTATACAGTGTGCTGCGTTGGAGCACCTGGGTTTGTTAAAAGGTGTTACGATAAGTCTAGTAGTGCATAGCTTTACTAAAGTTGTTATGTATATATTAAAAACACTAGGGTATTATGCTGGATGCAACCGGATAAATAAGATTAGGGAGATAAATTGTCGTTCTGATGGATTCAAAACGTTATTTACCCCCGTACCTACAACACGATCCATGGAATCTTGGCGATACTGTCGTCAACTGAAAGACTGCTCAAGTTTCAAGGTGTTAATTTCACTGAATCGTATAATTACATGATAAGTATTAACAGTGATGATAGAAGATTTGAAATGATACAACAACGATAGTTTTCCCCTCCTTACGTTAAGTTGCCCCTACAGGGCTTGTTCCAACAACGCAGCAAGAACCAGGGAAATAGAGACATCCAACAATAGGAAACCCTGTGCGGAAATCTAACAATAAGCACCAGAGTCCTATGGATTGCCAATTAATGACTACAGGGAGTTTTGCTGAGAATGTCGACTCTGTCTACGCAACAACATGGTACAAAATTCGTGCTTCAAATGTTAAGCATTCTTCAATCGAAAGTAAGTACTGCTTTCCACCTAATTTTTAGCAAAAGTACTTTACATAACAAAGGTTAATTGTTATTATACCTCTCCCGTTGGATTTTCTCTAGGCAAATTCAAGGGCGAAAAGAAACCGCCAGCTCCCTATATTACATGCCATTATACAAAATCTGATGGAAACACATCGCAAAACTTTCCGATTGGCTCAGACAAATCCTAAACGCCACGTTGTCGGCGAGAAAAGAATACGAAGCCACCCCAAGTGAGGAATTTTGCGGTTTACGAATATGTTCCCTCTTGTTTTAACCCTGGGAACGGCCTGGAAATAAAATGAAACAACCCAAGTGGTGCTGCTTGGAGGGGGGCAACAAATGCGCGCGGAAAAATACCAGAAGCGATTTCAGCCGGGGATCGCAAAAGAAGATTCTGGGAAAGGGTGTAAGAGGGTGGAGAGGAGGGGTGTTATGGGGCGATTAAAATTCACCCCAAATCGCACACACGGGTCTCGGATCCCAAACAGCGTCACCCACCCATGCCTCTCCCGATTGAACCCCCAAATTTGAAAAAATTCCGACCCCCGCACCGGGGGAAACTTCGGGGAATAAAAGAGTGGGGTAGCTTGCTCTTCCCTTCTCCGCATCCCTATTACCATCAGCCACCCCCGTCACGTAGCCCGGCCCAACAATCGAACCTTCCCTCATCCTATCGAAGCACACGCGCGGGTGAACATTCGTGCGGAAAGAGCCAGTCCTCTTCCTCACACACTTGCATTTATGATATTTTTCCCTATCAAGGGCCCGGCCTCCTCCACAGAGACGTTGGAGTATCCGCATTGGATATTAAGAGAAAGTTGTGATCAATGTCAGTCGTAAAGCTAGGAAAACACACCATCTCGCGTAGAAAGAGGGCGTCGGTTGTTTACTAGTTATTACAAGATAACACAGAAAGAAAAAACATGAGCCAAATCCACAAAAATATACTTTACTACGATCCAGGTTTCACTGTATTACAGGTGACCTGACGATACTGTAATACAGTGAAACCCGGGTCGTAGTAAAGTTTATTTTTTTGGATTTGGCTCGTGTTTTTTCTTTCTGTGTTATCATGTATCGCTTTCACTCCACATCGTCTGAATCTTCAGAATTCGTTAGTTATTACAAGGATGCCTACCTGCGTGATAAGATATTGATTGGTTTCTAAATTATACATTACTTCTCCTCCCCAAGTCTCTTGAAACCTCCGTTCCCTACACATCTCAATATTCAGACTAATATACTTCAGCCTACTATCTCTAATCATTCGATAAAATATTTCAATTTCTTAACTTTTTTGTCATTTCCAGACACTCTTTCATCCACAGCCAAATTCTATGGGTACTTCATTATATCACCCGTGAATTGTAGCAACGACAAAGGAATATCTTAATAATATATATGGAGCAGTAGTTGAGGATCATAAGAGACGAATTTTTTTCAATATCAATAACTAACGGATATGAGAGCAGGCACTAATGCTAGATAAAGGATTCCTCGGCCCTTTTATTTATTCTCTCTCACTTAACACACCTCCTAAGACGTGAAGTGAAAGATGCTATCTTACTCTTGCCAGGCCTCATTTAAAATATTCCGCAATTATATGATTCCACAAGAGAAAGCTATGATATAGGAATAAGAGAGTGTGCAAAGGAGATCAGCAAGATTTGTTAAAGGCCGTTTCGAAAATTGTATTAGTGTTACGAGTTTAATAAAAAAAACTAGGACGGGAATTACTATCAGACCGCAGGTTAAAGCTTAGGCTAAACCTTTTAAGTAAATTCGAAGCTGATTTGTTTGGGTGATATCACATAGATATTAAGAATCCCTGCGTATTATGCTAAGTTTGATCAGACAAACAAGATTAGAGCGACAGATTGTCGTACCGATAGATTTAAAATGTCATTTTTCCCACGTATCATAAAAGACCACAATAAGCAGCATAGATAAGGGATACAGCGGTAAAAAATTGTTGGAATAGTCTGTACTACCTGAAGCATGTTTTGATATTACTAATCTATGCATGCTAGGGAAAAATAGAAAATATATTTAGTGAAAATCTTTCTAAATAGTAATTAATCACTTCGTTACTATGCAGACAATAACCATCTAGTCGCAGGTGAGTCGTGACCGTCGTGACACGCGGAAACAAGTTAGGTATTCATGGTAACGAATAAAATAAAAACTTTTAGTCTATCCCACTCTTTTTTAATACCCGACCTAGGTTTCGACAAATGTTGTCATTCTCAAGGCCAACCACTCCATGCCACACCTTGAGAATGACAAAATTTGTCGAAACCTAGGTCGGTTATTAAAAAAGAGTGGGATAGACTAAAAGTTTTTATTTTATTCTTTACCATGAATAGTGTAACTAAATTCCACAAAGTGACGCCTTCAGTCCTATCCGTCCTATCTGATATAAGTTAGGTATTTATACTTAACTTGTTTTCTTGTATTAGTACCATTGTAGTAATTATCTACATGTCAGTAGTGCACGTATGGTAATCTCTAACCCCTACCACACACCCTCGTGGTGGCTCGCAGGGTATATATGGCTCGCATAGATACTCCTGTAAATCGAACAAGATAATACAAAGGCTATGAAAGCAATAAGAATAATTACCATGGAAAAGATAGATCAAAACCCTGAAGAGGATAATTAAATCCTAGAACAGGGCTCCCCAATATTTTTTATTTATTATTGTTTGTTATTGTTATGAGATATATATTGTATTTTTTATTGGGGAAATTAAACATCTTTTGAATTGAATTGGATTACAGACACTCCATGCCACACCTAGTTGAGGTGGTTGGCTGGTCAATATGTTAGAATTCATGAGGACGTACACCCCAAAAAACATTGATCATGTCCGGCATTTCCAACCTTCCAATATTATTTCCAGTATCGAAAAACCTCTTTCACATTTGCGTACATAACAAGCGAAAGAAATTCCCCTGAGGCATTCATCGCTAATTTTCTTTGAAGATTTTTTCGAAGGGATGGATATAATTCCCTAATGGAATCGGCTCCAAACGCACACCTCCCCTCGCCCTGGGGTGGTCAGAGATACGTGCTCGGTGACTGCCGTTGAAAAAGTGTTGGGATCAAGTGAGAAGTGGGGAAGGCACAAGAAAAAATTCCCCTTCCGGAACTGATTGATTTCCAAGGCAATGGTTGTCATGACCGCTGGAGAAGATCATTTACACAGGAAATGTTCCTCACAAAAAAAGTCGTGAGACGAGATAGGAAGCAAAATTAATCGAAAAACCAATGTCTAAAATGTTCTGAGAAAAAATATGTGAATGAAATTATCTGGTTGGTTACAATGTTGGCAGAGATGAAAAGAGAAGAAATAAAAGAGGCGAAATCGGTAAATTTAAAAACTAGAAAGACAGGGAGGTAAAAATAAACGTATTAGCTCAGATCACAATGGAATTAAGATTAAGAAAGGAAGACTTGAATTCTATTTCACCACCACGCGGTTGTCTCCTCGGTCGAAATCATTGGAACATACGTCAAACTACCTACCTGGTCTAAACTTTCATTTTCAGCTTTCTAGAATGGAAGGGTAAATTGTACAGCGGGGATCCGAACTTTATTAGCTTACTAATATGTCGTACGGGAAAATTAGGTGAACTACAATCGGGCTCTTCCTTTAACTAGATAACGGACCACTTTATTCCTTCTAGGAAAGTTCATTGAAGGGCTTCATATGGACAATTGATCTGTGCTCATCTGGAAATTATATCGAGGAAGAGGACATCATCCTATGAATATAGTATTATAACAATTGAATTGTTATAATTTATTAATAATATTGATAATATCTACGGCTTTTAGATCAACTTTGTGGACAATCAGATTCAATTAAATTAAATACTTTGTATATTCCACAGTTAAATGGCCAACGAACAGTTTCATCTACAAGAGGACATCATCCTGGATGGAATGGGTCGTATTTTACTATTAAAGTGAAGAATATACAAAGTTTCTAATTTAATTGATCGAGGAAGAGATTATGAAAATGGAATGGAGGCTTTTGAGGAGCGCATTTGGCTACAGTGAAAAAAGTAAGATGAAAAGGAAGACAAATGATGAAATTGAACGTGGAAGGGGAGGAAAGAAAGTTACCGGCGGAAGAGTAAGTAGGTAAGTAGGTAGTAAGATTAAGAGGGGGGAAATTGAGTGAATGGCGCGAGTAATTGGAGGCAAGTAATTGGACGATGGACCGCTAAAGTAGTTACTGAAGATAGAATACTGGATAGGGAGAGGGAGGAAGGGAAAGGACATTTTTGAACTTGCGAAGACAAAAGTAGGAAATATGCCCCCCAGAAGAAAAAATAAGAGTTGGAACAAGTGTAGGAAACTTGATCAAAACATGGTAAAAAAACTGATGATGATGATTACCGCTCAAGGCTTCAGGCAAGCACTGAGGCACATGATTACATTCCCGATACTTTCCCCAGGGAAGCAAGATAAGCTCGAGAATCATTCATTTGCAGCGAGCAAGTCCACGGTTTACCGGAGGATCAAGTGAGCTTCGTTGCCGCTGGAAAACTGGATCGTGGTAATCGAGGCCGAGGCAAAAACCATGGCACCCGGGGGATACCTTTCTTGCGCGACGGAGATCCTCCAGGAAGAACCCCTCGGGGGTGGGTGGGGGGGCGGGGAAAAAAAGGACCGAGAAACAACCCCTGAGGAAGGGGTCGTCGTGGGAGAAGAAGATGTCGCACGGGTCACCCCTCTCTGACACCCCCGCAGTACGCATTCCACAGATCCACCCCAACCCTCCCTCCCCAAAAAATCCCAAGTCCTCCCCACCCCTTTGGAACCCTCTACCGACGCGATTTAATCAATGGTCATAAAATTCGTGGAGGGCTTTGTGTCAGGAGGGGTGGGTATTAAAGGAGGGGTGTGGGGAGGTTTAGGGAAACGGTGACGATTCGGTGGATGGGAAGGCTTGGGGCGGGACGGGGGGGTGGAAAGGATAGGAAAGGGGGAATGCAGGATTTGCGGTCCAATGAATCCGCACGGTTTTCGGGCGGGTGGATGGGGAACTGTTTGAGGCAGGCGGGAGAAAAAAACGGAGTGGCATAAAGAAGGAACGGGGTGTAGGAGGGAGAGGGTATGGTCGAAGTCGCTTTTATAGGTCCGGTTGGAATAGGGGTAAAAAATGCACCCCTCTGGATGCGGTAAGTAACCCTGAATCCCCGGACACTTGCCTCTTTCCCTCTAAACGACCAAACATCCGCCATTTTGAATCTCAAATCAACCGAGAGCGTGGCTGGCTAGCCAGGGTTCTCACACCCGATGCGTTACGACCGCGTCAATCATCCCAATTGACAATGAGTCCCTCCCCTTTTCACTTTTCCTCCCCGAAGTCAAACGCTCGGTGAATCAGGAAGCGAACGAGGCAACTCGCTAAGTTCAACCTAACCAGCTTCGTGACTTAGGAACACGCATCCACATAACCGGATCATTCGATAACGATTATTTCCAACTAGGCACCGAAAATGTTTTTCCTTAATATGAATTCATCCCGCGCAAAATATGTATAGTTTTTCCGGTACTTCTAATTTTCTCGGTTAACATTTTTAATCACTGACTGGATTTAGCCAATATGAGGAGAAGTAAAAAGAGGATACATGTTGCATATTAAATGCTGCAAAAGTGAATTTCTTTCGATAAAATTAACCATTTACTTGATGTGGTATTGATAACTACCTAATGCCGCAGTGCATACATCTTATTATTATTTATTGCATCATCTTCTATGTCCATCGTTAAAGGAAAAAAGAATACTTTATATGCATACAATTGCAAAAACACAACTCTTTATTGTACTCTTTATTGGTCTCCACCGTCACCATGTGAGAATTCAATGGTGTCCCTGATTTCGATTACATGATTAGCCTACTGTTTCCATCTATTTAATTTCCTCGTAATTTTTCAATTACTCCTCACGTTATTGTTGATCATAAAAGTTTTGTATTGTATGAAGTAGAAAGAAAGAAATATAAAATTAATGAATATAAAATATCCGGTATATATATTTCAATATTTTTTTCAGTAGCATAATATCGATAAAGACGATGCAGGGAAAAGCAATTTCCTAACACCCTTGATACACTGGCCTCTCCTAAGAATAATTACGGATGTCAATTGTCTGAGAATAATAAAAAGTAGCAATCGGCTTGTAGAATCTATTCCCGGACTTATCTTCTTAAATTAACCGCAATAATATTCACATTAATGCCAAAATGTTCGGGTCACTTTTGGTTGGGAAACCAGAGTTATGAATTAAATCAGTTTTATCCATTTTAACCAATGAACGTTTAAAAAAATCAATTACGAGAATTAATAAAAAAGAAATATGTTACTAAGTTTTCTTTTCCTCTTCCACGGTGGAAAAAACAACAAACCGAGAGGAAGAATAAATTGTACGTATTGAATTTTTAAATTTGGAAAATTATGGTACGGAATTTCGCTCCGAAATGAAATTTATTTTAATGCAAAAACATGGGTAGCGCGGAAAATTTGTTCCCAAGGAGTATAAGAAGCATTCATTTTCCACTAGATTTTTAAGTATAAAATAATTATAAGGGATCTCTCCCATGAAAATATCCATATGTATAATCCAAAAGCCAATGGCACTCCCACGTTCCACATGTATTATCCTAAAGCTATTGGAAATTCCACATTCAATACAACCCCTGGTAATTTCACATTTCCCATGAATTCCGGATTTGGCTGTAGTCCAACGTATGCAAAACGATCCAACTAAAAAAAGTTAACTCTCCACAAATAACTCAATGGAATTTTGAATCGTTTTACTTCGTCGACATCTTCAATGTATTCCACTCAGCTCGTTACTTTCAGTTTGAGAAAAGAGTTGCACAATTCGCAAATATTTAATAAATGCAGAACAATTTTCATCCAAGTAAAATCAATTAAAGAGTGTTAGTGTCGTTATTTACAAAGTTTCAGTATTAAAGTCGGCAACTTTTGACAATCCAAAGGCCGCGAGTTAAAATCTATTTAAACTTGCAATTTAAAGACCCAGCTCCCGAGGAGCATAATGTTTTCCCTGAACTATGATTTACAATAAGATTTAACTCATGTTTTCCCGGAACTATTGTTTTTAACATATCTTTTTCATCAGAAGGGAAGGTAGACGTCTACGTCTACGTAATACCCAGACAGCCACCACGATGATGTGTGGCCGGGCGTGAAGATCATCAAACATGCAAGCATGTGATGCTGCGCTACTACTTCATGGACACATGTCGGATATAAGGGTCACATACAACTAGGTGATTAGTAACTACGTATTAATGAATTGATTACTGGTTAGAAAAACATTTTCCTGTACACATTTATCGGTATTTCCTTAACATGCACGTGTTAGCAGTGCTTAAACATGCATCATTCACTACAGAATACTATAGCAATTTTTCGCTATTCTGCCTATTGCGTTCTCGTATGGTTCGTGGGAAAATTGGCATTGTTAATCTATCGGCTTAGCCTAAATTTTAACTTGCGCTATGATAGTAATTCCCAGTCTAGTTCTTCTATTGAACTCGTATCACTAAGAAAATTACCACAATGGCCTTCAACAAATCTAACTAATCTCCTTTGTTAACGTTCTAATACCTTTATCATACCTTCTCACAGGAATCATTTACTAGCAGCATATTCTACATCTACATAATACCATGCAAGCTACCATAGGGGTGTGTGGCAGGGGAAAATGGTAGATTCTGTCATTCGGGGGAGACGACTGGCAGTTAAGCCATGCCACGTACGGAATAAAAAAGAGCCGTTAGTATTAGTAGTCTTGCGCTTTAGGTTTACCAACGGGAAAGCTTATGTACCGTCTAACCTAAGGTCTTACTTCCAGGGAAACAACATCCATGCCCTGTGTGGGATTTAAACCCGTGACCTTTGGGTTACCTACCAACAAAGATTCAATTACCTCGGTGCACGGAGTCATCTGGTAAAGTCGTCATAAATGAGAAAGTTCTCCCTGTGCCGTCGCTTCTCTGCCCGCTGGAAGATTAATAATGCCACAAGACGCCTGAGAGTCGAGCATGCTCCCCTCCAGTCAACCTGCGATCTCTCCTCGCCGAAGACAAAATCAGGAGGAGGAGATTTTCGGCCGGGGTTTCCAGTTCGATGCCTACACGACTTTCTCCAGTTTCTCCAGTCCAGTGGGCGACCCACCACCTCTCCAAGTCCACTCAGGAGCTGCCGAGGGGTGACTTTTCCTTCATTACTGCCCTCGAGAATGGGTTCGCACCAGGGAGGAGGGGAAGGAGGGAATCAAATTGTGCGTCCGGGGGCCCGGAGGCGAGCCGGCGACACGGAAAACTGTGAGGTTGGAGGATTTCGTTCCGGCCGTTTTTATTCCAGTTGTTTTGCAGGGGGTGGGTGGGGAGCGGGGGATAGAAGGCGCGTGGGATTGTTCAAAGGGACAATTTGAATCGAGGGGCCCGATGGAGGGGGAGGGATGAAGGTGTGGAAGTTTCATTTGTGCGTGGAGAGAGGGTCAAATGTAAATGATTGGGGATTGGGGGATGGGACTTCATCCAAATGACCGACAGGGTTCGAGAGATGATTCACTCCTTTGCTGAAGCTGAAAATGAAGCAGGAGAGGCGATTGTGCTCGTCCCTCGGTAATGAAACTGGCAAGGGGAAAGCCATGTGAACAGCAATAAATTCGGAAGTATGTGTCACGGAGCTGTGTTCTCCGACAGATGCTAACACATTTATATCTAACATGTGTGCATGAAGTAGTAGCACTGCATTCCATAGCTGCATGTAATTAGTGCCACCCCCTACCACACACCCTCGCGGTGGCTCACAGGGTATTATGTAGACGTAGATTGGTGATGATTGGGGCCGAAATGGGCGTCTTCGAATTCACGACGGCTGATTTAGTGACGTCTCAGATTTAGGGCTATTCCTCCCATTGTCATCTCGAATACATCTACATCTACACGATACCCTACAAGCCACCACGAGGGTGTGTGGCAGGGGATGAAGATGACCAAGCATGCAATACCGACATGCAAACAAGCAACTATGGGGTCTCATGCAACTAGATTGTTAGTATCTATAATATTTAGGAGACATTGAGAACTGGGATAGGAATTATTCAGAAAACGACGGAAGGATGGGACTAAACCCGGTATTGGCATCAGCCTCACCTCGAGGAATGGGCCTAGGGTTCAACGATTTAAAATCCCATCCGATGGACGGGACACTGTACTTGAGGTGCTTCCTCACAGCACAAAATTCCAATGGGGTCCGGTATGCCCTTAAAATCTTTAACATGGCTGATGTGAGAATAGAACTTGAACTTACGAGATTGGAAGCTTATCTACATCTACATCTACACGATACCCTTCAAGCCACCGCGAGGGTGTGTGGCAGGGGGTAAAGATCACCAAGCATGCACCACTAACATGCAAACTAGCAACTATATTGTCTCATGCAACTTGATTGTTAGTATCTATAGTATTTAAGGGGTTAATACATGCATCATGCACTACAGACTACTCTAAAATATTTCCCCTACCTATCCCTTTGCTATTCTGCCATTTCTGTTCTCTTATAGTACGGGTGGAAAATGCCATTTTGAATCTATCAGTACGACAATCTATCTCTCTAATCTTATTTAACTGGTTTACTATTGCATACTATTCCATGTTCAATATTTTAACCGGTATAATGCTCATACTGGGGTGTGCAATCTGCACTCTCATTGTGCAGACGGAATCTTAAAATATCCTGATAGAACTCATGACTTCCGAGCATTTTGTGTTGTAACGCTCACTTCCGCAGTGATTTGCGCTCAAGACTTCTTGAGCATTACTTCATCCTACCACTCAATTACTCTTCCAGAGAAGAATATGTGGAATATCTCTCAAATGATGAGCGCGACAACCGTGGGGGAAACGCTTTCCGTGTTATTTATCTTGGTGAGCACGGGTGGGGAGAGGGAAGAGATGAGAAGGAGAGAAATGTAGAGGCAAGGAAGAATGGAAGGAATGGGATTGCTGGCCCAAAAAGGGAACGAACTGGGAGGGAGAGGAGAAGAGGTGGAACGAAGTGTGGTAACCGAAACGTTACCACAACTAACCGGCCTGCGGGGGAGAGGAAAGACAAAGAAATAGACACTTGGACTATGGTGAAGGGAAAGAAATCAAAGTGGCCGCGTTGAGGTCTTAACAGTAGTCCTTGGGATGTAAATGGGGAATGGAGACACGGAGACACAGGACAGACCTCACATGTAAGGCAATCACCAATTGACCAGTAATTTCATAGAATAATTGAGCATGTGTCCTTCCGTTCAACAGGCATATTAATGGGATGAAAAGACCTGAGGAGAATGCTAAACATAATGCAAAAATAATTTAAGGAAAGAAGCTTTTCAAGGAGAAAAAGCAGAAGTGTTTTTCATCAAAACTACTATTACCGGCTACATATCAACGATAATGAGTAATGTCAACTCCTAATGAGATTTGAATAGTTATTAAGATACAATAATTACGCAATTGAGTGTTTGTAATGTATCTTTACCTATATTCGTTTTGCTAAAATATCATTAAAATTTAAAACTGGGATAAAATTCATTTCTTAGATTCATTTTAAATAGGTTTATCAGATAGTACTGAAGGCGTCACTTTGTGGAATTTAGTTACACTATTCATGGTAACGAATAAAATAAAAAAAATAGTCTATTCCACACTTTTTTAATAACCGATCTAGGGTTCGACAAAAATATTTTTTTTGAGAATAACAAAATTTGAAAATTTGACAAATTTGAGAATGACCTTGAAAATGACAAAAATTTGTCGAAACCTAGGTCGGTTATTTGTGCCGTTTGTGCCTTTGTGCCGTTTTCGGTGATGAACGAAATAAATAAATAAAAAGTTTTTTTTCACTTTGAAAACTTTGAGGGGGCATTTAATGGAATAGCGTTGACAAAGACTATAAAATAATTCAGAAGTTATAGATGGTTTGAAAGGACATACCCCACACCAGAAACTTGTAATTCAGCCTACCAAAGTTGGTCAATATTAATTATGACGATTAATAATAATAATTTCTATAAGGATCACAGGTGACCCCAATTACGATCATTTTAATATATATATATGGACAACACATTTAAAAACACCCCTACCCTGGACAATTGACTTTTACCCAGGCGGGACTCGAACCCACGACCTTCGGAATGACAGGCGAGGACTCAACCCCGCCGCCACCGAGGTCTAATTATGATTAATAGCCATTAATCATAATTAGACCTTTCCAATCAACTCTATAAATTTGAAATAGTTCTTCATATTGGCACGAATAGCTTGTTATAACATTTTTAACCGATTCATGTATCACTACTTGATCATGCGATGTTTTCTTCGCAGTTCTTCACATTAACTTTTTTTTGGGTGGCTACTTCTATCTTCTGACTATTTTCACGTCTTTAAATGCGTTCAATGAGGTTATTCCGTCTTGGCCCCCGAGTTTTCATCTGATTCATCTTTTTCCCTACTTTACTCAGAAAAATTTTGCTGATTATTTGGGAACTGATTTTCGATATTTCTAAAGAACACTGTGGTGCTGAACACACTTTCCACCTTTTTAGCCATCAATCTCCTCTCCCATCTCCTTTTCCCGATTATTCTCATCTTCTCATATTCTGTTTTCGTGTCCTGTTTCCCGTCCAATGTTCTCCAGCAACACTCTCTCCTATCATATCATGACTAACAATGTCTTTTTTTATTTCTTCTTTCTTATCTTATTTTTTCCCGGCCTGTAATCTTAAAAAAATAAACAGAGTGGTTTACCACCAACTTCCTCATTAGTATGTTTTCACGGGAAAGAAATAACAATAGAAGAGATACTGAGGGACAATAGGAAGTTGATAGGAAAAAGAAAAACAGAAATCAGATAGAAAGGGAAGGAGATTAAAAAGGATTTTTTTCTCCGTTCAGTAAATTAGTATGCAGCCGAAATATCATGAGGGAGAGAGTGAAATGGTGTATGAAAAGGCATCTTTAAGCGAGCAAGCTAATTTGTTAATTAAACGATTTAATCTAAAACTCACTTCTTAGAGTAAAAATTGAATGTTGTTATTTATACGTTGAATGCACCGACTTGGAACATATTTAGAAGAGGTTATAGGCCGGTAGGTACTGGCTTTAAAGATAAATGAAGGCATGCAGGCAACTAAGGCCAATAAATGAACAGCTAGATTTTATTTAGAAGCTGACGCAGTTAATTTTTCTGTGAGATGACATTGTAAGAAACCAAATAAGGGCCCTTTAGTCTGAATTCGTGGATATTGCCTGCCCCTGGTAGTATTAAAAGGTGAGTTACAACCATAGTTGGGAAAGTTACCGAAAAA
Source organism: Platycnemis pennipes (assembly GCA_933228895.1). Taxonomy (NCBI): domain Eukaryota; kingdom Metazoa; phylum Arthropoda; class Insecta; order Odonata; family Platycnemididae; genus Platycnemis; species Platycnemis pennipes. The sequence goes on along the minus strand of OW121854.1, from coordinate 117,359,538 downwards.
CATTAACTGATTAAAGTTAAAGTTAATCTCTGTAAAAAGTAACTAGTTAACTTTTGGCTAAGTAACTTTTCAGTTACTTAGCCAATTGGATGCTGTGGTAACAGAGGCCTTGATGGTTTCTTGTTTTGACAAACAACGTGAACACTGAAAATTGTCATTGTGGTTTCTTCCATCCGTATCCATTTGCTTAAAAATATTGTACTGGGGATGTCCGTTGTGATTCCAATTAGTGTCCAGAGTGCTGTTGGTCAGGTTTCCTAGTGTCTGCTGAAAGTATTCGGCGATTTTTCTGAGATGGAGCTCCAATTCTGGAATTTTTAAGAAGTCGTGAATGTAAGACTTTATAACGAACCATTTGGCGTCTGTAATTTGCTGCAAAATATTGTTCTGAGCAGTAGAAAGTGCATTTATTCAGAAAATGCATTCAATTTTTGATGAGTAGTTAATATTGTTCCTGGAAATTTCAATACGTATGTTACATACTACATTACGGGTTCTATTTTTAATCAAAAATGTGTAAAAGAATTTAATTTATATCAAAAATACAGCATCTTAAGATGATATTCTGTTTTGTAAGCGTCCATTCCGTATCTTCCTCCAAAGTGATCTTAGATCATGACTCCTCAGCTAGTACATAGGACACGCCCCAATTAGGGTCTGACTTAGGGCATTCCTCACCGTTGGACATAAAGTGCGCAGACTCCTTTCGTTCACCTCCTAGCCTTCCATGTGGGTGAACCCGCTCAGAAAGGGACGGTATGAACCATTGCAACAAAGGTCACGAGAATACGGAAGCCATTCCGGCACGTCCAGCTTCCAGCCGTGGGAAAATACCGGTGAAGTTACATTAGTGTGTCATCTATATAGCTGGGTGCAGATGAAGAAGCTCAAACCAGAGTGAAGGGGAAAGTTCTTTGGTAGTCAAGATAATTTGATGAACAAATGAACGGAGCAATCGCATACAAAGAAATGGGGTACAAAATGAATCCATAGGAAAATATTTATGAGAGGAAAATACTACTAGTACAACTCTTAGAACGAGACTAGAACAACTAGAACAAATATTACTAGTTGAATGTATCACTTTTAGGCCAACGTCACTTGAGCAACTTTTGAGAACAATTTAATTATTCCATACAGCAACAAGCAGCCGTTACAGAGTTTTCTACAACATTTGTAATCATGCTTTCTCTTATTAGTGTAGATTTTGGCCAATATTTATTTATTTTATTTACTTTCGTCTTTGTCTCCCTATTTATGTCCATCTTATGTTTCGAAATAATTCCTCTTTCCATCCTCGCAGCCACAACTCACAACCACTTTCTAATCTTGACCTATTCTCATAAAATATTTGATTCTAAAACAGCCTATTCCCACGCTCCACACCTACAACAATAATTACTCTAGGTTCTTGCATTAATTATGCGATACGCATCGCTGAGAATTCAAATTGTTCGACTGCTTCAGTTTTACGCATTACTCGCTCTGGAATGTTCTGCTTCATTCACTCTCGAAAGGAAGTGAGCTGCTTCCCTCAGTACACAATGCTCTCAAGGTTTCCTCCGACATCCTGAGACTCGACTATTACAGGAGGGTGTGCTACACTGAAGAGGAGAAAGATATGGATCTCTGACCAGCACTGTCGACAACGGCCAACTGACGGCTAGCTCTTTACCTCTCTCCTCGGGTCACTGGTTGTCCTGGAGACCATGACCGGACTGCGGAGAGTGTGATTGGGCGGTTTGGGCTGAGCGCGGACCGATGTCAGCGGCGACACGGATGCTTCCCTCTCCCCCGTCTCCATCCCCCGCATCCCCTGCCCTGCCCCCATAGTGCCTGGCCCTTAAAATAACACAATGAAATGGGCTCGCGCATGTCTAAGGGGATAGCTTCCGCTGTGTACTCCAATGGCAGGAAATTCATTAAAAAGATAACACACCACTAGGGGCGGGTCGCTGGAAAAATACACAGTCTGGCCACCGAATTCCTCCGCCCCTATTTTTTCGAAAGTGAAGGAAAAAAGGATATGGCCTGGGGAAATGATAACGTTGCAAATCCCTTTCGCGTGCCCTGAATGAGAATTTGGTCATTTGCTTCGGTGGAGATTTTTATCCCTCGGATCCTGCCGTGGAATCAGCGACGGCACACAGCTTTTGTATCCTCTCGCTTCGCCGCCTCACGATGCCATGGCCATCGCCTGAAGACTTTCAGTAGAAAGAAAATCCGGCTGCACTTTCACCGATAGCCATTATTTCTCTATGCACTATCGCTTATCGTGGGAACAGCAACATCACATACGCCAGCATGGGAGCTCTTTTTATTTTTCATACAGACTGTCGGGAAATAGATATTATGCACCGCTACTAGAGCAGAAGCCAAAAGCTTGTGCCAATGTGTATTGTGTACGACACAAATGCTCATTCCAATGATTAATAGTGTAGATAATTGTGCAATAGAATTTATAGGGTGCTTGGAGATTTGCTTCATCTGCTGCTATTATTATTTTTGCGGTAAGGGTAGGTTTTGATGGGGTATTTCTATCCTGATTTACGTATTCCCTAATTACCATGTACACTCTCTTTCCTAATTTACTTTCTCCTAAGCATATATTATACCGCTCTCATTTGAGCAAAGTAGGGCAACACAAATAATTTCCTGCCGCTCAAAGGAGATATTTTCTCAAATTCTTACTGAGTATTATTAATCTATTTGTGCATATTTGGTAATTATTCACCCACTGCCTCGCTGCAGGTGGTATTTGTACGGCACTGAGTACATGTAGAAAAAAACTTGATCCCTTGATGGGGTTCAACAGCAGCTTCGGAATTAAACAACGGGTATTCCGACCCAACATCGTCGTGAGGCTTTCGGCATTCTTCAAGCCTAATCTCCAGGAATACGCTCGGTCGCAAACGACACAGTTCACCTTGTTTCTCCTTGGAACGATAATGACCCGTTTTCCAAATCGCAACAAACAATGAAAAAACTGGCCCGGAGCTCATCCTCTCCACCCCCAAGACACCATTTGTAGGGGAACGCGCTAGATACGGTGGCGACCTTCACACGGCATTTTGGGGCATGTGACGTAATGGGTGCGAAAACCACACGGCAAATCAGAGGAACAACAGGAAGCGGGGAATTGTGGGCCGAAGGAGGAGAAATGCTCAGTACACCTATCCAGAGCCAATTCCATCACACTGAGCCCGAACGAGAACTGGGCGGCCCTACTAGGGCCTACGTACCTACCTACTTAGGGATAACTGAAAAAACGAAGTTTCAATTTCAAGCACTAATTCCTACAAATATTACCTTCTAGGCTTTTTGATACCGTATACATCGCTTCATCCCATTCACAATGGCTATCACTTAACATTCTACCTTCTATGACGATACATCTATATCCAACATCCATATCGAAAGATGTTGAAAGATATCAAACTGGGTTTCATTAAAAGAGTATTGGGTAAATGTGACGATCATGTACGAGAAATCAGCTACTTTTCCCTTGTTAGACCTCATTTGGAATATGCTGCCAGTGTATGGGATCCCTACGAAATCGGTCTAAGTAATGAACTTGAACGTGTGCAGCGAAGATCGGCAAGATTTGTAAAGGGACGATTCAATAATTATATTAGCGTAACCAGTCTATTAAATGAATTGAAATGGGAATCATTGTCAGATCGAAGGTTCAAATTTAGACTTAATCTCTTCCACAAATTCCAAGGCAATATTTTCAGTGATGATGTTAAAAATATTTTACGAACCCCAACTATGGCAGACTGAACCATAATCATAAAATTAGAGAAATTGATTGCCGAACTGACCGTTTCAAAATGTCCTTTTTCCCTCGCACAATTAGAGATACGAATAACGGTAAATATGTCCTATCGGAGAGTAGCAATGAATAGCATTGGTAGCTGCATGTTGGTATGAGTACTTAAAGCTAACCCTACTAACAGAATGTTTTTGCATGTTTTCTTTGCAATTTCTATCTTTTTTAAATAGTGTAGTTCTGACTACTATATTAATACTATTCCTTTTTTATGCATGATATGTAGTGCATGTTTGGTGAACAATCACCCCCTGCCACACACCCTTGTGGTGGCTTGCAGGCTATTATGTAGATGTACATGAGATGTTGATTACCCTGCAGGCCACCTTAAGGGTGTGCATCAGGGAATACTTCAGATTGTGTCTCTCACTACATCTCACATCCAACTGCATCGCCTTTGCCGAAATTCCTCCTTCCTCATTTCAACGTACATCTACATCTATCTACATAACACCCTGCAAGCCACCACAAGGGTGTGTGGCAGGGGGTGATTGCCCACCAAACATGCAATACATATCATGCATAAAAAAGGAATAGTATTAATATAGTAGTCAGAACTACACTATTTAAAAAAGATAGAAATTTTGGCGTACTTGGCTCGTTTTCCTTTCTGCCTGTCTTTATGTCTTAATCTTCATCTGCATCTGCGCGATACCCTGAAAGCCACCGCTAGGGTCTGTGGCACGGGGTGAAGATCACCAAATATGCACTATTGACATGCAACTAGGATACTACATGCAAACATACTACATAATATGGTCACATTTAGCTAGATGATTAGTATCTAGGTTCTTCCATCCTCATCCAAATTCGCACCTCGAACAATTTGAGAATAGCAAAATATATTGGACCAAGTTGAATAGTAAAAAAAAATTATATAATAAATTATTCGTAGATTCAACCAAAAGAGCCAACAAACTAGCAGCTGGACCCGGTGGCGGTGGGGTAAATCCCCCGCCTATCAACCCCAGGGTTGCGGGTTCGAATCCCGCCTGGGGCATTGATGTTTGTGCTTATGTAATTGTTATTAGGTAATGTACCTGATGTAAACACCATTTTTGAGCACATTACTAATAATAAATAGTTAATAAATAAACAGACCTGTATTACGTCAACTGGGAAATGCCAGATGAAATTCAGGCTAAACTGTCCTCAGCAAAATTTAACAAACGCAACGAAACTTAAGAAGAGCTTAAAAGAAATACGTAAATATGAAGAGATTAGCCGATAAAAGAACTCACAATCAGTAGAGAGCTGCGTCAAACCAATCTGAGGATTGATGGCTAATGATGATGATGATGAATAAAACTTGAGAGAATACAGAGTTCAATTGAATGAAATAAGTTCACGTTATCATCACCACCAGTTTCACCAAACTGCCTAAATTATATTCTCCTCGAAAAGAAAGTGAAAGCATATATCCGCAGCCACCTTGCCGGTCAGCTGAATTTGCCTGATTGTGGAGCATGTGTCATGATTTAATTCCTTCAGTCAGATGTCACCATGAGAGGCGAAAAACATTTTTAAATATCGAATCTTAGAGTGTTTTGCTAGTATGATACTCCCTATCCCATCTACCATCATCTATATATTAGGAATAGTATGGATGGATTTGAAACACCACTACAATATATAGTTTAGAATGGGCGACGCAGGAAACAATGACGATCAAAAGATGGCGCATGCTGGGTACGCATGCTGTGCTGGGTACCGCGAACAAATACGTGCGATGACAAACATACCTAAAAGTAAGTTAACAATGTCGTAAATGAACCTTGGCCAGGTATCATGTCACAAAGATGATTGGGAACGTAAATAGTCTTGTGTATGAAATGGAAATTATGCATAATAAATAATTTCTATATCTGTTAAAATCTACAGTTCTCCAGACCCAATCAATATCGGAAGTGACAGCCCGGGCTTCGGACCTTATCCTATCCCCATCCCTTCCATTCCTATCCTTATACCTTTCCTCCCGGTCTGAAGCGCATATTAGTGCGGAAACAGACTTGAAAACACCCATGAACAATCAATATCATTCTTGTGCTTTCGATATACTCCTAAACGACTTTCAAGTACGCGTACACAGTCTTGAGAACCACTGTAAGAAATAGAACCTGGAAGGGTTTTTCTATTAGCGATAAAGAAGAGCCTCTTCTGTGTACGCTTCGGACTGAGAGTTCCAATCCCTCCCATTCCATCCTTATACCTTTTCTCCCGGTCTGAAACGCCTAATTAGAGCGGAAACAGACTTGAAAATACCCATGACAACCTCACCTTTGATGTCAAAGCACGAAAACCTGATTGTCTATTTTAAGGCATCATGCAGAATTTATTTCTGTATTTTGGCTAAATTTTCCATAATTCAATATACTCGCTTCCGAAGTGGTGCAATTTAATCATTGGCTAATAGGCATTCAACTTCAGCCTATCTATATCTACTGACTATTCTGCAAGCCACCTCGAGGGTACGGGGCAGGGGGTAGCCTAGAGGTAATCAAAAGATCCCAGAAAATAAAGGAAGGGAATGGCACACTTTTGCATCAACCTTATCACGAGAACACGAGCGGAAAACGCAATAGGTACTTTGTGAACTATTTCCTCGTAAATCAGATCTTTCTTAATTATAATCATGAGTTTTTTAAACGTAAAAGATATGTCAGGTGATACTTCAGCTGGAAGAGTACTTTACTAATCGAATATGACTCACCATTCTGAGAATAATGCTAGCAACATGCGTATTTTATCGCATTTAACGGAAAAAATGTAACATAACAGCCATAATTTTTGCACTTGGGCCCTGAGGATAAGACACTCAAGGGTCGCGAACATTCCGTGAAAACCTATACGACGTTATCCGCTGAAAATGCACAAAAGCAGAATTTCCACAGAAAAAAATATCATTCGCCCCGAATGAGCCCTGGTTGGATCGGAAATTAGAGGGTTCCTGATTCGATTTCCAGCCAAAACGAATACTTTTTTTCATGCGGAAATTCTGCTTGAGGATAAGATATCACAGTACCCCACTTACCAAAACAAATTGAATTCCCGAGACGGCATTAACATTTTATTCGAATTCCGAAAGGGCGGTGTAAATGCGTACCTAGGAATCGTATCCCCCTCTTTGCTGACGGCAATACATGGTAGGTATGGTAGGTAGAAACAGATGAAAATATTTTCTTAAATGTCATTAGAGCTAAAAAGATGAAGATACTAAGCATTTAGCTGCATGTGACCCTATTATATGATATGTTTCCATGTAGTAGCCTAGTTGCAGTTAGGGGGGAAGATTACCAACACATGTTGGTAATCTTCCCCCCCTGCTTAACACTCTCGCGGTGGCTTGCAAGGTATTGCGTAGACCCGATGAAAAAATTCGGCTTCTAAAAAGAAGTTTAGCTCATTTGAATAAATAGCATCAACCTTTGGTAGGGTTAAATTGCGTTAAACGGCCAAATTACCGAATTCTTCAACAGCTTGTAAGATTTAATTTTCCTCACTACTCGAGAAAACCAAGGCATGTTTTTTGAATATACAGTGACGCTGGTAGCTTGCATTTAAATCCTCGAAAAGCAATCAAAAGCGCCGCGGCAATTTTATCGCTCATCGTGAGCTCTCAATACGTATACCCATTCACCCTTGGTTAGCTGGCGACTTCCTTACCACCGTTCGGACGCCGTTGGGACAGAGGGTCATATTCAGAATCTCAAATAGCCTCGCTTTTACTGTTCCCGTCCTAAAATATCTACTTTCATCTATATCGGTGTGCATATTCACCCTGCAAAGTTGGTATTACCACATTGCATACCGCTTTAACCACATCGAGGAGTATGTGTATACACTTTCGAACTCGTAATAGAGGTTTTATGACGTAAGCAGTATATATGAAACTGTAGTTGAGATTCTGAAGGTAGGACAGCCATATTTATAATCTCAACTCAGTCTTCATCATCACGCTGAGAATTATTACTACCTTTGCAGGTGAATACTGTATACCAATTTGATTCGCTGTAGGAATTTTAGGAGGTAAGTAGGTAGTGGAATCTAGACTATAGATGAGATTCTGAATATGGCCCTGAGCTTTTTTAATGGGGACCGGAAACTGTAGTTTCCGTCACTTTTCAGCACGAGTTTAACTGAACCAGTTTCTCTTCAACTGTCATGAAAGAAACTCGATCAACTCTTAGTTCTCGGATTCTACCCAGAGCGTGACCTTTTCGTTCCATCCAACAGCCTAACATTCAGTCTCTCGAAAAAACCTCACCATCTTCGCTCAAAAATATTTTCCTGCGGAGTTAGAAAAGCCGTGATGTTGGCATTTCTGGGTCGGGCAGTGGAGAAGCCGCAGTTCCGGAACGTTCGTCTCTGTTGTTTCGGAATCCAGGATCGGCCGCCATTAATGACACAAGGTGAGGAAGGCGACGAGAAACCCTAGGACCTCTCCTTCCACGGTTGGACCCGTCGCATATCAGCCAACAGTCAGTCGTTCCACGGAAGGTGGAGGAAACGCAGGATTAGCTGGATGGGTTTCGAATCGACCCTTCTTTCGAACTACTAGGCACCAGACCAACGTGCGCTTATCATTGTGGCGTCCGCATGCGTAGCAACAAAAATTAGCCCCACTCAAATTTCTGTATCTCGTACTAATATTATAGTGGTCAGATAACACAATCGATTTGCACGTTATGATCTCCGAGAAAATTTTTCTCGACACATCTACTGTGATTAAAGCCATTGATAAAGATAATAGAGCGAAAAATAGGTACCGTGTTATCGCAGGACAGCTAGGAAAGAAACACACATTTCACGTTGCAAGGAAGACACGAAGAGGTACGTAAGGAGGAAACTAAGGCAAGAGAAACATGGAGTTAGAAATGACTTAACGTGATGGTGCGTAGACCCAAAGATCTGCCAATATTGCTAGATTAATCATGGTTACCGTAATGATATTACGGCATTTTCCATCGATGGTCAAGTCCTACTCTGGATCCTCTCGTTCTCAAAGGCGTCTTTTAGGTTTATTTTCTTCGCATGCAAATATGCCATAGTCGCTCAACGTCTTGAGGCAATTGATAAACTTGCTACATACATATTGGTTGAAAAACGATTACTAAAAAATTAATGGCTGAAAGACCAATCGTAGGGAATAATAATCTGAAAAATAGCAAGCACAACTACAAATATGCATACTTTCCCAATGAACAATTCCTTAACGCATACCTACTCGTGGATATTTTAACCTTGCCTCATACGACGTATTGAGGTCATCGAAGAACCAAGATTCAATCAAGATGACATGGCAACGACTATAGTATACATAGCCATCTAGCACCAAGTGGCTTTTTGACGCAGAAATTAGAGCCGGGTGGATAATAACTGTTGATACTGCAGCGTCTTACGAAGTTCCTTCTTGGCATCATCCTTGGAATTACAGTTTCTCGAACTCGAGGCTTTGCCACTCAACCTTGCGGTCGGATCCCATTTCTGAGACACTTCTCCGAAATGAACTCTGCAGAGACGTCCACCCGTACATCTCTCAGTGCTCGCCTAATCCCCTGAAGCCTTCCCGGCTGGGCCCTCACAAGAAGCCGCGGAGCTCAACTGTGATGGGGGAACGAGAGCTAGGTGCGCAAGTGCTAAGGAAGTGGGCGAATGAATGAACGAACGCGGAGGGGCGGGCTGAAACAGTAGACAGGGAGCGGAGTTGGATTTTGGGGAACGGCGCTCAGGGGCACCTGCCACCCCATCCCTTATCCCTGACGCGTCTTCAACCCCTTTCCCGGGGAAATATCCCTTATATCCTCCCTGAACGCATACTCGCCCTCGTGAAACGGGGGTGGAAGAGAAGGGCGGGGTTTCACGCACCCCCGAACATCCCACCTCCTCCCCCCATTCCATTTCCTTTCCCTCCCGAAAAAATCCTCCTGCCCTTCTCCTACACCTCCACCTACTCCGATGAAACCAATTTCCTCGACTCACCCCCTCTTCTCTCCCGATCTAAACCCACAACCACCCAAACCCACCCCTCTCCAACCCCCACCTGATAGCAACCCTCTCTCCAGAACCACCTCAACCCTTTTCCTCCCCCCTCCACTCCCCGCAGTCATCATTTTCCAGCCACCCCCTCCTCCATCACCGCCTCCCTCTAAGCAAATTAATTCCGTGCGCCTTAGATCTGGGGAGGCATTAATTTCTCACCTAACTTCTATCCCCGCCGCTTTTACAATTTAATCTTGCTCTCTCTTTGTCACCTAAACTCCTATTCACGCACCCTGCGCTTCAACAAATTAGTCACCCTGTCCTCTTCCATCCCATTGCTCGTACTCCTCCTCCCGAAATTCCTTGGCGCAAGCGTCTCCCTGCATTGCGAGAGTGCGTTACAAATTTGGGCAACTAATTCCGCTGCGAATGTCGTGCGACACATGTCCTCTCCCCACCGCAGCCGGATTCCAACCGCGCGACCCCCATCTAAATCTTCGGGCACTCCCTTTTTTTTAACTTACTCTGAATTTCCGATCCGAGATATCCGAGGAGGAATTAATGGGCAACAGGAGAATAAATAACTCGAGAGTTTTCCTGCGGAGGTAGATTTTTTCAGCATGAATTTTATAAAATACCCATTAGGACGAGAATATACACCTTGTACCAAAGTCTGGACACTCCCGAAGTGCAAACAAATTCCCTTCCGTGTCGCAAATTATAACGATTCCATTATCTTTCGTATGAGACGGATTTTTTTTATCAATTCCTCGAACAAAATGTTGCGCAACGGCATGGGTAATAACTTTTTAGATTAGAAATTTTGATTTAATTCACGATCAAAAACACGCCCTCCAATTATCAACTAAATTAAATACTATTCTCGTATACATAAATCTGGCACCGTAAATCCCAAATGTCATACAGGTTTTTTCGGAGAGAGGATTCATGAAATCAACACGTAAACGAAACTTGAACGCGGAAATAATTAATTTCAACCACGTTTTGACTTGTTTGATATGTAACTTGTTACTACAAGTTACTAAAATAAAGACCAATATCGCAGCCAAATGTCGAATAACTATTGATGGCTGCTGCATCATTTCTTTTAGCCAATGTGAGAAGTTAATTGTCACCACTAAGACCATAAATCCAGGCTATTAAACAATAAATGTTAAGTTTATTTATTAACTACTTCTTACTGTCCAAATAATTTTATGCGTATGCGTAGATGCAACTTTGTTGTTACTTTTGTAATTGTTACTTTCCAATTGTGTTTTTCCTTCCTGCAGGTGCTTTGCATTCAATCACTGCAAATATCTAAATGGCTGTAAAGTTTCATTGTAGAGTTATTGCATTGTAATGCAATTTTACCAGGATTCCAACATTTTATGTAAAATGAAAACTGTTTTGCACGTGACTCCTGTCTAATAATTGAAGATGATGATTGCACAGCAAACATGCAATAACAAGCTGTTAGCTGGGTTAGCTTTAAGTCCTTAAACCAACATGCAACCTATGCTATTCATTGATACACATTTATTTATACCATTGGATATATTTACAGCTATTCATATCCATAACTGTACGAGGGAAAAGAAGGACATTTTGAATCTGTCTGTTCGGCAATTAATTTCTACAATTTTATGACCATGGTCCAGTCTACCATGTAAGTTGGATTTCGCAAAATATTGTTATCGTCATCAGTTAAAATATTACCTTTGAATTTATTAAGAAATTAAGCGTAAATTTCAACCTACGGTCTGACAATGATTCCAATTTTAATTCATCTAATTGCCTGTCACGCTAACATAGTTACCATACCGTCCCTTTACAAACCTTGCAGATCTTCTCTATACACGCTCCAATTCACTATCTTTTTTCGTAATGATCCCGTACACTGGCAGCGATTTCCAAATGACGTCTAACAATGGAAAATAATCATAGGTCTAAAACCTTTTTTCTCAGAAGTACCCTCATTTCACATATTACAGCGTAAATCACAATGCAAGCGAGTTTAATGCGAAATATAAATGAACAAATCGAAATAAAAATAATTTTTAACTTTAACGCAACCTAAGAACGTCATTAGTTTTGAAATTATATCCTCTTAATGGCAGTTTGTTCTCGTCACATGTAGGTATGTAGGTAGGTAATTATGGCAATTCTAAAAAGGAGTTGAAATTGCTGACACAACTTTCAAATGGTAAAGATTTTGGTGTTGCGGCATTCATGGTTAATCCATGAGTTTCGTGAAATCCGATTCAATGATTACACAGAGCCTACATTGTTAATTCGGAGCTTATAACCCGATTAATTGGTAAAATATATCATCCTCAGTTCCATTACAAGTATGTAAACCTCTTGCGCTGGCGCAAATTATGAACAAGATCAATCACATTATTTTATCCAGACAGCGACTCTTACATGCTCATACGACGGCGGGCTTTATTATTTTATCATAACTATGAATTATACCGATAATTGCAGCGTAGCCTCCGCATCACTGCATTTCACAGTACAACGACAATATGAGCTCAAAAGGGCTATCTGGTAAAAAAAGTATTTCGTCAGTGCTTCTGGAAATTGAACAACGATAGCCCCGACGAGGACTAGTTAACTTCCTCGTTTCCACAGCTTAATTATCTGGCACATTCTTCCAACAATATCGTCTCCGAAATAACCTGACGATCGCTTCATCAGGCACTTGCTCCCATTACGGTTCTCGACGCCTTCCAATCTGCATACTAAAATCCAATTTCGTATCCTTTTGTTGCTGGCAGGCGATGGCATTCGGTAATTAAGTCTCTCAATCTTGAATGACCTCCGTTCAGATCACCTAAACCGATTTTCAATTTCTCTCGCAAGGAATTGATTTTCTTCCCTTCAGAAGAAATAATAGAAGGGTTAAGTTTAGGGCAGATGGACGAATGACGAACAATGCGTTTTAACTGACGCTAGAAAATAGTTTAGACGCATGTTTACCCATGCTGGGATGGATGACTCACGCCCTCGATCCCATCAACGCAAACCCATTCCTCTCGCCCTTTAGGACCCCGAGTCGAACTATTGCGCCGAAATGTCGCCGGACGAGATTCCCCAATGAAGTGATTTGATCGCGTAGGAAACCCTCCCCCGACTTAAAATGGCTGGAAAACTAGATTAGAGCCCCTCTCCCATGACCGCAGACGATTCTCGTGGAAACCCCCGCGTCGAGAGTCCCCTTCAAACTTCAGGCGGAATCGCACGAAATTGAAGACCTATACGTAAGGCCCTCCCTAGTTCCCTCTCGACGTGGATCCCCGCTCGCCTACGGGAGTGTTAGGCGAAGTAATTACCCCCCCTCTCCCCCACGCCTCTCACCCAACACTTCCGAATCGACTGCGCTCGACGCCCAACCCGAAACCCCTCCGACACCCCCTGCCACTGCCCCCACAACTATCTCCATCCCCCACCCCCCCACCTACGAGAGGGAACCGTCGTTTCACCCCTTTCCAACCACCCCCCTTTCGGCCTTTCATCGCCCTTCCGAACTATCCACCGATGAGAGAGCTCTAGGGGGTGGGATTGGGAAAAAAAGAGGTATGTACGCCCCCAACCCCTGAAGGCTCATTCCCGATTCCACCCTCCCTAATATCGCCCCTCCCTTTCCACGGGGGGGTGCCTCCCTCTTCCCTCCTCCCCCACCCCGCCCGCTCGCAGTTACACCCCGTGACGCCGGTAGCTCCCCCGTGTTCCCCGCCCGCGACCAACTCCTAAATCTACTTCTATGTCCTCCTCAACCCTTCCCACCGAATAATGTTTCCGCTCCACGAAGAAAAACACGGGCAACGCAGACTGGAAGCACCCGGCCGCTACGCTACTAATCCAACCCCCGAGCCCAGTCTTCTATCGGCCTTCGGGAAGCAAGCTGCTGCTGCTACCCCACCGTCTAACCCTAACAGCACTCCACTACCGAGCCCTCTTTCGAGGACTCCCAAGAAATATCCTTCCGTTGCCATTTTAAGAGTTAAGAAGCTATTTATAGCGTTAATTTATTTGAAATAGCGCCTGCCGAGGTGTCTCCGCGTGGATCTTCACAAGTTTATGCATTTTCATATTTTCTTCGAAACTGGGAAAACTAATTCAAGTTTGGTGCCAATTAAAGAGTTTTAAAAATCGGAATAAGAACAATTTTCCGAATGCATTACCTGTCTCACTTCAAGTAGAATGGTTAAAAATACTAAAAATTCCGCAAGAAATCGATCGGGATTAGTGTTAATTTTCTTAGTTCCTCTACAAACTCAAAAAGGGAAAAAGTTATTCCACAGGAAGGAAGATTTGTTTTTATCTCTGGAACATACAAAGATAAGTATCATGTAAGGCAGGTTAAGCCATCCTCTCCCGTTCATTGGCTGAATCATTTTTGCCGTCCTCTCATTGATAAGAATAAAAGTATCAACTGCGAAGTATTAAAAAAAATTACAAATAGACCATAGTCACTCGCTCTGACTAGGAGCAACGTCAACGGACAAAGCATTGGGCGGACATGAACCCATTAAAAAACAATACGCATATAATGTAAATTCAAGATATATTAGCAAAAAATAAATCATTGACATTGTTCAGGGGAAATGGATTGTTCTGAGGACCAGAGTCTAAAGTCACTTGATTTTAGTGCTTTACGAAAAGATAAAAGAAACCGTAAAGGCGGATGAATGATGAAAACGAATCATATGAAGCATAGTTTTCAGATAAATTTAGTTGGAAGTAACAGCATCTCTCAGGAATTAAAAATTGAAATCAGGTATTTTTGTTATTTGATAAATTTCCCATTTTAGAAGAAGAGTATCACTTTGCACCAATAGGTATCAGTCGAGAGATTACGACAAAATTTCAAATTTGTAAATAGGATAATAGAACAGAATTGTTATTTACAGCTTCACTTCTTAATTTAGAAAGGATAGTGAATGGGTAAGATAAAATGAACAAAATGGAAGACAAAAGAGGAGATGTGGGCATGGTTGGATTGGAAGCGCTCGATTAAATTAGAAGAAATGATAGGTGGAAGGATAAAGGAATGGCGGTGGTTTATTAAAGAACATATTACAGAGCAGGATGCTGGAGAAGACGGTAAGAGGGAAGAAAATGTTATTATACCGGTGTGGAGGAATTTAGGGAAGAAGAGCAAATACGGAACTAAAGAAGGGAATATTTAGCAGAGTCGAAATTGAGCAGAAGTCCAATTTGGTGGGTAAAACACCCTTAATCTGATCTAATCAAGGGTTGTAGCACTAATAGTAGGCCTACTTTACATATGAAAATCCTCAGTCCTACAATTATTCGCAGATAAAAAAATGTTTGAATAATTTGGCAGGAACCACTCCCCTTTTTTCTCCACTCCTAGGAGCCCTCTAATATCTTGCTATTCCCCACTCCATGTTGAACTAATGCCGGTAAGGAACTCCCTCTACATGCGAGGACTTTGAGTTAGCAACAGAGCGCAGGGGGCTCTCCTCTACCTCGGTGCGAAATCCACCCTGACAGCTGTGTATCCCTGACGGTTCCGACTCCCTGCCACCGTTCACCAAAGCCAATGACGACCTCCCGCCACGTCCCGAAACATCTATTATATCCCCTTCGCTTCCTCCATTCACTGAACTCCCCCCCCCCCCCCCCCCCCCCCCCAACACCCCTCTCCCTTTCAGGGTTTCTCCTCGTGCACTCACAATAAGCGCCGAGAGCGTAAACCTCAAGCTTCACATCTTAGGCGTTCCGAGATTGCTAAGTACACATCGAATTCTCACCGACGCGGCGCACGCTCGCAAACTATGTATGATTCCCTATATTTCCATTCATTCTTCAATATGTTGCTCCCCACCATCACTTTAATTTTATTTATACAGTATTTTTTCTAAGGCGTTACAATAACACTCTGAACTCTATTCCATTCAGAACTCAAAAGTCATTTATCAGAGTGGTTGTAGAAATAAATTTTTACAAGACCCAACTCCTTTGATCACATCAGATCATTTGCTCTAGCCTAAAACTTAAGATAAAAACAACTTTGAAAATACACAAATTGGATTAATACTGATCAATGAAACGAATAGATATGAAATTGAGACTTTTTTCATTTTAGTATTTAAGCGTCCTGCATAAAATACAAATTTGTTTAATGCATGCCTGTGTTTGGTAAAAATATACCCCAAGCCATACACACACCGTAAAGGTGGCTTCTTGGGAAGTCGCTGTAGATGTTGATGTGAAAAAACCCAAGTTAAATTTTTAGACAAAAAAGATTTGATGAGAAATATTAAATATAAAGTGAATCAGCTGAGAAAAATTTGCTAATAGGGCATACATTTTGGCAGGAATTTGGAATAAATATTTAGAAGAAGAATGGAGAATATGGTGTGAAGCGTTGCATTGAACGGAGTGTGAAATTGCACTATGAATGTGAGGATCATTGATTGTGAAAATAATAATTCAATGTTTTTATTGTAGCGAAATAGAAACAAAACTGTCCCTTCCGCCATCCGACTCCACGTAAAAATATTATCATAAAACATATGATTTTATTGCACGTTAAATGATATTAAAATCTAATTAAAATAAAATAAGAATGGGACTTTAAAAAATAAAAGGTTATGATTCAACGGATTAAAGAAGATTAGATGTGTGAAGGTATTTACTACTGTGGGAAAAAAGGGACGATTATTTTACTTACATCCTTGGAGAAAAAAAACCACTGCAGGATTAAACCCGCTCTAGAAGGGGGGTGTGAAAAACTTGCGCAATCCTACTGAAGGTGTACCTGGAAAAACAAATGAAATATATTAGTAAATAGGAAAATTAGTACATAATTTATAATATAAATGAACAAAAATGCAGGTATGCGATTGGTTGAATGCATAGGTAGACTAAGGGCCCAATTCTTGAATCTTTCGTTACGCGATAACGAATGAAATTTGTCTTTATGATATCGTCATTCGTTTCAAGTTATTCGTTTATCCACGTTGATTACAAAATATGACGTTTTCTTTGGTAACGAAAACTTCAATATTTATTCGGTGCGTAACGAAAGATTTAAGACTCGGGCCATAAGAAGTGCTAAGTTGCGGTGAAAAACTAAGTTGTTAGTGGGAATTGAAAATAAACAGGAAATGCGGAGAAAATAGTACGAAATAAATTGGAGGCAATGCAGAGGAGAATGCTAGTTAAAAAAGAAGGCAAGCGGGGATACGGGAGGAAAAATATGGAATATTCAGAGTAAGAAATTTAAGATGATTAAGGGCAGACAAATAACCTAACAAAAAAGGATCAATGCGCAAGGATGAGGAAGGTTTTAAAATAACAATAAAATATATCCAATTTAACCCATAATCAGTGAAATAGCCTCATTAATCATAAACTGTTTGCGTTATTTGTTCGAAGGATGGAGAAAGGAAGTTAGGTACTATGCGAATTTCCGTGATGAGAGCTATGTAAATTAAGTACAAAACTACTAATAAGTAAATTTAAACCACGGTAACCATGGTCGAACCACATTTTCGGTAAAAATCGAAGAAAAATGTTCTATGAAGGCAGGTATAAAAACAAAACGATATGAACGAGTTTAATATACAAATATCCAGCCCTTATAATCATCAGAGTAAATATTATGTCGGAGAGAAAGGTAATTTAAATCCTTCCAGTGCTAAAAAATATAGTTTTACAACTAGTAACTACAAAATTTACGTGTATTCATTACTCTCTGCGTTGATGATTTATTCGCGATTACTTCGACATCAGAATAAACTGGACTCAAATTCCAACAAACATATTTTCCATCGGTTGTGTTCTGTTCACATAGGCCGCATTAAAACAGTTTATTTAAAGAAGGTTCGTAAACTTCTCCCATGAGTCGCTGGATCGTAAGCATGAATTTGTCCGATTTAAAAATATGGAAGCAAAACATATGACTTAACGGAGAAAAAGGAGAGGCAAGGAAACACCTTCAGGGCTTGACTCACCCCACACACTTTCCGCCATAAATACCAATTGAAACGTTTCCACAAGGGTTATCTTTTTCCAATATCGCGACGTCGTATTTTTCAAATTCCCCACTTGCTCATGGAGTGTCCATGAATGATTTCTTTTCCATATTCGAATGGAATAAGGCTGAAAATCTCCACCCACCACTCCATAGAATTCCAATTCCTCACCTCAGCAAACATTAGCGGTAACTTTAACACTATTTCGAACAGCTTCAAAATTCTACTTGTGAGTACATCTCAGTCATGAATCACTACAATACCGAAGGTTTAAACGGCGAATGAATTAAAGAGACGTGTTTCTTGTGTATCAGTTTTATGAAGACACGGAAAAAATATTTTGAGAACTCCATATTCGCCATGAAAATTTAAAAGCCACAAAAACTAACCATGAGGACTGATGCCGCAAACTTTATAACATAAAATAGAGGCATTGCTTAAAAACGCAACAAAAGAGTTCTACTCTTATTATACTCTTTAAGCACCTACTCAACCGTCCAAAATAGAATAAGTTACCTCAGTGTTATTGGAACCGCTACATTATTTTGCCGTGCCGGCGGGACCTATGCACAGTATCCGTCTGGTTAAGATATTGATTGATAGTCTTCTACTGTAGGTTTTGATTAAGAGTCCCTACTCTTCTTGGCATTTCATTCATCTATAGGCTCCTTCCCTGCGCTATTTCTCCCTCTCGGCATATTACCCCTCCTCGTACAATCCATGACATCTCTTTTTTATCTTCCTCGTCCTCTCTCAAGCAACACTTTACCTTCGATGACGACCTTGAGCATTCCATTGCCCCTTAATAGTCCTACCATCCACTTATTCTTTCCTATTCTCATTTCTTCCAGCAGTCTCCTTTCATTCTGAACCACGCTCAACACTTCTTCAATTGATATGATAAAGATACATTTCGCACAAAAATACTTCAAATACTTTTTCATTCCTCCATTCCATTCCTCCACCCCTTCTTCATGAATGAAGCCTGGATCCACCCCTGCTCGACATTTCTCACCCCCATCCCCCCCCCCCCCGGATGCCCCTCCAACCAACCCCCTCGTCCTCACCCCTAAATCTTCCCGCCCGCCTCCTCCCATTTCCGGCGGCAAAGTCGTTCCGGTCTCCCGCCACCCCCTGCAACTCCCTCCGCCAACCCTAATATCCCTAGCGTCCCACCCGTAAAAAATCCAACCTCACCTGCCATTCATTGAATTTCCTCCGTGGAGAATGGAAAAAAAAGAAGTCGAAGATGAGACCTGGAAGATTAATAGAAATGGCGAACAGTGGGTGGATCTATATTTGGGAAAGAAAGAGAGAGAAAGGCGTATAAATGATGAAGGAAGGGAAGAATCAGGGGTGGATTGCTTTGTGGTGAATAATGTGGAATACGCGCGCGCGTGGGTGGAAAGTGCAATTTTGAAAGTAGTAGTAAATAAAAGGAGCCAATAAGGAGTGGAGGTGAAAACTGTGAGTTTTGAAGTTGTCGAGTCGTAAAGGAAATATCAATGAACAACGCTGTAGTGAACAAAGTTGGGTTGGAAGTGACTCTAGGACTAGATCGAATAGGAGATATCTTGGGCGTATAAGTTGGAAACTTTGGAGATGTAAAATGGAAAAGGGGAAAAAAAGTCTAACAGAGGGACGCACATTGTAACAGATGGCGTATGGAAAGATGAAATGCTGGCGGAGTTGGCCATGTCGGTAACGCTTGGTGCTGATGCTGCAATATGTCGGTGGTATGACTCTTTCCTCGGTCACAAATGCCGTGCTTGCCCTAGGATTAAAATTAGGCAGGAGAAAGCTAAATTATCTCAACTGCTAGCGCAAAGGGACCTAGATGTCGGGCCTAAGAGCAGCCTAGAGCATCTGAAAACCTAATTCTACAAATAATACTAAGAAATGATAATGAAAAAAGCTCAAAAACAACTCCAGATTTGTACAAAAATCGCCATGCAATATTTTCACACTTTCCTTCAGGTGCATGAGAGGCATTTAACGTGTTCCCAAACCTTCGATGGCGTGCTTGACGATCATTAACGCTCACAACGACTCATTGCGTAAAATGTGCTTCACCTGAACTTTAGTTAAGAAATTCATTCGATGTGCACGCCACTGAAAGCTAATCACAACTGAGTCGGACTTTAAGACAATCCTGACCCTACAATTCACCTGGGGTAAGACAACTACCCACAGAATGAGAGAGATAGTGGAACAGAGAGGCTTAAGGATTTGTTTTAACTTTGCAATATTCACGACCATGACACACAGAGATGGAGCCTCAGGTCGAAATTTATCGCCCCTTCGGAATCTGTTCCTGATTATCCTCGTATAATTTCATCATACCTTTTGTTGAGACCGGTGATATTGCCGGTGTCAAGAGGGCAATTTTAGGGACCAAGACTCAAGGATTACCGGAAAAGACAATGATATTGGAATACCTGAATTTGGAACAGTTACGTTTTTCTTTTAATTACTGCTTTCTTGTTTCTTCATAGTGGTTGTTGCTGGGAGGGATACTGAAGGCAATCGTGATATTTCTAGACTTCCCGACGCAGGGGGATTGTGCTGCTCTCCATCCCGGGGAGGAAATTAGAAACTGATGGAAGCCAGTTGGTCGTAAAAATTCCAGTGCTATCTCCCTCTACTGAGGAAATTAGGCGTTTGGTGGCACGGCGCGTAAAGTATCTATGAATTAGTACGTATTCCACTGAGTGTGTCCTTTTTCACACGACAGGGTTTGAGACTTCGTCTGAAGTTTTTTTTCGTGCAGGAATTACACACGCATCGATGAATCGGCACAGTCCACAACATACTGTCCAGTATCCAACTCTCCTTAATTTATTATAGTACCTACATTTTGAATGTTGAGAGTACGGTCTCACTTTTTACAGTTCTCAACAAGTATGTATTTCAGAATTTTTGAATGTCTACTAAGAGCCCAGCAAGCCACCTCGAGGGTGAGGGGTCACTTATTTTCCCTGTATCACTTTAAATCCCGATTTGGTATCTTGTAAAATTTGCTTTGGATTCTAAAAAATACTGATCACAAGAAGGAGGTGAATTGTTGCCTTCCATTTTGAGAGTTCTTATTAACTAATCTATCGTTAGCACTGCATATGCATGAAGCTAAGGATTGAAAGTAGCCACTTAATGATCCAATAGGTACTATTATTTATAAAAAATCAAAAGGGATTTGAAAGATTGAGAACTAAAACCATTGCATAATGAATCTAGATAAACATATGGAAATGCGTTAGTACGCTATCCATCACTCACCGTGGATTGCTGCAATGCGATGCAAAAAGTGTCGCTCATTAGTCATCGGATATAACTGATTCAATCTCAAAGTTTCGCAAAGAATATGGTGAGCCTACGCTAGAAACCATTGAGTAACGTCGATGAAAACATCCAACCTCGACGTTGAGGTCGAGGATACAATTTATTACCTCATCATCACCTAATTATGAGTCACGAACAAACGTGGTGATGAGCTGCTTCGACAGCTGCATAAAATTACGACGACTGCATCACAAATTCATAAGCAACAAAGGCCTCAATAGCAACATTCTGGGTGATAATAAGATTACTGCCGACGGGTAAATTTCCTCTCCAGTCATTCTCAGTTCCATTGTCTCTTACGCTCTTTCAACATGACACATTAAAGCAAAACCTCACTACCACAGGTGCAGTACACAAAGCCAATGTCCAAAGAAATATATTTTCAGAAAAAATTCTTACAATGACGTAAGCCACAAATTACTCCTTCCGTATTTAGTAGACTTTTCACGTAAAACGGGATAGTATAAGGTGAAAATCTCTAAAAAAAATAGGCAGGAGTCTCAAAAATTACAATTCATTTCCAACCAACTGAAAAAAAAAGATTTTAGGTATAGCATGGAAAGAATTTCTCGTCGGAGTACAAGAAAAAATAGGAATAAATAAATGCAAAGGTAGGCCTCGTATCAGATATATGGAGCAAGAAGTCAAGGATGTGAAAGAGATGAATTATGTTACTATGAAGAAGCTAGCTGATAGAGAGTCGAGTGGAGAGCTACGTCAAGCCAAACTTAGGATTGTTATATTGGCGAAAACCTAAAAATTAAATAGAGTTGTATTTTAGGTGAAAAAACATTGCGAGACCTCACAAAGATTTCAGGAGAACGGATACCAGGGAAAGCGTTAAACACCGATGAGAGATTTATGATCCGAAGAGTCTTATGCGGGGATTTCCCTTCATTTTCCTGCCACTCATTTAGCTTCAAAAATAGATATCTATATTGCAAAAACATAGGATAAGTTGAACACTATGGAGGAGATGGAGAAGGAGCAAATATGTAATTACTGAATGCGGTGCAAGA
Source organism: Platycnemis pennipes (assembly GCA_933228895.1). Lineage (NCBI taxonomy): Eukaryota > Metazoa > Arthropoda > Insecta > Odonata > Platycnemididae > Platycnemis > Platycnemis pennipes. The sequence goes on along the minus strand of OW121854.1, from coordinate 117,337,354 downwards.
TGCATAAAGAGAACTATATAGAATGAAATCGCGAACACGGCAGAAAAATTGAATATTTGTACATTTCATGAACTGAATCTGAAAATGTAATATTTACTTTAATAACACAGAAAGAAAAACACGAGCCAAATCCACAAAAATAAACTTTACTACGACCCGGGTTTCACTTTATTACAGCATAGTCAGGTAGCGTATATCAAAGATGCACCAACATATATATGAAAGAACCGAAATGGGTTCGTGTTTTTCTTTGTGTTATCATGTTTCGCTTCCACTCCATATCGCCTGAATCTTCAGAATTTACTTTAATATTGAATATTATTATATGCATATAAAACACTGCAGCATCGAGACTTCAAGATGAAAGTAAAATATAGTTCAGATTTTGATTATGAGCTTTGCATTATATACACCCAATTCCTTAAGTTAGAGGAAATAAAATAAGATCAAGTTGGATATTTTTGTAACTTTTTTTTATAGAACAGGTAGAATAACTAAAAAGGAGCATGATAGAATTGTACACAGGGAGAGGGGAGGACAAAGTTCGAGATGATATAAATAGGGGAATGGGATGGGAGATATGTCAAGCGATAAGGGATTGCGGGGGGATCGGGTTGGTGTGGTGACTAGAGTACTGGCCTCCCGAGGGCCCGGGTTCGATTCCCAACAGTCGCGGATTTTTCAGTGGAAAACCGGTCCCCACTTGAGTGCCTAGTAGAGGGTATTTCAAGTTCAGTACTCCGTCCGTCGGATGGGACGTTAAGCCGTGGTCCCCTTGGCGCCTTTCGTTAAGAGTATGCCGACGCCGGGTTTCTCTCCACCCTTCCTCCGTTCCCTGAAAACTCCTACCATTCACCCATTCACCCATCCATCCTAAATGGCGAAAATGACCTCAGCTGTCGGTCGCCTCCCTTGCATAACTAACCAAGTATTGCGGATGGTTGTGATTTGAAAGAGCATGTCAGAAAAAGAGGTATGTAATGTCAGAAAAAAAATAATCATATAGAAAAGAAATTTAGAATGACGACACTAGTAAAAATGTTCTTTTCAATGTAATGGTGAATCAAAACGTTATGTACATGACATAAATATCAATTTAGGAAACCTTTGCATCGGTACTGGTTTCATCTATATCTATATTTACGTAGCACCATGCAATCCACCACGAGGGTGAGAGAGGCAGGGAGTGAAGATCACCAAACATGCACAAATGAAATAAAACTGAGAGCTACAACGCATGAGAATACATGGGGATTACATGGAAATAATTTAAATATAAGAGTCAAGGGCGACTACAATGCCAGAATGTACAAAATAATGAGGGTGGTTACAACGGCATTTCTGAACTTATATTCATCTGTATTTTCCCAGCATGTATGAGTTAGTAATGTCAATGCACTACAGACTAACAATATTTAATCTACCTATCCCTCAACTATGCTGCATATTATGCTATTATTGGCACGCGGGTAAAATCACATTTTAAATTTATCGGAATGACAATCTATCCCTCTAATCTTGTTCATCTATTCAAATCCGGCATATTACGCAGGGGTTCTTGATATATATTTAAATTATTCAGTAAAACAATCCGTTGTAAACTTCTGCAGGAGATTTAACTGGCACTTTAACACATGATTCCATAATAATTCCGAAACTAATTCTCCTATTAATGTTGATACACTACTAAACCTATCGTAACACCTTTCAACAATTGTGCTAGCTGCTCTACGCTGCACCATGTCTAGTTCTCTCATCAAAATTAATTCATTCGGATCCCATACACTGGCTGCATGATATAGGTGGGGATTAACTTCAAGGAACTTCAAGGAAAGGAGGATGGATGGTAGTATATTAGCCTGTTCATGAATAATTACTATGTTCATTAAATATTTTTAAAATTGTAAATAGAGTAGATTAGAATATACCATCTTGTCCTTTTCAATCCTTACATCAAATTCATGTTTGGTCTGAATTCCTCCCCTGCCACTCACCATTATGGTGGCTTGTAAAGTATTATGTAGATGTAGAGGTATCCATGAGCCACCGCAATTGGGCTTAATCCAGGTACTTGATTGATGCAATGGATAAAGTAGACGAAGTTAGCAGTAGTAAAACAACACGATGAATAACCGAATTCTGTTGGTTGTTTACCTTTCCTCCACCGCACTCAAAGTTGAGTTTTAAGTTTGGCCCTTGCAGCCGTGAGTTGCTGTTTGCTGCAAAGGAAGTAATAACTTTCTTCCAGGATACTAGAAATGAAAGTTCCTCGCAACGCCGCGGATCTGACTTTCTTCAGTCACCCCTAATATCCTCAGAAGCCAATGTCCCAGGGATCTTGCTTTCACATTTTAAGTCGCAAAGGGGAAAGAAAATCATCGTGAAAGCATAGACGATAATTTAGGTTAATGAACATCTTCCGCTGCAACGCTCCTTCCGCGCAAAACAACTCAATCGGAGTTGGAAAAAATAAAGAATAACAAGAGACTGCGCTAATACGAACGCACCGAGCATGTGGTGAAGGACCTGAGCGGGTCATTACTCCCTCAGGGGAAAGACAAGAAGAACGGGAACAAATCGCCATCAGTATCTCTCTCACCCTTGGCTCATATTCCATGAGAATTATGTAGTGGTGTCCAATTCGATGGCAGTCACAATTGCAGCATAATTGCGTTTGCACTCACGAATGCTGAAAGCAAGCACCTCTGTAAAAGTACTGAGAGGGAATTCAAAAGCACGTAATAGCTCTAAATATCAAATACACAGAGGTGTTGTGTAACTACATTGGAAAGAGACTACATTCACTATCGCTGTCTGACCAATAGATCAGTGGCTGGGTAACCATTGGTTTGAAACATTGACACCTCTGATCCAGAGCAATCGCTTTCATAAATGAAATCATTCGAATATACGTGTGCAAAGGATAACAGCTAGATTTGTTAAAGGCCGTTATGATAATTGGATTAGCGTTACGAGTTTGATAGAAATACGAGAATGGGAATTACTATCGGAAGGCAGGTTAAAATGTAGGTTAAACCTTTAAAGTAAATTCGAAGGTGATTTGTTTATAGTTGACGTTATATATATATTAAGAAGCCCTGAATATTCTGCTAGGTTTCATCAGATTAAAAAAATTAGAGAGATAGATTTTCGTACCGATACATATAAAATGTCATTTTTCCAGCGCACCATAAGAGCGCACAATAGGCAGTGTAGCAAAGGGGTAGGTGAAATATTGTTAGAGTAGTCAGTAGTGCATGATGCATGTATTAACAACCAATTCCCTTTATTTCTATGTAGATACTAACTATCTAGCTGTATGTGACCCTATTATCTAGCATGTTTCCATGTAGTAGCCTAGTTGCAGGTCACTAGTGCATGTTTGATTATCTTTACCTCATGACATACACCCTCGTGGTGGTCCGCTGCGTATTACGTAGATGTAGATGCACAAATTGTATCTTCAAGACTGTGCTCGCGAGAAAATCTCATACCAATGAATAGGTAATACTTTGCTCTCCCCTTTACTTCTTCCTCCGAAAAAGAAAGATATACCAGATTGCTGAGCGCGCAAAAGTCAAAAGGATTATTTAAGAGGATTCATCAATAGGGAACCCTTTCAGTTTCTTGACGGTGTTAAATAGTCATAAATAGCGCTCGAAATATAACGATATTCAATTTGGAGGCGGAAATTCACATCGCTGTCGTTTTAATTACTGACCCAGCATCATATGGTGTATGAATATGTAAGTTACGTGAATCTATTTCTCCAAATTCGTGAAGAAATATTCTAACGTTCATTTGGAGAGACTTTACACTGCAGAAGGAATCAATGAAAAAAGGTGTTTTCTATGTATTTCAAAACTTGAGGACTTCATGGACATTACTAACCGATAGATAAGAAGTGTGAAATAGGCATTATAATGAATACAATGGGTTGACTAAGCATTAAATAGAGGTATAATGACATGTCGGTGACATTTAATTACCTCTTTAAGCGAGCCTACCTTCGCTAAACTTATCACAACCGAAGCAAATCCGATAGTTGGAAAGATAATTTTGATTGAGTTTTTTTCTAAATGACACCTAAGATGTTGATAAGGCAGCTAACATGTCCTGGTCGCATAAAGAAAACCTTAATATTGCGCGAGGGTAGAGAATGATAGCGGTGATAAAGAGATCGCACACAGCGTATGACTGCAGGGATTGGCAATGCTTAGCGATAGGTAAGAGCGGTAATGAAAGCCGCCACAGCGATGATATTCATATAGACCCTAATAAAGGGCTCCATTGCTGACCTTTACGAGGCTAATTGAAAGCCAATTGTTTATCAACCAATTAAAATTAGGACTCCCAACCACTAACTTTCAACACAGAGGAAAGATAAAAAAATGCGCGAGAGAGAAAGAGAGAAACAGTCTATTTCCTAGCCTAACGTCTCAAAAAATGACGCGTGCATCCCTTTCATTTGCATCTCGGGGAATGATATTCCTCGGGTGGCCGATCGTGAATGGATCCCAACAGGAGCGTCTCCCGAGACGTGGGAATTCAACGAAAGGAAAAGGAAACATCCATCAGATCGGAAGGGCAGAGTTCCCTTTGCGTCGGAAATTGCGCAACGTGAGTTTCGCTGGATATGATGTCCTTTTCACTATTGTGTGTGAGCCCTGGAGAATTAGAGCGGCGGTTTCGTGTGATTACTCAAGCCCCTAGGGGGATCCCACTCGCTGTCAGCGAAAGGGGCAACAACCACTGGAAACGGGAAGGGAAGGGATTTTCTAGAAATGGAAGCGCGAACGTCAATTCAAGACCTGGTTCCTGTGCGTTCTAAAATAATTCACTCTTCAGATGTTCTATACCACTGTACTAACAACGACAAGGCCATGTATCTGCCGTAACATCATGCATTCAGTTAAACTGATAATATTATTTAAACTAAAATATATTGGGTTATATGCTATTCGATCATGCTTCATTGACAGATTAGGGCATTTTCCAGATTGAGCATTTTACCACATCAGGGTGAATTGTATTTCGTGCAATCGGAAATTTTATAAATTATTCCATGAGGTGCTACTAATAATGCACCAATTTTTTTCAACAAGTATATTCCGTAGTAATGGTATTCTTCATTGCATGATTTACCATCTAAACCCTGAAGCACAACGGTACAAAAAGTGATGAAACAAGCGCAAAAAACACCGTTATGAGAAAGTATTTTTTGTATTAAAATGAATAGAGAATATTTGCTTTAGAACGGAATGCCTAACCTCGGATATATTACGGAGTGTTGTATGCAGATATATTGACCCTGTTCAGATCCTGCATGCATATACATCTGTAGCGTTGGCAGCGCTGAATGAAATGCTGTTTTCACGTTGAGTATCGATGTTTATTATTACAACTCTTCATACAGTACAGTGAGTGGCAGGTGAAGCGGCTTTTATGCATGTGGCGAGGAAGGCGGAAGCGCCTGAAAGCCACACCAGAATTCTATAGAACAATCAAGTAATGTCTCACAAGAATCGGAAAAAATATTCGCCGGCACCGAGACCCGAACGCGGGCCGCCCGGATTGGAGGCGGAGTGGATCCACTTGGATAACGTGGCAGCTGCAGTGGCGAAACGCGAAGCATAGCCACACATCTCAGGACTTCAACAATAAATAAAATTAAATTCTATCTAAAGCAAAAAAATGTAAATACTCGTAATATTCTAGTCAATAATAACGCAGGCAGTAGATTATGAAATTTGTTAATGATACAAGAATAGAAAATCTGGAGTCACTTTATGAACGCTGCCATACAGGAAAATTTATTTGCCTAGACTTTTCTTATTAAATAGGACGTTACTCTTAAACTAATCAACTTACCGATATTTATAGACACGGCAACGACAGTGTTTGCTGCTTAGTTGGCCTCATTCACTATCGGCATCAGAAATGCTATGGTCTCCAACAGTTCAACGCTCAAGAAACCAGATGATCATATTGAGCGAGCCATTGGAATCATATAGGTAAATAGCCTATCTGAAACGCCCAACGGAAAGGCAATCAAACTACACGTATATGTCAACTCTACACAAATTGATTAAATAAGTTTTATAATCACCCTTATCGGACAGTATTTTTTTATTAAAATCGATAGCGATTATTTGCTTTCAGAGGGAATACTCTAGGATATCTCCGATACATTCAATTTATTTTATCTTTCACAACAGAGCTCTTAAGCAAACAGCTCACTGGCAGCTTCAAGTTTCTTTCGGTTGAGGACCTTGGTCATTCAACTGTACAAGAGGAGACTTCTACATTTGACGAGTAAGGACCTGCAACGCCGACCGTCGCTAGGAGAAATTTTATAAGATGCCCATTAGGGCTAAAACGCTCCACTTTACGTTCGTTATTCCCCGTGACGCAGTGGGAAATCAAATTCTCCGCGGCGATTATCTTCATTTGACATCCTTCCGTTTAATGCTCTTGACCGTTAAGCCGCAGCTGATAATTCAGACGCGTGCGTGACCCACCTCACAGAGCTCTCGGCAGGAAACAGAAGTGGATTAGAAGTTTCTAAAAAACCAGAAAACATTCGCTCTCATCTGGATGGTTTCCCTGCCGTACATAAGTCACTGTTCGGCAATTCAAAATACGGAATGCGGCATTGACAAGTCGGAACATGAATTTATGCGATACCCAATATGGAGAACGGGAACAGTTAAGTTAATACCAGTAGTAATTGCGTGAGTTTTTTTTTAGAGTTACTGTCTCCCTTCTACCGCTTACGTAGAATCCCTACAGAGAATCAAATAGGTGCACAGATTCAAACTGCAAAGGTGACATTACTTATCAGTGTGACGTTGAGAACTGTGTTGAGTCTGAAAATGTCTGTGCCATATTCAGAATCTCAACTAACTACAATCTCACTTCTACTGCTTCCGTCATAAAATCTCTATTATGAGTACAAAAGGGTAAAAAGATTCTCCTTAATATGGTTATAGTGTGGTATACAGCTTGATAATACCAGCAATGCAAGTTGAAACTGCACACCAATTTGACTAGTAGTAGTGATTTTAGGAAGTAATCAGAGGAAGCGAGACTATTGTTGAATTTATGAATATGGTCCTCGAACTAATTAAGTTACATCGCATTGCCTAACCTTATTTAATACTTATCCTAATGCTAATAAAAATAGACCACTCATTTCATAGGCGAGATTCAAACCCGCGACCTTTGGAACGGCAATTAAATTCGTCAAGTGCGGTCAAAACAGTATGTTTCTGTATAATGTGGTCAAGGGACAAACATAATGGAACAGGATTCGGCTGAATGAAATGTGAGCGAGAAATTGATCAAAGCGCTAATGGGATGGACGAATACATTCCAACAACTGAGCAGTAAAACCTTTGCCCACATGCTTCGTTAGAAGAGCCACTGGTCGTTAATAAACCTAAAAATGGGTACAAATTATTCTTTCACGTTCTTGAAAGGTGTGTTTTTTGCGTCTGCAAATGCGATGGTATGACTAAAAATCAGGACTTGACTCTATTCATATGCTTCAATTGACAGATTATTTTCTTATAATCAGCCAAAAAGTTGAGGCTTGGCAAGCAGAAGGCCGCGATACACACCCGCAACTAATACTAATAATAATGCCTACCCTTGTATTAGTAGGCTTGGGGTATAGGTACTTCAGCGGCCAAGGCTATATCGCACCATCTAGTTCACCAATTGGTAGCTTTATTTCTATGAATAGTTCTTGAGGAAAGAGTGGAATAAGGAAGTAATTCATCAAAACGTATATCTGGAGCATCTTTCTATACGGCAGTGAGGCTTGGACGATGACAGCAGCGGAGAAGAAGAGGGTGGAAGCATTCGAAATATGGTGCTTGCCGAAGAACGATGAAGATAAAATGGATCGACCGAGTGACAAATGAAGAAGTCCTAAGAAGAGTGGGAGAAAAGAGAAGTGTGCTGAAAACTATAAAAAGAAGACGGGACAACTTAATCGGCCACATTTTAAGACACGATGTCCTGATGAAGACAATCGTCGATTGAAAAGTGAACGGGAAGGATGGAGAAGGCAGGCCTCGTATGAGTTACATAGAACAGGTCGTAAAGGACGTGAAAGAGAGAAACTACATTAATATGAAAAGGTGGGCCGATATAAGAATCGAGTGGAGGGCTGCGTCAAACCAATCCTAGGATTGTTGACCCTTGATGATGATGATGAGTTCTTGAGGATTTAATACATGTCAAAAAATGAGCTGGTTCGTAAAGAACAACAACGGTTGGCAACACGCCGGCCTGAGAACCTGAAGTTACGGATTCGAATCTTTTAACCGGCATGAAAGTGGTATTTGTATTAGTTTTACGCTACGTTTGGATCCTGTTGTATTACTTGGCAGTTGAAGTGCTTAATCTTAAATCTGAAACTGCTAAAACTAAAAAAAATTGTCACGGAGTTTAGAAGTGATACCTGACTGAACGCTCAGCACGAACTAGATTGATACTTGCATTCAAATACGCTACGTACAAGGTGAGCCTAACCGTGAGAAAAGAAAATTACGCTGCTTCGCAGGCGGCTGGATCATTATTAGGGACTGACGGAGAGCAAACGACTTCAGGAGGACACAATAACCAAGCCTGCGATCGCGGTAGGAGCTGACGCTCATTTTGACGATAAACCCCTAAGTTATCGGCAGGAGCATATCTGTGTGTACGCCTCCCTCTCGTTCATCAAAGCAAGGCTCTGAGGAGACTCGGTCGGTATCCAGCCAAGAGGCACGTCAAAATGCCACCACAGGCGCCGAAAACGAAGTACAAAGAGGGGGGATGGAGAGGAACTAACTTATCTTTCCTCCCCGCCCCCCGACCTCCCTCACCCCCTTCGTATTTGCGACCAGATGCCTCCATTAAATCGCACTCCCCGTGAGGACCGAGCGAGGGAACTCCTCCTCTCAGGTATTTTAGGACAAATGCTCGACAAGCAATTCAAGAGGGACGCAACCCTCCTCCCCCGATCCTCAAAATCCTCCCCTCTCCTCCGCCCCTCGAACGTTAACACTTAATAATTCCCGAGCTCAGACGGAAACACACGCACGTGAATATCTTTTCCCACAGGGTGCACGCGCATAAAAAAAGGGCCACGCGGTCGTTAAACTTCGAAATCAATACCCGGGCCCAGTGTGTACATACACGCACCTTTTTCCCACGTAATATTTTTTCCTGCCGAGGAATATTCATGCCTCGAAGCGGGGGATGGGGTACTGCCGCGGAGTTGGCCCTTGCTTACCTTCCGCCCGACAATGGGGTGAATGGGGCCTTTCTGGGATGGACCTCCTCCTCGGGAACATTAGTTTAATCGACCGAAGGAGTTTCTTTCCTCCCGACCCTGCGAGCTCGTGCTTCGCCTCATCTCCTTTATTTATTTTTTCACGAGGCGACGGGCTCCAAAACCTACGCACCGCTCCGCAATGCCTCCCAATCGACGGCACATGCATTCGTGAGCCCGCAGGGGTAGGGTTAACAGGCCGCGCTGTCTTCGCCCCCTTGCGACACCCTCGCCGTATATCACATCAAAACCCCACCGCCCTGGACGGATTCACGTGGACCCCCCTCGGAGGGCGTTTTGGTCCGATCGAGGACCGCCGACCACAATGGAGTCGGCTGAAGGATCCTCGGAAGGGCGTTGGCAGGGACGGTTTGACCTCCCCAAGGGCACGGGGGAGGGCAGGGGAAAACACGGGATGGTGGGGGACACCCTGACCCTTGTTGGGTCGCTGCACGCGTTGCAGTTGTCGCTACTGGTTGATGGATGGCGCCGCACTTGCTGGACTGATCGAGCGCCGTACCTATTTGCCCCCCGAAGAATGCATGTCCAACCCGCGCCACAAACAAGGATAATTTCCACACACCTCGTGAAATACTGCTGAGCAAGCTGTTGGAGCCACAGATTCCGACTGACTCTCGTCGGTAGGGCTGTGTGATACCACGATATATCGTCGACGATACTCGATATGCTCTTGATATCGGGAGTCGATATTTCGAAACGCGATATCACGATATGTCGAGTTCCCGATATGTCGATATCCGATACCCCTATATGTCGATATCCCGATATGTCGATATCCCGATATGACGATATCCCGATATGACGATATCCGATATCCCGATATGTCGATATCCCGATATGACGATATCCCGATATGACGATATCCCGATATAGCGATATCCCGATTTATCAATATCCCGATATGTCGATATCCAGATTGTCGATATCCCGACATGTCCATATCACGATATTTCCTATTTTGTCGCGAAACCGATATATCGGCGAATCCGCGATATCAGAATGATTCGCCGTCGGACATTCAAAACAGCATATTGCACAGCCCTACTCGTCGGAGAATGCGAAGAGATAGGGAGAGAGCGTGCCACGAATTTGTAAAAGAAAGTTCGAGTAGGACTAGTGTCTGCTGCGCTATAATTAGAATTACGTAGGTAGGCCGGGAAAATAGCCACCATCGTTAGTCAGTAATCGCGAGATTGGTTTGACGCAGCTCTCCACTGAGTTCTTCTATCAGCTAGTCTCTTTTCATATTTACGAATGTCTTCACTTTCACATCAATCATCACTTGTTCTTGATGTCTCATGCGTGGTCTTCCTTTGCGTTCTGCCCGTCCACTTGTTCATCAACGATCATCTTCATCAGGCCATCATGTCTCATTACGTGGCCGATTAGTTTGTCTCGTCTTATTCTTAGGGTATTCAGGATATAACTCTTTTCTCCCACTCTACTTCGGACTTCCTTGTTACTTACTCGGTCGATCCATTTAATCTTCATCGTTCTTCCAAAGCACCACATTTCGGATTTTTCCACCCTTCTCTTCGCCGCTGCTTCCATCGTCAATGCCTCACTGCCATAAAGAAACATGCTCCAGATACGTTCTGGTGAATCGTTTCCTTACTTCTACGATGGGAAAATGGTAGGAAGGCATAATCTGGATTAGGTCTGACTAGTACTATCCCGAGTTCTACTATACTATACTACTAAATACTACCAAATTATAACTATGGTTCCAATATTAGAAGGATAGAGAGAAGAAAAGCGTTTACAAAAAAGGCGGGGGGGTAACTGAAGAGGGTTTAACCCATTGGAGGTTCCACCGTGACTCTGCGATTCAAAATCCTGTAAAAGCACTATGTTATTTAATGAATAAATACCGATCCAGAAAAACACCTATATGGAAAATCATTTATAGGGTGATAACACATACACAATAATTGTATGAGTAAGCTATTATATAGCACGTTGTAGTAGCATTCTATTTTTTACAAGCCCTTCTAACTCATTTTGACTTCGGAACATGAATGACGTGTTGTTGCCACGTTTAATTTACAAAATGAGAATACATTCTTAATCCCGCTAATACGTATTCTAAAATAGGTTAAATATTTTCTTATTTAGTTTTAAACTATTCCCTTCCAAATACCACCTTTATTTTGATTTTTATTAATATTGATATTTTTAAAACTGCTTGGCAACAATGACGATGCTACCATTTGGAAGAATTTGCATTGATTACACCATGTCAATAACTACAATAATATTTAAGTTACATAAAAAATATAAGAAGTACCTTGGTAAGGTATATTCCTTAATTAAGTTAGTAAATAGGCTTGTAAGCACGTTCCGACACAAGTACCGTTGCCAATAATAACAACATACCGTAGCGCCACTTTCATGTTATCACAGATTCATTCATGTATCATTCACAGATTTTTTCATTTATTGTCGTTAATGAATAATTAATACTCACTTAATGCAAAAAAATCCATGATATGGGCTGTAAAATGTTTTTAATCGGTTAAAAATAAATACAAAATATGATTTCAATAAAAAATAGTGAAATAAGTGGTAAAAAAGGAGTAAAAGATACTAAGCCAACGGGTTAATCGGACAAATGTTTTATACAAAGAAGGATAAAACCCTAACTGTACGGAGGAAAGACAATGTAATTGTGAAAGGGAATGAGAACAGGCTAGAGATTTTTAGACATAGGTGAGGTGAAGAATGGGGAATGCACGAACGCGAATGACAGAAAGCGAGCGAAGAAGAGTTTTAATTATAGAGCGGAAGAAAGAACAATGACGGAAGAAATTGGAAGTAGACAGCAGAAGCAGACGGAGCAACTACTTTGAGTTGATGGAATATGAAGTGAAATCGGATCTACTCGTAGTTCATGCAATGAGTGACTGCGTGAAAAATTAGGCTCGGGAGAGAAAAGTAAAAAAATGACTGTTTAAGAATGATAGGAAACATGGAAGGTAATTTAGGAGGGAAAGGGCCGCCCAAGACCTAATGACATTGATGGGATAGAGGGAAGATGATGATGCAATGGATCCACCCACACTGATATGAGAAAAAACTCATTGGCCCGTCCCTCTCCGTGAGAGAGAGATAGATTCCTTTCACGAGGGAAAATGTCGCATGGGAGAGAGAAACAGATTCCCACACGCTTTTCCTGCTGCAGTCGGGGCGATATTGTGAGATTTAGTTTCCCATAAGCTCCTAAAAATCCCTTTTTCATACCCATGAACTGCCCTTCTCAAACAGAATGATATCGGATCCAGTCTCAAAATATCTTCTTTCCTGTCCGACATATCGAAGGCCATTTACATTTGCCTACTATCAACTAAGCAACTAAAAACAACACATATTTTAGGTGGATAGACTGTGAGAAGGAAGTGATGAAAAAAGGACTCCATGTCAGTTGGTTAAAAGAATACTTTTTTCTTCCCCGAATAATTGGCTCCGAAAAAATTAAAAATATGACCTATGGGCTGATAGACCATGGTTTTATTTGATCTCCCTATTCGGATCCCACCTTAAAAATATACATGACTGCCAAATATTCCTGGATTCCAAAATTACAGGCTAAGTACTGCTATTCCCATTCGTTCTGTGCTCTAACAAAGAAAAAAGTCATGTTGGTTATGACGGGTGAAGCGTAAGCTATCGTCAACTGTTGGGGTGTCACAATACTGTTTTAGGAACCTGTTACTGAGGTGCAAGTTGGTCGTAATTACTACAGGAGCAAAATATTCCTAATACACTGTTTTCTAACTACCTATTGACAAGCTGAAAGTCATTTTGGTGAAGAAATAAGGTGCAGCTCTCACATTTTGGATTCTACCGAGAATCGTACTTCATACCTAACCGTGTATGTTGCTACTAAATCTGAGTGCAAAACATTGTAGCAATTGAGCATAAATAAAAAATAATTAGCATAGGGAGTTAGCATTACAATAAAAATGATTAGGCGAACGACGTATAATTCGAGGAAGGGTAGGTAAAATTACGAGCTATTTTTTTTCGCAATTTGGAAATGAGAAATTTAGTCTATTACAAAAAATAGTGAAACATTGCTGCTGCCTGTTCCTCGACGGTTTTAGTATTTGGTTTGACAAAAAGTTAATAATTTAATTAAAACTTAATTAATTCATTGAAATAAACGTACAAGTAAAACATGCCGTTTTGCTATTTTAATCGCAGGCAAAAATGATCAGATGACCCCAAGTTCACCGTATAAGCGAGGCATAACAATCACTCAGAAGTAGACTACTATCATTTACTATTCTATTGATTTCTGTCATTGTGGCGAGTTATGCACCACCCTATGAGACTTCTTCCTCAAGTGTCGTAAACGCTCTCGTCCATAAACGATTTCTCTCTTCCGATTAATCAGAGGATCCTTGGCGTAAATGAGAGTTAACTGAGAGGATTGAGGGAGAAATCTCCTGTTGGAATCTTCACCAGAAAGGTGTAAGGTAGTCCCTAGAAAATTAAACCCTCATTTGCCCTATACTATATATTTCATTTACATTTTCTATATATGTCATCAAGGTGAAAGAATATTTTGCAAAAATAGGATGAAGAGTTGCTGCTTCCAGATACATTGACTTTGTTGGGTTAGTTGTCGTTAGGTTGATGACCTCATCGAGTAAGCCGAGGACGAATTTCGGTGAGTTCATAACCGTCCCTACCAGTGGGTAGTCTGAAGTTTGTCGCCTATTTCCCTCCCTCCCCGTTCAACGACGGATAGTAATTCAATGATCATCAACTCCATCCACGTGGCTCTTCGCAAGGCGACGAAGGTGGATGGATGAGATCAACCGCCCCCGCCTGACGGGAGGTGGGAGGAAGGGAGAGGTTTCCCCTAACTTCTGGGAAGCCCTTCCACGCCATTGTTCCAGACCCTTGGGGCATGTGTGCCTTAACCATGCCATTATAAACGAGAGATTCCTTGTATTCGAAAATGTTTTATCATAACGTTTATCATTCATGCATTTTTGTTTTGTATAGAACGAAATATGCGCGCTGTAGAAGACTGTGTTGTATGGTATGCCATTTATGTGCAATAGTTAAGTTATTAAAAGGCCTATGTGAAATAAAGACATTAGCATTTTACAGCCTTTGAATTGTAACTGATGGCCAGGTGCAGTGGACTTTTATTGTAGTTAAAAGCAACAAGATAGTACTATTCCGTCGTTTACTATCCATTCGACGCATTTCAGCAGCTAGGCGATCATCAGGTACATCTATACCGTATAATAAACAGTTTAATAGTGCTATTAATCTACTTTGCTACCTTTATCCTTTAAATTGTTCATAAATTTACACTTTTACACTAATTGAGTAACTATAGTCATGGAAATGTTCAATATCATTAATTATTGACTCTGTCAAGAATTTTACCAGTGACGGATAAAAGGAAGACGTTTCCTATAAATCCACAGATTTTTATTCTTCCCAATGGGTTTCAACAATCATAGGTCATTTTCAAGGAAAATCAAACCAATGAAAGCTGTGAACATCTCATACACCACAAAGAGTGAGGAGGAGGGAGACGGGGTGAGATATGACTTTTAGGAAGGAAGTGGGGATTTTCTTTGGGCGTACAGCATTAGGAAATAACTTATTCGACCGCTACCTACGGGCTTTTGAGACCCTCTACGATGTAATTTCACCCCGCTACTTTGGAATTCGCAGTCGATAGCATCATTCCGCCGCAATCAAGGAGAGAAATATCCTAATGCGGTGCAACTCGGTTCTATCACGTGAGCAGTCAGAGTGAGCGATGAGAAAGCTAGGATTTATAAAAAGAGTATGCAATGCATACTCTTCCTCCGCTCCCCACCATAAAGAATCATCCCATACCCTTTACCTAGTCATAATTAGGAAGAGGGCAGGGAATCGCTTAGTAAGGATTTAGATGCAATTCAAGAGTGGTGCGGCAAATGGCAGTTAGGATTTAACCTTAAAAAGTGTGTAGCTATTAATTTTTGGAGGAAGAATAATTAGATAGAGCGATCCTATAAAATTAGTAACGCGAAGATCGAGAGTGTAGAAACCATAAGGTATTTAGGTGTAACAATCACTAAAGATTTATCGTGGGGTAGACACATCCCGGAAATATGCGGCCGAGCGAAGAAAAAGCTAGGATTTATAAAAAGGGTACTAAGGAAATGTGTTGAGAAGACAAAAGAGCGATGTTACTTTTCACTAGTTAGGCCCCACCTTGAGTATGTAGCCAGTGTATGGGATCCGAATGAATTAAGTTCGATCAGAGAACTAGACAGTGTGCAGCGTAGAGCAGCTAGGTTCGTTAAAAGGGGTTACGATAGGTTTAGTGTTTCAGAATTAATACAAGAATTAGGGTGGGAGTCATTATCAGAGCGTAGGTTAAGGTACAGATTAAAATATTAGAGAAATTTCAATCGGATAGCTTTACTGAAGATGTTAGGCACATATTAAAAACACCAGCGTATCATGCTAGATTCGACCAGATAAATAAGATTAGAGAGATAGATTGTCGTACTGATAGGTACAAAATGGCATTTTTCCCCCGTAGGGATAGGTAGGGGAAATATTTTAGAGTAGTCTATAGTGCATGATGCATTTATTAATCCCTTAAATACTATAAATACTAACAATCTAGTTGCATGAGACCCTATAGTTGCTTCTTTGAATGTCGGCAGTGCATGCTTGGTGATCTTGGCTCCCTTCCACACACCCTTGCGGTGGCTTGCAGGGTATCGTGTAGTTGTAGATGTAGATGAAAATCTTATTCTGATGCATCAACTGGGGAACCAAGACTACGTTAATGGAAAGACGGAGAGAAAATATCCTTCCTGGGTTGGAGGGGAACGACACGGTGTGTCCCGCAGGGCTCGGGACTACGCCCACGGAATTGCACGTACGCGAGGGACCCTTTGATCCAGAGGCGCGGAAACCGGCGCCATCCAAGCGTTTGTTTGTGCACCCTAGGGCACAACACGACAGGGTGCTTCAAGCCACCTCTTAATCCCGTCCCCCACGTCTTGCGATGAATTTCTCCCTTTTCCATTCTCGAAATAACGTGGGATGCTTGCCTTGATCAATCGACTGACTACATCGCCTTCCTTCTCCTGCTGCCAGAGTGTTCCCTTCGCAGCCTTCTCGCGCGAATGCGGTCTGCAGCAAACACTTGAGAGCCCCGCGGCGAAATGGAAACAGCGAAGAGAGAGAGAGGCTGACGGTGAGCCCAGTCACACACCACCGTCCTCGGTTAATCAGAGGAAAGAGCGCCCGAATTTCCAGGGCACACTAATTAATGTTGGAAACATATTAATTGCGCCAAAGAAGGGCGCTTGAAACGTCAGGATTTAATGGTATTATAAGCTGTAACAGTAAAATCAGCGAGCGGTTAGAAGTGTAAATAAAAACTGTATGAGAAAAGGGAAGACCAAGAAAAAGACTTAATAAGTAAAGATATTCCTGAGAAAAGGAGTCAGGAGTAAGACGATAAGAATGAAACAATCAATGTATGAATGAGGTTGAGATGATAAGGAGAAGGAAGAGATAGGCATAGAATGAGAATTATCGAAGGCAGTTGACGCTGGATTCCCGTTGGAAAACTTGTTTTGGAATCCAAGATATGGCAGAGAATATTCAGTACCTACAATTCAAGATCTCATCTGCCTGAGAGATTGGAAGCTTCGACTTCTATTTTCACTATGAATGTGCTAAAGCGATTGGTGTTAATAGACGCCTCCTCAGCCACCTTAAGAATCTTATCCAATCCATTTGCCCAACTTCCCTCAATGGCGCAAATAAGTTCATCAGTCGATCAACATAATCTACCACTTCAGCTCAGAAGTACCACCCGCGTGTGCATGAAAAACCGAAGTACAGTTGCAATAGTTAATTTTTATTTCGCACTCACACACAAGACAATGCTACTAAGACAATACTACAAAGAAAGCACTTCTTCAATGTATCCTACGAGTGGAATAGGGGAAATTTGGATAAACGACTTGAGATATTTTTCTTAGATTTCTTTAAGAAGAGTCAAACTTGTTTCCTGGCAATATGCTTTCATGTGGTTTACAAGTGAATAGAATAGTTCATAATAGCGACAAAATGAAAAAGTTACTCCATATCGTATGGAAATTAGTACCTTACACTCTATAAGCTTGTGTCAAGGAGAAGGCCTGCATAAAATGTGAAAAAATTTGAAGACAAATTTGATAAAAAGTGTCCTTCGAAATAAAGATATAGAAAAATAAAAGAGCATCAAACATCGTACGAGAGAAAGGATGCTGAAAATTAGAAGGCAAACGAGTGAGAACGGAACGATTAGAGAGAAAACGAAATGCTGAGAGAGGAAAAATTTCAGAGTAAACGTGGAAGAGGGAGAAAAAGAATTCATGTTTTTAATGACATGAAGGAAGGCAGAAGATATAAGGAGTGAAAGAGGGATTCCACGAAGAGAAGGTGGAATGGTTAGAAAGGGACCGTGATGTTTCAAATAAGGCGACTGACTTGGGAGAGGATTCGAAGAGAGGAATTATCCACAAACATACTTAGTGTGGCAGAATTTATATAAGCAAGAATCATAAAAATTAAACTAGAATAAAAATATTTAGCTAGAAATCATTTAATGAATAATTGAGACATTAATGCGAGGATATCACGGCCAACCATTTAGTAAAGGAGTGAAGCACAGTGGCCGTCCAGTAGACCAACGGAGCATGGATTCATGATAGATTTAATTTCTAAACTCATGCGTTGATGTACTAGGTTCACTGTCAATGATTGGGTTTCATTTTCTATTCTCTATCAGAAATCTCCACGGAGAAAAAAAGGCCTTACCCCGGAAAAATTGCCAGCACTGGCATTGATCCCGGAACCATTAGTGGTAAAGGATGGGGTCATTAAATCTAATGGATCACGATCTGATCTCAGTGTACCTTTATGAAGCATGAGGAGAAAGCGTATCATTAGTTTCAGATGGGGTACTGTCTCTGTGCACTCGTGACTGAGGTCCTGAGAGACAGGATAACACAGTGAAATTCATGTCGGTCTAACCTTACTTGAGCGGTAAATAGAGCAGAGAAATTCAATTTTAAAAGTGATGGACCCCCAAGAGTCTGCTTTGAACCAATATCTTCATATCTTAAGTTAGTTTTAGTTTTTTTTAAAGGTTCGTCGACGGTTAAGGTCATTTTGCATCTTGTCTAAATATTTTATGAACGGGTACGTATAATCGTAAAGTCTTCTCGTGCTTTCCACCGGGTTAAATTTTTATATAACACCAACGTTTCAACGGACGACTCGTCCATCGTCTTCAGGGTGAGTGAGTACATTAAAGCCGTTGAGACGTATCTATAAACGGTTGCAACAATCAGGTTACTCCTGATTGGCCGGAAGGATCTTCGAAATTTGGATAAAAAGGAGTTCTATCCTTTTTTATTTGATTGAAATGGGAATCCACGAATTGCTAATTTTATAGCCCGTGTTAAATTTAATTTTAATTTAGCAATTCGAGGAATTCCATTTCAAATAAAATAAAAAACGATAGAAATCCTCCTTTTTACCCAAATTTCGAAGATCCTTCCCCCCATTCAGGAGTAACCTGATTGTTGTAACCGTTTATAGATATGTCTCAACGGCTTTAATTTACTCACTCATCCTGAAGACGATGGACGAGTCAACCGTTGAAACGTTAGTGTCACATAAAAATTTAACCCGGTGGAAAGACCGAGAAGACTTTCCGAAAATAATTCGGCGGGAAAGAATTAAATCATATAGTACACATTTTGTTCATTAAAAGGTAAGAATGTAAAAATGCTAAAAATACTAAAATACTAAAGCTTAAATTTAAAAAAATATAGAAGTCTCCTTCAAAAAGGAAAGTACACGATCGAACATGTTGGAGTCATTACCTAGGATCAGTCGTAGATTGCCGACTACGATCAATCGTGCAGCACGATAGACATCGCACTCCGCCAGAAGGTGCCTCACAGTGAGGGGGGAGTCGCACCAAATCACAACGGGTTGGATCTTTTCATCTACATAATACCCTGCAAGCCATCATAAAGGTGTGTGGCAGGGGGTGAATTCTCGCCAAACATGCACTACATATCATGCATAAAAAAGGATTAGTATTAATATAGGCACTAGCCTGAACTTCAATATTTAAAAAAAGATAAAAATAGCAAAGTAAGCATAAAAAAACATGCTGTTATTCGGGTTACCTTCAAGGCCTTCATACCAACATTTAGCTACCTATGCTATAAATTGATTTACTCGTATTGGATATATTTACCACTATTCATATCCCTAATTGTGCCAGGAAAAAAGGACATTTTGAATCTGTTAGTTCGGCAATCAATTTCGGCAAAACACTTGAACTAGCGCACAAAGAAGAAGAGGGGTTTGTATGCTCAATATTTACATTGCGACGCTTAACTTCCCACGTACCATCGAAAACCCGTCGCTCTCGCCATGCGAATGAGAGCGGAGTGCAGGAGGCACACTCGACTGAATGCACTCCCTCTTCACTTTCTCTTTCGCTGGTTTCCGATGCCCTCGGGGGACGTGGGAAAAAGGGAGAGAAACGGAGGGGGAAGAGAGAGAGAGGGAGGAAGGAGAGAGAAATGGGGATTGTTTAGCGCAGAAAAAACATTCCGTCTCTCCGCTTTCAGTGCTTCTTCTGTTTGTGGCGAGACTGTTGCCAAGGGGAACGGAAAAGAGGAGGGGGAAGGGCAGAGAGTGAGTGGGGGCAGGTGGGAGGTGGGGGTTCTGATACGAAGGCAAGGGTGGGCGCGGGGGCGGAGAGAGGAAGAAGAGCCCTCGGAGGCTTAATTTAAAAACATAACGACAGAGAACCCAAAGTAATCCCAGGTTCATCGAGAAGAATGCGCTCAGGGTTATCGTCTGTGTAAAGCATGACTAATGCCATATTTAACACACCAATTTCGCGATTTTGATCGCATGGAAAAGCTAAAAACATATCAATTTCGTGATTTTGGATGTGATCCCGTGCCGTGCTGAAGTGCGTGATACGAGGGAGAACCCTGGGTGAACGTTGAAGAGGACGGAAAAGGAAGTAAAACGGTATTGAGAGAGGCAGGAAGTATGAAGACCTGATTACAGGAGTATCTAACTAGGTTTGATGAGAGAACTAGACAGTGTGCAGCGTAGAGCAGCTAGGTTCGTCAAAAGGTGTTACGATAGGTTGAGTAGTGTATCAGAATTAATACAAGAATTAGGGTGGGAATCATTATCAGAGCGTAGGTTAAATTCCAGATTAAATCTATTGGAGAAATTTCAATCGGATAGCTTTACTGAAGATGTTAGGCACATATTAAAAAAACCAGCGTATTATGCTAGATTCGACCAGACAAATATGATTAGAGAGATAGATTGTCACACTGATTGATTCAAAATGGCATTTTTCCCCCGTACTATAAGAGAACAGAATAGGCAGCATAGGAAAGGGATAGGTAGAGGAAATATTTTAGAGTATTCTGTAGTGCATGATGCATGTATTAACCCCTCAAATACTATAGATACTAACAATCTAGTTGCATGAGACCCTTTAGTTGCTTGCTTGCATGTTAGTAGTGCATGCTTGGTGATCTTCACCCCCTGCCACACACCCTCGCGGTGGCTTGCAGGGTATCGTGTAGATGTAGATGTAGATGAATCTGTGAACCTGACATTATTTTCGGCAAAACTCGGGCGTAGGGCGACTATCGACAACGCCTCTTTCATCTCAGAACTACAAAAGAGCTGTCCATGAATAATAGCAGAGGCGGGAAAGGAAATGCGTTGCTTTGACTCTGTCCAACTATGCAACTACATACAAGCAGACATCAAGGACTCGCTCGGTGGCGGAATAAAGCCAGGTAAGAGGACACGCCGTGGTGGCTCGAATTGGTGAGGGAAAGATGGAGGGGGGAGATACAGAAAGGGCAAAGGATAGGTGGGAAGGAGAGGAAGGGAAAGGAGGAAGAAGAACTGCCCTCCCCTCCTCATATCATCCAACCCCCCACCCTCTATCCAATTCAAAGCTACACGGACACACCTCCCACTACCCCAGCGATGGTATCGAGAGTGTAATTTACTCGTCCCTCGGATGAAGCATTGCGTTCTCCGACTGCCCAGATTACGGACACACTTTCGGAGGGTTGCGCTTCGTTTAAGTCGACGCGGTCCAATGCTGCTTGAAGTTGTGGCACTAACCGACTTTCGTTCACACAACTACCACAAACATCAAAAACTGAGGAATATGGTATGTACACGAATGGTAACAAACATTGTGATGTACCACTAACAGTTATAAAACGGGTTAAATGCAGATGCGATAGCAGGCGATGAGAATGGAGGTGATATCTATAACACCCTGTCAGCTCAAAAGGGTAGAGCTTTCGTTTCCTCACTGGAGGGCCCAGGTTTTTACTTTGGGAAGGCCTTCAAGGCCATATGACCAGACAAACACATGCTGAGTAATTCTGCCCCACTACCCTTCTGTGTGAATATCACCTGGTGATAACCTTGGTACTAGGTGAGCTATCACCATTGATCAAACTGACCTTCGGGTGGGTCGTTGTCAGTTAGTATGGTTAATGTCAAACGATGATCCTTCGGATAGTATTCCCACAATATCATTCCGGGCTCTTTGCCCTTTGTGACCGCGGTTGGATGTAAGCAGTGGCGTGGCCAGGATGTTCTCCAGGAGGGGAGAAAAATTAATTTTTTTTTGTTAAAAATTGTTTCATTTGAATATTTGAAAATGCTAAAATTCATCATCATCATCATCGGTTAACAATACTAGGATTGACGCAGCCCTCCACTCGATTCTTCTATCGGCCAACCTCTTCATATTGACGTAGCTTCTCTCTTTTACATCCTTCACAACTTGCTCCATATACCTCATACGAGGTCTGCCTTCTCCATTCTTCCCGTTCACTTTTCCCTCGACGATTGTCTTCATCAAGTCATCGTGTCTCAAGATGTGGCCCATTAAGCTGTCCCGTCTTCTTTTTAATGTTGTCAGTAGACATCTCTTCTTTCCCACTTCTTCGTTTGTCACTCGTTCGATCCATTTTATCTTCATCATTCTTCGGTAGCACCACATTTCAAATGCTTCCAGCCTGGACTTCTCTGCTGTTGTTATTGTCCATGCTCCGCTGCCATATAGTAGAATGCTCCAGATTTATGTTCTAATGAAATGTTTCCTCACTTCAATGCTTGTATTTGCAGCTGTAAGCAGAATCTTCTTCTGGTAAAATTCCCTTTTTGCTTGGGCAATTCTACTGGCAATTTCTTTTTTACTTCGTCCATCGCTGGTTACTCGGCTTCCCAGGTAGCAGAACTCTTCCACCTCCTCGATTTTTTGTTTCCCTAGTTTAAAATTAGTCCTAGCTTCCTTTAAAAATGCTAAATCCTTCCTTTAAATGCTAAAATTAATTTCTTGAAATGCTATTCCAAACCTATCTAAATCTTTTTTCAGCACTTAGCCTACGAGAGTTTTGGCTAAATATTGAGAGAATTTCTTTCTTAAATTTATTTTTAGTTGCCAGAACCTTCTTTTTATGCACACTCATCATACAAAGACCGATGACCCGATTTTCTGTCATTGATGACCGTAACCAAGTTTTTACCCTGGGTAAGGTGCTGAAGGATCTTTCGATAGTGCACATTGTGCAGGGCTGTGCAAGTGGATAAGTAGCTCACATTTTATGGATGGGTAGAACAAATGGGCTTCTTTAACCAGTGTAGGTAGTTCTATCTCCTTCAGTTCCGCATTTGGCACATTTTGTCCTTTCCATTGGTTGTACCAAAGTCCAGCTTCGCCGAAGAAATCATTCAAATTGTAGTGACCACAAAAACTTGAAGTTTTTCTAAAAATGTCCTCATACGTCATATCAACCATTATGTGAGGGTGCAATGCAAGCAATGTGAAAATGGGCAAGTTCTCCTTCAAAAAATGCCGTTCCAGATACATTATTGAATGAATACGTACGGAATAATATAGTGATATTCTCCCAAACTCACTAGGAGTCCGTACTGGTGGAATTTCATGATGTTTCTGCTGATTAATGACTCGCGGCATACTGAAATCTGTTCCAAGATGCTCGAAGATTGTTTCAGCCTCCGCTACAACACTTCCACTTTCAACAACTGCATTTCCTCGGTGTTTTTTCATGTGTCATTCATTTAATGTGGTTAGCACACTGAAGTAAGTCCACACTTTTTGACTTTAGAGCATTTACAACCGGTTGCAGGAGTGCCGAATATTTTGCTATGAGACAAATAATATCTAAAAATTCTGATATTTTAACAGCGCTATCCGTCAAGGAGCGTATTCACTAGAAGGTGCTATAGGCTATATTGAAAAGGCTCAGGGCCCCATAGAGCCCTGTTCCCCATTATTTTAAGACCCGGGTTCGATTCCTGGCGACAATTATATGTTAACATTAGTTTAAATTGACGTTTTCAATTTTAGGAAGCGCAGGAGTTTTTTCTTTTGATCAATAAAATAACTAAATGTTAATCAATTTCTTTCATTCTTTCTGCATTTAACGGAAAATTGTTGAAAACTTCTTATTCTCAAAACCGATTTACAAATTTCCTTGAGGTTTCAGGGAAATATCTAATTTACTTTGAAGTTTACTGTTTTTTCGGTTCTTTTCCGAGCGTTGCAAGGTCTTTGACATTGTCGTCTCCGAATTGAAAACATCGTTGATGCTCAAACAGCTCGTTGTAGAGAGATGCTGTAAACGGCAGTGTGCTTCTTGCTAAGATATAGGAAGGTACTGAAGGCATTGTAGGCTATTTGTGAATCAAGGTCAGCCATATGTTTCCGCACAAAGATACGTGCTGACTGCTAGCACCCCTCACGGATTTAGAAGGTTTGCATTTGGTTAAAATGAAGAGTATTTAAATAATGCATCAGCGGTGTTCAAATTGTATTTTTTATTTCTTTATGGGTTTGTGCATTTGAACCGACCTGAGAGATGAAGAGAAGAGATGGAATGCTTTCTAAATCGTTGTTGATTGAGATAGCTTGATATTTGAGATAGTTTAACAAAAACTAGGGAATAAAATACAAAACCCAGTGGATATATGGTTCGTCCACAAGAGATGCCGTAAACTGCATTGCTCTTTCTGTGAAGATTATTGAAAGGTACTAAAAGAGATATCGCAGCTAATTCTTGAATCTAGATCGGCCATTTCATTCGAAAAAATCATACGGCCTTACTTTTCGTACTAATCCCAAATCAAGTACGTTTGCATTCGGTAAAACTGAAAGTATGTTATAATTTAGTTATACGTTAAATATACAGTAAAAAGTGTGAATATACGCAACCGAACGAAGAGTACCTGGACTAAGTAGGCTAAATATGTCCTATGTAAAAAGAATAGAATTTACTGTACTTGGAATGAAATGCATTAATACTTATCAGTATGAAGTTCGTTGACGCTACAGTCATGAAGTTCGAGAATTGAGAAAAACATAACATGCATAAAAGGCCTGAGAAAAATTTTATTGCCAAAGAGCCAAAGAGGGTGCTATCATTCCCAAAAACCCGAATCTGGCTTCACTGTCAACAATAGACAGACACCTCTGCCCCTTCCCCCCCCCCCCCCCTTCCAACCTCCTTCGTTTCTTCTGGCCTGAAATTTTCTAAATAATATTCTTATTTTTGTACAGGTCCAGCTATTAGTCCAGACAGCAATTATATGTTTACATTAGTCTAAATTATATTTATGGTTTCAATGACTTGGACTTGGAGCCATAGCTAACTCCATATCACAAGTTTGTTTTCGCCCCTTCATGAAAAAGGTTAGGATTTCTTAATACAATGTGAATTTATTACATTTCTCCCTCTCGTAAAATTTCAACGGGCACCTTCAGCTAGTAAACCTAGTAAAGCTAGTAAATTTTTCACTTGACTTAATGAGCCAGGGGGGCAAGCGCCCCACCCTGCCCCACCGTGGCTACGTCCATGGATGTAAGTAGAATATTTGGAGATGGCAATGGGGAAGATAGGTTGTTTTGTTTTAGGGTCATATTTAGAATCTCAACTATAGTGTCGCTTCTACTGCTTAGGTGGCAAAGTCTTAATATACCTAGAGTCCAATTGGTATGTAGATTCAACCCGAAAAGTTGGTATCACCACGATGTATACCACATCGAACTATGCCAAAGAGAAGATGTCTGTATACCCTTTTGAATTCGTGATACAGATTTTATGATGTTAGCAGTAGAAGTGAGACTGTAATTGCGATTCTGAAAATGGCTGGGCTACACCCAGAATCTCAACTCAGTTCTCAGCGACACGCTTAGAAGTAATGCCACATTTGCAGTTAGAATCTATACACCAATTTGACTCGTAAGGATTTCAAGACGTAAGCAGGAGAAGCGAAACTGTAGTTAAGAATCTGAATTATGGCCCTTAGGGTGAGAGATTACCTACATGAAGGGAAGGAAAGGTTAATTGTTGCTTATCTTGTGGGTAGGGAAAATAGTACGAAGAGGATGAGTCATTTTATTAAGGAAGTAACTGGTTTGAAGCGAGAGAGATCCACGCAAAACCCTGCAAGCCACCGCGAGGGTGCGTGGCAGGGGATGAAGATCACCAAACGTGCACTATTGACATGCAACCATGCTTAAGTTCGTATCACTAACTACTAACTTTGCACTACTACTAGTAGTGCAAAGATTCCGTCAATGGCACCAGACGTTCTACATGGCATAAATATAAGTACGTTAAAGGATGCTGAACTGAAATCAGGGGGTAGAAAAATGAAACTACATGTTTAGTTCCTTCATATAAATTTTTAATTTAGCAAGCTTTTTTAAATTCGCCGGTTCCGTCAAGGAGCATTTTTTCCTATTGTAAATCAAGAGGTTATTTTATTAGGGTAGGATAACTGGGTAGTTTAGGACTGATAGGTTAGTCAGTTTGGCTATGGGTAAGAGTGAGGTAGGGATTGATAAAGTCTGCTTAAGGAGGAAGAAAGTTTCTATATCTAATGACTACTACACAAGCCACCTCGAGGCTGTGAGGCAGGGGGTGGATTATCTCCATACATGCACCACATATGTGCAGAGGTTTGGAGCTGAGAGTCGCCTCTGCCAAGGCCAGCAACCATATTTTGAAAACCCCACTACGACTGGCGCCAACTTTCGCTCACGAAGCATTTTCTTGGCTGGCATCTTGCCGGCTTAAACATCAAGCATGTATTGTGAATAGGGACCCCAGGGGAGTTCAAAAACGCAAATGGAAATTTCGTACAGAGAGAAAGGAAGGGATTGGGGGGTGGGCAAAGGAAGGAGAGGAGCGTCGAAAATCTTTGCTCGGCGCCGAGAGGCGAGGAGGAGAAGCCGAAACGAAATAAAAACTGTTCAGGGTCAGCCACGAAACCAGGAGTCACGTGAGGTGAGGTAAGCCGAGGTGTTGTTGTTGGGTAGGTTGTCGTTTCTTCTTCCGCCCCGCGGGGCGAAAGGGCCACCCTCTCCTCCTCCCCCCACGTTAGACGCCCACGCCTTCATTAACGTGAGTGGAGGGAACAACTGTGAGTGGACTACCCAGCCTCCCGCCACCTTAGCGGTGGTGCATGCGGATGCAGAGTCCGGGGTTCTGTCTTTAAGGAATCCACTCTGAAACGTTATCCATCATTTGAGTAACCTCCAGCATTACGCTAATTCTTATCTTTTCTTTAATTTTATATTTTATCAACTAATTTTCCTACGTACATACTATTATATTTGAGTTATTCTTAAACACTAGCTTAACAATCAGTAGGATTTCGCAGGTTTTTCACATCCCCTTTATTGTGTGGGTGTTTTCCTGCAGTGAGTTTTTGAGTAAAGGATGTAAGCATAATAATCCTCACGTTTTTCCCACATTGTAAATTCTTTCACACACCATTTGATATGTAATATTTATATATTGTGTGTATATATTTCTTTTGTATTAATTTATCATTATTTAAATCCTATAAGCATATTCTTTACTGATATTTTTAGCCTCAGATTGTAATTGTTTTAGGTATTGACCACTATATGATTTATATATTTATTTTGACGAGGGGTTAGATGGCAGAAGGGACAGTTTTGTCTCAATCTTGCCCCAATAAAGACCTTTTATTATTATTATAATTAATTCTATGCTACACTTCGCTAATATAGATGTGACGAGCTTGAACGTGAAATTAGAAAGTTTTCACTTGTTACACTTAATTTGGAATTCGCTGCGTGTGCAGCGAAGATCGGCAAGACTTGTTAAGGGACGGTATGATAACTATATTAGCGCAACCAGTCTATTAGATGAACTAAAATGGGAATCATGCAGGTTGAAATTTATAATTAATTTCTTTATCAAAATACAGGATAATATTTCCATTGATGACGCTAAAAATATTTTGCGAAAACCGACCTACTACGGTAGACAGGACCATAATCATAAAGTTGCTACAGTCATTGATTGTCAAACTGACAGATTCAAAATGTCCTTCTTTCCTCGCACAATTAGGAATATGAATAGCTGTAAATGTATCCAATGGCATAGATACAAATGTATCAATGGATAGCATAGATAGTTGCATGTTGGTATAAGGACTTTAAGCTTACCCAACTAACAGCATGTTTTTACATGCTTACTTTGCCATTTTTACCTCTTTCATGGGTGTTTTCAAGTCTGTTTCCGCACTAATAGGCGCTTCAGACCGGGAGGAAAGGTATAAGGATAGGAATGGAAGGGATGGGGGATCCTACCTCTTTTTAATTCTGAAGTTTAGCCTAAATGTAAATACTGAATCTTTTTAAACATGATATGAAATACATGTTTGGCGTGAATTCACTTTCTGCCACACAACATTATGGTGGCATTCAGGGTAGATTATGTAGATGTAATTACGCACCAACCGTTCGGTTCATCTTTATCTCTAGTTTCCTTCCGAAATATCTTCTCACTTTCTCCAATTATCTCCATCAACTATTTTCCCTATATCGCCACCTTCCGTAGCTCATAAATATATTTATAAAATACATATATCTTGACATGAAAATGAAATGGCGCGCATTAGATTTAAAAAGAATAATGAAGCAAACAGAGATGGAATTTATTTATCTTCTTAAATAATTTTTTAACGTTATTTAAGTATGTCTGCATGAATGACTATTGCGTAATGCATGTTTGTATCATCATCAAAGCAAACATTGGATCAAAAGTATAGCTTGTAATGTGTGTCTCACGTGATATTTATAGAAATCTCTACTTAGATAGTTAGTATAGTACATTTTCGATCACAACTCACCCCCACACACCCTGGAGGAAGATTGCAGCGTAGTCAGTACTTTTAGATATACTCCCTATTACTTTCATTCGCTTCCTCCCAATAATCTTCTCCCACCATATTCAGAAAGGCCATGGTCTCCTTTGAGGGTTTCTTCCTCCCTGTCAAGATAACCTTCGACATTCTTCTCAGCATCCATACCTTAAAAGCTTTCTAGGAGGATGCGAATGGACCCGATTGACTTAGCAATACTTGAATGCAATATTCACAAGCATAAATGTTGATTGCGCACGGCGGATACTGGATAATTGGCTAAAGACAGACCGCTAGTATTGTTCGCGATGCAAATAAACGAGAATGCCTTAAGAAATTCAGTGGATGTGGAACACTTTATTGAAAATCCGCAACCCTAAAACCTTGGGGGTGCGTATTTTCGATAGACTGCCTTATGATAGCATAAACTGCGTTGGTACAAATAATTTTAGAGTAAGAATCAAAAGGTAACTTCAAGAGAAACTCTACTACTCCTTAAACGAATTTTTTCAAGATTCTTTGTAACACTTGTTTTTCTCTTGTACTCTATAATTTGACTATGCCTCCTTATTTTTTGACGAATCCTATACCATGGAATTGGTCACTGGACAGTAAAAATATATTATATATTATTATTATTGAAATACAAAAAGGTAGTTTTCCTCAACTTGCTTCATAGAGGAGAAACTGGAATATGTGAGAAAAAAAATCACTGTAAAGAGAAAGGATGAAAGAGAGTGAACTGAAAAGATATTCTAAATCAATTGAGGACTGGGATCGGATTTTTATTATAATTGTTTCTCCGTCCGACCTTATACATGAGGACGATCTTTTCCTGAATTGCACAATAATTAACCCATATTTAGTTCATTGCATGAGATCATCAACTTCAGTACTCTACCACAATTGGCTAGTATTTGGAAATCCCTTATATATCAATACTACTCCAAGTGTCATATCTCACCATCTTCTATCTTCAATATCCTTAGCATATTAATAGCCTCTTAATATATTTTTCCTCTCTAACCAGCCTTCCCTTTTCCATAAACACATTTCATTAAGATATCCAATCCGAGCACTTCTCCCCTTCCCATCTTTAGGATCTAGTTATCAAATCGTACAATGAATGCTCAATATTGGTTAGAGTCCGTAAAATGATTAAAAATTTAAATCTTTGGTAAATGCAAAGTCTTGTAACAGTAGTAAGCTTCATTAGGTCGAATTAATGGAATTGTAGTTAAATTGCAATGGATGCCCGCTGTTTAGGTCTTTCATTGGAAGAGAGGACTTCCCTCGATTGAGCCTCGATCACAATATGCCTTTTTTATCATTTCATTCGGTGTGTTCCTTATGCATTTAAAAATTAAAATGATATTATTATTTTTACTCTCAGGAAATTATATAGTTTACAATGGAATATTCCAACCCTAACCTCACTTTTCCCCAGCGCCCCCTTTCGGGTACGTTTTCTTTCATCAACTTCGAACGTAAAATGTAACAATCCCATTCACTCCTTATCGTAACGAATAACCCGATGCAGGTACGCCTAAACATTTGATAGCAGGAAGAAATGGAAGCGCACAGCATTAATTGGATTTTTTCCGGCTATCAAATGATGAGGTAACCTAAGAGGAAGTACACTGGCCTAGCTAGTTGTGTGACGGTGGTTGAAAGCTTCCGCGAGGCACAGAGGCCCCTAATGGGGGCGTTTACTCGTAACCGAAATCGCAATTTTGTACAGGAAATCGTTAGGTGGAAACGAAAAAATAATTTTAGTGAAAAAATTAATCTTCAAACCACAACCATTCACTCATAATTCAAAAATTAAAATAAGGAAATGATGACGCCCACCGAAAAAGCTGCTTTGATATCACTGACGTCATTTTCCTCCCGTCCTTGACTGCTTTTAGGGGAAGGGAAGGGAGTGGAGGGGGGTTCTCGGAAGGTCTGCTCGCACAGATGCTGTGGCAACTGCTCCTATTGGCAGAGTCAGCTGTGTCCCCCCCCTTTGCGATAAGGCAAAGTAGCTTCGCGGGCTCAGTTGTGATTGGACGAAGTCGAATACGCCAGAGGTTGCACCACGCCCACTAATCCGAAAGGGTTAAAAACATCAGTTTTTCGCCGCTTATAACTCGTGAAATAATTGACGGATCAAGAAACGGAAAAACATGGGTCTTTTTATTTTACAAACTCTATCAAATTCGGCAATTAAAAAAATATGGTAAACGACCCCATTGCGACATGAATGTAGCGCGCGCATGAGTAGAAGTCGACGACGAGACGATTCCTTCTCGACTCGCTTGAATGGATTTCCCCCAACCACCCACGCGCGCCGGCTGTCTCGTCAAAATGTCAATCCGAGGTCACCGGCACGAAAGCAACGCAGCACGTAAGAAATTAGTCTCATGCCTCCTGTTGACGGGACGTAGTCAATCCATGTCTTCAAAATCAAGGCATAATCTCCTGCCACGAATCTCGGAGGATAAATAGCACCTTGGTTGGTTTACAAGTCCTCTATGAACTACAAGAACAGAGGGATACGGAAATACAAAGGCCTGGCTGGTAACGCGACGGCTTGGTAAACAAAATGTCACTGTCTTTAATCTTAAATAATGTCCTATGCTTAACCTTGACCTTTTTTTTAATTTCTAAGTATAGACTATACTATAGTTACTAATTCTTTTTAAGCATAATATATCATGAGTATTTAGTGTCTATTTACCCCCTGCCACACATCTTTATGGTGGCTTGCAAGATATTATGTAGATGTAGATGTAATGATATATTTCTAAGCGTTAATGAGTTTCTAAGCGTGGCTTTCTAACTTCCCAGCTGGACAGCATGTGCATCTAGCATTCATGTGAGATATATAATTATAGATTAAATACAAATCTAACATAATTGTTATGTAAACACTTTGGGACTATTAAATGATCGTTTTACTAAGTTCGAAGGATTCAGCTAACGCCGAGTTTAAGAAGAGCAGTGAAAATAGGAAGAAACTCTGCTCGCATGCCGAAACGGACACTAATTTTACACGCCCCCGCAAGTATTAATCTAGGGGATTAGCGGACAACTAGCAGAACTGCGGCCTGCTTTTCAGGCAGTCTCTGTCTGGTGTGCTCTTGAGGTGTTCTAGTGTCAAATGAGGTTTTACAAAGTGTTTGGAAACTACTGATTACATAATAAGTACAAATAGGTGGCAGTAGTGCTTGTGCTTCAGGCAGGCAGTTACTGCTTCACTAAGTCTGTGACACCGAAGACACCGAATACTCAAAGTAGTCTTTGAGGGCCCTTATTCTTATTCAATAAGATCGCCAGAATATCTTGGCGCAATAAGCAGCCATTTCAATCTATATTTCAATCTCAAGCATGCATTAATCTCGAGTTTTACTTGAAGTTAAACTAGAGATAAAATAGTCATCAGCATTTTACATTATATACAATGCACAACTTAATTGAATAACTTATGTCCATACTTTCAACGAATAATAAACTACTTATGCGTAATTTTCTCTGATGTAAGAAAGCCATTATTGTATCAGGTTCAACTGTGTTAGTGAGGATACGTCCATATATGCGAATGACCCAAGACACCGAATAACCGTCCACCAATACAACTGCCCAACCAATTTACATCTGTGTAACAAAGTTTTGAAAACCTAAGTTGTCATGCCATGAATTCGTGAAGTAAGAGAGAGGAAAAGAAAGGAATTATTAGATTCCCATTTATAATCAACGAACCCCGTCTACCACTACATTGGACTAGAACTGACAAGGGGAGTGTCTGAGTTCCGGGTCTAGGATTTTGACGAAATTTGCCAGGCAGGTAGTCCTTGATGAGTTATTTACGAATCACCCCCCATATAGGGTTATATATCCAGAAACTTCGTCAAAAAACGAGTTTGAAATATTTGATTGCAAATATAAAGCCAATAATTAGCCATGTTTAATCAGTGCAGTTTGGGTTAGGGGTAAAGTACTCGCTTCACAATGTCGACGTCCCAAGTTCGAGACTCTTCGTGTCCAATTTTTTTTCATCGCAATTTCGTCGTACGACTTTCCCTGGTTTTACATATTTTTAATCTGTTTACCCGGGATGCATTTTAACTATTTTACGTAATAATTACGTAATTTGCTAAAATTACGTAATTAGTACGTAAAATAGTTAATTACATATTTACCTAAATCACGTAATTAGTACGTGGCGGAATTACTTCCGCACGCCCTGTCGTTTTTTGTGTATGAAATTTTACGGAAGAGCATAAAGTGTGATCGTGATTTTGAATTTCCGTATCTTTGGCCACGCAGTCCCGACGCACGTACAACACTTGTTCTAATTCACCTGGTGCCGTGATTTTCCAGCGCTGTGCTTTTTTGGAAAAACTAATCGCAAGAGAAAAAAAGAACTTAAGCTCTGTAATCATATAATTGTAAGTACTACCGAAATGTTCGGGTGATCGGGCGACATATTCTAACATGCTCCTGAAAAGGTGCAATACATTAATTCTTCAAAATTAATTGTTACCGCTGGTTTTTTTTATCAATTTCCAAGCGACGTCCTTGATTCGAAACTCTCTCCCACCCGAATATTTCGCCCGATCACCCGAACATTTCGGTAGTACTTACAATTATATGATTACAGAGCTTAAGTTCTTTTTTTCTCTTGCGATTAGTTTTTCCAAAAAAGCACAGCGCTGGAAAATCACGGCACCAGGTGAATTAGAACAAGTGTTGTACGTGCGTCGGGACTGCGTGGCCAAAGATACGGAAATTCAAAATCACGATCACACTTTATGCTCTTCCGTAAAATTTCATACACAAAAAACGACAGGGCGTGCGGAAGTAATTCCGCCACGTACTAATTACGTGATTTAGGTAAATATGTAATTAACTATTTTACGTACTAATTACGTAATTTTAGCAAATTACGTAATTATTACGTAAAATAGTTAAAATGCATCCCGGGTAAACAGATTAAAAATATGTAAAACCAGGGAAAGTCGTACGACGAAATTGCGATGAAAAAAAAATTGGACACGAAGAGTCTCGAACTTGGGACGTCGACATTGTGAAGCGAGTACTTTACCCCTAACCCAAACTGCACTGATTAAACATGGCTAATTATTGGCTTTATATTTGCAATCAAATATTTCAAACTCGTTTTTTGACGAAGTTTCTGGATATATAACCCTATATGGGGGGTGATTCGTAAATAACTCATCAAGGACTACCTGCCTGGCAAATTTCGTCAAAATCCTAGACCCGGAACTCGGACACTCCCCTTGTGAGACCAAGAATGGACAGTGACGGCAGTGATTTATGAGACAAAATCGACTTGTGCGAACTTTTTTCTACCACCTCTACATCGGATCACGGTCTTCGACGACGAGGACCTCGCTTAGCAACGTGAATTCGTGATGCGATATTTGGCAGGTAAAGTGACTATCCCACGCACCCACCCAAAGATCGCTAGCGAAAGTCTCAAGGATGCAGGGCATGTAACTTTGATGATACACTTCCGGTAAGGTAGGCAAAAATTTATTAATTTGTTTTATTTTTGGCATCCTTAAAAGGTTCTTGAACAGAGGGCTCTGAAATGACACTGAGATGCATTCAATAGCGTTTACTCTTGTACGTGGAAAGGATTTTGTATAATACAAACCACGACCAAGGCCTACATTTCATCTCCTGGAATCGACTTTAATGTTATCCAAAGTTTCCAAATTAACATAACGACGAAAAAATATCTGATGTAAGGCTAAGTAGAACGGAATTTGGAGAAAAGTGTTGCATCTACAATCGTAGCGAAACGGTCAGATAAGCTGTTGTGGTTCTAAAAACTCCACTGGTACTAATGGTTCCAATAATAATAATCGAGTGAAACTAGCTTCAGCGTGAGCCACCGGTGAAGGAGATGCCGGAAATGATTCCATTGTGTCATTTAAGAAGAGCTGGTGCAAGGGAACAGTTCCCTAAGATCTGAGTATTGGTACCAATAGCTATTATCACTCGAGACTTCATCATAAGTTGAGTTGAAGAACGGGTTCCTTTGGATTAAAGACATCTTGCACACTTTGATCCATTCGTTAAATTTAAAAATCAATCCTTTGTCCTCTTCAACTATTACTCCTACTTCAACTGTTACAGGAATCGAATCCGGATCCACAAAATGAGAAGCTAATGCCCTATATACCACAGCAATCCCATTTCTACTGTCAGGGACTGAAGTATAGTTGCTCGAGTTTAGGCATGAATAAAATCCTTTTACTCTTAACCCAATGATAAAAATAGCCAAACTAACATTTGTACTGTTTTAACCCGCGTTTAACTATGCAAATTAACACTTTTTACTGTATCCCGTTGCACCATTATGGGAGGTAGAACAAAAAAGTGCTGTTTTTTTGTTGATTCCAATGGAGCACTCACTTAGAAAGTTCATTACTTAAGTCATCGATTTGATTGTAGCTAAACGTTGACAACTTTTAAAGAAAATTATTTTTCATTGTACCCAGTTTTAATATGGTATGATAAAAAAAGTTGTTGTCATATTTGTACAACTTTTACTTAGGGTGGTCGTAGCAGTTCGAATTTGGGTTGTTCTGAAGCTCATGGGAATGCCAAGATAAAAGAAAAATAAGTTTCGCGTACATAAAAGCTTTGCTTTTATGTTCAAGCGACGAGAGGAGATAAATGCATTACGAGCAACGGAAAAAAATAGTCCTGGCCAAGGAGAAACGCGCGAAAGACCCCCCAAGACTCTGTCTCTCACCGCGACACACTCCGCCATAGCTAGTTCCCGTGCTTAGGAAGCGTCGAGGCCCTTGTTTGCCCTCCAGGGTCGAAGAACACAAACAGTAGACTGCGGAGCGCAAAGGGCGTTGCATATTGTCAAACAAATAGCAAAGAGAAGGCTGGTCAAACAAGCGAGCTTATTATTCTCCTTATTTCCGTCCACCAAAAATGGTGATGTCCGAGATAGAAGAAGCGTGAGAGTAGGACGTCAGACGCTGACGAAGGCGCAAGGGGAAGAGACTTGGTCAAACAACACACAGAGGGATCTTTGTGGTGTTCTACCCTCCATAACCAACGCCTCTAACATCCCAGCGCATGGGAATTTTTAAGGACACAGTACATAGAGAGAACACACCTGCATGTTAAAATCTTCACCAAAATGCATTCTCACCCATCAAAACGCAGCTATTAAACTTTTGGTATGGAGACTCGCGGGGTGTGCTCCAGCTATAAACAATGTTTTACCTTCCCTTCGTGATAAATGCCGAGTATCTATGGGAAACCTCGGTTGTTTACGCAGCTGACTCACGACTTATCTCCTCCGCTTTTAGAGTCAATTTGCGGCTGTGAGGGTGAAGCTCTTCTTCTTGTCGGTAATATCGGTGTCTCGTTCTCAACCTCTCCGCTCCAAGGGCAATTTCGGTTTCGAATTGATTATAACTTCGGCAGTAATCGAGCTTTATGTGCCGAGCACCTGACTCTCCGGCTACCGGAAAGGACATGTCTCCACCAGTTTCTGCCAACTGGTGCGAGGGCAAAATTTATTTATGGCCAGCTAAATGCCTGCAGCCCATCATAACTCTGTCACTCATAAACGGCAAACGAATGCCAGCGATGGAATTTTCAAAGCAGTTTGATTGCCACATACAATAATTGATACGGCAAGTGAAAAAATGAAAAAAAACAACGCGCAAACATAAACATTAATGAATAAACCTATACTTAAACCTAAGTACTCGTACTTATAACACCCATAACATGAATCATTTAAGGCTTTGGTGGCGTCGACTCGAACGCTAAGTACATTCAATTCCGTCGTTTACCACACGATTTTCCATTACATGCACCCCGGTAAAGAGGTCGATGATTAAAAAATAATTGGCTACATAAAACGTTTTGCTCTCAAAAGAAAAAAAGACAATTTCTCCCTTTAGAAAACACTTGACACAGAACTTTCGGAAATATAATGAAAAGAGCTGTAAAATGAGTAGAGAAAAATGGTTGGCTATAATGTAATCAAAGTACAGGTTAAATATATTACAGAAGCTTGAAACAGATGGCTTTACTCAAGATGTAAGGCATATATTAAAAACCCCTGCGTATGATACTAGAATTGACCAAATAAATAAGATTAGAGAGATAGATTTCCGTACCGATGCATTCAAAATGTCGTTTTTCCCCCGTACCATAAGAGAGCACAATAGGCAGCATGGCATAGGAGTAGGAAGGTGAAATATGGTAGAATAGTCTAAAGTGCATGATGCATGTATTAACAACCAATCTCTTAATTACTATGTAGATACTAACAATCTAGTTGCATGAGACCCTATTATGTAGCATGTTTCCATTTAGCAGCTTGTTTGCATGTCAATTGTTCATGATTTGTGATCTTCACCCCCTGCCACACATCCTCGCGGTGGTTTACAGGGTATCGCGTAGATGTAGATGTATCGCGTAGATGTTAATAGTACATGTTTGGTGATCTTCAACCCCTGCCGCACAACCTCGTGGTGGCTCGCAGGGTATTCCGTAGATATGTAGATGTAGATGTACTTCGTTTCTGGCTCCTAAATATCTCGGTTTTTATCTTTGTTTTTTTAAATTTTTTTCTTTAACCCTCTACTAATATGCCGTCAGTCCGTTCTTAACCTCTTTATTCAAAGCCTATTTTGGACTGTCACGCTCTACTTCAACTCTTTGATCATCGTTTTTAGAATTTTCGGTCAGGATCTTGAGTAACAATAGCCTAATTTTCTCATGAATGTACACGCACGATATTCTAATCAATTCAGACATTACGAGCTAACGCTTTCTTAAATAACCAAGGGTTTTTGGTTATTTCAGTTGATGCGCTTCAGCTATGTCAGATTTTTTCTGGGTGATCTTTCAACTTCGAAGAGTTTATGAAAGGAAGGAGGAGGATAAGAAAGGAAGAAGAAATTCAAAGGAGAAGACAAAGAGGAAATACGGATATCAGTCATTATTTTGTGGAATTCCAATATAATAGAAAGTACAAAATACGATTTTCCATGGGGATAAAAATAATGATGCAGTGCATCGAAACCTAGTTCGTTATAAAGTTTTCATCCACGTGAAAAGTTGAATTTTGTAATTTGTATACTGAGAAGGCAAAGAGAGCAGGATTTTTGAGGGGTAACAGCATGTTGAAGAAGGCTTATTGTGAGGAGAGATTTTTGATTATGAGCGGAAGATGGTAGAAAGTGATAAAAGTTCTAGACGGCACGAAGGTGGATAAAAATACATATATATATGCAATGCAGGAAACATAGATAGGTAGTAAGGAAATGTAAGAGACGATGTGTATGAAAGGGAAATGGAGGACAGGGAATATATATAAACCGACTTAACTACCAAATCCTTCCTTTCCTTTGGCAACCCACTGTACCTTAACCGACACAGGCCTTCGGTGGGATGACCTAATGACTGACTACGTCAGTGGGCTTATCTTCGCCCGGGGATCGGAAGGAAATGTACAGGCTTCCATTTTTCTCGGGCAAAAAAAACTGATAGTCCGCGGAGCCCGATCCCCTAGTCAGTAATCGCTTCACGCGCGGGGACTCGCAGGAATTCATCCTCCCCCCCACCCCAACCTCCCCCCTCCACCAAAACACGCATGAGAGCCAAAAAGTCTTCCTCTCTGTCGTTGCCAAGGTTACCGCGACCGTGAATGGGTGAGCATTTCGATCTCCCCACCACATTCTCTTCCTCTACTTAGCGGCCGACCGCCTTGCCTTCTATAAGTGTATCCCTCCGCGTGGCCTCGCTAGAGGTCCCTCAAGGGCGAGGACGAGCCGAGGTCACCTGTAGGTGTCCTCCGCTGGTCTCGCGGGGATCGAGCCACGGTCTCTCCATCTCCCTCCCTCATCAATCTCCCCAGACGGCTACAGGGATCCCGAGCGTCCGAGAGGTGCACCAACGCATTATTACGACGGCTGTCGAATTTTTTTGTACGTACGCTGTCCGAGGCTGGAGCTGAGAAAGGCTCGGATGATCTCATGAAGGCGATCTTATCAGGCTTTCGGTAGAAAAGGGTTGCTGCTTTCAGGCTATGAAGATGCTGGAGAACGCTTTCGATCTACTCGAGTTGAGGGTTAATTTTTAGATGGAACTATCATTATGAGTGTTTTGTTCCATTTTAAAAAGTTAAGGAGATGGAACTGAGAAGAAAAACGCAAAGGTATTTTCGTTTTCGGAAGGCAAATAGAACTGGGATTCCATTCAATAATAAAGGAGAGTTGAAGGCAGGCACGTAGCCAAGGGGGAGGCTTCTGGTCCTTTAGCAGCCCCCCCCCCCCGCCGAATTTTTTTCCCAATAATTTTGTTGTTCTGATTTTGGCAATGTAATTTACCAGTGAGAAGAGATAAGTATGGGCACTGTAAAAGTAAATACCAAGCACTGAAAATTAAGGGAAGAGATTTGTAACATGTCGGAACCGGATGGGCAAGGCTGATTTGTTACAAATTACGCAGGACTTAGCCCCCCCCCCCTCCCCGAAGCAAATTTCTGGCTACTTGCATGGTTGAAGGTCAACATTGTTGGTAATTATTCAGCGAAAAATCTTGGCTTTTCATTAAGCGCTCATTCCAAACCTATTATTAATAGTAACACCAAATACAATCGCAATAAATATTATCCACAGTCACCCCTAGTCTGAATTTAAGTAAGATTCAAAGCGTGTAAAGAAATTAATGTGATTTGGACAGAGCTAGCGAGTTAATTGTGTTAGCTCATGAGACTACCGGTTATGGTTCTGATTAAGCATGTCTCCTCTGCTTTGCATTTCCTGGACGACTCTATTTCCACACAATTTCTGTCTCCAGATCGGATCTTCTGTTTTAAAGTTTAAACATAAAATTTGCCTTAAAATTACAGGGAAATACGTTGTTGGAACGATGAATCCAAACCACAACTCAGCTGCATATTAATAGGTGGATTGACGTTTTTATGACATATTTTCGGATCGCGTGTAAGGGAGTGGTCGAGAATCAAATATTTGCTTAGATATATTTAGAACCATGAGGCGGCATTGGGCGTGCCGGTGGAATGAGGGCGAATGTCAGTCGCTTCAAAAGTCTTATCATCAGTCTCACTCTAAACCAAGGGTCCTTTTTAGGTAGTGACTACATTTCTTCTTTCTGCTTTATCTGATTTATCTGAATGATTCTGAATGTAAATGTCACTTTCCACAAGAATACACCTCTGCGGATTATGGACTGTAAATCTACGTAAATATGTGAGTAAGCATATACGTAAAGTACTCTTTTCCCATAAATTTATTCATGCTCAACATCTGAAATCTCAGCGAGTTTGCATCAGTTAACCGTCAACATTCCATCAATATGACGTCAATCCCTGCATTGATCTATCTCATAACACATGCCTCTATCGGGTGCCAGTGAATTCAGATGGGACACTTGAGTCACAAAAAAGGTGAAATGGGGTTGGAAAGAGGAGGAATAAAAAAGGAAAGAGAAAGCGAGAAATGAGAAATATTATTCAGAACGCCAGCGTTCCCTGGTTTGCAGCTGCCATCGTCCAAAGTTCGACAGGAAATTAAATTCTGGAATCAATCTCTCGGAAAGCTTCTCTCTCTTATTCTGTCAACGTCACCTCCCTTGTTAATACAGAGATGGATCATGACTGTATGCATACTGTAAGTAAAATCATACGATTGCATAGACCTATTTTACTGTAGCGATGTGGCTCCGAGGTTCCACGGAAACCACCTCAAGATATCATAATCAGTGAAGTTCCTATGGCCCAACCTGTGCTAATAAGACATTGAAAGGGAAGTTTTACAAGGATGGAATAAGAAGCTAAGTAGGTATGACTGCGGTAGTCGAGCCGACTGACGCGTCGCGACGGCCTATAGCAGCAGTCATATGCTGGCCGCATTCTCAAATGTTTCTTTGCACGTAGGCTGAAAATTAGAACTAGTAATGGGTGTTCCACATTCAGAGAAATATCTTCCTAGGTAGGTAGTATAAGTAAAGTTAATTGTATGCTTGGCAATAATTCACCCCCTGCCACACACCCTAAGTGTGGCTTCTAATATAGCCAGTGTATGTAGATAGCTTAAAGATCACTTCAAAATCATTCAAATTCCTACCTACTTCGAATCTCATTCATTTCGGAGCAGAGACGAATCCAAATGGCAATGATTCCTCAAACATTGGTCAAAAGAACAGAGATAGAATGAGCTCATCGTGCACCTATGGACGAATTGGTATGACAACTGAAAGCTGGGGCCCGCATGTTTGTAAACATTCTCGCTTGCTACTCCATTACCATCATTAGCGAGTAATCCTGAGATTGGTTTGACGCAGTGTGAATTAATTCACTTTTCCAAACCAAAGGGTTAA
Source organism: Platycnemis pennipes (assembly GCA_933228895.1). NCBI lineage: Eukaryota > Metazoa > Arthropoda > Insecta > Odonata > Platycnemididae > Platycnemis > Platycnemis pennipes. Next base: position 117,296,289 of record OW121854.1, on the reverse strand, counting down.
GAATACAATGGCACAATCCGGATTTCAATGCATTGGCATCATCATCAGATACATAAATGGCATTAAAGTGTATGGTTAGTAAAAATGAATTAATTCATAAATAGAATCCCATAAAGTCACATTTCGAAGAAAAAAATGAGTCACTCATCTGACCTGATGTCGGTGCCCGAGTCGAGTATCGAAACGTCGCCCATGGACAACCTGACCCGGTGGGAAATCCGAGAAGATTTTCTTCAGCTATATAGTTCGCCAGAAAAACCAACGATCTTATTTCAAGTCACATTTCGGTTTGACGCAGCTTTCCAGTGATTTCTCCTACCAGCTAATCTCTTAATATTTACATATTTCTTCTCTTTCACATCCTTCATCACTTGATGTATGTATCTCACATGAGGACTTCCTTTGTCATTCTTCCCGTTCACTTGTCCTTCAACGATTGTCTTCGTCAGGCCATCACGTCTCATGGTTTAGCCCATTAGGTTGTCCCGTCTTCTTCTTACGGTATTCAGAAGTCTTCTCTTTTTTCCCACTCTTCTTATGACTTGCTCGTTACTTACTCGGTTGATCCATTTAATGTTCATCATTCTTCATTAACACCACATTTCAAATACTTCCACCCTTTTCTTCTTCGCTGCTGTCATCGTCCATTCTCACTACTATGAAGAACATGCTCCAGATGTATGTTCTGATGAATTGTTTACTTACTTCTACGCTTGTATTTCCAGCTGTAAGTCGATTCTTCTTTTGGCAGAATGCCATCTTTGCCTGGGCTGTTGACTGACTTTTTCTTGCCTCTTCCATCGTTCGTTACTCGGCTTCTCAGGCAATAGAACTCTTTCACCTCCTCAAGTTTTGCTTTTCTAGTAATTCTTCATTCCATTTCTAAATTCGAAGCTATTTTGTTATAGATGACGCCAGAAATATATTAAGAACCCCTGCGCACTGATATAGTAAGAACCCCTGATCAGATTGATAATATTAGATAATTATTAATTAATAATTATCTAATAATTATTAATTATTAATTAATAATTATTAGATTATTAGACAAACCTCTAATATTATCTAATTAATTATTAATAATAATAATTAATTAGATAATATTAGAGGTTTGTCGTACCGATAGGTTTAAAATGCCATTTTTTCCCGCGTATCATAAAAGAGCACAATGCGCAACGTAGCAAAATGATAGGATGGTGAAACTTTGTAAAAGTAGTCTGTATTGCATGAACCATGTATTAAAAATCAATCTCTTTATTGCTATGTACATACTTCTAAGTATTACTTAAGTTTTAAAGTTCAGGTATTTAAGTTACTATTACTATGTAGCTTTTGACAACGTGGATTGGTATGTAATGCTTGGAATTCTGAAAGGAATTGGAGTGTCGTAGCATGACCGAAGAATTACCCACAGTTTGCATAAAAGCCAAGTACCTAGCTGTGATAAAATCTGGACCCAACTGTGAAGAAGCAAAAATAAGGAAAGGAGTGAGACAAAGCTGTGCATTGCCTCCCGTAATTTAAATGTTTACATCAAGAGAGCCAGCAATGAAGTCAAGGAGAAGTGTTCTGGCGTGAACATCCACGGAGAAATAACCTGCATGCTACGATTCGCTGATGACATAGCTCTCAAAGCAGAGACAGAGAAGGATCTGAATAATATGCTAACAACCATGGAAAGGATAATGGCCATGCATCAGCTGAAGATCAATAAGAAGAAAAGTAAGATATTGGTGTAAAGCAAGAGAGGGGAGGCCAAAACCAACGTTATGCTAGGAAAACAGAAACTGGAAGAGGTGAAAGAGTTCTGTTACCTGGGAAGCAGAGTAACCAACGATGGACGAAGCAAGAAAGAAATGGTGAGTAGAATAGCCCAGGCAAAGAGGGCATTCTATCAAAAGAAGAATGTACTTGCAGGTGAAAATACAAGCTTGGAAGTAAGGAAGCAATTCAACAAAACGTATATCTGGAGCATGTTTCTTTATGGCAGTGAGGCAGGACGATGACAGCAGCGGAGAAGAAAAAGGAGGAAGCATTCGAAATATGGTGCTATCAAAGAATGATGAAGATAAAATGGATTGACCGAGTGACAAATGCAGTCCTAAGAAGAGTGGGAGAAAAGAGAAGTCTGCTGAAAACTACAATAAGAAAACGGGACAACTTAATCGGCCACATCTTAAGACACGATGGCCTGATGAAGACAATCGTCGAGGAGAACGGGAAGAATGGAAAAGGCAGGCCTCGTATGAGTTACATAGATCAGGTCGTAAAGGACGTGAAAGGGAGGAACTACGTTAATATGAAGAGGTTGGCCGATAGAAGAATGGAGTTGAGGGTGGCGTCAAACCAATCCGAATATTGTTGACCCTTGATGATGATGATTACTATGTAGATACTACTGCTACTAAGGTGATCTTTACCCCCTGCCCCACACCCTCGCGGTAGCTTGCAGGGTGTCGGGTTAATGTAGATGTACTAATCATATAGCTACATGTGAGCCTATTATCTAGCATGTTTTCATGAAGTAGCCTAGTTGCATGTTTGGTGATCTTCACCGTCTGCCTCACACCCTCGCGGTTGCTCACGCGGTATTACGTAGATGTAGATTGCTAGAAGAAAAGTGGAAAATTAGAAGTGGAAGGAAGCTGCCACATTTCTGTGCCAGCGCCAAGCTTCTAATAGTCGTCCAACTTTAAATTGTTCCCCTCTCGCCTGCGTGAGTCCTCAGGTGCCCTCGCACATGCATGGGCAAAGTCACTGCCATCGTCCCGCACCTCTCGCGAGCGTCTTCATCGATTCTTCGAGGAGCACTTCTTCCCACCCTCCAACTCTCCTTCACGGGCCGCGACTCTCCGCTTCCCCGTCCTCCCTCTCTCCCTCCTCCTCCGGCCAAGCCATCCGAGTTCAACCACACGCGAACACTAGTAGCACCAGTAGCGAGAGAGGTGCCCTAACTCCCAGATGGGAACTGCCGACAATCCGAAGCTGAGACTGATGATTCCATCATTTCCAGCGGAGCCTCATTGCGATGCGAAGGAAAGTTGCACGCAACGACAACAAATGACCATTAATATTAATTTATTCTACAACAACTACTCTACACCTCATTTGGAATATGCTGCCAGTATATGGGATCCCTACGCAATCGGGCTAAATAATGAACTTGAACGTGTGCAGTGAAGATCGGCAAGATTTGTAAAGGGAAGGTACGATAACCTTATCGGCGTAACCAGTATATTAAATGAATTAAATTTGGTTGAAATTTAGGCCTAACCTCTTTAGCAAATTCCAAGACCATATTTTCAGCGATGAGGTTAAAAAAATTTTGCGAACCCTTCAGACTGAGCATATAATCTTGAAGCGCCCTTCTTAGATTTGTTTATTTATCTCACCGGGCTTCCCACTCCATTACAGCTTACTATGGTAGACTGAACCATAATCACAAAATTAGAGAAATTGATTGCCGAACTGACATTCAAAACGTCCTTTTTTCCTCGTAAAATTTGGGTTATGAATAACAGTAAATATATACAGTACGAGTGTAGTAGTGGATAACATTGGTAGCTGCATGTTGGTATAAGTACTTGAAGCTAACCTAACTAACCGCATGTTTTTGCATGTTAGCTTTGCTATTTTTATCTTTTCTTAAATAGTGTAGTTTAGAACAATATATAATTTTTTATGCCTGATATGTAGTGCATGTTTTGTGAGAATTCACCCCCTGCCACACACCTTTGAGGTGGCTTGCAGGGTACTATGTAGATGTAGAACACTTTACTTCCTTTAATGTAAGAGTTAGGTTGGGAATCATTATCAGACCGCAGGTTAAAAAACTGATTAAATATTCTGCAGAAATTTAAAACGGATACGTTTACTGAAGATAATATAAATATTTTTAAAAAAACTGGTATTATGCCTCGTAGATTTGATTAGACAAATAATATTAGAGAGATAGATTGTCGTAACGATAGATTCAAATGTCATTTTTCCCCTGCACTATAGGAGAACACAATAGGCAGTATCACAAAGGGATAGGTCGGTGAAATATTATTAGAATAGTCTTTAGTGCACTACGCATGTATTAGCAACCAATCCCTATATTAGTGTGTAGGTATATACTAATCATCTGAGTCTACGTAATACCCTGCGAGCCACCACGAGGGTGTGTGGCAGTAGGTGAAGATCACGAAATATGCACTATTGACATGCAACTAGGCGATGTAGTTGCATGTGACCTTATTATGTTGCATGTTTCCTTGTAGTAGCTTGTTTACATGTCAATAGTGCATGATTCGTGATCTTCACCCCCTGCCACACATCCTCGCGGTGGCTTGCAGGGTATCGCGTAGATGTAGATGTTTCACGTAGATTTGAATAGTGCCTGCGATTTTCTACGAGGTTCTGACACGCAAAAAATCATATCGCAAGGATTTTAGGTGGGACGTCCAGAAAGGATCTTGCCCGGGATTGAACCCGAGACGGGGGTCGGTAGCTACTAGCCCACTAGGCCACCCAGACCCCCGTTACTGGTTACCCCGTAGATGTAGATTAATGACTATTTTCCTAATGCATGTAAGAAGGTGATATAAGCAACTAAAACTGGGATTATAGCAAAAGGATTTTATGTAAAATAAAGCTCAGATGTCACTACGGAATATTTGGTGGTGTCAAAGATTATCAAAAGTGTTCGTAAGTAGATTCAACGGCTAAGACCTCAGTATGCCATCGAGTAACAGGGAAAACACAAAAATCATTGCGTTAGGCCAACTACGTTGAGTCACGAATGCTATTGTTGGTAGTCAACCGGTGGTCTCAGAGGTCGCGGGTATGAATTCCGCCAAGGGAAACTGCTAAGCTTGCGGGTGTGATATAATCTAGGCAGTCGGATTTACTAAAAACTGAATTCAGTAACGTTCAATTCGGATAACGATACACGACCTTTGCCTTCCTTGAATGAGCATCGTACACTTGACCACCAAAAACCGAAGACAGAAGCATAGGCCGTCGATAAAATTAATGGTCTTAAACTACATACAACATGATCACTAAGTGAAAAAACTAGAATTTTTTTGTTTTGATGAAAAAAGCAAATGTTAGGTTCGATGAAACCCATTTCTGACGTAAATATTGTACATCTAAATGTTACTGAAAGATACAACGCGTTTATTGCAAACCCTCTTCTAAAGACTTAGTAAGTATGAATTCTAAGTACGGTGCAATTTTTCTCATCTCTTTATAATCTTGTGCGACTAGTAGCATCCCTCATAACTTCATTATCTACAGGGAGATCCATACCTAGCTTGGTTACATCATCGTAAACTACGCTTTTAAGGAAGGTTTTGAAAATATTTGCTTTATCTATGCAGTATGTTCTTTCTTTTCCATTTTTTGTCCTTGAGAGCCTCAATGGTTAAGTATTTCCCCTGTGATTTCCTTGCATAACATCAAAACGGTTTCGTGTTTTTTTCAGTTAATTAACCACTAATTTTTTCGTGAAATTTTCCATAACAGTCAGTAAAATAGTTTTAGTTCTTGAGCGTTGTTAATTTACTTTTTTATCCTTTTATCTCTCTTTCCCTGTCTCCAAATTGAGTGGTATTTTTTATATAATAACAATAAATAGCAAAGTTTGAGCTCAAATGTGACTTAAATTAAGTACCCAACATCGTAGGCTACAGACGTTATTCACCAACTCCATGCAACTTCCAATTTATAGGGATTTAATATTTTTAGTATTATTTTACGAAACGAACCTTTCACCTTCGTACAGTATTCTTTTCGTTGGAAGCTAACAATGATATGCGGCCAATATTTTTGGGAAAGCCTCGTAAGAATATTTATAAGGCAGGAGTAAGCACATGAACCAGCATTCAGCAAGAGAAAGATTCTAGCGAGTAATATAATTTGCGCCTGGCAACACGAGCAGCAAGAGAGGCCTATGACCTAGGATGGCGGGATCAGTTTGAGCGGGGGTGGGAAAGGGGGAGGGGAGTTGCTGGGAGACTCTCATAAAACTTTCTCGAGTCACAAGGTTGGAGGGCTGCTTTCTTCCTGCCCATTGGTGCATGTCCATCCATTTCAAAGCGCTATTCATCCGCCGCGACTGCCCGCCATTAAGGTCTGCGGATTCGCGCGGCTGTGGAAGCTTCTCTTAGGAGGTGAGCCTGGTGAGGGTAGGGGGTAATTGACTCCGGCCTGCATCATTAGAGCCAGAGGCCATCCACAAATTAACAAGCCATCACGGGAAGACAATGAAAGAGAGGATAAAAGAATTGCGCCTCCAATGGAAGGCGGTCAAGAGGTGATTCGAACAAATGGAAGAAACATGGGAACACATAAATGGAATACTAGGTCTCGCGGTAAGGTAATAATACAGCCAGTAATTAACTACAGCAACTAATTTATAAGTTCCTACAATGTATCGCACCCCTCATATAGTTGCTATCAACAAACTTTTCAAAGAAATTACTAGATTTAATAAATGTGTAACGTGCACAGAAAATCCACGATTAAACAAGGAAGATAACGCAATAAGAAATACTGTAAACATCAAATGTTCTATAGAAAAACGTAATTATAATATTTATCTATTATGTCTAAATACACACGCAATAACTTTAATTCACTCACGGCACGCTACTTTATAGGATGAGTAACATACATTAGAAAGAAGCTATTTTACACCTGTCAGGACTCATTTAGAATATGCCGCTAGTATATGGGATCCATACGAGGAAGGTATGATAAAGGAATTAGAGCATATGCAAAGGAGATCAGCTAGATTTGTTAAAAGCCGTTATGGTAATTGTATTGGCGTTACTAGTTTAATAGAAGAACCATGATGGGAATTACCTACTATCAGAACGCAGGTAAAAGTTTAGGTTTGACCTTTTAAGTAAATTCGAAACTGATTTGTTTATAGATGACGTAGATATATATTACGAAACCCTACGTCTGCTAGGTTTGATTAGATTAAAAATATCAGAGAGATAGATTGTCGTACCGCCAGATTAAAAATGTCATTTTTACCGTGTTCCATAAGAGAGCACCTACCAAATTCTCCTAATAATTTTGATACATTGTAAAACCTAACGTAATATCTTTTACAAACCGAACTATTCTGCGATACACAGCCTAGTTCTTTGATTAAATCTAATTCATTTCTATTCCATATGCTAGGAGAATACGCAAGGTATTGACTGACAAGAAAGAAATAACATTGGTCTTTTGTCTCCTCATCACATTTCCCAACCATTGTTTTAATTAATCCTCGCTTTCTGCTGGCTTGGCCGCATATTTCCCGGACGTGTCTTATCCACGATGAATCTTTGGTAATTTTAGCACCTACTTAGTAAGTACCTTATGGTCTCAACATAGGAAGTTTAATGATGGTATAGGATTGCTATAGTGAATTATTCCTCCATTATTCAATATTTCTCCTTTGAGGCGTACGTCGGCCACTGTTTTCTCTCTTCCGCACACAAGTATCTCAGTTTTCTTCTTATTGTCCTTCATGTTGTATTCCTGGAACACTTTTTCAATTACGTTCAGTGAGTTTTGTAGGTCTTTCTCGATTCCTGCTACGAACGCTAGACACTAGACTCTAGGCTCGGTGCTCCTCGCATTATTAGCAGTTTCCCATCCGAATCTCTGATGTTTTTGCATCTTGTTTCCTTTCTCCGAAGTGCCTCTTGATTAGGTTGTATGCCGTTTCTGAGTTCCCCTTCATCATATTTTCGTTGATGTTCTCACAGCAGCTTTCAATCCATTTCTCTTCGGCCTTTTTCTATTCCCTGATGACTTGATTCCTTAGCTTTTTATACAGTACATTTCTGTTTCATTTCTTGCGTTCTTATACTTTCTTCTTTCTCCTATGAGGGCTATAACGTGCTCCGTTATCCATAGTTTCTCGATTTCGACCGGCTTACTCACCAGTTGCACCTCTGCTACTTCTGTGATAATCTTCTTGAGGCTATTCCATCTCTCTACTCCACGTTAGCTGCATTCCTTTGCTATTTCCAGCTTCTCATCAATGGCAGTAGCGAATTGCCTTCTCCTTTCCTCCTTTTGCAGTGGTTTTAGATTCCATCTTTGTTCACGTTTCGTCCTTATCTTCTTGTATCTCAGTTGACTTTCCATTACCACTAGATTTTGGTCACTGTTGATATCCGCCCCGGGGCAAGTCTTGCAATGCTTCACTTGGTTTTTGTACCTTCTCCTTACCAGAATGTAGTCAATCTGGTATCTGGCCCTCTCTCCTGGCATCTTCCATGTGTATGTATCTTCTCCGTCGGTGTTGCATGAAGAGGGTGTTTTCCACCACCAAATTCTTCTCACTGCAGAATTCCACCAGTCTTTCTCCTCTCTCGTTCCGTTTCCACTTCTCAGATGTTTCCATGCATGTTATATGAAGAGTGGAATTTGTAGTGTGTACGCAGTACAATATTCAAATTATCTCACACACTATCGAGGTGGTTTGCAGGGCAGTCGGCGATATATGTATAGGTATTATATAGATAGATGGAAAACTAGTTATTTTTTTCCTTTAGAGACTTCAATATCCGACCCATGCGCGACTCAAAATGTTGTTTGGACGCATAGAGAAGTCCCAACAGCAGAGATGATTTGGACGGACGAGGAGCTGTCATTCCTGGCGTAAACTACCTCAAGTTCGAACTTACTCGCCAGTTCACTTACGGGTGACCTAACGCGAGGAGTGAAAAGTGAAATGACGGGCGAAATGAGATTCACACATGAATAAATACGCGGATCTGCATACGACTTGGACTGCGGCCGTTTCTACGGTCCGCGGAATATGACCTGTTTTTTCCTCACGGTATGCAAAGAGGAAGGAAATTCTCCCATGCTGATGGGCTACGGCACTTCTAGGCTTTGAATAAAACATGTATTTACATCTCGTATCGACCAATAAGTTCTGTCGCATGTAAGCACGGGGAAGGCTTGTTTTTCTTTCCTTTCTTCTTCGTGGAAGCAATGAAATTTGAATTGGCATGTTTCAAGGGTACCTCTATCACACGATTCGAATTGCTGAGGTTTGGTGTGTCCATTGAAATCAGAAAAAAGAATCTACATCTACATAATACCCTGCAAGCCACCATAAAGGTGTGTGGCAGGGGGTGAACTCTCACCAAACATGCATTACATATCATGCATAAAAAAGGAGTAGTACTTGTATAGGTACTGTTCAAAACTACGCTTTAAAAATATAAAAATAGCAAAGCATACATGCAAAAACATGCCGTTAGTTGGGTTAGCTTTAAGTCCTAATACCAACATGCAGCTACCAATGTTATCTATTGCTACACTCGTACTGGATACATTTACCGTTATTCATATCCCTAATAATACGAGGAAAAAAGGAAATTTTGAATCTGTCAGTTCGGCAATCTATTTATCTAATTTTGTGATTATGGTCCAGTCTACCATAGTAAGTTGGGGTCCGCAAAATATTTTTAGCATCTTCACTGAAAAATTGTCTTGGAATTGTCTTCAATATTGTTTAGGAAATTGTTTAAGAGATTAAGTCTAAATTTCAACCTGCGGTGATTCCCAATTTAATTCATTTAATGGATTGGTTACGCTAATAAGGTTATCATTCCGTCCCTTTACAAATCTTGCCAGATCGCAAGGAGATGAAGACAACGAGAGAATGCAACACCGCGACCTCAGTTTTCGGTGCACTCCGCGACTGGCACCCCCACAGCAGTTTTACGGGCTTCCTTTTGACGAGGTTTAAAGGTTTTCTGTGGGCGAGGAAGGCGGGGGAAGGTTAAGAATTGAGAGCGAGGGAGCAGTGCGCTGCTGTAGCTGTCGGCCGGAGACGTTTCAACAAATCGTTACCCCGGCACCGTCGACAAACCCGAGCGCATGTCTCACAAATGCATCTTGAGTGAGGAGGGTATTGATCGCCGCGAACGAAAGTGAAGGTCCTTCACTCCTTCCCCTCCCCCCCCCCCCCCCCCCCGCCCCGGAGCACTCTCCCGCGCCTGACTGACGGTCGGTCGGTCGGCCGACCCGCTCTGCAGCCGGGGAACTGAACGCACTCGCTGCACACAGCAGCTGATTATCGCGCTAGCCTCAGGCAGCAGGAGAAGAAGCCCATATTGCTCAGATAAGTTTGCTGAAGGAAGAAATATTTCATGGAGGAGATATTGCGAAGCACTATATCTACATCTACAAGACACCCTGCAAGCCACCGCGAGGGTGTGTGGCAGGGGGTGAAGATCACCAAGCATGCACTACTAACATGCAAACTAGCAACTATATTGTCTCTGTCCACTGTCTCTTGTCCCTGTCTAGCACTATAATGCGATTGAAGCCTAGATATGGAGTACTTATTACATATGCATCTACATAATACCCTGCAAAACACCATAAAGGTGTTTGCCAGGGGGTGAATTAAAACAAAACACGATGTACATATAATGTTTAAAAAAGATTATTACCTATATTCTAGTCCAAGCATATCAATTTAAATATATTTAAAGAGGAAAACAAGCATACGTCTACATCTCATCTACATCCACGCAATGCCCTGCAAGCCGCCGAAAGGGTGTGTGGCAGGGGGTAAAAATCACCAAACATGCACTATTAAAATGCAACTAGGCTACACCTACATGTTACCACGTAGTAGTAGCCTAGCTTTCAGGGTATTGCGTAGATGTATACGTAGATGACATATGCTAAAAAAATAGAGTCACACGAGTGACAAGGGATACACAAGCGTTTTGTTATTTGGGTTGGCTTAAAGTCCATATACCAAAATGCAACTACCCTGGTTATCCATTCATACACTTGCATACATATGTAGGTACTAATGAATATATTCACAAATGTTCATATCCCTAGTTGTGCGTGGAAAGAAAGATATTTTAAATCCGATGGTCCGGCAATCAATTTACCTAATTCTATGCTCATAGATAAGAGAGGTAAAATAAGTATCTAAACGTATTGCTGAAATAAAATATGAGAAGGAAATAGGTGAATGAGAAAGTGAAGTGAAAGAACATGCATTCTTGAAGGAAGTATAATTATAGGTCTTACGTTTCCCAAAGATCGCGCAAGACCTATCTGAAACGTAAAAAGCTAGTCGTATCACTGAACGGAGATTATTATCGCTGAGGCAATATTTGAATTCCATGATAAATGAAGCACAAAAGAAATCGCTATTTTAATATTTAGTGAGGTAATTTGTCGAGAAGAGAACCCCGCCCCCCTCCCCCGCGTGTGAAGCCATTACATCTTCCAACAATGGGCATTAATTCATCTACGTGATACCCTGCAAGCCACCGCGAGGGTGTGTGGCGGGGGTGAAGATCACCAAACATGCACCAATGAAATGTAGAAATTTACTAGGCTACTACATGGAAACATGCTACATAATAGGGTCACATGCAGTTAGTATCTACATAGTAATAAAGGGATTGGTTGTAAAGACATGCATCATTCACTACAGACTATTCTAAAAATATTTCACCTACCTATCCCTTTGCTATGATGCCTATTGTGTTCTCTTATAGTGCGGGGGAAAAATTAGTTAATTGTCGCCAGTCAAAGAATGTTTAAGAAATTTGAACCAACCTTCTTATTATCGTACGGTTATCTAGCTCATTTCGCACTCTCGGAGTAGAGCAGCGGCGAAAAGGGAAATGTAATGAGCAAATTCCTTCCGCGACGGATGATTCCGACGGCCGATTTTTAAGTAGAAACATATGGGTACAACTAGGAGTCACAACGAATATAAGATTAATAAAAACGCGCTAGAGAGATGGGAAGGGAAGAAAAGAGCAGAGGTCTCGGTAAACTACGGTGAAATAACTTGACTACAATTATTTTCAGTCAGTAAATCGTTGTCTTCGGGATTGAGGGCATGGACCTCAACAAAATTTTGTAATGTCACAAGACAATATTTTATTTGCGACAAACGAAATAGTTTCTCTATTCACATACCAATATACAAGACGAAAAGTTGGATTCCTGGCGTTTAAGGCCACTGTCATCGGCATTGGCAGAGTACTCGACTTCCAAAGCCAAACGGCCAAGGGAATTCATGCATCATCAACATAAGAGGACACCTCTCTTTTCCTATCCCTTTGGTTTCCCAGGAAAATCTCATAATCAGATAAAAAGCCGGCTTGGACTAAGATGGACGTGTTCCAAAAGACCTTACCCGGATTTGAACCCAGGTTTCCTGTTTGGTAGCCGAATTCAGTCGAAAACCATCCCTTAAGGCCAGAAAAACCACCCGAGAAAGACGTACGCATTTAATTCGAACCGGTCGAGGGTGTTAGTGTGGAGTGTTACAAAGTGCTTTTATCAAGTGATCAGCAGCCAACCGCCCTGCCCACTGGATTCATCGCAGTCTGTTCGCGGACAATCAATCAAGAACAAGGCGCAGGTTATGGACGGTGGGCTTGGAGCGGCGACTGCCAACGTGCGCTAAAAACAAGAGCGCAGAGACGAGCGAAAAGAGTGGATGAGGTGGGAGGGAGTCCCTCGGGGCTGCAACTACCAATCTTGGGCCTGAAAAATGATGATGATGACGGCGAAATGACTTCGCCAGAGAGAGAGAGAAAAAGAGGGCTCTCGCCCGTTGCATCTGCCGACTGCACACCCACCCCTCTTCCCTATGCCTCCCCCTTCGCCTAGGCGAGCGCAGAAGAGCAGGCCGACGCCCTCGAATGTCCTCAGCTGGAAGCGACACCCTCCCCCCCCCTACTCCTCCCGTACACAGCTGATCCGGGGCCACACGGAGGCGTTGCAATCTCGACCGCGCTCAGGTGAGCGGCCTCTAGCAGTGGGCGAGCGGTGCTCAACTCTCACTCCCCCCTCCCACTCCCCTACTCCGAGCATGCGCATCACTCTGGTTATTTGTTCTCAAACAAAACTCCACAGCCACAGCTACATCTTCGGCGAGAGGAACCGGGATTCTACGACAAATATGTACCTATGCGAAAAAATTATTCATGCCTAACTTTATCTGTGCTCATTACAGCATTCGATTCGGTTTTTAATTGACAGATTCAAAAACTGACAGATTCAAAACGTCCTTTTTTCCTCGTACTATTAGGGATATGAATAACGGTAAATATATCCAGTACGAGTGTAGCAATGGATAACATTGGTAGCTGCATGTTGGTATAAGGACTTAAAGCTAACCCAACTAACAGCATGTTTTTGCATGTATGCTTTGCTATTTTAATTTTTAATTGCAAATTTTATGCATGATATGTAGTGCATGTTTGGTGAGGGTTCACCCCCTGCCACACACCTTTATGGTGGCTTGCAGGGTATTATGTAGATGTAAATAAGATGAACATCCTTTGGTCGCCAGCCTAAATTCTCATCAGCTACAGTTACGAGAAGCGAATCTATCGAATAAAATTCACATCAGTTACAACGTATACATCTAAGTTATACCCTACGAGCCACCGCGAAGGCGTAGGGCAGGGGGTGAAGATCAGCAAACATCCAATACTTAGAACTACATCTATATGATACCTTGAGAGCCTCCATAAAGATGCATTGCAGGGGGTGAATTCACACCAAAAATGCATTACATGTCAGGAAAAAATAGAGGTTAGAGGTACTCGGGTGGGGACTACCGACGGTCAAGCCTTCTAATGACGGTCGTACCTCGACTCCGACCCTAATCCGACCCTTCGCGAGCGACCCGAGACCCTCACCGAGGCCCGTCTCTCCACGGGTGGTCATAAGGCTGAGCTCGTCCGATTGCAGTTAAATTTCAACTTTATAAACTATAATTGTTATAAACAATGTGTCAATGTGTTCGTGTTCTCCATTGCAACACGATTACAGGCCTTTTTTGATCGATCCTCTACGGTGAAAAATAAGATTTTTACAAATTAACACGGAAATCATAGTTCAGACTCGGCAACGCTGTACGGGAACACGTGGTTTCCATGAAAGGGGTGCGAGGGTAGGTGTGAGGAATCTTACGGGTGTAATGGGGAAGAGAATGAAGGGAATGAGAAGCGTACTATGTGAGGAATCTTACAAATGGAAGGAGACAGGGAATCTATATGTACATAATACCCTGCAAGCCAATACAGAGGTGTGTGGCAGGGAGTGAAATCACACCAAACACGCATTACACATCATGCATAAAAAGTATTAGCAATTAGTGTCTAGTGCATACTTCTCAATCGAAAAAGGTAAAAAATATCAAAGCAAGCATATAAAAACATGCTGTTAGTGAGGTTAACTTAAAGTCTTTATAACAATATGCAAACTCCTACGCTATCCATATTTACACTATTGGATATGTCCTATATGGTAAGTTGAAGGTCGCAAAATATTTTTAACGTCACCAGTCAAAATATTGCCGTGGAGAAAAGATTAAGTCTAAATTTTAAGCTACGGTTTGATGATTCCCAATTATATAAGCCTGTTTCGCAAGGATACCATATACTGGCGGTATATTCTTAATAAGGTATAGAAATGGAAAAATAGCTCATTTCTCGTTCTTGATCCTCACATTCACCCAGTGCTCTTTTGATGAATCCCGGGTTACGATTACATTGACCCATTATTTCACGTTTGTGTTTACCTCATGAAAGACCATATGATAGTCTTATTCCAATATATATTTAATGGATTCCACATTTATAAATTCATTATTCCTTGTGTAGTAGGTGTTAGATGGTAGAAGCCAGCAGATCCTTGTGTAGTAAGGTGTAGAGTGGTAGTGGCCAGTAAATCAAGAATGTTATCCCCTCTATTAGGTGTTGTAGCTAATTGTTGTAGGGAGTTATTGGAGAACACATCTAATAGAGTCTCACAGATGTCCTTGTCCCTTCCTCCAGCTTTGAAGCAGTATGTTCTCCCGTGTATTGATAGTGCATTGAAATCCCCACCTATTATTATATTACGCTCGTTGTTACGGGACGTTATAGAATTTATCTGCTTTCCCAGTTCTAATAATGACTCAACATCAGTGCTTGGGGACCTATAGGATGCGCAGACAGATATTGATTAAGTTACATGATAGCATTTATCCGCCATCCCAGTTCTAATAGTGAAACAACATCAGTATTTGGGGGCCTATAGAATGCGCAGAAAGATATTTATTTTGATGAAGTGCATGTTAATGAACACCAAGCACTGTCCAAGGGGGTTGCCGGGAAATATTTCTGCTTTGCTTGTATGATTTGAGTTTTTGACGGAAATGAAAATACCAACACCTTTCTGGTGTTGTCTGTATTTTATATACATTTTAAAAGAATTGGGAAATATTTCTGAGTCATAAATATCCTCGGTCAGTCTAACCTGTCAAACCAGTCTATTAAATCTATCGGTACGACAATCTATGTCCTTAATCTTGTTGATGTGATGAAACGTAGCAGAATGCGCAGGGGCTCTTGTAATATATTTAACATCATCTGTAAACAAATCAGTTTCGACTTCACTCAAAAGGTTTAACCTAAATGTTAACCAACTTTCTGATCAACGTCTACGCGATACCCTGCAAGCCATCGCGAGGGTGAGTGTCAGGGGGGGAAGATCACCAAGCATGCACTATAGACATACAAACATGCTCCTATAGGGTCTCAGGCAACTAGATTGTTAGTATGTAGATAGTGATTAAGGGTTTGGTTGTTAATACATGCATCATGCACTACAGACTACTCTAAAAAGATTTCATCTATTACCTATCCATTTGCTATTCTGCCTATTCTGTGCTCTTATAGCACGGGGGAAAAATAACATTTTGAATCTATCAGTACGACAGTCTATCTCTTTAATCTTTATTATCTGGTCTAACCTAGCATAATACGCCGGTGTTTTTAATATATGCCCAGCATCTTCAGTAAAGCTATCCAATTTTAATTTCAGTAAGAGTGTAAATCTGTACTTTAACCTACGCTCTGATAATGATTCCCACCCTAATTCTGGTATTAATTCTGTTACACTACTAAACCTATCGTAACACCTTGTAACGAACCTAGCCGCTCTTCGCTGCATACTGCCTAGTTCTCTGATCAAACCTAATTTATTTGGATCCCATACACTGGCCACATACTCAAGGTGGGGCCTAACTAGAGAAAAGTAACATCACTCTTTTGTCTTCTCATCACATTTCCCAATAACTCTTTTTATAACTCTTAGCTTTCTCTTCGCTCGGCCACATATTTCCCCCCTGTGTCTTCCCCACGATAAATCTTTAGTGAATGTTACACCTTAATACCTTATGGTTTCAACGCCTTCGATCTTTGTGTTACTAATTTTATAGGATCGCTCTATCGAATTATTCCTCTTCCAAAAATCCCTCTTATAGTAATACCCATCATAGTTCTTCTTTTGAACTCGTAACGTTCTACTTCCATTATCATACCTTCCTCGTATGGATCCAATATTCTTGCGGCATATTCTAAGTGAGGCCAGACAAGTTGATAAAGTTTCTTACTAGTCAATCTCATCGCATTTGCCTAGAACCCTTTTTACAAATCCTAATTTACGGTTTGCTACACTAGTTATTTCCCTGATGTGTTTCCTCAATGACATATTTTCAGTGATCTACATATACGCAATACCCTTCGAGCCACCGCGAGGGTGTGTGGCAGGGGGTTAAGATCACCAAACATGCACTAATGGTATGCAACTAGGTAATATAATGGAGACATGGTGAATAATAGGGTCACGTGCTAGATGGTTAGTATCTATATAATAAGGAAGGGATTATTGGTTGTTATTACATGCATCTTTCACTACATCTACATCATCATAATACCCTGCAAGCCACCATAAAGGTGTGTGGCAGGGGGTGAACTCTCACCAAACATGCACTACATATCACGCATAGAATTTGTAATTAAAAATTAATATAGCAAAGCATACATGCAAAAACATGCAGTTAATCCTTATACATACATGCAGCTACCAATGTTATCCATTGCTACACTTGTACTGGATATATTTACCGTTATTCATATCCCTAATAGTACGAGGAAAAAAGGACATTTTCAATCTGTCAATTCGGCAATCAATCCATGGTCCAGTCTACCCTAGTAAGTTGGGGACCACAAAATATTTTTAACATCATCACTGGAAATATGGTATTGGAAGTTATTTAAGAGATTAAGTCTAAATTTCAACCTGCTATCCGACAATGTTTCCCATTTTGATTCCTTTAATAGATTGGTTAGGCTAATATTGTTATCGTACCGTCCCTTAACAAATCATGCAGATCTTCGTTGCAAACGTTCTAGTTTGTGACATAGACCGATTTCGTAGGGATCCCATACACTGGCAGCATATTCCAAATGAGGTCTAACAAGAGAAAAGTAGCTGATTTTTCGTTCATGTTCGTCACATTTTTTCCCAATACCTCTTTTGATAAATCCAAGTTTACGATTAGCTTGACCCATTATTTCACGTAGCATGTTTTTACCCCGGAAAGATCATGTGTCAGTCTTTTCCCAATATAGTACTCTCTATATGAGCCTATTTTCTGCATGATCGGGTTCAAAGGGTTGTTTTGGACGGTGTTTCCTCACCGGCAATTAAAGTCACTTCGGGTGTCCCACAAGGTAGTGTGATAGGTCCACTCCTATTCCTTTTGTATATTAATGATATCCAAAAGGTGGTAAAAAGTAAGCTTCGTCTATTTGCGGATGACGCAGTAGTGTACAGGGAAATTCTATGCCCGAACGATAAAGAATATTTAAATGTTGACCTACAAGCAATTGAAACTTGGTGTGATACATGGCAGTTAGAATTAAACTTTAAGAAATGTCTTGTAATGAATTTTTGGAAAAAGAATAGCTCTCCTCCTACCACTTACAAAATAAGTAATAATGAATTAACAAACGTGGAATCCATTAAATATCTTGGAATAAGACTGACAAATGATCTTTCCTGGGGTAAACACATTCGTGAAATAACGGGTCAAGCGAATCGCAAACTGGGTTTCATTAAAAGAGTATTGGGTAAATGTGACGATCATGTACGGGAAATCAGCTACTTTTCCCTTGTTAGACCTCATTTGGAATATGCTGCCAGTGTATGGGATCCCTACGAAATCGGTCTAAGTAATGAACTTGAACGTGTGCAGCGAAGATCGGCAAGATTTGTAAAGGGACGACACGATAATTATATTAGCGTAACCAGTCTATTAAATGAATTGAAATGGGAATCATTGTCAGATCGCAGGTTGAAATTTAGACTTAATCTCTTCCACAAATTCCAAGGCAATATTTTCAGTGATGATGTTAAAAATATTTTACGAACCCCAACTTACTATGGCAGACTGGACCATAATCATAAAATTAGAGAAATTTATTGCCGAATTGACCGATTCAAAATGTCCTTTTTCCCTCGCACAATTAGAGATACGAATAACGGTAAATATGTCCTATCGGAAAGTAGCAATGAATAGCATTGGTAGCTGCATGTTGGTATGAGTACTTAAAGCTAACCCTACTAACAGAATGTTTTTGCAGGGTATTATGTAGATGTAGATGTAGATGTAGAATGTTTTTGCATGTTTGCTTTGCAATTTCTATCTTTTTTAAATAGTGTAGTTCTGACTACTATATTAATACTATTCCTTTTTTATGCATGATATGTAGTGCATGTTTGGTGAGCAATCACCCCCTGCCACACACCCTTGTGGTAGCTTGCAGGGTATTATGTAGATGTAGATGTAGATATGGTGTCGGAATTTGGGAATCTGGCTTCTTACACCACGACAATTAACTACCACTGCTGGAATTCCTCTATTTTAATATGGCTGCTTATTGTATTTTTGGAGTTTTTGCTTTCTAAATCATTGGGAAAGTTACGGTTTGCAAATGCATGGTCGTTATTTGATTTACATGTTTTACCCTTTCCTCTGCTTTCTTCCATCCCGCTAAACCTATACTGTGTTCTCTGATCAACTCGTTATTCTTTGCTATCCTAGTGAATAGTAAGTTATTTAATGGTCCACTATTTCTACACCTGCAAGCCACCGCGAGGGCGTGTGGCAGGGGGTGAAGATCACCAATACATATTTCACCTACTCATTGCCCTACTCTCTATCCTAAACCACACACCTCTATGTTGGCTTGCACGGTTGGCTTGCAGGGTATGCAGGGTAGACTCTTGAACACACACGCCCGTGAGATTCCTTCATTCCATTCTCGCTCACCCCCTCACGAAAACCACGTGTTCCCGTACAGCGTTGCCGAGTCTGAACTATGATTTCCGTGTTAATTTGTAAAAATCTTATTTTTCACCGTAGAGGATCGATCAAAAAAGGCCTGTAATCGTGTTGCAATGGAGAACACGAACACATTGACACATTGTTTATAACAATTATAGTTTATAAAGTTGAAATTTAACTGCAATCGGACGAGCTCAGCCTTATGACCACCCGTGGAGAGACGGGCCTCGGTGAGGGTCTCGGGTCGCTCGCGAAGGGTCGGATTAGGGTCGGAGTCGAGGTACGACCATCATTAGCAGGCTTGACCGTCGGTAGTCCCAACCCGAGTGCCTCTAACCAAAATAGATTAGTAATTATATTCTAGTCTAAACTTCAGAATTTAAAAAAAAGATAAAAACAGCAAGGAAAGCATGCACAAACATGTCGTTAGTTGGGTTATCTTAAACTCCTTATACCTGCACGAAACTACCTATGCTGCTCTTGCAAATATGATTTGAAAATATATTTAGAGCTATTCATATCCTTAGTTGTACGTGGAAAGAAGGGTATTTTAAATCTGTAGGTTCAACAATCAAATTTCGTGAGTTTATTTTCATGGTCCAGTCTACCATAGTAAGAACTGAAGGCGTAATAATATGTAGGAAAGTGAAGCAATGTACAGGATGCTCAAGATATATATTATCACGCGCCTAATGGAAGCATAATTACGAGTAGGTAACACGTTTCTCTAATGAAGTTGTGTGTTACCTATTATTAGAGTATACAGATAGAATGTTTAGAAATTCTATTAAATGTAAATTAATAGAACAAGGAAGCGAAACCAGCAATAATGTGCTCTCAAATTAAGGAAAAACTATTCAAGCAACTTGCACTGTAAAAACACTCAACATATTACGGTGGTGCACGTTATCGTACGAGAAAGCGAGTGTTTTTGTGTTGCACAATAAGCACCACAATTAGGTGACCCAAATTAATGTCAGTTTGATAAATCATCACACAGCTGAGTTCAATGTCTTTTTGAATTAATTCTTTGTTAAGCTGACAGTTCAATGCAGAGTGACTCGCAAGCCTGGAAGTAGATCTGAAGGTGATGAACGCAGTTGAATCTGTCGTAGTACCGAACATATCCATAGCACATTCAGGACATTCAGAAGTGATTAAATATGATATGTGAACACCTTAAACGAAAAGGAATTCATATTTTCCGACGCACCATCCGAGATCACTATCCAATAAAAAACCTAAAATTTCCACAAGATAAGGCTACATCCATTTTTGTCTGACTTCCCGTCATGTTAACTCTTTTCTTTAGTTCGTTCACGTGATACTCATCTTGCCTTAGGCACTACGGAGACTTTTAGGGTGACATATATATGTATGTTTATTAGAACAAGTCCATAGTCACTTCCTAATCCTAAGGTACACCGTGACACATTATTAACTTGCTCATGAATCACTCTCCCGACGCACACTCTTGCGGTAGATTGCAGGAAATTAACATAGGTGAAAACATGGGCACTGATAATCTTCGCACGCATCTATGCTGAATGTGGCAATGGCTGTATTGGCTTAGAGTGCGAGTGGCTCGTAGGGGAGCGAAGGAGGGAGGCTTCCCCAACCCTCCGGCAGCAGAGCACCCTGCCATCACTCTGTCCAACCCCCAAAGAGCACCCACCACGGCCTTATCATCCCTCTTCCAACCCAATTTCCCTCCTCCACCCGGCTGCTCGTTTGTCTTCCCGACCCCACTCTTCCTCCGTGCGCCCTCACACACCCGAAAACACAATGCCCCCCAGGAGAGAATCCTGCCTACCCCCTCCTGCTATTCCGCCCACACAGCCTCCCACTCCCCACAGAGTTCTCGCTTGCATTCAGGCGCCGGCGGCCGTAGGCACCCTCTCGAAACCGCTGCTGCAAGAACGGACACTCCAGGATGTGGCGACTATCTATATTGGCCGCAAATATGAAGTAACGTGTGATCATGTGGGCCCTCGGGAAGGCCCAAACCCTTAAGGGAGACACCTCTCTTGCCGCCACTACTCACTCCACCGCTCCGCCTGCCTCCGGGATCCTCACAGACGACGCCGGCGCCGACGCGGCGCCTGTCGAGGGTTCTCGCCGACCGGGAGCGGCGCCGCTCTCCAAAACCCCTTCCAGGGGACCGAGCGGAACCCTCGCGATCCATCTACATCCACGCAATACCCTGTTAGCCACTGCGAGGGTGTCAGGCAGGGTTAAGAGCATGAGCTACTTATGTCTACGTCTACGTAATATCCTGCGTGCCACCACGAGGTTGTACGGCAGGGGGTGAAGATCAACAAATATGCACTTTTGACATGCAACTAGGCAATTATTACATTCAAATAAGAGTTACAATGCTGCTTCTTCATGGAGATACGTTAGATACAAGGGTCACGTAAGTGGATGGCTAGTACCCAAGGTGAGTAGAATAGGTAGGAATAGTACCCTACTATGGGTACCTGGGTTAGTACCTACATACTTTTCCTCTTTATTTTTATGTTTAAGGTCTAATTTACCATGGATCACTTGAGTTTTTAATACTTTTTCAATATCTTAGGAGATCGTCCGCCTTGAATGTCTACCAGATATTTTGTACGTACTTCAACCTGAGATCTTTGACTGACTTCTATCCTTAATGTTCCAATAACATTGCAGTTAACGAAAATTGATGTGGTCCTGGGAATGTAGTACTGGGAAAATGAAAGGAAAGCTAAGTTTAAATTGGGATGGGGCTACTTGGACCTAGCTAAACCCAAGCTGCCAGAGAAGTCACACCATGCGGAGCAAATCGTAAAATGAGTATCCACGGAAAGAAAGGAATCCCATCGTTAGTGCATCCCAAGTGCGTAATTCCAGTACCTAAAGATCATTTGCGTAATATATTTTAATTACGGGCTACTGCTTACCTGCTACACTGCTAACAGCTAAATTTATACTTATAAAAACTATGTTACAGATACAAAAAGCCTCACCCCATCTTCTTTTACTGAGTATAGTATAAGAGTTCACTACTTCACTACAGTTCCCTCATTAAAAAAAAGCGTAAAATGTAGCAAATACTTGACGAGTATTTCAATTACTGCAGAACGGATCGTATCGGGGTTAAGTAAAATTTAAGCAGGGTTTCGGTTGACTGGTATGAAAATCCATCGAGGCAATCGCGGTTGGTGATCAGAGAAGAATCATTAATTATTTCTCGTGGCCATCCAAGAGCCTTTTAGGGGGAGTAAAAATGTTGCCTTATGCGTTCCTCCCCTCTTCCAACTCACCAAACTCCCAATCACGCAAGACCTGCATCTTCATCCTCACCCTCACCACTTCTTTCCACAAAGATTCCATCCCCTTTCCACTTCCTTGGCTGCTAATCATTAATCTCTCTCTCCTCTTATTCCCTCTTGTATCAACTTTCGAACCGTCACTTCGTCAGAAAGAGACTAGGTCCGCCCTGGCACCCTAGGAAATCCGAAGAGGGAAGGAACAGGCACGAAGAGGACACAGGTACAACTCAAAACGGCCACCCCTTCCACAGCTGCCGTCTCATTTGCATGTTGGTCGCGTAGGAACAGTCGGAACTGCACCGGGAGCGCAAAGATTTTCGGTCAGGTCCCGGGATTCATTATGAGCGGGGGGCGCCTCTCCATGTCCCTCTGAATATGCATGGGGTCGGGCCAGCGCAAAGGCACCGTCAGAATAGAATACGTGGAATTTGCTGTAAAATAGTGTTTTCGTAAACGTGAGGACCGAAATACCGAAATAGACGCGGTGAGTTCAAGCCGGATAAGAAATGTCCTAATTTCTCTTTGTGTCTTATCTACACCTACATAATACCCTGCAAGCCACAATAAAGGGTATATTTACAGCTATTCACATCTCTAATTCTACGAGGAAAAAAGGACATTTTGAATCTGTGAGTTCATCAATCAATTTCTCTAATTTTGTGATTTTGGTCAAGTCTACCATAGAAAGTTGGAGCATGCAAACTATTTTTAGCATCATCAGTGAAAATATTATCTTTGAATTTGTTTAAAGGATGAAGCCTATAGATAAACCTACTATCTGACAATGATTCCCAATTTAGTTCATTTAATAGCCTGGCTACGCTAATACAGGTATAGTTATCGTACCATCCCTTTACAAATCATGCCGATCTACGCTGCACTCGTGTATGTTCATTATCTAGGCCTAATCCGTAAGTATTTCATATACTGGAAGCGTATTTTAAATCTGTAAATAGGTATTCATCTAAAAGAAACGCGACTATGGGAAGCTTAACTTTGAGTAGAAGGGGTTGACATTTTATTTGATACGATATATTACATTCCTAAATTGTTTTGAATCATTGGATATAAAAATGTTACGACCATAAATGGCAAAATTTCCTGCTTAACCGGAAATAAGTCATCGTCTTAGCAAAGAATAAACCGGTCTTGGCTTTTTTAAAGCACGTCTCTGGTCTCATATTTGATCATTCAAATTCCGTAACCCTTTTCAACGTTGAATGTAGATACTACTTAAAAATTGGAAAAGGAAAACTCGAAAGTTGTTTTTCTGTAAATTGGGGGTAAGGATCTAGGAGGAATTCTTCTCATATTCTTTTCAAACGAAAAAAGGGTCACTAGTGAGTGAACCATGCCTTCAACTGCTATCGTATCGAACAGTACCAGCTGCATACTTCTAGCACATCTACATCTACACAATACCCTGCAAGCCACCTCGAGGGTTTGTGGTAGGGGGCGAAGATCACCAAGCATGCACTACCAACATGCAAACAAGCAACTATAGGGTCTCATGCAACTAGATTGTTAGTATCTATATTATTTAAGGGGTTAATACATGCATCATGCACTACAGACTACTCTAAAATATTTACCCTACCTATCCCTTTTCTATGTTGCCCATTGTGTTATCTTATAGTTCGGGGGAAAAATGCCATTTAGAATCTATCAGTACGACAATCTATCTCTCTAATCTTATTTATCTGGTCTAATCTAGCATAATACGCTGGTGTTTTTAATATGTGCCTAACATCTTCAGTAAAGCTATCCGATTGAAATTTCTCTAATAGATTTAATCTGTACTTTAACCTACACTCTGATAGTGATTCCCACCCTAATTCTTTTATTAGTGCTGAAACACTACTCAACCTATCGTAACACCTTTTAACGAACGTAGCTGCTCTACACTGCACACTGTCTAGTTCTCTGATCAAACCTAATTCATTCGGATCCCAAACACTAGCAGGCTTCAATTCTTTTTTTCATAAACTTTCACTTCGATTCCCATATACTTGCAACCTACTCCCCGATTTCGGGACCGTGGAGAGAAATTTGTTCGCTTCAAGCGGAAAAATATTCATGTTTCTATTGGGGATTTTCGTTGATTTAAGAGTAAGACCGGCAACGTTGTAACAATATGACTGCGGAATTAACTATCAGAATCTCTAGAATGGGACATTTCTTGCACTCTGCAGATGCAGGTATTAAGAAAGGGGGTATTTTATTCAATCTACCAATTGATGCATATAAAACCTTATTCATTTAAACTTAGTATCTTATTAGAATGAAGATGACTGTAGATTAAGTTGGTTCCTCATGTTCCGCGGCATAAATTCTGAAAATGACTCCCGCGATTTTTCTGATGACGTCAACATCGCAGCGGTCGGCGGAGCGAAACTTTGGCCGACAATACTCGCTCACCTGGACACCAGCGCCCACTGACCGAATAAAAACACCTTCATTTGTCCTTGAAACTCACTTCTTCCAGCCGGGAATCTATTTCCCTTGGCACGGAATCAATCGAAGTTATTTGTTCCAAAATCATACCCATATTGGTTGTGTCCCCCAACCAGAGGCTTTTCCATTGGCTTCTCAAAATTCCTGGCTAGAAAAGAACTCGTTCTTTTTCTGATGCTGTTCATTTACGATGCTATCATCCACTCCAACAAACCCCTCATGATTTCATCTATATCTACGCAATACCCTTTCCAATTCCCCCTGCCACACACCCTTGTGGTGGCTTGCAGGGTATTATGTAGATGTAGATGTACCCTGCGAGCCACCGCGAAGGTGTGTGGCAGGGGGGTAGTTGCATGTTGGTATAGGGAGTTTAAGCTAATCCAATTGACAGTACGTTTGTGCATGCTTTCCTTGTTATTTTAATATTTTTGGTAAATTGTTAAGATTTGACTAGTATATAGTTACTATTACTTTTTAAATATGGCATGTAATGAATGTTTGGAAGATCACCAAACAAGCACTAATTACAAGCAATAAAGAGCTACAATGCTACTACCACACGAAAAAATGTTTGATATAATAATCACGTGCAACTAGATGGTCAGTATCTACAGAGTGATGAAGTGATTACTGGTTACAAAGGCAATTGTAATCAGCCCTGAACGTTCTCAGGTCTAGTTTTAACAATTTTAAATCTATTTCTCACGTGAGTAAATTGTGTTTTTTTGTTGGTGGGTCCTCTCGCTAATTAGTCACGGAACTTAATCATCTGAATCAACTATTACACCTTAAATCCTATCGAGTCCATTCCCATTCTGAAGTCGATTTTCTTGACATTTTGCTAAACGCGAGAGAGATATCCAAGGAGATGAATCATACAATAGTACAAAGAGTGACATCATCTTGCATGCCTTCCATTTATTGTTTCTAATATTGGCCGAATTACCACCATTAGGTTTTATACCTAGTAGGTAACAAATTTATGTATTTTATCCAGTCCATTAAATAAATTAAAATGGGGATAATGGCCAGGTCGTCGGTTGAAATTTTGACTTAATATCTTAAATAAATTTCAAGATAATATTTTCACTGATGACGTTAAAATATTTTGCGAACTCCTACTTACAATGGTAGACTGGACCATAATCACAAAATTAGAGAAATTGTTTGTCGAACTGACAGATTCAAAATGTCCTTTATTTTCCTCGGACAATTAGGGATATGAATTGTGGTAATTATATCCAATACGTGTATATCTATCAAGTGTATCTATATCTACATATATTTTTTGCTGGAAGAGTGCATTTATGCCATAACTGTAACATATTTTGAAGCTAGAGTTCGAAGGACTAGGTTCTTGAAATAAATACTACTATTCTATTCTATATCCATGGATAGCATAGGTTGTTGTATATCAGTACAAGGACTTTAAGCTAACCCAACTAGCAGCATGATTCCCCCTGTCACACACCTTTATGGTGGCTTGCAGGGTATTATGTAGATGTAGATGATATTGCATGCTTAGTTTGTTATTTTTATCACTTTTAAATTGTGAAGTTTAGACTAGCATCTCATTACTAATCCTTTTTTATGCATGATAGGTAATGCATGTTTGCTGTAAGTTAATCCCCTGCCATACACCTTTAAGGTGGTTTGCAGGTTTATTAGGTAGTGTAGATGCATGTAGGAGAATTTTTAATCAGGCCCCGCCTGATAGCACTCTGCCTCCCCATTCCCCGCTGTAGTCCCTCAATGCACCGCTGCCCCCTTTCCCGCACGCCGGTGCATCTGTGACTTCTGCACTCACCCCCCTTCGTATGCACCCGTGAATCCCCTTTCACTTTCCCCAACCCCCTCCCAGGCGTCTCAACCCCAAGACCAACCCTGTACCCCCCCTTCCACTTCTCTCCACAAACCCCCCCTTAACCCTTCCTCCGCCCCTCTCTAGCTCCAACCCCCGCTCTTCCCACCCTGACAACCCCTCTCCTTCCCCTAGTGCCGAGAACCGGAGTCTGAGGGACGGAGAGGGAGGGACAGAGAGAGGGAGAGAAGGGGAGGGAGGGAGGGAGGGAAGTAGCGAGCGGAATTTTCCACTAACCTCCAATCGATCTCGCTACACCGCGCCGGCACACACGAGCCACCAATCACGCTTCCCCTCTCAAAAAAAACCCTGTCCACCCCCTCCTCCTCATCCCCACAAACGGCACACCCTACCCCACCTCCCTCGTAACCCTTAAAACCCATACCCTCCCTCCTACCTCCCTTTCGTGGGAGAGGTGCGATGAACTGTGGGCGAAAGAGGTGACTCCTACATATCACCGCTATAAAGCTGATGTTGGTGGCTCCCGTGCAACAGCGGGGAAGGCGTGATAGGAGGAGCCATCCTCTCCGCTTCTATATTGGCAATCGTGCGAATAGCGGGCGGGACTTTTCCGGAAGGTGCGGGCCGTAGAGTTTACTTGATATCCCGAGTGGATGACTGTTCAGTCACCCCTAAAGGGATCATTGCCACCTGCGATCCTCACCGTTCCCAAGTCATCGGCATAGTCGGAGGCTTTCAAAGGCGAATGAATGAAAGATATACACGTAGGCTTTGAAATATACGGTGAGTCAAGTCCCTAGCCCTTCTTCGCCGGCACCATTGCCTTACTCCTCACTACCATTCAACCCCTGCCACACACCCTCGCGGTAGCTTGCAGGGCATCGCATAGATGTAGATGTACCATATACCGAATTTTAAGATATTTTTTAAGAAATATATCTGCGGCAAGACACAAGTGTCATTTTCATGCATCTACATCTACACGATACCCTGCAAGCCACCGCGAGGGTGTGTAGCAGGGGGTGAAGATCACCAAGCATGCACTGCCGACTTGCAATCAAGTAACTATAGGGTCTCATGCAACTAGATTGTTATTATCAATAGCATTTAAGGGATTAATACATGCATCATACACTAAGGACTACTCTAAAACCGGTGCTAACACTTAGCTCCGTTTTTTGCCAATTATGCAAAAGTGCAAATTAGGAATGAAGATGACAGGCAGTCTATAGCGAAGGACTCAAAGGCAATCGCTAATATGTGTGATTTGGCAGCATAATCGGGCAGTCCAATACATTTAAAACGTCATTACCTTAGACGATATGCAGTGTAATGCGCTTTTGGGAAAACAATAGCTAACCCGTCATTGCACAAAGTGTAATATCGAACGAAGACATCAGATCAGCAATATTCGCAAACGGTTGTTAACATAATTGTATTAATGCTATGAGGTTTATAGAAGACTAGGATTGATATTATTATCAAGACGCAGGTTAAAATAGAGACTAAAGCTTTCACGCACACTTGACACGGATATGCTTGCCGATGACGCTAGAAATATATTATGAAGGGCCGTGTTCTACGCTTTCACTGATAAAAAAACTGATTAAGAGAAAATACTGTTATACACATTATATGTAGATGTAATCACAATTAGAGAAATTGATTGCCGAACTGACAGGTTTAAAATGTCCTTTTTTCCTCGTACACTTAGGGATATGAATAGCGGTGAATATATATCAATACGAGTGTATCAATGGATAGCATAGGTAGTTGCATGTTGTTACAAGGACTTGAAGCCAACCCAAATAACAGCATGTTTTTGCATGATTACTTTGATATTTTCATCTTTTTATTTTAACTGTTTGTTGTGAGTTCACCCCCTGCCACACACCTTCATGGTGGCTTTCAGGGTATTATGTAGATGTAGATGAACTTTTCACACACCGTGTTCCATGGGGTGAAGTAAGTGCACGATGTCACTGCGTACACTTCCCCATACATTCACCCATTTCATTTGGACCTCAAAGAGTATGTGGCACAATAGGCAAGTATGTAACTAAAATATAAACTCATGAACGAAAATAATCTATTCTGAGGCATGTAAGACTTTGAATTTGCTTTGCAGTGGTCAATTTTGCACTACATTATGACAAGCCGGAATGTGGTGGACGTGATTGCGAAAACTTCTTTGTTTTTCCTTTGGAGTTCCACTGGGCCTGTCTGACGAGTGCCAAACCTATAATTTCGACCCGTTAGATGCACAGACGACTTTCCTTGAATTGTTTCGGCTATTTTTTTCTCCATCTGTAACGAGGATGAGATATGAAAATTACATTGGCCTCAAAATCTTCAAGAAGACCGGATGAGAGATAAAATAATATTCAAGGTGAAAGCACTCCACCCAGGTTCTAATAAAAATGACAGTACACTCATTTCTTACGTATATACATAATAAATTATTTAATGGTTTTTTTCACTGGCATTAAATACCCGTTAACTAATTAATTTGATCAAAGTCAAATGACATTTTTCAGTGTTCAAGGAAAACGAGGAGTGAAATTCCATAAATGCGTCCTTCAACTTAAATAGCCATAGTACCTCTGTGGGTACACTAACGAGGAAAAGCAATACATTCACGCGTTAATTCAAGACTACGTCTGAGAATCATTCTGCCGCCGGTCGTGGTAGTGCGCTGGCCTGGCAGCCCAAAGGTAGTGGGTTCGAATTCTGATGAGATTTTCCTTAGGATTTAAATCTAATTTCATACGATTCGATAATGCCTCGGTGGTTGGAGCTCCTACAATTTATGACTGCTAGTACGCCATTTTCCTTAGCGAGAACCAACAGCCGTTCATAGTTGTTCACATACGGAGGTGACAGACTTCGAATGATAAGAATAAGAGTGGAGGAATTTGAGACGTTTGTGCCTTGAAAATGGAAAAAGTATTGCGGACGGAGAAAGGAAAAATAAGAGAGTATCGAGCATTGTTGAGGGGGAAAGGAGGTAGTTATCAGATATTAAGAGAAAATAGAATTATATTTTATACTTAATGTCTTCAAAGAAGATCGAATGCCGAATAAGTGGGGGAGATGGAAGGAAATGAATTTTTTTATGATTCAAAGAGGGATAAGAAATGTGACGTCTGACCGTGGGATATTTATTTTGTTGGTAGGTATTCAATAAAAAGCCTTATCGGATCAAATGATGCCAATTGATGCCATTATTAAAAAAATCGCACAAATAATTGTAGACTTAATCAGCTCCCGCATACTTGGTAGAAATTATCCGTTTTCAACAGAGTGAAATATTTCTGCGAGACACCCTTCATTTATTCATAGTGAAACCAAGGCCTTCATTGTGGAAGGAATGTACAAATAAACATTTACCTACATAAAATTGGGGCTTGGCGTTGGTTTGCCTCAATATATCATCCAGTCAGATAATTACTCTCATGGCGAATAACACAAACAGAGGATAGTTTTCACACTTTGTAAGCATTCATCGAAACCGAGGGCATCTGGGTCATCCTCGAAATGAATTCGAGTTCTTGCAATTGTTCTTAGTGTTAATTTCTTCTCGACAAGTCCGTGGTGGCCATTATTTCACACTCCAATGATTCTGCTCGATTGCATAAGACATTAATTTCCACTTTCACGTCCCAAGTCAAACCGGGCAGTGGCTTACGTTGCGAAAAGCTCTGACTAAGGTTGATTACGTTTTCCGGACTTTTAGACATTTTAGCAAACCTTTGTAAAACTAAAATTTTTGCTTTGAAATGTTGATCTCAAGCTGTACATAACGAAAATTTAATCATGTTCGAGAAGCAATCTTAATTGCACATTGCGAAATATGAAAAATGGATTTTCAAACAATAGCATATAACAATCAGTATAATGAATCATTTTATTAGCCATAGTAAAATACGTACTAATGACATGCAATCAAAATATAACATAATATACTTCATGAGGCGCAACAGACGACAATAGGAAAGGGAGCTCTAAATATACAGACCAGAGCTTCGTGAAGGCAGCTCGAAAAAGGTGCATTGAAAGGGGTCACACAGTTGATTTTTGAATACTAAGAATTTGGATTTAGAAAGGAATTTGGAACCAAAAGCAGTAAAATAACGGGAAAAAAATGAATACCCCACCAGGAGTGATCATAAGAACACATTAAGACGCATTACGAAAACAAGTTGAAACTAAAAACCATAGCTTGATGTGTTATGACCTATAACTCAGATAAATAAATACCTCTGATCTTTCTCATTGCAATCAACCTTCGAAGTTCATCGCATAATTCTGCTATCAACCTCTTTTGGAACAACGGATATATAGCATTACTTGGTTTTGCAGGAAGTGGAGAAAAAGATTGCCGAAAAGTATGACGAAAATTACTTCAAGCACTGACAGCTTTCGCGAAACATGATGGGAAATGTGATGAGAAGACAAAAGAGCGATGTTACTTTTCACTAGTTAGGCCCCACCTTGAATATGCAGCCAGTGTATGGGATCCGAATGAATTAGGTTTGATCAGAGATCTAGACAGTGTGCAGCGTAGAACAGCTAAGTTCGTTAAAAGGCGTCACGATATGTTGAGTAGCGTTTCAGAATTAATAAAAGAATTAGGGTGGGAATCATTATCAGAGCGTAGGTTAAGGTACAGATTAAATCTATTAGAGATATTTCAATCGGATAGCTTTACTGAGGATGTTAGGAACGTATTAAAAAAACCAGGGTATTATGCTAGATTCGACCAGGTAAATAAGATTAGAGAGAAAGATTGCCACACTGATAGATTCAAAATGGCATTTTTCCCCCGTACTATAAGAAAACAGAATAGGCAACATAGAAAAGGGATAGGTAGGTGAAATATTTTAGAGTAGTCTGCAGTGCATGATACGTGTATTAACCCCTTAAATACTATAGATACTAACAATCTAGTTGCATGAGACCCTATAGTTGCTTGTTTGCATGTTAGCAGTGCATGCCTGGTGATCTTCACCACCTGCCGCACACTCTCGCGGTGGCTTGCAGGGTATCGTGTAAATGTAGACGTAGATGAACATGGGGGAATTGAAAACTACACCAGTTCAGTAGCCATCCACCGGATTTCTACGCCATTATGTGCCGGGTATAGGGGATACTCATATGCTATAGTATGACGAACTGAAGAAATAATTAGGAATAAGGTACATATATGCATAGGAGAAAAGCGAAGGATGGTTGCAATGTGAAGAGAAAACTATGCTGTTTTGGAGAGGGAAGTGAAAATGGAAATGCACCTTTGCTGGTGGGACTGCAAAACACCCCATCAAAATGGGGTGCGAAACACCCAATCAAAATCTACCACGAAAGGTAGTATTCCGAGAATAATAACTAAATGGGTGGCTGAGATGCAATGTTTTAATGCAATGATAGCAGCGGAATTAGGTTGGAAATCATTATCAATTTGGAGGTTAAAGGACCAATTACATTTCATGAAGAAATTTACAACGAATAGTTTCATTGAAGATATTAGATACCTATACATAAAAAAATCAGCGTATATACAAGATTTAATTACAAAAACAAGATTAGAAAGATACATTGTCGTACCGATATATTTATAATTTAATTTTTCGTGCATACGTTAAGAGAACAAAATATACAGCATAGCAAGGGGATATGTCGGTAAAAATTGTTGGAGCAGTCTGCAGTGCATGATAACTGTTTATACTAGAGATATACTAATCCATGTATAATAGGTATATACAGATATATTTTATTAGAGAAATTCCTTTCTAACAAGTAATCACTTCTTTACTATGTAAATATTTACCATCTAACTGCACGTGACATTATATCTAACATGTTTCCATGAAGAGGTAGTGCTGTAATTTTCATTTGCATGTAGTAGCGTGCATGTTTTGATGCATGATCTTCACTTCCTGTCACACACCCGCGAGGTGGCTCTATGGTTATTTCGTACATGCAGATGTAGATCCGTTGCAAATTTCTGCACGGGATTTAAATGGTATTTTAGCGTACCATCTGATAATTATAACCATAATTATAATTATAATGATCCTTAACCTATTCTTCTATTAACCATGATACACTGCTAAACTTATCTCAAAACCAAGCTGCTCTACGCTGCGTACATACTAGCTCTCAAATCAAACCAAATTCATTCAGACCCTATGCACAGGCTGCATATTCCAAATGAGGCCTTACTAATGAAAAGCAGCATCGCTCTTTTGTCCTCTCATCAATTAAGCAAGGCAGAAACTCCCGATTAAAATCCACCCCGGGAGGTAGTATTTCGAGAATATATATAAGGATCCTGAGTAGAGTAGTGGTCTGCGCAGTGGCCCGGAAGGCCAAAGGTCCGTGGTTCTATTCCCGGTCCAGGTGAATTTTTATTTATAAAAAGAGTACTTGGGAAATGTGATGAGAAGACAAAAGAGCGATGCTATTTTTCACTAGTTAGGCCCCACCTTGAGTATGCAGCCAGTGTATGGGATAAATAAGATTAGGGAGATAGATTGTCGTACAGATAGATTCAAAATGTCATTTTTCCCCCGTACTATAAGAGAACAGAATAAGCAGCATAGCAAAGGGATAGGTAGAGGAAATATTGTAGAGTATTCTGTAGTGCATGATGCATGTATTAACCCCTTAAATACTTTAGATACTAACAATCAAGTTGCATGAGACAATATAGTTGCTTGTTTGCATGTTAGTAGGTGCATGCTTGGTGATCTTCACCCCCTGCCACACAACCTAGCGGTGGCTTGCAGGGTATGGTGTAGATGTAGATGAGAATAACAACTTAATATATCCAGTCCATAGGTCCAGTCCAATAGGCCCAGTTATAATTGTTTAAAGGTTAAAATTAACGTCGTCAGGTTAATATAGAACACGGAGGAGATCTTTCCGGGGCTAAAAACATTTTTGTGAAATCCTCACTCGACTTGTGGTAGTGAAGGGCGTGAGGAAGGGATTTGCTCACAGTCGCGAGGAAATCCTTTCGTGTCCATCGGAATCCACCGGCGATATTATAGATCCAGAGCCAGAACCGGTGTCGTGGAATCCTGTTGGAAGGAGTCGCGGTCGGGACAAGAACCCCTGGACGACTTCCAGTCGCTCGAATCCGGGATTCCTCTTCCATCGCATCTAATTTATTATCCGTTCGACTCTCTCCGCCTGATCCGCGGCATTGTGGACCCTTGCCCATTCGATGGTGACCGCTCTCCGTCCGCCAAAAGACCGATTCGTTAGCGGGTGCATAAATTTTGGTTCCCTGACATGCCTGCGTAAACACGCTCGAGGCGATCTCAGCGACCCCGAGGAACATCAATATCAGGGTTGTCTTGACGGACATGAAACGGCTCTCGAAGGACACCATCGAACTGCTGGGGGGAATTGCCTCACGTCTGCGCACACTGTGACAGTAATTGCGTTGCTGGGCAATGCAGCACTTTTGGGCCGGTTTTACGATTTCCGGTTAACATTTAACCGCTGGATAATGCAGATGCTGATTTAACGCAGTGGTTGCTGCCAGATCAAGTTCAATAAAACTCTTCAAAATTTCGGTCCGTTGACTTGAGAGCTAATGGTGGAAAAGCACATCTAACACGATTCCCATGCCGTAAATACACTCAATCAGGCATTATAAAATTGACGTTATTCTGGCATGCAAGACAATAAAACCTTTCTAAAACACCTATATCCGACACATAGCAGGGACAACACATAATATTAGAATATTACTATGTTGCTACTATTATTCACCTAAAGATTGTTTGTAGCGTGAAAGAATAATTTAAACGATAGGTAAGTATTTTTGACAGACTGATGGGGTAAGCTAAGCTTGAAAAAGGAATAGCTTAAAAAACAATTGTCCAATGGGTGAATAAAACCTATCAGTTATCAATCAAAACCTCAAAAATTATCATCGGCTAATAGTTGCAGAAAATAGACCTCATAAACCTTTATTTACAGAATAATCTACATCCAATCCTACGCAAAATAAGGGGTTGAGAATCAGCGAGTTCAGGGCCATAATTATTGAAACATTACCACAGAACGAGCATAACGAGGTATACTACACAGTAAAATTTTACAGGCTGAATTGAAACTTTTATTGAAGCTGAATACGATAAATTAACAACCCCATGGTATATAGACGGTGTTACGTTCCTCAATTGTTAAGCCCACCATTAATATGAAGTGAGATTAGGAGATTGAAATGAGTTGGGTATAATCACAAAACTAGACAGTGCTCGGCGTAGAGCAGCTAGTTTCGCTGAATGTGTGAAAAGTGTGAAAAACGCCCAGGTTTTCTGATGATGCAAAGGAGGCAAAATGATGATGATTATAATATTAGAGAGATAGGTAATACGACAAAGAGGTT
Organism: Platycnemis pennipes; assembly: GCA_933228895.1. Lineage (NCBI taxonomy): Eukaryota > Metazoa > Arthropoda > Insecta > Odonata > Platycnemididae > Platycnemis > Platycnemis pennipes. The sequence goes on along the minus strand of OW121854.1, from coordinate 117,261,121 downwards.
CAAAATTTTATTTTTTCCGCACACAATTGGGGAGTTTTACATTTCAGCGAAGAAATATGGGGACATTATTATAGCTTACCAGGTGACATTCTGCCACACGCACTTGCGGGGGCTTACTATAGCGTAGCTATTATGATGATATAAGATCGAGTGTTTTCCCGGCGAATAGTATGAAGAAAAGTTTCTCGGGCTTGACACCGGTTAATAGGCTCCATTACTGCCAACGTTTCAAAGAGCGACTCGCTCTTCATCATCAGGGCTTCTGAGTGCTTCTGAGTGCCGTATTTTATTATTGCGCTTATATATATATCTTTCGCCCGGGTCAGGTGTCTCCTGATTGGCCGAGACGTCGGTTTGAATTTAACGGGCCCCATTGTTGGCCTCCTTGAACATTCGCCGCCGGGCCGCCCTTCCTCATCTCTCGGATGCAATTTATAACTGGCCTCCAGGTGTTACTGAGGTTGAAACCAGTGTCTCTATTTAAGTTATTGTTTTCCAGACGGATCTCGATGGCCTCCTTAGTGAGTCTATCCCAATAGAAATTTGATCGGCAAAGTATTTTTGCCTTATCCCACTGTATTGCGTGGTCCCTTTTTATGCTGTGCTCCGCAACAGCTGATTTATCCATTTGGGCTAGTCGGAAGTGTCTTCGGTGTTCCTTCAACCTTTGCTCGATGGTACGACCGGTCTCTCCTACATACACCATACCACATTCGCAGGGAATTTTGTATACCCCTGGTGTCTTCAGTCCGATGGGATCCTTGGCCTTCACCAACCAGTCCCTAATCTTAGATTGAGGTAGGTGGATCGTTTCAATATCGAAGCGACGAAGGATTCGTTCGATCTTTCCCGAGATGGTGGAAATATACGGCAGAAAGGCCTTGGCAGCGGGTTTATTGTACGTTTCATCAGCCATGTTCTTCTTTGTGTCAAAAGACCTTTTTAGGGCCATCGAAATTTGCTGTCTGCTGTATCCATTTTGTTGGAGGGTCTTCTTTAAATGTTTTATTTCCGACGAAATGCTCTCGTCGTCTGCAATTGATTTGGCTCTGTGGAATAGTGTCGCTAATACTGCGCCTCTTTGTGACGGGTGATGGTGACTATGACTGTTGAGGTAGAGGTCGGTGTGAGTTGGCTTACGATATACGCTGTGCCCTAAACTTCCATCCCCTTTTCTACGTATTAGGATGTCTAGGAAAGGAAGCTGACCGTTTTTCTCCTTTTCCATGGTGAACTTGATATTCGGGTGTTGACTATTCATATGCTCCAGGAATTGGTCCAGCGTGTCAATCCCATGTGGCCAAATGAGAAAAGTGTCATCCACGTAACGGAAAAAACATTTCGGGCGCTGCGGAGCCGATTCGAGAGCCTGTATCTCGAATTCTTCCATGTAGAAGTTGGCAATCGCTGGTGACAAAGGAGATCCCATGGCTACACCTTCCTTCTGCTCGTAATAATTCCCGTCAAATAGGAAATATGATGAGGTAAGCACATGATGGAATAGCTTGACCGTGTTAGCGTCGAACTTCTTCTCCAAGAGTCTCAGCGTATCAGAGAGAGGTACGCGGGTGAAAAGTGACACAACGTCGAAGCTCACCATTAGGTCACTTGAGGCCACTCGAATTTCTTTTAGTGTTTTCACAAACTCTAATGAGTTCTTCACATGGTGTGCACTCTGCCCTACGTACGGTGCAAGGATATCGGTGAGGTGCTGAGCCAAGTTGTATGTTGGAGAGCCAATAGCACAGACAATTGGTCTGAGGGGCACCCCATCTTTATGAATTTTGGGAAGACCATATAATCTAGGAGACACTGGTGCCTGAGGCCGGAGATTCCTGACCGTTTCCGAAGGAAGTCCAGATTTCTTCATAAGGCTTATAGTCTTCCTAGTTACAGCGTCTGTCGGATCCCGGGGGAGTTTTATGTATGCGTCATCTGTGAGCATCTCATAAATCTTGCCATGATAATCCATTGTTTTCATGAGGACCGTTGCATTGCCCTTGTCGGCTGGAAGTACGGTTATCTCCGTGTTTCTTCGTAAGGAGCGAAGGGCTGATTGTTCCTTCCAAGTGATATTGGATTTTGGCGGTACGGCTCTTTTAAGGATAAAAGATATTTCGGTTCTTATTTCCTCCGCTGAGTCCCTCGGGAGCTTCCGTACTGCATGCTCTATTCCACCAATGATGTCACTGTGTGGTATCACTCTGGGTGCGGGAACAAAATTGAGACCCTTAGAAAGGGCGGAATAGGTGTCTTCATCAATCCTTTCATCCGAATACTTTGCCGATCAAATTTCTATTGGATAGACTCACTAAGGAGGCCATCGAGATCCGTCTGGAAAACAATAACTTAAATAGAGACACTGGTTTCAACCTCAGTAACACCTGGAGGCCAGTTATAAATTGCATCCGAGAGATGAGGAAGGGCGGCCCGGCGGCGAATGTTCAAGGAGGCCAACATGGGGCCCGTTAAATTCAAACCGGACGTCTCGGCCAATCAGGAGACACCTGACCCGGGCGAAAGATATATATATAAGCGCAATAATAAATACGGCACTCAGAAGCACTCAGAAGCCTGATGATGAAGAGCGAGTCGCTCTTTGAAACGTTGGCAGTAATGGAGCCTATTAACCGGTGTCAAGCCCGAGAAACTTTTCTTCATACTATTCGCCGGAAAACACTCGATCTATATTACATACCTCTACGGGGAGGAGACTCATCGCAGCGTCCGAAAACTTGAAGAGCTGCGTAAGGAGAAAGTGAGACTTCTGTGTGGTCTTGCTTTCCTTTTGAGATGCCGTGACGAAGAAACCAATCCTACATTCGCTAGGATGATGTCATCAGTAAAATCCATAGCTGTGGATCGCATTCTCCCTCCGACGGACTAGCTTCGCCTTGGTTCGAGAACGTATACGTGACAAGAGACGAGCTTTGGATCGCAATGCTAAGAAACTGATAGCCCTGCACTTGCACCTCTCTGTAATACTCTCGCCTCTGGATTGGGAATACATTGATCGTGCCACTGCAGCCTCGAGTGAGTTACTACAAGGGAAGATCACGATGATACAGAAGAATAAATTCAACCGTTTGCCAAATACCAAAAAAGTAATCCCTCCTCTGGATCGTAACCGGCTGGTAATTAATCTAACGGATGAAAGGATTGATGAAGACACCTATTCCGCCCTTTCTAAGGGTCTCAATTTTGTTCCCGCACCCAGAGTGATACCACACAGTGACATCATTGGTGGAATAGAGCATGCAGTACGGAAGCTCCCGAGGGACTCAGCGGAGGAAATAAGAACCGAAATATCTTTTATCCTTAAAAGAGCCGTACCGCCAAAATCCAATATCACTTGGAAGGAACAATCAGCCCTTCGCTCCTTACGAAGAAACACGGAGATAACCGTACTTCCAGCCGACAAGGGCAATGCAACGGTCCTCATGAAAACAATGGATTATCATGGCAAGATTTATGAGATGCTCACAGATGACGCATACATAAAACTCCCCCGGGATCCGACAGACGCTGTAACTAGGAAGACTATAAGCCTTATGAAGAAATCTGGACTTCCTTCGGAAACGGTCAGGAATCTCCGGCCTCAGGCACCAGTGTCTCCTAGATTATATGGTCTTCCCAAAATTCATAAAGATGGGGTGCCCCTCAGACCAATTGTCTGTGCTATTGGCTCTCCAACATACAACTTGGCTCAGCACCTCACCGATATCCTTGCACCGTACGTAGGGCAGAGTGCACACCATGTGAAGAACTCATTAGAGTTTGTGAAAACACTAAAAGAAATTCGAGTGGCCTCAAGTGACCTAATGGTGAGCTTCGACGTTGTGTCACTTTTCACCCGCGTACCTCTCTCTGATACGCTGAGACTCTTGGAGAAGAAGTTCGACGCTAACACGGTCAAGCTATTCCATCATGTGCTTACCTCATCATATTTCCTATTTGACGGGAATTATTACGAGCAGAAGGAAGGTGTAGCCATGGGATCTCCTTTGTCACCAGCGATTGCCAACTTCTACATGGAAGAATTCGAGATACAGGCTCTCGAATCGGCTCCGCAGCGCCCGAAATGTTTTTTCCGTTACGTGGATGACACTTTTCTCATTTGGCCACATGGGATTGACACGCTGGACCAATTCCTGGAGCATATGAATAGTCAACACCCGAATATCAAGTTCACCATGGAAAAGGAGAAAAACGGTCAGCTTCCTTTCCTAGACATCCTAATACGTAGAAAAGGGGATGGAAGTTTAGGGCACAGCGTATATCGTAAGCCAACTCACACCGACCTCTACCTCAACAGTCATAGTCACCATCACCCGTCACAAAGAGGCGCAGTATTAGCGACACTATTCCACAGAGCCAAATCAATTGCAGACGACGAGAGCATTTCGTCGGAAATAAAACATTTAAAGAAGACCCTCCAACAAAATGGATACAGCAGACAGCAAATTTCGATGGCCCTAAAAAGGTCTTTTGACACAAAGAAGAACATGGCTGATGAAACGTACAATAAACCCGCTGCCAAGGCCTTTCTGCCGTATATTTCCACCATCTCGGGAAAGATCGAACGAATCCTTCGTCGCTTCGATATTGAAACGATCCACCTACCTCAATCTAAGATTAGGGACTGGTTGGTGAAGGCCAAGGATCCCATCGGACTGAAGACACCAGGGGTATACAAAATTCCCTGCGAATGTGGTATGGTGTATGTAGGAGAGACCGGTCGTACCATCGAGCAAAGGTTGAAGGAACACCGAAGACACTTCCGACTAGCCCAAATGGATAAATCAGCTGTTGCGGAGCACAGCATAAAAAGGGACCACGCAATACAGTGGGATAAGGCAAAAATACTTTGCCGATCAAATTTCTATTGGGATAGACTCACTAAGGAGGCCATCGAGATCCGTCTGGAAAACAATAACTTAAATAGAGACACTGGTTTCAACCTCAGTAACACCTGGAGGCCAGTTATAAATTGCATCCGAGAGATGAGGAAGGGCGGCCCGGCGGCGAATGTTCAAGGAGGCCAACAATGGGGCCCGTTAAATTCAAACCGACGTCTCGGCCAATCAGGAGACACCTGACCCGGGCGAAAGATATATATATAAGCGCAATAATAAAATACGGCACTCAGAAGCACTCAGAAGCCCTGATGATGAAGAGCGAGTCGCTCTTTGAAACGTTGGCAGTAATGGAGCCTATTAACCGGTGTCAAGCCCGAGAAACTTTTCTTCATATTATGATGATATTAAACCATACAGATAATTAGGGGGATGGATGGCCGGACAGGTATGCTTAAAATATCATCTTTTCCATGAAAACCAAGGGGCAATGATAGAAAAAATTGAAGTCACCACGAAAATGCATGAATCACAGCAAGACGCGTCTGCTCCACCTGGTGTTAAATGTAATTTTGTAGAGTTTAAAGTCATACTGTAGACAGTATTAGTGCATGTGAGTAGCGTATTTTCGGTAATTATTCACGTCATATCACGTGCCCTCGAGGTGGTTAGATGACTCTAATTTCCAAAATTCATTCAATTCCACTGTGACCTCAGTGATAGTAAATTTTCACGATGGGTCTAGTCACTGATAAATGTATTTAGGATAAAGTTTTTCTAACCATGAATGGGTACTTACTAACAACCTAGTAGCACGTGACTCTGACATCTAACATCTCTCCATGTAGTAACAGCATTATAGCTCTTATTTGCATGTAAGTAGTGCATGTTAAGTAATCTTCACCCCGCACCACACACTCACGGGGTGGCTCGGAGGGTATTACGCAGAGGTAGCTACTTCCTCGAGGATCCCACCCAACTAAAAAAAATACACTCCTTCAGGAGTAGGTTTCACCAAAATGATTGGTTATCAAATGTATACATACCCTGGGTATTCTTCACTCCATTCACTTCCCATACGCCTACAAGGAACACAAACAGATAGCGAGAAAGAAGGATTGAAATTCAACGAAAACAAGAAAATCTAAAAACGCTTCTTCCCGTCGAAGCATCTCCGAGTGTTGTCTGTGTCGATTCGGGGAGCGTGAGAGGAATTTCTTATGGGGCCGAGGGTTCCGAAAGGGAGAGGGGGCTGTCGAGACGTCTACTTCGTCTTAATTCTCAAGCAAGGGCGCCGCTGGTTGGAAAGGAGTGTCGTCTTCTACTCAGCTTTTTTTAGTCTGGAGACAGATAGGTTAGGGCGGGCACTTTAGGGTAGGTAAGGGTGCTCCTTGCGTTGAGCTACGAGAGACCTAGCCGCCTTCAATATTTTATAGCCAGGAAACGATCTCCTCGAATCACTAAATGCTAAGGAGATTCCCGTCTGTTTGCGGGAAGAGATAGAGATTGGGGTTCCAAGCCACAGTTACCCCGCATCGAGGTCCTCTGAATCTCCAAAACGATACTTCACGAATTAACTTCACGCAAACAGTGCATGCTTGGTGATCTTCACCCCCTGCCACACACCCTCGTGGTGGCTCTTAGGGTATTACATCTTCATCTACATAGTACCCTGCAAGCTACCTCAAAGGTGTGTGGCAGGGGTGAATTCTCACCAAACATGCACTACATATCATGCGTTTAAAAGGTTAGTTTTCATATATTAGTCTAGACTGCAATATTTAAAAAGATAAAAATAGCAAACTACGCATGCAAAAACATGCTATTAGTTGGGTTACCTTCAAGTCCTCACACCAACATGCAACTACCTATGCTATCCATTGCTACACTCGCATGGATATAATATTACCCGCTATTGTTAAAAAGCCTAAATTTCAACCTGCGATCTGACAATGATTCCCATTTTAATTAATTTAATAGACTGGTTATCGTTAGATATAGTTATCGTACCGTCCCTTTACAAATCTTGCCGATCTTCGCTGCACACGTTCAAGTTCGTTATTTAGACCGATTTCATAGGGATCCCATACACTGGCAGCATATTCCAAATGAGGTCTAACTAGGGAAAAGTAGCTGATTTCTCGCACATGATCGTCACATTTACCCAATACTCTTTTGATGAATCCGAGTCTACGATTACCTTGACCCATTATTTCACGCATGTGTATACCCCAGGAAAGATCATGTGTCAGTCAAAATTGATGTGGTAAGTAGCCCAGTCAGTGGTTAATTTCATGCCGGACAGACACTTTGAATTTCACATTTAGCACAACATGCAAAATGTTATTGAAGAAAAACATTACCCAGTACTCTTTTGATGAATCACAGTTCACGATTTACTTGATCCATTATTTCACTTATGTGTTTGCCTCAAAAAATATCATGAGTCAGTCTTATTCCAAGATATTAATGGAGTCCTCGTTTGTGAATTCATCATTATTTATTTTGTACGTGCTAGGAGGAGAACAATTCGTTTTCGAAAAATTCATTACCACACATTTCTTCAAATTTAAATCCAACTTCCATGTATCACACCATTTTTCAAATTCTTGTCGGTCATCATTTAAATATTCTTTATAATTTGGGAATAGAATTTCCCTGTACAATATTGCGTCATCGGCAAATAGACGAAGCTTACTTTTGACCACCTTATTGATATCATTTATACACAGAAGGAAAGGAATGGACCTATCACACTACCTTGTGGGACACCTGAAGTGACTTCAATTGCCGGGGAGGTAACAACGTCAAAAACAACCCTTTGCACCTATTCATGCAGAAAATCATTTATCCATGATATAATATTACTGCCTAACCCATAAGATTTTAATTTCAATATTAGTTTGCTGAGACTCCTTATCAAAATCTTTCTTGAAATCGAGAAATATTGCATCCAATGGAATATTATTTTCGCCAGAAACTAAAATATCGTGGGAAAAGAGATAAAATTGAGTTTCACATGATCTACTCTTCCGGAAGCCATGCTGAACATTGGACAATAAATTCTAGCTATCTAGGTGCCCCATGACTGAACTGACAATTATATGTTCCAGAACTTTGCATGAAATGGATGTGAGAGATATAGGTTGGTAGTTAGATGGCTGCTCCCTATCTCCATTTTTAAAAATGGGTGTTACATCGGCTGCTTTCCAATCCATCGGTACGACGCGTCGGTCAGGGATTTATTAAATACCATTTCAAGGTGGGGAAATTTCAGAAGCTAACTCTCTATATACTCGGGAGAGAATTTGATCAGGACCAGGAGATTTGTTGGGGCTTATATCTTTAAGTAACTACCGTTACAGGAACATCATTTTAGGTGAAGGACGGCAGACTCAAGGTCTTGCACTTCCCTTTGGTGCGAGCAGAAGACTTTTGAATTTTCCTTCAATTGCTCCCCAAGTGTTTTTCTTTTGAACTGCAAGTTACGAATAGTTGCCTTTGCAGTGGATTTTGAAATTTTATAGTTTTCAATTATTACATTACGCCCATCAATGGGCATATATTTACTAATTCTTTTCATTTTTGCATGACACATTCGCTGCCGTCTCAGGGATTTTTTCACTCGGCATTGTACCACCTAGGCTCAGTGCTTTCTTTTTTTAAATTTACTAGGGATATATCTATTAATCCCAGAGCGGCATGTGTAGAGAGAGATAGGTAATTCTACGTCCGAGGTAGGGACGATTAACCAGGATGAGTCCTGAAATCAGACATACGCGGTCGAACAGAATGTGCTAATCTCAAGCAATTTCAAAGAGTGTTCCTCAAATTATCCTCTGCACCAAGCCTCCAAGTAGCTGGATTACAGGAGCACGTCAAGACTCTCAGCATCAATGTACTTATTACGTAGATGTAGATGTATCATTACATGCACGTAGAACGTGTTCGTTAGTTATTTACCTTCTGCCACACAACCTAAGGTTGGCTAGCAGGGTAGTTGATGTAGACACCGAATGTTACTTTTGGATGATCATGAATCTCCAAAAGAAATGTGTGAACGATGGTTATTTTACTACATATATATTTTCTGCATTCTAGGATGATGAAATATGTGCCATTTTGACCTCAACGCCGTATAAGTGAAACATACTGTTAAAAAATGCAAAATAAGTAGTCGCAAGTGCGGAGGCTTGCACGGAAACGTCTACTGGCAACGCGAGACGGTACCGCCTTAACTGCCTCCATTGGATCCAATTAAAAATGCCACCGCCAACTAGCTCCCAAGACGCATTTACGGATCCCCGGCTCTACTCGCACTTAACCCGTATCGCTGTCACTTGTCCTTCAGGGGAGTCTTAACGAGTCGACAGTCGCGGAGCCCGTAATGAATATTTACGGAGCTGCATGCAAGACGGACAAATTTTACGATCCTCTCCGTCCTCCATGGCCGCGTTGTTAGGGACCATAAAAATTATCAGTACAAGGAGGGGGGGTGGGGGGGGGGGTGAGGGAAGACTGTGGGCTTGATTGTGATTGAACCAAGTACGGCGGGGACCGATGAAAGTACGAGGAACGGACAGAAATTAACATCCCAAAAAATATATATTTTTTTATCTGCACATCAACTCCAACCAACCCTTACGTTCGTGCTTTTCTTCCGGCCACACGTCATTTGTGTCGCCCTTTCTGTGACGTCACGACGCAGCTGCTTCTTTTCTATAAAAAAAAAGACATCCCTATAGATATGGGTCGTCCAAAAAAAAACACATGCTCTCAAACGCCTCACGTGACCTAGGGCAAGGGAGCCGAAATGGGGTTATAAATTCCACCCCGCATACCCATCCGCACAAGGCAGCCGTCCATAATGCAAGCCGTGCTTTGAAACGGTCACCGTAAACGTGTAATGAAATGGAATTCATCTATTTGACGCGGCTCATGCCGGCCCAAACGCAAGTCTTGGGTCACTTCGTCATCTACATCCACGCTATGTCCTGCAAACCGCCTCGAGGGTGAGTGGCAGAGGGTGAGATTCATCAAAAATACATTATTTACATGAAACTCGCTGATACACGGAATCATTTTAGAAAATAGAGTCACATGCAGCTAGATGGTTATATTTACATCTACATTTTCCCTGAAAGCCACCATAAAGGTGTGTGGCAGGGGGTGAATTCTCACCAAATATTCCCTACATATCATGCATAAAAAAGGATTATTATTGATATAGTAGTCTAAACTTCACTATTTAAAAAGATAAAAATTAGTATCTATATAGTAATAAAGGGATTATTGGTTATATAAACATTTATCTAAATATTCTTATCTGTATTTACCTACCATGCATGCAAGTAATGTTAATACTTACATCATACACTACAGACTACTCTATCAATATTTCACCAAACTACCCCTTGGCTATGCTGCCTATTATGTACTTTTGTTGTATGGGGGGAAAAATGACACTTTGATTCTATTGGTACGAAAATTAATCTCTCTTATCTTATTTATCTGGTCGAATATAGCATATTACGCCAGGGGTTTTAATACATTTATAGCATCTTCACAAAAGATGTCCATTTTAAATTTCTGCAGGAGATTAAATCTGTGCTTTAACCTACCATCTGATCATGATTCTCATCCTTATTCTTCCATTAATTCCGATACACTACTTAAGCTATCGTAACACCTTTTAATAGACCTAGTTGATCTACGCTGCATGCGTCTTGCTCTCTGATCAAGCCGAACACGTTCAGATCCCATACACTGGCTTCATATTAAAGGAGGGGCCTGACTACATAGTGAAAGGCGTTCATGTGAGCTGGTCAGATAGAAAGGACACAAGAACAGGGGTCATATATCCCTATTACGATCAACACTTACAAAGAAATACAGACTTACAGAGAACAAGGGTGATCTTTCCTGGGGTAAACACATTCGTGAAATAATGGGTCAAGCGAATCGCAAACTGGGATTCATCACAAGAGTATTGGGTAAATGTGACGATCATCTACGAGAAATCAGCTACTTTTCCCTAGTAAGACCTCATTTGGAATATGCTGCCAGTGTATGGAATCCCTACGAAATCGGTCTAAATAATGATCTTAAACGTGTTCTGCGAAGATCGGCAAGATTTGTAAAGGGACGATACGATAACCATACTAGCGTAACCAGTCTATTAAATGAATTAAAATGGGAATCATTGTCACACGGCAGGTTTTAATTTAGACTTAATATCTTAAATAAATTCCAAGATAATATTTTCAGTGATGACGTTAAAAATATTTTGCGAACCCCAGCTTACTATGGTAGACTGAACCATGATTACAAAATTAGAGAAATTGATTGCCGAACTGACGGATTCAAAATTTTCTTTTTTCCTCGTACGATTAGGGATATGAATAGCGGTAAATATGTCCAAACAGTGTGAATCAATGTATAGCATAAATAGTTGCATGTTATAAGGACCTGAAGGTAACCCAACTAACAGCATGTTTTTGCATGCTTACTTAGCTATTTTTATCTTTTTAAATAGTTAAGTTAGACTAATATATTAATATCAATCCTATTTTATGCATGATATGCAGTGCATGTTTGGTGAGAATTCACCCCCAGCCACACACTTTTATATTGGCTTGCAGGGTATTCATCTACATCTACATAATACCCGGCAAGCCACCACGAGGGTGTGTGGCAGGGGGTGATTTCTCACCAAACATGCACTACATATCATGCATAAAAAAGGAATAGTATTAATATAGTAGTCAGAACAACACTATTTAAAAAAAAGATACAAATTGCTAAGCAAACATGCAAAAACATTCTGTTAGTAGGGTTAGCTTTAAGTACTCATGCCAACATGCAGCTACCAATGCTATTCATTGCTACTCTCTGATAGGACATATTTACCTTTTTGATAATTGTAAAGGTTTTGATAAAACATTGACGCACGCGGAAACAAGCATCAACAGAGAGGATAAAAATTCAGGTATGAAAATAATAACGTTGGATGTTTGTAGGGCAATGGCATATTGCTTAACAAACGGGAATGGGGACTGAGGGTAGCTAAACTTTTAGCATAAAATAGAAGAGGAAGAATTCATTCCAAGGTATGAGATGAAGAGGTGAAATCTTATTAAGAATTTCACGGGGATAATTTGCAATTTCTTTAAAGTGATCACCCAGAACTTAACTGCTATTAGAGTATTACCAATGAAATTTGAGTCGTTAGTTTAATATAAAGAATAAAAAAGTTGTTGAAATACTCGGAAAGCAATTCACATCTCCTTAACATATGTTCTACGGTTTCAATGAAATTATAAAGGAATAATATTGCTAACATGAATGGTTGTAGCAACTCTGATGCGCGGGGAAGAATGGAATATACGAATGAATCAACGTATTTCATCACCGCCGTCATAGACGAGGTCCTACCCATGCATATATCCATCAATACTGGGAGAAAGAAACATCCTCACGAACCTTCATTCCCCTCACCCTTCCCCAAAGGGGGCTTAGATATATGCTCCACCCCCATTTTCCTCTCCCTCACCCCTCTGTTCCCCTCCTCCAAGCATAAACCTTCCCTACCGCCCCACTCCACAGCCGTCAACTAGGACCCCTCCCCCCTCATCGCCGAAACCCCTGGGCAAGACCTACCCCAAAAACTTTTCCATTTCCCCCTAGCAACTAGCAGCCTAGCTCCGAGGAGGGAGTACTCAACCCTAAGAGGGTTGGGGCGGAGGGAAAGACGGAGGGGAAGAGAGAGGTAGGATGGTGCCACGGCCTCTCTTTTGGAAATGCGGCACGTCCCTTTGTGGCATAGCGCGGCTCCGTGCCATATGCTGTTGGGAATGAGCGACAACATTTCACGTGTCATATCATGGCCAACGGCATGCTGGAGTGGTCACCATCTGAGCTATTCCACCGAAAAACGTCTGCGGCAAATTTTAAAAAATCTGTTCTTAGGTGATCCGACTTCCTGGGCCGTCTCGCAAAGTACAAAGTAATATTCAACTTAACACAAACACAACATCTGTGCCCAGGGAGGGATTCGAAACCGCGACCTTTTGATGGCAAGGCCATCACGTTACCGACCTTGCTTCACCGGACGACGCAAAACATATATCGATTGAATCAATGTGTCTTAATATACTTCTGGCGATTCCATAATTTGTAACATTGCTCCTAAATATTTAAAAATAATCAGATTTACTCCTTTATTTACTTCATAATTAGATATTATCAGTTTCGCGACGTTGAGCGATGTAAATCGGTGATACGGCTGCATTTGAATAGCGATACTGATAAATAAATATAAATTCAGAAGCCAATATATATTGTGGTGCTGTACTCTAATTACGATATCAAAAGGGAAAAATTAAATGGCTCATTCTTTTTCCTAAAAAAAACAATGGTTCGCTTGTTAATCATTAGCTTTCTGCTATATATTTTCCCCTGCCACACACCTTTATGGTGGTTTGCAGGGTATTATGTATTCAACCAGTCTATTAAATGAATGAAATTGGGAATCATTGCCAGATCGCAGGTTGAAATTTAGACAATCTCTTGAACAAATTCCAAGACCATATTTTCAGTGATGATGTCAAAAATATTTTGCGTACCCCAACTTACTATGGTAGACTGGACCATAATCACAAAATTAGAGAAATTGTTTGCCAAACTGACAGATTACAAATGTCAACTTTTCATCGTACAATTAGGGATATATATCCAATACGAGTGTAGCAATGGATAACATTGGTAGCTGCATGTTGGTATGAGCACTTAAAGTTAACCCAACTAACATCATGTTTTTCATGTTTGCTTTGCTATTTTTACTTTTTTTTAAATAGTGAAGTTTAGAACAGTATATAAATACTAATCCTTTTTTATGCATGATATGTAGTGCATGTTTGGTGAGAATTCACCCCCTTTCACATACCTTTATGGTGGCTTGCAGGGTATTATGTAGATGTATACTTGAGAAATGGGCAATTTTTTTCATTGCCAACATTTGGATGACGCCCTCAGCTCATTCGTACTGGTTAATCCTCGAATAGTGAGACTATTTTAGTTTATATTGGGTCTCGGGGCAGCACTCTCATGAATGCCAAGTAGTCGAGATAAGGTCCAAAAGAGGCGACTTGCATGCTTAACTATTTCGTTGCACTTTAGTTACGTCCCCCGATTCCTTCCGTCTTATTGTCATAGTTGGAACCGCTAACGATACCTGCCCACATAATCTCCTCACTTTCGGATCGCAGTTGTGTATGCACTTAGCATGGGTGACTGGGTCGATCCTATCGGCCTTAATTTCACCACCCACCGGGGCTACAATGAGGTGCATTTGTCGAATCCATACTGTAACCGCACCCATCCACCGGCAACCAGTCACCCATTGCCCCCACGCCTCTGCACTCACCACCCTCACCAGCACACCCGCCCAAAATGCCGCGCGAGGCATATCGGGAAGAGAGATGCAGGGTCGACTTCCGCTCCGAAGCCAGCTGGTATGAATTCCGTGTTCTAAATAACGTCATAAGTCCCTCTGAGCCGTGGAAAAACCCTTTCCGACGATAGGAATCTAAAAAGCCCATTGCGAGAGGCAGAAAAAAACTATCCCATGCCGCCTAATTGCGACCACCCACTTCCTAAACCCCTCCTCCCCCACTGACCTAGGATCTAGGAGTAACGATTTCCATTTTCGAAATTTTAAATGCGAGCGAAAGTGTTCCCTTCCGACCGGTTAGTCTTAGAAGGGAGGGGAAACGGTTGAAATTAATCCGCATTCAACGCATGCAATTAACTGTATCATACGGGACGCAAAGCATTCGATGACCGAGTCTGTACTCAAGATCGTCTCTCTAATATGAATGACCATATGACTCTTCAATTACATATACTAGAAAATAGTTAAACAATGCAATATGCAAAAACCATGAACAGTAAGTTACAGCAATATCTTGAGGCCTCGATTAAAATGATGAGGCTACACCGAACAAAGCTCTACAAAATATAAGATCATGATTCAATTTATTAAAATAAATCACTACTTAATTAAAACTATTATATTACTTTGTATTAACTAACAATTCAGTGCAATTTATGGTGGTGGCGATGTAAATTAAGTATTAACTAACTATTAATTTGCATATATAGATAATATTTCACGTGTCTATTGACTGCATGCTTATAGTATTCCTCAGGTTGGAAGTCTTGAGACTCTTGATTCCATATAAGTAGAGTTTAAATGAGATAGTATATTTTCTGAATGTCTGCATGGTAGTAAGTGTTCTCTTTGAATGATAATGCATGCCTGTCGATGTTTCACCCCTGCAAAACACACTTTCGGTAGCTTACACGATATTTTGTTGGTGAAGATGGAAGAATTGCGATCTGTAAAGCAGAACAATTAGCGATAGTCAAAGCAAGGATGAAAAGTATATCAGCCCTGGTGAAGAGGTCTACCAAAAGAAGAATGCACTTACAGCTGGAAATACAAGCATGGAAGTAAGGAAATACTTCTGAAGGAATTCTGAAGAATGATTCTTCATGCCAGTGATGATAGATAATAACAGCAGAAGAGAGGACATTTCTGGAGGAATAAAATTTACCCCTGCCACACGCCCTCGCGGAGGCTCGCAGGGTATTACGTAGAGGTATTTAAAAGGTGGTGCTGACAGCAGAATGATGAATATATTATAGATCGACTGAGTTACAAATGAAGTTCAAAGAAGAGAGGAAGAATACAGAGTTATTCTGAAAACTGCTTCTAATCCAATCCCATACTGCATACTACCGCTAACATACTGTGGGTAGGAAGACGATTTAAAATTATCCGAAGAGCAGTCTATCCCTTTGTTCTCATTGTGCTGTTCGATCAATCTTTACGCGTGGTAGTTCTCAAAGGTGTAAGTTTTTTATCTATACCTATCTAACTATACAATACCATGATACATATTAAGCTATTTTTTGATCAGGTAAAAAAGATTAGAGAGATTGATTGCCGTAACGATAGATTTAAATGTCATTTTTCCCGCCTACCATAAGAGAACATAAAAGGCAGCTTAGCAAATGGTACCTGAAATATTTCTTGCGAGTCTGTAGTGCATGAAGCATGTTTTAACATTACCAAACCTTCCATGCTAGGGAAATACAGATAAATATGATTAGAAAAATGGATTTATAACCAGTAATCGCTTCATTACTAAGTAGAGTATCTAATAAAAATAATTAATATAACCATCTAGTCCCACGTGACTTTCATACCTTGCATATCTTCTTGAAGTATTAGCATTGTAGCTCTTATTTGCATATAAACAGTGCATGTTTGGTGATCATCATCTACATAATACCCGGCAAGCACGGTCGTAGATAAGAGACCTGCAAGCCACCATAAAGGTGTGTGGCCTGCAAGCCACCATAAAATCTTTCACCGCCCTGCCACACACTCTCGAGGTAACTCGCAGGGTATAACGTAAATGTAGATGCATACGCGGAAGTTCTCAAAAGTGTGAACTTCTCCGGATAAAAGAGGATTAATATTTAGTGAAATAAGTTAGTATGAACGGCTATGCAGGGAATGATGGCGATTCCCAATCGAATTTTCTAGATCAATCGAAGCAATCTTAAAGGCATGAAAATATACTTTAATAGGATGCCACGACAGAGACGCACTTGCTTTGAACTAAAGGGTAGCTCAGAAAAAAGAAAATAACTTAAAATATCAAGGACGCGGTAGCCCTTGGAGACGAAGAGGTGCTGTCATGGGCACCGGGGCGTGGAGGTGTTTCGGCACACCAGGCGACAGATAACATTCGCCGACCCGCAACCCCTTGAAGTGCACCCTGTCCGCATAGGGGAGGGTGAGGGTAAGACGTGCCTCCTTCACGACCCGAGACGGTCTTGGGAGCGCACTTGCGCATCTCTCAAGTTACGCCGGGAGGGCTCCCGAAAAAAGTCCACCCTCGGGAGGCGAGAGGTCAGGCCAAGAGAAGAAGGAAAAGAATGCACTCTCCTGGAGGTGAGAGCGAGCGAAGCATTAATCCTATCTGCATGATCCCCACGAAAGCCACCGCAGGACGGCGTAACTGCAGGTGATGCGACTCCAGACATACATGTGGTAGTACCAGTCTAGCAATCACTTGATCTTCCCAAAAGCCGACTTTAGTCTGAGATAATGCTAATACTATAAAGTATTCAGTTTTTGTAACTGCTATGGTTACAATGCACTATATAACCCAATAGCTATATCTGTTAGCACCTACCTATTACTCTGCAAGCCACCACAAGATTAGAGAGATAGATTGTCGTACCGATAGATTTAAAATGCCAATTTTCCCGCGTACCAAAAGAGAGCTCAATAGGCAGCGCAGCAAAGGGATAGGCAGGTGAAATATTTTAGAGTAGTCTGTAGTAGCCTAATTATACGATGAAAAACGGACATTTTGAATCTGTTTGGTGTTGCAGTACCTCCGGATGCTAGGCGACGCTCTGTACTCCATTGCGCAGCTACGGACACTAGACAGTGTGCAGCTAGGTTTCTTAGTTGTTACGATAGGTTGAGTAGTGTTTCAGAATTAATACAAGAATTAGGGTGGGAATAATTATCAGTGCGTAGGTTACAGAAATTTCAATCGGATAGCTTTACTGAAGATGTTAGGAACGTATTAAAAACACCATCGTATTATGCTAGTTTCGACCATATAAATAAGATTAGAGAGATAGATTGTCGTACCGATAGATTCAAAATGATATTTTTCCCCCGTACTATAAGAGAACAGATTAGGCAGCATACCAATGGGATTGGTAGGGTAATTATTTTGGAGTAGTCTGTAGTGCATGATGCATGTATTAATCCCTTAAATAATATAGATACCAACAATCTAGTTGCATGAGTCCTTATAGTTGCTTGTTAGCATGACGGTAGTACATGCTTGGTTATCTTCACCCCCTGCCACACACCCTCGTGGTGGCTTGTAGGGTATCGTGTAGATGTAGATGTAGTGCATGATGCATGTTATAACAACCAATAATCCCTTTCTTATTATGTAGATACTAACCATCTAGCTGCTTGTGACCCTATATTCTAGCATATCTCCATGAAATATCCTAGTTGAATGTCAATAGTGCATGCTTGGTGATCTTCAACCCCTGCCACACACTCTCGTGGTGGCTCGAGGTATTATGTAAAAGTAGACGTAGACAAGAGTGGATTGCAGGGGTTGAACAACGTCTAGGCATGCATTAGCGATCAAAGAGAACACTTATTACCCTGTAGGCATTCAAAATACTACCCAGTTTAAACACTACTGATATGAAACCAAGAGTAACAACACTACCACCTTGAGGAAAATTTTAAGCATGCAGTCTCGTGACGCGTAAAATGTTGGTACACGTAAACAATCGGTGTGATGCACGGCAGAATTAAATTTGAAAAACTGTGTAGTAGTGAATTTTTGGACATACTACATAAGTAATAATAAATCAACAATCGTGGAATCCATTAAATATCTTGGAATAATCATGAAATATGGCCTTTCCTGGTGTAAACACATGCCTGAAATATTGGGCCAATCTAATCGTAAACTGGGATTCATCAATTTACACATCTTATCCTAGTGGAATCCACACCTTACTATAGTAGGGACCGATGCATCAATAAAAAATATCTGTTACAGCTGGTAAGCGAGCCCGGGGCCGTCAGGATGAAGGAGGCTAGCACTTAGAACACTACACCAACTGATCCTCGCAAAACGCTTTGTAGATTTACATACGTAGCAACTGCTACAAGTATTTGACTAATAACTCAACCAATTTTACCCAGTATTGTAACCATTTTGTTGAAAGGCATATTCATTTTTACGTCATTCAACAAAGTTCTATTTCCATTAGGTATATTAACGCTCTCAAAATTTCTCTACGTATGACCCTCCAATGAAAGGCACTTTATACGGGAGACACCCACAGAACTGGATGCCGAGTCCAATAAATTATCCGCAGGCACTTTGCTGAAAACCGTCGCCGTCTCTACAAGCACGGAGAAAAAAGTCATTAAAAACCTGTCCGCTCCACCTCCGATTCCGGAACCTATATTTATGATGATAGGAGCTACTGTGGTTACCTTAGTAGTTATTAACTCGCATTTTTTCAGCGCTATCGGAAATAAAGGTCCGCTTCAAAGGTACGAAGGAGATTCGACTATGGCCCATGTCCCGTCCCCTGTGGCACTCACAGCACGCACAGAGTCTCTTCCCCTTCCGAACGGAATATTCCTACCATTACCTACCCCACCCCACCACCACCAAATCGACCCCGGAGACACATGGGGAGGGGGAGGGTTATGGGGGAACCCCCCCCCACCTTCGTCCCCCTTGGATACACCTCCCCGACCAACCCCCGCCATACCCTTCCCTCTTCGTTCCCCTCCGAAAACTTTCCGAGCAGCGAGACCCCTCTCCCCTCCCTAAACCCAACCCCCTAACGAAAACCCTGCCTTGCTCAGACCCGAAACCATTGCGCCTAGCCCCCCCACCCCTCCTTTGCCCTCGTATTTCGGGAACGCTTCCAAAAACCCTACCCCAACTACGCCCGGCCGGGCGAGGTTCCTCCGACCCTACTCCCCCCATCTTCCTCTCCGGCCCTGTGCAGCCAGAAATAAGACCTCGGCGTGGGGCGAGGGAGGAGGCAACGAAGGAACAGGGGGGGCGCAATGAAAGGATGGATGGCCGGGCCCAGGGGCAGGGTGAGGATTCACGTCAAGAGCTGGATGATGGCGAAGTACTGCAGAGGGATATGGAGAACTACTCCCACCCAACAACACCCTCTTTCTGATGCCTCTCACTTTCCTCCGTCGCCTTGATTTCGATAACACTTCGCTGGATTGAAATTCTGGCTTTCCTTCCTCGCACGCCTACATGCGCTCATTTTGATCTGCCTTTATTCTCGTGGTGACGATGAAACTTTTTTTTACCCTCATTTTATCTCTTTTCAGGAGCGTAACTTGATTAAAAAGTAATTCGGTACAGGAGCATAACAAAAAGGTGGAGTGGGTGGTGGTGGGTACGGCTGGGGGAGATAGTATTTGGCTGAAAGAAATTTGCTGAACAATATTGGAATAAATAAATGAAGAATAAAATAGGATGTGTAGATGATTTCGATGGCCATGGCATAGGGCATAATATTTCGTAAGAACGGGAAAGGAAGGCAAAATATTGATTAGACATAATAAAAGGCGTCAGAATAGGGGATAGTAAATAAAATGGGAAATCCTGTGGATAATAAGCTGCATCCATCAAAACTTACCGTCGGCTAATACCAGATGCAGTTCGTAGGGTGGTATGTCGAGAGCTACTAATTCCGCATTAGGTGCAGAAGAAAAATAGGAGCGCAAGATTGAGAAATCAAGAATGGCATTAAGTGTACTTTCAAGCGTTGCTGATGCACCACAAGCTGGTTTCGTCTGACTCGATATCTCCCACTTGTTGTATTAACTAATACGCTTGCAACTGTTCTTCATCAAGTCGAGTGCCGTAAATAATTAGGCTTCGGCTCTGTAAGCTTATTATTCCTTTAATTACGCCAAAAATTCCAATCATTTACCTCCATTTTGTTACTTACATTCTTCTACCTTGGCCTTGGGACTTCACTTGCTCTTATTGTCTCCACCACCGGCTACATACACCTATTTAGCTACATCATCACTCACAACATCACGTGATCTCATCCAATTACCTATTCCACACCTAACATAGCTTTACTCGACTTTCCATCGCCCACTTCAATTATTCTATCCTTCTCTCAGCCCTATTTTCAAAAAGAACCACTTTTTATCGCTATTCTTCAGGGTAGAAATGTTGATATTGTAGAGCGCCAGCTTTAATCTTAAATTTATCTTCTTCACATCTTTAACAAATAATTTTTAAATTTTTATGCTTATACATTGTTGTCACTCAGTAAGTTTATTCCCTTGGCCATGAATGAAATGGGAGGAAGGAGCAGAGGTCTCATTTTCGCCCAGAATGGAGACGTTCATATGCACACCCGTCCAGCTGCACCTTATATCAAAAATTCACCTCTACCCGCTGCTACAGGATTCGGCGTCCCCATCCCCCTGCTTCACCAACCCTCCAAAGAACCACCCTTCCCTTCAACACCCCCAAGCGTAAACTCTCCCTCCTCCACTCTTTATCCTGCCCCTGCGCAGGAAAACAGGGTCTCAGCCCCTCCCCACCCCCTCCGCCTTTTTCCCTTATCTATCGGGGAAATTCAAGGGTGGAAGGGATGGGGGAGTACTTTCCCTCCACCCTTGCAGTGCTGCCAACATGATAGTCTCACCGAAAAAAATTCCTGTTCCAGGTTTCTTGACTTGGCGACAACTTATATTTACTTACAGAGGAAAAGATAGGAATTTGCATTCACCAGTTTACACATTCATAGCTCTAAGTTAGTATATGATCAAACAATATATAAGAGTCAATAAATTAGATAGAAAATTTAACAAAATGACATAATATCTAATTTGAAGCTAAGGAATTGGAAAGGCAAAGAAAAGGACCAAAGACGTATTCAACATCTACATCTACGTACCTAATACGCTGCGAGCCACCGAGGGTGTGTGGCAGGGGGTGAAGATCACCATACATGCACTATTGACATGCAAATAGGCTACTATATGGAAGCATGCTAGATAATAACACGTAAGTAACTAGATAGTAACAAGTAAGTCATTACTTCCAAACATATTTGAAAGCAAAAACGGGCACCAGAATTCACCAACTGAAACAGCAGTTTCCGCAGATGTTTCTCTAATATGTTATTAACAATTGCGCATGTAATGTAATAGAGTACTGAGGAACTTTTTTCCTGAATCCTTGTGACAAATTAATGATCCATACGAAGAATTTTCATAAATTACAATATTTTTACATTAAATTATGGAGGTACACATTACTTTTGGAGTTACATATGGAGCTAAGTTATGGATTTTTAAGGGCGATTTAGGACGATAAACCTACCGCCGAGATATGCCGCTGGGATCGATTATCCACGAGAATACTAAGGCCTAGCGTTATAATGTCTGATTAAGTACTTTCAGGCTCAAAAAGAACTACACTGGGCCCTTTTTTGGTAATGCTGCCCATGTAAACAAGTTGTTCATATGATGCACTTTTATACCCTATTTTTTGAAAATGTGAATCCATGTCTTTCGGAGATTTGTCACCATAGGTTTTGGAAACCGTCGCAGAACCTAGCATAACTTCTATAAAAAGTAGCAGTTATGCTTAACGTAATCATTATAAAACCGAATCTAAGCCTTTGGAATTAGAAAGAGCTGAGCGTTGGATTTTCTCGCACTTTGGCGTCCGAATTTGGAGTTGATCATTAGCATTTATTTTTTTCACTCTTCTTTTTTTCATCTTAACTTTTTTCAACTCCTACCTCTCTCCTTTGCGTTTGATTTCTTTGCATCTGGTCCAATGCACTTTTTGGTACTGTAATTTATTCCTTATCAATTTAATTTTCTCACACACAAATTAAATTAATATAAACAGTATCATAATAAATTACCCTCACAACATATCACTTTCACTCTTGGTATCTTCAGGCTCAATTTTTACAGGCCATAGATCACTTCACGAGCCATTTCACTTTTCACTTTCACATAAAATATAGCCAGTACCCTCTTAAAATAAGTACCTACATAAAAGTGGGGAGTGGACCGCTTTATCCCTTTAGTTTATCTGGAGTTTCTAGCTGAGGCGATCCCCGTCTCCTTGGGTTAATCCTGGCTTCTCCGCCATGCCACTTTCCACTTCACTGTTGTCAGACCATCAGACTCGAAGCTAGACGCCCCTTCACTGTTCTTGGACTATCAGACTCGCCTAGAAGACACTTCCCTCTTCTTGGACTATCAGCCTTCACCTCCTTCGACTCCTCGACTAGCCGCCTCCCAGCCTAGCAGCAGCAGCCCCCCGCCGTCTCGCTCTCCGTCCCTCTTTATATCGGCACTTCTTAATTGTTAACGCCCGGCCATAATTAGTCTCCCTCCGTAACCTGCCGCGAGTTCAACAATAGCCTGCGAGACAATTTCTATTCTTGGGAAAGCATCTCCCGAATGACCTGAATCACCAGGCTCAATGACAAATTGGCCATTGTCGAGGCCGACGCCATATTTCCCTATGTCTCCGTATAAATATTCTGTACAAAAACCAACATGGCGGCTCTCCAACTCCCCAGCATGATATGGCTAAATTTTGATACGTTACATCTGCCCCGTCGAAAGCAAATATTATATCCTATAAGATTTTCTTTCGAAGCCTCTAATTTAAATAAAGCGTCGCCCCGGCGCCTCTAAAGATCGTTCTACCCCTGAAATTGGTCCACATCCACTATGTTTACATACTTTCATAAAATACAATAAATGCAATTATACCCTTCTTTAAAACATCAACTTTACCTTTAAAACATAACATACAAATATTCAAAACAAATGTCATATGCCCTCTTCAAATTTGACATCTTTAAAATAAGTTATACATTTTACATAAAACCTTGGGTCATATGTAATTTTCAAATGTACATATTTAAACATGCAAGTGCGTAACCATCAATAAAATAGTTTTAGGTAATCAAAGGAATCACACTTTGCTACACATCAAACATAAAATCTCCTTCGCCTTTAAAGTTTTACATTATAACTGTCAGCCTCATCATATTGAGTCCAAATGTTCATTCACCCAGCTGACTTCACTTAAACACCAATTTAGTAACCGTAGATCCACTCCCTCACAGCACAAATACAAAGTTTTAATCACAAGCCTTTACTTTGTTACACCTCTGCGACCTTGCGATAAAATGTGTTTAAACGGCGCGGTAAATCTGTGTCTGCCGACGCTTGCTTACAATGTAACTAGTAAATCGCATGACTGAGCGCTTTTTTCTTACGTTCTCAGTCCTTACTCAACTGTGCTTGCGCGATGTTCTGTGTGGAGTTGGTTTCTTGTGCGTTTTGTTGTGAGTGCAGTGATTTCTACGTATGGTTTAATGTGGGATACAAGGAATTTTCATCGTTCCGTTTGTGCATAGTGGAACCCGATCTCCTTTCTCGAAGTTCTCTCTGTGTTGTTTTTTACTAGAGCGTAGCACTCTTCCCTTCTGCCCCTTTGTTATGATTCTACGCCGAAATCTTTCAACTAACCCTGGAATATCTTCCTTTTCTTGGGTGCTGTCTGCCATCAGACAAGGTAAGTCGTCTTCAAAATTGAGATAACACTTCTTTACTTCCTTTCCACGTACGTAATCAAGTGCTCTGACTAATGCGTTACTGCTAATTGCACAGCCAAACGGCCCTCTAGTAAATTGGTATATAAATCCTTCAAAGTAAACTGCACAATACTTCCGAGAATCTCGAGGTAGTTGAATTTGGTAGAAGCTTTGCGTGAGATCTAAAGATGTCATGTATTTTACGTTAGCACAATCTTGAAATATTTCTTGAGGCGTTCTTGACGTAGCGTAATCCGGCTTCATCATCTTATTCACCGCCCTCGCATCCAGACATAGCCTTATTGAGCCATCCTGCTTCGGTAAACATATCAGGGGTGATACATATCGTGATGTACTCTTTTCTATGAGTCCCTGCTCCAACAGCTGATTAATAGCGTGGCGTGCCTTCGCACGGTAATTTAGCGGTACATTGTAACTTTTCCCGTGGAACTCCTCGTCACCTTTTATCTCCACCTTATAATAATACCCCTTTATTTTTCCGGGCGTATTTCTGAAAATCTCCTTCTCCTTATAAATAATACCCGCTAATTCTTTAAACTCCTTCTCCTGTAAATCGCTGATGCTTCTCATGCTGTTGTGGATTTCCTCCATAGAAACTGTATCTTCTCTCTCCTCATACTGCCCCTGTTTAATTGCCATTATTAGCTTCAGTGACGACTCCGTAGGCATTCCGAATCTTCTTTCTTCCATCTTCCGCCCTTGCCTCAGGATTATGGTGCTTTCATTGTAATTAATCTCCGCTTTCAGCATCTCTAATGTATCCGTGCCCAATATTAACGGCTTCACTAGATTAGGTATGATGGTGCAATTAATTACTACATCAATATTCCCTATGTTTATTGTGGGAAAGATTTGTTGACTAATTCTCCCGCTCCTCCTACCTATTGCTCCGATCACCTGAATTCCCCGTATTGGTACCTCTAATACACCTTTGAATACCTCTGGATTCTCCGTAAATGTGTTCTCATTCAGACATGTGATTTCTGAACCGGTGTCCACTAGTGCCTTAAACTTCCGCCCCCCTATTTCCACTACAATTTCCGGACACTTGTTTTCTTCATGCGATCCGTGTTCCTTTTCTTCTTCGGTCAAATCTTCGGGTATGCATAATATATTCCTGATTTCCTTGTCGTATTTGCTCCTGTCTCCTCTATTGCTTTCTTCGGTCCCCATTTCTCTGGCTAATGTCGTGTCGGGACTGCTTGCACGACTTGCCACTTCGCGTTTCCCTGCTCTTCATGCCTTTCTTCTCTACTCCCGGAGTTTTCCACAATCATCGTGCGGATGTTTGCATTCTCCCTGGGTGGTCTTTCTTCGTAACTCCGTCCATCCATTTGTTCTCGGCTGCTGTACCGTCTCACCGGAGATGTCTGCCTCTGCTTGCCGGATGGATTAGGTTGATATCTATTACCATTTTGATTCTGAGGTGGTGGGTTGTATCCACGTCCTCTAAAATCAATTCTCCTTTCCTCGGTTCCTGTCCATCTTCTTCGGCTCTCTTCCTTCGTCTCCTGTATCGGCTGCGGCACCACCCTATCGTATCGGCTGAGCAATGACAACAATCTAGGAATGGTGTTTATTTGCTGCGATATGATTGCCGTGTTGACCTCCGGACCAAAATGATGCTCCAACCTATAGATTATTTCCTCGTCCTCCATCGGTGGCCTTAGTTCCTTAGCAGTGCTTATTCGGGATGTTGCGTATTCCACTCGGCTGATATTCCCTCGTTCAACGTACCGGCCGGAATCTAGCGTCCTCCGAACCTCCATCTGCTGCTCACGCCCCCAATACTGCATCATAAACAGCTGTGTGAACTGCTCTACGTCTTCTAGTAGATGTGAGATAGCGGTAAACCATTCGCCTGCAGATCCCGTCAGACCTTGTCTTACGATTTTCAGCATTTCGTTGGAGGATAATTGGTACATGGCTTGGTATTCCTCCAGCTCACTGATGTATCGCATAGGCCTAGCTCCTCTCCTACCGTCAAAATATGGAATCTTCATCATCACTCCCGGTGATTGAATTGCGGTTGAGCTTCGCAAACCCTGCAGCCTTATCTTTTCCGCTTCATTCTGCGCTATTTTTCGTACTTTTCCTGGCAGTTCCGACTCTTCCTTCAATTTTTCTGCGGTCAGCAGCTGCATCCTATCTTCATTCTCCTTCATCTTTTCTGTGATATTCCTCACTTCCTCACACGTTTCTATCGCCAAGCTTTCATAATCCTTTAGCCTTTCCTTGACATTATAGAAATCCTTCCGTGTTTCCGCCGCTATACTTTGGACATTATTATTCGCCTCCTCGCGGACAGCCTCTATCTCTGCGCGCCTTTCTGCTTTTTCCTCTTCTATCCGCGTATTCATCCTAACTTCTGCTCCTTTCAGCTGTTCCGCCTGCTCCCTCAAGATTGTTCTTAACAGCTCCGCCTGCTCCTTCTGTCTTCTTTCTTCTCTCCGTCTTCTCTCTTCTTCTCGTTCCCTTTTCTCCTTGATTTTCTCTTCCTTCAACCAAGCCCATAAATCCATCGTTGTTGGAGTCCTGTCTTCGACCTCGAATTTGTGAGATTCAATGACTACTCCCTGTTCCTCGAGAGCAGATCTAAGCCTACCGACCAATTCAATTTTAACTCCTTCGGTGCCTAACCCTAGTTTCTTCAATTCCTCCTGCACCTCGGCCTTCTTCAACTCGAACAGACTTTTCCTTGCCCGAAACATCTTATACAATTACACCGTTACTACTAACACTTAATCTGTAGTAATTTTCCCGATGTCTAATTCTCTCGCGTTCTCTAACGTGAACACTTCCTACTCTGCACCTCTCAGGTTCTCCTCGTGGTATCTATTAAACGTAGCCTATCACACAACCCCGTACGTCTAATATTTTATCGTGCTCAAGCGTTGGGCGCCATAAATGTAATTTATTCTTTTTTCAATTTAATTTTCTCACACACAAATTAAATTAATATAAACAGTATCATAATAAATTACCCTCACAACATATCACTTTCACTCTTGGTATCTTCAGGCTCAATTTTTACAGGCCATAGATCACTTCACGAGCCATTTCACTTTTCACTTTCACATAAAATATAGCCAGTACCCTCTTAAAATAAGTACCTACATAAAAGTGGGGAGTGGACCGCTTTATCCCTTTAGTTTATCTGGAGTTTCTAGCTGAGGCGATCCCCGTCTCCTTGGGTTAATCCTGGCTTCTCCGCCATGCCACTTTCCACTTCACTGTTGTCAGACCATCAGACTCGAAGCTAGACGCCCCTTCACTGTTCTTGGACTATCAGACTCGCCTAGAAGACACTTCCCTCTTCTTGGACTATCAGCCTTCACCTCCTTCGACTCCTCGACTAGCCGCCTCCCAGCCTAGCAGCAGCAGCCCCCCGCCGTCTCGCTCTCCGTCCCTCTTTATATCGGCACTTCTTAATTGTTAACGCCCGGCCATAATTAGTCTCCCTCCGTAACCTGCCGCGAGTTCAACAATAGCCTGCGAGACAATTTCTATTCTTGGGAAAGCATCTCCCGAATGACCTGAATCACCAGGCTCAATGACAAATTGGCCATTGTCGAGGCCGACGCCATATTTCCCTATGTCTCCGTATAAATATTCTGTACAAAAACCAACATGGCGGCTCTCCAACTCCCCAGCATGATATGGCTAAATTTTGATACGTTACAGTACGCACTACCACAGAGCTATTTCAGTTGATAATGTAAATGATAGAAGGGTTTTGATCTCGATTTGAGGCTCCTATCTAAGATAGTCATCTTTTTGAAAGACAAGAGTCCAACACCCGATATCTTCTGAAGATCGGTTTGACACCGAAAAATTTCAAGCATCTAGAAAGAAATTGAAACCTGATCGTAGTTATCTAGTGTACTTTACAAGACAATAGTGCGTGTTTGGTGATCTTCACCTCCTGCAACACACCCTCGCGGTGACTTGCTGCGTATCGCGTAGAAATAGATATACGAACGCAAGCACATGGAATTGGATGAAGCTGTGTACAGATAAAGTAAAGCCTAAATAAAATTGATCACCCGCATGATTGGAAGTGAAATAATTACCTCTGTACTGGTATTCTTGGATCAGCACACGCTAAAGTTCGTCGATGTTATGTGTACTGATATTTTTCCTGGATACCGGGATTATCTTTCAATGGACACCAGGATAGCCACTGAGGAGACCGTTGGAAAAGGTTCCACCGGGGGCATAAATATCGTCGCACACTCAAAGCTTGGATAAGCGTGGCGATCCAGAACGAATGCCAAATATCACTTGATAGCAGAGGGGTGACTTCGATTTGGCGTTATGTTGCGGCACAAGGAAGGGAGAACTCACTATGTCGATGGCAGCGGGTTCACATTAAGAAACGAAGAATATACACCCACCAGCAGAGTTCGGGCGGATTATGTCACTATGCTATTGAAATATAATATCATTAGCATATATATAGATACCTGCCTTTAAATATTACACAACTGGTGAAATATATATGTTATATTTTATCCACCAAATCGATTTTGTGTATCTTACCGATATTATATGTTAGATTAATAGCTATATTGCATAGAAAGGTAATTTACTTCCTAGGTGATTGCAATTCATTTTCAAAATTCAGATAAATTTCAGAAAAATGCAGATTTCAGATTCCATAGAACCCAAAAATAACATATATGCATGTCGGGTATTGCACGGTATGCTATGTATGTAGGTATATATAAGCTTTCTTAGCTTTTTTTATATTTTTTCAAATTGTGAAGTTTAGACTGGAATATAATTACTAATCCTTTTATGCATGATATGTAATGCATGTTTGGTGTGAATTCACTTCCTGCTACACACCTTTATGGTGGCTTGCGGGGTATTATGTAGATGTATAATCAGCATCTTCCGAAAAATCTGCAAGTCACCAAGTCACCTCGAGGGTGAACAGATTAGGGGTGTGAATACACCACACATGCACTGCACTGCTGCATTCGATTCATATCGCAAGGGCATAGCCCACATCCAAAACTATAGCCTTGTTACGCCCGGGGCGCAAGCTTCCAGAGATTTAGGTAACATGGCAACGCTGTACCATACCCCCTCAAAATCCCTATCCCCTTTACCCTAACTTCCCAACGTGCCCTCCCCAACTCTCTCTCCCCTCTCCTTCCCAACAGGATTCATGAGCGCGCGACAGGGCGAAGGGTGGGTGGGGGGATGGGTCACAGCCAATGGTTTCTGGATACATAGCCGGGAAGATGGGAGGGATGTGTATGAGCTACGGCCAGCTCCAGGGTTGGAGGCATGTGTGGGAGTCGGGGGCTGGACCGGGGGAGGGCTGTGGGCGCGGATGTAAAGACTTGGGAAGCGGTTGGAATAGAGGGGTGGGCGCGTGTCCTCTAGTCGGAAGGAGAAGAAGACGTACTGTCCCTGGAAGAGGGTCCTTGGGCGGTCGTTGGGAAGGGGTGCGCCGCGGGAGACAGTTGAGATGGATGAATAGATAGATGGACAAATGGACCGCTCTCGAAGTTTTTGGACTAGAGGAATTTATCAGGGGGCCCTATTGTTGTTCTGGCACTCGCTGTTCTCGTCCTATGATACTAGAGCTGAGTGAATATGAGATATTTCAAACAAAGAGATGCTCATCTTTAAGATTACAGGTCTCCTTTGACAAGCTTTAGAACGAAATCAATTAAAAATAGTTGCATAGTTTTTTTCCCCGGAAATTAGATTGCGACACAAAATAATACTGCATGTACTAATTACGGAACTAAATTAAGTTTATAAAAAACTAGAAAATCCGGACACTAAATGAAGAACACAGATTTCCTAGGAAATTGAAAGACGCACCCTTCGCCGTATTTTGTCCGCTATGCCTAATTGAATGGGATTAAAATAGGCGTTTCCACGGAAAAGCCAGAGAGGGCAGAAGATAGGTGAAAATTAGACTCAAGAGATCATACTACAACTGGAGAAACAAGACACTCTGACGCTAAGGTATTCTACCCTCTTCACGCTGGACCATAATGGGATCCTTAAGAAATAGTCCTAAATAATGAAGTAGAATGATTGCAGAGAAGATCGGCAAGATTTGTAAATGGGCGGTATGATAACATTAGCGTAACCAGTCTATTCAATGGACTAAAATGGGAAACATTGTCAGAACATAGGTTGAAATTTAGGTTTAACCTCTTAAACAAATTCCACTGCAATATTTTCACTGATAACATTAAAAATAATTTGCGAACTACAACTTACTATGGTACACTGGACCATAGTCACAAAATTAGAGAAATTGATTGCCGAAATGACAGGTTCAAAATGTGCTTTTTTCCTCGTACAATTAGGGATATGAATAGCTGTTAATATATCCAGTGACATAAATACCAATAGGTAGTTCCATGTTGGTATAAGGAATTAACCTAGCCCACCTAACAGCATATTTTTTCATGCTCGCATTGCTATTTTTATTTTTTTTATAGTGAAGTTTAGACTAAAATATTAGTACTAAACATTTTATGCATTATATGTATGCATGGTTGGTGTGAATTAACCCCCTGCCTACACAGCTTTATGGTACCTAGCAGGGCATTATGTAGATGTAAATGTATTTCTCATACCGTTCCTACAAACCTGGACCATCTTTGTTGCTCACATTCAAGTTCATTATTTAGGCCTTTTTAGTAAGGATCTCATATGCTGGCACCGTGTTCCAAATGATATATAATAAGGGAAAAATAGTTAACTTCTCGTACATGATCGTCACATTTAACCAGGACTCTTTTGATGAATCCCAGTTTACGATTAGCTTGACCACATATTTCGCGAATGTGTCTACCCCAGGAAAGATCATGTGTCAGTATATTGTTATATCAAGATATTTACACTGTAAAAAGTAGATCTGATTTTAAGGTACAAAAGCGATCTGAATTTCAGATGCAACAATTTTAAGACAGGGTATGTTGAATTTCAGCAGTAATATCTTGTCTAAAAATAAGGCAGGTGAACGGCTGAAAATCAGACCATCCAGAATCCTGCTTCCTCTGCTTCCTGCTCAACTGCTCCTGTACCAACCATCCATGTTCCTGCCTCTTCCGTACCTTAAATCCGTGTTCCTGCCTTACAACCAGACAGCGCTTAAATTCAGATCGCACTGAAAATCAGATCAACTTTTTACAGTGTAATGGACTCCACGTTAGTTAATTTATTTTTCCTTATGTAATAAGTTCTAGGAGAAGAACAAATTATTCTTCAAAAATTCAATACTGCAGGCGTTTTCGAATTCAATTCCAACTGCCACGAATCACACCAGTATTCAATTCCTTATAAAAGAAATGGTTGGCAAGAAACCGGTAGATTTGTTTAAATATATTGGTGGAAAAGTACTAAGTCTTTTCATTTTTAAAATTTAATTCCTTTCATGTCATCCTTCAAAGACTTTATCTTTTGGGCTTAGAATTTCCCTGTACACTACTCCGTCATCGACAAATAGAGTTTTGCACAGTCCTAAACGCAGCCGACCTCCTAGGGTCTCTCAACACCGGCTGTCATACATGAGAGGAGCATGAGTCTGTCTGAGATGACTCGGGAGCGGACCGCCCCCGACACGCTGCTACTGCAGCGGTCCTCTCCTTGCACCTTGACGTGGCTTTGAGGACTCCGCCATAAAGAGCCGAGCGAACAATGAATGCGAGAGCATATGGGTTTCGACGCGTGAAACAAAAGGGAGGGAAAAATGAGAGGGAGGGTTGGGGTGGTCGACACGGGCGGTGGTGGGCGGGCTGGAGGGTTAAAGGTGGTGATCGTTTTTCGGGATGGGGTGCATGCGGGTCGCGTCGCATCCAGCTCATGCGCCAAGAAAAGAACACGGCGGGGAGGGTAGGGTCTGTTCCGCTCTGAACCCACTGGTTCACAGAATTCTGCATCCGGTTTCACACTTTTCATCCACAGGAAAGCAGAGTTCCACCAAGATACAAGAACTACTTTCATCTACATCTAAAATGTGAGTGTATCTAAATAAGGGTGTGTGGCAGGGGGTGAATTCACACAAAATATGCATTGCAAATCATGTATTAAAATCAATCTCTTCCCGACGCTACCAGTAGCTTTCCAGAATGATCCGTTGGTAACGGAATGACGCGGTTGTACATCTACATCTACATCTACATAATACCCTGCAAGCCACCACAAGGGTGTGTGGCAGGGGGTGATTGCTCACCAAACATGCACTACATATCATGCATAAAAAAGGAATAGTATTAATATAGTAGTCAGAACTACACTATTTAAAAAGATAGAAATTGCAAAGAAAACATGCAAAAACATTCTGTTAGTAGGGTTAGCTTTAAGTACTCATACCAACATGCTGCTACCAATGCTATTCATTGCTACTGTCCGATAGGACATATTTACCGTTATTCGTATCTCTTATTGTGCGAGGGAAAAAGGACATTTTGAATCGGTCAGTTCGGCAATCAATTTCTCTAACTTTATGATTATGGTCCAGTCTGCCATAGTAAGTTGGGGTTCGTAAAATATTTTTAACATCATCACTGAAAATATTGCCTTGGAATTTGTGGAAGAGATTAAGTCTAAATTTCAACCTGCGATCTGACAATTATTCCCATTTCAATTCATTTAATAGACTGGTTACGCTAATATAATTATCGTATCGTCCCTTTACAAATCTTGCCGATCTTCGCTGCACACGTTCAAGTTCATTACTTAGACCGATTTCGTAGGGATCCCATACACTGGCAACATATTCCAAATGAGGTCTAACAAGGGAAAAGTAGCTGATTTCTCGCACATGATCGTCACATTTACCCAATACTCTTTTAATGAAACCCAGTTTGCGATTCGCTTGACCCATTATTTCACGAATGTGTTTACCCCAGGAAAGATCATTTGTCAGTCTTATTCCAAGATATTTAATGGATTCCACGTTTGTTAATTCATTATTACTTATTTTGTAAGTGGTAGGAGGAGAGCTATTCTTTTTCCAAAAATTCATTACAAGACATTTCTTAAAGTTTAATTCTAACTGCCATGTATCACACCAAGTTTCAATTGCTTGTAGGTCAATATTTAAATATTCTTTATCGTTCGGGCATAGAATTTCCCTGTACACTACTGCGTCATCGGCAAATAGACGAAGCTTACTTTTTACCACCTTTTGGATATCATTAATGTACAAAAGGAATAGGAGTGGACCTATCACACTACCTTGTGGGACACCCGAAGTGACTTTAATTGCCGGTGAGGAAACACCGTCCAAAACAACCCTTTGAACCCGATCATGCAGAAAATCATTAATCCATGA
Organism: Platycnemis pennipes; assembly: GCA_933228895.1. NCBI lineage: Eukaryota > Metazoa > Arthropoda > Insecta > Odonata > Platycnemididae > Platycnemis > Platycnemis pennipes. The sequence goes on along the minus strand of OW121854.1, from coordinate 117,227,662 downwards.
TATAATGTTACTGTCTAACCCATAAGATTTTAACTTCAAAATTAGTTTGCTGTGAGAAACCTTGTCAAAAGCCTTCTTGAAGTCAAGAAATATAGCATCCACTGCAATATTATTTTCGCCAGAAACTAAAATATCGTGGGAAAAGAGAGCAAGTTGGGTTTCACACGATCTGCTCTTTCGGAAGCCATGCTGGACATTGGACAATAAATTCTGGCTATCTAGGTGTCCCATGACTGAACTGACAATTATATGTTCTAGGACCTTGCATGAAAAAAAAAAAAATTCGCCCGAACAGGGACTTGAACCCTGGACCCTTAGGTTAAAAGCCTAATGCTCTACCGACTGAGCTATCTGGGCAGTAAACTTGTAGTTTGGCTTGGGGAGTCACATTGATCTGAACCCGGGACTACCAGGTCTGTGTCCCAAGACTCCACCTACTGAGCTACCTGTCTGTGAGAAATCCCCCTCGATACGAGCGTAGCTCAGAATCGAGCATAACTTCCTTGGCATAGTCCTTTTCGACTTGCCGCAAGCATGTAGGTAGACATGCAGACATGTCTACTAACGCTATCCTTACATACATTGTGTTTTTAGAGCGAGTTTGGGTCGCACCAAGTAGGTTCTTAAGTCAAATTACTGGGATATGTCCCACCGCATGGGGAACACTGGCCTAGAGGGGGTGTAGATATGGGAATGAGGGGAGAGATGGAAGAGCAGAAAGAAACCCAGCAAAGACAGGTACAAACCCAGTAGTGGCTAAACCGAGAAACGCGGTTGCACGAGTTATCCGATGGAATGAATACTGAACTTGAAATTCTCTTGGCAACTTGCATGGACCAAGTAGGAAATTGATTACAGTAACAAGTCTCTACCACAGACCAGAATATATCGAAACCAGGTATCATTCCTCAGAATGGTAACCACGAATCCAGACACAGCAACAACAAAATCTCGGTTGGCAGCACACGGGGTACTACCAAACGTAGTTTTAATGCTATTGGCCCTGAGGTGATAAATATGTTCACCTGATTTTTCTCTAGAATAAATATAAATGACAATCAGGGCTGATGGATTTATTATTACAAATCTTAATTTTTCCAAGTTCGAGAGTACATTCGAGAGTACATTCCAATAATTAATAAACAACTAAAAATTCCGGATGACAAACAACTAGACTCGTATCTGAAAACGCTTTTCATATTGGTTTAGGGCAGATTCCTAGTTGTGTGTACAAGTTTTGTATTGTGGTAAACGACTAGGGATAAAATATTCATCTGAGTCTCCACATATCTGAGCTAGAAATATTCATTAAGAATTTAAAACTTAGGTCCAACTGGAATAAAATTAGTGAATGATAGTGGAACGAGCTAAACCTCGAGGAGTACAGTACAGTACATCTACATCTACGTAATACCTTGCGAGCCACCATGAGGGTGTGTGGCAGGGGCAAAAACGAAATTAAGAAGCGAAGTAATGATTATTAGTGCTCCTTGCCACACATATGCAATTTATTTTCTCTAGTCCAAAATTGTTAAGAATTTTGAAGAAGGAACGGATATTCCTTCAATTCTAATCCAAGATTTACCCTCATAGGTTTCATACCGATTGTATCTGCAAATGAGAATGACGCCAAACTATTCACTGCTGGGTAAATATCGAGCATATCCTGTAACGCTAGATTTCATTGATTCTAATTACCCTGATCTCTTCATATTTTACATACTTTAAAACGCTAATAAACATCCATATAATTTTGCAAGCTATAAAAGGCTTACACAATCAAAATTAAGATATCTCCGGTTCCAACATCCTCAGAGTTATCCAAAGCAAACCAGTGAGAAGAGCTTTTATAATACAACTGAATAAGGCCTTTAACATGGAAATCACGGAATAGGAAATTTTAGAGTGCGCGGAAAAACATTAAAAACATGGATGGTTTTTTTAATGCTTCAAATTCGGTAAATCATGTTTCCAGGTTTTTTCACCACGAAAATGTGAAATTCTTCTGAGACGGACGCGAACACCAACAGGAATGACGCCTAAAAAATGGATCCTGGCAATAATAATATATTTATGCATCGCAGCTGAGCGGCTTAGAGCGAAGTAGGTAGACCCTTAGGAGTGGAAGGGTGGACCAGGCGGCAGGAGCATTTTTAAAAGCCCCAGCGTCCGGGGTGGAATTTTTTTCATCTTTTAAAGGGCCTGGCTGCACCGGTTTGGAGGGATGAGACCGTCGCTGGAAAATTTTTAGGGTTGGGATGAAGTATGTAGGGGAGAGTGTGGCGTGCCTGGAGGAATGGTCGGGTGAAGGTTGAGAGCGGGAATGGATGGCGAAAGGGGAGACGAAGAGAGGAGCAGAACTTCCCGCTCTCCCCTTGGAGTGAGTGAGCCCCGGAGCGTGTTCCTGCATGACTCGGACTGGCTGACTTGTGCTGTAAAAGATTTCACCTTTTTTGCTTGCATTGCTTGCTTCCCACGCGTGTTTTCTTCTACGCTCGAAATAATTGAACGACAAGATGTGAGCACCAGTTAGCCATCGCCATCATGACTGTTCCCCGTGCGTTGGCAGGATTGTGGATAGTCCCTGCCTGCTATTCCCAGCCGGTGCAGGTCGTCTCCATCCATCCTTACCTATTTCCTGCATCAAATCCCTCTTTAATATCTTCACAACTTCCTTCAGATCTCAACCACATCTCAACACTAGTAGTTTCCGTTTGGATTAAGGGTAAAGTACTCGCTTAACAGTGTCGACATCCCTGGATCGAGACTCTCTGTCTCCAATTTCTTTTTCCCTCGTACAATTAGAGATACGAATAACGGTAAATATGTCCAATCGGAGAGTAGTAATGGATAGCATTGGTAGCTACATGTTGGTATGAGTACTTAAAGCTAACCCTACTAACAGAATGTTTTTGCATGTTTGATTTGCAATTTCTATCTTTTTTAAATACCTAGTGAAGTTATGACTAGTATACTAATACTATTCCTTTTTTATGCATGATATGTAGTGCATGTTTGGTGAGAAATCACCCCCTGCCACACACCTTTGTGGTGGCTTGTAGGGTATTATGTAGATAGATGCAGATGTTGTCTTCGCATGATCCCAGCATTCTCCCCTTTATAAGCCCAAAGCATTTCGCTACCAGGCACAAGCATTCTTTATATCCTTTTGCTCCACCCTGTTTCTTCAAACAACTTCCTGCATATTTTCCTCATATCCCTGACCCCATCATCAATTCTCGCATTTTTTCACAATAATTGACATTATTTGTCTTATTTAACTACTAAAAAACGTATTTTCACTTATAACACTCCCAAGAACTCATCGAAGACTCCTAAAAAAATCTTACGCGTGTTATGTAACGATTGTGACCAGAAAGTTGTGATGTAGCGAATATGATAAAATATGTTCGCGCATCCTTTTACCTTCGGAGTAAAGGAATTGGAGGAGAGTAAATATGATGAAGCGTTTAGAGTTTATATGAATCGTAGCCTTATAAGAAGGCTAAGGAAAGACAGGAACGACGATCTTCTTGATTTGAATCAAATAAAATTTTAAGGGGACGGATCTTGAATGAACATGAGCGATCAATGATAGGAGACACTCTCGTATAGCGACGGTTTTACCAGATTTCTATCCTTATTCTGCTTTTCAAAGCTCGTCAAACTTTTGACTTTACTTCATTTTACCTCATGAGACCACTCACGAAGCGAAACCAGTCGTCCCTTCTATAAAATTTTCAGTCATAATCTAAAAAGACTTCTACCACTTCGGCAAGAGGAGATCTCGCTCGGCGGAAACTACAGAGTTGATTGCAAATGGATCTGTCATCAGGGAGATGAGATGGATAAGTTGTCAGCATCGATTTCCTCTTCGACTGGGACGAATGAGGTAATTTCGCGAGCGCGAGAGATGCGCTCCCTTCACCCCCAGGGGATACTCCCCGCTTTTAAATCGCCTTCCCTTTGATTATCACGCGAAGCAGGAAGGAACCAGCCGAGAAGGGATTACGGCGCGCGTCGGGAGGGAGTGGGAGCCAGACAGCCAACCCTTTGTTGGACGGCGCTAACGACGGACCGCCGGAAGAGTCCTCGGAAAGCGACACCCCTGCAGCAGCTCTTCCTGCATGCCAGAGTTTGGCGCATAAATTCATAATTAAAATAAACCCAGGAAGAGAGAGGGATACGGAGGAAAAAAAGGATGTGTTCTTGCCTTTCGTGAAAGCTTTCAATAAGGAAGAGGGGTGAACCAGAGGGGGATTCTGGTCTTTGACGGTTTTTTTATCTCCCCCGAGAGGCGCCCGAAAGCCCGGAGGCACCATCGGAAAATGGAATGGAACGAAAAAGGGAAAGGAGGTCGGTTTTTTAAGTGGAGGGAAAAGAGAAAAAGTGTCAAGTTGGAAGGAAGAAGGATGAGCTTCGTCAAGGGTCAGACAGAGGAAGGGATGCTGCGAAATATTGCGCAAATGTCTTCCTGGCACTTGGACCAGCATTCCATCGGTTCAGGGCTGAAGTGGGAAACAGAACAACCTGGCGTGGCTGACGCTTAAATATATTCGGGATATGACGCATAAAATGTTCGAAACCCTACCCTATCCCCATACCATGACACTTCCATAATCTACCCGCTAAAAGAGCAGTAAATGCAGATTTCGGTTTTTATGTGTTCTGACTACATCACACCATAAAGGCTCAGATGTGATTCAAATTCAAGAGCATTTAGTTGTCAGTCTGGAGAGCAACCAGGATATCATCGTTGGCCTATACTGCCTATACCAAAGAGAAAACGTGACAATGATTAGTGTCGTTTTTTATTCCACACTCGTATCATTCGCAAATTCCTCCGTTTTTCTCCAGCCATGATTTAGTTCAAATGTTGGAGGGTTAAAACAGTTAGTTGTGTTAACCCTGTATGGAGATGTATGCAGCATTTATGGAGATGAGTTTTAATCACCGGATAACATTCAAAATCCTCTTAGATTATAAATAATCGGAGGCTACGCGGTAGGTTACGGCACATCACACCATAAAGTAACTAGTAACTGATACTCAAACAACAACACATTGAAACCACTCAGTACTCCACTTAGCCTATCAGAATATTTTATGTGAAACTGCACACATTTATTACTTCTATAGAGTGAATGAACCTACTTTCAGGATATTTAGTCTATACACCGCAACAATCTGAACTTTCTGTTCTATTCATTACTATCATGCAGTTCCACCAAGTGTGAGGACTTCCTCTTTAATCTGAACTTTGTTCATCAGTGTCTGTATACTATCGTTTCCATTTATTTAACCTTTACCCTGATGGAAATTGCAAAAGCAGTGCTTAAGTTTAGCGGGAGAGTTGCAGGACTACGCAGGAATCCTTGGGAAAAGCTACGAGAAACATAAATGTACATTACTGTACGTACATTTGCGTACATTATTGCAAAAGCAGTGCTTAGGTTTAGCGGGAGAGTTACAGAACTACGCAGGAATCCTTGGGAAATGCTACGAAAAACATAAATGTACATTACTGTACGTACATTACCCCCCCTGCCACACACCTTTATGGTGACTTACAGGGTATTATGTAGATGTAGATTACTTTAAACATTTATCATAAGCATAACATCACCATTTATTTTATAGCTATAGTCCATTTCCTTACAATTTGTACGTGCAACTAGATTCACAAATCCACGAAGTGTGCAGGCCGTAATTCCTATTCAATACATTCCTTCAATTCCGAAGTCGAAGTAGGCCTCCGAGGATAACCGAAGTCAGAAAAGTAAAGCATAATTACTTCCCCATACGGTTTATTAACAGCCAATCTATTTCAACCAGAGATCTACGCCATTACAATTGCAATTTTATGAACTACAACATATTTAACTAACATTTTTACAATGAATACGATGCATTTAAGTGGTATAAACTGATCTACATCTACGTTATACACCGCGTTGGCGTGTAGCAGTGGCGTGTAGCGTATCACCAAACATGGAATACTTACATGCAACTAATGGCTACAATGCTACTACTTAAAGGAAACAAGTTTGATATTAGAGTCAACTGAATGATCGCCTTTGGATGTGTAGGGAGCTCAAGTGTTTTTCGTCACTAACTCTGGATACCAACAGATTCGGACCCTGGATCAATCTCATGAATTACCGTGTGGCAACGGTAAAGTTGGCAGTGGTGGTTGAGGCAGCATCACTTAGCTGAGAAACCGCCACAAAAACCCTGAAAACATCCCAATTCCCACATGCTTCGGGTGCCGCATCGCCTTCCGCCAATTCGAGGCGGTAAACATAACAACTTTTCCGAACCCACTCATGATGGTTAGTCGGAGGCACTAAAGAAAAGATGGTTCCGTGCGGTATATGGGGAGATGAGAAGGGCAATGCTGGAGTAGGGAGATGGAGGCGGTGAGGGAAGCAGAGCCTTGGAGAGGGGAGGAGTGGGGGAGGCGGGCATTTGGAGATGATTCGTACCCTTGGAAGGGGATGGAATCAAGAGAGTCAATGCCGCGGAACGCATCATCGCATGCGATCAAGTTTTACAGCCGGGACAGACGGGGAGGAGTGGGGGGTGGAGAAGATGAAGTGGGAGGGGAATCTCATACGATACACCCCCTCCCCCTTCTCTCTGTCTGAAATGGCGATGGGGACATTTTTTTATAAGGATGGCAATTTCCCTCTCGAATAGAATATGACGGAATTATCACATAAAAAGGTTTTTATTAGTTTAAAACCTGAATGGCTCTTTCTCCCTCGCGTGCGATCGTAAGTCGTGGGGACCGAGCCGACTTTCCGGCCGGGGATATTCAAATGGGCCGTGATATGCCAGCGTGCGTCGACGGATTTTACGAAAACATCCCCCGCGCCTCCTCCTCTTTTTATCGTCTTCGCAAGGCTAGGATTATGAAAACAGGATTGGATTCCCGCCCCCTCCCCAAGCCTTCATTCTCACACCCGCCACTTCTGCATTATTTGCCACATCGTCTCATTGCACTCAGGGTTCACAATCACGGGTACCAACGCTTGCAATCACCTACGCTCCAGCATGCGGGGTCGTTGGCCGAGAGAGAACCCGTCGGTGTGGATACAAATGCATAGCTTGTATGAGGTAAGACGATTTGTATGTTCGGATGGACCACTTAAACATACCGACATAGTAGTCACGACATTGGGCTGCGAAATGAGAAATTCTAAAGGTGCAATCGGCGAGAAGTGAAGGGCAATTTGTAACTAGGAATGAAGTGGTTTTAGGTAATGTTTTTGGTCCCTGGATGATTAATATTTTACGTTTTTTCATTCTTTCACATAGATAGTGAGCCATGGGTTCCCGAGTCGACCTTCCATCCACTTCAGGATACTTCAGTTAAGGTGCGAAAAGCACCCATCGTCTTCGGGTTTCGCTTTCTAGATCAAGTGTTTACTCCTTAAATGCATTTCACATGAAGCAGAATCAAAATGCCGCTTGTGGATGGCCTGGCAACCACAGGTTTGGAAGCTCGAGTATCGCATTGGGCTGAAAATTCACGTTAGTCTTAGGTGCAATCAAAAGTTAAAAGGTGCAATGTAAGCCCAGCGTTTAGGACATAAAAAAGCGACTTTTACCAATGCTATTGCTCAAACAAAAGTATTATGATACACCATTGATTAATATTAATACTCGCTTTTTTAATTTCGAGAAAGAGATACCACCTAGGTATTTAATTTTTTTTGTAAATCTTATACTACATGCATTCTTTCGAAGAGCACAATTTATTTAGGACTCCCAACAATTTTAATTCAACAATTCGATGCTGGGTACCCAACTATCCGAACCACTAGCATCCTGCTAGCATCGCACGAGGACATCCACATTTCTTAATCTTGCTTCAGTCTACACTTTTCTGGCCCAAATATGATTTAATCGAGAATATTCACGTAAATCCTATTTCCGTTTTCAGAAATCAAAACTTTCTCTCAAATTTCTGAACGCACTGTGTAACAAAATCAATCTGCAATATATACTTTGACCTGAAGATGTTCTCTGGAATGAGGACGAAACGGATGCTCCATTTACTTCTCTGCAAGAAAGAGCTATCTAAAGCCTCTCCCCTCTATTCATAACATGGGTTTGAAACTGTCACATGGTGCATTCAGAATCAGCCCAATTCCCAGCATCTATTGTGAATCAGGGGAACCCCCACAGGACGCGCGAATGAAGATTTTAACTTGTAAATACATAAGTAAGATTTTATCTATGCGACGCCACTCATGCTATGAAACTATTTTTAACCCTAAGTTTTTAGATATCATCAACCGACGAACAAGTTTGACAGCAAAGACGAAACCACTGGGCATATATTTTAATATTTAGATCGATGACTTAGGTTTTGACTTGCCCACGGTGTATTTGGCAGATCATTTTAATCAACCTCTATGGGAGGCTCTTCAGATCTTCTCTCATTCAAAATACATGGGTTCAAAATGCATTGAAGAATCCCTAGTGTTGAAACATTCAGCTCTACGCAGAGGTGTTACAAAGTTTCAAGAAATCCGCCAAAATATATACTGATGGCTCTAGAACAGCCTTCGCACGTGGATGTGCCTATGCTTATGCTCGGCCTATGCGGCCGAGTGAAGAGAAAGCTAGGATTTATAAAAAGAGTACTAGGGAAATGTGATGAGAAGACAAAAGAGCGATGTTACTTTTCACATCTTGGGTATGCAGCCAGTGTATGGGATCCTAATGAATTAGGTTTGATCAGAGAACTAGACAGTCTGCAGCGTAGAGCAGCTAGGTTCGTTAAAAGGTGTTACGATAGGTTGAGTAGTGTTTCAGCACTAATAAAAGAATTAGGGTGGGAATCACTATCAGAGCGTAGGTTAAAGTACAGATTAAATCTAATAGAGAAATTTCAATCAGATAGCTTTACTGAAGATGTTAGGCACATATTAAAAACACCAGCGTATTATACTAGATTCGACCAGATAAATAAGTTTAGAGAGATAGATTGTCGTACTGATAGATTCAAAATGGCATTTTTCCCCCGTACTACAAGAGAACAAAATTGGCAGCACAGCAAAGGGATAGGTAAGGGATAGGTGCATGATGCATATATTAACCCCTTAAATACTATAGATACTAACAATCTAGTTGCATGATACCCTATAGTTGTTTGTTTGCATGTCAATGGTGCATGCTTGGTGATCTTCACCCCCTGCCACACACCCTCGCGGTGGCTTGCAGGGTATCGCGTAGATGTAGATGATGCTTCATCCGAGGCGGAGTCTGTGACCTTTTAGTTGCACCCCACGTGTAGCGTTTACACAGTGGAGTTATTTGCTATAAATTCCACTCTTGCTGCGATCAAGGGTAGGAACAAATCATTTTTAATTTGTTCCCATTCTGAGAGTGCGCTTCAGACTATTCGCAATGGTTCCCTGGATCATCCAATTGTTAAAGAAATAACTTCCTTAACAATGTTACTTAGTACTAAGGGAGTATATATAAAATTTCTATGGGTCCAGGTCACGCAGGCGTTCCTGGGAACGAAGCAGCCGACGTATCTGCAAAAGCGTCCCTTAATAAAAATAATATTGATCTAGAAATAGTCCCTGTTGACTACCTGAAACTATATTTACGAGCAGTTATCATAAAAAATTGGGATCTGTCATGGCGTAACATAGCTTCCAATAAACTCCGTCAAGTGAAAAGTGACGAGAGAGTTTGGAAGTCCCCAATGTGGGATAGCCGACGAGAGGAATTTATTTTAACAAGGTTGAGAATTGGCCATGCGGTCCTAACTCGCATATATCTTTTCTCTCCGGAGAAGGAGCCGCCACCCTGTACCGACTGATTCCTCCGCCTTACTGTCGCACACCTTTTAACCAGCTGCATTACATATCAAGCGCTCCGTGACAAATTAAAAATCCCCGCGGGTCTCAGAAATATATTGGGCGATTACTCCGTAAACGATGACAATCTTTTTATGTATCTACCACCGTGAGACCAATCTCTTATCTAAAATCCGAATACCTTCTATCCGTATGCTGTTAATATTTGCTTAAAAATACCGGAAACGCGAAAAATATTTTTTTAAGCAGATCCCAGATTTGCCCATCTTATCTGGACGCTAATTCATTTTTCCCTGTTTCTTTCTTGCCAATGAAATGGAGAGATATACTGTGATGCGAGAGGGATTTGCCATTCTTACAGATTATTTCAGCGATTCAACTTTGGCACCTCTAGAATCATTCAGACCCCGAAAATCGTAGCATCGAAATGAAAATAAATATTTCACGAAGCGTTAATGGCACGCGTAAGATTTTCTTTTTCATTTCCTGAAGAATTATGACAGACAAACGAAAAGCATTGAAACTCCCGGCACACCAGAAAAAAGAAATGAAAGACCACGTCGCCGTCCCTAAATCCCTACCTCGGAGCAGTTTTCACCTTCGTGATTTACAACCAATGGAAATACACAATAGCACGATTCTTTGCAGATTTGAGATCATAATCTTCAAGGAGAATATAAATGTTCGTTAATTGACCTTGCGTTCCTACTTGAGGATATTCTAAGCACTTGAAATTCTAAGCACCCTGATTATTTCATCGTGGTAATATAACTTGTAATCTTTGGGCTAAAAGACCATGAGATAATAGAATTTAATCTGATATTTGAGCGTAAGCATTTTTGTGCATTGTAAGCTTAAAGGCTAGATGCTGAGAAAAGATAAATGAAGAGTTTGAAGCGGCACATGGCCTCCTTAACTTGGTCCTCGGTAAAGAGGAATAAATTGGAGATAAGGGACTGTAAAATGAAGGTTAAAGTATCATGGGCAGAAAAGAAAGCAGATGGCTATATTTAGCTTAGAAGAGAAGAAGAGAGACCAGGAGGTATAAGGCGGGCACGGAGATGGAATACTTGGCGAGTATTCCGTATCAGTAGGTGGGAGCGTCCCCGGTGCAAAAAATTATGAACCGTTACACTAAAATGAAATAGTCCTTCACTACAGTCCAAGATTAATCAAATTTAGCTCATCATTTCGAAATTCCTGTGAATTATTCTATTTCCACTCGATTGTTCCTGAGAGCAGAGAGTACCGATGCTAGCGAAAATACAAACGACTCATATGAAATATAGTCTTTACACTATTGAAAGTAAGCAGCAACAAATTTTAATGAAATTAAGCAGTTCAAGGATCAAGTGATACCTCAATCTATGCAGTTTATAGGAAAATCAATGGTGAGTCGATAATTCTGTTTGCCAAGTTTGCAAACTAAACTGAAGGTTAATCCTTTATGCTAAAATGGAAGGGATTTTAACTTCATATCCTATGTCTACTTTCACTTTACCCACTACTAAGTTGAAAATTTTAATGCTATTACACTCAATGGCATTCTCAAAGTGATAGAAGGAAGGTGCAGTCTGAATGTTATATGGGTAGGAGAGTAGTGAGATTGAATATGTCTCATATAATGAAGGAAAACTACGAAAGAGATTGATTAATTTTATTTTCAAGTGATCGGCTAAGTGAGCAAATTGATTACGAGTGTGTAAGAAATCATAATTGGCTCCAGTGTGTGGAACTCCTTCATGATTACACCTTGGTAAAAAATAGCTAAGTCTAATTTTTTATGCAAATGTAATTACGAGTGTTTCGAATAAGTGCACTTGTGATTCTCGTTGCAGCGCTAAAGCATCTTTGCGCCATGAAGGCCACCAGTTAAAATGGCGGTACATTTTTTTATCAGCACAAAATAATACGGGGAAAACACTTGATCAGCGGTGAATTACATACCACAGGTAGTAAGACGTCTTTATGGATCGACTGGCTAGGTCCATCTGCATACCTGAAAGAATAAAAAAAAATGCATTAATACTGAAAAACGATATTTAATAAGCAATTGCGACCCCACATCCCACGTAACCAACTTAATTTAGAGGATATACGGTCATTTTTAAATCAGGAAAGAGGTTACAAGAATTTCCGGAGGATTTGGTAGAATGACACTGTAGTGTATGCGAGCTATTTTTTCATCCCATTTATATCTTCTACCGGAATTTTTTTCACAGACTAATCACCAGGCCGAAAGAATAGTTTCTATCACATTGTCCCGAAGTATTATTTACGCAGTTCCTGCAAATCCTACACACTCAATGACCAGAAATGAGTTCATTCATGGGCTGTAGTTGACGAGTGAGAATTAATCCATAAGTCACTAACGGATGGATGTCTTGACTCAACTCATGACTCAGGAACTGGAATGAAAATAAAAAGCGGATTTCATCCTGCCTAACACAAATGTCGGCCCCGGTTGCGGCGTGGTTAAGTGAACCTTAGGGTCACGGGTTCGAGTCCCGCCTGAGTGGGTTTTTTCACCACTCAGGACATTGATGTATGTGCTCGTCTGATGTTAACTTGTTAATACCCCGATGTAAAGGCCGCCTGTGCTGTTTTCGGTGGTAAAGGAATATAAATAAATAAAATAATAAAAATAAATAGGATATGGCGTTAACTATCCACCAGGATAAAACACCTTCCATACACCTCTGCGGCGGCTCGCAGTAAGGCATGTACATGCAGACAAAAATGGTGGATACATATAGTGAAAAGAGGTCACAAAAAAGTAATTACTTGGTAAAATAATGCCTGCATAAGTTAGTAATGCTCAAACATGTATCATGCAATTCAGACTACTCTAGACATTTTTTTACCCACCTGACCCCCTGCTATTCTGCCTATAGTCCTCTCTTATGGTACACAGAAAAATGCCATTTTCAATCTATCGGTACGACAATCTATCTCTCTAATCTTGTTTATCTGATCAAACCTAGCATAATAAGAGCAAATGCATAATATGTTCGATTTGATCACAGTAGACAACAGTAATCGGATAGGTAATGGGTGGAATTTAGGTAGAGCAGTCTGCAGTGCATCTGAAATATACACTTATTATTTCTAGCTTCCATTATAGGACCCTCGCGTACCCAATAGGGTTTATAAATTAATACTATTAAAAATATAGTTTGTTGTGGCCTTGTGAATAGAGCGCTGGGCTACGGAGTGGAGGGTCTTGGGATTAAATCTGCCTCTTTGGGCACCCGCGCCTAAAATCCTCGCGATACAGTTTTCTGAGTGTCAGCACCAAGGAGATAAGAGAACATCCCTCTCTCCTTCTCTATTCTGACCACTGACCAAGGGAAGTAGAGAAGAAGAGAAAGAGTTCTCCACTCTCCTTGGTCAGTACATCGCCGGGAATCGCAGGTGGCCGATGGGAAGGTACTGGCGCCCCCTGCTACGAATAAATGAATTTCATACTCCAATGTCTTATTATGGGGTGAACCATACCCTTACCTTACAAACCAACATTCGGGTTGAAAACTGAATGAGTTGCTAACAAATACTTACCCCATCCATGAACATTATATTCTTGCGTAGATACTAATTATCTATTAGCACAAGCCCTGGTGGTTTCATAACTAACACGCACATCTAATTGATTGGTATTTATCTTATCGATGGTTTGTACTTAAGCATGTTTGATAATTATTCACCCTCTGGCCTCCCACAAATTGGAACCTAATCTGCAGACCTTCTTTCTACTCACTAGGCTTGAAAGCATTCACTGCAATGAATATTTACAAACTTATTTTCCCTAGGCTTAGAAATGAACTTTGAGATTTCGTTTGCTGAAAAAAAAATAGGATTTGAGAATGGAATGGGTACGAAGGCATAATTTGGGGACATGGATGTATTTCAGAAATAAATCAAAATTTAGATCGATCTAATTCTGATGATTCAGGCGATATTTCTGAGTTATCATTTAAATCGATCATTAAAACGGTACACACGAAATTGCATGCCGATATTGATGCACCAGGGAGCTTTATACCAGCGGAGTGAAAATATAATAGTATTTCAATCAATAAGATCTTCAATTAGGTTAAATATCCACGCTCAAGAGGACATTCCGACCTAAAGTATTATGATTAAATACCAAAATAAATACTACTATTTACTAATAAAATAAACTAAATACTAAAATATTATGTTGAAAAATTATCTAAAAATTTCAATCCATAAGCAGCTGTGGCCGATATGGTGATGTATTGCGAAACATTCTCTTCATATTCTTCATCGATCCGTCGGCTCTTGATAACCTGAGGAAATCGATGTACTGAGAGAGAAAAGGAAACTCCATTGAAGATACTGACACTAAAATAGGTATAATATAGACGACTGGCGTAGAAAGAACCAATACACTTATGTAATAGATACAATTCACATTAATGGCTTTGACATTTTCCGGAGACACTCATTAGTTAATGCATGATGAGTCAATCAATGTGCCGCTTCCAATAATGAATCGAAAGGAAAATCACATGCATGCCAAAACCGGGGTCCTAACCTGAGACCTCCCAGTTGCCAGGTCTGAGCGTCTCCCTCCTGGCTATCACGGTTGGCAACAGCCTGCTGGTACGCTACCTTTAGATAGAATCAACGCTGAAATGGACACAGCGCGGCGCGATCAATGAAGGTAAGGAAAGTGAGCTAGCTAGCTGGAAGAATATCATGCATTTGATTATCAAAAGATTCCCATCGATATTATCTAAGTGTCCCTGGATCACCATGAGGTGAGTTAGATCAAACGTGACCTCCTCTGCGTGGAACGATAAAATAATGCAGCTATCCCCTCTTCGCCTCACTTGAGGTCATAACGAGCGCGCGGAGAGAGAGGCTTCGCCACATTTGCTTTAAGCTTCATGAATGCCGCTATCTTATCGCTCACCCGAAGGCCTCACGTGGAAGGTGAGCAAAGGGATGATTTGTCCGAAAAACATTCATGCCTGTCGTTCGATTGGATTAAAACTGTTTGCCAGAGCATTACGCAGGCAAGGGGAGGGGGAAAAAAGCCGATAAGAGAGAGGAGATTTGTTTCATTTTCACATCTCATTTTTTATTTTTTTTTTATCACTTTTGTGCCCTCAGCGGCAGTAATAACCGAGGCAGATGCTCGCCATGGGAACGCAGATAACGAATGAGCAAACTAAAGGTGGCCTGATGCCAGGCGCTCTATTTGTTTGAGTATCTTGCCGCAAACAGACATTGAACGCTCTCGGCCGATACACAATGCATATGTACAATGAACGTCAGGCGCCAAACGGCGCAAATGGGGGAAAATTAAGTAGAGTTTGAATGGCAAATGAAAGTAGTCGTGCTTTTTGTGTTTGCCGTGATTTCCAGTCCAAAATCTATACATTTCTTCAAACTCTACTTTTGCCGCAAATCACGTGCCATTGATAACGTAAAATAGCCTAAATTGGGTGTGACTGAGAAAAAACTTTATTTTAAATGACAAAACCGTAATGTGTTCATTTCAAGAAGCTCTCATATTATAAACACGATATTTAAGGAAAAAGTATTAATATATACTGCAATGATAAATTAGTAAAATGTAAATAATATATGTAGATAAATATAAGGGCAAACACATCTATTTTTTGAGCCCGCAATGTGTTGCTGAGTTTATTGGACGAAATATTTATTGAAAACGAATTCAGAATAGACCACTGAATACTAATGTTCTCATAGAGTTTTTTTAACGGCCTTAGCTAAAATGCATCTGTTGTTTCTCATCAGTTTTAATCGTCAAACCAATATGATAAACTGACGAAGCAGAGGGTGTAATTCCAAATTTTTCTAAACATTTCAGGTGACGGATAATAGAACTTAATCTTTTAAAAAGGTTTGGCGCAATATTAATATAATTAAGTTTCATATAATTAGAAATATAACACGCAGGGTAAGTCTGAGGTACCAAATACATGTTAGTATAAGGTGAAACCCAAAATTGAAATCGTACACAGAAGCCAGAGAAAAATTAAAAAGCAATTACATAATTGTGATAGAACCAATGCGAGGGGTATAAATCAGTATGCTTTCTACTTGAATTCTTTGAAATAGTAAACTTCAACATTAGAATCTCTTAGTTCCTACCAATGTGAACTAGGAAGCAATTTATTACTGTTACGTCAAACTCTGGCTGAGATTGGCACTGAGGAAGAACGTCATTAGGCACTGAAATCAGTCAATGAATATCATACTTTTTTGAAATATTAATGGAAGGAAAAAACTTGGATCATTGTAACCACTGCAATTACTTTAGACAGCTCATGTGAATATAGCGCACGATATTCTACAGAGATGTTTGATCTCTTGACATTTACTTGAACTGAACTACAAATTTACGGCATTAAAAAGCTATCCAAGTTCATAACTCCATTTTTGCAGATGTTAACGTTTTACCCAAACATCCACCTAAAGGTTATGAAATGCCATTATTTTCAGCATGTCATAAATTTATTGCTGCTAATGATGACTGATCTCTTTCCAAAAGCTACATACAGAATGGCTTGACGAGAAGAACGGTGGCAGAAGAAGAAGATTGAAATAGTCCTTACCGTTTTCACGCGTGAGTTACTAAGGCGGAAAAACACACTCTAAAATTCATCTACATCTGCGCGACACCCTACAAGCAAGGGTGTGTGAGGGAGAAGATCATCAAACATGCACTATTTACATGCAACTAGGCTACTACATTGAAACATGCTACATATTAGGGTCACAAACAGCTAGATGGTAGTATCTACCTAGTATTAAAGGGATTGGTTGTTAATGCATGAATCATGCACTACAGACTACAATATTTCGCCTACCTTCCCAGTTGCTATGCTGCCTATTGCGTTCTCTTATAGTACGGGGGAAAAATGACATTTTGAATCCATCGGTACGACAATCTATCTAATCTTATTTATATGAAACAGTATAGCATAATATGCTGGTGTTTTAATAGATATTTAACGGGTAATAAAGGCTCAAGGGACCCACATCCCTTCCATTCCTATCCTTATACCTTTCCTCCCGGTCTGAAGCGCCTATTAGTGCGGAAACAGACTTGAAAACACCCATAAAAAAAAGGCTCAAGCAACTGACAAAAAATTTTTTAGATCAAGGTTTTGCAAACATTTTTAAAAAGAAATCATAAGTACAGGTACAGATATTTCCACAAGTCTTTTGGGCTCCAGTTTACAAATTAGGAGTTTAACAAAACAATGGACTCATATTCTGTAAGATGCAGGCAAGGACTCTTTTCCATCGAAGATTCTTCTGTGATTGAATAGACATTGAACAGTACCTTCGTGGCCTGCAACAAAATCAGGCTTCCAATAAATGGAGAAGATTCAAAAGAATCCATTTATCACCGAAGAAAAGTTGGTTTAGGACTCCACGCCCTATCGATCACGCAGCCCCTCTGCAATTTGTCACAGTTCTAACAGCATCAGGGGAAGCGGATAGCGGACTCAAGTAAACCGCACGCAGAAACAACAACTCCCATGGAGCAGACAAATATAGATCGGGTCAATTTTGCATCGGACCGACTGGAACCAAAACAAGGCTGAAAAAAATAAAACAATAGCGCTGGACGTCAGATGGCTTTGACGGTCGAGAAGTTGAGAACGGAAAATTTTGGGGACCAGTGGCGAGATAAAAAAAAAAACATTCCCACTTGAGTGAAGTGCAAAAGGCGCCGTTGATCGCACGATAGCAAACCAAGGCTGCAGATATCCACTCGGAAGTGTTCAAGTAACTGGGCCACAGTATCGTAAAATTATTCGCACTTGAATGAATGAAATAATTTACTCACGGATGATGAAGTTAGGACCACGCATAAAATGGTTACTGAACATTGGTTTGAAATTAATTTTTTGCCCAAATCTAATCTCTTTGCTATGTCTAGTTAAATGGGACCGGATATCACTGATGCCAAACACCATCTGACAGCTCGGTTGCCAAAGCACTGGCCACTACGACTTGTTGTACGCTCAACTAATACCAAAAATAAAGCGATAGAAAATTTGGGGTTCATTCTTTAATGAAAAACACGGAGGGGGAAGAGTAACTAAGATTTTTTTCATTCAAAGTCACTTCCTAGAGCAAAAAGTTGAATTAATCTAAGTGTCAAAACTTTAAAACCTGAGTTCCTGACGGATTTGTAACACTTTTCAGCGTCAATGAAATTCGTTGTAATGCATACAAAACGAGTTAACCGCACTTTTAACGAAATTCAACATTTTAACGTCCTTAGGTTGACCAATAACTCTTAGAGATGACTCTGTCCTGTGATACATAGAAAAGAAAGGTGAAGAAAATAGTAGGTAAGTAATTTCGCGTTGAATCAGCAAAAGATCAGGTTGGCCATAAACATTTACGATAGTGAATGATGATGCGTCTGATAGAAGCTGGACGAATCGTGAGCCAATATTTTAGTGGTACGTTGCAAGAAATTGATAAAGTATCACCGCTGTCTTTGAAATGGATGTCTTTGAAATGGATGACCAAATAACTTTTCAATCCAAATTAATGGGATTTTCTCATTTGGGTGGCTCTCAGAAAACACATTTCTTCCTCAGGGGAAGAAACTACTTTGTACACAAGCATTTATCTTGAACAACCGCTTAGTGTGTAGCCAACGAAAAATACTCGGACAAATTTAAATATATCTCTGAAATAAATATCCTTACAGGCATCTGTAGCAGAATAAATAATATTTTTGGAAACTGCGTCTACATGAGAATGATAACCTAAAACTGCGGTATGTATATTTTTGGCCAGAAAGTAATTAGCATTTGAGTATCATCAAATTTCCTGAGGCAGAGGGAGATCCTCGCGGACTACATAGCGTGAAACTTGAAGCGTGGACAACTCACTTCACAACTTCGCTCGGAGATAATACGACTCACAATAGCGAGCCACTAGGTCCATTTCTCGTGTTACTTTCATGCAGTACTATCGCTTGTATATTTTTTCGTCCCCACGGAGGGAAAATCTAGGAAAAAAAATCCAGCTCATCAATTCATTTAATCTTCTTCCCGGGGATGGATATTTATGCGATGCTCCTCCCTCTCTTCCTTCCCCAAAGAGTCCGTACGAAATATAGCTAGCCTCATGTTGGGGGAAGGAGTGCGGCGAGCCAGCGGGGCTAAAAATTGGCCACACCATTCGGGGGGATCGTCCCTTTTCTCGAGAAAGGGGGAATTCTATATGAGATGGAGGCCGCGATTAAGCTCGTATAGTGTCCAGCGGAGAAGACATTTGAGGGGAGAAGGGGGCGAAGATAGGCACCGCTGCCCTCCGCCCGCCCCGAGCTCATTCTGCCCCGCCGCAAGGCAGTGCGGTGGCCAACAAGGATCTCTCAAACAGCATGAATTCACTTTTATGCCCTCCACGGCCAGTTGGATGGGGCGAACCCGGCGAGTAATTCCGGCCGTTCCTTCTTACTTTATGATACCGGGGATTCCGGATTCCCCCAACGGTCAAGTATTAGCCCAGCGAGAACAACGACCGCCATTTACTCGGACCTTTAAACGTCGTTTATATTATATTAATGGCCATCAATTGCAAACGCGGCCACAATCGTTGCCCGATCATATTTCTTCTGAACTACTATTTAGTTAACCCTCCTCGAATGTCGTGAGGAACTTTTAATTTAAAAGTTGTGCTTGATGCGCAAGGCTGAGGGCAGATTGAATTCTCTGCGTCAAATTCCGTGAGAAAAATTATTCGGCCGTATAACGCAAATCGAACTCTGTGAAGCATTGATCACTCAGTCTAAGTATAACGCCAAAGAAAGGGAGATCAAAATGAATATCATTTCATTTCGACTCGGAGGAAGCAAACGAAATCCAACAAAATATACCGCAGCAACTGCCTGCATTTTCTTGTCATTGTAGGCAAATAAATTGATCGACCAGAATCAACTAACGGTTGTGAATGTTGAACGCAAATATAGTCTCTTAGTTAGATGTGCATAAAACACATCCCATGGTTTAATTAGCATCAATTGCAATAGTGAAAACTCACGATCAATTCAGGGAGTTGAGGTGCTAAGGATTCTGCGTTACCAATGAAATCCTGCTAATATATTTCTGATCACCCCAAGCTGAAAGCAGATAAACATGTATCATTCAAGATATCTGTCGGGAAATATCCTGTTTTTTAAATATTGTATCCACAAAAAGCTTCTCGTTTAAGAATTTAAAATACCTGGACTTTATCATCCTAGAGCAGCAAACCAAATTTACTGTATTTTTGGCATTTCACGCGTAACTGGGAATGATGAGGATGGCACGGAAACACTAAAGCGCGAGATAGTATATGCCGCCCCATGGGACAATCATAAAGATTAGAGTAGACGGAACCGAAAGCGTTAACATCCTCTCGCTGGGCCCCGGAGCTCAGTAAAGGTCGGAGGCGTGCTCCTAGGAGACGTGCCGAGGTCACAAATCATCTAGGATCCCTCCCCGGAATTATGCGAGGAGGATATACATCCCCGGAGTCCGAAACTTGCTAGGGATCGGACGAAGTGACACTAAAGATTCCCGAGACAGGGTCCGTGATTTCCTGGCGCTCCGTGTCCCCTGTGGCGTGGAGATCCTCCTCCAAATCCCCGATGGAGCGGACTGCGTAGGGTGGGGGGAAGGCAATCATTACTCGGGACGGCTCGAGATGAAATCGCGCGAACGGCGTCGAAGAGACATGGAGAACGCGCTTTATATTATTTATCGGACACTGGGATTGGAGGAGGGCGCTTTTTACGACCGGTGCGGTGGGAATGAGGGATTGACGCGGCGGGCACCGCACGGGGGAGGGGTCCTTCACGATCCTTCCCACCCGCCCAGGGTTTTCAAGGGTCAGGACAAAAGACGGGCGTAAAAGTGATCGCGCGACAGATGACGGACGGGTGCGAATGAATGAAAGGGGTGCGGACGGGGTGGGGGACTCTAGGAGGGGGAATATATATATATATACGCACGCACATACATAAATATATATATAGATATATATGTTCAAGTCGGGGGAATACATTGCTTTTATAGTTCCGTGCATATATTGACTCGGCACAAAATGCAGGAGTGCAGTGAGGATCCCTGGAGTGAAGTTGGGGCGGTAGCGGTAGGGCCCTTGCAAATAGGGGACCAAAGGGAGGACCACCTCGAGCGACAAAGGAGGCTGGAGAAGAGGGGGTCACTGGTCTTCACTTCGCAGAGGGCCCACTAAACGCCATGGTCAGGGGCGGAGACGAAGGAAAGGGGCTGCGGGGCCCCGGGCTCGGATCCCCAGCGGACCCCTGGAGGCACCGTGGAAAAAAAAATAGCGGGCCTGAAAATCCAACCGTCAAGGCCTCCCACGGCGGGGACGCGCAATTTTGTTGCGCTTACGTTCGCTGTCTGAAATCGGTCCGCTGCGGTTCAAGAGGGAATCCCACTACGGCATACCTGGAATCCCTTGCGCCACTTTGGTTCGGGGTAAAACGGCAACCGGAGCAAAATGTACGTTTCATTTCGACGGTGGCAAAAACGTCCGAACAGAGAGGGACTTCAGTGAGCATCTATAGTACCCTGCCACCTCCAATCCCTGCCACACACCCTCGCCGTGGCTTGCAGTGTATCGCGTAGATGTAGACGCATACTCACATCGCCTGCGCCGGACGTCAATCAAAGCGACTACTTGGTAAAGGTAGCATTCACCTACATCTAGGTAATACCCTACGAGCCATAGCGAGGGCTTATGGCAGGGCGTGAAGATCACCAAACGTAAATGATACTATTTCACGGAAGCACGATATGTATACGATTCACGTGAAATTAGATGGTTAATATATTTCCACGATAATGAAGTGATTAGCATTGTATATAGATAATATGGCTCTGTTGTCTGCCCTGCGCCGGGGCACTGGTTTGATTATTAACCACGATGTATTCTGTATGTACCTGCTCCGGTTAAAGAAGGATTCGACGTGTCAGGCGTCCTGGAACGACATTGATAGAAGACTTACAACTGTTTGAAAGGCAAGGCAACTGCCAACCCAGAGTCAAATATCCTGCTAAAAAGCAATTCAATAAAAGAGCGATGTAACTTTTCATTAATTAGGCCCCACCTAGAACATTCGGCCATGGGAACCTATGAAATTCAGGTAGAGTAGTGTTTAGTGCATATGAAACACATTTTTAACACTGTTAACTCATATAAACTGAGCCCTTGTATTTCTAATAGAATCTATAAAATAGGCAATTTGAAAAATGTCTAGCCAATTAATAAATATTTTATAACCGGGGAGCATAAATGTGAAGATCATGTACGAGAAATCAGCTACTTTTTACCTTGTTAGACCTCATTTGGAATATGCTGCCAGTGTATGGTATCCCTACGAAATCGGTCTAAATAACGAACTTGAACTGGTGCAGCGAAGATCAGCAAGATTTGTAAAGGGACGTTACGTTAACTTTATTGGCGTAACCAGTCTATTAAATCAATTAAAATGGGAATCATTGTCAGATCGCAAATCGAAATTTAGACTTAATCTCCTAAATAAATTCCAAGATAATATTTTCAGTGATGACGTTAAAAATATTTTGCGGACCTCAGCTTACTATGGTACACTGGACCATACTTACAAAAGTAGAGAAATTGATTGCCGAACTGACAGATTCAAAATGTCATTTTTATACGGTAAATATCCTTTTTTACGATATAGGTTAAAAAAACGAACTGAACTGGAACTATATTAACGTAACCAGTCTATTAGATGAACTAACATGGGAATCATTCTCAGACCGTGGGTTGAAATTTAGCAGGGGGATCAGGTTGGTGAGGTGGCTAGAGTACTAGCCTCCCATCCCGAGGGCCCGGGTTCGATTCCGTCCGATCGTCACTTCCCGGAAGTGGCGATTTTTCAGTGGAAAACCGGTCCCCACTAGAGTGCCTAGTGGAGGGAATTTCAACTTCAGTACTCCATCCGTCGGATGGGACGTTAAGCCGTGGTCCCCTTGGCGCTTTTCGTTTAGAGTAGGCTAATGCCGATGCCGGGTTTCTCTCCACCATTCCTCTGTTCCCTGAAAACTCCTACCATTACCCAATTACCCACCTGACCTAAATGGAGCAAATGGCCTCAGCTGTCTGTCGCCTCCCCTGAATAACCAACTAACCAACTTGAAATTTAGACTGAATAATTTTCTAGAATGAATTCCAAGATAATATTTTCACTGATGACGTTAAAAATGTTCTTATACTCCAAATTACCATGTTACACTATAGACCATAATAACAAAATTAGAGACATTGATTGCCAAACTGACAGGTTCAATATGTCCTTCGTTCCTTGTAAAATTAGGGATATGAATAGCAGTAAATACATCTAACAGTACCTGGCTATAAATACAAGGGTATCAGTGGATATCATAGGTAGTTGCATGTTGGCATAAGGACTCATACTGTTTATCGAGTTCTAATGCTGAGTGTACATCGGAATGGGGTGGACTATCTTAGGCACAAACGTATATCACTTTCGAATTATAGCACACTGAAATGAACACCATACATTTTCTATTATATTATCGGGAATCACTTCTATTTTGATGACTATTGGTGGCCTTTATGGCGGCTTGCAGGGTATTGCGTAGATGTATCCAAATGGATCCAATTTCACGTGCCCATTAGTTGCATAGGCTAACATGTTTTTCCCCGAACGTAGTGTTGTATCTCTAGTTGTATATGTACATTGTTGGGTGCACATACCTTATTGTTAAGCTCTGTCACACGGCCTCGAAAAGGATGCAGTGTGCTCCGAAGATTAAGTTATGTGCACTTTCTCTTAATTTCGAAAACTGAACGGCGACTGCATTAGAGAATATGATGACATCCATGTAGCTGACTTAATCGCATTTCTTGTCAGAGTAAAACGCATCCTCTTTCAAGCAACTTCAAAAGACTTTCGATTCGTTCCGCTCAACTCTGACCGACCTGTGTTCAAGAACCCCTTCTCCACACCCGAGACCCATCCCCCGGTAGCTCCGCCCAGCTTTAAGCGCCAAGTATAGAGATATCTTTATCATCTACATCAACAGAGTACCTACCCACCAACCCCGACGCACGGTAAGTGGATGAGAATCATCAGTAAACGTCATTATGCATGCCCACTAACAGATAAGTTAGAGAAACGTGTGAACTAGGACTTAAGCACTGAGTAAATTCTTCTCGGGTCTTCATCCAGGTTAGGTTCTTCATTTCCACCGACGTTTCGACGACCGATTCGCTCATCATTCGCCTAAAGACGACGAGCGAGTCGGTCATCGAAACGTCAGTGGAGATGGAGAACCTAACGCGGGCGAAGACCCGAGAAAATTTAGTCCGTTAGTACGCCGGGAAAGCAGAAGAACTTACTGGAACTTATGCACGTGGGTCGCGCAGCAAAACGATTCCTAGATGCCGAGGGATATAATTTTTATCCATGGAGCGCAGGGAACATGAGTTTGGTTTATCATACGGGATTGAATTAAGCACCGCGGAACAAGTTAAATACCAGTAACATTAACCTCCCTCAAGGGGTACACATGTTTAAAAAAAAATTTTGGAGGTTGGCATTAAAGAAACGTGGATTCATGAGACGGTTGGTGGAAAAGTGCAACGCAAATTTCGGGAGAGTTATTACTTCACCGTAGAGCTAGGCCAAAAGTGGAATATACCTCCAGTATTTGGGACCCGTAGGAAAAGGGTTTATGAAAGAATTAGATATAATTCAGTAGAGAACAGCTAAGTTTGAGAAATATCTTAACATGAACATGACATTGGACACATTAGCTATGAAAAAGGCCTAAATAATGAACATTAACATGGGTAGCGAAGATCGGCAAGATTTGCAAAGGGACGGTACGATAACTATATTAGCGTAACCAGTCTATTAAATGAATTAACATGGGAATCATTGTCAATCGTAGGTTTAAATTTAGGCTTAATCTCCTAAATAAAGTCCATTATAATATTTCCACTGATAGCGTTAAAATATTTTGCAAACTCCAACTTACTACGGTGGACTGGACCATAATCACAAAATTAGAGAAATTTATCGCCGAACTGACATATTCAAAATGTACTTTTTTCTTCGCATAATTAGGGATATGAATAGCGGTAAATATTATATCCAGTACGAGAGTAACAATGGATAGCATTGATTACATGTTGGTATAAGGACTTTAAGCTAACCCAACTAACAGCAGGACATTGCATGCTTGCTTTGCTATTTCTATCTTTTTTAAAAATTGAAGTTCAGACTAGTATATTATTACTAATTCCCCTTTTTATGCATGATATGTAATACATGTTTGCTGAGAATTCACCCACTGCCACACACCTTTATGGTGGCTTGCAAGGTATTATGCTGATGTAGATTAGAAAAAGCGAATTCATTAAATGAACAGAAAGGAAATTATGTTGTTGGATTTTTTTTCACTTTAGTATTTAAGCATGCCTCTAAGAAATGCATGTGTGCATGTCAGCAGTACTTTTTAAATTTTCCCTTGATTGTTGAATGATAAATATATCTGGTAATGTGTGTTCCGCAAGTTATTCATAGAAACTCTCCTTAGGTAAGTAGTATAAGTAAACATTTAGTGCATGCTTGGTGATAACTCACCCTCTGCCACAATCCCTAGAGGTGGTTTGCAGGGTAGTCAATGCCTAGCAGTCAGTAGATATAAATAAACAAATTCCTGTTTAACAGCGGACACGACTATCTGGCTTTTGATTGCCTATCCGGTTAATAGCCTATTAGAAACGATCTCACATTATTCATGGGAAAAACATTTGGAGACTTAAAATATCTATATCTACCTATATCTATAATATACCTATCTGCACGATGTCAATTTTCCCTTCCCTCGTTGTACCGAGTGTAACACGAGGGTGATACCAAATTATTTCCAGCGTTACCCGGAAATAAAACCACTACGAATTTACAATTAGGAATCAAAGAATTGAACTTTCTGCCTCATTTTGACAGTCAAAATAATGCAAAATATTGATCTTGAATATGAAGGGATGATCAATTGCAGTCGTGATATTGACCGGTTTAATAGACTGGGCTGGGATGTACAGGACTGAGAACTGTGCCGGAACAGTGTGAAGCTGGAATGGTAATCGGTGAAATGGCCAGTAATAAATTGTTTCAGTATTGTGCCTCAGAGAATTACTAATTTGTAATTTTAGCCGACAGTAGTTCTCCGTTAGAATCCTCAGGTAAGCCCTGCAGGTCCAGTATTGATGAAATCAGAATCACCAATACCTGACAAAACTTCGAAGGAGAATGGTAAAAATATTTAAAGTTAATCATCAGCAAATGCCTTCTTCCAGATTAGGCAAAATGCAAAGCATTGTTGCGTTGAGGAAAGAACAAATGCTTCGATGCCTGACTACAAATGAATGTGTGAGATAATTACATATACGCACGTTTCTTTACGGCATTAGCTCTACGAAAGTCTAAATGATCAATGAATAACTTAATGATGCGGAATTGGGAGCAGAGGAAGCAGCCATTGCGGATCGAGGGTCACGAAAAGTGGTTAATGATATTCATGCAAGCCACGAATCATAACGGCGGATTAATGGCCTCGTTCTAGCGGAAGAATCACACAGGTGTGAGGAGTTTCTTCTTCTAGTATCGAGACTTAAGGATACACTCACGAAACGGAAGTTAATAAGTGGGAAATATCCGAGAAGCAGTATTTACTCCCTCTGCAATCCTTGAGCGTCGGAATCAACGTAACCAATAGAAACTTAAGACAGTACAAAAAACACTTTTTTAACAAAAATAAAAATGTCACGATGCGACTATAAGTAGTTCTTTATCACGAAACGTGTGGAGTAGTGTCAATTTCAATATCATGATAGAACAAGGACAATGGGTCAAAATTTCGAGTCCTCATCAATATTTCATCGCACGGCTGAAGATTCCGAGCTCAAATTAATCAAAATTTTCAATAATTCCTATCAAAACCAGACCAACCAGAAATATCCAGGAATCTAACATCTTCTCCATGAAACGATTTTGAGACCACCTTAATGCTCTTATCGTACCTTAAATAAGGAATCGCCCATTTGGATATTCCTTTATGCATGTGATAACATATTAGAATTGAGGCCATTTAAATTTCAAAACAAATATGCAACACGCGGTGCAATATATTTTGCGAGCATATTGCCTCTCGTTATTGTTTATTTAAATAGGTGACGACTTAATACTTCATATACATTTAGTAAAGGCATTCGTAAATTTGTTTACGTTACAATATTCGCTCACGCGTTTGCGTTACTATATTCTCTCACGTGAGAGTCAAATACTTTATTTTGAATTGAACGTATGGATATTCGTTTCGGTTTCGGTTGAATACATTAAAAAGGACCCTGGCTATGGACTATATGGAATTGGCATTGTTTCAGTACATCCCGGAACACATTTACCGATCGAATGGTTACAATTCGTAAGTGCTCCTCGTGGATTAATTAATTCAAAGCCGTCCGAGTCGTAAAGGACCAATCCAAGCCCGCGGGGTGATTTTGGCACCGGTATCCTCTCCGGGGTAATGGCCAACACGATTCTCGGCAGGGGCCTAATGAATGCAAGTCGTTCGGTTGCATCGGTGACCTCACGGGAGGGCGGAAAGCCGACTGAGAGCCGTTGCTGGCCCCTCTCCGTGGATTCCGCCGGTAATGGACTACCTCCGCTCACGTAACACCGCAGGGTCGCCTTCTAGGCCCGCGGCGCTGACTCGACAGGCGGTGCCAAAAAGGCCTTGTGGAGGCAATGAGGATATATCCTCCTGTGCATCATTTATAATTGGCTGACGCGAGAATGGAAGAGACCCAAAGGTAGGCTGCGCTTTACCTATCCGTTAATGTGTCTAGATGGCTTAAAAATGAAGCCAATGGTTACGAGAGGTGGGGGAGTGGCGTTTGAGAAGAGAGGATTAGCTTGGATTTATAGGCATTTGGTGCAAGAGCAGAACCCCGTGTGAAGTATGAAATGTGGAAGAAGACAATGACATGAAGCGGTGAAAAATTATAGGACGATAATAAAAACGTCCGCAGTGAAAATACAGAGAAAAGGGGTTTTAAGGTTAAAAGGGTTAAAAAAAATGGGGGATAGAGCTTGACCCAGTCAAAATTTTCCAGAGTAATTTTTCTTGGGATACATAATTCAAAAATCACCAAAGGTTTCACACTACACATTACTCGAGTCTAGAGCTTCCACTCATCAATAAATGTATAAATTATTGTTAAGAATGTTTATCAAAACTGTCCCACCCTTAAGCATTTGTTATGACGCACATCCCCAGAATGGTTAAGTTTTCCTTACTTTAGCGAGAAAAAATTGAGACAGAAGGTTGCCCTTCTTAGGCCTTAGGCACAATACAACATTTTTGTGAATGAGTTCATCAAAGAAGGTTTCTTCTGTTGATTTATGCGTATTTAGCGTCAGCAACTTCGTAGAAAAAAATAAACATCTCAGCTACATTCTAGATGGAACGGAAAGATTGAGAAAATAATTGATAAAGGCAATAACAAGAAGAAATAATAAGTGAGCAAAACCATAGATATCATGTGAGGAAAACTTAAAGACTACGTCATGGATTTAGATTTTATATATCCCTTGAACGTGAGTTTGGGAACACAAAATAAAAACTTCGAGAAGGAACATGATACACGCGATTGACACACGATGGCGAGTATTGACGGCGAAAGAAAAATGGCATTATGATTAGTCCAGTAAGAGATGAAAAATAGAGAAAAATGTTCTACTAAAATTGGCAGAAAATAGTAATTCACCTATTAATTTGGTTCCACAGTAGTTCCTCCGAATTGATAAGTGGGAAAGAGATGCATAAGGCAGAAATTGAATGAAGAATGCTATGAAAATAACAACTTTGGAGAACTATCACGTAGGATGACGAAATTTCTGATTGGTAAAAGTTTGCGCTGGAGTTGAGAAATGAAATTCTGACAGCCAGTGACAATTCAGGATTTTAAACGATTTTGCAATTGTTTTTATGAAAAAGTTAATCCTGAATTAAATACGCATTAAAAATGCACATTATTTATAAATAAACAAATAATCCATTCGTTGTAGCGGTACGAAAGGGGTTAAGCCTCTCTTAATGGTGAGGATAATCTTTTGCGGGTACGACGAGAGTTCGCCCGACGCAGGTATTATAGAAACATTCTTGTCATTCGTCCCAAATTTGGCTCAAACCGGAACCCCTGGATCAATTCACGACCAAAACGAAGCCAGCCAGGCCTAGCGCAGGCAGGTAATACGAGATGGTGCACCACTGATAGGGAAGGTCGTCGTCGTAAGAGTTTTAATCCTGCAAGGTGGGACCGGAGACTCTCAAATAGAGAAAAAATTGGGGGGAGTGGAGGAGGAGGGGTGGGGCGTGGAAAATACTCGAAGGGGAGGTTGAGGATGCAATGCCGCGCAAAGGAAAGACATAGAGGGGTGGGTTCTAGCGTGTGCTATATCCCGCGGAAGGGGTGGCTTTGCGGAAGGGGATGCTTTAAGGTGATCGGAGAGGGGGGAGGAAGGGGGTTGGGCAGTCAGGGGGATGGGGAAGTGGTTTGTGGGGCGGAGCTGGAGAGGGAGGATTGTCCTCAACAATGGAGAGTCGGGAACACCGCCTCTGACTCAGCAACCGGTGTACCATTGTGGAAACTGTAGCAATCTACGTGTGCCCGCTCCCTTCCCCCCCCCCCCTCCACCCCCTCCACGGGACCATCCTTATACGCCCTTGCCGCTACCTGTCTGCGGGGCAGAGGTTCCTCCAAGGAGTGGGGGTCGCACGCAAGACCTCTTGTTGCCCCTCGGAGCTCACCTCCGTGTTGGGAAACTCGGACCGCGGAGAAGAACGGGGAGGCTAGCGGGGGAATGGGACGGATGAATAGGGAGCGCAGGGATAAACGGAGGAGAGGGAAGGGGAGAGAGTTGGCAAAGGGGATAAAGGGAGGAAGATGGGACGGGAGGAAAAACCCGGCGTCCCCATCAGTGGCGGAACGGGCGGATGAGGAGCTCCAGAGGAAAAATGGAACACAATGGTTGGCGTTTTATGACCCCGGCCAGGCACGCCGCTTCGTGTAACTCGATATGCATTTAACTCGCAAAATATTCCACGTTCGGAATGAAATTTTATCCAGTCATCCCCTCGAGAGTACCTACTGGTGGAGGACGAGAAAATCGTCGCATGATGAGCGCCCGAAACGAGGCAAAACATTTGAAAAGATCGAGCTACTCATCGATTTCATTTATACACGAAAACTACCAAAATACAAAGGCGGATATCAAAACTACTTATTAGAATGTGCGGTGATTGAATTGTAACTTAATCTCATGCAGAAAGCAATATAATGTAAATGAATGCTCTCATTCATAAGCATGAATTCCATAACGTCTGATTTGCAAATTAATTTGCATCAAGAGGTTAGTGGAGTGCATATATCTTTAATCTTGTCTCGTAGAAAAAATATAAAGATAAGAATGCGGCACATAAAAGGTAACGGACTGAATTCTTTGGCATTTGATGAGAAAAAATAAATGTCATCTAAAGGGAAAAGATATGGAATTAGATGAGATACAATAATCTCTAATGAAAGCCAAGGAATCAAGAGATGAAAGAAACCTGGTTAGATTATAAGTTTCGGATTTAGAGAGCGAGGGTCAGTAAAGTTACCTACCAAGGCTACCATGGGACGCAAGAAGGATAAGAAAATGCATAGAGGGTGAACAGAACATCTAAAGTCTCACATTACGGAGCAAAAAAAGGGAAGCAGAAAATGGCAATGGATTAGGAGTAGAATTTGCGAGACAGTCAATTCAGCTAAGATAATAAGGCACGCATGTGTGAATGAGAAAGTAAAAGTATGTAGTATGAATAGCAAATACGATACGCCGACTATGATGCACTCGATACATTCGAACAATGGAAATTTAATTATTTGACCTTCGATTACTAATATATTCCATGAGATGAGAGCCATGAGATATTCCACTGCCAATATAAATGTACATTTATATTTCTAAAATTATATCCAACGCTTGGCTAGCACCTACATGGAGGACTCCACACAGCCGTTTATATGAATTATTACAGTTACATAAACATTTATTCCTTAAGTAGAAGAGGTAAAATAAATATGATTTCCGTAATATAGTGATAAAAATATTCATGAATACATCAGTTATGATAATGTATAACACAGTATGCATCCAATACAAATTCGGACTAAATGCAGCAGGACCAGCCACGGGTAGCAACCATATTCCCGGTTGGTACAGAGGTCAAGAGTCCCTCCAAAAACTCAACCATATTGCATTAGATCCCGTACCACACACCCTCGTGTTGGCTTGAAGGGTACCACTTAGAAGTAGATGTTTCGTTTGCACGGGTAACATCAGTTTTCTGACGTAAATGGTATGTGTTTGGACTCTATCCTGCCCCTTCGGCATTCCTATTTCCTAAAATTACAAGTTCAATACCATAATTCAAGCTTTACATATTTTATATCTCCCTTCAAACCGTCCTAAATGCCATTTAATTATTACACCCTTCCATATTACCCAATATTCCACCTTCAATCACAGCCATGAGTAGTCATTTCAACACTTCCTCAATTCACTTTTTCTGCCTACTTCCAATTACTGTCAAAACTCCATATGCTTCCCACCACAATCAAATTCTGATTTTTCATGCTCCACTCTGCCCCGCTAACCAACACCTCTCTCTCTCTTCGAAACTCACATCTCCAAAGCCTCTGTAATCCATCTGTCGTCCTTACTCCAAGAACAAGCTTAGGAACCACGCATTGCGTTACTCCGAATAAATGTCTTAGCCAATATTTAATTTCGCCTTTTCATGTGGTTGTTCGCCTCAATAACTCACTTCGTTTCGAAAACATATCATATGTCAGTGTAATTTTCTTTTGACAAAAAAGTAAATAAAAATAAAACCTATCTTAAACAGGTGGACAGCTCAAAGAAACACGAAAAAAACAGACAGCTATCTAAGAAGGAGATGATGTCGCATATTCTACGTCATG
This sequence comes from Platycnemis pennipes, assembly GCA_933228895.1. Classification (NCBI taxonomy): domain Eukaryota; kingdom Metazoa; phylum Arthropoda; class Insecta; order Odonata; family Platycnemididae; genus Platycnemis; species Platycnemis pennipes. The sequence goes on along the minus strand of OW121854.1, from coordinate 117,195,692 downwards.
CATTCAACAAAAACCACTACCTATCAGCTGATACCGATACTACCGTTTGAGACAGCAGTTCAAATAACATGCTTATTATGTTTTCCCGTGAAAGTAGAATGAGTAATATGCGATGGCACAACATAGGGATATGATAAGGCAAAGAGCGAAGCAATCTTAGGTAACTTATGAGAAAATTCCATTAATAAAATATTTGGGATTTTAAAATAAAGAAATGACATTAAGAAAACGAACTGTAAATGAAAACATGAGTACTGCGAAGAGAGTATGAGCAAATATCGCAGTATTTAAAATATGTTGACCAGGAGAAGGATGATGATGGTAAGTTTGGTAGCAGGGAAGTTTTATTTATTTCGGCAAATAACTTTTGGGAAGAGCAGAAAAAGCGGGTGGAGAGTGTACTGACAGCCACAGCTGCATACAATGATTTACCCTTTTCAATCCACCAAAGATAGGATGAATATTACGTAACAATGTGGTGAATATTTCAAAGTCATCATCCAATAATATCGGAGGCCACTAGGATGGGATGGTGAAACGTATTGACAATGACAAGGAGAAATTGTGAAGCATGTTTAGAATAAAGTCCAAATAAAGTTACTGAAAATGTAGCCTAGATATACATTAAAAACCTCCACGTATTAGGCTAGATTCGACCAGATAAATTGATTGATAAAATAAAATTAAATAGATTAGAGAGATAGATTGCCGTAGCCACAGATTCAAAATGTCATTTTTCCCCGTAATATAAGAGAACACAATGCAAAGGGATAGGTAGGGGAAATATTATAGCGAAAAAAAATATCCCGGTCAAGGCGAATGATTTTTTCTCTGTGGAACTTCTGCTATTATAGAGTAGTCTGTAGTGAATGATGCCTGTATTAAAAACCAATCTATTTATTACTATGTACCTAGATACTAACGTGTAGCTGCATGTGACCCTATTATGTAGCATTTTTCCATGTAGTACCCTAGTTGCATGTCAATAGTGCATGTTTGATAATCTTCACTCTCTGTAGATGTAGATGAATTACCTATAACTGTCGTGAACAAAATATCAAAGAATTCGTCCAAGGATGTTGGGGGCCACAAACATTGGTTGGTGAAACGATTAACCGCAGCAAGTAGAAAGTGAAGCAATTTAGAATTGAGTCCAAATAGATTTCAGTGCCATGGAATGCAAAACCAGATACGGAATAGGGTTTCAAGGTGAAGAAGGGGAGGCCGGCGATTCTCCAATACAAAAGGTTCGCTACTTACAGGGTCCCCCTTTAAAATGTGAATCTGATCTCCGAACCGCACCTCCAGTGCCCTGTTGCCATAGGTACGCTTGTAGAATTCGTTTGAGGGTAGTGTTCCAGCGATATTTAGCAAAGTGATGGTGGGGTAATTAAACAGGGCGGCGAAGATCCGTGGAGAATGGGCCGCTCAGCGTGCCTAGAAGAGGAGAATTAGGGATTCCGCGGTTTCCCTTGCGTTGAGAGGGAGGTCAAATGAAGGCTTTTCTTCCTCGCTCCAGTCCTTTTGAAAAGGGAAACTGAAAACCCAACCCTTCTGCTACTCGGGTGGTCGAGATGGATGCGAAAGTTGAAAAGATTCTAAAATGAAGGTTTTACTCCGATTAACGCCTATTTGGCTCGGAGGACAATTTAGCTGCAAACCCACTAACCTTTGATGAACGGTATTCTGCACAATCCTATTTTTCAAAGACTTATTATTGAAATTCGGCAAATTTTTACTGTCTATTATTTTCAATCATTTGTTTAGGCCAGAATCGATACTTTTTTCCTCTATCCGCATCAAAAATGTTAAACCCCAAGGTTGGTTTTTGATAGGTGAAGATGGGGCTTACCTCGCTCTAAGCCACTGGCGTTTGACATTCACACATTCAGGGTAGTGGGCCCAGTTCCTTTCCATGGGCCACCTGGGATTTCCTTCAAAGTTCTGACGCGCACAAAATTGGACCTCGAGGATTTTACGGGGGGAGGGGAGTGTTTAGGAAGGCTTCGACCTGGGATTTGAACCCAGGACAATCCGATCGGAAGGTTAGTACTCTACCCACTAGGCGACCACGACCCACATCGGCATTAAAAAGAGGTAAAATATTCATAAAAATAAGGCTTTTACGTATCTCATCATCAACTGTGCATACAGGTGAAGATCAAGTTTTGTGGTTAAGTTTTTGTTATGGTAAAATACCTGGAACTCACCGACGCCAAGCGAGTTTATTTTCCGTTGCTACGTAGAATCGTGGTAAAAATGCATTAAGAAAATTGTCTGCGCACTAAAAGTCGCACGGATTTTTGTGTAATACCAAATTATCAAAATAATAACTTTATTCCATTAATATATAGAAGAAAAACAGAATTGTTTTTACTCAAGATACCAGTTAAATTGATAGTAATCCACGACGTATCGGTGCATTAGTTCAACAAGCCATCCACGAGTTTTCATTTTCCAGAGCACATTTGTGTTTAATCTGTGTATGTTTTTAATCATTAACATATCATACACTGATCAAGGAATGAATTAATAAAATATTCCAGACTTTTGGTCCTCTTAATCAGTCAATTTTACCGGGCAACATTATTACCTCTCGCCGACAAGCGATTTTGCCAAAGTTGCATTATTAATGGCGATGAATTCAACTGCAGGCTGCTTCTCAAATACTTTACATCACTGGCATTTTGGAGTGCCGCAAAAGTAACATATAAAATCATTTCAATTAGTACTTAGGATTAATTTCTCCACAATTTCAAAATTAAATGAATGACTAAAGACCAAATAAATTTATGAAGCGGCGTTCCAAAATTCCCCGCACATTTACTAACTTAAGTGCATAAATATTGAATGAGAGCATAAAACGAGTACCTCGTCCTTTCGCAGTGAATGATCCAGGATTGCAAAACGTGGACATGTGATGAGGATCAATATTCCGTCACAAATGTTTAGCCTATGGAATCCCCAGCGAAATTCCTGAGCGCTGAGTGGAAGATAACTCCCACCCTCCGAGAGTAACTGCAAGCTAAGCGCAATCATTAAATACCGTGAGGCTAGATGAATGCCAGATAAATAAATGCACAGCTAAGAATATTTCCACTTTAAATTAATATAGCTCAACTAAAATGATGCTATTCCTACAACCAGAATGGAGGGTATGAAAACATTACACCCGTATTAAAAATCCTGCTGTGTAAGCGTAAAATGGAAATTCCTAAATAATTTAGTTTAAGTAATACGGCAGTAGATTTATCCATGATCATTCATTGAATGAAGATGAATATCAATGTATTTATGCTATTCAAATATCAACAACATTATCAACAAAGTATCTCCGTGGCTTTCTTCTACTCCCACAGTTTGCATGTCTCCACCTAAACAACCATCATCATCATCATTAGGGTGATGAATCTGAGTTAACGTGCAGTAATCTGACTGGGTAATCACAGCTCCTGTTTCGAGTGATCTATGCGTCTTTTATATTCATCATCATTATCATTGGTCAACAATCCTAGGATTGGTTTGACGCAGCTTTCCACTCGTGTCTTCTATCAGCCAACCTTTTTATTGTGACGTAATTCTTCTCTTTTACATCCTTCACCACCTGTTCCATGTATCTCATACGAGGCCTGCCTTTTCCAATCTTCCCGTTCACTTTTCCCTCGACGATAGCCTTCATCAGGCCATCGTTCTTTTATATTAATCGACTGAATAGCTTCAAATAACTTGATAAATATTCCACTTAGCTCAGCGTTCTAGTGGGAGTAGCTTGTGTACAACACTGTGTCTCATGTCGACTTGAGTAAATGTTTTTTCATAGCGTTCATTTACATCTACATCTACACGATACCCTGCAAGCCCCCACGAGGGTGTGTGTTAGGGGGTGAAGATCACCAATCATGCACTACTAACGTGTAAACAAGCAACTATAGTGTCTCATGCAACTAGATTGTTAGTATCTATAGTATTTAAGGGGTTAATACATGCATCATGCGCTACAGAATACTCTACAATATTTCCCCTACCTATCCCTTTGCTATGCTGCCTATTCTGTTCTCTTAAAGTACGGGGGAAAAATGCCATTTTGAATCTATCAGCGTGACAATCTATCTCTCTAATCATATTTGTCTGGTCGAATCTAGCATAATACGCTGGTTTTTTTAATATGTGCCTAACATCTTCAGTAAAGCTATCCGATTGAAATTTCTTAAATAGAGTTTAGGTATCTGTACTTTAACCTACGCTCTGATAATGATGCCCACCCAAATTCTTTTATTAATTCTGAAACGCTACTCAACCTATCGTAACAAAACCATTCCTTCCATTCGATAAACTGCCAAATACTCGCAGTGACATGCATATCGAAGCGGATGACGGTCGAATGCTTCTCTTTGTTCAATACTCGCTTTTATTCGCTCATCGCGGATGACTGGAGATTAACCGACTGACAGAGAAAATAAAACGGAAAAGGGAAAACGTTCTCGCGGTTAATTTTGCATTTAGATTAATGCTGCTGGCCGATCGAACCCATAAATCAGCGAGGTTATTGAGAATTTCAGAGACCAACCATGCGCGCAGAGCGATCGGTAAATATTTTACGATGCAGCTTCAAAAACATGGGGCGGGGAATTTATTAACAAAGTTGGCGAGAGTGATGTTATTCCACGGAAAAGAGGGAATTCAAGTCGGTCGGCGTCACATTAATCGGAAAAAAACTCACGAGTTTATCAGCAGCGAGGCTTGAAATTAATTCATGTATTCTTTTGGCATTTGCAGTCAAGGAACGTTTTCTTACTAGCACACGTTCTTCCAATTTGTGACCCCGTATTAGTATTTGTAAGTGTTCCGCGGAGCTAAAGCACTTTGAACGAAGTACATTCAGTAGATATATAAATGAGATTAGAGCAATTGCATCGAAAGAAAAGGAGTTAAGAAAAAATGAACGTAAATTAGGGTAAAATACACGGAAATCGTAAAGCGGATCCATGAAAAATCACGAATAGCTCCTCGTTCGGTTTGAGTGGACTATTAATTTGGCGAGGTTTGCCATAAGATCAATGTTTAGCGGATGAAGCTACCAAACGAAATATTGTTCCATATTTTCCAAGAGAAATTTGAGATGCGTGGAATTCACGTCAAACAATGGGACGGCAATGAATTCATAAAGTTAATTTAACGCTGACCGGGCGGCGCGGAACCCATCAATCAAGCTCTTCAACGTATTGCATCTCTTAAATTCTTCACTAAATACCACAAAAAGAGAAAGATCCACACGCGATTGACGGGAACAAAATATGCGCATACAAACTAGATTGAATATCACAGTGACCCGGAAGAGTGACCAGTCGAGAACGCGTGAATATACCGGTACCTACGCCTCAACACTTGACGGTTCAATCACCGATGGTGATGCATTTTTCTAAAAATAAAAAAAGTTGGATCGAGTAGTGTTTATCAACACGACGAAAGATTTTTACTTCAATTATGAATTTATCATGAAAATTCGCTTGAATAAGCAGTGGTGTAGTAACTACTCTGTGCGTTGATAACCCCACTATGCGAAGTTTCCAACGGAGAAACAGAGTACTATGGAGAATGAATGTACATATACCTATGTAGTTGATCCGAAAAAGCCAAGAGAAACGAACCAAGTGAGGATGCGGAGGCCGTTATAGGGCAACGCACAACATTTGTCTATGATCACACTCACTCTAAATTTAGTTTTTAGAGTTTAATAGAGGAACTAGGATGGGAATTACTATCAATAAGCAGATTGAAATTTAGGCTAAACCTTTTAAGTTAATTAAAAGCTGATTTTTTTACAGATGTCGTTTGATACATGTTAAGATTCTCTGCGCATTATGCTAGGCTTCATCATATAAACAAGATTAGAAAGATAGATTGTCGTACCGATGGGTTCAGAATGTCATTTTTCTCGCGTACCGTAAGAGAGAACAATAGGCAGAATAGCAAATGGTTTGGGAGGTAAAAAATTGCTAGAGTAGCCTACAGTGCATGAAGCATGTTTAAGCATTACTAACACATGCATGATAGGAAAATACAGAGTAATGTATTTGGGATTTTTTTCTAACCAGTATTCATTTCAATAATGTGTAGTTGCTAACCACCTAGTTGCACGTGAACCTTATATATACATCTACACCTACGTAATACCCTGCGAGCCACCACGAGGGTGTGGACTTAACATGTATGCATGAAGTAGTAGCACTGCATCTCATAGTTTCATGTAAGTAGTGCATGTTTGGTGTAATTCACTTCCTGCCACACTGCCTTCGCGGAGGCTTGCAGGATATTACATAGACCTTACGCTGGCGTTAGGTGTTAGCGTTCGTTTTTTAACATTTGTATTCCCGAAACCATTTTCAACCATTCTATGCATTACGTTCACAGATGTATTGGGTTTCAGTTTTCCCCTCGGGTTATGAGTTTTCACCAATTTCACCTTTTCACTCGAGGGTCCCAAAGTGAAGAATTATACTGCCAACCCCTTTCGGTAGCGTAGTGTGCCTTGTCAGCGATCTAGCTTTCGCAGCCATTGTAGAGCACATCATCAGAAAATTATGAATGGTCAACGTAATAGCAATGACAAATATTTATAATAGGCCTATTTATAATAGGCCTATTTATTATAGGAATAAATGAGCTAATATGCATGCGTTCTACCGAATCATTTTATTCTTCTTCCATTCAATCGAGATAATTTGGCTAAAGGTTGATTGTTTTTTGTTTAGTAATAATTTTTTGGAAAAGTGATGAAGTAACACAGCATTGAAAGCTAACCTCTGATTTTTTTATAACTAATATATTTAGTACAACACATTTTCAACCATAAATATGAAATATGTTGAACACTTTTGGTAACGACGGGGACCAAATATTACTAAGAATAATGTTTGTATTAGCGTACATTAATATATAATATGGTCATAATTCAGCAAAGGGAAAATGTGAGTTAAAATATTGTACTGGGAGAACACAAGTAAAATTCCGACTATAATTAGAAGAGAGAAGAATTTGCAAGAGGGGAACTCTCCAAGAATAGAAGTACCCACAGCCGCTTAGGGAATACATGCCGTACATGAAAAATAATAACAATAAAAGGTCTTTATTGGGGCGAGATTGAGACAAAACTGTCCCTTCTGCCATCTAACCCATCGTCAAAATAAATATATAGGTAAATCAAATAGTGGTCAATACCTAAAACAATTACAATCTGAGGTTGAAAAAAATCCGTGAAGAATACACTTATAGGAATTAAAGAATTTGATAAATTAATACAAAAGAAATATATATACACTATATATCAATATTACATATCTAATAGTGAGTGAAAGAATTTACAATGTGGGAAAAACGTGAAGATTATTATATTTACAACCTTTACGCAAAAACCAACTGCAGGAAAACACCCACACAAGAAGGGGGGTGTGAAAAATCTGCGAAATCCTACTGACAGTAAAGCTAGTGTTTAAGAATAACTCAAATATAATAGCAAATAAGGAATAGTTTGATGAAAATGTAGGCCTCCTTAGTCTCCCCAGAAAAAAATACGGAGAAAATGCAATCCATGGAAAGGCAAGACGATTGAAAAAGTACATGCCATGGTTGGTGCAAAATATGTTCCTGGAGAAAATCTGGAAAAGGAGGCAGATAATGCGATGGATGGAATCAATGGGAATGTGATAGAATGGGCACTTTTTTCTAAGGACGGCAGAAGCTTGGAGAACTGTAAAATGCCTTTGAATGAAATGCAGAGAGGAAGCCAATATTTCTGGAGAGGGGTGTTCATAAATTCTTGTGCGTTTATCGAAACCTTGAATCGGTGGCGCACACCAAAATAAAAATCCCAATAAAAATTCGATGCGGACACGGGAACAGGAATTCTTGAGAAGGGAAAAGAAAATGTCAAAACCGAAAGCCTCCCGTCGGCTCAACTCGAGGGATTGAGATCGCAAGCGTGGATAAGGCGGAGGCCATTGGAGGAAGGCAATGATCGCGAGGCCCAGGGGTCGCAGATGGAGAGTCCATCTCCGGTGACCGACCGCTCACATACAAATGCGCGCTCGTAAAGGCAGGGTGCACGCCCGAAGTGATAAGATCCCCACCGACTGATTGGAAACTCCGTCACGTAAGGGCCACCGGAGATATTCGCCGTTGCGGCGATGAAGGAGGAGGAATTGCAAGGAGGGGTGAAGGAGACGTGCAAGCGGGGAGAAAGAGGAACAAAGCAACAAAACTCCTTGCCCGTCCCATTGCTATTGCGCGAGTGGCCCGCGAGATGACTCTCTCCCGAAAGATAATATCGGTGGACAAGTCGGAATATAGATGCGGCGAATCTTCGACCTTGCGACCCTTTAAAGAATCATCTACATCTACATCTACACGATACCCTGCAAGCCACCGCGAGGGTGTGTGGCAGGGGGTGAAGATCACCAAGCATGCACCACCAACATGCAAACCAGCAACTATATTTTCTCATGGAACTTGATTGTTAGTATCTATAGCATTTAAGGGGTAAGACATGCATCAGCCACTACAGAATACTCTAAAATATTTCCCATACCTATCCCTTTCCTATGCTGCCTATTCTGTTCTCTTATAGTACGGGGAAAAATGCCATTTTGAATCTATCGGTACGACAATCTATCTCTCTAATCTTATTTATCTGGTGGAATCTAGCATAATTAGATAAGAATAGATGGAACCAGGGAAAACCAGAGAAACCAGGGGAGGCAGGCACCAGTGCATATGTGGAGTATCCTGGAAGCCACTTTGAGGGTGTGTGGCAGGGGGTGAATGATCGCCAAACACGTACATATATGCAGTTAATAAGTACTACACATCATTTGTGGAGAGACTTTTTTGTTATGCATCCTATAGGCATGCGCAAGTAATGATTGGTACCTTCTAAAGGACGTAGTAATTATCAATCAGCTATGCATTTATCAACTACAATAACGTAAATATATGAGGGTGCAGTTAACATGAATTAGCACTGTTGAGAATATGTTTCTAATGCACTACAGACTAAGGATATTTCATCAAGATATTTGTTAACTACGTTGCCTATTTTGACCCCTTGTTAAAATATAAAATATTACAACATATTATTAAGAGCCAAAACGCTACTATTACTCGAAACATTTCATATAAAAGAGCCGCCGATTAGTGGAGCTGACTTTGCTTATGGCACTTCCAATCAGTAAACATAAATTGGTATGAAAATAAAGTTCTCAGTTGCAGGTAATATAATTCTTATTCGCCTAAATAATGATGAAGTACTCTACAGAGAACACAAGTATTTGACGAATATACCAATTAAATGGCTATTATTTCCGGGATTCGATCCCGAGCCCTCGGGATATGGGACAAGTTCTCCAGCCATCCCACCAATTTGATCAACTCGTAAATAGGTTTAGTAGTGTATCAGAATTATTACAATAATTAGGGTGGGAATCAATATCAGAGCGTAGGTTAAAGTACAGATAAAATCCTTTACAGAGATTTCAATCGGATAGCTATACTGAAGATGTTAGGCACATATTAAGAACACCAGCGTATTATGCTAGATTCGACCAGATATATAAGATTAGAGAGATAGATTGTCGTACAGATAGATTGAAAAGTCATTTTTGCCCGTATTATAAGAGAACAGAATAGGCAGCATAGCCAAGGCATAGGTAGGAGAAATATTTTGGAGTAGTCTGTAGTGCATGATGCATGTATTAACAACCAATCCCTTAAACTATGTTGATACTAACAGTCTAGTTGCCTGAGACCCTATAGTAGCTTGTTTCCATGTCAATAGTGCATGCTTGGTGCTCTTCACCCCCTGCCACACACCCTCGCGGTGGCTTGCAGGGTATCGTGTAGATGTAGATGTAAATTTCACCTAAGTCTATCATCCACTGATTCCTACTCGGCTTATACATGACAACTATAGTTGTACGTGAGACAGGAAACAATGGAGATTCCGGTGAATCGATGCTCGAGCGGCGATAGGTAGGAGAAATATTTTGGAGTAGTCTGTAGTGTATGATGCATGTATTAACAACCAAGCCCTTATTACTATGTAGATACTAACAGTCTACGCCATGGAGTACACTGATTTCAATGCTGAGAAGGAAAGACCAGAAGCGAAGCGGTACTTTATGTGCCCAAAGTAAAACCAACTCAGGGTGGAGAGATCTCCAGGTCAGTTCAAAAATATTTCCTGAATCGATCAATCGAATCCATATCGCTTTCGCTCACATATGTCAAAAATTATTTGTTTGCAATGCTTGCCGTTGCGAAAAAAGGCTTATTAAGTTGTATAGATTTGATATTATAACAACTCCAAGATGTAAAAGTGAGTGCCGCTGGTTCCGAGAGTCAAACAATCGCAATGCAGCCACATATTTGCAACACACGATTCGCCCCCAGAGGACATCCACCCTAAAGTGGGTGGGTGGGGTGCAGGGTTTGCTGTGGTTGGGCGAACAGATAGATCCCCAGCAGTTGTCGAGGAGACCTCTTTCTGGTGACGGTCCAATAAACGCCGGAACGGATGAATAATGTATTGGACAAAGGGAAACGCGCACGTTCCGCTGGGAATCCAAGTCGGGACGGAAGGAACCGGTACAAAGGTTAGGGAGATGGGAGATCGACTGGAGTCCAGAGAGCGATAGGAAAGCAAATGGGGAATAAAAATTGATGCGTGAATACGAGGGCGGAAGGGATGGGGGGAGGTTGGACGCTTTGATTGCACGCTCGCGAATCGGAGAGGCGACGGATGGTGTCTCGGGCGGTGAATGGCACCCTTTTTATGAAGCGGTGCAAAGGATTTTAACGCCACGTTCGGGACCACGATGACGCCCTCTGCGGTGTAAATCCCGGGAAGATTGATGGGGTAGAATCTGGCTTGAACTGTAGAGATGAGTAAGTACTATCAGTTTCTATCACAAAGAGGCAACTACTGAAGGATTCAAAATGTCCTTTTTTCCTCTTACTATTAGGGATAACGGTAAATATATCCAGTACGAGTGTAGCAATGGATAACATTGGTAGCTGCATGTTGGTATAAGGACTTAAAGCTAACCCAACTAAAAGCATGTTTTTGCATGTATGTTTTGCTATTTTTATGTTTTTTTTAAATAGCGTAGTTTTGAACAGGCCCTATACAAGTACTAATCCTTTTTTATACATGATATGTAGTGCATGTTTGGTGAGAGTTCACCCCCTGCCACACACCTTTATGGTGGCTTGCAGGGTATTATGTAGATGTAGATGAATACTATATTTTCTAATTGATACTGTTTATTCCCAAAACCAAATGCTTCATCATTGCAGCAAGTTCTCACTATTCACTCACTATCTTATTATAAAGAATGACCATCGGATAATAAATTACGCATTATTTGTATTACTCTAGCATTCAAATGTTGCGACTTGCGCAGGTTTCTGTGCGGAAAAAAAGAAGCACGCCTTGGTTAATGTATCAGTAGGATCTACAATTCAAATTAGCTTATTCAGCAAGCAATAATTATTATGCTTAAACGTAATGCAATGCAAGGGTCAATATAACACTAGAAATGACGAGGTTTTATAATTTTTCGTTACTATCTAAAAATGCTGAAATGGACTCCATATTTGCGATTTAAAAAAACCAAGAAAAATAATTAATATATTTTGAAAATACAATGGAATACGTTGGTAACAGCAGCAATATTATTCAAATACGAAATATATAATCTATAGATGTAGCAAGGGAAAGAGCATTGGTGGCCAAGGCCAAGTTAAGCATGGGAGAGAAGAAAAGCTAAAGCCTTAATATGACAGGTAGAGTACGATTTTGAGACTCGGCCGCTGAGGGATCAGGATGGGAGGAGATTTCTTTCAGGAAACAATAAGAGGCTTTCAGAGTCACCGGAGAGAAATGGGAAAAATAAGCTGGGTTAAGGGGAAGGCAAGAAAAGGCAGGTTGGCGAGGATGGCGATATGATGGAAGAATTGAGAGGAAGAAATTGGAGGAAGATGAATATTTGAAGGCATAAATATACTGAGAAGCAGAGGGATATTGAAAACCTAATTTTCTCTCCCGAAAGAGGGGAGAACATTGGGTAAGAAGGAAAATAAGCAATGTGGACGACTTACGAATGGGAGAGGAGCTCAAGGGTAAGTCATGACGGCGCTACTGTGCCATAGGAACGGTAAACTAACCAACCACACGTGGTAGAATAATGATGGTCGAGAGTTGAAATATTTCAAAATATGTTACTCTCGAGTCAGTCACGCCACGGCCACAATTTCTTAGTGAACTATGAATTTAAAATAACGATACACCTTTGGTCGGCCACAGGAAATTCATATTTATATCTAAGTTACCCCAGCAAGGTAGATCTTCAAAACAGCATTGAGATATTAAAAAACCTACCTCTGTATCAATTGGAACTGTCTTCGAGCGTTTCTCCGCGTTATCTATCTATCTATCTACGACACACCCTGCAAGCACCTCGAGGGTGTGCGGAAGGGGATGCATCCACACCAGGACAATGACACAACAAACAAAAATGAACAAATCAAACAAACTCCACACCTTTAAGAGTAATTAGGGAAAAAAAGAAATAAAAACTACTAAATCCCTATCATGCAGGACACACCCACGAATACCATGCATGACTTGAAATCCGACACCAATTTAATATATACCTACTCATGCATGCAAAAAAAATTAAATCCATACAATGCTAAGAGCATTGCATGCGAGTAACACATTGATTTGAACATACAGGAAATAAAAAATACTATCGACGTACTCTTAATGTTACCTCTATAATAATTACCGAGTTTTGCGATGTCTAACGTTCAGATCTCGAATCGTACGTGGAAAAAATGACATTTTAACATGTCCATCCTGCAATCTATCTCCTTAATTTTATTAGAAATATCGAGCTTACCATAATAAGTCGGAGCCAGCAATATATGATTAACGTCATTAATGCAATGTCCCTCCTTAAATTTTCAAAGAAGATTAAGTGTGTAATTCAGCCTACGTTGTGGCAGCGATTCCCATCCCAATTCGGCTAACATACCAGACACACTGCTTTCCCTATCGTAACACCCTTTTACATATCTCGCTGCTCTTCGTTGTACTTGATGTAATTCGTTCATTAGGCTTGCTTCATAAGGGTCCCATATACTCGCAGCATACTCGTGTGACCTAACAATAGAAAAATAGCAACGTTCCTTAACCCTCTCCTCACTTTTCCCTAATATTCTTTTAATAAACCCTAACTTTCTATTTCCTTGACTGCATATTTCCCTGATATGTTTTCTTCATGATAGATCCTGAGTAAGTGTTACCCCTAAATACTTAACTGATTCCACGTTTACTAATTCCGTATCTTGAATCACATAGTACTTTCTATCGAGTTTTTCCTTTTCCAAAAATTTACTGTCACGCACTTTTTTACGTTCAGTTCTAGTTTCCATCTATCGCACCACTCCTGAATTGCTACGATGTCCTTTTCTAACGATGCTTTGTCTCCCGAACTGCCAATTTCTCTATACATTACTGCATCATCTGCGAAAAGCCGAATTCTACTGTTTACTACAACACTGCCGAGGTCATTGATATATAAAAGTCGCAAGGCCTGCGTGGGCCTATCACACTTCCCTGGGGACACCTGATGTGACATTAACTATATTGGACATGAGTACATTCCTGTTCGCGGCCAACTAAGAATTCATTAATCCAGCATACTACGTATATATCTATACCGTAACTTTCTAGCTTTAAGAGCAATCTGTCATTAGGTACCTACTCTATCAAAGGCTTTTTTAAAATCGCGGAATCTCGCATCAACCTGAGCATTATTTTCTCCCGACAACAAAGAGTGCCAATTGCGTTTCTCATGATCTAGATTTTCGGAAACTGTCTGGTTATTTAATAACACATTTTCTCTATGCAATCGACCCATAATCGAACTAACTATTATATGTTCCATTATCTTACTCGATATCGATGTTAGTGAGACAGGTCTGTAATTGCTAGGTTCTTCTCTATCGCCGGATTTGAATAAATATGTAATATTAGCCATTCGCCAGTCCTTGGGAACCATTTGCTCAGACAACGATTTACGAAATATTATTTCAAAGTAAGGTGATATTCCTGATGATAGTGTTTTATAAACGCGTGCCGGAATTTGATCAGGTCCGGGGGATTTATTGGTGATTATGTTTTTTAGTTGTTGCTCTATACCGCGAGGCTCAATAGCTATTTCAGGCTTCGGATGTTTGAAATGTTTATTTAGTGGTTCAATGGGTTCCAAATTGCTGGTAGTGAAAACGCTTTGGAAATATTTGTTTAACTAATTAGCTTTTTCCAGACTATCATTTATTTTTTCTCCATTATCATCCCTCAGCATTTCTTAAGTAGATTTATTTCCTTGAACTTCTCTTACATACGACCAAACGCATTTGGATTTTCATTAAAATAGTTCCCTAGAATTTTACTTATAAAGTCAGTTAAGGTTCTTCGTCATTCGCTTTTCACTAAGTCTTTGGAAGTTCTGTAATTTATAATGTATATTCCTTAAGGTCATGAGGGGGTGTTTCTTTTCGCACATTTTCAGTCTAGCATGGCAAAACCTCTGTCGTTTTTAAGATTTCCGTACCGCCGCGTTATACCACCGAGGCTCTGCATTCATCTTTTTTAATTTACTCGGTATATACATGTTAACTGCTGAGTGAATAACTTCTAGGAATATATGCCACAAGGTCTCAGTAACTTTCCTTACACTTGTTTCTTGAAATTTGCTAAACGAATTCTGCAACTCTGTTTTCATTCCATCGTATTCAGCCCTATCGAATAAGTATATTTTTCTCTTGGATTTGTTATTTTTATCAGTTCTACAAACAATGTTGCTTTTATAATTCCGTGATCACTGATTCCCTCATCGGAACTTATATTTACAAGCTGTTGGGATATATTTGTTGCGAGGACATCGAAATTATTTTTTCTCTGGTTGGGGCTGTTACTAATTGATGAAGTGCATGAGAGGAAAAGGAGTTCAGAAGTGTCTCACAGAGCTCTTTGTCCTTCCTCCCGGTGATGAAGCTACACGTGTCCCAACTCCCAGCCTATGGATGGTAGATTGAAATCCCCCCGATGATGACGTGACGGACATTTTTGTGTTGAATTAATTCCCTTGTTTGATTTTGAGTTCTAATATTGAATTTATGCCTGAATCCGGTGGTATATAATATGCACATAGATAAACCTTTTTTGCTTGAGAACCTCGTATGGAACACCAAACTCTTTCTATTTGACAATCAAGTATAGACTCCCTTCTACTAGTTAGACAATCCTTCGCGGCGATAAAAACTCCTCCTCCTGGTCTTTTGACTCTATCTTTCCTGTAAATTTTGAATAATTTCGGGAATATTTCATTATCTGCGATATCTTTATATAGCCAGCTCTCAGTTTCTATAATTACATCTGCGTCGGTGCATTCGATGAGGTGATGAAAATCTGCAACTTTGTTTTTCAAACTACGACAATTTACTGCGACCACAGTTATAACGCCATTTTTTTAGAATTACAGTCGGCCTGTTCAAGCTATTTTTTTCGAGCTTGTGTCTAACTGAATCACTCAAATTTTCTATAACTGGCTGCTCAAAAAAATCGCATAGCTTATGTCTTTTTTCAATTCTTTTACTTTCATAACATTTTTCGCGATTTTTTATTTAACACCCCAATAGCTGACCTACTCTCTGCCTTACTCTTTATCCTAAAAAAAGGCCTACAATGCTCAAATATCCTATCCGCTACACGCCTAGACGCCTGGGCCGTGTAATGAACCCCAGATCGATGACCCTGTGACCTTAACTGTGCCCTTTCAGGGGTCACTGCTACATTTTGGAACTCGAAAATTCTTCCATCTTGTTCTCTGTGCCCAAAAACTTATTAATTGAAACTTTCGCAAAATAATGTCTTTTTTTGTATTTCCAAAAATTTAACATTGAAAGCCCATAAGGCAAAATTTGAATTTTTGGTTGTACCTTATTTCTGGGGTCAAAAGGTCAAATTATTAAATTTGACTTAGACTCAACAAAACTTACCACTTTTTTCTACCAGGTACCAAATTTCATCCATGTGGGATGAAAAAAGTGCCTAAAATTACGGGCCAAAAAGATACACGATCAATGAGACACTCTGGGAAAACATATACTTAGGTTAAAAATATATGTGAAACCAATATATTCCCCATGCATGGAAAATATATTAGTTGAACATATAAGCCGAATCCATATATTTTCCATACATGTAACATATATGAAAAGTGCCACATATCTTGAGGCCATATATTTCCCATATATGTCCCATATATGAGGCTTCTGTGTGGGTGGATCCGAGTAAACCACTCTGAGTTAGAAGGAAAAAAGCATTTCCGAATGCACAAAAGTGCATTCGGAAATTTAATAAATGTTATCGCACTTAATCACAGAGTAAACTACTTCAATATTATTGGTCACGAATCCACTTGAAAGCAACGAGCACGGTTAGGAAAGGAGGCACAGCGTACGTTGAAGCACAGTACGATACCGTTAAGGATTTAGGTTCATCTCACGGACTTATCGTATTCATAAAATAAACACTAGGATAGAGAGTAAATTGGAAAATTTTACACGTGACGTGATACACTAGACGTAGACGCGTGCTTAAGCTGCTTCTCGAGTCGAGGTCACGACCTCAAGTCTCCGACAAGAGCTGAAGAAAAATCACTCCCGTCCAATGTGAGCGACGCCCAATTTTTCCCCGAGTGCTTTCCATTAGTCCACCACTCCCTGGTCCCTCTGGTTGAAGCGACTGCTGTGAGTCCGAGATAAGACGTCCATCCCTATATCTAACTCCTTCATTCCGTGCATTGAAACTAAACAGCTTTTTAAAAACAGCTGCACTTTACCACGCCATCCCAATTTGACACCCAGGCCCTCCATTCCGTCTATCGCAACAACTCGGTCGTTCAAGTATTCAACATTTTGCTCATAGTATTGGATAACGTCTTTTGAATCCACACAGTATATTTCCTTCGAATGTCATCATCAAGACATTCAAGTTAGCTATTTGGGAGGAGAGGCGACCCATGGCTAAGGACATTCGCGGTGCTGTGAATAGGTGGGTAATTGGAATAGGAGGTAGACGTTTCAAAGGGAATGAGGAAGTGAGGAGAGAAACATGGCTAAGAAATTTAGTCTGCTTTAAAATAAAAGTGTTAATGTACCCGATAGTATAAATGCAAGTGTATCAATGGATGGCATAGGTCGTAAATATCATGCAACTGCATGCTGGTGTAGTGACTTTAAGCTAACCTATCTAACAGCAGGTTTTTGCATGTGTGCTTAGCTCGTATTTTTATCTTTTTTTTTAATCGTGACGTTTAGACTAGAATATAATTGCAAATTCTCTTCATGCATGATATGTAATGCATTATTGGTGTGAATTCACCCACTGCCACACAGTTTTATGGTTGCTTGCAGGGTATTGTGTAGACTAAAGACCGTAGTGGCTGTACATCAGTGATATCAATAAGGTGGTCAAAAGTAAGCTTCGTCCATTTGCCGATGATTCAGTAGTGAACAGGGAAATTCTATGCCCAAATGATAAGGAATATTTAAATGATGACCTACAAGCAATTGAAAAATGGTGTCATGCATGGCAGTTAGAACTAAATTTTTAAAATGTGCAGTGGTGTATTTTAGGAAAAAGAATTGTTCTCCTCCTTGCACGTAAAAAATAAGTAATAATTAATTAACAAACGTGGAATCCATTGAATATCTTGGAATAATACTAACACATGATCTTTCCTGGGGTAAACATATAGCTAAGTGAAATAATGGGTCAAGCTAATCGTAGACTGGGATCCATCAAAAGAGTATTGGGTAAATGTGACGAACATGTACGAGAAATCAGCTACTTTTCCCTTGTTAGACCTCATTTGGAATATGCTGCCAGTGTATGGGATCCCTACGAAATCGGTCTAAATAATGAACTTGAACGTGTGCAGCGGCAAGATTTGTAAAGGGACGGTAGGATAACTATATTAGCGTAACCAGTGTGTTAAATGAATTAAAATTGGAATCATTGTCAGATCGCAGGTTGAAATTTAGACTTAATCTCCTAAATAAATTCCAGGATAATATTTTCAGTGATGACGTGAAAAATATATTTTGCGAACCCGAACTAACTATGGTAGACTGGACCATAATTACATAGTTGGAGAAATTTATTGCCGAACTGACAGATTCAAAATGTCCTTTTTTCCTCGTACAATTAGGGATATGATTAACGGTAAATGTATCCAGTACGAGAGTAGCAATGGATAACATTGGTAGTTGCATGTTGGTGTAAGGACTTGAAGGTAACCCACCTACAGCACGTTTTTGCGTGCTTAGTTTGCTATTTTTATCTTTTTAAATAGTGCAGTTTAGACTAATATAGTAATAATAATCCTTTTAAATGCATGATATGTAGAGCATATTTGGTGAGAATTCACCCCCTGCCACACACCTTTATGGTGGTTTGCAGGGTATTATGCAGATGAAGATGAGACAGCAAGGGGTCCACGGTTTAACGTCCCACCCGACGGACAGAGTACGGTACTTAAAATTGCTATCCACTACGTGCTAAAATCAGGACAGCTAAACTATGAGAATTCCCCTGCCACATACCCTAGTGGTGGCTTGCAGGGTGTCATATAGATGTAGATGAGAAATAACTATCACTCCCGGGAGTCTAAAACAGGCCATTGCGATGGGAGACCAGTACTTTAGCCACCACACAAACTTGATTCTAGAAGATCTCAAATCTAGACGAATACCGGACGACGCGGTATTCGCCACCCATCGCAGTGATAACTGACGAATGCATTGCTGCCGCACATCCGTCAGTCTCTGTGATTAGGCAAAATACATGACACAATTCTTGTCACTACACGTAATACTGGCTAATTTCTCTCCTATCACTAAATAAAATATCATTGATGGCACACATCACACCCTTAATCGGAAATTGTCAAGCTGTGCTTAAGTAATACACCGAATTTTACGAAAACTATTATCGATCAATTCCTCCCATTTTTTCGCTCAATTTTCCGGAAAAATATGCGTTTTATATGATATTCTCTTATGAATTGCCATTTTATCAACGTATGTTGTTTGACACTTGTCACTTAGGAGAACGTTGTAGTTGCCTGAGACCCTATAGTAGAATGTCTATAGTTCATGCTTGTGATCTTCACCCCATGCCACACACTCTCGCGGTGTCTTGCAGGGTATCGCGTAGATGTAGATGAACGTCTTCTACTAAACGATCCCTAAGGCTCCAGTCCCTACAATGAACTGCAGCTAACGTATTGTTTTCTTCAGCGAGATTTCTGTCACTTACAATTGTTAACCATGCATTCAATTTTTCTCACCAAGCCAGGTTCAAGAGATACTCTATTATGGTAGCTAAAGAAGTGATCCTTACTGAATATAGTCCTTTCAATTCGACTTAGATCTTTGGACTTTTTCATCTGTAATTTCAAGTGTGATTTTTGATAGAGAATGGGACAATGAGGTACGATTTCATCTATTCAAACAGGAGAACGAATGTTTCTGCAAGATACACGAATTTAAAAATAAAAAAGTCTTTAAAAATTTTACAACTCTCATAAAACACGAGCCGACCGTATTTCAAGGATTTTAACGACGCTTGATGTAAAACATATTTTAGTCTACCCCATCTGTAAAAGAGTTATAGCAGCATAACCACTCACTGACGACTCCTAAAATAGTATTACCTAGAAAGGAAGTAGGATACATGAGTTTCTTTTTCCAAAGCACTCTCAGTTTTTAATTCCGCTTCACTGAACCCGTTAAGAGAGAGCCGCGATGTTATTCATGCACAGTACGATGAACAAGCATGCTTTCACTCCGGAAAAAGGCCTGCATTAGGACTCCCAAGCAAGATTAGTCGCGAGAGAGAGAAATGGGAGGACGCAAAGTGCGGATAGGAGGGGCATCCCGGAGGAGGGGGAGGACCCGGAGAACACCCCTGGGCAGGGTTCGGAAGGACAGAAGAACCACGGAGGGGCGGAAGAGCTCACCTCACCCAAAGGGTCGCTCGAATTGGAAGGGAAATTCGAGGGCCGGATTTCGGCCCTTTATTAGCATGCATTGCCGTACTTGGGTCGGTTCGGGATTTTGCAAAACTGGGCCGGCAGGGCGACTGACTGGATAGAGGGAGTTATGCGGAAAGAGGGAGGAGGTTAAGGGTGACTTTCGGTCGACAGCGGAAGGAGTTAACGTGCGTAAGGAGGGTGAGAGGGTCGTGTAGCCTGGAATATGAGTGGGGGGGGAGGCAGAGGGAGATGGTAGGGATAACTAGTAAGAAGGGGGAAGACGCCACCGTCATTCGCCAGGAGTCCGGTGGGGACAAGATGCATGCAAATTCCGCGGCATGGTCCTCCGGGAAGGATTAACGCCGCCGCTTTCAATGGGAGGGGGAATCCCTTCGGACAGAACCCTTTTGCGGCCTACCTACCGCCTTATCCTCTTCCTTCCCCTTCCCAGGGCTCAGAAGATCAGCGAAGGGCAAGCCCTAAGCATCCCAGGAGGCGGAGAATCCCCTCGCTCTCCTATGTGGCACCGGTCACCATCACTCTCCCAACTCCAACCACCCGGCCACCTCATAGACGTCGGACCCACTTTCGCAGGGATGTCAGGGGAAGCCGCATGCTGGAGCTTAATTGAAACCTGCTCAGACCGTTGGCCCTCAGGGAAGGATTATTCGCACTGAAGGAGCCCGATTACGAAAGGGAAAAGTTCGGAAGAAAGATACTTAGGCATCATTCTCTTCCGTACCTGGCGCGGGCGGCTAGTGATCGGGTGGAAGATCCAATCCCTTCCTAAGAAGTGCACGATACAGGAGCTTCATGTCCCGCATGAGTGTAGTTCTGACTACTATATTAATACTATTCCTTTTTTATGCATGATATGTAGTGCATGTTTGGTGAGCAATCACCCCCTGCCACACACCCTTGTGGTGGCTTGCAGGGTATTATGTAGATGTAGATGAATGAGTTTGAAATCATGCTTATTTTAATACTTTTATTCTGTACTGCTTAAGGTAGGTAAGATGCACTTAAAAGTTTCCTCACCTTGATCAATAGTCAGCAATCCTGACATTGCTTAGACGCAGCTATCCACTGAATTCTTTTAACGGCTAATTTCTTCATATTTACGTATTTCTTCTCTTTTACATCCTTCATCATTTGTGCTATATACTCATACAAGACCTTTCTTTGCCGTTATTACCGTCCATTTATACTTCTACGATTGTCTTCTTTAAATATTCCAAAATACTGTATACTATAATACTATGGAGTAAAAAGTCCTTCGTATCAACGCTATAGTGGATTTAATTGTTCCGCATGCTTCCTACGCCTCACGAGTCCATCTACTCATCTCCTGCCCCTTTTGCCTACCATTTTCTTCGAAAGATCACTGCCCAAAATCAATCCTTTCCATCCATTCTGTCCCCTTCGAATTTCTTGAAGCATTTTCCCCTCTTCTCCTATCATTTTTCTTCACCATATCTATGTATCATCTAAGCCGGCAGAGTAATTTCATTCATCCCCTAAAATTTTAACGCTTTGCTACCATAAAACCAAAACATTCAATCTCACGTTGCAATATTATTTAAAAAAAAAAGGAAGGAGCAACTATAAGGAGCACAAATAATAAATTCGGACTAAAGACCCGGATTCTTCAGAAGATAAGAACGAAAAAATAAGTAAGTTAATGAAGGAATATTGGAGGAAGAGAAAAAAATAGGAGAGGAAATCAGAAAATAGAGTTAACGTATCCCAAAGTTTGCTGAAATAATTAGTAATGATAAAGAATGACGTGGATGGAAGGGGAGAGAGTAGAATTTCCATAGGACATTCCAAAAAGCGTGATTGAGGAGTTGATGTTTAAGGTGCTCGAGGCCGAGGTGGAATGGAGGAAAACTTTATATACGTTACTTTTTGGGAGAGGCAGGTGTAGACTAAAGAAAACCGTTTTAAAATAATTATAGTCATTTTCCCTGGATTCATCAAATTCCGCTCGTAATTATTCTTTTCAATTTTTATTTTTCTTGATTCCTATTTTCATTATTCATCCTTAAGCTAGTACTTCAGACAGATGCAGAATTTTACTATCGTTTCATATCCTGAATATCTGTCACGCAAAACTGAAAATTAATTAGCATGAAGGCGCCAAAATTATTAATGTCTGTCAAGTATAGTAATGCCTAATTAAGAAGTATCGTAAACATGGTGCATGTTGTGGCGCAGGTTCCGTGATTAATGAAATGCCACATGACCTCGAAATGTTTGCAGTGTACTCAATATAAGAAAGCAAACGAAATCGACTTTCCTTTTCAGTTCAGCGAACGGATTTCCAGTCCCCATGCTACCCAAAAAGGAATAGTACTTATTAGAAGGAAACAACTAAGATCATGCTGTCCAAAAAGTTTCTTCTCCCCCCTAGCAATCCACCTCCACTAACGGTCTGTGGTGTTCATTTGCTCATGATTACTGGTTCTATTTCGCCCACTCTGCCGTATTCCTGGTACGCATCTAAAAATCATCAAAGCAAATGACGCCAGTGAAGTATAACCATTTGAACAACATCAATTTATTTTATAACAATCATCATCATCATCGGTCAACAATCCTAGGATTGGCTTGACGCAGCCTTCACTCGATTCTTCTATCGGCCAACCTCTTCATATTGACGTAACTCCTCTCTTTTACATCCTTCACAACTTGCTCCATATACCTCATACGAGGCCTGCCTTTTCCATTCTTCCCGTTCACTTTTCCCTCGACGATTGTCTCCATCAGGCCATCGTGTCTTAAGATGTGGCCTATTAAGTTGTCCCATCTACTCTTTAAAGTTTTCAGTAGGCATCTCTTTCTCTCCCACTCTTCTTAAGACTTATTCGCTTGTCACTCGATTGATCCATTTTATCTTCATCATTCTTCGGTAGCACCACATTTCAAATGCTTCCAGCCCGGACTTCTCTGCTGCTGTTATTGTCCATACTTTGCTGCCATATAGTTGAATGCTCCTAATGTAGGTTCTAATGAAATGTTTCCTCACTTCCACACTTGTATTTGCAGCTGTAAGCAGAATCTTCTTCTGGTAAAATGCCCTTTTTGCTCGGGCAATTCTACTTTCCCATTTTCTCTGTTACTTCGTCCTTCGCTGGTTACTCGGCTTCCCAGGTAGCAGAACTCTTCCACGTCCTCGATTTTTAGTTTTCCTAGTTTAACATTGGTCCTGGCTTCCTTCCTTCTACTGCATGCCAATACCTTAGTTATCTTTTCATTGATCTTCAGATGATATCTGGTCATTGTTCTTTCCATATTTCCTAGTGTCTTCTTTAAATCTCCTTTTGTTTCTGCCACGTCTGCTATGTCACAGGCGAATTGTAGCATGCCTATTTTCTCCCCGTAGATATTCACTCCCGGAGACTTTTCTCTGACTTCTTGGATGGCTTTCTCGATGTAGACATTGAAATACGGGAACGTTATAACTCTAACCACTGACTCATCATAACACTAGCCACTAACTAATTTATAGAACTAACCACTGATAAGACTATAATATAAATGAATAAACTTGATTTTTTTTATTCATGTTTATTTATTTAGTATAATTTATTCATTTCATAGTATTTAGTTTATTCTTTTACATTATAATGAATCGTTTCCACCATATCACAGCCGATAACACCATCTACACCCATAAGACATTAACTTCGGTATAAAAATTAAGATATCCGAATATAGTCAATATTTTTAGCTATTTACAACTGCGTTGACTTCTTCATTATCTAATATGATATTGTTCCCTGAACTATCGCCTGTACTATGTTTGGTGATCTTCACCCCCAGCCACACACCCTCACGGTGGTTCGCACTGCATTACGTAGATGTAGATGTATCAATGAGATGCAATATACATCTTGGTGGCACAGGATGAATGAATACTTTTACATTATACACCAAGAAGTGAACATCTAACGCAGCATAAATTGTGAGTCAACACATAAAGCCCTGCCAGAGTTTATGCCAAAATATAAGAGCAGCAAACGCTAGATGAGAACGGAGTTCGGGAAAATCCGGCACTGTCAATATAAAGTCAGCAATTCATCGGAAGGGAAGAGATATCGATCGGAGAATATTCAAATTTGGAGGAAACTTGATTCCTCCGCCCCATGCTAACATCATACACCACTAGGGGACGAGAAATACTATAGTCTCTCGAGGGAGAAGAGCAGAGAGACTAGCGGATAACGCACCTGTCGTGGGATTGTGAAATCCACCTCTAATTTAGAGCACTGAATCATCCGAAGGAAAAATTCCGAAGTCGCGATCTGAAAGGGTAGAATTCCAACAGTAAACAGATTGCCTCGAATAGAGCTGGACAAGACGTCAAGTCTCCTTCACGTTCTACGCAAACACATATGCCTAATTACAGGCCGGAAATTCGGACGGAATCCATGATAGTGCTTATCTCATCCGTGGTTCAACTCCACTGTACGGCGTAAGCGTTAATCTCGCTTATAAGACAGATATTCAGCTTGAAACATGCAAGTCAAATCTTCAACCAGGCGCCAGGAAAAAAACACCTTTTATTTCCTTTAATGTCACACTTGAAAGGCAGTAGTTTCTCTCCATGTTTCAAAATTCAATGGAGAATAATTACTGAATTATCATTTTGTAGTCGTGTTTAACTTTGCAAACCGTATAAGAATGCATTCATTTCCTAAGAGACAAAATGGGGGTGCAGAAACATGGGAGAATGCAATTGTACACATTACATCTACATCTATATAATACTCTGCAAGCCACCATAAAGGTCTGTGGCAGGGGGTGAATTCATACCAAACATGCAGTACATATAATGCATAAAAATGATTCATAATTAATTTATAGCCTAAATTTAACAATTTAAAAAAGATAAAAATGGCAAAACAAGCACAAAAAAATATAAAACATGCTGCTAATGACGTTAGCTTAAGGTCCTTATACCATTACAGTCGTTAGACCAATTTAATAAGCTCATAATGAATGAGCAATTATTTTAAGAGCACCCACTATGGGTTTAAAAGCAGAAGGATGCCAAACGGTGAAAATTGCAATAATTTTCAAATGCATCCAGGGTTATAAAAATCCCAAAACATATTTTCGATCGAGATTTTATATTTTAACTGAGTCATGGACGTTGCATTCATTCCAGGATTAAGCCTAATGATTAAGAAAAATTAGGCGATAAGATTTAACGTGAGGAGTGGAGCTCCTTGAAACCGTACTCTAGCACTGCTAATCCAAGTAGAAATGCAGCTTTTAAAAAAAGCTATTATTGCTCTCCCAGAATGGTCATTGATTAGATGAATTCCATTTATATGAATGAGTAATATATTTCACCTCTAATATCAATAATTCGTGAAGAATATCAACTTGCCAGAACGCAGAATTTGCAGAGAACGTCGCCAATAAGTTATTGTCTTAAAAATAAGGCTCGCAATTCGTCTCCTCCGAATCATTCACCACTGGTGTACCTTAGGGTTTCATTTTACGCCCAATTAATTGAAAATTATCATTTTCTCTATTTCTCATTCCATTTCTGTATTTTAGTGCAAGGAAATTTTAACCCTGAAAACCATAATGGCTTAAATTTCTTTGCATCAAGGCTGATCAAGTGGAAGTTTTCAATATCCCTTTTTGAAATAAAAAGTTATAGATCTTACATTATTTAGTTTTTTATCATGGAAATGAATGCGCTCCCCCTCGCCGACGGGAACACGGAAAGTATGTACCCGCCTTGAACTCGTCGCCGACTCATCCCCCGGAGAGAGTCCAGCTCGCCCGCTCCCGAGGGAAGAATTAGAAAATGACGAGCTCCATAAAACATTCTAATCGCGAGGAAAGGCGCGGGACGATCTTGGATCCTGATAAATGGAAGTAGGAATGTGACCGTTCGAATTTCTAAATAGGAAACTGCATGAACGAGTTTCCCAAGCATGCACGCTCCTCTAATGCTTTCTCCTTGCCTCCTTATCGATGGAATGCTGGAATTCAGGGAATAGAGAGAGAGTCTGGGCCGTAAAAAGGCTGAAGTATGGAGCAGCCGACGGCAGTGGAGAAGGGAACACTAAATATTTTACCGCATTGGATGCAGTATTCCAGTCTCCATTCCGTTATTCGATGAGTTTTTGAGGGGCCATTACAAAATCATCTCCTCGCAGAAAAAGAGAAGAGAGTCACAGGAATAAATTACCCGAGTAAGTACCTACTCCGAAACATTTTACAATAATTTAAGCTTTATTTCTGTTTTGGAAGTATCCATTACTCATCATAGCCAATCAACGATCCTAAGAATGTTTTTATACGGCTTTTCACTCGTTTCTCCAATCAGCCAACCTCTTCATATTAACATAATTATTTTCATTCACATCCAAATCTCAAAGTGGGCAATGGAGAATGCTCTCGCGATAGAATAACTCATAAAGGTCCATATTTGATTCCTGTGATATATCTAGTGATACCTCTTGGGTAAATGTTTATCTGAAACAATACTTTGTTTAAATCAAGGATTGCGAACATTGGTACGCCTCAGCATGTTGTTCCTTGAAGCCTCTATAAATCCACATGTTGATGTAGATGTTGGTAGATGTTCGCTTCGGTAGCTATAATGGCCAATGTCTTCCCGGGTAAAGAGTGTAAACTGGGATCAAGTCTCGGCCAAGGTGAACGTTACTGTGGAAATTCTACTGAAGTAATATTTTTATCTATTACTGTGTCCTTAACTAATCTACGTCATGCTTATATTGGGCC
The DNA here is from genome assembly GCA_933228895.1 of Platycnemis pennipes. Taxonomy (NCBI): domain Eukaryota; kingdom Metazoa; phylum Arthropoda; class Insecta; order Odonata; family Platycnemididae; genus Platycnemis; species Platycnemis pennipes. The sequence continues at coordinate 117,168,756 of OW121854.1, read as the reverse complement.
ATAAAGCCCTTAACATATGTTTTAACAATTTTTTCTATGTTATTTTTAATATTCTCCAGGTTTATCTTGATTTCTTTCAGGTCGAATAAAATGCCTCATATTCCGAGGAAAAAAAACCGTAACTGTTGATAGTTTGGAGTCGGATTCTATACTACATGTAAGGCCACCGTCTATTTATGATAAATTTAGATGTGAATATACTAATTATAAATGACATATTGCAGACACATATACTGAGAGCACAACAGAATTGTATAGAGAAATCAAACGGGCCAAAGGATTGATTAGGAGTAGTACAGTGGAGTTTTATGATGTACGCATGCCTGTATGATCCATGAGCATATATAATGCATAACTGAGATGTTTCTCAAATGCTGCAGTAGGGGTTAGGGGGAGGCAACCGACAGAAGTGGTCATCTGAGTAACTTATGATAGGTGCATGTTTGGATAAAGGTAGTAATTTTTGAAAGGAACGGAGGTAAGGTACAGAGAAACGCGGCGTCGGAATTACCGTAATCTTAACGTAATGCGCCAACTGATTCATTATTCAACGTCCCATCCGACGGATGGCGTACTGAACTCGAAGTGCCCTATACGTAGCGGGACCCCGGTGGAAACCCGGGGACTGATGAAAAAATCTGCGTTAGAGGGATTCAGACCGTGACATTCGGGGTGAGAAGTCAATACTCCTTACCACCACACCAACTTGATTCCTTTTTCCCAAACATTTCCTTGCATGTTGGATGATAAGTGAAATTATAATGTATGACCCGCATGATACTTATAACAATTACCGCTCCAGGAATGAATACACAAGTGACTAAAAATCATCAGCTGAGGACCTTCCTAGACACATCATTGTCAAAGCCATCCCTACTTCACTGCTGGGTAGGGAATGGAGTCTCTCCAGAGATGTCACCTCTTCTTCCGTACCATTACTTCTTAAGGCGGTGAGGCACATTTGAGAGTGAGGGAGGTGTATTCTGGAAGGAATACATAAAAGTGGTTTCTATAAGGGGCCCGGTCCGCCATTTCAGCGGGACGCCACCGCACGGACACAACTCCCTGGCACAAATATCCCTCGGGGTCGGGAGCAAAACTTAAAAACTGCCCAACCCGACCAAACCTAACCTGTGCCTCCCTCCCCCGCCTCGGCCCTAGACAAAAGGTTCGGGCGTAGGGCTGACTGCCTCTGCCCGCTCCTCTAATGCCTCCCTCTCCCCTATTTGTCGATCAATATTTTCAACTTCCCCACACCCGCGACCTTCCCTCTCCTCCATCGTCAATGGCCCGGGATATATATTTTGGGGTTGGGAAGGGAGTGGGGGGGGATGGAGTTGGGGGGAGGGTTGGAAATGAAAAAAAAGGAATTGAAAGGAACCCTAAAAAAGAGAGCCTCACCCCTCATCCACCGGGCCTAAAACCCTCCCCCCCTAGGTTCTCCCCCTCTTCCTCCCATTCCCTCACCCTCCTCGCCCCTGAGGGACCAACCCTCAGGACTCATCGTCAGCTGATCCTCTCGGGCCGGTGATTTTCCACTGCTCAACAACCCACCCTCCCCTTCCCCCTTCTACTTCCCTCTTCCCCTGCGTTGCACTTCCAGGAGACACCCCTACCCCGGTCTTACACCCTCCCCTCCCTCTGCCGCCGGATCACGTGACCAACCAACCCCCGAAGCCGCCAGCCCTTCCCTCCCCCCTGTCCTAACAACAACCAACCCCTCCAGCCAAAAACTCACCCCAATGCGACCCTCCTGAAACTCCCGTTTCCTTCCCACTCGCTCTCTCTCTCTAAAACGGGTACTTCCCTGACGACCCCAACTTTGCACCCCAACCCACCGTTCGCCGGTCGTCCGAGGCCTAGCCCTTGTGGTGCGGTACGAAGCCGGCAGCGCCCCGGGTGCTATGCGGTTGAACGGTGGAACTTCGCCGGGGTCAGCGAGCCTTGCTGCAACTGATGAGCAATTCATGTTGGTGGGAGGAATGTGATTGGGATAGCTGCACCTACATGGCCCGAATTGCTGATAATGGCATGCAAATAGTGTACGTTTAGTAATCTTCACCCTCTTCCATACACCCTTGGAAAGAATATAGGGTAGTGCGTAGGTGTACATGTACATAGCGGCACTAAATCATAGTCTCAACCTCTAGTCCCAATCTAAATAATGTTTAGTAATCTTCACCCTCTGCCATACACCCTTGGCCTTTCATCCCCTGCCACACACCTTTATGGTGGCTTGCAGGGTATTATGTAGATGTAGATGAATGTTGAAAGTAAGAATTCCGAGATTCCAAATCGCGAAAAAAATCAATAATGCGCTACCAGTCTCGCTTTTTCAGGATCGCCAAACCAGGGCCAAGATACAGCAAGGGTCAAAAAATTAAAATGTATTTTTAGATGATATTATCAGGGTAAGATTTTATTTTTATTGGCTAAGTAGATTTATATGAAAAATCTCTGATATCCAACTTCAAATATATACCTCCTCTTCTCTAGTCCCCTGCCACATACTCTTGAGATGGCTTACAGAGCAGTCAGTAGAAACAGGCTTCGATCAACTATTTCTCTATTTAAGGCTTCTCTATTTTCTCTCTTTTATGCTTCACGAGATGCCATGTAGTTTTTTTATTTAGCAAACGATTTCTAGTAGGAATCATTCATTGAAACCTTGTTAGTTTTATTTATAAATTCCAAAATATGCCACTTGAATGAAACTATGATAGGGTTATTTCCAATTTCAATTTTATTTCCGAGTCATTGCTACGATTTCAAAAGGCCACATGTGGCTTGCAGAATGGCCAATATAACACCCATTTTTAAAAGTGGTAATAAGGAGCAGCCATCTAACTACCGATCTATATCCATCACATTTATTTCATTCAAGGTCCTGGGACATATAAATGTCAGATAATTCGTAGGACACCTAGAGAGCCAGGGCATATTGACCAATGTTCAGCATGGCTTCCGGAAGAGGAGATTATGAAGCACTCAACTTCCACACTTTTCTCACGATAGCTTCTAGCGAAAATAATATTCCAGTGGATGCTATAGTTATTGATTTCCAGAAATATTTTGACAAGGTGTCCCATTGCAAACTAATTGTGAAATTAAAACCTTAAGATTAGAAAGTAATATTAAATCATGGATAAATGATATTCTACATGAACTGTGGCAAAGGTTGTTTTGGGCGGTGTTACGTCCCCGGCAATTGAAGTCAAGTCGGGTGTTCCACAGGTTAGCGTGATAGGTCCACTCCTTTCTTTCTGTGCATAAATGATATTCATGATGTGGTAAAAAATAAGCTTCGCCTATTTGCCGATGACGCAGTGGTCTACAGGGAAATTCTATGCCCAGACGATAAAGAATCTTTGACTGCTGACCTAGAATCAATTGAAAAATGGTGTGATTCATGGCAGTTAGAATTAAATTTTTTCAATGTGAAGTAATATATTTCTGGAAAAAGAATTGTTCTCCTCCTAGCACTTACAAAATAGTAGTAATAAATTCGAATTGATTCGAAAAAAGAGATTCTAATAATAAGCGCCAACAGTGACAACAGCAACAACAGAGAAATATACCTGCATCTAATACGCTATTGGACATATAAGTATCAAATGACTTCTATTACAAAAAAATGCAATAAATCCCTAGTTCCTATTCAACTGTATTAATTTAGATCAAAGTTAATACTATCAGTATTCTAAACAAATTATTTATTAAATGATTCTTATTCTCTATTTTTTTCAGATTGGCCCCTACAGTTTTGCTAATGCAAAGGCATTTTTTCAGCAAGGACTGTTTCATATACTGAGAAAATTCTTCTCGGGTCTTTATTCGGGATAGACTCCATTTCCGCTGACGTTTCGATGACCGACTCGCTCATCGTCTTCTTGCCCTGAAAACTCAATTAATACGCCGGGAAGAAAACTTTATTCATTGCTTCATTTAGCTTCTATGGTAATACATTTGAACATGGCACTGCTATTTACTGACAGAGCCTTGGAAGTGAACATATCAGTTAAACGACCCATAACGAAAAAAGAAGTCATTTTGAAATACATAAGGGAGAGAAGTATACTATGACTAAGCGTAAATGATTAATATTATCCTCAGGGTGGTACCATTGCAACTCTTATTTTCGTGTGTGTAAAGATTAAACGGGATTGTATTTTTTTTCATATCTGCACGGTATTAGGTGTTCTCTCTGACTGACGACGAATGTTTAGTGATTGTTCACCCCTTGTTCCTTCCGGATATTTACATTCAAGCGAAAGAAGATACAGAAATTCTTTTTGGATATTTTCTTTTACCTAAACCATTCCTTGATATTTTATAATTTTTTAATTGTGAAGCTTAGACTAGAATATAACTTCTAATCCTTTTTATACATGATATGTGATGCAAGTGTGGTGTGAATTCACCCACTACCACACCTTTATAGTGGCTTACAGGGTAGGAATGGGGTCGTTTACCATGTTTTTTTTATTGCCAAATCTGATAGAATTTGTAAAATAAAAAGACACGCATTTTTCCGTTTTTTGATCTGTCCATTTGATCTGTCCATTATTTCTCGAGTTACAAGCGGATAAAAACTGATGTTTTTACCCCTTTCGGAAAAGTGGGCGTGGTGAAACCTCTGACATCATCGACTTCGTTCAATCACAACTGAGCCCGCGAAGCTACTTTGTCTTATCGCATAAGGGGGACACAGCTGACTCTGCCACTAGGAGCAGTTGCGACATTATCTGTGAGAGCAGACCTACCGAGAACCCCCCTCCACTCCCTTCCCTTCCCCTAAAAGCAGTCAAGGACGGTAGGAAGATGACGTCAATGATATCGTAGCAGCTTTTTCGGTGCGCGTCACCTTTCGCTTACTTTAATTTTTGATTTATGAGTTAATGGTTATGGTTAGAATATTAATTTTTTCACTAAAATTCTTTTTTCATTTCTATCTAACGATTTCGTGTACAAAATTGCGATTTCGGTTCCGAGTAATAGCCCCCATTATATAGATGTAGATCCCAGTCAATGGCTATAGGCACCGATGTATTTAACACAAAATGACCATAAAAAGCAAGGGTTAAATATTTCAAATCTTTGGTAAAATTGTAAATTTGACGGAACTCAGAAACACCAGTCACTTTTGCCTTTTAAGAGCTACGAGAGTTACTGAAGAGGCTCATCCAGGGACACAGGTTGATATATGTACGGTCAAGGAGAAGATGCCAATGTCGGAAGAGGAGTCGAAGGAGGGTGACAGCTGTATGCAAACGGAAATTGATGCAACCCCGGAATCTCAAGGGCCTCCTCCTCATCCCTCTTCTTCCTGGCGAAGGGAAGTCACCCTCACCCCTAAAGGCCGCCCCTTCTCACTTTCCGCTACCCGGCACAAGCACCCACCCACCGCCTGCTCCACAATGAACGCGACACCTTGGTATGAGAACTAAGGCAAAATCTAATATGTATTTTGCAAACAAATGATACACAAAAATTCCTAACAATAGAGGCCGAACTGAAGAAGATACAGAAGGTCCCTTTTGTAACTTACATTTAAATTGAGAATTGAGAAGTTCCACATGGTAAGGCCTGAAGTCATTACCAATATTACATTTAAACCTTCACGATAGCAAATAGATAATTTTTGTGGCTACTAAAAGAGTATTGATAGTATTTTATGGTGAACGGATACTGTATTAAAAACTCTAGAAAAATAAGCAAAAACTGATTAATGACGAGGTTGAAGCAAGATGTTACTACTGACAAAACTTCATTTTTCTCGCGCACAATAAGAGAAAATAATTGGCAGCATAGCAAAGGCATAGCGGATACGTAGGTGAAATATTTCTAGAATAGTCTGAAGCGCATAATGCATGTTTTGATATTACTAATATGTATGTTGCATGCTAGGAAAATACAGATATCCAGAGAAATGCCTTTATAGCAAGTGATGGCTTAATTTTATGTAGACAGGTACTATCTAGTTGTACGTGACTCTTACTCTCTTTCACATCCTTTACAACTTGTTCATCTACATCTACACGATACCCTGCAAGCCACCGCGAGGGTGTGTGGCAGTGGGTGAAGATCATCAAGCATGCACTACTAACATGCAAACAAGCAGTTGTTTCATGCATTCATCCGAGGCCTGCCTTTTCTTCCCGATAACTTTTCCCTCTACGATTGTCTTCATTAGGCCATCGTGTCTTAAGGTCTGGACGATTAAGTTGTCCTGTCTCCTTCTTAGAGTTTTCAGCAGATTTCTCTTTTCTCCCTTATGCTTAAGGCTTCTTCGTTTGTCACTCGGTCGATCCATTTCATCTTCATCGTTCTTCGGTAGCACCACATTTAAAATATTTTCAGTCCTGACTTCTCTGCAGCTGTTATAATCCATGCTCCACTTTCATAAAGAAGCATTCTCCAGATGTGTGCCTGAATGAAATGTTTCCTTACTTCCCCGCTTGTATTCGCAGTTGTAAGTTGAATCTTCTTTTCGGTAAAGTGGCCTTTTCGCCTGACCAATTTTGGTGTATAGGGGTATATCAAAAGAAGAAGACAGGAAATCGCTTAGCAATGATTTAGATGCAATTCAAGAGTGGTACGACAAATGGCAGTTAGAACACAAAGTTAATACAAGAATTAGGGTGGGAATCATTATCAGAGCGTAGGTTAAAGTACAGATTAAATCTTTTAGAGAAATTTCAATCGGATAGCTTTACTGAAGATGTTAGGCACATATTGAAAACACCAGCGTATTATTCGACGCTAGATTCGACCAGATAAATAAGATTAGAGAGATAGATTGTCGTACTGATGGATTAAAAATTTCATTTTTCTCCCGTACTATAAGAGAACAGAATAGGCAGCATAGCAAAGGGATAGGTAGGGGAAATATTTTAGTCTGCAATGCATGATGCATGTATTAACCCCTTAAATACTATAGATGCTAACAATCTAGTTGCATGAGATCCTATAGTTGCTTGTTTGCATGTCACTAGTGCATGCTTGGTGATCTTCACCCACACACCCTCGCGGTGGCTTGCAAGGTATCGTGTAGATGTAGATGTAGATGAATTCTTCCGGCAATTTCTCTTTTGCTTCGCCCATCTTCGGTTAATTGGCTTCCCAGATAACAATACTCCTTCACGTCCTATCGCTTTTGTTTTCCTAGTTTATTGCTGGATTCGCAGGCCTCTGGTACTGAAGCGAAATCCTGCCACTTGGGATCCACCCAGCAAGGCAGGCTCCCCGTCGGAAGAGGTCAAGCGGGGAGTCAGCCAGGCGCCCGGGCTCTTTCCCAAAGTGATGGAGGAGGGATGGGGGCGGGAGTGAGAACCCCTCACCCAGGCAGCCAGTCCCTTACCCCTTGGATCCCTCATGGCAACAGAAACCCTTGCCGAGTCCCTCCCACGCAGCCACCCTTCCAGGCACCTCCACCTCCCAACTCCAAAACACTCATTCCTCTTCTGCGGTTCCTTAATTTTTTTAAGCTTTTTTCAGCTGTCTCATGCTCCGTCTTCTTCAACAGCAGTGGCCCGCCCTGCCCAGGACCCTGGAGGAACCCTCGGGCCCTAGACCACTTCTGTGGACGGTACGCCAATCACACCCACGGCCGCCTCCTGCGTGGCAACAGAGTTCCGTTCAGCTGCCCGGATTAGGGATTTCTGCGAGATGCATTCACTAGCATGATGGAGAAATTCTTATTGTGCTGTAGATTAATTAATTGACGAGCAGATCAGTATTCACCGGAGTGTTACAGAACACGACAGAGAGGTTTAAAATGTTATTCTTTAAACGTAAAATAAAAGGCTCAATTGATGAAATCGAAGTTACCAGGGGGTAATAGAATCATCAATTTCAGTTTTTTTTTCTATATTTTGATAAATCACTAAATTTGCACACAAGCAATGTTTTTCTTCAATAACATTTTGCGTGCTGTGCTAAATGTGAAATTCGAAGTGTCTGTCCGGCATGAAATTAACCACTGACTGGGCTACCTACCACATCAAGGGTGGATGATATGAGTGAGCTGTCACCAACCATTCGTGCTTTACATACATGTACTAGTGTCTAACATACTACCTTCGCAATGAGAACTTACCACATGCTTAGCTCCTCAAACATCCATCATATCCTTTTTATCAGTAAGTTTCCTTAATTTATATTAATATAAACTGTGTGACTGCAGGTTCATCATCATCAATATTCAGCAATCCTGAGACTGGTCTGACGCAGCTCTACATTGAATTCTCCTATCAGCTAATCTCTTATATCTTCATGTTGATGTTAATGGTATTTTATTATTATAAAGGCATCATGATGTGATTAGTAAGTACCCATTCAATAAGGATGGTGTTGGTATCACGATGTTAAAAATGAAATTAAAAACACCAGTATACTATGGCATGTCCCAGATCATGAAGATAAAATTTGAAAGACAAAGTAAGACAGAGTTTAAAAAATGTATTTTTTCGCGTACAGTTATGGTCAGAAATAGATTACAGCAAAGGTGCATAGGGAAATCAGAATAGGGAAAAGAGTAGTACATGAAAAGTGATTATTTTTTAACAATTTTATTTTTTTATATCACCTACTAACATACGAATTTCTATACATACATTAATCAATTTATTTATATGAATGCCTAACTAATCAGCACTGATTAGATTATTCTGTAGATGTTATTAATTCAGTTGCGCGTGTCTTGTATGTATATGCATATCATTTTCCACAAAGTAATTCAATCATGCTTCTTAGTAGCTTGCCACCTTAGATCTTCCATATGTACCCAGGTGCCCACAAAATAATATACGTAAAACCTATAGAAGTCAGAACTTTGTAGGAAACCGCAGGTGGCCCAGGGAAAGGAACTGGCGGCTGGCCCCCTTACCCCGAATTTCGCACGCCCTTGGCTTAGTACGGGGCGAGCACTACTCTCACCTATCAAAACCAACCCTGGGGTTGAATCACTGAGTGAGTGAGTAGCTAGCCACGGACTAGTATTTTTGCCTTTCTGCATTTAAGCTGGTAAATTTAGTTATCTCGGATTTAAAATTCCTTCCATGGTATACCTACGTTCAACCTCTGCCACACACTATTTCGGTAGTTTGCAGTGTATTCAACTGCTTCGGAAGCAAACCAGGAATCGTAATACTCTCCAATCTGCGACCACAGGGGCTCGAGGCATAGATTAAACATCCTCCGGATCTAACTCCTTCCCTCAAACGGAAACCTTTCGTTGGTCGGCGTCGAAGATGACGTAAAATAAATTAACGCAGGATACAGCGGACGGACCCGCATCGATAACGATTCAGGCCATCTTGTGAGCCACTGAAACATGAAGGCAGTGGGGCGCTTAAATTTTTTTCTTCCGCTCTCCTATCTCTCGCGCGAGTCGAGAATGACATCAATCATTGCCCTGCCGGAGCGTTTTAATAAGTTGGAGCGAGAGAAAAGGGAAGGGATGAAGGAGATCCACCGCGGGACCCCAAAAATGCCTTTCACTGTATTTTGTATCACATATGATATCTTTGCTCACATAGGTATTAAATGAGATAAAAATTTATCCAGGGGCACACATATGTACAATAGAATAAGGCTCCAGCTCCTCGACAAGATGGAAATAAATCCTAGCCTATATTCCCTAGCTAAAGCAGCATTTTCTAAGAGGCCGTGGCTGAAGGCTGCCATAATGGATGCGATTTGTTAGATGTGTAAGAGCCTATTTCTTGACTAGTTTTGTACGGCACAAAATTTTTTCGAAAGGTCCGACCATCTTTTTAAAGATATGCTGCTAATTTATCGGAAATCTTTAATAGTAAATCATGGTTACCGACATTAGTATACTTTAAACCAAGATAATTTCAGGGGTAAATTTTTCTGTTGGAATTAGAATTAAAAGTGTTCTACCGGATAGGTTTTTTGGAACACTTTTGCTCTCTAGTGACACTTGTATGCGAGAATTACACGTGGATACCTAAAAACTCAAGCTGGAAATCACTATTTTATTAGCCTTTGTACGCCTCGCGAACTGCATACACCAATTGGCCCTAGGGCATCGATTTCGAGTCCCATCACAGAGCATGGGAATCAATTATCATGTGTATGTGTCGGCAGTAAACTTCCCTTCCCACCAATTTGTTTCCAACGTTCAATCCAAAATTAATTCTTCACACATTAGATCTATATCTACGACACACCCTGCAAGCCACCTCGAGGGTGTGTGGCAGGGGGTGCATCCACACCAGGAACAATGACACAACAAACAAAAATGAACACTACAAAACAAACACTACACCTTTAAAAGTAATTGGGGAAAAAAAAGAAAAACTACCAATTCCCAATCATGCAGGACATACCCACGAATACCATGCATGACTTGAAACCTGACACCAATTCCATAGATACTCATGCATGCAAAAAAAAAGCATTGCATGCCTACCTCTACCTCACATTCTACCTGCCTTAATTATATCCGCAGTACGTACTTTCAGCGAATGTTTTTCTAACTTGACTTCAATTTACTTTAGAATTCCACGCTAACTAAATAATACGTAGTGTAGCAACAACAATAAATTGACTTAATGATTTTAATTCATGAATGTCTCACTCTCTCCAACATACCCTTGCGGTGGTTTACAGAGTAATGTGTAGCAGTATATTCTCCTCTCCCTTCAACGTTACATCTATACACATCTACGTAATACCCTGCGAGCCACCACGAGGGTGTGTGGCAGGGGGAAGTACCTATCGTGAATACCCTGCGAGCCAATTCGTGGTGGCTCCCAGGGTAAACATTCCCCTATCGTAAAGATATGTTACATAGGTTAGTAGGTGTTGGATTGTGTTTAAGCCATATGCAGTGTGTGTCGTTTAGTTCTGATGCAAGATGAAATATAATAATACACATGCAAAACTTCCGCGTAACTTCTTTATTTTCCTCAAAAACCTCATTGGACGCATAACTAAATGCCATTCATATGGAAAAATGTGGAAAGAAGATGTGCAAAGTTGAACTTTCATCATCTCAAGAAAAAAAAATATTTTGCTGAAATAAGTTTGCACAAAAATAATAAAAAAAATGCAAGACACATTTATTAACCTGTTATTGGCTTTCTGAATGCAAAAAAAAATATTCTAGCACAAAAATGGCATTACGGGCATGAATTTAGTATCAAAATAGGTAATCAAAATAGCTTAAAGAAATTGCAGCGAAATACCTTTAATTCAAAATGGTTCAAAACCTTCAATGAGTTTTATTCAACATATCACAATTTAAACGCGCAAAAGGATAGAACTTGAGTATAAAGTAATTTTTCCCTATTTTTCCCCTAAATAAAAATGAAGAGGAAGCCATAATTTATATCACTATATTAGATTATTATATACATCTAAATACTTGCACGCCATATAATTCCTCAATATTAGGGTAGAAAATCATTTTAGAGAACATTCAAAAACCTACGTACTTTAACTGTAAACAAATACTTAGCTCCTCATTACTAACACTAGGTTCGCATCCTAAGGTTCGGCTAACCAGCAACCTGTTCCAATGCAATCTCTTTACGTGAAGCGCAGCAGTTACGGAAAGGGAGAGGCGTCTGGATAAGAAGGTGCTCTCACGTTGGAGACCAGCTTCGTTGCGGCTACCTTTTAAATTCAACAAACTAAATCTTACGTTATTTATTACACTACGGGTTGTATTGCTATTCTAAAACTCTAAAATAAATCGAATTTGCTCAGTAAATGAAGACCTTTCACAGTCTTCTAAGTACTGATTGTCAATATTTCGCATATGTTCACAATCGGTTGTCCTGTTAGTAGGTATTTCATTTGGTTGAAAAGGTAACGATTGCCATTCTTCTACATTTACACCCTTTCCAACAAAAAGCTAAGACTATTTATTTCTAAAATACAAAAATAACCATATCTCCGTATTCCTTAAATTCCAGAGAGACAAATCTTTTATTTATAACTACATTGCGGGTCCAATTGTTGGTTCAAACCTAAAAAATGATATTACCCAAGTAGTTCCACATTACTACATTTTTTACAGGAAAGCTACGCGAAGAGTGGACAGAAAGCGATGTGTGAATTGAGATGGAAAGCCGAGCAAACGACGGAATCAAGTTATCAGCTTACCGCTTAGACCGCTTTATCACCCTCGCCAACTACAGCGATCAATTCCCACGGCCGTCATGGACTATGACTAGCCCTGCCACCTGACTTCCTTTTTCGTTTAAATAATAAATATGCCTCGATGAAAGAGAGGGCGGGGGGATAAATAAGTGGAGGCCAGAGGTCGCGCGGCAGGTGCAGTGAAATGCTCCCTCACGGGCCCTTTCACATCCCTGCAAGCACCCCTTTGGGTGTATGCAGGGATGTGAAACGAAGAGGTGTGTGTGAGATATCAGAAGGGCTTTAAACAGTCCTGGGACCTCCGCAGCGCGTTTTCGCCCCTCTCCGAAATGAGCCGCGGAATATGTAAAAAGAACAAAAGTTCGAATACGCCTGGTTTTATTTTTTTATAACACTTCGGGAGCCCCTACACTCGATAGAGATTACGCCTCATTGGCGTAATCGATTAGTGAGGAGCAGGAGGGAGAGAGAGATGGAGGCATTTTGATACCTGGGAAACACTTTCGCCCCATTAATGTTCAAACGGTTAATTCCATCAGTTCCAAATTTTCGATAATGGGAAGTTATAGAAAAAAGTATTCGATGAACGCTCACTGTAGGATAGCATCAAGTGAAGGACATCGACGCGAACGCAAATAAACGTAACCTACATTTACTGCAAGTAACCTCAGAAGTGTGGGCTGGGGGTGAATAATCACCGAACATGTACTAATAATTACAATACTATTGAAGATAACTATTGATTTCATGTTGTAAGGACACTAAAAAGGTAACTTTTTACACAGATTACAAGGAAATATTTAAGAAAAACGACTCACATTCAACGAAATTTAATGGTAGATACTTACTTGAGATATGAAAGAAAACTTAAAAATGTATATTACCTACATATCTCTCTCGTGATTACGGAATAATCTATTAATGTGCATTGATGTCAGTGGAAAGAAACATTTAAACCCTCGTCCTACTCTTTATTTCTCAAATTTTATTTTTACTACATTTTACCATCGTAAATTGCAATAATGACCAAGGATGGATTCTTATATGAATTAGCAATAGATGAATTCAATTTAATTGGACATCATGGGTGGAAGAAAACACTAAATCATTCTCGGCATTTCTCTTTTCCTTTTAGGAACTCAGAAGGGTGTAAAAGAAGTCTGAGAATAATGAACGAATAGCTTTTCAAATTCCATTTAAGGAAATACTATTCTGAAAAATAAACCAATCACTAGAGTTCTAACAAAGCAGAGAATACATTTTTCTCCCGAGGTCTTCCCATCAAATGATTTTACGAGTGTCTCATTCGGATTTACGATGTTTTTCTCAGAATACTGAGACAATATGTTGCGCAATTATTTCCAGCTTTCTGCTTCCCAACAGATCCTTAAATTTTAATGGGCCACCTCCTATTTTCCCGTCTCTAGAACATCCTCCCACTGTGCTATGCAGTCTCCTACTTCTTCAAGTGTACAACTGAATTCTTTCCCGATTTCTGAGCGCTTTCTTTCCCTTTTTCTCCATTTTCAGCACGCGTCAAAATATTTAAACCTATATAGTAAATACAATAAACCCACCTTAAATACACACAAATTTACATATAGGTAACGTATGAACGTAAACTACAGCTAAGGTTGGCATTACATCTCCTTATAATACAGAATGTAGGATTTGTGAGCACTAAAGGCGGCTAAAAAAATATAATAATAGTGAATAAACAATAAGTTTATAGAAGTGAAGCCTTCATGCAAATGTAATAATTCGGCTAATCACATGCAAACTTACGTATCTGATTGAAATTCTTATTTTTATGGTTGCGATGTTTATAAAAATTGTAATGTATCAATATTGTATAAGATATCTATTACTTTGCTTTTAATCTTATCTTATCTTCTGCTTAACTAAGTTCTCACATTATAATTTAATGTTGTCGGGTAATGAATCTGTTCGGAATTTACTTGAACTTTTCAGCCCATATTTTAAAACGCTGTTGTTATGGGTACCCTTCCATGACCCTTGGATAAACTGATAACGGTAACTCAATTATCTCGCAGGCTATCCACAAAACAAATTTTATACATGATGATGAAGCTCCTACATCACTAGCTTTGAATTTTAATAGCATGTATTACCATCAAGGATGAACACCTGTTTTAATGAACTCCAAAGTGATTGTAAACAAAGATAATAAATCACTTTAAATGTTTACTACTCCATGGTTTTCTAGCCGTTGAACAGTTTGCAACTCGGTCCTGCCTGGTACATTATATTCCGCACGCAATACCTTGATACTATGTGGATGAACTCTTCATTCAATCCTAGAAGTCTATTTCATCATCCCCTTCAATATTCATCCACTAAGACTATCAATTTCAGATGCATTGCATGCTTAATATTTTCCTCAGGGTAATGGTATTATTACACTTGGTTTCATGTTACATATACATATATCTACATAATACCCTTCCAGTCATAATAACGTGTGTGGCAGGTGTTGAATTCACACCAAAAATGCATTACATATCATACTTGAAAACATTTAGTAATTATATTCTTGTCTGAACTTCACAATTACAAAAAGGGATAAAAATAGCAAAGCAAGCATGCAAAAACATGCTGTTAGGTGGGATAGCTAAAGGTTCTTCTATCAACATGCAAATGCCTATGCTATCCGTTGATAAACATGTATATACCCCATAGGATATATTTACAGCTAATCATATCTATATTTTACGAGGAAAGAGAAACACTTTGGATGTATTAGTTCAGCAATCAATTTCATTTATTTTGTGATATTACCATAGTAAGTTGGAGTAGGCATAATATATTTAACGTTATCAGTGAAAATATTATCTTGTAATTTAGTTAAAAAATTAAGTCTAAATTCCAACCTACGGTCTGATAACGATTCCCATTTTAGTTTTCCCATCTAAAAGACTGGCAAGTGCAGTTTAGACGGGGTAGCATTTTTTTTGCGTGCCTTGTGACGGTTCACCCAATCCAACACCCTCTTGCTAATAGGGAATAGGGAATAGGGAATTACGCAGATGTACATTCATTCCACTGCTTTCTCAGCCGTCAAACTCGAAATCCCCGAATGAATTCCTAACTACCAGACCAAGTCTTACTTCTTTTCTGCTCGCTCTTCTATATGCCAATCCTTTTCCCATGTGCTTCTCCATGGACGCTGAATTTGGAGGCTTCTTATCGTAGACAGCCAACATCCGGCTCTCTGTATGTCGGACTCCCAATTACGCGCTGCAGTAGCCGCATCCTGTGATGGCCCATATCACGGCGAAGGGCCCCGATTTCTTGGGAAGGGGGAGTTTGGGGTTGTTTTGATACTGCATTCTGAGCGAAGCAATCCAGCTCAAACGCTGCCCATATATCATCGTACGCTGATGCGGGGACAAGCAGTGAAGGGATGGGTGGAAGGACGGAAAATTCCACTTCGAAATCTTACATCTGGTTTCTCCTCCTCTTTCTCTCTCACCGGCCCCGACCGCGAGGGAAAGGTAGATGCACTGGGAAACTTTTGAAGGGCTCCGACCGCGGCGACGCCAAAAATAACCAGTAGACGCAGAAGTTTTAGGACCTGCACATGACATAGCTGGTGGTAACTGTGGAAAGGGGGAATATCCACTGAATGAGGAGATATAGTACTTTTTCACTGAATTAAATAACATTATAGATAGTAATTATACTTCATTTCTTAGGTGGAAATATATAAGGCATATGATTAGGTGCCTACCAAAATTCTAATCTAGCCCCTGCATGTATCCAAATTGTCACATCGAGCTACGTCATTCACTGCATTAATATATTGACCAATACATTCTCTCTCGCTTCTAAGACCTATAACATTCCTCCTATAGGAAATTACTTCAACTAAAATCACCGGTTAAGTGTACAGCAGAAATATAAAATGGATAGCATTACATTAGATGTTACAAATATATGACGTACTCCTGAGTATTATTCTAGATTTGACCAAATAAATAACATTATAGGGCTAGATTGTCATGCCGACAGATTCAAAACGTAATTTTCCCCCGGAACTATATGAGGACTTAATAAGCAGTATAGTAAAGGGATAGTTAGGTGAAATATTGTTCGAAAGCAGTAGTAAGTAGTGGTCGCTCTTAGGTGCATGGTTAGCATTGAATGGTAGCACATAGTTGCACGTAAATGGTGCATGTTTGGTAATTTTCAACCCCTACCAGGATATTACGTAGATGTAGATTAATTTCTCATTCTTCCTGGTACTCTCACGTGAAAAACATTCCCCCGAAGAATAGTTAGAATATTAAACACTACATCAATTTTCACCAGCAAGGCCATGCCAACGAAGCAGTCTTTTCACAACTCCCCGCCACTTGGGAAAAAAAACACAAGAGAACATTTACTTATCACTCGCTCCTAATCTCCGCCTTCAATCCAAGCAACCAGTATGTCGGACACCCAATTAAACACTGAAGTAGCCGCATCCTGCGACGGCAAACGGTAGCATCAGTGCCACCGTTCACCCAAGCACAGAAATTAAAAACCCTCATCATTACCATAATTAGGACCAAATTCAGTATAAAATTCCAAAAAAATATCATATGTCGATATTGTATGCTCGGTGATCTTTACCCACTGCTACACATCCTCGCGGTGGCTTGCAGGGTTTTGCATAGATGTATATGTATATACATACATTGCCGGTGATTTACACTAAAGATGGTAACTGCTTAGCTTTTTTCTTTTCTCGGCCCGTCCGGACAAGTCGGCAGCGCACAAGCAACTTTAGGGTCTCATGAAACTAGATTGTTAGTATCTATAGTATTTAAGGGATTAATACATGTATCATGCACTATAGACTACTTTAAAATATGTCCCCTACCTATCCCTCTGCTATGCTGCCCTGCCTATTCTGTTTTCTTATAGTACGGGGGAAAAATGTCGTTTTGAATCTATCAGTACGACAATCTATCTCTCTAATCTTATTTATCTGGTCGAATCTGGCATAATAAGCTGGTGTTTTTAATATATGCATAACGTCTTCAGTAAAGCTATCCGATTGAAATTTCTCTAATTTAATCGGTACCTTAACGTACGCTTTAGGAAATGAGCAGAGAGCATTAGCGAGATGTCTCTAAACATATGGTTTAAGGAACTTTTGAGGGCCAGCGTCAATGAAATCCTGGTCATTCGAAGGTGTTTTATCATAGCACCTCCTGGAATTGTTGACGCGCACGAAAAGATATTTTATTTTCTTCTTTATTCAAAGTTCAAGAGGAGCATTGGGGAAGAGCAAAAGTCAAGCGTCAATAGCGAAGTCTGTTAAGGGGGAGGGCGTGCAAGAGGTTCAGGGTTCCTCAAGAGGGTGGAATGAAAAAACAGAGTCAGGAGAGAGGGGAGTTGAGGGGGGAGAGAAGAAGTTGCGGCGATGGAAAAATCCCACAGTTGACGACTCCTCGCAAGAGAGGACGACGTCCTTTTCCTTTTTTCGGCCCGTCCGGACAAGTCGGCAGAGCACACGACCAAGGAAGCGGTCGAATGCATCCCAAGATAACTACTAAGGAGGAGGGGTTAGCGGTCTACCCTCTCCCATCCAACAAAAAAGGTGCAAGGCGTTCGAGGAGAATTGGTGAGAGTAATGACCGAGAAGGTGAAACTACCCTGAGGACAGAGGGAAAGATAAATTCTCACCTGAGCATGACTCGAAGCAAGCGAGATAAGGGGAATACGAAAAGAAGTATACAGAAACTATGAGTGCGTGTGCCATATTATGAGCGGATGCTAGGGATGAAAGTCGATAAGAAAACATCGATGTTTTGCGCAGAAATGAAATCAAACAATCTCATGATGCAAAGCAAAAAACGATTTTGCACCATGGACATTTCAATTCTTGGTAAAGAGATCTGTTTCACCGAAAAATCCGTATGACAACTAGATCAAGCTTTCCGAGTAATGGACGCCTGGAAGGGGATAGCTGCTGATTAAAGTAACTTTTTTGGGTATTACCGCGTACTCAGGCTAACCTAAGTACGCTGTAATACCCGAAAAAGTTACTTTAATCATCACTATGAACCGCTAAAGCTTCAACGAAGGGAAAGTTGCTATTAAGGTCTAATATCTAATAAAGTTTGCTGTTTTTCCGAAATATAGCTAAGACGTTTTAATGATTTTTTTTAAATAACGAGACTAATTTGCATTTCTTGTGAGCTTCAAATCGGGGGAAAACTACAAAAAAGTTTTGAGTTAAGTGGTTAAAGTGGACAAGAATTATCGATTGCGTGAAGAAATTGCAGTTTTAGACGTAAAGCATGAATGGATTTAATAGAGAATTCACTTCATACACTCAATCCAGTAATTTCCAAAAAAAACTTGTGCTGAACTCAAGAGCAAATAAGGGATCGAAGGAAAAGAAGAAAATGAAATAAATTTTTTAAAGACTCACCATGAGTCGGAAAATATGAAAACATCCGCAAGTAGTTTACAATGGTGAAGAGAAATGGAGGGAAGCATTTCCACTGAATCAGAATGGCGGAATGATCCTGACAAGTAAATACATTTTTGTTCGTAATTAAAATTCAGCCCTCGAGTAAATAGCATTCCAAAAGTATTATTCCATTTTCCACACATTAGGAGTCAATAGAAAAATTTATTGATAAATAGAAGTAAATTATTATTCTGAGTAAAGCATTGCGTATTAATGATAAATGCTACACTAGCACGTCGCGCCACGAGTACGGAGTTTAAACTTCCAGTACTAACCGACAATTTTGAGCGTTTTCTCTACAAGGCCGAAAAATGCAATTTTCTTACAATTTCTTGTCACTCTGTTAACTTTTGAGCGAGGTGATATAAGCAGGAGACTGTCTCCAATATAAATACCATATATGTACTGAAGATATTACTCACATATTAAATCCAATATTCAATAGCTTTATACGAATATATCTGCTATAATCCAATATACAATTTCCACTATACAATTGCTTTACTGAAGATGTTAGGCATATATTAAAAACACCAGCGTATTATGCTAGATTCTACTAGATAAATAAGATTACAGGGATAGATTATCGTAGTGATAGATTTAAAATGACATTTTTCCTCCTTACTATAAGAGAACACAATAGGCAGTATAGCAAAAGGATAGGTAGGGGAAATATTTTATAGTAGTCTGTAGTGCCTGATGCATGTATTAATCCCTTTATTACTATTTGATATCAACCATCTAGTAGCATGAGACCCTATTATGAGGCATGTTTCCACTTAGTAGCTTGCTTGCATGTCAATAGTACATGCTTGATGATCTTCATCCCCTGCCACACACCTTCGCGTTGGTTTGCAGGGTATCACGTAGATGTCACGTAAATGTCACGTACATGGGATATCAAATATTTCCACCCTGTCTCACCTCCATTAACCTCCAATTCTTATTCGACGCCTCGCGTCGAATAAGAATTACTCCCCCCTCAATCAATACTGTTTTCACCCGCCTCCTACTCCCTTCTCGACAATGAGGTTTCGGAGCCCTGGTATTCCAAATGCTGTCCCCCTTCCCCTGTCGGGAAGAGAGGGCCGAAAAACGGGTTAGGACAGGTAAAATAGAATTCCACGGACAGAGGGCAACCATTGGGTCGAAGGAATAACCGCAAAGGATCGGAAAGCTTCCCAAAGGGAGGCCGGTGAAATTTCTCCGGCGTCGTAGGATTCGTCCTCCATCGAGGGTGGATCAGCGAGCACGTAGCCCAGGGCCCAAATTCTTCTCCCATCCGCACACCTTCCCAACCAATCCCAGCCCTTGTCTCACTCGTCAATTACAGCCGGAAAAATTCTACCCTCCATTGCAAATGCCAACACTAGTCGTATCGACATTCACGAGTACATGTGAAAAAGCGACTTCTACGCCCTAGTTCTCAAGGAATCTAAAACTTAACGTTTTAAAGCAAAACGTGTGACGGCACTACAGGTGGAATTGTAATATATAGGTGGATGGAATACAGGTGAATGTAAAGGTGGAGTTGAATATATAATTGAGATGTTTTCATCAAGTTGAAATAGGAAGGCCGGCTGAATGACTGAAAGGATAAAAGGCGGAAGGTAATGGTAACTACGGGCAAAATAACTTCCTCTTTTCCTATACCTAATGAACACTCCGCAAACCAGCTGGAAGGTTCGTGACAGGGGCTGAATATTTACCGAACAAATTCTACGTCTTCAACATAAACTCAAAGGAAATTGTAAACATCAAGGCTGGTAGGCATGTCGGTAGTGCATGGTCGGACTAGTACTTAACCCGGCCGCATATCTTTATGGTGGCTCGCAGGGTTTTATGTAGATGTATTGCAGTCAAACCTCCCTTAATGGGCACTAGTGGGCGCCTCCTAAAATCGGACAGTTTTTCAATCTCCGGCAGCGGATTATGGAGGATTTCAGAGCGAACACCGTCCAAATAGCGCACATTCTCGGACATCGGACGCGGACATAATGAGAAACAGTTTTTATTCAATAACCTCCATTAACGGACGCACTATGAACTATACAGTAAACCATTCTCTTCCCCTGGAAAACAACTACATTTCTTGAAGTAAGTATGTATTCCGAAGGAACTTTTCCATAAAAAACTTTTTCTTAGCAAATAGGGAGCAACCTGGTTGTCTATCTACGAGTTCCTGCCTGTTTCGTTTTCACTCAATGCTTACTACACTGCTACTTATCTCTTTTCTAAGGTCTAAGGATATAGGTATGAACAAAATGCCTCGTAAGATGTTGGTTTTTTGCCCTAATACTTCTTACTCTACACTAAAAATCCAACCTCCTTTTCTCTGTTTAACCTGCACTCTCGCCTCCATTAAGGGTGAAAAAGACAACTGCCCGTAATCGTACAACCCTTCATATCTAGCGTAGGGATCTGTGGCATGACAGGGTGGTGACAGGGTTTAGGCCTGTGATAGAATGAAAAGGTCAAAAGGAAGAACAAAAAATATACCGGGTATGACTTTATTGGTGGTGACAGGCGTTACTTTATGGAACCGATTCATATTAGAATAAAGACCTATAACTTCGTAATTCCACAAATGCTTTACAGTTTTTGTAAAGTATTGTTATTAATAGTAAATTTATAGGTCTTCAATGTAGTATGTGATTTAACAGATGTAATGTGAAAACAGATGTAATGGTATAACAGGACTTTAAAATATCAAAATACGAATTTTCACTAAGAAAACATACAGTGGAGGCTGAAAACACCTTGATAAAGAGGTATGAGTGGCTGATAGAATGATTTCCAAAACTTAGACAAGTTTTAATCCACATATTTTTGGACTCCTTACACAATTGTAAGGTATTCACGCTATTTACGTAAAATATATCGTTCTATGCCTTTGAACAAGTTCAAATTAACATCTAGCTCGGGCGGAAAGGTAATAACAGCTGGTCGATCAAATTTTACTTCATGAATTTATCTAGATGAGGTTAATTGGATAGAGAAAGGTTTCATCTACATCTATATGTACATAATATCCTGCAAGCCACCATAAAGGTGTGTGGCAGGGGGTGAATTCCCACCAAAAATGCACTACATATCATGCATAAAAAAGGATTAGTATTACTATATTAGCCTAAACTGCACTATTTAAAAAGATAAAAAGAGCAAACTAAGCATGCAAAAATGTGCTGTAGTTGGGTTACCTTCAATTCCTTATACCAACATGCAGCTACCAGTGTAATTATTGCTACACTCGTATTTCATATATTTACCGTTATTCATATCCCTAATTGTACGAGGAAAAAAGGACATTTTAAATCTCTCGGTTCGGTGATCAATTTCTCTAATTTTGTGGTTATGACCTGTCTACCATAGTAAGTTGGGGTCCGCAAAATATTTTTACATCATCACTGAAAATATGGTCTTAGAATTTATTTAAGAGATTAAGTCTTCATGTCTACCTGCGATCTGACAATGATTCCCAATTTAATTCATTTAATAGACTGGTTACGCTAATAAGGTTATCATACCGTCCCTTTACAAATATTGCCGATCTTCGCTGCACACGTTCAAGTTCGTTATTTAGACCGATTTCGTAGGGATCCCATACACTGGCAGCATATTCCAAATGAAGTCTTACAAGGGAAAAGTAGCTGTTTAAGCTGTTTACTTACTTTACTATCTTTAATGGAGAAAACGACTTACGTGTCGGTTACATCCCGCAAGAAAAACAAAAAATGGACAACATCTTCATGGACAACAAAGGTGTTACTTTTCAAATGATATGCATTTTTAGGTACAAGCTACTTTTCAAACAATTGGCACGTTAATAGGTTAAAAACGATGATATCACGCGCCGACCCAGGAAAATTCACTAGTGTGGAAGAGAGAGAGAGGTTCGTCCGATGCCCAATCGCAGGTCTTGTTTACAGTCTTCGAACGGGACTCGGAAGAATCGACGCATTCGTACCCCATCCCTTAGCTCCCCCACCCTCCGTCACCCTTTTCCTCTCGGAGGTCACGGCACACGCTCTGAAGGGGGGCACGGACGTGAATCATAAGTCGATTGTACTGATTAATAGCGGAAGCGAGAATGGAGCCAACTCCCTTATGATTGGGCGCGAGAGGAGGAAAAGAACCAGTTTAGCGGGAAATGGAGGAGGTGGTTGGCGGGATGGGAAAAATATGGGAGGCGATGAAGTAAAGGGGGAGGCTAATTTTTTTGCGTCTCGAGACCCAGTTCCCGTATTCCCGTACCAGTGTATGGGATCCCTACGAAATCGGTCTAAGTAATGAACTTGAACGTGTGCAGCGAAGATCGGCAAGATTTGTAAAGGGACGATACGATAATTATATTAGCGTAACCAGTCTATTAAATGAATTGAAATGGGAATCATTGTCAGATCGCAGGTTGAAATTTAGACTTAATCTCTTCCACAAATTCCAAGGCAATATTTTCAGTGATGATGTTAAAAATATTTTACGAACCCCAACTTACTATGGCAGACTGGACCATAATCATAAAGTTAGAGAAATTGATTGCCGAACTGACCGATTCAAAATGTCCTTTTTCCCTCGCACAATAAGAGATACGAATAACGGTAAATATGTCCTATCGGAGAGTAGCAATGAATAGCATTGGTAGCTGCATGTTGGTATGAGTACTTAAAGCTAACCCTACTAACAGAATGTTTTTGCATGTTTGCTTTGCAATTTCTATCTTTTTTAAATAGTGTAGTTCTGACTACTATATTAATACTATTCCTTTTTTATGCATGATATGTAGTGCATGTTTGGTGAGCAATCACCCCCTGCCACACACCCTTGTGGTGGCTTGCAGGGTATTATGTAGATGTAGATGTAGATGTTCCCTCCCCCTCCGAAGGCGGCGCTCTTGACCCGCTCGCTGCAACTGAGTAAGTGCATTTGGAAGAAGTTAGGCCCCACCTTGAGTATGCAGCCAGTGTATGGGATCCGAATGAATTAGGTTCGATCTGAGAACTAGACAGTGTGCAGCTAGGCTCGTTAAAAGATGTTACGATAGGTTGAGTAGCGTTTCAGAATTAATACAAGAATTAGGGTGGGAGTCATTATCAGAGCGTAGGTTAAGGTAGGTACAGATTAAATCTATAAGAGAAATTTAAATCGGATAGCTTTACTGAAGATGTTAGGCACATATTATAAATACCAGCGTATTATGCTAGAGTCGACCAGATAAATAAGATTAGAGAGATAGTTTGTCGTACTGATAGATTCAAAATGGCATTTTTCCCCCGTAGGTACTATAAGAGAACAGAATAGGCAGCATAGCATAGGCATAGGTAGGGGAAATATTTTAGAGTAGTCTGTAGTGCATGATGAATGCATTAATCCTTTAAATACTATAGATACTAACAATCTAGTTGCATCAGACCCTATAGTTGCTTGTTTGCATGTCGGTAGTGCATGCTTGGTGATCTTCCCCCCCTGCCACACACCCTCGCGGTGGCTTGCAGGGTATTGTGTAGATGTAGATGCATATGTAGATGAAGGGACGACGGAGGCTGGGAGTTTGGCGAAACCTTCGGAATGATCTCATGTGGAAGGGCGTTGTCGCTCGGGCAGTCGGTACTTTCAAAAATGAAAATAAAGACGACGTCACGCATGGATAATGTCGGAACGCGAATGACGATATTTCGATCAATGTGATTAAATATTTTGGGTAAATAAAAGAAAAACAGGAGATGAAAAAGAATCGGAGCGAAGGAAAAGTTAAACGTCGCGCACGATACATACATCAAAGAAACAAGAATAGACAGATAAACAAACAAGACGAACAGTATGTCGTACCGATAGGTTTAAAGTGTCATTTTTCCGCGTACTATAAGAGAGCACAACAGGCAGAATTATCACTAATATTACTAACACATGCATGATCATTTTGACACATGATCTTTCCTGGGGTAAACATATACGTGAAATAATTGGTCAAGCTAATCGTAAACTGGGTTTCATTAAAAGAGCATTGGGTAAATGTGACGATCATGTACGAGAAATAAGCTACTTTTCCCTTGTTAGACCTCATTTGGAATATGCTGCCAGTGTATGGGATCCCTACGAAACCGGTCTAAGTAATGAACTTGAACGTGTGCAGCGAAATTCGGCAAGATTTGTAAAGGGTCAATACGATAATTATATTAGCGTAACCAGTCTATTAAATGAATTGAAATGGGAATCATTGTCAGATCGCAGGTTGAAATTTAGACTTAATCTCTTACACAAATTCCAAGACAATATTTTCAGTGATGATGTTCAAAATATTTTACGAACCCCAACTTACTATGGCAGACAGGACCATAATCATAAAATTAGAGAAATTGATTGCCGAACTGACCGATTCAAAATGTCCTTTTTCCCTCGCACAATTAGAGATACGAATAACGGTAAATATGTCCTATCGGAGAGTGGCAATGAATAGCATTGGTAGCTGCATGTTGGTATGAGTACTTAAAGCTAACCTTACTAACAGAATGTTTTTGCATGTTTTCTTTGCAATTTCTATCTTTTTTAAATAGTGTAGTTCTGACTACTATATTAATACTATTCCTTTTTTATGCATGATATGTAGTGCATGTTTGGTGAGAAATCACCCCCTGCCACACACCCTTGTGGTGGCTTGTAGGGTATTATGTAGATGTAGATAGATGTAGATGATAGGGAGACGCGAAAAAATGCATTTAGGAATTTTTTTTAAAACCAGTAATCAATTCATTAATGTGTATTTATAACGACCAAATTGCACGTAACCCTTATATCTTACATATACATCTACACAATACATTGCGTAGATGTAAATGTAAGGTGTGCAAGCAACTGCAGGGCCACCATAAGGTGTGTGGCAGGGGGTGAATTCACACCAAACATGTATTACATATCATGCATGAAAAGGATTAGTTATTATTTACTAGTCTACACCTCACCATTTAAAAATCTAACATGTTTCCATGAAGAAGCAGCATTGCATTTCATGCATGTAAGTAGTGCATTTTTGGTGATCTTCAACCCCCGCCACACACCCTCGCGGTGTTTCGCATGGTATTACGTAGACGAAGACGGCAGTGCAAAATTGACCCAGAAAATCACCCTCCAATTTCGTTGACAAAGTCAAAGACCTCTCCATTGCAAAACACTTTCAAACAAGATGCCGTTTTAACTGCCTTGTGCAACGTATTCAACATCTCGATTGCCAATGGTTTCTGCAGGAATGGTAAAAATTCAGATTTACCTGAGTTATACCCATGACTATTCGTACGGTAATTCCGAGGAATGAGCTTTAAGTTCTACACCTCATTATTGTTCCCTTTAAGCACATAAAATGATAAAAGTCTCCGTCTTACAAAGGAATTGTCTTCTACTTTCTGAGTTTTTTTCTTTTTCGAAGAAAGAAATAAATTACAAATCAATCGCGGAATATCGCTTAAGACAGCATAGTTGTCTTGAATTAGGTTTGATCACAGAACTACACAGTATGTAGCTAGAGTAGCTAGGTGTTTTAAAAGATGTTACGATAGATGTTGGTGACATTAGAGATAAGAAATCAATAAAATCGATGGTCGGCAAGTTTACTTGGTGGAATTTAGACATAGTAAAAATAAAAGATAGAGGGCATGGAGAATGATAATAACATTTGTGCTCGCAAAAGCTGCTCATTGTGAATTTTCTTAATTCAGTATTTTCTTCTTTTGCTGACGCAATTTTTCTTATGATACCTTTAGTAGTTCAACTTCCTTCTTCCACACCGATTATCAAGCAAGTACAACGTGCTTAAAAAAAGTATGATCTCACAGGAAATTAAAAAATTCAATGCTTATGGCCAAATTTCCTTACTATACGGCAATAAACTCGCAGTATTATAATGATACATTTCATTTGAACCTGATGGTACTTGGGATAATAGCCTAGGCAATATTCCTTCCTTCACGGCTCATTAAATTACAGCTATCTTCTCACATCAAGTGGAGGAGATTACTACATTGTGGAATTATTGAAGTTTTTAAATTATGGCTATGATACATTGCCTGATTTCCAAGTGCATGTTGAAGAATCGGAGAATAACGAGCGGAACATTAGGATAATGACAGAAGAAGGCATCATGTACATCTACATCTTCGCGATACCATGCAAGGCACCGCGAGGGTTTGTGGCATGGGGGGAGGGATGGGTAAGTTAAAGTGGCGTGGCAGAAATTCAATTCATAATGCTTCCTAATTCCGCGGTAACTGACACGAAAAAGTCAATGCTATCTGAAATTTTGTCCTTTCACGACAACTATATCAACCATTCATGTGGAAACTTACATAGTAAGATTCTTGGTGAAAAATAAGTCAAAGTTACATGCAAAAGTAAAAGGGAAAAAACTGACACAGATAGAGAAATAAAGTTACCTTTTAGGATAGGATTTTGAATGAAGGTATGAGTAGTTTCAAAAAGTCTGGAGAGAACTGCACGACTTCAAGTGATTTTTACCTGCACACTTGTTACAGGTATTGAATAATATGTAAGAGAGGAGTTTGATGTTGAGCGTGGCGTTGTGCGATTGTGAAACGCATAATTTGGGTAATGAGGGCAAACAGAAATCATTATCACTTGAGATTGAGGGGATTGATTGTCAAAAAGCTAGTCAAATAACGTGATACTCGTAGCAAGGAAGGCTATAAAATTGGAAGACGGAATTATAAGGAGGAAAAGGTGGATAAACAAAGCAATTAAATGAGGAGGATATTTCTTTAAGGCCTCTATAGAGGATGTAATTCTATAGAGGGAGGAAAAGAGATAGGAAACGTAGAGAGACGAGAGGATAGTCTGCTTTGGATGGATTGAAGGAGAGTCAAAGATTGGAAAAAGGAAGATAGAACGAAGAGTGAACAAATAATTAATGAGCGTCAGAAAATGATCGTTCAAAGAAGGAAACGTAGATAAGGGGTTCATGAAATTCCAGCAATACGTACCAATAAAATACCCCAATATTTTATGGCTTGAAAACTTTCTCTTTTGCTTTTGCTGCAGTAAGATCAGGCGAATCAAATTGATTGTGAAGGGATTAGAACGAAAACCTTTACAGTCCCGAATGCTATTGTCATCAATATCCTGTGATACCAATACCTAACTTCTTTTCATGTAGTATAATCATCGTGTCTCTTAATTTGCATGCCAGTAGTGCATATATGGTGATTCTCACTCGCTGCCATACACCCTAGCGGTGGTTTGCTGGTCATTACGTAGATGTACATCTACATCTACATAATACCCGTGCAAGCCACCACAAGGGTGTGTGGCAGGGGGTGATTGCTCACCAAACATGCACTACATATCATGCATAAAAAAGGAATAGTATTAATATAGTAGTCAGAACTACACTATTTAAAAAAGATAGAAATTGCAAAGAAAACATGCAAATACATTCTGTTAGTAGGGTTAGCTTTAAGTACTCATACCAACATGCAGCTACCAATGCTATTCATTGCTACTCTCCGATAGGACATATTTACCGTTATTCGTATCTCTTATTGTGCGAGGGAAAAAGGACATTTTGAATAGGTCAGTTCGGCAATCAATTTCTCTAACTTTATGATTATGGTCCAGTCTGCCATAGTAAGTTGGGGTTCGTAAAATATTTTTAACATCATCAATGAAAATATTGCCTTGGAATTTGTGGAAGAGATTAAGTCTAAATTTCAATGATGATGCTCGCCGTTAAATATTATGTAGAATACCGGGCAGGTGTTTACCGTTACTATCCTAGTTTGAGGAATGGATGCGAGGTTTATTTACCGGTCTTCTGTTTTTAAAGTCATGATGCCGGCTAGTTTTAAGTAGGACAAGGAGGCTCATGAAAAATGATAGTACGTCCCTAATCTCAACCTAAGATAATGACAGGTTGCTTGTTTTAGTATCATGAAAGGCCACTTAATAATTTAACGAACCGCTTGCTCGAGCGATTTTACGGCATCGCCTGTTTGTACTCCATATTGCTTGACTTGGCCGCTTTCAAAGTGAAGTGCTACTGTCATACCCCTGGAATGCTCGTCCAGGCCCGCTTTCCCGTCCTGGAGGTCGGTGCCTTCATCTCATTAGACTTTTGAGGTCGTCATTTTCCAAAGAAATACTGATGCGTTGAATTTAGGCCGTCCAGCTATCGTCTAGTCTCGGGTGATGAAGCAACCGAAAGTTCTACTTAGGAAGAGAGACTGGCCGGAGAAAAAATTACCCCTCTTTTCAAGGGATAACAAAAGAAATCACTAACATATACCGTAAATGGGATCGATTCCACTAGGTCAAGGGTGAATAGTATTTACCTCCTAAGAACCCCCGGGTTCATTCAAGTGGTGTTCAACGCCGTAGTAGCATAAGTCGATTTATTTAACCTCTAAGATCTCCATTTGAGGTTAAAAATATTCATTTTTTCATATATCTTGAAGAATATTTATTTATTAATCAGCATCAATTTGTTCCCTTCAAAGTAATCCACCTCAGAAATAATACACTTGTGCCAGCATTTTTTTCCAATTTTGGAAGTAGTTCTGGAACTTACTTATCGGTATAAGGTTCAGTTCTTTCAGCGATTCTATTTTTATCTCATCAATTTTGGCAAAACGTCGTCCTTTTATGGTTCTCTTCAGCCTCGGCAATAGAATGATGTAACAGGAGGCCATGTATGACGAATATGGTGGCTGAGGCAGAGTAATGGTTTGTTTTTTTATCAAAAAATCACGAAAAAGCAATGAGGTGTCAGCGGAAGCATTGCTGTGGTGAAATTTCCACAAGTTGTTTCGCCAACATTCTGAGCATTTTCGTCGGATTGCTTCACGCAAACAGCGCATTACTTCCAGGTAGTGTTTTTATTGATCGTACGACCATATGACAGGAACTCATGATGTATTACGCCATTGAAATCGAATAAAACAGTGAGAAGTTATACCCGTTATTCTTTGACCACACCACGTATATCCATGTCTTCCTCGTATCTATAACTATTGGCTACCTAGCAAGCTACAACGAAGGTTTATGGCAGGGGGCATTTTTTAGATCAGTTGCCATCTTTTGATGCTAGCTGAATTTTGAGATTACTCGCAGTTTTAGTGGAAGATGTCAATATAATTTTTCAAGGAAGCATCTAAACGAATCGGGGAAAAATTAGAATAGAAGGAGCATATAAAATATTGCAGTGATTTTATTAGTAATGATGGGATTTCAAGTACCTCTTCTTTTTTCCTCCTTCTTCCATTGTATTTAATTTATTTTTGGATATAGTCCTCCCGAAGACGGTGAAATTTTCATTAAGGAATTCTCATGAGCTCTTAGACGTTGGAGACGAGGGAATTGACTCCACCAATCTCGACTGTGGGCAAAAAGTGTGGGAGAAGGGGAAATTTGAGGCGTGCTTTCTGGCTTGAGAGTCACCAGTATGACTGGAATGGTTTGCCATACATAGGTACTTATCTGCATACTCGACGTCGTGTATGAATCGCAGCCCGAGCAGTAGACTGAGCAGGGTAGGATACGAGACCCCGATTTTAGTGGTCGCGCAACTCGGATTTAATTCATTCGCTCTGTTGGTTATTTCGCTGACGAAACGTACGAAATCCCCATTCCGAAACATTGGCGGGTGACTTAATCGCGATGAAAAACCCAAAGGAAGTGCTGAGTAACTACAACCAGATAGGCCATCTATTCTCGGGAGTTCTTAACGCAACTGGAAATTAAACTCTCCTAACTCCGGTTATGGAATATTTCATCATTATAATTGTAGTTCATTCACCTTGATGTCTTAGAATATATGAAGGATTCCATGAGTACTAAGTTGGCATAACTCAACCGCGCTAAAATTTAAGTTTCAAACACAATGATTTGACAATGCCTTGGTGAGAAGGAATTTTCGAGCTTCAATTGCATCCATAATAATGAGATCCTGTGAGAAATTCGATGTAATAATATTGGAATATAAGTGTCAATGTCGTCATTTGTACAAGAACTACATTGGCCATGAAATTGTAAACAGCTTCTATTTCCTAAATTTATATTTTCACGTAAATGAAATGATTATTGAAAGTGGAAAGGTTAAGGTAAAGATTACATTTCCAATTGAACTTTAAGCTCCTCTCATTATTTTTACCGAAGACTCCTCTTTTTTGCGTTAACAGTTACATCACATAAAGGCGATAAAAGCATTATCAGCATAGACTCAATTTTACATTAAGATTAACGACTACATTCCCCTTACATGAACAGCAGATGTAGCTTGACATTTTTCTAACACTTTCAACTGTGAACATTATTTTGACTGTTTTGACTGGCTGCTTGCTAAACAATATTTATTCTGCACCTACATAATACATTATTGCACCTACCATAATTCACTTGTCTATTTATATACTATTAAATATACATACTGCTATTCATAGTCGTAACTTTACGAGGGAAGTATGATATTTTGAATCAGTCGGTTCGACAATCCATTTCTCTATAATTTTATGAACATGGTCCAGCCTACCAAAGTAATGCCATACACACCCTCGCGGTGGCTTACAGGGTGTTGCGTAGATGTAGAAGGAAGTTGGAGTTCGCAATATATTTTTAACGTCTTCAGTGAAAATATTGTCTTGCAGGAATTCAGTTAAGAGATTAAAACGATTACTAACCACGAGTGCTTGAGAAATTTATTCATGCACGCTCCGTGTAATCCCCGGAAATGTAAGAAATTCCGTAGTATGTGGAGTCGTCACTGGACTTTGGACGGGAAGCTGGTGCCACACAATCAGCCGGTACCTGACCACTTGATACCCTTCTCCGGGAAAGCTTTCAGCCGCGAGGACCTTAGCCTTTCGGCTGTTGCATTTCCGTCTTCACAAAAAGTGGCCGAAGAGAAAGTGGGGTGAGCAAACTCTAAACGAGTAAGAAGATTACAACTTTGTAATTTTCTTACTCGCTTCTTCACACTACTCATTCCAGTTCTGGAATATCTTTGAAAGG
This sequence comes from Platycnemis pennipes, assembly GCA_933228895.1. Lineage (NCBI taxonomy): Eukaryota > Metazoa > Arthropoda > Insecta > Odonata > Platycnemididae > Platycnemis > Platycnemis pennipes. The sequence continues at coordinate 117,137,129 of OW121854.1, read as the reverse complement.
GTTTGCCGCTATCTATCAGTAAGACTCAATCTCTTAACTAAATTCCATGACAATATATTCACTGATATCATTATAAATATTTTCTGAACACCAACTTACTATGTTAGACTGGAACATAATCCGAAAATTATAGAAATTGATTGCTAGAATTTTAGATCCAAAATGTCCTATTTCCATCGTCCATTGTACAATTAAGACTATGAATAGCTGTAAACATATCTATTAGCATAAACACAGGCGTATCAATGGATGGCATAGGTCGTGCATGTTGCAATAAGGACTTACCTTAAGGACGCACCATACAGCATGTTTGTGCATGCTCGCTTTGCTATATTTTAAAATTATTAATTAAATATCATTATTTGCATTTTTTTAAACTATAAGTTTTTAGACTAGAATAAAATTACTTATCCACATCTACATATTACCCTGCAAGCCACCATAAAGGTGTGTAGCAGGGGGTGAATTCACACCAAAAATTGATTGCATATCATGCATAAAGAAGGATTAGTAATAATATTCTATACTAAACCTCACAATTTAAAAAAGATAAAAATAGCAAAGCAAGGAAAATAAAAATCGAAATGTTCACAGATGACGTTAGATATATATTCAAAACCTCTGCGTATTGCGCTAGGTAAACAGATTAAGAAGATTAGAGAGATAGGTTGTCGTTTCGATACATTTAAAATGTCAGTTTTACCGTACATTATAAGAGGGCACAATATAGGCAGTGTAGTAAAGGCATAGGTAGGTGAAATATAGTTAGTCAGTAGTGGTTAAGCGGTGTTGCAATAGGTTTAGTAGTGTGTCAGAATTAACACAAAAATCAGGGTGGGAATCATTATCAGAGCGTAGGTTAAAGTATAGATTAAAACTATTAGAGAAATTTATATCGGATAGCTTTACTGAAGAAGTTGGGCACATATTAAAAACACCAGCGTATTATGCTAGATTCGACCAGATACATAAGATTAGAGAGATAGATTGTCGTTTTGATAGATTCAAAATGTCATTTTTCGTACTGTAATGAACACAATAGGTAGCATAGCAAGGGATAGGTAGGGGAAATATTTTAGAGTAGCCTTTAGTGCATGATGCATGTATTAATCCCTTAAATACTACAGATACTAACAATCTAGTTGAATGAGACCCTTAAGTAGCATATTTGCATGTCAATAGTTCATGCTTGGTGATCTTCACCCCCTGCCACAAACCCTTGCGGTGGCTTGCAGGGTATCGCGTGGATGTAGTGCATCATGCATGTAATAAAAACTATTGATTCCTTTCCTATTATGTAGATCCCAACCATTTAGCTGCATGTGACCCTATTATCTAGCATGTCTACATTAGTAGCCTCTTTGCTTAGTTCATGTTTGGTGATCTTCACCACCTGCCACACACCCTATTGGTTGCTCGCAGGGTAATACGTAGATGTAGATTAGAAATCGTGACTTGAGGGAATCATATCCAGCTTTATTTTCGGTCCTGTGCAGCGCCTTCCTTCAGCAAAATGTTTCGGTGGCCTAGGGTGAGTGCAAATCTACGCAATGGATGGAGTTCCTTTTCCTCGTGGAAGGCCGGTGACGCCAAAACACCCGATAGGAGGGACCACGTCTTTCCCTTGGGTCCCTAGTCGACGAAGGCCGACAGGATCAACGACCACTTGGGGCCCTCGAGGTGGAGAGGAGGCGTTCGGGGCACTAACTTTGGGTACTCCGTGGGAGGACGCGTTTTAACGCCTCGTCCTCTGCAATTTGCCCTCTTGAGTTCTGGAAAAAAATAACATTTCACGTTGCCAACGTTTTCCTTATGATCATCTGTATCTTCTGGCCTAACAACACAACAAAAAGTTGCGTTTCTGAATGGTGGGCAGATACTGATTTGAGGTCGTGGATTCCAATCCTGGTGGGTTGTATTTGAAACCGTCGGGACTATCTCGAATAGGTAACCAACGAGTCACGTGATATAAACACGAATGGTTCGCAAATTGGATATGTTAAAACCACTGATTACCACCTCATTCATTGTTTACACTTGTGTTTTATCTCATCTGGTAGCTCTATAGTCGAGACAAATGAGAAAAACCTAAGTGAAAACAATAAAAGACATTATAACGAGCGGTTTTTAAACAACACGTATGTGAATTATTCGTGCTTACACCACGTGACTCCTTGGTTACCTATTCGAGATAATTCAGACGGTTTCAAACACAACCCCCCCTGGAGACGTTCTTAAGATGCGTCCAGCCAAGCCGCAAGACAGTATTTTCCTGGGTACCAGGATCTTTCCTTAAAACCACAGGTGGCACACGGAAATGAACCCCCCTAACTATAATTCGCGAATTTTAAAATTACCAAGAGTGGGAGAAAAGAGAGGCATGCTGAAAACTCTAAAAGAGAAGACGGAAAAACTTAATTGGCTATATTTTAAGACACTCGTCGAGGGAATAGTGAGGGGGACGAATGGAAAGAAATTATGTTAACATGAAGAGGTTGGCCGATAGAAGAATCGAGAGGAGGGCTCCGTAAAACCTACCCAAGGATTACTGACCATTGATGATGATGAAGCTGTGAAGGAGAATGAAATGTGAAGGACGGAAATGTGAACGAATGAAGAGGTGCTGAACAGGTTCGGGAAGAGAGAAGATTTCTAGCAGAAATTACGAGACGGCGGAGTGCTTGGGACTCAGGGACTGACAGACGGAACTGACAGATTCAAAATGTCCTTTTTTCCTCGTGCAATTAGGGATATGAATAGCGGTAAATGTGTCCAATACGAGAGTATCAATGAATAGCACAGGTAGCTGCATGTTGGTATATGGACTTGAAGCTAACCCAAATAACAGCATGTTTTTGCATGCTTACTTTTCTATTTCCATCTTTTTTAAATAGTGAAGTTCAGACTAGTATATTATTATTAATCCTTTTTATGCATGATATATAGAGCATGTTTGGTGAGATTCCACCCCCTGCCACATTTATTTATGGCGGCTTGCAGGATATTATGTAGATGCACATGTAGATGAAGCATAATATATTCCCTTGTAGATGCATAATAAGTAAATGCGGAGACACCACGGCGTAGAAAATTCGGGCAACACTCCAAAACATATTCCAGTGGCCGTGGGGCAGCTCACTCCATCGCCGTCTTCCCGAAACACAGGCGAGAGTGGGGGGTGGGACGGCTCCGCCTTCTCCTCCTCCTCCCGAGCAAGTCGCAGCAGGTCGACGGGCCGCCGGAGGGCGTGGGTGGATGAACTCGGCCCCGACACACAAGGATCTTGAAGACCTTGGCCCTGCCCTGAAGGATGCGCGCTTCCATTCGAGACAATTCGACGAGAAGATGATCCCCTAATGAGCGAGCACCTGTACCATCCATTGTTCCGGATTGCACGTGCCGCGCTGACTTCAAGGCCCCCAAGGAAGATGATGCCGTAGCTTTTTTCTTCCCGGTTTCTACATCTACATCTACATAATACCCTGCAAGCCACCACAAGGGTGTGTGGCAGGGGGTGATTGCTCACCAAACATGCACTACATATCATGCATAAAAAAGGAATAGTATTAATATAGTAGTCAGAACTACACTATTTAAAAAATATAGAAATTGCAAGGGAAACATGCAAAAACATTCTGTTAGTAGGGTTAGCTTTAAGTACTCATACCAACATGCAGCTACCAATGCTATTCATTGCTACTCTCCGATAGGACATATTTACCGTTATTCGTATCTCTAATTGTGCGAGGGAAAAAGGACATTTTGAATCGGTCAGTTCGGCAATCAATTTCTCTAACTTTATGATTATGGTCCAGTCTGCCATAGTAAGTTGGGGTTCGTAAAATATTTTTAACATCATCACTGAAAATATTGCCTTGGAATTTGTGTAAGAGATTAAGTCTAAATTTCAACCTGTGATCTGACAATGATTCCCATTTCAATTCATTTAATAGACTGGTTACGCTAATATAATTATCGTATCGTCCCTTTACAAATCTTGCCGATCTTCGCTGCACACGTTCGAGTTCGTTATTTAGACCGATTTCGTAGGGATCCCATACACTGGCAGCATATTCCAAATGAGGTCTTACAAGGGAAAAGTAGCTGATTTCTCGTACATGATCGTCACATTTACCCAGTACTCTTTTGACGAATCCCAGTTTACGATTCGCTTGCCCCATTATTTCACGAATGTGTTTACCCCAGGAAAGATCATTTGTCAGTCTTATTCCAAGATATTTAATGGATTCCACGTTTGTTAATTCATTATTACTTATTTTGTAAGTGGTAGGAGGAGAGCTATTCTTTTTCTAAAAATTCATTACAAGACATTTCTTCAAGTTTAATTCTAACTGCCATGTATCACACCAAGTTTCAATTGCTTGTAGGTCAATATTTAAGTATTCTTTATCGTTCGGGCATAGAATTTCCCTGTACACTACTGCGTCATCGGCAAATAGACGAAGCTTACTTTTTACCACCTTTTGGATATCATTAATATACAAAAGGAATAGGAGTGGACCTATCACACTACCTTGTGGGACACCCGAAGTGACTTTAATTGCCGGTGAGGAAACACCGTCCAAAACAACCCTTTGAACCCGATCATGCAGAAAATCATTTAATATATATATTTCGGTTTATATATATTTCGTACTGCGATAAACACGACGTGGGACAGGAGGGCAAATTTACTGCTCTTTATCCAAATCGGGAGGAGATGGAATGTAATACATCATTAATTCTTCGTTGAAGCTTTCGCGGTTCATAGTGATGATTAAAGTAACTTTTCGGGTGTTACCGCGTACTCAGGTTAGCCTGACGTTTCGCGACCCCTGCTGGTCGCTTCTTCTGAGGGAATGATCAGTCCCTTAGAAGAAGCGACCAGAAGGGGTCAAGAAACGTCAGGCTAACCTGAGTACGCGGTAACACCCGAAAGGTTACTGTAATATATCATTGTTTGAGGCTGTCAGATTTGGTGTCTTCCACTTAGGATACAATTTTTTAACAATTTTTTCTACCTCTCATATTAAAGAGGTGAGCTGCGAGTGGGCTTTGCTCATGACACATTTCACGCGTAATAAGGGTCAGTAATAAACCTCAATGAAGTTAGTATGGGAAATTTAAGTTAGCTACTGTAAATATTTTATAGCATATATGTATGCCTGAAAGATGCAAAGTGTAAATTAGTTGTCTTTCACATGAGTGATGAAATATGAGAACTCTTGAATGAGAAGATGCAACCTAAATTAATTTTCCGTTAAAGATGCAACATATGTCAAGTTACGTAATGTATCTCTCCAATTGAGCATCACGAAGCACTATTCAGCTACCTTCCGAGTCCTAAATTCTTGATGCAGCTTGCTTTCATTACAGAGAAAAAGCTGAAGATTGAACTTTGACTGAGAAGAGATTTCTGGCAAAAAAACACGCCCATCGTCAATTAAAACTTCCTGATTTTTTTTCCTTTTAACATCTGAAAGGGAGACAAGATTTACGACCACAGATATCCTCAAGCAAAGGAATCCAACCCCGTGCATGTTTTTGCAGGACTCTTGAGAGTACCTGGCCTCCTCACACCCCGCCTTCAACACAGGGAGCATCTCCCAAGACTCCCCTTCCACCCGCCACAGCAATCTTTCTTCGCCGCCCATCATTCCCCATCCCAAGACGTCTTCCCACAAAGGTGCCACCCACAAGTTCATCTCCCGAAAACCAGCCCAGGGCCTCTTGGGTCCCTCTCCTCCCCCACCAGGACCATAAGTCCCTTTGTTTACGTTGACAACCATACGCTCTCAAATTCTCCAGGACTCGGGATGGGACGAGTCTAAGAAGGGAGACTTTCTGACTCCTCCTTCCTCAGTGATGGAGTGGCACAAGACACAGCGAGAGGTCTCTCTGGCGTACGGAGCAAAGTTCTGCTCTCTCCCATTCGTCTCAAGAGTGGAGGGAGCTGGGACACGAGAACTAGCAGAAGGAACGATAAACAATAAATACGAAAACCACCGAGGAAGGGCTCTGCGCCTGCGGTGAAGTCCCCTCATTGACGGACGTCTGTGCTCGACTTTGTTGCCTGTTGTATAAACTTAGCAAGTCCCTAACAGCAATGTCCAGCGTGGATAGCGAAAGCATACTAGCATAGCTGTAATTACAGTTGTTTATGACCAATTGGAGTAATTTATTCCCACGAAACTAGCATTTACATCTATATCTACGCAAAACCCTGCAAGCCACCGCGAGGGTGTGTAGCATTAATACCTCTTATCCCTCATAATCTTATTCTTAAGCTTAATGTCCTTCCCAATTTTTCACATTGATTAGCAAGTTAATTAGACACGCTGAAGACACGGCGACTACATTCAACGAGATTTATTCGTACACTGAAACCAAAATTTACACTGAATGCCAGACATTATCAGAGTGAATTTAACGGACTGAATTTGTTACCAAGCAACGATCTAATCACTTCTTTCTGAAAAAAATCCTGCCTTCTTTCCTACACATCCTCGGGAGGAAGAAATACAGAGAATTGTGATAAAGTACCAAAAACGCCGATAAACTATAAATACAAAATCCTCCTGTAATCGAGGCAAGGCTCTCAGAGTACGCACTCGGATTCGTCGCTTCGTGCGAATCCCTGCAAACATTTTTACTCGGTCCCCCTTTGCACAAACAACCGTGCAGAATACTGCGTAACGTACGAAAGACTCGTTTGCCGCTTTGCTGCGATAATTTCCCACCATCAATCGGCCCCGGTCGAAGGATTTACCGATGTCCTTTTCATTTACCTACGCCTAGTGCATGTGTACTGGGGTAATTGAGGATTCCAGAGTTTGTCTGTCCAATCTAAATCACTGGAAGAAGCTTGCGCATCCTTTGATATGCATAAGAGATAGGTAGCCAACGAGTTCCTCAGACAAATTTAAGGAAATAAGCAGTTATCTATGAATTTTACGAGCAGAAGTTTAGAGAATGTCGTTGCCATGTATTTTATATCTTCCATTCCTCGTATAATTGAAATTAAGACTTAATCTCTTAAACAAATTCCAAGACCATATATTCAGTGATGATGTTAAAAATATTTTGCGGACCCCAACTTACTATGGTAGACTGATTAGAAATAGATTGCCGAACTGACAGATTCAGCACAGACAGGTTTAGTGCAGCGAAGATCGGCAAGATTTGTAAAGGGAAGATACGATAATTATATTAGCGTAACCAGTCTATTAAATGAATTGAAATGGGAATCATTGTCAGATCGCAGGTTGAAATTTAGACTTAATCTCTTACACAAATTCCAAGTGATGATGTTAAAAATATTTTACGAACCCCAACTTACTATGGCAGACTGGACCATAATCATAAAATTAGAGAAATTGATTGCCGAACTGACCGATTCAAAATGTCCTTTTTCCCTCGCACAATTAGAGATACGAATAACGGTAAATATGTCCTATCGGAGAGTAGCAATGAATAGCATTGGTAGCTGCATGTTGGTATGAGTACTTAAAGCTAACCCTACTAACAGAATGTTTTTGCATGTTTTCTTTGCAATTTCTATCTTTTTTAAATAGTGTAACTACAATAGTATACAATACTTACAAAACTGACTACTATATTAATACTATTCCTTTTTTATGCATGATATGTAGTGCATGTTTGGTGAGCAATCACCCCCTGCCACACACCCTTGTGGTGGCATGCAGGATATTATGTAGATGTAGATTCAAAATGTCCTTTTTTCCTTGTACTATTAGGGATATGAATAACGGTAAATATATCCAGTACGAGTGTAGCAATGGATAACATAGGTAGCTGCATGTTAGTATATGGACTTATAGCTATCCCAACTAACGGCATGTTTTTGCATGTATTTTTTGCTATTTTTATCTTTTTTTTAAATAGCGTAGTTTTGAACAGTACCTATATAAGTACTAATCCTTTTTTATGCATGATATGTAGTGCATGTTTGGTGAGAGTTCACCGCCTGCCACACACCTTTATGGTGGCTTGCAGGGTATTATGTAGATGTAGATGTATAATAATGCTACCGTGAGAGACACCGTGAAGACTGTACAGAGAGTAGTATATAAAAGCAGATCATTCAAGACGCTGCGGCAGGCTTAGATTTAATGTACAAAGGCAGTTTTGTTAGTAGTGCGTCTGTAACAATGTCACAACTTACTAACCTTCCCAGAAGTTTTCCTTACATGCTCCTATTTCAGCATCTAGATGCAATCGTGAATAATTAGCATTATTTTGATGCTTTTCTTTAATGTTGAGATCACATATTTTAGCCATCACAGGGAAAATATTTACTTTTGTTCGATATTCTCACCAATATACCGGCGTTAAAACCAACGTCTCTCAGACACAGTACAAGTAAAGAGCCTCATTTGGCTCATGCAAATTAAACGGCGAAAAATACCTCAGGGTTAATTCAGTCAGTTAAGTGCGACGTGCTAATTATTCCTGCCTCCCCAACTCCTCTCTCCCTCAAACGTTGTAAGGCACTACATCATTTCCTTTTTATTTCAGCTACGTATTTATCAACGGTCCCTTTCGCTGGGCCTTCTATTTTCATTCGCAATGCGTCCATACCGAATCATATGACGCGAAATCCATTTCGTTATTTTTCTTTCCGGAGAGCACCATGTGGCCTTTGTCTCTTCTAATGGACATGGAGTGTGGTTTTGTTCTTATTCAAGACCTAGGCTCCCGGAAAAGACAGCGGGACAAGACTCGAAGCTTTGGAGATATGGAGAAGGGTGGTAAAATTTTAGAGTATAAAAAAGGAAATGGAAAAGTAAATTAGGAATATCATTGGATATTTAGAGATTAATTTAGATATCATTTAGAATATAAATGAAAATATTTAGGGGAAATGGATGAAAATAACAAGGAGAACAAGTGGCAAGAGGAGAAAAGTAACAAGCAGGCAGTTAAGAAAAGGAGATATTACCGGCCGCTATTGAAGATAAGCTGGATAAACAAGGAAGAGGAAGGAAAAGCAAAATTATTAGTTTACATAGCATGAAGAAAGGTAAAAATTATATTAATCTGAAGAGATAAATTGCGTAGGGAAGAAGCCGATAAGTGAAAGCAATGCTATGAAGAGTGGGGAGACACCATCCAACTTACTGTAACCGGTGGAAAACTATCATTAACATATCAACAAACCTGGCATTCACCCCTTTACTAATTTCTCAGCCTCTCTCAGATCAATTCAAATTTATGCAACCGAAAACTTAGCGATGACAGGATAAGCTCGAAAAGAGCTCTTGCGCTAAGACAAACTACGTTGTGGCTGGCTCACCGTGATTAAAATTAACGGAGACAAGTAACTTGGGGGAAAATTTTTTGAACCACACAACAGCGGAAAACACAAGAGCTTTAAAGGAGCCTGCAGACGGATCTAGGGCCGGGAGTGCCCCCGAAGGCCAGCGAGGGCCAATCATCCAATTCTCCAATCACGATCGCTAAGGTGATCTGCATCATTTTTAGAAAGCGTGTCCAAGCGAAGGATAGAGGGAGCACATCAGAAGTTGCGAGGCAGCGTGGGAACATTCACGCCTATAATGCTCTCGTCGTGAGTCCATTTAAACTCTTTCCCGTTTCGGGAGCCCCCCCCCCCCCCTCCTCCTCTCGAGTGCATGCAAATGAGCCAGCCCTCCGGACGCGAACAGAGTTGCACATTTTTTCCGCTCTCTTGAGCACATACACCGACGAGGAATAGACTCCACCCCCCCCATTCCCCGACCGACGTAAAATGGAACGAATAAACACATATAATACGAATCGAATCGTTACTGTGCGCGGGGAATCAAAGGGTTTTTTCCCCCGAAAACACCGACTACTCTGCTGCCGTGCTTCCGGTCCGAAGAGGGCAGCTTCCGGGACAGCCCATCCCACTCCCCGCGGCGCTAAACAAATCTTTCGATCGTCATCGCCCGGGGAAAAAAATAACGATGGACGAGAGATAGAGGCTTCAGTTGGATACGTAAAAAAAGGGGGAACGCCCCGCTGGGTCCTCCAGAGTCTCCGGCCCTGGAAACCACTTTTGTGCACCTTTTCGTTGCGATCCAATTTCATTGTGATCTTGTGTTCGGATTCCTCGATGCGCGATCGTTAGAGTGGTGGGACAGGAGAAGGGCAAGAGGAGAAGAGAATGGCTGTGCGAGTTGAAGGCCATGTAAACCACGGGAGATTAGTTCGCAAGGCTGAGTGAGAGCCTTCGCTCTAGAAAGAGCCTCTACGCTCGTTACATCTTTCCAAGGGGACGAAAGGAGCAAGTTGGAGTGTGGCTCTCCTCGAACGACGACCGCCGAATGAAAAAGCCGTTATCGCTAGAATGGAATGACGGCTGCTACATATTCCTCGTCATGTCAGCATCGGATGAACCAAGTATTTAAAAGCGTTGGTAAAAAGAAGTCCATTATCGTGTGTAATATACTGAGAAGGAAAAATATAGGAAGGATTAAAATTGAATTTTTGGTTGGAGTGAAAGACGCAGGTATTCTGAATTGATGAGAGAAACAGAGTAATGAAATATATACTCAATAGGTGTTTATTACTATGTAGATACCTACCATCTAGCTAGTACGTGACTCTATCATCTAACATGATTCCATGTAGTAGTAGGATTTTAGCTCATAGCTACATGTAATAGTGAATGTTTGGTGATTTTCACCCCCTGCCACACACCCTCACGGTGGCTCGCATGGTATTGCGTAGATGCACATGTAGATGGAGGTGCAAAAGAGGGTTGTAGCAGCCGATGTGAAACCTGCCCGGACCGATTAAACACTACGATATGAAGGTAGTTTTAAATGTTAGACACACAGGGGAAGGTACACTGATCAAAGAACTCGGACATAATAATTAAAAACGACATGAAATCACTCACAACCGATACAAAATTAAAACTTCTTTTTACTTACTTCACACAAAAGTATGGGAAACACGAAAATTAATTCTAATAGCTGTGCAATGCATCACTATTATTAAAATACGACCGCCAGGAATTCTATCGAAGATAATGGATATTTAATCGCCATAACTCTAGAGAATTGAATCTATTCTTCTAACACGCATAAATTAGTCATAGTGCGATGGAATACATTCGAGGATATTTTAGGTAAAATTTTGGAGGATAACTCAGGGAAGAATAGGAGGTTTATGGAAGAGGTAAGGAATAGATATGCACGAAACTTATGGGCAGATGTACCTTCCTCGCATGGATCCCATATAATAGCGACATATTAAACATGAGGCCTGGCAAGTGTAAAATAGCTTCTTTCTCGTACTTTCTCATCGCATTTGCCTAGAACCGTTTTTACGAATCCTAATATACGGTTTGCTGTACTAGTTATTTCCCTGATGTGTTTTCCCCATGACATATCTTCAGTTACGGTTTCGCCAAATTTAATAGATTCTACGGTAGATATATTACTTTCTTTGATATAATATTTATTCTATTAAAAGCTATTCTTTTTCCAAAAGTTCACTATCCCACATTCCTAAAAATTGATTCTGGCTTCCAACTATCCTTATTCCTAATATTCCTATAGAGTACTGTATCATCGGCGAAAGGCCGGAGCTTGCTATTTTTAACTACTATATTGAAGTCATTTACGTAAAGAAGAAATAAATTTGGGCCAATCATGCTTCCCGGGGGAACACCCGAAGCCTAGTTGCATGTCAAAAGTGCATGCTTGGTGATCTTCACCCCCTGCCACGCCCTCGCGGTGGCTTGCTGGGTATCGCGTAGATTTAAATGTACCTAATAGAAGCGGACCTTGTATGTCTTGGTAGAGATGGGAATATAACGTTAACGGAAAAAAGGAATATCTAATTAAATAAGTATTTTATATGAGAATAACGAAATGAAGCTTGAGTATGCGGAGCAAAATAATTCTTACATATTTTGACTAACTAGGATTCCACTCTTCAAGCCATGTCTAATAGAGACATTATATTCAGGCTGACGTTCCAAAACGTTTAGATAAAACGAGATATTTTAGTAGAATTGATATTTTACCCTTCTTCAGTCAGCTTTTCATTTTTAGTCCTATACGACAGGGTCTTCCTTCAGACCACATTCATTAGAGATCAAACGCCGATTTCGCCCCGAAATCGATGATAATTTCCAATTTCATTACGCTGAAGGAATGCATCCACATAAATTTCCTTTGAATAAATAAGATCAATCATGATGCACTGGACTAGATTTTGGCGTTTACATACAAGTAAAAACAAAAAAAGACAAAACAACAACATATCTCCCCACAATTTGGAGAGTGATCTATTCGAAAGTCCACCGCCAGTGGCGCTCCTTGAGGCTCTGCCATTAAACAGGCTTGATGTCTTCATGCAGCAAAGACAAGAACACTCGCGGGATAACAAACGACAGTCATTTTTCAAAGCTGCAAACTCGTTTGTGCGCGGTCCAGGGAAAAAGGAAAGTCAAGAACCGCAAAGCTGCCCGCGCCGTCCGAAATCTGCAACAAAGACCAAGGAGGCGATGGAGGCCTTAAGAAAAAGAAGTGAAGCCCCCGGGGCCCGAAACGTGTGCAGGTGCAGGTGTGCCAATAATATCAATTCCACGGTGGCCAAAGAACACCTTCGTCATTGCGTGGACTTAATCAAAGAAAGTGGTTGATAGAAACTTCAACTACATTTCTCGATCCTCCATGACTTTAGATCTGCATTTGAAGGTAATAATGCAAATAACAATTGCTGAAATTCTGAAGTCATAATACATATTCAATCCCTCACATTGCCAGCATTCTACAGTCTACTGATGACAAATATTGCCATGCTCCAATTTAGGATTACAATCATGAAATCAGAAAAGATTGGAGTTGAGGAGAGATGGAAGGGCAAATTAATTTGGAAAAGATAGCGCCTCTTAAAAAGAAATAAACGCAGGATTTAGAATGGATATAAACTTATAGAGGAGTAGAATGTTTGGTAAAATGATAGATTTTAATGTTGATTTCCGAATCAACTTTGAATTACATTCATCTATCGGTTCCATCCCTACGCTATTACTCTCTTCAAATCGGCATTTTTCTATACCCCTAACCCACTATTCATAATTAATCGTGTTTTTCGTCCTAATTTTTTCTTACCCAGTATCACAATTTCAGAATCTCTTTGTTTTTAAACACCTGTGCCATCCACTTTCTCTGCCCTCTCCTAATTTCATCCACTATTCTCCCTTCCCCAACCTTGTTCATCATCTCTTCACTCGTTCAAATTCGCACATTCTCCACTCTCCTCCACGCCTACTTTTTAAAGCATCCAATTTTTTCTCCATTCAAAGTCAAGCTCCATACCGCTGCGATAATGACCAAGACACCACAGTGACATGAGAAAGAATCGCACGCATTAATAATGGTCTTCATTCATGAAATGGTGGTGTTTCATAAAACGTTAAAGAATGAAGGTCGGGAAGTAAAGTGATGACCATAATGCACTCGGAATAATTGGTTATTCAATGAAACTGAGAACTGAAAGTCAGAGTTTGAATCCCATGAATTTCTGCAACCACACAATACTCTGTAAGCTGCCTCAAATGGTGTGTGGCAGGGGTTGAACCATCACAGACATGCATTAACAATCACAGAGAATATTTGCTAGACATTTACTTACAAGTATAAAAAATATTCCGTCAATACACTACTTGCATGAAACCGAGAGCCACAATTCCAACACACAAAGGAAAAAATTAATCACATAGTTACGCGATGAGCACACAGATTTATGTGCAAGTTGGGATTTAGTTTACAGCGGCCCATTCCTATGATATCTTAATCAATGCTGTCGCTAAAAGAACCGTTGGATTTGAAATCATATAGGTACATCCATATAATATCCTGCAAGCCACCACATGGGTGTGTGGCAGGGGGTGAACCATCACCAGAGATGCATTATTAAATTGAGAGTCACAATCCATGTGAGTCAAGAGATTTTCGCGGACCATTTAAAAAACCCCATCAAAACCTTAGCCACCAAAATGGCCCGAAAATTTGGCCACACCATCCTAAATGTCGACGTCAAATATATGGACTTTCAACGGCCTCTTCTCTCCCAACAGTAATGTAAGTGGAGGACCAGACTACAAGTTCTCTTCAAGTACCGCCCAATCACGTTGACTCTCCCTAACGAAGATGCCGAGAAGAAATAAAACACCCCTTTTTACGACGTTACGGACGTCAAACGAAAATTATTGTCCTGAGAGGAAGGCCAATGCTCTAATGAACAAAGAAAGGAAAAAAAAACGGTTTTAGCTTTAGGGGTCCCTTGTCACGGGCTTGGCAAATTTGTGTGTTGAGGAAGAAGCGGGTTCGCCCGTAATAATGATGGCAACAATGGACGAATAGAATGCACTGTGAGGGAAAGCAAGGGTCGAGAATTCTTCTTCTCGACGGAGGGATGTATTCTCACACTTTTTTCAACCAAGGGTGACAAAAAGGGAAGGAAACCTTTCCTTCTGTCCCAAACGCATCTCTGTTCACCCTTGCGTAACTTTCTTGAGCTCCGCCAGGAAAGATACCGAGTAACTGCCTTTCTCATCACAGTAAGCACCGGAATCGCCTGCATTAGTTACTTACGTAATTTTTAGCGGAGAAAAAATGTGGAAACGAGGCTGCAACACTTTAAATTGCATCCATTTAACACTGTAAATTTTATCCATTATTCTAATGTACTGATGAGTTTCGCCAGGCGAAGGGTAGGTACATCAGATGAAATAACTCTCGACTGACGACCGGCAGAAAACTAACTCGGCGATAAAATGGAGAAAGGCGCACAAACGACTTTCGTTTCCAGAGCCATTGTGGCAGAGCAGAGCACAATAGCTCTGAGCATAGTCTCAGAGCTATTGTGGCAGATATTTCACGGACGCAATTAGAATTGGAAGAATATTAATAAGAACTTGTCAGCTGTTGCGGCTAGCAAATGTAAAAAAAAGAAGAATGTTCTCGGAAAGAGTAAAATAAGGTACTTTTCGTAAAAGGAAATCATTGTATACGGGGGGACAATTGAACTGGAGTCAACAAACATTTAATAATTAACAACCAATAGCGAAAATTATGTTTTCCATCTGCTAGTGGCAGAAGGAGTTTTGTCACCTATTAAGAGTACATAGCTCTGATTGGGATTTGGTAGTTTTCTACTTTTTTCCCCCTAATCACTTTTAAAGGAAGTGTGTTTGTTTTGTAGTGTTCATTTTTGTTTATTGTGTCATTGTTCCTGGTGTGGATGCACCCCCTGCCACACACCCTCGAGGTGGCTTGCAGGGATGTCGTAGATGTAGATGAACGGGTCTCGCTCAAATATCTATATATATCTATATCTACGACATTTCCTGCAACCCACCTCAAGGGTGTGTGGCAGGGGATTCATCCACACCAGGAGCAATAACACAACAAACAAAACAACACCACACCTTTAAGAGTAGGTAACTAAGGAAAAACAGAAACAAAATCCAAATCCCTATCATGCAGCACACACCCACGAATACCATTGCATGACTTCAAATCCGACACCAATTTAATAGATACTCATGCATGCAAAAGAAACTAATTCCAGGGAATGCTAACAGAAATGCATGCGAGTAACATATTGATTTGAACATGCCGGAAATAAAAAATACTATCGACCTACTCTGAATATTACCTCTATAATAGTTACCGAATTACGCGATGTCTAACGTTCTGATCTCAAATCGTGCGAGGAAAAAATGACATTTTAACATGTCCATCCTGCAATCTATCTCCTTATTTTTATTAGAATTATCGAGCCTACCATAATAAGTCGAAGCCAGCAATATATGATTAAAGTCATTTTTCCCAGAAGATTAAGTCCATAATTCAGCCTGCGTTGTGACAGCGATTTCCATCCCAATTCGGCTAACATACCAGACACATTGCTTTCCCTATCGTAACACCCTTTTAAATATCTCGCCGCTCTTCGTTGTACTCGATCTTATTCGTAAATTAAGCCTGCTTCATAAGGTTCCCATATACTCGCAGCATATTCTAAGTGTGGCCTATCAATTGAAAAATAGCAATGTTCCTTCACCCTCTCCTAACTTTTCCATAATATTCTTTTAAGAAACCCCAACTTTCTATTTGGCTGACTGCATAATTCCCTGATATGTTTCCCCCATGATAGATCCTGAATAAGTGTTACCCCTAAATACTTAACTGATTCCACGTTTACTAATCCCGTACCTTGAATCATATAGTTTCTTACTATCGAGTTTTTTCTTTCCCAAAAATGTACTGTCACGCACTTTTTTACGTTCAGTTCTAGTTTCCATTTATCGCACCACTCCTGAATTGCTACGATGTCCTTTTCTAACGATGCTTTGTCTCCCGAACTGCCAATTTCTCTATACACTACTGCATCATCTGCGAAAAGCCGAATTCTACTGTTTACTACAACACTGCCGAGGTCATTGATATATAAAAGAAATAAAAGTGGGCCTATCACACTTCCCTGGGGACACCTGATGTGACACTAACTATATTGGACATGGTATCGTCCATAGTAACTCTCTGTTCGCGGCCAACTAGGAATTTATTAATCCAGCATACTACATGCTTATCTATACCGTAACTTTCTAGCTTTAAGAGCAATCTGTCATGAGGTACTCTATCAAAGGTTTTTTTAAAATCAAGGAATATCGCATCAACCTGATTATTTTCTCCCGAAACCAATAAGTCGTGAACAAAGAGTGACAATTTTGTTTCGCATGACCTAGATTTTCGGAAACCGTGTTGGTTATTCAACAACAAATGTCTCTATCCAAGTGTCCCATAATCGAACTAACTATTATATAATCCATTATCTTACTCCATATCGATGTTAGTGAGATAGGTCTGTAGTTTCTAGGATCTTCTCTATCGCCGGATTTGAATAAAGGTGTAATATTAGCTATTTTCCGGTCCTTCGGAACCATATGCTCAGACGACGATTTACGAAATATTATTTCTAAGTAAGGTGATATTTCTGATGCTAGTGTTTTATAAACCCATGTCGAAATTTGGTCAGTGTCGGGGGATTTATTGGTGTTTACGCTTTTTAGTTGTAGCTCTATACCGCGAGGTTCAATCGCGATTTCAGTCATCGGATGTTTGAAATTTTTATTTAGTGGTTCAATTGGATCTAAAGTGCTGGTAGTGAAAACATTGGAAATATGCGTTTAACTTATTAGCTTTTTCCAGACAATCATTTACTTTTTCTCCATTGTCATCCCTAAGCATTTCAACAGTAGATTTATTTCCTTGAACTTCTCTTACATACGCTTTTGGATTTTCATTGAAATACTTCCCAAGAATTTTACTTTTAAAGTCAGCTAAGGCTCTTCAACATTCTTTTTTCAGTAAGTGTTTGGAAGTTTTATATTTTATAATTATTCTATTAAGCTCATGAGGGGGTGTTTCTATTCGCGCTTTTTTCAGTCTAGCATGGCAAATTCTCTGTTGTTTTAAAGATTTCCGTTCCGCCGCGTTATACCACCGAGGCTCTGTAATCATCTTTTTTAATTTACTCGGTATATACATGTTAATTGCTGAGTGAATAACTTCTTGGAATATATGCCACAAGGTCTCAGTATCTTTCCTTAAACTTGCTTCTTGAAATTTGCTAAACGAATTCTGCAACTCAGTTTTCATTCCATCGTAGTCAGCCCTATCGAACAAGTATATTTTTCTCTTGGATTTGTTATTTTTGTCAGTTCTAAAAGAAAATGTTGCTTTCATAATTCTGTGATAACTGATTCCCTCATCGTTAGGTACTTATATTTACTAGCTGTTGGGGTATATTTGTTGCGAGGAGATCGAGAGTATTTTTTTCTCTAGCTGGGGCTGTTACAAGCTGTATGTGACCCTATTATGCAGCATGTTTCCATCTAGTAGCCTAACTGCATGTCAATAGAGCGTTTGGCGATCTTCACCCCCTCCCACACACCCTCGTGGTGCGTAGATGTAGAAATTAACGCTGCGCCATTGACCAAGTTACATCATTCGCACAGGCAGGTGCTCACAAGTTAAAATATGCAATCACTCCACTTTCAAGTGGCTATCTGTCTAGAAGTTTTATCTGCATCCACACATTGCCCTGAAAGCCACCATAAAGGTATGCGGCAGGGGGTGAATTCACACCAAACATTCATTATATATGCATGTTAGGCGATACAGATACATATATTCATGCAAACATGCATCTTCACCTCGCAGCAAGTGATTGTTTGTGGAGGAAAGGAGAAAAAGATTCTTTTATTGATAGAAGTAGATTTTTTATTTGCATTCCAGTTACTAAAAATTACATGGAATCTTCTCAACATAACGTTTCCGAACATAAGTGCCAGCAAATGCATCAACAGGGTACAGTCATTTGCAAAAGTCTGTGGGCAACTTCCGCCGCGTCAATAGCGGCCAAGGTTTGAAACCACCAACTATGTTGGCACTAACTGTGTGGTAGAGAAAATTTGTGCTAAGGTAACGATAATGCACGATATGTAAAAATGGCGGATTTTAATGCCAGGGTCCTCAAAAAAAATGATCGGTAACGAGTAATAATGACGCATAGGATCAAGGTTGCACTATAATTAGGGCCCTACCACTTTTATTATGCAAAATAAATCTCGAAAAATGCGTGCGATTGCTTAAAACTCTGATTACGCCTGTGATATTGCCGCGAAGTGTCGTGCCGTAACACGTTAGAAGATTGATTTTTCTCACTTAATAGTTTATTTTCAGTCCATTTATCTTTCTCATATGATATAGTTTCAACGGCAAGCTTACAGAATGAAACTCCGAGCGTGCGCAGTAAGAAATAAAGACATTTGTCGTCGTTGAAAGTTACTTGGCCTAGTCAAGGCAGACGCATTCATTCCGTAATTTTTGCTCCATTGCATGAATAATTAAATAATGTCACTGCTACACAAAAAAGATGTCTTACCCGCTACGTGGATTCCATTTCACTATCCAAAACAGCTCGCGCTATTAATTTTATGCAGTCCAATCAGTTCACCAATATAAATTAACACGTATTCGTGGTAGGTTAAATAATCATTCAAATACATGCGGTTCATGGAATTTATTAAAGAAACCACTCTCATACACAGTACGATTACAAATAATTTTGCGGTCTGAAGTATTTATGGATATTTTCTGTCATTTATCTTCCGATGAGTCTTGCTTTAATCAGGGTCCACCACCAACACTAGGTATCACCGTAGTCGGCTATTTTACCAGCAGCGCACCGCATATTCTTCTATCAATCCTCATTATCACTACACTAGAACGTTTTCACTAATCATTTAGCGAGTATTCCTCCACAAATTTTACAAAATAGGATTAATTCCATACCTATGTATTCCTTGGGACTGGACCGCCATTCCAATATTCACAGATATCAAGGTAATGTTTATTTACGCTTTGTTGTTGTTGACGACGAAATAAATACACAAAAGTTATGGAATTAGAGAACTACTCGTTGTTGCAATGCATTTTATGCCTTTAATTTTCATTTAACGTACTCGTGCTTGAACATACGTAGTGAAACCATCTCTGTAGGAGTCATAGGCGCTTCTGAGATTGTTTTTATGTTAATAATGTGTCGTTTGGACTCCCATAGCATGTTTTAAGTTATTTTGTGCTTCAGTTTTTTGCAATTGTTTTCCGGATGGCTTTTGTTTCGCTTGACCACGTCATCGACTCACCGATCATTGTTGAATTCGAGCGACTGAATTACCAGTGCCGGAGGAAATTGAGCTGGGGATGGTAAAACAACCTGTTGATTGTTATAAGTTTTAGTCAATAAGTAAAATAGCCATTTGAATAATTTCTTCAAGGAAATTGTTTTAAATGTTTACACTTTGGTCAAAAAAGCATATTTACTCGCTCTTAATCCCGTTCTCTTTGAATAATATTTGTCTCTTCGTCCTCACGCATTAAAAGATTCAATAAAATCATCGACGTGGCTAATGTTACTTTCAATCATTGAACGGAAATGTCATTAAAATTGCCGATTTCGCGTAAAATTTTGTGATGGTCAAGTGAAATGATGCATTAGTATCATCCGTCATAAATCTTGAAAATGTCGCAACTCTCTACTAAATACAGTAGAATAAGTGTAATACGGAAATGTAATTAAAAGTGTAATTGAGAGGGGCATTGTCTGATAGAGGCTCTGTATAGAGACCCTGTAATTAAGCCCTGTTAATAGAGGGCCTCTACTATCTGAGAACATCAAAAGAAACCTAGTGTGGAGAACGCGAGCTATTGCTCATGTAAATGTAATCCAAGAGGCTATCGTCCTTTTAGCGTTCCTCCACCTGCTTCAAGCGCAAGATCCTACGGATTGGTAACATCATTGACGATCTTGGTTATCCAAAATGAAAAAACCCTCTAGAATTTCCGGCCATTATGTCGGCAATGACACTAGAGGCTCGCCGAATCATAAGAGGTGGATGCTGCATTAGTAACTAAAATAAATAATCTACATAACTCTGTGTATGTTACCGCGAGAGTCAGTGACATGCGAGATCTCTGCCTGGCATTAGTTTCTAGTCAGAAAATATTATATACTCGAATGCATCAGACATACGAAAATACTAGTCCGCACAAACTACCTATATTTAGCAGAGATATATAGTGTAATTACTTTGTAGTATACATTACATATGGTTCCAAGAGACACGTGTAGGTGAAGTTTTATTATATGAAAAGTAATGTTTAACAATCCGGAATTTATGTTACTGAATCATTTAGTTAACATTTTCCGAAGCATGTCTGAGATGGTAATGTTAAAACATGAACTTGTTAAATCAATTCGGACCCTCCTATATTAAAGTCACAATATCTATTCTAATTTCCACATTTATCTGCGATATATTCTATTTCTGCCCAAATCGTGTTCGAAGAAAATGAATCTTAGAACCGACGTGCTCCGATCCGTCTCTCTAACTTATTTTTCAATATATCCTGCCTTGGGACGCAGGTTTTTTTTTAATATACTTGAATAATCTTTAGATACAGTTGTGCCTTAACGCAATTGCATGCATGTGTGCGTGGCATACTATTTGTCACTTACATAATATCCTAACCTTCGTGTTTTACTAACTTTGTTTTGCATTATCCATTATCAATTTACTTGGTATATATTTGTGAACCAATTAGCGCGAGAAACTATGAAATTTAGATAACTCTTCTGTATCTAATGTTTGCTTTGCTCAGAAAATTCATAAAATGAACGCCATGAACTCCTCATTCGTACAATCGGAATTTTCTTTGCCAAACGAGTCCTCCTCTTTGGTTTAAAATGCTTTTCAACGCCTAGGATAAATTTAGCAAGTAAAATATTTTATTGCCATTAATTCCAACACCTACAACCATATATTCAATTTGTTCGGGTACATATTTATCAGCGGTGAATTCTTGAAACCTGCTATGTGCTAATTATAAAATTTTACAGGAAACACAAAAAACCGTTAAAAATTGTTAAAATAATATTTATAATATCATCATCATTGGCTTCTTCTGTAGCACCACATTTCGAATGCTTCCACCCTTTTCATCTCCGCTGCTCTCATCGTCCATGCCTCACTGCCGTAAAGAAAAATGTTCCAGATGTATTTTCTGATGAACTGTTTCCTTACTTCTACGCTTGTATTTCCTGCTGTAAGTAGATTCTTCTTTTGAAAGAATGCCCTCTTTGCCTGAGCTATTCTACTCACTATTTCTTTTTTGCTTCGTCCATCGTTGGTTACTCTGCTTCCCAGGTAACAGAACTCTTTCACCTCTTCCAGTTTCTGTTTTCCTAGTTTAACGTTGGTTTTGGCCTCTTCTCTTTTGCTGCACACCAATATCTTAGTCTTCTTCTTATTTATCTTCAGCTGATATCTGGCCATTGTCCTTTCCATGGTTACTAGAATCTTGTTCAGCCCCTTCTCTGTCTCTGCTATGAGAGCTATGTCATCAGCGAATCGTACCATACTGATTGTTTCTCCGTGGATGTTCACTCCAGAACACTTCTCCTTGACTTCATTTATGGCTCTCTCGATGTAAACATTAAAAATTACGGGAGACAGTGTGCAGTCTTGTCTTACTCCTTTCCTTATTCTTGCCTCTTCACAGCTGGGTCCAGATTTAATCACAGCAACTTGGTTTTTTTTACAGACTGTGTATAATTCTTCGGTCATTGTAGGACACTCCAATTCCCTTCAGAATTCCAAGCATTGAATCCCAATCCACGTTGTTAAAGGCCTTCTCTAAATCCACTAATGCAATGAACGTCGGTTTCTTCTTCTCCATTCTCTTCTCTATGAGTAGCCTAAGGGCCAGTATTGCTTCCCTTGTGCCCTTATTTTCCTGAATCCGAATTGATCTTCATCCAGGAACTCCTCTGCTTTTCGTTCTATTCTTCTGTAGATGATCCTGGTTAGTATCTTCGATGCATGTGTCGGTAGGCTTATAGTCCTACAATTTTCGCATTTCTCAGCTCTCTTCTTCTTGGGAATAGGAATGATAATGTTTTTCTCGAAGTCCCTTGGAATTTCTCCTGTTGAGTACATGTCGAAGATGGTTTTGTAAAGATGAATTAATGTCTTCTCTCCTGCATTTTTAATTAGTTCTGCAGGGACATCATCAATACCTGAGGCCTTATTCATCCGAGGAATTTATAATATAAAAAACATTATTTAACACTTTTTAACAGCTTTTGTGTCCCCTGTAAAAGTTTATATTCAGCCCATAGTAGGTTTCAAGAATCCGCCGACGTTATCTAGAATAATGTTTCCTCAGGTTGGTGATGTTACTAACTGGCAGAGAAAATGTGACGTAAATGGGTTCAAAAGTGATTTACAGAGTTCCTAATTCTTATTTAAAATGACACATTTTCCTGTCTAATGAAGGTTGAATAAAATCTCCGCCCGTTACTATACCCCTATCATTGTTCCGAGAAAGCAGTGTAACTATCTCTGACTCTAGCTCCCTTAAGGAGTTGGCGTTGGTATCTAGTGGGTTGTAATATGGACCTGCGGATATCATCCCTTTGTTACTTTAAACGGGATACCAAATATTTTCTACGAGGCCCTCGTATAGAAGCTTGGAAGGCGGTGGTTGGAGAGGGCAGAGAAGGAAGTAGCGTCTGTGACGTCAGTTTTGGAAAAAGAAATAAAATCGGAGAAAGGTTGGTAGAGTTTTGTAAAGAGAAAAACATGCTAACATCAAACATCCTATTCGAGCAACCCCAGGCGAAAGATAGGCATTGAAGATGCCGTGAGGCAAAGCAAGATACGTGATTGAACACATACTTGTCAGAGCGAAACTGTAACCGAATGTAACAGTGAGGGAGCTGCCCCGTCTGGCCATAATCTAACGATTATGGTCAGCCGCCTGATATACAAGAAGATGAAGAGGATGACGAAGGAACAAAGACGGAACACAAAGAAACTGGAGGAATAGGAAGTAAGAGAAAGTTTCACTTCAATCATCGTTGCAAAATTGGAAGTGAAGGGGACTAGCATTATAGGAAGATGAGATGATATAAATATAATAAGTACAGAAGAATCATATGAGCAGCTCGTGAGTGCGACGCTGCGAAGATATAAATGACAACATAATGAAAGGAAAATCCGATATGGCTCAAGAACTAGAGAAGGCACAATTAGGGAAAAGGAAAACGAGATCTCTGAACATAAAGAATCGTGTAGAAAGATATTTATAAATCAGGAAGACATAATAATGAAAGTACGGCTTCTGGTATTGATGATGTCCCCGCAGAACTAATTAAAAATTCAGGAGAGAAGACATTAACTCATCTTTACAAAACCATCTTCGAAATGTACTCAACAGGAGAAATTCCAAGGGACTTCGAGAAAAACATTATCATTCCTATTCCCAAGAAGAAGAGAGCTGAGAAATGCGAAAATTGTAGGACTATAAGCCTACCGACACATGCATCGAAGATACTAACCAGGATCATCTACAGAAGAATAGAACGAAAAGCAGAGGAGTTCCTGGATGAAGATCAATTCGGATTCAGGAAAATAAGGGCACAAGGGAAGCAATATTGGCCCTTAGACTGCTGATAGAGAAGAGAATGGAAAAGAACAAGCCGACGTTCATTGCATTTGTGGATTTAGAGAAGGGTTTTGACAACGTGGATTGGGATTCAATGCTTGGAATTCTGAAGGGAATTGGAGTGTCCTACAATGACCGAAGAATTATACACAGTCTGTAAAAAAAACAAGTAGCTGTGATTAAATCTGGACCCAGCTGTGAAGAGGCAAGAATAAGGAAAGGAGTAAGACAAGACTGCACACTGTCTCCCGTAATTTTTAATGTTTACATCGAGAGAGCCATAAATGAAGTTAAGGAGAAGTGTTCTGGAGTGAACATCCACGGAGAAACAATCAGTATGGTACGATTCGCTGATGACATAGCTCTCATAGCAGAGACAGAGAAGGAGCTGAACAAGATTCTAGTAACCATGGAAAGGACAATGGCCAGATATCAGCTGAAGATAAATAAGAAGAAGACTAAGATATTGGTGTGCAGCAAGAAAGAAGAGGCCAAAACCAACGTTAAACTAGGAAAACAGAAACTGGAAGAGGTGAAGGAGTTCTAATACCTGGGAAGCGGAGTAACCAACGACGGACGAAGCAAGAAAGAGATAGTAGAATAGCCCAGGCAAAGAGGGCATTTTATCAAAAGAAGAATCTAATTACAGCTGGAAATACAAGCGTAGAAGTAAGGAAACAGTTCATCAGAAAATACATCTGGAGCATGTTTCTTTGCGGCAGTGAGGCATGGACGATGAGAGCAGCGGAGATGAAAAGGGTGGAAGCATTCAAAATGTGGTGCTACAGAAGAATGCTGAAGATTAAATGGATTGACCGAGTAAGTAACGAGGAAGTGCTAAGACGAGTGGGAGAAAATAGAAGTCTGCTGACAACTCTAAATAGAAGAAGGGACAACTTAATCGGCCATATTTTGAGACATCTTGGCCTGATGAAGACTATCGTCGAGGGAAAAGTGAACGGGAAATTGGAAAAGGAATGCCTCGTATGAGATACATGGAACAGGTTGTGAAGGATGTAAAGGAGAAGAATTACGTCACAATTAAAAGGTTGGCCGATAGAAGAATGGAGTGGAAAGATTCGTCAAACCATTCCTAGGGTTGTTGACCAATGATGATGATGATGATAATGAAGTATCTTTGTTCGAACGAGGTTGTGACTGTAAAGTCCCCTTTTCCACCTAACCCATCGTCAATCTAACATATAAACATATACATCCATGTTAGGAAACAAAATGCAATAAATGTCATTATTGCAATAAAAAATAGTATATACAGTACCTATTAAAAAATACGCTTTACAAGTTTAATGCCAATTTAAATTATAATAGAAGAAAAGAAACCTATAGTGTAAAAGATTCACATGTGTGGAAAAACGCGAGGATTGGAGCAAATATTCATCGATGAAAAAACCCACTGCAAGAAAACATAGGGAAAAGATAGAAATAATACATCGAAGTGCCCTAACACACGCCAAAAACACTCAAAAAATCAAGGTAGAAGAAGACGAACGGGGTCCCAAGATACTGAGAAGCGAATTCGATAGATCCGTTAAAGACTTGAAAAACAACAAGTGGCCAGGAGGGGTTTAAACAAATGGAGAAATCATCCAGGTGCTTGGGAGTCAAGGCAAAGGAATACTCTTTGGAATACTCAAAGATAGTAACGGCAGTGGGAGAATACCAGCGGACTTTTAAAAAAAGGGACACGATCACAATTCCGGAGAAACCAAGGATAGAGAAATGCTAGGAACTGATAACATTCAGCCTGGTATCACACACATAGAAAATACTTACTCGGATAGTTAGATAAAGAATGGATGGAAAGATTTAAGGGAACCTTTCGGAAAACCAAGTCGGATTCAGGGAAAGCCTCGGAGCTAGTGAGACAATACTCCGATTAAGGACACTGGCCGAGAAAATAATATCCGTAAACAAGACGTTGTAGGTGGCGTTCACTTGGAAATTGTCTTTGTCATCGTCGAATAGATATAGATTTTCTAGTTACTTGTGGAAATTGAAATAGACTTCAATAACCATAGGCAAAATCTAATTTAATTGTGGTTTGAAAATAACATTAAAACCTGCGACCAGCTGCGGAGAGTCATTTGACTATGCCTCTTTGCTGCAGAAGGTTTCATAGAACTGCGAAATATCGCTAGGTCATTTACGAAAATAGAGGACGTAAGTTCATTTGACTGCATTTAGCTACGCTGTTATTAGAATGTTCGAACAGTTAGCATGAGGAGGGCAATTTGATCAAATAGGAAAGTTCAGAGAAAGGATATTTGTGGGCATGATGAGGAAAACATTCGTATTATCCATCAAAAATGTAGATAAATTTATGGACGAGCCAACAACAGAGTCAAACTAGTTGAGAAGAACATTTGGAGGAAGTATATGATACGGACGATTGGATAAAGAGCATGTAGTTTACACAGACAAATAAACCACTGGGTACATAAATATTGCATTGCGATACTGAGAAACCATGGAGATTTGAAAATCAATGAAAAAATCAATATCCCAAAAGTATATAATCGATGGCCGGCAAGTTTACTTGGTGGAATTTAGACATAGTGAAAAACTATCCCAAAAGTATTTCCGGAGTATAGGAAAATTAGGATAAAGAAAGGTCAATGACTGATTTTTATCACGCATGAAGTAAAAATGTGGTTGGAGAAGTTTGTAAAAATAGATAATATCATTATTGCCTAAGAAAATGAAATATAGATGTTGTCAAATATTGTAGGAGAGCCTAATCACGCACGTTGCCGGGTTTAGACTGACACTTTGAAAAATCAAGAGGCTGAAGTTTATTGGATTATTATTGGACGAAGACAACCGACAGCTATCGTAATTAATGCTGATAGGGATGGTTGCGCAATTATTCAATGAATGAATTACTCGCAGAAATATGAAATAGCGAAGCAAAATCGTTAGCCTGCAGTAAATAGATGTGCCGATGGATGCAGACCAATTTAATAATAAAAAATTCCTTGCCGCTTCCAGAATAAAGGTAGTTGGAAAAGAACGCAAATCAGATATTAAGGGTGGATTAATTAAAATTATGAAACTCAGGATCAGTTTGAAATGCCATTTCATTGCTGAGAAAATCAGTGAAATTGGTTAATGAGGGAAGTTGGGATGTCAATAATTAAATCTTATACTTCGGAAAGATAATATACTTATACATATTGTGGATTAGGAAAATATGAGGAAACCACTGAGAAATCGAAGTAACCATGGTGGCATATTTTGAATCCCCATCACTTTCCCCACTGATATTACTAGCAATGAATTGTCTAGTAAAGTCCAGGCATCCTTTTCTACTTCTTTTTCCTCTTGTTTATCCAAGTTCGGCAAGGGTAACTACCTCATAGTATACTTAATTTAGTACACATAGATACCTCAAGAGGAAAGGCTTGTTGCAACTAACACATAGTCTTTCCACGTATTTCATCCAACTTTGTTAATTCTCTTAGGGTTCATTTCGGAATTTACCACCTTAAATTATATATACGGTACTGCCTTCCTTTTTTTGATGTCGGGAAAATACAAACTTGATATTAAAAGGTACTAAGGATCTAATCTAAGTATTCATGGTGGTATATTTTGTCCCCCTTCGCTTTCCCCACTTATATTCCTAGCAATGAATTCTCTAGTACAGTCCAGGCATCCTTTTATCCTTTTTTTCTCTTGTATATCCACGTTTGTCATTGTTTAGTAGTTTTCCAAGTATAGTTCACATTCATTCCTTAAAAGGAAAGATTTGTTTGAACTACTATATCGCCGTTCCACGTATTTCATCCACCTTTGTTAATTTTCTTCAAGTTAAATCCAGAAATTTACCAACTTAAATTATATACTCAGTACCGTCTACCTTTCCTTAATGTCGGAAATCATACGAACTTAATATTAACAGGTACTTTTTCTCATCTATTTCATCCTCTTGATCTTCTAAAATTGACCTCCCACATCCTTTTTTTCACTCACTGGGCTTCTCTCATAAGTTATTATTCATATCCTCATATCGTTGAATGATGTAAACCATAGTTCTCCTCACTTTATGCTTTCCTTATTTCTATCAATCATTTCTACTGTGAAGAGGAAGAGAAGCAGATAAGGAGCCATAAGAAAGAAAGGGAGTTCATTCAGTCTCTTTACGTTCCTTTCTATTGATATTCTCCCTCAATGGCATGATGAATACCATATCTAAGAGCCTACCTGCTATTCCCATCAGACTTCGTCTCCCGTCTGCTTCATTGTTTCAATTACGCTGCCTATAGTTTTAACCTTATCACACTTCAATACTACTCTATCTTGTTTCATCTTGCTGTTACAGATTTTCCGATATTAGTACGAAATCTTATTAAATTATTCCTTTTTCCTGTATTCTTCAAATATATCGTAAATTATCTTTTTTTTTTAATTTATCTTACGTTACTGCAATAACTTGAGTTGGAATATTATCCATATCAAACTATGTATTGATATTTTCGACAAATATCTAACCCTATAGTACTTGCGCAGAGCTCGACGTAGTATGCCTCTTCTAAGCCATGTGTGTTAGAATTTTATCGTGACAATGCAGTTTTTCAATTCTACATTCACCTAGAATTATTTGCTATATAAAGTATAGATAATAAATTATCATGGCGTACTTTGAACCCTTCGCAATATATTCCTTTATTTTCAAGGGAGATAAATTATCTCCTAATTGCATTTTTCGACTTGAGTCTACAAAGAACTTTAAAATACACGAAATTGGCCATTTTCATGGCATTTCCGTTCAATGATTGAAAGTAACATTAGCCACGTCGATGATTTTATTGAATCTTTTAATGCGTGAGGACGAAGAGACAAATATTATTCAAAGAGAACGGGATTAAGAGCGAGTAAATATGCTTTTTTGACCAAAGTGTAAACATTTAAAACAATTTCCTTGAAGAAATTATTCAAATGGCTATTTTACTTATTGACTAAAACTTATAACAATCAACAGGTTGTTTTACCATCCCCAGCTCAATTTCCTCCGGCACTGGTAATTCAGTCGCTCGAATTCAACAATGATCGGTGAGTCGATGACGTGGTCAAGCGAAACAAAAGCCATCCGGAAAACAATTGCAAAAAACTGAAGCACAAAATAACTTAAAACATGCTATGGGAGTCCAAACGACACATTATTAACATAAAAACAATCTCAGAAGCGCCTATGACTCCTACAGAGATGGTTTCACTACGTATGTTCAAGCACGAGTACGTTAAATGAAAATTAAAGGCATAAAATGCATTGCAACAACGAGTAGTTCTCTAATTCCATAACTTTTGTGTATTTATTTCGTCGTCAACAACAACAAAGCGTAAATAAACATTACCTTGATATCTGTGAATATTGGAATGGCGGTCCAGTCCCAAGGAATACATAGGTATGGAATTAATCCTATTTTGTAAAATTTGTGGAGGAATACTCGCTAAATGATTAGTGAAAACGTTCTAGTGTAGTGATAATGAGGATTGATAGAAGAATATGCGGTGCGCTGCTGGTAAAATAGCCGACTACGGTGATACCTAGTGTTGGTGGTGGACCCTGATTAAAGCAAGACTCATCGGAAGATAAATGACAGAAAATATCCATAAATACTTCAGACCGCAAAATTATTTGTAATCGTACTGTGTATGAGAGTGGTTTCTTTAATAAATTCCATGAACCGCATGTATTTGAATGATTATTTAACCTACCACGAATACGTGTTAATTTATATTGGTGAACTGATTGGACTGCATAAAATTAATAGCGCGAGCTGTTTTGGATAGTGAAATGGAATCCACGTAGCGGGTAAGACATCTTTTTTGTGTAGCAGTGACATTATTTAATTATTCATGCAATGGAGCAAAAATTACGGAATGAATGCGTCTGCCTTGACTAGGCCAAGTAACTTTCAACGACGACAAATGTCTTTATTTCTTACTGCGCACGCTCGGAGTTTCATTCTGTAAGCTTGCCGTTGAAACTATATCATATGAGAAAGATAAATGGACTGAAAATAAACTATTAAGTGAGAAAAATCAATCTTCTAACGTGTTACGGCACGACACTTCGCGGCAATATCACAGGCGTAATCAGAGTTTTAAGCAATCGCACGCATTTTTCGAGATTTATTTTGCATAATAAAAGTGGTAGGGCCCTAATTATAGTGCAACCTTGATCCTATGCGTCATTATTACTCGTTACCGATCATTTTTTTTGAGGACCCTGGCATTAAAATCCGCCATTTTTACATATCGTGCATTATCGTTACCTTAGCACAAATTTTCTCTACCACACAGTTAGTGCCAACATAGTTGGTGGTTTCAAACCTTGGCCGCTATTGACGCGGCGGAAGTTGCCCACAGACTTTTGCAAATGACTGTACGTAACCTACAACAATGCTATGTGCTCATTTATTTTTATTGAGTGCTATAATCCAATTCGACGGGTTCGTCTACATCTACGAGTACATCTACACGATACCCTGCAAGCCACCGCAATGGTGTATGGCAGGGGGAGATGATCACCACGAATGCACTATTGACATGCAAACAAACTGGCTGGGTTGTGGCTGGCGGTGACGTCACTAAAAATAGACTTAGAGACCTGAAGACGCTAGCAGGACGGCTAGCGAAACTGTTGTCACCCCCAGTCAACATACGTGGACGCAGAACCCGATATGCAGAGAACATCTGAACGACGCCGCGGAAACCTTCGCACCAATTTCGCACCAATAGACTAAGAGATATGTCAATACGCATTAAAAAAGTGGTCGGAATCCTCATATCAGATGCAAGTTATTGATTGATAAAAAGGGATATTGACACCCTAAGCATGTTGTGCTAAACATCTGCAATACTAAATTACTAAAATTACAATTTAAAATTTTACTTAATTCTCGCATATCTTTAATTTCACCATGCCTCTGATTGCATTAAATACTTTGTTAATGTGTATAGATTTTTTAAATACATTTATTGTGACATATAGCAAGACTTATTTATCAATGCATATGGGAGAACCACTATAACGTTACAGCAAATCCAAACGCGAGAAATCCTCAAGTTAAATAAATGAATTTCCCCTTTCCTTCCTGATTAATACAGACTGATGATACAGTTTAGCACGGATTGTGGTCGCTATATCCCACACGGTTGATTAAACTACAACTAATCTACCAAAATGTACTTTCATGAACCACCGATTTTTCTTAGATGACTGATGCCTTAATGATGCCTTCTACGGTACATGCCCCGCCGGCAGCTTCCAGGGAAGTGAAGGATATAGATGTACTTTCTTGAGATTCCACTTTACCGGTTCTTAAAGTCCCCTTTTCTCCCTCCCAACCCTTCCTTATGGGAGGCTGCGCCCGGGAAAGGTGGGTAGCAGTGATGCTAGTCAGTCGTTTGGCGAGAAGGGAAGAAGGGCCATGGGGGAAGGAGAAGGTTGGAGGGCAGGGGATTCTTCCCACTCGCGAGATAAACGTTGAGGTTCCCCAAGTGCCTTTCTCGGTCCAGCGGACTGCTAGAATGGGGAGGCCAGCCAGAGGCAGAGGGAAAGCGGAGGAGGATGGGAGAGTTGTTGTACCGCGCCTGGGTTCTTATTTTCGTTTCATACATATGTACTTAGCTATGATTCATACATATATACTACTCGGGGTTTTGCTGCTGAGAAGGGAAACATGACTGCAGGCGAAGGGGAGGAGATCAGAGACGGAAGGGTGGGGGAGAGTGTTTTTTCGCAGCCGGAAATATTGTGTGGGGGTGTGAGCTGGGCGAAGGGAAGCGTTAAAAGCCAGAAGAAAAGCCGCCCCGCCCGAGTGCACGTCTCCTTCAACTACTGCCTTCACCCCCACCACAGAGTGCCGTGGAAGGACCAAGGATGGAAAGAAGTTCCCTCACGGACCTTCGCTTTCACCGCCACCGTTCGCATCGATGACCGATTATACCCAGTTATACACAATACCCTGTATGACAAAACAAGGGTGAGTGGAAAGGGGTTAGCGACCACTACGCATGCTTGGATCATGATAAAAGGTGACAAACCTTTTGTTAGTAAGTACATTGCGGGTTCTATTGATAATCTAAACTTCAAAAATAAATGATTTCATGCAGGCAATAAAGTAGCTTCACTTGCAATAGCATTCATTGATTAACACGCATTTCTCCACCTTCTTACGCACGAAAGCAACCCAGATCCGTACTCCTGAGGAAGTAGAAAAATAATTGAAAGATTCGCAGAAAACTCGAAGAAGTGAGCAATACCCATGACTTTTAAAACAAATAATTAAGGTTTTCTGGGGGCTATATTTATGATGCTTGGTGATCTCTACCCCCTGCCTCACACCCTCGCGGTGGCTTGCAGGGTATCGTGTAGATGTAGATGAACCGCAACGAGAAACGGCGTTAGCTACATTCCTACGTTGGCTTTCTTAGTTTTGCCGTTTCCCATGTGTGCACGTAAACCCAATTTCTATCCACATAATCTTATTAACCGAACTCCTCCATGAATCAAATCGTGTGAGACTCCTTGAAGGGTGCAGTTTAGGGATTATACTTGAAGGATAGTGACTGCTACTCATTTATGCAAGATTGAGTAGCGTTAAAGCACTATTCTCATTTTCCGTCACTGCACTTGGGTATGGATACGTCTACTTAGTACCCTGAGAGCCACCGCGAGGGTGTGTAGCAGGGGGTGAAGATCACCAAAATGTTTTGCAGCCGGGGATACTGTGTGATTCACCCATGGGGCTACACACCTACATCTACACCACGTTATACATCTACATCTACGCAATACCCTGCGATCCACTACGAGGGTGTGCGGCAGGGGGTGAATATCTCCAAACATGCACTATTGACATGCAATCAAGCTACTACATGGAAACATGCTAGATAATAGGGTCACATGCTGCTAGATGGTTAGTATCAACGTATTAATAAGTGAATTGGTAATTAATACATGCATCATGCACTACAGACTACTCTACCAATATTTCACCTACCTATCCCTTTGTTATTCTGCCCATTATACTTTCTTATGGTACGCGGGAAAAATGATATTTTATATCTACCGGTACGAGAATCTATCTCCCTAATCTTGCTAGATTATTAGTATCTATAGAATTTAAAGGATTAATACATGCATCATGCACTACAGATTACTCTAAAATATTTCCCCTACCTATTCATCTACATCTACACGATACCCTGCAAGCCACCGCGAGGGTGTGTGGCAGGGGGTGAAGATCACCAAGCATGCACTACTAACATGCTAACTAGCAACTATATTGTCTCATGCAAATAGATTGTTAGTATCTATAGTATTTAAGGGGTAAGACATGCATCATGCACTACAGAATACTCTAAATTATTTCCCCTACCTACCCCTTTCCTATGCTGCCTATTCTGTTCTCTTATAGTACGGGGGAAAATGCCATTTTGAATCTATCGGTACGACAATCTATCTCTCTAATCTTATTTATCTGGTCTAATCTAGCATAATAAGCTGGTGTTTTTAATATGTGCCTAACATATTCAATAAAGCTATCCGATTGAAATTTCTCTTATAGATTTTATCTGTACTTTAACCTACGCTCTGATAATGATTCCCACCCTAATTCTTGTATTAATTCTGATACACTACTCAACCTATCGTAACACCTTTTGACGAACCTAGCTGTTCTACGCTGCACACTGTCTAGTTCTCTAATCAAACCTAATTCATTAGGATCCCATACACTGGCTGCATACTCACGATGGGGCCTAACTAGTGAAAAGTAGCATCGCTCTTTTGTCTTCTCATCACATTTCCCAAGTACTCTTTTTATAAATCCTAGCTTTCTCTTCGCTCGGCCGCATATTTCCCGGATATGTCTACCCAACGATTAATCTTTAGTGATTTTTACACCTAAATATCTTACGGTTTCAACGTTTTTGATCTTCGTGTTATTAATTCTATAGGATCGCTCTATCGAATTATTCCTCCTCCAAAAATTTATAGCTACACACTTTTTAAGGTTAAGTTCTAACTGCCATTTGTCGCACCACTCTTGAATTGCATCTAAATCCTTGCTAAGTGATTTCATACCTATTCCTTTCCTATGCTTCCTATTCTGTTCTCTTATGGTACGCGGGAAAAATGATATTTTATATCTACCAGTACGACAATTTATCTCCCTAATCTTGCTAATCTGATCAAACCTAGCATAATACGCAGGGGTTCTTGAAATATGTGAACAAATCAGGTTCAGCTTACAGTGTCGTTTCTGTATTATTCTGGTCTTCTCATTACTTTCCGTAACAGCTTGTGTAGTGACGAGACCACCTAATAACGCGAAAAGAAGTATCACCCGCAGGTAGCTAGGGGTGGTTTTCCTCCGACCTCTTTTGCCAGCACAACTGGAAGGCGAGGTGAGCGTTGACGAGGGAGCTGAGATATCGACGCCAGGCCCAAAGGCAGACAGGGAGGCTGATGGGTGAGTTATGGGCTTCCCATTGGGTCCCTCAACAACACTCTTACGCACAAAAAAAAACAGGGACCTTCCCTTTTACCCTCACAACCCCCATCCGATACACTTGTTCTGGTATGCGGTTGAGGGAAATTAGGTCCAGATGTGAGTGTCAGAGGATTCTCGAGAACGCCGTGATTTCTTTTCACATCTTTGGCACGGCTATGGGGGTCGCTTTGCAGGGGTGACGAGGGAAAGGATTGGTTGGGTTCGACGGAGGATTTTTGCCGAGGCTGCCGAGCCGAGAATAAGTCGCTCAGGCTTAGGCTCCGGCCCTTATCCCGGGGTGCGTGAAAGGGGAGACGAAGATTGCGGGCGAGGGATGATGAGGTTTGCACGTTGCGGTGGTCTCTTTCACGTCGGATCAAGGTGGCCGGGCGGTACCCGCAGCAAATGCGCGTGAAGCAGCTGCTTATGCAACGCCCTTGGAAGACAGGGGTAACATCTTGATTCCCTTTTCGGAGAGAGGGCCTACCCCTACAAGGCAGGTACCAGTGCTGGAGGCAGGAGGATCACCTGCGAGAAAGTGACCCAGTTAGCACTGAATCCATCATTGGAGGATGCGGGGGCTTGATCTGTAATAAAGGGCGAATGCGATTGATAACATGTATCTCCTTGGGGCCCAAATGACCTGATGAACAAAAAGAACGCCAAAGAACGAAATAAAGGCGGTCCCTGCCAAGAAATTGAAAACGAATATCTATGTGTGTATCAGTGTAACAATGGATAGCATAGGTAGTTTCATGTTGGTATAAGGACTTTAAGATAACCCAACTAACAGCATGTTTTTGCATGCTTACTTTTCTCTTTTTATCTTTTAATAAATTGTGAAATTTCGAGTGGAATATAATTACAAATTATTTGTATGCTTGATATAATGATTGTTTGGTGTGAATATACCTCCTGCCACACACCTTTATGGTGGCTTGTACGGTATTACTTTCCATGGAAAACAAAAGATCTTATTGCACGCGGGAAGAAAGGTTGTAAGAGGCATAGCAGAGGTTGAGTGAATGCAAGTACAGTAGTTTGTAATGCACCAGAAATATATTCCTCACACGACTAACACATGTTAACTGCACCCTTGCATGCCTAATGGCAATTATAAAATTCTATCCTAGTCCTATCTGATATACCCAATTATAAAATAATAAATTTCAACAAACACCTAAAAAATAAATATTCACAACATTCTTACTTAGATTTTATAAATTGAGTTGGATGTGCCTGGTGGAAGCATAATTAACATGTTTCTCAAAAGAAAGAGTGTTTTGCCTAATAGTTGCAGATCCGTATTGTATTTTCTAGATTATTCGCCTCCTACCCTCGTGGTGACGTGACGTGGAGAGGTGACGTGCAAGGTGTTTCATTGATATAGATGTAAATGTGAAGATCCCTTTAAAATCTATTGAACCGCTTTCACTGCAAGGAATGCGACCGCCAAGTACATTCGGCTAAATGTTTGGATATCTGCCATCAGCTCTGATGGGAACACCACTTTGAATATCTCTCAGACTCTAAGAGATGCAACGCGACCCTTATCGGAACAAGTCTTTAGCTAAGCGCCCTTTTAAGTGGACCGTTGTGAGAGCAATATCTGGTCTTCATTCTCCGGGGAGATTTTCCTTCCAAAGTTTACCAAAGTGGTCTTGGTACTCACCGCTATGTTTCTTCCGGAGATCGAGTGCTATTGGCCGTTCCCTGATTGACACGTGGCACATGAGCACCGAATGAAGTGTCGTACAGTCAAACTCAATTATAACGAGCACGGTTAAAACGAGATATCGGCTATTGCGAGGAAAGAGAGGTTTGTTTGGAAATAATGCATTTTATGAACAATATATAACGGTTAAAACGAGACTGTACCTATTAGAGAGCCTTACGGTTATAACGAGCAAATGTTTAGTCCAAATGAACTAGCAGTGGCTGTACTGTCGAACCAAGGACTTTTTCTTGTAAATTTAGCATGTATGTGGATAGTTTACTGAATAAAGTTTTCATTTTGTAATTTCAATCATCTTATATTAATCGTTGTTATTTTATCACCTCTGCATAAGAAGTAGTATGTGTGTGAGTGCGCGTGTATGCGTGAGAGAGGGAAAGACAGAAAATGTTGTTACTCATAACGGATATAACGAGTAACGGATATTACGAGCAAAAGCATTTGGTCCCTTGGATCTCGTTATATCCGAGTTTGACTGTATCTTCGTTGAGAAGAAGCTGCGGGTGTAATCAACCTCCAAGGGCTTCTTGGAGGAGACGTAGGGAGGTGCTAGGGCTCTAAGACGCGTTAATTAATTTTTTTAGAAGAGCACTCCGCTCCGAGTGTCACCTGTCGTTAATCACCGACGGAAAATCTAGATTCCTTAAAGTCTTCAAGGGCTTCCTCGTTCGAGTCGGAAATGGTCGTGTGGCCATGTTCAAAAAGCTAATCCCTCACCTTTGCAGGGCTACCCCCCCATCTTCTCCGCAGTTGCTAGGACCATGGGCCCGCCACATATGGTGCACGGCGTGGTCAGCATCCCCGGGTAAAATTTCTTCCTCGTCCTATTACCCTATCTAGTTTCGGGGACTTAAGAAATCCAACACCATCCGGATGATGGATAAATCCTTGAGAAGAAGAGGGAGTTTGACAAGTATTAGAACTAGCCTTGAGGGAAAAATTAAACAGTACAATTCTCCATCATTACTTCTATGTTCCAGTGAATTAAATTGAAAAATTGCCTAAGGGCTAGGGAGATATAAAATTCTGTTTGTAGGACTGAATTAAGCTCTCTATACCACGTTTCGCGAGAGTCAAAAGCAATTTTTGTGGTATATCTAACAAGCATCTCCTAAAACTGGATACTGTATTCAGGGAACCCCAGTGAAGAGTAAGGATGCTCAAACAGTTTGGAAAACTATTTATCCAAAGTTTTCCTGAAAATTCAAAATAATAACAGCCATAAATAGTTTGCTATATTCAAGGCAAAGATGATAAATCGTAGGCGAATTTGCAGGCATCTATACCTACGTAATACCCTGCAAGCCACCGCGAGAGTGTCTGGCAGGGGAGGTATACTTGTATTACTGGTAATGTAAGTATATGCACAAAACATATTAAGATATATATAATATTTGACCCAAAATCTAATTTCTTACAGAGATGAAATAGAAGATTACCCAAAAATAATGAAAAAGGTGCACTGCAACTGGTACAGTTGTAAAAACGCGAAAAGTAATCAAAGATTACAATAATTCAAGTTTTATGGTGCATAGGTATCTCGAATTCCTTATCCATAGCAACTTTTTACTGATTGGGAGCAAATTATTCAGCAAATACGCCGTGCATGTCATGCAATAGAATTATGTGCCCGCAAATCTAAGTAATAAAAATAACGGGCATAAATGCCATACACCGAGCAAGATCCTCAAATATCAACGACCAAATCTAACGAAACATGTGGTCGATAAGTTCGGAGACCGTTATCAGATACTTAACTTATCCATCAATTTGTCGACAGAGACTAGTATAACGGGTACCTAACGGTTAAAGCATGTTCATAACAATTTGTTACCGCGTAATATTCGGCATTCAGATAATCGTATCAGATATAATGCCGAGAAATATCTCACACAATTCAATCTTTGAACAAATGTCCGCTATGTACAATGATTTTACTGCGTCTTATTGAATAAAGATAACTGTGATCATTTCACGCTATATTTCTCAACAACCATAATGGGTATGATACCAAGTAACTTAATATCGCGCAAAAAATACACCTCTTTAAAATGGAAAGGAACGGAACTGAGATCTTGGCACTGTATAAGGTAGGGAATGGTTGCTCGAAATGGCAGAGATCTTTTGTGTCCACAAAACGGAAACCCGCCCTCAATTGCACGAGTGTTGGCTGTAAATGCTATTGAAAACTCGATGCAATAAAATTTTTATCAAAACGTAATTCGGGTATGACTGTTGCTGCAGTGGGTAGTTATGAGGCTCTCTAAGTGCAGCGATTTAACGGTATAGAATATGGTTAGATAGATGAACATTTATTAGAGTAGCCTGTAGTGGTAGCTCTTAGCTGCATGGTATCTCTTAGTCCCATGGCCACATGGTTGCATGGTATTTCTACATCTACATAATATCCTGCAAGCCATCATAAAGGTGTGCGGCAGGGGGTGAAATCTCACCAAACATACACTACATATCATGCATAAAATAGGATTAGTAATAATATATTTGTTAAACTTCAAAATTAAAAAAAGATAAAAATAGCAAAGCAAGCATGCAATATCATGCTGTTAGTTGGGTTAGCTTAAAGTCCTTATACCAACATGCAACTACCTATGCTATCCATCGATACACTCGTATAGAATGTACATACCGCTATTCATTACCCTAATTGTACGAGGAAAAAAGGACATTTTGAATCTGTAGTTCGGCAAAATGGTAGTTCCTAGTTGCATGAAAATGGTGCATGTTTGTGATCTTCACCCCCTACCACACACCCTAGCGGTGGCTTTTGGGCATTAAAAATATTGGATGGAGAGAGGGGGGCAGTGAAAACCGGGTTCGAACCTGGTGGCCAGTGAAGAGTTCACCTGGTGAAATCAGGCATTCCTCCGAGAAGCGTTGGGAAACTAGTAGGCCGAGGGTAGGGAATGCTAAATGATCGCTCAGCCATTTCCCATCTTGGAAATCCATCTTCAAAGGTGGCTTTCAGTTGAAGCGAAAAATGTTGAGCTGAATCTTACCCGTAGTTCGCTTCTCGGAGAAGCGAAAGCGATTCTCTACTCGGAACACTGAGAGTAGAAATCGTTTGAGTGGAAACCACGGCAATGAGTCAATTCTGAGGGTGTTTAGAAATTTGTGTAATATCAGACAATCACTTCCTTCTAAGCCGAAAGCATTGCTTATACGTTTCTGCAACATATCTATTAATGCGTGTACCGAGTAAACGACTAACGGTGATTTAATCCAGTAGTGGACTCCCCAGGTGGCTTGCAATCCAGTCACTTTTCACTTATGCATCACGTATTTGTTGACGTACGTTTTCTTGCATTAAGCAGGTACGCAATGGTAATTGCTTTCAAGCCAAATGTCTTCATCTTCGACATCAATTTGGTAGCATAGTAACGCATATATAACCTAGAGGTGCGTATATATATATATAGCATACATACCTATATACGCTTGACCTCAACGATGGTATGTATACCGGTAGCTATGACACATAATTATGACTGTAGAAACTTCTAGCATGAGATGCCCTAACTGTAATAGTTACTGTTTCGCTTTTACTACAGACAATAAGCCAATAAGATTGAATAGTGAACTGAAATATACAATAAATACAGCATATATGATGAAAAAAATTTATTCTGCATCTACGTAATACCTTGCGAGCCACCACGAGGGTGTGAGGGAGGGGGTGAAGATCACCAGACATGCACTATTGACATGCAACTACGATATTTAATGGAGACATGCTAGATAATAGGATCACATGCAGCTAGATGGTTAGTATCTATATAATAAGAAATCGATGTTTGTTATTGTTCGTTTGTTATTACATGCATCATGCACTACAGACTACTATAACAATATTTCACCTGCCTATTGTTTTACTTATTGTTTCACCTACCTTTTTGCTAAGCTGCCTATTGTTCACTCTTATGGTACGCGGGAAAAATGACATTTTATATCTATCGGTACGACAATCTATCTCTCTAAGCTTGTTAATCTGATCAAACATAGCATAATAGGGGGTTCTTAATAAATATCTAACGTCACCTGTGAGAAAATCGGTTTCTAATTTACTTAAGAGGTTTAACCTAAATTTTAAACTGCGTTCTGATAGTAATTCCCATCCTAGTTCGTCTATTAGACTCGTAACACTTATACAATTATCATAACGGTCTTTAACAAATCTAGCGCATCTCCTTTGCACATGCTCTAATTCTTTTATCATACCTTCCTCGTACGGATCCCATTTGCTAGCGGCATATTCTAAATGAGGCCTGACAAGAGTAAAATAGCTTCTTTCTCGTACTCTCTAATCGCATTTTCCAAGAACCCGTTTTACGAATCCTAATCTACTAATCTTACAATCTACAATCTAATCTAATGCTACAATAGTTATTTACCTAATGTACCTACTTCCCCCACGATATGTCTTCAGTGATGGTGACGCCTAGTATTTAATGGATTCTACGTTAGATCGCCGGGGAAAGCAATGCTATTTCCAAAAGTTCATTATCGCGCATTTCTTCAAATTCAATTATAGATGCCAACTATTACACCAATCAATATTTGTGTATAGCCAGAAGAAATGAATTTTTATTTTCATTAGCTCCAATTGTTTCTCATTCAAAAATCAATGCAATACATTAATTATGCCGACATGCATACCCTACTCTAGACATTAAGCTCATTCGTATCTCTGCTGTCCAGAAATATAAACAATCCCATAAGAAGTACTTTAAAACTTGGCTTACGACTTTCTTTACTGAGTTCTTCAGTCATTAAAAACACAAATCACATGCGATCCGATTTGGGACATCTGTGGAGCTTCATAAAAGAGAATATCGGTTATTTAAGGGCGGCATCCATAAGTTACCAAAGTCGTCAAAATGCTGCTGCATCGGAATATTTATCCCTCGCAGCATCGGAAGCGGTATGCCAAAAATGGAAAGGAATATTGATTCATCGGTTTCCGATGCAGCTGACATCAAAGGGGCACCGAAGGTCACCCTTCCCGAACGGAGAGAGACTTCGAAGGGGGATCCACTCCGGGCTCACCTAGGAAGAGGGATGAAGAGGAGAAGGAGGAGGAAAGGAGGGTGAAGAAGGCGGAGGCCACAAAGCCGATAAGCGTTGCATACGAAATGCACGTTGGGAAACTTCATCGTTATCAATGTCTTCCCGGGGATTGAAAAGGGGAAATGAGAAAATCGAGCGGCCGAACAAAAGGTTGGGCTAAGGGTGGAGGCTGGGGTGGAGACTAAAAGGGGGAGGGGTGATGGCCAAGGGTGTGGTGGAAAGGGGCAGAGCCATAAATCTGTGCGCCGGGAGACATAAATTGCGCCCCCGCGTGAAATATTGGCTGCACCGAGAGGAAAAAAGGAAGGTTATGGCGATAATTACGATCAACCTTGTGCCCGCGCGGGGGAATGGAAAATTTCGAGAATGAGGAAGCGGAGAGAATGAATGATTTGTAGGGGGTGGAATGGGGCTGTGCAGAGAGGGTTGGTGGCGATATGACGATTCTACACGCCAAAGCGATATCACTTAGTGTTGCATCTCGTCAAATTGGATACATTTGAAAAGAGCTGTCTTTCCATAACCGATAATTACCATTGTCAGGACGAATGAAATAAATATGTGGGGTTCTTTAATACTAAATGTTGCAATCTACTACTGTGGTTCTATCGGTCAGGCTAGGTCATTGACATTGGCTTTTAATACTTTGAAATGTGAATGACCTTTGTAATTATTATTACGAAAATTATAATCTTCGCGACCTTATGCATGCCCCATGGAAATAATATCATACCTAATTTGATTAATTAACGGAAATTGCTTTCAAATAAAAAACTATAACATTCATTGTATTATCTAACAATTTGGAATACGATCGACAATTTGAGGCTTGATTTTGTGGAAGTTGCTAATACATTGGTATAAATA
The DNA here is from genome assembly GCA_933228895.1 of Platycnemis pennipes. NCBI lineage: Eukaryota > Metazoa > Arthropoda > Insecta > Odonata > Platycnemididae > Platycnemis > Platycnemis pennipes. The sequence goes on along the minus strand of OW121854.1, from coordinate 117,094,815 downwards.
TTAAAAATACAGTTCGTACTTTTCCACAAATTTAAAGTAGTCTACGTAAAGTAAAACATAAAGTACGAAGTGTATTTTAATATGAATAACAATTTGGATTCATAAAATTTCACGCGTCTCGTGAATGGATGCTAAATTATTTCCTGGTGGTGGTAGAGTTGTGATTCTTGGTTTCATGTTAGTAGTGTTTCAACGGGGATTTAGCTTTTTGCATATCTGCACGGCAATGAGTGTTCTTTCTGATTTAGAATTCATGCCTGCTGATGGTTACTCCTTACTCCCTTTCGGTGGCTTTCAAGTATTACGTAGATGTAGATACATCGTGGAACCTCAAATAATTGCACCGTAGTTTCATTTATATTCGCATAGAACAGCCCATATGGTTGGAATGTGTGAGGATGGTGGTTCTCGGTGCAGTCGAATCACACTGCAGTTGGGCCCCACTCGACTTCCTCAAACAGCCGCTCTGTGATTACGCCGATTGAGACTGAAACAAAAGAACTCGGTGGAGCGCGCCTCTCCCGGATCGCTCGTTCATCTCAATCACGTGCCTCGCCGCCAAACAGCGCGGGGTCGCAGCATCTGCGATCCGTTTCGCGAACGGATCCACGACTCTTCCCCACCCCGCTCGCCTAATTTGGTCGACACTGATCGACAATTGATAGGTACCGATAACACCACTTCCTGCTTGATAATAAGGATCCATGGAGAAAATGATGAGCATACCGATGGAAGAAAAAAAAATATTCTTCAAAATCTGGCGTCATCCCGCTAGGCTAACGGGCACCTCATTCCTCTTACGCCTTGCTTATACGAATTTATGCCATTTTCCTCATCACAACCTCCCCTGATGGCCAATGCACTCAAGGCAAGGCAACTTAAATTATCTTCAGGAAATATCATGTTATATCCAAGTCAACCCAAAAACTAAGGCTGACTAGATTGATTTAAACAATCAAAACTTCATCACTTGGCCTTAATATACGCTATAGTGGAACATAGAAATTTCGAAAAACATGCATCATGAAGTCATGAATCGTGAAGCCATTGTGAAGAGTCATGTACATCTACACGATACCCTGCAAGCCACCGTGAGGGTGTGTGGCAGAGGGTGAACATCGCCAATCATGCACTACCGACATGCAAACAAGCAACTATAGGGTCTCATGCAACTAGATTGTTAGTATCTGTAGTATTTAAGGGGTTAATACATGCATAATGCACTACAGACAACTCAAAAATATTTCCCCTACCTATCCCTTTGCTATGCTGCCTATTCTGTTCGCTTATAGCATGGTGGAAAAATGCCATTTTGAATCTATCGGTACGACAATCTATCTCTTTAATCTTATATATCCGGTCGAATCTAGCATAATAAGCTGTTTTTTTTAATATGTGCCTAACATCTTCAGTAAAGCTATCCGATTGAAATTTCTCTAATAGATTTAATCTGTATCTTAACCTACGCTCTGATAATGATTCCCATCCTAATTCTTTTATTAATTTTGAAACGCTGCTCAACCTATCGTAACACCTTTTAACGAACCTTGCTGTTCTACGCTGCACACTGTCTAGTTCTCTGATCAAACCTAATTCATTCGGATCTCGTAAACTGGCTGCATACTCAAGGTGGGGCCTAACTAGTGAAAAGAAACATCGCTCTTTTGTCTTCTCAGCACATTTCCCAAGAACTCTTTTAATAAATCCTAGCTTTCTATCCGTTCGGCTGCATATTTCCCGGATGTGTTTTCCCCACGATAACTCTTTAGTGATTGTTACACCTAAATACCTTAACCTAATATAGGTAGTCAATTGTGAAGTCGTGAATGGCATTGTCGCAGGCAGAGCAAGCATCAAGAAGATGTAAAAGCTACACACCCTCGCGGTGGCGTCGCAGGGTTTCGCGTAAATGTAAAATTGTAACACAGCACCGCTAGGGTGTGAGGCAGGGGGTGAAGATCACCAAACATGGAATACTTGCTTTCAACTAAGAGCCGCAATGGTACTACTTCCTGGAAACATGCTAAATATAAGAACCAAGTGCAACTATATGGCTGGTATCCACATTTTAATGAAATGATTACCAAGTTACCATTAAAATGATCGACGCCACAAACTTTGAGTCATAGAATGTATACTTTATCCAAACATTGCGCAACGATCCACGTAGCGTTAGACCCGCACTATGTGAGATAATAATTTTTCAAGACTGCTCAGGACATCGTGTTTTCAATGATTCAATTAATGTAAAATTCGAATGAAACCGAATTGATGAATCAGTCAGAATTGAACCCAGGCTAGCGGCACGGTACAAGATGCGACTTTGAAATATACTATGCATTGGCGTTCTTGATTAACAACAATGCTGAAGCACTGAGTTGAGTTATCTTTATTATGGCCATAATTTCCACTGGGTTGAAAAGAGTCAACAAATCAGCACACTATGCCTAATTTTTTTATTTGATCGTCAAATTCAACGAAACACAGGGGCATAATTACACTCCGGAGACAGAGGCACTCCTAAGAACCAAGAGATACAAGTCATAGGTCTTCGTCATTTTCCATATCTTCGTAACAGACGTGGATAATAATGACCCAATAAATATGAGGAATATACCGCTGCAAATGCTCGGAATTCCATGTTATCTTCGTAGAAATATGATTCTTCAAATATTTCAATCTTCCGCTGCACGAAGGTTGATTGCATTCTTTGTCCAAATATGCCGCTTCATTAAAAAGCGGAAGGAATACTTTTGGTGCTAGGAGATTAGTCAATTTAAGCTATCGAGAGAAATCTTGCGACACATCTCTACTGCTCAAGGAACTCTACTAAATACATAACGGTGTGTTTGAATAGAAAACGTATCCCTCTAATTACCGTTCATTACAAACAAACATTTTTATCCTCTTTAAAAATTGAAGTTTAGAGTAGACTATATGATTACTAATCCTTTTTTATGCATGATATGTATTGCATGCTTGGTGAGAATTCACCCCCAGCCTCACAACTTCACGATGGCTTGCAAGGTATTATGTAGGTGTAGATGAATATCTATTCTCATGCACGATTTCTATCTTCAGCACTGCGTGTTTTCTGCCTTACCTAAAAGCCAGTTATTATTATGTAACTTATTGTAATACGTTTATCTTGCTTTTTTCTTCCAACACTGCCTTCCGTGGTTAATTGCCCTTCCATATTTTCTCAATTTATTATGCCTCAACCAAATTTTCCCCGCACACATCCATTCATTACCGATCATTACCCGAAATAGTGAATAGTAGTCACTCTAGTGGATGCAGGATTCTACTCGGTTCCTTATCTTTTGCCTCATCCCCTCTTTACCATAAATTCATTTATGGAAAAGAGGGGTTTCCCTATTAACCTACGGCAGTCTGAAATTTTATAGGGGAATAGACGCATTTAAATATAAATTGTCTATCTGCCCGCGATCATTCAAACGAACCAAAAGAAGCTGTACGATCAGATCGGCATATTTAATACAGGTGACCTCGCTTGCAGCAAATCAGGAAATGGTTCTTGATGCTACCTTAAGGAGGTTCCACCGTGACTCCGCGATTCAATATCCCGTAAAAGAGCTATGTTATTTAATGAATAAATACCGATCCAGAAAAACACCTATATGGAAAATCATCTGCAGGGTGATAACGCATACACAATAATTGTATGAGTATGCTATTTTATAGCGCGGTGTAGTTACATTCTATTTTTTACAAGCTCTTTTAACTCATTTTGACTTCAGAAAATGACTGACGTGTTGTTGCCACGTTTAATTTACAAAGTGAGGATACATGCTCAATTCCGCTAATACGTATTCTAAAATAGGTTAAATATTTTCTTACTTAGTTTTAAACTACTCCCTTGCAAATACAACTCTTTGTTTTGAATTTTATTAATATTCGTATTTTTGAAAATTGTTTGGCAACAATGACGCTGCTACCATTTGGAAGCATTGATATTAATTACACCATACCAATAACCAATAAAATATTTAAATTACGTAAAAAATATAAGAAGGATCTTGGTAAGGTATATTCCGTAATTAAGACCGTAAATAAGCTTGTAAGCACGTTCCGTCACAAGTATCGTTGCCAATGATAACAACATACTGTAGCGCCACTTTCACGTAACTAAGACTTTTCTGCTTTTTTTCGAGCAAACATTTATTAATATCAATTAAACAAGTGTGGTAAGGCGAGCACTTTTTTACAATGCTAATTTCTACGTAAAATCACGCATCTTATATTAGTTTTTCGTCAAAACGACATTTCTCCTTACATTATTAATCTGCAAATATTACTGCAAGAGCCATGCTCTGCCGTATAGCCACGCATAAAATATCTGATTTTCAGTGTCTTTTTTCTTCAAATATATTATTGTAAGGCCAAATTATTTTGTTGCCAATCGATAGACAGGCCAAAAAATGATGTATTCTGAAATTTTCACAAAAATGACATCTACTTCATAATTCGGTGGAGCCACCTTAACATACCAGCTGCTTCTGCTGAAAAAAAGCACATAAATCTCAACCTAACTAAAGAGGCACATCACAAAAAAATTATACCAACTTCACGCTTGCATGTTTTTGTAATGGGAATCCAAGTGAAGGAAAGCAAATTCATTTAAGTAGAAGAAATACTCCTTTGTAGGTCTTATGCTTTAGTAAAATTTGCTTAGGGCATTTTCAACCAAAAGAGTTTGTTTTCACCTTATGGCCACTGGCTTTTGTTAGTGTATACGCTTGTTGATTAAGTGTGCAGCGAAGATCGGCAAGATTTGTAAAGGGACGATACGATAATTATATTAGCGTAACCAGTCTATTAAATGAATTGAAATGGGAATCATTGTCAGATCGCAGGTTGAAATTTAGACTTAATCTCTTGCACAAATTCCAAGGCAATATTTTCAGTGATGATGTTAAAAATATTTTACGAACCCCAACTTACTATGGCAGACTGGACCATAATCATAAAGTTAGAGAAATTGATTGCCGAACTGACCGATTCAAAATGTCCTTTTTCCCTCGCACAATAAGAGATACGAATAACGGTAAATATGTCCTATCGGAGAGTAGCAATGAATAGCATTGGTAGCTACATGTTGGTATGAGTACTTAAAGCTAACCCTACTAACAGAATGTTTTTGCATGTTTGCTTTGCAATTTCTATATTTTTTAAATAGTGTAGTTCTGACTACTATATTAATACTATTCCTTTTTTATGCATGATATGTAGCGCATGTTTGGTGAGAAATCACCCCCTGCCACACACCCTTGTGGTGGCTTGCAGGGTATTATGTAGATGTAGATGTAGATTACCTCGCACTGTGATTCCTCGAGATGGACTGCGAGGTATTCTGAAGATGCTTCTACTCTCATTATTATTCTTTTAATTTGGGGTCAAACTTTCCATGGTACACTTAAGATAATAAACGTATCTTAACATTCCGCGCGATAGTTTATTACTCTCTCAGGGATATATTTTTCTCATTATTGCAGAGTTAAATCTATTTTTGCATATTTCTTCCTCATCATTGTCACATCAATTTTTTCTCACAATAGCGTACTTGTAGCGGTGGTTCTATCATAAAGAAGCAATCAATATGGTGGAAAATATGCAGCACTCTTTGACTACTTATTTAAACTCCAATGATTAATTCATCCACCGCTACGTTCTACGTTTTAAAAAATGTCTAGTAATGAATTTTTGGAAAAAGAATAACTCTTCTCCTAGCACTTACAAAACAAGTAATAATGAATCAACAAACGTGGAATCCATTAAATATCTTGAAATAAGTTAGACCTTGTTAGACCTCAGTTGGAACATGCTGCCAGTGTATGGGATCCCTACGAAAACGGTCTAAATAATGAACTTGAACGTATGCAGCGAAGATCGGCAAGATTTGTAAAGGGACGGCACGATAACCTTATTAGCGTAATCAGTCTATTAAATGAATAACATTGGGAATCTTTGTCGGATCGAAGGTGGAAATTAAGGGCCGCATTCAGATGTCTCCACTACATCGCCAAGTTTCAGCTTCACTCCATGAAGATTAGTGCTCCTTCTCCTGCAAATTGGCATTCAGCGCCACTACTTCCACTCCTTCTTCTGGAGTGTTGATGGTCGCTATGTTGCCAACTCGACTCAAGTGTAAGCAGTGACATTTACGTAATCCTGGATACAGTTATATACGGAACAAGGTGTAAAATAGAGGGAGTTTTGAACATCAATCCCATGGTCTCCTTGGGATTGTATAAATATTATTCTGATATACATGATCAATAATTTAAATATTATTAGAATATTCTTCTTTTTCTTTCTTATTCCTCTTATTCGTAAAATAGCTATTCTCAGCACAAAATAAATGCAATAAAAATAAGGATGGCACATTTTTCACACAGTTATAATATTGAATAGGTAACATTGGTTTTTATTAACAATCCATACTCTTACGTACATACACTCCACATTACTATGATATTTAATCATATGCATTCTAACATGCTCCTGTAAATGTGCAAAACATTAATTCTTCAAAATTATTTGTTACCGCTGGTATTTTATCAGTTTCCAAGCGACGTCCCTGGTTCGAAACTCTCTCCCACCAGAACATTTCGCCCGATCACCCGAACATTTCGGTAGATACTTACAATTATATGATTGCAGAGCTTAAGTTCTTTTTTCTCTTGCGATTAGTTTTTCCAAAAAAGCACAGCGCTGGAAAATCACGGCACCAGGTAAATTAGAACAAATATTGTACGTGCGTCGGGACTGCGTGGCCATAGATACGGAAATTAAATATCACGATCACACTTCATGCTCTTTCGTTAATTTCGTACACAAAAAACGACAGGGCGTGCGGACGTATTTCCGCCACGTGCTAATTACTTACGTGATTTAGGTAAATAACGTAATTGACTATTTTACGTAATAATTACGCAATTTTAGCAAATTACGTAATTAGTACGTGAAATAGTTAAAATGCATCCCGGGTAAACAGATTAAAAATATGCAAAACCAGTGACAGTCGTACAACGAAACTGCGACGAAAAAAACTGGAGGAGGAGAGTTACGAACCAGGGTCGTCGTCACTGTGAAGCAAGCACCTAACCCCTAACCCAAACTGCCTTTCTTGTGAGTTACATACAAATTTTGATACATTACCCAGCATCCGTAATCAAGATATTCCTGCCAAACAGTTTCATTGATCGCACACAAGTTGATATCAGTGTACTCTTGCTATGTTGCTTGATATTACAAAACGTAACAATGACGCTTAATAACCTTATATCGCATGAAAACAGCGTTTATATGTTCGAAGCGTCGACCATTATACGCCGTCGGCTATGTTGATATTCTATGTAGTGGTGATTTTAGGGTGGGTATGGGTACCCTACCACTTTAGGCCAGCTGTTACTACAACCGCAGTGAGACCGCCACTCCATAGAGCTTCTGAATACCATGTAGTGTTGATTTACGTCATAAGGAGTGGAAGCTTCACTCCATACGAGGTTGTGAATACGGCCCTAAGACTTAATCTCTTAAACAAATTCCAAGACCATATTTTCAGTGAAGATGTTAAAAATATTTTGCGGACTCCAACTTACTATGGTAGCCTGGCCAATAATCACAAAATTAGAGAAATTGATTGCGGAACTGACCGATTCAAAATGTCCTTTTTTCCTCGTACAATTATGGATATGAATAACGGTAAATATATCAAATACGAGTGTAGCAATAATAACATTGGTAGCTGCATGTTGGTATAAGGACTTGAAGGTAACCCAACTACAGCACATATTTGCATGCTTAGTTTTCTATTTTTATCTTTTTAAACAGCGCAGTTTAGGCTAATATAGTAGGTAATACTAATCCTTCTTTATGCATGATGTGTAGTGCATTTTTGGTGGGAATTCACCCCCTGCCACACACCTTTATGGTGGCTCGCATGGTATTATGCACATGTAGATGTAGATATACACCTTCACTTCTTTAGCAATATCCTTATTCCGCCCATCAACCCCCTCTAATGACCAAATCCACGCGAGTTAAGCTTACACATTTTCCCCACAATCCGCCCAAAGACTTGCAACGCCCTAAACCGAACATCTTGGGGGCATGCACGCTCGGGAAGAAAACACTTTTTTTTGGTCGGGAGACCGAACCTTGAGGAAAACATGGGCAAAGCGTTTGGAAGGAGGGCGGCCCCGGGGCTCGGAAGAAGGCGCGAGGGACAAGAACTGAGGGAAAGGGAGAGAGAGAGAGGGATGAGAGGGGGAGGTGGAGAAAAAACATTGAGAAGGCCTGACCAGAGTGAGGGGGATGCACGAAACCTTGGAAGAATAAGGCCTGAGGGTGGGTGAGGAGGGGAGGGGGGGGGGGGGGTCAGAGGCCCGACCCTTTTACGTGACCGGGAGATGAGGGAAGAGAGAGAGAGAGACGGGACCAGAGAAAATGTATGTGTGTGTGATGCGAGGGTATTACTTTAACGAGGGTGGAACCAGCGAGGATGGAAGGCAAGAAAAAAAGGATTGATCTATAGACGGAAAAATTTATGCCCACTTTAATGGTGGGACTAAAGGGGCTACCGAGTGGCCTTAAGCATCGGATGGGAGAAGGAGATAAGGACGGGGAGTGGGGGAAGGAGAGGAAGGGGTGAGGGAGGAGATGGGATGAGTGTGGTCGAAGGCAGGGGCTGCCAAGGGGGGACCTGAACGTTGCGGAGGGGGCATTTGTGCTGTCTCAGTTTTCCGTTGCAACTTCCATTCGGAGTGGATATATTTTTTGGCCACTCAAATTCGAGACGCATTTTAATGAAAATACAGAAAATTGAAGAAATCCATTATGCAGCAGTGCTGGGTAAGAAATTAATAAACAAAGTCATTTATCTCTATCATTTCGCTAAGTTTACGACCTCTACGTTCAAATTGGTTTTCAAAATGAAAAAGGAATTAATTTTAAGTCCCATTTTGGATACTAAGCAAGGCTAATATATTTTTTCACAGAAACATAGTCAATAACGCTTTGAAGTAGAAATATCGATAAACAAAAGAATATTGATATGCGTGAAATACTAATTGTTCATCTCGAATGAAAGTCTAAACTTTGTAATTCGACAATCAATTGTTATATTATGCTAAGACCGTAGTTTCGACGGTAGCGTAATATTTATGCACAACATAAAGATCTTTGGACACTTTTCATTCATAATGAATACTAGCAAGTTCCATAAAGGGACGCCAGAAATCATCAACCAAATAGTGGTTGGATAAACATTGCATTCGGGCAATTTATTATTTCTCACCGTAGGAATTCATTGAACATTACCCTTTTCCAACTTCACTCTGAACTGGAGTACGCAGGATGACATTCAGTAACGTTGGAGGATATCATGCCATAGCGGGAGTTGACATATTTTGAATCGAATACCTTGCCTTAAAAAACGTTTTAACTTACGTAGCACGCTGTTAAAAATGGCAAAATGCTCTATACCTTTACTTAGTAATGCAGGCTGAGGAAAATAATCTATTAATCAAAGTGTACCGTATAAATGTAAAGGAATTTGAAATAATAATAAAGTTTCTGAAAATGAAATTAACCTAAACCAAACCAACAAAGCGTAAAGAATAAAAAAAATAATTCTAAAATAAAACGTGGTCGAGTAAAACGGAGGAAATGGAATGACCCCAATGAAAACGGGATGGTTATGTGACGCTTATTGAATAACAGATATGCACTTCAAGTGGTGTGTTCACTTTCCAAATAAAATTGAGAGGCTTGAGATTTCCATGATGATGTGCACGCTACTTTTTCCCTTCTACCATCAGGTGTCATTTATGCACCGACGATCTTGAAACAGGATGCTCGACTTAAGAAGAATTTGAAAAATATTTTCACCTCCTTTAAGTTTTCATAGCTTTGACTTGGGTGTAAACAATCAATGTTTACATTTTATTCACCAAGATAATATAAGGTCGGTAATCATATTAATCGAGCGTCTCAAACTTAACTCACTTTCAACGCAACATAATGTTTTAACTTCTACAACCACTGTTTACCCTGAAAGACGTTTTGATTTGATCTCACTCCACTGGTAGACTTTGATTGTCTGCCACATATATTTGCATGATTTGCAGCTCTTCTTGCACGTCCCGTGCGCAAAATGTTGTTAAAACATTTTGCAAACTCCGACAAAGCATGATATGCAATGCATGTTTGGTGTGGATTCACCCCCTGTCCTACACCTTTGTGGTCACTTCCAGGGTATTTTATAGATGCAGGTCTCATACAGGTTGAATAACACATCACATAAACAGGCATGTAAGGAACAGCGTCGCAAAATATTCTTGCAGTTGATGGACGCTTCTCATGCACTCATGCAAAAGTATATTTTTTATTTTGTTCATGCTGGAAACGTGCTAATTAGGGAAAGAAAAAAACTGTCAATTTTCCACAAGAATAAGGATTTTCACTTGACCGATTTCGGTGTACAACACCATCTTCAGGTGACCTGCTACAACACCATCTTCAGGTGACCTGCTACAAAACCATCTTCAGGTGACCTGCTACAACACCATCTTCAGGTGACCTGAAGATGGTGTTGTACACCGAAACCGGTCAAGTAAAAATCCTTATTCTTGTGGAAAATTGAGAGTTTTTTTCTTTCGCTATGATATTCCACCAAATCAAGCCTGAAACAATTACCTTTATGTGCTAATTAGGGATTAGATTTAACACCTTTTCTAAATATGTACTAAAAACTAAGGTACCAACGAATGCCCTTACTTTGGCTTTTTCTTTGACTCTTTTTTGTTTCCTTCTCGCTCGTGGGAAGAAAGATTTTTAAATATACCTATTTACCCTTTCAGTAATCTATTTCTCTAGCCTTGCGTTCATGTGGTACTTTATCATACTGCCCTTATAATCGTATTGTCAGTGATGTTACAAAAGCTTCACGATATTTTTGTCATAGTCGAAAAACAGATGAACTTCAAATTTACTCAGGTTCTGTTTGAATTGTACATTACCATGTGATGAAATCACCATCTGAGTTATTTCAATGTGCTAGTGACTTTAACAAGATTCCCTGAGGAAATCCTTCCGCAATCCACTGCTCTCATTCTAATTCGTATATCAAGACTACGTAGCATTTATCTCATGCAACGGCCAAGTATTCTAGGATAAAATAACAGGCATATTCGTTTTTTCTTCACTATCAGATGCACCAATCATAGTCCCAATCATTTTTAATAGGTGATTATTTCATTCATCCCCATGATAACTCCAGCTTAAGTGACTTCGAGGTATTTAAATACATCTCAATCTGCAATTTTACTTCGCATGATGAAATACGCGATTTGGGGGAATTAATCTCCCTCTAAAATTTACTGAAATACATTTGCTAGCTATGGATAGCTTGAAGACAATCATGAAGCAAATACACTTGCTCAATAGACAAGAACACTACCCGGAGGAAAAGTCTTTCGATTCCGTCTTCATCAACACATGATATAGTCAATATTATCATACGATCCAACCCAGCTAAATATGTGTAGGTTCACAAAATTCAATCTTAATAATGAGCATTGAAATTATTTCTCAGGTTTACTTATTTGGCTAATGTTCAATGGATGACATGGATTTTCTGTTCATCCAAATTACCACAAATGAGTATCATTCAATAAATAAGACATATGTTCGAAGCAAGCAACTTTGCAAAATCTTTGTAAAGGGACGGTATGATAACTATACTAGCGTAACCAGTTTATTAAATAAATTAAAGTGAAAATCATTGTCAGATCGCAGGTTAAAATGCAGACTTAATCTCCTAAATTAATTCCAAGATAATATTTTCAGTGATGGCGTTAAAAATATTTTGCGAACCCCAACTTATTATGGTAGACTGGACCATAATCACAAAATTAGAGAAATAGATTGCCGAACTGACAGATTCAAAATGTCCTTTTTTCCTCGGACAATTAGGGATATGAATAACGGTAAATACACCCAATACGAGTGTAGCAATGGATAACATTGGTAGCTGCATGTTGGTAAAAGGACTTGAAGCTAACCCAAATAACAGCATGTTTTTGCATGCTTGCTTAGCTATTTTTATCTTTTTTAAATAGTGAAGTTTAGACTAGTATATTATTACTAATCCTTTTTTATGCATGATATGTAGTGCATGTTTGGTGAGAATTCACCCTCTGCCACACACCTTTATGGTGGCTTACAGGGTATTATTTAGATGTAGATTTAAAAAAATTTAAAAAAAGAAGAATCTGCTGAATTTTTTTCAAATAAATTGGTTATTCACGATTTATGAGAACTTTCACTTTGCGGAGATCCGTATGTGTGATCATCTCATTGCTGTTTCCTCACTCTGTGCACTGAAGTTTCACTGCCTAACCCCCTCGAACCAGCTTCGGAGTAAGATGAGCCCTCGAAGCGCTGGCTGGCTAGAGAGGAAACTCTTGCTTGAGAAAGGCTTGAACTCGAACCGGTTTCTCTCCCCTTTGTTTGTTGGACTTCTTTTTACTCGCGGCTGCCCAACAAACAGGACAGGAAGCACTCAATTAAATATTGAGATAAAAATTAATGGTGCAATTATCAACTACTTCAGTAATAATAAATTGCACTTTCAACGTCACTTTAAACAGCTTTTAGAAGCTTTAGTATAATTAAAGGCAACACAGGATTGTAACACTTTTGAAGTCTACTTACTTTCAACCTGTTGAAGTACATGAAACGGATCGTTCAAGAACTTCAGGAAATTAAGCTAAAGATACCCTTTTATCTAAATGCGAACAGCACATAATTATATCAAGTCTTATTTAATCACGCACGGCTTCAAATTAATGAATTCTTGACAAACTTGTAGGGAGAAAATACTAACGGCCTCCACTCGAACAAGTACACCAATAACGAAATGACGCCGTAAAAACTATATAAACCATAAAATACTCTTGATTTTTGATTCTCCCCTTATAAAACAGAATACGAGGCAAGAATATTTAGTGTCGAGTGACCAAGATGACTGCCAGAGAAGATTAGGAACGGAGAGAAGGGCACCAATAAACTCGAGCTTTTAACGACGTCAACAGGGAGAAAACGGTACTAGTCTAGCCTTGATATGGCTGGGATGAGTCGGAGGCTAAGATTGGGGAGCCACGGTGCTCAGGGGAACCACTTTCGGCTGCCCGGCTCGAATGAAGCGGATGGAACCACAAAAAGAAACGCGCGAAGAGACATTCAATAGATCCGCCGAGGATTACCACACTAAGCCAGGGAATACGGAACGAGAGGGCAGCGAGGCGTGTGAGGATTCCCCAAGGAGGTGGGCGGGAAGGACGCTCGCTGTTGTAGGATTTATAACGTTGGTAGAACTCATACAAGTCTTGGGATGGAAAGTATTATTTTGACGGGGAAGGAAGGGGGTGAGATCTGGGAGGAGTTGATAAGGAGGGCGGCAAAAGGGGAAGGGGCGTGAACTTGGCTCGTCTTCGGGATTTTTGGTAGTTTCCAGGCCAGCGAAGACGACGAGGCGGGCGGGAGGAGGAGGAAGGACCATGGGGAATAAATGATACACGGATGCACTGAGCACGGAAAGCGGCATCAAAGTACTATGACCACTGAGGACCAGAAGAGAGGAGAGAGAGCGAATGTGAGGATGGAGTTAGCGTGCTGGCTTGAGTTCTGGCCTCCCATCTCGAAGGCCCGGGTTCGAATCCTGGCACGGGTTAGTACTTTTTTCGTATACCGGTCCCCACTTGTGGAGAGTACTTAAGAGAGGGAATTCCTAAGCGTTACTATCTCTTACTTTAATGATTCCCACAAAGTTAGGCCAACATTTTCGTTTATAACCAGGCCCATCATGCTGCCCCACTTGATTTTTACCATGAACTTCTGTTCATCTCACACTAAGTCAAGTACCATCTTTGCTTACCGTTATAAACAGATTTGTTCTTTTATTTCAAAATCGCATCTCAAACCCTTCCGGCCTATTCTCATCTCTAAGCTTGACGTCAAGATCGGTGCTGAAATACAGAATATTGGTCCATGAGCATAGCTGCATTCAGAAAGGCCCTCGACCGGCGATGCTCACCTTATTCCCCCCGAGGAATGAGCGCAGGGCACACGGGGTGGGGAGAGAGAGAGCAGGGCAGAGTGGGCAGAGATGCTGGATGGAACGAGGAGCCTCCAGCAGTGTATTGCTGCGAGGGAGGAGGAGACGGGGATGAGGAGATTTGGGGGAGTGGGGCGGAAGGGGAGGACATCAGGTGATGCGACGGCCCCGAAGAGTTTCCCCATTTTTTTCTCCCAAGTGGGCGGACCCGTGTAACAGAATAAAAGGGAGGATGAGATGGAGGCGGGAGGCTGTGGGGGCCGGGGAGGAGGCTGTCGGGGGGAGAGGGGGGGCGGTGGGTGTTGGTGCCTTCTCTCGAGGGGTCTCCCTGGAAGGGGCGGCAAGGGGAAGGGTGGAGGGAAGTTGCCCGGCGACTTTTCCCCCACGGAGACTTCAACGGGAGAGGGAGACTTCAACGCTCGTATAAGAGCGCCAGCCAGGGCGAGTGGTTCTGCAAGTGACGACGCGGTAAAATGGGAAGACACCAGAAAGGATAAGAGAGATCCTCCTCCCCTGGGTAGCCCCATACCATGAAAATTAGGATCAGGTACGCCGTGGTTAATACCTACCATGAAATCGGTGCTGAAATACAGAATATTGGACCATGAGCATATCTGCATCCAGAAAGACCCTCCAGGCTTCAGGTTATACCAAGTTTTCCCATGATTCTGCAGATCAAGGTTGACTTGTATGCGTATAGAATCATGGTTCCACGAAAACCACGGACAGATGTTTCTACACACGGTTCCCTTCATTATTTCCGTGTCTTTCCAACCCATTATTTTGGTGTTTTTAGGGTCACCATCCGGCAATCGAAATAATTTCTGCCTTTGGAGTAGTTGTTGGTTATTTCCTTTAGGTAAAAGTTGTCCTGATTGCCGGGGAAGGGTGGAGAAAAATCGGCAAGAGCCTGACCGAAAGGTTCAAAGGCTAAGGGAAATAGTAAATTTAACGTAGGTACTCTGCTGCACAGAATACTCTATACGACACAGAAGGAAGGAAGAACCGGCATTGAATTAAAATATCTAAGCCAAATTCAGGGTTCCAATCAGGGTCATTAAGATGGAAGGAGGGTCGCAACACCTATCACCCCCTATCCGCTCTCCATTAATCCTATCTGAAGTGTTTTCTCTTCCTACCTGCTCCTAGTTTACCTTGATTATCCAGCATCAACCCAAATATATAGCCTTCTGATAGTACTATAGCTTTCGGATAGATTCAGCCCCGTAGTACCTGTTAATTCAATCATTCATGTTATACCTAGTTTCCCCATCAACCACCCTAACAGGCAGGGAGCTATCAGGATTAGATGAGTAATTGACATGTAACAGCTACCAGAGCAACATTTAAAAGGCATGTTTCAAGAAAAAAATGTTTTTTCAAGAGTTGGAGAGATAAGCTGTGAGTTTAATTGATGTTTGAATGCTGGAAAACAGAAGTATTTGGAGCAGAGTAGTGAATGTTAGTTAGTCTCTCTAAGCTTAAATAGTATCTTTGTTACACACCGCACTGAATATGAGTGTAATCTGTGTAACCCAATATGAGTATAAAAGCAATTAAAAAAATCAAATGTTGACGCTCTGATGTAGGAAAATCAGAAAAAGAGGGTATCTTTAAGTCAAGAGAATGAGTGATGTTCTAATTACAGTGGAGAGAAAGAAAATTGCTGATCATGAAAAGATGGATCGAAAAACGATGCAGATGAGAAAGGCCAGGCTGGCACCCAGGAATGAAACTCCTGGAAATTTCAGGAATGAAGCACGGAAGAATCGATGAATGAATGTGGAAGATATGGGAGTAGCACATGTTGATGGAATAAAGACGAGTAAAATGGTGAAATGCGCCTAGAGTTTTAACGACCACAACAAATAATTATGCATCCACGACTGCTACCGTCCCTCAAGGGTACGGCGTGGAAGGTACATGATGATAGGCAAGAAGAGAACAGGCGGGGGCCGGAAGGAGGGAGAGGGGGGTTGGGAGGGGAGGGGGGGAGTCGTCGTGGGGGGAGGGTGCGGGTCGGAGGTGTGCGATGCTGCGCTGAGGCTCGCGGGGGAAGATTAAGAGGAAGATCCAGCAGAAGGAGAGGAGACGGAGGTGCTGGACCGGTGCAGTGTTGCCGCCATTCCAAGCGTTGTGGGGAATCTTACGGCGGTTGCCAAGTCGGAGATGAACGGAGACCGCTTTTAAAAGCTATCCCCTGCTTCCCTATGGTCGAAATCACAACAAACAATCCAAGGCTATGCAATGGGCCGCTCCCTATGTGGCTGACAATTTGAATATATGCCCATTTCGCAAGACGGGCTACCGAAAAATTATTTGCATGTCTTCATTCTTCATTCAAATTACCGCCTTTGATAAACTCGAGTTTTGCCGGTAGTGAATTAACGCAACATGCGGCAGCAGGATTGCTTTCCGCAGGTGAAATATTGTAACCTTGAATATTCTAAAGAAGCCATTTCACCACGCTGATTGCGAAGTAGCTTTAGTGTTATGAACAACCTTCGAATTATAGCTATCCAGCTTTGTCGAAATACCACCAATAAAGGAAACCACATACAAAGCATACACCATTGTAACTAAACATTTACAATATTACGAGAGGAAACTTACATGTTTTTCAGCCGAATTGCACAATGAGGGGCTATGGCGGTATTGAAAGTCGCTATTTCATCATAAGACACAGTGTTCACGAGATATTTTAAAACGAACAATAACTCACTCAACAATTTGGTTACAAAGTAAAATCAAATGCATGAGGATGACATAATATTAGATCTCTGCTTACAACCCTCCCGGACCACGAGCTGATATAATTTGGACAAGAATGCGTGGAATGCTTCAGTTAACGAGGTTTACGAATTTATTGTACGTTGGTTTAAAACTTCAGAAGAAGACAGACCGCTCCATTAAACTTTAAAGCACTACATATAAGCAATTAAGCTCAATTCCATAGTTGCTTCTAACACCGCTTTCCATTAAACAGAATTACTTACATCATTCCATTACACCGTCTTCCATTACACTAATGCGCTTTCTATTCTATTACATATGCTAACACAAGTACACAGCCTTTTCAAACCACTGGTATTTAAACTTGAGTTAGTACAGAATAAAAGCCGTATTAACTGTCAGCAAAAGGTTTAGAGAAGGTACAGGGACCTTCGGAATAAAAAAATAGTGATGATATTTCATGACAGTGCAAAAAAAAGAACAAGCATTATGCATAGTTTCAATGACTAGATCACGTATGCCATAAGTTAGTTATTGAATACTGACGGCAGTAGTCATCAAATCTGCGTCAACCACGGCACAAACTGCATTGCGGCATGCAGGATACTCTAAAGACTTTTTGACCGTGTCGGCAGATTATGATGAGAAATCGAAGAATATGAAAGCGAAAGTAGAGGTGTTCAAAGATGAACGAAATTCAATGCAGTTATTGAAGGGAATGAACTAATGAACTATGAATACTGATAACCATATTTCATTTCTCCTTTAGGAAAGTCTTAGCTTTTCATTACAGCATTCTACGGGCATATAATGCACAAAAATATTGTGATTTCAATGCTATAAAGGAAAACAAACAACTTTACGGCTGGAATTTCGAAATCAATACAGCAGTTTCATGAAAAACTTGAAGCATTAATTTCCGGAAGATTTCCCTTAGATTAAACGACAATAGAATATCTAAGAAGGTTATCAGTCTCCACTGTATCCCTTCTATCATTTTATAGTACAGCTTAAGTGTCATATATTAAGGTTTATGATACGACCCGTCGGAGGTCTCTTAAACGTAACGGCTCCAACTTTTTACAACTCCAGAATGCGCCCGTTATTATGCGATTTACTTTTATTACCCATCATTGTTGGCTTTCCCTGATCATTCAACAGAGTTTTTTCCTCCTCTTTGATTTATATTGCTCCATTATATTTCCATGATCACAGATAACACCAGAGAAAAGCATGAAATTTGAGAACTTAAAAGCAGAATGGGAACTCCAAACAAATATCCGGTAGAAAGAATAAAAAAACCTTCCTTTAATGTCTTAAGGCAATCAGAATGGTAAAAGTGAGGTTCGAATAAGGATGGAAAATAGAATTTTTCATAAAACAAGATGCTACATTTCTAACTGAAGATAATGAAGAGGAAAAATATATGTATATTATATAAATAACCTATAGAATAAAGAATCTGTACTAATTCTTCTGATGTTTGCAAATTACGTACCTACACCAATTGAAGCCTTACTTGGATAATACTAATTCACCGACGATAATTTTAATGATGGAAGTTATATCGATACTACCAGAAATGATTTTCTAAATTCATTCCTTACTCACTCAATTCATTTTAGAACGTTAATCCCTTTTTTCCTCTTGAACTGATCTTACTTGGATATCATATTAAGATGACAGACACAACAGGAGCATTAGACTCATTTTACCTGCTCTGCCAATTTTTCATTCGCGACTGCGTGAGAATACATGTAATTAGGGGACGTGGAGAAACTACTAGGCATTGGTATCTTGATGAGCAGGAGACCCTTGCCATAAGGAGAAAAGGCTGAGCTATGGGCTCACACTTAGTACCTAGGTTTTGTTTTAAAGAAAGCATGACCAATTTCGGATCTCAAAACATACAGTTGTATGTACTTACGAAATCGGTCTAAGTAATGAACTTGAACGTGTGCAGCGAAGATCGGCAAGATTTGTAAAGGGACGATACGGTAATTATATTAGCGTAACCAGTCTATTAAATGAATTGAAATGGGAATCATTGTCAGATCGCAGGTTGAAATTTAGACTTAATCTCTTAAACAAATTCCAAGGCAATATTTTCAGTGATGTTAAAATATTTTACGAACCCCAACTTACTATGGCAGACTGGACCATAATCATAAAATTAGAGAAATTGATTGCCGAACTGACCGATTCAAAATGTCCTTTTTCCCTCGTACAATTAGAGATACGAATAACGGTAAATATGTCCTATCGGAGAGTAGCAATGAATAGCATTGGTAGCTGCATGTTGGTATGAGTACTTAAAGCTAACCCTACTAACAGAATGTTTTTGCATGTTTGCTTTGCAATTTATTTTTTAAATAGTGTAGTTCTGACTACTATATTCAAACTATTCCTTTTTTATGCATGATATGTAGTGCATGTTTGGTGAGAAATAACCCCCTGCCACACGCCCTCGTGGTGGCTTGCAGGGTATTATGTAGATGTAGATGTACTTGAGTCACAATCGTAAACTCTACTTTTAAATTAAATCTTATTCAAATTAATTCCATCATCATCAGTTTGCAACCCTTATATTGGTTTGACACAGCTCCCCATTCGCTTCTCCAATCAGTGGACCTCTTCATGTTTACGAAATATTCCTTTTTCGAATCCTTCAGTACTTCATCTATACTCCTCATATGAGGCCTTCCTTTGCCTTTGGTGAAATATTGAGGTGAAATATATAAACATGTGAGGTTAATTACTTGATCCCTTTGTGGTGGCACAAATCTGTCGTGGCCTAATCATCGGTGTTCACATTTACATCTGCATGATACCCAGCGAGCCACTGCGAGGTTGTGTGGCAGGAGGTGAAGATCACCATTCATGCGCTATTGATATGTAACTAAGCTACAACGATACTACTACATGTTACGGGAATTGGGATTATATCCATCCAATCAAACCAAATACTGAATTTTAACCAAAACTATACCTGATGATGGCGCGTTAAGCGTTGAAACATGAGTAGTCTTGTTTCAAATAAATTTGTGGACAGTAGTATATGTGAAAAGTTTTGCTTTATTTATGCGATGAATTTTTGTTCGCGGTAAACTGAGCCTTACAAGGCATACTTATTGAAATTTCTCTTTTCCACTTGAATTGACATACATACATCCATGTCCATGGCGTGAGTTCCCATGACTTATCGCCATACCCATCAAAATGGCGGGCACGTAAGAGTTTATATTTTGCCGAGAGTTAATCGAAGTTACTTTCAGAGTTTCACCTTTACCTTTTTAAGCTAAATTCGCCCTACTCATTTCAAAAATGATTTCACCGTAGGAACTCGTAAACTAGATACCATTTTGACGTGCTAGCAGCTGATTGGAACATGAGACCTTCTGGTGAGGGGACGAGACGTGACTTGATGAGTTCTACGGGCGGAGCGGGTCGAACACTAGGCTTTCCCTCTATGGCGCGAGGCAACTGTAACGGCTCCAGTAAAAAGCCAAGCGCCAACTTTTTTGTTCCGTGAATGCGGCCACGCACTGTAAGAAAATAAGAGGCTGAGGGGGCAGCGGCAACGGGATCTTCCGATGGATCAGGGTGGAATCCTCCCGAAAAGGCGTGGACTTTCTCCGACGGGGCTGGAAAATATACCCAAGGATACGATTAACTGAGGCACTCAAGTGACTGTACGTACGTAGCGGGTTCAATCGCAATCTGAATCGTGGACGCCAAATACACAACCTTTACTGTGAATGAATTGTACTGATATTGCTTAGAATACAAGAATTCGACTATAGCTCGTGGAAACGATAACATTCTCTAGGCTTTCATTGCATTACGATCTCATTAAAGGTTCATCACCATCATCATTGGTCAACAATCCTAGGATTGGTTTGATGCAGCTTTCTACTCGATTCCTCTATCGGCCAACCTTTTCATTATGACGTAATTCTTCTCTTTTACATCCTTCACAACTTGTTCCATGCATCTCATACCAGGCCTGCCATTTCCAATCTTCCCGTTCACTTTTCCCTCGACGATAGCCTTCATCAGCCCATCGTGTCTCAAGATATGGCCGATTAAGTTATCCCTTCTTATTTTTAGAGTTGTCAGCATACCTGTTTTCTCCTACTCTTCTTAGGACTTCCTCGTTACTTACTGGGTCATACATTTAATATTCAGCATTCTTCTATAGCACCACATTTCGAATGCTTCTACCCTTTTCTTTTCCGCTGCTGTCATCGTCCATGCCTCACTGCCATGAAGAAACATGCTCCAGATTTATGTTCTGATGAATGGTTTCATTAATTCTACGCTTGTATTTCCTGCTGTAAGTAGATCATTAAAGGTTAGCTACCAAAAATTGGCTTTGTGGCACAGAGGGATTTAATTGATCTATTAAATGAAGTATAATAAAATACCTAAAATATTGTGAAACACCCCAGGAAAAAACATATTATTTAGAGTAATTGGACAGAGGGCCAATATCAAAGTGTACCCGCCAGATTGAAATAACTGGCATGTGAGGAATGATTGCGTGATTCTCACAGTACATTGGAGGAAAATAAAATGCAGTGAAATAAAAATAATGAATTCAGTTTTTCCGTGCATCATTTGAGGTCACAATCCTGGATAACAACTCACGCTAATATGTGGAAAAAAGCACACACATGATCGGAATCATACTTTATGAACTTTTAAGTCAAATAGCGTTAATGAGTGGTTTGCGGACATTACCTGCCACACGTCGATGAGTGGCTTTCGGTGTGCTGAGTAGTCAATGCAGTACGGTCTTAGCAGTTGGGTGACGCAAAAACACAATTACGTCTGCGGAATGAACACAAGGTGAGAGGGGTAAAAACGGGCATTATTGACATGGCCATCTCGGTAAGGCACGTTGAAAGTTTCGCAGAAAGAAATGTTGGACCGCAAAGGTGCCGTAGAAAGGTCATATATCATTGCAGCGAGCCGGTCCTCCTTTGAAGTCCTGCTTCCTTCCATTACAGCAAACTCTCGCGTTTATTCTCGCGTGTTTACGAAGGTGTAAAAATTAAATTTGTGAATGTCTAAAAACTACAGGCGAAAAATCATTTTATGCTAAACCATTATATTTACCTGTATTTCTACCCAGTAGAATCAATTCCAGAGTATCTTGATGCATAGAGGATATTGTCCATTGCGGAGGAACTTCGAGATATTTTCAATTATCTCTCCTTCACCACATTACTAATTAGCGTTTCCTTAAATTATCAATTACTCATTTCCATTCCCTCAAATAGAGTGACGTGTAAATTTTTGAATGGTACTGGATGGCCTCAAACGGTATGAAATATTATTATCTTTAATAAATTGATTTCAAGCTGTAGGGACAACTATACAGGAATGGTTAAGTTCAGCCAGAGTAATCGAAAAATTAGTATCACGATATGATAATTATTGCTAGCTCTTAATGCCTCTATACTTCACAGTGTTATTCTAACCATAAAACATACAACTAACATATCTCAGACCGTTTATGTAACTAATACACCATAGATCAGAGATAGATTGGATTGGAGTCCAAAATTATCCTATACCTGTTTTTTAAAAAGGTCTCATATTCGCTGCCATATACCTGCACTTTGGTTTTGCATTAAAACGTGAGCTATGATACAAATAAAAAAATAGGCATACGTATTAACATTTAGAAAAACAACGATGCAGAATTTTATTGCAAAAATCATTTCTTCTTCGGAGAGGAATAACAACGGAACAATTAATACTCAGAGGGAATATGACACTATTTGCAATGACAAAAAAGTCGTATGATTATCGTACTCTGAATACCGAAAACAAGGAGTGGAAAAAAGTGTTTTAATTTTAGGATGCAAGAAAACTGTTTCAAATTTCAAAGCGAATGGCCACGATTATTAGCCGATATGAATGCAAGAACGTAGATGATGTTGACGTAGTGCATCATAGGTGATGATTCGCTATCTGCCACATAACTTTGAGGAGGCTCTCAAAGCAATCTGTAGATGAAGATATAAGCACAGCACTATTAATTACTTATTTTTATATTGATATGGAAGCACATAGAATATTTCACTATTCTGTTTTCAATGGAATCGAAAATTTCATACTTCATATTGACAGCAAGACTGACTTCCTTCGTTTAAACATTAGCTGTGAGATGGTGAGGAGGAAATCAATAATTCAAGTGATGAGTCGTGGAAATATGAGTGATAATCGTGAAATGGAAATATGAGTCGTGAAGAGCTAACGCTCATTCTCAATGCGAAAATGAAAACTACGACCTCTAGGCTGTAAGGATACGGGAGTCACGCAGTCTGCTCGGAGTATGCTTCACCAAGGGCAGTGGATACGCCTGCGGCTGGCTGGGTCATTTCGATCACCAGATTCACTGAGGGTGTACTGAGAACAGTGATGAGGAAAACACTCTTTTTGGAGACGGTAGCACACGTCTTAACCTCAAACGTGACTTTGCAAAATAATTTATGGTACGGCTTTGAGTTAAGGGCGGAGATTACCTCGGGAGACATTAGAGGTTTTTGCTGTTATGGGGGCTTTAAGGTAACCCAACTAACAGCATGATATTGCATGCTTCCTTTGCTATTGTTAAATTGTTTAAAAACTGAAGTTTAGACTAGTATATTATTACCAAACCTTTTTATGCATAATATGTTATGTATGTTTGGTATGAATTCACCCTATGCCAGCCTTTATGGTGGCTTGCAGGGTATTGTGTAGATGTAGATGTAAAGATTAGACATCGAGGAGACGTTATACTTTAGAGATGACCTGGGGCATTTTAGTTTCTCAGATATGAGGCCTAATCCGAGATTTAGTACACGATAAAATGCTTTCTTTCTAGGTTGACTACTGACAAAATTAAATATAGGTATGCGAGCATTATGAAGCATACAACCCAAGTCAAGTGAAAGTGGTATTATCCCCCTGGGTTGATTAATAATATAAAGGGCCTATGTCAAGCAAAAGTAAACTTGCAAAACACATGATCGTAAACAGAAAACTTTCGTGACACCGGGATTAACTACACACCAGCTGGCGGCAAAGGCAATGATTCAACAATGTTTTGGCTGGCGAGAACTGTATATCTATTGTCTGAAAGAACCTTGTAAACTACCTCGAGTAAGTGTGGTGAAGGATTAATATTTTGAGGTAACAACACAAATATCAGCAATTTGAAGAACAGCAATCAAGGTAGACGAGATAAAAGATTGAACAGTTATTCGTTTTTCCGCGTACTGCTTACAAACACAAGAAAATAAGATCTTCACGCCATGCACTAAAAACATATCTTTCTATCCATTCTTTCCCTTTTTTGATTCTCCCCTTTTTCACAGATGGGCATCAAACATTGCTCACCTCAGGTCTTTCTGGAGACTCGAAGGGTGATAGGTGAGTAGACACATATTTCATGAGGCTGACGAAACTGATTTTCAATCATCCCATGTCCGGATTACCAATAATTCCATTTCCTCATTGCACTCGCAGGAGCAAGAAAATTCATACTGCTCACAGTGGTAATGTGAATGTTCGTTGGCTATCTATTTGGTGACGTAAAGGTAACATCCGATGATGGCGAGGAGATTAGGTAACCAAAATGGAGAGATATAATAGCAAATTTAGCAGTCCAAATACATCAGTAAAAATTTAGTTGCAATAATAATAACGTATGACAGTACACCTAATTCCATTACCTTCCTAATGTAACTCAAATTTTTAGAGAACCTGTATATTACGATCTATTTAATCACGACGACAAACGATGAGAAATGCCCTTTGCACGGATGAACTTAAAATTCGTTTCTCATGCAAAATATAACCAGAATAAGCATGAAATCGATTAAGTAGATATAATGCAGGACCTTTGAAGTAAGTTTTTACAAACCGAGTTTCTAACTTTGCTAGCTAACTCTTACAAACTATGCTCTCTATGCCTATACCTATATCTACGACATACCCTGCAAGCCACCACGAGGGTGTGAGGCAGGGAGTGAAGATCACCAAGCATGCACTACTAACATGCAATTGCATGCACTGCCTATTCTGTTCTCTTATAGTACGGGGGAAAAATGCCATTTTGAATCCATCAGCACGACAATCTATCTCTCTAATCTTATGTATCTGGTCGAATCTAGCATAATACGCTGGTTGTTTTAATATGTGCCTAACATATTAACTAACTGCTCTACGCTGCACACAGTCTAGTTCTCTGATCAAACCTAATTCATTAGGATCCAATCATAAAGAATGGTTAACGCATTCATAAAATTTACATTCTTCCGCACTTTACAAGGATATTGTCACGTGTCTGGTGTATCACTAACTAACACAGTTTTTCTACCAAGTAATGCTCTTCTTTTAGCTGCCGATATCAAGCGCATGCATGATGGCTATGGTAGATTCTCTCCCAAATACACCCTCAAGATGGCTTGGTCGGTGTAGATGCAGAAAGAGCAGTGAGAAGGGGATGCTGGGCCAAGAGGGAGGGAAGGTTTGGGGAGAGACACGTGTTGTTCGACCACCCCCACCTCCTCCCCTTCTCAAGACGGTCAAGGACGACGCGGGCGTGCTCCTTCTCCCCCCCCCCCACCCACCCACCCTCTCAGAACTTCCAGCAACCAAACATCCAGCCAGAAGGAGAGAGGATTTAAAGTCTCCCTCTGGTGAGGAAGCAAAGAATCACGCCCATCCCTCGGACGACCTATATCGAATTCCTCCAAGTATATCCCTCCGTACTATATTCTCCAGCCTGCAGTACTGGATATAAGGATTAGGCCCCACCTTGAGTATGCAGCCAGTGTATGGGATCCTAATGAATTAGGTTTGATCAGAGAAATAGACAGTGTGCAGCGTAGAGCAGTAAGGTTCGTTAAAAGATGTTACGATAGGTTAAGCAGTGTTTCAGAATTAATGCAAGAATTAGGGTGGGAGTCATTATCAGAGCGTAGGTTAAGGTACATATTAAATCTATTAGAGAAATTTCAATCAGATAGCTTTACTGAAGATGTTAGGCACATATTAAAACACCAGCGTATTTTGCTAGATTCGACCAGATAAATAAGATTAGAGAGATAGATTGTCACACTGATAGATTCAAAATGGCATTTTTCCCCCGTAGGTACCTACTATAAGAGAACAGAATAGGCAGCATAGCAAAGGGATAGGTAGGGGAAATATTTTAGAGTAGTCCGTAGTTCATGATGCATGTATTAATCCCTTAAATACTATAGATACTAACAATATAGTTGCATGAGTTCCTATACTTGCTTGTTTGCATGTCAGTAGTGCGACTTGGTGATCCTCACCCCCTGCTACACACCCTCGTGGTGGCTTGCAGGGTATCGTGTGGATGTAGATGTAGATGACTGGAGCGTCCGTGAATCCGAGATGTGCTTTCCGAAGGAGAACACTCCACTATTTCCAACGTTTCACTCTCCACATATATATCAACAATACTACATGTAAATGTGCAGAATAATACCCCCACGAGTCACTCAATACGTGCATGATGCAGCCGTACCAGTCTTCTGCGGACACATTGAGCCTCTACAAGCATAATAGGCAGAAAATGTTTAGTGAAGAGTTACCCCCTGCCACACACCTTTACGGAGGCTTGCATGGTATTATGTAGGTGTACGATTCAATACTATATACATGGATTGCAATATACATACAATTGCATGTTGCATAGAATGCTATACATACCATCACTTTTTCATTCAATTTTCATTTCATAGTTTTGTAGGGTGTGGTAATATCACATATCCTTACGTAGGTACCTATTGAAGGAAGTCGGATGGCCCTCACTATCAGAAGCCGGTAAAAATATAGAATGAATCATTTAATTAAGCTCAAAGCTGATTATTCAAAAACATCAAAAACCTCTGTCATACTACGGTAGATTAGGTCAAGTTAGAAGTTAAAACCGTTAAAAGACACTAGAGAAATTACTTCTTTAATGCAAATTAGTGCGTAGCTCATTTCTGAAAGGCAACTCTGCAGCTGAATGCTATAGTTTTCCTGCACTTCATAAGTCTTTAGGAGCATGTACCATTAACTGGTATGCATGACTGTGGAAGATTTATCCTTTGTTTGCACAAAAAAAAATAACTTTATGTAATCTACCTTGCGTTAGGCAGCATACTGAAAGCATAAGTTGAAAGCAGATCCTTCTTTGATGGAGTAGTTCTCCGCAACCACATCAGCATGCCGTTACCTGTAAACATAGACATGTATTAGATTGTTGAAAAATATATTTGCCTATGTTATGAAGGAACATTCAACAAAAAAGGAAGCTTTCAAGAGAAAAATGCACTCGCTATCACCATTGACCACGATGGCCTGATGAAGACAATCGTCGAAGGAAAAGTGAATGGGAAAAATGGAAAAGGCAGGCCTCGTATGAGTTACATAGAACAGATTGTAAAGGACGTGAAAGAGAGGAACTACGTTAATATGAAGAGGTTGGCCGATAGAAGAATCGAGTGGAGGGCTGCGTCAAACCAATCCTAGGATTGTTGAACCTTGATGATGATGATGATCACAATTGACAAAATATTGAATATTTGTTTTTGTACGTCAGATGGCGATGGCTTTCACTACAGTATTGCTTGAGAAAATTATATATGTTTTATTTATTCTACATGTTTTTGGATAGTAAAAACCCGTACTGTATTAATTAACATATTAACATAGGCTTTCACCATTTGATTTAAATGAATACCTGATTCAACCCCTACTACACATCTTGTGGTGGTTTGAGGGTACAATTACAAGAAAGTAGTTGGGAATTACTATCCAGTCGTAGGTTAAAATAGAGAATAAATCTGTAGAAATTTAAGGCGGATAGGATGTGTAAAGATTTTGAAGGTAGATACATTAAAATCAACAGCATAAAATGGCAAAGCCATGAAGGTAAAATTAGAGAGATAGTTAGGCACAGAGTCTCCAACAATAATTTTTTCCGCGTAGGATTGGGGGCAATAAACGATATTGAAGATATGTACCAGGAGATAAACCGTATAGGTATTGTAGATTTTTATCTAGAAGAATACATCTACATCTATGCGATACTCTGCAAGCCACCGCTAGGGTGTGTGGCAGGGGTTGATTATCACCAAACATGCACATAGAACATGCTACATAATAGGGTTCCATACAGCTACATGATCAGCATCTTCATAGTTATAAAGGGATTGGTTGTTTTTCATGCATCATGCACTACTGACTACTCTCACAATACTTCACCTATCTATCTCTTTGCTATGTTGCCTATTGTGTTCTCTTATAGTACGGGGGAAAATTATATTTTGAATCTATCGGTACGACATTCTATCTCTCTAATCTTATTTATATGTTCCGATCTAGCGTAATGCGCTGGTGTATTTAACATACTCCTAACATTTTCAGTAAAGCTATACGATTTAAATTTCTGTAATAAATTTAATCTGCACTTTAACCTATCATATGATAATTATTCTCAACCTAATTCTTCTTCTAATTATGATACACTACGAAACCTATCGTGACACCTTTTAACAAGCCTGGCTGCTCTACACCGCACGCCGTATAGCTCTCTGATCAAACCTAATTCATTTGGATCCCATACATTATATTATATGCTGGCTAGATATTCTATGTGGGGCCTAACTAGTGAAAAGTAACTGTTATGGTCACATTTACCGAGTACTCTTTGGAATTAGTAACATTTCTATTGATAATTCTCTCAGATGACCTCACTCTTTGGATGGAAGCATATTCATCACGAATGCGTAATGGGGCTCATATGTCTAGGCCTAAAGGCGTCAACCAGAGCAACAAAGCATTTTACATTATAGACAGCTGTAGGTACTACATGAAGCCGATCAATATGCTAGCGTATTGCATTTCCGATGGATAGGAATTGTAAATGCTGAGGTAGAATGGGAATAAGGTTTCACATTACTAATTCAGGCTTCAACGGTTTTCTTCCATTCCTTTACCATAGATCTGTAAGGCTCAAAATATAACTGAGTACTATGAAAGGGAAATTAGAAAGATGCCATAATGTACTCCAAACAGATTTGGAAAGACTGAAAACCTTTGTTTATAGTTAGGCTACGTCTTCACTGCTGGATCCTCCTTAGATACCTCATTGAGTGTACTACACAGTACTACAATACGACTGATTCATTGATTGCTGGTGACTCAATGATAAAAGACGTGACCTCTTCGTTACCAAAGTTCATAAGTTTGATTCAGTAGTTTTTGATGAACGAATCTTTGAAAAATAACTGAGGTGAAGTACACAAAGATAGCTTTCTGGTTCAGGGTCACTGATTCTATCGTTATTTTTTTCTCTTTCGTCAGGTTCCAAGAATCTCTTTTAAAATCTTACTTGATAAGGCTGATTTCAAGGTGAAGCGTTCGCAAAAAAATTATTGCTTCAACACCCAATAGAAATTATGACCAAATAAAGAATGTGGCGGTTTCATATACTTTGGTGGCCAGTAGTCTCAGAAAGACCTGGGATCCGGGAAATCACTTAGCTATGGTGACAGCTGGACCTGTCCACGTATCAACTCGATTAAGGATTAAGGCCGACAACTCAACCCAGTGCCTATTCAGTAGTTAAACCCACAGCCCATTGGGTTGCCTTGCTATATAGAATAAATAAGGACTGCAAATTTACAATCATCATGGCTCTGAGGGCTGTCAACTTTACCTATCAAATACTGATGTCACGGTTGACCACACAGCTAGTGAGCAGTTAGCTGCTAGTTGACTGCATTTATTTAGAAAGGTACGATCGAAAATTTCACCCACTTTAGCACAGGAATCATCAAAATTTCACAAAAATTATGATATCTACGCTTACATAAATGAAGAATATCTCGAAAGTATTGGACAATTTACGCTTACCCATTCAATGAACAAAAATACAAATCATTCACTTCATTACGCTCTAACTAGGTAATATAACCCCAGCCTATGGCATTACTGAAAATTCTGGCTGTGACAGTGGATGATACATCTCAACCACTATGGAAACAAAATAGAATCATTTCACCCTCTATCATAGGAGAGTGCCACTCAAGGGCGTATGCATTAAGCATCTCCACAGACCGGATGTATACAACACGATTGTAGACAAAAAATGAGGGTATCAAGGATGAATTAATCCAAGTGAACGCATGTAAAGGCTTCATTATCTGAGGAGATACAATGGGATGCCAAACACTAAATGCTTTTATTATCTACGGTGTTGAATGTCCAACCAAATCAATTAAAGAATTTTCTCTTTCTCTCTTTTCAAATGTCCTTCCCGGATCTCCTTAAGCCGAATATGGTTTTAGCAGACAGATAGCATAAAATAGATCATGGAATAAAAAGAAGTAAATCATATATGTTCAAAAATATAGTTAATTTTAAGCTAATAGATATAGTGGTATTGGATACGAGGAAAATGGTGATTACTGGGTGGTCTCTCAAATAGAAGTAAACAGTTTTTTTTTCCAATTTGATGAGTCAGTGATGCGCTAAATTCTATTCGTGAAGCCTTTCACACTTCCACATTACTGAGAGTAAAGTGGAGGAATTTTCCAACCGCCTAAAGCATTCATTTCTGACCTTAATTTGGGGAGAGGTCGGTGACATTTAAAACCACAAATCAACGGGAAAAGCCTCTGTCGCTTCCGCTGAGGAACACAAAAGGATGACGAGGCTCGGTGCCGATAAAAAACATACCACCTCGCAAGTTATACCTCACCGCAATTCCGTGCAACGAATTACCGACTCTCGCGGTCGAAAATTGAATTGATTTCGAAAAATAGAGGGGCTAGAAATTTCCACAGGAAGCGTGTGCTTTCGAGAATCACACGGGGTCGTTCGCTCATGCCTCAACTTAACTTGCGCGTGTCCTTGATCCAGAAAATAAAATGGGAGTAGGAGGAGGAGGGAAATAACTGGCGAAAGCGAGAGTGAACCGTACGACATTCGCCTTCGGAAGGAAATGAGCCATCGACTATTTTTGAGATTACTCTGGTGAACATTCGATTCCGCGAGGAAAACCTTGGGATACATTTCGAAGAATCATGGAACCCACAATACCGAAAAAATTTCGAGAAAACTCATTCGTCCGTTTCTGTGTCAATGCATGGCTTTTGAAATCAAGGACCATTTTCAAAAATGCAATTTATGTATCACTATATAGAGCGTGGCATCACAACCATCAGCAATACCTCTAATATAAATGTCTGTTTCGTATGGACGTAACCTAATGACACATGTGCATTCATGTATGGGAATTTATTTTTTAAGTATGATGATGATAAATTTTGAAGTGTTATAAACATAACTAGGCCTGAATTAATAATGTCAAGCCATAGAAAAGATTTTCTCTTTACAAAAGGCTATGTCACGATTTCCTTTCTAGCAAAAATTGTCATAGTGGTCACAGTAATCCCTAGGAGGCGACTGATAGATATTTTCTCAATTTAGGACATGCGGGTACTTTGATATATGTTACTCAGGAAACGGAGCAATGGCGATGAGAAACCCGGCATTGCCATGGAATGACGAAAGGCACCACGGTGTCACCCTTCATTCAATAGAGAGAGTATTGTACTTAATCACTTTTCACTGATGACATTAAAAATATTTGGCGAATTTCGACTAAATATGGTAAAGGTAACCCAACTAACAGCCTTTCTTGGCATGCTTCCTTTGGCATTTTAATTTTTTGTTTATTTATTATATTTTGACTAGAATATACGAACTAGGTATCCTTTTTTAAGCATGATATGTCTCCCTGCCACACAAATTTATGATAGCTTGCAGGGTATTAGGTAGATGTAGTCTACATAATACCCTTAAAGCACCAGAAAGGGTGTGTGACAGGTGGTGAACCATCACCAGGCACGCATTATAAAACGGAGATAGTTAAATTTACACTTACTATCATGCAGGAATGCTAAAAAGCTTGTCCGTGCATGGGATACCTTCAAGAAACTGTTAGATACACTGCTACTGCTAAACCACTACCTCTGCCTAAGAATCTTTAAATGTTTAGCAGTGCATTCACGAGACGTGCAACCTAATAGATAGCTAATTGGTACAAGGAAATAGATAATTACTGATTAGTCGGGCATTTTCACTAATGCATTGCATGATTCATCTATATTTCCCAAATCATCCATGAGTTAGTAATGGTAAAACATAAACATCTTAAAGAAAATCACTACAGACCACCACTCAGTATCAAAATCTTCTGCAAATATTCTAATTACCAATGTAATTTCGATGTTTTTCCAATTTCTTACTGTCTCCAGTTGTGCGCGGGAAAAATAGTTTTTTAACCTGACTAATTCATTGGAACTCCGCGAAAATCTTCGTCGGAAAATTTTGAGCCTCTTTTTTATCAGATAATTTAATGTTGCAATCTAGATGGGGTTTTCAATACTTTGGTAGTATTTTAAAGGGAACCTGTCTCTTTTAAGTTTCAGCAAAATATTTATTCTGTATTTAACCCGCGATCTGATAATGATACTCAACTTAGTTCTTATAATTCAATCAATAAACTGCCAAACCGATCATAACACCTTTCAACAGACCTAGCTGCTTTTTCCTATACACCGCAGTATCCTGTGATGAAACCTAATTCATTTGGATCTCTCATACACATGCTGCACATTCGCACATTCAAGGTAGGGCCTAGCAACACCGCTCATTTTTCTTCTCGTCACATTTCCCTAGCCCCAGTTTAAAACCTAATTTGCGTAACCAGTCTATTAAATGAATTCAATTGGGAAACATTGTCAGATCGCAGGTTGAAATTTAGACTTAATCTCTTAAACAAATTCCAAGACCATATTTTCAGTGATGATGTTAAAAATATTTTGCGGACCACAACTTACTATGGTAGACTAAACCATGATTACAAAATTAGAGAAATTGATTGCCGAACTGACAGATTCAAAATGTCCTTTTTTCCTCGTACTATTAGGGATATGAATAACGGTGAATATATCCAGTACGAATGTAGCAATGGATAACATTCGTAGCTGCATTTTGGTATAAGGACTTAAAGGTAACCCAACTAACAGCATGTTTTTGCATGTATGCTTTGCTATTTTTATCTTTTTTTAAATAGTGTAGTTTTGAACAGTACCTATATAAATGCTAATCCTTTTTTATGCATGATATGTAGTGCATGTATGGTGAGAATTCACCCCCTGCCGCACACCTTTATGGTGGCTTGCAGGGTATTATGTAGATGTAGATGTAAAAAATCCTAGCTTTCGGTTGGAAGAACCGCACATCTTTCGGTGATTAAGAACTCAAGTGGATCCCAACCTGTATACCAGTTAAAAAAGATTCGAACGAGAAGCCACTAGATAAACTGTCCACTCTCGTAATTTCAAAAATATGAGGAAAAGCAAGGGGAGCAATCTGGAAGCAGTTGGTGGATGTGAACGTTTAAAAATGGAAGCATCAGTGGGGAAACCCCAAGCGCTGAAAAGCAACCAAATTATCCCCGACGCTATCCGAAATGTTGCCGGAAAAACCCTACCTTTGGAAGTTGGCACTTTTCCCTACTCCCCCATCTTTCACTGAGGGTTTTGCCCGCAATAAAAATCCTTTGTAGCCTTTCCCTTTTTATCCTCTACAAGACCCTTCTCCTCAACAATGCTGTTCGGGCGACCCAACCCAAAAGAATTCCAGAGTCGTCGCTGCATGGTGTCCATCCTCACTGGCATTTGTCATATTCTCAGAGCTGGAAAAAGAAACGGGCGATTCCGTAGGCAGTGTAATAATGGGGTCGTTTACCATATTTTTATAATTGCCGAATCTGATAGAGTTTGTAAAATAAAAAGACCCGCATTCTTCCGTTTTTTGATCCGTCAATTATTTCTCGAGTTATAAGCGGCGAAAAACTGATGTTTTTAACCCTTTCGGAAAAGTGGGCGTGGTGCAACCTCTGACGTATTCGACTTCGTCCAATCTCAACTGAGCCCGCGAAGCTACTTCGCCTTATCGCAATGGGGGGTACACAGCAGACTCTGCCAATAGGAGCAGTTGCGACAGCCTTTGTGCGAGTAGACCTTCCGAGAGCCCCCGTCCACTCCCTTCCTTTCCTCAAAAAGCAGTCAAGGACGGGAGGAAAGTGACGTCAATGTTATCAAAGCAGCTTTTTCGGTGGGCGTCACTAAATTAGACAGAGAAAAATTGTATTACGTCTATGGAAAACCTTTCTTGAATAAGTATTTGAATCCTGGAGATCTTGGTTCTTAGTGGGACTGCAATGATATTCACTGGCTCCATTTCGAGTTGGATAGGAGTTAATTTAGATAAGAGTGTGACCTTTGGAATATATTTTCCGTTTCACACCGACAAAGGGATGCAAAGTGGGCGGCGCAGATGAATCTCTTACCGATTGTGAAATGAGTTCTCGAACAAGTAATGCAATGAATAAAAACGCCTGTCTTGAATACCACACATACCACACACACTCTCGTGGTGGCTCGCATGGTATAGATTAGATGTAGATGCACCGTTAAAGGCGCGGTGGTAACACTGAACTGTACTGTACTGCACTGCAGTTATTGTTATAATATTGATGATACAATTTTTCATAATGATCAGCACCACTCACAATTTATTTAACACCTACTTTGCTGGGTGTAGTTTCTGCTGAATTCTTCAAACCCTCCTTCATTAGCATAACGTTGAAAAGTGCGTAGCTACTAATTTTTAGATAAGAATAATTCGACAGATGCGATCCTATAGCCTTATTAACAGGAAAACCAAAAGCGTTGAAACCATATGGTACTTACGTGTAACAATCACTAAAGATTTATGGTGGGGAAGGTATAAACGGGAAATATGCAGCCGAGCCAACAGAAAGCTAGGATTTATTAAAAGAGTACTTGGGAAATGTGATGAAATGACAAAAGAGCGATGTTACTTTTCACTAGTTCACCTTGTATATACAGCCAGTGGATGGGATCCGAATGAATTAGATTTGATCAGAGCGCTAGATAATGTGCGGCGTAGAGCAACTACGTTTGCTAAATACTGTTACATAGGTTTAGTATCTATCAGAATTACGTCAGGAATCATAAACAGATTGTAGGTTAAAGTACAGATTAAATATATTACAGTTGAAAACGGATATCTTTACTGAAGATGTTAGATACATATATTTATCAAAAAAAACCACCGTATTATTATGCTAGATTCGATCAGATACTCGCGATGGCTCGCAGGATATTATGTCGATGAAGTCCACAATTCATGTATTAATGAGACTATTTCGTCGCAGGGTAAGTTGTCTTAATGCATCTCACATCATATTTTTCTGATACATTTACAGAGCTGTTTAATTTTATACTCGATTAGTTTGTTTTAACTTCAGCATTATAATAAATTACGGTACTTAAATATACAGAAATAATTATATAACATCGCTAAAGATACAATCATGCTAATGATGAACTTTTCTCGGGCTCTACACCGGGTAAGTGAGTGTAATGCAGCCTACGTTTCGGGTAGCGACTGGTTACCCATCCTCAAGGCAAATGTCACGAAACTAAAATCTCTCTATCTCCCGACCAATCTCCCACCGCCAGCGTCCGTAAAAAAACAGCGGACATTTTAGTTTCGTGACACTCACTCACCCGGTGTAGAGCCCGAGAAGAGTTCATCACTGCAATTCGCCGGGAAAGCGTGAAATCATGCTAATCCTGCTAAGTATCAGGATTTCTATTTTTCGTTACAGGCGTCGATGTCTCCGATACATTCACCCCTCAAGCACAAGCAAATTACTGTCTTTTGTCATGTCGATTCTAACACTTTTTCATATTAATTTTTAGCGCCCACTAACTAACCTTAAATGCGTAATACATACAAGAATGAGATGTTTAAAATGCTTGCATTTTTTGAGGGCCTCTTATTACATTCTGTTCTTTACCCACATTATACTGACAACTGCTAACCTAGGTAGTAAAAATGTGCAGCAATGGCCAAAATGTTAGACGAAGAGCCTTGCTGTAGGAGTTTTTTATCTAGATTACAGAGGCATAAAAATGAAGTATTGACGAATAATACTCAAGGAAAAAGGATGAAATGGGTTTTTTTACACTCTGGACGAAGTGAGGAAATTTTCATGAAAAATTTATGGAAGTAGATAAAATAAAGTTGAAATACGATGAACTCTTGGAGTGGAGAACGATGGATAAACGAGGGAGATGGGCGAAACATGTGAAGCTTCCGAGGGCATGAATGATTGAAGTATGTACAAGAGAAAATAGATGATACGATGAATCTAATGAGTAGAAAATTGGAAAGCATTAAAGTTTGACAAAATGAATGATTTCGGGTTATTAGTGGAAAACATCCCGCGTGAAGCGCCATAGAACCTAGTACAGCTGTTATAAGAAGTCATTTCAGGCGTGAATTTTTGGAAGTTTGTGATATTCATAATTAAATACAATAGTAATAGTAATACAATAGTAATAGCAATAGTAATACAATAGTTTCGGCAACTCGGTGCCATTTTCTAAGACCTAGAAAATGGCACTGAGTTACAGAAATCCGGGTCGGTTATTACTAAAAATTAAGTGAGGTATTGGGGGGTCGCAGTGCCCTAGTGGGTAGAGCACTGAGTTACTGACCGGAGGGTCCCGGGTTCAAATCCCGGGCAAGAGCCTTTCTGGACACCGGGAAATATTTTTCTGCGTGTTAGAACTTCGTAGAAAATCGCTTCGTAGGCTTAGTACGGGGTGAGCTCTACTCTCACCAATCAAAGCCAACCTTTGGGTTGAATCACTGAGTGAGTGTGGAGTACTAATATTGTATTTCACTAGTATTTCTGGTAGAAAATTGATATCGATAATAAATTTTCACCACTTTACAAAATTCATGATCACTTTGAAATCAAATCTCAGGTCCAGCATGCATTTTTGGAAAGTAGTTACTGATTACGAGTTTTTCCCACTTGGGGGCTATGGTCATCGACTCCGCGGCTGTACTACTTACGCACGCTGTTTCCGATTGGAAGGGGGCTTAGGAAATTCGCCGAAATCGTTCCTCCGAGCGAAAGTTCGCGAAAATGCGACCAACGCAGCTGCCGATCGTCTGTAATCCCACCATCCCTCCTCTTTGTCTCCGCAAACTCGCGGCCTTCGAGCCCTTCCACGAACCCCCGACTCCTCTCTCTCCCTCTACATCCATGCGAATTGCACCCGCGGGTACAGCAAAACCCACAAAAGGGGTCGTCGCCGAATACCCTTGACGACCCGCCGCTCCCTTCACACTCCCTATCTGGGCGGCCGATCGCTTTGGGCTCCCTGGGGGATGGGCATCGGATGGGGGTAGCCCCTCATCCCACAGGTGACGATGGGGTGTCTTGCAAAAACGTCCCCGAGCCACACTTTCCAACCCCCTGACGGGCGAGGGGAGGAATGACGAGGGGGGCGGTTAAGAGAGAGGAGTGGGAGGGAGTGGGTATTCCCGCTCGCAATTAAGGGTCTGCGTTTGAATACCGGTTCGTCACGCTAGGAGAATGACACTGGAAGGAGTGCGTTAAGACTCCTCCCAGGCCAGAAGGGGTTCCGAAAATGATATGGGATTCAAATACGAGGAAGGGATTGCCAGCGGGGTCGGCTGCACTTAGATCTCATGAACAAGCAGCGCGGCAGGAGCGTAGGTCAGCGGCTACAGTCGTTCGCTTTCTATACCCTCCGCTCTCATGCCGTTCACCCCGCGCCAACTGCACCTTTCACCCGCCAGTCGATTGACTTCCTCCCCAGCGCCGAATTCTCTTCGCGAGCAGCGTGCCAATACTAGGAGCTATATTCACGATGTTTTTGAGGACTTTTTATTGCATTATCAGCAGAGCAGGTTCGTTAAAAGGTGTTACGATAGTTTGAGAATTGTATCAGATTTAATACAAGAATTAGGGTGGGAATCATTATCACAGCGTAGGTTGAAGTACATATTAAATCCAGCCGGCCCCGGTATCAGCGCGGTAAATCCCTCGCCTATCAATCCCAGGGTCGCTGGTTCGAATCCCGCCCGGGGAGGACTTTCACTCCCTGGGGCATGGATGTCTGTGCTTGTTTGATTGTTACGTGTTCAAAAAAAGTCCGATGTAAAGACCTCTGTGTTGTTTTCGGGTTATTCATAAACAAATAAATAAAAAAAGCTATTAGAGAAATTTAAATCCGATTGCTTTACTGAAGATGTTAGTCATATATTAAAAACACTAGCGTATTACGCTAGATTCGACCACATAAATAAGATTAGAGAGAAATATTGTCGTACTGATAGATTCAAAACGTCATTTTTCCCCCGTACTATAAGAGAACAGAATAGGCAGCATAGCAAAGGGATAGGTAGGGGAAATATTTCAGAGTAGTCTGTAGTGCATGATGCATGTATAAATTCCCTTAAATACTATAGATACTAACAATCTATTTGCATGAGGCCCTAGAGTTGCTTGTTTGCATGTCAATAGTGCACGCTTGGTGATCTTCACCCACACACCCTCGCGGTGGCATGCAGGGTAATGCGTAGATGTAGATACAGATGCCATTTGCCATTTCACACATCTGTAGATTATCTCGCGAACTACTCATAAGATGTGTGGTAGTGAGTTGCCAATGACGCACTATATCAATATCATCTCCCTGCACATGATAAAATCGTAATCTCATACAAATTTAATATCTCTTGGCAGCTATTACCCATAAATGTACATCGTGATGCAAAAAATTTAGCTGCGGTGAAATTCCAAGCATACTTGCTATCGAATGGAAAAAAGTATTAGATTCCATCTCTATCGATTCTAAATTGGAATTTTTCAATCCAAATTTTTTGGAGAATTTAAATCGCCAATCCCCTTGTAAACCCCTTAAATTTTCAGCATCATAGCTAACAAATGGCCTATTACAAAAAATGAAGGAACGAGATAAATCACGCAGAAATTTTATATATTTCACACAAAAAGCCCCGCAGCCTATACTGAGTTTGTCTCAGTGTGGAATCGGGTGTACTATTCCGTGATAAAAGCTATAAGAAAATATCACCCGAATACTTTACCAACTTGAATCAACCTTTAACTTACTAGGTTTGGAAGGAGTAGAGAATTCTTGGCCTTATGCAGCAACGACGCTACAAAAAACGCTTTGCTCCTACAGCTACCTCTGACAGAAATAAGTTGCATACGCATTCAGTATTTACAACTTAGATCCACAAGTACCTTGTAGTGAAAATAGTTTTTTTTTTCAATGTGTAACACCAGATACAATGCGTAAATTTCTCGCTAAAACCAATTCAGTTGGAGTTGATGGTATCTCAGTTAAATTTATGAAGGCCTCGTCTCCTGCACTGTCCTCAATAATGCCAACACGTCATTTTTAATTTTTCCTTAAGGAGGTTGGCTCGCGACTACGTGAGTCAGGTTGTCTGAGGAAACTTATTAATTTAAGTACGAGTATATGCCTGCTAAGTGATCCTTACTTCACAAAGACAATTACCTAAGCTATTGAAAGTCATAAGTATCACAAGAAATACGATGTAAAGTCGAAGGATTTCTTTTTTGTGATAATTTTAATGAGCTCGACTATGGAGTCAATTCAGCATTTACTTTAAAGAAATAAATTCATGTACTCAATGAATTTACTAATTTATAACACCAGAATATTACTATCAAACATTATGTTACAATATTTTTCTGAAATATGCATTAATATCTCATTAGTAATGATATTATTCATACGCCATACATTTTGCATAGAGCGACCGCAGTGCCACTTGAAGACAACTAACGCATTTCGTCTGCTATAAGCGCAGAAATTGGTGGATTTAGCGATAAATACGGTGGGTTGATGCCTTTATTTTCGTGTCATTTTATTTCTTGTGAAATTACGCATAAAATATCAGTTTTTTGCAAAAATGACATGGCACTATGGTATTTTTAAACGTTATATTCCCATGTGACGGCCATTCTCGCCGTTAATCGTATGTAATTTCAAATGCAATTTGTGCAAAAAGGAGTATGGGTTGGTATAAATATCTTTACTTTATTAGATAGAGGAACTTACGTTCTATAAGTGCTGAAAATATAAAAAACATGACATGACTTTCACTTTTCGGACCAACCTCCTTAATGTTAGCAGAATTCCCGAAGGTTTGAACATCTTCTTTTATTACATCAATTACAAAGGTAAATAAACCATACCTCCTTCGCGACTATCGCCCAATGTCCAATTTATACTCTCTTTCTAAATGTCTGGAACATATTGTTTTCCATCCGGTCACCGACTACGTAAGCCAAAATAACTGGAATGATTCTTTCCAATCTGGTTTATGAAAAATCATTTCTACGTAGTCAGCGCTACTCAAAGTTACTGACGATATATGACATGCTGCTGATAAAAATATGATCACCATCACCTGCCTTGTTTGATTTCACTAATGAATTTGGCCTTGTAAAACATGACTTACTTCTACAAAGGATGAAAAACTTAAGTTTTCAAATTCCTCACTTAATTACTTTCATTCATATTTAAATGAGAGATAGCAGCCTGTGAAGGACACAAATGGTAACTCATTGCACTGGAATAACGTTCCCCCCAGGGCTCAGTGCTTGGTCCTCTATTATTTTCTTCTTCATCTACGCAATACCCTGCACCACCGGGTGTGTGGCAGGGGGTGAATTCTCACCAAACATGCGCTACATATCATGCATAAAAAAGGATTAGTAATAATATATGAGTCTACACTTCACCATTTAAAAAAGATAAAAATAGCAAAGCAAGCATGTAAAAGCATGCTGTTGGTTGGGTTAGCTTAAAGTCCTTATACCAACGTAGAACTAACTCTACTATTCATTGATACGCACGCATTGGATGTTTACCACTTTTCATATCTCTAATTGTATGAGGAAAAAGGGAAATTTTGAATGTCTGTTCGGAAGCCACTTTTTCTAATTTTATGACTATGATCCAGTCTACCATAGTACCTACTAAGTTGGAGTTTGAAAAATATTTTAAAAGCCGTCAGTGAAAATATTATCTTGGAATTTATTTAAGAGATTACTATGTAGATACTACCCATTTATCCTCATATGACCCTATTGTCTAACATGCTTCCAAGCAGTA
This sequence comes from Platycnemis pennipes, assembly GCA_933228895.1. Lineage (NCBI taxonomy): Eukaryota > Metazoa > Arthropoda > Insecta > Odonata > Platycnemididae > Platycnemis > Platycnemis pennipes. The sequence continues at coordinate 117,053,760 of OW121854.1, read as the reverse complement.
GCCTAGTTGCATGTTAATAGTGCATGTTTGGTGATCTTCACCCACTACCACACACCCGGTGGTGCAGCGTATTGCATAGATGCAGATGTAGATAATTTCACGTGTGTACCCCATGAAAGATCATGTGCCAGTCTTATTCCAAGATGAATTACAAGATATATTTCCGTGCTCCACCTTTTCATGCACCACTTAACAATCGCATGGCGACTGTAGTGGGGATCGCGAAAAGCACCCTTAGCGAAGGGATGGGACGGAGGAAATGGAAGCCAGATGAAGCACCGCGCATGAAAGAAAGGGTTTTTGCATCCAGTGCGTCTTCCGATGCAAGCGAAGAGCGAGGAGATGTGTGTGTGTGGAGTTGGTAGGGAGGAAGGGGTTGGCGCAGGGCCGGTAGAATTTTCGGGAGGGGCGGCCGGAAGGGCCCGGCCCCGGGAGGGCCGGACGTGGTAAAGGGACCCTTTACTCGCTCTGCACTCCTCCTCAGAGGGTCTTCTATTAATAGTGGGAAGGGCGTGTGTGTGAGTGTGTATGTATTGGTGTGTTGGCGCTCCCTCTGTGAGTGCCGGGACCCCTTGAAGACAGCTGTGACCCCCCACGCGTCTCCCCCCCCTGGGCACCAAGGCACCAGTCTTCTTTTGTGGCGCCGGCTTCCCGGAATTGCCGCACCGAGAGAGATTCATGGGGGAGATGGCGGGGGCACGGTTTAGCGTACGAGGGTATGCATACATACATGTGTGGCTGCTTAAGGCTGATCCCATCAGAAACCAACGCATCATTTTTGTCTCACACGAAAATAATAACCCAATTTACTCACTCATTGTCATTACATCCTTCGTAGACACTAGTAATTTAGTTTTACTTACCAACTGCATGCATAACTAACCCATTTCTCTAAGGATGCAGGACGTTTTAGTTTACACACTTATTGTTAGTGTATGCTTGACGATCATTGCACAATACCTATACTTGATGATCATTGCACAATATGCTTGATGATCATTGCACAATATGCTTGATGATCATTGCACAATATGCTTGATGATCAGTTACGAACCTTTTGAGGTAGTTTGCAGGGTAATTGGTGGAGATGTGTGGAAGAGTGTGAATTCAATTCGCTGAATTGTCATAAAATATCGATGAGTATTTTACTTCAGTATGATTACGTCCAGCGTGAGATAAACTTGTACCACAAGTACAAGGTAGATATAGAAAGATACGTAGGTGAGTTATATAAAGTACTACCCACTTCTCAGAACCGTGCTTGAATCCCGAAAGAAATTAAATTGGAGTTCCTAATTGGATATCGTGTGGAGAGCATTCCAAATGCAGTTCTCCGCCCTTAGGATGGGACGTTGAGCTGTGGTTCCCTTGGCGACTTTCGTCAAAAGCAGGATAACACTGACGCTGTTTCATCGTTCTTCCTCCTGCCCCTTAATCTACGTCAACACAAAGTAAACCACCATAAAGGTGGTAGGGGATGGTGTGGTAGGGGATGAATTCGAACAAAACAGGCATTATATATCATGCCTAAAACGGATTAGTCGGTATATTCCTGTCGAAACCCTTCCAATCAAACATTTCATAACACCATACCTACTTGTCAGAGGTGGCTTTTCGACTGCGGGAAAGACTTGAATCCGCTGGTGATGAGTACGAAGGAATATATGTATTTTTCTCATAAGCGTGAAAAATATTTAAATGGGAAAATACACATGGTATATAATATGAAACATAATGTATTAATCTTTCTTCGATTAAAATAAACAAGGCACACACTTCGTGTTAGTCACGGAAACCAAAATGCATTTTCTTTCCTTCCTTACAGGTTTTAACGTTTTTCAGTAAATTAATTTGCGAAAAAAATAGTTAAATGCTAATACATAAATACATGTGATATGTGATTATTCACCCTCTGCCACGACCCCTCGATGTATCTTGCAGAGTAATTTATCAATGTAGATGGTCTTAAAAATTTTAAGATTAGAAATTATTCCTAATCACCTTACCCTTTTAAGGACTTCCTTTCTAATTTGAGATGACATCAATTGTATTTTAATTCCTACCCACAGGACTTAATTTACCTCTTTTTTCGAACTCTAAATTTCATTCCGAAGCTCAACGTCAAGGAAATAATAACTCTCCAAGAGGGTAGACATATATTGCATATTTTTTAGTGCTAATAATGCAATTAATAAGGCCTCAATAAACATTTTAAATGAAGTGAATTATTACAATTCCTTTGCTAACTATTTAATTCAACTTCAGACGGTGCGACTTGAGAAATATCATCATAAACTCTGCACGAGAATTGTAGCCTATTGCCCTTTATATGGAGAATAGGCCTATTTATAATGGATGGTTGGTAATTATTACGACAAGATGAATTGTTCTAACCGGATCATTTTGTCCAACGATGAGATTCACTGATAGCTTTGCGTATCCCTTCAGATCGGTATTTTATCTAACCCCTTAATTTTGGGTAAGTACTCAAAATTCTCTTCAATTTTCTCCCAGCGTCATTTTATTCGCTTTTAAAGTACCACACCCCTACTGTAAAAAAACGAAAATGCCTGCATATAAACGCATACGCAAACATCGCTGGAAAAGGTATGAGACGTGGTGTATGGACATACCACTAATTCCAAGTGGGGCCCCACTCCCGAAATAGACCGTTAAAACCGTTATGGAAGCAGGGGCGGGGGGTGGAAGCGAAGCAGATGGACATTGCGATCGAATCTACCCATTTTTATTATACGAGGGGACGAGGAATGAAAATTAGCTCGAAATCGGGTCACCAGCCACCAATGCCCTTTTACGATAAGAATGCACAAGGTGCGTCCCACATTCGCGACGGCAAGACCTGGCGAATGGGCAAAGGCGTCGTGTCGGGCAGGGGGAAGGAGGACTTGAAACTTCCTGTGACGATCCTTTCACGGAACAGAAAATTTCCGCCTTGGAGAAGGGGATGCAGATTGAGATATGGGGAACGGGTGAGAAGTAATGCTGCGGGGTGGGACATTAAGTGAAGGCAGCTGTTAATACCAACGGTACACCCACTTGATTCTGCTGAGTAAATTATGCACACACAAAACCTATTCTGCGAATTAAGAACTGAAGAGTGCATTCATATTCCTTTGCAGTCATGTAAAAAAATCATACGCATATCTGAATTATTTACCAATCCTAATATTTTCACCGTTTACTTCTTTTTAGTGTATTAAAACAGTTATATACTTTTATTAGCCTCGCATTTATTTCTACTAAATTCCCTATTTTATGGAGGAAAAGACATTTTTACCTCTCTTAAAACCCACGAATCTTCTAATTTTATCGACATGATACTACCACATGGGTTTAATATGCCTTCAGCATATTTGGTAAGACTTAAAATTCTGCTTAATTCGTAGGAACTTATTCTGTGGAAGCCTTAGTCTGTAGCACTCTTCACATGATTGGGTGCTTAATTTTCAAGATGAAACTATTTCAATATGAGGTGCAACAAAGCCGTTACAAAAAAGCGTAACCGCTCCAGTAGCCCGATTTTTTTACTTTTCGCTGGAGAATAGGGCTTCTGAAAGTGCTGTATAGCTGTATTGTTCATCTATTCCAGAAAAATCCGAGTAGTACCTTAATATTCCTAGGACAGTTATTTGTAAAGTTAATATTTCTTGTGCTATGCAAGATAAATTATATGGGACGCTAGTATCCATTTTCCAATTAACGTTTTTACCTTCTCTGCATTACACTTTCTCATAAATTCAGCTCACTCTCCTTCCGTTCGTCGAATATAAAATTCCTACCTTCTAAAACGGCCATCCCATCCTTCTTCCTCTTTTTACAAGTGTACTAAGTTCGACAGCGGCCTTCATAATCCCATAATCAGTACTCTTTTGATATATACCCCAACACTGCCTTCTCCTAATTTGGAACCGGCATCCTTCTCCATACTCTATAAATATTCCATTCATTTATTTCAAATCACTTTCACCTTTCTCATTTCCTTTAAACCTCCATCTCAAACTCTATTTCTTAATTAAATATTGAGCAGAACTGGAGTTTTCAATATTACATTTCTGACAATATAAGAACTTCTGTTCTCCTATGTGTGTTACAATTATTTCATAGCCTTAGCAATTTTTGAAACGCCAAGACATGGCTGAATTTTCTAATCCACCGCATCATTATCGCATACAATAGATCTAAGGCTGGTTCCCTTACCCGTAAAATATTTCGGAAAGTGTTCCGTAATTGACGGGAATCGACATGAAATACGCCGTATGAAACAGGTGGTTAGGAATTTAGGATTAGCAATTTGACAGCTGTGTAAATTTGACATCTGTATAAATGAGAATAATAACTGGTGCAATTATAAAGAAAGTACTTGCGTAACACTCTCTTTTCGCAATAATTTTTCCCCTGCCACACACTCTCGCCGTGGCTCACAGGGTATTACGTAATGTAGATATTCCTCAGCGGTAATTGCTTTACAATTTTACCAGTATTTTCCCTGAAAACTTCTTACCTCTGCTTTGAGAAATGAAAAATTACTGCCTAGGCGTCTAGCATGTTCTACTTCATGCTGCCATTCGAAGGTGAACAAATCCTACTTTCTCCTGAAAAATCTCTCCGCAGAGTATGGCAAAATAACCCCACCTAATCCTCTTCAAGATTACCTCTCAGAAGAAGGAACAAGAAGATCTTCTTCAATCCTCTCATCCCGAGAAGAGTGAAGACATTCCTCTCCTCGCACTCACTTCGAACGCACGCGCAACACACGCGTAAGCACCACCTTGCGTGTTCCGAAGGCCGCAAAAATGGGTACCAGATGTTACCTGCACGTGCCGATTGGAGCACTACCCTCCTTTTTCGGCAGGGGGCGCAGGGCACGGCCGGAAATGGTGCCTACAGCGACCGGGTGGGTGGCGGTAAGGAAGGAACCAGGAGAGAAAGAGAGAGGGGGTGGGAGAAGGCGGTTTTTCGGGGTTAGGGCGAAGAGTTAAGTCCTGGCGCGTGGGCGAACAGGGTGAAAGCTGGCGGGGTTGGTGCAATTGATGGGGACTAAAAGACGAGCCGCACTTCAGAGAAAACCCGCTCCATCCGTTATGAAAACCCTGAAGCTTTGCGTATCCATGGCACATACTATATCTACACACGTGCGGGTGTTATACTACCGGTAAAGATGAACAAAGCTCATCGGTACTGTTATTTGATGCGCATACCCGCGTGATCAGGATACTTCGGTAAAATAAATACAACTTTACCTATAAAGGCAATTCCGATGATCGAGTTGGTGCGGTACTAGAGTTGTGGACAGGTAGTGGACTGGTACTACTGACTTCGCATCCCGAGGGTTCGGGTTAGATTCCTGGCAGTGGCGGATTTTTCAGTGGTCAAACCAATCCCTACTTGAGTACCTAGTGGAGAGCATTTGAAGTTCAGTACTCCGTCCGTCGGATGGGACGTTAAGCCGTGGTCCCCTTGTCGCCTGTCGGCTAATGCCGACGCCGGGTTTCTCTTCATCCTTCCTCCGTTCCCTGAAAATTCCTACCATTACCCAATAACCCACCTATCCTAAATGGTGCAAATGACCTCAGCGGTCGGTCGCCTGAATAACTAACTAAAACTAAGACAACCCCTCAAGCCGCGCCGAAGTTGTGCAGCAAGATCACTAAGCATGCACAACGCGCATAGACATGCCAGTGATAGAGAGAAAAATATGCCATTAATAGCTACATAGATATGCACTGCATGAGAACAAAATAGGCAGCATAGTAAAGGAATAGGTAGGTGAGACATTGTAGGGACATGAACTATAAGAGCACAATAGGTAGTATAGCAAAAGGATAGGTAGGTGAATTTTAGTTAGTCTGTAGTGCATGGTGCATACATGCATTGGCATTACTAACTCATGCATGGTACGTAAATACAGACAATAATTATATAAATGCCATTATAACCAATAAACCCTCTATTACTATGTAGATACTAACAATCTAGTTGCATGTGATCCTATTATCACACACGATTCCACGTAGTGGCCTAGTTGTATTAAAAAAGTGCATGTCTGGTGACCTTCACCCCACCACACACCCTCGCGGTACCTTGAAAGGTATTGCGTAGATGTTGATGCACCGGGCACATACAGCTATAGGATTAATTACGTTTAGTATAAGGATGACATACGTTTTCATTTAGCAAAAATATTTTTTGCATTTGGTATTTCAGCTCTCAATTAGCATGACTTAGTATGGTTAAAAACGTTTTTCAGAGGCACGGAGTCACAAGATGACACCTACCTATCAATTTATTATGTTGGCCATAGAGGCATCATACCTATTAGTTTTAATTAGCGCATTTTTGCTAATGATGCACCCCCGTCTCACGCCCTGAACATATCATGGGCGTTCTAGGGCATTAATAGGACTAGATGCTGAGGGAAGTACGCTTTACCCACATGGTTTATGATCCTGGTATAATGACTTCCTCCTTGTAGCAATTTGTGGGGTTTTCTGTCCATCAGTATTTACATGCAATTAACTCATCATATGCAAGCGATGAAACTCTCTGATGCTGCGTCACTGTGACAAATTCGCTACCTATCACAGAATGTTCTATGAGACGTGACCAAATTTTTCTTCTGTTACTACGGTAAGCGAACATTAGTGAGGTTCCACCGGCCTTCATTGTCCATTTCTACTCCATTTCATCACTATTGAACGTTTCTACCTTTTGACATTTAAATTAATCCCTTCAATGACACTCATTGTTTACAGGAAGTTTTTCTTTACTCGTACTTTTTCACCTTCATAACATTTACAAGCCTTCAAAATAACTCCCATATTCTGCGTTGATAAAACTGAATATTAATTAATATTGAAATTAGCAAAAAAATGCTCGTAATTGAAAAATTAAAGAAATATTAATTACACATCCTCAATTTCTTATAACGATATTTTAAAAAAATTCACGATTCCAAATGTTCTCGATTGCAGGAAGTGATTATTTTCTGCCGACGAATTCAAGTGACGGAAAAGCGTAGAAGTTCAATGAGTATGGTTCTCGTTAAAAATAATCAAAATGCTCGAGTTCCAAGCATAGGTGCGTCCTTGCGGGTCCTATTTGCCAACTAACTCTCTCTGAAATACCAAAGGCGGCAAAACGAAAGGAACTGTCCCCCCATTTCATCGCAGGTGTGTGATTTTTCACACCACTTTAGGCCTGTTATAATAGTCTTGCGACTCAACGCCGATCGATTGAACCGAATTTTGGGTAGAAAACAGGTTTTTGAGGGTGCTTAGATAGAGGGGCAAAGAGAAAGAGCATGTGTCAACCGTAGAACACACGTTAAAATGAGGCTGAATGATTAAAAAGTACTTGAAATGAGACAAAAAATGTTAAAAAAGAGACAGGGAAGATACGTTACGCAGGTGATTGGAGAAATCGTAAGGAGGATATAGAGAAAAAAGATGGATGAAGACCAAGAAGCGACCTCGCTTTCGTGCGACATTTCAGTCAAGAATAAAAGTGCATTTAGTTATCGGATTATAACTTTATTTTGGTTAAACATAAAAATCCGAAACTTAAAAGTACATTAGAAAACAGTTGTAACCAACTTGTGTTCCAGTTTGGTTTTGATCTAATGAAAAGTTTTTCAGTTACGCATTTTCAAAGTGGAAGCTTGGCTGAAAGGCGTCAAAAAAAGGTACTTTTTTATTCTCGGTGCCATAAAAAAATAGTAGAAATAATCAAATAATTTTTTTGCTTATATAAGTTAATGCAAAAATAAATAAGCCAAAATTTGGTGTAACTAATGTTCATAAAAGTAATTTCGTTCATTAACTACAAGGCTGCAAACTCGGGTATCCATAATTTTTAGTCTGACAGTAAACCTCAGAATGGTAACCAATTATTTCCACATTAATGGAAGAGGGTTTTTTGGTTTTTCCATGCACTTTCTGCCATGCGGCTTTCCATGGCAATGAGCGATAGAGGAGCTCGATAAAACAATCTCGTAATTATTTACTAATATTATTACCAATTTTACTTCTCTTCACTGCTGAATATGCTGTGTGAAGAAAAAAAGTGACATATATTTCTTAATGCTTGTCCATCCCTCTGAAAACAACCGAAGTGGGAAAGAGAGAGAAAAATGGAAGGGAGAGCATACAGCATAATTAGAGAAAGATCACATAAGAATTAAGTGAGCATGAGTTATTCCAGAGTACGTCTACGTAACACCCTGCGAGCCACCACAAGGGTGTGTGGCAAGGTGCAAAGATCACCAAATGTGCAATACTTACATCATCATCTACCTAATACCCTGGAAGCCACCGTAAAGGAGTGTGGCAGGGGATGAATTCTCACCAAAAATGCACTATATATCATTCATAAAATAGGACTATTATTAATACATTAGTCTAAACTTCACTATTTAAAAGAGATAAAAATAGCAGAGTAAACATGCAAAAACAAGCTGTTCGTTGGGTTACCTTCAAGTCCTTATGTCAAAATGCAACGACCTATGTTATCCATTTATACACTCGCGTTGGATTTATTTACCGCTATTCACATCCCTAATTGTACGAGGAAAAATGACATTTTGAATACGCCATTTCGGCTATCAATTTCTCTAATTATGTGATTATGGTCCAGTCTACGTAGATGGTCTAGTCTATGGTACCATAGTAAGTTGGGGTTCGCAAAATATTTTTAACGTCATCACTGAAAATATTTTCTTGGATTTTATTTAAGAGATTAAGTTTACATTTCAACCGATGATCTGACAATGATTCCCATTTTAATTCATTGAATAGACTGGTTACGCTAATATAGTTATCATACCGTCCCTTTACAATTCTTGCCGATCTTCGCTGCACACGGACATGCTCATTATTTAGACAGATTTCGTGTGGGTCCCAAATACTGGCAGCGTATTACAAAAGGGGTGTAAGAAGGGAAAAGTAGCGAATTTCTCTTGAATGATCGTGACTTCCATGAAAATAAGAGCTATAATGCTACTACTTTATGGAGATGTGTTAGATACAACAGTCACGTGAAACAAGTACGGCGAAGTAAGCAACGTTAGTTTTCTTTCTCCTCATGCCTGGATCAACGCTTTAGCCTAAATATAAATATAATTCACATCGCACAGATACCCATCAGAACGAGTACCAAAGGAACTCTAGCCTACAAATAAACATTAAAAATACAGGCAATACGAACATTAGGAAGGGTTTGACTATGAAATTTGAAATAGACTGGACATAATTTAAATGTGAAAGTAAGAGAAGAAAAATATTGATAGTTACTGGCGAATTTGTGGCGGAACATATCTGAAAATAGAGAAGGTAAAACAAGTTGTCACATTTTCCCTCAGTTGTTTAGAATATAAAATTGACATGTCGTTTCGAAACTTTGTCATTTTCAAGTGTATAAAATATAAATGAGATTATTACCCCTACATATGAATTTACGCCTTCACAAGATACGCCTGAGAATGACAAGAGGTGTCAAACCGCGCTGTAAATTTTATATTTTAAATAAAACTGAAGGAAAATACGACAACATGTTTCTTTCTATGTTTCAAGAAAAATAGATTACACTTTAAGTAACAGCGAAAAGCAAAGATCTGAATATTAATCAATTAAAAAAGATCGTGGACTGAAGCCAAAGAACACGAAGCAATTAAAATTGAAGAAAGTGGGACATAAAAATGTTAGTAGTACAATTCTGTCATTGTGATCTGCCGTTCGCAATCATTACGTTTTATGGTGCTGTATCATCAGATACAGCTTGGTCATCCAACAGGGCTTCATAATGCTGCTACGTCAAAAGGAGGGTTCTCATCCATAAGAAGGATGATGACTTAGACGATCTTCTGCGGTGAAACAGGATCTTATAAAGTTGCAGCGAGCAGAAACTGAACGTGGGATGTCACACACTGTTAAAATTGTGGAGCGCCAGGCTTCGCGCGGATAGCGGGAGGATCTGAGGGCTGCGCGGTTCGTAGGTTTATTATTTATGCGCGGAGGGCAGGGGGTGAGAGGTGGAGACGGCAGTCGGCCGGTTGCTAGGCTGAAGGGGGAGGAGCTATGAAGACGGGTCTCCTCGAACGCCTTGCTTGCATGCGGGTGGTTCCTGTCGGGGTTTCCCGAAATGACGGGGGGGAGGGAGCGGTTAGGGCCCTTTGTGGAAAAAGGGTGTAAGTATCGGTAGGGAGGATTTGAAAAGGGTTGCAATCGAAGGCAAGCACGCGGATAGCAAAGTGAAGGGAAGGCACGTGAGGAGTGTCCCCCTCATATCCCTATTGTGCCCACCCTGGCCCCTCCCCGCCTAAGATCCCAGCCGACCCTTGCTTGGGCGGCTGGCCCCGTTCGCCACACTTTCACTGCACCAGGGGCAGCTGAGGTGGTGGCATTGAGCGGGCGCGTGTCAAGCCTTCCTTCTTATTGATCTTTCCCTCCGTTGTATGCCGCGCACTGGAAGCGCGGTGCAGCAGGAATGTATGCAAGGGGCAGAAGGCCCTGGGTAAGCGTCCCTCCACTTCAGCAGCCCACCGCAAGGCCTCCATTGTGCACCGCGGGGCCTGGCAATGATGGTACGGTATGCTCGCGCGAATGGCCAACCTAACTTCCCACGCAGGGTGTGCTCCACCTATCTAGTTTTATATCGTTCTCCCCATAATGTAAATAAATTAAAAGGAGTAGGGTGCAACAGGGAAGATGAGGAAAAAAATTAGACGTTCCCTCATTAATTTCCGTAATATAAAATTGGAAACGCAAACGCTTTCGGTAATCAAATTCTACATCGACATCCACATAATACCCTTCAAGTCACTGTAAGGGTGTGTAGCACGGGGAGAGGCATACATTAAACATCAGAGACACAAGGCATGCATCAAATATCAGAGACAACATTAACTAGAAATCTATAACTATAAATAAATCACTATAAATCTGAGAGAGCATTAACTACTAAGTAGACATCCAAAAAAAAATACTATTCCGTTCATAAGCTACTCATATGAAACCAAGATTCGGAATACTACCAATCCAAGGAAAAGTATTAAACATGCAGTTTCAACACACGTGAAAAAATTGCTATAAATGAAAGTAAATTGCTAGGTATTACAAGGTAATACAACAGTGTTTTTTCAAAGGAAGTGATTTTTATGGATAAATTAAATTATGCATTTATGTTTCCTTGAGAATGCATGAGTAAGTAATGTTGAAAAATGCAAACTTAATACAACAATTTCTACACTCTAATGTCGTCAATTATGTGAAACGCTTTATTGAACTAGAGCGTGCATAGAGAAGACAGTCGATATTCATAAATGGTCACAGTGATAGTTGTGTGTCCATCTCAAGCTTGCAGAGCTGTCGTATAGGAATTATTATTGAACGGTAGTTAAAAATTTAAACTACTTTAATATTATTTTAGTCCATTTGGAACCTAATTGTATTCCAAAGGCGTAATATTTCCGCAATAAGTTTAATCTCAAAATCGGCGCGAAGCGAAATTAGAATTTTCAACAGAAGGATGGAAAATATAGCAGACGCATCCGAAGTTTGGTAGGGAGGATTTCGTAAGGGGAGGACATATCGTGATGCGATTGCACGAGAAAATACATTAGTAATTAATGCCACTCTTCTTTGCTACCATGAATTCTCTTCCGCAATACCATGATACGCCGTCTTGGTTGTTTTTTTTCCACTCTTCCCGACACACTCTCTACATCTTTTCCACATCGCATCATGAAATTCTCCTATTTACTCCCAGTCACTTTTCACCTATTTCAAGTCCCTAAACCAACTCCAGTTTTCTCCAATTGTCTCTTTCGGGAGCCGCCGCGTTTGGAGCTTTGTCGTTCGGGCTTTCTCGTCCATAGCAGGCCGCATCATCAGGATGAAATACCTGTCGAAAATACCTGAATGCTCGGACGACAAAGCTTCAAACGTGGCGGCTCCCGAAAGAGATAACTGGAAATTCTCCACACTGCGAAAACCTACGCTCAACAGACGTCACTCTATATAAGTATTAGATATATAGCAATTATTTTCTTTATTTGTTTGATCAAAGGACCTATCAATTTTGCATTGCAGTTAAATGATCCTTTGAGAATACAATAAATATCTGTATGACCTCATAAGTAACTAATTTCATCTTAAAAGGTCCTCAATCGCATAAAATATTCCACCAAATTCAGGGTTTCTTTTCTCCCCAACTTTAGTAATTCTAGCATCTCTCATGCAACACAATCTTATTTTCCATGTGACTGATCTTTGTCCATAAAGATTCACTATGTTTATTTAAGACCATCATAACTATCCGCCGTCCTTTGCTTGCATGGCTAACTATCCTTTAATTATACCCAAACATTACTCCATTACGTTACTGCCTACATACATGCACACTCATATAAATATGCATGCAGTCATTCCCTTATACCATTTATTCCATTTATATGCTGATCAAAACTAGGTCTGCTAGACAAAAAGTCTCTTTCCACGTCCACACGTAGTTCCATTACCCATCCGTAATACAAAACTCTGCCACATGAGCCAGGTAAAATTTCTAAAGGCCGCTTTACACGATACAATTTTTTGTACAATTTCTTGTACAAGCGCTTGTATGAGGAAACTGTACCGTGTAAAGCGGCAAATTGTACGAACGCTTGTGCGATTGTCTGAATGCCTGAACGGGAAATAGAACTTGTTCTAATTCCATTCAGACAAACATACAATTTCGTCCAGTTTATACAAGCGTTTGTACAAGAAATTGTAGAAAAAATTGTATCGTGTAAAGCGGCCTTAAAAGGTTTTATCCATTTCACTAACTCCCTATATTTTGTACTAAGTAAAAGCATTCTTATATTCATAAGTTCGCTACCATCCTCCGTTGAACTAAGTAAAAGTTTACCGATCAACGGCGAGTTTCATTTAAGAATATCAAATTCTCTTTGTGTCGGAACGAACCACTCACATCGATCAAAATTACACAATCAGTACATTCACACTTATGCAGTCAGGGAAAATGAAACAAAGAAGATCCTCGTCGAACTGGGTGATGGTAAAGAGTGTGCCTCTAGTATATGGGATCCGTACGAGGAAGGTGTGATAAAACAATTAGAGCGTGTGCAAAGGAGATCCGCTAGATTTGATAAAGGCCGTTATGATAATTGTATAAGTGTTACGAGTTTAATAGAAGAACTAAGATGGGAATTACTATCAGAACGCAGATTAAAATTTAGGTTAAACCTTTTAAGTAAATTCGAAACCGATTTGTTCACAGATGACGTTAGATATATGTTAAGAACCCCTGCGTATTATGCTAGGTTTGATCAGATTGACAAGATTAGAGAGATAGATTGTCGTACCGATGGATTTAAAATCTCATTTTTCCCGCGTACCGTAAGAGAGAACAGTAAGCAGCGAAGCAATGATATAGGTGAATTATAGTCAGAGTAGTCTGTAGTGCATGATGCATGTAATAACAAGCAATAAGCCCTTTCTTATTATGCAGATACTAACCATCTAGCTGCATGTGATCCTATTATCTATCATGTCTCCGTATCTTAGTATCTAAGTAATATCTTAGTTGCATTTGAAAAGTGCATGTTTGGTGATCTTCACCCCCTTTCACACACCCTCGTGGTGGCTTACAGGGTAATACGTAGATGCAGATGTATAGAAGTTCGGGTTCGAGTCCCACCTGAGTGGTTTTTTTTTACCACTCAGGACATGGCTGTGTGTGCTAGTCTATTGTTACATTGTTAATACCCCGATGTAAAGGCCACATGTGCTGTTTTCGGTGGTAGTGGAAAATAAATAAATAAGTATAAAAAAGCCGAACTCAGGGGTGAACCCGGATGCAACAAGATCGGATGACACATCCTTCTTACATAAAATATTATTGTATTTTCCGTGGAGCGGGAAGGGAGAAGACGGAATCACGACAGTAGGAACACTTTTCCAACGCTCATGCGATGCGAGGAAGGCGAGCAGGACGTGAGGGCATCACTATTCATACCCCGTCGATGCATTTCGGGTGATAAGTGCACCTCTTCGCTTCCGAGTCACTCTCGATGCGTGCGTGAATATTCCTCACTCCGACCACCACGCCCTCCTCCTCCCGGTGGCAACCTTACACAAAAAGCCCTCCCTCCCCCCTCACCTTCAGAGCATCATCCCCCCCCCAACCCTCCCCCGTCGGCAAAGTACGCGGCGGTGACGACATCCGTTGCATCCCGGTGTGGGCACAAGAGGGGTAAAGGGAAAATTCGAGGAATTGGGTAGTTGTGTAAATGACATCTGCGCAGCTGCCGCCGTGTGATCCTTCCCATTTGCTGCTTTCACTCAAACTGCTGCATATGCGGCCGAGTGCGCGTGTTTGTGAATCCCCGCATGAACATTTAGACCGAGGGATGGATGCATGGAGGGCTCGGCCCCGGACGCCCTTAAAAATTGCCCTTTCTGCCGCCCGGTCCCTTGACCCGAACCTCTTTGCCTCCCACCGCCCTACCCATAGATACTAAGCCAGGAAAGGGGAGGGCTTAGCGCCCCCTCTCCAAGCCAAACACTCCTTGTCATCATCCCCGGACAGCCGCCATGACACATCCGAAAGGTGACAGCAGCCTCGATTGATTCGAGTCTCACAACGAAATATCATTCAGCTCTGGAAGATGAAAGCAATTCGTTTTTGTATTACTTCCCTCCAGTGTGAGTTTTTCAACGGGAATGAATAGATGAAAATGGAAAATTAAAATTTCACGTTTAACTCTCTGAGTAATGCAATACCAAATTTATGCTACTTATTTTCAACATTGCTTCTTTCACAGTCAAAATTTCCGGAAGCTACTCGTATTAGCTGCACTCATCTGGACCCAATCCCTTCCAATCCTATCCTTTCACATGTCCTCCCGGTCTGAAGCGCCTTTTAGTGCGGAAACATACTTGAAAACACCCATGTAATTAACTACACTTCATATATTTTATATGTCAAGCTCTACATTCCAAAAGACATAGATATTATTTTCTAAGTATTTGTTTTCGCAAGGGATTTGCGTACTTGCTCATTTTGAGAGAAATTAATAAAATATCATAATAATTATTTTTCCATAAGGCTGTTATGAAATTAAGGACCATTAGCATCAGGTTTAATTTGAAAAGGTATGCTTCTTCTAAAAACTGAGTCCCAAAAATGTTAGAATATATGCTTAAATAACAGAAACATAAACATCACATGCGGAAATAGGCAATCAAAAACAACTCAAACTACAACCTAAAATTGTTGCTGTAAAAGTCAGCCAAATTATTATCATTTCTCATAGAAATAAATTCTTTATCCATACCCATGCGTGAGAATTTAGGCACAATCAGGAACATTCAGGTATCACCTCATCAACCACAATTCCTGGACTGACAGTCACGCGCACATTTTTCAGCCTCAGGAAACTTCTCGTACATGGTCCCTTTTAAATTGAGACAGTTTTAGGGCGGATTCTCTCTCTACTAATGTTACCCCTCTCTCAACCTCCCTCTCCCATACACTCACTTCACAATGGAACAAGGAATATTCCTGAAGAAGCACGGGGATCGGGTTGGTGTGGTGGCTAGAGTACTGGCCTCCCATCCCGAGGGCCCGGGTTCGATTCCCGGCAGTGGCGGATTTTTCAGTAGAAAACCGGTCCCCACAGTGTCTAGTGGAGGGCATTTTAAGTTCAGTATTCCGTCCGTCGGATGGGACGTTGAGCCGTGGTCCCCTTGGCGCCTTTCGATAAGAGTAGGCTAATGCCGACGCCGGGTTTCTCTCCACCCTTCCTCCGTTCCCTGAAAACTCCTACCATTACCCTATTATCCACCATATCCTATATGGCGCAAATGACCTTAGCTGTCGGTCGCCTCCCCTAAATAACCAACCAACTGAAGAAGCACCTCTAAATGTTTTCTAAGAACTCGTAAAATAGCCTCGATTCGCTTCGCCTCGCCAATTCCTGATTTTTCGGAGCTTCATGAATTGCTCTAATCAGCACATAATGTAGTTCATTTTAGCGAAAAAAAATCTTCCGCTGTCAATGATTTTACTATTTACCTATATGCATAAAATTTCAACGAGAATATTGAGCATTTAGCAATGAATAAAAAATAAATGTACTATTTGTTCATTTATTTCCTTACGTTCTCCTCTCTTAATATAGCAGGCATGGATTCCGACTTAAAGATTCCACTGCAATGGGAAAGAGAGGCCATCGTATAACTAGTGAGGAAAGGTAGTCGATCGGAGAAATTTGTTGGAGACTGTAAAAGCGGATGCATGATGCTTGGAGATATGACGGAAAGTTAACGAGGATGGTAGAGGGGAGATTATTAGGTGTTCGCGAATGGGGAAGGAAAATAGAGCTCTGGAAGAAATGGTAAATATGAAGTTTATAGGATTTAATGAAGAAAGTATGGATTGCTTGTGAGAAAAAGTGGGAGGCAATCTATATCGATTGGAAATAGCTTGCAGGTTTATGTCCACCAACTTACCAAAATCAGTAGAATACAAAAAAAAACGACCTCGTATTACTAGCATCACGTATAGTATATTTGATCAACCTCCGCGAAGAAACATCGCAGAAATGTTTTCAAACCTATAAAATTTTCAACAATTACACTTGTTCCGAGACTTCGTACATCTGAAGCATATTTTCATCGGTGCGTAATTTGTGAAAAGCAACATTAAATTTCTCCCTTTAAACCTCTCATAAAAAGTATTCGTTTCATACATTTTGACTTTCTAACTCATATTTTCTGGAGATATACGAATGAGTTTTTCCAGGAAGAGTATTAATAATACCTCCCAATTACACAGAAAATCACCTATGAAATCATGTATGCACAAATGAGATTTTTTTGCCTTATGGTGTGACTAATACCACCCTTGAGGATACAAAAAATTTGATAGGAAAAGCAGTGGGGCACAGCAAAGTACTTTTAATTTGAAATGATAGGGGCTACACACATTTTCTTTCCAATGCAATGGAAATTGAAAACGACATTTTTAAGCTACAATCCAATAATTAGATTGACATATACTCATCCATAATTCAAAGTATACGTGGAGCTAAAATCTTCAAAAAAATTCAAACTTAGAAAAAGAACCCCAACAAGTTGGATGTGACATTTCGAGCAGCCTAGTTGATAGAGGGAATTTTCATTGTCGGGGTGTCGATTTTGACGAACGGCGTACTGATACATTTTTCATTAGTGCAAAAGTTCTTACAGGAAAAAGAAAATCCTAGGGCAACCAGGGAAGCAAAAGTCCTCAGTAAAAAGCGTATGCAATTCACTATTTTTAGCATGCCCCTTGGTGTTTACTGGGCACCAGGTGCTAGTAAACCTGACACTAGATGCATGACCTGCGCTTATGAAATGCGAAGGGCACAGGCTTCACCTGGGCCACTGAAATCCTCTTGAATACGGCAGAAAAACGTGTATCGTCGGTTGCAGAATGACCTGGAGACGGGTAACCCGTCAGGTGAAGCAAGTTTTATCCCCGAAATAGCCATAACTGAAAGGCATACAAAGACTCTCAGTACTAAAGGCTAACGAAAATAGTTTTAAAAACGTATGACATTCAATTATTTGCGCGAATTGAAATACTCCAGCGTATTCATCTGGTTCTAGTCCCTCCAGTAGTTTTAAGTTCCACTAGTGGTACACGTCACATGAAAACGCTCTGGCGATACTGTTCCTATGTCAATAGATGACTTCTTTCACAGAACCGATTCATTTACTGTGACGTAAGAGGACGTCTGATAGGAAATGCGACTAAAAAATGTATGCAAACTTAAAAGGCAAAACGCAAATAACAACCAACTACTGAGTTACGATACACGGTTTAAAATAAGTTTCAAGCTTAAAATCTTATATTATTCAATTATTACAGTTAAGAAAAGCTATTCGAGACAGGAATTTCGAAGCTACGCTCTACTTTACATCTACATAGTATCTAGAAAGCCACCATCAACGTTTGTGGCAGGGAGTGAATTCTCACCAAATATGCACTTCTTATCATGCATAGAAAAGAATTAGTATTTATATACAGTTTTAAACTTCACTATTTAAAAAAAGATGAAAATAGCAAAGCAAGCATGCAAAGTAATGCAGTTAGTTGGGTTAGAGTGAAGTCCCCATACCAACATGCAACTACCTATATACCCATTTATGTACTCGTATTGGATATATTTACCATTATTCATATTCCAAATAGTACGAGGAAAGAAGGACATTTTCAATTTGTCAGTTCGGCAATCATTTTCTCTAATTTTGTGATCATGGTCCAGTCTACCATAGTAGGAGTTTGGAGGCTGAAAAATATTGTTGACATATTCAGGGAAAATATTATCTTGGAATTTATTTACGAGATTAAGTCCAAATTTCAATCTACGACCTGGCAAGGATTCCCATTTTAGTTAATTTAATTCACTATTAACGTCAATACAGTTATCATACCGTCCCTTTAAAAATCTTGCCAATGTTCGCTGCGCAAGTTGAAGTTCATTATTAAGACCTACTTCTTAAGTATCTCAAGTACATCAAAGAACAACTAAAGACTAACTACTTTAAACAGCAACTAAATAATGCTAACGATTTTTTGGTCCCAATTTCGATATAAATTTTGTTTTCCAGCAGGGGACATATTCAGGAAAAGCCACCCTAAGGTAAATTACACTCTCGTTCTACTTTCCCATTTATGGCATCTATGGTGGCAGTAAATCTAGATTCACCCTAATTCCCGCCAATTCAGCTGCAACACCCCACACGTGCAATCTCCAAAAAAATATGGGCCGGCATTGCCCACTCTATCACCTCAGCCACATCGGAGAGGCTTTCTCTGTTTCCCTGCAGGGAACATTTTCATAAACCAACCAGAGAGAGAGAGAAACAACAGGCTCCTCCATAGAAGTAACTCCGGCATGAAATCCAGAACGGTACCATATTTTCCAAGCGACTTTCATTGTTTTTCCCATGAAAGCGCGAGCCATTACTCGCGCACCGGCCCGACACAATAAAAACCTTGTATCCACGGCAGTATAAAGCGCTTTTAAAAGCATGGACGGGAGAGGATGGGAGGGGGGAGAGAGGGAAAGTGGCCACCTTAATCTTCATGGGGAGAGGAAACTCGGAAGACGCCCGGTGAATGAGGGAAGAAGGTTTGAGGAGACGCTGGACCAAGGACGGGGTGGGGAGAGGAGTTGGGTCCTCGAACAATGAAGCAAATTCACGGAGTAGGGGATCGGTGGGAGGGGTGAAATAGGATTGCAGGGTGCGTTTCTGAGGCGCATGGCTGCGAATGGAGTGCCTATAAGTTGCAGCGGGGCACTCAAACTTAACGACGGGGGTTGCGGGGAGGGTGAGCGGGGTTTATGGAGTTTATCCCCTAGCGAAATCCACGACTTTCTATAAAATTCCGGGAAAGGAGAGGAGGGTTGTTGCGATCCAATGTCAGGTGGAGGAAGAGAGAGAGAGAGAGTGGAGTTAAAATGTAAAAAGGGATGCGGAGGATGGCGCAGTGGGGGACAAAAGGTGTCAGCTCGGCCGCTCCCAGTAAAATTACGGCTTGATTCCTCCGGAGGCCGTGAATACAGGAGGCCGAAGCACTCGCCCCTTCTCCCCGCCGAACCCCTGGGTTCCACAGAGTCACCTTTTTGCTCCCTCCCGGCAATAACGCTGCCATGTGATCACCACCCATCGAGGGACATTTGGCGTAGGCTGAGCTCAGTTCTCTTCTTCGGCTCACTTTATCCAAAGTGCCAGGGTTTGGTTTACGGGGGCACTCACGGTATTCCCCTGGGGGTAAATGTGGAAATAGTAGTAGCACAGACGCCCAATTTAACTCGGTAAATGTTCGGGAAATTGGGTCACCGCTACCACTTTCTTCTGCTCCACACTTGAGGGCGAAAGACTTTCACATTGAACGCATATACGTATAAACATAGCCTTTAATCAGCACCACTGAGAATGGATAGAGAATCCAGGACCCAAAACCAGCTGCTTTAGTGCGGAAATGAAAATTATCCGTGCAGAAGAAAAGAACTCCGATAATTTTTTGGGAAAAACTTCACGAGATTTATACCTGAAGTATGGATATGGATATGGTAAATATGGATAGTATGGATAAATAAAGTATATAGATAAATAAATAAAATGGATAGTATAGATAAATAAGTATGGATATGGTAAATATGGATATAATGCGTTAAGAACTGGCCCATATCTAGAGCAATTGAAAATCGTTGTAAGAATATTTCAATCTCAGATGTTTGTTACTCATAGTAGCAAACATCCGAGTCTGATAGTACTTAGTAGTATAGTAGATCGTAGTCGTTACTGATAGTAACAAACTAGTATGTAGGAGTTACAATGCTGATAATAACTCAGGGATGCGTGGAAAATGTTGTGGTTTTTATCTGAACTAAAACTGACATAAACTGCCAATGCAATAATGGAAAAATCACCAATAGCATGACGCGTAGCCCCTTAAACATTGCTACTCTTAAAATGTATTTTTTAGATTGCAGAATGATAATTATTCATCCAGGAACTACGAGTACTTATTTTCCAATATTAAGAGAGAAAAGTAGTGGGAACAAGTATTGCTTAACTCATCAGCACACTACTGAGGACAAAAATGATGTATTTTAATGCAATTAAAATAAAACGATGTGACGGTTGTAAAATGAATGCACATTTGTAATCGGGGGGGTGAATTTGTTCAATAAAATATAGGTTCACAAAGTGAGAGTAAAAGTATGTACCAAGGTTACCCAAGGATACTGCCCTTGTTGGCGTGATGTGCTAGCTCTTTCTTCGGGTTTCAGATACCGGGAGAACTAAAAACTGTGCATTAATGTGAACGCTCAGGGCCCTTTATCTCCGTCATGTTTGGATCCAGCATTGTGAAAGAAATACTACGCACAAAGATGAAAATGAAATGCCTCCATGTTCCGGGAAGCCGAAGCGGAGTGAATTGGGGAGGTTTAAGGGGTGGATGGAACCCCCAGGGGGATGAATTTTCAGGGGTGTGTCATTGCATCCCGGTTGCCAAGGCGCCCCTGTTTCCCAGTTGCTAAGGGAAGAGTCACGCTCGCTGCTCGAGGAACTGTGCAGAAGGGGGAGGGGTGGAACGATTCCATGATTTGCTCGACAAAAGGAGAAAACTTAAAACCCCGGTGAAAAGTTTCTCAACTCTCATTAATCTCTGCGAGAGCCTTTAGAGGTTGGATGGAATAAAACAGAATCGAGGATTATCACTCCATCCCCACGACTTTTGGATGCGGTCCAATCAATACTTTTTGAAGACCATTAATCTTCTTGTTTCGGAGATGAGCTGATAGGATGGAGGACCTAATTAGCCCGCTATTGTATTGCAACCGAATCCAATATCACAAGAAACGTCCTCTCTCAAACATTCATATTTTTGGAGATAATTATAATTTTAATGAGCAATATACCGATCAATGCTACGCCCTGATGATATAGATTCCAGATACTCGTAAATGCTGTAATTGAATTTCTTATGCCAAATGTGCCTGATATGTTAACTTAAAAGGCAGAATATAGATCAAGCGAAAAAAGTATAAGTATAAAGGGGACTCGAGGTATACAAGGTGCACAGGGCGACAGAGAAGAATAGGTTGAAGAAACATACCGTGACTAAATTTGCCTAAACTATAACTGTGAGAAAAATTGAAGGTATGCGTGCGAAAGATAAGTAAATTAGTACATACATGATGCAAAAAAGAGGGTTTAGCGAAGAAGTACCAGCATGTAACAGAGCTAGCGATCATTCGGAATGAATGGAGGGATACCGTTAATCGGACAGAAAAACGATAAATGAATGCATAATATCTTAAATTATTTTAGTTCTTATCCAGTCATGTAATCTAAAACACTAAAATCATTATTCATTTTTCCACTGCTCGATTTGGACTATTATTTAATTCCTTCGCTCAAAGATAAACCAAAAATTTGGGCCGATGGGTGAATGCAGAGCACAATTCGTAATCTACATCTAAATCTACACATACCCTCCAACCCGCCGATGGTGTGTGGCAGGGGGTGAAGTTCAATTGCTACCTCCCCAAGCACCAAGTTTCGAAGGCTTCAATTCTTCGTTGGTCTGCTTTCCACTTAACCTCTTAAATAAATTCCAAGACAATATTTTCACTGATGACGTTGAAAATATTTTGCAAATCCCAACTTACTGTGGGAGACTGGACCATACTCACAAAATTAGAGAAATTGATTGCCGAACTGAGGGATTTCGTTATCTGTAGTACATGATGAATGTATCAACCCTTTAAATACAATAGATACTAACAATCTAGTTGCATGAGACCCTATAGTTGCTTGTTTGCATGTTAGTAGTGCATGCTTGGTGATCTTCACCCCCTGCCACACACCCTCGCGGGGGCTTGCAGGGTATCGTGTAGATGTAGATTCAAAATGCCCTTCTTTCCTCGCACAAGTAGGGATAGAATAGCGGTAAATATATCCTATACGAGTGTATCAATGGATCGCATAAGTAGTTGCATGTTGGTATAAGGACTTGAAGGTAACTAACAGCACGATTATGCATTCTTAGTTTGCTATTTTTATCTTTTTTTCAAAATTGATGTTTAGACTAGTAGATTATCATTATAAACCTTTTTATGCATGATATGTAATGTTTGTTTGGTGTGAGTTCACCCCCTGCCACACACCTTTATTATGTCTTGCGGGGTATTATATAGATGTAGATCGGCGGGAGTCTCAGCCGAATTAGCAACGACAGCACGGTGCTAGGGAACCAGTGAAGGTGAGTGATGCTATTGTTTCTCGGTGGCGCTCCTTCCTAGTAGTACCTACCGTTTCGATGCCGAAGGATTTAACCTATTGTCATCGTACATGCTACTAGTCTCGTCTCCGTTCTAGAGCAAGTGTAAAGTATAACTACAATATAAAATACCGCATTTTTAACCTGACGTTGAATTCTTGATAAATAATAGCAATTGGAAATGAATCTCAACGATGTACGGCTTTAGTAGTGCGACAAACTGCTTTTTTTAATGTGTTGTCGAGTTCTTCGTCAATAATCCTTTTCATGAATGATGCAATGCATTTTTGGTGTGAATTCACCATCTGCCACACACCTTCATGGAGGCTTCCAGGGTATTATGCAGATGATAAGGTGTTAGAGCATTCGAGTTCAGTAAAAACTCCGTCCGTCGAATGGGATGTTAAGCCGTGATTAGCTCAGCGCCTTCCGTAATGAGCAGGCTTATGCCGACGCCGGGTTTCTCTCTCCCGATCCCCCGAGCCCTTTCACTCCCACCTTTAAACCTTTCCTCCCCGCCCGAAGCACCAATAAGTGCAGTTAAGGGTAATCTTGAAACTGAAAATGAGGCATGAGGGTAAGGCGTTGTGATGCGATATTTTGTGATGCAATGATGTGAACGTTAAGCTACGTTTTCATGTGGCCGTCTTTGCGTTGCGTTGCCGCTGCGTTGTGCGGCAGGAAAATACACTGTTTTCATGTCACCGGCAGCGCCAGCAGCAACGCACCAAAACATTTGACGGTGGTAAACCGTGTATAGGTGATAATCCAGCGAAAGAATTACGTGACGAACAAATGACAGGTAGAATGCGTTGTTCCTCGCTGACGCAGCTGCGTCAACGAAGAAAGATGAAAGATAACCAACTCTGACGGCAACGCAGACCGCTTCTGATTGGTGGCTTAGTGTGCGTCAACGCAAAAACGGCCACATGAAAACGTAGCTTAAAGAGAAGCCACCACACTGCCAACCTAATCCTAGAGAAGGCACGAACTCAGCAGCGATGCTTCATCGCTCTAAACTAGGACTCCTCTCGCTCACATTACAGTCCCAGGATGCACTCCCAGCACTCAGCTGAAGAGCAGGAATCCTAAGGACAGGAAAATCGAGGGTCTGGAGAGAAAGAAGAAAGAGGCCGTGAGGATGAGGATACTTGTCCCGCGCACGATAGCGCTCCAGGAGGGTATCATTCCTAGGGAGTCATCAATCAGGCGACTGCAATGAGAGGGGACTCGAAGCATCGATCAATCTTCCACCTCCTCTCTCCCATTTCCACCCTCTCGACGAGGAAACTTAACCCTGCAACCGATTTTCCCCCGCAAACGACTTCAACCACCCCCGTCCGGCCGTCAACGACTTCCTCGGCACACTCTCTAGAGGTCCACCGCACACATCAAGGGAGTGCCTTCCCAGCCACTGCAGACATCCTCCCGTATCCAACCGAGCGACGGACACCACGTTCGGTGCCGATTCTGTTCAGTGGAAGTTACCAGAGGTACGAGTTCTGTCGGTTGTCTTCCCCGAAACCGTAGACGGAGTTGGCGAGTAAAGGTAGTTGTTTCAGGTAGTTGTTTCAGACTTTGATCTGCGATGTCAAACTGCAAAATTTTATTTTATCCGCAACAAGTGTGAAACGAATAATTTAAAGATTTTTTATAATGCTCTAGTAAAGTCAAAGCTTAATTATGGCATATCAGTGTGGGGTGGTGCTTATCAAAATGCAATTAGACCGGTGCTAAACTTACAAAAAAGTATTATAAGAATCATCACTAAGAAAAAACGCCACCATCCAAGTTTTCCTCTATTTTTTGGTCTAAGGTTGCTCCCTGTTAGACATTTGTATATATATAAAGTTTTACGTATCTTCTTTGTCAGAAGTGGCGATATATCTGCACTTACTTTTAAACCATATATTGTCGTTGTGTAAACCACATATTTTTAATTCATAAAACGGTTCCCACTACAGTTCTAAGTGGATATTTCCATTCTGCGTGCAGTGCTCCATCCGACGGATAAAACCGTAGACCCCATGGCGTCTTTCGTTACATCTACATCTACGCGATATATAGGGTATACCCTGCAAGCCACCACAAAAGTGTGTGGCAGGGGGTGTCATCATCACCAGGCAATAGCAGATTCGGCGTTTCCCTCAACCCTCTTCCTTACTCCACCATTACAATGCATGCACCTTCCTTTCTGGTTTGATTTTTGGGGACGGATGATGAAGGTGATAAGGTAGGTGGGCGGAAGTCGAGGAAGTTAATATGTGATCTCAAGAAAGGATGGTCCATACGATTGGTGGTGTAAAAGAAATGATATCATCAATTGGGAACTTTTCTATTCTAGTTACAAGGTATTGTTTGACCGAACATTTCAAGCGTTCCCATTCCTTCTAATGCAGCTATCATAAGTAGCCTCATTTCTATGCTATTTATCTACCTAGAAAAGAAGTATTTCCTCTGAAATAAGTGGTTTAAAATTTATTGATTTCACTCGAGCTATTCAGAACGTAAGAAAAGTAGACAGTAAAGTGGAGATCAGGCAATCAAATACGCAACTATAAAATGAAATTATCATTCACAAGGCAATGTAAATGAATATAACTTAGAATTAATTTCAGGGTTGGCTTGCAAACAAACGGATTCAAATATTGAATAAATATATATGAAAAACAACTGCAATATCATCCATGTTGCAAAAAACAACTCAATTTGTAAATAAAACGAGCATAAGTTTTTCATTTCATGTAAACATACCTGTGGGTAATTTAAAATAATTAATACGTGGGCATTAAATCTAAGCACTAAAAGTAAATAAACAAATATAATTAATGTATTCAACACAAATAAATAAATAAATCAAATAAATGGTAATATAAAACTCGTCAGATTTTAATCAAATAATAATTGATTGAGGGTATTCGCGGATTATAATTTGGTTTTAATATTTGTGCAAGCATTTAAAGCAAACAAATGGGAAGAAGAGTGAGAAAGCAACGGATAAAATTTGGAAAAGAATCGTAAATAAAGTCATAATTGATTGAAGGACCGCGAGCTTCCCACGAGAACCTTTCTGGCGTTACCCGCTGAAATTGAACAATAGCATAAATTTCACAGAGAAAGAAATCATTTGCCCTCACCGAGGCTGGAACCCGGATCCCCTGATTTCCAGGCCAGGAGCTTTAACCAATAAAAATTCCATAGGTGACAGGACGCTTAGTTAGCTTAATTGGTTTAAGCACCTGGCCGGAATGGGGATCTGGGTTTTATTCCTAGTCAAGGCGCCTGATTTTTCTCTGTGGAATTCCTGCTAAAGTCATCATTATAAAACTGCTGCAAAAATCCATTCGACGGCGGGCTCTGGATCGAAGAGGGCGGAAAATCGCGCGGCCGGAATTAATCGGACATTTTCAGTGGCGTGCAATGGGAATCTCAGAGGCAGGGGCGGCCACAAGAAGAGGCGTCAGCAGGGCCGGCACCCGCGCAACACAAGGAGCGGCGAGTGAGGCAGCGAGCGGGCGATGCCTTGATTGCTCTAGCGCCGAAACAGCGAGCGGGCCGGGTGACGAATCGCTTGTCCTTGCTTACGTATTCATGAGAATTCCGGGCCGTAGTAGAGGGGGTCGGTGGCGGGGGAAGTGGACGGCGTTGTGGGCTGGTGGGGATCTCGGCTATTCCTCCGATCGGGGATCATTTACGGACTAAAGCACCATAAAAAAGTCCATCAAGGCCAGGCGAGATTTTCCAAGCAAAATAAGTAGCATAGGTTTTTTAGCGGAATAAGGCTAGTAAAAACACCAACACCTGATGAATGGCAAAATATTTACACTATCGTTTAAATACAATGAAATTGTGTCGGAAAATAATTCCAAGGATCAGAGAGGATGAGGTTTTCATGAAAGGAACACCTATCTCTTTTGATATTATTATAATTCATATTTTTACACCCAATTTTACAAAAAAATAGGTTTATCCGTCACAAATGTCATAAAAATGGTCTTTCTCATGCAGACGGGTGATGAAAATCGAATGCGTTTATTGTTGCATTAACGTTTTGTAATCAGTTACGAGGATACGAGTTCAAAGAACAAAAATGAGTGGAAAATCAATCGCTAATAATTCTTTTTCTTTCGAGATGTTTTTCTGTTTCACCACTATACCCTTAAAGGATTTCATTATTTCAAACCATATCGTAAATAACTTGCCACCAAACAATAAACACTGATAGATAGTTATAAGAAGAGTTGGGGCCGTAATGACGGGATGCCATTAGACAACGAAAGCGCCGAATATTAAAAAAATAGAGGAACTAAGCATTTTACAACACCTGAACCTCTAATTTTATTGAGGCTAGCATCCATCAAATGCGAAAGATTACCTAAGATTCGTGAGATATAGGACTCATTTGAAATGACTCAGCTATCGAAATTCACCAAAAAATCTGTACTCGTTGAAATCGATTAGTCTATATTCAAAGTCCGAATGCAAACTGAAAAGACATGGGAAAAAATCGAATGAATGTCTAGCATAAGCATCTCTATTAAAGTATCAGTTCTGGCACTAGAATAGCCGCAGGTCACCACTCTATAGAGTCCGCAAAGATAAAATTATAGAGGGAAGTTTTCGCTCGTTTACCCTTAATGACATATACAAACAATAACGTTTAATGACAAAGTAATCCATATTTCCAACCGGTACCTACTAGAGAGAATTATATTTCACTTTTTTTAGATCACATGCAAGCCGAGAATGACATAGAAACATGGAATAGGAAAGCGAGAAAGTAAGGTCATCTTGGGTAGGCCACCAGTTTGGTTCACTCGCGCTAAGAACACACCAAGGACAATCTCATAATGTATAATTTCCACTCTGGTGAGTCACACGCTGAAACACTGTGAGTCATGCTCAGTGACACTTGTCCCTTCTATGATAATTGCACGTTGGCTCAACTGAACACAAGGTGAGTTAGATTTTCGGAGAGGACACGCGGGGTTGTATCAGATTCCCTACAAATGTCCAGGCCAGCCCTCAAGGGTACACAAGAGAATATTCCCATCCAGTACCTTGTGTATTGAATCGAGCATTGGATGATTACGAAACATATACCTCTACGTACCCGCGAGCCACCACGATGGTGTGTGGCAGGGAGTGAAAATCACTAAAAACATGCAAAACTTACATGCACCTAAGAGCTCATCATCATGGATTCTTCTATCGGCCAACCCCTTTATACTGACGCAGTTCCTCTCTTTCACGTCTTCTACGACCTGCTCTATATAACTCACACGGGGCCTGCCTTCTCTCCATTCATCCCGTTCACTTTTCCTTCGATGATTATCTTCTTCAGGCCATCGTGTCTTAAGATATGGCCGATTACGTTGTCCCGTATTATTTTTATAGTTTTCAGCAGACTTCTCTTTTCTCTCACTCTCCTTAGAACTTCTTCATTTGTCACTCGGTCGATCCATTTTATCTTCATCATTCTTCGATAGCACCATCTAAGAGCTACAACGCTAATACTAAGTACAAGGAAAAATTCAAGATATAAGAGCCGCATGCAAATAGATGGCTAGTATCTACACATCAATGAAGTGATTACTTATTAGTAGTAATGCTAATCATTCTTCAACGTATACCACGGTATATTCCGGGTGTGAAACCAACACAATTTTGTTACGCACATATAGTTGCATAGAAGACCTATGTGTTTGTCTCTGTGTTTACTTGGAGAGAAAATGGTCAGGGATATTTTTCTCCTTAGATTTCTTCTATAATTCTGTTCGTGTAATGAGGATCTCAGAAAATCAGACATATATGTCATTTTATGGTTAAAAAGGAAGGTAATAAAAAAAACTATGGACTGGCAAGAGAAGAGAATAATGCTGAAAAAACCTAAAATGATGTAGAACCCCAGATTTACCGAAGAGAGTACGAAAACAGCTAGAGACTTTGTGTAAAAATTTACTGAATATGAAAAAAGTGACTTGAGGGCGTCAAAACTTGATTGAAAAGTGGAAGAAGTTATTCGAAAAAACCTCTAAAAGAGTTGGAAGAGGCTCTTAGATTATTCGAAATGTTATAAACGGGTGAGCATAAATGGAGCAATGCATGCGCGTTAAACAACCAAAACATGTAAGCTAAGAAAGAGCGATATGTAAGGAATAAGAATCGTTGACGATGAGAAAGAAATACGTTATTACGTTTTAGCATGGTAGGGGTGGAAGGGAAATAGGAAGGAGGCAGTAAATAGATGAGGTAGGCGATAAGATTCAATTAATTGCGGAAGGGGGGCGGACGTAGGTTTAGTGGGGAAAAGGAAGTAGAAGGATGAGAACGATAGCATTTAAGATGAACAAGAGGGTGGATTCAGAGTAAAAGAGTAAAGTGGTGTGAGGAAACATAAGAATACGCACATGCAGGTTTAACTGACGGTTTAGAAATACTACTCAGCCAGCAGAGCCTTCGTATAACAGGCAGAGAATACACTACATTATACCAATTAATGCACCAGGCAACCTGGAAGAATTTGCCCAAGAGTCACGAATCATGACACTTAATACAGGCTTGATCGCCACTCGCAGATCTATCTAGTTTCAGCGATGTACTCAAGAGCTACCGAAGAAAATGCTGAAGAAATAATTTGATTCACGAAGGTGATGTGAATCACATGAACGCACCAAAATCAAAAGGAGGGAAGTTAAACATTCTCATTATGGAAAGTTTTCAGTGTGGAAATCCTTTATTTGACGTTTTATTAGCCCGGATGTGGCCTGCAGCACCGATTGGTTGAGTAGGTTTGCGTTTAAGATGGACCTCTACTCACCCGCAGTTAACAGCAAGCTAACACCAACCCTCGGTCATTTAGGCTCTTCTGCCGCTGCTGGCAGTTCTGCATAACCTCGAATTATCCGCTCAAACCTAAATGCGCAAATGACCTCATATGCTGATGGCCTCCTTATACGAACGTGATATTATGGAGGAGGGAAAGATTTTCTTTAATGTATTCCGGTTCCGTCGCTAATGCTGAGAGCTAAAGAGATTCAATTGCAGGAAAGCATCCATCAGGTGTGACAGGAAGTTGTGACCCAAGCGATGTTAATCAGAGGAAGGCTAGATGAGACGGGTTGTCATTTTACTACTAGTTTTTTTTACCGGATAGCGCAGACTTTTTGATGAAGTATCTTATTCGCTTACTGAAAGACTAAGCTACTTTTCCCTTTAGCCTATGGCCTAAAATTCAAGTTATTGACGAGGATGGTGAAAATAATTTAAATATTGAATCATTTTTAAATTACATCAACAAACCCAACTGATTGAGCCTACGAAATACTAAAAATTGAATACAAAAAGCTAAACGACAAGGGTACGAACAAAACTCAGTGACAACAAAATCATGTGAACTCATGATGTTTACTGAAAGATTTGAAAGATCTTTTCCCAATCTCCAGGAATATGAGCGTAAGTGTACTAATGATTCATTGATTCATTTGAGGTTTTGTTTAAAAAATTTGGATGGTAATTTTTTTTCAAGGTTGTCTTCTTATATGAAGCATATAATCATTGATAATTGTGAAAAAATAAAAACGCTAAGGAGCGCAAAAGAGTGATAAAAGCCATAGAAATAATCTTGAATTACACATTTCCCAAGATGCTTGCCATTCACTTCTTTATAACAAGTTCATATAATATTAGTTGCCAAACCGCTCAATTTATTGCATTAAGCGCTACGTAATGGATAATCAGCAATAGGCTTGAAACAGGACCTAAAATATTTGCTTGTTCGCCTCTCCATACATTTTACTCTTATTTATTATCACTTGTTAGCGCCCCCTCTCCACCTCTTCTCCTCACCAACCCAGCCGTCCATATATTAGACGACTTTCACAGGCCCTCATAGTTTGCTGGATCCACCTATTCTGCATCCTTCTCAATTTTAACAACAAATTTCCCCTTTCCTCTTTTACTGCACTCCACAATGATTCTTCCTTCTTTCCGTCCATTGCACTTCGCCCGTTCTCCTTTTAAGCCCTCATCCCAGAAACCTCAATTTCACTCGAGTAATGCCTCCCCAGATTTTCAGGTATTAGTCTTCCCTATCATTATAACGATCTTTGCTCAAGGTTCTCATCACAAGTTTTCCACGGGCGGTAGTTATTTAGCAAGTCATTATTTTGCTACTCTCTTTTGTTACTTTCTTTATGCTTTATTTGTTGATATTACTCTTACCTTGCTCTTGTGGATATTTACATGTATACGTCTCTCATTATGTGTCTTGTTATATGCGTCACTGTAAAATGGCAATACTGCTGTACGTGAACAATTTTCTTTAAAATAAAAAAATTAATTTCAGCAAAATTACAAGTACATACTAAATACCTCTTCAGCGGGATTAGACGGCGCTCACAGTTCGGGAAAGAGAAATCCTCTTCAAATCCACATTCCGCTATACTTGCGAATATTGTCGGTCAATTCCAGAGAATCGCAAGTTTCCAAAACGAGCTCATCAACTCGATAGGGTCGCCTGGCCACAAAATGACCAGCGGCCGAGTCTCCAAGTTGCGTCTCCTTCCGGAAGAGGCAGCGACAGCGCATGCATTTTCGAGAAGTGGCAGGTGGGGCCTTACTAGGGCCATTACCGGAGGCCCACCACGTCGCAGGGTCCCCGGAAGGAGGATCTTGGGGGCCAATTTGTCGCCCAATCTGGAACTCAGGCGTCTTCGCTTCCGGCTCTGGCGGACCTGCACGCCGGTCGACCGGCGGAGGGCATTCAGGGGTCGATTTGGTGCGGCGCCGATGAGCGACTGGTCCATAAGCACCGAAAATACATCTGCATCTACGAAATACCCTGCGAATCACCCCGAGTGTGTGCGGCAGAGGGTGAAGATCACCAAACTAGCGCTACTTAAATACAACTAAGAGCTCCTTGTGTAGGCTTCCGCGGGTTGTTGATTCACTGACTTGAAGAAGCCGACTGCAACGCTGGCGAAACTGTCGTCCCAGGAACTATGGACCAACCCGGAGGAAATCCCGAAAGACCAGCATCTTCAAGTAAGAGCTATAATGCCACTACTTCATGAAAATATGTTAGATGTAAGGGTCACGTGTAGGTACACGGTGTCTACATAGTAATGAAGGGATTAGTGGCAGAAAAAAATTTTAGTCGAATCATAACAATTAAAAAAAATATGTCGACAGAAAAAAATTGCATGCAGATACTGCTGCTGGTTGGGTTAACTTCTATATCTACATCTACACGATACCCTGCAAGCCCCCGCGAGGGTGTGTGGCAGGGGGTGAAGATCACCAAGCATGCACTACCGACATGCAAACAAGCAACTATAGGGTCTCATGCAATTAGATTGTTAATATCTATAGTATTTAAGGCATTAATGCATGCATCGTGCACTACAGAATACTCTAAAATATTTCCCCTACCTATCCCTTTGCTATGCTGCCTATTCTGTTCTCTTATAGTAGGTACCTACGGGGGAAAAATGCCATTTTGAATCTATCAGTGTGACAATCTATCTCTCTAATCTTATTTATCTGGTCGAATCTAGCAAAATACGCTGGTGTTTTAATATGTGCCTAACATCTTCAGTAAAGCTATCTGATTGAAATTTCTCTAATAGATTTAATATGTACCTTAACCTACGCTCTGATAATGACTCCCACCCTAATTCTTGCATTAATTCTGAAACACTGCTTAACCTATCGTAACATCTTTTAACGAACCTAGCTGCTCTACGCTGCACACTAGACAGTGTGCAGCGTAGAGCCTCTAGGTTCGTTAAAAGTTAAATTCCTTAAATTCCTTAAAAAACTTAAATTCCTTATACCAATATGCAACTACGTGGGCTATCCATAGATACAGTTGTTTACATAATATTTAATATATTCACAAACATCCATATCCCTAATACGCCCGACCTCTGACCGTGAAAGCAGGGCCGTGGCGTTCGGCCAGTTGCTTCGATATGCCGCCGCAGTCTCTCACTGAAAGTTATTTCCTAATACCCAATGGAGGAGTTTGAGAGCCGGAGGGGATATTATCTTCCAGCAGAGACACGAAACCGCCTCGTTCCGATAGACGAGTGATGGATTAGGATCGTTAATTGACATCATCATGTATTTGTATGCTACCATCTTAGGTAACTTCGCCTGATATGCAGACCCCACTCATAATTAATTTCATCCTTACGTCCTCCCTTCAATTTCCTGCCACTCTTTCAAATTTCGATCCCTCTCCCCGCCTCTGTGGCCTGCAACAGACCTTCGCTGGAGACTTTAAAAATTTATTAACGGCCACATGGTACTTTGATGGATTGGATCATAAACATTAAAAAATGGAGATATAGGTAGCGAGAAAGCCATGAGACCGTAACTTGTTTTTCTAGTAGTACTATTAAATAGAAAAGTATTCATCGCACAACGAAACTCAATCGTAAGCGGTAAGCTAGGTGATTTTACAGGTCTGCATGAACTGAATGTTCAATTTATTACTCACCTTGACACACATTGTTGGGTATGTTTTGGATGATTTTTGAGGTAGGAAATTCGTGAATACTCTACTCTCGTGAATAATCTCGTTACTCTATGATATTCATGAAAAGCCACTAATCAGCACAATATAATGCATTGATGCATAAAAACACTGTTCTTTGTCAAATAAAATTGAATATAAAACTATGAGTAGAGAATTCGAACTTTTTCTCCAATATTTAAATTGTGCGGCCAACCACAAAAGAAAGATAAAGGGCAAGTATGAGCGAGAGAAAGAGAGTATGGATAGCATTGGCGAGTTTCTTTCGGGAAAATATCTGGTACATTAAGAAAAAACGCGCGTGCAGAGTTTTATGATCCATGAAGAGAAGATAAATTTTACGCGGCGATTGCCCCAGAATATATTTTTTTAACGCCCAGCAAAAATTAATAACTGCGGCCCAATGAAGCTCTGAGAGATGGAAATATGAGAAAAAAGAGTAACAATAGCCCTCGTGAAGCCCTCGGAGTAGAAAATGCCATTCAAATGTCGACAGGAGGGAGAGGGTTCGCGGCGGAGAGGGGGGTGTGAGGGAGGCGACAGAAGGGGATGAATTTCACCCCACCCATCGTTTTATTTATTTGAGCTACACCCTTACTTTGGAGAAAAGAATACGCGGGGGGTGGGTGGTGTCATTGGAGGCACAAACCTCCCCAAGACCCTGAGAAATAAAATCGGGAAATAAAATTTTACGGGAGCAGATCCTGTCCAAACAAGGTTTCGGAACGTTGACGGAATACTCAGTTCGACTCTGCGAAAAGATGAATGCCAGGTGATGAATACTCAAATTCGAATACAAAAGATACGTCATGAAAAGATCCATTCCTATCTTACCTGATTTTGACTTTTCTGAATGCCAGTGATTACATTTAATGTTTTGGAACCATTGAACAAAATGACAAGAATGTATCAAGACAAGAAGACTAAAGGAAATATGGAACACATACGAAAAGCTCGATAGAAAAAATTGCTAGAAAAATAAGAATGAGGAATGCAATGGCATGGAGAAGATTATCAACAGAAGAGAGAATGGCAAGTAATTGGGAAAGAGGATGAAATAGAACATTATGATGTTTTATAGATGTTAGGAAGAGAGAAGTGAGCTTTTTCGATATGTTGTAGAAAACTGTGAGAAGTATATAACAAACAGTTTTCAAAAATAACTCGGCACTGTTCCTGAATAAATCTTACCTCCACGACGGATTTGAACGCCACATCATCACAATGAAGGGTGACAGGTGAAATGAGCAGGGTTCCGTCATCTAACGCTTTCCAACGGGCGACAGCACTCGGCGAAAATGATTTTCCTTTGCTTTCCCTGCGCTTGGCAGATACATAAATGGGCAAGGGGAACGAAGGGCTTGGACAAAAAACAGGAAGAAAAAAGTACGCGTGGGAAGTTGGAGGCGGAGGGTTGGGTCCTACGGAGAGAGGAAGAACGAATGAGAGAGATGAAGGGAGAGGGAGAAAGGTATGGAGGAGGAGAGAGCGGTAGGAGACAAAAAGAGACAAAAAAACGGTCTCCATCGCCACCCACTCCACCTCCCGTAATCAACTACCATCCATCCCCACCGTGTACTATGCCCCCCTCCCACTTTTCCTCCGTTGCGGAAAAGACTTGGCGTTGCCATCGCAACTCCGCTGCTCGCCTGCTTCGCAACGCCTTCCTCCCCTTACCTCGAATTGGCCGATGGACCCAGGACACGCCCCTGACGAAGGTTCCACAAAGGAATAGACTCTGTATTTCCTTTTCTAGGGGTAAATTATGGTTAGTGGAAAATGCTCCGATTTTATTGCTCTGCGCTCATCATTGAAAAGGAATGCAGGCAATTTGATCAATTTGGTGGAGCAGGATGTGGAATGGGATAGAGAGAAGTGAAAATAAATTCAAGTGGGTCGGTAAAGGTCAGGAAGCAGTAATGGAATTGCATACCTGTAGAGGAAAAAAGTTTCATTATCTTTAGTTCCATATCGAACTCTGAAGGTTGTAGAGGCAAGGGCACGAATCTATGAATTAGTGAGTGGAAGGCTGCCAACTTATGTGGCATTGGATCAGGCAAGTAGCCAGAAATTTGCTCCGGGGGAGCTAAGTCTTACGTAACTTGAAACAAATCAGCCTTGCCCATTCTGCGCCGACATGTAACAAATCTCTTCCCTTAATTTTCAGTGCTTGGTATTTATTTGCACAGTGCCCAGTTTCATATACATACTTATCTCTTCTCACTGTTAAAGTTCACTATTAAAATCAGAAGAACAAAATTATTGGAAAAAATTTCGGGGGGGGCTGAAGCACCGGAAGCCCCCCCCCCCCCCCTGGCTACGTGCCTGCATTGGATGAACTGAGTCCATAGGTATGACCGCGTCATTGTAGTACGGTTTCCTAAATACTCCGAAAGTGTGTTTGCCGTTGGTTATTGATATTTCCAAGTCTAAAAAGTTCAGGCGTTCCCCCGGGTCTTTTTTTAAACTCAAATTTGATGTGCCAGGGTTGCTTATATAAATGCTTGAAAAACAGTCTAGCTAATGATCACCACCGGACTAGCAGCAGATCTCGTCATCCACATACATGTACCATTATGTCACATAATTTAATAGTTGATGTCCCGAATTAAATAGGTTAGATTAAAGATTTCCATAAATATCTCGGCCAACACCAGGGAGAGGGGAGAATTCATCGCTAGGCCTTACGTTTGGTGGTAAAAACTGCCACTAAAAAGAAAATAGTTTTGATTGGTGCAGGTTTCTAAAAGGAATGTATTTCCTCTACGAGGATATCATTGAATTGTGAATACTGTGGGATGAGTCTTGTCAATTTGAGTGTTTCTTCAATCAGGAATGACATGAAAAGGTTATCTACATCGAAGGAAACTAAATTTTCTGAGTAGGTTGATCTTCTTAATGTAGTCAGTATATCACATGAATTGAGTTCCTAATGCTAAATTTTGAGGAAAATGGAGCGATACTTCTGAAGTTACTGTTTACTTTGGCTGTCAATTTGTGGGTTTAGGCTTCAATTTTTGATACCATGGGTCTATTGGGATCTCCATCTTTGTGCATTGTGGGAGTCCCAAAGAGTTTGGGGGTAGTATGTTCATTTGAATCAGATTAAATATATCTCCTTTTCGTTGATAAGTCCCGTACCCGCGGCCACGGTCTCCTTGAAACGCCTCTGGAAACGTAGGGTTGGGTGCTTGGGAAGGATTATGAAAGAATTGTAAACGTTATAGTGAAAGAATCACATATGCTGATGTTTGAAGATTATACATCCCTAATTAGTTGACAATATACACTTCTTCGACGTGGCTAGCAAGGTACTAATTACATGTAGGTACATGTAGATAAATCTTCCGACGTTATCTGACTCACGAGATAACTATTTTTCCATTTCACTTAGTTTCTAATTCGTATCAATCATCACTTGTTGCAGTCAATGAGAATTTTTGGCATTTTATGTAGCCAATGGAACTTGAATAACTCGCAATGCCTTCAATCTATCTACATCTACATAATACCCTGCAAGCCACTTCAAAGGTGTGTGGCAGGGGGTGAATTCTCACCAAACGTGCACTACATATCATACATTTAAAAGGATTAGTATTAATATATTAGTCTAAACTGCAATATTTAAAAAGATAAAAATAGCAAACCACGCATTCCCAAACAAGCTGTCAGCTGGGTTACCTTCAAGTCCTTACACCTATGCTATGGATTCAATCACTCGTATTGGACATATTTACCGCTATTCATATCCCTAACTGTACGAGGAAAAAAGGACATTTTGAATCTGTCAGTTCGGCAATCAATTTCCCTAGTTTTGTGAATATGGTCCAGGCCACCATAGTAAGTTGGGGCTCGCAAAATATTTTTAACGTCATCGCTGAAAATATTATCTTGGAATATATTTAGGAATTAAGTCCAAATTTCAACCTGCAATCTGACAATGATCCAGTTTTAATTCATTTAATAGACTGGTTCGCTAATATAGTTATCGTACCGTCCCTTTACGAATCTTGCCGATCTTCGCTGCACACGTTCAAGTTCATTATTTAGACCGATTTCGTAGGGATCCCATACACTGGCAGCATATTCCAAGAGGTCTAACAAGGGAAAAGTAGCTGATTTCTCGTACATGTTCGTTACATTTACCCAATACTCTTTTGATGAATCCCAGCCTACGATTACCTTGACCCATTATTTCACGTATGTGTTTACCCCAGCAAAGATCATGTGCCAGTCTTATTCCAAGATATCAGTGATTTTGGATACGTCAAGGTCCCCGAGCAATGCTATTTTTCAGTGCACCCCAACTACTTGCCCATCCTCCCCCGTCCAACGCCTCGTTTCTTTCCCCCACCAGGCATCTCTCCTACCTTCTCCCCCTAATTTACCTCCCTCTTTCCCCGTGGCATTTCCCGAATGACATTCTACCGAGCCTCCTGCTAACTCACACCCTGCTCCGTGAGGGTGAAATTAACGCCGCGGGGCCCCCTGGACTAAAAAGGTCCTCATCGCTAATCTTCATGGTATTTTTTGTCGAATAAGGCACGCGAAATTACAATCGCGTTCCTTGTAACTCGCTGGAGCGGGAGGCACTTTAGGAAAATTATGTCTCGTAAACCAAACTTGGGCAATTAAAAAATATGATATCCAAATTTGAACTCCTAGGCACCAAGAGGAAATTCATAGCGTCTCGGTGTAATGCGAGAGGTATGCAATGTTATTTTGTAATCAGATCTTACCTGAATTGAAACTCGTCGAAACCGTTCGAATTGAAACATGCTCATGTTGAACTTTTTCCAAAAAATAGTGAAAAAGTACTCTCGATTCTAATAAATCCATGTTATTCCCGAATTTTTTAACCATTCTTTGTGGAGCTCAATAAAGTACATCATTTCAATAACGATGAATCAATTGGTAATGGAATATACATTTTTCGGTCGCCTTTCCCAAACTGTTAATAATTAATACCAACATTCTGCTTACAGCAGCAAATAGAAAGGAGGAAGTGAGGAAACATTTCATTAGAAAGGATACATCTGGAAGATGCTACTATATTGTAGCAAAGCTTGGACGATAACAGCAGCAGAGAAGTCAACACTGGAAGCATTTGAAATGTGGTGCTACCGAAGAATGATGAAGATAAAATGGATCGACCGAGTGACAACGACGTATTTTGAAGAAGAGTGGGAAAAAAGAGAAGTCTGCTGAAAACTCAAATAAGAAGACGAGATACCTTAATCGGCCTCATCAAGAGACACGATGGCATGATGAAGACAATCGTCGAGGGAATAGTGAGCCGAAAGAGAGATGGAAAAGGCAGGCATCGTATGAGTTGAATAGAATAAGTAATGAAGTAGGTAAAAGAGAAGAATTACGTTGATATGAAGAGGTTGGCCGATAGAAGTGGAGGACTGCGTCAAACTAATCTGAGGATTGTTGAATGATGATGATGATAACCAACCAACTGCCAACATTCACGTTACCCGAATCATAAGAACATGCATACATTGGACTACATCAAAGTAACAGCCGATTAAAAGTGGAGTAATT
Source organism: Platycnemis pennipes (assembly GCA_933228895.1). Classification (NCBI taxonomy): domain Eukaryota; kingdom Metazoa; phylum Arthropoda; class Insecta; order Odonata; family Platycnemididae; genus Platycnemis; species Platycnemis pennipes. The sequence goes on along the minus strand of OW121854.1, from coordinate 117,014,807 downwards.
AAATTGGCGGGCAAATTTTAAGAGGCAAACTTTGAGAAATTACTGTTAGAAGAATAACTATAAGGACTGAGAGGGTGAGTAGGGAAAAAAGAGTAATTGGTCATCGAGAGAAATAGTGTAGGCAAAAGACATTCTCAAAGGCCTGGGAATATTGAAAAAATTGCTAAGTATATATACATATTGCCCTGAGTACAGATAAAATCAAAGACATGGGTTGGGAAGTTAATGAGGCAAAATATCACCATAATTATACTAACATGAGGGTAATTTAATGCATTTTATGTCAGCCTCCAGTCATTTGGATTTTTCTCCACCCTTCCTCAGCATCGGAAATTCCTACCTTTTCCATGTACCGAGTATCCGTTGTGGAAAATAAATTTAACTATCCCCTAAATACACCAGCAAGCACAATATGTTGTTTTTAATAGTTGTGTAAAGGTTTCCTCAACGATAGTATCAAAAGATTCACTTTCTCGTTCCCGTTCGTACACCACATCTGGAACATGTGGATTGGAGTGAGTCAGAGCGGGAGTCGTCCACACTGCACAAACGTGGTCGGACATTCGACGCGCTGGGAGAGTTGGACTCATTCCTTCCACCCCCTTTGGGAACGCTGCTTCCCATCCGTCGAGGGAAAAACACACCCATTTCGGCCAGGACGCATCGCATCCGCGCGCACGTAGAATGCGTAATTCTACCCCACGGCCTGCACCGCTTTTTTTAAGGGTCGTGGCATGGGGTAAAGGATACGCTGGCGTCATTATCACGTTTTATATCCGGGTTAAAGATCCCCACCGGGCATTTTTATGACCATGAGGAGGAGGGAGGAGGTGGAGGAGTATATGGGGAAGCGAGGGTGGAGAATATAAGCTCGAGGGATGACTTAAGGAAGGCGAAATATTTTACGGCCGCGCCCGTCTAAATGCGAACTTAATTCTCGGGACCCTCTGACTGGAAGATGGGAATATCTCTCCTCAGGGGTAGAGGAAAATGGAGCCAGCAAATTTCCTTTTTACTCCGGGCTTACAATTTTATTGCTGGCATAAAAATGTCTTAAACATTAATTAATATGGAAAACTTAAACATTGCCTCGTAAATGCTAATCAGGTTCTTTGTTTTTTGGGCAAATTGGTATAATAAGTGGGATGCTGCGAAGAAATGGAGGTCCCTCGTGAAGTTTGGATGGATTATCCCCTCCAGTTTTCTCTCTTCTATGCAAATGTGTTTGATTTACTTTCGTCGTGCTAATTTGCATCTGATACAGCAACAAACAATTTGTTAAATATTCTCTATGCGCGTTAAAACGTTTGCTTACTTCTCTGGCAAAACAGGCGATACCCAGAAAACAGCCACATCCCTTATTAAAGTTTAATTTTCCTACTTGACATAAACCCTTTTTGACCACACTGAGTATTTTAAAGCAATCTTGACGGGCAAATTGCTAGCAAAGGGCAACTTTTACAACAAAAACTAGGTAGTTAGTTGTTTTCAAATTAGTACACTGCACCCTGATTAATTAGCGCCACACGATGAGTCTGCACGGAAAAAAATATTTTTGTCCTCCGTACAAAAACCCATTTGCTGACTCGGTATTTGTCCTAAAAGCAAAAGCATATGTCAATCTAGCGAACTAATCGTTGGAATAACAAATGCTCAATGGTGGCTGGAGCAAATGGCATTTGTTCCCCTGCGTTTGTCACGACAACAAATGCGTCTGCTAGGCGAGCTATGATCTTGCCAGCGGAAACTCTGAACTAAACAGTTTTGCTGTGTTGTGGGTGAAAAGGCCGCTTTACACGATACAATTTTTTGCACAATTTCTTGTACAAATTCTTGTATAGACTGAACGAAATTGTATGTTTGTCTGAATGGAATTAGAACACGTTGTATTTCCTGTTCAGTCATTCAGACAATCGCGCAAGTTTTCGTACAATTTGCCGCTTTACACGGTACAATTTCCTCATGCAAGAGTTTGTACAAGAAATTGTACGAAAAATCGTATCGTGTAAAGCGGCCTAAAGAACATAGCTACATTTCTACAGAACTGTTAAAATTTATTCTTAGAGATTTCTTAGTTTGTAATGAAAGTGCATCAGAGCGAGATGAGCATATATGATTATTAACAAATTTTTCCGAAGTTTTGCCTACGTATAGTTCGCTAAGAATATGAGTTCCTGAGGTAATACAAGAATATCTTCCAAACGAGTGAAAAAAAACAATCAGCTCGGTAAGTTACAGTGCATATATTTAATTTCTCTCGAATAACCAAATTCATGAAATATTCTAACACGAAGCACTTAAACGAAGCTATTAATCATCATGAACAGAAATATGTTCGTTCGTTCCGTATGTCCGTTCCGTTAGTGGGATCGTTCCGTACGTTCCGTTCCGTTCCGTACAGAGCGATCTTGTTAGCGGAACGGATGTGCGGAACGAACGAGTGTATATCTGTTCATGACGATTAATTGTTGGATAGTGCTGTACATATTATTACCATTTTGGTAGCAAAAGCTGGCAATTGAAATTCTATTTTTATAGCATAAATTACTCCAAAAAGCTACCCATGTTTTCACATACAATGGCCAATGGAGAGAGGTATGTTGTGCTGAGGCATTCCCTTTAGAGCTGTGGTGTGAAAAGTTGTTGAGGATTATTATATTGAGTATATTATCACGAACATGTATATACGTATATCCATGTTCATGATATTATTATGAGGTAATTGGTTTATTTTCAAATTTATTTTTTGTACATTACTCTACTTCGGTGAACTTGAATGATTTATTGTACATATTTTAACTACCTACCTAATTCTTTTCAAACTTTGATGTGACATTGTTATTTATGTACTTGTTGTGCTACTTGATGCGATGCTTAGTTAAAGTGTCACCGGTAATTGTTTTATTTTAAAATGTATTGTTGTCAATAACTCTAATGAACTTAAGTGAATGTATTGTGCATATTTTAACTACTTAATGTTTTTCACACTTGTGACCTACCTACCTATGTGACATTTAACGTAAGTTACGTAGTGAATGATATAATGTTTATTGTATATTGAATTATTATGAAAACGTGTTGATTTCATTGTTTGTATTTTTCGAATACAATGAAATTAAGCTGAAATATTTGTGTTTCATTTAATCCACTGCCCGCAATAACAATGGCAGCCATTTTGTTAGTCGTACAAAAGATTTGCTGAAAAGTCCCTAGCTGGCGCTGCCAACCGTCCTGCTCGGATTACAAATGGATTTGCTGGAGGAACAACTTCATAGCGCAATGACAGATACGTTTGTCGCCCCGACAAATCCTATTTGTTGGCGGAACAGTAGTAATGGTACCGTCGGCCTATGTAATTTGCCCGGCAAACGAATAGAGCCCAGCATGTAGCATTTGCTACGGTAACAATCGGCTTTGCTGTCACTATATTGACAAACGTATTTTGCTGGGATAGCATAGGATAGGTAACCTCAACAAAGTTTTTTTCTCCGTGTGGTAATACAGGAAACAGAAGTTAAGGGTCATTATGGCACGGTTTGAATGGATGGATAGAATAAATATATCACGTTATCAGTGAATGCACAGAGTAGAGACGCAATGTTTACAATTATGCAACTCAAATGAAAAATAGAATCCCGAGAGCATTTTACTATAGATAGTAAGTGTTAACATGGTCGTAGTAGTTTTAAGACCAGCCCGCCCCAGGTGAATCTCACTTAAATGTTAGAGTAGCCTGTAGTGAATGAAACATGTTATATCATTACTAATCTATGCATGTAAATACAGATAAATATATTTGGAGATATGGATCAATCAATAATCAGTTCATTACTATATAGACACTAACCATCTAGTAGCATGTGGCTCCTTTATCTGTCTATCTAATATGAATCAGTAACCTTGCAGCTCTTAGTCGCATGTAATTATTGCCTTGTTGGTGATCTAAACTCCCTGCCACACACCCTCACGGTGGCTCGCAGACTTTTGTATTAATGTAGATGTCAATAAAACGGAAGGCATTTATTATTATCTCTCTTTTCAACCTACGCCATTTAAACCTATGCAAAAAATTCGTTGACTCGGTACCTAATATTCTCTTCGAAGCCATCTTGAATTATGTCCAAATATGTTAGCCTTCAATCAACGACCGCAGAATTTAATCGTTCATTGCCGACATCAATATTAAACAATGATTGCATACCAGAGCCATAATCATCGCATCATATTCTACAAAACAATGCAAGGGCTCGAGGACAACCCTAACGATTATTATTTCTCTTACTTAAAGAGAAAACCGCAAGTATTGCAAGTTGTTAAAAATTATCATGAAAAACAAAAATCGGGCAGTGTTATTTTTTACATGATAAGGCCAGCATATTGTGTCTCCATACGTACTCACAAATCATAGGTTTTATCACCATCATTTTGTTCATCACCAATCAATCAGCTATGTTTGAAGATTTTGGTAAAAAATTAAACGTGACTATTTCTAAATTCATTTTTAATTCAGAAAATTTTCATGAAATCGTAGCACCATATTTGTGAAAAGCTACGACTGAGAATACTTAATCGTGTTTCAGGTAGTTCCGCTTCATGAGAAATCATTATCCTAACTTTGCATTGCTTTGAAAATTGTGTATGCATGGCTAATTTCTCAGTACTTGGACGTTTTCAGCATGAAGATAAACGATATTAGTTTTTAATAAGTAATCTTCAGAACGGAGGATAATTTTAATATAGTTTTGAGTTTAGTCATTTTTAAGCTGAAAATGTTGTAGCACAAGGAAAGAACTAGTAAAAAATGTCTGTTAAAATAGTGGAGTGTAAAATATAATTTACTACAATGATGGCATCGCACTGTGAAATATTACTTTCAAATCAATATGACAAACGATCTCCCCATCAATAGACATGAAATACACGAGTTTGATTTATTGTAATCACAAGGGTGTACGTGGGCAATGAGATAGCCACCGTCGTTTGGCTGATCAACTTAAACACGTTGTGGTGAGAGATCTTAGATCAGGGTATCACGCGAGGCGAGGCACAGGAGACAGTTGCGATCCATACATCTTACTTAGGCCCATGACGCACCCAAGCAAAACCCATGAGCCATATGCCCAGGGTCGACTCCTGGGTATTCTTGGCACCTCGCTTTAATACTTCTCCAAAAAATGGCGAAGGGGAGGAGGAAACACCCAGGCATATACTATTAGAAGGTGTATATTGCCGTTAAAGGCTTTAAAGGAGTTCTCAGGTTAGCCAAACACGTTTAGGGAAGGGTCTTGGCAGAAAGATACTTCATGCAAAAACTAAGGAATCCTGAGAATCGAAAACTATATTATCTCGTGAAAAACTATAGCAATATGAACCAAACGGTAATATGCTGCATGCAAAAATGGCAAAAATGGCAGTATAAGCGGAACTCTGTTGCAAATGAAGATAAAAAGCATCCACAGCAGAGGAAAAGCTTCACAAAAAATTAATTCTTAATTTTTCGTACTACTTCTCACGGAAGTAGTACGAAAAATTCTGATACATACTCTTTTGCCGAGAGCAGAAACTGGCGTGCCGTAGTGAACGCATGAGAGCTCACCTGAAAAAGAATGAAAGAATAATATTAAAGAAGAGTGAATACAACAGGTTTGAATTTGCCATACAAAATTCTAATTAGGTTGCCCAATCATCAGCAACATAAAATCAATCATTTCTACAATTTCATCAACAGAATACTCTGACAGTCAACTCAAAAATGTGTGCCAGGATATATAGTCAGCGTGCTGCATATGAGGTTCACTCATGGGTAAAATCAGGACATAACTACAGCCAAATGAAATTGATTCGAACAATCGCCACTTACATATCAGGAATGTAAGCCAAAAGAATCCTTCTCACAGGTTTCCAGGTTGTGGCATCATTCGACTCCATTGGAAATATTTTTCGATCCTTTATCTACGAATGTTATTTAAGAACTTGGATCATAAACAGTCACATGACTAGCAAAGTTTTACTGGTGAGACAGGGTGATATACTTGCACCGGGCAAACAGTAGATACATATATATAGGATACCATATAGGTACGTTGAGAGGAACTCCACCAAAAATACAATAAAATCTATAGGATACCATATAATACATGGGAAAAATTACCTTAATATGAAGTGGAGGGCTGCGTCAAACTAATCCTAGGATTGTTAATCGATGATGATGAGGATAACATACAGAACATCATTATTCCTATACTATTGACAAAATGATTTGAAAATGCTAAAATGCAGTCACATGGTTACATAAATGCGCTTAGCATGATTGACAACTACTAGTTTCTAAATTCTCAGGGAAAATAAAAAGTATACTTGAAATGAAAATGGAAAATGAAAGAATACAAATAGAATGCTTTAAGAGCATGTACACATTAATTGAATGAGTGAGGATTTCTTGTGCATAAAAAAGCGAAGAAAACTAATCAGATAGTGATAGGAAGACAAATATATCTATCCTTCGAATTATTCATCCTCCAAAAATTAATAGCTACACAATTTTTAAGGTTAAGCTCGAACTACCATTTGTCGCACCACTCATGAATTGCATCTAAATCCTTACTAAGCGTTTCCCTGTCTACTTCTTTTGAAATAACCTTGTACATTACGGCATCGTCTGCATAAAGTCTAAGCTTACTATTAACTACGGTACCCAAATCGTTTATCTATAAAAGAAATAGAAGCGGACCTATTACCCTACCCTGGGGAACTTCCGATGTGACGTTGATTGTGTCCGTCATGATACCATCTATGACAACCCTCTACTCTCGCCCACATAAGAATTCTTTTACCCAACATACAACGTCTTTATTTATATCAAAACTCTCTAACTACCAGATTAATTTATCATGAGGAACTTTAACGAATACCTTTTTAAAATCTAAAAATATCGCATCAACTTCAGTACTTTATTCGCCGTAGACTAAAATATTATGTACGAATAAAGCTAATTGTGTCTCGTAAGATCTACCTTTCCAGAACCCACGTTGGCTGTTTATGAGCAATCCCTGACTATCCAAATGCCCCATGATTAAACTGACTACAATGTGCTCAAATACCTTACAATAGATTGACGTGAGTGAAATGGGTCTGTAGTTACTAGGCTCTTTAAATATGCGTTTTTAAAAATAGGTGTAATATTAGCTACTTTCAGATCCTTGGGTACTGTGAGGTTCTTTAGTGTTTTATTGAATATTATTTCTAGATAGGGGGCTATTTTAGAAGCTAATGTTTTATGTACTCTGGAAGGAATTTGATCGGGACCTGGTGATTTGTTTTTACTAATTTTTATTTACTAACTGCTGCTCTATTCTGCGACATGAAATTTTTATTTCGGGCATTTGCTCTCTGAATGTGTTCGGCGGTGGTCACACTGCGTTGTGTGACGATGAGTTGAATACACTTTGGAAGAAGGTGTTTAAAGAATTGGCTTTTTCTACACCGCTGGTGACTCTAATTCCTTTATCGCTTTTCAGTGTGTGCACTGTGGACCGATTTCCCTGAAGCTCTCTCACATATGATCAAAACGCTTTAGGATTCCTATCTCAATATTTTCCTAACATCTTGCTCTTGAAATGTGATAACGCTTTCGACATGATTTCCTTGCTAACGCTCTCGATTTTTTACAGTTTTGAACTAACTCATTTTTTTCCTCTACAGATACTGTCCTGCATTCTTCATCCTAGCGTGGCATACTCTATGTCGCTTTAGTGATTTCCTAACCTCCGCGTTATACAACCTTCTCTGTATTATCACTTATGAATTTACGTGGTATGCATTTGTTAAATGCTTTACTGGTGACCTCAAGAAATTCTCTCCACGAATTCTCTACATCTAATCCTTTGCTTTGTTCGCTAAATACATTAAGCGATTTCCTTAATTCCTCTTACATACCGTCGCAATTAGCCTTGCCAAATAAGTATCCCCTCCTTGGTTTATAATGTCTTTCAACGTCTAAAATAAATTTCGCATGCACTATTTTATGATCACTAATTCCTGTGTCTGTAACTGTATTTAGAACTCTTTCGGGTATATTTGTTGCTAATAAGTCCAGAATGTTGTTTCCCCTGGTCGGTTCTGTTACTAGCTGTTGTAAAGAAGGTGACGAAAAGGTGTTAAACAGTGATTCGCAGAGTTCCTTATCCTTACCTCCTCTTATAAAGGATGGGAGAAAAATGACGCCAATTATATCAGAGCAGCTTCATCGGTGGGTGTCACCTTTTGCTTATATTAAATTTTCATTTTTGAGTGAATGGTTGTGGTTAGAAGATTAACTTTTTCACTAAAATTCGTTTTTCGTTTCCATCTAACGATTTCGTGTACAAAATTGCGATTTCGGTTCCGAGTAAACACCCCTATTGTCCCCTCCTCAAAGATCTATCTCTATCTCTCTCCGAGCAAGTATTACGTCAATCCAAGATCCATAGGGTTGGTTGATTTTTACTGGTACATCAATCCTCAGCCCCAGCCCCCATATAAGGCTAATTGATACTACCGAAACTATTTACAGCATTATGATTGGTAAAATTCATGGACGGAAAGAATTCGCCTTCAATGCGCACAATGCGAACGGTGCCTTTTGGAGAAGAAGGAAGAGAGAGAGAAAGGAGGGAAGGAGAGAGAGAAAGAGTGCAAGAAGAGGAGACTTGAAACTGACGGAACTCCGCTGGGGTGCCACTCTGGGAATTGGGTTATGGGGGGAGGATTTTCTTCGGGGGAGGGAAGAGGTTAGGGGTTTTATTAGGGGGGCGTCGTTGTCGGGGGGCGGCCGTGGGCGCAGAGGCGTGCCCAGCGAGGCGGGGAGGTGTCTGCTCCGGGTGGAAATGCTTTTAAGGTTCATCTTTTATTTTTTCCGCTTTTTTTTAAGGATCAAGAAGGGAGAGGGTACTAGTTCGCCAGGGCGTGTCGAGATGTAGTTCCAGGAGATAGGGAATGGAGGAGGGAGATGGGCGAAAGGGAAAGAAAGAGGGTGGAGTATTCCTCTCTGGAGGGTGAGAATTGCGGTGGAGGGAGGGTGGGATTCCGTCTATTCCTTTTTTTTATTAACGGCCGAGTGGAGGGGACGGGCGGAAAGGCAAGGGATCGAGAAGGAGATAGGGAAGTGGGAACTGTTAGAGTGTAAAAGGAATATCTCGTTTGGAGACGCGATGGAGTGGGGGTGTGAGGCGGAGGAAATTGGGGGTGAGCATGAAATAAAAGAAACTGAAACATTCCAGGGAGCGCGATGAAAGGGAAAACAGGAGGGAGAAGAAGGAGGAAATTAAAAGTTTGGCGGTAATTTGGGAGTTTGATGGGCGGCCCCGATGGAAAGGGGAGGGAATTTATATTTATTTCACTGGGGGGGAGGAGGGCGGGGGAATCCTAATTAAACGGCGTGAATGTAGCAGCAAAATGGAGGGCATCGATGAAAGGAGCGCGCGGATCAAATTTTCTCGCAATGGTATCATTTGAGGAGCACAGGGTGCAGGGCATCAGGGAAAAAGCTTTATTGAACCCTACTAACCTTGCTCTGCTAAACTTCCTCCACCCTATGCCTTTTGAAATCCCCCTTCCCTGTTCCACCTCTTTAAGGCTTGATCATATCGAGAGCGGGCTGTCCGCGCTACCCGTCACGATCACTGCATTACCATAGAGTAGCTAAGCATAAGCTATGGTAAATTCCATACTTAATCAACGGTACTACATAGGTTTTCATCATCCTGGTTAAACGGAACGAGGGTAGAAGCGGTAGACTGGTCTAAACAGCAGCGGGCAGCAATCCCGTTGTATTTTTCTACAGAGTCTGCGGCAGTCATATCATAAATATGGCACACTGAGCAGAAAAATTAATAGATCTTGTGCTTATTTTCCCATATTTATGTGATACCAGGCATGCCAATTGTAAATACCTCATTAAAAAGGCTGAAAAATGAAGGAAATTGCGGGGATCTTCAATAATCTGACGAGAAGTAAAAGTTCTTCGTCAGAACTGCTGCTACTTATCGTTCTGGCACTTCAGTAACTCCGCAGAGTGAAACGCATCAACTACGTAGGCAATGCCTCAGCACGCATTGAAGCTAACTGAACCTCCTTCAGCTGCACACGAGATGTTTGACATCCAGAGACCTCCGCTGACTGCGGTCGGCCTGTCCTCGCGGGCAGCCCGCTTACCGCTTGTGACCGTGCCTTTAGATAGGCACTCGTACTTCCTAGCTCTCATTGCACCTTTTCAAATGCCCACCACTCTTCTCCTTATACTCCTCCCTCTATCATTCTTTCCTCTGCAAGACCATCGGAATACCATCCCTTTTCGGTAGTTGTTCATCCACCCGTTTTTCAACCGGCGCACAGTGGTCTGGAATCGAAAAAATCGGACCCAAAAGTCCAAGGGCGGGTTTTTCAGCCTGGACTTCGAAACTTAACATGCTGATTCTCCATTGATTGGTGTAATTGGTTAGTTAGTTAGAAATCAGGAGAGGCGACCCACAGCTGAGGTCATTTGCACCATTTTAGGACAGGAGGGTAGTTGGGTAATATAGGGGTTTTCAGGGAACGGAGGAAGGGTGGAGGGAAACCCGGCGTCGGCATTAGCCTACTCTTAACGACATGCGCCAAGGGGACCATGGCTTTATGTCCCATCCGACGGACGGAGTACGGAACCTGAAATGCCCTCCACTCAAGTAGCGAACGGTTTGAAACCACTGACAAATCCGCCACTGCCGGGAATCGAACTCGGGCCCTCGGGATGGGGGGTAGCCACCACACCAACCCGATCTCCGTGCATTTGGTTTCACTAGCCATTTGTACTAGGCATGACGCATTAACAATTTACGCGGGATCAAAGTCAATCAATTTCTGCAAAAATCCGATATTGTGGCCTATATCGTATCGTATCGATACCCAACCATAGATGTATTCATCATTGGCAAATAATAAGTATTGAGAAATTCTAGCTCACTAGAAAATTAAACGTTAATTTTAGGTATTTTGAAAACGCTCGTAACGGCGGAACTGTGCTGCCGTGTTGCCGATTTTACGATGTTACGATGTTGCCGATATTCCGCTGCGAGGCAGAGGGAATATTCATCACCTGAACTTGCCACTGTATTTCAGAGCCTCTCGGCTCCAGTTATGCATTAATAATTATAATAGCATATGAAAACTATCAAAGTTCAGAAAGTCTCATACGGTGAACATGGTCGTTTTATAGGCTCCTACGCTAATATCGTATTTTTCTTCAAGTTTTCTCTCACTAGAGTAAAAATTGACAAGAGTACCATCCTACACAACGCTGTTGACTCTGACGACAGCTTCACACGGGAAGGCCATACCCACTCTCGTATTTATGACAGTTTGGTGGAAACAGACAGCTCTGGCGCCGCACAAGCGCCTTCTGAAACGATCATATTTAACGGTGAAATCCCTTGACACTCACATCCCGAATATAAGTCTGAATCCCACCGAATCCGAAGCCGGAGGGTCCGTCGAAACTTAAATTAAGCGAGCCGAGGTCGAGGACAAACGAATAGCTTTCGGCCCGATGGCTTCACCAATAGGAATTCGGATTTTCCGAACGTCGGAGTGGACGTCATGAGATCGCCCCCTCGGATGGCAGCAGAGAGCGATGGAAATGTACATACACATATATTTGCGTTACGCAATGGAAACAAAATACGGTGGATGAACAGACATCCACGGACATTCTTCGTGGGTTTTTACGACATCAACGGCGATAAGTTTTGTCTTTTGAGGGAGGAGCTGTCGGACGTTTTCCCGTCCTACACCGCGTCGTAGGGACGTGCAGGCAAGGTGAGTAGAATGGGCCTATTCTACTCACCTTACAAGCGAGTGGGCGCGTGGTGTGCCGATGGAAAATAATGAGAGAGGATTTCACAAGAACATTCTCGTTCTGTGGACATGGTCCTCGAGAGACGCAAAAATATTTATGGCACGGAGAGGAGATGCCACAGCTCAACAATGGAAAGAGGAAAGCCCGGCGGCTGTTTCGTGATTCAGCCTACTACTGCGCCCAAATATCCTCCAGTCTGCACTATTTAATGATTAACGCTTGATGGAACAGACAATGAATATTTATGATCCTAAGCAGATGTTTCCCAGGACACAAGGGTTTCATGCAAGGCAAATAAATATTCCCGGAAGGTATCAAGTATATTGCAAAGTTAGTAAGAGCTGCTCAATAACATAAAACAGTGCATTGCCACCCGATGCAACACATTTCGCCCTTACACCACTGGACGCTGCGTGGAAGAGACATCAGTTTGCCAGAGATGTGTGTTTTATGATTATCAAGTTCATTAGCACAAATAAATCATTGAACGAGTAAACATATTCTCATGTGACATTGTTTGCGAGCATATCTTTAGTCTTAGTGGTTCATTCGTTAAGTTGAAGAAGGGAAGAATATTCTAGCCGTAAAACTATTTTTTTTATGCTATTAATATTACCGTATCAAATTGATCATGCAAATTCCAACATAAGTAAGACAAAATTTTTAAGACAGTACTCGTAATTCATCAGGTGTTACTGCTAAGAGGCTCTGACAACTTTTCATGCTATTATAATTTTGCAAGCGATGAGTGAGAATGAAGTATGAGGACAATGAAACGCACAGGATCTATTCTAACACTGATGACACACAGGTATATTCCACTCTCAATCACAAGTGCAGATGTGAAAGGTGATACTTATCTAATTTAGTCGCCTCTTGTCCACCTTTTGGGGTTGGCCTGGGGGAATATTTTCCTCGTCTTAGTGGTAACATTGAATGTTGCGTTCTATTTTGATAGTTCTTCTTTACAAACTCTTGATATGTCTGATAAATTAGGATGAAACGATAGGGTTAGTTAGAAATATCTACGAACAGTTTTACGAATTAAATTTTTGGGAGAAATAGACACATTTCGCCAGTTTTTATCTCCATAGGAGCGCGCGTTGTTCCCGAACAAAGCTTTTTCTCAAAACGTATTCGACTTGTATTCGATTAGGATCGAAGCGTAAAGAAATCGCACTCTCCCCTGTGAATGATTACGAGTGGCGAGTAAGCCGGAGGGGGTTGGATAATCGGGGCAGCTTTCCGTTTGCCACCACTCATCCATCACTCATTGGGATAACGGATGGTTCTGAGCGGAACCAGATGGTGCCAACGCAGTAAGAGATCGACCGATCGGCCTTATCCGATCAGCCCACGTCCAAACACCTTGCAGCGCTCTAAGCGGATATTTGATGCTCGGTACGTGTACTTCCTACCAGAAGCTAAATCAAGACGGAGTGGAAGAATAACTCGTACAGCCAGATATCACCCGTCAGCTCTAATGATTTTAAGGTCGCATATTGGAAGCATCTCCTAAAAGCAAAAGCGGACAAGACCAGGCGGGGAATGATTTTCAATCATCTATCGGCAAAATACAATTCTGCAATAGTGAATTTACACAATGGGAGCCATCGGCGTGCATGCTTTAGAAAACCTTTGCTGTGGAAGTCGGTAAGTCAGTATCAATAAAAAATAAAGAGCATAAAAAAGCAAAGGTAGTGGTTAGCAGTAGAAGGAAAGAGGCCAGAATCTATGTCAAACGAAACTCAAAGTAGTAGAAGTGAACCTCTCAGTTGACAGTATCGTTACCGTTCCATTCCATCGAACTCCGTCAGCCATGTATCCACGCTTTAATACGCCCTCTTTTAGTTCTTCGTTTTTTCTCTCTCAGTCCATCATAATTTCTCATTGTTCCTCAAACCCACTCCATCAAACGATTCACAAGTTTTCCAGTTACACTTATAATTCCAAAAAGGCATAGTTGAAGATTGAATCGAAGGTACTAGGAAAGTGAAGAGGAAAGGTAGTGTAGATAGTAGGCTTCTTTTCGGAAGCATTTTTGGCCCAAGGTTATAACGAACTCGTGAAATATTGGTATTCTCGAAAAAAAACATACAATGAATATGCAGTGCTATGCCACACAGACATAATTCTGACACTTATATGTTATAGATATCCAACTCGAACTTTTACGGCATGCGTCTGTATTGGAGATTGACTGCCGCAAGGAAATTCTTAAGGCTTACGTCTCACGGCTAATGCCCCTTGTAGAATGGGCTGAAGCCTATGCGCCTTCCTATTTTATGCCGAATTATAATGCTTACACTAGAGAAAAACCTTCTCAAGCCGGTGTACTCACATTACTGCCTCAACTCGTGGCCAGAATTCACTCATTTCTCGCAAGTCAGCGAGAGCTAAGAGCAGGAAGTGGTAGAGGGTGAGAAGATGGGGGAGGTTTACGAATGGGTGCAATATGAAAATTGGATTCGTTGCAAAAGGAGGAGATTGGAGACATATTTCCCGCCGGAGCAGACGTAATCGAGTGGTTGTGAGGAGTGGGGTCTTTCAGGAGCCAGTGATGGACTCAAGAGTGGGCGGAAAAAAAATGAACCGCGAGCGACCCCTGTATGACCCCAAGAAGGGCGCGTGTCGACGTAGGCTCAACAAATCTTACAACCGACGAGCGAGAGAAGGCGAAGATGTGAGGAGGATGAGGCTGAAGGGAGGAACAAATCCCGTGAAATATCTCCGCTCATTTGTTACTTCACCTCCAGACTGGTGTCGACAGAAAGTCTGGGGTGGGAATCGAAGGGTGGGAACTTAATGGGGTGACATTGGGGAGGGATCAACGAGGCACGGGCGGGGGGAAGCAAATCTCCTTTTCCTCCCAGTAGATGGGGTTGGAATAAGAAGTGGGCAGCGAGTGGAGGGACAGGGAGGTTAGGGGAGAGGAAGGTCGCGAGTACCCTCTGAAGGATGATCCTGGACTTAAATCCGATTGGCGCAGGGAGTGGACGCTTTAAAAGGAAGCGCAGATTCCCCTTGAACGCTGCTGAAACGTGGATGGAAAAAAAACCTCTTTTGGAAGATGTTTCCTTCGAGTCATGTCTTTGTACCCTTATCCAACCCATTAAAAATATTTCAATTAATTTATATCCCAATGTTTTAGCATCACATCAATAGAGATACTCCACTAATTTCCATTACATGTCTGAGAAACTATTGTCTGCTGAACCAGGAGCGCGTGCCAGGGTAGCCAGGTCAGTAACGTAGATGAAATAATGCGAGCTTCTAATTTGGCTAGAATGAAAATGTCCGAAGACTGGGAAATCCAATTGCCAAATTAATGATGGAAAAGGATGACTCCAAAACCAGTTTTTCGATTGTCTAGGCAATCATCAACGGGGAGAGCAAGGTAAAACAGGTCAGAACCTGTCGGAAGCCAAGCGAGGAGTGTGCGGTACACCCTAAGAAGTGGGAGAAATTTATGACTGTTCAATTCATATAATTATGCCAGATGATGCTGCACCACAGTGAAACCTAGGTCACATTAAATTCTCTTTTTTCTACGTGGAAATTCAAAGTTTCATTGTTATTCATCAAACTGTTCAAATTGTTAACCAAAAGCGGAAAAATATATGCAAGGCCTGAAATCATTATTAGCTAGCTCCGTGGGTACTGACCTTTTCCGGTCAGAACACTTTTATCCGTTGGCGTTATATCTGAAGTAATCCAAAGTATTTCTTATTTTCCACTATTTCATATCCTTTCCGACCGTCCAAAATCCTACCACTCTTCCAGCTCTTACTTTACTAGCCTAGGAGGAACATTTTGCCTTCTATCATCGCCTTCGATATCCCATTACGTCTTAATACGCGTTTCAATCATTTCCTGCCCATGCCTTCCCTTATTTTTCTCTCTCACATCTTCTTTTGTCATTCTTTCTTCATCCTTCCTCCGAAAAGCATCTTCCGATTTGACGCACTCATCATGACAATGCCCGCAGAAGCCACAAATCAAAATTAGGGATGGGTCGGTTCGGTTCTTCAGTTCTCGGTTCCACCGGTTCTTGAGCTTAGAACCGGAACCGGAACCGAGGCCAAAAATAATCGGTACCGAAATAATTGGCGCGAAAACCTGTTTGCACCTGCTCACACTCTGAAATTCGAGGCTTCACATTAAAACCTGGTGAAATGGTGTTCTTAGATGTTTCAAAGTTGCCGCGAATTATTCTAATTCAGTCGTTAAAAAGACTATATGATTTATTTTATTACATCCAATACTAGTAAGTGATGAAATACCGCCGTAATAAGGATATTCTGATTGATAGATATATGTTACGTCCACCTACTTTGGAGGTGCGAGTCCTCATATAATTTTCGTACATTACATCATAATTTAGAATATATAACACAAAAATATAATGATGTAGGTATTCTTTTTCAAGCAGAATGTCTCTGAAAATGATTATTGATTATCTTATCTTACCACTAAGCAATGCAAAGTAAGTGGTAAATTAAGAACCGGAACCGAGAATCGGAACCGAGAACCGAAGTTAAGAACCGAACCGGAACCGAAAAAAAGTGGAACCGACCCATCCCTAATGAAAATGATTTCCAGCTCTGGAGAGTGAGAGGTTATATCCTCTGCAACATCCAACCTGTCTCCACCATTGGAGAACTGAATTGTCACTTTCCCGTGCTGATCCTTTTGCGCACGAACCAGCGTCTCCGATATATGAGTGAGGGGCAGCTTAACGCTTCAGACAATTGCGAGGCCACCTATGGAGAGAACGAGAGACAGATGGAGGGTTTGAGAGACAGCAGGGACACGGTCCCGCGTCCCGGCCTTGTCGGCAACGAGGGCATCATCGGCCGGCGCCACGACAGCGCCTGGCCTCTCCCCGAAGGAGAGGTTTGCTGAGGGACGAAAAAAGTTTGCTCGACCCCCTTAACCCAGATTCGATAACACTTCCGGATGGAGTTGGTGCCTTGGATGGACTCCTGTTTATGAATCCTATTATTATCCTTTAGCAACTGCGGTCGTTACAAACAATCCTAATGTCACCTTTTCCTGGGTCGTGCTTACATCACGTCCCCCAAGAAGAAATGCAATGGACACCCTAAAGTGCTGACACATAAAAAATGATCATTATGCCTAAATATGATCAAAAATGCCTAAAAAAAGCCTAAATATGATCAAAATGGCCTAAAAAATGCCCAAATAGGAGCATTAAAAAATTGCTCGTGTATTTCAGTATTAGCAGTTGATAACACTTCATTAAACCCTATCTTCAGCGACGGTAAATCAACGGAAGAACAATATTTAACAATAACGTTGCTGAAAAAAGCAGGAATTACATCATTGGGAAAATTATTTGCAACATTTCAATACAGTGATTTGATTTTCGATGAAATTAGCTTGAGGTTAGGTCACAGGTATATGTTCCATTATTTTTATTGCACTATTCCGGAAGAGGAGTAAGTTTTGTTCAGGTACATACACATAGAACATTAATTATTTATGGATTATAAAGTACCTATTGGAGATAGCGGGGACTTAATGAGCATTAATAATAAAATTTTGGCTATAAGCTAGCTCATAAATATCTGATGGGTTAAGTGTTATGAAATAATTAGAAAAAATGCGGGAGCAGGTTGATGAGTGGTGGCTGAAGCAAGTAGCCTTGGCTGTCAATCGCCTGTAAAGAATGACTCCTTCTGGGCAATTTTTTACAGTAAAATATTAAAGTCACCGTACTATCCTTGAAAGATCCTCAATGCAAAAAAACTATAATTATCAATAACCGCAATTGCATAATATGATAATTTTTAATTTCCTAAAAATAATTATCGTCCAAATTATCTTTTCTTACGAAAGACGTAACTCAGGGGCTAATTGAATAGAACGTTCGCATCCCTCAAGGCTTCTTGATCTCATTTTATGAATAAGCCATTTATTTTTCAATGAGATGTTCATGATATGAAACACAGGAATAAAGGAAGGGCATGTTTGAAGGTCCTCAACAGCTCCACATCTGATTTCATGACGGACCGAGCAATGGGCCGCTTTAAATAATTATTCAGCCATTGAATACTTCACACTGACACCTGTATTATCAACAAGTACATTGAAATAAAGTACGACACACGCATAATATACATTTAAGAAATTCTAAACGGAATTGGTTGTGGATTGAATTCTAAACGGAGTAGGTGGGAATCATTATCAGCTCGTAGGTTAATTAGGGCAGTTTCCTTCATGAAAGAATACAGAATTCATTAAATGCGATTCATGCCCAACCATAGATGTTTCATTTTAGGCAAATAATATGCATTTGCGTTATTTGAATTATATCATATATAATAACAATTATATATGATATAATTCATCTATAGTGTGATAACGCATACACAATAATTGAATGAGTTTACTATTACATAGCGCGTTGTAGTTGTATTATATTTTTTACAAGCTATTTTACTCATTTTGACTCCGGAACATGACTGAAGAGTTGTTGCCACGTTTAATTTACAGAGTGAGAATACATGCTCATTCCTGCTATTACGTATTCTGAAATAGGTTAAATATTTTCTTACATAGTTTTAAACTATTCCCTAGCAAATAAAACTCTTTGCTTTGAATTTTATTAATATTGATATTTTTGAAAATTGTTTGGCAACAATGAGGCTGCTATCATTCGGAAGAATTGGTATTAATTACAACATGTCAATAACCAATGAAATATTTAAATTACATAAACAATATTTGAGTGACCTTGGTAAGGTTTATTCCTAAATTAAGTGAGTAAATAGGCTTTTGAGCACGTTCCGTCACATGCACCGTTGCTAATTATAACAACATACTGTAGAGCCACTTTCATGTATCTAAGGCTTTTCTGCCTTTTTTCGAGCTATTATTTATTAATATCAATTAAACAAGTGTGGTAAGCACTTTTTTCTATGCTAAATTCAACATAAAATTGCGAATCTTATATTAGTTTTTCGTAAAAATGACATTTCTCACTACAATATTAATCTGCAAATTTTACTGCAACAGCCATGCCCTGCTGTATAACCACATATAAAATAGCTGATTTTCAACATCTTTTTTTTTTCAAATATATGATGGAAAAGCCTCATTATTTTATTGCCAATCGATAAAAGGGCCAAAAAATGATGTCCTGAAATTTTCACAAAAATGACATATACTTCATAATTTGGTGGAGATTCCTTAACAGGTTCCTTAACATTACGTTGCGAGGCAGAGGTTATATATTCGTCACCTGAACTTGCCACTGTAGCTATGCATTAATAATTATAATAGCCCATGATAACTCTCAAAGCTCAGAAAGTCTCATCCGGTGAACATGGCATTTATGGTCGATTTATAGGATTCGTATACGCTTCCTGCTCATGGAGTCCAGAGAGAGCGGCAAAGCTAGACTTTTCCACATGTTGAACACATGTTGAACACATTCCTACACCACCGTTGCCTCCCTGAAAGAAACCTTTCAATAAGCACTCACTGACCAATGGACTTATAGCTCCCAACGTCAACCCCTTGATACAACCATGTCAAAATGTTACAATGAATCTTTTTTAATTTTTCTTTCACAAAATGGAATGCTAAAAGGGTAGTTTCCTATGATTTTTTTATTGTCTCGATCGAAAGTTTATAACCTCTGGAGTACGTGTTTTAAGCCGTTCTATTTTTTTATGGCGTTAAGTATTTTTCCTCATTAATTAAAAAGTGAAAAAAATCAATGGCGCGAAAACGCGACGGCAAACTATTGCATGCCGGTTAATCCTACGTGTGACATCAAGCTATTTCCTCTACCTGCCACCAGGTGATACTGCGGACGCTTCCAAGTAGACGATGCACTCCTTAAAGCTTATTAACTAGTATCGGAGGTGTATTTTTTCCATTAATTTATTATAATTAACTTTTAATTATTTAATATTATTTATGCAGTTGATTCGTTTAAAATCTGTTATTATAACTTTCACAAGCATACCGTGAAGTTCGCCCATCGCGTCACGACCTTCACGCCATGCTTCTCGGTAGCAGAAGACACCACAAGAAGGATGCCCTGGAGCCTATAAAACGACTATTAATACAATGTTTAACAGAGAAGACTTTTCGAGCGTTGATAGTTTTTACAGGCTATTACTAATACATATTCACCAGAGCTGAGGGGCCCTGAAATACAATGGTAAGTTAGGGAGACGAATTTTCCTATGCCTCGCAACGTAAACTACCTACCTGTTACGTCAGGAAGAATTAAGTCAGCGCACCCCGCCATTTCAGAGCCTTTTCACATTTCCTTAAAATTGAAATTTAATTCTCTTGTAAACTGGTATTTCTCAATACAAACTCTTTGCGTAAATTAAATACATTTATGGCAGGGCACAAATCGCAATTTTTGAAGTCTGTTTTCTTTGATGAAGGAAACTACCCTATTGGGTCTTTCACTGTTCAAACTTCTCAAGTGATATCTCGCATTATAAGCTGTATAGTTGGTATGCATGGCAGTATTCTCATATGCATGGGGTATCAACTTTATTATGAAAGCCAACAAAAAAAGTACTATTTAGAAACTAAACTGATATCATTGTTTAAAAAGATAATAACACCGATGCCAGTAGGCAAATAGCGGATCTCCTGTATCGATATTTCGGTCAGCTATGGTCGCCATCAACTGGGAGATTTAAAGGCTCGGGAAGAGCTCAGAGATATTATTGTGCAGTTAATTCTATAAACAGATCATTACCATTACTTAATTACTTAAATTTTGAGGACAGAGGAAATGCATCTGAATTCGTGAAAAATTTAGCATTCATATCCATTGCGGAATTCAAAACAGCGACTCGTGTATTACCGAACCATGCTGTGCCTTCTACACCACGATCGATGTTGAAGTAGACGGTAATGGGGAACGGCAAGCAAAAATGCACTAAATAAGCGATCATCTGATAATGTATGGCACTGCAAACACTACGTCAGAGCCTATAACAAGTTAATATCCTCGTCTTACGTAGGCATTGTTTAATATTTAGTATAATTCCATTTATACCGACTACGCTTTGATTTCGAAATCTCATTTCTTGTCCCACCCTACCACCGCTTCGCTTGCGATGAAGAAGTGATTGTTACGCCGAGCGATGGAGCGAGGAGAGGAGGTGATACTCCTCTTGAGAAAGGAACGGTGACCATCATCTTAGGTGCTAGTCGTCGTCCGTGACCCACATGGGCGGCAGGGGGAGGGGCACCCGTTGGAAGGGAGGGGGGAGAGGGCGGGTGCAGCAAAGGCGAAGGGCCATTCCACTCCATCTTTCCCTCTTTTAACCCCGAAACCCTTGCTCCCCACCCCCTCTCCCCTCATAAATTATTGCGCGCCCAAAACATAATGAACCTTTATGTGCCCCATCCTCCGCGTCACGTGATGCACCGCAGAAGAAAATGATAGATGGCTCACGCATTTAAAAGAAAAAAAAACACACACGCCCCGCAACGAGAAACCGAAGAAAATCTTTCCAGTCACCACGCCTCGAGACGTTATCCGATACTCAAATGGTTTTTCATTGGATGCCGAGTATTTCTTTTCCTTTCTTTTTAAATCCTCGCCCGTTGGAGAGCTTTTTTTCCTCGCGTCTGTTTTCGTTAAGGACCGGGCGCAGGGTTGAGGCTCAGTGGGATTTACTGACAGAGCATCTCCGAGAGAATCACCCAGAATCATGTTACTAACATGCTTCGGGGATTAGAAGGGTGAACTCTCAGTAAACGTGAACAGATATAACAGTCTCGTGGAGAAAGGGAAGAATACTCGAATAAGGTCAAAATTTAAATGCATTAACGTAGAAAAATATGTTTGAAGCATTTCAATGCGCATTTATATTCCGAATTAGACGGTTTTTAATGGAAAAGACATATCTCCAATTGCTCTTCCCCGGCTGAAACTTCCTTGTACATTGAACGAGCGACAAGAAGTAAGCGGAGGTTGCAAACAAAGGCGAGCATCTCAAGGAGCAGCAGATGATTCTGGGAGTTGCAACCACTGCTGGTGATGTGAATCTATACTTGCACGCTCAAATATTTAGTGGCGAAAAAATCATACATAATTTATTTACATTTCGCTACAAGGCCCTCGTGTATTTCATTCCTGATCGTCTAATTCTTAATTAAGATTTTTTGGCTTCTGTTACTTTACTCAGAATAAAGATAGATTCCTGGACATACCACAGAGACTATTCATCAAGTTTGGCACACCAAAAGCGGCGTCGGCCCCCCCCCCCCCCCCCCCCCCCAGAATCTGCCCCGGACCCTTGAGGAACGAGTAGTTTTCATTGATTAAATTTCACTTGTTTCCAGCTTGCTTTTTCCCTTCTGACACATTCTAACACCTACATATACTCTTTTAGTTTCTATTCTAGTCTCTAACCAATTTTATCCGCAAAAAAAATGCGGGCCCTTTTCTTACGAGCCGGGCCCTTTTCAAGGGTAGCCCCCCCCAGCGAATATAGTTCTGACGCCCCTGTACACCAACTACGATATAGTCCCTGAAAAGTAATGCGCATCAAAGAGCTGCTTTTAAAACTTTACTGTTATTTGTACGTACAAATTTCATTATCAATTACTACACCAAACATGTACTTCATATGCCTTTGAAGAACTTTATTACCCCATCTTGTTCGCCTGTCTACAAGACCTCTCCCTTTTCCTCTCCCAACCACACTTCAGACGACTCAACTTTGCTTAATCACTTAGCACTTGCCCTATTCCGCACAATTTTTAATGCACTGTGCGTTTCAATGCACAGAGTCATCCTTCAGCACAAGAAGGTCATGTACCTGAACATGACTCGGTGAATTGAACAGTTTAGTACATTAAAGAACCCTGTGGAAAACGGTAAGTGTTGTGTGATTAAATATGAGTTCCTTCCTCTATATCAAGCCTGGATCTGTTGCACGATCAACGTTGTCGTTGCCCCATTTCCTCAAAGACTCACGTTCTGGACCAATTGATATGCTGTAATTACGATGCAAGAAATGAACATTCGCATTCCCAAGGATAAATTTTCTCCTCTTGCAAATCCATTGGTTATATCAGTTTCCCCATATTTTCTCCAAATGCTTAATTAAAATCCTCCATCTACTAATCTGATGACCTGGTGATCTAATCATTCTGTAATATGCTCACAAGCCTGTTGTTCAGCCACACCTGAGTACTTCTAGGAAAAACCTTCCTTTCATTTTCTTACGGTTAATTATTTTCCCAGAGTGATTTCATGAGGCACATAGCATCAACTTCAAACTCCACCGGCATATTAGCCTTCTGGTATCCGCGAATTCCATAATGGTCCTACACTTACTTGCTTCCTCTCGTAAAACCCTTTTGAATAATTGTTACGAAGTACTGCGATATCCGGTATACAAGTCTTAATTTTTGATGCACCAAAGTCTTTGTGTTTATCTGCTTATGACAATGCGAAGACAAGAAGACCTATTTTCCTACGTATTTAGAATTCGACCAAGCTTAATACGGATACAAGAGTGAATATTATAAGTGCCACTGGTCATCAAATAAACCATATTTGGTCTACGAATGACATTGACCACAAAATATTATTAGTTCAGTAATCAATAACCACCTACAGCCAGCCAATTTGTTTTTAGGCGCCGATAACCATAGAGCAAATTTGTGTATTGGAAAGAGCCCTAACCATTTAATGGCTTCAAGAATCTTGCATGTATGAGACAAAGACATTGAGTCTGATGAGATCTATAATTCTAGATGGAGAAGGATGACCGTCATACGTGATATATGATGCTCTAAGTGACACATGACCTCAAGAGCGCAAGTAATTGCTGATTCCACATTAATGAAAATCATAACACAGTGTGAACGATCGCGTAAACTTATTATTGAACACGACCATGCATTAATGTGGAACGCAATCAAATCGCCAATTACAAACAAACAATTCAATCAATTGTTACTACCTCAAAAATTCAACAAGGACTTTGACGTATAATTATCCACGCCAACCACAAACTCTTTCACTGATGGGAATGTAATATGGATCCAAAATAGTAATTATATTGCAAACTATGTAAAGATTTTATCTTCCTTTTTATGGCAGATAAACGCAGAGAATTGAGCACAGGAAGGTGAGGCAGATGAAAAGCAAAAAAAGTTAAATTTTTTCATAACAGGGAAAATGCTTCGAGCGAAATTTCTCATAAATAATAATTAATGCAAGTTACCGCCAATCCCAGGGCATTACTGGCGGTGCCATTAAGGGGAAATTATTTCCACGAGCACTGTGGAGGTGGCACTAATCAAAAGGCAAGAAGATTGCATTGCGTTGGACATGTCGACGCTACTGGTGTTCGCGATCTCCATCTACCGAGGCCATCGGCATTATTAATTCAGTATGCTTCCCTGGAAACGCTCAGGAAAAAATCATATTCAGCATTTAATACAGCACGCAGCTCGGCCGCACGTTACCCATTCACTGCATGACTTATGTTAAAGCAATTAAAGTAAGGGGAATGATAAAAACTTTTTGGCAAAAGGGATGGTTTAAAACATTGGACACGAGACAGCATATATGAGTTATTAAAGTGATATGAAATTTTAAAATCGTAATCTACTTCCGTCAATCACATTAGTGTCAATGCTATGCAGTAGCTTTAACACAGCCTTTGAAATACAAAATCAGAAGCATAAGAGAGGATCTTACGGCAACATGACTGTCCGTATAGGGAAATAAGGGCAAAACATTAATAGATAAATTAAGCTTAAAGATACTACGTTTAGAAACTGGTGTTTACACCCACTTAACTAAATCAGTTTAAACTGAGATTAACGGCACACTATGCGTTTTTACATTTAAAACTCGCAAATCGAGCCTGCGAAAAAATCACGGAAACAAAGGTGAACGAAATGAAGAGGAGCGCAGGAAGCGCATTAAACGTGTCAATAAGAAATAAGAAGTAAATCACGAGGACTTGCAAAAGAGTAATTACTGCAATAGTGCAGTGGTTGGTATGGTGTATTATCATAGTCATTTTCAAAACAAGATGATTTGCAGGAAAAAGTGTCTTGAGCAATCATCCCAACCCAGAGCCCGGGTTTGAATTGCAAATACCAATATTAGTTTTATATCGATGAGAAAGGTCTAAATGAATTTTTAAATCTTACCACAACCTCAAACTTTCACACAGTGTCCCTATTAATCCCCGCAACAGTGAAGGAAGTGATAAACATTTTGCTTCACAAGTGATGCTAACATCTGCAAACGAATAAAATTCCATAGCTGATTCAATATCTACGTTATGAGGATATTTTAAAATGCGATCATCGAGATTAAAGACCTAGGAATGAAGGCACAAAATCAATAAAAATCACAAATTAGTCAGTGACGATGTTGAAGTTAATGTAACATAAATGGAGAACTTTGTTCATTTTTTCCAATGAGACTTTGACAGAATGTGAACGACATTTTAATGAGAAACAAAATTTAACAGTAAAATATCAGTAATCTGACCTATATCCACGTGATAACCTGAGAGCCACCGCCAGGGTGTGTGGCAGGGGGTGAAGATCACCGAACATGCGCCAGAGATACCAAGCCATGAGGCCATGCATCTAATTGTAAGAGATACCACTACTGACTTCTCTAACAATATTTCACCTACCCATCCCTTTGAATTGCTGCCTATTATGCTCTAACATCTACCTATTGGCAAAATGACTAACAAGATACTTCATCACCAGGAAAATTAAAGAAAAGTGAAATAACTTTTGCATTACTTTCTATAGTCTAATAACTTAGGGAAAATTTGAAACTCACCTTAATTCATCCAACAACTTAGTGTCATTTATACCCAACATTTCACGTGTGTCTTAACTTTATTTTCCTCAGGATGGTAGCGTTGTACCTCTCAGCTGATGAAAGTATGTTGTGTGTACAGGATTAGTAGTTTTTGATGACTACATGGAATTACGTGTGATCTTATTCATTCTAATTTATAATGCATGTCTGGTGATGATCACTCCCTTCCACACACTCTTGAGGTGGATTACAAGACATCATGTAGACGAGATGAAACTCCACATTACACCATCATCATCATCGTCGTGGTGCAAAAATTCCAGAATTGGATTGACACAGCCCTCAACTAGATCCTCCTATCATCTCCTTATACCAGCACAACTCTTCTCTTACAAATCCCTAACAATTGGCACCAGATGTATTTCATGCAAGACCTTCCTTTTAACAGTCTTCCCATTCACTTTTCCCTCGACGATCGTCTTTATCAGGCCTCCATGTCTCAGGGTATGGCCAATTAAGTCTTCAAGTTTTCTTTTTAATAGTTTTGCATTTCCTCGAGTTCTGGCGTTACGTGCACGTATTTCCTAGTAAGAAGCCACTTCAGCAAACTGTATATTTACTGGAATAAGTCGGAGCGCATACGTGACACAAACAATGTACGACGAAGAAAATTAAATAGGAGAGAGGGAGTTAAACGAAGAAACAAGCATGCTGCGGCACTTATCTTTATGACATATGAACTTGGAACTATGCATGACACGCTTTGGAGGATGTCGCTACGTAGACTAGAAAATATAAGACTGCGGGAAGAAAAATGTATGTGAAAAGAAGCTGTACGGTATGGGTAAGGACGCATTGGAGACCAGCGGATTTCACCCTCTATAGGTATCAGGCTAGTCTAGCCCATGTATTTTACTGTATCGGCTCAAACTGTTTTGCATTAGCTATCATTACTCTACAAGCCATTTTTATTTTGATATACTGAAAGTACTTGGGATTTTTCAAGAAGAATGACGAATATAAAGAAATGAAATTGACATCAGGCGTTGTAAGATCGAGTAACATTAGGTGTTGGGATTCAATTCTCATTCTCTCACAGCCACTAATTCTTCTTTTGGTGAGAGGAGTGGTCAATTACGTGACGTGCTGAAACGGCATGGTGGCTGACTCGATGACCCTCGGGTCAGTGGGTCAGTAATCGACGGTAATGGCATCTGTACGCTTCGGGATGAAAGGCAACGTCAAGAACATCTACGTATTCATATTTTGTACGTAACTGATATCTGATATTAACAGTGACGTAATGATAAGGGTCTCTTGCGATAGTTTTAAGTGAGGTAACGTCACATTTAGTTCGAAGAAGGATAATAAAATATTGATTGCAGATATAGACGATGAAGTTTGAGGGGCAAGCCTATTGCGTCAATGGATAACGTCAGATTATGTGAATATCGTGAAACGAAAACGTCAGTAAAAAGGAAAAAAAAAGAGACACAAACGGCGGCTAAAAAATACGCCATCGCATCAACAAAAAGATATCACAAGAGTTGTGCAAATATCTTTTAGAAAAAGAGTGAATCGATCAAAACAACCTATGTACTTACAATGGTGAAAAGTTGCCTATATTTAGAGTAGGGAAAGGGGTGTCAATCCCATTTCCAACTTTGAATTCACATCATTATGAATTCTCACGTGGAAAAAATTAATTCACAACAATAGCATAGTGAGAGAGATATTTTTGGGTCACACTAGAGGAATACTTCGGTCTCATGGACGGTGAGACTTCGATTATGCACAAGATGAAGAGTTACGTCATCTCCACTGGTTATCAATACCAGGATTGGTTTGGCGCAGCTTTTCGCTCGATTTTCCCCTCAATCTACTTCCCTTCGTGATAATATATGATTCTTCGCGTTTGTACATTTTACTATTTTGCATATGCATTCACTTTTCCGTTGATGGATGTATTCAGGAGCCATTCGTGATTTAAGATTTCTCCCATCCTAGTTTCAGAATTATTTTTTACGAGAATTTTTTTTCACGCTTCACAGAACTGAGCGCTTATCTGAGAGTTTCAACAGAATATACCAACCCAGTGATGAATATTTACCCGATTAGTATGCTGGGAATTCGTGCTAAGGGAATTACCTTCGCTCCAAGATAAATTCATCTTATATCTTTCATAGGTCGCAATATCCCTCTGGGCTGAATTTGAATGTGACGCAGGCGTACGAGGAATGAGAATGGTGCAATAGAAGTAGAAGATGGATGACTCAAGATTGATCCATCAGACTCTTTCCGCAAATATCCGAAGATAGCAATACAGGTCTAGGCCATCAGAATTGGGAGTTCTGAATGAAATTCATGAAAGGATCTCTCTCAATAAATCTCTCTATTCTCAACACATTGACACTGGAGAACTCAAAAAATTCCATTTTCCCATATAAATTCGGCATTGTAGAAAACCGCAATCGTTCATGTACATCTACATAATACCCTGCAAACCACCATAAAGGTGTGTGGCAGGGGGTGAATTCACACAAAATATACATAAAAAAAGGGGATAGTAGTCATATACTAATCTAAAACTTAAATTTATAAAAAGATAAAAATAGCTAAGCAAGCATGCAATATCATGCTGTTAGTTGGGTTAGCTTAAAGTCCTCATACCAACACTCAATTACCTATGATATGCATTGATTAGCTCGTATTTATGATATTGGATATATGTACAGCTATTCATATCCCTAATTTTGCGAGGAAAGAAGGAAATGGGGTCGTTTACCATATTTTTTTACTGCCGAATCTGATAGAGTTTGTAAAATAAAAGAACCCGTATATTTCCGTTTTCTGATCCGACAATTATTTCCCGAGTTATAAGCGGAGAAAAACTGATGTTTTTAACCCTTTCGGAAAAGTGGGTGTGGTGCAACCTCTGACGTATATCGACTTCGTCCAATCACAACTGAGCCCGCGAAGCTACTTCGCCTTATCGCAAAGGGGGGGACACAGCTGACGGCCAATGGGAGCGATTTCGACAGCATCTGTGCCACCAGACCTTCCGAGAACCCCACTCCACTCCCTTCCCCCTCCCCTGAAAGCAGTCAAGGACGGGAGGAAAATGACGTCAAAGTTATCACAGCAGCATTTTCGGTGGGCGTCACCTTTTGCTTATTTTAATTTTTGGTTTATGAGTGAATGGTTGTGGTTAGAAGATTAATTTTTTCACTAAAATTCGTTTTTTGTTTCTAACGATTCGTGTACAAAATTGCGATTTCAGTTCCGAGTAAACGCCCCCATTTTGAATCTGTCAGTTAGGCAATTAAATTCTCTAATTTTATGGTTATGGTCCTGTCTACCATAGTAAGTTGGAGCTCGAAAATATTTTTAGCGTCATCAGTGAAATTATTGTATTGGAATTCATATAAGTTATTAAGCCTAAATTTCAACCTACGATCTCACAATGATTCCCATTTTAGGTCATCAAAGAGAATGGTTACACCAATATAATTATCGTACGTACCTTTACAAATCTGGCCGATCTTCGTTGCACAGACTCATTTTCTTTATTTCAGCCTTTTTCTTAAGGATCGCATAGAGAGGCAGCGTACTCCAAATTAGGTCTAACAGTTCTCGGTATGTGGAGTGAGTAAAATCATCATACATGGGATGACAATCTTTTTTGCTTTTAGAAAGAAGTCATCTAATGGCAACCTCGACCATCTGCTGCAGTGAATACGGCTTTGAATTGAAATTATTTGGTAACATTTATCGAATACATATAAAGCAAAAACATGTTTTGTGCGCATCTGTAGATACTTATATGTATTTAGACCATTCTTGAATCGATATACACCCTCAAACGCGCCCGAAAAGTTGTTTTTAGGATACTTTGTACTTTAACCCGGCGTTACTCGTGTTACTCGGCGTTACGGTGGGGTGCCCTGATATGAACACCCCACCCTGTTTATCATTGTATATTTTTTTAGTTTTTATTTAATTGATCTCTCCTCTTCAGTAGCTGGAGAGTGATATGTTACCTTTCTTGCCCGGGATTTGAACCCGGGATCCTCCGGTCAGTAGCTCAGTGCTTTACCCACTAGGTCACCACTAGCCCTAGCAACTTAAAAATAGGGAAGGACGGTTAAAGACGACCTTTTCGGGCTATCACTCGAAAAATACCCTTAAAGTCGTACATTGAGGAGATGTGAATTAGCCTTCAACCCGAGGGTTGTTTTTTCATAGAAGAGGATAGAGCTCATCCCATAGGTACTAAGCCATTGGCGAGTGAATTTCACACATTCAGGGTAGTGGGCTAATTCCTTTCCTTGGGTCACCTGCGATTTCTTATGAAGTTCTGACAGAAAATCTAATCGCGAGGATTTTAGGTGAGGATGTCCAGAAATGATTTTGCCCGGGATTAGAACCCGGAATCCTCCAAATACTAGTCCAGCTTTCAACCCCAACGACATCCATAAATAATTTTAGTTAGAAAAAAATTATGAAAACCTTAAAAAATCCAGAATATTATAATCATCTGCTTCTTTCGTTCTTTCATTATATTCTAATGTTTGCAACTTCGTTTTTATGTTCAGATAAATTTATTTTATGAAGGCATCTTGTGTGTAAGAAGTCTCGACTCACATGCGATATACCTATTCCGGGAATCGAAGCGCGATTATCGAAACCTCAACACGCCTTAGGATGGGAGTATGCCTTATATTTATAATTATAATCCCCAATATTTTTAAGCTGAAAATGTAGATTTAAATCAATGGTTTAAAAAACCTCAAAATGCAATGCTAAAAGACGCCTACCATTCTTTCTTCCGATGAATAAGTGCCTATCAGGTTGTTTAATTTCCGTAGAAAAAATACAATACGTAGGTACAGATCTGAATGCATACTGATTAGAGTGCGCATTGGTTTTTAGGAAAGAAATAGTGAGAAGAATAGCCCAAGTAAAGAGGGCATTCTATCAAAAGAAGAATCTACTTACAGCTGAAAATACAAGCTTGGAAGTAAGGAAGGAATTCATCAAAACGTATATCTGGAGCATGTTTCTTTACGGCAGTGAGGCATGGACGATGACAGCGGCGGAGAAGAAAAGGGTGGAAGCATTCAAATATGGTGCTTACCGAAGAATGATGAAGATGAAATGGATTGACCGAGTGACTAATGAACAATTCCTAAGTCGAGTGGGAGAAAAGAGAAGTCTGCTGAAAACTATAAAAAGAAGACGGGACAACTTAATCGGCCACATCTTAAGACACGATGGCCTGATGAAGACAATCGTCGAAGGAAAAGTGAACGGGAAGAATGGAAAAGGCAGGCCTCGTATGAGTTACATGGAACAGGTCGTAAAGGACGTGAAAGAGAGGTACTACGTTAATATGATGAAGTTGGCCGATAGAAGAATCGAGTGGAGGGCTGCGTCAAACCAATCCTAGGATTTTTGACCCTCGATGATGGTTGATTTTTAAGTCAGTACCAATTTGAAAGGCCTTTATTCCAGCCGTGCAACAGCCGCGTCTGACGCAAGTCGCAAGAAGGCGCTTCCGTCTCACGCGAGGCAAGTACGTGCTCCGCGGCACACGGGCCGGCAAGGCGACCCAAGTCCGCGAGCTCTCCCCAGCGCCAGAGGGCTGGCGGGGGAATTTCCACTGCCGCGGATACCTCACGCATCCTCCGAGAAGGCGAGGCGCCCGCTTCCCGATCAGCTGATCCCCTCCGGCCTTCGTTTCGCGGAAAGGAAGTGAGCTCGCCACTACACAGTGATGCAGCGAGCGAGCTTGCCCCAGGGCAAACCTGCGGCCCGGGGCGGACGTGACCGTCTCGCAGTGGTAAGCAAGGGCCGCACAGTGCTCCCGAGGCCGCCACATCCCGACCGCAGACCGCGCTTCGCCCCGTCATACCACCGTGGGTGGGAGTCTCTACACCAACAAATCCAACCCCTCCTCCACCACCTCCCCGCTGCTCGTCATAGGAACCTCGTGGCGCATTCACCCGGAAAAAAATTAAAATAGCTCTCAACTGAAGGAACTGCATATGCGACACCCATGTATTTTACGTCATGAAGAGTTTTCTCTTCGTCACCATTGGTTGGTATGTGGGTTGTGCCTTCCTCCTGCACTAGTGTACCAACCTCTTTTTCCTTACAAAATATTGTCTTCACCCGCATGCCCTTCCAAGAAATTCAATGTTTCTAGCACTAGTGACTTCATACTTTACACTTTCCTCAGGGTGATAGTATTATGACTCTTGTTTTCATATAAGTAAGTAAGTTGTGTTTTATCGGGAAATTTTTTGTCTGCATGCAAGTAAGTATACTCTCTGATTAATAATGAATGCCTAGAGATGATGGTTCACCCCTTGCCCCACCCGGCCTTGCGGTAGCTGCAGGGTGTTATGTAGGTGTGGATGAAAATTATAACTCTCATTTTATTTTTAAAATCTTCGGACTTCATGCCATCCAGATTAACTATACTTTCTCTTTGGTCTTCCATGCTTAACTAACACTCTCCCCGCCATAATCCTTCAATAATTTCTTACCTCTAAAAATGACCTCCATCAACAACCGCTGCGTTCTAATTTCTCTAACCAACCTCTATTTTTCTATTACCTTGCGATTTCCTCATTCATTTCTCACGCAATTAATCTATCTTTCTCGCTTTTTCCTGCACCCATTCTCGAATGAAAAGTCCTAATATCCTAGCATAAGTCTTTATCCGAACATCGTACGAATTTATTGAAAGTTTCTATGATCAATTCAATTCACAAATTTACATTAAATGAATATTTATTAGTTTTCTAAAAGCTTCGGTCCTTGATTGAAAAGCTTAACCCCACATAAGGGTCGAAACCATTCTGGGTAAATTTCAAGTTTCCAGTGCCTGGAGGCAGAAGCAATTAAATTTTCATACGGTATCATCAGCTGACGATTTTCGCATGGGAAATTCATTTCAATGCTAATCGTTTTTCCTCGAATAAAAAGCGCTCGTCCCAAAAGGGCAACCTATATAACATTTTGAACACTTGCGCACGGTAGTGGAAAGAAATATTTTTTTTTCAATGCGAACAATCGAAAAAGGATATAATTACAGCAAATTTCGTCAACATATTATGATAACAGCTCATTGCCGTAAAGAATAAACACAGTTTCGTCAACATTGGTCAAATCGTCAAAATTGGTGATTGACTCGTTCTTCTTTATTCGATTCACGCATTGGAGATTAAAAATCGGTCGGGGAGTTGTAAAATCATTAATTGTCTGGCCTAAAGTTAGGTGACCCCAGTCCATTGCTTATTATCACGAAAAGTGCTGGAACTGTCAGAATCCTTAAGTATTCTTAGCCATAAAAATTATTCACTAGAGATAATGACACAGAATTTGTTGAAGTTATCACGGTAATTAACAAACCATATTTATTTATTAATTATAATATCAATGGTGGAGGAACATTGAATACATTAAATCCCAATGCTCCCAATTCAACTCCTTAACAATTTCGAATACTTGAAACTGAATTTTTCCAGACTGAATTCACAGTATGGATGAAACACATTTACGGGCCAAATAGCACAGCAGTTATCAACGAAGATATACTCTTGTACAACGTGGGACTCAATGCACTACATCATAATCAGATGGCCAAATAACCCGTCTTTTTATATACGCTAAATGGCAGTGTGCATAAAATGCCAATATTTGATTACCTAACGAAGATGTCGCACATATATTGAAACCCTGATTTTAGTAAAATATTCATCTTCGCGGCAAATTGCTTTCTTATTTGGTTCTTGATGATTCACGAATCCACCATATCTCGTCTGGAACTCCTTATTTATCCAACACGAATAATTGAAAATTTGATACGGAAAAATATTGACGTGGTTGATAAAAATGGTTTCTGACTGTCCTCTAGGATTTTTTTACCCATATGAATGCCTTACATTATCCATTCATTCAACCAGAAGAGTACCTGAATAAATTCTCTCGGTAATTTCCTTAAAACGGTTTCCTAAAGAAAAAATTGTGTCATGGCGGAGGCTATAGCGAACTAGTCTACAGCGAAATAGGCTAC
This sequence comes from Platycnemis pennipes, assembly GCA_933228895.1. Classification (NCBI taxonomy): domain Eukaryota; kingdom Metazoa; phylum Arthropoda; class Insecta; order Odonata; family Platycnemididae; genus Platycnemis; species Platycnemis pennipes. The sequence goes on along the minus strand of OW121854.1, from coordinate 116,981,033 downwards.
TTGGAAGCTCATTTTTCCGCCGAAGAAATTGAAAGAGCCTAGGGTTCACATTGTGAGGACATAATTCGGTCACATTCACCCAAAAATACCGCTAAGGACAGGATGAAATTAATCCTTCGGCCCTGTATTAATAATAATAAAAGGTCTTTATTGGGGCGAGATTGATACAAAACTGTCCCTTCTGCCATCTAACCACTCGTAAAAATAAATATATAAATGTATTGGGAGTAAATGGCCAAACATAGCCTTTTTTCTTTTGCAATACATTTGAGTAGAGGAATAAAACTTAAAAACTGAGAATATTAATACATTATACTGCAGAAACCTTTTTTTAGGGGTTAGCAAAAGCTTAAAACTTTAAAAAGATTTAAAACTTGGATTCATTACCAATATTTTTAAGCTGAAAAAGTAGATTTAAATCAAAAGGTTAAAAAACCTTAAAATTCAATGCTAAAAGACGCCTGCCATTACCTTTCTTCCGATGAATAAGTGACTATCAGGTTGTTTAATTTCCTTAGAAAAAATACAACACGTAGGTACAGATCTGACTGCACCCAGATTAGAGTGAGTATTGATTTTTAACAGCCAGTACCAATTTGATTGCTCATTAATCGCGCAAATAAATGCATGAGTCTCGCTTTTCATGCATTTATGATACATGATGGGGGATTTAACTTCATCTGAGAAACTAGCAATTTTCACAGCATGGAATGAAGTGAATGACGCCCGAAAATATTCCTTGAATACGAATGAAACGTGAATGGCTGTGAATCCACGTTCAAAATTTACGGTACGCGCGTCCGAGAGGAAAACTGAGTAAATTCGAGACCGCCTGACGGACTATCACGACTTTGGGAAGATTAAAAGGAAACGGTCCTTCCACAGAAATGACTCAGATTGAATTGAGGAGCAATAAAAAATTATTAAGCCATAAAGATAATTTATCTCTGTAGTAATACGAGATGAAAATTCAAGAAGTCAACGGAAATGTGGCGAGGACCTAGGAAGAAAGTACTCGCTCATTCCAGCTATAGAGATTTTGCAATATTTCCCTCCTCAAGTGGAGTGGTTTTTTATATTTACACGGATCAATGTTCATGGAAACTACCACGCAATAAAATGAACAGCTTAAATGACAATGAAAAATTTATTATTTCTTTCATACTTATCCTCATGGTTTCGCAAGGATATTTTAAAACTCGCATTCAATACGCGCACCATCTATTTAATCCATCCTATAACTCCGTTGGAATATGGTTAAAACTACTCCCTCTTATCGACTCGACTCTCATGAAGGACCTACACTTGAGTGTGCAGCTTTTAAATTAGTACAGGCCCGTTTCAAAAAGTTGCCAAGTGACTTCATAGTTTCCTTTCATAGGTTTGTCTCTACAATGGAAATCTCTCACAAATAACGTGTTAATATGGGTAAAATAGTATATATTATGGTCATATCTAATCTCTAATTCTCTAATGAAGACAAATACTGGATTTGCCGTAAGATTTTCAACTCACACATTTTTTTATGTAGGCATCTACAACTACATATTTACGCAATACCCAGAAGACACCGCCAGAGTGTGTGGCAGGGGATAAATATCACCACCCATGCACTAATGACAATCAAATGGGCACTTTTAATATGCATATTGTTTACCTGGAAAAATGTCGGAGGAAAAGGTAATTGTCCGGGGAATTATTCTCGCACGTTCACAAAAAATTGCAAAAAAATTATAGTAGACACATAATAATGATATTATGTTAATGCTCGGTGAGAAAAAGTAACGAGCGTGCTATATTAAAATTTTCTCTCCACCGGGAAATAGACTTGCAAGCAAGCTGTAGGGATGAGCTCATATTTGAAGTTTCTTTCTAGTCAAAACTATAGGCTCAGTTTTATCTATCTTCTCCCTATAATTCCATGAGTGCAACTAGCCTCAATATTTTCCCGATGGCTTTTATTTCCAGGAAATTTCTGCCGCAACCGTTCACTGTGAATTACCGTGCACGCTTTTTTCCTCATTTCCCTTACGTGCTTTCGCCAGGAAATTGGCGGGGAATTTTCCATCCCTCAAAGCAATGGATTCGCAAATTTATGAGCCATAAACCAAAAGGGAGTGAAAAAGTAGGAGAGAAGTCTTCTGAATACCCTATGAAGAAGAAGGGACAACTTAATCGGACACATCATGAGACATGATGGCCAGATTAAGACAATTGTTGAAGGACAAGTAGAGAGGAAGGACAGCAAAGGAGGCCTCATATGAGAGATACCTATATAGAACAAGTGATGAAGGATATGAAAGAGAAGAAATACGTAAATATGAAGAGATTCGCTGACAGAAGAACTCAGAGGAGAGGTGCGTCAAACCACTCTCAAGGTTTCTCACTAATGACAATGATGACGATGATTCCAATAGGAGTCATCGAAAGATTTGGAGTTCATATTCATGATAGACGTTGGCGAGAAAAATAAAAGATTTAACAATTTTCAAAATGGTGTCATGAAATGTTACATTAACTACTATTACTACCCAACCTTCAATGGAAAGATGAATCTGACCTCAAAATAAAGGAAACAGTAACAGACTGGAAAAAAAATTAATACCGATTTTCAGCAGTGTAATATCAAAATAATTAATAGCAGAAAGATGAGGAAGATAATATAAAAGTATTTAGAGATAATATATTTGGGCACGGAATCGGGGAAGGTAACTGGTGATTATATTTTCTTGACGAAAACATCTGCGTTCAGCAAGGATACTTATCCACTTGTTTTTTTAATTTGAGAGGACGTTTAGCTGAGTTGTAGAATGTGAAATGCTGAATAATGTGACAAAAAATCAGAAAAGTTATAGAATTTCTGTGCATGAAACCTTTACCGTATTCATAGGGCACAGGTAAAACTTTGCTAAAGATAATCTGGTTGGTAGGATTAGGATCGAAGAATGATGAAGACAAAATGGATCGATCGAGTGACAAACGAAGAAGTCTTAAGAAGAGAGGGAGAGAAGAGATGTCTACTGAAAACAGTAGAAAGAAGACGGGACAACTTGAGACACGATGGCCTGATGAAGACAATCGTAGAGGGAAAAGTGAACGGGAAAAATGGAAAAGGCAGGCCTCGTATGAGGTATATGAAGCAAGTTGTGAAGGAATTAGAAGAGAGGAACTACGTCAATATGAAGAGGGTGGCCGATAGAAGAATGGAATGAAGGGCTGCGTCAAACCAATCCTAGGATTGTTGACCGATGATGATGATGACGATGATGAGGATTAGGATTTTGGGGAAGGATAGAGCCGCACCCAGTGTCCAACACATACGCAGAAGAAAGTGAGAAAGAAGTCCGGGTGGAGGTTGATGGCAGCATGTATGTGTAAGAAGGAGGAGTTGATTGTTTGATGAGATAGATGATATTATACCGGATATGGAGGCTTCTGATGGAGTAAATGTAGTAGCAATTATACAGATACAGGCAGTATTAGGGTTTTGAGAGTGCCAGAGATATAACAAAATAGATACATAAATTTACAATAAATGAAATTTATAGCAAAATACAATATTAGATGGCAACAGGAAAATTAAGAGAGATCAATTTAATTACTTGAGAAGCGCGTACGTAAAAATTAAGCGTTTTTTCCCTTGCAAGCTTTTGTTTTCGGCAGATATTTCGCATTTACTCGGAGAAAACGCTCACTTCTCTCAGGCTATTTCACTCACTATTCTTCATACACCTCGCTTGATCCTATCCCAATCTATCCCTTGATAAAGAGTCCAATAGTAATGGATGCGTTACAATACTTTCTGCTCGATATGATAACTGTATTAGTGTTTCGAGTTTAACAGAATAACTAGGACAGGAATTACTAAGAGAACGCAGGTTAAAATTAAGGCTAAACCTTTTAAGGAAATCGGAATCCAATATGTTCACAGATGGCATTATACACATATTTTCAACCCCAGCGTATTATGCTACATTTAATCAGATGAACAAAATAGGAGTGATAGTTTGTCGTACCGATAGATTTAAAACGTCACATTTCCCGCGCACCATAAGAAAACACAATTTGCAGCAAGCAAAGTAATAGGTAGGTAAAAATTGTTGAAGTAGTCTATAGTGCATGAAGAACGTTTTAATATTACTAATCTATGGATGGTATGGAAATACGGATAATAACTTCGTTTCTATTTAGACACTAACCATCTAGTTGCACGTGACTCCTAACCTAACTTATTTCCATGTAGTAGTATCATTGTAGCTCTTATGCCAATTGCATGCCAGCATTGCATGTGTGGTTATTTTCACCCATTGCCACACACCCTTGCTGTGGCTCGCAGGGTATTGCGTAGATATAAATGTCTTTTGGACCCCTGCGCATTATGATGGATTTGATCAGATAAACAAGATTAGAGAGATAGATTGACATACCGATAGATTTAAAATGTCATTTTTCCCACGTACCATAATGAACAGCAAAGTAAAGGGATAGGAAGGTGATATATTGTGAAAGTGGTGCAGTGCAGCAAAGTATAGTGCATGAAGCATGTTTTAAAATTACAAACCCACGCATTCTATAGAAATACAAATAAAGCCTATCCAACCATTAGTCACTTCATTTCTACCTAGACAACCAATCATCTAGCTGCAAGCGACTCTTTATTTTTAACGCGTTTTCATGAAGTGGTAGCATTGTAGCTTCTATCTAGTTTCAAGTTCGATGATCTTCACCCCATGCCACACACCGTTACGGTGGCTTACAGTGCATTACGCAAAAGTAGATACCCATCGGTGGGCCGCTCGCAGCTTGAGAAAAGGGCTTCGGCGATAGCACGCGTCAGGAGGCAAGGCGGGGAAGTCGAGAGGCGAAAAAAAATACGTGGGAGTGGGAAGTCTCAGGTCGCCAGTTATCGATGAGGAAGAAGGAAAGAGGCAGAAAAAGAGGAACAAAACAGCACAAAACGCCAGGGCGTGTGAAGCAAAGCGAGGAAATTGGGATGCGAAGCAGTGCGGTTAAGGGGGGAGCAGCCATCGATATGCATCGATTTCCGCGCTCGACTGCTCCTCCCTCTTGTTTTTCACTGCCTCAACCTCCTCTGAAAGATCGGGGAGGATTTAAGGAAGGAGCAAAAAATTGAGGATCCCATCACGAGAGTGGGAAGGGGAGAGTGGAAAGCAAAAATTGCCGCGCGGCTCTGGGAAATGATACTGCATTTCGACGCTCGTTAGCGACCTTAGAACGAGGTTAATTATCATCGGTCGCAATCAAGTGATTTATGCTCGATGGTAGGAAAAAAAATTTGCCAGTTCCAACTAATTGAATAGCCGGTCGTTCACGTTTTTTGCGCGGTTGGGATGCGGATGATATCCATTCTCTGAGTCGACTCTGTGACTATAAAAGACCCTTCGTTATTTCGTCGGTGGAATAAACAGAGGCAGCTAAAAGGGATCTTTCGCGGGGTGATATATAGTTGCAATAAGCATTCAACTACCTCGATCTGCCGTAGATTAGTTAGACAGCAAAGAGATTAGTGCGCAATTTAATGATTGGGCTCGAAAACCAATTAGCACCTAACAATTAGAAGTCCCATAAGAGTTTTCTTCATTACCGATACCGACGATGCACACAACGAACCTAATTGTGTGAGGAAACGAGGCCAACGGAGCGTAAAAGAGCGAAAGTCAGTATTTCGTAGACTTTCCCTAAAGTCTTTACTATCATAATTGTTGGTTGGCTACATATGGCTAGCGCAGTTCTCATTTAAGCACAATAGAAAAAAATCCATTCGAATTTTCCATTGTTTGTAACCATCACAACATTAGAGTATGTGATTTCCTTTTCAGGTAGCTGTGGACGCAGAAAATAATAATTATTCTCAGCAAGATCACCATCTCCATCAGTTTACGAGCCCTAAGATTGGTTTGACAAAGCTCCCCACTTTATTCTTCAAACGGCCAACTTCTTTTTAAAGCGGAAGTCTTCTCTTTTACATCGTTTACCACTCGTTCCATTGATTCCACCTCTATTTCACAAAGTCTTTTCCCTCGAAAACTGTATTTCCCATTTTAATTCATCAGAGGACTTCTCATTCTTCCACTATTCTGTTTAGACACACGGTCAACCCGTTTTATCTTCATGACTCTGACATTATAACGGCAAAATTCAGGCCTACTGGTATTCCATCAGAAATGAATCAATCAAATACAGTACAAATTATCTTCATTTTGCCATTAATATCATGTTTAACAAATATAAGGCTATTAATTTAAATCTTATTTGGATGTTATATCTTATGTGAATTTTGGCATTACTTCTACCATCGTAAAGGGTAAGTATGAAGTTATATTACTATCTTTTCCATTTTGTCCAAGATTCGTCGCCTATGTATTCGGTAAACAATTTCGGCAAATAGTAAAGAATTCGATTACAATAATTTAGTCTCAACGACTAATTAGGAATAGCAAAAAGGATTTTCGCCTCAGGAAGAATAATACTTAAAGGAGTAAGCATATTTGAACTGTTGTTGAGTCCATTAAATTACTGCATTTTCTACGGGTAATGGTGATTTTCAAGGAAAGTTCCGTTTAGCCTACGGTTTTATAAATGCCTACTTCCCTACGCCATTTCCTTTTTACATCAAGTTATTAATAAAATCTCCCCAATCCATCTGAAATGCTCATCCATTCCTCACCATCCGTGGTCTTCCCAGCATTCTTCAATCTATAATGGCCTTCGGAAGCCGTAATCATTTGTTCCATCCGCCTGTGCCTACTCCTGATCTCCTATAGAAAACTCCCATTCGGAAAGTAGAAAAAAAATAGAGATAAAATTGCCATGATTCAGTGAATGCAAAAAACAAAAGTCGAAGGCCAAAAGTATTCGCTTTTGATTCGACGCATCCACTATTGAACGGAAGGCAGGCCGCGCCCATGACTTGGGATCCCTACGAAATCGGTCTAAATAATGAACTTTAACGTGCGCAGCGAAGATCGGCAAGAATTGTAAAGGGACGATACGATAACAATACTAGCGTAACCAGTCTATTAAATGAATTAAAATGGGAATCGTTGTCAGATCGCAGGTTGAAATTTAGACTTAATCTCTCAAATAAATTCTAAGATAATAGGTATTTTCTGTGATGACGTTAAAATATTTTGCGAACCCCAACTTACTATGGTAGACTAAACCATGATTACAAAATTAGAGAAATTGATAGCCGAACTGACAGATTCAAAATGTCCTTTTTTCCTCCTACAATTAGGGAGATGAATAGCGGTAAATATGTCCAATACGAGTGAATCAATGTATAGCATAGGTAGTTGTATGTTGGTATAAGGACTTGTAGGTATCCCAGCTAACAGCATGTTTGCATGCTTAATTTGCTATTTTTATCTTTTTAAATAGTGAAGTAAACACAATTCATTAATACTATTCCTTTTTTATGCATGATATGCAGTGCATGTTTGGTGAGAATTCACCCCCTGCCACACACTTTTATGGTGGCTTGCAGGGTATTATGTAGATGACTACCGTCGCAGACCTCTGCGAGCGATCCGGGGGGCCTGCCTGCCCCTGATGCCTAAGCGAGGTGTCCGATACGCAGGGGCCGTGCAGACAGTTCCCAACGTCACGAGCACGCCCAGTGCACGCAGCGATGATTCAAGGTCGGGGGCGGCGAGACGGAATCCACCACTCGCACCACCGTGCACTCCCGTGGCGGCACGCAAACAGTCACGTGACAGCAAACGCCCAACCCCCGCCCCCACTACCACCCTCTCACTCGGGGACGTGACCATAGTATGTGACCATGGTCACCATACCCTCGAATTTTCCATCCGAAGCCTCCTCCTCCCTCCCCCTCGCCAGACCAACACCCTAATTTCCCACATCCTTATATCCCACGCCCAGACTCGCATGTTGCACACCACGGAAATTTCCGTCAGAAATACTGCAAAAAGTTTCGTGGTATCTCAGTCACTCAGTGATTCAACCCGAAGGTTGGTTTTGATAGGTGAGAATAGAGCTCACCCCATACTAAGCCAATGGCGTGTGAAATTCACACATTCAGGGTAGGGGGGCCAGTTCCTTTCCCTGGGCCACATACGATTTCCTACGAAGTTCTAACACACAGAAAACAATCGCTAAGATTTTCAGAGTGCCCAGGAGTTGATCCCATGTCCCCCCGGTCTGTAGTGCTGCCTTTACCTAGGCCTCCACGGCCCCTCTATAGTAGATATATTTCACGCAGAATAACGATTTTAAAAATATTTAAAAAAACAAAGCATGTATGAAATAACATGCTGTTACTTGGGTTAACTTAAAGGCCTCTTGCCAACATGCACCTAATTAGGCCAAGGATAGACCCTGGGCCACCTGCGATTTCCTACGAAGTTCTGACACTCAGAAAATCTGAATCGCGATGATTTTAGATGGGGGTGCCCAGAAAGGCTCTTCCCCGGGATAATATATTCGTGGTATTTGTATAGTTATTGATACCTATGGCCAGTTTTGAACACCTTCCTTGCGGTCCTACTTTGCGGTCAATTTTACAGACGCCAGGAACACGTTATTAAATTTCAGTGCAGCAAATCATAAACCACAATATTCTCTAATACTTCATTAGAATTCGTAAGGATTTACATTGTAAACTTAAATTGTGCCTTTTGTACATGGAATATAAAGGCACAAATAATAAAGTGCTGTAGGCACTTTTTCTTTGAATTGATAAAAAAAATAATGACGTTTGCTTACCTTTATTCAGAGTTTTTTTTGTGTCGCCGAGAAATCTGGCGAATCTGATAGACATTCTTGAGCCAAATTAAAAAATTGCTAATCCTAAGACTCGTGGTAAAATATTCCTCATGAGTGTTTTCTGAAAGGTTTACCAGCTAAATTTCAACGAACACCACGTAGCACGCTAGAAGCAAAGAGAGAGGTGCAAAATATTTGCAATGACTTTTACCCCCATATTGCAGAGGGGATCGAGGACATTTTACGAGTTTTCCGAAAATTACGATACCGTTTCCAACTGTCTACATCTACACAACGGCCTGCAAGCCACCATAAACGTGTGGGGCAGGGGTCAATGACATTAGGTCATCATCATCATCACTATTTCAATCCTAGGATTGGTTTGCTGCAGCTCTCCATTCTGCCCTATTCTGTGTTGATTCCCTCACGCCCTGGTATGTTTTCTATTTCACGTCCTTCTTTATTTGCACTATATATTTGTCCCTTGGTCTTCCTTGCGGGACCTTCCCTTCAATCTTCCCTTCTATTATATTTCTTACTAATTGATTACATGACTACTCAAGGTATGTCCATTCCATCTGATTCTTCTTTGCCGTAGGGTTTTCCATATTGTCCTTTCTTCATCTGCTCTCCTGTACACCTCTTCGTTCCTCACTTTAATAGTCCATTTAATCTTCAGCATTCGCCTCCAGCACCATGTTTCGAAGGCTTCAATTCTTTTTTGGTCTATTTTTCCCGATGTTCCGTGCATCACATGTGTCACAGAGTGTCACGCTCCATACGAATGTTTTCATGAAAAGCTTCCTTGTTTGCCGCCGTAGGTTCTTTCAGCACAGTAGTTGTCTCTTCTTAATAAACTTCTCTTAGCTTGTGCTATTCTTCGCTTGATGTCCGTCGAGCTTCTTCCATCCCAAGTTATTGTGCTGCCGAGGCAGGTGAAGCTCTCCACTTGTTCCAATTTCACTCCTCGAATTGTGATATTTTCCCTAAGCTTCTCTCTTCCGCACACTAGGATTTTAGTTTTCTTCTAATTGATGCTCATATTATATTCTTGAAGTACTTGGTCCAACGTGGTCAGGGATGCTTGCATGTCCTCTCGACTTTCTGCTACAACTGCGATGTCATCAGCAAACCTTAGCATGTTTATTTCTACGCAATTCACCTTGATGCTCTTGATACCAATTTCCTCTGCGTATCTTATTGCTTCTTCCAGGTATATATTGAATAACGCTGGGGAGAGGTCGCATCCTTGTCTAACTCCTTTATTTATTTTGGCTTCTATCTCCCTTCCGTCTTTCATTCGTATTGAATTTTGCAAAAGATTATTTCGATCAAATTTGAATGTCAATGCTCCTGAAGTAGTGTAACATATTCACCTACGCCAACTATTTAGAGCAACGCTTTATGGAACCAATAAAGAGATGTGGAGCTTAAAACATGGAAAACCGTGAACGCTGAATGGGGGAAGAGACTGTACCGCTACTTGTTACTTCAGGGATGGTGAGCATTATGCATGGGGTTGGGATTCAAGCAAGCGAGAGTACACCCCCGGCAGCTCTGCTTGAGCGACAATCGTTGACAGTCTCTGTGCTTGAGGATGCACCAGCGTGCATCGAGAAAACCGCGAGAGGAGTGCAGGCGTGCGTGGGCCGTGAATCCGTGGGCGGGGGCGTGCATTGGCCGTCACTTTCGAGACCGCCGAGCAGAGGAAGCACACCACGTCGAATGTCACTTCCTCACTCCCCCCCACCTCCGCTCGCACCGCGTTCCTCCGCTCCCCCCACCCCATCCATCTTCAACGGAGAATGCTGAGAAAGAGAGCCAAATTGATAGGAGGAATTCTAGGGGGAAATAGACGAAATATAAAGTTCCTGAATTGTTAAAATATGTCATGGTCAAATTTTTCTAGCATTTGTGGTAGGTTTTGATGAAACATCCCATTCTTAACTGAATAGTATTTCCTGAACGGTGCCGTCACTTCACTATTTCTGTCTTCGCCTACATCTACATAATAACCTGCAAACTACCATAAAAGTGTGTGGCAGGGGGTGAATGACACCACACCTGCATTACATATCATGCACGAAATGGACCAGTAATCATATTCTAGCCTAAACTTCATAATTGCAACTAGATAAAAATAGCAAGAATGCAAAAACATGCTGTTAGTTGGGTTAGCTTAAAGTTATTATGCCAACATGCAACTACCTATGATATCCAATGATACACTCGTATTTATTTATTATTTAAATGAAGAAGTCCTAGGAAGAGTGGAAGAAGAGAGAAGTCTACTGCAAACTATAAAAAGAAGACGGGACAACTTAATCGGCCACATGTTAAGACACGATGGTCTGATGAAGAAAATCGTCAAAGGAAAAGTGAACGGGAAGAATGGAAAAGACAGGTCTCGTATGAGTTACATAGAACAGGTCGTAAAGGACGTGAAAGAGAGGAACTACGTTGGTATGAAGAGGTTGGCCGATAGAAGAATCGAGTGGAGGCCTGCGTCAAACCAATCCTAGGATTGTTGACCCTTGATGATGATGGATATATTTAAAGTTATTCATATCCCTAATTTTACGAGGAAAGGAGGACATTTTTAATCTGTCAGTACCGCAATCATTTTCTCTAATTTTATGTTTATGATCCAGCCAACATGTAGTAAATTGGAGTTCGCAAATTATTTTCATCTTCATCGGTGAAAATGTTATCTTGGAATTTATTTAAGAGATTTTCTAAATTTCAACCTATGATCTGACCATTTTAGTTCATTTCATTTACTGGTTACTCTAATTCAGGTATCATGTCGTCCTTTTACAAATATTGCCGACCTTCGCTGCACACGTCAAAGTCCATTCTTTTGGCCTATCGAATGCCTCCAACCTCAATTATGAATACGTCCTACCCCTTTGTATAGTTCAGAATACCTTCACCGATCTCACTTTTCCTCGTTTACCCAGAATTCTGTCGTAAGCAATACACCACCTTCAGCACCCAACTATCTTAGACTTCACCCACTCCCTCCAAATATTTTTTTTCTTTATCCACTTACGCTCAACACGTCCTCCACATCTCAAAACCTCCTATCTACTAGATAGTACTACTTTTTAGTACTATCATCATCATCTCTCCCTAGAGTCTATGAATCGAATACACTCAATGTCACGCAACTCTCCCATCCACGTAGGTTAAGGTCCGATCGTTACGGCATTATGCGATCACTACTCGGCAATGTATTAAGATGTGCTCGGGAGACGTTAACAATATGTCTGAAATTACCACGCAATAGCTTACATATTTACTATATTAAACCTATACAAAACATATCTGGGGTTAATAAAATTATAACTACTTCATGAGGACGAAAAATTAAATCTCCAATCAGATGGAAGATGAAGACGATTTCTGCTTCAATAATTGCAAAGTCATCGAACACCAACACTAACTCAAATTCTGCCACAGACCTTAGAGGTGATTGGCAGGGTAATCTGTTGTTGAGATTACCCTGTAACGAGGTAACCTGTATTACCAGATACCTGATTACAGGTAACCTGTTGCATTGCTAAATGCAGATGCAGATAAAGAGATTGAAAGTTTTGTACAGCAGATTCCCGGAGACTGTATTCCATGTATTCCTCAGCCTTAATAAAAATATAATATAATACACAATATAATTTATTGCCTCCGTTTGGTAGGATGTTTGGATGTTTTACAATATATTTTAAACATTAAAGGTAAGTATAGGTTCCCCAAATATAAAATCTTTGAGGGGGAATACAAAAAGTTGAGTGCAAAAGTTCGGTGAAAATGTTAAGGCTTTCAATACTATGCACAGTGTTGAGATTAGTGCTACACAACAAAACTTAATTTTTACCCAAAGGTTTCTGGTTAACGGAAATTATTTCATGAGCATTTGTAAATATTATTTCGTTACCATCCAATTCAATCAGCATTTTTTTAAACCTGTGTTAGAAGGGATACTTTTTCGGAGTCTCATTGAGCGGAAATGCAGGAGAAGCAGACAGAGAGAAAGAGGTGAAGAGACAGAACGCCAGCCAGACGCCGCCGTACCAGACCGCCGCTGATTACCTATGCTAATTGCGTCCGTCGTGGCAGGCCTTACTGCTTCACGGCTACGCCCCCTAAAGGAACCGTACCCCCACGCTTGTCGGGGGTAACAATGAAATGCCGGCGCACATCCAATGGCAGCCTTCCTCGGAACCATGCTTGAGATGTGAGACGGACCCCGTGAGTGGAGATTCCACGGGGCGCCTTATTTTCACTAGTTATGCCCCACCTTGAAGATGCAGCCAATGTATGGGATCCGAATGAATTAATTACGTTTGGACAGAGAACTAGACAATGTGCAGCGTAGAGCAGCTATGTTTGTTGAAATGAATTACGGTAGGTTTAGAAGTGTATCAGAATTAATAGAAGAATTTGGTTGGGAATCATTATTAGATCGTAGTTTAAAGTATAGATTAAAGCCATTACAGAAATTTATATTTTGGATAGCTATACTGAAGATGTTACACATATATTATAAAAAGGGGAATTATGTTAGATTCGACCAGATGAATAAGGTTAGAGAGATAGATTATCGTATTGATAGATTCAAAATGTCATTTTTCCCCCGTACTATAAGAGAAAACAAGAGGCAAAATAGCAAAGGATAGGCAGGTGAAATACTCGTATTGTTCATCTACATCTACGTAATACCCTGCGATCCACCACGAGGGTGTATGGCAGGGGGTTTGTTATTAGTAGTTGGTAGTGCATGGTGCATGTATTAACATTACTAACCCATGCAAGGTAGGATTATAATATATTTAGAAAAATGCCATTATAACCCGTTATCCCTTAATTACTACGTAGACACTAACTATATAGCTGCATGTGACCCTATTATTTAATGTTTCCTTGTAGTAGACTAGTTGCATGACAAAAGTGTAGGTTTGGTAATATTCACCCCCTTGCAACACAACCACGCGGTGGCTTGCAGAGTATTGCGCAGATGTAGATGTAGCTTTCCTAATTGAGTGGCGAGGGGGCACATACGTTGGCTGTTAATCGGCGGAAGTCGCTCCGGAACCTCGTACAATCAGACCCTCAGGGAGGTTGTAACCCCGGACACGCCTTGCGGTGTATACTCAAGCAAGCACAATACACTACATACGGAGAATTAATTACGGCTGTCCTTCGCTCTCACTTTCAACGTCGGAGCGATGCATGCGGGCGCTTGACCTTGGTAAGATGACGGTGGTAGGAAGAGGAATGGGGATGATTAGCAGCTAAATCGAGCCGATACGAATTAGAACAGTTTGCGCATACCATATTACCTATCAAGTATTTTTCTTTATTTGTCAATCAGCGAAATAGATCCACAGTACACACACTTAAAAGTGAAAAAGGAATTAGGGTCACCAGCAGTTTATAAAAAGTCAATTCTTTAAAAAACTTCTTCCGAAACGTATTCAACATTGTCACACAACACAGTCGAACCACCGCCGAACACTTTCAGTGTACAATCACAAAAGATTTATGGTGGGGAAGACACATCCGGTATATTAGCGGCCGAGCCAAAAGAAAGCTAACATTTATGGAAAGAGTACTCGGAAAAAGTGAAGAGAAGACAAATGAGCGATGTTACTTTTCACTAGTTAATCCCTAACTTAAATATGCAGCCAGTATATGGGATCCGAATCAATTACGTTTGAACAGAGAGCTAGACAATGTGCAGCGTAGACCAGCTATGTTTGTTGAAAGGAATTACGGTAGGTTAAGTAGCGTTTGAGAATTAATAAAAGAATTAGGGTGGGAATCATTATCAGAGCGTAGGTTAAAGTACAGAGTGAATCTATCAGAGAAATTTCAATCGGATAGCTTTACTGAAGATGTTAGGCACATATTAAAAAAACCAGCGTATTATGCTAGATTCAACCAGATAAATAAGATTAGAGAGATAGATTGTTGTACTGATAGATTCTGATTATTGATATTTATTATTGATATTTATATATTGAATTACTGATAGATTAGAATTAATAGAAGAATTAGGTTGGGAATCATTATCAGATCGTAGGTTAAAGTACAGATTAAACCCGTTACAGAAATTTATATTTCGGATAGCTATACTGAAGATGTTACGTATATATACTAAAAAAATAGCGTACCTATTATGTTAGATTGGACCAGATAAATAACATTATAGAGATAGATTGTCGTACCTACTGATAGATTCAACATGTCATTATTCCCACGCACTATAAGAGAACACAATAGGCAGAATAACAAAGGGACAGGTAGGTGAAATATTGCTAGAGTAGTTTGTAGTGCATAATGCATGTATTAAAAATACTAACCCATATATGGTAGGGAAATTCAGACAAAAAATATTTAGATTAATTCCATTATGACCAAAAACCCCTTAATTACTAAGAAGATACTAACCATCTAGCTGTATGTGACCCTATTATGTAGCATGTTTCCATGTAGCAGCCTAGTTTCATGGCACTACAGCATGTTTGGTGATCTTCACCCCCTGCCACACACCATAACCACCCCTAATCCCCACACATTTTATTTCACGGGAAACTATTATGTATCACAATATTGTCAGATAAATTTTTCATTCAATATTCCAACATGCTTATATTTTTGGAGGCGACGATAGCTTGAACATTAATTTTTCCGGATAGGGGAATGACAGTACCTAGTGATTTTAATTTTAATAAGAAAATTCAAGCAAAATTATAATAGGGACTGAGGCCTCCAAATCAGCCACACGTAGGACCCTGCTTTGGATCTTAATACAAATGCTATGGCTACTGCTTCCACTCCCCAGAAGTATCGAGCAGCCTTCCTTTGCGCTTTCTCCACTTTTTTAATCAAACCCCTCTCATGCGGATCCCATGCCTTCCCATCCTTTTCCCTCCATGAAACCACTATATAAACTCCACCAACTCGACAGCTATTTCATTCCCTTTGATGAAGTGACCAGCAATGGCCACGAAACGTCAGGTATTTTTTCTTTTTTCTTGTAAGACCTTATTTGGAATATGCTGCCAGCGTATGGGATCCCTACGAAATCGGTCTAAATAATGAACTCGAACGTGTGCAGCGAAGATCGGCAAGATTTGTTAAGGGACAGTTCGAAAACCTTATTAGCGGTACCAGTCTATTAAATGAATTAAATTGGGATTCATTGTCAGCAACCCCAACTTACTAAGGTAGATTGGACTATAATAAAAAAATTAGAGAAATTGATTGCCGAACTGCCAGATTCAAAATGTTATTTTTCCTCGTACAATTTGGGATATGAATAACGGTAAATATATCCAGTACGTGGGTAGCGATGGATAACATTGGTAGCTGCATGTTGGTATAAGGACTTGAAGCTAACCCAACTAACAGCATGTTTTTGCACGTTTGCTTTACTATTTTTATCTTTTTAAATAGTGAATTTTAGTAAACAATATCGATTCAGGCGAGATGTGGTGGAAACGTTCCATATTAAAGGAAAGATAATGCAATTTTCCACAAGTAAACAATTTTTATTCCGACTAGTTTCGGTGTACTACACCATTTTCAAGTGAAGTATTGAAAATGGTGTAGTACACCGAAACTAGGCGGAATAAAAATTGTTTACTTGTGGAAAATTGCATTATCTTTCCTTTAATAGTGAATTTTAGAGTAATATATTAATATTAATCCTATTTTATGCATGATATGCAGTGCATGTTTGGTGATAATTCACCCCCTGCCACACACCTTTATGGTGGCTTGCAGGGTATTATGTAGATGTAGATGTATCACACCTGGTAATAGTACGCGTGGTACACTTGAACAACAAATATATACATCTGGTGGTAATGGTCAAAATTTCACTTTACTTATGAATACGATAAAAAAATATAAATTCCCGTTACCATTTACAATTTGTGAGACGAAGTCTCTTTTTGAAATCCTTTTGACTTTTCTGGAAAATGTTTAAGACTTCTGCAGGTTAACTCATTACACTCCTCTGTCGTTCTGTTTGCGATGGAAAACTTTCCTGAATCTGTTCTTCGTTGCCGAGCCCTTATTTTAAAGCTACGGGGTCTTTTCCCTATTTGGAATGGCTCGAGCAGCCTTTTCCTGATATCCTCCCATCCCATTTCCTTTCTGTGCGCCTTGTACAGATTCCCTACCCTAAACGCTTTCCGCCTTTTCTCAAGGCTTTTCCAGCTCAAACATTTCAGCATACCATTCACGCTGTCGCCTCTCTCATGTCTATCTGAGAAGTATCGAGCAGCTTTTCTTTGCACTTTCTCCACTTTTATAATCAAACTCCTCTCATGAAGATCCCATGCGCATGTAGCGAACTCCAATATTGGTCGCACCTACGTATTGTACGCCATTTCCTTAAGTTCCATCGACGATTTCTTTAGGTTCCGCACGATGAAATGTAATGCTTTGAAACCTTTCCCCGTAATTTTTTGTACATGTTGTTTCCAAAGTAACTCTTTATTCAAAATCATATCTGAATACTTGAGCGTATCATCGGGCACAACCCTATCCCTGATGCTATACTCAAAGGCATCGGTATCTATCTCCCTTCTACGCCTCGAAAATGAGATAGCGCAGCATTTACCAACGTTAAGTACCATGTTAACTTACTCCATTCCGATATTTTGTTTAAGTAGTCTTGAAGACTTTTTTGATCAATTTTCTTTCAATGCTACTAACTTCCCGGTACGCAATACAGTCATCCGCAAAAAGTTTGATTATTGTATTCGTTTGTTTTTTTCAGGAAGATCTTTGATGAAGGTAAGGAATAGCAGAGGTCTCAATTTACTGCTCTGGGGCACACCTGATGTAAAGGAAGCCCAGTAAGAGAGACTTTCACCTACCTTAACACTCTGTTTTCTGTTCGTGAAGAAGTCTTTAACCCAAAGAACTATTCTATTGTCAATGTCCATTCTAATTTATTTCTCTATAAGCTTATCATGAGGAACCACGACGAACGCTTTGGATAAGTCTAAAGTGACGGCATCCACCACACTATCCAACGTATTGGGCAAGGATTTGTACCAATGCTGTCAGCTGTGCTTCACTGACAGTCACTTCACTTTCACTGAGGACAGGAGTTTCCAGTCCTAAAACCATGCTGATTATTAACTAGCAAGTTAGATTCCGCCCAGAAATTTCTAATATAATTGGCTATTAATCTCTCCATAGTTTTAATGTTACAGAAGATTGGCTAACTGGTCTGAAATTAAACAACTGTGACAGAAAATATAATTTTATCCTTAAAATATGCCTTCCAAATGTTGGCAAAAAGTTTTGATAGTAAATTAGAAGGCCAAAATTGAGAAGACCGTCTTGAACAATTGCACAAAATAATCCGATGAAATTTCTTTTTGCGAAAGGTTAATCATCATGGGACCGAAAACTAAACATATATTCCATAGAAATGCATCGAAAATACATCTTTGTCTCTTGATAAAAAGGGCTAAACTTATTTGAAACCAATTTAAGAAAATTATTTACGAAATAAAGTGATAGAATATGAGAAATTGACGGTAAGCAACAATTTTTCTAACGCAAGGGAATAGAATTTATCAGATGCAAGGCGAAAAAGTCTTTAATCTTTTAAAAAATACATATGGTTTAACCACTGCATTATATCATAATTTTATCTAAGTAGCGATTAAGATTACACGATCGAAATATTAAATAAATCATTTCACTTTCAAAGTAAATATTTCCATTTTCATCAAATATCATGTTATGGCAATTGAAGTTAATGAATATAAACGTTCGATGAAGCAATAGAACTAATAGTAAGAGATAAGCCGATGTCTATAAACTCGGGAATAACCATTAAAAGTGAGCATTGTGGCATGAAGCAATCCATTATTGCGAAAGCATCATCGCTGACGGTGGCGCAAGAAATGACACACACATTATACGCGTCATGCATAAGTCAGGCAGAGACGAAAAGGAAAACATCCCTTTGCAATAGATTCACGCCCTCTTCATTTTCCCGCATTTATTCGTCCAAATGATGAATTCACGCTAGACCCTGTGGATGTAAATGTGTTCCATTTTAGACTGAGTATGCATCGCGATCAAGGTTCCACTTTCATTCAGCAGTGAAAGATCAAGCGTCACCTTCACATCAAAAACAAAAGAATCCGTAGATTGCGTTCCCTCCGCAAATCCATTTTTGCAGCGCGTCAAACCTATTGTTCAAGATTTTATGGTAATTTTCTTACGAGGTCGACATTACCTGCAAATGGAATGGAAGTCTCCGAAAGGCTGGAAATTTATATTCTGCCTTCACGTCTCAAGATTCGAAAGTTGAAAAGAGAAGTACGTTTCGGGTATGGCCATTCAAATATTCAACTCTTACCTAATGACTGGTAAGAATGTAAGAGGTCAGAGAATCAGTGACACCAAAAACCAAAAGGATTTACGGAAAATAACCAAATTTTTAAGCATTAAAAATTTTAAAATACTTGGCGGATTTTGACAAATTCAAGGAAAAGTTAAAAATTACATGTTCGATCAAACAATCATACATTTGCATTAAAGGTTGGATAGAATATAAAATTTCACTATAAAATAGCGAATTCATTACCTTACATTACGGCCAACTCAATATTGGACTTATCTTTTCAAGATTTGACGTCCTGAGACTTTTCAAATTTTGTAATCCGAGTTTTCCAAGCCAAAAATACTATTTATGTACAATTATTTGTGCAATTGAAAGGGTTTTACTTCTGGTTTCATTCAAAACAGTCCTGACTCTGTGTGTGGTTGCAGAAAAGGGTTATTGCGTGAGTAACTGACGCCTTAGCGTAAATAAAAAAAATATTTCAAGACACAGCATAGTGTCTTGTCGGGCGAGCTTTGTGCTGGGCACAACCTGTTCATTTAGGGACAATGGTCCTGTTGTTGCTTGGCGCGTAAACAATCGATTTTTAGCGCAATTCCTGTATTTATTAGCGCAACGGATAATACCACATATACTTACTGACCATGACATACGAAAAATATTGCAGAAAAAATGGTAGTAGCCATACAAAGCAACGAGAAGACAAAAATGCTCATAAGTTATTAACAAACTTATCGCGGCACATGAAAATAAAATTGGAGTATTAACGTTTGCATGGTCCCCAAAGGTAGGCGTGGGCACAAGAGAAGCTTTTTTCTGTTTTATCGCACCCTTCCATAAGAAGCATCCTTAAGGATGTTCCACGGTGACTCCCCGATTCAAAATCCCGTAAAAGAGCTATGTTATCTGATAAATAAATACCGATCCAGAAAACACTATACGGAAAATCATCCATAGGGTGATAACGCATACGCAATACTTGTATGAGTATGCTACTTCAGAGCGCGTTGTAGTTGCTTTCTATTTTTTACTAGCTTTTTTAACTCATTTTGACTCTGGAACATGACTGACGTGTTGTTGCCATGTTTAATTTATAAAGTGAGAAGACATGCTCAATCCCACTAATACATATTCTAATATAGGTTAAATATTTTCTTACTTAGTTTCAAACTCTTCCCTTGCAAATACAACTCTTTGTTTTGAATTTTATTAATGTTGATATTTTTGAAAACTGTTTGGCAAAAATGGCGCTGCTACCATTTGGAAGCATTGGTATTAATCACACCATGTCAATAACCAATGAAATATTTCAATTACATAAAAAAATATAAGAAAGACCTTAGTAAGGTATATTCCTTAATTAAGTTAGTAAATAGGCTTGTAAGCACGTTCCGTCACAAGGACCGTTGCCAATGATAACAACATACTGCAGCGCCACTCACATGAAACTAAGGCTTTTCTGCCTTTTTTCGAGCGAACATTTATTAATATCAATTAAACAAGTGTAGTAAGGTGAGGACTTTTTTACAATGCTAAATTCAACATAAAATTGCGCATCTTATATTAGTTTATCGTCAAAACGACATTTCTCTTTACATTACTAATCTGCAAATTTTACTGCAAGAGCTCTGCCGTATGACCACATATAAAATTGCTGATTTTCAATGTCTTTTCCTTCAAATATATGATGGAAAGGCCTCAATATTTTATCGCCAATCGAATGAAGGACCAAAATATTGTGTGTCCTGAAATTTTCACAAAAATGACACCTACTTCATGATTCGGTGGAGCCTCCTTAAGTCCATATTCTATAGGAAGATTACTCAAGTATGTAAACGCAAAATAAAAAAAGAACTATGAATAGTATCAATGACCCCGCTCCGCTGCCCCAGTTCCCAACGGGACAACACGTGACATACAAACTGCGTTCACTCTCATCCCTTAACGGAGAAGTGGGTGCAGAATATTTAGCATTATAGGAGCCTTTCCTTCACCAACCATCCCCGTGGTTCGACAGCCTGAAGCGACGGAATCAAGCCTCCCGGCGACATTTAAATATGGGAAGTGTTTCCTTCCTCCCCTATCACTCGGGGCTAGACTTAATGACGCCGGCAGCGACGAGGGGAAGGAAGGGGGAGGGGGTGGGAGGAAGTGGAGGCAGAAACAAAAGAAGGCTTCGTCGGCGGTCACCAGGTGACGAGGAAGGTGAGAGAGGCCATGGCATCTGGGAGACAGAGGCGCCAGGGAAATGGGGCGGGGACATGGTGGGAGCATGTCAGCAGATTTAAGACGGAAAGGTCGATTTTCGGAGGGCATCCTCTCCAGACCGGGTAACCAGATGCCATTCGTCAGTGCTGCAAAAGTCCAAGGAACGTTTGAAGTTACAAATCTGCGACCTAAAACCGGATAATACCCTGAAAGCCCCCGGCTTTCTGATAACACGACACATTTTTTCCGGCAATACCGAGCATAAAAATGTTCTCCCAGCAGATCTGGGTTTAAAAAAAAACTCAACACCTGGATCTTGATGGCGTTTTGGTAGAGTGGAACACAAATATGTCAAACCCCTGGAAACTGCTAATAGTGAGTAGAATTAGGATTTGAGGCGCTCCAACTGGAGCTAAGGTCGCATCGTACACTGTGACCTAATCCTTAGACTAATCCTATGCCTAATATCAATGCAATTAAAACCTTGATGCCCGAGTGGGTATAAGAACTCGAGAGTTTAAAGTCACCAGGTAAGTCACGTTTCTCCCATTTTATTACGGTGGGCGGTCTAGACACTACTTGAATGCTTCTTCCATTGTCACGGCATTCCTAGTACCTAACCATCACTAATATACCATTCTGCTTTATAATTCCCAAACCCGTTTGTAACATATTACGTAGCTCACGTCCATCGAATATTCACTGCTCTCCACTCGCTTTTCATCTACATCTACATACTACCCTGCAAGCCACCATAAAGGTGTGTGGCAGGGGGTGAATTCTCACCAAACATGCACTACATATCATGCATAAAAAAGGTTTAGTATTTATATACTGTTCTAAACTACACTATTTAAAAAAAGATAAAAATAGCAAGGCAAACATGCAAAAACATGCTGTTAGTTGGGTTAGCTTCATGCAGCTACCAATGTTATCCATTGCTACGCTCGTACTGGATATATTTACCGTTATTCATATCCCTCCTAGTACATACGAGGAAAAAAGGACATTTTGAATCTGTCGATTCCGTAGGGATCCCATACACTGGCATCATATTCCAAATGAGGTCTTACAAGGGAAAAGTAGCTGATTTCTCGTACATGATCGCCACATTTACTCAGTACTCTTTTGACGAATCCCAGTTTACTATTCGCTTGACCCATTATTTCACGTATGTGTTTACCCCAGGAAAGAACATGTGTCAGTCTTATTACAAGAATTTTAATGGATTCCACGTTTGTTAATTCATTATTACTTATTTTGTAAGTGCTAGGAGAAGAGAGCTATTATTCTTTTTCCAAAAATTCATTACAAGTTATTTTTTAAAGTTTAATTCTGTCACGTATCACACTAATTTTGAGGTGCCTAGCAGTGTATACTATGAATGGAATGGAAATCTCAATCCTACAAAGTCCTACCTCACTGTCCTACCCAGAATTCTCAAGAGGTGAGAACTTCCAATTAAGAGCGACGCCGCGCAAGGAGTTTAAGAGGCCAACTACAAGAAACCGAGGTCAATATTATATCGGGCTTGAGGAGGCATGGACATCCGGAGCTGGCGAATCAAGACCGGTACGCTAAGATCCAGGGAAAGGAAAAGGGGACCGGAAGAGTGGGATGACTGTACGCGTGGGAGAATCGTTCATCGGAACGGGTTAAAAGGCACGCCTTCATGAGATGACCTACAAGCGAACTTGATCGCTCTGAGGCGAAGCCAGTATCTTGGATAAAAAAAGGAAAGGGATCGTAAAGAAATAAAAAAAGGATGGGGAAAAACGATCATAACTCTCGGATTCCTCACGTCCAACCCCTTTCCTTCTCGAAACGCCACTCTGGCTCTTTTCACGTAAAAACACATTGCAAATGTTTCCCCCCGCGTCATCATGATCTCCGCTTACGTGGCTAAAAGTCTTTCGGGGGAAAACATCGCTCGAAAGATAAAAGAAATACGTACCAACAGTGCTTCCATTATCCTCTGACAAATAACCCGGACAGTTTTCTCGCCGTTGTCAAATTTTCTGTATATTCATCAACTTTCCTGCCTCCACCGCAAAGCTTAATAATCCGCTTGGATCGCAGGAAAGCTACTCAAATATCCCGTAACGAACAGAAAGCTACAGGAGGTATAATATTTTCAAATAAGCATTTATAAGCATTTAGAACGAGTTTAAAGGCCATTCCTTTAATCGGATCCGGCTAATTATGCAAACGGAAATAGTTTGAGATTCCTCTCATACGTGACTAAACAAAATAACTTATATTTTCACTCCTAACATGGATAGGAAATCCATCTAGGAGCTAAGGTTCAAAACAATATTAATGAATACATACGCTAGGCTTGTATTATTCACCTTATATCATGAAACTAGTGGGCAACTGACATTAAGTATTCATATACATTTTTAAAACGTTATACCAGGAAAATGAGTTAGGTACATAGAAGAGGTCGTAAAGGACGTGAAAGAGAGGAACTACGTTAATATGAAGAGGTTGGCCGATAAAAGAATCGAGTGGAGGGCTGCGTCAAACCAATCCTAGGATTGTTGACCCTTGATGATGATACTAGGAAAACAGACACTGGAAGAGGTGAAAGAGTTCTGTTACCTGGGAAGCAGAGTAACAAGTGATGGACGAAGCAAGAAAGAAAGAGTCAGTAGAATAGCCCAGGCAAAGAGGGCACTATATCAAAAGAAGAACCTACTTACAGCAGGAAATACAAGCTTAGAAGCATAGAAACAATTCATCAGAACGTATATCTGGAGCATGTTTCTTTACGGCAGTGAGGCATGGACGATGACAGCAGCGGAGATGAAAAGGGTGGAAGCTTTCGAAATATGGTGCTACCGAAGAATGATGAAGATTAAATGGATCGAACGAGTGACAAATGAAATAGATAAGAAGGGTGGAAGAAAAGGGAAGTCTGCTGAAAGCCATAAAAAGAAGACGGGACAACCTAATCGGCCATTTCTTAAGACACGATGGCCTGATGAAGACAATCGTCGAGGTAAAAGTGAATTGGAGGAATGGAAAAGGCAGGCCTCGTATGAGTTATATATAACAGGTCATACAGGACGTGAAAGAGAGGAACTACGTTAGTATGAAGAGGTTGGCCGATAGAAGAATCGAGTGGAGGGCTGCGTCAAACCAATCCTAGGATTGTTAAGCCATGATGATGATGATGCATTTTTAACCAGATGTCATCTGAAGGTAACTGAAAATGAAGCCAATGAAATTGCATGCAATAAGAAGTAGAGGACAAGATCAATGCTAAACCCGGGCAACAAAAGCTTTAAGAAATTGAAGAGATTGTGAAAGACAAATGAACAGAAATGTTTGATTCAAGATAAAAATAGTGAGTATAATGGACTAGGAGAAGAGAGTATTAAATTAAATTAAAAAAGCCTCATTTTTTTAAGCTAAATATCACATTTTTTACGGCTGGTGACCATCACCCCCTGCCATTCGTCCTTGTGGTGATTAAAAAAGTGCCATTTAGAAGTACTTAGAATCAAGAGGAGCTAAAAAAAGAATCGATTGAAGAGCTGTGTGAAATCAGTCTCAGGAGTGACTGTTCGTGAAGGTGAAAAAATTAGGTTTGGTAACCACGAATACTTATGACTCCATAAATTATGATCACCACAAAAGAATGTTTACATCTGGTCTAGCAAAATACCATTTTTGAAATATTGCAAAAAAAATTTTAGTGAAACATTCAACATGCACAAAAGAACGAAGAGGACGAGTGAGTGACCTAATTCCATGTACCACTGTCCTCGCCTAATTACTAGCATCCGATGCAAAAATAATTATTCCATTAAAACTCATTCTACAGAGTTTTCAACGAACGGGGGACACACAACGTAAAACCACTGAAAGTTTGAAAAATATTTTGTTTAAACTGTGTTGACCGTCCGTCATTCCGTCGATTCATAACCGAGAATAGTGCCTCATCCTCCCTAAGCAAGCAACGGCAAAGAGTATCCTGTTTTTCCATCTTCTCCGGAAGCAAAATGGATTCACTAAAGCATCGTAAACACATCTATTTATAACCAAAAGCTGAATGCAGATCAAACAAAATTACCATAACAAGGCTAACTGAAAACTTTGAGATAGCAAACTTGAAACAAGAAGAAAGATTCTCTTCAGTAGGTGGTGTGAATGGTTTCAAGCTTCTTAACTAATTACCTCTAAGGAGGAGGGTACTTAAAGTTTACTGATATTGACCATGAAAGGCAACCAGTATGTCGGAACAGCCGTTCAGACGCCAATTGAACTTTCAATTTTCTACCCGGCAAATATTTAAAATGGTTTATGAATGCGTTTATGATTAAAATGCAACGATTTAAATTATGAATATACGTGCATAGACGTAAATTAAAACCCCTCATCGTCACCTGACGATGTTGTAATACATTGAAACCCGGGTCGTAGTAAAGTTTATTTTTGTGGATTTGGCTCGTGTTTTTCTTTCTGTATGAAATAGTTTATTTCAAGATTGGTGGTTCCTCTCTATACTCTTCCACTTTCATTTACAACTCTTTTCCACTAAATACCATACAGCCTTCCATGGGCCTTAATAACATCATGTTTACATTACATACATCTTCGGGATACCTATTACATGCTGGTTTGATGGGGAGTTGCAATTCATGGTTATTAATTATAATATTAGTTCATTATTGACCCTTTATTAGTCTCTTAGTGATACCTTTACATCTGGAGAATGTCTATAGGTCTATGTGAGGAAACATTTCATTAGAAAACATACATCTGGAAGATGCTACTACATTGCAGCGAAGCAAAGACGATAACAGCAGGAGAGAAGTCAAATCTGGAAGCATTTGAAATGTAGTGCTATCGAAGAATGATGAAGATAAAATGGATCGACCGAGTGAAAAACGAAGAAGTCTTAAGAAGAGTGGGAGACAAGAGATGTCTACTGAAAACCCTCAAAAGAAGACGGGACTACTATAATCGGCCATATCTTAAGACAAGATGGCCAGATGAATACAATCGTCGTGGAAAAAATTAACGGGAAGAATGGATAAGGCAGGTCTCGTATGAGTTTGGAACAAGTTGTGAAGGATGTAAAAGCGAATAATTACGTTAATATGAAGAGGTTGGCGAATAGGAGAATCGAGTTTAGGGTTGCGTCAAATCAATCTTAGAATTGTTGGCCGATGATGATGAATATCCATTCCTCAAAAGCCTGGTGATTAATGCCGAGTAGTAGCTTTAAAGGAATACTTCCTGAGAAATAATTGTTATCAAGCATGAAAACGATGACGGCTCAAACAACAGCACATGCAACAAAGAGTGGCAGAGACTATAACACCGAGATACCATTGGGTGCTGCGTAGGCGGGGCGACAGAGGAAAGGGATATTCCAGTATAATGGCATGGAAGATGGAGGCAAAAGTGCACAACTGTGTTTTTAAATATCTTTGAGCGTAATAGCTACAATAATGCCATAATTTCTGAAGTAAGCCCTTTGACATATGCCCATCCTAAAGTGAACTTCAACACATAAATTTAATAGTCTACACTTATTTTAACCGTGGTATGTGACAAACAAATGACACATCCCTGCTAGTAGGCCTCGCCACCACTTTTGCAGGGACTTTTACAAACGGCCCCTTCCCATTCTGATTATGCAAAGAATTAGCAGAGATAAAAGAAAAGTGTGGAAAGAGGAATATCTGGCTTGATCTACGCGTTCACCACGCCAAGTCTGTTCGTGCCTCACGTGGATACGCAGGCGCCATGGTCGTTAAAGAGGTAATATTTACTTCCCAGTGTCACAGACTGCAATATATTCCCCTCACAATGCACGAGGGAGACTTCGACTGGGCAGGTGTTCACACCGGATTCCAGTCACGACTTTAACTCGCGGGATCGGATGACTCGGAAGAATGCTTCCATAAAAATGCAGTGGAGGGGCCTCGGTACTTGCTTACTTGAAGCTGTTCTTGATATGCACCCGCATTATCGTCTCTGTGCGTTGTTCGTTCAACTTGAGGACCCGGCGGCGGAGGCATCAAACAATGGAACGAGGGAGACTTTGTTAACTCTCAAGATAAGCAATTTTTGAGGAAATTCACGTCGTATAACATTGATCCGTTACATTCTGAACTTTGAACCGCAATTTGGGCAAAGTAGTTCTCTCGAAAAATGACATAACGCTGAGGTCATCTGCGCCATGTAGGTGGGCTATCGAATGATAATAGAAATAAAAAAAAACGTACGGTGTGAGGGGTAACTGTATGAAATTTCTCCATGCAGGAAAAGGAAGAAACTGCGAATTTCAATAAAATTTTTATTGAAATTCTCAAAGTTTCTTTCCATTCCACGAGGATAGAAATGTTCAGGGTAAAAGAGAAGGGTGAGGGAAACCAGGTGTCAATATTTTCATTCTATTATCGGAAAGTGCTAAAGAGTCCACGGTTTAACGTCCCATTCGACAGTCGGAGTACTGGGCATAAATTCAAGTTCTTCCGTCGCTAAGAGTTTGCAAACGCTAACGTTAACGCATAATAAAACTCATTAGGTTTAGTGATGAATGTTGAGTACTCAGGAACGTCATTCATATCAACCAAATGAAAATTAAGCAGAATTCTATGGCCTAGTTACAAAGGGCACTGCGTTAAAAACAACCGCAGTTATGCGGTCGTAATGCAATAACATTGCTGAGTATAAACAAAAATGTTCTGTTGATATTTCTGTTGCTTAATAAATATTTCCCTATTGTAAAAGGTTCTAACATGATGCTATCGAAATCCGTAATACTTGGAATGCTTTTGTTTAATTGTTGAAGATAATCGAAATGTAAACGACTATCTTCGCATAAATTTATTTTTCTTATCTATATTAAAACAGACATACTGTGCAATACCCGCCAATAAAGTAAATATGGAGGGACGAATGGATGCTAATCTTTATCACTGAATGCCACTTAAGCATTAAACTTGCTAAGAGAAGCTTTCAATTTTAAAATATCCATTTTTTTAATATTGCTACGTATTTCACGCGGCAATACTGCACAAACGTATGTCGCATTCTTTATGTTTGCACAGCTACGCTTTACAATGCTTGTCAACTTACGGTACACACTATCAGTCATTTTATATTTGGCATACCATCAGATTAGTTGACATTTGGGCGAATGGGGAAAAAGCAAATGTATTTGGAGGAAAGGAAAATAGGTAACCATTCAAGCACCGCGATCACTCTACACTAGAGAAGTGCTTGTGAAAGAAACGAGATAGTTTAAGTAAGAAAAGAGCCATGCAGGAATATTTGTGTTCGCATTGTTTGCACAATGGAAATGTAAGAAATAAGTGTACATCATGGGCTAAGCAAAAGTCGAAGAATTAACATGAGCCGATTTATTGCACAGGTAATAGGATTTGAATTTGTGGAGGAAAATTCAGACGGTTACGCGCTATAACGTTGTTCTATGACTGTGGAAGCGGAATTCAGAAAATAAAAAGGTCTAAAGAATACGCACAAGAATATATGGACGTAGCAGACAAAAGAATAACTGCATGGACCTTTAAAATCTCTGTTTTGTGTTTGAGGCCTCCAGGGAGGAGATACGCATAACTTATCCACTTCGTTGAGATAACATCCAGAATTTGAAAACTAGTAAATAGAAACATTTCTCATGATGTTAATAGTGAATTCGACAACACTGTGAGCGTAGGTATTAGACGCGGATGTTTTCAATCTTATCTGCACTCAATCATAAACACTGAAAGTGAAGACCTGAAGGTTGGAAGTCACATAAGCTTCCCACTGTGAGTACAAAATGGTATTCGCTGTTGGCATAGTAAATCCAGCCAAGCCACTGAGTAATACCCTGAGAGTGAATGCCTCTCTTAATTCCATTCGCTCCTTATCTCTCGCTCGCATTTAATCCCTCACTAACATTACACAACCCTCAGCAATGCTGAATCACCCCTTGGGTCCTCAATGTCAGCACGCAAGCTGCCGGTGAGGGACAATTCTCGAAAGAGCACGATGTGAGATGACCAAGCAAATGTGAGTGACCCAGCTGCCACTTCCGGCGGAGGCACCGTTCCCCCCCGGAATATGGAAAAAAATCTGCTTTCATGTTTCCTCTCAGGGTAATCGCGAGCCTGAGCAAATAGCCAAACCCCTGGCATGATAAATACAGAATAAATCATATACAACCCAAGAAAAATTTTTGAATTTATACATTTTTCCCTTATAGGATAATTCATCATGTACAAGGTATAAAAAACAGTGTTCAACCCTCATCATCATTAGGCAGCAATCCTGTGATTGGCTTGACGCAGCTCTCCACTGAGTTCTTCTGTCAGCCAATCTCTTCATATTTACGTATTTCTTCTCTTTCAAGTCCTTAATTACTTGTTCGACATATCTCATACGAGGTCTTCTTTTGACATTCTTTCCATCCACTTGTCCTTCGACTTGTATTCATTAGTACATCAGGCATCATAATGTGGGCGATTAAGTTGTACTGTCTTCTTCTTAAGTTTTTCATGAGACTTCTATTTCCTCCAACTCTTCTTAAGAGGTCCTCGTTATTTACTCGGTCGATCCATCTAATTGTCAAATTATTCTGTATCACCACATTTCGAATGCTTCCACCCTTTTCTTCTCCGCTGCTGTCATCGTCCATGCCTCACCTGGAGGTCGACCCACCAACCCACGGTGGACACACTTGGTGGCTTCAAGCTCAGCCGCGAGTCTTCAACCCTCACGTTGGTTTTTGATAGATGAGTTTAGAGCTCACCCCACACTATGCCATTGGCGTGTGAAATTCACACAATCAGGATTGTGCGGTCAATTCCTATTACAGGGCCACCTGCGATTTCTTATGAACTTCTAACACGCAGGAAATAGAATCGCAAAATGTTTTAGTCTGGTGTATCCGTAAGCCTCTTCCTTGACTTTAACCCAGTACCTTCCAGTCTGTATCCTATCTATCTATCCACCACGACCTCCAGAACAAAACCGAATATCTCATCACAGTCTATAAACAAGAAAGTGAAATTTAGGGAAATATTTCCCTTAGTCAAAACTATCTTTCGTCGTTCATTCAGATATTCTTTCCCTACAACGAAGGAAGAAAATAACAGGCAAAATAAATAATAACGAGAGAAATTTGGTACTCCCAAGAGAGTTTACGGACTGAGGTGCAATTAAAAATATAGACAAGAAACAAGAGATGCACAATTAAAAGCAAATTCATGAAAAGGTACAGTACCCGATCTTCGGTGAGCCCAAAGATTTGGCCAAAATTTTTACGATGACATTTACCAGTAGGTATCCCATTTACCTGTATAAATAAATAAGAGGGCTTCTCATACGAGTAGTTAGCCAGCAGTGTTACATATTAGCAAGTAACTTAACACAAAACAAAAATTTCCACGACTGTAAATTGATGCAGGAAAAATATCTTCCTGAACCAGGTATCGAGCCACTCAATAAGTGTAATCAACTTCCGATCACCGCATGCGGGAATGCAGAACATAAGGGTCGCGGTAGGAGCCTTAAGTTATAAGCTTGCAATGGACTTATACTATGTTTAGAATGCGAAGAGTATCATGGCACGACAAGGAAAAAAAATAATTTGCAATCGAACGGGGCTCGTACGTGAATTGCATTATGAAATGAGCAATTTTTCATGCGCACAGGACATAAGAATGCATCATAAGGAAATTAAAATTCGTTCTAGATTGAAAACACAGACTCCGGGGCTAAGAAACCCTTGGCAGTGTATTGAAGTCACAGATATGAAGTTAACTAGAGAGCAAGGCTGCCGTCTGTTAGACCACATGCTATGATGTAACAATGAAGGGTGTTATCCAAACATTCATCAAGTTATCAGAAAGTAAACTGGTATTTATTATATGCCGTCACCATAAATTGTCTTGGTAGTCCCGTCAGACCTGGTTCCCACACACTCGTTACGCTATAGAGCCGGCCTTCAAATTCCACAATTGTAATATAATATCTGCAGTGCTCTTGACTTGGATTTATGCGCAATCCTCTCAGCTGCACTCTAACTACGACCTCACTCCAATAAGAAAACCAGAAAAATAGTACATTGATATCATTGACTTGTGAAAAAGTGTCTTAACCTTTTCATTCAAATAAAACAATGCAATCCACCTTTTATCAGCTCTTAACCCAACCTTGTCTAGACCCGAACAATCCTCCAATAAAAATCCACGTTTTAAGTAACACCATACTTTTTAGGAATCTAAAAATAATGTTGCAATTGCCAAGACACGCAGCACAGAATGCAAACACCACAGAAGTACCTTCATATTCCATCTTTAGTATACCTTTTGCTGGCGACTTTTTATAAAAAAATAGAGGAAAGAAAAAAGAAGAATCATTCAGAGATAACATTAGGTGGAAGCGATTACTATTATGAAGAGAGAAATAATAAATTGTACTTTTCACTGATATCCTACATTTCGTATATTTTTCTCAAACTTCAACCAGTTGCCTGTTCTGGTACGTCGTGATAATACGAGAGGGGTACATTGAAGTACATACATTTGGTCAGAGAAAGCCGTAAAAAACCCATAGGGCTCTCAATATGAAAAAAATAGATTATCTAAATAGGATTGGAGCAATAAGGAGAAGTACAAATGAACTTTGACTCTAAATTTACCACGTTCATTTCTGCAGTTCACACAACACACGAGACACACCGGGCTCGTCATCGGGCCGACCCGAATTTCAGTCCGGAGAAAAAACCAAGCCCATTCTTTACTCTATGTATAGCATAGAATCACGAAAAGAAATATAACGCGCTCACTTCAATGCATTACAATTCTTATTTAAATATGCTTCACATTTCACAGGTTTCCAAACAGAAACTTAAATCCATTAATTATAATGGTATTCGTAGAATAAGAGTAATCACTCCAGTAGGTTCCCGCTGTTCCGTTTGCACAAAGCTTTCGCTCAATATTTATCGCAATGCATCGTAATTTCTAACAATAAGATCGATCCCACTAAAAAGTAATCGGATTATGGATTTATAATGAAATCACCCACGAGCAACTATATGTAGGCTTTCGCAGCCATCTCCAAAAACTAGATCGTCAATTGTTTTCAGCCAGTTGCGCAACGACATATAGGTACACAATCAAATGAAAGTGTACAAAATATAAGGTTGAGACTGCGTTATTCAAACAAAAATTGAGCAAACACAGATAGTACAATAATTTCATCCTATTAATTTATTATTTGTTATCGCTTGCAGTATTTGAGGCGACAGCAGCGCCATATTATCGTCTGTTGGGTCTAAAACAGCATTTATTTACATTTTGCAGGTTCGATATACTGATACGATTTATTATGACATTGTCACTGGCCTGGTATTCCGAGCAAAATGCATTGATAAATATTTTCCTATATTTGTTAAGAGGTTGACATGAAGCTTCGCGCTCATACGGAACCCAAAAGTTAACACTGAAAAGTGAGGATGAAAATAGACCAGTTGCATCTAAAGCCCGTTTCACACGGTACTTGATCCAGAACAAGGTCGAGGATACTCGCTAGTATGCTAGCTTTCCAGTATCTTGTGAATAGAACTAGTATACTGGCTGGCAATCATGATCGCTTGTACACTCACTGAGCTACTGGATTTCCTACTTGATGCGGTACTAGTTTGCTACTAGACCCAGTAGGACACAGTGGCCATCTACCAATCACGTTCATGTGACAGACGCTGCGCAATATTCTCTTTTTTTAATTGTTATGGAATCATATAGAATAACGGCTTCATAGCAAGCACAAGGTCGATGATCTTGTGGAACCCCCCAGTAGGGTTCTAATCATTCTAGCTTCCGTCCTCAATATCAAGTAGCGGCTAGCACACTAGGTCTTGCGCTGGATCAAGTATCGTGTTAAACGGGCTTTAGGTGTATATGTGAAGACGGTAAGATGGGTCTAAACCAGCCCCCTGCAACTTCCCAAAAAAACTGGGCCCCTTAATGTCCGTTTACTTCCAGTACTGGCCGTCGAGCGCTAGTGGTACTCTCGTCCTACTTCTACAAGGGACCTTATGGGAAGGTCTCCTATTTATGTGCCGAGAAACGTATTGAGTATGATTTATGTTTTAATTCCTGCTCGCATCGAAGGAAAACCATAATTGCTGAAACAAACACCTGAATATTTACCGAATTTAGGAATCTTTTTTCCTGTCAGTGCTACTTACCAACATAACTTTACACAAATTAAGTACAATTTCTTTCCATCAAACATGTTAAATACCACCTGGTTCTGTTCCACAATTGTAAAAGTGTGGAATTTAATAAAGTTCCTCATTCAAAATGCATAAAGCTATAGTATTCCACACCGTGCCGCAAGTGACATTCTCAATTATTTTTCCAATATGAGACCGAAAGGGAAATACCAACCTCATGATACGTATAATCAACTATCGGCAACGTAACTTTGTGATGCACACTAATCGCGATGATAAAATTTGCGTAGTAATTTTCTACTTCTCTTCGATATCGCTTTCTTAAGTCTAATGTTCTGGAATCTTGACTACCTCTTACAATGATATTGTAACCCGTCAGGCCAGCAACATG
The DNA here is from genome assembly GCA_933228895.1 of Platycnemis pennipes. Classification (NCBI taxonomy): domain Eukaryota; kingdom Metazoa; phylum Arthropoda; class Insecta; order Odonata; family Platycnemididae; genus Platycnemis; species Platycnemis pennipes. The sequence continues at coordinate 116,947,091 of OW121854.1, read as the reverse complement.
AATAAAATAATTAAATAACAAAGTGTTTTTCCCCTCGTAACCTCATGATTACGATTTTGGCTCAGAAAAACCACATTCAGAGAGCACCTTAAAGTTTCTTTATGGATTTTCTCTTGAAGGCTGAATATTGGGTAGCAGAATTGAATAAATAAATATTAGTAAATCAAGCAGTTTGTGCATTGTTTCTCAAAAAAATTTACGTCATAGATAATTTGGACAGTTTTTTCTTCATTGAATATTCTATATTAGGCTCAGAATTACGTGTTTGCAAATTTCCTCATTCGCATGCTAACATAATAATGGATTATGAAGGCCATAACATCTTAACAATGTTTTGATCCAGAAAAAAAACAAGATTTTTTGAAGGATATCACTTATAGCAAGTTCAATTACATTTGCTTTCATATAATGTAAAATTAAAACGTGTTCCGCAGAACGTATGAAACGAAATAAATTTAAATGTTGGTGCAAAAGAGCGCCTTTAGTTTTTAGCTCAACTAATTTACCCACTGGTGCACCGAATTTGCCAGTGGCTTTAGAAATTCTGAGCGGAAAACTGCACAACGTGAATACTTAAACATTTGCTTTGAAACATAATTTGCGTGATAAATTATACATTGAACGACTTCAGGGAGCGCTTAGTTAATGATATCAATACGGTGGTAAAAAGTAAGTTCGTCTATTTTCCGATGATGCAGTAGTGTACAGGGAAATTCTATGATCAAACGATAAAGAATATTTAAATGATGACCTACAAGCAATAGAAAAATGGTGTGATATATGGGTTAGAATTAATTTTTTTTAAATGTGTAGTAATGAATTTTTGAATAAAGAATTGTTCTCCTCCTAGCATATACAAAATAAGTATTAATGAATTAACAAACGAGGAATCCATTAAATATCTTGGAATAAGACTAACACATGATCTTTCCTGGGGTAAACAATTACGTGAAATAATGGGTCAAACGAATCGTAAGCTGGGATTCGTCAAAAGAGTACTGGGTAAATGTGACGATCATGTACGAGAAATCAGCTACGATTCTCTTGTTAAACATCATTTAGAATATGCTGCCAATGTATGGATTTCTACGAAATCAGTCTAAATAATGAACTTGAACGTGTGCAACGAAGATCGGCAAGATTGTAAAGGGAGGGTACGATAACCTTATTAACGTAACCAGTCTATTAAATGAATTAAATTTGGAATCATTGTCAGATCGCAGGTTGAAATTTAGACAAAATCTCTTAAACAAATTCCAAGACCATATTTTTAGTGATAATGTTAAAAATATTTTGCGAACCCCAACTTACTATGGTAGACTGGACCATAATCACAAAATTAGTGAAATTGATAGCCGAACTGACGGATTAAAAATGTCCTTTTTTCCTCGTACAAATAGGGATACGAATAACGGTAAATATATCCAGTACGAGTGTAGCAATGGATAGCGTTGGTAGCTGCATGATGGTATAGGGACTTGAAGCTTACGCAACTAACAGCATGTTTTTGCATGTTAGCCTACCTATTTTTATCTTTTTTTAAATAGTGTAGTTTAGAACAGTATATAAATACTAATCCTTTTTTTATGCATGATATGTAGTGCATGTTTGGTGAGAATCCACCCCCTGCCATACACCTTCATGTTGGCTTGCAGGGTATTATGTAGATGTAGATATGATCAATGATGACTTCTTCCACATCTCATAACCCGTTTCCAGCCACAGCCCTCAGTTTTTCCTTGAGAGATTTCCTCAAGTCTTCTTTGTTTTTGTATATTTCTTTGATTTCATGCAGTGTAATCAAGAGATCCAAAAGCTTATCCTGAAGTATATATATATATACTTCAGGATAGGCCCTATACTACTATAATATCGAAGAGAAGTAGAAAATTACTACGCAAATTTTATCATCGCGATTAGTGTGCATCACAAAGTTACGTTGCCGATAGTTGATTATACGTATCATGAGGTTGGTATTTCCCTTTCGGTCTCATATTGGAAAAATAATTGAGAATGTCACTTGCGGCACGGTGTGGAATACTATAGCTTTATGCATTTTGAATGAGGAACTTTATTAAATTCCACACTTTTACAATTGTGGAACAGAACCAGGTGGTATTTAACATGTTTGATGGAAAGAAATTGTACTTAATTTGTGTAAAGTTATGTTGGTAAGTAGCACTGACAGGAAAAAAGATTCCTAAATTCGGTAAATATTCAGGTGTTTGTTTCAGCAATTATGGTTTTCCTTCGATGCGAGCAGGAATTAAAACATAAATCATACTCAATACGTTTCTCGGCACATAAATAGGAGACCTTCCCATAAGGTCCCTTGTAGAAGTAGGACGAGAGTACCACTAGCGCTCGACGGCCAGTACTGGAAGTAAACGGACATTAAGGGGCCAAATATTTTCTATTGACGGCATAGGAAGATGCAGGGGGCTGGTCTAAACCTACCATAAACCGTCGAGGACAATGGATTTGAATGAAACCCCGATAGAATGGGTTTCCCTAGAGGACAAATGATAATCTAAATCTCCATGACCCGATGATACAGTCTACTAACAACAATTTTTTTTAATGCAGTTAAAAGATAGGACAACTGAGGTCACTCAATTCCGCAATATTGAGAGCATTATCTCAAGCAAATCACTGCCCATCCTCTATCGAAGTCGTAATGCGCGCCGGTCTTCTTCTCGCTCCCGACGAGAGCTGCAACGAGACGCGCCATCTGCGAACAAAAGACTGATATCTATCAATGTGGACATCAATTGTCTTCCCGACGGCTCTCCCTACTCCTTGCCACTGTTCTCCGTGTCTCAGGCCTTCTTCGCGGCCGGAACCCAGTGTTGACTTACCTCGCCCGGTTATCGCTTCCCTCCGGGCTTCGAGGAAAGGGGGCTAACGCCCTTCGCCCTCGAACCGGAGCTATCTGGTTCTGAAAGCGCCCCGCTCGCTGGGAAGGAGGTTTGATCCGCGATTATGTGAACACTTATCTAGAGGTTGTACCACCGTTCTGTTAACGCTTATCACAATCACTTCCTCATCATGTGCAACAAATCCTAATTCTGTCATTAAACTAAGTAAAATAGTCTTGTTGTCACCGCCACTGACGCCATTTTTGGAGAAACCAAATGAAACACGGGCAAAAGGCTTATGGAATAAACAAAAAATCCTGCTCTAATTCATGGAGAGAGCTACCGTACTGTTGACATTTTAAATGGTGGATTTCTCTTATTGCGTGTTTATACGGTGATACTAATTTTATCAAATCCAAATAATTATCTGCATCTACGTAAATCCCAGGAAGCCACCATAAGAATATGTGACGAAGGGATTCATCTAATCATCAACACGGCCAGCACCGGTCATCAATCCTAAGATTAGTTTGACAGGTATTCTCCTATCGCCTATCCTTTTCATATTAATTCAAGTATTTTCTTCACTATCTTTCACTACTTGATCCGCGTATTTTAAGTGAGGCTTTCTCTTCGTATAAACTGTTCCCTTTATGACTGCCTTCATCAAACAAATATTCCTTAAATACGGACGATTGGGTTGTATCATCTTCTCATTAATGTTCTTATCAGACTTCCAATGTCTTCTACTCTTTTAAATAAGTATCCGTTTGTCACTCGGTCTATCCATTTCATCTTCGTCATTTTTCTGAAACACCGCTTTTGGAATGATTACCGTATTGAGTTTTCTGAGGCTGTTATCGTTCATAATACCCTGCCATAAAAAAGGATGCCTCAAACTTAAGTTCTCGCACAGAATTTATTTACTTTTAATCATATATTTTCATCCGTAGGTAGATTATTTTGTTGACATAATGTCTATTTTTTCTAGGCTATTCCACTGACTATTTCTTTCTTGTTTCTTCCATATCCTCAATATCTTCATTCCCTTGTTTAACATTCCTCTTGGGCACTTCTCTTCTACACACCATTACCAAAGTTTCATGTTTATTGACCTATAAGTGAAACGTAGCCAGGTAATTTCAATGTCAAGTAGAGCATTTATTTAATATTTTCTATATTTGCCATATCAGCTAGGTTCATGATGGCCCTCTAATAATAAAACTTCAATATAGAGCAGTCTAATTTCTCGCGGGATAACGTATTTTGCATGAGACATATATATCAAAATGTTTAATAATACCTCTTCTTTCGCCCCATTACGCGGAATGCATCATGAATATTTTCATTAATTTTACGAACTGCCATCTCGACTTGTGAGCCATTGACGATAAACGTTCACTCGGCTTCCCAAAGATAGATTCCCTGTCTCACATTTTTGTTCGCACAAAGCCTCACGTGCGCAGCTGTTATTTCCATGCTATTCTAGATAAAATAGCATGCATCAACATTCTCAGTCGACGCGATCAGCCCCCTGTATAGTTGAGTACACCTATATGGACGTAATATCCTGCGGGCCACCACGAGGGTATGTACTTATTCTATGAATAAAAAAACTTAGGCTAAACCATTTACATAAATTCAAACCTGATATTCTTGCAGATTGCGTTAGAAATATATTAAGAATCTGAGCATATTATGCTAGAATTGATCACATAAACTAAGTTGGAGAGATAGGTTGTCGTACGGATATATTTAAAATGTCATTTTTACCGTGTACCATAAGAGAATATAGTATAGCAAGGGATATGTAGGTGAAATATTGTAAAAGTAGTCTGTAGTGAATTATGGATGTTTAAGCATTACAAAGGAAACGCAATTAAATATATCTGGAGAAATACTTTCCCAACCTAATAAAACCTCTTCGTTACTATGTAAATACTAACCATCTAGTAGCACATTACTCGTATATTTAATGTTTCCATGTAGCATAGTAGCTTTTCGTAGCATGTAAATGTTGCAAGTGTGGTGATCTTCACTCCCTGCCACACACCCTCGCGGTGGCTTTCAGAGTAATACGTGGACATAGGTGAACCTGGAGAATACACAACGACTGGTGGAAAATAAGGGACTCATTTTCGTTAGCGAAACGGAGAGAGTACGTAAGTAAAGAGAGAGAGGAATGTGGGTACTCCCTGAAAACCACCAGTACATCCTCCAAGTATGCCGGCGATTCCGCGAAGAAAACAAAGAAGGGGACGGAAGTGAATATCTGGGGAGACAAAGATAACAATGTCCAGCGGGGGGGCCGGAAGAATCAGATGAAAGCGGTTTGGTCCGCTGTCACAAGCATTCTGTGCAAACAGCGGCGCGGATAGCGCGGCCGCTCGGCTCTTCCACGGTATCGCTCCGGAGGATGTTTGAGCTTGTGGAAGGACCCGATTCTCAAATTTCGATCTCGATTTCGTAAGACGCATTACTTCGTCTCGGGACGTAAAGAATGAGCGAAAGGTTGACACGGATGGAAGAATCGCGGAGATATCACGCGGAGACTGCATACATTTCCTGAGTGCCCTTAATATTGGGGCCACAGCGCGGTTTGGGATCAGGTGTCGTCAGATTTCGCAACGCTCAAGTCAAGACCCACCTCAGTTTGACGGATGCGGCTCACAGAGTTCAGCCGTAGAGAAAAGCCTTCAGAACACTTTTCCTTCTTTTCAAGAGGACCCACATTCATAAAACATCATGCCTCTGAACTTAAAGAGGCAACGGGGAGCATTGCTGTCCATAATTGCCAACTTCTAGTATTAGCAAAAAAAAACATGAAAAGCAGAATAAAACATAAGTTTTACACAATTACAATTTGTTTGCGGTAACATTTTCCATAATATATAATGGGAAATGACGTTAATGAAGGTCAATCCTACCCCATTTATGTATTTTTAAGTAACCTGGACTGGAAGAAAATAATCGATCACCAGAGTCATCACAAATTTTTCTCGGCCATTCAATATGGCCCAGTAAGATGAAATTCTTAAGAATGAGCAAGGTTGGTTACTATATGATATTTGTAATGCCAACTTTTTAAATCCCTGAAAAACTTTAACTCTTTGAAATGGGTATGATGTGTTCAAGATTATTGATTTAATTACATTAAAAGCGCTTTAATAAAAGTAAACAAGGAAGAATTTTTGCATGGAATACAGAATTGCAATAAGCAACCACAATCCAAAGTAAAAATAATGAAAATTTTTAAATTGGCACTAATGAATGGATGAGTAGTTTAAGCATACGACAATGAAATTTTAGGGTCTATTTCATCAGCCAACGTTTGAATCAATAAAGGAGAACTAAAATCAGTCAATAATTTCGTCACAGCCATACTATGACCCGTTGAGCCAACAACAATAACTCAAGCGCGAGAAAAATACATACGACAAGAAGTGTGACTCTATGGAAGACAAATATTAGAGATAGTAACCGTCTACGGCATTGTTTGGGAGGTATTTCAAATAAAGATTACGAGACCTTATACGTTCGGGTCTTTCTCTTCTACTGAAACGTGAACGCGAAGCAGACCCCAAAATATTTCAGTCAAACGAGTCGATGCTTTGGGAAAATAGACCATGCAAACGTTTATACTGCCACGTGATTTCAGCGGAATTTGAACACAATGGATTTACTCCAAGGTTGCGGAATTCGGTGTTTTCTAATCTATTCCCTTTTGAAGACGCAAGGACATTTCAACTGAAATAATACATTCTACGGTTGGTAGCACCTGAACACGAGCAGCACTAAAAATAGACAAAAGAAATTGGCCGTCGAAAGGCGCCTATAAAACCATTGTGTTTCGAAGAGTTCAATATTCTTTTGTTCAACAAAACAAGTAAATAGTACATGGACTTTGGAAAAGAATAAGGGTTTTATGAATACTTTTAAATGTTGTGCTCGGCAATAGAGATACGGCGAGTAAAAATTACTAAGGCGCTGTTACACGAAATATAACAGTTCTTACCCTATCACGATGAATAAAAAATAACATTTTTCTACAAAAAAGGATCACTTCCCACGTCCCATTAATCCACTCTTTATTATATCCACGCTTTCAGATGCTGTTTGAGAAAGATCTAAATGGTAGTTCTGACAGGAAATTTTTAAAAAAATATTCCAGCTATGAAAGATTTACACAGAATTATATTCAACCTAAGAAAGAAAGAAGAAATAGGTCCGAATAGCAAGCAGCCATTACCAAATTTCGTTTAATATAGGAGAAATAATATAAAGGTGTTTGAATACGCATTTGTAATGGAGACTTCTTATCATAATATGCCTTTATGTATTCAAAAGTACCATGAACTTTAGACAACAACAAACCTTGACAATGACCTTTAGATTAATTCCTTCAGTTCATTTTTGATTTTTCTTTCATCTCCTTCTACTAGCAGCACATGACACTAATCTACTCCCTACATCTACATCCGCACGATACCCTGCAAACCACCCCGAGGGTGTGTGGCAGGGGGTGAATATCACCAAGGATGCACTACTAACATGCAAACAAGCAACCATATTGTCTCATTCCACTTGATTGTAAGTATCTATAGTATTTAAGGGGTGAATACAAGCATCATGCACTACAGAACACTCTAAAATATTTCCCCTACCTATCCCTTTGCTATGCTGCCTATTCTGTTCTCTTATAGTAAGGGGGAAAAATGCCATTTTGAATCTATCGGTACGACAATCTATCTCTCTAATCTTATTTATCTGGTCGAATATAGCATAACACGCTGGTTTTTTTAATGTGTGCCTAACATCTTCAGTAAAGCTATCCGATTGAAATTTCTCTAATAGATTTAATCTGTACTTTAACCTACGATCTGATAATGTAGAGAATGGCTTATTGATTCAGCTGATAATGATTCCCACCCTAATTCTTTTATTAATTCTGAAACGCTACTCAACCTATCGTAACACCTTTTAACGAACCTAGCTGCTCTACGCTACACGCTGTCTAGTTCTCTGATCTAACCTAATCTACCACTCTTAAGAATGGCGTGCAAGAGGATTCTACCATTCATCATGGAAAATTTCCTCGTACAATCTTCCCATGCATTACTTGTCAAATCACACAGTATATCTTTGGAGACACACAACAAAATATGAACCTTTATTAGTTTTTTCATTAAATTAACGCTAATACACTTACGTAGTTTGCGTCATAATTGGCCGTCAATTCTAAGAATGGTTTGTCGCAGCTTTCCTCTAAGTACTTCTATCGGTAACTAATTTCATACTAGCATACGTCCTTCCACATACTTCCCTAATGGCTCCATATTTGTAATGCAAAGCCTTTATAGCAATCCTTCCCATTCAGATTTTCCTTTATGACTTGCTTCGTGAGATGATGATTTCTCAATTGTTCCGATATATTGTCCCATCTCCTTTTCAGACTTCTCCTGAGATTTCCACTTCTCTGAATGAGTTCACCTCATTAACCTTAGGGCCCCTTCATAGTGACCTTGGCCAATGCAATCTCTAGTTGAGATCGGTGACATTACAAACCAGCTTGCCGTCATACTTTGGTCCGACTCTCCTTGGCTTTTTGAGGAAGCGATGCAACGGCTAGAGTTTTGAGACTATAATAAGGGGCCCTAACTTGATTGAACCATTTTATCATGTCTCCCTATTTTAAAATGAATTGGCATTCGGAAGATACCCATGTTATCAGTACCTACCAACTCTAGGCTGAAGAAGGGCTTAGTTCAAAAAATTAACCTTTGAATGGCATTAACGTTATGTTAACAAATCAGGGTATCTATCTACGCTTCAATGATTAGTCACTCGTAAAGATATATAAAGATAAGCTAACTTACTGAATACATCGTATTGGGACATTACTTTTCCCGTTAAAGCGACAGATTTATTAACGTGATAATGCTTAAGCATGTCTAGTCGATATAAAAATACTAATTCAATGCTTAAGTATGTCTAGTCTATAGAAAAATACTAATTCAACAGTGCTTTTATAACTTTACAAACATTCAATTTTTAAAAATTTCATGCCTTGATTGCAAGGTGGTAAAGAGACATGGAACCAGTCGAACGACAGGAAGCAGTAAAATTCTAGCCTGTTTTTTTGTCGTCAACTTTAGCTATAACAGAACTAATGAAATATAGCAACGAAACAACATCAATTGGTTGAAAAATGTTTTCAAATTGTCGTGTTTGTTATCCGGTGAATGGATAGGAGGAAAGAGCTCTGAACGCATCATCAGTCTCGGAGATTGCTGCTCGGATGTTTCAGATCGGATCCGAGCATCGCTACCTTCAGGGATGAGTGCACTGACTCCTACGGGGAGTATGTCGACCCCTGACCTTTCTCGGAGACGAGACACCGCGGGACGGAGCCCTGACGATGATGTGGGACGACTCGGCGGTGGAGGTGAAAGGGGTCAACAAATCTCACCTCCCCACACACCGCTTCATGAATCCATCACATTATACGAGGCACGCATCATCCACGCCTCCACCTCCTCCTGTCAATCAACTCGGGGCTGATGGAGACTGACTCGCAGAGGGCGGGATCGACACGGGTCACGCGACGGGAGGACGTCACGGCGTGCTCGGAAAGCACGGAATTGTGCGGTGCGCGAGTCACGCCTTTCCAACTCTTATCCGTCGTCACCGCAGGGGGAATTATTTATTCACGTCGCCGTGTGTCTTCGCAGAAATCCAGTTGCCGCGACCACGTCTTCAGCTCGACAGCCAGAGCGTCTGCGGGGACATTCTTATCTCTTAAGGACGCTGGCTCGCGACTGCTTGAGTCAAGTTGTCTAAGGGATCTTATTAGTTTAAGTACGAGTATATGCCTGCTAAGTGATCTTTACTCCACAAAGAAAATTACCTGAGCTATTAAAAGTCATAAGTATCACAACAAATACGGTGGAAAGTCAAAGGATTTATTTTTTATGATAATTTTAATCAGCTCTACTATGGAGTCAATTCCGCATTTACGTTACAGAAATAAATTCATGTACTCAATGAATTTACTAATGTACAACACCAGAATATTACTATCAAACATTATGTTACAATATTTTTCTGAAATATGCATTAATATCTCATTAGTAATGATATTATTCATACGCCATACATTTTGCATAGAGCGACCGCAGTGCCACTTGAAGACAACTAACGCATTCCGTCTGCTATAAGCGCAGAAATTGGTGGATTTAGCGAAAAATACGGTGGGTTGATGCCTTTATTTTCGTGTCATTTTATTTCTTGTGAAATTACGCATAAAATATCAGTTTTTTGCAAAAATGACATGGCACTATGGTATTTTTAAACGTTATATTCCCATGTGACGGCCATTCTCGCCGTTAATCGTATGTAATTTCAAATGCAATTTGTGCAAAAAGGAGTATGGGTTGGTATAAATATCTTTACTTTATTAGATAGAGGAACGTACGTTCTATAAGTGCTGAAAATATAAAAAACATGACATGACTTTCAGTTTTCGGACCAACCTCCTTAATGTTAGCAGAATTCCCGAAGGTTTGAACATCTTCTTTTATTACATCAATTACAAAGGTAAATAAACCATACCTCCTTCGCGACTATCGCCCAATGTCCAATTTATACTCTCTTTCTAAATGTCTGGAACATATTGTTTTCCATCCGGTCACCGACTACGTAAGCCAAAATAACTGGAATGATTCTTTCCAATCTGAATGTAATTGAGCATACGAACGAATGTGATTACTATTGTTTCCACCATGGTGAAACTTTCTTAGCGTTTCTATGATTCACCAAGCGCGTACTCACAAGGGATATGCGCGCCCCAGGTTGTCAACCGCAATCCTAAGACGAAGAAAGTATTCGTGTCCGAGGTACGATTTGAACTCTAGGTCTTGGGGACCTATATTTGACGACGATCGTCAAATCGTCTCAGAGTTATTTTTTTCAGATTTCGTTCCCGAATCTTGCTTCCCGCTCGATCTATTGTCCACTATGAGTGTCCGTTGACAAACGACCCGAAGTAACCGGAACATACCGGATCTCGCCCGATTCTTCTCTCAACTCGTTCACTGGTCATCCGCTTATCACCGCCCTCCCCTTCCTCTCCCCCTCCCCTTCCTACTCAACACACCCCTCCTCCTCTCCTTCGATCCTTTCCCCATCACGGTCACTCACGATTCGGCCTCCATGATTAAACAAAGCTGAGCAATGCGATTCACTCCCTCTTCCGGCGCCAAGTTCAACCTCCGCCCACCAACAATGAAAAGCAACTCTCTCCTAATACATAACTTGATCATTCCCCTCCCATGAAGACAAAGAAAATGAAAGACGCCCATTTTGCGAAAATAAACTGCTCGTTATAATCGATAACGCTTATAATCGCGCTTAAGATATAACCGGGTGATATTTATTTGTTATCATATGAGGGTGAAATATTCATAAGGACACAAATATATCAATGATATTGCGAATCAAGTGACATTGCATATAGAATAATAGAGAACCTCAGGCATAGAATGGCCTAATATTGCACGCCGATGCATTTCATCAAAAGCTGTCTCCAAATCGCGTCGAGATACTCAATAAATATCGTATAAAATAGGTAGATAACGTAATGCTGGACAGTGCTAGGCAGGGATTATCAAGTGTCATGCTCAATAACTCACATCAGAATGAGGAATTCATTAACGTTTTATTTTTAGAAAATAGTTTAGCTGAGTATCCAAAGTGTTAGGAGAATTAAGTTGGGAACCATTATCCGATGGTAGTTGTAAGTGACAAAATCTAACACAGACATTTGAGGCAAAAATTTTTCTGATGATGTTAAAAAATTATTCATATCCCCTATGCACTAAGGTTAGATCGTACCAATAAAATTAGAGGGATTGCTATTACGGCAGAGTGGTTTACAATGTCATTCTATCCGCAAATGATAAAGGACAGAGTTGAATTTATTCGAATTTATTATAGAAATAATTAGAACAGGATCAATTTTAAATCTTTTTTGCCTGATTATAGCAAAATCCATTCGTGTTGTGTAAAAAGCGAACTGTGCACCTCCTATCAGGTACGAGGTTTCAATAACTATTCACTAATTAATTTTATACGTCACCGTTACTGCACGTACACATATCACGCTTGGTGATAATCAACCCTCTGCCACACACCCTTAAGTATGATGTAGATAACCCTCCTGCTAGTTATCATACGGCACGTAGCATAGTTAAAGTAAGAAAATTGACTTATTCTGAAGTTGAACATTAACCCTCCAGTCAGAACTCGAACAACTGACGATCTGTGTTATCACCATGGGCAAAGGTGTGCTCGATAAGATAAAAAAAAGTATAACTGAACTGAAACTTCTGAGTGGAAAACAAATTCTGAAAACTCTGACATGAAGCGTTGCCCTGGGCCCTTGAGTGGTTCAGAAATCTGATGTACGCAGGCATACGACGAACGTAAGTCGGAGGCATTTTAAACGTGGGAGAAGAAAGGAGAAAGTTAGCCGAATTAAGGTGAAGATTAATAAAGGAATGTGGAAGGTGAGGAGAGGAAATTGACCGTGTCAAAGATGAAAAGAAAACATATGTGACGTAAGGACTTTGGAGTCATAATTGAATCTGTTTGAGTGGTAATAGAGTGGTAAAGTAAAATTGAATGCTGAAGATGGCAACACATGAGAAGATGCTAGTTGAGCGCGGAAAAAGGAAGGAAATAGATATTTTGAACAGCATTGAACCAACCGTAAAATTGAAAAATAAGTGAGATTTAATGCTAGAAATGTGGACTGGTTAGGAAGGTGGGTAAAAATAGGCACTCATAAACCTACCAGCATAATTAGGTAGTCCTCTGCATGTACATACATATTACACCAACGCCCAATCCGAAGGTTGTAATTCCTCTAATTACATCTACATCTACACGATACCCTGCAAGCCACCGCAAGGGTGTGTGGCAGGGGATGAAGATCACCAAGCATGCACTACTAACATGCAAGCAAGCAACTAAAGAGTCTCATGCAACTAGATTGTTAGTATCTATAGTATTTGAGGTGTTAATACATGCATCATGCACTACAGTATACTCTAAAATATTTCCCCTACCTATCCCTTTCCTATGCTGCCTATTCTGTTCCCTTATAGTACGGGGGAAAAATGCCATTTTGAATCTATCTGTACGACAATCTATCTCTCTAATCTTATTTATCTGGTCGAATCTAGCATAATACGCTGGTGTTTTTAATATGTGCCTAACATCTTCAGTAAAGCTATCCGATTGAAATTTCTCCAATAGATTTAATCTGGACTTTAACCTACGCTCTGATAATGATTCCCACCCTAATTCTTGTATTAATTCTGATACACTACTCAACCTATCGTAACACCTTTTGACGAACCTAGCTGCTCTACGCTGCACACTGTCTAGTTCTCTCATCAAACCTAATTCATTAGGATCCCATACACTGGCTGCATACTCAAGGTGGGGCCTAACTAGTGAAAAGTAGCATCGCTCTTTTGTCTTCTCATCACATTTCCCAAGTATTCTTTTTATAAATCCTAGCTTTCTCTTCGCTCGGCCGCATATTTCCCTTATGTGTCTCCCCCACGATAAATCTTTAGTGATTGTTACACCTAAATATCTTACGGTTTCAACGTTTTCGATCTTCGTGTCATTAATTCTATAGGACTGCTCTATCGAATTATTCCTCCTCCAAAAATTGATAGCTACACACTTTTTAAGGTTGAGTTCTAACTGCCATTTGTCGCACCACTCTTGAATTGCATCTAAATCTTTGCTAAGCGATTTCCTGTCCTCTTCGTTTGATATACCCCTGTACACCACCGCATCGTATGCAAAAAGTCTAAGGTTACTACTAACTACGGTACCCAAATCGTTTATGTATAAAATAAATAGAAGCGGACCTACTACGCTACCCTGGGGAACTCCCGATGTGACTTCGATTGTGTCCGACATGATACCATCTATGACAACCCTCTGCTCTCGCCCACTTAAGAATTCTTTTACCCAACATACAACGTCTTTATTTATACCAAAACTCTCTAACTTCAAGATTAATTTGTCATGAGGAGCTTTATCGAAAGCCTTTTTAAAATCTAAAAATATCGCATCAACTTCAGTACTCTTTTCGCCGTAGACTAAAATATCGTGTACGAATAAAGCTAATTGTGTCTCGCAGGATCTACCTTTCCGGAACCCATGCTGGCTGTTTATGAGTAATCCCTGACTATCCAAATGCCCCATGATCGAACTGACTACTATGTGCTCAAATATCTTAAAAGAGATTGACGTGAGTGAAATGGGTCTGTAGTTACTAGGTTCTTCCCTATCACCGCTTTTAAATATAGGTGTAATGTTAGCTACTTTCCAATCCTTGGGTACTGTGTGGTTCTTTAGTGTTTTATTGAATATTATTTCTAGATAGGGGGCTATTTCAGAAGCTAATGTTTTATATATTCTGGAAGGAATTTGATCGGGACCTGGTGATTTGTTTTTACTTATGCTTTTTAACTGCTGCTCTATTCCGCGACATGAAATGTTTATTTCGGGCATTTGCTCACTGAAAGTGTTCGGCGGTGGTTCCACTGCGTTTTGTGACGATGAGTTGAATACACTTTGGAAGAAGGTGTTTAAAGTATTGGCTTTTTCTACACTGCTGGTGACTCTGATTCCTTTATCATTTTTAAATGTGTGCACTGTGGACTTATTTCCCTGGAGCTCTCTCACATATGACCAAAACGCTTTAGGATTGCTATCTAAATATTCTCCTAACATCTTGCTCTTGAAATGTGATAACGCTTGCCGACATGATTTCCTTGCTAATGCTCTCGATTTTTTATAGTTTTGAACTAGCTCATTTTTTTCCTCTACCGATAGACCCCGTCCTGCATTTTTCATCTTAGCGTGGCATACCCTTTGTCGCTTTAGTGATTTCCTAACCTCCGCGTTATACCACCTTGGCTCTGTATTATCACTAATATATTTGCTAATTAAAGCCTACTTTCCCCGCTATAGTCATAGCTAGCGGTTAATTGTTAGCCACCGAGGAGTTAGGGTACTAAAAATGGATGGTTATCATAATATGTCTAATATTATTTTATAATAATGAAGGTTAACCAATAACGATGATGCCTAATTATTGCAGATATTGTTTCAGCCTACGGAAATCTTAGGAAAGCAGAAGTAGGAATTATACCTATTTCGATTGATAAGAAAATAACGCAGCAAAGCAACTTGGTAAGTACATTAATTAAAAGTTTGTTAAATAACCGAGTAATCTGGAACGAGAAATAGAGGAAATAATCTTAGACCAAGCTAGGTGTCACCTTCACATGCGTTGGGGGTGTGATCAAACGATATGATAACGCTACCGTGATTAAATTTATGGTATTATTGTATTTCCGCCCTTAAATTAGTGACACTCCGTAATACTGCTATAATGATATTTATAACTTCACCCATAAACATGCAGGCTCGAACTTGGATACCGGATATGCGCAATAGCGAGCGAGTTAAGGATTCCTAGAAACATACCTAGTATAACGCTCAGCAGTGAGGAAAACAAAAAATTCGATGTCTCCAACGACACGGAATCTACACTTGCGTTTGCAATCATTTTCCCACTCCAGGCAGTTGTCGAAGACGGAAAGAACTCAGAAATTGAAAATGAAAGAAGCAGTCACGACACTCGGTCGAGAAAACAGCAATCCATTCCACGATCGAGTAGAGCCAACGTGAACTTTTCCGTTATCTGCTAATGCCATCAATCCACAAGGAAGTGGAAACAAGACGCTGTCCTGAATGGAAGGGGAGAAGTATAATTACCTTTTATGACTTCAATAAGAGTTAGCTAACTCGAGAACGAGATACGTTAGATCATCGGTTCATTAACATCGCCTTCCCCTCCGCGAGGAATGCAGCTCTCCAGCTGATGCCATTGTATTCAGCGGGAAAGTCTGCGGAGCGAGCGAAGACAGTCCGGAGGCAATATCAAGTTCAAATGAATTAAAATGGTGACTTCATGCTATGGAGGGACATGGGAAACCTTAGGAAGGAACATTTTACGAACTCGTAACTTACTATGGTAGACTGGAACACGAGCATAAAATTTGGAAAATGGATTACCAAACCGACAGAATCAAAATGTTCTTCCCATTACACACTACAAAAGCATCAATTCATAGCCTAGGTAGTTGCTTATAATGATTTTATGCTAACTTAACTAACAGCATGATTTTGCATGGTTGGTTTGCTATTTTTATCTTTTTTAAAGTGCTATGGTTTAGCTAGAATATCCTAGATAGACTAATCCTAGATAAGTATTATAATTAAAGCATGTTTGGTGTAGATTCGCCCCCTGCCACCCACTTTTATGATGGCTTATGGGGTACTATGTAGATGTAGATCAATGCAGCACCGAACTTGCTTCCAGGACCATAAATTACAGCCGAATACTCGACGGCAGGGGGAGAACTCAAACATCCAATGGCAATGTAAAGTTTTATTGCTTGTCAAATTCATGAATTTGGGAGTATACCTACCTACTCTATAAAGCAGCTTTGCGGAGGATTAATGAGTACGGTTGTGAGGCGCGTCAACATTATGTTACTAGCAGGGCAGAGGGTTAATCACATGATAAAAATATCCCATTTTGATCGTGGCTGGGGTTATCAGCAAGTTTAGGCCCTTACTCAAAATGGTAGCTGAATTTATCCTTGCTCAAAATCGCCGAGCTAACATGTTCCATGAAGTAGTATAATATCCTCCATACACCCTGAAAACCCTATGGTTACTTGATTATTTCAGTGACTACTAGACAACATCGGCCCTGAATATTTTACCAAGCAGATTCCAACGTTTTTTTAAATACAGCCATTGGATTTAAATGAAAAAAGGACCTCAATACCATGATATCTGTTTATGTCCGGAATTCATCTTTATTTATTTACCCTTTTTAAGACGAAAATTGAGATTTAACAATAAATAACATCTTACTCTCATGGGAGAGCATTTATCATACTTTTAAAACTCGTTTTCCTATATTTTAATAATAGAAAATCTATTTTTCAACTTCTATCTAAGGTCGTGAGAATTCACAACGATGATGAGGTTTGAGAAAAAGACACTAAGAGAGGGTAAAAATATGCATGAAAATGCGACCAGCACGTCATTAAGGTGGCCACTTCTCACTGAAAAACCTCACTTTAGGGTTCAGACACAGAGGATATTCATAGAGGATAACCCATATTGTTCAATTATTTTGATTATTAGAAATCTGCCGCTTAAAGTAACTAATAAAAGATACAATTGGTACAATGTAGCACTACTAGACATAGATATGCTTAGAAAAACACTATTTAGTACATTTATGCTACGTTTACGGTAATTACGTGATCTGCGATGAGTGCACGAAACACAGGAACACCACACACCTGTAAAAATAAAGATAGAAAGAATTAGTTCTACTGTTTGACATGCACGAAAGAAAATTATCCTCTAGTATACAAATAACAAGTATTTGTAATGCAGGCCGAAAAGTGCATACGGAACCCGATTTTCCCGTATGACCTAAATAAAAAAATACATATAAATTTCACATTGGCACTAAAGTAACTACTACTTGCGCAATATTACATTCCAACTGGAGATTGACAACATCATAGGATACACCCACTCACCTGGTAGCCAATACACCACTTACAGTCAATAGCAAAGTCCAATTCAAACAGAAGTAAATCAATCTACAACCTAACATGATTCCCACATGAGCCACTTGAAATTTTATGCTTGTCAATGTGTTAATTACGAATATTTTCTGCCGTGAAATACGGTTTTGGGACATTACAAGACGGTGTTGAAATAATAACACTGAGTGAAACTACTAATTATAGTAAAGCTATGCAAAGGTAGATATCGATTATCAAAAATCATAATTTTACAAATGATGCCATCAGTTATAATTTTATTTTATTCTACAATACTATAATTTCTCAGTTGTCAATGGTTAGTGATTAAGATAAACGGGTAATTAACTGACACCCACCAAAGGGAACTACAATATTTTTTTTAACGTTATCGGCGTAAGAGAAAAAGAGGTAGCAATCATAATTGTGTTCTGATATGCCGATAATAAGATAGCAGTGGCGAGTCTTTTTTTTTAAATCAGCTTATGAATGAGAACTTAGCCAATTAATATTGAGAGAATTCCAATAAAAAGTTCTTAAATGCAACCTGAAACATGAGCCCTCATTATGTATGTGGCATTCGTTCTATGATACTAGCGAAGGATGTCGTTCATATATGGTTAATATTTTATAAATGCTGCAAAATTAACACAGAGTTACGTCACAAAAAGGATTATGCCCACTGAAAGAACTCTGCAGAAAAAGAGTTCCATTGGCTAGAAATATGCCGAAATAAACATAATTCAATTAAAAGAATAATAATACCAGGTGAATAGTGAATGCAAAATATGACCTAATCTATTTAATTTATCTCGTTTAATCAATCTTTACGAAAGATTATGGATTGGTATAGTGACCATGAATTAATACCGTTGCCCGAAACAAAGTATCTCAAGAGTTCATCACTGAGCGCCAATTTAACGGCAGAAGAATATAAACATCTACGGTGACAGATGATTAACAACAAAGTTTAGTGAGGGAAAAATCGTTCGTCATGATTACCATAACCACAGGAAATTCATGCTTCAAAATAAACATCTTCGTAAACATCTTGGCGTGGTTCAAATAGCATCATCATCATCCGTCAACAATCCTAGAATCGGTTTCACGCAGCCCTCCATTCGATTCTCCTTAGGCTAAGCTCTTCATATTGACGTGATTCCTCTCTTTTACATCCTTCACAGCCTGCCCATATATGTCATACATTACCTGCCTTTTCCATTCTTCCCGTTCACTTTTCTCTCGAAGATTGTATTCATCAGGCCATCGTGTCTTCAGATATGGCCGATTAAGTTGTCCCGTCTTCTTCTTAGAGTTTTCAATAGATTTCTCTTTTCTCACACTCTTCTTAAGACTTATTCGTTTGCCATCTTCCATAGATACATTTTATCTTCATCATTCTTCGCTGGCACCACATTTCGAATGCTTCCAGATTTGAATTCTCTGGTGCTATCGTCCACGCTTCGTGGCCATATAGTAGAATGCCCCAGATGTACAAAAGAAATGTTTTCTCATTTCTACGCTTGTATTTTCAGCTGTGAGTAGATTATTCTTTTGACAGGATGCCCTCTTTTCCTGGGCTATTCTATTTCTTTCCTGCTTCATCGTTGGTTACTCGGCTTTCCAGGTAACAGACAGAACTCTTTCACTTCTGGTTCAAATAAAGAAAATAATATTTGATATAGCAGCAACGAAGATGGTGATTTTAAATTTAAAAAACTCGCATTTTCACTTTAAGACATGGAATGGCGTGGAATAAGTTATGGTAAGTGAACATTAAACGAATAGGAGAACCATACAAGCCAATCAATATCTGAACTGATAATGCAGCTACGGCATTAGGTTATAAAAAAGGTGGAATTCAAACGAGGCGCGGACTCGCAGCGTTTATATTCACGACACTAAACTTGAATATGGCACGTTAAAGTATTATTGTTTCCAGGGCACTTGACCAATATTATAGTAAGTCAGATTTGAGACTTGAGTAAGTTTGTAACAAAAAATAAACCTTTTTTGTCGCTGACAAAAAAGTACAGGAGTTTTAGGCAGCGTCACATTTTAAAACCTTAATGAGGCTAAATGTGTATGATTCTCATCGAAAAATGTCGAGGGACGTTACAGTGCGTGAATAGCTCAAAAGAGGGTGACTCTCCTCTCCATTTTACGTCAAACTCTTTATAGAAGACAAGTGGCAAGTGAATGGGGAAGAAATCAGGAATAACAATATTCCTCCAAACTTCGTTTTTCTCAATGGAGGCGTTTACTCGGAACCGAAATCACAATTTTGTACACGAAAACGTTAGATGAAACCAAAAAAAGAATTTTAGTGAAAAAATTAATCTTCTAACCACAACCATTCACTCATAAATAAAAATTTAAAATAAGCAAAAGGTGACGCCCACCGAAAAAGCTGCTGTGATGACATTGACGTCATTTTCCTCACGACCTTGACTGCTTTCTGGTAAGGAAAGGGAGTGGAGGGGGGTTCTCGGAAGGTCTACTCGCACAGATGCTGTCGCAATATGTCACAGATGCTCGTATTGGCAGAGTTAGCTGTGTTCCCACCATTGCGATAAGTCAAAGTAGCTTCGCGGGCTCAGTTGTGATTGGACGAGGTCGATATACGTCAGAGGTTGCACCACGCCCACTTTTTCGAAAGGGTTAAAAACATCCGTTTTTTGCCGTTCATAACTCGATAAATAATTGATGGATCATAAAACGGAAAAATACGGGTCTTTTTGTTTTACAAACTCTATCAGATTCGGCAATTAAAAAGTATGGTAAACGAACCCATTATTATGATGGAGACCTAAGGCCATCCTCCTCCAGCGGAGTAAATGCCGATTCCCGCCGCAAATGTTGAGGACACTCACACGACGAGTCATTGACCTCATCATCCTGTTTTCCCTACTTCTCGAGAAAATGGGTTCCAGAACGTGAGGGCGCATTCTTCATTAGTCACCGCCAATGGCTCAGGTCCCCTCATGCGATCCCTTATCGCAACCGATGTAAAATGAGATTAAGGATGGAGCGAAGAATGGTAGCGAAGCAGGTCGTTGGCCTGCAAACATCAGCTGCTGGAGGAAACACCTGCCAACCTTTGGCCAAACAACTGAATTACGGGCTCGGATGGCAACTTAGAAGCTTAATTTCCTGAATTCAATTTCCCACCAACTTATGAGTTAGGAAACTCCCTAAGAGAGAAGGAAGGAGTACTCTGAAGGACAAAACATCTGATTCACTTTACAGATCTGCATACATTAAATGGTGGCATCGAAAAATACTTTCGTAACATCCAATCCCATTACAAGGCTGAAAAGTGCATTCATCCACACAATTTTGTGTTTCTATTTTGGCTTTCACATCCCTAGAGAGGACAGACTGCGAGATTTACTTCCTGGATGCCACTCACTTACGAGTCGTACGAGTATATACGGTGATTACACGAGGTGATCTGCAGGCACTCTGATTGGCGTCGATAGAGCAGAGAACTAAATCAAAAGCCGAACGCCTGTGGAATTTTATGAAATACACACCCACGACCACATAAATTATTCCCATCATGCGTCATTGGTTATTCCAAAACGAAGTAGGTCTTTTCGTCTAGTTTCCCAGTACGTACGGAGTGCATTTGAATCTCTCCTTCTAAATACTCTGAAAAATACCTCTCTAAAACAAATGATCTATATGCATACCTCATTCTGTGCAGCGGAGATCGGCAATATTTGTAAACAGACGGTACAATAACTATATTAGAGTAATCAGTCTATTAAATTACATAAAATGGGAACCATTGTCAGATCGTAGGTAGAATTTCAGACTTAATCTCTTAAATAAATTCCAAGATAATATTTTCACTCATCATCATCATCAGTCAGCAATCTTAGGATTGGTTTGACGCAGCCCTCCACTCGATTCTACTATCGTCCAACCTCTTCATATTGACGTATCTCCTCTCTTTGACATACCTCACAACTTGCTCCATATACCTCATCTACATCTACATCTACATAATACCCTGCAAGCCACCACAAGGGTGTGTGGCAGGGGGTGATTTCTCACCAAACATGCACTACATATCATGCATAAAAAAGGAATAGTATTAATATAGTAGTCAGAACTACACTATTTAAAAAAGATAGAAATTGCAAAGAAAACATGCAAAAACATTCTGTTAGTAGGGTTAGCTTTAAGTACTCATACCAACATGCAGCTACCAATGCTATTCATTGCTACTCTCCGATAGGACATATTTACCGTTATTCGTATCTCTTATTGTGCGAGGGAAAAAGGACATTTTGAATCGGTCAGTTCGGCAATCAATTTCTCTAACTTTATGATTATGGTCCAGTCTGCCATAGTAAGTTGGGGTTCGTAAAATATTTTTAACATCATCACTGAAAATATTGCCTTGGAATTTGTGGAAGAGATTAAGTCTAAATTTCAACCTGCGATCTGACAATGATTCCCATTTCAATTCATTTAATAGACTGGTTACGCTAATATAATTATCGTATCGTCCCTTTACAAATCTTGCCGATCTTCGCTGCACACGTTCAAGTTCATTACTTAGACCGATTTCGTAGGGATCCCATACACTGGCAGCATATTCCAAATGAGGTCTAACAAGGGAAAAGTAGCTGATTTCTCGTACATGATCGTCACATTTACCCAATACTCTTTTAATGAAACCCAGTTTACGATTCGCTTGACCAATTATTTCACGAATGTGTTTACCCCAGGAAAGATCATTTGTCAGTCTTATTCCAAGATATTTAATGGATTCCACGTTAGTTAATTCATTATTACTTATTTTGTAAGTGGTAGGAGGAGAGCTATTCTTTTTCCAAAAATTCATTACAAGACATTTCTTAAAGTTTAATTCTAACTGCCATGTATCACACCAAGTTTCAATTGCTTGTAGGTCAATATTTAAATATTCTTTATCGTTCGGGCATAGAATTTCCCTGTACACTACTGCGTCATCGGCAAATAGACGAAGCTTACTTTTTACCACCTTTTGGATATCATTAATATACAAAAGGAATAGGAGTGGACCTATCACACTACCTTGTGGGACACCCGAAGTGACTTTAATTGCCGGTGAGGAAACACCGTCCAAAACAACCCTTTGAACCCGATCATGCAGAAAATCATTAATCCATGATATAATGTTACTGTCTAACCCATAAGATTTTAACTTCAAAATTAGTTTGCTGTGAGAAACCTTGTCAAAAGCCTTCTTGAAGTCGAGAAATATAGCATCCACTGGAATATTATTTTCGCCAGAAACTAAAATATCGTGGGAAAAGAGAGCAAGTTGGGTTTCACACGATCTGCTCTTTCGGAAGCCATGCTGGACATTGGACAATAAATTCTGGCTATCTAGGTGTCCCATGACTGAACTGACAATTATATGTTCTAGGACCTTGCATGAAATGGACGTGAGGGATATAGGTCTGTAGTTAGATGGCTGCTCCCTATCGCCACTTTTAAAAATGGGTGTTACATCGGCTGCTTTCCAGTCCATCGGTACGACGTGTTCGGTGAGGGATTTATTAAATACTATTTCAAGGTAGGGGGAAATTTCGGATGCTAACTCTCTATACACGCGGGAGGGAATTTGATCAGGGCCAGGAGATTTGTTGGGGCTTATATCTTTAAGTAATTTTTCAATACCATTACAGGAAATGTCAATTGGTTGCATCAACCGCTGAAAGAGGTCAGGTAACACGACAGTTGAATCCCCGGAAGGTGGGTTAAAAACGGTTTGGAAGAAGGAATTTAGCAAGTTAACTTTGTCGAGTGTGTTTGTGGTCATTTCACCTCTATCATTTTTAAGTGAATGGACGGCAGACTTATGGCCTTGCACTTCCCTTACGTACGACCAGAAGACTTTTGGATTTTCTTTCAATTGTTCCCCAAGTGTTTTTCTTTTGAATTCTGCAAATGCATTACTAAGGGCTGACTTTGCAGTGGATTTTGAAATTTTATAATTTTCAATAATTACATTACGCTCATCAGTGGGCATATGTTTACTAATTTTTTTCATTTTAGCATGACATATTCGCTGCCGTCTCAGGGATTTTCTCACTTCGGCATTGTACCACCTAGGTTCAGTGCTTTCTTTTTTGAATTTACAAGGGATAAATCTGTTGATCCCAGAGCGCATGATATTAATGAACGACTTCCATGAATCGTTGGTACATACCTTTATGGAAGACTTTTTGAAATCCGATAAGGAATCTCTTAAATAAATTTTAAAGTTAGCAAAGTCTGCTCTTTTAAAAATGTAAAACTTTCTTTTTTGTTTAAAATTTTTATCTAAAGATAGCGAGAGTTTTGCAGTTATAACTCTGTGGTCACTGATTCCATCAACCGTGTCAATCATTGTCACATGTTGTGGGATATTGGTTGCCAGTAAATCAAGAGTGTTGTCCCCTCTATTAGGTGCTGTAGCTAATTGTGTCAGGGAGTTATTGGAGAAAACATCTAATAGAGTCTCACAAATGTCTTTGTCCCTTCCTCCAGCTTTGAAGCAGTATGTTCTCCAGTCTATTGATGGTGCATTGAAATCTCCACCTATTATTATATTACGTTCGCTGTTACGGGACGTTATAGTATTTATCTGGTTTCCCAGTTCTAATAATGACTCAACATCAGTGTTTGGGGGCCTATAGAAGGCGCAGACAGATATTGATCTGGATTTGGGGCATGTTAATGAACACCAAACACATTCTAAGGGGTTGTCGGGAAATATTACTGCTTTGCTAATGATTGAGTTCTTGACTGCAATGAAAACACCACCACCTGCTCTGTTATGTCTATCTTTTCTATATATTTTAAAAGATTTGGGGAATATTTCTGAGTCAGGAATGTCATCTGTCAGCCAACTTTCAGTTCCTATAATTACATCTGCATCATGCGAGGCCTGCCTTTCCCATTCATCCCGTTTACTTTTCACTGGATGATTGTATTCATCAGGCCTTCGTGTCTTAAGATATGGCCTATTAAGTTTTCTTTTCAGGTAAATTCTTCTTTTTAAGGTTTTCAGTCGGCATCTCTTCTCTCCCACTCTTCTTGAGACTTCTTCCTTTGTCACTCGATCGATCCATTTTATCTTCATCATTCTTCGGTAGCACCACATTTCAAATGCTTCCAGCCTGGACATCCCTGCTGCCGTTATTGTCCATGATTCAGTGCCATACAATAGAATGCTCCATATGTATGTTCTAATGAAATGTTTCCTCATTTCCACGCTTGTATTTGCAGCTGCAAGCAGAATCTTCTTCTGGTAAAATGCCCTTTTCTCTTGGGCAATTCTACTGGCAATTTCTCTTTTGCTTCGTCCATCGCTGGTTACTCGGTTTCCCAGGTAACAGAACTCTTCCACCTCCCCTATTTTTTCTTTTATTGGTTTAACATTGGTTCTAGATTCCTTTCTCCTACTGCATACCACTGCCTTAGTTTTCTTTTTATTGATCTTTAGATGATATCTGGTCATTGCTCTTTCCATATTTCCTAGTTTCTTCTTGAAATCTCCTTCTGTTTCTGCCATGTCTTCGGCGAATCGTAGCATGCTGATATTCTCCCCGTGGATATTCACTCCCGGAGACCCTTTCAATGCGGCACCATATGATGGTACCTTTGCCGGTGTCGGAATATGTTTTTTTGCCTAATTCTATTTGGTTTGCCTAATTTAAGCATAGCATACACATAAATAACGTGTACTTGCCTTTTTTCATCTCTTTTTTAAAAATTTTTTTATGACATTCAGGAATGTCATCCGCTCCTGGCGATGTTTCCTGACTTATGCAACCCGCACAACTGATGCGGTGATTCGTTTCTTTTGCGAAATTTTAGAGAAAAACTTCAAATTACTGTCTTGGTTAAGTTCAATAAGAGGTTAATGGTTGCGTTTATCTAAGCAAAGAAGTTTTCACACAGGTATTTGTCTGCTTATATTTTAAATTTTATTTTTGTTCTGTAAGAATGCATGTAATTTGCACTTATCTTGATCGCATTTTTTTGCTGTAAATATTTCGGCTTTGAGTTGAGTTATATGAAGATAAAATGTGTTCTCTATTCGTAATGGTTAAATACATTTTACTCAGCAGTGTTTTAAATTTTCCTTCTCCTTGTACTCCTTAAATTTTCCTTCCCTAATGTACAAGAAAAAACCCCATATCTCTAGGCGCTTCAAAGATTTTGCCACCATGAAAGCCACTAACAACTATAAAATTATATTGATCGTAGCTCAGGCAGCAGCACTATCACTATAGTTATACGCGCTAGTCTAACTGCATATACTCTCTGGTTCGTATTTACCATGATATAATTAGCGATCACGCCAAATTATTTTGAAATCCCATGATATCACTCGTCCGAAAACTAAAATATTATTATGAAATTCCTGTAAGCAAAGGTGCAAACAAAGTCACGGCTCGCCCTCAGAGTTAGGACAAATGTACACCACAGATTTTCGTACTCCCTTAGTGTGACATACTCTGCATCTCTCCTGCTATGTTTCCCTTTCTCCCCAACAGCTGTTATAGCGGGAAAGTGGGCGAGACCCCTTTTTGGTTGCGGAAAAGCAATCAAAGCCTTTGTCCTACTGGAAAGTAAGGACTCAATTAACTCAAACCTAAAAGCATAAAGGCTCTTTTTATTCCCGCTATATTTGTTATAAAGCATATAGCTGTTCACCAGCATATTCTGAAATATGTGGATTCCTACCTTCTTATACCACCTGAGCGTTTTGTGCTCACAGGTGTAGTACATACGACAACAGCTGGTCGCAATGATCCACCCCCTCGCCCCCTAAACTTATTCTAAGTAGCTACGGCTTCTCTTCTGCCTGGTCGTGAATTTGGTACAAAGTTGCTTCCAAATAAAGAAAATCATGGCAACGTCTGTCTTGTCTTTCCATCGAAAGACGCAAATTCCATACTTATTCCAGCGAGTAATGACCTCTCCCTTTGGCAATTTTCGGCCGAAAACCCCTTTTACATTTTCTTTCCTGTTCGCTCGCAGGGTTCCTGTGCAGTACGTTTCACTAGAAAGCAGATCCCTAGTTAAACGTACATTGTTACAATAATTGTTCAGATAAACACTGTTTCCATTACGCTAAAAGTTCTCTAAACGTTTATGCACAACTTGATCTCCATGTCTTCGTCCACCCAACTCATCATCTCCGGAGCTCGCGTAAATAATCAAGCGGTGGACTAACCCTGCAGGTTCACAAAGCATATACATTTTTATGTCATGCTTGTGTTTTTTACCCTGAAGGTATTGGCGAAAAACTAAGCGGCCTCTCCAGAGTAGCATCGACTCGTCGATGCAAAATTCCCTTCCTCCATCGCCTCCTGGAAGCAGTTTAGAAGTATAGTTTAGTCCCCTGCCACACACCTATATGGTGGCTTGCAGGGTATTATGTAGATGTAGATGTAAAAGGGATCTTATTTTATATACACGATCTCTGGGAGCAGGATCATTCTCATCAGGATTTTTAGCAAAGTGCAGTGCTTGCAATACCCCTAGGAAACGATCCCTCGGCATCGAATCCCGGAATATTTAAAATTGAAAAATATCGATGTTTTCCAATAATCAGACATCCGGTTTGTTCTAATTGTCCCCATGTGGAAGAGCAGGCCCAACCAAACATTAAACTCCTCCCTATCCAATGGCTTCCAGTCCATTATCCTCCCTCTAGGAGATGGGTTGTTCAACAATATGCACTCCGCATTCCTCTCCGTCTCCCGAAGAATAAGGACATTAACCTCATCGTTAAACACCAAAATACTGACGAAGAATGAAACGCTACACTGAAAATCGGTTGATAAAACTCGAATGCCAGTAGTAGTTCAGTAGTCACATGTAACACACAAAAAAACAACGTACATCGGAAAATATCACACTGGAACTACAGCGAAAGAGTAGCAAACCTCAAAAAAATCGTAAAAACGCGAAAAACTGCAGAAAAGCTAAAATTCGGTGAAACCAGAAACGAAGCTCACGACAGGACGGCCAGAACCCAACTGCAGAGCGGAGAAAAGAAAGCACCCCTAAACGGCCACGCGTAGTTCCGTTATAACCATTCAAAAAGATCCCAAGGGCATGACAGCCCTGGCTGTCATCCGCGCCGGCGGCTAGGCGGCAGTCATCCGCATTGAATGGGTTAACTTCTTGGATGGCTTTCTCAATGCATCCATTGAATAATATGGGAGACAGTGCACATCCTTATGGGAGACAGTCCACATATTTTCGCTGATGGCGCTAAAAATATTTTGCGAGCTCCAACTTGCTATGGTAGACTGGACCATAATCATAAAATTAGAGAAATTAATTGCTGAACTGCCAGATTCAAAATGTCCTTTTTTCCTCATACAATTAGGGAAATGAATAGCTGTAAATGTATCTAATAGCATAAATGCCAGTGCATCAATGGGTAGAATAGGCAGTGGAATACTGGTATAATGGCTTTAAGCTAACCCGATAACAACATGTTTTTGCATGCTCTCTTTGCTATTTTTATCTTTTTAAATGGTGTAATTTAGTCTAGAAATCAATTACTAATCCATTTTATGCAATATATGTAATGCTTGTTTGGTGTGAACCCCCCCCCTGCCACACACCTTTATCGTGGCTTGTAGGGTATTATGTAAATGTAGATGTACCTCCCTCTTTAACGTCTGCCAAAAGTTCTTCCTGAGGTCGCCTCGTTTAACATCCCCATGCCTCTCAAATCTTTCTCCACCCACCTATGCTGCCTTCCATTGGTTTCTCTATCCTCTGTTAACACATTTTACGCTTCTACACCAATCTATCCTTCTCCATTCTCCGCACTCATACCATCCACGAATTATTTTATACAGCTGTGGATGTTGATCAGAGAAAAAATGTAGAAAGTAAATCCGGAAATTCTGAAGGGTGAATTTCTTTTTGATCAAATCAAATAAGTCACTCAGAGAAGTTAAGATCGTAGGTCATACGTTCACCACAAAGCTATCCATTGAAAATCTCGGTCTGGTAGGCATTCATTCAGCATAATTGGCCATATTCAGGAAAAATTCCACCCACGTTACTGCATCGCTGCCCCCAAATTTAACTTGATGAAGACATTCTGACAGCTCCAAATCCGTCCGTGCACGCATGGAAGAAACCACGCGCGGATAGCCGAAGCCAAACGATAACCCCGATGCACGTGGCTCACAGCTACAGAATGCAGGAAGGAGGGATTTGGAGGTCACTTCGATGGCATTAACAAAACTCGTTCGTTTCAGGAAAACACAAGCGGAGGAGGGACGTAACGGGAAGAGAGGGACAGGGCGACGAAAACAGGAAAGGTGTGGCGATGATTTTGAGCGATTACCGGAGCCGTTAAACCGGATGAGGAGAAATGCAATTTCCAGGACGTTGGATCCAGCTCCTTCGCTGTCCTCTCATCAACATCACGACCTGTCGAGTCCAGGCCACATCAGCCTGAAGGCTGAATGGACGGCGGAGGAAGTTCACAGTTATCGCCCCGAAGTTTATGGAAGTTCAATCTCCAAACGTGAAGGACGAGTGATTAGGGAATGAGAAGGCGTCAAAATTGCAGGTAAATTAAACGGACGTTGCTCGCAGGCTGGCATCTCGGGCATTCGATCTGATTCACGGCCATGGCCGCTTCCACTTTCATTCCCAGCTATTGAAGCACAAACCATTATATTTTTAGTAAGAAAACGTCAATTCACTGCATCCAACTCCATGGCGACCCTAATAAAGGCTCAAAAAGCAACCTTAAAGGCGAAGAAATAGATTAAATCCAACGAAAGAGAAAGCACTGAGAAAATAAGCTCAACATGGTAAATGAAACAGACTTTGTACTTTCCGCACAGCTTTATACTGTATGTTCCCCGATCGATTTCGACGACTAAGCGTCATTTTCATTTTTTGTCATTTTCAACAAGCTTAGTCGTCGAAATCTA
The DNA here is from genome assembly GCA_933228895.1 of Platycnemis pennipes. Classification (NCBI taxonomy): domain Eukaryota; kingdom Metazoa; phylum Arthropoda; class Insecta; order Odonata; family Platycnemididae; genus Platycnemis; species Platycnemis pennipes. The sequence goes on along the minus strand of OW121854.1, from coordinate 116,917,538 downwards.
TCGGGGATCATATAAAGCTGTGTGGAAAGTACAAAGTCTGTTTCATTTACCATATATCAGTTTATCGTTCGCAATTTCCACGAAGGAACGCCTTCATCCATTAATTTTATAAGCTCAAGTTTGAAAGTTGAACAAAGCAAGCAATTAAGCGCAATGGGAAGGAAGAGGGCCAGGAAAGCTTAGAAATGGGAGGAAAAAATGATCATTTTAAAAAAAGATGATGAGGTGGGAAGTGGGGCTGAAGAAATGCATACGGTATGGAAGGATGATGTCAGCTGAAGTATGAGAGTAGGAAGTAGGAGTATGGAAACACGTTTCAATTGGTATGGTTTGAAATGGCAGCAAAAACTTGGCGTAATACAAAGGAAGGCAAGGTATTTAAACATAACTGTTTACATATTATCATTCGCCTAGGAAAAACGTAAATCTACTCTGAATTAATAGAAGAAGAACGGTAGCCACCAAGACTTTGAGATGCATTAAAATTTTATATGGTATTCCCATCTGCAAATAAAATACGCGCCGTTTAGGAGGCAGATTAACATAAAATGATTGAGAACTAGCCGCGATGAAAGTCTCTACAAATCCTCTAGGACGACTTGGTATCTCAACTGCCTCAAGCAAATGACTGGGTATTTGGGTGATAGGGTTTTGAATCCCGGTCGAGGTGAATGATTTTTTTCTCAGTGGAAATTTAACTATTAACAGAAATAAAACTACACAAGGCAAATAACTCAGCATATGAAACTTTGTTTTATAACAAAGTCCTCACCAATGCCTAAGGAAACTTCTTGAATAATGGTGAGCATAATTTGAGGGATGATCAAGACACTTAAATAAAATATATTTATTCACCGATGGCTATTAAATACAAGTTGAGAATAATATTCTCTGATGCCGCCATTGCGTCCTTCATTGTTTATGCCGACAGAAAAAATCATGTCTCGTTCCTCGTGAAATATTACCTTAGGACTCAATTAGGATGGTTGCATCTTCACCTGTTTGAATCATGGAGATTTGAAAGCATTTTTTGGACCGACATTAAAATAGCTCTCCAGAACAAGGGGGAAAAAGGTCTATCAGTCATCCAGACCGCTTAGGCTAATGCGAGAGAGCCAGGACTACTGTTCGTCCCAGCCACAGCTCCCCCCTCCCCCACGTCATACCACATGCTGCATTTCCCCCTCCCTCCATTAGGACCCCGTGTCTCCACTTCTTTGATAGATTATCCTTGGAAATCGCTCTCCGCTGCTTGATTGGTTATCGCTGTCATTCATGGGACGTTGAGGGATTCTCAGCCTATTATCAGTCTCGACAATAACCCCCGCTTATCCGAAGCGGGCTTTCTTCATCCACCCGAGTCATGGCCACATTCGCTTATTACTTTTATTGGTCGGCCTTTCCCCGAATGTGTACATTGTCATTTGGTGGGCCTATTAATTTACCAAATCGATTCCATGAATCATGGACGCTGATTCGAAGGTTTAAGGATTGGGGTAAGTGGATGGGGCAGAGGCAAACGCGCGCGTGCTCATAGGAGCCCTGAGCGATCGGTTGTCGGGGAGTCAAGGCGGTATTCCACCCGAAATCTCTGGTGACAGAAACCTAAGCTGGAACGGGCTTGGATATATGAGCTGACTTGTGTAATGGCTCACCATTCTGAAGACCGGGGCTCGAATCCCGGTATTAGGTATGGTTAAATAATTATTTGATTCTTTGTGTTACATACGTGAGCCAATAAAAGGGCCAATACAGTAACATTTGAAATGAAATCGATGAATTACATTTAAGATTCTTAATTTTATTTATTAATTCGGCGTAATTTAGGTGCACATTGCACTGTAAAAAGTTGATCTGATTTTCAGTGCGATCTGAATTTAAGCGCTGTCTGGTTTAAGGCAGGAACATGGATGCAAGGTGCGGAAGAGGCAGGAACATGGATGGTTGGTACAGGAGCAGTTGAGCAGGAAGCAGAGGAAGCAGGATTCTGGATGGTCTGATTTTCAGCCGTTCACCTGCCTTATTTTTAGACAAGATATTACTGCTGAAATTCAACATACCCTGTCTTAAAATTGTTGCATCTGAAATTCAGATCGCTTTTGTACCTTAAAATCAGATCTACTTTTTACAGTGTGTTTTAAATAAATTTTATTCAAACGGGTAATCTTTAGGTGTAAAGATATGACACCCAACTTCAAGGGTTCTTAGTAGAATTAAGAGATTAGAATATGATTTGCTTTTGAAGGAGTATTGTGGTCATTACTATTAGGTATAGAGCTCCACACGAGGAGGATACAAGTGTACAAAAAAGTGGAAGGGAGAGAAGGAATGTGTTCAGTCGCTCGATAGAAGTTGAAAGTGCACCTGTCCCCCACTCCAGCACAGGATTTTCCACGAGGAAAAGTCAATGCTCTTTCCCTACGGTGGTGGTGGTGACTACATAGGTATTTACGATGGACTGTTGACTTAAGCTTTACCAATAACATTATGAGCATTCCTTGAAGACGCAACCGCAATTACCAAAAATATCACGTTAAAACACTGAACTTAAAACATTCATGAATACAATTGGTTGAGAAATTTCTACAGCCCCAGGCTACATATTCTGAGAAAAGCGTTATCATCCACGGCGTGGAAACGTGAATGCCAAAATGGGAATGCAATGTAAATATCCAACGCGGATATGTGTGCAGGAAAGATCAATTAATTAATACATGCATTTTTCGTATGCTTAAGTATTCAATGATTATTGCATTCCATTGTAAATACATTTAGTGTCATTAAATAAAAACATTTCCAGTGCTCGTGAGTTCCGCAAGGTGGTGGTTCCATATTGCGCCTTTCCGTTGTATGTAGGTAGTGCTTCGACGGACTGGTATTTTTCATGCCCGCATGATGGCTGGTGTTTGGGTTTCTCTTAGATTTGGTTCTTTGTGATTTATTTATAATTAATGCCTGGTTATGGGTTACTCCCTGCCTTACACCCTTACGGTGGCTTTCAGGGTATTAGGTAGATATTCATCTCGCCCTGAAGATGACCCTCGAGTCGAGGATCGAAACGTCGGCCGAAATGGACGCCCTTACCCGGTGGACAACCCGAGAAAATTTCTTGAAGTAGGTAGATATAGATAACACATATTTCATTGAATGAAGACACAATACATATATGTATTCTTCCTACTTTCCCTTTAAAGCGTATCACACAAACTTATTTGTTTACTAGAGATATAAAAATGTATTTAAAATTTCGTTTCCTTGTATATAAGATTTGAGAATATGTTCTTCAAACCGCAAGAGAAAATACAAATAAAATACAGTTTAATAATGTGTTCTCTAATGCATGAGAAAATAATAATCGTAAATACGACTTTACAAAAGCAAATTTAAAACCGGAGGCAATAAGATCAAAGTAAAACTTATTAAAAAAAATGATTTAAACACATCCACAGCTAACAAAACGAACTGTTTCAGGAGTTATTTTGTGAAACTTTTCCATGATGGAATAAAAAGAAACTGCGAATTTTACTGAAATAAGTTAATCACGACCCACGTTTCGGCAATTTATTGAAGATTACATAAATTGTCGAAACCCGGGTAGTGATTAAATTATTTCGGGGAAATTCGCAAATATTGTTTTCCAACATCCACAGCTGATGTGAACATTCAGACAATCTTTCTAATTATGTATTTCAACTGTTATCCATTCATTTACCTGAAGCTTCAGTATTTTCATTCGTTCACCTCAGCATTTAATGTACCGAAGAGTAAATTTCTCATGATTTGTAAAAATAGTAACCTCGTACTAAGAAGTTTTTAGAGCCCTTGAGAAATAATTTTTTTAACTCAGAAGCATCTTAGAAAATAGCGATTTCATAACATTTTCAGCAACAATCAACTCGAGAAAATTTTCTTACCTTACTAAAACTACATATCAACATCGCCCACTTATAGACAAAACAGAGAGCTAAATGATTTTTAACAGATTATCATAAATCTGGAATGTATCAATCCAAAATGGGGTCGTTATTAATGGTACAACATTCATTTTCCTGATTTTAAAATCAATTTATGGGAATTGGAAAGGCATCAAAGAGATAGTATTTCAAGTCGATTGATCATGTTTACACACATTCTGGGGGCAAGTTAATGTCCATCGGAAGACTAAAAACATTATGAATCGGACATCTCAGTCAAGAAAAATTCCCGTTAACTTCGGCGCTATGTGATTCGCATGCATTCCGTCTTTATTTCCTAAATATTACCGATTCAGCACTGCATCAGAGTGTGTCCTTGGATGAGGTCCAATCACAAGTCATGCCACCCACCGTTGTTATACGAGGATGACGTAGATCTAATCTTTGGTTGTCACGTTAGCATATGGAATGGAGTAAGTCTCAAGCGAGAACTCATTGTCTACTGTCATTGTTTATTCTTCTGTGACTATCATTCCATTTTCAATCACCATCATCAATTTGACTTGACGGACTCAGCTCGGAAAGGAGAGACGTGGAACTAAATAGGCAATTCTTATTTACGGGGAGATGACGTGACCCCACAGTGATTGATTTTTTCATCCCAGATTTTCCTTTCAAACAGATGCCTTCCAGTGTGCACACATGATCGCGGTATCCTCGAAAGTAGGCTACCGATCAACGGTCACCCCGCTCAACCATACGTGTTTGCACGAATTACCTTTAATGGCGGAGTCGAGCTCGGAGCCTTTGTCCAGCCGAGTATCGCGACTGTTTAGCCGGGAATTACATGCGACATCAATCTGCGCGTCCACCTCCTCACTGAGGTAATGCGACAAAAGAGAGAGATGGAGAAGAGAGCGAACCATGGAGAATATGTATCAGTTCGGGTTACCGTGCTAGGGGTGGGAAAATCGTACGCGAATGCGGTGACGAGAATGGGTCACGAATCCAAGAGAAACTGCCGGAAAACCAATCTGGATTCAGAAAGAGTAGTGGGATACATCAAGCCATAATCTATAAAAGGGTAATCGTCGTAAAAATGATTCACGTAAGCAAACAACGTACATAACATTCGTGGATATGGAGAAATCACTCGAAAATGTTGAGAGAAAGGAGATATTACAAATGCCTGTAAATGATACGAGAATTATCTACCATGTGCGTGAAAACCAAGACACTACACTGAGCGAAAAAGGTGAATAAAAGGCAGAAGCTGAAATATACGATGGAGTTAGACAATGATAACATACTAATAATGAAAATACTCCGAACCGTGAATATTTCTTAATCACCAATAAATGACAGCTTGATATAAACTTTATCAGCCCATTTGGTAATGGAGAGTGCTTTTCGGAAAATGATACATCCAAAATAAACGTGAATAGGTAGCCACGGGGTGAGATTCATCACTTTTACGCGGAGTGACATTATTAACGTTTTCATATTTCCCGCTTTCCGACACGATGCAGCAGAGGAACTGGAGGTTATTTTTTAAGGCTGTCAAAAACACGATGACGTACTTACCTCAGCACCTCAACCTTTCAGATGCACTAACACGTGCCAAGGAGAGGAGGGTTTATGTATTATTTCTTTCGCGCTTGCGAGGAAAGCCATCCCACGAAAAAAAAAGTGTCCAGATGATTCGTTTCGTGGAAGGAAAGGCCGCATAAATAATCGCGAGTGAGGACGCACGCAGCGTTCGTCACATCGGGCGGATTCACCTGGCTCAGGCGTGTTCCGCCGCGTGAGTCTTGCGTGGAATGCAAGACAGGAAAACGCCCGAGAGAGAGATGACACGTAATTGGACGGACGCCACTGCCGGACTCCAAGACTGCGGGGCGCCCGCTGGCGTCGGGGAAGACGCGTTTGGAGCGGAAACGGCTGAGATGTTCACTCACTCGCACGCACACGTGAAAGAAGAAGGAGGAGATTTTCTGAACCACGATGCCATTCAGTTCCCTCGCATCGTCGGAATGCCAAAATTAATGTCAATTGCTCGATGAAATTGGCAAATGAAAATTGAAAATGTTAGTCAGGCAAATCATTTAGAAATGATTTGCCTGACTAACATCACACGCGATGGCTCTCAAGATGTCCCAAAGTCTAATTGGATCCCTCAAATTCTCCGATTGGAGCCTTTGCGTTAATGGGGGCGTTTACTCGGAACCGAAATAGCAATTTTTTGCATGAAATTATTAGATGGAAACAAAAAAAGAATTTTAGTGAAAAGATCAATCTTCTAACCACAACCATTCACTCATAAATAACAAATTAAAATAAGCAAAAGGTGACGCCCACCGAAAAAGCTGCTGTGATAACATTGACGTCATTTTCCTCCCGTCCTTGACTGCTCTTACGGGAAGGGAAGGGAGTGGAGGGGGATTCTCGGAAGGTCTGCTCACACAGATCCTGTCGCAATCGCTCCCATTGGGAGAGGTAGCTGTGTCTCCACTTTGCGATAAGGCGAAGTAGCTTCGCGGGCTCAGTTGTGATTGGACGAATTCGATATACGTCAGTGGTTGCACCACACCCACTTTTCCGAAAGGGTTCAAAACATCAAATTTTCGCCGCTTATAACTCGAGAAATAATTGACGGATCAAAAAACGGAAAAATACGTGTCTTTTTATTTTACAAACTCGATCATATTCAGCAATAAAAAATATGGTAAACGACCCCATTCTGGGGATCGTGGCATGGTTTGAGGCACCTGTCTCGGGAAGAGCTGAGTGTTTAATTTCAAAATTAAACCATCCAACAACAACAAATCCCCTCCCCTCTCATCCCACAACGATCAATTAGATGCCCCTCTCCCCTTCGCCAAACACTAAACATCCAATGCTCATTTGATCTTGGACAGTGGTCCACCACTGAGCTCTTCTCGGGGCACGTGTCTCTCAAACTTGTCTCTCAAACCTGTCTCTCAAGCCTATCTCCCGACTGATGGTCACCCCAGTTGACCGAAATATCGATATAACAGTCTTCCACCTCTACCTTTGTTGGCATTGGTGTTATTATATTCTAAAGCAAATTCTCACAGACAACAAACTAATCTCTTTTTCCGAAGACTGTCTCTGAACATTCGCGTGTTCTTCAGTTTTGCAAACGAAGAATTTCCCAGATACTTGACAGCTAAATTCAGAGGAGAGAATCCAGTCGTCATGCTTGTAGATGACGAATCATAGCTCAAGGATGATTGGACCTAGTCCAGAAATGAATTTGAATGCTTGAAACGTAGATCACTCTCAGAGGACGACCCCGGAGGAGTAAGGGTAAGTTGGCGGAGTTAAAACCTGAAACGAACGAATGAAACGATAAATACGTGACGAGCATTGACATATGAGGGTTTGTAAGAAGATACAATGTGGTAATAACTCACAGAGCTTCTTAAGTTATTTCACTCGCCATCAATAGAGAAAAGTCGGGACATGTGTTTTACGAAGGAATTGTGAGGATAAAATGTATCGCACAAGCAGCAAACGAAGAAATCCCAAGTTGAGTAAGAAAAACGACGAAGAAACAGATATTCATATCAGCTATTCTTGAGACATGATGGTCTGATAGAGACAAGGGTCGAGGGAAAGGTGAACGGGAATTAAAAAAATGAGTCTCGTATAAAATATCTGGAGCAAGTATAGAATGATAGTAAAAAGAAAAAATATGAAGAGGTTAGCTGATAGGAAAGTCCAGTGGAGAGCTGCGTCAAATCAATCTTAGGATTGTTAGCAAGTACTACGATGATCAATAGAGGCGTTTACTCGAAACCGAAATCGTAATTTTGTGCACGAAATCGTTTATTTGGAAACGAAAAATGAATTTTAGTGAAAAAATTATCTTCCAGCCAGAGCCATTCACTGATTAATCAAAAATTAAAATACGCAAAAGGTGATGCCCACCGAAGAAGCTGCTTTGAGAGTTACTACGTCATCCACCTATCGTCCTTGACTGCTTTTAGGGAAAGGGAAGGGAGTGGGGGGGGGGGGGGATGTGAGAAGGTCTGCTCGCACAGAACCTGTCGCAACAGATTCCATTGGCAGAGTCAGCTGTGTGTCCCCCATTGCAATAAGGCGATGTAGCTTCGCGGGCTCAGTTGTGATTGGAGAAAGTGGATGACGTAAGAGGTCGCATGCACGCCCACTTTTCCGAAAGGGTTAATAACATCAGTTTTTCACCGCTTATAACTCGAGAACTAATTGACGAATCGAGAAACGAAAAAATACGGGTATTTTTACTATACAAACTCTATCAGATTCGGCAGTAAAAAATATGGTAAACGACCCAATTGGTAAGGACAGGTTTTGATGCATCATTCCAATCACTGATTTACTTTCCCTCCCCTAATTCAGTACACCATTTTCCAGACTTTTCCCTCTGTATTTAGTGAGAGCACTTTCTACATCACTTTATTTAAACTCAAACGAGCGTTCTCTTTTTCACTTCCCTCCACTCTTCTTTATACGACGACGACATGCCAGGTTGTGGAAAACGTTGATTACCAACGCACATCGGGATTTATCGAAGCGACGTTTATAGTAGGAGGAAGGATATCCATTATCGCCGTTCATATCCGATTCCAAGCGCTCTACCTTGTTTATTGATGCTTTCGGGAGGGAGCAATCTCACTCACGAACCCCTTTTGTCCTCGGCATCCCCAAAAAGAAGTGCGGAAACGACCGGAAGTTTTTAACACCTGCGACACAGCGGAAAATAATATCTCCGGTGGAAAGTGAGAAAGGGAGACCGGGTCGGAATGAAGGAAAGGGAGGAGGGTACGGGAGAACAAGAGGAAAGTGGAGAAAAATTGGATCTCGGGTCGAATGCAAATCACTTGAACAAAAATTCTCCAAAGAAGACAATAAATAGCCGTGAGGAAAGCATAAAAAAAGAGCCAATAGGTAGCTTTAGTTCCATAACAAATCACACGGAGAAAAAAACTTTGTTGAGGTTACCTATCCTATGCTACCCCAGCAAAATACGTTTGTCAATATAGTGACAGCAAAGCCGATTGTTACTTTAGCAAATGCTATATGTTGGGCTCTATTTGTTTTCCGGGCAAATTACATAGGCTAACGGTACCATTACTACTGTTCCGTCAACAAATAGGATTTGTCGGGGCGACAAACGTATTTGTCATTGCGCTATGAAGTTGTTCCTCCAGCAAATCCATTTGTAACCTGAGCAGGACGGTTGGCAGCGCCAGCTAGGGACTTTTCAGCAAATCTTTTGTACGACTAACAAAATGGCTGCCATTGTTATTGCGGGCAGTGGATTAAATGAAACACAAATATTTCAGCTTAATTTCATTGTATTCGAAAAATACAAACAATGAAATCAACACGTATTCATAATAATTCAATATACAATAAACAGTATATCATTCACTACGTAACTTACGTTAAATGTCACATAGGTAGGTAGGTCACAAGTGTGAAAAACATTAAGTAGTTAAAATATGCACAATACATTCACTCAAGTTCATTAGAGTTATTTACAACAATACATTTTAAAATAATACAGTTACCGGTGACACTCAAACTGAGCATCGCATCAAGTAGCACAACAAGTACATAAATAACAATGTCACATCAAAGATTGAAAAGCATTAGGTAGGTAATATGTACAATAAATCATTCAAGTCCACCAAAGTAGAGTAATTTACAAAAAAATAAATTTTAAAATAAACCAATTACCTCATAATAATATACTCAATATAATAATCCTCAACAACTCTTCACACCACAGCTCTAAAGGGAATGCCTCAGCACAACATACCTCTCTCCATTGGCCATTGTACTTGAAAATATGCTAGCATGGGTAGCTTTTTGGAGTAATTTATGCTATAAGAATAGAATTTCAATTGTCAGCTTTTGCTACCAAAATGGTAATAATATGTACAGCACTATCAAACAATTAATCTTCATGAACAGAAATACACTCGTTCGCTCCGCACATCCGTCCGCTAACAAGATCGCTCTGTACGGAACGGAACGGAACGTACGGAACGATCCCACTAACTGCACTAACGGAACGGACATACGGAACGAACGAACATATTTCTGTTCATGATGATTAATAGCTTCGTTTAAGTGCTTCGTATAAGAATATTTCATGAATTTAGTTGTTCGAGAGAAATGAAATATATGCACTGTAACTTACCGAGCTGATTGTTTTTTTCACTCGTTTGGAAGATCTTGCATTACCTCAGGAACGCATATTCGTAGCGAACTATACGTAGGCAAAAACTTCGGAAAAATTTGTTAATAATCAGATATGCTCATCTCGCTCTGATGCACTTTCATTACAAACTAAGAAATCTCTAAGAATTAATTTCAACAGTTTTGTAGAAATGCAGCCATTTTATTTCACCCACAACACAGCAAAACTGTTTAGTTCAGAGTTTCCGCTGGCAAGATCATAGCTCGCCTAGCAGACACATTTGTTGTCGTGACAAACGCAGGGGAACAAATGCCATTTGCTCCAGCCACCATTGAGCATTTTTTATTCCAACGATTGGTTTGCTAGAATGACATATGCTTTTGCTTTTAGGACAAATACCGAGTCAGCAAATGGGTTTTTGTACGGAGGACAAAAATATTTTTTTCCGTGCAATGAAATATAAAACGGCAACTTTCAATCAGAATAAATCATAGAAGATTAATCATCAGTACAATATTAAATATACAATATGATAGAAAATAAAACGTGTTGAAAGTTTTTCAAAATTAAATACGATACATACGATACGAAATAAGAAAATTAGCAACGTCCTACACTAAATTAGATTGTATCATAAATTATATTGGAATTACATTTATTAAAGGCTCACAATGAATGATTAAGCATGCAATCCAAATAATAGAAGTACTGACAGAATTGCTCCTTCGGTAGACCACATATTTCAATACTTTGATAAGCTTAACGACAGCATACATAAATACCATTATATTCAACACGCTACTTGGGAATGCGTAAAACTGCTTTTGGTGCAAACATCAATATTCTTGGGCGGATGATTAGGATAGAAAAGTATTCAATAAATATCTAAGTACATACATAGATGAACTCGAAGAGCTAGTCCGCCCATTAGTTGAATGAGCCCATGAGTTCGCCCATGAGAAAGGATATTCAATAGCTTAACTGGTGGCCTTGAGACAGGCTCTGTCTGAAAGTACCCGCCGTAGAAGGTTATTTTCTTCCACCAAATCCTAATTTCCTACAGTCAAGCTTTCGTTTTTAGTTTATAGTATAAGAAAGTTATCAGCTATTCAAAACTTAGCTCCATACTATTCCGTTCCTTCAAAAAATTTCATCAATACAATTTCAATTTCCTTTCTTGTACCGTCCTTCAACTAAAAGACTTCCATTCCTCTTCTAACATGCTAAACATTTTAAATCAATTTTTCATCTGACCAACTAGCCTTGTTTATTTTATTTGAAAACTCTGCTATACGGATACCGTTAAAACTTTAAACTAAAGTGTGTGATCAGAAGAGAATGGGAAAGTTATATTTTTAAGCACAGGGTTACACGAAAACGGTAATAGAATAAAATATATTTATGAATTGTAGTCTTGAACTCGTGAACTGTAGGGAGATTGAGAATGTTGAGCAAATAGCCTTATCCACGCTCTAATCGAGTTATAAATTGGGGTCAGAGGCCTAGGGTGGGATCATGGAGCTTTCGCGTGATAATCTTAATACTGACCGATAATACTAACCATACTAGAAGAGTACTATTCATAGTAACATTCCAGATTGTTTGCTACACAAATGAGATTGCTGACATTAATAACTAGACACATTTTATAGAATTTTGATACTTCTAAACAGACACATGAAATTAAGATATTGGCTCTTAAGACAAAATTAGAATCCCCTCCCATACACCCTCCAGATTACTTTTACAGTAGATATAGTTATCAGTAGATACCGTTTCTACTCTTGTCAGAGCAATTAAAAAATAACGATAACTGGATAACGGATAATTTTAACGCTCGCGATACCGTTTATGTACGATTTTAATTGCGCTCATGAAAGTCAAAACGTGGTTGACTTTCTTCAAACTTAGTCTGGGCCTTCATGTCACAAATCTAAATTTGTATAGCAGGAAGGGAGTGGCAAGGGGAAAGAGACTCGGGAGGCAAGGCCGCGCCCAGGGAAGGTGCAGAAGATCCGAGAGGCCTCTGGGAGGAGGATGATGGCGCAGGTGGCGGTCCTGGGTGGGGCAAGAGGACTTCATTCGGGTAGCGAAATGGGAATGCGGGGATGGCCCGGCAGCTGCGGGATCTTCTGTGGGAGGAGAGTCCACGTGCGGTGACTGGGAGAAAGGGAAAGTGTGATACACCCGGCAATCATGCCTTGAGGAGCCTGGCAAAGGCATCCCCATCGTCAACGATGGGAGGCTGAAGTTTTTTAATCAAACGAGAACCTTGGGAAGGGAGCAAGCAGGACCAGCCAAGAAACGGAAGAAGATAGTACTTCGCTGATCAAACACACTATTAATTTCATATAGTACTGTAAAATTACCAAGGTAATTCATTGATCACTAATGGAAAAGAGGATTAGATAGTAAGGAGCAGGCACGTAACCAGGGGGAGGGGGGCTTCTGATGCTTCAGCCCTCCCCGAATTTTTTTTCCAATAATTCTGCTGTTCTGATTTTAGCAGTGAACTTTGCCAGTGAGAAGAGATAAGTATGGCCACTGTAAAAGTAAATATCAAGCACTGAAAATTGAGGGAAGAGATTTGGAACATGTCGGCACCGAATGGGCAAGGCTGATTTGTTTCAAGTTACGCAAGACTTAGCCCCCCCCCCCTCCCCCGAAGCAAATTTCTGGCTACGTGCCTAGTGAGGAGTGAAAGATATAGGCAATAAAGGAGAACGTCAATAAAGATTTCAACTGGAGTTATTACTGATTCTTACGAAGAAATATTCGTCAGTTTTCTCTCGTTAAAATAAAATCATTTACGAGTAGTGAAGATGGATTGCAATACGTATAAGTTCGGCTTTCAACATAGCTCCATATTTCAAATGGTAAGTGGCATTGTACCTGGGAGCAATTCTCCATGGTATTCAAAGAGGGGCTGGGCAAAAGATAAGCTAGTTAGAAATAGAGAAAAAACATTAAAGGTTGAAAGAAAACCTTGTGAAGGAATAAGGCTAGGAAAAAAGTGGTTGGAAGGCATTGAAGAGCCGAACGAATCGAGAACCACCGTAAGCGAATGCGATTGGCTTCTTCTTGCAGCTGCGTAGGCTTGGAAAATTTGATTATGATTCTCTAATTAACGGAATAAGTGAGCCTCGTTTATTGATAGAATTTATATGAATTGTAATATTTCAAACTAACTGACAAGAAATGATTGCACAAAAGACATTATACTCATAGCATCACTTGAAGAATCTGAAGGCCAAAGTAAAATTGACGCATCTGGTGTTGGTGGGTCCTTGGACTGATTGGTAAAGAAAGGTAGACGATAGGAAATCCTGCGCGAAGACACTTTACCACTACCTTTCGCTTTTTTATGACCCACAAAGAAAAGAGTGGGAGGAAGGGCAAAATCTTTTACCATTGATAAGGGGATTCGACAATCAACGAATCCTGATGCATAAATAAATAAAGTTGCTGAATTACCTCCTTGTAGTTGACATGGGTTGGTCATTAATTTAGCTGGTGTATAAATTTGTAGTGACGCATTACCTACTACCCATTTAAAACATACTATTTTTTCTACATAACTTCTCGCAATCACGAAATGACGAAGCATAAAAAAACTGCACTAGATTGAAGTCAATCTTCATTTTGTCTCAAAAAAGCACAGCATTTCCTTTTCCTTGATAATTCTTTAAAAAACCAGACACATACGCTATTATCTATTGAGGCACTCTTAATTATGGACAATGTTGAAGGTAATCATGCATATACCGAAGAAGTAGAGTGAGCGACGATTTAATAACTTTCAATCATTGATCAGGGCATGTTTTTGCTCACATGGAGCCCCTAATGGGATTTTTAACTCCACGTCTTCTCATATTAGTCGTATGCTTCCTTATAGCGCGCAGGAGACTGGAAGATTGCAAGTTGAGACAAGCCATTGGATAGGGTGCTGTCTGCTCATCCCACACGATCAGAGGGGCTTCCTTGTACGGACACGATAACGCAATCTCTCCAGCTACTGGTAAAATGATCTCATCCTTAAATAAGATAAACACATAGGGAGATTTTTATCTGGGAGGCATGTTGCATAAGTGGTATTTTTCCTTTGTTTTTTTCGAATGTTCCATTACTTTTTCTCTTTTGACTTTGAAAAAAATGGAAATTAAATTTGTGAGTGCGCCAGGCGTGTCTTTGTGGAATTATAAATATTTAGTTTTGAAATAAAACAATTAACTCGAACAGATTTACTGCACACTGCGACGCACTGTGACTTATCTAAGTATTCCACAGTTTGGTGGACCACACCGACCTGCCTAAAAAGCCTTGAAAATTCACAAAGTAAGCAATGAAGATTATTTGTTTTCTAAAGGAGGAAATAGATAATTTTACAGGCTTATATAAATACTCATAACTACAATAACTCGACGAGGACGTATCATTAGAAATCGTTACGGAATGGCAAATCTAGAAAAATGGCCTATTTTTACTAACATACTCCATATTGTTATTATCAGTTCACATCATCGGCATTACTAGTTATTTGCTAACTCAAAACAGTCTCTTCTCAACTGCTTCTTTTCCGAAGTAATGCAAATAATCCGTCCTTTATTTAATCCCCACCCTTCATCGTAGAGCTGGTTCAGCTGGTGATTAAAATACATAAATAAAGGACTGATTTTTCGATCATCACTTTTACTCGATGATTTTTAAGGCACTGCTGATATTTACTATTATTTAACTATCATTAAATTGCAAAGATATAGCCAAGTTTAGAATAGTTAATTATCCTAACCCCAGACGAAGCATTTCAAGACATGCCCAATACAATCCAGGATAAGGATTGAATAATAGAACCAAGGAAATCAACGGTAATGAGATTCTCCAGTGTTATCATGGCTAAGAACATAAAGTTGGAATGCACATGCACGCATCTGGGTAGTGTTTTGAATGGCGCTCCATTCATTAGTGCCTTGCTCAAAGAATATGGCTGCTGAACTTGATAACTGAAGAAGGACGGGAGCAGGTCGGAGGAGGATAAGAAGTTAGTAAAGAAACCACAATGTGCCATTTTAACTGAGTGAGCGGCAAACATAGACGGAGGAATAATTCGAAGACAATTGACTACTGAATTCTGCAAATAAGGGAAGGCTGAATGTCAAGATCAGTGATAGGAAAGGATTTGAGATTTTGTTGAAAATAAGGAGGAGCAAAGGTAAAGAGAGGTTTAAGAGGAAGGGTGTGTACCGGATAAAAACTGTTAGGTAACAAGAATAGTAAAGAATGTTGCGACAGAGATTGCATAAAAGTTGGAAGGGATCTTCCCATTACTGGGATTGCACGGAAAATTACGCTATCGTCAGAGAACATTACAAGCATTTCAAGTAGACGTACTAGTCTCTGTGATCTAATGTGCCATAACTAAAAGTCATTGGGATTCATTTCGTGATAAAAATTAGATTCGAGATCAAGTTCAGCTTCCAGTTGAAGACTGATTTATAATTAAATCATAGCTCAAATTCAATACCAGAAAAAGCCGGCGTAGCCCAGAGACTAACTCTGCTGGCGCATGACGTACCGTCCGTGTGGTTTACTCAGAGACTGAGAGGAAGAGTGGAGAAGGAGGGAGGAGGTAGGGGAGGAGGCGGGAGTGGATTTGGGAGAGAAACGAGCAAAGGGAGGAAAGAATGCGGGAATGGGGTGTGGGAGGAAGGGGTGTGGGAGGGGGAAGAGGAAATTGCGAGCGAAGACGGCGCGTGATAGATTGCCCTTCACAGTGGATGAGCATGGGACGGTAAATCTTCTCTCCCCCGTCCCCAGAAGAATTAAGTCAAATTAAAAGATGAGATAACGGGGAAAAAATATCTCTCCTCCATAGCTACCGTCTCATTAATGCATTTGTACGTCTCCAGTGCTCCCCATCACTAGTCTATTTTTTAATGACCGCAAATCGCAGCGAAAAACTTCCATAAATCTTCTCGCTAATCGTCTGTGACGTAAAATATGAAATTAATCTCTCTCTTCGACCTCTGAGATCGAGAGTCCCACAAAAACAAAGTAGGCGGCCTGAATTTCAGAGACCACCATGAATTAAATTAATTTTGTGCATAGATTCAATAGTAGGAGGAAATTGAAATCAATTATTTGAATCACACCGTGACGAATCTGGCTGAATAGAAATGTTCGCCAACTCAGGCAAGTTCTAAGAGCGGACAATCGTAGCTTATCGTTAAGCACACATCATCTACCACTGCAGTTCAACCACTTATATTTCATTGCCACACATAGCTATTCGTAACTAATCAGGATTCTAAACAGAGGGTAAATTTGGCAAATAAATCTATAAATTAGCCAAATTATTAACATGGCGAATCTTGGAGAAACTCTTAGGAAACCGACAAAAGCAACATTTTCAGCAGCAGGATCAATAACATATATATAACAAATTTTGAATTTAGTGAAATAAAAGCAAAATAATTATTAACGGAGAGGAGTAAGAGGTTAATGGAAGAGAGCAGGAATGATTAGGGAAATCATATTTTGCACTCAAAGTGAAGAAAAAAATTATTCAACATTTTTAAATGCAGGACCTCCCACACTTAATTTCAATTTATTTTATCCAAAGCCATTTTCATGAATAAGGACTAGCGTCGCGTGTGTACCGCCTTCCGTGTCTCAAGAGTTTCAAAGGACGAAATTCGGGGAAATGGAGGACGGAACGATTAATTTGTTCCTGGGGAAATACCGGTGAGACAACTCCACATTTCTCATATTTCAGCGGCACGGAGAGAAAAGGTGGCAAACGAGCGACGAACGTAATGTCAAAAGAAGAACGCGGTGGGAAGGGAAGAGACGAGAGAGAAGAGGGAACAAAGAGAAAGCTGCAAAGAGGCTGGCGGAGGAAAGGCGGTTGATAAGGAATTGTTGGGGGACGGTCGCAGGCATGCAGGAGTCCAACTCTGCTCGTTCCATTTGGAATACATACGCTTTTGGAAGATAGGAATGAGAAGAGACAGGACGGAAAAGAACAACTTCCACCATTGTTTCGAGTGCCGGCAATTTCACCGGCGCCTCCCCAGCTCCACAACGGGACACCTTCAACATTTTCTCGCGTTACATTCGCGTTGAGCACGTAATGGTAGGTAGACGTTAAAAGTGGGAGGTAAATCGTATTTTGCTATCATCTTCAGCACGATCGATAAATCGATAAAGGGCGGGAGGGAACTTGTGTAAAATTTACGCTAGCATTCAATTGTATTGTTGCTTTTGTAAAAGAAATGGAATGGCAATTAAGGAATTTGTGCTATTAAGGATGATTGGTTGTTAGGGAAGAGTTAGGGAATTTTAATGGCATGGAAGAAGGGCGGAGAGAAACCCGGCGTCAGCATTATCCCTGCTCTTAACGAAAGGGATCCACGGTTTTTCGTCCCATCTGGCGGGCAGAGTACAAATCTTGAAGTGCTGTTAGCACAGCACTAGTAGAGACCGAATTTCCAGAGAAAAAGATTTAACAATGCCGGAAATCGAACCCTAACGCTCAGGTTGTGAAGCCAGTACTCTAGACACTGAATAGCCGTGGAATTGATTTTATTGATGGAAATTTATCAACATGTAGCCAAATAAATATAATTTTTCGGTAAATTTAGCGACTATTTCGAGGCTCTCCTAATAACCTGGAGGTCACTATGCCATAATATAAGTTTTCCTGATCGGAATTTAACTGTCTATAGTTCTCGTTATCTTCCACTCATACTTCCGTGTATGTATTTCCATCTTGCGTAAATATATTGCTGTGAAACACTTCTACACTGTTTTGCCGCACACGAACTTTGCTTTCCTATTGATATTTCGGTCTTTTGTTCAGCATGTGTCCTGCTTCTCTTCATTTCATCCAATAATCCTATTTTTCTCTTCTTTTTCTCTCTTACGGACTATTCAAACCTTCGATCCTCATTGTATTCACCAAGTCCATCAATTACTTGGTCCATGTGACAGCGCCTAATCCCCTTTACGTCCTCGCCTTCGATTTTTCCTTAAAACGTATTCATTAGTTGCAAAGGAAGAGAACATCGAATCACCAAATTTTAACACGCTCGAAAGACATCGCTAAAAAGTGAACAGTCCACAAAAGCACGGTGTAATTAATGCAAGAGGTTTCACACGTACATAAATTGGGTTTACAAATGGGCCCTAGAAACCAATTTGAATGTCTGATAAAATATTTATATTGATATCGGCAAGCCAATAGCTGAATTTTATGCTCTGGTGATATCCTATTCAAAGTATTTAAACTATACTGTCTTCTTTCTCTAATCTTATACTAACACAATAAAACAAGTACTAAACAAACGATTCGTAAATCCCTAAAGTCTGCGAGCAAACAAAGCAGAGTGTTTGTCCACGAGAGCATCTTCTGCCCCAATGAAAATAAAAATAACATAGATAATAATTACAAAGAAGAAAAACTGAAGAAAAATTCAGCCACTGAGTTGAATACAAAAGAATAATGCACATGCCAGTGGAATGCCCGATTCGACTTGAATTAGGATGGTATTACTACGGATCTTGTGACTGAACAGCATGAAGAGAGAAAACGTAGGGGAAAAAGAGAGGATTATGAATTGTACAGATAAAATGGAGCCAGTGATGCAAAAAAGAGGCATGCTGGTATGTAATGGCTGGGATTCAAAAATGTTGAATGGAGAATTATGCCATAGCGCTCAAAAGACTGAAAACTAGCGACGCTGATTCTGTTTGATCGAGCAATGAGGCTAAGCTAACGAGCAATAAGCGATCTAAAAAATTCCAACAGCATCAATTTTTGTCCAATCCATTGAATGTTGATGAATGCTGGGTAACTCTGTTCGGCACGTTAAATGTATTGTAATAATATTGTTATTACATGAGCAGTACAGAAAACAAAAATAAAGATATTCGTGGAGTTAAATGTTGAGGGCTTAACTTGGTGATAAAAAAGTTAATACAAAATCGGAAATACAAAGTGTAGAGAGATAAAAGGTATAATACCAATTCTGAAAGCGTGTTTTTGTACGCATAACATATTGATATTGCATGGATTAATTCATGATTTAAATACCAAATTAATAAATGTATTTTAACCGGAAGGTTGGGATACAACTGACCTGCCATGGGATACCAATTATTCTCCAAAACCTTCTCTTTGGTCCGAATTGGACATTTGCCTCTATCGTGTAATACGGCCAATAATTTGAAGGATAAATTAGATTTTTTTCCGTTAGTTAAAGTTGTAATTAGATTCTTCCGAGAGGGCCAAATTAATTATGGCCAAAATATACGAGAAAATCCATAGGAGTTTGAAAAAAATGTTTTCAATGCCTCCCGCATGGAAGAAGGAAAAGCGCGCCACCCAGAAACAAAAGAAGACGGCTTCCTTTGAGAGCCAAGGCGACAGGAGGAATAGTCCGTGGGCGCATGGCTTGGAGACGGCCTCGGTACAAAAGGAGGAGAAGGGAGGGGAGGGAGGACGCAGGGAGGGAGGGGCGAAGGAGGGAGAATAAATGGTAAACTCGAGAAGATGGGAAATGAAAATAAATATATGAACGAAAATAAAAAGGGCTCGTCCGCGTGCCGCCAAGCGGAGAAAGTGGAAGTTAACAATATACGCCTGGAGGGAGCGAGGGTGGGGGACGGAAGATTTGAATAAAAAGGAACGTTTGTCGTTTGGGGAGGGACCTTTGTGCATTCATTCGTTTTCTCCTGTCTTCTTTTAAGGAGGAATGCTTTTAAAAAGCAGAGTAGCGAGCCGATGAGTAATAACTATCAAAAGGCATTCTTAGGGAGTGGGGGGGAGAACAAAAGAATTGGGTTTTGGGAGGAGCAAGGGTTTTTAACAACGGGCCAATCAAAGGGAATTTATGATGAGGGCGGGGAGTTGGTGTAGGGGGTGAAGGGGAGGACGCAGTAGGGGACGGAGAAGTAATGAGACGAAGTAATAATGAAAGTGTGGGCGGAGGAGGAGGGAAGGAGGAAATGAGAGAGAAATCAACGCGGGGATCGGTGTCTTTAAGAACGAGCGCCTTAGCGACTGCACTCTCCGCCATGGGAGATCCCGAGAAACAGCCAAGTGACCTCGGAGTCCCAGAAGAAAAAGACGCTCGATTCGCGGAACAGCAAGAAAGAAGGGACCAAGGAAAGATGAGCGACGAAAAGAAATCTTGGCGCCGTATGACCAATTCTGGCAAAACTATGTAATTTACATCAGAAGGATACATAAGAAATTTGAATTTTCAGTTTTGGTGTAGCATGTGCAGCATTTTACGTCCATCCAAGTATATCTTAACCTACAGACAACAGGTGAGAAACATGTTCGCCATGTTCTACGGGTCAAGGTGGGGTATCATTTCGTGAATGGCGAGATATCCAAGTGGGTAAAGGGTTGACCTGAGGTCCTAGGCTCAAAGGCACAACGGTTCGGCACGCAAGACTTAACCTAAGCTTTTCTATGATTTTCCGGGTACTTAATCACTCTGGGGAAGCACATGAAATAGCGGGAAAGAAACTGATTCCTCTACCAAGTTGAGTGAATCCACATGTTATTGTGCTCATCGAGGGAAAAGTGAACGGGAAGAATGGAAAAGGCAGGCCTCGTATGAGTTACATAGAACAGGTCGTAAAGGACGTGAAAGAGAGGAACTACGTTAATACGAAGAGATTGTGTTGGATTAAGTTTTTATTCAAATCAATGATACAACCATTCTCTTTCGTGTTCAATATCGTTATGCCCCGAATCCTCGTTATCAACAAACTATTTCCCCCATGACAACCATGGAAAAACAAAACATTTATTTTAATTTGATCCGCGATTATTATTTAACAAATTTACTTTGCTTCAAATTCCTCCTTTCGCGTGACAAATTTTAAATAATTAAACTCAAGTTTGGAATGTGCTTCTTCATTAATGCTTCGCTGACGTCCTTGGTCAAAACATCAGTTTCCAAGTCTGCTGAACCCACGTGATGAAGAACCACCTCACCATTTTTGATTTCATCCTTGACAAAATGATACATTCTTCTGATGTGCTTGTTTTCTTTGTTGATCTTCTCATTGTTATTCCAATTCAATGCTGATTGACTGTCAGTTCGAACTTTTATTGGTCGTTCAACAACTTCAAATTGTCCCAGCTCTTCTAACAACTCTGTCAACCAGATGCCCTCACAAACTCCATCACATAATGCCACCAACTCCGATTCCATAGTTGATAAAGCTACCATCTTCTGCTTTCCGCTTCTCCAACTGATCAATGCGTCTCCAATCTTCACTGAATATCCGCCAAATGATTTCGAATCCAAAGTGGTACACCAACTGGCATCTGAACTAATCTCCAGTCTTCCAACTTCTCTGCCAATCTTCAAACGATACCCTTTGGTCCCCTTCAAATATCTCAAAACTCTCTTCAACGCCTCGTAATGAATCATCCTTGGATCTTTTGAGTACTGCGATAGTTTGCTGTAGGTGTATGCCAAGTCCGGCCTCGTCCCTCTCACCAAATATCCAATACATCCAAGTATTTCTTGGTACAAATCCTTGTTTGCTTTCTCCGAATCTTCGTAATCGTCAAGTTTGACTCCACTTGCTGCTGGTGTCTTCACTCCATTGCAATTCTCCATTCCGAATCTCTCAATAACTTCTTCGATGTAGCTTGATTGTTCCATGATAAATCCTTCTTTTTCTTCTTTGATTTTTATTCCTAGGAACTTCACTTCATCCTCCTTTGACACCTTAATCTTCAATTGCTTTTTCAGTTTTTCCACCAGTTGATCAATCTTCTTTTGACTGTCACCAACAATTATACAGTCATCCACGTAGCATCCAATTGCCAAAAATCCCTTCTTTGACTCTTCGACAAATACACATGGATCTGCTTTACATGGTTTCAATCCCAATTCCTTCAAAATTCCAGATAATTTCTTAAACCAACATCTTCCTGCTTCTGGAAGTCCATATAAACTCTTCTTTAGTCTAAATATCTTCCCTTCTTCAATGTTTACTCCTTTTGGTGGATTCATGTACACATGCCTGTCCAATTCTGCGTTCAAGTACGCTGTTTCGACGTCAATGAACTCCACTTTGTAATTTTTCTTCGCTGCAATTGCCAACAGTGTCTTCAATGACTCTTGCTTCATCACTGGACTGTAAGAGCTTTTGTAATCCACTCCCATTCGCTGTCGTGAACCATCAGCTACCAGTCTTGCCTTGTATACTTCTGCATCTTTGGTTCCCTTTTTCTTGAAAACCCATTTGCTTTGAATTAATTTTACCTCTTTTGGCTTGTTAACAATTTCCCAAGTCTGATAATTTTTCATATTTTTCAATTCCTTGTTCATTGCTTCAATCCATTTGATCTTGTCCTTGGACTCGATTGCTTCTTTGTAGTTCCTTGGATTGATTTCTTGCACCATATTTACAATGCAATCGGGCTCCTTCTTCTCTCTCGTTGACCTTCTTACTCCTTGTTGTCTTAATTCATCTTCTATTCCTTTTAATTCTTCTTGGTGTCTCTGTTTCAGGACATCGTTCGTGTCACCTTTTTTTCTCCCTCTTCTTCTCTCTCCAGCTTGAACAATTACCAACGGATTTTTATGAGATGAATCATCATCACTGTCGAATTGTCCTTGAAAATCTTCAACAACGTCATGGATAATTCCTGAATTGTTTTCTTCCTCGTGTCGTTCGTCTCGATTCTCTTGCCTCTCAATTGGGATAAAAACGTAGTTAGTCTCGTCATAACCAACGTCTTCTTCCTTCTTCTGAAAACCCATTTTTTCTTCAATGAACTTTACGTCTCGACTCTCGTGAATCTTCCTGTCACTCAAGTCAAATACTCGGTAGGCTCTCCTGTTCTTCGAGTATCCCACGAACACAGCTTCCTTTGATCTCACGTCAAGCTTCTTTTTTTGAACATCTTCATTTCTGTAGAAGACCTTGCAGCCAAAAACTCTGAGATGTCTGACCGATGGTTTCTTGTTTTTCCAAATCTCAAGTGGAACTTGATCCCTCTTCTTCGTAGGTGAAAGATCATGCAAGTAGCTCGCAGTCCACACGGCTTCTGCCCAAAACATCAGTGTTAATCCAGCTGCAATGAGTAACGTTCGAGCCATTTCCACCAACGTTCGATTGGCTCTCTCAGCAATTCCGTTGCTCTGTGGAGAATAGATCGTCGTTCTCTCGTGCTTGATGCCTTTCTTCTTGAAATATTCTTGCAATGTGTCGTTGGTAAATTCCGTACCATTGTCTGAGCGAAAATTCTTGACCTTTTGTCCTGTCTCGTTCTCTTTTCTCTCAATAAACTCGATCAGTTTATCGGCAGTTTCACTTTTACTCTTCAAAAAATCGACGAAATATCTTCTGCTGTACTCGTCCACAATAGTCAGCATGTACCTACTCCCTCCAATTGATTCTTGTTGCATTGGACCACACAAATCCGCGTGCAGTCTTTCCAAGATCTGCTGTGCACCTTCGATTTCGACTTCTTTGAATGGTGCTCTCGTCAGTTTCCCTTGAATGCAATCCTCGCAGTTGTCGTCCTTGATCGACACATTTTTCGAGTCCTCTGACAAGATTCTCTTTCGCCAATCTAGAAAGATAATTATTGTTAATGTGACCAAGCCTCTGGTGCCATAAATTACTATTTATTTCGCTTGTGCTAAAGCAAACTTCTTTCTTCAGCTCTCGTTCATCGCTGTCCGTGCTCATTCGAAACATAAAAGCATCTGCTTCAAAGATCCCCTGTGCAACTAATTCTCCTGTTTTCTTGTCATAAATTCCAAATCCATCTTCATCAATAACTATTTTCTTGCCCATCTTGACCAGACTTGGAACTGACATCAAGTTGCTGTTTAAATCTGGAACATAAAGTACGTCTTTTATAGTTAATGCTACCTCACCATCGTCAAGATAGCTGGTTCCTTCAATTTCTCCTCGAAATTCAGCGTGAATCTTTCTGCCTGCTTCAGCCGTCACGATCTCCACATTGTCTTTCCTCTTATTAATCAATAACTCCTCTTGATGAGTCATGTGAGATGTGCACGCCGAATCAAGCATCCAAGTGACTACATTTTCTGCATTTATCTTGTGATGCTCCCTCACTTCAAATGCATGTTGATTCTTGCCTCCTTTGAAAATTCCCTTGAATTTGCTCTTATTCTTGTAAAAATCCTTTGAATTTTCTTTAGTCTCAATTGAATTCTCCTTGTCCTTGTGCCAGCAATCACGAGCAAAATGTCCAATTTTGCCACAACAGAAACATTTTTTCTTAGTCTGCACCTTCGCCTTAAAAGCCTTGACCTCTCCTTCATTGGTTGATTTCTTGTTTTTCTCCTCATATCGCAAAAGTGCTCCTCTCATGAATTCGAAATCCACCGTTGGATTGGAAGAAATCGCTGTTGCAACTTCACTGAAACTCTTTGGTAGACCCTCGATTACGTACATAATTAATTCATAATCTTCAATATTATTACCCATTTCCTTAAGTTGAGTCTCTAATGTTTGAGCTCTAGTTAAATAACCGTCAATGCTTTCTTTCTCTAATTTTTCTAATTTAGTCAATTCAATCATTAACTGAGTCTTTCTATGTTTCTCAACACCGTCATGACGTTTCTTTAACAAAAGCCACAACTCTTTTGCATTGGAAATACCTTGACATGCTAACGCCTGCTCCGCCGAAAGTGTCATAATGATCAGCATGTTGACCTCGTCGTTCTTCTTTGACCAGGCTTCCCACTTCGCCACAGCCGCTGCATCAGCACCATTCTTCTCTGGTTCATCACCGAAAATGATATCTTGATACAATCCTTTCGCCTTAAGAACTGCAGCCAATCTCATGCTCCAAAGTCCATAATTCTTGTTTGTTAGAGGCTCGATTCTTGAAACTCCAAAGTCTGACATTTTCCCTTGTCACTTTTCTTGACCTCCTGGGAATTTCACTCGTGTATCTTATAACCACGCTCTGCTACCAAATTGTTGGATTAAGTTTTTATTCAAATCAATGATACAACCATTCTCTTTCGTGTTCAATATCGTTATGCCCCGAATCCTCGTTATCAACAAACTATTTCCCCCATGACAACCATGGAAAAACAAAACATTTATTTTAATTTGATCCGCGATTATTATTTAACAAATTTACTTTGCTTCAGATTGGCCGATAGAAGAATCGAGTGGAGGGCTGCGTCAAACCAATCCTAGGATTGCTGACCCTTGATAATGATGATGATTGTGCTCATCTTTGGATCTACTTTCTTGCAGCAGATTGGCTTTAATTTCGACCAGACCTCCCAACAAGTTGAACACCATGGTTGGCAGACATAAGTTAATGTTATTATGAATGGTGAACTTTCAACCCACTTATTGATGCAGCAGTATTTGATATCATCACTACTTCCCAGAGGTGTAATTATTAGGTACTTACTTTTCTGTCAGTACCTCCGTACAAGACCTACATCGACAACTGATTTGAATGTTGGAGAACGAGATGGTGAGTGTCCATGCCGAATAAAAGAAGATAGTACTCGCTGTGGACCTCAATCAAAAATAGGATTTCTCTAATCAATTTTGCGCAAAAGAGTACAGGCGTACGGAAAAATAAATGACCATTTATCAATTGGATAAAGCAAAGATTAGAAGAATGATAATTTGAGGACGAAATAGTTAAAGAAGCTATTTTACACTTGTCAGGCCTCATTTAGAATATGCCGCTAGTATATGGGATCCGTACGAGGAAGGTATGATAAAACAATTAGAGCGTGTGCAAAGGAGATCCTCTAGATTTGTTAAAGGCCGTTATGAAAATTGTATAGCATTACGAGTTTAAGAGAAGACTTGGATGGGAATTACTATCAGAACGCAGGTTAAAATTTAGGATAAACCTTTTAAGTAAACTCGAAACAGATTTGTTCACTGATGACGTTAGATATATATTAAGAACCCCTGCGTATTATGATAGGTTTGATTGGATTAACAAGATTAGGGAGATAGATTATCGTATCTATAGAATTAAAATGTCATTTTTCCCGCGTGCCATAAGAGAACACAATAGGCAGTGTAGCAAAGGAGAGGTAGGTGAAATATTGTTAGTCTGTAGTGCACGATGCTTGTAATAACAACCAATACTTCCTTCTTATTATGTACATACTAACCATCTAACTGCATGTGACCCTATTATCCGGCATGTCTCCATGTAGCAGCCTCGAATGCATGTCAATAGTGCATGTTTGATGATATTCACCCCCTTCCACACACCCTCGTGGTGGCTCGCAGGGTAGTACGTAGATGTAGATACAGTGCTGGGCACGGGACATTTTGGAAAAGAAAAAAGCCTATGCTCAGAAGGAGTGTATATTCCAATATGTATTCCTTCCTAACCAGTAAGCATCGATAGCGATAGTAAAATAGATTCTGGCTGAAAATAAATTTGGTTAACTCCTTCAAGAAAGTGAACCCACGGAAGTTGCCCGCGGCACGATCAACAGAGGGAAAATAAATGTAATATTGGTCTAGAGAAAAGAAGCGGTACAAGGAAGAGGAAAGATTCGATGGAACATGATTTCGTAATCTAAGATAAATTTGGAAATGTTTTTCACTTCAAATTGTTTTAAGAAAAACATTAGAAACATTGATAAAACGTCAAAGTATGGTAATTAATGCAAGATGGCGGATGCAAGGACTGACATGCGGATCGGGATGTACCAGTTGAAAGAAGACTCCTGGGGATTCAAACCAAGTCCCTAAGAGCAGACGCCTTTACTGGCAACCTTTTAACGCCTTAACGCCTCCACCCACTAAGGCACTGCATGACTTCAACCCAAGGAAAATATTTGAAAAAATTTGCATTGAGTGAGTCGAAAAATATAAATATCAAGACTGACTTCACGCTCTGAAAGTCACTATGGCGATACTATACTCTGAAGGACAAATGAGAGATATAACATTTTTATGCTCTCAAAAGGTATACATTTAAGTGTTGGATACAACTATTTCTCCTTGATTTCACTCTTCGTGTCCATAAACACAGTGTTCTCTTTTGAACACGCCCTTCCATTGCTGGCTAAATGTGGTTTAATGTTAGTAAAAACGGCACAAGGGCATATGGGTCAATAAAGGTTTCCAATTACATAATAGCCAACTCTCCACGAGCAGGTGTTGTTGCATTGCGGCAAAAGCGGCGGTGTTTACGATTCTAAGGCAGCTGACTCACTTCCCTCCTCACTCAACTAAGCCTCACTCAACTCACTTTCAACAATGACAAGCATTGTGGCCAGAGAAGCGGTGGTATTTGTTTGTACCTGGTAACCCCAGGTAGATCACCAAGTTTCATGCAGTGCATCTCCCTTCCGTATGCTTTTGCACTGATTTTTCTTACAAAATCGACGGTAACATGGAGATCTTAAGATTTACGTTGAAAATTAATTTCATAATCGAAGAAGCCTCTTTATATAACCGTATAAACATGGAGCTTGGGCAGTTAAGTCAAAACATATAGTTTGGGCAATAGTGGATAATCAATACAACCTTATTCTGTTGAAGTACCGCGATAGTGCATGAGTAAGCACTAAGACAAAACGTCGTTGTGCAATAGAGACATAAATCAGGCAACTTGTGACTCTCAAAACATCGCATTTCACAGAAATCAGAGATTGAAACGTATGAAACACCTCTCTAGTTTTTAATCAAGTCTATACTCAGGTCCCTACTACTACAGCCATTCAAGGGGATTTGGATTCTTGCGCTGAAATACTGAATTCACAGCCGTTTCAGAGCAGTTCTTTGCAGCTAAACCAGTATTAGATTAACTGCTTTTTCAGATAAAGCATTAGGATTTCCAAGAGTGTGAAGAGTAGGCCAAATGGGAGGACAGGAATGTTATTTTGAGTTGGAGAATTCTGAAAGTCAATAACAATGATGATTAGGATTTAAAGGGATTTTAATGGATGCAGAGTATGAAGTAAGGAAGAAAACTTCTAAGGAAGTAGGTAGAAGTGAATGCAGCAGGTATTCATGAAGTGGCACGACAGGTAGGCTTAAATGTTTCATCAATTTTTAAATAGTGACAGAGGGCTCTTTATTTAATTAAATGGCATAACAAACGTCTCCAAAGCATTTCCCTCCTCATATTCTTATAGTTTTTATCAACCCCATAAATTTTGCGAATGGTTACTATTTGGCTCTTCATCCTCTTTAAAATATTCTCCTTTTCATATCTAAACCAACGTATACTCTACTTTCTCAGAATTAACCCCTCTCATTAGTTTCACAAGTGATATACACTGAGCTGGATTAGAAGGAGTATTTTAAAGACTTCGATAAATAATATGGCATTCTCTAGTTCCAAAATGAACCTATTACAGTTATGTAAGTTGAGAATAGTTCGGCGGAGTTTAGGATTTGAAGGAAGAATTGAAATAAAAAATGAGAAGGTTTCAGGCAAGATGTAAGAAGAAATTTTGAGAGACATTTTAAATTGTGATGGGTGTTTGATGAAGAATAAATTACGGGATAAAGATGGTTAGAGGTCAAGATGAGGCAGAAGAGAGAATAGGCGGGAAAAAGATGCCTACTTTTGATTGAGAGGAAATAACTTGTACGCGAGACTGAAAAATGAAATAACGTATTGCAATAAATTATTTAACCACCCATTCAAAATGAGTTGATCCAAAGGTTTTCATGGAAACCTACGCAGATTCAAAAGTGGAAAATTACCTCCCGTTTCAGTAACTTTTCCAAGTACAGCAATCCCGTTTCGCCATTAAATCGGCTTGAATTAGTGATTTGCCCAGTAACCCCAGGATTAATGTTTACAGCTAAATATTACTAATAATTCAGGCCCACCTTCCCAATTTAATACATGTAAATAATACCCTAGAAGCCACCATAAAGTTCTGTAGGAGGCGGTGAATTCACACCAAACATTCATTACATTTCTTAAAAATAATAAGTAATCACATTATAGCCTAAACTTCACAATTTAAAAACAGGTAATACGTTAAAGTGATACTTCCTGATAAGATTTACTCATAACCCAGCAGGCCTTCACTCGCGACTACCTAAATGATTACGATTTCAGTCTCGATACAAAACAATGAAGCTCGGCTTGCATTGCAACAGCAAGTGACTGGAGACGAGAGTGAGGTGTTGGACGGTGATGCGATGTTTCTCCAAAAGTAGGGCACTTATCACTGGAGTGGAGTCTTCGGAGGGAGGCCCCACCCTACTAGTAGTCGGTGGAATTCCTAAGGGCAGAAAAAGCGTCTCTCAGCAAGGGGTGTGTTTAAGCCTGGACCCCCTCTGAGAGAGATCCCAGGATTGAGAGAGAGAGAGAGAGGGAACAATGACGTTCGTGGGTGGAAAGGGGGAGGAGAGACAGAGGGAAGGAGACGCAACGCGAAGCAGCGAACATAAGGGCCGTGGCGGACGAGGGCAGGAAATATTTTGAAGGGCTGAAAAAACGCTCGCGAGCGACGACGCATGTTGCCTAGCGACGAGGAAACCTCAAAACAAGAGCGAAACAACCAAGAGTCAGCGCAGAGCGCCTGCAGCGCGTCGACTACTCCGCGGCTGATAAGTCCCTGAAAACAGCCCATTGGACACGTCCAGGGGAGGGAGAGGGACATGGTGTGTCCCCAGTGAAACGGCACCTTTTTTTCCAACCGGGGAGAAAAAGAAGGTGATGACGGAACCGAGTCTTGTTTATAGGTTCATTTATTTTTCACGGTTTCACTCATTCGGACGCCTCACGGAAAGAGATAGAGAGAGCGAGACGTGGTTCCGGGTGTGTCGTCTGCGAGGCAAATGCGCAGCTGGCTTGAGGACGGCTGAACAAATGCTATCGACAATGGGGAAAATGTCCCGACCGCCATACGACGCTACAGCTTGACTTGAGTGCAAAAGGAGCCTTCATTTTTCGAAAAGGAGGTGGAATTATAATTCCACAGAAAACGGATGCTACCGAATTCCTTCATTCTTTCTCTCTATGCAGAGAAGAAAACTTTTTTTTCATATTCATTCAATGAGTAGGAATGAGCATTTTACCATTAGGGCGCAAAACAAAAGCAATTAAGGAATTATTATATGTACACTATATTTTCAACTTGGTACAATCAAGCTCGGGAAAACACAGTGGACAATAACGAAGCGAACGCGTGCATAAGCATTAAAATGAGGAAATAAAATCCTGGGAGAAAATGTTTGCGTGACATAACAGGTGGATGGGCCGAGCCATTAGAAGTGACGGGGGGTATTAGATTCAGCCACTCTAGCTGGAAGGCTGTGCAAAGGAGACAGGAAATGGAAACGGATTGGCTTTCTGGATGAGTTGAAAGTTATGATGACGGAAAGAATCATGACTGAAGAAAGAAAGGTACATCAGAAAGTGACATTGAAAAGTGACTACACGTCAACTACGAAAAACTATCGTAATCAGAAAAGAAATGCAAATAGTAATGAATGAGAATATATTGAGCCCTAATTTGTACATTTTTTCGCTTCCTATTTAAAATATTATAGCGGTAAATCAATGTATTTTCCTTCATATTTCTTGCGCACTATAGTTCACCAAAAAAAATATTTATTCAAGTACGTGAGTAAAATATCCAAAAATGGTAAAAGCGCATGAGATGGTTACAGCTCTGTTAAGCAGTTTCAATGAAAACCTGAAGTGAAATGTTTGAGTTCACCCTGGCACTGTAAGACAATTGTCCTTTACCCTATTTAAGATTTTCTTCAACGTTTATGGCAAACATTTTAACGTGTTTTCATAATTTTATATTTCATATTCCTAAGTCTTTAAACTATAAAAATAATGTTAATTTGAAAAAAGTCGGCGTTATTATCACAAAATGAATGTTATTACAAAAAAATTAATGCAATCGGTAGCAAGAATATTTTAAATTTCTTGTAATTTTAATAACTATTTTAATGTATTCATGAAATAACTGCTGAAATTTTCATTGTTAAAAATATTATCAACATTACTGGATGCTTTGCGCCTACTAAAAAGGTATGGCAGCATTGCGATGCCGTGTCCGGGGAGGCTTAACTGCTTTCTCAAAAAATTGTAAAAATCTCAAAGGTAGACAAGAGGGATCAGTATTTTCACGCCAATGATGAGGGTCTGTCATTTCCATTGTTTCATTCATTTAATTCATCCAAGTAACGAATTTAACTCCATCATCAGCAACCTAGACTAGGACATGCTGTACTGGAACAGGAAAGGCCTCAAATTTGAACCGTTCTCCTGCATTGGGCGTCGTGCTTGTCTTACGCTTTAATCTCGTATTAGTAAATGATAGTACTGTAAAACCTCTAAAGATGTGGTACCTAAAACCTGATTTCTCTGCCTAGCCGTAGCATTGATTGTGAAAACGACGACTGGAAAATACAATAGAACTTACTATTTCATAATATAGCCTCAGAAAAGAATTTATGCGCATTTTCTATGTGGTTCTGTCTTCTAGTCGCTGTTTTTATTTTCTCTAATAGAAGAAATCTAATCAACTAAATCTAACTAAAAATCATAAGTCGCCCTCCGCTTCACTCTTGGCTGCCTTAACGCACATGCATTAATTAAGACTGAAAATAACGAA
Source organism: Platycnemis pennipes (assembly GCA_933228895.1). Taxonomy (NCBI): domain Eukaryota; kingdom Metazoa; phylum Arthropoda; class Insecta; order Odonata; family Platycnemididae; genus Platycnemis; species Platycnemis pennipes. Next base: position 116,885,799 of record OW121854.1, on the reverse strand, counting down.
TTCAGTCCTGGGGACTGAATTCAGCAAAAGGCAAAAAAAAGAGGAAAATGGAGAGGAGGAATGGGTTGGGAAACCAGCGCAAAGAAATGTGCATTCATCGGTCCGCCACGCTGGCAACCGGACGGGAAGCGCCAAAAAATTGTCCCGAGGAGAGAGGAAGGGTGTGTGGCAGGGGGTGCGATGGGAGGGGGGGACTGGAATTCATTTCCATCTCCTTGTCCTTTCCAAGGCGAGGCAGGGGAAGCAAGGGTTCGAGATGGGGGAGTGGGCGGAGGGGGCCGGCCCTGGGAGGGGCGTGCTATGCGGCATCGGCATTATGAAAAAAACAAGGTGGAGGGCACGCGGGCGGAGGACGAGTGCGCGTACAACGAGTTGGTTTATGAAAAATTCAAGAGCAGACAACAAGCGAGAGAGAGAGAGGGCTTCGCTTTTTAAGCCCATAATTTTGTGGCGAGGGCGGAAATCAGTGCGGTTGACGGGACGAGAAAATGAAAAAAGTGAAATAATGAGCGTGTGTGGGGTGTGTTGCAGAGAGAGAGAGGGAGAGAATGTGTCCTGTTGTTAACGGAATGAGGGTGGGTGGAAGGCGAGAGGGGGGAGGAATGGGAGATGAAATGGGGGTGGAGGAGATTGCAAGGAGGACGAGAGAAGGAAAGAGAGAGACGATTTTGTGGATGCGATTCCTGAGCGACAACTAGTTGGAATTGACTGGCGGTCGCGAGATAGAAAGCACCACTACATGAAGAGGGTTTGGCCAATCAGAGGAAAAATGCAGCCTGGAAGTAAAAACGTGCTTCATGTGCCTTTGAGTCAGGTCACTCGGATCGACCGATGGCAAATGAAGAAGTCCTATGAAGAGTGGGAGAAAAGAGAAGTCTGCTGAAAACTAAAAAGAAGACGGGACAACTTAATCGGCCACATCTTAAGACACGATGGCCTGATGAAGGTTATCGTCGAAGGAGAAGTGAACGGGAAGAATGGAAAAGGCACACCTCGTATGAGTTACATAAAACATGTCGTAAAGGATGTGAAAGAGAGGAACTATGTTAATATGAAGAGGTTGGCCGATAGAAGAATCGAGTGGAGGGCTGCGTCAAACCAATCCTAGGATTGTTGACCTTGATGATGATGGTGATGAAGTGCCTTGGGTTGAGTGTGCACATGTAATTACTGCTTCACATACAGCTAGAGCTCATAAATAATTTCATAAAGGTGCTAGACAACGTGAGAGATGGTTTGCCGTGCCCGTGCAAATAGTTTTTAGAGTTGGGGTTATGCAAAAATGAAAGTAAGAGTGTTCATCGGTCCACAAATAAGGAATATCAATGCTGATAGCCATTTCAAAGACTTATTGAGAGGTACTGAAAGAGATGCATGGGTGGAATTCTAGTCAGACATAGCCAATTTTTTTTATACATCCGCTGGTTATGTCAATGTCGTGCAGAAAAAACATTAGGCCGTTTAAAAAGGTGGGGATCAACATATTCTTTAAAATTCATCTTTTAGACTCACATTCTGACTTCTTCACTGAGAACCTGCGTTCAGTCAGCGATGAGTATGGTCGACAGTATTAGGACCTATGGGTCTCAGACTCCATCGACCGACCAGGGTCGATGGAGTGCAGTGATCTTGACTCACTACTAATGGCTGGGTACTTCAGCGCCAAATGCTCAGCACTAACTCAAGTCTAGAGCCAACATTTTCAAATCAAGCATACCTTAAAATATGGAAGAATATAGTGCATCCATGTATTTTAGTGAATCTTCTCTGCTTGTCTTGATACAATGTTAAACATATATAAATGGTTGATGTCAAATATCTCAAGAACGGCGGATGATAGTGACAAGCGGCTGGCATATTTTGAATCAGCATATTTCAATTGTTCTGGGACTCGTGTTGGATATCAAGGTATCCACCGAAACAATTTTTTGTTTATCAGTGTTGTTTGACAAAATGAGGGGGAGACAATGCTAAGGTCATTGGTTGCATTTGAACTTTTCTTCAACGTCTTTACTCGTCCTAAATTGTAATTTCATTTTTTCTATTTGTAAAAACCATAGCCTTTGTGCTAGAAATTCACAAGCCAACCATTTAACTACTGTGAATGAATTCGATACATAGTGTATTAATTGAAATGCTTAGAAGGGCAAAATTAGCCTTTAAGAGATATTAAAAAAAGGAATGGAAAAAGAAATATAAAAAGCTTTCTTTCCCACACAATTAAAAATTTCACGCCATTAACAACTTTTAACAGGTATATGTCACATGTTGTCAAATTCAAATATTTAATCATGGCCTTCAGAGTGAAAATGTGGGCAGAAAACAGTTTAAGATATAGATCCATCGGTGGTCCCCCACTCCGAAGAACACTCAAACAGATTCAAACGAGCACTTTAATTCATTGAATCTTGATAATGTAGAGGCTGCTACCCACATCTACAAGCGAAAAGATCACTGCGGTATTCCCAAATTTTCCTTTAAAAGAGGATACGTATAAAGAAGAATGCCCACGAAAGATCAATCTTAGGAACGAGGGCCAAGGCCAATTACACTCTCCTACTGGTAAGATAAACTACCCTGTGAGGAGATATTCATCTAGCACGGAATTCGTGCTACAGTCAGATTTAATCTGAAACGAATATGACGCCCTTTAGGACGAAGAGGACCAGAGAAATCGTTGAAGTTTACTTCATGAACATAGGTAATCTGTTGTTGACGAATAAATTGCGTTTCTGACGCAGTCAGCGATATGAATCTGGTCCGCCGTTAAGAATTGGTGGTTCCCATTCACGAGTGTGCCCAACTTCCACGTTCAGGGATTCGTGGGGTTTCTTAAGTCTTTCCAAGTCTATGGACCATCCGATATTGTTTACAATTTGCAACGAGAAGGTTTTGCAATCTCGGAGCCTATTATGCAGTCATTCTCAAAACGGAAATGTGTGTCAATTTTAGAAGAAACCGTTGCTTCAATTAACTATTCTGATTGCTTGTGCCATCGTTCTGACACTAATATATCAAAGTGAACTTTCCCTGGGCTTAGGAAGGAAGCAAAAATAATAGCTGATAACTCCATTCCGAGATTAACTAACTTCCCTCTCCTTTGTAAGAATCATCATCAACACCACAGTTGGAGAGAATGTGGGAGGTAGAAAGGTACTTTTACGGAGAATGGTGCTTCGGGGTAACGGGCTATTACATGTACCTAATAAGCAACCCGCCCAACGCGATAGCAAAAGTGATGCACATATTTTCTTAAATAATAACATTGCGCTGCTAAACTGCACCATATATTTTCATCAATCGATAGCTAAGATCTTTGGCTACAAATTCATATAAATTATTTGGTGATGACATGGCTGACAATACAACTTTTGGAATTTTTTCTTCAAAAATTTCGCGAAAAAAGTTGAAAAATACTTACTGTAAAAAATGGAGACAACGTTCAAAAAAAATCTTGATAAAGTTTTCACTTGTATGCGTAATACCTACTTACTATGAGGAAGGTTTTTCTTTTTACTAAATCACAATCGATTGAGTCGGTGAATTACAATTCAACTTTAAAATCGACCTTCTAATTCCGGGTTTACTTACACCCACAAGTGAGCTACGCCCTAGTCACTCGGACTCGTTTCAGTAAACCTATTACACCATCTCGGGCTTTTGGTCCTTTATGGTCGAGGTAGGAGGTAAATAGTAAAATATGGACGGTGGTGAAGAAGGGTTTTTTTGTTGGGGTAGGAAGCTCGAGATGTTTTTTTTATTAAGGAGTAGAGTAATTTGGGTAACCCGGTGAGAGAGAAGGTTTTTTGTTGTTTAAGGTGAGGTGTTTGCGAAGGTATCCGGAGGGTGAGAAAGGTTATTTTATTGAAGGGAGTTAATTATGGATGGGGAAAAGAATTCACTTTAACAATGATTTTATCGCGAATTTTCATACACATATACATGTAAAATGCATTTCCTGGTGGCGCCATTATCATAGAAGACAACACAGTGTATAAAAGACCTAGATTTCAAAGTTTTTTTTTAGGGACTTATGGCCATTTATTAGCATTTGGTCCCACTGTGCGCCGGCTGGATTAGCCAAAGTCGGTGATCACGCGAAGCTGTTCGCCCGCTGCAGAACCGGCGTCGGCTCTTCCCAAATATCTCTCCTGCTGACTTGAAACGGAGGGCAGGCGGGGGTTTCGTATTCATTTACCTCCTCCCCCACTCCATCCGAGCACAACACTGTCCCCTCGCCCCCCCTGAGCTCGTCCTCTCCCAATTCCCAGGAGTACGTGCGCGCATCAGTCGCAATCATGCGAGAGCCAGCGACTCCCCGCCAATTGATCCCGTCTCCCCTCTCTCCCTCCACTCTCTCTCTCTCTTCCCCTTCACAAACAGGAAGCGAGCAATTAAAGGTTTAAGGAGCACTTTGCTCCCCGATCCCCCCTTGCCCCACCCGTCCCGCCCGGCCATCGTGAGTTTATTCCCGCGGCGACAAAGGCGACCCCGGCTGCAGGAGAATGAACAAACACAAGAGAAACGAAAGCGAAAGGAGTTGATGTCACGGGAGAGTTCAACATGTAAAAAAAAAGACGCTGTCTCCAGGGGAATATTGAAAAAAATATTCACTCCAACTCTTGAGCTGGGGCGAATTTGCGATACATCTACATCTATACGATACCCTGCAAGCCACCGCGCGGGTGTGTGGCAGGGGGTAAATATCACCAAGCATGCACTAATAACATGCAAACAAGCACCTATAGTGTCTCATGCAACTAGATTGCTACCATCTATAGTATTTAAGGGGCTAATACATGCATCATGCACTACAGACTACTCTAAAATATTTCACCTACCTATCCCTTTGCTATGCTGCCTATTCTGTTCTCTTATAGTACGGGGAAAAATGCCCTTTTGAATCTATAGATACGACAATCTTATTTATCTGGTCGAATATAGCATAATACGCTGGTTTTTTTAATATGTGCCTAGCATCTTCAGTAAAGCCATTTCTTCAATAGTTGCATTCCAAGATTTTTAATCTATGGAAGAAATATGAAGACCTGTCAAAAGAACTTTCCTTTCACTTCCAGTCAGCATCTAAGGTTCAATCAAGTCGCCCAATTATTAAAATAATACAGTACATATTTGGATTTCTAGCTCAATTTGATACCTGCGGCAGGAGGTCACAAAAACAGTGCAATGGCGAGTAACCGTCGGTGATTGGGGTGCAAAAGGATAATATTTATCACAAGCAGCATCTAATGTTCACTAAAATGTGTATAATGGAAAGATCTCATTGTCTACGCTAAATTACGGCGTCTGGATCAACAAACAAGCCCTTACCGATATCCAATAAATTCTGTTACACCGAGCTTATAAACCTTTCTAATGGCATCACTGAAATCTCGATGAGTCAATAGACATGTGGGGCCTCGACTTAATCGTCCTTTTTCCTGAATTTAATAGTTATTTATTTATATCAGAGAATTTTTCACTTAGAGGTGGCAGATTACGATACACGATTAGATAACATAACCATAAGAGATCTACTGCTTGACTTAGATTTAGATTTGAAAGGTCCACCTAACTTTACACTGTAAAAAGTAGATCTGATTATAAGGTACAAAAGCGATCTGAATTTCAGATGCAACAATTTTAAGACAGGGTATGTTGAAATTCAGCAGTAATATCTTGTCTAAAAATAAGGCAGGTGAACGACTGAAAATCAGACCATCCTGAATACTGCTCCCTCTGCTTCCTGCTTAACTGCTCGTGTACCAACCATCCATGTTCCTGCCTCTTCCGCACCTTAAATCCGTGTTCCTGCCTTACAACCAGACAGCGCTTAAATTCAGATCGCACTGAAAATCAGATCAACTTTTTACAGTGTACCTAGATGTTCTTCTTTAACTTTTCATGACTCTACCTTCTCATTCTTTCCTTTGAAATTTTTAATTTTTCCCCCAAACTTCCTCAATAGGCTAATATTCTCCCTTCTATAATAATTTATGATACGAAACTCATTAGCATCACCGATTCAGGCCACATTTCACAGAACGAATATCGCAGGAATCAAATAATGCTTCCATATAAACTTTTAAAAGTTAAAGTCAATTATACACTGATCCTCTTTCGAAGAAAGTGAGTCTATGTCTGGTAGATTAACATATAAGAATACTTTCTTCTAAATATTTCACGTTTATCGCGACTGCACGCTTAATATTTCCTCAGGTTTGTACTATTCATCTACATCTACGTAATACCCTGCTAGCCACAATGAGGGTGCGTGGCAGTGGGTGAAGATCACAAACATCTACTATTGACATGCAACTAGGATATCTAATGGAGACATGCTAGATAATAGGGTCACATGCAGCTAGATGGTTAGTATCTACATAATGAGAAAGGGGTTATTGGTAGTTAAAATTGTATTTACTTAGAATTTTATATAATTATTTGTATAAAGTATTGTGACTCTTGATTTCCTATAGACAAGCCTTTTTTCTTACATGGTGGGAAGTGATTCTCTCTGCATAGTACACGACTGGCGATGGCCCTGCCACACACCCTTGCAGAGGCTTGCAGGGTATTATATAGTTGTAGATGAAGAAATCAGCCAGCCATTGGTGAGTTAAAACAAAGCCACGGTCGGTAACAGCAGTGGGCGTCATGGTTTCGTGGGGAAATGGAATCAAGCGACTTTTTCCGGAGGGGTGGAGTTTAAGCGGAGGCATCACGCGAATCCTTATTCGTGACGGGAGTGGAAATGGCACGGAGGTAAACACTGCCCGAAGGTCAAATGCGACGAGAGGGCACGGAGGAGGTGGGCACCACGTGGGAGGATTTACCGAGGACTCCTGGAACCTTTCGCTTCTCGCCACAACCGCCCAATAAATTCACTCATTTTCCCCACAAAGTTGCTTCTACCAATCTGACCTTCTTCCCTCAATGGCTGACGCAAAAAGCCCACGGTAGAAATGAATCTTCGCGGGAGAGACAAATGCAACTTCACATTTTCTGGAAGTATGGCATTTGTGTTTGAATGCGCATAGCTATAAGAAGTGAATGGTGACATTTCAACCCATAAAACTATATTTTTCGAGTATTAATCCGCGACAAGTACAAGGTAAAGATATCTATAATTACTTAATTATTGAGAGCCTGTTTAGAGATTAATTTTACCCTCTTACCACCGAAGGTGATGATTTTTGAAGAGCGTGGGAAAAGTCCATGAACAATCTCGTTAGCAACTAATTAGTTTTACATGCAGTAGAGATATTTTTTGGGCACGACATTTTTCGTCATTTGCTATTGAGTCATATTCCTATGGGCATTGGGATCAAGTTGGGAAAAAGTGCATTGATTCCGCAAGTGGCAGAGAGTAATAGACTAATAACGAGGAATTTACCATAGTAACATCGTTTGTGGGCACTTTTAGTCAGTTTTAAAACTCTAGCACTAACAGAAAGAGTAATGAAGGACGAATTCAATCAAAACACATTAACGTTTGAATTCTCTAATTGCAAAAACCGAATACAACTATTTGACCTGCACAAAAAATCTAAATTTCAAGCACATTAAATTATTTCGGTAGTCCCCATTTTCCTAAATGAGAGAACTGGTAGCAAAGGAAACATTTCAGTTGCGGCTGATACGCCGGTTACGCGAAGGAAAACAGAAGAGGTGCTTTAAGAAAGGTCACCTTTATTGCTAATTAGGTTTATAACCTCATATATTCGTGGTTGTTGCGTGAAGCTTGTTGGGAAGGACTGGTAGCGACCCTTGAGTCGTTCTAAACCCGTAAACGAGATATTTCAAGAGAGAAAGCCTCCGAGTTATGACCACGATAGCTCTCCTTGTTAGCATGTCATTGGCGAGGTCCTCCATCAGTCAACGGGTTCCCTCAACCCTCTCCGGGAGGCCCAGCACCGTGTGCCTGGCTTTATTCAATTTGGAAGCTACATCATCACTACAGTGATTTATACAAACACCTGAACACATAATTTGGTAGATCGGAACGAGTGATATTTTCACATCTTTCCATATTCCATAATGAATGCATTGAAGAGATGGGGCTGGCATAGTGACTAGAGCAATAGCTTCATTGCTAGGCTGGAATCCCAAGTTCCGGGTTCGAATACCGAGACATATTTTTGAATCTCGAGAAATTATGTTACATATTTTTCACTGCAATTTTGAGTGCGAATTGAGTTTGTGCGGAGAGCTCTTCAAGTTCAACACGATAGTCCATGGGACGGGACGCTAAACCGTGGACGCCTTTGGTGCCTTACGTTAAGAGCAGGAATGTGCAAATTTCACTCTGCTCCTCCACCGATCACTGAAACATTCCTCTACTCACCCAGCCCCACCTTCGCATGCACCCTTAATGACGCAATTAGCCTTTGCTGTAGTTATCTCTACTGATAACTGCATCTATTTTCAATACTTTGGCATATATCCTCCTGGTAAGAGAGGGTTGGGATGAGCTAGAAGCTGGAGTAAAGGTCGGAAGAAAATTGATAAAATTGGTGGGGTTCACGGATGACCGAGCGCTAGTCAGCCAGTCAGCCCAGAGGTTTCAAAAAAATCTGGATACGCTGCAGGGACAATGTGAAAGTGAAGATAAATCAGAATCAAACGAAAGTAATACGATGTTCAAGAATAAAAAAGAAAGATATGGGATGAAGATAAATCAGAAGAAAACGAACGTAATGCGATTTTCATGAACAAAAAATGCCAGTTTAAATATAAAAGTAGGAGGCCGAAGTTAGCACAGGTGGAGCAATTTAGCCATCTACTAAAACGTAGGTAGTTCGTTGGAGGAAAAGGGGTACAGCAGCATTGAAGTGAGAAGCAGATTTGCATGGGCAAAAAAACCTTTTACTCGTAGGCGTGAACTAATGACATTGAGTAGGAAAGCAAAGAAAATACTAGTGAAAAGGTAATATGGAGCGTGGCACTACATGATGCGGAAATATGGGCATCGCGGAAAAAAAATGAAAATAGACTTGGAGCTTTTGAAATATGGGTGTGGAGAAGGATGGAGATAGTAAAGTGGGTCGAAAGAAGGACGAACGATGAAGTGCTAGAATCGGTAGGAGAGGAAAGATATTTGATATATAAAATTATACGGCAGGTGTGGATGGAATACGTAACAAAGGGTTTAGAAAGACATGATTGAGGGAAGAACTTTGGGTAAGCAAGGAAGATGGAGGAGAAGAACGATTAGCTTGGATAGAATGATGGGAGGTAGGAGGTATGAGGGGCTGAAGAGGGGCATGGTGTGAAATGTAGTGGTGTGGGAGAATTAAATGTCCATATAGATCTGCCTTCACCGCTGGGAAACTAAGAATAACAATCCTCATGATACAGGCTAAACACGGGGGAAAGAAGAGCAAATGGGGATCGGGTTGGTGTGGTGGCTAGAGTATTGGCCTCCCATTCCGAGGACCCGGGTTCGCTTCCCGGCAGTGGCGGATTTTTCAGTGGAAAACCGGTCCTCACTTGAGTGCCTAGTGGAGGGCATTACAAGTTCAGTACTTCGTCCATCGGATGGGACGATAAGCCGTGGTCCCCTTGGCGCCTTTCGTTAAGAGTAGGCTAATGCCGACGCTGGGTTTCTCTCCACCACTCGTCCATCACCTGAAAACTCCTACCATTACCCAGTTACCCACCTATCCAACGGCGCAAATGACCTTAGCTATCGGCCGCCTCCCCTGAATAACCAACCAACCAAGAAGAGTAAAGGGCCAAAAAGATCCCCGAGAGCCATTACAACTAGGACACTTAAAATGCTTAAGATAAGCGGTGCGTCATACCCTCATGCAGACATTATCTCCAGGCCCAAAGTCCAGGCGTGGCTCTAGGCGATGTGACCCAATTAGTCAAATGACATTAATTTGAGAGTACAACATGCAGTCCATAAAATCGGTTGATTAATATCGCACGTCAAAGAAATGAGGATATTATTTCATGTCGGGCGGCCGGTAATTTGATTCGTAGCCCCTTTACATCCTAAGTGTGGGAGCGCGCAAAGGTAGGAACACTCCCCAATATGAGAACTCCGCAACGCGATTCATAACCCCAAGGTCTCTTACAAAATGACGACCAACAACCCTCCTCATCATTCGCATCAGCTGACTGCTCCAAGTGCACTCCCGTCTTCCAATCCTTTCATTTTTTCCCTCCTGCTCCAACCCTACTTTGTCGGCAATTCGAAGGCACATTACCAATTACGGGTATTACGTGGGCTATGACGAGAATTGATGAACGGCGTGGGCAAGCACGGGGCAGCCACGCAAGTAAAACTGCCTGCTTCGGCGTATCTGCGTGCGTTCGGTTCATGGATTATTCAAGGTCGAGTTTCATTAGCGTTTAATCGCCACAAGTGAGCACACCGCACTCCGAGGGGAGAGGCGGGGGGTGGTGAGTAAAGGAGTTCAGTTTAGTTCAGACCAGTAGCGAGATATCCCCCCAGAGGGTGGGCGTATTTTCTCTTGCGAAATCTCTAAGTTGCACATTTAAACAGTAGCTGACAATAAATACAAGTGAGTAATCTTTTTGTGGCGGACGTAAGTAATTGGGAAATGAAGCTTTTGGACAAAAATGCTGGATGGCAGATGATGCGGGCACTATTTTCCAAATATTCATATATTATTCCCACACGGCACGACTCAAAAAACATGCAATATTTATGCTCCAAAACGACTTATGAAACAAGCTGGTTACTTTATTTAGGAAGTTTAAATCACCAGATACCGGATTCGCCATGCTCCTTTCAAACTCAAACTTTATTTTTATAAAAATATCAATTTGCGATAAATCGCTTTAAAACTGGCATCCGAGTATCTAAACAATATCATTTTTAGAACTTTCACTGTACTTATGAAAGACATATGCTTAAGTAACAATGTACTATTCAATAGCAACATTAAAGCCACACGCTAACAACAAATGGTGATTATTTAGAGACAATATGTATACTAACTTTTATTATTTTCTCTAAATGTCAGTGTGCTTCTACTGAAGGAAGAAAGCTGGGTTACCGGACAAAGGTCACGGGATCAAATCTGGGAGAATCCTATCTTTAAGAAATCCTAGCTGCAGAATGTTCTTTTCATTACATCTTTCTGCAAAATCGTAAAAGGCTCAGGTAACGCCGGACGTGCCGTTTACCTTACTTGTCGACCTTGTAGTGCTTGTCGACCTATACTCTCACTGACTCGACCGATGGTAAGTATGAGTGCTTTAAATTAGTAATTTCATATTTTTAATCATTTGTTCAGCCACCTCGGAAAATAAAACGGTGGAGAAATCGATGTAAAAATTATCTGATGAAAACCGTGAAGGATTTCATAGAGAAAAATCACGCTAAAATTAAAAGGTTAAATTAGCGAACACTAAAGTTGTGTCTATCCAATCATAGGATCACAGGAATGGTAGCAGGTTTATTACGATAAGAGGCGAAAGAAACTGTTTTTCTCTTCTCCACGATAAGAGGCGTTTAGGTACTGCCAGCGTATTAATATTCAATTTTGCAATATAGCCTATACTACAGAATGGTTGTGTGCGTACCGATAAAAGGATAAATCTTATTATTCACATTACTATAATAAGATAAGGTCTGGCAAGTGTAGCAATATATAATATATAAGATTTACAATATATATCTGCAAAAGAGTATGATTTTGTACCGAGAAAAATAATAATCTAATAATTCCGTGTCCATCGGTTTCTGTAGTCACATTTACATTTCAATACAAAGTATGTTCACTATATGGTAGAGTGTTAACCTATTCTCAATCGAAAGGCTTTGCGGAGAGGGAGATAATGAAAAAATTGGATGCTTTATTATGACTGTGGCACAATATGCAATAATTCAATTTTCACGGGTTTTTCAAAGTCAAATGTATATTTCAATACAAAGTAGAGCACTATATGGTAGAGTCTTAACCTCTTCTCAATCGAAAGGCATTACGGAGAGGCCATTTATGCAAACATTGGACGTTTCATTAGACGGTGACACAATATTCAGGTAAGAAGAATCTGATTCGCTACGTTTAACGTAGCGATTTGACGATACGACGAAAAATGCGGAAAAAAATGTACCCTGCCAACAAAATGACGCAGTATTTTCGTTCGGCACCGCCACATTTGTCTCGAAGAGGTCTTCCTAGCATTTTAAGTCGACCAAAACACGCCCCTGCCAAGCTGAATGGAGATAACGAATAACGACTGATTTGAAGCATTGTTTCGCACAAAGAGGCACGGTTGGAAGAGATAAGGGGAGGGCGGAGGTGAGGCTTGGGTGCTTTTCGGGCCGGAAGAGAAACAGAGGCTCCCTCTTCATCGCCAAAGTTGACGGGAGTTAAAGAGATAGAGAGAGGGGGAGAGAAAAGGGCTCTTGTAACTGCCAAATACAATCCAAGGTCGCAGGGGTAGTCCCTCTCCATCAACCTCTCTGGAGAATGGCTTCTCCCGCGAGTGCTGTCATTCCGTGGCACGTATCTCAAGACACGACGGGGAGGCTGTGCTCTCGACTTAAGATAGAGCTAAGACATTCATAAAAAGACCCAGACCGACTGACACAGAGCATTCAGAAATAATCGGAGGGATTAGGAATCAAGGTTACTACTATAATTTGGATCGTTCCGCCACCGTCTCCGCGTGCGAGAGACTGTGCAATGTTTTAAACATTTACCTTACGTCCGAAGACTAAAATTACAAAACTAACCTTACGGTAACGGCTCTTATCAGCTTCCAATATCATATCATGGAAATATTTTATAATTATGATGAATAGATGGAGAAATTCAATGGCGATGCCAAAATTACGTGGCGAGAAAACTAGCAAATTACTAAGCATTTGAATTATTTGCCCTTTATTTTTTTTGAGAATTTAAATATCAGTCTTATTCATCAATAAGACATATCCTAAAAATATGTACACTCATGATTTCTCAGATTTAAGCCCGCAATCTCGGTAATGTCAATTGATTTTTAAATTTGATGATAGGTACTGGTGGCCAACGATTCTTCTATTGAATCGATCTTCGCAGAGAAAAGTTGCGAAATATTTCGCATTATAGCTACACATGAAGCTTGCAATGAATCATTCCATTGTTTGGAGTATAAATTTATGTTATTCACATGAACTCCCTGTATACCATTTATCATTTCCATTGGCATTTTGATAGAACTATTGTTTTGCAAAACCACTTGAAATTTCCCTACTTATGGCTAAAATGTATGTACTGAAGGAACGTATCCAAAATGACAATTAACCATGAAATTACCAATAAAATATTGAGAAAATTACAAAAAAAATGCATTTAGAAATTCAAAATATTCCTCAGCGGGGAATACTGACTTCAGAAATAAGTTTTCCACAGAACAACTACATATAAGGGTAGTTTGAGCTTTGGTTGTATGGCTGGAATTCATATCCATCACAGATGAAAACTAAAAGGCAAGAGTATTTTGAAGGGTGTGATTAAGGGAAGAAAGTTGGGCAAGCGGATGAAAACAAGTAACTCTGAAAATCATCCTCCTTTGGCTGCTCAACTATCGCAGGTGGTATAACGCTCAATTACGTACAATTCATAAAATGTAGCCGAAATAATTATTTGGGCAGGATAAAATCAGTAACTATAAGAAACGAATACGTTTTATTATAATCACCTGTGCATCAATATCGTATATGATGAAAAGATTTATAACAGATTCATTTAAAATGTTTGGAACCAGTGGTTACAACTTAAATTCGGTTTAAATGTAATCGGGTTTTGACGTAAAAATGCTGAATATTCTACCATCGAGAATTTCTTACTCTTACTCATATAACAGAATCTTATCAAAATTAGGTGCTCTAGAAACACATAAAAATGAATTATTAAGTTTTATCACTACGGGGAATCTAATTGCACTAATTTGAGAATAAGATACAAAATACGGAAGGATATTTCATAATTACAGGAAATACTTCTTGTGTAAGGTATGGCTAAAAAGTTGAGAGATAACCGGATAGTAAACAGTGTGTAGAAGTCTAGTAAAAATAATAAGGAAAAACTGAAGAGCGAATCTAATTTTTATAAGAAATTCCATCGCCAAAATTCCTTGAAAACAACACTCGTCACCTTTTCTTTGTTTCACAAAAATGTTTTCTTAGTTGAGGTTGAGACTACATATAAAAGTTTTTATCCGCGAGTGGAGCAATAAATTAAAGTAGTACCTCAATATTACTTCCATTTGCAGTAAAAGTATCATTCTGTCACTCACATGTGCATATCTGACAATAGAAGGGTAACTCACTTCTGTGCTCTAACAAGGGGAATAGTTACTACGAAAAAAAGGGTACGAGCCTTTGATTGCGTGGAAATTCGCGCGTGAAATTCCACACAGACTCCTGGAGAAGCTATGTCCTCAGATGACAATGTGAGCCATCAACTTCACTTCTATAAGCACCCCATGTAATATTTAAACTGCTATTTTTGGCGATTTAAAATGAACGCCATCCCATGTACACATTCCACGCCACCCGCATATCATCGCTACTATCCCGTATCCTCGTAAATAAATCCTCCCATTCGAGGCACCCACACCAAAAAATGGTGCCGATAAAAAAGAGTACCAAGCGCACGTTTTTCCATGCTGTTATCATCATCGAAGTTGCCCTGCAATGCGTGTCGCGGACACCTGGACTCGGCCGACTGGCGCGGCGATCTCATTGGTGGAATATTCCGTCACCGCCTTGCGATTGGCCGGCGGTGAGGTCACAACCACCCGAGCCTTCGACAACGAGGCAGACCGGTCTGCCTTTTATACGCTAACACTTTCCTTTCTCATTTTTTCCACTCACTTTTTCGTAATCGACCTCTAAAGCGTCGATATTTCCTGCAGCGGGGAGGGGGGAGGAAGCAACTGTAGAATGGGAGATAAAAATGCAGGAGGAGAATATAATATAGCAAAGAAGCCGTAATTACACAGCGCGAGTTCCACAATATTCCTCGTTGCACTCACTCTCCCTGCGGTTCGCTTCGCTTTTGTAAATTGAGTAGAGTGAGCTGCAAGTGCTCAAGGAAAAGAGATCCGTCCGGCGGTGAACCTACTTCGCGAGAGTAGATATGATGTGGAGAGCCCTGTAAATCACTTCGAGGGTGTATGACAAGGGATGAATAATATCTATAATATACAGTACAGATGTGAACCAAAAAAGTACAATCACACCCTTAGAGAAACTTGTAAGCCACGAGCCACCAAGGACGTTTAAGTGAATAATTATTTTAAACCCAAGAATATGTATTTTATATCTTTTTTTGGTATCTATCATGTATACCTATAAAATAAAACAGTTTTTGTGCGAGTCCTTAATGGCCGTTTCTCGCATCCCAATCGCCAGGTCTTGATGTCCTAACTCCGATCTTTCCTATATTATCTTCTTTTTTTTCCTTTTCGTGTTTGCTTCGCCCATTCATCTCGTACACTTACTTTCTCTTTTTCCTTTTTGGCTGTCACTCCATCAATAATATTGGCATTTATATCTGTGCCACTCGTCTAATAATGCCGTACTACTACCACGAGAACGTTTCTTTTCCATTTACGATAGTTTATTCTGTCCGAATCTGTTTTCGTATTGCCACATCTGCCGTGAGCTGAAATCTAGATGCAGTGTATAATCGTCTAAGAAAAATTAATCGCTGATTAAAGGATTCATCTTATTGCTTCGCAAACACTCACATCTTTCTCATGGTAGTGAACTTGGGTTCAATGTGCTCCAACTGCGTACGCTGAACCACACCACCTAAGCTAAGACTAACTAAGCTAACTTAATCCGATGAGAAGTAAACATCTATCTACATCTACGTAATACCCTGAAAGCCACCACAAGGGTGTGTGGCAGGGGGTGAATATCATCAAACATGCATTATTTACATGCAACTAAGAGCTTTTAAGCCATACGGTCATGCTGCTAAGAGCTACCACTACAGACTACTCCAACAATATTTAACCCACCCATACCTTTGCTGTGCTGCCTATTACGCTCTCTAATGGTACGAGGGAAAAATGACATCTCAAAACCATCGGTATGACTATACATCTCTCCAATCTTATTCACCTGGCCATCCAGTACAACACGCAGATGCTGCCAATATATAGGCAACATCTCCAGTAAACCTACATCTACATCTACATAATACCCTGCAAGCCACCACGAGGGTGTGTAGCAGGGGGTGATTTCTCACCAAACATGCACTACATATCATGCATTAAAAAGGAATAGTATTAATATAGTAGTCAGAACAACACTATTAAAAAAAAAGATACAAATTGCTAAGCAGACATGCAAAAACATTCTGTTAGTAGGGTTAGCTTTAAGTACTCATACCAACATGCAGCTACCAATGCTATTCATTGCTACTCTCTGATAGGACATATTTACCGTTATTCGTATCTCTAATTGTTCGGGGGAAAAAGGACATTTTGAATCTATTAGTTCGGCAATCAATTTCTCTAATTTTATGAATATGGTCCAGTCTGCCATAGTAAGTTGGGGTTCGTAAAATATTTTTAACTTCATCACTGAAAATATTGCCTTGGAATTTGTTTAAGAGATTAAGTCTAAATTTCAACCTGCGATCTGACAATGATTCCCATTTCAATTCATTTAATAGACTGGTTACGCTAACATAATTACCGTATCGTCCCTTTACAAATCTTGCCGATCTTCGCTACACACGTTCAAGTTCATTACTTAGACCAATTTCGTAGGGATCCCATACACTGGCAGCATATTCCAAATGAGGTCTTACAAGGGAAAAGTAGCTGATTTCTCGTACATGATCGTCACATTTACCCAATACTCTTTTGATGAAACCCAGTTTACGATTAGCAGTGTTTAATTTAATTTAACACCTATCAGTGTTTAATTTCCGCAGGACATTTAATATGTACCTAATAGTATACTTTGTCTGGTATGTTAGCCGGATTGGGATGGGAATCGCTGTCACAACGCAGGCTGAATTATAAACCTAATCTTCTGGGAAAATTTGAGCAGGGACATTTCATTGATGACGTTAATCATATATTGCTGGCTCCGACTTATTATGGTAGGCTCGATAATTCTAATAAAATTAAGGAGATAGATTGCAGGACGGACAGGTTTAAAATGTCATTTTTTCCACGTACGATTCGTGATCAGAACGTTAAACATCGCGTAAATCGGTAATAATTATAGAGGTAATATTCAGAGTAGGTCGATAGTTTTTTTTATTGTTTTATTACCTGCATGTTCAAATCAATGTGTGACTTGCATGCAATGCCTTTTTTTGCATGTATGAGTATCTATGACATTGGTGTCGGGTTTCAAGGCATGCATGGTATTCATGGGTGTGTCCTACATGATTGGGATTTGGTAGTTTTTCTTATTTTTCCCCAATTACTTTTAAAGGTGTAGTGCTTGCTTTATGGTGTTCATTTTTGTTTGTTGTGTCATTGTTCCTGGTGTGGATGCACTCCCTGTCACACACCCTCGAGGTGCCTTGCAGGGTATGTCGTAGATATAGATATAGTATCACTAGTATCCACACCGTGGGCGGAATTTGAAGCAAGCCGATGAAGCAAGGTGCAAATTTCATCTTTCATGGGCGATGAGATTCTAAATTAGGCTAAAAATGATGAGTTTCGACTTTTTCCAGAATAAGGCAAATTCTTCAGTAGCACACTCTTTCCCTTGTTCATCACTTAGAAAACCCTGCATTTGCTAATGTGTTATACATACGCTGTCAAGCCTGTGTGTTTCCAACCTGACTGCTACGGGCCGGCAAGTTCATTTCGATTCCAATAAATTCGAATGGTTTTGCAAGATACTCTTTTCCTTATGCACAAGTGCGAGAATTCAAAGCGAATATCGATCCCAGTGAAATCTGTTCACATGTGTTTATAAGAGCGGGTAGCTCAGTTATGGCTTGACCGTTCGAGATTTCATGATTTAAGATTGACCAGCTTTCTGCCCCCTCGATATGTGTCTTTTTGGTGTTACACATCCTGTTACACTTTCCCGAATCCGAGCGAATGGTGGGTGGGAGAATGGAAGCAGTGGGAGGGGGTAAGTGGTGTGATCGGGACTTCGTGGCGAACGCCATAGGAGGGACTAGAGGCGATGATGTCACTCGGGGGAAAAGTGCACCGAAATCAGTGGGTCGCCGATTCATGCCTCGGGCATGTATCTCCCGATTCTTTTCACGGATTATCCGCATTGGGGATTTCCCAACGGACCAACTCACTTCCAGCAAAACAATCCACCCCATCAGTGGTGGTGGACAAATAGATCATTCGCGATTGGCAACAACAAACTATACACAAAGACGTTCTTCCTTCCCTCTTCTGAAGAACGTCACATAAAGCGTGGCCGTGGCACGAGGCCGTGGATCTGAGCTTATTATAAGAGACGGGTTTCTATTTTTTCTAGAGGAAGGTTAATTCTCCAGCGATACATCGATTCTCCCTCTTTCTATAACATCCAAGGTAATGTATATTCCTACGCACAACTTCTCACACAGCGAAATCGTATTCATTGAAAGCATTAAGAAATATGTATAAACATTGAAGTGATCCAGCAGCTAGGGATATGACATACAGTCTAACTTTAATAAGACTAACTCAAATATGGAGCCACATATGGAGGGATTGAAACTTTAGCCCGAATTTGAAATAAAGAAAACTTTCATTAACGCCCAGGTTAATTTTTATTCGAATTATTCATTACGGGGACGAAATTACCTAATGGGTAAGGAAGCTAAAGTAGGCAGAATATTTTGACAAGGAAGAATATGGAGGACGAATGCATGAGATTTTTAGGAGAAATAAGTAATTATGAAGAGATATAAAAACAATGATGATCTAAGAAAGAATAAGTCTCTGGAAAGATTAATTCAAGAAAGTATAGGGAGAGCAAACAAAAGTGGAAGAACCACTTAGAAGTGATGGTGGTGCAATAACTGGTTAATTACTAAAGAATAAAAAATACTACAGCATCACGGTCAATTGTTTACAACCCTAACGTCACTTTATACAGGAGCTTCGAGTGCCTCTTTATTTCAATGTTTATAGCCTTACAACCCAGAGTCACATAATTATTCGTATGAATGAAGTACCTATGCTAGCCTTGCCGCTACTTCTCTAATACCACTTTATTTGATTACGCACTGTATCCCTGTTCCCCTCTTTCATTGTAAAAAACCGTTGAGGGTGCATTTACGGGAAATGTTGGAGGGAAATATGAAAAGTGAAAATCTACAGAAATGTATGTCTGCGCTGTTAGCATTGACAATTAGAACATCTCCGCAACCGGCGACACTATCGCTATGAAGAGAGGGAAATCTCAGAACATACCTTTCAAAATCAGCCTCAAGTAGCTTAGAACTAAAACAGAAAAGATGAAAACTGACCACATGTTCACATTTTTACAACGATTTGGAGACACGGCTCCAGAAGAGTTCACTAATATGTACAATGCATATGGGAGATGGAATTCCAAATTTTTGTTCCATCCAGGCAAAATTCCCTTGAATGTGATACGTGCATCGATTTATGAAAACTACCGGACTCTTATCCAGAAATCACAACCAACTCGGGGGTTTTCAACCTTGTGAATGCCTAAGCAAAACAAGTCGCAAATTAAGGAAAGCTGGAGAGATGAGGAATCTATGCAAAGATATATAAAGCAACATTGCACTTGGAAAGGTGGAAGCTGCCTACAGGATAGTGAGGAACCACTTCAAGGAACGGAGCGCAAGATGCAATACCATAAGGGACAAGAATGGAGAAATTTTGATTGAAAACGAGGACAAAGTGAAGAGGTGGAAAGAATATCTGCAGCTATACAATGAAAAAATTCTCAGCACAAAAGCTATTGAAGAGGAATGCAAAGTGAAAAAGGATAATATGGGAGCATCAATATTAAGATCCGAATTCGACCATGCAGTAAGGTGCCTTCGGATGAATAAGACTTCTGGTATTGATGATGTTCCTGCAGAACTAATTAAAACTGCCGGAGAGAAGGCATTAACTCATCTTTCTAAAACTATCTGCGACATGTACTCAACAGGAGAAATTCCAAGGGACTTCGAGAAAAACATCATCATTCCTATTCCTAAGAAGAGGAGAGCGGAGAAATGCGAAAACTTTGGGGCTATAAGCCTGCCGACACATGCATCGAAGATACTGACCAGGATCACCTACAGAAGAATAGAACGAAAAGCAGAGGAGTTCCTGGATGAAGATCAATTCGGATTCAGGAAAAAGAAGGGTACAAGAGAAGCATTATTGGGCCTTAGGCAGCTCATAGAGAAGAGAATGGAAAAGAACAAGCCGACGTTCAATGCATTTGTGGATTTAGAGAAGGCTTTTGACAACGTGGATTGGGACTCAACGCTTGGAGTCCTGAAGGGAATTGTAGTGTCCTATAGTAACCGAAGAATCATACATAGCCTGTACAAAAACCAAGTAGCTGTGATTAAAACTGGACCCAGCTGTGAAGAGGCAAGAATAAGGAAAAGAGTGAGACTGTCTGCTGAGGCACTGAGCACTGTCTCCCGTAATTTTTAATGTTTACATCGAGAGAGCCATTAATGAAATCAAAGAGAAGTCTTCTGGAGTGACTATCCACGGAGAAAAAATAAGCATGCTGCGATTCGCTGATGACATAGCACTCATAGCAGAGAAAGAGAGGGATCTGAACAAGATTCTAGTAACCATGGAAAGGACAATGACCAGATATCAGCTGAAGATAAATAAGGAGATGACTAAGATATTGGTGTGCAGTAAGAAAGAAGCGGCCAAAACCACTGTAAAACTAAGAAAACAAAAACTTGATAAGGTAAAAGAGTTATGTTACCTTATAAGCCGAGTAACAAAGATGTACGAAGCAAGAAGGCTATTCCATAAACTATTTCAGTTTGCAGAAAAGCCCAGGCAAAAAGAGGACATTCTATCAAAAGAATAATTTACTTACAGCAGGAAGTACAAGCGTAGAAATAAGGAAACTATTCATCGGAACATACATCTGGAGCATTGTTCTTTACAGCATTGAGGCATCGCCGGTGACAGCAGCGGAGAAGAAAAGGGTGGAAGCATTCTAAATGTGGTGCTACAGAAGAATGCTGAAGATTAAATGGATCGACCGAGTAAGTAACGAGGAAGTTGAAGAAGAATGGGAAAAAGAGAAGTCTGCTGAAAACTCAAAAAATAAGGACAACTTAACCGGCCATATCTTGAGACACGATGGCCTGATGAAGTATATCGTTGAGGAAAAAGTGAACGGGAAAATTGGAAAAGGCAGGCCTCGTATGAGATACATGGAACACGTTGTGAAGGTTGTAAAAGAGAAGAATTACGTCACAATGAAAAGGTTGGTCGATAGAAGAATCGAGTGGAAAGCTGCGTCAAACCAATCATAGGGTTGTCGACCAATGATGATGATGAATGCCTAAGGAAAATTTTTGAATGCCATATGCAAGATAGCATATGTCAAAGAAGAAAAATTAATTTAAAAAGTATAGGTAGAACAAAGTAGAAGCACAGAAGTGTTTCTGAATGAAAACTTTCGATACTTATCTCGAGTGACTTTATACGCACTGGACTCATAAAGAAATGAGTCTAGGCTTAAGTAACGCTTGGTCACGCAATCATTGTATACGCACTCACATAGATATTATTTTTTCCGCAGTCACTCCACCTTGAAAGAAAGCCGTGCGGAGATTCGATAGTAGGTACGGGGTAAAAATTAAAGTAAAACATTTCCCTCAGCAAACGGTGCGAATTCCTCCAGCAGCGACGACAACCGGAGTCGTTTGAGAAGGAGAGTCAGCGAGGTGCATTTTTCCACCGTGATAAACTTGGGATTAAAAAAGAGAACGCGAAGGGAGAGGGAGGAGTTAAGTAAAAAAAATATTTCCACGCGAAACAATTTCGGAAACGGAAAAGATGGTAGTGTTACGAGGCCTCGGTTAAACCCAGGAGCTCAGCATTTTCCCCGACATCCGTAAAGCGAGCGGATTTACTCTTCATTCCTGCTGTCGAGAAAATAATTTCCACGACCCGACACCGGGAGCATTTCCCGCGGGGTGGGTTCTGGGGAGGGCGGCCTCTCGTGGTTTCCAGGGTCGGGAGGAGGCGAAAGGAGGAAATGACATCACTCCGGCGCAGAGGGAGCGAGCTTCGTGATTTTATCCTGGAAAAAAGTTAAGAGGGAGAACGGATGAACGGGTTTTCATTCGAGACGTGAGGGATACTCGACGAGGAGACTGAATGTTGAACGCCAACTCGACGAACGAGACATGAACGAAAATTCTACAAAGTAAAGAGGCCAAAAATACAACACATATTTTGACTCGAGACGGTCAACATTATATACGGTGAACAAACCTTAAAATACAATTTTAAGGATTGCAAAAGAGAAGCTAAAGGCTAGAAAGCGTAACCTTAGGCATCAGGTTATTACGGTGCATAGTGCAATGACCTCCCATCCCGATGGGCTCGTTTCGCAATCCTAGTACCGATGGATTTTTCAATGAGATCCAGGGCCCTGCAAGGAATGTATCTCAAAATGTCCAATCCACAATGTCCAAGGAACAATGTATAACGTCTTAGATGTCAAAAATAATCATGCCCACAATACTTATGTTCAAAATAAATTAGTCTCTCATAATTATGTCCAAAAATGACAACTGGAGAAATGGCAACTTTTATTTCAGTGCCTTTATGATTTTGAATAACGGTCCCCATTATCGAAAATAACTGAAAGAAAATTGACGAAACAACTTTAAATGTGCCATCTACGTCCCAAATGTCAGAATTGAAAAGTTATTTCAAATGTTCTCGAGTTGAAAAAAATGATGATTCGGCCGCAGTTCAAATCATAATCTTCGTCTTCAAATGAATCATACATAAGAAAAAGATCACCAACTGCAGTTGTCCTAAATCTGTCCAGTATCTCTTGAAGATCGGTGATCGTCATGGGGTACGGAGGTAGTTATTTAGCACGTTCTCGTGTAAGTGCTTTGCGCATGTTATCTTTTTCCGCAAGGTGAGCCTGCACGGCAGCAGTCGCAGAAGACGCAAGCCGTATAACCGCCGTTGGTGGACGGTCAACATGTTCGCAAGCTTTTCGTTTCATAGCACCCATTATGCGCAGAGCTTCCACTTCTTCTGGATCAGGTCCATGACTGGGGTGATCGTTAGCCTTTCCTCCCTTACTCACAAGGAGACTGCGACCGGTATTTACGGATGTCAAACGTGCTTTGCACTAATTCCTATTTCGGCACTTCCAATATGTCACATCCCCTTTTTTAAGCGATGAAGAGTACAAACACCCGTCAATGTGCCCGTAAGTTTTCCGACCTGTCTTGATAAGTTCGAGCTGCGGCAAAGCCATGGTTCAATAAGTTTTGTAGGTTATTTACGATACGGTAACTAAAATTTAACTAAATTTTTATGTAGGTTGTAAATTTCAAAAATTAAACACCAATGTGACAGGTTATGATGAGAAGTTGCTAATGGTGCATGGTTGCTAATGGAACCCATGCATGCACCTCGTAGTTATGGAAAGATATTTTCAAAACTATTTTGGACTTATTAGACTTTGTACATTTTGGGTTAGACATTTTGTTTTGGACATTTTGTCCTCTAACCCCCTGCAAGACTTCTCTGTGGAGAGTGTGTTCAGCACTGCATCAGCCGGATGAGACATTCAATCGTATCTTGGTGCGTTTTATTATGAGTAGGCTAATGCCGATACCAATACGAGTTTTTTTTTTTTTTAATTTCCACTCCCAAAAAATTCTATCTAAATTGAAATCCCACTTTTCCTCAACGACCTCAGCATCGCTTCTCTCCCTCCATAACTATAACAAAGATTAACTTCGAATGACGTGCGAAATCCATGGAACAAATATTAAGTCGATAGGTAAGGATAGGTAAATGGCCGAATACTTTATCAAGTCGATAGGGAAGGAGTATATATGCATAGGTAAATGGCCGAATACCTTATATAGCCTTGGCTGACTCGTTCGGCCGTAATGTGCAAGGACTAAATGACATCGCTGATTCAGTAAAAATATAAATAGTACATACTGTTTGAGAGGTGGCTAGAGTACTGGTTTCCCATCCTCAGATCGCGGGTTTGAATTCCGCCAGTGGCAGATATTAGTCTTTGGTCCACCCGTTTCTTGCACTCCTTAGAGAGGACATAAAATGCCCTATTTCGCCCGTCGGATAGGATGTTAATCCGCGGTCCCCCCGACGCATTTCAACGTTTAATCGAGCTAATGATGACACTAGGTTTCTCTCCAACATATATCTGTTCCCAGAAAAACTACTACTCGTACCAAATTAACCATCTTTTCTATGTGACGCAAAAACCTTAGCCGTCAGTTCCCTCCCGCGAGTAACTATAACCTTAAGACTTTCGGACCTCGAAATGATGGAGGAAAAGGAACAGCAAGAAAAATTGCTAGCGGCCTCAAGCAGGTGATGTCGTTTGAACGATTATGTTGAAGTGAAATGGATTAATGAGGCGAATATAGCGGGGCACTCGGAGTAAAACACTGAAACTGCCAAAGGCTTGGTCTGCTACCGCCTTTAGAGTGAAGTAGTCCTCAAGGTCTCCAGGGTGAAGAGAATGACAGGCTCTACCTTACAAATATCCGTGCCTAGCAACACCCTGTCCTGGCTAGAAATGCGTGGAAACTTTATCATCAGAGTTTTCGGGGAAACCTGCTATATTTCACTAAAACTGCCGAGTCAAAGCCTTCTCAGACCAACGGACTTGGGATGCGTTACATTTAACTTTCATTAAGGTCAGGCACGTAGGGAGGGGGGCAGGAAGGGGGCTTCTGGTGCTTCAGCCCCCCTGGAAATCTTTTCCCAATAATTCTGTTGTTCCGATTTTAGCAGTGAATTTTTCCAGTGAGAAGAGATAAGTATGGGCACTGTAAAAGTAAATACCAAGCACTGAAAATTAAGGGAAGAGATTTGTAATATGTCGGCACCGAATGGGCAAGGCTGATTTGTTTCAAGTTACGAAAGACAGCCCCCCCCCGAAGCAAATTTCTGGCTACGTGCCTGATGGCGTTAGACTGTCTCTTGCTCACATTACCGAACGGGATACTAAAAGAGTATTATTCTTGTTGCACGCAGAGTCAAGCCCTGAGCGACAGCTCAGAGTCCTTCCGCGATACTGGTTAAGGGATGAATTGAAGGAGAATGAAAAAGGCCCCAAAAATTAGGACGCGAGTGAATGACGAAGAGCTTGACGAGGAGAGAAAGACGAAGTTTGGAGCCTGAGGCTTTGTAAGAGATTCTGGGAACGGTAAAAATTAGATGAATGGGGAACTGAGGAAGATGGAGAAATAATGGTGGAATGAGATGAACATGGAGTGAAGGGTTGATAATAATTCATAAAACCATGAGGTGGAGTGGGCGAGGAAAAGCTTCATTACGAAGCTCTGGTGTAGATGCCAAAGGGAAACGATGCGAAAGGAGGAAAAAAGGTTGCCTTGAAAAAGAGAGCTAATAACATAAATTAATCACGTCCACTCATTATGTTTTTCTCTCTCCGGGAAGGGATCCGTGACATCCTGATCCATTTCATCACTGCTATCTCCTCTCCGCTATCGCCTTTCGTATGTAGGTACGTTCTCTCCCCCCTCTTCACTGGATCTGAAACGTTTTTTTTTCCTTCCCGGCGCATTCCCTTTTTTCGAGGCTTTTTCAAAGGGTGGATAATGAACGGAGTCAGCCCATGCGTATCAATGGATCGTTGATTAGTCAAGCGACACGGGGA
This sequence comes from Platycnemis pennipes, assembly GCA_933228895.1. Taxonomy (NCBI): domain Eukaryota; kingdom Metazoa; phylum Arthropoda; class Insecta; order Odonata; family Platycnemididae; genus Platycnemis; species Platycnemis pennipes. Next base: position 116,859,971 of record OW121854.1, on the reverse strand, counting down.
AATTGGGAGACCCGCTCGCACATTTCCTACCCTCCCTCTCTCCATTGCTGTGGACCCAGGAATTCAAACCTTTGATTATTTTTGTCGGGCCTTCTCCACGTGCCGGGGTCTGCTGGCATTCAAAATCTCCAGCATGAAAGTCCCCCCTTTCAAGGTGCCTAGCTTATCGACAATACTTTGGAGTTTTATTCGCACACGATGAAGTTTTCTCCCCCGAATGTTTTAAATGGCTTCCAAGGGCACACCCAAAACATCCCAACTGTTCTGTGTTCATTTTCCCCTACATGACTTGAAAAGACTAGAAACAGCGCCGACATAGGTATTCGGTGTCTCTATAAGCAATATTTTCGGGCATCACTGACACGTACAGCAATTATTAGCAAATGATGTGGTATATCAACTACTCCAAATTCATACTATTTCCGTACAAGGGGTATTCACGACTTGGATAATATAAAGCTAGTTACTACATCGTTTTTTCTAGAAAGTTTAGAACTAGCTATTTCATCCCAGTTCTCCGGAAAGACCAAAAGTTTAATAGGCGGTTTGACATGGGGACTAAAAATTACAAAGGTGGTCTTAATTAATTACAAGTTTTTAAAGAATTACACTTTTATTCGAGAACATTATTTACATATCTTTTTCCTTTGAAAGGTTTCAATGGATTAATATATCTAGGCTATGCATTTTCCAAAGCCTTATCAACTCTTCTTCTCACATCAACACACCTTCCCTTTAAACACTATTTAATAAGGCTATTTACTTAGTCTTCCAATCTCTTTATTTTTCTTTCAACACCAACAAAGGTAACAACCTTTCAATAATCCCTAATTACTTGCTTAGCCAACCCAATCTGCCGAACAAATTCCTCCTATCAAACTCTCTTCCTCCATACTACCTTATTTTGAACGCCTCATTTGTCTCCCTGTCTACCCATGTTACCATCTTTCATATCCTTATATCAACAGCCACTTGAATTCTACATACAAGAATCTCTTCTTGGGTATCGAATTGTTACAACAGACTCTATATATATCAAAATTCTTTTATTTTCCAAACAAGTGAAGACCAAGGCCACCTTACTGACCGTAGTTTACAGTGGGTGAATGAAAAAAGGCAGGGTGGATTGGGAGGATTAATAATTTTCTACCGTTTTTGATACTGTCCATACTCCACTTCTCCCTTTAATTCATAACCATTCTTTTTCAGTTCGTTTATTTAAACCAGAATATTTCTTATCTCTCTTCGGACCACCAATAAAATCTTTCCATTTTCTTCCTCGTTCTCAGTTATCCATCATTAAATGTGAGCTAAATAGTCAGCCTAAGAGATATTTATGCCATTTAACTGCTTTCAACTGATTAGGACTCCGGCCCACCTGCCGTGATTCTTTCCCCACGATTCTCTTACCATATTTCTCTAAAAAATGTCTATTTCAGATTTTTTTAATTGTGAAGCACCTGAAAATACCCAGCTTTTACAGTAACTCCAGGCGAAATCCCTGAACGGCTACGCCCTGCGGTCGCCAATGGAGAGGAAGCAAATACGTTGTAGCGGGCGGAAGCAAAAAGTCCTATCAGTACCACACGCTCTGCTCCCCGCATTTGCAAAGCCATATCACAAAAATTAATTAGAATGCAATTCATTCCACCCAATCATTTTTTCTCCCCGTCCCGTCAACGTGACTTCCGACAGGCGTGTTACATAGATCGTTATCCGCTACGGAGTTGCGAAATCCGGCCGATGGGAAAATGAGATAGAGGACGAGGAGCGTAGGTCGGAAGCCGGTGAGGCTCGAGAGATCGTTGCGCGAGGGAGGTCGGACGAAGGGGGGGTCGAAACTTACCCTCCCGGGTAGGATTACCCGGCAGCCACTGCGCGGAGCGGAAAGGGGGCGAGGACGAGATATCGCGGACTCCATCCCCAGAGGCTGCAATATTTTCAGTTTTGACAGGCACGCTAACAGTGTGTGAGAGGGAGTGGCGTTAATGCAAAACGCGAACCTGATGGAGCGAATGAGAGAGGTCACCGCCGCATTCCATTAAAACGTTCGAATCTCACCGATTAAAAAAAAAGTCTAAAGGGACGAGCGGTATGCGAGTTTGGCAGGAGAAAAAAAGAGAGAATGGCTATGAGAGGAAGACAAAGGGGGTCGCTCCGCTTAAAAAATCTTGGGGTTTATGAACGAATCATAGAAACAGCATCAACCTTTACGCAATGGATTTTTTAATAATTAAAAATAAGAACAAAACGTTGTAATTTTCCACAAAAGTTTCAATCACCCTTCCGGTTTCAACACACACGTGTTATTCTTATCAAGGGAGTGAATATGTTTTCATTTTTTGTCCCTTGATAATGACAGGTGTGTGTTGAAACCGGTCAGGTGATTGTAGGTTGTAAGGAAAATTACAAATGCCACAGTCACATAACCTTTTTACCAGTTTTTCAGGAAATTAAACATCATTTAGGTTAAGAAAAACTTCGTAATCTTCAGTCAACTTTGTGGCGTATCAAGCGTACCGAACTATTATTTGATAAACTGGAGCCTGCAGTTGGTTATGCACAATCGAGTGGATTTTAATGGCTTAGTTTCGTGTCGTCAAATCTCTTTTATCTTTCAAAAGAGTGTGACTGTTTTGGATTCGCCTAATATAATTTACAAATTTACACTTGGCGATAGAAATATACGTCACATGGCTGAAAAATGGGAGTGGTTATTGGTGGAATCAGTCGTATATCGAAAGTGGGAACGTTGTAATCACCATGAAATATGTCGTATGGTTCGATTCCGCTGGCCACCTCAAGAATCAATTGCGTAAAGAAATGGTTCTTTTCCAAAATAAGGTTTTATAATTCTTGATAAGAAAAGTCTATAGGCCTCGGTCGCAAGTTTCCCTGACTTCGTTGCTTCGTAGACAGTACATCACTATAGGATGTGGGGGAAGAAGCTCAACTGACATTAAGGAGGTTGGCTCGCGACTGCTTGAGTCAAGTTGTCTAAGGAATCTTATTGATTTAAGTACGAGTATATGCCTGCTAAGTGATCCTTACTTCACAAAGAAAATTACCTAAGCTATTGAGGCATAAGTATCACAAGAAATACTATGGAAAGTCGAAGGATTTATTTTTTATGATAATTTCAATCAGCTCGATGATGGAGTCAATTCAGCATTTATGTTACAGGAATATATTCATGTACTCAATGAATTTACTAATATATAACACCAGAATATTACTATAAAACGTTATGTTATAATATTTTTCTGAAATATTCTTTAATATCTCATTAGTAATGATATTATTCATACTCCATACATTTTGGCTACAGCGACCGCAGCGCCACTTGAAGTCAACTAATGCATTTCGCGTGATATAAGCGCAGAAATTGGTGGATTTAGCGAAAAATACGGTGGGTTGATGCCCTTTTTTCGTGTCATTTTATTCCTTGTGACATTACGCATAAAATATCAGTTTTTTGCAAAAATGACATGTCACTTTGGTATTTTTAAACGTTATATTCCCATGTGATGGTCATTCTCGCCATTAATCGTATGTAATTTCAAATGCAATTTGTGCAAAAAGGAGTATGGGTTGGAATAATTATCGTTACCTTATTAGATAGAGGAACTAAGTGATGAAAATATAAAAAAAATATGACTCACTTTTCGGATCAACCTCCTTAAATGAAGAATAGCACAAGCTAAGGAGGCGTTAATGAAGAAGAGAAAACTACTATGCTCAAAAAACCTAAGGCTGTAGGTAAGGAAGCACTTAATGTAAACATTCGTTCGGAGTAAGGCACTCTACGGATCAGAGACATGGAAAATCGGGGAGGGATACCAGCGACGAGTTGAAGCCTTCGAAACATGGTGCTGGAGGAGAGTACTGAATATTAAATGGAGAGTAAACAAACCAGATTCAGGTGTGCTGTGGTGGAAACGTTCCATATTAACAGATGGACAGATGGATTGGAAAGATTATATGGACAGATAAAGTGAGAAAAGAAGAAGTGTACAGAAGAGAGGAAGGAGAAAGGAGAATATGGAAAACCATACACTAAAGGAGAGTCATATGGATTGGACATACCTTGAGGTACAATTAATTAGTTAGAAATATAATTGGAAAGAATATTGAAGCGCGGTGAAGAGAAAACCTATCAGGACAAGATGGAATGAACAGTGATTAGGGCAGAATGAAGGGGTGCAGAAAACCAATCTAAGAATTGAAATATGTACTAATGATGATAAATATTTCGATATATATTGAATTCTCCCGGGTTCATCACAAACAATGAAGGCAATAAATCGTAGATAAAGTTTTCGTGTCCCTCATTTTGGCAAATTCTGGGAAGCACAACTGACATAAATTGATTACATTTCATGATTCGTCACTGCTACGAATCTAGGAATTAAATTTTTTGAATTGAGAGCAACTTTAGTGATCGGATGAGTATTTTTTTAGATTTCTACATATTTATCATACCATTGTCGATAAGCAGGATTATTACACGGAATGAATTTGTCTCGCCACTTGAAAGTGCATGCCCACATCACCATCGCCTATCTGAACTTCCGTCTTATCCGGATAAAAAGTGACAGGAAAAGTGGGAACGGACGTGATTATCAAGCAGTTACGAGCGTCATTTCCGAGCTAATTCATAAACGACCGCAACTTAGATTATACTCTTCCACAACTTCCACACCGTTCATCAATAGGCATCGAAGCTCCCGTCTTAAATGCAAGAATCGGGTAGTTTTAAAGCCCAGGATCATTTTATTCAGAGCAAAACTTTGGAAAATCATGAAATGGAATTTCAAAGTGACTTCAAATCAAGGCTCCAGAATATATAAAAGCAGGTTTTTCGTGAACAAAAAGAAACTTCATAGGATCACGGATTGAATTGAGTTTTTGCCAGGATCATACCATTTAAATTAATGATAAACACTTAAGTTCTGGATGCTATTCTAGGGATGAAGAAAAAAACGAAAATGTCATCTAATCTTTGAATTTAAGCCATGATTCAAATTTTCAAAATATCAAGCACGAATGATATTTGACGGTACAGAATAATGAAGTAGAATGAAACGGGGTAACTAAAAGTTTTCAATGTGTAGGAAAAGAAATAAATATCATTAACAATTATGGGAATCAGGTGCATGATTCGAGGCTATGATACCAAGAAGTTTGACGTGACGTGACGGTGATTGACGTGACGTTGACAGTTGACGTGAAAAGTAAAAGAAAAAAAAATAGTTGCAGAGGAAGACAGTGGTACTAAACTTACAGTGGGTGAGATGAATATATTCTATGAGCGACCGAAGGTAGTATTTACGTAGAAATTGGTAGATTTAATAAATTCGGTAAAAATGAAGAAGAAACGAATTACGAGCAATACATATGCATGGTATGAATCCTAGAAAATGATTGATGGGATTCTTTATTAGCGTAAAAACAGTTAAATACCTACGTAATCCAAGTCATTGCGTGGAGTTGAATCATAAAAGCCATTTATGGAAATGAGAATAGCTGAATTAAAGCAACTTACAGGTTGGATTTTATGTCTCGGAAAATTGTAGGGATAAAAATGAACTAATCCTAGAACTTGGGTCTCAGGTGTATCCTGAAGATTCTCCCTGAAATTCCCGTAAAAGCCGACAACCGACAAAGTGTCATACGCAGTTGTTCGCGGAAAACTTTTATGGCGACAGAACTAATCCTGCCTAACGAAATAATATTTGGCGACCAACCTTGAAGGGATGAGGAGGGGGGTGAGTTACTGCCTGGCTTTACTACCAACGGTCACACAATCCTATTGCTGGCAATAATATTGCCGGATTTCTTGAAAGGTTATATGAAATCACCTTGGCAGCATATCAGTTTTGTTTGTATTCGATGCAGCATCCAATTACCGCACTTTGGGACAGAACATTTGTGGTAACAAATACATTCATGATAACATGTCAATTATGGGAGTGAGGACATAAAATGCACCTAAATGCTGTACTATAAAGTCTTGATTAGACATGATAAATAAACCCAAAAATGTTCTTGCCAATCCCAATTGCCTCCACGCTATCTACGGTCTCATCTATTTATTTTACATCAAAAGGAGTCATTACAAACATTTCTGTCTCACTGTTCACCCCAAAAGGACCCAAAAAGAAATTACATATCTCTGCCATATCCACTTCTTTAGGTCACCACCCGTGAAAATGACTTTGCCTGGAATAGAAAGAATTTGGCTCGGCCATGCTGTGAGCATGGTTCTTATGGATGAGAGTCTAATACTTAAAAACCACAGCAGCCCTATTCCCGAGACTATCCAACGATTAGAATAAGTGTAACTGGTGGAAAAGGGTCCTGAGAAGGATGACTCCCGAACCACTTTTCATCTGGAACCAGGACGAGCATCACTTCTAACTCAACCCCATTAAGAATTCAAAGTGGCGAATCAAAAGTTCGGATAACTCTTCGCCCGACTCCTCCTTCCCCCATCTCCCCTTCGCCTCGTCTCCCCGCTTCGTCCTCGTAATGAAGACCCCGCTTTCCGCTAATCACTCGGCGATTACTTTCGAGATTTGCTCGCGGAAGGGGAGAGAACTCGGTTCATCCCGGCGACCCCACTGCTGCTGCAGGGAAGCCCTCTCTCGTCCGCCCTTTATTATTCGCGAACGACTGCGGTCGCCGCTGACTCCTTCCTGTGGAGAAGAGCGAACGTCAGCTGCTTGGGTCGTAAAAACAGCCAGCGGAAATATGGGAGGCTGAGAGGAACGTGATAATGCTGCTTTGGAGGGAAGGCCCGGGCCCTCCCTCCGCAGATCCGGGCCGGCACTTTGTCACGCTCCGAGCCGCGAAACAGTTAATGTGAGGGGGGTTCGTCAAGAGAATTATTGCATGCACTCCCCGAAGGCTGGCAGTTCATGACGTAGGTTCTCCCCGAACACCCGCTCTGAGTGGTTTATACCCGAGACTGAAGCCTCGACGGAAGAGGCGTTAATCATTCACCTATTGAGTACCGTGAAAGCATCCAGGTGCGTGTATGGCAGAGGTTCTCATTCCGTTCATCTTTCTCTTCTTATATTTCCTGAAATGCATGGTTTGGCGTACCACTGTATTCACTTCGAGTACTTCATGATTCTCAAAATATAGCCGGTCATTATGAAACAATAATGCCAGAAAATAGTAATAGAAGATCTAGTAATAGAGCTACAAGGTACTGGTGCTAGTAGAGTTCCAGTAGAGAACTGACATGGTTACCAATAATCCTAAAACAAAACACTGCACTTGAGGTCAACAAAACAGCCCAAGGTCAGAAATAGGGAAAATACGAGGAATGACAAGGTACTCTAATTATGAAAGAAGTGCAATTATTGACTGGCTAGAAAGGAAATAGTGAATATTATGGTGCAAGATATTAATACGTAGCTCTAGATACATAAACCATTCATCATGCACCGGAAAGTTACATAGAAGATTTTTGTTTTGATACTTGCCTAGCCTAGAAACAAAATGTCATGTAATTGCTTGGAATGAAGAGTGTGTCAAGTGCCTAATAAGCCTTTAAAAAAGTAGACATATCGCTTTAAAGTGCTTTCCTCGATATCATCAGTTTTATTTTTCTACCAAGGCTGGAGATGTAAGCGTGTGGGAGAGTCATATGAAGTCGACTCAAATGTTTTCAAAGTGGGACAAAAATGTTATTTTTGCTACATAAATATAAGAAAATATAGTTGACAAATTCGCTTATGTAATTGCGGAAGCGCTGTAAAGCACATGCCTGCACCAAAAATACAATATTATGAGAAGGAGAGCCGATATTTGTTTTCCAATCGCCATTTCAGCGTAAAATACCACTTCCAGGTGAGTACGAGAACCATCAAAAATAACTTTTGCAAGAAAAGCATAATGAATGTTGATGCTTCGTTCAGTTGAGCCCATTTGCTAAATCAGATTGGCGTTCAATTTGCACGGGTGTACCTTACGTTTGGGCAATTATCTACGGATTGAACTAATCAGAAAAGACGCCTCTGGCTTAAAAAAAGCGAGAAAATAATTGTCAAGAGGTTGGCACACCCAATTACTCAGGGAGTATACGGTGGAGGAGGAGGGCCAAGGAATCAGGAGAGAAAGAGAACGAGATGGGATTGCTTCGCGGAGAGGGTTAGCTCGGGAGGAAGGGTGGGTTTAAGATTGCGATTGGGGAGGGCGAGAAGGGCTCTAAACGGTGTCTTGGGGGGATCAGCAGTGGGGTAAGAGGGTTGCCATCCGGGTGGGCAGGGAGGAAACGCAACCATTTGAAAAGGGTTAAGGGTGCACAAACGACTATCGTCCCTGCCGACGTAGCAGGATGATGAGCGAAAGGGGACCGATGCGCTGCTTGGCGCTTTTTCTTCTTAAGAGAACTCCCAATGGGTACCAAAGAGACGACCTTCTTGCGAGGGGAGGGACGTAAATGGGAGAGGGTAAATACTGATGAATTAATAGGACTTCTCCACCTATCTCCAGAGAAAAGAAACTTCGTGAGATCCTGTCACTTGGCTATCTTCAACGACGAGTCTCTGTCACTTTGATGTCAACCTCATTCCTTGGCCGCAATAATAACATTTTGAAAAATACCACCTTTGAAAAAACTTACGTGAGATAAATTTGGTAAACTGCCAAATTATAGGCTGTAATTATGACGATAAAATTTTATATTGCTTTACACCTTACTGGACTTGCCTTGAAAGAAAACACGAAAGACCAAGACGTTTTATTTGGAATTGAAAAAGATGTTTATACATATATACGGGGTGCATTTAAATCGATATAAATGAATAAATACGTAATTTATAAAACTCCCACATTGCCTTTGTTTCTTTTTTGCCTGTGGCCTCATTATCATGAAATATCACTTGATATGCACCGATTTGACGTAAAATACGATGATACCGATGGTAGTAAGAGAAATAATTCGAAAAATTTTCAAAAAGTTTAAAAAACGGAGATTAGAATGATTTATATAGTTTTAAGTGAAAGATATAATTCACCAAGGATGGGCTAGTAACGAGCGCAAAAGAAACTAATATTGGGTCACGACGTTATGAATTGGAAGTGGATAGACATATTCCTAGTGTCCTACTGCAAGTGCAAATTGTGTCAAACTGCAAGTGCATGAGGTAAAAATTTTTACACTTAAAAAAAGTTGATATTTGGGACCCAATAGTGGAACTTCGAATTTCTCACAGTATAACGTCAATTTAGAAGAACTACAAGGCCAAACAATATTCTTAGTAGCAGCTGATGCATTGAAAAAAATGTGAATCTTAGAAAACACTCGAGGCATCTCAAAAGTTGGCAAATATATAAGCCTCTTCAGGTCATTGTGAGAAAAACCCCAAATAAAGTAAATTGCATCCAATGAATACAACTCTGCCAACACAAATATTGTTGTATATTCAAGTCAATAAAAACATAAAACTTATCCATTTTGAAGAAGGAATAAAAAGAAATATATAACAATGAGAGCAAGCGGGATATACACTTTGGCATATATTCCAGTGTTTTGAAAAAATATTAGAATTACGAAGGGTAAAAGGAAATGAAAGGTGTGGAGAATGCTGTTGGAAAGAGCTCGGAGTCCATCCAAAAATCTTAGAGGAAGGAAAAAGAACACAGCGAGACAGTCCAAGAAACATGACAGAATGGAACCCTAGATTATACTAACACGAGTAATCTTGATTTGCTTCTTAAATTCGATACGTATATTGCTGGTAATTGGCAACCATTTATACAATAGGAGACAAAACGAAAAGACGTCGAGAAAGAATGAAGGCGAGATGCTTCGGGAATGAAATGCAGTAATAGAAACCTGATCTCAAATTTTTGACATTGCGATGGAGTAATTGTATGTCAGATGGAGCGGACTTGGAATATTTATACGAATATCATAATATCAATATATAAGAGTTCCGGTACATAGGAGGTAAATGCGGATGAATGCCAATGATAAAAAACTTGCGAACTGTGAAACCAGGGAAAAAAGCATACGCAAGAATGGAGGGCATGGATTTGAAAGAAGTGATGGTTTAATTGACTGTCCGTCTTAATAGAAGATAGCGTTTGGTCGAGTGTTTCACCTAAGCTTTGAGTTTTCAGAAGCTCTCACTGTCTTTTTCTTTCGAAATTCGCAATTATCCAATCGCTCGTCAATCTCTCCAAAATGTCCAAACTTTTCCTCACTCTTCCAAACTCACTAAGCATTATTTCTTTACAAATGGCTTTATTTGTCGCGTTAACTTGAATTAGTTGCTCCATCCACAACCCATACCCCTTTCTTATTTCCTTTGACATCTCTCTCTCTCTCTCCTAACCACATTCAATTATTTATCATCCGTTCTCCTCCGGGCTCTACGCGCAAATACTTTATTCTCTACTACACTGTAAAAACTTTCCATTTGCTTCTATCCTCCTCTCTATCGAGAGTAAAACCTCAAGATTCTACATCTACACCACTGGATTATCATACAAGTCACCTCGAGGGTGTGTGGCAAGGCGTAAACTCAGCATTCGCGAGACTCCACGCTGCAGATCAAACTATTTACAATAAAAATTTCACGTATCTCCCCCGGTATGGGAATTAACAGAAAAGATTTTAGATAAATCTAATTATGTCCTCTGACTATCCTACACCTAAAGTGCCCTTGGCAGGGGTTTACTTATCACCAAACGCACTAAAATTTAGTTATGCTACCTACCTAATGCGATAGTTCTATGAATATCATGCGGGACACATAACACAACTTCCGGTTTTCATTCTGCATTCAAGGAAATTTTTGAGAAGTACTAAAAGCATGCATTATTTATGCTGCAAATTCATGCAGATATGCTTGAATTCCTAAAAATTCACCACACTAACCTTATCTCTGTTGATTTGTCTGAGCTGAATTAATCTTATATGTGCGATAGCATGTTCATGTTCACGGAATTTTATTTTTATGAAGGTATGATGGCGTGAGAAGTAATACTGTTGTTAATATCATGATTTGTTCGAGGGGTAAACGAAAATTTATATCTATATGTGAAGCAGCTTCTTTCCCTATTTTTTACCTGTGAGTCAGGCCTACCAATGCAGAGTGAGGCATTTATAATTGCCTCCGTGCTGGAGGTAAACTCAACTGCCCTGTACCTACGAAAAAGCCTTCGTTTAGCTTGCTGTCTTCGTATTTGAAGGGGATTCCATCCCATCTCTACCAAAGAGGTTACACTAACCCTCTGATTGTAAAAATTGTTAACAAATTCGGGTCATCTCTGTATTTTTTTCAATATCTTAAGTAATCTCTTTTCCCGCGGGTTCCAAACCCTAGAGGCATTTTACACTTTTGACCTCGTTAACACCTTATGGCGGAAATAAATGATCTTAAATTTATCATTACTGTTCTACTACCTGTGAAACGAGTCCAAATTTCTTTAAGTTGGACCTGCAAAGAATTATATAATTCTAGTAGGGACTTGCTAGTGACCGAAGGACGGAATCGGTGGCTGAAACAAAGCCCAGCACGGGTGCGGGGATACGAATGGATTTACACACTCGTCTCCGGCAAAATACAAAGATGACTCCGTATTAAGTAAAGCGAAACGAAATCATTTATATCGCGCAGGTACGCCAGGCCATGAAAACAAGAGCGCGGGATTAGTCGCCATGCATTTTTCAGCCTCGAGATTGGGGAGAAGTCCTTTGTTTGCTCTCGCTTTCAGAAAATGGAAGCTGCGGGGGAAGGTTAAGGGATAGGGTGGGAGCGAAGTAGGAGCGTAGGACGGGAGCCCTTAATGAATGTGAGAAGGGGGAGGAGGAGAGACCACCCATTTGTAGGGCTGAAAGAAGGGAAGAGGAGGTAGGGGGTGAGGGTAGGAGGAGAGAGGATAGGTGTGGGGGGGGAGAATATCTGAGTGGGGAAAGTCATGGTGAGGGGCGGGAGGATGACGGGTTAAGATGCAGAGGGGTTGGGGCTTTGTGGAATAAGACGATAAGAGTGTGGGTACAAGGGCGGACGGTTAAAGGAAAGGGTTGTGAGGGAGGAGGTAGAGGAGAGGGGAGAAAGGAGGAATGGAGAAGGGAAGGAAGGGAGGAGGTACGGGGAGGGTGAGGAAAAAGGGGGGTGGAAGGGTATATTTAGGGGATGGGGAAACGTTTTAGGAGTGAGAGGGTTGGAGAGAGGGAAAGTGTAAAGGAGAAATCGTGGAAGGGCTGGTAATGGTTAGGGATGGGACGTGGTAGAGTGAGGAGAAGGACTTGGAGCGGAATGGGTTACAGGAAGGGTGGAAGGAAGAGAAGGGTGAGGCAGATACGGGGGAGGGCTTTGCGTCAGAGGGGGTGAGTTTTTCGGATGGAAACTGGAGCGACTGAGAGATGAAGAGAAATGTACTTCCAAGGGAAGTCTTCAAAGAGTCATAGGAGGGAATAAAAGTGGTGGCCATGTGAAAAGAAACTTTTCCCCTCTCGACCAACTTTTCAAGGAGCTGGGGGATGTAGGCAGGGCTATGATGGGATGGGGTGCGTGGTGAGTCAAGAAAGAGATGACGGGAGGGAGACGCTTGGGACGAGGGGGTCGAAGTTTCGCGTGATGACGACCACGGAGATCTCGGGCCCCCTTTGCGCCAGACACGAAACCTACCTCAGTGGGCTGAGCCTCATAATTGCAAGGATTTGTCTCTATGTAATCTCTTCGCAGCTATTCTTAGGGCACACAAATTACATCTACATCAAGTAATACCCTGCGAGCCACCGAGAGGCTGTGTGGCAGGGGGTGAAAATAACCAAACACCAATATTCTACTTGCATGTAACAAAGAGCTACAGCGCTATTACTTCATGAAAATGTGCTAAGTATAAGAGCCGCCTGTAACTAGTTGGAAAATATCAAAGTGATAACTAGTTATAAAAGATTTCTCTAAATATATTTACCTATATTTCCCTAGCATGTATGGGTTTGTAATATTGAAATATGCTCTTTGCACTACAGACTGTAACAACTTCGCCTACCTATCACTTTGTCATGCTTCCTACTGCGTTCTCGTATTGTACACGAGAAAAATGAAATTTTAAATCTATCAGTAATACAGTTTATCTCTCTAATCTTTTTAATCTGATCAAACCTAGCATAATACGCAGGGGCTCTTGATATTATCTAACATCATCTGTGAACATTTTGGCTTCGAATTTACTTCAAAGGTTTAACCTTAATTATAATCAGCGTCTTGACAATAATTCCCATCATATTTCTTCTATTTATCTCTTAACACTCATGCAATTATCATTAAGACCTTTAACAAATCAGCGGATCTCCTCGGCACAAGCTATAATTATTTTATCACACCCTCCTCGTACGGGTTCCATATACTAGCGGCATATTGTAAATGAGGCCTTATAAATAAGGTGACCATACGTCCCGCTTTTAGCGGGACAGTCCCGATTTTTAACAATTTATCCCGCGTCCCGCGGGGTTTTAAGAAAGTCCCGATTTTTAGAAAGAATACACGACAAGCTAGGGAACGGTGGGAAAACGGGAAGGGAATATGCGGTTTTCGGCTTCCATGTAGCTATTTCACCAGGATATGAGTTTTATATTATTTTTGTAAATTTTATAATGTTAAACTTTAATAATAAAATTAATTGTTGAGAACGGATTATCAGGAACTGCTTATCAAAGTTCGCCTTGATCAGTTGCTACAAATCGACCACCATTGTTTGGACTAAATGAACAGTAGCATTTTTGGGTATTGGCAGTGACGAAAACATTTCGTAGCTGCAAAATGAAGAGAGAACAATTCGTACTCTTCTACAGATTTTATTCTTATGGCGTCATGTTTCGCTAGCGATCAGGATGTATTCGCGGGCTTTGTTGATTTCGAAAAGGCGTTCGAAAGAGTGGGGTGGGACGAGTTAATGGAAATATTGAGGTACATAGGAGTAGACTGGAGAGACAGGAGACCGATCCGGAATTTATGCATGGCGCAGAAGACGCAGGTGAGAGTAGCCGATGGAGAATCGGATTGGGCCACAATAGGGAGGGGAGTTAGGCAGGGCTGTTCATTATCGCCGGTACTTTTCAACATACACTCGGAGAAAATGGTGAGAGAGGCTTGGGATGAGCTGGAGGCTGGAGCAAAGGTCGGGGGGAAATTGATAAAATCTGTGAGATTTGTGGATGACCAAGCGCTACTCAGCCAGTCAGCCCGTGGCTTGCAAAAAATGCTGGATGCGTTGCAGGAACAGTGCGAAAGATATGGAATGAAGATAAACCAGAAGAAAACGAAAGTAATGCGATTTTCAAGAACAAAAAGGGATAATATAACGATAAAAGTAGGTCAGAAGCTAGAGCAGGTAGAGCAATTTAGCTATCTAGGTAGTGTGTTGGAAGAAAAAGGCTATAGCAGCATTGAAGTGAGAAAGAGAATTGCATTGGAGAAATAAACTTTTACTCGGAGGCGTGAACTAACGACAGATCCGGAATTTATGCATGGCGCAAGTAAGCATGGGGCATTGAGTACGGAAGTGAAGAAAAGACTAGTGAAAAGTTTAATATTTTAACTGGTGATTGTGTGTCACAACAGGGTTTGACAAGTGGGAGGAGGGGTCCGGAATTATTATTATTATTAGTATTCTACCGATGAAGGTAGGTTTCAATGGACATTTAATTCTTCCCACCCCCTAAATTTCACACGATGTTCCTCTTCATCCCCTCATACCTCCTGCCAACCATCATACCATCCAAGCTACCCGTTATTCTCCTCCCTCTTCCCCGCTTACCCAACGCTCTTCCCTCAATCACCTCCTTCAAAACAACATCTCCTTTTATTACCTTTTCCATCCAAACCGTCTGCCTTCTCCTAATTTCATCCATCAAATTTCTTTCCTCTCCTACCAATTCTAGCACTTAATCGTACGTCGTCCTTTCGACCTACTTTACTTTCTCCATTCTTCTCCACACCCACATCTCAAAAGCCCTAAGTCTATTTTCATCTTATTTTCGCAAATTCCACGTTTCCGCCCCGTATAGTGCAACGCTCCATATTAAACTTTTCGCTAGTCTTCTTCACTTCCCTACTCAACGCCCCTGTCATTAGTTTACGGCTACGAGTAAAAGCTTCTTTTGCCAATGCAATTCTCCTTCTCACTTTAATGCTGCTATACCCTTTTTCCTCCAACACACTACTAGATAGCTAAATTGCTCCACCTGCTCTATTTTCTGACCTCCCACTTTTATAGTTATAATGGCCCTTTTTGTTCTTGAAAATCGCATTACTTTCGTTTTCTTCTGGTTTATCTTCATCCCATATCTTTCGCACTGTCCCTGCAACGCATTCAGCAGTTTTTGCAAGACACGGACTGACTGGCTAAATAGCGCTTGGTCATCCGCAAACCTCACTGATTTTATCAATTTCCCCCCGACTTTTATTCTAGCCTCAAGCTCATCCCAAGCCTCTCTCACCATTTCCTCCGATATATGTTGAAAATCACCGGCGATAACGGACAGCCCTGCCTAACTCCCCTCCCTATTGTGGCTTAATCCGATTCTCCATCGGCTACTCTTACTTGCGCCATGCATAAATTCCGGATCTGTCTCCTGTCTCTACAGTCTATTCCTATCTTCCGCAATATTTCCATTAACTTTTCCCACCTCACTCTGTCGAACGCCTTTCGGAATCAACAGAAAAAGCGAATACATCCTGATCATATTCTAGATTCCTTTCCACTAGTACTCTCACCACTGCAATCGCATCCCGAGTGGCCCTCTCCTTCCGAAATCCAAACTGATCCTCGCCTATAAATTCCTTTGCTCTCTTTTCCATTCTTCTGTTGACGATTCTAAGCACTATCGTATGAGAAATCAAACCTATCGTTCTATAGTCTTCACCCTCTTTTTCGACATAGGTATCAGCACGGTTTTTACAAAATCCTCCGGCCAAGTCCCCTCCTCGTATATCCTACGAACGTGTTCATAAAATCTCTCCCTTCCCCGCTTTCCAACGTTTTTCAGATACTCAGCTGGGATGTTATCTATCCCTACCGCTTTACCCGCTTCATTTCTCGCAATGCTTTCTCTATCTCACTATTCAGTTTTCCAGGGCCCACGTCATCCTGATCTACGTCCTTTTCCTCTTCTATATCCTAGTTCCTAGGCCTATTTTCGCTATCATAGAGTTCCTCAACATATTTCCTCCATCGACGCTGTATCTCCTCTCGTTCAGTTGCTAAATTTCCCCTTCTGTCTTTGATGCATGGAACCGTTTTCCCTTTCTTGATGCCCGATAACATTACTCGCAGCTTCTGTTCCTCAGTGAGGCGGCTGTGTGAAGGCGTCTGACACCAGATGGGCGGCCTATCAAGTGATGGTGTCATGTTAAAAACACTAACGTGGAAGGCAACGGGAAACCCCTTTAATTAAACTCTCCCAAGAACACAATAATTCCTTTTTCTTGTTTCTGACCTGACCGGTTTCAATATCATTATAAGAGGTCGTCAATATTTCAAAACATTGGACTTAAGAAAGGGATATCGAAGAGAAGTAGAAAATTACTACGCAAATTTTATCATCGCGATTAGTGTGCATCACAAAGTTACGTTGCCGATAGTTGATTATACGTATCATGGAGTTGGTAATTTCCTTTCGGTCTCATCATTAAGGTGACCATACGTACCGGTTTGGTCGGGACAGTACCGTTTTTGGGGTGTTTGTCCCGGTGTCCCGAAAGACTAAATACAAATACTAATTTGTACCGGTCTTTGGATTTATGCTATCAAAATAATTAGTTTGTTTTTTGAATTTTGGTCTTTTTTTAAACGCTTGTAAAAATAATGGTTCAAACAGATTCTTACATGAAAAATCCGTACATATATTTGGTACAGTAATTCTGCCATCTGAAAAATATCATAAATAGAGTGTGATTTTTGTGAATTTGAATTGTGAATACAAATCTCTTCGAAAAGTTTAATAAAAAATAATTTCATAAACATTAAAATGAATTAAAAATCTTTTTCCTTAATATTTGATTTCTTTTATTGTTCTATTGAATTAAAAATGCTTAATATATATACATTCCTATATTTATAATATACTAAGCTCTTACATATGTAGCATCAGGAAGTTGCACCAATTCGGGTGCTGGAAAAGTGAGGTGTGTAGGACTCAGAGTGACAACTTTTTTAACGCTTCACTTGACCAAAGAAACATGCATACATACATACATGTAAAATTGCCTATGCTTCAGGAGAAGCGATATTTTGTCCCGGTTTAGCAGATCAGAAATCTGGTCACCTTACTTATAAATGTAAAAGGGCATTTTTCTAGCACTCTCTCATGACATTCGGCTAGGACTCTTTTTACAAATACTAAGCTACGGTTTGCTACACACCTGTTATTTCCCTGATGTGTTTCACCATGACAAATCTTCAGAAATGGTGACGCCTAAATATTTAATAGATTCTATTTTAGTTATGATATTTTGTTCAGCGTGATAAGTATTTTGTGAAAGGTATTCTTCCTCCAAAATTTCATAACCGCGTATTCCATTAAATATAATTCAAGCTGCCAAGTAACACACCAATCACAAATCGCATGCGAACTATTTGCTAAAGACTGACTGTCATCTTCATTCCTAATATCCTCATGCACTACTGTATTACCGAAAAAATGACAGATCTAACTAAGATTCTCAAGAGTGATACAAAGGTGGTTTCCTGCTACTATTAATCCCAATTGGTGCACAGGAATTCTCGTCCGATTCTTATAATTTTAAGTTTTGTATATGAAGCAGTTCTAATTGTACACAATTAAATTAAATATGTACGCAATTAAATGTACCTAAAAGTATCACTTCTAGGAAGTGAAGTATCTAAGTGAAGTATCATTTCCACCATCACAGTCCTATGACTGCCTCGGATTTCCAAACCTTTCCTTCGAGGCTATGGGTATGGGAAGGGTTGGGACCAAATCCTGCGGGGATTAGCTCCCTCCGATCAGGTTTGGTGTCTACAATGTGGGAAATGAAAAATGACGTATTGATCCAACGAGCTCATAATTTTTTCAAAGATTTTGTTTTTCTCTTAAGTACAATACTTCAGTACAGTACAATACAAGAACTCAGACGCATGTCTCCACTCACCTTTACAATGCAAAGCTTCAATACGAATCAAAATAGATACCTTTTTTATCTATAACAGGCTACAAGAGTATCCTTCCACCTTACAATATATCCACATTCCATATTCTCAAGATTTATCACTCGATAAAGCAGGGGGATCGGGTTGGTGTGGTGGCTAGAGTACTGGCCTCCCATCCCGAGGGCCCGGGTTCGATTCCCGGCAGTGGCGGATTTTTCAGTGGAAAACCGATCCCCACTTGAGTGCCTAGTGGGGGGCATTTCAAGTTCAGTACTCCGTCCGTCGGATGGGACGTTAAGCCGTGTTCCCCCTGGCGCCTTTCGTTAAGAGTAGGCTAATGCCGACGACGGGTTTCTCTCCACCCTTCCTCCGTTCCCTGAAAACTCCTACCATTATCCAATTATCCACCTATCCTATATGGCGCAAATGACCTTAGCTGTCGGTCGCCTCCCCTAAATAACCAACCAACCAATCGATAAAGCAGGCAATCCACCATTTCATTTTGCGCATCATAAAAAATTATTGTAACCGTTGAATCCTGAGTAAATACTTTTCCAACTAGTAACAAGGGGCATATATAGCCAGATAAAGCTCTTGCTCGAGAACCATTGAAAAAGGATACCTCTGGCATATGAATGGAAATAATGTTGGTCAGCAACTTATTCGCGAGATACTCTTGTCACATTAATCCAGGTTTGACCCTTGCACAACTTCTTGGGATGTCTTTAATATATTCTCAGGATACTTTCGGCTTCGCTTGTGCTTACAAATAACGAATGGAAAGTTTCCGAGATTTGAATATCGGAGATGAATATGATGAGAACTTTGGAGGAAGGAGGTAGGGATGGAGACAGCATTCGGCCGCGATAGACGAGGAATCGCTCCCCGCCAGAAGCACAGGAGGGTGGGGGATGAGAGTTTCGTGTGGTGGGGTGGGATGGTGGAGGGTGAAGCAGGGAGCCTCTCAGACCACCATCT
This sequence comes from Platycnemis pennipes, assembly GCA_933228895.1. NCBI lineage: Eukaryota > Metazoa > Arthropoda > Insecta > Odonata > Platycnemididae > Platycnemis > Platycnemis pennipes. The sequence continues at coordinate 116,840,852 of OW121854.1, read as the reverse complement.
CCGCGGCTTTCGGATTTTGAGCGCACGGGGAAGATGAAACGTGATAGGGAATTCGAACGACTTCCAGGCAATATGGGCTATGTTGCTAAGCACCTGTTACCACGGTCGTGTGCTTTATATATGATTGGGGAGGGAAAACTCGAGCGGGAGGAGGAATGGGACAGGTTTCCGTGGGTTTTTTTCCCTCCAACTTCATAAAGAGACGCGGGTCCCTCAGCTCTCGCTCCTCGCACGAATACAGAATTGGGTGGAGGAAAAAATTATGATTCCGGTTACGGGGGGAAATAAATACGCCCAGGGCAACCTTTGCGACTTCCACGGAACCTGCTCCCGGATCTTTATTTGTAAGCGAGGCGATAGGAGCTAACCTTTGCTTTATGGTCGACGAAAGGATCATCACAAGGTCGCGTTTAACGACGAAGTTAAAGGCGAAATCGGGCCATTGGCTAGAAGTGAAACGAAGAAAAAATCTTGGTTAGTATAATTAGTATGCTTTCTATGACTGAAAGTTTTGAATTTACTGGTTCTTAGCCAGTTTTTCCTCTTAAAAACCTTTTTCTGGCATTATTTTAAAATGTTATTCCCTTAACTCAGCAAGTCCATAATTTTATCGCTCACTGTTTTCATTATCCGCTTACTTTACATTCATGTTCACAATGAGACTCTCAACAGTGACAAAAAAGAGCATTCACTGACTATTCATGATTTCCTCTTTTATTTTATGAGGAATTCCTATAGTTTTCATTAATTTTTCCTTGCATATTATCCGTGCCACTCATTTTTCAAGCTTATACAACACTAATTTTCATCTTCTGATTAAAAGTCATTAGAAACCACACGGAACAACATGGCATGTGCAGACAAAATACTACCACATAAGCATTTAGGGATCGAAAATAAAACAGTTTTTGTTAATTCTTCAATTGCTACGCATAATGCACTCGGCAAACAGTAAATTGCACCTGGTGTGAACCACGTTAAGTTCTACCGTGAAAGTTAAGAAACGAAATTGATTTTCTCTTAGAGAGCATAAATGCATTCATTTTCTGAATTCATGCATAAATCGTCCTTTGTGCATGTTAAGTCCATAATGTGGCAACCCTCCTCTGTACGCATTTGACTACGCATGGGAACGGGAGATGTGGTGAAATTCGCCCAATGAGGGCAGAAGGTTAACCAATTATTCTGAAAAAAACACAAAATAACAAATAATATGATGACTTATGTAAAATAAAAAACATGGTTGAAGAAAAATAAGCAAAAATTCTCTGTTATTAAATGTAGCAAGCCACCATTCCTTTCGTTCTGGCTCACCTACGACGGCTAACTCTTTGCGCATCTTAGCCTAAATTTAGCTAGCGTGAATAAAGTTTTGGACACGCAGAAGAAATTTAAAGAGTTGAAAATGAATGAGTACATGACGAAACGCACATTTCATTTCTCAGATTAGTAGAGGTCTCGCAAAAACAACGGGTACAGCCCGTGTATTTTCACACAGGACACCCACTGTAATTATCCTTTTCAAACAGGAATTGAGTTAATGACCATGTCGGCTTTGGTAATTTAACTGAGCTGTGATTGCATGGCGGAATTTAGGAGCTGGGGAGAGATTTTTTTGGCAAGACTGCCCCCAGGCACGGAAAGTCATTTAGAAGCGCTCTGATTAATCCCGGGGAGTTATGGCAGTGCGGTAAAAAGTGAGCGCATGAGATTGCCATCTAACGCTCGCTGAATTAATTACGCATGCCTCGAGAGCGCATCCTCGTCAAAATTATCTTCCATACGACTTCAGGAGAAAACTTTACCTCCCTTCACGGCAAGTTCTGCAGTTTCCGTGTAAGCGCGCACATGAGAACGCAGCTGCTGATGTGAAACGGCCTCCTGACCAGGGCCTCAAACGAGAGATCGGAAACTTAAGGGGTTGAATTATAATATAAGGCGAGTTGGAAATGCAACAAATTGTAACAAATCAAGTCTGACTTTAAAATTATTTGAATATAACCAAAATTTTCATGGTCCATTGGAAGACACAGTCCCTTGTTATCGGCGATTAACAGATAATTTTGATAGAAACTTTATTCATCAATCTACTTTCAAAGTGAAATTATTAAAAAAAGAAATACATTTACCCTTGTTACTTTTTAACTGCAAATCCTAAATCACGAGTTAAGAGTGCCGGGAATACCTATTGAGATTCATTGCGATGATAGCTCCAAGTATCTATTCTGTTATTGTTTAGCAAGTGTTTATGTCCATTAACGGATATAAGAACGGGCAGTTCAGCTTTCAAATATTAAGATCTAAGGAAAGTTAAAATATAATTAAATAGGAGTTTGATGGCTATAAAGCCACATAATGGAACCGGAAAATAAGGCGTCCATCAAAATCGTTTGACTAGTCATCTTCATTTTATATTATTAATACATACATATATATGTTAACATGCAAAAATTATGTGAAGTTAACAAAACATTTACCCTTGAAAGTGTTCATCGCGATCGTATCAAGTGGTTACATCGGCAGAAATCGACCAGGGTTTAGCTGCATTCATCACGATCTCTCCAAGATTCTTCTCTTATGCATTTCTGGGAGAAATGCACATATCTACATTATCAGATTACCTTACGAGTAATCTCCAAGGTGTGTGGCAGGGAGTAAATTATCGCGAATATTGCCCTATATCAAAATCATATGCCTAAATACATTAACAAACATAATAAAACTTAACAATGAAAGGGTATTAGCTATGCACACACGGGTAACGTACAAGTCATTCATTAGAATCTACCATGTATTCCATTTCTATTTATCCAGTTAGGCATATACTGCCATGCATTAATTTACATTTCATTTACGCTAGGAAGGTTACAGTTAGCAAGGGTAAGGGGAACTATGATCAAGCACTTCAAAATACGCTACCTACATTACACCTACCTAACCGCTAGTTATATTGCCTATTATGATATATTATCATTTGCGTGAAGAAGGACATGTTAAATTTATCTGTACGGCAATCCATCTAAGTAATCTAGTTTTGTTGATATCATTCAGGAGGCACTACAGATGTGACTTTTCACGCAAAATGCAAGGAAATCTTGCATTATATGTGTAAATAGGAGGGAAATACGGATGAAATAGATGTCAAAACCAAATAAAACGTGTGATAAAAACGTATGGAATATAGCCATGCGTACTTTGTAGGACGTATTCAAATTCCCCAAAGTAAACTCAACACCATTGACTTTATTCATAATTAAGTAGATAATATTTATTCTACGAGCACGGTAGTTATCTCCTTCTCATTATTAATAAAACATTTAAGACTCTTTACTGGTTACCTTGAAAACAAACAGCATATATTCGTCATTAAAATGAGAACGGAATTATTTTATAACAAGATAGCATGAAGAGCTTTTTTCTTTTGAGAGCTAAACATAAGACATCCGCTTGGGGATTTCCTTCCGCTCCGATCTTAATTCCTTTATCGCCTTAATGTGTGTATGTCGTGAACATATTTCCTTGGATTTTTATCACACTTGATAAAAAACGCTTTAGTATTGCTCTCTGAATATTCGCTCGGTAACTTGATTTTTGAATTCATTAACACTTTTCGACTCGCTTTCATTGCCGATGCTCTAGATATTTTCTGATTGTGAACATTTCTTTCCTCCACCGATAGGCCCTATCCTGCATTCTTTACCCTAGCGTGTCAAACTGTTTGTCACTTGAATGATTTCCTAATCTCCGAGTCTTACCGCCTTGACTCTGAATTATCCCTTATCAATTTACTTGGCATACACTTGCTAGCTATTTCGAGCGTGACCTCCAAAAATGCCCTTCACAAATCTCCCGAGTCTAATCCTTGGCCCATAATAAACCAAAACCTATGACAACGAGAAAGTTTTAGGGGATTAATTTTTCATGGAATCGGAGGTATTTCACTTGCTAACGATTTCGGCCACATGAAAGAAAATCGGACAAAATGTTATTTATCTTTTTTCAGGTGTACTTTGCGCAAAACGTATGCAGATTTTTTGCCACTGATATACAAGTTTAATGAAATAAATGTCTCTACAGTCAATGTTCACATTTATTATTTAAATTTCATTTCATAAATTTTGCATTAGGTACCTATATTTGTTAACGCTCATGTCGCCCACACAGCAATAGCATTAAAAAGTTATATTATATCATGCAAACATATAATATTCAAAAGGTTGATCATTCCATTGAATATTTAATGATGAAAAGAAATTGGATCAGAGAGACAAAGCATGTGAAACGGGAAATTGATTTCCAAAAAAATGTTTAATAAAAAAAAAATTTTTTTTCCAAAAATACACTAATAATTTTTTGGCATGAAGTGAAGCTGTTTCGAAATACATTGAAACATACTTAATAAAATGCATGTTAACTTTAAACGGGGTTTTACTGATAGAGGAAGAGTATATCTGCTATACGAACTGCTTCCAAACCTGTTACTATCATAAATATTACCACCATAACTTTCAGAGAACGGGGTTATTTAATTTCATATTAAATATTTAGAGCAACTCCTCGGTAAACGAGGGCCACTTGGTACCCTGCCCAGGACATACATTCTATCTTTCCTCATTATAACCTCTCGCATATTGTGAAATAGCAGCTTTGACACAAAATAATAGCAAAACAGCGTTAAACACAACATTAATCCACACGTAATTTAACCAGCCAAGTAACACAAAGAAATTCAGCGTCCTAATGACAAAATTTTGATCTTGTCCTGACACGGAAAATGAGTAAAATTAAAAGAAATTGTTCCGAAAATATCCAAATACCACAATTGCCATCATTGAGATGGGTGTCACGATACAGTGTATGCGAAGAGAAAATTATATGAAAGGAGACAAGGGAAAGAGAACAACTGCGGACAGACGCGTATGAAAGAGCCCACTTACCCCAGACAACATTGAGAAACCTCTCCCTCTGTCCCTGTACGGATGGCATGCGAGTGTAGGGGAGGAGCTCCAAGGTAAACAAATTGTGAGGGGAGGGAGGCGAGTGGGAGAGCGAATGTGTTTGCGAGCGGAACGAGCGAAACATACTCGCGGTTAATGAGGAGGCGAGGCGGCGGAAGGAGGGCGTAAGCGTAACCAGTCTGTTAGAGGAACTAAAATGAGAATTATTCTCTGACTGTAGGTTGAAATTTAGACTTAATCCCTTAAGTCAATTCCAAGACAATATTTACATAATGACGTTAAAAATATTTTGCGACCCCAACTTAATATGGTAAACTGGACCATAATCAGAAAGTTAGAGAACCTATTGCCGAACTTACTGATGCATAATGCCCGCTTTACTCGTACAATTAGGTATATGAATACCTGTAAATATGTTCAATAGTACAGATACTGGTGTATCAATGGCTATCATGGGTGGTTGCATGTTGGTATAAGGACTTTAAGTAACCCAACAAACAGCATGTTATTGAATGCCCTGCTACCCTATTTTTATCCTTTTTAAATTGTGAAGTTGAGACAAGAATATAATTACCAATCCTGTTTTTCCATGATCATCATCATCATTATTATCATGGGTCAACAATCCTAAGATTGGTTTGACGCAGCCCTCCACTCGATTCTTCTATCGTCCAACCTCTTCATACCAACGTAGTTCATCTACATCTACATCTACATAATACCCTGCAAGTCACCACAAGGGTGTGTGGCAGGGGGTGATTGCTCACCAAACATGCACTACATATCATGCATAAAAAAGGAATAGTATTAATATAGTAGTCAGAACTACACTATTTAAAAAAGATAGCAATTGCAAAGCAAACATGCAAAAACATTCTGTTAGTAGGGTTAGCTTTTAGTACTCATACCAACATGCAGCTACCAATGCTATTCATTGCTACTCTCCGATGGGGCATATTTACCGTTATTCGTATCTCTAATTGTGCGAGGGAAAAAGGAAATTTTGAATCGGTCAGTTCGGCAATCAATTTCTCTAACTTTATGATTATGGTCCAGTCTGCCATAGTAAGTTGGGGTTCGTAAAATATTTTTAACATCATCACTGAAAATATTGCCTTGGAATTTATTTAAGAGATTAAGTCTAAATTTCAACCTGCGATCTGACAATGATTCCCATTTCAATTCATTTAATAGACTGGAGTTCCTCTCTTTCACGTCCTTTACGACCTGCTCCATGTAACTCATACGAGGCCTGCCTCTTCCATTTTTCCCGTTCACTTTTCCTTCGACAATTGTTTTCAATCGGCCATCGTGATATGGCCGATTAGGTTGTCCCGTCTTCTTTTTATAGTTTTCAGCGGACTTCTCTTTTCTCCCGCTCTTCTAAGGACTTCTTCATTTGTCACTCGGTTGATCCATTTTATCTTCATCATTCTTCGATAGCACCATATTTCGAATGCTTCCACTCTTTTCTTCTCCGTTGCTGTCATCGTCCATGCCTCACTGCCGTAAAGAAACATGCTCCAGATATACGTTTTGATGAACTGCTTCCTTACTTCCAAGCCTGTATTTCCAGCTGTAGGTAGATTCTTCTGCATGATATGTTATGCATGTATTATGTGAATTCATCCCCTGCCACACACCTTTATGGTGATTGAGGGGTATTGTGTACACGTAGATGATAGATACTCCAACTCAACCGGCTTGCATATTTCCCCCTCTTCAGAGGCCAGTTTTCGCGCGCTGCAAGTGCTGCAGAGGCCGGAATCTATAACTATATCTACATCTTAAAAATATTTAAATATCAAAGTAGGTAATCACGAAAAAACATGCTTCCAGTAAAGATAAAATACTAGGTTGTTTCCACAATTTATTTTGACTCCACCGGTTTCAACCAGGTATTTTGTCTTTACTGTCTAATTTCCACGAAGTAAACTCTCCGACCATTGATTTGAATAACATGCTGTTAGTTGGGTTAGCTTAAAATCCTTATACCAACATGCAACTACCTGTGGTATCCGTTGATGCACTTGTATATATGTACTATGAATGTATTTACAACCATTGTGGTAAATGAAGAAGGACATTTTGAATTTGTCAGTTCGGCAATCAATTTCTCTAATTTTACGAACATGGTCCAGTCTACCATAGTAAGCTGTGAGTTTGCAAAATATTTTTAACTTCATCAGTGAAAATATTGTCATGGAATTTCATTAGTAATATTACGTTTTGACAATAATTCAATGTTATTTCATTTAATAGACTGGTTACGCTAATGTTGTTATCATGCAGTCCCTTAACAAATCTTGCCGATCTTCGCTTCACACGCTCCAGTTCGTCATTTAAGCCTATATCGTATGAACCCCACATCATCATCATCATCATCTTGAGTCAATAACCCTAGGTTTGGTTCGACGCAGCCCTCCACTCGATTCTTCTATAGGCCAACCTCTTCATATTGACGTAGCTCCTCTCTTTTATCTCCTTCACAACTTGCTCCATATAGGTAACTCATATGAGGCCTTCCTTTTCCATTCTTCCTGTTTAATTTTCCCTCGACGATTGTCTTCATCTTGTCGTCTCGACGATGTCTTAATATGCGGCCCATTAAGTTGTCCCGGCTTCTTTTTAAGGTTTTCAGTAGACATCTCTTCTCTCCCACTCTTCTTAAGACATTCGTTTTTCACTCGCTCGATCCATTTAATCTTCATTCTTCGGTAAAACCACATTTCAAATGCTTCCAGCCTGGACTTCTCTGCTGCTATTATTGTCCATGCTTCTCCGCTTGTATTTGCAGCTGTAAGCAGAATCTTCTTCTGGTAAAATGCCCTTTTTGCCTGGGATATTCTACTGGCAATTTCTCTTTTACTTCGTCCACCGCTGGTTACTCGGCTCCCCAGGTAGCAGAACTCTTTCGCCTCTTCGATTTTTTGTTTTCCTAGTATAACATTGGTCTTAGCTTCCTTTCTCCTACTGCATACCAATACCTTAGTTTTCAGGACCCCATATACTAGCAGCGTACTCCAACTGAGGGCCGCATTCAGATGTCTCCACTACATCGCCTAGTCGCAGCTTCACTCCATGAAGATTAGTGCTCCTTCTCCTGCAAATTGGCATTCAGCACCACTACTTCCACTCCTTCTTCTGGAGTGTTGATAGTCGCTATGTTGCCAACTCGACTCAAGTGTAAGCAGCGACATTTACGTAATCCTGGTTACGGTTATATACGGAACAAGGTGTAAAATAGAGGGAGTTATGAACGTCAATCCCATGGTCTCCATGGGATTGTATAAATATTATTATATTATTCTGATATACATGATCAATAATTTAAATATTATTAGAATATCAGTCTCTTATTCGTAAAATAGCTATTCTCAGTACAAAATATATGCAATAAAAATAAGGATGGCACATTTTTCACACAGTTATAATATTGAATAACATTGGTTTTTATTAACAATCCATACTCTTACGTACATACACTCCACATTACTATGATATTTAATCATATGCATTCTAACATGCTCCTGAAAATGTGCAAAACATTAATTCTTCAAAATTATTTGTTACCGCTGGTATTTTATCAGTTTCCAAGCGACGTCCCTGGTTCGAAACTCTCTCCCACCAGAACATTTCGCCCGATCACCCGAACATTTCGGTAGATACTTACAATTATATGATTGCAGAGCTTAAGTTCTTTTTTCTCTTGCGATTAGTTTTTCCAAAAAAGCACAGCGCTGGAAAATCACGGCACCTGGCAAATTAGAGCAAATGTTGTACGTGCGTCGGGACTGCGTGGCCAGAGATACGGAAATTAAAAATACGATCACACTTCATGTTCTTCCGTTAATTTCGTACACAAAAAACGACAGGGCGTGCGGACGTATTTCCGCAACTTGCTAATTACTTACGTGATTTAGGTAAATAACGTAATTAACTATTTTACGTAATAATTACGCAATTTTAGCAAATTACGTAATTAGTACGTGAAATAGTTAAAATGCATCCCGGGTAAACAGATTAAAAATATGTAAAACCAGGGACAGTCGTACAACGGAACTGCGACAAAAAAAAATTGGAGGAGGGTAGTTACGAACCAGGGGCGTCGACACTGTGAAGCTAGCACCTAACCCCTAACCCAAACTGCCTTTCATAGGTGTGAACTACAAATTTTGATTCATACCCAGAATCCGTAATCAAGATATTCCTGCCAAACAGTTTCATTGATCGCACACAAGTTGATATCAGTGTACTCTTGCTATGTTGCTTGATATTGCAAAACGTATCAATGACGCTTAATAACCTTATATCGCATGAAAACAGCGTTTATATTTGCGAAGCGTCGACCATTATACGCCGTCGGCCATGTTGATATTCGATGTAGTGGTGATTTTAGGGTGGGTATGGGTACCCTACCACTTTAGGCCGGCTGTTACTACAACCGCAGTGAGACCGCCACTCCATAGAGCTTCTGAATACCATGTAGTGTTGATTTACGTCATAAGGAGTGGAAGCTTCACTCCATTGGAGGTTGTGAATACGGCCCTGAGGTCTAACTAGGGAATGAGTGGTTGGGAGAAGAAAATGAAACAAAAGAGAACCAGTAGAATGCTCCAGATGTATGTCCTAATGAAATGTGTCCTCACTTCCACGCTTGTATTTGCAGCTGTAGGCAGAATCTTCTTCTGGTAAAATGCCCTTTTTGCTTGGGCTATTCTACTGGCAATTTCTCTTTTACTTCGTCCATCGCTGGTTACTCGGCTCACCAGGTAAGCAGAACTCTTTCGCCTCGTCGATTTTTTGTTTTCCTAGTTTAACATTGGTCTTAGCTTCCTTTCTCCTACTGCATGCCATACCTTATTTTTCTGGACCCCACATACTGGCAGCGTACTCCAACTGAGGTCTAACTAGGGAATGAGTGGTTGGGAGAAGAAAATGAAACAAAAGAGAACCTAGCGAGGATTGCAGAGAGGGGCCCGACGCATGCGACTGCCAATGTGGATTCTCTCACGTCCGGGGACGATGGGAGTGGGAGGGGGGGAGTGTCCTTAGCGGGAGGGGAGGGGGGGAGTTGTGCTCGTCTCTCTGATTCCTCTCGCTCGCTCGTCCAAGGCCAACGCGGGCTCAGCGCGGCACTCCATATGGGACCCACATTCGCAAAGAGCACCAAAAATGCGCTTCTCCGTCCCCTACGTCAAGCGAAACGAAAGGGTTTGCTCTGCCGGATGGCTCCCTCGTTAGCGGATAGCTGCTAAGTTGCCCCACCTCTCTCACTTCGCTTGTTTACGGATTTCGGGAACGAAGTGGGAGAGGAGAAAAAAAAGTTTGCTCCTCTGCGTATCGCCAAGGTGCCATTGGAGTACCAGAAAACAAGCAGGCACGCCGCCCAACTCACCCCGTGGGAACGAGCGAGTGTACATACATATTGAAAACAAAGCGGCCTTGATACGGAGGAGTCTTGAGGAAGGTTTCGCACCAATGAAGTAGGTTTACATGGGAAAGGTGCAGGGCTGGGAAGGGGAATGTTGTGAACTCTTCTCACCGTGGATGGCGCATCCGCATGCCTTTTTCAATTTTGAGAAGTATTTAGAGAACTTTGCATGCTGGGCTCGGGCAATCAGTCAAGCCTTCGAGTCTCCTCATGAGAATGTTGAGGGGTTGGTGAAAACACAAGCCTTTAATTTAGTATTAGTGGCTGTTTTTTTTGCATGCGTACATGGTGGCTAGTGTTCTCTCTGATTGATAATTATTGCCTAGTGATGGTTCACCCCCTGCCTCACACCCTTGCGGTGGCTTGCAGGGTATTATGTATATGTATATTACATTTAAGCGACCCGTTTGCAAAAGTAATGAAGAATACATTTTTTCATCAACAGCTAAGCTGCCGTCGGAATTTTTCCACAATGGCTGGTTGGAGGATATGAAGAGGTTTACGGTTGGTAAAACGAAGAGTAGCAAACATTAAGCTAATTTTGAGTTAAATAATGAAAATAAGTGTTGGGAACCATAAAGATTGCTATCTATTTTCATTTTACCACCAGTGTTTAGTAGGATTAGTGTTGGCAACATTTTCTCATTTTGAACACCAGGACAAACATCATACCCTGAATTTGAAAATGGTTTACTAACTACCCCGAAGCCCTGGATAGCCACGACCTTTGCCATGGAATCTATGGACAACTGCGAGTATGTGAAAATTCACAATGTACCTATATATTTATGGAATATCGCGCTACAATAGTTTGAAGACATGTTATCTGCTAAATGGACTTACCCATTGTGAGAACGCATATATTCCAACTTACTACCATTCACAATTCCTTACTCTGACGGCTAATTTATTTGCCCCTTTAAAGCAATAGGGCAATCAGATGTAGGAATCACTTCAGAGCATGCAGAAGAAACACAAATGAGTCCAAGAAAGGAGTCGTAGGAGGTGAGAAGGGTCGCGCTGGTGCGGCGACTTTGAGTCCCACCCCGAGATTTTGGTTCACATTCTGGTGGTGGAAAATATTTGACATTATGAAATCGGCTCCTGCCGAAGTGCAATATGAAGAGCTTTCTAATTCAGGACTCTACCTGTCAGATGGGACATGAAGCCGAGATCGCCTTCGCGCCTTTCGTTAAGAGCAGACTAATATGGACGCCAGGTTTCTCTCCACCCATCCTCCATTCCCGTCCTCGCACCCTTTCATTGCGGTCTTAAGCACCTTTAAGTATGGGGTACACTTAAAAAGCAGAAATGATGAGCTGATAAAACAAACAACGTGCGTAAATCGTACGCAATTCCCATTCCAGAATATGTTCTCAACCAGAAAATTTGTTCTCGCTTGAAGGTTAAGTGTCCGACGACTAAAGATTTTAAAGCGACACCTTTATCTCTTTCAAAATAGGCTCGACGGAACGTGACGCCAGCCCACGGCGCAGGAATACATTCAAAAACAGCGAGAGCCTCGTCCATCTTTTTAAAAAAATGCCCATGAACTCATCCGTGACACGAAATCAACGACGCCTCGCTAAAATGAATGTCAGCCGGAAGTCCATTGGTCTGAGTCCGTGTTATTTTCAAGTCGTGCTCTTTGACTTGGCCCCCGAAAGATCTTGCGCTCGCGATGAAAGGACGAAACGAGAGGAGGGATTTTCTTCTCGTTATTCCCGCGCGAGCAACTTCCCCAGGATCGCCTTGGCAGCGTCCTTGGGAGACGGCGGAGGACGCGGAAGGAAGACGAAGAGAAAAGGCGAGAACGCTTGAGCACAAAGGAAGATCAGATTACTCAAGGACTGGCGTTTGAGAAATACAGAGAGAGACTAAGTGGCCACCAAATCAACACAGGCGAACTACGACAGATTTGATAGAGATAGACAAATATTTCATAAGTGACTCGAAGTGGCTTATTGTTAGTTAAATAGTAATTCGAGGGAGGCAACCGACAGCGAAGGTCATTTGCGCCATTCCTAACTATCGGGTATATGAGTAGAGGGAAAAAATGTTTGAGGGAATTTGGGAATTTGAGTAGCAGTAGTGTTGGGTTTTATGTTCTCCTGCTGCTAAGGTTACACCACACCGTCAAATCTACTAACTTAATCCTGGGGAAACTACAATATCCATTCCCTGGTCAAGATTTAAACTAGCAACCTTGGAGTTACCAGACCAGTTCGTGGCCACCTGGATGCCAAGGCTCGCTATAAATTCCATGTAATTTAGGATATTAGACTAGCAAATGAATCAATAACAGGCCACGAAAGCAAGATTAGGGAGATAGATTGCCGAAGAGATATATTTTGTCCTTCACACGAACAATAATAGATAATAATAGGCAATTTAATAAGCGGTTAGGTATGTGTAATGTAGATAGTGTATTTTGGAGAGCACGATCATATATCCCCTAACCAATACTAACTGCATCTTTGCCAGCGTAAATAAGATGTAAGTTATTGTATGGCAGAAATTTCCTCTTAAAAAATAAGAGAGATTAAGAGAATCTAATGAATTGGTTGTCCAATCATGCATAGTTAACATTTTTTCATTGTTTTATTATGTTAGTTAGTGCACGTTGGTATCTGACGTTGAAGTACTACGTGATCGGTGATGATTCAACTCCTTCCACGCAGTTGGAAGTGGGTCGCAGGGTGATCCGTAGATGTAGATAATACCATAACTACATAAAATGCAAATACCGCTTTTATTGCATGCCTGGCGATGGTTCACCCAATGCCACACACCCTAAATTGTTCATGAAAAAGTGTAGGGAGAATTTTGGCGTCGGAATTACCCAATATTAGCGAATGGCGCCAAGGGGACCACAGTTTTAACGTCCCATGCAACGGACGGAGTACTGAACTCGAAACTTCCACACAGCACTCATGATGGAACCGGAATACTGATGAAGAGATGAATTAAGATATTACCTCAGCAGTTTGCATTCCTTACACCAAGTTTAATACAGAAGAGTAGCATTAAGCAGAAATTAGAAAATCTAAGATGAGGAAAGCCAGTCCACTCCGACGTGGAAGAGTCGGGCTAGACTATTCTAATTACTTCTGAAGAAGAATCTGCAATGGAGGATCTACCTAGTGAAAACGGTGAACAACACGAAGAAGACGAATCTGATGATTGCAAGGATTATGAAACCCTGACTACTTCAAAACGAGGACGACTGAAGTAATTTCAGCAGTAAACCATTTTTTAAATTGATTATCATCCCATATCTTATATCATATATCCCATATCTAAGTGCTGCCAGTGTATGGGATCCCTACGAAATCGGTCTAAGTAATGAACTTGAACGTGTGCAGCGAAGATCGGCAAGATTTGTAAAGGGACGATACGATAATTATATTAGCGTAACCAGTCTATTAAATGAATTGAAATGGGAATCATTGTCAGATCGCAGGTTGAAATTTAGACTTAATCTCTTAAACAAATTCCAAGATAATATTTTCAGTGGTGATGTTAAAAATATTTTACGAACCCCAACTTACTAGTGCAGACTGGACCATAATCATAAAATTAGAGAAATTGATTGCCGAACTGACCGATCCAAAATGTCCTTTTTCCCTCGCACAATTAGAGATACGAATAACGGTTAATATGTCCTATCGGAGAGTAGCAATGAATAGCATTGGTAGCTGCATGTTGGTATGAGTACTTAAAGCTAACCCTACTAACAGAATGTTTCTGCATGTTTGCTTTGCAATTTCTATCTTTTTTAAATAGTGTAGTTCTGACTACTATATTAATACTATTCCTTTTTTATGCATGATATGTAGTTCATGTTTGGTGAGCAATCACCCCCTGCCACACACCCTTGTGGTGGCTTGCAGGGTATTATGTAGATGTAGATATCTAAGATGAGGGAAGCCAGTTCCACAACGACGTGGAAGAGCCGGGCTAGACCATTCTAATTACTGCTGAAGAAGAATCTGCAATGGAGGAGCTACCTACTGAAAACAGTGAACAACATGAAGAAGACGAATCTGATGATTGCAAGGATAATGAAACCCGTACTACTTCAAAACGACGACGACTGAAATAATTTCAGCAGGTAACAATTAAAAAAAAAATTATCATATTATATCTTCTCAGATTTGAAAATTTTCAAGTAAATGCTATTTAATTAATGATCTTTTAAGTGATTGTTGAGGAATCATTTGACTTCCTACTCAATCAGAGCTCCGCGGCGAACAACAGGAGTCGCACCACCCCATAAACCTTACTGCTGGAAAAGGACCTGATAAGCGAAAGGATTGTGAAACGAACGCTGAATCAAAGCGTCGACACTTGCAATTTATACACTTATAAACTGTATGCATATAAATTTATATACCTATTATAAAACTATTGTGCTTCATTCATACTCCATATCTGCCCAGCTTTAAAGCCTTATATATAGGGCGAACAAAGTTATTGACCTTTAATTTATTTCCAAAATTAATCAAAAGAGAATTATCAGGGAACGCTTTAGCTAGAACAACTTTTGCTGGCATATAGAGAGAAATGTGGTAAGACTATAATTGAATGTGCCGTCGTATTATTTTCTGAGGTATTCTTCTGAAAACACTGAATACCTCATTTTGTAGGATATTTTGTTTCGCTTAACATTTCAATTGATTTTTCCTATATTCACTTCCAAAAGTATCAAAAAGTCGAACATTTTCGAGATTTTCATAAAATGTTTCATCTTTTTATTAAAATAATATTATGATTGTTATTATTTTTTATTAATCAACTCTTTTGCACTAAAGTGAGTACTATTTTGTAGTTAGTTGACTCGTAAAATCATCCGGCATATCTTTAGATCACAAGTCCTACACTCCGAGTCAATTCCTTTTACGCCGCGACAGCAGTAGGGTCGAGACGGACGGCAAGGAGGGGAAGCGGTTTAAAGACGGATGAATCAAGTCGATTTCGTAGGAAACTGTATATAAATTTCAAATATGTAATAACTGTTTCCGTCACTTCAGCCAAAAAAAATGTTATCGCAAAAACTGAGAAAAAGTCGAATTTTTTTTATATTTTCATGAAAAAAAATGGATTCCCAGTGAGAACTGTAGTTGTAAAACCTCAGATTCGTGTTCAGTAGACCAAAATACATATAGGTACCAAAAATCATCCCTCCATCACAACTTCACAGCTAAACCCTATTTTTAGTCCTGGTTGCTTTAAAATATCACAACAAATGAAAAACAACAATTCTGGGGTAGCAATCACTAGAATTGATTAAAATGGAAAATTATCAGAAAATTTATGTAAAGTGCCAATATCATGGGAAAAGGGCAAATGAAATATCAGATTAGATTATTCTCCACTGCGATATCTCGGAATTTATTCATCATTGTTTTTTGCGAGGTTGATGGAATTAATGAAATCATACGAATTTCTCGAAACCTCAGTGATGCGAAACATATTAATCCTACACCTTACACTTGAAAGAAGACAATCTCTGAGAAGCAAAACCTTGGTGCGTTAGGTCAAAGGACTCGTTATCTTGTGTTTGCAGCGAAATTGCGAACTTCATGATGCGTAAAATCCGCTTTAGTACGGTCGGGAAAGGAGATAATGCTGAATTCTCGACAACAGCTCCGGCCTATAAAGAATGGGGATCGTAATTTTGTGATTGGAAGGTTGAAACTAATCCACTTGAATGCGATACTAACTTTTTAGCTCTTAGACCCTATAGTCAATAATGAAAGTGAGAAGTAATTTTATCCAGAGCCAGAGCGTAGATCAATTTTCAGGAATGAAATTAGAACCAGTTAATCTAATGCATCCTGGATTTAAAGACCACCTCTGTGAGGGGCGTCAACGACCGCTATTTATCACTGAAACCGAAGGCAGCAAATCCTATGGGATATCCCCCAAACAAAATGGATTCTTGAGCCTGGTGCCAAGGTATACGTGCGCAGATGTTGACAATTGGAAAGAAACTGCGATGCAATATTTCTGTACAACTTATTCTGTTATAATTCTTTATCTCCATTAGTGCATAGTAATCCATCAAATTAGCCTTGAAATATTTTTAATGAACCTCGATTGACTTCTTTACAATGAATAGATTGAGTCCCTTATCTGACTTGACACATTTTGAAAATTCTTCTCTGATTTCCTCAAAAATGTTCTCAGTGCAAAGCATAACGCTTTGGTTTCTGCACATTAATCAATTAAACTTGCTTCCCTGATATAACTTTAGTTTTCCTTCTTTCTTTAGCCTAAGATTCCACGTGCCGAGGGAACTTTGTAAATGATCACCGAGACAGGTACAAATCAAACTGAATGAATTTTTTATCATGAAAACATTTTGTCAGCTAATATCTTCAATTCCGTGCATAATATTCCCATATTTTGATTATTGCTCGATTATTTTTCTCAGATGTTAACTCAGAACTCCTCACTACGCTGTAGCGTCTTCAAAACTCCTGTTTAGTTTTTAACATCCGTTGTGATGAACAAGTCAGGCCATATCATGGAAAAATAAAATGGCTGAAATTGGATAAACGCCGAAGCACTAAAAGCCTTTATGCTTGTTCAAGGTCCTGAAATCCAAAAATCACACGCATTTGTATGAAAATGATGCATATATTGCAAATACAAGGAAAAGATCAACTCGAATTTCCGAGTTATTCTTTGCTCATAAATTCCATTACTTAATATTTGAGCACTCTTTCCTCATTCCCTGCAGCAAGTTATGGAATTGTTTACTTGAAATGTTAGAGCCTCTTCCACAATTACGAATTTTAAGAGAAATATGACTGATCACTTATGTATCTCTGCTTAAGTTTGCAAGAATAATAGCTTGTATCAAATGTGTATTGTAATGCTGAATGTGAATGGTCATGCACCATTGTATTATCATACTTTGACTGCTTAATGTTTTGGCTATTGCCTACTTATATTCCTTAATGCTTGATGTATATTGTGTGAGAGTAATACGAATTATTATTTATGCAGCCTGTTATAATTACATAATCCTTAATGTGTGATCTTAAATCTGTGTACAGTCACGTTGTATTTGTTATTGTTGTGCATCATCTCAATCTTTACATACTACTGGTTACTATTCTGTTGTTTCAGGCGTGACTTCATGGAATTCGCTTAGCATATTGAATGAGAAGCAGTAACTTTGTAATTCCACATGTATTTATTGGTCAGGTGTCACCTGATGATGACGTGCTACGTCGAAACCTAGGTCGTTTGCAATTTTTATGTTTTTCTCCACAATGTATTTAGTATTGCTGTTTGCCTAGTATACTATTTTTTAATTTTTCTTGTTTTTTCTTTGATTTTGCATGCAATAGTTTTTCAATATTCTAGAGGTTCCAGGTCCCAGAAAGATGACGACCGTTTTCAATTCCCATTTCAACCACACAATTGCGTTCTTCCCTTCTTCTTCGAGAATCAACTGCTTGATGCTTAAAATCGGTTTGCACCCGACGTCATACGTTTTATAGGCTTCAATATATAGTGACCTGCACATTTTTGTCGTGTCTAAAAAATATTATCCTCATCATAGTCCGTGCACGTTTTATTTGCAGGAATATGTTTTATTTTGAAGGCCTGGATAGGAGTCAAAGTATATCATCATATACAGGATCAGCTAAACCGTTAATCAGCTAAAAAGTTGGTTTTATAAGGCCTTTTGCATCTATAGAAGCAAATCGTTCGCACAGCTCAAAACCTTTAGCCCAAGCGAGCCCATTTCATTGATTTTATTAAATAAAAACTTTATAGCTGCTATTTGACGTAATTAAGATATTTTAGGGGTCGTTTTAGTGGTTAGAGTAATGAGTAAAGTAGTAAGAGATAGAATCTTTGGCTGATAGTAAGGGAGGTAGGACATTTACTGAACAAAAGAGGAAAAATTATTAGAAATTTAGTGATCAACAATGCCGATAGCGAGAAGTAGCCGATGAAAACCTAATCTTACCGATGGAGCACCAATAATCTAATTCGATGATCTGTTACTCTTGTGTTGAATATGCTGCCGATATTAATTTTTAAGTGCAAGCTGACTTACGGGGATTTAACTTTCAAAAGCTTTACTTTAGACGATTCGCTTGGTAATTAGTGACCTGGTTGCCTCGGTAATGAAGGATCTTTCACAATAAGAATAATTTTGTCTTTACGTCCAACATGTGCAATGAGATATCGTCTATGCTGGCCCAAAATGTGTGTGGTTCCTTTACCATCAACATGCAGGATTCTTTTCTAGCTGTGGATCTGCTACTTCCCTTACGTTCTAGCAGCTGGCTCATATTTGTTTCCTAACCATCATCCCATTTAACTTTTTTTTTAAGAAAACATGCTAATTAGTGAATTTTAATTCATTTCTTGCAAGTCAAATAAGAGATTTCACTGCCAAAACAGAAAAAAACTCATCCCGTTTTTTGAACACAAAAGTTATTCTAAGCATATAAATTAAACACGAAAGCCGGTTTTATGCTTGTAATTCTTTGGTTGGTGTCATCACGAACAACACGCGGCAAATTTTACTATTTTACTCGCTCTGCTCTGATTTCTTGCGTGAAATAAGACATTTCCCTTCCTCGTTACTTATTTCGATCGGATTGTTTTGAGCATAATATCATTTCGTTTCTCTTTTCCCTCCACGATCTAGTGATTTACGCCGCGATAAATGTGTCTGTAACAATATTCATCTCATTCTCCAGTCCCGAGTTGGCAGAATAATTGAGTGGGTCCAGATGCTCTCCCGTGGCTACTCCTCCCTCTCTCACGTGCGAGCCTTTATTTTGGCAACCCAAGCCTACCACCAAGTACCCCGCACCCTTTTCGCCGAGTCCCTCATCTCGTCCTATCCCTATGCGTCCGTGTCTGACAACGCCGAGAGCTATTCCTCAGCGCTCGCCTCAACACCTGCTCCTCCAAATCAAGCCAGAGTTATCAATTGGGCGATCTTCAACCTCTCCACTACTCCTCCAACCTACTTCACTACGAAGGATGAAAGAGGAATGGCGTTTGACTTCAATTCCCTTTTTTCTTACTGTCAATTTAGTCCGTGGGCCCAGGACTTGAGTCAGTTCCAACGTCGCCGTACTCGGCCAATTTGTTTGCTAGCCATGACTTCTTTTGGATTTGCGAAGTTACCGGCTGAGAAGCTGGCTCTTTGCTCTGTTCCTACCGTAAAATAAAGGCTATGTGATAAGAAGTGAGTTATTCATAAAAATTTTGTTTTACGGTGGATTTAAAACTAATTCAGCCCCATTCTGTTTCTCATCCAGCAGGACCTCTTCAATGGACTCTCCATGCTTTATCTTATGTCTATATACTTAATATCTCCGAACCCAGGACTCATTCTTAAGTCTTTTTCTTGACTTTAAAAATAACCACTGTCCGAAAAAATATTTTGCTTCAACTTCACCACCGAACTCACCGTAAAAGTTAAAATAGATTATTATTATTGATGAATACTGCAATCCACTTACATAAACAAAATTAAGAAATATATGCAGCCAAAGAGGTCTGCGAAAGAACTTTAACTCGTACTTTTTCACGTGAGATGACCGGAATTTGAAGTGACCGATATGTATTATTTGTATCTATATCCTATCGATTTGTTATGCATCGATTCTGTCGATATCTGGTCTTGTGACGTGGGCTGGTCAGATGTTTTTGTAAAGTTGCATGGTCAGTATCGTCGGAGTCCGTGGCCGAATAAAGTGCAATGTTCAATCCTTGAACCCAGTGTCTGTTTAATTCACGGACATAATAGTGACTTACGCCAGAATAGGCTCGTGGTGAGGACCTCGGATAGAGTTGGGGATTTTTGGGAAGGGTAGAGTGAAATCTGGCATTGGCATTAGCTTACTATGGACGAAACATTTCAAGGGATCCACGATGAAACATCCCAACTGATGAATGGTGTGTTGAGCTTGTAGTACCCACTCTCCACGCAGCAAGTAAGGGGGGACATTCCTCTCAATAATCTCGACTCTACCGGAGTTCAAGCTCGAGCCATGGGTATTTGGGTGCTGTACTCAGGCCACCGCGCCAATTCAGGTTCCTTTTAATGAGTCTTAGTTCGTGGACTATTCCCAGGCACGTGGAATACACTCGTTCATTCACAAGAGCCAAGGTATGAGATGAGATGCCTCGCATTCTCCGCGAACCGGCAGAGCCGCGCGGTCCTCGACGATTACCGCCGAATCCGGCGCCTTGGAGAGCGCTTCAACGCAGGGGCGCCACACGAGGATGGCGCCGGAGGAGATGGGTTGGCGCCAGCCCACCAACTCGCCACTCATGCAGCCCGTTCCGTCAGCGCGGAGCCTTCTCGCTTCTTCATCCACTCGGCACGTTGTCGAGAGCCTCGCGCCCATTTAAAGAGAACGAGGAACTTTTTGCAAGTCAGGTGAGGTTCGCTCTCTTATTTGCGAGGGTTGGGGAATTCTTTACACCGTAAGAGCAGTAGTAGGGTAAAGCATTTTTTTCCTTCCTGATGCTGACAATACCATCCTAATTTCCTATCACACTTACCAAGGAATCACAATTAAGCCTGTATTCCAGTCCAATTTTCACCCAATTTTTGCATTCAAATAGAATAGAACTGATGTGCATCGCGTGACATGGTAGCATTATTCCAAAATAGATTTTTATCCAAAATTTTTGGACCAAACAGATAGAACTTGCTCTAAAATTCTATGATCTATGCAAATGTACGAAACCAACTAATCACAGACATTCAAAAATTTGAGCATCGCTCTCCACTTTATTCAGATAGATTTGATTGGAGCTCTTTGGATTGGAGTACTACGATTACGGAACAGATAGAACTGATGTAATTACGGAGAGCCGCAGTTATTGTACTTATTGAGTGCATCGAAAAAACGAATGTATATACGACACCTAATGCATGATTTGTTTCTGAGAACTTATTTCAATGTATGCGCGACTCTCATAGCTAAAATTGTAATTTTCTCGGATTATTCTAATTCAGTCGTGCAGTGATTTCCATTTTTCACTATTTTCTAGTATTCATTGAGCTAAAATTGACTGAGGCAGGCGAGATCTACTGGAAAGTATACATGTTTGTAATAAAACAAGATAGCACTTTTTCCACAATTTTATGACAGTACGACACTTTTCAACCGTTAGGTCATCATCAGGTACATACGTATGTACCTGATGACGACCTAACTTGGCTAACAGGATAACTGGATAGGATAACCTAAACAGGATAACCTGATGATGACTTAACAGGACATACGTATGTACCTGATGATGACCTAACGGTTGAAACTCGTCGTACCGACATAAAAACTTTGGAAAAGGTGCTATTTTTTTATTAAAAACATTCATTGCGTTGTTAATTTTGAACCAAAAGACTGCGCCGCCAGACACTCCACTTTTGTTCAACCAAAAACATGAATGAGACGCGTTTAGATAAATTTCAGGATGGAAATTGGACCGTGGGACAACGGCTTATTAGATTTTTCTAGAGGCAAATCGTAAACCTTTTGCATCCGTATACTATGTTTTACAATCTCCGTAGAGGAGTATTATCTCTGTTTCTCCCGAGTTCAGCATGCCTCCCATCTCTCTCCACCCCATTCAAAATATATCTCTCAACTTTCTCTCTTCCTCGCTCACTTAGAGTGCTTCCTTCCATATAGGCCTTCACTTCACAGTCACAAATGATTTCCTGTTTCATTCAACGACTCCGCTCACTTCAGCGGTTTGCGATGTGGTCTGCGTAGAGCACAGTCATTTTCCAACTAAATGACAATCAATTTCGAAGCAAAAACTCATACTTTAATACGTACCTCACGCGTGATGAAAAAAGGCAAGAAGGTGGCTCTTGGTCACATAAAATGAATACTGAGCTAGCAACGCGCCATAAATGTAAGCTACTATAATTCTCAATAAATTTCAGAAATGCTGAGAAATTTAACCTTCTTTGCGCAATACTCCGTTATCAGAAAAATTTCAGCACCAGTTAAAGACTTAGGTAAGAAAGAGATGAATATCAGAATCCAACAGGAGGATCAGTCTTTTACACCACTGAAGATGTTAGGCACATATTAAAAAAAAACAGCGTATTATGTTAGATTCGACCAGATAAATAAGATTAGAGAGATAGATTGTCGTACGATTAGATTCAAAATGGAATTTTTCCCCCGTACTATACGAGAACAGAATAGGCAGCATAGCAAAGGGACCCGCTGCCACACACTCTCGCGGGGGTTTGCAGGGTATCGTGTAGATGTAGCTGTAGATGAAAATGAAAAGATGATCATTGAAAATGCAGCCACACTATGGAAACGGGACTTTTCGGCAAAGATATGATAGCGTTCGTACTCCGTAACCGAATCGTACCCTAAAGTCCTTGAACCTTAATAACGTGGCTTTCTTTTAGTCAAAATTATATTGTTCCGCCCCGCACTGCATTGATCCCAAGCAAGAGAGCGCGCGCTTATTAACCACAAGTGAGGGACTTCTAAAAGGAATAGTTTCCTGCTTCAGATGGGGAGGCTTGAGCTCGTTGAGAGAAGGAAACGGGGCTAACCTCAAAACGTACATGAGCGAATCCACTCGGGATTAAACTCGCGCTGGTAGGTAGGTACAAGCCTGAATGGAGATAAGTTCTTTCTCAGTGTAATTAATACAATAGGATATTCCAGCACAATTCCGACGTATGCCTTGTTCTCTCACTCGATGATACGAAGCCCTATTGCACCCCAGAAAGAGATTGAGAGTCAAAAATTTGTAATTGAAATTCTGACAGAGAAAAAATCAGAGCAATGTCATATTTCTTTTGTTGAGCCTAGTTCCTAGGGAAAAGATAAATACCTTCACTCCCTCTTGATTAGCCTGAGATAGGGTTTGATAAAAAGCTAAAGTAAGATGGATGCCAAACTGTGATATAAGATATGGTGCTTTTCAAACGAATTATATGGACGAAATCTTCATTTGCCTAGAAGGAATTTGAGTAGAACTTCAAAACGTCGACCACTGAACTTTCTAACCCCGGCGAAAGACCCGAGAAGTTTTCCTTCACACTTTGGCTTTCTGTGACTACATAAAAATGCACGCCCTCTGCCCAAAATTCCTAATGAATTTTGGCGTAGGAATGCTGTGTATGGAAAGCTAAAGAGAATTCTTCCAGTGTTTTCACCTGTTGACCGACCCATTTTTATCCTATGGATGTACTTCTTCCACCTCAAAAATACGTATGAGTCGTTCCACACTTTTAGAATTTGGATCGGAGATGAGAATAAGAATGCTAACCTTCATGTTTTTTTTCTTTTGAAATTGAAAGCAATTAGTTGAAAGAAAAATAGGGCGACTTTTTTCTACAGAGGCCGGGTTTCAGAACTTGGCCCCAGAACTTTATTGGAACATCCGCAAGGGATCAAGCATTCAGCGAAATTAGAGGTTCGGGAAAACTCACGCAGAGCAAGTTTCAAGCCAGCAGTTTTCCCATCGTGGAAGAGGGAGGTGTCATATGTACTAAACAGATTAACTCAAGAATCCCAAGAGAAGGAAACAAGTAAACTTGGATACACGCAAGAGCTCTCTCGCGCCAACTCCAGTTGGCAGGAAAATTATGAACTCGAGAACGCAGGAAAATTATGCCGAGAACGCATGCACGAGTCAAATTACAATAACTAGCACCAAAGTGGATTATAAATACCAGCCTCGCAACTGGCAAGGTAATTGGAATGATGTTGATACCCGCTAAGAATATGAGACGTGAACTCGCATTAGTCTACTTCGCCGAAACCTACGCGGCGTTTGCCTCATCCCATATTTTTGAAAATAAGGGTTTTGGCATAAATCTACCCGCCCAGCAATATAGACGCCAATGGACTTAAGGAACCGTGCCGATTGGAACGACAAAAATTAGACCGGGGGGTCGTGGTAGCCTAGTGGGTAGAGCACTGAGCTACTGACCGGAGGGCCTCGGGTTCCAATCCCGGGCAAGAGCCTTTCTGGGCAACCCCATCTAAAATCCTCGCGATTCGAATTTGGTCGCGATCGAAAACCAACCTTTGGGTTGAATCACTGAGAGAGTGAAGTGGATCAATAAATATATCAAGTAGATAAGTTTAAGTAAATGTGATAAGTTCACATTTACTTAAACCGTTCACCCTCCTTTCAAAAGCTAATCTATATATTTACATCTATATCTGCATAATACCCTACAAGCCACTACAAGGGTGTGTGAAAGGGAGTAAACCATCCCTAGGTGTGTATATTAAATCAGAGAGTATTAAATTTACAGTTACTATCATGCGGGTATGAAAAAATGGTAGTCCGTATTCAGTAGCATGCACTACTCACATACAACTAAGACTTATGATGCTACTACTTAGTAGAAAATCTAAAAAATGCCAATGGGAAGAATCAACACCACAAAACATTAACTATGACTTCTGCAACTGTTATTGGTAAGTAATTGTCTCAGCGTTGATCAAGGCATGGGAACAATATGATGCTTTTGAGTGTGAAAAAGTTAGTCAAAACGTATAAATCCAATTTATATCAAAAAAGGGTCATCACACCTAATACTGATTCCATGCAGCTCGCATGCAGCTACACCCGAATCTCAAATCGTTCTTTTTTTCTTCACATTAACAAAAAATCTCTCTATCACTTCACTTACACTAAAACCATGTACTTAATTTTCAGTCCTCTTAAGTTCTCCCAATAATGCTGAATGCTCCAACGGCGAAAACGTGTAAGCAATATAAAAATACTACCTAGACTGATAGTTATACTGATCTAATCCATGACTTATAAAATGAAGAAAAGATTCCATGAAGTTCCTCAATATTCCGAGCACGTTCGATTGCTTTCCCATTGCAATATTATCTCTATTATGGTGGAAATCTCGGACCCTTCTTGCTAGATGCGCTCTTCCAGCTCACTCAACCGGTGGAGGGGGAAGGCAAGGTCCTCCGAGTGTACTCACCTAAGTCGCGTGCAATTATAAGCGAGAAGAGGTTGGAAGGGGAGGGCAGCGACACGAAGGGATGAAGCCATAAAGACGAGAGGACTCACTTGGCGAGTCGACGTCGCCAGATTCACAAGGAGGGCGGATGCATCCAGCGCATTCCTCCGGGAGTGAAGCCGTTTTCTAAGCACCGCGGAAGACAGTGCACTCACCTGCAAGAGAGGAGAAATGTCATGAGGCGTTGGAAAGCGAGTTAGTGCACTAATTTCAATGGGGAGGGAAAGAAGTGTGTAGGGGCGGAGGAGGGAGCCAACCATTGGACTTGCTATGCGTAAGTTTGTGCGCATGGCTTTTTTTTTCTCGAGGGGTTGACGACCGAAATTCTTTCCTCCCTCGTTTACAGCCTCTTTGGCAATCGAGAGTTTGCTGTTTTGCAACCAAGAGATCGGCAATGGCGCCGTCACGGCCAGCAGAGGACGCTGGCTGGCGTCGGTCGGTGTGGGCCAACGGAGCCTGGAGGTTTAGATTCACGCTCGTGGAAAGGAATTGGCACCTTCGAAACATGAATTGCGAAAGAAATTCCATTCTAAAGGAAACCACCATGGCAGTCACGATGACGTTAGGCACAGTCGCAACCAAATTAATTTAGCCACCCTTGAAATGTATTGCTGGCCACGAATTTCAAAAGAACAACTCATCTTGAAACAAGACATCTTGAAACTGGCAAGTATACAGTATTTCGTTAGCTGCAAGGCTATTTATATTACTATACAGGGAGCAGGAATAACATCATTAATATGGATAGGAACCTTGATTCAACATACTTACCCCTTTTCGGAATAACCTGAACCTTGCCAACGTTTTATCACGGCCTGATGCTCACCAAATTAAACTAAATTGTCACATTTACTTCAGAACATCAAAATTCACGGTTAATCAAAATCAGAGCTTGTCCAAATGGGAAAAACGTCTCATAAAAATGAAATCTATTTATTTGGTAGACTTATCGAGTACTAAGAAGTCTATGGATCTAAATGCAAATAGTTATTTCACAGCAATGATGGGAAAACTAGCATAAATGAATACAACCTAGTGAGCAACAGAATTTTTAGCATACTTTGCTGACTGAGAAAACGTTTTACAGGGCAGATGCAGAAAGAACTGCAGCACATATTCGAGACTTTTTAATGGTCCACATGTGGAAGAAAGATATATTTACAGCAACTTTATAAACTAAACAGTAAGGCGGGGAGTAAGGCAGATCACCCACTATCACCAGTGCTCTTCAACGTAGGGGTGAGAGTGCTTTAAAGGAAGTGGCAAGAAATGCCCGAGAGAAGGCAAGGGTGGAAATGCAGTAATATGAGAGCAAATTCATCCTGTTATTTTTTCGGATGACCCAATGGTAACTAATTATTCAGGCTAAAGATTACAAACAACGTATGAGGAGCTTAAAATAAATGAGAATTTAGGAATAATTCAATTTATAATATCAACCTTAAGTTACGTAGTTGCCGAGTAGACATTCGTAACAAAATAAATTTGCTCAGTCAGACCATTTAAAGATGACCGGAGTAATAACGAGGGAAGCGTGGATAGAAACAATTGGAAAAGAAAAGCTCGCATGAGATATATGGGGAAATTAACGAAGGACGTGAAAGACAGAAATATTGTCCATATGAAGAGATTAGCCGATAGGAGAATCGAGTGGAGAGCTGCTTCAAAACCAATATTTGGACTGCTGGCTTGTGATTATGATGGGTGTAGAATAGTATTAAAAGAAGGGTCATTCCGTACCATTTCACCAGATTTTTAAAAAAAGTTGTTGCAGCACCATTACAGAAAAAATTCAAATTTAACACACTTACTACTACATGTTTGTAAGGCACAAAACCAATTTTTGTTAATTTTTTTTTTCCATGACCTCAAGGACTTACAGGGCTGTGAAGGTCACAGCGCACTGTAAAAATGATACTTTCAGCGATTATCGATAATTAGAGTTACTCGGAAACTACAGATTGTAGTAGAATGGTTCTAGTAACATTTTGATTATCATAACTTGAGCTTTCATTTGACACAGTTTTTAATAACCTTACTATGTAACATCTATGAGAACGATGAGTACAAAGTTTTGATACAAATTGCTGTTTTTTTACAACTTTTGCTATTTATTTTCTTATAGAAGGGTTGTGATCACAAGGTCTATATTTTGTTATAGTATATTTGGGTACCATAGGAAATGTGTGTAAGAAAAAAGTAGTGTGTTTGTTAAGCCTTTAGCTGTTATAAGCTTCCGCAAATAGGAAAAATTTAAAATTTACCATTTTCGGGCCCCTGTATCTCTGGTGGGGGATTTATTAAAAATTTGAAATTTTCAATCTAATAAGCTATGATCCTATTAAGAATGCAGTAAAAATTTAGAATATGTCTTTTGGCTCACTTGGAAGTTACATCAAACTGAATTTGCTAGAAAATTTATCTCGCTCACTTTGTAGAAGCCATGTACAGATTGATTCATAAGAAAGATTCAAGCCCCCTAATTACTTGCTCTAGGAACCAACTCTGTCTCCTAATATCTTACTCCACCTTGGAAACTTCCAATTTTCTTCGTTCCTCTTTCCCCAGGGTCCTGGTGGTGAAAAAAGGCATTCAATATTAAAAACCTTAAGTAGTATTATTCCTGATATCCTTATTCAAGGTTACAATCCTAACTTCTTTCCGGTCGGTAGTCACATTCTTTTCTGCTGTATTTCTCCATCTAGTTGCCTTAGTGTTGCTACCTACTCGTTCCAAAACGTATACCAAAAATCTAATTCATCCTATACTATTCATACCATGCCCAAGTGTTTTTACGCTCAGCTTGATCACTTTCTTTTGGGAATCTCATTATTTTTGCATCATTTTGCTTATTCATCCTATGTATGTCGTAGTGAATTATCAGCTAGCCTGAAACAGACGAAGTTTACAAACTGCATGCTAATTGGCACTTAACTATTGGCACAGATCTGACATCAATGATCAGTCTTACTTGTACTTTGTCAAAATTAATTTCCCACTAGATCAAATAAGTAGATGAAAGATGTCCCAACTGATATTTATTTCAAACACTTCAGATCAAAAACAGCACCCTTCCCATTAGTTAGCGTTAACCGGGTGGATCCCCCGAAACCGCACATTAGTCAAACTCATCGCCGAGGAGGAGGATTCAGGAGATTTTGGATCCCGCGTCCGATTTCAACACGAAGGCCTCACCACGCTGCCGACACCGAAGCGTAACACGGATAAGGAGGCACATTATAAATGACACGACAGAATTTCTAGAAACCCCATCCCGGAGAAATAAATAGCCGATCCGATACGAGAAAAAAAATGCGAGAAACGATTCGCTTGAAAATGAAGGGAGTGCGGTGGGGAATATAAAAAGAGGGAAACTGGCCGCGTCTCTCTTTTGTGCTCGAGGAGACTCCCCTGTCCGCGAGTGAAACCGCAAATGTGGATTGATGGACCCCGTCACGCCAGAATAAGTCCATCATCACGCAGGGGGAAGGAAGCCTTCGCCCAATGCGCGAGGGAAAAAAACGATTGCTCCAACGCATTGGAAGAGAGAGAAAAAAGAAGAGCTCGAACCCGCGATAAATAATGGAAACGCCACACGCAGAAAAGTTTTAAAAAATGCGGAAGAAGAGTGTTTAACCATGTTGAGTTCGTACTTGCTCTGACCGTACGCCTGAGGATTGCCCCGGGCAGGCTTTGCACTTTTCGTCAGGGGAGAGAATTCTGAAGTGTTGCCCAGAACTTTCGTAATATGCGATTTAAGAAGATATGAAGTAACATGTTCACGGTAATGGCAACTGAAAATTCAGTTTTTTTACTCCATGAGCGAGGCGCAGTTAAGGGAATCCCGAATCGGATATCAGGATTATTAAAATCATTTTTTGTTTAACAAACCAGCGATAAATGAACCCTTATTCTTACTTGCTTTCCGACGATACTAAACTTTTTACAACTTGTTTACGCGTCCTCTTTCTGCAATCCGCAGGTAACAAAAAATTAAATGCATTTGAGGCTAAAAATAAAATAGGAGAATAAATTCAAAAATTACCTATCATCCTTCTTGATACATAAGGAATAAAGTGAAAAAATGAATTTCACATGAATGAGTTACGACCAAACAGCAAGAGGCCACTCGTCCGGCAAAGTTGCACAAAAATGCAAAATGAAGAGTTTATATTTATAAGGAGCATCAAGAAGGGAAATGAAGGAAAATCAGAGAACAAGAAAGTCGACGTTACATTCAGAAAAAAATTGCTATGAATAATAGTACGGAAAGCAGTCAAGCAAAGGTGACGAAAATTCATCATCATAGCAGGAGTAAAAAGTGTTTACCACTGCGAATAACAATGGTGCAGTTATGTGGCATTATGAATTTCGTGTATTACTGACTAAACAACGGCCACTCATATTTCTGAGTATTGATATTAGCATAGAGTAAGAATCTAAGATATTAGTAACATTAATTATAAAGAATCATTGATGTCCTACAGCAAGAACGACAGTTCAATTTAAAAGATTTCCTTAAGTTACCCACCCTTGATCCACTATGTTAAATTTTAATTTTATATTTCATTCTTATTGTCACTTTAATTGATCAAATACCGAGTTAAATGTTTTGTGACAAATTTAATTTGAGATATGAAATTTAAAAAAACGTAAAGTAAAAATAAACGTGGAAGTATCCGAGATACATAAGAGAGTAAAATTAGGCTTTTGAAAACGTGAAATATTTGAAAGTGAAACACTAAAAAATATCCAAGGAACGGATTCTAAAAGCCATCATTTACTCAAGAGTATTTTATGCGCTGATAAACGCAAAAACTGCAACGAAACTTTTAACTATAATAGATGGGCTTAAACATCAAAATTCATGACCAGCCACTCTTCCACTATTCCACTCTTCAGCTAGTAACTCCTACCTCCTTCATGCCATCCAAAATCCTTATCTTTTCATTCCCTCTTCCTCACTTACCCTTCAATTCACCTCGTATAACGGTCGTAAACATCCGAATACCTTCTTACAAAGACTTCCACCTCCAACTCCCACCCAACGCCTTCCCTCAACATATTCCATGCCACTCTGTTCAGCATCCTCAATATCCACTTTACATTCTCCATTATTCCACAAATACATCCTCAAAGCCCTTCAGTTTTGTTTTGCTACCCTCCTCAGGACCTAAGCTTCGCAAAAGATTCTATGGAAAGCATGCGCGAAGAAATGAGGTAAAAAGGAAAAGGGTTTGGAAGCGGAAGCAGGCCAGAAAAGACGGTTAGAGAAGAATTGCAACGGGAGACTACTTTGGAGCGCACTGATGGAGGGTGTTTTGAAGAAAACAGCAGAGGAGAGCACGGGAGAAGCCGTTTGAAACCTCAACGCTAACGCAAGTCACGTAGGTTCATGACCGTGCCGAATGATACTCACGTACCCCATACAAACACCCGCAGTAAACGAACATTCGTCCTCCAGATGACAAATGTCTTCGGGACACCCTAAAACGGGGAAGATCTGACCGACCTGAGGGGATGAATTAACATCGGCAAAGAATCGAACGATCTTCCGCGGGCGGGACCAGTTCCCAATTCATCCAGGAGTGATTGGATTGGTGAAGACGGTAATGGGGGAATGGAAATAAAGTGGGTGGGGTGGGGGAGAGCGCTCGCAATCATCGGGCCGGGGCCCACCACCGTAGGGGCTTCCATTGTCGGGAGTCCCAAGAGCGAACACTTGTGGAAATGATCTCGCTCCGAAGAGTGAAAGCAAACACCACAAAGGGCGCCTCCCTCCCCCACCAACCCCCGAACCCATACACCTTCCACTCCCTCCCCCTCTCCTCCTCCGGGACACAAAAGAGCGGCACCGTGATGAATTCGAGGAACAAGAGAGGCGAAGAGGATGGATGGTTGGATGGGCAGGCGATCGGGAAGAGAGAGCGACGGCGATTTTCTTCCCTGCAGCGGCTTTGGAAGAAGCGGGGGTAAAGGGGGATAAGGGGGAGTGTGACTGAGCAAGGAATAGTACTCGAGAGGATGCGGTTGGGATTCTTCAATCTCTCAAATGACTCCTCCATCGAATTATCCATGGAAGGTTCTGCCAGTGGTCTTCAATGTGCTGATACTGCTATAGGTTTCTACCCAAAAGGGGTCATCCATAAAGTACCTACGTAACGGTAGAAAAATTGACCTCCCGTTACTTTGGGAGAAAGAATTATCCAAATTCATTCTTATGCTTACATAGAAATGGTAACACAAATAAAAGGGGTCGGGTTGACGTAGTGATTGGAGTACTGGCCTCTCACCAGGAGAGCCCGGGATCGAAACACGGAAGTGTAAGATATTTTACTTCGGTAAACCAGGTTGGGTCTTTCGTGGAGAAAATTTAGGTAAAGTACTCGTTAAACTGTGGTACATTTGGCACCTTTTCGTTAAGAGTAAGCTAATGCCGACGCCGGGTTTCCATTTTCCTTTCCCTTCCATTCCCGTCCTTGTACCTTTCCTCCGGTGTGAAGCGCCTATAGTTCGGAAATAGACTTGAAAACTCTGATGAGGTAATATACAAATAATTGTTAGCAAGTTAATAGTAATACTGAGCGATAAAATTGATATTGATAGAGAATTTCTGCTCAATAACTCATTGAAAAAAAGAGTTTTTTGTCAACGTTACGTAACTATTGGGAAGGGTCTTAGAAACAGTTACGGAGCGTTATGGGGGAGGGGGACTGAGAAACGTATAAAAACATCGTCACGTTTTATGGATGGTCCAAAAAAGTCGAATCTCCTGGTAAGATGCGGGGAATTTAAACCATCTCTTGATCTTCACATGAATAATTCCCAGATTCGAGGAAGTAAACTAATGAGAAATAAAAGAGGGATGTTAAAACTTTTCACTTTAAAGGACGTACGATCCATATTGCAGAGGTTATTTTAACAGAGATTTGCTGTTTGAATAATCTTAGCTTGGAAATTTGTAGCATGTTAGCATGAACCATTACTGTAAAGTCAACGGAGCAATAACAGAGTCTTTAGGTTTAAAATAGCTACAGGACTACAACACAAATGACTATTCCCATGAAGATGCTGACAAATTTTCAAGCGTTTTACTAGTAGTAACCTCACGAGAAAATTTAATAAAAAACCACTATAGATAGTTTTTAACAATTAAACTGCAGTGGATAGCGCTTAATGCTCCGTTTACACCATACTTATTTTCCAAATGGTGTTACGTCCAATGCTACGAAACTCTATGGAGATTTGAAGAGCGATTGTCGAATATAAGTAAAAAATAATTCGCTGCGGAATTAAGTTCATCAAGTCCAACCATTGGAATCATTGCATTAACACGACCTACCTTCAAGCGTAGTAATTAAACAATGGGTACAACAACAAACTCAATTTTGAAATAAATATTGCATTCATAGTTAACATTATTTAATGACATTAGAAGTTCACTTGCACGAGATTATAATCTTTGATGTGACTAATTTATTTATCAGGAAATTTCATCGCATTTATTTGTATGAAGATGTCAACACTTGTTCATGCCGAAAGAAACCGATAAAAGTAGATTAATTGTCATCAATTAATTACCAACTCTCGCAAACTCCTCCAAATGTTGTTATTCTTGGCAAACCCAGAATTTAAGCTGAACGGAAAAATTTGTAGCGGTTGATTCACTAAAATGAAGGACTTTGGTTGACCTTGATTTACTTCTAAATAATACCGCTGTAAAACACTTTGGGGTGCATTATCACAAGAGCTACATTATAACACACTTATTTAACGCTAACTACTTTTCCACGTCTGTAAAGATTCAAAGAATAACGGTAGGCATATATATAGCAATGGAAGAATTATATAGCGTATGGTACTCAGTGCCTGGGAAAAAACACAGGAATGGGGCCTTTTAAAGACATGCCAGGATAACATACTGAGAAAATTGAGATCGAATAGTCAATAAAAAAATTTCCAACGTTTTCATGTCTTTTGTATTTTCCCGTCAGCTACCACTGACAACTTCACATCTAATAAGTTCATCACCTGCTTCACAGCACTCATCTGTTAATTAAGGCAAGCCTTCCATTTAAACTCCTTTCTATGGAATGTTCACTCAACAATAAGGAAGCCCGATCTTCATTTCCAACAAAAACACACGTGTCGCTGTAATTCCCTCGGGCACAATTTGATCTCCCTTTCAATGACTTTCGCAGTTGAGGGTCTCTATCGCCTACAAAATTCAGGGTATAAGGATCGCAGCCCAGCATCGCCCGGGGAGAAACTCGAGATGGAAAGAGGCGTAGGGTACAGGTTGTGGGAGGTAGAAATCAGGAAGGGGAGGTAGGGTTGAATTTTAGGGGTGAAAGCCGAGCATAGTTCAAACAAGGCGCTGGGAAACCACTTTCGCCCGACCTCCCGCGATGTGTGCCAATTCGAAAGTGCACGGGATCGAACAACTAAACCAATTAATCCATTAATCGAATTCCGAATTCTCGAACTGGTTCCCAGCCATCCTCTGCATTATGTGCCCACCGCAATCGCCAAGCAAGACCCCTCGAAGACCGTCGACAGTTGTTACTAGTCTTTCGAATAGTTTACTCATTAACTGGCAGAAATTGGAATAGTTTCATGGATGGTTTCACAAGAAATGGTTAAATGTAGGAATTAGAGAACTGGGTGACAACCACAGTTTGCCCATTTTTTTATTTATTATAACAGAGCTTTCCCCTATTCCTTCCACTGATACCACCGAACGAAAGCCGCTGAAACTTTATTCTCACACGTCTGTGGAGAAATAGAATAAGTGTGATATCAGATTATTATTTCTTAGCGCGTAGATACTTTAAAATGACCATCGATCTGAACCATTTAATTTTAGCAATATAAAAGAGCATTTTTTTGGTTTCTATTGAGACAAAATTCACAAAATCATGCTTTCTATACCTCTAATGAAGACGAAGAGGAGTAATTAATGAAAATTAAAAGTGGAAAATTGAGTTGACAAGAAGAATTTAGTCAACGGATTTTACTATCATTGTCGTAGTGACCTTAAGATGTCTGAATGAAATATTTCAATTATATCTCTACAGATATATTCATCGAAGATCATAGTCATTTCTTCTTGAAATACCCCTCATAACGCAGCCCATAACAACACTTATTTGGCGCTGGACTTTCCATCAAGATCCTAAATCCTACCAATATGCATTTCCTCTGAGGGTATCCAAAGCATTAAGTAAATTAGCGTTGCTATCAGTAAGGATGATACCCCAGTTACTAGAGTTGAAATCTATTTCATCATTGTATTAAAAAAATTAATAGCTGACATCAGAATGTTTTTCATCAACCCTGAT
The DNA here is from genome assembly GCA_933228895.1 of Platycnemis pennipes. NCBI lineage: Eukaryota > Metazoa > Arthropoda > Insecta > Odonata > Platycnemididae > Platycnemis > Platycnemis pennipes. Next base: position 116,806,085 of record OW121854.1, on the reverse strand, counting down.
CACCTCATTCAATCAAATTTTCCAATATATATTAGCCATACAGCACTACACCACATGTGCCTCAGAATGCTCATTGCCTCTAACAATATTGCAATAAGACACTTTCTCCTTTCGAAGGCCGTGTATTTTGCCAGTTTTAGGTATAGAGACTTCCAGAAGGTCGGGAGAAGACATTCTTGCCTACGTATTCCTTCACTGCAATGACACAATTACGTTTTATTCGGCCTCGGGCCCCGGACTAAAATTCAGGAGGATAGGAGTGGACATGGACCCCCGTCATCTCCAAGCCGAGACGGAAGAAAAAGACCGTTTACACCCCCTTTTGGCAAGCAAACCAAACGATGCACTAATAATCAACCGTTCCCGGGAGTGGAGTGGTAGAAGGGCCACCACTGACTGGAGTGGTAGAAGGGTGACCACTGACCAGCGTAACATCAGTGCGGTCGTCCGTACGAAGCAAGAGTCAAGGAAAACACTCATGAACTCTCCGCATTAATTAATTAGAGACAGCTTTCTTGCCTGACGGACAGGTGACAATGAGGAGAAGGGACACGGGTAGTGTGGGAAGGACAGCTGAAGGGAAGAAGGATTTCCTTCATCCCTCCTCTCACTCCAGCGTGGAAATGATATGTGGCCAGAGAAGTGGACGGGGGTGAGTAAAGGGGTGGAGGCGATTCTATGCCAAGAAAAGGAGAAAGAAGGGGGGAGGGCGATGGCTTGGTGCATGAGGAGGAGGGGGGAGTGAGGTTGACACGGACTAGAGGACGCAAAACGAGCAACCCACACCTCTTTCCCTTACGGCTAGCAAGGACGGGGAGGGAAGTTGGGTGACGAAAGGAGTAGAAAGAGGACTCGAAAAGCCCAAGCACCCCAAAATTACCCCAAAGAGTTTTCTCTACTCTCTCAGGATAATCCAAGTCTCAAATCAGATATGATCAAAGCATTTATGCATAGTCAAGAGGCAGTCACGTACAGTGCACTCATAGAAACCTAACGATAAAATACAATTCTGAATTCACTTCTTCAATCACCAAAGAATAAAATAACTAAGCAATACATGTCCTCGCTATGCACAGAAATAGAATATGCCTTGAACGAATGACGAATAGCGGGAATCTTGAAAGGGGTGATAACAGTATTCAGTGTAGATCGATAAAACTGATTTTCCACAAATATTCTGGAAAAGGCATCAAAAAGAGGTTAAAGAAGAGATTGGTCATGAGTTTGGGAGTTCTTTAGCTCCGATTCTCGGTCGGGGGGACAAGGGATGGGAATAGGCTGTAAGCTTTCAGGAAGTTGAGGAATAACTGGGAAAGTACGATGGGCAGAAAGGAAAGTCTTCAAAATATTAGGGAAGGGTAGGACGTCTGTGGCGATATTCGGGGTAAGCTGAGAGAGTAAGTAACTGATGGCAATGGAACATAGAATATTAGTGAGGAGGAGGAAAGGACCTTTATTTCAGGTAAATGAGGGCAAATGGAAAACTGAAAAGATAATATTTCGAGAAATTATACTCTGGAAAGTGGAAAATAAAGAGTAGGTACATATGCGCTATAAAACCACCCAGAGTATTGATATACCGAATAATAATGATAAACATTTATGAAAGCTTGAAGTGAAATTACGAAACGTTGGGTGGTATAAGAGTGGCAATTAGAAATTAAGGAAAATAAAACTCAATTACCGCGGATAATTCATCAAACCAAAGTTAGAACCCAAATATATCCAATATGCAGAAAGATTTTGAAAAATTTGTAAGAAGTTAATTTTTGAGTGAGTGTTTGGATACATTTAAATCTGACTTAAGAACTATGCCCATGCTGTGAAGGATCTCAGGTTTTCCTAGAGTATTGACTGGAGGTAAAGTAATGGAGTTCTTGGGAATTTTACCGGGTTGCAGTGTAGTTTCGCACCTATGGACCTGACATTTAACATCAGAATATTGCGGACTTGAAACGTCACGATACTGACGACAGTAAACAGCGTAGTTTCGTGAGAGCGTAACTAAAATGCGACGTGTAGGAGGTTCCAGAACTCTTCCTCCAGATGGGGTAGGTACTATGGAAGAGAATTCGTAATAAACTAGGTAGGAAGAACATATTTATGCATTTTTTTGCAGCATGGAGTCAAGCGTAACCTGCTAAAAAGTACGATGAAAGGAATAAATACTGCATTAGGCGTGAACAGATGAAATAACAATTCATGAATAAAATCTGCAGAGAGAAAATAAATAATAATTTAAAATATCCACCGTCTTAAAATGAAAATGTGTCCGTTCTTATTCATGCTAAAAATCCAAAACTTCAGCACAGATGTGTTGAATTTTCACGTAATTTTCATAATTTCATCTCAAGTCCATGCTACAAAACTAAGTGAGAATTTAATGCGAGGGAATTATGTTTAAAGAGTGGAAGGAAGAGATCACGTTCCCCTTCTCGCTCCCCAGCATCCTTCGGGAGAGTCACCGGCACGCCCTCTCGAAAGGACAAGCGGACAAATCGGTTGCGGTTCGGCGCCCAAGATGGCACTCGCAATTATCCTCATCCAAAAATACAAGCTCCCAACAGAGCATTTGCACTTGCGCGCACCCTTCAGAGGGCTAAAATTAATGCTCTCGTTAGGCACCAGGTGGCGTTCAATGAGGAGCGAAAGGTAAGAGGGACCCATCTACACTAAGGCGCCTACGTGACGACTGCTTTTAAGGCCTTTAGAGGGTACGAGGCTAGGAGGCGGCATTCATAACAGTGGTATGTATGAACAACGGTTAATGTATGACTCGGTCCCCCGCTTTCCGTTAGAGACATCACAGCAAAAGAAAATATCAAGCTCTCTTAATGTTTTAAGTTACTTAATGTCACAGTTACTATTAGAAAGTTAAATCAATTGTATTTATAGGTTACATGGCACGCCATGAATGCATTCACCTGTTAAATTTACTGAGTTTCTCCTAGTTAAACTCAATAAATGAATGAGATATAGCATTCTGTTACTTTTTTAATTGCTTCATGGTTATACTTGATAGAGGTTCTATTACCATAAAAGTCAATTTCTTGGCTTTAAGCAGAAAATTTATGAATAAAACAGACTTAGGGGATACAACGGGCTTGCAGGGTATTATGTACGTGTAGATGAAAAAAACTTCGCTTAAGACTCCAAATCAAGGAATTCAGCATAATTTTCGTCTCCTCATTAGGAGTTTAAAATACTATACTACTTATTACCACACCTTGACAGAAGACACCTGTGGTAGATTGAAGGAAATGTTTAATTTATTTTTTTGAGATTGAGAAATTGAGCATGTGAGGGTGCTCCAATCCACTCTCGACCGGGAACTGAAGCAATTTATTCAGCACAGCTCAAGCGCGCAACGCGTCTCGCATTACGGGGATTTTGTTCAATATAAATTGAGGGGGATGGAAAGAGATCCCTGGAGCTTAGGTGAGATTTTGAAGGGCTTTCTCATTCTTTTTCACCGGTGGGAAAATATAAGGAAGCCCTATTGCTCCTCCCGATTAAAAAGAGAGGAAGGGATACGAGGACTGAGCGGAGACGGCAGGTCATGAAGAAGGAAGAGAGAGGAAGATTAAGGAAGGGAGTCGCCAGGGAGAGTGTGAGAGGGGATGGCTGGGCGAGGGGATAAGAGGAGGCCCTGTGCACCCTGAGGAATTGGATACAGCTGATCGAGGAGCAGTGGCGTGACGGTGAGCAAGAGGGGCGGAAAAGAGCGAGAGCACGATGCTACCACGATTCCACCACACGACACTCCCTTCAACCCTTCACTACAAGTATAGTGTACCAGAATTTAACATTAGAGAAGGAAATCCTGAAGAGAAAGCAAAAGTAGAAATAAAATACATTGGGAAGGAACGCAGCCGGCGATGGTAACCAGGTCGCTAACGTAGTGGCCTGGGCAACCAAAGGTTGCGGGTTCAGATCCCACCGAGGATATGGATACTGTGTTTGTCCGAAGATTGGTGTGTTAGATTAGGCAGTGAGATCTATCCTTAGCTTTTAGGGTGCCTAAAAACTCAAGAATACAACGAATAGTTAAATAAATAAATCAATAGAGGAAAATAAGTTCAATTGTATCAGGCTCAACTAGGCGTAAGTTGAATTTCACAAATGAAACAGTAACTTTGTTTCCTTTCAAAGATTTATTTCCTTGGTACGACATACTTCAACAGATAGGTGTTATCATCAGGTACATGTCGTATCAACTAAATAAATCTGTGGAAGGAAACAACAAGAGGAGAACTTTAGATAATCTCAGGGGAGAGAGGAAGAGCATTTGAGTTACTGACAGATGATATTAAGGCAGGCAGGGGATATGAAAATTCTTGAGAAAAGAATTTCAAACAAGGAGGAATTTTGAAGTAAAGCAATGCAGATGATCAACAAAATAAAGGGAATTGGAAGGCAGATATTGATCATAAATCGTTTAACATACTTTAACCAACATTTAAAATACTTACGATGAAAGTTATAAATATTGACATCTCACAGCCAGTAATTTGTTTTGACGTACTACTACCATGAACAATAATGATGGATATGAGGGCACGTTCTTATGACCCCTGGAACCGAATCCGCGGAAAAAATGAAAGCTTCTCATGGTATGCAGAATTGATCGAAGGGTAAACTCGAGACAGAAGTACTCAACGCAGTATATATTCGTCGGAATTCATACCTTTCTTGTAGTGAAGCCACATTTCCTTGGTCCGCCTCTGATTTCTTACCGTAAATTCATATTCAGATATTGTACCACGTGAACTTATTAGAGAGGCACTGACCTTATTCGAACAAGGGACACAGCGTTCCGTAGTCTCACGGTTAGTCAAAATGTTGTAAGCCAACCGTGGCAGGTCATAGGCAAAAAAATAAAACTTATACCGATAACGCGGACGTGCCACGCCCACGTTACAAATTCAAGCATTGGCCAGCATAGGAAGCGCCCTCTCCATATACCTCAATGCCGATAACCAACCATGATTGGCCAAAATTTATTGTAGTGATTTTGCATTGTATGAACATATTCATATTATGTTTCTGTGACTAAGCGGAGTATAAGCATGAGTAACTAATGTGGGTTACTCCCGCCCCTCGAAAATACTAAGGAAGAGCAAGCCAAGACGCTAGTCTCCCCGACTTAAGATTGTGATGGTAGCACAAAGGCATATTCCCGGATTTGGTGCGTATTTCGTCCGATAGGTTTTTCGCTTCCAATTCCAGCATAGTTTGTGCTTCAAAACAACATAGTTCTGGTTCCCGAGTCAATTTCTAAACACGTCCAAAGGAGTTTTCCGAAAGTTAACCGTTTATCCAGAATCCTCCTCACCGTTAACTCGTCTCAAACTCCATCAAGAAAATAAGCGGGCTCAAAGAAGCCTCATGTGTTCAATTGACAAATTTAACAAGAATTTAATTCTCCGTAAAGCTCAAGTCCGAATGCACTGAATACTTTTAAGGACTCCAAGAAAATGACAATTTGGATGGAAATGAGATCAAAACAATTCGAGTTATTAGAATTTGACTTAAGAAAGGCTTAATCCAAATTCCCAGCTATATGCACACGAAACTAAAATTGCATTCAAAAGAACGTTACATGGTAGACAAATATATCGTCAAAGGCAACAGATACCGACTACTAATGGCGAATACGGCCTTATTCAGGCTTTTAATTTCTCTAATACAGCAGAAGAGAGCTGGGAATAAGTGAATATGCAGACATAGTGTTGAATAGAGTGGCTCATTATATCGGAGAAAATTAAAACCTGTCTCGGTAAATAATATTCAAAAAAATCCATAGCACTCTTGAAAATTGATTTTCACCTGCTATAATTACTTTCACTTGCGGAACAAGGCGTTCTAATTTTAAGAATTCGTAATCCATATAACTTTCATTGCATGGTGAAAATATTTCTTGCATTCAATCAATTAGTATGTATATCGTAAACGTATTTCCTCCTGAACCAGAGGTCGGACGGGTGTGCCATTAATGGATGCAGAGAAACACTGCGAGTGAAGTTCGATGATCCGCTCCAACTGCGGATGCTCTTTGGGAAACACACCGACGGAAAAGAGACAAAAGCGTGAAAAACTGTTGGATTAAGTTTTTATTCAAATCAATGATACAACCATTCTCTTTCGTGTTCAATATCGTTATGCCCCGAATCCTCGTTATCAACAAACTATTTCCCCCATGACAACCATGGAAAAACAAAACATTTATTTTAATTTGATCCGCGATTATTATTTAACAAATTTACTTTGCTTCAAATTCCTCCTTTCGCGTGACAAATTTTAAATAATTAAACTCAAGTTTGGAATGTGCTTCTTCATTAATGCTTCGCTGACGTCCTTGGTCAAAACATCAGTTTCCAAGTCTGCTGAACCCACGTGATGAAGAACCACCTCACCATTTTTGATTTCATCCTTGACAAAATGATACATTCTTCTGATGTGCTTGTTTTCTTTGTTGATCTTCTCATTGTTATTCCAATTCAATGCTGATTGACTGTCAGTTCGAACTTTTATTGGTCGTTCAACAACTTCAAATTGTCCCAGCTCTTCTAACAACTCTGTCAACCAGATGCCCTCACAAACTCCATCACATAATGCCACCAACTCCGATTCCATAGTTGATAAAGCTACCATCTTCTGCTTTCCGCTTCTCCAACTGATCAATGCGTCTCCAATCTTCACTGAATATCCGCCAAATGATTTCGAATCCAAAGTGGTACACCAACTGGCATCTGAACTAATCTCCAGTCTTCCAACTTCTCTGCCAATCTTCAAACGATACCCTTTGGTCCCCTTCAAATATCTCAAAACTCTCTTCAACGCCTCGTAATGAATCATCCTTGGATCTTTTGAGTACTGCGATAGTTTGCTGTAGGTGTATGCCAAGTCCGGCCTCGTCCCTCTCACCAAATATCCAATACATCCAAGTATTTCTTGGTACAAATCCTTGTTTGCTTTCTCCGAATCTTCGTAATCGTCAAGTTTGACTCCACTTGCTGCTGGTGTCTTCACTTCATTGCAATTCTCCATTCCGAATCTCTCAATAACTTCTTCGATGTAGCTTGATTGTTCCATGATAAATCCTTCTTTTTCTTCTTTGATTTTTATTCCTAGGAACTTCACTTCATCCTCCTTTGACACCTTAATCTTCAATTGCTTTTTCAGTTTTTCCACCAGTTGATCAATCTTCTTTTGACTGTCACCAACAATTATACAGTCATCCACGTAGCATCCAATTGCCAAAAATCCCTTCTTTGACTCTTCGACAAATACACATGGATCTGCTTTACATGGTTTCAATCCCAATTCCTTCAAAATTCCAGATAATTTCTTAAACCAACATCTTCCTGCTTCTGGAAGTCCATATAAACTCTTCTTTAGTCTAAATATCTTCCCTTCTTCAATGTTTACTCCTTTTGGTGGATTCATGTACACATGCCTGTCCAATTCTGCGTTCAAGTACGCTGCTTCGACGTCAATGAACTCCACTTTGTAATTTTTCTTCGCTGCAATTGCCAACAGTGTCTTCAATGACTCTTGCTTCATCACTGGACTGTAAGAGCTTTTGTAATCCACTCCCATTCGCTGTCGTGAACCATCAGCTACCAGTCTTGCCTTGTATACTTCTGCATCTTTGGTTCCCTTTTTCTTGAAAACCCATTTGCTTTGAATTAATTTTACCTCTTTTGGCTTGTTAACAATTTCCCAAGTCCGATAATTTTTCATATTTTTCAATTCCTTGTTCATTGCTTCAATCCATTTGATCTTGTCCTTGGACTCGATTGCTTCTTTGTAGTTCCTTGGATTGATTTCTTGCACCATATTGACAATGCAATCGGGCTCCTTCTTCTCTCTCGTTGACCTTCTTACTCCTTGTTGTCTTAATTCATCTTCTATTCCTTTTAATTCTTCTTGGTGTCTCTGTTTCAGAACATCGTTCGTGTCACCTTTTTTTCTCCCTCTTCTTCTCTCTCCAGCTTGAACAATTACCAACGGATTTTTATGAGATGAATCATCATCACTGTCGAATTGTCCTTGAAAATCTTCAACAACGTCATGGATAATTCCTGAATTGTTTTCTTCCTCGTGTCGTTCGTCTCGATTCTCTTGCCTCTCAATTGGGATAAAAACGTAGTTAGTCTCGTCATAACCAACGTCTTCTTCCTTCTTCTGAAAACCCATTTTTTTTTTCAATGAACTTTACGTCTCGACTCTCGTGAATCTTCCTGTCACTCAAGTCAAATACTCGGTAGGCTCTCCTGTTCTTCGAGTATCCCACGAACACAGCTTCCTTTGATCTCACGTCAAGCTTCTTTTTTTGAACATCTTCATTTCTGTAGAAGACCTTGCAGCCAAAAACTCTGAGATGTCTGACCGATGGTTTCTTGTTTTTCCAAATCTCAAGTGGCACTTGGTCCCTCTTCTTCGTAGGTGAAAGATCATGCAAGTAGCTCGCAGTCCACACGGCTTCTGCCCAAAACATCAGTGTTAATCCAGCTGCAATGAGTAACGTTCGAGCCATTTCCACCAACGTTCGATTGGCTCTCTCAGCAATTCCGTTGCTCTGTGGAGAATAGATCGTCGTTCTCTCGTGCTTGATGCCTTTCTTCTTGAAATATTCTTGCAATGTGTCGTTGGTAAATTCCGTACCATTGTCTGAGCGAAAATTCTTGACCTTTTGTCCTGTCTCGTTCTCTTTTCTCTCAATAAACTCGATCAGTTTATCGGCAGTTTCACTTTTACTCTTCAAAAAATCGACGAAATATCTTCTGCTGTACTCGTCCACAATAGTCAGCATGTACCTACTCCCTCCAATTGATTCTTGCTGCATTGGACCACACAAATCCGCGTGCAGTCTTTCCAAGATCTGCTGTGCACCTTCGATTTCGACTTCTTTGAATGGTGCTCTCGTCAGTTTCCCTTGAATGCAATCCTCGCAGTTGTCGTCCTTGATCGACACATTTTCGAGTCCTCTGACAAGATTCTCTTTCGCCAATCTAGAAAGATAATTATTGTTAATGTGACCAAGCCTCTGGTGCCATAAATTACTATTTATTTCGCTTGTGCTAAAGCAAACTTCTTTCTTCAGCTCTCGTTCATCGCTGTCCGTGCTCATTCGAAACATAAAAGCATCTGTTTCAAAGATCCCCTGTGCAACTAATTCTCCTGTTTTCTTGTCATAAATTCCAAATCCATCTTCATCAATAACTATTTTCTTGCCCATCTTGACCAGACTTGGAACTGACATCAAGTTGCTGTTTAAATCTGGAACATAAAGTACGTCTTTTATAGTTAATGCTACCTCACCATCGTCAAGATAGCTGGTTCCTTCAATTTCTCCTCGAAATTCAGCGTGAATCTTTCTGCCTGCTTCAGCCGTCACGATCTCCACATTGTCTTTCCTCTTATTAATCAATAACTCCTCTTGATGAGTCATGTGAGATGTGCACGCCGAATCAAGCATCCAAGTGACTCCATTTTCTGCATTTATCTTGTGATGCTCCCTCACTTCAAATGCATGTTGATTCTCGTCGTTCTTCTTTGACCAGGCTTCCCACTTCGCCACAGCCGCTGCATCAGCACCATTCTTCTCTGGTTCATCACCGAAAATGATATCTTGATACAATCCTTTCGCCTTAAGAACTGCAACCAATCTCATGCTCCAAAGTCCATAATTCTTGTTTGTTAGAGGCTCGATTCTTGAAACTCCAAAGTCTGACATTTTCCCTTGTCACTTTTCTTGACCTCCTGGAAATTTCACTCGTGTATCTTATAACCACGCTCTGCTACCAAAAACTCTTCCTTTTCCAGCAGCGGGCAGGGGAGAATCTTTTTACGGATTCCGGATAGCGAGTCCCCACGAAATTGGATTTCTTTCTCTTTCGTTCCCCGGCGGAAAAATATAAATGGTTCGTCGCCGGAGAGGGGCGTTTTCGCAAGCAGGCCTCACACCGACTCCCTTTCTCTCTCTGCGTCGTTTCCGATGCGATAGCGCTCCCAAATTGGAAAATGATGAGGTTATCGCCATCTTGATAACGATTCCGGCGACAACTCCCTGGAGGAAGGGGAGGAAGAGTGGGGGGGGGAGGGAAGGAAGGAGGAGGGAGTGCAGAGCCGAGGACCCCTGGGATTGCCATGACGACGGCATCCCAAAATAGAAGGGAAAGGAGAAATGCGTTTCATGGCCGGAAATATCCTCCCCTCCTCTCGGCCAAGACCGGCACTCATCTCTTAGGGTACACACCCTGTTAATTCCTTCTTCTTGAAGTATCATCTGCGCCCACAATTAGCGGCGTGGGAATTCATCCCAGTAATTCACCATCCTTCAAACAAGCCAGCTCTCCTGGTGTATGTTTAGCTACGAATTCCAATCAACGCCACGAACAGATTCACTCAGGAAGACGGGAGGATCAAATTTCAATAGATTCCAAGAACCACTGAGATACATGAGCATAATTTACATTTCGGATCAGCCATTACCGCGTATCGTTATCACCACTAATTAGACGGTATTTTAGAAACTACTTGAGAACCAGAGAGGATGATCTTAGCGTGCCTGAGCAATAATGACGAAATTATGTTTAGTTTTCAATTTGCCATACATCAAAGGATTCTGTTTCATTGAGGAAGATACAATGTGTACCTAATGATTGGCTTAATGGGATGAGTCTATTGAGGTTTTAAGAATCTAAAAAACTCAGTCCACCCAAATCTTATTACAGAGAACGCTAAAAGGCTTCTATTTTATTGTGAATTTAGACGCCATAGATAGATAAAAACTAAGAAATAGTACAAGTAAAAATATATACTCAATACACATGTACTGGTTGCATGCTCTTATTATCGCTGGAAAACTGCGTAGGAATAATGGTGTGTAGCTGGCTTGCTGTTTTGTATATGCTGAGGTATTCATTACAGCAAACACGCATATTATGCGTCATTATATTGTACAGCTATGCACCAGAAACAAACCAGTCTGCTTGCTCACTAATCTATCTTGTCTTTAGGACCGACCTATTTTGAGGTTCCTTATTATTCGCAAAATAGAGGCTTCTGAAAGCCAACCATACGGCAATCATTTGTGCATCTCTATGCTCTCCGTCCCTTGGAATGTATATTAAGTTGTTGAGTATATAGTAGGCAAGATAAGGAAAATATTCTTTACCTATTTCCAAAGTAAGAAGTAACAATATATTTCAAGAACTCATTATATCCAGAGGGAATTGAGTCCAAGCCAATGAATACAAGAAACCGATCACAGAATAACTATCCTGGAAGTTACTATGCCCGCCGTACAAAGAAGATGGAAAGGAATGTAAGGAACGGTGGAACGGTCAAAGAAGATGGTAAAGAACAGTGGAACGAGTCCTACGGTGCAGGGATGAGTGCTTGCAATGTCAAGTAGTTTCATCTTTCTCTACAAAGCAAGCATCCTCAGATATAATTTAGTCCAAAAATATAAGTCTAAATACTCACTTAAAAATGCTATTAAAGTATCAGGGAAAGCATAGGAATGTGTTCTTTGAACGAGGGGAGGAAAAGCCGCAGATTGGGATACCTATAGATGAGAATGACCTCAAGGTGCTTAGGAAATGATGTAATAGATTAAATTACGGTCGCGCGCATAAGTCAGGTTGTGCCACAGTCACTGAATTGCCCACGCCGCGCGCGCCGCCTCACTGAAGTAATATTAATGTGACTGAAAATGAATTTTGCGCCAGACCACTTTAAAAGATGCTAATTATTAATCATGGTCTAAAAAGTAAAGGAACGAGGAAAGCGATAAAAAACTATCCATACTTGAGAAATTTAATTTCATGAAACTAGTTCTGTAGCACCCTAATGCATCAATGTTATTTATATACTCGATTTAAACATTTGAATTAGGTAAAGAGTCAATTCCTCTGCTTCGAAAACACGCATATCTACATCGGTGAGCAGAAAGGAATAAATTTCTGCGTGATTGTACTAGAAAATATTTAAAAATTGGAGTTCAACCCGAAGGTTGGCTTTTTGATAGGTGGGGGTAGAGCTCACCCCGTACTAAGCCATTGGCGTGTGAAATTCAGACATACAGAGAGGGGGGGGGGGGGAGTTCCTTTCCCTGACTAAAAAATATAACCTCTTCATTTTATTTATTTACAGAAATAACTAACTAATCAAAAACTATTACATTACTTGATATTAATTCGCAATATAGTTTCGTTATTGCTAACATTTCACGTATCTCGTAACTGCAAGCTTGATATTTTACTCGGGATGATAGCTTTTTCACACTTAATTTCATGTAATTAATATATAAACGGAGTAGTAATTATTTGCTTGTGTGCATGGCAGTAAGTTATTTCTGTGATTTATTATGTTTATCTGGCGATGGTTCATCCCCTCCCCCACACCTTTGCGTTGGTTTAACAAGTTATTATTAGATTAATTCTAGGGATTTAATTTTCCATTATTTGAATGTATATCGGATCTTATCTGAATTAACCAATGAAAATCATGAGAATCACGCATAACTATCAATGTTTGATCAAAAAAATATTCCGAAATCATTTGGAAAAATCCAAATGGAATGTAGACTGATGTATGATATTAAAGAAGTCTTCACGGGACTTCTTAAATATTATTCGCCGGGAAAAAACAAAATCATACCTTATGTGTGATATTATTCAAGTTGAGAAACAAATTGCTGTTTGTAATTTCTAAATTACTCTAGAAAGAGGAACGCGGTCATCTTTTGATAAGTGAACTTATCCATCACCTTATGAGAACTTTCGTATATTAGTACTTCAAACCCGAGTTTAACGAGGGAAAAGGACTTCCCCCCGTCACCTTTATTAGCTTTTCCCAAAGGGGTAGCAGCAACGTTAAATCCTCGTCCGCTGCTTAGGAACACGCAGTTCCCTACCTCTTCTAGGAGAGATCAGCGAGGTAACCATGCAACTGGAACGGTTGCACCTAAGGGAGAGATTGGGTCATGCCTGTATGCCTGAGTACTCACACGCGAGTGATAATAGGACCGCAGTCTCTTCCTTACGTCTGAAATTGAAATCATTTTCTCGTCTGTTTGCGGCAAAAAAAAGAACGAATGACAAATGAAGGATCCTAGGAAGAAGAATTATTTACATAAACAAACTCTGCTCACTTAGTCCTTTTCCCTTGCTACCCTGTCAGGGACAAATGAAAAGACCCTTACTGGTGTCATTCCCATCGGTCGCGTTCGTTGGGCAACCCGTTGGCCTTCGAAGCAGGACTCCCGCGTTTTCACGTGCGTGTTTACTCAGGCATGGGATCATCCCTTGACAAAGACTTCTTCCGCATAAACATACCTACGCAAACAAAGTGGCGACCGTGATCAGGATGGGCGGCGGCAGTGGAAGTTGGAAACGGATTGTTAGGAAAGGAACTCTGGAGGATGACATGCATAATACAGACTCACTCTCGTTAAATGGCCGATATGAACAAATAAATGAGCATAATCTTGCTAATAAACACACGCGTGAAATTCCGAGTGTTGCCGGATGTCACCCAAACTTCAGAGAATTAGCAAATGATCCATGAAAAGTTGCATTCAAAAGTATCTTTAAATTGGCGAAATATTTACCGGAGTGACAATAAAAAACCGAAAACTCATATTTCAAACACCTCACAGCTATGTAACGGGGAAGAAATTTTTAAAATGTAGGTACTTGAAAAACTCATTGCATGTCTTCAAAACTAAATAAAGTCATTGAAACTCCCGCAAACAGGGGAAACACTTCAATCACGAATCATGATCTGTGATGATATCAGAATATATCACAGACATTTAAGAAAAATACTTTTATATCCTCCGACGATTCATATCTCATGGCCGGCGAATATGCAAATTCCTGTTTGAAGAGTCATTATTGGGTATATAGGAGAAGTTGGAGACATATTTTTCATTAGTTGGATAGCCGATTTCTAGATTAAATATTACAGACACGAGGGAAACCCTCTTCTGTACTATCCTATTATTATCAAAGAAATCATGTGGTCCTATCATTATTACTTCAGTCTGCTGCAACAGAGTACTTCACGTAAGCACCCCCAGCAAGAACTTGGATTCTATAGGATAATCTCCGTTACAGCCTGGTCTCAAACCGTTACTACCTGCATAAGAAGCCATTGCTTTGACGATTAAACAAACGCGCTTCTTTTGAAGCAAAATAGGGAAGACATAGTGAGCGTAAATTGGCTGTCTTGCATTCAATAGCATTTATACATTGAGTTCGAATACCTCTGAGCATTACATGAGCAAGGAAAAGCCGACGAACAGAAGAACGATGGAAAAAAACAGAGTACATCCCAACGTATCCCAGATATTCCACATCCCTCCGTTTTTTTTTTCTTGTTCGCGCGGAAGAGACGACAAAAGACTGATGATCCTAAGTACGCCCGAGTGAACGTGGAAAGGAAAGGGTCGTTGCGGTGAGGACAGGGGAGAGTGATCCTGGCGACTGGTTGCTACTGGGATTGGAGCCGCGTCTCCACGTGGTAGTCCTGAAAGAGTCAATGGGAAGGAGGAGGAGGAGGTGGCGCAGACGCCGTCCTCTGGGAATTGGAAAGATAAACAAGGACGCTTCGCGGGAGACAGAGGGGAGAAGTCGTGAAAAACATCCGAGGGACGAATGGATAATGCCGGGGTCCGATGAAGGATGGAGCCTGTCTGCCTGGAAGGGGACGATACCGCGAATGGGAAAACATTTTGAAATTTTTCGCAGGGCGCGGATTCACAGGGAATGAACGATTCCATGTTTTCAAAACAAGTTTCACTCTCGCGGAGGGGATTCGGTTGACGTCAGAGCCCGCCGGAGGGCTGTCAGGGTTTAGGACTGCCGGATTGAGGGGCAGGCAGGGTGGAGCCGAAGTCTTTCGGTCATATTTGGATACAATTTCGGTTACAAATTGGATACAACTGATTTGAACTGTGCGACATGATGCAGTTGTATCCAAACTGCTTTTGGTCCGAATTTTTTTTATAAATATTTTGGGCCAAACTGATAGAGGTTGCTCTAAATTTCCCTTCAAATGCATGCAACCAACCTATCACATACCTCCATAAAAGTGAGCATCGCTATCCGCTTTGTGAAAGTGATTTGATAGGAGCTGTTTGGATTTGGGTGCTGGGATCACGGCACGGAACGAATTTACTTAATCAAGATGCTATTTGACAGTTATTGTACTTATTGAATGTATGCAAAGACTAGTTTATGCACGACTTGATAATTTAAGCTAGATTAAATTTATGCACGATTTCCTTAACTAAAATTATAGGCTACTTTCCCGGCTTAAGGTATCCTGGCTCTGGCTCTCCGATTGACAGAAACGAATCCGCTTCATTTATGCAAGCACGAGATCTCAGGAAGACAGTAAAATTGTATTTCGCTGTGACGTTACAGGAGTTTAAAACTAACTCTACATTTTCCATGACACCAGTTGGTTCGATAGTGACCCTAGGGCATAAAACAACGGCTTCTGTATAGTTTTGAGGTACCCTTCTCCTTCTAAAGGTTTTAATTTTAAAATTATCCGATTAAGATTTTTGTCGAGTGAAGGTGAGACTTTGATTGGAAGATTAGGTGGTGTAGAGTTACTTGGAGTAGGAACATTCATGCCTTCGCAGGAAATGCAAATCGGCAAGATAAAAGTGTAGAATTGACAGCAGAATCAGCATTTTACATGAGATGCCTTTACATGTAAAGAGCAGGATTGAAATTCCCGAGTTTGGGAAATAGCACAAAATTGTTAGGAAGGTGATAAATCATGAAAAGATAATAACTTACATTAGTTATCCTTAAAATGAAGCGAGATTTACATTCCCGCGTTATTGCTTCACAGTGTATTCTCCCCGAGGATATTCATTCCCAAAGACTTGATTTCTTGGATGGCTTTCTCGATGTAGATATTGATAAGTACATGAGACAGTACACGACCGTGGCTCACTCCTTTCTTCTATGGTCCACACAGGGTTTATAATTCCAGAAATATCATAATTTAACAATTTTAAGCATTATGTTTTCCAGATGCCGCAAAAGAATCTTTTAAATTTGGAGTAAAAGCAACCCACTTATTCTCAAGCTGAAATCACTTACATTCACACCGCAAATGATCACACGATACGTGTTTTTGTTTGAAGGGGCCCTCTACTCCCAAGCATCAAAATCGTAGTGAAACTGCTCTGGAGTAGTTTTGATGTACTGTAGAATTAAACGACTCCGTATTCATCGCACATGTTTTCATCATTAAAACTACTGTGTTTACTAAACCATGAAGTGGTGATCAGTGAGCGCTGAAACTAGGTCTTGCTTAAGTAGGTGTCAAACTATTTCTAAAAGAGATTTAAAGAGCGCTAGCAACTGGTTTCTTGCTCCAAAGCTGTATAAATATTTTCTCACCCTATAAATGGTTTCAATGTTATAATTTGCGGGAGAAAGAGAAACTTCGGTAAGATCGGAACACCCAAGTTTCCTTGCGCCTAAGCGTATTTCATCTCATCCCTAATATCCTCTCAGTAACTTTACACTTTCCTCCTTTTAGAAGAAGCCGGGAAGGAAAACAAGGAAGAGAGAGGGAGGGAGTCGCGCCGTGGACCAACTTGGGAGCACTGGAGCCATAAATATCCCCCGAGGAAACAATGAAAATTAATATCCCCACAGCAGGCGCAAAAAAATACATATCCCTCATTCCGGAAAGAGAACTCCTCATGATCATCTTTCCTGCTTCGGGGAAAACAGGAAGAATAAATGCGATAGAGCAAAGATTCTACTGACGATGGAGAGGCCGGATAAATCTGTCCTAGCATAGCCAAAGAGAAAGTTGATGTTAAAAGCCTGTCACACACCGATGGTTTAAGAGTAATCGTTCTACACGTAGGTTACGGATATGCTGGTTCGGAAGAGATAGAAAGAGAATACGGGATTCAGAAAGGATAAGAATACATATTCTACAGAGAGAAACAATTTGTCCCACATTAGGGCATAACACTAGACGACCAATCGACTAATACACGAATGCAAGAAGTAGTTTTCTTCGCTAATTTCTTCCTCTTCAGCCTTTAAAATGGCTGTCGAAGTATTCCCCTTGCCAGTCTCCCTTGCAACGTCTCTTACGGTTTATGCTAGACGTTATGACTTTCAGGCATGTATGGGTAAGATTTTTAATTATTAAATTAAGGAGACGATTAAACTTAAAAATGTGTTCATAATACAAAAGAAAAGGGCAGAAGAAATACATTGGAGCAAGAATACTGTAACTAACACCATCTACCTTGGACTGTAGAAAATGAAAAAATATTAAAAACTAAGCTCTGGATGAATTGCGCCCGTGGATAGTCTGTGGAAAACAATAGCCAGGAATTTTTCCATTCCATTGATTTCCCATTCAGTGAAAATAACAGAGAAAGATTTGCTCCGTGAAACTACTAGTTTATTGAAGAAGTCAGAAATATCTCAAATTTCATAACGCCACAAGGCTTACTTTAAAGGAATCCCGCACATAAAACCCATCATAGGTTTACTGCTGTGTTACTTATTTTACAAGCCATGAATTGTGCAAGAGCTCAAGGCTGGATATACATTAACTTTTTTAATTTTTTTACGACAACAGCTTTCAGTGCAAGCTACCTATTTTTGAAAGAAAACACCATGCTATTTCAGTAACTTTTTTCCAAATCTTATTCGTAGTTAACCAGCTTATTGTGAATAATAAATAGAAAGAACCAAATTTTCGCCACAGTGACAACCTGCTAGCATTCTAATAATAACGCGACTAATAAAGTTAGGTGCGATTAACTATAAGTATTTGACATAATCTGCAACGACAACGGTATTGCTAAAGAATAGCTCGGAGTATTTTTCGAACTATTTATACTGAAAAATCATCGGGAGGAAACTTGCATATAAGAAAAAGAGGACAAAGATTTCATGATTACACTTTCCCCTTCGCTGCTGCCTTTATAAACGTGTAATTGGCTGTCATGGGTTATTGTTGCTCGTCAGTCTTGTAATACGAAAATTTGGGAAGGGACCAGATGGGAAATCCCTCTTCCTCACTCGCTCTTTTTTTTTTAACAAAAAGCTCCAACCGTACAACCGTTATTTGATATGTGATATATGAGTCACGTTGATTGTGACTCCAGTCCTCCGCGAAGCAAATCAATTTTCTGGATACGCCTTTCATGACTCTCTAGAAATTTAACGGACATGCTCGCGTCTTCCTCTAATTTTTGACTTCACCAACCTACTTCATTCATAATAGCTTTCCTCACCATTGTTAGAATTTTATCAGGATGAAATTTAGGCCCACGCACTGGACAAAAGTACTCGGCCCCTTTCGAATTCTACATGGGTGACCTTCTTTCCACGCTCTGGGAGGCTAATTTATATTGGACGTCAGAGTGTGGATGGTTGAAATATTTTATTAATGACTTCAGGATATTGGTAATGGCTACTCACATATGAATAATTTTAGTTGAGGTGCAGACCAGACAAGTATTTTCACACAAACTCTCACCCGTAATGGCTTTGAGTATGACCGATCAATTAATAATTTAGTAAGTAAGATACGGGATGCAAAATACAGCAAACAATTTTCCCCGGTTCCTTTTTACTCCAGATAACAGTATCTGGGTAATAAGAAGCCGAACATAATGGCTTAGCTCTAGCTTATTTGTTTAGCTAACTAATCGGGTCGGGCCGGTGTGGTCGCTAGAATACCGACCTTCCACCTGGGGGCCCGGGTTCGAAACCCGGCACTGGCTGACCATTAATAAGATTACCAGTCGCTACTTAAGTGCCTTGTTAAGAGCACTCCGAGTACCGTACTCCTTCCGTCCCGCCTTTCGTTAAGAGTAGGCTAATGCCGACGACGGGTTTCTAACCATCCTTCCTCCCTACCCTTCCATTCCCATCCTTGTATATTCCCTCCCGGTCAAGAGCCCCTTTTAGTGAGGAAACAGACTTGAAAACACAGATGAATGATTGAATCATTTCTCTTGAAGTTCCCGAGCATCTACGCCCCAGTATATACCAAGCTCTCAGTGCCTACTGTGACCTGGGTGGGATTTCAAATGGCGTCACCTTCTGTGATGAATGGGAGATTTAAATTTAACAGCGCCCAGGCTCAATGTGGGATAGAATAAGGTAGAAGCAAATAATGTGATATATTAACTTCAGCAGTCCGCGCTTTGGATTTTAACTTGATCCATTCCAGCGTATTGCACAAGGCGATGCCTTGAAACGCATCGTCTAAGACAAATTAAGCGAGCGGTTCGAGATGGTATTTTCGTAATTTTTAAGTTTCCTCTACAGTAGGTACTTAATAAGAAATGATACTTTTTGGTGCCAAAATATAGTCACCACTTCATAGTTCTGTCCTGAGTAAACAAGTTTATACTTCACAGTCTAAATTATTGCGCGAAGATTTAGGTAAGTCAATCTTAAAGAAATCATTGAAGAGAAACGCATATGAATACGTCACACTATTTGTTGTACCAAACTTACGATACATGAAGTCCTGACGCATGTGCTACCCGATTATTTTCCAAATCCAAGTGGAAATCCACCGCGGCTAGCAGTGCATAGGGACTCTGATTTCGTCTACGCATTTTTTAAATCTGGAACCTTCATAATTTATTTTTAAATATCGTACTTTTTTAATTAAAAGGGTATCATGGGTAACGTCCCATCCAACGGATGCAGTACTGTACTCAAATGTTCTCCACAAAACACTCGAGCAGGGGCAGAATTCCCAATGAAAAATATCTTCCACAGCCGGGATTCAATCCCGGGCACTCCCGGTGAGAGGCAAGTACTATAACCAGTACATTAACCCGGCCCCTGAGGATTGCTTCGGGACACTCCAGGGGGGGTAAAAGTATTACGGGAGGGTGGAATGACAGCCGTGATGTGAGCAACCAAACCTTGGACGGGTCGAAACCGGACGGGAGTGGGTTATGAGGGAGAGAAGTGGCAGGGCGACCGATACTCTCCTTGGAGACACCCTCCTCCATCCATCTCTCAGCAACGCCCTCTGCCGCCCGAAACTCCAACCTCACGCGCAGTGACAGCCGCCGAGATAAACTCCCACGGACCAGAGAACTTCCCTCCCTCCCGCCTCTCCAACAACCCTCATCTTTCTCTCCCAGGACGGCGGTGCCAATATCTCACGCCATATCGTTTCCGCTTCCTACTTCGCTCTCTGTCCGTCTCTCTCTTTCCCTCTCTGCTAACCCCGAGCCGAAACAGACACTCACTCGAAAAGCCAATGGCGGACGTAAAGTACTCCACTACGCTGCATAGAAATAAAGTTTTACTCCCAACAGAACCGCGGTAAAGTACTGAATGAGCGGAAGAAACCTCATTCATCAGCTTTTCACTCAGAATTTTGCCTAACACTTTTACTAACACTTCACAGACTTTGATAATGAAAAAAATACATTCCTAGACTACGATTATGCTATAAATACCTATAAACATTACTGCCGTCATTACTCTCTTGCACTGAAAAAGGTAGGGTGTTTTAATCTAAAATTGATACCAGCAGGTCAAAATTAATGATTTTATCTGACTATTCCTTCATTTTCCAGTGCATATATTTTTTGACTTAAATTTGCCAGAATCATAATCATGCCAATACTAGTCAGCTATTTACCTCTTCATTACTGTCTGTCTCCAATGATCATTCCACACCACCAACACATTTACTCTGTACCTAAGTTTTAGCGTTAAAATGCTTCCTCTCTCATTCAAACCTTGGCTTTTCGTAAGAGAATTTTAACAAAATTCATCAGTGCCTGACGCAATTTTAAAATGCTGATGCATAATTTCACCTAGTTTTAACAATAGTTTACTGCCATTTGCCGTTCCACATTTTCCAGCCGTACGGGTTTCCCCAAATCCTCTGTCACTTCCCATTGCAATTAGTACAGCACGGAATCCGCTTTTTTCTTCCACGCCATGTTGGCACGGCCGTCTTCCAATTAACTTCTCTTGCGAGGGACCGGAGGATCCCGCAGCGGTACCACCATTCCGTTGTTCCATTTTACGGAGAAAATAAATATCCCGGGGCGAAAGTAAAAGGGCAGGACTTGGATCCGGAAGTCTGGAAACTCGCACGTCATTGCGATTTCCTGCGATGCTCGCTCATTGTCACTTCAATACCATCTCCTTCCCCCCTTCCTCCGATCCTGCCCTGAAAGCAGAAACCCACCCACCCATCCCCGAAAGAGATTCCCGCCTCTGTGACCACCCCATTTCTCTTCTTGCCCCCTCAATGCCCTTCCGCCTCCCGCTACGAGGAGGGTCCATTCCTTCCACTCGGGAACTTATGCGTCAAGGTGCTCACCTCTCGGCATAACCTCGCTCTATCACCCGTTGAGGGTGAGGCCGAGAGGAAGAAGCCGAACCAGGGGGTGAATGTGGAACCCCCTGGGGGGGTGCGTCGCGGTCGCTGCTTTTAGCACTGCAAGGACTGCTCTCTCCCTCCGATGCCTTTACTCAACCGCGTCCTGTCACATTCGGGCCGAATACAGGGAGCAGAAGTCACTGCTAGTTATTTTAAAATGCAAAACCCAAGTGAAGGCAATTCGACCAAGGATTTAGTCAAGGATGCAAATTCAACTGGAATAAACTAAAAAAACTACAACTGAATAAACAAAGAAAAGCAGTGTGTTTTACAATAAATTCCTTACAACTTCCAGAGAGTGTCACACTGCTACTAGAATAGCTTGATTTGGAATTTCCAGAGGCTAGAAGGTCGTCGAAAGATAAAAGTTACTCGAAAAATTCAAATCACACGAGTTCGAGGCTGAGAATGAACGCATATATCTACCTCCACACTACATCAGCAGCACAAACAGAACTGGGGGACCGACGTGTACAAGAATTTTATTTCCCACACACGACTAAAACGCAAATGAAACCTAACTCTTAAAAAAAATATTCCGAATCAAACTTTATTGTTTTTCTGAAAGGTTTTTCTATTCATTTATTTGTCAGAAAAAGTCATTTTTAAGGCAAGTAACCTAACACTCCCAGCTACACACCCTTGCAGTGGCTCGCAAGATGACACGTAGCTGAAGAGGTGATTAAGTAATTGAGGAAGGTTTCAATGTTCTCCAAGTCCAAGTTTGAATCGCGCCGTGTAACCATACTTAATCTTAAGCCAAATCCTACGGCATACAGAACGCAGATAACTCCTTAACAAAATATCCTAAGAAACCAACAAGAGGGAGTAAGCCGCTGGATATTTTAGTCACGATCCGTCCTAAAATGATCACATGTGTCGATGTTTGAATGAAATAACACTATAATGGAATGTTCGCAACCTAGATGAACACTGTTGATGACACAATCAAACAGGGACGGAAATTATAGTTGTGCGGGAATAGCAATTTCACTATTTCAGTACTTACAAGTAGAACAATACAATTAAAACAACTAAATTAAGTGAAATATAATAAATCACCAGGCACAGAAGATATACCATCGAGACTATTTAAAGAGATGGGATCAGATATTGAACCATACTTGGGTAAGTCATTAATAGAAGGTGAAGTATTCAAGGTCAGGAAAGTTGGGCATGCAACTCCTGTATTAAAAACGGGAACAAGCATAATCCAGGAAAATTACCGACTGATTGCACTAGCGTTCTCTAATTGAAATATTCTTGGGCACATAATATTTAGTCGTATACAGTACGTACCGGGTACGTACTGTACACGAATAATATTACGTACCGGGTGCGTACTATACGTACAGGGTAGTTAAACTTTTTTTAATAAAAGTTAACACAGTTTCGGAAAAAGTTGCTTTAAGACTAAATGGCCCCTGGCCTACAATAACTAATGGATACCACAGTGAGGTATATATCCTCACACTACGGAGGTTATTTTGTGGAACCAATTTGGGCTTACTGTACTCTCTACGTAACAGATTAATAACATTTCTGTGATGAACCTTGAATCCTGAGTTCTAAGTCCTGTCATATTATAAAAGAAAAAAGGAATGGAAGAGTAAAAAGCGATCACTGGTGTTTACTTCCATTTATTCTCCAAATTCTGAGTGATATCTCGGTAGATTGCCACTCCAGAGAGAAACGAGTACGAATACATCACCTCTCCACTCATAAATCTGTATTGATTACGCTTTTAGCTGGAGAAGTGAACGCTCGACGGAGCACTTTTCTGCTATGGCACCGCATTTTTTCAATTTTTTTCACGACAGAAGCAATAAAAAAAAGAGAGGTTTCTCCTTGCTCCGAAAATCATGGATGCATCTAGCACGTTTTATAATAAGACCCGACATCACTGATACCGAGGGTGGGAGGGTACAAAAGGGTCTTTGAAAGAGTGGGTGGAGCATTTCAAGATTTAGGGTTAGGGATTTGGAGGCGATGTGCAGGTGGGAAGGGGACGGGGGAATCTCCTGAGCGAATCAATAAGGAGGAATGGAGGGAGGGAGGGGACAAGCGGCATGCCGGGAAGCCTATGTAGCCCGCGAGAGGGTGAGACGATGGTTGTTGGGGGTGGGGGGTTAAGAACTGAGAGGGCTTTCGGAGTAGAAGCCACTCATCCGTAAACGTCTCGGGGCGGAGTTTACAGGAAGATGGAATGTATTGAGGAGCATATTCGAATGTTGGCGAGGACTCAGGAGTTATGTGCGAGAGGTGGTGCTGGGTTATTCAAATGGCTGGAATGCGGAAACAGAAAAAGTTATGTAAAATGTACAATGAAATTAAATGTGACATGGAGTCACCTCTTTATGAAAGTCAAAGAAATGCGTCTCCACCGATATTAAAACTCTATACTGCACTGAACTTATTTACTTTTAGCTCAGTCGATGGAATAGTAAAGACTTTGGAGCAGGATATCTTAAAGGCTGTATAGAAACACCACTAATTTAAACTAAAATAGCACTTAGGAAATCAGCAGTAGCGTCTATACCACAACGGCGATTAAATGCCATAGCCAAGAAACATTCCTCGTCTAATAAATAGGATTGGGCCATCCTATAATTATTGAAATGCGATGAGGTTAAATATATTCGGAAAAGGTGTGTTAAAAAAATTGGGACGAGATTCTATAATTCATCCAGCAACCCCTCAGAAAAACTGACATACAATACTTTAAGTGAAAAAATTATCTTTACAATTCAGTGATAAAGTTTTAAACTATGAATTACACAATAGGGCTCTGGTAGAATATATGCTAGCAGAGATGACCTTAAACGCAGGGAAATCACAGTTTGCACAACAGCCCGTAAGTATTTCATTATTAGTCCAATATTTTTAATGGGGCCCTAAATACCGAGGACGGTTTATCTCTAATGGTTCACCATAGAATTCTCTAAACCCTTGACCATTAGTACTTGTACTGATTACGAATTTTGGGATGGAATATGAGCATTACACTATAATAGAGAATGGTGTGGAAACTTGTGAAGAGGATGACGGATGATTCATTAAGAAATATTCCAGTATTAGGCTGCTTCACGACGCCTCATTGGCTATCACTGCTGCTTGCAGGAAGAAGCGACAACCTTCCACACACCATCAAGCCTCTCCCTTCTTGAGACGCGAGGGGACTCCGTTTCCTCTCGTTTCGATCAGGGTCTCAAGAAAAATATCTGCCGCTAGCTTCATCTCTCCTCTCTGAGATCCTATCCGCCCAAAACCTGCCACCCACGCTCGCACGTCAAAACCCTTACACCTGTTCGGTCCTTTACAAGTACGGGAGGGATAGGGCATCATCCTCTTCCTTCCTCCCCTGGGGCAATCTCTCATAACTGAAAGCCCTCCTCCCTCTCTCGACTCTCCTCACGTCTCCTCTCCAATTCCGTGCGTTTTCTCGAGCCAGGAAAAAAGAAATACTGCCACACAACAAAAAATGAAAAGTTTTCATCCCTTCCGTTATTTTCTCTCATCCTCTTCCCCTAAATGTCTTCATCCCCTTTTTCCTCACGTCAAAGGGTTGACCAACATTTCATCGCAGTGATCTTCGACCGTCAATTTCCATTTTTAAACGGCGGCGTGCCGACGGTCGTGCCGCACGAATTCCATTCCCCGCATCTCATGATGCCAGTCTACAAGATAGTGAGGACGGAAGAAACGGAGAATGCCTGTAAGCACAGAGATTTCAGTATAGAAGCATCACCCTTAATTGCAATTTGCCATACTTCTTTCTTCTGAAATGTTTACACGGGCAATTACACTTGATTATGAAGACGCAGGGTAGAATGCAATTTATATTGCACGAACAAAATGCATCGCTATAAATAATCACAACCTTTATTTGCTGAAATATAACCCGGTGTCTGGAGAAAAACCTATGCAAAGATTACTAGAATCAACATTTAATTCCCATAGGAATAAGTACACAGAGCCTTGATCGATGTATAAGGTCTCCCCATCTCGAGGGTTTAGGATTGAGTTCCGGCTGTGGCAGAAATTTAAACAAGAATCCCGACCCACATCCGATGCAGTCCACTCAGCGTGCGTCAAGATCAGTACTCAGTCCGTCAGTTCGCACACTGCAATCGGCGAATGTCTGTTCGAAAGGAAAAGTACCTAAAGTACATTCCATTATGAGCTGACTAGCGCCTACGCCTTCCTTATCTACCTTCCCTTCTGTCATTTACAAACCCATGTATAACCTCTCATTCCTCCCTGAAGATCCATTGAGCGCGAACTCGAGGGGGTTAACAGGAAAAATCAGGGTTCAACTTCTAACCACATAGGCATTCTCGACACTCAATCGACAAGATACAAACGCGGGCGCCTGTGTATGAATATGCATCCGTAAAGGGTTTTTGAGAAGGTGAACATAGGGTGAACAAAGGGGTACAAGTATGTATGCACAACAAAGAATAGAAAGAATGGAATAAGACAAATAGAGAGAGGGGCCAGCAAAGAAAGTGGATGAAGACATCTGAGGTGAAGAGTTGCAGTGATCGCGGAGAAACTATTCAGGTCAAATATTAAAAAAAAAAACGAAGCGGCATTTGTAGGTGTTACTAGCTATATAAGAGTACATGTCATTAGATGGCTAGCGGCGTTTAGCGTGATATGGTTATGCTTACCAGCCATCGTTCAGCACTATAATAACATCCATTCCATTAATTTATAAAGTAGAAAAGCCCTTCGTATTCACCAATTATTTATTAAATTATTTATTATTTTTATATTATAAATTATTATCATTTATTTATTATAATTAAAATTTTTAGCATCGTCCAGTACTCTAATCAGTTCTTAAATAGAATAAATTTTAACAGATAGAGGAGTGGTTGACAAAAACCCGGCGTCTGCATTAGCCAAGTCGTCCCCTCATCATCCACGCAACACGTATGAATTACTCCCTAAGTTCGAACCCGACTTATATGGTAAAAATATCGTCTTCTAGCACATACTTTTAACTCGGTACTTCTGACTTCACGAGTCTGTTGACGTCAAGAAGCATTTTTTTCGTCCGATTGAAGGACGGACTACTGCATGGAAATTAGTAACTAAAGTAGAAAACTTTGATATTGCTCGGGATTCGAAGCCAGATTCTTGAGGAGGAGGTCATTTTCAAGTCAAAGCGCACGGCAATCCGTTCCCCTTGTTCTCAGAGTCTTCCAGATGACTAAGGCAAAGTTTCAGCATCGCAGCTGCTTCACTCCCAAATGAAGTCAAACTCCATCTTCCGGAGGCAACCAGACCAGTTTAGGAATCAAATCTCAGTGAAATTAACGAGGGAGAGGGATTTAATCTGATTAGGAAGCCCATTAGACTTGGGAGGTACGACTCCTCCCCCCACGCTGCGTCCCCGAGCCTTGCCACCTCTATTCATCCAATGAGAGCGGGGTAGTGAGGATGGAGTGATAGGAGGGCTTTATGGATAGATAGGGAGGTTGCTACGTGTGGAGGCTGAGTAGGGAAGTTTAGAGGGGCAAGTGGAGTGGAAGGGGAGGAGGACATCCTTCCTTTACCGACCGAAAGGACTGCGTCATCCTCTCACCTTCTCTTTCATCCCTCGCGTCCCATCTCGTTCACCCCCCGCCCTGTCCCTCAACCCTCCTCCGCCACAATCATCCCTTCCTTGTGTCCTCGACCCTCTCATTCCCCCCGTACCCTTCCTGTCTCAGGGGTGGAGGTAAATGGGACCCCATCACTTTTTCCTTCTGCTTTCCTCAAGACTATTAATCTCAACGAATTTTCATGCGACACCCTCCCTAATTCTTTCCATTCTTAATATTGTGAAATCTGAAATGCCTAAAAAGGAACTGCAAGTCCGTTTCCCTTTCAGCTTAAGTTAGATGGGCAGTAACGTACAGTGGGGTGAAGTCCATGTAGACGATGAAATACGGTGAGAAATATTCGCAAAGAAAAGCAAGCTAAAGTGGGGAGAGTATACCTCAAAGTCAAATTACTATTTCCAAACGGAGCGCCATTCTATGGAGTAACATCTAAGTATAAGGCAGTTGTGATTAGAAATTACTTGACACTTTTTTACCTATAAAATGGAGGCCAAGGAAATTGCAAATTTTGTGCGCAGAAAATATTCATCTGAAATGAAAAAGCGATGGGAGTGGAGAGGGATTTTAGGAGGATAACATAGCCATCCTAGCATTCGACTTATAACACCAAGCTTATTATTCCCGTTCTTAATTCAGAACAGCTTCAAATTACTCGCCATACATATGAAACAAATACTAGTAAAAGCGACCTCACCTTCTTTTAATAAATACGCAATCACTCTTACATTTAAGGAACATTAAGCGATGACCAGGAGGGAAAATACGCTAGCCGTTCGTATTCTTGGGGGCAATTTCCCCTTTCCTACCTCGATATCCACCTAGGTCTCATTATTTCCTCTAGGTTTTGTAAAAAATTATTAATAATTACGGGTTTCTCCTCTCAATATACCTTGTAAATAGATACTAGGAGGGGTAGTTCGGAATTACCACTTGATTTGGATTTTCTTATTTACATTAGATCGTTTTTTTTTTATTTTGGCAGGGTGACCATTGAAAGGAGAATTCTGTGGCTCATCGAAGAATGGTACTGTAACCTTCATGTAAAACTTTCAGCTTACACTTAAACAGGTTTACAAATTAAAAACAGAGAGCAACCTCCATTAAATATTTAGCTTAGTTTTTTGGATGTGACTAATCTGGAAAAATATCTGCAAGTAATATAATTATTCATGGGGTTATACATGATTTGTTGTTAACTTACTCGGTAGGTCATTCTCGGATTTACCGTTAAGCATCTATTTCTTGCCATGATTTATTTCTTCAACATGATGAACTTCCAATTTTTGTTATTTATAATATTATCTGATGCTCCAATAACTGACATATTATTGCATTCCACACTTATTTTAATTCCATTACTATAATGCGATACCCACATGTGAAGCAGGGTTTCATTCCACGACTTTAGGGTTGCCGGGATAGCAGGTAGCTGTACCTGACAACCGCGGCCAAGAATACCTCTCTTCATGAATACCTCTCTACCTTCTAAGAATACCTCTCAAACAAAATAGGCTCTTATTTTCCATCAGATCTCTCACGCATTAGCCCTCAGTCATCCATTATGACTTTTATATCAGAGCGAAATAAGTTGCATTCCAGGTCACTATGACTGTGTAAAGAAACTACATGATGAGGATACACTTACTGTGTAAGAGTATCCTCATCATCAGCGATGAAAGTCAAATTTTCTTGTACTCACTATGGTACCGAGGAAAATTCACCTCTGGATTACAAATATCAAGAATTTCTGGAGCATTTGAGATATCAGCTTGACATCACTGTGCACTGATTTCTTTTCCTCTCACCGACCAATATATGGAAGACCGTAAAAGAGAAATGTATTCTCGGATGCACCTAGTTATTGATCTCTTCACTATCTGACTTCTTCTCACTAGGTGACATATTTTCACCTCGTAAACTTCAAGGAAAAACACTTCATCCAATCCCACTACCCTTGTTCTCATATTCATCCAACCGCCCGGCAAAAACAACGGTCGTGATACAAGGGTTCCCACAAAGGGCAAACATAATATTGTGTCGGTCGGCCATATGACAGAGACGTGTATTTCACCGTCTCCGCTGCTAAGCTGCTAAGCAAAAGTTGAGCTTCTGCTTGCGACAGCTCGCCCGCTCGACGGAGTAATCCCGCGAGTGGTTACGTGCGATATCTCATCGGCGAGAAGGCGCCGGAGGAGGAGCGGCTCGCTGCAGCACGAGATGAGGACTTCAGGAGTCCTGGCGCCTGACGCTCAAGCACGCCATTGGGTGGCGCCAGAGCTCTCCTCTCGGGTCGAGCCGCTCTTTCAAGATTCAGCCCTCGACGCCGATCGGAGACTCTTTTGGGGGAAAACTTCGCTCCTCTCGCCTCTTCCACCCCCTCCCTTAAAAGTGGTGGGTACCTCGATTCAAAATACGTTTTAAGGCATTCGGATTTTCCCTCGTTACGTCTGCTCGTACAAAGACAAAAAAAAACTTCCCGTTTTCTCAATTTAATGCCATAAAAATATCACTACGTCACAATTTTTTCCACCAAAGCTTGATGCATAGCACGTTGAAAAGAAAAGTGAATAACATTATGTGGTAAATATAGCCCAAAACCACCTATATTTGGGAGAGTAGTCCTTGGATATGAGAGGAAATATGAACATCATATAGTAAATATAGCCCAAAACCACCTATATTTGGGAGAGTAGTCCTTGGATATGAGAGGAAATATGAACATCATATAGTAAATATAGCCAAAAACCACCTATATTTGGGAGAGTAGTTCTTGGATATGAGAGGAAATATGAACATCATATAGTAAATATAGCCCAAAACCACCTATATTTGGGAGAGTAGTCCTTGGATATGAGAGGAAATATGAACATCATATAGTAAATATAGCCAATAACCACCTATATTTGGGAGAGTAGTTCTTGGATATGAGAGGAAATATGAACATTATACAGTAACAATAGCCCAAAACCACCTATATTTGGGAGAGTAGTCCTTGGATATGAGAGGAAATATGAACATCATATAGTAAATATAGCCCAAAACCACCTATATTTGGGAGAGTAGTCCTTGGATATGAGAGGAAATATGAACATCATATAGTAAATATAGCCCAAAACCACCTATATTTGGGAGAGTAGTCCTTGGATATGAGAGGAAATATGAACATCATATAGTAAATATAGCCAAAAACCACCTATATTTGGGAGAGTAGTTCTTGGATATGAGAGGAAATATGAACATTATACAGTAACAATAGCCCAAAACCACCTATATTTGGGAGAGTAGTCCTTGGATATGAGAGGAAATATGAACATCATATAGTAAATATAGCCCAAAACCACCTATATTTGGGAGAGTAGTTCTTGGATATGAGAGGAAATATGAACATCATATAGTAAATATAGCCAAAAACCACCTATATTTGGGAGAGTAGTCCTTGGATATGAGAGGAAATATGAACATCATATAGTAAATATAGCCAAAAACCACCTATATTTGGGAGAGTAGTCCTTGGATATGAGAGGAAATATGAACATCATATAGTAAATATAGCCCAAAACCACCTATATTTGGGAGAGTAGTCCTTGGATATGAGAGGAAATATGAACATCATATAGTAAATATAGCCAAAAACAACCTATATTTGGGAGAGTAGTTCTTGGATATGAGAGGAAATATGAACATTATACAGTAACAATAGCCCAAAACCACCTATATTTGGGAGAGTAGTCCTTGGATATGAGAGGAAATATGAACATCATATAGTAAATATAGCCCAAAACCACCTATATTTGGGAGAGTAGTCCTTGGATATGAGAGGAAATATGAACATCATATAGTAAATATAGCCAAAAACCACCTATATTTGGGAGAGTAGTCCTTGGATATGAGAGGAAATATGAACATCATATAGTAAATATAGCCAAAAACCACCTATATTTGGGAGAGTAGTCCTTGGATATGAGAGGAAATATGAACATCATATAGTAAATATAGCCAAAAACCACCTATATTTGGGAGAGTAGTTCTTGGATATGAGAGGAAATATGAACATCATATAGTAAATATAGCCCAAAACCACCTATATTTGGGAGAGTAGTCCTTGGATATGAGAGGAAATATGAACATCATATAGTAAATATAGCCCAAAACCACCTATATTTGGGAGAGTAGTCCTTGGATATGAGAGGAAATATGAACATCATATAGTAAATATAGCCAAAAACCACCTATATTTGGGAGAGTAGTCCTTGGATATGAGAGGAAATATGAACATCATATAGTAAATATAGCCAAAAACCACCTATATTTGGGAGAGTAGTCCTTGGATATGAGAGGAAATATGAACATTATACAGTAACAATAGCCCAAAACCACCTATATTTGGGAGAGTAGTCCTTGGATATGAGAGGAAATATGAACATCATATAGTAAATATAGCCAAAAACAACCTATATTTGGGAGAGTAGTTCTTGGATATGAGAGGAAATATGAACATTATACAGTAACAATAGCCCAAAACCACCTATATTTGGGAGAGTAGTCCTTGGATATGAGAGGAAATATGAACATCATATAGTAAATATAGCCCAAAACCACCTATATTTGGGAGAGTAGTCCTTGGATATGAGAGGAAATATGAACATCATATAGTAAATATAGCCCAAAACCACCAATATTTGGGAGAGTAGTCCTTGGATATGAGAGGAAATATGAACATCATATAGTAAATATAGCCCAAAACCACCTATATTTGGGAGAGTAGTTCTTGGATATGAGAGGAAATATGAACATCATATAGTAAATATAGCCCAAAACCACCTATATTTGGGAGAGTAGTCCTTGGATATGAGAGGAAATATGAACATCATATAGTAAATATAGCCAAAAACCACCTATATTTGGGAGAGTAGTCCTTGGATATGAGAGGAAATATGAACATCATATAGTAAATATAGCCAAAAACCACCTATATTTGGGAGAGTAGTCCTTGGATATGAGAGGAAATATGAACATCATATAGTAAATATAGCCAAAAACCACCTATATTTGGGAGAGTAGTTCTTGGATATGAGAGGAAATATGAACATCATATAGTAAATATAGCCCAAAACCACCTATATTTGGGAGAGTAGTCCTTGGATATGAGAGGAAATATGAACATCATATAGTAAATATAGCCCAAAACCACCTATATTTGGGAGAGTAGTCCTTGGATATGAGAGGAAATATGAACATCATATAGTAAATATAGCCAAAAACCACCTATATTTGGGAGAGTAGTCCTTGGATATGAGAGGAAATATGAACATCATATAGTAAATATAGCCAAAAACCACCTATATTTGGGAGAGTAGTCCTTGGATATGAGAGGAAATATGAACATTATACAGTAACAATAGCCCAAAACCACCTATATTTGGGAGAGTAGTCCTTGGATATGAGAGGAAATATGAACATCATATAGTAAATATAGCCCAAAACCACCTATATTTGGGAGAGTAGTCCTTGGATATGAGAGGAAATATGAACATCATATAGTAAATATAGCCAAAAACCACCTATATTTGGGAGAGTAGTTCTTGGATATGAGAGGAAATATGAACATTATACAGTAACAATAGCCCAAAACCACCTATATTTGGGAGAGTAGTCCTTGGATATGAGAGGAAATATGAACATCATATAGTAAATATAGCCCAAAACCACCTATATTTGGGAGAGTAGTCCTTGGATATGAGAGGAAATATGAACATCATATAGTAAATATAGCCAAAAACCACCTATATTTGGGAGAGTAGTTCTTGGATATGAGAGGAAATATGAACATCATATAGTAAATATAGCCAAAAACCACCTATATTTGGGAGAGTAGTCCTTGGATATGAGAGGAAATATGAACATCATATAGTAAATATAGCCAAAAACCACCTATATTTGGGAGAGTAGTTCTTGGATATGAGAGGAAATATGAACATTATACAGTAACAATAGCCCAAAACCACCTATATTTGGGAGAGTAGTCCTTGGATATGAGAGGAAATATGAACATCATATAGTAAATATAGCCCAAAACCACCTATATTTGGGAGAGTAGTCCTTGGATATGAGAGGAAATATGAACATCATATAGTAAATATAGCCAAAAACCACCTATATTTGGGAGAGTAGTTCTTGGATATGAGAGGAAATATGAACATTATACAGTAACAATAGCCCAAAACCACCTATATTTGGGAGAGTAGTCCTTGGATATGAGAGGAAATATGAAGCCATAAAGACGATTATGACCTAGAATCATCTTTTGAACTTGAAACTACGTCTTTTTGTGCATGAATCTTTCATAGAACCACATAAATGAGGTGAAGCATAAAACATTCTCTGATTCTTACACGGCCCATTGTCGCGATGGCAGGACCGTCTTGCTCGGACGCTCGGTTCAATTTCGCCGAGCTTTCTCATATTTGTTACAAAGTGGAATCTTTCAATTATAGAGAAAAATCTTGAAATAGTATGATCCCCACAGCTTATTAAAATCACCGACCAAGGTTGCGATGGATCACCTTCATTATCAAGGTTTTCCTTGCCTAAT
The DNA here is from genome assembly GCA_933228895.1 of Platycnemis pennipes. Lineage (NCBI taxonomy): Eukaryota > Metazoa > Arthropoda > Insecta > Odonata > Platycnemididae > Platycnemis > Platycnemis pennipes. The sequence continues at coordinate 116,772,434 of OW121854.1, read as the reverse complement.
ATAATGACGGTGACCGGTCTAAACATTGGCCAGTCGTCTTAATAAACTGCGTGAATCATACTGTTTCAAGTTCATTCTTTATAATATGAAGAATTTTCACAAATTAAGGCCTGAAACAATCTGAGGAATCTTTCTGGCATCGAATATGAAAAACTAGAGCCAATTTTTTTTATAACAGGAGAGTACCGAAAAATCCGAAGCCTGGATAAGTATTTTTACCCGAGGTATCCACCACCCCTTAACATCCAGGGGTAGCTCCTTCCCCTTTTCTTCCGTTCAACCCCCCTGCCCATCACCCATCACTCTCCCCCTCTCGTTCCGTCTCCCATTGACCTCACTCCATCTCACTTACAGAAACGCCGCCCTTCCACCCCCCGGGCGGCAGTTCACCCTCCTCCTCTTCCACACCCTCTCTTCTTCCGTTAAGCCCTACCCCAATCTTTTTTCCCCCAGCCACACCCCCCCCAACAAACTCATCCAATATGGATTCCCTTTCACACGGCGTGCGGCTGTCCTCCCCCCACCCCTACGCTCCTTCCCTTGCCGCACCCCCCCCCCACCCTCTCCTAGTCCATCCCTCCCCTATCTCACACTCACGCACATGGATACGCTCGGCTGAATTCCATCCCCATCCCTCTCCCACTGCTCTTGTTGCGAACTAAGCAGCACACACTCACATCCGAGTACTCCCACCATATCCTCTCATACCACTGCGGTTACTATTACGGAGTACTATTTCCATTCCCATATTAGGTTTTAATTAGACCCATAAAGTATCTTTTTTAAATCTTTTTTTTAAATAGTGAATTTTAGAACAGTATATAAATACTAATCCTATTTTATGCATGATATGTAGTTCATGTTTGGTGAGAATTCACCCCCTGCCACACACCTTAATGGTGGCTTGCAGGTTATTGTGTTGATGCAGATGTAAAGTAACAGTAGAGCAAAGTCAAGATTAGGCTGGCTTTTTACTCGAGCCTGCAAAAAATCTTTTACTCAACAATATCGCTTGAAGTTGAAAATTGAATTGATGAAATTGAAGTCTTCCGCCAATCAGGGAAGCTTTTGATGGAGAGTTTGTAAGTCTATCCCAGGGGTTCCCAACCGGTGGTACGCGTGCCACTGGTGGTACGCGGGAACGTTTCAGGTGGTACGCGTGGGTGATACGAGCGATAGGCTAGGAAGGGCCTCTGTGTGCGCGAGCACGCTAACTTTACTGGTGTTGTTGTGGTGGTTGTTGGTAGCTGCATGTTGGTATGAGTACTTAAAGCTAACCCTACTAACAGAATGTTTTTGCATGTTTGCTTTGCAATTTCTATCTTTTTTAAATAGTGTAGTTCTGACTACTATATTAATACTATTCCTTTTTTATGCATGATATGTAGTGCATGTTTGGTGAGCAATCACCCCCTGCCACACACCCTTGTGGTGGCTTGCAGGGTATTATGTAGATGTAGATGTTTACTCTGCTGCCTGTCTGCCGGGCACTGAGGGCGCAAAAAATCTATGTATATATATATACTGTTGTCTTGAAAAAGAGTTGAAAAAAACCGAAATAAAAGTGCATTCATAATTAAATATGAAGTTTTATCAGCAATTTAATCAAAATAAAACAAGCCACTGGGCACTTTTCCGACAGTAAATACCTATATTTCTAAAAAAACATAGAGGACTGTTGGCACGCTAAAATTTCTAAATATTTCTAGTGGTACGCAGTTACTAAAAGGTCGGGAACCCCTGGTCTACGCAATACCCTGCGAGCCAAAGTGAGTGTGTATGGCAGAGAGAGAAGGATTACCATAACTTTTTAAAGGCAACTAAGAGCTATAATTCTGAGAACAAATGTGAAAAAGATATATTATGACATATCTTGTCAGAGGTAATATTTCACGTATCTCATGACTGCATGTTTAATATTTTCCTCTTCGTGGTAGCAATGTAACTGATTTTTTCACTTAGGTAGTGTTTAATTGGAGTTGTGTTCTTTTCATGCTTGCATGGTAGTAACTACTAATTATAATGCATGGTTGGTGATGGTTCACCCCCTACCCAACACTCTTGCAGAGGTTTGCAGGTTATTCAGCAAATGAAACTGTAGATGAATGCTACGACTTCATGGAGACATGTCAATTGCTACTACTTTGCATTTCATTCATCTAATTTTACCTTTCATACTTCATTTATCTTCAGAATGGCGTATTTCCTACACCTCTACATATTTTCTTTCATTCCCAACCTTACTTACCCGGAATCCTACCTTTCAGAAATTGTGAAGCTCTTCAACAATTGAAGCACACAAAACTAATTGTAAGTTAACTAAGTTAATTTTTTTACAGCTGCTAATTTTCATTTCAATATGAAAAAATTTAAACACCAGGTCTATCGTTTTCGCATAAACGTAGGAAGCATAATGGCTTTTGTCGTCAAAATTAGTTAACTAGCTTTAAGAGAAAAACAAATCCTAAACTAAAGTTGACCAAAAAGTTTAACTACAGTTCACAGTCGAAGTTTGGAAGAAGAAGGGCCAGGATTGAGTCTTGGAAAACATCGGTTACATAAAGTTCATTCTGATCAAGTCCAGAAAAGGTATGTACACGAAAGTAGGTATTGATAAACGCCGGCATCTACGTATATTCAGCAGTTACTAATTTCTGACAAACCACAAATTCTTCGGCTCATAAACTTATGCTATTTAAACTAGTTCATAATGGCAATATTACTAAAATGTAGTCATCATCATCACCGAACATCAATAATTATCATCTGGTCGTTGATGCCTGAAGGGGACTTTGTTGGCATGGCAACGCAAAGGTCGCGGATTCAAATCGCACCTCGGGCATGAATGTAGCGTTTGCCTAAGGATCATGATTAGCAGTAATAGTTTAGACAGTGCAATATAGCCTTAGCTGTTGGAGCACCTCCAAATCTTATTCTACCATTATAAAAACTAATTAGTACTAATATTTGGTTTGAAGCAGACACGGCAATAAAGTATTTTACATGCCTAATTGAAGAATAGCTCATCTACTTCGTTATGTAAACCAGGTCAGTGGAATTGCGTTTTTAATCACACGTCTGCAGTAACTACTTCGCTCTGATGAAACTCGACCTCACTTATTTCCAAAAGGTGATTTCAGACTTTAACAGTGATTTAGCATACCCTCTTGTCTGTATGCGAATAAATCACTTTCACTGAAATTCCACGCAACGGAGGTTCATGCCGTTTGAAGGCAAAAACTGCCCGCTAACGCGTGATTAATGGGAATAATTAGCTACTCCCAAGAGACTTTGGAGGCCTCCATGAAGTGAAAGTCGAGATTACTCGTATTTCAGTTTAAGTATGTATATATTCGTTGAGGAAAAAAGAACAGCATAGCATAGCCAATTACATTATTTCAAGGTTCTAGCTGAGAATTCCCAGCTAGAACCTTGCGCAAGGGAACTTGGGACGATGTGAAAAAGGATTTGTATGGCTATCATTTGATAATATTTCATGAATTTCAGTGCATCATATTTAAAGTTCTGCAATTGATGACATCAGCGATCATATCTATTATATTGACCCATATTCTCCGTCTAAATTGGGCCATTGCCCTGAAAACACCTAAAAGGAACATTGTTAACACACTCCGAGAAAATACACTACAACCAACGACGAACACTTTCAGCCAATTTGTCTCAAGTTATTATATCAAGCCGCGGAATACAGCACTAACACAATAGCATCAGTCTCAACAAATCCCGTGGTCCAAATCAAATTCCTGCCAGAGTGTGTAAAACGTAAGCACTAACGTAAGTTGAAATTCTCCTATCTTGATATGGTACTAAGAAAATACTCAAGAACCATACAGTGCTCAAAGATTGGATAGTAGCAAACGATACCTCCATATTTAAAAGCTGTGACTGGGATGAATAAAGTAACTACAGATCTATTTTCCTCACATCATTCTCATGTAAGGTATTTGAACAAGTAGTCATTAATTCGATCATGGAGATATCGGATAGTCAGAGTTTATTAATAACTTTGATTTCGGAAATGTCTTGCGAGACTCAATTATCTTTATCCATACAAAATATTTTGGCCTCCGCAGAAAATAGCATTTAGATTGATAATATTCTTACACTTTAAAAATGTATTCGATAAAGTTTTCCACAGTATAAATCATTCTTGAAATTAACCTTGCAGAAAGTGGTTACAGATGGTATTATGTATAACACCATTCAAGTAACATCTGGTTTTCCACGGGAAAGCGTATAGGTCCCCTTCTATTTCTTTCATACATCAACTGACTCAATATAGGTACCGTAGTGAGTAATAAACTTAGAATTTTTGCAAACGACGCATCAGTGTACAGGGATATAATAAATGAAGATAATAGGGAAGCACTCACTAAGGATCTAGATGCAATTAAAGTTTGGTGCGATGAATGGCAGTTACGACTTAACCTAAAAACCTGTGTAGATATACATTTTTGGAAAAAGAGTAATTCACTAGAGCGATCCTAAACCATCAGTAAACCAACATTTAATAGCATTAAATGCATAAAGTACCTACTTAGGTGTTAAAATTAATAAAGATTTATGGTGACGAAGACACATTCGGGGCATAAGCAGCCAAGGCGACTGAGAGCTAGGATCTATTAAAAGAGTATTACGGTAATGTAACGAGAAGACTAAAGAGCAGTGTTACCTATCAGACGTTAGGCCCCACCTTGAGTATCTAGTACGTATATGGGGCTCAAATGATTTAGATTTGATCAAAATGAACATCAAAGAGAGGCTAATAAAAATACGATAGGCTCAGCAATTATCGATATTTTTACAATAATTAGCATGGGGTACATTGCCAGGGCGTAAACTTATTCCGTATTTTAAGGAAAAATGTCAAATAACTTAGTAAATTTAAGTCGAGCAGGTTCTCTGAATATGGTACAAATATACTTAAATCACGAGCGTACTCTGATAAGTTATATTATGAAGATAAAATTAGAAAGATAGATAAAAGATACAGAGGTTCAAAAATCCACTTTTTCCGCACACGATTAGGGGTAATTAATAGGTTACAGTGCAGTTAAATGGGAAAATTAAAACTAAAATACGTATTGTAGATTTTGCTACTGAAGAGTAGTATGTAGTGTTTTTTAACATGTGCATGTAAATTTAACTAAGGATATACAGTGTTTCCGTAAGTTGCTATATTTTGAATAGTAAAAGCTGGAAAAACACTTTTTCCATCAGAACAATTATGCATGCCAACCATTTTAAAATTTCAAATCATATAAATACTGTGTTTACTTCATATGCCATATTTACTCCGTTACTTACAGTCTCAATATGTGCATAAAGCCAGTTTGTGTTCGACCACTCTGGTCTTTGACAGTGCTGTCAGGGCTGACAAAGCTGGGCACCTAAGGTCGCAATTACTTTGAGGCCATATAATCACCGCGCGAAGCGTTAATGGTGACGCTCGAGAAATACACGTGATGCTCACTCGAATGCCTTTCATCACTTCATCAGCAAATTGCGCCCATTTCTTCGCATCTGCACGAGAGAGGAAGGCAGTAATGAAAGGTTTTCCGGCATGGAAACACGCATTTCATGCGTGAAGACTGAGGAATTCTACGGGCCTCGCGCGCGCTAGGCCTAAGGCACCCTCTGGAAGACGTATCCATGCTTAAAAGGGAAGGTAAGGAAGATTCAAAACACCCACCCTCTGAACCAAGATCTCTCCCCCACTCCTTGTTCCAACAGAGCCCTCAGTAATTTTCTGCGAAGCAATCCAATGCGATCCTCGGAGGTCTCAATTGCTCCTTCGACCCCTCCTCCCTAAGCTCCTTATGTCGGATGAACTCGAGGGGCGGCTTCGTACATGTGTGGCAGATACGGGAATTCGGCGATGTCTCTCTCTCTCACCGTGAGGGCGGTTTTTCCACCCCCGTGCCCCACCGCCCCTGACACCTTGCCGCTAAGGGCGGGCGGCACCGGGAAGAGTACGCTTGGGGTGTGGGGAAGAACACGGAACCCCCCGTGTTCTTCCCCACACATCCTACAACACGGCCCGGGCTTGACAGGAATTTATCCCCACCCGAGTGGGTCGCCAATCGGATCCCTGGCGAGAGAACAAAGGATTCGGGAAATGAAGTCCCTGAAATTCGACGCAGGGCCAAGTGATGAAGATGAATCATCAGGAGCAGAGCAACAAGCGAAAATGGAACACGTAAGACATAGGCATAAGCTCATTCAAGAATCTACCGCTGCGATCCTTATGTTACAGAATCTACATCCACGTAATACCCTGCTAGTCACCGCGAGGGTGTGTGGCAGGGGGTGAAGATCTCCAAATATGCACTTCTGACATGTAGCTAAGAGCTCAAATGACACTACCTCATGGTCACATACTAGGTCGTTTCAGTTGGCGCAATAGCTTCATTAGCACCCCAATTAAGATGATGTGATGACTGAAGTGAAAGTTGACTTCCCCTCTAAATAGCCTCTTCAATATTCTAAGTTTTGGAATACCTATATTATATCAATGGAATCTCAATAACTTTTTTGGATTCCCTGGGGAGGTAATATTACTTCATAACATATTCCACCCATTGGAATGGAACTGGAAGCTGTTGACTCAATATCACTTTATGCTGAAACCAAAATAAGGCAGTAACTGGGTTTCCTACGACCAGCCCTTTATTTTCTTCCTCTACTATCTTTACGCATTACATCCCAGTTACAAGCGGTTCCTCAGTAGGGAATAAAGCCTAAATTCCTCATCCCACTGCGCTATTAATTCACGAGCTTGTATCGAGAGCATCCTATCACGAAGACTTGCAAAGTTCTTGGTGGCAATATGGATTAGAATAAAAACGGAATAGTGTATTTTACAATCAAGAATCGAGCCAACTATTGAATAGGTTATGCGAAATTAATTCATACACCAAGACTGGTACTCCAATCCTAGTAATAGTGATTGACGAGCTTTTTTAAGCCTATTATAACTACAACGCTATTATTATCAACAATAATTATTCAGGGAAGGGAAGCGAGCTTTTCGGCGATAAAAATATGAAAAGAAACAGTTATAATGTAGGAAACAGATTTCAGAAGCACCTCCAGAACAGTAACCTATGACTAAATAATACGTGAATAAATTGTACGTGAATTTTAGTAACGTCTATTTCAAGAGGCGTTAATTTGAAGCAAAAGACAGATTATAAGTATAAAATAAGGTACCTTTTCCATTTGCATCACCGTTACGGCAGATCAACACGAAGAATTCCCTCTCCTCCAAATATCTATATGATAGCTTGCGTGTTCTTTTAACTTGAGGTTACTAGAATTAAAACAAAAAGCTGTTAGACTTTAGTCCCTCGAGTCACTTAAGGCAAATTAAAATGTGAAACTTTTGAAGTAAATTTTGCGGCTAAATGGAAAAAATAGATAGCAGGTAAAATTAATTATAATGCCCTATATGGCTTCATTTGCATTACTATTTCTGTTAAATTCGGTCTCATCGTATTGTTCCTGATAGAGGTACAACGGTATGATGCTGTGATATCATAATAATTTTTATGAAAGGCTCAAAATCGCATTAGAATGGAAATAAAACATACGAGTTAGGAAATGGAGGGAGAAAAAGAACGTTAGGGATGTAAGGGAGGATTTCTCGACCCTCCAGCCGAAAGCCTGAGACGCGGAAATCCCCTTGGAAGCAGAGGGCTTTTTAATTATTCACGGGGTTTATTCCGAAAACGAAAAAAAAGTCCACAAAGGACACCTCCCACCCTATCGCCACCGTTGACGCCTCCGGCATTACTACAGATTGTTTTGGTACCCACACTAGCGACGCCCTACAACTCATTGGCCCTCGTTCCAGCCTAAATGCATTCCTCTCCACGGAAGCCAACACCTGATCTCCCTCATCCAGTCACATTACCCACGGATCAATTCCCTGTATTACATTGAAAGCAATGGAAAAGCCCACCTGAATAAGAACACGATAATATTACCGTTTGCGTCCCAAATGAATGAAGTTCATCTCTCAAACTACCGTCTCGCCGTTTCTCACACTACGTAAACCTTGAAAGGGCTCGGTAATAGATTCCGGCCATGAATCCAATGAATAGCTTGTCGGAGCTATTTTCCCTTTTTTATGACGTCTATCATTACAGCAGGCCATAATGTAATCAGGTCGGTAACGCACCGGCACGACAGCCTAAATTTCGCGGGTTCTAAACCTCCTAATGTTCACCAGAAGGAGACTTGCCAAAGGATTAGGTTTTGAATTATTTTAAGCCTTATAGTGAAATGTAATATTAGCAGCTGGAGCACGTTGAAACTTGCTACGCAAATCTATTAGCATATTTTGAACACATTTTCCTCCTTTCACGGCACTTGTTTGTCTATTATAATCGAATCTTAATGAGATGTTTACTACTAACGTTACATGCATAGTGTGCGATACGAGAACTGGAGAAATTTTGATTTGGCAGTATAGTACACACTCAACAAGAAATGTGATGCGTTCCATTGTATCACTCTGTACATCACAACGAGCGATATCTTCTTTTCTGTTGCAAGGCGATGTTAAAACGTTAAAACGTGGACGGATGTGGGGACGGTGACAGTTGCTAGGGGAGGGACTAAATGAAACAGAATGTGATCGCAAATACTCGATCGCGTCCTTTTGCTTAATTTTCAAGCTCCGCTGAAACTTTCTGGTGAGGCTGACATGTCCTGCTCCGCTTCAGCTTAACGTTTGCCTAGCAGCTACGGAATAAAGGTCTCCCCTTCAATTAGTTCCCGTCTTTTCCGAGGGAAGGGAGAACATCCCCAATCCCCTTCTTATATCCCCATACCCCGAGGCCACCTTGCCGGGTGACAAACGAAGTTGGTTTACGGAATAATTCTCTCGAAGTTAGCACAAGGGGGGTGGGCTTTGTTTCGCGACTACAGACTACAGGTGCGAGTGTGTGATATTAAACTTTGAACCTCTTAATATTAATTCACTCCATAAATGACGTCGAAAATTCGGTGTTAAGTCGACGCTACTAAGTAAATGAAATGAATCCTAAAATCTGAAGCGATATCGACTCCTCGTCACCAGCTAAAATTATATCTTGTCACACCTGATGCCATATTAATTAGCATTTTCCATACACAAGACAGCATGATAATACAGCAGTTTTCATCAATAGCATAGCATGGCGTTACGTGGAAAAGTAATTAATCGAATACTGCATACGTCCTTGATGCCAAAATTCACCTACGGGTTGTCCGAACAAAAGCCAATCGATTTCACTACTGGAATAGTAAATGCGATCAGATTCCCTAAACCGAGTAAGGATGGAATGGAAGTTTTGTCGGAAGGCAGTGAGGCGTCAGAAATCAGCTGCGCTCTATCCAGAGCCGAAGGTGAACCTAACATAAGACCTCCATGCACCATTTATTGCGAACGAGCCGACAGCAAAGGAAGGTGCCAACATCGAAAACGATGGAAATACTCTTTAGCAAAAACGACTTACAAATTCCATGTTTTACGGTCGCATCCCTTGATCTTTATTCAATATCGTTTTTTATTACTGTTAACAGGAAAATGCGTTGATATTCGTCCTTAAAAGAGAATAAAATGTTCTTTTTCATCAATTTTACTGCTCATCCCAGCATGACTTAGCAAAACGATGGATGGATAAATTTTGTCACGCAGCTCCACTGTCTCTTGCTCCATTTTAGAATAGATGGGCCGTTACCGAAGAGTAAGGAACAGGGAAAGTGTGGAGGACAAACTGCCTTTACCATTAGCCTACCATGAAGGCGCCAAGGAGTCCACCGTTTCACACAACAACCAAAGAACTGCCGAGTACTGAACTCGAAGTGATCTCCTGGAAGCACTGATGAAGAAACAGGTAAATTTGTGTAACTGCCGGGACTCAAACTTGAGACCTCGGGATATGAGGCCAATATTCTATCCTCCACACCAATTCAATCCCATCAGTACTAGCAATGCATCGCATGAAGTAGATTCTTAAGTGATCGTTAATTCTAGACTAATCTTAGTAACATCATATAGCACTTAATCACCGGAAATATCGTTTTCCCTTGATAATGCTCGTTTGCCATATTTGAGTCGGTACGTCGATACATGCCAGGACCAACAAACCCACAAGGATTCCTCCTATCACGATTAAACGAAAGACAACTTGCCTTCCTCCATCCTCACAGGAAGACCTAGGGAGGTATAATGAGCGGAGAAGAGATTTAGTTGGGTAAGCAAGGAAGGAGTGGGTGGGAAGTAGTAGCAAGAGGGAACAGAATGCGTTTAATTTAATCGGGGATTAAAAGAGAAGCTACGATCGGGTAGAAGGAGGAAGGGGACAAGATATGCAAGTGTTAGTACCCAAGGGCGGTTCTGGAACATGGATTGGGGAGAGGGCACGCGTTTGGTGCTAGCGATGGATACGAGCCATCAATCATCCCTTAACGTCAGTGAAATTCACCCCCTCCCTCCGCCTTTTCCAAACCCAAGAAATGAGGATACCATCTCCCCTAAACCCACGCACCCTTTCCCTAATGGCCGGGATCCCCTTGCATCTTTCTTCCTCCACCCCGCCTCTCCTTAACAAAACCAGCCCTCTCAAGGAAACAGGCCCCCTGCCAACCAACCGCAATTTCTCACACCCCCTGTCATTCTCCACACAACAAAGCGTTTGCATACGATGCAATGAAGAAGAGTTAGAGCAGAATTTTTATCAATATTAAGGTTTCCGATGCATCGAGAACTACATGTTGATATAAAAATCGAATATGTCCCTTAATGGCTTATTTTTTGACACCCCCAAGGAGATACGTAAATTCCCCGACGAGAAATGACGATCCAATTCTGAAACTGACAATGGTTATTTTGGAAGCTTGCACATAACACTCTTCGATTCGCTGTTTTGGCTTGATCTAATAATTATTATTTGTATTGTTAATATTTGAACTGATTGGAGTGTTCATATCTACCTCTTGAATGTACCAAAACTCGGTGATATATTCCTTCTATATAAAAAGATAGATTAAGATGAATTTCCAATAGAGTTTTGCGCCCTATTCACAATCGTTTTTAAAAACTGCTCACAAATTAGTATATAGCAAGAGCGAGGCATGAATAACGATAGGAGTGAGTTAAGCTTTCTACCGTGATTTTTTATGCCCTCGTAGAGAAAGCCATCAATTACACCAAGGGAAAGGCTTCAAGAGTTAATATTCCTCAGGTAAAATCAGCACACCACGATTCGGTGTTGTAGAATAACACTTGTGAAACGCAAAATATGTACCTTTCATTTTTTTGCATTCAAGATTCTATTAGACAAGGAAAAAGCAATGTCCAGATATCACCCGAAGGCTGGTAAAAATAAAATAAAAGAAAAGGCATTCCGTAGAACAGACGAGTCCAAAACCAGCAATAAAGCTCAGTAGGAAGAAGCTAGATGACGAGGGCGAATCTGGGAGGTCGAATAACGAGAGATGGGAGTGACGTAAGAATCAAATAGTCATTTCAATAGCCCAGGGAAAGAGGGCACTCTACCAGAAGAAGAATCCACTCCACAGGTACTCGCTAACTTAAGTAACTCCTATATTTTCACTCAATGGTACTAAAAAGAAATGAATTTGCTCTTCCGAACATTGCAGTCAAATACTTGTTTACACGAGAAGCAAATAAATGGAAATTGATTTACTATTTACCTTAACGCGTAAACATCCGATAAGATACTTAGAAGTGCTCATTCTGAAGAACTGCATGTGAATCATCTCTTTAGCTGAAAATTATGACCTTAACAGGGAGTAAATCACATGGATGCTGAAAGCCAAGAAAAAGCTTGGCGTGATAATTTGCTACGTTACTGATCCCTGGAAACTATAAATCGATGGCGAAGTTCCTCAATTTCCCTTAAATTAAGCTATAAGAATAATTTACTTTTTATTGACTTATTTAATCACATTTCAATTCACGCAACTCAGTTTAGAAAACGATATGAATCTACATCCACACGATACCCTGCAAGCCACCGTGAGGGTGTGTAGCAGGGGGAGACTATATGACTATCAAGACTTGTCTTCGCAGAAATATCGTCATCACCATCGGTATTTCAATCCTAAGATTGGTGTACTGCAGCCCACCATTCTGTCCTATTCCGTGTAAAATTCCTCACGTCCGGATATGTTTTCTCTTTCACGTCCTTCTTCATTGTCCTTATAGATATAGATATATCGTATTTCCTGGTAATTTCCTCTCTCGTGCAGTTAAAATAATTTTTTAAGGTCTTAAATGTATTTCCGTATATTTCTCCAACTTTCGAAAAATAAAACTTAAATTATGATTGTGAGCAATATCAAAATAAATACGCTCGATTATGCTAAATTATAGAACAGGTATGGGAAACTTTTGCATCTTACTCCCAAGTCATTGTAGTGGTAACGAATAAAATGAAACGATTTCAAAGTCAACTCCGTCTACAAAATAATTGTATCCCCTTAAGTTACAGGGAGTAAAAAAATGCCCAATTTCTTATTTGTGATTTCAAACTTGGCCATACACCAAAGTGCATGTTTGCTTGGACAAAACTGATTTTACCATTCTAGGATCCACCTCCTTCTCCGGGAAAATGTTATATCTCTGCGTGTAATGAGACTAACGAAATATTACCTTTCTCATTCGCTCTAAACTATTAAATATTTCAAATTGCTTACTTGAGGATATAGGATGCCGACTCTGACTCCCTGTAAGAGGCCTTTTAATCTTTGAAAGAGCAATTTGCTAAAATTGGCGGGCTTCTGAGTAGGAGGGTGGACGGGCGACGAAAGTTTCGGGAAGCCATGACATCTGCCTCAAATATAAACGAGAAAAGGATAAGGAAACAGCTCAACCTAAAGGGAAACTCGGAGCGTATTTCTCTAAGACTCTGATACATTTAAATTTACGATGAGCTTATGAATGAAATTGTAAATCATAACCTGGCTCTCTCAACAACAGAAAAGAGGATCTAGATGGATTGGACATGCCTTGAGGCACAATGAATTAGTTGGAAATATAATAGAAGGGAAGGTCCCGCGAGGGGGACCAATAGATAAGTATTTTGGGCAAATAAAGAAAGACGTGAAAGAGAATGGCTATCAGGACGGGCGGAAATCAACGCTGAATAGGGCAGAATGGAGGGCTGTAGTAAACCAATTCTAAGATTGAAATACTGATACTGATGATATTTTCAAAGGAGACTATAAATTATTCCATGACTTGTAATAATTCTGACAAATTTTAGTTTGGGTTTCCTGTTTGAAATTTTATGGAGCGCTAGTCAAAAATTAAAAATTAATAATTAAAAAGCATTTAAATAATAATTTTCCCTGGACTTCTTTCTCCTTTCATCCGGTTTAGTTGTTTTATCCTGCATAGCCTAGAAACCGACACGCACAGTCGCCACGAATAAATTTCACTCAAGGATTCAAAGCCTCCAAATTTTTGGCGTTTCTGAGACGTTTTCTCCATCGCATTCAATCTTCTCAAAGCAAACCATCTTTCATTTAAGACTCTTTTAACTTTTTCAAGCCAGATGCTTCAGAGGAATCTCATGCAAAAAGGGCGTGTTCAAATACAGAATAGCATCATGCCATTGAGGCTGTCTAAATCTTGAATATGTTAAGGCATCTATAGGGAAGGATTTTAAGCAAATAAGCACTTTATTAGTTTGAAATAAGAGACTGAACTAATTATTTGCATAACCTATTTCGTTTAAGTCAACCTAGAATATTTTGGGCTTGCTCATTTCGATCAGTGTAGAAGACGTGCAGCGGCCAAATAAAGGGGATAGGGAGATTAAGTTTCAACTTCTAATTTCTCACTTTCTCTTTGCCTTGGGAAAAGTATTGGCTTTAACTGCCGTCTACTAAAGATGAATTTACCGTAGTCGTTGACTTTCATTACTCCTAATCTATTATCCACAAGGCTTGTTTATGAAAGTTGCGGCTACACATAAATATCATCAGATATCCGCTCCCTAGGAGAACATATCAGCTCCTTTCTCTCTAAATAATTCGATTCTGTACATGTGTTTCATCTACTTACAAGTGATACTCTTATAGCACATTATTCCTTTATTTTCTGGGATTGAATACGCAAAAATGGGTAAGAATGGGGAGAGCTCTCGGTAAAACGTTCAGAAGGAGTCAGAAGGGATCTCATCTCTGAAGAAAGACTAATGCATTCTGAGGTGTAGACTTGGATGAGGAAGGAGAACTTTGAAATGGAAAGACGAAAGAAGAGAAGTTAGACGTGGTGGTGGGAGAAATGACTTTTTGGAAGGGAATTCTGAGGAGACAGAGTACACATATAAGAGCGGTAACAAGAGAGGCAAAGGAATACTGCCTGCTGGGTCGAGTCAGAAACATTTGGATTGTTGGTGAAAAGGATGTACAAATGGAAAAAAATTTACAGGCATTTCAGGTGCTTTGCAAGATGGAGGGCATTTTCCGACCCCTTTATCGGCAGGATGATAACCCACGTCATGTAAATCGTAAGCATGAGGGTTCGTAGTTTTTACTGCATGGACAGGGGTGTGAGCACAAATGACCATGACCAGGGATTAGGTAAATGGCAGAATTGTCTATTCTAAAGACATAATCAATAAATGCCGATCTGAAGAATGAAACAGAGTAAGACACTGAACAATAATGGGATTTGAAAACAATATTCCGGTTCAGTACCGATCAATCTCCAGAGATTAATCATTTTAACTCTATTCGGCTCGTGTTATGCATTATTTGAAAAGTAGGGGAATAAAATTAAACATCAAAATACAAAGGCATATCTTATCCGTTGATGCCAGGCTGTCTAAATAATGAAATAGCCTCAGTTGATAATTCCCTGTAAGCTGGACATATTAGCTTAAAAAGGATAATGCCGGATTTTCACTCTGACGGCGTCACACACCCCTCGTAAGTTCGGCTTCCTTCGAGATAGTATCTCGGCGAGTACTGAGACCGTCATTCCTCCAACTACTCAGTATTGAACTTCCCAAATGCCGACGCAGCAAACGTTGGAAGGGGAGGAAATGGATGGAGGTGGGGTCGGGGGATGTTTCAGACAGGGACGGAACGAAACTTCTGGAGAGCGGGTGAAGGATCCGTTCCCCCTCCCTACTCATTCTCACCCTCTCCCCCCAGCCCTCCCAAACCATCCCTCATCCATTCGTCCTCCTTTTTCATCTCAAGCATCGTCCCTTCCCAAACATAATCCTCACAAAACATTCTATTCCTGGAACCCCACGTGAAAAACCTTACCCTTACCTCTCCCCAACCCTCCCTCCTCTGCACTCATTCCCTTTTTTATCAGGGAGCACTCCTGGAATTCCCCACTCTCATCTCCCTCCTTCTGTACGCATTTCCTTTCCCTTCCCCTCCATCAGCCTTCCTTTCCAGCCTCACTTCCCCTTTCTTCCCTTTTCGTCTCTTTCCATCACACTCCATCCCTCTTTCTCCTCGCCCGTCTCATTTCTTCCCGCTTCTGTGCAAGATCACTGGGGAGAATGGTGTGGGCTGTAGGAAGCAGAAAACCTCCGTGCCTAGATACCGGTCGATGAGATCCCTTTCGTTTTCCGTATCAACGTCATAAAATATGGAAAGTTTTAGCTCCGGTGCCACACAGCTATTGATTGCACTCTAAGCATTGTGTGCAAGTGACAAAGAATTTAGGGAAGATCCCAATGAAATAAGCAGAGTCCTCTAGACGGCATTCTCAACACTACTACTTAGTTATTTGGCGATCCAGAGGACTCTGAGAAATAAGTACAAGAGCTCATGTCATCTCGTGTCATCTCAGCTTTGTGAACTTTGCGGCATTTAAATTTTAAGAGATTCAATGATAACCTTGGGAATCGCCAAAGAATACGTAAGGAGACTTAGATAGGAAGCTTGGAAGAGGACTTTAAGTAGAGTCCAATAAAGACCAAAGAAATCGGGAGAAAAAGAATGATAAACATAGTCAATTTTTTCTTCACCGCATGGATCAGCAAGACTCGTAGTTTCAGATGCCTGTGGTGTGTGCGCTATGAAGATTATGAGCAAGTTCAGCGTTAGCATGTCAGAAAAGGTCAGCGTAACCTGATTCAGTTGGCAACCCGAAGAGGATATGTTCATCAAATTTGAACGGAGAGGAAAAAAACTTGGTGTTTCATGAAGCAAGACAGGTTCAACATCCTTGAAAATGTGTTTTTCTCTTTAATTGCACACGTAGTTAACTCACTTGGGAGAAAAAATTTGTTAGAAAATAGGATTATTAAATAAAAGCATTGAGTAACTAATAGATCCGCTACCACTCACATAAAAATTAAACTGAGAATGATTCTTCAGAAATTTTCAAATGACTTTTCAAAGAATTGAACACCATTAATCATTGTTTTTGCCGTCAAAAAAGGCTTTCATTCATTTTTGAAGAATTCGAAATAAAGCAGCTGAGTTTTGGCTATAAAATGGTTATATTACGACTAAATAGTTTAAACATTTCTGCTAGGGAAATTATCTGCGAAAATTATTCAACAATTTATGATAAGCTGGAAGTTTAACTCGAATTTTAGAACACTGACTCTTAAACAGCTACTTACAGAAAAATATTTACGATACAGGTCAAAACTAAAGCACGTAATAATGGAATAGATGTGAAAAACAATTTTTTTCTATTCCTCAGCAATACCTTCTTCTGAATCCTTGAGTTCCGGTATATTTTTGATAACATAGATTGGAAGCTAATGCAGGAAATTCTGAAAGGAATGGAGTTTCCTACAATAAACGAAAAATTACCCACAATTTGCCTAAAAATCAAGTGACAGTAGGTACTGAAATCAGGATCCAGCAGTTGAGAAGCCAGAATAAAGAAAGAAGTGAGATAAGCTTGTTAACTATCTCACATTATTTTAATATTCATATCGAGTAGCCATTATTTATATACAAGAGAAGGCTTTAAAAATAAAATATTCACGACGAGAAAATGGCATTCTGCGTTTCGCTGATGACATAGCCGTCATGGCAGAGACAGGAAGAGATTTTAAGGCGAATAACCATGGAAAGGACAATGAACAGATATTAAAAGAAGATAAATAAAAGGAAAACCAAGGTATTGGTATGTATTAGGGGAGAAGACGCCAATATCAGTATAAAACTAGAAAAACAAAGCTTGTGGAGTTGAAATAGCATTGCTAACTGAGAAATCGTGTTACAGGTTATGTACAGGTTATGTACGAAGCCAGCAAGAAGAAGGTAGTCAGTAGAATAGACTTAGTGAATGGGGCATTCTATCAAAAGAAGACTTTGCTTACAGCTACAAATAAAAGAGCGGAAGAAAGGAAGCAAATTATCAGAGCATGCATGTGGAACACGCTGCTTTATGGCAGTGAAACATGGACTATAACAGCATCTGAGAAGTCAAGGTAGGAAGCATTCGAAATGTGATGCTGCAGAGAGTGATTCGGATGAAATGGATCGGCCGAATGACTACTGAAGAAGTCCTAAAAATAGTAGAAGGAAATATAAGTTTGCTGAAAATTTTTAAAAGACGACGGGATGGCCTACTAAAAAAGGCCATAGTAGTAATCGGCCATATCATGGGACATGATGGTATGATGAAAAAAATAGTGGAGGGAAAAGTGAACTGGAAGAAAAGAAAAGGAATACCACGAATGAGATGAATGGAACAAGTTGTGAGGGATGTAAAAGATGGAAATTGTGTTTGTTTTAAATTGTTACCCGATAGGAAAATCGAGGAATGCTGCGTAAAACAAATCTTAGTTCAAAAGTATCAAAATAAACATTATGATTAATATCAAAATAAACATGATTAATATCAATATCAAAACGAAAACTAATGAATATATTACATAAAGTATTGTTGAGTTTTAGGGCGGTGAGCTTGATTTACCAGCCTTCGATGGTTGACGAGGTGGTTCGCGTTACAACGTTGGGTAAAGTTTCTTGAAATACCCGAGTTTTAAGTAAATGTGTCGTAATTTGGTGTAAAAAAGTGTCAAACATCTTAGTCAGAGGAGATTCTACCAGGCGAAAATTCTTGTCGTAGAAGGAAATACAGCCTATGAGATAAGAACGCGCATCTAGAAAATTTTCTTTTTCGGTAATGACCAATAACGGGATGGAATCATTACAAATGTAGTAGTAGTAGTATTGTTAGGTTTAAGGTGCGTCGACGGCCATGGTCATTCGCACCACCATTACAAATGTGGTGTTAAAGAAAAGTAACTAATGGAAAATGAATAGATGGAGTAACTTAAGACATCCTAAAACGGTCAGGAGAGGAAAAAAAATTATGCACATTTTAGAACGTAGACGGGACAATCTTTACGGACAAATACATCTCGAAGCACGATACTGTCACGAATTCAATAGACGTAGAAAAATTGAATGGAAAGAACGCTAAAGAGAACCATGGATTATGGACATGGAGCAAATAGTGAAGGATGCAAAACATAGGGATTACATTCATTGAAAACATAGAGACTATCTCCAGGTTAACTAATAGAAGAATCGAATAGAGAGCAAATTTCATGATCAATTTCCTGCGAAGTTGATGACGATTAATGAAAATCAGAGCAACTGAACTTCGTACATAATTACAGAGAAAGAACTTACCTCCTAACTCCAGCAATATTACAAATATTCCGCCTTTGCACAAAGCGAAGACCACCCTTATATGCCAATCCAAACTTCAGGTGAAAAATTATTGCATTAAAAGGAAGGAAACACGAGTACTTAAACCACATCAAATGTTCTCGCTTGATACTCCCCACAGAACAATTTCCTCTTATTAATCATCCTAAAGAATAAATGTATCGGTGCGCATAAAATGCAGTAAATTTTCTGGGGGCTGTCTTCAACCCTTTGCTCCCATCATCAGACACCACTCCCGCCCCCACCCTTCCCCATATCTCACTCTTATGTGCAAGTTGTCACGGCACCTAATTAATGGCGTTTTATTTCTTCCTCCGGAGCATTCCTGTGTCCTGCTCCCTAGCTGCCCCGCCCCTCATGGGCACAGCATCCTAAAATAGCACGAAGGCCTCTCACCCTCCCTCACGAACAAAGTGCCCGCGCGGAAATTTACGGGCAATTAAGCGTTGGCATGTTTATGAGCATTTTAACGCTATTTTTGAGGAAGCATAGCGATTACCAAACGCGATCCTCGAGGTATTCCATATGATAAATATAGTAAGAAAACTAACGGGAAAGAGCTTTAGAATGTGTACCCGAAGTAGAATTATGGCGGAATAAATTTTTGAAGCCATAAATGATCTGGTATTTTATAAAAAGCGTTCTATGCAGTCCATGAGACTCCAAAACTACTCACGTAAGAAACGAATAATCCCTCATTTGAACTTCAAGCTCGATGCTTTAATAAATGTTTCAGTGCTGTGTGCCCTTATCCCGTAACTAGCGTCGCTCACCAAGGGCAGAAGTAATTGGCAAAAGTACTGTGAAAAAATTAGTTTTCTTTTCCTTTCCTGCAAACAAATAATTCAATGTTGTAATTTACCGTTGATTGCCTTTTAATAATGCATTGCTAGTAATATCTACACAAGATTTCAAATATGTAATGCAGAGTTATAACCTTCAAGTCAAGCCACTTTTCCTAGACACTAACTACTGAAAGCAGAGGAAGGTAAATTTAAATGCTATCCATATGCATTTGTTGTTGGCAATTCAAGAGTTCCCTTTCAGTATGACTAAATTAGTAGTTTCAGATTACAAATCTCAGTAAAAAGGAGCAAAAAAGGAACTATCTCCATTACGGCAAAGGAAGCACCATTTCCTTTACCGTGATTACATCATTTAGGTACTTCTTACCGCCAAACTGACAAGTATCAAGCTGAAAAGGATAAAATATTTTTTTCCGTGATCAATTTCAATCAAATAAATTTTCGCAATCAAACAAATCAATTTCCCATTATACAGCGAGAGAGCATTACTCGCTGCACATTACGTGAATCACTAATGTGCACAACACGGCTAGGTCAAAACCTTCAAGAGTGACTACATATATTGCTAAGTCACAAGAAATAGCTATTAAAGGAGAGACTTTTAAAACTTTTAAGATATTCCCTTACCTCTATATTTGTTTGCAGGCGTATATTTCTATCCGGCAGAATTTAATTCAAAGGAAAAATTCACCATCCTCCGAACAGACAGGGGGAATCATTCCCAACCCCAAATTTAAAGTCCACCGAAAGAGTTTTTACGATAAAGCGGGCTACGCTTTATCTTTTAAACAGCCCTAAAAAGGCAGGCTGGAGTCACACTTCAAGCAACTCTCTGAGAGCGTGGCATGAATTTCAACGGATATGTGAAGGAGCATGTATGCGTGGACGCAAAATTACTACGTTATTATACGTGGACAAAAGACACTAATCCACCAGTGGATGAGGGCTGTAGAAAACTTTTGGACAGCCTTCAACACACGAGCGTGTTGAGTGGCTCCTCGAAAGGAAGAGTGCTTTCCGCGGTTTCCGAAAATTTCCCAATAGCTCTTCAAAGTCGTGGATCAAATTAGGAATTGCTCGATATTAATTGATATCAGTCTATACAAATGTTGTCTGTCATTCTCTATTCGCCAAAATATATCACATGATTGACGCATGGGAAGGCAACGTCATTAATTTTGAAAACTGCAGATGACGTAAATTGAGCATACTCGAGACATTTTCGATGCCATTAAGTAGGTATCTTCTTTTTTATTATTTTTTAAACTGTATAAAGTAAAACTCAGCTATTCGGAGATTTTTTGATATAACTATTCGATTTAGCTTATACCTGACGAATAAATGGCTCTGATACTCAGATAATTACTCTGTAATGTAATAGATGTTTCCCACATTTCACATTTTGAGAATCTTGTACGTGCATTTACAAAGGCATATATGTACACAAGGCGTGCTTGCAAAAAGGCACATAAGAAGGTAAATTTAAATGCTATCCATAGATGAAAGATGATAGTAAGTTTCAAATGTGTCATCTTCAATCGAAACTAAAACAACAACTTCTCGGAAAGGCACAGAACCACGTTATTCAAATTATAAGTCCATGGCCATATATGATCGGCCATCCGGAAAGTTTAGATCCGAAAACAAAAACAGAAGCATTTCCCAGGGATGAGAAAGACAGGTCCTGGCTTATGGAAATTCTAGATGTTTAATAGAAGGATCCATTAAGCGAGCGCTCCATTAAATACGCCTAAAAAATTCTGTGCAGCCTCCAGTGTTTTAAGCCTTTGTCTTAAGGGAAGCCAATGTTTACTGCTCCTCTGATTAATGTCCCTCTGATGCGCTACGCCAGCCATCTTGCGGAGAGAGAAAAAACGAAGGACGCCAGGCTTTCATTGCCCATTGCCATCAGTTTTGATTCGTCCTCTCTCATACCCAAGGTTATATAGTCGTTCCTCCTAGGCAGCAAATAATAGGCGCGTCTAATCGGGGGAGGAGAGGGGGCACTCCGACCTGATTGAAAGAGACGCATTGGGTCAGTAAACAAAAGGACTCATCCATCATCTTCCTCACGGGGAAGAAGACTATAAAACCACGGTTCGAGAGAAGAATGAAGACGAAATATATGTATAAAGAGGACCGGAGGGTGGGACCCACCCTCTCCCAAGTTTCCCCTTTTCTTCCCACCTTTGAATGAAAAAATGAAGCCTTCCGATCTTCTAAAAATCCTCCCCTATTAATGGTGCCCCCCCTACTTCTTCATTACCCTCTTCTCTTCGAACCCTTCTTCACCTTAAAATCCCTCGCCCTTCTTTCCGCTTCCCCGCGGTTGCCAAGGGGATGGCAATGAGGGAGAGGCCGCCGAAGACTCTTTCCCTCGCTCCCTTATTATACACCCCACCGACCAATCAGCAGACTTCCCTTTTTCCCTCCCTTTACGGATTGTTATAGGTAGCTATAAAAAGATTGGCGGAAGGGATCTCCGGAGCGAAATCACAGGACGTACGCCGTGGGAGATTGGAAAGGGCAGCCTCAGGGTCCAGCGTGAGGAGGGGTGAGAGTGTGAGAGGGATGGACTAGTTCCTTGATATTTTCCAAGTATTCAACCGAAGGGAATTTAGAAAGGGATATGCAAACTACAATTTTTTTTACAAATTACAGAATTTTTCCTCCTTTTGCTCCATGCTTAAACCTTCATTCCTTATTTACAATGAATCGATACTTTTCCACGAATATTCTACTGGAACATTTTCTCCTATGATGGAAGGAAAGGGGTGTATCGGGTTGGTGTGGTGGCTAGAGTACCAGTCTCCCATCCCAAGAGCGGATTTTTCAGTGGCAAACCAGTACCTTCTTGATTGCCTAATGGAGGACATTTCAGGTCCAGTGCTCTTTCCGTCGGATGGGACGTTAAGCCGTGGTCCCCTTGGCGCCCCTCTTTAAGAGTAGGCTAATTCCGACGCCGAGTTTCTCTCCACCCTTCCTCCGTTCCCTGAAAACTCCTACAATTACCCAGTTATCCTAAAATGGCGCAAATGACCTCAGCTGTCGGCCGCCTCCCCTGAATAACCAAGGTAAGAAAGATATATGACGGTGCATAGGATCGCGAGGCACGATCCTGAAGATGCTTTCATCAATCACCGTGAGAGTTTGGACAGGAAGAATGCTCACGATGCATTATGCCATCGAAATATTCAATCTCTAAAATGTTTGATAGAAACCCTAAGCAATACGGAGTATATTCTTTACTATTACATCATTAAATTAAGCTAGGAGCATTAAATTCTACGATAGCTCTGTTATTCTATTTGGCCATTCACTGAACCAAACTGAATAGAATACACCTTCCATGTGTCTAGTTTTACCTTCATGATCCAACCTGAAATAGTAGACTGATGTGTAAACATACTTGTAACATCATGCAAAAAAAACATAGGGAAATATAAATTAATACACTAAGAAAAATGTCTGACTAATAAATAATTATTGGATTACTTTGTAGATTTGTGCATGTGATGCGCGAATTAATGTCTACGATGCTTCAATAAAATTATTACATTGAACCTGGTAGCTGAATTTATGCAATGCATGTATGATGATATTTCACCCCATGCCACACACCCTCGCAGTGGCTCGTAAAGTATTGCGTAGATCCAGATACTTTTAATCAGTTTGGGTAGCTTAAACTATCACCCATACAATTTAATGCCATTGGTGCACTGCAGATGCGATTTGGAATTGAAGGACCGCTTCCAATCTTCTTTCTACTTTTAAATGCCTCTTCCTAAAACTTTCCAATATTCACTTGATCGTTCTTCTTCCATCCCTCCATCCTATCTGGAATCTCTAAGCTTATCCTCCTTCTCACTTACCGACAGTTTCCTCTCTCCCCTAACCCTGGCCTTAAATCCCCTTCCCTTAGTATTACCTCCTCCATCCACCTCTTCTGCAGTCTTCCGATTTCGGTGAGGGCGCTATCGCCCCGGAAATGTGTCGAGAAGAGCGACCCACCCATAGAATGGCCATCGCTCCGCATGGCGCGGAGATTTTCTCTTAATTCTCCGAAAAATCCCCTCGGCCGCTCATAATACGACCCTTCCAGAGACACGATTATCACTTCGACCAGGCGATCGGTGAGGAAGATATTTTAGAAAAGAGCCTCGGGTCATCAAGCCCCAAGTTCCACGCATAAAAACTTCGCCATCTCCATCGCTCCAACTTACTGTTTACCGAAAGATTACGTGCGCTGGAGCTTGAAGGATGTCTTTGGAGCACCAAAAGGCGCATGGAAAACCCAACCAAACCATATTTATCTCGTTGAATTCCACGTTTATCTATGCAAAGTTTAAGATTTTATATATATTTCATCTTTTTATTGCAGTTGGAATGGAAAAGTGCGTTTTTTAACGTGTTGAACAATTACGCCGCATACAAAAATTTATTTCTCAAAAGCCAGTGAACTAATGAAATTCCACTTTAGCAAAATGTGAAAAAATATTTTAAACTTTCCTTGTAAGTTTCAGAATTTATTTCTACCCAAATAAAGATACTGGTATCATTTTTATCAGAAGGACAAAAGCTATCTTTTATCCTTAAAATGCTTCATTTTAATCCTTAAATATTCAAATTTTATAATACATTATTGTCAATGACAAAATGTCCTCAACTTTTTTATATGGACTTATATTTCTGTGAGTTACCATGAAACGGGGCAGCTGAATCAAAATCCTGAAACTTGTGAAAAATGTATCAAGTGTTTTTGTTTACATTGTGTTCAAATAATACAAAAAACTGGCACTTTTTGAATTCCAACAGTAGTAAAACACTAAAATACAAATAAAAAATTCATAGAATGCTTCGTTACATCGTGAGTTTTGCATGACTGCAGAGAAAACGTTGATATTTTGGCAGGAAGGTCAATGGTTCCCTTGCACAAACCGAAGAGACATCTCTAGGTATCAAGTAAGAAGGGTACAGGATAGAAATGGTGGAACGATTTCGTAGCAGAGACCACACTTGAGAGGAATGTGGGCATAATACTACAGTCCTAATTTGAAGGATTACGTCCGAAAAATATTTTCTTTTATGAACAGAGAACTTATAGCCTGGGGTTTAAAAAAAAGGCGACAACAAGAGGAAAGTGAAAATTTTGTTAGGAAGAAAAAAACTTCAGTGACATATGGTTCCGAGATCAATATTGTAAAGAAAAAGGATAAAAAAGGGAGGAAGCATTAGAGACGTGGTAAATGACAAAGAAGTTGCAGGGAGAAAAAGAAATCGTATAGAAAACTTTAGCTTTCCACGGGTTACAGTAAGCTTTAATACGACATGTATTGCTACGCTGCAGCATCTTCAGGTATGAGTACAAATAATGCCGCAACCTGAGGAAAGCAAAAGAGCTCTTTACGATATCCTTTTTTCATATGAAATTCCATAAAGTCTCAATCTGAACAATCCACATCAAGTTGCAGGAATGTACACGAAGAAATAATTATGAAAAATGTTGGGAAAAGAGGAAAAATTACTTGAGGAAATAAAGTAAGGAAGTTGGTGAATGACATAAGATCACGACCGATCGCGAAGTGATTCAGATGGTCACTATGGATGAAAGAATGTTCCGAAATCATGGTCGAAAATAAAGAATGGGCATTTTAAACTGGGCTTAGGGAAATAAAAAGATAATCTGCACTTACTTACAGATTACAGGGAAGGATGTTAGCGTAAAGTGAGAGGTATAGAGGCAGGAGAATAACCTAATAAATACTTCACACCCCGGTAGAAAGCCAAATAAAATTTCTCAAGCTGTTGCATAGCATCGCACAATTTATAAAAGCAACACGTTAAATTTCACTGTAGCACTTTACCTTCAATATCACGTGAGCATCAAATACCAGTGCCAATACACGTAAAATTGCTCATTCTAAGCACCACTCAGCGATATTCTTACCGCTTTCCGATACCCTCTCCTTATATCCACCGATGCAAGCGAGGCAAGGGATCCCACCAAGAATATTCCAATCCCTTAATGAGGCTGGGAAAAGTTAGTAGGGAAGAAAATTAAGGTGCCGTGTTCCTGCAAGGGAAAGGTGTGGTCGGGGACGCGGCTTAGCAGATGCTACCGGGGTCTCCTTCATCGGAGTGAAGTAAAGGAAAAGAGGATGAGGAGGCCTTTGGAATTGGGAACTCCTGACTCACTCTTCTTTCTCCTCCACCCCTCGTTCGATCCTTTATCCTCTCCCCTAGAATCTAATTCTCGTCAGTTCAAAAAATATTAAGTAAAAAATATCGAAGTCTCGCCGAAGTTTCCCGTTTGCTGAGCCCTTTGTGCTGGTGAATTCCATGGGGAGGGGGGTTGAAGATCGAGTTTCTGGAAAAGGTTGATCTTCTAGGCACCATTGATTAGTTCCACGAAATATCACGCCAATGCATATTTCGTACGTGCTGGCCCTCAATCAGAGTCTATAAATAAAAATCAGAGAGGAATGACAAAAGAGGTTAAACCAAAAGGCAATTTTGTTTTCTCCACGCAGCTTCAATAGCCCACAAGAACAGATCCCATACAATGTACAACACTTTTGTCTCGTATTTTCTTTCCGCATTTAACACCCATACTTTCATTAAAACATAATCACCTCTGTCTCATTTTCGATAGCAATGACGTCAATGTGGCTTATAATTAGCCAATGACCCATAATATACATTAAGATCATCCTTATCTTAAGTGACTTCCATCCGGTGAGCATTAATGGACAAATTGATGCACGGGTAAGATGGTGACATTCAGCCTGATAAGCAATTGAAAGAAGTTCTTAGTTCTTTAAGTTATGCATACTTGGTATATTATTCAACCCTTGTTATACACCCTCTATGGGGCTTTATGCACTATAGGTAATTATGCACGATCGAATTTACACTGATAGCGTAGTGTACACGTGCAGAGTCCATAATGTCACATCGACGGCTGAAATGTCGAGTTCTTCACGGTATATTGCAATTTTGCATAAGAAAATAGTGATTAATAAGTAAAAATAGTAATCATTATTGATGGTCTGGCAACTGCAGGCACTGACTTCGATATACCTTTGAACAGGCTTGCAAGAGTGCGGTTAATATGAGGTGCTACGGTTAGAACATTTTTTATTTATGTTTATTTCCCTCGACATTAAGCTTCCTATTCAGCGTTAACATATATTCCAATTTCTTAATTTTTGCGATAGGAATAGTATTTTTTTAATCCTAATACGGTCAATCTCTGCTATCTTCTATTCGTTATCTAATCACCCGTAACATGTGGAAGTAATCGAAATATCTCTGCCGTTATAGGAAAACAGAGGGGCTGCGAAATTGCGTATCAAAAAAAATATGATTATCATATTTTCATTATAAATTGCGTCAACGTGTAAAACCCATATATGTACTTGCGTTGTACTAAAAATATGAGGGGAAAATCTACTGAATAGATTTTGAAAACGCTATCTTTGCGCTAACGGAAAATCTTATCATTCTTTGAGGTGAGGTGAGGCGCCTTTATTTGGGATGAGATTGAAACTAAACGGTTCGGTACTTCTACCACTCATCAGTCTTCATTATAAAGCTTAAGAAAATTTAATAAACTATTTGGAAACACTTTATTTCTACGTCAGCAGAAGACGAAGTGTAGAGAATACCGAAAAACGGAAGAATACTAAATGAACATGATTTAAGAACTGTAGCGTGGAAAAAACGTAATAATAACAATAATTATGATGATGTTTTCGTCCTGGTCAAATGCGACATAATATGTCAATAGTATTAACCTTGCCGCTTTACTAGCTTAAAACATTTCAACATATTGCTTCCACGTCAACAAAAACAGAAAGTTATAAACTATTGCAAAACGGAGCAGTACTGGAAGGACGTAAAACTTAGTGACCACGTACTTATTTTGTGGAATGGGTTCGTTTACCATATTTTTATTGCCGAATCTGATAGAGTTTGTAAAATAAAAAGACCCATATTTCGCCGTTTTTTTATCCGTCAATTATTTCTCGAGTGGCGGCGAAAAACTGATGTTTTTAACCATTTCGGAAAAGTGGGCGTGGTGCAACCTCTGTCGTGTAACGACATCGTCCAATCACAACTGAGCCCGCGAAGCTACTTTGCCTCATCGCAATGGGGGGGGGGGGGGGGAGGACACACACAGCTGACTCTGCCAATAGGAGCAGTTGCGACAGTTTCTGTGCGAGCAGACCTACAGAGAACCCCCCTCCACTCCCTTCGCTTCCACGAAAAGCAGTCAAGGACGGGAGGAAAATGACGTCAATGTTATCAAAGCAGATTTTTCGGTGGGCGTCACCTTTTGCTTATTTTAATTTTTGATTTATGAGTGAATGGTTGTGGTTAGAAGATTAATTTTTTCACTAAAATTTTTTTTTTGTTTTCATCTAACGATTTCGTGTACAGAATTGCGATTTCGGTTCCGAGTAAACGCCCCCATTTTTCCATAGCAATAAGAAGAATGAAAATTGTGAATTCCACTGGTTTTATTATTGGTACAAGCGGTTTCAGCCGTTAGGCCATCTTCAGGTACATAAAGTATTATATTACATAATATATTATGTATGTAATATATAGTATTATATATTATACCGGCTGAAACCGGTTGTACCAGTAATAAAACCAGTGGAATTCACAATTTTCATTCTCCTTATTGCTCTGGAAGGACGTGTTTCAAAGAATGTACTGAAGCGAGGAACAAAAGTAAGAATAATTATAATTATAAGGATGTTTTATCCCTGGTGAAGTGCGACATAATAAACTGGAAAAAATAACCCCACTGCTTCGCTGTCAAATGAAGAAGTTTCGGTGCACGCAGTCACCGACTCATCAACCGCTCTCAGTACGATGCATTTTCCACCCTAATTCGCCCATCCGGCCGCGAAGGCAACAAGTCAGTTCAAACCGGTGCGTGCGTGCTTCCCGCCCTCCCCGAAGCACACACTCGGTCCGAGGTCACTGTCGTGGCGCGACTCAGGGACGTGCTTACTGCGCGGCAGCAGCGAGGATGGGCTCTCCGAGGTCGGGACCACGTGACCTCGACACTGCACCACGCCGCACCGGTGCGTAAATGCGGGGAGCCAGCGTAAAACCAGAGGCGACGCAGCGAGGTCAGCCGGCTCGCTTATTGCCTCGCATCCACCCTCACAGGATATGGCCGCGGCGTCACACTCTCTCCCCCTGATCCACATGCAAGGATTACACCGCTAATATAACTTCTCATTTACGCGTAGCAGGACTGCGGCATATGTTATATTGGCCAAACTGGTCGGGAGTTCAGAGACAGAGTGAGGGAGCATAGGAGCTCCTATATAAATGGCAATAGTAACTCGAAAAAAAAACTGACGCGATAATCCCAAGTGACTCGCATCATCACCATAGTCATAAGCTACATCTACATCTACATAATACCCTGCAAGCCACCATAAAGGTGTGTGGCAGAGGGTGAACTCTCACCAAACATGCACTACATATCATGCCTAAAAAAAGGATTAGTACTTGTATAGGTACTGTTCAAAACTACGCTATTCAAAAAAAGATAAAAATAGCAAAAACATGCCGTTAGTTGGGTTAGCTATAAGTCCATATACCAACATGCAGCTACCAATGTTATCCATTGCTACACTCGTACTGGACATATTTACCGTTATTCATATCCCTAAAAGTACGAGGAAAAAATGACATTTTGAATCTGTCAGTTCGGCAATCAATTTCTCCAATTTTGTGATTATGGTCCAGTCTACCATAGTAAGTTGGAGTCCGCACAATATTTTTAACATCATCAGTGAAAATATGGTCTTGGAATTTGTTTAAGAGATTAAGTCTTAATTTCAACCTGCGATCTGACAATGATTCCCAATTTAATTCATTAAATAGACTGGTTACGCTAGTTAGGTTATCATACCTTCCCTTTACAGCTAGCCGCCTTGAGGGCTATGGCTCATAGACTGGTAAATATACCCCGTTGTAATTAGACCAAAGAACGGTCGATAATTTATGCAATT
This sequence comes from Platycnemis pennipes, assembly GCA_933228895.1. NCBI lineage: Eukaryota > Metazoa > Arthropoda > Insecta > Odonata > Platycnemididae > Platycnemis > Platycnemis pennipes. Next base: position 116,742,877 of record OW121854.1, on the reverse strand, counting down.
GCCACCAGTAACGGTTATACACTGGCCCGGGTGGATAGAGTGATTAAAAGCTATACACTTGTTAACTGCACTATCCCCGGATAATAACCCAAGGAAATGATGTTAATTGCCTTTTATCCAAGGTACGGCACACAAACTCGAAAAGCTTATTTCCGAGGAAAAACGTAGAGTGTCATTTTATAATTTAGGCACTATGGGGGAAAATCCTTTTTAACTCAAAAGACAGATACCCAAAAGAAGACCTAAGTGGAGTGTATAAACTGAAGTGCGAGGTCTGCGGCATTTGTTATATTGGCCAAACTGGTCGGAAGTTCAGAGACAGAGTGAGGGAGCATAGGAGCTCCTATATAAGTGGCAATAATAACTCAAAATTTGCAGAACATTTGTGTTGTAACGGTCATTTTAGTAATTTTAAATATGAAGTTTTATACAGTGGCATTGACAAAGGCTATAAGCTGGATTTTTTAGAACAAATTGATATTGTTAACTCTGAAAATGTTTTATGTAATGACCATGCAACCTTCTCCACCCATTCACCTCTCTTAAAAATCATTGCCCCCCCTTCCCACAACCTTCGACCCTCCAGCTAATTTCCTTACTCTGGCTGCGAGTATTCCTCAACAGAACAGCCTTGCAATGACTCACCTTCCATTCCCGTTTCAACCCAACCTAAACCACTCCCCTCCCCAACCTTTTTCTTTCACTTTCATCTCCTCCCCTTTCCACCTTGAACCTATACATGCCTAACCGCCACAGGACCATGTATCTTGAAAATGGCACTGAGTTGCCGAAACCCGGGTCGACTATCATTAAATTAGTGTATAGTATTACCATTTCGTTTTATTATTCATACGCGTAGCAGTCCTTCCAGTAACTTCCGATAGTAGTACACTTGGGTTTCAGGAGCTACAATAGCTGAGATTTTGAAGAAAAAATCCAATAAGATTTTTTCTTCGAAAAAATTTTTCTTCTGTATGTACGCGGATTTTGCTACAGAGTACATCGCTGCCTGAGCTTTTACTACTGAAGTAAACACATCTTCCATGCCCGAGACGGGATTCAAACCCGGAGCTCATGACTTATCAGGACAGCGCGCTACCAATCTGGCTACTGCGATAGGCTTGCTCTGCTTTTTTACAAGCGCCGTTCCCAGCGAACAATCGCAAGAGGCTGGGAGAAACAATTGTGTTCAAAACGCGAGTTTTCTTAAACTGAGAGTCATATTCTGGACGCCAACTAGTCTCGATTTCACTGCTTACGCCCTAAAATCTCCACTTGGAGTCAAATCGGTGTACAGATTCACCCTGGAAGGTTGGTATTACCAGGCTGTATACCGCTTCGAAGCAGATGTTCACATAAATTAATAAAATGAATTATTTTGTTAATTTATATGAATTTAAATTTAAAAAATTAAATTTATTTGAATTTAAATATAATTTAAAATAAATAATTTAAAATAAAAATCAGTTAAATAAATTCATATAAACATGCAGTTCCACCAAATTACGCCTGAAACTGTGCAGTTTGCTTCGAAGCATATCGAGGAGAGTCTGTATGCTCTTTTGAACTCGTAATAGAGATTTTATGATGCCAGAAGTAGAAGTGAGACTGTAGTTGAGATTCTGAATATGGCCCTAAGTATATATATTTCCACTATATCTCGCCTCATTCCATTCTTAGCTAAAATCTGAGAGAAACACGAAAGCAATCTTACACAGTGGGATTCGATCGCGAGACCTTTCGGCTACGAAGCACCACCCAAGCTCACAACGAAAATCTCGAACTAACTTCCGAGCGTATACGTGACGCCTCAAATGGGTTGAAGCTGACCCGTCCCAAGGGAAATAATGAGAAAGCAGGTATTGAATCTTTCATTATCAAGAGGTGACGGAGTATTGAGCGTTGCAGTGAGTTCAGTTTCATTGGAAGGAGGGAACGCAGAAAAAAAAGGAAATGGTGAAGAAGAATTCGTGAGCGAAAGGATCAAGTGCGATATTTGCATCAGGCATCGTTTATCGGGACATCTTCGTCAGTATAGTAGAGGCATTGAAGTCTGATATTGAGACAGGTGAGAAGGCTTAAGAGTAAAATAATACTCTTCGCCGTCGGCTTACGAAACCGCACTGAATAAAAAAACTTTCTCGTTTCACTATTTTCATCTTCCATATTTTGAGCTTATAACTTCACTCCACGCAATCTGAAATTCTATTTGAATTTACCCTCACTAGCTAATTGATCTCACCATCCTTCTAAAGTTTTTCGAGCATCAACACCTCATTTAAACTGTTACAACGCCTTTTTCGGATTGAATAACAGACCCTCACGGGAATCGGGTTGCTGCGGTGGCTAGAGTATTGGCCTCCCATCCCGAGGGCCCGGGTCGATTCCCGGCAGTGGCATATTTTTCAGTGGAAAACCGGTCCCTACTAGTGCCTAGTGGAGGGCATTACAAGTTCAGTTCTCCGTCCGTCGGATGGGACGTTAAGCCGTAGTCCCCTTGGCGCCTTTCGTTAAGAGTAGACAAATGCCGACGCCGGGTTTCTCTCCACCCTTCCTCCGTTCCCTGAAAACTCCTACGATTACCCAAATACCCACCTATGCTAAATGGCGCAAATGACCTCAGCTGTCGGTCGCCTCCCCTAAATAACCAACCAACAGACCCTCCCTTCCTATTACATACAAAGTACTGTACTTGGTAATAATTTCGATAATATTAGAATTAGGTGCTCCAATAACTAAATTGGTGTCCCACACTCTAAATTAATGGTAGGACATGTGACAATTCTGTCTGAGAAGTGTTTCGAACTCATGACCTTTGCCGGCTCGTCAACTGACCTGAATTCCACGCCGGATTGTCATCCATTCTACTCTTATAATAATTACTTCGTTCTTCAAACACAATATCAAGACTCAAGTAAAAATGAGCAACAAACAGAGCATGCCTGGCCAGAGAAAACACGCGCTTCGTTCTCGTCACAGTTACGATGGTTGGAGTTGTAGATACTATTTCGACGGCATACCCACGTCAAGGATTGCCAGCGATGACGAAGGAATGCTTAGGGAACGGCGTGTTCAGAATTGGAATCACTATGAAGAGGCCTTGGACTTCAATGCAGTTGGGCACGTATCCCTCCTTTCGGGTTCACAGAGGCTGCGGCCGGGTGTCGACAAATAGACGCTTCTTTTAAGTGCACTCCAAGGAGCTGACTCAATCAGCGAGCATAGAAACCGCCAATGCTACTCCCAAGTGAAACCTGCGCGCAGCTCGGGAGCGAGGGTGAGGATGGCTGGTGTAAACGTGCGCAGTATCTCCTTCCATTTGGCAAAAGGAAAGAGTGGCCTCCAGGCAACATTACAATATATGAGTCAAAGAATGAAAACATTACTTCATTTGCAACAGCGAATTTGTTCATATAAAGATATAAACTAAGGATTTATCGTGGGGAAGACACATAAGGGAAATATGCGGCCGAGCGAAGAGAAAGCCAGGATTTATAAAAAGAGTGCTTGGGATATGTGATGAGAAGACAAAAGAGCTATTAGAGCTAAGAGATGTTACTTTTCACTAGTTAGGTCCCACCTCGAGTATGCAGCCAGTGTATGGGATCCTAATGAATTAGGGTTGATCAGTGAACTAGACAGTGTGCAGCGTAGAGCAGCTAGGTTCGTTAAAAGGTGTTACGATAGGTTGAGTAGCGTTTCAGAATTAATAAAAGAATTAGGGTGGGAATCATTATCAGAGCGTAAGTTAAGGTACAGATTAAATCTATTAGAGAAATTTCAATCGGATAGCTTTACTGAGGATGTTAGGCACATATTAAAATAACCAGCGTATTATGCTAGATTCGACCAGATAAATAAGATTAGAGAGATAGATTGTCGAACCGATAGATTCAAAATGGTATTTTCCCCTGTACTATAAGAGAACAGAACAGGCAGCATAGGAAAGGGATAGGTAGGGGAAATATTTTAGAGTATTATGTAGTGCATGATGCATGTATTAACCCCTCAAATACTATAGATACTAACAATCTAGTTGCATGAGACACTTTGGTTGCTTGTTTGCATGTTAGTAGTGCATGCTTGGTGATCTTCACCCCCTGCCACACACCCTCGCGGTGGCTTGCAGGGTATCGTGTAGATGTAGATGTAAATGAATCAGTTAATACACGTAATACTTCTGAGAATCATATTTCAGCTAAAATACCATTTCTTTTTCGCCTTAATCCCTTCAGTTACCTTCTTATGTGTTTCGTAACCTTGCATTACCTCTTCCACTCAACGTTGACACCCCCTTTATTTACACTGATAGACGAAGTATCTCCAATAGCATGTTTATTGCGTTTTTAATTGTCTTTCTCTTCACCGAATATACTACAAACCTTTTTACCCACACCTGCATTCCAAAAGTCATCAACGCTCGTCCTCATTCGGAAAATAATCATGTTATGGGTCCTACCTCCGTGATGGTAACTCAAAGAAGTAGGTATGAAATTACAATCATTTTACATTTGGTTTCGGTCACGATTAAAATCATCGAAAAATTACATGATGATGAATATAACAGTTTAACCTTAAGGTGGTTGAGTAAGCCACTTGACATTGAAAATCCAAAATAAGATGGGGAATTTAGCACTAGTCACTGACATAGAAATATAAATACAGAAAATGTTGACACGTATATCACTTATCCGAGTATGAAAGCCGACGAAACTTGCGACATTGAGTGGAATTTTAACATAATAGAGAAATAAGACGTGCTATTTTCCACAGATAAAATGTACCTCTGATCCGGGTTTCAATGTTGATACATACATCTTCAGGTGTAGGAAGAGTAGTTACAAATTGTTACAGATAAATTGTTGGGCCAAGCTACACAAGCCACACGATATATCTTCATCTTCAGTAAATTTTATCTTGAGGAAAACTGCATGTGTTATTTTTTCATTCGATCAAATTATAATAATATATTAATGGCAAAAAGATAAAATCGAACGGTGGTCTGAAAATATAAAATCTGCAAATGACACTGCAGACAGACGTATTTCTACCCCCACGCCACACCAGGAGGAAGGGAGTAGCGACAAATTATGAGAAAAAAACTGCCGGGCCGTGCTATACAAGACTTCATTTTCACCCTCACACAACACATTGCTATAACGCGAAGGTTTATTTTTTAAATATCCAAACACATCATACTATTGTAGGATATTGTATGTGTGATATTGATAGTATGTGAACATCATAGGGTGCTTTCCAATCATCGACGCAAGTCGACACAAGTCAACTTGTGTCGCGTGTAGTGCTTTCCAATCATGTTGTGTCGCTGGTGTGTCAAACGCGAGTCGACACACGGTGACACACCGGTAATGGTGAGTTACTGAAAAAAGAAGGAAGGACGGCGCAAGCTCTAAATCACAATACGTCTGCAAGAGGCATATTGGAAATAACCGATAAATCAGAACAAATGTTTAAGTTAAGTATTTTCCTAATTAATCATCCTACAACTAATTTTTTTGTTCATTGGTAACGATTTTGCTATAGCAAGATTTGCACTGCTAACAATAAGTCAAATAGAAGGAAGCTCCTGATTTCCTTCCCACAAAAACGCACCAATCACGAGTCTCCGTGGAAGTCCTTAGCGCATCAGCTACTGCGCATCTGAAACTTGCTTTCCATTCGTGAAGACACAAGTCGACTTGAGTTTCCGCGAGTTAACTCAAGACGACGCATGAGTCGCTTGAATGGAAAGCACCCATACTATTCACAAAAGGTTATTCTCCTTCCTTTCTTCGTTGTTTCCAGCTAAAGTCATTTTCAAAACTGGTGACTTATCACACGTGCCTTGAGGGTGGCATGTACGAATACTAGTAGGGACTTTCAGTGCTGCGCGACCATCAACTTCAGGTGCAGGGAATTTGGACACGAATGTTAGCATTGCGGGTAGCGGAACTGCAAGGATCAATCTATCGCAGCAAGCTGTTTTGCAGTATAACATATCCACGGAGTGACTGAATTTACTCATATCCGACTAGAATAGCTCAAGGAGCATACAGCTACAGCCAAAATACATTATTTGTGTGCATAAAAAGAAATTTAAGATGAAAAACAATAGAATACAGCATTTGTCTAAACAAAGTGCTTTCAAGTTGATTTTCCATTCTTTGACTCATCAATGGGCGCAAATAAATATAAATTGACAAGAAACTGAGCCGTAAGGCACGTTATTTTTACATGATTGTCCGAAAAATTCTTGATTTCATCTTTGGACAGTCCTGGGTATTGATATCAGCTTTCTGAAAGAGAGAGGAGACATCTCAACCGTAGCGATTATTAATGAGATTGAAACGGAACAGGGACTAAGATTTTACTCGCAGCCATTGAATTTTTTACTTTTAAAGATTCAATCAAAGGTATCATTTATGCATTTGCGGATAGCTCATTGTTGTTTAAAGTTCCCTTTTTCCAGTTACTTATGAATAAAACTTAATAAATAATAGGCTTTTTCATCTAAATCAGGCAGATTTTGCGAAATTATGTCTGATGAACATCAGAAATTTTTTTAAATAGTTCGAATGCGAAATCAGTAGCCCTATGGTAATTTCAATAATAATATTTAATTTTAAGCATAGAATCTGGCCAAAATGAAGTGATGAACATTGGAACCCTGCTGCGTCAAGGCTATGCGCAGAACTTCTTATTTGCTCACGTTCCTACCTATCTCCAGACATTTTTCATGCATTCCTGATAAGAAGAGTGCTCTTGACACTTACGACTGGGGTCTGAATAAAAAAAGAAAAACAGGTCAGTTGAGTTCATCTACGAGGAGGGGAAACGATAAGGCAGAGAGAAGACGCAGCAGATTGGTAAAGCACAGAGCAGGCGGAAGGAGACGATGAGAGGAGTCTGAGTATACTGAAGGCGGTGGGAGAAGGGTTTATGCTGGGCAATGGGGAAGATGAAGTAAAACAATGGTTTCTTGGTACTTTGGTTGGAATGAAGAAAGATACATCATCATCAGTATTTCAATCCTAGGATTGGTTTACTGCATCCCTCCATTCTGCCCTATTCAGTGTTAATTTCCTCACGTCCTGGTATGCTTCTCTTTCATGTCTTACTTTATTTGTCCTATATACATAAGAGAGAAAGATACATAAGTATCATAAAGAGTTGAAGAAGAGACAAGCCAATTTATAGTATGTGGTTGTGTATATCGCCACAACAAATCCTAATTTAATTGGTAGAATCGATGAAACAACTTCGGCCGTCACCTTGTGGAATTTTTCCATGATTGAAAATAAGAATGAACTTTGTAATGTCTTACTCGTCTAACTCAAGTCTTACACGTCCAAGATAAAGGTTTTAAACTTGACTTTTTAGAGAAATATGAAATTGTAGAACGACGGTGCTCACCCGATATTTTACTTTTAAACGATTTGACGGATTTTAAATGTTCCCCGTTGACCACTTGCTCTGGTAAACCCCATTATTCACCACAATGTGAACATTTGACATAACCTCCAATATATTCTTCTTACCCCTGTGATGTAGCCCCATGCCTCACTCCCTTTCCATGTTAACCTCCACCCCCCCACCAGTGCACTATTTAAGGCCTTCCCTTGCTCAAAAATTTTAGTCCCTGATGATGACACGTGAGTGTTGAAACCGGTTGGTTAATAAAAAACGTGTGGAAAATTACAAAGTTCATTCTTATTTTCAATAATTGGTAGAAGACTCAAGAAAATTAACGGTCCACAGAGAGAGATACTACAGTAGCATCATTGAGTAGTAGTAGGAGAACAGAGTGGATTTGGTTGGTTATTTAGGGGAGGCGACCGACAGCTGAGGTCATTTGCGCCATTTAGGATAGGTGGGTAACTGGGTAATGGTAGGAGTTTTCAGGGAATGGAGGAAGAGTGGAGAGAAACCCGGCGTCGGCATTAGCCTACTCTTAACGAAAGGCGTCAAGAGGACGGCTTAACGTCTAATCCGACGGATGGAGTACTGAACTTGAAATACCCTCCACGAGGCACTCAAGTGGGGACCAGTTTTCCACTGAAAAATCCGCCACTGCCGGGAATCGAACCCGGGCCCTCGGGATGGGAGGCTAGTACTCTAGCCACCACACCAACCCGATCCCCAGCATCATTGAGGGCCCTCTAAGATTTAATTTCAGCAATTCCCGTGAAATTTCTACGAAGCATTCCCTAAAGAAGGCATGGACCCGCCTACTGCGTTCCGTTCCTCTTCAATGTCTCCGTGTCTTCCTCGCGAATGCAAACGTCCTTCCACCTGCCTCATTCAATTCCATGTCCGTATCGCAGCCCCCACGTCCCACATACCCACCCCCGTATCGCCAATCTCTCATCCGCCCCTTTCCAATTCCATTCGGTTTCCAATACCCCACTCCCCTTCCTTCCGGGTGCCGGCGGATAAGGGGATTGGATCCGCGCATGCATTTCCTCGTTCACACTCTGCCGGCGATCATTCCCATCAGGCGTGCCCCTTCCGACCAAATGATACGAGCAGTGAGCATTTTCTGTGGTGCTCACTGCTCGTATGTGGTGCTCACATAGGCGCCGCTGTTGCGGGCTACGCTCATAGAGCACCTCAAAGGTCAACAGGAAATGCAACACATCGCTCTGCGATTCTCATGCATATGATATTTTCTCTACACACAACGTTACTGAGTGCACTACTCAATCCACGTACGGATTGTTATTTGAAGTGCATCATCTGGATAGATAGGTGAAGAAGCAGCGAGAGTAATTCAAGTGAAATTCGATACTGGCCTCTAGTTCCTCAAATTTCTCTGCTTATTAAACTAATCACGTTTCCCCATACTAGGGTAGTTTTGAAGTAGGAATAAAAGAAATGGAAAGGGGAACTTTAGTATCGGGGTATTCAGAATAAAAAGCAAATAATTTTTGTGAATAAGACAAATCATTCGAAGCAAACATGATCTTAACAAAACAGGGGACATAGGCGCTAAAATGTGTCGGTGATTCACGCACTACACCGGAGGTTGGACGAATATATTAACTAATATCATTTTCAGGCTTTAAATTGTGGAGAGGTATAGTACGCTCAAATATCCCATCATCCTTTTTCCAAAACAAATCATTGTTTTCTTAGAAGTGTATTTACCAAACGGACATCCCTTAAAAGAGAATTTACATTCAATAAACCCATGTCGCTGCTCCTAGGAGCAAAAGATATAGAGTTTACTTTCTTATAGACAATTTCAAGCTATGAGACAGTTCTTGGTCTATCTTACCTCGGTGAAAAACCTTTTGTCATATTTATCACCTAACACCTATGCATATGCCCATCGCATTGCCATACCTGCTTTACCTCATTTCATTCGACATCTCTCTTCTTTTCCTATCTCTTACCTATCAATCAAACCTTATTGTGCATTGCCATTCAAAATATTCTCCATTTCGCTTCTGATTCCTCCAAATTTTCGCCGGAAATGTATTTTCCTCGGCAATTACTAAGTATTCAAAAACCTAACCATGCTAAATCCGTAACCACAAAACCCTGTTTAAGTTCCAATAAATTTGACTCAATGTGGTTATAAATGTCTAGCAGCATAAAGAGCATACTACTCCTTCTCCGACAGCCTCATTTTGGACATGCCATTCTCATTTTTATGTCCTAGTGTATAGTTTGATCTTCACACAAAATTATATTTAGATACGTGTCACTGATTCGTTCACGCTCTTTCCCTCTTTCTTGGGGTCCGTTCAAACACGTTCACTCGTGAGGCAGAGGATGGAGTGTGGCATGAAAGCATAGCGATACGTTGGCCATAGAATGAAAATACAGAAACGCTTGACGTCAAGTGATAGATACGAGATGGAAACTCGATATGCATGAAAATGGGATTGCGGTTTTCGATATAGGAAAGCTATATATGTGAGATGTCGATCTCATAGAAGACTTTATAAAGATACCTCAGGGGCTTGGAAGGAAATATTCTACGCTCCCATTGCATTTCAAATTGCATTTCAAATCCCGAATGATTCCCATATCTCGAAATTCTGGCTTCTTCCATCTTTGAAATTTTGCAAATATCAAAACCGGTCAATTTTTTTATTCAGTCGAAGATAATTTTTTAATTCGTATTAAACATCAGTTTTCATGGAATATATCAATGCAATATTAACCATCATTAAATTACTTTCATATAGGTTTCATTATATTTACGCTTTGATATATTCCTTCTCTAAAAATTTAATATTTCAACACTAAACTTCAGGAAAATAACTGGATCATTTCCATAGATTTTTATTGCTGAAAAAATGGAATAGATTTAACTTCAATTGGTGGCGTAGCCAATGAATCGGGGTGAAGTACGGAATTCATGCAGGTAGCACAAAAATCATAAGCAATACCTACTTTCCTAAAAGCATATGTAATACCTTTCTTATGATTTGAGAGAGATTTTGGTATTTCTTTATGCAGATTCTAGAGGACCTAAACTTAAAAAAAAATTCTCCCTTCTCCCTTTTTAGGGCGACCTGCCTTTTCCATCTCGATCAATTCGCCTCTCTGCATTCCTTCTCCCTCCACGGTAAGGAGGTGATTCCCTTGCATACCTCTCATCCCTTCTGCCCCTGCGATCGTCTCAATAGAGACCTCTCTCCCACCCCCCTTCCTTGCGAGAGTCCTTTCTTCTCCTGCTTACTTCCTATCCCCCTTCCTCCGTCATTCCATTCGCGCTCTCCTTTCATCCCTACACTCCCCTTCCCCTTCCTCAACTTCTATTCATTTCCTTCCTCCACATCGGCGTTCGTCGTCGGTGCAGATTGGAATCCGTGCCGATCGCTTCAATGATAAGGATGAAAGGTAGGCGTGGGAGGTGGGTGGGTGAAATGTGAAGTGAAAAATATCTCGGACACCGATACCAAATATAGATTCTGTGACAAGAATTTTGTAAAAGAGGACCCTGGGTCATTTTAAGAATAAGTAATGGGGAGTGCACTACGAGTTGGCATGTGAATAATGGGAATGCTCGTTCATGAAGGAGAATAGAGAGTGAAGTGTGATAAATTGTTTCTCAAGTGCTATCCAATTACTTGCCAATTTATCTCAAAAGATTTTTTCCAATGTTATAGCCAATATAGCTACATATCACTATATAAGCCAAATATAACTATAGCTAATGCTATAACATTGAATAAATTCCAGGAAAAACATCCATACAATGCAATCCTAGGAGTTTGGCTCCATTAAATTAACGACCTACGGTTATATACTCAGGAACAAAAGTTTACACCTACCTTGATGACCGATCCAGATTCACTTTCAACATGCTATTTAGGGCCAGTCAAATGTAAAAAGATCAGTGGTTGCCAGACGACGGGAATTCTGCGAAAGTTGGATATAAATGAAAATAAAACTTCGTATTCGAGCTATTTTCACCTAGTGAAGCAGCGATAAATGGAGTTTAGGGGTCCTGATAAGTTAACCGCGGTGTTTAGAGATAGCTGCCATTAGCCGTTAAAAACCTCGTCATGATCGGTCCCAATAAATTTGGTCTCAGTCAAAAGAACATAACAACAGTACATTGTAATAAATGCATTCTAATGATCTGAACCTAAAAACTTCTCTTTTCTCCCACTTTTCTTAGAACTTACTCGTTACTCATTCGGTCAATCCATTTATTCTTCATCATTTTTCTGTAGCACCGCATTTCCAATGCTCCAGTTGCAAGTTCTAATTATATACTTTCTTACTTCCAAGTATGTATTTCCAGTTGCATGCAAATAAAATCTTATTTTGATAAAATGCACTCTTTGCCCGAACTATAGTTCAGAATATAGTATGCTATTTTTTTCTCGTTCCGTCCATTGTTGTTTACTTCTATTCCCAGGTAACATTAGGTACTCTTTCACCTCCTTATGTTTTTGTTTTCCAAGTTTAACGTTGGTCCTGGCCTCTTCTCTCCTGCTGCACACCAATATCTTAGTTTCCTATTGATCTTCAGCTGATATCCGGCCGTTTTCCTTTCCATGGTTATTATAATCTTATTCAGATCCCTCTCTGTCTCTGCCATAAGTGCTGTCATCAGCGAATCACAGCATGCTAATTTCTTCTCCGTGGATATTCACACCAGAAGACTTCTCTTTGATTTCATTGATGACTTTCTCAAAGTAAGCATTAAAAATTACGGGAGACAGTGTTCCTTGTCCCACACTTTCTTTGTTGTTACTTCTCCATAGCTTTGTCCAAGTTTCAAGTTTAATCACAGCGACTTGGCTTTGAATAAACTGTGAATAATTCTTCTTTAGTTGTAAGACACCCCGATTCCTATATTATTTCTAGTATTAAATTACAAAGCACGTTGTCAATAGCCTTCTTCAGATCAACAAACTCAATGAACATCGGTTTGTTCTTCCCCATTCTATGTTCAATGAGCAGCCTAAGGGAGAATATTACTTCTCTAGTACATTCGCTTTCCCCGAATTCGAATTGGTCTTCACCTATGAACTCTTCTGCTTTTCTTTTGATCCTTATGTAGATCAATATCTTCGATGCATATGTCGTTAGGCTGATCGTCCTAAATTATTCAGTTTACCGCTCTCTCCTTTTTGGGAATACGAATGATAATGTTTTTCTCTAAGTCCGTGGGTATCTCCTCTCTTGAGTTCGCATGGTTTTGCAATGATTGGTTGATGTCTTCTCTTCTGCATTTTAGCAATTTTTAGCATGTACAGAGATATTTTAACAGCAAGTGTGCTAGCTAAGTGAGCATCATACATATGGCTAAAAGAAGGATCAAAAGATAAGGGAAAGAAAAGGGGTTAAATGATGAGAAATGAGATGGATAAATGAAAAATTTACGACGAGAGATGACTGACGAATGAATGAAATATTCCGACTTTTATCATTTCCGATCTTCAGTTAAAATAATAGGTTGGCCAAACTTGAGCTGAGAACTTTCTTGCAGGTTTAATCCATTTGGCCAAGTTAAATTCTATATTCCCTCAGATATATCATAAGTCGTCTTTATACCAACGTAAAAATGCATGAATATAAATCATAAAGCAATTGAATTATCATAAGGAAAAAATGTAATTTATCTTACACAAATAAAGTGAAATTTAAAGAGAAAGCGTAAAAAATGAATTTCGCCACTACCGCTGGTCTCTTTCTCTCCGTGCTCTTTCGTCTAACTGCGAATATGCCGCGATAACACTGTGAAATATGAAGAGTTCACATAAGCACGACACTTCCTCCTTTGTATATAACATCCATAATAATTCCCCCACCGGATGGATGACTGTGCCAATACATGCATTAATGCAGTCGGAATAAATCATAGAAGCCTCCTTGCATTCACATAACCTACCGATTTATTCTCTTTCCCTCACCCGCAATCCATTCTATCTGAACGTTCGACCCTCGCGCGGATATCCAAAAAAAATAACGGAAAAGAAAAGAAGGAAATTTCCCTCAGGGTCCCTCCCTATCCACTCTCCCACGCATCCCTGGCCAATCCCCATTCCACGTAAACCCACAAAACGTACCCTTTCATATCTCCCAACCATCTGAAAATGCACATACCGATTCTTCCTCACCCCACCACCCCTTCAACCCTCCCTTTCTCCGTTAAGGGTCTCCACAAACCCTAGCACGCATCCCCTCGATATCCCCGATCCGAAGCCGGGCCCTCACCCACCCTACACCCACATACCCCCACCGAAATAGGGACCCTTATCTCTCTCTCCACTCTTGGACACGCAAAACCATTCCCTCGGGCGGAACCACGCATTCGAAAAGTCCGCGTCGCATCGCTCCGACGGCCGCCGCATAACCACTCCCCCTATCGCCGCTCCCATCTCTTTTTTCCGCTCTCCGCAAATCCCCGCTTCGAAGACACACACATTCAGCAAATCTATCCGTTCGGCAAAACCATTCAATCCGGGGACGGACCTCTAAAGGGAGAGAAGAAGGCCGCTGCTGTCCGACGTCAACCGCTATCGGTTCGAGAGCTTCCGTAACGCAAACGTCAAGTGAACGAGCACAAACATAGGATCTTGAAGCTGGAATATGAAAGCTCAAAATTGCCGTCACCAGTTGTCACCTTTAGAGTTGCACGCGGGTTAGGACGAGAAGCGAAGTGCGGAGCTAAATAGCGAGCAGAACAGAAAGATTGAACAGCGTTGTCTCTGAAATACGTCTGAGGTATTAAGGACGTCTCATAGGTGCATTGGTTGAAAGCACGTTTCACGATACCCATTTCACTCTGATTAACAAAAGCGTAACAATTTTACAGCGGAGTGAATCTTTTATCTGGCGCCATCGATATGAAATACAAACCTTAGGGGTGCATCATAAAGCCAAACATGTTTTGAATAAAAACAGTGACTTAGCATATTGATGGCATACTGAGGTGGCTATTAATACTGAAAGCTCATAGAATCGGCTAATAGAATAAAACATTAAATTGTTCTGCCCTGGGCCTCATTTATTTACTGAATATCAAACACAGAATTTGGTTTGGCTAAAAAATATGATAAAGCGCAATATGACCATTAAATTCTTCCGCATGGATTAAAGCTTATGCACCGATACACGAAAGGAAATAATTTTATGCCTTTAAACACAATATTGAGAAAATTGTATTGAGCTATTGTAATAATTCTGAACAGAGAAAAGGACATAATAATCTTTAAATACGTTTAAGGAACCTGTGTATTTTGAAGTTTTGGCCGGCGTTCCATAGTTAAAAGGCAGTGATTAGGAATGATTTTGATTCACATTACACCGGGGTCCGGAAAAAATATGAGAAGAATCAGTAGGGGACATCTTATAGGCAATTAAAGGGCTATATTCGGATAAGTGGAAGATATATTTTGGAATTTCACACCGGAATAATCTAAAAAGAAATACTACCAAGAAGTACATCTCTCTGTCAAGTTTGAGGTAGCCTAAAGTTTCAATTCTTCAACTCATATAAAAACAAAAACTTCTCACAGAAATATTATCTCCGATTAAAAGGTGGAATTCACATTTGTTCATCGATAATACTCGCGTTATCCATAGAAATAAAAGCTGATTTAACGGAAAATATATTGCGATTTAAAAAATGTAAAACGAAGAAAAGCACAAGTTACCGATGATAGTTACTTTCGTTTTGCATGCATATCGCCATAGAGTATGCATAGAAGTAGTAAAGTCTATACTTAATCTATGGTATAAGAACTATTTTTTTCCAAACTAGGCAAATCTTTGTGTGAATCAACATAAAATGTATAGAGAACATTCATTCATTCATCGCATAATTTTCTATTTTAAGAGTTCGTAGTGTCTCCGAAATGAGGACTAAACTTCTTGGTGAAATTCCAGTAATTTCAAGAGTATCAGCTTCACTCAAATATATGATTAAACATTTAACCGCAAAGGATATTGCATACGAATGAGAAATACTATGATTGAAAAATACCTACAAATCTTGCACCTTCTTGACACTAATGGTATCGCCGCTCTGAAGTAAAACACACAGCTCTCTCTCACACACAGCACACTCACTCTCTCTCTCTCTCTCTTGAGTTATTCCTCTTCCGCTGCCTTCTATTCAATTATCGCGTTCTGCTCCAGAGCATCAGCTTCCACGGCGTTATCTATACCGACCGCCTGAGCAGTCTCTCCCTGAAAAACACTCCCGAAGTCTTCACCCGATGCCCATTCCAAGAATCGCCCTCCCCATATTTGTTCCCTTCCAAACACCCAGGGCAAAGGGTACGCATTATAAATACGGCAGCGAGCCATCCCTTATTTTTTCCGATTTATTTGTGCATGATATAATTGAGGGTTCGATGGTAAGGGGATGGAGCGAGAACTCATGAGTGCTTCCCACCCCCTCCTCCCTATCTCCTTCGCCCCCTGAACCCTCTCTTCCCCAATGTGGTGGGTGGGAGTCGGGGAGGGAACGCGGGCAACGGTCGCGGAAGAATGGTTCCGGACCAGTCACATCGCATTTCAATACCTGTTTGCTCGAATTTGTGTTCTCCCGGGAGATAAATCGGGCAGCGTCGGAGTTTCCTCCCGGTAATGATGATTTACGGCGAATCGGCGATTATTTTTGGACTACGGGGGAGGGAGATAAGCGGGAGAAAGGCCTTTTCCACTTCTCCAGTAGGCGCACATGTGTCCAAAAGAGAGGAAGAGCATGAGGCTGAGTGTACGGTTCCTCATTCGACATAAAAACTATCACTCTGGGAGACACCTAGGACCCCCAAATCTGGATGTGATGTTACAGTGCTGAAATGAAATTGCACCAAAATAAATTTTATTTTTTCCGATGAAATGAAATTTAAATGATGACATGGTATCATGAAATGGGCTAGAAAGAACTTTAAGGAAGATTCGCGTTAATACGGATAGAAATTGGCGAGATATGACTTGGACGTCAATAAAAAGAAAATCAAGGTAAGTGTTATAGGAAATAGCAACGTTAAAACTTGGAAATTGAAAGTATAAAAAAGTGAACTAGTAGGTATACAGGTAGGTACTGTTTAGGAAGCTGATTGGCGGAGGATGAAGCAAGAAGAAATTAGCCATGAGAATAGCCCAGGCGAGGAGATTATATTACCATAAAAATAATCAACTCACAGCTGGAAAAAAACAATAATAAAGTAAGAAAACGCGTCATCTGCAATATGCTTCTTTATGATAGCGAGGTACGTACGATATCAGCCAAAGAAAATTCGAGACTAAATGTGGTATTACAAAAGAATCATAGAGACAAGACGGACATAATGAGAACATGTCGGACGGACGTGACATGAGAACAATCGACGTGGAAAAGTTAACGGGAAGAATGAAAAAGAAAGGCAACACTGAGATACATCGAGCAAGTAGCAAAAGTTGTAAAATAAAATACTAACGTAAATATGAAATTATTAGCCATTAGCAGAACTGAATGGAAAGCTAAGTCAAACCTATAAATTTTCCTGTAAATGATTCGAATATCTAAATTGAAGTAAGCGTATACACAGTAGAACTCAAAAATTACTGTTTGAGGAACAAATATGCGAAAGAGGAATAAAGAAACTTAGCTACCTGCCTTTGCAGGTAGACAAGAACTTTCACCAGAACCCTGAGTAGAGATGTCAAAAAACGCTGCCTCAGATCTAGGTTAGACGTAAAACACGGCGTTGTACGTATTCGAAGCATGAACTCTTGGAAAAGACAACGAGAATGGATAGGCGGCTTTTGATATTCGAGTGTGGGGAAGAATTAAAAGAGCATTATATACTGCATAAATACTGCAAGAACTAATGATGAAGGGTTAAGCATAGTAAGGGAAGAAATACACTCATAGGCATGTATTAAAAGAAGTTATAGCTGGTGTATGTTTGCAACCGTTGCTTTGGTAGAAGCAAAGGATGGAAACAAGAGAATAAAGATCACGGAAAAGGAAAGCTGATGACAGGAAAAAGATGGATGGAAGAGAAAGAAAGGTCAAGGGATAATCCTGAGGAAAAAAAGGTTATTGCTTTGGGAATTATATAAGGCCTCTTGAAAGCAATCGAGCGGAAAAATAAAGCATTGAAAGGACAAAAGAATATATCCAATAAATCATCATTCCTGATAGATATTGTGAAGCCAAAGATCAACGTAGGGAATAAAAGGCTGGTCGAGACGAAAGAGTTTGAAAGAAAGTTGAAAAAAGTAAACTTCGCATAAAAGGTGCTCACGATCAGTCATGATCGGCATACTTGCTGCAAAATAATTGTACCTACGCAATCTAACTAAGACCAACCAAACCAACGATGAAGGCCTAATTCAGTCTTCATTGAATTGTTTTCGTCCCTGTTATATAATTAATTATGCTCAAGAGCCATATAAAAGTTTCGTATATCAGAAGAGGGAGTTCGTTAAAACTTCTTAATTGGAGCCTTAACTTTATTTCAACTTATATTAAATTTCAACGTTCGCAGATGAAAATGCTTCAATTAATGCCGAGGCAAGCAGAGGGGAAAGCTTGATTCATAAAGTCAGGACAAGATAATCGTCGAAAATACTCCTTTTCACGACTTGAGTGACCAGATTTGTTCGGGAATTACATTCGGGAAGGAATCGAGAACTATTTTGTCATAAAATGCACTAATGCTGTAAAAAAATACACGAAGTTTTTTTGACACAACGCAGAATACTGTTAGCCCAGGTTAGCATTTTTATGAATTCAGGAGCTGACAGGAAAAGAACTTTCGCATGTATAAACCAATATAGGTAAAAAAAGATCCACACAAATCGCTGGAGGATTTATGACCTGGTACAATACCGTTTGAATCCATAACGATTTGAAAACAGCATAAGAAACTAAGTCTAACTGACGTAAGACGATCAAAAAAATTCATATATTTCGAAATACCTAACAGAAATACAAATGAGAGGCTGAAACGTAACATGGAACTGCATGTATATTCATCATAAAAATTAAAAAAAAAGCAAAATGTATACATATACCCCAGTTTCGACTGCTCTACATTCATGATACAAGTGCAAAAACGAGCTCGCAAGCAAATATAATGAAACTGAGAGGGGTAAAAAGAGAGAGTAAGTAGGTAACGTAAGCGAAGGTCTTTTTGGACTCCTTCGAACTTCTAATCCCCGTTCCCGAACCTCGTCACTCTTTATCATCAACATCTTCCGGGACTTATCAACATGTGTGTTTGTAACCTCATTTTTCGCCATTATACATTGAAATAGCCGACGAAAAGTCGGCATTAAAGTATTTTTTTGGAATACATAACTTTTTTAAGCATTTCTATCATATGTGATTTGCGTTGCATTGCTTAGGTATTGAATATTCACCGCAAGTGGGAAGGGAGGCAGAATCCTTCGAGAAGCTCGGCAGAATACCCAAGTTCGTTCTCGGGAGGGGCGAAGAACCATTTTCTCCGCCCGCCCAAAGCTTCCGCATTTCTCGAGATCCTTCACTCTCCCTTCCTCTTCTCATCCTTCCGAGGATGCCATTTCACTCTCATTCACGTCCTAGCTGCTTCCCTGCGTCTCGTAAGAACTCTCGTTCAGCCCACAAGGGAATGAGATGGGAGAAAAGAGAGAGAATGGGAGTGAGAGGATGAGATTGAGAGAATGGGAGTGAGAGGGAAAGAGTCCTCTGTTTGCCGCATGAGCAATCCTCTTCCCACGTGTCCCCGAAACTATAATCTCCGAACAGGGTTACCACATTCCAGGATTTGATCCGTGGAATTTTCCGAGATTCCGGAAATAGAGGGGCGTCTTTCAGGACTGCTTACCGCTTGGAAGCGAACACGAGCTTAAAGCCCATGTCAATGACAGAGAAAAGGGGATTTATCGGTAAGATGCTCGGAAGCATCATTTCTTAGATTGATCATTTAATTGGTCTTCAAGACAGTTATAAGTTGGTTAAAAATTTAAACTGAATGCATTACCTAAGGAAAACATATACAAATTAGAAATTTTATCGGTCGATTCCATCCGATTCCGAAATACCATTAATCTCTGTCCATCCATAAATATTCTTGTAGCTGTATATCATCTGTATCATATTGCACTGTTTATTCCTCCTCTTCAGCTCATATTGGTTCTTCCTCTTTTTTTCCTACCTTCCACATAAATATTTCTTGTCATTTGTATTTATCTAATTTTGTATATGTTTATATATATTTATGTATCACGTCCGAGTAAATTTTTTTTTATTCTCTCCTCTCTCCTCATCGTTACACATGGCTATTGCATATGGCCATACTATTATCGGCAGCATAGGTCGTTGGTGCCTTGTGGCTAATTGGGTGTATTTAGGAGGGAACCGATGACTGGTGAAGAGAACCTCGGCGTTGGAATTAGGCTCACTTCAACGTAGGGTGACAAGGAGCCTACGGTTTAACGTCATACATAACGGACAGAGTACTGAGCTTGAAGTGACCAGTGTACCAATGAAAAATCTTTTCCCCTGGAAAAACTCGAACCTGGGCTATCAGGACAGGAGGCCACTACAACGAACCGATTCCCGAAAACGAAAGGAGTATAAGACTGAGTTGGATATCAATATACAAATCATGACACAATTCCCAGGCATATATTTTTTTACTAGATACCTCCTCTGAATCAGGGATTCAGGCCATGAAAATGAAGTCAACAAACTACGTATATTTTCACAAGCTTTCTACTTGGACTAATTTCGATGCATCGGGGTCATTATCAGATACCAATACCCGATGATGACGCAGATACGTCGAATCAAGTCGTGCCAAGTAAAAATAGTGAAAATTTTTAAAGCTACGCCTTTAGTGGGTTTTTTTCTCAGAGGAGAGATTTTCAAAAACATTTTTACTGCATTCATTCAATTAAAAATGAATCAGAGCCACACTGAGCTAGAATCTACCGAAATAGAGAGGGTTTAAAATAAATATTTCAGATCAAACGATCGCTCGTTTACTTTACCGGTCGACCCAGTCACGGATTCAAGAAAAAAACACGATCATCGCCCTCTTTTGGAAGGTGGCAACCGTGCCAAATCAACCCATACCCTCTTTCCCTACCCTGACTCCTTATAACCCTTCCGCGACCCTCATCTCCTCTCCTTCTCCCCCCCCCCCCCCTACTCTCCCCAAATTCCCTCTTCTTCCCAGAACAACCGTGGCGAGAGAAAGAGAAGGGAGATTGGTTTCCACGGAATGCGCGGCAGTTCGAAGACATTCCTACCTCATGGGAGGTTGAAAGAGAAAAGGGGGGGGGGGAGGGGGGAGCCGAAAATAGTTGGCGAATCTGGTGCGAGGGGGACGTCAAAAACAGTCCACGAAGAAGGAAGGGGAAGGGGGGTCGCGAAAAGGTGTGGGGGTAAAGGGGGGTAGCAAGGTTGGGAATCCCGAGGTCGAGCGGATAAAAGTTGGGAGA
Source organism: Platycnemis pennipes (assembly GCA_933228895.1). Classification (NCBI taxonomy): domain Eukaryota; kingdom Metazoa; phylum Arthropoda; class Insecta; order Odonata; family Platycnemididae; genus Platycnemis; species Platycnemis pennipes. Next base: position 116,721,976 of record OW121854.1, on the reverse strand, counting down.
TGCGAGGGACGGACGGGGTGATCGGAGCGGGAGGGGCCGGTGCGGTGGCCCGGGCTATTTTCGTCCCACGCCCTCCCCCCTGACCGCCCCTGCCTGCCCAGTGCCACGCGGAAGAGCATCCCCTCTCCCTCCTCCACCCCCCTCTCGGCGCATTTGAACTCTCCCTCCTCCCCTCCAAACTCTCTCCTTGAAGTGTGGAGTTGGAAAATAATGACAAATTTCATGATTCATTCTTGGGCTGTTCATATGAAGGTTTATAGAATGATGAGGAGTATGGATGTCAGGCAAATCAGACATAAGAAGAACTGTAGCCAATATGCCTATGATGACAAATTTGATGATTCATTTTTAAAGGAGAGAGGGAGAAATTTCACAACATTTAATGATTGTCATGGTATATGCCAGGAAATCGAGCTTCTAACAAAGTACACTTTGCAAAGAAGAGTAGGTTTACAGAATTAAGATGATTATTCTGTAATGTCAGGACGGACGGACTAACTGGAGTTGTGGCCAATTTTTTTGGTTGAGAGGTTCCTAGGGTACACTCAAACGGTACGGCCGACCGTCACCAGTAGTAACACATCGGCCTGGCGACCCCATAGCTTGGATTTTAATCCCACCTCGAGGGAAATGGACCGTGTTTGATCCAAGGTTAACTTAGGATTACGTTAGAGGGTGCGATATACGCGCAACAACTGGAGTATTTTCTTTTAACCACGGATATGTAACCGATTTTACCATGACACCGTATGACACCTCTCCATTTTACTAGTGACAGACAGCTGAATGCTTTAGAACAGCAGGAGATTTTTAAAAAACAATTTGACTGATAAATTCCTTGTTAATGAATGTATGTTTCCGGCCTCTTACCCCATCCTCAAAGCTTTAACGTCGATTATAATGACCATCATCAAAGAGTCAAGGAAGGATTAATGAAGATAATTTAGAAACCAATACTCATAACAATTTATTGTCAGTGTCAGAAGTATGCAATGCAATACGAACCTGTCGCTTATAGAGAGTTTTCTATTTTTAAAGAAATATCATTCGCTAATACCCATATCGGTGTCAAACCACTTTCACCTTAATGAGACTCCGGGTTCTCCAAGATATAAATAAGAAGAATTTCATCCAAAGGTCCAAGGTTTCTGAATTCCAGTTCCAGCGGTCGTGGAACAGGAAATGATGCTAATGGTCACCAACCAACTTCGTGAGCGACGCCACGCGAAGCCAATAAGGCGTTCTTTTTGTGTCCGCTCCTGGGTCTAAAAATGGAATCTCACCTCACTTGAGTCGAATGCCAAAGAATCGAGACTTATTCTATTAAGGGTCCAGAAAAGGGGAAGCGAGATGACGGTGAGCAGCTGAAAAGGAAATGGTACCATGACGGGAAGGGGGGATTCCACCTTCGGAGAGAAATAGGTCCGGCGCAGAGACGAAGCAATTAAAAGTAAAGCGATTGCGGGTGTTAGAATTGGGGAAACAGGTGGGAAAAAGAGTACTTGAATAGAGTGATGAATAGATTATGCCTATGAATAATAATTGTTCTAAAATTGGAGTAAAATGGGTGAAGTTCAAACTTATTTTAGTACTTCTGGCAAACGGAAGTGAGTCATTATAATCTACATTGAAGTTTTCTACCAATGATGGTGAGTCTTAAACCGGCCCATGTATCACTAAGTAACGAATCATTTTACTTCTTCATATCATGAAAAAATGTTCATCATCATCATCGGTCAACAATCCTAGGATTGATTTGACGCAGCTTTCCACTCGATTCTTCCATCGGCCAACCTCTTCATTTTTCCGTAATTCTCCTCTTTTACAACCTTCACGACCTGTTCCATATATCCCACACGAGGCCTGCCTTTTCCAATCTTCCCGTTCACATTTTCCTCCTCGATTGTCTTCATCAGGCCATCGTGTCTCAAGAATTGGCCGAATATATTGTCCCGTCTTCTTCTTAGGGTATTCAGAAGACTTCTCTTTTCTCCCACTCTTGTGTGGGAACAGGTGAAAAAAAAGACATTAATAAAGTGATGAATAGATTATAATTATGGATAATAATTGTTTTAATTTGTTTTAATTTGTTGATGATAATAATTCTTTATAACAATTAGAAAAAATGTTCTAATTGTTATAAATAATAACGTGAAAAACAAATGTTCACGTCAAGTAAAATCCACATACTGACATGTTCTTTCCATTTCCTTCAGTCCTCCTTTTCTCACCAACGCAATCATTCCACGATCTCGCTATAGCCCCTCCATCATATTACATAATTTTAATTTAAAATTTATTTCCTTCCTCAGTATCATTTGACTCTTAAATCTTCCTATGCCTCCTTCATTAAATATGTCACCTATATTTTCATTAAGGACATCACCTTTCAATCTTCCAAATCATCGTTACCATTTAAGCGGAGATAAGAGTCCTGAACCAAGCTTTTTAGTGCTCATTACTACAGTTGAAAACCTTTTCTTAAGTTTTTATACACAACTTCATTTCTAACATTTTATGAGCGCTACCTTCCGCGATGGGTACGGCAGTATCTCGAGTATGTGAGTCTAATACAACTTTTGCAGCTACGTTATTCGACAATTTCATGTTTTCTAACTTCGTTTTCCGTCTTAATACCATGAAATTTCTAAATACGGAAAAGAAAAGTTTAAGATTCAACGGTGATCGACGGAACTGAATAATTTTAAACCTTAGGTGAAGACCAACGTATTCATTCGTATCATGGAACATCTCTTTCATACGCTGTAAATGATTAAAAATAAATACAAGGATTTGGCATGCCAAGCAAGGTTAAGCTAGGAATGTGAGCAGATCAAAATCATGCCTAAGATATGTTGATACGTGATTTGATCAACGAGATATCGAAAAATTGAAAATAAGTAAGCATCTTTTTGATAGCAGTAGAACCTTTGATTCATCAATATTTTTTCTATAATATTTGACCATATTTTTTACATGAATTCATCTCCTGCTAGACTTGCAAACCATCTTATAAATATTGATGCAGCCATATTTAAGGGTATTTGTGGAGGATGAAAAATTTAGACTTATTTAATTGTAGTGTAGCTAACCTTTCTGCATTAAAATTATTCCATATGTTATTCTTAAAATAACGCAAGTGTATGCACTCACTATATCACAATCAATATTTCATTTTTAAAGAAAAAAAATAATCATAAATTAGGTGGAAACTACCTGTTTCTATAAAAATAAAGGATTTAAATGATCTTGACATTAGTTCAACCTGTTATAAATTGACGAAATGCAATATTTTACGATTCTGTTAACAAGATGCGGACACACACGTTAACTAAATTCTTCAAGGGCATCAAAGATAACTAGGGGTACACCTCACTTATTCGAAAACTATCATCGTGGGGGAGTGGGAAGGGGGAAAACGTCAGATTAGGCAGTTCTTTAAAATCATAGGAGCGAGAACATCCACGGTTCCATCGTGAACAGCAACGACGCCAAGAATAAGTCCGCAAAAGAGTCATACGAAACTGCATGGCACGGGGCGGAAGGATGGGACCGGGGGAGCGGAAGATAAGAGAAGAAGCGAAGGTGAGAGAGATTTGGGAGCAAATTAAGAGGGAGCGATAATTTTTCAACGAAGTAGAGGCTGCTCGCCTCCGGGTCCCCTAACTCCACTCCTCCCTCTTCTTTCGTTCCCACTTATTTTCCAGTCGGTGTGACTCGTGTTCACCGGTCGGAAGGAAGTGAGCGAAGACCTATCAGGGCCGAGGGAAGGGCGGAAGAGGTCGGTGAGCCGGAAAGTGGAGAGAAAGATTTTTAAAAGTCCGGTGAAAAATCTCCCCACACGGCGAACCAGACGCACGACGTGATTATTTTTTGATCGCGTAAATATCTCACCACTGAAAAATAGCGGAAATATCTCACGCTTCCTGGGGCGAAATGAAAAAACTCAAAAGATGGAGATCACTTCGGGGAAACATTACCTCCCTTGGGAATGAATATTTTTCTCTTTTCATCCCCTCTCATTTTACACATTAATTTTTTACAGTCGCAATCCTAACGTCTAGCTAGGTCTTGTCTACTTAGTCTCTGAACGCATGTAATGTCGGAAAAATAATTTCACGGAAATGACTCGATCCGACTCGACTCTCTACAAAGAGTCCACCAAAAATACTTCCTTTCAAATCAATTAACTCATCAATTCAATCACTGATATCAGTGAGAGTGGTGAGAGTCAGTTCAGAAGCACAATTTTAATGACAAAATGAGAGAGACGTATTTTTTGGACAAGAGAATGCCGATTAGAATTTTAATGGAGCAGCTGGTAGTTTAAGTTACTTACCATTTTCTAGGGCCTCCAGTGTTATTTCGCTTCCTGGTGAAGATAATATCGATTTTCCACTAACAAAATTTTTAAGTCAGGATAAGCAAGTCTGCCGAGCACGAATCAGATCGATGGTTTCTGGCGTAACTTTACGGAATTTTCTGGTATTCATTATGAATGAGAGGAAAAATATTTTAATTCCACGATAATATTTAAAAATATTAATAGTAATAAAACTACTGTGGAATTACAAAGCTTACCCTCCATTTAATAATGAATAGCACAAATCACCCAAAAATTTGAATGAACTACCCTCTACGTACAATTATGTGTTTCGCGACCATGAGTGGGCCAGATATGCTTTCCATTTTTGATGTGGCATTGGATGAGACAGACGAGCTCCAAAGATACTACAAGAAGATGAGCTGGATTACGAATAACAAGCGCAATACTTTTGCTGGACTAGCCTGATTTATGATTGAGATATGACGGTAATTTTCAAGCAAGGGAAGGATAAGAAAGCATTTTATACCTTATTTTAATATGCATGAGCTTGTAGTGAATTAGTTATATTGAATATTCTGTTTTCTGATACATTGTGCTTAGATTACTAATGATTTCGATCAGTGTTTGATACGTAATCATACGAGCGGATTTAATCAAGCAAATTGAATACCAAATTCCAACTCACGAACAAAGAACAGTGGAAGATATTCACAATGAAAATGAAAGGTAAAATTCTTGCAAATTTTTCGTAGAGCTAAATCTATTATAGAATAAATAATCCTATAGACATTTCTATAGGATACGAAAGCACATTTTCAGGGCGTAGCACACGCGAGGAAGTATCATTTTTTGAATTATAATTAGCAAAGCTGTCGAAAAAGTGGAATTTCATAGAATATGTATGTACATCCGACATATTTTATAAACAATTGTGGAAAGTGCAAATAACGTTTTATAAATGTCAGTTTATACCTTCCATTACACAGCACCAAAGAAAGTTTCTTTCATACGTACATCATGTATACTATTTGAATACTCAATCTTCCTTACAAAAGCTGCAAGAAAAAAATAATAGTCTTATCACATTACAATCGCAGTTCATTCTTATGTACCTACAGGTTTTCCCTAAAACGAGGAATAGATACAGTATATTACCCACCAAGATTACGGCGTCACATACCAAAACTATGTTCAATATTGAGCATTGTGTGAAAAGTAACTATTGTTGCATTAGCTGAGCAATGCGTCCGGAAACAGCCGGACGAATGGGACGGGAAAGAAGAAGAAAAGAACGGAAAGTGGGGAAACTCTACAGTTAACATTAAATTCGAAATAATCTGACTTCTTTCCAAGGAAGAGAGCCGGAAAATAATGGGATTCCCGCGTTCTTCACACTGTCCCAATGGCACCCATGTCTCTGGTTTTTAGGCAGGATGCAAGGAGGGAAGAAATTCGATACCCCTTACGCCAAACGATTCGGAATTTGAAGAAATTTGACCACAACATAGGGACATTGGACAAGGAAGGGAATGGAATGTCTTCACCGGAACTTCTAAACTTCTCGCCGTTCAATTTTGGAATGAAGACTGCCGACAAAGCATAAAGTTCTGGACGGAGATGCCTAGAGAGTTGAATAAGATAATGGCATTTAAAACTATTACAGAAAACTTCGATTCTCCTTCTATCCCTACCGCATTGCTTCGTCCTTTTGAGCCCTCCAGTGCTCAGTACTTCTGATATTATTCTTATCCGTACTTACTTACCATTAGAGCCTGAACCCTGCCACTGTAAACCATTTAAAGAAAGAATAATTAGATTGCTGAAGTGACTAGAGTTCTAACTTCAGATCCCGAGTGCATTGGTTTAGGTCCAGACAATATCAGGGACTTTTCATATGTATATCGGCCCCAAGTTGAGTTCTTTGTGGAGAGTAGTTATATTTCAGTACCCCATGGTTTGCACGGGAAGTTGAACCATGAACCACTTGTCGCCTTTCGTTAGAAGAAGCCTAATCCCGACGCCGGGTTTATCTTTACCCTCTTTTATTTCCTGAACGATTCCTATTTACACCCTTATTGCCTATGCCATCAATGGTCTTAGTTGTCAGTCACCTAGCTAGAATAGCAAACTCTGCTGTTAAAGGAATCGAACAGAGGCCCCTGGGATGGAAGGCAGGAGACACACCGTTTGTATTAGAGGTTAGGAACGTAATCGAAATTATTTCATGGTTTTTTTCCACCAACTTATCTCTAGCACTCTAATACCATCACATATATCCGAAATAGATGCTTAAGACATTAGAAATATATTTTTTGGGTGGAAAAGGGTATCTGGCGGAATGGATTCCAGGAAAGGACAGCGCATTATCGGAGGATGTCACGATGGTCCTGGAGGAAACATATATATATTTTTTTTTAATGAGTAGAAACGGTCGCTTTCCAGGAATCGACTAGGCTGTTGTTTTGAAATAGGCCGGGATAATGGGTACGGTCCCATAGAAACGGCAACCAATACGATAAATCACGCCGCGACGTGATATTCTGTTTTTTATACGGAAAAGGGGATGGGGAGGGGGATAGCAGGGTGTGGGAATGGATGGTCGGTCCCATCTCCGCATCCACGGCATTTCATTTCGACCCACTCCGCACACATTTCCCTGGCACGACACCGCCATCAATTCCGGGATGCGTTGGTCTGGCTCTTCCTCGCCCGATTCCTAAATTTTAAGAATCCCGTGAGTCACCTCATTTGGGCCGGGCGTTGTAGGGGAGAGGGAGAATATAGGAAGGCGAAGAGGGACTTACACGTGTATGCGGGGAAATACATTTTGGAGAAAGACGGGAAGGTGATGTTGAGCAACGATTTTAGATTCGATTGAGATAAGCGCGGTGAAAAAAAATTACGCGAGCGCGTAAAAACGGGAGTGAAGAAATTCCGTATACCGGTGAAATTGGCGAAAAAATCGTGGGTGGAAACCCGCGCTCGAATTACCGCTGCCGGTTGGTTTCGTTGGCGGAAGGTTGCCGTCTCCGGCGAAAAATTTCAATCGCTATCTCATCCGAATCTTCCCAATGCGGCCGAAGGGATTCTGCTGTATGCGCCGTCACGAACTCCCGTGGAAATCACCTCTCTCATTTTATCTCCTGATAGATTGCGTGACCTACATGAGATCAGCTACTGAGCCGGTTATGGGGACCAAAATTCGTGATTATCCCACGAAATCATGGGGAAATAATCATTTCTTTATAATTAGTGCACGACGAAATTTTCTCGATTTAAAATGAAAAGATGAAACTGAGATGTGCAATCGTAATGACTGATGTATGCTAGGTGGACAGCAAAATGACAAAAAGTCTTGCGAACAGCCTCCACAGTGAAACATTTTTGTTTTAGTACTAATCGAAGCAGAAAATGAATTTTTAATATTTAACCTCTGATCGTAGGTTTCCGCGGCGTTGGTTAGATGTTCTCTGAACATAAACAGAGAGGACAGATTCTCTTTACATTCTGCTTGGAAAAGGCTCATGAAAAAAATTCCGGCCAATCAGAGGGCAGCACTTATACGACCAGGACTATATAAAGACGACGAAAACGGCTTCTCGACCACTTCGACCTGATGACCCCAACAGGAAAGTTGGCGAAACTGTTGTCAAAACTGTCAAACGACGCGGAAGTATCCCGAAAAAATGCCGAGAACATTTAACTTTGAGTTCATTTCATCTTCAATTGAGGATAAGTGACGCCAGGGGCGTAACAATGGGGGAGGGGCAGGGGGGGGGGGGGCATTGCCCCTCCCCCCCCAGGACGATTGTGGGGGAGCCTACCTCCCCCAAGAAATCAGGGGCTATGGTTCACTTTTTAAAGGACATTGCCCGATCTGTAAAATTATTACTAGCGACTTCGCTCTGATTTTCAACGCTGCGCAAATTTGGCAGGTACCTACTGTCTAAAGTGAACTCTCCTTTAGACGTTCCATTTGTTTTCTCAGATCCACGTCACAGTGCATGTAGATAATACCGGTTAGCAAGTTTTCTATACCTCTTCAGTACGTTCAAAGGATGATCAAACCAAATTTGTCTTAGGAAAATAATCCCCGCATAGGTTGATTTGATGATGTATATCTCAGAGATTTTTCGTCCCACGTAGCAGGCCTGTATATCGAGACGGTCTTGCTAGATATCAAAACTACGCGAGTACCAATACTTCCCGACATTAAATGTGAAACAACTGCTTAACATTATCCTAGGGTAGGTCTGAGGTGAAAAGAAAATTATTAATGAAAAGCTCAACCTTCTTCGAAAAGGAGACTGAAATCCACGTATGAAGCGTGTTGAAATAGCGGCAAAAATTGAAATTCTGCCATCGATACTGAACTTTAGATCATCCAAGTCAATGCATACGTTGTTCGGCGTTTCCACCTTTGCTCCGAACTCGTTTTAAAAAAATATAAAATTCAAATAAATTGTTGCGGCATGGTCAAGTGTATTGACGTTAATGGATTCTCATTAGAAATTTTAAATTGAAGACGAAGGTGTTCGCGTGCTTCTAATGTTACATACTCACGGAGAAAACCCGGTTTCGTAAATTTCCTAGAATAACTTAAACGAATGCAAGTAAATGATTTGAAACTCAAAGTACATCATGAAAAAAGTAAAATTCATATTCCTTCGTAATTCCTTTTCATTTTTTGCATTTCATATTGTTATTACATGCGCCAAAGTGACGCTAGCCTCTGCGACTCGAAAAAAATTGCGTAATTTTTCATCCTTTCCATTCTTCATTATTTTTCACTGCAAAGAGATGCCACAAAAGTAATTATTAAAAAAAAGTATGTTACTTGCATTAAACGAAAGACTGAATTATCTACACGCTGATATGCTCTGTATGAATATCGATTCTTTCGTTTTTGAGATATTTAGCCTTGAACTTGAGTCTTTTCGTGTGGACTGTATATACAAAACGTCCTCTTTGGTCACTATCGTCGTTTTTTATTTATCGAGTTCACACCATTGTAAGGTATCGTAAGTATTTTCTTGAGAGGCGTAGCAATTGCAAATGAAACTATGTTACGGTAAATGTACAGTGTTACAGCAAACAACAGCCATCTACGGAATGAACCAACTTGAAGGATATTATGGTGTTCCGAAATAATTACCGAAATAATTACATGGAGTTTGCCCCTCCAACGATTCGGGGTGTTGTTGCGCCACTGCGTGACACCATTTGTAGAATAAGGAGTGTACCCAACCTACGATAAAAATTACAGTAGTACTGAAGAAAAAGTATAAAGAGTATTCAAATTTGCAGTGTTTCATATACTGAATATCTTACTGGCACATTTCTCAAACACTTCCACAGTAGTACAACACTCCTAGCACAAGTTCGACAATAAATTACTTGGCATAATGGAAGTAGTACTTGTTATCCGGGGAAGACGACCAACAACTAAGGCCATCTGTGCCATTTAGGATAGGTGGATAATTGGATTAAGATAAAAACTTTTCAAGGAAACGAAGGAAGGGCAGGGAAAACCCTGCGACAGTAGCAGTCTCCCCTCAACGAAAGGAAAAAGCTCTATCTCTGCCAGGGTTTGGTCGCTAGCCTTTGGATTGCGAGGCCATTGCTCTCACCACTACACCAACCCTATCCCTTCGGAAGAATGGTCGTTAATGACAATTGATTTATTCCAAACTTTTACAAACCACAATAAAATCACAAACTCACGACCCAGGTTTCGGCACTAAGCACCATCATCAGTAGAAACGAACGACACTAAGCACTGATGATAGTGCTTAGCGCCAAAACCTGGGTCGTGAGTTTGTGATTTTATTGTGGTTTGTAAAATTTTGGAATAAATCAATTGTCATAATGAATTTCCACGAAGTTACTAGTGAACTTATTTCGTTAATGACAGATATTGCATTTACATTTCAGAAAACAGATCCTCATTTAAAATTCTCAAGGGTTATAACAATTAACCAAGCCGAGGATGAGGCTGGCTAGGAAATATTCTACAATTGTGAACGTTTACCAAATTTCCACAAGATTAAATTTCGAGTTGAAAATAAATTTCCTGGAAACCAAATCCGAGTCACTCACAGAGGAGTTAAAGGATAAGATTAAAATTTATAAGACTGAGCAGCAGGATTGAAAATACATATTAACACATTTATATTCAAAGTGCAGTCTAGTGTAATGACATCCGCCGATAGCTGCAATCAAACGAACAATTGGGCCCAACAGCCAAGCAAGCTAAGCTACTTCAATAATCTTGCCCCATATAGATTCAATTCAGTGACGCTGAAGTGTATTACAGTTAATTTTTTTTATTTGACAAAACGTGCGTCATTACTGAATTCCTGGAAAAAAACACTGAAATTCCCATATTCGAGATCAGATAAGAACTTCAATGTTTAGATACACACGATAAAATTCTTCACGGAGATAAGAGTTACAAGATGATTTCAAAATACCATGCGAGTAAAAACTTATGAATACTAAGCGATAAGCGTGATGCCAATATGAGGCGATTCTCGGTTGGTTCAAAATGAGGACTTGGTTGAATTTCATGGATGAAAACCAGGTTCGACTCGATGAAATTGTCTGGATTGAATACAGTTATCTTGACTTTCAATAAAAGTGAAGCAGTAACTCGAATTTCACATCAAGATGTTATTGAGCATTCAGAAGTTAAAAGTGCAGATACACCACAACCACAGCGCAGCATGAAGAATATGCGATAATCATGAAGCAATCAAGAAGAATCAAATAAAGAATGAAGAGGATGCGATAAATAGAAGGGTACCGCCTCTCATTGAAAAACATACAAAGTGAAATCTGACAGCATCTTAACTGTGGTACTTTCACTAAACGTAGGAACAATACTTTCCCTAGTTGCAAGATTAACTTGATGAAAAAAGATGGCCATAAAAATTCTGGGTTTCAAAAACTGAAATGCTCACGCATCTTCGACTGGAGACAGTGACCAACTCCATTGCCCTTGTGACCACTTCACCCCGAATACGACCTCTATAATGAATAATGACCCTTTCCCGCCGTCAGGGCTGAAAAGGACCCGAGCTTTATAGAAAATGGATAATTATCCACGGTCTGAAAATAACGGATGTCTACGTAGAAAAAAGATGGCTCAGCGGGACGAGGAGGGAGCAATAATGACGGGACGGCCTCCCGGGGAGGAGGAAAATGGGAACTTAAAGCTCGCGAGAGGAGCAAATGCGAGGGAAGTGGGAGCTTCGTGCGAGGCCGTTTATGGAGGTTAATCTCTTCCGAGTGCGAGGGAAGCGGTCGGAGGGACTGGCGAGAACAAAGTCATCCGCTGCACGCCTCGGAGGAGTGAAGGAAGGAATGGAGAAAGGGGAACGAATTTGGAAGAACTAATAAAAGGGAGAAAAGTCTCGTGTTGCCATCTCCTTCGTATGTGAGCCGTTGCCGGTGCCTTGCGGTCCCCAAGACGCTCCCAAAACACAATGTGCTCGGAAGAAAAATAGTACGATGCCGGAGCGAAGAATCGGAACAACTCATGCTGCGATCAAATGGGCAATAATTAGAATTGGAAATACGAAAGCGCTCGGTAAACTGCTGAACAGTTCATACTTTCACCGAAAATTTATAAAGTATAAATTTGAAATTAACAGCAAATACGGTAGAAATTTGACCATATATTGGTATATGTACGTAATGATGCATGTATTTAAGTGCTTTATGCTCTTAAAGTAATGGTACTTATAAATTGGACAAATCTTTTGTGGAGTTCATACAGTGAAGAGATTTCCTAAGCTCCTCTAACTTGAATCCATTTAAGCATTTTGTGAGGCGACACGCAGGTTTCAGGTGAGAAAATCCGGAAGGCCAATTTAAGTAAGTGTAAGTGGTAGGAAAATAATTCAACTTATTAAATTCACCTCCTCATTTCCTTAAAAATAATACCCTACCCCTCTAAATCGTTGTTTATCTTAAAATTCGTCTTTTCATTCTTCCAAAATCCACATGGGGTCATGAAACTACCAATTTTTTCCTGGAAAATGGGGTCCCTCAATAAAGTCTTTCCACAAACTGTGATATTAAAGAATATTCTCCACCCTCAGTCTTCTTTGGATTCCTCTTTCCCTTGCTCTGTTCAAACCTCTATCAAAACTTCAGGAATAGATTGTCGCGACAACTCAAAATTAATTACAAACGACAGTAACTGGAAGACGACTTCTCAGGAAAGCGTCAGTTATATCTTTTGGTTACTCATATTTACCGCGGTGGCTGCTCCTTTGGGAGATGCTTGCTGACCTTTCGCCAGGTGCCTTCATTGTGTCGTGACTTATCCCTTCTCATCAACTTGCTGACATTCTCAAAGAACGCATGCAAGCCCCTTGGAGGTCGAGAGGAAGAGGAAGAATTAGAGGAACAGGCCTCTGGAGAAGAGATGACACCCTCCGGGAGTCATCCAATTGCCGCATCTTAAGAGAAAGACACCATCCGAGGCACCAGGCCCCAGCCTCCACAGCACCCCCAGCTCCCTCTCCCGATTAACACCGCGACATGCCTTCGGAGGAAGGCTGGCGAGGGTAGGGATAATTCCATCGGTCACGCCATTGCCAATAGATGGGGATGACCCGTGTCCATCTTGAAGAGGAATGGGGCTTTCAGAGCAAAGGGAGAAAGATGGGTACATTAAATTTGATTTCTTACTGAACCAGGGCACTTACCAGTTAAAAATTCAAGATATTAAACGAAATGTGATCACTATAAGTGCGAATCAATGTTTGACACCTACAAAGAACCTCCATCGTTTCCCATTTTCTTCAGGACATAAGAAATATGGTAAGTGGAAGATATCTTTCATTGGCAAACATCCCCTACGCGAGTGCTTTGATGAGCGCATTTGAGTGCAGTAATGGATTTGTCGGATAGGGTGTTAAGCCGTGGTTCTCTTGGCACCTTTCATTAAGAGCAGGATAATGCCGGCACCGGGTTTTTCTCAACCCTTTCTCTTTACCCTTCCTTTCCCATCTTTATATCTTTTTCCCGGTCTAAAGCACCTGTTAGTGCGGGCATAGACTTAAAAACATAAACGTGATGAGGTGAATTTTGGAGAAGAAAAGTTGGAATGAATGAAATAGGGGTAATGAGATGTTGGGTATGGCACAGAAGGGAAGGACGTCACTGGATAAAAACGGCTGAACAAATGAGTGGAGGAGGTATGCTCTGGCAAGGGGATGCCAAAGCCCATAACTGATGGGGAAATACTGAATAAGGGGAATTAAAAGAACAGGCGTTTTGGATCAGATGAAGTAACGGGGGGAGGAGAAAAATAGGGAGTGACTCATTGAAAAATATGAGATTAAACAGGCCTGTACCTCGTCTACGTAATGCTTCCTGCATTCACTTGTGGATTTGTTAAATTTTAACGGATGATGTTCATTCTCTCAGTTCACCGATATCTAAAAGGCTGCTAGCCATTTTTTCCTCATTATGGTTATAAATTTCATTCTATTTTAAATTTCTGGTTTCATGTACACTGTAAAAAGTTGATCTGATTTTCAGTGCGATCTGAATTTAAGCGCTGTCTGGTTTAAGGCAGGAACACGGATGCAAGGTGCGGAAGAGGCAGGAACATGGATGGTTGGTACAGGAGCAGTTAAGCAGGAAGCAGAGGGAGCAGGATTCTGGATGGTCTGATTTTCAGTCGTTCACCTGCCTTATTTTTAGACAAGATATTACTGCTGAAATTCAACATACCCTGTCTTAAAATTGTTGCATCTGAAATTCAGATCGCTTTTGTACCTTAAAATCAGATCTACTTTTTACAGTGTAGGTACATTTTACTTGTGTCCACGCGAGTAGAGAGAGAGAAATTGGTTGCGGCTGTGCTGACTTTAAACGTATTTTTTGCATACAGTCTGTCAAAAGAGAAACTCGGATTCTATGGTGAATACTTGGTGTATTCTGCCATAAGTTATGTTACAAATTAGAGTTTGAATTTCCCATCAAAACCTTTACGCTTACATCGCTTTAATTAACAGCTACAGTAACAGCAGGTGGTCGAATATTCGTGGTATATGTCGAATGAAGAATAAAATCTGCTCAATAGAGATGACTTACTTGTACGTAACAAAGGCGAAATTTATCATCATCGGTCAACAATCCTAGGATTGATTTAACGCAGCCCTCCACTCGATTCTTCTATCAACCAACCTCTTCATATTGATGTAATTCCTCTCCTAAGATGACATTAGTGGAAAAATATAATTTTTAGGAATTTAAGCTAAGCTCAATGAGCCTGCAGCATAAGATAAAGTCTCACTAGTTCCCTTCCTCTATAAATTTATGACAGTTTCCTAAATAAGACCAAACTTTTAAGAGATACCCCAAAATGTATACCATTAGGTCTGCTGGAAAAATGCTAACTTATTTAGTTGTTTAGTAGATCAACTCTTTGCTATGAGATAATAATAGCTTTCTCCAGCTTGTCACTCAATAATTTCAAGAGGTGCACCCTATTTGAAGGATGATACGTGAAAAAATACAACGGAAAAATTAAAATCATGTCTATAATCATCAAAAGAGAATATATACATTATTTTAACCACCAAAAATATGAATAAATTAGCTATATTATTAAAAAAAGTTGATCTAATATCCTTCAATTATTTTTTTTACGAGTCCGAATTTTCATACTCTGAAAACAAAACTCTGATACATGAAAAGGGTGATAAAGCGTACCTGGATTATAAAAGACGAGAAAACGTAATACGAGAGAAAGGTGGTAAAGTGTGAACGAGCTACAAATAAATATATGTTATTTCCGTTCGGAAGAGGAGGGGTGGAGAGTGAAGATTTAAGGGCAGGAAGTGCGGGAGATGATGCCAGTGGAGGGTTCGGGTCACGTACGCAGGACAAGGGATAAAGGGTGGGGAGGGAGAAGAGGCGCAAAAGGGATGAGAGGTGATTGGGACGCCCGAGAAGAGGTGAGTTGTGTGCGGCCGGGGCGTTGCGTGTGTGTCTGCCCCAGGGAAGAAGGGGTGGGCTGCGCAAGTCGAAGGGCGGGGTGGAAACCACGGGGTTGAGGGATGAACAGGAATCACGGAAAGGCAGAAAATATATCTGGGTGCACGCGGAAACCTCATTGGGTGAGGAAAACAGCTTGGGCGAGGGACTGAAAGGTGAAACACGTTGAGAAAGAACAGCAAGGGCGGGAAGCGAGTCTTTACCGAAATGCAATAAAGCCACCCTTCGTCCAGCTGAGTGCAATAGTTTCAAGGTGGGGTGCACTTCCTAATCTTTCTAGGGAACTGACCTCAGCACCCATTCAACCGTTCAATATCTCCTTCAGGAAGAAGCAGCGGAATGTGATGAAGCTATCAAAGACGGGCACAGCGCAGAGATAGGATGTTAAGGCCGTAAAGCAATCTTGGACTCGATACCTAAGCGAATGAAAACAAATGGTAGATACCCAGAATTGAAAAAACCTTAAACATAGGCATACCGAGTAATTACTGCCAATAGCAAATCGAAAAAGAATAGAGGTAAGGAACAAGATGGAACGAAGAGCAGTAGATCTACCCAACGAAAGGGAGGATATATGGGGACTAGAGCAGATAAAGGAAGAATAAAGAAGTGATTGATGCAGGAAACGGTATATTTAAAAATGCAAATTAAAACCGGATCTTTTTGTTAGAGTAGCAGTAATAATTAAAATAGCAATAGGAATTGGTTTTGACATTTTATATATTTAATATTAGATGCATGTAGCTCCACACGCATAAGCATATGCATGCATAAAGGCCAATTCAAGAAGGATTGCAATAAAACTAACAATAAGACATACAATTGTGTAAAAAGACGAGATATAGTATATTTAAATGGCTACTGTGGTGTCGGAAAAGAGCGAGAAATGCACATACGATAAATCACAGCCTAAAAAATGAAATGAAGATAAACGTTGGGCAGTATTGATATCCGAAAGGTGGCGCAGAGAAAGATAAAAACACTTAAAACTGTGAGCGTGTTTTAAGCTACTTTCGTCTTGGGAACTAAGCAAAGATATTCAGTATAATTTTATCTAAAATTATTTTTCTCGCATTCCTTCAATTTATGATACAATTATACCGAACGAAAACCATTCCAAGAAGGAAAAGTCCTAAAAAAATCCCAAGAGACATTAGAAACCGCCGGTGGGAATATATATTTACGCCGATATAAACTGAAGAATTTCCTTAGGGAACAGCGTAATTGACCCATAGAGTATATATTCGAAGTGAGAAGTATTAAAGCCTCATGAATCATTCTTCGCTGTGTTTCTTCGGCGTAAAGTCGTAATCCTAGAAATGAGACCAAACCATTAACGGACAGACTATCTGGGCGTGCCCTATCATCAAGAGGTAAGATAGCGTGATTTAGTCACGATACGCTAGTTAAAAGAGGTGAACGACACAGATAAAGGAAAAACTCATCAACACGAAGTTCTACGACCTTTATTGAGCACTGAAACAACATGCCACGCGTGAGCTCATTTTCAAGAACAGTACGAAACTGCCAGCGGGAAAATGTTAAAAATAACCTAGTACAAACTGGAAGTGATCAACACTTGCAGCAGAAATTGCGCAAAGAAGATAAAATATTTAGCATCGCAGTAAAAAAGTCAGCTCGAGAGATAAGGAATACAATATAAAAGAGGAACGAAAGGGATGGTGATATATTTCTGTAAATAAAAGGAAATAGGTCAAAAGTAGGCTGTGTTGGCTGGCGTCATACCGAGGATCGAATAATGGAAAAACGAATATCACATAAACTTGTTCGGTGAGAATGTTTGGGGAGGAATATATTCCTACTGCCCACCGAAATCTCTAAAAGGAAGGTGAAGCTTAGAATGCACCTTGCACTACTCTGTACGTTGAAACATCAATCCGAATAACTTGTTTCGAATAACATGTTTCGTACCTATTGCTCTTGAAAATGAGAAAATTATACCACCAGACGCCTGACGCAGCATACAAACCATGTTGGAGAGTGAAATATTAAAACTGCCATGATATAAATATGCCTGTATAAATATTCTCGTTTCGTGCTCCATGACAATAAAGATACAAGGTTGTAAACATCAGTTGGAGTAGGCAACAAAGAAATAGGGGTACACACTGCTAAGAACATGAGAACATTTAAATGATTTGAATCATCTAAATACCATCGATGCCTAATAATGTTACAAGAACAAAGATATCTAAATGTTTAAATAGCTGCCGAAGAAATACCAACATAGCATAGGAGCAGAGTCAGATTCGTTTCCGATTTTTAAAATTAATTAAAATCATGTTTACACTCCTTTTCAAGGACCCACAAGATAGCTAAGCATTAGCAATAAAAAACACGTCCTTTAAGCGCAGTTTACTTTGTAGAAGTCATCTAGCAAAGTGATGGAGACTAGACAATGTTTCAACTGCGAGAAAGCTAAATTAACGTAAAAAAAATTTGATAGCATCACTAAATATTTGCACAAAATTATTCAAAAGCGAGATAACAAAAGTACGTCTTTTAGTAATATTCATCCAAGATGATTGCGATTCGTCATAGAATATCTCTGAGCATATGAAATGCATAGAATCCATGCATATAATTTCTTTTTTCAATTCTAAAGGAGCTCTCAGGCATGCCGATGAGAAAAAGTACAAACACAGATGAGAGCAGAAGGAAATTAGTCAAAGAGCAGTCGCTTTAAAAGTATTAAGATTGACACTAGAGTTAAATATCTACGCCTAGAAATCGGAACACTTTCACAATTGGGGCACTATCAATGTTTACAAGGAAACTTTCTCGGAAATTTCACAAAATGTGTCGGAAAACTCATCCTCTGTCAGAACCCTGACGCTTTTGAAGTGGCCGTTTCCAACTTTGACCATGCAAAACAAGATCAAGCACAATAAAAGCCTGAACAGTAACAGAAGAAGAATCCGATGGGACCCAACGGACATCCAGCCTACTCTGCAGGGAACCAAAACAAACGACTTCTCCTACCACTGGCGAGAGGAATGCCTTCGGAAGTGTAATGCCTCACGACATAATGGAATCTCGAAAATGACTGCTCTTGTGGAAAGGCAATGCTCTCCATCATTCCTCGCACTGCAGAGCCGAACCGAAACGAAGCGCAGATAAAACCTTGGCGTCCCATCTCCAGCGAACGCAAATGGATGCGGTCCGCAATCCGCACGTTTTACGGCCGGGCACTGATTGCGGGAGAATCAAAAGGGGATATGGACGTGAGATAGGCACCGCAAGGGGCGGGGGTGCGTATTAGGGACGAGGCCTCCTCAAATGCCACGTGGAAACTAAATATCTCGCCGGAGTCATTGGCCCTGGAGTTCAATCAATAAGGAAGGACACGAGCAAGCCCGGGAGAATGACGCGGAAGTGGAGGCACTCAATCCGCCAAGGATAATACCCAAGACGATAATACAATCGTACGAAATCACATTAGGGCGTTAAAACTGTATGAAGTATAAGTATTGAAGGATATTAAATATTTATCGCCGTTCTGATAAAAGTTGGCCAGAAAAAACAAAAAACTGTATCTGATTTCCAATATAAAATTGGAATTTCTATTGATGAAAGCAGCACTATAATATTTTTTTATAATTAGTAACGTATAAGTATGTGAATCTTTGAGCTGTAGGGGAATGAGAGAAGAGAAGCTATCTCATGTTTCGGAATACGACATCCGTGGCGAAGAAGATATCATAAAGTACGAGAAGTATATTACTGCAGTATATTTTTTTATATAGACTGAAAAAGAAGTCTTTTATAAGTATAAGTTAGGTGGGAGGAAGAGTCCATAAATTCACGCGTTTCAACGCGTCACGGCGTCATCATCGCCGTTGAAACTAGTCGTACCAGATATAAAAAAACGATGTGGATTAAAGCATAGTTTCTTTTGTCATTATTCATAATGGACTTCCACAAGGTTACGCCTGAAAGGATTGAAATCATCTAATCCTACTATTAATATCCAATCTAGTGAATAAACCGAGATAGAAATGTCACACACTCTGAATCCTTTGTTGTCCACTTCGTTGCGTCAGTTTGGAGAATACTTCATGCCTTGAACGATATATTTTTCCTCCGAGCGACCGAGTTCTCAAATGCCTGTCCCCTCCAGCTTTTAATTTCCTTGGAACCTTTACCCTATCGCGCCCTCGCCCCCTTATAGTCGGGAGGAGAAGGGAAAAACCCCATTAATGCGCCTAGTTTTCGTTTTGACGGAAAGACGCATCAGCTGAGTGGGAGTAATTTATTCATGGAGGGAGTGAAAGAGATCAGCGTCTGCAGTCGACGGCTTTCCTCAACTCACGAGAGAATCCCTTGCCTCCTTTCCTTCCTTGGCCCTTCTCCGTCCCTTTTCTTCGCCACCTTCTTTGAGTGGAGACGAGCTATCCGAGCTCGAGGACACCACTCAAACACCCTCGGCACTCATTTGAAGTTGATCCTAAACAAAAGATCCCCCCTCCCTATTTTCAGGCGGGTTTGTTAGGCTCACAGGACTCCTCTCTCTCCTAGTGGTTATTGATACGGCAAACTAACTCAATGAATACGCAGCTGTATAATCAGGTATTATGGTAGCAGAATTTCCACCGAGAAAAAAAAAATTTACCTTGACCGGGACTCGAACCCGGAAAACTCGTACTTCCGGTCGAGTGCCTACCACTTGAGCTACCAAGAGATTTATAATTCCTATGGGTCTCTAGCTCAAGTGGCATTACAAAATTCTGAAAAAGTAAACGATAGGAATGGGGGCGTTTACTCGGAACCAAAATCGCAATTTTGTACACGAACAATCTAGTTGCATGAGACCCTTTAGTTGCTTGCTTGCATGCTAGTAGTGAATGCTTGGTGACCTTCACCCCCTGCCACACACCCTCGCGGTGGCTTGCAGGGTATCGTGTAGATGTAGATGTAGATGAAATCGTTAGATGGAAACGAAAAAAGAATTTTAGCGAAAAAATTAATCTTCTAACCACAACCATTCACTCATGAATCAAAAATTAAAATAAGCACGAGGTGATGCCCACCGAAAAAGATGCTGTGATAACATTGACGTCATTTTCCACCCGTCCTTGACTGCTTTCAGGGGAGAGAAAGAGAGTGGAGGGGGATTCTCGGAAGGTCTGCTCGCACAGATGCTGTCGTAATCATTCCCATTGGCCGAGTTAGCTGTGTCCCCCCCATTGCGATAACGCAAAGTAGCTTCGCGGGCTCAGTTCTGATTCGACGAAGTCGATATACGTCAGAGGTTGCACCACGCCCACTTTTCCGAAAGGGTTAAAAACATCAGCTTTTCGTCGCTTATAACTCTGGAAATAATTGTCGGATCAAAGAACGGAAAAATACGAGTCTTTTTATTTTACAAACTCTATCAGATTCGGCAGTAAAAAAATATGGTAAACGACCCCATTATGTTTCTTTTAAGTGACAAAACAAACACATTTAATAAAATAATCCTTGAAGGAGAAACAAGGTACCAGAAAACCACGATGTATACATATCGATCATTTTCAAGAGCAGAAACCCGTAAAATAAAAGGAAAATGAATTCCAAGTAAAATTACGAGGTTCTTACGTCTGTGACGCAAGTTCGCAGGTCATGAACGATGCACGGTGATTAAAACTCCCAGTGTGCGCTTCGCATCACCACAAACAATGGGCCGACAACACGTAATGTCAACTACACTAGGATACAACCGAAGAGAATTTTTTTCATCCTTCATAAAACGTTCTTAGGTCTCCTTTCACTTCATTGCGGATAAAGGCTTTAAGACTCAAGGTCCCTACAGAGAGAGACGCACTAGTATAGGGTTAAAAGATATATTCCATAACATTAACACGAATACGATAAATTTAAGGGTGAAAAACGTATTTCGCAAAGAAAGAAACCTTCATGACTGGCAGTGAGTTGAATACCAAAAAAATATCACCGAGGAATCGAACGTTGGCCATCGAGAAAAGAACTTAGAGTGTGGATAACTACTTCCTAAAGCCTTGGTGGTGCCGCTGCAATCCAAAGTCCTTAATAACTTAATCAGTATAATATCTTTTCCTCGTTTTCTAATCAGGGTAGTTCTCACAACGCATCGTTCAAAAACGATCACAATGCGTAGAAGAATAAATCATGGAAAAGCAGTCCACGGTATGATTATTGATATCCAGTATGCACCATAAATACGTTACTTATTGATTATATGACACGATATAAGGTAACCTGATTGTAAAAATAATACCAAATAATATTCTGACAAGCTAAGGGGTCAAAATTTTTTTTTTAACGATTTGATGCTCTTCCGGTGAATCGCTGCTATTTTTATTTTTTTATGTTTTTTCCACTGCCACCGAAGACAGCACTGAGGATAGAGAGCGACTCGGTCCCCGAAACGTTGGCAGGAATGAAGAACCTGACCCGGTGGAAGACCCGAATAGACTTCATAGCAATTTTTTTAACCTAAGAAGGTCTCAAATAAAGAATCAAGTAACTATGTATATTTCCACTTGAATTTATTAGGTACAACTAGTTTCAACGCATAGGCGTCATCTTCAGGTAGCCTATGCGTTGAAACTAGTTGTACCAAATAAATTGAAGTGGAAATATACATAGTTACTTGATTATTTATTTGAACATGAATTTCCACATAGTTACGCCGTAAAGTATTGAGTGCACTAAGAAGGTCTGTTGAGGTAGCCTAGTGTACAAAATTTCCAATCAAATGCCTTGAATTGATAGCATTATCCACTTCAGGCATGCCAAAATTTGAGCATCTAAAGGTGAATTTAATGAATGCCATGACCTGCTTACTAAAGACTTTTCTTACAACGCGGTCACTAATTCCTTAGTTGCAGATATAATTAGCATTTAGTATGTAACAACACGGTTTAGTAGTGATGATAATTATTTTGTATAATCCAATCGGGTTAGGAGCGGAGGCAAACGATGTTCGAGAATGCCATTGGACTATATGTAAAAGAGATAATAGCAAATATAGCAAGCACATTGCAAAATTTTATATGAAAGCTTATATCTTATATTTTCCTTGTATCGCAAAATACGAAGGCAACATTATAATAACGTTTGCAAGAAGTAGTTAGAAAACTAAGTTTTACTTACTGTAGCTATTGCCATGTTTGCTAAAATACGATGACACAAGTCCCCTTGTGAATTTTTTTGTTAGCAAAAAAATATTATTTCAATGTAAGAGTTCAAATAATCTCTTTCATAAGTCGCTAATATTGTTTGAAAAATATTTAAATAGTACCGCCAGCAATCATTCATGGAGAAAAAAATTTTCGAAAGACAAAAAAAACATGAGTTGGTAGCTTCACGATGTATGATTCCATCCCTTTTAACATTAGGAAAGTAATCGTGATGGTTTTAGCCAATAGAGTAGGAAATAAATGGAAATAGGATAATGAAGAACGAATAAAGAAAGATTTTATTCATCATCATCATTGGTCAACAGTCCTAAGCTGATAAATTGACTTCGTTAGGCGTCCGCCAGAGTGGTAAATCCAGGAAGGGGGAGTGGGAGAGCAAGAGGTTGTCATTTGCCAATTTAGAATTTTCATCTTGGATTAAAAGTTCCAATTGATTCCACGGGTCCATACTGGGACTTTTTTCGCAGTGTGGAGAAGACTAGACTCGAAATCACTTTAATGGCCAGAGTCTATAAGCGTCCCTCCTAAGTGATACCTGTCAATTTGTTTGTCAGTAGCTAGCTAAAAAAGCGCAAAGGTGTTCTTTCACTCGAGATCTAAATTTTTTAGACCTGATGATGCTTACAATACTTCATTACTCGAATGCATAAAATTTACATTACTATTTCATCGACACCAGAAGTACTGTTTCAAGGTTAACATCGATGTTACAATTGGACGATTCATATTTTTTTAAATTTCGTGTGTATATTTCCGCGCATGACAAATGGCCAAATTTTATAACCTGAAAACGTTCCTAACGCACAGTAGATTTATTTTTATGTGCCTTTCAAAGGCAGCCCTAGCAAAAGAAAATAACCGCGAGAAAAGGTCGTTAAGACTGTAACGTATCATGGCGAAAAACCTTGCATTCATTACCGCTTGGATTCATTACTTCATGCGAGGCTGCTGATGTGCCTGATTTGAAGGTGAAGAAAGACAAAAATAATCCCTAAGGTCTTGCAACCGTGGCTTTGGGAGCAAGGGTAAAAGAGAAAGCTCTATAAGATTCTCGGGAGTAAACAGGGGATTGAGGACGCGTCAGGGGGAAGGAACAAGGAAGGAGAGAGAGATGATGAGAAAATCAAGATGGGCAAGACATTAGCGAGTACCCGTCGTGGGCGAGAGAGCGCAAATAGAGTTTGAAATGGAAGAACTGGGTTGAGGACGGGAGCTTGGAGGAGGATTCGCAGGACGGGGGAAATAGGCGGAGGGAAAAAACGTACGCTTTCTGGCGAGGCAAAGATCTGACAATCCGAGGGACAGTGGGTGAGGTGGAAGGAAGATGCGTGTAAGGGAATGACTTGCGTCTCGAGAATGAGAAGAACAGGTGTGCTTTCCCATCTCTTTACGTTTTCAGCGGGGCAGGTGGAGTTGGCGAATGAAAGGCGGTATGCTTAGTGTCTTTGAAGTCGCAGAAAAAAAATTAGACCCGTGGAGGAATCAAATGGGGGGCAACGGGCATGGCCTGTAATACATCTCCAGCAGGGTCAGCAACGAAAACCAGAGTGTGAATGAGGGATCACCCGCTCCTCCTGAGACCTGTGAATGGCTAGATGCTATCGAGTTAAATTTAGATGTCATATCGAGGGGTCAGAAATAAAGGGGAACTGGGACGTGGCGGCAAGGAGTCCTGGCAACTCCATAAATGCTCATGAATAAAGGCATGAATTACTTTTGGCTGAGAAGTTATTTCGAAGACACACCTAACTCATGCATTAATTCATATTTTAAAAGAGGATTTTGGCCCAAGAAGAACTACTATACAGTTCTCTCTGTGTTTAGATACTAGTAAATATATTTTTTCTATTTAATGACTAAAATTGTTAAATTTTTGATGGTCTAAGTCCTTCGATAAATGTATGAGGAGATAAAATAGTATTCTAATTGTTTCTGGAAAGCCGAGTAACAGACGATGGACGGAGACAGAAAGAAACTGTCCGTTAATTAGACGGAGAAAAGTGGATTCTACCAGAAGAATCATATTACAACTGTAAATATGAGGGTGTAAGCACCCGTCTTCCGGTGCACGCTTCTTTATGGCACTGAGAAATGGACGATGAAAGCAACAGAGAACTAAATACAAGAAGCATTTGAAATGGGGCCAACAGGAAAATAATAAAGAGGATTCGGAACAACCGAAGGACAAACGAAGAAGTCCTAAGAAGAGTTGAAGTCAAGAGAAGTAGGCTGAAAACTTTGAACAGAAGACGAGACAACTTATGGTTCATAATTTGAGATGTGATGGACTGATGAAAACAACAGTCGACAGAAAATGGAACGAGAAGAATGTAAAAGGAAGGTTTATGATAATATAGATAATATATGAAGCAAGCAGTAAAGGATGTGGAAGGGGAGGATTGGGTGAAAATTATGAGGTTATCTGACAGGGGAATAGAGTAGAGAGATGAGTCAAACCAATCTTATGATTGCTGGCTAATGACGACCTTCGAGAGAGAAATAGATCAGACTTCCCTTAAGAATTCGAGTACGCACGTACTGACCCTAGAGTGGCGTAAGGACAATTTGTAGCGCCATACACACTTAAACCATGAAATGTTCTCTCATTTTAATACCACAATATTACCAGTGAGGATAAAAAAATTGGATCATTAAGGGAGAAAATTCCTTCCCAAAAAATGAAGCAAAAATGGATGAACAATATTTAGAGCTTAAAAAGGCGCCAACATTATTGGCAAGTGAATCTAATGCATCGCTGCCTAAAATTTTTATTCTTTGGAGCTAAGAAAAATAGCATTCCGCATGTCAATGCATTTTAATGGAGGATTTCGGCTTTAAAATTTTAGCAAGAGAGATGCAAAGGAAGATAAATAGAAATTTTCGTGTTTCGCATGCTATACGTGGAAAAGTTAATTAACCGTCTCTCGACTAAGAAATTTACTTCACTGGGAGTTTTGAACGGATGGAAAGATTGCCTTTTCTGGCAGAAGATACAAATAATACCATAGAAAATGGTTCAAACTGAATGGATTTTAAGACAATTGTGATGCTTGGAATTAAAAAATGTCTTATGTATTGTTGCCATAACTACAGGAATTATACACTATTTTCCTATTAATCCACCTAAATATAGTATTGGGTTGACAATTTTCCAATATTAATTAATATTAACCAAGTAAAATACTTCCATGACGTGTATTCAAGCAGATGATATTTCAATGAAATATTGAAAGACAAATATCGCGATGATACATAATTACATTTAGCTCTTATCTATCACTATTTAAGTGTATGGAGATGACTGGAGACTTAGTTCCATGAGCCGAGCGGCGAATACTGGTAGCAACATTACGGCAATAATTTTGATTGGTGATATCAGGCAAAGGACGGCTATGGAAAAATACGCTCTATTTAGAGAAAGCGACTTCGTTCTCTACGCTTAAGTTCCTTAAAATCGGTGAGGTTGTTACCTGTCTTTAAAAAAACACTGGCAGCAAGAATAACAAGGTGCGTCGAATGACCTATATCTGGATATTATTTATTCTTCTGGGAGAAATTAGATATAAAACCCTCCGATACCTAACAACGGTTAATTAGGATAATACGTCGCGGTGACTATCATTGGGAAATTCGGCGGAGTAAGGAGAAGGTTTAATAATAGAAAAGCGTGGAAGAAACCTTTTAACTGTTCAAGGACGAGACAAAACAAAGACCAAGGAAAAAAACATATTGTATGCATTGACGCCTAGGTCTCATTTTACGTTGCTTCTGTTAAAAGGAAATCAAAAGCCGGAAAAAAGCTATTTCGGCGAAGGGCAAGCGTGCCAATCATGAAATCAAGTAACCCGAAACTCGAGTCAAAACGGCCGCAGAATGCAAAACCAAGGACACATGGAATTTGCGACGCCTAGTCTTCATGGAGGAATTGCGCCCGCAAATATTTCTTCAATAGATGTCTAAAATAATTATATGCGTCCCTTTCTTCACCAACAGAACTTGAAAAGCACCCCTCGGTAGTGAGTCTCCAACACACGCAAAGAAAGAAACGTACAACTGATAATTGCATGCTTGTTTTATATCTTTAAGTTAATTTACATTGCAATATATCTACAGCAGGCTAGCAATAAAGAGCATTCATAGTCATTGATTTGTTTCTCATAATGGAAATTAATTCATTTTACAAGGACTTTCACTCTCAAATCACTACGATAATAATATCATTGCACAGCACAATCCTTTTCTTCTATTATACTGCGGTTAATTAAACGATATTGGACCTCTATGCTCGGTGCTTATTTCATAAAAGTAAGAGAATATGGCTGCTTCATTTGTTACTATATCGTGGCAAATTTTATGCATACTACGCTTACTTCCGATCGAAAGAAGGTTTAACTGCCCACCGATAATTATCGTCATCCTCACCTGATACACACCTTTGCGGGGGCTTACAGGGTGTTGTGTAAATTCAGATGCAGATGTATTGTGGCTTCGATAAATTAGTGCACCTAGCTCCGATTCTAGTTACAATAATGGGTCCCCGATTGTAGTCGAGTTGTAGTCTATTGAGGTGTGAGTCCTTTACTCCATTTTTGTCGACTCTATCGTTCCTGAGAATTAAGATTGGTTGATGAAAGGAATGATGTAGTGTAGGAGTAATGTAGTGTGCATTCAAAGAAAGTGAGATAGAGAATAGAAGTAAATCAAGCCAACAGTACTCTACATATCTATCCCAGTATGATGCACAGTAAAAATATTTAGCCATACTTCATTTGACGATGCATATCAAAACCGGAGATAAAGATTTGAAACAAATAATCAACCTACAATGAATAACTTCCAATGATATCAGATAACACTGAAGGCGTCACTTTGTGGAACTTTACTGTATTCATGGCAACGAATAAAATAAGACTTTTAGTCAATTCCACACTTTTTTAATAACCTACCTGGGTTTCGACAAATTTTTGTCGAAACCTACGTCGAGAATTGAGAATGACAAAAATTTGTCGTAACCTAGGTCGGTTATTAAAACAGTGTGGAATTGACTAAAAGTCTTATTTTATTCGTTACCATGAATTCCAATGATATTAGAAGCAATAAAAATAGAAACTCCTTTCATATTATGCATATCCCCTCATAAAAGTCGCAAGAAATTGCAAGTATAAACAGATTACACGTCAGGCGCATGGAACCATACAGTAAGTATAGCAGTAGTAAAGTATACGTAAATACTGACTCTATGATGGAAAATTTTGAATGAAAGAATAATTCACTCCTTTAACACAAAATCTCCCGAAATTCTGAAGCACGAATGGAAGCAAAAAAGAATAATATTTCCATTTCACTCTCGAGAGTCATTTCGAGCGGTTGACATAATTATGGCCGACAGGCGTGGAAAAAGGTCCAGGGGGCCATAAATAAATACCCTTGCACACACTGTCCGTTTCAATCCACACCGGGTGAGTCCCGAGGACATCCGAGTGATGCGACGTACTGTGCGAGGGCTTAAAATTGGAACGGCAAAACCACCCCGTGGACGGGGCTGGGGGTGTTGAAGGTTTGAGTTGGCGGATTTGGGTAAAGGACGGCAGGGGTGAGTGGTGGAGTGGACGAATTCTGAAAAGTGAGACGATCCAGGAAGGAAAGCGGAGAACGAGGAGATCTTTTTAAAGAGCTGAAAAACAATTAAGGGGCGCTAAAAAGAGTCGGGGAAGGTCAAAGAGAAAGAGGAGACTAAAATGAAGCGGTGACATTCAACGCCACATGATCCTATATGCTCCCCAAGTCGTCTGTCACACAAAGACAATAAATTAAACATTCAAAGCGAGGCATGCGACCACAAAAGGGTCACTGCAGACTTTTCTGAATTTACAATTACAGTTTCATTGGTGTACTGCCTCAGAGAAAAGATTCCATTGTCAACTTGGGAAGTTTAAGATCATACTCTCCCAACATGTGATGCTATCAAATTTCTAGTGCAACAATAGATAATGCATTTTATTGAGTATAAGAGAGAACTGAGTGTACAACTTGCCAGATGAAAGAAAAAAAAGACTGCTGATATCTTCGATAGGCGCCCCTGCCAAACATAACACTAACCTTGGGAGAGTTACTGGGAAATATATTTATGGGGGCTAGGCACAACAACTGCGCAGTAGAAGTAGCTTGTAAACAACAAAAACAAATGGCTCGGCAGGTGTTAACAGAAAATAATAAAGTCCACTTTTAGTAGCTGCCATAAACAGAGTGAAGAGGTCGTAAAAATATCGTCACAAAAAGAAGAACCATGAGCTATTATTCGCAGCGCATATTAAATGAATCATCCTTAATCTTGACCTAAAAATCACTAACTCATATTTTTGAAATGGCAATTCTGCATACCTGTACATAACGCCATGACAGAGAAGAAGAATGAGAATCACTTTCTGAAGCAGAGTTAGAGTGCCGCATCAACGACGGCATGCACATTGCAATCACTCATAAAGCCAGACAAGGCTGGTATTAAAAATAACTTTTATTGTCACACAGGCAATTCAATTCAAAAGAAAACAACTCTTGCTCTACGACAAAGCCTTTGAGAGTAATGTATCATCGCTCAATAGCCCATTTATGGAAGAAAAACAGTTCAAAAAAGAAGCTCAAAGTTACGGACAATTTTTTTATATAAAGGAATAATCTGGATATGCTGCAAACTTCTAAGTAATTATTTGACAAACGTAAAAGCTGGACGATCAGGGCTCATATACCTAATAATCTTTTCCGCCGCGTGTAGTATGCGAGTAGTTTCAAGAAGCACACTTTCATCGACACTGGTGAAAGTATTTGATAGCCACAATAACTTGATCGCATGATATGGGAGATTATTGAAATAATAATCCCCCAGTCGTCCCATAGGCCGTTAAATGAAATTTCGGCAGGACCACAATAGAGAGGGAGGGTTTAAATTCAGTCTCAGACCTTGATAAGGGATATTGAGGAATTATTCATGGCTTGTTAGCAACAGCGCAAAAAGCTTTGAGGGTAAACCGTTATGGAACTGGATCGAATCCAGGCCATGCCCTTTTTTCTCTCCACCCAATTTGAGGCCCAAAGTGAAGGAGGATTGATGTCTTTCTTGGAAGGATAAATAAAGCGCAGGGAGAGATGAGAAAAAAGGGCTCTTCTCCTATTCTCCCCATCGCTCTCAGGGCCAACTAAATCGCGAGGCATTAGCATTCGGGGGTAGACTAATGACCAGGGCTGCGTTCCCTTGAGATATTGTGTTCCCTCCAAAAAAACCACTCTCCATTCCAACCGCGAAATAAAAAAGGTGCAAGAAACAACGCAGTTGGACCTAGGATCGATATCTTTGAGGGAGAGCACATAGAAAATAACCGAGGACGCAGTCTCAGGAAAGAGGAGGGGTGTGGAAGGCGGAGAGAGAAAGTGAATAGAAAGAAGAGCGACTCCGAATCGGAGGGAGGGTGGGGGAATTTCTTGGAAGATGCCCCGACAAACGTAGTGGGAAGAAAATGTATTTGGGTAGAGGTCGGCAAAGAAACTAACGCACACACGTGGAAAGGGAGAGGGTAATGTTTTTCGCAGGGCGGATGCAGGGGACAGACAGGGGAACGGAATTGGTATTAAAAATAAACGTTTGCGGCCCTAAATATATGCTCGAGTCATTAACAAAGGCACGGGAGGACATTCGCTGTTAATAAATATAAAAAAGCATTTCACACGCCCAGATGTCAAACTGTGATAATTTGAAAGGTTGGTAGGCGAAATGAAAGTGCGATTAAAAGTGTTTTTTTCACGCGGGTATAAACATTTATACCATTGGTTGTAAATGAAACTAAGGAGTAAAAGACAGTACACGGTAAATTAAGAAGATATGGTGAAGAGGGGAAACATTTAGAAAAACCACATAGCATTTGACTAAAGGGTATTTATGTTTGGAATAATGGAAATAGATATGGCATAAATCACTCCACTCAGGACAGAGCTGACAATGCAGTGGCATCATGGTAGAGTCATTTTTACGAAGTAATCTTACGCATTACTGGCCGAAAAATACAGGTCAGAAAGAAATTTTGAAGGGAGAAACTTGAATATTTCATGCTTATTCTGTTAACTAAATGAATATCTCCACATAAAATGACATATCTACATTCAACGCTAACCTACACAGTTTACCTCCAAAAATCTACTCATTTAACGCAAAATTAATTCATAACTAACTTTAGTTTTCTGTATTTGCTTATCTAAATTATCACACCAATGTATTTACCTTTAAATATTTTTACGTTTTAGCATTTCTATCGTAAGAGCATTTTGTATTTAAATAAAATTCAATGCTAAATGTTTTAATGGTTTCGAAAAAGTGAGGGAATGATAACCAGGATCAAGTGATATTCCTTCCCGTTGAGTCCATCCGTATTGTCAGTTACTGATAATTGCTCTAAAAGTATTAGGTAAGTAAGACCAGTGAGAAGAACATTTGATCAATGACGGACCGACAAGCAAGTACGCTGAAAATTGCAAAGCGGAAAAAGTTTAATGGGCATAATATTGATACCTTTGGCTTTATGACGCCAGTTAAAATCATCATCAAGGCTGGTCAAAGGCAAACCACTTCAGTAATTCTTCCAGAACGAAAAAGGTCAGCACAATTACACTAATAAATAGCAACCACTGGGATCAGGACCCTGGGCTAGGTGTCGGCTTAGCACTTAGCTGCGAAAGCGGCAAGTAGTCCACAGTCGTTATCTCACGAAAGTCTTAATGCGGGTGAAGGAAGCATCAAAACTAATAGAGTGGAATATATAAAAGATCGCATCACTGTGTATACATGGAATGCTAAGATTATACAGAAGTAGATTGCTAGATGACTCAAGACAGAGCCGCAATAAACAAGATAATAATCGGAGAAAGAAGGTCCATTTGTAGGCACCATAGGGCACTACGAGGTTAGGTGGAGGTGGAACGCTGACGTCTGGAGCGTGAAAAAATCCGTATTGAGAAAATTAACATCAGAGGAGTAAACCTAAATAATTAACAGATTAGTCAGTAGGTGAATAGTGGCACAATTATGAGTTACCTATGTTTTACCTATGAAGACTGGAGGGGGTTTGAAAAGTATTCCGATCCAACAAATCGATTCATTCGTATGTGCCAACTTAAAATCACATAGGAGAATTAGGCAGCATATCCGCCGGATATAATGAGTGTAATCATTACTAGAAGAAATAGAATCCTTTTGAGAGATCGTAGTTGAAGCGAGAGAATGAGTAAAAAAAGAAAAAAATGTGTGATAACGGCAGAAATATGAATCAGAAATATTCAAGTAATAACATTTGATTGAGCTCTAGCAGGAATATATTGATAAATATGAAAAATGTTGGAAAATATTGTATTGCAGGTATTACAGTAATGGATGCTGATGGGTATGAATTTGATCACATAAATAAAGATGCAGGCAAAACGAACTCAATTTTTGTAGTCTCTCAGAGTCTTTCGTAGGAGCAAATATGAAAGAGTAAACCGATGAGTTTTTATCGAGGAAAAAGAACTAGGACAGTAGATCATGAGCAAGAAAACTGAAGAAAACAGAAATGAGAAAGCTAAGCGACACTAAAGAATGAACGTGTGCAGCGAAGATCGGCAAGATTTGTAAAGGGACGATACGATAATTATATTAGCGTAACCAGTCTATTAAATGAATTAAAATGGGAATCATTGTCAGATCGCAGGTTGAAATTTAGACTTAATCTCTTACACAAATTCCAAGGCAATATTTTCAGTGATGATGTTAAAAATATTTTACGAACCCCAACTTACTGTGGCAGACTGGACCATAATCATAAAGTTAGAGAAATTAATTGCCGAACTGACCGATTCAAAATGTCCTTTTTCCCTCGCACAATTAGAGATACGAATAACAGTAAATATGTCCTATCGGAGAGTAGCAATGAATAGCATAGGTAGCTGCATGTTGGTATTAGTACTTAAAGCTAACCCTACTAACAGAATGTTTTTGCATGTTTTCTTTGCAATTTCTATCTTTTTTAAATAGTGTAGTTCTGACTACTATATTAATACTATTCCTTTTTTATGCATGATATGTAGTGCATGTTTGGTGAGCAATCACCCCCTGCCACACACCCTTGTGGTGGCTTGCAGGGTATTATGTAGATGTAGATGTAGATGTAAAGAATGTAAATACAAGGAGATTTGGGAAACCATGGGTTGCCTTGGAGACATAGAAATTCTTTGGCCCTTCTATTTCCATTCCCGTCAGCTTGGATTAGAATGCTAGTTCGTACAGCATTATCAACCCTTTTTCGGAATAAAATACTATGGCAATTGCTAAAGTTTAATTTAGCATAACCCCATTATTTGTAATGAACCTAATTTAATGTGACCAGACTGAAAAAAATGAAACAATAATCTCACAAGTTGTGGTTAAAGGAAGGAAAAATATTCATTCAAGGTGTGCATTAGGTATTACTTAATGTATCTTGCTTAATGAGAACATGTCTGTAACAGAATACTGCATGGGATAGCCTCTAGCAGAAAATAAGAGAAGGCCATGAAAAAGGTTTTGCGAAAACCTATCGTTCGTATCCTCCACGGATGCCAGCCAAGAGACCGATCTTACCCTTGGCATGAAAGGGCATTCGCCTTGACCCTGGAAGCAGGAAGGGCGTGAGTCCTTCCCATCGGGGAACACACAATGAGGCTGAGCGAACGGTCGGTGACGGCTTCCGAGGAAGACTCTCTGGGTTGGAAGGTTAAGCAAAGGGAGAAAAAAGAGCGAAGAGGCTGAAAGAAGTGGGGGAGAGAGAAAGAATGGGAACTGACAAAAACAAGCAGAAGGACGAGCTAAGCGGGAGAAGAGGAAGAGGAGTGAAGGGATGAGAGTGGCTGCGGAAAGAGGCAAAAAAAAAGAAAACGGAGCGGAGGCAGAAAATAGCCGAAGGCCGAAATGCGCGAATTCATCGCGAGGGACGCCATGGGCTGCCTCGTGAATCACACGTACGCGGCCGCAATGATGGCGAGATGGCGGGATACGGGAGGCGGGGCAGATCTGTGAGAAGCTGGTTAATGCATTTCTTTGTGTGAGACTACGAGCCGATGATTATCTCCCATCTGATTCCTGGGTACGATGCTCATTTTCCAGGAAAGATCATTGGGTCCGAGTGAAATCACAACACGATGCCATTTGAGTAGTAATGAATTTTTGGATAAAGAACAGTTCTCCTCCTAGCACTAACTACGTAACGAACAATAAATTAACAAACGTGGGCTCCATTAAATATCACGGAATAAGACTGACACACGATCTTTCTTGAGGTAAACACGTACCTACGTGAAATAATGGGCCAGGCTAATCGTACCCTGGGATTCATCAGAAGGGTATAGGGCAAATGTGATGATTACGTACGAGAAATTAGTAACTCTTCCTTTGTTCGACCTCTTTTGGAATTTGCTGCCAGTATATGGGATTCTCACGAAATTGGCTTAAATAATGAATTTGAGCGTGTGCAACGAAGATCGACAACATTTGTAAAGGGCTGGTATAATGACTTGATTAGCGTAACCAGTATATTAGATGAAATAAAATGGGAATAATTTTCAGACCGTAGGTTGAAATTTAGACTTAATCTCTTCACTAAATTCCAAGACAATATTTTCACTGTGGACGTTAAAAATATACGTAGACTGGACCATAATCATAAAATTAGAGAAATTGATTGCCGAACTGACAGATTAAAAATATCATTCATAAAAAAGGTTCTTCATCTTCCACAGGTCCGAAGCGATCTCACGTTCCATGTTCCTACCCTAAAAAGTGTATCACATTTGACTGATGTACTCTCTCGGGTAGTCCCCGCCCGGAGATCCGAATGGGGGACTATTTTACCTCCGGAATATTTTACTCGAGAGGGTGCCATCACGTCTTGATAATAAAGGAAAGAGTGGAGTAGCTGCGACTCCTCGGGATAATAATGTGGTGGTTTCCCCTTGCCTTCCACATCGCAGTACTACAGCCGTTAAAGTAAATGTTACCACGCCTATAGTGAAATGAGTGTCGCTGTACCGACCACTGTGGTCTCCACCTTCACTCATGTGAAGAAGAGCTGCTGCCCTCTCCTCTGGGTGATGAGAAGCGTAATTATTGGCGGCCTCCCGTCGCCAAGTCGCGGCATCTTCACAGGTTCTGTATTATTTAGAGGCCTATCATACCCAGGGATATACCAATACCCCCTCGGAATGCCGTCGCTTTTTGTCCACGACTGCTTATTCGACGAGTAAACTCGCTTATCTCGCAGCTAACCTCTATATCTAGAGGTCGATCCACCATCCGCAACCCGGTGGACGCACTCGGTGGCTTTAAGCTCAGCCGCGAGATAAGCACTATAACGAACGTAATTAATTACTAAAATGGAATTTCATTCATTTTTATGCATTAATTGAGGCGTCAGCTTTAATAGCGGAACATAGATTATGGCCTTAATGCGGAGTAGTTAGTGAAATCATATTCCTAGTAGGCATGGATCTGAAGAGATGGATTTTTGTTCTTTACGCCTTTTTGAAATACATCCTTTTCTCGTCTCTTATGCATCTCGTGTATCTAGCTGTATTTTTTCCGTTTATAATTGATCTCTTTCGAATTTATTTTGTCTTAGAATCCCCAGTCAGCGATCCCATCTTATGCTTACCGTTCGAATTTAAACGTTCATGTTTCTCGATATTAATATTGTTATCGAAATTAATAGAAAGATATTGCAATTTTCCACAGCATAAAATTGAGAATGATGTTTTATCATCGAAAATAGTCGAAATAAATTTTTGCATTGTGGAAAATTGCAATATCTTTCTATTAATATGGAACGTTTCCACCACATCACACGTGAATCTGGTTTGTTTATTAATATCGAATTTCTCTATTTATTCTTCGATTGCCCTGCTTCTATATTGCTGTAATACGGCGGTACACGTTATGGATTCTACCTCAGGGAGGAGAGTTGAGGTCTAATTGTAAGAACTGCAATATCACCCTTCGAGATTCGTGGAGCCACACTCTTTCCACGAGTTTAATACTGGATTTTATGATAAAGATTCAGGAAATTAGGAGGTTATATGGACCATATTTTCGTTGCAAGTTTTCCATAGTGTGTGTATGCGTGTATTTGAGAATGTATGTCTGTACGTGCGTTTTTGTGTTTCCCTCTTTTTTTTTGCTTTTATTCTCATCGTTCGTCCTCATCCATATTTCCTCCCGTCCTCCTGTTTACTCTCTCTTTCTCATATTTTCACTGCCACTCCGTTGTTCACCCTACTTTTCAATTCCCTATTCAACCCCGAAAAACAATTCATCCTCTTAACCATTCATCTTGGCCTCAGCCCCCTCAGCCCTCCTTTTGCTCGCTAACAGCGTGGCTCGTATTCCCTTGGATAGATAGCTCTCGTCGAGGTATGTCGGGCAAAATATTTTTTAATGTTGTTTTTTATTCACTCACCATTTTCGTCTCCTTACAATTACACATATACTGTAAACTCCATTCTATATTTCTTATTCTCTATATTTCTCCGCAGAGGTCCATTAAAACTCCGCCGTTCCCTCTTGTTTTCAGCAGTGGGAGTTATTTCTGCAATAGAGCCTTCATGTCCCAATTAGAGCCAGTGGCATTTGATGACTGATGTAGACATCCATTTGCCTTTTTTCAACACACGACGATTATTTTAAGCCAATGAATGGCGTTAATATCCTAAGATCCATATATCTCTGCATCACGAACTGCTTTGCTTTCATTTCCAGTTTTAATGTACTGTTAACAAAAATATAAACACTCTTTCGCGTTCATTTATTCTGAATGATTCCTCTTTTTTTATAACCAAATTCCCTAAGCACAAATCGAGAGTGCGTGAGGAGCAAGCTAGATTTTGAAGTAATTCTTCCAAATACCCTTTTATTTTTAATACATTCCATTCTTTTATCTCGGGGCTGAGCTTAAAGCCACCGAGTGCGTCCACCGGGTTGTGGATGGTGGGTCGACCTCCAGATATAGAGGTTAGCTACGAGATAACGAGTGTTCTTGTCAAATAAGTAGCCGTGGAAAAAGGGGCAGCATTCCGAGGCGGGATTGGTCAGTCCTTGGGTAAAGTAGGACTTTTAAATGATTTAGGAACCGATGAAAATGCTGTGACATGGGAACGGCCATAAAAAAGTATGCATCCCACAACCCGGAGAAGAGGGTAGCAGCTCTGCTTCACAGGAGTGAAGGTGGAAACCTTAATGGTTGGTACTGCGAAATTCATTTCACTAGAAGCGTGTTAACATTTACCTTAACTGCTGTAGTACTGCGATGTGAAAGGCAAGGGGAAACCACCACATTATTATATGGGAGACACAAGCTTGAGATCAAAACACGTGGCAGCATTAAATTTACTGCGGATGATTATGACTTCCGTAATTGATGGCACTCCAGCCAAGGTAATTAAAAATACAGAAGAGGAAATAAACAGGTCTATAAACCATGCCCAGCATATACCTAAGCGGAGAGACTCTCAAGGGATTCCATAAGATCATTATCATCCCTGTTCCCTCAAAGAAGGCGGCTGAGACCTGTGGTGATTTTTAACTATAAGCCTGACCAAACATTTCTCGAATATATACACCAAGGAAGATTATCAAGGATATTTGCAAGGCTTTTTTAAGGTTGCTTTATTTAACAAATTTATACGGAAAGTTGACGGAGAAAAATAGTAACCCATTATTTGCATGCAAACATCACCACTCTTCTTTACTGTCGGTTGAGGCCATAGTTTTCCTTCTAAAGTTTCTCCAAAATATTTTGAATTCAATTCCTGGGGCTCAAAAACTTTTATATGTCTCCATCAAATATTAAAATGCTGTTGAATATGAGGTAAAGAATTTAGTGTCCTGACGTTTATGAGTGACTGCGGTCAAAGTAATTCCAATTATATTTTCTCCTTATGGTGGCTTGCTTGGGCCAACTGAAGAGGTAAGGAATACAAATGTCAGAACAATATTTTATGGCACTACAAGTGCCGAATCCTCCCTCTAACACTATGCTGATCCGATGATGAATGGTAAATTCCAAACCTATGAAATTTAGTCGCCACCGTTTCCAAATGTATGGACGCTTTTTGTTCCAGTTTATTACCTTTTGTCTTGCACGGAGAATGCAGTTTTAGATGCTTTTGGTTTGATGGGTCGTAGCTCTTGACGTCCATTTCAATTTTCACCAACGCCATTGTGTCATTGTGTCAGTCTTTTGTGAATTGCAAAGATCATTCATATCCAAGAACAAAGAAGTCTCCTCTTTCCAATTGAACGCTCGCAATTTATAAATTGGAAGAAGTTTTGCTTGAATTACCCATGGAAGGAAATTTTTATTCACATCTGAGAAGTAGAGCGATATTTTTGCCCTTTATCTGAGAATTGGATGAAGATAGATGCTCGAGGAAATCGATTATACGTACTTTTCCACTAATGTTATCGTTTAATACGACCAGAGGTGCTAGACATACGAGAATACTGGGCATTGGAAATAATATGGGTAATACAGGGATAAGAGCTCAATGCCTCGAGTAGATTGGATTAAAATCCAGTATAAACCTACGCCTAATATCAGTGGTATTTTGCATTGACGTTACATCAGTTCCATTATTCAGCTTGATGGATAAGGCCCCGCACTCGGAGAAAACAAAAGAGAAATGACAAACAATGTATTGCCTGTATATGCCTCCTATTTGACAGTATTTTTTCATTCCACCGATTCATAAAGGTCCCCAAGGAAGGAATTCCTCTATCATCATTCACAAGCTTATGCTACGATTATTTCCAAAAAATAGGTCCTTTCTTTGGTAATGAAAACTTTCCATTCTCTATGTCTTCTCTAAAATTTTTTTGCCCGATTTTTAAAGAGGCGTGTGTAGGATTGTATTGCCGTTTCGGAAACATTCGGAAAGGAAGGCATAAAAACTACATCTCCCAGATTTCTTCCCGTTTTGGCCGTTGTTAAATCGGCCGTCCGGTGAAGTGTCTTCTCTCTGATTGGTCGGCTGAGAGTTCCCATTTCTTTTACTGTTTCTATTGCCTCTCTGATATTACTGGGAAAATAGCGGGATTCTCTGGAAATCACCTTGGTGTCTTGAAAGATGATGCTGTGACCGGGTTCTAACCAAGTATACTCCGCCAAAGCAGAAAGGTAGCGAAATAGCAACTTTAATTTTAAAAGAATTTTGTTGTAACGATAGTTATTCTGGGATGACCACCAACAACTAATAACATTTCTCCGACAAGGATAAGTGAATAGTAGGGAAATAGGTCGGTACTATAGGGAATAGAGAATATGAGGATAGAAATGTGGTGTTCGGTATTAAATTTCATAGGAGTACTCAAAAGAGTGCATTTCATCGTCCCATCCATCAATGAAGTTCTAGTTTTCTCAAAAATCTTGTCGTGGACGATATTTTCCGCTGTAAAATGTCTTTTAGAGCTGAATTATAAATCTTGGCTCTTATGATAAGAGACCAGTCCTCAGACGTCTCCCATAAGTGCGCAGGAATAAAGCATGTTTATTTATTTATTCTCATACCATCAAGAAGAGCACTTAGATTTTACCATAGGGTTTCTATCCATAAGGAGACAAACTCTTCTATGTAAGAAAATTCACCCATTGCCATAGGTAAGAGTTTAAGTCCTCCAACGTTGAGACTGGCAAATTGCATTACAATGAAGAATAAATAGTCTCCCAAGTCCCATATTTTATGCATTATAATGAATGAAAAGGCCAATTTCTATTTTCACGCTGTAGTTTAAAAAGACCGACCAAGGTTTAAATATCTGAGTATCATTGTCAAGGTATTACATCTCAGTACACGAGACTATGTTTGTAGAAAAGATAGGAGGGGGAGAGGAAGGCAACGAGGGAGGGGGAATGGGTCAGAGGGTGATGGGGACCTGAGTCATGTAGTTTTAACAGTAGAAGCGAGGTGGCAGTGGGTGGTTGTATCAGCTTTAGGTGGCTAAGAACAAGTTACGCCATAGTAGCACATCAACCAGCTTGACCTGACATGTAAAAAAAATAGGGATAGCAGTATTTGCGCCAGAGAAGACTAAAGCTGAGTAGGCTGAAGGTGCACAGTCAAATGTTAAAAAATGGTGAATGCAAGTCAAGCATATGATTGTTTCTCAGTTGGCTGAATACAGGGTATTTTGTAATTTTTCATGGAACTGGAGAACCTGAAGGTAGAAATGCGAAGAATGGACCTCGACGTATTAGGAATCAGCGAAATGAAGTGGCCCGAAGAAGGAGACTTTTGGAGTGGAAGCTACAGGATTATACATACAGGATCATTAAATGGTAATGCTGGAGTAGGGATCATGCTCAGAAAGAGCGCCGGAATGCGTGTGAAGAGCTTCCTTCAGTACAATGAAAGGATAATAATGGTAAAGATCGAGACCAAACCTGTAGATACCGTGGTGGTGCAGGTTTACATGCCTACGACTGACTATGAAGATGAAGAAGTGGAAGACGTCTACGAAGATATCACGGAAGTTATAAAACAGGTAAAAGGAGAAGAAAACCTAATTATTTTAGGGGACTGGAACGCTATCGTCGGCGAAGGTCAAGATGGAAGAATAACTGGAAAATACGGATTGGGAAACCGGAACGAAAGAGGAGAAAGGCTGCTGGAGTTCTGCACTCAACATAAGTTAGTGGTTGCCAACACATTGTTTAAAAATCACAGTCGCAGAAGATACACATGGAAAATGCCAGGAGACAGAAGAAGATGCCAAATAGACTACATTTTAGTGAAGCAGAGATTTAGAAACCAAGTGAAGGACTGCAAAAGCTACCCTGGGGCAGACATCGACAGTGACCATAATTTAGTGATGATGAAATGCCATCTAAAATTCAAGAAATTGAAGAAAACAAAGAAGAATATATGGCAAGTAGATAAACTAAAGGAGGTTCAACATCAGCTGGCATTTCAAAAAGCAGTGGGAAACAACATAGGAGAGAACCTGAATGAGAAATCAGTGGAAGAGCGTTGGGAAAACATTAAATGTGGACTACAGGAAGCCGCAAAAGAAGTTCTTGGAAGAAGAAAAGTTGCCAAGAAGAAGCCATGGATCACGGAGGAAGTCTTAGAATTGATTGAAGAAAGAAGAAAGTACAAGAATGCGAAAACTGAAGAAGGGCAGCTCTGCTACAAAAGAATAAGGAACGAAATAAGTCGCAAAGCAAGGAAAGCTAGAAAGCTGTGGTTGAAAAATCTTTGCGAAGATGTACAAAGCAACCTTGCACTTTGAAAGGTGGAAGCGGCCTACAGCATAGTGAGGAACCACTTCAAGGAACGGAGCGCAAGATGCAATGCCATAAGGGACAAGAATGGAGGAATTTTGATTGAAAACGAGGACAAAGTGAAGAGATGGAAAGAATATCTGGAAGAGCTATACAATGGAAAAAAACTCAGCACAAAAGCTATTGAAGAGGAAAGCGAAGTGGAAATAG
This sequence comes from Platycnemis pennipes, assembly GCA_933228895.1. Lineage (NCBI taxonomy): Eukaryota > Metazoa > Arthropoda > Insecta > Odonata > Platycnemididae > Platycnemis > Platycnemis pennipes. The sequence continues at coordinate 116,680,916 of OW121854.1, read as the reverse complement.
ATGATATGGGGGCATCAATATTAAGATCGGAATTCGACTCTGCAGTAAGGGATCTTCGGATGAATAAGGCCTCAGGTATTGATGATGTCCCTGCAGAACTAATTAAAAATGCAGGAGAGAAGACATTAATTCATCTCTACAAAACCATCTGCGACATGTATTCAACATGGGAAATTCCAAGGGACTTCGAGAAAAACATCATCATTCCTATTCCCAAGAAGAAGAGAGCGGAGAAATGCGAAAATTTTAGGACTATAAGCCTGACGACACATGCATCGAAGATACTGACCAGGATCATCTACAGAAGAATAGAACGAAAAGCAGAGGAGTTCCTGGATGAAGATCAATTCGGATTCAGGAAAAGTAAGGGTACAAGGGAAGCAATATTGGCCCTTAGGCTACTCATAGAGAAGAGAATGGAGAAGAACAAACCGACGTTCATTGCATTTGTGGATTTAGAGAAGGCCTTTGAGAACGTGGATTGGGATTCAATGCTTGGAATTCTGAAGGGAATTGGAGTGTCCTACAATGAACGAAGAATTATACACAGTCTGTACAAAAACCAAGTTGCTGTGATTAAATCTGGACCCAGCTGTGAAGAGGCAAGAATAAGGAAAGGAGTGAGACAAGGCTGCGCACTGTCTCCCGTAATTTTTAATGTTTACATCGAGAGAGCCATAAATGAAGTCAAGGAGAAGTGTTCTGGAGTGAAAATCCACGGAGAAACAATCAGTATGCTACGATTCGCTGATGACATAGCTCTCATATCAGAGACAGAGAAGGAGCTGAATAAGATGCTAACAACCCTGGAAAGGACTATGGCCGGATATCAGCTGAAGATCAATAAGAAGAAGACTAAGATATTGGTGTTCAGCAAAAGAGAAGAGGCGAAAACCAACGTTAAACTAGGAAAACAGAAACTGGAAGAGGTGAAAGAGTTCTGTTCCCTGGGAAGCAGAGTAACCAACGATGGACGAAGCAAGAAAGAAATAGTGAGTAGAATAGCCCAGGCAAAGAGGGCATTCTTTCAGAAGAAGAATCTACTTACAGCAGGAAATACAAGCATAGAAGTAAGGAAACAGTTCATCAGAACATACATCTGGAGCATTTTTCTTTACGACAGTGAATCATGGACGATGACAGCAGCGGAGAAGAAAAGGGTAGAAGCATTTGAAATGTGGTGTTACAGAAGAATGCTGAAGATTAAATGGATCGACCGAGTAAGTAACGAGGAAGTGCTAAGAAGAGTAGGAGAAAAGAGAAGTCTGCTGACAACTCTAAAAAGAAGAAGGGAAAACTTAATCGGTCATATCTTGAGACACGATGGCCTGATGAAGACTATCGTCGAGGGAAAAGTGAACGGGAAGATTGGAAAAGGCAGGCCTCGTATGAGATACATGGAACAGGTCGTAAAGAATGTAAAAGAGAAGAATTACGTCTCAATGAAAAGGTTGGCCGATAGAAGAAACGAGTGGAAAGCTGCGTCAAACCAATCCTAGGATTTTTGACCAATGATGATGATGATAGTGCTTATAAATCAAGTATTATGCACTCTCATTGATTAAGTAACCATTCGTGCTATAACTCAGAGTCTCCAGTATTTTTCTTTCGACTTCTTTATTCATTAAACGTAGCTTTAAGATGCCTCTCATAGGTCGTACGGTGCAATTTATTATCCATTGACTTGGCCAAATGCCAAATTTTACCTCTTCACGCTCTCAAACCATCACCAAGCGGTATCAATCCAAACATACTCTAAACACCGATAAGGGACAAATATTTTCAAAGCTCATCACTGCTTCTCCAGAAAAAACTGCCCCCTGAAGTCGATAAAACTACAATGCAAAAACAAATGATACAAGATTTGAGCTGGTAATTAGGGTAGAGAGCCCATTTTTCAGTTATATTACAAGTTCTCGCGCTGTACAAATATTAGGCATCGTCAAAACCAAGCTAAACGGTACAAGAACAGTTGAGTAATGACAAAATGGGTGATACCGGCGAAAAGAAGTGAGGGCATATCCGCAAATAAAGTCTTGGAAAGCTGGGGACAGCATAGCAGCGGGAACGAGAGGATGTGACGGTCGCAAAATGGGAGACTATTAGGGCTGATAATTCACTCTCAGAGCAGTAGAACTAAGGGCATGAGAGGAGTGGATGCAAATTTTGTCGTCTACAGAGACGTTCAAGTTCCCATTAACATGTTTTTTTTAACTGAATTCTAACAATCACCATGTCCATATTTCAATAAATATTTTATATCACCACTTTTAACAAAAATACTGTACAAAATCGGAAAATTTATCTTTCACTGGAGATTTGGACTGCCAGAGGAACTGCCAATACGGCAAGAATAACTTTTTTTCAAACTTTACATTGTTTTTGGAACTCACTTCAGATTTAAAATTCTGAAATCACGTAATAGTAACTGCATACCCATTGATAACTCTGTAATTTTACCCTGTCAATAATTCAGGAAAAAAGAAACAGAACACATTTAAAAGAAAATACGAATGAATGTTTTGGTGTAAGTAAGGACCTGAGAGACTTATTAGATCCTGGCAAGAGGTGGTATTTCTCGCAAACATGAACGGGGGGAAGATGAGAGGGGTGGTAGTTTACTCGGGGTCTTGTGTCCGGAAGAGGGATGGAGAGAGACAGAGAGGAAACTGGGGATGGGAGGGGACGGAGGGGGAACTAGTTCGCGCGAAACGATAAGTATAATGGAGATGGCGGCGCCGGGGGGTTGTTGAGGCAACAGGACAAGGCGGATGCTCTCTCGGGCAAGGGGAGGTAACATCCGAGCGCATTAAGGACGGGGGCTAGGGCGGAAGACAGGACAGGGCAAACAAAAGGAGGAGGAGGGCGGAAGGGAAAACAAGACGCTAGAGGAGCAGAGAGAGGTGAGAAGTGGTCAGGGGAAGGAAAGGGCGGGATAAAGCAAGAGTGGTGCGAGTTATGGGGAGGTGGCGAGACGAGCGTTTGCAAACCTTCATTGCGACCACGCAGTGTAATTAGAAACCGACTCCTCCGAGGCTGCCCGCCCGAGGGTGGACTCGTCTAGGAGGTTTTACAGACAAGGAAAGTATGTACCTACCTACGCACATGTAATGGTGGAGAAGAGCTGGAGCACGCTTAGCCGTAGGCTTACTGAAGAACTGGGTAATTATCGAGATCGAAGGTGTTTCTGCAGTTCACTTTTTAAACGGCTAATGCCATTTCACTTGGCTTAAATGGACGAAATAAAACATTAATTCTGGGTAAAATTAATGACCTGATTAATTCTGACTAATTAATGATTTGGCGTCACCTTATGGAATTCACTTGTATTCATTATGAATGACAAAATAAACTTTGTATTTCCACATCTATCGCCATCAGATGATGATGACGTTAATCGTCGAAACCATGGTCGTAGCAGTGCGAGATAAATAAATGTGGAAATACAAAGTTTATTTTGTCTTTCATTATGATTAATTCAAGATTTTTTTCATCGCAGGAAAACTGCCCAACAACGCGTAACCACAAGTCGAATCACAGTTTTGGGAAAGAAGGTCAAATTCAGGGTGCACATATAGTTATCTACATAAATTAAGAGCAATTAAAACACGAAAAATTAAGTAACGTATTCACTTAATCAAAAAGAAGTATGTATTTATTTGTATTTTTTGCTTGAGCTAGAATACTTTTGATTAAGACCGCCATCAAATGCTCGCAATAGGATTGATTGCGATGAATGCTTTATGATTTCTCTATGTGCAAAATGCCGTGCAATGCACTTTCACCTGACGGTTGCATCTGGTGAATGTGCACTTTATAATAGCGGATAAGATAGCCTTGGGAGAGGAAATGGTTGATTGGAGTCAGACGAGCCACACAATACGAACTCCACCCGGTTTACTTCGACGCAACGCGGGATGCATATATCAAGGCGCTTAACCTTCACGCCTAAAACGGATAAAAGCACTTGAGTTGCGTCATAGTTGCCATAAATTTAAAACAACTTAGAGAAAGGTATTCAATTAGAAATTATTTATAAAACGATGAAGAACACCAGCTCTGCTAAAAATACACCGGTTTACTATAAGTAAAAATTGAGGAAAGGAAGAGTTAGGGGGAAATTGTATCCTACGCAATATAGTACCAAATGTACCAAGATAATATCTACGTGATGTGTGCTCTGAAACAAATTTGCCCTGTCAGCACAGAAAAACCTTCTATAACTCAAGGAATAAAACCATTATCTTTGGGCACTTTATCCATTAGAATACCGATTAAGTGTAAACAGACAGAATACAAAGAATATTAGTTAGAATACCAAAACACATTAAACGTTATTAAAAGGTAAATCCACTATTCACTGGGTTTACTCACTAGTTTAGCGCTGTAGCATTTTTTCCCCAAAACAATTCCCATTTCTTCTTTAGTTCACCATCAAATGTTTTGTTTTCCTTTAATCTCAGCTACCTGATAGTAAAATGGCTGCAGTTGATTTTTTCGAAAGAAGAGAAAGACAAATACAGCTAATCATCGTAACAAAATTTATTTAATATTGATTAATTGAATTACATTTCAAAGACTAAGGGCTATGTGTGAGGCTGTTGAAGTGTTTTCTAGGCTGTAAATGGTAAGAGGATGAGCAGGAGGGAAAAAGAAGAAAACCAAAGGAGAGGCCATGAAGAAGAGACGGCCTGAATGAAGGAGGAGAGCTGGGAGAAACACGAAAACAGGAAAAAAGCCTATGGGCAAGATTAGTGAAAGAGGTTAGGGCTTAGAGGGGAAGAAATATACCAAGAAAGGACGGAAAAGCTTCCTTATTTTCTTTCGCCACAATTTAAGAAGGAGAGCAGGGTACCTGTTCTCTCCGAGACAGAGAGAGTGAGGAGAGAGAGAGAGAGAGAAATATATATATAGAGAGAGAGAAAGAGATAAGGATATAAATGCACTCCTTCAAATAGTGCTGGCATGCATACAATAAACTAATCTCTCAACGTGGCATTAAAAACCTATTTTACTTTTCATTATTTGAAAATCTTAACCGGTTAATATGAAAGCGATTTCCACACTATCGAGAAAGTCAAAGTACCAATTTGATAGCGCACCGGGTATTACCAAGGAAGAGATTGCTTGCTCCGTACCCTTAATTTCTTGGTTTTAAGAAAAAGGGAGTCATTAAATAAATATTTTTTTAAATTTTGGTTTGTATCTTGATTCAGCATGAAAGAATATTTCGTGTACGAAAATAAAGTAAAAGCCATTTCCATATATTTTACCACAAAGTCTCTTGAACGTACTTCAGAAGCAATGATTAGGTCAAGAGAGCAAACTTTAAAACTTTATTTGAAACATACATCTGCATTACGGTGTGCAAAAATAGCACATGCGTAAAAATCATTCAGATTTAGGTACTTACCTCCGTTAAAATTATTCTGAAAAGTCAAGGTCCGTCTATATCGGACGATTATAGACGGACCTTGTGAAAAGTGAAAGAAAACAAGGACATCTATGGTTGGAATTTTTAATTTTATATTTTTCTTTAATGCCACCTGGAGATGGTTCTTTGATGGTAAAACCTAGGTTGCGTAAATCAAATGTTTAGTGCGGAATTGCAGGGTTGTTTTTTTCTCCGTTTTCAAATGAAATAAAATAAATAATGGAAGTTTTACGAGGGAAGAAAAATCTATTCCACAAGCCTCTAGCCTCAAGAGGAAATCTGGCATGTAAAACTACAAAGGAGCTCAGACGAATCACGAAGAGTAGTCAAATATTGCCACATCGGAAGGACTCATTCACATTTGTAAGCTCTCGTCACACTCAACTGTATAGTGAAATAGTCGTATTTTCCTTTGGTGCTTGCTATGAAAGAACTGAGGAGAAAAGAGGATGTTTCCATTAGAAATTCAACGACCTTAACTAGAGTTTGAAGATAGATTACCGCATACGAACGGACGTACCTTTTCAGGTACTAATATATTCCTAACAGATATTACAGCAAATATTTCACAGTTAATCAGAAAATGATTTTATGGACAAATGACTCTAACTAACGTCTGCTATAGAAATTACCGAAGGAAATGACTAATAGTCGCCCATATGAAAAATTTAGGTCTAAATAGAGAAAAAGTGTAAAAAGTGTAGTGTAAGTTTTCCATACGCTGGAATCCCACAGTATTAGGTTTAGTTTTCGATAGCTTCTACCAGATGGATAAAAACCGAACTTCAATACAGCCTTTGCTTCCGTCACAATAGTCGATAGCAGTATCTAAATTCATGCGAACACCTGTGGCAGAATCTGACTGGTGATATATAAGCAATCATAAACCAGATAACATAAAGGCATTCAATAAAAAAATATTAATGTAACTTAGACACCTTTGCATGAGCTTTACATGCATGAATAGGATACGTGACGGAATGGTAGCACATAACGTAAGTACTGAGAACTGTTTAGGATCAAAACTTAAATGTCACTTTTATAAAACAACAAAATCGATTGTATATTAGACTGAGATGTAGAGTCATACAACCATTGTGATTCATGAGTGAGCACTGTCAATATGCTTAAATAGTATTTGCATCGGAGTTAGCTCGTAATTAATAGCAAACCTACAACGGGATCAGACAAGGAAATACGAGAAGAGAATAACCTGAATGATTACCGCATGTGAGTTTAATGCTACGAAGGTAAGCTATAAATGCAATATTATTTGCAACTTATGCGTAGGAAGGTCAAGTGGGCCTTGACAAAAAAGAGTAGAGTTATACAAGACCGATTACCTTCAATAAAACCAATAAATAGAAGTCATTATTAAAGTGATATAGTTTATAATGAAGAGTTCCGGAGGGATTCTAAAAGGTAGTGGTGCATGGAAGTTTCTGCATGAAGTAAATAGCAAAAAGCACGCATGATGGTATAGAGAGAGTGAGAAAGTATGAGGTTCTAAATAAAGTTTTAAAATGTGGCAAACTCTAAATGCAACAGGAGATACAAAAAATCGTTTATCTTCATTGCTTTTAGACAGATATTATTAATGTCAAGTTGAAGGTCTAACGATTACACGAATAACCAAATGTGCCAAATAAAAATTACTGCACGTTGATTAATTGCATTCATAAAGTGAAAAAAAATTTCTCACCCAGTCATGGCTCTCTCACTTTGCAGAAACGAAAATCAGCACTGACCTGCAACGACAGAAGAAAATCAAGAAGCATAAGTAAAGGTGGACTCCCAAAATTAGTTGCAATGTTTTCACGGATGAAACATATTTTATTTAATAAGGAATATAAATATAGAGAAGAAGTAACTTAAATGATGTTTATCAATGATATCATGCTCTCATTAATAAAATTTATTACATACACGCGTTTGGAGGAACATTTGTTATTAATATCTAAAATATCTATGTAGAAAACAATACAGACATTGATACCTCTACATAATTCAATAAAGTTTTCACTATATTTACATCAATACGGGTTCAGCAGAGAGAATTCAAACACTGGACCCATGGGCAAAGAAGAATGCAATACAAAACTTTTGGAAAAGTCGAACCGAAATTATTTGGTCTTCACAAAAGGAATGAAGACTACTGTTATGCAATAGATCATTTTATACCATGCTCCATTGAAAATTTCAAACACATGCTACTGCGTTATTTACGGAAAAAATATAAAGAAAATTATTTCAGGCAGTTGCTTCCTAACGATCCACTGTTTATATCTCAGAGGCTGTCACTTAGCTGCAGTAACCAATTGCTGTGTGCAAAAACAAGTGTCTGGGGAAGTAATGATTTTTGCGAACAAATTTGAACAATATAATTCAATCTTGCAATTTCTCCTCATAAGCAGGCCGAAATATGTAGGCATGAGTAGGCCAGATGCACTCCACATGAAAGAAGAAAGGGAAAAATGCACTGGACTTCAGTGTGAGGGGCTGCGGGAACAATGGCGTCCGCCCCCTCAGCCCCGTTATTAAATTGAGGAAGCAAACAAGAATACCGGGAGAAAATGAATATAAAAATGTTTGCCGATAGAATTAAAAGTGGGGCCAGCATAATATCATAATATGGGGTAAATGGATGGAAGGACCTGACCACCAGAAGCTGCTAATAAAGAGTAATGAGGGAGAGAAGCCCCGTAAAAAAGCATTATAAATTGATCGTGGAACAAATAAGTAAGTATTTACCGAGGAGTATGAATAAGCAATGAAATTGCATAGTTTCTGTTCATTTTTCAAGGGAGTTGGGAGAAATTTGCGAGAAAGTCACCATAAATCATCTTAAACATTAGGTACCTCATGGAAATGGATTAAAACCAATCGATCAGCTTTTAAATAAACGAAAGCAACAAATATTTACATGATAGTTGGATGGTATTTGCGTCGATTTCAATGTGGGGCATGAACCACCAATTTTAAATGTAAGATTTTACTCTAAAATTTTCATTTCGCCTGAGGAGATAATTGAACCTTGTGCCTCATAAATGGGAAAGAATGAACTAAAGAAGAAGCCAATGAAAACATGCTGATAAAGGCCAGTTGTCAATCGAAGGATACTCATTCGGCAATGTGGTATTAGTATGAAGTATTCCACCGCGCTCGAGAGCAGCACTTGAAGACTGGACATTCTATCCCTTCCTAAGTATATCGCTCCTTCCTTCCAAAGGCGAATAAGCGTAGAGACGAACGTATATCTGGATAGTGAATACATATCCTCGAAAGATGGGAAAGGTTTTTCATACTGATTACGTAATACGTACGTTGTACACAATTGCACCAAGCGCGAAACTGCCTTCTGCATCTGTGTGTTCAATTTTTTCTTTGCCACCATTTACCAGGTTTAAAATTCCACGTTCACATTCAAACTATTACTGTCCTGCTGCCAAATTTCTAATATTCTTCTTTTTTACTTTCAACGTACAATGGATGCCGCGCCAATGTATTAGGTACTTCACTTGCTGACGGGATTACTCGCGCCCCATTGAACTGTGCCCCTAAGTGGGCAGTATTTATTAATACTTCTTTTCCAAATGCATTGCAAAATATATAATGGTATATTTCATTCAACAATTTTCATCCCTGCCTAATAGTGCTCAGATAAAACTATCAATACAATACTACAACTTAATATTTAGGAAATCTAAGGATTAAACACTTTTGGTCGTGCCAGAGACTTGAAACAGGCATATCTTTAACTTTCGGCAATATTCGTTATCGTTTACTGCATGATATCTCTAATGATAATGAGCATATTAATACATCTCTTCCCACTATCCCTATTTGCAGCAATATCCTTCTATAGTTCCGCATACTTCTTACCTCCTTTTATTCCATGCAAACTGGACGGGAAAATTATTTTCTTTTGAATGGAGACTGATTCAACCTGCAGTACTTTGGGAAGTGTCGTGTACCTCACGTGAATTATGGGGCATAGAGGCGATAGCACAGGCCATTGGCTGGCTCTGCGGCTAAGGCGCCTCGCTCCGGGTGCACACAGCCAACGGGCGCGACGTTGGCCGTCCTTTTCCGCCCTTGTGTGCTTTGGAGGTGTTCCCTGTTCAACCCCCGTACACATATTGCATTCAGCTCCGTTATGAGGACGTTGATGACGGGGCGTTTGGCCAGGAATGCGTCTCCTGGTAAACCTGCTTGTGGGTAGGAAGGCGGAGAGCCTCTACTTCGGGTTTGCATGCAATGAGAGAGAGTCATTGACCCGGCTGAATTGCCTTCTCTTTACATCACGGCTTGGTTTTTCTCTCAAGTTCTCTATTCTTTGATTTTTCTTTTTCTTCATCCTAAATCAAAGTCTAAAAGTCTAAAAGTCTAAAAAGGATAATAAAAATGAATTACCCCAACTAAGTCTCGCAGAAATGACAACTTTCTAATTAACAACCAGGATAGTTTTTCCTCTCTTACACCATCACAAATGGTTTTATTTTCTAACACCAATGGTATTCCATTTAAATTATGATCTAATGCAATTGAAAATCGTAAGATTTATACACGGTGCAGTAGATATCTCCTATTTTTTCGACTATATATTAGGCTCACGTACTTTTAGTGACTAGTATACAAAAATAAACAAATTTAAATACAGCTCCAGTATGGAGAGGGTCAATAGTCTTCATTTTCACTATTATATATGACAAAATATTGGCTGGATAAAAAACTCAGGATTTGCAGCAAATCCGTCAAAAAATTAGATATTACCAAATGTCAAAGAAAAACATTTTCAGCCTACAAAAATGTAGGAAATTTACTACGTTCACTTATAGATTGATATTACCTGTTGCATGCCGAAATCATAAGGTCTGCGTAACCTAATCCATAGTGCTGTCTCCGGATATAACTGGCCTACACCCATTGTCCACATGATCGGTGTACTCATATTTGAGGCAAAGAAAACACACCAAAATACGCTCATGGACGCGTGACCCTAATGTTACTTTGACAGCTCTTTTTAGAATATGCATAAATAATTGATGGAAAGCCAATATTTGGAGAGAGTGGAGCATGTGTCCTTGTGTTTTTTACCCCACGAGTGAGGCGCAAAAAATAGTCTCGTAAGAATCAATCCACGACAGCGATTCCCAGGCCAGGAAACGAAAACACCGAAATCGGCGGTAATCATTTCGTCAAACTCATGAGCACCGCGGATGTGCTAATTCGACGCGGCCTTCGTGACATTTCCTGGTGAACAGAAATCCTCACCGACAGAACCGGGGAAAAAAAAACGCCGGGAGCTCTGGACGCCCGTGATTCTCAAAAAACATCACTCTGAGCACAATGCGAAAACATTACCTCGAGTTAAAAATACAGCCGGGGAAATATAGAGGCAAACGCTTGACGTGCTAACTGCTTCCCCCAGCCTCTTCCTGCCTTCCACTTACGGCGGGGAAAAATGCGATAACTATTTGCTTTACCGATTAAGCGGGCCATTCCTCCTCCAGAGCACTCGTCGAACAGACTCCCCAAACACGTTCTCGAAAATGTGCGAGTGAATAAAAAAAGAAAAGGTACTAGCATGCCGCAAATGGATCCGTGCGGTGAGAGTGGGAGTACGATTAGAACTGCAAACAAACGAAGGTGGAACTTAAGGGAACCAACGCCAACTCAGTGTTTGCCCTGAGGCCCCTCAGTGGCGAATATGTAGACCAACGTCATCGGATGATTCCATTTTCGATGAAATCCAACATTCCAAATGCCATCCAAAATAAGACTTGCCAAAATATAGGGACATCTTTTGCAAATATTTGGGAAAGGTCTACTTGTTGTTCCCAGCGAACCCCTATATCAATGCATGGAAGAAAAAATAAATATCCCCATTAAAAATTGCTATGAGGCTTTCAATGCAAAGATTTACGAATTGTAGAAAGCCTAATCTATAAATGTAAGTTTCATGCTAAGAGCGAAGCGTATATCGATTCAATTATGATGTTCACTTGCTCATAAATACTCGTATTCCAATGTATGTTTCCCAATTCCGTGCCGTCCAAAATCACTTCTCGAGTTGCCTAATTTATTTCCACTTCCTTCTCTGTCCACTAACTATAAACTCAAAACATGCCCTTATAAAGAGGTTCAGCAAATAAAATTGACAGTTTCTGGCGAGATTTCGTGGACCATATCTGACAATTGAGAAAGAACAAAGCTGTCGTATACAGTTTTATTTGGTTTAAGATGCACAACGCATTTCGACACTTTATTCCATTTTCAAGTGTCTAAACTACGGTTCAGCATCAGTCATATATCCTCAAATTTGTATCACATAGCTGCCCAGTCAATTGGTCCGTCAATTTCGTTGAATAGCCATATTCCTTCTACATAACGTAGTCTACTCCTTGTTCCAATGGCCTCATTCGTGGGTACTTTTCCTCTGAATTTATCATCATCCCTCCAAATATCCAACAGCCTTAATCCAGTCACTCAATGCGGGTAAAAATGATACTTTGGCGGCATTTCGAGTCCCTTCACATTCTTCAGAATAATGAAAAAACATTCCATTAAGTTACAAGACAAGTTCAAAAATATTATTTTGTTTAAATCCTTGTTATTTTCAATATTGAACGAGATTATTCGCTCAAGTGCTTTTCATTTAAGAATTGTATTAATTACCATTTATTATCCCTTACAGGTATTATTCATTGATTCGTCTCACTGGCCTCTTCACTAGACTTCAAATACCCATTGAATCGGGAGCCTTCCACTAGATTCATCAAGGTTTTCCCACTTGCAAATTAAGTTGGTGTGGTGCTAGAGGCCTGGTTTCCTTCCAGAGTTTGAATTCCGGCTGGGGCAGAGAGATTTTTCAATTTCCCCATGTCCATTCCAGTGCTGTACAGGGAACGCTTCGAGTTCAGCAAGCAAGCTAGGGGCCAGTAATTGACCTAGGACATCTTCGCAACTTTCCCTACGAGTAGGCTAACGAAAACGCCGGGTTGCCCACTCTCTGTTCTCATGAAAATCCTATATCCGCTTGACCATCCATTCTAAATGGTACAAATTATATAAGATGTCGGCGCCCACCCCCCGATTAACTTCTGCTACAACTTACATTCTATTTGATATTAATAATGGGGAATATGCATGACATTTGTTTCCAGAAGATTAATTATGAACTCGATGCGAAATTTTCTCACCAATTTAAATATATAGGCCAAATTTTTCTACGCCCACCACAAAGATTTGATATTAAAGATATTAGATATTATATGATATTAACATAACACCACAAAGATATTATACGATATTAAAATGTTCCCGGAAATCGACGAAAGTCACGTGACCTGAATCGCCTTCTGACGTCATTGCACGGTATAGGTTCCATATTGCTACGGAGATAAACATTTATATTTAAAATAAAACGAAGTGAATATATTTTTGAGGTTTTTAGCCGTTTCTCGAAAGAAACGGTGACTGAAAAATACTTAAAAACCACATTCCGACAATTTCTTTTGCTTTACTCCTTATGACGGCGTTCTTCTTAAAAATACCAGCGATTTCATAGACGTAGAAGAAATTCTTGGGCACTAAACAGGCATTATATAATTAATGGACGATTGCTCGTTACCATCCATACTACGTAAATAAAAAATCGAAATACAATCGTTTATTGCAATAAACAAATGAGATAAATACATACATTATCGCCAAGTATTCATTTAATAACTTACCTCCACGTATAAACAGATAAGCAACGCCCTTAGTGATACCGTGCCGTGAAGTCATGCGATGACGTCGTGTTTTTAAGCTGCCGAAAAAGTACAATTTTCAAAGAGTAACATCTTTGTAACGCAACTTAACTCTCCAGCATAATTTTCTCCAATCACATTTGTGCTAATAAACTTCACATTCAAAGAGTTATAAAAAATAGTGCATGTTCCCCATTGGCATGATCCGTCATTCCTTCATGCTCATCAGAAATTTCCTCGCATCTCTTCCTCAACCACACCTATCGGCCCAGGCAGTGCCCCTAACCTCTTAGCCTTGCGCTTCACCGCCTCTTCACAGCAGGTTCGTGCCCACTCGATCGGATTTGAATTGCAGAACAAGTAGAGAGGTGGCCTGGAGAGGGGGAAGAGGTAGGATTTTGAGGGGGTGAGAGAAATTAAGGCGAGTCTTGCTTCCTTGCGTCACGCTTTATTATTAGCCGTTCAAGTAGACTCCCAAGTGCATGCGGACGTACGCCACCCATTCCTTAAGTTCTCGCCGCCTCGCTCACTTCAATGCTACGACTCCTCCTCCTCCTCCCCATATTCTCGCCTACCCGACACACGCCTTCCACTTGCCTGCTATTCCTACATTCTTCGAGAGACGAGTCAACTCATGCATGCGAATATTCCTCCCTTCGTGGCTGACTATCCTCCTGGCGTGTTTACGAGCCATCTTCCTCCAGTCAAAACATTGGCTGCGCTATGGCAACGACGACGCCCGTCTGTGTACTGCGCGGGTGCTTCATAATGGGAGGGATGGAACGCACCATTAACTAAACCCTATTCAGCATGGGGGTTTTACACAGAAAAAGCTGTCTAGTGCTTAAGAGCGAGACTGGTGGTGTACTAACGAACAGTATAATTGTATACGCGATTATGAGGCATGCATGGTAAGGAACTAACTATTGCAGCATACCCTTGAGGATATATTCTGGTTACCATGGTGATTCAAAATCGAAATTACCATATAGGGTCGGACCAAGATTATAGTCATCTTAGGGTCGGACTATCCTTCATAATCCTATAAAGTAATCCAATATATAAGTCGAGTAACTGGAAGGATATAGAGAACCGACATAAGGACAAGTTAGTTACATGATCGGTACCTATATTGAGCTGAAAAGATCTTAGTAGGATTACCAATACCAACTACCAATGACCGCTTCATCGACTGAGGGGCAAAGATACGGGGGTCAGTTAATTATGATACGGAATCGTATTAAAAGAAGCAGAGAGAATACTTTAATACCAAGAGTTAATTTACCCTAAGATCTAGAGAGCAGAATGAAAATAGACTGGTTGCGTAGTCAGTTTAGAGCAGGATGAGAAAAATATTGCTATATCATATACTAAGATGAATATTTTCATCCCTAACATTCAACACTCTTGTTTTTGAAATCACCCTTTATTTTTGTTTCTTGCCACGAAAAACATTCTCCAACATCCGCGGTCCTTCTGTTGATCTCCTCCGTTTTTATTCCACTGCATCTCAAATGTTTTCCCATCCACCTTTGTCGGGCCTTCGAATTTCTCCGAACAACTTCATTTCTTCTCCAACAAGATTCGATATTTCTTCTCTTTTGCATTTCCCTCCATCCAGCTGATATTCCTTTTTTCCACGCCCACTCATCTACATCTACATCTACATAATACCCTGCAAGCCACCACGAGGGTGTGTGGCAGGGGGTGATTTCTCACCAAACATGCACTACATATCATGCATTAAAAAGGAATAGTATTAATATAGTAGTCAGAACAACACTATTTAAAAAAAGATACAAATTACTAAGCAAACATGCAAAAACATTCTGTTAGTAGGGTTAGCTTAAAGTACTCATACCAACATGCAGCTACCTATGCTATTCATTGCTACTCTCCGATAGGACATATTTACTGTTATTCGTATCTCTAATTGTTCGAGGGAAAAAGGACATTTTGAATCTATCAGTTCGGCAATCAATTTCTCTAATTTTATGAATATGGTCCAGTCTGCCATAGTAAGTTGGGGTTCGTAAAATATTTTTAACTTCATCACTGAAAATATTGCCTTGGAATTTGTTTAAGAGATTAAGTCTAAATTTCAACCTGCGATCTGACAATGATTCCCATTTCAATTCATTTAATAGACTGGTTACGCTAACATAATTATCGTATCGTCCCTTTACAAATCTTGCCGATCTTCGCTGCACACGTTCAAGTTCATTACTTAGACAAATCATTACTTACTCATCATGTGCCATATCCGATTTCCACTGACAATGAGTTCCTTGCTGCAAGGAACAGTTTTTTGAACCACGTGACGTGCAAACGGAGGTAGAGTGAGGACGGCACACGAAACCAACTCACAGATGAAGATGAGAGCAGAGAAAGGGAGAGCCGATTCAATCCCTACGGACCAAGGCTCGCTGCGGCATCCTTTCACCGATACAACCGACCAGCTCGTGTGCGACACGAGCATGGCAAAGTGCGTCCTCGGTTGATCGGAATGTATTCGGAGAAGAGTGCGAGCGGGAAGAGGACGAAAGCGAAGGAAAAAAGAAAAATAGTGCGAGCGGAAGAAGGAGAGAGGAGCATGGAACGAGTGCTATGCATCAATAAACCTCCCTCCAATCGAGGCTGTGGGAGGCAGTCGACCGGCTGGAAGGAAAAAAGGATGAAAGAAATGTACGGCAGTTCGTGGAAAAACGGGAAAACTCCGCTCCCCATCTATTTTTGGGACCCGTTGCCAGCAGGGGGGGGGGGGGGAGTCCATCTCGTTCCCTCGCTGGTGACCCCGTCAGTCGTCATGGATACTGAGTTCAGGCGACCCGACCCGACTAGTTAGCACGCTCTGTGCGTGGGAGGTTCATGCTCCTCCCCTCCTTTTATTCAGAAGTCTACATCACCCTCTCTACCACTCTGCTGTTCCTGTGCTCTTTGCCGCTTCACCTGCGCGAAAAAATAACGACGAGGGACTATGGGGCGCGGTATAAATGGACTGGGTGGGCTGTACCCTGTGGGGCGGATAGTTGGAAGAATCGAATAACCCGTAATATAATGCACAAAAATAGATACGGAAGGATAAAACACTGCGAAAGACATTTATGCAAGACTGCAGCGATAAACAAAATATAAAGTCAATCTCTCACAAGTAAATCCGAGCGGACTTTGGATCGGTGTTATCCAGTTCAATTGTATGTATCCGTAAAGGCTTTTCAATGTAAATGTCTGAATACGCCAAATGAAGGAAACAAACATATATCAGTCTACTAAAATAGGTGCAACTAGTTGCAAACATAGGGGCCACCTTCAGACATCTGCAGATCAGGTACCTGAAGATGACGCAAAGGCATGCGTTGAAACTAGTCGTGTCTAAATAAATTTTAGTGGATCTTTAAAATATACAAAGTTAGCTTCATTTATTTGGAAATTATTTACCACAGTGTTACGCCATCAACAATTGATAACGCCTGAACGTATATTAAGTTATTTTAAAAAATTCTAAAAACAAGTAGGACGTCATATGAAGAGGAGCAACTACATATTAAGTATAATAGCTATTATAATTTATCAAAGTTCACACAAAATTTATCAAAGAAAAGTCTCCGAGGGTAAATATCCATGGGAGAAAATCAGCATACTACGATTCGCCGACGACATAGAAGTCAGGGCAGAAACAGAAGGAGATTTAAAGAAGACATTTGGAAATATAGAAAGGACAGGGGCCAGATATCACCTGAAGATCAGTAAAGAGAAAATTAAGGTATTTGCATGCAGAAGGAGAAAAAAAGCCTCGAACAATATTAACCTCTGAAAACAAAAGATGGAAGAGTTTTGTTACCTTGGAAGCCGACTAATCAGCGATGGACGAGGCAAAAGAGAAATTACGAGTAGAATCGCCCACGCAATGAGGGTATTTAACCAAAAGAAGATCCTGCTTACAGCTGCAAATACAAGCGTGGGATTGAAGAAAAATTTCATTAGAAAATACATCTGGAGTATTCTACTATATGGCAGCGAAGCATGGACAATAACAGAAGCAGAGAAGTCAAGGCTGGAAGTATTTGAAATGTGGTGCTACCGAGGAATGATGAAGATAAAAATGGATCAACCGAATGGCAAATAAAACTCTTAAGAAGATTGGGAGAAAAAGAAGTAGGCTGAAAACTCTAAAAAGAAGACGGGAAAACTTAATCAGCAACATCTTAAGACACGATGGCCTGATGAAGTAAATCATCGAAGGAAAAGTGAGTGGGAAGAGTGGAAAAGGCAGGCCTCGTATGAAATGCATGGAACAAGCTATGAAGGATTTAAAAGAGAAGAAAGACGTTAATATGAAATGGTTGGCCAATAGAATAATTGAGCGGAGGGCTGCGTCAATCCAATCCTAGGATACTAACCGATGATTGCCATAATTTATCTTTAAAATAAATTCGGTTCTGACCTGTTTTCCAATGAGGTCAAAAAATTCGGAGAGCTACAGCCCTATTTACTGCAGTGACAAGATAAGAATAGAAGATATAAAGTATTGAACGGAGAGATTTAAGTTTTATTTCCTTGCAAGATAAGGAATCAGAGTATTTGGGCTTAAAGACTAGATGCACAATACTAAATCCTTATTTATTTTTGCTAAAATTATCCCTTATGTCCATTCCTCAATTTCTGCATCTAAACAATCTACTAGAGAGACTCGACTTGACTCCCATTCAGAGTCAAGAACACAGTTCTACACTATATTAAGGTGCACTAACTAAGCGTTGTCTTCCATTAAGATTACTATAAAACTCTAAGCGAAGTTCTGAATTTTTCCTTCATTATCAATGATGACAAAACTCAGCTTTACCTAACCAAATAAAATAAAAACTGAGGATTTTCAAACAATAACCCACTCAATATAGGATTGTTGAAGTTACGAACTATAAAAGGATGAACTTTAGTGGTTAAAGGTCAAAGAATATTCGGTGAATGCGTATAGCTATGATCACCAAGAAAAATTTGCGACTATTTTCAAGGCGTTTGCTAATCATTTTACGGAAATAATCCTAGTTTCCTAGGCATTACATTGATACAAGTACCGATAGTACCGGAATACTTTTTCTCATTACGTTCGAAAAATCTGGGAGAAAATTCTAACGAACTCTCACTCAGAGTCAAAAACACAGTTCCCTTCTACATCTCCACAAAATTGTACATGGATTGAAGCCCATTCACTCATCAGTTGGTAAGAGAAAATGCACGTTTCATGTCTTCACCTCCATTGATTTTCATCTAAACCTACGACCCAGTTTTCACATTATTTCACGATTTTAACCGGACTAGAGAAGATGAGAGGAGCAAAGAACTCCTGATGAAATGAATTCCTCCACCGAGAGGCAGGACAAAAAAAATCACTTCTCGAAGACGCAACTCCATTCCTAAAGGAGAATTTCCCAAGAGACCTTCGCAAGCACATTGAGGGTTCGTATATCCATCACGATTATGGTGTAAATGGTAGCGAGCTTCCCGATTTACTAATGAAAGCAGAGGAGCTGGCAAGATAGCAGCGAAGCTGGAGGAATAAAGAGGGTGCTAGTGCAACAATACGAGGGCAACAATGTCCACTGCCTTCCCGTCCTCCCATCCATACCATAATGGGCCTTGCGATGAACGCAATGCATGAACGATCAGGCTTTCATGATTGTATGCGCGAGTCTTTCTTTTTAATCTGTGAGATACTCTTAAATGGAATCAGTCAAGGATGAGAACGCCGAAGGAAGGCGTGTTCCAAGACAGCACGCGACTGAAGACGTGCTTCCGTGCATACTTTATCGTAAAGAAAGCCATCTGCAAGTCGTAATCATGCAAATACTTTCGAGAAGAGAGAAAAACAGGCGTCCATAGTGCCTCCCACGGCGGAAGGACCCTATAACCCTCGAGTTTTTATGGGAAAAATAGAAGCGTCCGTGGTCCTCTACGACCGAATAGTATTCATCGTTTCTAGCATTACCTGTTCTATTGGTAGGAAAATTACTAAATCAAAACCAGTGATCAACAAAATATTAAACAATATGACGTTGGTGATTGTTCTAAGATTTCAGAAATTCCCAAGATTTTTTTGATCAATGAAGATTGATCAAAAAAATCTTGGGACTATGGTCTTATTGCATAAATTCATGAGTTTAGACTATCGTATTCACAACAAAAGAGGCTCAGACACGAAATGACGTTAAACTTAGAGTATGTTGACTCTAAATTGAACCATTAGTGGGTCAAAATAAATGCATTTCGGAAAGGAAATAATGTTATAGCGTTATTTAAGATAGTGATAAATGAAAATTCGTTGGAGCTAAAACATAGGTATGCATTGCTCGCCCCTCTAGCACTGAGTAATGCCCCACTGCCGTTTCTTGCAAAAATTCTATTTACCTTTTCTTATACATTGGAGATATTCGTGCTTCAATTCACGTAAATAGACTCAGGGTACGATTTTTAGGTACCATTCACACTGTAAGACTGTAATAAGATTGAAATACGTAATAACGTCAAATAAATTCGGACATCAACAAATTAAACTTTTTATGTCATGCCAAAAAAATACTATTGGCTATATTCTAAGTCATTTATAACATTCTTTTTCAGGTTTCACCATCGTCAATGCCAAGAATTAAATAAAATTTGTATTAAAACGGCGTGGAATTGTATAAACATGCAAGTATATTTTTTTTATCCAAATTCCACCAAGTACACTCACCGAACGTGGTTGTTGTACGTACGATAAAAGAGTTTGATTGAGAGCAGAATATAATTACGAATGCTGCATAAAGTAGTGCCATAAATGGGTAGTTATAGGACTAATAATGATTTGTTGTCTCTCGATAAACCAGAGAAACTTCAAATCATCTCAAAACACGCCTCACACCTCTCTTTTTTTTCGTCTCATACGTTTCCTTTTGCTCAGCTAAACTGAAATAAGTCCATCGATCAATTTTCGTCACGACGGCTCTTTCAACTGCTTCTTGTCATGATATATCGGAAGGAAGGAAAGCACCGGCGATTTTCTAAGTCCTTATCGGTTTTAATTCATTCCGTTCCCCAGTTACATCGACGAGACAGGCATGTTCACCGAACTGGGACGCCACCAATGCACTTCTTAATGAATTGTTTTCATTAGCACACTGAAGGCCGACTGGAAAGAAAGCAGCTTGAAACGAATGGCAACACAATGCGTTTTGTTCCCTTTGCTTCACTACGAAGGGGGGAGACGAAGTGAACTGGAAAGCGAGATACTAACGCATCAGTATGCTCCTCAGAGACATTTCTTTATTTTATTTCTTTATTTATTTATCCTGGGCTTGATGAGGCCATATGGCCCTAGCCCTCTTCCCCTAGCCCAGACATACCGCAACGACGTGACAAATACTTCCAGAAACAAAATATGTACGTACTATGACCAAAAAATGAAAATACCTATTTAGGACTGTAAAAGATTATCATCATATATAATCGAAAGGCATTAGCATTTAAAAATGAGGTTTCAATAGAGATAAAGAAAACAAAACCAGGATCTTAATTAACATACACCATAATTAGGTCAAAGCGTTGCTGTATTCGTAATTAAAAGTAAGGAAACAAGGAAAAAAAAGGAGAGAAGCATGTTCAAGAGGAAGGGGATTGATCACAAGGCCACTCACTTGCCTATCAGAAAACAAAAAGATCAGATAGCTGTAATTTGATGAGGAGAGTAAAGTCACGTGAATCGGAAATGAGAATCAGACGAATTGAAAGTAGGGTTTCCAAGCAGATGGGGAGAAGTGAGAACGCATTTACATTGCAGGTCTAGGTTGTATTTAAAGCACATAAATGCCAATAATTCCTGAAAGATTTGAACGTTCATGTTTTCATGGAATCTGTAAATCTGCTATGGATAGCCGATTACTGTTTGGGAGTGATTAAATCACCCGTTGCATTGTGAAAATTAGATACCCACAATTATGTACTTCCAAGCTATAAAACTGTGAAGCAATTTTTTTTTCAAAGTCATGACTTATAGGAATTTAATTTCAAAGTTGACTTTGTTCTTCACTCGCCATAAAATGCAGAAAAAACAGTTTTTAATAAATTATTTAGCCAGCAACAAGGAGAAAATAATGCCTGCTAGTCAAGAGCACCGACAAATACATCTATGTAATAACCTATGGGCCACCGTAAGGGTATGTGGCAGGGAGTGGAGATCACCAAGCTCGCACTACCCACATGCAGCTGAGAGCTACATTGCTAATACGTTATGGAAATAGTCACGTGCATAGTTAATTATAAGTATGTTAATATAGTTAGTTAACTATGTTATATAACATAGTTACACATAACAGTCACGCGCAACTGCATGTTTAATGTCTAATAAGTAATGAAAGGATTTTGGTTATAGTGGCATTCTCTAAATATTATTTGTAGCATTTCACTAGCATGCATGAGTTAGGAATTCTTAAGCATTCTTCGTGCACTTCAGACTACTCTAACAATATCTACAACAACCTATCCCTTTGCTATGCAGTCCATTATGTTCTCTGATGGTAAGCAGAAAATGGGTGTGAATGGCTCAAGAGGTTAGGTGATTCTGAAGAGGAGAAATGGTAGGAGTAACGTGCATTATATGGAAGTAAGAAGGACGCTAAAGATGTATTCATAAAAAACAGTGGGAAACAAAACTGGTGAAATGGCTTGGTACCCTCATCACCGACCATCGCAATTAAGGCCTTTCTTTTACAGCATGTATGAGAAAAGGTTATTAAGATGATTAATAACGTACGCTTTAAGTTCAAGATTACATTGCTAAGAAGTTTATCGAATTTTATTCATGTCTTTTTCAAGCCTAAGAATATTGCACCAACCTCAGTGCTCTTAGCACTGTCACAGAAATACAGTAACACAGAAACAGAAATAACAAAAGGCCTTGATAATGGCGATGTCTTGCTAAACCTAGATCGGTATAATAAACATACTGTGGAAATTTACAAAGTAATTCTGTGATAATGCTAAGTGTCACACATTTCCACAAATTATCGCCTGTTACGTTAAATGTGGCCAACCTCAGTACTGTTTACAGTCTAGTTGTATGTCAATATTGCTTGTTTGGTTATCTTCACCCCCTGCCACACACCCTTGCGGTGGCTTTCAAGGGTATTGCGTAGATGTAGATGTATGTACGATCCAGCTTCTTTAATGTGGATACAAAAAGACACTCGCCTCTCCTTCGACGCATTTTGCGCGGGGGAGTTTATTCGGAGGGGAGGGTTGAGGGGGAGGAGGGGGGAGTGGGTGGAGGGAGGGGGAGTAAGTCAGGGGCAGGGGGAGAGACGTCACCTGCAACCTTCCCCCTTTTCTAGGTCACTGTTACGATCGCACACGCGCGCGCCCTGGCGAGGGACACGAAACGATTGCCCCGGGTGCAACGACACTGCGAGGACGACGGGAGGAGCGAGGGCGGGAAAAAAAGAACAAAAGGCGAACGAATTTTTTCCTCTATCCAGGTTATCGCTCGACTAATCGCTCAGAGTGCGGAAAGGTGAGGGAGGGAGGCGGGAGAACAATGGTCTCCAACACTTCTTCTGGCGGGCGGTCACTCCAACACTTAAAAAACGCAAGCGCGAATCCCCTCGCCTGATTCGTTTGCGCCCGTGTTTACTCGTAAGCTGCCCCGCCGTATGTGCTCCACAGAAGCCATGGCTGCATAGAAGGAATGGACCGGGAATCAGTGTATCATTATCTCTTCCGTACTAGTCCCCTATAGGACTAATTGATTCTTTAATCACGGCATAACCACGGTATTTAATCATACTTTTGTGATCGAGAAGATCATCGTTCATTAAATGAGTGTATAACAGAAAATGTATTGCTACTGTGCAAAAAATAATTCACAAAAGAAGAATTCAATATTTATTTGCTTTGCTAGAGCGAAAAAATACCATTTTAAACAATTTAATACTGAGTAGACAAAGTAATTATATGTAAGGAAATCATTCACGGCGACACAGAATAAATTTTCATCAATTAATTTACCTTTTAACTATGATGGAAATAAAACAGGCTCTAAGAAAGTAGCAGGGTCATTAGAGGTGTATCAAAATGTAAATGAAAGCTGCTTCAACGCATATAGTGATAAAAATTAGCACTCAAAATAATTGCAACAAAGCAGTTAAGATTATTTTAAAATCACGGGAATATGGACCATTAACGTTAAATTTTCTGATAAAAATGAATTTGTCGGATTCGATTCCGCGCTATGGAAAGATTTCCCATAATTCTCATAAAAGTGACTGAACTATTGACAAACGGAGAAAATGCAGGTATAAACAATGGAGTGGAATTATGTTTAGAGAAAACAATGCTCGCAGAAGACCGGGCTTATCTCGTGGAGGACGTCAAGAGAGAAAAGGTGATCTCCAGAGGAAGGACGCCACCTGTCTCTAAGGCCTTTCCGATATTCAGTGGCCTGGAAGGTGTATGACCTGTGGGGAAGGAAATAAGATATTAAAGATATGAATGCCCGGGACCGAGAAAGTTGAATTCCGAGGGAGGTCAAGAGGTGGACGAACTGAGCGGAGGACAGGTGGGACCGTTTGAGGTGTGCTTCGAGGGTGCCTTCCTTAGGGAAGGGGCGCTGTTTCTCCTTTTCGCCATCATCTTTTATTCACCCATGCCTGGGGACAAATGAGTTTCCTGTTGGATTCAAACCAACAATGTTGGCATGCATAGTCCGAGAAAAGCAAATGGAAATTAGTCACATCGGAAGGCAAGGACAGCAGAATACGGCAGCATCGATCCAAAACGTGAAAGGGGAGAGCCGGTGTACAGCACGCATTGCCGAATTTTCGTGAAGCGAAAAAATCGATTCCGCCAATTGTTCTCTCACTTCTTCTTCTTTCTCAAATCCCCTTATGCTGTTAGGCGTCGGGGTCCTTCAGCCCCTTTCTAAATTCCCTCCTGTTCTGAGCGCGTCGCTTCACTTCATTTATACTCTTCTCGCGACGGGCTGCCAGTCTCTCCACGTAATCTTCCCACTCCAGCCTTGGTCGTCCTCTTCCTCGCCTTCCTTCTGCTCTTGCCTCCATTACCTCTCTTGGCTTCCTTTCCTCCTTCATCCTAATCACATGCCCATACCATCCTAGGGTTTTTCTTTCCATCACTTCAATGATTGA
The DNA here is from genome assembly GCA_933228895.1 of Platycnemis pennipes. NCBI lineage: Eukaryota > Metazoa > Arthropoda > Insecta > Odonata > Platycnemididae > Platycnemis > Platycnemis pennipes. The sequence goes on along the minus strand of OW121854.1, from coordinate 116,656,554 downwards.
GTCTTGCTGGAACTCGGCTCTGATTGTAGTATTTCTTACTCAATTTCTTCTAGTGCGTCCTGCTGCACGTTTGAGGTATCGCATCTCGCAACTTTGGAATCTACTCCTGTGTTTATCTAGTAGGGTTAGGCTCTCCGTTCCATACAGCAATACTGGCTGGAAGAAGTTCTGTACACCCTCATCTTTGCCTTCTCCGATATTTCTCTCTTGCCTAAAATTGATCTGCTAAGCTGATAGTACACCTGATTTGCTTTACGGAATCTGTGGCTCACTTCAGAGTCTGGTCTTCCATCACAAGTAATTTGTGTCCCCAAACTTGTCAACCTGTTCTAATTCTTGCTCTTCCCAGGTTATTTTCAGCCTTTCTTGTACCTCATTTTTTGAAAAAAAATTGTTCTCTCACAAATTCTAAAATTTTTCACAATTCTCTTCGCGTAAAATGCTTTCTAAAATTCTGAATTTGCGTACCAATTATTTCTAATTTGCTGACATACTGAACACATGACATGTTGAATGAACCACAGCCAAGAGTACTGTCGGCAACTGCGAGATACACTAATTCACAGTAAAAACGTTAGAAAGGGCCAAAGAAAGTCGTAAAAAACGAGTGTCCACAAAAGACGCTGCTACTTTAAAGCTGTGATTGAATTTCACCGTCGCATTTCATTCTTCGATTAAAGCTGGGACGCAACTTTAATCGGTGAATCATATAAAGCCTCAACCTCACATAAAGTCAGTCATCTCTGGGAACCCACTTATTTGAAACGATACTAATTCGACTTCCCCTGTAATGCATCTCACTGAAGCGAAATTCGCACCGTTAACTCAAGGCTAAACAAATAAACACATCTGCGCAAATAGCACCCTTCAAGTCTATTGCTTTGGCGCTAATGCTATAAATTAGCAGAGCATCTTTTTAGAGAAAACAGGAAGAAAAAACCGACAGCCTTACACATGCATTGGCGGAAACACTAAAAAATAATCTGAGTAGGCAAAAAAATCCCATTAAACTCCCATTCGGTCATCTTCGGACAGCTAAATCTTTCTTCGCGTACACCGTCGACCGATGTAATTGGTTACTTATAACACCCATAAAAGTTTGGCATCCTTTCACAGCAGTATCAGGTTACTCGCCAAAGAGAAAAAGTGTTGGGGTGCATTAATTTACATTTAGAATCGAGCAGCTGGATTATTACTGAGTCTAGGTCATTGCCCTCGCAGCCAAAGAAGGGAGCTACTGCTTCACTTCCTGAGTAGAAATGAAAACACGAGGTAATTTTCGATTTTTTTTCCTGAGCCAGAAAACAGAGCATCGACGCAAGGTGAGTTTTATGCTTGGAACAAAGTTTCCAAGCCACATTAAGACCAATTAGTCTTAATGTCTTAACCAATCAAATAGTTAATCTTACAGAGCGGAAGTGTTACTTGTGTATAACAAAGTGCTTTACATCGTGCACCAGGAAATTACATCCAAAACCTCCATTTCAACGTTCTGGCATGAGTTCGTGCGCAGTGTGCAAAAGGTCTACGCGGAATACAACCGCCATCTCCTGTGAGACGTGCCGAAAGATCTTCCATGGTTCCTGTCTACAAGAGCCACTGACCAGAGAGGACGTTGAAGGGATCGAGGCAAGTGGACAATCCTGGAAATGTGTCGACTGTCATAATGCCCATAAGTCATTCCTGATGGACAGAAGCAATATTGAAGGTAAATCCCTTCAAGAGATTTTTGTTATGCTCCAAGATCTCAAAAACGAAGTCAAATCCACCGAGAAAAATCTTGGTGACACAATAAATAAGTTATATGATAAACTAGAAGATAGTTTTAAGTTGATTGAATCGCAGGGTAAGAACTTAGAGAAATGCCTAGATCAAATTTCCAGCCTACAAAGTGAAAACGTGGTGCTTAAGAAGCAACTATCTGACGCGTTGAACCGTTCTGTTGACCTTGAACAACGCTTGCTATGTAATAACGTGGAAATCCATGGTGTTCCAACCAGAAGTGATGAAAATTTGATGGAAGTAGTCAATAATATCTGTGCTGCATTAGACGTTGAATTAAGTGAAAGCCAAATCGATTACTGCTACCGGTCAAAACAGAAGCCAAATGGGGAACCAGGGGGAATCCATGTTCGTTTTCTAAATCAGCACGTAAGAGATAACCTGTTGGCCAGGCGCCGAGTCAAAAGAAACTTTTCTACTCAACACCTGACCTTTGACACCGTATCTCATAGGGATACGCCTGTTTACATCAATGAGGCCCTTTGTCCTGGCAGGCGTAAGGTATTTAATGCTGCTAGACAAGCGCAGAAAGAGAAGCACTATAAGTATCTGTGGATACGTGGTGGCAAAATTTATTTGAGAAAAGTGGAAAAGGAGCGTTCAATTATTGTCACATGTATGGATGATGTAAACAATCTTTGATCTCCGCATTTGTAATACACCATGACCAATACTGACATATTGTTTAATACTATAGATAATGTCATTGTTATTCAACAGAATATACGGAGTATGAGGTCAAATTTTGATGTATTCATGTTACATGTAAATAATTTAACATTTAAGCCAACAGTAATGGTTCTCTCTGAGATATGGATAAAAGAATACGAAATTTCTCTCTACAAAATAGCTGGATATAACTGCTTTGCGCTTTGTAAAGATGAAGAACGATCCAAAGGTGTAATGGTGTATATCTTGGACAGTATAAGTTGTACGACAAAACCAGTCACTACGGTAGCTTCGGATTGTGTCTTGCTTACTTTAAAAATAGACCTAATATCATTTGATTTATTATCCGTATATAGGCATCAAAATACATCTGAAAAACTTTTCTTTAGTGAAATGGAAGGCATTTTTAAAATTTGCAAAGGTAATCTAATAATTGTTGGAGATATGAACATAAATATATCTGCCACAACTAGTGTAACAGATGACTACAACAATTTATTGTCGTCGTATGGATTGCTTTCTCTAATTAACTGTCCAACCAGGATAGCAAGATCCTCAGCTACCTGTTTGGATCATGTACACGTCAGAATCGCCAATATGTACAGATATAATATAACTGCCGATGTTATTCACTTAGATATTAGTGATCATTCAATGACCAAATTGTCTATCTCAGCGAATGTTGACCATGTTGCAAACCGAGCAAATGTTAATCCCCATAAAACTAGAATAAACTTTGAAAATTTTAAAACTCTTGCTGACAACTCGGATTGGACTTGTATATTAAATGAGACAAATGCCACTAAAGCATTCAATACCATTATAGACAAATTAAAGCTGTGCCTTCAGTTGTCGACTTACATTTTCACGGAGGACAAAAAGCCCTTAAAGTTAAAGCCGTGGATGACAAATACCTTGCTCAAGATGATTGAAAGGAAAAAATACTTATTTGAAAAAAGTAGACGTCATTCCAGTAATGTAAACCTGAGAAATAACTACTTAAAGTATCGGAACCAACTGAGAAATAAACTTAGAGAAGCTTCCAATACCTATTACATGAATTGCTTTGCCTTGTGCCACAAAAAACCCAACTTACAATGGAAAATCTTCAAAGAAATGACAGGGGAAGAGAAATCAGGTGTAACTCTTCGATCCCTAAAAGTAAACGGTAAAGTCGTTGACGACGATCTGGAAATGGCAAGTGAGTTCAATACCTACTTTACCAGCGTTTCGGAATGTGCTAAATCCAAACATGACGCTCTCAAATGTTTATTTGTTACAAATCCATGTGATAGGAGGAGTATTTCTAAATCATTCTTCTTCGATCCTATACTTCCAGACGAAATAGTAAAGACGGTAAAATCCCTCAGAAATGGTACCTCTCCAGGAATTGATGGCATCAATGGAAATGTTTTAAAACTAGTTATTGAAACAATAGCGCCAGCACTGGCATACGCTTGTAATTTGAGTGTTACTACTGGCGAATTTCCCAATGGACTGAAAAAAGCTGTAGTTATTCCTGTCTTTAAAAAAGGTGATCGAAATGAAATTCAAAATTATCGCCCTATCTCACTACTGCCCACCATATCAAAAATTTTTGAATCATTAGTTAAAAGGAGGCTTATTAGGTTCCTTGAAAAAGAAAACTTCTTTAGTAAGAACCAATATGGATTCAGATGTGGAAGGAGTGCGGAAGATGCCCTTATGAATTTTATGACAAAAATATACAATGAAATCAATTCAAAAAATCGCACTGGGGGCCTATTCATAGACATAAGAAAAGCTTTTGATACCCTAGACCATGAAACACTACTGTCAAAGCTAAGTGACGCCGGAGTTAGAGGGTGCTCGTTAGCTTGGTTCAAAAGTTACTTAACAGAAAGATCTCAGTGCGTACGGGTAGGTAAGGCCTCCAGCAATTTTAAATTGGTGGAGACAGGGGTACCCCAAGGCTCAGTGCTTGGGCCTATTATATTCCTTATTTACATAAATGATTTGTGCAATTATGAATTTCAAGGATCAGTTACCGCTTTCGCCGATGATGTGGCCTTGTGCTATAGTGAAAGTAACTTTAACACCGTCGCAAAAAATGCACAAAGAGACTTAAATGTTCTACGTAGATGGTTTGACTACAACGGCCTTGAACTAAGTGATAAAACCAAATTTATGGCATTTGATCCAAGCAATTGTTATAAACTTATAGTTAATTTAACGTATCATGATGTAGACTGTCCGAAACAGGGTTGCGGGTGCAAAAATATCGACCAAGTAGACAGTATAAAATATTTGGGTATCACCATTGATACATTTCTAAAATGGAAAAATCATATAAATGAACTAGCAAAAACTCTCCGTTATTATGCTTCTAAATTGTACTTCATTCGAAACAGATGTCCTTTGCCATTCCAAAAAACTCTATACGAAGCACTTGTAGGCTCGAGATTAGGGTATGGACTGATTTGTTGGGGAGGAGCTTACAATAATTCCCTGCAGCCGGTCGTTTCAATGCAGAAAAAGATAGTTAGAATTATAACTAATAGTAAGAAGTGTGAACATACATACCCAATATTTGTTCAATTACAGCTTCTACCCATAAAACATATGTTTATTTTTAAAGTGTTGAAAATGTTTTACTTAAAGAGTGGCAATTTGCCTGCGATAACTGGAAGTGACCATGTTTATGATCTAAGAAGAAAACTAGTTATACGACCTCCGAAACCAAATCTCACTCTGTATAAGAGATCCTTTGTATTCTTAGGTCCTAAAATATTCAACTTTGTACCGGAACATATCAAAACTACAGTTAATATAAACAAAACTTTCAGGTTGTTAAAAGAATGGATATTGTCACATGCCAAAATTGAAAATCTATCAGAGTTGTAATAATTTCTTACTATGTCAATTCATACTCACTGAATATCATGAATTAAGTTGTAACAAATTAAAATATCTTATGTATTATTACTATTAATGTACATACATGCAAAAGACAAAATTGGGTGTAGTTTCAGTAATGTAACAAACTTCCAGAGATTTATCATGTTGTCAATTACGAAATAATATATGGATATTATGTTTTGCATCAATGTACTTTACTATCTCTAAATGTTAATACCATTGTAAAAATGAAAAATTTACATTATGAGCAAAGTTTAAATGTTCCTAGCTGTTTTTTTTTTCTTATGCTTTGGAAAACTGATTTTGTAAATTGCCAGCAATGCTATTTAGTTACGGAAGGCAGTCTCCACACAGGTGACACCTTTGAGACTGCCTAAAGCTCCAAATCACCTGTTTAAAAATTATGTATGTAACTGTGGAGTAAATAAATATTATTATTATTATTATTATTATTAATTATAATTAACCCCCTTGTGATATCAGATATAACCACAGTCTTCAGCTATTAGACCTCGAAACAATAGTTACCATTGGTATTTAACCGGCAATCAGATTCACAGATAAGATGACACCTAAATATTTAATGCAGAAAACAGCCTGTCATATTATCTTGACTTGGTACTGGTTTTAATACCGGACACTTGCTAGAAAGTTGGAATATTCTTAAGTCAATTCGCAGTTGGAGATAAAATTACCATTCATTCCCAATTTTACAGATTTCAACTCAGAGACATGAAGAGGTCATGGCATGAAGCGCATCATATATATTACAATGTCAGCCTCGAGCCACCGTGAGGGTGTGTGGCAGGTGTGGGTAGTTCACCAGTGAAAAATACATTTTTGTGGGTCTTTTCATGTGTAGCTCGTTTCATCCTTTTGCAATGAAGTATTCAACTACATACCTACTATACTTTCGATTCGTCGATTTATGGCCAAATAATAGTCCTGAAAGAACTGGTGTACCAATTACGAGTACTTCATTTTTGGCTCTTTTAAGGAATTATTGAAAAGAAAAAGCTCTTAGAAATACCACTGGCATATGATTCCCCAAATCAATAAATCTACTAAATCCAAAATACGGAGCCTACACATATCCAAGAATATCCAGTTACAAATTAGTAAAAGCTGTAAAGGAGCCTGAAATTACAACAAGAAGCCCTTCACAGGAAATGAATACAAATGAAATAAGGAGGACACATGTTTGAGAAAGCCTTCGTTTTCCACATGGACAAGTACCACCCTACTAATTAACAAAGTCTAGTTACATGTTGCCGAGCGGGCAGGAAGATTTTAAGGAAATCGCTGCACTTGCTACGAGAGATATTCGCCACCGGAGATAGGACGCCCATTGTTGGGCCCTGAGAATCATCGGCTCTTACGTTGCTCTTACGTAGGACAAAATTTTCACGAGGACGAGATAGTATTCCAGCGCCCCTCCAAGACCTGCTGTAAAATATATACACCAATTAAATTTAGTAGTAAAAGTTAATAAGTGAAAAAGTAGTATTTTTGCTTGTTGAACATGCATTAAGTTGTCAACCCACCCCAAAAATTTTTTCCATTTCTACGTTGCCCTTCCGTTGCGTCGCCCTGGGCGGTCGCCCGGGCCGGGAAGTTAAGCCGGATCTGACTGAACGAGTCGGTCATTAGTGTTGCCTACGATGAGGAGTCATACCAAACGTTCAGCCGAGGCCATTTATTAGCGATTACTGATTGGGAATGGTTGAAAAAAATGTGCATGAACTCACATGAAAGACAACTTGAGATACCGGATCCAATGAAAAGAAAAAGCTTCCTGAAAATGGAATGGTTTGGAATGGAAGTTTGAATAAATTGAGCATCATTACGTCTCTTTGACCTCACTGAAATCCAGCGAATCCCTTTCCTTAAAATTTTGTGCTTAGTTGAACTACTCGTCCATTAAACAACACCCTTTTATATAGTAATTCATTTAGCATAAGCTATAGCTTTGTTTTCACCCTTAGGAGATTAATTTTTCCCCCATGAGGTTTCCAATCAATCGAAATTTTCACATTGTTCTTTAAAATTAGATTGAGAGAATGGTAAAAGAGTCGAAAAGGGATAAAAGCAGGGTAGCGTATATAACTTTGGATTTAGGACAACAAATTTTAAGCGATTAAGTGAGTAAAGATTTCCATTACTAAGAGAGGATTCTACCGATCGGCAAGGAATGGTTGGTGAGAAATGTTGAAGGCGTGTTGAAAACTCCTTAAGAAAAAGGCGTTTTTAACACGTGAGGATAGTGCTAACATTGAGAGGGAGGACTCAAAACTGGTTGACATTTGCCATCAAGATAGCATTAATTTAGCTATTTGTTCTGTAGCAAGAACGCGCGGTGAAAATATGCGCTGGCCGCGAAAAAAAAATAGAAGGTTGCTTATACTGGTTGGAGAAGCTACGAATAAAGGTAAGGAAAACACTCAACGTAAGCTCAATATCGAGGTAAACATTCAAAATCTTCCTTGGAAGATTAGCTATGAAAACCAGCGTGACTTGGAGGTTATTCAAATCTGAATATGTAGAGGGGTGAAGAACATTAGTTCCGAATAAAAATGCAAACTTAGAAGTGTTAGACACGGTGTAGAAGGAAAATAAATCGTGTTGATGGTCAAACGAATGGATGAACCTGATAGGAAGTGACAGGATATTAAAAGAAGGAGTGGGAGATATATATATTACATTCATTTAGCCATATGTATTCGTATAGTGAATTAAATTTATATCATCTAAAGAATACAAATTGTGTGTAGCATTCAGGAAAGTTGTGGACAGAGTATAAGGTGAGAAATGATAGAAAACTAACAATGTTGTACACAATTCTGGCTATAAATGACCATTAGATGTTTTGGAACGGGGTTTCACTGAGGTACTATAAAGAGTATATGAACGGGGAGCATAATAATTGGCAAAGTGGAAAAATGTGATAAAAAAGGATACGTAATTTTGCTTCAGTACAAACAGTCCAGTGTTCAAATACATGCAAAGCCCCCTCGCTACATCAGTCATGTTATCTAATGGCCATCGTAATTATGTTGAAAACAAGGTTAAGAGTATTTCTCCCAAATACGAATGCATTAATGTTCATTATGAGCAGTCATGAAATATTTTTATACCTTCCAAAAATTCCAACGATGGATTTGTACAATATCTCTGCAGTCACTGCAGAGAATAACAGTTAATCCATTTAATAGCATTTACCTATCGATAATATTTCAAGAGATTTGCTACTTGGATATTTTGGTCCCAAAACGTAAAGTCTTGCCCGACATTGAATAACGTTATAACCCAATAGAAGGAAACGGAAACTGTAATGAAAGTTATATTTATTAACCGCGAATACATAAGATTGTGTCGGAAATAAATATTTAGCTTTAATTAGCATTTAAATCAATCAAAAACCTTTTATACTGATCTGTAAAATATACATTTTACATGAAAATACAATGTGCTCATGGTGCGGAAAAACAACTTCATAATTTGATAAAGAAACTACAATTTGCTAGCAATGATTAACATGGAGTTGTTGTTATGTAAAAACCAATGTATTTCTGGCAGAACACAATAAGCCTTGGGTCTGATTCCAGTCCATTAATACAGCGCTGAACAAGAAGTTGTGAACAAATGCTGAGCAAATGCGCCATGGAAGGCGTGAAAATTCGCAGAAATCAATAGCTCAAGAAATGACATTACCATGACCGAAACAGCCTGGGGCATGGTGTGCCCATGCGCAGTCAGACGATGTGTTGGGAAATGGAATGAGAGGGAAATGACGTATGGTTGAGAGAGCTCTAATGATGCTGAAAAAGTTTTGATGCTACATTACATGTTTTGACAAATTTTGAGGGCATGAAGTAAATTCAATTCACCACTGCCGTATTAAAAGCCCAGTCATGCGCAGAATCAACTAGAGCGTTATGAAAAACAAAATGACGCAACACCAACATTTAAAAAAATGCCACTTAGTATATCGGCTCGAATTAGATTATTTGTAAGTAAATCGCCACAGAAATACTTTTTTCTGAAAGCCGGACATCTAAACTATTTCACTCCTAGTTAACACAACATTTGCTGGAAATATCCAATCGGGAAATATAGACTCGTTTACCTGTTCGAGTTGGAGTCTACTGAGCACTTATATGACTTTTTTCTGTATTTATTTATATTTTCTTTATTAATGTGTAGGTATATTAATCATAATTAAAGGCTATGCAAGCCTTATACTGCATTTTAACTGGTTTTCAAAGTTATTAGCGGTAATTGTATGGAGTAGGGTAATTATGCATCCTTATTTCAAACTCAATTAAAGCAAGGACTCATTACCACTGCTCTAGAACATAAATCAGTCTTTCGAGAAGTAGAGCCATCTTAGACAACTAGGAATAAAAACTACTGTTTGCGAAGCAGTCATTTCCTTCACGGTTATGCGATTACTGGCCTTAAATAAACTACAATAATATGATATGAATTAACTACACCCTCGACCTTACTGAAGAAAAACTTATGAGAAGCGTATAAAGCATTTAAAGTTATTTACTCCTGATTTAAATCGTTGAAAAACCTTTAAAAAAGATATTTGAGGATCTCTCCTGCGGCATGCAAGACTGAAGTCACATCTCACATAATGAGCCCTAAAATAATCAATATGATATAGCATCTTTTTCATACAGGAATTACAACCAGTTGATTTACCCCCCTTTTTCCTAAATTATTAAGCAAAAATCACGAATATTTCCCCCAATGGAACCTCAAATACAGGAAATCTCTCAAAAAAAAAACTCAAGCTTGTTAACTGCATGGTTAGCTGTATGTTAAAATATTCAAAACTCTAGCGTACAATGGTAGGTCATATCATAAAGATAAAATTTGAGTGAAAGACTAAGGTTATTTTTCCAGCGTACAATAATGGACAGATTATATCAGACAAAAGAAACCGTGGGAAAAGTAGGTCTTATATTTGTCTGCTTTAATGCATGCCTTAATGTACACCATGCCTAAAAGTCAAGGAATTTCAAAAATATTTGTATCAAAGTGGTATCCGACCAAAGAATGAATTCTCAGTAATTGTATCAGTAATGCTTTACTTCATATATGAATTCGATTTAATTTAGAATTATAGATTAAATATGAAATCAGTCATATAGTTACTAACATAAATGTTGATTCCTTGACACTTATGTATGATTGGGCTTGGTTCACGCTATACTATACGCCTTAGCGAGATTTTGTAGGATATTGCGTAGATTTAATGTAGCAAGAGATAATATAAGCATTTGGCTCAATTGTGTAAAATAGCGGCAGCACCTGTTCAATATTGACTCATGGAAGACGCGGAATCAATATGGCGGATGTATGCGCAACATTTCAGTGAACATAGCGTCGTCAAGATGAATCACATCTTCGTTATTGAAGCACATTTCACTATCCACTTCGGTGTTAGCCACGGAGGGTGATCGAGGTTTCGTTCAATTCAGGTCGCAGCGCATCTAATTTGGACAAATAGCCGCAGCACATAAAACAGTCCAGGTGGATATATTTCATCTAAATCATTAATAAGCGTAAATAATAATCCAGAAAATTATTAATGTAACACCATAATTCTCCGACCATTCCATCAAGAAGCATTGTATTAATTTCAAATGTTTACCACGATTTATGCTAGATTTTGAAGATATGCAAACATTTATATACGGTATCAGAAGCATGAGATAATATTGCCTTACTGCCTTGTCATCAATTGCCTTCCATACTTTTTCTCTCGTAGAATCTAAAATAATGCTCTTTTTAACTCTCTTTTCCACTCAAATGACTTTCCTTTGGTAGAGGTAGCATTTTAATAGCACACAGTTAAAATTTGCTTGCTGAATGATACGATAAACTTTGTAATTCCACATTTATTTATTTCACTCTACCAATACCATAGTTTCAATCGTTAACATCATCAGGCACAAATTACAGAAATGTCACTTATGTACAGTTGAGGTTGGTTGGGGGGGGGGGGGGGGGGGGGGGGGGGAGGTTTTCTGCTCATATAGGTGTGGGGGGGGGGGGGGGTGGATGGATTTGTTTGCTCTTTTGCTCTTACTGAAAGCCATCAACACAGGGGGAAATGGTTTTATGCCCCACATATTTGATGGATTTACTAAAGCAAAGATTGGAATAGAATGATAAAGAAATTTATTCTTGAAATGAAAAATATCAAATCCAGGCCTTTGGTTTGGGAAATCATTATTATAAAATCGACCCGATTACCAGGAACAACCAAACAAGTACTTTTAGATGCATTCCACAAAATTGAGCTTGTTGTATGGGCAGTGAAAAATGATCAGCACATGTTCAGCGAAGAAGATATTAATATCCTATCGAATATCTACCAAATGGGCACCTTCAATACGGGGAAATCATTAAGAGAAGGTGGTCTCACCGATTCATACTCAAGTCCACTCCAGGAAACAAAGAATCCACTCGAGCAAGCGGAAAAAGCTTCTTCAGTCACTCCTTTCCACTTCTGAATGCCATCCCTTATTAAGCCATAAAACCAGGGCACCGAAATCCCCAAATTAGACTGGAATATTCGTAGGAACTGTGCGAAATAAAACGTGAGGGATGGGGACATGGTTGCTAGGTAGGTTATGAAGAGGAGGAGGCGAACAGAGCGCCGCTTGGCGACGGAGGGCGGAAACAAATACCCGCCCGGTAACACCCACTGAACCGATATCATTTCCTCGTAAGGGAGACGGAAGAGAGAAGAGGAAATAGAATGTAGCCCCCGGCAGGTATTTACTTACGTGCTCTCGTTGCCATGGTAATCCCCTCAACAAACACAATGAAGACTGCGAGAGTGGGGACGCAGAGGAGGAGGAGATGGGAGAGAAAGGAGGAGGAGGGGATGGATGTCTTGGAAATACAGCCCCGGGAAAGGAGGTAGCAAGGTAGGAGAGAATCTAGGCACAATGGGGAGGAGATGTTATCTTTGCCACTCTCGCTCCTTCGTCGCTCTGAGGCTGGACCGGAGGCGGGGGCGGGGAGGGGAGAACGGTGGTCGGGAAGGTAAGTGGATACGAAGGAGACTTCCGTTGGGAGGGGTGAGAGAAATTGAAGAAGCGGTTGGTAATGAAGGAGGTTGTTTTGAGGGCGTTTCAGGCGAGGAGGAAGGGGGGGAGGGAGGGAGATGGAGCATGGAGATCAGTCACAGAGGAGTTGAGGGAGAAGTGAGTGTGGGTGAAGCGATATGTAAGGAGCATGTAGCGAGAAATGACGGACACCTGATTCACCGTGCGTATGCCAAGGCTGTGTTATTTTCTGTTCATTGGACGTTCAGGGTACGCACAGTAGTTAGTAAGTTATTCAGGGGAGGCGATCGACAGCTGAGGTCATTTGCGCCATAGTTTAATAGACATCATTTGCGCCATTTTGGATAGGTGGGTAATTGGGTAATGGAAGGAATTTTCAGGGGATGGAGGAAGGGTGGAGAGAAACCCGGCGTCGGCATTAACCTACTCTTAACGACAGGCGCCAAGGCAAGACCACCGAGATATACTATATATCTATGTGGTCTTGGCCAAGGGGACCACGGCTTAACGTCCCATTCGACGGACGGGGCACTCTACCTGACATTCCCTCCACAAGGCACTCAAGTGGGGACCGGTTCTGCACAGAAAAAAACAGCCATTGCCGGGAATCGAACCCAGACCCACGGCATGGGAGGCCAGTACTCTAGCCACCACACCAACCCGATCCCCACGCACAGTATTTTTCCTATGGCATTGTTATTGAGGGGCACTTGGAAGCAACCAACGATAAGGACAATGCAAGAGTTGAGATGAGAAATAAAGAACACTGAAAGTATGATACGGCTTTCTGGTAAAACGATACTTGCGGGCTACGACCAAACGCTCTTAGCACTGGAAGCCAATACAAAAGAGGAAAAAAGAAGAGACAAGAAAGACCTGAGATCTTAAAAAGATCGAATGAAAACTAATGACGGCGCATAAAGGAAAGTTGACGGAATAAAGGGATGATATGGAAAAAGTGAAATGTAAAGCGCTTTAAAACATAATTCGTAGAGTAACTAGCATCTGAGGATAAGTCTAGCGGGTACATTCTAGGCATCGTGAGGAGCGTGAATGAAACAGCGGAAGATGAACTGAAAAATTACCGTAACCAAATATGAGACGAGGTCCAGTCTCGTTACCTTTCTTTTCTTTCATTCAATGATATTTTTGAAATTCCATGATATTATATCTACATACCCAATTAGAGGCATTCCATTTCTATGGCTTTAGGCTCAAATTTGTGGAAATTCATCTTCAATTAAATTAAAAACTGAGTATATTGCACACCTTAATAGTAAAACACGACCAGTTTCATCCAAAAGAGGACATCATCACGAGAATTTACAGAGCAATCCCAGTCCTTACATACGATTGGTGAAGAGAGAGAGGAGGCAAGGATAGTGGAATGGGGACTTAAGTCTTTATATACATTTCACAGGACATTGTAGAATCATTCACTCAGCTTCGATTACGATAATTATATTAGCGTAACCAGTCTATTAAATGAATTGAAATGGGAATCATTTTCAGATCGCAGGTTGAAATTTAGACTTAATCTCTTCCACAAATTCCAAGGCAATATTTTCAGTGATGATGTTAAAAATATTTTACGAACCCCAACTTACTATGGCAGACTGGACCATAATCATAAAGTTAGAGAAATTGATTGCCGAACTGACCGATTCAAAATGTCCTTTTTCCCTCGCACAATAAGAGATACGAATAACGGTAAATATGTCCTATCGGAGAGTAGCAATGAATAGCATTGGTAGCTGCATGTTGGTATGAGTACTTAAAGCTAACCCTACTAACAGAATGTTTTTGCATGCTTGCTTTGCAATTTCTATCTTTTTTAAATAGTGTAGTTCTGACTACTATATTAATACTATTCCTTTTTTATGCATGATATGTAGTGCATGTTTGGTGAGCAATCACCCCCTGCCACACACCCTTGTGGTGGCTTGCAGGGTATTATGTAGATGTAGATGTAGATGTAGATGATTCCATTTTCTTGGAGAAAACTTGTAGGGTTTAGGCTAAGAAAGAATTTGGAATATAAAGCAAGGGTTTACATAGCAGGGAACAATGTAGATGCGAAGAGGATGATGATGTAAAGGAGAGAGTTCGGAATGCTGTTGTAAACCAATCCTACATCCTACATAATACACTTAAAGCCACTTCAAGGGTGTTGGCAGGGGATAACGCCTACGATGGTGAAAAGGAAACACGCTCAGTATCGCTCACATGAAAAAGACAGACGTGGGAGAGAGATAAATCCAAATACAAGGACGCAAAGTAAAAGGCGTATCGCGAAAATTCGAACTTTTCATACCAAAACATTTGTGTGGGCCTCATGTGCACCGTTGCCTCCCCCGCAGTTACGAATCCATTGACGCCTCCCGGTTGGAGGAATAGGACGCAGATAAAGGAGGTAGCAGCGCGGAGAACAGTGGAGAGAGAGTGATAGGCATTGTATAGGCGGAAGGGAGAGGCTTAGGACGAGGGTTCGAAGGACAGAGGTTGTCAAGGAGTGGGTTGCTTGGTTTGGTGAAGAGAGGACAGCGGTTGGGGGATTGTGTGCCGCGGAGAATGGAGGGCCTGGGCGGGGGAGGAGAGGGAAGGTTTATGGGCGAAGAAAAGGGGGTAGCGTGCTTTGAAAAGCTTGGGTGGAATTTTATAGTTAAGGAAAATTGGGCTCTGGGCTGCCAAGCGAGACGTTGAAAAGGGATAAGGGTGAAGGCTCGGAATACATATCGCTCATTAGAGAGACGAGGGAGGAGGAAGGGGGTTTGGGAGAGGGGGTGGGTGGGCAGTGTTTGTAGTGCGCACACATTTATGCATAAAATATATGTAAGCACGCCCCCACCCCCCGACTGCATTCGTGTCGCATGCGAAGTCGACAGAGGAAAAACCGAATGATCGGGAGGAGGAGGAAATTTCATCAAAGTCAAGACAACTACTCCAACTCTTGCTGAGGACCTATGGCGCAGTCATAGTTTCAACCGTTGACGGTTTGGGGAATTATATTAATCCGTGGTTTAAACCACGTACTGGCCCTTAAGGCCGCTTTACACAATTAAATTTTTTGTACAATTTCTTGTACAAACTCTTGTATGAGGAAATTGTACCGTGTAAAGCGGCAAATTGTACGAACGCTTGTGCGATTGTCTGATGACTAAAGGGGAAATAGAACCTGTTCTAATTCCATCTAGACAAACATGCAATTTCGTTCAGTCTATACAAGCGTTTGTACAAGAAATTGTACAAAAAATTGTATCGAGTAGAGCGGTCTTTAGAGAGGGAATCGACGAGCGTACCGGAAGGAGAATAATACCAAATATCGGGGGAAAACGAAACAACATGAGCTGGATCTTTGCTTTCCGACGTAATCAAAATACTTTTAGAACTCCTTCACATGCGGTATATTTAAGGTGACCAGACGTCCCGCTTTTAGCGGGACAGTCCCGATTTTCAACAAGTTATCCCGCGTCCCGCGGGGTTTTAAGAAAGTCCCGCTTTTTAGAAAGAATACACAACAAGCTAGGGAACGGCAGGAGAACGGGAAGGGAATATGGGGTTTTTGGCTTCCATGTAGCTATTTCACCAGGATATGAGTTTTATATTATTTTTGTAAATTTTATAATGCTAAACATTAATTATAAAAATAATTATTGAGAACTGATTATCAGGAACTGCTTATCACAGTTAACGCCTTGATCAGTTGCTAGAATTCGATCACCATTGTATGGACTTAATGAACAGTAGCATTTTTGGGTATTGGCAGCGACGAAAACATTTTTTGTCGATTGGCACATTCACGGGCACATTATTGAGGAAACTCTTGTTTATCTCTCCTGTAGTTGAAAGAATATGCATAGTCATAATGGTCATGCTTATTTTTAGCCACAGAATGGTAATTGGGGAAATGTTTTCATTGTGCGAAATACCGGTGTCCATATGTTGTAAAGTTAATTATCACTAACGAATTAATGCAAGCCAGCAGCTGTATACATAAGGCCTCCCATCAGGCTGTTGTGAGCGAAGAAACGCTGGATAGCCGTCGTCGAAAGTAGTTCGACAGGTCGATTAGATACAGGTTATACACACGGTTTAACACGTAGGGCAAGCTTATATGTGCGCCATGAATGCTTCAGAATTGTAACTAGTGTATTTATAAATGCAGGTAAATCCATTATAATAATTTTCTTTTTCAATTTTGATACTATAGGTGCACCCATGAAAGTAATGATTTTATTGTGATATCTAATTAGTTTCGATAACTAATGTTTTTGTGTGTGGTTCATGAACGCTTATCATGGGTCGCAGACCGCACGACTTGTTATATTTCCATCTCAACCTAAGACGACGAGACAAATTTAAGCAGTGCCAAAAAAATGGAAGTTGAACGTTAGCGAGATAACAAATCCTTCGTTAGAACGCCCTTCCTTTGTGGACGTAATGCTGCGTGTATCAGGTTCCGCGAAGATGTTTTTATATTCGAGATTAGCCTCGATTATTTTAACGCTCCCTCAATTTGTAAGATCCCTGACATTTTGATCCTTCGCCAGATTTTTCTGTAAATTTAATTTCGTAAATTAAACAAGGTTGCTACTATACGAGGATATTTTTTCTAAACTTGTTACATTTTTAAGTTCGGAAAAATGTTGGGGAGATAATGAATCATCATATCCGTCTCTTTCCGCACTAATTGGCGCTTCAGATCGGGAGGAAAGGTAGGTACTAAGATGGGAAAAGAGGAGGGTGGAGAGAAACCCGGCGTCGTCATTATCCTACTCTTAACGACAAGGCGCCAAAGGGACCCACGGCCTAACGTCCCATTCAACGGACGGAGTACTGTACACACTTGAATGTTGTCCACAAAGCACTCAAGTAGGGGCCGTATTACCTATGGAAAATATCTTGCGCTTCCGAGATTTGAACCCGGGCGTGGTGAGAAGCCAGTACTCTAAACACTACTCTAACCCATACTTGTGTTAACGGCTATGAAACGTGTTGGTGTTTGCCATAATTTATTTAATTTTAAATTATGTAGGTACTTAAAATTGGAATATTCTAGGTGGACGAGTGGTTCTTCAGTACCTGTACTGATTATTATTGTACCTGATCAACTGGTTATTATTTTATTTCAAGGCCTATAATGAGTATGTCGATTTCAGTAATACGTAGTGTCATCAACGTCAACTGGCAGCTTATTTCCATACGTGAGCCAAATTATGTTTTGATTGAATGATTATTCGTCCTCTACCGGTTTGGGTAGATTTTGATGGCGTTCTGCTACTCAACTTGACATATTATCCATGCCGGGATAATATGTCTCTGGGGACTTTTAATCGGAACCGAAATCGTTAGATGGAAACGAAAAATGAATTTTAGTGAAATAATTAATCGTTTAATCAGAGATATTCACTTCGGTGTCCCGAAGCTTGTCAGCCTTCCAGCTTTTGCCAGCAATCAACTTTTCTCCCAAGCCTTGTTCAGCAACTCTTCATTCGTCCGCGTTTCCGCCCATCGCATTTTAGTCGATGGCATAAGAGATACACACCCTTCCTGATTAGTTCTCGGGAAAGCTATGGCCACCAAGTAAGGGTATCATGAACGCCGAAACCCTAAAACGTTTCTACAGACTGTATTCCATTTCTCGATCGATATTTGAATCCTGGTTTGCATTGTGCGATGACTTCGTGCTGAGAAGAGAGATTAATGTTACTCGTGATCAACTGTCGCTTTCGCGGCGATAATGGGGACTTTTAATCGGAACCGAAATCGTTAGATGGAAACGAAAAATGAATTTTAGTGAAATAATTAATCGTTTAATCAGAGATATTCACTCATAAATCAAAAATTTAAATAATCAAAAGGGGACGCCCATCGAAGAAGCTGCTTTGAGACCATTTACGCCATCCAACTCCCGTCCTTGACTGCTTTTAGAGAAGGGAGTGGAGTCGGAAGGTCTGGTCGCACAAATCCTGTCGCAACCGCTTCCGTTGGCAGAGTCAGCTGTGTGTCCCCCATTGAGATTAGGTGGAGTAGCTTCGCGGGTTCAGTTGTGATTGGACGAAGTGGATGACGTAAGAGGTCGCATGCACACCTGAATCGAACTGATGTTTTTAACCCTTTTCCGAAAGGGTTAAAAACATAAGTTTTTCGCCGCTTATAACTCGAGAACTAAGTGACGGGTCTAAAAACGGAAAAATACGGGTCTTTTTATTTTACAAACTCGATCAGATTCGGCAATAAAAATAATATGGTAAACGACCCCATTGTGATGCAGATTTTTTAAAGCAAGGAATATATTTAAGGTGACCATACGTACCGGTTTGGCCGGGACAGTACCGGTTTTCGGGTACTTGTCCCGGTGTCCCGAAAGACTAAACAAAAATACTAATTTGTACCGGTCTTTGGTCTAAAGTGCGTGATTTTGGTATGTTATTTAACGCAGTGTTTTTTTAACCTTTGTTGTTGTCAATGTTACTGTAAAAAAGATACTTTATCAGCTGCACTGTTTTTAATGTAATCCAGTGGTCTTGGAGGCCATATGGCTCCCGTCGAGAACCGCTTACTTGACGAGTGGCGGAACTGCGTGTGTGGGGGAATAACTTGTAAAAGATTCTCATTCGCTCCTTCTCGATGAATGCTGATTGGAGTGGTAATTTATAGTGTGGTGGAACTGTACTCACGAAGAAATTATTTGTGAAAGAAGGCGATTTGGAATTGTTTCGTGCTGGCAAATTGCGTTGGAGCAGTAAAGAATCACGTACTTCAGCAGTGCACTAAATGTCAGTACCTGTTCTGTAACTATTTACAAGATTTCATTTTTATTCATTTTAATTTGCCATTTTATTTTTGTTCTGTTTATTCTGCAGTATTCCAGGATGTTTAACTTGCTCATCTAGGATATGAAGACGTATATAATTTTAATTGGTTCCACGAGGTAAGACATTTTTAACAACTAATTAAAATGAAGTTGAAATTATTTCCTTTAAACTGCAGTATGCATTATGACTCTCAACTAAGAGGGTTTTTTGAACATCATCTCGTATACAATTAAACATTGCATTGTACTTCATTGTGTAAATAACATGTTCTATTCCTTTAGGTCTGATTTCATGGTGTGAAACGTCCACAGGAAAAGTATGGTCTTTTTCTTTATTTAGATTTTAAATAAGAGGAAAATACCCCTATAATATCATGGCACCTTGTAGGAAATGTAAATTCAATGATAATTTACAGAAAGAGTTGGAATTTATTAAAAAAGTAAAACCTGAAGATGAACATGAAGTGTGATGTACAGTTTGTAAAACAAACTTTTCAGTTGCCCATGGTGGTCGTACTGATTTTTACTGATCACATATCATCAAAAAAGCATGAAAGAGCTCTGAATGTAGCAAGTTCAAGCCAAACACATCTGCCTTTTTTTAAAAGGAAGGAAATGAGAGAATCTGATTTTGTTTGTTTTTCACTCAGTAATGCATGGCCACAGCTTCAGGTCTATGGACTGTGCATCTCAACTTATTAAAGCCATGTATGAAAAAGGATTTAGCTGTGCCCGTACAAAAGCTGAGGCAATATTTTTAAAGGTACTTTATCCATTTATGGAAGAGGAAGTTAAAGCTGATCTGAATGAATGTAACTTTATGTCGTTATCCGCAGATACTTTAAACCATCATGATTTAAAATTGGTTCCAGTAATGGTGAAATACTTTATGCCATACGAATTATGGCTACACTCTTTAGTGATTCAATTTAAACTATTTAATGACACTGTTCTTAGAATTGAAAATAAGAATATATCTTTAATGGAAATATCTGTTATCCTGACCGATTTGAGAAACCAGTTGGTAGAAAAACAAGAAGCCAAGTCTGTTGGGACAAAGGTGTCATAGATGGCTGAATCACTTGAAGGTGAATCGGTATCTGAGACATTCTATAAAACAGTTAATACTTTTTTGGATGGAATGTGAAGTGGAAACTTAAACAGATGCAATAGAAGTAATAATGAAATATAGAGTAAATTCTAAAGATGAAAGTTCTAAGTCATTTTTGATAGAGTCCTGAAGAATAATATTTTGCTTAAAAAAGTTCTTACATCTGAAAAATATTAAAAAATAAAGTAATTTTTGTGAATAAAAATCTATTTGAAAAGTATAATAAAATATAATTTTATGAGCATTAAAATGAATTAAAAATCTTTTTCCTTAATATTTGATTTCTTTTATTGTTATTATGAATCAAAAATGCTTAATAAGTACACATTCCTATATTTATAATATACTTAACCCGTACATATGTAGCAGCAGGAAGTTGCACCAATTCGGGTGCTGGAAAAGCGAGTTGTGTAGGACTCAGAGTGACCACTTTTCTAACGCTTCACTTGACCAAAGAAACATGCATAATTACAGACATGTAAATTTGCCTATGCTTCAGGAGAAGTGAGTTTGTCCCGGTTTAGCAGATCAGAAATCTGGTCACCTTAGGTATATTTGAACACGAATGTATGAATAAATGGAATGGCTAACGGATAACTGTGTACAGTGTTTCTTATCTTGAAGGAAAACGCACAAGAATAAGAGACGTAAGAAACGGACTGAGAAGAGCAGATGAAGGAAGCGAAGTCTGTTGGTGTAAACGAATGTTACGTCCCCCTTAGAGGCATGCTAAATAAACTCCGAAGATATCACATGTTTGTGCGTCACTCATTAATAAACTGTGGTTATTTTCTATTTTTCTAACCATTTAGTTAATCATTTCAAGGACTCCTTCAAAAACACATTTAATTTAAACGTTGGAGCAAGGATTTTACTTGTATTTCCCTATTGTACGCATAATAATATTGCATGTCATCATAGGCATTATAGCAGTAACTTTCAGGTCCCTGTGCACTCTCTTCTCAAGCAAATCCGGCAACACGTAATTTTCCACCTTATTAATTGTTTTTACGTTCCGAATTTCTTCGTCCAAAACTGCCTCTCATTATTTTCCTTCCTCTTTACATCCTTAACATTCTACCCTCAATCGCAGTATTCAGTATTACCTTAAATCGGTTCCAAGTAGGTATATAAAGAAGTGCGTAGGATATTGCCACTGATGGAAAATGCATTTTCATTTTTTTTAATGGTATGCCTTATTTACACTCATAAAGAAAATGAGCAACTTTTCTGATTCGGGTTTTACTTTGTAACTATGGCATATCAGGATATCTGTTTGCTAAATTCCGTAGAATACGTATTCATCAACGAAACGTATTTATTACCGTAATGAATGAACTTCTACTGAGGTGAAATTATTGCTAGTTGATAACTTATTTGCCTCCAATACTTACAGAATCTTTACTGCAGAAAACCAGTGGTGACACTTACGCCTTGGCTCCGTTCCCATACAATTAAGGTGGCTGGGTCGAAATTTACAGGTGTATAGATTTTCTTCATAATTGCAATATTTGTTCCTTTAATTATGCTTAAAAATTGTACGGGAAAATTTTTTGGGGTTTTCGGTTTAGTTTTTGAGATATTTAAGGTTTTTTTAACATGGGGCCTTATGGCGCACCCCGCTTCGTAAGGGTCAATTATGTATTATTTACGTTTCTACCATACAGATTTTCTCCAAAAACTGAAATGATGTGGATATTAGCCAACAATTTTTATTCTGAGAAAATCAACCAGTGTTATCGACTTATTTCCTCCGTATATACGAAAGAAAGAAAATATTCCTTAAATTTTCAAATATCGCGCGCGAAGTTTTGAGTTGCATTTGGCAACGTGGAATCAGACGAGGGAAAGCGAACGTGCGAGTAACCACAACAAATCACACGACAAAGTCCAAGAATATTACAATGTAGTCCCCTTGACAGAGTTCTTGACATAGATTAAAGAAGAAAGAAGAATTCTGTTCTTTAATCTATGGTTCTTGAGAATAGACGAATACGACACCTACCTTTACGAACGCTGAAACACAGAAACAATTGCCTACACAACAGCAGTGCCGAACTTCAGAATGTGCGTTGTTGCCGAGTAAAAAAGAGAGATTAAATAAATTGTTTAAATAAATGTTATACATGTTTAAGCGTTTAAACACAATTATTTCGTCACTACAAAGTATGCGAATACCCATAGCACATAATTACATACTTTTTCAATCCATACATTAAAACCAACATCTCCAAGGTCAAAGGATATGCACAGAGTGACAACGTTCAGGTTGCCAGAAACCGAATCAAGTCAAGTTTTATGTTATGTTTCATGTCAATAATTAAATTAAAAAGGGCAATGTTTCAATATGACTTGAGAATTTGAGGCATCCGGTTAAAATGTCGTGTAATTTAATCACCTCCAAGCAACTTTTTAGTACCATTGAAATTATATGAGCACTAGTCCTCAACGACTCACGATTACCGAACCAGCCACCTTAAATGCTTCATTTCACCAGAATAATCAATATACCAATTCATTAATTTTTACTAACAAGCTTGTTGAGTTCTGTATCCATCCTATGCAGAATCAGTTGAGATAATAGTTATGCATTGTGAATTTACACAAAAAAAGCTATCCCCGGAGAAGAAGTCGACACACATGATCCTTGCTTTCCTCTTGCGGTGAGCAAGAGCGCGTCGGCACTGCCTGAGACGCAAACGATCCGCGAGCGAACAAAGAAGAAGCTTTTTGGTACGTGGTTAGATCACTGGCCTCCTATCCCAAAGGCTCGAGTTCGAGTCCGGAAAATGGCAAAAAGTTTTGTTTTTAAACCGGTGCTCACTTGTTATGTTGCGTGGAGAGCACTAAATAGTGCAGTATTCATCCCGCCAGATAGTGCAATAAACTGTGAACCCCTTGGCGTATTTTGTTATGAGCAGACTAATGCCGACGCTTGGGATTCTCTCCCCTTCACCTCTGCTTGAAGAAAAATTCCTACCCTCGTCCTATTGATTACCCACATACTCTAATTGGCGCATACGGACTTAAGGATCGGTCACCTGTTCCACATAATAATTAACAACAACTAGATGCAAAACCGGAATACGCATTCGAAATATTAGAAACAATCACGGTCAAAATGATAACAAATTAAAGCAATGTAAACGTTTCCGGAGGCGATCGAACGAGACGGGGTTGTGTTTGTGTGGCGCGGCTATGAAAATTAACGCCTACCGTCATTAGCAATGCAGATCCAGACGGATCGCGGAAAGCAGAATGATTGGAGCGTAAATAAATGCACTCGCTCTTCCCAGGGAGGAGGGGAATGTTGTAGGGTTGGAAGAGAGGGGAGGGGAGGGAGGGAGGGGTGTGGTCTCGAAAGAAACACGACACCCCTCACATAATATCTCGTCGCCAAACCTACAGCCCGTGTCTGGAGTGGTATCGCGTTTGCGAGGAAGAGCTCTCGATTGTGTGGTGCTGGGACGGGAGGTTCATGAGAGGGAGGAGGGAAGGGGGCAGGGAGGAGGGCGACTGCCCCCAAGGTCGCGATTATTGTGATTCCGGGGAGTTGTCGCCCCAAGGTCAGGAACTCAACAATGTGGCTCATCTACTGACACACACACACGCATACGACCGCTAGGGTAACCTTGCGCGAGTTAGTAATATGCATACGAAGTGAGAACACGAGTTGTTTACACTCCTCATGAGAGTCCCCGGTTATGCGAGAGATTATTGAAAAGGCAAGAAAAAGGAAAAATATTACAAGTAGCTAGCGAGGGCTATGGCGTATGATCGCGCAATAGTGCAGGGGCGGGGGATTCTAATTGCCCCCGAGTTTGATGTCAGCGCGTGCATAAGGAGGGCGAAGCGACGTGAGTGGCCATCGCACGTGTGAGTGGTTATCCAATCACAATGTTTCAACATCGTCACATCTGCGTTTCCCTGGGTGTTCAAGATGACTCAGGAAATGTTTTGGTTTGAAAGAGTTCCATTCGCAAATTGAA
This sequence comes from Platycnemis pennipes, assembly GCA_933228895.1. Classification (NCBI taxonomy): domain Eukaryota; kingdom Metazoa; phylum Arthropoda; class Insecta; order Odonata; family Platycnemididae; genus Platycnemis; species Platycnemis pennipes. The sequence goes on along the minus strand of OW121854.1, from coordinate 116,632,197 downwards.
ACAGGGGCCCGAGTTAGTGTCGAATTTTTTCATAGTAGAAAGTTAAGTTAAATGAAATGAAACGAAAAGGTGGAGATCTATGGGCTTAAAGCGTTATTAACGGAAGTAAAACATGGACACGTTGGGTGTGTTGGATGTCTTAATGGAATTTTCCTTCAGTCACTATTTGTTTCCTAGGAAAATCTCAGTACAAATACTTTCAGAAATTTTGGTAGTGAAATAACATTAGACAAGAAGCGTCAATACAATATGGACATATTTTCAGCAGAATTCTATCCATTTTCTCAAAAACAATACAAGCTGATATAAGGACCCGTGGTCCCAAATTTTGAAGTCCTCTCCAAGAATGAAAGGGATGAATACGTGCGTATTTATGATTTTGGACGAGAACAACCAAGACCGCAAATTATGAAGCCCTTGTTCAGTCCAAAGACCTCATTAAATATAATATGGCTCTCCAGAAAACCTCATTCAATATTAAAATATAATGAGAGGGACAAGAGATGATTGGAAATATCTTTGGATAAACCTTATAATGAGGAATTTGACTGAAGGGATAATTTTTAATTCAACTCAAAAATATACATTTTCGCAGCATTAATTGGTAAAATTAAATGAAAACCACATCAGGATGTTGATATTATCCTCCAATACTAATGTAGCTCCAGCTCGAAGTTTTAATTTCAAGTTTTAGGTGCATCATTACACCATTCCCCTACTTCTCATCATAACTTCACATCGGCATCCATCCCTGACTTGCCCTACGTTTCTTATAGGAATAGAATACCTTTCTATAAATACTCATCAGCACCGATACTCTTGATTGATCCCTCGGTAAACCAAAATTATAACACCCCACAGGTGATAATAAAGGAAATAACGCCCATTATTGAACCAACAACTAATCACAAGATACGCCTAAAATACTAAATTTAAAATTTCAATAACTGAAGTGCTTCCTGAATTCGGACTCGGTGTAATTCTGTCAATAATAAAGCTATTTGAAATTTCAACCCTTCTACATCTACATCTACATAATACCCTGCAAGCCACCACAAGGGTGTGTGGCAGGGGGTGATTGCTCACCAAACATGCACTACATATCATGCATAAAAAAGGAATAGTATTAATATAGTAGTCAGAACTACACTATTTAAAAAGATAGAAATTGCAAAGAAAACATGCAAAAACATTCTGTTAGTAGGGTTAGCTTTAAGTACTCATACCAACATGCAGCTACCAATGCTATTCATTGCTACTGTCCGATAGGACATATTTACCGTTATTCGTATCTCTTATTGTGCGAGGGAAAAAGGACATTTTGAATCGGTCAGTTCGGCAATCAATTTCTCTAACTTTATGATTATGGTCCAGTCTGCCATAGTAAGTTGGGGTTCGTAAAATATTTTTAACATCATCACTGAAAATATTGCCTAGGAATTTGTTTAAGAGATTAAGTCTAAATTTCAACCTGCGATCTGACAATGATTCCCATTTCAATTCATTTAATAGACTGGTTACGCTAATATAATTATCGTATCGTCCCTTTCCAAATCTTGCCGATCTTCGCTGCACACGTTCAAGTTCATTACTTAGACCGATTTCGTAGGGATCCCATACACTGGCAGCATATTCCAAATGAGGTCTAACAAGGGAAAAGTAGCTGATTTCTCGTACATGATCGTCACATTTACCCAATACTCTTTTAATGAAACCCAGTTTGCGATTCGCTTGACCCATTATTTCACGAATGTGTTTACCCCAGGAAAGATCATTTGTCAGTCTTATTCCAAGATATGAGAACCCTTGTAACAATTCATGAGAAAACTAAGTGCCAAAGGTTATGATAACTCCTTGGATACCTTGGACGAACTACTATGAGGGTAAACTACGTCCTCAAGGTAGAGAAATTGATTTTTTGGTGAAGTATGCGCCAAAACACTGAATCCACTATTCGCACATAGCCTATGTGAACAGTAAGTCACATAGAGGGGAGCATTCGATGCACCGCTGCACTCGTCAGTGCAAGGGACTAGTTTATGCAATATCATGGAATAAATTGAGATATTTAACACTCCTCCTCCTTCACAAATCCTTAATTCTTGAGGTTCGTGTTCTTAATCTGCACTAGCTATCGATCCGAAGATTGCTTTGATGTAGTTCTTCACTTAATTATTTTGACGGCCAAACTTTTTATTATCACTTTATTCATGTTTTTAATGTCCCTCACTCCATGTATCCCATGACCCTCCTTGTCCAGTTTTCCAATTCCGTTTTTCCTCGAAAATCGTCATCATATCTCAAGATATGGCCAATTAAGTCAACCTGCCTGCTATGCAATGTTTCCAGCAGACTTTTCTTTTTCCCACTCTTACGCAATGGCTCAAGCCATCATGTAAGGAATTATTAATGTAAAATTAACAAGCAACGCTTCAGGTTCGGATTATTGTAAATAATTTCCAGAGTAAAAAAGATGCCAATCGGCAACCCCAATCGCATCATTATGTATTCCTTTCAAGGGAAATAAAAACCTCCAAGCCTTTCGGCATGCATTTCCTGGAATGTCGGTCAAAGTTCTGATTTTAGCGTTGCTTTTCACTAAAGTTAAACAATCGGCAAAAATGAATGGAATGGATAGAGAAAACTATAAGGTTTTAGTTCGTTTTCACCGTCCATCCAAAGGGAATGTAAAGAGACACGGGCATATAACAAGCCCAATAACGAGGCTCGTGCGATTGAGTTGGCAACCCTAAGCAATGGGAATAAAACCTAATCCAATCACCAGCATCGTGAACACTCGACAAAGCGTCGCACGCCCAGCTACTTTAACTTATCTTTCCCAATCAGGTTGATAATTCACGGAGTTAAACGCAGGATAGCAATGTCACTCGCAAAACGGACAGACGATAGCAATGTCGCTCCACGCCCAAGAAAATCACTAAAATATGGGGAAAATGCCAAGTTATAGGAGTGGCAGCATTACTGAAAATTGTTTTATACGTTCTCCAACGAGATAACAAAGATAGACACTGGCATTGAGCTTGAGTCAGTTATTCATTCACTTCCAAGTTGAACGCAGCGAATTCATTCCCATGCCTCTCGAGTGAACTTCATGGACGAACGGACGTTGAGTATGTAAATGCTGCGAGTATGCAAGCAATCGATCTCACGAAAGGCATAGGGGATAGGAATTATCGGCAGCAAATCCGACAAGTTCCCCGCAAACTGAGATGTCACCGTAGGGAAAATATTTCCTTCAGAACAGCATCGCAGTGTCCACCGGCTTTGCTGAGGAATAAATATTCAACCCGAACGACACGAAATGATGTTGACTACCAGTAGGAGTTGATTGCTACCGGATAAATCCATATTGCGTGCACAATTGTAATGGAATAGACGGGAAAAAATTCACTCCTCCTCCTCACGTCAACTTTTCCTATACATGGGTTGTTAATTTTAATTGACAGTGGTACGTGGAAAAGTACATAAGGAACTTATAAACGATAGTGTAATGAGCCGCAAAAGAATCTTACGCGTAATTCCTGGGATATGGTCATGGAAGTAGTCCTAAGCAACAACCACAGCGCGTTTTAGGGAAGCAGAATAAATTGGGAAAGCGAAAAAAGAATACAGGATTAGGAAATTGTAAAATTATAACCTGCTTACCCGGGGAATCGATGGGCGTTCACGATTGATATGCACATCTTATTTTAAACTACACCTTTAATGGGACACTAAGCCTCCAAGGCAAAAAGACCCATGTGGAAGGCAGTGGTTTGGGAACGCAACTCAAATGCGATTTCTTTCCATTCCCAGTCAGAGTAAACTCACTTTAACGTCAATCACAATTGTGTTTTAGGTATATTAGAATATGATAAAGAGAATCGCATGCCAAGAAGAACAGTGGTACGTGGAAAAGTACATAAGGAAAGTACGTCTTCAGAGTTCTACCAATAGTAGCAAGGCAGTACATACCTATGTTTCATAAAGCTAAATGGGGAGTAAGGGCCATACCTGTTGTCACAATGCACTAAAGGCAGGGAGGGGGTAGCAAACCAGCCTCATGTCACGATGGGAAACAGAAACATTACGAATACATTCCACATAAATTCTTCTTTCTTTCCTGACCCCGCATCACTACCTGTCGCTAATATTACCAACTCCCTCCGTCATGCACTAATTCTTCTCTCCCTCCGTAACTCCAACTATATACATGCAATATTCAACTATACTGCATGATGACTAGAGTTCCATTTGTTTCCACAATTTACAGTAAATCTCGAATTAAGCTATGTTAATTTGTATTGTTTATAATTTGAAATTAAAAATATATAAATTTATTCACGCAGTTGGTGCAGAGGTCAACAACAAATAGTTACTATCGGGAATTAACATTATAATGCGTTTGTGACTCCACGTCTTTGAAGCTCGATATTTCCAAATTCATAATATTTATGAGGCCGAATCTATAGATTTTAGCAAGTTATAGGATTAAAGTAGGTTGGAAACAAATTTTTTTTTACGGAAAACGAAATCCATGAAGCAACTGCTCTGAAATACAATAAGCCATCGTTTGAATAGCCAACTTTTCAAAGATAAAGGGGGAGAAATCTGCTACAGAATATACTAAAATGATCATAGGACCTAACGCGATGTTCATTTAAGGTGTCGTACCAACATGCAGTGTCATTTTATCTATTAGAGATGCAAATATAAGTAACTATGCAAACTTGGAAAAAGCCACTGAAAAACTACCTAAAGCAAGTCTTGATTGTTTTTATGTTAAGCATGCTAGTTCTGAAAATATCTCTTTGTTACAAGTTATGGGTGCGTTAACTCAGTGGTCAGAGTGTTGGGCTGCTAACCAGAAGTCTCGGATTTAGATTCCGCAATGCAAATCCCGCTTTAGTCCTTAGAACACGCCCTGTCTAAACCAAGCTTCGTTTATGTCTGAGTACAAGATCTTTCTGGGATACCGCAGTTGAAAAAGGAGAAGCCCACCTTGATGGGTGGATTTCATATGACAATGGGATTAGTATTTGGTTAAATCTACCCTCATTAGCTAAACCAATCCACGGACTGAATACGACTTTTTTACAATTGTTAGAATCATATCATATTATGTATCTATATTTCAACGTAGTTTTTGGAGTCAAGATACATTATTTCGGAGCTTCAATATTCTCTCTATTCATAACCTCTTTTCTCTCATGTCTTTCCCTCCAGAGAGAGGAGATTAAAGTTTTCAGAACTTCAGTACAGTAGGAGCGAGGGCGGATGTTCGGAAGGGAAAGAAAATGATAGATATCTCTGGGGAGGCAATAAAGAAGTATAAAAAAGAAGCGCCTCACATGACACCAGGGACTTCATAAAAAGTCCAGAAAGTGCAATCTGATCTGTCGAATCTGTCAATCGATAACGTCACCACCCCCTCCCTAGCGAGCGACTCGAAGAAATCAGTGCGCCGAGGTTATTATTTTTGCGAGAGTTTCAGAAGACATGACGCCAGCAGAAAAAAAAAGAATAAAACTCAGACAACTGCTCCCACCAGTATCTCCTTTTCTCTCCCAAATCGTTGTCATGCCGAAATGAAAAAAAAATAAAAACGAAACAAAAGCCTTGGGCTCCAAAACCACCATCGCCGCCAACACCATTCCGAGAGGAACAATCTGATCCCCATCAAAGTCTTAATCTTAAAGGCGAGGAAAACCTTCTCCCCTCCCAACCCAAATCCCACACCCTCGTATGAAAGCCCAGCCACGAAAACGCACAATGGTATGAGAACAGTGGGTACGTGAACATGAATAATGCAAATTGCGAGGGGGGTGAGAGCTTTTTTTACGGCAGAGGGGATTCGAGGCGGAGAAATATGCATGGAGGTAATTCGGGAGTGGCGAGAGGAGTAGATGGTAGGGGTAGGAAGGAAGCGAGGGGTTGAGCGATAGAAACTTACGTCGATGTCTTGACTAATAAAAATTTACTTCTAGGAAGCGTAGAAGTGACAGCCAGGGCGCTATACCAAACCTAGATCCTTAAAAATGTAATTCTATCCCGCGTGGTTGGGCTGGATAGACCACCATTGGGAAATATCTGTAGATTTAAAACAGCTTGAATGAAGTGTTTTATTCATGATTTCTGCAGGGGATTAATTGTATTTTAATTTAAAATATGATAACGATTCCAACATAGCTCTTCTATTAATTTTGATAAGCTCTAAAACCTATTGCAACGACTTTTGAAAAAACCTAATTGCTCTATGAAGTACGATAATAAGTTCAAATGGGCATATAATGAGTAAAGTTAGTGAAAATATCATGTATATTAATGGATTAAGACGTTTTATAAAAGTTGGATAGAGGTTTTCAATGTATATCAGAATAATATCCTCTAATCCACCGCAGAGCCGGGTGGCAATGAGTAAACCATCACAAAGCAAGCTGTATTATATTTCTTTAAAAAGAGAGAGAGCTAAATATGCACTTACTATCATGCAGACAAGCAAAAATTCAAGTCTGTTCAAGGACTACATACTTGTAACTGAGAAATATATAATACGTCTACCTTATGGAAAATGTCAGACATAGATTTTATGAGACACGCATAAAGAACATGTTAGTGCATACAAAGGAATGCAATACTTATTGATTATTCAGGAATTTATAAAAATATATTAATTAATTAGTTTATATTTATATGCTAAAGCATGTATAAATTACTGATGCTCACAAATGAACATGATAAAAAAATTTAATTTACCTCTCTTGCTAATCAAAATGTACAATACCTATCCTAATTCCCTTTGGTAGCTTAACTGTATTATATTTCTTTCCATTATTAAGCGCGTAAATTTTAATTTTGAATCTTTCATACTATTTTCTCTTTTATTTTATCTTCATATTATAACTGACGTAGAATTTTATTGTTTGTAATGTAACTGCAAAAGTGGAGATCCTGTCCTTCAATTTCTGCTGGAGATTTATTCTGTACTTTTACCCCTGATAATGTTCCCCTGCATAAGTCATCTAATAATTCGATAACCTGCTGAATCCATCATAAGATATTTTAAAAAACCTATTCGTTAAATACGATAAAAATGTGGGGAAGGCAAATTACTGACGTTATGAAAAAACGCGCGGATCCCTTCTCCCTCCCCCGCCCTCCTTGCAATTGCCAACTTTCCCTCGGTTTTTTTAAGATTCTGTGTCCCTTTTTCCATAACGAATCGCAGCAAGCCGCCTATGGTCTTCCCGAAGGACGCTGGAGGGCACCCAGGATACGCCTTGCGTCTTCTGGAACCTTCCCGACACCCTTCGAATTCCTTATTGTCCTCCACTCCCACCCTTGCGCACTTACTCGGTGCTTGTGTATAAAAGCGGGCATCGAGACGGACTCGAGGCGAGTACCTTCCTCTCGGGGACTTTAGCCGGACCCTGCCACCCTTGCCCATCTGGGGTCCAAGTCGGATCCCGATATGCCTCGCCTTCCACGGGGACCGCAGTTGGACCCCGACACCCTCTCCTCTGGGGACCCTGGTTAGGACCCCGCCCTCGCCGATTCCCGCATCCTGTGCCCACGCCTCTGGGGACCCCTGGCTGGTTGCCGCGCCAAGTAAGTCCCTTGTCTGTTACCCCCACCCCGCGCTAGGCCTCTGTACGACTCCCGCGTACTTACTTGTGAATGGGAATAAATATTGTCGAAGTATCGATTCCCGTCGTATTATTTGTATTGCTCCCCTTCAAATACCCTAGTCCAAGTAGTATCTAGTATTGTCAGAGCAACATGACATCACGAGACTGAGCGACACGACAAAAAGATCAAATCGACAGAAAGTGAGTGTAAAAATATACAGACATGCGAATATATATTCCAAATATTTGGAGAATTAAATTATAGGGGTCACCGTAGAAGGAATGAAAGCTAGCCCGCCTCACATCCTTGTGAATAAACGCCTAAGCTGTGATAAAATTGTGACTCAGACGCACACATCATTAATTTTCGCTTTTCTATATACCTTGCAGTCCATTTCCACTGGTGAGTCATTGGCACGTGTGTTCCTCGCCATAAACCCTACGAGTGGGTGCAAGCCACTCTCTGGGGTCAATGAGCCACGCAAAGATGAGGCGGAGGAAATGAGTCGGAGGGCATAGGTTTGTGTAATTACGGTATTCACCCCATTTCATGACTTCGAGAGCTATACTTAAGTATTCATTTTCAATTTTCATACTCGTAAGTTACATTGGCGAAAATATAAGATATATTGGAGAGAAGCATGCGGTAAGCTAAAGTCCATAGGGAACATCTACGGCTGAGAGCTCAGATTTCAAAAATGAAATGTCTATGAAAGTCTGAAAAGGAAGGAAAGGTTTCCAATTACGATGTGGAGAGCCCCCAGAGAATACGAAAATAAGCATTCGGTGCAGTAAGACATTTATTTCCTATTTCTCAAAAAAATCATATTTTAAAAAGCATAGCATACGCTGCCAGTTCTGAAATATAAACTACCGTAATAGTACTTAAAATAGCTTGAATGCCTACTTGAATAGAAAATTTTCCTATTTTGGTTCCTATATTATTACAAGCCTACGACTCAATATGATGTGAATTGCATATAAAATGCAATGAAGTGGAAAAATATCTAACTGTTACGTACCAAAAACTTCCCATCAAACATAACGGAACCTCATTTCAAATTGAATTTTACATCTCATAAAAATTTAATACATGAATTATTCTACTACATTGTGTTAATATCAATCATAACTGAATTTAATTATAAAAATATTAACGCGAGTGTCTTAGAAAAATCACTCAATCGAATTTTATTCAACGTTATATAAAGCGGTAAGCAACAAAAATTGGTCAAGACTATATCTTCTTAGCTTTAATTCTATGTAGAACCAAAATTCTCTATATTCTTTTACCAAACACTATTTAGGTGGCTTGCAGGGTAGTGAGCTGATGTAGATACTTATATTTGGGAAATTACATGTCCTCGACTTCAAATATCACTCCAGCTGTGGAGGTGGACGGATTGATGATAGAAAGGAGGATGGATTATGAATAAAAAGTCGATATGGCTGGTTTGAGAAGAAAGGGCAGGTGATTTCCCGGCACAGGGAGATATAAACGAGGGTTGGAATTGAGGAAAAAAGAGAAGCTGAGAGAAAGACGAGGATAGACACCCCTGAACCAGAGGGCGCCACATCGAAGGAGCAAGGGAAGTGGGGGTGGGGGTGGCGACAGATAAAAATAATGAAGCCACCAGGACGGTTGGTTGGGAGATTAATTGAAAGGGAATGCAGGGACAGGGCGAGAGGAAACGGCCACTTCCTTAAATGCCACCGATTCTCCAGCCCCTTATATAGTTGTTAATGACGTCAGGCCTCCCTTCACCGATATTGGCGAAACTTTAATTATAAAAGTCGGACGAAAAATCCTCGGGAGGTGTGACCTAAGGGAGGCAAGATCTCTAAAAGCTCTTTTACGCCACTTGGTTCCAAATCAATGTGATGGATGGGGCCAACGGCAATTAATAAAGATGCCCAGGAACGCTTTATCCTATTTCTAAATATATCGCTCATTATTCATGCTTGTCGAAATACGCTATCATAAATATAAATACCGATACCCGAGAAGGGAGTGAGAAGCAAATGCACTGATTTCAATTATTTTTGGCTCTACAGCCAACATCCTATGAATGGTACTTGTTCCTATGGTACATCCTATGAATGGTACATCCTATGAATGATAATTGGTTGGGCACTTCTATGCGTTATTTAAATACATAGCTTTATATACAAAAACTAGATTTGTGTATTAAAATTTTTGAGAAATTTACTATTTAGGCACGTTTGTGAGCAATGTTTCACTAGATTACACATCAATATCGATTTGTAAAAAAGATTTTCTGCGACGTAATCGAGACTTTCTCATGATATTCACGAGAGGAAATAACGACGAAACAAGTGTAAAAATACTCCAAAATCAAAGCCTCTGAACTTAAAAAATAGTTCTCTGAACTTGAGAATTCTTAAATCGCTGTTCCGATAATCTCCAGGTATTCGATGCAATTAAATTTTAATGATATAAATACAACATTTTATGTAGCAAAAATCAGCGAAAACTACATTACACATGATCATCATGAATACTATTGATGTGGAATACCTTTTTCATCTTTAAAACTTGATCCTATGCTCAACCAAATCCACGTTTCACCTGCCATAATTAACAATGGCTCATGAATGGCACGTTACCAGAATATATTTCAGGCTGAATGTTACGCCAGAGTGGAATGAGGTCTGGAGATAAGCGCCTTTCAAAAACTTATGCGTAAACTAAAATTGGTCGACAAAGAAATGAGCCGGGTTGGGCCAACTGACTGTGGTATTATTACTCCCTATTCAGCCCGTTTATTAACCCATTTATAAAAGCGCAAAATAGAGCTGCGAGGGCTGATTACGGAGGGACTGATTGAGAACTGCACCAGCGTGGGACAAGATAATTTCAAGAGACATAAGGCGGGGCACACAGAATCACGCCATTGCTGGTGGCAACGTTGGGTGTCGGACGCGACTTGGTAAACACGATGAGCCAACTGAAGGTCACAACGCCAAGGCCGTGCTATGGTGAGGCTTTCCTGATATCGATACGGGAGATATTTTGATTGGAGACTGGCATGGGGGGAGAGAAGGCAGATGGGGGCGGGAGGATGAAGGATTGGTTGACGAACTATTCGTGACATCGTCCTGCCCGCAACCGCACGAAAACTGCACGCATTTCAGCGCACGGGCTTGCCCACCCACACAACGCCGTGCTAGACAGTGTGAGTGCGGGCGAGAGAGGAAAAAAGGACGCACCGAGTCTCGATGCATCAACCTTGCAGATGGTTTACCAGTGGACGCATTCCTTTTGCAGGCAACGCGATTCGCTCACCGCCTAGACGGCAGCGAACTCGTTAAATCCTCTCGCAGTGAGATGTTGACAGCGAACTCACAGCCACTGTAGTTGACGACGAAGACTGTGTGGAATCCCATGTTAAATGGTAGCAGTTGAAATAGAAACAGTACCAGGACTTGTACATGCCAATGCCTGAAGGTTTTGCGGAGTAGTGAACCATTATGTATGAAACTATGTTATGCTGTCGAACACTAAACTTATCATTTCAAAGTTCTTCCAATATGTTGGAGTACCAATGAAGAAATGATTCCTGTATGACATTATTTGAGAGAGTAGACACAAACCGGAACATTTGTTGCAGCAATCTGAGTAGCTATCAATTGGTTGCCAAAAATATTTAAGCAACAGTCAAATCAAACTTATCTCCTGCACATGTGTTTCAGACCAGATGATGAAATTTTTAATCGTCTTTGATTCATCCCACACGTTTACACAGATATTACATTAAAATTTTATTCACTCAACGAACCAAACCAAACAAATCTCCCTTGACCATGACATCTTAACAAGTCCTCAACCCTCTACCCAACATCAGCCATTACGATCTGATAAATTGGCATTGAAATTGTATCATCAAATTATTTCTACGTAATACACATGTTATATAAAGAGCAGACGATAATAGAGCAGAGCAATAACTGAGATTAGAAGTATTCTATTATTAACAGTGAATTGAATATAATTAAAGTTTTCATGGTCCTTCTTGGGTAAACACATAAGTGAAATAATGGGTCAAGGTAGGTAACATTATTTTGACGGGTGCTTCCACTTCTAGGTCATTAGCACTATATAATGGGTCAAGCTGATCGTAAACTGGGGATTCATTAAAGGAGTACTGGTCAAATACGACGATCATATGCGAGAAACTAGCTACTTTAGCGTTAGCTTTCGCTCTACCTAGCCTTGTTAGACCTCATTTGGAATACGCTGCTTTGTAATAGTGGGTAGAGCACTGAGCTACTGATCGGAGGGTCCCGGATTCAAATCCCGGGCAAGAGCCTTTCTGGAAACCCCCATCTAAAATCCTCGCGATTCAATTTTCTGCATGTCACAATTCTTAGGAAATCGCAGGTGACCCAGGGAAAGGAACTGGCCCACCTACCCTGAATTTGTGAATTTCACACGCCATTGGCTTAGTACGGGGTGATCCCAACCCTCACCTATCAAAACCCAACCTTCGTGTTGAATCACTGAGTGAGTAATATGAGATCCATACGAAATATGCTTAAATAATGAACTGGAACGGTTGCAGCGAAAATCTCCAAAATTTATAAAGCGACGGTATGATAACTTTGTTAACGCAACCGGTCTACTAGATGAATTGATACCGGTATCAATGTCAGACCGCAGGTTGAAATTTAGACTTAATCTCTTAACTAAATTCCAAGACAATACTTTCATTGATGACGTTATATATATTTTGCGAACTAGAACTTACTATGATAAAATGGACCATGATCGTAAACTTGGAGAAATTGATTTCCTAACTAACAGATTCAGAATGTCCTTCTTTCCTCGTACAATTAGGGATATAAATAGCTGTAAATATATCCTATAGCATAAATACAAGTGTATCAATGGGTATCTAGACATAGGTAGTTGCATATTGGTATAAGTACATTAAGCTAACCCAACTAACAGCATGTTATTGCATGCTTGCTGAGCAATTATTCTTTTTAAAATTTGTAAGTGCAGACTAGAATACTAATCCTTTTTATGTAATAAATGCAATGCATGTTTGGTGTGAATTCACCCACTGCCACACACCTTTATGGTGGCTTGCAGATGTTGTGTACATGTAGATGTTTTCAAACGTGCAGAATTGAAACTCAAACGCAATGCAAAAAAACAAAATAAATCCGCAATTTCATAAGAGGATATGATAGCGTCATGGTATGGGAGTTGAAATAGGATGTTGATTGATTTTTAAAAAATGCAGAAACAGTAGTATCTTTAGAAATTCAAAGTGTTCTCCCAAGACGTCGCATTTAGATGCGCTACAAACTCTCCCTCCCTTGCAAAACTTTACGCTCGTTTCTTCTCAAACGCTTTGGTTGAGGCCTTGAGAGACAACGCTATCCACTCTTCGGTCGTAAAAATATCAAGTTTTCTCACAGGGAAGCGGAGACGCAAAGAATTATTTCAGCTGGCACGTATGTCGTGAGGAAGCACTCATGGTCAATCAAACTGAAGAATTTTTTTTCTCTTCTCTAGAGCTGAGCATTTCCAGATTCTCATACAAGGAGGACAACTACAAAAACCACTGGTAGTATAAGCAGGAAACTAAACGCCTATGATTTAGTTTTTAAGTTAATATACATTCTAGGCACAGTGGTCACTGTTCTACTATGAATTAATGGAAGTATCGTGTAACATTTTACAAACATTAAAGAAAAAAATTAAAAGAGAAGAATTACATCACAATGAAAAGGTTGGCCGATAGAAGGATCGAGTGGAAAGCTGCCTCAAACCAATCCTAGGATTGTTGACCAATGATGATGATGATAAAGGAAAACTATGGTGCTGAAGATCATGTGGTATAAAAGAAAGAATATTTCAAGTCCCATTTCACTGTTTGTCCGATAATTTTGCGTGGTCATATTTCAGGCTGTGTGATGTAACATTTATCCGAAAGCATAAGATATGTTTTGTGTCATGAACTCTATATTAGTATTAATAATTCTAGAAACTCTTTAATTCGCGGTTCTGGGAACACTAAGTGCTCTGGTTGAAGGGAAATGAAAATCGAACACTCGAGAAAATAAATTCAATCCGTTCTAAATACCTTGCCGATACGTGATGATAGTGCGAATAATCACTGAAAGACAATTATTTAGATATGAATATTCAGCTGCCGGAAAACGATTTCATACGGGAAAATTGAGTATCAGAGGTAAAAGCCGAGTAAGGCCAACACCCAACAATACAACCATCACTGTCAAGGGGCGCGCTTGGAATGTGTTCTGGTGCGAATGAATCAAGCCAAATTCTGCCTTGAAACAATATATTATGTGAGATAGATGAGGGTGTGTACTTGCCTGGAAACCAAGAGATGCGATCCGCGATAAATACGACCTCCATTCATTGAAAAATATACTGCACTGACCATTTACGCTCAGTCAACGAGACTGACTCAAAAGACCTTGAATCCCGCGGAACGGAATCAACCAACACTTAATGGTGATCGAAGGGATGAATTATTCCTTTCGCCACGTCAATTTTGAAATCGTGTCGCATTGATTTTCTCCTGCAGACTTCCTCAACAGTATCTTCAACGAGGCGCTATTTCTCGAATGGCTCCACCACTGAAGTCAAGACGCCTTTTTGTAGTAACCTCGATGGAAAACTTTAGATGTGAGGACATCTGGTATGCACGCCCCTACCAGAAGCAATGCATATTTACAACGCTGAGGGCTATGTGCTTAATTTCTTCGTCTGCGGAGGTTAAAATGCACTATATATCCCTAAAATCAATCCTAAGACAAACGTGGTTTGCTTTGCATGTTTGCTTTGCTCTTTTTACCTTTTTTTAAATAGTGTAGTTTAGAACAGTATATAAATTCTAATCCTTTTTTATGCATGATATGTAGTAAATGTTTGGTGAGAATTCACTCCCTGCCACACACCTTTATGGTGGTTTGCAGGGTATTATGTAGATGTGGTATCCAAAACCGAGGTGGGTGCCAATATAGAAACCTTTAATTTTCAGGTTATCACGTTAACTACCTGGCAGCCGATAGGATACATAAATTAACAATTATTCAAGGAAACACAAATTTAAGCGCGATACGTCTCCAGGGAGTCGAACAATGCAGATTCCTATTTCTCCTACCATTACAGTTCCAGGCATTACTGAAGCGCTTAATCGCATGATTCAGTTTAAGAAAAAGAATACCATTTCTTCTCCGATAAAGAAACAGAGCTGATGTAGCAATGTCTTTGTATAGACATTAGCAACACTATCTATTTTTTGCTGGGTGAAAGCCCTGCCGTAACCACCTCTTCAGGCCTATGAACATTGAGCATAGTTAATTTTGTTCGCTTTTCTGCGTAGGAAAATCTACTAGACTTCTCTCTTGAGGACCTAGGATCGAATCCCAGGAGTGGCTGATTGCTTTAATTCAACTGGTCCAAGCTTCAGGAGCACATGGAGAGCACTTCATGTAAAGTAAACTGCAATTTCATTGGATAAAACGTCAGACCGTGGATCACATTAAGGATGTCGTTAAGAATAGGCTGATGCCGACAGCGGATTCCCTCCACTCTTCCACTATTCCTTTAGATATTCCTTCCCAAAACCAGCAAACCACCGATCACGTAAAAATGCACATGCCATCTCAGTCGTCTACCCCAGGGGTCACCAAAGTACGGCTCGCCACGTGCGGCCCTTTGGGAGTAAATATGTGAAGCAAAATTGAGAATTAAAATAAAACTATCGCAGTTTCATTTATTGAAACAAATAATTATTATCAATAAATTAAAATATCAAAGTATCACTTGTTATTTTGCCTACTTTTCTAGTGCTTTTCTTTAAAAAAGTTACTGATATCATATGTATGCAATAGTATATATTTCCTTCCTCCTTATTAAATAACATATTAATGAAGCACTGATGATTTTTAAAAGTGGGAGAGATAGATTTTGGTCTTTTATCTTACTAGTTTGCCAATCACTGGCCTACTCAACTAGACATTTTTTCACAGCCCTGCACACTGTAACAGCTTTCAAGCCCTTTCTACAATCGCAACGGAACACCATTTGGCCCGGAAAGTTTCTGCAGCAGTGCAGGAAATCGCCAAAACTTATGAATGGCCATAGGTCCAATACAACCGATGCACCGTTTCAGGGGAATGTTTGGTGAATAATACGGTCCTAAAGGGAGGAGGATAAGAAGAGCATTATTCACGCACAGATGCAAAAGAAGCAAGAAGTGAAGTGTGGTTTTTGGAGAGCCTAGACTCACTGCCGAACGAGAATTTCCGAGCGAGGCTCGTCACGCAAATGTATCCGGTCCTCGAGTGCTCTCTCGTCAGATGTTTTCGGGACCACGGAGGCGGGAGTTGCGGGTTGAGGGCTCAAACATCTGCCTAATAATAAGTATCCACGTGCGCCTAATTGGCTATGCAAAGTGACGCTCGGGTGGGCGTTGGGGCCCGGGCCCACGGAGGAGATGCCGCAGGGGGGAGGGCCCGGGAAGAAGGTGAGGCGATCACTCAAACGGTGGTGTGGGTGTGAAGGTTAGACGAAGGTTAAAGTGACAGAGGGAGGGGAGAGGGAAGGGGGAAGGGGGAAACCGGGAGGGAGTGGACATCCTCACCACATACGTATAAAGGCTGGAAGGAAGACAACATAACACAGCACTCCACGGCAGGTCCGCGGCACACATCGGCTCCATGATGCATCTCAAGGTTTTTGGCACGAAAAACTTGCACAAAATAATATATTGGGTACAAACTGGTTTTTGACGTATCGGGTCACCTTGCTCTACGTCCATTACAGCATTAAAGTTATGTTTATGCATAGAAAAAGTTTCCACAAGGTTGAGCTTGAAAAAAAACTGAACTATCCTTAGGGGTGTGAAATATAGTGGTGAATATCGACTTTCTTCCTCTTATCCTTCATAAATTAAGAAATCCTCGTATTCGTAGCTATAACCCGAGGCCAATTGTTCTGACAACATACACCTACATCTACACGATACCCTGCAAGCCACCGCAAGGGTATGTGGCAGGGGGTGAAGATCACCAAGCATACACTACTAACATGCAAAATTAACTGTAAAACTGTAACTGTTTAAAACTAACCCCTTAAATACTATCTATAGTATTTAAGGGGTTAATACATGCATCATGCACTATAGACTCTTTAAAATATTTCCCATACCTATCCCTCTACTATGCTGCCTATTCTGTTCTCTTATAGTACGGGGGAAAAATGCCATTTTGAACCCATCGGTACGACAATCTATCTCTCTAATCTTATTTATCTGGTCGAATCTAGCATAATACGCTGGTTTTATTAATATGTGCCTAGCATCTTCAATAAAGCTATCCGATAGAAATTTCTCTAATAGATTTAATCTGTACTTTAACCTACGCTCTGATAATGATGCCCACCCTAATTCTTTTATTAATACTGAAACGCTACTCAACCTATTGTAACACCTTTTAACGAACCTAGCTGCTCTACGCTGCACACTGTCTAGTTCTATGATCAAACCTAATTCATTCGGATCCCATACACTGGCTGAATACTCAAGGTGGGGCCTAACTAGTGCAAAGTAACATCGCTCTTTTGTCTTCTCATCACACTTCCCAAGTACTCTTTTTATAAATCCTAGCTTTCTCTTCACTGGGCCGCATACATCCCGGATGTGTCTTCCCCACGATAAATATTTAGTGATTGTTACACCTAGATATCTTATGGTTTCAACGTTTTCAATCGTCGTGTTACTATTTTATAGGTAAGCTCTATCGAATTATTCCTCCTCCAAAAATTGATAGCATAACATAAAAGTCCGATAATTATTCATACCCGATATTGTTTTCAAATACCTATCTAGAAGCTGTAAGGAGCCAAATTTTCTTTTACAACTTCCCTCCAAATAGTCACATCCTCGCATGGTTTTCATTTAAGCTACTTATTGGTACTGTTTGAGATGCTCTATTTTCTAACGATCTACGGTTCTTCTTCACGCAAGTCCAGGTAACCTAAGCCCATTCATTCTCTAAACATGTCATATTAGAGAAATTGATTGCCTAACAGACAGATCTCCTTCTTTCCTCATACAATTAGGGCTGTAAATATATCCAATAGTAGGTATAAAAACAAGTGTATTAATTCATAGCATAGGTAGTTGAATGTTGGTATAAGGACTTTAAGCCAACCCAACATACACCATGTTTTGGCATGCTTGTTTTAGTATTTTAATCTTTTTTCATTGTGAAGTTTAGACTAGAATATAGTCTTTAATACTAATCCCTTTTAAGCATGATATTTAATGCATGTTTACTGTGAATTCACCCCCTGCTAGACACCTTTATGGTGGTTTGTACGGTATTTTGTATTTGTAGCCACGAGACTTACTCCTTTGGTACGATCTAATTAGCATATGATCCACAGTCCCCTATTACCCTCTAGTTTTCCATATATCCCTTTCGTGTTTTCACCGAAAATGCCACCAAAACGTTTTTAACGAACTCGTGTGATTGTTCCAGCATGCACATATTTTTCCTCCATATGCCAGGAACCTTCTGGAGTACTCTTTACTAAAAGATAAAAAGTTACTTTCCAGTTTAACACTTAAGAGTACTTTATTCCACGGCTAATTCTGACACCTTACATCACTTGCAAGTACCAATAAAGTCTTAATACCAGCATCAGGTACCAAGAGGCACTCGAGAATAATTCAAAGCATCGTTACTGCTCGTGCAGTAAAGTACTCAAATTTGGAAAATAGCCATAAAATTCATTCCCTTTCGTAGTTTTTAATTTAAACAACATCGGTCCTGAAATACCTTCACTAAGCCCACCTTACCTTTACTTGTTAATTTATCAAAAATTGAAATTCTCAGCACATTTCTAGCTACCTTTCTGTCAGCAATGATCCTACCATGATAATTGCATCAATACTTTCTTACTGGTTGCCAAAAAAGGGCCAAAGTTTTGTTCGTTCCGATTTCCTCGTTACGCTAATTTACTTCACAGACTCACTGACCCATAACTTTGCAATCTTCTTTGCCCAAGATAATATATTGGAGCCGACACAAATACTGTAGGAGCTCAACCAGCTAAACTACATTGTGATACACCCATTTTGCTTTATTTAATATTCTTCCCGCATCATATAAGTTGGCTCGCTGATCTATACCTCAGATCATTAGTATTAAATATTTGGGATCAAATTTAACAGATGACACGTTTTTTAAATCAGGACTACTTATCTAGTTTGAGTACGAATTTTGCCATCAGGTATACCGCTTCTTTCAAGTACCTATAAGTTATTACCTTATGCATGCAATAAATATAAGAAGTTCTGATCTTTTCAGCATTTCTAAGATTGACTACTCTTGCATTTTTAACATGATATATCCATAAATATGGATAATAATTGATCTATAACTATCCTTGATTTTACTCAAAATGGTATTTCATCATTTCTCTTCAAAAAACGAATTAACTGGAGGATCATGACAATAATTGTAGGTGTGAAGAAGAATAAGAAATGAGAAAGCACCTGAACAAGACAAATCCTGACAGTTGAGAGGTCTTTCAGATGCGGAGAAATTTATTCTCACACAAACTATAAGTACATCTGAAGTAACATAAGGCGTACTTAATTTTTAAGACTAGAACTTAGACTTATAAACTAGAACTAGACCAATTTTGAGTTCCGATGTAACCTACCACAAAAAAAGTGAACAGGTCTAGTAAGCAAACATGCTACTTCCAACTTAAGTTGGTGTGTAAGATTTCATATCCTCACCGTTGATGAATGGCGGAATAAATGGATTTCAAGAACCGAGCGTCAAAACCAATTCCATGACAACATCACCAAAATAATTGAAAATAGAATAATACAATTCCGTAAAAGTATATCCTTGACGCAAGGAAATCGTAGAAAAGAATGTTTATAAATGGTATAAAGAAAGTTTATAAATAAAATACAAAAATTGAAACGCATAAATGTGGCCTCACATTAATGGATAATTTTAGAGTAAAAAAGATAGCATTTAAGTGATGACGTACGTTTAATTATCAAGGGATCATACCAGAGTGAGAAAGGGTCATTCCCCTCTACTTCGATTGAATATTTTGTTCTCTTTTCGGGTTTTTTTGTGGCGGTATTCCAAGAAACATTTCAAGATATGCTCAACCCTACTCAGCCTACTTCCTGTCCTGATCTCTCAGGAATGGTAACAGGCGATTCGCAAGGAATCGGTCACCTGCCTAAGGGTTGAATTCGCGGAATAAAAGGCGGATGTGATCCACCACGGGATATGGTAATATAACATCAAAAGATTTCGCACGCTTGAAAGGCAAACGGAAGGGTTCAGGGAACCCTCTTCCTCTCCAACGAAAACATCAACACGCGCGTACTCTAATCACATCGCGTTACTGGGTCGCTGACCTCTTCATGGCATGTGCGAGGTCCACCTGATCGCGATTCGCTTCTTCCCCCAAAATTATATCTAAGTATGCGGCGAGTGAGAAGGGCGAAGGGAGGGCCAGGTGAACGGAAACAAGGAGTCGAGCGGAGAGGGATGAAGGTGCAATGGCCTCGGAGAAAAGGGCGCGTCCAAGGAAATTCCCTTGGAGAGCGCAGGTGGGGCATCCAGGGGGTTGACTGAGGAAGAAAGGATTCCTAGGCACAAAGCCGCCCGTGCAATTTAAGCAGCACGATTAAATGGAGGGAAGTTGAATAGGAAACGAACGCCTTCACGAAAGATGTCTTACACTTCCTTCCGTCTTTCATTTTCCGCCTTGAGAAAAGGGTCATTATCAAACATGCAACCCCAAGCTACATTAAAAGGACAGACAAGAAAGACAAATTTGGGAAGCAAAAATGCCGAACTGAATATATTTCCCCCACCCCCATCATCCACGACCGCATCACGAGACTAATTCCCAAAAAAAAATACGTTCCTTCTCTTATCCAATTATTCCTTGGCTTTTACCCTAGAAGCTTATTTTCATGGTTGGCGACTTTCATCCCGTCATAAGTTTTTACGGCGACTCCCAAGGTATTCTGAAATAAATAACGCAAATCTGAAGATTCTCGTCAAATGCGCCTGATCAAACCCAGTACGAGGAAGTCAGGTAATTGGCCAGTAAGAAAAGTTTCTCTAAATACAACTTAGCCAGGTAATTAACCAGTACCTGTAGTAAGAACATTTGCTCTAAGGCCCTTTTTCGCGGAAAAACAGTACACGGCTTAAAATAGGGTCAAATCATGAAATAAATGAACATTTGTCCGTCTGGAACTCCTATTCCTCCAATAACCGAAATAAAGTTGGCAATACGAGTCCACAAAAGTCATCAAAATATTTTAATGTCACCACAAAAGTGATAAATTCAAGGCCCTAGATCCATACCTACCTATTAAAGATAAATTTAGATGAATGCCACTTCTCTCTGAAGGTTGGTTGGTATAAATAATAAGTCGTGGCGTTCCCGGACGTGTTGAGAAATCTTACCAAAACTTTGAATTGTAATCGGGACGAGTAGGTATCAGTGAGGCTAATTTGCTGCAACGAATACTTTCATAAAGAATGAATGTTCGTTAGGAGTACTCTCAAATAATTTTACGAACAGAGCCTTCCTAAATTATTTGAAGCCGAGTCACGTGTGATTTATTAATTTAGACTCGCGGCCATTACGCTAATAAGAGTGGATGATGGAAACCCGGATGGATGTCTCAGTAATTACCATCAAAATGTGAAAAACTGGAAATATGTCATGAAAACGCGATGGAGAATGAACGGCAATGTTCATATTCGTACAGGTAAAAACCTCTCACTGAGATTAACCGCCTTTTTTGCCATGAATGTTGAAACATGAGACACAGGCGAGCATAACAATATGACAGAGCAAAAATTATATGGCTCAAGCTGTAGCCGACATGCTTCACACCATGTGTTTAATCAAAGAAACCTATGTGCTATCCATACAAATGAATAGCGATTCACAACAACACAGCAACGATGAATAGTATCTGCATTTATATTCATTCTCTGGATGGTAAGGACCATGTTGGCAAATCCTTAAGTTTACAAGCAAACTCCAAGCATGACGTAAGAGAACGAGAATCCGCCAAGTCGCACCCCAAGCTCGAATCATTTGCAAGGCGTGCCTCTTGGAGACTTGGCACAGGGACGAATGCTGAATGATTACAATGCTTGTTTGAAATGAAAATTGCGAAGGTATATGCCAGTAAAATCATTTAATTATACCTCCTATCATATGGAATTGAACCTCAAACAAGATGCTAGAGTGGAAGAAGAGTTCTCGGGTTTCCAACCGGGTCCAAGTGTTTTTAGGCACCAACGTTTGGAAGGCTAAGTCCGCCATCGTCTTCAGGGTGAAACCCGAGAACTCTTCTTCCAGTCTATTCGCCGGGAAAAACTGAGATCCTTCAAGATGCTAGAGGTCGTATTTTTACGATTACCCTAATTCAACTCTAGCGCCTTTTTGTTTAAATTTCCCACATGCAATACCGACCTTTCACTACAATAGCAAGTATTTAAAAAAAAGCTTTAAAAACACAAGGAATGAAAATATGTATAGAGGACCGAGAGATGTTACTGTTTTTATGATTGGAGGACGCTAACGACAGCTAAGGTCGTTTGCGTCAATCATACGATAAGTCGGTATATAGGAAGACGCAGGAATATTTCAGGGAGCTAAGGGAGGGTGCAGAGAAACCCGGCGCTGGCACTACCCTGCTCTTAACGGAGGGTCCCTAGGGGCTCCTGGTACTGAACTGTAATCGCTCCCCTCAAAGCAAAAATGTATAGACTAGTATACCACTGAAAATTATACGACACTTCCGGGATTCAAACCCGGGCCTCCTGAATAGGAAGTGAGTACCTTAGCTTGCCACTACATCAATTACATGCCCACCGAGGAGCAGGAAGAAGGATAGGTATCGAGAAACGGGCATGATTCTTCCCGAGTTATTGCTGCCGCGTAAAATATAGAATGGAAAAGAGGGCACTTCTTACGAGATCCACTGAAGATGAGGAAGGTTATCACTAGCTGTAGCTCTCCTTTCGAATGCATATGCATGACTGCATATCTTATCCTCCCTCCATAAAATAGTCGTATTGTAGCGCTTAGTTGCATGCAAGCCGTGCATGTACGGTGATCTTACACCCCCTGCCACACACCCCTGCGATTGCCCTAAGGTTCTTAGTAGCTGCAGATAAAGTACACGTCAACATCACCGATACCCATGTAGATGAGGGTTTGGGAGCAGGTGGGAAGGAGAGTCGGTCCAGTCGCTGTCTTCCTGCTGCAGCAACACCGAGTAAGAGAATAAAACCCCGAAGCTATCTCCGTGACAACACTAAATTAACACTGCAATATCTTTAATATAGATAGTCGATTCTGCGGTATGGTCCAGACATGTGACCAAGGCACTGATTTAATGATCCTGCTGGAAGTGAGGTCATCCAATTCGCATCTCCGGCACCAGCGAAAATATGAATGGGAACGAAGGTCGTATGGATTCGGAATTATGTTAAGGAGAACAGGGTAAAGAGGAAATCCTCAGGCTTCACTTGGTGGAACCGCATGATAGTAAATAAAATGATTACTCGGTAAGATTCCACAAATTTATTTTTCACCTACCTAGGTTTCGATTGATTTACAATCATTATCAAGATTGTTAAACAATGGAAACCTAGGTCGGTGAATAATAAATTTGTGGAATCTTACCAAGTAATCATTTTATTTACGAGAACAGGGTATTTAGATTCTCAACAAAATTATAACTGAAAAGGTGATTTCATATTAAAATGAAAGGAAAATACGCTGGCTTGACGGCGATATAATACAAAAGGCACAAGTCTTCGACTGAAAATAAGAAAATGATTAATGGATACTTAAAACAAGAGAAAAACGGCTCATCTACAAAAAATTATGTAACGGTGATTATTATTTCGTGTTTCTTTAGAATAAACCTGTTCAATATTTTCAATATTCTTAACATTCCCCACGGGGAAAGCATTGGTTCTCCTACTTTCAATATTACAAGTGTCATTTCTATTCTGTAGGCCGAAAGCGACAACCAAGTGTTTCAGAGTAGCGGAAGCCGTAGGAATTGCAATTACTTTTAAATCGCCGGAGTTAAATCCGTAGATATGAGCAAAATCTTGCAGTATTAAATACGACCCTGCATATGAAGGGAAAGCCGTAGGTATAGAAACGTGACCTTCACTAAACGTCAGGAAAACTCGGCGGCTCTGTTACACCGCGCGATTATTCCCAAGGCTGAAACGGCTCTCCGCCGTTGAAAAAAACCCCTCCGGCCCTAAAGGGGTTTAAGAACAGAACAAGGGCGGAGTCTAATGAAAGTTCAAATGACATATCACGAACCCGGGTCACCAGAGTGGAAGGCACAACGCTCCCAACAGAGAGTCTCAGAGCGGAAGTGTTCTGGGTGCACGGGAGCGGCGAGAGGCAATCTAGTGGGGAGCCAAGGAGGAAAAGATGAGGAAAGAGCTGGAAGGGAGGATATTTCAAGGCCAAGGTGAGGGATGTAAACGGACCATAAAGATAACAAAAGTCTCGGCAGCAGAATATTTAGCATATTATATCTCTTAAACGTTTAGGGCCAAAATTAAATGTTTCCATGATGATTTCTAGATGCTAATCATTTTCTCTCTTTTCAAGCAATTAAACTCTTTCAATTATTCAAAGCATTTCATTTTCCGCAATATCACACCTTATTTTTGCACATTCACTCAAGAAGGATAACTGCGATGAGAGAGAATGGACGATAAAAATGATAGAACGGAAACATCATGATAGGTGAAAACCATAAAATGGATCGACTGAATGAATGAAGTTAATGCTCTTCGAAAACGCCGGAAGAGAGGGAAAATAGAGGATAAATTAATCATTTGGAGGAAAACGACTTGTTGACAACCCCAGTGAATGGATCCAGGATTAACTAAGGTAGAAAGAATCCAATGTGTTACATCATAAAACTTGCACCTAATCGTGATGTAGTATTCCAGAAAGTAGGTAGTGAGAAGACCGTTCAATTATAGTTATAAACAAAATCTCAAAACACAAAATACGACCCTAAATATGAAATAAAAGGCGTAAGAAAACGTGAACTCACTGAACGCAAGGAAAACTCCCGAGTAGGTACCTAGCCGAAAATCAGAGGGTCCGGGTTCAGTCCCGATCGAGGTGGATTTTTTCCATGTGGGAATTCGCAAGTGAGAAGACTCGTAGAGAATTGTGAGGAATTAAATTCACGACTGATTGTGGATGAAAATTTTCTTACACCCGCATATCAATAAAAAAAATTGCATAAACTAGTTAGCTAATATTTTAGTAATAAATAATATGGTCCTTCAAATATGGCATTGGAAGAATATCATATTTGAAGGATCATATACCGTGATGGTTGATTTACCCCCACAGATCCTCATAAAAATTGTTATTATTATTTTTACTCTGATCCTCCTAAAATATATGGCATACGGAAGGAATTAGCCGTTACAACAGCGATGTAAGATACGGAATATTTTGCAGTATTTCTTGTATCTCATGCAATCTTGAAGCACTAAAGTTCTACAGGAGAAAAAGGTTCATCCTTCATCTTCACGACTGAGGGCATAGATAGTAATCACTTACTAAATTGCAACCATAGCTGTTCTATATTCCAATTACCTTCGACATCGCGGTCATTTGGCAAAGATTGTGTAGTACGAGTGCACTATTATGTAGTATTGTACACTAGTTATGGCAACTAAACTTGATTTTCATTCCAAAATAATGACTAAAAACATTTAACCGTAGCAAGCATAGCTCAGTTCTCGTGTACAGCAGTGTTTATTCATATCATTCATTTGGCCGTGATCTTCACATTGGCCTGGGAAGTAAAACGCCTGTTATTTGATTTTTGTCGTAGGAGACGCTTTCCTCAGCCAATTTAGAACGAGCTTCCAAGGTAAATGAAATAACTCTTTTGATAACGATATTCATATTAGCTTAAAATCTGAAAGAGGATTGCATATCATGTTTGCGACATGTTATGTGATCCACCCTCATACCTGGCGACTCTATTGAAGCCCGCTTCCGTCATAATATTGTCACTCTTGGTGGAAGGTAATGGAAAATGAGAGTTAATTCCATTTGGTCCTCTCAGAAAATCCTTCGGGGTCAGGAATTCTGTTTGGCCGTGATCTTCGCATTGGCTTGGGAAGTAAAACGCATGTTATTTGATCTTTGTCGTGGGAAACGCTCTCCTCAGCCAATTCAGAACGAGCTTCCAAGGTAAATGAAATAACTCTTTTGATAACGAATTCCTTGCATCTCAATCTGAGGTACCTTCGGTTCTTACAATGACGACAATTCATTTAGTGAAAACAACGGTAATTCTTGTTCTCACGACCTTTTCACTGTGTTAACGGCGAGGGAAGCTCTCTGTTCCTTTCTCCTTCCTAACGTTTTTGCGGGCAACACTCGCGACGATGTTAATGCGATGTCCTTGGCGCGCAGCACTTCTGAGATCCAAGTGGCATAAATCTTGAGAGCGTCGAGCACCAAAGAGTCACAGATGGACGTGTAGTGAAAGGATCCGTGGTGTATAATCGTGAGGAAGGGTGTTCCCTCGACAAATCAGCAGCCGCCCGAGCAGGCGTTGTCCTGACGACAGCCCTCACGATTGAGTCACGACTCACAAACACGGATCAGAAACAATTTTTCACATTGGCTTTGGCTGTGGAGTCACCATTATATTTCGAATCAAAATTGATTGGATTTATTTTTAATTTCTTCTTTTTGATGGGAAGCGATGCTGATTCAAGCCCCGTATTATTCCCCCAACTGCCTTATAGATTTTTTCATTATATCGTCACATTACTTCGTATTAACTAAACATTTAGTGCCATTTATATGTAACAGTTCACATATATGGCGATTATTATAATTATTAATAGCTTTCTACCGGTGTAGGTAGGTCTGAATGGGGATTTAATTCTCCCACACCCCTACATTTCACCCGATGACCCTTCACCTTCACCCGATGATTCACCCTCTTTAGCCCCTCATACCTCCGATCACCCATCAGTCTATCCAAGCTACTCATTCTTCTCCTCCATCTTCCTTACTTACCCAAAATTCTTCCCAACTACAGGCTTAATATTTTCCTCAGGGTGGTAGTATTGTGATTTTCGATTTCATATAAGTAGAGCAAAACGAAGTAAATTTTTTTGCATGCCTGCATGGAACTAAGTGTTCCCTCTGACTGATAATGCACGTCTATGGATGGTTTAACCCACTGCCACACATCCTTCCGGTGGCTTGCAGGGTATTATGTAGATGTGTATTGCATTCTACCAACAGAATGGCATTGAATTATGACAGGAGAGCAGAATAAATATTTTAATAAAAGTTGAGTAAAGAGTGTGTAAAGATTCTGGAGGGTGGCCCTTAACACTTTCTGACAATATTTCCCAAAATTTAGACCAAGGAAAGAGATTAGAAGTGGAAGGGGTCCGTTAAGTTGCGGGTGGGAAGAAGAGGAACCATGTGCATACAACGGTCGGAAAAAAAGACAAGTGATTATGTATATTATAGAAATTCTTCGTGGGTAATCCATAACCGTGCTTGTCAAGCAGTCCATTCAGCCACAGTACCAAACAGGTCTCCTCAGAGGCATTGACAAAATAATTTCACACTTTTATTTTATAACTGAGACCAAAATAACCTTAAAATTCGTGTTAAAATTACGAGTCTGGGATAACCTAAACACGAAAGTATTATTCGCGATAATAATACAATATCTCAAGAGATATACATAAAAACACCGAAACTGGATAGGCATCTGTTTGTTACCAGGTTTTCCACCAATGATAAAAATAGGGAAGCATGAGGTTAGAATGGTGAAATTACTACTCACCTAAAACCTAATATTCAGTATTTTGGTTATATGTGTAGGTTTCCTGATGAATTGATTTTTAAAATTTAATCTGCAAAAACGAATAACAACCATTAATATAAGGATGAGCGGGGTGAGTTTTTTTAAGAAATAAACCAATATTTAGCGCTATTTTATCACGGCAGGGAACCGTTTTGTATATTTCTTTCTCCCATGCTTCAGGTCACCGTATATATTGGCGTCACCGAGATGTTCAAAGTGTCCGAATGGAATGCTCTCGGGTATTATCGTGATATCTTTGACAACGCATCCCTTTTCCGATTCCTGATAACTTTCCTGGCGAATAAGTCAGGAAGCTCCAGAGCGCGCTCATTGGCCCTTGCCAGAGGGGTAAGGAATGCCATGGGCTCCATTCCAAAAAGGGCTATTCACTCACATTATTTCGGGTGAAACTTGGATGACGCTGGTAACTGGCGCTGTTCAATACATCATCTATTGAACTCGCACTTGCCTAATGCCATTCCCCGGACAGTAACCATATCTCTCTCCGTTCTCCTATGGCCGGCTACGTCCCTACGGACGAGTAATTATTCGAGGGTTAATCGAGAGGCAAAATAAATTATGAGTGAGTCGTTCATCGATTACGTCGGCAGAGATGAAGAGAGACGTTTTTTCCTCGAGAATCTTACTTCACGAAATGTAACATGATTGTTACACTGAGTCTAATTAGTAACGGTAGTGAGTAAGTAATTAGGAAGAACGGGGAGCTATTGACCATAACTATCTCAGGGTTTTAACACTACATACTTACAAGGACTCACTAGTGAAGGAAACTTGGATAGGATAAAGAGAGTAGGTTAGAGGGTGGTAGTATTAAGTAAGTAATTAGGAAGAACGGGGAGCTATTGACCATAACTATCTCAGGGTTTTAACACTACTTACAAGGACTCACTAGTGAAGGAAACTTGGATAGGATACAGAGAGTAGGTTAGAGGGTGGTAGAGAGGGGTGGAGACGGGGAGAGGAAGGAAGAGTCAGGGGGTGTGAGCACGTTGCCATGGAAACGGGAGAGAGACTTGGAGGAAAAGTGGTAACATGGAAATGGGGGTTGGTGGTGTGGGGGGGGGGGGGGATGGGGAGTGTAGCAGGGGCGTTGATGGGCGGAACGAGGGAAGAGGAAGGGAAACTTAAGTCGAGAGAGTTAATGGCATTCTGGAGCGAGAACAATGGGTGCCCGTAGAAAGGATGGGGGGAGTGGGGGGTGGAGGGAGTGGGAATAAGTTCGCAGAAAGGGGGGGATGGATGGGACCCCATTCCCTTTAACTCGCCTCGACCCATCACGTCACCCGTATCAGAGGCAAGGAAACAGTTGGGAAGGCGGTGGGATAGGGAGGGGATTTTCGTGCAGGGAGAGGGGATAGTCCTGAGAGGGAGGGGAAGAGGTTGATGAGGAGGAACGGAGTGGACGTAAAACACCAAGTAAAGAGCAATGGAATGATGAGAGGGTTATAGGGCGGGGAAGTGGGAAAGGGTTGAGGAACGGTAAGACTCATTCTAAGACGTCCATCATCCGGAAATTGCTACATGCTGAAGCTGGAGAAGAGATTATAGAAGAATTTAATTTCGGACCTGATTACGAAGCTTCCTTGGCCTAATTCACCGGATCATAGTACAGTGACGTCGTAACGGTCATACTTATGTTAAAGAAGGTCAAAATGAAAATACCGCACGTAATTGGGGACGGCAATAACAAAAGCTATACCAGTTTATAAAAATACCTTAGTATATTTAGCGTGTCAGTACTTTTTACGCTTTTAACGCTCATTGGAAATAATACAAGAAAGAATCTTACATTGTGCGCATAATGTATACGACGTACCTTACTTTCTTTCTTATAATAATTTTCATAAACCAGTTTCCTTTTATTTCTCATTTATGTCCGTTATCAGAAATAAGTGATTGGGGGAAGAACGTTGGGTAAGCGGGGAAGAGGTACGAGAAGAACGGGTACCTTGGATAGAATAATGGGAGGCAGGAGGTATGAGGGGCTGAAGAGGGGCATCATGTGGAATTTAGGGGGTGGGAAGAATCACATGTCCATTTAGACCTACCTTCACCGAGGAAACTAATAATAATAATCATTGAATTAAAATTATAGGTAGAACGTTTTCCAATCTGGATTTCACTTTGTCGAGCAGATTAACAAGTTACTATGTAGTGGAAAAAATATTAAATGGCAAGCAAATACCCATTTAAGAGAACTTAAGACAATTTTCCTTTAAAAGTGTTTTTGTTGCATCCCTGGAAACTTATCCGGAATGCGTATTTTTCATAAGGCTAGTCCAAATTAGTGCCAAGCGCTAAACAATTTTTGATGAGCAGAAGTAAGTCATAGAAACACGAACGTGCAAAGAGTTAGAGCTATTACTATATGAATCAGCACATGAAATAGCCAAATAACTTCTTTCAAGAGTATTGACTGAGATCATTGTGTTCAAAATAAGTAAAGTAAATCCATGTATATCCAAGAATTATTTCACTGTACCTCGCCGGACACGGTTACCTTCAGGAGTGGCAATGTCAGATGCTAGTCTTTATCATTTTTTCGCTTTTATGATAATGAAGTGAAGAAAAATTATCGTAATTTGTGAGAACAACCTTAGGAGTGATTCCTCTTGACGAAGAGGTGGTTAGCGAGGATTTCATCTCGCTTGATCCCTCTTCTTTTGTTTTCGGCAAAATATTTCACAGGGCATGAGTACGTGGAATATTCAGTAAAAGGAGCAGGTGCTAAAGAAATAAACAATTCAAGGTAATGATGAGATTAAAAATTCCCTGGCTGAGGAAAATAGTGTGGAGGCATCGAATCCAATATTTTGAGCAAAGGAGTTCCAAGAAAAGGATGAGTTACATTCACGACTCTTTTGTTCCTCGGAAGCCTCCTCACTTTCCTCCCCTTAATCAACTCAACTCATAAAATGGCGATGGGTTCGATATATAAGAAACCGCACGCAAAATAAGATGTCTTACTTTGAAGAATTGGGGGAGCAACTTTGTAATCAGGGAACTCTGCAAGGTCTTTATTTGTGAAAGAAGCGGGAGGGCTCGTCCTTTGAAATCTTCATGCTTGACTATACGCCTAAAACATGATACACTCAGGAAAGAATCAAAGGAAACTATTAATCAACAAAGAATATAACCTAAAAATATAATCTAAGACTTGAATTTGAGAATTAAAAGGGGTATAAATATACTGTGGAGTTCATACCATCAATGAATCTGCCTGGTTCAGTCTCCCAAGGAGCTTCAAGCCGGTTTTTCAATCAAAAGTAAATACCAGACTTCAGCTTTAATCTGACGATCGGGCTCAAACACTCACCATTTCCATTCTATACCAAACCGTTACTTTTCATATCTCTGGAATCAAAGGTATAATATTTTTCAGCGAGTTACGATGATATAAACACGTCATGATAATTGCAGCAAAAAGAGTATAGGGGATTAGAACAAGTGTCTTTTGTGTATTAGCATATTAGTAAAAATCCTAGTCATACAGTGAACGGAAGTTAAGCTGAAAGCGCAAAGAATATCTTGCAATGGAAATTGAACAAAGAACCTTAAAGCTTGCTGGGCCTTAAGTTCGAATAACTAAGGTATCACGCCTATTCCTGAAGCAAAAGGCAATTTCTATAAGAATGCGTAGGCTCCAGTTGTCATTCGTCAATCCATCGAGGACACGCAAGGAAATAGCGATAATATTTAATTTGTATGTTTTGAGTTTCCGGGTTTCTCTGCTGCGTTGTTCCAATGTTCGTAAGATAATATTTCGCACCCATTGCAAGGATACATCATCAGATCTATTATCCGTGATCTATGATAGCGATAATACTCTTTATAAATCCTCTGACATTTGCATGAAACTATTAAATTATTAAACTACTAATACATAAAACTATCAAAGCCAAATGATGGTGCGCTGTATCGAAACCGGTCGCAATAAAAATTCTATCCTGTGGACCAGTAAAGAATTTTTTCTCCCTTGTGTTTACGTAAAACTATTCTAAAAATCCTTCCCTTTGTAAGCAGGATTCCTGGATACGGTAAGAGCATCGGTATAAGTCTAGAAAGAAAATGTCCGATGAGCGATAGGTAATCCAAGGGAACTTGAATTTTCCCCTCGAAATTTTCAAAGCGCTTTACCTCCTGCGCCAACGCGCCGTTAACGCGAATTAGCGCTAAGCGACCCCATGATCCTCTTAAAAGCAAGGAAGGTCCATTCCATTGCCAAAGCAAATGCTGGAAGAGGCAGTTTAAGTTTGACCTTAAAGTTACATCTATTTTTGACAAACTCAATTTTCTAGACATTGATCTGCACCTCCTTCAAAACGATCCTTTACCTAGATCAAGATTTGTATGCATAAGAGAAGGGTGGGTGTTGCATACCCTGGCTGGGGAAAATAGAGAGAACCAAGAACTACCACTGCCGTATGGGAAATCATACTTATGGTTCTATAGCCTTCGAATACCATTGCCACCCTCTTTTACGGAATCAGTACAGTTTTTACGAAGTCCTCCGGCCAAGCCCCCTTCGCGTATATTCTACGAACAAGTCCATAGCCTTATCTATCTCCATATTCAGTACTCCTGGTCCCAGCTCATCCTGATCTACGCCCTTTTTCTTTCTATATCTAAGTTCCTAGGTCTATTTTCGCTATAGCACAGTTGGGTGTTGCAGCGGGTTTCCTTCGGTTAAATGTCAACTGGAGTTGGAGAACCATAGCGAGGGCAAATGACAGCAAGTCTCCCCTCCAAGGGGAAAAATACGAGGGTCATGACCACTTTGACACAACCCACACATTTTATGCCCCGAGGGTGGGAATCATTTACGCATTCCATCCCCCCCTCCCTTCCTCCACGGCGCGACATTAGCCCTCTCAAATCGCTCATTTATTTCCTGCTCACCCACCTCCCCCTCGCCGAGTACAACCTGCACCACAACAAGAGAGGGCGTGCGCACATTATGCCGGCCCCCTCACTTTACGACCATTTGTATTTCTCTCGCGACAGCTGCGGAAGTTCGCGCCGCAAATCACCATCTCTTAGCCCCATTTTATTATAACAGCAACACGAAAACCAACCGTAGTAGCCAAGGGCGTGGGACGGACATACAGTAGCGCATTTGTACAAATAATTGATTAAAAAGCTTTATTATGGAACGCACTGCTCTAGTTATCATCATGATTGTAAGATAGTACGCTGCCGTCATGCACAGAAAGCATGTATGTCGAAAATTGCCAGAGGAAACAGGTTTCTCACTCTGTCGCACGCCTTTTCGAAATAATCAAAGCACGCGAATATTTCCTGATTATATTCTAGATTCTCAAGCCACCTCCTCGGCTTTGTAAATATAAACGTACCTACGCGAAGAACTAGGCATACTCCACTCTTTTAAAGTCATTTCGGGAGAGAGGATGCAACGCGCTTCGAACCGCTAACCCGCATGATGCGGACGGAGAATGACTTCCTTGACCAGAACCCTAATTCTAACCTGTTTTCTGACACACTATCTAGTTTAAGGAAGAAAATGCTTGCCTCATTTAGTGATGTTTACTGTATTTATTTAATATCATTATTATTTTTATTTATGACTTTGTTT
The DNA here is from genome assembly GCA_933228895.1 of Platycnemis pennipes. NCBI lineage: Eukaryota > Metazoa > Arthropoda > Insecta > Odonata > Platycnemididae > Platycnemis > Platycnemis pennipes. Next base: position 116,598,964 of record OW121854.1, on the reverse strand, counting down.
GTATTGTTATTGTGTTTTTATTACAACGCTTGTAATTGGGGTATACCTGTAAGAGTTAAATAAATTATTATTATTATTCCTTTCCACTGGTATTCTCATCATTGCAATCGCATCCCGAATGGTGCCGTATCATTCGTCTCCGAAATTCAAACTGATCCTCACCTAAAAATTGTTCTCTTTTCCATCCTTCTGTTGATGATTCAAAGCACTACCATTGCCGCATGGGAAATCATACTTATGGTTCTATAGCCTTTGTATTCCTTCGCCACCCTCTTTTTCAGTACAGGCATCAGTACAGTTTTTACGAAGTCCTCTGGCCAAGCCCCCTCCGCGTATATTCTACGAACAAGCCCATGGTCTATCTATCTCAATACCCAGTACTCCTGGTCCCAGCTCATCCTGATCTAGGCCCTTTTTCTTTCTATATCTAAGTTCCTAGGTCTACTGATGGACCGTAAATACGGCAAATGAGGAACAAGATCCTCCAAAAAATTGCTTTTGAGACTGGAATCCAGGGTAGCGTGGTATTCTGCGCATTGAACCGGCAAGTCAAAGGTCCGTGGTCCGATGCCCGGTCCAAGAAATGGACATAAACCTTATTCCCCATGAATTGTCAGCACATCATCAAGAGTATTTTTAAAACATTGGAAGTTTTGCACATAACCTGCAATTCCCATTCCATATCGGTAAAATTTATAGTCTTCCTCACGAATTAATTCATGTTTCCTAAGCCTGCCTGCATATCTTCTGCCCGTCTTCTTGGCATTGAGAACGCTTATTCACCTCATCCCTCTTTTGTGCCTAACTAGCTTTCTTTATAATCTCTTCGAAATACTCCTCCACATCTTCTTTAATATTCCCCAGCCACTTAAATCATACTTCACTCTATATTTTCTTTTTTTGATTTCTAGGACAAACTTTCCTTCTTTTACGGCAACCAATATTTCCTCATTCACCGTCCTGTCAATCTTTTATTCCTCTACAAAACAAAAATATCAAAATCCCTCCAATTTTTGCCCATCCTCTTTCTGATAAGATCAATATTCTGAATCACATAACGCAGAATTCAAATTAGAGTATACCTATGATCAACTCTCTGCTCGAAGACTCACTCATTAATTGCCTCCTTTTCGAAATCATGTAGGATAGGCCGTTTTTTTGCCTGATATCCCTACTTGTGAGCCTATTTATATCTACATATGCTGTCTTTGACTGGGAATGTAAGAAGAAGGCTAGTGAAGACCTTGATATGGAGAGTGGCACTGTGTGGGTTTAAGACACGGACTACTAGAGAAAGATGACGAGAAAAGAGTAGAAGTGTGAAGAGTAGAGAAAATCCGCTAGACTAAAAGGCGGATGAATGAAGAGGTGTTCATGATGGTTGGGGAGGTGAGAAGATGGCTGGCTTACTTTAGGAGAAGGCGAGTAGGTGGTTAGAATACGTAGGTGCTACGGTTAAATAGAATTCTGAAGGTCGTTATCGGAGTTATAATGCTAAGTAAGCGAGGACGAGGAAAATAAAAAATATTATGGAAGGCATAATTAGGGGATAAGCGAATTTACCTACATAGAGATTACACGCCCAACAGATGAAAAATTTCAAATTTTGGCAGGGACACTCAATAAAATTCTACCATAACCGGTAGAAAATTGTCAAAAACTACTATATTTAGTTACAGGATGACTATAGACTGACTATAGATCTTTCTTAACCGCTTCTTCGAATTCAACTATTCTCATCCCATCCTTGGAACTAAAACCGTTTCCTTAAACAAAATACGCAGATAAATAAGGATTCATAATAAAATTCAATAGTAATACTCCACACTTAACTGTTTTAATAATAACCGACCCGGGTTTCGGCAACTCAGTGCCCTTTTCGAGGTAATGGCACTAGGTAACTTAGAAAATTGCAGTTGCCGAAACCCGAGTCGGTTATTATTACAAAAAATTAAGGGTGAAGTTTTACTATTGTATTTTATTATGAATGTCACAAAGTCACGCCTGAAATGACTTCTTATATTGATCAATATGAACTTCATCACCTGCTATAAGCGCAAACCTTAATACTTCGCTATTTCTTCGCTTCGCCTTTTTTCTTCTTAAGGACAAGAGCAGGAGTACACCGGGAGCATGATAAACCCGTATTGACTACGGTGAAGGCGATAATAAGCGAAAGAGAGGTACTCAATTAAAGAAACCACAATGCATCCTTCAAGATGACCCCTGGAAACGCAGCGTCTGACATCGACACCTCAGCGGCAGATGCAGCGTCGTGACGAGTTCCGGCAGGTGACTCAGGGTGGGTATTCTAAAGAGATGTCCTTCAATACCTTTCTGGGCTGGGAGAGACATAAGTTTCTGGGAGGAGTCCGTCTTTGCAAATCGAGAAAAAAATGTGCAAAACTCTCCTAATGGAGAAACAAAGCGAAGACAATGAGAGAGCAGCACGCCATTAGCTCGAGAGATAAAATTCAAGCCGGCAGTAGATATTAATAAGTGCGCGCAATGAGTGTGGAATGGAAATTGCATAGCACGTATGAATAGTCTGTACATCCATTCACACACACACAAGCATATCTTTCATACTCACGTTCAAAAATACACGCAAACACAAACACAGGTTCTGCATCCGGTGACCTTGTTTCCCTTATCACTCGCATTTTAGTGCCCCGCATCACGCCCCTACTTCCGTCACGGTCCCCTCTGCGTACGAGCGGAGAATGGAATACAATGGCGAAGTTAAGATACACCTTGCAAAGTCGACCATTCCCTATTCATGCTTAAGGGACGAGACTGCGTCCAAAAGTATGTCGTTGGACTTGGAAACTATTTCCTTAAATTATTATTTGCATCACTGCATGCATTACACATTAGAAAGGATCAATTCGGAGGGATTCTGGCCTCCCTTTCGGAGAGCCAGGGGTCATATCAGTCGAGGTAATAAATTTTTCAGTAGTAGGCGAGTCCCTTCTCGAGTTACCTTCAAAATCATTCTAAATTCATTACTTTGTACCTTGCATGGGACGTGAAAATGTAGACTTGTTGGCACTTTCTGTTAGCAGCAGTCTAATTCCAATGCCATGTGCCATAAACTCCACACTTCTACCCCACCCTAGAAGTTAGACCGCTTCTAAATACCCACCCACTTAAAGGTGCAAATAACCGTACTTACCTGGCTTCTTCCATAATTAAAAAAGCACATGCTTACATTCGAGGCCATTAAAACGCAAAAAAAGTGTAGAAATGGGAGTCGAATACTCGACAAGTAAGAGAAGAAATACAGTAAGAAGATAGGAGAAAGTGATATCCTTGGAGGAAAAAAGAATGATACTTGGATAGAGGTACCGGTAACAGAATTCATTATTTGCGATTCCTTCCCTACCATATGTGTATTCACTTTACGCAAAGGGTTTGGATTGAGAAATCCCAGCTTACTAGGGAATTTAATGTTAATTTTAAGTTCATTTGAAAAAGCACCAAAATAGTGGGATGTACTGCCTTCTTGCTGACGTAACAGGTAAACAATTTACGTTGTGAAGCATAGGAAATATTCATCACCGAACTAACTATTGTATTTCAGAGCCCCTCAGCTCTAGTGAATATGTATTAATAACAGCCTATGAAAACTATGAAAATCTGAGAAGTCTCCCCAATTAAACATGGTATAGTCGTTTTATAGGCTCCAGTACAGCTGCGTTTGAAACTGACGGGATTATCTCGAATAGGTAACCGAGGAGTCACGTGGTGCAAAAAAGCATGGTTTGCAAATGTTGATGTGTTTTAATCGCTCTTAACAATCTCATTCATGGATTACATTTGAGTTTTTGCCATCCTTCTCGTGCTTAGAGTCCCTGGATGAAAAAACTCAAGTGAAAACATTGAGTGAGATTGTAATGAATTATTCAAACTCACCAAATGCACGAACTATTTGCATTTGTACCACGTGACTCCTTGGTTACCTATTCAAGTTAATCCCTTCGGTTTCAAACACAGCACTCCAGGGCATTTTGATCGTGGAGTTGTCCGCTACTACGAAGCATGGCGTGAATTTCGCGCGACTATGAGCGAACTTCACGGCATGCTTAGTAAAATTAATGCTAACTCTTTTCAAATGAATCATCTGCATCGATAATTTTAAATAAATAAAGTGGAAAGAAAAGAGAAAATGTTGTTTCCAAAATTATGCATATGAAATAAACAAAGTTTAGAAAGAAAACTCTGAGGTATTAAATGAAAGGACACAGGAAAGAAGTAAATAGGGTTTGAAAATAATAAATAAGGTTAATAAAGGTTAATAAAAAAGGTAAATTCTAGCCTGGCAGCGACAAGAGAGTGAGAGAGAATATGAAGAGACATAAAATGTGCGAAGATGAACAAAGAAAATGTTTCACATTTGACGTTTTTAAAATTAGCGAGCAGCAATTTCACTAAAAATAGCGTTTGACCGGATGAATGTAAATAATTCTTTCATTTGCGTCATCCCAAGATACAGTTATGTGTTTTTCTCTTTCTCATTATCCTGCTTTTTCATATTTCCTCTATGAATTCATTTCTAACTTCAACCTAACTTCCAACTTTATCTAACTTCATGAAATATTTAATGTGACTTTTCAGCATCCATTTCAGTTTATTTTTCATCTGTTTTCTCCCGACATTAAACGGCTATCCCTTGAACTTCTTTTCTTCAGAAATGACTCATGACAGTGCATTACTTCCAACTGCTGAGCAAGCTGCGTTCTCGATGGCGGCGTGCCCGTGTCTGTTGCTCTGGAATTACATGTTTTAGAATTAATTCCTCCACGTGAAGCTTACCGAGGTGTCCCTTCATTGTTCTTCTAGACACAATTAATGTGAGTGAATGGACATCTCGGTGAGTACCGTTTAACGTCAGACTCAAAAGTTGATCGAGATTTCTCGGTGATCCACCTCACTGCAATTGGATTTGTGATTTATAACATCCATACGCGTTGGTACAGACAGTTAAGAGAATGGATTGTTCATGGCTGCAGGGTATTCGTGCTTGCTTCCAACGATATTACGTCGAATGGGGCTGCTCATTTCACATGATAACAACGCAACAGTACGCTCGAGGCTTGAGAATATGAAACGATGAAGTCGAAAAAGTTCAAGGGCAAAATCGCACCAGTAAAGAAAATTAAACAGAACCTTTAGAAAGGATTAATAGCAGCGAAAGTCGATTAGATAAGAAATCGTAAAATTTAAGTTTCAATTAAAAATAGGGAATTGATTGTACGATACATTACTCTTTGTTTGCGTTCTTTAGCCAAGTAAACCTTCGCACTGCCAAGAGCATGAAACTCTTTTTTCAGCTGAATATATCCTTCTCCAGCCAAACAAAAGACTGTTCACACACTATTTTCCCGTCTTTTCTAAGTTCATCTTATTGCAAATGAATTATTACCACACATGCATCATGCATTAATCCTAATGCCTAAAAACAAATTGTAGTGCTAGAAGTTTTCTAAAGATTACAAGGAACCATTTAGGAAGAAAACAAAACGCAGACAGCTTGATTAAAATTTAGCTAATTTTCCCTTAAAAACAATGGAAGATTTAGTTATATCAAGATAGGCAATACATTTTGTATATTAACATTATATTTACGGATATTTCAAGTTTGTGTGCCGACTGGATTGGATACCACACTGGAAGCATACGAAATGCTTAAAAATTATTCAAATATTCCTTCTCAGATATCAGCGATTGATAAATACGTAGCACGAGAACTCTGAATATCAAAATAACATCAGTTTATCGTTTAATATGTGTTAACAATACATTTGGAGGTAGGCACCTCTTTACTGAGTAGTCGGCTATGCAAAGATGGCCACTTAAAACGAGGATCAACTTGAATTATTAGTTTTGGCGTGCAATAATGCGAATCTAAAAGTAAGAAGTAACGATGTACTAATCCAAGACAACCAGTAAGACATACGCTCAGCTCTGAGCCAATTTAAGGGTAAGGATTTACAGTTAAATGTCTGCATATCCTTCAGGGTATGCAACTTGCAAATACCCAAAATCGGGTACCGTTGGGTACGTAACATTTTTTGACTAAATTAAATTAATGAACTCTAAATTTATAGGTATTCCTAATGAACGCCAAGAGTAAAAGCTTTTAGTAAACCTTAATGCTACCAACTCTACAGATGGTTAAGTAATTAGTAGCACACTTGGCTCAGCATTTACTCCACATGAAATGCAACTAATTGTGGTGGGATCCTCGTTAACACGAGTCAATCAAATAAAGAAAATCCTTAAAGATTATTCACTTCGAGATACAATGCCAGTTACAGAAATTAATTAAAAGATATTCGGGGCAGGCAACTACGGTGATTTTCGACACAGAAAGGAGAGTTACAACAAACAATTTTATCGACAAGATCATGCCAAAGTCGCAAAACATTTAGCCTAAGAAATACCCGCGAAAGATTATGTTTTAACATATAATCTTTCGCGGCCTGCAGATACGATAACACTTGGTTATATAACTTCGGTGCCTTTCACAAAATTGCTATTATTTCAATTCTAATCAGAGCAGCATAACATCCCATTCAGCATTCCATGAAAGTTTAGAAAATTTCTTGAGGGAATTATTCATGAGTTACAAAAACAATGAGTTCCGACTTAAAATCAATGGATACTAAACTATTCCAAAATTCTGAATCAAACGCTGAGCGTATCTTAGATTTCTACTCAGTGCAGCCGCACAATTTTAATTCAAGACATTTTGCAACCATTCGACGAGAATAGGTGATTTTTACGTCCAGATGTCCCTCGCACGGACTGTCGGGAACGCCCGATGCGTTGCATACATTCACGGAAAAGGAAATGTCCCGGAATCTTGGCACTGACCACTGGTGCTCACTCGATACCAATGCAAAACGCAACCACGACAAGGAATCACCGATTTCAATAAATTCCGGGCCAAAAAATTGAATAGAGAAGAAATACCCACAATACTTCCTTCGCTCTAAGCCTGATCTAGAACCAAGGGTTAGTTACGAAGCGCACTCTTCTGAAGGACATATTATAATCACAGAGTTCTTTTCCTTCGATTTCAGGTGAGCAACATAGAGGGTAGGTAAAGCTCATTGACTAGGAAAACTTGTAATAGCTATGAGTAAGTTGAAATTATTTTATGCATTATTGAATTTTTTATGCATTTATGCATTATTGAAATAACAGCCCCTGCTAGAGGTCGAATTATGGCGGCCAAATAATGTTTCTTCCGTCTGTTCCTTTTTCACATTATTTGGCACTTGCGAGCCATGTAAAATTAATTTTTCAATTTAAAAATTATGCGCAAGAAGAATTATTGTAAACATTTCAATTGAAAGTTGCCATTTTGGTGGCTTCGTACAAAAAAAAAGTGCGTATAAATCGTGTTTCCTTCACCATAAAGGCTAGACTGCACTGAAGTCACCATTGCCGCTGATTCGAGAAGCAAGATTGGCCATCTCGTTAGGCAGAGACGACATACGAGCTTCCCACTCGCGAATCTCACGAATGAAGTTGTTTATGCATGCAGTAAAACTTGGAGTAATAAGGTGAACAATGGAACGCAATCTTAAAGATCATCAAATATACGGTGAAAGTGCATTGACAGCAAAGAAGCGCCTAAAATGCAATTGAGATAGATTAAATCCGAACTAGGTTTAAGGAATGGAATTCACTCCCAGTAATATAAAATACGTAAATCCTACCTTAAATAGCCTTGGAAATATTAACTGAAGCCGAATTGTGCAAAGGAATTAGGGTATTTTACTGCTATTAATGTTTTAATACAAAAGCAGTCTCCTCGGGGACTAATACTTCCCAAGCACCCCCATTATCGCTTCATTTCCAGCCACCCTTTACGCTAGAAGGCAATTTCCACCTCCAGTACATTCTAACCACCTTGATCTTAACCACTGGCAACCGTTGAAGACGATACTCAGTGTCCATTAATTGATGACTAACGGGATCTGACACCTTCAATGTGACTTCCTTCCTTTTAAATGACTGTGAAGGCAACTAATGTTCGGATTAGGAAATGGCTACGCATTAGCGGAGTGAAGCGGAGCGAAGGAGGGAATCTATCTCGACACTCTAGAGGCAGTGGCATGTCCATCTTATCCTCGGCTCCGCACGGCTGAAGTAAATTATGCATCGACACCCGCCACGAGCATGTTGCCGCGAAACGACATTTTCTCCAGAGCAGCGAACGCACTAACCTCGGACGACGTCGGATCGTAAAGCCATCCCCGATCCGCCCACTCCATGTCTCCCGCTCAACCCGATTGGCGCTCGGCCTTCGACGCCTTCTACCGGACAGAGCCAAATGGAATTAGCGTGTCCATCAAAGAGCGGCGGGGTCTCGCGACAGGAGGTGCAATAAAAGGCGAGACTAGGCGGGGAAGGATTTGCCCACCGTAATTTTTTTCCTCACCCTAATGGAGAAGGGTGCCCAGAGATTGTTTTTCTAGGAAAAACAAGGCCAGCGTGCAAGCAGACAAGCACTTTGAAGCAATCACGTCAAATGCTCGAGAAAGAATTAAGACGTAACTCTCCAGTTTACGAGGTCCACCCTCATAGTTTCGGTAGAAGAAGACCGTTCTAAAAAACAACTAACTGTCACAGACTACCCATTATCATATTGCATTCAGTCAAAATATTTCATTAAATCTTAGTATACCTGTCTACCATGGTACAGGATCGGGAACTCTACTTTTGAATAAGAATTAGTGCATTTTAAAAATACATTTTGTTGATCCAAACTTTATGAAATTATGAACAGTATCTCAGCACTAAGTAAATTGTCTTGAGCTCAAGAAAAATATAATATAAAAAACAAACGCTGTCTACGTTCTGCATATCCATACACTGGTTCACATTTTAAGCTCAATCACACCATTTACACTTATGACAACGTATGCAGAAATACATCGCAAAGATTCTTAAAGGGTTTTGCATTATACGGCCAATTGAAAACACATTATGACACGGGTAAACAACTTGAAAAATACTGGGCTCCTAATCTTGAATGCCTTAGTCAAATTAGGCAGTATTTCTCGGCTCTCATGATTTTAAAGGTTACAGGCTTAAAAACTAATCTTGAAATGAGATTTACTTTCAGGCAATTAAAAAAACCTTCCAGAAAGCAAAGAGTAACGGTAAATTCGTTTCGTGACCCTGATTGGTCTTCTTATTAGTTTACTTAACTCTTATCCCAGGGGAAAATATATAAACACGGGGTTTTTCAACAACTTCACAAAATTAATTTTTAATATGCACCAACATGAAGTATATGGATGAATTGTGCTAAATATGCTGAATAACCCCTGCCAAAAGAAAGGCATTAGGTAAACCCTTCCAGTAACAATCTTTATTAATGGATAAATTGTCAGTAGTACAATAAAAAGCACATCTTCTTAAACGAAGTCGCAAAATAGTAAAAACCTGGCAATCTTGACTTATACTATCAGCAACATTTCAATGAAGGAATTCAAATATTGTGGTTCATTTTATGATATTTCATGAAGGTCAACAGTTGCAATAATTTTTTATATATCCTTGGAGAATTACACGTTATTAAGTTTTACGTCAAACGTGCTGTTTTTTATTCGAATTAAAAAACTGATAAACAGTTTTTAGATAAATAGGGGAAAGTTTGAAAAAACTTTTCGGCATTTGAATAAAAGCTACAGTAGGTTTAAAAAAATTGAACTTCATAGCAAGGGTTAAACCAAAAAAATTAACATTAAACAGTTCTCAGGAGAATTTATCCCAAACATTTTTGTCACACTACCGAAATAATCACATTAAGAACGAGGAAATTAGTTAACAGATGCGATATGGAAATTTCTTCAGTAGTGTAGAATTACAGCTTACTGCTAAAATACCATTTAAGAACTTAAAAATCAAGAAGCTCCAAAAGCCATTAAGAAAAATATGCACATGCTATAAAGCAAATTAATGTTGAAAAGATATAGGAACATATCCGTGCGCTTTATTTTCATCTTCAAAACCTATCCCTGGCAAATAGTCTCCAAGTTTCTCCTCTTGAACTGCGTTACATGAACTTTAAAATTAATTTCATGCGGTGTTTTTGTTCATTTTGCAAGCGCGAGACAAGAACATGTAAAGTGGGGGCATTCCGTTCTAATTGCAGCGGGACACTCGAGCGCAGTCGAGTCATAAAAACCTAAACTCCTTTCCTAAGCAAAGTTTATTAGAAGCATTACTAATGGACACATGTAGGATATCTAATTTCAACGCATTGACACCTACTTCGCACGCAACCACACACGTGTGAGATGAAGCAGGTATTAATAGAACTTTCGCGACGCTGGATTTATAACTCTGTTTACTGGATTGCGAAGGACTTGCGCTCTGCATACTCGTTTGCCTTGGAGCAATTAATACTCCCATGAAGACACAGTGCACAATATTTGCTGGGATATTGGAGAGGGACGAAATTAAACCTTGCAAGCACTTTTACGACACATTCTCAAGTCGAATGGTAAATACACCATGTTGTCGCTCGTCCGTAATAGCAATTTACTTGTGGTTCTGATGGCTGAGGAAATGATAAAAGAGAGTTCAAGTGACTACAAAGTACGTAACGATCAAATGGGAGGGCGGAGAATACGATGATCATGAGACAAGAGTTTTGCGTAGGAAAAGATATGCACCAATGGGCGTGCTCCATTCTCGACGAAAGTAGGCGAATGAAGTTCGTATGCATGTCGCGGATGCTCCTACTTCCGCATAATTACAACATTTTTATGCAAATATGAATCACACTCCGTTAGTTTGGAAAAATATATCATCAACGTAGGTCAACAATCCTAGGATTGATTTGACGCAGCCTTCCACTCATGGGTGTTTTCAAGTCTATTTCCGCTCTAATAGGCGCTTCAAACCGGGAGGAAAGGTATGAGGATGGGTATGGAAGGAAAAGGTCCAAATGACATATCGGTACCACTCGATTCTTCTATCGGCCAACCTCTTCATATTAACGTAACCATCACGTCATGATAAGAAAGTTTGAAGTGGAGTAGCTGCGACTCCTAGGGATAATAATGTGGTGGTTTCCCCTTGCCTTCCACATCGCAGTGCTACAGCCGTTATAGTACATGTTACCACGCCAGTAGTGAAGTGAGTGTCGCTGTACCGACCATTATGGTCTCCACCTTCACTCATATGAAGAAAGCTGCTGCCCTCTCCTCCGGGTCCAAGGAAGAATAATTGTTGGCGGCCTCCCGTCGCCAAGTCACGGCAGCTTCACAAGTTTCTATATCATTTAAAAGCCAATTTTACCCAATGGTAGATCAATACTACCTCGGAGTGCCGCCGCTTTTTGTCCACGACTGCTTATTCGACGAGTAAACTCGCTTATCTCGCAGCTAACCTCTATATCTAGAGGTCGACCCACCATCCGCAACCCGGTGGACGCACTCGGTGGCTTTAAGCTCAGCCCCGAGGGAAAATATATAGATGCAAATATAGTTTTAGTCAGTTGCAATAAGTTTTTAACATATTCCTCGTTTTATGCGTTGCAAAAATACTTTACGTAGCATGCTTTCCGGTACACTCAGTGCATAAATATTTTGCATTCGCTCTGAAATAAAGTGTTCATTGAAAGTAAATGCCACAAAAAATCAGAACACAATCATCACAAAGGTTTGACGAGAGACGTTGATAGGAGGGCTGCTGGAACTTGTCTTGAACGTCTTACCGGTTGTCTTCATAGTTATTTCGTTTCGGTGACAAGTTTCGCTGACAGTCGCCACTGATATGTAGGAACGAGAAAAAAAGCCAGTACGGTCTTTCACAGAAGTCTCACCTCAAGAGTTTATTATCAAAAAAATTTACCATTAGTTCTAAAACTAATTTTCATTGGCCATTGACGAGGGCATTACGCAAAATGGGTCAGATATCTAGAATAGGTTCAATATATAAATTCATGTATTCGCAAAGAATGGTCTAATTATTTAATTTTACATGCATATAATGCTTCAAATCATATTTTCCGACCCGGAAGTGGGGAAGTAAAATGAGCACTACGCAAACTACGACCTCCTACTACAGATTCATTAAATTCATCCACAAAACTTTGGCACGAAACGAAGACATTAATAAAGACGTAAAACGTTCTTTATGGATTTTGAAAGCATTGGAAAATGTAACATCACCAGTGAGACCTTTAAAGGAGACGAAAGGGCGATTGCCAGGGGATATCATAAACATTCCCATACATTACCACGTGAACCATCGACCGATGGGGGTGATACTTAAATAAAATAAAATAAATAAGACTCACGGACGCCCACTACGCTTGAAATTCCACAAGAAAAGTGTCTTCCACCTCAGAGGTGATCTTTGCCGCATTCCCACGGGGCAGCAGCCCCTCGCCCCCCAGCGGAGGGCTCCACTCTGGGCCCCGCACCGCCCCACCGCCCAACTTTCGCCCCGTCACCTCCCCTTATCTGTATTCCGCCTCAAAGGACAACCCATCGGAAGGAATATTTCTCCATCCGCGATAAAAGGGGTGCGCGTGTGGGGGGAGGAGGTTGCGATGTAACGGGGAGGAGTTGAAGGGGGATGAGAGAGGAGGCCGTGTCCACCCATTTCCCTCCGTCACATTTATCCGCGCTCGTTTGGGGCAACTACGACGCCAGGCGCCACTGCTGGGGCCAGCGTCGATCATCTCAGCGACGAGGAGGGACAGCAACGTCCCAGTTGATCCCGCCCCACGTCCCTACTAAAGGCTAAGGATTCTTCGCTAAGATCGATTTGTTACCGATAACACGTGGCCGCTAACCAACCATTAGTCTCTTACTTAATAATGCAGGAATGAAATAAGAACATTAGACTACGTAGCTGATAACTTCAGGCTTAACAATGACAGGCTTAACAAGACCTACCTTTCCATATTGGAAAATAAAAGAATGAAACTTTGTTATGTTCACTTTATATTTAAATAGGCACGACCCGGGTTTCATAACGTAGTCACATCTTCAGGTAGGTCACCTACCGGGTTTCATAACATAGTTATATCTTCAGGTAACCTACCTGAAACGTAAAGTGAACCTAACAAAGTTCTTTTATTTTCCAATTAGACTACGTTTTCACACACAAAAATTGATAATAAACGAATTTATACAATTAATTTAATGCAATGCTTGTTTAAAACATTTCGATGAAATGGTAGGTAAGACTAGATGATATATTTTTCCCAGCAGATGATAATATGCAACCCAATAGTTTACGAACGGCTAAAATAATGGGTAGTGGTCTTAAAAATAAATACCATCTAAAACTGACTTTTGCACTGGGAATTTTTTTTAGCGTTAGCCATTAGCGTTGGAGTTAACCACTGCTGATTGAACGTTTGGTTGAGCTTAGAGTAACCGACTATTCAAATATGGTTCGAGCCAGTGTGAAGGATAGAATGAGGTTTCTTACTCCGAAGGCCTGGGATCGAATAGCAGCCACGGCAGAACATTTTCAAATGCATATCGGTCCTTACTTGGAGTCTATGTGGAGAAAATTACGAGAGTTCGTCGAACAGGACATTGAATATTCACAAGCCACAACCAACTGGAGGCTAAAGTGCTATTTTGCCATCCAGAGTGCCTATATTTAAAATCCGACAATGACCCACTTTCTTTAGATATGCTTGTACCAACTTGTTCGTCATATGGAGAGCATTCCAAAAGCAGCACTGTTTGCACAGTGCGACACAAAATTGTAGACCACTACGGGTCTTAAGGCCGTTTTACACGGTCATTGATACAGCGCAGGCTGTTGTGAGAACACTTGCGTAAGAAATATTGCGCCGTGTAAAGCGACGACTTGCGAGGACAGGCAGCGTCACTGCGCGAACGCTCGCGAGCAAATTAAAACATGTTCTAATCTGATGCATGCGTTCGCGCAAGTTTGAAGTTTATTTCTCTCACTGGATGGTGCAGATGTAGCGGCAACGAACTACCTGGAGAATTCTAGCAATTAAATAGGTTGTTGTCGATTGAATTGGGTGTTTTTGCTTGCACTCAACTCCTTAGGTAGGTTTTAAAGTGCAATAATGATGGGACAATGAGCTGGGCAATTAATCACGTGGAAGTTTAAATTTCGTGCGTAAAGGAAGAATCTGTTACCTTGGCCCACATCCGTTCGTTCGTGGTGCAAATTTTGGGCTAAGTATATGAGACTAGGGTCTCCACTATTATGTTTAGACTATGGCTTAAAACATATTTTAGAGTGGTGGTAATTAATGGCATCTTTCAAGTCCAATAAATTGCTCCTTAACAGATCTTGACGTTATGCAATATATTGACGGTATTACCGCTACTGAATGGTATATTGTCACTGACATAATGCACCGACGATTGCACCGTGTAATGCTGTCAAGCAAGCGTTCTCGCAATTTTCTACGTCACGGACTTTTGCAGGCGACTGCTCATACGGAATCACGGACACCGTGTAAAACGGTCTTTACTCCAGGAGCATGCTTGTTTTCAACGCCAGGTTTCCCTCCATAACTACTCCCTTCCCGTTTAAAACCAATGCTCACCCCCCTCCTTCCGGCCCTAATCCCCTGGAGGGTCCACACTGAGAGTAACGTCGATTTCGATCATGTATCATTATAATCTTCAGTCATGCGGCAACATTCCCCGGCGTTGACGAACGTCTCATTTCCGGGTATGGAAGAGAGGGTTCCAGGCCTGACCTCACAACGACCGACATGCAATTTCGCGTCCCCGTCTGACGACCCAGGGGCGTCACGGATTCCGCCGGCCGTCTTCACGGCGCCATAGAGGCGCTTGGGACGAGGACGAAGGGATGATCAGAGCACGAGAGAGACCCAAAGGGGACCAGTGCGCTGCTCTTGCTCATCCAATTGAACCAGTTTATTAAAAAAAAAACTCGAGGGGTTAGGCGGGATTAATTGAGGTACGAGCCCTCGACAATGGCCAGGGTCAAATACTCCCATTTCCCTGGGTTGGGGAAAATTCCAAATGAAATTCCCGACTAATCCTTCTTACTGGTGGTGAGCTAAACCTCATGAAATCACATTCTACTCATCTTCATTCCGCGGAATCTGAAGTGAGTAATAAAGCGCGTCCAAGAGGCCCTCGTCGTTAGAGAGATGAGTATCGTAAGTAATGTTCCAGTGGATCGAAAGAGGGCACTAGCAATGAACATTTCGGAGTTGCTCATCGAATAGAAAAGGTGGTGGAGTTGACATAATTTACACACGTTCTATTCGTACGCCTGTCACACATAATTCGTAGGATAAATTTTCGCAAAACCAAAGGCGGTGTACGTGATTAGAATTTTAGACGCACATTGAACACACTAGTAATAAATTATCGTGTCAACATAAACTTGCCACCAAATGGTAAACTTCGTAACAGATTATTTGCGATTATATTCGATGTCTATTACTTGTTCAAATGTGACAATTTCAACGGAGCTGAGAAACATTTTGGCATTATTTTGCTGCTATTGAGGGATATCACCGAAAACAAAGAAAAGCTGCGACAGTAAAGATACGTGATTATGTAGAAAGAGAAATTTTGGTAGTGAAAAACATGCGGGCAGAAACCCAGTGATGGCTTTAGCAATCGAAAGTCTGCTTATATAGAAAGGCGCAAAGGATTCAACAGTTTTAAGTCCCATCCTAATGTCTAAGTATTGAACTTATAGTGTGTCTCCTATTGCACTCTGTAAGGGACCAGTATAGGAATGATAACACTGCCACTGCCATTGAGCGAAATAACTAAAATCTAGCTTATAAACATCATTTCTTCCAATTAACAGCCAAATACTACAGCAAGATATTCCACAGAGATAAAATCATTCGCCTTGACCGAGACTCGAAAGCGGACCCCCTGATTGGTCTACCAGTTGAGCTACTAAGACGTCCTCATTCTATGTGGAAATTCTAGAGGCTTTACAGGAACAAGATGTTACCGGACTGCTGGACATATTATGTCACTAAGCAGCCGAAGTCGTGCGCATGGCGCCACCGTCCACGAAGCCAACATTGAAACACTAAGGTGGTTACTTGTAACAAATTCAAAGCTCGCGAGCTAGCCGCGAAAACTTTTTCCTTTAACTTGGTCCCGGCCAGGTGAATGATTTTTTTCTCTGAGGAATAGTGGCTATCGTGCAATTCAGCGGGTAACTCCGCTAAAGTTTTCGCGGCTAGCTCGCGAGCTTTGAATTAGCCAAATACTATGTAATGCAAAAGTTAAAGGACTCGATTCAAATGACACAGAAAACTACAGCATAATATTACAAGACATGAAAACATACTTAACACACAGAATGAATCACAATATGTATTTCAGCATAAATACATTAATACACCAATGAAGGAGCCATACAGTCAAAAATGCGTTACGCTACGTTACATAAATTTAATTTCATTCCCTAAAGATGATTTGTCAACCGATACAGTGATCCGTCAGTCAAAAAACATCAAGTTACCATCAACTAAGGTCATATTTTTCATTCTTCCAGTGACCCAAATCTCAAAAGACTTCAGTTTTCACTTATCCTCTGAATTTAAAGGCCAAGTTTTGGGGCCAAGCATCCCCACTCTCCTCAATGAGGTTTTCGCTCATGTCTCCTCGGATACCATTCTTAGAGACTATCATATGAAAGAGTCATTGCGGTCAATCGCCTCCAACGTTGAGCCAGTTCTCATTTCCCTCCTGTGATTCGTATCTTTATGGCCAACAAATAAATTATTCCAAAGTGGTCGCAGGTCCACTGCACTGATACATCTGCTTAATTCATGGGAAAGTGGCTGATTGAAACTGACCGTTTATATCACTTGCGTAGCAAGGATATCGATTTATCTGGATATTTGTAAGGATTTGACTAGGATAAATTAGTGGGTATCAGCCATCAATGTGCTACCTAATTCCTAACTCAACGTAAGAGGATCAACGAAAGGGAACCGCACGAGGCAGCGAAAGTCTCCGGAAAAAATGCCCTTATTTTATTCCCTTTGATATTAATAATTTGTGCTAGCGGAAATTTCAAATATTAAAAGACGTAAAACTTGGAACATAATTTGTAGAATTATTCCACAGCAGATAAAACAGAGACTGCTTCTTAATACACAGTATTAGGAAATAGCAAGTTTTTTTGCATTCCAGAATGTACAATCATGATTTTCAGGATAACCCTTCTAAGTTGAGAGCATACAGTGTCCACAAGAACGCCATCTAAGGTTTTTCTGGCTAAAGATACCCTAGTTACGCGATAAAAAAAGGCGAAGAAAGCCAAAACCATATCTTGTTAACAGTAGTCAAGGAAAGGAAAAGAACTTGAAAAGCATACCGTTTAGACTTCAATGCAATTAAAGAAGGAATTTAATCGGAGGAAACGGCGGCGATTCTCATCCTAGCCTCGTCGTTTACCTCAGTCGAAAACTCATCCTCCGGACGGGTAATGACCATGGGCTTAAAGGAAGCCCATGTTACAATCTGAACCGGCGGGTCATCAAAATAAAATCACCCATGAAACGCTCCGATGGTTGGGAGATTATTTTTGAAAAGGCCGTTCCGTGAGATCTCCCGCGTGGTGTCTGTCGCTCGTCCAAAAACAAGTCTCCTGCCTCTGTTCCTCTTTTACCGGACGGCGGGGGAAGACTGGAATGTGGTCTCCTGAGAAAAATCCCGCGGCTGCGCTTATCTATGACTGGGAAAACTCGAGGGGAGAGTTAATTGGGGCTACAATAGATTTAGCAGTGTATCTAAATTAATAGAAGAATTATGTTGGGAATCATTTTTAGATAATAGTTTAAAATACTGATTAAACTTCCTGTAGAAATTTAAAAGGGATAAGTCCAATGAACTTACTTATATATCAGGAACCATGTGTATTATGCTATATTTGATCAGATAAGCAACGTTAGTGCAATAGGTTGCCATACTAATATATTTCAAATGTCATTTTTACCGCGTATCGCAAGAGAACGTAAAAGGGTGCATCATCAGAAGTCATTAATCCTCAGATTGGTTTGACGCAGCTCTCCACTTAGTTATTCTATCGGCTAATCTCTTCATATTTACGTAATTCTTCTCTTTCGCATCCCTTATCACTTGTTCCATATATCTTGCAAAAAAAGGGTGCATAGCAAAGGAATATTAGAATTAAAAAATGCCAATAGAAGGTAAAAGGGGGGCTTTTAGAGATATGATGAAATGTTATTATGCATATGTCTGTATGAGGGGAAAATGTCGGAAAAGGTTGGAAGAGGGAGGAAAGAACTCTAGATGACAGGAAGGCAGAGCGAAAGACGTAACATTAGCTTGAATGTATGAAATGTGGATTGGTTATGAAGGAAAGTTTAGGGTGAAGCATACAATTTTACAAGATTAGTACGCAGAATCTATTCACAAACCTACCAACAAAGACAGAATACTTATGATTATGTTAAAAATACCCACACGCAACGATGGCAGAAATTTAAAACCCCACTCAAGTGAATAACCAGAAGTTTTAGATTGTCCAATAAAATATGCACGCCTTTTCCTAGTTCCTTCATAGACATAAAGAAAAAAATAATGTGAAAACCCGTTTTTCTCACTGCCCTACAAATCCCTGATAAAAGGGCTACGCATCTACTATGCATCTTATTTTTCACTATTTATTTTTTCGGCTTAGAGGTCAAATATAATATATTCGGAGCACAACCACATCTCTGAAGCGAGCGAAAACTTAAAAAAAAATATGTATAAAATATTCTTTCGTCACGACACGTCTCCGCCGATTTTTTAAACACCTTTATTTTTTACTTATGGATGCCCAACCTCGGTTCCATTTAGAGGCGTCGCTTGAGTTCGGGATAGGAAGGAGGAAGACGCGAGAGCGTTCGTAAATGCACTTCGGCTTTCAACAGCGACGGCTCGGCATGGGTTGATCGCGCGTGGGAGGGAATATGAAGAGGATTCTGACGCAGCGGAGTGGGTTTTAAACGGTTCACAGAGACAGTCACGAATGAGAAGCACGGATTGAAGAATACGACACCTTGAGGCTTGAGTTCATGTTAGACGTGAGGAGATGGAAAAATACTATAGGTAGATGAAAACAAATATCCTCAGCATCAAGAAGTTTGACTGCTGCAATGCTAAAAACAACCTTTGCCGACGAAAGCCTAGAAGATTATTAGTAGTTAGGTATTACTAAACTTACTGAAATATTCATTTCAGTACCTTAGCACCTTTATTTGAAGTAAACTGGTTCATATGGATGGAGAACTTAAGAAAAATAATACAGCATTGAGTATAAGCATCATATTTCAAATCTCTCCAATTCCAATAGGGAGACCGAGGCAAAGTACCCCGGACTGACTTAAGACCTTGAATAGAATTTCAAAACACACGTTTAAATGTCATAGGTATTACTTTGTAAAAAGTAGTAAAATTGATAGACTACTTCCCTCCTCTATCCTGAGGGGTTTGGACACTAAAAGAGAACAAACCAATTATATACGACGTATTCATACGCATGGTGGGGTGCATGGGTGAAGGGGATCTTTCCAAGCAAGAGAGAATGAAATAAAATGTCTCTTGTCAATCTATAGCCCAAGACGCTGTCACGGAAAATATGACAAATACCGTATCTCAGAATTAAAGCTTCAGTATTAGTATATCAAATCTATGACTATAATAAATAGAAAGAAGAAGATCCAGGAAGCCATGAATATCAAAGCCAATTAAGGAAAATATTATAGTTTTCCAAAGCTTATTTGGACCACCTTAGTAGTCACTCAAAGACACATGATGGTAAGTGAAGTGAATGACAACATAAGTGAATGACAAGAAAACGATAGGCGTATGACAAGAAGACAACAAACGATAAGTGAATGGCAAGAAAATTATCTCGCAAATACACTTTCACTATTATAGGCCAAGTGAATCCAAAGGGAAAGATTCGGTTGCACGCAGTAAAAATCCAATACAATTTTGGTAAACTCTGAAATACACTATTAAGTGGCAAGGCACACACGATTTCAAGATATGACAGATAGCATAAGGTGTTTAAACACACCCAGGTGGTACCTTGCAGAATTCTGCGTTGATGCAAATCACCATTGTTTCGTCCAATGATTGTCAGATAGCCAGTGCTTGACTTGAAGGCAAGGAGGACATACCACAACCACAAACTCTCTACGATCCAATATCACTCTGCTATCGGAGGCATTGTTCGTCTCACGTGCAATGGGTAAAAATGACACTTGGAGATGCGCGTGCCGGCCTGAAGCGAAGGACTTGGGAACAGAGAAACGCTTGCAACGAGGAGTCACGGATGCACGCGGGGCTGCACCGACACGTCCTTCTTCCCCACTGGAATGGTTAAGTGACTGAGCCTGCGATTTTCTCGGATTAGGGCGACTTTAGCGATCGCGGAAGAGAATCGAGAGTCCCCACACTCGGGGGCAGAGTCAAGAATTGAGGGAAGTGCAAGTTTCCACGAGAGACATCAGTGCATAGCTCATGACACCGTTCTTCAGATATGCTGCCAGTGTATGGGATCCCTACGAAATCGGTCTAAATAATGAACTTGAACGTGTGCAGCGAAGATCGGCAAGATTTGTAAAGGTAAGATTTGTACGATAGCCTTATTAGCGTAACCAGTACGATAGCCTTATTAGCGTAACCAGTCTATTAAATGAATTAAATTGGGAATCATTGTCAGATCACAGGTTGAAATTTAGACTTAATCTCTTAAATAAATTTCAAGACAATATCTACAGTGATGATGTTAAAAATATTTTGCGAACCCCAACTTACTATGGTAGACTGGACCATAATCACAAAATTAGAGAAATTGATTGCCGAACTGACAGATTCAAAATGTCCTTTTTTCCTCGTACTATTAGGGATATGAATAACGGTAAATATATCCAGTACGAGTGTAGCAATGGATAACATTGGTAGCTGCATGTTGGTATAAGGACTTGAAGCTAACCCAGCTAACAGCATGTTTTTGTATTTTTGCTTTGCTATTTTTATCTTTTTTTAAATAGTGAAGTATAGAGCAGTATATAAATACTAATCCTTTTTTATGCATGATATGTAGTGCATGTTTGGTGAAATTTCACCCCCTGCCACACACATTTATGGTGGTTTGCAGGGCATGATGTAGATGTTCAGAGGAGTCAGTCGGGAAAAAAATTTCACCTCTGTGAAGTTATAAAAACGACTTTTAGGTGACGCATTTTCTCGCATTGCTGACATATCAACAGCAGGAACCAGCAAAAGCTTTATGATTTGATTCTCTTTAGGATCAGGAAGAGGGCAGATAGGAAACAAGAATCAATATAAAACTTTTTAGCCAACTAAAACACGCGAGTGACAAAATGATTGAATCGGTACCGAAATTTAATGCTGGAGAATTAACAAACGACATTTCCCACGACTAAAAATGGGAAATAAACACCAGATGTAAGTTTTTAACAGTACCACATCTATTTCTTTGAATGAACACATACTTTCCGCTGCCGAATTGAAAACTTTTTTTGGATAATTACAAAGGATAAAGTTTTCAATAAAAAGGAAAACTTTCACAACAATAGAGAGAGAATTTTGAATATCGTGAGATGGGATAAAAGAAAATCTGAAGTGAGAAAAGGTAAAACAGAGGATGAAAAACTGTAGTTGATGTATGCGCCCGATATCTTTTGTTACTTAATCCATATTGCAGGAAATGATTATATAATACTTATCAAAGCAGTTGCTTCAACAGTTAGTTATTCAATGCAACTAGTTTCACCCGAAGATGCTATAATCTAGCAATTATATCCATGATAAATAACTACTACTACAGAACTTGATAGGTAGCATTTAGCCACCTACTAGGTAGGTGGTCACCTACTTGATAGGTAGCATTTAGCCAGCTTTTTTTTACCGACAGTAATTTTAAGAAAGACCCGGATAGTTTTATGTTAATAAGCTTCAAATTCATCCTTTAGACATCAGTGAAATGTTATTCCCCTATTTAGGAATTAAACAGTATGAAGGGTTTTTTGAAGGAAATAGAACAATAAAAATGAATTACAAAGTTCAGAGAATTACAAAACAACATGCTTCAGCAGTTAATTCCCCAGAATGAATAAAGAAATGACGGGAAAAACAAATTTCTGTATGGAACATTATGGCTTTACAGCCATGAGAAACTTTGGCAGTGAGTTAAAAAGGCCAATTCATTCCAACCAGGAAATGCTCATATAGTTCTTCAGATTCACTAAATATGATAACAGGGAAAGACATGGGAGCAATGAACTTATCCGACGACGAATTATTATTGCCGAGTGAAGAAACAAGAGATTGTATTGCAGTGGATAAACGTTCCAAAGCATTTGATTTCTATTCACTAGAACGACCTGCCAACTCTTGAACTGAATTTTCAAAAAAGGCAAACTAAGTTATTATGATTAAAACTGCACTTCCGCCTTAGGGTAAGCGAAACAAACCGTGGACCTCAGTTTTTACGGGTTAAACAACGACGGGATGTCATTTTGAATGGGTACAGCTGAGGGCAGCAACGAGTTCTTAATTTTCATCCGCTCATTTTCTAAGGCAATGCACCAGACGTGAAAGGCCCCATAATGTGCCGAGTTTGTTGAAACGCTTGCTTAACCCCAGTATAATTCTCGAAATAAAACCACTTAGAACTGATGAAGTTGGACCCCGAGCCATAAAACTTATGAGACACTTAAGAGACTGAAGAGAAAAAGTTTAGGAGTGAGAGAATGTCCCTCAATTTGGCTGCTTTGTTAAGTAAAAGCTATGAACTATTCATTATGGGACAACCTAACAGAGCTCTTTGTATGTTGCTCAGCTGAATAGACGATTCTCCGACTAGTCATATCCCGATATACACGAAACGACTGAATTGAATGTTATTTTAAGTCTACCTTAGCATGTCATGTTATTAAATTTCATACTTGAAAACTCTGTGTTACGGTTAATTTTACTGAAAACATGTGACATATTGGATTTCAAACAAGTTTTACACACAACGTAAGTTACATAATAAAGGTCTCAAAGAATGGGTAGGCATATGTCGCACCTCCTAGCATAGATTGTTGTGGCTTTGTAAATAGTTCTACACTCTACTCTTTGGAACCAAGTCCACTGTTTCATATGTATAAGTTGCATTAAACACCGTGGTGGATGAATGTAGTTATAATAATTGTTAATAAGTTAGATAATTGCTTCGTAAGTCCTTATCATGCAAGACTGGTGATTACTCAATATCCACTAATTCTGTGTAATAGCCAGCGAGCCACCGCGAGGGTGTGTGGCAGGGGGTGAAGATCACCAAATATGTACAATTTACACGCAAGTAAAAGCTACCAAGACATACTTGCGGGCAACTGCCATGCTACCATGCAGCTAAGGGCCACCACTACAGACTTCTGTACCTATATTTCACCGACCTATCCCTTTGCTATGCTGACTATATTGTTCTGTAATTGCACGCGGGAAACAATTGTACGTTAGCTCATTTTAAATCTATTTGAGTGACAATATAACTCTCTACTCCTATTTATCTGGTTAAATCTAGCATGAGACACTTTAGTTGCTTGTTTGCATGTTAGTGGTGCATGCTTGGTGATCTTCACCCCCTGCCACACACCCTCGCGGTGGCTTGCAGGGTATCGTGTAGATGTAGATTGATGTAGATGTAGCATAATACGCAGGGGTTTTTAATATTTATTTAACATATTCAGTCAATCTATCCGTTTGTAATTTCTGCAAGAGATTTAACCTTATACGATCTGGTGATGATGAAATAATATAATGGTGAAATTTTGTCAGAGTAGTCTGTAGTGGTAGCCATTAGTTGCATGGTAGCTCTTATTTGCATGCAAATAAGGCATGTTTCGTGATCTTCACCCCCTGCTACATACCCTCGTAGTGGCTCACAGGGTATGATGCAGATAAAGGAGTTGGTGCTAAGGTCCAGGCATGATATGGCCGATGACGGGTGATACATGGGACTATGGCACATGACTTGGTCATGGCCGAGTGGGTTAAGGTATCGTAACAGTTTCTTCAACGGGCGTTTGGTTCCCACACTGACCAATTTTTTTCCAGTCTATTGAATGAATTAAATTGGGAATCATTGTCAGATCTCTTAAACAAATTCCAAGACCATATTTTCAGTGATGATGCTAAAAATATTTTGCGAACCCCAACTTACTATGGTAGACTGGACCATTATCACAAAATTAGAGAAACTGATTGCCGAACTGACAGATTCAAAATGTCCTTTTTTCCTCGTACTATTAGGGATATGAATAACGGTAAATATACCCAGTACGAGTGCAGCAACGGATAACATTGGTAGCTGCATGTTGGTATAAGGACTTGAAGCTAATCCTTTATTAATCCTAATAAATACTAATCCTTTTTTATGCATGATATTTAGTGCATGTTTGGTGAGAATTCACCCCCTGCCACACACTTTTATGGTCGATTGCAGGGTATTATGTAGATGATATACACATTTGCAACATTGACGTTGAGACATGGGTGAAGGCGGAAGGTAGCCAAATGAAGCGAGCATCGCCGGTTCAAGTGAAGTGGCCAGCACTGAGTCTCGGAGCGGTAGTCTCGGACGGAAAGAAAGAGAGAGAGAGAGAGCTTTCATCTGGGAGGGGGGGGGGGGGGGGGACGGCGTGCCTGGCCGCCGCGTGGCGTCGCATTCCGTGCGTGGGAAGAGAGAGCACGGCCGGGAACGTGACTGGGACGGCGGGGGAGGACCCATCACGCGTGCCACGCGGAGGAATCGTCGCCTATTTCATCCCCACCTGGCTGCTCGTGCATTTAGCCATGGCACTGTCAAGCCGCATGCAACAAATACACCGATTTTCATGAATTTAGCTTATCATTACCTAAGCTCCCAATATATCATTACCTGAGTAAACTTAACTTCATGTTCGCAGTCCATGGTTGGTGATTAACTCACCCCCTGCACCCTTGAGGTGGCCTGCCGGGTAGTCATCAGCTGTATCTGAAAACCAAGTTTGCTTCGCAAAGCATTCTTCGTGATGACGTATTTCTGACGTACAATGAAGCAAGCTTGGGAAAAAATACTTCATATTCGGACAGTCTACGGTAAGGAGCGACGTTAAGCAGTAGTGGCAACATAAAAAAAACCACTAGGTATAGTGAAACACGATAGAGGGCAACATCTATCAAATGTTTAGATCGGAAGAAAAAGAGCGATTATATGTACATTAACCTTTTCATTGATATGTATACATATTAATAATTATGCAAATGTAATATACGAAGTAAAAAAATAGACACTACACACATTTACAAGTAGCCAACGGCTCCGCCATCTTTTGTTAATCTCGTCAACAATTCTTCGAAGCCTACATGGAAGCGTGCTTCTGTGCTTTGGATTCGTAGCATTCTTCCCCCAGAGTGCTTCGCGCTCGGACATACTTCGGGTGTTTCCGACGGTACCCCCCTCCCTTGCAAGTAAGCATTGTAGTATGCTTAGCGCTAGAAGCACACGTTTCGGACAGGGCTAGTATATATAGACGTCGAATGATGTTTAGTCAGGGCCCTATAATGCCCCAAGTGTTAAGAATTTCCTATGATCGTGGAGGACACAAAAATAAACCTTGTCCTATCATCACAAAGCTAAGAAAATCCTGGGTATTATATTTCCGAAACCTAATGTTGAAGCCTACAAACACTTTTATAATTATAAAGCACTAAAAGTTTTTATGTACCTACCTCAAGAATTATACTTATGTAACAACCAAGTGATGTTTAAAAAGAATCTGAGTAATTGGTTATTTTTACAAAAAAATATAGAAATATATTTCAGAACTTTAGCTTATGCCTCCTCAATTTAACATGTTCATTGCTCAAATTTTCCATGTATTTATGTATATTCGATGTAGTTATGTAAATAAAGTTTAGTAAATTTGCTCTATTTATGTTGTATTATATTTATTGATTTTGGAATGTACTGTGAAATATGTACCTGGATTAAGTGCAACACATAAGGGATAAGAAGATTTTTTTACATTTAAGGACAATTTAAATATACAAGGATACAATTTCTGTTTAGCTGTATAGCCCTTAGTATTTCATTTTCTTAATTCCTCTAGTAACCGCCGCAAAACGCCATAATCAAGGAATGGCAACCCCAACAAAGGAAGTTTCCTACAGGGGTGCCTAATTTCACTCTCTTTTTATGTTTATTTGATTATTTTTTTATCTATTTTGAGTGAAAGAAATATTAATTATTATTATTTTGACCTGCTCGCCCCCAGCTGCCAATTGACCACAGGTCCGTTGTGTGCGCTTTGTTTTTAAGCTTGAACTGTCATTTCTACTGTTAAAAATTCATATGCTTCATCATTTTTTTTAAGGTCCCAGACTCCCCCGACTGCCCAAGCTCTCGGTCAATCGGACAGGGCTAAGACACCCACCCCTTCGTTTCGAAAGGCGTATTTGCTTCTTCTGCACGACGAAGACACCCTCGCTACGCACAACCCCCTGAACGCTCATTTGATGAAGGGAGATTTGAGCAGTTTAACGAGCCTAATGCTGCAACTAACGTACTACCAATTCAATGCATGTGCAGGTTTATCGATTAAGTCTGTTATTCCAGGAGCATAATATATACAAAGCTTAATATTTAGGCTGAACCTTTCAGGTAAATTTAAAGGTGATCTGTTTGCTGATGATGCTGAAAATATATTGAGTACATTTGGGCTACGCTGGTTTCAACTATAGGAAAGGGATTAAAGAGATGTC
This sequence comes from Platycnemis pennipes, assembly GCA_933228895.1. NCBI lineage: Eukaryota > Metazoa > Arthropoda > Insecta > Odonata > Platycnemididae > Platycnemis > Platycnemis pennipes. The sequence continues at coordinate 116,572,139 of OW121854.1, read as the reverse complement.
CAACGTATACAATTAAAATTCTAATTCTTTACACGAGCAATATGAGTTCATAATGGGTTATATATGAACTGAATATGCAGATGAAGCACAAGAAATGTACACTACGAAATACTCTAGCCATATCTTTATAGCTAACGTTTCACGTATCTCGTAACTGCATGCCTACTATTTTCCTCGGTGTGGCAGCACTGTGAGAAGGTTGCATGTAAGAAGTACATGCATAGAGTAGTACCCTTTGCATGACTGCATGATAGTCCATACATGGTAAAGATTCACACCCTGGCACACACCTTTAAGGTGGCTAGCAGGGTACATACTATGTAGATGTAGATGAAATGTAAACTTATTCTGATTGATAATGCATGCGTGGCGGAGGCTCACCCCATGACACATGCTCCTGCGGTGGCCTGCGAAGGTATTATTGAGGATTAGACGTAGATTAATATGTTCTTAAGAGCACTAACTATTTTTAAATGTACTCTTGCATTGTCAATCGGAATTATAAAGAACATTCACACGCATATGGATGAAATGATTTTTAAGTTTAAGAATTTAAGTTAAGAGTTTAAGAATCACCCAACCAATTGATAATTATTCAATTACTACGATGATGCGTACCATTTAGCTGCACATGGCTGGTGGATGGATATGAATAGCAAATGTCTCTAATGAACCCATTAGTGCTTGTGCGTAGTGCGCATTTGGTGGTTGTTCACTCCCCTCCACTCACCACCGAGAGAGGCTTCAAAAAGACAGATTCGTATGAGATATTCATGCGAGGTACATGGAGGAAAAAGTACCGGATCAATATACCGGTCATCATAGCAGTGACAAGTGATGATGTTCATTTGTGTCCATCTAAACTTACTTTAACCGAAAGAGTACTAATAACAAACGACATGAACGGTACTCATATACATGTCCCACGCCACTTCAAACTATCATTGTTTTATCAGTAGTTTATTGTCTTCAATACGCAAATGTGCCATTCACTTCACACCCCTGAAGAGAGGCAGCGAAATCTTAAAAACCTCTCACAAAGATATTGCCCTCACATCATTACAACTCAAACACTATGCCACGAGATGTTGACAGGTCCCATCAAGCGGTGGAAGGATTTTTTTGCCATTCGCAAATTGAAGGGAATGGCCCACGCAGGAACAGAGCGGAACTCGTCTGATGACCAATTAGATAACGGGCCTTACTCCAGGAGTGCTTTATATTCGTCGTGGTTCTCGTCCAAATGGGAGGAAGGCGATGGATGGAAAGAATAATGGAATGCCCAGCGGGGAAGAGGAGAAAGTCGAAGACTATCTATTTATGACCGCGGACAAAACAATCAGGTGGAATGGCACGCGAGTGGTGACCACCGCGAAGTGGATAAGCATTCGATGTTTCGGTGTTAAAGGCACTAACGACATGTTGACGGGCGTTTCGACGTAATGGACTAGGACTCGGGAACGAAAACCGCACCAAGATTAATTTGGACAGATAGCTGCGTCCAAATAAATTTCGAGATGCCGAACCCGCTCCGCTGTCACAGACGCTCCCTTTTTATTGTTGTGAGCTGCTCGCGAGCCATTGTCTCACGATGAAGCGTCACGGAGAAATTTTAATAGGCGCGGTGGACGTCACGGGGAAAAAAAGCGATTACAAAGACGGATGGTTCCCATTTTGTTGCATGGGGAGGTGGAGAGGGAGAGAGAGAAATAAGACTGAGATAGAGAAACGAAATGATTTCGTGCGGCGAAGGGCGTCGTGCTTCGCCTAGGCGTGAAAGCAGCTTTGTTGTTCTGGCGAGACGAATCCAAAACTATCACCGTTACCCCTTTCGGCCACGCCTCAAACGAATCCGTTATCGCGTTTTTTTAGTAGATAAGCATCGGAATGGTTCTGAGAACCTCGGAAGAGTTGAACTATTCCTATGGGCGACCAAGAAAAGACGTGCAGGCATTGTCAATTTGAAACCTTTCTCCAGAAGTCTATGGTGTGCCATTTGCTCTTTTTCATCTCAATTTTCCCTTCGCTCTTTATAAGCACCTTTCATAACTCAGCAATTTAATAACAGAGACGGAAAAGTTTTGTGAATAATATCCAGGAACTATAAAAAATAATGTTCACTGTCATGCACAAATATTGAAGTTAGCAATCATAGTTTGACGAACTCCTAATCTAATTAGGTACCATTCAAGCTAGCACTCATTATTTCAATTCAATATTATATCAATTATTTCAAGTTTCTTTAGACATAAGTGACAGCAGAACAGTTGCAACACCATTTCACCAGTAGGCTTATAAAATCCGATTGAGGGGTGACGAGTGCTCGGTTTGGCAAGCAGTCACTTATTCGTCCAAGCCAAAATAGAAGGTCATGAGTGATATTGCGGGCGAATTGTGGCCGACACAAGACCCACACTGACCGTCAGTTCGGTAACTAAGGCGCAAGTTTTACCAAATCTCCCTCAGAGTCATGAGAAGGCCAAATTTAAGCCAAATTATCTTAGTTTTGAGTGGTGTATGAGGCGATTCAACATTATAAACCATTTTCCTTTTTAAATATTCTCGTGCTATCTTGAGGATCCGAGAATGAGAAAATCGTGGGGAAATACGTGCACCTATAGTAACGAATACTATCTTCGTATCCCAAGAGATCAGATTAGAAACAAGGCAGGACAATTTTCAGTCTGGTCGGTCTAGTCAAAGATTCAAAGTGCGGTCCTGTGGAAAACTCTAAGTACATTGCACCACTCAATGGAAATTTAGGATGAAAAAGCCATCAATACATTTCGTTTATATTGAGATTTTTTGTAGTTGCGTCCCCAGGTTCCTCTGAATCTCTCCCAAAAGTCCTTCCTACAGCCAAGCAGTTTTTCTCAAAGGTGATATGCGGTTTCAAGTGACATACATAATTAACATATACATCTAAGTAATACCCTGCAAGCCACCGCAAGGGTGTTTGGCATGGAATGAATAAAGACCAATACAACAACTAAAGATTTAAATACCAAATAAATAGGTCTAACCTTTTTTCCATTCCTAACAATGTTTAAACACCTTTTCGCCATCATAAAGGGTCACTCTGTGATTAGTTACATAGTTATGCGTACTTGGTAGGGTCTTATTATAAATCTAAAGTACATAGATATCACAAGTATCACAAGATATCACAAGTATTAAGTATCATAGATAAGTACAAGTTTTATTTATTAAAATGCCCTTTCTCTAAGTAAGGCCCGAAGGAGTTGAGAACATTATTTACCGAAGTCGACATACTGACGTGTTTGCGATAAGAAGTTGATAATGCAATACTCAATTCTACACATTGTACAGCCCTATAGAGAAAAGACTGAGGGCGCAAAGAGTTTGTAGATGAGCAGAATTCTCTTACGCAACCCGTCAATGCTGAATTGATATTTTCAAGTTTTTCAGCACGTTCCACAAGATACTCGTATTTAGCCAAATTCCCCCTCTTCTCCAGGGGATATTCTCCTCTCCCACAAGGACTTAGCCGACGGTGGCTGTATTTCTGCTGTGCATTACAGCAGTAGTCCACAAACAAAAGAAGGCGTCGCTTTTTCGTCCCTCGCGCTCGTTGGCGCTGACGCTCTTGAATTTCGGCTCCAAATGGCAAAGGTAACCTCCAAACTGACGACGCTGGGGTTCACGACGGAGTCCCTCCCACCGACTTGACCTGGGGTTCATAAAAATGAGTAGTAGCATCTCTGGGCACGTGTTGATAACCGTGACTCCTCCGGAGGAGAGATTTTTCTGTTGGCGTGGCATTTGAGTCAGGTCGTGGTTCTCGCATGAAACGTGATGTGGAAGATGCAGGGCAAAAACACTCTTCTCAGGCACCTCATGTGGAAGAGCATTGGTTCTGACGAAGGAAGAGGAACCAAAGTACATGAAAGGGTGTGTACGGATGGCAGAACTTAAGCGCATGAAACATTTTTATGAGAACCAAATTACACAAAAATATAATTCTCTACATCTAATTTGATACAATCAATCTAATACACCATCAAAAGTAATCTAAGGCACCATTCAATAATTTCCTTCCCAGCCAATCTCCCATTTATACTTTTACACAATGCTTTGAATACGAGAAATGTTGGAGTCAAAACGTAAATTTGTGAACGAGTAATACGGCTAATATCGATCGATATCTTACCGCTTTAATACACCAACAAACATAGCAGTTTCAGTAGTGGTTTTCGAATTTTTAATGGTACTGGAATAAAATATTCCTCAGTGCCAATGTTTAACATTCTCCCAAGAGTGAGATAGGATACTAAAATGCAGGTCCTTGCTGATTGCTCCCCATACTATACATAAGCATAAAGGTGTCTAACATTTATTAACAGACAACCGAAGTTAACGACCTTTAAGTTTGATAAACGCAACGGTGGAAATAAACATTGTTAAAATATGTTTTAACGTATGGCTAACTTGAGGTAATTTTTTGACCACTCGTGGATAGGGGAAGGTGGAAATGAAATAATAAAAATAAGAGTAAAAACAATATATTTCTATTGCATTATAAAATTTTGTTTCATTTTTGACATTAAGTTAATAAATTTAATCCAAGAATGTAGAGAGAAAGAAATATGCGAAAAAATCATCATGAGAAAGGCTGTACAGGTAGAATTTTGAAGTTGGTACATCGAAACCTAAATTAACCGTTATAACACTAATTCCTTGCAAATAATTTGACCCAACACATATTATTGGATTTAATAATATTAAATATAATGAAAAAAATTGAAAGTAAGCCAGATTTGTGGGCAAAACAGTGAAAAGAGAACATATTTCATTTTTAAGCTCACTGCACAAATATAATATTAGAGGGCAATTATACTTCCCCGGATAGAACCTGAGAAAAATTTTTACCATAGTAAAATATGGTGCTGATGTTTTTGATACGGGAAAATAAATATTTTTGAAAAAATACTCATCTCCATCAAGCGAGAGCGTAATTGAAGGTATCTCTGAAGGAATGGCAGAATCGCCTTATAGGATTCAACTGTGCGAGCCGACAGAACACGTGAATGATAAAATATGAACAGGTAAGTTAGAAAGGGAAGTGCGTGTTAGCGAAATGAGAAAGGGGTCATCATGGTTCATAGACTCACGAGAAATGTAGGAAAACACTCGCAGCAAACGAATTCAGCAGATTCTGCTAACTCACACCTCGCTCATCGCGAAGCTGATTAAAACCAAACGCCCAAGGGACTTTAGCTTACAGCGCAGAAACAAGTTTTCGACGGAAATTTTGCAGCGAGAGAGTTATGCGAAGAGAAACATACATTCCTGTTCCTAGTGCCTGGGAGGTTTCCCGCGCCAACTGCAACTCAGCTGTTTTTTCCTATACATAAACGCTCATGCAGTCACTTCAACAGGCTGGCGAGACGGTGACGGTTGAATCACACTGCTTGATGACCCAGCAGTAAGTACGAAGCCGAATACGTTGCCATTTAATCAACACGAACGAACTTCTGTACAGCATGTGAATCTAATTTGCTAGAATATCTTATGACAATCAGAGAAGCCTTTAACCAATTCTAAATTGCAAACTAATGCCGTTTCGATATCAGATGTGATTTATATCAGTAACACATAAAGATGGGTTTGCTATAGAAACTCCAGTCTACTTGATAATCAAATAACAAATGGGTTTCCAACATTCATTGATTGAGGGCATTTATACAGAGATAGCAGAAGTAAAATAGCATTTGATGGTACTTCACAGCTGAAAGCGTTTTGCGTCACTCATATATTCATTTTTAGCTATTAATAAGAGTGAAGCGTCCAATCGGTAACCTATTACACAAAATTTGGCTAAATAAAATAGCTATTCTTCTATACACAAACAGATCTGTCAACTATAGGAGGTTCAAATGTGTTTTTAAAAAATCCTTTAAAGTGTTTCCATTTAAAGCTAAAAAAAATTGGCTTACGTAGCTACTTTGTCATCAAGGTCTTGTCCTAAGTTTCCCAATCTATTTAGTCTCTCGTGCATCAATTTTTTTTCACATTATCTTGAAGAAATACATTGAATTTCAATCACGTTTTATGACGAAAGGTATTCCACACCATTTTAGAAAAAAGTTCACGCTAACGACAGTTAATGACGGACTTCGACAAGTGATTAGTTGATTGTTTCCTGCAGGTAAGTATAGGTTTTGATGAAGTATCCCAGCTCAACTTTGCATTTCATTAATATACCAGCTCCATCACTAGCTTATTTCGCCCTTGAAATGGCTAATCTCCGAGCCCTCTTCACGTTATTCATTATGACCTTTTTCTATCCCCATTGTCCTTGGTTATCCAGCACTATACTAACAATAGCTGGCAACCTAAAACATTCCATTGTCCTTAAGTAACTGTTCCATTAATTTAATTTGCCTTCCCCTAATTTCTGACAGTAATATTCTTTAATCCTCAACTATCCTCAGCACTACTTTATTTTTCCCCCTTTTCGTCCATTGCACTTTCTTCATTCTCCTCCACACCCACAGTTTTAAGGTTTCTTATCTTTTTTCGTCATCCTCCCCTAATGTCCAGGACTCAGATCCATACAAAACCTCGCACCAAATTTAGCTCTTCACTAGCATTCTCTTTACAGCCATGTTTAAAGGTTTCATTGTAAGCTCTCTTCTACTGATAAATGCGTGCAATTCGTCTTCCAGCATCACTACGCCCGCGTTTTTCTAATACGCTACCGTGGAAACAAAACTGTCACTCCTGTTCTAACCGATGCCCAGCTGCTCACATATTCAATTTAAACGTTTCGAAAAAAGAATTCAGTTAACAACGTCAGGGAAGATAAGTTTTTATGGCTCACCAAAGACAGCGAAATGTTATCTCTTATCAAATTGCCTTTCATAGGAAATGTACATAATTCCTGATTAAGAGGAAACGGTGCTACATATAAATAATGAAGATTAAATTGATAGACAGAGTGATTATTGAAGAAGTTATAAGGTGAGTGGGGGAATATAAGGTCTATTGAAATTTTTAAACTAAAAATATACCACCAGTGGTCATATCGTGAGGCATGATGGTCTAATGAACATAAGCGTTGAGGAAAATGGAGCCGAAGTAAAGGAAAGAATGGAAAAACCTCGTATCATACTCAGTGAGAGATGAGAGAAGGATCCAAAAGAGAAGCATCGAGTCAAAGTGAAGTGGTTAAGTGATTAAGGAATTGGGTGGAGGAGAGCTCAGCTCTTCCAAACAAATCATCTCACCGATGATCAAGAACCTGAATGAGTATTAATACATATACGTGAATTACTTCCTACACAGCCTTTCCTCACACATAACACACTCTTTCATCTAAAGTATTTTCTTCTTCACGACTTTGAATTTGATGCCTCCTTTAAGCGCCCGATATCCTTATTCGTGAACTCCGTCGAACCCGTTTAAACTCCCATCATTCTACTACTCAATTGTATGATGCGAATCCCTCTTTCTACAGGCCCAAAGCAGTTAATATTCTATTCTTCATTTCCTACAGTATATTGCACGTTGCATTTCTTCCTCGCCAAGCCTTCAAAACAATTTCCTACATGTCCATTCCTCATAACAAAATCTATCAAATAATATTTGTACATAGTACAGTTACTGATGAAGGTATATCCTTATCATCAGGGAGATAAAATTGAACCATTTCATTTGAATACAGACGATTCATAATGAAAGTGTACTGTAACAGCATATTCATTTATTTCTGAAAATTTTAGTTCACATATTATACTGTATACTGTGATTGGGAGCGTGCGAGATGTTTTAAATTGTCTTTGTATAATTCGGTACAAATATGATGACAGAGATGAGAGAGAATGGTTCTCAGACAAAGTGTCTCTCTCTAAAGAAGCTCTATTAAATTACATTCAATTCTTCTTGAATTCAATTGGTAATGAATTATTGTAAGCCTTTAAGCTGTTTATGTCGTATGAGTCCCTCAGTTTATTCTTTCAATGATGCAATGAGCCAATATTGTAATGAATCCGTGCTATAGTTTGCAGAAAAATATTTTCATAGGAGTTTTTGTCTCGGTAAAATCAGAGGTACCTGTTCTTAACCGTACATAAATTCCGACCCTTATCCTTATTATGATTTGCATGGAGCGATAATCAAAGTGATTCTTGTGTTACGAAATGAAATAAACCTTGTGGTATTACACACTCTTTTCAATGACCACAATTGGTTTCAGCGTTTTTGTGTTCCTCTCAACAGAAGTATGATTGTGGCGGATTCTAATATATACCCTCTCAAACAAACAGGAAAGTGAATGGTGAGGCGAAGAAGTTCAAGTGTTGGATTAGAGTGATATGAAAGCGAGTTTTGGATAGAGAGAGGTGCATGGTAGAGAAACGTCTGATTGGTGAGCGTACATTTAGCATTTTTTGCACCAAATCCTGGGCAAATGTCAAAATTTGAAATTTTCCAGGGAGTCAAATTTTGCACCCTAACAACAAACGTGCAATATCACACTATTTTTTTTCATTTACGTTGGGAAAATGCTGAGAAATACAACAACAGGAAAATGCAATGCACTCATGTAATAACCATGCCTTTATAAGGGAGACTAGCCAGGACAGAATTGGCATTCTAAGGTTGCTTACAAACTCTCGCAACGGGACTTCTTGTGGGGCGAAACGAAAAGTCGAGCTCCTCCTTGCGAGTTCTTTCGTTGCTTGGCGCTATCGCGTGATGATCGCCGCGTGCGGGGAAGGCGGGCGGAGTTTGGGAAGTCACGGAGAGGCACGCGTGAGCAACAGTTACCGAGGCGCCGTCACCGCCAAACCGGGAGGCACGGTGCACGAAAAAGGCCCGTGCAGGCCGCCGGAGGTAGGGGCGCCGCGCGCATAAATTGTGCTGCGGTGTTCGTCGGCAGCCCATTCTTAGGCCCCTCGCTTATCTCAGCAGAATCACTAAACCGGCGCAGAATATACTCAGCTATTCTATAGGCTATGCAAGCCGGAGCGCTAAGGAATTAAAGCGGGCGATTCTTAATGCAGGCAATTAAGGGCAGCAGGATTAGGTTTTAAGTCGTTTCGATAGCCATCACAATAATTTAGTCAACTTTAACTTAAATCTTAACACACAGAAAAATTCCATTGCAAAAACCAAACCCGGAGACGAATCCATGCGTCGACCTGAATACCACCACCTTTGGTCCACGGATTTGATATACCTCCGCGTCTTTCTTGCTATCTATTGTTCGAACTTCAAAAGCCTAAGAATTTTAGCAAAGCAAGTGATAGATTCCATGATTGAGATGACTTTTTAACAATATGCTGATCAAAAACCTTAATTATTTTTCACCGCGATCCATCGGCGTTTAATGAGATCCTGCAAAAATATGAATATCGACAAAGGAATAAAAATGTCGAGCGCACAGAAAGAGAGCATAAATTAACAAACTCACTACCAGAATAGGTAGCTCAGTTTCAAGTGCATGACCATAGTCTAGCCGACTATGGTCATGCCATAATCTATGCCATGACATGCCATAGCAACTGGTGCATGCGTAACTAGCACCTTTGTCATGATTAACTTTTATTATGTGCCTTAGTGTTTGTACTTGGATGATGTTGATGTAACGCACGAATGGTGATAATTAACACTCTGCCACACTCCTTAAGCTCGCAGGGTACTCTCTCCATGTAGAGCACACACTCCTTGTTGATAAACTCAGAACACGGAAGAGGCCTTGAGGAAAGCTAACCACAATTCATGGTCCAAGAGCCCCATTGTCTTAAAGCTTCTCGTTTCCGGGCCAAGTGCCATAAAATTAGGAATTACTGGCTGGAATTAGAATGTAAAGGAAGAAAGATTCAGAAAACGGTGAATTAATAGCCAAGATTGGGGCGAATCACAAAATGTTATTCAAATAGGTTACAGCTTTTTCATGATAAAAACCTTACACGGTACTATTCAAACTATAAAGAAATATGCACTATTATGAAGTTCCAAAGTATTTTAATGAATGCGGTGGAAATATAATAATACGATGATGTAAGATTTGGTGGAAAAAATGATTATCTCAAGAAAGAGGAATGATCGGCAAGAACTCGAGCAGATATGGAACAGATAGTTCGTGCATTGAGCGATCCATCAACCTTTCTTGGGTGATAATTATTTAATTGCACGAGTTTATTGAGTGCAAAACTAAATCTATTCTCGAAATAAGAAGTGTTGTGCCATTTTGTTCCTTCATAGGTATGTGCGGTGACTGTGGCGATTAATCATTCCCGACACCTATAGAGGCCAGCATGGTACTCCGTAGTTATGGATGAAACCAAAACGATAGAATCATACTGTTCACGTTCAGCCGGTCAAGGCAGGTGAAGATGATTTCATATAACCTCCTCTCGCAGCGCGTATTCCATGTTCTTGTTGTTATTTGGGGAGGCAACCGACAACTGAGGCCATTTTCGTCAGATAGGATGGGTGGACAACTGGGTAAATGTAGGCGTTTTAAGGGAGCGAACTGGTGGAGTGATTTAGACCGGAAGGAAAGGGTGGAAATGGAAGGGTGGATAAGAAACCCAGTGACAGCATTACGCTGCCATTAATGAGAGACGCCAAGGAGGCCACAGCTTAACGTCCAGTCCGACAGACGGAGTACTGTACTTAATTTTACTCCAAAAAATACTCAAGTCGGGTCGATATACAAATGAATAATCTGCCAGTGAAGGGATTGAAACCTGGCCAGCGGGATGGGAGGCGAGCACGATAGCTACCGCAACAACCGGATCACCCTACCACATATTCCCTACGAGCATCAGAATAGCAAGCAATAATACTCAAGGAGCACACGTTTGTTTTTGGAAGTGAAAAAGCAGGTAGGGGAGCATTATGGCGAAGCTGTCGCAAAAGTGAAGTTTAGAACGAGCGTCCGCGGTGGACACTGACTCATTCCGATCACGTCCTCCCCGATAATGCGCGCAGACTACACTCAACTCTCTCGGCGCTAACGGCCGCTCGACACGGTGAATATTCCCTCACTCCCCTCAGAATCCCACTCCTCCTCCCGCAGTCCGCACCACCCACAACAAAAGCGCGTGCTGACCGCCCCTCGGCCACGACGACACCCTTAACGCCGCTACGCTCCGCTTTTCCGACCGCGGCGGCGGGGAGGCTCGAGCTACGGCGACGGGACCGCGGGTGGAGGAGGGGGAGGCAGCTACGGCGACGGACACGCCTCAGGGGCATGCTTCCCCCCCTCGCGAGTGGAATCGCCGATGAAGAGAGAGAGATGACAAAGCGTGACTGCTAATGCATGAGCACGCTCTCCCTCCCATTCCACCGCTATCGAAGCCGCTGCCCTGACACAGGGCATTGTGCTCGACCCGTCGATCCGCCGTGCGAAAGGATTTTCCGAAAAGATTACGTTTGTCAGTGGGATACCTGGGGCACGACTGCCAGGGGAGGCGGTGCACGCTTGCGGAGCGGGCCGTGATTCAGCAACCGCATTGTGTTTGTTGTGTTCCAGGGAGAGGGGGGAGGGGAGAAGTGGGACTTCCGTAGCAACGCACTACTTAGCCGCAGTGAATAAAGCCGCACCGGATTCAGAGGAGCCGAACCAATGGGAGTGCATGACCCGACTCGGCTCCCAAGTGCCGATGTCTGCCTTGAGCTGCGTGGAAATTTACTGTTACACTTTTCGGGCAAAATAAACGTGCGGATTGAGAGCGGCAAAGTGACAAAGCATGGAGAAAATACAAAGGGGATCCATCTGAATATAAACGGCTCAAAGGCCATAAAATGCTAATGTAGATCGGTCATTGACCTCTCTAACTATCCTTGCAGAGAAGGAGGTGTGCTGAAGGAAATAATATTTAAGTTTTTGAACGTTTTTGAGATGGTCCTCGGAACGGTGAAGTTTTAGGAGTGACCAAGTGCGTCACGTATGAACTTTGAGTACGCCTCGTGATGATTAACTAGGCGGTAAATGTGAACTGCACCATTCTCTGGAGATACACTAAGGGATAGGACTGGTATGGAGGCTAAAATGCTGACTCCCTATTCCGAGGGCCTTGGTTAGAACCCTGGAAATGGCAGAAATTTTTCAGCAGCATATTGAGTGAGTGTTATTGAGTGTTTTGTGTAGAACATTAAATGTTAGCACTCCGTACGTCTGAAATGAAGTTAAGTTCTTGGAATATTTTGTTACGAGTAGGCTATGCAGACGCCGGGTTACTTTATCCTTTCTTTCTTCCCTAAAGAAATTTCTACACTGTTACAAAATATCCTAAAATGGCGTAAATTTCTTAAGCCGGTTGCAACTTAGTCAACTTATGCCGATGCAAAACGCGTGGCTTGAAACTTCGTAGAGCAAAGACTAATTCCAGGACCGTCCATTATAAAGCGCATATAGAACCATTTCCAGCATATTACAAACGTAGTCAGCATATAAAAGTCGCCGAAAAAATTGATGTATTTTTTTCTGACACTTCTGCGTAGTCAGTGGGCATGCACTTAAAATGTCTATTTCCTGCCCATAGCAACCTCGCATTCAATGAATAATTACAATAACAATGTAATAAATAAGAACGGCGGAGACAACAAGCAACAAAACTTCAAAAGCATTTGGGGAGATTTAACACTGAAACTCTTACGATTCACCAGAATGAAAAACAGTATAATTTTGGACTTAATGCCATTAATTCAAATTTTCTTGAAGTAATATTAGAGACTATCATTTTAATTGTTATTTTCTCGACTAAACTTGGCGCTTCTGAATTCCAGGAAATATTCATAACAAAGATAACATAAATGGTAGCAAACTATATACAATTGCTATTTTTGTAGGTGAAACCATGCACAAGCCGTAGAGAAGGAATTTGTCTACAGAGTAAATATCCACTCACGGGTTATGAAAATTTCGATTTCACGTTCCTGTAATAACTGCCATGTGAACTGCATCAGTTTGTTCCTTTATGCGTCAACGCAGAAGTGTAATTTTCGAAAATTGAGTATATTAGTGCAGGCGTTCATTCATTAGCCAAATGTTTGCCATACTAAATAGGTAGCAGAAGTATAACATTTGTGTTTTACGGTCCTAAAAATCTAAATTATATAAACTACTGACCATAATCATAAATATTACGTGTACATACGTCATCTAGGCTAGAGGCTGTGTCCGAATAAGCGGCCATAGAAATAGTAATGCTAGCACACCACGAAACTCGTCCTAATGGCTGGCGTAATGGTCTTCATCAATACGTGAGTCATTGTATATTATTACATTATAATTAGCATAACACTGCACTCATTCAAATAATGTACCTATTAAAAAAAAAGTAATATGAGATAAAGTAGTTTCTTTATCACCAAATGATATTTAATTCCGATAAAATATGTAGAACTTCAAAACCTGTCATTCTACAATTTGATAGCACGAAGTAAATAAAGAATCTATTCAAAAAACATTAAAAATATATGGTTTCTGAAAACTTTTGAGGAGGTAAAGTCAAGAAAGAAAAAAAATCGGTAGAGAAGACCGCGGAAGGTGATATATTTTCTCTTATCCCCACATAGAATAATAAAATGATTCCAGGACTGAATGCTGTTCAAAGCGATCCACTGTTGCTTAATGAGACAAAAATAGGTGCACGTTTCATATGCATTTTATAACTGACACGTGTCCAGACTTATTCTCCAGCCTTAAAAAATAAAGAAAATCGTTATGGATTTTACGACCCGACAACCCCTTTCTAACTAAGGCGGTCCAAGACTCGCCGGCAAAACGTGCTCAGGGAGAGCCATGCACTTTCTCTTGGCTACCATATCTGAAAGGGACTCCTCCGCTTACACATTGTTTAAAAGTTCTTTACCTTTAGGTGTGCAAATACAATTCATAAAGAAACACTATCCCCCCTGTGCGTAAATTATTCTGTTGCTATGAAGCCCATCATTAGATAAATAGGCACTCACATTAGCAACATACGAGCTAGGAAAACTGAAACTCTCTCTGAGAAATATTACTATCCTTCAAAAATAATTTTAACCTAGTTAAATAAGTAGTTTGAAGCACGTAAATATAATATTCAGGTCAGAAGCTCTCGGACTCAACTGGCAAACTTTCTTCTGGTAAGCGATTATAATTTCCTTATAATGCCGAAAGCACCGCCTCTCTTTTTCGAGCAACATGGATTTTCTTTTTCTCTGACAGGGATAAAATGTCAAAAGAGAGAAAAAATTATAAATTTACTGCTTATCATTCTTACTTCTTCCCAATGCACCATGAACTATCGCTCTTTTCTATATGTGGGAGTATGTGCAATGTATTGTAATTCATTTCAAACGTTAAGCGTTTCAAATAAAAATTCGGAAAGCCATCACTCTCACTCAAAAAGTAAGAGAAATGTAACAAATTGAAGGATCGCGAATTGGCCGCGAGGACCTACCGGAAAAGGATTACCTGGGTTCTATAAGTGAGTACGAAAATAACAGGAAATGCATTCTGTAACACAAAGAGGTAAGCAGCTGAAGGCAGTTTGAAGAACTGACTTCTACGACTCTATTGAACGTAATATATAAAGGAATCCATCAAAATTTTCTTTTGAAAGAAATAAGAGAAAAAATACTGGTGCTTAGCATAGCATTTAGATACCATATCTCTCACAAGCTGCGAGAATAAATAAATAGCAGCTTCAATGGCAAAAATTTCTTCGAGTAAAGCTTGCACAGTGAACCACCCGTTGAGGTTTCGAAGAGGCTAAAACAATAACTTTGAATCAATGAAAGATCTAAATATTGCAATCATATAAGACGCAATGAGCAAAATCTTCAGCTTTTAAGTTATTTAACTGATAAGGCATATTACTGAGCTGTCATTATGCAGCATGTATCTGCCAAAAAGAAAGACTATTATTAACGATGACATTCGTAGCTGAAGCATCCATCACATCTTAAGGCCTGGTTACGCGATACGGGCTCATGTAAATTTGCGTGAATGGTTTCAGCGCAACTTGTGCGAATGCATGAACCAAATAGAACAGGTACTATTTTCTGTCCACACATTCATTCATTTGTACATTTTGGGGTGGTTACACGGTGCATTTTCGCGTTCATTCTCGCGCTCATGCTTTTACACATTAACTCGTACGTGTTAATGTATCGTGTAACCAGGCCTTTAGAGACTCTAACTCCAAGCATCTTGTTATTAAGTTTTGAAGTAGTGATTGAAGAAAAATTGAAACACTTCTCATGTGGAATCACAAAACATGATAAATAAACAATTTCACCAACACAGGCTGCCATGATTCGAATACTTTCCAATATCCACATTTGTACGGTTAATAATTTTTCTTTTCAATCTGATATCTGCGCTATGTGTTGAACTTCTGTTCTGGGGCCAGTCAAATTACCATCTTCATAAACGGGTAAGCAGTGATCTGAACCAGTGAGAAGAGATAGGAATGGCACTATGAAAGCAATGAAAATTAAGGGAAGAGATTTGTAACCTGTCGGCATCGAATTTGTTTACACTCGACTCTAAACACTTATTTGTTTCAAGTTACCCACTCTAGAACTATCCCCCACCCCCACTGAAGCAAATTTCTGGCTACGTGCATGCAACAAGTGCACAGGATGCGCTTCGAAAGGGAGAGAGGTGAACGAGACTTGGAGCAGGGTATAAACTCTACGATACTGGACACAGGAAGGAAACGTGGTTAAACATATGCTTCTCGGTATCTCTTCTTGATTGCTAAAGGCAAGGAAAGGAGGAGGTATGTGAGGCTATATATGCCTACAGCAACATGCAGCATGATTTTATGCTCGTAGAAAAAAGGAACATAAAGAGCTTCATCTATTTTATTGCTGAGAAGAAAAGCTTGTTCATTTTTGAATGCGATTACATTAAGAGTAAATGAAAAACTGACCCAAAAGGTATATTTTTCACACATCATCCCTGCAAAAATAAGTACGCGCTCGTCCCCTTACATTTTGTTTCTTTTTCACCCATGCCTTACGGACTTCATCAACAATTTACCCGCCATAACCTTGTTATTCATGACATGAAATCACCATTAAGGTAACTAACTTCCATACCAATGAATTCAAATGGGCATTTTAACTGAAGCATTCATTACACTTTTACGCAATAACGCAGGCAATTGCATCAAAAGGAAAGGACTCAAGTTCCTCAGAGTATCACACTCATGATTAAATAAAATCGTAAGTCTCCGGCATTGCTCTCAAAGGGATGGCGATGTATTTTTTAGCATCTCAAAAATTTATATCCTTGAAAACTATTACTTCAAACGATAAAAGTCATACAATATTAGGCATGATTGATGTTAATGAGATGGTAAGGCTTAACTTAAAATTTATAACGATTTTGGAAGGAAAATAGCGAAATATCGATATTTTCCTTCCAAATAGCGGAGGAATAAAAATGCCTAGTCATTAGAAATCAAAATGACCATCATAATTATTCACCGTAAGGTTGGAAGGCATTAATATTTTTAATGAAATTCGTTATCAGAGAGCAAAATATATGATAAATATCTTTTGCATGATACTTAGCGATATAAAATCTTAGCGATGCGAATAAACTTAAAACAAGGGACAGCTTAAGAGTCAAGAATCCTTTAATGCGTTAATACGATACAACCTGGTAATCCAAAGAGATAAGTAGGTTTCAACCTACTTATCTCTTTGGATTGTGTTGAGGGGTGGGCATTCATATCTGTCCCCAAATGTGACCGAGGGCCCCTGCTTTGATAACACAGAGTCAGAATAATGAATGCATGGAGAGATGTGGGTGGAACTATTGGCGACAAAGCAGGGTCCTTTGCGGGAAATGTGACAGGTAGATGTGGTGGGCGGGGAGCGTGAAAGTTGCCTGATGCGAAAGAAGCGTGAGGAGAGACCGAGAAAGATAATACGGGAAAGACAAAGGCACTGGGGGTCTATATCTCGGCCCCTGGAACGTGGGCAACACGCAAAGCTGGAGTGTATCGCGGTACGCCTATTACGAAGGGAGCAAAAAATCCCTAGCATCCACCGTCACGGAAAAGGGTTGAGTCGTCAAGAACGCTGTAAACCTTCGCTGTAAAAGGTGGATGTTTCGCACTAAACGTTTCTTGAAGCGATATACTTTCAGCTCAAATCTTACAAAACTGTTTATGTTCGCCACACATTTCGTTGATTACGATCCCACATTGAAAAAAATAAATTTGATATCATAATATCATAACTTCGCATTATATGCATATATAAGTGTAGGTGTGTTTAGCTATAAAAAACCGAAGTTACTGCAACTTTGTGACTACCATTATTATTCTATGAGATTGTACCGAGTACGGTGGGCTTAAATGGAACATTCCATCTTCGCTTGACTCCTGTTGAAGGCCTCTTTCATTATACCATTGACTTCTCTATCCAATTTAGCTGATTTTTCCCCTCTTTACATCCCGACTAAAATGCCCCCTCTAATCCTGCCTCTTCCTCGAGTTCTCAGAATTCTGACTTCCTTATATTTCAAACTTCATGATTTCACCACCTTTTATTAACTAATCCGCCTACTTACATTGACGTCTTTTAATTCACCAGAAACATTCCTTCTTCGCACACCATCCTAGTTCCGCCTTAATGGTTTTCCTGTAGTTCTTTCTCCATTACTCGCTTAAACCTTACACCAAAGCATTAAAAACATAGTATAATTATTTATGTATTTTTAACTAAAAAACCAGGATTATATTCCGGTGGTAGAGTGGTCTAGATCCACATTAATGCCACGCAATCGTTGAAACAGAACGAGGAGTTCAGTACAACTTAGAACGTCACTGAACATTATTTATCAAGATATGTGTCAAGATTTCACAGAGTTAGCCGCCTACAATTAATAAAACAAGCACTGCTTTCCTAGTTACGAGCGCTTAAGGAGAGGTGGGGTAGGATAACAGAGAGAGAGAGAAAGAGAAAGACAAGTGGGAGGGAGAAAGAGAGGAATGGGTCACGTATATGAGGGCGGAGGTTGGGGGAGGGGAGTCGGCCTGTATTTATGAGACTTCGTTGATAATGAGGGGGGGGGGGTGGAAGGAGGAGTGGCAGGTTGGTAGCGAAAGGGGTTTAAGGGAGAGAGAGAGAAAAAAGGGTGTCACGGATCACGCATCCATGCGTGCTCCCAAGCGGAAAAGGGAGGGGAGGAGAGGAGGGAGGGTGTGAGGTGGCGCGAAAGATGGAGAGGAGGGGGAGGATCGCACAGTTCACTCAGCGAGCGGACATTTGAATAATTGAAGCGCCCTCCCTCCACACACCCCCCCCCCCCCCACCCCCGCGCGCATTCGCACGCAGTGACAATGAAACCGTGAAATGAATCGAAGATTAATGGAAGTCGAGGGTTTTTTTATGCGCATGAGCTCGGGAGTACGTGCGTTCACGTTCGCGTGTGTGCGTGCGTGTTTACATTACGATTATACGTTTTCTGGGAGGAGATTTTTGTCGAAAAGTGAATTTTTTTTTGCTGTAGTTTTTTCGTCCGAGGAGTTCCACTATGCGTGTGCACTATGGGACGCGTCGCTTTCAGGTCCAAAAGAGAGGAGTGAATTTCAAAAATTCCCGAGTGTCGGAGAAAACGTAGCGCAAAGGAAAATGATGAGGTGAGTCATATAGAGTCAAAGTCTTGCCTTACGAATGATGTCGGCGAAAGTAATGCTGAATTTTCAGCATAGGAATATATTGCTCGTAGTCATATCAGTGACCATTCGTGCGTAAGTCCGTCACCGTCAGGGCTATAATATATCCAAGAAAATAATGCAAACGTATCTCTAAACAAAATGGTTGCAAAAACATAAACGGGAGCAACACATTGAAGAATACCTCAAGACCACCGGTTAAAAAATATGATGTAACATAAAACTACAAAGTAGAAATTGAAAAACATACATTGAAAAAAACAGGTGAAAAAAAATAAAAGAAATCCCCAGTACCTGCCTTATGAAATTTTAGAATACGCTTCAAATTTGAACTGATTTAGATTATTTTCTTTTCATATCAAATCAACTAATGTAAACTGTGTACCGTTGAGTTGGGTGTGGACCCTGGTTGGGTCCTGATACTTTTTACGTAAGACCTATATTTTAATAAGGTATCAAATCGTACTCACGTTGAAGGCAACTCGTACATTACTTCTCCAATAGGATGTCAGATAAAAGGTGAAATGTACCCATACCTGAAAATAAAACAAAAATTGTCAGTGAATATCTCTAAAATTTAGCATTTTTTCTATGTTTAAAACAGATAATTTTCATATGCGTTTGATGAAATCGAAATTAAAGATATATAAGAGAAAATATTATGATCAAACTTCTTTTGCAATGTCGATATCAGACATAATTAGTGAAGTGGAAGGTTACAAAGAAATCCACAAAATAAAAAGTTCTCTGAAAATATCGCAAAGTTTCAGGAAGAAAATCAACGAAAATATTGAACATTTTTACTGATTTCATTGAAGAAAAAGATCGAGTATCATGAATAAAAGAAATGGAAACCGAGAATGAGATATTATTAAAGTTTGGTTCATGGTGAATCAAATTAATTTTTCTTATTTTTGTTATGCTTCACAAAAGGGCAAGATAAATGTGTTTAAAAAAATTAATACATAGGTAATTCTTTTTACCGATTTGCGAATTTCCGCACTTTAGTTGCACTTAAAATGTTTACACAGTTTAAGCTTGAAAAGCATATTTTATTAATTACTCAAATTTGAGTCAGCTTGAAGAAAAACACTTAAAATTGTACAAGTGCATACAGTACATAATTAAAATAAATACATGATATTCAATAGATTAATTTTATGATTTTGTGTCTATATGGGGAAAATGGGGATGGGGAAACCTAATGTAATAAGCATTTAGTACGAGAATATAGGCAATAAAAATATCGATGTACTATCTCTGAGGGAATTTTCGCGAAAACAAAAGTTATAATAACAGTTTTCGAAATAGCAGATAATGAGCATCGTAGGAAGCTTACATCAAAGCATTGCCAGTACGTGATGGCGTCAACTCGAGCTAAGAAGAGGCGATGCGTTAAACTCAACTGCATCCACTGCTTCGAAACTTATCCCTTTAACACCATACATGGTCAACATTTGCTCGCTCACCGCTTCCAGCATGGTCCACTTGGTTACACGTTATTGACGAGAGGGAGGGGACACCGCATTAATAACCGAACACGCATCTTTCCACCGCCACTAGAAGGAGGAAGGCCCAAGAAACTTCCAGGTTGACAGCGAGGGAGAGATAGAGAGAGCCGTGGGTGGAGGAGAATGGGGAGTAGTTTGTTTCGCTGGTCTCTCGTGTTACCAAGGCTTTCGTAACCACGGAGCGTGTGAGTGTTTACGGCATAGACAAAGGAGGAGAGCTCAGCTGCGTCCGGGGTGTGGGGAGGACCGGAGGGAGGCAGGCAAGAGAAAGGTCAATCAATCAACAGAGAGGGTTCGGACAGGCTAATTCCTCACCCCACCACGGCCAACAACACCGAGGGCCGGGAAACCCTACCTCCGCGCACAGAGGAGGGACGGATCAACCTCGTTGCCTACTTAACCTAATCACCACGCCCTTAGAGAGCCTCCCTTGGTGCTTGTTCCGAGCGTTTGCCGGGGCGGAGAGAGAAACTTGCCCTCCCGAAAGGGCGCGGTCCCTCGGGAGCAGAGAACGAGGGTTCAGGGAGGAGTGGAGATGAGGGAGAGAGGTATGACGGGGAGGAAAGAGACCCGTGTCGCACGCAAGCAGGGGCCGCATTTGTCGTGATTGGTCGTGAGAGGGCGCAAGGGGAAGAAAGGCAGTGATGACTAAGCACTAGTCGCGGAGAATAGATGCCTGCATTGGCGCGTATGCAATCCAATGGATGGACTATGGGGAGGGGTGATCTAGATACATGTGGAGCAATGCAAGGTTTGGGTCAACGATACTATACCCACCATCGTCCCCAATTCCGATTGTCTGGGTTTGAATCCCGGATTTGACGGGTATGCATATGATTGGAACCGTGATCCCTTCTAGAGCATTATGTTGGAGATCATTTCTGTGCGTAGTGTGACCCTCATACCATTGGATCCGGCGTTAGATATCAGACCTCACTCGCTTATAATGAAGAGAGGGCTCTGCCGATGCCAGGTTTTAACTCCATAACTCCCATTTTCAAAAACTTTAACATTGAAGCTTATTTCTCCGCATCTAAGGTTAGGGTAATGCAATGTCTTATGAATTAAAAACAGGTGATAAATTGAGATTTTCAGGAGAAATGTTACAATTTCCTGTTTCACCAATAATTTATATAATCATTTATCCAGAAAATGGCACATTTTCCTTATTTAAATGCTTAATTAATGTGACATTTTGTAAATAATGCTGTCCTTTATTATCATGTAAAATTTAATGTACGTCATTACGCATTGATCAGTTGCTTTTAGGGGTTTCGTACCCAAAGCATTGAAATAAACCTATTCTATTCTAAAAATACATTTATTCAGAACTTTTACAAACCACAATATATTTTATTAATGTTGTTGGTAAAAGTTCTGAATAAATCCATTTTCATGATGGAATTCTACGAAGTTACCAGTGAACTAATTTCATCTATTCTATTCTATTACAGATGCGGCAATAGAGCACTGGGCTACTAGACAAGAACTTTGAGAGGACTGCCTTCATAAAATCAGCTGCATTTCTCTTCCATTGCGGTGAATTCCACTATTTCCACATCTTAATTCAGATAGTTTGAAGGTCTTAAGGCAGATCTGGAAGAACATTAAATGCCTCCACACACCATAATAGACTTCGAAAAATTACTTCTTGGTGCTTTTTGGTCTTCAGATGGATATTCTATTTCCTCCCTTCATCTATTGTAAAAACGAAATCGTATTCCTACGTATACTCTTCTACTCTAATGTTTAACATCATCGTACACCTCCCATTACCTCTTGTCCACTATTTCCCTTTCCAACTACCTGACCAGGTTCATCCTAATTTTCTCCAGATATATTCCCATTTTTCTCTTGCCAAGCGAAGAATTTTACTTCATCCTGTGCATCTACATTACTTCTTTTCTACTTTATCTGTTTCCATTAATTATCAATTTCATCGAAGTTTCAGAGCAATAACGGCATACTCACAATTCAACATATTCCAAACGTTAATGCCCAACAAAACGGCTACTACAACTATCATAATCATCAGTCAGCACTAGTCAACAATCCTCATATTGGTCTGACACAGCTCTTCTTCTGATTAACCTTTAACATTTATACCACCCTCCACTTATACATATTTCACTCTTAGTGATATACACCTCATATGAGGCCTTGTTTTTCCATTTTCACCATTAAATATTTCCTCAACGATTATCACGCCATTAGTTCTCTAAATTCGGTCAAACTGGTTACCCCGTTTTCTTATTAATTTTTTTTAAACATTTCTTTTTTTCCGCTTTGGGCTTCTTCATTTGTCACACGGTCTATCCATTTGGTCCTCTACGTTAAAAACATGTTTCCAATGTTTCCAGACCTGAATTTTCTGAAGCTCTTATCGTTCGTGCCTCACTGCCATAAAGAGATATGCTTCACGTAAAAATTATAATAATATTTCCAGCTATGAGCTTCTTTTGATATAATTCCCTATTCACAGCGGATATTCTACCTATTATTTTCTTCTTGTTTTTTCCATCGTTAGTCATGTGGCTTCTCAAATAGCAACACTCTGTCGCCTCTTCTAGCTACATAAAATACTCTTAGAAAAGCATGAAATCGCTTTCAAATAAATACACAATGATAGATCTCGGTAGATGTTCAGTCCCTACTCTCAATAGAGAACTAGGTAAAATTTGCTGTTTAGAAAGGCCTTTGAAGTACTTCTACCGCAAACCACTTCTAAGATGGTTTGCTCCATTAAAAAAATTAGTTTGAAGCCATTTATCTTAGCACCAGGTGGGTCATTGGACACTTCCTACGTTATCTACTTTTTGCAGCAGCCCACCCTTCACTAAATGGATTACAAATTCAAGGCTCAAGGACTTATTCTGCCAAAACCATGGAGCACCCAGCAGGTCTCCGATAAGGAAATGATTAATAGCACCTCAAGCAACTACTTGAATGAAGAAAGCAAAAAGGGAAGTTTTCAAAATCAATAATATTCCATTGATCCTTATTTATCGATCTAAACATAGGATTTCACTGTTCTCAAGAGTCAAAAGTGAAATTTATTCCAGGCGTGCTATATAATTTTATATTTTAAGACTAAAACTGGAAAAGTGTCTTGGATTTGGAAAAATTGGATTTTCTAGTTAAAATATTAGCTTCTTGGAACTCTCAAATTTTGGGGTCTTATGTTGTCTCAGGGGAAGTATCAAAGAAATGATTAATATCATTAGTTATGGAAGAGCACTCAAGCTTCTAAATGAGTGAGGAATCAAATATAAGGCCGGTGCAATCACTGTAATTTATTTCAATCTTCAAAGTTAGTCACAATCAACCAACATATGTTGGCCCTGAAAGCTCATTACATAGAACTCCTCCCTAGGATACAGCTGCAGCTAACAAGAGAAATAAATATGTTTTACTCGGAGTCGACGACCACGGCCTTTTAGATTGAGACCGTTTCATTTTGAATCCCTGTACTCAAGCTATGAGAAAATTAAGTCATTACAGACTGAGGGGCGTTCCATTGCTTTTAATTATGTTTCCTTTTTTCAGTCAATTCCAGTATGAGTTGTAGGTATAAGAATGCATTGACTCGTGACAATGAGTAAAAACTGTAAGAATAAAACTCCATTATAAATACTAGATTACAACGACCTCATAAACAGCCATTTCTGACGGACGTACGATGAAAAATGAAAATGGCAATACCATATCCTACGATAAACCCATGCATATTTAATACCCTTGCATATCATTGTAGGTGAGTTAGATATAGCTGTATATTCGAGCAACAGTTGTAGAAAGGTCTCACGTCCTCGTTAAGGGTTCTGAAACGAACTTTCCTCATTAATCACGTACGGGATAACTGGAGCTGAGAGTGATGGGACTCACGAGCAAAGGACTCACGCGGAACACAAAAGCAAAATTAACGGTAATTGCCCCAACAGGTGTGAGAGAGCAGGAAATTCGCCAACAGTGAGATGAAAAGGGAACATTCATGAGGATAATCACATCCAGAGCCGTCTTAATTAGGATTAGAAACCGGAGAAAAAGATGCACAACACGAAAGGTAAATGTGTACTCAAGTCCAAATGGTGTACTAGCAATTCGGTTTTTGAAAAGAATGCTTTCTGTTGTTTGCCCAAAAATGCTGCATTAAAATCTTTACACGCTCTTATGCAGTCACAGAAAAATAGTAGTTTATTTTCGGTATCTAATACTTAATAGTTATTTTATATAAAATTAAATTTCAGAGTTAGCTTGTCAATCCTGCTCTTCCAGACACAACAAACCCTTCTTTTTAAAAAGATGTAGGATGGAATTTGTTTTAGTAAAGAAAATAGCTGAATTACAACGTTGTGAAACTTAATTATATCTTATGGTTAACCTATAAGATGTGTGGCGGAGGATGAATCGTCACCAGTCATGCACTACATCATCATATACCTACATGCACTAAGGGAAAAAATATAACTTGAGAATGAAAATGAGTTAGTTATACATGCACCAGTCGTGTTCAACATATACATTACAATCTTATCAATTTCAATCAGGTACTATAGTTGCTGGTGTGCTGGTGTGAAGAAAACAAATATATCTTTACGGCAGCTTTATCGATTTTGAAAACTGTTCATCAAATACTAGTTTTAGTAGGCAAAATTACAAAGTAGGCCAGATTAGTATCCCTTATGAACCTTAGAAAACCAATGATCACATAGTTCTCGCACTATATACCTCTGTCACAGACCCTCAAGGTGGCTAGCAGGATAGTCAGTATATAGATATATTGAAATTACTCAACCAAGCTTAAAAACGTTCACAATATCTGTAAACGCTGAAGAGAGGAGTTTCTCACTGTCTCGGTGGACGTTCTTCCTTTTTTTCCTGGTGGTTCTACGAAAACTGAAAGAAGAAAATAATTTCCGGTTATGTGTTTAGAAAACTTGTGTGTGGCGAATCCTGTGATTCCCCGCACACGATGTGCACCAATTTCTTTTGTCTTCGCATTTCCCTCACTGAACAGAGAACTTGGGCCTTGAAACTTGGACCGCTAGCACAACGCTGCTAAAGCTTCCCCTCGCCTACTCTCTCAATAAGGTAGGCACTCTACCCAACTACAGAGCAGGTGAAACAGGATGGTAGCATGGGAGGGAGAGGCAAGAAGGGCGAGATGCCGGCATATGGGTGGGAAGTTGGTCATCAATATGACATGAAATGGGTGAAAAGACAGCTAAGAATAGTCGAGGGTTTGGCCTAGACGGTAACCGGGAAAGAAAGGAGAAAGATGCAAGGCTTTGACTTAAGAATGTCCCCTTCCTTCGGATCTTGGGCCCAACCGCGGGCCCCATCACGTCTGATCGTCACACGTTTCCTCTCACTCGTCGGAGACAATGGAGGCAGCAGACACAACCGCCCCCACTCCTTGCCACTCCCTACCCCGGATGAAGGGGAGAGTGGGAGACTCACCCAGACTGCACTCCAGCAGCGAAGAGCGCGCGGCACAAAGAGATTTCCACCCAACCCATTCCCTCCGAACATTAAATGCTACACAGTTGTGGACGTCATTCTCCTAGGACGGTCCCAATGCCCATCCACTACGGGATTGACGCACTGCTCTCTAATATGGGACCGAATGCCACATGGAGGGAGCGAATTGAAAAGGAGGTTAAAGGGTGAGACGAAACATGGGTTTCACCTAGCCAATGTACGGCGATGTTACTTTTAAGTAGTTAAGCCCCACCTTGAATATGCAGCCAGAGTATAGGATCCAAATGAATCAGTTTTTATCATAAAGCTAGACAGTGTGCAGCGTAGAAGAGCTAGGTTTGTCAAAAGGTGCTACGATAGGTTTAGTAGTGTATCAGAATTAATAGAAGATCAGTATGGGAATCGTTATCAGATCGTGGGCTAAAGTACAGATCAAATCTTCTGCGGGAATTCAAAACGGATAGCATTACTGAAGATGATAGATATGTATAAAAATAAACCCTGTTTATGTAAGTATGATGAGTATTATGCTAAATTTGACCAGTTAAATCAGATTAGAGAGGTTGTTCAATCATCTGCCCTGATGACGGCGCCCGAGTCGAGCAGCGAAACGTCGGCCATGGACAACCTGACCCGGTGTAAAACCCGAGGAGATTTTCTACAGCTAGTTCACCGGGAAAACCTTCAATCTTATTTCAAGATTAGAGAGATATATTGTCGTAGCAATAGATTGAAAATGTCATTTTCCCCCGCACTATAAGAGAACACAATAGGCAGCAAAGGAAGGGATAGGTAGGTGGAATATTGTTAGAGTGGTCTGTAGTCCATGATGCATGCATTAACATTACTAACCCATACATGATAGGTAAATACACATAAAAATGTTTATAACATTATAACGCACAATCCCTTTATGACTATGTAAATACTAACCATCTAGCCGCCTATTATCTAACATATTTCCATGTAGTACCCTAGTTGCATGTTTGGTGATCTTCACCCCCTCCCAAACACCCTCGTGGTGGCTTGCAGGGTATTACGTGGATGTAGATGTAGATGGGCACCCACCGAAGAATGCAATACTGCTATTTGTATGAATAATACCATTTCGTGCAGTATGTTACAAAAAATGGACAACATTCATATCCAACGAAGACTACAAGTTAGAATTCATAATGCATCCTCCATGTATTTAATATACTCTTCCAATTGCGTACTGAACTTTTCACAAATGCATTTTCAATAAAAAAAATCATTACTAAATGAGGAAGGAATGGCTAGGAAGTCCACCATTGCGCTACACTAATACATGCCACTACAGGAACCATGCAAAAAAGGTAATGGGAGAAAATCTAAAACAATTTTATCGCCCCTTGGCTACAATCATGTTTTACATGCCTTTTATAGATTGACATCTTACTCACATAGAACCCTGAAAACCCCTGAGGAGGCCTAAGGAACTGTAAGAATATAAATGCATCAGAAAAAAGTTACTGCCCGGGATCGTGCATTTGTTACGGAGTGTTCGAGTCCTCGTTATTGCAACCTCTCAAAAGATGAAATTAACGAGAAAAGAAAAATACCAACCACGAAATCAGAATGATCAAAGAGGAATTCTTAAAATAATACGATGAATGGTAAAATATAGACAACCTTCGAATAATATCGTATTTTGAAACCGGTGCTCCGGCATCGCCAATTTTCCTGAGCTTCTGTTCCCAAGCAAGAAAACACATCAACCGCAGTAACTAAGAGATACTAAGCCTCTGCGCCCGTTTCATGGAGAGACGACGTAGATTTTCAGTGGCGTTTGAAGGAAGAACCGTTGCGCAACACTTAAGAGGGGACGACGGACCCCTGGTGTGCTCTCAGCGACTGGATGCGGATCGGAGAGAACCTTGGCCCTTGAGGCCTCGTCCCTCTCGCACTCTCCGTCAATCAAAAAGATTCGATTCAAGAGCGCTCTCGTATGGAAGAAAAAATCCAGCTAGGAAGCAGCATGGCACTAAGGAAGGGAGCGTGGTCGGAAGACGCAAGACGCGAGAGTGTCCCTGGTGTGTGAGTGCAAGGAGCTGCCTGTCTGTGAGCGAGGGCATTTGAAGGAGTGGGTCGCACTGATTGCCAACACAGCGCGGCGCACATCCCTCCCTCGGCTTAATGGACCATAGGGGAGTCATCGCGTCAATGCTCGAAAAAGCACTCGAAGATGAGAGGGAGAGAGGAGAAAAGAGAGCGAGCGAAGGAGAAAGAAATGGAGGTCAGAGCAATGAACAGCTGCGACCGACCAGCGGCACGTGTTTACAATGAGGTCGCTCGGATCTTGAAGTAGCGAGAGAAGGAGCGAAGGGGGATTATCTGTCCCATTACGAAGGAGAATTCATTTCGACGATTCTTTCCATCACCCCTGGCGTCCACTTTTTATGACACTGGCGTGGTCTGTAGATGATATTCCATCTTAAAGTTTTTATGGCATAATCGGATGTGAAAAATATCAACTGAATCAGTGAGAACATAAAAAAAGAGTAAACTGGGAGTAAACAATTTACACTTGAGTAAATAATATCTCAGGTGCCCGTGTACATGACTTTTATGCTCTTTTAATAATCTGCTTACTTTTTAAATCTATTTCCATCGTCACACATTTTAAAAACTGGATTTGACTCTAGATTACAAATACACGTCGCATATAAATATTAAACAAAATCTTCTTAAAAATTTGTTCAAAATGACCCTTAAAGTGACCACTCTAAAAATAAAATCGAGTTGGAAGCAAATATAATACCTCTCGGGAGAAAACGAGAATCATACCAACTCCAGCGACTATCGTGTGACTTATCGAACGACATGGCGCAGGCATTTATCCTAACCAACCCGATATGGTTATATCCAAATAACGCATCGACGATGCGTTAAAGCTATAATGTATATCATAAGAAATAAATAAAAATAATTAACCTAAAATTTGTATAATTTTTCCATTGAAATTAATTATTAAAAAAGTCATATTAAATTGAGCATCGATAATTGGCTTGTCAATAAATTACAGCGATTCTTCAAAATAACGTGAAAACCACTGCTCTGGCGGACGAGAAATATTAAGTAGCTAAGCTAAGTGAAATTATCTACGCAAAGCAAATGTAACTTTTCGATACGTAGGTAGATAGACATTGATATAGCAACTTCAACCTTTTTGAAGTGCTTCATGCGAAAGCTAACGATCAAATGGCACAAAATGAAGCAAATACCGATATACCGATGTATAATAGATATTTAAATTCCATGTCCGTAGTTCCATCTGCAAAGAGATCACAGAAGAGGCCCAATATAGGAAGCAAATGAGATAACTTCGAAGCATGAGGAACTGCTAGTAGGGAGAATTCTAGATGATGACGATAATCAATATCCAAGATCAATATAAACATTTGCATTTTTACAAAATGTTACCATTCATAAGATAATAAATCATGGAGCATTGTAAGAACACTTTACAAATAATTTTCAAACACCCTACCTTCATGTAATCTCATTGGATTGGATTGATTCGATTGATCACTGAATATGATACTTCAGGGAAATACCTATTGTAGCGTAGATTAAGATTCGTCATTAGCTTCCTAGGTGAATGCGATGAGAGTGTATGTGAGACATGATATTTTACACTTTTCAGGCCTAATTTAAAATATGCCGCTAGTATATGGGATCTTTCCTATCTCTCCTATCCAGCCTAATATGTTTTTGTCTATCCCGCTTCAAGCGCTTTTCTGAAGTCAGAAAGCGCTGCGTCTACCTGAAGGTTGCATTCATATTACGTAGACGTTGATGTAGTGAAGCAGCCCAAAGTTGCATGTATGTAGTTCATATTTGGTGTTCTTTACCCCCTGCCACACACCCCCGCGGTGGCTCGCAGGGAATTACGTAGATGTAGATAGAGAATTCTATTTGTGTCAGGGAGCAAATCATGTGAGACCCTGATTCTTCAATTCTAACGCAAATCAACTGAAGTATAAATCTATTTTGTGATGCGCGCGGATTCGAAGCCTCATTGGACACGCCCCAAATGCCAAGGATCGCGCAGCGGGACGGGCCGACACAAATACGACAACGAGACGTACAAATCGCATGCCAAAGTCTTTGGAACTTGTGCAATAACTTTCAAACTCCGCATCAACATGGGCATTCAATTCCAATACTCGAGCAAGCTCATGAGCTAGTGGGAAGGGAGAAAATGAGAGGCATGTAATTACCGGAGTCGCTCCTTTGCCAGCATTCTTCGAATCGCCTTCGAATGAGAAGGTAATCGATTCACTCAAATCGATTCCGTCTCGGAGCAAGGTGTTGGCATGGCGGTTCGACTATCATCAACCTTTGCATTGCACCAGACAACAAAAACGCACCTGTAGCCGTGCTGTGGCGAGGGTCGGCCCGTAGCGTGAATGGACTAAGTAATGGGAGGTAAAACCCTGCCTACCCATCTGCACTGACAGGGGCGTGTTGCCGTCAAAAGACTCATCACATAACGAATTTATGGAATCAACATAGTATCTTGATTTTCTCCTCATGGTCAACAGGACAGAATATTCAATTGATGAGAGACAGCGTGGTTCAACGCTGTCTACCTCACTCGCTCTTTGAATGCACGTAACACTCTGCTCTGTATTTTTCACTCCATTATCTTCAATCAAACACTACGCTTGCGAGAATGTAAGCATTTGAATATACAAACTGTTCCTCACTTCTAAGCGACGATGGAATTCTGATATTTCATTGGAATTATCGAACGATGGGTAAGCGAGGAAGAGGGAAGAAAAGCAGTATTTTGGATGAAAAAAGGAGTGAACTGTGCTTATCTGAGTAAAAAATGTAGCAAGGAGCCAATCGCCCAGTGAAACGCAAAGCAGGGTATAGATCCCTCCTTTGCTATATCACCAACCCCAATTGCACGAAAACTCTCAATATAATGGAAATAAATAAAAATGGAATAAATTTCCATTTCTCGATGAGAGTGCCCTTTTGTTAGCTCAATGAGTTTTTGTTAGAATTTTGTTAGAATGGCACTAAATGATATCTGTTCCGTAATTACATGGCATTTTTAATGAAAAGGTTTCAAAAATGAATACGGTGTGTTGAACGTTGAAAATATCTAAAACATTTTATTAGTAAATTCCTATATAATCCTTTTTGGGATTAAATAATCATAGCAACTAATCTATACCATATCCTGGGCATTTTTACTCCATAAAAATCGATTATTAGGATAGAATTTATTTATTTAAAAAGAGAACCTGCCGTCAATGCACATGCTAGACATTAAATGCATATATGGCTTGACGAAAATATTGATGTCTAAAATCTTTGGAGAAAAAAAAGAGCAATATAAGTTATGCCGAATCCGGAAGTGGTTTTCACTTCTCGCTTCGCTGTAAGCCCGACGTGTAATTCATTTCTTGGTCTATTAAGGCGAAGATATCAATAGCTATAAATCCCATAAACGTCCTTCCGCATTTCTTAGCCGGCATCGAAACTTTCACGACACAATGGCCGCATTGGAATCCGTGATTTGAGCACTGAAATGCAACGCGTCTCCCGGAAAATATGCCATAGGGGGAAACGAAAGGCCAGACAATGGGATCTCGAGCCGCAAAGAAGTGGACCAGCGTTTCACAGAGCCTTACTTTGTCAACATATAAGGGAAGAAAGAGATGAAGTCCGGGTCTAATGACTGAGGAACGGGAAGTTGAGTGCCCAAGCAGGCAAATTTAGTGGCCGTTATTCTGTTGAAGAGTTCTGAACCCGTGCGGTCGTAAAGGTTTTCATCGGTTTAACGGAACCCCGCGGATGCTAAGAGAAGGCAACACTGTCGTTATTTGCATAAACGATTGAGTGCCAAGTGACGCAGGGAGATAAGATGTTTTTTCCAGTTACCGCAAAAAATATAAATGATCAATAAAGTGGCAAATTGATCCATCTTTTACCAAATGGAATTTACACACAATGGTGGATACCGAACGAGAAATTTGACTAAAACGACCAAAGTCAGGCTAAAGACAAAGACCTGGGATGATTTTTTTTACAAGAGGTCCCCACTTTATTAATTATTGATACCGGAAACAATATAAACCGAAATTATTTCACCAAATGGGATAAATATATAACTATTTTGAAATATTTCTGCGTTCAAATAAAGATATTTTGTTCGCAGAGGTTAGCTAAAAGATATGCAATAAAATTTGCAAGTGGTGGCTTTTACCGAAAAATGTAAAAGCAACCTCGAGTGTAGAAGCACAATTTTGAAGGCTCACCGTGGTAATTACTGAGGAACATTAAAAATACAGATATTTTCCTCGCAGAGCAATTAAATTTGGAGGGACGAAGGTTATATGTTTTCGACATCTGATGACCACCCTGAAACTACACTTAAAGCGTATGGCAGGGGGTTATTCATCACCAAAAATGATTCAAGTGAGTGCCCTTATTTTTCCTCACGCTATTCAATAGGAGATAACTTACGAAGACACGCAAACACAATAAAAAAATCCACCATCCTTGTCCCTCGTATATTGCTTAATCTATTTTAATTCGTTATATGTAATAAGTACGATGTATCATCCTGTGCATCTATCTACATAATACCCTGCAGCCACCATAAAGGTGTGGAGAAGAGGGTGAATTCATAACAAATATGCATTACATATCATGCATAAAAAAGGATTGGTATTAATATGCTAGTCTAAATTTCACTATTCAAAAAAAGATAAATATAGCAAAGCAAGCATGCTAATAGTTGGGTTAGCCTATTTTCCTTATATCAACATGCAACTAACTATGCTATCCATTGATACAATTGCATTTTTACTATTGAATATATTTACAGCTATTTTATGCTAGTGTACGAGGTTACGCTATATTACAGCTAGTGTACGAGGAATGAAGGACATTTTGAATATGTTGGTTTGGCAATCAATTTCTCTAATTTTAGTATTATAGTCCATATGGTCTAACAATATAAGTTAGTTCGGAAACTATTTTTAACGTCACCAGTGAAAATAATGTCTTGGAATTTACTCAAGAGATACATACATTTCCACCATTGACATGATAATGATTTCCATTAAAGTGCATCTAATACACGATACGCTAATATAGTTATCATACTCTCCATTTAAAAATCTTGACTATCTTCGCTGCACACTAAACACACTGCATCGTTGAAGCCTATTTCATAAGGATCCTGTATATCGGCTTATATGTCATGTAAAGGAATGTTATTTTTATTCAAGTATCTGGAATTAGCATGTCTTGATGTTGCTATGCTCACGAAACCTAGTGGTGTGTAAGCGAATATGAAACGAAACGGAAGAGGAAAATTCTAATTTAAACATCTTCAATCTGTCCGATCCTCGGCGCCAGTAAAATCACTGCCGCCTGAATGCCCCCACCAAAAAGCGATGAAAGTAGTGGATTCATCCGCAAACTACGAATGTTGAAAACCGGTTCAAGCTCAAAAATGGAGTAGAACTTGTACGTAACTCTTCTCTTGTACTAAAGGATCACATATCATTAAACGGTTCTACATCTACATCTACACGATACCCTGCAAGCCACCGCGAGGGTGTGTGGCAGGGGGTGAAGATCACCAAGCATGCAAACATGCACTACCGTCATGCAAACATGTATGACGGTAGTGCATGCTTGGTGTCCGTAATTACTAGAAGTTACAACAGGTCTCTTATTCCGAGGCATGGTTTTAGTTCTATGAACTTAAATATTAGGTTTTAACTTGAGCAGGGTGCTAACCTGAACCACCTGAACTAACAATCCTCTTCCTTCACCCTGACATGGAACTTGCATCATGACCACTGAGCTAATGAAAAACTACCCAGTGAGTCTTGAAGGCGGAAAGCCAAGAGTGGAAAAAGTAATGAAAAATGCTTGTTAAAATAATGTTATAGAATAAGTGGTCGTAATTTCACAATAGTGTGCTGATGATACCGTTTGGTTGCTGAGAATAATGATTTACTCCAGAGCCCTTCACTCCTATAAAACTGCCAGGTTAAGGCTGCTCTATACCTTCCTTTAAAAGGCCGTTGCAGATGCTTAAGACTGACGCGACTACGACTTTATACAGTAATACAGTACAGTAATATTGTATAATACAGTAATATACTTCAAAAACAAATGCATAGCAGATTCGAAATAACTAATAAGATAAAGTCGGTGGTGAATGAGAAGATTATTTAGCAGGAAATGAAATGCAAATATTTAGGAATAGATGTATCTGAATATGAAGATGTTAACGAAGAAGCGATACAGCAGGCACCAAAAGCAACCAGAAAACCTGTGTGTCACAACCATGCAGTTGTATGCACAAATACACACAAAAGGATCAAGGCCAAATATAAGATAAAAAAATCGGTGAAATTACAATTCCGGTGATACTCGAACAGACAGAAAAAATAAGACGGCCATGAAAAGCAAAGAAGATGATAATATTACGAAGAATGAGTAGGAAAACTTAAATACGCAGGTGTAGAGGTGATAATATAAGACAATCATGCAAGGGGAACAATTTAGAGAGTGAGGTCTGAGTAGAAAACTAAAATGAAATGCACAAATCAGTCGAATTTACGGTAGCAGAAATGTAAAAGTGGTGAGATAATAATGACCGCTTGAGGAAGGAAGCATCGAAACTCGGTGAGATTTCCAGGATAATCAAATTTTATGCGAACGCTGCTACCACTATCGCAGGCAATACCCTGATGTTGAAGACAGCATGAAAATTCATTAGAATACTGATTGCAATTGGGTGATTTTCAACTATTTCCTGGCAATAGTTTCTAGCTTTGATCTAATTACTTGCAACCTAGGCAAGATCGCCATGCTTAATTCATGATTTACTTGAAAGTCCGACGTTGACGGCGGCACCTAAAAATTGCTCCATCTACTATCATGCAGCTTAAAAATTTTATCGAGGAAAGCAGCAATTATTAAACGGAATTGGTATAGTATCGGGATTCCGTATTATTTTTACCTTCCTTCGTCACAACCTACTCTTCATAATACCGTAATCAAAACTGTATTATACGTACCGCAACATTGCACATAGTCTCTCTTCAGCCAAGCAACTCTTTAAGATTTTTATGTTGCCATTATACACACGAAGTGTGTTGAAAACCGCTAGAGGTAAAAGGATTCCTGGATCGGAAATCGAACCACGGACCTTTGATCTGCGGGCTAATGTGCAGACCACCACGCCACCAAGGATTTCAGCCCCAAAGCAGGAGTCCGTGGATCGATTCTCGGTCCAGTAAACCTTTTTCCTCGGGCAATTTTCAGCAAACCATCTCTTTGGCAGGGGTCATGCTAGGACCATCATACTCCTACTAACTTTCCTCCAACATTTTATCTCGCACTTAAACACATTACTACATCCGAAGCGCACAAGAAGAGCGACTTGTGAAAAGTAACAGATTTTGACGCCTTGATTAAATTTTCCATTATTCATGCACACGAGTTGAAAAAAATGAGGTAGAAAAGAGAGGAATGAACAACTTCACTGACGCCCGCAGCGACAAGGATCGGTCCCTTAATTTATTCACCGGCGCGAGGAAACTAGAGGCGCGGAGATCGGAATCGAAGATAAGACACATCGCGTGCTTTATAACCCTCCCCTCTCTCTTTCTCTGAACCGACCGCGTGGGAATCCATCAAGCGCGAACCTCAGGAGGCAGGACCGCGGGCCGCTAGATAGCCTGAGGGCTTGTTGCTATGCCGTTCAGGTCACGGGCCCTAGCAAAAACAGGACCAATTCATTTATGAAAAATATTTTCAAATCCGTGACAATTACGCTGCAAAAAATTTTAACCCTATTTACCCACCTGCTTCAATTTTATCCAAAAAAGTTTGATGCGAAATTCGGATGGAAACTGACGTATAAGGTGGGCGAGATGTGTGGGTGGTCTCTACAGTGATTCAGCTACTGTCCAATGGCCCGGATGGGAGTCACAGACCTACACCAGGCTACCATTTAGGTCGAATCCTTCAACTAAACATTAAATTTTAAGTTTTTTCGAAGCTAGACTATAAAAATAGCTATAGAAATCTTGTGTGCTGCAACTGATACGTGGCAAACATAAGATAAGAGAGCTAAGCCAAGGTGAATGAGGTTTTAAATGCCATTGGTCCGGCAAACATTAAGGGATCAAAAAAAGAGCAAACCTCCGAAAAGGGAAATACTAGTAGCCTAGCAGGCAGTGTACGTAATATAGGATCCTACTCTATTTAATGCATACAGCACAAACGCTCTTGCATTCACCTCTTGATGAGTACCGCAGGTAATCCTAAAAATTCTTCACAAATAATATAGAATACATTCCTTCTTATATTCTGATTATTTACTCGTATGAACTTGGAGCAGGCCTAACTTACACATAAATTAGTACTTTGATTTCTTGAAACCAAGTTTTTTTGTTGCATGTGCCTGATAAACCTCTGAAAATAATTTACCTCATGCCACGTGCTCACGAAATAGCCGGAAGGGTAATGCACAGTTGAAGATGACCTACGGCACTGTTAAAAAAAAACAGCAGTCCAAAGTACAAATATTTGGTACTTCCGCACTACTTCCATGTTTTCACTTCCACCACTCGTACTTTCGCAATCGCAATCGTTTTGTGCATTGCATGAATGGCTATTGGTCACCGAATAAATAAAAGAGTATGTATAAATCCACCCGATTCTCCTCTCGATCAGCTATTCTCTTCAAATTTATTTCATCGTTACTTCTTCCAAATATAGCATACCAGACCTTCCTTTGCCATTCTTCCTATACACTTGCTACTCAACGAATTTCTTCATCAGGCCATCAGGTCACATGATATGGCCAATTAAAATGCCTCATCTTCTTCTTAGGGTTTTCAGAAGACCTCTTTTCTACCACTCTACTGAGGACTTCTTCGTTGCTCACTCAGTCGACCCATT
Source organism: Platycnemis pennipes (assembly GCA_933228895.1). Taxonomy (NCBI): domain Eukaryota; kingdom Metazoa; phylum Arthropoda; class Insecta; order Odonata; family Platycnemididae; genus Platycnemis; species Platycnemis pennipes. The sequence goes on along the minus strand of OW121854.1, from coordinate 116,535,508 downwards.
TAATCTTCATCAATATTCTGCAGCACCACTTTTCGAATGCGTCCACCTGATTTCGACTTCTCTTCTGCTGTCATTGCCCATACCTCACTGTCACAAAGGAAGATGCTCATGAACAGATAAACAATCCCTTCGTCTATTACGCGAATAACGCTGGCACATTATAATCACTGTACAAAATTTTTCATGGTGACAAGTTTCGAAGGGGATAGGGGAAGGATTAAAGGGTGTGAAAGAGAAGAGTTACGAAGGAATAAAGAGGCTAGCTGATATAAGAATTGAGTGGAGTATTGCGTCAAATAAATCTTAAGTTTGTTGCTCCATGATGGTGATGGCTACGCAAAAATATTTTACTAAAAGGACAGCCACACTACGCTTTTTATTTCACTGCCACAGCTACATTTCATCAAAAATCCCTCCAGAACGATAGAAAGCACGTTTATAAATATGTGATGTTACAAAAACGCGAAGTGAAATTTGTTAATACCTTATGAGGCATACGTAGGACGGTGAGTTTCATTTTTTTCTTTATGCTTTGATTCCAATGCCACGTAGGAAATGGTGCCCACTGAGATGGTACGATAGAAAAAGATAAATCTTATTCAAAAATTAAGGAATGCTCCTTCAATTTATACGTGTTTTATTCAGCATTATAAAAATGAACGACAGCGTGCCGTCTACCACGGCTTTCGTGTTGCAACTAGTTTATAATTGGATGCAGATAAGAGAAATTATATCGCTTCCCTTATTAGGAAGTGTTTTAAGTAGTTGCGCCTCGCGTGACCCCAAGAGCATGGATGCCGGACATCGTCTGTTGGACCAAGACGCCTTGACGCCCAGAAGGGTTTCGTTTCTAGCGGAAGCGAAGAAATCAACTTATAATTACCATTTCAGCGCCAAAGTTAGCATGTCACAATCGGAACATCTCTAAAACTGCAGAGATATTCTCCACAAGCTAACGACCAAACACCGTTACCTATTTTTCTGCTAACGACAAAAAAATGTAACACAAACGGAAAATAAAAATGGAAAATGGCGAGTCCGGAGAAATAAAACGCATAAAAAACTAATAGCATTCCATCTATTGTTCCAGAGAAAGGGCCGCACTAGCCTAAAATTTGTTAATTTTATAATTCATTGAACTGAGGATCAGCGCACTGTAATATCGTTTTCTCAACTCACTATGGCAAAACACAGTAAAATACAAATAATCAGCTAACTACTAGAGTCCTCTGCTTATTATGCAATATGTATTCAATAAATTTGAATATTTACGTAATAACATGCAAACCACCGTAAGAGTGTGAGGCCGTAAACCATCACCAAGCAAGCATTAACAATGAGAGAGACAACTTACTAGCATACGGACATAAATAAATGCAAGCCCGTTTATCTACATCTACGCGATACCCTGCAAGCCACCGCGAGGGTGTGTGGCAGGGGATGAAGATCACCAAGCATGCACTATAGACATGCAAACACGCTACTATAGGGTCTCAGGCAACTAGATTGTTAGTATCTACATAATAAGGTATCTACATAGTAAGGCAAACTACATAGAGGCGGTAAACCATAACCAAGCAAGCATTAACAATGAGAGAGACCACTTACTAACATGCGGACATAAAGAAGCCCGTTTATTCACTTACATAAAACCAAGACACCACTCCATAGAAAATATTATGCATGCAGTAACGAGAGAGGTGAAATTTTAGCAATAAATGACCCTAAATTGTAATAGAACCGGTAACATTGCTCCGCCGCTTTTCCTCCGCCAATTTTGTTTCCACATCGACCATATATGACACCTCTCTGCTTGTCTTCCTCCCCCCACATTGCGTCATTTTTCCATATCCTTCCACTCTCTTCTTCCTCCAAAGCCTCAATCTACTCCCATTGTCTTAACAATTCCAGAATCAAGTCGTGATAAATAAAATCACTCTACGGAAACGACGGTATATTGTTTAACACTATGGAGAAGAAAAAACGAAAACAGTGTGGCTGGAACGTTTGAGAGAATGGATGTGCGACTCGATTGGTCAACTTTGGGGCAATTGGGGTATAAATAGTTTTCATAGAGTCGTTCGGTAATAGATCACCACCTAGCCTAACACAATAATGGGGTAGAATACAAAAATAACACTAAATAAAATAGTATACACGTGCCCGAAAAGAGATTAGAATCTGGGAACTTTGGGATGTCAGGGCCGCGACCCTACAAGGCCCCTACAAGCCGCGACCGACGAGGCATATCCACTAACAAGTCCCCATGGGGCCCCATATTTTCGAGATTAAAAAGAGACCAAGTATTGAGGCCATACAGTCGAGAAAGAGTGGATCGTTGCGTTCAAAAGTTGTGATTTCTCGAAGCTACAACGCCACAGCCTGGAACTTTACAAGGATCGTCAATATTCAAGAGGACTCATCCTCTCTGAATAAGGTTTCTGAAACTTTCAGTCCTCGCGCACGTTTTATCCTTCAGTCTGCACGATTCCGTCAAGTAGAAAGAACAAGGGGAAATTAAAGAAGCAGGGCAAGGGCCAGCCATGCGGACGGACTCAAGAACGAAGAACGATTAGCAGACGCTTGTACAGAGTGGGAGAGAGATGGGCAGTTGGGGAATCAGAGGGGAAACGACAGATACACACATACCATCGAAGTGCTCTCTGACGTGCCTGGTGGCTTCCACGTCTCGCGATAATCTCGTTAAAAACAGAAATTTCACCAAGCTGTCAGTCAAACCTACGCCTACCTCCTTCCTCTCTTAAAATCCTTAGCATTTAACGAAGCGCAATTTTTTGAGCGGTTTTGATAGCTCCGTCAGATTAAATTGGCGGACGGGTCTTTCGCGGGGCGAGCGCGGGAGCCTGGTGAACAGATTAAAAAGTGGATGCGGGAGTCGTTAGGGAGAGTGGTGCGGGGGCGGGAGAAGGAGAAGGGGTGCCGCAGTGCTTGGGATAATTACGGGAGTGTCGGGTGAGAGGTGAAGAGCGAAAATGCTAAATAATCGCCGAGTCGTGCCGAGAAGCCAGAAGGCAAGAGGAGGGAAAACGCCATGAGGAGGGCTGTAAGATTCCCTCGGGCGTCTTGTAAGGGATCTGCGAGAATTCACACTCTCCTGAGGCACGTTGGGGCGGAAGTGAATTCGAACGGAATATAGCATTATCGAGCGATACGGGCGGTATCGGGAACGAGGCATTATCGAGAACTAGCGGTATCGGGATATCGCAGCAACTCCTCGCGTTTTAGATGCAATTCAAGGGTGGTGCGACAAATGGCAGCTACAACAACCTTAAAAAGTCTGTAGCTATTAATTTTTTTGGAAGAGGAATAATTCGATGGAGGGATCCTAGAGCTAGAATGGACCGATCGAGTGGCAAACGTAGAAGACTTAAGAAGAGTGGGAGAGAAGAGATGCCTAATGAAAACCTTAAAAAGAAGACGGGACAACTTAATAGGCAACATCTTAAGACACGATGGACTGATAAAGACAATCGTCGAGGGAAAAGTGAACGGGAAGAATTGAAAAGGCAGGCCTCGTAATAGGTATATCGAGCAAGTCGTGAAGGATGTAAAAGAGAGGAGTTACGAAAATATGAAGAGGTTGGCCGATAGAAGAATCGAGTGAAGGGCTGCGTCAAACCAATCCTACGATTGTTGACCAATGATGATGATGATGATGATCCTATAGCATCAGTAATACGACAATCGGAAGATTTGAAACCATTAGGTATTTAGGTGTTACGATCACGAAATATTTTCGTGGGGAAGACATATCCCGGAAATATGAAAAAAAAAGATTTATTAATAGAGTAACCAGGAAAGTTGACAAAAAGACAAAAGAGCGATGTTACTTTTGACTAGTCAGGCCCCACCTTGAATATGCAGTCAGTGCATGGGATTCGAATGAATTAGGTTTGATCAGAGAGCTAGACAGTGTACAACGCAGAGTCGTTAGGTTTGTTAAAAGGGTGTCACAATAGATAGGTATAGTATTGTGTCAGAATTAATACAAGAATTAGGGTTGGGATCATTACTAGATCACAGGTTAAGGTGCAGATTAAATCTATTACAGAAATTTAAATCGAATAGCTTTACTGAAGATGTTAGGCATGTATTAAAAACACCAGCGTATTATGCTAGCGTGACTAGATATATAAGATTAAAGAGAAATTTCCGTACCTACTATTAGATTGAAAATGTCACTTTTCCTCCGTACAATAAAAGAACACAATAGACACATTAGCAAAGGGATGGGTAAGTGAAATATTGTTAGAGTAGTCTGTAGTGCATAATGTATGTATTAACATTACTAACCAATGCATAATAGATTAATACAGATAAAAATATTTAGACAAATGCTATTATAACCAATAGTCCCTTTATTACTACGTCAATACGAAACATCTAGCTGCATGTGACCCTATTATGTAACATGTTTCCAGGTTTCCAGAAGCCTAGCTGCATGTCAATTGCAGATGTCCAGTGATCTTAACCCCCTGCCACTCACCTTCTCGGTGCAATGCAGGGTATTGCGTAGATGTAGATTTTCTATATCATCTACATTCACCTCCACTGAGTACTCTCCAGCAAGCAAACTCAAGGGTGTGTGGCAAGGGGATAAATAAACACCGAACATGCACTGCCTACGCGTACTCTTAGTAATAATACTCTTCTATTAGAGACTACACTCAATACCATACGGGAAAGACACTACCAAGTTCAATTTTCAAAAAACACGCAAGAAACAATGCTTTGCACATGTACGCCTTGCGCATTTCATTAGTTCATGCACAAAAATCTGCATAAACATTGTCCATCCGGATTATTTCATGGAAATGTGGCTTATTCTTTTCGCGCCTATTTATCTCTGGTGGAAGCAAATTGTGTTATCATATGATGGGAAGGTCTTTATTTAAATGGCATGTTGGGGAGACAAATATTGATGCTCTTAATTTCATTGCAATTATTATTCTCCTGCTAACTCACATGAAAAAACGGCAATAAATTAGAATAGACATTACAAATGTTAGGAGAGGGGAGAAAAGAGCTGGGAGATTTTTGTAGGAAGCAGAGGAGGTGAAATGAAAACAACTGAAATAGAAAATACCTCCAATGCAGGATTAAAACTCTGATAGGCCAGCACTTTAACACCACTACCAACCCGGCATACATCTGGAGCATTTTTCTTTACGGCAGTGAATCATGGACGATGACAGCAGCGGAGAAGAAAAGGGTAGAAGCATTTGAAATGTGGTGCTACAGAAGAATGCTGAAGATTAAATGGATCGACCGAGTAAGTAACGAGGAAGTGATAAGAATAGTAGGAGAAAAGAGAAGTCTGCTGACAACTCTAAAAAGAAGAAGGGAAAACTTATCGGCCATATCTTGAGACACGATGGCCTGATGAAGACTATCGTCGAGGGAAAAGTGAACGTGAAGATTGGAAAAGGCAGGCCTCGTATGAGATACATGGAATAGGTTGTGAAGAATGTAAAAGAGAAGAATTACATCACAATGAAAAGGTTGACCGATAGAAGAATCGAGTGGAGGGCTGCGTCAAACCAATCCTAGGATTGTTGACCAATGATGATGATGATGATGACCAACCCGACCCACTTATCAGGTGAATTTAACATTTAATTCACCGGATAAATTCTCTTAATCTCAAAATTCGCATTCCACACATTCGTATACACACGCAATATAATGTTAAATAAACCGCAACACCTTTTCCTTTTCATAATAAATGTTATGCATAACTTATGATTTTAGCTCAGAACAGCATTTTTTGAATTTTGCTCATTAGTAATAGCAAAAATTAGCATAGTTCTTCAGGAAATAAGGCACACACAAGCCACCATCAGGCTGAGGTGCAATGGTGGGTCATCAGTAGACAGTCACTTAGAGCACTCAACGATAGATACGGAATAATGTGTAAAAACCTGTGGTGAGAGGTTAATTTAACTATTGAGAGTTAACACAAAATCTAAATTCCGCAAAAATAAGGTCATAAATCATCATCATCCATTACATTCATCCGTTTACGGTATTTCAGTGGACTGACAGACCCGAAAACGGTCTGGGTGCGCATGTGAATTTAGTTTAATAAATGCTACATAAATTTAAAAATTATTTTGATGCATTAAAGCATTTTTTATGATACATAATAACAGCAAAAAAAATAAAATTTACGAGAAACAGAATAAAAAGCTATAAAGTTTGAAGCTTAACATTTATGATCGAAACACCTGCAAAATAAAAAGAACGACATCTCATGACAAAGCAGCCAAATTAATATCCCAGCAGGTATTTTGGGGAAAAAATATCTTTCCACCCACATGTAAAAAAATAGGCCGTTTGTAAAAACCACGATGGCATTTGTGCATGTTTTTCGATCCGGGCAGGATAGCTTTTTCTCTTTCCGCGCTCAATGGTGATTTTTTATCCGTATAAATCCTCAAAATTTATTAGCCCAATCAGTTAAGTCACACATCCCTGGTCCAGGCTGGCAGTTGGTTTACAGTGCGCAGGCGCGAGATGGCGAACCCGGGAGGAAAGGTTGGCGTGTGACAGCCACGCCACCTCGCAGTGGATATGCGGACCTCTCACCATTTATTTTATTCGGGGAGCCGTGAGCCATGCGTACGGCTCCGGGCGATCCGGGTCAATGATCGAATCACCCCTCCATGCCTCGGACGAAAAAAAAAACACGCTCACATGTCATTATCCTTTTCTGCAGATTCATATTAGACGCACCCTAGGCCTCAAGCGGCCGAAACGATTGGGTTGTTACACAATCGATAGAGCCAGTGCCCGATTTCCCCTTGCAGCAACGGTAGCGGGAGAGAAAACAGGCGCATTCGGCTTGCACGATCTGATAAATAAACTCTGGCTTCATTAATCGCTATCATTAACGATTCAATTATCAAATCAATGATGAAGAAAAGGATCCTACATGTTCAGATGAAATATGAAGAAGGGCACGGCTGAGGATAAAATGCTAGATAGATTCGGAGGGTAAAATAAAGAAAATATACTTGGGCAATTGATTGCCAGTACGAGGTGCTCGATTTGGGGTTATGGAAGCGCTAAGAGCTTTACCGAGAAGCAGGTATACGTAATTCAATGGACAAAACTTTGGTAAATATAATGACTCCGATTTGAAGCCAATTTAGTTCCGCCACTTGAGTTCCGTCATATTTTGTTTTGTAATATGCACAGTTGCCCCTGCCACACACCCTCAGCGTGGCTCACAGGGTATTACGTAGATGTAGATATTTTATTGTTAACATTAAATATCAAGGGTGGAACAAGTGTGACAGTTAAATCCTCTCGAGAGAATATTGTATGAAAATGAGTTCAGAAGCAAGAATATAATGAAACTGGGCTGGCTACGAAGGCAATTGCGATTATCCTCGAAGAAACACGAAGATAGGGAAGTCAAAACTCTTCAATGACCGTGAAGATGCATAATTGTAAAATATGGTCCATTTGATCAATACTTGGCAGTAATGGAAGCTAGATTTAAATTTTTTTAAATGTATAAAGTAATGAATTTTTGGAAAAAGAATAGTTCTCCTCCTAGCACATACAAAATAAGTAATAATGAAATAACAAACATGGAATCCATTAAATATCTTGGAATAAGATTGACACATGATCTTTCCTGGGGTAAACACATACCTATGTGAAGTAATGGGTCAAGCTAATCGTAAACAGGGATTCATCAAAAGAGTATTGGGTAAATATGACGATCATGTACAAGAAATCAGCTACATTTCCCTTGTTAGACCTCATTTGGAATATGCTGCCAGTGAATGGGATCCCTATGAAATAGGCTAAATAATGAAGTTGAACGTGTGCAGCGAAGATTGGCAAGATTTGTAAAGGGACGATACGATACGATAATTATATTAGCGTAACCAGTCTATTAAATGAATTAAATTGGGAATCATTGTCAGATAGCAGGTTGAAATTAAGACTTAAATCTCTTAAACAAATTCCAAGACCATATTTTCAGTGATGATGTTAAAAATATTTTGCGGACCCCAACTTACTATGGTAGACTGGACCATAATCACAAAATTAGAGAAATTGATTGCTGAACTGACTGATTCAAAATGTCATTTTTTCCTCGTACTGTTAGGGATATGAATAACGGTAAATATAACCAGTACGAGTGTAGCAATGGATAACATAGGTAGATGCATGTTGGTATAAGGACTTAAAGCTAACTGACTAACAGCATGTTTTTGCACGTATGCCTAGCTATTTTTATCTTTTTTTAAAAAGCGTAGTTTTGAACAGTAACTATACAAGTACTAATCCTTTTTTATGCGTGATATGTAGTGCATATTTGGTGAGAAATCACCCCCTGCCACACACCTTTTTGGTGGCTTGCAGGGTATTATGTAGAAGTAGAAATACTTCTGGTATTGACAAGCGTTGAAGATATAGCGTAGAGAAAATCTAATAATAGGTGATCATTGAAATAATACATGCATCTTTCTTCAATTTTTTTGATAGTTTGATCAGTAATATACTTTTTAAATCTTATATTGGGGTCGTGGCAGGTAATCTAGTTGGCAGGGCGCTAGGCTACTGACAAGAGGTTCCCGGGCAAGAGGTTCTGGACGTCCCCGCCTAAAATCCTCGCATTTCGATTTTCTGCGTGTCAAAACTTGGTAGGAAATCGCAGGTGGCCCAGGGAAAAGAACTACCCTGAATGAAAGGACACCCTATCCTGAATGTGTGAATTTCACACGCCAATGGCCAATTTGCGCCAATTGATTCACACGCCAATTGATATGCTGCCAGTGTATGGGATCCCTACGAAATCGGTCTAAGTAATGAACTTGAACGTGTGCAGCAAAGATCGGCAAGATTTGTAAAGGGACGATACGATAATTATATTAGCGTAACCAGTCTATTAAATGAATTGAAATGGGAATCACTGTCAGATCGCAGGTTGAAATTTAGACTTAATCTCTTCCACAAATTCCAAGGCAATATTTTCAGTGATGACGTTAAAAATATTTTGCGGACCCCAACTTACTATGGCAGACTGGACCATAATCATAAAGTTAGAGAAATTGATTGCCGAACTGACCGATTCAAAATGTCCTTTTTCCCTCGCACAATTAGAGATGCGAATAACGGTAAATATGTCCTATCGGAGAGTAGCAATGAATAGCATTGGTAGCTGCATGTTGGTATGAGTACTTAAAGCTAACCCTACTAACAGAATGTTTTTGCATGTTTTCTTTGCAATTTCTATCTTTTTTAAATAGTGTACTTCTGACTACTATATTAATACTATTCCTTTTTTATGCATGATATGTAGTGCATGTTTGGTGAGCAATCACCCCCTGCCACACACCCTTGTGGTGGCTTGCAGGGTATTATGTAGATGTAGATGTAGATGTAGATGTAGATGGCTTAGCACGGAGTGAGCTCTACCCTCAAGTATTAAAAACCAACCTTCGGGTTGAACACAACTTTACCTTACCCATATACTAGGTTGCTTAAAACTTAATTCCTTTTTCTTTATCGCCGAGGGTAGACATTAGACATTATTTCGAGACATTTGCCTTAATTATTAAGCGGAATACGATCAAAATTAAAATAAGTAATTCCTGTCGTTATTTAGCTTAAAATGTGAATATAGCGCTATCCAGTTTATTGGAATATCAAAGGTGGATATATAATGCGGCGCTTCGGACCTCTTTGGGGACCACTAACAGAACTTAAAATACTTACCTAGGATTCATCCGATCAGAGGTTCAAATAATGTATTGGCCAAATACATTCTGCACTTTCGTTCCCGCAAGACCATAAATAAAGCGTAAATTGTATGGTTTTCTATTTCTTGTAAGACTGATAAGCAAAAAATTAACGCCCAACACGAGGACATAGAAAATATCGCAACTGAGGCGAGGACAAAAACATAGACGGCCATGAAAAGGAGGCTAGCCACGAGACATAACGCTCACACAAAAAAATGAGCGACCGATTCCGTGCAAATAAGTGTCTTGGACGGGCCACGAACCTGTGACCTCAATATTCACGAACCGTGACATTCGCTAACTGCTGGCACGACACAAAGTGCGGAAGTGGACACTTAAAATGTCTCTCTCTCACACACCCCGCCTATCTCAGCTCTCTTTGAGCCCTCGAATTCATTCTCACTTCGCATGCAGTTTCTCAATGCCATACGTAATCGTTTCTCGGAAGTATATAAAGTAATTGGCTCGGGCCGAGCTTAACATGGCCAGTAAAAATCAGAACAATGTCAATCTTATGAAATAACTATCGTGTTTTGCAATTATTCTAGGAAATGGAAACGGAGATTTGATCACCATGCCAACTGATGCAATCTAAAAGGAAGTGTTCCCTAGTAAACGTCATAAAAGTGGATAATAAGTTTTAAAGTAGTTTTTATATGCGGATACCAAAAAATAAGCATTTAAATAATAATAGCACTAATCAAGTTCGATAAAAATCTTTAGTAATTATTGATGAATAAAATTAAGTGTTTATATTTTAAAGTGTAAGCTGTCAAACGTATTAATTAAAGGAAAAATAGGAAATACGTTAGAAGAAAAATAAATCAAACCTTTGATAAAACTGGTGAATATCATTTTTTGTAATGTTATTCGCATTAATGAATGGGCCTGTTTTATGGGGGTTTAATAATATTCAAGAATATGCTGTTTTACATGTTAACGTAGAACCGCATCGGGCTTGAAGCTTCATCATAATACTTAACTTTTATCACGTCTTTCTCACAAAAAGCCTGTTCTAAGTAGCAGTACTTGGTTCATAGGCGCTCTAACCGCTAAAGTTATTTTGAACCATCTAACCTTAATTGATTTGCAAGACAAAAACAAAAACCAATCCCTGAGTGGAATTGAAACCAGTAACCTTAAGGTTGCCAGACCTGCGTGTTACTGACCTAGCTACCGAGCCTAAATGACTCTTACTTGGGGCTTATAAAGGGCTATGCGAATTCAAAATATGAATCCACATACCACCGAAAACCATATTTTAGTACAATGCTGAATTAAAGTTTGCTTAAATGCAGTAAAATTAATATATTTTTCTAAAGAAAAAATTTCAGTCACTGAGATCACGTGCGGTCAGGTTTGTCTCCAAACCAAACGTGGCCCATGCAATATAAAGAACCCGTAATGTGACATTGGCACTTACGAGGTTTAATGGCCACACCGAAGCCGTTACCTGGAACGTTTCCTTGGATGACAGCGTCACTGTCTCACGAAAAAATTACCCTCGTCATACATAATGAAATACACGCATGTTCCACGCAAAAAATCTAAAAAAATAGTAATTATTGTATAGAAATTTCCATTTTGTTACGTTAAACAAGATTAAGGCTAATTTACATAGGATTCCTTTGTTTCTCGAATATTATAATTTCCAGGATGGTTCCAAGAACACGAACACCATTACGGGTATCTACCAACGAGTCTTCTAAATAGCTAATCAATCTACGTCTACGTGTACGCAATGCCTTGCAAGCCACCAAGAGTGTGTGGCAGGGGATGAATATCACCAAGCATGCACTATTGACATGCTACTACGCTACTACATTGAAACGTCAGATAATAGGGTGGGTCACATTTAGCTGGAAAAAGTCAATGTTATGTGGCAGGAGGCGAATCATCACCAAACAAAAATAGAAGGCAAACTGTTGTCATCACTTAAATCCAGTTTAAAGATTAGGTAAGTATAATAAATACATATGCACTTTCATTCGTGCCGCAGGATGGCAGGGGAACCACGAGTAAAGCACCGTATTACGAAATAATCTGCATTTACCTACTTTACTAAGCAAGGGCAGCGTAATTTACTTTAACGTATCGAAACGCAGTTTTATGATCACCTGCAAACAGAACTGCTTGCACATACTCCCACCAATCCGATCTTTACGATTTAGATGATGATATGAACATGAGTTTCTCAAAGTTATGGTAGAGGATTTCTATCGCTAGGAGGCGAAAACCGGACCATTCTCTCTCGGGCGCTGGCATTGGTGGAGGGTGAGCCATCAAACGAAAGGGGGAGGGGGGATGAGGAAGATGGACTCAGCTGAGTAAAAGATGAGGGCAACGCCAGAGAGGAGGAGGAAAGAGGAAGTGTGCAGAAAGGTGAGTGGAGGGAGTGGTGTGGGAAAGGAGGGGAAGGAGTGGAAAAAAATATATGTGAGAGAGTGTGTGAGTCATGCAACCGACCTCAGCTGAGTGGAGAGAGAGGGGGGGAGGGGGCGAGGGAGGGGGATAAGATTGGCCTGGAAGGGGGAGAGAGGAGAGGAAAGGGGGGATCCCACATGGAGAACACAAAACGGCAGCAAACCGCCACATACACAAGCGCGCTCGCGAGCCAGCTGAGTGACTGCTGCACCCTCCCCCCTCCCACCCCTCCCCTCGGTCACGTGGTGAGATAACAACAGGTTGCCTTCCTGCGCTCCCGGCAGCGAAATCACTCCCCCCCCCTTTCCCCTTTTACTCCCATTACCCCTTTCGAGAGCCTCCTCCCCCCCCTTTTCCCCTCTTGGCCTACACTCCCTCCCACCACCCGCCCCCCTTCTCCATCAACACAGCCGCAACCCGACAACCATCCTCCGTTCTTCCTCATCGACTACACTCAGCCCTTCTCCGCCTTGTCCTTCACCATTCTCTCGTTCCCTCGTGCACAGTCGTTGAACTAGGAATATTCCCGGCTCTAATGGATGCCATAAAATGGATGTGAGGTGATTTAAAGTGAACTTCATCATCATCATCGGTCAACAATCCTATGATTGGCTTGACGCAGCTCTCCACTCGTTTTCCTATTGGATAACTTCTTCATTTTGATATGCAACTACGTCTACGCAATACCTAGCAAGCCACCGCGAGGGTGGGTGACAGGGGGTGAAGATCACCTAACATGAACTATTGACATGCAACTAGGCTACTACATGGAAACATCTTATATAATAGTGTCGCATGCAGTTAGAAGGTTAGTATCTAAGTAGCAATAAAGGATAACCTGTTTTTACTGGCATTTATCTAAGTATTTTTATCTTCATTTACCTCTATATCTATATATCCACATCTAATTATTCTTTTCGATACCTACATAGTGCTGTGTAATTCCGGTAGCAATATTCGGTTTCAAAGTTCTGAAACCGGAGAAAATTGATGGTAGGCCCAAGTATCAACTTTACGACAAACAGCAATTCCCCGTGTTGGGATTCAAATACGCGAGTCTTAGGTTGCTATGCCGCCACATTACCAACAGGAGTCTACTGATAGTATTCTTCCTGAGTAGTTACAATAATATATTTGCACGTACATTGCCTCACCACTCGTATAAAGTTAAACATAATCTACACTGCAGTCGAGACTTGTGTGAGAGAAAAAGGGGCTTTTTAAAATCATTAAACCTTGCTATTTCCCTCATAATATCCTAAAGAGATGAAAAATGAGGAGACATACACTTTTCTACTATTTTGGCAAGCGAATTTGGGTCTCATAGACTTTAATATGAATCTTGATCTCGTTTGCTCAGTTTGAAAACTGAACTACTTCATTCGTGATGTCTCCAATAACGTTTGCCCTTCATAAGACCTCATTGGCCTCTGGAATAGAAAGCAATTTATAGACATGAAAAGTTAATTTCCTACCTTAATATTACACCATCTACATAATACCACCATTAAGGTGTGTTGCAAAGGAAAAAATGAAAAAAACGCAATGAAAATGAATGTCTTATGCTTTTCAAGAAGACAATTTCTGCAGGCTTGGGTGTAGATTATCGTAAATTATCAGGCATTTGTGTAATAATTTAGCCATCAGGTGACATTTATACGTACTTATTGCTTTAGAGAAAGTTTAGCGCAGTGTGAAGCAGAAAATATTTTCTCTGTCTCCGATTCCCATTTTGGAATGAGACTGAGTCCTGGGCCCCTCCATTGGAATATGTCGGAGCGGGAATTTAGATGCTAGACCAGGGCTCGCTAGACCGCCGAAGGGCAACTTAACTGCCCATGGACAAGTGGAGGGGTAGCTCCGCTAATCCGTACGGTTCATTTCTCTGTACTCCCCGCTAATCTCCTTGCCAAGTGGACTGACTGCAGCTTAACGGATAGGCAGCGCGCAGAGGAAACTTCGACCCAACAACGACTATCCAATTAGCATTATGGGATGAGCGAAACACCTGCGTTGTCACAGCATTGGCAGTTCCTTGTTATTTACTTTCAATAAAAGTAAACGCAGGAGTAAATTCCACTTTGATTTCCCTGTGGCCATTAGCGTGGTGAACGTTTGAGATGGTGACAAGTTGAAACACGGCAGTTTTTGCCGCTTAATTCTCAATCGCAAAGAACCATCCAAGCTACGGGTGGATCTTCACCAATCAAACCTTAATTACACGCAAATAAAGCATATTCCATAACGTAGTGTAAAAATCAGTCTTAGTTAAACAAGCACTGGTTGCGTAGCAGTGAATAATTTAAATATATGAATGAAAAGCATTTATATAAGATTACACTTTTTTGGCTGGACATCTCTAAGGAACCAAACCACCCCTTTGAAATAACTGCATGCCATTAAATTGTCGCGTTTCAATTTCTTTAAGCTAGGAAGTAGCATCGTTTTTTTCAATGTATTTTGCGTTAGTTTTCAACACAAGCCTTCAAGTGCCAATAGATTGGTCTAACTTAAGATTTGGGTGTTTTGAAGTATTTTCCATCAAAAATCCTTCCCATTAAGGGTATTAATACATTTTATAATGGTATCTATGGTACAAGGGAGGAAAAACGACGATGAAAGTCTAAAATGACAGTTAAGGGTAAGCCAATAATTAAATAATCTTAGGAGAGCTTCGTTGGGTACTTAGTATCTCCTATTGATCGTCATCATTCATGTAACAAATGTCATTGGATTCAAGTTTAATTCTTTCTTAGAAATTTATTTCCTATTGTCTCCTTAAACCTGAATTCTGAAAGTTGTACGAACCGCAACTAGAAAAGCTAGGTAGCAACGTCAGCATCGAATAAATTGCTTAAACTCTCTCTTGGCATATTTCATTTATTTCCACACGTGAGTCCTTTCCAGTTCATTCAGCGGAATATGCAAATTGGTTTCTATTCCCTTATAGTATCCTGGTCGCATCAATCGTAAGCTAGGATATCTAGCTCTCCCTAACCTTTCACTTTACCCTTTCTTCTAATGAATGTAACTCCATTCCGTCGCCGTCCTTTCTAAACAGGATCTTATCTCCACCTCTTCATCTCACGTGGCCTGAATCCATCCTGATCCTTTCCCTTAGGGCTAACCCCCTCGGCTATTGGCGAAGTTTATGCATGTCTTCGTCTGTCTAATTATCTTGTTCTTTCCAGAACCGAAAGTAGAATGTATTATGCATCTATTTTCAAAGATTAACAACAGCTTTCCGGTATTCCCTAAGCATTATAGTAGTAGCCTTTTCTGTTCATAACCTTTAACTAAATCAACGATAAACGAAATAATTGGCAAACCAACCCCTACTCGAGCGCTTTGTGGACGGTATTTGAGTTCAGTATTCAGTCCGTTGGATGGAACGTTCCTCTTGGCATTTTCGTTAAGAAAAGGCTAATGTCGACGCCATCCATTCTCAATCTTGTACCTTTTCTCGTGGTCTATTACGCCTTTCATCTCCATCTACGTTATACCCTGCGAGCCTCCGCGAGGTTGTGTAGCAGAGATGAAGATCACCAAACTCTTGACTTGTAACTAAGAGCTACAATGCTACTCTTACATGGAAACATGTTAGATAATAGAGCCACATGCAACTAGTTAGTAATGGTCAGTATCTACCTGATATTAAACGGATTATTGATGATAACGGAATTTATCTAAATATATTTATCTGTATTTACCGATCATGCACGGTTTAGTAATAGTACAACATGCATCATGCACTACTGACTAGCCTAACAGCATTTCACCTACCTATCTCTCTGCTATGCTGCCTATCACGTTCTCTTATGGTACGCGGAGAAAATGACATTTTAAATCCTTCGATACGGCAATGTATCTCTATAATCTTATTCATCTGGTCGAATCTAGCATAAAACGGAGGCTTTCCTAATACATATATCTAATATCTTCAGGGAATGTATCTATTTAAATTTTCTGTAGGAGATTTAAAGGTTTGATAATGATTCCCAATCTAATGCTTCTAATAATTTTGATAAACTGCTCTACGCTGAACAATCTCTAGTTCTGTGATCAAACCTAATGATTTTTGGAAGAATTTGCTCAACCCAAATTTTTATAGGTCTTGCTTATGAATATGGTAACATTTTTCGTCACATCCAAACTAAGGCAAATTTTTAGGAAAATATTAGGTATATATTAGTGCATTCTCTTCACTTTCAAGAAAATGTTTAGGTTGATGCATATATTTTTATGCGAAATCGATTTTTGTAATTAAACAGCAAAAGAATCTGCCACCATAAAAACTACTTCGGTAATAATGGAAAACCATTCCGTAACTACCAATAGAGATCAAAAGAATTTTAATCTATATTTACTCCTGCATACTCAGCCACACTGCTGATATGTAGCAGAAGCTGTAGTCCATTAATTGATATTATATAGAGATAGAGATTGATAAAAGATGGCTACTGAGTATGACTTCAAGTTAAAAAATGATTGATTAGAACAATTATATTGATATTTTATGTGATAAATTATATGTATATAAAGTACAATATATTATATGATATTCAGCTGCATAATATATCAGAGTTAGCTTTAAAATGGAAATACTGGATTTCTGTATTTGCCTACTTTTTCCTTAACAATATCATTCTTATAAACCACTCATTCCAGTCTGTGGCCCATGTAAGGCTGAGACAGCGCGAAATTAGTAAGGATTTAACATTGAAACGTTATAACGAATAGTTACTGGAAAATTACATATCTGTATCCTTTTTTCTTCGTAAATATAATTTCAATATAAGAGACCTCGTGACCAACGGGCTCGAACAGTAAAAAGTAGCCTTCATATCCGTTAACAAGGAAGTATTATATAAAAAGCATTTCCCCGAAAAAATTTCCCTGCTGAGACATCTGCTTCCAATAACTGCCGGTTCCAATGAATGAGCTTGACCCAGAAAGGTGAAGAATATATAGATGGGAAGATTTACGCCCGATGAACCCTGTGACTTCGCCCAACAAGTGTTATTTTTAATGTCCTCGCAAGGAAATGGAATCCTAGAATTTTAGAAGTCGTTACCACATGTGTGGCAGTAAAGAGAACCATTGACAGCACACTGGTGACGGGGGTAGGTTCATGCCGAGCGATGTCCTAACATCCCCAGTGGGACATGGGACGGAATTACTATCCGGCACAAGTGGGTATAAAATTCACGCTCCGCCGATCTCTCAAGGAGGGGTCCTCAACTTTTCCCTCTCTCCCTCTACAGGACTTCACGGAAGGGTGCAATAAAACACAGGAGTCGTAAAAGGGAGCATCACATTGCCGCGTTGGAGAAGGGATAGATCACTCGGGTCGGCGGACCGCTCCGAACGAGAGAGATCCCATAGCAACGACTTGGCTATGATTTCGTCCCTTTCAAGCTCTGAGCAAACTTTGCCGGCAAACGCTTTCTTGACCTACGTCCTAAACCTGTCTATTATGGCCCAACGGAAAAATGGTTCGTTTTACGCGGACGGGAAAATCAGGCCCCGCCGTATAGGGAAAATTTTAATGGTCCCTTTCCCAAAGGGAGGATGGACGTGGAAGTATTCCGAGCAATAAAAACTGATCGCCTTAGTGCAAGGGATGAAGAAGAAGAGATGCTAGCAAGAGGAGAGAATTTTTCATAGACCCGCATAACTCCATTTACCATTTGCTTAACCACTCTCTCCTCGTGAGATAAAGGAATAATAATGCTCATCCCCGTTACGTAACAGGAGCAACGGGTTGTAGGACACTAAAAACTCTGGGGAGAGAAATATATTGAGCATGAAATCGTGGAGTGAGATGGGGGCTGAACGTTGCACAGATGGCTGTTGCGGTAAACTCTAGTCCTATCCCTCTTCTTAAAAAATATAATGAATGGGATTTAAAGGCGGCCGTAATGATTCTTACGAGCTGGACGAAATGCAAACCCTCTTTTGTGACGAGCCGTGCTTTGTGACAACACGAGATAGGTTGGGGGGACTATGCTCTAAGTCCCCTCTGCTGTGAGAACAAGAGGAGAAAAAACGTTGGCATGAGTATCGCGGGCACATACACCGTCCGAGTCCACCGCCTTTCACAGGAGCGCTCAGCGTGGAGACCGGGGTGAGGAATTAGGCAGGGTGGTTGTGGGATCGAGGAATTATATCATCTGAAGGAGGAAGGGCGGACAAAGGATCCGAGGCCGCCAGCGGGGACAACAATGGGAGATGTAAAACACTCGCCTCCGCTAGGGAAGCATAGAGTAGGGAAGAGTGCGGATTAATGCGCCAAGTAAGCCTTTATCTTTCTTTACGAGCGGAGAGAAAAGTAGTTCCTGGCAAAGCAAGTATACCAAGGGATGGAGGTGTAAGTTACTAATCCCATACCTCGCAGAATAAGAGGCCTTAACTATAATATTAGCCGGATGCTGGGAACGTAGTTAAACAAAATGTTGGTAGAAGTTTTGGGCCGCTGGCATCATTGATCACGGGAAACACCAAAATTCTTTTCACGACAGCTTAGAACGACGCTAATAGAGTTGCATAGCAATGTATGAAAGGCCTCATGGTGGTAGTTGGATCATGACCAAGCTGAATTTGCGATAGAATGACGGAACGGATACCATCAAAATTTAAGAGAACACGGCATGAGAGAAATAAAAACAGCAAAAAAGCTAACGACTATCGCCAGCAGAGCATAAAGAGATAACTCCATTGGAAATCATTTTCAGTCTCTGAGCCAAGTAATGTTGAACGATCGAAACAACTTATACCAGAACATAGGGAAAATTAACCTTAGATTTGTTTAATAACGAAGGCGGAATAATGAAATTCCTAAAAGCCACAAAAACGTTTACTAGCATACAAGAATGAGGAATGAAAATATATTAGCATCTAATGGAGGTCAAACTAAGAGCCAGAAGTAAAGAAAAATAAAAAAGGGCAGTGACCACAAAAACATAAATTACGAGGCATATTCAATACGTGGAAACGCATTCAATCACATTGTTCCCAGCAAGCCACCTTGAGGGCGAGAGGAAGGGGTGAATCATCGTACACATGCACAGGCTGCAAGAAATTGAATAATAGGCATGCAAAAGAGGCCTGAAAGGTTGCCAACCCGGGTATTTGGTGAAATGAGTGCCTAACGATAAGATATGAGAAACAGAATATTGATTAAAGCACTGTCCTTCAAACAACGAGTAGCAGGCTTTGGTACAAAATTATTTAGTATACTTTCTCGCTTACTTTTACTAAGCCACGAACTCAACTACGAATAAAAAATGTATCGTTCCCATCCCATAGCCCAATTTCAAAAGATAAATTTCCATACCCAGTGTTGAATAAAAATATGAATCTCATCGCATGAGCACTGGTAGACACTACAAGACTTTTTTATGCGGCACAATAACTCATTAGTGGCAAAAAGTATATTGAAAAAAGGAGCAACTACGGAAACAAATTTCGTAATGCTGTAGAACTGCCAGGAATCTTAAAAATACCAAAATACTCCTGTAGGCGAAACAATCAATCAAAATAAGTCGAATAAATAACTCTCCTTTTCTTTTGCGTGGCAAATCCTCATTTATGCAGTGGTATTCCACTTCGTCGGCTTCCATCAGTTCTTATGAAGCAGAAAAATTGGTGTTGATACCAATAGTTATCAGACAGCATTATTACAGAAGGTTTCAGCAAGACATTGGCTCGGTTCAACGCTTAAGGCTTCACTTTGTGGAACCACGAGATTGAAAAAGAAAATTCACTTCGTACATTCCACACTAAAGTTTTATTGACTTTTCGGCACTATTATGTCATTATCAAGGTAATCTTTGATAATGACATATAAGTGTCTAAACCATGGTCGAAGTCAATAAAACTTTAGTGCGGAATGTACAAAGTGAATTTTCTTTTCCAAAACATTGACCATTATCAAAGTCTTATAAAATGACCACCGATAAACAATGAACACCTTCAAAAAGTTAAGGACCTGGTCTGCTTTCCCCAAACACCTTCGCTGTAATATATTACACTACCAAATGCATTGCACGGAAAAAATTAACACTTGAACATCTCCGTCCTCCTATCAATATCTCTAATGTTATCTTCGTCATTTGATCGGACGTAGCACGCTAGTGTTTTTAGTATATTGGAGACATCTTAACTTAACCTGTCCATTTTAAATGATTAAAAATTTAAAATTAAAAACTCCTAATTATCAATTGCTGTTCAGCGGGATCAAAGGGTAGGAAGGAATTAATTCCCATTCTTGGCCCCGGGAGGTTGGAAAGTAGTTCGCAGTTCCAATCCGTTTGGATCTAAACCCTCTTCCAGGTCAAGGGATCCGGCCGGAAGATGTGGCTCGGATCTCAGGGGCTCCTCATCTGCAAAAGGTGGTTGAGGGGGGCGAGAGGGAAGGAGACGAGCATCCCCGTCTCGCGAAACCGGTTTTTCGCGCGAGGGAAGAAAGGGAAAAAAAGAAGAAGCGGCGGACAAGGAAAGGGATCGGCCGCTGTGCTTCGGACACAGTAGCCTCTCCAAGCGTCATCCCGAATAAGAAGAAAAGGAGGACGACACATTTTCAGACCCCCTCGGAGGGAGGAAGTAGCGTCTGTGCGGAGAAGGAAAGGGGGGATTAATTGGGGTTTGGGGTGGGGGGAGAGAGAGCAAGGGAGGAAGGAAGGGTGAGGGGAGGCTGGAAGAAGAGATGACGCACCGGGCTGAGATACGAGCTACCGGTAGAAAGGACCAGAAGGGAAGCTTTCATCTTCGTCTTGGTGCCTGCCAGTCAACACCAGGGCAAGTGGCAGAGGGTGAATCGCTACCAAACCATCAATGGAAAAGTGTACCAAAAAGAAGTGCAAATAATAAAAACAATAAATTAGTTATACATGTATTACACACATACACACTTCTTGGGAGGAACACATGATAGGACACTTGGAGGAAAATAATGTTTTCGATGAGATTTTTCTTGATGATAACTGCTTTTAATACGGGTTGGTGCGGGTGAAGCCTAAACGCGTTCGCTACATTAAGAGCTGTTTACGGATGAACTATGAGCTAAGTTACACATATAAATCCTACATTTACGGTTAAATGGCGCCTAATATGGTTTCTTACTATTCAAGAGATAGACAGCAAAATATTAAATCTATCGGGTGTACTTTACGTGACAAAACCAACCGTAATATGAGGATCCTATCAAAATATTATTAGTTTTGTTTGGCAGACGGCTCGAGTCTGAACAATATTAATCCAAATTCTAGCAAGCGATACTACCGACATTTTAGTCAGAATTGTCTGCAATATTTTACAAAATACAAATTTTTCACTGTCCAAGGTTGACATCTGCACGGTGACGGTAAGAAAGGTGACGCCAATGCAGCAAAACTCAAACTCACGTATGTTCCCAATCCACTTGGGGATTGGTGAGGGACTACATTCCATCACACTATCGAATGATAAGTTACCAATGCTCTGCAAGAAATTTTTGAAGGAAAATTCATAACAACGAAGGGTAAATAATACGACTTATCTTAGCCAAGTGCATCCTGCAGTATATGAATTTTTCAACAAAACGCCCTTAATTTAAATTTCCAGCATCAAGGACCGAATATACATAAAGAAAAATTGCATCATACGATCCTGCATCCCATAGCAGTCGTTAAAGCTATCTATACATCTACATCTACATAATACCCTGCAAGCCACCACAAAGGTGTGTGGCAGGAGGTGATACCTCACCAAACATGCACTAAAAGAATAGTATTAATATACCATTCAGAACTTCACTGTTTAAAAAAGATAGAAATTGCAAAGCAAACATGCAAAAACATTCTGTTAGTAGGGTTAGCTTCAAGTACTCATACCAACATGCAGCTACCAATGCTATCCAATGCTACTCTCCGATTGGACATATTTACCGTTATTCGTATATCTAATTGTACGAGGGAAAAAGGACATTTGGAATCAGTTCGGCAATCAATTTCTCTAATTTTATGATTAAGGTCCAGTCTGCCTAAGGGAAGCATAAAAAGAGCTACAAGAAAGACAGAAGATGCAAACCTCGCTATTTCTTTCTAAGGACTGGGAGTCTTCTTAGAAGATACCCAACCAACTTATATTGACAGAGAAACGATAAAATAAAACGAAATTAAAAAAATGTTTCCATATTTCAGATTGTCTGACTTCTTATGCGTAAGATGCGAGTGCAGCCACAAGAGCGCCGGAGAAATTTTATGTCGAGTACGAGAGATGCAACGGGAGTGTTATGCAGACAGGGATAGAGAGAGAGAGAGGTTCTGCCGTGCACATTATGCCTTCCCCTCGACCGCCGCCATCGGCTACTTAACATCTGCTCGCATCCACTCCATGGACCGTCGACCTCTCTCAATTAACAGGAGTGGAGGGAGTAGGTTGAGAAATAGGAGGGGGAGATGATTAGGTGTGCGGGACACAGCCAAAGGGGGGATTAGAAATAAAACGTCGCAGTCGATATATAGGACCCACTCAAATACGCGTGCAATATCCGAACGAAAATAAAAGAATAACGCCCTCCGCATGACTGTTAAACTAGGCTGACGTCACCCTCTTTGCGAGCGTCATCACGCGCAATACGTTGCACAGCCCCTCGCGCGCGCATTGCCCCCTCCGTGATATGGAAGCGAGAAGATCGCTCGAGAGTGATAGATGTGCTCATTGCGCAGTTATCCCGCACACGATCGCCCCGCCGACAATTACGCGAGAGCTTAAAAGGGACGCTCGCTCAAGGGAGGGTGGAGCCCATTGCGAACGGCTGTGCCTCGCGATAGGCGCTGATCGAGGAGATTGAGCGATTAAAAGGGAAGCGGAACCGATGAGTAGATTGCGAATGTGTGTTTGCCGCAGACTGAAATCCGCTCGCCCATCCGAGATCCCACAGAAGAGTTTTATGGGCGACCTAACGCGTATCCTCATGACACATGCATAATGATTAGGTGTCCAGTTTTGGTCAGAAGATTTGTCCCCAATCTAAATTCCAATAACTGAAATACAGTGCCGAAAGCTTAATTTTTCATTTCGGATAAAATAGGTTTTTTGGTTAATTTAGAATAGAACTGTACATCTACAAAATACCCTGCAAGCCACCATAAAGGTGTGTGGCAGTGGGTGAATTCTCACCAAACATGCAATACATATCATGCATAAAATAGGATTAATATTAATATATTAGTCTAAAATTCACTATTTAAAAAGATAAAAATAGCAAAGTAAGCTTGCAAAAACATGCCGTTAGTTGGGTTAACTTCAAGTCCTTATACCAACATGCAACTACCTATGCTATGGATTGATTCACTCGTATTGGACATGTTTACCACTGTTCATATCCCTAATTATACGAGGAAAAAACGAAATTTTGAATCTGTCAGTTCGGCAATCAATTTCTCTAATTTTGTAATCATAGTCCAGTCTACCATAGTTGGGGTTCGGTACCATAGTGGGTAAGTTGGGGTTCGCAAAATATTTTTAACGTCATCACTGAAAATATTATCTTGGAATATATTTAAGAGATTAAGTCTAAATTTCAACCTGCGATCTGACAATGATTCCCATATTAATTCATTGAATTGACTGGTTACGCTAGTATGGTTATCGTATCGTCCCTTTAAAAACTGTAAATGAAAGAGGTAAGGTCATTCAGGAAAGGACGCTTTGCAAAAATTGATAGAGCAAAAAGAATGTTATTCATAGAGGAATCGTAAAATTGGTCAATTTTTTTACTCGTATTAGTAATTATTTTGAAGAAAACGTCAAACATATAGTTTATCGCACAATTTTGAGGCATGTACACAATCCCCGGTTTAGCACTTTCCATTAGAATAAAGAACAAATACCAAGCTTTTTTTAATTAATTCCTTTCGGATTCTGGGAGAATATGTGATATTTTAGCAGATATGAAGAACATATAAGAAGTTAGTCTGTTTCTGAATAAGAGGAAATAGATTTCTAGAGACGGGGAACCTTAAATGACCCAGAAAAAGGTCATGGAATGCTCTAACTTTTAACGGGCAGAATTTGGCGCGTTTTGGTGGCATATTTTAACAGCCCATCGAAGACTAGCGATAGCAAGGCCTCAAATATCACTGATGTTCACCCATGGTCAAAGGAACGAAGTTTTCCCAGGGGTAATTGAATAAATACTTCTTGTATATATTCGTTGTTCGGGTGTATCCCGCGTACTGTTACCAGGTGTGATACCTGACGTTTCGTGGCCATTGCTGATCACCTTATCAAAGGGATGAAGTATCTGTCTAGTTGCTGGAGTTTATATAGTGGAAATATATTAGCGAAACCGTACGCTCCGTTAAAACCCGCTTAGAACACCAGCGGGCTTATTCGACTGGGACAACCCTTAAAATCAGCAGTAGCGGAACATGCAGATTCGGGACTGCAATTGACCTCAAACAAACAAAGATAATCGCGAATGTGAAAAACTTCAAGCCCCGGCTGATCCGCAAAGCTTCGGAGATAAGAAAATGCAAGCAAAATTACAATAGGGACAGTGGCCTCCAAATCAGCCACACGTGGGACCCTGCTTTGAGCCTTAAAAATGCAATGACTACTCCTTCCAATCTCCCCCATCCCATCCTTTTCCCTCCATGAAACCACTATATAAACTGCACCAACTCGACAGATACCTCATTCCCTTTGATAAAGTGACCAGCAACGGCCACAAAACATCCGGTATCATACCTGGTAATAGTACGTGGGGTACACCCAAGCAACGAATATATACATACAGCTATAATGACCTGCGAAAGTTTCCAAGAATTAAATACTTCTTGTTATATCTTCTACTTAGATCCTCTCAACAAAACTTCCAGCTAACGATCACACTTGAATATAATCACCACCAAATATTCAAACTCATTTAAAACCTAAGGTACGAGGCATATTATGTATCCGTGATTTAAACTTTTTGGGAGGGATTACGAGAGTATATGGGATGGATTGGAGGAGGAAATACGATGGTCGGGAAAAATAATTTAGGACGCAAATGTAATTAGGGGTGACAAAATGTTAACGGCTGTGATATGCGGTAGGCTGCTAGGTACCAGATGGTAGCGAGGTAAACATTAGTCACCCTGCTATACACCCTTTCGGTGTCTTGCAGGGAATTCTATTGGGTAAATATTAGGGTATCAAAGTGAAATAAAAACTATAGCGTAAGAGCAGATATGTTTATAAAAGCAAAGCAGGAGAGAATATTTCATCAATAAAAATGATTCCCGGTATAGAAAACACTGTAGCGTCATAAGCATGATGAAAAGAGAGAGAGTTATATTTTTATAATTCATAGAAAAACTTTCAAAAATATTATATATTACACTATTACCATGCAATGAGAAGAGACGTTTTCTTTCCTGACTTTTTATTGCTGTATTTTATCCAAGTCATACGCAACCTAACTTATTCGTAACAAACATGTACGTACATAGCGTATGCTCGGTGAACACTCAATCCCTGGAACACCCCTTTAAGAGGTGGGTTGCAGGGGACTTAGTAGATGTAGGACTATAAAATATTCAGAAAGTAATGGACATGACTGTTAGAATGGATTCGGAGCTCCATATTGTGCGAGTGTGGATCGAGGTAAGCTCCGACCTCAAGTCGATCCGTCTCCAAACATTGCTCCGCTGAAGAATCGACATAAAAGCGCGAGCACGCGGCAATGCCTTCCTTTGAAGGAGAGTTGAGAGAGGAGGGTGGGGGTAGTGGGGGTAAGGAGACCTTTTCCCCCGTCTCCACTTAAACGCGGATTTCACGCTCCGCGGAACTCGGGATGGGCACTCAAGATTTATGCTCCCGCGACCGAGCGACTTTTTCTTTTAAAACCAATCCCGTGTCGGCCATGGAGGTAAGTTGGCCCTCAAGCAATCCCGAAGGGGACCCAAGCGACCGACGCGGTGCAGGGGGGGGGGATGAGTTTGGAGGGCCCAGACACTTCCTTGGCGACGGAAGGGTTCGTGACTTGGTTTCCATGCCACGCGTATAATAGTATGCCCAGGGAACATGCAGAGAACGTATAAGTCACTTTATAAATGAAGTATCTTGACAAACAAATTATGGCAGCAAATAAACAATGATATAAGATATGAACTGATGAGAAAAGTCTTGCCACTTCATCGACCATATAGTACCTACATGTATCTACGATAATACAATTAGAGATATGAATAACGGTAAATAATTCCAATACGAGTGCAGCAATGGATAACATTGGTAGCTGCATGTTGGTATAAGGACTTGAAGCTAACCCAACTAACAGCATATGTTTTTGCATGTTTGCTTTGTTATTTTGTGAAGTTTAGAACAGTCTATACACACTAATCCTTTTGAATGCATGATATGTAGTTCATGTTTGGTGAGGATTCACCCCCTGCCAAACACCTTTATGCGGGATTGCAGGGTGTTATGTAGATGTAGATGTAATAAAGGGATTGATCGAGCGACAAAAGAAATTCTAAGAAGAGTGGGAGAAAAAGTAAGTCTAATGAAACTCTCAAAAAGAAGACATGACAACCTACTGACACGATTTGTAGAGTTTTAGAATTAGTAGATATAAGTAGGAGGAGAAAGGAACGAGAATGTTGATGTGCGGAAAAGAGCTGGGAGATAAATAAAAAATTTGGAGCGGAGAGTATTGTGAAGTACATTCAAATGACTTGAAGAAGAGTTACAGCGTCAGAAAACTTCTAGAAGCTGGCACCACTAATATTTCCTCCTGTGGCTTCCGCTGTCTTTATGGCAGGTAATTTCCTTCAAACTGCTTATTTCTTATTCATTTCCTATCACTTCTACTCTTATGATACATTCTCCCTTCAAACATGGTACTGGATTACCTCTAGCTTACAATGAGGTTCTCATCTATTTTCACTGAATTTTTCAACCCCCTTTCCAAAGTTTCTGTCAACATGTCCAACAGTTTTCTTTCTCGAATTTTCCCCTTAACTTACAAGTCTCAATTTTCCCCTCATGTTCTTTGATGTTACACATCCCACGCTCCGGAAACAGAAAACTACGGTCATTATAATTTTCTGCGATTAATAAGCCTTTATCCCCGTTATCAAATCCTCTCATTAAGGTCTCCACTAAGCCATTCTTTTTAACTATAGCAGCTCGGTGCCAATTTAGATAGAACTCGGCATATCCAAACTTTGCCAAAGACGGCATTTGATGTTACATCCTCGACAATTCCTCTTTTAGAAAGCAAGAAATCGGATCTGATGCAGTTTTGGCCCACAATGAGGAATACAAGGAATACATTTTTGGAAGCTAGAGAATGTCAAGTCCTATGTGAATAGCGGTCCAGTTAGGGGACTTGATGCTCATAAAATTTATACAGTCGAGCAGTTCAATCGCGTTAACCATTCCAAGGCTTTTTGAGCAACGAAGTCCTCTGATAGAGAGTGAGCAAGGGAAAAATACGAAGTTTATGAGAATGTAACACCCAAGACGATGGACTGGAACACATCCACGAAGGAACAGCAGGATGTAAGGAAAGGAGTAAGGGGAGAGAGGACTCTTTTATCGCGCTAGGGAGTGCAACAGACAGCTCCCATGAGTGTGGCGGCCGGTGGGCGTAGGGAAGAAAAGCGGCTGCCAGGCGATGGGGAGCGGAATAAGGGAGCGATTTTAATTTGACCTCCCGCTGAGAGAGGGAAGTGACCAGTGCGGTGACCTCCTCCACCGCTCCCCGCTGACTCCGAGGGGGCGTAGACGGATCTGAAAGGTCGAGTGCAATGGGGAGAGCACGGGGAGTCCTTTGGAAGAGAGAGGGGGTTGGGAGGGAGCCCTATTCTGGATGAACCGACGGTCAGCCAGGCGAGCCGGTGGAAAATGAGTGACCAAAAGGAGGCTGCTGGGATACGCCCGGCCTGGTTCCCACAAGGCGCGCTCTTGCACGTCATCGCGCACCACGGGGCACGGGGTTTGCGTGGCGGGGAGCGGAGGGGATTGGGAGTGGGGGGGGGGGGGTCAAAGAGGGACGCCACCCTGGTTACAATACGCTACAATTTAAATAATCAACCGATTTCGAACCCCTCAACCCCTGCCCATGTCCCACGCAACCCTTATATATATTTAAAAAAAGTCCCCTCCGAACCACCCTCAACCCCTCCACCTTCAATCATCCCGGCTTTTTAACGTTTCCTGTCTCAAAAACCTGTAGGGTCTCTGGCATTCCCGCTCCCTCCCTTTTTGCCATCAAGTTTACGCTTTACGGTTACTTCCGTCACTTGCAGACGCCCTTCACAGTGCCAAGCTCCAGGCTGGGAAGCATACAGAAAGAGAAGTTAGGTAAAACGAATTGAACGCTGAATTCTTGTGTTCTTAACAGTTTTCTGATGTTAACTTCATAAACGTAGTTTTCTTATACCACCCTATATCCAAAAGTAATTATGATAAGTTTATGAAACTTGATTATTAAGTAATCGATACACATAACTCGCAGTTATTGATAACAACAGCGTCAACAATTACCAAAGTTAGGTGAGTAGCTCTAACAGCTGATACATAAACCTCTAAGGGAGTAAAACTTTCTAGCCTGAAAAGAAAAAAACGAATAAAATTCTGTGTGTTAATTAATTCGAAAACGTGCGTCATAAAATTATCCGATGGAAAAGAATTGAAATCGAGGCTTTATAATGAGCTATTTTCTAGTATAGCAAATTTATAGTTAACTTAAAAACAACTAAAAAAGGACGTCATCATGAGAAAGCTCAGGGTAAAAGAAAATATACGATATTCTTTTGTCGAAAATTGAACGTATACTTTGGAAGACCAGATGTAACGAAAAAAAATAGGCCTAAAGAAAGAAGACTTGAGGAAGGGGAGGAGTGAGGCAATGGTGATTATTCATCAAATGTTTTCACAATATCCCCTCCACGTCAACAAGAGGCGACAGCTCAGACTTTCTCATGGAAGATATGGACTGAAAAATGAGGAAGGGGTCTTTGAAAATCCTCAGCAAAGAACTTCATTCTCACCCGCTTTAATAGAAAATGAAAAGCACAAAGATACTTCACAATGACATAATACTTTAGGCTTAAGAAATAAGACTTACGACTTACTGAGGAGTAAGCTTCTTCTTGGATGCTTTTGAAACATCTCCCAAATGCCACTTGCTAATAAAACACGAATTTTGAAAGAAATGCTCAGAGTGGGATGCCTTTACAATATGTTGACACGGTTTTCGTACTCAATGGTTGAAATATGTATAGATATAATTGCGATACGACGGAATGAGATGCAGGGGAATTGGTATTTTTTTTAATGACATTCAAGTAAAATCAAATAAATGTACCTGTGCACTGTATGTCCCAGAAGGTGATGGCTTTTTACTGGTAGCAAATTGCACGTTGAAATGCTTAACGTCTCGGAAGAATTCGGTTAATTTTAGAATTATATTTTAACGATTAATCCATTAATGTATTAATAAGAATTTTTTTTATTTCTTGACATCAATTCACCCTCTGCCACAAACCCTCACGGTGGCTTGCAGGGTATCGTGTAGATGTAGATAAATAGATGCATGCCAGGTGTCTGTTCACTCTCAGCCACGCGCCCTTGCGGTGCCTCACAGGTTATTTTGCAGATGTAAAGATGTATCATGTGTGAAATTAGTTAACACATGTAAGAAAGAAAGTATGATGTGCTCAAATACACTAATTAAAACACCGTACAAGTCACAATACCTATAAAACTTCCGTACAAGCCATACGCAGGCGGAATTTGAAGCACAACCTTTAACACTCTCGGAAACCTTTCACCACATTGCCTTTCCCACGAAGCTTCCTCCTCTTCGCTGGATCTCTCCAAGTCAATCAATCGTCCATTGCCTCATACCTACTTCCTGACTCCATGCATACATTTACCTCTATTTAAGGCATCAAACTTAAGTTTAGCTACGAATCCCAGTGATTTCAGCAATCTATTTTTCCCCAATCTTTCAACTTTCCCTGCTGCTCAGTTTATCCAACACTATTCTTTCACCTCCTCCTTTCATGGGATCTTTTCTTTTTTCCTTCCCGCAAACGTCTCTCTACTAACTACTATTACAACATCCATTTTGTTGCAACTTGAGCCCCTACGCCTCTTGCTATTCATCATTCCTTCTTCTTTGTCTTTATAAATCTTCTCTTTCATTCCACATCTACTGACATAATTAATTCTCAAGCCAGCATTGCCACCCAGGGGGCATATAAGATTTATTCATTTTATACCATATCTCCGCTCCTCCGTATTGTATTTCAAATAATATCACACCACACATTTTCGTCAATTTTCAACCGTATCTTTACCTCACATAACGCGTAATGTACGAGCTTTTGGTTATTGCATAATTTATTTATCATTGTTATATCGTTCTCCATCAGATTATCTCAATAACTAACCTAAAATTCAGCCTCTATCTCACAATATTTCCTGATTCGGAAGCAGCAATCTCTCTACTACCGCTGAATAACATTTAATACAATACATTAGGAATTTTATGCTTTTTATGAGGATTTTTTATAAATGTATATTTCCGAAAGTATTAACGATTAAAGCACTCATCATCTAGGCACAATTTCCATTTCCATTCATCATCTAGGCCGAGAGATACTCGTAATTTCAATGGTAATATATGGAAAAAAGAGTTATTTGTTGAAGCCATGACCCGCATCATAAATATCACGCCTCTTTCATCTTTAATTCTAGTTGTGATTCCTCTTTCCCTGCTTTGGCCGTGATCACGGCAACCTTAGAGTAGTCCTACACTTTTTGATGGCTGCGTCAAATGAAACTAATTCAATTACAGTGACTTATAGATTGATTTAAACTATACTTTAATGCACGCCTAATATTTTCCTCGGAGTGATACGACTGTGACCCTAGGTTTCAGATAAGTACTGCATAAACAGGATAGGTTTTGTCGCATTTCTGTACGGCAAAAGGTGTTTTCTATGATCGATAATGCATGCCTTGAGATGTTTTCAACCCCTGCCACATACTTTTACGGTGGTTTTTATGATACTATGTAGATGTAGATGCCTACTACCACCCATTGGTGTTTTGCACAGTGAACAATATGAAGTTAGGAGTCTCGCCGCGGAGGAAAAGCGACTTATGAAACTTCCGAAGCATTCCGATCCAAGATTATTCTTTATAGGATTGCGCCTCGCGAAGATGCCTCCGCTTCATTGCGGATTCCACACCCGTCCCCCATAACCTTCCCTAACCTTCCCCCTCCCCCGCGGTCGCGCAACTTGGCTACGTCCCCCGCCCACCGTGGAACACCTCGCGCATATACGACCTCCTCGCCTAGCAACCAAAACCATTGTTCCCACCGCCCCCTCTCCCATCATTACCCACACCACATCCCCCTCCCCACCCCACCGGCCCGCGTTTTACGGTTCCTTCCTCCGACGCCTCCCCACAATGCACTCCTCCCCCACGCACACGAGAGTCCGTACACGCCACCGCTCCCCTCCGCCTCTGAACTCTCTCTCTCATTTCCTTCCCACTCCTCTCCTCACTATTCCTCCTCGCTCTCTTTCCTTCGGCCCCTCTTGCAATGCTCAGAAAGTGAGCCACAACTACAGGATGCCACGAAACAGGAGCAAGCGGCGACCAGTACCAAATTTCTATATTCAAAAAAAGAGTATCCATTTGACATAACCAAGAGCGAGTACTTTCACCACACACAAACAAAAATGGTGACGAATAATGAAACAGAATACAGTCTAGTGCAATGCAGAACATTTCAAAATTATCAGCACAAAATAAGAGCAACCTCTTGAAAACATCGTGGGTACTCAATCTGAGAGTAGTGATTGCTAAGGAATGTTTTCATCTGAAAAAATGAAATTTTCACAGAATGAAGCATACCGCGGGGTGTGAAAGGAAAACTTGCCCTCGAAAAAGACAAGAGAGAGCATTTGGGAGACTACAGAGATGCAGCTTTATGCACAGGAAACGATTGGTGGGAAAAAGTGGCATATATTACCAGCAAAGTTGAAGTCGTAGGAATGGAAGTGGATTAAGAAATATGGAAGAAGTTAAGAGGCTTTAGTACTGACTACCGTAAAATATAACCTTAATCGAGAAAACTTTGTAAACAAATTGTACCTACTAAAAAAGAAAATATTTTATCATGCAAAGTTTAGGTTCGTTAAAAGGTGTTACGATAGGTTGAGTAGCGTTTCATAATTAATAAAAGAATTAGG
This sequence comes from Platycnemis pennipes, assembly GCA_933228895.1. Taxonomy (NCBI): domain Eukaryota; kingdom Metazoa; phylum Arthropoda; class Insecta; order Odonata; family Platycnemididae; genus Platycnemis; species Platycnemis pennipes. The sequence continues at coordinate 116,503,047 of OW121854.1, read as the reverse complement.
GTGGGAATCATTATCAGAGCGTAGGTTAAAGTACAGATTGAATCTATTAGAGAAATTTCAATCGGATAGCTTTACTGAAGTTGTTAGGCACATATTAAAAAAAAACAGCGTATTATGATAGATTCGACCAGATAAATACGATTATAGAGATAGATTGTCGTACCGATAGATTCAAAATGGCAATTTTCCCCCGTACTATAGGAGAACAGAATAGGCAGCATAGCAAAGGGATATGTAGGGGAAATATTTTAGAGTATTCTGTAGTGCATGATGCATGTATTAACCCCTTAAATACTAAAGATACTAACAATCAAGTTGCATGGGACAATATAGTTGCTAGTTTGCACGTTAGTAGTGCATGCTTGGTGATCTTCACCCCCCTGCCACACACCCTCGCGGTGGCTTGCAGGGTATCGTGTAGATGTAGATGCATCACTAACTAAACACCACGTTGGTTAAAAGTAGGCGCGCTAATTCCATCATAACTTGCCCTCGAAAAAGACAAGTATTAATTATTGCAATTAAACAAATTATTACAAGTAAATAAATACACGGGGGAACATTAAACACAAATATGTACAGTAGAAATAGGTACTTAAAGTACTCTCCATTTGATACTACAAGAATTTTTTGGCTGGCTGTGTTATTAATTTATTCTGACTGGCACCAAATAATGTTTTAAATAAGTAGAATAACGAGTTACTTCATGCGTCACTATCCCGGAATGCAGTCCTGCGACCGTTTGTATCTAAATTTTAACGCGGATACGAACGCCAAAGAAGACAACGGGAGATGGTGAGTATACAGACTTTCCATTCCAGGACGTCTACCGTCAACAGAAAGTAACTGCCGACGGCAGTTGTCAATGCGCCATTTCTCCATTCCCTAGATAGAATATATTCCTACAAATTCCAAAGGGTCGACCTCATTTTAATGGCGCAAATAACCTGAGCTACCAATCCCATCTCTAGAAGAACCACGAGAAAAAAAATCATGGCAATGAAATGTTGGGCCTTACCGTATTCACTGTTTAGTCACCTTTCTCATCTTACTAAAAGACGGAGAAGTGAAATGTTTAATCGGATGAATATGTTTTTAAGCAACCTACGAGGCTACCTTTGAATGAGGCAGAGCTTTTCGTTAGAAGCAGTCTAATTCCCGACGAAAAATGCACAATAAGTGCTCACGGAATATTCCCACTTAAGAAACATTCTGAATGGCTGTGAATGAGACCCTTCCTTTTCTCCTTATTAAAAAGATACAATTACTGTTACAATTCTTTAAACATTGTTTATGTTAAAAAAAATCAAATGCATTTTTAATGCGGCCAATGATATTTATTAGGTCACTAAAATGGCCCACTACCTTAAAAATCATGGACTCCCCTGATCAACTATCTTTAACAGTTACATTAGTAATAACGTCATTTTAATCCCCCCTCCATTCCAATTATTCCATTAATCAAATCTACACATTAACTTGCAAGCCACTTTGAGTGAGAGCGTTAATTTTTAATAGGCATGCACTGCCGACACGTAATCAGGATTTTGGTCCATACGTAACCAATTTATCATCAAATGCAACCTCCTTCAAATAAAGTACCCTAATACGCCACAGAGCTTTTAATTTCAAACTACGATTCTACTCATGCAAGGCAGGTGCTACTCAATCGCACTGACTACTTTATTTTAATTACGTTTTAGAGTATTCCAAAAGCCTAGCTTATATCGCAGGGTTTAAACTAACTTTACACTCAGCTGAAACCTGTGACTAGCACAGCATTTAACCCCATGAGCCCCTTTCCCAACCACTCAAAACCTACGGGAATCCCACATTGGCACTTTACGAACCTGACTACCGCCACCGGCCGCATTATCAATTAAAAGATCAGAATTTTCACAGAGAAAAAAATCATTCGCCTTGACCGGGACTCGAACCTGGTGCCATAAAATGAAAAGCACGAGGCAGGAAATCGGAGGGTACAAGGTTTGAGTCCCCGTCATGACGAACTGATTTTTCTCCATGGAAATTATACTTATGTGCATTTTCAGTCGGCTACTCCGTATTCGCGGAAAGCTCGCAATCCTTGAACTTCAGGACCTACTACTAACTCGCAAGTATGATTAACGCTTTCATGATACTCAGGAAATTAAATTAAAAAACGAGAGATAAACAGTTGTAGGATCATGAGTGGCTCCCGCTTCAGAGAAACTCGGAGCCAAAGTCTATTACACGTCTATTCTATCTCACGATCTCCGGAATCCATTCTCGCTTCCTCCGCTGAACTCTTCCTTCCTTTTAGCACGTCCACCCCCCTTCCTCTAGTCTCCCTCCCACCACTTTCACCCCCTCCTCCTCCTCGAAACCTACCCGCACATCCACCTGTAATGTCCGAACGCGATAAAAGGCTGCCGGGAAGGGAACCTTGGTTACGGAGCTCACAATGGCATACGTAATAGTCTTCCCCCCGACAACAACGGCGCTCATCCTCCCCCCCCTCCTTCTTGCTTTATCCTCCCGACTTCCCCCCCCTACGTTATTCTCTTCCTATTCACAACACCGCCGCCCCCGCCCCACCCTCTCGCAGGCAACTCGAGAGCGGAGGGGAAGCAACCGTGGCACACACGGCAAACGTTCCTCTCCCGTGTTGCATATGCATGTCCAATGTGAGGCAAACTTACCACTCTCTCTGCGCTCGTTCCGGGAGAAGCTCCCGCAGAACGAAAATATACATCTACATCTCATCTACACGATACCCTGCAAGCCACCGCGACAGTGTTTGGCAGGGGGTGAAGATCACCAAGCATGCACTACCGACATGCAAACAAGCAATGTGGCTTGCATAAATAAACCTTCCAGAATGAAAATTGAAAACACGATAACGCCTTGCTTAGATCATACAGGTACATATTAAAAGCTTGCCTGATGAAGTCAAGAATTCTATCAGGAAATACTTCAGAAGCTCAGCAACCTATACACTGAAGCCACGGTTAAAATCAAAAGACGTAAAATATTAGAAATAATTCATGTTAGAAATCTTGGGTGAATATTCTCATCTACTCAACCATAAAAGAAAGAGATATTTATTGTAAAAAATGGAAATAAAACACATCCAAAGAAATTCATACAAAATATAGAGAAATAAATTCAGTCTTAATCTGGAAACAAAAACGAGGCTTCTACCATCAACAATTTGAAAAATTAAAGAATAACACTAGGAAAACTTGTCAATTACTAAACAACATACGAGGAGTACATGTCAAGAAATCACTTGACTTTCAAATAATTAAAAAACTTTAGGAATATTATAAACATCAGTGACATCTATGAAGCATTTATTTGAGAGCGTATCGGAATTTACTTTGTGGAATCGGTTGATGCTGAATAAGAAATCACTGGTACAATTTCCACACTTTAATCCCTTCCACACCTCCAACCATTGTTTCGGCACATTATGTCGTCACCAGTGAACTATACTCGAATCGTTTCGGCCTTTTTTACATTCCATTGTTGGGGGGGGGGGCGAAACGGGGAGGGGGCATATATAGCAATTGTGGAATTTCGGAGAAATTCCACATTTTGTGGAAGTTCAAAGAAGTTGAGGAAGAACAAAAGAATCTATCAAAAAATTTACCACTATAGCTGCAATTCCCTTGTGTCTACTCTTTCCAGTGTCAGCTGGCTGTGGATCGAAATTGCTTACCATGCACCTAAAATGCTTTCTTGGCATTTAAAAAATAATTATTACTGTAATTTGTAGCTCTTAATCACTTAGTTCCACTCACATGGTAAATGCATGTCTAACGTTTCTACAAAGTGGTGCCTCGGCTTTCTTTGCAACTCTGCGGGTAATTATTAAATTAATTCGAAGATACTATTCATTTATTTGCACGTGCATCCTAAATGCATAATTAACATGTTTCATTGAAGTACTAGTAATATCTGCACAGCTGTACTCTACTCTAAAACATCATTTCACGACGGGGGCAAAATTCTGATTTATGATTTATATTCTTAGAAGACCACGGTCTTCACTAACTTGTAGAAATATATTCGTAGACGAGATCGCAGCTTACTATGTTGTAACCTTTATTATGTTGTAACCTTTATTATGTTGTAACCTTTATTATGTTGTAACCTTTATTATGTTGTAACCTTTATTATGTTGTAACCTTTATTATGTTGATCTTAGCATAGCAAAGGGATGGGTGAAATATTGGGAGTAGTCTGTAATGCATGGTGCATATATTAACATTACTAACTCATGCATGATAGGAAAATACAGATAAATATACTGATTGTTAGATAAATGCCATTATAACCAATAACCCCTTATTACTATGAAGATACTAACCATTTAGCTACACGTGTCCCTGTTATCAAACATGTTGCCATGTAGTAGCCTAGTTGCGCGTCAATAATTCATGTTTGCTTTTGCCTTCACCTCTGCCAAATCCTCTTGCTGTGGCTTGCAGGTTATTGCGTAGATGTAGCTGTAAATGATCTCCAGTTGTCACTTTCGGTGGCAGCTGCGTCACAGGCATTGTCGTACTCCAAGCTTTCATACCCGTTGCAGGGCACGTCATCAGGGAATGATTGTAAATGATCTTTTCTTCAACAAATACCACTGTTGCATAGAGATAATATACTTTTATAGAGTAATCATGTATTATTCACCTTAATTTTAAGCTTAATAGCAACTAAGAATAATTAATATTGGGCTGATGACAGAATATACTGAGCTCTTTTCCAGAAGTCCATACTTAATAATAATAAAAGAAAGATAAAAAGTGCTCTTTGAGCAATAAACGGAGCCTAGAGTACTTATTATTTACGTTAATCGTACGCACTGCTTAGCCACCAACATCACGCAAATGATGTAGATACCTCAATCGCTGCACATTTAATTCGATATTGGCGGAAAGACACTAGAGGAGGGACCCAGAATCAGAGACGAGGAAAGTGTCTCATACGATATGTAAGACCGTAGCAACGCCCTTCAAGAAAAGAAAGATCACTCATGCTGTTAATTTCATTCGAAAGTATCGTGCTTTAATTAATAACGCAATGGAGAGTGCCGCGTTCCTGTTCACTACAAACGAACAAATGGTCGGTTAGCCATCTCTCCGTGACCATCCACAGCTACGGAGTGGAGCTTTCGAAAACGTGGGCGATACCAGGGGAGACCTAAATGACCGACAAAAAAGTAACTGCACTGCCTGAATCCGTTGTTAAACCACGGCATTTCTATTCATGCGGTGAAAGGACGTTAAATATCGTCTCTGCTTTACGTACGATGTGAATTCTGAAAGTACTTTCGATGGCACTTTTTTCTACTCCCGTCACCACACGAAAGCTTGAATATTTCGGTTCCTTTCCCTTTGTAGAGCTCATCGCAATCGCAAATCTTCCCCAATCTCCACCATCGCTCGCATCTGCACTTTCCGCCTATCGACAAAGACGCTTGGCAGTCACGGCGCGCTTTCTTTGCCTTTCCTCCGCCACTCTCAGAGTCCTCGGTGCCATTTCGCCTTTCACCAATCTTTCTCCACGCTTGTCAACCCCACATGCCCAAAAGAAGGAGAAGACAAAATAAATATAACACCCGGCTGTCACAAAAACGCTTTCGTTACCTTTACGAAAGTTCCCGAATGGAATCAATCCAAGTTTCGAAATCAAATGTTAATCGCATGCGAACATCTCTCGCCGCTTAACTGAGGAAATGCGAGCTACTCAACCCAACTGTACTTGTATTTCTCGGGTACTTCTCATACACTGTCATCATTCTTGGTGAACATCGTACCAAGCACACAATGCTTTTCGTGAGAGTGAAATAAAAGTTGGAGAGAAAAATCACAGTTTTAATTTTCCACTCCAGGAATTATTATATCAGCATATGTTATTAAGCATATTATATCAGCTAGTATTATATCAGCATAAGTAAAATGATGTTGATATAGAAATATCTGCATTTATAATAAATTGATGAAAAGAATACAGATGGATTCTGTTCACTTTCAACTGTGACGGTAGTTGACGCGCCTAAACAGATTGTATTACAAGGAAAAACTGAATTTAATTCGTAATTATTGAAAAATGTAATATTAATCTGCCTCGCGTCTAATTATAAGCATGCCATGCGATCCAACGTGAGGGTGTGTGGCAGGGGTGAAAGAACTACACCATTATAGTACTTACACGCTTCCCATGTGCCAGCCATGCCAGAAATTTGCTTCGGGGGAGATGTGGGGGTAGGGTGGAGGGCTGACTCTACTGTGTATTGCTACTACTCTAGTGTAGTGCTTGGTATTTATTTTCACAGTGCCCATTCCTATAACTTCTCACTAGTAAAGTTCACTGCTTACCTTGTTATGAAGCAGTTAATTTGACCGGCCCCAGAACAGAAGTTCAACGCATACATATAAGATTGAAAGGAACAATTATTAACCACATACATGCATCAAAATAGTGATCGCGTTTACAACACTAAACTCTTGAATTGTACGCAGTATAATCCGGATTGTCATGCCCAGTTAAATCAAAACAACGAATTTGTTGGGAAAAAATTTCGGGGGGGCTGAAGCCCCAAAAGCCATGGCTACATGCATACCGTGAGTAGAAAGTGTAAAAACGTTCGCAGCACTAACTTTAATCATTTACAAGCATGATAAAATTGAAGGTGAATAGGAAAATTAAACCGAGACAAATATAGAGTTTCCGGATTCCACGATTCCAGGTCTGGTATCTGTATTAGCTCTCTTTGACAGGCCTATCAAGATCTAAGGATATATTTGTCACAACAATGGAAGAGTCAGGCGGAGGGAATCTTGATCTTGCTTCACCATTATACACAGCAAGAAATCATCAAGAACATGAACACCTTAATGGCTTTAAGGAGTAAAATTAATTAATTCTGCCATGCAGGCTGATGGAAAATGTGGCAAGCCTCATCAACGTTCAATTAACCCGAGGTCACGAGTAAAGCTACGTCCTCTGAGACGTCTTGCCTGTTGCAAAGTAATGGATTTATACAGGGATTACGAATCAATATCTAGATCTACTTAATACCCTGCGAGCCAACGCGAGGTCATGTGGCAGGGGCTGAAAGAGCACCTTAGGTGTACTATATAGCTGATAACTTCAGGCTAACAAAGTTTTGTTCTTTTAACCTAACAAAGTTTCATTCTTTTTAACCTAACAAAGTTTCATTCTTTTAATTTCCATTAGGTGTACTACTTTGATGCCACTATGACTTCAACGCTACTACTTACTGGAACCATGTTAGATATAAGTAAGAGTTACGTGCAACTGTATGATGAGCAAGAGTTGGTAGTAGTAAAACATAATGCATATGCTTCAGACTACTCTAGTAATATTTCAACTACCTATTCCTTTACGATGTTGCCTATGATACTCCCTAATGGAATGAGGGAATTTGAAATGTATCGGTATTATATATCTCTCCATTCTTCTTTTTCTGGCCAATGATATAACGTGACAATTTCAGAGGACTTATATGAGAGTATGACCCTGCTACATGGGTGCGTATACATGCATTTCGAGGATTTTCTACACATTTGTCCCTTTGCCGTTTATTTCATTTTATTTCTAAACATCATAGTAATGAATCTCGTACTCTCTCTCCCTCTCTCTTCAAGCGCAGATGCAGGAGGAGAGAGTGGTGGGGGCGGTCGACCCCACGAACAAAGATTTCAGTAATACACCTCGACAGATGGGTGGGGGTAAGAAGGACAAGAGTAGTGACCCCTCCCCCCCCCCAACCCTGACCTTTGGGTCCACCACTGTCTCTCTTACAGTATCACCCTTGTAAATTTCATTGGCCGCAGAATAATCATTAAAACATATTAAAAATTGTTAACGATTTTGGTTACAATGTTTAGTATTGGCTAAAAAATCACGTAAATTTACAAACGAAAATTTACACTAGTACACCGTAAATTTTATTCTGCACTCATGAAGCGATTCCCCGAGAATGATGCTGACAGTATAATTCTTGAACGCCTTCCATTCCTGAATGACTATATCCTTTAAAACTAAAAATTTGCCCACAGCGTGCTTCAGTGTTCGATAAAAAAGTGGGGGGGGGGGGGTGAGGAGGGGAAATGAGATTTAAAAAAACTAATGCTCGTACTTAAAGATAATTAAAACACGCTAAAAAACCAATGTCATTATCTTACGATAATTGAAGCTGTTTCAATTATCCGAAATCAGCTCATGATCCTCGGAGAAGGAAAAATCCCCAATCGTCATGTGGAGGATAAACACAAAAAGAAACGACTTCAGAGAAGAAAAAAACTGCCGGCGTGCGGGCGCTTTCTGAGGAATAAGACACGCTGCGGACCCTATCGGCGAACACGGGGAGGAAATGGAAGGAATACCTGAGCCCAGACAATGGGGAAACAAAGCGTTGTGGGAAATGTAAACGAAGAAAGGGAAAGGGAGGAGTTGAAAAAAATCTGGAAAAAACTTTTTTCCAACCTTATCGGCTGCATTTCATTCTCCTCGCGTACCCTCGGATGCATGCCACCCGCATTAACCGCCAGGGGCTTGCTGGCCAGGGAGCGAAGTCGTCGGAGAGGCAAAGGAATACATACTACCGCCCAGCTGTGCTGCTTAGCAACAGCCGACTGGGAGCCATAGGTGGGGGTGACGAGCGGAAGAGGAGGGAGAGAGGGAGGGGGGAATGAGGGAAAGAGAGGGGGAGGAGGGAGATGGGGGCGGGCACTGTTGGAACACGGACCAAATGCAGGGACGCGCTTATTGGACTTAAGGATTACTGATGGAGACATTGTTCCCCCAATGTGAAGGGCGGGAGAGGGGGAAAATAAAAATCCGTCATTTGAAAAAAGGGTCATTTGAAAGGACGAAGAGAGGTCACCGGCAGTTTAATTTTGGAATAACGAAAATATGTATTTGCGGCAAAAAGCAGAAATATATCCTAAAGTTTAAAGCTATGCTTTAAACAGAACACATGAAATGGAGCTCAAGCTCGAAAATTTTTGAACTTCATGCACCTAGTGAGCTAGGCTTTAGTGACCTTAAAAAAAAGGTTAGAAAACAAGGACATGGAACGAGAACACCACTAGGTCTACAACATAATCCTAGAGATGAATCAAAGAAACTTGAAGGCTTTGGCACGGCCACTGCAGAATATAAACTTCATCAAGAAAGAAATGTTACAGCCTATACACTGGTAATTACTTATCAGCGGCCAGTCTGGCAACAAAAGTGAAATATGTCAAATATGTATCTGGGCATTTCCTCGCACGATTCGTGACCATACATCACCTAAATTAGGCTCTCCAATTACACATGAATGCTTTGGGACAAACATAAATAAATGTACCATGTAATGTGAATACACATTAAAATCATATTATATGTAACCGAAGCTTAGCCCCTCAAATCAAAATCTATTCCGCCACACCAGAGAAACCAACCAGACCACGTTTTCTAGGTGTACTTTTCGTAACCAGAAATTTTGGCAACTGCCTAACTAAATTAACATCTAAATGCACTAATGACTAGCGCTAACTAGGTAATGCATAACATGTATTAATAGGCTAACATGTATTAATCCCTTAAATACAATAGATACTAACAATCTAGTTGCTTGAGACCCTATAGTGCTTGTTTGCATATCGGTAGTGCATGCTTGGTGATCTTCATTCCCTGCCACACACCCTCGCGGTGGCTTGCAGGGTATCGTGTAGATGTAGATGTATTATAAAACCGGGCGCGTATTAATACCGAACTTCTACCATACATGAAAACTTAATGATTGAATGGAAACATAAGTATGGAGCGTGGTGTGACCATATTAATCAAAGTCCGTTTATGGAATAGATCTGATGGCAATAGCTATGAGACTATGAGAAAAAGTAAACATAGAGAAAGAAAAAAATGTAATGAAGTTACTTCTTAGAATACAAGGAAGATTGTTACTTGTAGATTTTACATTGATTTGGATCGGTGAAAATGAGAGAATCGCAGAAAGATAGAAAGATGATGGAAAATGTTTACACATAAATAATGTGCCTTCATTGGTAGTAGATGACTTACGGAGATGAAAAATGGAAGTTAATGCATTGAACAAAGTTGAAATTGGGCCACAAATGATTTTTCCCATCACCGCACATACCTAGCGCATATATTTACGCTTAAAACCACGCCAATCATGCAAGGTATTATCTAAAAAATTACATCTCACATATTCAGAGATTTGTTCAGACATACAAAAAACAACTAAAAGATCACCTGTCATATTTACCAACTCTCTCAATTTATCACCTTATTACCTTCAAGTTATCCTGTTAGGTACCTACCATTACCACAAACGCCAAAAGAACATTTTAAACCCCTCTGTCTCACTATATGCCTTTCGAAATTTTATCTTTACGGGCTAACCCTCCACACAATGCAAACACTGCAGCAGTCAATAAATTGGGATGTACCTCAGTCCTTTTCGCAAACAGAGAGAGTGAGGAATACTTTTCACGGCTAATTCGTCGACGGCAGGTGAAAAGAGGGAAAGGGAAATGTTTTCGGAGGCGTGGGTGATGGGACGCAGAAGCCATTTCCATTGGGGCCGAAAGGCGAAGAATAAGGAGGGCCTCATCCATCATTTAAAGGGCGGCTCGAGGAGAGGCGAGAGGGATGCGAGGGTCTCAAAACCGCCCCCCTGCGCGATTATATGTTCATCCGGAGCGGACCTCTTTTCATTCCCTCCCGGGGGAAGGCGTTCCCGTGGAGAGAAACGAAAGGACGCCTTTGTCTCAATCAGGCGGATCCCACGTCATTGCGGTGACAAGTTTGAATATTGAAGAGCCCCGCAGAAGCGTAGAATGAACCACTAGAGAAAGGTTACCTTTAAACTTGGGACCGTACACGTCAAACACTCTTCGTGCCTCAAAGCCGATTCTCGTATTTCAGTATCCGCATGCCCAACTGCGACCTGAATTGCGTTATTTGTAGTCCTGAAGTGGATCTTTGTAAATCGTATCTACTTTCAGTTTCACCTTGTGGAAACACTCGGTTGCCGAAAAAAATACTAATTCAAATACATTGGCAATTACTTGTTTCTTAGATGGTAAAACACACTTTTTAGATATTTTTTATCCTCTCTATAACGCTCCATAATATTTTCAAAAACCCCCAAATATTACATTATGCTACAAATTAACACTTTGGGGAATTAACACTTTCCTTTTTGGGGAAACATAAACCATACTTGATCATGTTATGTCATCAAATACTTAGCCAACCAAAGTGGAAATTAATTTCTGTACAAAGGAGAAACTATCACAACTGAGTTGTCGAAACAACAGATTAACAAATAACCATATGGTTATATGGATGACAGTGGCAAAGCACTGTAAGAACTTCAAAGGATAGCAATAAGGATTATAAGAATTCTCTTCCAGCCGATATTAACCACTACTGACTGCAATCAGCCAGTAGTGGAAAACTCATTCTGATCTGGCAAAATCTTTATCACCATATGCTCACCTTTATCATAAGTAATACAGATGCTTATGCTGCTACTCTCAAATATATGCATCCGATTTGGATAAAAAGGGAGAGTAAACCCACTCTCTCTATATAAAAGAATAACTGATCTCTTATTTCTCCATATTTTTTTATATTTCTTCCAAGCGTATACGGTCTGATAGACATATTTCCATTACAAATAGGGCACAGATTAAATTGCAAAATATATAATAAATATTTAAATTAAATATTAAAAGGAAAAAAAAGGTTAATGTGGATTTACATTAGCTCCTGGAGGCCACGAGTCAACGCTGATGATTCATTACGCAATCGCATCAAATAACGCTTAGATGTAAACACAATCCCGTCAAGACTCGTCTTATTCCGACATCGGATTCGAAGCTGCTACATTATCGGCCGCTGAACACATTATCCAACCGGACTAACCCGTTTCCTTCTTTCCTTCGCGTGCACGCATGATGTTGGCCAAAATTTGGACGCAAACCAAGGCGCGTGAAAACAGGCATGCACGCGTCCATGCTCGCGCATATCCCTCGGGAAACTCCGCGGACTATTCAGTCCCCTGAGTGGACAAATGTAGCGCATTTAAAGCAACTGTCCGATCGAACGCGGGCCAACCTGATTGAAATGCCCCCCGTCCTACGCGAAGTTTGCAGCGAGTTGGTCCTGACCTCCCTGGGTCGAGAAATAAAGAGAACAGGGACCGGTCCATAATTGCGCACCGGAATATAGAAAGGAAAGGGGAAAGGAAAATTCAAAAAGATCACATGCAGGGAGGAGAAGACGGCAAGGAAGCCTACCCGGATTGTCAAGGCACGCACATATATAAACGTTAAAAAGTATAATGTAGTCTCCCTTACCCCTCGCTCTAATGGGCATTGATTAGACAATCTTTTTCCCGTGACCAAGTGCGTTCTCGCCGGGCTCAGTAAAAAGGAACGGTGGGATATTCACATGCAAGCACGCGTAGACATGCAATACATATGCGCTACGAGAGGGACTTCATCGAAGAGGAACCCACCGCGCGCAAGAGGAGAGGAAACCCTTTTCAAAGATGCAACTCAACAAAGAGTAGGAAAGGGTAAGGTGGAGCCAAGGTAGAAAGAGAAGAGAGAAAAAAATTGCCACACTAGTTTGGTAACACGGCTGTGTCCTATTTGCCGTGACTAACCCCCGCGTTTCCCCTACCCCCACCCATCTTTTTCACCCTCCCGCCACTAACTGTCAACAAAGTTGCGAAAGAGGGTAACTCAACACCGTGGTGCGTCCGGCCCTGACAATGGCTGGGCAATCAAACATTCCGCCACACTCGAGGGGGGGGGGATGTGCAGAAGCAGCCCGGGCCCTCGAAATGAGGGTCGTCCATCTCTCCACACCCCTCCCTTAAAGACTCCAGGGGGAAGCAGGAGGGTGGGAACGGGAGGGAGGGATCGGAGGGGTTGGGATTTTCCGGGGGAAATAAAGGCAGGCGAGGAGAGAGCACAATAATATTAATAACAATAAGAGGGACTGCGGGCACACACGCAAGCACGCCGGTACCAGTTCCCTGAGCGGAGGGACAAGGGGGTGGTCGACCCTGATAAAGGGTTAGCAAGGGCCTGAAAAGGTCTTTCTTAGAAGAGGCTACCAACCTAACCAGGTAGACGAGGCGAGTGGGGACGGAGAGGATGGAAAAATTGAGCGGGGGCACTTTGGGAGGAAGGCGTTCCTTGGGAAGGAATATTTTACGCCAACAATGCACAAAAGGGTACAGTGTCAGATTTGGGAGGGGCAGCGGGGTATTGGGCGGCGGACGAGCGGGGGTTATGTAGAACAGGACCAAATAGTGACCAAAAGACACCCCTTCCTACCCCTTATCCCTTAACGATTCCTGTGACGTAACGGGGAAGGGGAAGACCCTTGCGACAATGGCAGGGGGATGGGGAATCCCTGCTTCTTTAAAGAGGTAACCTCGACACGTCCGAGGATACATCCATCCTTGATGGTTCCATCCTGGGTGAGCAGGGGTGGACGGACACTCGATCAAGGGGAGTGCGAAGAGCAGGGGGGGTGGGATGGCCCAGGATGAATTTGGCGTGGCCGGGTCCAGCGTCCGGCCGCGGAGTGTGCAAGCGATGCAGGTGTGGTCGCCGGGGAGAGGAGGGCAAGGGCAGAAGGAAGGGGGAGCGGATTTTGAAATCCCATTTCAGCCCAGAGCCATCCTCCCTATCATAACCTACTCCCAATGGCTGTTTCAGAACTCCCTCGCATAGGAAAAACAAGAGGAAGCAATTCAATAATTACCATGTTCATTGGAAAGGATATTAGTCTATCTACTACACTTAACTGTGTTAATCCCAAAGGTGAAACATTTCAAGTGTAGTTAAGCTTATCGGAAGCCTTTTTGCACTGAATTTTCATTAACAAATACGATGATTTTTAGACTTGGGAAGTATTTAGGAGAATGATTCCCCTATGAGAGGGACCATCCAGTCAAGGCTGCGGATTTTGTACGCAAAAAACGTAATTAGCTAGAAATATAAAAAATGCGAGTTTTTCACCCATCTAAGGCTTTTGCATAAATGTACAGCACATAAGCATAAAACTATGTAATAACATTAATTTTTTGGTGACACCGCGTCTATTTTACTGTGCATTTACTTACCTATACATAGCATACGCCATTGCTTTTTCTGACATAATCACCATTCAAAAGAAAAAACCGTGAAAGAAACTTATGTTGCTACAGAAACAAGTCTCATCACAACCCCATGGCCGATTTTCCGCAAAGAACTACTTATTTCAGAAGAGAAGATTCCGACGCTTGTAGCCATAGTGGCTCGAAAAGAGCCAATGAGAGTGGAGCTCTGAGCGGCTGGTTTGGTTGCGGTGGGATACTAAAGCCGTACAGAGAGACCGCGAGGACAATCACACCACTATCGAAAGAAGAAGTGTCAAGGGACGAAGCGGAGGTGGACATGCTTTGAGAGTGGTAGTGGAAAGGTGGTTATGAAGAAGGATCTAAGGTGGGAAAGCGAGAAGGAGCGTGAGAGAAAGACAGAGAGCCCTTTGTGCCTCACTGATACCGATGGACGGAATCACCTCCAATCCGCTACAATTGGCCGGGGCGAACCCGAAAGGTCCTGGCCTGCCCATATCATTTCGTATTCTTACGCTACGGAAGGGAGTAAGGTCTCCCGCTCCCCTAATCCCGTCCCAGAATATGAACGTCACTTCACATGTCACACCCATCACTCAAAACCTCCATTTTCATATCCCTCGACTCGAGAAACCTCTCTTTTCCCCGCGTCCCCATATGTCAACCTCTCGAAAGATTACATTATAAGGGTTCGCACGCGAAACCTGCCCGGCGTTCAGAGCGGGTTCCTTTGTTGTTCGCACCAGCCATACATGCCCGGTCATACGCGCCGTTGTCTAGAAACAACGGAAAGTTTCTTTTTTCGTCCGGGCGATATTCGACCGTCAGAGCAGGGTGGCGAAGAAAACGATGCATAGCTATGATGCCCCACCCTCCATGGAGATGTGTGTGAAACACGTGGGGAGCTTGAATGTTCATGCTGGATCCTGCAGCATGGTACCCAAATGTGTAGACACAGTTAAACAGCCTTTACAATATTTGTCACACAGCAGAGGAGGAAATCAGAGCTACGATTCAGGAAGAGCAGACAAAATCCTCATGCCTCTCAAGGCATATCAAGGACAATGTCTGATGGAAAATTATATAATCCTTGCACAAATGCGAAGAAATACTGTAGCAGCACCGCGGAGCTAATGAGCAGAAATTTGGAACTACAATTCCGAATGTACGAAGGAGAAATCATTCATTATATGCGCAAATATTTCAGAAAATTTAAGGTGGAATTACTAATAGTAAATATGCCAAAGGATGCAGGTGCATGGATATGATTCATTAAAAATTTCTAAATGACTGCTCTTTCAGCATTGCACCTTCTCATTCAATATGCTAAGCAAATTCCATAAAGTTACGCCTGAAACAACGGAGTTTGCACCTTCTTCATTACTAATTATTGCCCGTGGATACGATTTAAACAAATACAAAAATTCAGTCAATCACAACTAAACTGAACAACGGAAAAATATTTGTGAACGCATTATCTAACGCAATATGCATAATATTTCCGCACAAAATTAAAAATACACGCAAAATTAATACAAAAATACGTACAAAAGCTAGGCTACCGCTTTCATATTCAACCGACTTCTCGCAACACGTCCGCATAAAAAACCACCAACCACCCTTTTTTCGTTTCTCCCCTCACTACTTCCATTTTCTCTCGATTCTCGCACACACGCAAGTTACCTAAATGCGTTCTAAAGTCCTTCCCCCTGATTGATCGACTAATGTTTGTTAATTCAGGGGATTGGGGTTCCTTGCTGAGTGCGTTCCATCTAATGGGATGGGGGAGGATGGAATCAGGCGGGTGAATATCAAGAGGGTGGATGGGGAGGGAGGGAGGGGGGAGGTCGGGGGTGGATGCCACGCAGAGACGTCAGATTCCATGCGCCGTTGGGGAAGCGAACAGTCGGTGAGATGAGAAAGAGGGATTCTGACAGGTCGGACGGGAAGGAGTTAGAATTATTCCGACAGATTTCCAAGAGCACGGTTGTTGCAGGCGAGAGGTCAGCAGAAGGAAAGGCCGGGCCATATCATCTCCCTACTCCTACTAATTTCTTGCATTGATTCTGAAGACGCTGGGGTCCTCAAGACTCCATGGACGCCTAGAGAGCAGGACGGTAGTCAATTTGGTGAAGTCAAGAAGATTTTATACTCATCTATATCCATATCTACGACATACCCTGCAAGCCACCTCGAGGGTGTGCGGCAGGGGGTGCATCCACACCAGGAACAATGACAAAACAAACAAAAATGAACAACAAAACAAACACCAAACCTTTAAAAGTAATTAGGGGGAAAAAGAAAAAAAAACTACCAAATCCCAATCATGCAGGACATGCAGAGGATGCTCATCATCATCATCAGTCAGCAATCCATATATTAGTTTTACTCATCTCTTCATTCTATTCACATATCAGCGAGTTTCTTTATATTCACATATTTCTTCTCTTTCTTGTCCTTCACTACTTGTTCGATGCGTCTCATGCTTGGCCTTCATTTGCCATTCTTCCCATTCGCTTGTCCCTCAACGATTGTTTTCATCAGGCTATCATGTCTCAAAATATGGTCGACTAATTAAATGAGAATGTGGATTTCTAAGATCTTAAAACGTTACTAACGAAAGGAAAACTCCAATGGCCGTAATGTTTATCGCACACAACGTTGGGTGTGTTAAACATTTTGGCCATTGCAGCTTTCCTTGGTTGGTTGGTTATTCAGGGGAGGCGACCGACAGCTGAGGTAATTTGCGCCATTCAGGATAGGTGGGTAATTGGATAATGGTAGGTTTTCAGGGAACGGAGGAAGGGTGGAGGGAAACCCGGCATCGGCATTAGCCTACTCTTAACGAAAGGCGCCAAATGGACCACGGCTTAACGTCCCACCTGACGGACGGAGTACTGAACTTGATATGCCCTCCACTAGCCACACAAGTGGTGTCCGGTATTCCACTGAAAAATCCGCCACTGCCAGAAATCGAACCCGGGCCCTTGGGATGGGAGGCCAGTACTCTAGCCACCACACAAACCCGATCCCCGTCACCACACCAACCCGATCCCCGTGAATTATATTATCGATGAATTATAGGGAATTACAGTTCCAGTGGACGTTGTGCAATGTGACTTAAGTTGTCGGCGCACCTTATAAAATAAACACTATTACATCAAATGCGCATTGAATTTAGGACGAAATAATTCATCACACCTGTACGTGCCCAGTTATCTAAAAAATCGTGTGCATCGAAAAGACAGTTGTTATGACTTCCAAATTGTTGTTTCCCATTTGTGACGCTGACAGCTTGAATAAATTAGCCCAAGTCTTAATTATAACTTTTAGATGCGAGTTAGGTTATAATCACCAACTACAACACTGCTTGGATGATATTTGATCTAGCAACCTTACCTGAAATAAAAGTAGGCTGTATTAAATACCCATTCATTTTATAGCATGAAAAAAACTATAAGAAATTTAGGTATTCGGGTTCTTCGCCACTTCCATTTACTGTATATCCAAATTATAAACTACAAATGCACCGACATCATACGTGCCTATATATTAGACTTCATCTCCAAGAAGAGTACCCTAGGACTACTACTAGCAATTGAGTCACAACAAAATCCAGGATTTTTAAATATCACCCGTAGCTAAAGGCATAAACACTATCATGAACAGACTTCTCGTTCCATTGTAAATGAGTTACAGCACTCATTAGTTGATTCACAGCATTCATTACATGAGTTATAGCATTGAAGATGATCTCCAGCACAAATAAACAGCTAATGCAGCTAATAGATAAAGCACACATAACAGCAATAGATAATCACAGTGAATGGACGAAGAGCATTAAAACACAATCGGTATTTCGGGAATGATTGACGGTTTGTATATTTAAATTTTCATACAGACAAAGAGAAAAAAATGCGAACCACTAGAAAGACGAGACATGAGTTACTAGGCACGGTAAAAGGAGACTGAGAGCTGCAGGCCGAATGTGTAAAGGAGAGCAACGAGTAAACAGAATCCTTCTGATAAGCTTCGCAACCTCCAAAATCTGAGACAAAGATCCCATAATACTATGTAAACGCAAGAAAGAAAGTAACTGTTTTAAATTGTTAGATAAAAATTCATTTTGGGAATGCTCTGATACAAAACACACCGAGCAGTAAACCAGTACGTGCAGGTAGTTCATAACATTTTTTGCAGCCCATTTTTACTCATTATATTTTGAATTCTAGCTTTTTTCTAGCTGGAGTTCTGGTTGAGAGTAACCCAGCGTGAGCATTATCATATTCAAGTGGTATATAATTTTTGACATTAACAAATTGCAGGCATAATAATGGTGGTTCAATCACTAAGAATAAACCTGGTTTGATCATGAGCCTACAGAGTGTAACTTCAGCTGACTTACAGGGTATAAAACCCACAATTCTTCTTAAGACAAAATTACATTTTGAGAGGATGGCACAAAATGGCGTAGGAATGGCCCCCGAATTCCTTCGAGTCGATTGAGACAGGGGGAAGGAATGGTTCCTCCGCATTGCAAGTAGATTAACTCAGGGTTTAGAAGTGTTTCGAGTCGGAAGACCGACTCTTCTTGGCGATAAATCGTACGGGCCATGCCACTTCATCAGGCGATGAATTGGATGAGAGTTATTTGCTTCGAGCGGGTGGCCCTTGTTAACGCTTGGTCCTCAGATTGTTCAGGTTCAAGGGGCGGTTGGTCGAATTAATAGTGTCCCAAACTGGAGTGCGTTTGGGAGTGACCCAAGCGATAGATCACGAGAAAGGAAATTAACTCATTTCTTCGGCTCGGCAGGTGATGTCTCCAGGACACAGTGGCGTTTACTCGGTACCGAAATCGCAATTTTGTACACGAAATTGTTAGATGAAAACGAAAAAAGAATTTTAGTGAAAAAATTAATCTTCTAACCATTCACTCATAAATCAAAAATTTAAATAAGCAAAAGGTGGCGCCCACCGAAAAAGCTGCTTTGATATCATTGACGTCATTTTCCTCCCGTCCTTGACTGCTTTTAGGGGAAGGGAAGGGAGTGGAGGGGGGTTCTCGGAAGGTCTGCTCGAACAGATGCTGTCGCAACTGCTCCTATTGGCAGAGTCAGCTGTGCCCCCCCCATTTCGATTAGGCGAAGTAGCTTCGCGGGCTCAGCTATGATTGGACGAAGTCGATTCCGTCAGAGGTTGCACCACGCCCACTTTTCCGAAAGGGTTAAAAACATCAGTTTTTCGCCGCTTGTAACTCGAGAAATAATTGACGGATAAAAAACGGTAAAATAAGGGTATTTTTATTTTACAAACTCTATCAGATTCGGCAATTAAAAAATATGGTAAAAATATGGAAGAATTAGGGAAAGCGGATACAGTAATTCAATCCGACTAAGTTTCTGGCATAACTGACTGGCGTAGTTCCCGTTAGGGTGCTGGGAGAGCAACCAATGGTGCGAACGAGAAACTATTTCTAGGAAATAAACTTCCCGATCGTTTCTCGCGGAATCGCAGTTGAATAGGCCACTAATCTGTCGACATCAGTGAGACGAGCTCGATATTTTCCAGTTCCCTACGGCATTCACCGAGAACACTGCGCCGAACTGTATTGTCAGGAAAGATATATAGCTTCCCGTGACTGGCTGATAAAATGCTTACAAATTGTTCCATCGTTTGGTGATAAATAATAGCTATTTTGTAATCAATATTCAATGCCTTCACAAAATGATTTGGAGTGGTGAAAAAAAAATTTAAATCAAATTCGAAAACTAGAGGGAGTAGTGGTTCACCACCAATGAGCCAAACGAAACTAACTCAAGCAAGCCAAATAAAAGGAAAACGAAATAATTATCAGAAACGTGGATTTCCCATTATGAAGATACTGTTTATCATTCCTGACGAGAATTGTATTTCAGCCGGGATAATAATTAAATCACAGCATAGGCATATATTCTACCAAGTAAATTTATGTAATGGGCCTTATATATATTTTTCGAAACCATTAATTCAATATACGCATAAAACTCTCACGCACGCTATTTCAATAATTTCCCTTATCACGCGAGGGGATTTGAAACGAAATTATTTCTACTCAATGATTAAACATTATCGATTATGGCCAGCGTAACATTTATGAAATAGTAGTGCATAAGAAGAGATTTGTATTTTTCTAATCAAATGTATATGATAAACGTAACGAGAACGGAAGGTTAGAACATAGATTCGTGCTGCGGACATCTACATCTAAGTAATACCCTGCGAGCTACCACCATGGTGCGTGGAAGGGGGTGAAGATCACCAAACATGCACTTACTGACATGTAACTAGGGTACTACATGGAAACAGGCTCCTAGATATGTATTATTATTTATATAGTAATAAAGGGATTGTTTGTTTAAGCATGCATCATGCACTACAGACTACTCTTACAATTTTTCACCAACCCCTTTGCTATGTTTCCTATTGCTGCGATATTAAGATGTGACGGTCAACATTGTAACAATGAGCATTTGGATATTGCTACTATTTTTTGGATAACTATATTACATACAATTACATGTAATATATTTACTCTCATTTAGCAACCGCCATAAAATAAGCATAGTTCAGAAAAAGAATAGGAAAATGCGTTGTTTGAATTTTATTAAGAAATGTTCGGTTATGCACTTTTGGCGAAAGAAATCACATCGCCCCTTTTCATAAAGTTGGCGGAGTAAATTCCAGCGTAAAGAGCGATGTTAAATGCTTAGGTGTAACGCTAACTTCAAATTTTTCGCGGCGAAAACACAGAGAATATATATGCTGCACTGCGTTGAAGAAACTAGGATTCATTAAAAGCATAATAGGAAAATATTCGGATGAAAAAGTTACGGAAAGATGTTGTTTCACTTTAGTTAGGCCTCACTTCGATAAATAATGATTTAATTCGCACACTCGGTTAATTACAAAGGAAAGCAGCTCGTTTTGTTAAGAACACATATTCCCGTGCAGAAAGTGTCACACAGAGTTCAGAGGGTCTAGAACGGGAAGCTCTGAAATCTCGTAGATTAGGCGCCAGGCTTAGGCTTCTCGAAAAACTTAAATCGGTCCAATTCGAGGATGATACGTCAGAGGTATTTTTACCCCCACACTGCATCGGAAGATCAGATAGAAATGACAAAATCAGAGAAATAGACTGCTGAACGAATCGATATATGAATTCATTTCTCCCGCGGGCAATCCTTAATCATGACTCAAATAAGATAGGATAAACATTAGAACATATTTCAAAATATCCCGAATACAATCCTCTATCCCATGGGCCCTTTCCCTTTAACGGCTGGTGACCTAATACCCCCTGCCAAACACCTAAGTTGCGGCTCGCAGGGTATTGTGTAGATGTAGTTTTGTGCGTAATAGAAACATGCATCGTCAGCAACAGGGAGTAGTAGAGAGCACCATCTCTACAACTTTGTTAATGTCTCCTCCTAACCAATATTTAACTCGTAAACGGATATCACAATGACATCATGGTTCTTAAGACTCAATTGAAGTTATTCGGCTAGCAGTTTTGTCCTGTATTCTTTATCGCCCCACGCATAGCCATAAAATATGTATCCTATTAAAAAAAATTGAAATATAGGGATCATTAAACCTGTTTGCAACGTTGCTGGCATTTTTCATTGAATAGGGTAGTTTCCTTCATCAAAGAAAACAGACTTCATTACTTTCGATTCGTGCCCTGCCATAAATCTATTTATTTTACGCAAAAATTTTGGACTCAGAAATCCCAGTTTACAAGAGATTAAATGTTAAATTTAAGATCTTTTGAAAAAGCTCTGAAATGGCGGGGTGCGCTGACTTCTTGCTGACGTAACAGGTAGGTAGTTTACGTTACGAGGCATAGGAAAATTCGTCTCCTGAACTTACCATTTTATTTCAGGGCCCCTCACCTCTAGTGAATATTTATTAGTATTAGCCTGTGAAAACTATCAAAGTTGGAAAAGTCTCCTCGGTTAAACATGGTATAATTAGTCATTTTATAGACTCAAGGACGTCCTGCTCGAGGTGTCTTTTGCTACGACGAAGCATGGCGTGATGGGCGAACTACACGGTATGCTTGTGAAAGGAATACTAACTGATTTTAAATGAATCAACTGCATAAGTAATATTAAATAAATAAATGAAAGTTAGTTATAATAAATTAACGAAATAAATATGCCTCCAATACTTGTTCATAAGCTTTAACGGAGTGCAGCGTCTACTTGGAAGCGTCCGCAGCACTACCTGGTGGCAGGTAGAGGAAATAGTTTGACGTCACACGTAGGATTAACCGGCATGCAATAGTTTGCCGTCGCCGCCATTGATTTTTTTACACTTTTTAATAAATGAGGAAAAATACTTAATGCCATTTAAAAATCGAACGGCTTAGAATACGTACTCCAGAGGTAATAAACTTTCGATCAAGATAATAAAAAATAGTGAGAAACTACCCTATTGCAAATTGGAATACCGATTACAGTCCTTCCGTTTGCGTACTCATAGGGAAATGAGCGTCTTTGATATTACACACATTCCCACTCGGGGAAGGAATGATGCTAACCAACGATGCGGATCCCACGTGCGTGGAGAGGGGATATTCCCTCCCGAGTCGTGGTGAATGGCAGATAACAAGAATAATGAAATGGGGAGGGTCATAGAGGAGAGAGTACATACGACATGATGGGGAGATGGAGCGAGGGTTGGTTATCCACGGAAAGATCCCCACTTTCCTATTTCCCACGGGAGGCAGGAACGGTACGCGGAGGAAGGGTCAGGCAGAGCGTGTCCCTGATATCGCCTCACGCACTCCGTGAAGGATGGGGCGGAGATGCGTTTTTCGTGACGAGCCCCGGCCAGATGCTTCGAGGGGGAGAGGGTAAAAAAACGATGTCGAGCTCTAAAACTAATGCTCATGAGAATCATTTCTATCGATGCCGGCGAGTCTTTGGACTTTCCGTATCTTAACTTTTCCTCCGTTCACCATCAAGGTGCCAGGTTCTCTCACTATTTCTTGGACGATTTCTCCAAAACAAAAGCTATCCTGTAAAAAATAATACTTATGCATTTTTCATGGCCAATAAACCAATCATTAAACAGGATTAAATTCACTGCCAATTTCTGGGAGCGATCGTTCCTAGCAGAGAGGAAAGGAAGAAGAGAACACGGATTCTCTTGGCCCTTGGAAGTGCAATTCGCTTCCATATCGCTTAATTGGTCGTCTACGCACGTATATCCTTATGGTACCCAACAAATCACAGAAGGAGCGGACTTCACACCAGATAAGGATTCATGCATTCCACCCGCCTAGTAAAAAATTCAATTGATAGAAATTATATAATGAGTCGTATTGGAAGCCAATTTAATTCATCGCGGAAACAAAGGACCCAAAAAACACAAATAAGCCCTTGACCAGAACTAGAACGCCACACAAGTAAGATAGCTTCCTGAAGATGCTATGTAATCTAAGTTAATGGTAAGAAGGCTAAGCCAAACAAGGGAAAGAGTTCTCCAGAAAATTTCATCAGAACCGCTTGAGTGAGTGCGGCAGTAGAATCTTTGATGGTCACCGCAAATACAAGCACTCCTATATATAAGTTGGCAGAAAGGTTCCTTCCCTCTTCTCAGAGTTAAGCATTTTACATTTGGTATTCATTTTCAGCAGAGGATACTAGATGGAAACGGTTAGATGTATCGGGTTTTTTTCAGAGAGGGATAGGCAAACTACTGCTGCCCGCATCA
The DNA here is from genome assembly GCA_933228895.1 of Platycnemis pennipes. Taxonomy (NCBI): domain Eukaryota; kingdom Metazoa; phylum Arthropoda; class Insecta; order Odonata; family Platycnemididae; genus Platycnemis; species Platycnemis pennipes. Next base: position 116,479,118 of record OW121854.1, on the reverse strand, counting down.
ACGGTGGTTAATAGTCCTGAGATCGGTTGAACTCTCTTCACTCGATGTCTTTAATTTACATTCTTATAGCAGCATTACTCCTCCATGATGGCCTTAAATTCTTTCACCAAGTATCCTATCCGTGACCTTTATATGCAGCACACCCCAATCGTATTCTTTTGATAATCTTCTTTATAACACCACCGTGCTTCAAGAAGTGTTCAATAAATTTGTACCGTGGTAATAATCCACAAATTTATCTGATAAATGATTTCGTATTTAAATACCTTACTACTAGCATTCAGGACTCTCAGATATTCGACCTGCAAAAAAAGATATAGGCGATAACGCCTCCTCTAAATCATCATCATTAGTCAGCAACCCTGAGATTGGTTTGACGCAGCTCTCCACTAAATTCTTCTATAAGCTAATCTATTCATATTTATGTATTACTTCTCTTTTACATCCTTCATCACTTGTTCTACATATCTCATACGAGACCTTCCTTTGGCGTTCTTCCCTTACATTTGTCCTTCAAAGATTGTCTTCATCATCATGTCTCATGATATGACCCATTAAATTGTCCCGTCTTCTTCTTAGGGTATTCAGAAGGCTTCTCTTTTCTCCCACACTTCTTGGGACTTCCTCGTTCCGTTACTCGGTCGAACCATTTAATCTTCATCATTCATCGGTAGCTCCACATTTCCAGATTATTTCCAGATTACATTGCGAGAATTTATTATCTCTATAATGGTACCATCTATTTACGTCCAGAAACGTGCTCAACGATCGCAATTTTTCTCTGGAGTTGTCTAGAAGGAATGATAGGAAATTAAAGGTATTTGATGAAGAGTTACCGAAAAAAAGGAGTTGTAGGTATTTGGTGATATGTTATGGAACTAGGAATTCATCGTCCCATTCACACCAGCTGATGGGATTCAATTCTATCCCATACACGTATGTATATACGTGAGGGGAACGACGTCTTTTATAGCTCTAGCTAGGGAATATGTGTGTATGTTCCTGCGGGAAACCAAAGGCCCGCATGGCAACCCTCCTCTCAGCTCGTCCTTCCACATCTCCCATAGCAACCGAAGCGCTCAGTGGCCCCATCATGCACCGCGCCGCAGGCACCCTGGCAACCACCGCTGCCCCCGAAAATCCCGCCCCCGTAACCCCTTCTTTCCAACCGCCCCCCGTCCCGCCCTCTCCACTCTCGTCGTCTTCAATCGCCTCGCTCCCCCTAACCAACTATGCCCCCTCTTTACCCCGAACCCTTCAAAAGCACCCCGCGCACCGAAAAAATAATCCCCCCAAACCTTTACACCCTCCACACCAATGACGACGCCAGTCGGAAATAATTCAGGCGCGGTGGCCCATAATCTCCACCTGGTAACCTACGCAAAGAGGAATTTGTCATTAGCGACACCAGCACTAAGGGGTGCGGATTTTATCCACCCTTGCTCAATTCGTGATTACAATTTCCCAAAAAATATCTGACTCCCAGTTTTAAATGTGTTGAAAGGAAATGTTTCTAATTCTGTTGAACAACCATCCTGTCATTCAGTTTGCCTTGACAAAATGAAAATATTACCAGCTATGAGTCAATCAAACTGTAGCTGGATATTTACTGAGAGGTTGCTGATTCAACTGGAGAGATACTGAGCACACAGTACACTTTAACCGGGTAAAATCGTACGCAGATTATGCTAGCTGTCATTATATGAAATTGGTATTTGATGGGTTTTAGTGTCGAGTACACGTCCACAGTAAAAAGGGGAATAGTTTAAAATGTCATGATCATATATAAATTAAATACAATAACAGGACAGGGGTACTCTCAAATAAGATGGGAAAATGTAAACTGAGACTTAAAGGCAAAAAATGTAATTTCATTGGCTACACTTACATTTAGAGAAAATATCAAAATGCACTTCATTACATCATAAGATATAGAGGAAGGGAAAGCGGTCATATATAAAATATCATTCATTGCACGGAAGACAAAGAACAATTAGGGTGTCATACAAAATGGACGAGAGAAATATCCACAGTAATTGGAATATGTGCTGTGCCTACAGCTGTCCTTGAAAATAGAATGGATCGACCGAGTGACAAACAAAGAAGTCTTAAAAAGGGTGGAAGAAAAGAGAAGTCTGCTGAAAACTCTAAAAAGAAGACGGAACAACTAAATCGGATGTGTCGTAAGACAGGATAGCCTGATGAATACAATCGTCGAGGGAAAAGTGAACGGGAAAAACGGCGAAGGAAAGCCTCGTATGAGATATATGGAATAGGTTGTGAAGGATGTGAAAGAGAGGAATTACGCTGATATGAAGACGTTGGCCGATAGAAAAATCGAGTGGAGGGCTGCGTCAAACCAATCTTAGGATTTTTAGCGATGATGATAATGAACACTGCTCCTGGTGCTTATCAGTACAAATCCCTCACCTAAGAAGTAATAATTTTCTTTCCAGAATATAAATTAAATACTTCATTCATCGTTAAATGCATTCCAATCAACAACACTTCAAATTAATACCCCTCCCTGAAGTAAAGTGTTATAAGGAGCAGCTCTGTTTCCATAGCACCATAGCTCTGTTTCCATATTTTTGCTTTAAGGCAATGGAATGCGATAAATACACAGGATCAACTTTTCATTTAGTTAAACATTAAATAATGCATTCGATCTCTCGCATAAATACCAATGTGATAGATAGGTAATGGGGGCAGAGACGGAGGATTGAACACCCATTCAACCCCTCCTTGACTCCTAAGCACACCACAGAATCTCTTGAGGGAACTGCAACCCACCTCCGCCCTCCCAACCGCACTGAAGTTCCTCCCACCACGAAGGATCTCCCGCCCTTGTTTAAACGCGTATATCTCCACACAACCCATCTCCTCCATATCCCTCCCTCGTTCTTCCTGACCATCACTCTATGGCCATTCCCTCACGACCAAGCAGTGGCGTAATCCCAAAGATCCATGGCACACGGGCACCGAGAACAAAGGAGTAAATGCTACACCACAGGGTCACGTCCGATATCTGACCAGCGATATCAATTAAACTCGGGAGAGATACGGATTAGTCGGATGGCCACTGCAACGGTATCTTCACGAAGATCGAAAACGTCACGAAGATCGAAAACGTTGAAACCATAGGATATTTAGGTGTAACAATCACTAAAGATTTATCGTGGGAAAGACACAAAAGGGAAATATGCGGCCGAGAGAAGAGAAAGCTAGGATTTATAAAAAAGAGTACTTGGGAAATGTGATGAGAAGACTAAAGAGCGATGTTACTTTTCACTAGTTAGTCCCCACCTTGAGTATGCAGCCAGTATATGGGATCCTAATGAATTAGGTTTGATCAGAGAACTAGACAGTGTGCAGGGTACATCTACATCTACATAATACCCTGCAAGACACCACAAGGGTGTGTGGCAGGGGGTGATTGCTCACCAAACATGCACTGCATATCATGCATAAAAAGGAATAGTATTAATATAGTAGTCAGAACTACACTATTTAAAAAAGATAGAAATTGCAAAGCAAACATGCAAAAACATTCTGTTAGTAGGGTTAGCTTTAAGTACTCATACCAACATGCAGATACCGATGCTATTCATTGCTACTCTCCGATAGGACATATTTACCGTTATTCGTATCTCTTATTGTGCGAGGGAAAAAGGACATTTTGAATCGGTCAGTTCGGCAATCAATATCTCTAATTTTATGATTATGGTCCAGTCTGCCATAGTAAGTTGGGGTTCGTAAAATATTTTTAACATCATCACTGAAAATATTGCCTTGGAATTTGCTTAAGAGATTAAGTCTAAATTTCAACCTGCGATCTGACAATTTTTCCCAATTCAATTCATTTAATACAGAGCAGTAGGGTAGAGCAGCTAGGTTCATTAAAAGGTGTTACGATAGGTTGAGTAGCGTTTCGGAATTAATAAAAGAATTACGGTGGGAATGATTATCAGAGTGTAGGTTAAAGTACAGATTAATCTATTAGAGAAATTTCAATCGGATAGCTTTACTAAAGATGTTAGGCACATATTAAAAAAACCAGCGTAATATGCTAGATTCGACCAGATAAATAAGATTAGAGAGATAGATTGTCGTACCGATAGATTCAAAATGGCGTTTTTCCCCCGTACTATAAGAGGACAGAATAGGCAGCATAGCAAAGGGATAGATAGGGGAAATATTTTAGAGTAGTCTGTAGTGCATGATGAATGTATTAACCCCTTAAATACTATAGATACTCACAATCTAGTTGCATGAGACCCTATAGTTGCTTGTTTGCATGTTAGTAGTGCATGCTTGGTGATCTTCACCCCATGCCGCACACCCTCGAGGTGGCTTGCAGGGTATCGTGTAGATGTAGAGCGGTATCCCTCGCTTGGATCTCGGGATCAGTATCCTCTGTAGGAGTTACCAAAGGGAGAGCGGGAATCGACCAGTTTGTGAGCACTTGAAGGGCAACGTAAAGACCTTCGGGGTGGGATTTTAAGACGAATACCCTCGTTGATGAGTCCTAGTTTGCTTGAACTGACGCTCAGGTTTCACCACGCGAACTTATCTTAAAATTCTACCCACCACGAATCCCATAGTAGACCTCGGCAACTATATTGAGCTTCGAACGAAAGCAAGAGCCAAATAAGCCAATACACAAACATTTTTATGGTTCACGGAAGAAAAAGTTAAGAGGACTGCTGTGATATCATTTCTGTTCAGCGCCCATCACAGAAATGCAAATTTCTGTCATAGACAAATGTGAGCTAATGAGACCACAGCGCGAAATGAAAGCAATTGGTAACCACTGGGGCACCGGAAGACAGAAAACTGTATTACAAGAATGAGATTATCAAAGGAACCAACTGTTTTTAATTATGTATTAAATCAAGGGCATTTGGTGCTATTAAAGAAAATTTAAATGTATGGTGATGACGTGGAGCCTCTGAAACCGTAGATCAAATGTCCCTGCCACAATTGTCATGCATCATTTCAAAAAAGGCAGGACAAATTCATAAGAATACATTTCTAGGCGTAAAAACAGGAATGGAACCTTTTTCAACACATGATTACAATAAACGGAAAGTTGAAAAAATGAAAGTAACGCAAAGTAAAAGTCGGACTTGTGACATATGATAAAGAAGATTCCTCGGGAATTCTTTCGCGTGAGCTAGCATAGACTTTACAATTTACTGACTTCACCGTTTTGCTCTTCCGACAACTCCATACGCTTATTTTTATTCAAACAGACAATTTTATATTTTTTTAAATGTGTAACTCAATCATCTTTACTGAATTTTGTAAAACTCTCAAATGGTATTAAATGGACTCCGTAAATTTCCTACGAATGATGCAGCCGAAATTTTATTGCGCATTAATTCAAGAAGAAATCACGACAGAAAGAGATTTAAGTGGCCTTGTTTTTGAGCCCTCATGAGTAATTGAATATCTAGCAATGGATCAACGTCGTTATAATTGAGGCGTACGTCGTTCCTCCAGGAGGACAACAAAAGCTTGCCAGATGAATAAAAATTACTTTCCTTGGCACCAATGAGAATGAAGGGAATTAATAACGAGTTATGTCTCTCCCCATGTGACAAGTAAACATGTTAAGGGGACATTTAAAATGCGCTCTACTTGAAACGACAAGCATTCATCAATTCCTAACTGGTGTTTACTTTAATTACTCCACTCAATTATTCATTTGCAACGCTGAAGGCTCGCACGGCGAATTCGGGAGCTTGCGAAGGCTCATAAATTCAGGCAAATAAAAGATTAACTTTCTGCATCGATCGATTGACAGTATATTTTAACTTTCGTCGGCCTTTATTGGAGGCCCGCGGGCGGGAATAAAGCCGCCGGCCACAATGAAGGAGTCGTCAAACCCCAACTTTATTGGCAATTAGGCACGCGAAAACGAGCGGTTCGATTCCCCCGCGAAATTTATAGCGTGTGCCTCCACAAACTTTCGAAACTCGGGAAAAAGGTGCTCGCGTTTCTTTTCCTTTATTCCCCCGATAAATCGGAGCGCTCTGGGTTCTCCACGTTCGGATGGGACGCCGAGCGAAGAATGAATTATTCATGCATAATAAGCTAGATAATTCGAGGGAAATGGAAACATTACACTGTCGCAAACTGGGTCATTTGACGGGAGGGCTCCAGGAAATGTTGTGGAGGTACCATTTATTGAATTCCTGAGGAAAAAAATTCCCGTCTTGCTGTTAACAGTAGGTGCAATCATTCGGTCAATGACCACGTGGGAGAGAGAAAAAAACAACAATGACCACCGCTTGGACCATTCACTTGTTCCACCAACGTAAAAACACGGAAAATGGTTCTATGCTCTGAAACGAGTGAAAATATCGTCATTTCGAAATAACGGAATTGGATACGGTGTTCAGCAAAGAGCCTGCGAGGTTTGTATTAAGGTGTTTCGATGAGTTAAGTACTACTTCATGTCACAATTAAGTACATGTGTTAAAATTGTAATAAGAATCATATCTGGAATTACTGTCAGATCGTGTTTTGACTAAGTAAATATCTAGCAAAAATTTAAACCCGAATGACTTTACTGAACACGATAGAAACACATTGCTGCAAGACCCAGCGTCTTGTTGAAGGATAGATCATAAAGATTAGATAAGAGAGATAATATATAGTAGGTCAGAGAAGTTAAATAATTAATTTTTTATGATCGTACTATAGAGAAAAATACCAGATTGCTGCCAGGGAGATAATTAGGAGAGGCGATGTAGATGATAGGCATTTTGCCATATCTGCATGAACCATTAAAGGCATAATGTAGCCTTGCAATTTTTCTTACATATTTCTCCTTCGATATAGCATAAAACTTAAGCCTTTCAGTGTCTATCCGACATAATACTAAACATAATCTCTATTTAATTAGAATTGTAACCATTATTTCATGCGCGTAGTGCAGTTCAGGTGGTTACTCAAAACCTGCCAAGCCCTTTAGAGGTAAATAGGTTAGTTTCCTATTATTTTTTAATGCCTTGATCAACATTTTGTAACCTATGGAGATAGTATTTTTAAGCCGGTAACGTCAAAGGCATTTCGATCAATGCCACTCCCTGCCGCTAGTTGGCGCTGCGGACGCTTCTAAACACTTAATTTATTATGATTTACATTTATTTACTTAATTTAAAATTATTTATTCGGTTGTTACATTTAAAAACAGATCTTATTCATTTTACTAAGCGAAGGTACTGTAAAATTGGCCCATAGTCACAGGAACTTCACGCCATGCTTCACAGTAGCAGAGGAATGCACGAGCAGGAAGTATAGGAGCCTATAAAATGGCTCTGAATAACAAGTTCGTCAAAGGAGAGTTACTCATCTCATATTTTTCATACGCGAAAATTAATACATATGCATTGAATTTTATGGCCTCTGAAAGGTAAGTTCAGGAGGTTCAGGAGTACGAATATTTCCTGTGTCTCACAACATAAACCATACAAATATAATATCAGTATCAAGGCTGCGCAGTCCCGCCATTACAAGCTTTTTCAAAATAACCTAAATCAACATTTAATTTTAGAGAAAACTAGGATTTCTCAATCCAAATTATTTGTCTATAATGAAACATTTATGGTAGGGCAGGAATCGCCATTAATGAATTCTGTTTTCTTTGATGAATGAAACTACCCTACTGCGGAGCACCCGAGAGTTAAGACATTATTAATCTTGGAGGATAATCCTCATCCTTGGTATTACAGCATCTAATTCTTAATATGAACCGACATCAAGAAAAATAATTGACTTCATACTTTTGATCCTTCAACTGCATCATTATCTTTCCTTTCCTTCGATTCCTTTAGAGAGAAATTAGATCTAACGGACGAACGAAATAGACATGCATACATAGATAGGGATTAAATATTTGAAAATACGAAGAAAAGTACATATTCCATTGAAATTTACCCTTATATAGGGTGGAAACATTCGAAATGTGGTGATACAGAAAAATGATGAAGATAAAATGGATCTACCGAGTGACATACGAAGAAGTCTTAAGAAGAGTGGGATAAAGAGAAGCTTGCTGAAAACTCTAAGAAGAAGACAGGATAACTTAATCGGCCATATCTTAAGACACGATGGCCTGATGAAGACGATCGTTGAATGACAAATGGATGGGAAGAATAGCAAATGAAGGCCTCGAGTGAGATATACGAAACAAGTGATGAAGGATTTGAAAGAGAGGAAATACGTGAATATGAAGAGATTAGCAGATAGAAGAACTCAGTGGAGAGTTGCGTCAAACCAAGCTGAGGATTGATGACTAATGATGATGCTTAAGCCACCACTAATCGTAAGAAGCGAAGCAGGGTTGTACAGGTATTGCCGACACCCTAAGGGTCCAGGATCGGGATTTGGGACGATTTTTTTTAAATTCCTATATTGCTATCATGTGGAGAGCATTGAAAGTTCAATCACTCATCCACATACACTATGTTCACATTATAGACAGTTCATTTGTAGTAAGAGGTTAGACTGCTTTCCAAATAGGTACCATATTTTGGTGTAGTACATACGTAGTTAAATACGTATTATTTGGATATTAATCACGCAGACCGAAGAATGGACTTCAAAGCTGAACTCAATCTCTGATCTGAAACGCTAATCACTATTATTTAAATACAGGGATTAATATTTTTTTGCTCTAGTAATAAAAAGAGTGTACACTGAATAAAGAAATAATCCTCAACCGTACGCATGTGTTGCAGGACGTGGAACACAACCAGTATTTCCCGCCGTTCAGCTTTGAATTAAATGCGGCTTTCTCTGATCTAATCCATCGTCCTTTTTTGCGCACATAAAAGCAGTCGGAGTAAATGCTTTCAGCGAGGTTTATGCACTTCTTTGGCCTCTCTCTTCCTAACGTAACTCAATCATCCTTTCTCCGGATCCAGATATATGCGCCGTGATCCGCGCGCAAGAAACGCGATACCGACCCCGATGCAGTCAGGGAAGGGGTTGGAGGCAGGTGAGAGAGCGTGTGGAGTCGGTGTGGGACGGAAAAAATACGGGCATCGTTCTGTTCCTGTTCTCGCTCACAAAAAATTGGAAGAACGGAAAAAGATTGCGACCCGCTCATTGTAGTACTTCACGCCAGAGCTTGGACCAACTTGGGCTAACGTATATTTCCCTGGCGAAAGTGGAGTGAGGTAGAATTTACAGGTTAGCTCACCATTATTTCTTGCTCGTTTCCAGCAATAAATGGAAACAGAAAGACCATGTGAGGAGGTGGAGTGCAATTTCGGGACGCAACTGACGAGGAAGAAAGACACGCCATCATTCCCGTGAATTTTCTTTACCCCCAGCACATTAAACGGCGGTGAAATTCAGTAAATTTACAAAAACCTGAATGCTACTCGAATGTTTGTCTTTTTCTTGCTTCATTAACTGCTAAAATTGATATTATTCCTATAGTTAATGTTCATGAGGATGAAATAAAGCGTATATTTCACACTTTAGATTCCAAAGGAAATTGGAATATCTTACGGAGACCGAATAATTATCCAGAGTTTGTATCAAAACCAGGAGAAGTTGGGCCCAACATCACGCAGGGCCCAACAGTCGCACAGCAAGAATGATGAAAGGGTTGAGACATGGTTGTGCACTGTCTTCCGTTCTTTTCATTGTCTACATCGAGGAAGCCAGCAATAAAATCAAAGAGGAGGTTTAAGGAGCTAAAATTCACTGGGAGAAAATCAGCTTGCTGTGATTATCAGTGACATAGCGGACATTACAGAGACAGAAAGAGGCTTAAAGAAGACTAGTACACACCGAAAAGACAATGGCTGGAGATAACTTGAATATTTTATAAAAATAAAATTAAGGTAATGATTTGCAGTTGAATAGAAGCGGTCAACACTATCGATAAGCTAGGAAAACTAAATCTTGAGGAGGAGAAAGAATATTGCTAATCAGAGATCACTGATTGAGGAACAAGAAGTAAATAGTCAGTGGTATAGCCCAGACGAAACGGCATTTAATCAAAAGAAGAATCTACTTACAGTTGGGAATACAAGCGGGGATGTAAAGAAACACTTTTTTAGAGCATACATCAGGAAAATTCTTCTTTACAGAAGTATGGAGCGGATGATTACAGCAGTGGAGAAGTGAAGGCTGAAAGCATTCGAAATGTGGTGCTACCGAAGGATGAAGTTAAAATGGATCGACCGAGAGACTAACGAATAAGTTCGAAGAAAAGTGGGAGAAAAGAGAAGTCTTCGGGAAATTTAAAGAAGAATGTGGACAACATAATCGGCCATACCACGAGACGTGATGGCCTGATGAAGACTATCGTTGAATGAAAAGTGAATGGAAAGAATGGAAGCATGAATGAACCATCTCAGCATAAACATCTTTAGTAAGCAAACTAAATCTAAGTGCCTCTTGCATGAATTCATATGTACCTACATTATGTAGTGATAAAACCACAGCCTAAATAAGATCTAAATAAGAATGTATACAAATTAACACACAGAGACCATTTCCAGTTTCTAACGGCATATTAAGTTGCGCCATCTAGTGGCACGTGACTCTTATACCTAACCTATTTCCATGTAGTAGTGTCATAGCAGCTCTTAGTTGCATGTATGGTGATCTTCACCCCCTGCCACACACCCTCACGGTGGCTCGCGGGTTATACGTATATGTATGTGTAGATGTAACGAAGAGATTTTTAGCAGGGGCAGGAGGAAATAGAAATCCAATTAACTTTTGACATAAATACGAAAAAAAGTCATTGAGCACATACAGAAGAGATATGGTCTCATCGAAACATTGGTCGTGGGAAAAGTAAAAGGGAATAAATGCTGAAGAAGACTATGGATGATATACTTGGAGGATTCCGTGACAGACGTACAAGAGAAGAGATATGCCACAGTGAAAACGTTGACTGATGAGGCATTCGAAATGTAGTGCTACAGAAAGCAATCAGGAATTACGATAGACGGTGAATTTAGTGCAAATCATTTTTGGAACAATTATTTCCAGCAACACATCCTTCTGTAAGATTATTTTACGCGTGTAGTTTTATAGTGGAACATACGCCAACTTTACCTGCAAGATTGTTCATAGCATGCACTTAAAGAGAAGTAGAAATCAGGTCGAGAAAGGAAATTGAAGAGAAAGTGTTATATTTAAACGATCAATAAGAATTCATTACATCCAAGCTTATGCGTTAAAAGATGCAAAATAAAAAAACTACAAAACTGCTTGTTACCTCAACTCATTTTACTTCACTCGTAACGGGTGCTTTCACATCGATAAAAGCATATATTAATGGTAAATTAGGTAATTTCGCCATCACCCGTAGGTTCATTTTAGGTATATTTGAAAGGGTTACGTGACATCGAAGAGGATAATAGAGGGGAAATTTTGGGTAATACAGGGGGGGGGGAGGAAGAAAGTATGGGATTCTGAATGCCATGATGGCAGGAAAAATTACGAACTCATGAGGTAGGAATGTTGGAAATAACACATGACGAGGAAACTATAAGCAGGAACTAACATAAAATTTGCCATTGCTGGTAATTATGTTAGTAATTCAGTTATTTAACTTGTGTTGAGTACTAATAGAAAAAAAAACTATGACGAGGGACCCATGACGATGGAAATGACAAGGTAGGGGATGATCCATTACGAGGGAAATTACAAGCAGGGACCAAAATAAAATTTGCCAATGCTGGAAATATGCTAGTAAGCCTAATATTTTACTCGGGTTGAGTACTAATAGAAAAAAAATTGCTGCAAAGAGAAGCGCATGACACATCATTCCATAATCAACTCCCCCTTGAACAAGGGGTCGTCCCCTGTACTTGTGAGGGAAATTGGCGTACTGAAATCAATTCTCTGTTCACTAAAAGCACTCCCTGACAGCAACGCCGAAAGAACTAAGTGTGGGGGGGGGGGGGGTGGAGGGTACTGATGCAAGGCCTCATTAAACATTTCCCGCACCCCTTAAAACTCCGGCCCGGAATCCAACCCGACAAAGTTAACTGAGTTAAGGAGGGGTGTAACTGGGGACCTGTCGACCAATCGTGGAGTCGGGTTTATTCGACTGAAGAACCCTTTCCCTCCGCCCGCCCATGGTAGCATCTCTCTTGCCCCACACCCTACAGCAGAGCACCCATCACATCATCCCCTCCCCACCCCCTCCGAGCCAAATATCTTCGGACCCTTACCACTCTCTCTGTGACAAAAGGGGGCCTAGCAACTCCCTCCTGCGCCCGCAATTTCTCCTTTGCCGCATTCCCGCCCTCCATGAATTCCCGCCCTCCCCGAAATTACGCCCGCTTGCTACCCCCACACCCCCGATGGAATCCTTACTCGTCGAGGCAATAACACCCCATACCGACCACGGGCGCTCCAATCAACCATCACAGCCTTTCACTCATCGGACATCCCCCTCAAGAGCGTAGTCGATCCAGACTTTTTAGCTATTGGTGGTGGAAAGAGTTTGGTCTATTCTAATTTTAAATGACAGCTTCAGCAGATATTTTCGATAAAATACACAGCATGCAGTGTTAACACAACCCTTTCATAACAGGCACTCAAAGGGTACGAAAGCTTTGTATTTTTCTACAAATAATTCATTCTTCCTCCCACCACCGGTTTCATCGCAAGGCGACATCATCTGGTGCAGTTGATTTTTAAATAATGACATATATCAGCTAAAAAATGAATATGTGAAAAATACAAAGTTTCCTTATTCTGTGATCGTGGATATTCAGACAGTTAACTGACATCTTAATTTTGTTACGAAATATGTCAACAATTTAATATTCATTCTATTTTTACACGAAACATTTAAAAAACGGTCGAGTCAATATTAAAAAGCGAGTGCCCCAGAAAACTTAAGAACGCTGTGTGATACTATGACGAGTCCTTTGTAGTATATAAAAATGCATTTTCAACAGGCTTCCAAGGGACGTAAGGTAAATTACGGAGACATATTTATGACGTATTGTATACGACCTAAGGTGTATTAGCCGCACGGCCATTGTAATGCATCGATGTTATTCTCACTTTCAAAGGAAACGTTTTTTCTATTAATATGCTTGGAAAAATGTTGCAAAAAGTGCTTTAAAAGTAATCTGCATATTTAACCTATTACTAATCTGCACATCACAGCTGGCAAATTAGAGTTTACTAGTCAGCCTAGGGGTAATTTTTTTTCACATCTGTTCCACCGGGGCAGAATTAGTCCGGGGCATGTATTTTCGTTGAAATATAAATCTTAAGAGGGGATCTCATAGCCTTTAATTCATAAATGTAAATAAAGATAATATGACCAATAAAATAAGAAATTAGACCCTGCCACACACCCTCGCGGTGTCTTGTAGAGTTTCACGTACATGTAGAATATTATTATTATAATCATATGTAGTTCAGCGAAACATTCGTTTTACGAATATACAGCCAACGTATCAGCAAAGCGACTGAATAACCTTCATCTACATCTACGCGATACCCTGCAAGCCACCGCGAGGGTGTGTGGCAGGGGGTGAAGATTACCAAGCATGCACTACTAACATGCAAACAAGCAACTATATTGTCTCATGCAACTTGATTGTTAGTATCTATAGTATTTAAAGGGTTAAGACATGCATCATGCACTATAGAATACTCTAAAATATTTCCCCTACCTATCCCTTTGCTATGCTCCCTATTCTGTTCTCTTATAGTACGGGGGAAAAATGACATTCTGAATCTATCAGTACGACAATCTAGCTCTGTAATCTTATTTATCTGGTAGAATCTAGCATAATACGCTGGTTTTTAATATGTGCCTAACATCTTCAGTAAAGCTATCCGATTGAAATTACTCTAATAGATTTAATCTGTACCTACTTTAACCTACGCTCTAATAATGATTCCCACCCTAATTCTTGTATTAATTCTGAAACACTACTCAACCTATCGTAACACCTTTTAACGAACATAGCTGCTCTTCGTTGCAGACTGTCTAGTTCTCTGATCAACCCTAATTCATTCGGATCCCATTCACTGGCTGCCTTTTACCTTTAAAGGAATGGAAGTGTATCGAGGCATTGGGGCGATAAAAAGATATTTACTTACGAAGCGAGCCAATGGGAATTATTCCAGGTGGCATTCCGTGTACGGATGAGAGTTTTCAGAAGAATATTAATCCTTAAATGCATTTGTTTTGAATTCACGAAGTTAATTGTCTCATTCATCGAATGGGACGCTAAAACATGCACCCTTGCACTTTTATGAGCAGCTAATGACAGTACCGTGGTATTTGGGATTCTCTTCCTTCGCATCATCTACCCTTCCTCCTCTTCCAAAAATTCCCTCTACCCACCAACCCTTAATGACACAAAATACTTTTTGTACCTACCATTCGTCTTCCCAATTAATAATTAAGCAGGAAAGTATATGTTTCGAAAATTATTAAATTTCTTTGTAGTTTTATCAGAAGACCAATTTCCTTGAGAATCACGCATAAGCACAGAGAGATTGTCACCAAAGGATTTCTCTTAAACTCACGAGTCGACTCCTCGTTTTCGGGGAAATTACAGCTAGGAAAAACGTGCTTGCTAACACCCTTCCTCAGCACGTATCCACTGGATCCTAGCCTTACATTTCACCACGATCTAAGAGAACAAAGTACCTCCTTTCATTTTCTACCTTCGGGGCTTCTATGCCTTGGAATCGCTGGAGTTCACATTTTTTAATAACACCGCTCCCTCTATCCACTCACTCTCTCTCTCTCTTCGCTCGCCTCGCGAGATTCCAATCATGAAAAAGAGGGTTGGAAGTGAAAATTGAGTTACTTACTCGAATGGAAAAGTAATTTCCAGCTTTTCCCTCCCTCTCTACCCCTTTAGGTATATGTGTGTGTGTATACACGTGTGTGGGGGGTGGAGGCGAAGTGGGGGAGGATGGAGTGGGAGGCGAGAGGGAGAGAAAGGAAAAAAGAAAGGGGAGAGGAAATAGTGAGACGAAGAGGAACGGTTTCCCTTCATCCCTCCTCCCGCACAACTTCAACCCACAAACGTCACAAATGTGACTAGGGGAAGAGAAGTATGACGGAGGGAGGAAGGCAAATGGAAACCCTAAACACTGCTCATTAATTGCTAAGTCAGGAAGTTCATTTCCTTCGACCACCCTCTCACAAAGGAGATCTTTCTTCAGGATCGTAAGATTCAGGATTTCTGCCCTTTGCACACTAACATACATTTCCATTCCCGTCTCTCCCTATTAATTTCATGCTGATTTTTATCTGCACCTAGATGAGAGTGCCAAATAAAATTTAAATACATTTACATTGACCCGATCCTGTGTTTCCCATGCATCTAAAACAAAAATTGAGTTTTGAGTTTGAATTGCATTAGTAAATATTGTAAAAATCACGCCTTTCTTCTTTCAATTTTAAAATGTTTTTCAAAAATAATTAAGCCCAACAAATTTTAAATACAACGTTAATCACGGTGAATAATGGGATTCCATGGTTCAATGTAATACCGTTCTATCAGATGTTAAAAAAGGAACCATTTTTAGCTGCATTTCTGAAGCAATTAATTTTAACAGCTGAATGTAAAACTCGAAAAGACATAAGACCTTATCCATATTCACTTAATATAGCCTGCTAGCTTGAAAGAATTACCAAGTATCTGTTAAAATACTGGGAATTATTAAATTGCATCGGCGTCCAAGGTCAAATACGACCCAGTTAACTTAAATAAAAGTAGTTTATACGTCAAATGTGATTTTTTTGGACAAAAATATTGGAAAAATTGTTTAAGAAGGCAAAGTCATTAGGAAAGACTTCAGAGAACATATGAAAAAGTACATGCATAAAATATTTTTAACTTTTATTGGTAAAACAAATAGTTTTTAAAAAATTGCTACCGACGTGTTGTTGACTGACTCAGTCATCGTCCTTAGGGAGAGGCAGCTACCGAGATGCTGAATGCAAACCTGCAACGGATGATTAGCCCGAAAAAACTTATAAATTGCATACGCCTAGCAAACATTAAATCCTTCATTATATTAAATTACTTCTCATAGTGGAAAAAATGAAATTACTTATATCATATTCAATTTTTTTCTATTCAGCACTTCAGCGATTCTAAAGACCACTTTAAACGATACAATTTTTTGTACAATTTCTTGTACAAACGCTTGTATGAGGAGATTGTACCGTGTAAAGCAGCAAATTGTGTGAACGCTTGAGCGAATATCTGTATCGTGAATATAAAAATTTGTATCGTGTAAAACGGCCTTAAGAGATATTTTTGGTTTGGATGACAAAGAATTACAATTAGTTGTAAAATAAAGGAAAACAACGGACACAAGTTATAGTACTCGGTTAATCCAATTACTTGGACACCTTAGTCGGGGGAAGTAACGAGTAACATTCGTTCACTCTCTAAGAGAACCGTTCCCTGTGCATGTTGAGCGAGAGATACGTAAATCTCTAAGTACACAATAGATTAAAGATCAAGGCTACCAAGCGATGCGTAATAACTCCTATTTTTCCTCACGATAGGCACCCTTTTGTGTCGGGAACTGTTCACGGCGGCGAAGGTGGCCTTAAATAGAGACCGCCGCCTCGAGGAATAACTTGAAGGAGTCTGGCACCACCCGCCTCACAAAATACATCCCTTCTTTCACTCCGTTTCTCAAAAGGGTACATTAGGTACCCTGCGAAGACGATGGAAATCGCCCCTACCTCGAAGATCCCCTTCAGCACAAGAGAAGGGTCGCTCCTGTGGGCCCTCAAGCCAGTGAACGACCCTCTAAAAATCCCAATAAGTCCCGACAACTACTGGACGGTCCCTCCATTTCCCAGCAAGCAATGCAAAAGAGGATCAGATTACACCGGTCCAAGGGATGCAAAGAGCCTCCTTGCCACCCACGCCTTTTTCGCCCGCCACCAACAGGAAGCCCAGACAGCCCCGTGCACTCCTCGGGGGTCACGTGACTCGCCGCCCTCTCACAAACGCTGAGGGCACTGGATGGCTGTCAACCATGCTCCTGTCCATTCGTTGGCTTGCCCACTCCCGCACAAGTAGGAAGAGGATCTGAAGAGGAATGCTCCTTCACGGCACCCGAATGGCTCGTGTAACCGGCTTAAGCAGCCTGGGTGGATATTATTCCGACCGTAAAGTAACACGTCTCAATAAGTGGGCATCGTATCCACACCTCTACTTGCGATTAGCCTCCAGAGGATAACGATTCAAATTCTTTTGAAACACTTCTTTGAAACGGTGACAACTTCACTGAATCGTCCTTGAAATGATTAATATAATACATTAAGTATATATTAACTTGGCTTATCCAGGCCTAACCGCTTCTTAGTACTTGGGGCAAAAAGGAGTTTATCAATGGTATGGACATACATAATTCTTCATCAGATAATATTCATAATTATTTCGAAATACAGCAAATGCGTATGCAATAACACACTTTAAAGAGATACAGCTATCTGATATAGCCATATCCCTCTTTTCAGTATTATTTTTACACCAACAATTTCATACTCTACTTAGGAGATAGATTGAAATTATAATTAGTTGCGTTCAGCAATTCATCAAGAGAGATTATTGTAGACATTAGGTACATACTTCCCAAGCTGGACGATGATGATTAACCTGTTTTTATTCTTATGCTCCACATGCGTCCTTTGCTCTCACCATTCAATCAAAACACGTGGCTTTTTTCCATCCTCTCTTACCAAGCATTTTCTCTCCTATTTTGTCCTTCAAAACACCCATTTTACACATCTGTGACTACTACACAGTTCGTGATACACCACTCATCACTACCCACCACTACTCGCATTCAATGTGGGCGTTTACTCGGAACCGAAATCGCAATTTTGTGCACGAAATTGTTAGATGGAAACGAAAAAAGAATTTTAGTGAAAAACTTAATCTTCTAACCACAACCATTCACTCATAAATCAAAAATTAAAATAAGCAAAAGGTGACGCCCACCGAAAAAGCTGCTGTGATAACATTGACGTCATTTTCCTCTCGTCCTTGACTGCTCATATGGGAAGGGAAGGGAGTGGAGGGGGATTCTCGGAAGGTCTGCTCGCACAGATCCAGTCGCAATCGCTCCCATTGGGAGAGCCAGCTGTGTCCCCCCCCCCTTTGCGATAAGGCGAAGTAGCTTCGCGGGCTCAGTTGTGATTGGACGAAGTCGATATACGTCAGAGGTTGCACCACACCCACTTTTCCGAAAGGGTTAAAAACATCAGTTTTTCGCCGCTTATAACTCGAGAAATAATTAACGGAAACGGAAAAATGCGGGTCTTTTTATTTTACTAACTCTAACAGATTCGGCAATAAAAAAAATGGTAAACGACCCCATTGAGACGCAGACTGCTCGACGGCGCGGCGGAGCGAAAGATGAGAGCGCTCAACGCCACCGCGACTTGTTATCGCAGCTGACGATTTCCAGGACGGGTCGCCTGTGCACCAGTGAGTACCGAAGGGAACCACGCCTTGGCACCACACACGAATATCACGGACGCGCACCTCACAAACAAGACCTCCTTTCCCCGACAAGGTTATCGCGAAGAGGGAATTGTGGACCCCTTTCGGCGACGGCCGGAGCTCACAAGGGTGAGAAAAATGGTGCGGGCAGGGGTGAATAGACGTAATCTCGAAATCTTTGTAAACCACCCGGAGAGCAGAGGCTATAAAACCCCTTTCCCTTCACAAACCCCACCCTCGGCATCCCGAATAAAAAATAAACACTCTATTCACCTATTCCAGCTCACGCAATGGAAATAAACGCACAGATATGCCGTTGGGTTTATTACCCCTACGACAACACCCTCAGGGGTGAAGGGGGGATGTGAGAACCAAGATAGGAGACGAGGGAGGGTTCTGGAGGAACCCCGGATGGAATGACATCAAAGAGCCCTCGAACTGCCAGAAAAAGAGGTTCCAGATGTGATTGGAACGCATAGAAGCTAGGTTCCTGTAGTCACCATCAACTACTAAATCGACGTGTGTATGAAGCATGACCTGGATATCAATATCGAGTAAGAGTTCCGAATAAATAATGTTAAATACCTATAGAGTCAAATATTACAGGATCCAATCGTAACAACGCTGAGTGCGGTTCATGCCTTACGATGAATTACCAGCTTCCATACTCTTATTTGCTAGTTAAAAGTCTGCCAGATGCAAATGTCGTGGACGATATAATAATTGGAATGATTAGTAAAGAACTGTTTATCTAAGTATCTCAATGTGCATTTTTTCTGCGCCTCTAAAAAAGCTTAGCTGTAAATGAAATTCTGTTTTACAAAATGTGTCTAATCACAGGTTGCTTCAGGCGTTTAACATCCACAAATAAACCCACAGACAAAATGTGCGCCAAAATAACTCAGAACCTTTCCATGTTCCATACAGCAATCAAACGTACACTACACTGCCGTTCACACTACGCAGTTCTCTCCAAACCGTCGACCACTGGTCCCATCTTGCCGAAACTGTTCCACAAAGCTCAATTCGATCAATACGGTTAGGTATATCTCAAATAGGTTTACACCGCGTCGAAAGCCATGCCCTTAGACCTGAAACGAACAGGTGCCCGAGACGGAATTCCTACCTGCGGCTCAGCCTCTTCTGCACAAGTATATAGGAGTCGGGATCGTAATAACAAAATTAATCACCGCGGGAGAGATTCAAATATTTCATTTCGAAGGCAACTTAGCATTAAGACTAGACTAAAAAACTATTATGAAAGTTCATGCACATAAAAATGAATACATACGCATCTACATAATACCCTTAAAGCCACCATAAAGGTGTGTGGCAGGGGGTGAATTCACACCAAACATGCATTACATATCATGCATAAATATCATGAATAAATCATAATAATCGGGAATCAAAGTACTTCTCATGAGATATTTACATAAAAACTCATCGCCCGAAATGAGGCCACCCCAACTTCACCACTGCAAACGATGCGCTAGCTAAATGATTTCACAAAAAGCAATAAGCTGCATTAAACTGTCTTCACAAGTAGAGTACCGTCATCCCGAGTCGTACTGAGGCTGTGATGCAAGAAGAGGCGAGTAAATCATCATCAAACTCCCGCGCGGGTACTTAGGATACAAATAAAATATAGCCTAATAGATTACTACTTCACAAAAAGAATAATGTAATGCAAGGTTTATGCCAGTAAATGGTAAGGAACTATATAGGTATACTTTTATAATTGTGTCACGCATTGATTTTCATTTACTATGGTATTCAGTTTAATAGTTATAGTATTTTTTTAACTAGTAGATTAGTATTATTCCGGTCAGAGTAGCTTTTGATCGAGTATCCTCACACATCTTTGCTTTTCATTATCTACCATTTCCTTTTACACGCTTTTCGCTAATCAGATCAGCAAATTACCAAACCGTTTCAATCACTACCCATAATACCTCTTATTTTATTCCGTGCAGTCGCTAAGAAGCATCGATAACGACCTTCAGCATTCCTAATTCTGTCGATAATCTTTTTTCCTGCTCAGTGATGCTCACAACTTCTTCATACGCCATTCTATATTTTCTTGGTACTTTTTCAATTCTCCTCCATTCCACATTTATTAGTCTTCCAAATTCACTTACATGAACTCATGTCTTATTTATACACTCTCTTCAAAGCAGAAAAATAAATCGCAGATATTTTGATGTCATCGGCATAAACTACCATTAATCCATTCGTAACAATGCTTATCTCAAAAAAAGCTGACATTTGATACTTCAGATTTCTTCCCACCAACTATTCACAAAATATAAGACTGTGAGTGAATAGATAAAAGGACATTGGATGTTGAATTTCCCAGCATGCATGGGAGAAACTTGTAAAAAGCGCCCGAAGAGCTAAGACTCGAGGAGAATTTAATCCAGCCATCATTATGTCCTCACCCAATCTCGCATTACGGCACCCTACCCTTTCAGTATAAAACTTGTCTCGGTAGAGGAATGAAAGGCTTAAGAAAATCCTCACTAAATGTATTCTATTCTCTCGGACCGTTTATTCGTCCAACACGGTCGACTCCCTAGGACTCCCAGCCCTCTCATTCGCTGGAAGAACTGTTGAGAGTGTGGGCACAAAAGGGACCTTTGCAGGAGAGAGCCATTTTTTTCGTTTTATCTATTCCCTTGGAAGGTCAGGGTCGACTGAGAGGGCAACCGTCCGCCTACGTAAACGCATTTGACAACAACCGAAACGAAAAGGGCTAGGTGGGAGAGGGAGGAGGGGAGAAGAAGGCTTCTAAATAAGAGTCCCGCTAAGAGGTTTCTTTCCTTTTTAACAGCACCTACTCCCTCGGGTGAAGAAAAAACGTCTGTCTTTCAGCCAGGATACCCCGCCCGCACAACAAATACGCCTACAGCCTCCTACCTCCCCCCTCCCTCCTAAAGCCTTCTCTATTCCCCCCCATCTAGGGGCCTCCGGAACATTTCCCGCCTCGCTGTCTACCGCTTACGGCTTACATCATCGCCCGCCCGTGACCTCCACTTCAACGTGGGGGTGAGGGATAGGTTTAGGTGTTTGTATTCCTCATGTGAGAACCACGATTACCACCTCTTCGGCATGGAACTGAAGCCTGAGGGTTTGATTCCTTGCCTCCTGCCTGCGGGAGCGGCTCGCGATGAGAAGTAGCACCTGCTCTTTGAATACTGAATAAAAATGATACTGTTTACAAGACTGCAAAGATAGTGCAATGGACTGAGAGAAAGATTATGAAGAACTTGGAGTGATGGAATCGGATATAATATGCCAAATCAATTCAAGGAAGCAGAATGTGTGGAGAGGACAGGTGATCGGAGGCGATGACTGACTGAAATTTATATTACGTAGGAGAATGAATTTTGGGCAAGCAGGAAAGGGGTTGAGTTAGGATGCATGGCCGGTAGACGGTAGGATTACGCTGAAATTAATTAAGACAGAATATAAGGAAAAATGTTGGAAAAATGTGAAAGAGAGAGGAAGATCCATGATAACTGCCGTGAGTGGTTGGTAATAGTAAACCAATAATAACCAATAGTAGCTCCACCATCTTCTTTTTCGCAGGGTATTAGTAGTACTGCGAGAACTTTGAATGAGGGAATCATTCGGGCAAGGACTTATCGCGGATCTACTTCACTAGAAGACATGAGATTTCTGAATCAACAGGTATAAAATCACAGGCGATATAATGCCTAATAGTCAAAACCAGACGGTGCTGTGTATGATAATTATACATTGGTGTATACCGTGTATACTAATAAAAGTCCAATTATTTCCTTCTTCAACGAAGAAAAATTCATTCCTTCGTTTAGCGCACCAACAGGACAGTCTCCTCTTCCGTGTTTTGAGAAATCAACGCTTGGAACAACTATTTCACGCATGGTACCTTTCCCTTAACAATAATTCTTTTGCCTCTAAATTTGTTCAATCAATTCTCCTTCACGCAACTTACTCTTCCACAGGTATCCCCATTTTAATTACTCTTTGAAGAGTTTTTAAATAACGTATTTACTCAGTACTAACTTCTTTTGGGTCAACACTGAGAGGCTTGAGGTCAACAATTTGCCATCACAAAGGGAAGTGAAATACCTCAACTGAATGTTACTTAGTATTCAGAACAATTTTATTTTTTAATTAGTATGTACTTGGAGATCATTCGAAGTAAATAAAGGGCTTTTAACAACGAACAATACTTAAAAATTGCTGACATGAATAGAAATTGGTTGCTATTTTCATACCCGAGGTAGGATTACGAATCATAACATTTACCTTTCAAAGCTGAAGAAAAATATAAAAGAATAGTGCGCCTAGAGGAGTAAAACCACGTTTTAAATGCGCCGATCAAAAGTGCTGGAGTGAAAATATCAAGATGTAAAAAATAACCATGACGCAAGCAATTTACCGCCAACACTTTGATGCGAGTCTTGTTTTCGTCTCGTCTCCGTCCAACGATGCTGTCAAAAGCGAGAGCAACGGTCGTTGGAAGTGAAAAGGAGCAGCTTTCCGTTCGGCAGTGCCTTTAGAGGGACCCGACTGATAACTGCTCCTCGCGGGGCGTGAAAGACACTCCTTTGACGCCATCCCCAAATCCTCCCTCTAACCGCCAATAGCTTCGCCTTCATCCAGGCCTCCACCTGACCCACAGAGTGCCATGATACCTTTACTCGCAAAAAAAGTCCATTGTCCCTCCTCCCACATCCATCAAGCCGCCCCTATTTCGTTTTCTTCGGAGGACAACAACCCTCGGGGACTAGCGAGGGTGAAAAAAATAGTCGGTAGTCTTCCCACGCCCCTCTTCGGTTCTGCTCGGTAATGCACACTGACCAAGGGGTTCAGGGTTCGAGGGTGAGGGACCGTCAGTCACCCACACTGCTTGCCGACGAGGTCTGGAGAAACATCTGCATCAACAGTGTACCCGGATCCTATGCAGTATTCAAAAAAGAGAAAGAAACCAAACGTTAAGTCACAAGGAGATGATTTCTCTGTTGGGACTCAAATCTTTTGATAATGGAGTTCAGATTATATCGGATATTTCCATGATCTTTGGGGATGGAAATGAAGAGTGAAAACCGAGTACAGAGGACGATGAACGGAGATTTAAAAAAATGGCAAAAATACTGCGTCCCCGAAAGGTTTGGGAACAAAAATAATAAGGGAAACTAGATAGTGGCATAATTAGATTGAGAGTGTATTTAAAGGTAAAATGATTCGGAGCATGTTGAGAAAAGGGAAAATTCGCTGAAAGTTCGATAAAAATGAAAATTTTGCTAATTATTACCATCAATAATGGCTAATGTATGGATGATATATACATTCCTACATCTATTTATAACTAGGTAATACTCAGCAAGCAACCACAAAGGTGTGCGACAAGGAGTGAAAGATCAATATACATTCACTATTTGCATGCAACTAAGAGGTCCAATGCAACTACTTCATTGAAACATGTAACATATAAGAGTCACGCGCACATACGTTGTAAGCATCTACGTAGCAGTGGAGAGATTACTGATTAAAAGGCATTTCTTCACACATATTTATCTGCATTTCGATAGCATGCATAGGTTAGTAATTATAACACTTGTCTCAACATAACGTAATATATTATTCTAACAAATTTTCACCTACCTATCCCTTTACTATGTTGTATATTATGTTCTTTTATGTTATATGGAAAAAGTGACATTTCCAATCTATCGGTATGACAATCTATACCTGTGATCTTATTTACCTGATCAAATCTAGCATAATACGCAGAGTTTCTTTATGTATTTAATACACCATCTGTAAACACATTGGATCAGAATGTACCTTCTTATAATGTTTAGTCTAAAATTCAGCCTAAGTTCCGAAAGTACCACACGCTAGCTGGTATTCATGCTGCCAATATATGAGGTCCTTATGGAATAGGCTTCATAATGAACTGGGGCGTGTGCAGCGAAGATCGGCAAGATGTGTCATGGGACGGTATGATAGCTATATTAGCGTAACCAGTCTATTAGATGAGCTATAGTGGAAATCATTATCAGACCGCAGGTTGAAATTTAGACTTAATCGCTTAACAAAATTCCAAGACGATTTTTTCTCTGATGACGTTAAAAATATTTTTCAAACTCCAAATTAATATGGTAGACTGGACCATATTCATAGAATTAGAGAAATTAATTGCCGAAGTGAGATTCACAATGTCCCTCTTTCCTCGTACAATTAGGGATATTAATAGCTTTAAGCATATTGAATAGTGCATATACAGGTATACCAATTGACAGCATAGGTGGTTGCATGTTGGTATAAGGACTGCCGCACACACACCTCTATGATAGCTCGCAGGGTATTATGTAGAAGTAAATATCTTCAAGCTATAATTGTAGACTTGGAAAATTTAAAAAGGCTCGCTCAAGGCACTCTCTAATAGATCGCCAAACGTCTTCCCACGCCCGAGACTCAGCTGACCAAAAGGGGCTAGGAGGGCCAAAAGAAGAGGGTCCTCCCTCCTTGAAGGGTCCTCCCTCCTTGAAGATACCCTCCTCCCTTCCGCGTCCATCCAAGACCCTCCTTTCTTCGCCGGAGTTACCACACGTGCACCTGCACTAAGGCCACCCCATCCCACACCCGCCTCCACACCAATCACATGCACTCCTCCCCCCTCACCATGCAGACCCCATCCCTCGTCCCCAACGGGTAAGAAGAGATCTCCTTCACCCCTCCGCGACAAAGGGAGGAATTTGTGGCGAGAAATATCTCGGGTGTAATCCCGGCCTTGCCGGGCCGACCTCAAGCCGATCAGTTCCCTGACACAACGCGCCCTTTCTGCTCCAGGGGAACTTCACACGTGACCGTTGTCCCTCCCACTGGGCTGACATCCCCAAGGAGGTCACCCTCACTTTGGGAGAAGGACTGGAAGATACAGGGACGTGCAGGGAAAGATGAGATTAGAGGAGGGCGAGAGAGCGAGGTGAGGGTCATACGAACTGAAACTCTGTTTTCATTTTAATCCACGCACATAACCAGATAAATCCATTGTGCTGAACTTTCAAGGGTTTCTAAGGTATAATCACACTCTCTAATACAGATCTATGTTGAAGAATACCTATACTAATCCTTTACCTAAGCAGCATCAGTGTACTATCAGTAATAATACAGGTATGCGTACCAAAAGCAGATGTGCCAAGTAAAAGTCTGACGAAACGTTTGTACATCTACATCTACGTAATACCCTGCGAGCCACCACGAGGGTGTGTGGCAGAGGGTGAAGCTCACAGGACATGAACCATTGACATACAACTAGGATACCACATGGAAACATGGGTTCACATGCAGCTAGAAGGTTAGTATCTACATAGTAATGAAGGGATTGGTTGTTTATACATGTACCATACACTACATAGGTACTACTATAGCAATATTTCAACTACCTATCCCGTTGCTGTGCTGTCTCTTGTGTTCTCTGATAGTACAGGGGAAAAATGACATTTTAAATCTATTGGTACGACAATTTATCTCTCTAATCTTGATAATCTGATCAAACCTAGCAATATACGCAGAGGTTCTTAATAAATATCTTACGTCGGCTATAAACTAATCAGCCTCAAATTTACTTAAAAGGTTTAACCTAAATTTTATCCTGCGTTCTGAAAGTAATTCCAACACTAGTTCTTCTATCAAACTCGTAATACTAATGCAATTATCATGACGGCCTTTAACAAATCTTCCTCATCTCCTTTGCACACGCTCTAATTCCTTTATCATACACTGTAAAAAGTAGATCTGATTTTAAGGTACAAAAGCGATCTGAATTTCAGATGCAACAATTTTAAGACAGGGTATGTTGAATTTCAGCAGTAATATCTTGTCTAAAAATAAGGCAGGTGAACGGCTGAAAATCAGACCATCCAGAATCCTGCTTCCTCTGCTTCCTGCTCAACTGCTCCTGTACCAACCATCCATGTTCCTGCCTCTTCCGTACCTTAAATCCGTGTTCCTGCCTTACAACCAGACAGCGCTTAAATTCAAATCGCACTGAAAATCAGATCAACTTTTTACAGTGTACATCCCTCGTTTACACGCAGTGTTTACAAAGGAACACGTCATCATGGTACTTATGGCAAGTTTGGAAATAATTGTATCCTACCTAACACCATTAGGAAGTCTGGCAGCGTACTCAATAGATGTATTTTCAATCACTGAGAGCAAAGTAAGGAAACACACCAAATGAAAGTTAAATTAAACGGACTTACAAATCATAGACAAAATTAATTCCACCACCATTGAATGGATATATACATTTTCATGTATGCATGTAAAACAATCTGTAAAAATTTCAAAATTAGGCTTTAAATTGCAAGTCTACTGTCCAGATTGAGGTCCAGGTAGAGTTTTTTACGGCTACGTTTTGAAGCTAATATGTAATATTCAACGTTAACCGAACCTAAGTGAAGAGGAAGTGGTCGGGAAATATTTCAGCTGACAGTTCAGGGCATCAGGGGGATGAGGCAATTGCCGAGGAAAGCAGGACTCCCTCAAAAAAATGAAAAAAGAAACGAATCGACTATTCTTCCATTCCGCATCGTAACTTGGTGGTGGACAGGTGGGAGATGGGTCGCAAAAAATTGCCCTGAATTATTCATCACGCTGGAGATGGAAAAGTGGAGGGACCCCTTTCCATTCACAAGAGTGTCTCTAGGCAAGAAGGCTCGTGGAGGGAAAAGCCTGCGTTTAAATCACGAGTTTCATTCCGCTCCAAAGAATTTAGACTCCAGTAGTAAGGTGGAAGACCTCCTAGTTAGGGCCGCAGACTTTTTACGGTGCTTCGACGTATAGGAGAAATATATAGCAGTGCCAATAAGAGTATCAAGTCAGCAAGGAAACAGTGAATATACAATGAAGATGTAACATATTTTTACATTCAGAAAAATCTTATGAATAATAAAAAACGAGGCAAAACACACCAGATATAATCATATTAAATTATATACATAAAACAAGGAAAGGAGTGAGACAAGGCTTGTGCACTGTCTCCAGTAAGTTTTAATGTTTACATCGAGAGAGCCATCAATGAAGTAAAGGAGAAGTTTTCTGAAGTGAACATCCACGGAGAAACAATCAGTATGCTAAGATTCGCTGATGACATAGCTTTCATAGCAGAGACAGAGAAGGAGCTGAATAAGATGCTGATAACCATGGAAAGGATAATGGTCAGATATCAGCTGAAGATCTATAAGAAGAAGACCAAGATATTGGTGTGAAGTAAGAAAGAAGAGGCCAAAACCAACGTTAAACTAGGAAAACAAATGAACGTAACTGTGTCCGGCGAGACGTAGTGGAATGATATCATGATAAACAACAAGATATGGCACTTATTCCACAGGTTTTATTAGAGGTACAACGCGTTTCAGCGGTTAAGCCATCATCAGGTAGTATCTGGAGTGAAGAGGAAGTGGTCGGGAAATATTTCAGCTGACAGTTCAGGAAATCAGGGGGATGAGCATCATGCTTGGAGTACATCACCGTGGATGACCTGATAATGGCTTAACCGCTGAAACGCGTTGTACCTCTAATAAAACCTGTGGAATAAGTGCCATATCTTGTTGTTTATTATTAGGAAAACAAAAGCTGGAAGGGGTGAAAGAGATCTGTTACCTTGGAAGCCAAAGTAACCAACGACGGAGGAAGCAAGAAAGAAATAGTCAGCAGAATATCCCAGGAGAAGAGGCCATTCTATCAAAAGAAGAATCTACTTACCGCTGGTAATACAAGCGTAGAAGTAAGGAAACAATTTATCAGAACGTACATCTGGAGCGTGTTTCTTTATGGCAGCGAGGCATGGACAATTACAGCAGCGGAAAAGGAAGGGAGCATTCAAATGTGGTGCTACAGAAGAATGATGAAGATTAAATGGATCTACCGAGTAAGTAACGAGTAAGTTCTAAGAAGAGTGGGAGAAAAGAGAAGTCTTCTGAATACCCTAAGAAGAAGACGGAACAACTTGATCGGCCACATCAAGAGACATGATGGCCTGATGAAGACAATCGTCGAGGGACAAGTGGACGGGAAGAATGGCAAAAGAAGGCCTCGTGCGAGATACATGGAACAAGTGATGAAGGATGTGAAAGAGAAGAATTACGTAAATATGAAGAGATTAGCTGATAGAAGAACTCAGGGGAGAGCTGCGTCAAACCAATCTGAGGGTTGATGACTTACGATGATGATATAAAAAACAATGTACAATTCAGCACATCCGAAGTAATCAGAAATTCCATATGCAGACCTCAAAGTGCTGCCGCTGATATAAACATGTGGGAAAGCATAAAAGACATAGTTTTCAACATCCCCTTACACGTTGGGTATGGAAGTAGAATATTTGTTCAGAAGAGTGCATTGCTTCTCCCGTATGATACCAGCTTGGAGTACACCACCATGCTGCATATGGAGTCAAAGTTTACCTAAGTTAACAATGTTGAGAGGTAAATCGGTACTAACCAACATTGGTATGTTTCCAAAATTTCCAGGGGAAAAAAGATGCCCTGGGATCGGAATTTAAACCACGAACATTTGACTTGCCGGGCCATTGTTTGCTACCGTGAGCCACCCAGTATTTCTATTCCTAATGCAATTTTTCGGAAAATCTACATGGGCTGGATCTCATTTGCCAGTGTGGTCTATCGAGGATGGCACCTGCAATGATGAATTGGACTTCAAAAAAGCGTCTGTCCATGACGATCGATCCTATTAACAAGACCTTGTTATACAGACAAACACAAATTTGCCTTCGGAATAAAAACGCCATCGTTAGCTTTTTGGTGTCCGCATTGGCTGGCAAAAGAAAGGCCGTGAAACCGTGGTTCCATTTCCATCCCAGGATACATTTTCCTCTGGCAATTTCCAACGCGCTTGCTAGCCGTTTATGGTGACCAAAGCCTTTCTTCCGAGTTTTAATGCAGAAAAAAAATCGGTCCTTAAGATTATTTTACTATACCCTTGTTAAACCTTACTTGGAATACTCTGCCGGTTATGGAAACCTTACGAAATAGGTATACGGAATGAACTGGCAAGGGTTAAGCGAAGATCGGCGAGATTTGTAAAGGGACGGTATAATAGTAGCAGAATAGAGTAACCAGTTTTTAATTGAACCAAATAAGAAATCACTATCAGACCGCAGGTTGAAAATGAGACAATCTCTTAACTACATTCCAAGGCAATATTTTCACAGATGATGTTAAAAATATTTTGCGAATTCTAACTTACTATGGTAGACTGGAGTATGATGCAAAAATTAGAGATTACCGAACCAACAGATTGCAAATGTTTTACTTCCTCGTACAATTAAGGATATGAATAGTTGTAATGTATCCAATAGTATAAATACAAAGCTATCAATGGATAGAATACGTAATTGCATGTTGGTATAAGTCTAACCCAATAAAGAGAATTTTTTTGCATGCTTGCTTTGCTACTTTTTATTTTTTTTTAAATCCTAAACTGTTGACTAGAATATAATAACCGATTCTTTTTATGCATGGTAATGTGTGGTGGCTTGCAGGGTATCGCGTAGATGTAGATGTCCTTAATACTGTATCATTTTATCTACATCCCTATAACACACTGCACTTAAAGGTGTGTGGCAGAGGGTGAAGATCACCAAAATATGCGCTATTGACATGCAACTAGGGTACTACATGGTAACATACTAATAATATGGGTCACATTCAGCTACATGGTTAGTATCTACATAGCAATAAAGGGATTGGTTGCCACCAATCTGCAAAATGACTGAGGACTGAAATCTGAGTAAGGACTCTAAATTAATACCCTCGTTGGTTTCTCCAGTGCTTTAGACCACTTCATGCCACCACTATTACACCGCAACACAAACATGGCAGAAAACCCACGCAATATGCGTGAGTAATTAAAAAACACGGCGTTTTGGTTGCCAGGTGGGCATAAAATCAACCTAACGACAGCCACTGGGAAAAAATTCCCTCCATTCCACTTCAGACTTTATCAAAACCAAGGGGAGCTCCGTGAAATCCCCTCATCTTCCGTAAAAAGCGGAATACATCGAAGTTTGTGGAGGGGAGGGTGGATGGGGGTAAAAACGTGTTTATCGTAGGTGACGTCACTTCCCACCACTCCCTCCCGCTCCCCAATGTGAGCGCGGACCCGCAGAAAAGTGTTTGGGAGCATCTCTCGCCTGAGGGCGGAGATATCAGCCGGATAGGGTGGGGACAATACAGTATATTCCATAAAAGAGAGTTAGGGGACAGAAGAAGGGATTGGATATTATGTATTTAACATAATATTTAATACGATATAATAGATTGTGTACCTCAACGAGCTCTAAATATAGTCACAGATAGTGGAATTAGTGATCATATAATAGTGCACGCTAAATTTATTCTAATGATAGAAAACCTCTATTCTACCTAGTCCAAGTCGGGAAAGAGATTGCTGGCCAGCGATCAATAGGTACTAATCGTTTACAACTTGTAATTAATTGTTGAGTAGATGAGATGAAATGCAAGGAAATCACTTGAAATACCTTAAAAAATTACCCTGCAAGCAACCATAAAGGTGTGCGGTAGGGGGTGAATTCACATCAAACATGCAGTCATTGAAAATATTGTGTTGGAAATTAGTTACGAGATTAAGTCTAAATTTCAACCTACAATCTGATATATATCCCCATTCTAGTTTAGCTAATAGAACAGTAAAATAATAGGGATAAAGTAGCTGATAAATCGTTATATTGGGATGTAAAATCAAAAATATATTTCGATTAAATTCTATATTCCTATGTTAAATGAGGTTGTAATGTAATGGTACACTTTGACTGAGACTAAGGACATCAAATTGGTTGAAATTTCCCAGAGGGTATCTTTTATGCTACGTCCACAATTATACTTAGTGATAAGAATTGGCGTTTTAGTATCCTGTATTTTGGAAATACTGGGAGCTTTTCTTGACTGAATGCTCATGCGTCATTAATTGGACTGACCCTCGCATTGAACACTTTGTATTATACATTATATTTTGAATTTGTAACTCACTCACTCAGCGATTCAACCCGAAGGTTGATTTTGATAGGTGAGAGTAGAGCTCACCCCGTATTAAGCCAATGGCGTGTGAAATTCACACATTCAGGGTAGGGGGGCCAGTTCCTTTCCCTGGGCCACCTTGTATTTCTTACGAATTTCTGACGCGCAGAAAATCGAATCGCGAGGCTTTTAGATGGGGGTGTCCAGAAACGCTCTTGCCCGGGATATGATCCCGGGGCCCGGGACCCTCCGGTCAGTAGCCCAGTGCTCTACCCACTAGGCCACCAAGACCCCCGTACTTGCAACACTTTGTGTTATTCATTGTAGATTCCTCAATGCTGTTGTAGTCCTTTAAGGTTGCCATACTATATGTAAAAAACAATGAGAATTTTCTCTCTGATACCATTGTTTGTAAATCTCTAATAACTTAGTAGCAAGCAGCGAGGACGCACTTATTTAACTTAGGTTTTCTTTTTACCATTACCAAATTTGATGTAGTATGCCAAATGTTTGCTGGTCTCGATTCCAAATATTTGCCACACCCTATAGGAGGCCTACACGGTATTCTGCAGACGTCAGTTTCATCTCATCAACAAGTCATCAACATAATGGGGGCGTTAACTTGGAACCGAAAATGCAATTTTGTACATGAAATCGTTAGATGGAAACGAAAAAAGGATTTTAGTGAAAAAATTAATCTTCTAACCACAACCATTCACTAATAAATCAAAAATTAAAATAAGCAAAAGATGTCGCCCACCGAAAAAGCTGCTGTGATAACATATTGACGTCATTTTCCTCCCGTCCTTGACAGCTTTTAGGGGAAGGGAAGGGAGTGGAGGGGGATTCTCGGAAGGTCTGCTCGCACAGATGCTGTCGCAACTGCTCCTATTGGCAGAGTCAGCTGTGTGTCCCCCATTGCGATGAGGTGAAGTAGCTTCGCGGGCTCAGTTGAGATTGGACGAAGTCGATATACGTCAGGGGTTGCAAGTTTCTCGCCGCTTATAACTCGAGAAATAATTGACGGATCAAGAAACGGAAAAATACGGGTCTTTTTATTTTACAAACTCTATCACATTCGGCAATAAAAATATATGGTAAACGACCCCATTCCACTGATAAGCGATGCGGGTTCGATTAATTCTTGCTCCAATCCCCGTCAGAAGAGTAGAGGGAAAGGGAGTAGAGAGAGAGGAGACAATCACACCGTTGGGTGACAATCTCAAAGCGTGCGTTCTCGTTTTCAAGGGCGCCACCTACAGGCACGCGAATCGCCGACAAAAGGGCGCGCGCGCACCACGGCACCGCCGTCGTTACCAAGAGGGAAGCATCACCCGCACACCGACGCCCGAATCCACACGGCAACAGCGACGGATGGACGCGCGCAACTCAATACGACCTACTCCCTCCTAACCCCCTGTTCGCGACCGACGGACAGCAGGCGAACGAGATATGACGTTGGCGGTTAGAACGGTCGACAGTGAGTACAGGGTGGGTGGTGGAAAAAAAGAGGCGTATGTATGTTGCGCACTTGGTGTTGCATGGCGAGTGGGGAGGACTACGTAGGAGGGGAGGGAATCGAAAGTAATTAGAGCGGGGTTGTCTTCACGGGTCAGGCAGGGTGGATTAGAGCATCCTACTCGGAAGGCCTACATATAAACAACACCCTGCAAGCCACCATATAGATATCTTCATCTTCGATACTCCGCGAGGGTGCGTGGCAGGGGGTTATAATCACCATAAATGCACTACTGACATGCGAACAAGAGCCACAACATGTAAATATAAAATTCAGTACATATACGGCTTTAACTTCTGTGCTTATGAGAACCCTATTCGATTCTTCCTGTGTGTTTTCTTTAAAGTCAATCCAGTTATCGTAACAACAAACCTTACGATCCATTTTTTATTTACAAAACATTAGATTAGCATTCCTCTTACGATACATTTTTGGCCATTAGGGACATGGACAGAAAATTTGGCTTCATGTGAAATCGTGTCATCATGAAGAAATACTTTGAAATTGAACTAATGTTGTTTTTTGTTGAACCTTCTAAGGACCGCGAAAATTTTCTTGGGTACATTACACAAAGACGACAACTTTGTGAATAAATTAGTTTCCATCTTTTTCTCATTGTCAATATCTAATAGACACTGAAGTACGTTTGTGAAGCTGTTAATCCGTTCGATTTTAAAATGAGGATTGGTATTTTTCCTCATTACTTAAATAGTGAAAAAATACAACGGCGCGAAAACGCGGCGGCAAATTATTGAACTCCGATCAATTCTACGTGTGACGTGGAAGGTGTGTACACTCTTTTCTTTCCCTGATAATAGGTGGTGCTGCGGACACCGCTAAGCAGACGTTGAACTACGTGAAAGCTTATTAACAAGTGTCTGAGGAACATAAATTCAGTACTTATGATTTTCTTTTGTTTATTTATTCAATTTAAAATTATTTCTTCCGTATACCATTGACAAACAGTTATTTATTTCACTACGCATGTGGCACTACCGTTTTCAGCGGAGAAGACTTTCGGAGCTTGGATGAGGAATAATCGAGCATGGTACTCTGTCAGTATATGGGACGTTGAGCCGTTGTCCCCTTGGCGCCTTTTAGTTAAGAGCGGACTTAATCCGACGCCGGGTTTCTCTCCACCATCCTTCTCTCCTTTCCATACCAATCCTTGTACCTCTTCTCCCGGTCTAAACAGCCTATTGGCACAGAAACGAACTTGAAAACACAGATGAAGATGGCGTTCTCCAGAGCTTAGAGACTGTAAAATGCAACTGCAAGTTCAGGCGATAGAATGGGCTTAAAATTAACATAACATTTTCTCGCAAACTGTGATTTTTCAATCCAAATTATTTCCATATAATGAATACATTTAGGGGGTTAGGAAACAATGGCAATTAATGAATTCTTATTCTTTGATGAAGGAAGCAACCCTTTGCACCAAAGTACCTAGTCCCTTTCCTTGTGTAGAATAAGATTACCCGTGTTGCGTGAGGACACCGAATGCAGAAGTGATTTCGCTCCACATCGAATGTCGGAGGGCGTTCACCGTCAGTCGACTTTCCCCTTCCACCGCCGACCGACCAGCTGCAACCCCGAAGGCTTGGAGTCCCAGTGCCGGCAGTGGTAGGGAGCTATTTCAAGGCCATGCGCATTAAAACCAGCATTCTTACACAATCGCTCAAGTCCCAGCTGTTTCCCTTCCCAATTGATGCGCCGTGATTCGTGCCCCGGAGTGAAAACCGCCGAATGCGCGAATGGCACTTCTTTTATTTCTGACCCCTTTGCCGAGTGCGTGCGCGAGTCGTGATCAAGCGAAAGTCCAAGCCGATGCAGAATGCAGCTGCTGTAACCTGTAGCTAGGGGAAACTTTTATATCTATATCTATATCTACGACATACCCTGCAAGCCACCTCGAGGGTGTGTGGCATGGGGTGCATCCACACCAGGAACAATGACACAACGAACAAAAATGAACGCTACAAAGCAAACACTACGCCTTTAAAAGTAATTGGGGAAAAAAGAAGAAAAACTACTAAATCCCAATCATGTAGGACACACCCATGAATACCATGCATGCCTTGAAACCCGACACCAATTTCATAGATACTCATACATGCAAAAAAAGGCATTGCATGCAAGTCACACGTTGATTTGAACATGCAGGTAATAAAAAAAAATACTATCGATCTACTCTGAATATTACCTCTATAATTATTACCGATTTACGTGATGTCTAACGTTCTGATGACGGATCGTACGCGGAAAAAATGACATTTTAAACCTGTCCGTCCTGCAATCTATCTCCTTAATTTTATTAGAAATATCGAGCCTACCATAATAAGTCGGAGCCAGCAATATATGATTAACGTCATTAATGAAATGTCCCTGCTTAAATTTTCCTAGAAGATTAAGTCTATAATTCAGCCTGCGTGTGACAGCGATTCCCATCCCAATTCGGCTAACATACCAGACACACTGCTTTCCCTATCGTAACACTCTTTTAAATATCTCGCCGCTCTTCTTTGTACTCGATCTAATTCGTAAATTAATCCTGCTTCATAAGGGTCCCATATGCTCTCAGCATATTCTAAGTGTGGTCTAACAATTGAAAAATAGCAACGTTCCTCACCCTCTCCTCACTTTTCCCTAATATTCTTTTAATAAACCCCAACTTTCTATTTGCTTGACTGCATATTTCCCTGATATGTTTCCCCCATGATAGATCCTGAGTAAGTGTTACACCTAAGTACTTAACTGATTTTGAAGAGAAAACACGAAGGTCAAAAGAGCCACTGTGTGAATATATGGAAATCTGATCAATTCTATTCGGAAGACACATTTTTCACTATATTTTGTGCAATAGATTGATTGTTCTTAGATTTTGCGTAATTGTGAAAAGTATTTCAGTTAAGTATGTACTATGAGGCAAACGATTTGGCGTTGACTCACCTGCTCCTGCCCCCGATCAGTTTCAGTGGCTTCAACCGCTGATTCCAGGAATTCAGTGATCTCCTCGTTCATACTGCCTCTTATAATTCAATTAACCCCTAGTTCTGGCATTATTTTATATTATTTTAGACAAAAAATGGATGTAAAAATTTAGAATGATGCCTAATTTTGAACACACCATTCCTACCTTTGAAGAATTCCAATCTTAAAAAGATCTCGGACCATATTTATATAAATATTTTATACTGTATATTTAAACGGTATATTTTTACGTTTTAGTTTCCATTCACTGGGATTTTATATTTCAGTTTATTCGGCAAGGACAACCAGGCTGATAACTTACTGGCTTGGCGAACCGAGGCAATGGGTTCAAATCCGGACTCGGGCGTGAGTGTTGTTACATAGGACAAGCTTATATTACTTTATAGTTATATTTACATTACAACTGAGGTTACGAGTAAGGCCTTAATTTAAGTTGTGCGAAATAAGCATAGTTAATGGGACACTTTTTATCTACCATTCCTAAGGTTTGGTCGATCTCAATCAATCTTAATCCCTCCAATTCCAACAAAATCTCTCAATTAATATCTATTGACTACCATTTTTACGAGCCTTTTTTCCGTAGTTACTTCGTAAGCATAGGCAGATATTTTTCATGAATTGAATTATCAGCCATTAATTATCAAACTCATTTCTCACAAGTGATAATAAAACGCCCGAGAATACTTAAAAATCTAATAAGGTATACTAAAAATGGGTACTAAATGGTTTCAAGTATGTGATAAAACAGGGTAGTATTTTTATTTTGTAAGCCTGCATGATAGTGTGTTTTCCCTTCTTGATACAGAAACCCCTGCGGTGGCTTGCACGGTATGACGCAGTTATATGAGGAATGAGATCAGTTGTCCATCTGCCGCTGACTCCCGAAGAAAAGAATCGAAAGCCAAAACTCCATCCACGTCACAATCGGAATTTGAAAAGATAAATGAGATGGTTAGTCAAAACGTAAGAGAACGTGATTTAAAATCAGCCTCATCCCATTACAGGCTAGAAACGAAGACTAGATACGAAGAGGGCTTGAACTTTCAAATGACCTAAAACACTCTCTGAGAACACCAATGTATTAAGGTCGGTTTGATCACGAAAATAAAATTGGGCCACCGTTCGGATATATTTTTAAAAGTCTGTCTTCCCGCGAGCAACATTGCGTCGTTAATATCTGTGGAGACGCGTGATTAAGTAGTCCATTTTGTAGCACTAAATATTATGAACGCTCCTAACCCAAATTAATAACACATTAACTATACTCTTGACTGCTTAATGGGAATTATAACTTTATACATTCTAATAGGATAAAATAAAAACATCACTTGGTAGATAATAGCCTCCTTTATATAAATATTTATCTCCATGAGTTGCATTTTGTATACTGGAGCATGTATGCATGTACCTAGCCCATGTTTGGCGATGATAACTCTCACGTCACTCTTCGTGGAAACCACTTATAGGTTACTTTGTAGCCGTGGATATATCTCTACATCTACGCAATACCCTGCAAGCCACCGGAAGGGTTTATGGCAGGGAAGATTACCAAACGTACATTATTGACACGAAGCTAGGCAGCTACATGAAAATGATACATCTACATCTACGCAATACCCTGCAAGCCACCATACTTCGAAATACAAACATTCGTACAAGTTACGCATGCATACTGAAGTGAAACTAAATCAACGAGACAAAATTTCATTTTTATCTATGAATAATAATGTATTTGATTTCACAATAGCATTTTTAAAGTTAGCATAAGGTACTTAATTAAAAAGCGGTCTCTAATTAGTAGTAATCTTTGTC
Source organism: Platycnemis pennipes (assembly GCA_933228895.1). Taxonomy (NCBI): domain Eukaryota; kingdom Metazoa; phylum Arthropoda; class Insecta; order Odonata; family Platycnemididae; genus Platycnemis; species Platycnemis pennipes. The sequence goes on along the minus strand of OW121854.1, from coordinate 116,441,229 downwards.
AGACTCTGAAAAAGGGAATTTTTCCTTTATTCAGTTATTTTTACAAAAAATCCATCGGACGCTATTTGAAGCAGTGTTATTACTTTTACAATAAGTTACATCCCCACAAATGAAATTACTCAAAACGTTTCATTCAAAGTAAAACCTTCAAAAAGCATACGAACAATATGATAGGTACGGAATTAGTCTACTAAGGAAAGTATCTCATTCGTGCATGAAGAATCCCGATAAGCTCCTCGAGATTTGTTACAAATGCTATTATAGACCAACTACAAAATAGGTGACACAACCCCAAATGCTACATAACAAATTAATCAAAGAATCCCTGACCTTTGGGTAGTGTTGCTGGCCTAGGGAAAATTTTTCCACCTGCGGAACATATATTCCTAGGTTAAAGGTGGCCCATTAGAATTTTATATGCTATATGCAAAGCTAGGAATACTATTCTTTACCATTACAATTATTTACTATACATTGCTGACCAGTCTACTAGATGAACTAAAATGAACATCATTATCAGACTGTAGATTGAAAGTTAGACTTAAATGTCTTAAATAAATTCCAAGACAATATTTTCACTGACGACGTTAAAAATATTTTGTGAACTCCAACTTACTCTGATAGACTGAGCCATAATCATAAAGTAGGAGAAATTGATTGCCGAACTGACAGATTCAAAATGTCCTTCTTTCCTCGTAAATTTAGAAATACGAATAGCACTATATATTTCAAATATGTAGTACCAATACGAGCGTACAAGCGAGTCAATGGATAGCACAGGTAGTTGCAGGTTCGTATACTTACTTTATGGTGACACAACTAACAGCATGCCTGTGCATGCAACCTTTACTATTTAAATCAATTTTTAAATTGCTGCTTTATGCTACAATATAGTTACTAATCCTTCCTCTGCAAGATATGTACATTTACATTTACGTAATGCCTTGCGAGCCACCACGAGAGTGTCTGTAGGGGGTGTAGATCACCAAGCATGCACTACGTACATGCAAATACGAGCAAAGAAGAGTTTGGTGAGAATTCACAGCCTGTCACACATTTTTATCGTGGCATGCGGGGTGTTACGTACACGTACATGCACGAATATATTAATTAATCGTCCTTGTCTGAGGGCTACATTATTGTGAAAAATTCTCAAATAGGAGCAGTCCGTCCAGCCACATTAAATTTTTTATCAAGATAGGAGGCGATAAATAAAAGAACAGATTGGAAAATTCCACCGATAATCGACTGGATAAGGTAATGTAAACCAACCTCGGAACTACGGACGCAAATCCCCCATCCCCTTCGTTATTTCAACAACGAAATCACACTCCCTTCCATTAGCTGAGGTTGGGAGAACAACAAGAGTTATAGATGGGAGTGGATAAAAGATAGCGGCATTAATCGGTAAGTATGCCGCAGAAGGAGATCTGAGGGCACAGGGAAGGGGTTGCATTAAAGTATTACGCTGTGCTAGGAGTGTTAGCAAGGGTGGGCTGGGTGGCAGAAATAAAGAGAGGTGTGATAAGGTTGATAGTTCCAATCAAAGTGCAACAAGATATCTCATCTAGTAACAGAATATTTTATCCAAAGTTTCCTCCTGTGTACTGAGTGATTTTTCGAAGCGTCATTCAAAATTGCCGTTGCCAAAAGTGCATTTCTTGTAAAACGGAGCATAATAATATCAATGAGCCCGGATTAAAATGTCTGGAAAATCGCAATTAAAATATTGAAACAAAATACTATTCTGTCCAAGACGGGTTCAAAAATTGAAGTATGAACTCATTGTCCTTCAGCAATTTTAGCATGTGGGTACATTTATTGGATACATACCATTCTACATATTGTTTAGAAAAGCATAAATTAATCATTGCATTTTAACGCGATGCACTATTCATTAAAAACAATTTTATGCCTAGCATTCTTAGTGGAGGTAACGTCCACAATCTAACAGCTCTATAAGAAAGGATTTCTTTTTTTATAAAATGCCAAAGCAAAATTTATTTTTTGCTTCCAGTGACTCGAATACAGCTCATAAATCCATTTACATCGAGTTCGATAACAAATAACAGATAAACAACACACACAGCCATGCCCTGGGAGGAGAAAATCCGACCCAGACGGGAATCGAAACTCGACCCCAGGAATGGCAATCGAGGGCTTTACCCCGCCGCCAATTGAATCGTTTTCGTTACACTTTTCATTGATTTATTTCCGTACAAAAACATTTGCGCGATTATCTATATCTAACGTATGATTGCGGCGGCAGATCAGGGCGGCAGGGAATAATGGCAGTAGCCAATAATTTCACGATGTATTTTCCAGGAAATAATTATAAACTACGACACATACATATTTATGCTAGATGATGGTAGCCCAGTAAGTGCAGCGGAGAAGTCAAACAAAGGCAAAGAGCGTTTTCTCCTCTCGAAACCACCCTCTTCATCTCACCATTCTCCTCAGAACGTTCCGAGCGCTCGCGTACGTGACCAATGGAAGTGGCTTCGTGACGTAGCCCATACTCTTGAGGAGCTTTTTTGTCCCCATACGCCCGTTGGCGTGCCATAAAGGCGAGAGGCAAAGATATCGGGAGTTGTAGTCCGCTTGGCGCTCATGAGATTGGTAATTGGAGGGGTGAGGAGAGAAAAGGGGTGAGGAGGGAAAAGGGGTGAGGGCGAGCACACACCCCCACCATTCCCCGAGGGAGATAGAACCACCAGCCTCCCTACCCACAATCCCTTTTCCCCTCTCCGCCCATCGCGAAGCGTTGCTACCCGACGCCCACGGAGTCGCCGCAAGGGAACAGAGCTCCCGACGATACTCTAGCGTTTCCTGCACTAGTCATGTGGGCAATATTATTTTTCTGGCCCTCAGGGAGGGCATCTACGCAATACCCAGCAAGCCACTGTGAGGGTGTGTGGCAGAGGGTGATGATCACCAAGCATCTGCATCTACATAATATCCTGCAAGGCACCATAAAGGTGTGTGGAAGGAGGTGAATTTACACCAAAAATACTTTACATATCATACTCAAAAAAGATTATATACTATATTCTAGTCGAAACAAAGCAAATTAAAAGATTTCATGAGCAACGAAAGTATGCATAAATATGCTGCCTTATCTTTAAGCCATCTTAAAGTCGTTATACCAATATAGAGCTAATTTTCTATCCATTAATACACTCGTATATTTATGTTTTATTTAATACATTCACAACTACTCATATCCCTGATTGTACGAGGCAAGAAAGACATTTTAAATGCTTCGTTTCGGCAATCAATTTACCTAATGTTGTGTACATGGTCCAGTCTATCATAGTAAGTTTAATTCGCAAAATGTTTTTAACGCCGTCAGTAAATATACTGTCTTGGAACTTATTCAATAGATTAAGTACATATTTCAACCTACGGTCTCAAAAAGATTCCCATTTTAGTTCTTTTAATGCACTCTTTAAGCTATTATAATTATCATACCGTCCCTTCACAAATTTTGTTGACCTTCGCTGCATACGCTCCAGTTCGTTATTTAAGCCTATTTCGTGAATATCCCCCAAAATGGCAGCGGTATTCCAAATGACGTATTACTTGGAAAAAGTATATAATTTCCTCCCCTCACCAATCAGAGAGGAGTTCAAAGCCTCTGCTACTCTATAAACTACTTTGAAGTTCTCCCACAAAACCTCGAACGGTGCCTTTCTTTCTTTTCATAGAAAACGGGGCCACTAATGACAAAAGACGATTAAGGGGGTTGAGCTTTCTCTTCGGGCCTTGCTTACGACTTAGAGCTCTTCCTCCAACCGCATGAACTGCCTTCGTTCATTCCTCTGGGGCGAGATTTAGGCAGAGGTTAGACTGGGAGCCCACAACCGTACAGTCGTAAGTATTAGCAGGATGCACTTTCGTAAACCTGCCATCACTCTAAATAAGGGTCCGTAAGGCATTGACACACACCTTTATGTTGGCTTTCAGGGTATTATAGATGAATTACATGACCATACATAAACCAGTTGGGTCCGAAACCATTCGAAAAAATATTTACCAATGTCAGGAGCCAATAAAATCTCGCAGGTGTTTGTTATCCCCAGCTAAACGCCCTTACGGTTGCTCGTAGGCTATTTAGTAGGGGTAGTTGCAGCTGTTTCCTTGAACGTATCCTTCGTTCGTGGTGACGCTAAGGTTTTTAATTGTTACCGTGCTCAAAATTCACATAATTCGACGTTACAAATATTTCCGAGGAAGCTATTCCTTTCCCATCCGCTCATTACCTATCATTTTTAAAAACTAAATATAATCAGTCAAGTAGCACTTACTAAGTGCCTCCTCAAGTATAGACTCTCGGAGAAGAATAATCAGACGACGAAATTAGCCTAGTAGCCTAGTCCCCTACGTAGTCAAGTTACATGTTAACAGTGCATGGTTGGTGATATTTTCCCCCTGTCACACAGACTCGCGATGGCTTTCAGGGTATTGAGTAGATGTAGAAGTGAGATTAAGTGCCAATCAAGAAATGAAGTTCTCTAAGGTATTAAACTCATTTGCAGTAGAATTTAGTTAGATTACGTTCCTAGCCATACCATGGTTGCCCCATCATATCCATAATACCGAACTCAGATCTTCGATGTTTTGCTGTGGCATAGGGGTCCACGAACAGAAAGCGTAGGAGCCTACAAAACCACTATTAATACCATGTTCAACGGAGGACGCTTTCCCAGCTTTGAAAGATTTAATATGATATTATTAATACATATTCAATGAATTTACGGCCTCTTAAATACAAAGGTAAGTTCAGGAGACGAATATTCCCTATGCCTAACAACGCAAACTATATATATGCTAGCAGACCTGTTGTCTGCTTTGAAGGCAGTCTCTGTCTGGTGTGCTCTTGAGGTGAACTTTGTGATTAGTTTATTTTTGCACTACTTAAGTGGGAGCAGTGGGAAATGTGGGTGTGTATATGTTTCCCAAAAGTGAAATAAATTTTGAATTAGTTTGTGAAACATAAGTAAACCTTTGGAGTAAAAAAATTCATATTTTTCATTCCTCTGTACAATGCTCACTGTAGTAGACTGAGGAGAGTACCATTTTTGAAATACAGTCACTCCGTCGATCTGTTACTCATTGCTACAAAGCTGAAGGCAAATATTCCGCCGTCTATCACATCGAGAGAGTCACAGGGCCTTAAGATAATTATATCTAACTTTTAGGTGGATATATAAGTGATTGTTTTATTTTACAATGATAAAAAACGAAATGGTTTGGGTGTAGGACAGACATTGATAATTTTAAAATGGTGGGTGCATTTTCGAATTAACCTGCTGATTTACCAACAAACATTAATACATAATAAACGTTTTATAACCTTCTTTCAACTATTAGAAAAGTACTTCAAAACGCCTAGCTTTGATATTCACATTTAATACACAAGATCGGGGCCGGTAGGAAAAATTGTTTTATTTCACTATCTGCACATCTAAAACGTTAGTTAATATTTTCATGCCACAAAATTGATTGGAGAAACTAATTTCACTTTTTTCAACTTCCTCAATCAAATGTTTATCCCTTTACCACGAACGTAAACACATTTACTTAGCAAGGCAAACTAATATGCATAGCAACTGGTTTCCCATGTTAAAAGAAAACACCATTTTTCTCTGCACCACTAGCTGCTAAAAATCCAAAACTACTACCAAATCATGCAGACCGAGAATCCACATTCTACGCACCAAAACTCACTCTTTAAGCTGAAAACTTGGGGGAGCACGAAACAAAACGGATACAAAATGACGGACGGACTGACTGACACGCTACAAAATAAATATATATATATAGATTACGTAAGCAACAAAGCTGCGCAGTCCCGCCAATACGAGTTCTTTCAAATTAACTAAAAAGCAACATTAAATTTAGAGAAAACTAGGATTTCTCAATACAAATTATTTCCGTATGATGAATACATTAATGGTGGGGCATGAATCACAGTTAATAAATACGGATTTCTTCGATGAAGGAAATTACCCTATTCACTGATAATATAATTATTATTTCAGTATTTAGCGCATAATAATGATTGAAATCGCGATGATCAGTTGGAACAATAGAATTATAAAATAAGTGAATAGACTTGGGGCTGAAAACAATCTATCCCTATAACTATGCTGTGGCTGCACTTTGTCTCGGGAATACGATCATTTGAGTACATTCTCTCCTTTTATGTGCAGCACATTTTGCTAATTAGCATCCATATATTGGCTATTCCAACTTCCAAGAGAGAGCTGGAATAATTCTCCCGCTTTTGTACACAACCATAAATGCTCAAAATTAGCGCAGAATAGTGCGTTTAGCGTGAAAACTATACACTTACACTTTCAACAAATGTACGCAGCGAAAAATTTTATCCAGGTTAACACAAAACTTCTCATGAATAATTCAGCGATTTTCAATTCTCGATTCAGCCGAGAAACGCTCAGGTTTTGGTTTTTGATTGGAGCCGCTTAAAAGGCAATTAGGCAGGCAATCATTCAAACAAGTTGGCTCCCAGTAACGGAGAGGGCCTTTGAAAAGAACAGGTAATAACAGCTGGAACGGCAGAAACTGAAAGCCCACCTATATTCTCACCACCCGTCTAGCAGAAGGCATAACAACCATTCCGAACGGGATGGGTTGATCGCCCCAATCCACACGAAAATATTCGGCCACCTTTCACAAAAAATTACACCCAGCCATTAAAATAAGTTAGGATAACTTTATGATATCAATAAATCACTTCGGGGTGGTAATTTTATGGCTTTATCTCGAGTTCGACCGGAGGAAAAGAGGGAAGAACTAAAAAAAAAAATGTATCGATCCTAGTCGGACGGTGCGAGGTTTTTTTTGTGTGCCTAGATGGAAAAGGGGTCGTGGCGATACCCTGAGATCACGTTAAGGGGCACATTCACGAATCCCATCATCAACACGAACTTATACGAAAATAATCGGCCGATAAAAATCTCTCGAAAGCAAGCCGAGAGAACCCTTTAGACCCGGTTTCTTCACGGGGCGTTGCATGCCGAGGCCCCATTTGTGACGAAAGGGTGCACACGAGGCGGGGATTATGAAGGCCCTCATTATTTCTCCAGTGTCAAGGCCAAGACGTCAATAAATACGCGATGACATTCATCTGCGGCCGAGGGAATTTTTGGAAACCGTCTCTCCCAACGTCCCTTCCGCTGCCCTCCAGTCCGATTTGTATAAATCTTCTAGGGATGCAAACTGAAAGGGGAGGAAACATCAGGGCCTCATTTTCATAGCCTGATTACCGGAATCCCTGGCGGTAACTGCACTGGAGATGAGCTAAACCCTTCGATTTCTGCCGATGCAGGCTTTTTCACGCTGATTATTACTCACTCTTTCATAACTTAAGAAGCTCCCGAATACTCCGATAGCTTTATTAAAATCCAATTCATCAACGTCTACAGAATAATGCCACTCCGTGTATGCTTTGCGCGGGTAATTTCTCTTCCAACCTACGCTATAGACGTGCAAGTAATGGCTATAGCATTAAATATCATGAGAACATGAGTTGAAGAGTTTAGCCATTAGTAGATTCAAAAGGTGAATACAATAGAAATTACTTAGGCTTTATTCAGAATTCCAAATGTAATTCACTTACGGAAGCCTGCAGTCATTATGTATACTTAAATCTTTACAGTAAAGAACTGTCTGATTATGACAAGCAAATTAATGTAGTTATCAAATACATACATCAATGTAAAACTCTGTAATCCTCCGCAAGGATGTGTGACCAGTGGTGACCTCACACTGGGCATGCATTACTGGAGTAAATGTAAAAATATTTTATTTTAAAAGTGAATTTGATTTACTTTTCATAAATTTTGGCATAAAAAGGCCTGTATTTTTGTACCTTAAATATGCTTTTAATTCTTAACATTGATGCATGCCTGGTGATGTTTCACGTCCTGCCACGTCCTGGACGAGTGGGTAGAGTGCAAGCTTCCGGGGGTAAAAGGTCTCCGATCCAGTTATTAAAGGTTAAAATCGGTAAAATGTTTTACACACCCTCACCATGGCTCAAAGGGTATTACGTAGACGTAGACACTTGCGGTGGCTTGTAGCGGATTGTATTTAGAAGTCAATATTGGAAGTGAATTCAGTTTATTCCGAACTTTTACTAACCACAGTAAATATTGAATTATGTTGGTCTGTAAAAGTTCGGAAAAATCAATAGGGTAGTTTCCTACATCAAAGAAAACAGACTTCATTAATTGCGATTTGTGCCCTGCCATAAATGTATTTAATTTACGCAAAAAGTTTGTATTGAGAAATCCCAGTTTACTTGAGAATTAAATGTTAATTTTAAGGCCATTTGAAAAGGCTCTGAAATGGCGGGGTGCGCTGCCTTCACGCTGACGTAACAGGTAGGTAGTTTACGTTGCGAAGCATAGAAAAATTCGTCTCCTGAACTTGCCGTTGTATTTCAGGGCCCCTCAGCTCTAGTGAATATTTATTAGTATTAACCTGTAAAAACTATCAATGTTGGAAAAGAATTCTCAGTTAAACATGGTATTATTAGTCATTTTATAGGCTCAAGGACGTCCTGCTCGCTGTGTCTTCTTCTACGACAAAGCATGGCGTGAAGGTCGTGCGGCGATAGGCGAACTACATGATATTCTTGTGAAAGGAATACTAACTGATTTTAAATGAATCAACTGCATAAGTAATGTTAAACAAATAAATAAAAATTAATTATAATTAATTAACGGAATAAATATGCCTCCAAACTTGTTCATAAGCTTTAACGGAGTGCGGCATCTATTTGGAAGCGTCCGCAGCACCACCTGGTGGCAGGTAGAGGAAATAGTTTGACATCACACGTAGGATTAACCGGCATGCAATAGTTTGCCGTCGTGTTTTCGCGCCATTGATTTTTTTCACTTTTTAATTAATGAGGAAAAATACTTAACGTCATTTAAAAATCGAACGGCTTAAAACACGTACTCCAGAGGTTATAATCTTTCGATCAAGACAATAAAAAAATAATAGGAAACTACCCTATTGTCATGATGAAATTCCACAGAGTTACAAGTGAACTTAGTTCAGTAATTATTGGGAGTACTAATACATGAATATTACTCTCTTGGTGGTAAGTACATAACCTGAGTTGCTATTAACTCAATAAAAGTCACTAAGAAACCTGGATAGCATCACATTTAATATATATATCCTAATAAAAAAAATCATACTACACAGCAATGTAACAATCTTTTACAGATGATTTTGATGTCGTGCACAACGAACGAGAAGAAGCCTGAAATAATGACGCTCATGTATTGAGCATCTGCAAGTCTACATCTACGTCTACATCTACACGATACCCTGCAAGCCACCGCGAGGGTGTGTGGCTGGGGGTGAAGATCACTAAGCATGCACTACTAACATGCAAACAAGCAACTATAGGGTCTCATGCAAATAGATTGTTAGTATCCATAGTATTTAAGGGGTTAATACATGCATCATGCACTACAGACTACTCTAAAATATTTCACCTATCCCTCTGCTATGCTGCCTAAGTCTCATGCAGACATGCAGAAAGAGTACTAAATCTGCACTACCCATCTACTATCTATACCCTAGGCTAATTTAACATAATCCATAATAATTTAATTAAATTGGGAATCATTGTCAGATCACAGGTTGAAATTTAGACTTAATCTCTTAAACAAATTCCAAGACCATATTTTCAGTGATGATGTTAAAAATATTTTGCGGACCACAACTTACTATCGTAGACTGGACCATGATTACAAAATGTGAGAAATTGATTGCCCAGCTGACATATTCAAAATGTCCTTTTTTCTTCGTACTATTAGGGATATGAATAACGGTAGATATGTCCAGTACGAGTGTAGCATTGGATAACATTGGTAGCTGCATGTTAGTGTAGGGACTTGAAGCTAACCCAACTAACAGCATGTTTATGCATGTATGCTTTGCTATTTTCATTTTTTTTAATTAGCGTAGTTTTGAACACTGCCTATACAAGTATTAATCCTTTTTTATGCATGATATGTGATGCATGTTTGGTGAGAATTCACCCACCTTTATGGTGGCTTGCAGGGTATTATGTAGATGTAGATAATTTTCCTTAATGGTGTGCGGAATAAAACATTTTCAATCTACATGACCTACCGCTTTTCTCTTTAATTTCATTTAAAATGGTCAATAAAGTTAACAAGTTAAGGCTGGAGAGGGAAAGGGGACATCTGCGCTCGAGTCTCTGTCGCCCTGAGCTGTCCGCCCCCGCGCAAACTACGAGCGCAAACATCACCGCATCTACTGGAGGCAGGAGAAGGAAAAGTTGGTCGGGCGAAGGAACAGTCCCGAAGTGAAAAGATCGGCGAAGGAGGAGGGGCCGGAGTGGGAGGACCTTTCAGGCACCAAACCAACCCGAATGTTCCTGAAAGGGATATTTCAAACCTTTCCATCAACCCTTGCCTCGTATTTTTTTCCCTCCCTTTCGCCCCAAACTCTTCAACTCAAGCCCTTCCACTCACCAGGCCCCAACCTTCTTCACCACCATCCTAATTTCGCCCCCCCCCCCCCAGAACACCCGAAAGCTTTCCTCCCATACCACTTGGACCCCTCCCGACAACGACGCTCTACCCAAACCAAGCCTCTCCTCCCCTAGAAGATTTCATCCCTCTCCTATTAGGCCCTTGCCTCCCGCAGAACTATTCCTCCTACCATCCTCGCCGAGACGAGAGGAGAAAAACCACCATTTCCAACCCGAGCAGCCTTCCACACACACCCCCCGCCCCCCTTCTTCTCACTAGGCTCCTGCCGTCGTTACGCGTTCCCACAAAATCCCCGCTGCTTTGGTCAGCTGATTAGTTGGGAAAGGTGGAGTGGAAAGGGTTTTAAATGGAAGGGTGCCATTGGATGGGAGAAAAATGTACCGCGTAACCTACAGGTTCGGGAATCATGGGCGGAGTCCGAGGGAGGGGGAGATGTACGACGGCTTGGTTCCCTTAAAAGGGGGGAAAAATTTACGGTCCGCTGTAATAAGGCCGGATGGGAATGGGGATAAGCCATTTGCGGCACGGTCACTTTTTCCCTTATCTGTCGAGGAGCCTGGAAGAAATAGAAGGATACAATGGGGTGCGCCACATAAATTGCACGGGATTTCTGGTGCGAGAGACTTCCACTCACACGTAGGATATCTTCATGGCGCCTTAAATAAATTGGCGTGCGATCCATGGCTAGAAATGCTTCCTAACCGATAAGATACAGCCACGCATCTTAGAATTTTAGTTAGAGATAGATTATTTATGGAGTTTTTTGTCGTAGTTTGAGCTATTAAAATTCATAATGTAAGTTTTACAATTCAAATTATATTAATATAAATCTATTTTAGATTTCTTTTACATATCTCGAAAATTTAGGAAAAGTTTGTTTATGAAATAATTAGTGTAACTAAGGAGAACATTGCTGTTGTTGTTTTTCAAATTTTGTCCCCAGAGGTATGAAAAAGCAATCTAATTTTGATGTATATATATATATATAATTTGAATTGTAAAACTTCTTTCCTTCGTTGTTTTCGACCCGAAGGTTGGTCTTTGATAGATGAGGGTAGAGCTCACCCCGTACTAAGCCATTGGCGTGTGAAATTCACACTTTCAGGGTAAGGCGTTAGTTCCTTTCCCTGGGCCTCCTGCAATTTCCTACGCAGTTCTGATTCTCAGAAAATCGAATCGCAATGATTTTAGATGGAGGCGTCCAGAAAGGCTCTTGCTCGGGATTTGAACCCGGTACCCTCCGGTCAGCAGCTCAGTGCTCTACCCACCACGACCCCGCTGTAAAACTCACATTATGTATTTTAATATCCCTGAGGAAGCTTAAATAAAAGAGGCGAATCGTTGGCTGAAATTGGTGTTAATAATCCAAATGCTATGACCAAAAACTCCATAAACAATTCTATCTCTAATTAAATAGAAGTGATCAATAAGAATAACTAAATACAAATACAGTTAGAATTTTAGGGGAGAGGAGCTTACCCGGAAAAGTACCAGAGGGTGACTAGACGATATAACTGAATATAAAGAAATATAACTAAATTCTCATTACTCTTTGCTTAAAAGCAGTGATGTATTGTCTGAGAATCTGAAGTAGAATACGGAAGGGATAGTTTGCGTACCACGATATACTCACACCATTGACGCGCAGGGAAAATTAATATTATCAATGACGGAAGAAGGGAGTCGAGCCACCATGAATCACCAAGAACAACGCAGAGTAAGACCACGGTTTCGAAAGGACAATGACAAGTAGAATAGAACGAAAATACTATACTGGATCGCCACAGAGAGAAAGTTGCAGAGGAAAATTTGGATGAACAGAAATGAGGCACTGAGGTTAATGCGAAATTATTAAGTTGGAGTTGGATATTGAAGAGATTTCAAACTTAAAACAGCGTAAAAAGGTTACATTAGATAAAGGCTGTGCAAATGAGATGTGAATTCCTGAAAACGGGTGCATACACTGGTCAAGGAACAAGAAGAGGCCTGGCTGGATTAATGTCAAATTGAAAGTGACGTTCAAAGTGAAATAATCTCTTAACAATTGCAGGAAGGAAAAAAAATCGTGGGTGGCTAGGAATTGTGGTTTCACCACAGGGGTGAAATAATTAAGGTGCCACAATTTTGAGCCTCGCTTCAGCAGGCAAAAGTAGAGGAAGGAAAAGAGGCCTGAGGAGGGAAAAGGAGCCTTGCGTCACGACCGTCGTCGCATTTCTTTAAATTCCCTCCGCTGCTCCGCATGAGAGATAAACATTTTTTTCCGCCCAGTCGAGAGTGGAATTTTCCACTGGGCCCCTTCACACATCAAACCGCGGCCCAATGGGTCTGCCATTCCACAGGCCCTTTGCTGGAGCGGGGGGGGGGGGGCTGCCATCGACCACCTCATATCATCCATCCCTTTCTGAGAACGGGACCAAGAGCGCTTGGCTGTCCTCGGGGTACATGTGAGATCGAGGGAAAGAGCGGTTAGTTCCTCAACGACAATTTCCTTAAGAATCTCCGCAACCCACATTTTAACCCACCCTCTTCGGGAACATAGGTCATTACCAGCCGCGCAGTTGGCTAACCATGCGTCTATAGTGGATCATTCTTGGCAAATTGTTCATTAAAGTACTTCCTAACCCTGGATAAGGAACATTTAGTGTTTGCTTCATATTCATCTAAGTAATACCCTACGAGCCATCGCGAGGGTACTTAGCAAGATGTGAAATTCCTCAAGTACACACCAATTACTTGCAACTAAGAGCTATAATGCCGTACTTCATGGAAACGTGAGATATAAGAGTCAAGAGATTACGGTACAGTACGGACTTATTAACAGCTCTTAAACAGATGACCATTTCTAGCTAGCAATTCACATCAAAACCGTCGTTTGCGACAGATAAATTATACATCTACATCTACATAATACCCTGCAAGCCACCATAAAGGTGTGTGGCAGGGGGTGAACTCTCACCAAACATGCACTACATATCATGCATAAAAAAAGGATCAGTACTTTTATAGGTACTGTTCAAAACTACGCTATTTAAAAAAAGATAAAAATAGCAAAACATACATGCAAAAACATGCCGTTAGTTGGGTTAGCTATAAGTCCTTATACCAACATGCAGCTACCAATGTTATCCATTGCTATAATGTATCAAAGGGAAAAGTAGATACACGCAAGTTTGATGGGTACTGAATATTTCAAGTAAAATCGATTTGTGATGACCGGACACTCAGACGGGTCCTCATCCGGGTTAGACTCTTTATCTCAGCCCCACTTTCAATAAACGACTAACTCAAGGGCAATATTAAACACTGTACAACTTGAGAGTATGCTGCAGGGGGTTAATAATAGCATGCACAACGTGCAATCAAAAATGATTACAAAACTACTCAATTAGATATTGCTAGTAATGCTCGACGGGACACGATCACTGCACCGTTCATGTTTTGAAAACATGCAGGGAAATAGGAGTTAAAAACAACATGAGTTGGGCACCAACTGGTTCATGAATTCGTGCAAAGAGCCCGAAAATCTATATTGCCTACAGTAATTGCACCCCTGATAACTTCGGTTCAATCTACATTAATACGTTTATGTGTAGAGAGTGCACACGTATTATCAAAAGGAGGGATGCCTATTTTATGAAGGAATCTTGGACCACCTACCTCCGCCTTGCCCTACGGGTGCCTTCTCCACCACGCATCCCGTCGGCAGGCCGGCTCGAGGACGCGGCGGAACTTTCCTCTGATTCCCCTCCGGGTGCGATTCAGAACGGAAAGAAATCCGTCGCGGCACTCGGGTGGAACGCGGAGAAATTAATAATCCGTTCGCATCGAAAATTGGTGGAGATTAATAGGAATTCCGCGTTCCGCGCGCACCCCGCGGCTTCGTCTCATTCTCGGAAATGCGGAGTTCTCGAACCAACGAGAACCGTCTCATTTTTAAAGAGCGTGACTTTTTCATTTACCACTCGACCTCCTGAATTTAATTACCGCCAAAGTATTTCGTCCTGGAATTCGTTTGAGGTTTCGAAGCTGACGAATTAAATATCAAAATATGTTTCGTTTTAGATCTCGCAGAATGTTTCTCGTTCCTGGAAAGACCCAGTGCTTTCCTTGCAGCCGTGGTTTTCCTCTACTTTATTTTCAATGGATAACAAAACAAGATGTATCAGATTCATGATTTTACCATAAGGGGACTCTTGTGAACAAAGAGTAAAGGCTACATTTACTACATGAATAAAAAAATATTTTTTTCATTAATGCATCTTAAGTATTTTACCATTCCTCTTGTGTGGTAAACAATTTTAGAATCTATTTTGAATACATTTTAACAAGAGCACACAAAACTTTACTCGTACACCTACATCTTCAGTACTTTGCAAGTACCTTAAGGTGTGACGGGGTGAGTTATCAACAAATGAGCTTTGCATGCATGCTGTAATGTTTGATTGTGACATATTCATGGGTTAAATAGGTCATGAAAAGAGGAAAAAAAGTTTACAAATATATTTATAATTTTTAGTGGCACAGCCACCTACTTTGGATAAAAGAGAATCTAGAATCTCGGCTCGGGGGATCTACGTCCATACAAAAGATCAATGTTACTTTTCACTAATTAGGTCCCTTGAATGTTAACCAGTGTATGGAATCCGAATGAATTAGGTTTGATCAGAGAACTAGACCCTGTGCAGCGTAGTGCAGCTAGATTCGTTAAAAGATGTTACGATAGGTTTAGTGGTGTATGAGAATTAACAATCACTATCAGAGCGTAGGATAAAGTACAGATTAAATCTCTTACAGAAATTTAAATCGGATAGCTTTACTGAAGATGTTAGGCATATATTAAAAAAACACCAGCGGAAAAAACAAAGGATACCCGCCTCCTGCCCCAAAATTAGGCTACCTAATGGCATAATAGATAAATATCATTATAAACAACAATCCCTTATTTACTCTGTAGATGATAATCATCTAGCTGCATGAGACCTAGTATCTTACATCTACATATCTACATAATACCCTGCAAGCCACCAAGCAAGCAAGTCAAAGGTGCGTGGCAAGGGAATTTGTAACATGTAGTAACCTCGTTGCATGTGAATAATGTATCTACATCTACATAATACCCTGCAAGCCACCACAAGGGTGTGTGGCAGGGGGCAACAATGTATGCTTGGTGATCTTCGCTCCCTACCACACACGGCCGTGGTGGCATGAAGAGTATACAAGAAATGGATACAAGAAATGAGAGTTTTTTTCGGAAATTACCATGGAAATCTCGAGGATTTTTTCTTTCTTTTGCCTCAATGCCTCATTCTTGCAAATCTATGTATACCGTTCAGGATGTCTGAACAAAAATCTCACGACTGTGATTACACACCTCCAGGAATTTTAAGCAAATAATCAGGCAAGGAGATGGTGTCGACCCACTGGTTTTGTGAACGGAGATTCCCGAGGAAAAATATGGATATTATTACGCAAACTTTAATTTCCTTAGATAATTCTGAACACTTTTCCCCATACATGTACCAGACTGCTTAGTGGTATTCTATAGACTAATTGAAGTCCGGAGGGAAGCAGTATAGCATAGCTGAACTCCATCACTTTGGCTAAAAATAGTTTAATAAGTAATCATACTATAAAGAAATTCAATTTCATGAACGTCATCTTTAACAAATGAAGAAAGATTTACCACCTATGAGTCAGATATAAAAGTGATGGTCCGAAAAATTAAATCTCGAATTCCTATCGCTATCTTTCACCCTAAACCTAAATTTGTTATACTAAGTTTTTAACTTGACAAAGTTACGAGAAGTAGTATGAACGAGGTTTCTAATTTACTGCAGACAATACAATGAATATCTTCCATTAGACATCCAGAACTTGGGAAATAATATTTTCTTACAGCTACTCACCAATCAGATTTCTACGATGAAGATATAAATATATAAATACAGGTAGAAAACGGTGGCGCCGAACTAGAGGTGGTTTACCTGAAAAGAAAGAAAAATAGGTTATAGAATATCAGATTATTTAATTAAATTTTGCACAAAAATTTTTAAAAATTATCGAACTCTTTGCATTTTTATCAATACACTCCGCGTTGCCCATGGGGGAGGTCAATAGTTCTTAATGTTGATATACGTTATAGTCATTTAAATGATCAGCTGTAAAAATTCCCATCCTCACCCGTAAAATACCGTTTCCCGAATCACCGCGCTCAGGTAGTATCGGAAGAAACATTTGATGATTAAACCACAAGCAAAGCAATATAATGTCATGCAACTTTTTACGTTTAAAATTGAGGCTATGCTCAATTCATTGTTTAGGTGACATGTACCAGACAGTAGTCTTATGTCTACATCGATTATCTTTCGATATTCAGAAAGGTACATCTACATCTACACGATACCCTGCAAGGCACCGCGAGGGTGTGTGGCAGGGGGTAAGATCACCAAGCATGCACTACCGTTATGCAAACAAGCAACTATAGGGTCTCATGTACTAGATTGTTAGTATATATAGTATTTAAGGGATTAATACAAGCATCATGCACTACAGACTACTCTAAAATATTTCCCCTACCTATCCCTTTGCTATGCTGCCTATTGCGTTCTCTTATAGTACGGGGGAAAAATGCCATTTTGAAAGGTAAAGTAATGCCGTGCTCCAATTCATTTTCCAACCTCTGTACTCCACAGTACACTACCATATTGTTTATGATCCTTAGTAGCATGCAGCGCTGTTTATGCCACCCACCCTATTTGCCATCCACCGCTCAATAGATGTAGATTCATCCTAGCGGCGGGCTGAAGCCATCACGAAGGGTCCACCCACCACAGCGCACGGAAACAAACAAGCTCGCCCCTTTTCACCAAACCCCTCATTAGGTGGCGGAGCCATTCGCGCGAGAAGCATCAAGGAATTAGGGGGGAGGAAGGAGGAGGTGAGCAAAGTGTGCGATTCGCGCGGGTTCGGTGGGAGAGGGTGAAAATCCAACCGATTCGCGGGTCTTTGATTTTGGGGTCGGGTCGGAGAGCTCTGCCTCGAGAGCATGAGAGAGGTGCGGATGAGAAGAGTGCTTCGACGAAGAACTTTTGAAAAGGGTTTCGATAAATTCTACATCTACATGAGACGAGTGACTGACATTAAAGTTGACTTCGGAAATAAAACAAAATTCTTATTATAATTAACGTCATGGTACCAATATAATCGACGTGGAAAAAGAAAACGGAAAGGACGGCAAAACGAGACCACGTAAGAAATATTTATGCGGAGCAAGTACCAAAAAGCCTTACGTAAATGTGAGAATAAATATGACGTGGATAGAAGTTGATTGCATAACACATTTATGGTGGCTAGATAGGTATTATGCAGATGCAATTTTGGGGCGAACCAATCTGGATTAGTGTTTCTTCGAATGGAGAAGACTAACCTAAACAGTGAAGCTGCGTTTTGCACCTCTAAATTGGATACAAATATCACATGAGAGGGATATTTAATCACACGTCTAGCAACGCACACAACAAGAAATCTAATAGAATTAAAATGTTATCACCACCTTATTTCCTAATCCTTTGGTAGCAGTTATCAAACGAGTTGGATCAAATTAAAAATTCTGCTACTATAGATACTTACAATCTAGCTGCAAGAGACCTTATAGTTGCTTGTTTGCATGTCAATAGTGCATGAATGGTGATATTCACCCCCTGCCACACACCCTCGCTGTAGCTTGCAGTGTATCGCGTAGATTTAGATGTAGAAAGGTGTGTGGCAGGGGATGAATTCACTCCAAACATGTAAGTACATCTACATCTACATAATACCCTGCAGGCCACCATAAAAGTGTGTGGCAGGGGGTGTATTCACACCAAACATGCACAACATATCATGCATAAAATAGTATTAGTAAAATTATACTAGCGAGTACTTCACAATTTAAAAAAGATAAAAATAGCAAAGCAAGCATGCAATATGACACTGCTAGTTGGGTTATTATACTCCTTATACCTACCAGCATGCAACTATCTATGCTATTAATTGATATATTCGTATTTATGCTATTGGAAATTTTTACAACTACTCATATCCCTAATTGTACGAGGAAAAAGGGACATTAAAGTAGTAACACTATGTAAGTAGTGTAACCTAAGACGGAGTTCGAATGGACACGGACCTATTTATACAATCAAGTATGCAACACGATTTAAAAGGACAGATATTCAACACACAAATTCAAATTATAGAATATACTCTCCCATCCGTGCAACAACATATAGCTACAAATCAATACATATTCCGCTGGCGGAAACAAAGCAAAATATCTTCAATACCTCCAAAACTATCCACGTCACTTTATCAATCCAAATACCATATGCTCCGCCACAGCACCGATCGGTCCATACAGTTCCACACTTCGCCTTCCCACTCCTGCCAGTCAATGCACTTCTCACTTGGTACTCCCACCTCCAAAACTTCCTCCTTCCCCCAATAAAACAGCCAAAATTCCAACACCAATCTCCGCCTCACTCGTGCGACGTGCCGCTCTCGCTCCTCTTCCTCGACTCCCTCTTGTTGATTCTTCCCCTAGCGACCGCGAACTACTATGGCGGCCTTGCGTTATGTTACATTTGCCCCGTCGAAAGAAATTTAGAAAACATTGAGAAATTCTCTTTCGAAACCTCTAAAGTGATCTATGGAAGGTGGCCCCGACACCTCTAATTTTGACTTAAGCTAAATATCATAGATAAATCAAACCTCCTTATGGTACGTGACTGTGCATCTTACAAACATGTATACACTAATAACATCAAATAAATATATATATACACTGATAACATCAGATAACAAGCAACGTAAATCCTTACTTTCTAATTTTTACAAACACCAAATAAACACTTCCATTTTATCAACATCATCATCACATATCATTACTTTCACAAATTTCAGTGGTCACCAAGGTAACCTTTTGTCCTGCTCTATTCATTCATGTCCACTGTACAGCTGATCATTTGACATACCTCACTTTTATCACCACAGTTCACCAATCTCCTTCATTTCACCTCAACCTCAGTTACATGTTCATACACCCATACAAGCCTCAGAGGTAAGCCAGGACAATGTATACATTTGAAGACATGTCTCAACCCTTACAACATCAACTCCTATCCGTGCCAAAATGAACTCCTTATCTTAAAACATATCTCGAAAGGCATTTCTAATTACCTTGTAACTATTTCTTCCGCTACATATTCGCTGCCTAAGTCCTGCCCCTCTTACTATTCGTACTGTCTTTCCCCTTCCTATATCGTGACGTATTCACGCGAATAGCTAGTATTCAAAATGCGTTTGGTGTTGTGTGGTGTGTGCGATTGAACTCCCCGCGATACGGCTTTAGATTAGATACATGGAAAACACCTCGGTCTGCTCCAGTCTCCGGATGTCGCAACATAAATGAAAATTTTCCCCGTGTGTCTTTTATCTCATATGGTCCTTCATACAATGGTAAGAAACCGTGGTAGGTTTTATTTTCTTTGTGTGATACTGGGCAAGTACGGACCAACACTCTGTCCCCTACTTTTAAGTTTATTATCCCTCTTCGTTGTTTTCTTTCATTCCTCATTCTTCTTTTTTCTCCTTTTGCTGTGATACGGTCTATGCGGGTCAGGGTGATGCAATATCACTGATCTGCAGAATTCCCTTTTTAGTTCATCGAATATTCGTTGGTGGTCCCCATTCCATTCCCACTTTCGGTCCTTCTTGGTGAGATCATTCAGCATCGCAGTCATCTGTGCATGATCCATGTGGAATTTTGCGTAGTAGTTTATTAGTCCTAGAAATGACTTAACTTGTTTCCTGCTCCTAGGGCGTGGGAAATTTCGGATCGGCGCAAACTTCTCCTCCGCAATCGTTATTCCTTCTGTAGTAATCTCATGCCCAAGAAATTCTATCTTCTGTCTATAGAACTTTACTTTGTTAAAATTCATTGTAATTCCCGAGGCTTTAAGCTTATCCAAGACAATTTCCAAATGCCTTAAATGTTCTGTAAAATTCCGGGAAATTATTAATAAATCATCAACGAAGTTTAAACAGAAATTGTTGACTTCATCCCCGAAAACATGATCAAGAGCTCTCACCAATGCACTGCTACTAATGGCACATCCAAAAGGTACTCTGGTGAATTGATAGATTTTTCCCTCAAATGAAAAAGCACAGTATTTGCGTGAATTTTGATCCAATGGGATTTGATAAAAACTTTGCGTGAGGTCCAATGAGGTCATGACTTTAGCATTCGCACATTCTTGAAATAATTCTTTCGGTGTCCTGGAGGTAGCATAGTCTGGCCTGATTATCTTATTAACAGCTCTGGCATCCATACACAATCTTATTGAATTATCCTTCTTAATAATGCAAACTAATGGCGAGATATAACACGACGTGCTCCTTTCAATTATTTCTTCGACTAGCAGCTCCTTAATGGCTTCCCTTGCCTTCGTACGTAGATTTAGCGGTATGTTATAATATTTATTATTAAATTCTCGTTTCTCCCTTATCTCTAACTTGTACGAATACCCTTTTATTTTCCCAGGCGTACTCGAAAATATTTCCTTCCTCTCCTTTACTATTTCCGCTAATAATCTTCTTTCTTCCCCGGACAATTCCGGTATTTGTTCAATGCTGCTCTCTATTTCCTCCTTCGAAATGCTCGCTTTCTCTCGCTTTGTATGGTTCTCCTTCATCCTTATTTCTTCAATGTGCATCACCAGCTGTTGTGAATATATTTTTGGATCTTTGAATGGACATACTACCTTCTCCTTCCCGTTCCGTAAAATTACTTCATGATCATTGTAATCAACTAAAACCTCTAACATGTCTAGAGTATCTGTTCCCAAAATCATTGTTTTGATTAAACCGGGGACTACGGTACAATTTAATTCCACGTGGATGCTCCCTATTTTTATTGATGGGAATATCTGTTTCTTTATTCTGCCACTCCTTCGGCCAATCGCTCCCATTACCTGAATCCCTCTGACTGGTAGTTCCATCACTTCCTTAAAATAAATTTTGTTTTCTTCGTAAAATTCTTCATTAATACACGTAATTTCTGACCCTGTATCAACTAGTGCTCTGATTTTCTTGCCGCCTATCTCCACTTCTATTTCAGGACATCTTATTTTCGTATCTTCCACGTCCACTTTTTCCTCCTCCAATAATTCTTGGGGTGACAATAAAATGCTTGCTATTACCTTTTCTTCTCTTAATTCTTCCTTTCTCTCCTTCCCCTCTCTCACATTCGTCCCTGTCCTTTTGGTCTTCGATGTGTTGGGACTCATCCAACATCGCGACCTTATTAGTTTTCCTGTCGTCTTTCTTCGCTCACCTCACTCCTTTCTCTCTCGACGACTATAGTATTAACTCGATCAGCTGGTCCACGGCGGTCATCTCGTTCTATCATTTGTTCATTCCTCATTTCGCGTCCCCTTCCACGCTCTTCCTTCCATTGTTGCCCTCGTCTCTCCGGTAGACGGTTCGGCATATTATATCCTCTTCTATCGTCAGGTGATCCGCGGAAGCTCGTCTCGCCTCGACGTTCCCGTTGATACTGCCAGCGTCTTTGAGGTTCCGATCTCATCTCCTGCGGTTGCTCGTATACTATGTTATCATATCTTCCCAATAACGTCAAAAATTGTGGTAATAACGTTATGTGCTGCGCAATGATGGCTGCATTGACCTCTGGCCCGAAATGATGCTCCAGTCTGTATATGATTTCGTCGTCTTCCATCGCGGGTTGCAATTCCTTTGCCGCACTAATTCGCTTGGTCGCGTACTCCACTCTACTTGCAGATCCCCTCGTATTATACTGGCCAGAATCGAGCATTCTTCTCACCTCCATCTGCTGTTGTCTACCCCAGTATTGTGCCAAGAATACCCGCTTGAAATTATCTAAGTCTGTGTGTAGATGCGCTGTGGCGGTCATCCATTCGCCAGCTTGTCCTATCATGCCTTGTCTGATGATCTTCAGCATATCTTCTCCCGTTAGTTGGTAGATTCCCATGTACTCCTCTAGTTCGCGGATATAACGCATCGGCCTTGCTCCTCGCCTCCCATCAAATTGTGGTATTCTCATGCTGACTGCCGGGACCTGTGACACGTTCACTCCTCTGGTTCCCTGCACCTTGATCTTCTCCGTTTCCTTTTGTGCAACCATTTGCCTTTGTTTTTCCCATCTCTCCCCTTCTGTAGTATACGCCATTGCTGATAGTTGTTCTATTTTCTCATCGTTATCCTTGAACCTTTCAACCATCATATCAAATATTCCCCTTGATTCATCCTTCATGATTTCAAACCTTCTCGTCGTCCCTTCCTTTAATTGTTCTATTTCTGTACGAACCTCATAATTTTCCTTTCTATTCTCTTCTCGCAGTTCCCTCACTTCCGTGCGAATCTGACTCTGCCCCTCTTCTACTCTTGCTATGTAAGCGTAGACATTTTCGTTCCTTTCGGCTTTCGCTTCCTTTATTCTTTCCTCAAAATGAGCTGCTAGCCCTTTTTCTATTCTCTCTCCCAATTGTTCGGATTGTTCGACGAACATGGCTCTTAGCTCCTCTCTTCTTTTCTCTTCTCGCTCCATCCTTTCCTTCTTTCTCTCCTCTTCCCTCACTCTTTCTTTTTCTTCTAACCATGCAATAATGTTAGATCCGACTGCGGGAAACTCCATTATTTTAAATTGATGAGTATCGATATTTATTCCCTTCTCCTCAAATGCCGATCGTAATCTGTTAATTAATTCTTTCTTAATCCCCACGGTATCTAAACCCAGTTGTTTTAATTCCTCGACAATTTCTGTCTTCTTTAATTCACCCAAATATTTAACAACCGTGGCCATTTTGCCCAAAACGAACGCCTCGACGAGAGAATTTACTTTAATTGTTGTGAATGCAATTTTTTGTTGACTGGACGCGCACGAAACTAAGCGTCCTTATTGACAAAATGTCCCGATATTGTTGACTCGCCTAATGGTTGCTAAATTCCCGTATTAAAACGCTTCCATAAATTCCGCTTTCTCAGGTCTTCCGCGTGGTATATACTACTAACGTTTCCCTTATTAATTTTCCTCGCAAACGTTAATTTAATAAATCGAGCCCCCGTTGAGCGCCAAAATGTAACCTAAGACGGAGTTCGAATGGACACGGACCTATTTATACAATCAAGTATGCAACACGATTTAAAAGGACAGATATTCAACACACAAATTCAAATTATAGAATATACTCTCCCATCCGTGCAACAACATATAGCTACAAATCAATACATATTCCGCTGGCGGAAACAAAGCAAAATATCTTCAATACCTCCAAAACTATCCACGTCACTTTATCAATCCAAATACCATATGCTCCGCCACAGCACCGATCGGTCCATACAGTTCCACACTTCGCCTTCCCACTCCTGCCAGTCAATGCACTTCTCACTTGGTACTCCCACCTCCAAAACTTCCTCCTTCCCCCAATAAAACAGCCAAAATTCCAACACCAATCTCCGCCTCACTCGTGCGACGTGCCGCTCTCGCTCCTCTTCCTCGACTCCCTCTTGTTGATTCTTCCCCTAGCGACCGCGAACTACTATGGCGGCCTTGCGTTATGTTACAGTAGTAAGAAACATTGTTAGAGAAGTCTGTAGTGCATGGTGCATGTATTAGCAACCAATCCCTTTATTAATATGTAGATACTAACCATCTACCTGCATGTGACCCTATTATGTAGTATGTCTCCATATAGTAGCCTAGCTGCATGTCAATAGTGCATGTTTGGTTAGCTTCACCCCCTGCCAAACACCCTCGCTTACAGGACATCGCGTATATACAGTGGTTACTAGGGGCAGTATTTTACTTGCATGCCTGCATGGTAGTAAGTGCTCTCTCTGATTGATAACGCATGCCTGGTGAAGGTTCACCCCCTGCCACGCACTCTTGTGGTGACTGACCGGGTATTATGCAGGTGTATATATTTTCAACAAAAATCAGCCTCATTTTTTCCGGGTCGGAGACCAAACACACCAATATCACGCGCCCCTGCTGCTAAATACCCTGGTATAGTTCTGATGCGGGTGAAATAGACGAATGGAAGACTAGAACGGGAAGGGTAGAGGGATGAGTACGAACTGCTGCCCGTGGGGCAACAGGTACCACCGCTCACTCCCAACCTATCGTGTTGCCATGCAAAGAGAGAGAGAGAGAGAGATAGGAGGCAGGCAACGGAGTTCGTGACTCGTCCCCTCGGTTGATTATGTTTCCTTTCCACCCCTTCCCTTCCTCCCCTCTTCTCTACGTCTCCTCTTCGTCTGATCCGTCCCGCCCACCCGACTCGGGGCTCAAAGCCCTCCCCCTCCCTCTGCCCTTAGAAGGTGGAGGATGGTGGGGAGGGAGAAAAAATATAAATATAATGATGGAAAAGGGAAGGGGGGACATCCCCTCCTCCTCGACCCTTCACAACCCGGCGTGACGCTGTGCGCTCAGCGAGGGACGGCCCTCTCAAAAACCCTCCCTCCCACATAGTTACCACCCCCTCCCCCACCACACGGCCCACTAGGTTGCGGTGGGGAACTCACACAAAAAAAATGGTAGGAAATCATCTACGAGATGGGGGGGGGGGGGGGAGGAAGGTCATTTGAAGGAGGCGGGGGAGAATGGGTTTCGGGGAAGGGTGGGGGATAGAGAGAAAGAAGTGAAATGGGAAGATGAGCGAGGGAAAGAGAGAGAGGAAGGGAATAGGGAATAGAGCCTATGCGGAGCCTAAACGCTATGCGGAGCTGAGAGGCGAGAAACCATAGCGAATCGAACGTAGACGAGCCTGCCTCAATCTGCGTGTACCTTTGCCATTTCAGTCGCGAAGAATCTCCCCTCTTGGTGGATAGTACACGACCAAGTACGGAAAATGATGGAAATACACACACACAATCTACAATAGACGTACGGACTACGTACACCTGTTAAAATTATTGTAGTTTATGCTACTTATATCTACTGTATCAGCATAAGGGGGATATTTTCAAATTCCCATCGATCGCTCTTAGTTTAAAATGTATGAATTTATTCTAATATGGAGAAATCCTTAAGCTACCACCGTTGCTATCCAATGTGTATAATTAGTGCAGTGGGTACCGTTTATGTTCAGGCGTGAAACGAAGAAGTCTTAAGAAGAGTGGGAGAAAAGAGAAGTCTACTGACAACTATAAGACGGGACAACTTAATCGGCCATATCTTAAGACACGTTGGCCTGATGAAGAAAATCGGCGAGGAAAAAGAGAACGGAAGAAGAACGGCAAAGTAAGGCCTCGTATGAGATATATGTAACATGTTAAGAAGGATGTGACAGAGAGGAATTACGTTCATATGAAGAGGTTGCCTGAAATAAGAATCGAGTGAAGGGCTGCGTGAAACCAATCCTAGGATTGTTGACCGATGATGATAATGATGGTTTTATTACATTGAAACGTTGGTCCAATGTACATGGGAATACGTTAATAACTTTTGTTACAATTAAAAAAGAAATATAAAAAGCTTCGCTATAGTCGAGGTAGATAATATATTTTGCACACAATACGCCAACTCTACCCTAAGCAGAAATTACGGAGCGATATGATATTACTCTCAGCCGTAGCGTTTCCAATGCAAAGATAATGAAAGTGTCGTTTAAATTATCCAAGATGCATGCATTTTAGAACTAGCAAATTGTTATGATGGGCCAATGGAGAACGAAAAACTAGGCAACTGCTAGGTGTATCTTTATGTTTGAGGTAAGAATATTTAGCAGGATGCACCTAATTTGTGTTTCACCGACGAAATATTTTCTTTCTGCAAAACCGTACATCTAAATAATAAATATACAAGATGCCAAAATGGGGTGTGGCAGAGGGTGGTGAGACACCAGTCTTCAAGCGCTTTTTCATGAAGTGTGAGCAATGGTATCATGATGAGAAGTTCCTTCTCATCGTCATCGGCCAACTATCCTAGGATTGGTTTGGCGCAGCTCGATTATTCTATTGGTCAACGTCTTCACACTGACGTAATCCTCTCTTTCATATCCTTCACGACCTGTTCCATACGTCTCATACGAGGCCTGTCTTTGCCGTTCTTTCCGTTCACTTTTCCGTACACGATTATCTTAATCTGGCCATCGATATGTACTGCATGATACATGTATAAACAACCAATTCCTTAGTTACTATGTACATACTAACCATGTAGCTGCATGTGACCCTATTATGTAGCATGTTTCCACGTAGTAGCTTGTTTGCATGTCAATAGTGCATGTTTGGTGATCTTCACCACCTTCCACATACCCTCGTGATGGCTTGCAGGGTACCGCATAGATGCATATGTAAATTAAAGTTATCCAAGAAGACAAGGGCAAATAACTATAAATGACAAAGATCGAGTCTTAAGCAATGGTCGATAAACTGTAGTCTTCTTTTTAAAGTTTCCAGCATACTTCTATTTTTTGCCACTCTTTACTCTCTTAGTTCGGCGGGCCGATATATCGGCCTAACAAAGAAATAATAACATTTATTTTTCAGTCAAAGTAAAAAAACTTGTCATCTTCGTCGGTCAACAATCCTAGGATTGGTTTGACGCAGCCATCCACTCGATTCTTCTATCGGCCAACCTCTTCATATTGGCGTAGCTCCTCTCTATATCCTTCACAACTTGCTCCATATACCTCATTCGAGGCCTGCCTTTTCCATTTTTCCCGTTCACCTTTCCCTCGACGATTGTCTTCATCATGCCATATTTTCTGTGTGATGTGCCCCATTAAGTTGTCCCGTCTTGTTATTAGAGTTTTCAGTAGATATCTCTTCTCTCCCACTCTTCTTAACACTTCTTCGTTTGTCACTCGATCGATCCATTTTATCTTCATCATTCTTCGGTAGCACCACATTTCAAATGCTTCCAGCCTGGATATTTCTGCTACTGTTATTGTCCATGCTTCGCTGCCATATAGTAGAATGCTCCAGATGTATGTTCTAATGAAATGTTTCCTCCCTTCCAACCTTGTATTTGCAGCTGTAAGCATAATCCTCTTTTGGTAAATGGCCTTTTTTGCATGGGCAATTCTACTGGAAATTTCTCTTTTACTTCGTCCATCACTGGTTACTCGGCTTCCCAGGTAGCAGAACTCTTCCACCTCCTCGATTTTTTTGTTTTCCTAGTTTAACATTGTTCCTGGCTTCCTTTCTCCTACTGCATACCAATTACGTAGTTTTCTTTTTATTGATCTTCAGATGATATCTGGTCATTGTTCTTTCCATATTTCCTAGGGTCTTCTTTAAATATCCTTCTGTTTCTTCCATGACTGCTGTGTCATCGGCGAATCGTAGCATGTTGATTTTCTCCCCATGGATATTCACTCCCGGAGATTTTTCTTTGACTTCCTGAGTGGCTTTCTCGATGTAGACATTGAATAATACTGGAGACAGTGCACATCCTTGCCTCACTCCTTTCTTTATGCTTGCCAAAAAAAACTTATATTATTATTAATTAATTCCACTTAAATAATATAAAAATAACTCAAAAGTATAAAAAAACAATAGCTTCATTATATTTCCTTTGTAAGGTGCAACATTTTATTAAATTACCATCCATATTCCTCGCTAGTACGCCAGGAAGAAGGCTAGCACTAAGAGGGGACTTCCTCGGTTGTCACTCGGTTGATCCATTTTTTCCTCATTATTCCCCGGTAGCACTACAGCTTATTGAAGTGAAAAATCTCTGTGCAGTCATGATCGCTAAACATCACGCAATCAGTGTATGTTTACTGAGCCTTCACACCCTAATAGAATCTCCCGAGGTGGCTCTGCAGATGATGAACAAGTGAAGGGGAAGGGAGGATAGATTAGCACCAGGATACTGGGAAGGCGAGTGACAGGCAGAAGCGGAAAAAGTGGGGGGAATCAAATGAAACAATTCCACAAAAACGGAGCGAGAGAGAGAAACGAGAAAAGGGCAACAACAATCGAAATGGAAGACGGTTGAAAGGGGAGGGGAAAAGGATGGGATGGTATGAGAGTGGAGAGAGAGGAATGGGGAGGAGGGAAGGGAAGAAAAATTAAGGATGAGATTGACAGTGCTTGGGAGATAGGAGGGAAAATTATGGGATTCGCCATCTCGCTCCACGCATTCGTCTTTTTTTTTCCTCCCGCGGCCCATTGTGGCGGAGAGGGGGGTGGAGGAGGAGGCAACGAAGGGGTGGAGAGGGGAAGAGTGGAGAGGAGGGTTCAAAAGGCAAAGCTTCCGTGCGGGCGGTAGTTTCGGAGGGAGGGGGTGGAGCAGTTATCACCTGGTGGCGGCAGTCGGCTATCCCCGCTCCATCTCCCGGTGAGCGACTGAAGCAGGGACGCCCGAGCTACGTGATGGAAAGCAAAAGTATCTGAGCTCCCCCGACACCAGTTGATATACGAAAGCTTCGTGACCGCTATTATCAACGGTCTAAAAAGAATAATTAGTACCGGCTTGAATTAGGATTATAGTGAAGTAAAATGCCCCCACAACATGCTTCAGCATTGCAATACTCTGTCGCTTCATATTACCTATGCCATTTCGCTGATATTTGATCATATCCATACGGAGAATAAAAACATTCTGTTCAAGAAGGATCGTTGCAGATAAATTTTCTATGCTTGTGTTTGCGTGTTTGTTGAGAGATCAAAGAAGAAAATTTATCCTTGCCACATAGTTCAAATGCCGTTCACGCGGCAGGCTTGAAATATCCTACACTTGCTACATAGTGTTTCCATAAAAATTCGTTTCCGATCTTAAAATAAAATCTTAAAATATAAGACCAGATCCCAGATATCTCCTGAAGAAAAATTAACAGAAGACTAAGGTATTGGTATTACAGTAGAAGAATAGAATCCAGGGTAAATGCTACACTGGAAAAACAAAAAAAGAGTGGGACGAGTTCTGTTACCTGGGATGCCGAGTAACCAGCGATCTATATCTACGTAATACCCTGCGAGCCACCACGACGGTGTGTGGCAGGGGGTGAAGATCACCAAACATGCACTATTGAAATGTAACTAGGATAATTAATGGAGATATGCTAGATAATTGGGTCACATGTAGCTAGATGGTTAATATCTACGAAATAAGAAAAGGATTATTGGTTGTTATCACATGTATCATGCACTACAGACTACTCCGACTATATTTCACATATCTATCCGTTTGCTACGCTGCCAATTGTTCTCTCTTATGGTACGCGGGAAAAATGACATTTTAAATTTATCAGTACGACAATATATCTCTCTAATCTTGTTAATATGATCAAACCTAGCATAATACGCAGGGGTTCTTAATATATATCTAACATCATCTGTGAACAAATCGGTTTCGAATTTACTTAAAAGGTTTAACCTAAATTTTAGCCTGCGTTCTCTTAGTAAATCCCATCCTAGTTCTTCTATTAAACTCGTAACACATATACATTTATCATAACAGCCTTTAACACATCTAGCGGATCTCCTTTGCACACGCTCTAATTTTTTTATCATACCTTCCTCGTACGTATCCCATATACTATCGGCATATTATAAATGAGACCTGCCAAGTGTAAAATAGCTTCTTTCTCGTTCTCTCTCTTCGCATTTGCCTAGAACCCTTTTTACGAATCCTAATCTACGGTTTGCGACATCAGTTATTTCCCTGATGTGTTTTCCCCATGACATGTCTTCAGTGATTGTGACGCCTAAGTAATTAATAGATTATACGTTAGATATTTTCATCTACTTCTACACGATACCCTGCAAGCTACCGCGACGGTGTGTGGCAGGGGGTGAAGATCATTTTCTTTTCTTTGATACTTAAATTAATCCGGGGAAAGCTATTCTATTTCCAAAGTTCATTACGGCGCATTTCTTCAAATTTTGCTATCAACTATCACACCAATCATCGATCGCGACTAAATCCTTAGCTAAAGACTTATTGTTCTCTTCATTTCCAATTACCTTAAACACTACTGCATCAACTGCAAAAAGACGGAGCTGGCTATTTTTAACTACTGTATTCAAGTCATTAACGTAGAGAAGAAATAAAATTGGGCCTATCACGCTTCCCTGGGGAACACCCGATGTAACTTTTACTTCGCCTGAGCCGACACCGTCTAATACCACCCTTTGGACGCCTTCAATCAAGAAGTATCCTATCCAGCCTGCTATATTACTGTCTAGCCCGTATGATGCTAACTTCAAGAGTGGTTTACAGTGGGGAACCTTGTCGAACGCTTTTCTAAAGTCAAGAAACGCTGCGTGTACCTGTACCTAAAATATTCCTGTACAATAAAAAATACCTGTATTCTAAAATACCTAATTCAACTAGAAAATAAAATGGCTTCCCATGTAAAACATTTTCCATGGAAAAGGCATTTCTCATTGTCATGAACAGACACACATGCGAATATTAGAAGTTATTTTATACCATGAAATCTACATCTAAACCTACATAACACCCTAAAGCCTACCATGAAGGTATGTGTCAAGGAGAGGATAACCACCGAACATGCATTAAATATCATGCTTAAATAAAATAGACAAAGCTAGGTTAAATCAGCTCGAAGGTTTCCGCGGTGTTGGATTATTGCCTCCAGCATAAATGCTCTCTTCGATACACAGCACCAGCAAAAGTCATATACCGCATACCAATCAGAGTAGAGCTCCCTGACAACAACCTACATCTGCATAATACCATACAAGCCCCCATAATGGTGTTTGGCATGGGGCAGCCAACGCTATATGAAAGCCAAACTCCCATGAGATGTGTCTCAAAGTAGAAAGTTAACATAGATTGATAGATCAGACAGAAACCCGACTTGAAGACTCTGGCAGTACAGTTAGCAAATCTGTTGCTTTATACACCAACCATGCCCAGAAACATTCAGCGAGATTGACATGGTTAACATTAGTCTCAGAAATGCACAAAACAGGCAATAGCCAGTTAACCCCTTCATTCTAATCATCCGCAATCAAATTCATTACATATAAATTGAAAATTTCATTTTTCACTCTACTGTAGGAAAACACAATAGGCAGCGTAGAAAAAGGGATAGGTACCAATGTGAAATATTGTTAGAACAGCCAGTAGTACATAATTCATTTATTAAAATTACGAACCCATGCATGATAGGTACCTAAATACAGGTAAATATGTTTAGATAAATGCCATTATGACCAATAACCCCTTTAATACAATGAAGACACCAACCAACTAGCAGCGTGTGACCCAATGGGGGCGTTTACTCGGAACCGAAATCGCAATTTTGTTCACGAAATCGTTAGATGGAAACGAAAAAAGAATTTTAGTGAAAAGATAATCTTCTAACCACAACCATTCAGTCATAAATCAAAAATTAACATAAGCAAAAGGTGACGCCCACGGCAAAAGCTGCTTTGATATTATTGACGTCACTTTCCTCCCGTCCTTGTCAGCTTTTAGGGGAAGGGAATGGAGGGGAGGGGGGTTCTCGGAAGGTCAGCTCGAACAGATGCTGTCGCAACTGCTCCTATTGGCAGAGTCAGCTGTGTCCCCCCATTGCATTAAGGCAAAGTAGCTTCGCATGCTCAGTTGTGATTGGACGAAGTCGTTATACGTCCGAGGTTGCACCACGCCGACTTTTCCGAAAGGGTTAAAAACATCAGTTTTTCGCCTCTTATAACTCGAGAAATAATTGACGGGTCAAAAAACGGAAAAATACGGGTCTTTTTATTTTACAAACTCTAACAGATTCGGCAATTAAAAAATATGGTACACGACCCCATTATCTAGCATGTTTCCATTTAGTAGCGTAGTTGCATGTCAATAGTGCATGTTTGGTTTCCTTCACCGTTTGCCACACACCCTCGCCGTGGCTTTCAGGGTATTGCATGAATGAATATGTAAATTAATGTTATCCAAGAAGACAAGGACAAATAACTGCAGCAGAGTGAAAATATAAATCGCAAACGCAGGCTATATCTTCTAGAACCCCGAAACAGAGTTAGATGCTCTAGGTGGTCGTCCGCATCTCGGAGAGTGGGTGGGTGGTGGTGATCGCGTCTTAGGAAGGCGATGATAACGGGGTGTGCGGTGAGGTGACGCCTTGGAGAGTCACGTGAGGAGAAGGAGGAGGTTGGGGGAAGAAGTTCACGGGTCTGGGGAGGGGAGAGTGGGAGGAGGAGGGGAGGGGATAATGATTCCCTCCGAGAGCCTGGGTAGAGGGCAGCGAAGGGTAAAGGGAGGATGGCCCGCAGGCCGGCACAAAAAGTGGTTGGAGGGCTACAGTGACTGGAGGGTGAGGGGAGGTGGAGGGGGAGGAAGATGGATGGGAGGAACAGATGAGGAAGCAGAGTCATGCAGGGAAGTAGAAGTGGTGGCACAGCCATGGACAACAAAATACATGACGTGAGTCAGACTGGTGATTCTGAAGAACTTACACGTGTTTTCAGTGGCAGGATAAATACCCTATCCTCTGAAGCTACCTTTCAATAGTACCCTATAAGTCAACAGGAATCCTTCCCATGTAAAAGCCTGGAGCTATACTTCAAAAATCTACACCTACATCTACACGATACCCTGCAAGCCACCGCGAGGGTGTGTGACAGGGGGTGAAGATCATCAAGCATGCACTACCGACATGTAAACAAGCAACTATAAGGTCTCATGCAACTAGATTGTTAGTATATATAGTATTTAAAGGTTTAATACACTACTCTAAAATATTTCCCCTACCTATCCCTTTGCTATGCTGCCTATTCTGTCCTCTTATAGTACGGGGGAAAATGCCATTTTAAATCTATCAGTACGACAATCTATCTCTCTCATCTTATTTATCTGGTCGAATCTATCATAATACACTGTTTTTTTTAAATATGTGCCTAACATCTTCATATCCGATTGAACTCTAATAGATTTAATCTGTACTTTAACCTACGCTCTAATAATGATTCCCACCCTAATTCTTTTATTAATTCTGAAACGCTACTCAACCCATCGTAACACCTTTTGACGAACCTAGCTGCTCTACGCTGCACACTGTCTAGTTCTCTAATCATACCTAATTCATCAGAGTCCCATACACTGGCTGCGTACTCGGGTTATAGCCTAAGTAGTGAAAAGTAAAATCGCTTTTTTTTCTTCCCATAAATCAATTAAACAAAGATCAATTAAACAGTCAACAAAAGTCAATTAAACAAAGAAATAAAAAACGTGCATAATTGACAAAACAATATTTTTAGATGAATAACAAGCTGAGTCCCTGGGATATAATTACTGCACCATTTAATTCCCGTAAAAGTCCAAAATGACAAATCACCTAAACTTATATCTACATCTACATCTACTTCTTGTCGGGCTTTCCGACCGAGAAACATTCGTTAACCATGCGTATTACTTGAACAGGAAAGGATCAGTTCCATCGAAAAATCTGACCATAAGAATTGTGAATCTACTCACGCCTTTAGTTCATGACTTTATTCAAAGGAATAATAAATTGAACAATTTCTATTGGGAAGAATATGATAATGACGGTAAAAACACGTACTCACATACATCATACTCACCTTCCTTCACGGTTCGCAATGTGTAGATGCTAATTATCTATTAGATCAGTAATCGGTCAAGGGTGTTGATCTAGGGTAAAAATAAAATTATATTATTTGAGGATGAAATTATAGAACTATGAAAAATTGCGAAGAGAGGTAAAATATTAATCAAAAGGGATTCTGAATTTTTCTTGCCCGATGAACCTCTCAACCTACTACTCCCTTCCCTTCTAAACTTACTAATTAATAGTCACCGGGGAACAACATGCCCCCCTCATTACTTGATCTGGTTGCACTGGTATCAAGTTCATAGGGCTCATAAGCCTAAGTTTGATTAGTTTATCATAGTTCTTCAGTTGATACAACAAAATATTCAAACAATAATTTTAAGTTCGCGAAGACGGCTCGGAGACTTGAACGCCTGACACAAATCGAAATCCCAAATTCTTTACCACTTTATGACTCCTACAAAGGGCAATATAAGTAGCAGTTCCTTGCATGAGTGTTCGGCTCAAGATGATGACTTATGGGTTTTAATTCTGGTGATGCTTCTAGCCGCCTCCAAAGCTTTATGACATACTGGCATACAGAAAATGTAAGAGAAATCGTAGACTGTCACGCTACGGAGACTGTATCTTAGACCCAAGAGGTAAAATCTTTTATACCGGCTAATATTTATACCACACTTAACCCTTTTTCCTTCTTAATTGTATCGCATATTGTAACATCTACATTCACGCAATACCTTGTAAGCCAACGCAAGGGTTTGAGACAAAGGATTAAAATCAGCAAACATACACTATTGACATGCAACTAGACTACTATATGGAGCAGACTGGACCATTAGCGTAAAATTACAGAAATTGATTGCCGAAATGACAGATTCAAAACATCCTTGTTTTCTCGAACAATTAGGGATGTGAATAGTTGTAAATGTATCCAATAGTATAAATACAAATGTACGATACCCATGGATAGCATCGATAGTATGTTGGCTAGAGAACGTTACGCTAACCCTACTAACAACATGTTTTCGCATGCTTGTTTTGCTATTTTTATCTTTATTTAATTGCTAAGTTTACACTAGAATATAATTTATAATAACTTTTTATGCATGATATGTTTGTTCATCCACGTTTGGTGTGATTTAACCCCTTGCCACACATCTTTATGGTGGATTGCAGGCTAATATATAGATACAAATGTCCATTTTACCACGCTAGATGAGTTAAATATTATAGCCCTTGGAGTTTTCCCTTTGTTTTTACCGAGAAATCTGAATCTAAGGGTCATGGTTAGAGCACTGAGCTACTGACCGGAGGGTTCCGGGTTCAAATCCCAGGCAAGAGCCTTTCTGGACACCTCCACCTAAAATCCTTGCGATTATATTTCCTGCGTGTCATAACTTCGCAGGAAATCGCAGGTGGCCCATAAAAACAGGACCCTTACCCTGAATATGTGACACGCTAATGGCTTAGTAAATGGTGAAATCTACTCTCACCTATCAAAAATGAGTCTTCGGGTTAAACACAACTTTTCCTTAATCTAAATGTGAGCATGAATAAAATCAAGTACTTACTGCTTTTTATAAACAGCGACATACCACAGCCCTACTTAACAAGCAGGGCCACCTCAAAACGTAATATCTTGTTAGTTATCACATCAGCTGCTTTTTCACCGAGGGTAAAAAATGCGCCTAGCATCGTGAGATACATTACGAACCGAATGTATCAAATAAGATTCGATTACGCATCTCCGTGACCCAACCGGAAAATGCTGAGCCATTCAACCTTATAGATTGATGGGATACAATGGACACAATGCTGTACTCTTATCACCACCAGTCATCTCAGCTGATGACCTCCGCTTGTTTAATTCGGAAGCTCGAGCACCATGTTTCTTTCCATGGATGCCAATCGCAGCTTGTACAGCCCGGGTAGTCCCTGCTCTAGCGGCGCTGTGATCCTCTACGTGGTTACCTGGCCGCTTCGACCCATTTCAAAAGGATTGGGATTGCTAGATGGGAGATAACGGGGAATAGTGGGAACTTAGGGGAG
This sequence comes from Platycnemis pennipes, assembly GCA_933228895.1. Classification (NCBI taxonomy): domain Eukaryota; kingdom Metazoa; phylum Arthropoda; class Insecta; order Odonata; family Platycnemididae; genus Platycnemis; species Platycnemis pennipes. The sequence continues at coordinate 116,405,042 of OW121854.1, read as the reverse complement.
AATCGGGCGTGCAGCAAGTCATGTACGAACAATGACTACCGAAAAAACCCACACATAAAAACCTCGATGCAGATGAAAGGTTTTCACCAAGGGAAGTCATAAAAGCACGTAATTCCCTGAAAGAACGAGGAAGGGAGGGAGGGAAGGAACATGAGAGCTAACGCATAGCATAAAACTCAGCGTAGCAAAAGGGAACAAAAATAAGGGAAACATTAACAGAAGGCTATTGAGAGAAAAAGGAATTAACTATTTTTCATTGAGCCTCCACTTCGGAAAGAATGGTAAAACGTGAAGGCAAATGAATAACATCTACATCTAAATCTAAGTAATAACCTTCAAGCCACCGCGAGGGTGCGTGGCAGGTGGTGAAGTTCACAATACTACTACACTACTACTGACAGTTAACTAAGAGCAGCAATGATACTACTACATGGGAATATACATGGATGCATGTGATGGAAAGATGATGGATACATGAATTAGGTTTACACAAACCCTATGGCCGGTCATCGTAAATTTTCTATCCTGCAAGACTATGTACCGATATGTAATGAAAAAGGTATCATTCCAGTGCGTATGAGATGATGACAAGCCAGATGAATTCTATCAATGCTATGGTGTGGCGAATATAAATGGTAAAGCAGTACATCGCTAGGTAAAACAACGTACCTACGTAGTTAATATCACACCACCTAAACTAACTTATAAGCGACTAAATGTAAATTTAATCCAGCGATTAAGCTGAAATCCCACACATACCCGAGGCAGGAGTCGAGCCTAACGACCTTAATGTCACCGTCCAATATCCACTGACCTGATAACCGCGGATTACTTTTCCGAACTAGTTGTCTTCCACGAAACGTTCGTTAATTATATTGCTTTCTATTTTGCAAGAAGAAAAATTTAATTAAATATCCATCTTACTGATTGCGGCTAATCTAACTTGATCGCATCATGCGAAAGAATTTTCGTTGTGAGGAATTTTCCGTTTTACACAACGCAAGAATGTCATGCGCATGATATCATTCGCATGATCATTCGCCGTGTAAAACGGCCTTAATTCCGCATCTCAATGACCTCCCAGTTTTCCTCGTATTCATTCCACGATATTCCATTTCCGCGTGTTAATATGCCATTTCCATATTAAAAGTGATTATATGCTACTTTTTACTTGTAAAATTATATTATTCCGTGAAATATGTAGAGCAAAAATAGCAAAAGGGGAAAATAAACATTTTTTTCCGCAGAGATTCGCGTACACATTCAAGAAAGCCCAGACGACCGCCAGGCGTAACATCAACCCGATTGCGAAACCAAATCAACGGAAGGCGGGAGCCGAATTCGAACAAGAGTAATGAGTGAATGCAACCCCAGATGAGAATAGAGGCGAAGGAGAATTATGAACGGATCGAGATTAAGGCTCAGGAGTGACGGAGGAGAAATGAACGAGTCGAGAAGATGGAGGGTGAGGAAGAAAACATTTGAAGGCAGGGAAGCGGAGAGAAGTGGTCGAGGGTGGAATCGTGATGCTCGGAGATGAATGAGGGATGAAGAGGATATTAAGGAGAGATGGGAAGGGAGGGGGTGAGTGTCCTGCCTCAACGGAAACCCCAATCACGATCGCGGAACGGTTCAAACCGATGTGGGTCGGAGGAATGAAGTGCGGAGGGACAAAAGGAGCGGGTGGCCGAGGGTGGAGGGAAGTGGGCGCGTGATACGGAGGCAACGGTGATATCAATTCCCTGACATCCCTTGCGGGTACGGCGGGAAATGTCCGGGAACTAATGACATCGGCGCTGCCGAACGAAATTGCCTCCCCGATGAGGGGCGTGCGCGCGATATTCCACCATTAGCCGGACTTATGATGGAGAATTCTTTTGATGGCTTTAATCTCCACCAATTTTCTCGCAAAATTCGATGCGCGGACAACAATTCAAAAATTATGCTCGGCGTCCACCGTTAAATAGGGTGCAAGAGAAGGCCCTTGCACGTTCATAAAATATGCAACACTATCTCATGCATCATTAAAAAGACAAAAGGCTAAATCCAAATGGCAAAATTATTTTGCGAATCGAATAAAAAATGGCCAATTTCTGAGGGAACTCGTGCGAGGATGCGGAATGGGGAGAGGCATCTTATTATTTGATCTCACGTGTCTGATTCATGCCGAACTGACCCAATTTCTCTTATTTTGCAGAAATTAATATACACCAATTCATGCACGTAGCATCCTTGGTTAGGAATCACCCAATGCTACACCCCCTATTTGGGTCGTATTCTGTAGTATTCTGGAGTATTCTGCAGATGCATATGACCAGAGAAGAATGAAATATAGAAATACTTTATATTTTCCTCGATTACTGGTGCAAAATACTGACTCATTAATTTAAAAAAGTATTAATTATTTTCGAAATTATTTTATCACACAGATAAAACAAATGCCGGTGAGTATTTCAAGCGAACTCAAGTAGATATTCTTGTCGGGTTCGAAGTGACGATAAGTAAAAAACAAGTCACAAGCATGACCAAATCAATGAAGCAAAAATAAATGGATACAAAATGTTTTTCTAAAATTTCGGTAGCCCAGCAACCATTCTCATGGGAGAGGAGAAAACTGAAGCGTGTGAAAGAGAAAGGGCAGGCCGAGGATGTAAATTAATAGTCGGGGTGTGGGAAATACGGATAGGTGGAGAAATGGGCAGTCACCAGTAATGTCTTGCTAAGGCATGAGCGTCTGCTCTAGGATCTTGAGTAGCAGAGGCGAGGCTGAAGGGGGTAAGGAGGCAAGCAGGAAGACACTTGGAAGCAGTTGCTCAACTTAGAATTACGTATAGAGGCATGTACTTCCATAGGATGAGTAGGAGATTATGAGGAAGAAATATTGCAAAAAAGTAGACGCATTCATGAATATGCTCAGGGAGCTTGATATAGGTACAAGGATGTAGTAGGCAAAGAAAAAGACAGACAGTATTATTCGTGGTGCAGAAGAGAAGGGAACGGAGGGTAGAGGAGATGAATAGCTTAAGAAAATGCTGAGTGATGAGAATGGGAAAAGTCTTGTATCCCTGCGATAACTAGGGGAAGGAATTAAATTTTAACGGCTTTAGAGGATTCAAAAAAGCCGGATAGGCCAGTGGGTTATTTGATGAGCATTTAGATAAAATATTTGTGGTAGCAAGGTTATCAGAATACAGGTAAAAGGTCTTTTAGGAGGTGTGAGGAACTGCATGCCAGGGAAGCAAGTTGAACAAAGAGAGCGGTTATTTATGCTAATGAAAATAATTGCTTTTGGGGTTACAGTCTATTTATGGCCTTTCAAAGATAGTGCTCTGGGTAACTTCTTCTGAGGGACTTGTGCAGGGTTATTTACGAAGACTCTGTTATTTACGAAGACAAAAATAAACAATTGACTCATGATCATCGAAAGTTCTTTGCACGTCTGCATGGTGCATACATCAACATCTGTGTGATACCCTGCAAATCATCACGATGCTGTGTGGCAGGGGGTGAAGATCACCAACCATTAACTACTGACATGCAACTAGGCTACTAAATGGAAAAAATGCTAGATAATAGGGTCACATGCATTTTGATGGTTAGTATCTACATAGTAAGTACATGTAAGTAGGTGTTCTCACTGATTCATGATGAATGTCCGGTATTTGTTCACCCCATGCCACAAATCATAGCGGTGGCTTAAAAGGTATTACTGATGTTTTAATGGGGGGAAGAGCGAGAAGTAAGTAAATGGAAAAAGCAGGTTAACCCCCAGGAGTTCCGCCGACACGTGTAAAAGTGCTGCAAGCCCGTTTCCAGCAAGGCAGTTTTCAAAAACACTTCAATGGGTGTCACCGAATTGTCCTTCATTCCCCTCGTTAACCCCGGATGCGTTTTTCAACTATTTTGATTGGGTTTTGAGCCTCAGACGCCATTGGTCGGAACTGTCGATAATGTAGCTAACAAATGATAGGCTATTGCGCGAGTCAATAATGCATGCATGTTGTGGAGTCATCCCTAGACTCACACTCCTACGGCGACTTGCAGAGCACTATGCCTATGTCGAATAGAAAGACTGTGAAACGAAAAGATCCAACGACCACACACGAGTGGACTAATTCTACACGATTTTTTCACCATCGGTGAAGTCAAAAAGAAAAATTACTTAACGACACTTGCTAGTTAGCTAGATACTCAGATGAGGCGACCGACAGCTGAGGCCATTTACGCCATCATGATATAGGGTGACCGTGTGCGCCATTTAGGATAGGCTGGTAATAGGGGAACGGTACGATTTTTCAGGTAACGGGGGAAGGGTGGAGAGAAACCCGGCGTCGGCATTAGCCTACTTTTAACGACAGGCGCCAAGGGGACCACGCTTAACGTCCCATCCGACGGACGGAGCACTGAACTGATATGCCCTCCACTAGGCACACAAGTGGCGTCCAGTATTCCACTGAAATATCCACCACTGCCGTAAATCGAACCCGGTCCCTCGGGATGGGAGGCCAGTACATGAGCCACCACACCAACCCGATCCCCACGACACTTACACAGCGAAGATATCACAGGGGTACAAAATAAAAGAAGGAATAACCCAACTATAGTCAAAATTACATCACGAGTTGACCAATCAGGTGATTGAAAATTCCTCCCAGCAGGTTTACAATGAACAGTAATTTCGAACTGCGTCCAGCTAGAACAACCTCACCACCATTTCATTGAGGGATAAGACCTCGATCTCAAAGTATCGACTGTATAAAACATGGAACGGGCAGTCGATGGGATCTCGTGGGGACGAAAGGAAGATTGATCATGATGTTCCATCTTCCGCCCCCTTCGATACCCTCCCGGGCATCATTACGACGAAATGCGGTCCGGCAATAATCAGCACTAATGGGTGGAATAGGGGACGCCAATTTATGCTCTTAATCTTCCTACGCCCAAATCGCTCCAATTTTAAAGTCTTTATTGCAAGAACCGCCGGTCACGGAGAGGGTGGCCCACGGCCGAGACGGCAATTCGAAGGGCCCTGTTGCCAGTTGAGGGGGAGGGAGGCTAGAACACGCACCGTCACGTCGTTTTTCTCATGCACAGCCATCCCAAAGGGGTGGACCCAGCGAAACAAGGTCGCTGGCTCATCAGCCGAATCCTCCGGCGTTTACTTTTTTTTCGATGAGGCATACTGAAATGAAAATTCCCTTGTAAGACCTCATTTGGAATACGTTGCCAGTGTATGGGATCCCTACGAAATCGGTCTAAATAACGAAATTGAGCGTGTGCAGCGAAGATCGGCAAGATTTGTAAAGGGACGGTACGATAACCTTATTAGCGTAACCAGTCTATTAAATTAATTAAATTGGGAATCATTGTCAGATCGCAGGTTGAAATTTAGACTTAATCTCTTAAACAAATTCCAAGGCAATATTTTCAGTGTTGATGTTAAAAATATTTTGCGGATCCCAACTTACCATGGTAGACTGGACCATAATCACAAAATTAGAGAAATTGATTGCCGAACTGACAGATTTAAAATGTCCTTTTTTCCTCGTACTATTAGGGATATGAATAACGGTAAATATATCCAGTACGAGTGTAGCAGTTGAGGTTCAGGTTATGAGGCATCTCTCGAACTGAAATCTTTCTGGATCGGAGACTTGGATCTTTTCATCTACATCTACTTCTACTTAATACCCTGCAAGTCACCATAAAAGTGTGTGGCAGGGGGTGAACTCTTACCAAACATGCACTACATATCATGCATATAAAAGGATTAGTACTTGTATAGGTACTGTTCAAAACTGCGCTATTTAAATAACATTGGTAGCTGCATGTTGGTGTAAGGACTTAAAGCTAACCGAACTAACAGCATGTTTTTGCATGTATGCTTTGCTATTTTTATTTAAATAGCGCAGTTATTTCACTCCTGAGCGTGGTCGGCAAATTGTTCGAAAAGCTCCTGCTCGAACATATCCGACGCATCACCGACGGATTGAACATCCTTCCGGAGCACCAATTTGGCTTCCGCGAGGAACATGCGACGACCCATCAGGTGGCCCGTCTGCTCGACTTCGTCGCCTCAGGGAAAAACTGGAAATACACGACGGTCGGCGCCTTCTTCGACATTAGTAAGGCGTTCGACCGCGTGTGGCACCAGGGACTCCATCACAAACTGCGCTGTTTTGGCTTCCCGGAATGGATTCTGAAGATCATTGCATCATGGCTGCAACACAGAAGCTTCGTTGTTGCATGGCATCATGCAACCTCAACGAAACGAGACATCAAAGCCGGAGTGCCGCAAGGAAGCGTCCTATCACCGACGCTGTTCAACGTATTCACAGCGGACATGCCAGCGGACTTCGGCAGCAATGTCATTTCTGCATTATACGCGGATGACATGGCGCTCCTAGCAAGATCGGCACAACCATACCTGGCAGCAACATATCTCCAGCGAGCGACGGACCGGCTCATGCATTGGTATGAGACGTGGCGATTTTCCGTCAATCACCAAAAAACGCAGGCCATCTGCTTTACCTTTCACCGCACGGAGCCTGGCGAAATCCTCGCCGGCGTCGAGGAGATACAATGGAGCGACACCATCAACTACCTAGGAGTCCTCATCGATAAGCGCCTCAGCATGGCGCCCCACGTCAAAAGAGCAGTGTCAACGGCAAAGAGGCGCCGCATGGAGCTTTGCTCGCTGCTGGGAGAAAACCAAATGGCCACCGCAACGAGACTTCGCCTTTGGAAAGCCGCGGTGCGACCGCTGCTGACCTACGCGGCGCCAGCGTGGAGCGGCTTCATCGGGAAGCAATCACAACACCACCTTGCAGTCGAAGACAGAAAATGTCAGAGACAAATTCTCCATATGAGGCCTAGCAACGACATCCTCCCGATGTTAACGAAAACGCCGCCGATCATGGACCATCTTAGAACCCTCGCCACGCATTTCTACGAAAAAGCTGCGGCATCTAGCTTCCCCGCGCTTCAACACGTTGGGAAGGCGACTGCATCGTCGTGGGACCGTCACCCGCGGCCAAAAGCCAGCACCGGAGACGTTGCAGACCAACCGCCTGCAAAACGAAAGCGCTAGCAACACATCATCAAATCACCGAAATGTGTTGGCCCTGAAAAGGACCTTCGACGCACCAACACAGGAGCGTCAAATTTTGCGGGGCAAAGGCCCCAGTTATAAGCTTCGCACCGATTGATAGCATCCGCCTGAAGAGCACCAGGCTAGCAAGGAGGAGCTGACCAGGCAAACATACCGCGATCGCGCGGTTTTCACCACGGTCTTTATGGTGACTTGCAGGGTATTAAGTAGAAGTAGATGTAGATGAAAAGATCCAAGTCTCCGATCCAGAAAGATTTCAGTTCGAGAGATGCCTCATAACCTGAACCTCAACTGCAAGCCGTATTACCTCTTATTTACCGAGAGAAACCACATTAACATAGCATAGCAACGGGTACAGCTGTGAGGCATCCCGCGGGCGAGAATTAAATAGAACAGTGTGCTCCTGGGATTACAACACGAGGAAATTTGAAAAAAGACTCGGGATAAGAGGATGGAAGACTTTCCATCAAGAATTACAAGAACTCCAATCGATTCAACGCGGGTTAACGTACATTAATTGGACCGAAAAAATTATATTTAGGTCTTAATTTTCTCACGAGAGTATTCAGAGTGAAACGAATCGCTAAGAGGTATATTCCATCACGATCCTAGAGGAGATAGACCATTGAGAATTAATTTAAAAATACTTCAGGAGAAATCAAGAGATATGTCCGGAGAGCCCATTTAAATAATTAGCTTTCCAGAGAATATTTAGAGGAATATAAGATATTAATATATTTTGAACAGATATAAAGAAGGAGTCACTGAGAATACACAAGGAAGAAAATATCTGGACAAGATACATAGGGTAGATGGAAATTGAGGAATTAGGTTTCATAAGTGTTACAATTTCCACTTTTATATTTGAGCCTTATTTTCAGTACGGGATACTGCAGTCGAAACAATGGCCGAAGAGGATTCACATAGTTCGGTGTCCATTTCAAGTTCAAGGGAACTTGATATGAATTCAAAAAACATTTGATAAGACGTAGTAATATGTAGTAGGTAGTAGCGAAAATAACTTATGTTCATTGGATGAATAAAAAGGTTTTCAACGTTTTGGCTAGGTCAAAAATATGTACTAAATACCTATGTGTGCTCAGTCACATTATAAAGATAGAATATGAGAGAGAATTATAGTAAAACGGAGAACATTAATACCTCATTCCTTCTATATATAATGATTGGCAATAATAGATAACTTCAAACTTCCAGAATTAGGATAGCTAATTGTGAGGAGGATAATAATTATAGAGGATAATAGGTTTATTTCATGTCTGCATGTAACCCAAAATGTTAAACGCTTGTGCTAAACTTTATTACCACAGCTAATTGTATATTTTGAATCATAATCATCAGTCTACAACCCTGAGATTGGGAGACGCAGATCTCCACTCAATTCTTTAATCCGCTAATCTCTTCATAAACGAAAAACTGTGGAAAAGTGCTCGACGTTTTTCATATATGGATACCTTCCACTACATCAAGTCTGGATCTGTTGATAGTAATTTCTTCATGTTCACAAAATTCTTCTCTTTCACATCCTTCATCACTTCTATATATCGCATACGAGACCTTCCTTTGCCATTCTTCCACTCCACTACATATGGATTAACCTCTAAATTATAAACTTCCTTATGCATTATTATTTATTTTTTGCATTATTTTTCTCATTATCACTTATACCTAAAGTGGGAACTCAAATGAACTAAAATGTGAATTAGTGTCGGACCGTAGGTTGAAATTCAGACTTAATCTCTAAAACAAATTCCAAGATAATATTTACACTAATGGCGTTGAAAGTATTTTGCGAACCCCAACCTACTATGGTAGAATACCTGGATCTAAGAATCTTTACTATGGTACACTGGGCCACAATCATAAAATTAGAGAAACTGATTGCCACACCGACATATTCAAAATTTCCTTCTTCCCTAGTACAAATAATGATATAGATAGCTGTAAATATATCCAATGGTATTAATACAAGTGTATCTACGGATAGTACGGGTAGTGAGGGGCATGATGATATAAGGAATTTAAGATAATCCAACTAGCAGCGTGTTTTTGCATGCTTGCTTTGCTATTTTAATATATTTTTTTAAATTGTGACGTGTAGACTAGAATATAATTACGAATCATTTTTATGCATGATATATAATTCATATTTGGCGTCAATTCACCCCTTGCCACACACCTTTAAGGCAGCTTGCAGGGTATTATATAGATGTATGTGTATAAAATATTTATCGGTCTGGTATTTCAAAAAATAAATTAATTATTAATTCTGAATGCATGCGGACGTTAACCCGAGTTACATGAGCGGTTATACGTGATTGAATAACATTGTCGTCCACTTCCAGTAATGCTAATGGCGAGGAAAAAAATTAATAGAAAACTTTTGACACGCTTGTTACCGAATCCCTCTAGCACACGCCGTTGGGAAAAAGATTTGACCAAAAGAAATGACCCTTCATGAGGAACGTGCGGGGCAACTTTCATTCCGAGTATGACCTCACTGGCAAATCCCATCGAACGCCAACGGCCTGCGTTTCATTTCCCTCGATTTATCTCGAAGCGATTCCCGCGGACTCATTTCTTTTTTTTCATTCCCTTCCAGTGGATAACAAAACATTGCCGCGCGCACGAGCGGGAGGAGCAACGAAAACCAATTCAGCGATATCCATTTCTCGGAAGGGACAAATGCGCGAAAGTTTTTTTTTTAAAGGAGTTGGAGATGAAATCCTGGGTCGGGAAATAAAAAAAGAGAACTGCGGAAGGCGAAACATAATTCTGTAGCGGAGGAAAGAGCGGCTTCTACGCGTGCGTATTGTGATGGTGGCAGAGCGAAAGGGTGCGACGCGAAGGCGTCAGGGGGAGCCGGAGCATTCAGGGCCGGCAGCGCGGAAGAGTGGCCGCGGGTGAAAAGCAGTTCGACGTCCTTTTGAAAAATGATCTCTTTGTGCGGCACACGGAAGCTGAGACCTTGACTCATCTGCACAAATTTATAACTCCCGTTCCCAACGTAAAAGTTGTTGATGGGTATTTGAAAAATACTTCAACCAAAATGCGGAAGAAGAATTACAAACACGTTTCCTTTTTAATAACCAAACTTTTTCCTATTAGCTGCTAGTTCGTCGTATATTCATCAACATCTCCATAACACGCCAAATTTACACCAAACACACATGACTGTATATCATCCTTAAAAAGGATTTGTAACTTTATTCCAGTCAAATATCTGTCATCTTGTTTAAAACGTAACATAATATTCTGTCACATAAATTGCCATGCGAAAAAATTCACCTGGACCGGGAATCGAACCACGGACCTTTGTTCGGGACCCTGGACCGGGAATCGAACCCGGTTCGATTCCTGGTCCAGGTGAATTTTTTCGCATGACAATTTATGTGATTTTCACCGTCGTTCACGCGGCAGGATTGAAATATCTTACATAATATTCTGTGATTCTTAATGTACATTTAACGTTATCTTAAAACTGATCAGTTCAAAAATTACTTGAAAGATTTAGCCTAAGTTTTAACCTGCGTCCAAACAGAAATTCCAATCCTTATTCTTCTATTGAACTCTTAACACTAATACAATTATCATAACGGCCTTTAACAAATCTATCTGATCTCCTTAGAGTACTCGCGCATGGAATGAAACAATGAATAGACAACTAGAGTAGGGGAGCTAGGGAGGAGGGAGTATTAGGGTAATGCGCTGAGGAGATAGGGAGATGAAATTGCGAGGGTTTGATGCTGGAAGCAAGTCCCTATTGTTCCGGAGGGCTAAGCGGAGGAGGGGGAGGTCAATGATTCAGAGTCATGGAGCGGGGGTGGAAGTGGCCATTTGGACCACCACGGACCCCCGCTGTCCCAGCTCCCGGAATCGCCTCCTACGAGAGCACGTTCCGGGAATCGAGAACAGAGAGAGAGAGAGGCCGAAGGGGTTTTAAGGGCGGGCACTCTGGAATCGCCAGTTGCCCCGACCCAAAGAGAGGCCCGCCCAGCGCACAACATGTCAGCTGTTCCCGTGCATTTTCCGGGGCCCAAATCGCCATGGAACGCTTTCACCGAGAAGTCGTCCTCTTTATCGTAACAGGAGGGCGTTTCATGATGTGAGTGCAGATGAGCGTTAAGTAAGGTCTCACTCTGCGCGTGCGTGTTGGATTATTGAATATCTATGGCGGGATCTTCCGGAAAAGAATAGCCAGATAGCTCGATAAAAACAAACGCGGCCGTTAAGCTAGAAGGAGCCCTTTTTGGTGTGTGGTTCCATTTGCATTTTTCCTATTCAAAATAACACGGCAGGTAAACAGTGGAAAGTGAGTGAACAACATGTATTATCATCATAGAATGAAGAGAGACTACATGGAATAACACGAAAGAGTATGAGTAAATAGGAGTTGCCAGCTACATTGGAGGTTTTCTAGCATATTGCGCTATTATAAATAAGCTTAAATAAACAGAACACCTCTAATAGTTAAGCTAATTGGCTAAAAAGAGTGAACACTCCCAAAGTTAAATTTTGAAGGACACAGAAAACGGATTTTTTAGATTTGAACTCAGCAAGTTATAGAGAGAAGCCTGTATAAAACACTAGCATTGCAAGACGTTGCTGGATACGGGTAGGATTTCCTCTACAAAGAAGGGAGAAAGGGTGGAGAGAAACCCAGCGTAGGCTTTAGCCAACTCTTAAAGGAATGTTTCTATATATCCACGTACACAAAATACGACTAAGTGGCTTAATTGGCTAAAGCACCCGTTGTGGACTTAGTGAACCAGGATCAAATGCCTTACGAAGTGAGTTATATTCTCTCTGTGTAATGCTGCGAAAGGCGCCAATGAGTCTTAGGTTTAAAATTCTGTTAAAACAGGCAAACATACTATTTTTCCAGGTGAATGTTATTTACTACTGGAATTAAATGTACCGATTGAAACTGTATTGTATAATACGCTTTAAATTCTTCTTGGCATTCGTGGTTGTGGCTAAAATGATACTCAGAAGATAAGACTAAGGAGATATGAAATGTGCGTATTTCAATTTATTCTGCATGTTAATTGACAAAATAGTTCATCAGTACATAAAGAAAAATCAGCTTGATTACATGTTATTTAGTTTTCACAAACCTATGTTTAGTAATATTGTTTAAATATTCTGAAAGATTATGGCAGAAATATAGATATTTTATAGCATGGAAAGCTATCATGATCTGATTCTGACTGACTGATAGCTGAAGAAGACTATTATTCTAAAAGGAATAATAAACTGCTAGCGTTATTTTAGAATTTTCATTTTTTCGGGTGAAAGATCACACATGATCATAATGACGAGCCCCGCAGCCGTGACTACTTGCTTATAAGCGACGCTGTCGTAATTCAATGATACAGAAACTTCCCAGGGAAAAGAGACTTCATGCTTCGATGGTAACAAGAAAGACGTGATGGCTTCCTGCTCAATCTCAGAACACTCTGCAAACTTGAAGGCAATGAGAAGTAGGTTATAATCCACATCTATATGTAAGCGACAGCCTGCAAGCCACCGCGAGGGTGAGTGGCAGGGGGTTAAGATCACAAAAAATGCACTATTAACATGCAACTAGGGTACTACATGGAAGCATGCTAATAACTCCAATTCCAACATTACTGAACGCCCTTGTTTCCCCATGACAAGATGAGGGCGTAGAAAAATGCGATTCTGAAAAGTCTTTTGCCTTGCTCAGGGGATAACCAAGAGGGACGCCGTTGACCACCGATGCTAACGTATACAGTCGCTACGATATGGAAATCCAAGACCATGTACTGTTTCTGCATCTTAACATGCGAGAAATTCATATCAGGTATCCGCAAAAATGATGATTAAGTCTCTTTTGAGACAAGGATGCAGTTCTTCGCCATCAATTCACTTCTTTTCACACAGAGTTACACGCTCAAGTAAGGCGGAAGCTACCCCTTGTTAACGAACAGCTCGCAATTCAAGGAGACAACACTCCCGCATGTTTTGTAAAGTGCAATTACCTATATCAGCAGCAATTTCCTCTTTGGTAACATAAATCGCTACACCTGCACGAGGAAAAACTATCAACTTCCTTTGGCTCTGCATTGCATCGTACAAATACCTATCACGTCAATAAAATGCTTTCCTATGGGAGTCTAAATACTTTGGTGCTGTTTAAATTTTACTTGTAATAGTAGTGCTATTCCACACGTCGTGTTCATTTCGCCAAGACTCAAGTGGTAGAATGGGAGGCAGGGTAAACGTGTAGTCGGATGAAAGCTGGGAAAGAAGGAATATTTTTTACTTAAAATACGGCATATTAGGCTTCACCAACTTATACGTCTTTCTTCCGTGACTTCTATGTCTACTGTATCTACATAATACCCTGCAAGCCACATTTAAAGTGTGTGGCAGGGGTGAATTTTCACCAAACATGCACTACATATCATGCATAAAAAGGATTGGTAATAATATCCTAGTCTAAACTTCACTTTTTAAAAAAGATAAAATGGCAAAGCAAGCATGCAAAAACACGCTGTTAGTGCTTGTATCAATATGCAGCTACATATGCTAGCCATAGGTGCACTCGTATTGGACATAGGTATTATGATATTTAACACTATTCATATCCATAACTGTACGAGGAAAAAGGACATTTTAAATCTGTCTTTGAGTCTTAAAGGTTTCATCAGAATTCTCATTTCTTCCACTCAGCCCAGGCCATCTTCTCATGCCACTTTCCCCACCCCTTTTATGAACCTTCACCATTCTTCAGTAACAAACAATTTCAAATGCTTTCAGTCTTGACTTCCAACTAAGCCTCACTGCCATGAGGAAGCCCATTCCAGGCGTAAGAGAAACTAAGTGATGTGTACTAATTAAAATCGTTCGTTCATCCTTTTCATACCAAAATCTAATACTTTCCATTATCAACCACTCAAGTTACAAGGGGATCGGGTTGGTATGGTGGCTAGAGAACTGGCCCCCCATCCAAAGGGCACGAGTTCGAAATCAGCACTGATTTATCATTGCTATACCGGTCCCTACTTCATATACGTCTACATAATACCCTGCAAGCCACCATAAAAATGTGTGGCAGGGGGTGAATTCACATCAAGTGCATTGTGAAAAACATTCGAGTTCTTTACTCCGTCCGTTGGAAGGGACGTTAAGCCGTGGACCCCTTGGCTCATTTCCTTAAGAGCAGGCGAATGCCGACGCCAGGTTTCTCTCCACCATTCTTCAGTTATATGGAAATTCTTACCTTTACCCAGCTACCCTCTCTGACGCAAATGGGTAAACACATACGTGAAGCTCAAGCTAATCAAAACTGGGATTCATGAAAAGAGCACTGGGTAAATGTGACGATCATGTACGCTAGCGTATGGGATCCATATGCCTAAATATTGGACTTCAACGTGTGCAGCGAAGATCAGCAAGATTTTTAAAGGTACGGTATGATAACAATATTTGACGTAACTAGTGTATTATATGACCTTACATAGGAATCATTATCAGACCGTGTGTAGAAACTTAGACTTAACCTCTTAACCAAATTCTAAGAAAATATTTTCACCGATGACGTTAAAAATATTTTGCGAACTCCAACTTACTATGGTAGACAGGACAATAATTAAAAAAAACAGAGACATTGATTGCCGAACCGAGAGATTCAAAATTCTCTTCTTTCCTCGAGCAATTAGGGATACGAAAAGAAAATACATCTCATCTACATCTACACGATACCCTGCAAGCCACCGCGAGGGTGTGTGGTAGGGGGGATCCAATAGTATAAATACAAGTGTATCAATAGATATCAATGATACACTTGTATTTATAGGACTTGCATAGATAAAGGACTTTACGCTAACCCAACTAACAACACGTCTTTGCATGCTTAGTCTACTATGTATATGAACTGTGAAGTTAAAATTAGATTACCATTACTAATCCTTTTTATGTAAGATATGTAATACATGTTTGATGTGAATTTACCCCCTGCCACACGACTTTACGGTTTGCAGAATAGTATGTAGATGTAGATGAAATGGCCCCAGTTGTCAGTCACCTCCCTCAAATAACTACAACTCCAATCAAGTTGCAACGAAAACATCCCACAGCGCAACGAGCACGGCTAACCCCAAGTCCGTCAAAATACCCAAGCGTGAATATCAAACTCACCGTGGGGCCGCGGTACGTGATCATGTCGACGGAAATGAGCCTGATGGCAAAAAATGCTCGCGGGGCAACAACAATACGCGGCCGATCCACGGCGGCCCTGAACGGCAACACTGCCTACTCCATCATCTCCTGACGTCCTCCTCCCACCCGTCACTCCCCCGCCCTCCCACCTCCACCCCTCGCAAAAACACTCCCCCTCTCACGGTTCGGGTTGCTGTGAGCTCGAGCAGAAATATGTATGCCGGTCGCGACGGAGGAGTGTGCCGAAACAGCGAATGAGTCACCCCGCCCGGCAACAGCCTCCCGCGGTCGCGGAAAACCTCTTTTCTCCTCCGTCCCACCGCCGACTACCCTCCCTCGTGCACCCACCCCTCGTCCCTTTTTTCCGACACGAATAGGTAGGGGAGGAGGAGGGTGGATAGGGAGAGTGGCACGCCTGTCTCCTCCACCTCTCCTCTCTTTTTCCCCTTTTTTATTCCGTCCGCCCCATCCCACCTCTCCACGTGAGAAACCTCCCCCTTCTCTCTCCCCCTCAGAGTGACTCCCCCGCCCTCCCGCGGTGACTTCACCAAACCGTGACGCGGCCGCGAAAATCACGGCCTCCCTCACCCAGGAAGTGGGTGAACCTCTTCCCAGCTGGCTGGCTCATTGGGATCGGTCACTGGTATCTCGATAGGGCTTCACTCGTTTTCCGACAGCGACGTAATGACTAAGGGATTAACTTTCGGGCATGTAATAAACACTACATCACGCCAATACCAAGAAAAGTCATTTGTCCTAAGATTTTTTGTTTCCAAGAGCGGAGTCAAGTAAGCGTACGTAGGGAAATTACCTCACCAATCCACTCTCAACCCATAAGAATACCTGGAGTAAGAAACCTCTCCCTCGTAGCTTATATTCTATTCTCACTTCGCAATAGCATAGCTCCGATTTTCCTCAATTAAAATGTTGGCTTACATAACCTCATTGTACTCACAAGAACGGTTAAGAAGAAAGAAAGAGTTTAAAATAAAAATCCTGCAAAAGATACAACATAAACTAAAATCTTAGTTTATCGACAGGTTTTTGAGAAGCTCAGTGGTCAGTCTTGAGCTGCGGCTACCTCAACAAAATATCCTGAAAGCTACCACAAGAGTGTGTATCAACACCAGGAATGCATAAACGCCAAGGAAACTAACATTTTGCAATAAATACTCTCCGAGTTCTATTTTTTATCTAAAATCTCTGAAAAAAACCATATTGACCAAACGAATAAAGTAAAATCACGTTCAATAAATCTGCATGTGAATAGATCTCTGCGGGATACCATCCGGAGGTATCGATATTGCATTCGGATACATAAAGAGTCCTCCCGTGCAGTGGGATACCACAAACCACATGTAGCACAGGAAACGGGGCTAACGTGTGAACTTTACGCGCTGCTGCGTTTAGTACCTACTCCGTGTCCTCTAACATCACCAACCGCGCAGACCTTCGAGTTGAAACCGCGGTGGTTTTGGTGGTTGGTTTCGGTGGTTTCCTTTATAGTAATGAGAAATTTGAAAATAAATGAAACACACCAAACTTAATTGCTTTGATTATTGCCGCACAAAGCTTCTATTACAAAATGACAGAGAAAGAACTGATAATATTCTATAAGTACAGGGTTCTTTCAGTTAAATCAATCTCCGGAAATGGCCGTGTAAAAACTATTCTAGCCCCACTATAGAGGCTGCGGAGTGGGTTCTCGTTTCTAAGGAACCTTTTTTGTGGCTCTCGCATTTGGTCGTGTATGACGCAAACGCGAATGAAACTATGGGTTACAATAAAAAAATGCCTTCCATTTGCTTCTTGTCAACGTTACCTTCCAATAAAACTGATTTTGATCGAACGATGGTCAATGAAAGCCAACTTCACGTGCGTATAATGCATATTGGAAGCAGAGCAAAAATTATTCAGCCTGATAATCATCTTGTTGCGTTCGTGGGAAAACGATCACCCTTTTTACGTGAAAAATTGCAAGTTATTAATTTTGCGAACTTCAATTTTACATTTAGTTTCCCTTTACTACCGTGAGAGGCCCCACACACATAATGCCCTCAATAATCCCCTCCTCCTCCTCCTCGTTTATTCATCGGTCGCTAAACGCTGAGCGTCTACGACATAAGACGACTGAAAGCCGGTACCCGTCACGAGAACCCTTCCGCACTTTTCCCGTGTCATTTGCCACACTTAATCAATGGATGTAATCAAGGCTTCACAAAATTAACACATTAATGATGGGAAACGTTCCTTTCCTTGAATAATACGGCTTTCAGAAAGATTCGATTCCATTTCGCTGCGGATGTCAAAATTTACAATGAAGAATGGGATGTACTTTTTCGAACCTAAGTCAAGAGGGGAACGTAGAGTATATCTACATCTACGTAATTCCCTGCGAGCAACCACGACGGTGTGTGGCAGGAGGGAAAATAACCATGCATTCACTACTGACTGGCAAATAAGAGCTACAATGATACTACTACATGAAAAAAAGTTAGGTATATGAGTCACGAGCAACTAGATGAGTCTGTCTTCAAAGTTACGAAGGGATTACTTGTTAGAAAGATTTTCTCTAAATGTATCTATGAGTATTTCACTCACATTAATAGATTAGTAATATTAAAAAACGCTCCATACACTACAGACTACTCCAGCAAATTTTACCCACCTTTCTATTTGCTATGCCACCTATTGTGTTCTCTTATAGTACGCGGAAAAAAACCTTTTCAAATATATCGTTAGGACAATCTATCTCTCTAATCTTGTTTATCTGACCAAACCTAGCATAATACGCCAGGGCTCTTAATCTATATCTAGCACATCGGTGAATAAACCAGCTTCCAATTTACTTAAAAGGTTTACACTAATTTTTGATCTTCGTTCAGATAGTCATTCCCATCCCACTTCTATTAAACTCGTAACATTAATTTAATTATCATAAAGGCCTTTAACAAATTTATCTATTATCCTTTGCACACTCTCAAAATACTTTGTCATACGAACCCCCATCATCCACCTCCTGACACACACAGTTGCAGCCCGATTGATCCCGTCGTTCTCTCACCTCTTGTTTCATTAAGGGTAGGCAGTAATGAATCGCTCTAAGAATTAGCTGTCTTTACCCTCCTGCGGAATTAATTCTACCTAACAATAAAAGGGTTACCGGAAATATAAAACTCTCAAGACTCAAGTTTTTTTCCCAGTGCATGTCCGCAACCCTATTCCAGGGATGTTCCCGCCTGTGTTCACCATGCGTGTTCAACTCGATTCACAATTCAACGCTCATCGCTGCACATTTCGCTGTCAAGAGAAGAGTTTCAAATTTTTTCCTCCATTTCCGCAACATGTTTGAGTTCATCCCAGCCACATCTACACGAGAGCCACCGCGAGGGTGTGTGGCAGGGGGTGAAGATCACCAAGCATGCACTACTAACATGCAAACAAGCAACTATAGGGTCTCATGCAACTAGATTGTTAGTATCTATAGTACCTATTTAAGGGGTTAATACATGCATCATGAACTACAAAATACTCTAAAATATTTCCCCTACCTATCCCTTAGCTATGCTGCCTATTCTGTTCTCTTATAGTACGGGGGAAAATGCCATTTCGAATCTATCAGTACGGCAATCTATCTCTCTAATCTTATTTATCTTGTCGAATCTAGCATAATACGCTGGTGTTTTTAATATGTGGCTAACATCTTCAGTAAAGCTATCCGATTGAAATTTCTCTAAAATCAAAGTCCGAAGCATTGACATGGTGGAAGGTTGTCATGATGTCTATTAATGAGTACTCTTAGTCACTTCCACAGAATTTTATTTCACAAACGACCGGTTTCGGCAGTTACGCCATCTTCAGGTCTCTCACTTCTCTATAGATTAAATCTGTACTTTAACCTACGCTTTGATAATGATTCCCACCCTAATTCTTTTATTAATTCTGAAAATCTACTCAACCTATCGTAACACCTTTTAACGAACCTAGCTGCTCTACGCTGCACACTGTCTAGTTCTCTGATCAAACCTAATTCATTAGGATCCTATACACTGGCTGCATACTCAAGGTGGGAGTTGTGCGACGAGTACTCCGCACCGACGAATTTCCTGAGAGTCTAAAACCCTAACGGAAGGAGACTAGCATCTGCAACGCCGAAAACACTTAGCGACCACTGTCACCACTAATTCATGTTCACGGGACGGAGCCAAGGGACTATGGGCAGAGCATCGTAGACTTGACGGGTGAACGTGTTTATGCAACGGATTGAGTGGAGAGGGTAAGACAACTCCGGGTGTACCAGCGCAAACACTGTGGCCTGCAACCCATCAGACCATGCGTCTCCGCGTCCCGTTAAAAACCGTCGAAGCTCACCCCCTCGCCAGCCACCTAGTATATCCCGGCAATGCATTGTTCCACGCCACCCAGCCCTCCCCCGCTAGCTCTAGGCAATCCGTGGGAACCTATCATGTCCTGGGGGTGGGCAGAAAGGGAGGAGGAGATGAGTAGGGGTCTAGATGAAAGGGGAGGAGGGTGGGACAAAATCCGCTCGCCACCCCTCCCCCCTGACAACCTTCCCCTTCCCATCAACCCCCGCACACGTTCCCACCGAAAGCGTGTCATCGCTTGGACGCAGTCAGTTTAAGACCTTTTCACGAGCAAGGAGGACGGATGGACTCGACAACAGCGGGGAGGTGGATGAGACCGTACGTCGACCAATCGCGTGTGGCTGGCGGTGGGGAGGGAGAGCAGAGAGGGGATGCAATATCGACCCCTGGAATTGAGAGGCGCGGGAGGACTCATCCTAATACTTCTTCCCCCTTCGTCCCCCCCAGGATCCCCTTCCCCATCCCCCCCCCTGCCAAGCCCCCGACCGCCGCTCGCCCCAACACCAACGCTGGTGCAAGGGCCCACGCACCTCATCCTGAATGAATGGTGCGGAGGGTACTCTGCCATCAGTCAACGACGTCCCCCTCACCTCCACTGCGATGCCTCTGGCCGCCCACACGACATCCAAACACGGGGGCCCGCGCGTTAAAATCGGCACGCAAGCTCCACGAATTGTGTAGCACGCCTTTCGTCGCTACATTGCACTTGCAAATACATGACATTAAAATTTTGTATTTCATTTAAGGATTTGCCTGCATAAAATACTAAAATGTTCGTCTGTGGTAAGTTCTCATGTGTTGCTCTGCATTTTGCATACGCGGCATAGCAAAGGGATATCATCATCATTATTGGTCAACAATCCTAAGATTGGTTTGACGCAGGTTTCCACTCGATTCTTCTTTCGGCCAACCTTTTCATTGTGACGTAATTCCTCTCTTGTAAAGAGAACTTATTTCAGAGCGAAATGTAGAAAGTATTTGGTGTTCCGTTAAAAGTAAAAGTAGTAACGCAAAAAAGATATATGTAGGTGCATATTACAGGCCACCGGACGCAGACGTCAATTCTATAATAGAGCTAGAGTCAGAGATACGTACATTACTTTCTGGGAAGAATGATAGAGGAAAAATAGTAGGCGGAGATTTCAATCTCCCCTCGATAGACTGGAATACGTGTAGTTTTATAACAGGAGGTAAGGATAAGGAACTCTGCAAATCACTGTTGAACACCTTCACGACACATTCTTTACAACAGCTAGTAACAGAGCCGACCAGGGGAAACAACATTCTAGACTTATTAGCAACAAATATACCCGAGAGAGTTCTAAATACAGTTACAGACACAGGAATTAGTGACCATAAAATAGTGCATGCGAAATTTATTGTAGGCGTTGAAAGACATTATAAACCAAGGAGGAGGGTATACTTATTTGGCAAGGCAAATTACGACGGTATGAAAGAGGAATTAAGGGAAGCGTTTAATGTATTCAGCGAACAAAGCAAAGGATTAAATACAGAGGATTCGTGGAGAGAATTTCTTGAGGTCACCCGTAACGCTGTTCATAAATACATACCAAGTAAATATATTAGTGATAATACAGAGCCAAGGTGGTATAACGCGGAGGTTAGGAAATCACTAAAGCGAGAAAGGGTATGCCACGCTAAGATGAAAAATGCCAGACGGGGTCTATCGGTAGAGGAAAAAAAATGAGCTAGTTCAAAACTATAAAAAATCGAGAGCATTAGCAAGGAAATCATGTCGGCAAGCGTTATCACATTTCAAGAGCAAGATGATAGGAGAATATTTAGAAAGCAATCCTAAAGCGTTTTGGTCATATGTGAGAGAGCTTCAGGGAAATAAGTCCACAGTGCACACACTTAAAAACGATAAAGGGTTCAGAGTCACCAGCAGTGAAGAAAAAGCCAATACTTTAAACACCTTCTTCCAAAGTGTATTCAACTCATCGTCACAAAACGCAGTGGAACCACCGCCGAACACTTTCAGTGAGCAAATGCCCGAAATAAACATTTCATGTCGCGGAATAGAGCAGCAGTTAAAAAGCATAAGTAAAAACAAATCACCAGGTCCCGATCAAATTCCTTCCAGAGTATATAAAACATTAGCTTCTGAAATAGCCCCCTATCTAGAAATAATATTCAATAAAACACTAAAGAACCACACAGTACCCAAGGATTGGAAAGTAGCTAACATTACACCTATATTTAAAAGCGGTGATAGGGAAGAACCTAGTAACTACAGACCCATTTCACTCACGTCAATCTCTTGTAAGATATTTGAGCACATAGTAGTCAGTTCGATCATTCGTTCCGGAAAGGTAGATCTTGCGAGACACAATTAGCTTTATTCGTACACGATATTTTAGTCCACGGCGAAAGCAGTACTGAAGTTGATGCGATATTTTTAGATTTTAAAAAGGCTTTCGATAAAGTTCCTCATGACAAATTAATCTTGAAGTTAGAGAGTTTTGGTATAAATAAAGACGTTGTATGTTGGGTAAAAGAATTCTTAAGTGGGCGAGAGCAGAGGGTTGTCATAGATGGTATCATGTCGGACACAATCGAAGTCACATCGGGAGTTCCCCAGGGTAGCGTAGTAGGTCCGCTTCTATTTCTTTTATACATAAACGATTTGGGTACCGTACTTAGTAGTAACCTTAGACTTTTTGCAGACGATGCGGTGGTGTACAGGGGTATATCAAACGAAGAGGACACGAAATCACTTAGCAAGGATTTAGATTCAAATCCCTGACCGAACACGTCGTACCGATGGACTGGAAAGCAGCCGATGTAACACCCATTTTTAAAAGTGGCGATAGGGAGCAGCCATCTAACTACAGACCTATATCCCTCACATCCATTTCATGCAAGGTCCTAGAACATATAATTGTCAGTTCAGTCATGGGACACCTAGATAGCCAGAATTTATTGTCCAATGTCCAGCATGGCTTCCGAAAGAGCAGATCGTGTGAAACTCAACTTGCTCTCTTTTCCCACGATATTTTAGTTTCTGGCGAAAATAATATTCCAGTGGATGCTATATTTCTCGACTTCAAGAAGGCTTTTGACAAGGTTTCTCACAGCAAACTAATTTTGAAGTTAAAATCTTATAGATTAGACAGTAACATTATATCATGGATTAATGATTTTCTGCATGATCGGGTTCAAAGGGTTGTTTTGGACGGTGTTTCCTCACCGGCAATTAAAGTCACTTCGGGTGTCCCACAAGGTAGTGTGATAGGTCCACTCCTATTCCTTTTGTATATTAATGATATCCAAAAGGTGGTAAAAAGTAAGCTTCGTCTATTTGCCGATGACGCAGTAGTGTACACGGAAATTCTATGCCCGAATGATAAAGAATATTTAAATATTGACCTACAAGCAATTGAAACTTGGTGTGATACATGGCAGTTAGAATTAAACTTTAAGAAATGTCTTGTAATGAATTTTTGGAAAAAGAATCGCTCTCCCCCTAGCACTTACAAAATAAGTAATAATGAATTAACAAACGTGGAATCCATTAAATATCTTGGAATAAGACTGACAAATGATCTTTCCTGGGGTAAACACATTCGTGAAATAATGGGTCAAGCGAATCGCAAACTGGGTTTCATTAAAAGAGTATTGGGTAAATGTGACGATCATGTACGAGAAATCAGCTACTTCTCCCTTGTTAGACCTCATTTGGAATATGCTGCCAGTGTATGGGATCCCTTCGAAATCGGTCTAAGTAATGAACTTGAACGTGTGCAGCGAAGATCGGCAAGATTTGTAAAGGGACGATACGATAATTATATTAGCGTAACCAGTCTATTAAATGAATTGAAATGGGAATCAATGTCAGATCGCAGGTTGAAATTTAGACTTAATCTCTTCCACAAATTCCAAGGCAATATTTTCAGTGATGATGTTAAAAATATTTTACGAACCCCAACTTACTATGGCAGACTGGACCATAATCATAAAGTTAGAGAAATTGATTGCCGAACTGACCGATTCAAAATGTCCTTTTTCCCTCGCACAATAAGAGATACGAATAACGGTAAATATGTCCTATCGGAGAGTAGCAATGAATAGCATTGGTAGCTGCATGTTGGTATGAGTACTTAAAGCTAACCCTACTAACAGAATGTTTTTGCATGTTTGCTTTGCAATTTCTATCTTTTTTAAATAGTGTAGTTCTGACTACTATATTAATACTATTCCTTTTTTATGCATGATATGTAGTGCATGTTTGGTTAGCAATCACCCCCTGCCACACACCCTTGTGGTGGCTTGCAGGGTATTATGTAGATGTAGATGTAGATGCAATTCAAGAGTGGTGCGACAAATGGCAGTTAGAACTCAACCTTAAAAAGTGTGTAGCTATCAATTTTTGGAGGAGCAATAATTCGATAGAGCGATCCTATAGAATTAATAACACGAAGATCGAAAACGTTGAAACCGTAAGATATTTAGGTGTAACAATCACTTAAGATTTATCGTGGGGAAGACACATAAGGGAAATATGCGGCCGAGCGAAAAGAAAGCTAGGATTTATAAAAAGAGTACTTGGGAAATGTGATGAGAAGACAAAAGAGCGATGCTACTTTTCACTAGTTAGGCCCATGGGCGTAGCCAGGGAATTTGGCTGGGGGGGGCCATGGGACCACCTCTGGGGGGTACCCCCACTTCAAGAGAGGGGTGTTTCTCCCGCGGAAATGTTTTTAATTTAACTTTCTCAGAACTGAAATTAAGCCAAATTGGTGATCAAATTTTTGTAAATTACTGAACGGGATTGTTGTAGACTAGAAAATGATCACACCTAGTTGGAAAATAAAATAGCTTTTATTTTCAACGAGGATTCACACATTTTCAGAGGGATCATAGTAAACTTTGGGATGGTTATCTGCTAATAAATTAAATACAACTTCAATATTAAAGTGAAAACAAAGAAAAGAAAAAAAAATTTGGTTTAAAGGAATTTTTGTTTTTTGACAAAAATTTTCAATGATGGTAGTGATGGGAACCCTTTCTTTAACATTTTTTTTCGATTTGGAGAATGGATGGATTTGAAATTCTTGATTGGCCGGTTGTAGACCGAACCCACGACTTGATTCTTCGCATGACTGAGAAACATCTTTCACATCCACCGGAGCTGACAGGC
The DNA here is from genome assembly GCA_933228895.1 of Platycnemis pennipes. NCBI lineage: Eukaryota > Metazoa > Arthropoda > Insecta > Odonata > Platycnemididae > Platycnemis > Platycnemis pennipes. The sequence goes on along the minus strand of OW121854.1, from coordinate 116,380,180 downwards.
AGGCCGATTGCTACTTGGAGAAGTCTGTAAATATTCGGCATGATATCTTCATTTATTTCTGCTCAGACATTTTTAAGTTTGACCTCTAGTTCCTTGTTTTTTAATATTTTTTCAGTAGTGTTGCCTCGGAATTTAAGGAATGGGCATCAATATTCAAAATTTCTTTTTAATTATTAATGAAATCTTCAGCTTCAGTCAAGTTCAACTGTGTAAAGGCATCCGCTGCCTTTGCCACGGGAACGGACTCAAACCTGTGCTGAAAATGTGAAATAACGTTATCCAAAACCCTGTTGTACACCTTGATTTTCCAATAATCTCAAGTGTTGGGGTTGGTCAGATGATAGGTCGGTCAGCTAGCTTTTTCCTACGGTAGTTTTCACATAGTAATCGCCCATTTTTGCGGACGACTGCTGCCTTCTTTTCTTTGAGACAGACACAGGCTCTGGCAAATTGTCGTTATTGTTCGCAAATTCTACTTTCTCGGCCCATAAACCATCAAAATTATTTCTGCTCTCTGCGAAAGTAGTTGAAATGCTGGCAACAACTGAACTTGCTCTCCCGAGCGTCGCATCTGGGCCTTGCAAATAGTTACTCAGCACGTTGGTCACCGATAAAACTGAATGGATTACGAAAAGATTAACTACGAATTCAATTTGTGCGATAGATCTCAACAAACCGATGGCCTCCACCATACCCATCTCGTGCAGCTTTGATTTTCTCCTCAAGGGCTTCTTTGATTGCGTTGAAGTTGTTTATTACAACGTTACAATTTGTGTAACGGCAGCACCATCTTGTACTACTTAAGTTCCCCATTTCTTTCCCCGCAGAAAACGGCTCTGCAGACCCTTGCGAAATCGAAGATAACGAGTTAGCCTAGCCTTCTAGTCTGCCTAGCTTCTTTTGAATCTCTGCTGAGATGGCATGATTACCAGGTTGTGAATAGTACATATGGAGGACTTCAAGAGTATTGAAGAAAACGTAAGCTGACTGGATATCGTTTGCAGGAATAGACAACGGCCAAATTTACTTTGTGAGCTAAGCAGTGGATATAAATTGCCTGTGGGTGTAGTTCTTTCATTTTCACCTGGAGACCTGCATTCTTTCCTGACATTACGTTGGCAGCATCATATGATTGTCCAATCATTTGTATATCGTCCAAGCTGTATTTAGTTAAAAAATCTTGAATCATTTGGCTTAGAGACTCGTAACCTCTTTCTGTGGAACAATTTAAGAATCCCAGAAACCTTTCGATGGGCTCCAATCCTCTTACGTATGTCCCTCAAAACTGCTGACAACTGTTCTTCTTTGTAACATTTGGCTTCATCAACCATCAATGAATAAAACCCACACTCCCGCACTTCCTTTACAATTTCTTGAAGAGTTAGACCGGCTGCAACTTCTATTATTTCGTTCCGAACCATTGGGTTGCAGTAGTTAAGGCACTGCTCAAAATGTTTTGCAAAAAAGTCATCATACTTCGCAAAAAACTTACACAATTCAACAAAGTTTCCCCTATTCTGAGATTCAGAGCTCTCATCATGTCCTCTCAGTGGCATGCCTTGACAACTGAGATAGGAAATAATGTAAGCTACTTCTGTCAAGTAACGGTTTTTCTCTTCAATCTCTTCTTTACTCTGATTTACGACTCTCTCGTGTACAGTACCAGATGCGTTAGCTATTTGGTACCCCAGATACTTTTGATGACAATCCGAATGAGATCCTGATTTGTCGTATTTTTTTAAAGGAACTTTTAATATTTGCAAAACCACGTTTTAATAAACTTTTCGTTTTGGTCTTGCACAACCCCGGTAAAGAAAAGTCTACACACAAAGTAGTATGCTCAATCTTTTTCCACACTGTACTCCAACCACTGGTGTTTACATAGTAAGCATCGGCAAATGATCGGCTTCTGTCTCCAAATAGTGTTTTCGGGAAATTAATTTTCAGTTGTTTCGGTCCAGTTTCCAAAGTACCAAGATCCATCGGTTCAGATGCTCTTTCCTCGGTTACTTCCATTTTTTCATCTGTGGGTTTAGTTGAAGTTTCAAACGTTGATGGGGCAGAGGAGGGGAATGTGCGGTCGTCTCTGGGAGGATCATCATCTTCACGTTGATCATTTCTTGGAGGGGGAGAGAGAGTTTTCTTGAAAAATGATCGAATATATCTGAAACTTTCTTTATCTTTCACCTAAATAAAAACAAAATAGAAGGGAAAAATCACAAGATTTCGCGAAACTTAATCAACTTCACAACACTTATAGTGCATTCCGCATTTAATTGACAGTATGGGCTCTCATGGAGATTCGTTTTCCATGTTAATCTCCACAAGGGCGGAGGTGCGCTGTTGTCAAATGCAGCATTAAAATTAATATTGCACTATGCACTGTATAAAAATGTGCCATAATGCATAAAGAGACGCTTTATTTAGTGGTGACAATAGTTTTTCGACACAGTTTATAAAAATTTTTATAAAAAATATTTCCTTAAACTTCCCCTAGAAACGCGGTTCTTTTCACTTTATTTTTTTCACTCGATTGTCGGCAAACCGTTCCTCATGCTGGATTAAAACTTGTACATAAAGGTTTCTCATACTATTTTCTTCGTAACAGTGCACATGTTTTTTGTGGTTAATTGAGCTAAAAGGTTGTTATACTGATGTAAATATCTTAAGGACGAAAATTTGAATTTTTGTAAGGTAAAAAGTAGTCGCCTGCTAACTTAGTGAAAAAATCATTTCTTTATCTCAATCGTGAAGGGAGTTACAACGTTTTTATCTTAAGAAATATTATTACGGCGCCGTCGAGGCGCGATGTTTGCTCAGTCTGCAAGTGAAGACAGGAGACAATTAGTAACGGCAGCATCATATATCATATTTGAGGTGTTTTGTGACTTGACTAAATTGCTTCGAGAGGGAGGTAAAGGGACTATTCAATGAGCGTGAAAGGTGGGGAGGGGAGGAGGGCTCTTCTTGTCTCACGAAGGGGAGTATGGGAATCGAAGATGATCTTGCGTATGTTTATGTTTGCACATGAGATCATACTTGTATAACCATTTTAATTATAATCGTGTTTTTAGAACTGCAAGAATGTGTTCACTACGAGCTAGTGTGCTCCTGCTACCTCTCGGCCTGAGTCTCGGAAGTTAAAAAGAAGAGGTAAAATTTTCAGGACAACATAGCTTCGGATTCCTTGTGATGAGCGAAATACATTGTGATCATGAATTTTGACACAACTAGGCAAATATCGCAACACGGATATACAAAAGGGATTGTACCTACATCTGATTCACAACTAAATAACTCTAAGATTCACTACTGAATGCTCCACGAATTACTACGGCTTACGGCCATGGAGCTTATTCCATGCACGTCAGCGACGGACATTAGTTTTACATGGTGAAATAAAGGGCGGGAAAGACTGGCCGATAAACGTAATAGTAGAAAAATAAGGAGAATTTCCTATCCCAGTTTCTCCCTGACTGATACGAGGATTCCCTGATTTTTCCAGAAATTCGAAAGCCACAAATTCAGGTAACCTGCGCCAAACCTAGCAACTCAAGGGTAGTAAAATCAGTTTACCAGCGTTTCTCCAACCTGCGTTCATAGGACGAACTTGATACTTAAGTTACTAGCATATAGGCACGGGTTACTGGCTTTCCAACCTAGTAGTGTGAACGGGGCCAAAGGGACCGGACCGCCGCGCGCCGTGCTGTGGCTCGGCCGCAGGCGCGCGGTTGCCAGCGCTGTGTGAAGCGTGGCCACCACAATTTCGATTTGTCAAATTTTTCTGGGGGGGGCCACGAGCCTTCTGGGGGGGGCCAGGCCCCCCCAGGGACCCCCCTAGCTACGCCCATGGTTAGGCCCCACCTTGAGTATGCAGCCAGTGTATGGGATCCTAATGAATTAGGTTTGATGAGAGAACTAGACAGTGTGCAGCGTAGAGCAGCTAGGTTCGTCAAAAGGTGTTACGATAGGTTGAGTAGTGTATCAGAATTAATACAAGAATTAGGGTGGGAATCATTATCAGAGCGTAGATTAAAGTTCAGATTAAATCTATTACAGAAATTTCAATCGGATAGCTTTACTGAAGATGTTAGGCACATATTAAAAACACCAGCGTATTATGCTAGATTCGACCAGATAAATAAGATTAGAGAGATAGATTGTCGTACAGATAGATTCAAAATGTCATTTTTCCCCCGTACTATAAGAGAACAGAATAGGCAGCATAGGAAAGGGATAGGTAGAGGAAATATTTTAGAGTATTCTGTAGTGCATGATGCATGTATTAACCCCTCAAATACTATAGATACTAACAATCTAGTTGCATGAGACCCTTTAGTTGCTTGCTTGCATGTTAGCAGTGCATGCTTGGTGACCTTCACCCCCTGCCACACACCCTAGCGGTGGCTTGCAGGGTATCGTGTAGATGTAGATGTAGATGATAGGTAGGCGAAATTTTATAGAGTAGTCTGTAGCGCATAAGCATGTATTAACAACCAATCTCTTTATTACTACGTACATACTAACCATGTAGCTGCATGTGACCCATATTATTAGCATGTTTCCATGTAGTACCCTAGTTGCATGTCAATAGTGCATGCTTTGGTGATATTATAAATACTGTAGACCCCTTTAATACTGTAGACACTAACAATCAAGTTGCATGAGACAATATAGTTGCTAGTATGCATGTTAGTACTGCATGCCTGGTGATCTTCACCCCCTGCCACACACCCTCGCGGTGGCTTGCAGGGTATCGTATAGATGTAGATGTATTCAATCCCTGTCACAGACCCTCGCGGTGGCTTACAGGGTATCGCGTAGATGTAGATTTTGGATGAAAAATAAAACTGGTTATGTGTATCCCGCTTGATATTCATATAAATCTCTCCTAAGATACGTAGCATAAGTAAACTGTAGTGCATGTTTGACAATAATTTACCCCCATTCACACACCCATTTCGTGGCTTTCTGGGCATTTAGCAGATATTAAAGTTATTACAAGAGGCTTGAGGAAGGACGGGAAAGTCACAGAGGCGGCAATTTACAGCCAGTTTCAAAATGATAAAATGCCTGCGGTAATTGCTACAGAAATCAGATTAAAAAAAGTGTACATAATACCCTGCAAGCCACCATAAGGGTTTGTGGCAGGGAGGGTGAATTAACACCAAACAGCATTGCATATCATGTATAAAAAGAATTAATTATTAGAAATATTCTAGTCATAGCTTCACAACTTAAAAAAGATAAAAATAAAAAATCAGCATGTGAAAACTTACTGTTACTTGGATTATATTAGAGTAGTGGATTTGGAATAGAGGTTGGAAGGTAAGTTTGGAAGAGAGGAAGACGAATGAATTGTTTAAATTGGTGCATGAGTTAATAAAATGAATTTGGAGAAGTATAGAGGAAGGAAAAAAATGGAGTATGTATTGAAAGACGATGGACTCCTCAAAGTTGCGATAAATAAGATAATGATGATAAAGAGAAGTGCTGGGAGGAAATGAGAAGTGATTTCGATCAGAGTACATCTACATCTAAGTAATACCCTGCCAGCCACTACTAGGGTGTGTGGCAGGGAGTGAAGATCACCAAAAATGCACCATTAGCATACAATTAAGAGCTACCAAAGCCTTCTAGAAGCAACTGCTAAGTAGTACGGGAAGAAGTGAGTAGTTTATGAGCATCGTATGGGACATTTTGCTGTGCTCGGTGATATAAATGAATAAGGGGAAGGAATGAGTAGTTAAGAAACGAAGGGCGGAAACTTTAGTTCCACTTAATGTCTCCGGCCGCACTAAACCCGGGATGTTTTCTACATTCTTCAGAAACCAATACGTGCACAAGAAACGAAATTAAACATCTAAAGATTTTTATATATTCAATTATTTTAGGGCACACTAACTCTACCATGGCTATGCAGAACGAAATTTAAGATACTGTCTATCTACATTTACATCTACATAATACCCTGCAAGCCACCACAAGGGTGTGTGGCAGGGGGTGATTGCTCATCAAACATGCACTACATATCATGCATAAAAAAGGAATAGTATTAATATAGTAGTCAGAACTACACTATTTAAAAAAGATAGAAATTGCAAAGCAAACATGCAAAAACATTCTGTTAGTAGGGTTAGCTTTAAGTACTCATACCAACATGCAGCTACCAATGCTATTCATTGCTACTCTCAGATAGGACATATTTACCGTTATTCGTATCTCTTATTGTGCGAGGGAAAAAGGACATTTTGAATCGGTCAGTTCGGCAATCAATTTCTCTAACTTTATGATTATGGTCCAGTCTGCCATAGTAAGTTGGGGTTCGTAAAATATTTTTAACATCATCACTGCATGTTTGGTGAGCAATCACCCCCTGCCACACACCCTTGTGGTGGCTTGCAGGGTATTATGTAGATGTAGATGTAGATGAAAATATTGCCATGGAATTTGTGGAAGAGATTAAGTCTAAATTTCAACCTGCGATCTGACAATGATTCCCATTTCAATTCATTTAATAGACTGGTTACGCTAATATAATTATCGTATCGTCCCTTTACAAATCTTGCCGATCAATGTCTGTCAATGCCTGTCAATAAATGTAAAAACACTATGAAAATGTTTCATGGACCATTTAAAGCTAAGTGCTGAATCTGTAACAAGCTGGGCTGGCAAGCAAACGTTGTGGGTTCGTTTCCCACCCAGGCCATGGTTTTGTTCTACTCCTAGGATTTAGATAGCTGGTGCTTTATAATCATTGCCGTTTGAGCTATATCTATACCCCAACCTAGATCCCAAGACTACAAACACTACATTTAAAAACTGAATATCAGCTTGCTGCAAAAATTGATATAATTAGGTTTTCAATAAAATACCTTGTACTTAATATTAATGTTTTTCCATCCATTAATTAACAGCATTTTATTTAAAGGCATCACGTTTGATTCCCATTTGAGCGTGAATGATTGTCTTTGAAAATGGAAATGCCACGCTGCTGAGAAAAACGTCACACCGTAAACCTTACCAAGTCTTGGTTACTTCTCTGAATTTTCATGCCACATTCTAGCCCGTCTTTTCAACCCCCGGCGAGACATGTTCCCAGTAATGTGAGGACAAACAATCTTGTGTATTTGAACCTAATAATGAATAGGTAAAGGAGGGATCTGAACAAGAGTCTAGTAACCATGGAAAGGACAATGGCCATATATCAGCTGAATATAAATAAGAAGAAGACTAGGATATTGGTGTGCAGCAAGAAAGAAGAAGCAAAAACAAATGTCAAACTAGGAATACAAAAACTTGAAGAGGTGGAAGAGTGCCGTTACCTAGAAAGCCGAGTAACCAACGGTGGACGAAGCAAGAAAGAAATAGTTAGTACAATAGCCCACGCTAAGAGGGCATTCTATCAAAAGAAAAATCTACTTACAGCTGGAAATACAAGCGTAGAAGTAAGGAAACAGTTCATTAGAACATATATCTGGAGAATGTTTCTCTACGGCAGTGAGGCATGGACGATGAGAGCATCGGAGAAGAAAAGGGTGGAAGCATTCGAAATGTGGTGCTACAGAATAATGCTGAATATTAAAAGGATCGACCGAGTAAGTAACGAGGAAGTCCTAAGAAGAGTAGGAGAAAAGAGAAGTCTGCTGACAACTCTAAAATGAAGAAGGGACAACTCGGCCATATCTTGAGACGCGATGGCCTGATGAAAACTATCGTCGAGGGAAAAGTGAACGGGAAGATTGGAAAAGGCAGGCCTCGTATGAGGTACATGGAACAGACTGTGAAGGATGTAAAATAGAAGAATTAGGACACAATGATTTTTTGGCCGATAGAAGAATCGAGTGGAAAGCTGCGTTAAACCAATCCTAGGATTGTTAACCAATGATTATGATGCTGCTGCTGCTGATCAGTATTAGGAATACTAGAAAAAAGTTTTCGGAGTACCAATCAGGAATTGTAAATTTGATGAAAAAACTGACGATTTTCCCCTTGATTCTTTCCTAGCTATCTCGACTCCTTTGAAAATCTCTTATTCCTTTAATAACAGATTTAAACCCATCCCGGCTCTCGGGGGAAACGCCAAATACCCTGCACCTCTTTACGCAAGGTTTGTCACGAGATTAAAAGCAGCACGTGGGAGAAGGGTTTGACCAGAGAGGGGCGAAGGGTGTCAGGGATGTTGAAGTGGGTGGGGGCAGGGCACGTGTTGCCCTTGGGGGGCAAATCTCGCCAACACGCCTCTCTCGCGGTGTCGTGGTCACAGGGTTCTGAGCACCGTCCGATCGACTGGGGCAAAGTCCGCTTGTCACCAAGGGGTCGGCGGCAGCATGGGACAAAACCACTCCTCAATTCCCACAGCTTTTCATGTATTTTTTTCGCTGCTGTGTTTATCTCTGGGGAATATTTTGAAGGGAAGGGTTTTTGCAGCAGTCTCCCAACGCCACTTCCGCCAAATAAACTATCAATAATGCCACACAAATTCGTAGAAATGCCTTCCTCGAATCTCCGATGCAGTCGTCGTCGCAAATGAAATATCTCTCATCATTTATTCGGTGAACGAGTAACCTCTTCCGCCACACTGACTCCTGTCAAGTGCTCACAGTAATACAAAGGATCGGAAGATGGTATTTAAAGGAATGTAACAAAAGGGTTTAGTCTTAATCTTCACTAGAAGCTAGTGAAGATCTAACCATATTAGCCAGGTCTGTAAAACACAGGCCTATTCAAATTAGATGATGCAATCTATGATTTCAGTTTAAAATTGAGGGTCAGGTTAAAACTTTTAAGCAAATTCGAATCTGATTTTTTTACAGATGACGTTAAATATGCATCAAAACCCCCGGCGTATTACACTAGGTTTGATCAGATTAACAGTTTAGAGATATTGACAACCAATCTTTTTATAACTTTGTATATACTAAGCCATATAGCTGCATGTGACTCTGTTATCACGCAAGTTTCCCCGTAGTAGATCCGCTAGATTTGTTCAAGGTCGTTATGATAATTGTATAAGTATTACGAGTTTAATAGAAGAACTAGGAGGAATTACTATCAGAACGCAGGTTAAAATTTAGGTTAAACCTTTTAAGTAAATTCGAAACCGATTTGTTCACAGATGACGTTACATATCTATTAAGAACCCCTACGAATTATGCTAGGTTTGATTAGATACCAAGATTAGAGCGATAGATTGTCGTACCGATAGATTTAAATTGTCATTTTTCCCGCGTACCATAATAGAAACAATAGGCAGCGTAGCAAAGGAATAGGTAGAGACCATCTAGCTGCATGTGACCCTATTATCTAGCATGTCTCCATTAAATATCCTAGTTGCATGTCAATAGTGCATGTTTGGTGATCTTTACCCCTGCCACACACCTTGGTGGAGGCTCGCAGGGTATTACGTAGATGAAGATGTAGTAGCTTATTTGCACGTCAATAGTGCATGTTTGGTGATCTTCACATCCTGCCAAAAACCCTCGTGCTGGCTTGTATGTTACGACGTAGATGTATATAACAAAAGCTGTTAGAGCTCCTAAAAATTTAATTCTGCTATTTCCTCACCATTAAATTATAAATTTTTTTTTTTTTAATCCTGGCTTCAACAATCGCATTCACTTGAGTGTCCCTCATCTCTCAAATGAAAATGATCTCGTTTACGCCAACCATCAAAGCACTGAAAATTAAAGTGCTCTCCCTCCAATCGCTTATTAAAAATATCCGCATTGATAGAAGTACGTATAAAAACCCCCACAAGGTAAATTTAGGCTTTCGAGGCAATATAGAGATGAATTGAGCATAAGAGCGTCAAGATGATTACTCCAGGTGGGTTAAAGTCTCATGAGTTTCGAAGTATTACCAACTTCTTGCTATGGAAGTACAACTAGCAATTAGATAAGCCCTCCGATAATGCATATTTCTACTACAACCAACACAATGATAACAGGTTAGAACACAACCACGGATATGAATGCCGTGTTTGTACTAGGTTAAAGTTTGGATCAGGGGCATCTTGAACTTCGCACTACAATACTCTTAACCCTAAGGTGATAGGGAGAAAAATATTTTTTACACTCATGGCCTCGTTTCGGAATAATATGAAAGACGTATGATTCTGTTACTTTATTAGAGAATATTATCAATACTGAAACTAGGTGAATGAAAACATCCATATAGATGCTAAATAAATATCATTTCAATAACAAAGTATGGAGTATTCTGGTTCACATTTCAGCAAGACAAGATTGAAATAAACGCAAATGGCAATTGCATAATGAAGCAGGGAATCGAAACATGAAAACGAATTTTATGACAGGGAAGAAGGATGACCCACGTGACATGAAATACTTATTCAAGATTCAAAATGTTGCCATTCTGCTCTTTTGACGTTATTACCATCCAGCATGGATTTAATTTCCCCCAAAACTAATTCAGATGAAAGTATCATTAATCTTCTTCCTCTAGATCAGCGTCCCAAAATCATGTGCCACACACCCCGGCCGAGGCTAGCCGAAGGACGAGGAAGAACGGGGGGGGAACGTAAAAGGAAGAATATTTCAAAAAACCGCAGGGAATAAAGTCGTGGGCCCAACGTAGGCAAAGAGCACATTCGATTAATCGTATCACATTTGAAGGCCACCTACTGAGAGCATCCCGCCGGTAGTCGGTGCTTTTGATGCCTAATAAGCAGAAACAGCATTGCGCACGACTTCGTGCTGGGAGATAGGTACCTTGGGTCGTCTTTGGGCGAGACAGCGGTGGGCGCTGGGGTCCGTCGCCAGTCATGGGAAAGAGCTCCAGCACCAGGGGTCGCGGGGAGGGGGGGTCACGTGCCTCCCCCCCCTCGTAATTGAATTCGCATTCGTTTTCAGTGGACGGTTGGAAGGCACTCCAAAAGTTACAGCTCCGGCGGCGGAGGAGAGGAAGTATCCTTTCATCTTCCCATATCGCTCGCTCTTGCTTCCCTTCTACACGGGTCCATGCGTAAATGGCAAAGGTTGCGTTTACATTTAATTTCCCCCTCTTCCCTCTCTCTCTCCCTCATTCTGCTCACGTGACTGACACACTTAGACCGCTTATTAAATTGCGCTGGTCAAGCTTTTTTGAGGGGGCGGGGGTGGAACGAGACCCATCTCCATTATATTAAAAGCGCAGCGGTAAAGGAGAGGGGAATTAAACTAATTAGATTTAGCTCATTCTATTCCCCCCAGAAAGTGCCACTGATTGCAAAATCCTTGCCTCTAGTGAAGAAGACTTAGAGCAATATTCAGAATCTCAAATACAGTCTCGCCTCCACTACAAACGTCCTAAAATCTCTAGCTGGAGTCAAATTGGTGTGCAGGTTCACTCTGCATAGTTGGTATTACTTCTTCGCGACGCTCTGTATACCGCTTTGAAACATATCGAGTGGGACTTTTATGCCCTTTTGGACTTGCAATAGAGGCAATGACATAAGCAGCAGAAGTGATACTGTAGTTGAGATTCTGGATCATATTCAAGACCTCAACTACTTTTCAGCGTTACGCTGAGTAGTCATACCACCTTTGCAGGTAGCCTCTGGTAAGGCTAAAAAACGTTTCAAGCTTGGGTACGGATGCATAGTAAATCAGCCTCGGGGCTAAGCATTGTAACTGATTCAATAGTTATTAAATTATATTTAAGTACATAATTAGTTGCCTCTTTGGCATTCAGGTGAATACAAATTTAGCTCCAATACTTCTCTTTCTTGAGCGCCAGTTTTCTCCTAGTTATCACTATTATCTCTTTGTAGTTGTACTATGTACTTTGTAGTTGTCAGAGATCTAGTTATTCCTTCTCCTTCATGGAAAATATTTTGATTCTGGCCTTGAAAGGTAACGTGGCAGCCAAAATATGGCGAATTCGTACCCTATCCACAACAGTGATGAAACAACAAAATGTAATTAATGGTGTCGTAATGTTTGCATTTGGAACATTTCAATACCTTATTTTACTTCAGACAAAAAATGCATACTAGTTATATTCGCCCCTGGATTTTAATTCTCTCACGCACACATTGTTTGTAGCAAATTAACGATTTCAGTGCTATGCTAAATAAATTCACCAAAGAAATATAGAATATTCGCATGGAAACGGATCCTATTTTTAAGCAATAACCTCACTCATACAGGAAAGATACCGCAGTAACTGCGTCCTGTACTTACATTACTTTACACTTACCCTGAACACTTTTTATTACGGTCTTCAAATATCATAATGGTCGTAATATCATCTTCCATCAACCCAATCTGCATTTTTAGAATTCCCTTCATGAACTTTACTCCCTTCAAATATGTCGACCCCCTCTTCGCCCAAAAATCAGGTAAAATCAAAAAAGCGGAACCAGGAATCAAAGTTCAACAGGAACTGCGAAGAACAAATTCTGGAAACATTTCGGCCGCTAGTCAAATTCAAAGGGGAATTGGAGAGAGAGAAGGGGGTGTGTTTGGAATTCCCACGACTCTTGCACACATCAACTCGCCGCACTAGATGCGGACGGTGGATCAGCAGCGAAGCAGCAAGGCCCACTCCCCTCTCTATCAAACCCGTCTACTCGAAACCCTACCCGGACCGAGCCAAGAAATCGAAGCGAGACCGGGCCCCCCTACCTTCGATAAACCCTCGGCCACTGTTCATCCCCCGACCTATTTTCACGCCTCAACTGAGAGGGGGGTTGTATCGACCCCAAAGCGGATACTCAGAAAAATCAGTGAATCAGAATGCTACGGATGGCATCATTTATATAAATATACCGGAGAAAATGCGAGCGGGGGACAGAAAGTTGGGGTCGAGCCTCGCAGTGACAAGAGGGGGAGAGGGCCAGGGGTTTATTCTCTTGTCGCGGGGACAAAATATATCGGATAGAGCAGGATTGGGCAATGCTGGAAGGAGGGGGGTTATTTATTTCGCTCGACCTTAAATGCGTGGACTTTTTTCCGGGAAAGGGATGGAATCGTTAGGCCCTCTTTTGGGGGAGGGGGCCTGTCAACCGGCAAAAGGTCCCTTGCCCTCGCACGCGAGAGGGGAAAGAAAAGGGTGACGATGTTGACCGAAAGGGCTTGTCGGCCAATCACTTAAAGGTCCGCGCTGGAGGGAGGAAAAAATGAAAAGGGAAAGTCCAAAAGGAGAGAGATGGTTTATTTAATAAGGCGTCCCCGGATGCATGAGCGATTGATTGGGCGTGACAGGACGTCGACGCCCATATATCAAATATCCGAGTGAGAGAGAGAGGAAGAAATTCATTTCCAGATTTCCCGCCGAAATAGGAAGATATGAAAGAAAGAAAAAGTGAAGGGGAAGATGCCCTTCGACTCGAGGCGACGCACTGTGGTCTGAAATCGGATATAGCCGGACAAAAGTCCAAAATTGCTTCTTTTGAGGTACACACTTGAAACTTGTCATAAACGCTCAGAATTGATCACTGATCATGGAGCAATAAGCCATTTTTGGATGATCTCATCCGTTTTTGAGGTACAGAGGCTCAAACTTGGCCAAGTTTCCAAAAACACACCCGATCTTGCTTTTCTTCAAAAATATTTGAAGTTAAGCTGCTGGTGGAGTTTTGGAAGGATTTTTATGAAGTAAAAAACATTATATTCCGGTAATATGGTACTTTATCTATATTATCTGTTAGTTTCGAAGATTTTGGTTAATATTAGTGTGGTATTACGTCGCAAAATGGCGGACCCTTTTTCCGGGTAAAATTTGACATAAAGTAGACAATATCTTTAGTTTAAGAAAATTGCCACCGCAAAAACTTTCATGAAAGTATTTAATAAAGATATTTTAAGAATGTAAAGCAAAAATCTTGGAAAAAAGTTTGCGGCTGCGAAAATGAACGCAATTTTTCGATCGCGCTTCACGGCACGGCTCCGCGACGCGGGGCCTAGAGACTCGGTGACTCCGTTGGATATTTCAAGTTGTTTGGAACTAATTATTGAAAATTGTCATTTTAACCATGGTATACAGTCTCTATTGACCTGAAATACTATATTGAAGATATTACGAGGATATTGGATTGATCGAATTGATCACTGAACGCGTGACTCTGGTATACATGCTCTGGTTTGGATACTTTACGGATTCTTGCCGCATGTTGGAATATCTTTTGGTGTAGAATTTAAGTTTTCACGCGAAGGGTACCCACACATTTACCAGGAAAGGCAACAGTCAGAGATTCTTTTTCTACTCCTTACCCTTTTCACACTTGCCGAGGAGGAACGTGCGAAAAGGGGCTTTTTATGACACCGCGCAGCCTTTGACGGTATTTAACGGGTATTTCCGAAGGGGTTTTTCCTTTTCCCTTCAAAAACGCATTTTAGCTGGCAGTTCTTATTTGGATTCGGTGGATGAGTGTTGTACCTGTAGTGATTTAGTGATTTGCTGAAATCTGTGTGTCTAGTGAATTGATTCGTCATTGAATATATATCATATACACGTACATGGAATATACATATATATCATTGAATTAGTTTCGCTGTTTATTTCCTGTGTTGGTCAGCGGTGTTTCTGGTTTACTATATAGTCTTTCTTTTTCAAGGTTAGTATTTTGAATATAATTTTCAGTATCGCTATTTATTCTTAGCATTTCACTCCGACGCTTATAATGTTCCTTTTTATAAAGCTTCACGGCGTTTTTTCGCCGATCTTATATTATGGAAAATATAATCGTGAAAGGTATTCATCGTGCGACTTTCATTACATAATTTTATCTGTCGGATCCATACACAGATTTTTTGTGTTGTCCAGCTCTGAAATGTCATCATATCAGATCACACGTTTGGAGCTACACAACAAGATAATTGAGATGAAAGGAAAATCATTGCACGATAAAAAAATATTCTTGCTGGATTTGTTATCTCGGACTTTGAATTTAGAGAATCATTTCGATGCCCTAGATAGTCTCCGTGAATTTCTATGAAGGTTCTTGGTATATTACCAGAAAAAGTGGGAAGAATGTTTTCGAAAAAACGAGCAATTTTTAGCTCGCAATAATGCATGGCTCAAAGAGCCAATTATTTTCCCGGAAGCAGTCCGTGAGTACCTACCAGGTACTTCTACAATGACCGGAATGTATCTTCTGATTTATTTCTTTTGCCCAATATCATGGACGAAGGTTTTTACATGGAATTTATATCTTAACATTATTGATTCATTAGGTTCATTGGGGCGACCAAAAAAAGGTTTTAGGACTTCCTCAGGCAGGTCAAAAAGAAGAAAAGTCCAAAATATTGAAAGTTCTTCCTCTGCTGCCAAGCTCGCATTGGCAGCCTCTTGGCAGAGAGGAAGGAGATAGTGCTACCGCTCAACTTCTCACGGAAGTAACGACTACCACTCCCACTAGAGCAAAAAGAATTCTCACTAGGTGGAGGAAAAAAGATGAGATGCAGTCGGAGATGTCGCCAGAGGACGCTCTATCTCTGATGATCACCACTGAGCTGACAAAGAATCAGTGTAATTGCTCCGCTCTTAGTTACGGGTACAACCTGTACCCTAGCTATGTGCGAGTGTTAAATGCAAAAAGCGCTGCATACCCCGAAGGGATACACATAACAGAAAACATTAGCGAAGTGAGTTTACAAGATCTATTGAACCATACAGAATCGCGGATACTGACATGCGTTTCCACGACTTTAGCATCCGGCAACAAAGTAAATTGCACATTAATTTGCAAATATGGATTTGATGGGAGTTCGGGCCTTTCGCAATATAAACAGTTGTGGGAAGAAGCAGATACTTCAGATGAATATTTATTTATGAGCGCCATGGTGCCACTTCGTTTGCTGAATGACGCATCTGGCTTGTTTCATACCTTGTTTATCTTTGGCCAATCTGATAGCAGTACAGTTGAGTACCAATAATATATGAACTATTTTAGGTGAGATTATCTGGAAAAATCCTCGCCCGTCGTCAACCATATTTTGCCGGCCCATTCGCCTTCAGTGGCTAAAAGAAACCAAGGAAGTTGCTATGGCGGAAAGGAATTATGTACAAAAGCAGATAGACGGCTTAAAAAATTGGAATTGGGGAAATTATTCTGTTAATTTCAGCTTGCTTCTGACCATGATAGATAGAAAGGTAAGGATTTTTCCTATTTTTAAATTGATGGACAAGTAAATGGTGGTGGATATTGTTAAACAAATCTATAAAAACATTTTTTAGGTATGCAATGCATTGACTGATTGTGCTACTATGAGGTGCTACATCTGCGGAGCGAAAGCTTCCCAGATGAATGATTTAAGGGCAATGAAAGATTGACCAGCAGATGTTACTAAATATTCCTTTGGTCTGTCTACCCTACACTGCTATATTCGGTTTTTCAAATGCGTATTGCACATATCGTATCGACTGGAGTTAAAACAGTGGCAGGTGAGAAATAATCCAAACAAGCTGGAAACTGTATTTAAGGTAAAATAAATATCTTTAATGATAAATAAATAAATAATGATAAATCTCTTAATAGGCCCGCGGCAACCTAAGAACACAGCTAACAGAAAAAAAGATTAGCATTCAGAAGGCATTTAGAGAAAGGATGGGGTTGATAATGGATGTGCCAAGGCCTGGATCAGGAAACACGAATGACGGTAACACGGCAAGTCGTTTCTTTGATTCTCCAGAGCTGGCCGCTGATTTAACTGGCAATTGTATAAAATGAACCCAACTTCTCAGCAATAGCCACCAATAGGAAAATTTTCTTTCCTTTCTAAGATTTATGTTCTGATGGGATGTGCAAAGGTAAAACTTACAATAGCAAAATTAAATTTCAATGTCGTGTTTACCAGAGTCACGCGTTCAGTGATCAATTCGATCAATCCAATATCCTCGTAATATCTTCAATATAGTATTTCAGGTCAATAGAGACTGTATACCATGGTTAAAATGACAATTTTCAATAATTAGTTCCAAACAACTTGAAATATCCAACGGAGTCACCGAGTCTCTAGGCCCCGCGTCGCGGAGCCGTGCCGTGAAGCGCGATCGAAAAATTGCGTTCATTTTCGCAGCCGCAAACTTTTTTCCAAGATTTTTGCTTTACATTCTTAAAATATCTTTATTAAATACTTTCATGAAAGTTTTTGCGGTGGCAATTTTCTTAAACTAAAGATATTGTCTACTTTATGTCAAATTTTACCCGGAAAAAGGGTCCGCCATTTTGCGACGTAATACCACACTAATATTAACCAAAATCTTCGAAACTAACAGATAATATAGATAAAGTACCATATTACCGGAATATAATGTTTTTTACTTCATAAAAATCCTTCCAAAACTCCACCAGCAGCTTAACTTCAAATATTTTTGAAGAAAAGCAAGATCGGGTGTGTTTTTGGAAACTTGGCCAAGTTTGAGCCTCTGTACCTCAAAAACGGATGAGATCATCCAAAAATGGCTTATTGCTCCATGATCAGTGATCAATTCTGAGCGTTTATGACAAGTTTCAAGTGTGTACCTCAAAAGAAGCAATTTTGGACTTTTGTCCGGCTATATCCGATTTCAGACCACAGTGCGACGGTGAAATTGGTGGAGAAAGAGAAGAAGTATTTGAATAGCTCCATACTGAAAAAAAATCTGAGTGAGGCATCTGACAGTTAATCATGTTTGTTTCATCTCCAAGCTGTCCTTCAATATATTCCGGATCAAAGAAAAACAGAGCAGGCTTTCGGTGCAGTGATACGCAATTTACAATGGGCAGAGAGGTCTCCCCGGATGGCCCAACTGTGCAAATCCCATCGAATTGCAAAGCTTTGGCTATGCAGAGGAAAACGGACGAGGCGTGCGAGGACGAAGTGATTGAATCGGAGCATCGGACGCCAGTAGCTTGAAC
Organism: Platycnemis pennipes; assembly: GCA_933228895.1. Classification (NCBI taxonomy): domain Eukaryota; kingdom Metazoa; phylum Arthropoda; class Insecta; order Odonata; family Platycnemididae; genus Platycnemis; species Platycnemis pennipes. The sequence goes on along the minus strand of OW121854.1, from coordinate 116,362,335 downwards.
CAATTGCCAGCCAAGCTTTATCTGTAGGACTAAGCTGCCTGCTACGAAGCTAAGGAAAATGTCCCTTCCGATTCATGACGTTTCTTTCACTCCCTTTTTCAATCAATGGAGACCATTGTAACAACCATAAGTGACTGACAATAGTAAAAAGAAAATTTAGTTCATTTCCATCACGTAAAAACTTTCCTTTTCACGCAGTGCGTTAATTCACGTAATACCTCCAAGTTCTGCCAAAAAATACAAGTTATACATCTGGCGCTGTTGTTTTTTAATATTCACAGCCATCCGAATCGCGTTGAAAGAAATGTACAAGGAAAGAAAAAACCTTCACCAACATTACTATGCCTCTCTTTCAGCTGTATTTCATCTTTTGAATTTACATTCGTGAATAATTGATTCATATTTACCAATCCCATATCAGTGGGGAGCATTGGAAAATGGACACAAAAATATGTCATTACAATGCGCCTTACATAGAATTACATTCACGACAGCAAACGCAGCGAACTAAGGAGTACATCAAAAATATGCCAAACGTCTTCTATCAATGAAAATAAAATATGGAAGAGTCGTTTATAGACCGTGACCTGGTGGATAAACGTTGATTCCGACTCAGCTGGAACGTTATCATACCAAACTGTGGTATGATAACGGTAAGCATGTAGTTCTAACAAGACAATACAGATATTGGCATGATTTAGCATTGCCACCTTATTCTCCGAGATAACTATCAAAAACATATTTCCGTAGCAGATAAAAAACATGACTCAAGAGTGGGCATTTTCTACACTAAAAACAGGTTTTATCAGATGAAACTGTGGGCAGAGGTTCTTCCGTTTAATAAATAATCAGGCGTAGTAAACATTAGATTCAGTTCAATTTTTTTTTCAAAGAAAAAGGCCTGGATTGATTTATTATGAAACGAAGCACAGACTGCCACAAAAATAAATTCTTTACAATGTGGACAAGAAAGATGATATTTGGTCGGCAAAAAAAGACAATTTCCACCTAAGTCAGTATTGTTCCCAACTACTCTTAGTTGCCCAGTTTGTAAATCAAAATCGACAGAGGTCTTGACCTCAGCAGTCTCGTGAAGTCACGATCTCAGAGTTAATGGATTTCACTGAGCCCACCGAATGTCAAAACGCCAATATTAATCAAAACAAAAAAAATGGGAAGCTTTGATGCTTAAAAATTCCTGATGACGAATTAGTTTTTCTCCGCGAACATTTTACTAAAATTAGATTACACTGCGCATATGTGAAAAATAATACAGGAATATCGACGAGGAAAAAATTAGCCAAAGGAAATAAGTTATTGCAGCAGGATGAGAATTGTTGGAAATATCATCTTGGCATCAAGTTCCATGGACACATTCTAGATAGGTGATTAACGTGCAACTGGATAGTATCTACATACACACGAAGTGTTTACTGGTCTAAAGGGATTTCTCTAAATTTATACGTATTTCACTAGCAGGAATGGGTTAGTGTTAATAGATTTGTTGAAGATTTTATTCGCTACAGCAACAATTTTTCAGCCTCCTATCTCTTTGCTATACTCCCTATTATGTTCTCTTATGTTAAGCGGGAAAAATGACATTTAAAATCTATTGGCACTACAACCTATCTCTCTAATCTTGATTATCTGATCAAAGAAAGCATGATAGGGGTTCTTTGTATATTTCTAAAGTAAAGGACGGAAGACCAAATGGGTGTCCAAAACGTGGAAAAGAGTTCACGCGGAGGATGGGGAGAAGTATGTGTGAGAGGAGCGGATACGAAGACGGTGATGAAAGCGGTCAGGAGTGCGTGCGGGGAGAATTCGTGTGTTGGGTTGGAGAGAAAGGGAGGGTTGGTGTGTGAAAAAAAAGGGACGGCAAGAGATTTGTAAGCCACCTCCACTACCACTCATCACCTTCACCAAACTCTTCCCCATCCTCCTCCCCTCCTCTCTCCCCCCCTCCCGCTGTCGCCATGGAAACGGAATCCCCACTCAGAATCACCGAATTTCTTCTGTCCGCATAACCGCGGGTCACTGTCAGGGAGAGTAAAACGGGAACGGAAAAAAGGCGAAGAGAAACAAAATGAAAGGAGATTGGCGCAAACATTGGAGTGGTTCCTTTGGAATACGAGGAGGAAGGGAAAGGAAGAAGCCAAAGTACTGAGAGAAGTGAAATGAAGGGCGGAAATAAGGCTGAAAGAAGGAGACAGAACGGAAGGGGGGAGGCATCCCCGACAAGAGCATTTGCGGGGTTCGCCATCAGCAAAAAAAAAGAGGAATGAGAGGAAATTAGGGAAAAGGGGTTAGAGAGAACTTGAGAAAAATTAAGGTTTGATTAAAGTTCCGGAGTGAGAGGCTGAGACAAGAAGGTGAGGGTGAAGGGGCTATAATGGGGACTGATTGGCCGATCTACGTTTTCATTAGCGCGAGTTTCAAGGAGAAAATAAGGGCAAGGGTTCAAATACTGAGACTAAAGGGATGGAAAAAACTCCTCTCTTCCATAGTACAGCTCGCTGCCTTTTGCGCACAATAAACAAGAAGCGAAAACGCTTCTCGCTAGATGGAGCTATTTTTTTAAAACCAAAATTGAAAGAATGTCCATTTCTGGAAGACTCGAGTGTCACCAAACATGCTCAGCATATTGGATCTCCTAAATGAAAAAAAAGGAATTGTGAGGAAATTGTTGACTGTCCAACAGTCAGGGAACCTCAAGTGATGAATTACATTACTCCAGCGTTCAATGCAATGAATCCCACGAATTCATCAATACAAGCTTACTTTATGAGATTCATCAAAAGAGTACTGGGCAAATGTGACGATCATGTACGAGAAATAAGCTACCTTACCCTTGTTAGACCTCATTTAGAATACGCTGGCAGTATATGGGATCCATAGGAAATACGCTTCAATAATGATCTGGAGCGTGTTCGGCAAAGTTCGGCAAGATTTGTAAAGGGACTATGTGATTACTATACTAGTGTAACCAGTGTATTAGATAAACTAAAATGGGACTCATTATAAGAACGTGAGCAAAAATTTAGACTTAATCTCTTAAATAAATTCTAAGATAATATTTTAACTGATGATGTTAAAAATATTTTCAGTGCTCCAACTTATTATGGTAGACTGGACGATTATAAAAAAATTAGAGACATTGATTGCTGAACTCACAGATTCAAAATGTTACTTTTTCCTCGTACAATTAGGAATATGAATAGCGGTAAATATATACAATACGAGTGTATCAATGGATAGCCTAGGTAGTTGCATCTTGGCATAAGGACTTTAAGCTAACCCAACTAACAGCTTGATATTGCATGCTTAACGCATGCAATATCCTCCTATCTATCATGCCTCCCCATGCATGGGAGCTTATTATAGTAACGACCTCAATAACAATTCACTTCATCCTTATCCTCTAACCCAACACGTAAAGAGGTATTTTACATCTATATAATACCATTTAATACAATTTTTAGTAGCATGTTTGCATGTTTACAGTGAATGCTTGGTGATCTTCACCCCCTGCCACACACCCTCGCGGTGGCTTACAGGGTATCATGTAGATGTGGATGTATATGTACCCTGCAAGCCACCATAAATGTGTGTGGCAGGGGGAATTAGTGGGGGGCAAAGGTGTATTATAGCCCAACGGGACTGTATCCCTTTCATATTTCACTTAGTGTACAGATACCCTTTCCATTAGCAACACCTAATTTAAATCATCTCCCATTCCATAAACGAAGAATACATTTGCGTTCTAGTAATATAACCTTCTATTTAGTTGTACCAATTATTAATGTTGTATCACGCTGCATAACCTTAGTGATTATAAGCCTAGTTCTATGACGAATAAAAAGACCATTCCAACCCGCAACCTTTGCGTTATCAGGCGGCCACGTTACCAACATGAGTTCCCGCCGACCTTTTGCCATGTCTGATTAAGTATTACTTTACCGAAGATCCATCCCCTCCCCAGCAGCAGAAGCAAAACACGAATACTATACTCCCCTTTGTATCAAACGTAATTTTCTTTTCGGGGTTTTCAGGGAACGCGTGGAGAGAAACCCAGCGTCGGCATTAGCCTACTCTTAACGACAGGCGCCAAGGCGACCACGGCTTAACATCCCATCCGACGGATGGAGTACTGAACCTGAAATGCCCTCCACTAGGCACCCAAGTAGGTACCGGTTTTAAACCACATAAAAATCCGCTGCCGTGAATCGAACCCGGACCCTCAGGAAGGGAGGCCAGTACTCTAGCCACCACACCAACCCGATCCCCGGCAACACCAGTTTTCCGAAGTTAAAAGAGAGAGAGTAGCTGAAATGGGATAGGTAGGTGAAATATTGGTAACGTAGTCTGTAGTCATGATGCATGTATTATCATTACTAATCCATGCATAGTAGGTACATATATATATTGAGATAAATGCCATTATAACAGTAATCCTTTATTACTAAGTAGACACTGACCATCTAGCTGCATGTGTCTCTTTTATCCTAAATGTTTCCTTAGTAGTAGCCTAGTTGCATATCAATAGTGCAGGTTCGGTGATCTTCAACCCCTGCCACACACCCTCGCAGTGGCTTAAATGGTATCGTGTAGATTTAGATGTAGGGAAAATGCAGTTGCTGACTTTTGGTAGCCAGTGAAGAGGAGTCCGGATGGGAAACTCGAGGGAAAAAAACGCGCCTATTTGAATCCTTCTACCTGATTAAGTAGAAGGTGGCTGGGAAAGAGAATGCTCTTCGCGGGAGGGATGCCTTTATGCGTAAGGGGTGGAGGGTATGCGCGATTTCGCAAAACATACGCGTACACGGCGCCGTGTAATCCGCCTTTCTAAGCGGGATGAATGGCCGTTTTTGGGAGGACGTCCGAGGACTTCATTCGCACGAGGGAAGCAAAGTGGAGAAGAAATACGCGCTCTCCTGCGAAAGGATCAACCACTGAGTACGAAGAACCACTTTTACACGCAGTACAAGACCAAAGATGACATTCATATATATTACGTAACACTAAGTTTTCACTTATTTCCTTCCTCTGCTTTAATAGCGCTCTGTAACATTCTCTAAGACCCCCTCTACTAAATTACGTAACGCTGTAAGTATGTGTGATTAATAAAAGAGATGTGCTCTAGAACATTATATTCCTCTATACGTTAATGCACACACTAATCATCGGTAAACTATTAGTTTTGCATAACAAGGTGTACATAAAACATATAGCTTTTCTACACTTAATTAAAGGTCCCTCCCTATCGATAGTGCAAAAACCTTCCCTCTCTGTCAACAGGACATTGTTACAGTTGGCCCAACCGGTCTCTTTTCCAGTGTCCCTTAATATCGCCTGTCACTCATATCTCGTTTAGACGGCACCCAAGGGTATGGCCGACCACACCGGGAGCTAGCATTAACAACAGTGACCGTTGAGCTACGTCAGTGAAATCAGGAGACAAGTACTGAAAGGTTCAAGTATCGATTTATGTACTACCCATATTTTACAAAATCCGTTTCATACTTCTTTACCGAACATATCCCGCAAACGGAAACGAAAAAAACGCTGCCAGTGCATGGGATCCTCACGAAATCAGCTTAAATAACGAACCGGAGCGTGTGCAGCAAAGAACGGCAAGATTTGCAAAGGATATTGATATGCTAACTATATTAGCGTAACCAGATGGACTAAAATGGGAATCATTATCATACCGTAGATTGAAATTTATAATGTATCTATTAACTAAATTCTAAACAAAATTTTCACTGATAACGTTAAATATATTTTACCAACTCCAACTTACTATGGTAGAGTAGGCCATAATCATAAAATTAGAGAAATCGACTGCCAAACTGACAGATTCAAAATGTCCTATTTTCCTCGTACAATAAGGAATATGAATAGCTGTAAATATATGCAATAGTATAAATACGAGCCTATATATGAATAGCATTGGTAGTTGCATGCTGGTATAAGGACTTTAAGCTAACCAAACCAATAGCATGTTTGTGCATATGCTTGCTTAGTTATTTTAATATTATTTTTTTTAATTTTAAAATTGAGAATAGAATACATTTACTAATTCTTTATAATCATGACATGTTCCCTACCACACAACCTACCCATACCACACACCATCGCGATGGCTTGTAAAGTATTGCGTAGGTGTTGACGTATTGCATGTTTTGTGTTAATTCACCCGCTGCCACACACCTATATGGTGTCTTAAAGGGTATTATGCAAATGTAGATGAAAGTACCAAAATATTACCTTTTCTGCTACTTCCTCTCAACATTCAACTGGCACTGAAAACAATTCTAAAGATAATTTGACGCCATGGTAATGAAGCGCTTTCCCTATTAAAGCACTGGGCCATAAGGGGAGGAGGGAGTGACAGATGAGGCTATTTGCACCTCTAGAGTTGGATGTAAAGGGAATGGGAGCAGGGTGGAGAGAAACTCGGTGCTGGCATTAGCCAAATCTTGACGGGAGGTGCCGAATGGCACATAGTTTATCTCCACACCCAAAATAGGGAGAATTGGACTTTAAGTGCTCTTCACACAGCACTTAAGAAGGGACCGGGATACTGCTGGAATATCTCTGCCTTTGAGAATATTCGAAGGAAGAAGTAAAAAACACTAGGAGGCAGAGTAGGGTCTTCCGTCTGAAGCTACCGGCAATAGAGACGAAACCGTAGAGGCAGTAGTTATTTAGAAGAGGCAAACGAAAGCTCCAGCTCAATGACTCCAGGTGGGAAATCGGTGAGGGATAAACAATTTTTAGGGACTGGAGAAAGGGATGAACTGAAACCAGGGTCATTATTAGCTTGTTCTTACAAAAGGGGTTCCAACATCAATCACCTCACTGTCGAATATAATGCCGTGGTCTCTACACAACACTCGAGAAGAGAACGAATAGCGATGGAGGACCTTTACCAAAACCGGGATTCATAACTGGCGCGTAGGGATAGAGGCTAGCACACATACAACCACACCAACGCGATCCCGACAAAGAAAATAGTGGGTAACGATAAGAGAGAGATTTTATAATGATTCTTGAAATATCTTCAATAAAAATCGTATGCTTTTGAAACCTATCCATAGAAAAGGAGTTTTATGATTCTTGACCAATTGGGGTCGCATAATTTTCTTAAATTAAAGAAAATATAACAGATAAAAATGTTTGACGGGAAGTGATCAAATCTGCAAAAGATCTCAGTTAAGCCTCAAATAAACGTTAGACATTGCGTAAATCGGTAATAATTTTAGAGGTAATATTCAGAGTAGGTCTATACCATTTTTTGTTTCCTGCATGTTCAAATCAATGTGTGACTCACAAGCATTGCTTTTTTTTTTGCATGCATGAGTATCTACTAAATTGGTGTCGGATCTCAAGTCATGCATGGTATTCGTGGGTGTGTCCTGCATGATTGGGATTTGGTAGTTTATTTATTTTATTTTTTTCCCTAATTACTATTAAAGGCGTGGTGTTTGTTTTGTGTTGTTCATTATTGTTTGTTGTGTCATTGTTCCCGTTGTGGATGCACCCCCTGCCACACACCCTCGAGGTGGCTTGCAGGGTATGTCGTAGATATAGATATAAACAGAATGAATTCATTCTTCAGTACCAATCCCTCCTTACCGTCAAACAAGTGAACAACTCCAAACACGCTATTCCCCCTATCTGCCAGTCCGCATATCTACTAACTCCCGTACATATATTATCATCATCAAGGCAATGTTCTAAAGAAAATGGTAATAGCAGGAGTATTTATTCTTGAAATCTTCCCTTGTAAGTACATAAAACATGTTTATCTGTAGCGTAAATGCAATAAGACAACATGTTGATGAGAAAATCGACCAAAACCAATTCAGTCCTGTACGAAAATGAAATTTACGCGGATTATTTTGTATGCATTAAGAAAGTGTCACGCTATTCAAACGTGCGGTATTGGGTAAAAACTAAGGTACCTTTAAACCAGGTAGAGAGTATAATCTAGTCTGTCTAATTGTAGTAACAATTGTATATTAATATTAGGTTGGGCAACTAAGATAATCGAAGAGTCCGAAAGAAATGAGACGGAAACAAAAGCGTGCTACTTTCGGAAATTACTCAGAAATAAGGAGTGAAATTGGATCATTTTCCGTCACTGTGGATCAAGCGAGTTCCTCGTGAAATGACGGGGAGCTGTGCCAAGCAACACCTCGGGCTCCATTCACGAACTCCATCCCACTCCCGAATTTCCCCAGCGAAGCTCCAGCGTTGTTTTCCTTGGCTTTCATTCCCACCCCGGCGATGTAAATGTTTTTGTACCCGTCGTAATTCCGGTCGGGGAGGTTATTATGACCATCAAGCCGAAATATTTTTTTTCAACGGCGCAGTTAAAGGGCAGGATGGCCCACCACATTCAAAAAAATTTTTTTTGCGTTCGCAGGCGCAAACACATTCTCGCTGATGCAGGCACACGCACACACATCAGCCGAGAGACAAAATGATTCCCACAATTTTTAACCGACCGTCCTTAAATTTCTCTCTGCCCTCGGGCTCTCTGCTGAGGAAGGCTTTTTTTCAGTAATTCTTTTTTATGTTCCCAGAAAATAAATTCAGACGGCGCGAGTATGCACTGGGGAGGGAGAGGCGAGTGAGGTGAGGGAAATTAATTGCGAGGCGAAATTGAGCCTCACAACAGGAGAAGAGGGATGTGAAGGCAAAATGGGAAAAAGAAAACCTGAAGAGAAAGTTAGCCAATCACAAAAGTCAGTGCAGAAGAGTTATAAATCTAGGACAGGAAACCGTCCAGATACAAACAGATAATGCGAGAATAAACTTTTAGAAAGATAGCATTCGCCAATGACACAACTAAAATTAAGAAGGTTTCATGCTACATAATTATTCCCAACCATTCAAATGATATCCCTGAATAAGATGCCTTCATAGTGAGGTATAAAGACACTTTCTTACCTCGTACAATACGCATTTACAACGAACATATAGTGACTCCAAACCTGAATATCACAATATCTTGTGCAACATTATGAGCGATAGGTATTCAAAGACTGATGTCATAACACACCCTTTTACACGCCCTTGTGGCGACTCACAGGATACAACTACATTATACCCAGCGAACAACCTCAAGGGTGTGTGGCAGAGGATGAACGAACACCAAACATGTATTATTGTCCAGGAATTATTCCTCATGTCAGTAGCCATAATGTACGTTCTATTGTTTTTCTACAAAGATACAAATGCAGCTTAACTGTAGCCATTATATTACCATTTTGTTAAGGGTGTAAAAGAGAGGAATAACGTTAATATGAAGAGGTTCACGGACTGAAAAATCGAGTGGAGGGCTGCGTCAAACCAATCCTAGGATTGTTGACCCATGATGATGATGATAAGTATTACCATTGAGTAAGCATAGACTATACGTACTCTTTAGCATTAAGTAGATAGGTAGATATCAGTAGAGTTCACACGATTGGAAGAGAAAAGTCGATATTCCTTGAGTGTATTGATACTCAAAAAAATCATCAAACTGACTGCATAGCGGCTCATCAATGAACGTATCTAATTACAAAAGTAAATCGCGATAAATTAAAATGGCAATGCTCGGGAAAAGAAAATAATGGTATCGGTTTAAGACTAAATTATGCAGATGAAATAATGCCCATCATATAAACTCCACAAAATATTTTTAGCCGTCAAAAACCTCTACGAATGCATTTTTGGTTCTTGGGATGCAGGAATGAAGAGAAAGGCCTTATTCTCAGCTCATCAAATGCTCTAGGTTGATGATAGATTATAAAATTCTGTACATTACCCCGAACAAGTACCCATTTCTTCCAAAACAAATTAAGGAAAACACATATGTTCCGTACCTACATAATGCCCTGCAAGCTACCGCAGGGGAGTGTGGCAGGAGCAGAAGCCTGCCTCTTAGTGCGCACGTCTGGTTTTTCTTTTCAAGTACTTCAAACTCTGTTCTTCTCCTCAGTCTTATTAAAGATAAAGTTATTAAATTGTGTTGAAAAATATTTATTGTGCGCATAAGGATACCATTTTTATCTATACCTCTGTATCCCCAGCCATGTTTCTTTTTAACCATGATAAGTAATGCATGTTTGGTGTGAATTCATCTCCTTCCACGCACTTTTATGGCGGATTTCAGGGTATTAAGTAGATACATTTATGGTTACTTGCATGGTGTTATGGTGTTAGACCATGGTTCTGTCACACGCCATATGTTTCTGATATTGAACATAAATCCAGCTCTAGGTATATTCTCAAACTTTAGATCATTAGGAGAGGATATAAAATTTGTGCTCCTAAAAAACATGTAATGTCACTAAAAGCTTATAACATCAAAAGATTATATATACATAGGGTATATAGTAAAGAGTAAATAGGTATTGAGTCTGTTTCAATTGAAAGAGAAACCTCGAAGGGATCCCCAGAGTCCACAGCATGTTGGCCGTTGCGTTTCGCTCGGCCAGCGCTCTAATGCCGGTCCGATGGGATTGGCCAATTACTCACCGCCCGCTTTCTTCCCAGCTGGGGCAAAAAAATTCCCCCAAAAGGAAGGGCCGGCGAAGTTAATGAGATGAGCATGGATGGGCGAAACTGGAGATGCGACTCGGAGGGGAGGAGGAATGACAGGATGACAGTGATTCGGGCGGAGGAGAACTTCGTTCAGATGGTAAGGTCAGGAGACGAAAAAAAGCGGGGGTGAGGTTCCCCATACGGTGGGGGGGGGGTTTCTGGCTGGAGGGGGGAGCCAGGTGGAGGGTGGGGGGGGCACTGTCCTTCGGGCCGTGGCGTAACACCCAGCAAGCAGTAGAAGCCGGTGGAAGAGGTGGTCTGAGTGGAGATGATGGAGAGGGTGGAAACTTACTAAACAACTCCCGCGTATTATGCTAGATTTGAACAGGTAAATAAGTTTAGAGAGATAGATTGTCGTACCAATTGAATCAAAATGTCATTTTTCCACCGTGCTATCAGAGAACACAATAGGCAGCACATAAAATGGATAGATACGTGAAATATCGTTAGAGTATTCTGCATTGCATGATTCATGTTTTAACATTACTAACCCATATTTTGGCAGGTAAATGAAAGAGAAAACATTTAGATAAATGCCATTTTCACCTATGATTCCTTTATTTTATGTAGATACTAAGTATCTAGCTGCATGCTACTCTATTATCTAACATGTTTCTATTTAGTAATCTATTTGCATGCCAATAGTGCGTGTTTGGTGCTCTTCACCTCCTGCCACACACCCTCGCAGTGGCTTGCAGGGCATTTCTTCGATGTTGATGAAATAAAATGTTGATATAAGTAAATGAAAGTTTTAAGCACTCATTAAAATTGACGTAGAAGGCGAGAGGAAAAATACCTCTTACTATTTGAGAACATCTTTTAGAGGGTTTTTTTGAGAATTCCTTTCATCTAAAAAATATAACCTAATCTATTAAAATTATTATCAAACAATGAACCGATTCCGGCGAGATGTTGTGGTGCAAATGAGTTATCCTTGCAAGAAAATAACTTTGTATAGGTTTTGTGAACAACAAAATTTATTTTCTTAATACACGAATTAAAACGAAAGGTAATATTTTTAAAGGGGAATTACCACTGCAGTCAGCCTTATTGAAAGGTGCGGGGCAGTTTAGAACCGTTAGTTGGCCTTTAATAGGAGCTCATCAATTGCAAAGAGTGGGGCGAAAAAACCGACATGCTTGCAGGACTACTCCCTCACATTTCCCTCACGGCATTTCCTATTTGGTGAATCTCACGTCACCATCCCTCCATGGGGTGATGGAACCGACCCGCCCCTTGGCTTGGCAACGGAGGGTGCAGGGGGGTGGGGGCTGAGAAAACACCCTTCAATGAACGGGTCTGAGGGATGGCAACGGATAGGGTAGCAAATACGGGATTAAGGGTAAAGTCGGAGTAATGCCGTCGTAAATTTTATTATACGACCCGAGAAGATCTCTCGCTGAGTTGGTGCGGATTTCTTCCTTGAAGCTCACAATGCACCCGAAGACACATATATATAAATATATATATGTATATAAGCGTATACTTTTATGCGAGAGCTCTCCCCAGAAACGGTGACTGATCCCCTATGCGGCTCTAGGGCGTATAATTTGCATTTCCATCCATGGGTTGGTAATAAACGTTCTAAGCCTGCCCTTTAATCTGAAAGTGTGTACTCATCCACCGAATACGTGTCCCGTGGGATCGCGTTGCTGTCAGGATGGACGGAAGTATTTCTCGGCAAGAATGCAGAACTGGTTATCCCATTTCTAAGACTGCCACTCAAATAATATTCCAATGGCAGGATATCCCCGCAGGGATGCACAGAAGGATGGCTGCTCAAAGGAGATTTGGAAATCCCAGTAGGAAGCCAATTTATCGAAACAATGATATTGATAAGATTTTACATGGTTGGAAGAGTACAATGAATTCTCTGTACACCCAGGTCTAGTTTTTGATGTCACCGCAGTTTAAGGATAAAAAAATACTGAGGAACAGCATAAAAAATAATTTAAACCATCAAATTTCCAAAAATGACGGTCGACATTGATAAACTAGCTGGCCAAAACTGGGATGAAGACCAAAAAGACCAATTATTCCTTTTCTTTGGAAGAAATACCTAATTTATGCACAAGAAATAATTCCAAGAAATTACTAGTCCACAATAAAAGCATAAAAAATCGTCTTAATACGAGGCAAGAAAACGAATATTTAACTAGATTTCACCCTATCACACTAAAATCTGAATTGCTTAGTTGTATCTTAGCAATAAAATACAGCGTCGATAGAGGTTTCTATTAAATTAATGCACGATAGGTGATAATTCACCCCTTGCTACGTACCTTATAGGTGGATATCACGGTAATCTGCAGATGTAGATACCAATATTCAGAACGAGGGCCAGATTGCTTATAGTAAGTATATTTGCAAATTAATTCACCATAACGTACGATAGCCACCAACAAAAGGGTTTTACAAGTTTTGCCGAGGTTACATAGATGACCCAGGTATCAAAATTCTACACCACTTCGCTAGATTAATCTTAATTAAAGATTAATTTAATCTTTAATTAACTACTTTGCGCAGTCAACAGTCATCCTAATAACGGCGATCATGAGTTCCAAGGCAGTATTACATAAATAACAGAGTTAATTCACTTAACCTTATTGATTTACTTTTACTTTCAAGGCTTTCTTGAGCGTTCGATCCTGAAATATTTATTTCTTTTCAACGCTCTTAGTCATCTTCACAACATATATCCTCATATACGGAATAACCTACGAAAAACCGGGAGGGTGGGTGGCAGGGGGTGAAGATCACCAAGCATGCAATATTGACATGCAACCAGGCTACTACATGGAAATATGTTAGACAATGGATAGCATAAATCTACAAGAAACAATTAAATCAAATACTACCACTAAAGATTCTCCGGTCATTACCCGCATTCCGTTAGCAATTTTCGAGTCAACCTCTTGTTGATACAATTCAGTCGTCATAAAGACCACCAAAACGTAAGCTACAGAACCAGCAAAAATATGCGTAAACATTTACGCTTAAATTATGAACAACATGGAGTACGTGACAAGGCAATGTGGTCAACTGAAACTGGACCAGCTTAGATATCGGACGAAGACAGCATATACCAGTTACGTGAGGGACAAGGCATATGGTTTTTGAAAGTACAGCCTTTGGGAATAAATGGGAGAGCTAATGAAAACAGCAGGTCCTTCCACAATCCGCAAGAACCAGACGACGACGTTTCCACACCGAGAGCGTGAACCAGGCGGCAGTGGTGCATTGGCGACGCAGGCTGCGCAGGGCGAAGCATGCGAAAGCAGTAAACGTCACGTTTCGTATGGGAAAACGGGGCGGGCGTATTTATGTGCTCGGGCAAAAAACGGAGCGGGTCGCCAGCTGATGCGGACAGAGTGGCTGGCGAAGGTATAAGTGTTGGGCGACGGTGATTTGTGTGACAGTGACCGAAGGGCGGTGGCTTTTACTCCCGCTGCTGTTCTGATGAGAAAGGACATGAAGGAAAAGCGAATGAGGCCGGAAAGGGGAGCAAGAGATGCTGACACCACCTTCTTTCCCGTGCTGCACTCCCGGGAAACATAAGTCTACATCTACACAATGCCCATCAGATATCATATAACATAAGCACAACATTGTAATCTATAAAAGTTATCTACTATGTAAGATTATCATTCAAATCCAGGTTTCACTCTTTACTATTGTCAAATTTATTGTAAAATTTAATATAAGGCAATCTTTAATTCTGTAAAATTGTACAATTACATCACTGGCTTATCTTATTGAGTTACTTTATCCTTCCGCAGTTGTTGATTTCTGAAATGATAAATTAATCTGTTTTTTTTTAAAGATGTCATTTCTTTTTCTGTATTATTCTATTTTGATTGTATACATTTAGTAAGGCAAGTACCTATTTCTGTTTTCACTGCGGAGTCTAATTGTATAAAATGATTTACGTTCCATAGGACAAGGTCCTAGAACAATAAAATTTATTATTATTATTAATAACCTACAAGCAACCGTCAGGGTGTGTGGCAGGGGTTGTGCTATCGCCATGCATGCGTTACCAGACAAGGTGAACACTTACTAACATGCATGCACGCAAAAACCTACCCCGTTTAAGCACTACTAATATTGAACCAAAAGTCATAATACTACCACCCTGAGGAAAATATTACGCATGCATTTACGAGACAAGCGGAATTTTAGCTATAAATGGCACTAAATTGTTAGTTAATACAAATAAATATACTTGTTTTTAATTACATAGTTATTTCTACATAGAAATTAAATTATGAGCCTATATTTCATACAGCACTCATGTGTTAGCAGTGTTGAAACGTATACGTAATTTAAAAAAACCAATGCATTCTAAATTCAGTCAAAATCTAACATGCCTATTCCGATTTCCCCATGTAAAAACCGTAATCTATAACTTTTTCTAATTATCCTAGGAAAAATTAATTAGGAAACCCCACCATTCTACTACCTACCTTTCTAATTTTATCTTCGTGATCCAATCTGCGGTAGTACACTCGTATTTTTAATGCACTCAAAACAACCCGTGCCTATCAGTTAAGTACCCGTATCCGAATTAGTACATCTGCATCCACATGCGTAATACTCTGCAAGACACCGCGAGGGTGTGTGGCGGTGGGTGAAGATCATCATACATGCATCACGGACATGAGTACCAGCTACGATGGTGGTACTACCTAGAAACAATTTAGGTACAGGAGTCAAGACAAACCATATGATTAGGGTCTACATAGTAACGAAGTATTTTCCCCCTGCCACACACCTTTGTGATGACTTGCAAGGTTTGTGCAGATGTGTAGATGAAGTTATTACTGGTTAGAAAGATTTTCACTAGCATGCATACATTAGCGAGTAGTCATTTAAATTCAACCCTAATCTATATCTTCAAAACACAAAAATATATTTCTAAATAGTTTGTTAATGTACAATACTGTCTGCAGTTTATTAATGGCATGTCAATGATTCTATAATGTGTGTTGCGTTAATAGCTGTACCTAATACATAAATGTCTTTCATTGTTACGATGCATTGTTATGCATGAAATTTGTTAAAATTTTGGTTAATCTTAATTTGTATTATCGGCTCACCACATTTTTATATTTCGTGCTCTTAGGCGTATTGTACCTACGCATAGCTATTAAATTTATTAATTTACATAGAAAGTTTAAAACAGGTTTCACGCGCTACAGGCCACTCCAATATTGTTTTACCTACCTATCCTTTTGCTATTCTGCCTATTGGACTCCCTTATAGTACGCGGCAAAAATGACACTTTGGTACGAAAATCTATCCCTCTAATCTTGTTTACCTAATCAAACCTAGCATAATATGCAGGGGTTTTTAATATATATCGAACGTCATCTGTAAACAAATCGGCTTCGAAAGCAGGCTTAGTAAGTACCGACCGAAAAAACAACCACTGATAAAACAGGAATGAAGTGATAGGATAAGCAATACGACTGGCAGAGGATCTGAAAGATACCATCGTGTCATGGGATTTGGATAGCCATTCAATGAATCCAATGCCTGTCGGTATTAGTAAATGTTGAAACTGATTCTTTTGACTCTTTCTGGAGCTGATAAAAATGTGTTTCTTTTTCAATTCTACGTTACAAATTATTCATTATTGAGTAAAATGTGACATAAATCGCTGAAGTAATACCCAAAGGAACTTTTGATAATCGCAATAAGTAATCTCAAGATATTCGAGGAATTTGATTAAAGTGGCGTGTATACTTCCACTGAAAACAATTTTTAATGCAAGTATTTTACATTTATTAATGAACAGGGTCAGTTTATATATTTCAGAGGTGTGTAACCCCAACCCAAAAAGTTGAAACATTCTACTACCAGCATATAAACGAGAGAATTTTATTATTCCTAACTTTGATCTTATAATTGCTTTTCGATTGCTAATGAAGACTGCAGCACTGGTATATTTAAAATTTCTTTCTTATCACGCATCATAAGAGGTCATATTAGACAAAATAATAGCCGGAGAGGTAGGTGCAGCTTAAGTAGAGTTGGCTGTAGTGCATCTGAAACATATGGTTAACTCACGAGAACTGCAACCAAGCATAGGTACATTTTGGAAATTATGAATTAGTATACATTAACAACAGCCTAAATTATTAACAATTCCTATTACTACGTAGCTACTAATAATTTTGTTTTACGAGCCTTTAGGTTGCATTGCTATAAAAATTTTCTAATTTTCACGAACATAATACCCTGCAAGCAATCATTAAGTTGTGTGGCTGGGGGTGAATTCACACCAAATATGCATTTAGTCGCATTGTGCACATTTGCTGCTCGTACACCATCTACATTTCGCCTTCGAGGAGGCTTGTAAGGAACTCTGTAGCTGCAGATTCCCATACAATGTTGATTCACATACTTGCTATTTTTAAAACTCCTGTTTTCACGAATCCTGACCCCGTGGAAGACCGGAGAAGATGTCAGGCATATGTTACACTTGCTTACACATGCCTCCGTGAAGTTGTAGTATTTTAGCTCTCAGCTGCATTTAAGTAGTGCATATTTGTTATCTTTAACCCTTGTCACACTCCATTGCGGTGCCTCGCACGATAATACGTAGATATAGGTGTAGATATTAAGGGTACATGAAGGCACAACAGCAAAATTCACACAAATAAATATCAATTAGGTACCTCGACCGATTTGGGAAATTCAAGCATCAAAGAAAGCACAACATATGTTGCATAAACATCTGGTTGACATTTACTTGATGTTTTTCGTACGAATTCGTGAAAATATTGTATTCATGAGGGGTAAAAAACTTCCAGATTCAAAATACTCATTCCATGTGCGAATGGATAACCTGCTGATAGTTAAATCTTAAGTATAGCGGAAGCCTAATGTTGTTTACGCATACTTGACCTAAAATGTATGCATATATAAGCGATAAATATTAAATTGAAATAATAGTAAATTTTACGATTACCAGATTTATTTGTAGCCATTTTTTACCAAAATTTATACAATATGGTATAGCAAGAGTTGCTTGCTCCATCAGTAGCATTTTGACTAATGTTTTAGAGGGTAAGACACAGGAAAAACTAAATTACTAATTAAACCGTTTTAAACATGACGAGTGAAGAGGGAGGAATTTTAAACTTATACGTATGAACTTATAAATGAGGTCTCCCTGTTCCATTCTCCCCAAATTCGATATGACTTTTTAAAAAATTGATTTCCTGAGAGATGAAAATAAATTGTCACCTGAGACCAAATAGTTGAATAAAGCATTTCATTCGTCTACTCCATGGGAGTAATTACACTAAACGGGAGTTAGGAAGAGATATAATGCCTGAACCCCTAGTGGGAAAGAAGAAATTTCAGCTGGCGGAAATAAGCAATAAAAGGATTCTTAGGGCTATATTATTTGAAGAAATATTATATGCAACGACTTGTTTAGGACCAATGATTTATGGTTGAAATGTAATGAAAGACTAATTTCGATAGGAATGAAGATGTTGGGCTGAATGAAGGGATTCTCGTCAAATATAATATGATATTTAATTTCAACGTAATATATTAATCCGTGATGTTGGGTAAGTAAGTCTAGTGGAAGCACGAAGCATTGAAAGAAGGACTATGTATGTAAAGTAGGTCGTTCTGAGTCAGTCATATTAAAGTAAACCCATAAGAACTTTTCATCCATGAAACAATGAAAGTGATAAGCTGTGACCACTCAATTCAAATCTTCAGTTCGCCAGAAACTTGGAACGAGATTAAAGGAGTGGAGAGGCAGGGTAACGTGACGCATTATGATCGTGAGAGGGAACGCCCGACGCGTGCAAACCGCGGCGAAAAAGAGGGAGAAGGTGGGAGGGAGAGAAGGCGAAGGGATGATGACGTGGGGAGAAGGTGGGGGTGGAGAACGCACGCGGGAATGAAGGGAAAAGGGATGAAAAAACGCGCAGTAGAGAACGCAGCCAGTCCCTTTTCCCCGGATGAGGAGGGCGAGGGAGAGGGAGAGTTATAGGGAGGGGCGGGATGATTTAACGTGCAAGGGGGAGACGGAGGAGGCGGTGGACCAAATGTGCGCTCCGACAAAAAGGCGCGTTGCAATTTTAAAGGCCATGACGGCTGGAAATTGGACGCTCATCCAATTTTTCTTCCTGGTCCACACACTGAATTCCGATGAACATTTCTGCTGCATCAGATATAAACCGTTAGTACCTGAATGTTAAACACAATAAAATGAATTTTCGTCCTCATTTTAAGAGGCATTTTTACTTGCAATTACAAAAATGGATTCTTGATAATTATCTTCTTATGTCTCCATAAACCTTTATCTGCGGCCTTATGGTGAGGGAATGACGTAGGGAACACTACGAAACAATCATCATCATCGGTCAACAATCCTAGGATTGGTTTGACGCAGCCCTCCACTAGATTCTTCTACCGGCCAACCTCTTCATATTGACGTAGCTCCTCTCTTTTATATCCTTCACAACTTGCTCTATATACCTCATACGAGGCCTGCCTTTTCCATTCTTCCCGTTCACTTTTCCCTCGACGATTGTCTTCATCAGGCCATCGTGTCTCAAGGTGTGGCCCATTAAGTTGTCCCGTCTTCTTTTTTATTTTTTCAGTAGATATCTCATATCTCCCACTCTTCTTAACGCTTCTTCGTTTTTCACTCGATCTACGAAACAATAAACTTACGAAAGATCATTAAAATACGTGAACACATTCGTTATTTGATTGCGACTGAAGTTATTGAAGAAATACGCATCATTTTAGATTATAACAATACACACTGATGAGTCGATGGACGATAAAAATGAGATTGCAGAAATAAACTTAGAACCAAAGGTACGTGAATAACTGAGGACCAAAAGTTGACATTGAGGTAACGGAAAAAAGTACCTAAGCTCTGAAAGAAAAAGGTAATAAACAGCCATTTCCCTACATACAATCGTGCTTTATATTAACCATATAAACATGACTACTCTTGGTGATTTTTTTAATGATAAGATACATGAGAACTTTGTATTTCCCTCAGCTGAAAATAATTATCATTAACATTGAATAAATTACTGTTTGGTTAACGAAAATTTTAAATACGTAAACATTTGTGTCACATAAGAGGATGCCAAATACACTTGAATTTTATCTTGAGCACTTTCGATTAGAATGACTACTATCTACCACTGTTTGGTAGAATGCACCACATAGAAGTGTTCCAATAAGTACTTTTTTTCACGCAGTCTATATCGTAATCGTTAAATACTGTCAAAGTTACATGTTATGTACGATATAAAAGTCACTCCCGAGCTGAATCGAATCTCTCAACTAGGCAATTTCAGGTGTGCAATATATTAATGTTCCTTTGGAATAAATAAACAATATAAATAATTAAAACCCCAGGGAAAAATCAAAGTAGTTCAAAATTGAATACAGAAAAGTAGTAATCCTAGTATTTTCGGAGGTTTAGGGGGGTAGAAAGAGGGAGGGATTGAAAAGGAAGAAGGGGATTGGAGAGAACGGTTCAAGTACAGAGAATGAGGGATGGGAGGGGGGACAATGGAAAGCAAAGATGAGTTAAAAGGCTTGTTGCTAGGCAGCAGACCCTGACATTCAACCCCGCTACTGCAAGCAGCAGATAGGGCAGGGACAAACCCAGCCGTCCCTCCCCTCCCCAGGAAATGGCCCTGCCTGGCTGCCAGTATGAAAGCTGCGTTGAATGGGATATGTGTGTGAGGGGGAGGACCCAAATGGATATAAAATGGGGGGTTTCAGGAGGTGGGTGGCTGGGGGGAGGGATGGAGAGGAAGAAGGCGAGGGCAAGGGAGGAAATTTCCTACACTTTGCCCCTCCTTTTTTCCGCACTGGACCAACGGATAAACAATACTCCCGGCAGGAGCCATCTTGGGCTGGCGGGCGGAGTGATGAGGGAAACCATTCTTACTGAACTCATCTCTGGGACCGCCATTAGGTCCACGCTGAAAATTTGGCCCATGTCTCCTATAAATCTACAGAGCGTGATGCACGTCGACTGGCAAGATATCCTTCATGCGACAAGAAGGTCATGCCATTTTATTCGAGTCCCCACCAAGCAGAAAAGAAAGTTGCAACATTGACATTTGCATCTACGGAGTGCAGGAAAGTGCTGAGATGGAAGTTTTAATTGCTCCAAAAAGTTATTTTTTAGATTAGATAAAATAACGGCAGGAAACTCTAGGAACGTAAATTACTCATCTTAAAAATCATGATTATACGAAAGAAAATTATGCGCATACACATTAATATTTTTTTGGTCTCCCTATTCAAGAATCTCATTGGTTTTGTTGTCTCCGGACTCATCTTCAGCCCCTATACCTTATATCTCCAGCACACAAAAACCACACAAACCCCAATTATTGCCAGGATTTCTTTTTCTGATGGAATAAATAACAATAAACCATCACATGGCAGAAAGGTCACGAGGTTACTCGTGTTTGGCGGACGATCTAGTACGGACAGGTTACGAGTATACTCGTGTTCACATATAGCTTTTGCTACAATTGCAATCGTAGTGGAATTAAATAATGTGATATATTCATTGCAAGTTATTCATTATCAATGTGATGTATTCATTGCAAGTTTACCATTCATGTCCTGCTTTTTGACCAATGCTGAAGCTTTAAGGTTATTGTTTCATAAATTTAAAGATATATAAACTTTCTCCCGTTATTATATAGAAAACTAAGAAAGGATACCATTATATGGACAGTGAAAAATCGGAACAGAAAACATTCTTCATTCGAACGAAGCACTGTAATCAATTTGATTTACATTTTAAGCTGATAACAAATCCTGATGGACTGTACACCAAAATGGGCAAATTTTCAGATGAATAGCTCTGCGTTACGATCACCAAAAGAAATATTCTGGGCGACCCAGATTTCAAGCCCAACAGTCGCATCAACTTCTCTGCAAAACTAATCAAGCAAATCATCATCCCATCAACCGTCCTTATTGCTCGCTCCGCTGGCTCGGCAATTGCAATTCGTGTAATTGGAATGCGTTTCGCGCGTATTCCGTTGCTGACCGACATCCACTCACTCGCACGTTTCCCGAGAATATTTCGGGGGAGGTGGGGGGGGGGGGGGCACGTGCCACTCCCGGATTTGCATATTAACCGCGGGGGAAGGGACGCCCTCGGCGGATACCCGTGGGACCGAAGCCCAGAGATAATACGGCCCTCATTGCCCATTGTCCACTCGTGATGCCGGTGATCCGATGATGGCGAAAAGCGGCAGTCGGCCCACGCTAGGCTCGCGATGGTACTATTAGAAAGGGAGAGTGGTCATACAGAGGGGAGGAGAGGTCTGATCCAGCGTGCGCGAGGATTTAGACAGCCCCTTGTAATTTGAAACAGCCTCGTGATCACTGATTCACGGCATGAATTAATCTGGCGGCACTGGCTTTCACGAAGTCGTAAATTAATTCCGAGTCATCGTTTTAATGAGAGATGACTCGACCTCTTTGCATAGGGCGGAAGAGCTTTTTCGTTCTCACACATCCATTTTATTATCTTATAAACCAATTATAATAAAAACAGAATGTTTAATCGGTATGGGTGCCATTTAAAGTGTGGGTCAAAAAGAGTTAGGGTAGTGGCCCTCAATCGAGCTAAAAATGATATTGTCAAGCAAATAATACTACCGATACACCTCAAATTCGCAACATTATATCAATAATATCAAGCAGACAATTAATCCAGCAGACAGTCTATCAATTATACATATTCTTCAACGTGCACACGAAATTTTTGCCATTACTTCCAGACCAAAGAAAGATACAATTACAGTGTAGAAAATCTTCTCGGGTTTTCCACGGGGTCAGGTTGTCCATGGCCGACGTTTCGGTGTTCGGCTCGGGCACCGTCATCAGGGCAGATGAGTGTCGAACTGAGATTTTGGCCGCCTTATATACCCTTGCCGGGAGGTCAGGTGAGGAGAGCCTTCCCGACGAGCTGAAGCGCCTCAAGAGAATTTTCCGCCAAAACGGGTATGGTGAACACCAGATTTCCCTGGCCTTGAAAAGAACCTTTAATTCGAAATTTCCCAAGACCAACGAGGAACCAAAGGAGACGACTGCCAGAGCATGTCTCCCGTACATTTCATCTGTTTCGGGGAAATTATCCAGGATTAAAAAAAACCAACGATGGACGAAGCAAGAAAGAAATAGTGAGTAGAATAGCCCAGGCAAAGAGGGCATTCTATCAAAAGAAGAATCTACTTACAGTAGGAAATACAAGCATAGAAGTAAGGAAACAGTTCATCATAACATACATCTGGAGAATGTTTCTTTACGGCAGTGAATCATGGACGATGACAGCAGCGGAGAAGAAAAGGCATTTGAAATGTGGTGCTACAGAAGAATGCTGAAGATTAAATGGATCGACCGAGTAAGTAACGAGGAAGTGCTAAGAAGAGTAGGAGAAAAGAGAAGTCTGCTGACAACTCTAAAAAGAAGAAGGGAAAACTTAATCGGCCATATCTTGAGACACGATGGCCTGATGAAGACTATCGTCGAGAGAAAAGTGAACGGGAAGATTGGAAAAGGCAGGCCTCGTATGAGATACATGGAACAGGTCGTGAAGAATGTAAAAGAGAAGAATTACGTCACAATGAAAAGGTTGGCCGATAGAAGAATCGAGTGGAAAGCTGCGTCAAACCAATCCTAGGATTGTTGACCGATGATGATGATGAAAAAAAAACTTAACATCGAGACTATCCACCTCCCGCCACCCAAGCTGAGGGACCACCTCGTAAGAGCAAAGGACCAAATTGGACTCAAAACGCCAGGCGTCTACCGAGTTCCGTGTGAATGCGGCGATGCCTACATCGGAGAAATGGGACGCACGATTGAGACGCGGCTGAAGGAACATAAACGGCATCTGAGGCTGGGATAACCGGAAAAATCCGCTATTGCCGAACACAGCATCCGGTTTGAAGATGCCAAGATTCTGACACGGTCCTCAAAATACTGGGATCGTGTCGTAAAAGAAGGTGTCGAAATCCGACTGGAAGGCAAAAATTTCAATCGAGAAATAGGCTTCTTAATCAGTCGGAATCAATGGAAACCCATGATAAAAATCATCAAA
Source organism: Platycnemis pennipes (assembly GCA_933228895.1). NCBI lineage: Eukaryota > Metazoa > Arthropoda > Insecta > Odonata > Platycnemididae > Platycnemis > Platycnemis pennipes. Next base: position 116,338,598 of record OW121854.1, on the reverse strand, counting down.
AACCAACGGAGCACTCCTGACAGCGGATTGGTTGCCAAGATGCCATTTCATCGCGGTGACCAATCACGTGGCACCTGACCTCGCGGCAAGGGTATATAAGGCGGCCAAAATCTCATTCTTGTATTGTAAATATTTTGATCTTCCTACCCTATCAATTGTTAAGTTTTTTCGGTGGTCTCACGAATGCTTTGCGGGTTTCCCTTCGTGCGCGGGTGAATACCGGGCCAATACCGCTCCCGTTGAAAAGATTCCCAATGACTGCAAGGTGCATCTATAAACTGTAAAAGTATACCAGTGAACTCTACAGAGCCCTGAAGGGGAGAGATCCCGAGCGGGGCCGTGACCAACGTTGTTATTTTTGTTTGTTATTATTTATTCATTGTTATGTTTTGTTAAGTTTTGTAAAAGTTTAATTGTTGGTCGCAATAAAGACAACTTTCAATTCAATTCAAAATTCAGTTCGACGTAAAAAGAAGAAGGGAAAACTTAATCGGCCATATCGTGAGACTTGATGGCCTGATGAAGACTATCGTCGAGGGAAAAGTGAACGGGAAGATTGGAAAAGGCAGGCCTCGTATGAGATATATGGAACAAGTTGTGAAGAGTGTAAAAGAGAAGAATTACGTCACAATGAAAAGGTTGGCCGATAGAAGAATCGAGTGGAAAGCTGCGTCAAACCAATCCTAGGATTGTTGACCAATGATGATGATGATGAGGCGGGGACCTGACCACTATACTAAAACACCTACGCCTCGCTGGAACGCCGGATACTGCGCGTGCTGTTTGGGCTCGACCCCCTGCACCCCAGCAACGAAGTGCATACTATTTCTAACACAGAACCTCTCTCTACTCCACAGGTTATGCCATCTACGCTGCCGAGCTGTGGTACGCATCAACATCCACATGCCACAGTTGATGACGACAATACTCCAGTCAGCCAATATCCTGCTCGCCAAGAAGCCGAAGTGGAAACGGTACTCCGCCTCAAGGGTTATCAGCCGCCAGCTCCGTAACTACTACCCAGACAGCGAACTGCCGCGGCAGTCCGCCACACACCATCCGGAGACATATCCCAACCCCAGAAATCTGGAAACCATCCCTAACCATCTAGCTGCATGTGACCCTATTATCTAACATGTTTTTGTGTAGTAGCCTAGTTGCACGCCAACCACACACCCTCACGGTGGCTTACAGGATGTTGCGTAGATGTAGATGCAGGCTCAGATCTCTTGTTACCTGTAGTAGGAATAAATCTATCTACACAGGAGTCTCCTCATTCGCATTTTCGTTATTCCATTTGCTGCATAGTGAAGGAATCATCAAGATATGTTTATCATTGTCGGACAACAGTCTCGAAGGAGTGATTTCATTATCCCTTCAAATTCAGTCGTAGGTTGACGATACTATGCCTGAAGAGTCGGGGTTTACATATCTATCATAACTATGCAAGTTTTTTCCATTGCGGGTTACCATAACCTTTTTTCGATACCTTCTCCTCCTCTTCCTTAAGTGTCTTTATTTCTCACTTATTTCTTTGGTTACCATACCAAAAGGGAGGACAAAATGTCCCCAACCCAGTGCACCATTATAATCTGCTACAGTTTTATTCGGATAGTAGAATTAAAAATATTAAAGAAGGTCTCAATAAAGACTCGAGCATCCTTAAGCCCTCTCCACACTCCTTCTGTTTCTCCTCCTCCTGTCACAACGGGTTGCATTTGAATGTAATAAATATTATACCGTTTTCAAGTTATTGAATTTTTTTTTTAAATAAAAAATGCATGCAGCATAAAGGGGGTCACGTACCACACACCAGTTAATAATTAATAAATAATTCTCGGGTTTTAAAATAAATTTTTTCATTGCTCTGAGGAAGATGGAGGAGTATTCCATCGAAACGTCAACGACGCAAAATCTTACTCGGCTGGAAACCAGAGAATTATTTATTAATATCATTCACCAGGAAAGAACAAAATCATATACCAGTTAATAAGCTTCATTAATGCCCTGAAGACGATTTTCAGGAATCTCGCTATAGACGGAGAGCTACAAAAATTATCTCATTTCTAATATTATGACAAGAAAACCAATACGCATCAGCTTCATACACAACAATCCCTCCCTCAGGTAATCCCATGACAAAAGAAGATTGATGTCTAGTGTTCCAAGGAATATTCTTATTAGTCTACAATAATAGAAGCTATTTAGACAAGATAAGTAGGTGTCACTCATGTTACCTCGTTTGCTGAACATGCGTAAATACATCCTGATATTCGATAACAAAACTAATTCTCTAAGACTTCAACATGGCCATTTCTAAGGACCATAGTTGGCGAAAATGAATGTTTAACTTAATTACAAGAGTGTCATCGTTGAGAGCAGTGTTTAATCCTTAAACACAATGTTGCGCATTTGGGGTAAGTCCTAAGCCACCTAAATACCATAGAGTGGACTAAATTTGATCAAGAGCCGCCAAAGGTGAAGGATATGTGAGGACAATCGCAAAAAACACGAAAATAACCTTAGACTGCCACCCTAAAAATTATCATCACTTTATATATGAGTAGGCTCTTAGTTACACATACTTTGATTAAGATTCAAAGAAATTAAGATAGGATAAAGAAAATTGCTTCTTCCACCAAACCATATTGAGTACCTCTAAATTCGCGCAAAAGAACTCGTCGACCTGCAGGGTCAACTAATTTAATATCCCCTGTTCGGCGGGTAATCATTTCGGCACCAGCGGACCCCGCAAGAGATATCACTGGCCTCTCCGAACACATCCCACCCACACCCACACTCAATGTAAAGAACTAAATTACTTTCCTCTCATTTTTTCTCGGAAACTGCCAGCGCTTAAATTTTTATCCGAGGGAAGAAAAGCAATGGGGTAAAGCGTGGTGAGGGTATCAAGGGGCAGAGATTACAGAGGGAAGTTTGTCGAATTAAAATGAGGAAGTGGGAGGGGTACAGAGGGAGATTTTGAGGGTAGATTCCAAGATATGAGAAGGGGGCAGCCAAAGCTAGTGGTTGGAGTGTTTGCGTGTGCAAAAAAGAGAGGCGTTTTTAAAGGAATTCCGCACATAAGAAGAGACGCGGGGGCTGGATAAAGGGAGGCTGAATTTCATTTCCTCTCTTCTACAGAGTCTGGAAACAGAAACACCAACAAAAGAGCAAGGATAGATTAAACACCCACCCTTAAGCACAAGCTAAAAAGGAAGGGGTGGCGGACAACAGTCTCTTGAATAAATTTAGAGGAAATTGGATAAGGTTGGGTGAAGATAAATGTTTACTGACGGCTCTACAGAGGACAAAGGCTTCGCCAATCAGACACATCGTGTGGTAAAGTGATTTGATCACCATCAAATGCCAAATGCTATCGTTTTCAACGCCATTAAACGAATTTGCTGAGAAATTTCATTGGTCAGGTGTGTCAATACCCTTTCCCTTTTGTACACTTGAGGGGACGAGCAAATACCCCAAATGTATGGTGTAGCACCAAACGCGCATCCTGTTAGAGGGTTTTAATTAAGGCCTTCTGGTTAAAACTTTAAGCCCTCTGAGGGATTGCGAAGATAAGAAAAATAAGCTGACTCGGACATGAGATATCTGTTAGTGCTTTTGCCACTTTTCCTCTTCATGTTTGGAACAATCCTGTGCAAATACTGTTTTTGCCCCATAAACAAGAATGTTGACGTGGAGAGAAGGGATTGGGTAGCCCTATGATTTCTTGTTATATCATTCCCTGTAGAGCCACTTCAGAAGGGAGATAGACGTTAGGTAGTTCATTCGGCGTCTGCTTACCAGGGCCAAAATGGTGTTTGACGTAGCGTTAAACATCAAAATCTGTCTCTCTTTCTCCCCAAGGTTCTAGAGTAGGAACCATACAACGCTCAATGTCAACCGTATTGTTAACCATTTCTTGGCATCTTCGCAAATGTGTCCATTCATAGATAACCTCCTCCTCCATTCACTTATATTTTACTCACACAATTTTCCATCTAAACCCTTTTAGTAAAATGCTCATTTTCTTCCACACAATCTTTGCTCAAGAAGTTTCGGATGTCAGTTGTCCCTATATCTCACCTCCATTAAACATAAAGCAACTACGTGCACTTCTAATTTAAAGTATCAAAACTTTTCCCACTCTTTGTATGGCGTAAATATATCACCTTTCAATGCCTAACGGATATTATGCTCTTCTTAGCCCTCTTTTCTTTCTACCCTTGCCACCGCTTCTATGTTAGAGTTAGCCAAGTCGCATGTCTGTAGTTTATGTTTGGAGATTTTCACCCCCTCTGTCACACACCCTCATGGTAGCTTGCAGGATATTGCGTAGATGTAGATGTAGAAGTACCAGCACTGCTTCTCTTGTGCCTTTGCTTTTCCTGAAACCAAATTGTTCTTCATTTAGGAACTATTCTGCTTTTCGTTCTTTTCTTCTGAAAAGACCCTTGTTATTATCTTCGAGGGCTGAGTGGTCAGGCTTAAATTCATAAAATATTCAGTTCTCACCCTTCTTTATGAGAATGAGGATGATGATGTTCTTCCAAAGGTATCTCCCCTGCTGAACAGATATCACAGATAGTTTTATACAGCTGTATAAAAGTAATTTCTCCGATCACACCTTTTATTAGCTCCGCAGGAAAATATTAATTTTAAAACTTGAACATATGAAACATGAACAAGATAATTTTCACAAATAGCAACAGAATGAAACACAAGCAGTCTGAATTTAGAATCCCTACGCTGTGTTGCCTCCTGTTATGCCTATAACATTACCAATTCCATCTGATTTAGACGAGTTCCCATTAAAAAATAATTCCCCAATATTGTGTACAAAAACGGTACAAATTAACGCTTTAAAATCTCAACTTTAACCTTAAAACACTTTGGTGAGAAATCAGATTACGAAACGTGGTTCTGACCTCTGATAAATAGACCTGAGTTATGACTGATCAACGCAAAATCAAATGAAACGAAGCGTTATACGAGAACTTTCCTTTTCCTTTCAAAACATTTTCTGAGTGTACGACGGCTTTATCGATGCGTATTACTTCCCGAAAAAATAATTCGAGAGAAACGTAATTGCGAAATCACGGACAACACTTTAGGACTGGATGACAGCGAAAAACCGAACACGAAACCAGAGCCTACAGGGAAACCTCTGGGTGAAGGTGCATAGTGAAGCAAATCTCGTCAGTGCGTCCTCCCCGTGGAGAGGAGGGTGAATTATGGCCCAATCAATTGAGGTAATTGAATGGAGGAGGAGATGGCCAGGAAAAAGGGGTGTGAGCGAGGAACAAATGAATAACGACTCAGATAAACTTCTGCTCACTCTCGCCACTACCAGGGTAATTATTCGGCAATCATTTGGAAACGAATGAGCGAAGGAAAAATCGAGTCTAAAAGCCAACCAGGAAGGAGAGTGAGAGAGAGGAAGGTGGAATAATATTCATTCACCTTAACAGGCGACAGTTTGATTTTCTGCAACTCCCCGTAGTTGTAAAAAGCGTCAATTCACATATACAAAGCACGCATTCTCGAATCAAAAGAAGATTGATTTATAGCACTCTTCTTGCCCTCCACTGTGTTGTATCTGTTCATAACCGCAATTGGCCACGATTTTAGCCGCATTTCAATTCTCACCGTAAGATAACAGGTTTGGAGATATCTTCCACCAGCTACTCCTCACCTGCGACTGCTTATTTTATTTTACCTTTTAATGAACTAAAGTTTTCTGTATTGAATTCCAATTTTTCCACAGTATGGAAGCTGCAAAATAGTGTCTGACTCAATGGGCGCCGACACGACACATCGAATGTGGTTTGCTAAACAAGCATAAAAAACTAAGATGCACCTCAAATGCACGTCACCTACCCACGCTTTATATATATATGTGACAACACAAGGGAAAGAAAACACAATAAGGAAAATCATTGAAAAATAGGATTGAGTTTTCAGAATAAAAATATTAAAAACGACAAGGTGAAAAATTGGTCTAATCTTGAATTAAAATGCAAAGATAATGCCTTTAATTACAATAATTAAATAAAAAGAAGGAAAGGGCACATTTTGTCCCAAGGATTCGTAAGGTTATCTTTACACCAAGGGAAACGAAAACAGACGCGCGGTGCCTACAAGCCATACAAATGAATCCCTACCGAAATGAAATGCATGGAACTATAATGAACCCTTTCAAATCGAGAAGCTCCAAAAATATAGTGCCGAGTAAAAAATGAGAAACGGCCACAAGAACGCCCTTTCCTACACTAATCCAATATAAGACCGTGAATAAGGACCCAATGCAACGTCCAAAGACTGACCTAAGCGCTTTTTCTCTCGTTGGGTGACGCGAGATGATTTAAACCACAGTATATCAACGTGCTACTGTTCCCCCAATCTCTTCAGCGATAACAGCATGTTCTATTTTTTTGGAGGGAGAGGCAAATTAATCCTTTGGACCCGTCCACCTTTAATATCTTCAGGACCTAACATGAGGAAAATCATTGTTGAGAGAGATCACCTCGCCTAAAAGAAATAGCGGGGAGGCCAGAATAAAAACTTTCACTCCTCATCTTCTATTTTTCGAGCTGGTTCAAAAATCATCACATGAAACCCCTCGAAGAGACACAAAAAGATTTCCCCGGCGGAAAAAAAACGAAACGAAAGGAAGAAAAACTTCACGGGGCCGGGGAGAACATCAATCCACGTCTATCCAGCGGACGCATTATGTGCTCCTCCTTCTCCCCTTCCTTTTCCTCCTTCGACGTTATCTCCACCTTCCAATCTTCTTCCTTGGCCAGCTCCTTTCATCTCCCTTCTTTCCCGCGCCCTCTCGCAGCCCACAGTCCTCGCCGTAGCTCGCGCATCTCTACCCCGGACCGACTTGCCTCTCCCGCTCGCCTCGATGCCCACCCAACGATTTTCCACGCCTATTCCGCTCCTATCCCCATTTCGACCCTTCTGCCCGCTGTATGACCGCCCGGTTCCCAATTCCCCAAACCCCACCTTTCCGAGGCCAGGCTCCCATGTAGCATTTCGGGCCCTACATCATGCCATTGAGCCCCTTGGACCCACAGAGGACCCCCCTCCCCTCCAGCGGCCCTTCAAATGCCTCTTAGTGGGAGCGGAAACTTATACCGCAGGGTTCCCTGAACCGGGACTCTTCGCATTCTCACCTCCTCCCTTATACATATCCTTCCCTGCGCAACCCCTCTCTAAACATCAGCCTCCCCCCATGCTTTCTCATCAAACAACTCCCCCGTCTGCCTCCACGCTCGCGCTTCCCCTGAGTGGAAATTATACTCTTCTGCGCCCCTGCAGGCCTGAGTCGTCACGTGTAAACCATGCTGGAACACCATCCCCCACCCGTTTCAACGCATTTCTCTTCTTTTGGCTCACCTCCTCCAAATTCCGCTCTCAAGAGACGGGCCACAAGATCACCTCTCGGGCGGAAACCGCAACTCCATTAACCGCCAAAAAAGGACGAGAGCGCACCCCATCACATCCGCACCTCCAAGGTGAAGGCATACATAAACAGGTCGTACATCACCCTCAACATAAATCTGTAGCGACTTTATATGCTCATTTGCTACTTCTGCAAGCAAAACGTGACAGAGCAATTGGAGATTCCAAGCAACGGTTTCACTTAACGGCATAATGCCCAGCGCTGGAATCAAAGTCCGTTCTGGTTCCAGTATAACAGAACATACAGGAGACCCACATGCTGAGAAGAATATAATTCTCTTGAAATTCAATTAAGCGTTTTTCGGAAAATATGAGTAATTCCACAGCTAGTCAACAAGTTTAACAAAACGGCACGCCATTAGGTTAAATTCAGCAACGCACATCGAATGAAATCAACACCAGATGCGACAAAATGGCGTTTTATTCAATCTATAGGTTGGTACCTGTCTGATTTTACCCCTGCCACACATCGTCGAGTTGGCTTGCACGGTAGTCAGGAGATAATAATGTTTATTATTACACTAGAGATTCAGAAACCATTCCGGATCATAAATGATGCACATTCCATTGAAAGAAGAAAAAATATGGGTATTTTCAAAAGAAAAAATAGATGTCTTTCTCACGATGTATGCTTACTTACTTCCTCTTATCTCCATCTCATCCACACTTAAATTCAAAATGCCCTCATTTAACTTGTAATCATTTCCTCTTTAATAAGAGGATCCCTCGGAACCTCGGACGGCCACTGTAATTCGCGTGGAACGTAAGGCGTTCTTCACTATCGCGAATAATGAATTCACTTTGTGGCACATGAAAATATTAAACATACCCTATCTCACTTTACACGCATCCGAATCCAATAAGGAAGATAATGATAAAGACCTATTTGATGACATAAACTAATGATTATGGAAGGCAATATCTATTAACATAGGTAAACACAATTAAAAACGAAGACGCACAAGTCGTCAAATTGGAGGAAATAAAATTTTTGGAGAACATTTGTAAGAGTCAGAAACGTTAGATCAAGGGTATGCTAGGATTATTAAATTAGGTAAACTTAATCGACAGTGATTTAACTTTGTAGAACTCCATGGACTGCAAACTAGCTGCGCAAAACCTTAGCGTGTTTACCCGCTGATGTACGAAATAGTAAGATTTCCACGAAGAAAAAATATCCATCTTGATAGGGATTTGAACCCTGATCTCCATTTCCCATAAGATTCTTTAAAACAGTTAAGCTAAGGAAGAATTTTATTTCCCCGTGGATTTTTAGGAGCTTTAAAGGATCTAGATCTTGCCGTACATACAATAACGCAAAGCTGCCGTAATTGAGCGCACTGCGTCACCACCAACAAGGCTAAAGTCAGCATTAAACACTAAGCTGCTTACATTTAACAAATTCAAGGATCGCGAACTGTCGCTGACAGGCACAAGTGCGCCTTGGCAGCTTAACCAGCATCTTAAACTAACTGGCTGGAAATGGGGGGATTCGTGTAGAAATCCCTGCCAAGATGATTGATATTTTTCTCTGCAGAAATCCCGCTATTTTCAAAACTCTTACATTTGATAAGCAGAAAAATATATTTCCAGACCCTTAGTCCTCCGCCACCACTGGTTGCAACACAAGCACTTCATTTTCGAGGAGCCATTCTAGTACATACATAATGAATTTAGGCGATTATGAAAGTTAATTCCCTTTTAGAGCTACCATTTGAAAATTGACATTCATGTAAGGATAAAAGTAAATAGAAAAATGGTAAGGAAAATGTGTACTTTGAAACGCCACAAAGGTAAGAGCGAACGACGAAATGTTGAGTGAAATATTTGATGAATCAGGAGCCTGAGGAGAAACTTTGGTCTTAGAGGCAATTTTAAATCACTCCGATTTCAACTCTGATCGGCAGAATACCGAAAACACTCCCTGAGGCTCTGGAGTGAAATTGCGGTCCACGATCACCACATTTTTGCGAGAGATAGGGAACGAACGAGTGCTGAAAAATCAAGACCGGTTTACGGGTCGTATTAACTCGCACGCCTGAGTTCGCACATGACAAATAAAGTAGAGAGGCCCCATGTTTAAGAATCGATCTCTACGTCCTATCGATGAGACGAAATGAGTACACTCACTCAACCTCGCGGCCACCATTCGAGTCTCGCTCGTAAAGACCCGGTAGCGGCGGATACGTAGCGCCTGGTTTACGGCGAGAGGGCATAAAAAGCGAGAGCCACGCTGCGAATGAGTGGGTGCGTGCTTGCGGACGTGGAGAGCGAGAAAGAGAACGATGAACGGCTCATCACTGTTGCACGGGCTCCTGCATTTTGGAGGAGAGGGGCCGCTTATCAAAATTGCACGGAATGGCGTGCAAACGCGAAGTCTTCGAAGAAAGAGGGATAGCAATAGCTGCGAGATTCCTGGGAGATGAGAGGAAGAAACAAAAGGATAGGGGAGATGGGTAAGGGTCCGTTTTGAGAGCCACGCGGGTGGCAGGTGTCCGAAATCCCTCGTTGTCCCTTGGGCCATCATCCTTTTCTCACCCTCTCCACATCACCTTATTTGTCGACTGCTCCGATCTTGCGGTCCAAGGAGCCCGAAGCTCTTACAGACAAGCCGAAATCCACTCGGGAGTGAGATGGAGGTCCTATCTTTCCCAGACGAACCTCAATAATTCACCCTACCCAGCTCCCTTACTTACGCCTAACCGGAAATACTGTCTTTTTAGTCTTTACGATTACCGTGTTTTCATCAATAGGGCGTAAGACAAAGATGTAAGGATATTACACCGCCAGTTGAATATTTATGATTACTTGAATGCATATCTATGGAACTCGTGGACTTGACATAAAATTGTGAAAGGAAAAAGTAGTAACTCGATAGTATGATGGAATGTAGAATTATAGGAGAAGGAAGAGAAAGCGGTGTTCAGGATGACATGGAGTCGTAAAGATTTAAAGCCGATTTTATTTAGGAAACGTAGATTTTTAGGAAGGGATAACCTATGTGAGAGGGTGATAAAATGGTGATAAAACACCATCAGCTTTATAAGTAAGTCCTTATACCAGCATGCAGCTACCAATGTTATCCATTGCTACACTCGTACTGGATATATTTACCGTTATTCATATCCCTAATTGTACGAGGAAAAAAGGACATTTTGAATCTGTCAGTTCGGCAATCAATTTCTCTAATTTTGTGATTATGCTCCAGTCTACCATAGTAAGTTGGGGTTCGCAAAATATTTTTAACGTCATCACTGAAAATATGGTCTTGGAATTTGTTTAAGAGATTAAATCTAAATTTCAACCTGCGATCTGACAATGATTCCCAATTTAATTCATTTAATAGACTGGTTACGGTAATAAGGTTATCGCACTGTCCCTTTACAAATCTTGCCGATCTTCGCTTCTCACGTTCAAGTTCATTATTTAGACTGATCCCTCTACTAACAGCCCTCGAAAAATTCATAGTGGTGATCTCTCAATACGGATTGGAATAAAAACGGAATACTGTACAGTTCAATAATCCTCTCTTACCCTGCAGGTCACAACCTCTGAATATTTCCATCCCTGTCATCCACCCTGTCTCCAAAATCCGTCTTATTCTTCCAAGGGATTTTGTCTTCAGTCACCTCCCCCCAGTTTCTGGAAGGCCTAGGAATCCGATAACAGGATTACGCCGGTGCAGGGACTGAGCTCGCAGTTTAAGTCTTCGTTAGGTGGAAAGTTGGGGAGGAACTGAGTCTGATGGGATCTAAGGGATCAAGAAATGGGACGAATGCTGGCTGAGAATTACACGGAGGGCCGTCAAATCCTTTTCGCTTCTCACCCAAGCCGTAGGTTGCACAACTGGTCCCGTTTTTATTTCACGGAGGTTTAGGTTGCCATAAAGAGGGGGGGGGGGGTAAATAAAACTTTACGAATTCGCACCACTTCCCATTCAATTAATGGCTTCCGATTTCCCGCCACGTCGATAGCGACAAGTCTTCTTTCAGCGGAACACCAATGCAGTAGAAACGAAGAGGAATCCATAACGACCGAGAATTAACAGGATTTCTAATACGGCGTCGTAAAACTGCCACGATGAACAAACCACAATTCCAAATCCAACAAAGAAGGTTCTACACCGCACCGCGTTTTTCAAATATTCCATGGCTGGTTATCAGGATAGCTAGCGGTCAAATTTTCAACCATTTTTCAAAGAAATACATTGAGAGGCAGTTGTATATTTCCAGTCTCGTATAACGAATTATTTCTCCAAGAGTTCCCAACGGAACGAAGTGAAATCACTGTGAGGTACAAAGCTATCATCAGTAAATATCATAGCAATTTTAAGCAATGTATCGCAGAGATTATGGCTAGTATTGAAAGGTGACGGGTGGCCCTGTGTCGTAACCGCAGTGTCTTCAACGCTGGAGAGTCATTTGGTTTGACAAGAAGCAATGTGTAGTTTGACACTCGCACTAATACGCTAAGAACGCTGAACAAATAGTTAATGAGATACAGAACTATACACAGCAGTGTCTTTGAAATGTTTCGTTTCTTAGGCATTGGAGCGCTAAAAGCTTTTATTTGAGCTTCTATCGATAAAACTTATAACAAAATCTGAAAGGGTTTCCAATATACCATCCATCTGCGAAGACCCATTCTAGACACACTGTAAAGGAGCAACACATTTAATTTCAAATATACTTTGAAACATTCTTGAACGACCAGGGCAAAGTGCAATGCATGACATTCTGAGATATTTATCGACATTTTCCTAACATTTTTTGGAATGGAAGAGGAAGGTGACCAGGAATGACAGAAACATCGCTTAAATATATAATCGCAAGGATTTTAGATGTCCTCATTGGCAGAGATAACCTCTTTAATTACGAATTAAAAAAATTTTATTTCTCTTTTCAATATAAGAAGAATATTTTTATTTCTGTTTTTGATATCCAACCAAATATGTACATAAACTTTGAAGGTGGGGGCTTGGTGGGGTAGGAGAACGAACGAAAATTATTATACATATTTTATACATTAAGAAGGTAAATTTTAAGTGCCATATGTTTTTATAAATTAAAATTTAAAAATGGGATGAGGCTGACATAAACAAAGGTGGAACTCAGTGAATCATTATTTTAATATTGCTCAGCACAGTCAGTTACCAGCTCAATGTGATTTTTGCCCCAACTCATGCATAGAGGCCAAAGCGATTTCTGAACAAAATACTTAATTTCCGATCGGTCAAGAAGAATTGCCGCTTGTTAGAGGAAAAGTGGGATATGTAGGGTGCGAAAGGTATGCTATTCATGGTGATATCTCATCAGGTAGCAAATGTAAATACTGCATGCATGTAGTTCATGTTTGGTGATAAACCCCAGCCACACACCCTTGAGATGGCTTTCAGGGTAGTCAATACATCTACATCCACGGAATACCCTACAAGCCACCGCGAGGGTGAGTGGCAGGGGGTGAAGATCATCAAAGATGCACTATGGACATGCAACTAGGAGCTACACTGTTGCTGCTACAACATGAAAACATGTTAGGTAATGGAGTCACGTGCAAGATATATAGTTCCTATCTATAGAATAATAAAGGGATTACTGGTTATAATATCATTCACCAAAAATATTTAAATTTATTTACCTATGAGTTAGTAATTTTAAAAGATGTATCGTGCACTATAGACTACTCTTACAATGCAGATGTCACAATTAATGGTGTTTCAATAAACATAATCGACATATGGCCACTACCCAATACATAAAGTGAGCATAGCTGAAATAGAGTATTGTGCACGTCGTAAAGCGATAGGAAACCTTATTGGAATAAAAGTTACACGCATAATTGCATACCGATTTTCGACTTTGGTGTATGTAGCACTAAAGTCAAAGAAGGGTAGTATTAAGGTTACGAGTAGTCTGCTATTTCATGCAGTTTACCGAATCCAAAATGGGATTCCTTCATGGCAAGATAAGTGTACATGCTCTTCCAAACTTGAGGGAAAGTACCTCTAAAGCAAACGACCAACAAAATCGGGGAGCAGCGGCATTCCCTTCTGGGATTTTCCCCCGAGGTTTCCTCGGTCAGATAAGTAAGGTACGAGTTTGCGTACCCCCACTCCCATTCCACTCTCATCCGCGTCCTTTCCTCCCTCGGAGTTTGATGCGGCCTTTAAGAGATGATCAATTTTTCATCGAGTCCACGTCAAACAAGCAATTTCACCCGCCATTTCCTTTCCACGATTGATCTGAGCCCTGCAAAATTCAGAACGCAAACACCTAGGCCTAACTTCATCCGGCAAGTAAATATAGTTCGACCCACGGTTATTTTGATACAATTGAGCGATCGTGGCAGTGCCTGGCAACGGGTCGGCGTTGCCCTCAATCTACTAGACCCAGTCAGGGCTCCCAAGCCGCAGGGAAAACGCAGAGAGAGTATCCCTGAGAATGTTAGAGGGAGGGCTCCATACACGAATTTTCCCGAGGTGTATTCGCGAGTTTGCGTTCCTTTCGCTTCAGTCCTAAAACTTAAATGAGTTACTCAAGGAACAGAGGCACAACTACGCCCAAGAACAAACGGTTGCCTTGCAAATAAACCTTTTTTTCTCAGGGAAACGAAGATGAAACGGAATTTTTAGGAATTGTTTGCACGGTAGTTTATAAATCACCCTTTGATGATAGAAACATATTCTAAAGCTCACTTTTCAAAACGATATTACATCACGATAATATTTAACTAACGGATGCTTTGTAAGTACTCCGTTCAAAAGTCAAAGCAAAAAAGCATTTGAGACTCAAAGAAGAAATATTTCACGACGATTCATTGTAAGTAAGATACACCAATAAGTTGTCGAGAAAAACAAAATCGCACGATGAGACCTGCCAGACTAAAAACTTGAAGAATAAGAATGAATCAGTTTCGAAGGTACCAGCGAAACGATATTACTGGTCACAGGAATCACATGAGAACATTTACAAAGATTCTTTATCTATGTAAAACGGACCCCTGTTTACTTCTAACTCCAAAACGATAGTAATTCTCACACAATAAATTAAACAATTAAATCAATTGGATCAATTATGGAAATCAACACAACCACTGATAGAGTTAAATAACTCTGTCCTTGCTTGCAAAACTTCCTGTCCTAAATTAAGCCAAGGATAGACACCCTAAAGACTTACACAGAACATAAAAGCATTTATTTTTAGCAGCATTTTTTATTGATAGCTAACTACCGGTTTGTGGAAAGTTTCGACGAAGTATCTCTACTCTACTTTGAATTTAATTCATCTATCATCTCCATCTATAAGCTATTTCTCGCTTCGAATGGGTTTCGGCATTCTATTGTCCCCAAGTACCAATTTCATCCACCTACTCTGCCTTTTACCAATTTTCTCCCCTCAATCTTGTGAAGCACCTTCTCATTTGTCTGCATATCTGTCCATAGTACCTACTTTCTCCATTCTCTTCCAAGCTTGCATATTTAAAGCATCTAATCTCTTTTCGTCATCCGTTTCTAGAATAATATAATAATTAAATATATATATAATTTCTGTTGTTAACATCCCATTTGAAAGACTAAAGTTATAGCGCAGTTGCAAGATAAATGTATGCTTTCGTGATTTTGTAATAATTCAGTTGAAAGTATTCAGTCCCTTTTTGGTGTTGGTCCATCTGACGCTACACTCACTCCACCTCTAGTAACACTTGAAGTTGTTTAATCTCTAGACACTTCGTAGATTTAGGTGTAAAGATCTCACTGTATTAACAGGCGTGAATCTCTTTAGCCAACAAAATACCAAGAGAGAACGGATACAAGCATCCCCTATCTGATAACACGGTTGTGAAGACGAAGTTAGGGACTATTCCTTGCTAGAGGGTTTACATGATCCCAGGATCTTAATCCCTCCCGTTAGTGACACTCATAAGCTGGGTGGTTGCCAACACACCCTGAACTTCAATGCCTTGGGAATACCCACGAACCCCGAGCCGCCCTCAAAGAATGAGATTGAACGTGAATCCAAACTCTCAACGACGGGCAACTTAATCCATAAAACCATCCCTCCCTAACCCCTAAACCCTTCTTACCGCCATCAAACACGATTTGAATGGAAGACAAAGAGAACAGAGCGAACCAAACCAACTCACATTCTCGTCAAACTAATAATTTTTCCCTAATTACTTTTAAATGTGTGGTGTTTGTTTCTTTTTGTTCATTTTTGTTTGTTGTGTCATTGTTTCTAGTGTGGATGCACCCCCTGCCACACACCCTCGAGGTGGCTTGCAGGGTATGTCGTAGATATAGATAATGCACGCATACATTTCCCCATACATAGCCGGGGAGAATTATGAAAATGGATGAAAGGTATGAAAAAACAGCTGCCTTTCATACCAGCCTGATCCCCAACCTTCATACCCTTAGATCCTTATTCCTTATACCCTCCAACAAAAAAAAACAAAGCTTCTTGCCCGAGCGCCCTGAATTTTTCATGGACTACCTATATCTTACGCGAGAGGTTGAGAAAAAGAAAAGGGGACCTGAAAGGATAGCCGCACCGAGATTAAGGTTCGGAGGAGCCGTGATTGTTTGATTTGTATGATGGGCGAGAGGTCGGAGGCTCTCCGTCATACCCCAGGGGAGAGGGGGATGGAAATAACAAGTGGGGGGGGGGCTTCGGGAGAAAGTTAAGGGATGGCAGGGTGGGGTTATTTAAAGAGCCGGGGATGCAATGGAGGTGGAGCGGAGAGAGAGAAGATCAAGTTAACGGGTCGACGCATTACAACAACGGACCGATGATGGAGTGGTGCGACAGCATATCTGCATGAATATATGAGGTCCTGCATATTATTAGATGCCCATCTCCAGTCAGTTGTAAGAGCATTCACACATATATGTATATATGTATGCATTTCCCCACTGCGCAGTGGAAATTCTTCTCCTTCCAAATCCATTCTCGCCCTCCCCCCAGCCCACGGCTTCTATTCCCTCTTAATTGCTTCCATCTCTCCGGCTCCTTTGTCCACACCACCCCAAAGTTCGTGGGCCATTTAAATCGGAGCTCTCACCCCCTATGTCTTCCAACAACACATAACCCCTTCGAAAGGGGGGAAAACTCGACCCCGTTCCCCCTTTACCCGGCCCTAGGAAGAGGAGGAGTTGTCGAACACGTGGTTCTCGGGGATTGCTTTCAATACCTTAGCCCACGTTCATACGTGGTCGCGTTTGATGAACAGTCCCTCTCTCATAAGAAAGGTATTCTGCAGGTCAATTACCGATTGCATATTCCATTTGCATACAATGGAACTGCTTCAGGGAGAGAAATGAAGCAAAAACCTGAGAGAATAGATAATGCTCTCCGTGATTTCACAACCAAAAACGATTATTCATACGACGAAATTAGCGACGATCAGCGGAGGAAGTTAGTATTTCAGCTTCTAATTAAGGTTTAGGTCGTTCTAAAAGCATTTATAAAAGAATTAGCAGCTGTTACAAGTTTGTTACAATCCAAATCATGGTTAAGCCATAGTATGCCTTTGCAAACTCAAAATGGATGAGCGTTAAAATGACTTATTTAATTTAGCGTGGAAGGATCCTTTTGATCCGAACATATGAAAAAAACACCGCACATATCATAGGCCATTAAGAATAAATGAAAAAATTAAGGAAGTGGATAGTTAGAGAGAAAATTATAAAATAAGGGGCAAAATTGGATGTGACTGGAGTTACCGCCGAGATAATTGCATCAGGATCTTCTGTAGCACCCAGCAGGCTACTTTTAGACTGGAGTAAATCGTCTCAAAACGTGCATCATCATAAATACAATATTGTTTACAAACAGAAACGTATTAACGGCGCATGCGCCAGACACGTGCATCTAAATGGTACCTACGAAGAAAT
This sequence comes from Platycnemis pennipes, assembly GCA_933228895.1. Lineage (NCBI taxonomy): Eukaryota > Metazoa > Arthropoda > Insecta > Odonata > Platycnemididae > Platycnemis > Platycnemis pennipes. The sequence goes on along the minus strand of OW121854.1, from coordinate 116,321,236 downwards.
ATAAGTATTATTCATGGATTAGGCATGTTTTTTTATTCATCAAAATACTATGGTAGATAGAGTTCAAGACTCAAGGTAGAGTTCAATTTCTTTCAATTCTTTGCACTAATTCTACCTGTAAGGCTAAAATTTCACGGCACTATTGATAAGTCATGAGCAAAGGTATACGCCAATGCATGTCGCCAAATCATCGTAAAAACGCAGCCACCATAGACCTCTAAATTTATCCCGGCACACTTTATCGTAGATAGGATGACCGGAAAACTAAGAGGCGAAATTCCTACCAGGTTAGAGAGCCGACCTGCAAATATCAAAGGCTGGGAAAGAGAAGGCTCAGAATAGAGGGAAGTTCAAGCCGTTGACAGTTTTCCCCGAGGGAATAGAGGGCAGAGCACTTCAGTACAACGAAATTTGGGAGGGACACTCAACAGGGAACCACGTCCGCCGCTCAGCCAGCCAAAAGTTGGTTAATTTAGTCACCGAGTTTCACCCTGGATTTATTTCCCAACTCATATAAATTTCTCACTATAAGTAAGAAGCTTCCGTCATTGGTGCGACGTAACCTCAGTAGCTGAAGTAACTTAAAAAGTCCTAAACCTTAAATGTTAAGAACGAAATTAATATACAGGACTAACATAAGATCTTAACGCAACGATAAAGTAAAATGTATGAATGACACTTATACATACATCAATATAACTTAGGATGCTTACCCTATATATCGCCAAGATTTTATGTGACAGGAGATGCTAAGATATCAGCCCTTGTGTGGCAGTGATTATAGCAACATACCCATGAAAGCAGAGTTGAATGTATTACTTTCCACTCACCTGCTTTATATTCTGAGCATTATTCTTTCTGGTGTCATATTGCGCGTACTAAAAAGGATGTTTTCACATATCAGTGTTCAGTTCCATTTAACCTGAGTTAAAAGTAACAGGTGTTTTGGGGATCAATAAGTTCATGTTCCCCTATCTCTCTGAGAATGTAATTCCCGTTTGAGCTCAAGTTATTGAAGGTGGACCCACCTATTTAAATAACCACCTTCCTTTCAAGAAAATGTTTAACAAATCACATCAATTTTCGGTCAGTTTTGACAAACCCATGAATTAACCACTTTCTATGAATGGTACCAAATTGCTCCTATTACCATAGACGCGGTAAAACCTGGTGACATATTACATGGCCTTCCCCTTACTTCTTGGCTGCTTTTACATGCACATCGCCTTATGCATCATCGTTTCTTTGGAGATTATCTGTACATTCTTGGACACATGAAGACTTTTAAAACTCGACCCAGCCTCCAGCCAGGTTTTCATCCCATCGCTTTTAAATCCCTCAATGACTTTCCGTTCCCTTTCGAAGGAAGCTCGCAGTGGATGACGCGGTCCCGATTCCTTCTCCCTGCCTACACACGCCCCCACTGCCAGGGAGCCACTCTAATTTTCCTTCCTCCCTTTGGAATCCTCCGTTCCCCTCTTCCCCCTCAACTCCCACAAACCCCTCCAGCCTCGCGGTCCACTCGACGCATCGGCGGCTCAAGAAGCCTCTCCTCCAGCCCACGAACAACTTCTCTCCGCATCCCACCCTTTTCACCACCGCTTCCAACCATCCCACCCTCTTAAAAATCCCCCCGAGACCCACTGCGCTATCGGATGGGACCTCAGAGAGCGGTTGATGCAATTTGGAAACGCCGAAGGGGTGGATGGAAATGCGAGAGGGGAAACTAGAACCTGAGGAAAAGGTTCGGATTGAGGATATGGGGAGGAATTTCCAGTGTGCAGAGGACGAATGAGTTTGGTTCATAGGAGCCAGGAAGGTCTTGCTAGAAGGAGCAAGGAGCTACAGCAGCACCCTGAGCGAGTCCTCAGCTCCCTCTCCCATAGAAACGATTACGGGATTAATATCATCCCAATAACAAATGATAGGCCGTTTTAATATCATTTGCATCCACATCATCTGTTTTGGTCACCATGGTGAAATAAATTAATTGGAATGGTATTCCGTCTCCCTTCAGGAGTGGGCAGAAAAAGGATTTGGCCCACGTTATTAAGGGCTTTTGAAGGCAGTTTTGAGCGTAGAGAAGGGGGAACAGCGCTAGAGGTAAGAGGAAAAGGATACCATGGAGAGAAGTATAGTATAGCGTAATGTATGGCATGATTGGAGGAACATACCTTAGTATAAATGGACATAGCGTGAGAAATGAAATAATCAAAACTGAACAATGATACCATAATTGGTTCATTAAAACATCAATTTGCGGGGATCGGGGATCGGACGGATTTTTCAGTGGAACACCGGTCCCCACTTGAGTGCCTAGTGGAGGGCATTTCAAGTTCAGTACTCCGCCCGTCGGATGGGACGTTAAGCCGTGGTCCCCTTGGCGCCTTTCGTTAAGAGTAGGCTAATGCCGACGCCGGGTTTCTCTCCACCCTTCCTCCGTTTCCTGAAAACTCCTACCAATGCCCAATTACCCACCTATCCTAAATGGCGCAAATGACCTCAGCTGTCGGTCGCCTCCCCTGAATAACCAACCAACTTAAATTGGCCGGTTAAACACCATTAATTTAACCATCAAAGAGCACACTATCTAAAGGACAAGTAACTGGGGGTTAATCATCTACATCTACTGATACTTGCAACGAAAAGTTATGGCTATACATAATAGATATAGTAACCTTGGTGAAGTAAATTAGGTATAGTAAAATAAAGAAAATACTCCCGAGGATGATCTGTAAAGATTGACACTGGTTGAGTAGAAATATAATTTTGCGGAATGGGGAACGTGGTGGCCTAGTGGGTGGAGCACTGAGCTACTGACCGGAGACCGGGCAAGAGTCTTTCTGGACATCCCCCCCTCAAATCTTCGCGATTCGATTTTCTGAGTGTCAGAACTTCGCAGGAAATCTCAGGTGTCCCAGGGAAAGGAACTGGTCCCCCTACCCTGAATGTGTAAATTTCACACGCCATTGGCTAAGTACGGCTTGGCTCTACTCCCACCAATCAAAACAAACCTTCGGGTTGAATCACTGAGTGAGTGAGGTATAGTAACCTAGAAACTAGTTAACCAAAACCTTGCTTGTACTTGTACTACATATTGGAAAATCTGTATGCTAGACAGATATTCTCGGGGCACACGAAATTAAGATATATCGTACTACGTGTTAAAAAATCGTTTGAAATCAAATATCATGCAAGTGAATGCAGTGGAAGGAACTAAAAAGAAAAAACAAATGCCATCCTTATACTGGTGTGAATCGATTTTATTTCTAAATTCCAATATAAAGAAATGTCCAAGTTATCGTCAGTTACCATAAGTAACTGCTACATTAACTAGGCACTATATCTCAAATCTAATACAGCCGATTGACTGACGTAATTCCAAGTGAACACAATCAACAGTTATCCTCTGTGCTGAGAAAATTGTTTAATTTCCAAAGAATTTACCAGTTCCCAATCAAGGTGAAGAACCTTAATGCGTTATTCTCAATAAAATTACGGATTTCTAATTTGCAATTCATATTAAGAGTTATGTTTCTAGTACCAATAATTTTGTTGGTGAGTTTGTCACTTCCTTGTCATTCCAAGGACAATTTTGGGCTGCATAGAAGGGGCATCACCCGGATATAAGCGCGATGATATGCCGTCAGAGGTCTAACGAGCCAATTGCAGGTCTACGGTGGCATTTGCATAAACACTCCGTATGTGATTTATGCGTATGATTAAATTATGCATCACAAGGATAAATTCATCACACCAACGTATTACACAGAAATACTATAAGGAAGACATTTGACTGTTTTCAGAGGCGTGTGCTTTCCGGATGGCGGACTGCTTAGTGGAACACCCAGTGGGCACATAAAATTTATCGACCCACTGTAAACTTAGGGACTAAACTCCTAAGAAGTCCAAATAGGATAATGTGATGGCAACATGATGAAAATTGCTAGTGGTGATCGGCAGCTGGAGGCCAATAATGCCGAGGAAGAAAGTGCTGCCTACAAAAATGCAAAATTTTCAATTTTCTCAATAATTTGTTTGTTGATAAGCATACCGAAGGACATAAGATCGCATTTTTGCCCTCGTATTCACAATTAAAATTAATATTGCCACTTATTCTGTCCCAAGTCAAGTGTGTCATTAATACTCCATGAAGAACACTACGTAATATTTTGCCACAATTTTTCGACAACGGCCTTCCCATGATGAGGACTCATGAGAATTGCGACAGAAGACTTTTTCCTGGTTTGCCGATCTATAATTGGAGTGACTAGAGTAATGCATGTACCTACCCATCAATTAAGATGGTCGACTTTTTATAGAATTTTTGATTACCGTATATTTCCGCAGATAAGACGTCCTTGAGGTAAGACGAGGTGTAAATTTTCGTCAAATATTTATAGTTTAAACATATATCTGCCCTAAAAGATGACCCCAAACTATCAGCGGCCTATGAATTCAGTTTAGATCAGCGATCATCATATAAATTTCCATCTTATTTTTTTGTATCTGTCCCATAAGACGACCCCAGATTTTGGGGGCCTTTTATAATGATTCAACTACCGTCTTATCTGCAGGAGTATATACGGTATTTAGTGAAGAGTATACGTAGTAAAATTTCTTCAGCATTTTGGTGCTGCCGCATTACCTATACACTAAATGACCATAGAAATACCTTAAAGAATAAAATCGCATTACCCATAAAAAAAACACCGCAGAAAGTTGTTCACCACTCCGTGAGTGGAATAAGATGCCTAAAGGAGACAATCCGACGAACATCAAACCGCTTCAAAAGTTACGTAATTTCAAACAAATGCGATTCGAAGCAACTATCTTGTTTATGGGAAAGAATGGCCTTGGCTATCTGAGATATAGAAAACATACGAGAGATTGACATACAAAACAGTTTTGAATTTTTGGCAGCAGTGTGATGGGAATATTATTTTCACGTAGAAGAAAATAGGTGGACTTCATTAAATCTCAGAGCCTTATAGTGTCTCCCTTTCGTGAAAGTTTTCTCTTCGTGGTCACAGTTACCCATTATTTTTCTAAACCTAGTTGATTTGATTACATACATACGTTAGAATTAGATTTAGCCTAATTGATTAGGTATTGATCGATGACATGAAACAGTCATAATAGTATGTATATTTGAAACTAAAATTTTTATCAGTGAAATTTGAAATTAGACATTCCGCCAAAAGGAAGTATTACGTATGTTTAGATAGGTAGAGAGGCATTAATACCATGTTTCGACCACGGTTAATGGAGCTCCAATTGCACGCGAACTATTCCCAACCCATCAGGTAACACTTCCACGACCATATTTCGATTGTGGCGCACTGAGCGGCCCCTGATTCTGAGTACCGATAAAATAAGGGGCACCCTAATTTTGGGACGCGGCTCCGCCCAGCGAGGTGACACGCCCACGGGGTTCGACAAGGGCCCCCACGTGGATCCGCCCGTTTCCCGGAAACGCGGAGACCTCGAGTGGACTTATCTGCCGACGCCGCGGCGCGCAAGCGGGAGAGACGATGAGGGCGTTAGCGAGGAAGGATGAAGTAGTTGCCGGCGCCTACGAAGCTCCGGGGCAGAGGAAGCAGTGCGGAGATGTAAGGGCTGGCGAAGGGAGAGGGGGAAGGTAAGGACAGGGCAACTGCCAAGGAGAGGGGGAGGGCAGGCCCGAGGCGAAAGCAGCAGGAGAGAGAGACGCTCGAAACGAAAAAGTATTTCTTAGGAAGGGCGGGAGAAAGATGAAGTGCTGTGCATGATGGGGGAAGTGCTTCCTCTAATAAGGAAAGTTCGGACGCTTGCAACTATTTAGAAAATATTGCTCTCAAGTAAGTGTTTGTTTGACAGGCTCTGTCACTTCCGCGTTGATGAAAAATCAGAAATTAGAGGGTGGAATGCTAATAAACTGTTTTGTTTCCGTGGATAACGCATTAAACTTAACAGTAAAGCCGTTATTATTTTTTAGTAGTTACCCAAGTGTACCAATTGATAGCCAAGGTATTTATTTGCACGTTGGTATAATGACTTATAGATAACCCAACTAACAGAATATCTGTGAATACTTGATTTAATCTTGAAATCTTTTTTTTTTAATTGTTGTGTTTCGATTATAATACAGCTGCTAATGCTTTTGATATGCCAAGCATATTAGGCATAAATTCACCCACTGCCACACACCTTTATGGCGGCTTGCAGGGTATTACGTAAACATATTATGGTTACTTGCAATGTGATTAAGTGCCTGACGGTATGTCTAGCGTGTAGTTGTACACCTCAGTGGATCGTAAGAAGTGCGTAAGTGCGTTTTTGGTGTTCTTTCACCCCATTCCATACACCCTCACGGCGGCTCGATGGATACTTGTAAATGTGATCACTCCCAACCATACCCCCATGTGGTGGCTTACAAATTACCACAGATATTGGTGTGTAGAACAAATAACTGGTGTAAATTGGATACTGAAGATCGATGAATGTGTTATGCACATGCGCATATTGTAACAGTGGTATTCTGTAAAGATTCCATTAACCTTTATCATCTCGTCTTCTGAAACTACATTCAGACTCTATGCATGTTAATTTCTGCACAACATATGTTGAAATACTGATTCATGCAGGTATGTTAAAAAGCCTCAAAATCCACACTGCCTATCCAACTGTCTCCAAAGTAAATTCTATTATTTCTAATACGGCCACTTATAGTGCGCGGAAATAATGACATTTCAAACCCATATGTACAATTATGTACTTTAACTCAATGATATTACTAACAAAAGTACACTAATTATTTCAAAATAACTACCTTAAGCAAAATCAGGCAAGGTATCAGACTTTAATTTCTGTAGTATATTTAACCTGCACTTCAACCTAATCTGATATGATAATGAAGTGTAGGTTAACCTTATTCTTAAAGCTATTTCGACATACCTACGGAATACTCGGCAAGGCATCGCAAGGGTGAGTCGTAGGGAATGAGCCATACTGCTTTAAGGGTTACACACTGCTAAACTTATAGTAATGCTTTTTTTCTAGCCTACTAAAATGTAACTTCTCTCCCTTGCGCACCATTCAACTCCAAAATCAAACATACACAATCAAGCTTAATTAATCGTGCCACTAATTGTGCACCATAAAATCACTTAACTATTTTTTTCTCTTACTTGAGAATGATGTCCGCTTCAAACGGATGATATTCCAGGAAACTAGCATATTACCTGTAAAATGAAATGAAATAAATTAGTAAAATATCAATAAGTGTGTTTAGCTCAGATTTACGATTAGCTTTAACTAAGAATAAAATTACGATTAAAATGGAAATAGAACAATCATTCAGAATTTTCTCCGCATTTTTAAGCTTTCCGAAACGATGGAAATCCTACGAGTAGTATTACAAACTTCTGCGTTTAAGGCATAACAATATATTGAATTGAAGTTCCATTAAATGGTAAAGATCCAGCTGGAGCACATCTGATAATCCTGTGACAGCAGTACCGAGAAAGGTAAATAGTTTCAACCCAACTCCTGACGCGTTCGCAGCGGCAAACTGTGACGTACGTAGCGAAAGTTAATTGCAGCAACGATCGAAAAATACGAGGTCTTGAGTGGTCATATCGAAATTGAAATAAAGACATTTCCCACCCAGAATCTACATGAATAACCGATATATACATAGTGTATATTCTCCCCCTTCTAATATGGGCAAGGAATAATGATACTGTTTTATGTACACCTGATTCAGAAGGTAAAATTATTATGTGAGAGAAGGTTTTGGAAAGAACTTGAAATTAATATAAAGAAAATAGGAACCAATTGTAACCTCATTGTTTTCCCGCAGATACACCAAATTGATCGCTAAAACGTTGTTGGCTGCACAATACTAGATTCATCGTTCTAACCCTCCCATCCTCTCTCTTTGCACATCCCTCTTCATAACTTACGGTCCATTCTCAGGGCGCAAAAATAGGTTACTAAACACTGCATGGATAAAGATTCCAATTCTACAAAACGAAAATTTTAAAGCATAACTCATTGTGAGAAGGGATATATAAATGAGCGAATATGACGGTGGAGACCTTGATTCCAGGAAGTCGAGATCGTCCATTTTGACCAAATGCGCGGACAGATTTTTTTCCGAATCAGTGATCTTGGTATCATCACCTATGTTAAATTAGAACTCCTAGTGCTCTGGGTTACATTTATAAATATCCGCAAATATAAATTTATCAATGGTGAACTCAAAATTTTCTTTTCGAGTGTTTCTGAATTTCCAAAAGCGTAAAAGTTTCGCTGTAAGCACCAAGAAAGACTACCATAAGATCCTCTACCTCCAGATTAAGCCATGAATAACTCCCAATGGGCGGCAGGTGAAAAAATCTGCCCATGAGATATCCAAGCGAAGAAGCGTGCAGTGGCAAGTAGAAAAACAGTGGAGGGCAAAGGAAGGACGGAGTTGGTTCCCTGGCTCATTCGGGTTTCGTGGCGTAAAGAGGAAGGGTGAAGAGAGTTTAAGAAGGCCTAACCCTCTCTCCTTCTCTCAGCCGTTTCACGCAAGGAGTTTTGAGGCTTCGCGGCTGTCGAGAAGGGGGGAAGGGTGAATGGAAGGACAGGGAGAGACAAAAAGGGAGTGAGGTGAACAAGAAGAAGAAGGCCCTGGGGCCACTTAACGGCGCCCTTTCGAGGGCCAAAGGGACGAGGGCTGCCTAGAGAATAAATTATGCCTTCTCTCCCCCCCTGCGACCCAGAGAAGAGCTGTCAACCGCGTGGGTCACATCTTGACTATGCTCGGGGATCGGTTGCGCAAGAAAGAGGGTCTTGAGGGAAAAGACTGTGAGATGACGACTTGGAAGACGTTGGCGACACTCCGAAGACGCTGGGCCACCATCTACATCAACGCAACACACTACAAGCCTGTGTGTGTCTTCCATTGTGCCACCAATGCTCACTTAAGGGTGTACATTTTTCTTTGGGATCAAAGTGGCTTTCTCATCTTCATGCCGTACTTTTCTTATTTTATGGTGGTCTTTCTTGGTGCTTACAGCGAAACTTTTATGCATTTGGAAATTCAGAAACACTCTAAAGGAAATTTTTGAGTTCACCATTGATAAATTTATATTTGCGGATGTTTATAAATATAACCCAGAGCACTAGGAGTTCTAATTCAATAAAGGTGGTGATACCAAGAAACCTGATTCGGAAAAAATCTGACCGTGCATTTGGTCAAAATGAACGAGCCCGACTTCCTGGAATCAAGGTCTCCACCGTCATATTCGCTCATTTATATGTCCCTTCTCACAATGAAAGTATGAGCTATGCTTTAAAATTTTCGTTTTATAGAATTTAAATCTTTATCCATGCAGGAAATGTTTAGTAACCTCTTTTTGTGCTATGAGTGCTACTTGGTGTGGCAGGGGGTGAAGATTACCAAAACTACATTACTTATATGCAACGACGTGATGCAGGGCTACTACTTCATGGACGCATGTTAGATATAATAATTATATGCCAATAGAGAGCCTCGATCCAAGGCCCTTACACCCTCGCCCTTATAGCCGAGTACCTTTCATCTACACGATACCCTGCAAGCCACCTCAAGGGTGTGTGGAATGGGGTGAAGATCACCGAAAGAAGTTTTAGTTCACTAGCTTTCCCCTAGTCTAAGCCTTTCCCCGAGTCTAAGCCTTGCTACATGGAAAAATGTTAGATAATAGGGTCACATGCAGCTAGATGATTAGTATTTACATGATAATACATGATAAGGGATTATTGATTAAAATGGACATTATCAGATTATTTTTGCATGTGTAAGTAATTTTAATAGAGGCATCGTGCTCTACAGACTACTTTTACAATATTTTACCTACCTATATCTTTACCACGGCGCCTACTGCGTTCCCTTAGAGTAGGGGGGGAATAAACATTTAGAATTTATGGGTACGACATTCCTAATCTTATCTATTTGCCAAGATATAGCATGATACGCAAGGGTTTTTAATACCTATATCTTTAGGAAAGCAATCTGTTTTAAATTTCTGATGAAGCTTTAATCTGATATCAACCTACGATAATGATTCCCAGCGTAATTCTAATTCTGGTACACCTACACCAGGCGGTGAAGCCACATCAAATGGTGACTAGAGGAATGGACGGGGTAAGGCAGCAGCCATCTCGATTCTGACTACGTTGCACCCCTGGTCAGTTTGTCATTAAATTGGAGCAAAAGTACGGCATGAAGATGAGAAAGCCACTTTGATCCCAAAGAAAAATGTACACGCTTAAGTGAGCATTGGTGGCACAATGGAAGACACACAAACAAATAAAAAATTACAAAGTATCACAAAATTATTTTATTTCTACAACTTATTCCGCCATTTAACACGAATTTGAATTCAGTCAAAATATAGACCATGCAAATAATAACTTCTGAAATGTAATTTATTCCAACAGTAAAGGCTCACGCAATAATTACTTTAATGCAAAATGAAAATGTTTCGGAGAGATATGAGCCCCAGAATTTTCAAGGAATGAGAAAACATACTCTTTTTTCGCCAAAAAAGTCAACTGAGTGAACACAAGTCTTGAAATGAATACTGGACCTACTCACGATCAATTTTCACAGGAAATGCAAATATGAGAAATTAAATAATTTTATTAGATGAGATCTGACGAAACAGATCCATTAAATTAACAGTGTTGAGATATGCAATTTTAAAGGGTATGTATCGATGTTATTAATAAAGAACAACATTAGACCAGGTGTGGAATCACGGTTGCATCTTTCTCGTCATCTTAACCTTTATCGTTAACTCTTACCCCTAGAGTAGCGCAGGGTTAACAATGATTTAAATAAAAAATAACGATAACGCTAGCGCACGTCTTATGAAGACCCATGATCGAGACCCAGGTTTTTGATCGGTTGTCATGACCTAGAACGGGCATAAATTGAAGTCGCTGCCTTGTCTTCAATTCTCCCGAGGCAGAAAATAAGGTTTAATTACCCAACAATCAGGATAGAATAGGTTCGCAGGATAGATTAGGATGGAATTCGCAGACTTCCCAAACTAGGAAAGTGCATAAACAATTTATTATTCATGTGAAGTAGAATGGTTTGTCTTAATTACTGGACTTCGGCTTAGAGGATGAGTTTAATTGGAGTTATGTGTCGGGGTGAGTTCAAGGGAATCAAGGGTAATCTTGAGTTCCTAGAGGCAACAGAATACTGAGAAAAAATTTACATTTCATTCTTCAACTGATGGCCTCTTTTAGTCTTTTTTCACTAATTTTAATATGTCAATCAACATGCAATAATAACACAAAACAATAGAACTGAAAGGAGGAGAAATGGTTGATAACACAGAGGTAAAAAAGAAACAAAGGTAATCTTAAGATTAATACAGAAAAAAAACACGAGCCAAATGCACAAAAATAATAAACTTTACTATGACCTTGGTGTCACTTATTGCAGCATCATCATACCTGAAGATGCTGTAGTACAGTGAAACCCGGGTCGTAGTAAAGTTTATTATTTTTGTGGATTTGGCTCGTGTTTTCTTTCTATGCTATCATGTTTCGCTTCCACTCCATATCGCCCGAATCTTCAGAATTACTAAACTTAAGGGTTGAAGCAGGAAACAAAGGGAACTAAAACAGAAAGGAATTTTGGAAAAATATGCCGAAAAATGTTCAAAAGCCTTTTCATACATTGTATGGACTGAAAAACAGGTGGAAGAAGTATTAGCACGTTTAATATCAGAGGGTGGATTTGAAACTTAGGTTGAGTTGAAAAATATGTGGATGAAGACGGAAAAATACGGATTGAGGGAAAAACAAGGAAAAGAGTACACAGGACAGCTGGGAAAAGGGTCCCTTCACATATGACTGTCACATTAAGATTACGTGAGGTACGTGGTAAGTACGTAAAGTGAATAGGAAACCACATGCTGACACTGCATTGATATCGAAAGGTTATCATTCAATAAAATGAGATAATTGGAAAAAAGCAACTGGCATCAAGGTATAAACTTGGAAATCGTTCGTAAAATGACACTAAAGGGCCAAATAAATGGATGTGAGACATTTATATTTTTGAATGCAGAATAAAGTTATTCGAAAACCATTCAAGTGTAGCTGTAGGAATTGTATCCTCCAAAAATTAATTCAATTTGATAGATAGAAGGAATTATGCGGTGCTTAGAAGTGAAGGTTTGTATTCCATTTGACTTTGACATTGGCCACTTGCCGAGGCCAATGTCAAAGATTTCAACTGACGTGCAGTGACTTTAAGGGCATTACGTACATTTAGATGGAATATTGTGTTGAAGTGATGTCCCAAAAAGTAAATGATAAAAGGGGGTTATTAATAGCAAGATAGGAGAAGGGTATACGGCATATAGTGAGTTAGAATATATATCGAGCCATGGAGAAAAATAAAATCGAAAAAGGAAAGTTTACAAGTGTCGAGATAGAGAGTAGGTACAGAATAAAAAATCAATCCACCTTGATGATAAAGAACCACGGTTATCACAATAATAAGAAGGACGGTCTGAATAGGGAAACGCGAGGAGATACGGATTCATCAGGAAGAAGACATGGAAGATATTTCTCTAAATCTAATTGACGGCTACTAAGAGAGCAACACACTTCCATTAAAACCTGTCTACAGGGTGATTTACGACCACGACAAATCCCCAGCCTGGCATCCTTAAAGTGGTTAGCCGTGAAAGATGTAGGCATATATGAATAACATAGGATTCTTCGTCAAACACCAATATCTCCTTTTTCTGCAGCCTCAAAGTAATGTTAGTTGCATGAAAGTAAGGCATGTATGTAGAACTTTTATCCCTTCAGCACACGCTTGTGGTGGCTTGCAGAGTATTATGCAGATGTAGTTAAATTACGTAAATATTTAAGGAAAAATTCGCCCATTAACTCTCGCGTTCAGGTATTCCAACTGAATAAACCCTCAATTATTAGACAAACTCGACATTAATATCATGCAAAGGACTCTAATCCATAATCCTTAGCGTACCCTACCGCCACATTAAATACATATACATCTAAATAATACCCTAAAAGCCAACATAAACGTGTGTGGCAAGGGGTGAATCCACGCCAAACATGCATTACATATGACACTTAAAAAGGACTAGTAACTATAGTCTAGTCGAAACAAGGCAATTAAAAAAAAAGATTTTACCAAGCTACCGCGTCCTTAACCCCAAATCAGTGCATTCAGTATGAAATAGCCAAATATATACAAATAACTCACAATTAATACCTATTCTTTGGTAATATTGAGCACTATTATCGCTTTCGAGTGTGAAAACATAGTTTGCATGTACTATGGTTGAAATTCCAAAGTGCTGTCTAAAATAATAAATTACCATCCTCACCAGTACTACACAAAGCTATGCCTTGCTCATTTGGCCAGTCCTTTCTTTCCCCTGCAGAGAGTCCACATCCGTGTTTTTTTATCACTCCCCCTATGGGGCGGCGCCTGCATCCCCTGCTCCCTTACTTGGCTTTCCTAAAGCAGGGCGCGTCCAGTTCTTTTTTCAATCCCAGCGATTTAAGGACAGTACACATAGGGTCTTCCATATTTACACGGGTCGGAGATGGATCGGCAGGAGGAGCTCATTTCAGCCGTAATGACTACACCACTACTCCCAACCACCCCCTCCACTATTCCCCATGAAAAGCGCCCCTTTCGGAAACGGTAGCCCCATATTTATTATGCAGGGAAAAAGAACGTAGAGAAAGAGGGGCAAAAAATGTGAAGGATCGCCCGGGGCGGGAACGCTTCAATTCAGAAGCAATATTTTTATTTTTTGCCCCCCACCCCACAACATTTCCATTACCGACGAATCGTAAACCAAACTTCCGCCGGGGTGAGAAGAAAAATATGACAAACGCTCCTAATCGATTTCCTTCTGGGCTGGCGCCCACGAAAGAAGTCCAACCCCACCGTTAGTGAGTGTGGAAGACCCCAGTCGTGACTTGGGCTGAAGGATTGTGCACTTATTCTTCGCTCCCTGCACGGCGACGGGGAAAAGTAATTACCGCACGTCACCCTGGAAGCGTTTTCCGTGAGCAATGAACAAAGGAAAAGGCGAGTCATTGGTCCGAAACTTTAAAAACGGAAACGGTGGGTCCACCGCATACGCCTACGCCATTACTCGCGAACTATCTCGAGTACACTATCTCTTATCTGCATATTTATGAATAGCGTTTTACGAACTAAAGTGGTCGCGTTCAATCTCCCTCGCTTGAGTGCACAGATTTGACTCTGCAGCGCCCTGCAATTATGCAAGGGGATAAGGAGTGCCTGAATCCATGTCCTGGCGTTCATTTAACGTACCCGAGCATTAATAACTGCCGATAGCTAGAGGAAGCCCTAAACGTTCCTCGGTTTAAGGCTAGACATGACCAACGGAGTTTCCCTTCAATTCTAAATCTCTCCAGCAAAGCAAAGGAACCGTAAAAACTCATCCACACTCACTTTTTCTCCCAAATGTTTTATACTAGCAATTTCAGTGGGAACTCTTTAGATTTCTTTAGACTCATAAATTATCACCGTACACTCTATGTACAATTAAACCCTGATCAAAACAAAATGCTTAAAATCTTACAATAGACAATCACTAGGTTTAGCAAGGTATACAGTTTGGGGTGAACGAGTATAATATTTCCCTGTTTCCTGTTATTATTTTCGGACTCTTTAATTCATCATCATCGGTCAGCAATCCTATGATTGGTTTGACGTAGCTCTCCACTCTCTTCTTCTATCGGTCAACCTCTTCATATTGACGTAAGTCCTCTCTTTTACATCCTTCACGACCTGATCCATGTACCTCATGCGAGGCCTGCCTTTTCCATTGTTCCCGTTCACTTTTCCCTCGACGATTGTCTTCATCAGGCCATCGTGTATTAAGATATGGCCCATTAAAGTGTCCCGTCTTCTTTTTATGGTTTTCAGTAGACATCTGTTTTCTCCCACTCTTCTTAAGGCTTCTTCGTTCGTCACTCGGTTGATTCATTTTATCTTCATCATACTTCGGTAACACCACATTTCAAATGCTTCCAGCCTGTACATTTGTGCTGCTGTTATTGTCCATGCTTCGCTGTCAAATAGTAGAATGCTCCAGATGCAAATGTTTCCTCACTTCCACGCTTGTATTTCCGGCTGTAAGTAGATTCCTCTTCTGGTAAAATGCCCTTTTCACCTGGGCAATTCTACTGGCAATTTCTCTTTTACTTCGTCCATCGCTGGTCACTCGGCTTCCCAAGTAACAGAACTCTTCCACCTTCTCGATTTTTTGTTTTCCTAGTTTAACATTGGTCCTGGCTTCCTTTCTCGTACTGCATACCAATACCTTAGTTTTTTTAATCTTCAGATGATACCTGGTCATTGTTCTATCCATATTTCCTAGTGTCTTCTTGAAATCTCCTTCTCTTTCTGCCATGACTGCTATGTCATCGGCGACTCGTAGCGTGCTGATTTTCTCCCCTTCTATATTCACTCCCGGAGACTTTTCGTTGACTTCTTGGATGGCATTCTCGATGTAGACGTTGAATAACATGGGAGTGAGTGCATATCCTTGCCTCACTCCTTTCTTTATGCTTCCTTCTGTACTGCTGAGTCCTGATTTGATTATGGCCACCTGGTTTTTATACAATATGTGGATAACTATTCGGTCATTGTATGATACTTCAATTTCTTTCAGAATCTTTAGCATCATGTTCCAATCCATGTTGTCAAATGCCTTTTTCAAATCTACAAATGCAACAAACGTCGGTAGATTCTTCTCCATATGTAACCTGAGGACCAAAATCGCTTCTCTTGTGCCCTTGTTTCTTCTGAACCCGAATTGGTCCTCATCCAGGAACTCCTCAGCTTTTCGCTCTATTCTTCTATAGATGATTCTCGTTAATATCTTCGAGGCATGTGTCGTCAGGCTTATGTTCCTAAAATGTTCACAGTTCAAAGCCCTCTTCTTTCTGGCAATAGGGATGATGACGCCCTCCCAAAGTCCGTGGGTATCTCTCCTGTGGAGTACATGTCGCAGATGGCTTTGTACAGCTGAGTTTGTCTTCTCTCAGGCTTTTTGTATTAGTTCGGCAGGAATATCATCTATTTCCCAAGCCTTGTTTATCCTCAGATTCCTTATAGCTGCGTCACATTCTAACCTGAAGATTGGGGCTCCCAAATCCACCTTATTGACTTCATTTTCCTATTCGATTACTTCCGCTCTAAGATAACTCCCATTGTACAACTCTTGCAAGTATTCCTTCTATCTCTTTACTTTATCCTCCTGTTCAATTAAGAGTTCTTCATTCTTGTCCCTGATGCTGTTACATCTTGCTGTCCGTTCATTGAAGTGATTTCTCACCATCCACATTTCAATTTGCGAGGTTGCTTTGTAAATCTTCGCGTAGATCCTTCATCCACATTTCCCTTGGTTTTCTCGCTTTACGGTTTATGTTATTCCTGATTCTTTTGTAGCGAAGTAGCCCTTCTTCAGTTTCCATATATCTTTTTTTCTCTCTCAGTCAATTCTAAGACTTCTTTTGTAATCAATGGCTTCTTCTTGACAACTTTTATTCTCCCCAGAGCATCCTTTGCTGCTTCCTTTAGCCCGATTTTCACGTTCTCCCATCTCTTTTCTACGGATTTCACCGTCAAATCCTCTTCTATTTTGTTTTCCACTGCCTTCTGAAAGGCCAGCCGTTGTTGAGGTTCCTTTAGTTTCTCTACTTGTCATACGTTTTTCATTGATTTCTTCAATTTATCGAGTTTTAAGTGGCATTTCATCATCACTAAGGTCACTGTCAATATCCGCACCCGGGTAACTTTTGCAATTCTTCACCTTGTTTCTAAACCTCTGCTTCAAATGTAGCCAATTTGAAATCTTCTTCTGTCTCCGGGCATTTTGCAGGTAAACCTTCTCCGTTGGTGGTTTTTAAACAATGGGTTTGCCACTACCAACTTGTGTTGTGTGCAGAATTCTGCAAGTCTTTCTCCTCTCTCATTTCGATTTCCCCAGCCATATATTCCTGTTATTCTTCCATCTTTACCTTCGCCAACGACAGCATTCCAATCTCCTAAAATAATTTAGTTTTCTCCTCCCTTCATGTGCTTTATTACTTCCGTTATATCCTCAAAGACGTCTTTCACTTCTTCATCTTCGTAGTCCGACGTAGGCATGTAAACTTGTACTACAATGGTATCTGTAGTCTTGGTCTCAGTCTTCACCATTATAATCCTCTCACTGTATTGCAGGAAGCTCTTCACACGCAGTCCCGCAGTCTTCCTGAGCATTATGCCTACTCCAGCGTTACCATTCAGTGATCCGGTGTGAATAATTCTATAACTTCCCCTCCAAAAGTCTCCTTCTTCGGACCATCTCATTTCACTGATTCCTAATACATCCAGTACATTCTCCGCATTTCCATCTTCAGGTTCTCCAGTGTTCCGCAGGTCCGAAGTGATCGTTAGTTCCACGTTCCTACCCTAAAATGAGTATCACACTTGACTGATGTACTCTCTCGGGACTTGACGAATGGGGGACTATTTTACCTCCTGAATATTGTACTCGAGAGGGTTCCATCACCTCATTACAAGAAAGAAAGGAGTGTAGTAGCGGCGACTCCTCGGGATAATAATGTGGTGGTTTCCCTTGCCTTCCACATCGCAGTACCACAGCCGTTAAAGTAAATGTTACCACGCCTGTGGTGAAATTATTGTCACTGTACCGACCACTGTGGTCTCCACCTTCAATCATGTGAAGAACAGCTGCTGTCCTCTCCTCCGGTTTCTCATCATCATCATTGGTCCGCAATCCTAGGATTGGTTTGACGCAGCTTTCCACTCGATTCTTCTATCGGCCTACCTTTTCATTGTGACGTAATTCTTCTCTTTTACATTCTTCACAACCTGTTCCATGTATCTCATACGAGGCCTGCCTTTCCAATCTTCCCGTTCACTTTTCCCTCGACGATAGTCTTCATCAGACCATCGTGTCTCAAGATATGGCCGATTAAGTTTTCCCTTCTTCTTTTTAGAGTTGTCAGCAGACTTCTCTTTTCTCCTACTCTTCTTAGCACTTCCTCGTTACTTACTCGGCCGATCCATTTAAGCTTCATAATTCTCTCCGGGTTCTAGGAAGCATAATTGTGCGGCATCCCGTCGCCAAGTCACGGCATCTTCACAGGCTTCTGTATCATTTAAAGTCCTATCTTACCCAATGATAGACCAATACCACCTCGGAGTGCCGCCGCTTTTTGTCCACGACTGCTTATTCGACGAGTTAACTCGTTTATCTCGCAGCTAACTTCTATTTCTAGAGGTCGACCCGCCATCCGCAACCCGGTAGACGCACACGGTGGCTGAAAGCTCAGCCCCGAGCATATGATATACAATAGCATAATTGACATCATCATCAAGGATCAACAATCCTAGGATTGGTTTTACTCAGCCCTCCACTCGATTCTTCTATCGGCCAACCTCTTCATGTCAACGTAGTTCCTCTCTTTCACGTCCTTTACGACCTGTTCAATGTAACTCATACGAGGCCTGCCTTTTGCTTTTTCCCGTTCACTTTTCCTTCGACGATTGTCTTCATCAGGCCATCGCGTCTTAAGATGTGGTACGTAATTAACATATGAAAAGAAAATATAGGTTGACCGAAGTTATCAGCGATAAGATTAGGTTATGCAAGTTGTTTTTTGGGAATTTATTCATACCTTCACGAACAATTAAAATATATGTCAAGTATGTGAGCAGTATTTTTCAAATATTTCCACGCATGTTGGGTGAAAAGAGAAATCTGCCGAGTCTACGCAGCATGGTGCTAGTAGTAAACTCTCAATCAGAAGTATCGCAATCATAATTGTCTGTACGTAATGCATGCCTGGTGATAACTCATTACCCTGCCATACACTCTCGAGGCGGCTTGCAGGGGAGTCCGTAGATATAGATGAAAACAAACGGTCTGCATCAGCGGCGGAAATTCACGAAACTAAATCGCTCGGGAGCCAGAGTAAAAAGAAGCAAACGTCTCGGAAAGAGTCATTCCGTGCCAGGAGGAATCGCGAGAGAGTGTAAGAAGGGCGAGGATGCTACAGGCTTCCGATGGAAATTTTATCGTCCAGCCCCTGCCGAGAAGAGCCCTTATCGCCATCGAATACTCCAACGGTTGACGACCTCTCGCGAGAGGATCCTTCCGCGAAACACCTTCGAACCAATCATTAACATCCACCCTCACCACTTCTGGCTAAGAGTTGGAATAGGGGGCGGAAAATTTTACTGGAAGAAGCGATAAGCTCGCATTGTTTGCTTCTTTACGGTCGACTCCTTTGATTTTCGTGAAACACAGCGAGCTCATAAAACTTCTTCGACCTTAAGTGCCCACTACCTCATGTTTTTTCTTCTTGCCCTGTCTCCATGCACCAAAGGACGCTGCCAGTACATGGGATCCTTACCAAACATGCTTGAATGAAGAACTGGGGCGTGTGCAGAGAGGATCGACAGGATTTGTAAAGAGACGGTATGATTACTATATTAGCGTTACAAGAGTATTATGTGAACTAAAATGGGAATCATTGCCAGACCGAAAGGTAAAAATTTAGGCTTAATCTCTTAACCAAATTCTAAGACAATATTTTCACTGATGACGTAAAAAATATTTTGCAAACTCCAACTTACTATGGTAGACTGAACCAAAATCATAAAATTAGAGGAATTTATTGCCATAGCGACAGATTCAAAATCTACTTCTTTCCTCGTACAATTAGGGATATGAATAGCTGTAAATCTATCCAATAGTATAAGTACAATGCATCAATGGATAGCATAGGTAGTTGCATGTTGGTATATATAAGGACTTTAAGCTAACCAAACTAACAGTATATCAGCGCACGTATGCTTCAGTATTTTACTCTTTTTTTAAATTGTTAAATTTATAGTTACCCCTTTTAGCTAACCCTTTTTTATGCATGATAGGTAATGCATGTGCAGTGTGAATTGACCCCCCTGCCACACACATTAATGGTGGTTTGGTGGATATTGTCTATACAGAGGTGATGAGCAAGGTGGCTTTGAATATCACAATGAGACATTAGCACAATATCAAAAGAGTATCGATACGCCAACTTCGAGGTATACATAGGGAATATTATGCATAAAATATTATAACACATCGCACGACATAGCATAATTTTACGCATTGATATATCGAAATGACTCGTCTCCATATTGCGTTGCATATCGCATTAAAAATGTTGGGAAACGATATATCTCAGGTTTACGTAGTCCCACACGCATCTCCCATCCCACCTACCTCTGCCCCCTCCCCCCCTCTTCCTGCTGCTCTTTCTATCTCGTCTCCCAAGATACCCCATCCATCTACCATCCATTAGAATTTTTGCCTTCGTTTCCTTCTGGAGAAAATGGACATAAATAACGGATGGTCATTCGTCGAATGGGCCGGGGGGCAGGAGCGCGAGCCGATAAACGCCTAGCAAGGGTGAAGGCACACTCAATCGGTCGATTCACGAAACAGAGATAGGTTGTGAAATGGGCGTATGCAGCGGTGGTAGGCCGACCGCTTCAATTTAAGTACGAAGAAAAAACTTTATATCTTTCCACTTGATTTATTTTCGCTGGTACAACTAGTTTCAGTTCAACTTTTTCCCTTGTCACTCAGTAATGAATCTCCTCATAGTTAACCCTGGAACCTTCGATCCCGACTTCAAAGTGATCAGTCTAAAAAGTTTCAATCCACTTAAATGAAAACTGTCGAAGAATGAGAAAATAGATAAGAGGGCGGATAGTCTAAATAAGTCGTTTTGGTAGCTTGTTTACTGGATTACATGAGCAAAGATAACACCAGGGATCTATCTGCCTTCTACAACACCTCGAAGTCTCCTATTCCATCACACATACAAACGCTTTCAACTATTTTTAAAGATGACCACCGATTGAGGCAGGTTTGAAATGGATATGAAATACTTCAAAATGTTCCCGTGCAGCAGGATACATCCCACTTTCACGGAACTTTCTCCTTTAGTTCCGCATATTTTCCTGTTTTCATCATTTCATCCTAACTGCCTGGTCTTCTCCTTACTTTATGCCACCCGAGTTTTTTCGCCTCATCACATCCCTGAAAACACCTCGACCCTTGTTTGCTGTTCTACACACTAATTCTACTGACTCCTTCGGTCAACTTCTTTTCTTCCCCTTACATTTCCAGAAAATCTTAATTTGTCTCCCTACCCGGTCATCTGAATTTAAACCATTTTGAACCTTCACATTTAGGTATGTATATCACCCAAACTGGCAGCCTATTTTCATCCCATTCCTCAAAGCCGACGCTTCAGCGCCATGTAACGCCACGCTCTGTGTGAAGTCTATTAAACACAATATTGATTTTCAATTTAGACAAGTTAGTGGAATTGATTTTGCGCATATCTCACGGTCAATAAGTTGATAATTAACTAATGGTACTGACCTTAAGTCGCTTCCTGACCTTCATTTTTTAACGTTTTTTCATCTTGCAACGTATGCATTCACAGCATTCACTGAATATAATATCAAAACTCCCCAAAGGGATAGTGCTATTCAACGAAATGGGGAGAGATAATCCAAAACTTGAGTCTTTTGATAACAGCTCCATCCCACCTCATTACTGTAACCCAAAACCGACTGCTCCCAAAACTACCGAGGCTGGAGGGTAGGAAGTCAGAAGATGAAGTCAGAAGGGGCGTAACGCAGCATAAACATGCCAATGGAAACCATCCATGTAGTCTATGGTTTGTGGAGCCCGTGGAGTCCTTCAGTGCGGAGGGAGGGGGAGGATTGGGGGTCAGTGGAGACACAGGTGGGAAGCCGGGCTATTAAAAAGGGGGAGGGTGGGTGGGTGGTGTGTTGGGAGGACGTGAGCGGCGAATTCGAGGAAAGGGCAAATAAAATGTATCGTTCAAACTGCCCGCATCCCGGTTGTTAATTGAATTAGTCGTTGAGTGAGTGGACGAGGGGAATGTGCGTTGGAGTTGGCCAACGTGGTTTTCATTTATTTACCCGTAGAAACGTGTTTTCGATTCCCGAACCGACTGCCTGCAAACCAAACGGAATACCTGAATTAAGCAGTAACGCGTCCTTAAATTTTAAATAAGATCCTCGGAACAGAGCTAGAAATAATGACAAGCCATAGGAAGGGTAAATGACCCATCCTTGCGTTTTTTCTAGCAGGACGAGTAAATATTACATTGGATCGACGAAAAAATCCTAAATAACACTACTTTGGAGATAAACTCGATAATGGAAGCAAACAAGGAAAATGTTCACCCAGCATTCAACATCCTCCCAGACTGGTGAGAGACAGGAAGTGGATTCAGAGCATGAACACACTACCATGTCGCAAATAACTGTATTTCTAACAACTAAGTATATAACTGCCCGCAGTGCTAGGTCAAGTATCTGCATTAACTTAGGTGATTCCTTCGAATTGCATGGATTTTGGGTAAAAATTGCAAACCTTTCACTCAACTCATTAAGGAAGTGGGGTTTGGAGAAATATGAAGAAAGTGTGATGCACCAAATAGAAGATCTAAATCTACGACTACATAATATCCTGCAAGTCACCATGAAGGTGCATTGCGAGGGGTAAATCTACATCATACATGCACTACCTATACCTACTGATTTAGGAGGAATAGTAGCTTTTAAGGAACTATAAGAGAAC
Organism: Platycnemis pennipes; assembly: GCA_933228895.1. Taxonomy (NCBI): domain Eukaryota; kingdom Metazoa; phylum Arthropoda; class Insecta; order Odonata; family Platycnemididae; genus Platycnemis; species Platycnemis pennipes. Next base: position 116,298,491 of record OW121854.1, on the reverse strand, counting down.
AAAATAGGCAGCATAGCAAAGGGATAGGTAGGTGAACTAATGTGATATATTGAGTAGTCTGTAGTGCATGATGCACATATTAACATTATTAACCCTTGCATGGTAGTTAATACATAAAAACATTAAGATAAATGCCGTTATAACCAATTACCCTTTATTAATATGTAGATAGGTACTAACCATCTAGCTGCATGCTTACACATATTCACTTTCGAGCCACTTATTAATTTAAAAACACAACAACAATACCTGTTCCTGATATTGGTTCCCTTCTTGCCAAACGCCTTTACGATAGCTAGTAGGGTCGTGTATAAATGTAGATAGGTGTAGATTAGGGCTGAATGCTAGCAAGCAACAATGACCTTCATATTGAGCACGAGGACTGGTATTTCAAGGTGATGCAAAGTTAACAATATTGGTAAAACAATATGAAGATGACACATAATCTATAGCAAATCCTCAAGATGATTTTTGGTGCACTCTGAACATGATTAAAATGATGATAAGGCACTATAACATGGAAATTACCTATACCGTATTATTCGATAATACAATCGTATTATCAACTTTAAATTCACGGCTGCTTTGTCTTTCCTTGTGGTATGAATCGGTTTGTAATGTCACCCCTCAATTCATAAGGAAAATCACGAATAATAAGCCCAAAATCAATTTAAAATGTTATCATAGAGTAAATAGTAAGCATTTCTCTCCTCATTGAAGCACACAAATTACCATGAACGGCGATCATTCACTGCCTAGCTAAATCTAGTCCTCAAAGTCTACCAGTCCAAGTTCATTGGGACACCTCAAGCAGAAGAGAGTAAGCGCGAGAGAAATAGACGAAGGCCATCCGACAACCGAAATTTTCGAAGCTGGGATGTGGGTACAATAGAGAAAGAGGCAGAGCGAATGACGGAGGAAGACGACGAGAAATTCCGGGAAAGAAAATAAGATAATAAGTACAGGGAAGGATAGAAAAGGAGGACCCTCCGATGGAAAGATACCGGCGGGCGTAGAAAGCAGGGCGGAACGGCGTCCTTGAGAACCCTAACACGATTGATAGTGGAAGATGGGCCGGGGAAGACGACGGACGGCCTCCCCGCGGGGGGCAAGACGGCAGTGATTTAGGACGATAACAGAAGGGGCCGAGGCGTTCCTGTCGTGGACGGGAAATAGGGTTTGAAATAATCGTGAAAGTAGGGGCAGGGGAACGCTAATGGTCAGGAAGGTGGGATCCGAGAAGAGAGAACGGGTTCGTAATATCCCAAGCGTTCCCCGGGCATTTAAAAATTGTTACGCACGGACGGAAGCTCAGCGAGTGGAAAATAAACGATCGCGTCTGGCCGTATCATCTCGAGGAGCCTTCTTCTTCGCCACTGATAAAAACCCGCTCAGGGAGGAACGAGGGGTCTTCCCGAGGACAGCGATATCTCACGGACGTCCGTCACGTGAATTTTGATTTTATTGTACGGTCACGGCGGCCTCGGCTGAGTTTCCGCGAATGCACGACCGATGCATCACGTTTTCAATTTCCATGAGGTCACCGCGGAGGGCAGTTCGCTCGCCCGAGGGAACCGAGGTCACCACTTCGAACCCCGAGGTGGTGTACGACTTGTACTGCCAGCATGTTCTGTATGGGCGTGTACGAGATGCAACTTGCTTACGGGGTTGCTGCTTTTTGGGGTCACTGTGTATCTATTCGTACGACAGCCTTTCTCTTAAATATATTCTCCCGTACAATATCTCCCTTGTGGGTCTTTAAATAATGTATGCAACATTGGAAAACAGATAACCGCCGAATTTACTAAAATCATTCATTCAGTGATTCAACCCGAAGGTTGGTTTTTGATAGGTGAGGATAGAGCTCACCCCGGACTAAGCCACAGGCGTGTGAATTTCACACATTCAGGGTAGGGGAGCCAGTTCCTTTCCCTCGGCTATCACGCACTCCGAGGATTTATTTTTCGTTCGGGGGCGTCCAAAGGCTTCATCCGGATTTGAACCCGGGACCCTTCGATCAGTAGCCAAGCGCTCTGCTCACTAGGGCACCACGCTCCCTACTAAAATACTCAACCTTAATTGTAGCCTGCGGCCTGATAGCAATTTCATTCCGATATAAGTAAGAATTTTGAGACATTTAATGACAGATCAATTAGAGACAGTAAGGAGATTTCATCCACGGCTTTGAATGAGTATGTTATAAGATGCAGGACAGGGAAAAAACAACGAACACAAGGAGTGATGTGAAGATAAATTGATCAAGGAAATTGGTATCATGAAGAAAAAGCAAAAGGAGTATTTGAGAACGTTTTCAAAGATGTAATTAATTCTGGGAAATATGGTCGAGAGAGAGAAAAAAGAGACAACTTGGCCAACTCAGGAGAAAACAAAATACATTAAGATCTCAGGAGAAATAAATAAAGGCACATTTAATAACTGTCCCGGTGAAAGTACCAACATTTCATATTCTGGTGATTAACGCACGGAGTCCGTCATATTTAGAGAATACAAATGTACATTAATTACACATTTCAGAGTATGCAGCCTTTACACATATGCAGGAATATTAGTGACGTCATTCCGACAAGGTGGTTATTAAGACAGCAGGTAATTACGAGTATAAACGAGAAGAGAATCCATTAACATGTTACTTCGCTTCTGTGTGACGTTTTGCCTCCAAAACCATCAATAAGGGGTAATTATGTTTTTTTTTATAATGGCCCATGGCTTTCCCTTGGATCGCATCTTAAGCTGCGTAATAAGGTTCAATTAACTGGTAGTTTCAAAAGGAAAGCCGCAAACGCCTAAAAATGAGGAAAAAATCCGTTACTGGAGTTCTTCAAACCAAGTACGTAATGAATTAATGTCAAACGCATCCAATACATAGTGGGGCCAACGGCCTTCGGCGGACAGAGGGAAAAGCATTAGTAATAAGTACTTTTTTCTACTACATCTATATGTAAGTAATACGCTTACAGCCACCATGAGGGTGTGTGGCACCGGTTGACAAATAATACACTATACTACTGACATTCAACTAAGAGCTACAATGAAACTACTAATTGAAAAAGTTAGGTCTAGGTCCTAAGGAGCATTGGTGCGTTATTATAGCTGGGTTTTTCTATAAGTTCATTCATATTTAGTCTGTAAACAAGGTATTTTGATGCAGTGTAGCAAGTGTCGATTCACCACCAAACACCATGCATATGCACTTATAGATAGAATACTAAGTTATGACATTCACCGAGTTCGCTTAGTGAATAAAGGTGACTTATCTGTGAACATGAAATTGCCGATACCAACGAATGTATTTCTTACTCGTTAATTATTCATGCCTGATGTGGAGTCATCAAGCACAACAAACTTTTGCTGACTGTTTTTCTGATTGCTACGTAAGTGGACAGGTGGAAGAGTAAAGTGTCATTCATCAACATTTCAAGCCACCTCGATGAGGCTTAGCAGGTGGTGAAACATTCCCTTACGTACAGTAGAAACGTTTCGATGGGAATGTGGAAGAAGTGAGCATTTAATGCTGGCCCAGGCTAATGCCAAGGTCCCAGATTGGAATCCCGGAAGGGGCCTGGCCCTTATTTGAAATTCTGGTCCTTAATTGAGCGCCGTGAGAAAGCATTGTAAGGATCCCATCAAAATGGGGTCGGCCTTTTCCATCTTTCACATTCATCTACATAATACCCTGCAAGAAACCATAAAGTTGTGCGGCAGGGGGTGAATTCTTAGAGAACATGCACTACATATCACGCATAAAAAAGGATTAGCATTAATATACTAGTCTAAGCTTCAATATTTAAAAAAGATAAAAATAGAAAAGTAAGCATGCAAAAACATGCTGTTAGTTGGGTTACCTTCAAGTCCTTATACCAACATGCAGCTACCTATGCTATACATTGATTCTCTCGTATTGGACGTATTTACCTCTACTCATATCCCTAATTGTACGAGGAAAAAAGGGCATTTTGAAACAGACAGTTTGTCAATAAATTTCTCTAATTTTGTGATTATGGTTCAGTCTACCATAGTAAGTTGGGGCTCGCAAAATATTTTTAACGTCATCACTGAAAATATTATCTTGGAATTCAACCCCACCCAATGCGATGTAGGGTTCCGTCTGCACTCAAAAATGTATTCCTCGATCAACTCTCCACTTTTGTTTACACGAACATGCAACCGCACACATTGCACTAATATAGATAATGAAATAAGCAGATTAACTGAGATGGCCGATTTTTTTGTGGGTTAAACCACCTCTGCCTTAAAATATTCAATGCATTTCATTAATTGGACCTTTAATATATTCAATGCATGCTAGTTGTGTTTCTCATTGCATTTTAGATCAAGTTTGAATGATTAGTTTGCGTCCCGTAACATATTCAACTCATTAGGTAGGTAGTATATGTAAATATTAGTGCATGTCCATAGTGTATGCTTGGTGATATATACCCCCTGCCACACACCCTCGAGGAGGCTCGCAGGATATTACGTAAATGTAGATATAAGGAATAAATTTGCCCGTCAGATGACACAATGGGACGATGCCCCTTCGGCACCTTTCGTTCAGACACTGAGGTCAAGTTTCTCTCCAAGCATTCACCACAAAGAATAATGAATTCCGTGATTCACTTAGACACTTATTCTTTACCTCAGCTATCGGTCCCTACCTTAAAAGTATGAGCAGAACAAAATATAGATTACCCTGTTACTCGTAAAATAAATGAGTGGTATATGCGCTGGTTACGTTTCCACACTGACTCTAAATTTCTGACTAGGGAACAGGTTTGGCGACCGTTGACGTCTGGCTCCTTCCTGGAAATTTTAACGGTCGGTTTCCCCCGGTGATTGAACACCTTGAGAGTTTTTGGAGGAAATATAAAAACGGAAAATACCAAGGTGGCGCCAGGTGGACTGACTCCAAAAGAGCGAGTCGGATCACTCAAACTCTCCCAATGATACCTACTCCCTAAAGTCTTCATCATAAACAACCAAGAGATGATCCTGGGGATGTGTGGAAACTGTACATATTTCGAAATGATATCAGACTTCAGCAAGACGCGGCACAAGTTGTTAATTTGAAAACGAATAAAGTGCAATGAGCGAGCTGATACGGAAATATTACAGATCGATCAATACCATAAAGCAAGAAAAAATAACCCATGGGCTTTGACGGAATTGAAAAGCTTTGTAGTCAGTTACCACCAACTAAAAGTTACAAGCTTCAGTTAAGAACTGGGATGGTATTCAACATTATTAAGTAGATGTAGGATATTTCAAACCTGCCGCCTGAACGGCGGTGAAATTCACATTAATTGCCACGAGAAAAAATTCACCTGGACCGGAAATCGAACCACGGCAAATGATAAGTGAATTTCATCGCCGTTCAAGCGTCAGGTTTGAAATATCCCACATTTACCGCCAAGCGCGGCTTTAGAGCTGGATGGGGTTCACCATTGGTCGTGGCTTCTTTCTCCCTTGCGTTGCCATCTTTGATGGACCGTGAGGGCTCAAAATCTAGTACCTTGAACCTCGGTAAATTTGCCATGGGAATTAAAGATCCTGGGTAGCGTACTGGTTTGCGCAGTGGCCCGGAAAGGCAAAGGCCCGTGGTTACATTCCCGGTCCAGGTGAAACTCTTTTTCGTGGCAATTGATGTCAATTAATGTGAATCATTAAGTAGGAAAAAGTTTGATTGAATGTTTAAGGTAAATTGAATCATATCTATTACGATGGCGTTATAAATATTTTGGCAGCGATCGCTTTGCTCGATACCTACTATTTTGATTCATTAAATTAGAAAAATGTGGTTTGGATACAGTAGTCTGTATAGGATACTAAATATGTTACGAAATAAATTAACTCCTTTAAGTGCACCGCCGATGGTCTAATTGGAACATTATCTTAGTGAATTATGAAAAACAGCGAATTTTGAGTGTGGTTCCCATTGAAAGTCTATTTTTTTAGTTTAAATATTAAATATACCACACTCTATGAACTATACAGATATATTTCAGCAGCTCTATCCAAGTCAATGGTTTCATTTTGTTCTTTCTATTACATAGAAAAAATACTCATTCAAATATTATTCATAGAAATTTGTCTCAAATGATTAATAAATTGACTGATTACATTATTATTATACTTATGCGTTTGATCGCAGTAAAAATTGCGGAATCGCTCGATAAAAAGAATAGTAGTGGTTCCACGAACGATAATTAGTTAGATTTTAAGAAATCATCCGCGAGCGACTGAGACCGGGTACTCTGAACTGCGATTTCGCGGTGTCGAGTGTACCAAGAAAGAAAGGCTAGTAACGAAGTACTGCACATTGCTGGGGAGGAAAAAAAATACTGGAGTGAATTAGTACAAGGCAGAGTAGAGGACTGAGCCAAGCAATAAATGATGATGTTTTATCGAAGCATAAAACAACACCATTCATAAAGGGCGGAGGGCTGGGGAAAAGAGGAAATATAGGAGATAATACATTATATATGGAGAGCGTAAAGGATGAAAGGACACATGCTGAACTATTGAGAGATATTGCGTGGAAAAAGAAACGTCCATATGTGTCAAAAGGGAGTACCTATAAGGAGTCCATGGAAAACCTACCCAAACTGGTGGTAGACCGCAAATACTCTTCACTGATCGTAACGTTCTGCAAAAGGCGCACGCATCCGCAGGGACGTGAATCGGAGAAATGGACCTGGAGACCTCCAATCCGTCACGTTGCGGACCGTGACCCATTGTCGCCCACGTGACCCTCGCAGGGCAAGCAACTCACGGCCGACGACCTGCGGAAATGGTGCTGGGGAGGGGGTAACACGTTGGGGTGTGGCAGAGGCCGCATATGCAGGAGCTACACATGTGCAGAAAATGCGCAGGTCGCATTATAAGTTGTCTTTTAATTTAAATAAAAGCTGATCTGTTTCCCCGCAACGTTACGAAGGTCCCGAGACTTCCGTCATTCTATGAACTTTCGCATCATTTGGTAAATAGACTGCCGCTGAGATATTTTATACGCCCCCCAGTAATTACTAAATTATAAAATACGTCGTAAAGAGCATAAAGATAGGTAAAAATACGGGTAGTTTATTTTGTACTGTTTCCAGAAATATTTATAATTTATACTTAGGCATACTAAGAGAATCATTTCACCCAATGGAATTAAACTCCGCAGTGAATGCAAAAAATCTTAAATCAAAGTTAAAGTCATTTATCCATTGCTTCTAATCATTATGTAGCATTTACCAACGCAGTACAGTGACCCAACCATTTTTATTCACAATTCACCAACCAACTCACGATATTTTGTGATTCAGTAGAGGAGGAAATAAAATTAAATTCTTCTTAAAATTCAAATTGCTAATCTCAGAGGGTAGGGTGAGCCATTAGAATATCACACAGAGTATTGCTACTCCTCAAGGCTACATAATTGATTAAAGATCGCGATAACGCGAAAAGACGATCCATGATCTCACTGCATGTTAAAAAAGTTAATTTTTTCGAACCAAGTATTTTCTCGAGTAATTTCTTAAGCCAGTGCTTCCTAAGACATACATAGATACATATCTACTGACTACCCTGCAAGTCACCCAGGGGGCGTATGGAAGGGGGTAACCATTTTTATTCACAATTCACCAACCAACTCACGATATTTTGTGATTCAGTAGAGGAGGAAATAAAATTAAATTCTTCTTAAAATTCAAATTGCTAATCTCAGAGGGTAGGGTGAGCCATTAGAATATCACACAGAGTATTGCTACTCCTCAAGGCTACATAATTGATTAAAGATCGCGATAACGCGAAAAGACGATCCATGATCTCACTGCATGTTAAAAAAGTTAATTTTTTCGAACCAAGTATTTTCTCGAGTAATTTCTTAAGCCAGTGCTTCCTAAGACATACATAGATACATATCTACTGACTACCCTGCAAGTCACCCAGGGGGCGTATGGAAGGGGGTAAGTTATTATAAAACATGCACTACGAATAACATTAAAATGGAATTACTTATCAGACCGGGGGTTGGCATTAAGACAATCCCTTAACTAAATTCAAAGAATATTATCAATAATGGCGTTTTAAACATTTTGTAAACTCTGACTTACTATGACAGACTGGACCATGATCATCATATCAGAGAATTTCCGATACATTGTGGCACCCCTAGATTTAAAATTTAAAAATTGAAATTAGAAATAAAATTTTTCCCGCGTACCGTAAGAGAGAACAATAGGCAGCGTAGCAAAGGGTTAGGTAGGTGAAATATTGTAGAGTACCCTGTAAGTGCATGATGCATGTATAAACAACCAATCTCTCTTTATTGCTACGTACATACCAACAATTTAGCTGCATTAATCATATTTTGTATCATGTTTCCATGTAGTAGCCTAGTCGCATGTCATGAGTAGTCTGTAGTGCATGAAGCATGTAATAACAACTAATAATCCCTTTTTTATTTCGTAGATGTTAACCATCTAGCTATATGTGATCCTATTATCTAGCATGTCTCCATTAAATATCCTACTTGCATGTCAATAGTGCATGTTTGTTGATCTTCACCCCCTGCCACACACCCTGGTGGTGGCTCGCAGGGTACATCTTTTCATCTACATCTACTTAGATCTAGATGAAAAGTTGTAAATATATTCAATGGTACATTTATACAAGATACGGATATCATAGGTATTTGCATGTTGGTAGGTATAGGAACTTTAGGCTTGCCTTACTGACAGCATGTTTGCAAATGCTGCTTTTATATTTTAGTATTTTTAAATTTTTTGTTACGACTGGAATATAGTTGCTAATCATTTTTAAACATGATATGCAAAGCATGATAGATATGCCATACACCAATATGGTGGATTGCAGGGTATTATGTGTATGATGTAGATGTACCTGCATTCACTTAAGTTTACTTGTGCTAAATTAAAAAGTCTTAAGAAGAGTGGGAGAACAGAGAAGTCTGCTGGAAACTACAAAACGAAGACAGTACAACCTAATCGGCCATATCTTAAGACACGATGGCCTGATGAAGACAATCGTCGAGGGAAAAGTGAACGGGAAGAATGGAAAATGCAGGCCTCGTATAAGTTATGTGGAACAGGTCGTAAAGGACGCGAAAGAGAGGAACTTCGTTAATATGAAGAGGTTGGCCGATAGAAGAATCGAGTGGAGGGCTGCGTCAAACCAATCCTAGGATAGTTGACCCATGATGACGATGATCTACGCAACGAGATATTACTATGAAAATTATTTGGGACACACTGCATATTCTATTATTTGTACAACATGCAAAGATACATCTGAGAAATAATGTTGATTATGATTCTCTGCTACACAACCACAGGACTGCCAGGTAACTCTGCAAATGTAGAAACTAAAAGTTAGGCATATGAAATGTTTCTGCAAATGGCCCCTTCCTGAGATCCCTCCCCGACACGGGAGGGACAGATTGTGCACTGTGGGCGGGGAGGGTGGAGAAGATCGTATGCTTCCGGGTAGTGCATCAGTGTAGCGAGAGGTGGGTTGACGGGAGGCGAAATTCATACTTCAAGAAATCGCCGCGTCGTGCCTCGCATATGAGGAAAGGTCCGTGGGCGGGACCCAGGGAGAGTTCAACGCCAGTCCGGTAGGTGGAGCCGACCCGACCCACGCCGGGGCCGGCCGACCGACGCCCCGGGCAGGGAAGAAGACGGACGCCCGCCGACCGCTTCCCCGGGCCGACTCCCCCTACTTGGGAGGATTCTCATTTAAGATGAAGGACGCAGTGCCGGGGGTGGGATTGACCCCCGACACACAACCGGATCGTGATTCTCCGAGGAGGGCGGAGGAGGCGGGAGTAAAGCGGAGTGGAGAGTCGGTGAGGGTCAGGGGGGCATGCGAAGAGCTGCATCCACAGCCTCTTTCTCTCCCGCCCATTCCGATGCCCAGAGGGGCAGAAAGCGAACTCGTGCGAATGTGGAAATCGTCTGCGAGCACCGGGAAAAAGTTATGATTTCAAAAAGAACTGCTTGTTCCCACACAACGTTCGATTCACCTACATCTGCGAACGAATGAGTTTGGACAACAGCAATCAGACATTTAAATCCTTGATTTGGCAAAGTCTTCGATACAGAATGCAGTGTTGTACGGCTGTGAAACTAGGTCTACGATGAATTTGGAAAAGGATTGGATGAAGATTTGCTAACAACTTTTGAGATGTGGGTTTGGAGAAAAACGCAGTGCGCAAGCAGTTCAGACCGGAATATAAATGAAGAAGTGTGACGTATGATGCGCAAGTTAAAGCAGTTGGTGGATGAAACCCGAAGGAAGCAAAAGAGGGAAAAGAGGGAGAATGAGGAGGTATCGAAAGGCAACGAACTCTAGAGAGTGAGTAGAGAAGGTTGTGCTTAGAGGGGAAGGAGGGGGCGTGTAGGTATTGAATACTATTAGAGGAAGTAGAAGACATGAAGAATATATGGAGGATAAGGAGTAGAGTAGCAAATAGGATTAGCAATGAACAAATACTGAATAGATCAGATTAGAATTTATCAATATCAGCTGAGCACTTACGACGATTGTGATAAAGCAATAGCCAAAGCACATCTGGCAGGAACACAGATATTTCAAAGCTTAAATGCCAAAGTGAGTGCTTACTAAACAATTGTTAACCCATACTTAGAGAAAAGTAATGCATTCTTAAGATATTTTAGTAGCGGAGAACGTTGTGCGAGCTAAGTGAAAATACACCCATTCCTCTCCTTCCTAGAAATGGTTTCCAGGATATAAATAAATGAGATTTTTACAAGTGATTAAAATTGCAAGCCCTACGTGGAGGGGAAGACTGTCAAGAATCATTTAGATACGAAAAAGGGGAGAGTAGAATTTGGAGTAGAATTGTTTATTGCAAAGTATCACGCTTTCTAAACTATGCTTGCCCAGAGAGAAATATATAAATCTATGGGCTCAAGAGAGATTCAAACCCGAAAATTTTGTTTTGGCAGGCCTGATCTCTCCAGATCGTACCATTGATAACATCTTACGTTGAAAATAAACCGTGCCGTCGTATCTCATGGTCTAATTCAAGCAATCCACTTCGATTTATAATTATTTTACATTTTCAGTCCTTGAAATCACTCTACCCATGCAAAAAAATAACGCAAAGTTATTAGAAAATAGTACCAGGAACTTCATGATGGTTGTCCATTCAATACCAAATATTACCAGTAATTGTTACCGTAAGAAGTACTCAATGCTATCCGTGGATGGGTTATGATTGAAAAACTTAATTAGAAAAATCTGGACTATAGAGACACACATGCAAGCGTTTCATTTGAGAACACTCGAGAGAGGACGACATCCTTTCATTCCTCTAAGTCGTGACATCCAAGGACATTATACGCTCCTCTCAATTCTAAAAAAAGTAATAAAACGAGGAATTTCAACATTCATGCGTTGGATGACCGCTCTTCCTTATTACGAGCTGTTAAGCACTTCCGCGAAGTTTTAGCGATGACAACTTAGATTCCCAAGATTTGCAGGCGCCCCGGATGTGGACGAAACGGATCTCGGCCAAACGAACGTCCAGCGTAACAGCACTGGTTGTGGGCGGGACGGGGACTCCGGGTGGTATTCCGAGAGATTCTGCGAACATATGACGCTCACCAATGAATTTACTACTTTATAATACCCGAAAAACCTCTGCAAGAGCTTGTGGCACGTTGAAAACTGTCACCGGACATGCATTTTAAATCAAAAGACAATTAAATTAAAAATTACAATCATGCAAGCGAGAAAATACTAGTCCTTCGCTAGCTATTACATCTAAATATATGCGTATGAGAAGTAAATTCTATTACTCTGAGGCAAATGATGGATATTTATTCATGAGACAAGTGTTATTTAATTAGTATTATACACAAAGTAATTGATAATTATTGACGAGGGATTTCTATAACTACTTTAATAATTAATAATTCCCAAAGCACGCACATTAAGTAATGATTAACATTAGTATGTGAAAACATGATTAAGGGCCACTAATTTAAATAAAAATCGCAATATTTGCTCTAAATGCTCAATGTCTCTTCACAATACCCTATTACTGTCCTTTATCGTGCTTGGAAAAAATGTATTTATGAACCTCTCTGTCTGTGACAATCTCTCTAATTTTACTTTATGGTCTAATATCTCATTGTCATTCGTTTTTAATATTCTTGTAGCATCGTTGGGTTGGGGCACAATTTATTGCCTAATGGACAATAAATTAGGGACTTATTCTTTTTCTAAAGATTTCAAAAGTATCTCGAGAAGCCCATCAAACTTCAGTGAAATCACACATACCATACTTTAGACAAAGGCTACCATACAGATAAATGTGAAATTCATTACTTACCGAAACAATAAGAGATCATATTTGGTGCCAAAAATCCTGCTGATGTAGGTACATATTCACGCACGTAATCTATATTATAGGATATCTGGAAAAAGTTAAACATTCTATAAAGGTTTGCATACACCAGTATCTTCGTACTTAATTAAAAATACCGCAAAGAGCTCCAAGTAATGCGCAACCCAACAATCAAGTACCTAATACTAGTCACAAACGCAAGCGAATGGAAATGAATGATATACCCTTAGGCTATGTCGTGCAGTTCGTGGCCCTATTTTCAAGAAATTGGTCACATGAGAGAATGAGAATTTGAAAGGTCACGATGACTTCGAGGCCTTCAAAATGTGCCTTCGAAGAACGATCAGGGATTTGAGTCCATTAAAACCACGCCATCTTGACATAATGAAACGGAGAACATGTTTTTCAGAAGATAATAAGACCAAGCTAAATTCATAAATCACAGAAATAATATGGGCACACCATCGGAGTGAGTCAATAGTTAGGTTTGAAGAAGCTGTCCATTAGATTTTTCAATCGGTAAACCACTATATACGAAACTAGTTCTTCTCTATGACATCTGTACTATTTATTTGCAGCATCTCATCCGCGTTCTTCCCCTGGATTGCAAATATGTCTCTGAATGATACCTACTGCTAGGCCATATTCCATTACATATCTTTTGAACATACCTACGTGGCATATTACTTACATACATTTATTGATATGATACTAAAATAAGAACATGAAGTAGTAGAACGCCACGTATTTAATTTAAACGTTTATTTACCACCCGCTTTGATATTTAAATATCATTGATAAATAATATTTACACTTGATTGTGCATTTTTTTATACCAACATGATTCTAGAGAAAAGCGATGATGTACTCTCATAATACCTCTGGCTTAAGATTTCTATCTACATCTACGCGATACCCTGCAAGCCACTGCGAGGGTGTGTGACAGGGGGTGAAGATCACCAAACATGCACTATTGACATGCAACTAGGCTACTACATGGAGACATGATACAAAATAGGATCACATTCAGCTAAATGGTTAGTATGTGCATAGCAATAAAGAGATTGGTTGTTAATATGTGCACCATGCACTTACAGACTACTCTACAATATTTATGCTACATATCCCATTGCTATGCTCCCTATTGTGTTCTCTTATAGTACGGGGTAAAAATGACATTTTTAATCTATCAGTACGACAATCTATCTCTCTAATCTCAAAACCCCAGCATAATACGCTGGTGTTTTTAATATATATCTAACATCTTCAGTAAAGCTAACCGTTTTGAATTTCTGTGATCTGCACTTTAACCTACTATCTGATAATGATTCCCAACCTAATTCTTGCATTAATTCTGACATACTACTCAACCTACCAACCTGCCTGGCAACATATTCAACGTGGGGCATAACTAGTGAAAAGGAGCAGTCCGATTACAGAGTTCACTTTGCACGGTTAATAGAAATGAATTGGCTGCGGAAACCGTGACTGCGTATGTTACCAACAGTGGTGGAAACTTCTAGAGAGAGGGAAGGTGTTTGTTTCGTTTTCACTCATGTTGAGGAGAGGCTAGTGGGAGGGGAGAGATGAGGTCGGTGACTTGGAAGCGTAGGAGGGCGCGGATTTCAACGCTCACACTCCTCACCCACCAATGATCAACGAGAGAGCGAACAAAGCGAGTGTTTTGGACTGAAGAGGATGTCGTAATTTTTGGAGCGTCGATCGTCTACAAGTAGGTATTATGAAGTTGACGCTGCCCGGCTTGACTACGCGGAACCCCTTCATGATGAGTGTGAGAAAAAATATGCAACTCCACAAAAGAATTAATTATTTATTAAATAATTAAATAATATTTTGTGGAATTTCAGTCGATGTTTTTCTTACCCTTGTAACGTCTGATATTTGTTTTGTTTGTTTGGGAGATGCTGGTGGGTTGCTGGGGGAGGGAAGCGGGGGGATTGTTGTGGTTGTGGATATTGTGTGGTGAGGTAGAATAAAGAATAGTCTGATAAGCAGCGTTTTCTTTATTGAAATTAGTGTTCTCCCGTTATATTAGCCGGATGTTACACCCTCATCAGGAAGTTTAATCACAAAATAACACTCGCACACTTAAGGTTTTCCACAACTACTGCACAATTAAACACAATTAGTGTAGTATCAAAAACCTATTTCATAGATAGGTATCTACATCTACATAATACCCCGCAAGCCACCATAAAGGTTTGTGGATATCTGCAAGTCTTGAAGTGACCAAGCATCTGGAATCATGACCGATGGAATTAGTAATTTTGCTGGACCACAAAATCATTACTTTGTTTAAAAAATGGTGAATAAAAATAACCGGGTGAATATAATGCGCGAGAATCTTAGGTAGGCTGCGTAAAAGCCTTATCAAATTTCGGAAAAAAGAATGCATTAACCTAAAAAATGTGTATGAAAGCCTTACCAAGTAATTAATTTAATGAAAATGAACGTAACATACTTTTGTGAAAGTGAGATAATTCTTCAAGAGACACAACCTCACACAAATGTGAAATATTCGACAAAGTACAATCCGTCCTTCCGACGCCTAACGCAATTTCATGAATTAACTCATTAAATCTATATCGAGAAGTTTAGGCTGCATGTCAACTGCCAAGGTTAAAAAATCACCACGTATTCAATCATATATGTATTACTATTTATATCCCGCAGGACCTGTGATACAAAGATCAGTTTTTTTTTTAGAAAATGGAAGGCGATTTTTGCAAGGCAAATTTAAGTGAATATAACAAATACTTTAAACATGCAAGGATTCAGGCGCATATTAAAATGACTAATGCGTCTAAATTTCGGGAATGAGGTTGATATGATGACTAGCTAACCCTGCTTTCAATCCTGATGGCCCGGATGTGACTATCGGGTGATGCAGAAATTTTTCATCGGCATACCGGTACCCACTCCAGTGCTTAGAAGTTCAATACTCCGTCCATCGGATGATCCGTTAAACCGTGGACCCTTAGAAAGTATGTAGGGTTGACGCCAAGTTTTCCTTCACTCTCATTCCGTTCCTTTAAAATTCCTTCACGTATTGAACTACCTACCAATACTAAATAGCGTTAATGACCTTGTCTCTCCCGCCTGGGTACTACTACAAACTTACATTACCTATTCGAGTTGATACCATGTATATGGTAATGCATTACTATAAATAAATCACTAACTAGGTGATCATTTTACGTCAACGTCTACGCATTACCCTGCGAGCCACCGCGAGGGCATGTGGCATACGGTGAAATTCGGCAAACATGCACCACTTACAAGCAACTATGAGAAGCATTGCTACTACTTCATCGACAAATGTATAAATATAAGGATCACGTTCAACTTACGATCAACTAGCATTTATCATAACGGCCTTTAACAAATCTAGCTGATCTCCTTTACACACGCTCTAATTCTTTCATCATGTCTTCCTCGCACAATCCCATATACCTACAAGTGGCATATTCTACATGAGGCCTGACAAGTGTAAAATGGTTTCTTTCTCGTACTCTTTCATCGCATTTGCCTAGAACCCTTTTGAAGAATCCTAATCTACGCTTTTCTAGACTAGTTATTTCCCTGATGCGTTTCCCCCATGACATTACTTAAGTGCTGGTTACACCTAAGTATTTTATAGATTCTACTTTCGATATTTTCTTTTCTTGGATGTAACAATTATGTATTCCTTAAACCTAAACCTTACAGCAATATTATAAAAGAGACGTATAACAACAAAATTCTTATATTTTTTAATAAATAAAGTGTTTCCGTATATGGTTGTTCGTTGTGATAGTCATAACACCCCCACCATATTTTATATCAGTACATGAGAAAGAGAACTACTTTCTAGCGTAAAGAACTTCAGGAGGACTCGTGTACGCCAGGATAAAGGTCGACTGAACACCGGGAGTGAGGGGTTCCTATATGTGCTTCCTGAGAAAGAAGGGTGAGGAATGCACGATTCGTGAAAGAATGTTGACTAGATGTTCAGGCAATGGACTGCTATAGGAGAACCGTCTTTTGTTTGGTGCGCAACGCGAGGAATAGATTGAAGATTTGATTAGATAAGAACATACGAGAAAAAGGTAAATGGAATGAGAAAAAACCATTAAATAAGGAGGAATGAGGTTGGAGATTCATAGGAGGATTATTTGAGATATATAGAAGAAGCAAGCAGTTTTAAGAAGATGAATTCCATGGAAGCAAACGTTGTAGACAAGGCTAGTGCTACGTGCCAGAATTCGTGGCGACGGGGATGGTTTCCGATGGCTACTTTCAGGTATCAAATTATTTTATCCGAAAGCGGTCGGCATCAATGTTATGTATGTCATTGTCTGTCGGTGTTTACCTTTTTCCCTCGCACATCTGTGATTCCTTGACCCCAGTCATTTTCCCCGACCGCATAAGACACGACTTTCCTGGACACACCGAATCCGTTCTCAATGATCCTACCACTGTGGCCCTTAGTGCCCTCCTCCCATCTCCCGGCGTCACATTATCCCCGGCCGCGCCTCCTCTCAACCCAGCTCTCCCCGACCTCCGACCCAGCCCTCCCCTCTCCCCAGCCCCGCCCCCCTCCCTTCCGCCATCACGAAGCGCCGATGGAGGTTACGGAGGGCGTGCCCCCGCATCTCACGAGAAATCCTCCGCAAACTGAACTCCATCCCCATCATCCCCTCCAGACCTCGCCCACGATTCATAATTGCCCTCTCTCCCGGTGTCTCACTCTCTTCCTTCACCACCCCACACTCTCTCTCTCTCTCTTTCTATGTTAGTCTAGAAAAGAGAGCTCTCGAAGAAATGGGGGGAGTTGGGGGAGGGATATAATAATATAAATTTATTGTTATAGGAAATTTGTACTATGGAACATGTATTACATACATAAAATCTGTCGACTCTGTGGTTTTACAATGGAGAACACACTTTACCGAACTGAATACAATGAAGAATGAATAGCGAAAATAAACAATTTGATAAATATAAAACAATAATACGCAAGATATGTCATTCCAAATGATATAATAAGAATAATTTCGCGGGAATTCTAGGTTTAACATGTGCAACATCTAACATAACAATTAAATGTATCATATATTTATGAATAATTTCATGAGTATGAGGGTTTGACAGTATTATGTGTTGAACACTGAGACATGACACAATAGAATACAATAACCACAAAGAAAAGAAAATAGAACAAAATATTGACAGGTTGCAACGGTAGTTAAAAGAGATAACTAAGGATCGGAAGTAACAAAAAAGGAGGTATTCACTTACTAAAACTTACAAATACATGTATTCAATAAAAGTACATAATAAAATATTTACAACAAATAATATGAATAGCATAATGATTAACAAGCATAGATACAGAAACAGGAACAAGGTAATGCATATCCAGGCGGTTTAGCCTGAGCTATAATAATATTTTTCATACAGATATGATAAAATTTTAAATTTAAATTGATGTACATTGATAGAATTAACGACGTTATCTCTAAACGAAGGGATGAGCGGAGTTCCGGATACCTTTTGCCACCGCAAACGTCTTCCCCTAAACGTACGTGAGATTCTCATTATTCACTTCAAAGGGCTTCTCTAACGCACCAATGGGCAAAGAAAACGAATACTGTGAAATCAGGTGGACTGTTGTCGTTATCAATCAATTTTGACATAATTAATTCGTCGGGTGCTCCCTAAACATACGTGGGATGATTGCAAAAACCTGTTTATGCCGAAAAAATACTAAAACCAAATGAACAAAAAGGAAAAAAGTCACCCTTCTCTGGTCGGAGGAAAGGATACTTACCTACGAAAGAAAATAATTTATTCTAAAACTGAAACTTAAAAAGTTTTAATTCACTTGAGGTAAAAACGGATGCGACTGAGGAAAGGCGTTCTTAAATTGTTATGGCGTTGTCTTCATATGCGATGGACTAGGGTTGAATATCCAGCGATGGTGAGTTCCACTGGTGCCAGAATAGCAATCGTGTTTCACTCCTCCTATCAGATGGGTCATAAAATCTTTCAGCGAGAAGAGGTTGATGTTAAAACCTCCGCACCCCCACCATAAATAAACTAACTTTATTATAATTTCCTACCACTGCACTGACATCAGCTGTAAATAATTTTAATAATAATAATAATTTCTTTAATGATCACAGATGCCCCCAATTACGATCATTGTAATATATGGACAACACATTTAAAAACACCCATGCCCTGGACAGTTGAGTTTATACCCAGGCGGGACTCGAACCCTCGACCTTCGGATTGGCAGGCGAGGACTTAACCCCGCCGCCACCGAGGCCGGCTAAATCGGTCGGTAATCTGCAGGCCACGAAGACCAAGGTCTTGGATGCAAATCGCTGCTAGGGCATGGCTAATTTTTCTCTCTTAGGATGATTCTTAGGATTAAGTTTCGTTAGATGGTATTAGCAATCCGAACAGCTTTTAATCTATTTCCCCTCAGGTGGATAAAAACGTAATATAATACCGGGAGCAAAAGCGAAATATAGCAGCGCGAATGGGTCTGAGTTAAGGAAATGAGTTTTTCAAGGTATAATTCAATTAAATAACAGCTAGTATTTTTGATTTTCACACCCATAATGGGAACGGCCAGTGGGTAGAGTGTAGCTGTTAACCGGAGGTCCCGGGTTCAAGTAAACGGGGAGATCTTTGGACACGTCCAGCAAACGCAGGCTATGTTGTTTTCTGAGTACGAGGACTTTGTGGGAAGCCATAGATGACACAGGGAATGGAAGGGACCCTCTATCCTGATTTATTTACTTTATGATACAGATGTAATCTAGTTAAGGGGACCCTAAATGAGCAAGAGTGATTTTCAGTAGCCAGACAATATTTTATGATCTCCTGACTACTGCATGTGGATGCCTAACCTGAAATCTAAATTTCACTCGCCGCAGCGTCAAACCAATTGTGTACTTGGTATATTTATCCTCACCAACCAGACCAACAAACCTTCGGTTTAACAACAAAAACCCGTGCAGGGAACGGAAGTTTGGCAGAAATACATGTTTAAGAGATAAACCGTGATTGTGACTTCATTGCTCCTAATAACTGCAATTATGAAGAACAAGTGCGAATACCGCGGTACAGAAATCACTGGGAATTTTTCCGTGAAATCCCAAGCGCATGTTGAGTGAGTGGTATTCACCATCGCCTGTGGGAAAACTTCATCAGCGTACGTCCGCAGGGGTTTCCTCGTATATTTCTTCACGCCAGCCGCCTCCGAAACATGAAATATTGAAAAACACTACAGTGTGAAGCACTTGAACTTTTCCTCCGGAGAAACCAGCATGAAAGGCACCAACGTGCCGTTTAGGCTCTTTATTAGACGGAACTGTTTGTCTTGTTTTTGCGAACAAGATAAACGCTTTCACCTCTGAAAAAAAACCATGGATAGAGCTCCGGGGTCAAATCTCATACGAGGTGTTGACGTTGATTTCACTTCTTTTTACGAGAGAGCTCATGGCGGTGAAGATCAAAATCTATCGGCATTTGGATACTCAGGGCGGCTTCGTGACTCGACAAAAAATTCCTCCAACATTCGGAGGCCAAAGCGGCTGCAAAACAACATCCCGTTTCACTAAAGAAAGAGCTCATAATTTCGACACCTACAGAGAGGATAAATTTGTTTTTGGTGGAGCAAAACCTGATTCTCGAATCGCAGTCTTCACGGTTGTAAGTCGATTGGGCCCAGAATAGAAAAATCTGAGAAGTAATACAAAAGAGCTCAAAATTTCTCATGAACTTTTGAAGCCATCAACCATTAAGCTGGAAATAGAGAAATAAAGGAACGAGGAACACATTGGTTCAAGAAATAAATAATTTATTTTCATAGGACTGTCGATATTATTAAAAACAATGGATTACCTGGGTTTCCTAAATATCCAGCGGATTTAAGTCCATCGAATGGAGCTTAAAGCATTAAAAATGAAGATAGAGGTGTGTTTTTCTCGCTTGGATATTCTGAAGAAAGAGATGCTAGCAGAATAGGCGGCAAAACATAAGTTCGAGGAACGACTAAATCGAGATGAAAGGCATATAGAGAAAATAATAGGCAAATGTAATGGATTTGAATAGTAGTAGTAATAGAATTGGGCTTTTAGAAGATCCAAGGGCTCAGATTCTATCGTATATCTAACACGACGCGATGTCCTGGTGTTCACAATTGTCGAGGTAAATGTGAACGGTAGGAACGGCAAAGTAAAGCCTCGTATGAAATACATGGAACAGGTCGTGAAGGATGTGAAAGAGAGGAATTACGTTAATATGAAGAGGTTGGCCAATGGAATAATCGAGTGGAGGCTGTGTCAAACCAACCCTATGATTGTTGAACCATGATGATGAAGATCTAGTCTGAGACCTTAATCTTTGGACAGCAATAAAAAAACCCCGGACGAGATTCGAACTTACGACCTTCAGGTTGCCAAGTCGGAAAGTTACCGACCTGGCTAATATGGCCGGTCAGCAGGTGATGTTCTTGAGTTCAGGAAGCCCTGGAGTTTTAGTGACATGGCAGTACAATTCAAAGCATGTGAGGCGAGGTACCGCGCTAGGGAAAAGTAGCTTTTACGGGATCAACGAAACGGAGCCAATTTCTTAGACCGGCGATCAGTTGCTAGGCTCTTTTGAAAAAAAAACCCGAGAGGGATAATTTGCCTTATGGTTTTCAGAAAAATATAAATTGATCGATGCCTTTAAATGTGGGCTCTTAAAATGTCAGCGCCGCATCATGCCAGCAGTCAAATTAAGATGACCGCAGACCATTTCTTTGGGCCTCAAGGAAACAAAAGGCGCATTCATCTCCCCAGATCGCACACGAGCGGCGAGGGTCGCATTACCATACCGCGCGGCATTGTATCGAGTGGCGTGGGCGAAGGAGTGGGTCGGAGGTGCCCGAAGTTAGTGGGCGTTCACAAAGGCCTGACGGAGAGAGTCAGTTCGCGGTTCTTCTGCGAAAGCAATGGATTGATGGTCTTTCGTTAGACGAGCGGATATTCGCGGGGGTCGGAGGAGAAGCGCGGACCGAGCTGTCCTTTCGAGAGAAAGGAATGGAGGCGAAGAAAATGATATTAATATGAAATGCTGGCGAAGATTTGGCTGGAATGGACAGAGGTGGGAGAAAATTTAACTTGACAGATAGGAGTCACCAATTCTTGGTTCATACACGCAGGACCTGTTCTGCGTTCGATGTCCTCCTGATATATTCAAAATGTCACTTTTCCCCCGTACTATAAGAGAACTATATAGCCAAGGGATGGGTAGGTGAAATATTGTAGAGTAGTCTGTAGTGCATGATCCATGAATTAACAACCAATCCCATTATAGCTACGTAGATACTAATAATGTGGCAGCATATCACCCTATTATGTAGTAAAAATAAAAGTACTTGGTTAATTCCACAATTTATTTGGAATGGCTACCAGTTTCAACCTTTATAGGTCATCATCACGAGTTAGAAAAAAGTTGAAAATGTAGTGTAAAGGCCACCAATTAAACTTGCCGACCATCGATTTTACCCTATTATGTAGGCTGTTGCATGTTAGTAGTTCATGCTTGGTGATCTTCACCCCTTGCCACACACCCTCGCGGTGGCTTGCAGGGTGCCGTGTAGATGTAGATGTAGAAAAATAAAAGGGGAGTTCATTTGCTCACATTTTATTGTAGCCAGGGAAGGAAAGGTGGAATATTGACGATGTGGAATAATCTAGAAGGGAGGAGAGAAGGTGAAACGGAAGGCACTCCCCGGTGAAGTCCTCGGGTGTGGGGTGCGGCGATGTACGGCACAGTGCTGGCTGGCGTGTTCAACGGCTCGGAACCTATTCAAACGAAGTGGGAGCGATAATGCGGGGCGGGTTGAAGGGAGGGGTTGGTCGGAGAGAAAAAAGGAGACGGCGACTGCTGTCATTGTCGGAAGTTTGAAAATCGTCATCCACCCTAAAATAAGAAGGGAAATGTATAAAAAAGACATGTTAGCGGTCACCGCTTATGAAATCGATTAGGGAGGGGCCCACCTGTGCGACGATACAAAGGGAGAGAATGAAGGAAATCGACCATTCGACACGGATGAACGACAAAACTTTCGTCAGCCCGAGTTGCTAAAGGGGCGTGTTACTTATTTTCAAAAAGAAAAATGCCATGAGGGCGCAAGAGAATATTGGTCGACGCTGATGTCATAGGGTAATGATATGTGCGATTAACTCTTACCGTGGCAGCAGCGGATCCAATGTCGCTCGTTTACTCACGAGCGAAATGGGACTTAAAACCTACCAACAACGTTGATGGGGAAGTGTAAGAAGGGCGGTCTCGGTTGGTGTCGGGTACTGAAGGCTGAAAGAGTTCAATGGCAAAATATTTGCGATGCCAACTGTCATATATACAAGAGTATCACGCATTAAATGCGGCAAGGTAGGTACACCAAGAGCTTTCTTCACCCTGGCTTTCTAAAAAACAATCTTCAACTCTGCGACCGTGACCTGGAATATTTATGCATTGCGTTTGCGCAGCTGGCGCTCGAATTTCCATAATATGCACGTTCGTTTTATGGCACGACATTCATTCATTGCATCCATTTAAAGGTATTCGTACCTGAGTTAAAAGAGTCATAAGTGTCACTCTGTCGTGTCATTGTGTCCTCACCGTACAACGACGAGGTGGCTTACGGGGTACATGTACACGTAGGCATGTAAATATGGCAAAGTTATTTTTTTATTGATGACAAGACATAGTAGACTGTGGAGAACGTACGCATCTCCTTAGATATAAATCACTGTGAAAATAGTACATATTCTGTAAACTGAATGTTGCCGATAAACGTGATATTACATCTCCCATTATGACGTTTTAGTAAATATCATGTGATTAATGCATTTCAACGTTAGCTAATTTCGAGTAATTTACAATAGTATAAATATAGTTAATTTCAAATTCAAAGCGCACGAACTAGCCGTGGAAACTTTAGCGGCGTTACCCGCTGAAATTGCACTATAGTAAATGTTCCACAGAGAAAAAATCATTCGCCTTGACAGGGGAACTTGACAAATCATTCAGGGGGTCCGGGACTCGAACCCGGACCCCCTGATTTCCGGCCAGGTACTCTACCAGTTGAGCTACCAAGGCGTCCTCCCTCTCTGTGGAAAGTATAAGGCCTTTAATTATAAGGAAATTATTAGAGCCTTATAATTTCCACAGAGAGGGAGGACGCCTTGGTAGCTCAACTGGTAGAGTACCTGGCCGGAAATCAGGGGGTTCGGGTTCGAGTCCCGGTCAAGGCGAATGATTCTTTCTCTGTGGAACATTTGCTATAGTATAGTTCCTTTCCCTGAATCAACCATGGCTCCCTAGCAAGAATATCGGGTTATGTAAACCGCTCGGCTTGGGCGAGCGGTGCGACCTGGATAAACTGGGTGCGACCATATAAAACTCAACCAGAAAGGAATCCAGGAACTCTCCCATACCTAATGGACTTCTGAGCAGTGCATTTCAACAAATATTTATTATTAGAGATATTCATGCATTACACGACCTCCATTCACTTCCACTTGTCCAAGAAGTAGGGGAATAGACCTTTACTTGCCATAGCGAAAAAAGGAAACTACTTAGTTAATTCCACGGTTTATTTTGGAAGACTCAACCGGTTTCAACCTTTGCAGGTCATCATCAGGAGTAAAGAACAGAGGGGGAAGGACGTGAATTTATACCCGAAGATTTTGGAAGGAGGGGGGGGGGGGGAGTTTTAACAAAAACAATGAGAAGGTGGTGGGGTAGGGAAGGGAGAACAAACCAGAAGGAACCAACAAGGGCAAACTGCATTAGACTATGGAGATGGAGGTGGGGGAACCGGAACGGAAAACAAGGGAGAAGAGGTCGACGGAATTAGGTCATTAAGCAGGCGGTTACCATGTACATTCAGATGAGATACAATTTCAAAATTTTCTAAGAAGTCCAATTTCTTACCACTGTCACATACATGTAAAAGCTTAGGTGAAAATTCGGAAGAATGATCTTCGTCAATTAGATGGTTGGCGAACATGGACTTTTTATCTCCTTTAACAAACGATTTGAAATGTTCTGATTTTCTTACACTTAGTTTCCTTCCAGTTTGGCCAACATACATGGAGTTGCAACCAGGAGTATCACAGTTTAACAAATACACACCACTCTTGTCGCCAATGTCAATCTTGTCCTTACAATTGAACAACAATTTGCCAAGAGTCATAGAATTATAAACACAGATTTTGTATTTGTTCTTAGGAAGGAATTTAAATAATTTATAAGTAAGACCAGGAATAAAAGATAGCTTCACCCACTTGGAAGGAGTAATCGGGGTCGGGGAGAGATTAATAGCAAGTTTACGTCGATCCACCGCTCTCTCCCCGACCCCGATTACTCCTTCCAAGTGGGTGAAGCTACCTTTTATTCCTGGTCTTACTTATAAATTATTTAAATTCCTTCCTAAGAACAAATACAAAATCTGTGTTTATAATTCTATGACTCTTGGCAAATTGTTGTTCAATTGTAAGGACAAGATTGACATTGGCGACAAGAGTGGTGTGTATTTGTTAAACTGTGATACTCCTGGTTGCAACTCCATGTATGTTGGCCAAACTGGAAGGAAACTAAGTGTAAGAAAATCAGAACATTTCAAATCGTTTGTTAAAGGAGATAAAAAGTCCATGTTCGCCAACCATCTAATTGACGAAGATCATTCTTCCGAATTTTCACCTAAGCTTTTACATGTATGTGACAGTGGTAAGAAATTGGACTTCTTAGAAAATTTTGAAATTGTATCTCATCTGAATGTACATGGTAACCGCCTGCTTAATGACCTAATTCCGTCGACCTCTTCTCCCTTGTTTTCCGTTCCGGTTCCCCCACCTCCATCTCCATAGTCTAATGCAGTTTGCCCTTGTTGGTTCCTTCTGGTTTGTTCTCCCTTCCCTACCCCACCACCTTCTCATTGTTTTTGTTAAAACTCCCCCCCCCCCCTCCTTCCAAAATCTTCGGGTATAAATTCACGTCCTTCCCCCTCTGTTCTTTACTCCTGATGATGACCTGCAAAGGTTGAAACCGGTTGAGTCTTCCAAAATAAACCGTGGAATTAACTAAGTAGTTTCCTTTTTTCGCTATGTCTAAATTCCACAAAGTCAACTTGCCGACCATCGATTACTTTACTTGCCATTTGTCCATGCATGCTTAGTTGCATGGCAGCATGGAAGTTGCATGAAAGTAGACATTGTCCCCGCCACACACCCTCGCGATGGCTCGCAGGGTATTACACAGGTGTAGATAAATATTTCACAATCAAATATTATCCCAAAATAATATTGGTATTATACAGATCAATAGTTAATTTAGAAATGCAAAAAATATTTTTATGTGTTTCACCACGATACAAAATATTTCATAACGTGGATGATTTGATTTTTCACTCCAAAAGTTCCTTAAAATCTCTACTCAGCTCATCCAAAGTCCTATCCTAACAGAGAACAATGGAGAAAACAATTGTGAAATTGAAATACAGCTTCAAAACTCAATCAGTTTTTCAGGTACATAAATTTGAAGGTTGATAAAACTAAGGTGCAGGTTAAATTTGGTTTAGAAGATAATAACCAGTCCATACTTTTCTGAGGAAAGGACTGGAAGACGGATTTAGACAAAAGAGAAATAGTAAAGGAGGTGAAAATTATTATTTAAAACTGTGTACGCACTCGTTGCAACAATTAAATAGTCGATTTTACCTGGTTTTCGTAGTCATACATTTTCCGTGATTATAAAATTGAGGAGCTAAATAGTTAATGTGCCGAAGAAAACAGAAAATATAGGTATCTATAATATTTCACATGAAATCCGCCAATAAGTTTGTACATACAAACCTCCCTCGCAAACAGGTGTGAATTATTGGTAAAAATATAAGACTTGTTCAACACTTACAGTTTACTAATGCATGGATCAAGTCTCAAATTCGGCGGAACGTAAAAGAAACTTAATTCGGCCCTGATCCCGATCAAGAACCTCTTTCTGTCGAAGTTAAGCTTAAACCATTACCTCCTGTCACACAACCTTGAGGTGGCTTACAAGGTAGTCACTAGATGTAACTATCAAATATACTAGACCTTTCAATGGTACGGAGAGGTTAAACGAAGAAAAGGTACGTACAGAAAAATATAACGTCAAATAACAACACACAAGGAATTTAGGCCTGTGAACCGGAAATGCAGAAGCAGATCAGATAAAAACTGGGCAACATGCCAAGAGGAATCACAAAATATTAATGGCTGGAATTAATAAATCACTCAGGCGTACGACCGCAGAGTAGAAAACACACCCGAATAAACATAGCATAAATCACAGCCGCAGACCGACAATTGAAACGTCAAGGGGCGCACTTGCCCTCTGTCCCTTAAAGCAACTCCATCTGACGGAAGGATAGTAAAATAGATACACTCCCACCTTCTGACGTCCTAAATCAAAAAGCACCTTCCGTGTAACGTGTAGTCTGTCATTATAAGGACCGCGCGTGGGCTGTTTCCGTTAGTAAATAAACGACAGAGGTAGCTTTTCATAGCACGGACTTTCCATAGCTGTGGGCTATAAGGGCAATCAGACGCAACATCACCTGGTGGATACGTTCAATACTTATTTGACGACGAAGCAGCGGATGTTAAGGAGCATAATTTATGATGCTCAGTCATTAAGACCATAGTTCCTGAGCCATGGGTCACTTATACCGAATAAGAGCTGTTTATTCAATAAGCACACAATAAGAAATATTGGCGAGAGCATGAAAGAAATAAAAAGTGACTTGGTATTGACAGAGCGCCATTGGCAACGGTTCACCATTTAAAAACATGCATCTAAATAATGTACTTAATACCCTCAAAGCCATCACAAAGGTGTGTGCATATGTAAAAATATGTTGCTTACGAAACACAGTGAAAAAACGCCATAATGATCTAATATAAGGTTTATTACTTCAGTTTAATATCAACGCACCGTCAGTTGTGCATTTATAACTAACTGTGGAAGTCATAAATGATGAGTGGCAGCTAGGGTAGCACGTTTTTCATTCACGAGCATGCCATGGATTATCGCAAGCCGAAAATGTGGACGAGGAAAATTTTTCTGAGAGTGCGAGTGATGTGCGACGAGCTGTGAAATGTCGGGGGGTTTCAGAAACAAACGCTCGAACACAACGGAGCCAGAGCTGGACAAGTGAAAGCGATGGAACCATCCGTACCTATGGTTTTCCCGAATGGACATCCACAGAAGAAAGACACGATACACCACCACTCGTGGAAATATCCTCAATGAGAAGCATGTAGACCACAACTGCCACAAAAATAAAATAATGCGACACACCAGAGATGTAAAAGGAAATATTCTGTCACCAAAACAGACACGGAAACATGCAGGGCAGAAAATGTGTCAAAAAATAACGGACTTCAGGGTAACTTCTATTTTTGACAACTTTTAATTAAGGGTGAACAGCACTCCTAAATTGAAACGGAAATAAAACACCAAGAAACGCGAAAGAGAAGAGGTGGAATAAGTTATCTTCGGGATAGCGAGTTCATTTGCGGATTTATCGGAAAGTTAGCTTCTCCAAATATAACCGTCACTATTCTAATTTTTGGACACCAATTATAACCGAAAAGAAGCGCAATAAAATATTGTCAATATAATATCTATTCTTTCCTAAATATATTATTCTGTCCACTCCAGGGCACATATTTCACGTGTAAATATATGACTAAATTATGAATAAAGCACACCAAACCGGATATTACAACACTTTAAAATTCCTTAGCATGATCATATATTTAGAGTAATCCGCACACAGAAGAAACCTTGTCCAGGCATATGGCAGAATAATGCTACATCCTCTATCCATTTCAAAGTGGATTGGATCTGTACTAAGTGGATTTTCTTTTCCTCTATCCATATCCTCCATACGGTCATAATGATCAAGGCATTGACAGAGCTGTGGACTTTTCAAATTACGTGGTATATGAATCTGATGCCTACGTTTTCCATGTATGATGTTTAGCTGATTTTCCACATTCGTAACCACCCTTCCACTCTATAACACTGCGTAGCATTCACTAAAACACCTTCCCCCAAAATTACGTAACGCCGCATAGGAGTCCCTCATTTTTGGAGAATATTTTAATAGACCTGTTTTATAAATAGAACTAAATATAAACTTGTGGTAATAAAAAACCGTATTATTTATTCCCCAATCGCTGTTTGCACTATCATTATAATTTGAACAAAGAATGACTCCATAATATATTCTTCTTCCAACATAACAAAAGAAGTGACTACTGTACTTCCCTATCGATAGGCCAGTGACTCTTAAACAGTGGTTCAACCACCCCTTAGGCTGGTTGTTTAAAGCTCCTTCGGGGGTTGCGAGGCAGTACGATAAAAAATATCGTCCATATAAATATGCAGTAACAAGCAGAGTAACTATTTGTAGAGCTATTTTCTTAATTTCAGCAACTGATATGCCAGTACAATTACACTATCAATTAAATTAGAATCAAATTTTCATATTGCAGAGAGCCCATTTTTCCCCCCACTGTGTATAAAAATTCTAAATTTTTTCAAGGGAGTTCAAAAACAAATTTGGAAGATCCACGGGAAATCAACATCTGAAAAGGCTAAGAACCACTGCCATAGAGCATTGTGAGAGTTTGTCCCCTCCCCCCTCCTCATTACCATATTCCTCCTCAAAGTGTATTTGCTGTACATCGTGGAGGCAACAGGTCAAGCGGGAAAGGCATCCTGTTTTACAGAAGACGAAACAAGTAACATCAGGACTGACTCAAACAGCAGGGAAGCAATGCGGGAATAGATACGAATCACAATTTCTTCTAAAAAACTTAGTGAAAAGAGATCAAGGTGTGAATAAATTAATTAATTATTTTGTTCTAAGTTTCTCCATAAGAGCAATACAAAAATACATAAATACTCGGCCTTGATTTTGACATAGGTTAAAAAAAATTGTTGACAAACAAGGTGCTATCAACAAGCAAACCAACAAAGCAATATTTTTCAGAATACTAATAGATAATTACAATATATGCAAAGTGAGGTTGCATACATAAGTTCTCACTGAAATAATTTTACATTTTTTCCTTAAAAATTGCCAGAATGGTAGAGTTTTTTTTACTGACAAAGGCAACGAATTCCAAAGGTTTGACCCAGAGATAAAAGATTGAAGGCTATTATTATTTAGTACGAGGAATTCGGCGTATGAGGTATGAGGGTTCAACGTATGATGATATCCTCAAAGCTCTTATCACGGCTTGGTCGGATGCCGACCCCTCAGTATAAAAGCATTAGGAGAGGAGGGCAGCAATCAAGTAGGCTGAGTGAAAACATCAAAACGGCCCATGGAAGCCAATTGCTCGCATGCGTGTAAACATCCTGGCTCGTTAGTATGCGGCCAACGGACGACGCGGACAAAATGGAACCGGAAGTGGAAATCAAAGGCAT
Source organism: Platycnemis pennipes (assembly GCA_933228895.1). NCBI lineage: Eukaryota > Metazoa > Arthropoda > Insecta > Odonata > Platycnemididae > Platycnemis > Platycnemis pennipes. Next base: position 116,268,538 of record OW121854.1, on the reverse strand, counting down.
TCATTACTGCCGCTGTAATTACTCGCAATTGCCGCACTCTCCCACCAATGCGACGATATCTTAATCACACCGGATCCCCTCTTCTGTAGTGCACACCATTTCCGGCATGTGAAATCGAGGAAAACAAAAAAAATATGGATACACGCTTCCTGGGAATAGCAGTTCTTCGAGCGAGACGGCAGACCTGCAATGACCACACAATTACATGCGAAGCTATTTTGCATATACAAGGTTCTCATCATAATGGAAGGACATGAGATAAAACCAAACAACGATTGAGATGATTAATACTGAATGTATTTTAAGTTACTCAGGGTGCAAATCAAATGCAAGTCCTTTGCCGACAGTGTTTTTTCGGGAATGAATTTTTCTCTTTTTTTCAGAGGGGCACTATTAATTTTTCTAATCATCTCCCAAGAGAGGAGTTTGGCTGATCAGCACCTTATTAATGGATGTCTCCCTAAGGAATCTTACTTTCTTCCTCTTATTACACACTGGAGGAAGAGGGAGAGAGAAATACACGTCGGACAATACAGATTTCCGGGTTTTCCTCCGCGTTGGTCCATGATTCCTGGGACAAGAGTTTCGCCGGCGTTGCAGTCGGTTTCTTCAGGTCGAAGTGTCGATGCAGTCACCTGGCCGTCTTATATATTCATCCGTTGGAGTCAAGTCTTCTCTGATTGGGTGCTGGGATGTCTTTCGTCCTCCCACGTAAAAGGCCCTTCCACGTGTTTGAGAGAGCGTAGCTATCTTCCCTATTGAATTTGTTGTGGTTTTTATTGACTTCAATGTATTCTCTTATTATTCGCGAGAAGTATCGTTTTTCTTGCGTGATGAGTTTTGCCTCTCCAAATTTAATACTGTGGGTAGAGCCCGTCCATGTGTTCATCTGCTATGGCAAAGAAGACTCATCTGCCTGTTCTTGGTCGTCCTCTGATGCTCCTGTATACGGCATTTGAGTGCTCTGGAGGTCTGCCCAATGAAGCTACTCCCACAGCTACATTCCACTTGGTACACTCCACTCTTAGATTCCATTGAAATCCGGTCTTTTGCTCTCACCAGAAGGTTAGAGGTCGTGAAGACACAATTGAATCTCGTCGCTGTGTTGTGTTTACTGAGAGCGCGTGAAATACTCTCCGTGGTTCCCGCAACGTACGGTATGAAGGCGAAGGGCGACCACAGCGCGACAGAAGGGCATCAGAGGACTCTCAACTATTCCTCCACTCCCTTTACACCCCACATCCATCCCACAAATCCTAACTTCCGAAGGATCTCCACTCCCTGCCTCTTCCCTACTCAATTACTACTGGTCGTTTTGTTTTTTGAAAAATTTTCCAAGTGTGTTTTTCAACTGAATTCATAAAGGGCAATGGAAATATTTTACTTTTACACAATTTAGATAAAATATTTGAAATTATATCTACACCACTTTCAACACACTAGCATTAAACTTTACTTGACTTACAAATTCTGGACAGAAAATGTCAAATTAGAGTAATCGTGGACGATTTAAGTTTCAAAGACCGAAATCAGCGGAAAGTGGACGCAACAACGAAAACGTAGTAATAAATGCATTAATTTACTGTTTATCGTTCATATAAGATTCATCACTTACGTCAAAACAGCGATTTAAAAAGTGAGAAATATTGTAAATAGACTTAAAAATAGAAGCATTTCCCTAGTTCACCACCCATTACGGAACTAAATCAATAAAAAACCACGCTTAGTTTATTCTGTGTAGCACCTTTAAGCAGTAGCATAGCGGATAAATTTAGAGGATAAGTCAAAAAAAAGGCCATAAATTTTCTGGAAACGAAATGATAACCATTGTTCGGTGCTTGTAAGTTCAGATACTATTTGAACTGTAGTTCTAACATACTAAGCTCAATATTCCCACGGAGCGAAAGAAAGCATGAATGACAGTACATTTGCCCCTCGAGGTGGAATCCCCACCGAGGAAGCTGTAATATTTATGAAAACACATTTCGGCGAAACTCTCGGTGCCTGAGGGCGAATCAAATAGTGCTCGCCACACACAATAAAGGCGGCCTAAGAGAGTAAAATGCAGCATCACGTCGGGAAATCGGAGGCCGGCGCTTCCGGGCAAATAAGAAAATAACACCAGCAAACGGTATCACATTGTGAGCCCGAGGAACGAGGCACTTCCTCTATTGAATTGACTTCCAGCCCAATCACCTCGGAACGCAAACAGAACTACTACTAAAGGGGAAATCATCACGACGCTTGTGGAGTGTCCCCTTTTCCAAAGAGACCTGCTTTGTTGCGCTCTTGACACCTGCAGCGGGTACTGGTTTCGAAAACATCCAGATTTCATTCCGAATCCAAACCCAGTTTAGTCTTCCACGCGCAAACACCCCAGAGAGCGTTCATCAGAGGCTTACGGAAATGGACTTTCAGTACCAAAAGGTCAACACCCCTTTGATGCCACTGAATTCATTTTTATTCCTGCCATTTTTTTCGTTAGTTACACAAAATTTACCTTTAGAGCATTTATTCACTGTTCGTCTGAACCCTTTAAAGAGATAATAAAAAAATATATTGTTACGTCAACGCTGAGGAAGTAAATCTTTCTCTTGGTATTGAGAAGCAGAAGTAGGAGCATCACATTCACATTCTTGAGGACTCGTTCATTTCTCGAGTAAGGTACTTGGTGAGAGCCATTTTTCCACCTTCAAAAGATCCTGCCCACACGTTTAACGGTGGGAAAAAGAGTAACCCAAAATAATTGGAAAAGTCATTATAGGTACATGATTTCCGGGGTGAATTCCAATGTTGTAAGCTGCTTATCGTGTATCGACGTATCATTTTACGTGCTTTCTCTGACTTTAATTGTTACCTATCCGGTTTGACTTAATTCCACTCATATTTCCATGAAAAATGAAACTATTATGAATTATTGAAAAAACATAATAAGGGCTGAGCGTGAATATTTAGGCCTATACAACCACAGATGAGCCGATTAATACGAATACAAACAATTGCGACAGAGAACAATTAGGAACTCAATCCACAATTGGTGGGCTCGACAAGAGTGGTGGATGACTTTGTTTCTTTAATAAATATGATGTTCCTAAGAACACATATGTCAGCAATTGTTATTTCTACGTAAGCTATGAAATGGAAATAAGAGGAAATGATTCTCCTAATTTCGAGTTTGAAATTTAGTAATTTGAACCGATTACTAGACACACTGATAGAATATCTAGGGATGCGGTAGCAATACTTAACTGATATTAATGTCCAACCTGAGGGCTTAATTATGCATCGTTTTTCCCACAAAAACGCAAAGTGCTTCTTAAAAACTTAAACCTTGTATACGTGAGACTATTACATCAATATTGTGATTACCAATGAGATATTGTATTTCTAGATTTATCCACTGACGAAAGTCGGACGCCTTTTGGTTCAACGGCCTCCTTGGTAACACCAACTGGTCAGTACTCCTCACTACAAGAGGAAAGACGGTTCCTTAGAATAAGTCGAACTTTGAAAAAAAGGCAAGGCATAGGAAGGAAAAAAGGACATGAGTATGAACTCTTCTTTACTGGGTTATAGTATCCGAAGCAAAAGGGACGGTACGATAACTATATTAGCATAATCAGTCTATTAAAAGAATTAAAATGGGAATCATTGTCAGAACGCAGGTCGAAATTTAGACTTAATCTCCAAAATAAATTCCAAGATAACATTTTCACCTAGGACGTAAAAAATATTTTGTAAACCTCAACTTACTATGGTAGACTGGACCACAATAACAAAATTAAATAAATTGATTGCCGAACTGACAAGTTCAAAATGTCCTTTTTTCCTCGTATAATTAGGGATATGAATAGCGGGAAAATGCCCAATACGAGTGAATCAATGTATAGCATAGGTAGCTACATGTTGGTATGAAGACTTGAAGGTGACCCAACTAACAGCTTGTTTTTGCATGCCTACTTTGCTATTTTTATCTTTTTTAAATGGTGAAGTTTTATATTAGTAGAATAATACTAATTCTTTTTTATGCACGATATGTAGTACATGTCTGGTGAGAATTCACCCCCTGCCACACACATTTATGGTGGTTTGCAGGGCATTATGTAGGTGTAGATGAAGCAGGAAAGACAAACACGTCAAATAATACGTAATATCCCTCCCCGATCCCACCTACAAGGGAAGATTCATCAAAGCACTGTAATCGCATTCTCATTTGCTCAAATATTCGAGATCTTCAAGACTGGAGGAAGAGTGAGCTCGCGTCTTGGAGACCAGGGATAGCGTGGGAGCATGACGAATGGGGCGTCATCATCGTGTCACTGGGTCACCCCCGAGGCTCAAGGGGTCACGTTGATTCTCCTTCGCTGAGGTGACCTCACCATCCATCCTCTCTCCTATTCTCACCCGGACCCTTACACCGAAGCCTCACTTAAGTCCACTGCTTGATGACGAGAAAGAGGAGACCATTGTCCACGTCAACGACTTATGGGCGCGTAGCTCCATTTAGCCAGACAACAATGGTTGGGAGGATGAAAGCACGATGGAAGAGAAAGCAAATAGCCTCAACACCACTGATGGTTTATAAACTCTGGAAAGTGGTCTTAGAGACAGCGTGTCAACATTAAGGACATTTGTCTATCGAGAAAGGGTAAAAATCTTAAGGAAAAAAGAAACATTTCTTACCTAAAGACTAGGGCTGTGCGATACCACGATATATTGTCGACGATATTCGATATGTACTTGATATTGGGATTCGATATTTCGAAACGCGATGTCACGATATGTCGAAATCGGATATCACGATATGTCGATATCCCGATATGACTTTGAACTTTCCTTGATGAATTCAAGTTTTCAGTGATGAAATCGCACCATGGCCATTCCATTCCCTACACACAAATTTTATGGTGAAAAATGTATAGTTAATGACAATAACAAATTAGAAAATTTAAAATATATAAATAACAATTAAGGAAGTGTAATATTTTATAAGGAAGAGACCGTTTATTGCACTTCAATCCGAATTCAAAGACTGCGAGCTGGCCGCGAAAACTTTAGCGGCGTCACCCGCTGAAAATTGCACAATAGCAAGATGTTCCACAGAGAAAAAGTCATTCGCCTTGACCGGGACTCGAACAGGGAGTCCGGGTTCGAGGCCCGGTCAAGGCGAATGATTTTTTCTCTGTGGAAGATCTTGCTATTGTGCACTTTAATCCGACCAACCAATCCCAAGAAATTGCACTAACAAGATGAAAAGTAAGAAAGATATCGTCGATATGTCGATATCTCGATTGTCGATATCCCGATTAGTCGATATCCCGATACGTCCATATTACGACATTTCCTTTTTATATCGCGAAACCGATATATCGGCGAATCCGCGATATCAGAATGATATCGTCGTGCGATATTCAAAACAGCATATCGCACAGTCCTACTAAAGTCCTAACAAAAATAAAAACAATCGTCCTCAAGGTGTATAGCGGGAGTTAATAAAGGTAACAGCCTAAAATCCTGTTGTAATAACTGAGGGAATTTTGTGGCATTAAGGCTCGGTGGTTAATTGGATAGGGGCAGGACTTTTTCATAGAACGAAGGAAAGATGGTCTTAAGCCATGCTTACGCGTTGGCAATAGCCTGCTCTAAACGATAGGCACAAAGTGCCATGTTTTAACGTCCCATCCGAGAGACCAATACTGGATTTGAAACGCTCTCCTCTCAGAGCTCAATCCACGGTCAGTATTAAGGGACCATGGCTCAATCTATAGCAATTGTAGCCGGTATAGTATAGAAGAATCTGCCTCAGGCGGGATTTAAACCACGACCTCAAGATGGGAGGTCATTAACCTGACCAACAATCAACTATACGGAGAGGAAAACTTATGAGGAGTTATTGGTGAGAGTCAACGGGTATTCGTTTGGTGTTGATTCACCGCCAGTATCGCTGAATGAGGTGGCGCGGTACTGCGTCGATGTAAAAAAAATGGAAGAAAACAATACGAAAAATATATCGAGAAAACAGGAAGCAAACTTGACCTTTCTTGAAACGCAAATTAATAGAGAAAACCTTCGTTTTTTCGATCAATGTTAAAATCTTTCTCTATTTTAAATCATTGGCAACCCTCAATACGAGGAGAACTCTTAACTAGTGGTTCTTAAACAGATCCCGCATACTCCACGATACGTTTTCTTTTAAATATTCCCACAGACTTAAATGCAGCTAAAACTGACACATTTACCTAAAACAGACACCTATTTCTAAAATTGACACCTTTAAAAGTATCTCGATCGTTTCTCGACGACATTTTCATAATAAATTTAATGAATGATAACGACTTCCAACCAACAAGCATCAGAATTCATTCAAGAATAAAATGAAATTGGGATATACAAAATTTTTAAGTACGATACCCTTCAAAGAAGTAGAATCGGCATGTTAATCCAAAGATCTCTCGATGTCCATTTACCTGAAAGATGAAAAACAAAAAATTAGTTACAATTAGATGATTATTTGACTATTTTTAAGAATAATCTAGCATCATTGGTGCGTAGAGCTCACAATTAAGCATATGTATGTTACAAAAATTCTATAACTAAGGATAAACACTGACTGTTTAGACTGGAAGTGAATAGTCAAACAAATGGGAACCAATGAGTTACACTTATGGTTCGTGGGCTTAACTTTTTGCACAGTAGATCCGAATAATCAACAATTACAAATACGTATGTAGGTAATTGAAGAATTACAGCATTCATAAATGGAACAGATTAACTATCAGGTTTAGTCACTCAATTATGTATCACAGACATGTGAGGCCAAAGAATATGAGTGTTTGTACTTGAGAAAATGCCATAGGATGATGACAACAGACAACATACTTTCCCTAAAAGAAGGGGAAAGTTATGTACATAAACGTAGGGAGAAAAGACCATATGTGTCAATTATGCACAAAATAAATGCGGAAAAATGCATCGACATAGGTAAGGGGGAGTAGATAGAGATAGGAGAAACACATCTTATAATAACTGTAAGGGCTAGACTAGATGGGGCCGTTTTCATTAGTCAACTATATTTCTTGCATATAACACACCAATATAAGGTGATCGTGTTGGTAGACATATTTAGTCAATATATAGTCGTAACCCAATCACAAATGCAAATGATCACATTATTAAATGGTTAAAGTCTCACATTAAATGAAATGATATGAATAGTTAAATGTTTCGTCGGGTATTTTCCTCTCTCGCTAATGTTTCGCGCCTCATTGTTTCTCCCAGAGCGGTAATAAATATTAGAGGAACGTCTGCGATGAAAAAATGAGTTTGATTAATTTAGCCAACACTAGAAAAAGTATTGTGAAGGCTATACGTGAATGCTTTCCTGGAGTCTTCATGATATATTCACGACGGACCCTTTCCCTGTGGCACTAAATTTTCGATCGGCCCCCAAGGCCTCATGAATAGTCCTGCGGATTTTGTCATCGGGACATGCGCACTAATCGCTCGGTGCGTTCACACCATGTTTGCCCCTTGAGCCAAGTGAATGAGCGAGCGAGTTGATGATCTCCGTGGTTTAACCCGCCAGCTTGCGGCATTCAACGACGCCTGTCCGCGACATCTCGACAATGAGGGCAACGCTTCCTCCTGTCCGAGGGTGATGGCCGAGAATCAAGTGCTCTCGTCGCAGTGGCAGTGATGGCTAGTATTAATCCCGCATCACATAGGCAATTGACGATGAACACACGAGGACCAGATCGAAGCATTAGAGCCGCATACCAAATACGCGTCTTGAGATAAATTTTACCGAGCTTGACTGTCTACTTTTGAGAACAACTGTAAAATATTTTATGAAAAACCTCAAAGTACGGGCATCTTACATACTTGTGGAATTTTCCATGTGAAATCATCTAGAGCACTATGGTATATCCGTTCACTGAACATTTATTCTATTTCGAATACTTTACCAGTATTTTTTTTTGCGAAACTCAACTAGGTATTTTTGTTCAAGATATTTCATTTTCGGGAGAGGGTTACGTACAGGTAGACGCAGCATTTCTTGACTGCATAAAAGCGTTCGAAAAGGTTCCCCACTGTAAATTACTCGCGAAGTTATCATCATACGGGATATACGTTAATATAGTAGGCTGGATAGGAGACTTCATTCAAGACTGTAGTGCATGATGCATATAATAACCACCAATAATCCCTTGCTTATTATGTAGATATTAACCATCTAGCTGCATGTGACCCTATTACCTAGCATGTCTCCATTAAATATCCTAGTTGCATGTAAATAGTGCATGTTTTGTGATCTTCACCCCCTGCCACACATCCTCGTGGTGGCTCGCAGGGTATTAGGTAGATGTAGCTGTACTTCTACGCAACCGAAAGAGCAGTCCTTCAAGAAGGAACTGAAGGAATATATGTAGATGCCAGTAATATACTAATTATTACTCTCAGCACCATATCACTACGCCCCACCCTCCGTTTACTTAAACATCATATTCTGAACGTGGGGTCATTGATATTTCTTAGCCTTAAACTGAGATAATTGGTGTACCATGTTAATCGCATATTAGGTAGTAAGACAAAATGGTTAAAAAAGTATTATTTCCATGAAATTTTGAGGTAATATTTACTAGGGAAAAACAAAGATAGACAATGTATATTTTAGCACTTTTCTGCAAGCCTGAAAAATATTAAATGTAAACATTTCAATTCATTTTTTCAGGAAATATTATATATTTGTGTCCGTGAGGTGTCCAACCCAGAGGTCGATGGATTTTCATTATTAGCATCATTGCATGTGAAAATACCTCTACTCCTAGATTAATTCAATTTATTTTACGATTTAAGATTAACAGTAGATACTGTATAGTTATTGTATTAACTAAAATAAGAATTAAATCAATGTATATACCTGGAGGTGATTGTACCCTGTCACAAACGTATACCTAGAGTGGCTCACAGGATATTGTGTACTAGATTGTGGACCTAGAACTGAAACTAATTTACTACCAGTCACCTTACTTCTCTCCGCTACTAAAATTCATCAATAAAGTTATTACTGAGGGAGGTAGAGAAGGGAAGAGTCGAAAAAAAAGTAAACTGCGACACGCCACTGGGTGGTTAATATTGCTCGTGGGCTGTTAGTAATGATAAAGTTTTTGATACATATACGATATATCATAGCCGCATCCGAAATGGCATCAAAACATCTTCCTCCGTTCAGTGATTATTTTTTGCTTTACGATATAACGAACCCCAATTTTCCACTACTTGAGCACGGGATGGTTATGTTTCAAACTGACTTTTGGCACGCGAAATTTAGAGGAACGTACGTTTTGCTTACCCTTTCGCATCGTTAGTAAAAATGAGATTATCTTCGCTCACACAAAGTTTCCGTCAACTTTTTGTGAAATTATAACCATTTAAGGAACACTTGCTTATCAATCACTGCGATAAATCCAACGTAACGCTGTAGAAGTTACGATTATGGCTCTCGCTCAGGAAAATATTTTCAATTTACGGATATCGCATGATAAGAAAACCTAAACGCGAATGTAAAAAAGGACAGAAATAGTTTCACCAATTTTGAGGAGAAAATAAAAACAGCCAAAGAAGGCTTCCATATTTTCCTTTCCCTTGTAATGAACCCACGCTTTTGCACCCAATTGCTTAAAAATAACTGATATAGCAATGTCTACTTGACAGCAGAATATAATTTAGAAACTCAAGTGTATAAAATAAATATAAAGAGGAAAGCAAAACCAAAACCCTAGGCACATAGGGAGACAAAAGCTATATTCCTAGTCGTATTAAATTATATAAAATGCCTTAAAATTTATCACAACAACATGTTTTTAAATAAAAACAATTTTCATTATAAAGCTTTAGTTACTTTCCTCATGGAAGAATAATACAATAACCTTGACGTTAATATAGTCTTGTGTTGACTTTGATCCAAGATTAGGGAAACAACATCGAAAATCATTAAATAAAGTATCCCAATACTTTATGACTCAGTTTCACAGGCCTAAATGGTTGTGGAATAAAAACTCGGGTGATGATAAAATTACATGGTACACATTAATTAATCAGAAAAGGGCTTTCATCAGCATTTAACTGCAATAGTTCCTATTATTGGCTTGGTACTCGATTTTACTATCGGCTAGCCTCTTCATGTTTGCATAATTCTTCTTTTTCCTGCATATATTTCATTCAATTCTTCCCTTTCCATTCTTTCCATTCACTTTTTCTTCCACGGTTGTTCCATCAGATCAGCATGTCTAAAGATACGTATCATCGATTAAGTCATTCCCACTTTAGAACTCCTCTATTAGTCACTCAGTCGATCCATTTTATCCTCATCATCCTTCTCTAGCTCCACATTTCGAATCCTCCCGGCCTTGATTTCTCTAATAATTTCCGAAATTATCGTTCATGCCTCAATGTGATAAAGACACTTCAAAAACAAAAAAACAAAATATATTTAAGAGCAAAAAATATTGCTAATCATTTGTATATTGGTCTTGATGTCTGTTATGATTTGGTATGTTTAGGTTTAAGGTTTGATTTGTAATATTCGTTGTAACTACATCCGTTTTTTATTTTCTCTAAATTTGGTAAATCAGCTCACACCTTAAAATCTCCTTATGTGGTCCTTATGTATTAATTTATCATGTAAAACTGAATCAATTATTCTGATTTCTGTATTTTGTATATTACGTATTATTTTTTGTGTTTGCAACAAAATATGTTATAGTGTAAACTTCTGCCCTATAGGAGCAATCACTCCTAGGACAATAGATATTTTTTCTATTCTATTCTAATTCATAGGCATGTTCTGATGAATTGATTTCTTGATTCCGCTTTTATTTCTAAAGTTGTAAGTAAATTATTCTTTTGGTAGAATGCCCTCTTTGCCTGAGCTATTCTCCTAGGTGAAGATAAAGACAGAGCTTGAGGCAGCCTAAAGATAAAATAATGAAACGTACTACGCACAATCAAAAAACAATCATGTTTCATCAAGTGTCACTCATTAGGTGGACCAAACTAAATCTCAAAGTAAAATGTCTACTATAATATAATCATTGTATAATATAATCTAATAGTCTTATAAACGTTGTCTAATATAATAATCATGTCTGCTATAATATAAAAGTTGTATGTGTGTGTATTCATATCCAGGCAATGCCCTAAGAGCCGCCAAAAAAGCGTGCGACAGGGTGTAGAGGACACCAGTCTTCGATTACTCATTGGTTCTAACGTTCCACACGATCGTTTTCTATGGGTTGAATAGAAGATTAGCCAAGAATTTATCCATAATCAAGCTAAAACCAATTCCATAGAAGGCTCCGTTTACGGACATCTCGCATAATTCTGTGTGCATTGACACCACCATCCCCTTTGGAAAAAAAGAGTGCACTTAAGAGAGTTGATGAAAGTGCCGACCATTAAAGGACTATAAAAAATGTGAGCGAGTCATTTCATGAGTCATGCCTTGAGGACCTCAAGACTCTGTAAAAAATAAACGCTCATGAGTCATTGGCTAAAGCAACTCCACTAAAAGTAATCTCTCCCTGGGCTAGCCAACGGGTAACCGAGTTGGATGACCATAAGATTACTGGGAGAGTGTAATGCTTTTAAAGGAAGGCATGTCCTTTTCTACCACTCACAAGTGAAAAAAAGCAATTCATCTTCTACCCCGTAAGTGCGATTTCAGGAAACCTATACCATTCGCCATTAATGGCCAATTACGCGAATGAGTCATTAAGTTCTGCGAATAAAAAAAAGACAATGGGAGATCACAACGCTTATGATACAGGAAGACAAAATTGCTGCCAGTTTGCCATAAAAAGTAATACTAGCAGAAAGTCCGGCATTGTGGAAAAAATCGGCCAATGGCTACCGTAATTCGAACTTTCTCATTAACTTTTTCATCTGAGACTCCCGGATTGACCCCGTTTCTACCTTACATGCACGTTTCTCCCGACAAGCAAAAGGAAAAGATTGGTAATTTCACTATCAGCGTTCACATAAGAGCCAATGGAAGAGTGTGCGATAGGGTTTGGCAGCACAACAGGCACTAATCACTGTCATATTGCTGAAAGCCGTAACACCGGATTCGCTGCTACGTTACCAAAATTCAGCAAAGAAACAAGGCAGAGCTTCATTGGCATTGAGTTTGTAGTAGAGCTTTTAAATTAAAACAAACATCATGAGGGACAGAAAATCTTAATCGAAAGCTTACAAAACAATTTGTAACAGCCAAGATGAAAATATGCAAGGAAGTTCCTTACTTACGCTAGCAAGGAAGTATACTTACGCGTTATTGATTACAGTCCGGTTTTATGACAGCCTAACGTCAATCGGTAGTTTTTGCGGACTTCCATTTTATGCCATAGTCACTACACTTTTATTTTCATTTGAGACACATCACGCAGGCCGGTATGTAAGATGAGAAGAATGATATTGGAATATCATATCCACAAATCAACAAGGCATTTAAAAGTGCAAAAACTATTATAATAAAAATACTAAAATAAAAAAATACTACTATAAAAAAGTCTGTATCATCTATTTTTTCTCCCCAGTAAATATTAATATCTACTTGAATATTATCTAATATTGTTATTCACCGACATTTTAAGCATTACTGTGTTATTAAATATCCCTTAAACTTCGTCTTCACGATCTAATCTACCCCGTACTATGGAGCTTAGATACTGCTAGGTCTACATAATAACCAGCAATCTACAACAGCAACTAGCAAGAAAAACAAGCTGTTAATTGGGTAACCAAGTACAAATACCAGCATGAAACAACCGATGGTATAGATTGATTCATTTTAAGTCGTGCTATTGAAAGTATTTACAGCTAACCCTAAGTTATCCCTAACTGTTCGAGGAAAGCAGAAAAAGAATACTTCAACGCCGATCGTAAATCGTACGCCCGAGGGAGCGTAAATTCATTAAACATTTTTACATAATTGCATGTAAGTTTCACAAAAGCATAATGCTTCTTACGATTAATAATCATGTTTATAACAACATTTTTATAACTACAAGGATAACCAACAAGTACGAAACTCAAGAATAAAAATACTCACCTCCATTGCAGAAACAAAAAAAATCAAAATCTCAGGGTAGGTTAAAAGTTTTCAATGAAACCTATGGCGACATCTTGAGAAGGTATCCATAGATATTTTAAGATAGGACCTATCATCTATTTACCATCAAAGTGTTTCATTATTGCTCGATCATGAAAAATTGCACACGAAATGCGCAAGTTATATTCTATAACATCCCAGTAAATAATGAGAGTAACGGTATTCATAAAAGAAGTACACAATTTCATACATCATCAGATATCCAATCTGCCTAAGAAAATATTCTTCACACTAACATTAGAGCCTACTTTCATTCTAGTGTAAGACCATCCGAGGATGTTAATAGTAAGGCAAGCAGTTACTTGCGTCAATTTTATTAAGTATCGCCACTATGAATACGAAATTACGTTCGACAGGTATATACAATATTTTTTCGGAAATTACTTATGGGGGAAATATGAATATCTGCCTCCGTTTTTCATTGCAACTTCTGATAGAAGCTCAACTATGGTGGTACACATCCAATACAGTGAATAGAGGGACGATGCGGGGTAGCCTAATTTTAATTAAATACGGGGCTGCGCGCTTCATATCTTAGACATGGCGAACCATCGCTCAATACTCGGGGTCAAAGGCCTTAAACCTACGCCACGATAGAACAGAATGTACCACTATTAAATTCCTTGTGCTCTCAGACTTGACCAAAAAAGAAACTGACAGGGGGGCGGCAGAGAAAAAAAACCGGCATTTGTGCAGAAATAAGACCATCGAAGCCTGGCAGTGAGGCATAATATATTATAATATTGTAATAATATAATAATCAAAATTCGCTTATCCAAAATCTGCTTAATCGATTTCTGACAATTTTATTATTCCACAGTAGATAAGATAACACAATTAAAAACTTTCCATCACATTATAATAATTAAGGTTTGTGGATAATTATCAGAATGAAAAAATAAGGAGATAAAAAGTGAAGCTAAAAAAATTACATTCCTTTCCTCTCTTTGAAATAAGGCCGAGGCCCGGCCTTTCCAATTTTTTTGGTGTATATCTTTTCATAACGATATTGTTATCTCTACACAGGCATTCATATTTTATGAAACAACACTTATCTACTAGATTTTATGCACATAAGCATTTGATTATCGCTCATTTCCAACTCCTCCACCCCACATACCACAAACAATCATAACTTTACCTTTAGTCCATTTACCACTTGATTGTATTCAATTTCAAAGAAAGAGTACTGTGGAAATTTCATATAATATAGCAGCTACCACACTGTGCTTCCCAATGCCTAACGACGCGTGAATTCCCAAAATATGAGGAATGTATATAAACTAATCCACACAACACCATTGAAATAGGATAAGAAGGATTGGAAGAAGAGACAACTGGAAACAAAAGAGCTTGAATAAGCATAAAGCATACCATTCAGTGCTCTACGATTGCTTCGAAGACCGGAGAATCCATCAATAAATTAATTGGCTGAGGGTTTATTCCCGGTTCGTAATTCTTTTGAAGCTACGGATCGGTTTTTTTCATCTTCCCATCTATCTTATGGCCGATAGTTTTAATTTCCTTTTTTATTTCTCCAATTACAATCAGCAAGGCACATGGATGTTTTACCTTCGCGTACAAATAAGCATTGCTACTAAGCAAAACCGATTAATCTATTTTCATTTTTTTTCAAAGGCTAAGAAGTATAAAAAAAATTAAGGATATGACTTCAATGCGACCTATACAGCATCTAAAATTACAAATCTCATTCGCCATACACTCTAAAATTTCACCTGATTAATGCATTTTTTGTAACGAAAAAAGCCACTGCCGTGCATGTACGTAAGTGAATGGGATTGGTTGAAAAGGGTGGTTGCCTTAATAAAAAATTAATAATAGAGCATAAACATTTCGCATACTATTTTTGATGCAAGTATAAATAATATTTGCTTGAAGAGGCATATCTTAATCTACACAATCCCCAACAAGCGAACAATAGGAAGTATGGTAGGAGGTGTACCAATACCAGGCATGTATATACATCAACTATTCAAAACATAATTACCGCATTACGAGTTTAATTCTTATTTTTGTTGAAAATTTTGTTACTAAAACTAATCAGACGATTTTCACATTCAAATACTAATCGATTTTAACCAATGATATGTTGAAATCAAATTTTCTTGGGTATTACACCGGGTGGTATCATTAATAGAATTCATCTAAGACACACAGTGTTTCTCAAGTGATAGTATACTATAAGAATATAATGCAGGATAATCTCTCCATTTCTTATTTGCATGTAACTTGTGATCTTTCACGCACTGCCACTGTACCTCACGGTAGCTAGCAGGGTGTTGCGTAGATATACCTAGATGTATGTGGTAACTCATAGTTTCGAAGGGTACCTACTTAGTGGACACAATTTAAGCATACCTTTAGACTTTCGACGGATCCATTGAATAGTGGCTAACCTAGCAAGATAGCTGACATTGGCGGTTTTACTGTACTATCCTACTGTATTACGTCAAATTGTACTATAGGCACATTTTTTACTGAAAATTTTCTTATTAAAACTAATCAGACGATATTCACATTCAAGTAGTAATCGATTTTAACCAATGATATGTAAATATCAAATTTCCTAGGGTTCATGGGTGTTTTCAAGTCTGCTTCCGCACTAATAGGCGCTTCAGACCGGGAGGAAAGGTATAAGGATAGGAATGGAAGGGTTGGGGGGGGATAGGAGGGTAATACACCGGGTGGTATTATTTATGGGCATTTTAAGCGATATCACCCAGGGTAAAAGATGAGAAAATTTTATTTTCTCCACACGGCGGGAAAACCTTGGATCTAAAAACCCTAAAAGTTACACTGAAAAAAAGGTATTCTTAAATTAAGAGGAAAATATTCTTACAGCTGTCATGTAAGACGTCATTCTAGATTTTTAGAGGATTTTCTTACTTGAGTGAGTTGGAACTACTGCCATCTAGCGGTCACGGCCGGAAACTTACAAGGTTTAAGAAAATATTCTCAATGTTAGAATATTTTTTTAATCGCTATCGTTAGTGATAATTAACTTTACAACATATGGACACGGGTATTTACACCATTAAAACATTTCTCCAATTACCATTTTGTGGCTAAAAGTAAGCATGATTGAGTACAGAACACAGTGGATTTGACGTCAGGGTTCCTACTTGTATCGCCAAGGATCCCGCGGCCCGTCCATTGACTATGGCGATTGACGTACATTACTGAGGAAACTCTTATTTATCTCTCCTGGAGTTGAAAGAATATCAGTTATGCATATTCATAACGGTCATGCTTACTTTTAGCCACAAAATGTTAATTGGGGAAATGTTTTAATGGTGAAAATACCCGTGTCCATATGTTGTAAAGTTAATTCTCGCTAACGAATTTATGCAAGCCAGCAGCTGTATATATACGACCTCCCATCAATCGACCAGTAACGAAGAAGGCAGCCGTCGTCAAAAGTAGTTCGTCAGGTCGAATAGGTAAAGTTGAGGTACAGGTAGGGTACCTACGAGAGGTAGGGTAAGCATACACGTGTGCGTAAATGGTTAAGAATTATAACTTAACTATTAAAATTAATTAATAAATAAGAGTTGCCTCAGTAATGTACGTCAATCGCCATATTCAGCGGACGGGCCGCGGGGATCCTTGGCGATACAAGTAGGAACCCTGACGTCAAATCCACTGTGTTCTGTACTCACTAATGCTTACATTTAGCCACAAAGTGGTAATTGGGGAAATGTTTGTAATGGTGCAAATAATGCCCGTGTTCATATGTTGTAAAGTTAATTATCACTAACGATAGCGATTAAAAAAATATTCTAACATTGAGAATATTTTCTTAAACCTTGTAAGTTTCCGGCCGTGACCGCTAGGTGGCAGTAGTTCCAACTCACTCAAGTAAGAAAATCCTCTAAAATCTAGAATGACGTCTTACATGACAGCTGTAAGAATATTTTCCTCTTAATTTAAGAATACTTTTTTTTCAGTGTAGTTCTCTGATCAAACCTAATTCATTAGGATCCCATACACTGGAAATACGTCATCACCAAGAATGCTTTGCCGTAGCATACTTGGATTTCGGACACGGCTAGTGTGTGTGTAATGTGACCGTGAATTAGAGCACAGAGAAGCGACTGACAATTGAGAGAGGCGCCACATTTCCCCGGCCTGATGATGACGGGCGGGGGAGCGGCTTGTAGGAGTAATGTGCGGGGAAAGAATGGAGGGAAAGAGGGGTGCGGGAGAATTCGGCGCCCGGTCGCGCTCCTCGAGGAATAAAATATAAACAGCGCAAACACTCTCTCATGGGGGAAGGGGAGGCCATGACGTTTGATGAAAACATTCGAGGAAGGGGATTAGGGGGGAGAAAAAATGGTTTACCGAGAGGATTACCCGTGGCAGTCGGGGCAAAAGGAGAACTGGCTGAATGGGGGCGGCGGAGGGGGCGTGGGTGATGTTGGGGAGGAAATTTCCTAGAAGTGGATGAGAGATAATTGGAATGAGGGGTGCTGGAGTGGGCGGTGGGAGGGAGGGTTGAGAGGCGGAAGATGGAGAGGGAGGATGATTGTTGAGGGGAGTTCGCCAAGGGACCGGAGCAAGAGGTCAGTCAACCGATAAACATGGAGGAGTGGGGCTTGACGAGACGAACCCTCAAGGGATCTAGGCGGGTGGGGGATGGAGGGGTTTTAAGGAGACGAGGGAAGAAATGGGAGGGTTAGGGAGGACGGAAGGAAGTGAGGAGGAAGGGGAGGGGGCTGATGAGGAGAGACAAGGGACTACGGTGCTCGCCTAATAGCACGAACGGAAGAGTTTGCCCTGCGAGGGAAACTCGAAACTACAAGTCCAATTACCACTCTCAGCCAGTACTTTTACTCAGCAGCCAAATGGGACGGGGTATCAAGCCACGCACCGAAGAATTCGGAAGAATCTGGGGTTAAAGCTGAAAACTCTTTTGATGACACTCATCTAAAGTATCTGAGTTGCGATTTGATGAGCATTCGTGCTGGCATGCAAGGCCTGTTTAAATATACAAATTCTTTTTTTTTAACGGAGACGAGTTTCAATGAGCATTGTGCAAATGCTCATAGAAATAAATTTCATGCACACGCGTGACTTTCCCCTCATCTCGCATCACCACCAATCGCGTCAGTGACTA
This sequence comes from Platycnemis pennipes, assembly GCA_933228895.1. Taxonomy (NCBI): domain Eukaryota; kingdom Metazoa; phylum Arthropoda; class Insecta; order Odonata; family Platycnemididae; genus Platycnemis; species Platycnemis pennipes. Next base: position 116,250,230 of record OW121854.1, on the reverse strand, counting down.
CTCCAGGGAGTCAAGGTGAAACGCATTCGACTCATTCTCAAATTGTTACGATGACCAATCGTTTAAAACAGCGGTACTGCTATGGCTGGGAAAACTTACTCTTCCCCTAAAATGCACTGTCAATCATGCTTGAAGAGGATTAATAGGTATAATAGAGCTAATGCATTGACCATAGCTGCATGTGACCTATTACACATCCATTTTTCTATGCAGTAGACGACTTGCATGTTAATAGGGCATGTTTGGTGATCTTCACAAGGGCGGGAAGGCGGGAATTCTGGCCCGGGCCCTTTTACGTCTAAAATAAGACGTTTATCGCAGCGAAAATTTTTATGTCGTTTATATATTATTTGCAAACCTTTTTCCCTTAACTACCTGAAACGTGTTTTTTACGCACAATTTTTTTCAGAAGGGGGAGTGAGGGGAGGTCACAAAAACCCGGCCCCTCTGGACGTACAGCAGCCCGGGCCCCTCTGGAGATGCAGCGGCCCGGACCCCTGAGCACCCACGCCGCCCCTGATCTTCACCCCCTGCCAGACACCCTCGCGGTGGCTAGCAGGTTATTGTGCAGATGTAGCAGTAGATGTACTGCAGTATCCGAATGATTCATCAGGCTTTCGAAGATGCTGCAACGTAAGCCAAGAAAATAAAGTGCTGGAACCACTTGCATTTAGTCAGAACCGTAGGTCATAGGCAACCGCTACAGGGATGGACGCCCAGTGAGGAAATGCCCAAACATACACAAGAGAATTTCTAGTAGATTTGACAAAAAAAATTGAGAAAAACTTTACATCAACATAATACTCTGCAAGCCACCGTAAAAATGTGTGGTAGGGGGCAGGAAATATACACTGGCCAAGCTTTTTTCCGTCATACCTTTCTTTGACTTTTATAATCGGACTAAATATAGCTATTAATCCTAATCAGGTATGATTGGTAGTGCATTTTAGGTGAAGAGTGAGTCTTCCTTGTCTCATGCGAGTTTAGATATCAGATAAAGGGATCAAAAAAGGGTGAAAAAACGTGTTACCTAACTATAAGAGGCCCGGATCAAGCCTCAATTTCGATAAAAGTAAGTTTAATCATTTCCAGCAGTGACGAAGCAATGATGTAGACAATTATTGATATCCTCCAAGAAAGATAGCTTTCCCGGGGAACCTAAAAGCAGGAGTGCACAGGGGAAGATAAGAAAGGCACATGAGGCAATCAATGGCTTGGAATCAGCAGCAACCGCCTATATATCACAAGATCTTTCCCACGGTAATGACACGTACTCAAGCGGAAAACCCTGGAGTTAGAGGTAGCGAGTTGTGTTCAAATGATCGGAGATCTATTTTTTGACTATTTATATCATTCTATACTCTTTCAAACCTTTCTCCTTTTACACTCTTCCCTTTTGAGTACAATAATTTAGCCTCTCTTTACCTCATCTTCACAGAAGTCTTATCTTTTCTAAATGGGGCTTATGAATTAATGCATTTTAGTACATGCCCATATCATTAGTAAAATTATGCTTCTTCGTAAAATTAATCATTTAATTGTGCGTATGTTAGATGAATAACCCATTTCTCTATTTTTTTACCATTCTAAACCTATGTAATACCCTGCGAGTAACCACGAGGGAACAAGACTGGAAGTCTCTTGGAACAAGACTGACACATGATCTTTCCTGCGGTAAACATATACGTGAAATAATGGGTCAAGCTAATCAAAAACTGGGATTCATGAAAAGAGTGCTGGAAAAATTTGACGGTCATGCACGAGAAATTAGCTACTTTTCTCATGTTAGACCTCATTTGGAATACGCTGCCAGAATATGGGATCCGTATAAAAAAGGCCTGATTGAGAGTGTGCAGCAAAGATCGGCAACATTTGTAAAGGGACGGTACAAAACTGGGACTGGCGACCAGAAAGTGAAAGGAAAACTGGGAAGATATGGGACAAAGAAGGACACGACTGGGCAAATGTGTTTACTCAAAGAAATATCATGTGTCAGTCTTATTCCAAGATATTTCATAGATTCCACGTTTGTTAATTTATTATAACTTATTTTATAAGCACTAGAAATAGAACTATTCTTTTTCCAAAAATTCATTAAACCATATATTAAAAAAATGTAATATCTAACTGCCATGTGTCACACCATTTTTCAATTGCTTGTAGGTCATCATTCAAATATTCTTTAACGTTTTGGCATTACTATCCCAAATAATACCGACCCAACGAACCCTTCGGTTCATGGTCTCCCCTCCCTGTAACGTTCCCTCACAACGCAGTCATTCCTTCTCTGAGAGTTCTGCCAGCAATGTTTGAATGCTTTCTAAACGTATTAAAAGATCAAATTAAGACGCAGTAGATAAGGGCAAAAACACAGGAAAAGTGTGAAAATGATATTCCATGGACGCAGTTTTAGTGATGGATAATATCCAAATTGTAATTTTGATAAGATAGGGGAGGTGGTATTTTCAAAGATTTTCTTGAAATTTCCCCAGTTCCCGCAGATAAGGGAGTATTACATTCCTTTCTCCAAGACCATTCATTGCTAAGTATTTGCATTTAGGATGACTAAGTAATTATTTGACGGAAGGCAGCTGAGGAATGCGCTTAATTTAAATAATTATTATGGTCTTAAACTCGCTCGGTGAATGGTTTTACAAATGTTTGTCTAGGAAACGGAAGGAAATCAAAAACTTTGAATAGCATTCCAAATACTTTACAGATAAAATAATAGTTCGTTACACCAATGGAAACCCGAGCGGATGCCTTGGCAAAAAGCGGATGTAAGCCATTCGTTTTTGTCATGGCGGGCGAACATTGAAAACGGAATGCCTCGACCGTCATAAGAGTTTTAGACGCTAGGGATACAAAACCAACGCCGCGGTGCATTGTTGCAGTACAAATTTAAAAGGGAAGGAACCGGAAGTTGGATAGGGAAGGCGGGGCAAATGCAGATTAAAGAGGAAGAAGAGGGGAGGGTATGACAGAGGGAAGGAAGGGATAGGTAAGGGAGAGAAATGTTTTTAATGGGGATGACTCGACGGGAAGATGGACATCGTGAGATAGATTATAGGGGTCAGGGTCCACTTCTCCTCCTTCCCCGTCACGGGCCCGTGATTCGGGATTCCTAGAATAATCTCTACCGCCTCACATGGAAATACACCCTCCACCCTCGGTCATTAATGATGGCCGAACAGAAAAAAAATAAAAGGGTGAAGGGAAAGTTACTTCCCACTGAGCTTTTGAATGAAAATCTTTTGTTCCCCTTTTCTGAACCACCTCCCTCCCCACCAAGCGCATTGAACGCATCCTCTCTCCCTCCCTCAACCCCCGTAACACGAATTACGGTGTGCCGGAATGTCAGTAGGGCCCCTTTCATCAAAACGGGACCGGCAGGCAGGTGCAGCGGAGAGGACCCACAACCCTGGTCGATTCAGAACGGCCGATGCCACACACACAAACGCGATAGACGCTTTCTAATTACTCGGCCGGAGACGTGGATTTGATTCCGTTTATCACTGCGAGGAATCGGTGGATGAGGACGATTTGGATTCAGTTTAGAAGGAGGAGCGCTGAGACGGAAAACCAAAATTAGAGCACAATGAAGAAGCAGCTTGGGGGGCTGGGACCCGTATCACGAGGGTTGAGGTGGGGAGAATGCATCTAGCTTTTTTTTTGTCTGATGGGTTTTAATTTTTGGGTAATTTGGGATGTAATTGGTTTCCCCTGGTATTTTTCCACCGACCCACCTCCGGTCGCTTGATGGTCCCGTGGGCTGATCACGCCGGATGCGGCGATTAAAAGGGAAGTCGCCTTTCCCACGGGCGGTTGCATTGAGCACTTGACTTCACGCTCACGGCAAACGCTTGCTGAGGAGCTCAAACAAATTACCCATTCCGAGGTTTTCTTGGATTCAATTCGATCAGGTTGCATTCTCTTTTTGTAAGTAAAAGCCAAGTGAACGGATTCGGAGAATATCGGCCAGATTTATCAAGGTATCTACTCCAGTATTTTGGCAGAATTTTTGATGTTGTTATTTGGGTGAGGAGACCGATAACTGAGGCCATGTACACCCGTGGGGATTGGTGGGTAAACGAGTAATGGCAGTAGTTTTCAGTTAAGGAGGTTGATCCGAAAAGTGAAAGTCATGCCATTTTTTTATTGTTTCAGCACTTATAGAACTAAAGTTACTCTATCTAATAAAGTAAAGATAATTATCCCAACCCATATTCCTTATTGCACAAATTACATTTGAAATTATACGATTAACGGCGAGAATGGCCGTCACATGGGAATATAACGTTTAAAAATACCATAGTGACATGTCATTTTTGCAAAAAACTGACATTTTATGCGTAATTTCACAAGGAATAAAATGACACGAAAAAAAGGCATCAAACTACCGTATTTTTCACTAAATCCACCAATTTCTGCGCTTATAGCAGACTAAATGCATTAGCTGACTTCAAGTGGCGCTGCGGTTGCTGTTGCCAAAAAAGGGATCACACCCTTTCGGTGGCTAGCAGGTTTTTCTGTAGATGCCGATAGGCACTGGAAAAATTTGAAACCCAGTCCATCGACAAGAAGTTGAAGGATTTTTTTGTTGCAAGAAATAAACATTGCTCGCAAGATATGAAGAATTAAAAATAGAATTTCATGCAGAAGGGTTGGAACGGATGGAAGCTAAGATGCGAGGCACATGATACAGGAATGGAAGGCAAGGACAATCTACGAACCTACCGATGCTGGTAGAATTGGTGATGCTGAACTACGAGATTATCAGATATTCCACAGAGAACAAAATCATTCAACTTAGCCGGGACTTGAACCCGGACCCTCTGATTTCCGTCTCGGTAGCTTAAATGGTAGATCACCTGGCCGGAAATGAGGGGGTCCGGGATCGAGTCTCGTAGAAGGGGAATGATTTTTTTCTCTGTGGAATGTCTGCTATTGATCAATTTCAGCGGGTAATGCCGTTAAAGTTTTCTCGGCTTGTTCGAGATCTATGAATATGTTATGAGTAAACGAGATTGAGGTTAATTCCATTCTAAGTCTAATTAAAGTTCAACTTCAACTTAGCAAAATATACACCAGCAGATATACAAGCAACGAAGCCGGTATTAAAGTAGCGTACTCATGCCTCTCTCTCCAAAGGTATTAAAAAATTGAATATTTAGGAGTAACAGCGACTAGCCGATATATTATTTTAGATATTAAAACTCTATCAACTTATAAACCTCACCTCATTGGCCATTTCTCCTCACTAAGGCTTACTGTCATCATTTATTGAAGCGTGTATACCGTGGTTATTTTCTAGGTTTTCTTTGCAAAAGTTCTTTCAGATACCAGGAAAAAGTTTATTCGCATCCTTATACAGGCCTCAAGTAGAATGAAACTCATCTGTTTGGGACAGATAAAACTAAATTACCATAAATCAAATACACTTTGTTTCAAACACTCATGTAAAAAAGATATAATATTATGCGGCTTCACATTACAGTGTACACAATAAATCTACATCTACACGATACCCTGCAAGCTACCGCGAGGGTGTGTGACAGAGAGTGAAGATCACCAAGCATGCACTACCGTCATACAAACAAGAAACTATAGGAACTCATGCAACTAGATTGTTAGTATCTATAGTATTTAAGGGATTAATACATGCATCATGCACTACAGACTACTCTAAAATATTTCCCCTACCTATCCCTTTATATATTTGTGCATAAATATCCCTGATGATCACTGTAATTCTTCAAGCAAATTACTACCTTATCTTTTAGCAATAACTTTTACGGTAACTTGCTAACTCAATTTTTGTCCATTTGTTCGATCAAAACGCATGAAGAGCCGACAGGTAGAATAATTTAGATAAAAGTGTAGTTTAAGAGTGTTAACCCTCTACGATCCTTCAATTTTTCCATACAAAAAATACTGTGGATGCTATGGCGCCACACACACGAATTTGCCCGTTGCATTCAATTTTAATTTCATCGAGCACTTCGATCGCAAAGGCTCCAGAAATGAGGAGGGAATACGTAAACGCGATGATTCTCTACAGGAAAATTTTAGGAAGGGATTATTGCCAGCGGGAAAGGAAAACAAAAAAATATGTAATGCCTTCAGCCAAAAACGAACACTTTCTAGTGCAAAATATGATGACCAATACTTTTTTTCTCCAGTAGCGGCCGAACAAGAATATATGATTTCGAACGGTGAAATTTTTATGGGCGACCGAGGTTGGCAAGGCTCAAGGGTTTCCTCGGAACAGATGAGATACGGCAAAGCGTTAATCTCCCCTTCGGCTTCCTCGCCATTTTTGCTCCTCTGCCTCGCACCCTCTGCAAGAGGCTCAAAACAAAAACACAAATAAATGATAATAAATACGAAGCGGTCCTCTCACTCCATAAAATTGAGATACAATCGAAAATTAGCGTAGAACAATCGAAGGGGGGGAGGAAGGTTTTGCAGCAGGCAACGGAGGGATGAAATATAGCCCGGGATTAATGCTCTGAAACGTCGTCACAAATCGACGATGGACAACGGACCGCGTCACCCACCGTGCGAAGTTGAGCGGGGTGAAAAACGAGTGCACATTGACTTATGGCGCTAATCCGAACGCTCTCGAAATGAACAGTTATTTACCGAAGAGGGAGAGCTGTATATCATAAACGATATCCGATAGCACAGAGTGATCAATTACGCTACAACTACGATAAACCCCGTGAATCGCCAATAGTGTACGTGGTAACGACAGTGACTAACAGAAGGCTAAAAAAACATCTTCTTTAAATATTAGAACATTTCTAAGTCCGAGCAAGTAAGCTTTCAGTCATGCAACTCGTGTAAATCTCAGGTATGACAGTTGTGAGAGGGTGAAAAAATTTTATAATGTACATTGAGACGTACAGTGATTGCAGCAGTTAGACTTTTAGATATTTCAACTGCTTATTTATCTCTATATCTAACCATAAATATTAATCAAAATCAGCATAAAAAAATTGATTTCTCCTCCAAATTATATGATAGGGCGCAAATCTACTCTGGGTTTCAGCTACGCCGTAAGAAACTAAAAAAAGGAGAATGGAAGAAACTAAATTATTATGCAGTAAATAGTCCTCGCGCTATCGGTGCGCAGACTAACTCAAAGACTTGTGCCCTGAAGAAAGCAGTATTTAACATTTACCACCTCTCTTAATGGGCTGCGCGTCGGAACACTGCATCTAACGAGCCAAAATGTATAGCTCTCGAGGGGTTTACTGAAAGGGTACGAACATTGGGAACCAGGGGACAGTGTACATCTACATCTACATCTACATCTACATCTACATAATACCCTGCAAGCCACCACAAGGGTGTGTGGCAGGGGGTGATTGCTCACCAAACATGCACTACATATCATGCATAAAAAAGGAATAGTATTAATATAGTAGTCAGAACTACACTATTTAAAAAAGATAGAAATTGCAAAGCAAACATGCAGAAACATTCTGTTAGTAGGGTTAGCTTTAAGTACTCATACCAACATGCAGCTACCAATGCTATTCATTGCTACTCTCCGATAGGACATATTTACCGTTATTCGTATCTCTTATTGTGCGAGGGAAAAAGGACATTTTGAATCGGTCAGTTCGGCAATCAATTTCTCTAACTTTATGATTATGGTCCAGTCTGCCATAGTAAGTTGGGGTTCGTAAAATATTTTTAACATCATCACTGAAAATATTGCCTTGGAATTTGTGGAAGAGATTAAGTCTAAATTTCAACCTGCGATCTGACAATGATTCCCATTTCAATTCATTTAATAGACTGGTTACGCTAATATAATTATCGTATCGTCCCTTTACAAATCTTGCCGATCTTCGCTGCACACGTTCAAGTTCATTACTTAGACCGATTTCGTAGGGATCCCATACACTGGCAGCATATTCCAAATGAGGTCTAACAAGGGAAAAGTAGCTGATTTCTCGTACATGATCGTCACATTTACCCAATACTCTTTTAATGAAACCCAGTTTGCGATTCGCTTGACCAATTATTTCACGAATGTGTTTACCCCAGGAAAGATCATTTGTCAGTCTTATTCCAAGATATTTAATGGATTCCACGTTTGTTAATTCATTATTACTTATTTTCTAAGTGGTAGGAGGAGAGCTATTCTTTTTCCAAAAATTCATTACAAGACATTTCTTAAAGTTTAATTCTAACTGCCATGTATCACACCAAGTTTCAATTGCTTGTAGGTCAATATTTAAATATTCTTTATCGTTCGGGCATAGAATTTCCCTGTACACTACTGCGTCATCGGCAAATAGACGAAGCTTACTTTTTACCACCTTTTGGATATCATTAATATACAAAAGGAATAGGAGTGGACCTATCACACTACCTTGTGGGACACCCGAAGTGACTTTAATTGCCGGTGAGGAAACACCGTCCAAAACAACCCTTTGAACCCGATCATGCAGAAAATCATTAATCCATGATATAATGTTACTGTCTAACCCATAAGATTTTAACTTCAAAATTAGTTTGCTGTGAGAAACCTTGTCAAAAGCCTTCTTGAAGTCGAGAAATATAGCATCCACTGGAATATTATTTTCGCCAGAAACTAAAATATCGTGGGAAAAGAGAGCAAGTTGGGATTCACACGATCTGCTCTTTCGGAAGCCATGCTGGACATTGGACAATAAATTCTGGCTATCTAGGTGTCCCATGACTGAACTGACAATTATATGTTCTAGGACCTTGCATGAAATGGATGTGAGGGATATAGGTCTGTAGTTAGATGGCTGCTCCCTATCGCCACTTTTTAAAATGGGTGTTACATCGGCTGCTTTCCAGTCCATCGGTACGACGTGTTCGGTCAGGGATTTATTAAATACTATTTCAAGGTAGGGGGAAATTTCGGATGCTAACTCTCTATACACGCGGGAGGGAATTTGATCAGGGCCAGGAGATTTGTTGGGGCTTATATCTTTAAGTAATTTTTCAATACCATTACAGGAAATGTCAATTGGTTGCATCAACCGCTGAAAGAGGTCAGGTAACACGACAGTTGAATCCCCGGAAGGTGGGTTAAAAACGGTTTGGAAGAAGGAATTTAGCAATTTAACTTTGTCGAGTGTGTTTGTGGTCATTTCACCTCTATCATTTTTAAGTGAATGGACGGCAGACTTATGGCCTTGCACTTCCCTTACGTACGACCAGAAGACTTTTGGATTTTCTTTCAATTGTTCCCCAAGTGTTTTTCTTTTGAATTCTGCAAATGCATTACTAAGGGCTGACTTTGCAGTGGATTTTGAAATTTTATAATTTTCAAACCCTGTGTTCAAACCAAGTGTAGCGCTGCAGGGTGCAAGAGAGGGTGTTACGCTAACCGAAAATTATGACCCACGCAAGTCTTAATCGCCAAGGGTCATTCCCTTGTCTGGAAGAGTAGGGTCGAATTGAAAACTGGTAGCCAAGGTGGAAAAGTGGGCATCTGTTAGAACCAGGAGATTACTCGTTTATGTGGAGGGAAAGAAAATATCGGGTGATGACGATGAATCAACTCTATCCTCATAAACTCACATAAGTGTCTTTTAAGTAAAGACCATGACCTCCCAAACAAGGGTTTCAGAGAGATGTGCTTTGCCCTCCAATAAAAAATAACCCTTCCACCCTTTGTGCACTCCTTTAAGGTGAATCCATGGATACTAAATTCCCATGGCCAATTCTGATAAAACGCATCACCTGTGAATTGAGACAGGAAGAAGGAGAAAACCGAGTGGAATGTAATGACGACATAGGCTGAAGAAGAAGGATCTTTCGTAAGTGATCATATTTTTGTGTCCGTTGGTACATCTCCTCTTCTTTTCAATTGCCAAGACTAGAGACCAGACATCGGGTGAGATTCACCAGAAGAAGTCAAGTCCTTACCAGAGTATCATACGTTCATAAATAGTTTGAGCCCTCCGTTAGCAGGACAGTAAACGTATAGAACATTGTGAGGATTTCGCTCAAGCTAGCACAGCGGATTCTTAGGTTCAGCGCTTGCTCGTTTTCCCATTTAACTGCTAATTGACGCTTTCATCAAAATGAAAATCACTAAAAATCTAGCAATAAAGGAGGCCAATCAGAAAGTCCCAATACTATTCAACTCTTACGTCAGAAAACTCTGTACATCTACATAATACCCTGCAAGTCACCATAAAGGTGTGTGGCAGGAGGTGAATTCTCACCAAACATGCACTACATATCATGCATAAAAAAGGATTAGTATTAATATACTATTCTAAACTTCACCATTTAAAAAAGATAAAAAAGCACAGCAAGCATGCAAAAAAATGCTGTTAGTTGGGTTAGCTTCAAGTTCTTATACCAACATGCAGCTACCTATGCTATGCATTGATTCACTCGTATTGGACATGTTTACCGTTATTATTATCCCTTATTGTACGAGGAAAAAAGGACATTTTGAAACTGTCAGCTCGGCAATCAATTTCTCTAATTTTGTGATTATAGTCCAGTCTACCATAGTAAGTTGAGGTTTACAAAATATTTTTTACGTCCTCGCTGAAAATATTATCTTGGAATTTATTTAGGAGATGAGGTCTAAATTTCGACCTGCGATCTGACCATGATTCCCATTTTAGTTCTTTTAATAGACTGCTTATGCTAATATAGTTATCGTACCGTCCCTTTTGCTTCGGATACTATAACCCAGTAAAGAACAGTTCATACTCATATCCTTTTTTCGTTCCTATGTCTTGCCTTTTTTGCATATCATGCATAAAACAGGATTAGTATTTATATACTAATTAACATGCAGCTACCAATGTTATCCATTGCAACACTCGTATTGGATATATTTACCGTTATTCATATCCCTAATTGTACGAGGAAAAAAGGACATTTGTAATCTGTCAGTTCGGCAATCAATTTCTCTAATTTTGTGATTATGGTCCAGTCTCTTATTATAAGCTGTAATGGAGTGGGAAGTCCGGTGAGATAAATAAACAAATCTAAAAAGGGTGCTTCAAGATTATATCCTCAGTCTGAAGGGTGCCGCCAACATAAAAGGTAGGGATTTTCATTAACACCGGTCTGCTCAGTAAGGAAATTAAAAAGTCCAAAAATATGAAATTAGATACATTAAAAAAAAGAATCTGCGAGTATTCAATTCGATCACGCTCTAAAAGTGTTAGAGAATGCATAAAAATGACATTCATATTTCACTTCTACTCGTTACCTACTTGTAAACTGCGAACGACCGGTACTGTTAACGAGAGTGGTTCGAATCACAGGCGGGTCATAAAATTTGCCATAAGCATATGTGGCACATGGACAACATGACTCATCCAGATGAAATAAATATTAAACCCTTTTTATGTTTACTTCAGGATTGCCGAAAATAATTTCACATCGATCATTAACTTTTTATTAAAAACAAGGAATATTCGAACAAAGTCGCTGATATGAAATCGAATTTTCCCTTCAGAAAAAATGATTCTCTTAATTTATAAATTACGACACATGCCCCACACTTTTTACATGGGTTTCAGGCTGTTTGAAATATCTCCATCCCAAATAAAACCCTGTATGCCACTGAAATGACTTGTGGCAGGGGAAGAGATATTCAGGAGAATATCGCTCAGCTGATATAAAATAAATCCTCATTCAAAGACCGTCATTTACCAAAGCATACGGCAGATTGTAAATAAAGTAAAAGAATAGTATATGGGTTACATAGGATATCCCTGGCGACAAATGACCCCGGCGCTGACGAGCATACAGTCAAACGGGAAAACTTTGACAGACATGTTATTTCGAGAAAAAAATAAACGCATTAAACGGCACGTGAATTTACTTCACTGACCAGCCTCAATTTTATAATGCGCAGAGAATACTCAAGACACTGAATTCCCTCAAAAATCAAAGGTCTTTATCACAATAAAGTGATTTCCATACATTTTATTTGAATGAGTGATATTTTTTAGGTATGTTGGTTTGCCAAATAAATTTTAATGCCTTTATTCTGTAAGTCTTACCCTAACATGCATCATGCTTCCATGGATGTTATAATTTCAATACCTTATCATCGCTAATACATAACGCAATAGATTAATATTTAAGACCTGTCCACGTCTCCCTGCATCCCACACACCCTCGTGGTGGCTCGCAGGGTATTACGTAGATGTAGATAGACGTAGATGTGAAAGAACCTCAGTACATAACAATTCGACCGTTTGGTCACTATTGGAATAACAAAGTCTGGAGAGGCATTTTGCCTCTTACTACCTTAGCCATAGACTTCACCGCCAAAACTTACTAGCAATAACCCACCTGATGATGTTACAGCGTAGGGGAACTGGTTGTGAATAAATTCTTTTTTTTGAATAGTTGTTTCTTTACTGTAGTGAGGCATGGACGATGATAAAAGCGGAGAAGAAAAGAGTGGAAGCATTCGAAACATGGTGGTGCCGAAGAATGGTGAAGATAAAATGGATCCAGCGAGTGACAAATGAAGAAGTCCTAAGAACAGTGGGAGAAAAGAGTTGTCTGCTGAAAACTATAAAAAGAAGGTGGGACAACCTAATCGGCCATATCTTAAGACACGAGAGCCTGATGAAGACAATCGTCGAGGGAAAAGTGAACGGGATGAATGGAAAAGGCAGGCCCCGTATGAGTTAAATGGAGCAGGTCGTAAAGGACGTGAAAGAGAGGAACTACGTTGGTATGAAGAGGTTGGCCGATAGAAGAATCGAGTAGAGGGCTGCGTCAAACCATTCTAGGATTGTTGACCCATGATAATTATTAAAAACAGTGTAATTGCAAGGTATATTATCACCTACTAGTATTCATATTAATTTAGCGAATTTCAATTGACAATATTGAGGCTCACACTTGGTAAACGGATTAATTTAAATTACGCCAAATTTACCAGGAAGATAAGCAGAGTAGGAGACGGAAGCGATTTTTAGACTTCTTTCCATATCACCATGGTGCATTATTTGGTGCATAATGCATATCACATTGCTTCTCCTGAAATACCATAAATTGAAATACCCTTGCATGCTGTGGGGAGGGGGAAATTTTGTGGCACCTGTTCAAGATATCAAATATAACCATTGTTGGTCGTATTATGACGATTAGTTCATGTACATAGTCCATATTTGGTGAATATGCCCTGTGATTACCCCCTGAAACACACCCATAGGATGGCTTTCAGGGCAATCCGTGCATGTAGATGCAGAGAATTTTCATTCAAATACTGTGAGAAGTGGCACTCACAAAGGTGCCAAATGGCGAAAATCAGCGTCGCTACCAGGGGGTGGAGCGTTTGTACGGGTGAAATCACTCCGAAAACACTGAGGAAACACACTAAATAGAGAGGAGACGAGGCCAAAAAGGAAGCGGAGACCAGGGCAAACAAAAGGCGCGCATGCGCAGGAGAGATGACGGAGAATAGATTGGGTAATCTGATTTGTTTTGTTTGACGTCTAAATCTCCCCTCGCCTCCGACAGAAACCCTTCCATCCTCACACAAAATAGCAATTTCAGCAGCACGCGACGAAAACTACGAACAGGCGCTCAGTGCTAAATTCTACAATGCATGTTTAAATACGGTGTACAATGCTGCTGTATTGTGCTATTTAACAGTACTCTAAGAAAGACAGGTTTACAGCGATGATCGGCAATGTTGTCAAGGGACGGTATGAAAACTATATTAGCGTAACCAGTCTATTAGATGAACTAAAATGGGAATCTTTCTCAGACCGTAAGTTGAAATTTTGGCTAAATCTCTTGAAAGGAAAGACCAGGACCACTTAAATTCTAAGATAATATTTTCACTGATGGCACTAAAATATTTTGCAATCTCCAACTTACTATGGTAGACTGGAAAATAATCATAAAATTCGATAAACTGATTGCCGAACTGACAGACTCAAAATGTTCTTTCCTCGTACAATTAGGGATATGAATAGCTGTAAATATGTGGTTGTAGAAGCATATACAAATTCAAAGAACAGCATGCCACGCAACCAACTTACTCAGTCATGACAACAGCCCATGTAATCACACGTTATGTGAGGCAAAAAAGATGTTTGGAACGCGCTTGCTCGAGAGCATATTTCTATAGTATAATGAACCTATTTAATACACCATATTACGATGGAAATAAAATTTTTTCATGTGATTCGAAAAAATCACGCTCTGCTGAAAGCACTGAATTTTCTACACGCTAAGGAGCACAAAAGAGCGACACGTATATCCGCTTAAAAGCACTACCGATTCTTTGTAAATGAGCATGATGTTCCAGTGGGTAGAGCAATGGACTGATAACAGGAGGTCTCGTGTTCAAACCTCGGGGGAGTCCTTTGGACGTGTTCCAGAAAAACACAAATGGGGTTATATTCTGAGAATCATATCTTTCTGGGAATCCGCCGCTGGCAAGGGGAAATTAACACCTCCCCCCCCCCCCCCCCCCCCCCCCCACCTCCAATAATGTGATTTGACGTACGAATTTGCCGATTTCACCCAACGTTGGAGTTAGACAGTATTTGGTGAGCTCTAACCTCGCCTACTTGATAAAGCTTCGAGTGAAACACTGCTTTGGAGAGACTTTACTTTGGAGATACGATGCCGAGTTAACGCGGGAAAGAACTCTTGCATACATGTTCCTCATGAATACTTACTTAACACGTATCCATCAAGTAGAATACACCTTTAAGGTGGCTTGCAGGGTATTGTGTAGATGTAGAAATGTTAAGTTTTATTATGTTCTTAAGTAACACAGAAAGAAAAAACACGAGCCAAATCCACAAAAATAAACTTTACCACGACCCGGGTTTCACTGTATTACCTACAGCTAATATTTGGCTCGTGTTTTTTCTTTCTGTGTTATGATGTTTCGCTTCCACTCCATATCGCCTGAATCTTCAAAATATGTTCTTAAGTTTATGCAGGCAGATGATTTTGAAGTATTGCATGACTGGTGATGGTTCATCCCCTGCCACACACTTTAGAGGTAACTTGCAGGGTGTTCTTTGGATATAGATAAACTGATTTGCTAAGATTCCGGCGCGGTTAGGAAGCTTGAGAGTCAGGAGCGAAGTCATCCCTGATAATAACACTTCCATTCTTGTCGTAGAGCTAAAACGCCGCTAACGCCTCTCGACATACGAAATAATATCAAGATGAGGTGAGAGGAGGGAACAGAATGAGAATAGTCTTTTAAATCCCGAGGGAAATTGGGAAGGCACAACAGAACATCAACTTCGGCCCCATTTTCATTACACAATTTGTGAATGAATAGGAGTTTTTTCTCCCATCCACTCTCTGCCACTCTCCTTCACACCCTTCCAACCATTCTCCCCTCTCCACCCTCCAGTCCTACAGGTAGGGGAGGAAGGGGAGGAGGAGGGGGAGGGCTTAACGACCCCTCCCCACACTATCACAGGCAATCCCCTCCCTCCGCCCGTCGTTCTCCGTGACGGTCTCCTTCTTCCGCCCCTATCCGAAGGCCGAGAGTCACGCGAAGGGCAGAGGAGGACAAAGAGGATAGAGGAAGGGCATCATCTCCTTTCCCATCCAATCCCCTTTCCTCCCCCACTTGAATGCCCCCGTTGTCGGCTGGAGAAAAAGAGAAGACGAAGTCGATGAACAGGTAAGGGCATTTGTGAGGCTGGTTGCCTGCGTGGTGGGGGAAAGAGCAAGGGGAACGAGACAGAAAGGGATCAGAGTCAGGATTGAACCTAGTCGTCCTCACTGTGATGATATCGAGGTCACGAAAAAGTAACCATTTTCGGTATGCATCCGATGTGCATCCTCGCTTACAATGCGGAAGAATCAATCACTCGGCCAGCAATGCTCAATCAAATGTGGTGCACTTCAATCTCATGTACATCGAAAAAACATCCAGCGAGATGCCACTAGGGTGTGTGACAGGGGGCAGAAGATCACCATAAATGCAATGCTTAACGCAGATAAGACGTACGATGCTTAGACGTTACGGAAACATGGTAGATATAACAGGAGCCAAGGGCAAGCAAATGGTTAGTACCTACATAGTATTTAATATTTCATCCATAATAATCAATTAGCCTCAAATACTTCAAATTTTTGACAAAACATACGACGAAATAATTAGAGAAGATAGGAAGAAAAATTAGACAGGTGTACTCTCTCAAAACAATGGTAAAAATACTTTGCGAGAATCCGCACGGGATATGGATTTTTTAAAAAATTATTGGGTAGGTAACAAAAAGCAAAATATTGGAGTAGAAATGAGTGGAAAAGTTGTAAAGTGAGACGGAAAGGTTACCCTGATCACCCATTTGTATCAAGTGACAAGAAGTAAAGAGTTATCTCAAGATAGGGAATAAAAGCAGAAGTTAGAAATCGATAAAGCGTGGTGGCCGGCAGTAGCTCCTCGTGTACTCTGACAGCTTTAGCCCCTCGCGAGTCTTACATTCGCTGGTGTATAAAATATACGAAAAATGAAATACGGAAATCTATCTCTCCTACATAGCCCTTATCATCAAATCGATCGTAGCAATAGCATCGTAACAGTTAATTTATTTCTAACGTCATGGAAAACATTATCTGCTCCATATTTACTTAGCAAATATCCCATTCTCTTACGTTTCTCACACACTTCAAAGCGAGGTAATATAAGACTCATTTCTTACTTTAAAGTCTCAGAAAATGCGAAAAATAGCAACTCCCGTGCACCTGCATCTCTTAACTAAACTATCCTACCTGACCACTAATTATTCATTTACTTTTTGAAGTACCCAAAAACCACACAAAGAGTCTTTTACATTAAGTACAAACATTGCCTCGAAAAACATTTACACTGTAATCCATGCCCCAGGCAGTGAAAATCCTCCCCGGACGGGATTCAAACCCGCGACCTTGGAATTGACAAGCGAGTAATTTACCCCGCCGCCACCGGGGCTGACAAATATTGGGGCGCATTGACTACTTGAATGATAATATTTCTTCTTTCTCCTTTTATTTCTTCAAACAAGAAATAAAAGGAGAAATCGTAAGCGTTGAGTACATGAGGAGCATGTTCTGATAAATAAGAGAGGCTGGACCAATGTAAGTGGCAAGACCTAGCGTCGTGTAACAGAGGAATGATGATGCTAAAATGATTAGATCAAGAAACGAAGAGGTTAACAGAAATTAAGGAGAAAAAAGAATTCTATAATTAAAAAAAATGCATTTAAGACATGTTTTAGGAAGCTAGGGTCTCTGGAAAATATTCATGGAGAAGTAAAAATGTTACGAACAACTGCAAAGGAAGGAGACATGAGAAGCATGCACATCGGAGTGAAGATAATCAACGCAGCGCAATGTGATAAAAACATCAATCATAAAAATGTACTGCACTTTGTGAGCTTCCAGCGGGAATAGAAAAGTGTGTCATAAATATCCTGAGCAAAAATCAAATAAAGTGTTCACTTTCATACAATGCATTACCTTTGAGTAATTATCCACAGCCATAGCACCAAGAATTACCAGGAGCCAAAATATAAGCTCGAAGTTTTGTCAGCAGAGCAAAACTGTTTTTAATTCTCTATTCACTAGCATGTAAAAAACAGATACAAAAAAACTTTTGCACAAGCGAACCAAAGCTTACGTTTTCGTATTTTCTCGGGAATATTATTCTCTCACCACATATTTCCACTACTTAAGCCGCAGGTTCAGATGAATGACTCGAGGCGATGTTTTTGAGGCACTTGCCGAGCCTATTATTTCCTTGATGCACGCTATGAAAGCCACTTGACTGAAACGAAGCCATAAAACTTCCAGGGGGGTCCCCGAACCGCCACGCCCAGCATTCGGGGGCGTTTACAGAAACAACTTTTTTCGGGGCAAATGAAACGAATCGAGAGGTTCCTACGCGTTGCCATCGAAATTGCTCACTCCAATTACTGAAAAAAAACTCCCCGAGGCACAAGCAAAGGGAGGCAATGCGCCATTTATCGTGTCAAGTGACCCGACTGCGTCAACGTCACTCAAACAGCGGAAATTTCCCCTGCTGGATCCATGTTACGAGTTTTAGTATTCTGATGCATGTCATGGCACACATCATTTTCACTGTGATTGCTTGACTTCCAGACAGCGATATTTTACATCCGCCACCTGAAAAGTATTTATTAAAACTTTCTAATACCTAATATTGTTTGATAGTCATTTTAGGTTAGGAACGTGGAACGTGCGATCACCTCGGACCGGCGGGAGATTGGAGAACCTGAAGGTGGAAATGCGAAGAAAGGACCACGACATATAAGGATCAGTGAAATAAGATGGCCCAAAGAAGGAGACTTCTGGATTGGAAGCTATAGAATTATTCACACCGAATCAAAAAGTGGTTACGCTGGAGTAGGCATAATGCTCAGGAAGAGTGCAGGACTACGCGTGAAGAGCTTCCTGCAGTAAAGTGAGAGGATTATAATGGTGAAGATTGAGACCAAGCCTACAGATACCACTGTAGTACAAATTTACATGCCTACATCGGACCAAGAAGATGAAGAAGTGGGAGACGTCCATGAGGATATCACGGAATTAATAAAGCAAGTAAAAAGAGAAGAAAACTTAATTATTTTAGGAGATTGGAACGCTCTCGTTGGCGAAGGTAAAGATGGAAGAATAACAGGAAAATATGGCTTAGGAAATCAAAATGAGAGAGGAGAAAGACTTATAGAATTCTGTACACAACACTGGTAGCAAACACTAATTTTAAAAACCACCAACGGAGGAGAGATACCTGGAAAATGACCGGAGACAGAAGAATATTTCAAATAGACTAAATTTTAGTGAAGCAGAGGTTCAGAAACCAGTGCGACAAATCTATCTCTCTAATCTTATTTATCTGGTCAAATTTAACATACCATGTTAGTTAGAAAACACTGTTACGGTCGTAAGGTTTTGTTAACATGGTAAATGCTAGCAACTTAACAATATTACTAAGAGAGCTTGAACACTGGAACTTAACTCTAATTTTAACTATTAAAAACAAAGACTAAATGATACAAAATAAAAAGTAATTTTAAAAAGCTAATTTGCATCTCAATAATATGACAATTAAAGAAGCGATACGCGAAAGAGTGGTTTTGCAATGTATAAAATAACTACAATAACTTTGAACGAAATAAAAAATATTATGGTCTTTACTTTAAAAACTAAGATTTTTATATATCAGTTTAAAATTATGATGTGAATCCTTAAATATTGGCTCCATACGTAATGTGCCTCGAGGAGTAAAATCAAGGAACCTCCACCCTTGGCGCGATTAACCTCAACTCGTGGATATACACAAAATTGCAGGCATTTCATGGAGGAAGAAAATGCCCACCTCGACTGGGAGGTGAGGCAGGCGGATGAGTGGCATGAATTTCAATCATTTTCGGCAACAGCTCACGCTTAGAAATGGCCAATGCTAGGGGTATCCACACACTCTCTCTCTCTCTCCTCCTCCCCCCTTTTAGGTGTTCGTAGGCTTTTAAATGGAGACCATTCTTCAACCCATTCCGGCGTTCTCTCGTAGAATTTAGGTCGTGCCTCTCACTATTATTCATTAGCTCGACTCACTCCGAAGTCAAGGGATCAAGGGTGTTGAAAAGGGAGGAGTCTCGTTTTCTCACACCCGCCCCAAGGATGCTGTTTTCATCCGCGGGCGGAGGGAAAACAAGTGAGACCTCCACCAATCCCCACCAAACACATCGGCAGAATACTTCTCCTTTTTCGTCAGAATCACACCAGCAATTCGACGACAGAGACGGATACAAATACAGTTCAACAGTAACGAAATGAATACTATTTCATTTTTTGTCATGATTTTCAAGTGCTTCATCTCGTAAGTAGATGTATTGTATGGGAAGGCACTTCATTTCCTCAGTTAATTCGATCAATTATACAATTTTATATTAACAATAGAACTCGCAATGTAGTTATTAACAGCTATATAATTCCTTGAATGTAGGTTGGTTGAGTTCGTTCACCCGAGCACCCACCCCTTACGGTGCATTCTGGGGTATATGATCATGTAAATGAGATTTCTCGGCGAAATTTGTGGTTTAATTTTCTTCACAGAAGGGGAAGAAATCTTGAAAGATCTCTTATACTGCTTACATTAGATACTCTCTCTTACACATTTTATCATATCTTCCAACCTCCCATTAGAACGCTGACAAGACAAGGTTTCACTGTCGGGCACTCAAAGGTCGAAAGCAAACGAAGATCGTAAGAAAATAAACTAATTCAGCTATTTCCAAAACGATCAAAGAGTACTTTATTTTTCAAGCATACGAATGATTAACCTGGATGAGAATATGGATACATAACTTAAAGCAACGGGAAGAAATAATTTCAGAGCCATGAGCTTACAAAGTTCAGAATATTCACTCATATTCCAATGATTAAAACATTAAAAAGAACCCAACATTATACCCAATCTCAAATTGAGTTCCTCTATCCCCAAACGCAGTATTCGTTCTTCATCAATAATTAACTGGTGCAAATACAAAATTTTCAACACCATTCGTTTACTTTAGAACAATTATAACAACTTAATTCAGAAAATAAAATGTGAAGCAATAATAATTTTTAACCTTAATTGATGGCGAACGAAGAAAACGTAACAAGTGAGAGACGAAACCATTGTTACTGGTATCGACAAGAAAAGGCAATATACATCATTCGATAATTAAAAATCCAAATATTTCCGGATATTCATTTCTATACAGATGGAAACAATAAGAATTGCTGTGGAACACATTTTTAAAACCTAAAGAAACATTAAATGCAGGCTACCATTCAAAATTTGGTGCTACAGAAGAGTGACCAAGATTAAATGGATCGGAGTAAGTAACGGAGTAAGTAAGTTATCCACAGACTGTATAAAAACCAGGTGGCCATAGTCAAATCAGGACCCAGCAGCACCGAAGCAAGCATAAAGAAAGGAGTGAGACAAGACTGTGCACTGTTTCCCGTATTATTCAATGTCTACATCGAGAAAGGCATCCAAGAAGTGAAAGAAAAGTCTACGGAAGTGAATACCCATAGAGAGAAAATTTGCATGCTACGATTCGCCGATGACTTAGCAGTCATGGCAGAAACAGAAGGACATTTAAAGAAGACAATAAGAAATACGGAAAGGACAATGGCCAGATATCACCTAAAGATCAATAAAAAGAAAACTAAGGTATTGGTATGCAATAGAAGAAAAGAAGACAGGACCAATGCTAAACTAGGATAATAAAAAGTCGAAGAGGTGGAAGAGTTATCTTACCTAGGAAGTCGAGTAACCAGCGATGGACGAAGTAAAAGAGAAATTGCCAGTAGAACTGGCCAAGCGAAAAGGGCATTTTACCATAAGAAGATTCGGCTTACAGCTGGAAATACAAGTTTGGAAGTAAGGAAGCAATTCATCAAAACGTATATCTGGAGCATGTTTATTTACGGCAGTGAGGCATGGACGATGACAACAGCGGAGAAGAAAAGGGTGGAAGCATTCGAAACATGGTGCCATCGAAGAATGATGAGGATAAAATGGATCGACCGAGTGACAATAGAAGAAGTCCTAAGAAGAGCGGGAGAAAAGAGGTCTGCTGAAAACTATAAAAAGAAGACGGGACAACTTAATAGGCCTCATCTTTAGACACGATGGCCTGATGTAGACAATCGTCAAGGGAAAAGTGAATGCGAAGAATAGAAAAGACAGGCCTCGTAAGAGATACATGGAACAGGTTGTGAAGGATATAAAAGAGAGGAGTTACGTCAATATGAAGAGGTTGACCGATAGAAGAATAGAGTGGAGAACTGCGTCAAACCAATCATAGGATTGCTGACCGATGATGATGATGTTAATAATTGCCAACTATAACACAAATAACATTAAAGAATAAAATTAAGAAATATAACACAAATAAAATTAAATTATCGTAATTAAATGAAAAAACTGAGAAAAGTCTTTTCTCAATTTTCATCCAAATTTACGTCCCTTGAGATAGATACTGAAAAAAGACTACTGTCCCTGTACTTTATGTCCCTGGTGATGGGCACGGATAGAATTCTTCGTCGCACGAAGCAGCAGACCTTTTTAATGCCTCAACGTACACTGCGTTAGATCAAACACTGTTTTCTCAAGGGAAAAAGGGGCAAGGCTCATCGCTGTGATGGAGGCAACACAAAGCCTTCGCCTAGCAACCGAGGCTGACAACCTTTCCCTCGCCGGCGGAAGAAAAGCCGGGGAAGGCGACCAAAGGAGAAGAAAAAAAGCACTCCAGCAAGAAAGCAGCGCTCCTCAACACTTGTTTTAACAACACTCAAACGGAGGTCTTTCCGATGTGCTCAACCATGGCAGAGCAATAAATGCTGAGCGAGCAGGCATTAGGCTGCAGTTTGAGTGTATTATCCCAAGGACATGACTTGAAGTCATCCGATATCCCCGCTTGAGAGTTGCGAAAGAAGGGCAGGAGGACCAAACAAAAGAGTGACGATCGAGAAAAAGATGGGAGATAGGGAGGCATGCATTTTACAAGATAGTAAAATGGAGTTCCAGTCAGCTGATTGTCACTACATTCTAACGCGGTAACAAGCTCCCGTGCTTTTTGAAGCGTTCAGGACATGTAAACATATTTGGTTCCAAAAGCGAAAACGCGGCTTCTGGAAATATAAATGATATTATAATTTCAGAAAGACTTTTCTAGAAAATTTACTTTCAACGCCAGTTTCTCCTTTCTAACATGTGACCTCGTAAAAGATACTTTCCAGTGCCTAATCTTTCGTATCTAGGAGTTAATTTACACAAAATGTAGTTATCTGTAAGGCTTGTGAGTTTTAAAATCTTATTGGTGTGTATGTTATTACGATGTAATGAAGAGAGAAAAATTAATTTATATTTCGCTGAAATGAATGGAAGAAAAAATTTTGCAAAAATAATTGTTGAAAAGCTTTGGATGAAAAATAATCACAGTTCGGAAGTGGTAATTAGATGGATTCAGTGCTAGGTTTTACTTATTTCGACGGAATACCGATATTAAAATGGTTTGAATTGCGCAATAAGTGTAACTCATTTTAGCGATCATTAAAGTCTCCGCATCAGCTATCGCTCCTTACATAATTCCATAAGGTACTTTTTGCGCTACTGTGGTCTATATTTGAGAGGTTATCTAGCGAAATGAAAAAAATCCCTCATAATTTTTTCGCTTTGGCTCAGAGATTTCCTTATGGCGAAAATAATAAG
Organism: Platycnemis pennipes; assembly: GCA_933228895.1. NCBI lineage: Eukaryota > Metazoa > Arthropoda > Insecta > Odonata > Platycnemididae > Platycnemis > Platycnemis pennipes. The sequence continues at coordinate 116,226,988 of OW121854.1, read as the reverse complement.
CTTTATTTGCTCTTCTGGCATACGCTCAAATAATTTTTGTAAAAGTTATTGGTAATCGCTTCGTTATCCGGGCTTGTAACGCTCTGGTTTCGCATTACCAGTCGCAGGTTAGAATCTCGCCCTTTGGTATGCATTGGCACTGCATTTGTATAAAGATTCAAAGCCCCGGTTTTATGGAGTTGCATAGTGGCAGTAGCAGAAATAACATAAACCCACGTCCATTAGCACTATTTGTAATGATTTATTCTCATGCAAGAATGGTCTGCAAAAAGGTTTTAAAATTATTACACCATTCTCTCACGCTCAGAGAATAAAGCTGTACGATCGTGGTGGACTTCACATAAAACAATTGCTGCAAACACCGATCATTTCTCCTTCAGATTCAACCTTGGCGTATATAATTATGAGTAGGCTTATGCCGGCTCCAAGTTTTGCTCCACCATTTCTCCGTTCCCTGAAATATCTTCCTCTACCCCAGTGGTTTCCAACCGGTGTGCCACGACACTTAACGGAGAAACACCTGGGGATGCCACGAAATCATTGTGTGAAAATGAAAAATGTTTAGTAGGACCAACTTCTGAATTGATTGCTCTCACGCCCGACAGATGATCAAAGAAATCGAAGCACTTCTTCCTACCTGTAGTTGTAAAGCGATGATGTTCGTGGGTAATGGAGGGAGATAAATAAAAAAATCTAAGAAAGGTGCTCCAGGATTTTAATATGTGTCTGAAGGTTACCGCCAACGTCTAATGTAAGCGTATTACGTTTGATCAGATAAACAAGATTATATAGAGAAACTGTCGTGCAGATAGATTTAAAATGTCATTTTTCCCGCGTACCATAAGAGAACACAATAGACAGTATAGCATAAGGATAGGTAGGTCAAAATTGTTGGAGTACGCTGTAGTGCATGATGCATGTTTTAATATTACTTATCCTTGCATGCTAGGGAAATACAGTAAATATATTTAGTGAAAATATTTGTAACCAGTAATCACTTCGTTATCACGTGGACACTAATCTTCTAGTTGACTCCTATAAATATCTTGTTTCCATGCAGTAGTATCATCGTAGTTCTGTAGTCAGTAGTGCATTTGTTGTCATTTAAATCCCCTGCCATACACCCTCTCGGTGGCTCGCAAGCTAATACGTAGCTGTAGATGTAAGGTTTGGAATGTATCCTCTACCCAATGATCCACCTCTGCTAAATGGAAAAAATTACCTTTACTGCCGGTTGTCTCCACTCTAATCACTACCAGCTTTTTGGTAAATTTTTGTTATAATGCACACCTACCCACTTAACAATTACCTTTTGGGGGTATACTCGGAATAAAAAGCCTAAATATTGATTGGAAACTGTAAAAAGATTATTCTATGCTGTTAATGTCTTCCATCCATTCGAGCGCTCAAAAGGCCTTGAAGGCAAGTTATCCAAAAAAAATAATAAAAAAGTATTATAGCGATCTCTCACGCTGTGAGGTGAATGCTTGCGATGAGGGTGGATGCCGCGTAAAAGGTGTCGAGGTGCGGCCGAATCGTGCGGCAAAGTATTCCTTCACGAAGCTGGTACGTGCATCCACGCAAGCCTCTGGCCTATTTCATCCGAGGCCAGCGGCTTGGAGTTTTTCATTGAACGGCCCAACGATCCCGGTACCATTTCCCAAAGTCATTGTTTCTCGTCCAGGGGATTGAAAATCTTCCAGTATGGTTTTGGGGCCTTATAAGGCTTTGCCAATCAGCCTTAATCCCTCGCATGGGGCTGTCTGTGCGTGCACGTGTTAATTTAGTAGCGCTTGTCTAGAGGAAAATGCGCGCGGCAACCATTTCAGGCAAGATCATTTCTTAGTTGTGCTTCAACATGGTGATGTGCGCCCAGTAAAACCGAGTTTAGGACGGAGGATGGTGGTTAAGTCACCGTTAATGCTACGAGTGACATTAAGAGCTAAACATTTGTTGCATTTCTAAATCACTTAACGGGATTTTAATATTTTACTTAGTCATTCGGGATGTAAATGTTTATGGTCTACTACTTTGGCCCAAATCATTTATTTTTAATATAGCGATTTTTTCCCCTCTCTTCGCCCTAAATTGCCCCCGAGTTCTGAGTTCTGAAATCTGAGTTCTCCCGTTACTTTTTATGAAACACTTGATTTTTGGCTGCGAAAAGAAGAATTTTTTGACACCAGAGAACAGATGTAGCTCTTGGGATATTCTATGTAATATTTAAGGCAAGTGGCAAAGTTATGTATAAGATTTTAATAGGCAGTATAAGAACCAGATTTCCCGATGAAATGCAGGTAGTGTAGTCTGTAATGCATTTAAAATATGTCCTTAACACTACTAATTAATATTTATTGAACCCTCGCGAGCCTATTGCGAATTATAGTTAAATTCTGTCCAATATATTCCTGGCCATTTAAGTTGGTTGGTTGGTTATTCAGGGGAGGCGACCGAGCAGAGGTCATTTGCGCCATTTAGGAAAGGTGGGCAATTGGGTAATGGTAGGAGTTTTCAGGAAACGGAGAAAGGGTGGAGAGAAACCCGGCGTCGGCATTAGCCTACTTTTAACGAAAGGTGCCAAGGACACCACGGCTTAACGTCCCATCCGACGGACGGAGTACTGAACTCGAAATGCCCTCCACCAGGCACTCAAGTGGGGACCGGTTTTCCACAGAAAAATCCGCCACTGCCGGGAATCGAACCCGGGCCTTCCGGATCCTGACCATTTAATATATATGCAGCTCCACATATATATGTCCATGAGTAGCTCCTAATCAGTCAGATACAAGTGCTTTATGGATGTACAACTACTTTAACTAATTAACCTCTCCAATCAATTAGTAATGCATGTACCTATCAGGTCCATAAATGTAAGGCGTTTTTCGTGATTATTCAAACCCTGCCACATACCCTGCCGAGTAATTGTTTGATGTACATACATGACCCTAAATTCACGGTCTTTTCCTGTCTATGTAAAGTTTTTGATTTGGGATGTAACCCTTGTCGTGGTTCTCTCTGGTCAACTATTGAGATAGGTACATCAAATAGTATCCTTTTCTGTGATATTGAAAGCGTATAACATCATAGAAATTGCTTTCTCTTCAAACACGAATACTTTTCGGGTCCAACGTTCGAATTTTTCACCTATTATAGTCAGTTGACCAATGGCACGGTCATTAAATCTTGGCACAGAATGCTGTTTGTTGTGAAAGAGCAAATCTATATCCCCCAGCATCATCACATATATTGTGCTCCCTTCTCCCTTTGAGACAAGGAAAAGAAAAGTGAATGGATTATGCTGCTGTGTCGCACATTTACCGGATAGAAAAGATACCGACGCCTAAAAAGCATTATGTGTTTTGATGTCGGTATCAATATCAATTTCTTTTAACGAAGTATTGATGCCAACATCTACATCTCCGAGCACCCTTCAAGCCGCCTATAGGTGTTTGGCAGAGGATAAATAATTACCAATAATACAAATGCTACCCGATTTAAGATTACTATTAATAACCACTCATGTGCACTACAATTTTAATTCTCCCTGCTGATAGACGAAACGCATTAACATATTCATGCCCTACACTAATTATCCCCCTGGCGACATTGGCTGACTCTATAGTGCGGGAGGAGAGACATTTTAGGCCTCTCCGTCCTGCTATCTGCCTATTTATCATTTACGATCCACCCACCACAGCATTTTAGCTCGAAGGTGTAGCTAATTTAGTTGCATTATCCTCAATTGGTCACGGAAATCATTTTTTTTTCAAATGCATAGTTTTGAAACATATTGTCTCCTAATTACTGAGCATATTTACGAGTTTTCTCTTTGCATCCTAATGTGTTCGTGTTTTATGCTATTGCTTTCTAAGCTCCATAAGCACAGGTTTTCAGTTTTCCCCACTGTAAAATTGAAATAAAACAATGGATTTTATTTTCCGTATTGCGACACACTTTTCTATATTTCAGCAGAGCATAGGTAAAGAAAAGTTGATTCATAAATCAAGGTTCATTGTTAACAAAACAAACTCGCGTTCCTTGACCCTCGTTTCCGTCTGGAGTTTGTTTTTACGGCACGTCGTGGAAATCAATATCTTTGGTCGGAAATTTGACAACTCAACTAAATTCTGAAGCCACACGAGGGCGTGCCGAAATGGGACACAATGAGTGGGTACCTTTAACATCCGGGCCTCACCCACGAGCCAAGGATCCGAAAGCTATCCTTTGAAACCTCTTCATCTTCACCCCAACCCCTTCTCCATCCTATGGCCAGCGGACACGAACTCTCTCAGGGAGTTGCGTCACCCCTCCCTTCCTTCCAGCATTGTTCGCCTTTCTAGGCGTGACCCCCTTGACCCCTTAGAGAGCCCACGAGATGGCTTCAAATCGAAATGGCGCCTGCAGAAATGAGGAGGCTTCTTCCTCGAGAGGCAAAGGGGGGCGGGGGCATGGAGTAGCTTTCGGTGAACCCCACCCGCGGGTGGAAGGCTGATGGAAGTCGGTTTCATAGACGTAATGGGTTAGGTTGGAAAGACTATGGGTGTTTAGTTTCACTATTAAAGGGGAGTATTCGGGGTTATACCCTGCAAGCCATCCTAAGGGTATGACAGGGGATGGACCATCAAAAAGTATGCATTATAAATGGGAGAGAATAAGTTTACACTTACTATGAGCATCATCATCAGTATTTCAATCCTAGGATTGGTTTACTGCAGCCCTCCGTTCTGCCCTATTCAGTTTTAATTCCCACACGCCCTGTTAAGTTTTCTCTTTCACGTCCTTCTCTATTTGCCCTATATATTTGTCCCTTGGTCTTCCTCGCGGGGCCTTCCCTTCAATCTTCCCTTCTATTATATTTTTTACTAATTCATTGTGCCTCAAGGTATGTCCAATACATCTGGTTCTTCTTTGCCGTAGGCTTTTCCATATTGTCCTTTTTTCATCTGCTCTTCTGTACACCTCTTCCTTCCTCACTTTATCAGTCCATTTAATCTTCAACATTCTCCTCCAGCACCATGTTTTGCAGGTTTCAATTCTTCGTTGCTCTGCTTTCCAGATGTTCCACGTCTCTGATCCATTGAGTGACACGCTTCATACGAATGTTTTGATGAAGTGCTTCCTTGTTTGCAGCCGTAGGTTCTTTGAGTGAAGTAGTTGTCTCTTTTTCATAGACGCCTCCTTGGCTTGTGCCATTCTTCTCTTGATGTCCGTCGAGCTTCTTCCATCCCAAGTTATAGTGCTGCCGAGGTAGGTGAAGTTCTCCACTTGTTCCAATTTCATTCCTCAAATTGTGATATCTGCCCTCAGCTTCTCTCTTACGCACGCTAGGATTTTAGTTTTCTTTTTATTGATGCTCATATTATATTATTGTAGTACTTGGTCCATTGTGGTCAGGGATGCTTGCAGGTCCTCTCGACACTACAACTGCGATGTCATCAGAAAATTTATTTAATCCCATCTTCCCGTAACGGTTGTCGCCTTCAATTATAGTTTTAAATTGATGGCAGAGGTGAACCTTTTTCTAGCTTCTTTTTCCTGCAGTGTCTTTGTGTTTCATCTTAATTCCTTCGTAATTCTCTTCACCTTCTTGTATCGCAGGGAGCTTTCCATGATCACCAGGTTATGGTTACTTTTTATATCTGCTCCGGGGTAGCTCTTACACTGCTTAACTTGGTTCTTATATCTCGTTCTGACAAGGATGTAGTCTATCTGGTGTCTTCCTCTGTCCCCCGGCATCTTCCATGCATATCTTCTTCGCCGATGTTGCTTAAAGAAGGTGTTTGCTATTACCATGCTCTATTCTTTACAGAACTCTACCAGCCTTTCTTCCGTGGCATTTCTTTTTCTCAAACCGAACTTCTTTTTCTCACTCACGCTACTTCCTTCTCGGCCCTCTCCGATCACTGCATTCCAATCTCTCAACTACTAGGTTCTCCTTTCCTTTTACTGTGTCCAGGGCCTCTTCCAGTTGCTCATACAGTCCTTCTATTTCTTCTTCAGAGTGGCTCGACGTCAGCATGTACACCTGTACTATCACTGTGTCCGTATGTTCTCCTTCTAATTTGATCATCAGAATCCTTTCGCTATATTGCTAGTAGGACTTCAATCTTCTTGACCAGTTTTCTTCCGTATGAATCTCACTCCCGCTATCTTCTGGTCATCTTCTGAGTAAATCACCCTGTAATCGTCGCTCCAGAAGTCGTCGGCCCCAGCCCACTTTATTTCGCTCGTTCCCATGATGTCTATCCCCAATCTGTTCACCTGCATCTTATAGTTCTCCAACTTTCCACACACTCCTAGTGATCTTAAGTTCAACGTCCCAATTCTGCATTTGTCTTTCTTGTTGATGTTCCCCTCCCAGTAGTCCCCACCCGAATATCCGATTAGGGGACTATTCTACCTTCGGAATACTTAACCGGGAGGAATGCCATCACGTCATGTTGAATGCAAGGCTGCTTCTTCTAGGGAGAACACTGTAGAAAGTAGATCTGATTTTAAGGTACAAAAGCGATCTGAATTTCAGATGCAACAATTTTAAGACAGGGTATGTTGAAATTCAGCAGTAATATCTTGTCTAAAAATAAGGCAGGTGAACGACTGAAAATCAGACCATCCAGAATTCTGCTCCCTCTGCTTCCTGCTTAACTGCTCCTGTACCAACCATCCATGTTCCTGCCTCTTCCGCACCTTAAATCCGTGTTCCTGCCTTACAACCAGACAGCGCTTAAATTCAGATCGCACTGAAAATCAGATCAAGTTTTTACAGTGAATAATGTGGTGGTTTCCCGTTGCCTTCCACATCGCAGTACTGCTGCCAATTCCGTGAACTACACTCTCGCCTGCAGCTATTGCATCTGATACCGGACCAATACACTTGAACTACGCCATCAGGACCTCATGGTGAAACTGTTGCCTTTCACCATTGGATTACTACGATATGGAAATGCAAACAAATACTGCTTCTTGGATAGTATAATTACACGTGAAATGTTTGCTAGACATTTTATGATTAAACTTGCAAACGTTGATTAGTCTAGAAGATATGTAAAACTTCAATTTTAAACACGGATTAAATCCTTGTTCTTCCGAAGTGGTTTAACGGATTGTAGGCTTGGAAATTAAAATAGTAAATTGCAGAGAATTAGAATGAATCAGTGGTACATTTCTGATGTATTATTTAATTAGTTTAAAGCGCGCCTGCCTCATGCCTTTTTGCTCATTTTTAATTATGATTTCATATGAGTCGGAATTTTAGTCTATAAAGAAAACATTATACTTGCGATTCATTGAGACCCAGAGAAGGAAATAGAATTGCCTTTAAATTTGGCGAAGGAATGATTTTCCTGACTTTCTGTCCCTGTTGGCCTAACCAAAACCATCTAGATTTAAAGGTGGTCGTTTATATGGTGTTGGCCTAACCCACAGTCTTTCATTGGCGAAGCACTCCTGCCTTCCGGGCTACACGGCCACAATTTTCAAAGATGGGCATGAATTAATATGGAATTTGGCCTTTTCTTTCCCTGCAAAAATTCTGCCTCTCAACCATCGGTAATGCTGTTGAAAAAATGGATTTGGAGCTTCAATCACTTAATGTTTCTTTATAAACTAGAGTCAAAAACTTTTATGCGGTACTGCTTCATTTGTTGTTTTAATTCACCGAAAAATGATGCGATAGTATTGGGCGTTAATGAAAAGAGATAACGAAGCGAACAACTGGAAAAGTACAAATCTGGGATTATGCCCCAAGGAAGAGAGAAGCAGACTATTGAAGTAATATTATTGACAGGTATAATCGAGGAGGAAAGGATATGAATTAGTGCAAAATATTTGGCCTTTCATCGCAAAGGATTTCTGATTGCTGCCCCAGTATCGTGTAAATGTAGATGAACAGCGTCGAGTCTAGCACCTTTTCGCCGTACTATGAGGGAAAAAAGAGATGGTAATCATGTGACAGTGATTAAAAATAAAATTACTGCTAAAATGACATAAATAAATATGGAGTTGTGTGACTGGGAAATCATATTGCAGCAATGCTCAACGATTCAATAATTTCCTCTTATAAAATGTACTTATTTACTAAAGAGAGTAGTTTTATATCTAGTGTCGAATCATGGCAGAAATATGAAGGTCTTATATACTTTCCCAATATATGCATTTGTTCTTTGGCTTTCTCTGATTTCCATTTCCAATCATCAATATCCGGTGTAGTCTTTCCAATCACTGGTACCAAATTTAGGCTTAAGGTTCCCCTACGCTGTTAAATCAATTTTGAAGCATATGCATATTCATATTTCGCGAGCGTAGCTAGCCCATTTTACTTAGTGATCATTACTTATTCAGAATTGTAAGGTAGCTCATTCAGAATCGAATGGCTTAGTTAGTCAATACCTAATGTATATGTTTTTATGACTCTAAATAACGATATTTTCAGTTAACATGATCATACATAAAGATGGAATAATAATGTACTGTAATTAAGAAGCAATTACAGATCAGTTATTTCAATCACAACCTGTGGGTCATGCATGAAACGCTTGTATTCCCGCGTTTCAATAAGCGCGTGAGATGCCTTTTCGACCGGACGATAATAGAGATTCCGCGACCCAACGGCCCATGTTCTTCTACTTTTCTAACGACTAGCGTCGGTGTGGAAACTCATTTTGGTGCTGGCGGAGAGGGCAGGGAGAGGCGGGGAATGGAACCTTTTCCCGGGTCCTCTTACACAAACCTGATTGTAATGGCCACTAGATGAATGGTGGGGTGGGGGACGGTGTGTTCAGCGCCTCGTGCACGGGAGTAGTCCGCCGTTGCATGCGAGGAGAAAGGTTTTGGAAGGTTTTTCGCCCAGGGTTCAACGACCGCCTCCGCTTTCCAAACTGTATCTAAGCCCCGATAGACGACGAGGATGGAATGGGGATGTAGGTGGGTAGGGGGTCGCGCTTTTTCGAGAGGCGCGTGGGCGAGTGTGACTGAGGTGGATGGGGACGGAGGTCTTTCATGACTCCGCATTAGACAGTTGGTGTAGCAGCATTATAGCTCTTAGATGAACGTAAATAGAGCACGTTAGGTGACCTCCACCTCCTGTCACACACCATTGCGGTGGCTCCCAGGCCATTGCTGATAACTATATGTAGTTTAGACTCTGCGTGGAACATCATAAAATTACTAACATGCAAACAAGCAACTATAGGGTCTCATGCATCTAAATTGTTAGCGCACATAGTATTTAAGGGATTAATACATGCATCATGCACTATAGACTACTCTAAAATATTTCCCCTACCTATTCTGTTCTCTTATAGTACGGGGGAAAAATGCCATTTTGAATCTATCAGTACAACAATCTATCTCTCAGATCTTATTTATCTGGTCGAATCTAGCATAATACGCTGGTGTTTTTAATACTTGCCTAACATCTTCAGTAAAGCTATTCGATTGAAATTTCTCTAATAGTTTTCATCTCTACAATAACCTACGCTCTAATAATGATTCTCACCCTAATGCTTGTATTAATTCTGAAACACTACTCAACCTATCGTAACACCTTTTACGAACCTATCTGCTCTACGCTGCACACTGTCTAGTTCTCTGATCAACCCTAATATATTATGATCCGATACACTGGCTGCATACTCAAGGTGGGGCCTAACTAGTGAAAAGTAACAAAAAGGAGTTTTAGATGACGATTGCTTAATCTGAATATAAATATGAAAATGGATAATTGCATGATGATTCCGATTTTCTTATTTTCGCATTGAATGCCAGAGTCAGAACTATTTCATAAGGTAATTAGGGCATTTAAACTATTGCATTGGGGTTAACTTCGTCTGCGATTAACCTCTAAACTCAGTATGTATATTCGTAGCGGTCATCAATTTATTGTCCTATACAATCAACGAAAAAGAGTAACTGGTTGTGGACATTGAACTTACCGAGTAAATAACCTGCCCAATAGTGATTGTAGCTAGAACCGTCCATCTCACTCTGTTGGATGTCATAAAGATATGTTGGACGTAAGGAGGATTCAAATTAGGTACTTATTTTCTTTTCGTGCGTATATATTTTTGATACTTACCAATAAGCATCAAGAGTTCTATGTTAAAGTCAGCTTAATGCTTAGCTGCCACAATCTTGCCGTTCGTGGCCTGCTAAGGATATCAGCCTGACACCGATAATCACCAAATACGATTTAGTTTTTCTAAAGTACAATTCTACGCCTAATATGGCCGCACACCACGCTCATAGTCTTGCAAAAGTCTGCCTGCTCGTGGCAGGGTTGGGACCGCATGTGAAACCAAAGGTCACAGGTTTGAATCGAGACTCGAGAATGGGTGTTGTGTTTGTCAAATGATTACGATGATTTAGGCGGTGCTAAGTAGCCCTAGCAATTGGAAAATCTTAACTCCTAATTATTGATAGTATGCCCGCAGCTAACTGCCATCGAGGTAGTTCCCAAGATGTGCCAGAAATGTAGAAGTGTGGATGTTATGATTTGGAGCTCAAATTCACTGTGTTTAAGTGCTTCACAATTGTGACGGAAGAAAAAACTGGTGAAGATTTATTTTTTTACCTTTTGTGAAATATAGACGTATGATTTGGACCATGCAGTTGTATCATGCCACTTTCATTCGAAGGCTTTAGCTATTTGAGGTGAGACGCGAATGGTTTCCGTAATCTATATCTCGCATAACCCTTTAAGCTACCTCAAGGGTATGAGGTAGGGGTTGTACCATCACCAGATGCGCACTTTCGTGCTGAATTTAAAACCTAATTTAAATATAAACAGTGCAGCTTATCCTGCATCTCTTCCCCTTCTCTTCACTTCTTTCGTTCCCCGGCCGCTTATCCCTCGGCTATCAGTCGAAATGCGGCTGCCGGGGTAATCAAGCCAGATTGAAATGGTGCCAATGCAGGGGAACAACAGTTGCGATCACGACCTGCCGCGCTGACTCGCATCATTAAGACGGAGCGATGACGTGAGGGAGAAAGTAGGGGAGGGGACCGCAGGAAGCCTGGCTCCTGCCGGGCTTCCTCCTTCGATTCTCCCCTCCTTACTCACTCCCCTCCTCCCCCTCCTTCGCGATTCTCCACCCTCACGCCCGGCCACGATTTCGAGCGTCTTGTGATGTAAGTCTGCCAACGCTGATGTAATTCCCATGCGTATTCTTCGCACTCTCCATTCAACTCAAAGAAAGGGAGGGATCGAAATTATTCCTGCCGATATACAGGTTATTCAAAAAGAAGGAGCAGATTTCAAACATTTATTTCTTCCAAACTATAAATGATAGAAACATAATTCCAACATTCCTGGACGGAGAAAATTTCCATTTTTTATGCACTCATTATGAGCACCATGTGTTACACTGTGTTACACTGTGTTACGAGGCGGTTGTTTGTTAAACTGGCGGCGAAATGCACGTTGCACTTCAACAATGGACTCTAATTTTGCTAATTGCAGCATACAAATGATTGTTCCTGTGGTGTCGCAGCCATTTTTCGGCAGGAAAGTAACAGTGCCACTGCGGCCTTAACTGGAACTTCTACCCGGACTGTTAAAATTTTGAACAACTGACTAAAATTTTGAACTTTCCTTTGTCCAGAAGCGTTGGAATTATGTTTCTGTCGTTTACAGTTTGGAAGAAATAAATGTTTGAAAGGTGCTCTTTCTTTTTGAATAATACTGTATTTCTCGGATATTCTTCCCTTTAGTTTGCAACGATACGAAGTCCGTCGTGTACTACATGTTTATTTCCATTAAACTGTGCGAACATAAAATAATGATGTTTCAATTCTCGCATATTTTGGTTAAAAGCGTTTTCTAGTTGTGTTTATATTTATATATACGATTCCCTTCCACACATCTTCCAGTGGCTTGATACGAACTCCTAGATACGAAATATTGGTGGAAATGTTGTATCAAATGCTATACGAGGTATCACAGAAACCCCTTCCAAGGAAAAGCATGAGAAATGGCTCATAGCCGCCAGGAAGTTTAATAGTAAAATCTACTGGCAGTAAGATTGCACTAAAAAGGATAGGCTACTAAGCACACGAGATAATAAGAGAATTCGTCGCGCTGCAAAACGCTATGCTCCAAAGACTACATAACAATTCGAGATGATCAGGAAATTAAACCGAATAAACTCCTCACAAATGAATACTGTGTATTATCGATGATCACAGGAGCTTCAAACCTACGCATTAACTTCACGGCTAGAATAGTTCCCTTCCACTGACTGCGATTTATTAAAAAAATGAGTCCTCGGTGAAAAAGCACGGAGTGATTTAGAGTCGACAGCCACTAGAAAACGTATGACGGCCGCTTACGCGCTGGAGGCGGAAATGAAAGCGGTCTGGCATTATGTTTTCCGCTGAACGCTTTGCTGATTCCTGTGGGAAAGGAAATAGCTGAGACGGACGGTAGGCTGGACGACGAGTGCATCTTCCCTCTCCGCAGAGGTCATACACGCTGCCCACTTGGAGGGGAGAAACGAGTGCTGACCGCTAAAGACCGAAGCGGTTAGGTCCGCTCATTAATAGGTACGGAAGCGGAGGTTAAGCACTAACTCCTTTTGCACCGCCATTTCACTTGCTCTCTCATCTTCGAAAAAAATCACTCCGTTAATGAGAATATCTCCAGCGAGCAAATATCTTCGAAGTGCTGACTGCCATTTATGATCGCTGATTTTTATAATCATTGAAAGGACAATGACCAGATATCAGCTGATCATCAATAAGAAGATGTCTATGATATTGGTGTGCAGCAAGAGAGAAGAGACCAAAACCAACGCTAAATCAGGAAAACCAAAACTTGAAGAGGTGAAAGAGATTTTGTCATCTGGGAAGCCGAGTAACCAACGATGGACGGAGCAAAAAGAAATAGCAGAAGACCAGGGAAACAGAGCGTTCTAAAAGAAAGAAGAATCTACTTTCAGCTGGAAATACAAGCGTAGAAGTAAGGAAAAAAATCATCAGAACGTACATCTGGAGCGTGTTTCTTTATGGCAGTGAGGCATGGACAATGATAGCAGCAGAAAAGAAAAGGGTGGAAGCATTCGAAATATGGTGCTACAGAAGAATGATGAAGATTAAATGGATCGACCGAGTTTGTAACGAGGAAGTCCTAAAGGCCGCTTTACAGGATACAATGTTTTGTACGATTTCTTGTACAAACTCTTGCATGAGAAAATTGTACCGTGTAAAGCGGCAAATTGTACGAAAACTTGTGCGATTGTCTGAATGACTGAACGGGAAATAGAACGTGTTCTAATTCCATTCAGACAAACATACAATTTCGTTCAGTCTATACAAGAGTTTGTACAAGAAATTGTGCAAAAAATTGTATCATGTAAAGCGGCCTTAAGAAGAGTGGGAGAAAAGAGAAGTCTGCTGAAAACTATAAAAAGAAGACGGGACAACTTAATCGGCCACATCATGAGACATGATGGCCTGACGAACACAATTGTCGAGGGACAAGTGGACGGGAATAATGGCAAAAGAAAGCCTCGTATGAGACATAGGAAAGCCTCGTGTGAGATATATGGAACAAGTGATCAAGGACGTAAAAGAGAAGAAATATGTAGATATGAAGAGATTGGCCAATAGAAGAATTCAGTGGAGGGCTGCATCGAACCAATCCTAGGATTGTTGACCGATGATGATGATTATGATCGTGCTTGGAGCCTCTATCACTCTCGCAAATATTTATCACCCTTTATTCAAGAAAACGTTTTAGAGTAGGTATATTGGGCATGGATAAAAGGAGAAAAGGGGATAGTTTCCTAAATATTTTGTTGTCTTTATCGAGAGTTTATAACTCTCGATATTTATAACTCTCAATAAAGAGTTTATAACTCTCGATAAAGACAACAGCACTCCCTTGAGAACATATAGAAGCCGATAGTTTTAACATGGCGTTACGTATTTTTCCTCGTTAATTAAAAAGTGAACAATTTTAACGCCGCTAAAACGCGACGGAACACAATTGCATCCCCGACAACTCTACGTGTGACGTGAAGAGTACGTACACTCTTTCTTCCTGCCGTTAGGTAGCTCTGCGGACGCTGGTAAGCAGAGGATGAGAGCTTATTAACAAGTATCTGAGGAACACTTATTTCGTAAATTAATCATGATTTATTCAAGTTTTCTCAATTTAAAATATTTATTCAGTATATTCATTCAACAACAGTTATTCATTTTACGACGCATGGGATGAACTTGGCCGACGGCCGTCGCCACATCGCCATGGCCCACATCGCAGAGGTCGCAGGGAACACCAGGAGATGGAACCATTAGATCTTAGAAAGCGACTAATAATGCCATGTTCACCGGAAGGGAATTTCCCAGCTATAAGAATTTTCATTGGCGATTATTGATAACGTTGTACAGGGCTTAGGGACTCCGAAATATATCGAAATTTCACGTGACGAGTATACCCTATGAATATTTCCCTATCAGATCAATCACCGATTGGACATCACTTGACTTTTGGCCAATTCGACCTCATTTGACCGTTACATTGATGAAATTTGGTATCAAGAGGTAGAAGAACGTTGTGGCAATAAAATATATTCAGTTCAAAATTTTTTGAGATGGCGTATTTTGAGATATCAAACATCGAATGTCATACTGAATGACCTTGAAACTGAAATTTGTCATAAGAAGCCCATACAGGATATTAATATAGAAATCTCTAATCCTTAGCCTTTTAACTGTGCTCAAAGTTTTAATCCTCTACAATCAGGAAAAAAGTTGTACCTCGCATCTATCAATCTTCATAACGCCAAGCTAGGCGCCACAAAGGTGTGTCACAGTGTATTAGGACACCAGCCATCGACTATCTATCACTTCTAATGTTCCTCATTTTATGGCTGTCTGTTGCTTAAATTGGCATCATTATAGCTGTGCTATACTCGTGAATGGTAGATGGGAAGAATGTGTTTTTAAATATATCTCTAAAGTTTTAAAGTGCTAAATCGTGTACCGATGAAAGATTAACATGGAGGTACAAATGTGAATTTTTTCACTGGTGAAAATTGAAAGGTCACACAACGCTAGTTTCTCCCTGAAAGCAATCACTCATATGAATATGACATTTACAGAACCATGGAAGAGCATCAAGTACAAATTCTCCTCTTCTCCGCATACCGTTAATTTATTTTCAATTGGGTATTTCCATCTTCCTTTTTTATTCAGGTTAAACGTAATTCCACGTCAAGGAGGCATTAAACGAAGAGTGAGATATATGTTTTCAACCCATGCTCAACAATACGCAACATGCCAGTCTCCCAGTTCAGGGTTAATACCCTCAGCCAATCCGCTGTCCTGTTCATCATGCAGTGATAAAATTGCCCCAAATGATAAACCAACATTAAACGGAGTCACAATTGTCTGTTATTTGGAGTACCTTTAGTTTTTTTCACTATCGCTTTTTACGATGAAGTGAAATACAACACAAAATAGGGAAACTGGGATGGGAATTATGATCAGAAAACAGCTTAAAATTTAGACTAAAAGTTTTAAGTAAATGTCTTGCCAATTAGCCTGTCGTGCCAATAGATTTGAAATATTGTTTCCCCGCGTACCATATGAGAACATAATAGGCAGCATAGCAAAGGGATAACAGACTGGTAGGTGAAATATTGTTAGAGTGGTCTGTATTGCATGAAGCATGTTTTAACAGTATTAATTCGTGCACACTTGGGAAATATAAAATAATCTGTTTAACGAAATGCCTGCCTAATCTCTAATCGCTTCGTTATCATGTAGATACTTCCATTTTAGTTGCAAGTGACTCTTACATCTATCATTTTACCGAGAACTGGTTGTGTGGTACCTCTGAGTAGCACGTAAAGTGTACGTATGGTAATCTTTCACCCCTCGCGGTGGCTCACAGGGTATGGCGTAATGTAAATGTAATGTAAGCGGAAAACAATATTTAGTGTACTTATTTGTCTCACTATCTGTCCTTCCAATTTTATCTTATCTTCCAATTTAATCAACATAATCTACGTAACCAATACCTAATCACTATCAAAGCGTATTTCTAGCCCGTTATTCAACCTACACTCCGATGTGATTCTCAACATAATTCTTCCTTTTTTTTAATACACTGTTACACCTATCGCAACACAATTTTAGAAACCTTGCTTCTATTCCTGCACATAATTCAGGCTACGTAAGAATGCGTGAGAGAACATTAACAGCATCTTAAACCCAATTCTGATACGAGATGTGAAGAGTTTGATCCTACCGAAAAAATTGGTGCTCAAATCAGCGTTAGGAAATAATGAGCTTTGGGATCCGGAATTATATCGTCACACCCTCGTGAGCAATGACGGGGCTACTTCTCTCTGGAATGAAGAGCAGGCAGTGCCGCAGTAATTCTCTCAGCCGGATGCGAAAAACAGCACACAGTAAACGGTCTCGCACGTAGGTGCGGATGGATTGAAGATTTTTAACAGCTCCACTAAATAAGAGAGCGCCACGTAAGTACGTTTGCTCAGCAGAACCCGAGCTTCTCACTGGTTCCCCGTGCACCACAAAAGCCTGGTCCTTTTAACTCTCAGCCCCCGTCGCTAGGAAGTGATACGAAGCACGTCGCAATGCCTCCATAGGTGGAAGCGTACACTTTTACGGCGGGTACTATCACGTCCACGCAGGGGTAACGGAATAAGCAGGTCTTGGGGGGAACTTTATTTAAACGACCATTGTAATTTATCCTCCGTAACTCTCCTCTTCTCCCTTCCATCATTACTCTCGGGAAAAAAAATTACGACTCCCCATTCCCGAGGAGCGCTTTACTACAAGAGATAACCCTTGAATACATATCTACAACCCCTCTCTCCCCGAAAAACGCTGGCACCGGTCCGCGAGTCTTGCCCCGGTGGGATGTTCCCCCGTCTCTCCTCTACCGCTTTACGGCGTATTAACTGCGGCTGCGAAAAGGGGGACCCATAACTCGGGCCAGTAAAAACAAGGTCTCTTATCAGCTCGCCTCGGGAGACCTTAATATTTCGGCGGGCGAACTTTGCCAGCCCCTCACATCCCAGCTTTCTTGCTTTCAAGTTTCCTTGACTCTCCGCCATTTTTAAAAGGTCCTCCGACACAACACAACGAGACGATGGAAGGGGATCGCTACTAACTACCAAACCTAAAGCCTCGTCTCTTTGTCATGAGTTGCTCGAACACCCTCGAGACATGTCTCTTGCGACGTAAAAACTTTACGTTCGCGTAATCATCCTTCCCGGCATTTCATTCCACTCTCCTGCAGCGCCTATATTTACCGCTTCGGGTGGATGCATGTTTCACGCGCCTTTATCTCCTAATGTGGTTCCACCCTTACGTGAGACTTGATTTATACACGCACCTCTCCCCATTACCTTGCGTGAAACGCAGATCTAAGCACTATGTAGAAATAGGAGTACATAACGAAGATACATAAATAGAAACATGAAAAGTAATTCGCCAAAATATTTTAAACTTAAAGGCGTATGTCCTAAGCATTCATTAATACCTGTCAACTCCCAAAATTTTGCCTCCGACCTTGTTCACTCGATTCTTTATTCCCAGCATAATAGTTTATGATGCGAAAGTTTTCCGTACTTTTCTCGAGTGTCTTAAGCCCTCTACATCCTTCAAATTTCCTCTGCTGGGTAGATAGGATTTACAATGTAACCCTCTCACATGGTTGGGGCTTGTGCAACGGCGGCATGGTTAAAGATTTAAGGTGGGAAATCGTATGGGTGTGGAGAAACCAAGCCAAACTATGCCTTCTGGGTAGTTGTAGCTGCCGACTTCTTGATAGAACCTGAGGTAACTGCTAAGATCCCACACTATTACGTCACACTGGATCACAAAGAGAAAATTTGTATTGTAACTCCGTAACCGATTTGTTAAAATATTACTTCTTTCCTCACACATTTGCGACGATATTATTTGCGACCACAATATTTGTCACCCCGATGCTCCTTAATAGAAATAGAAGATACTACTAATTACACAGTATCCGTCCTTTAAGGAAGCCAAGCTAAACGCCCATTTACTAGTTAGCTATGCGTAGAAAATACATTGCTCATCACTGATTAGGTCATTAATGTACCCTGAGGAATTGAAATCCTTCTGACTTAAAAGGGTTTGTTTCTGCTAGCTCCACGTATCTTGAAAACTCTCTCTTGTAGATCGCTCTAAAATGTTTTCCTGAGCATCAAAAGGGTCAAAATAACAGATATAATCCGGAATGATATGATGAAATATTTGGAAATATTTGGAATTCTGGAACCAGAACATTTGCTCTCCTCCACAACAGACAAGGTTCACGCACTCCGATATTTGAATGCCCTTCACCTTCTCACCCTCGGTACCTCAAAACTTTGGTTTAATATTTCATTTTGTCCCCTCATGCTATTCCTTTCTCCCTCTATCTCCTCTCCACTCACATTACATTACTGCTCTTCCTCGTATGTGGGAGATACACGCTACGCCTCCCTGTATCCCCCATTCCCGGTCCATAAATTTCGCCCAAACTTTTTAACCCTTGCTCCCTTCCCCACTTTGACCTCTCTCCTTTCTCCACAGCTTGAACGCGACCTCTCCCCCGTTATTTTTCATTACGCATGCACAAGAGTGCCTCTGCATCCCATCCCTCTCCCTCTGTTTTTAACGCCCTCTTATTTTTCCAAGCCACCACACCCCCGCACCTTCACAGTCTCCATCCGAAACATTTCTTTTTAATTCCCTCTTCTCAAACAGCCTTGCGTCACTTAAATTCGTGCACACATACCTTACTCGAAGGCAGAATGCTGAGTTAGCGAGGACGAAGCAGAAAAGGAGAATATAATAAGGAAAGTGTATATTTAGAGGGGGAGGAAATACGCATCTGAAAACAGAGCGTGATAACCAGTGGATAGAATGGTGGTAAAATGGACAGAGTTTCAGGATTCAAATCCAGGGAGAGACTACCTCTGCATATGTGAAACCAAAACCAAGCTTTATTTTTGCTTGGGTATTATATATTTCTGGGAAACCGCAAGCAGAAAAGGGAAAGGACCCTACTAGGCAAAGGACCCCTTCCCTA
Source organism: Platycnemis pennipes (assembly GCA_933228895.1). Classification (NCBI taxonomy): domain Eukaryota; kingdom Metazoa; phylum Arthropoda; class Insecta; order Odonata; family Platycnemididae; genus Platycnemis; species Platycnemis pennipes. The sequence goes on along the minus strand of OW121854.1, from coordinate 116,207,913 downwards.
CTATATACATATTCCACATGGCTAGGCTTAGTATAAGGCAGCGGTGGTGAATTGGTTACTCAGACTTCCTACCGAAGGTCCCAGGTTCAAAATCCGGGGCCTCCAAATTTTCAAATTTTGAAAATTGAAAAAAAGTACGAGTACGAGTTATTTTCTATATTTGGGAGTCGACGACAGCTATCCTAAACTACTCGGCTCCACTGGTTTCTCGGCAGTTTCACCAGAAGGCACTGATGGCGAAGATCCAGAGGATTGGTCTGGTATCAACTGCCATAGCTTCGGGCGAAAGAGAAGTTCACGGAATCGGTCGGCGATCGGTACTGTGATGTGGAAGGAAACCGGTACAGATCGGTACTGCGGTGTGGAAGGCAAAGGGAAACCACTACATTACCCTCCCTAGAAAATGCAGCCTTGCATTCAAGTATGACGTGATGGCATTCTTCCCGGTAAAATATTCCTGAGGTAAACTTTATTTATTTATGAAAGTGACTAAAGCAAGTACTTCTCATAAATGATGTTTTATACTGCATTCTAAAGGAAATAATTAATTCACAAAGTCTCTATAGTTAATGACTCCATATACTCAACGAGATCATTTCAATACGACTCAATTCTTTAATTTTAAATTATATTACAAATCAATTAAACACAACTATAAGAAACCTTTGGGGTTCAGCCTTAGCCCTTTTATTAAATTTTTTGGTCCCTTTCAAGTACCGAAAATTTGACTATATATACCTAAGGTCGAGTTAAATAATAGAACTAAGGCTAAGTACTTCTCAAAGCGATTAGGTGCCAAATTTTTCATGATTTCTAAAATGATACACTTCGGAAATTTCAATGAAAATACATCATCAATTGTAGCTCTACTTTTCCCAACCGAACGTAAAAAGCAAGCCAAAAGAAAAGGAAGGCTGGGATAATTTCTAATGCGTGGGAAAAATCGCTAGTCCCTACAGATAGTTTTCAAGGATTCGAGTTTACCCTGAAGTGAAAATTGCTCAATCATTAAATTATGGCAGAATGACTGCTCCTTTCTCTAATTCACAAACTGCCCGACCCAGAGATCATCCACCCCTACGGGTGAGGCAATAACACATCGCTGCGGCACAGAATAGACACCAGCTATGACGAGTAGGTTAATTTAATTGGCAATCTTCGCACAAGATGCACATACGAGAGGGAAAAAATCTCCTTTTCGAAGGCCACAAACACGCAAGTAGTCAAGAGTTGAACTAAACCAGTCACGTTCTCTTTAAGCTTTGCGTCAACTCAGTTACAACTTGATAAACGCTATTTTCACGACGGAAAATCACACTAACGACAAATGAGACTTTTGATGCTACATCTCATTTTCGAAAACCTTAGCAGAGGGATAAAAAGTGGAGGAGTAGGCGAAGTACTGCAGTTACAAAGAACATAAATAATGGCAAGGAGTAACATATATTCGTAAGGTAACACAAGCAAAGATTTGAAGAGAATATAACGTGAGAACAGCCACATAAGCCTTACCATACTCCTAAGAACTATGCAGACAATCTGAAGTTGAAAGCAAATTTTACAAGAAAAAACTTCACCCACTGAAACCATACGCACGTACTAATACTTGTGATGGTATTAAAATTGAAATTAATCTAAATAGAACTATAATATTCTACCTATTTCTCTTAAAATTTTCTTTAAATTCAGACGAATCAAAATTAATAAAAGAATAAGATTGGGGATCATTATCAGTTCGTAGGCTAAATGTACCGACTAAATCTCCTGATTAAATTAAAAACGGATTAGTTAACTGTTTATATTAAATATATATTAAGAACCTCAGCGTATTATGCCAGATTTGATCATATATATAAGATTAGAAAGATAGATTGTCATATCTTTAGATTTAACAAGCAATTTTTCGCGTACCATTAGAGAACATAACTGGCAGCATAGCAAAGGTATAGGTAGGTAAAATATCGTTAGAAAAGTATATCGTGGTAGCCTCTTATTTGTATGGTTAGCACTGAATGGTACCTCTTAGTTGCATGCCAGCATGATTTTTTTATGCAAGTAGGCCTTGGTAGCTCTTAGTAGCACACAAATGGTGCATGTTTGGTGACCTTCAACCCTTGCCACACACCCTCGCGGCAGATCGCAGGGTATTACGTAGATGTAGAAAGGCTGTATTGTGCAGAGTTTGAAAAAGGGAGCTTAAAATTTAAATCATCATATTAAATATTAGTGTTCGCACCATCATCAGGATTGACCTCATGATAAAGCAAGCCATCAAAACCTATGTTGCATTGACGTAATACTTCTTAAATCCTCAAGTATTCAACTTTTGGCCTATCTTCATGCGAAACAAACCAGCTCATACATGTTACACAAATATTTGTAGTGAAAAAACAATATATACCAAAGATGATGAATACCATTACACATACATTCAATTCGATTCTTGCGCATGCATGCAGCCAAAACGCAGAAAACAGTATATATTTTCATATTTCTTTGTCTTCTCCTCTATAGTCATCTTAGACTGTAGCCGCTACAACGGCTGATTTTAATTCCTATTATCTAGCCTAAGAACATAATCCTAGGAAAAGCGCAACACACATTCCCTAGACGGGATTTGAGCCCTCCTGGTCCACTAGTTTATCTTATTGCACGAAGAAAATATAGCATCTAATAACAGTCTCTATCTCTTTAATTTTATCATTATGATCTAAGGTACCATAGCATAATGGAGTTGTGAATATACTCCCAATCCCAGCGCTCATATCACGTAGAGGGTGAATCAAAGAAGGGCTAAATCACAATAATTGCAGGGAGTGCAAATGTCTGCATGAATTGCTGCTATCGCTCTCTTTTGTGCGATACATTCTCGTGAAACGTGACTTACTCCGAAGAAAACCAGCCCACTAACCCTTACATCTTCTCTCACGGCCGGTGACTTTCAAAGTTATTGAAAAAAAGCTAATTAGGTGGAGATTTTACAACACACGTCTTAGATAAGGCGCACTAATGGAATTTGCTTACGAGACAGTATCGAGGTGCAAGGCCATGATACGCCACTCGTGAAGGCAACGGGAAGTAAATTAAGGTGTACTAATGACTATGCATGCTGAGGAATTTACAGCAATGAAGTAGGTGCTGTACAGGAAATAAAAATACTATGAACTTGAAACAGTGTAGAATGGGATTCTTTATCATTGCTAAGGGTACCGCGAAACACTTCTTTAGTTTACTGTGCAAGAAACTATAGGGAGAAATTTTTAGACTAAGAGGCGACACATTATTACGGGTAGAATTTCTGGCGAATGTTTTCGCGGTGTTCCGATGACTTAAGACTCCCGAAAGCTTTTTACAATTACGGGTGGAGATCAAATATTATATTTTAAGGATTCAAACATTATTAAACACTAGGATCTGATAAAGGAGTAGATTCAAGAATAATTCTGTTAAAGTTTGGATATATTATTAGGCATACCTATCCGAGTTATCTGAGGCCAAAAGTATCCTCACCTTACAGAGTGGCGGAAGATTGAAAAACTAATTGAGTGTGACTGCTGAGATATACAATTGTCAGAGGATCCCACGGATATTAAAGTTTTACATGAAAAAGCCAGCAGCGGTATCAATATCGGTAACGCTTTGTCTGGCAACCCAGATGATTCGGGTTCGAATCCCGATCATAAGATGGATTCTGTTTTCCTAGGTTAAGAAATTAAATTGAGTGGAGTGCAATATATGTAACCGTTGGAGTATCGAAAAATCAAATGTCTAACACTTTCATACAAAAAATCCTTGACAGTGAGGGGAAAAAACAATCAATCATATCAATGGAAACCATGTGGTATCCCTTTGAAAAAAATGACAAATTGCCTCTTAATTAGTCATTATAGTTCAGTAGAGATAGAAAACCGTAGAATATAGATAGGCAAAAACTAAAAAAATATCACAAAAATTCGCTACAAACCAATATTTACCGCGAAATCTAAATTCCTTCATCCATACTGAATATACAGGTTTCAACGGCCGCGCTAGTCAGGTTGGTAATATTCCTGCCTACCTAAAGGTCGCAGGTTCGAATCCATCTCGGGCAGTTACGCTCGGGCAGTTTGTCTTAGCACAATTATAACTTCGACTGGATAGTGTGATACGGTTATTGCAGTTGGAACGCTCAAACCTAATAATGGAAAGAAAAATAAATAAAATTTCACATGAATCGCAAAATACATTAATAGGAATTAATGCGTTAGAATAACAAATGTATTATACACTACAGTCAATAAAATATACGCGAGAAATGCTTGCGCCAAAAGTCCAATGAAAGGAACCAATATAATTATATCCAATGCAAAGCTATAAAGTACAAGGTCAATGATATCCCATCTCGGTAAAGAGTATATAAACGCTTCAATATAAACTCTCATAATTAGGAAAATAAAGTCGAATGGAACCAGGGATGGTAAAAATTCATCGATAGTTTGGAGCGGTTAGATCCAAGCGAAACCCGTTGGAACCCAGAAAATAATAACAGCCCGCAATCTTCCGAAACAGAAGAGCGTTTCATTTCCACCGATCGCCCGAGATGCTTCGGTTCGCACCCCATTCCCTGCTCCCAGTAGGGAGATAGTCCTCGGCTTCTTCAAATAGAGATTAATGGTTGGTTGATCATGCTCAATGAATGAATGGGTTCATTCATCCCATCGAGGAGCAGATGGGTGGATTCCGAGCAGGACTGAGGAGAAAGAGGGGGTGGGTGAGAGGTGGTGGGGGAAGCAGGGGGGGCTTGAGATGCTACAGGGGTGGCTTCCAAGTAGAAGGGGGAGGATGGATGACTGGTACAAAAAAACCAACCAGCTCGACAGTGCGACAGTTACGCGGCCGGGAGGGTAAACTGCGCTACGCGACGGACTCCGACAGTCAGCTGTTCCAAACGGAATTATCGGGATGGAAAGTGGGAGGAGGTCGCGTTAAATAGGGTGAGGAGACATTATTTCGCAGAAAAGGGCATTTGAAAGCCGTCAACTTGCGGCGCCTTTTTTTCCCTCCTCTCCGGCCACCGCGAGAGGTCCTTGATTAGATGATGGAGCGCATCATTTGAGGCGATTTCGGTGCTATACTTGAGTGAATAATGAAGCAACTGAGGAAATGACTGCATGAGAGCGCAACTCCTCTCCGTTTCATCCTCATCATGCGGGACGATCCGAGAGATCACGGCGTAATTTTTTAGCACCACCCTTATTTTGCGCAAGAGTTAAATAAAAAAAAGTCAGTTGCACATGGAGATCGCTAAAATTGACCGAGTTTTCGCTGCCGGAAAATTTATGTTTAAGGTTGGCCGGATGCCATTACGCTCCAAATGGTTCCCAGGATTGGCGAATACAAAGATTATCATTATCGATGGAGGCAACTCCAAGAGACTAATACAAATTTAACTAAACGATATTTAAAAAAAACGAGCCCATGGTGTAATATACCTGCCTACCACTGCAACTGTAACGATATTTGAAAAAATCACTCATAAATTATGTAGAAATGCGCACATTGACATGGAAAACAAAATTTAGCAGGAGCTAATTGTTGTTGCATATGAACTTTTTGTGAACCAATAAATAATTTTGCTCCAACTAAGACCCGCTTAAACACACTGTAATCATTATCAATCAGAAGAGGAGTTGGGTGATCAATAATTACTGAATGAAATGAGAAAATAGTTGACATACTTGAAAGTTCTCCTCCTACAATGGCTTCACCGTGAAGACCTGCTGTTAAGGGCAATCCGAAGGTTACTTTGTTTGCTACATATCCTCTGACATAATTCTCAATATATTAGATCCTAATGCCACATTATTGCCGAGTCAAATAGTTCGCTGCACTATATTAAACGTTAACTAAGCATGCACGACTTACATAATCTCTCGCGTTGGTCAGATTTGGAGGGTCACAGAATATAGTAAACTGAGACGCTCTCAAGATTACAGGACAACACACCTGAAAAGAGAAAAAATAATCCATGGTTAAAGACTTTACTGTAAAATTTTATTGGTGATGATAATTACAGCTATTCAAGAAACGTATGTGTAATAAAAATCATGATGCCACATTAAGAGTAACAACTACATTCATTAAGATCACACAAAATCATAGGAACTAATTAATCTAAAACCACAATATTTATTAAAGCTCTTCAGGATGAAGTAGAGCATTTCAGATCTATAAATATGCAGAAACAATAATATAAATTGTTTTTAATAAAGCATAATAAGACACCATTGTGGTACATGGTCAGAAAAGATGTGATGAAATGTGGCGAGAGATTGGATTTCAGTCACGTGTATTATCATAGTGCTATAAATAAATATCAGGAAGAATAGGAATAGAAAGAAAAATATTCTAATAATACCGAAAACAATGGTCAATGGTGAGTCAATCTCCTGCCAGTAAAGATCCGCATCCACGCCGGAAGTAGGTATTTCTGATGATAATGCAGCATATACACTATCGGGGTATCAATCCTAAGATTGGTTAAGTTCTCCATTTATCCTAATTCCATTAATTCCACGTTTATCTGTTGCGATTCAAGTTGTGCCAAATCCATAGTTTTCTTCTTTTCTGCATGCTTCTTCTTAGAGTCCTTTTTTTCTTCAGCTCTTCTGCATAGTTCCTCAACTCTTACCCTTTCCGTCCATTTTCAGCGCATTGTAAGCAATTTATAAAACATTGAAACATATTACCGACACATAAAACTTGTTCAATGTAATAATAATCATATGTTATTAATTAAATAGTTTAAGAAGCACTTACATTATCAAGAAAAATTTCTTTACAATTTGAGGTGGAAAAGCTTCAATTAATTACAAAATCTCTTATAACTGAGGCCAATTACTGATAACGAAACTGCAATTTAGTTTTCTTGAGTAGGTCATCAATTAATAATAAGACAGGGATGTTAAGAGAAAGTCGTACTTCAATTTCGCCGAGCTTATATTTGGGCGCGAGTCTTCAAACTTTGTTAATGCTCGGAAACGAAAAATGACCTTGGGCGAGTTGAGCTTTTCGAGCGTCATTAAAGGTCTCGGGGTCAATTCTTTCCAACTTCATAAGGATGGGGGCTCGAGGAAATCAACCAAAAACGCGTGGCTGCACTCAAGGTCAAGGGCGACTGCTGTAAAATACCTCGGCAGACATCACCAGTTTCCCTCACAATTATTACGCATCCATTCATGATATTGAAATAAACAATAAATTAGGATAAGGTGAACGAATTAGTTGCTCTCGGAATGAGGGGGGCTTAAAAAGTAATAATCAAGAGACTGGATACTAAACTAGATGCGACTACATAGCAACTACACACAAAATACTTGCTATATAAGTAATAATAAATTAATAAACGAGAAATCCATTTAAAATCTTGGAATAAGACTGACACATGATCTTTCTTGAGGTCAACACATACGTGCAATAATGGTTCACGCTAATCGTGTAATGGGATTCATCAAAAGAGTACTGGGTGAATGTGACGATCGTGTACGAATAATCAGCCATTTTTCTGGACCGACGGATTCAAAATTCTTTTCACGCAAAACGCGGGATGTGAATAGCTGTAAATAATGTATGTATGTATTTATATACGAGTGTATAAACGGATAACACACATAGTTGCACGTTGTTATAATGACTATTAGTTAACCCAACTAACAATATACTTCTGCATGCTTTATTTGCTATTTTAATCTTATTTTAAATTGTTATACTTAGAAAACAACTCTAAAAAGAAGAAGGGACGACCTAATCGGCCATATCTTGAGACACGATGGCCTGATAAAGACGATCGTCGAAGGAAAAGTGAACGGGAAGATTGGAAAAGGCAGGCCTCGTATGAGATACATGGAACAGGTTGTGAAGGATGTAAAAGAGAAGAATTACGTCACAATGAAAAGGTTGGCCGATAGAGGAATCGAGTGGAAAGCTGCGTCAAACCAATCCTAGGATTGTTGACCAATGATGATGATGACATTTAGATAAGATTATAATTACTAACCCTTTTCATGCATGATATGTAATGCGTATTTGGTGTGAATGCACCCCCTGCCACACACCATTATGGGGGTGTGAAGGGTATTATGTAGATGCTGATGAAACTTAAGTTTCAATTTAATTATACTACTACTGTATCTAAAAAAACGAACACTACTGCTTATTTTGTTACGAGATTAAAAACCATGACTGATGTGTGGGCTATGATATGCATGAAAAATCGATGCACAGTAGTGTGCTTTCTATCATAAAAAATACCCTCATTGCGTCCACCAGATATATCCTCTCACGTCCATCATATCGGTCACCTCTACTCTTCTCTCTTTTCGCAGAGCCGAAATGTCTTCCTGCAATTAGACTTCCTCCTTCAGCAGTCCATTTGCTCCCACCAACAGCCACTCATCCATCGTCGAATTTCCCACGAATTTATTTTACTCCTCTTCCGCGCGTGGCATTTCTCCTTAGTATCTATTCATCTACATCTCCGTAGTACATGAACCTTGTAGGTCACGCCTACAATCGGTGTCTGGAGGTGACTCCACACTAGAAGGATAAATTGACATCCGATTTCCCTTAATTTCCACGGAATAGTTGAAACTCTAGATAAAATGGTTTTAAATTTGCTTTCTACTATCACTAAATGCTTTTTACTATCACTTTTTTTATGAAAAATAAGAAGCGTTAGTGATGAATTATACAATTATGAAGGTTGCTTCAGCACAGGTTCTCCTTCGAGGCAACCCAGCTTTCTTATTCTCTTATTGTAATAAATTCAGTATTTTGTATTGTTTTTGTTGAAAGCATTAAAAATTTACTTACTTACTTACTTAAAAAAATACTTAAAGAAAAATTAAACCACCCAAGGAAATTATTTTGTAATGGCCTAATAATGTATATGGAGACAGTTTCAATTAAATTAATGCTCAACCCACCACAACAGATCAAGGATGCGAACCAGTCGTAGTCGGACGAAGTCGTGCGCACAAGACTCCACCGTCCACGATGTTAAGGCTTTAAACACTAAGGTACTTAATTAAACCAATTCAAGGAATCGTCCATTAAGGCGTAGTGTCTGTAAGCATGCGTTTGGGGGGTGCTGCTGGTCATGAATTAGGGCTCGTAAGTCTGAGCTAATATCCAATCTAGGACTGTTCTTCTTTTGTCGCAGCTGTGACACAAGACCTACGAACAATCAACTCATTACCACTTTCTATGTCGTCACAGCTTTCGTAATGGTAACAAAGAACTAAAGGTCCCACGCATTAAACAGCCAGCCAGCTGATTCCCATTAGCCGAGCCAAAGGAACCCATTAAAAGGAGAGCGCACTGCATCCAAGCAATGGGTTTGACCTGCACCGATGATGACAATGTCTGCCGGTGACGCAACACGCTGGGGGTCGGCATGTCGAAAGGTCAAGAATGCACTCAGAGGATGGGATACGACATCCGCCGCGGGGGCCTTGAATTATCCACGGTGACAACCGGTGCCGCGTGAGAGGAAGTGCTTAGGGAACAGGTTGAGAAAGGCTTCAGAACGCTCTCCAACGAACATCAAACTCTGGCCAAGAAACAATATTCGCCCATAAATTTTAATTTACATTTAAAAATTTTTTGAAAGGCCTTCCTATGAGTATAGCGTCACTCGTGACGCTACCATGACACGTGACCATTAATATAAATTTAGAGAAATGGATGCCGAACCGACGGATCCAAAATGTCTTTCTTTCCTTGTATAATTAGGATTATGAATAGCCATAAATACATTCAATAGCATACATATATATATGTGTGTATCAATGGATAGCATAGGTAATTGTATTTTGGTATAAGGACTTTAAGCTAACCCAACTAACAGCATCTTTGCATTGGTATTAGCACGCTTTTTTAAGTTGTTGTTTGGACTAGAATATAGCTTAGTAGAATATAGCTTTGACCTAGAATATAGAATATAGAAATAGATGAGTGTTCGATGTAGAATATTTCGTTCTAAACGATCAAAAATTAGATAACTATTTATTAAGAGTATATTAATCCAGAATATTTACCATGGTTTTCCATCTCTCGCTATAATAATGTTGTTGATGTTGTTATTAGGGGTGGCAACCAACATCTGGGGTAATTAGCGTCATGAATAAGTGCATATAAGTATGATTTTTGGGAATAATTGAAGTATGGATAGAAGCCTAGCTTCGGCATTACTTTGCTCTAAATGAAAGTTGCCAAGGGGTCCTCAGCTAAACGTATCATCCAAAGGTATACAACTTGAAATGACTCAATACACAACATTCTCGAAAGAACTGGAGTACATAAAAAATTCTCTGCCTTCATTCTTACTCAATTCTCTACGAGGCGAGTTCTCATTCCTGCATATGAAACTATACCCCTAGAAATGTATTATATCGGATATGTTATGATAGGCATCCAGCTGGATTCATTCGGTTAGCAGCCGGGTCACCAACTAAGCTAGTAAATATTGGCAATCCTAGAATCCTATAGTAAAAATTATACTTTCATCCATGCCCTGCACCTCCTCCTATGACTATCTTTGCAGCCATCTCTTCTTCTTCAAAGTTATCGATGCCCACATTACAAAAGCCCCGAATCTCTTCTTGCCCCCAGCTTACTTGCACACGCCTCATAAATCTCTAGAGCACATAGTTATGACGTGAAAACTATACTAAAACGCAGCAATCAAAAACCCGAAATGGTCGACAATGATGACACCGATTACCCCCAATTGCTCACGTTTTCATGCAATCATCGGCCTAGCGAGAAAAATGCTAAAGTACAGACTGTATTGATGCTAGTAAACTTACTCTTGCAGCACCCTTGCGACTGTGAGCGCAGGCTACGAAATAGCCCCCATCATCCCCTGATTGATTTAGAAACGGAGGTCTTCCTTAAGAATCACGGAACCATTCGAATGAGGCCGCTTGAGATAACGGGATAAGGATATTACCTCGCTCACTCTCCAGAGTAAAGAAATTTACCGAGGGAAACTCTCTACTTTCGAAAAGACTTTAAAAATGGTGGTACTTGCCACTGTAGTCAAGAAAGAAATATCTTCTGGTGGCCTTAAAAGCACCAAGTGGTATCCTCTCTAGGGGTTAGATGGCAGAAGGGACAGTTTTGACTCAATCTCGCCCCAATAAAGACCTTTTATTATTATTATTATTAATTCACGGCCGAATACTTGAACTTGCATCGTAGAAAATAATTGAAAATCAAGGAGAATAGTAATCGATTTCAGACATATATTACGATACCGAATGCATAGCATTATCCTGCTCAAACCATGAGCAGTAAGAGTAGATGCACCTTCCTATATATTCTTTGGATGATACGTCTGGTCCTCGGCTCGACCTTATCCTATCCCCATCCCTTCCATTCCTATTCTTATACCTTTCCACCCGGTCTGAAGCGCCTATTAGTGCGGAAACAGACTTGAAAACACCCATGAACGGGTCCTCGGCTCATGGTGTTTTCAACAGACTTGAAAACACCATGAGCCGAGGACCCCTTGGCAACTTTCATTAAGAGCAGAGAACCATGCTAGTAAGTTGGAGTTTGCAAAATATTTTTAGCGTCATCATTGAAAATATTATCTTGGGATTTACTTGAGAGATAAGGGCTAAATTTCAACCAAATTAAAGACTATCCATCTAATTGCTCGTGTCTCATACACATAACATGTTTCCATGTAGTAGAATACTGGAAAGAGGAAAATTATAGATTTTATATGCAGCATATGGGAGTTAGGACATGGAGGTGTTGAACTCAAGAGGAAGATAGAATGGTGAGAGACATTCTTAAAAGCTGAATGAGGATGGAGATGGACCTAACCTGACAAGTTTAATGCCACTTTCTAATGAATTTTCCCATGGGTTGAGCATGCCATTAGACAGTGCAAACGGCAAATCGAATACACAGGCACTATTCCTGGTGAAATCGGTTTGGATTTCTCGTTGGTTTTTATCATAGACAAGTGATAGCTGAAGGTAAAATTGCCAAAGTTATAATAACAAATACTTCTGATTCATTTGCATCTATACCTACGTAATACCCTCTGAGCCACCATGGCTAATGGTGGTAGCGGAGAAGATCACCAAAAATGCGGGTGAAGATAGACCTAACCTGACAAGCTGAACACCTCTATCTAATGAATATTCCCATGAGTTGAGCATGTCATTAGACAGCAACAAACGACAAATTGAATACACAGGCTCCATATAGAGATAAAGTTGTGTTAAAACCCGAAGGTTGGTTTTAATAGGAAGATTTGGATAGGTGGGAGATCACCCCGTAATAAGCCATTGGCGTGTGTATTTCACAGGGTAGTGGGGCCAATTCCTTTCCCTGTGCCACCTACGATTTCCTACGACAGTTCTAAAACGCAGAAAATCGAATCACGAAGGTGGTGGTGTCCAGAAAGACTCTTTGGAGATTTGAACCCGGGACCCTCCGGTCAGTAGCTCAGCGTTCTACCCACTAGGACGCCACGACCCCCATATAGAGGTAAGAGAGATCAAAAAAGATAAATCATTTCGTATTAGCTCATTTGTGACTTCATTTGTAAACATTCTATTCCCACCCAATTCTTCTATCTCGTATTTAAGGTAATTCGAGACTTATTAGCAGAAATTCCACAGAGAAAAAATCATTCGCCTTGACCGGGATTCGAACCCGGATCCCCTGATTTCCGGCCAGGTGCTAGCCGCGAGGACCTTAACGGCGTTACCCGCTGAAATTGCACAATAGCAGAATCGCGATCCTTCAATTTGTTATACAGTAAGCACCTTAGTGTTTAAAGTTCGGCCTTAACCTCTCGGACGGTGGCGCTATGCGCACGACTTCGACTGCTTTGTGGCATAATATGCCTAGCAGTTCGAGAACATCTAGCTCCTTTAAGGCCTCTAATATTCCACAGGGAAAAATGACGCCTCGGTAGCTTAACTGGTAAAGCACCTGGCCGGAAATCAGGGGATCCGGGTTCGAATCCCGGTCAAGGCGAATGATTTTTTTCTCTGTGGAATTTCTGCTATTGTGCAATTTCAGCGGGTAACGCCGTTAAGGTCCTCGCGGCTAGTTCGCGATCCTTCAATTTGTCGAGACTTATTTTTATTCTTGCGTTATCATACCCGCAAATAATACTCCTATATTCGTGCTGGTCCATTTCAGGAAGAGCAAATCCATATTCTTCATCCGGCCACCAAACGGCCACCAAATCTTATAAATCCGTAAGCACTTCAAATTCATCCCATTCCCATGAAACGTATCAACAACATAAGCATAATATTTTATTAAACATATTTCTTAAAAAGAGTAGACATAGGAAACGAAAAACACGAAGGTTGCTCGCAATACACACACTCTAATAAGGTTTTTGATGACTGCATACAGGTTGATGGTAAAGAATGAAGAAGATGAGGGAGAAACATGATATGCAGAGGAGAGTAACGCAACGACGCGGGCTGCCAATGATTATCGTCGGCATAAAAAAGGAGAGATAAAGCTCGCGGCTTTTATGGGGCTATCAAAAGGTACACGGCGGGTGGAATCCGAAAGAGAGTCGAGGGTGATGACTTCTCTCCGAATAAATTGACTTGTTGAAAGCAAAATAAATGTTAATGCATTCTCTCGAGCGTATTCACACCATTCGCTCGTGCAGCCTCGAATTCTGAAGTTCATTGCTCCGGAGGAACGTGGGCTGAAGCAATTACCGAATGATCTCCATCGCGGATCACGTTTCTAGATCTGATTGCGCGGAAATGCTTCCATTTTACTCCTTATTGGCATAACAGAGAAATATTAATAAAAATGAAAAGCTGCCTCCCCCACATCTGGTGGGATGGAGGCAGACGTTAGCAGTCAAGCCGACGAATCATAAACGGAAATTACCCTTGTATCACTCAGAGAAGGTTTTATTCACACTACAATGGGCATTAATGTTTTCATGTCGGTGAAAATATAATGACACAAGAACTATAAGAGATAAAATGAGCAATTCAGGTAATATTAGAGCAGCGAATGGTGGAGGACGGTTTTTGAAGGCATTTTTTAAACAAGTGAGTTCGAGGAAGGGAAATGAAATGTCCTCAGAATGAGATAAAGGGAGGTGGACATTACGCAAAAAGAAGAAACGGTTATTATGGGAAACTGATAAAAGAGCAGACAGGAATACTTTACGTTTAAGGCCACATAAAGCAGCTGTGCATGTAGACTCGTCAAAAATACGAACCCATTTGCATTCTTGCGGACAAACTTTCATCGCACGTAAAATAAAACTTAAAGAAAAATACCTTCATGGATATACATCTCTTTGTTGTACAAATCAATATTTACGAAAATGGGTATAGGCTGCGCATTACATTCGGGATATCTCTGGCTAAACCGATTCTAGAACAACGAGCCCCAGTGTCTACTTGAAAGGGTAATGAAAGAATCTCACTCACATATAGATCTCCTGCAGTCGTGTCCTTCTTCAAATGAAAGAAGCAAGTGCTGAGTACTCTCTTTCTCGTCCAAAATTACGCAGATTAAGCATGTGAACTATAAATTTCATGGCAGTCGCATGTGTCTTTTGAGCGAGAGTGAATTAAATAAACTCTGCCTCTCATGAGTTTCCGAAACCCTAGGTTAGAATAAAACACCAGAAACTTACCAAAATACGGATAGGCAACCACCACCGCAAAATCTTTAACTGTAATTGAGGAATAAATTTATTTATGCGGCTTTAATACCATTTATGGAGCCCAGTAAAATTAGGTAAATCCCCATAGAGGCCGTGGGAGCGATTCTGTAAAGTCGAATTCCAGATTTAAACGTCACAACAATATCCATATATGGGAAAAAAACGTCATAGTTCGTAGTACGATCCATGGTCCGTTGATGGCGCGACTGGTGCCCAGGGTTACGGCGATGGAGTCCATGGAGTCGGATCACTTCGGCCTTAATCGGTGGCTATACATTTGCTGGCGAGTAGGCGCTGTGATCGCGGTGGACGGCTGTCGTAGCTGCGATAGTAGCAGAAGACATGCTGATTTTTGTTCCGCGGAATACAAGATGATAGCGAATGTAATTCTAAGTAATGATCAATCTTTTGTCTCCAGCGGTGAACGATGGGTCGCGAATCGGTCTCCCCGGTGAGCTACAGCTTTCCACATAAGCAGAATTTCATTGTTCTTTAGAGAATCACCTGTTAGCCTTCAGCAAGGCGATTGGCCTCTATGGGTGATTCACCAGTAGGGTGCTTGTCACAATGGATCAATAGGTGTAAGTGCCTCACCGCCTCCTAGAGATGAACTCTACCGAACGAACAATCTGATTACAACCAAATTCCAACTCCATATCCTTTTTCACAGCAGGGAAACGTGAAATGGTTCTGAAACCTGGACTAGAGAAACAGAAGAAGTGAAAATAAATTATATGGTGGCGTGGAGAAGGATGCAGAAGGAACTTACGGTACAAAGGTAAACTAAAAAAATATCTGGAAATAGGTGGGAGGGCAGGCGGCTGGTTGAGATAATAAGACACAATATAGAGACTGAAAAAAAAGTAGGCATACTTCGAGCATTCCGGCCGAATGTCTCTCCCTACGAAATCGGCCTAGTTAATAAACTTGAACGTGTGCAGCGAAGATCGGCAACAATTGTAAAAGGGCCACACACCCTTATGCAGGGTATTATGTAGAATTAGATATAGATGTAGATGCCTGTTGACGAAGAGATGGAAAGAAACCAATGAATGATGGATGGAGTTTTTTGTCATCAGGAGCATTACATGGGATGTGGATGACAAGAGATCATGCAGATAATGAGATCACTACGAACAGGACGGAATACGTAGATCGTGAAGGTAGGGGAGAGAGGACTGACGGAGAATGCAGCGGAGAAAAGGAAAAAACGTGATGAAGAAAAAGGTAAAGAGTGGATGCTATGGTTAAGGGCGTTGAACTCATGGCCCCTCCACTACTGAGATGCATCTGGTAAGACGAGTGAGGAAATGGACTAAGTGAAGGGCACGTCACACATTCCGTGAGACGAAAAGGGCCTCCGCTCTTCATCCAGGGGCTGATAGAAACCACGCATCGAAATAAATGCGGGAATATGCGACGGTGACATGGAAAATATTTGACATAACGATTCCCAGAGTATAATACTCAACTGGTTATAGTCATTGAGGCCACTTGGAATAATTTTCGAATTTCGAGACTCCAGACAAGAGAGACGCCAACTAGCGGCGTTCTTTGGAAGCTCTCAGTGAGGGATACTGAGTTGATGATGGGTGATAAAATAGGTTGTGAATTCGTTGGCGTTGTGCACTATTTCGATATATTATCAGTCTGATTAATGACTGATGATTTTTACGATGATCGGAAATTCGTAAACATAAGTAAAATAGTGTATTTATAGGTTATTTTATATTTTTCCAGTATGATTTAGGTTTTTAGTCATTTCAGTTCAATAAGTTAGGTATAAGCCGAATAGATTAGATAACAAGTTATTTCTTCATCCATAATATATTTCACCGTCTCCGTCTGTCTGATAATCTTAGCAAATTAGTGTCTTATTATTATTTATTAGTTTTCTTCTCTGAGTATCTTTCGTTTAGCGTACAAATAATATTTGTTATCACCTAAATGTTCAAAGATATATTATTATAAGATAGGTGAATATTAATAAGGGCGGCACGAAGAGCATGTTACTTTGCTCCAAGCATTTTCTCCGCAACGACTATATACTGCCAGATAATTAGATAATATGACTTAATGCTATTTTATTTTCTTCATGCACGATTTATATTTTAGATTTTGTATCCTTAATATAATGCAAAAGCGTGAAAAGGAATAAAACTGGCGTATTGCTATCCAAATTAAGACGCACCAGCAAAGATGCGTCGCCTGAATAAAATTGCAGTGCCTACCTTGAATTTACGCAGAGCGTCTACGAATGATCGTAAGATGAGAGTAAACTCCAATAGTCGAAGAAATTTACGGCTGCTCGCATAGGTAGGGTTTAATGGGTAATTAATATGGGTCAACGAAGCGTTCATATCATTAGGATCGTTGAATCCATGAGGAAATTACGTGCAACAATCACTAAAGATTTATCGTGGGGAAGACATGTCCTGGAAATATGAGGCAAAGCCAGGAGAAAGAAGGACTTATTAAAACAGCACGAAGGAAATGTGACGAGAAGATATCAGAACGACGAACTTTTCACTAGTTCGGCCCAAACTATGCCACCAGTATATGGGATCCGAATGAATTAAGTTTGATTACAGAATTACACAGTGTGCAGCATACAGCAGATAGGTTTTTTTAAAAGGTGTTACGATGGTTTTAGTAGTGTATCAGAATCAATACAATAATAAGGCTGGGAATCAGATCGTAGGATAATCATTATTTGACCGTAGAATCCTTATCAGATCGTAGGTTAGTAAAGATTAAATCTTCTGCATAAATTTAAAACGAATACCATTGCTGAAGATGTTTAAAACACCTGCGTATTTTGCTAGTTTTTACCAGATTTATAAGATTTTATTATCGTACCGAAACATTTAACTTGGGATGGAAGAAGCTCGACGGACATCAAGCGAAGAATTGCACAAGCTAAGGAGGCATTTATGAAGAAGAGACAACTACTACGCTCCTAGAACCAACGGCTGCAAACAAGGAAGCACTTCATCAACATTTGTATGGAGCGTGAACTCTATGGATCTGAAACATGGTGCTGGAGGCGAATGTTGAAGATTAAATGGACAGATAGAGTGAGGAACGAAGAGGTGTACATAAGAGCAGATGAAGAAACCACAATATGGAAATACCTATGACAAAGAAGAACCAGATGGAATGGACATACCTTGAGGCACAATGAATTAGTAAGAAATATAATAGAAGGGAAGATTGAAGGGAAGGTCCCGCGAGGAAGACCAAGGGACAAATATATAGGGCAAATAGAGAAGGATGTGAAAGAGAAAACATACCACGCGAGGGAATTAACACTGAAGAGGGCAGAATGGAAGGCTGCAGTAAACCAATCCTAGGATTGAAATATTGAGGATGATGACCGAAACGTTCAAAACGTCATTTTTCCCGCGAGCTACAAGAGAATAAAATACTTAGGCATCATAGCAAAGGTAGGTGAAATATTGATGGAGTTGGCTGTAGTGCATGATGCTTGTATTAAAATTACTAACCCATAGACAGATACTAGATACAGATAAGTAGTGCTAACGGTGCTAGTATAATTTCGATAAATTTAAGTTAAACGTCAAAGCAGTGAACTCAATGTTCCTGACACTCGAAATTCCTCCCATATCCTCAACCTCATTGATTATACCATCGGGAAATCGGCAAATTATTAGATTTAAATCTCATGGTGATTATTTGACCGGCTGTTGAATAAGCCGTGATATTTTGAACATGTCTAATGACAAATCATTCCAAACCCGAATGTTTTCAGAAAAAAATGTTTTATGTGCCTTTTAAGTCATGTGTGCCTTTGAATTAAGCACCTAACTTTGCAGTATAATATTCCAGTATTAAACCAATTTGAGCAGGTTTCGTGGAGAATCCTTTGCCAAATTTGTATTTTCGTGACGCCTTCCACTTTACGACACATTCCCCTTCACTTTAACTTACATTCACCTAATTTCATCTAAAATGCATGTCTACTCCAGTCATGATCTGGAGACTATAAAAGTTCGTTCAAGATAAAAAATGTCCTATTGACATTAGGATTTAGGCCATCCCAATAGTGTCCAGCACCATTCTGCAGTCGCCTTGCAGAGGGATACATTCTGTTTGCTCTGTTATTCTCCTTCCTTAAACCCCTTTAGTAAGGGTGGCCCAAACAGAAGCCATAGTTAATCTTGTTCCGAGAATATATGGAATGCAGCAATCCGCCGAAATGAAGGTAATACCTTATTCCATGTAGACTTTCCCAATTAAAACTGGCTGAAATAAAAAAAATAACCACCCCCGATAAGGAACTCCACCCAAATAATGATATCAAAGTTGTTTTGACATTTTCAGCCTTAAAATAACATTATATTTAACTATAATGTTATTTTTAGCAGAAAAATAGTTATTATTATTGTCCTGTTAACGCATTGATGTTTCAGTATTCAGCATAGTAAAAAAAAATGAAAAACAATGAATGAATATAGTTTTTAACCCTTGTTTGCATTAAGACTAATGTGGTTACACCAGAAAACAATCAATCTTTTATCACTGTTCACAAATGAATAACCACAAAAAAACATAGCGACCCCAACAATAAATCGCATGTGATGAGAATCATTTATTTCACATTTGGCACTGCATCAATAACACAGTATTGGCAACGAATTGATTATAATCGATTACTCAGACCTCAGCAGTGGATGCATCCACAAACTGAACTCGCTCGATTAATCAATTGTGTTATCAAACAAATTTTGCCATCACACATAAATTAAAAATGTTATGAAGTCAATGCGTCACAAAAGGTGTGAAGCATTGGGTAACTGTAGATACCAGACGTTTTTCCTTAAACTGTGACTATCAATATACAAATAATTCAATAAGCAAAAAAGACATGAGATAATGAACAGCAAGGATGATGCTCTCAGGTTAGCTTACGGAGTATTCGACAGGTGAAGGATACTTATAGAATATAAATTAGAAGAATATAAACTAATTTACAGCCCTTTTCGCACTCAATGGCCGTCACATTAGGTGTTTTAGTAAAGTGGTATCGAGAACGTCGTTCTGACAGAAAAAGAGAAGTCAACTAGGATGAGGGAGAAACGAAATTGATATATTAATGAGATTCGAGAAGTAGAAAGTATTATGGCCTGAAAAGAGTGAAGCAGCGTTGGGAGTAATCAGCAAAAATCTCGCTAATCGGTGAAAAAACAAATCAACAATATCTACTGACTACCCTGCTAGCTACCTCGAGGGTATATGCCATAGAATGAAAAGTAATAATAATAGCTGAGAATCTTAAACAAGAAGAGGGAAAATATAACGTATAGATGCCTTACCGGAACGCAAAAAAACAGCCGGTTAGATGATTGAGTGATGATGATTAGTGTTGAAGACTAAAAGTCTCAAAGCAGAAGTAAATTCGTCTGGCATTAATTTCACAACTATCGATTCATGATCATTTTTAATGAACCTCAGTAACTACTGATATTACCACTTCGAAATATTGCATACCAAAATGATGATGCAAACGATGTTAATATTCATGCAAAAATCCATCAGTACATAGCTGTTTTAAACGACGCTCATAGCAGAGCATGTATCCAGAATCGGTTACCTCTTTGCTGGTGAGGAATTTAGTGTCACAATACTCATTTCTTTTCATCTAGATCACATGAATGTACATAAAACGCTCCATGAGCAGAGAATCATAAACACTATTTGAAAAGAAGCTGAAATGTTGAAGCATTTCCATCTTCTGGTGAAACTTTGATGGCATGCATAAAAGGCATTGAGATTGGCACCGATCCCTAAACAGATAAAGGCAATTGCCATCAAAGGTTTCCTTCCGTGCTTTTGCAACAACCTGAAGAGATGCCGGGAGCAGTACAAATCACCAAAGCAGTTCCGAAAGCACAAAAAAAGAAAAGGGGGAGATAAAACGCGTGCCTAACACCAGGCGATGATGGCCATGTTGCCGGGCGGACAGATGCACAAACACGTCCTTTGAGGCCATCGAATTGGAGGAGGAGAGAGAAAAACGGGCAAACAACATCGGCCATAAACAAACTCGGCGAGAAATTAGTTTCTCATCCCTGTAATCCGCTGCTTTGCCGAGAGCACGCGTCGGGGGCGGTTGGAAAGGAAGAGGGAGAGAGCTGAGCGAAAGGGAGGAAACTCCGTGTGATCGGCAGGGGAAATGAACGTTGGCAACGCGAAAGGTAGGGAAGGCACGGACAACAGAGAAATATTTACTCAAACATACGAGCACATCGATTGGCCATCGAAAAAAATTCCGCAAGAAAGAACAAGCGAGTTAATCAAACACCCAAGGGGGGAAGAGATATGAAGAGATGAATAAACGGCGGGGAAGGAAAGCGAGGGAAAAAAATCAGCGTGGAAATGAAACTGAGCAGGAAGGCCACTCCAAGCTGGAATATCGCCATATGGTAATTCATATTTTGTTTAAACTGATGTTTTTCAATATTAATTTCTGTTCGAAGCGTCAAGTTACAAGTCACTTGTGGAAGGAGATTACCTACTCATAATTATACTATAGACTTGTTACACGCAGCTGAAGGATTACGTACTTCAAATATAAAAAAAAACATGTAACTTGTGCCAGCAATTCACCTCATTTATTCTTCTATACCACGAGATCTACGATGGAATAACCTTTTACTGATGGTTTACACACTACACCTTATTTATCTACATTATTCACTACAGTGTACACACAAGGTAGAGCTATATTAACGCACGCTACTTCCTTGTAGATTAGGATTCGTAACGGGTTAGATATGTATTAAGCACCCCTGCGTATTAGACAAGGTTTTATCAGATAAACAAGAGTAGCGAGATAGATTGTCCTACGGATAGATTTAAAACGTCATTTTTCCCGCGTACCATAAGAGAACACAATAAGGCAGCTTAGCAAGGAACAGGCCATTAAAAATTGCTGGAGTAGTCCGTAGTGCATGAAGCATGTCTTAACATGACTAACCCATGCATGCTGTGGAAATGCAGATGAATATAGCTAGCAAAAACCTTTATACTAGTATTCACTTCGTTACTACGTAGACACTAACCAACTAGTTGGATGTGACTCTTATACCTTGCATGATTCCATATGGTAGTATAGAGCTATTGTAAAGAGCAAGGCTTAAAAGAGAAATAGAAGTTGCCGGTAAAATAATAGGGTAGTTTCCTATTATTTTTTTATTGTCTTGATCGAAAGTTTATAGCCTCTGGTGTACGTGTTTTAAGCCGTTCGATTTTTAAATGAAGTTAAGTATTTTTCCTCATTAATTAAAAAGTACAAAGCAACCTTGCACTTGGAAAGGTGGAAGCGGCCTACAGCATAGTGAGGAACCACTTCAAGGAATGGAGCGCAAGATGCAATGCCATAAGGGACAAGAATGGAGAAATTTTGATTGAAAACGAGGACAAAGTGAAGAGATGGAAAGAATATCTGAAGAGCTATACAATGGAAAAAATCTCAGCACAAAAGCTATTGAAGAGGAAAGCGAAGTGGAAATAGATGATATGGGGGCATCAATATTAAGATCGGAATTCGACGCTGCAGTAAGGGATCTTCGGATGAATAAGGCCTCAGGTATTGATGATGTCCCTGCAGAACTAATTAAAAATGCAGGAGAGAAGACATTTATTCATCTCTACAAAACCATCTGCGACATGTATTCAACAGGGGAAATTCCAAGGGACTTCGAGAAAAACATCATCATTCCTATTCCCAAGAAGAAGAGAGCGGAGAAATGCGAAAATTTTAGGACTATAAGCCTGACGACACATGCATCGAAGATACTGACCAGGGTCATCTACAGAAGAATAGAACGAAAAGCAGAGGAGTTCCTGGATGAAGATCAATTCGGATTCAGGAAAAGTCAGGGTACAAGGGAAGCAATATTGGCCCTTAGGCTACTTATAGAGAAGAGAATGGAGAAGAACAAACCGACGTTCATTGCATTTGTGGATTTAGAGAAGGCCTTTGACAACGTTGATTGGGATTCAATGCTTGGAATTCTGAAGGGAATTGGAGTGTCCTACAATGACCGAAGAATTATACACAGTCTGTACAAAAACCAAGTTACTGTGATTAAATCTGGACCCAGCTGTGAAGAGGCAAGAATAAGGAAAGGAGTGAGACAAGGCTGCGCACTGTCTCCCGTAATTTTCAATGTTTACATCGAGAGAGCCATCAATGAAGTCAAGGAGAAGTGTTCTGGAGTTAACATCCACGGAGAAACAATCAGTATGCTACGATTCGCTGATGACATAGCTCTCATAGCAGAGACAGAGAAGGAGCTGAATAAGATGCTAACAACCATGGAAAGGACTGTGGCCAGATATCAGCTGAAGATCAATAAGAAGAAGACTAAGATATTGGTGTGCAGCAAAAGAGAAGAGGCCAAAACCAACGTTAAACTAGGAAAACAGAAACTGGAAGAGGTGAGAGAGTTCTGTTACCTGGGAAGCAGAGTAACCAACGATGGACGAAGCAAGAAAGAAATAGTGAGTAGAATAGCCCAGGCAAAGAGGGCATTCTTTCAAAAGAAGAATCTACTTACAGCAGGAAATACAAGCATAGAAGTAAGGAAACAGTTCATCAGAACATACATCTGGAGCATTTTTCTTTACGGCAGTGAATCATGGACGATGATAGCAGCGGAGAAGAAAAGGGTAGAAGCATTTGAAATGTGGTGTTACAGAAGAATGCTGAAGATTAAATGGATCGACCGAGTAAGTAACGAGGAAGTGCTAAGAAGAGTAGGAGAAAAGAGAAGTCTGCTGACAACTCTAAAAAGAAGAAGGGAAAACTTAATCGGCCATATCGTGAGACACGACGGCCTGATGAAGACTATCGTCGAGGGAAAAGTGAACGGGAAGATCGGAAAAGGCAGGCCTCGTATGAGATATATGGAACAAGTTGTGAAGAGTGTAAAAGAGAAGAATTACGTCACAATGAAAAGGTTGGCCGATAGAAGAATCGAGTGGAAAGCTGCGTCAAACCAATCCTAGGATTGTTGACCAATGATGATGAATTAAAAAGTGAAAAAAATCAATAGCGCGAAAACGCGACGGCAAACTATTGCATGCCTGTTAATCCTACGTATGACGTCAAACTATTTCCTCTTCCTGCCACCAGGTGGTGCTGCGGACGCTTGCAAGTAGACGCTGCACTCCGTTAAAGCTTATTAACTAGTATCGGATGTGTATTTATTCCGTAAATTTATTATAATTAACCTTTAATTATTTATTTAATATTATTTATGCAGTTTATTCCTTTAAAAACAGTTAGTATTCCTTCTACAAGCATACCCCGTAGTTCGCCTATCGCCGCGCGACCTTCACGCCATGCTTCTCGGTAGCAGAAGACACCATGAGCAGGATGTCTTTGAGCGTATAAAACGACTAATAATACCATCTTTAACAGAGAAGACTTTTCGAGCGTTGATAGTTTTCACAGGCTATTAATAATCCATATTCACGAGAGCGAAATATAATGGTAAGTTCAGGAGACGAATTTTCCTATGCCTCGCAACGTTAAATACCTACCTGTTACGTCAGCAAGAAGGCAGCGCACCCCGCCTGTTCAGAGCCTTTTCAAATAGCCTTAAAATTAACATTTAATTCTCTAGTAAACTGGGATTTCTCAATACAAACTTTTTGCGTCAATTAAATACATTTATGGCAGGGCACAAATCGCAATTAATGAAGTCTGTTTTCTTTGATGAAGGAAACTACCCTATTCTCAAAAGCATAACGCGGTGGTATAGGCCCATTAATTTCCAGCAGATTTACGGGAGACAGGAAAGAAGCGGGTTTAACAAATAGGGGAAACAGCATTAACGTGTCAATATTGCTGCAAATTAAGTACAAAGTAGTATACCGGGAAAATATGAGGGTAGAAAGCAAACTAAAAAATAACTCAAGATGGTAAGACATTTATGCAGATATCCAAAAACGACTAAACTCAATGTTTTCTGTCTGATCACCTTCAAGGTACCTTTGATTTAATGTATCCCAGCACTCTTTCTTTGGCCACCAAAACAACATCCTAACCCAAAATAAAGCTAGACAATATTAACAGGTATGCAATTACCGGAATGGTGGACACCTTCGGGGTTGTTTCACGCATATACGTAGATATCGCCACTCGTCCCCAAGCACTGCGCACTCATACTGAAGAAGACAAATTGAAGATGACGAATGATATTCAAGAACGAAAGAAAATGTGACTAGAAATTTCTTTGGGAGAGGGGAAAATTAATTCCTTAAAACATTTCTCCCTTTTGCCAACTATACAGTCAAGAGGGAAACAGGAAGAATAAAATGAAAAAGTCACAATATTTAGGAATAAAATAAACGATGTGGCTAACATGCGAAAGCCAAGAAACATAAAAGCTATTTGTGGACCACATTTACCTTTAAGAAACTTGGAATGCGAGACTTTGGATTCTGGGTAACTTTGGATTTGACTACCAACGTGAGATAGACCAGCGTTCGCATAAATTTAACACGCAAAAAGGATTGCGTGCTAACAGTAAGGATCAATATTGATATTTGCTGGACTAGATGGATAACTGTAATAAATTACCGCGACAACATTCAAAACTTGGCTTTTCTTCTTAAACTTTAAGTTTCCAGTTGTAAATTCTCATTTAGAATCTAAGTGACCCATCCATTTTTTAGATATAGGTAGTAAATTAATTTTTGGCTACAAGCACATAACAGACAAATTTCGTGCTGAGTCGCTTGCTTCTTTAGTACGGATCTACGCGATTCCGGGCAAGTCACCGCGAGAGTGTGTGGCAGATATTTGATCATAAACTATACTTTTGACAGGTCATCTATTACTGAGGTGTGAAGCTAAATATCTTTAAGCTATAATATGGCTTTCTGGCCATATTCTTCTGGGCTTAAACACCACACCTTAAAAAATATAGCTCACAATAAGTGAACGTGGTATCGGAAGATAAAGCAAGGAAGTGAAAATTACGGTTCAACCATATGTGCGCGAATTTAAACTATACATTCTGATAAATAAAAGGAGATGAAAAAATTAGCGATAAATGCCACTTTTCTCTCGCTAGGACTCATTTTAGATCTCACCACCATCAATTAATTGCAAAGTATGAAGACCTGGGAAGTAAATTAAGAAAGCGTAGGTTTAAGCAACGCTGAAGCCGGTCGTTTCTTTGACAACTTTAAAAATGTTTTAAGAGCTCTCACGTATTCCACAGAACTCGATCAGGAAAACAAGTGTAGGGAGAGAGTGTCGTACTAATACATTTTCAATACATTTATCCTCGCATACAATACATCTACATCTATATAACACCCTGCAAGCCACCATAAAGGTGTGCGGCAGGGGGTGAATTCTCACCAAACATGCACTACATATCATGCATAAAAAGGATTGGTATTAATATACTAGTCTAAACTTCACTATTTAAAAAAGATAAAAATAGCAAAGTAAGCATGCAAAACCATGTTGTTATTTGGGTTACATTCAAGTCCTTATAACAACATGCAGCTACCTATGCTATACATTGATTCACTCGTATTGGACATATTTACTGCTATTCATATCCCTAATTGTACGAGGAAAAAAGGACATTTTGAATCTGTCAGTTTGGCATATAATTTATCTAATTTTGTAATTATGGTCCAGTCTACCATAGTGAGTTAGGGTGTGCAAAATATTTGTAACGTCATCACTAAATATATTATCTTTGAATTTATTTAGGATATTAAGTCTAAAATTCAACCTGCGATTTGACAGTGATTCCCATTTTAATTAATTTAATAGACAGGTTACGCTAATATAGTTATCTTACCGTCCCTTTACAAATCTTGCCGAAATTCGCTGCACACGTTCAATCAAGATCGTTATTTATACCGATTTCGTAGGGATCCCATACACTGGCAGCATATTCCAAATGAGGTCAAACAAGGGAAAAGTAGCTGATTTAAATACAGCACAGGCAACATGATGGTTGGATAGAGTCGCAGTGAGGCGTGTAGTGAATCTGAAAAACATTCTGCTCTATTAAGTCATAAATTCTCCGCTCATTTTATCTACATCCTTGCATGCCAAATGGCATTCCTAACCAATCATTTAATTGATATTGACCCAGCCCATTGATAAAGTTACGTTACTTCTTACATATTACACACTTAAGTTCACTTATTACGCCCTTAATTTCACATTTTTAATGCATACATTGTTTCGTAATGTATGAGAGAGAGGCCGCCAGGTGTCGTGGCCTACGAAAAACAAAAACACTCTCGATTCGATGGATCACTTTTCGATTCGGATTCGATGGGGAGCAGGGGTCCGAATCGATGAGTGCATAGAGTGAGTTTCTGACGAGCGGACGGGACGGCCGAAACAAGGACAGGAGGACGAGAGGACTAGTTCTGTGGCCTACGAGAAGGTAGGAGCGATACTGGGGCGTTCTCTCTCACTCAATCCATCAAAATACAGTCCACTATCATTTTGGGGGCAATAATTAATTGCTTCGTAAAGGCAATATATTGCCTAGGCATACACTACTACATTCTTCTTATTATGTAGTATAGTTATTTTTTGAGTAGTGCCTGTTTGAAAGGCACGTTGGATGACGATTCTCTCCATCCACACACCCTCTAAGAGGCTCGCTTGGTGATCTGTGGATGAAGACGTGGATGAACAAAGAGCGTATGCCTGAAAGAACGTCTCTGGGATCCTGAGGAGGCCGGCAGAGGAGAGGGAGGAGGCGAGAGCTTGAATCGGAAAGAGCGAAGTAAGGAAGGCAGGACGGAGATGGAGGCTAGAGGGTGGGACAGAGGAGGCGGGACAGCCCCGGGCCATTTCATTTTCTCCCGTGGCGGGGCAGCCAGCCAGCGAGGCACCACACCACCCTCCCCCTTCCTCCCCCCGCTGCACGCATCACTTGGGCAACCCCTCATCTCGAAGCGGGCTGTCCGCTACCAACGAGATATTCCTTTTATCTCTTTTTTCCTCCCTCCCGTCCGTCCGCGAGGCAAATAGAATACCTACTACAGACACGCAGGCGGGAGCGTGGAAGTTTGCCCATCGCACGCCTCCTCCCGTGCCCACTGCTGTTTCCTTGGGCTCCCATCTTAGACACGTCCATGACGACGAGCCAAAGACAATGGAGTGAATGATTTCTAGGCAAGCATTCACTAGAGGTAAGGAATCTCTCACAGATTGACACTCAATGGCATTACTAGATTCGAGTTACTCCTATAACTAAATACTTAAGTAACTGAAATGTGTGAGATGTGAGAATTCAGTATTAAATCGTGGAATGGTAAGCTTGTTTGGCTAAGCCTATGCAGAAAATTTCCCTCAAATTTAATTTTATCATTCAATTTTTTACACAACACTTATAAATCTTGTTTTTTGCATAATATCGGATATTAAAACAGCGTAGTAGCCCAGTGGGTAAAGAATAAGGATATTAATATGAAGTCTTGGGTTCCAATTCGGGATAGACCTTTGAAAGCGTCCGAATAAGCGTCCCAAGCTGAGTGATGTTCACAGCACTGGATATTTCTGGGGAACCAGAGGCGAGCGGAACAAAAAGGGAACACCTAGTAGGAGTAGGTGAGCTCACCCCTCACCACGGATTAATATACCACCACGGCCCCTCACCAACGACACCAACCTCAGGGAGAGCACTGGTAGGCTATAATCGATGGTCAGCAAGTTGACTTGGTGGAATTTAGACATAGCGAAAAAGAAAATACTTAGTTAATTCCACGGTTTATTTTGGAAGACTCTACCGGTTTCAACCTTTGCAGGTCATCATCCTGATGATGACCTGCAAAGGTTGAAACCGGTAGTTTTCCAAAATAAACCGTGGAATTTACTAAGTAGTTTCTTTTTCGCCACTGGTAGGCTTTTATAGCAGAAGCGAAAAAACACATACTCGCCTACTCTACCACGTAAAATCCAGGTCACAAACTGGAAATGAACCGAAAATCTCGACTGCAAAAAACAAGTACTTCTGGTAAGAGTGATCCAGAGCCCATGCAGATAAACTAAACAACTGTACCAGAAAATACACCGAAGATTGATTACATTTTTCACCATTTTAGTTCTCTTCTAAAGTGTTAGAGAAATACTAGTTTTCTGAGGTCCCAACAGATTATATGGATTTCCCACACGTTCATTGCCTGTTACCATTTGGTCCGATCAAATTCTATAATATTAAATATTCGAATTTAAGTTAGTAGTAGACGTAGAATTAGGTTTCAGCGTTCAGCAACTGCTTAAGTCACATGGCATCGTCTAACCTAACTTAGCCCTTAGCTTAATCCTAGGTATATTCAAAATTCTTTCTCAAGGTTGGATTGAACACTAAACTGTATACTGCTTGAAGTTACTTCCATTTATTCCTTCTCAATGTTATATATGTTGTGAGTTTTTTTCATGAAATTCAAAATTATTTTATTTACAACAATGAAAAAAATGCTTCAACCTCTGATAAAATAACGTGATATAATATCATTTAGGTGTTCTAGACTGGTGAAACAAAGCTCATTATCATCAAGGCATTTCAATACAATAAAAAAAATACGTTTAAGAAAACATGGAAGGAGATGTAGAATGAGTAAGTATATCCGACGCATAATATAGGTGTTTCCATAAACTTTGGATCATATCAATCAAAATTAATATGTTTTAAACTAATCTACAAGGAAAGCAGGGCACTTACGCTAGGTATTCATCACTAAAAAAATATCTAGCTCTTTTAAAGTCGAAGAAAATGTGTTGAGCGAGCGGCATAAAGAACATGAGCCTAGCGTCAAACAAAAGCGCATCACAGATCCTCTTACACCAGCTCTTACAACTTACAACCTTGACTGAAATGGCTCATGAGGAGATAAGAAGGCAAAGAAGAGCTCAGAAATCTTTCCTTAGGTCAAGGAACGAGAGGACGTACGCCCTTTCAGCTGGAGTCGACGCCAAAGCCTCACTCAACCGCTCGAGACACGAGCATGCAAGCGAGGCCGCTCCCTGCGCCTCATCACACACCCAGCGTCCGCTTTTCCTTTCTCCGCCTTCGTCCGGCCTCCAACCAGCCTCCAAGAGAGCGCAAGCGTGCATCATCTCGATGCTCCAAACCCCTCGGCTGATCCCGCTGCCTAGCGGGCCCAGCAGAGGGGAGGGAAAGCAACGGAGCCTTTCCCGAGGGAATGATTATCATGGCCCTCATTATCGACGAAAGAGAAGAGAGAGAGAGGTGAGATTTGTCCCGGGGGTTAAAAAAGAGTAGGAAGCAAAGACGAGAGTTGAAAGAGGGCGTTGCGTGAGGGACTTTAACATTGAGGACCCCGAGCGGAGATTTGATGAACGAATGCAGAGAAGGGGGAAGAAACACATGAAAAACGATACCGATGCGAGAAAAAAACTTGCGGTGGGGAAGTGGGCAGGGAAGATTTTTCATTTTCCTCCTCTCCCCTCCCCCTCATCTTCACATCATGGAGAGAGAGATTGAAACTCCCTCCCAGAACACCCTGCGTCTCCCCACAAACGAAGTCTCGGGCCAAATCTCAAAGAAAAACGATGGGAGCGCTCACTTATCGATCCGAAGGAAATTAAAAAAAAAGAAAAGAACTCCGGGACAAAAATTGCAGGCCCGGTCCGGAAATTTCCACGCCCGGGACACGACGCGGGGCACGGTGCGGGTGCAGAAAGTGATGCCTGTGAGCCCCTCCCCCTTCCGATTCGATTTATCGCGTCGTAATCAGATTGGTGGGGAAATTGGCTCATCTTATCGCTCCCGAGCACTTGCGCAGATCACAGGATTTCGAGTGCAACGGCGCACTCTCCAGACGGATTGCCCGCTCCGCATGCACACTAATGAACACGGCCTCGAGTCACAAAAGGGAATGAAGGAATCAATGCCGAGAAGGCACCCGTGACAAAGATACGGATCCGAGGTGACGCCAACATCGAGCCGCTTCCAGATTCGCCAATTAAGAGGCTGCGCCGAGCAGAGGGATACTTGGGAAATTTGATTAGAAGATGAAAGGGCACTTTCGCTCTTCGTTTATTAGACCCCATCCCAGAATATACTGCCAGCACATGTGGTCCAGATGAAGTACCCTCGAAGTGGGAAAGGGATGTTCGTAATAGGTGCTTTGACAGGTATAGTAGTAGGCCCGCATTGTGAGAATAATTAGATTGGGAGCTCTTTCATGTATGAGCTTGAATCAGAGATAAAATCTACATAAATATACGACGAATTACTATCCATGAATTTTAAAATTTTTTAAAACTCCCATCATAATATTACAGGGTAGATGGTGAAGATACGGATAATAAGCGGAGATGCCATTTTCTTGCGACTTAAGGAGACAATGATAGATTAATTTGATATTTCCAGTGCAACGTTGTACTACTTTCAACTTATTTCTGCATATCGCTTGAGCACAAATTCATTTCTTTCTTTCAAATCTACGAAATTGTTCTTACAGGAGTGACTCACGCAACGACTCTCCATATGCCGCCCTCAACAATCACCCCAAACAAGCACCTCACTGCAAAATCAACAAAACAGCAACTTATTCATAGTAATCGAAATCTACAGAAATGAATAGAGCTAAAAAATCTAGCGCCAATGCGTCAAGCGTTACACTGGGACCTTTTTACTCACGTATCTGTTCATTTGAACGAGTGAAAACCTTGCTAAGAGCAAACGTATAAAATAACTCAAGTCAATCACTAAATCGCATTTTAAAGTCAAAGTCATCAACACCAAAAACATTATAACGGAGAAGTGGTAAATTACGGTAACCAATCATTTCTTTTTTCCGGTTGCTCAGTCAGGGTGGTAGTTTTCTCAAGGTGATGATCCACAACCGAAGTATACCTAACGAAATATGGCAACTGTAACCCTCAAACTTTTATATAGGTAATGATATGAAGCACAGATTCGGCTTGAGCACTTATCCGCAACTCGGTCTGGGATGGCAATTTATTCGCCCACTGTATCAAAATCAATACAACTGTTTTCAAAGTAAGCGTCAACAATTAATTTATCAAACCAAAATCGCTTCCTATGCAGCAAAATATTTGGAAAACATGGCATATTGTAAAGCATATGTTAATATTTATTTACATGTCATTTAATGCTTAAAGGCACAATAAATTATAACCAAAAAAATTGAATCGGACACGTGATACTAAAGGCCAGGAGAACTCTCTCTGTAGAATGGCATTTTTAGCGATGAAATAATTTTATATTCACCGATGAAGCGCACTGTCTGGACGAGTTAGATTTTGCTAACGACTCCGCAGGCAAGTTTACAGCCTCAGCCGTCAAATAGGAAAGAGGAAGGATCAAAATTATTTTTGCTCCGAGGACAGATTGGGAGCTCGTGGAACATCAACATTACGGATGCCATTCCAAATGGATCGTTGAGTGAACACAATGCGGGAATGCAACTCAAGGAGACGTGACCGCCCGACGCCACATGAGTTATTGCATTTCCTTGCGAGAGCACTTTAAACATGTCTTCTGCATCCTTCAATGACAGGAACGCCAGACCGTATTCCAACCCAAGCCCTTTTGATATTCCCCTCAGCTGCGCCGTCCTTTTTTATGTGAAACTTATTTCTTCCTAGTTATCAAACCTTAACAAGAGACATCTTTTTTTTGTCCCAATGAAACACAATTTCTGGATGTTGAAAGAAACTCACTTCCATTTATAAATAATGCAGGAGACTGAGAAACGGAAACCATGAATCACTAATAAACCGGTTTATTTCAAATGATTGTTGAATGCTGGAAGCCTGTCCAAGGTAGAGAGAAATGTAAAGTACTCATTAGAAAACTGATTTTCTGAAAGATAATCTTAATGGGTGGGTGTATAGCATTAGAAATGGGCCATCTATTCAACTTCATTATACATTCACATTCTGATACTCTACATACCGGAACGAAACTTATATTAAGGGGGACCTAGGAGAACGGGTAGGTTATGGCACAGAATATTCCAGTCTCATTAAATGCTATATGGACATCGAGTTAAAAACAAATTTTTATTACAGGCTCGCATTAGAGAACTTACACCGTTTAAAGAATAGTTATGATGTCGTTAAGATTAAAAAATATCCGATAATGACCATTATTTCATATAAGACTGGAAAATGCCATAAAAAGTGAGAGCTTACAGATTGACTACCTTGAAATTTTCAATCACAAATTACGTGGCCATACTAATCGCGTATAGGTAGAGCAACAAAGTATCCTCGCCTACTACTTGGTTCATGTCGACATATAGTAATAAAATTCTTTGTATTAGTTGTTTGTATTACCTATTAGAAATTATTTCCCAAATAAGGAAGTCATTTCTCATTGGCACAGTGACCATAAAAGGACAAATACGTGAAATGCCAAAAAATGTTATGCCTGTCACGTGTTTGTCACGTTCCGTACCTGGATTACAGTAATAGCACTAATCTAAGAGTACTACAAAGTTTGAAATTAATCATGAAAAATGATGAATCATAGAAAATAAGGAGCTGAGACTCCTCAGGATCTAAGTTTAGAGGTTCAAATAATGAGCTCTGTCAGAGCCCTGGGAACTCTGATAGCAACGAAATGCTACTTGGACAGGAGACTAGACCATAATGAATTTACGCTACTCTTCAAATGCTTTAAATTAAAAATTTACTAGCACTTTGTTAAATAATTCTGGACTGGACCGAATGTAAATTTCATGTGCGCGGGTGGAGCTCAAAATTTCAATATTCATAAGAGGTATCGGTGGGGGGGTAATCCCTCTCTCCCTACGCATGTGATAATTAATGCTTGTTACACTGATTAGTAAAGGGAATCAAATGGTAAAAGGTATTTGTGAATACCGTACGAATAAATCAGCATAATCATCAGCGTACGGTACGTTTTGAGCATTTCCTGTCCAAACTACCCGAACCTATCTCCGCTACCTAACACCACTAATCCTCTAATCCCTATCATAACCCGCTAATACTTCACGTTGTATACTTTTATCTTCTAACTTCAATTAATGATGTTCAGAATCCCTCCTATTACTTTCTCACTCTGTTCTCCTTACACAATTCTCTTCTCAATTGCAACCTTCTAAGATCATGTTGCCTTTCAATACTTCATCCGACCATTTTTTCCACCCTCTTCGAATTTTCTCCAACCTCTCACAAACATCTTTTCTTCCTCATCATACCTAGCGCTCTCTCGTCTTACCTTCCTCTCCAGCCGACACATTTTTTTTCTCTATTATACTAAAATCGACATCTCATAAGCCTCCAAAATATGTTCGTCCTCCTTTCACAACGTTTCGTCAATATATAATGGCACATATTGCCGTACTTTCTGAATTCATGGTTTTCTACGGGTTTTAGTCGGTTTTAACACTTCCTGTCACACTCACTCGCGGTGGCTCGCAGGGCAGTACGTAGATGTAAATGTAATGACTATTACAACTTCTCTTTACACTAATATCGCCTGCCGGCTCCTCCCCTACGCTACTTTTCATTGTACGATGGCACCTCTTTCTAAACGTCTAGTTTACCCGATTCATGTGCTATATGCAGCTCTAGATAAAGTCGGTAACCTTAATTATTGGTAATGTAAAATGGTTTTCATCCCCAATTGAATTCTACATTTGCCATTGCACAATAGATATTTCACCCTCATCACAAATATCTTTTTTTACGGATCCTAAAAATTACAACAACATATATTATCTTGAGGATCTCTCTTAACCTAATTGACCCATGATTCCATCAGTCATCCAATCAAACCACTCAGTCTTCTTCCATTCACCGCAGTTAGAGATTTGACTCCCATCCATTCTCTTTATATCTCTAAATCAATACTGCACGCTTATTTCATTCTTACCAATCGCCAATAGGTATAATGATTCTTTCGAATAAATCTAATTTCAAAGGCACGACGCGGAAGTGGAATTAAGCGCGTCAAGGCGTTACGAAATTATTGAACTTCACCGGCCATGTGACGCAAGGGTTTCACGAGACATGTAAGTATTCCTCGAACTCCCTTGGCCATTAGATGAGGAAAAAATATTTTATCCGAGATGAGCACGCGATTGCTCACCAACTGAAAAACGCTTCTGAAAGATATGCCTGGATTTGATCCATAACTCAAAGGGAACAAAAAAACGGAAGAAGACGGAGCTGTTTAGAAAATATATGTAGACATATATGTGTCGACAATATATATAGATAATATGTGTGTACATATATGTATGTAAATTTCACCTCGATACGTCCCTTTCTATACATTTATTCCGAAAACTACACTTCCACATGGGGTTACCTTTTACTTTAACCACCGAGATTTACAGATAAAGTTTCATGACGCAATATTCGTTACAGAGGGGTATACCATATTACAATACAATATCATATAATTTCAAGCATACCTCAGGCCTTCATATGAGCCCAAATAAAATACCATATGATCCCAAATACATTACCACCAAGTATGACATAGAACCCCAAAAAAATATAACGAAAAAGTGAATGGAGAACTGTAAATATGAAAGTAATGCATTAAAAACAATTAAGTGATAAAGACAATGAAGGAATTGCGTTGTTTTCTACATTACCCACCGAGCGGAGGATGATGTCAAGATTTTGCATATAATGAGATGCATTACATTCGAAAACCGAAGACCAGACACCAGAGGAGAGGTATATGAGTGGATACAAGGCCTTATCAGGTTTTAAGAAGCATGAGAAAAAAATGTCCAAGAGTTCGGCAGCGAAAATAATTGAATGAAGCAAGGGAAGACACGGCCAAAGAATTTCTCGGAAGATACAAGCACAATCTTCCGTTTCCAAGATTACGAGAGTAACTGGAATTTTGCGGGAAAAAAATCCAGTCATGCCGTTCACCGCACGTAGAGAAGAACATGTCAGCTCACGGACGTAAGAGAGAGACCTTGGGTTGGTTTATATCAAGCAAGAGCGGAGCTACATGAAAACGAACGGGCAAACTTGGCAGCGACATGTAAGACAACAAATTCAGCTCATTGAATGGAATGATGCTCTAGTGCTCCGATTTGGGCCAAAGGAGGAAAAAATGCGGACCGCCCACACTTATGCAGGCCACAATATCTGATAGGGAATATATGACATGCATCAATCCCGAAGTGAAAAATGCGATTCTGAATTCGCAGTGCCCACCCAGCTGCCTCGAAGGCGTGAGGAAGGCGGCGAATCAACAATGTCTAAGAAAAGCACCAAGAGCTCGTAGTCAAAAGACACGTTGCCACAAAGAAAGGAAAACAGGTGGCTTTAATAATTCGAGGCCCTAATAACTTCAAGGCTTCCGACACCATGATGCCTTCATAAATAAATGAACCTTAGAATGAAAATGATGTAGCGCACACTAGCTCGGATTCATGTAACAAATAGAGGTGAAATTAATATGTTGGATTATTTATTTTTTTAATTTTAAGATTTAAGCATTTTTGAATAAAGTACGTTTAATGCATGGCTGCAGTATTTCTTACATGTTTCTTTGCATGCTGAATGAAAAGTAGACCTGATAATGTGTCCCACATGTGTTTCATATTTTTCCCTCCTTACATACGTAGTATAAATACACTTTTATGCATGTTTGATGATAACTCAACCCCTGCCACATAACCTAGAGGTGGCTTGCATGGTAGTTAGTAGATATAGACAGGTATAAAAACTGGCGTATCCAATCGTATTGTTACCGGCGTAGATTGGGTAAACCATTTCATTATGAAATAACATAAGGTAACATAGTCGTTCCTCATGGAATTCATTATTAAGAATAAGTGACCTTTAGTTATTTCATTAAAAATTGGGCTTATTTAGGCAGAAAAGGGGCACATGCAAATGAATACATCAATGCGATTATTCGTGTTGAACAACTAGAATATGAAATAATATTCTTAGAATCAGGCTTCAAGTGCCCCAACTGCAGAAATTATACCATGTCATCTGACCTAAATCTTAAGATAAATACGACATCCAAGGTGTGATTTGAATCCTTGGGCCATCAAATCAGGCACGTAGCCAGGGGGGGGGGTGCTTCTGGCGCTTCAGCCCCCCCCCCCTAAATTTTTTCCCAGTAATTTTGTTGCTCTGATTTTAACTGGGCATTATAATCAGGACTATATTGCGCATAATTCAAGAGTTAAGTATCTTAAAATGTGATCACTAGTTTGATGCATGTGTGTGTTTGATAACTGATCATTTAAATCTGATATCTATGTATGCCTTGGGTCAAATTAACCTCTTCATAAC
Organism: Platycnemis pennipes; assembly: GCA_933228895.1. Taxonomy (NCBI): domain Eukaryota; kingdom Metazoa; phylum Arthropoda; class Insecta; order Odonata; family Platycnemididae; genus Platycnemis; species Platycnemis pennipes. Next base: position 116,170,867 of record OW121854.1, on the reverse strand, counting down.
ACGGTAAGCAGTGAACTTGACCAGTGAGAAAATATATACATGAGCACTGTGAAAGTAAATGCCAAGCACTAAAAATTAAGGGAAGAGGGTAACTTGTCGGCACCGAACGGGCAAGGCTGTTTTGTTTCAAGTTACGCTACACTAGATTTAGCCCCTCCCCCCGAAGCAAATTTCTGGCTACGTGCCTGTTTCGAAGAATGACTGTTGATGTTCTCTGTTGAAATAATGGAATGCAATACATTGAGTAACTTTCCCTTTCCACACACCTTTATGGAGGCTATCAAGTTATTATGTAGATGTATAAAGGCCGGTACATTATCAGCCTCGCTATCACAATTGGCATAATCTATGCTCATGTCAATTAGTAAATGACGAATAAGCCCACAAATATCATCAGCGCAAAAATTAAATACCTTACATAAACAAGCTGAAAACATCGTCGTCTCACATGGCATATCCTCTTAAAGGATTTCAAGTAAGCTATCTTTAGGCTGATTTTAAATTTCACCGCGCCAGATGACCTTGCTTTAAACAAGAGCAATTTAAAATATGAATGGAAATTACTTCTTACTCACTTAAAAATCGTTTATCTCCATCTGTCATATAAGTTCTCCAACAATTCTGCATCATGTGTATCACAAATGCCACATGTATTAAAATAATAGCCAGACAGTCCTGATATTAGCGTTTTGTTTTTGATGTGTGTAAAATGTAGCGAGATTTTGTCTCTCAGCAACTCTCATTCGGTCGTCGGGCGGAGGGTAAATTCCCGCAACAGATGGTTTTAGCGGGAGAGAAACGCTTAGCCTGCCCAAAAGGGACCAGAACGATTATCTCGACGAGTTTCTCTTCATTAAACTATATCTTAATACGTGGCCACAGAATTGCTGTCGCCAGAAAAGGGAGCTCTTAAATGACGAGTTTGTTGATGCTATCTGTCGACAGAATAAATGGGATGATTCACAGTAATTGAATTAATTTTCATTAGTCGCAGGAAAAAAATCCAACGTGACGCTATGGAAGCAGGATCGACACGCTGGCGGAACCATTTCCCGAAACTGAATACAGATTGCCGGTTTCAAAACTGTTTAAGCTTTATGGTAAAAAAGTTAAACTACTAACCCATACAAAATATTATTTCTAAAAGTATCGCAAGGGATCCTTCTATCATCGGGGGACATCTCAATTACATCACGTCAGACAAAAACTGCTTTCACAAGAAAATTTTAAAGTACCTACACCTATCCAAGCGCGAATATGATTTCTCACTACAGCTTTATTTTTTATTCTAATGCTTCATTGAGTTTTGATCTTTGCAGTGTATTTTACATTGTCTTACCTCTCCGTATGTTGTGCCAAATATCAAACTACATGTAGCCTTGCCGAGAAAATTCAAATCTAAGACCTTTCTAACCGTATCTACATTAATTAGACTACCCTGAGTTTTCCTTAGATATGGGATCTTTCAGAAATTTCCTTATCGACCGACTCAGCTTGTCTATGACGCACAAACCGAAAACCGAGAAAGCTCGAGAAAAAATGGGCTACGAGCAGCCGAAAAGGCGAAAAGAGAATTATTCCATCCAGATGAAGCAGAGAAGCATGTGGTTTATTAGTTCCAGTCCCGGCCACTCGAGGGCAGCACCGCACGGGCCCAATTACGGGAAGCCTTGGCCGCCTTTAATCATAAGGGTCTCCCTCTTCCGGTTGGTCATAAAACTTCAGGAGTGTCTTTATGGCCAAGTGATCTTCTGGCTCCTTCCTCCCCACCCCCTCTCACACAAACGTCCTGCACGAAATAGACGGTAAATCGCCTGGACAGAAATGTCTCGTTCGCCAATAGCAAGCGAGATAGAGGGGCCCCCTTTAACCAACTCCTGTTTCTGCGCGGCCAGGGGTCCCTCCTCCTCCCATCTGACCACACGCAGGGCCCCCAGGACCCTCTTCAGAATTATCCCCGTGACGGGCGGCCCTCCCAGTTGGTGCGTTCGGGGGCATAAAATTCGGCGCGGCAACGTGGAGGGCAATGTGCAAGGGGGTCAGGCGGACGGCGGACACTTCGTGGGGAAGGAAAGGAAGTCTGGGGGGAAATTGCGAGGCGGAGGAGAAAGAAAGCGCGCATGCACTCTCAGTTCTTGGAATCACTCGCTCCCTTCGACTGAGGAGCGAAACGTCCTCCAGTCCGAGGCATGTGCGGGAAAATTGGAGATGATTGCCACGAGCACACTGCTGGAGGATCCCACGCCCCCACCCTCAGCATCACTTCGTGGTACTCAGCAGGAATGAGGGACGCTCCAACTCATAATGCCAGGAACTGATGGCACCCCACCCACAAAAATATTGAAAGCAAATTATGGCAATCCCTTGCTCAGTATTTTCCCTTCACGCAAAGATGAGAAGGGAAAATAATGAGCAAACAGCAACATGAAGGTGTGTGGTTCCGAAACTTAGATGTATGATTTAGCTCTGCCTCTCTCAGCTGCTAGTAGGTAAGACTGATGAAATTTGCGAGAGGAAATTCGTTCCTGGGACGGGAATTTCATCACGGAGCTTCGGATCGCCGACACAAAGCACATCTTCGTAATACCCTGCGTGCCACGGAAGGGGTGTGTGGCAGGGGGAGAAGAGCACCAAGCATGCACTACTTACATGCAAATTAAAGGCTACAGTGGTACTACTACATGGAAACATGCTAGGTATAATAGCATTACATAGATATAAATGCAGCTAGATGGTCCTTCTTCATAGTAACGAAGTGATTACTAGTTATAAAGGTTTTCTCTAACTATATTTATCTGCATGTCCATAGCATGCATGGGTTAGTAATGTTAAGACATGCACTACAGGATACTCCAGCAATTTTTTACGGACCTCTGACTTTGCTATGCTGCCTTATTGCATTCTCTTATAGTAAGCGGGAAAATTTACATTTTAAATCAATCAGTACGACAATCTATCTCCATACTCTTATTTATCTGATCAAGCCTAGCCTAATACATTTACATAATACTCTGCAAGCCACCATAAAGGTGTGTGGCAGGGGGTGGATTCTCACCAAACATTCACTACATATCATGCATAAAATAGGATTAGTATTAATATACTAGTCTAAACTTCACTATTTGCAAAAGATAAAAATAGCAAAGTAAGCATGCAAAAACATGCTCTTGGTTGGGTCGGGGTCGGTAGTTAGATGGCTGCTCCCTATCACCACTTTTAAAAATTGGTGTTACATCGGTACGACGTCTTCGGTCAGGGATTTATTAAATGCTATTTCAAGGTAGGGGGAAATTTCGGAAGCTAACTCTCTATATACGCGGGAGGGAATTTTATCAGGGCCAGGAGTTTTGTTGGGACTTATATCTTTAAGTAACTTTTCAATACCATTACAGGAAATTTCAATTGGTTGCATCAGCCGCTGAAAGAGGTCAGGTAACACGACAGTTGAATCTCCGGAAGGTGGGTTAAAGGTTTGGAAGAAGCAATTCAGCAAGTTAACTTTATCACGAGTGTTTGTGGCCATTTCACCCTTATCATTTTTAAGTGAATGGAAGGCAGACTTAGGGCCTTGCACTTCCCTTACGTACGACCAGAAGACTTGAAAAATCAGAGGGAAATACGCAGGGGTTCTTAATACATATCTAAAAATATGAATCCCATGATGTTGTATGTAACGCTCAATGTGGACGTTTACCATCAGGTACACGAATATAATATAGTTTCATCATTCCAGTCCTTCGTACTAGCATACGTAATTAAGGAATCACTAGCATACCTACTTACTAGCATAACCTAGCCATCTTAGCCACTAACTACGCATGTGTGCGACTCATATTGGCAGATTAGCATATTACCCACGATTTCTGGTCCCAAGAGGAACTTTTAGGAAGATCTATGTCCGCAAGGTCTCATTTCGCCAATGCGGTCCATTAACATGCGCCATTGTCCACATGGTCCATTATGTCCATTAGGTCCAAAACATGGTCCATTAACATGCGCCATTGGGCGTTGGACTTCAAAGACGTCACTGTCCGCGAGAGGCGATTCCTGGATAGCTCGCCATTGGCCAAGAAGACCAAAGGTACATACATGCGAGGTTCGATTTCCAGTCCAAAATGCTAACTTGGATTTTATTGCGACAGAAGAAGGTAAAATATGCTTTTGCCGTAGAATTAAGAGATATATTGCTCAAGTGAGTTTTAAAAACAAAAAAAAACAGTTAAAGGAAGTGACAAGAGATTCATTTAGCCATGATCCGGATTTCAACGTAAAATGCCATCTTCGGATATAATCGGAAAGGGCTAAAACATGTGTAGAGAAATTACTAAGTCGTTATTTTTTTATTTCTAAGATGAATCAATTACATAAAGTTACCCAAGGAACTATTAAAAAAGGAAGTGGCTTGGGGAAATCACAGTGATACTCCCAAGGAGGAGGCTTCCCTTCACTAGTAGGCAGCTGAAGGCTGCAATACAAGAGGCAGAGATAGGGAGAAGGGCATTTATTTTCCTCCATTATGTATGAAATGAATAGACGCGAGGAGTGCGCCAAGTTGAGTTGTAAATAAGTCTCAGGGAAGAGAAATCGATGGAGATAAAAATCAGAACTGGACCATCCCACCTATGTTGACCGATAGAAATGAAGTTGATAGTAATAAATCCATAATCTCCGCATCTCCCTCTACGAGCGAAGCTTCGCGGAAACATGAAGGCCTGTGGCAACTCAATTTCAAATTTGCGCATTTCCCTATTTCCAGGGAGCAAAAAAAATCTCGCACTCGGAGATGGGAGCCCGAGGGACGGATTTCAATTCCAACCCTGGCGCTTGCAATCGAATCTCGGAAAGTGACTGAGGGTTGATATCTGCCAGGAATACCGTCGAGGGCCTCAATTTCACTGAATTAAATCGCCTTGCGCAAATGAAACCCAAATGGAAGTGCCCAAGGCGAATCCTGAGCCGAGAAATAACATTATTATGTCCTAAAGAACCAAAAGGGGTAACGGGAATGGAGGCTGAGACACGGAAAACTAATGCCTATCCCAGCATCATGCGGGATAAAACACAGCTAATACGCAATGCATTTTCTCACTGCTGAGTCAATCCGTCGAGTGGAAACCACGTAAATATTTAATGGAGCGGAAAGAAGTGAATCCCATAAACCTATCCTTTTAAAGGCGAGGACTGGCATGGAGAGGAGAATTTCCAGATAAAACAAAAAATAATGCCAAAGAAAGGGAATCAAGTATATACTTCTACAACTTACTCAATCTCAAAGGTGTAAAAACGAAATATGTAGCAGGAGTTTTGATACTGATAAAAGGAAATTTACATAACAAACTGCTTCCACAGTGAAAACACACATTTCAATATAAATACGGCTAGTTTTTGGAGCCTAGCTAAACTTTATATATATGGCACTACAGATATATTTCTACCATTTCTACGACACTAGCAAGACACTATGAGCGGGCCAATGAAGAGAAATCACTTTCCAGATCCCATGATTTCAGAATTCAATTTCCCCACGATCCCCAATGCAAAATAAGGTCAACACTGTCCGAAAATTAAGTCTCTCTTCTTATGACTTCAGCCCAAATGTTTCTCATTGGTACATCATTTTCAAGGCTAAATATAACCATCTCCTTCCCCACGCCTTTACGATGGCTCACAGGGTAACAGGTACGCACAGTTTTTTTTTCAGTTAGCCACGGCATTCACGAATGGAAATTAGCCGTAAAGGGAAGCAGTGTTAAAGCTAGGGAAAAATTGCAAAAAGCAAAGGGAAGCGTTCTGACATGGTTACCACTTCATTGTTTCAACGGAGAATTTTATTATATTGTCGATCCAGATCTCAGATAATAGTTTTTAGGTCGCCATGGAACGTTTAGGTCTTCTTCAAATCAAATCATATACAAGTGATTAGAATAAAGAAATGAATATGAGGTAGTAAGGAAGTTTATGAAAATAAATTATACCAAACAGAATGCGAGACTGCATATACCCGAAGGAGAGCATTCTTTGCTAAATGAAGACAAGGACAGGCACATTCTGCATATGTTTACCAACCGTAATACTACCCCATAAAAAGCAGGAGAATGGAGACTAAAATTCTCATATTTTTCCAAAATATTTCATTTTGAGCTAAAAACGATGGATAAATATTTTATCAGTTAATCAAAAAGAGCAGCTTTTGCAAACTATTCTGCAGGCACCATGAGTTAAAAATCTTGTATTCTACAAACTAAGCCGATGCTTTTCCGAAAGTTACACGGAAAAAAACTCTGTATGGCCATCCCTTTTTGACAGTGTTTAAATTTTACATTCCTACCCACTATTTATTAGCACCATTTTGCCCTAATACCGCAAAGAGAACTTTAATAACATGGCTTGATATTATGCTTGCCGAGAGAATTTATGCAATAAAAATTTCATAATACTAATCAATAAAGGAATTCCAATATCAACTCCATCTATAACTTAATACACGCCACCTCATGCAAATACGCATGAAAATCAAATTCAAAGAAAGAAATTCATTACACTACGTGGTGATCATAGATATGATAATTAACAAGGCTGTTTCGAAACAATGAAACTCCTAATAAGAATGAGACAGAGGAATAAATATGAGCAGGACGACATTGAACAGTCATATCTATGAAGATATAACTACTAAAAGCATGAGATGCTTTAGAATTTTCAATACTGGATCTATAAAATCGAAGGACAACTGGCTCCTAGAGATCCGAGGTCAACTTCAACATTCATAATTTCGCTCACCCTCCACAGTTCCTGGACTATTATTCCCTTCACCCAAAACTCTGGCCCACATTCAATCCTTTGAATAATAAACGTTGATAAAAGTTACTTTGCATAACTATATGATACATCAGAAATTAAGAGCCCCTTATACGGGGCTTACAGTAGGAGCTTACAGTCAAGAGTCATAGGACGAGTCAAAACGGACGAGTAGGATATATGGGCGCAGAGCTCGTCAATCGGATGGAGGGGATGACGAATGAAAGCGTGTCAAGCTACACCTACATCTGTGTAGTACCGTGCAGACCACATAGAGAGCGTGTGAATAGCCATGAAAAATGCGCAACTTAAATAAATAAGGTGCAATGTCAATTTCAATAAAAGAAACGTGTTTGTTATGCATTTGCCAGGAAATAACAACCAAATTAATAGAACCCACGAAAGAATATGACTAGTATTAATTGGATAGGTATTCATAAAGATTAATTGCTTTTGTAAAAAGTAATTAATCTTTATTAATACATATCCAATTAACAATATAACATCCTAACAATCGGCGAGGAAATCATTAATATTAGGGCATGAAAGAGTCACACCTATTTTTTCCTGAACTATGGTGCATAATACGATATCTTGTCACTTAACTGAAGAATGGCAAATTAAATCTACCCACACGACAGACATCTCTAATCATGTTGTCGTGATTTGTATAATTCATTCTAGATCATAAATTCACAGCTAGCATTCAGGGTAATGCCATATTCCTTAATGGAAAAAAGCGCTGACTTTCATTTGCTCCAAGTAGAAAAAACTGCTATTTATAAGTAAGTGAATTTCTACAGCATCAAAAGGAGAGAAAGCAAAATTTCAAACAAAAAACTAAACTGGTTATCATCATGACCTTAGATTCTTTTCTTAGTTTAAATCAATGATATATATTTATATAATTTCTGTGAGACCGAAGAAATGAAAAATAATACTCAGCCGACAGAGAAAAAGTTAGGGAAAGAATCAATTTACGCGATGTAATAATTTCCTAAAGCGTAATAAAAATCTTTTTTGCTAATGCTGCAAGTGAAAGAGTAGATTAGCAATGGCAAGATTGAAGTGAATGGGCCATTCAAGAACAATCACCCCAAAAAGTAACGCATACTTTGGAATTTAACGATGACGACGAGTGGTATAAATGGTAAACATCCCCTAATGCTGTGAGCTAGATATTTAATTCCATCTAAGATTATCCTTACTGGGTGGAATCTATTATCCATAGATCTTCAACAACACAATTTTCTTTACAATGATCTCACCAAAGTTTAATTTTATGTACTGTATAAAAAATAGCTGTCTGAATGCAAAAGATATGTTGAAGATTAAATAGGTCGACCGAGTAAGTAATAAGGAAGTCCTAAGTAGAGTGGAAGAAAAGAGAAGTCTTCAGAGTACCCTACGATCAGATACCACAGATACTGTAATTCAGATTCCATCAGGTCTGAGGAAGGTTATTCTTCTGCCATAATTATACAAGATAGAAAACTTAAATTACTATTAAGCCATCGACTCTTTAAAACTTGCATCAAATGTAATTTACTGAACCTAAAAGGTATGCAGCTCAACATAAAATCATTGGTTTAGGAAGTAGTTCAAACTGCTATTTTGAGAGTGTAAATTCAGAAGTAGCTGAAGATAGCTGATAGCAACTTTTCATGATTAGCTTTAGAGCAGATGCTACATTTTTTTTCAATTTGCAGTATATGCATTCTTTGAGCAAGCAGCTAAAGAGTAGCTAGCTACAATTTTTTCTGTTGCTGACCCGCCCCTGATTCATCTACGACTACAGAAAACGCTGCAAGGCACCGCAAGGGTGTGATACAGGAGTGGAAGCAACACTTAACTAATGAATATCAAGAATTGAACGCTTATTTAAGATACTATTACTACGTATTAGGGTCATTGCATTACATTATTGTTAAATACTATGAAAAATCAAATTCGTTTAATGTAGAAATAAATAATTTGTCTGGAGTAGTTTGGTCGTTCATCTATCCATTCCTACATAAAAATATAGTGGTCGATAACATGCTTCATTATAAGAAATTCATTTAAGGAATAAAGCATCTTCATATGCAATAATTCTACCCAAAAAATTTATCACCCTCTGGGATAGATACTATTCATATAAAAATATATATACTGATGATAAAATATGCATTTAATAAGTGACGCACATCCTTAAAGTTGATTACTTAGTTATTTGAATGATTCATCAGAGTGCATAGTGCTTTGGTACCATTCAAGAAATGTGCATTAAGCTCAGAATTTTACTGAGATCGAGATAAGGTTACAGTATAACCCGATATCGGCCTAAGTTTTCTCTCAACGACATAAGAAGGCCGTCACGGAATAACGTGCCATCCGACGGATGGATTATATACCGAACTTGTAGTCCTCTCTTCACACAATTCAAGTCAAGAGACCAGATTTCAAATGAAAAATTCCTTCCGAGCCTGTCTGGCGTTATAAGGTAGGCAACGCGCCGGCCAGTGAACCCAAAACGCGGGTTCGTATACCGCTTTGGGCGTGGATGTTGGGTTTACTTTAGGATAACGTTATGCTGTTGTATAACGTTATCAGTTAGAGCACCCTAATGAAACTTCACCGACTGTCGTGATTCAAACCTGAAACCTTAGGATGCCATCACCTTAATCGCCATACAATCACTATCCTGCCATTCCTACGATATTATCTTTCGGGGAAAAAATCAAAGTGGAAAAATCTGAAGGCAGTACGCCTAAAAAACGGAAAAGGTAACAATGCCCTCTGGCATATTCTCGGAAAAGAGGAAATTGAAGAAGGGCAATATAAATTGGAAGATAATAAGGCGCGGTTTCTTGGGAAGCTTATCAGAATGAAAGCGAGCAAAGCAAAATTTTGATGGCTCCTTTTCCGCTGAAAATAACCGCCCAAGTTCTACCTCTTCGTATGGCAGAGAGAGCCTTTTCCTTTCACCCTTCAGTCAAGGTTTGATATAATACGGCTAGTACCCATCTGAAGCCAGGCTCTTTGAGGCGACCGACAATGGACGTGAAATACGAAGCAAAAAAAAGGAGCTAAGTGCAATAAATTAAATGCCTAATGGAAGCAAAAGCTATTATGAACGACCAATTACTGCATCGACATTAAGAAAAAGAGGAAATTGAGTTTGAACGGGCAGATAAAAAATATGTCTCTCGATGAAAACGTTACAGGTACCTGATCAGAAGTATTATTTTACATATAAAATCTTTTGTGGGATCACGTGTAGAAAAAAATTTAAATATCCCCTTTGAAATTCTGAATTATAAAAAAATTAGCCACTTTTAGCGCACGTCTCATTCCTATATAACTTAATCTACGTAACATAGATAAATATCCTTCTATAGTCAAATTATATAAAACTTCAAGTCCTTTTAATTCGTGCATGAGATAAACCTGTTCTTTTCTCGTAATAAGGAAAAAGTTGCACAGGGACAATAGATTTACTGCAATAAAAGAATAGTATAATCTGTATGGAAGGAGAATCAAGCACGACAGGATTATGCAATGAATCAAAGCCCAGTAGAATACTGCGTTGAATACTCTCGCCCATGAAGGGGAATGCTATGCTGAACATTAGCAAACATATATAAATATTCTTATTCGACGAAGAACCAAAAATTGTGAACGAAGGTTGGAAATCTATAAAAAAATGTATCTACGCTCACCAACACTATGGACAAAATTACCGACATTGATTATCGATCATCAAAATTATAAGTTCCGTTGCTGCGACAGAATGATAAAATATTACTGAAATTACCTCCTCAAAACGCTTCAATTTCTCATCAATTAACTTTTATAACGTTTATTCTAGCAGTCATAATTAGGTTGTTACTTAAAAGATCCCTCGACTACTGAGGAATCAATACGTCCCTATAAGATACTTAGACCACATTTCGGTGGCGATTACACCACATGATGTTAGCCCAGTTCAAAGTTTGAGGCTTAACTTTGTGGAACCACTTGATTGGAAATGAAAATCCACTTTGTACGTTCCACACAAAGGTTTTATTGGTTTCAACCATGGTTTTGACAATATATGTCGTTATCAAGATAATAATATAGATTGATAATGACATATATTGTCGAAACCATGGTTGAAACCAATAAAACCTTTGTGTGGAACGTACAAAGTGGATTTTCATTTCCACATGATGTTAGGTTGAAAATGTTTGATGGCACAAAAAATAGGTTTCAAAATGGATTGGCTTTCAATTCATATATTTAGAGAACATTCCTGAAATCAATTCAGCTTTTTCTCTTTTATGAGGCTTTTACTGAGTCTGAAGTACGTTAATTAAACTAAGGGAGAACGTTCTCATTTTTGGCATCAATGATTACATTTTTAAGAGACAATTTGGAGATTTTTTTCATTATTGCCGTCATCACCTTTCCATGATCTGGATATTTCAAATATTAGCAATCACACTGGAGTTGACGAGGACGATGCGTTAAGTCTAAGCATTCCCTAAAGTGGGTGAAATTAACAAAATCAGAATGTGAAACAGATTCTTTCCCCGGTTTTTCTTGAGTATTCCAGACCTCTGGTACCTATAATGTGGTACCGACTGAATTCTATACGGAGGCTTTCCAAGTGCCATGCCATAGGATTTGGATGAAAGACCATTAGGCCAATTCCAGATCGTCCTATTTTATAGTCTTTACTCAACTTTACTCAAAACACAATGTTAATTTAATTTTTCCACAAATTTCCGCGTAAAAAAATAAAACAAAAAATGATTCGGTACATGTATTATTAATGGCGCTAAAAAAAGGTTCTGTGTGGTACATTGAACAAATTCCCAAACTTTGACTTCCAGCTAGATAATGAAACAACACTAAGATCTTTAACATGGATAATTTTGATACGACCGGTAACAACCAGTTAAGCACTACAATGCCATATTCAAGTCCCTGTAGCGTCACCTTGCATACTGTCCGTTCAGACCTTCGAAAAATATCGCAAGAGGAAAAACGAAGTTTTATTTCCTTAACTATTACCAAATCTGGTACGCCTAGACTATTTATTTATTTACAGATTTTTCATGTAACATTCACACCATAAACATGCATTATATAATTTTGGTAAAACTTGAACGACCTGTACTGTTAATACGTTTGCAGAAAAAGCGTAGATGTATGTTCATGTTATTTTTTGCTTTATATGGTTAGTAGTTGAATTTCATTGAGTAAATTTTCTTTTCCGCGGAACGAATCCAGGAGCGTAAACACCGATGCAACGACGGAGAGAGCACCAAGCAAGCTGGATGTGATGGAGTAGCGGCCCTTGCCCCCAGAAGTCGCTGCATCCAAGTGTTTTTATAGTCCCTCAGGAGGCGAGAGGAATGAGGGAGAGGAGGAGAGCATATCCGTCCTGAAAAGAGGGGAGATTGGGAGGGGGACTCGTGTTAGCAAGCAGGGAAAAAGGAAAGAGAATTTCAAAAGTCACAGTCGAACGGAAAGGGCATTTAAAATCCTTCGAGTCCTCCTCATGAATAAAAAAAAAGCCGAAGACTATTCCACCGAATAACGAGAGAATAAATTTTAGCTCGGAGGGTGAGGCAGAGGAGACAAGACCGGTTTAACAAGACGGTGACAAAGCGGCACCCACGCGCTGGACGGTGTGGGGTGGGCCCAATTATTGCAAGTGGAGAAAAATGTTCCGTGGTGGGGGAGGGAGGGGAAGAAGGAACGCTCTGCAGTCCAAAGCCGAGCTCGCTGGGATGAAAACATTCTTTTTTATGTTTATTTCCCCCGTCAGTTTTCATTTTAATGCCCTGAGTTTCATTTTGGCATCGGGACAACTTGCTTCCTTATTCAGTTTGACCTACTCCTGAAAAGCGGCTTCGTTCATTCGCGGACGTGAAACAGAGCGTCCCATTCTTCCTGCCTCCCTCCCCAGCAAATAACGACGACGCCCCCGTCCACCTGGCGCGGATGCAATCAATGCGACACCGAAGAGAACCAAAGAGACCAAAAAGAAACAGGGACCCAGAGTTTCGAGCATGAAAATGATTCTCAGCGTTGAAGGCCTCTGACCACAGCCTACCACGATTCATACGAGCAGGGCGAGGAATATATGACGGGAATAACACCGAAGAAAGGAGTTCTCAGTCATGCTCCGGAATGCTATTGGGTTTTAGATGAAAACTTTTCAAACTTGTATAAGGGCGTTTTATATCGCGCGATCTAAAATGAACTGCAATTAAAATTTTGCACTTTTGATTTCAGATCCTTTCGGAGGAAAAACCGTAGTTTTAAAATTAACGGTGAAAATTATACTTATTTCGCACACCACTGAAGATGATTTGTTGGAGTAACTACAATATAAAACTCAGTGACTTGAATGTTAAATTAGAAAATCCGTACAATAATAGTGAAATTCTGCAATGTAAATAGCCTGTAATAGAGATAGTAGCGGCCAAACAGTTAAGGGCTAAAGAGAAAAACTTTGCAACAATAGTCTGCTAGTTTTTGCCCTACTATTCTTGATAGGGTATAAAATGGCTTCTGACATCAGTAAGGAAGAAGGTCCCATTTTTCACAGATGTACTAAGATGAAAGAATCAAATGAAGGTGTCTTGGGTCATATAAATAAAAATGGGCGAAAACCATAAGCTTTTTGCTCATTCAAATGAGGTATACGGTTCGTCCGCTAAGTTTGTTTCCTGCTGACCTGTGTCAAAATAAGGGTTTCAAATAACTATTCGCATGAGTAGCACTTCAGCAAAAGTTAAATGATAGAAAACAGAATAATAAAACAGGAGAATAATCAAAGGTTACTGGAAAGGTTCTAGTACACAGCCTGCTGACTCCGCCTCTGAATCACAGACCACGTACTAGCTGGCGATTGGTACGAGACGGATGGCGAATGGTACGTCACTAGCCGGTAGCATCATGTGCTATTACGCTTCATAGAAGATGACTCAATTGACTGGATGGTAACTAGCATCAGTAATTAGTTTATTTCTAGTCGCTGCGAGTGAGAACGGTCTTAGTCTTGCCATTTGACTCGATTAAGTGGGGAATTTTCGATATCAGTAAGTTCTGATCATTAATATCAAGATTCTTCCGACACTCATACCCAGCCAACTTCGGAATTATCACGGGTTTGAACCCGTGACCTTAAGCGAAGTAACCCGAACGAGAGTGCGATGCCTCCTAAATGAAAGTTTCTCAACCACGCAGGACATAAGAAATGCATGTGAAACTAGCATATGCAAGATTTAATTATGAAAATCAAGGAGAGTAAATACTGATTGCCAATTAAAACCGAATTTAACCATTGCTATTTGATTAGAAATTCAGAGTGAACTAGAATACAACTAATTTGGAACGTAGGTTTTGGCAGCGAAATGTATCGTCGTCAGAGGTTTTCGGGTGCAGCTGCGTATAACGCGTAATACGCAGCTGCACCCGAAAACCTCTGACGACGATAGAATACAACTAACTACTAGCTACACCAGCCGCCAACACATGGATATGTGAAGAAGTCTTCACATGACAGCTGAGATTCTTAAACAAAATAACTTTTAAAAAAAACTTATAGAGCCTTTAGTACCTAAAAACTGGTCAGGGAGTTGCGTCAACCGAAACAAAATGTAAAAATAAGTACAATAGTGTATTGCAAAACTGTTTCTGCAACTGGTTAACAGATTGGTACGTCACTAATGTGCTGTGAGATTTGCACTAATTCCTGACACACATCCCGCGGGGTTTCAGGCGCTTTTGGCACGGTGAAGTAAAAATTGACTGGGGTCGATGTTCCGTTACTCCCCTCAGAGTGCATTTTTTATTCCTATTCCAACGTGTCTTTCGCCCTCTTTCTACAACGCATCAGCAATTTTAGACGTGAATTACTTTATGGATGGACGCTTCAAGGAGGACGCAGCTTCGGTCACCCACGGCTCCGAACGCAATGCGAGTTTCCAGTTATTCTACCCCAACCAATCCCAAACCACAACTTGCAAGACGAGGGTGGCAGGAAGCGATCAGGGAATATTGAGCGCTTTCATGCTCGGAGAATTTTCCTTCTCAGGGCAGCCACCAATGCCTCACTGCCACCTGCGCCTACTCCTCTCGTTTTATTCTCTCTCTCTTTCCTTCTTCAATCATATATCTTCCGCAGCCGAATGAAAAAGAGACCAAAACGAACAGGAGGCTGAGAATACATTTTTTGCTCTCCGAATGGTGTGGCAGGGAGTGAGAAATGAAATGTATAATGCAGACTTCTAGCGGTACCCAGATAATGTCAATGCTTTGGCACCAAACATCAACTCGTACCGCTTATGTATTGCTCTAAATACCACGTTTAGTACGTTTATAGTATTCTTTACAATGTTGCCCCGAAGAAATACATATCGAAGTTTTTATTTCAAGGACATAAAATAAGAGAGAAATCGCAGAGGGGAAGGTTGCTGCTTCCCCGCATCATAAGCCGGCTACCACCAACAACAAAAATGTATTTATATAAGTATTTTAAATAATATTCTTATGTTATTCAATGAAACATCCTAAATGAAATACGAAACCACATTGTAATTAGCAAAATGTATAAAATAAAGTCATGTTTTTTATTAATAATGGTTGTTTCTTTTGTAGTATTTGAACGATAAATGGTCACCAATTTAATTTAATTAATAAACATCATTTAATTACGTGTAACAAAACTTTTTTTCGATTACGCCCACAGAATTTAAGCCATGGTGATCAATCGTTTTTTAGTATTAATCTTAGAAGCAATTAAAAACAAGACTATAACATCTTTCCAAAACGTTTACAGTGAGTTTAATTTTTATTCTTGTAATATTCACCAGCAGGATATTATTGTGCAAGATATACTAATAAAAACCATTGTCCAGGGAGAGGAGGCGGGTTATTCTGATTAAAGAGAAAACGGCTGAACAAATTAAGTTCTTTACGACGTCATTTTTTTCGGTTATAATCCCATACAGCTGAAAATATCCCCGAATGTTAATTTTCGAACAAGATAATGTGTAAAGTGAAAAAAAATTAAACAAGCTCATAAGCACCATGTTAATGTTTCAATTCACCCAGTCAAGCTTTAGCCGCTTAAACACAGAATATTATATTTTTCTAATGTATCAGTAACAAACAAAAAGGTATTTCCCGTAATGATAAACTCCGCAGTGTGAGGCGTGACCCCGTGGAATTTGCTTGACATTACACATGGAGGGTCGGATGCCTCACCTCTCGGATGTCGGATACCATCCTCCTCTCACCGAACACACCTCTCTCACCTCAAATGTTTGCACCTATACACCCTTTGACTTCTGTCGAATTGTACCTTATTATGACGGGCCCAGACGAAACCAAAGTCGAATTATAATAAATTGCATGCGGAAATACGAAGTCATTCTTTTCATCTACGAATTCCCGAAATAATCATCTAGAATGAATACCTATGAATTTCGAAATTTTCTTGGATTACTTTGAGTTTGACTACAGTATTGTATCTTGATATTTTTAGGGAAATTTTGCTAGACCAGATCTTCAGCAAAATTTGATAGGACCGAGTTTGACCCCGAAAATATTTTTGGTCTAAAAATGGAACCAAGGGAGTCAATGGGAACTTCAGAGTATAGTATTTTATTTTACAAATAAAATATGGTAACAACATTTAAAAAGATGATACTTTAACTACATTGCGCAAGAAATTTTGGGTGTTAACTTTCCATCGTCCGATTCTGACTTCCTGGTCCATAAATTACGATCATCGAGATAAAACAAAATATTTTGGCGTTTTTATCGCTCCTATGAAGATAAGACTATGGTTACAGCCGTTTTTGTGTTGTATAATTAAGAAAAAGGATGGCACATTGCACAGTCGAAGAAGTGAGCAATTAGTGGAATTAAAACAACGTGATTTTACGCGTTACGAGAGTTAATTTGCTGGCACGTATGATTTATTAATGAATGGCCTACAGAATGATTACAATCCGATACATAATTGAATGAAATAACAATCCCAACTCAATCTAAGAACCGCCACGGCAAAAGTGATCAAGTACTTGAATAACATTTAGTTAGTCTAATAACAATGAAATAATCAACACAAAACCTCTATATTAATACCTATATAAAATCTCTACTAATTAGATTTGCCTGAGTGGATATTTTGCTAGTCATTTTTGAGGTTTTTCAACTAGTTGATGATAAAAATCGGCCATCAACCAATGCAAAATTTTCTGCCAAGCTAGAACTGCAATATTTGGGAATTTGGGAAGAATGAAAGGACAAAGGGCAATTGCGAAGAAAGACCATGGGAGCAGCAGTTGAAGTGAAGAGAGGAGAAAGGAAGAGGATAAAGAGGATGGAAAGAGAGAGCGCGGCCATGATTGCGTGAGGAGCTGAAACGCGGAAGTGTTCGAGAGAAGAGGAAGAAAGAAGGAGATAACACGACTCAGGGCGGAAAAGAAAATAAAAACCCAAACCAAAACACGGAGGTGAAGGGGAGGACGGAGCGGGGCAAAGGACAAAAGGAAATCTGTTTTGGACGCTCACGGAATACAAAAGAGCCAAAGGGGCTCCAAACGGCCCCTCCTTTGGTGCGAGTCCGCGTGGTGCGTGTGTGGGGATGCATGCGGGGCAGGGTGGGAGAGAGAAGCGATGGTGCGGGGGACGGTGTACGATGCACGATGGGCGAGGGAGCGAAAATCGAGTTGGAGATGATGGGGGGGAGAGGAAAAGACAACACAAGTGCCGCGAGACGAGAGAGAAAAATATGGACCAGAAAAAATGGAAACTATGTTGCTATTATAACATGATTCGAGTGCTGAATCACGAAGATAAAATATCAAACTTAGAATTAAGTTCAATACAACTATTCTATTTGCTGCCAGTGTATGGGATCCCTACGAAATCGGTCTAAATAACGAACTTGAACGTGTGCAGCGAAGATCGGCAAGATTTGTAAAGGGACGGTATGATAACCTTATTAGCGTAACCAGTCTATTAAATGAATTAAACTGGGAATCATTGTCAGATCGCAGGTTGAAATTAAGACAATCTCTTAAACAAATTCCAAGACCATATTTTCAGTGATGATGTTAAAAATATTTTGCGGACCCCAACTTACCATGGTAGACTGGACCATAATCACAAAATTAGAGAAATAGATTGCCGAAATGACAGATTCAAATTGTCCTTTTTTCCTCGTACTATTAGGGATATGAATAACGGTAAATATATCCAGTACGAGTGTAGCAATGGATAACATTGGTAGCTGCATGTTGGTATAAGGACCTATAGCTAACCAAACTAACGGCATGTTTTTGCATGTATGTTTTGCTATTTTTATCTTGTTTTAAATAGCGTAGTTTTGAACAGTACCTATACAAGTACTAATCCTTTTTTTATGCTTGATATGTAGTGCATGTTTGGTGAGAGTTCACCCCCTGCCACACACCTTTATGGTGGCTTGCAGGGTATTATGTACATGTAGATGTAGAATATTCTCTCTCTTCTTTCGGCGTTAACTAAAATCTAACCCGCGTCATACTAAATTATACTATATCATTGCTTTTTGGAGCAGGAAACTATAGACCGCGAAAATGAGACCATCGAAAAATGTCTGTGACCCCTGTGAATACTTATTTACACGCCTTGTTTTCGTAAAAAGAGTATGTTTCTAGTTCTGCTTTCCGCTGGATATGAGCTTGTGTAAGTTACAAATTGTATGAAGACAAGATTATTGAGGAAACAATTCCTTAAGATCAAGGAAATGCTCAATTTAGATAGCTGTTTAAAAGAGCTACGAAAATAGAGCATTGTGTATTCAAGATGGTTCTTTGGAAATAACTATCTTAAATAAACGTTGGAAAATCATGCGTTGGACTGGAATGGAAAAACGGGGAGGAAAATAAATAACGGGAAGAGGGGAAAAGGATTACCTGGGATGGAATTGGAAAACGAGAGAAAAGACCATTTGAATACGGAACAGAAACAGAACGTTATCACGGAGAGTTGCCCCAGGAAAAGCAGAGAGAGATTCGAAATGAAAGTAAATAACCGAAATGCATTAAATAAAGTTACAGAGCAATAAATTTAGACCATTCCCTTTCAACCCTAGCGTTCCTAAAACCTTACAGGGATAAAAGCGATAATGTGGGTAAGATTGGTGGCTTGGGTGGCTTGAGAAGTGATACAGACAAAAAAGAACGGGAAAGAGAAGGCATTTGGGGTGGATTCGGAAGAGGACGCAGAATATAAAATGCAGACAGGTAGAGGAAGGAATGAAGTGGTATTGAAGGGAGTAATGGAGAAGGGAATGCTGGTTTAAGTCACTAACAAAAGGAGAAATACATGCATTGGCCACATACTCAGGAGGAAGAGTTCGTTGACAGATGTGATAGAGAGAATAGTGGAGAGCGGAAAAAGAGGGGTGAAAATGACAGCTAGCTTGAGGAATGGAGAAGAAGATATGTGGCAAAGAAGAGAAAGGATGAGGAACAGAGGGAGATATGAAAGGCATCTAGGACCTGCACCGGCAGATCACTCATATTATTCAGATAAACAATATTAAGGAGATTGACTGTCGTGCCGATAGATTGAAAATGTCAATTTTCCCGCATACTATAAGAGACCACAACAGTCAGCAAACCAAAGGGTTAGGTGGGTAAAAAACGGTTGAAGTAGCCTGTAGTGCAGGAAGCATATTTTAATATTACTAATCTATGCATGCTAGGGGAATACAGATAAATATATTTAGTGAAAATCTTTATAACAAGCAATCACTTCGTATATTTGAAGACGCTTGTCTAGTCGCACGTGACTCCTGTACCTAACACGGTTTCATGCAGTAGTATCATTGTAGCTCTTGATTTCTGATCAGTAGTGCATATATGGTGATTTTCACCCCTGCTACACTCCCTCACAGTGGCTAGCAGGATGTTACGTAGATGCAGATGTACTCATAATGAAGAAGACTCGTTTCCCATTCCGACAGGACGGGCTTGCCACCTCAACAATGGCGAACGTTCATCTGAGAAATTTCGGTCCTTGCCTAACTACTGGGAAAGAATTGCTTCAAATGCGACACTCAATCAGTTCGATGGGATTTTGACAACGTACCCCAAGTTTTGGGAAGGTAGTCAGGTGCCAACGCCAGGTTTCTCGGGACTCTTATTCAGCCCTCTATAGTATCCTGACTCTAACTACAAAATAATCGTTTACCCGACTGAGGAAAATGCCTAACTCGCATGCTGTAGGTCAGGTCTCGTACTAACCGCTACCAATACGAAATCATAAAATGCCAAATAAAAGTCTAAGATTTTTAGTTAATAAATCAATTAGTGATACATGCCAGTCAGAAATATACTAAAAACTTTGATGAAGAAAAGTAACTAAACAGTCACTAACGGCTCTTTGTTACACCATACTGGCAATGTTGGCGTGCATCACATAAAATTTTTGGCGAGTGATGAACGCTCAATTTTTATCGACGTCAACGCATCGTTGTCTGTCCGTAACCATTCGGCGTGGAACGCACATTTAGGTAATCACGTGCAGAAATATCTCAGCTGACACTAGGTTGAAGTAATTCCACACTAAAATTATTGACCGTAACCGAAATGATAGTAAGATAAAATGTAAGAAATTGTGACGCTTGGATTAGTGCGCTGGGCTAAAGAACAAAGGGGCAACGTAACGCTAAATTCAAAAAGTGCTGTTTTCTGAGAGCGATAACATTCAGGGAAAACAAAGTCAGTAATCGGAGGAATGAAAGAATACATATACACGAGCTGTTGCTATAGTATTTGCCAGGAGCATGACTTCTAACGGTTATGAAACCTGGTTCATGCAGGAGGGTTAGCAGATTTTTCAGATATGGATGTGGGGAAGAGAATGGAGAAGATGGAGACGACTAAAAGAGAAGACAAATAAAGCAGTGCAAACAATTGTGGCCGAGGGGAGGAAGTTATTCGGACAGTTAGTAGATGGCAGCAAAAGCGGGCAGAGAGCATTTTGTGGGACAACAGAATCTTAAAGAGAATCATAATGAAAAAATTGATATAGAAGCACGAATGGGAGAAAAATATAAATAGGTGTTATTAATTGCATAAATGTAGACAGAGAGTGAAGATATAGAAAACAATTTAATAAAGGAAATGTGGATTATTTCGGGAGAAAATTAATTGGTGATCTACATGATATACGGGAGGAGAAAGTAAGTGTACATACGTACTACCTTTATTTTTGACTATATTTTATCGACAGCAATATGATATTATATATACTTCTGAAACGTGACTGAACCCCATTATTTATAATATCATGTTAAAACTAGATAAATATCTATTTCTAAGGTGTGAAAGGTTAGGGAAAGTCGGTGTAGGTGTTTATGTACATCATGACATTAATGGCCACCTCTCAAGATGTGTACTCATCTCAACTCGAGGATACCTTAGTTGAGTTATCTGGAGAATATTCTCCAAAAATATTACTGTGTGTTATATACCGCCCACCAAAAACCAGTCTTTTATTTAACTTTGAAACAAAGTTTTTCAGACTACTGCATATAAGAATATTATTATCACGGGGGACCTCAATATCGGTCTAACTAGAGACCCCACAAGTAGTAATTATTTAAAAGACTTAATTCATTGCAATAATTTGTATCTAGTTCCTTTTCAAACAACTCATCATACATCTCATGGTGATACCTGGATTGATCACTTCATCGTAGATGATGAGGATAAAATCATCTGCGCCTCACAATGTCCTGTTCCATTTCTCTCATCGCACGACTTAATTCACATTAGCTATAAGTTTAACGAGCCTTTCCTCATTTATTTATCGAGATTTAAAAAGTTTAAATCTTGATGAGTTTCGAAATGACCAAGCTGAAAAAGATTAGTCTATATTTTCTCCTCCAACAACATCGATGAGAAAGTGAAATTCTTTAACGAAAATATTCTCAACTGTGTAGGTATTCAATCATACTGCATCACGTACAGTCAATCCACGCCGCCCTGCCGCTCCATGGTTAACTAAATAGCTGAAACAGTGAATGAAAGAAAGGGACAGAATTCATCGAGCCTATGTTAGGTCTAGAAAAACTGCAGTGTTTTAGACTTTTTAAGTGTTTTGGGCTTTTAGGTTGTTCCGTAATAATAAGCCAGCCTTCATGCTTGATATGTTTACTAAAAAACAAACAAGTGAATGCTCCTTAAAAACTAGACAAGTTTTTTTTTACTACCCACCATGCAAGAGCAATGTATATGAAAAATCATTTGTTGTAAATGCCATAAAATTATGGAATACCCTACCCACGAGCCTAACCTGTACGCAATCCATCCTTTCGTTTAAAGAAAAATACTGGGAATATCTATCTAAAATTTGTACAATTAAGTATTTCCCACCCTTGTATATACTTATAAAATATAATACGTTATGTAGAACATTTTCACTTATATATATATATATATTGTTAAAATCCGACTGGATTACAAGTTTAATTTGCATTGTTTTTCTAAGGTGGCTTTTCCACAGAAAATACATAAAATATATTATTTTTTTAATACGGAGGCGGCAGTTTGGTACAGCAGTCACAGTAAGGACAACAGAAGGGCATGGTTACGAATCCCAGTGGTAGAAGATATTTATCTTCGATAATCCGGTTCTTGCTTGAGTCGATTGTGAAGGACATTCGAGTACGGATCTACGTCCGTCGGACTGGACGTTAAGCCGTGGTCCCATGGCGCCTTTTCGTTAAGAACAGGCTAATTCCCACACCGGGTTTCTCTCCACCATTCCTCCTTCCATTCCCATCCTTGTCCGTTTCCTCCCGGTCTGAAGCGCCTATTAGTGCGGATACAGACTTGAAAGCACAGATGGAATAGCCTACCTATGTCGGTAGAATACTTATAACGATTTTGTAACGCAGTGCTGAGCATAACACACAGTGGCTACACGTAAATTACTAGCCAAAAATATGAAAACAGCAGAAACAAGACGCCAGGAGTACTTACAACCCTGATGCTCCATCGGGCACGAATGCAACGAAGGCGATTCACATGTAAAGAATCCTACTTCGTTTCCCGAGAGACCAAATTACATGAGCTATCCGGTGAAGACGTGGGGGAAGCCAGAGGAAATGCGGGAACAGAGAGAAAGAGAAGAAAGATGGGAGAGGGTAATGGAGCGAGGTGAAAACTGAGTTAGACGAGAGCGAGAGATACGGCCAAAAGAGAATTAGGGAGGAGCTGAAGGAGTTCATCTTGCTCACTTTTTCCTTTCAGGGGACGGGGACAAAGGAGGCGATGGTGCGGAACGAGAATACGGCCGTGGTGGGAGCTAACAGTCCCGTGATGAGGAAGACGCGAAGCGGGCAGAAAAAAAAGGATAGCGTCAGGGAAGAAAAGGCGAGCGTATCCTGAGTTATGCTCTGCGGATACCTAATTTTCGTGCGGTTAGAAGCGCGTTTCCCGCTGCAAAGCATCCATCATTAGAGCTAATGCCCTTCAACGCTTCAAGACTGCAATCCAGTACAATTTGGCGTAATGACTATATACATAGCCCGGCCGAGAAGAGCTGCGGTGAATGCATTGCGGGATCAGAAGAGAGTCAAAACCATGCGGGAACGAAAAGAGTGAGATACGGGTGAAAGTGCTGTCAAGCGGTGCCCAATGAATGAAAGGCACTAGGCTCACTATTATAAATTTTTTATGACAAATTATTTAGACTGTTACAAATTATTTTAGCGTTCGAGCGACAAATGTTTCAAAGAAAATGATACGCATTTTCAGACTATCAATTTAGAAGTCACGTTTACCAACAGAAAAATAATATAATGTGATTATCGAGGAAAAATAATGTGAACATGAGAATGTTATAAAATCGGCTTGATTCAGAGTCCTCGACATAGCGACAACCTATACAGGGCGGCTAGTTGAGTAGTCACCATGTATAGGGCTCTGGGCTTGAATAGTTTTCCACAGCCATTCAATAAGAAAAATCAGAGCCTTCTCGTAGGAATCTCGTAGGAACAAATATTAAAAGGCATTATTAATGAAACGATTTAAATGTGTCACATAGTTACTCTGGGAAGAGAATACTAATGGGAGTAGATTGGAGGAATGCTAGAGTAGTTTGTAGAGAATGAGGTTTGTGTAAACATTACTAACTCACGCATGCTAGGGAAAAAAATAACGTTTTAAAGTAATTCCTGGCAAATTAATAATTACTTAATTACTATAGCCACAATATGTATATGCTGTATATACTAACCATTAAGGATCACGTGACTCATTAAGATTTATTTTTCAGTTTTCAATTAAGTATTAGTATAGTACCTCTCAGTTGTGTGGCAGTACCGCATGTCCGGCGATATTTAAGCCCCTTGCCTTTCACTCCTTCGCGATGACTAGATGGGTGTCACGTAGATGTAGAAGAGGAATATGATATTTGACGATGGAAGAAATGTAGGAGTGGGCTAATGATGAAGAGGTGAGAATGGTAGGGAAAGGGCCCGGGTTCGATTCCCGGCAGTGGCGGATTTTTCAGTGGAAAACCGGTCCCCACTTGAGTGCCTAGTGGAGGGCATTTCAAGTACAGTACTCCGTCCGTCGGATGGGACGTTAAGCCGTGGTCCCCTTGGCGCCTTTCGTTAAGAGTTGGCTAATGCCGACGCCGGGTTTCTCTCCACCCTTCCTCCGTTCCCTCAAAACTCCTACCATTACCCAATTACCCACCTATCCTATATGGCGCAAATGACCTCAGCTGTCGGTCGCCTCCCCTAAATAACCAACCAACCAATGGTAGGGAAGGTACGAAGTTCTCAAGAGAGAGAGAGAAAATAGCGCGTGTCAAAAGAATTAAGACCGTGGACGAACTGATTAAGTTTTCACCTGATCATCAGCCTATTAATGCCAATATTTGGAAGCACATATTCATAAGAAACTGCTGTTCATAGAAAAGTAACTCACCTCCTATCCCGAAGTAAAAAACATGAATAAATAGGCTATGGATGTAATTCTAAATGTTATCATCTACATATAAAGTAAAAGTTTTTAGATTTAATCTCTTAAAAAATTCCAAGAAAATATTTTCAGTGATCACATTAAAATATTTTGCGACCTCCAACTTACTTTGGTAGACTGAACCATATTCACAAAATTACAGAAATTGATTGCCGAACTGACATATTAATGTCCTTTTTTCCTCGCACAATTATGGATATGAATAGCGGTAAATATATCCAATATGAGTGTATCAATGGATAGAATAAGTAGCTACATGTTGGCATAAGGACCTTAAGCTAACCCATCTAACAGCATAATATTGCATCCTTGCTTTGCTAGTTTTATCTACTTTAAAAATTGAAGTTTAGACTAATATATTACTACCTACTAATCCTTTTTTATGCAAAACATGTAGTGGAAGATAAAATGGATTAACCGAATGACAAACGAAAAAGATTGGGAGAAAAGAGAAGTCCGCTGAAAACTCTAAGAAGAAGACGGGGCAACTTAATCGGCCATATCTTAGGACACTATGGCCTGATGAAGACAATCGTTGAAGGACAAGTGGATGGGAAGAATGGCAAAGGAAGGCCTCGTTTGAGATATATGTAACAAGTAATGAAAGCTGTGAAAGAGAAGAATTACGTAAGTAGAGATTAGCCTATAGAAGAACTCAGTGGAGAGCAGCGTCAAACCTATCTGAGTATTGATGACTAATGATGATGATGATGATTATATGTAGTGCTTGTTTAGTGAGTGTTCACGCCCTGCCACACACCTTTATAGTGGCTTGCAGGGTATTATGTAGATGTAGATGTAAACTTGACATTTAAAACATATTATTGAGTCCGCACTGTGAACAGAATCAAGTGAGGCTCGATATGTAAGAGAATACGTACATATGTACATTTAACAAGAGCGATTATGCAGAGATGAAGGGCTTCAAAAGAAAAATTTCTAGCAGTGCCGGGCATTCCATTAAATCCGTCGTTAAACGGTACAGATAGAAATGGGTAGAGAACTACATTGCTATCACCAGCATCTATCTAATGGAACAAAACATAAAAATAAAATATTGGCAGGAAGAATAGATGATCGAAAATTTTTGACCAAAAATAAAGTGATTGACTGCCTACATAGTAGAACACTACTTATTTTGCGCTCGACCCTATGCACAGCTAGCCTCAATTTTAGAGAAGAAGAAATATAATCCCAGTAGATACGAAGATTCTGGGTGTTCTGTGTCTGGGAGAAGCAAGATGGTATCACGAAGCTAAGTTCATGGGCGATGCGAGATAGGTCGATGACCTCTGCAGTGCACAAGGACTTCGTCTCAGGCGCAGATCATTATCAATTCTGAAAACAAACTAACGGATTTCATGACCATGTCGAGTGAAGTTATCGGTGACAGGGAGACGCAAAAAATCACGCATAGCGGAAGTTATTAAGCGTAAGTGCGGAAAAAGATTCAGAAGCTCCACATAAAAACACTCTCCTTACTGGATGAATAAATTTGCCAACATTATGAAAAACAGCTTTTAAGGAACCTGATTTCCGACTTCCATTCTAGGACTCTCAGAAAATGCAACTCATGTGAAATAGACACGCCATCGGGAGTAATTGAGGCCATCTCAAAGATTTTATTCAATACATGAGGGAACGAGTGAGGATATCAAGAAGGATTTTAGCCAAGAGCATGGAGAATGATGTAGATAATACGATGAAAACGGTCGTAAGATGAAGTGCTAAGCGCTTTTTGGTGAGAAGTAAGTCTATGAGAAAATCGTCAAAGAAGCTGAGGATACGGAGACGTCCCGGAGCTATAGGATGATAAGTGTTGGGAGGGAATGGAGAAAATAGCATTTACGGATGAAAGTCATCATCATCGGTCAGCAATCTTAGGATTGGTTTGATGCAACCCTCCACTTGATTCTTCTATCTGCCAACATCTTCATATTGACGTAACTGCTCTCTTTTACATCCTTCACATCTTGCTCCATATAGCTCATACGAGGCCTGCCTTTTCCATTCTTCCCGTGCACTTTACCCTCGAAGATCGTCTTCATCAGGCCATCGTTTTTACGATGTGGCCCAATAAGTTGTCCCGTCTCTTTCATGGTTATCAGTAGACACATCTTTTCTCCAACTCTTCTTAAGACTTCTTCGTTTGTCACTCGGTCGATCCATTTTATCTTCATCATTCTTCGGTAGCACCACATTTCAAACGCTTCCAGCCTGGACTTCTCTGCTGCTGTTATTGTCCATGATTCGCTGCCATATAGTAGAACGCTCAAGATGTTTGTTCTAATGAAATGTTTTCTCACTTCCACACTTGTATTTGCAGCTACCAGCAGAATCTTCTAATGGTAAAATGCCCTTGTTACTTGGGCAATTCTATTGGCAATTCCACCATCCAATTCAAAATCAATGCCACTCTTTGAAGAGATGAGAGAATGAAGGTAATGGTAGAACTAGAGGAAAGGCTAAAACAAGAGATTCTTTCATGTGCGCTAGATGAAAAATCATATATTATACAAAATTTTTAGACTTGACTTGGGGGAACCACATTGCGATAGTTTGGAAATCTCAGTAATTCCCGCAATTCACTCAGTAATATTCCACATCAAATTTTATTTCTTCCGACCTAGGGTTTCCACTACTACAAACTCATTATCAATGTGATATTGGGTTACCTCGGGCCCCTCATATACTGTATATAAGGGGCTCGTGGTGAATCATTGTCACCTTGATAATGACTGTGCCATAGTGGAAAGCCTCGGTCGAAAAAATTACATTTTCTGTGAAATATTACTAAATAAAAATTATTTCCAAGCTACACAAAATCATATTGGATCATCATATCATACACAAAATCATCAGGAAGTGAGACGGAAGAAGAAGCGCAGAATAGCAGAAGCTGATAGAGCATTCATGATTAAATGACCGCTACTGTGCCCATACAGCGAGCATATGGGACCAGGCTGAAGTAGATGAGCCTCAGAATCAGAATTTGCAAGAATGCAACGAAGAGCAAAAGTGTTTGCTAAAAGGTGGTACAGTATGTTTAACAGTGAATCGATATATCAAAATAATTAGATTGGGAATCTAAATTGCAGCGTAGTTGAATGAACGAAATAAATCTCTACCATTAACACAAGGTGGCTATGTTTTCTGAAGGTGTTAAACGTAAAAAAAACCTGTAGTGTCATATGGTAGATTACACCATACATCTACATCTACACGGTACCCTACAAGCCACCCCGAGGGTGTGTGGCAGGGGGTGAAGATCACCCAGCATGCACTATTGACATGCAATCAACTATAGGGTTTCATGCAAATTGATAGTGGGTACCTATAGTATTTAATTTATATTAATACATGCATCATGCACTACAGAGTACTCTAAAATATTTTCCCTACCTATCTCTTTGCTATGATGCCTACTCTGTTCTCTTATAGTACAGAGGAAAAATGTCATTTTGAATCTATCAGTACGACAATCTATCTCTCTAATCTTATTTATCTGGACGAATCTAGCATAATACGCTGGCGTTTTTAAATGGTGGCAGGTACCATATGGACAAAACTATAGAGAATTTGTCGAAGAGAGAGAAAGAGGTTTAATTTTTTCCGTTCTTTTCAATAAGTGACAATGATTGATTGTATAGAAGCGACAATTGCGATAAATAGAATAGGTAATGTAGTTTATTGCCTTTTTTGCATTCCTGCATGAGACAAAATGAACACCATTTCATTTTTTCCCATTATAGTCAAACAAGTTAAAATATTTGTAAATGTGCTGTCTTTTTCTAATTAGTTACACAGCAAGCTACATATGAATTAAATTTATTTTACAATATAGACCACAATGGGGTCCACAATGCGATTTCATACTAACAAAGACCTGAAGATAGTTCCACTTGCCAATCACCTTGCAGTAGCTTGCAAGTTATTGAGTAGATGTAGATAAAGATATAGGTAGATGAAGCTACAAAATGGAAGCAGTACAGGAAATCCTTCACTATGGGTCAGAAGCGGATCATTGGAGAAACTGATAAGAAAGTAATAGAATCCTTGAACTCCTGGTGTTGGGGTGGGACATAGAAAATTAAATATCCGAATGAAATAAAAATTGAACAATGATACAAAGGAGGAGGAGGAAAGACGTGCTACGGAGAAGAAACGGTTAAAGTGGCCCCACCCTGACACATGTATAATGTATTTTTCAAGAAGGTTTTTGAGGGAAAAATAGATAGGAAGTTATCACAAGAAAGACCAAGAATTAGGTACAGGGGCCAAAGCAAAAGATATTTAGAAAGAAGGTCCAGGATATAACGATCAACAAAAGAGACGATCATTTATGAGAAATTAGCCTATTAGAACTCATTCGGAATACTCTGCCAGTATATGAGATCCAAATAGGCTTAAATAAGGTCCTGCGTGTTCAGCGAAGATCGGCGAGATGAAATAAAATGAGAATCAGTATCAGACCGTAGGTTGACATTTAGAATTAATCTCTTATCTAAATTCCAAGAAAATATTTTGATTGATGGCGTTAAAAATATTTTGCGACCCCCAACATGCTACGGTAAACTAGTCTGGAAGCACGGATGTATCTTTCGTGTTATCGCAATCTTTATCTTTAACGCTTACCCCTAGAGTGGGACAGAGTTAACAATAACCGTCTATAAAATTCGCTCCACTGATTGTGATAAGCGATTTGAAGTGCTGTGCGAAAAATGAAGAACGGAGATCACGTTCTCTCTGACATAAGTTAAATCAAAAAATAACGATAACGCTAGTGCACGCATTATGAACATCCATGATCGAGGCTCTGAACCATGAACATAAAATTAGATAAATTGATTGTCAAACTGACATATTCAAAATGTCTTTCTTTCATCGTACAATTATGGATATGAAGAGCTGTAAACCAAAAATATAAATACAAGTGCATCAAAGGATAGCATAGGCAGCTGCAAGGTTGTATGGCATAAGGACTTTAAGCTAACCCAGCTAACAGCATCATATTACATGTTTGCTTTGTTATTTTTATCTTTTTTGAATTGTGAAGTTTAGACTAGTATATTATTACTAATTCTCTTTATGCATGATATGTAATGCATGTTTGGTCTGAATATACCCCCTGCCACACACCTTTATGGTGGCATGCATGGTTTTATATAATTGTAGATGATGGAGCAATGACTAAACAAAATTTGAATACAGCAACTATCGAAATTTAGGATTGAAAAAGATGATGTTGTTACAAAGATAAGAAGCATCTTATCCCTCTTCTCTGTCGGATCAGGTTTGCATACGAAGTATCTTGATAATGAGATAAAGTTCACAAAAAGCCACTTGATTTAGTGTATTTGCAGTAGCGACTCTTGTGAATGTTTTAGTTCTACCCACATACATTTTATACTCTAAATACGGTGACCTCGAGCCTAGAAGAAACTGAGGCGAACGCTGGCCCTCGACACTAGAGGCGCACAGAAAAGTGAAAGGTGGAGCGAGAAACGAAGACTGCACTCGAAATCGTTAATCACCGTCCGAAAGGTCACTGAATATCATCCCGTCACTGGAAATTCAGGGCGATTTGTCTCGACGGCATGGTCTCATGATACATTCTCACAGTCGAGAACACGTTAAATACCGATGGAAAGGGGCTGGAGTTTGATACCCTAGCGCCGAAGGTGCTGCGAAATAATATTGCCCCGTGTAGAGAGACGAGTTCTATAGTTGCCTGTTTGCATGACGGTAGAGCATGCATGGTGATCTTCACCCCTGCAACACACTATCGCGGTGGCTTGCAGGGTATCGTGTACATCTACAACTACATAATACCCTGCAAGCCACCATAAAGGTGTGTGGCAGGGGGTGAACTCTCACCAAACATGCACTATATATCATGCATAAAAAAGGATTAGTACTTGTATAGGTACTGTTCAAAATTACGCTATTTAAAAAAAGATAAAAATAGCAAAGCATACATGCAAAAATATGCCGTAAGTTGGGTTAGCTTTAAGCCCTTATACCTTCATGCAGCTACCAATGTTATCTATTGCTACACTCGTACTGGATATATTTACCGTTATTCATATCCCTAATAGTACGAGGAAAAAAGGACAATTTGAATCTGCCAGTTCGGCAATCAATTTATCTAATTTTGTTATTATGGTCCAGTCTACCATTAGTAAGTTGGGGTTTGCAAAATATTTTTAACATCATCACTGAAAATATGGTCTTGGAATTTGTTTAAGACATTAAGTCTAAATTTCAACCTGCGATCTGACAATGATTCCCAATTTAATTCATTTAATAGACTGGTTACGCTAATAAGGTTATCATACCGTCCCTTGACAAATCTTGCCGATCTTCGCTGCACACGTTCAAGTTCGTTATTTAGACCGATTTCGTAGGGATCCCATACACTGGCAGCATATTCCAAATGAAGTCCTACAAGGGATGTAGATGAGTGGCTTCGAAGGATCCGCTACCTACTTATCATTCGTAAACACGGTTCAACGTTTGAGGCTTCACTTTGTGGAACCACGTGATCGGAAAAGAAAATTTACTTCGTACATTCCATACTAAAGTTTTATTGACTTCGACTATGGTTTCGACACTTTATTGTCGAATGACATGATATTTGATAATGACACTAAAGTGTCGGAACCATGGTCGAAGCCAATAAAACTTTAGTGTGGAATGTAAAAAGTGAATTTACTTTTAAAATCATTCGTAAACTGTTTTATACAGGTAAACATTGACGTGAAAAGAGGTTTGAATAAAAATACTGAGGTCTGAGAAAATATAACAGGCCTTTTTTATACAAGTACCCTGCGTTAAGTGCCAGGGGTCCCAGGTTTGAGCCCAAGAGACATCTTTGCACCTGTTCAGTTGAAACTAAGCTGCATGATTATGTGGAAAATCGGATCATCTAAAAACCAAGGGTCTAAGGGAAAGGATCACCCCTCCACCATAATTGTGAATTTTACTTGCCGTTGGGCTTGCACATTGTGAGCTCAATCCTCAACAAAAGTTCATCCGTCCAGGTAAATTTAAATAAGAATCAGAAAGCTAGACAGTGTGAAGCGTAGAGCAGCTAGGTTTGTTTAAAGATAGGTTTAGTAGTGTATCAGAATTAATACAAGAATTAGGTTGGGAATCAATATCAGATCGTGATCGGGAGTTTTCATAGGATATGTACGTGGAAGGAGTTAGGCGGTAGGTTAAAATACAGATTAAATCTATGACAGGAATTTAAAACGGATAGCTTTACTGATGATGTTAAGCATATATTTAAAAAATACAGCGTATCATGCTAGATTCTATCAGATGCATAATATTAGAGGTATAGATTGCCGTACCGATAGATTTCAAATGTCATTTTTTCCCGAACTACGAATCTATCATTTTCCATACAGTATCAGCATTATACCTCTCAATTGCATGTAAGCATTGCATGCACGGGCAAGTATTTTTGCATGTATACATGACAGTAAGTGTAAATTTGATTCCCTATTGATTTACAATGCATGCTAGGTGACAGTGCAACCCCCTTTTGCTAGCTCCTAGCTGAAGTCTTCTCTTGGCTCTGTTTTCCATTTTTCGGAATAGGTAAAGCACACTTTTCACGAAACCACCTAACTCCTTCCACGTATGTACATACCCTATGAAAACGCCCGACCAATTCGCACTGCTTTAGTAGCAAATATTAGTTTCCATTCATCGTCGCGATACCCAGAAAACCACCGCGAGGGTGTAGGGCCATTTTATCATGTTCCTCAGCAATACTAACGGAATATTTATTATCAATCCCCACTACCTTCTAAGACTTTTTTCGCCATTATACCTTATTTATGTCACTCTTTGTACATATTGTGAGACCCAGGTTATCCTCGTCCACTGCATTTTACTTTATCCCAAAGGGTGTTTGTATTACAATCGATTTTTCAATGCATTCTTTATACCGTCTTTACTGAATCTATTTATGCTGGCTTAATAATTCCTTAATTTATTTTGTACAGCTGTACACTACAGGTGTAATTTAAAAACTTTAAAAAATATAACTGTGTTAAAATGCTATAGTTTTTTACTCACCCAGTTGATAGTTCATTCAGGCAACTGAATAGCTAAGTTTATTACGCAAGCACATTATATTTACAATTACGCAGATGCGTTCAATGGATTCTTTAGCATTTTCCCTTAATTAAATCTTTAATTTAAATTTTAAATATCCATCGGCTAAAAATATATTTACAGTGATATAGTAGCTGAAATATCATGAATCCTGATCAAGATTCAAGTGCTTATTGATATTTGAGGTAAAGGAAACGAAAACCATTAAGTAAGATTCTTCCCCTTAAGAGAAGACATAAGTTTCAATTATTCTATTTAAAAGAAAATAAACACCAAGCAAAAATATAAGACTGCCCGAAAAATGCGGAAGCGTAGCTTGAATCATTTTTATCGAAATTCAAAGGTCCACGAACTAGCCGTGAAAACTTTAACGGCGTTACCCGCTGATATATCCGCCGATCCCGCCGATCCCGCTGATCCCGCTGATACCCGCCTTGGTAGCTCAACTGGTGGAGCACCTGGCCGGAAATCAGGGGGTCCGGGTTCGCGTCCCGGTCAAGGCAAATGATTTTTTCTCTGTGGAAAATTTGCTATTGAATCATTTTCTTTTCATGAAAAACATCAAGATTATAGAACGCAATAAAGTCGAAAGAAAATTATCCATAACATTTCGGAAGAATATCATAAATATATAGTAGGTACCCGTTCACAAGAGTAAATTGACTGATATTATAAAATTATCTCATGACTACTAGAAAATAGCAACAATAGCCACTTTTCATAATAACCTACCTATCTTGATAATCACTGCAGTTTTTCACGATCAAATAAGTAATCACAAAGGCAAAACCTTGAAGTGGAAACGTATTAGACACGATGTAGAATGATAGGTTAAGTATGTTTACATATTAGATTACACGTGTAACTCTTTAACACATTATCTAAAATAACGATAACATTCCGGAGATTACGGCATCGTTAACTGCAATAACAATAATTCCCTTGGCGAAGTGAATAATGTTGAAGTAGTCGATATTCAGTTGAATCGCTTCCCTCCGAGGAATTTCTTTTGGGGTATAACTAAATTGCAAGTGGCTAGAGATTAGATTCTCGTTATAATGACGAAAAGAAGGTAAGATTTGCGACAGAACAAAAAGATATGCACTCCATGCACTCTTCGTGACATTGATAGCTCACCGATAGCTTTGAAATTCCGATAAAA
Source organism: Platycnemis pennipes (assembly GCA_933228895.1). Taxonomy (NCBI): domain Eukaryota; kingdom Metazoa; phylum Arthropoda; class Insecta; order Odonata; family Platycnemididae; genus Platycnemis; species Platycnemis pennipes. Next base: position 116,136,739 of record OW121854.1, on the reverse strand, counting down.
TATTCCGTTGCAATTTAAGCCCAGATGAATGACCCAAGGAGAGGAACAAAAGTGGGTTAGAGTAGGAGACATTGCGTGAGAGGAGAGAGGAGAATAAAGAGTGGAGAGAGAGATAGAGAAATGAAGAGGGAGGAGAAGATAAGAGAGAAAGAGAGGGATGAGGGGTTTTTGTGCGTCTGTGAGCGTGATTTGTGACAGCGTCGTGCATCTGGGTCACGGCGAGACCGCGAAGTAAACAACTTGGCCACTTCCCACTTGAATAGATGGGAAGGGATGGGTGAGAGGCGAGAAGTGGGATCTGGCAAGGGGCGGGGAAAGCATCTGGTGGGGGGGGGGGAGTCAATCTCCAGAGTGAAGGGGGGAGGGGCAATGAATAAAAGCTGTGAGGCTTCAAGGCCCAAGGGAAGTCGGACCGGGTCGTTGGGCCTATTCGCTCGCTGACTGAACTCTTCTCGAGGAGCAGTCTAAACACAGCGGGTAAAAGGTGAGCCGAGATCGAGAGAGTCGCACAGTTTGTCTCAAAATATTCCTTTTCCAGGCTGCGAGAGGCTGTATTATTTCCTCGCAGCCATGACGACGGAACGAGTCGTTCGCTCAACCGATTCAAAACCTTACATTTGAGAACGATGAATGTTGATGAGAAGGGTGAATTACTCCAACTTCAAGGACTGCTACACTTGAATTTGTTATAAAGTAAGCACCTTAGTGACTCAAATTTGACTTTAACCACTTGAGCCGTGGTACTGTGGACACGGTTACTGCTATTTTGTGACATTCCACTGTTCCGCAGTTAGTCTAACATCTTGTTCCTTTTTAGCCTCTATAACATTCACAAGGGGAAAAAGGACGTCTTGGTAGCTCAAGTAGTTAAAGCACCTGGCCAGAAAGCAGGTGATTTCTGGCCAGGTGATGTTCCAATGATCCGAGTTCGAGTCCCGGTCAATGCGAATGATTCTTTCTCTGTGGAAATTCTGATATTGCGAATTACTCCTTTCAGACGACGGACTTCATACAGAATAAGTGATTCATTTGACGATGCGATTTCGACGGCTTGTCTGCGGTGTGGAGATTTTACCTAGCTTAGCCCTTATTCTAAAAATACCTGCATTAACGATTGGAAACTCTGGAGAACAAATATTTTGTCCAGCAGGACGTTTTATAGATCACAATGAAAAAATACAAGAAGAGTTAATATGCAGGAAACAATTTAGCCCGAGTGGCAAATTTCTTTCCTACATGCTAACCCTTATGTTTCCCCTGCCACACACCCTCGTGGTGGCTCGAAGGATATTACGTAGATGTTACGTAGTGTATTTATATATAGTGACTTAATTAAATTGCCTGTGTTTCTTTCGTGTCCTTAAAATTATTATTCACATACTTCGCAAGAAATGAATTTCATGCTTATATTATAGGTTTCCCACCTGTTTTTGTCCTCATAAGAAAGAAAAAAATCATAAAAGTATATGTGCAGCACACACGCAGCCAGGGAGGGGGCTTATGGGGCTTCAGCCCCCCCTGAAATTTGGGCATAACAGAAAAAAACTGGGCATCATAATTCTGACTGAATGGCACATAATTAAAGTGCTAAGTGTCTAGAAAAGTAATCACTAGTTTGATGCATATGTGTGGTTAATATTTGTTATTTTCAATCTGATGTGTAGGTATGTATGCGTTGAACTTCTCTTCTGAGGCCGGACAAATTAACTGCTTCATGACAAGGTAAACAATGAATTTTTACAGTGAGAAGAGATAGGAATGGGCACCGTGAAAGCAAATACCAATCACCGAAAATTAAGGGAAGAGATATGTAACATGCCAGAAACAAACGGGCAAGGCTGATTCGTAACTTATCTTGAAATTTACTTAAGAGCTTAAGCTTAAATTTCAACCTGCGATCTGACAATGATTCTCATTTTAATTCATTTAACTCATTCAAACTGGTTACGCTAATAGGTATAGTATTCGTACCGTACCTTTACAAATCTTGGCGATCTTCGCTGCACACGTTCGAGTTTATTATTCAGGCCTGTTTCTTATGGATCTTACATATGTACTGGCAACGTATTCCAAATGAGGTCTAACAAGGGAAAATTAGCTGGTTTCTCCTACATGATAGTCACATTTACCCATTACCCTTTTCATGAATCCCAGTTTACGATTAGCTTGACCCATTATTTCACGTACGTATTTACCCCAGGAAAGATCACGCGTCAGGCCTATTCCAAGATATTTGGAATTGGCTCTTGGTTCGAACCTGGCTATTAGTCTTCGATTCCGGGCGTCATCTCATCATATTTTGCCAACCTACGGCGTGACGGACAATGTTGGATATGGAGAGACTCGGAATAGCACCACCGTCAAATCTGCTTGGAAATTCGGTGAGGTAGTGACAAAGCTACCCCCAAATGCAACTTTATTCTTCGAGACCACATCTCCATAGCAAAGCAATATCAACCGACGATGTTTCACCCAGTGAGGTTTCTAGTGAATGACGAACAGGTGACCTATTTATGGATAGTAACTAGAAAGAGTCTCATGTTTTGCCGAAAAAATGCCAAGATAAGTTTTATTCTTTTCTAGCTTCAAGGGTAATCCGTAACCTTCATTCATAAGCTATCAACACCCATATGCTGGAGCTAACAAACGCAGGCATTTGTAGCTATGATCAAATGTATACAATGGTTAATGAACATCATTGCAGGAACTAGGAAATAAGTAGAATATATTTGAAAGCGTTAGATTGTGAGTTATCTCCAGAATAGGAGTCATGAGAAACTTGCATCCATATCAGAGAAGAAGGTAAAGGTAATTAATGATTCTCGAGTTAATCAGGAAAGAGGTTCTGATAGAGGAGAGAGCAGTACAAGTGGTAGGTATCTATTTAATGTAAACGGAGAGACCCGATTCATTTCATCCGTCAAAGATATGCGCAGACAAAGGGCACACATTTCACAACCGAGACAACGATACATACTTCCACTCAATGCCAAAGGAGAAAGAGGTAAATAACAAGGGTGGACTAATGATGGGTCCAAATTAATCACTAATTCGAAGGTTACTAACGACTGTTCACGTGAAAAAGCTTTCACAGGAGCGTTTCACAGAGATTGAAAAATAATAAATCACTTCGAAATGGCTGAAATTTCTGGTATTAAATAAACATGACAGAAAAAGAGAAAAAGATCAAATATTATAATTTCAAAGATATTCTCTATAAACCATCCAATGTGCATTCCAGCTTTAATGCCAAGAAATCTGTTTGAACTTATCCAAAAATTGAAAACAATTTTCGCAGGCTATATTATCGCATTTACATGAATCAGAACTTCATTTCTCCTACACACACACATTTTCATGGTGAAATTCTTCGAGATGAAAAAGATTTTAAATAATACAAAACGAAAATGTTACGAATTGTAACCAGGAAATTATTTTTTTATTTAAAGCCTTGAACATGGCGAGGAAACGATATGTCTTACCTTCAGATCAACGCGCAGAGATGTTATAACAAGCGAAAATTAAGACTTAATTAAGAATGGAGATGAAATGTAGGCTGGAGCAAGGGATAATGCCATTTTGCCTTCGGAGTAGACCTCATTGTATCAAGCTCTTATAACAGAACGGTTGCCTCGATAAAAAAAATAACTTGTTATCTCACGAGGCCGCGCTTAGATTCGTGAATTTATGAATCACGATCGAGGGTCAGAATAAATCACAATGAGGGTGGGCGAGAAAGAGAGAGAGGGAGGGAGAGAGAGAGACGAAGGACAGAAGGAAGGAGGGCCAGCTTTCTTTCTCTTCCTCGTACTTCGACCCCGACGCGGTTGCGCACGTGGAGAAGGGAAATCGTAAATAGTGTAGCGCCGACGGCCAATTTGCTCGCGGCCACACGATCGAGCAGAAGGCGATAAGAATGGGAGAACCCGAAATAATTAACACCCCAAGTAAAGCTAGGCAGACACTCATCCATCCTAAAACAATAAGTCAATGAAACGATCGTAGCCAAACAGTTTGTTCCACTTTTTTCGACTAAAAATAGCATTAAAATATTTCTATTAGAAACGCAAGCATGCTCTAGAAGATATAGGTTCATAATTGTATTTATTCATAGAAATTACTAACTAACCAAAGCTACTGCATTACTTTACCTAAACTAATAATTTATTGTCATTTCGCATAGCCAAAATTCACTAAGTCTCATGGCCGCGTGCTTTATACTTCCGTTGTGGTGGTAGTATTATGAATTTGATTTGAATTGAATTAGTGTATAAACGGAGTACCTAGTGTCATAATGGTATTAAGTGTTCTCTCTGAACGATGATGAATTTCTGGTGATGTTCAGCCCCCGTCACATAGCCTTTGGGTGGCTTACACGGTATTATGTCGGTGTAGATGTAGATGAAATCCTTTCACGGATTTATTCTGCTTCCTTATAAGCGATGAACGACGAGCGTATCTGATGAGAAACCATCTACATCCAAACAATACCCTGAAAGCCACAGCGAGGGTGTGTGGCAGGGGGTGAAGTTTACAAAACATGTAACTAGGCTACTTCGTGGAAAAATGTTAGATAAAATGGTCACATGCAGCTATAAGTATCTACATAGTAATAAAAGGATTATTGGTCGTAGCGCCCATTATATATATATTTTTATCTGTAGTTACCTACCATGTATGGGTTAACAATATTGATACACGCAGCATTCGCTATGGACTACTCTAACAAGATTTCACAAGCCTACGAGAACCATTGTTGTTTTGAGAAGCAGGAGAATTAATCGGTGAAAAGGAAAATATATCGTGGGTATACTTGAGGATGGTGGTGCGACTGTAAAGCCCTTTAACGATGAGGCACGTTGGAGGACAGCGAGTAGTGCGGTAGATGGCCGGTTTCCAAGCGGTCCCGTCGTCCGCAAGCGACCCATTCCTCCTCTCCCACTTCGAGTTTTGAAAATGCAAGCGGGCATTGACTCGCTGCCCCTCCTCCCTACCCTACCACGGGGTCACCCTCAATGACGGCCTTTCCACGAGCCTCGCTCGATTATCAGACACATACGAATTGCATAAGGAGTGACGAGGAATTCCCACCCCACCCGAGCACAAGGCTAAATGAGAGAGCTCATGGCTAGAGCGATGGTCTCGGACGGAGATTCATATGTGCTTATTCCTGGTTTTTTCAGCTTCCACATGACGACATTAAGACTAGTTATTACTAGTTAGTTAAGACTAGACATTAAGTCAAGCTAATCGTAGACTGAGATTTATATAAAGAGTATTGGATAAATGTGATGAACATGTACGAGAAATCAGCTACTTTCCCCTTGTTATACCTCATTTGGAATATGCTGCAAGTGTAATACTACGATAAATATATCAAAATGTCTTTTTTTCCTCGTACTATTAGGGATATGAATAACGGTAAATATGTCCAGTACGAGTGTAGCAATGGATAACATTGGTAGCTGCATTTTGGCATAAGAACTTATAGCTAACCCAACTAACGGCATGTTTTTGCATGTATGTTTTGCTATTTTTATCTTTTTTAAATAGCGTAGTTTTGAACAGTACCTACACAAGTACTAGTAAACCTTTTTTATGCATATATGTAGTGCATGTTTGGTGAAAGTTCACCCCCTGCCACACACCTTTATGGTGGCTTGCAGGGTATTATGTAGATGTAGAGATATAGATAATAGCGTAACCAGTCTATTAAATGAATTAAAAATGGGAATCACTGTCAGATCGCAGGTTGAAATTTAGACTTAATATCCTAAATAAATTCAAAGATAATATTTTCAGTGATGACGTTAAAAATATTTTGCGAACCCCAACTTAATATGGTAGACTGGACCATAATTACAAAATTAGAGAAATTGAGTGCCGAAATGCCGTACTGACAGATGCAAATGTCCTTTTTTCCTCGTACAATTAGGGATATGAATAGTGGTAAATATGTCCAATACGAGTGAATCAATGTAAGCATAGGTAGTTGCATGTTGGCATAAGGACTTGAAGGTAACCCAACTAACAGCACGTTTTTTCATGCTTAGTTTGATATTTTTATCTTTTTAAATAGTGCAGTTTAGACTAATATATTAATACTATTCCTTTTAAATGCATGATATGTAGTGCATGTTTGGTGATAATTCACCTTCTGCCACACACCTTTGTGGTGGATTGCAGGGTATTATGTAGATGTAGATAGATGTAAGAGAGAACTAAGATCCCTTACGCATAAATTAGAGGGCAAAGTAGGATAGTGTGGTATCGTATTGGTATGGTGGCTAGAGTACTGACCTCCCATCCCGAGAGCAAGGGCTTCGAATCCGAGCACCGATTTTTCATTGGTGTACTGGTCTCATCTTGAGTACCTTGTGGAGAGTGCTTCCAGACAGTACTCCGTCCGTCAGATAGGACGTTAAGCCGTGGTCCCCTTGGCGCCTTTCTTTAAGAGCAGGCCAATGCCGACGCCGGGTTTCTCTCCATCCTTCCATCCGTTCGCTGAAAATTATTTCGTTCTCTTCCGGCGCAATGGCCTCAGTTGTCGGTCGCCTCCCCAAAATTTTAATAATAAGTATACTGAAAACTCGATGTGTGTAGCTCTCGTCCTATCCGAGGGGCCTTTGGCTGATCTACTTGTCGCAAAAGCAAAAAACATGAGTGGTTCAACTCTCGGGAAGATTATCTTGAGACTTTCTGGAAGAGCGTAGCTTCTCTGTGAAGAACCATATTCCTAAATAGTCTCTAATAAAACTGCTCGCAACCTCATCGTCAGAAAGTGGCGCGGCGCTGCCTTTTACCATTTCTTGAGAAAATTGACAGATCGAGGGGAGTGGCAGTGAAGGCTCCTCGGCCACCTATTTTTAAGCCTTCAGCCACACTGTTTAAAAAAAGTAGAAGGATTGGGGCCGACAATTAGCAAGCTTTTAGGAAAAACCCTACATCTACATCTTTACGATACCCTGCAAGCCACCGCGAGGGTGTGTGGCAGGGGGTGAAGATCACCAGGCATGCACTACTAACATGCAAACTAGCAACTATATTGTCTCATGCAACTTGATTGTTAGTGTGTACAGTATTTAAGGGGTAAAACATGCATCATGCACTACAGAATACTCTAAACTATTTCCCCTACCTTTCCCTTTCCTATGCTGCCTATTTATTCTGTTCTCTTATAGTACGGGGGAAAAATGCCATTTTGAATCTATCTGTACGACAATCTATCTCTCTAATCTTATTTAACTGGTCGAATCTAGCATAATACGCTGGTGTTTTTAATATGTGCCTAACGTCTTCAGTAAAGCTATCCGATTGAAATGTCTCTAATAAATTTAATCTGAACTTTAACCTACGGTCTGATAATGATTCCCACCCTAATTCTTGTATTAATTCTGATACACTACTCAACCTATCGTAACACCTTTTGACGAACCTAGCTGCTCTACGCTGCACACAGTCTAGTTCTCTGATCAAACCTAATTCATTAGGATCCCATACACTGGCAGCATACTCAAGGTGGGGCCTAACTAGTGAAAAGTGTCATCGCTCTTTTGTCTTCTCATCACATTTCCCATGCACTCTTTTTATAAATCCTAGCTTTCTCTTCGCTCGGCCGCATATTTCCCGGATGTGTCTACCCCACGATAAATCTTTAGTGATTGTTACACCTAAATATCTTACGGTGTCAACGTTTTCGATCTTCGTGTTACTATTAATTCTATAGGATCGTTCTATCGAATTATTCCTCCTCCAAAAATTGATAGCTACACACTTTTTAAGGTTGAGTTCTAACTGCCATTTGTCGCACCACTCTTGAATTGCATCTAAATCCTTGCTAAGTGATTTCGTGTCCTCTTCGTTTGATATACCCCTGTACACCACCGCATCGTCTGAAAAAAGTCTAAGGTTACTACTAACTACGGTACCCAAATCGTTTATGTATAAAAGAAATAGAAGCGGACCTACTACGCTACCCTGGGGAACTCCCGATGTGACTTCGATTGTGTCCGACATGATACCACCTATGACAACCCTCTGCTCTAGCCCACTTAAGAATTCTTTTACTCAACATACAACGTCTTTATTTATACCAAAACTCTCTAACTTCAAGATTAATTTTGATTAACTTCAAGATTAATTTTAAAACTTATCTGGTAGTTTGAGACATAGGGGGAACATTGTGTTGTGTACAAGGCTTTCAGTGTTGCCTAAAATATTGGCCTAATTATCGAAGTGATGATCCAAAGAAAATGTTATCAAACATTGCCGTAATATCTCCAAACATGGCCACGCGAAGTTAAAACCCAGCCCTCTGAAGAAATATCAGAAGAAACTAAACCATGTGAGTCAAGGTTAGGAACCAAGTGAGAGGCCCGCTTCCCTAATCTTCCATTCAAAGCGCGGAGCTGATTTGATCGATGGAGACCCGAAGCTCAGGACTCGAGGAACGGCGACAAATGCGAACAATGGAGGAGCCATTATAAGAGGAAGAGAGTGGAGTCGGTACGGAACTCGTCCCACCGAGCCTTCGAATGTGAAAACCTCTCGCTCGACGGTTTTCGCATATTAAGCAGCGCCTCCCCCCTTTATCAGCCACACGTCCCGAGTATGATTGGGAATAGAATCAAGAGGATGAACCAAGGAGAAGGAGAGGGAGAAGAGGGTTATGGGCTCAATTCGGCACAATGAGATAAAAAGGAAGAGGAAATTCGTGAGAGAGGGCAAGAGCGAGGGGGCGGGAGGTAGATATGGCACGTGGGGATTGAGAGAAAGCCGAAATACATTCAGACGCATTGAAGGCCAAGCGTGAGAAGGGAGCCTTCCTATATTCTTCAGATTCTTAGGTAAGAGGCAATCTTCGTCCCAGAAGTAGATCTAAGAAAGGTGAAAACTGAAATACCGAAAAATACTGAAAAATGTCAGGAAAAATATTTGCAATGATTCCATTTCAATTATTAGATTATTATTTTTGATGATGGAAATCATTATTTAATCATCTCTATCATGATTGGAAACTTGCATTTTGCACAGCCTGTTTTCACCAATGAGGAAACATAGAGATAAAACTCTTTAAAGATAGTGAAGAGTTACTCAAAAAATCATTCATATCACGCATTTTAAAAAACCAGCACCTAGTACATCCCCTTCCTTCTAGGAATCCTAGGAGGATTATTATTCTGCGAACTTCAACTTTTAATGAACTAGGAATGCGATATTCAATAATTTATTTTTGCCTTTAGATATTAAAAATACACGCGTGGTAACGATACATGGGGAAAATCAAGTACACATAGGGAACAGTGATTAATTTCGATATTGTTAAAATTATTGTTGAGGATCGTGCTGGCCTAGTGGGTAGAGCGCTGAGCTACCAACAGGAGGGTCTCGGGTTCAAATCCTGGGCAAGGGCCTTCTGGACCCCCACCTAAAATCCTCGCGATTTGATCTTCTGCATGTCAGAACTTTGTAGGAAATCGCAGGTGGCCCAGGGGAAGGAACTGGCCCCCCTGCCCTGAATGTGAAAATTTGACACGCCGATGGCTTAGTACGGGGTGAGCTCTACTCTCGCCTATCAAAGACCAACCTTCGGGTTGAACACACTTTACTTACTACTACCTAGAATTATCAGGAAACATAGAATACATTAGCATAGTTGGCAGCACCTAACCTTTAATATAATCTGAGCACCGTCCACTTGTATTACGAAATCGGTTCCTTCCAATGGGGTCGTTTACCACATTTTTTATTGCCGAATCTGATAGAGTTTGCAAAATAAAAAGACCCGTATTTTTCCGTTTTTTGATCCGTCAATTATTTCTCGAGTTATAAGCGGCGAAAAACTGATGTTTTTAACCCTTTCGGAAAAGTGGGCGTCTGACGTATATCGACTTCGTCCAATCACAACTGAGCCCTCGAAGCAACTTTGCCTTATCGCAATGGGGGGTTCACAGCTGACTCAGCCAATGGGAGCGATTGCGACAGCATCTGTGCGAGCAGACCTTCCGAGAAACTCCCTCCACTCCCTACCCTTCCTCGAAAAGAGGTCATGGACGGGAGGAAAATGACGTCAATGTTATCACAGCAGCATTTTCGGAGGGCGTCGCCTTTTGCTTATTTAAATTTTTTATTTATGAGTGAATGGTTGTGGTTAGAAGATTAATTTTTTCACTAAAATTCTTTTTTCGTTTCCATCTAACAATTTCGTGTACAAAATTGTGATTTCGGTTCCGAGTAAACGCCCCCATTATCCATACTGAACGGGTTCTTGGGATCAAAATATTTATTGATAGGTACGGAATATCAGATAATCCGTACCCTCAATATTGATGAAAATAAGAGCTCGCAGCCATTGCGATTTCTCCTCCAGCCACCCGCGATTAAAAGACACTAGGTTTCTTCCGCAACCTCCTACACATAGCTTACTTATTAAATTAAGTTTTTCTCAGGTTGCAGTAGTTATTGAGGATGCAATTCTCCCCTCGTTTAAATGGAATCCCCAGGAAGTTTATTTCCATTGCAGGTGAAATAACGTGAATGTAAAAATAAGACATCGGCTGACAATTAAGTTAAACGCGCTGATTTTTACAATGTTCGTCGAAAAAAGCACAATGACTAGAGACCTCATTAATTAACGAACAACATGTTCCAATTAAAACTAAGTGACGTTTGTTTGAGCTATATCATCCTCTCCCACCTTCATATGGCACCTAGACCATAATTAAATGAATGGATATGAAAGGAAATTGAAACTGTCTCAGAAAGGCAGGATACGCAACATCATTATCATAAGTCTTAAGCGTTCTGCGAGCATCGGAGGATAGATTGTTCCCTAACCAAGTGTGTGTTCAACCCGAAGGTTGGTGTTTGATAGGCGAGAGTAGAGCTCACCCCGTACTAAGCCATTGGCGTGTGAAATTCACACATTCAGGGTAGGGGGGCCAATTCCTTTCCCTGGGCCACCTGCGATTTCCTACGAAGTTCTGCCACATAGAAAATTGAATCGCGAGGATTTTAGGTGGGGGCGTCCAGAAAGGCTCTGGCCCTGGATTTGAACCCAAGACCCTCCAGTCGGTAGCTCAGTGCTCTACCCACTTACCTCCAATCTAACCTTTGTTTCTCACATAAAATCTTGTGTTAAATCCTTCGGGTTTTATTTCCTTAGCCCTATCCAGAACATTTAATTTTTTTCCTTCCTTCATCATGAGTCATATTTAAAATTTTGTTCCCTCTAAAAAAGCATATATCCATTTTTTCTCCTTCCAGAGTAAGATGCAAATACTCCAACCAACTCACTTTTCTCTCTCTCCGCAATCGATACATCCTCCATTGCCTTTCTCCATCTAGATAATCTTTTTAATTACAACCATATTGTCCTCCATTTTCTCACACTTCATATTACAGTTTTGAGTAATGTATTTCTCTTACGAGTATGTTGGATCCCCTCATTGATTACCTCTAGTTTTGTGTACGCTTACGTAGACAGTTCAATTTTGTTCTGCGTCCTAGACCCAGTTTGGCCAAAGTTACTCCCACGATAAGTAAACCCTTTCACTTGTTCTATTTATATCTGCAAACCCTAATATCTACTCTAGGTTATATATTTAGAAGAAGATTTAATTACCCATGTGCACCTAAGATTTTAGTCGGGAGGAAAATGACTCTTCCCATAGACTCCCAGCGACCGAACGAACAGAACATGAAAACATTAATATTTCAGCTCTCACTCGCGATGAACGTCCCGACATTTCTCATTGCCCGAGAATAAATAGTGGATGACCGTTACTATTTAAAACATGAGGATTCGCCGGCAATTCCGAATGAGAAGAAAGGGCGGCCGATGTTTTGGAGGCAGCTGGGTGCAGCGAGAATCAGCCACTTTTTTTATGGAGCCTCCGAAATCGGAAATGACTGGTCCAGTCACGTTTTTCTTCCGCAGAGAGAAGCGAGAGATCGCGATTCGTTGATTTATTGGGCGGACGGAGTGACTCGAGGACCGTGAGCGAAATTTACGACGGTGAGCGGAAGAGGGCCGGTCCGCCACCCCTTTCGTACGCACACAAACTTCCGGTTCCCTAAGATGCATAGCGCGTGAGATGCGAGGTCGCCAAAGTGAGACGTGAGTCGATAACCGGGCTATTGAACGCTAAGGAAGGGAGATCCGGTTGGTTCCAGCACACACCGATCGCAACCACCTCTAAAACACAGTAAAATATTGTGGCAATCAAAAATGAATTAAATGTTAGCTAACACCGAAGGCGACAGCTTGTGGAATGATTCGATATCAAGGGATGAATAACGTAGAAATAGAAATGTTTTTTTTTTTGGTGTTGTATGGTCGTATTTTTGATAAACACCTATTTGTGCCAACGTTTCGCCACTTTCATTCGGCTTCCTCGGGGTTATTAAGTGCATATTGTAAGTTTTTTTATTTCAATTACTTTTGAACAGACAGAGCAGAACAAAAAGAAAAAAGTTACAGACAATGTTAATTTCTCTTTACATACCTCAAGAGGTGTTTATTTGGCTGGTGTTTATCAAAAATACGACCAAACAACTCCAAAAAAAAATCTTTACATAATTAAGGTGGTTAATAAGAATGCCTTAATATAAATTGTAAATGAATAATAAACACTCAAGAATACAGACAGAATAGAGAAATTTACATAAAACTGAGTACATAGAGTATAAACCTGAAGATGATACTACGTAACGAATCCTGAATCGGTTTCCGTATGTTAAATAAGTGTGGGCTGCAAACATTGAGTGTCTATTATTCATTTATCTAATTGAATTTTCATAAAATAACACATCGCTTAGTATAGCAAAGAAAAGTAGAACTAGGTATATTAAAAATTAACCATTAGCATAATAACTTATAATTTATACATTGCACCACAAATTGAATTTTAAATTTTAATTACATAAATTACATGCTATTACTGCACAGACAAGAAAACAAAAGTAACTTGAACCTATAGAGGTGAAAAAATATACCCCGATGGAAAATAGGAGAGGGTAGAGCGATCGTGGGGAAAATAATGTGTTGGAACGTCGTACCAAATGCCATAATACCGGTGTGCTCCTATCTCACACAAAAAATCGTTCTTTAGAGCGATTTTGAGCAACTCTGCATACATGAATCTTTCCTAAGACCATAGCAAAAAGTCTATTAACATCAGTCATCAGAACGCTACGAGGACGGATTCATAAATTTCATGACCACAGTTAACGCGTTAAATAAAAGCAATTGACTATTCTCCATCAGCCACTGCCAAAGATTGAATAAATGAAGGCTTAAGGCCGTATTTTTTAACAGACCAGTCCTATTACGAGTAGAATAGAAAGTTCCCATTTGGTTAACTTAACGGTTCGCTGAACTGTCAGAGCCGCCTGTTTTCCAGCCGGCATAAATTATGCAGCACAAGACCAGCTTTATCTAGGCGCCACTAGATTCAACCGGTTGTGCTATATACGAGACAAAAACGTTTAGAAAACGTATTTATACCTTCTTAAACTTTTTATAAAGGTTATCTCAAGGTAAAAGCAATACCAAAATCTGTAACAGACTGATATTTTTCGTGCAGCCCTCTTTGAAAACAAAATGCATTCATAAGATAAAAAACGACAAAAAAAAATCGAGAACTATGAACCCATTTGAGTGAAAAATATAAAAGTTAAGAGTTAACAAGGGTTATAATTGGAGTTCTTACATATTCTACTGCATTGAAAAGGTGCTCAGAGGCTTTCACCTGAATTCACTCTACAACGTTATAGAGATTTTCATGCAAATCGTTGAACAGTGTGGATCCACTTACCCTCATCAGTCAACAGTCCCAGGATTGGTTTAGACGCAGCTCTACAGTCGTTTTTCCTATCGGTTAACATCTTAATATTTACATAATTCTTTTCTTTCACATCCTTCGCTACCTATTCCATGTAACTAAAAGGAGACCTCCCTTACTAAACGTATTTTAGCGCCTTTATACGGACCAGGTTGTTCTTCAACTGTTTATCTAAAACACAAGTAACTTTCGAAGATGGGAAAATTCCGCAAAATTCCCAAACGCTAACTGATAAGCCACTGCTTCACTTTGTCTCTCAAGTTGTGAGTTGGAAACAGAAGTGCAAAACCTACAATCAATTAAAGAGGCAAGGTAGGAATTAGTTAACAGTAATATTCGATTAATGCATTTATGCATTGTAATGAATACACAGCGGTTCTGAAAAGAGCGACTGAGAAAAAATCTTTTGGACGAAGAGAAGCGTTCACCCAGAAAACCAACACCTGTATTAATGACTTAAGCATAAATCTCTATTCACAAGGGCTACGAATCCATTTCAAGAGGTTAGGTTAGTCAAATCCCAAGAGATCCAAGTGGAGCTGGCGATGGGAGCGTAACCGTCAATGATGGAGCGAAAAAAAGAACAGTGTGGCTGTTTAAGCTTATGGGAACGAAAACTTTCAACATTAGTCATTTCAATGGGTCAACTAAAATGCCAGAGACCATGGGCCCGCGCCTATTCAATGAGGTACGGCGCCAGGAAAAAGCTATTCGTTCCTTCCCAAGGTGATAGCAGCATTCATTCGCCAAGTTAAGGGGAAAGTACACAAAACTCGAATTAATAGGTAATAGCGCCAGAGGCAGCTTTTCCATTTACGAAATAATGCATGGGTGACATAAAATAGCTTTTGCAACATTATATTAGAAGAAAGTATTATTAGAGGAAGTATTCAATCGGAGGTAGCGAATTTTCAGAGTACGATATATCTCCACGATTCTACCGGTCAAATTAGCTTTTACCATCCCATGCACATTGATCGAGATCGACTCAAGTAAAACCTGAAATTTATTTTATTTATTTATTTATTTTCCACTACCGCCGAAAACAGCACACGTGGCCTTTACATCGGGGTATTTTAACAATTTAACAACAGATGAGCACACACAGCCATGTCCTGAGTGGTGAAAAAACCCACTCAGGCGGGACTCGAACCCGCGACCCTCAGGTTAGCAGGCGAGGACTTAACCACGCCGCCACCGGGGAAATGAAGGAGCAAGTGAAATATTATTATTGCAGTTAATTACAAGTTGAATATCACGTGTTGTTTACATTTCGAAAAATGCTGAGAAGTAAAAGAAAACTCAGAATAATGTGTATTACGAAGTGCGAGCTATCGTAAAAATTACAGTTACTGCCCTGTTATTTCAAATTTTGAGTGAATGTTACGTATTTGATTAGATTTGGTGTCCGAATGGTATTTTCTAACTAACAGTCGTCACACCTGCTCCGACTGTTTTCGAAAAAGGAAAATAATCTTTCAGTACTTATCCACTCGGTAGAAAAAGTTTTATTTATGTTTCTGAAATTTAATTCCACAGAGTTACGCCCGAAGGAGTAGAAACATTTCAATTCTTCTCTTTAATGAACTCTGAATGGGTTAGTGTATGTGAATAGCTAATGCACATGAATAGAAAGAGAAACAGCGCACAAGATAGATAATTAGCATTCTACGGTAAAATTTCACGAAGGTAAACATTTTAACATGCGGTTGGATTCATCTAGAAAAATCGTCCTTGATTTTCTTCTTTAGCATCTAGCATCTTGTTATGATTCGAGAGATAGATCAACATGATGCTGCCCGTCAAGAAGAAGCCTTACCTTAGCTGTTAATACAATTAAACAATACGTTCTGATGACGAGAAAGGGATTTGGCTCGTTAAAAAAAATGAATGAAGGTAGGTACATTCAATTTTAGTTGACGCAGTTATTCCAGTTGACCCATCCATAATGAACCTAGGGAGCTTATTTGTGTGCGTGGATAAGACAATGGTCGTCTCCATAGGCTACACGATTGACCGATTGGTAAATCTAGCATAACATGGGTTTCCACTGTCGTCCGCCCATCGTGAAATAATTCATCCAACCGAAGGCCATGAGGAAAATGTATTTTTCCGAACAGGCCCAGACCAAAGTCTCGCACGCAACCGTGGCTTTTGACGCCGGCGGATACGACTTTTTGGCGTGACGCACTCTCGTTCTCAACGAGAGACTCCCTGTATACTCTCTGAGAGAAGATTAAAAGACTAGACTTTTTTTTGTTAATCTAGGGTCCAGTCCCGGCGATGGAGAGTTTTGGGAGGGGCCATATTTTTTTCACGTCAGTTCTCGGAAGCTGATCTCATTTGGAGAGGGGATTCAAGATCCCAGGGATACGGAAGAGCGTGACCAAAGATCTTCACAACGGAGGGTCATCGGTAACTCCCGCTGTCCCGTGTAAACCTCCCTCGGCATTGTGTCACGAAGTGGAGAAGAGGAACGGGAGTGGCGAGCGATTGGACACGAAGATCTTGACGTACAGAGGTCAAACATCCAGCAGGCGCCGGGGAGGTGGGAAGAATGAAAAGCAGTCGCAGGCCCATGAGCATCCATCATCCATCCATCCATACCCCAACGACATCCGAAACTCGTTCCGGGCCGAATAGGTATAAAACTAGTCGAGCGTGGCACGTGGCCAACGATTGATGGCAGACCCGGGACTATTGCCTCCCAGGGGCGGCACGGAAATGCGAACCCATCCGGATTTGCAAAGGGGCGTGGCAGGCATGGAAGAACTGTATTCATCTCCACTGAGTATAAGGAGTCGGGCGCGTGAGAACAGAGGTGCGGATCCCTCTAGGAACGCTTTTTCACGAGACCCAGAAGTAATAGCGTACCCACGCGCGGGTCCGAGGTACATCAAGACAAATCAATTCGAATGAATTATCACTTCTTTTCTAATTTTGCCAGGGCTCACGATTACCCAAATCCTTAATCCTGAAGGAGGGGTGAGGGAGTGAGGAAGTCCAGCGGAAACATCCAGTGAGGAGGGCATCTACATCTACACAATGCCGTGCGAGCATCCGCGAGGGTGTGTGGCAGGGGGCGAATATCACCAATACGCACTATTGACATGCAAAAAAGCTACTACATGGGAACATGCTAGACAACATGGGAACATGCTAGACAACATGGTCACATGCAGCTACATGGTTGATATCTACAAAGCAATAAAAGAATTGGCTGGTAATGCACGCATCATGCACTACAGAATACTCTCAAAATATTTCACCTACCCATCCCTTTGCTATGCTACCTTCAGTGTTCTCTTATAGTACGGGGGAAAAATGACATTTTGAATCAATGAGTACAACGATATATCTCTCTAATCTTATTTATCTGGTCGACTCTAGCATGGATTTTTTGCGCATGGTTTTTTAAAATATATCTAATATCCTCGGTAAAGCTATCTGTTTTGAATTTCTGCAATCTGTACTTTAACCTACGATCTGATAATGATTCCCAACCTAATACTTCTATTACTTTTGATATACTACTAGACCCATAGTAACACCTTTTGACAAACCTAGCTGCTCTACGCTGCACACTGTCTAGCTCTCTGATTATACCTAATTCATTCGGGTCCCATACACTGGTTACATTAAGTACCCAAGTTGCGTGAGTCTAATCATATCCAAGTTGGACTGGTATTCCACTGGAAAATATTTGCCACTTAAAGTAGTCGAATACAGACCTGCAGCATAGAAACCCCACTCTAGCCAACAGACTTACATAATCCCCTTTATTAATTTCTTTAGTCATCGGTAAGTGGGTCGCACATGTTTCCCCTTTCATTAAGCCTGACGCAATGACAAACGACGATCGTTTACCAATTGCCCGCGGGAGATGCTTATATGAACTGTTCATCCTGGCAAGAAGAAGGCAAGCAAGAAAATGGTAGTGTGTGATTCATGAAGTACCTTACACGAAAATGGCACGGAAGGAAGGTAACAAGATACTATTGTAGGGGAAGCTGCATCGCTCCACTCCGATTAAAATAAAAAAATAACATTAAAATACATAACTTAAAGGAAACATGCCAATCAAAAACAAATGACTACAATAAAATATCAAAGTAGGCAATATAATACCTGAATAGGTTGGTCGATATGTAGAGAGATAGGCAAGACACCTTCCATCACAGGACAGAAACACTAAAATGTCCTCTTGTTTACTGCACATAATGTAACCGGCCATGGCTTCGGCACGTTAGGCCATCATCAGGGCCTGATGATACCTAAATGTGATTCAGGAAGCACCTTACACGGAAATGACACGGAGGAAGTTAATGTCAGCTAGATTTGCTAAATTAATTGTATTAGTGTTACCAGTTTAAAGGAAGAACTAGGATGGAACTTACCATCCGGACGCAGGTGAAAATTAAGGCTAATCCTTTAAGTCGAAGCTGATTTGTTTACAGATGACGTAAAAGGTATATTAAGAACACCAGCCTATTATACTATTTTAATTCAGTTTACAAGATTAGAGAGATAGATTGTGAAGAGAATATATTTAGAGGAAATCTTTCTAACCAGTAAATACTTCGTAGTTTTGTGGACACTTATCAGTTAGTTGCACGTGACTCCATTATCTAACTTGGTTTCATGTAGCAGTGTCATTGCAGCTCATATTTGCATGTCAGTAGTGCATGTTGTCTTCCACCCCCTGCCACACACCCTGGATCGCAGGGTATTACGTAGATGTAAAAATGATAGAATTACGAGCCGAAGCCATGGTTGGTTACCTTCTGTGCAGTAAATAAGTGGAAATTTAGCTAAGTGCTTCTCTCCTGTGATGGAAGGTGATATGCATTGTTTCCACTAAGTTAATGCCAATTCTCTTGCGTACATAGACAGGGAGTAATCCGTATATGTAAATTAGGGTGCAATGCATTAGATAATGAGCTTAATTACACTAATTTTACACCATTTTTACATGATTATATACCAATTTGGGAATTAAAACAAATTCATGCAGACAAATGAATAAAGCTCTAATAAAAATAATTTCATGTGCATACTGATGATTTAGTTGCACACACCTCGTGATTGCATTACTGGCATTTAACTCTTGTTAAACAGAATTGTAGTTACTCCGCATGTAAGTAGTTCTAGTTTGGCAATAACTCGGTATTTACCAATATTTTTGTGGGGGCATGCATGTTACTCAGTCAATGCAGATGAATGAAGAACTGACAGCCAAGATTACTTACATTAGGACAAATTCTTCGCCTAAAAGGCACTTCAATGCTCGCAGATTCCACATACACAGATAATCCCGCTAAATTACTGAGGGGATGTCCTTGCTTCATACATGCATGAATATTCATAGAAATAAATGCTCATCCCAAATATATCCAAAAAACAGACAATACTATCCGACAAGCTCAACTTTGACCTTATAATGCATGGAGTTCCTAAAAAAGTAGGTACATCGATATTGGCGGTTCGGTTTCGCAAATTGAAAATCACAAATAGATATTCCTCTTCCTTCCAGTGAAATATGCCAATCACATAATTAGTTTCAGGATAAAATTTTGAAACTATATGCATAGGATAACGGGAATGTTTCAACAAGTTCTTAATGAATCATAATGTTGAAACATACATAAAACAAAGGATGGAGGTCAAAAATCATGCATTCAAAATGACTGCTTAGCAACGATGTAAATATCAACAGACTTTTCAGTCGGAGACATCAAAATTCTTGGTAGTTAACTTCACACTGACGAACCTAAAACTGGAATCGCGGCCACTGAAATTACTCCTCTTCACTCTGTGTAAGTACGCCTATTAATTAAATATCTTGAATTCATTAAACAAGAGCATAACTGACGAAGGACATTAAAAAAGTGCCAATAAAATTTTAGGGGTAACGGGAATATTTATTCTCTCTCTGCTGTGATTCCTTGCAAAGATATGGCATTCAGAAAATTAGGTACCTTGGATATAGTTGTAAGCGTCCAAAGAGGCATCTTCAGTATATAGATGATAACACGTTGTTGGGCCCACTTCTAAGCGATCTTTATCCTAAGAAATGACAAACATTTTCGTGTTCAGAGCTTTGTGAGGTATTACGATAAGTCTGATGAATCTTGCCAGCTACAAGGCTCCCGTCCATAGAGAGGCATATTCGGCATTGGTTAGATTTGTCATAATCATTTAAGGTCATTTACAACGCTTTGGGAAATATAACCCACCATACCTAAATGATAGGTACATTTATTTACCTTCGTGAACGTAAACAACGATAAAATGTAATGTTGCGCGGATTATAAAGCGTATACTGCAAAGAGATAGTAATTTTGTGAGTAATTCATAAAACTGACTTACAATTAGATAAAACTTCATCATTTGCTATTTAATATTATTACTAAATACTGTATTTTGTGAGTTCAACTTATATGCCTATCTTTATCCCCTAAATATTTAATATGAACCAAAGTTTGCTAGTCAACGTTCTGGATGATGTATGAGATATTACGAGGCATATGAAATAATTTTAAATTCACTATATTTATCTAGTTTTAGGCATATTTGGCGCGGGACTCGTGGAAGAAATAAAAGAATGGAACGTGTTGTCTTCAGTGGTGAAGATATTGCCGCAGAAAAATGAACAGCCCAATCAAATACAGTTAATTGACACCGAATATTTGAACCTCACATGCAAAAGGTGATTTTTAACTAATAATAACAAACTCGAAAAAGAGATAATGCGTGGATGTACTTAGATTACAGAAATTAACAGATCCATATCGATTAAAATTCCAGCACTAGATTGACTTGAATTAATTGAGTATGTTTCTGGGCTCAACAGGTTCATTCGCGAAGACACATGCCCTGTTGAAGAACTGATTGAAATGGAGTGTCATGCAAAATGTGGGGATAAAGAGAGAAATTTCCTGTGCTTCTCAGACGGTAATTGTGCAATCCATGATGAGGAGCAGAAAAGAGACGAAAAAACTTCAACGACGGGACCCAGCACGCATGAAGAGTGGATTATGCCTCACCTGAGAGCAATCATGCGTGAAAGGGAGGAGCTTCAGAGGGAACTGCCTGTATTCTATCCTGTAATCAGCGCACTAACATCCTGCTTGACTTCTACATTTCTATCGCCGGGATATCTCTTGAGAAGGCGCCTTCTCCAATCTTCAACGCACATGTAAAAAGAAAACGCTTCTCATCCCATAACGCCTCCCGTGTCATGTATTTATGACTTAAAATAAATTTCCATTGCAATCATATATTTTCTGGAAAAGGCTGGAAATAATTGCTGAAAAGGGCTAGAAACCGACATTTATAGCGAGCGGCAGAGATTATAAAAATCAATGAAGAATTACACTCTCTCTGAAGAAACTTAAAAATTAACGGAACAGAAATACGTTTGTCTCCTTCCAATAATGTTGAATGGTCAAAGAAAGGTTAGTGGGGTAGTAGGTTATGCGAATAAGTAGATAAAAAGCAATTAGCGGGTAATGATGGGTCAATCATTCATATCACACGCAGGCAAGTTCATGATAATTTCTTCGGCTGTGCATAGCAGCCTAGTGGATTAGCTAAATAAAGATCTCTTCGATAAAGATTTATTTTTGCTTTTCAGTTTTATTTAAAGCATGATCATCATCTCCATCGGTCTACAATCCTAGAATTGGTTGGACGCAGCCCTCCACTCGATTCTTCTATCGGTCAACTTCTTCATATAACGTAATAATACCTCTCCTATACTACCTTCACCACTTGCTCCATATATCTCATACGACGCCTACCTTTTCCGTTCTTCCCGTTCACCTTTCCCTCAACAATTGCCTTCATCAGGCCATCGTGTTTTAAGATATGGTCAATTAAGTTGCCCCGTCTTCTTTTTAAGTGTTTTCAATAGGCATCTCTTCTCTCCCACTCTTCTTAAGACTTCTTCGTTTGTCACTCGGTCGATCCTTTTTATATTCATCATTCATCGGCAGTACCACATTTCAAACGCTTCCAGCCTTGACTTCTCTGCTCATGTTATCGTCCATCTACATCTACATCTACACGATACCCTGCAAGCCACCGCGAGGGTGTGTGGCAGGGGGTGAAGATCACCAAGCATGCACTACTAACATGCAAGCAAGCAACTAAAGGGTCTCATGCAACTAGATTGTTAGTATCTATAGTATTTGAGGGGTTAATACATGCATCATGCACTACAGAATACTCTAAAATATTTCCTCTACCTATCCCTTTCCTATGCTGCCTATTCTGTTTTCTTATAGTACGGGGGAAAAATGCCATTTTGAATCTATCTGTACGACAATCTATCTCTCTAATCTTATTTATCTGGTCGAAAATCTGGTCCATGCCATAGAGTAAAATGCTCCAGATGTATGTTCTAATGAAACGTTTCCTTGCTTCCACGCTTTTATTTGCAGGTGTAAACAAGATCTTCTTTTGTAAAAACGCCCTTTTCGGATGGATAAATCTATTGGAATTTCTCTTTTACTTCTTTCATCGCTGGTTACTCGACTTCCCAGGCAACGGAACTCTTCCACCTCCTCGATTTTTGTTATCCTAGTTTAACATTAGTACTGGCTTCTTTTCCTGTACTGCATACCTTAATTTTCATTCATCTTCGGGTGAATATCTGGCCAATACTCTTTCCATATTTTCTAGTGTCTTCTTTAAATCTCCTTCCGTTTCTGCCGTGACTGCTATGTCGTTGGCGAATTGCAGCATGCAGATTTTCTCCACATGGATATTCACTCGGTCAGAGTTTTGTTTGACTTCTTGGATGGCTTTCTTGGTGTAGACATTGAATAATTCGGGAGACAGTTCACAGCCTTGTCTCACTCCTTTCTTTATGCTTGCTTCTCTACTGCTGGGTCCTGATTTGATTACAGCAACCAGGTTTGTATATATGCTGTGGATAATTCTTCCGTCATTATATGACACTCCAAATTCTTTGAGATTCCTTAGTATCAAGTTCCAATCCACTTAGTCAAACGCCTTCTCTAAATCTACAAATGCGACGAACGTCGGTAAATTTTTCTCTATTCTCTTCTCTATAAGTAACCTGAAGGCTAGAATCGCTTCTCTTCTGCCCTTGTTTTTTTCTGAATCCAAATTAGGCCTCATCCATGAAATCCTCAGCTTTTCGTTCTATCCTTATACAGATGATTCTTGTCAATACCATTGATGCAAGTGTCGTCAGGCTTACGGTCCTATAAAGCATGATAGCTGAATAGCATCTATAAGTACCCCGCAGGAATGCGAGAAATCAATTCAATAACAAGACCCGTGATATAATGCCAAATGGGAAAATAATGAAGAATATTCAACTGACAATGAGCATAAAGGGTAGGGATAGAGGGGAAAATTGGAACATTTACGTGACGTAAGCAATCCAAATGTGATGATCTTCGTAGAGGGAGATGAAGTCGAGAAGGTTGATATAGGAGATTCTATCTTAATATCGGAATTCAACACAGCAGTAAGGGACCTGCGGATAAATAAGGCCCTGGAAACTGATATTCCTGCCAAAGTATATAAAAATACAGGAGAGAAAACTTTTATCAGTTGTACAAGTCCATCTATGACAATTACTCTGCAGATGAGATACCCGCGGACTTAAATAATAATATCATTACCCTTATCCCCAAATAGAAAAGGGCCCAGATCCGTGAAAATTTTAGGACCGTAAGCCATATGACAGGTGTGTTCAACAAATTGTCAAGTATCATCTACAGGAGGGTAGAACTAAAAGGAAAGGAGTTCCTAGATGAAGATATATTTGGATTCAGAAAAAAGTTTGGTACAGAGAAGAGATTTTAGCCCTTGGGATACTTAGAGTTAATGTAATGGAGAAGAAAAAACGGACATTCGTTGCGTTTCAGGATTCAGAGAAGGCATTCGACGACGCGGATTAAAAATCAACGGTGGATTCTAAGGGAAATGGGAATCCCATGGATATACTGAAAATAATCCACAGTTTGTATAAAAACCTGGTGACTCTTATCAAATCAGGATTAAGCAATAGAGAAGTAAAAAAAAGAAAGGAGTAAGACAAGGATGTACACTCTTTCAAGCCATTTTTAATGTTTACATCGAGAAAGTTGTCCCTGAAACCAAAGAGAAGCCTGCATGGTTGAATCCACGGAGAGAAAACTAACAGTCACCAATTCGCCGACAACACAGCGGTAATGACAGAGAGAGATAGATAGAAAGAGGCTCACGAAGACTCTAAAAAACGGAAAAATACAATATCTAGATATTGCCTGAATTTCAATAAAAGGAAAACTAGGACGTATGTACGCACGTACTAAATGTTTATAATCGATGAGTACCTAATATTTTTGTTGTACACTCATGATTTGGATTGTATTATCCAAAGCCTTCGGGAGTAAAAAAAAATCAATACAATCTCACAAATTCGTCATTGTTCGGCAGCTTAACCGTTTCCTCCGTACAAATGTACGTAAGCAAGTAAGCGGTGGTGAAATACGGTCAGCACACGTGGAAGACCACTCGGGAACAGATTCGAGATCAAAAAAAATATAACTTGTTTTCACTTCAGAGCACACACATCTTGAAAGCTGCTCCCTCTCTTCCCGGCCCATTCTTGCTTTCAAAATCTCCGCTGCGGATCTAGACCTTCTAGCCCACCATCCTCTCCCCCAACTCTTTTCCGGCTCGCGACGTTGACAGCTAGGATATAAAGGCGAGAAAGAGAAAGGAAGACGAAGAAGAGGAAAAGAGGAGGGACATTGACCGTAAATCAAGCGCGCGACACGAGTGCCCCGCACGGGCGTTTCTGAAACACAGTTACGCGAAAGCACGCGGTTGCGTCACTTCTTAAAGGCCATCACCGCCTTCCCCTTCCCTCCAAACCCCTCTCTCTATGCATCTCGATGCTGGAGAGCACAAGACCTTATCCTCCAAAACAATCTCTCGCCTCACAGCCGGGGAGAGAGACACGTGTGTCGCGTGCGTGTAGGGCACTCTCACCGCGTCTAGGAGTAAAACTAAACTCTCCAATCTTCTGCAGAATCGGCAAAAGGGGTGGATTAACGGTTTCGGAGGATGAAGGTGGATCGTCTTTTGATAAATGTCAACATGGTGCACGGCCCAGTGGAACATTAGAGCACTGGGGAAACCTCCATAAAAGGAGCAGGCGTAGACTAGGGCTAAGGTACTTGGTGACAAGTGTAAGAGTGTAAGGGTGCTGGATCGAGGCTCCCCGTGTGCATATTATTTTGATGAAGTTAAAAATATTTTGCGGACTCCAACTTACTATGGTGGACAGGACCATAATCATAAAATTAGAGAATTTGAATGCCAAACTGGCATATTCAAAATGTCCTTTCCTCGTACAGTTAGTGATACGCATAGCTGTAAATGTATCCAATCGTGTAAATACTAGTATATCAATGGATAGCATAGGTAGTTGCATTTTCGCATAAAGACTTTTCGCTAGCCCAACTAACAGCATTTTTAGCATTTGCTATTAATTTGCTATTTTTATCTTTTTTTTTAATTATGAAGTTTAGATTATAAAATAATGACTAATTTTTTTTTCGTACGTGATATGTAATCCATGTGTAGTGTGAATTCACCCCCTGCAACAAACTTTTATGGTGGCTTGCAGGGTATTATGTAGATGGAGATAAGAAAACTCAGTTAAGGACGAAATATGGAAACATCAGAGAAAGTGGCTACAGGGTCAAACGTTGATGTACCCGTTCATCGGCACGGTGTACTGTTATCTACATATTTTCAATATCCTACAAGCTACCATAAATTTCTGTAGCATGGGGTGAATCTTCACCATAGACGCATCGGTGTTTTAAACCTCTCCAAACCGATAAACCTAGATGTGAGAAGAGCACATCAATTGTAGCCTTCGTCCGTCGTATGGGACGTTCAATCGAGGACCCCTTGGCCCCTCCAGTTATGATCAAGCTAATGGTGGAATTAGCTCTACTCTTTCTCCGTTTCCCTTTTCACCTTACCTCTACCCAATTGCAAACCTATCCTAGGAAATTTACTGTGGGTTGCCTTCCCTTAATAACTACCTAGCGATATTCAAATCTCCAATACTTGTCCGTCAAATATCCAATTGTCATGAGAACAAAGATACAAATTCCCTGATGAATTTTAGGGCTGGGGGAAAAAGTGGATGGAGAACCTACAATGGAATACTCGGAAATATCAAATACTTAGGCAAGGTTTTACCTGAGAAGATAAAATCGCGGTTGGTCAGTCAAAAATTGCCTGAAAATATAATCTTGGAGTCTCTGGTGGTACTCAGGTCTTACTGATTCAATCAATAAGGTTTGTTTCAGTTGGTGATACATTGAAAGAACATTGCGTAATTATGAATGTCTACCTCTAAAAGGGATAAACAGGAAATGTACCTCAATCCCAGTAGTATTCTGCGCTTTTCTTCATCTACATCTACATAATACCCTGCAAGCCACCAAAAAGGTGTGTGGCAGGGGGTCATTTCTCACCAAACATGCACTACATATCATGCATAAAAAGGAGTAGTATTAATGTACTAGCCAGAACTTCACTATTTAAAAAAGATAGAAATTGCAAAGCAAACATGCAGAAACATTCTGCTCTTCTTACAGCATGTGGAATATAAGTGTTGGTTTTTAACTTACAGCATGGATATAGTGAAATAAAAACGTCACCTCGTAAAGAAAGCTTTATGAAAAGGGGATAAACATCATTTAGTAAAAATATCGCCAAGAAATTCATGAGAGAATTTCGAATTAAAGACTGAAAAATGACCCATAATATGATAAATAAAACGGTCGATTCGGAATTTCATAATTAGATGATAAATACAAATAATACAGGAATTTCTCATTGGTCCACAAAAAATTCCATGCTATTGATTCACCCGAAAAATATGCACTTCGCAGCGCCAAGGCGTAATAACTCTCTATGTTCTTTGACCAAGAAATGGAATCCCAAGCAAAAGTTTGATTGAGTAAAAAGAGACGTTTGACAAATTGAACACTCAATATAACTTTTGCCTCAAATACGCTTCCAATGCTAATGCAGAACACGGCCGGATTATGAAACACCCAAACCAGTCAACATCCAAAGACTCTTTGCCGTTTCGCCTACTCCAATATCAGCTGGTTTGATCCGATTCGGAAGGATGGAGACGACCTTGGGGGAACATATCCGGATACAACTGGATTTAACCATACGATCTAAACAAAGAGAAGTCATTTCAATATTCAAGGACAACGAAGCCGTTTTCGTGCATTTGTAATGAGAGACGGGGAGCCGAGTGAAACTTCCGCAGTTTTCATTTAAAGCCAGAGAAACTAGATACGTCCTTTGCTGCAAAAAACGTTTAAATGAGAAGTCAGCACAATACACATTTGTACTCGTGTAAGATTTTTACAAGTGTAGCATAAGTTTCATGGCGAGGCGGTACAAGCAAAAATACCACTCAACATAATTAATGCTGGGTGTCTTAATTAATTCCTTACATACGGAGTCGAATTTTAAGAAGTAGGAATTCATCTAGTGAGAAAATAAGTACATCACCTACATGGCAAGACTAACTTTGACTACCACAGTATGTATAAACATTAATTCTATAAGCTTTAGAACTATTGTATGATACTTGCAGAATATAAAAACAACGGCCAATTAAATCAAAAGCTTGAAATTAATCACTGAAACATGGTTTATGAGAGGATGAATATTATAATTATTTCCTGAAGAAAAAAAGAAAAATATGAAAGTGGAAATGCGTTAATAAAGAATAAAATAAAATGAGAGATTTACCTTAAGAGATGATTCGACATCACCTTTTTAATTGACGCTAACTACTTATGAAAACAACTGAGTCCATCTGATGGGTCGTTTCATTGGCGATGCTCCAATATGAATGGTAAATACCAAGGGTTTTGTTCAGTAGACTGCCATTCTACTTGTTCGTTTATGCTTAGAGAACGAAGTGTCGACAGCCTCAAATGGGTGTGTACAGCACGCACAATCGCTTAATATTACTTTCCCACGTGCTTAAAAGTGGCTGAAAGGAGGTTTATATCCCTCGGGCATATACCGACACATTATGGAAGAGTACCTCTCAAGGTGCCCATAAAAAGAGTGCCTTAGCGCGCATAAATCGCCATTGAGATATCTCACATGAAAAACAAGTAGACCTGGCTAGATCCGTGAGAACTTTCAACTAGAAGCTACAATGGTCTCACCTGAGAAGCACCCGTGATTCAATCTGTGTCGAGGAATTCTTGCCTCCACAAATCAATTAGGCAGGAGTAAACGAATACCTCCCATGCCCAAAGAATGAGCCAGCTACCTGACTACACCTTTTTATACCAATGAAAGCCTAATTTATAACTGGTGACCACATCATTTATGTGTAACAAAATAAAATGTGGTATGATCTGTTCGCATTACACTACATCTTTACTTTCACGTTCTTTCACTTTGCAAGGGGCTTTCACATGGCAGGTAAGGTTAACGCCCGTGTTTTTAAAGCGGAGCTAGTCTACAAATAAAAGTGTTTTAAATTAGAGTTCGATGAGGGTTATATTAATTTTTATTTCTATCAAGCGTTTGACATAGACCATAAAAATTATAATTTTCCAGGAAAATTATGTCTTCAATAATTAAATTAATGCGGCATCTTCTACGTTGAGTAACGTAGCGAAGAGGATATGCAGATACAAATGTATAGAATACGGTCTTTTTATCATTTATCAGTTAGAAATGATATTTAACTGGACTAGAGAGAATAAAATTGCAAAAAGTATGGACTACAAGTAGAAGACACACTTGATACGCTACAAAAAAGTGAAAAATTTCTTGTATTATGTTGTAGCCCCTTTGTATATTGCTTGTAGCCCCCGAAAATAAGTTGAATATTAAGTTTTCATGCAACTCAATACACAAGTACGTTCAAAATAATACGTATTTACGCAAATATTGTTAATATCACAATTAACATCACGAGCTTCTCTGCGGGCCATTACAACTAGTGCTCATGAAAAATTCTAAAAATGCAAAACAAAATCAAAGCCATAATGCTGATCTAATAAGGGGAAAGAGAACTTCCCCCGCATTTAATCAAAGTTTTAACAGAATCTGGATGGTAATCTATAAAATCAGTTTTTGATTGTTTTCCAACGGAACTTAAATTGCATCAAACTTTAAGGATGAATGCAATTGACTACTATGGATATTTAAGGGGAAAGTTCTTTTTCGTTTCATTTGGAAAGTTCAGGCTTTGTCGAAGAAATGATCCCATAGATGTCAAAAGGCAAGCAGAGGAGACGCCAAAAGTCAAAATGGAGAACAAAGAAAGAGAATCACGAGGAAGGAAGCAATGCTTTCGCAGTACAGAAGAAAACAGAAGGAAACCAAGGACAAGAAGGTGTAAGGGAGGATAGAGATAGGAAACTGGTGGAGAAATGCAAATAGTGCAATGGGAGAGACTAAGTTCTTCCCAACCGCGCAGAAAGGAGACCCTTTCTGAGGGTAGAGTTTTATGGACTAGATTGGCTAGGGGAATTTTGGTGCTGTTTACGTCGCAGGGATGGCGTTCGGCTGCTCGGAATAATACCGGGTGAAAGGGTTGAGGGGGGAAAATCTTTGTGGGTCGAAAGAGAAGAGCATTGGATGAAGAGGGGGTTTAAAGAGCCGACTGAAAGCACACATTCACAATGTTCCCCCCTCCGCCATCAATAGCAAGTGGACCAAGACGCAACTCGGACAATAGTCCCCGCCACCGATAAAACCTTCGCTTGGTTGGAGACCCAAGGAAGTAAATGACGCAAAGCCTTTTCTCAAAGGAAGCCCATGGCCATCTTTCTACGGGCCTTAAGATCAATTGTCGCCGATGAGGGCACCGCTTACAAGACGAGTGAGAATTCGGCTTCTTTTATGTAGCAAATTACAGGAACATTACCACTGTGCATCATTGTAAAACGACGGAAATAATAGTTTCTATGTTGATGGAATACTACTATAAAATCAATATACGTGTTTTTAATACTTGCCAAAACCGTAAGTAGCTACTGGATAATAGATTTAGGATTCCTCATCATTAGGATAGCAGGACTAGGTTTTCAAATGCTCCAACCGCTTAGGCTAAATCGTACCAAACAAACTAACTTAATCGAAGACTAACACTAGTACAAGCTATTCCCTAGCTAAGTCTCGAACCGCGAACTTTGCACAGTAATGCCGGTACGTTTTCAGTCTATTTGCCGGAGCTAGCTTATAAATTGGGTGTTTTCGGATACACACAATTAAAAATTCCATTTACAATAGCTTAAACTATAATACGAAATGAAACCATAGGGTATAATCACGGAAGTAATTTTTTGTTTTCGTTCACTCCGACGAAGGAGAGTGTGATGTAAACCATTGTAGAAAAAAAAATGAATCTGTATGCCAACTTCGAAAGTGATACGGAAACATTAAGCGGAATAAATAAAATTTTGAATATTCTTTTTACTCGAATTGTGAGAAGACCGACATAAATTCACTAAGAATATTTTCCAATCCCTAGTACATGCCATTGAGGCATTTGTAAGAATCTATCAAAATCTCCCCCAAGATTAAATCTGTTCGTCAAGGCACCTATCATAACCCCAAAATTAGAATTGTTTTCCAGAATTAATGTTAATACATTTCATGTAATCGAACAGGACATCTAAGCACCTTATTTGGCAAAAAAGTTCACTTTCTAGGAGTTCACTAACCAACATGACGACTGAGAGAATCGTCTTTATTTCACTCGCATAGTAACAAACACCTCGCTGCCAATGAAAACAAACAATACAATGAGACAATACATATAATGGCTCAGAATAATGGCATAAAAGATAAATTCCTGATAAGAATAGCAATGAAGTAATTCTTACCTGTTCGTTGTGGGTTCCCAGCGGTGGAAGCTGGAAATAAGAAAAAGAAAATGTGAGATAAATGTAACAATACATGAAGAACGTGCATATATTTGCGTGAAAGTTTCATATATTTTAACAAAATAATTGTACCATAGCATTGTACAAGATTAATAGGAAGCATATCTTATACTATTAAAAAATAAAAATAATATTATCACTAGTGTCACTCGATTCCTCGATCGACCAAAGGATAGGTTTTGATGAAAAGGACCTTGATGAGGAAAGGTTTTGATGAATAATATGGGTCCTAAGAAACATTTATTTCATTCTTCATTCGATGCAAAATACATATATGGCTTCCCTACCTCCTTCCCTTTCACCCGGAAAACATTCAAAATGCCCTTCTTTCCTCGTACAATTAGGGAAAAGAATATCTGTAAATATACCCAATAAGTACATGTTTATCAATGGATAGCATAGGTGGTTGAATGTTCGTACAGTGACTATAAACTAACCCAACGAACAAGTTATTTTGCATGCTTGCTTTGCTATTTTTATCTCTTTTTAGCTTCCACTGACTCGAATACAGCTCATCTGATTATTTTACATCGAGCTCGATAACCAACAACAAATACGCAACACAAAAAGCCATACCCTGAGTGGAGAAAATTCGACACCGGCGGGAATCGAATCCGCGACCCCAGGATCTTTATAAAATTGTGATGTTTAGACTAGAATATAATTACTAATCTTTTTTACGTATTTTATGCAATGCATGTTCGGTGCGAATTCAACCCTAACACATCTTTATGGTGCCTTGTAGGGTATTGTATAGATGTACATGTAGAACGGTTAAATCAATTTTACCTCCCCCAAGCATCCTCTAAAGATTGACCATTGCAAGTTCTTCTTTGCTCAGTTTGCTTCTCCGTTCATTGCAATATTCCAACTTGCTCACATTTACTGGTTTATGTAAAACCCCGTAATCATAGTCTCTAGTTACTCTATCAAACTCTAGGTTTAAAACGCACAATAGCAGAAATTCCACAGAGAAAAAAATCATTCGCCTTGACCGGGATCTGAACCCGGATCCCCTGATTTCCGGCCAGGTGCTTTACCAGTTAAGCTACCGAGTCGCAGAACACATCGTAACAGATTAGAATCACTCTTCCATTCATATCAATAACTGATGCTCTCTTATGCTATCAAAAGCCGTTGCTAAGTTTTAGTGCAATGTTTGGTGCTATGCTAATTTTGGCTCGAATCTGCTGAAAGAAGTTGGGTTCATTTCAAAAGCTGATCTCCTCTAAAAATGATCCAATCCCTTTATCAATCCCGTGAGAACATGGATTTGTAAAGGAAACTGATACCTGGTAGTCAGAGGTCAGCCAGATTGGTTGACATTTGTTACGAGAAGGGGGTAGGTGCAACATCGATGGTAGAGACAATGGGATGAAAGATTTTTCAAACACGAAGACAGCGAATCAGACTAAGGAGTTTGCGTAGGTACACGGCAGATGAGTTTACCTTCGACACTGAGTAAATATAAAGACCGCACACAGCACTGGTAGACAGGACCACTCGGATAAGTACAAATTGACAATGTATGTCATCACATCCAGATTTGAACATTTTATACAAATGGGGCGGGGAAGGTAGGTTTGAGCGAATAAATGGGAATTTGGTAATTTTAACCATGTACTGTTGGAAATTTTGAGAGGAGGGACTGAAGAGAGGTAGTGTACTGTACGTTAGGAGTTTTCTTTGATGATGACGTTGGATTCACAACAGTGGACCACAATGCTAACTTTTATGCTGGCAACGTTATTTACTATATGATTTAATTCTTTCCCGGCAAATTATTTTCGTAAAGTCTTCTCGGGCTTCCCACAGGGTTAAATATCTATATAACACCAACGTTTCAACGGACGACTCGTCCATCGTCTTCAGGGCGAGTGAGTAAATTAAAGCCGTTGATACGTATCTATAAACGGTTGCAACAATCAATCAATTTCGAAGATCCTTCCGGCCAATCAGGAGTAACCTGATTGTTGCAACCGTTTATAGATATGTCTCAACGGCTTTAATTTACTCAATCACCCTGAAGATGATGGACGAGTCGTCCGTTGAAACGTTGGTGTTATATAAATATTTAACCCGGTGGGAAGCCCGAGAAGACTTTACGAAAAGGTTATTTACGTTTCTCAAATACATATTCATTCGTTATTTCCTCGAGATCACAATAACAATAAAACCTCTCCGCTTTGATTCGTTCATAAGAAAATAAATTTTCTTAAACATGAACATTCAATCGCACATATTAGACTAATACAGAACAAACAAGCAAAGAGAGATGAAATTTTGAGGAAATATCTCCCAGGATCTAAGAATATTTGCATGAATATATATGATTCATGCTTGTAGTAAATATTTGTCAGATCCATGCATATTGGATGTAGTGATGACGAAAGTGGAATTTGTAGTCCCGCATGATATTCAGAGTTATATCCCATTAGGTAGGTAGAACATGTAAACTTTAGTGCATGTTTGGCAATAACTCACCCCCTGCCAACTACCCTCGAGGTGACTTGTAGGGTAGTCAGCATCTTTTTAAATATAAGGCCGGTGTGGTTGGTGAGGGTAGAGTTCAACAAATAATAATCCCAACGGTATGAGAAATTCACTCATCAGGATATGGGTACCAGTTCTTTCCCTGTCCCGTCTGCGGTTTCACGAAAATATCTTGTACCCAGAAAATAACCTTAAGTTTGGCTGAATATCCTTAAAGGCTTCTCCAGAGAGTCGATCCCGGTACCGCCAACCAGCATCCCATACTACTCAGAGCTTCCACACTGTCCTCACATGCCGAGGTAAGTAAATCAGTTATGTACTTCATTTCACCAAACTCATGAATAGACTACATATTACTGGAATATATACCCAAAAACAATTTTCTAAAATCATACCTAAATGTTTTGTCCTCTAAGATTCTTCTTTGAAAATGAGACTCCATAGAGGAGCAATGGTCACTGAACTTTGCGTCGGATGCTATTGCCCGTAGTTGAAACTTTTTAAGTAGTTTAGTATAAAAATTTATAAAAACAATTCACTGCAACAACATTTTGCATCGTAAAATATGTTCCAGCACCTTAGGTATAAACTTGCCTTTTCCCAACTGGACTATTAATATGATAATTCAACTCCTCCTAAACAAACACTGAGCTATTAACCATAAATTCGATGCTCGAGCCAACAAATGCTTTCATGTCACCACGAAAGAAAGTCGTAGCCTTATTTCAAGAGCACGCCTCGAATTTCGGCTCCCATTCTCCCTTTGTTAGGTTCACTTTATATTTAAAGGCACGGGTTTCATAACGTAGTTTCATCTTCAGGTTAAGATGCCTGAATCTACCTGACATCTACATCTACATAATACCCTGCAGGCCACCATAAAGGTGTGTGGCAGGGGGTGAACTCCCACCAAACATGCACTACATGTCATGAATGAAATTTGTAATTAAAAATTAAAATAGCAAAGCATACATGCAAACACATGCTGTTAGTTGGGTTAGCTTTAAGTCCTTATACCAACATGCAGCTACCAATGTTATCCATTGCTACACTCGTACTGGACATACCTGTATTTACCGTTATTCATATCCCTATGATATCTCACCAAACATGCACTACATATCATGCATAAAAAAGGAATAGTATTAATATAGTAGTCAGAACTACACTATTTAAAAAAGATAGAAATTGCAAAGCAAACATGCAAAAACATTCTGTTAGTAGGGTTAGCTTTAAGTACTCATACCAATATGCAGCTACCAATGCTATTCATTGCTACTCTCCGATAGGACATATTTACCGTTATTCGTATCTCTAGTTGTACGAGGAAAAAAGGACATTTTGAATCTGTCAGTTCGGCAATCAATTTCTCTAATTTTGTGATTATGGTCCAGTCTACCATAGTAAGTTGGGGTCCGCAAAATATTTTTAACATCATCACTGAAAATATACTGAGGATGTAACAACGTTATGAAACCCGGGTCTTTAAATATAAAGTGAACCTAACAAAGTTGCATTCTTTTATTTCCCATTATGGAAAGGTATCACATAGTTAAGCCTGAAGTTATCAGCTATATCCCATTTTCCCATTCCTCTATTTCTCTCCAGCAGCACATGCAGCCGGCGAAGCAACCGAAACATTCGGAAAATAAAAAAAGTAAACCTCGCGTGCCGGAGCGAGCAAAGAGGACGCGGCCCACACTCCTGGGGCATTTCTGTCGAAAGACAAAGAGTAAAACAAGGGGCGCTCGGGCACGCTCATCGGGGAATCAGAAATGGGCGGGCTGAAGTAAGGACTACTCCGGAGAATTTCATTATTCCACGCACATTTTCGGGCCAATCGCGATCCCCGTCCTCCGGGAACATACGGTTGCCGCCACAATCAAAATTTCTTGGGTCAGCAGTGCGGAGACGATGGTTGGGAAGGGGATGTTGGAGGGTGTGGGTAGAGTTTGAGACGGCCACTCTGGAAGAGAGAAGGCACCACATTGTCTCCGTTCTCCGGCGTCGGAATGGCCGGAGGAGGCTCGCTGCCAAACGCCGAAGGATATTGCAAAATCCCGATAGTTTTTGTGGAAGGGTGTGGGTTGGCCTTCCCGAATGGGTTCTCATTTTGACGAAGAAGCAGTCGAGACTGCAAGACAAAGGGAGAAAGAACGAAAATTGGACAGACATGAGGGGAGACTCCCTGGTTAATGGCACCGTGAATCATTAAAACGAGCTCCAACAAGCTTCACTCAGCAAAGAGCATATTGAGCTGTCAAGAACGGCCTAATGTACGGACAATAAATTCTATGCGGTAAATAACAGTTTCTATCAACTGGAATTGAATACACGCCATTTATAGTTTAAATTGAAGGTTTCATATTCACAGTAGTACCCAAAGGCTATTACCATTCACTGAATTAATTTTTCATTCATCCCGACTCGGGATACTTCCAAATACCATTCAAGCTCTCCTTTTCCCTTCCAAGACATAAAATGAAATGTCTTTTCCTCACGCTCCCATACTTGCCAAAAATTTAAAGCTTCAACATACACTATTCCTGCAGTCTTCGAATTCACTTCAACTCCCTCTCCCCATTCTCTGCTACCCACATGTCCAGCTTACTATTCTCCGCTCATTCTTCAAGCCAAAGCCTCTAAAACCAATCAAACACGCACATCCTCGATCTCTTATAACATTTTTCGGAGCAATTCGACGTCGCACTCCACTTCAAAGCTTTGATTAATGCTTCCTCAAAGTCTCCACTTAGGAATCTCCTTCTACCCCAAGGACATCATGAGCCTTTTTGAAATTATGCCACAAACCACTGACCTTAAATATTTCCCCCTCGTAGTTCAATTTCGCGTCCCATTTTTTTCTTCTTGCTTCTCGCTAAGCATGCTTTCTCCTTTTCGTAATAGTGATAACTTGGCTTCGAATTTACATGATGCAGGAAATTCAACGATAAGCCAATGGATACGGATATATTCATGCCTATCGGAAGCTGGGACAAATAGCATAATGTATAGTGAGCGAGCAACGCGAAGAAAGTAATGGGCCATGGGTTGAACAAATGAATATGAGGGCTATATTCACTGATATTAGCTTTTTGCAAGATATCCAACTGCGTTGCCAAATGTCCTCGAGGTTTAAGAAGCGCACAAAGTAGAGAATTCTCTCACAATGCCTAACATTTCTTAGTGATGTGCATTTCTCTCATCTTTTAAAGCGTATCCAGTGCCCTTATTGCAAAAGCCTCTAAATTGACAGAGTTCATGTACTTTCTTTGCCACTACTCCCACGCTGGAGTACAACGTGAATTTAAAATGAAATAGATATGAAATATTCAAGCAATTTAGAAGCACGTTTTTGCCTCTCGCTGAAAAGATAGGTACATGGGTAGTAGTAGTAGATTTGGATTTTTAGGTGCTTCAACGTCAAGGTTATATCGCACTGTTTAACCCACAATCCTTCGCGCTAAGTCAAACACAACATCCATATTCTGGGAGGAATTGGAACCCGCGATCTTTGGGTAAACAGGTCGGTACGTTGCCGTCCTGACTACCACGGTGGTACCACTAGTCCCTTCCCACTAGTAGTAACAGAGGATGCAACTGAGTCTTCGAAATGAGAGCTCATTGGTGTACAAAATATGGCGTAAGTATAAGTCGCGGGAGGACACGTGAGAGGGATTTTTTCTCCTTCCAACTAGTCTCGGCAGAGACGACTGGTCCGTGAAGAGGGAATGCAAAGAAGTGGTAGAGGAATGAAAAAGAATTAGGGTTCGGTAGGGAACAAAATTCGCGAGGGTGGAAAAGCAGGTAGGGACGCTTTTGGAAATAAACTGCAGAAATGAGGGAAGGATGTTATCCCCTCCGACTCCATCGAAGGGTAGAGCTCAGAGCCGCCTACATCCCTGTCCCCTACGCCACTGTCTCTAAGAGACACCCCGGAGGTATTCCAGAGGGAGGAAACTGAAATGGAAGATGAAAGCGAGAGGGGGGAGGGAATTGGTGCTGGCTGCGTATGCTCGAGTGCGGGGTGGATGAGGGGTGCGGACGCGAGATTTATAAGCTCGGATGCCGGAAGAAATGGGTTTACTGCGGGGTTGGAGCATCATATTTTAGATTGAGAAGGTTATGGCCTCAGTGAAACATCGCCTCATAAAAATCAACACTAGGCCGTGGCTGTAGAGAGAGTAAAAAGCTCCGTTTTCTCGCGTTGAAAACTACATTTACAAAGGTTATAGTAGCATCTCCTATCACACAAGGGTATTAATAAATTCTGCGGAAACGCAAACAAAGGCTTTGCCTTACAAAATTGTAACTAGGAGTCAGCGATATTTCACCGGCTTGCTGTGTTATAGCAATAAACCGCGTAACTACTGGATCAGAAGGTACCGAAGATTAAGTGTATAAAGTAATCCAGTGTAAAATAACAGTGTCAGTACAATAATTAACACAACATCAGTTAAAATCTTAGCATGACGAAAAAATTATTTTGCAACAAATCAATGAACAAATGATAGTAAGAGCCAAATGATAACCTCAGAAGAAAGAAGTACGTTGTCGGGTTATAAACATCTACATCTACATAATACTCTGCAAGCCACCATAAAGGTGTGAGGCAGGGGGTGAATTCACACCAAACATGCACTACATATAATGCATAAAATAGGATTAATATATTAGCCTAAACTTCACTATTTAAAAAGATAAAAATAGCAAAGACACTATGCAAAAAACATGCTGGTAGTAGGGTTACCTTCAAGTCCTCATACCAACATGCAGCTACTTATGCTATCCATTACTACACTCGCATTGGATATATTTAACGTTTTTCATATCCCTGATTGTACGAGGAAAATAGGACATTTTGAATCTGTCAGTTCGGCAATCAATTTCTCTAATTTTGTCATCATGGTCCAGTCTACCATAGTAACTTGGGGTTCGCAAAATAATTTTAACGTCGTCAATGAATATATTATCTTGAAATTTATTTAAGGTATCAAGCCTAAAATTCAACCTGCGAAATGATTCCCGTTTTAATTCATTTAATAGACTGGTTGCGCTAGTATAGTTATCGTATCGTCCCATTACAAATCTTGCCGATAACATGTCGTGCATGTAATCACAAAGGCTACTATGTTCTGCATTCAGGAATGTTGAAAATAGTTTGCAGTTACTGGTATAGGTTCGTATGTAATCAAAAAGATTTCCAGCCAATAATCCTACTTTGGCGAGGAATTATTAAAAAAATATTTTCTGGTCGCATGGCAAGATTGTCACCTATGTATATTACTTAGAGTGAGCAGTGCGGAACATCGAGCTTTACAATTTCGGTCGGAAGGGAGGAGGGTGGATTGGGGAATGCCGAGGGAGCGCCAGGAAATGAGAAAATGAAAAAATGTACCACCTCTGTCACGGTAGGAAATTGAGAGGACGTAAAGGGCCACTCGGCGTAGCAATTCGATCTTCTTTTACTCGTCTCCTGCAGAGATTTCATGGGATTGATTCGCTTTACGGCCGCAGATGTGCCGCATGCCTCGCACAATATCCTCCCCTGTCCTCACTTCTCGGGAATTATTACTCTCTTCCAAGTTTGGTGGAAGGATGTACGAGATTCTTGAGCTGCCGGTTGATGGAAAGAGAGGTACAAATGGACGGCACAACCGCTATCGGAGGTGACAGGTTGAAGAGTGAGAGGAACGAAGCAAGTTACACGTCGCGTATGAGGATAGGATGAAGAATAAAATTATCAACAGCTCGAATCAATAAAACATTGGAGGTACTCGATGCATAGGAATGGACAAGATTACCCACAATTTTTCATTGCAGTAATAAAAGCTCAACTTATGTCAGAATGCTTTTAAAATTTGTGCTCAGCCCAAAGTTTGGTCTGGTTTGTGAGGGTGGATATCAGGAAATTCTAAGTGAAATCCAAATGCCCGGGAAGGGTGGGCAGTTCTTTTCCGTGCCACCTGTGGGAAGATAAGGTGTCCAAAAAGTATGATACATCCATTGGCTTCACCCAGGACTGGGAACCTCCAGACAGTGGCTTAAAACACTACCCACCGGGTTAAAACATTCCTTAAAATATAATTTGCATCAAATAAACTCGTGTATCGCTCCGCGCGACAGCACTAGGGTTGAGATTTAGGCAACAGACTCGGGGGCTCTGAGTTCACATTAAATTGAAGCCTCTTCAGTCAAACTCCCCTAAAATCGTCGTATTTTGATTGTAAGAAAATTAGAACTCATAGGAAAAGACAGAGACAGAGAAGACTTTTTTCTTTATAAATAATTCCTCGGCAAAGTATGATTATTGGCTTAAAATCTTTGATTCTTATGCTTACCATTTCATTGCCTACGAACCTATACCCAGTAATTGCAAACTATTTTAAATATTTCCTGAACATAGTAGCCTTTGTGATTGCATGCATGACGTGTGTATAATCCGAGGACGGAGTTCATTCTTCTGAGGTTATCATTTGGCTCTTTTTATCATTTGATCATTGAATTGAAGCAAAATGATTTTTCCATCTTGTTGAGATTTTAACTGATGATGCGTCAAGATCTTATTTGTACTGACACTGCTAGTTTACAATGAATTACTGAGTACTAATATTCTCCGGAACTATCTCATCTAGTAGGTAGCCGGTTCATTGCTATAACATAGTACATAAGCCCTAATAAAAATAAAAACTTTGTAAAAATTTCACCAATTGTATTTAAAAAACGACGGGTTTCATTCGGCAGTGGACATCATTAAGTCTGTTGGATGAATCTAATCGTTTTTTAAATACACTTAATGACATTTTCACAAAGTTTTTATTTTGATTTTGGCCTACTATGTTATATCTAGCAATGAACCGGCTAGCATATAGATCAGAAGGTGCCGGAGAATATGTGTACCCATATGAAAAAGAAAGAGGTTTAAGAAACGGAACAGGTCCCCATTACCCTGAATGTGCGAAAGCTACACGCCTAAGAACCTCTTTTCTAACTTGCCTATCAAAACAACCATCGATTGAAAAGTCATCGAAGCCGTGGGAATTGAACTCTCTCTCTCATTTAATGCTTGGAATTCTTAAATGAATCTGACTGTCGTACAATGACCGAAGAATAATCCACAGTTTGTATAAAAACCAAGTGGCGATGATAAAATCTGGACCCAGCTGTGAAGAAGCAAGAATAAGGATAGGAGTGAGACAAGGCTGCGCACTGTCTCCCGTAATTTTTAATGTATACATCGAGAGAGCCATCAATGAAGTCAAGAAAAAGTCTTCTGGAGTGACTATCCACGGAGAAAAAATCTGTATACTACGATTCGCTAATTACATAGCGCTCAATTGCAGAGACAGAGAAGAATCTGAATAACACTACAAACCATGGAAAGAACAATGGCCAGATATCACCTGAAGATAAATAAGAAGAAAACTAAGATATTGGAGTGCAGCAAGAGAGAGGAGGCCAAAACCAACGTTATACTAGGAAAAAAGAAACTGGAAGATGTAAAAGAGTTCTGTTACCTGGGAAGCAGAAGCGCCAACGATTGACGAGGCAAGAAAGAAATAGTGAGTAGAATAGCCCAGGGAAAGAGGGCATTCTATCAAAAGAAAAATATACTTACAGCTGGAAATACAAGCTTGGAAGCAAGGACGCAATTCATCAGAACATACATCTGGAGCATATTTCTTTACGGCAGAGAGGAATGGACGATGACAGCAACGGAGAAGAAAAGGGTGGAAGCATTCGAAATATGGTGCTATCGAAGAATGATGAAGATATAATGGATCGACCGAGTGACAAATGAAGAAGTCCTAGGAAGAGTGGGAGAAAAGAGAAGTCTGCTTAAAACTATAAAAAGAAGGGACAACTTAATCGGCCACATCTTAAGACACGATGGCCTGATGAAGACAATCGTCGAAGGAAAAGTGAACGGGAAGAATGGAAAAGGCAGGCCTCGTATGAGTTACATAGAACAGGTTGTAAAGGACGTGAAAGAGAGGAACTACGTTTATATGAAGAGGTTGGCCGATAGAAGAATCGAGTGGAGGGCTGCGTCAAACCAATCCTAGGATTGTTGACTCTTGATGATGATGATGAACGAAGAATGGAGTTAAATACAGCCAGATGAAAATTTATTGACCAGCGAATGATTACGAAATAAATCCCCTGCCTATCCTCCACCCACCCTCTCCTAACACCCTCACGGTAGCTCGCAGGGTATTGCGTACTTGTAGATGCAATGACGACAGGAGCACCCACGTATTTAGACCACAGCTGCCAAAATAATAAATAAATGCAAGGCCCTAAACGACCGCAGCTTGGAATGAGAGCACCATTATGGCCTCCAAATCCTGGTGGACGATATACGGAAACTCGTTGCGGCCTGACGATTGTCGTGATACAAGGGAAAAGCTAAAACCAGGAGGCGCGTTCAAAGTAAGCATATTTATGCGTACGGCGGCCTGCCCCTTTACGAAACCTGCCCTCCCCACGACCAGTAACCCCCTCGAAGCAACCCATCCCCACAGCCCTCGGCCCACCACGTTAAATTCCGTCCTGCAAACATTGCCGTGGAAGGCGCTGGGTCTCATTTCGACACATTACTCCCAAACATTGCGCGCCTATTCCAATATATTGTCGCACACACTCGCTACAGCATACGGATGACTCGCACCCTTGGATCGCATAGGAAGGGAACGGGGGTGGCCTGGGAAACAATTGGAGATCTGCGGAGATTGCCGGCACGCTCGGCGTGGATCGTAAAACGCAGATCTGGAAATAAAAACGATCTTTTACGGCCGAGGCTATGAGTGAGCCAGGGACGGGGAATTATCCCCCCGGAGAGAGGGGATGACGCTTTCGGAGAGACGATGTTGGGGAGAGCCAAGAAGGGACGCGGAGGTGTTGCCGGGCGACGGGCATCGAATGCTCGCGAGTGAGTCACCGTGGCGCTATTGAACGGGACGGAGATCTACATCTACATGATACCCTGCAAGCCACCGCGAGGGTGTGTGGCAGGGGGTGAAGATCACCTAGCATACACTACTAACATGCAAACAAGCAACCAAAGTGTCTCATGCAACTAGATTGTTAGTATCTATAGTATTTAAGGGGTTAATACATGCATCATACACTACAGAATACTCTAAAATATTTCCCCTACCTATCACTTTCCTATGCTGCCTATTCTGTTCTCTTATAGTACGGGGGAAAAATGCCATTTTGAATCTATCGGTACGACAATCTATCTCTCTAATCTTATTTATCTGGTCGAATCTAGCATAATACGCTGGTGTTTTTAATATGTGCCTAACATCTTCAGTAAAGCTATCCGATTGAAATTTCTCCAATAGATTTAATCTGGACTTTAACCTACGCTCTGATAATGATTCCCACCCTAATTCTTGTATTAATTCTGATACACTACTCAACCTATCGTAACACCTTTTGACGAACCTAGCTGCTCTACGCTGCACACTGTCTAGTTCTCTCATCAAACCTAATTCATTAGGATCCCATACACTGGCTGCATACTCAAGGTGGGGCCTAACTAGTGAAAAGTAACATCGCTCTTTTGTCTTCTCATCACATTTCCCAAGTACTCTTTTTATAAATCCTAGCTTTCTCTTCGCTCGGCCGAATATTTCCCGGGTGTGTCTTCCCCACGATAAATCTTTAGTGATTGTTACACCTAAATATCTCGCACGAGATGTGTGCTCCCACGCAATGCAATTCGTGACCGTGACAATACCAAGACTTCTCACACCATGATGCCTTCGTTGAATAAATTTGACTTAGCATGAAAATGAAAGCTCACACATTCACCTACCTCTAGGCAATAACCAGTATGCCACCGTGAGGTGAGTGGCAGGGAGTGAAGATCACCAAACATACACTATTGACATTCAACAAGGCTACTACATGGAAGTGCGTAAGATAATAGAGTCGCATGCCGTTGAATGGCTAGTATCTACACAGAAATAAAGGGATTATTGGTTATATGGCATATATCTAAATGTTTGATCTGTTTTTACCTACCATGCATGGGTTAGTAATGATGTTAATATATGCGTGATGCACTACAGGCAACAATATTTCACGTACATATCCCTATGCTATGAAGCTTATAACGTTCTCTAATGGCACGCGGGAAAAATTACATTTTAAATCTATCCTTACGACAAACTATCTCTCTAATCATGTTTGTCTGATGAAATCGGGTATAACGGTTGCTGCATTTCCCTAGCAAGGATAGATTAGTAACATTAAAACATGCTTCGTGCACTTCAGACTATACCAGCACCTCTCATTGAGGGATAC
The DNA here is from genome assembly GCA_933228895.1 of Platycnemis pennipes. Classification (NCBI taxonomy): domain Eukaryota; kingdom Metazoa; phylum Arthropoda; class Insecta; order Odonata; family Platycnemididae; genus Platycnemis; species Platycnemis pennipes. The sequence continues at coordinate 116,093,094 of OW121854.1, read as the reverse complement.
AAGCAATTAATAATAGCATAAATTTTCTTACAATCGGTATTAGAGTAATACGGAATAACGACACAAACAGAAAACTTAAATGGTGGCTTTTTAATTTTTAAATGTTAGTTGTCAAGTATGCCTGTACGAAACAGTTATATGAGTAATACATATCTGTAGTACTTATCAAACTATTCGTTTTATGTTGGATAAAAGTAGAACTGGAAATATGTGTTCCGAATGATATTCATAGAGATCTCTTCGTAGGTAGGTAGTATAAGTAAACTGGTTCATGTTTGGTGATAATTCACCCCCTGCCACACACCCTCGAGGTGGCTTGCATGGTTGCCAGTAAATATAGATAGATATCATGCGTACTTGCATGCCACCAACCGTTTCAATGTTTACTCAGGCATGTGAGTTTGGTACGCTATTTCACAATTCTTTGTTCCAAAGTAATGAATATATAAATAATGAAAGGAAACATCGTCAAAGTGAGAGGTCATCATTTCAAACACGGATTTGACGCAGCTCTCCCCTCTCTCCTATCGGCAAGCCTTTTCCTTTTAATGTATTTTTCGTTCTATATCATTCAATACTTTCCCCATATATTTCATATGAGGTCTTTTTACCATTCTTCCAATTCACCATGAACGGCAAAGGCCACGTGTAATGAAACGAATAACAATGTACCTTTGTGATATTTTTCATGAACCACCGAATAAAATCTGAAAATACCAGGTGATGAAAGCTCGAGATATCTCATTTAGCGATAGAAACAATTAAAGATACAATAAATTCTCTTGTGAAATCTGTTTCAATTCTATAGTTACCAGCAAAGCTAGGTAATCCGACTAGATTTGCTTTCATCCCTGAACTTTTTCGTTTGGGTAGAACTGAAAAATATTTCTTCCATAAGGAGATGAGCATCACTAAAATGCTATTCATTGAATAAAAATATTTTTTTTAATGACGAGTAAATAGAGAACGATCAAGAAATCGCCGATGATACTGACCAAACTTTTGTTAAATGTACAAGTGCAAATGCTACAACAGGATTCACGATCGAATAAAGAAACTTATGCTTCTTTATCGAAAAATAAAATAAAGAACAGGGCCCTGGACACTACGAAGACGACCTGAGAATGACGCACAAAATGATGACCACCTAAGGATAGCTGACACAGAGGAAACCCGGAAAGATATCTACATCTACAATTACATGATACCCTACAAGCCACCGCGAGGGTGTGATGCAGGGGGTGAAGACAACCAAGCATGCACTATTTACATGCAAACAAGCAACTATAGGGTCTCATGCAATTAGATTGTTAGTATCTATAGTATTTAAGGGATTAATACATGGATCATGCATTAATATGTATTAACATGAATCTGTAAAATATCAATTAGCATGCATTATGCATCAATAATATACATTAAGATTCTGGGTTATGGGTTGTACGAATATTTGGTATTTTCATCATTAGTCCGGAGCGCGACCAAACCTCTCCACAGGTTTGATGGAGAGGAAGTGGCTGGAGCAAAATGATATTTTTTCCCTGGCAAAGAGATTGGTGATGAAATGAAGGGAGAGCAGCGGCGGCCACGTCAGGCAGACCACCTCACGGACGAGGAGTTGATGGGGCGGCGGAAAAAGGGAAACCTCCACGGTGGAGAATGCGGAGGGGCTTACGGGGGAGGAGAGAAGTGAGAGGAAATGAAATTCCACCGGGAAACAAAAGCACCCCGAAGATAGAGGGAGGAAGGGTGCGGGGGTTGGAGAGTGTCATTGCGCGAACGCCGCTCCAGCAGAGGAAGGGCAAGTGGGGGATGATGAGAGGCGAAGGGGGGTGATAATAAGGGTGGAAAAAAGGAGGGGCTGGCGGCAAGGGTGGGAGGTGGGCGAGGGTATTATCGGCAAAGAGTCACTCGGAAAGGGGTCGGCGAACTGTGGGACGGACTATAGGGGGGGGGGGGGTCGTGGGGGAGGGTGAGAGATGCAGGGCATGGAGAAGAGTGACTAAGAGGGGTGTGATTGCGTAAAAAGGGGGACGCTGCCCTACACTCCGCGATGGAGAGAAACTTATTATTCGTGCACGGGGAGTACCGGAAAGTAACGTCCCGCGAACGCGCAAATGGAAGGAGTATTACTCGGTACGATCCTCTTTACGCTCAGGGATAGAAGTGTTTGATAAAATCGATGTTGGTTAACTGGAAATGAGGCGTAATTCAATCAGTACTTCTCTCCTTCATCAAGTTAACCTTCCTTGCCATGAGGTAGCGAATTGGGAAATTGAATTGAAGGAAATTATCCGGATTCTTCTGGACTTGAAATGTTGAATGTTTCACTTCGCCGAATTCAATCAACTAATTAAAATTTATTTGCTCCGCTCACCAGTGAGTAAGGACATACCTATACATTAATTTTGAGAAATCCTCGAACATAAAACGAAAAAATAATTATGTTTAAAGTTTCCCTCGTTGACTTTGGAGGTCCACAAGAAAAATTAATCATTTATAGGCGTCCATCAGTTCCACATTTTCATCGGCCGACGATGCACTGCTTATATTAAATGGAGGTACCATGAATGGCATTTAATTTTACTTGCCCTAGCAGCTGTAACTATATATCACCGAGCAAAAATCTTATGCCGGTAAAAAACACTACTTCTATAATAGACGCGAGATTCAAACCCGCGTCTGCTGCTGCCAAGCCGACATATCACCAACCTATAGATATTGATTTGATATATTGATCGTGTGCTCTAATCGCGTCCGGCTAAAATATTTTAAAACCAAATAAATAGCGACGTAATGAATTCCATGCCGTAATCATTTAATATTTCGTGAGAATGTACAATCATGTATGCAAAAAGAAATAAAGGAGAAGGAGATTTCATAAAACTTTTAACTATTTTTCAGCCAAGAGGAAATATATGAAGCGAATAAATCACAATGTAAAGTAGGGAAATAAATATCATACTTTCTTTTTTACCTACATATTTTACTGCATTAGAGTGAGGCGGGAGATAGAGGAGTGAAATACACTTTGTGAAATGCGATGAAACACCTTATGATTACGATCAGTAATTGTTGCCCTTGTTTCAGCCATTACCTATACGAGGCGAATTCGGAAAGTAAGGGCAGTTCAGCCATAAAAAACAGAGTTTCGTTAGAAAGAACTTTTATTGGCAGTTTTAGTTTCCCACAAACCTAATTCACTTTTAGACATAACTACCGTTCACTTCTAAGCACTTTATAAAACGTATTTTTCAGGGTTTATAGGAGTTTTTCCTTTTTATTTTCCCTGACTTTTCCAGGATTTCCAGACCATTATTAGTGATTTTCCCTGACTTTTGAGCTCCTGAATACTCCAAGATTTCGGTCATTCATAGAGATAAAAGTAGTAGTGAGGAAGCAGAGTAGTCTAAACTTATGAAAAATTGTAGGTTTATTTTCATATTAATCATATGAACTTCCAGTAATAAGAGATCAACAACTTTAAGTCAACAAAATAAAAATTATCATTCCTTACATTGATATGTCTTCAGAAAGGGTTTCAATTGCAGAAAAATATATGCAAATAAGGCTAACCTGGCTTTTCCTTCAAACCTTAAGTTATGTTAAAGTAGCTCTTTGAATCAATTTTGATTTTTTTATTCCTCACATCCTTCTACAAATTTGGCTAAGTGACTTCAAATTTAACTGAGAATAACTTTTTCGTCGCTAGAAGGGACAAAGCAAAGAATTCCTGGTGAAATTGCTAGCGAATGAAAATAAGGATATGAATGTGCACACCTTTCGCCAATCTTTTCACCAAACCGTGCAGGCTATAGCCAGAAAGAACCAGAATAGGGCCCCTGGGCTGCCTCCACAGCGAAGTAATATGAAATAACATGGCTCATCAGGTAGAGGATATCTGCAATATCCACAAGCCCAAATTCCATGCTATTTGTTTTGTCCATGATTTGTCAGTTGTGTATTTAGTAGAAACTCTACCACGCCAGAGGGGCCAGTCGTCCCCTCCTTCACCCCTCCCTCCACTCTTATGTGCAGTTTTCGATCTCGTGGCATTTTCAGGTGATTAATTCTGAAATTTGAATGTTTTGCTATTTTTCCCTGACCTTACGTTAAATTCCCTGACTTTTCCAGGATTTCCATGGCCGTTTTCATTTTCCCTGACTTTTCCAGGTTTTCCAGGATTTCCAGGTTCCTATAAATCCTGTTTTTGGAAGTGCTTGGAAAAAGGTGAAGGATAAATTCATTAATCCGGTTTCTATCAATTTTAATTTTTTCTGCGACCCTTACATTTCAAACGATGTTCCTCTACAGCCCATTATTTTATCCAAACTACACGTTCTTCTCTTTCCTCTTCGCCATTTACCCAATTTTATTCCCTCAATCACGTCCTTCAAAGCACTATCGACATTTAGTACCTTCTCCATTCACACCTTCTACCTTTTGCTAATTTATACGAACAACTAGCTTTCCTCTCCTACCAAATCTAGAACTCCATCCTTTCGACCCACTTTACCTTCAACATCCTTCTCCATCTTAAAAGCCCTACGTCTATTTTCATCTTCTTTATTTAGAGACCATATTTATAGTGCCATATAGTGCCAACCTCCATATTAAATATAGAGAATATTTAGATAACATCCCAAAGTGCTCGAGGTCATATGTAAGAGATCTAGGGAAATAGGACCACAGTACACACATTTAAAAGTGATAAAGGAATTAGATTCACCATCAGTTTAGATAAGCTAACTCTTCAAATACCTTCTCCAAAAGCGTGATCAACTCATCCCCACACAACACATTCGAACCACCACCAAACACTTTCAGTGAACAAATGCCCGAAATTATAATCTCATATCGCGGAATAGATGACCAGTTAATAGCATCAGTACACACAAATCACCAGGTTCTGATCAAATTTCTTCCAGAGTATACAAAATATTAGCATCTACCAACAAATTATATTTAATAAACCACTAAGAATCACACAGTACCTACCCAAATACTGGAAAGTAGCAAATAATACAGCCATTTTTAAAAGCTGTGATAAGGAAGAACCTAGTAACTACAGACCCATTTAACTTACACCAAGCTCCTGTAAGGTATTTGAGCACACAATAGTCAGTTTAATCATGGGACATTTGGATTCGTCGTTATTGTTTAATGTATTATTTACTTGATAGATAGTATGCATGTTATTTAATTTATTTATATAAATTACTAAATAACTAAGCACTAAAATATTCCTTTTATTAACTAACATTAAGTGTCATTCATAGCTAAAATTTCACGTGTCTCGTGGCTGCAGGCTCAATATTTTCCTCGGGGAGTTAGCATTGTGATTATTGGTTTATAATGGATGTAATCAGTGTTTAAACCGATTAGGACATTTTTTATTCCTGTACGATAGTAAGTGTCTCTCTTGATTTATAATGCAGCTTGGTGATGGTTCACCCCGTGCCACACACCCTAACGACGGCTTTCAGAGTATTATGTAATGTAGATGATATTTTTCACAAGTCTTTTCTTTACTTTCCTACTCAAGGCCACATCCATTAGTTCACGCCTACGAGTAAAAGTTTCTTTTGCTAATGCGATTTTTCTTCTCACTTTTCTTTATCTTTGTTGCTTTACCTGATAGCTGTTTCATCGCTTTACCTAATTGGTTAACCTTCTGTACGCTCTAAACTCTTTTCAAATTTAACTTGGCCTTTTTGGCCTCCAAAATCTTACTGCGTTTGTGCTATTGTGGTTCATCTTCATTCCCTACCTTTTGCACGGTATTTGCAATGCACATCGTGTTTTTGTGAGACTTAAGCACTGGATGACGACTGTTTATTCATCCACGAACCTCCTCGACTTAATGATTTTTTAATTATTCTCATTGCATTAAAATAATTATAATAAAAGGTGGTACAAGTACTTAGCACCATAATTGGCGAATGTGGGTATGGTGCTCATGAACAAGGAATGAGCATTGTTTTAGCAAATTAGGTATTTACAAAGAGAAGGAACCTTTTGCAAGAATCTTAAGCAAATGTGTGAGGACTATAGATAGGGAGTAGAACGGGTGATGAAGCAATGAGCACGGTCTACGAGGAAAGTAGAATGAGAGCAGAAATTACGAGGTGGCCATGTGGGTGGCAGAAACAAGGAAATGGGATATAGATGGCCATTATTAGGGGAAGAAATAAGGATAAAAAATAAGAGGGAGGAAAGAAAAGGATATATCTTAGAAGACTTATACAGAGGGAAGAAATATATTGTCTATATATTGACGAAGGAAATACCCTACGGAAACTACAGGTAGAATTCTTTAAAAATAAGAGCAATACTATTACTCCAACATGCTGTTAAATTTAGCTTTGATTCGCTCGTAGTAATCAGGATGAGAGTAGAAGGAAAATCTAGATCGGAGACACAGGAAGTAGGAAAATAGGAAATGAGAATGTGAAGTTCTGTGAGAGCGAGTATCGACTCTCTGCGCATCAGAAAGGGAATGAGAGATATTTCCTCGAGAGGGCGAGAAGAGTGCCCGGGTAAGGTGAGACTCGAGCGAAAGGGAGAATAAGGGTTTTTTTCCCCAGGGAAGGCGAGGGAGTAACGTGAGGCACCCACGGAAACGAAATACCTCTGATGGTTTGGGTGCAATCGAAGGGCGGTGAAGATTGCGTGGAGTCTTGGTGGAAGCAAAAGAAAGGTATCTTAGGAGGGGGGAGATGACGAAGGAAGGCAGCGACAACGACTCGACTGGTTTGAAGGTAAAAGAAAAATCCGAAGCAGAAACACTGAGCAAAGTAGTCGAGAGAAGATGTTGCCCCAAGGTAAACAAAGCTTAAACATAGGAATAAAGAAATTGAAGACAGAAAGGTTTAAAATTAGATTGGTGCCAATAATTATATATACACTGAGCAAAGTAGTCGAGAGAAGATGTTGCCCCAAGGTAAACAAAGCTTAAGCATAGGAATATAAAGAAATTGAAGACGAAAAGGTTTGAAATTAGATTGGTGCCAAAAATTATATATATATCGCGAAAAAAATACGCTGGTTTATGTCACATTATACTTTCGAAATAAAAGATTTTTTTGCCATAAACATACTACGAGAAAGTTCAATAGGAGAAAACATTTAATGGCGCGTAATACACATATTTCAATTTTCAACTTTAGCTGACTAGTTACATGAAATTAAAGCGAAATTCCCACAGCGACCGAAGCACCTCTTTTCAGAATTGCATAATTACTTCACCACGGTATCAGCACGAAACTGCTTTCATCTTTATTAATTTTTTTCAACCCAACCATTTTTATTTTTTCTCACTTCCTTTTTATCAATGCAGAGTTTTTCCTGTAAGAAAACAATCGTTGCTGACACTTGATCTTTGTTTCTCACCATCACAACGTTAAGATAAATTCCAGAAACCAACAGATTCCCGGAAAAGAGGGGTAAATATACCTACCATAAACAAAATTCTCGACGATATCAAAAATGCTCAGGCTAAATCACAGTTCAAAAGAGCTGTTAAATGTAACTAGCCCTACTGCAAATTAATTCTTTGTTGAATGCTAGCACAAACAGTGAACATTTTCATTACAAAGTTGCCATGAAACCTATGATTTATTAATGATCAGCGGCTGGAAGCAAGGAAGAGATGACGATTCGGTAAAGAAAAACTGCCAGGCATTACGAAGAAATATCATTTTTTTCTTAAAGTGCACGGTCTCCTCATTCTTTCATTAAGCCTTCAGTTTCGAGCGCCGCAGGTATTTACGAAAGAGGACCAGGGCGGAAATCGAAACTCCGGAACCATATTTCTGCGGCTTTGCTCATTTCGCCCCGCCCCTTTCGCGGAGGAGAAAAACGAGTATGGGCGTCTTCAAATCATCCCCCGCTGATTTCCATTTCGTTTTCTGCCGAGGCAAACATTTCCGCTCGGGACGAGGCGAGGGGAGGGAGGAAGGAAAAGAGTAAGAAGAAAATCTTTGCGCGGTGGTAAATCAGCCCCCGGGGCCTCCTCCGTTTATGCGGAGGAAGCAAGAAGTGCGGACCAAAGGGGGAAAGAAGGGCTGGAGGCGATAGGGAGGGAGGAATAGGAGATAGCGAGAGGGTGGAGGGAATGCCCGAGGAACCGAGATGGAGTTGGCCGTCGCATAGCTACGGGGGAGGAAACTTTATTTTCTCATGCGGAGGTTTTAAGGCACTCAGAAGAAAACGTTCCTATTTCCTGTGAAAAAACTGTCCCTTCTCCCTCGCTCACCACGTAAGCATCAGGAGACGAGAGTTGACAGATTTCACCCAATCACTAATAATATAAAAAACTAAGCAGATTTAACGATAAGAGCGCATGATTCTATAAGCTTCTTTTATGATCAATGTCAAATCACTAAAATATAGCCACATGGTGTCCCGCAGAGATATGATTTTTGCCATGCATATCAATATTTACTCGAAACAACTTTATGTCTCTGGGTTTAAACTAGTAAATGTAAATTAGAGAGAATAGATTTAAAAGATAACAAAAAGGAAAACGGAGAGGCAGTGTTTGCGATAGAAACAATTGGGCATAGAGAAAATACAAGGAAGATAAGCATGAAGGAACAAGCATTAGGAACGATGAGATTCTGAGGCATCTATAGAGGAAGAAAACTAGAAAAGAGAGTAGAGAAAAGGCATCTTGGATAGTATACGGAGGAGTAGCAAGTTTACTCCTCTGAAAAGTTTAACACTGTAGTGAGTTCTGAGGAACGCGTGGGAGAAGGTAGGGGTAAAAATGTTAGTCTCCCGTTAAAATCTAGCAGGCAAAATATAAAAGCATTAGGCGAAAAACAGCACCCAATGTAGAGCCCAAAAAACTCACTTCATCCCGCATAACAAAAAGAATCATAAAATATACCTTCAATGGTTCAGTTGCATGGATCATCATGGATCAAATCATTACCTCTATAGATGACATATCCTTGAGGTGAGTCATGGATTACATTTTTGATGGTTTCTTATTACTTTTATGGTATTTGCCATATTTTAACTACGCTTGAGAGCACCATTCGTCGTTAAAAACCTCTCTGTAGTATTTTTTCCTTCTAAGAATAACGAAAATACCATACATGGTTTAATTCCACAGGGGCATTGGTACACTTTATGAAATATCTTTTAGCTACCTATTAGATACTATTGAGAAACTGATATCTAAAGTTCGAAAAAGGAATTGGGTAACTTACCTAGTTGATTCACTAGCACTTGGATAGAATTTAATGAGCTTTTTGATACCTAATGAACTGAGATTTTTTAAAATGATTATACTATCACCTCAATTGCTCAATACTCCATGTTGATTATTGATTACTGATTTATTAAATGTATTTTTGAAAAGAAAAAAAAATTTTCATGCTCCAGCATGAAGAGAAAATCGGAGCCTTAAAGGTGTCACAGGAGTTTTGTAATAGAGGAAGAACTATCCAAGTGCTACGAACTGAAAAACACACGTGTGCGATTACTATTTGGTTCCCATGCTGAAGGCAGAGGGAATTCGAGGTCACGGATTCTGGTACGGTGTTGGTTGGGTTTTATTATGTATCAACGAGTTTTCAATTACACCAGAATAGCGTCATATAAAAGCAAGCATAACTACTGGAATAGAAAAAGGAGATACGTGAGTGTTCAAACGCAGATAAGGCGTTGAAGGTAGTTTGTTAACGCTGCGACCTTAATCATTGGCATACATTGACTCTTATATTGGTACTAAGCACAGATGGATGATTTCTCCACACTAGAAATGGGCGATTACGATATCGATCAATCAAATAACCGACTATTTTGGTCAATTAATCGAAAATTTGGAATATGGATTAATTTGACCGATTATATCGGAATTTTGTGTCTGGTGAACTCTAGGGTAGATAATTTCGCAGAATTATTTTCGGCGAATACATTAAAATTAAAAATATAAACATTAAAATACATCACCTTTAAAGACGAGATACAAAGTAACATTTTTACTCCTTTTGATGAATCTACATCGAACGATTTGGAAGGACGTGGTAGGAGGACAAAAGCCGTGACATTTTGATGGAAAAAGGAAGAAAAACATTGGTAAATATTAATGAAATGTGGGTCTTATCTTTTGAAATAAATATACTTCTTCTGTTAGCATAGTATTCATTCATTCAAGTGACACTACTCTTTCTTTTAGAATCAGCGTTTGTGGACGTTGTAGTCTTGTACTGTGCTTGGTAAAAACGAATCATCGTATATCTTGGTCCATTCTGCTGATTAGTCGCTTCTGTCTACCCTACTGCTGTGGTGTAATGATAGAAACATGCCAAATACGAATCGAACGAATTGAATTTTCACAGTTGCTTTAATCTTGCGAACAAATTCTAGACCCTGAATGTAAAATAAAGACGATAGTAATGCATTTAGAAGCACAAGAGGAGAACTAGACATCCGAATTCAGTACTTGGGAGCGCTTACTCACAGGAAGATCCGCTAAAGTGGTGAGGAATTTTAAAAATTTACATTGGCGAGAATGAGCAAGTGTGAAACGGAAAATGCAGCTCGAGAAGATAACGCCAAAAGCACTCTTGGAAACTGAGATCCCGTTCGGCCCTGAGATAAGCGAACGCCCCGGGGTAGACCAGAAGGCGAACGTATCAAAGGAGGGGCGTGGAAGGGAATACATACAAGGTGGAAAAGACGAGAGCAGATGAGGGGAAGAGGAAACGAGGTGGAATAAGAATGCACAAGGCGAGAAGAAGGAGACAGTGTTGGAGATGAGGGGCGTAAACAATCGAAGCGAGAAGATTGCAGGGCGGAGCGCTTGAAAGAGGACTGTGGGGAAGAAGGGAAATGAAAAAAGGAGGTGGGAAAAGGACGGAAACGAGACGCCTTTGGATGGGATGGATAAGGAGGGCCAAAGAAGGAATATGAAAAAAGGAGAGACGTGAAAAGAAGCGGAAGCCGACTCCCTGCATCCTTCCGAATTTTCACTTTTCCACATTCAACTCCTGCGTCGGAAATGCTATCAAAGAATTAAAGAATATCAAATATGACGTGAAACTGAAAGACTTGGACTACTAATGCCTTGGATAAAAATACCATTGGTGTTAAGCTGATTGCTGTAATTCTGAGGAATAAAGAAAACATACCTTTAACATACAATTTTCGATAACAAAATCAGTGGTTTGGTTTCCCACAGTTTATTTATTTTCTTAACACCCATGTTTCGTTTCATCCCAACATCATGAGCTGCAGATTAAAGTCTGTTATTATGAGGCAATTTCACAATATATTTGCAAACACCATCAATTTTATGGAGGCTTAACGCAAGACGGCTATCAGACGAAGAAAAAAACTCTTAACGCATTCCCGGGATTCTACTGATTAGAAGTACACCTACGTGGACAAGATCCAGTTTCTGTTAATTGATCAGGTTAATAGCTAATACCTTTGGCAACTCCATTCAGCTCGACATACGTTCTACCGCTCTATCAAATACCGATACTCTCCTTCTCCCTTCATTCGTTATCACAACTTTCATAATATTCCTTCCAGCCGAGTATTCCTGCTTCAATTGACTCTGGGAACTTCCCAATTCGTGTCCATCAATTCTACGCATTTCTCAATTTATTTTTTGTAGCTCCTACAAGCCCGCAAACCTACGGTCGGTTGTATTTCTAAAATTCACATTACCTTCTTATACAATAAATAAAAAATACGGGTTTCATTAATATGGGACCAGGTTTTCTCCAGTTAAATGTTCATTGAATTTTCAAAAAGATTCTACGATGTTGATGTTGACATTAGACGTTGTATGACGTCTATCAAATACTCATTGGGCATTCCAGCAACACGTACAACGAACTTTGCCTCACACAGCACTTTTCAGCCGTTTATACAATAGTAATTTAGGCTTGAGGGCAGAGGAGACGGAATGAACCATAGTGACTCGGCAAGTGTACGGTAGAGAAAAAATTTATTCACTACTAATTTTTCTACCATTTAAATTTTTGCAAGCCAATGAAACTAGTCATGACCAAATTTACTATATGTATATGGAAAACTGTAGGCTTTAAGCTTAAGTATAAGCATTAAAATTAAAGAAAGAAAGGCAACCAATTCATCAGTACCCTAATAGTATTCCTGTTGTCATGAAGTGTAGTCTTAACCAAGAATTATCCCACTAAACGTATCAATACCGACCAATACAGATATTTTCTTATGTTTTATTCGTAATCAAATCAGCTTATTTCGAGTTTATAACGATGAAACATTGTAACACTGCTTAACCTTTTTTTCGCACCACCATGCGTTTTTCTTGAAGGGACAAACTCAATTTTGGCTGCTTCTAAACAGCTATCAGTCGTAGGATAGGCATTCGTCATCTTGCTGTGGTCAATATCAAAAACGATCAAAAGCATTTAGGAAATGAAACAAGCGCTCTGAATAGATACTAACCACCTAGTGGCATGGGACTCTATAATCTAAAATGTTTCCATGTAGTAACCTAGTCGAATGTCAATAGTGCATGTTTGGGGCATGTGCATCTTCACCCCCTGCCACACACCCTCGCGGTGGCTTACATGGTATTCGCAGATGTACATGCAAGTGACTGTGGTTCGTGGATGACCGTAATGACTATCGATAAGCAAGGGGATACTTTAAATTTTTTTAAAAGATTGCTATACCAATGGAAGTTAAGGGATACCCTTTTATTTCTGTGGTTGCATGACATTATAACGTGTTGCAGCGGAGCAGATACAGAGAACATACGCGAGGGGGGAGAGGTTCTGCTGTTTGTTAGATGAAACAGGGAGCCTCAGGTTTTAACCATTTAATCATTCCTTTTTGATTGATTATTCGCATTAAACGCAATTCAAATAAAGAAGGTACCACATATCACACCGTGGAATGGATGATTCCCGAATGTGACAACGAACCACTTTTTATGCTGACTGTGTTCAAGGCTCCTGAGTCCAGAACGCTGCCATCCCGACGTTGAAACCTTCGATATTTGAACTCGATATCGATTAGCAAGTAACGAGAGCTGAAAGTGGGACGACCCTCCTGGCGAGGGCTTTGAAAGTTCTTTTCTCTGTTTTCGTGAAGAACCTCTGAAGAAAAAGGCGGAAGGGAGGAGGAGAAGAAAGGAAGGATGGCGAGCAAAAAAATTAGATGTGAGCGGAAGGGAAAAATATCAGGAAGGAGGTAAAACTAAAATATTTTTTTTTCATATATAATATTAAAGCTGGTATTTCTTTGCTCAACCCCAGATGAGATCAAATATGAGCCCCACTTCTCTCTCATCAAAGCTTGCTATCACACATATACCTATCATATCTCATATAATAATAAAAAAAGAGATAGCTTGCTAAGTTGCTTCATGAAAACGTTTGGTGACCATTACTACACATATGGAATCATTTGGGCTTTTCGTCGAGTCATTTCAATTATTTTAACTAACTTCTCAGAGCGTAGTTATTTTGAGATGAAAAAGTATATTTCTGACAGCCATAGAACATAGACATTGGGAAAAATCTGTTGTTTCCTAAATCAATAATTTATATAGTGACTGGTTCTAAATAAAATTCTATGAGAAGACCAGCTGGGGCTGACATTCGCACACTTTCAGTCTTTCATCTTTGCCGCAGGTAAGGCAAAAAAGGAAGAGCTAAGCAAGAGGCATCTTCTGATGGCAGGATATCAGACTTGGAGGACGATCGAACATCTTCCATTATATATTAAATCAATATTCATTTCTTAATATTTAAGTAATACACTTGAAGTTCGATGATTATTTCCATCCGTAAATCTATTACTTAAGAAGCATTACTATTTTACACTTTGTTCCTTCCACGTTCATCTTCTACTTAAATTTTCTTCGAGAGATATCAACATAATCACGGCAGACATCATTGAATTAAAAGTTATCTACGAGTTCCGTCTATTTTCTTTATAATTAAGGGTATTATAGAGTTTTGCGCACTCACTTTTCTGAAGCTGCCTATTTTTCGTACTGGCAGACGTATTCTAGGTTCAAGGGAAGAAAAAGGAGATTTTCAATATACTCTTTCGGCCAGAACGGAGATAGAGATGATAACAATATGGTTGCTGGAACAAATCAAAACGAAAAGAATAAAATTCTAGCGAGAAAGCATATAAATCTAAATATTTATGGGAAAACATTCTACGTCCCAGCGAATAATAAACAAAGGCGAGGAAAGGGAAAGGATTGGAGCGAACGAGAAACATTGGGATGTCTCTTATGCGGAGAGTGGCGACCGAGATGATGAAAGTGGTGAAGTAAGTACGACGCCAAAAGAAAGAGAGGGAGGAGGGAAAGAAAATGAAAAGAGTTCACCGAGCAGGAAGAGGTGGCGATGAGAAGTATAAGGCCGCCGAGGCGTGGATAGGGACAGCGAAAGGGAGAGATGGGGGCGATAAAAGGGCTGTCTAAAAGCGTTCCGGTGTAAGGAGGGGCTCGGAACTGGAAGGAGCAGACAGGGGACTACTAGGCGTCCGTGGAGAGGAAGGGTTTGGAAGAGAGAGGAAAGAAAGAGGCTGCCTTTGAAGGCTGGGGGGATAGCGGTTGCGTATCTGGAGCGCTGTGGACTCATCGACTGCGAAACTGGAAGAAAAGAGCGTGCCAGTGGATGGGGGAGGGTACCATACAAGACAGCTGATGGACCCGGATGCTGGGAGTATAATGCGAGCGAGGCTGAGAGCGCGCGATGGATGATGGGAACGGGGCGGACGGAGGCTCGACCGAGAGAGGGGCGAAAGGGAGATGAGAGAAACTTATGAGTGGGGGAGAGGATCCTTTCACTGCATCGCATCCAATGCCGGCCGCGATAACTGCCGAGCTCAGAACAGAGCAACGCATTCTCCACATGTGGGGGCTGGACGCTAGTGATGTGCTTTATCGGTACTTTTCGGTAATCGGTAGTAATCGTTCTTTTCTCCCATGGTAATCGGTACTTTGGAGTAGTTACTCTGTATTCGTTTATCATTTGTTTTCATCAACTGGTTGCCTGTATTCAGGAGTAGGTCCTAATCCAGCTCCAGGCGGAACTATATTGAACTAGCATTAGCCAGTATTAAGACAAGTGAGTAACAATATGCGAGGGCTAACAATAAGACACGATAAAATATACCAATACCTAATAAGTAATAAAAATATAAGTCAGAGAAAATATATATGTACACAGGCGTTGATATAAATAAACATTAGTGTTGCTTGGACGACGACCTTTGTATTGTAACTTCACTGTCAAGCTGGAAACTGAGAGTACAAAAATTTCTTCAGGGAACGAGCTGGCTGAAATGAGTAGACGAAGTGTTTGCTTCTTCATCATTTGAGGCCCCAGTTTTGCAGATAATAAAAAGCATAAACCCTTTTTTTAAATTATTGATGCTGTTATAGGAAGACGGGGAAAATCGTTTCCGGAGTATTACATTTAGGGATGTCTTTGAAAAAAACGTTTCGCTAATAATTCTGGTGATGCCATCATGCGTTCGTATGGCTGAGGGATATTTTTAATTTCCAATTTCTTTTACCTGTCACCAAGTTTTGAGGATTTTTTTTCCTTTTTACCTTACGAGTGAAGGGGTAATTGTTGATATGAGTGGGTGGATATTTAACCAGTGAATAATTTGTCATGTTCCTGAAATTAAATAATTTTACATAAAGTAATTCCTAATAACGTATATTCCTAGTATAGTCCTAGCTATACTTTCGTCACGTCTTGATAAGACAGTTTTCCAATTAGGTCAAAACGATCCAAACCTTTTTCTATCTTATCAAATATCTATCATTATCTCAATACTTCTGTAAGTGATGCAAATCAATCAGTACCTCTTCATACCCACCTAAATATGGATATAAATAATGCCTAACGATCATCGCCCAAATTACTTTTTATATAAATTACTATATTATTGTAATATCCATGGGGTAAATGTTTGCAACAGGTAGGTGGATATTTAACGAGCAAAATAATTGAATTGCTAATTTTTTTGTAATTTATGTTTCTGAAATTAATTACTTTTTCATAAAAATACGCCCACATATAGGTGTACCGATTACTGGTAATCGTTAGGTCCCTACCTGTTTACTTTGATTACAAATCTTTACGCCCAAATATGGGTGTAGGTAATCGTTTAGGTCCCTACTCGTTTGCTTTGATTACTAATCGGTACGCCCATATATGGGTGGACCGATTACTGGTAATCGTTTGGTGCCTACTCGTTAGCTTTGATTACTAATCGGTACGCCCATATATGGGTGTACCGACTACTGGTAATCGGTATGCCCATATATGGGTGTACCGATTATTGGTAATCGTTAGGTCCCTACTCGTTTGCTTTGATTACAAATCGGTACGCCCATATATGGGTGTACCGATTACTGGTAATCGTTAGGTCCCTACTCGTTTGACTACGAGTACCTATTTCGGTAGTATCGGTATACCCAAGGATTTTATTAGGAACTCAAATTCCAGTGAAAGTACCTGAATCGTAGGTAATCGTTACTTCTCAAATTGAGTAATCGTTAGTTCCGATCCGAGTGAGTAACGAGTACCAAAGTAACGATTAGTTACTTTGCGCCCATCACTACTGGACGCACTCCGCGCTGCTGTGAAGGTGACGAAAGATTACCGACCCCTGGATACGGAATCAGTGGCTTCGTAGACGAATGCACAATATGTACTATGTAGTGAAAGATAGCTCTTACAATTAAAAATATATCCACGTGTGAAAACACGATGATACAATTTTGACATTCTCATGATATGATGTTGACATCCAGCGGATAAAAGAGAGTGTATTCCTTCTAAAAAGGGTGTAAAAAGTGAAAAAATTAAAGGCACGAAAATACCAGCGTTATACACACGGTCTTCCATTGTAATGGACAACTGGAAGTTTAGAATTTCTTGACTGAATAAAGTAAATAGAGGACTTTCCGAGCTCTTTCCATGCACTGAAATCAGGACTGATATTTTTTGGGCATTTACAACAAACTAATTTTAACAAAATATAATGTTCGCAAGGTATAAAGTAGCGTAATTAACTTTATTATTTCACCAAATAGAGGGAAATGTAAGGGGGAAAGCACTCGAAAAAAGATCACAGATTGAAGTGATCAATGAGAATTGCTATAAACTGTCCAGGTAAAAATAGAGGGATCTAGAGTACACAGGGGAAGAGAAAATTACTAACACTTACAACTACACCTACATTTTACCGCTCAAGTTTTGCAAATGAACGTAAGCTACAGGTCTAGAATCTCTCCGCAATAAAATAAAAATTACATTAAAATTAAACATGCCTTTATATGTTGGAAGAATTTAGAACTTTGAAGTTTCACTTTTCTGTAATCAACTATTAAGGTATCCACGCCCCGGAAAGTAAATATCTTCCCGGGCGGAATCGAATTCGCGATCACAAATTCGCCGGAGAAGAGATTTTCTTTACCACCAATGAGGCCGACTGTGGTTTAAATTTCTTATTGTTCAAATGAGGCAGAAGCATTGGAAGAGGAATTTCAGGTGTACCCTAGCGTAGCTATATCTCAATAGAGCACCCGATCAATCGGACCTAATCAATAAATCAATTTATAGTAAAATCAATAGCGGATGCACAAGTTTCTTGAGTATTTTTCACAACAATGGGGTCGTTCATTATATTTTTTAATTTCCGAATCTGATAAAGTGTGTAAAATAAAAAGAACCGTTTCTCCCGTTCTTCGATCCGTCGAGTCGTTTTCGAGTTATGAGCAGCGAAATACAGATGTGTTTTACCCTTCCGGAAAAGTGGGCATGCAAAGGACTCGTACGTCATCGACTTCTTCCAATCAAAACTGAGACTGCGCAGCTCCTTCGCTCAATCACAATGGGGAACACAGAGCTGATTCTGCCAATGGAAGTGGTTACTGGACTCCATTCGGATTATTTCGAAAGGCATTTGACTACATCGTATTGTGAATGAGAAAATTACCTTCAGCACACTTTTATTCAAACCAAAATGTATACGAAAATATTTTGTTGTTCAGTTTTGTTGGTTTATTTACAGGATGCGACAGGTTCTCTTCAGGCGAATCTACCCTCTCCACATCAGCTCCCCTCCCGTTCTACCCAAATATGGGAGGTGGGTGACGTACTTATCCTTATAGCAGCTCGTTCGGTGGGCGTCACCTTTTCCTTATTTTGATTTATGAGCAAATGCCTCTGGCTAGAAAATTAATTTTTCACGGCAGTTAATTTTTCGTTTTCATCCAACGATTTCATGCACAAAATAGCGACTTCGGTTCCGAGCAAACTCCCCTATTTTCACGCGTGGGGTCCAGTATAAGCAAATCAAGAGCTCACCGGCCACCTATGAATGCATATTTCACTATTTCAATAGTAAGTTGAAAGTAAGAAATTCTAAAACGTAGTAACTGTTCCGGCCTTCAAATAGGTAATGTACTGGTCCGGAAACGCAAAGGTCGCGGACTCAGATCCCGCCCAGGGTAAGGATGCAGTTCTAGTCCTAGGGTTAAGATCTTAGGATAGATGATGACATATAACCTTAGCCGCTGGAGCATCTAAAACCCGAGACTACAATTATTTGGAAGTAATTGTTTCCCATCCAATAATTAACTCCTAGCGGTTCCACCTACATTTACGCAATACCCTGCAAGCTACCGCAGGGGGTGTGTGGCAGAGAAGAAGATCACAAACATGCATTATTGAATGTACTGTTATATACTCGTTAGGTTTAAGTGAAATAGGACAATAAAATTTCCTTCATGGCTTTACATTCCCATGTCAATCAAGATGCGAAGTCTTTATTTGTGTTTCGAGGGGTTCACCAGAAGTCTAAAACCATTTACCACAACGCACGTATCAGTTATTAGGCATAAACAGTGGTCGCAAGCAGGGAGGAACAGATTTAATAATGTTTTGATCGCGTAAAGGGGCAACGTGGAAGTCTAAATAACCCTGTGTGAAGTACACGCCGAAGTTCTGATTGCCAATACAAATAATTACTATTTTCAGTTAGAGTAAAAACGTTTAGACTGATTTGATTATCCGGAGCTTCCCCCACTGTTATTAAGCCTTGCAAATTGCAATCAGACCCATACGTGCCGATCATCAATCTCTCACTCGTGGAACTTCCTTAAATGTATAAAAAACAAATTTTACGCACACCTAAGTAACGGCCATTCATTTTAGATCCAGTCTCCATTCCTGCTTTCTTAAAGCTTATCATTTTATTCTCTGCCTTCCAGGGTTCGACCCTCTTAAAAAGTTACAATTTGGAGTGAAGGAAATTGTATTCTGGATAATATATAGTTGAAAATGTGCAACTGCAAAGTAGCAGTCATTCTGGGAAGATGCTGTGTTGAAAATCCTTAGCTGAAGCCATAATAATAATCAATAACCATAAAAAATCTTAAACTATAGAAGACATAATAATAATAATAGGAAAGCCTAAAGATGTAAGGACCAATAAATTGGTTAAAAGAGAACTTATGAAATTCTACTTGATAGTAACGATTCGGGCTAATGTATTGTTTTACTTTCTCTACCGAAATTTGAAGAAATCTTCTATCATGCAACGTACGCATGGGTAATGATAAGATAGACGAGCAGAAGGGAACTGAGGTGGAGGGAATATTCTCATCACGCGAAAGAGAGCTCAAGAACGGCAAGAGACCTAGAGTACGGCAAGGAT
Source organism: Platycnemis pennipes (assembly GCA_933228895.1). Classification (NCBI taxonomy): domain Eukaryota; kingdom Metazoa; phylum Arthropoda; class Insecta; order Odonata; family Platycnemididae; genus Platycnemis; species Platycnemis pennipes. Next base: position 116,073,381 of record OW121854.1, on the reverse strand, counting down.
GAGAGATGGAGGAAAGACCGGAAACTGAAGGAGAAGAGCCGCCTCCTAAAAAAGGGCCAAGGGGACAACGGCTTAACGTCCCATCGGACGGACGGAGCACTGTACTCGAATGCTCTGCACTAAACACTCAAGTAGGGGCCGATTTACCAATGATAAATATCTTACCCTGGCTGGATTCGAACCCGGACCCTCCCGGCCAGTACTCTTTTATCTCTACACCAACCCAACCCCTCCACCTCCCGAGAAAGAAGAGAAGGGACGCTTGGGAAGGACGGTGACGGGGGCAATCTGCACTTCGTTGGAAAGTAAGCGCGACGGACGCATCCTCCTCCTTCCCTATCCTCGAAGGAAGCGCGTGTCGGCGCTCATCTTCATCAACGTCCACTCCCCCACTCCGCGGGACGACGCAAAGAAAAAAAGGACTGGAAAGGAGTCCGAAAACTAAATGGGAGGACTGGACAGAAATAACTGCCCCGTCATTTGACGCGTCCAATTTCTACGGAAAAAAGGCAGCCCGCTCCATTCACTTACTCCTCAGGAAGTCCTGATTAAGTAAAAATGATCGTCTTCAATCTTTCCTACGGAGGACAGCTTAATCGCTCCTTTTTAACCTTGGCAGGCTAAATTATCTATTCATCTCTTAATTGCGGACGACTGCCCTTGGGAAAAGTGACCCCTCGTTCGTGATTTATATTGTTTTGCTAAAACAGTCTAAACACTTAAGCGAATGGTATATTACAAGGCCACTGAGAGTGGGATATGGGCGGGATTACAAATCTTGAGAATTGGATGTTTTAATTAACCTTCATGGACTCCTGAATGATGACGATTTCCACATTTTGGCAGTAGAGGAATTTTAAAATTTACCACTAATACGTCACCAAACTTCTCCTTCGTAACTGATAAGCATCCAATTTTTAAACAGAAAGTAAAAACCTTAAATTGATACATCGTGTTTGCAGGCGATGTTGGTGCAACAATAATATAGTGTTAGGCATGGTAAATGAAACAGACTTTGTACTTTCCACGCAGCTTTATATGTTCCCCGATCATTTTCAACGACTTAGCGTCATGTTCAAGGGGCATGGTAAATGAAAAATGAAAACATGAAAATGACATGAAAATGTTTTCTTTGTTGATCTTCTCATTGTTATTCCAATTCAATGCTGATTGACTGTCAGTTCGAACTTTTATTGGTCGTTCAACAACTTCAAATTGTCCCAGCTCTTCTAACAACTCTGTCAACCAGATGCCCTCACAAACTCCATCACATAATGCCACCAACTCCGATTCCATAGTTGATAAAGCCTCCATCTTCTGCTTTCCGCTTCTCCAACTGATCAATGCGTCTCCAATCTTCACTGAATATCCGCCAAATGATTTCGAATCCAAAGTGGTACACCAACTGGCATCTGAACTAATCTCCAATCTTCCAACTTCTCTGCCAATCTTCAAACGATACCCTTTGGTCCCCTTCAAATATCTCAAAACTCTCTTCAACGCCTCGTAATGAATCATCCTTGGATCTTTTGAGTACTGCGATAGTTTGCTGTAGGTGTATGCCAAGTCCGGCCTCGTCCCTCTCACCAAATATCCAATACATCCAAGTATTTCTTGGTACAAATCCTTGTTTGCTTTCTCCGAATCTTCGTAATCGTCAAGTTTGACTCCACTTGCTGCTGGTGTCTTCACTCCATTGCAATTCTCCATTCCGAATCTCTCAATAACTTCTTCGATGTAGCTTGATTGTTCCATGATAAATCCTTCTTTTTCTTCTTTGATTTTTATTCCTAGGAACTTCACTTCATCCTCCTTTGACACCTTAATCTTCAATTGCTTTTTCAGTTTTTCCACCAGTTGATCAATCTTCTTTTGACTGTCACCAACAATTATACAGTCATCCACGTAGCATCCAATTGCCAAAAATCCCTTCTTTGACTCTTCGACAAATACACAAATACACATGGATCTGCTTTACATGGTTTCAATCCCAATTCCTTCAAAATTCCAGATAATTTCTTAAACCAACATCTTCCTGCTTCTGGAAGTCCATATAAACTCTTCTTTAGTCTAAATATCTTCCCTTCTTCAATGTTTACTCCTTTTGGTGGATTCATGCACACATGCCTGTCCAATTCTGCGTTCAAGTACGCTGCTTCGACGTCAATGAACTCCACTTTGTAATTTTTCTTCGCTGCAATTGCCAACAGTGTCTTCAATGACTCTTGCTTCATCACTGGACTGTAAGAGCTTTTGTAATCCACTCCCATTCGCTGTCGTGAACCATCAGCTACCAGTCTTGCCTTGTATACTTCTGCATCTTTGGTTCCCTTTTTCTTGAAAACCCATTTGCTTTGAATTAATTTTACCTCTTTTGGCTTGTTAACAATTTCCCAAGTCTGATAATTTTTCATATTTTTCAATTCCTTGTTCATTGCTTCAATCCATTTGATCTTGTCCTTGGACTCGATTGCTTCTTTGTAGTTCCTTGGATTGATTTCTTGCACCACATTGACAATGCAATCGGGCTCCTTCTTCTCTCTCGTTGACCTTCTTACTCCTCGTTGTCTTAATTCATCTTCTATTCCTTTTAATTCTTCTTGGTGTCTCTGTTTCAGGACATCGTTCGTGTCACCTTTTTTTCTCCCTCTTCTTCTCTCTCCAGCTTGAACAATTACCAACGGATTTTTATGAGATGAATCATCATCACTGTCGAATTGTCCTTGAAAATCTTCAACAACGTCATGGATAATTCCTGAATTGTTTTCTTCCTCGTGTCGTTCGTCTCGATTCTCTTGCCTCTCAATTGGGATAAAAACGTAGTTAGTCTCGTCATAACCAACGTCTTCTTCCTTCTTCTGAAAACCCATTTTTTCTTCAATGAACTTTACGTCTCGACTCTCGTGAATCTTCCTGTCACTCAAGTCAAATACTCGGTAGGCTCTCCTGTTCTTCGAGTATCCCACGAACACAGCTTCCTTTGATCTCACGTCAAGCTTCTTTTTTTGAACATCTTCATTTCTGTAGAAGACCTTGCAGCCAAAAACTCTGAGATGTCTGACCGATGGTTTCTTGTTTTTCCAAATCTCAAGTGGAACTTGATCCCTCTTCTTCGTAGGTGAAAGATCATGCAAGTAGCTCGCAGTCCACACGGCTTCTGCCCAAAACATCAGTGTTAATCCAGCTGCAATGAGTAACGTTCGAGCCATTTCCACCAACGTTCGATTGGCTCTCTCAGCAATTCCGTTGCTCTGTGGAGAATAGATCGTCGTTCTCTCGTGCTTGATGCCTTTCTTCTTGAAATATTCTTGCAATGTGTCGTTGGTAAATTCCGTACCATTGTCTGAGCGAAAATTCTTGACCTTTTGTCCTGTCTCGTTCTCTTTTCTCTCAATAAACTCGATCAGTTTATCGGCAGTTTCACTTTTACTCTTCAAAAAATCGACGAAATATCTTCTGCTGTACTCGTCCACAATAGTCAGCATGTACCTACTCCCTCCAATTGATTCTTGTTGCATTGGACCACACAAATCCGCGTGCAGTCTTTCCAAGATCTGCTGTGCACCTTCGATTTCGACTTCTTTGAATGGTGCTCTCGTCAGTTTCCCTTGAATGCAATCCTCGCAGTTGTCGTCCTTGATCGACACATTTTCGAGTCCTCTGACAAGATTCTCTTTCGCCAATCTAGAAAGATAATTATTGTTAATGTGACCAAGCCTCTGGTGCCATAAATTACTATTTATTTCGCTTGTGCTAAAGCAAACTTCTTTCTTCAGCTCTCGTTCATCGCTGTCCGTGCTCATTCGAAACATGAAAGCATCTGCTTCAAAGATCCCCTGTGCAACTAATTCTCCTGTTTTCTTGTCATAAATTCCAAATCCATCTTCATCAATAACTATTTTCTTGCCCATCTTGACCAGACTTGGAACTGACATCAAGTTGCTGTTTAAATCTGGAACATAAAGTACGTCTTTTATAGTTAATGCTACCTCACCATCGTCAAGATAGCTGGTTCCTTCAATTTCTCCTCGAAATTCAGCGTGAATCTTTCTGCCTGCTTCAGCCGTCACGATCTCCACATTGTCTTTCCTCTTATTAATCAATAACTCCTCTTGATGAGTCATGTGAGATGTGCACGCCGAATCAAGCATCCAAGTGACTCCATTTTCTGCATTTATCTTGTGATGCTCCCTCACTTCAAATGCATGTTGATTCTTGCCTCCTTTGAAAATTCCCTTGAATTTGCTCTTATTCTTGTAAAAATCCTTTGAATTTTCTTTAGTCTCAATTGAATTCTCCTTGTCCTTGTGCCAGCAATCACGAGCAAAATGTCCAATTTTGCCACAACAGAAACATTTTTTCTTAGTCTGCACCTTCGCCTTAAAAGCCTTGACCTCTCCTTCATTGGTTGATTTCTTGTTTTTCTCCTCATATCGCAAAAGTGCTCCTCTCATGAATTCGAAATCCACCGTTGGATTGGAAGAAATCGCTGTTGCAACTTCACTGAAACTCTTTGGTAGACCCTCGATTACGTACATAATTAATTCATAATCTTCAATATTATTACCCATTTCCTTAAGTTGAGTCTCTAATGTTTGAGCTCTAGTTAAATAACCGTCAATGCTTTCTTTCTCTAATTTTTCTAATTTAGCCAATTCAATCATTAACTGAGTCTTTCTATGTTTCTCAACACCGTCATGACGTTTCTTTAACAAAAGCCACAACTCTTTTGCATTGGAAATACCTTGACATGCTAACGCCTGCTCTGCCGAAAGTGTCATAATGATCAGCATGTTGACCTCGTCGTTCTTCTTTGACCAGGCTTCCCACTTCGCCACAGCCGCTGCATCAGCACCATTCTTCTCTGGTTCATCACCGAAAATGATATCTTGATACAATCCTTTCGCCTTAAGAACTGCAACCAATCTCATGCTCCAAAGTCCATAATTCTTGTTTGTTAGAGGCTCGATTCTTGAAACTCCAAAGTCTGACATTTTCCCTTGTCACTTTTCTTGACCTCCTGGAAATTTCACTCGTGTATCTTATAACCACGCTCTGCTACCAAATTGTTGGATTAAGTTTTTATTCAAATCAATGATACAACCATTCTCTTTCGTGTTCAATATCGTTATGCCCCGAATCCTCGTTATCAACAAACTATTTCCCCCATGACAACCATGGAAAAACAAAACATTTATTTTAATTTGATCCGCGATTATTATTTAACAAATTTACTTTGCTTCATTATTCTGCACCAGTTACTTACTATTTTTATGTTTGTAATGGTACAAATAGAATGAAATTTTAATTTGAAATAATATGGTGTTTCGACCTCACGATCAAGCATTCCCTCTTTGCTTTAGTTCGCCGGGTCTTTGACTAGATAGAGTACTTCGTGGTGCGTCCTGAATTGCCCTTCAAAAAGCGAAGGCACTCTAGAGCAAGGAAGCCCAACCTTAAACGGACGCGTAGAGGCTGAGAAAAGACGGCTGGAAGCATTGTGCTTCGGGTCCCCCGGTGCCAAAACAATGCGCTCTCTTGAAGCTTTCGCTGGGGACATCTCGAGGCTGAACAGTGCCGTGGTTGGCCAGACACACGCACATTTACCCGTGAGAAACAAGCGACGCTCCAGAGAGACTCGGAAGGATTACGCACGCACACGTGGGGGCGGCCGTAACGTCTAAACTCTATTTAGCCCACGGCCGGCCATTTCCTAACGCTAAAGCAAGCAAACAAACAATAAGAAAGGGTCGCATTCATCCCAACGCAGCGCTTCCAAGGCGAAAGCGAGCTCGGATGTAGATAAAGAAAGCTCCATGCCCAATTCCGTCTCATTTTTTTTCGGCCAGGCGGCCAGCTGGAGAGAAACTGGTGCGCCATAGACACAGGCTTGCTCTTGCTTGGACCACAAGATGTGACTGGAGCGAAGAAAATGGGCGTGGGGGTGAAAATAAAAAAGGGAGAGCAGTGTTTGTTTACGGGAAGGGCTCTTGCGAGAGGACGAGTGAAGGAAGTGCAAGAAGACGATAATGTCTAAGAATGCGGGGAACGAGAAAGGAGACGAGGAAGATGGGATTTTCTGGAGATGGGGAGACTTTAGTACCAAGAGGCATGCGAAAGAAAACTGAACCCTAACCATTCCGTCTGCTGAGGGAGAGCAATATAACTAATTTGCACTCATTCCAAAGGGGCTGCCAGAATGGTGCAGAAGGCAATAGATACTTACGCATGACTCAACGGCATTCCAATGATACTGGAATCACAAAAGCGTCAGCGATAATTTTTCTCCACACAAATACAAATTTAATTAAATTGGGAATCATTGTCAGATCGCAGGTTAAAATTTAGACTTAATCTCTTAAACAAATTCCAATACCATATTTTCAGTGATGATGTTAAAAATATTTTGCGAATCGCAACTTACTATGGTAGACTGGACCATAATCACAAAATTAGAGAAATTGATTGCCGAACTGACAGATTCAAAATGTCCATTTTTCCTCGAACAAATAGGGATATGAATAACGGTAAATACTTATATCCAATACGAGTGTAGCAATGGATAACATTGGCAGCTGTATGTTGTTATAAGAACTTGAATCTAACCCAAATAGCAGCATGTTTTGCATGTTGTCTTTGCTATTTTTATCTTTTTTAAAAGTAAAGTTTAGAACAGTATATAAATACTAATCCTTTTTATGCTTGAAATGTAATGAATGTCTGGTGAGAATTCACCCCCTGCCAAACACCTTTATTTTGGCTTGCAGGGCATCATGTAGATGTAGATAGAACTTTGGACCAGAGAACTGCCATTAATGATTGATAAAATTAACGATTCAAGGCCGGGTTTTGCAAAATAAAATGACCTCGTCATCGTAGAGGCAATGTAAAACTCAATCACGAGTAAGCCATCCTTCCTTTTCCTACAATGGGAAAATACCTCAATTAAAATTAGCAAGGTTATCAATATAATCTGATTCATTTGGCCATCTTGCTCTTTACCTCAAGTCCTTAAATTGTACGGATTCAAAACTTGAATGAAAAACAATTGCTTAAATCTAGACTCACTTTGAGGATAAAAGAAAATTCGTGCAGGGTCGATGAAAAAATGGGATGAGAATTATAACAATTACAAGCAATAATTGTTAAAATTCTCATCCATTTTAAATTCATTTTTACTGCCAGTTGGAATTAAAATACCAGTCAGCGACGTAGGAGCTACTACTTTTAAGCAGCACATATTTTTCTCCTCACTTTTCTGCAATTATATCCGGCAGCTCACTCATTATAAAAATATCCAACAGATGGCCTGAAAACCACTTGTGCCAACCGAGTAAAAATTTACAACACTAAGATTAAAGACATCAATGCTTGCTGTAATGTCAGCTCTTGTATTTTTGTATGCCAACTGCATTATATTGAAATCATAACATAAATATTATAAATCAATTACATGCGTCCTAGGCGTTACACCCAAATAAGTGCCCTAGAGCTCTCCCACCTGTGCAAACCTATACAGATACCTGCAAACAATAAATCTGCGGAATGACGTTAGATAAAGTAGTTACCATTTAATGGCAATGAAAATGCAAATGCTTTGCGCACTTCCTTAAAGATCTGAGATTCAATACTCGTGCGCTACATTCACTTCCAGTAGCTAAATGATTTAGTCGACAAGGAGTTAATTATATTCGTCATTCATTATTATATACTTAAGTCATACGTTTTTATTATAATTAAAGTCGTGCCAAACATTTCATTTCAATCTCACGATTATGGTATCGTGAGAGTTCAAATATAGCACAATAACTACATTCTAAATAATAAAAAGGAAGTTCTCAGGCTTTACTTGCTGGAAACGCATGATGGCAGCAAGGAGAAAAAACCTTTTTCAAACACCAACCTAGGTTTCGATTGCAGCAATATCATCTTTAAGATGATTGTACTACAATTGTATTGTACTACAACCTTGAAGATGATGGTACTACAATCTAAACCTAGGTCGGTGTCTGAATAAACTTGTAGAATCTTACAAAGTGGTTTGTTCTCCTAGCTAACATTCTTAATACTTTGCGTCTGGATTTAATTTAGGTTTTACGTTTTATTTGCTCAAAATCAGAATGACATTAGACGCATGGTGCGCTATGATAAGCACAAACAGAAGTATATTCGCTATCAACCTCAGGTCTGACCTTTTCTCTCATTCCAATGCGTTTTCAAACTTCTTTGTGAGTATAAAAAATACCCCGTTACTCTACTCTGCATCAAAAGATACCGCGGGACTCAGAATGCATCACGATAAATTACACACGACTGCCTATCAAGAGGGCATGTTCCACCTATTCGCAGGCATCCGTTATAGTACGGTCCACTCATCTTACCTGATAGAATCTCAGAGGTCAAAATTCCATGCTTTGCCCTGATCTTCTCATTTCTCAGATCCTTACTCGAGAAGAATTCCAGCAACGTAGGAATTAAAATACCAACGGGACGCCAGTGAGGGGCCTTCATTTCGCTACCTGACTTACAGCAAACGTAAATAGTCTTGTCGGCATGATCTAACTATAAGCGAACAATTCCCTCTAGCGTAGCTGAACTAGGGGAAGCATTTTCATGCCCGTTATGGATGTAAATACGGGTCATTGATCCTGGATCCGACCTCATTCTTTATTAGAACTGTATACTTTTATGGTCTTATTAAACATTTACACGTTTCAGCGATCAAAATAGATGAAATAGGACAACGGAAGATGCAAACAAAGCAAAGTATAAGAACAGCAAATAATTCTTTATTGTTAATCATGGGTGCTGTAATACAACTTACTGAGAGGCAAACAGTTAATTTTAAATTTAAAAAGAGCCTTTATACTGCATTATGGATACCATTAAGATGACAAGGAAAAGCATAAAAAAGTTGAAGTCTCATTGACTTGGGACCGAGTGATGCAGTTCTGGTACGAATACATGGAGTACATAGATTGTTGTAACTCCTGGTATAATGATCATGAGTAAAATTATGCTTATCACTTTGAACAATATTTTAAGCGTACACATCAGTACAGAAAAAAATGCTAGCACATGATAAGAGACTTTTACGAATGGGACGACACAGTGCACATGGTAGCACATTGGCAAAAGTCAGCAGTGTATCCAATGACACAGTATTGTATCTATTTGACTGAAAACATTTGCGACCTAACGTGTCGCCAGATAATTTATACACATATCCCAGGTTAGTAAATGGGATAAATAATATAAAAAGTCGTAGATTCGTATTTATCCAAGGGATGACGTCTTTAAGAGGCTATTAAGACAGTACTTCATTTTTACTGCAACATTTGATGCGTTTTTAGGTATTTGGAGAGATAATAAATTGTGGGTAAAAATATCAATCAGGTAAATGTCGATAATCTTCATAAACTTTAACTACCAACTCCATTACACGTTTTTATTCTCTTCCAACTCCACCATTCTGCTATTGAAACTAAAGCTTTTCTTCTTTTCCTTCTTTCCTTCCTTCCTTTCGTACGTCTTCCCTACTATCACAGGTCCCCCACTGTAATTGATATCCTTTATAGATTGCTTACAGTCCTACAGCTTCAAGGAGATTGCTATAGGTATTCCATCGTAGCGCTGTAATCCCAGTAAATGGCGATAAAGTGTACAGTGTTACGCCAAACAAGAAATCATACAACTATGACGTCAAGGACCGAGATTCAAAACAGTTCCTTACCCTTCCACTATGCGTTATTTGGTTAGGATTGCAATTCCAGGGGTTGCACTGCACAGTGGAATAAGTCATCCACACACACTACCCTATCGACTAAACCGAATATGCCTATATACGTTCACCGCGACCATTCATTTTTTTTTATATTTCTTTAAATTTTTCGAGTGATTTTCGACGAACTTTTCCGCTCACCTCCTCGTAAACAAATAAAAAATGGGTCCAAAAATGAACTTCATTCATGGGAATTTCTTACAATATTTGTGGCCACATTAAACAATTTTACAAAGTGTACGACGTGAATCTTTCGCATCGGATGAACATGCTCGCGGTAAAAAAATCCAGAAGGAATAACCTGAACGAAGATTTATTTTTTACTTTTTGTCAGACAATACTGGAGGGATGATTATGTAGGGGAGTCTACGCGTTTGACATGAATCCACACCGGTTTAAAAAAGTGAACGGTGAATCAATGAACAAGAACCTTTAATAAGGAAGCAATAATAATAGTCGGGCCATCGATATGGAAAGAAGTGCTGAGTTTGTATAAAATTGGATTCGGGCGATACAAGATGAGAATGGATTCCAGGGTTTTGAGGACTGATGGTTGGGAAGTTGAGAGAAACAATCTTAATAGAGGTTTTATCCATACTGGCAAATTAATGTATCCTCCCTACACCAGAGTGAAACCATACCTTGCTGGAAGAATTTTCCCAAAATAGAATCCTTCACGTCTTTTTACTTGAATTTAGCATGGAAGCCCATTCGGTCGAGTAGTGGGCTGCCTACAGTAGATTCCGGGTTGGAATCCTGGTCGAGGCCTTTGGGCATGTCCAGCCAAATCAAAGCTGGGTTATTTCCTAGATACATCTACTTTCTGGGAAACTTCATGTGGCAAAAGAAAAAGATTTGACGTACCAATCATAATGTGCTAGTTTCTCACGCCACGCGTCCGGTATGGTAAGGTGAGTTCTACCCGTACCAACCACAGTACTTTAGGGTTGAGCACAACTCTGACTTTCTATTGGAAAACGAAGCTCGTTACAAATCCAAGATGACGCAAAGAATTGTCGAGTGACGCCTGAAACTACAAACTACTGCTTCCACCTTTGGCGGGATGGTTATTCGGAGGAAAACTCCAAGTACCACTAAGTACGAAGCCATAAATTTGCTTCGGGGGGGCTAAGTCCTGCGTAACTTCAAACAAAGCAGCCTTGCCCATTCGGTGCCGACATGTTAAAAATCTCTTCCCTTAATTTTCAGTGCTTGGTATTTACTTGTACAGTGCCCATATTTATCTCTTCTCACTGGTAAAGTTCGCTGCTAAAATCAGAACAACTGAATTATTGGGAAAAAATTTCGGGGGGCGGGGGGGCTGAACCAGAACCCTCCCCTTGGCTACGTGCATGTATACCACCGATACCCCAGCAAGCTTGCTTATGGCGGAAAGTGACTCACAAGCTCGCATGTGCCAAAAAGCCCACCTAACACGATGCCATCACCCGACCTCCTTCCTACAGCATCCTCTTCCCATCTCTTCCGTCCACAGAGCATGCTGGAAGGCAGGCAATGCTGCTGGGAGAGCTCGTAATCCCCCCAGCAAGGCTTCCGGGAAAGGAGAAGTGGGGGAGGGTTGGAAGAGGTAAGAGAGGGAGGCGTGCGGTGCATTTTCGCCGGGAAGTGGGCGAGGATGGGAGGAATGGGATTTCGGGGCCCGGAGTAAATGAAGGGGGAAATGGAGAGAGGGGAGGAAAGTTTGGGGGGGGGGGGTTGGAAGGAGCGCTTGAATGATGGAAAGGGAGTTTAGATGGGGGGAGGGGTTAGGTTAGAGGAGGGCGGAGTTGACGCCTCCCACTCCTTCACCACCCTCATTCTGGCCACTTCACCCCTCCACGTCAGATTTTCTTCCTTCCGAAGCAAACGGCCCGAACGGGACTTCCCCTCTTAGGCACCCTCTTCAACCCACGCACTCCTCCTCTCGCTAAAACCGATCCCGACATCCGTGCTTACACCTGCCCCCCCCTTCTCGCAGAGGGCACTCCACACTAACTCAGTACTCCGTGTGCACAGCCGAGGATCAAGCTAATCACATTAATGAGACGCAGCGGTGTCGGACCTTAGAGGGAAGAGATGAAAAAAGGGGAAAACATTTAAGATCGGGAGCAGAATCAGCAGATAACGTAGGATAGCGCGAGGTAAAATAAGAGGTCAGGCAGATAAATTATTTAGTCGAGTGATTTCGAAAACAAAGAAAAACATGAGGAGGTGAAAAGTTCTGCTATCTGGAAAGCCGAGTGACCAGCACTGGAAGAAGCAAAATAGAAAAATGTCAGTACAATAGCCCAGGCGTAAAGGGCATTTTACCTAGAGATGATTCTGCTTACAGCTGAAAATACAAGCGTGAAAGCGAGAAAACATTTAATAAGAACATAGATCTGGATCATTTAAATACATGGCAGCGAAACATGGACGATAACAGCAGCACAGAAATCAGGGTTGGATGCATTTGAAATATGGTGCTACCGAAGAATGATGGAGATAAAATAGATCGACCGAGTGAGAAGAGTGGGAGAAATGAGAGGTCTGCTTAGAACTCTAAAAAGAAGACGGGACAACTTAATCGGCCATATCCTAAGACACAATGGACCCGATAGTCGAGGGAAAAGTAAACGGGAAGAATGGGAAAGACAGGCCTCGTATGAGATATAAGGAACGAGTTTTGAAGGATATGAAAGAGAAGAATTACGTCAATATGAATATGTTTGCCCATAGAAAAATCGAGTGGAGGCTAAGTCAAACCAATTTTGGGAGTTTTGACCGAGGATGAAATGCCATGAAATTTGTTCACGAAAAAGATTTTTTTAAACAATCTCGGAAGTAGCCGTTGAGATTATCTTTCGACCTCTCTAATGGTTAGCCATTCCTTGAATAGACCAAGGAGGGAATCCTTGACACGTATGCTTTACCTGGCACACCGATGACTTGTTTCTGGCACGCGAAATAATTACTTGCCAAATTTAATTAAAATATATTCGTAAAAACTTGTTTTTTAGGATTGTTGACCGATGAGGAATAATCCGAAGGAGAAAGAACCAGTCAGTGGAACAATATATTAGCACGAATAATTAGTTGGTTTAAAATAATTTTCATACGACGAATTAAAGGCAGATATTTTTCACAGGAATGGATACGACTGAAGACCCCCACAACAGGGGCAAATGGAAAATTTCCGCTACAGCTGGCATCATGCGCTGAACCCTCCCTTCCATCACCATCATACCAACCACCACGCTCTCTCTCTTTTCGTCCCATAAAGCCGAGGGTGCTTCCAACCCCTAAGGCCCCCCACCGTCCCTAACCATTCTCTTTAACTACCTACCCTCCGCGCATTCAACTCACAGCATCTCACGGCCCAAGCTGTAAATGCCATCCGGCGTATTATGTCAGCGCTCGCAGTAGTGAAAGAGAGAGAGAGAGTAGTCCTTCCCTCCCTTCCGTTTCCACCCCTCATCTGACCCCACACTCTCTGTCCCACAGCCCGAATGCTTCCCAACATGCCCTCCTTCCCTCCTTTCTCCATAAATTCTTCTTTTTCACCACTGTTCGGCGATACATGAGAAACGATGCTCATCATGGCGGCCAGGTCGGTAACGAGCCTCCCTAGTAACCCAAGGTACACGGGTTCAAATCCAAGCTCCGACATGAATGTTGTACATAGCTAATGTTTAAGAACCTAATTTTTTCCCATCATGTTGCCAAAACCTTTAGGCAACTAAAAATAAACTAATTCTACAAATTTTATCCCGTTTTTCTAATTAGTGCTAGGTTTGATCAGATTAACAAGAATAGAGGGATAGTTTGTCGTATCGATATACTCAAAACGTCATATTCCCCCGTACTACAAGAGAACAAAATAGGCAGCATAGCAAAGGGATAAGTAGGTGAAATATAATTAGAGTATATGTAGAGCATGGTGCATGTGTTAACAACCAATCCCTTTATTACTATGTAGATGCTAACCATCTCGCTGCATGTGACCCAATTATCTAGCCTGTCTCCTTGTAGTAGCCTAGTTGCATGTCAATAGTGCATGTTTGGAGATCTTCACCCCCTGCCACACACCCTCGTGGTGCCTCGCAGGGCATTACGTAGGTGTAGATGCACGCTCAATGAGGGCCTTCAGAATCCCTTACCCGAACAACTGCTCCATCCCCCCACTCTGTATTCTAATTTTCTAAAGAACTTTGCTTCCTTTCCCCAACCATCCTCTACAATTTAATGATTCGTTCTTCACTCTTTCTATTACACTCCATCCATTATCTTCCACACCCACATTTCCCTGCCTCCACTCTATTCTCATAATCTCTTCCGAAGGTAATATCAGATGCATATAAAGCCAAGCTCCATATTTAGCATTTAACAAACTTATCTCTAAACCTTTGCTCATATTTATTGCCAACATATGCAATCTGTTGGTAAACGCCTGCCTTGCACATCCGATATTCTCGCTGTCGCCCTCTGAAGAGGTTTAGAAGCTACGTTGTCAATTCGTACATCTTTCTGGGAGCTATTGAAGACTCCGATCATAACTTAGTGGCAATGGATGGCAGTGTTTGACTCAAAACATTATAAACAAGGGGGGTAAGGTAGTCATATGCTTGATTTAAACCAAAATTAAACCATTCGTAACTTCACTAAATAGGGAATCCTGATAAAGTACAAGAAGTACCGAAAAAATATAATAGGCTCTCGATATGATACTAATTACTCGAGAGGGTAAAAGTATGAACAACCATCCTTAGAGAGAAAAAAGGAAAAGACGAAGGTGAAACAAAATACTGAGCGAGGTTTGGAGGCATAAATAAAATGCTACTCAGTGGGAAAAGCAATGGCCGATAAAAGCCAAAGTGTGGAAGAAAATAAACGAAAAATCCTCATGGCGCATGACTACACATTGTGGGGCCTCAATGCAGTATTGGTGTCAGTATATCTCTGCGGAAGGTCCGGAGAATACCCTGGACACTCTTTATCAGGGCGGGAGCGACATCGGGGGCGGGTCGCAAAAAACCCAATGTGATGCCTGATGAAGGGGAAAGCAGAGGAGAACAAATGGAGCGAGATAGCGGGAAGATTCCTTCCCCTCAGAGGCGGTTTCCTTTTATCGCTGACGCGTTTACTGGAGTCTGCGCGGAGAAGGTACTTCATGGAATGCTTAACTTCATTGCGCACCATGGAAAGTAAATCAGAGGCACCCTGCAGAATATCCTCGTGGTAAAAGGTTTAAGTCACACTGTAAGGCTCACCCGATGACTTTAAGAAGCTGGGCTTCGTGAGTAAAATGGGTGACTTAGCCAGGAAAAGATATCCACTCCAATAATGATAAGATATTAAAGACCATTGCGGGAAATAAACCTCTGGATCGATATTCGCTTTTCTTCTGGAGCAGCATTTTGAAAATTATGACCGTTCAATGGAGCGTTGACGAGGAAATATCCAATAATAATTTGCAGCCGGTGATGGTTCGGTCGGAAAAATTAATCTTTATAAATAAACAAGCTCACAATAGACCTGTAGTATAAATTTTTTCCCCAATCTGTTATTCACGCAAAACCGAATTGAGCAATTGATTTCTTTTTGTGATGCTTTCCTGCACTGGTAGTATTTTTATTTTCCAAATTAGCCTACTTTAATTAAGAACTCATCAAACCACTTTAGAACTCTCATCAAGCCTGTGGTTCATATTGTAAATAGTTAAAATGAAAGAAGCAGAATCACAGAACCAATAGAACTGATGTGACGCTGAAAGCTAGAGCATTAGGGAAATAGAACATCATGCCTGATTTATAATAAAATTACAATTATTTGAGTTACCGACTGATAAACTACGGTTAATATGAGACCGATACCATTGTCATTCAATAAAGATCAGTGCCTGGTCAATATTCGATCAGATGAACAAGATTAGGGAGGTAGATTGTCGTACCGATAGATTTAAGATGCCATTTTTCCCACATACCATAAGAGAAGACAATACGCATCATGGCAAAGGAATAGGTGAGTACAAAATTGTTGGAGTAGTCTGTAGTTTATGAAGCATGTTTTAACATTACTTACCAATGCATTCTAGGAAAATACAGATAAGTATATTCAGAGAAAGCTTTCTAACCAGTAATTAATACTTAATTACTATATGAAAGCTAACCATCTAGTTGCACGTGACTCTTGTACCTTACACGCTTTCGTGAAGTAGCTCTTGTAGTTCATTGCAGCTCTTAGTGCATGGCAGTAGTGCATGTAGGTTGATCTGCACCCCCTGCCACACACTTTCGCGGTGGCTCGCAGGTTTTAACGGAGATGTACATGAATGGAATTTATTTTGTGTAGGTACGACGTACGTAAGGATTAACTTTAAGTTACATAACGATGCTAAATGAAAGGATTCATGAAGGGCTCTCTATAAACCATACGTTATCACAGAGATATCTTGTTTCACTAACCAAATGTTTTAGCCCCTGATTTCGGCGTATAAGTACCATCTTGAGGAATACAAACATCGAGGTGAAATACGAGGGCATTAAATCATTTCAGGAAGTTACAGGTATCCCAATTCCAATCACTCTACCTCTAATTTAAAAACAAATCTTTCCTGATTAGAGACAAATGCCTTGGGCATCCGATTTCTTCTCTTTTAATTTCAATGTATTCCAATCTAAAAAAGATTCACTCCACTTTCCCCAAGCACCTGCGCTCCATATATGTGCAGTTACCACCGTATTACCTCCTTGAGGCACACTTGTTTGTTCCATTATTTCCCACTCGAGTGGAACGCAATTACTTTGCCGGTCTCATTTTGAGCCCCGCAGCAACGCATGGAAGGGAAAAATGAACAAGGAGGACATCCAGATGGGGAAAGAAATGCCTCTGAGATTGAAAATTCGTCATTATTGGTGGAATGCACGGCAAATTGCGCATTTAACAAACAGGGCATAATGATACGATTTACAACTGACCACGGGGCAATACGAGAACTCGTCCCGAGTAGGAGCATGACACGAATCCAGGTGGTTAAAAGATAAAGCGACCTAATAAAGATTGTTGCCACCCGGACATCACGTCATTTGACTCGTCAATCACTTCGAACATAATAGATCCGGGATTTCATTCCAAGAACCCTCTGCGGTATGCCGATGGCTTCCAATCCAAAGGAAGCTTGCTTAAATTCCATTCTTCACACAGGCTCACCTTTTCTTAAATTGTGAGTGAATTTTTAAGAACCCGAGTGCAATATTATTATTTCCGATGGAGCCGCTTATGACATTGTCTAACGCGGTTGCCAGGTTGGCAGTGTGCCTTCTCGGTGACCCAGAGGTTGCGTGATCAAACCCCACCACGGTTATGGACGAAGTCCATATTAGAGTAGTGCTGGTTAGATGTTGCAACATAACGCCATATTAAGAATTGTTATTCTCGGGTGTCCCACAAGGCAGTATGCCTTCTCGGTGACCCAGAGGTTGCGTGATCAAACCCCACCACAGTATTTATAAATGTATTATTATTTAACTAATTTAAAGGAAAACAATGATGCTTATAGCGATAGAGAAATTACACTCTAATTTACAGCCCATTCAACTCCGACTGACGTCAAGAGAAGTATTAGCGGACCCAAATTTTGAAAAAAGTATCATATCATAGCTAAATATCTATATTTAAGTCTTACCATTATGAACATCACAACGCCTTCAAAATCAACTCGTAACTCCATAAAAACTTAAACACTCAATTTGAAATCTACATCTACATAATACCCTGTAAGCCACCATAAAGGGGTGTGGCAGGGGGGAGAAATTCCTAATGACAGGTAGCCATAACAACTGAATTTTAAAAATATATTATCACTTTCAAATCTTGATCAATACATTACGTTACGTGTGGTGCAGTAGGATCAAAACAGATATACATAACAACCCCGCCTCACTCTATTTCTTAGAGGTTTCCCCCAACAGCGTCGGCTAGTTTGATAAAACAAGTGACAACAAGCCAATAGGAGCAAAAAAGTAAATAGACATATTCAGCCGGTGCATCCCAACCAGCAAGGTCCAGGACAGCAAGAGCAAAGGCTCCAAGCCAGTTCCGTGGCCCAGTTCGCAAAGTAAATTTGTTCTTCGCCAAATGAAAGCATTAAATCACTCAAGAAGTGGAGGGGAATGGTCCAGGCGTAGAATTTTTCAGTGGAAGGAACACGAAAAACTGCACTTTAAACTTAATATGAGCCGCCTACCCGGGCTCGAAAACCGTGCCCTCTAACGGATGTCTCCCTCGGCGAGGAACATCTGGCGAAAGGCGAAGGACGAACCCTCGGATCTTTTTCCAGAGACACTTGGGCGCTCAGCCCTTTATGTCAGCACATAAAAATACCGTATAAGTATTATTGTAAAGTCACCGTACGTGTATCATAATTTCAATTATTGCAAATACCTACTCTAGCAGTTACCTTTCGTTTTGATGAATAGTAAGAAGAATTGAGTAGGGAATCACTATCTGCCCTATCACTATCTGTTGAATGAAATACAGAACTCGAATAGAGAAATTTAAAGCATACTTATTAAATAAATATGTAAAAGTTTATGAAAACCTCTAGCGTAGTAAGTTAGAACATAAACGTAAATTTAGAGATATGAATAGTGACACAGATAAGTTAAATTAAACATACTTTCCGCTCTCAATAAGGAACAAAAACAGAGAGAACCTACATCACCATCAAGTAACTTACATGCATCCACATCTACGTAATAACCTGCAAGCCACCATGAGGGTATGTGGCAGGGGGTGGAGATTGTCAAACATGCACTATTGACATGAAACTAGGCTACTACGTGGAGATATTCTAGTTTGAGTTTGACTGGAGTTAGAGTTAATATCTACATAATAAGGAAGGGATTAGTGGTTTTCATTACATGTATCATGCACTAAAGACCACTCTTACAATATTTCACCTACCTATCCTTTGCTACACTGCCTATTGTGCTATCTAATGGTATACGGAAAAAATGACATTTTAAATCTATCGGTACGACAATCTATCTCTCTAATCTTGTTCATCTGATCAAACCTATTATAATACACAGGGGCTCTTAATATATAATTATCTGTGAACAAATCTGTTTCGAATTTACTTAAAAGGTTTAATCTACATTTTAACTTCTGATAGTAATTCCCATCCTAGTTTTCTTCTATTAAGCACAGCAAGAAGCTAGAATGTGAACAGTTAAACATTAAAACAGAGTTTGTATCGAAACAACCACCAATCTGATATATTATTAACGTGCACATTGAATCAGGTGATATTGATTAATAGAACTATGCATTTTAAGGAAGCAGTTACAATTCCTACTCAAACAAGCTGCACTGTATCGATTGCATACACTCTTCTCCCGGGATGCAGAGAAAAGAAGAGAATAAATACACATCTGCATCCCGAACACGTGAACATTCTAATTTCCTATTGGCGACTCGTTAACAAACGGAGTCGGGTTAAAAAAAACCATGAAACAATGAAAATATTGCTTCGCAAGCATCCCACCCCAACCCCCTCCCAAGAGATACATCATCTCACGCCAGGCTCAACGTTAATTAAGGCATAAGGGTTAACAAGCGGAGACGGCTTCGGACCGTAATGAGGAGCGACCCCTCCCTCCAACCCTCCCCTACGCTCCTCCTCCCCTGGCCATGCACGGACTACAGCGAGGGAGTGGAAGAAACCTTCGGGTGAGGAACTAGACTCGCCGAAACGACCTGCGGAATAAGTGGTGACCGCGACGATTATGCCCGACTTAATGATGCAGGGAAGCGTTCGCTCAGGGATCGGGGTCAGCCCACGTAATAAAGAATGGGGCGGCATTCCAAGTCAACAATGGCCTTAAAACAATGAGACCGAGCGGCTCCCGTCCACTCAACGTGAGAATTATTCGCACCAAGGCACCCGGACGCCTTCAAAAACACCCCCTGGCATAGCTCACCTAACCGACCGTGCCGATCAGGCTCAGATCTTGCTTGCCGCAGAGGGGAAATGGGATGGCGCTGCTCTAGTACATCTACTGGATATCCTGGACGAATTTTAAACAGAAATCCTGCTTTAGCTCCATGCTGTGGAGGAAGGTGTAGCAAGAGAAGTTTATGATATTCCTGGGTACATTCACTGTGGAACGTGATCTCACGGCTTTTTAATCAGATAAAGAATTTATTTTTAAGGTGATACAGAAAGTAAGTAAAAGAAAACTCAGTCACAGTAACATTCACGGATTGGTGAGGTGGTTGGAGTACTGACCTCTCGACTGACCCGGGTTCAAATCTCAGCAGGAGAAGATAGTTTTCATTAGTAAACCGATCCATACTTGATTGTTTTGTGGAGAGCAAGTGTACTTGGAGCAAGAGTAAGATTATTCGAGTGTACATTACTCCATCCGTCCGAGGGCACGTTAAGACGTGGTTAAGTTACCCTTCTATTTCCATTCTTCCGGTCTGTAGCGCCTATGAAAGCGGGCACAGACGAAAACGTAGATGAGTGTTAATTTAATTTCACTCCTTGGATTGGAAGAATCATTAGTGCGTTCAATCATGAGCGCAAATCGTGACCTGTAGTTGATCGCGTATATCTTGGCCACAATGCAGAAGATGGCTGCCGCGCACGAAAGACGGGTGAATATTTGAATAAAAGCCAATGATAAGCAGTATAATGCAGTACACATAAAGCAGCTATTCGATGGTGGATACCCATAGCTAAGGTCAATATCGATTAGGATAGGTAGGCGTTTAGACAGAAGTGGTAAGCTAATAGGAAAAGAAAGAAAGTTTGGATCGAAACCTGGAATTGGAATTATCCAACTTTAAAAGAAATAAAGTCGAAGAAATGAAACATAACCTTTGTGAAAAGAAAATTCTCTGGCGCCTCGTACTCGGCTTTTGGAACTTCAGACCTCGGTATTGAAGGCCATTTGTCTGTTTTCTACCATATCAATCAAAGTCCGACATTGCAAACTCGCGGAAATTTGAAGACTATGGATAGCTGTCTACGAAAGCGTTAAAAATTGTGTGAATCGACCGCGGCGGCAGCGTGGTTAAGTCCTTGCTTTATAACCAATGGGTCGCGGGTTCGAGTCCCGCCTGAGTTGTGTGTGCTCGTCAGTTGTTGATTATTGTTCATATCCCGACGTAAAGGCCACAAGCGCTGCAATCGGTGGTAATGGGAAATAAATAAATAAAAAATCATGCAGGAATAAAGTAGGTGCCCTTGGATAAAAAATAAATGGTATGGAGCAACGTAATCTTAAAACATCGGATGGAAATAGCAGTGAAGATAGGATAAATTGTAAGAAATTAACAATGCAATGCCATTTTTAACGTCAGATAAATTAAATATCTAACTAACAATCATGGCGACTCTACCCAGCCTAATAGGAACTTAAAATGGGAGAAGAGGCTGCTTTACTACTCCGCATCTCTGCATCTGATGTGAGACTTTCCAGCAATTAGTTGATAAGGTGGTTCCGACAGAATGAGAAAATAGGTATATCCCGGCATCTTCTTATTTAAGGTAAACAAAGCCATTGGAAACCAAGTTTTGGAGGGAGAGTTCCCAGAAAATAAAAAAAAAACATCTACACAGCATTTTGGTGGCGAAATATTTCGCGATGGAATAATGAGCTAAATTTGGGATACTCTGGGAAGAAGATGAGAAATCAACTGCTTAGTTAGACTGAATACAAAGGGTGGGTTGCTTTAGCGTACACGGAACCAAAATTAGGGAATTAATTTTTTCACTCCAAGCAGAATATATTTTCGGATAATGGCACATATTATACATTCTATCCCTTAATTTTATTTTAGCTGGTGCGGGATATTTCTTCGGAATACTTTATCGTCGTAATGAGATCGCAATCAAAAAATAACAGAGCAATGCTTTAAATATACCCTGTTGACGAGGTAATAAAAATCCCCGTCGCCTTTTGCCCCGGATACAAGCGACACGGAACATCGGCACGTGTATGACCTGAGGTTGTGGTCTCATTAAAGCATTCTCATTATCTTACGGCCGCATCAAATCGTCCCATAAAGTCTTTAGCGAGAGAGACAAGAGAACAACGGATTTCTTTGGAAAAGAAAACATCTAATCTCTAAATCTAGGTACCCACAGCGGAAAGGAAATGTAGGCATTTCATGCCGTCGGAAAATTAGAATGAGAGTAAGAGGAACCGAATAAGGTAGGAGGAGAAACGAAATGATGGACGGGAAAACAGTTTAAACTTGATAGGTTTTCTCCAACAGAAGTTATTCTGCCAGACTTTGAAGTGGATATCGTCTATTTTCGTGGATATTCAACATTACCTCTAAAATTTTGTTCCCAATCTGATTAGTAAGAGTAGAAGTCACTAAGTATGGCTAAGCGCAGCAGCATTTGAAATTCGCATGTCATGGTAGATAGGCCAGCTCCGTAAATTTTGTCTTTTCCAGATCTGGTACGCAGGAAATAAGGCAGCTTGGGTAAGGCTGGTCATGCTCTAGGCCTCTCCCGGCATTCAATCTCGGCATCTCCGGTCAGCAGCTCAATATACTACCAACTAGACTACTATGCAGTCGAATACCTACCATGTTATCTAAATTAAATAAATACACGTCAAACACTAACATAAAATATATATCGTTTCCTTCCTATCCCTAAAAGGCTTAATAGATCGTCTGATTTTCTTTACTGTAAAATTTTAGTCCAGGAGCAAGTAATTACGCTTCTGACGCCGTTAATTTAATCTTCACGTAATGCATCATGATTATGACGAGAGGACAAGTCCAGTAATAATTTATAAATTATTTAACGTGGGAGAAATTCTCTGCAAGTTCGAGTTTCAGAAAGCAGTAATTGTATAATATATTCTGCATTCCGAAGATTTCTATCACTAATTCCCCTTTTTAACAATCTTATTAACTTTAAATGTAAGTTGATGGATTGATAAATTCACAAGATATTTACTTACCAACGATTTGAGGTGAAAAAGTCAATTCACATTCAGTTGTTTGCGTGACGAATTATGTCGGTAAGGGGCATCCAGAACGCTACTGTGGGAACATTTTGACCAGCATAAAAAGGGATAAAGTTATTTTAATTTCCAACTGACGGTTAAATTTTAGGGTTGAAATAAAAGGTAAGACGTGCGCTCGATATTATATATATTTTTTTAATTTTTAGAGGTATCATTATATCTTTGAAACATAGAGGGCGTGTTCTTCAGTGCGAATAAAAGCGATTCAAGCTCTGGTATAAGCAGGCAGACTTATGTAATGCATGCATTTAGTCATTATCACCCGCTGAAACGTCCGCAAGCAAAGATTAGATTTGAAACGGAAGGGAAACCTACGAAATAATGAGCCAAGACATTTCCAGGAAATTTTGATGCCATCTTCTGTTCATGTTACGTCCAGGCATCTGTTACCGGTCAACACTGTAGATGTATTAACAACCAATCTCTTACTCACTATTTAGATGCTAACAATCTAGATGCCTGAGACCCTAAAGTAGCATTTTTGCATGTCTATAGTGCATGCTTAGTGATCTTCACCCCATGCCACACACCCCCGAGGTGGCTTGCCGGGTATCACGTAGATGTAGATGTAGAACACTCCAAACACCGATCTGACGCAGCTCGGCTCGAGTCATTTCGACTGACGACACGATGTATTGCGTCCTTTATCAGCAAGTCCCTCCATATTAACACATTATTCACTCATAATTTATAAGTGGATCTTCAAAACGCGAACTTAATGCACGGAACTGATAAACATATTATTAAGAACAAATAGAGTACCTATGTATGCACAAGGTTAGCGCAAGTCAGTATCATACCACTGTACCACTCAGCAAGCCACCTCAAGGGTGCGTGGCAGGGAGTTGATTATCACCAAGCACATGGACTTATGTTTACACATACTACCTAGGAAACGAGAAATTGCCATGAAAGTCATGCGCCACATACGTCAAAAATTACACGTTTCATCAACTATGTATTTGAAAAGCACTACAAAAACGCATTATATACGCTATGCATTATACATATACGTTAATGGCTCACGAAGATTTGTACGGATCTTCAGAAGTCCAACGTCATTTCTTAACTTTATCTCTGATATTTCTGCTTTATATGAATTAATCTTATGTGTACGATTGCATGTTGATGTTAAGGGAAATGTACTTTATGAAGGCAGCAAGGTGTGAGAGGTCTTCATGATGTCATGTCCACGAATCGTTCCAGGAAAGATAGATATTGGATCTACCAGTGATGTAGCTTATTTCTCTAATCTTTTCTGAGTGGCCCTGCCTACCAAAGTAGTGTGGGGCATTTATAATGCTCTCAGTGTCGGACGTAAACAAACAAGACAGAACAAGTTCGGCTTGCATTATTCACGTTTGCAGGGTCTACCATCCTATTTCACGTTTAACAATTACTCCCTTATCATAACAAACGTTTTGATCTCCGGTGAATTTTATCCAATTCCGTTCTAAATCCCATTTCCCACGTGTTCCAAGCACTTTAAAGGTTTTCCATTTTGGCCTAATTTAAAGCAATGTAACTCCTCTCTTCAACTTTTATGTTAAATGTTCTCTGCATTTTTTTCGGGATACGTCCGCGTCGTTTGACAGTTACGACAACAGTTTCGCCAACTTTTCCTGTTGGCGTCTTCAGGTCGAAGTAGTTGAGAAGTCGTTTTCGTCGTCCTCATATAGACCTGGTCGTATAAGTGCTGCCCTCTGATTGGCAGGATTTTTTTTATGACCCTTTTCCAAGTAGAATGCAAAGGGTATCCGTCCTCATCCGTCCTTTTGTTCATCGGTGTCTTTATTATTTCTATCGCCTCTCTAATTACCCATGGAAAGTATCGTGTCTCCCTTATTATTTTGGCGTCTTCAAATTGGATTACGTGTCCTGGCTCGCTCCACGCATGTTCGACGATCGCGGATAGATGGAATTGTTTATTTTTAGTCACCCTCGGGTGTTCTTTCATGCGCGTGTTCATGGATCTGCACGTCTCGCCCACGAATGACTTCTCGCAGGAACACGGAACTTTGTACACTCCTTCATGTATCCCCGGAGGAAATTTGTCCTTCGGTCCTGGTAGAATATGGTTGATCTTGGTCACACAGTTGAATCTCGTGACCACGTCATGTTTCTTCAGGGCTCTCGCAATCTCCCCTGATGAAAGGAAAGGTGGCGTAAGTTTTCCGTTCAGTTCTCGTTTCCATTTCTTCTTCTTCGGTGTTCTTTGTGGGTGATTTCCGGCTAAATTTTTCTGCCTTCGCGGCCCTTTTCAGTACCGTCTCTCTACTGTATCCGTTTCTGTCTGGTGCAGTTGTCAGGTGTTTCTTCCCTGCCGCTAGTGAATAGGCATCGGATACCTTGTAGGCTCGATACATTAAAGTATCTATGAGAGAAGTCTTCTGACTAGGGTGATGGTGTGAGGCGGGTTTGCGATAGCGGTCCGTGTGGGTAGACGTCCTGTAGACGGATTGCGCCGACCTGCCGTTTTTCTTCTTTACCAAGAAGGGTAGCATTTCTTCTTTTTCAGCTTCCATTGTGAATTCTATGGCTTGGTGTTGCGAATTTAAATGCATAAGGAGTTTTTCCAGTTCTTCTCTCCCATGTGGCCAGTCTGATTAAATGGAAAATAAAGAAAAGGGAAATCAATCGTTTTTAATATGATAAGATAGATATAAATACAAAGGAGTCAGAATTTAATGTCGACCCAATGACTTATTTTTTCCCACTTAATTTGAAATCACAAGAATCTCAAGGTGCTATATGTGCATTTCGATTTCGATTGCAAGATCGATGTTTAAGTATAATCAAAGAAAAGAAATGCCTTGTTCCTATTATAGCATTGCGATGTCTGCGACTATAAATCTTCGTTCTTATTGGTGGCATTTCAATGCGATTAAGGGTCCCGTGCACTTTTTGAAATCTCCAAATTCTTGGTTGCTACAACAATAATAAAATGATCATTATTTATAGCCCTCTTGCACGAAATGCGGTGTTTGTTTACATCAGAAATGGATCGGAGACAACAATGAAAGACCCATTTAAAGAGCTACAAAAATAATTTAAATTGCGTAATTAATCGTTAACTGGATGATTTATCATAAAAACATCGAAAGAATAAGATAGTTCAGAGCTTCAACATTCCGATGAAGGACAAATAAAAGCTATCGGTACAAATTGAAGTATTTTAATGAACGAAATAAGAAAGCACTGCACCGTGAAAAATGTAAAACTCCGTGTAATTTTATGGGAAAAATTGTAAATGTAATTTAAAATTCATGTATTATTCCTACACTATATATTATAACCCGTTTAACGTCCCGGAACGAGGGTGAACAAATTGTGAATATTTCAGCGACCTCGGTCCAGCCATTATCCAAGTTAACCGCTTACCAACAAAATGCGCAATCCATTTTTATTTATAAGATTTTCACGACGTATGAGCATGATTCATATTTATGGATTAGGCATTTGCCATTCCTACTTGATATGCAAGAGTGAAGTTAACACTCTTGTTAGTTCCGCTAAAATCTTTTACAGATGCACAACGGATTAAGCATGCACACGTACTCATTCGGCTACTATGTAGCCTATCACTTATTGCATCACCCATCCTAATACAAAATAAAAGAGGGCGAAAACCTGATGCTGCTGGAATTTTTAATGCCAAATACAGGGAAATTAGCATTGCCGCGGAAGTCATTAGAATCCACTAACTCTTGCGGGCACGGAATAACGTCGATTAGCATCAATCACGGCCGGTGATTTTTCCCAGTCTCAGGCATGCTACAACGAGGATAAGGAATAACGGAGAGCAACTGTCATGCCAACATTTCTTGGCGCTTCCAAATACATCGCTCGATATTCATCTTAAAGCCTAAAAATTAACTGTGAAAATTAGGTATCTAAGAAAACTAATCTTAATCCGAGAGGTTGAAAATTTTATCCGGGGAAATTACTAGGTTCTTTTAGACTTACAATTCAGAGCACAATCAGGCCGATTCCATACGGTGCAAAGGAAATCGAGATAGTTGAAGATAAGAATTAAGAAATGCTTAAAATAGGATACATAACGCAAAGAAATACGATTAATGTAGTCAACAATATCATTTTGTAAAATCTCGCAGAAAACTCTCTATTGGTAACTCCACGTGAGCGCGATGAGGTTTGAAATATTATCACGTGGAAAACTGCGAAAGAGATCTCATTTCATGACTTTGTACCTTGTCAAGAAAAGAATGTAAGATATGCTGGCATGGAAAAGTAATATACGATTTGCATAGGGCCTACGAGGCCGGCAAATGGAAACGGAGAAACGGCATCGAATGCAACTAATCCACCACTGCATAACAGACTGTTAACATCCCTTTGATAAACTTTGCTTTGATGCATTGGCATCATCAAGCAATGGCCATATATTTCGTTTCTATACGAGAAAAACAAGCATATAATTATTTTTTTAGTAATTACAAAACAACTAATAAACTGTTACAAATAGGCCAGTATCCAACGTCTCCAACCTATGTATTCAATGCATAAGAAGTATCACTTCTTCATCAGAAAAAATATCATTATAATCATGTAACATAATGCATGAATCAATGGCAATCGAGGAATGTGGCATTTTGGCTCTTTACTCAAAATACAATAGCTACCATGGCCTTTAGTAGTTACTGCATAAAATAAAGAAGTTTAGGCAACGTTAAGGCACTCTTAGACTTTTGCTATAGACCTAGGCGATGATTAAATTAAAAGTATGCACATTAAAATATTATTTTAAGGAAATTGACGTTCACAGTGAACTTGTTGAGTTAAATAGTAAATGTGCAGGGACAGCTGCCAGCCAACACGATGATGAAGACGCACAAACATTATTTTCAATTCATCAATATCTGTTTACGAGAAGACTTAAAAACAAGCCTTATCTTTGAAGACGCAGCACTCTCAATCTCTATTTCGGACGTCGTTATTACTGCAGATATTGAAAAACCGGATCACAGCAGTCCAAAGCCCAGAACCCCATTACTCGATAAGCACTAATAGCTAGCGTGTCAAACACTTGTTTCCCCAACCATAAGATATGAAAACGATACAATGCTTTCACAAATTTCAGACGACATGCATCTGTCTTCCAAATAATCCCACTAAAATAGTAGGACAGAGTGGAATCAGGCAAATCTATTGTGGCAAATATATTGATTTATTGCCGCATTGCCGAAATCTATTGTGACTAATTTCTTCCTGAAAATTAAGGTGTACGAACATAAAAAATTGAAACGTTCAGGGTAAAATTAAATAATAGTTATCCACGCACAAAATAGTTTCAAGCACTGCATAATACTGGGCAAGATAATTAATGTCTTTTTTATTTTTTTTATCTAAAGATAGTCCAGTGATTTTTTTCACACCTCTTTTGTTAGTACTATAGTATACTAAGACTATACAAATTCCACAGTGGATTAATACGGTAAACATTTGTAGGAAAAAAGACGTGTGAAGAATACACGATTAAATGTGACTAATGAGAACAAAATAGTTGAAGCCACCATCTCATACGATATAGAATGCATAATTATTTCTTAGCCGTTGGAGGCGGACTGTGCGGGTGGCGAGTAACAAATGAAGAGCGTAATGCCACTCCCCCCTCGCCAGGACATTTGGGACCGACCGTGGGAAAAAGGCATCCATAGGACGCAGATTTGAATATGCAGTTCAAGGAGTGTAAAGAGTAGAGTAAACTTCTTGATGTAGGTCGAAGATGAGGGGAGAAGACGGAAAAGCTTCATAAAAGTCTGTAAAAGCCGATTTATAGAAAAAACTTAGCGTCTAATTAACGTTTGCGTACACTTAGTGTGGGATTCTGGAACGCTACCGGCACTGGCGGCGTTCATGGAAGAAAATAGCGCGAAACCTGTCTTAAGTTACGGAGAAACTAGGTTAAGGATGGGTCAAATTAGAATTTATTTTACGTTAATGACTTAAGATACATTCGCGTTAATTTTCTCTATAAACCGGCCTTAGCGATGACAACTGAGTTGGTATTGCAGAAATGCTTTAAGGACTCAGCTAGACATCGCTGCAAAATTTTTGGCAACAAAATGTGCCGAATCTTTCGAATGAATTCGAAACCGATTCCCATGCTGACGAGGTTAAAAAATTCTTTCAACCACATATTGCGGTAAGCCTGACAAAATACATTTACTAATATAGCTGAAATAAAAAAAACATACCTTAGGTTTATAAAGCATTTCTTTTTTTCCCGACCAATTAGGAACTGTTTTAGAGGCTTCAGAGCTTGAAAAAATCGGAAATCTCATAGAACTAATTCCACCACAATATTAAAACCACCAGGATTAGTGATTCATGCTAAATGCATGCATTCCACAACGTAAAAATCAACATAATGGCGGATACAAGCACTGAGAAAGAGGGTAGCACTGGAAGGTTACCAGGCCACCACGCGAATCAGAGACCTGGTGATGAGCCAACAACGACTTTACACAGCCCCCAACCACCAGTTGGGTCGCAAATTTAGCGCATAAAAGCCCAAAACCAAGCGATGCTTATTTATGGCTCAGGTTTCCATGGGTGTGCCACGAGTGAGGAGGAAGGAAAAAAGATCGGGAGGAGGAGAGAGGATGATTTCCTTTGAATATCATCCGCCGAGCGGCACCGAGCAATAAATCTAATGGCAATGCTCTCATCCGCCCCGAAATAAATCCCGAAGCCATCTCCTTCACATCCGCCAGATGACTCTGATAATGGAAGAAATGAGAGCCTCCGCCCTTAACCAATTCGATAAATTTTCGGCGAGACCTTGATGCGCCCGCTTTCGCTGAAACGGAGAGGTACGTCGGTCGCTATTCGAGTGGTTGGTGCTGAGAAACGGGCAATACTG
Source organism: Platycnemis pennipes (assembly GCA_933228895.1). NCBI lineage: Eukaryota > Metazoa > Arthropoda > Insecta > Odonata > Platycnemididae > Platycnemis > Platycnemis pennipes. The sequence continues at coordinate 116,043,677 of OW121854.1, read as the reverse complement.
GAGGCATTAAAACGAGTGTCGACTCGCCTGTCTGACAGAGGAGTTAGGAGAGTACGGAAGGAATAAGAAAGAAGAGAATCAAAATATTACAATCGTGGATTAGATAAAAGTTCAAACTCATAATTCATATAATATAGAGAGAATAACAATGAAAACAGGAGGACCATGAGCCCAGCAGCATATTATTTAATAGGGTCAATTAAATAACAGTATAGCGAAAAGTGGAGAAGTTCCTGGATAAAGACCAGTTTGGGATTAGGTAAAGTAAAGGAGCAAAGGATGCAAATCCTCCAGTTTGAAAGAAAAAATGAAGAAGAGCAAAACGAAATGTAAAAGGTTAGTTGAATTGAAGAACTTATTTGAATACATCGACATAAATACAACGCTTCAAATCCTGTGTGAAATCGGGGCACAGTACAAAAGTAATACAGGACCAACTGGCTGCAATAAATCCGGATCCTGCGGTGAAGATGCACGAATAAAAGAAAAGCATGAGAGTATCACAAGTAATTTGATTCTAATTTTCTACACAAAAATAGCGATAAAGAAATCATATAGAAGGCTACAGGTTACAATCTTCTGCAGGCATCGTAGAGGTAGGGGGATGCTTAAGCAAGACGCTCGTCAAATTGGAAATTATATTTCTTAAATACCGCCAAAGGTAAATAAAAAAAGATTAAAGCTTGCAGTAGAAAAGAAAAGAGAAATAAAAAGCAATTTCAGCCTGTAAAGCAGATAACTCAGTATTGGAAGGCGTACGAATAAAGTAATCCATTGAATTTCTCAGTCAGAAAAGAGTATTCTGCCTGAAATACCTGCTGACATCAGGAGATACAAGCTAGGAGGTACATCTATCTACATCTAGATAATACCCTGCAAGCTACCATAAAGGGGTGTGGCAGGGGTGGCATGTAGCCAGTGTATGGGATCCGAATGAATTAGGTTTGATCAGAGAACTAGAGAGTGTGCAGGGTAGAGAAGCTAGGTTTGTTAAAAGGTGTTACGATAGGTTTAGTAGTGTATCAGAATTAATACAAGAATCAGGGTGGGAATAATTTTCAGAGCGTAGGTTAAAGTACAGATTAAATATATTACAGAAATTTCAACGGGATAGCTTTACTGAAGATGTTAGGCATATAGGTATTAAAACACCAGCGTATTACGCTAGATTCGACCAGATAAATAACATTAGAGAGATAGATTGTCGTACTGATAGATTCAAAATGTCATTTTTTCCCCGTACTATAAGAGAACAGAATAGGCAGCATAGCAAAGGGATAGGTACGTGGAATATTTTAGAGTAGTCTGTAATGCATGATGTGTGTATTAATCCCTTAAATACTAAAGATACTAACAATCTAGTTGCATGAGACACTATAGTAGCTGGTTTGTATGTCAATAGTGCATGCGAGGTAAGGAAACATTTCTTGAGAAATTGTACTTCTTACGGCCACCTCCTTTATGAGAGTGAGGAAATAGCCGCAGACGCAGAGAAGGCAAGATTGGAAGCATTTGAAACATCTTAGACTGATGTGTGGTCGAGTTAATGTATGAAATAATGGAAGATGGTTGAAGTTATTTCTGTTAAAACTCCTCGATGAACCACTTTCCTCCTCCGCATCAGAGCACGACCGGCAAAAATGCCCTCATACTGACGTATATTTCGCCTTCCACGACCGCAGCTATATCCTCCTCGAGATAAACGTAATTTTAATGAGATACGCTACGTTGCGATCACTCTTCCCGATAACCTCAAAACAAAAGGAGGCAGGTTAAAGCATTCATTTTCGCATACATTTCCAACCTTCAGTTTATTCCCTTCGGTTGGATTCCGAAGAACCCAACATTATCGCAATGCCTCTCGGGGTTGAAGAGTCACGCCTTCGGGGGAGGGGATAACGAGTTCAATCCTCGAACAAATGCTTTCGCAACCCCCGAGAGGAAAGAGAGCGAACGCGAAACAAAATTGCAGACTGTTGGCCGAAGAGATTCGTTCTCAATGAATGGCTGGTTTTTGAATTAGATATTACGAAAGCCATAAACGGCACGAGTCGCACTTGTACACCAGCCCCAGGATGTTCCCCATTCAATTCCTCAGCCGAAGTGAGCGTAAGAGGGGTTTTATCTCGGCCGCAAAGATATCATCAGGATGAATACATTCACTTTCACCAATGGTATCTGACCCATCGCACAATGGTCCAAGATTTGAAAAGTTATTAATCAAGATCCAAGTAGTCAATCGCCTTAATGATGCTAAGTGAGGCAGTTAAAATCATGAACCATAGGGGAAGAAAGGATACCAAGAGCTTTTTACACTCAAGTTACAATAAAACGAAACGGAAAACATCCAGCTGTTGTATTTACCTAATCCGTCTCATTAAATCAGTTATATTTTTGAATTTATAAGTAGACAGCGATAATTATTTCCTACATCACCAAACTTCCTAATGACTAAGTAACATCTCGAATGAAATATACACAACAAATAGTGAAGGACGTTGAGAGTGAAAATATTAGCCGAGGGAATAATCCAGTAATCAAACCGAAAACTGGCCCGATGACGAGTGATTATGACACATCATTCTTTTCCCATACAATTTCTTCCACTAATGTTCATTCCAACCGCTATGAGATGTCGAGCCGTTCTAAACCAAAATCACATGGGACAGTTAATAGTGTTGCTGAGCCGTTGGAGGAAAAATTGACCAAATGCCATACTGCCTTTGCCCTAACTATCCATATTGTTTCCCATTTAGGTTATTCATGCTTTCTATCGAGCCTCAGCCCTAAATTCAGCTTAACCTCCACACTACCACAATATCTACATTATTACAGCTTTCCCGCAATGTAATTTCGATGAGTTTTTCTATCTCCCTTCGTGATCTGCTATCGATTCCCTAAAATCTCTCCATGTTCGAAAGGGAATAAATAGAAGGCAAAGTTCCTTCCGAATTTCACAACCCTCGGAATCCTATAAATTATATTATTTATCGACGATATCACCTCAGAGGACGGCATCAAATGTTAGGAAAACTAGTGTAACTCGCATTGAACATTCCCAAATCATGCCAAAGTCGCTTGTTGAATTGTAAAATTAAATCATATGCTCCAGCCTCGCAAACAAACGAAAAGAATATTTCCACGCGAACTGCTGCCCAAAAATATAATGCTCCCATACCATTCATAATCTGGGAAGAACATCTGTCGCCAACGGTCAAGCGTTTCTGAATGGCAATAACCTTGACCACATGAGCCGGCACCTATAGAGGGAGGCATTGCATAATAAAGTTGAGTCGACTCGAGCGAGATAAGCCATAAACATTCAGGATATTCAGGTCGTCACCGTCAAGAACGGAGTTAGTTTGTCAGTTTTCATTCATCCCACGAAATGAATTCCTCTACTGCTGAAGTCCACCAATGAAATGCAGAGAAATCACGAGTCAATGATTACGACTAAAACAAAACTCCTCTAACTTTCTATTGAACTTTTTCTTTCCTGATACTTGCGGTCACTCACACTAACACGGTATTTTTTTTAATTGCGTGATGAATATATAATACGTTCAGTACTCGGTTCGTCAAATGGAACGTGAATCAGCGGATCCAATGTACCTTTCATTAAGAGTAGGCCAATGCCGAAGTCGGTTTTCACTCCAATAACAACAGAGGAGCTTGGAAGAAAGCTATTACAATAAATAATATTAACTCAGACCGTAGAAGATTTTGCGGAACCTAAACATTTTAAAGCAGCCACATTAACTTGAATCTCTTTTTTAAATCCAGTGAATTCTGTTAGGACTCATCAGGAGTGTGCGTTTTCAGCCCACGGTAAAGGATATGGAACGTCACAACGAAAACAAAAAAGATAGTCATCCGGTTTTTTGTGGCCTTCGGTTTTTGGGTGGATTCGTTTTCTTTATTTTTTTGAGGGCACAGGGGAGGAGTAGAGATCGGGAGAATAGGAGTAGTGAGGAGAGTAAACTGAGAGGAGAATAAAAAACAAGGGTTTACGGGAGGGCTATCTCCGGGCAAAATCTTTTCGGGGAGTCGCGCCCTGAAGAATCTGCCACGCATCGCGTACTACGGGTCACACACACAAAACGCCCGCGCATCAGAAAAAAAAAGGTCGGAGGTGGAAAAAGAGATGGGTATCAAGAGTGAGGGAAAAACTATGCCCCTCGCCCCAAAGCTCTCATTCGCCTACTGCTGTCGGTACATATATACACGCATGTATTTACCCACTCCCAGCCAACCTCCGCTTAGCCTATAATTAGCTTCCCAACTCGCGCGATTCCCCAAACAGTTTCCGTAACTTGCCTGCTTGCCACTTGCCTGCCGCAGTTCTACGGTAGAGAATTGAGAAGTTGTTTTCGAAGTGGACCGCCTTCCCATGCTGGGCACTGATTTCGAGAAAGTTTACGGTAGCATTTCAGAAAAAACTGACGTGACCTGCGGTGAATAATTGATCTCTTCTTTTTAGAGCAGTACATAGTTAAATTTTGATTGATTTATTAATTTTTTTCATTTATGAAAAACGACTTCCCTTTTCACGTTAAAATTTTACCCTTACATATTAATAAAAACGTTAAATATGGTTTATTTCCATCATTTTTTCTATTTTGCGCGTTGCTGCAGCCATTGGCATTGCTCTAGATATATTCAATTGCTGCAAATTAAGCTTTTGAACATCAAAAGGAGCCCATAAATTTCCCATATTCAGTCATGTGTGCTTTAAATATGACTATTAATAGATTAAGACAAAGTAGAAAAAAATCACTGAAAACTGCGACATTTTCAAGAAGAAATATTGGCAGTACATAGCCTCATATAGCCTATATACAGCTAAGATTATACTACACCATCAAGAAGTCGTTCTTGCCCTAAGTTTTCCAAATCATTTAGGCAAAGATTTGTCTATTTTGGTACGATAGACTTTTTGGCTTCTAAAATTACTTTTATTCGAGAAATCGGAATGGCAAGTGAACTGGTGAGTTAAAATAGGTTTGTTTGTATATAAATATTGTTATTAATTTTAAACACTCACGTAAGGACAAGCAGATGGAATATCCACACGCCAAACATGATGAATATGGATGACGCCAAACTGGATGAATACCAATGATGATGATTATTATCAAACTTTGATGATACCATTATCAAACTTGATGGTATTTTATGATTTACGGACCATTCAAAGCCCAGCAAATGTTGGCTCAGTTTAATGGAACGCACAGACGTGGCCTTATAAAATATCGATATTACATATTTCAGGGCACACCAATTTATACTTTTTTTTTTGCTTGAATGGCCACAGTTAATATGACTTAAGGAGGTTGGCTCGCGACTGCTTGAGTCAAGTTGTCTGAGGAATTTTATTAATTTAAGTACGAGTATATACCTGCTAAGTGATCTTTACTTCACAAAGAAAATTACCTAAGCTATTGAAAGTCATAAGTATCACAAGAAATACGATGTAAAGTCGAAGGATTTATTTTTATGATAATTTTAATCAGCTCGACGATGGAGTCAATTCAGCATTTACCTACTTTAAAGAAATAAATTCATGCACTCAATGAATTTACTAGTGTATAACACCAGAATATTACTATCAAACGTTATGTTATAATATTTTGCTGAAATATGCTTTAATATCTCATATGTATTATATCATAGTAATACATATGAGATAATATCACTGAATAATATCATAGTAATGATATTATTCATACGCCATGCATTTTGGCTATAGCGACCGCAGCGCCACTTGAAGACAACTAACGCATTTCGTCTGCTATTAGCGCAGAAATTGGTGGATTTAGCGAAAAATACGGAGGGTTTATGCCTTTTTTTTCGTGTCGTTTTATTTCTTGTGAAATTACGCATAAAATATCAGTTTTTTGCAAAAATGACATGACACTATGGTATTTTTAAACGTTATATTCCCATGTGACGGCCATTCTCGTCGTTAATCGTATGTAATTTCAAATGCAATTTGTGCAAAAAGGAGTATGGGTTGGTATAATTATCTTTACTTTATTAGATAGAGGAACTTTAGTTCTATAAGTGCTGAAAATATAAAAAAATGACATGACTTTCACTTTTCGGATCAACCTCCTTAATTTGACCTCTTGGTGGAATCGAGAGTCAAGAGCATCGTGAAAGGTCCCATCGTACCGCGCACATTTTCTCGAATGCTTTGAAGTAAATTAATTCTACATTGTTTTTCTGCATTGTAATTACCATCAAATGGTCAATATTTCGGAAATGCCGAAAATCACAGCGAAAACCGGACTTAAGCAAGGCTATTTCTTCATTAAGAACTTCACTGCAGGAAGCTTACCATGGAACGGACATCAAATTCCAAAGCAAGAAACTCAATCATCCTTTTTCGAATTCTATCATTGTCAGCAATCTAAATCAGCGTATTACTCTGCTACCACAAGGGTGTATAGCAGTCGGTGAAGGACAGGGGACGGGCACACTTTACTAACGAGAAAGTAATCCTATTAATTAAAAGACCATAAGTTTCAATTTCAGATAAATTTACGTAGGGAAGACGGTGGCTTTACTAACACTTCAACCTGTAAGCTCAAGTTTATATCACTCCGAAGAGACATTGAAAGGTTCAAATTTTACATAAAATGAAAGTAAATTGAAATAAAAACTTTTACTCTGTAATTTCACAGAATGTTTTTTTTTATTTTAACCTGAAATGACATTTTGACCCTCACTTAAAGACCACTGAGTGAAATCTTCTCGTGTCCTCCACAGAGTTATTGCGTCTATTTCCGCTGGCGTTTCGATTCCCAACTCAGTCATCGAAACGTGTGCAACGAAATGGACGCATTAACCCGGTGGAGGACCCGAGAAGACTTCACTCAGCAGATGCGCCGAGAAAGCACCAGATCTTTCTTCACCTGAAGACCACGTTAAACGTCAAAACCCGGTTTTTTGCAAAATTAACAAAAAAAATTCTGCACAATTAGAGTAAAATGTTCATTTTAATTATGAATCGATTGGAACTTATGGAACTTTATGGAACCATAAAGTGACACACTAAGCCACCAATTATACGCGAGGAAATGTCCTCACAACGACTACACTTACGAATTATACTTTTAGAGGCTAGTGCAGAAACATAAAAAAAACACTTAAGATCTAAAATGACTCTCGCAGTCATCTCCATTGAAGATTTCAATTTAATCCATCGCTTACCCTTACTGTCCAGAAATGATATTTCATACATCTCTGTTGCTGTCCATCTCTCTGCTCATATCTTTATGCTGTAACCTATTGTAGTATGCTTGGGCGTTTATCACATATTTTTGTCCTCTTCGGGAAACATTTTGGCCTTAAATGAGCATTTGTAAATAATTCATAGACCGCTAACTATACACGAGCCTTAACGAAGTTACCCGATGATCTCGTCCTCCAAAGACTCGAGGGAATGAGGACGCCTTGATATTTGACTGATTAAACTACTTCATCTACACCTATATAATACCCTGCAAGCCACCTCAAAGGTGTGTGGCAGGGGGTGAATTCTCACCAAACATGTACCACATATCATGCATTTAAAAGGATTAGTATAAATATATTAGTCTTTACTGCAATATTTAAAAAGATAAAAATAGCAAACTACGCATGCAAAAACGTGCTGTTAGCTGGGTTACCTTCAAGTCTTTACACCAACATGCAACTACCTATGCTATGGATTGAATCACTCGTATTGGACATATTTACCGCTATTCATATCCTTAATTGTACGAGGGAAGGAGGACATTTTGAATCTGTCAGTTTGGCAATCAATTTCACTAATTTCGTAATTATGGTCCAGTCTACCATAGTAAGTTCGGGTTCGTAAAATATTTTTTATATATACGAAAAAAAAAATATTTTTAACGTCATCACTGAAAATATTATCTTGGAATTTATTTAGGAGATTAAGTCTAAAGGCTAAGAGATAAAGGCTACTTGGTGAGAAATCGGGGATAACCGGGTTCAACTCCTGGTCAAAGTGATTTTTTTCTGTGGAAATTATTCTTTTGAAAGATTTTAATAAAATGAATTGCTATGCCATGACAATGACGATATTACCATAAGATAGGTACATACATTAAATTCACCTTAAAAAAAAGACTTAGTAATTTTGGACTTTGATGACACGTGAAATTACTAAGACATGGGAAGCGGCACTCCATGAATAGTAGCTGGGAAACACAGGAGGGGAGGTGGAAATGCGTCCCAAGCCATGGGGAACACGCTCACTCCAGACGACCGACCGGGCCTCCTGATTGCACCATTGTATTCTGAATCGGCCCACGCCCACTTCGGACAAGAAGCGATAAGGACCCTCCTTTTAAAAATGCATTAGCATGGTCGGTTTGTGGGACGCCACGAAAGCCAACCCGCTGGTATTTTCCCCCCTTTCCTAATAGATGCGAAGCACGCGCGGTGGTCATTTCCGAGGGATTTTATTTGCCTGAGCGTTCCGTTCGGCCGATTCCCGCGCGCGAGGATGCGTTTCAGTATAAGGCCGCTCGCGTCGAGGCTTCCGGGCACCAGCGGAGTTCCCGAAAAGTTTCGAGTGGGCGTAGTTTTCCTCATGCCGCAGTTATGGCAATAGTGTGCGCGCACTCGCTAGAAGGGCAAAACGTTCGACGTCGGATAACGATTTTCGAAAGCGATCCCGGGAAACGACCGGTTCCACGTGAAAAAATGAATCGAAAGCAGGTGGAAGTAATCCCGGTATTCGGCATAACCCACTCGCTCTCTCTCTCTCAAAATTAAATTTCCTCGAATCTCTGGGTGAAATCCAAAAAAAAAACTGGACTGGTGAAAGCACTTAGCATTTTAATCTCCCCTTTAACGAATTCAAAGACTCTGTTCCCATTCGGTCACCGATAATTGAATGAGACATCATCAATCCCTTAATCAACTAAATACCCTTTGGGGATCTCCCATGCTTAGGCCCCAGATTATAAAAATAAACACGCTAATCTCCCATAAACATCATTCACCCACTATCACAAAAAGAACCATTTATTTCCACAATCCACACTGGTAGGAATGCCGAAGTTTTTAGTTAGATCAGTGTGTAGGTTCTGATTATGGAAGCTTGAAGTTTTGCCGAAGGCAAAATTAGTCGCCTTTACTGAAATACGGGAATGATAATTATCGAAATTAAAACAAAACACTAGGATGAAAAGAACTCAATTGGGGTGGAATGAGAAAATTGGACAGCCTAATAATGTGAAATGGAAGATTAACATCATATATTTTCCCTCAAGTCCGTTTTTGAATGAATAGGCTTTCTAAAAATTGCACAGCATGACGTCAAATGCCTTCAGACATATATTTCACAGTAAAAAGATTCTATGTTCCAACGGTAGTTGGACCAATGTGCTGGCTTTACGATACCAGCCTACAATTAAAATTTAGGCAAAAGTATTATTTTTGCAATGACAAAGCTGAGGATATCTCATTATATGCTCTGCAACATGTAACGTATAAACATGATGTAGTTATATCAACATTTGACTGCGACAAAATTCAAAATTAAGTGGGCTTTCACCCTCAATCTGTCACCAACATGACCAAAAGGACGATTAACTGCAGGAAAGTCACAATTTTACGTGCAGGAAAAACTGTGGACCAGAGGGACTGACGGCGTAGTCAAAATACTTATTTCTTAGTATAAAATGGAAAAGCTACGGGTCTAATTCATGCCAGCAGGACACCTCTCGGAACACTGATACGATACACAAGACGAATACCATTCAACTCGACGGTTCACCAAGTCGATGGAACAAGGAGAAGTTGAGAATTAGTGCCATGGACATTTCCACTCACACTCCAAGTAAATCTGTATCGCTTTGAAAAAAAAGCACCATAGATTTTCAAGTCGGTGCATTTCAAGCTTCCATAATCAGAACTTACACACTGATCTAACTAATAATTCAATAGCCTCTTTGAAAATTAGAAAAAAATCTGCATAACGCATATTTTATCATCTCACACACTAGGAAAGATTTTATTTTAGTGATCTTAAGAGATTAAATAGAGCATGCCATAGCATGCCATATGACCTGGAGCACCTTGCATTAAAATTGAGCAATTACTTGCAATGTACTGGAAGTAGGTTGCTGAAAATGAAGAGATAAATTGCGCGCAAAACGAGAGAACGACTACGAAAGAGAAATATACCATCAGAAAAGGCAAAAGTGTTGCAATGAATACCTTAGGCGTCTTTCCAACATAAAAATAAACAATCCGCACAAGGTTTTTGCTTCCAAGCCATCATAGTCTAAAATCTTCGTAGGTTAATTATAATTAATTGATTAGCGGTTGAATACCTGAGAAACAATTCCGCTATGGTGAGTTCTTACGATTCAAAATCCCACTGCTCCACTGATTACATTCCCTGCCATTTATAAGTGTACCCCGCTCCTCGTCAACACTCTCGATTCCTTGCATAATGTCGCCAAGTACCGACAACAGTCTCTTCGTTCCTGCTGGGACTTAAGAACATCCACCACCTATATTATTTTGTTCCTCTTCACTGTCCATCCCATGTCCTGTCCTCAATTCACTCTTTTCACTAACTTATAATACGACGGATACGGCGAATATAATACGACGATATGATGAATATAATTCACTGAATATTACGGAAGAAATCATGCAACAATGACAGATATTGACAGCCCTCGTAAGATAGTCAAGCATGCAGTATGACCCGACGAGAACACGAGACAAGGAAAAGGAAACGAATGGAATTATTTGGCAAAATTAAGAACGAGGAAGCCGTTCATTTTTGACACCAGTATTTTTTTGCCACCCTGTACACTCCAAAGAAATGCTTGAAATAATTTCGCACCTTTGGGTATCATCATGTAGGACATGACTTGCTGGCGGAATGCATACGTATCAACGTCAAACATGGGCATGAGAGAAGCAAATGAGAAAGAATGAATACACGAGGGAAAAGATAGGAATCATGCATTCATGTTCACGCGTGGAAAACGCACCTCGGATATCCACCAAGACGCTGCTGGGAACTGGGCGAAAAAAAGGATGAAGTAAAGAAACACGAGGTTACCCGTGGAAATCAAGAAAATGATACTCCCACTGGGTCGAGAAAAAGGTAGCGAGGCCTGACGTCATAAAGCACCAGTCATTTCGACTAATGGAATATTTGAAAGAGCCAACCCCTCCCCTCTCTCCCTCCTCCCCATTCCTCCGGCCTCCTCGAAAACGACACGTGGAGATAATTTGCAGGGTTTGACCCCATGACGGGCACGGGTCAAGCCCACCCAGAGAGAGAGAGAGGAGGCGAGGAGCATGATGCGCAAGCCGCGAAACGACGGCAGCGTTCTTCTCGTGCGGCTTACCCTAGATCGCGAATCGGATAGGGGACACTGTTCCTCTATGAGGCCAAATGCATGCAGCTTATCGATTTAATCGCATGCGAAACTGAGATTCGCAAGGCGCGAAAAGTGTATTCAAAAAACCATTCAAGAAACCATCAAGGGTGTGCGGATTAAGAACTTCAAACGAAAATGTTTCCATAAGAAGCTATGGTGTTTCCCCATTCCTTGAGTCCTTTAATTCCTTTAATTGAGTCCTTTATGTAGATGAACATTGGTAGCTGCATGTTGGTATAAGGACTATAGCTAACCCAACTAACGGCATGTTTTTGCATGTATGTTTTGCTATTTTTATCTTTTTTTAAAATAGTGTAGTTTTGAACAGTACCTATGCAAGTATTAATCCTTTTTTTATACAATATATGTAGTGCATGTTTGGTGAGAGTTCACCCCCTGCCACACACCTATATGGTGGCTTGCAGGGTATTATGTAGATGTAATTCCTTACAGCTTCATTCTGTGTTTGCAGCAGTTGTATTTGGGTTTAGGTGTTCCAACGACTAATGTTACATAGCACCAGCTAACCTAAGATCTTAATCCAACGTAAGCACCACTTCCACGCTCTAGGTGGGATTCTAATCGCAAGATTTTTGTTTCCAGGACGGCGCGTTAGCAACCTAGCTTCCACGGCCCGCAAAAAGTCGAATGGAAACTTTAAACGCGGGAGGGAAGAATCTAATCAGTCATGTAACGAGGCAATTTGATCTGGTGACGACATTCGTCGAGGGAAAGAGATTGAAAAGTAATACACTAATGATTCATAAGGTGAAAATCATAAATCTAACTTCGTTATTGTAGGGACTTACATCGTTGATTAGCTTACGAGTGAATTTCCGTCGCTAATGGTATTTTGATCTTTGTGATTTTGAATAAAAGCTACGAGTAACTGCCCGACAGCGTGAAAAATGATATCACCCTTCCGCTAAAGCATTACCAGCTATATAATACGCCACTATCTCATCAACATGACTTTGCATTTCCTAAAAACGCATCTTTGATGGGGCCAAGAATAAATAAACCGTATGCAAAATCAAAATATAACTATAACTTTTTCACTAAAAAACTAACTTTGTATGATTCTCTCGACATAATTCCATTTTTCCATTTTAGAGGCTTTAACTTCGAAAAAGTAAAGAGAAATTACTCAGTGGTATAAGAACTTCTGGTTCTCATAGATGGGAATTCCCCCTCCCACACTCCCTTACGGTAGCTTGCAGGGTATTATGTAGGTGTAGTTAACTTTATTTTGCTTTATACTTTGAAATACCTTTTCTTGCTACCTTTATAACTGCTCAAAAAAGTATTTTATTCCACCATACCAGGCCCAATGTATTTTCTTCCGGTTTCAATTTCCCGATGCTTTTCCCAACCCAAATTTCTCCATTGTTTCCTCGAAGGCATGTTGGCTAGAGCCACTGAACGGCACTCTGAGTTAATAATTCCTTTGTTGCTACTTACATAGTACCCATTACACATTAACATTGAAAAAAGACGTGACCAAAATAACATGGCAACACCTTACACAAAGAGAGGAATTTAGTAGAACAAAAGGTGGACACAGGAGAAGGTAAGGGATGGCGAATGCATGAGGGTGAATGAAGGAGTTTCTATGGGAGGGGAGAGAGAGGAATAAGTTGGACTCTAGAAGAGAGAAACGAGAACGAAAAGGAAGACGGAGAAGGAAGTGGGAATCTTATGAGGCAAAGGGAGCGGAGGAAATTGAAGGCGGCATTCAGTCAGAGAAGAGCTGACACGGCGGCGGCGTTCTCCATTCGGCGAGATGCGGAGAGGGCGAGAGTTGAAAGGGGGTGAAGAGAAAGGAGCGGCTCCAAGATTAAGGGTCCAAGAGGCGCAAAGGGCAAGTGAAGGTGGATGAGAATAAGGCGTAGGTGAGGGCGGAGTCTCTCGACCATACTAATAGGGAAGGGGGAATTGCGATGGGGGAGGAGAGAATACAAGGTAAAAGTTAGGCGTTGATTGGAGAGGGAGGAGTCGATAATGGAAGCAGGGTGTATGAGGGGAGGTGGTTCAAAGAAGGGGTTGGGTGGTCTCAAGATCAAGGATCAAGGGATCGAGAGGTACGCTCTGCACTGAAAGGTAAGGAGTTTTACGCCGGAATCCTTGGTATCATCGTTTGCGTTCCCCCACTAATTAATGATAGGTTTGAATACGCATTAAGCCCATCTTTAAACGCTGGGTTTCACCGCGGAATTTAATGCTTACCCTCAGCATCATTCCACTCTTTTTCTTCCTATCTCGGCTCACTCCTCAAAAGGCAGTTTTTTCCATCCATTTCCCTTCTCAATCATTACTCTACCTCCGTTCACAGCCTTCCATCTTTATCCTTTATCACAGCCTTTATCACAGCCTTTATCACCTCTCCGATTCATTTATTCCGCGTTAAAAAAGGTTGCTCTTAAAACTTCCTCTCATTTTCAACGTGAGTCATTTTGGTCTAGCAAGTCTTCTTCGCCAGCTTGAACACTACCAAATTCGATAAAGTATACATTATATGCTATTTCCTACTTTTTGATAACACTGGTCAATCAATCCCCTAAAAAGGTAACTAAAGGATTGAACCGTGGCTCTCTCCATCGTCCCAAACTCATTACGAATAATTTATGTTTGTAGCTGAAAAAAGCAGCGCATCTTGTACGATACCTTTCCGGAAATATTTTATAACGTCTAATGGTTAAAATACATTTCCCTACCTAATTATTTTGCTGACTTCATTCATTACTTGCATTAATATAATGATGACTTTGAACCGAAACAATTTTGATCCAGGAAGGGCCGGGAGTTGTTGCGGTGTTGATAGTTGCCGTTTTAAATCACCATAGTGTGGAAGGATATACTACTAATGGCCCAACACAGATCATTCTTTGATCAGATAATATTATTAATGACCAACTAATTCCTGGTGGGTTAATCGTGAATACTATTTGGAAATAGTGTGATTCACTTCAGTAAATAACAATGACACTTATACTAGCGGTATACAAAGTTAATAGCAAGACAATGTAACATCCATTCCTGAAGCGATGGGATCCTAATGAATTAGGTTTGATGAGAGAACTAGACAGTGTGCAGCGTAGAGCAGCTAGGTTCGTCAAAAGGTGTTACGATAGGTTGAGTAGTGTATCAGAATTAATACAAGAATTAGGGTGGGAATCATTATCAGAGCGTAGGTTAAAGTTCAGATTAAATCTATTAGAGAAATTTCAATCGGATAGCTTTACTTAAGATGTTAGGCACATATTAAAAATACCAGCGTATTATGCTAGATTCGACCAGATAAATAAGATTAGAGAGATATGTTGTCGTACAGATAGATTCAAAATGGCATTTTTCCCCCGTACTATAAGAGAACAGAATAGGCAGCATAGGAAAGGGATAGGTAGGGGAAATATTCTAGAGTATTATGTAGTGCATGATGCATGTTTTACCCCTTAAATACTGTAGACACTAACAATCAAGTTGCATGAGACAATATAGTTGCTAGTTTGCATGTTAAGAGTGCATGCCTGGTGATCTTCACCCCCTGCCACACACCCTCGCGGTGGCTTGCAGGGTATCGTATAGATGTAGATGATTCATTGAAGAATCAATAAGCAAAAATAAGGTTGTCTATTGGTAACATTTGTAGCCTTTTGCAATTGGATATAATGCACTCAAACCCCCATGGATGTCACAACATAAGCCCAAAGTTAATAGCAAGACAATGTAACATCCATTCCTGAAGCGAGATCCGAGCACGCAACCTTTGAGTTTCCAGATTGATATGGAGCGTGATTTTTGCAGGATTGGTGAATGATTGAGATGGTGCATGAGAGGTTAATTAGTGGTGCAGTGGATAAGGCATGGTGGATAGTTGTGGATGGGAAGAAGGACCGACTAAGGCGAAAATGATGACATGAGGAAGGAATGACTAGAAGCAATTCATGAGCCAAAGACATTGTATTTCTATCTGGGTCCCCCAACTCCAGAGCGAAATACCCCCTTACCCTGAATGTGCCAAGAGGGCTCGAGAAACTAGAACTGATGCGGAAGAATGGTTTGTCAGGGATACTCCCGCACCCCCCATGAGTTTGAAGGAGGGGCGCCCCCTTTGAAGGGAACATAATCAAATCACCATCTGCCAAAAAACCTCAGGGACAGCAAGAGAGCTGAGGGAGAGGATGGAGGCTAGGAAACAACGGAGTGTCTCCGAGTAGTAGAGAGTGTGCAGCAAAGAGACTTTGAAAAAAAATGCTGCGATAGGTATAATAGAGAATCAAAATTATTCGTAAATCAGGTTGGGAACAACTATCACATCTTAAGTTGAAGTAGAGGCTAAATATATCGAAGGAAGTAAAGTTTGGAGTCTTTTCTGAAGGTCAAATGATATACTAAAAAACCCCACGTACTATGGTAGGTTACATCATAACGATAATATTAGATATAAAGGTGATGGAAAAATAGGCCTAAAATTCCATTTTCAGCGTAAAATAAGGGACAGTAGTAGATTGAATCAAACTTACCACGATGGTATAATAAGAGTCATTGCGGATTTTTGGTGTTTTCTGCATGTCAGTATGAACTATTTTATTCAGGATTCAAATGTGTAGTTTTTCTTGAATATACCGTTGTATGCCGGGTAAAATGTGAACTTTGACTTTCCACCACGCATGATATCATCCCCTAAAGGAATAGTATTGTAACTATCAATCCATGCTCGTTTATTATTCACCTCCTGCCACACTCCTTCAAGGTGACGCGCAGGGTATGTACTCAGTTGAAGCAGATTCGACAGCAAGGAGTGTCAATCTAAGCGGTATTAAAACAGAAGCTGGAAAATAAAATTTTCTAAGATTCAACGATTGGCAGAATATCTTCTTTGTAGTAATTCGAAATTTTATATATTAGGGCCATCTATGAGTCATTTTCTCTTTTACTCTGCACAAAACTACGAAATGAAACAAAACAATCTTTCACGGAGAAATAAGCTCAAATACATGAAAGGCCTCATGCCGGCCTCGGTGGCGGCGGTCCCCCCAAGTCCCGCCTGGGTAAAACTCAACTGTCAAGGGCATGGGTGTTTTTAAATGTGTTGTCCATATATATTAAAATGATCGTAATTGGGGGCACCTGTGATCATTACAGAAATTATTATTATTATTAAAGGTATGTAAGTGAAAAAGGAGAGTTGCTGATGTTGTAGATGTTTATTTTTAGGTACTACGAAAAGGAGTATTGAGTATACAAGAGTAAAGAAAATGAGTTTCTACCGCTAGGAGCCGACATTGACAAATGACTGCAGCAAGGCGTAAAAAGGAAGCCCGCCTTCACAGTTGAGGTCCCTTTTCATTCACTTTCACAATAGATCATTAACGTAGCTGCAATCAAGAGATGCAAATTCATTCACAATTTATGGATGCAAAACCTAGTTGCCACAGCCAATGGAATGTTATGGGACACATACAATCGGATTAGTTATATATTTTCTTCAACTTACTCGCAATTATAATTTCTACATTTTTAATTTGATATTTTTGCTCAAAATGCCAACAAATAAGAAATCTTCATCACCACCAAAAATATGGAAATGAGCGCTTCTCAATATTGACTCTTCTCAATACTATTTCAACGTTTCTTCTTACCACTTTCCTTACAACTTTTCACATCACTCGTCATTTCGTATCCATCGGAAAACTTTGGTCTGACTTGTACTTTCCTCGTATTCACTCGTAGATCTCCAAGCCGTCAAAAAAATTTATTATATTCCTTTCTAAGCCCTAGGCGGTCGACTTTCACGCCCTTCTATGTTAGGAAATACACATTATCCGCCCATAGGGGCAGCAATAACAAGGATCGTTCTCTAAAATTTGTGCTTTACCACTTAAATGCTAACACAACCAGTTCCATTTTTAATCCGTCAAATAACACTGCTTCTTTCTGTACAGACCTGTTGCCGTGACCAGAATCAGCCAGTGAAATTACGCCAAGCGACCTTCATACGACTCTCGCGATAACATTCCGAGCGAACGTTACGTGCAGCAGAAGCTGGTATAGATAAAGATAGATAGGGAGCTAATGTTTAGGAGAACGCGCCACGTTCAGCCACCTGCCGTCGCCGTCTCTTCGTCAAATGTTTCACCGCAATCCTGCTGCCTGAAACGATATTCGTATTCATCGCAATATGGAGGCGACGACTCGCCAAAGTACTTAGAGCGAGTATGTCGTAGACTTGAGGGACTCATTCCAATAAAAAGAGCCTCTGAGAAAGAAATTTTTCCTTCAACGAGTCAGCCACGCATATAGAATCTCATTCTGGCTACCATTCCCGTAGTACTGCTTTACAATGAGAGTAAATGTAGGTATGGAGAAATAATCTTGCAAGCCGCGTTAGTATGGCAAGTAAAGTTAGCAATGCACAGTGTCCAATGAGTGGTAGAATTTTTGTGGACCATCTGCCCTAGTGATGGAAAAATGTCGGTCAAAATCGATTTTTCGAGCAATCGATTTTTAATCGAAATGAAAAGCTCGACTTTTCAGCAAAAATCGAAATTTGAACCAAAAGATCGATTATTCGAAAAAATCTACGGTTCATTTTTGAAAAAAATGCAGTTGGTACAAAAATATGTTTATTATTAATTTGAAAAACGCTCATAATACACATTTGAATAATATAAAAAATCCCTAAAAAATTACTTAGAAAGAATTCTTGAATTATTAGTCGTAAAAATTTACAATTTACTTTAATGTGGATCACCGCTTGGAACCATTCGGCTTCACTAAAATTTTTACGAAAGATCAACTGATTGAGATGCTTCCTTGATGATCTAGGGCGTGCCTTTCCAATTTTACCGGCCTTAGAGAAAAGTCTTTCGCATGGGACGGATGACGTTATCATACTCAGCACTCTGATCGCGAAACGGTACGTGTTGGGGAATTCACCCTTAATCTCCTCCCAGACTTTCAGAGGATTGGGGTTGACTTTCCTATCGACGGGTGACCTGTTGAGGTATTGCCTAACTTCTACTGGCATCTACTTCTAACAAGAAGTGACCTCAGTGGTAGTTCATCGAGGACCTCTACTGACTACTACGCGCTGCTGATATCAAACGAAATGATCAAGATCGAAGTTGAAAAATCGAGTTTGAATCGAAACTCGAAGATTATGGCTCGATCTCGATTTCCTCGATCTTTGACTGTTAAAACTCGATTTTCGATTTTAATCGAAATCGATTTTTCCATCACTAATCTGCCCTTCTATAAAGTGTAAAGAAAATAGCACCTCAATTGAACTACTTCCTACTCTAGATTCAATAACTCCTGCGTCTTTCTCTACAGGCCGCTTTACACGATATAATTTACTGTACAAACTCTTGTATGAGGAAATTGTACCGTGTAAGGCGGCAAATTGTACGAACGCCTGTGCGATTGCCTGAATTAGTGAACGGGAAATAGAACCTGTTCTAATTCCATTCAGACAAAAATACAATTTCGTCCAGTAAAACTAGAGTTTGCACAAGAAATTGTACAAAAAACTGTACCATGTAAAGCGGCCTTAATAGTTATTTTTATTTTGAAGCCGAGTTTTCCATCACTTCTCTCCCTTTACCTTCGATAAGATTCTCGATGATCAGGTTATTCATACCGTGGTAATAATGAAATTAAAAACTCTCATTTTCTCAGAGGAACCTGAGAGCAGCACCAATTGGGTCATGTTTAAGGCAATTTACTACTTCCAAGCTGATAGATCTTGATGCAGTTGATCCTAATGTCTATAATGTTTCCAAATTCAGAAAGACACATCGCTAAAAGCGGCGAAATCTAGAACAAAAAGAATGTCCTATTCAGATTTTTTGGCAACCCTGACTCGCTACAACAGAATTTAAGTGTAATGCATTTTACTGATAATAACTAGTAGATATGAAAATCTTTACTCATACCCATACACCTCTTTCGTCGAAGAAAATGCCAGGACAAAAAAGATCTCACCTGGAAAGAAAGAAAACATGAAATCTTTAGTCATTATGACAAGAAAAAATCACAATTGCGATATCTAAATTCTGAGAATAGGAAACACACAACGGCTCATTTCACTCATCAGAACTGGAATTCAAATTATTTAATCTGAGAGAGAAAAACAGATCATTGGTTTCGATAAAGCGACCAAGCTTCACGACAAGTACTTATTACGCTCTGTCAAGCCTCTAAGTCACCTTTTAAAAGCACAAAATAAATCTAGGCATCAAATCAAGTATTTGGCACATACATTCCATTCTTGGATTTGCTCTACTGACAAGATAGTGCTCTAAAGTCTATCAGTCTAGACTAGAACAAACAATGCCTGAAATGTAAACGTAGATGAAAATATAGAAAACTCAGTATAGAACCGTTTGGAAAAAAATTACACATTTTGTCACTTGTGATGAAGTAAAAGTCGAAATAGAGAAAAAAGGCTCATTAAAGTCATGGAAAGAGAAACAGCTGCTGAGATATATATTTGAAAAAGGTCACGTGATAGTTTTCGCTCTATGAGACGTAATCAATAAAAGTAGAAATAGAATTAGGTATTGATGTGCTCCGACAGCTCACAACAAATTCCACCATTGCAAACTTGCCACGTAAACCTTAACGGGAAATCTTAATATTCTCCAAGACGTTACGCTAACTTAAGTGGCCAAAGAACTATGTGAAAAATCGGGGGGTTCCGGGTTCGTGCACCGGTTTAGCGAATGATTTTTTTCTCTCTGGAAATTCTACTCTTGAGCAATGGTTATATTACAACAAAGGTGTTCTAGGTGGACGAAAAATGATTTTTTTGGGAGAGATACTCAAATGTATCAGAAAAAATTAGAGAAAAATGGATAGCATAATTATGCTTTCTTAATGAAGGCTTTCGTGGTGAAAATTACATTAGAATTTTTCCGGCCTATCTTCCTGGTAGGTCCACATTGCTCAGACAAAGAAGATTCAGAAAACCCATGAAAAAGAGAATACTTTCTTATCCCAAAATATGCACAAGAAAACTATGCTACTGCATTCTTTACGCCCAGTGTTCAATCACTATGACTTGAATAAATACTGAAAGTTAATGTGAACGGAGTGCAGTCTGATAATATGACTAGAATTCAGACTTCATTATCATAGTTTGAGGTTCATTACGGCTGTAGCTACACTTAAACCAATGCCGAGACGACTACAATTACGGAAATTTCCTTACACTTGACGTTAATGAGAAGGAATGTTGGAGGAGCTAAACAGGGGATGGGAAGGAAGTCACCAACTCCACTTCCCCCGACTGTCGCTCATTGTTTTCTCATTTTAAACTGCTCAGCGATGGAAGCACGAGAAAGCTTCCGCGCCCAAAAAATAGAGAGAGAGAGGAAGACAACAACAACACAAACAGAGGCGATCAGTAAAGGAGAGGGAAAAGAAAAAAGAGCATCGCAATGCAAATCCGTGCTTTTTAGAGGGTATCATTAGCATTCGCATTCATTTGCATATAAATCCCACGGCTCTGAAAACCCGCGGCGACTACCTCCCCCCCGAGCGGCATTCGGCAGATGGTTAAGTGCGCACGTGTTCCTCCTCCACCACCCCCTTCTTCGCTACTGCTTCGCCCCGCTACTTTCTTTCCTCTTTCAGAGAGCTGTCCTCCCAATTCGGCTCCGCCTTCCAGGGTAGCGTCAACCATTCTTTGTCGCAGGTTTCTCTTCTCGCAGTTTCCCAAGCGTCCCGGATCCCACTGGGCTGTCTTTTATTTCAGCAACGTATTCCGGGTGATATGACGGTCTTTACGGCGAGTTTAAATGACAATTACATGAAACGGCAAAAATAGCATCTTATTTTTAGGCAAAAATCTACATATCTCCACGATTACACTGAAGCAGATTCCGTTTGACTACGCTTCTTGGAATGCAACTTGCGAGGATGAACGTTCATTCTGGTTCCTTACGCTGAAACGGAAGTACTTTTTCTTTCATTTACTTCTTGTGCTGTTTCGTACACAATTTTTTTGGCACTTTCGTCTATTATACTCTTTTGTATTGTTTGATTTCCTTGTGTTCTCCTCCCTTTTCTCAAAAGCGAACGTGGGCTACGGACACTGCTAAGCGAAAGGGTCGGTGTAATACGAAAAAATAGCGTAGGTAGATCGGTGGATTTGTATCATTTTAAAACCAAAGAATTAGAAGCGCTCCTAGAGACGAAGCAGGAAGATGATTATCAGACATGTTTGAAATATGGAGCAACATGAAGCAAGTGGCTCAGTCAATGTTGATGCAGAGTGTTCGCTGTTCGGGGAAACAGAAGGCGCAAAGGAGATTAATAAACATAAACGGTAGGGGTAAACAGGGGTCCAGGACGTGAATCCGTGAATTTTGGAATTGGGTATTATGTAGCAAAGAGATTCTAGGTTGGTGTGTAGAAAGGTGTTCTTATAGGCTTAGCAGTGTGTCCAAATCGTTACAATAATTAGTTTTAGAATTCTTATCACATCGTAGGCTGAATTATAGACCAAATATCGTGTACGAATCTAAGACGGATACTATGGCCGAAGGTGATAAAAATATAAAATGTACCTCAGTTTACATGTACATCAACTTTTATTCCATCATCATCTACAAAATGCCCTGTAAGCCACCGCAAGAGTGTGTAGCAGGGGGTGAACCATCACCAGGCATGAATTATCAATCAGGGAGAACACGTACTACAATGCAGGCATGCACAAAATATGCAACACCGTTTAAACACTGCTTACATTAACCAAGAGCTACAATGCAACCTTGATGAAAATATTTAGGAGTTCAGTTATTCAGTTATTCAAATATTCTGTTACGAGACGTTCACCAAAACTCAGCACTTGACACACCTGAAATGTTAGCTATAAATGGCACTAACTTTATCGTTAATAAAAAGTATTATATTTTTAATGGGGTGATTGCTGTGAATAAATTAAAGTAATAGCTTTAAAAAAATTAAATTAGTATAACTTATATTTCCCAGATCATACCGTACCATAAGAGAGCACAATGGTAATGCGTATTTTGACAGCAGCAGCTCTAAAAAGGTCTATCGATACCATGTTGAACAACATAAGTCAAGTCCTTCAGCAACAAATCCTCCTCCTTTCCCCTCTTTTTCTGTTGGAGGACTAGATCTATATAATACCCTGCAAACCACCATATAGGTGTGTAACAGGGGTAAAATGTAGGATGACTTTTTAATCGAAAAGTAGTGGAGGCAGCAAAAACTAAACGAACGTAGATTTTCAATGGGTTAAA
Organism: Platycnemis pennipes; assembly: GCA_933228895.1. Classification (NCBI taxonomy): domain Eukaryota; kingdom Metazoa; phylum Arthropoda; class Insecta; order Odonata; family Platycnemididae; genus Platycnemis; species Platycnemis pennipes. The sequence goes on along the minus strand of OW121854.1, from coordinate 116,020,975 downwards.
AAATTGTTACCGCCAGGGATCGAACCTGGGACCTTCCGCGAGTAAGGCGGAATTGATAACCACTACACCACGGAAACACTTAAATTTTGAGTTCCCAATAAAAACGATTTCACTATCTCCTTAAAACATTATTTTGATCAAGCTTCCACTAGCTTTCTCTTGGTTGGTTGGTTATTTAGGGGAGGCGGCCGACAGCTGAGGTCATTTGCGCCATTCAGGATAGGTGGGTAATTGGGTAATGGTAGGAGTTTTCAGGGAACGGAGGAAGGGTGGAGAGAAACCCGGCGTCGGATTAGCCTACTCTTATCGACAGGCGCCAAGGGGACCACGGCTTAATGTCACATCCGACGGACGGAGTACTGAACTTGAAATGCCCTCCACAATGCACTGAAAAATCCACTTCTGCCGGGAATCGAATCCGGTCCCTCGGGATGGGAGGCCAGTACTCTAGCCACCACACCAACCCGATCCCCCTAGCTTTCTCTTATTTTCTTTGTTGACAAATAAATATTTCACGTCTGAAACCGGAGTTATCGCGCGCGGTCAGAGTTTCAGATGAAGTCGAGGACAATTTCACGAAAACACGACGACGAAAGATAATTATGATGCTCGTGCGAAGAAAAAAACTTCCAATGGCGGGCCGGGCATGCGGGCCCGTGCGGGACCTTTCCTCTTTATTCGCGACGAGAGGCGGAGATGGGAAGGCAAGAAGTGTGCGAAGAGACGGACGTCTGCTCTGCGAAGTGCGCATTTCAGTCACCCGTAATCATCCGAACGAAGACGCGCGGATTTGTGTGCGGCGCCAGGCCGATCGCTCCCAATAAGCTGCCGATACGGCGAGAGCAGAGCAAAATACTCTTGCGAAAACTTCCCATCCTCCCCTCCCACCCTTTCCCCTACATCCCACCGCCTTCGTCTCCCCAGGGAGGCCAATGACAGCCACAACATCGACGCCTGCCAAGGGAGTGACAAATAGAGGGCGTCAACGTGGAAAAATATGAAACCAGGCCTTACCACGATCTCCTAAGTAACGTCAATTGAAGTTGACACATGGCATCAATAAAGGAGATATTAGGGAGTTTAAGGATCCGCCGATACAGCCAAAGAGTCTGCTCTTAACAATAAACATAGCACTAGGGTCGGACGAGGATACAACATTCCAATTTAAAAACAAATAAGATCAGGCTCAAGTCACTTTAGCCCAGCCAACATTGGAAAATTTACGAACGACGCTCATGTTATGAAGAAGACGGAGAACAACTATGGTTGATATCGAGTTTGACGGATAAAATTTCACCTAATTTCGCCAAACCCAACATTCGGAGTGAAAGGAAGTGCTTAACAGTTAATTGAATGATAATTATCTCGAGGGTCATGGGTCTAACTCCGTACGAGGTATCTAGCACACCCATTTGACGTGGTTTGACGTATATTGGGAGCCAAAAGCGAAAATCGATAAAGCTAAAAAACATGACAAAGTTTTTCCATCATCATCATAAGTACTTCAGTCCAGGGTTTACTGCGGCCCTCCATTCTGCTCTTCTCAGTGTTAATTCCCTCACACCCTGATAGGTTTTCTCTTTCACATCCTTCTTTAGTTGCCCTACAGTCTTGTCTCTTGGTCTTTCTCGCGAGACCTTCCCTTTTTCCTCTGTTTCGAAAAATAGAGTACTTATATCATATGTTAGTCTTTTATGATCACCTGTGAAAACATGTCCGATATAAAAGAAACGAACACTCCAGAATTCCTTTTTGCATTCCAAGAACTCCTGAAACACATAGTGGTCGACGATTTTGGTATACAATTGTATCTACATTTATATTTTCATCTAAATAATACCCTGTAAGCCACTGAGAGGGTGTTTGGCAGGGTCGTAAATCATCAGCCATGCACTGCTAATATTTAACATCGAGCTAAATTGCAACTACTACATGGAAGCATGTAATAGTAGCATCACGTGCAACTGCATGGCTAGTATCTACATGGTAATGAAGTGATTACCGGTTAGGACGGTAATTATCTAAATAATCCCTAATTTCCTACCATGCATGAGTTAGTAACATTAAAAATGCATCATGCACTACAGACTACCCTAACATTACTCCTCCTACTTATCCCTTTACTACGCTGCCTATTATGCTCTCTTACGGTGCGCGGAAAAAACGACATTTTAATCTATCGGTATAACAAACCATCTCTCTAATCTAATCCATCTGATCAAATATAACATAAGACACAGGACTTCTTAATATATATCTAACATTTTCATCACGGCAACCAAATAAAAAAACACACAAATGGAATATTTCACCCTCGGATAACATGTAAAAACATTCGGGCAGCGAAGGCCGCACATAAAAGATTATTTGCAATTCAAAACCGATTGGTAAACAAGAACTTGACCAGTGGACAGTCAATAGAAAGTTTCATTGCTTCGGTCACGGACACATCAGCCGATTCCGCTGGACAAACACGCGCGGAGTTCACAATGTCCAGACCGCTCATAGCAAAGGGAGTAAACATCGTCAACGGAGGGCAATGAAAATATAATGACCAAAGGGACGATTATGGGCACTCCACAAGTCGAATGCGCAGAGAGGGGCAGTGCGCTCAACCGGTCGTTAATACACAGTCGGAAGACTATGATTCACGGCGTGAATCATTACCACCAATCACTCTCGCTCACAGTCACCTGGGTTGACAAGGAAATGACACACACCTGTGCCTCTGTCGTAACGACAGAGTTGAAGGCACAGAGTTGACAGTTCTCGAGAGAGGAGTGGGATGGAGGGAGATTTAGATAATGTTTGAAGATTAGGATAATCCTCGCCAGGAGCGAGGCAACGCATTGCCTTACGATTATCGCCAATGGGGCGCTAAGCAGCTTTAGGAAAGCGGTATTCTGACTCCACAACAAAAGGATAACATCATTCGCAATGTATACGCACCTCCCACATTTAGCAGTGCATTACAACTTATGTACGAGAAATCAGCTACTTTTCCTTTGTTAGACCTCATTTGAAATATGCTGCCAGTGTATGGGATCCCTACGAAATCGGTCTAAATAACGAACTTGAACGTGTGCAGCGAAGATCGGCAGGATTTGTAAAGGGACGATACGATAATTATATTAGCGTAACCAGTCTATTAAATAAATTAAAATGGGAATCATTGTCAGATCGCAGGTTGAAATTAAGACTTAATCTCTTAAATAAATTCCAAGACTATATTTTCAGTGATGTTGTTAAAAATATTTTGCGAACCCCAATTTACTATGGCAGAATGGACTATAATCATAAAATTAGAGAAATTGATTGCCAAACTGATTCAAAATGCCCTTTTTCCCTCGTATAATTATAATACGAATAACGATAAATATGTCCAGTACGAGTGTAGCAATGGATAACATTGGTAGCTGCATGTTGGTATTAGGACTTGAAGCTAACCCAACTAACAGCATGTTTTTGCATGTTTGCTTTGCAATTTCTATCTTTTTTTAAATAGTGAAGTTCTGACTAGTATACTAAGTATTCCTTTTTTATGCATGATATGTAGTGCATGTCAGGTGAGAAATCACCCCCTGCCACACACCTTTGTGGTGGCTTGCCGGGTATTATGTAGATGTAGATGTACAACTGATACCTGCAGCCTAAAGAACAATTGCCGGTATAAAAACAAATAGCTGTGTTTGTTGCTATAAGGAGAGGCGATCGACAAGGTCATTTTTGAGTTCAGCTGCACTAGACTAATGGGAATGAACTTAACGAAGCTGATAGCGGGAATTTTTTTATCCCCATGATTCATACTACTTCCCTCATCACGGTCGATTGGCAGCTGGTGAGTTATTGATTTTTTTATGTGAATCTATTGAATCCCCAGCTAGTGGTTGACATAATTGGCCAGTGGAGCAGAGAGTGTAGCGTCAAGGCGTTGACCGGAGATTCAACCTTCATCGAACGACTTGACCAACGAAAGTATCATTGCGCGTGAATGAGAACGACAAATACGGTCATTCGCGCCTTTGATGATAGGTGGGGATATTTGGGATAAGGTAGAATTAGAGCAGGAAGGGCTGAAAAAAACCCGGCGAGAACATTGGTAAGCTCATTAAGATGTAACAGCCTATATAAGGGGTCGGCAAACTTTTGGAAAGGAAGAGCCAAAAGACCTGTCGCTTACACTGACTTCAGAATTGTGGCATAATATATATTTTTAACGCAATGAAAATTTAAGGCATGAAAATAATAAGTAATAGTATTGATTATAATTCTAATAAAATAAAAAAATCACTAAAAATTGCTCCTGTTGGTTTTGTGTGAGCAGTGATCTTGCATTCCCAAAGAAAAATGTCCGGTTTATAAAAAGTTTCATTTTATTGAACACACGATTCCCAGTCTACTGTTAGTCTCATTCTAATATGTACTGCTTACAATATGTTCCCTTTATATTTAAATACGATTGTTTCATTTCCCTTTGACTTCTGAGCCACATTTACGCACTCAAAGAGCCACATGTGGTTCGCGAGCCGTACTTTGCCTAACCATGGCTATCCAATAGACAGATATCTAAACCTGAACTGGTAGGCCGGTACTCTGGCCACCACACAACCTAAAGCCACAGTTTTGGTAAATATCCTCATCATCATCATCATCACCATTGGTCAACAAACCTATCATTGCAATGATAATACCAATGACAATACCAATGACAATACCAATGCATTGGTTTGATGCAGCTTTCCACTCGATTCTTCTGTCGTCCAACCTTTTCATTGTGACGTAACTCTTCTCTTTTATATCCTTCACAGCCTGTTTCATGTACGAGACGATGGTCTTCATCAGGCCATCATGTCTCAAGATATGGCCGATTAAGTTGTCTCTTCTTCTTTTTAGAGTTTTCAGCAGATTTCTCTTTTCTCCTACTCTTCTTAGCACTTCCTCGTTACTTACTCGGTCGATCCATTTAATCTTCAGCATTCTTCTGTAGCACCACATTTCGAATGATTCCACCCTTTTCTTCTCCGCTGCTCTCATCGCCCATGCCTCATTGCCGTAAAGACACATGCTACAGATGTATGTTCTGATAAACTGTTTCCTTATTTCTATGCTTGTATTTCCAGCTGTAAGTAGATTCTTCTTTTGATAGAAAATCCTCTTTGCCTGGGCTATTCTACTTACTATTTCTTTCATGCTCCTTCCATCGTTGGTTACTCGGCTCCCTAGGTAACAGAACTCTGTCACCTCTTCAAGTTTTTGTTTTCCTAGTTTGACATTGGTCTTGGCCTCTTCTTTCTTGCTGCACACCAATATCTTAGTCTTCTTCTTATTTATCTTCAGCTGATATCTGGCCATTTTCCTTTCCATGGTTACTAGAATCTTGTTCAGATCCCTCTCTGTCTCTGCATTGAGAGCTCTGTCAACAGCGAATCGCAGAATGCTTGTTTTTTCTCCGTGGATAGCCACTCCAGAAGACTTCTCTTTGATTTCATTGACGGCTCTCTCGAAGCAAACATTAAAAATTACGGGAGACAGTGCACAGCCTTATCTCACTTCTTTCCTTATTCTTGCCTCGTCAAGCTTGGTCCAGATTTAATCACGGATACTAAGTTTTTGTACAGACTGTGTATACTTCTTTAGTCATTGTAGGACACTCCAACTCCCTTCAGAATTCCAAGCATCGAATCCCAATCCACGTTGTCAAAAACCTTCTCAACAAATGCAATAAACGTCGGCTTGTTCTTCTCCATCCCCTTCTCTATGAGCAGTCTGAGGGCCAATATTGCTTCCCTTGTACCCTTACTTTTCCTGAATCCGAATTGATCTTCATCCAGGAACTTCTCTGCTTTTCGTTCTATTCTTCTGTAGACGATCCAGGTCAGTATCTTCGATGCATGGGTCAGTATCTTCGATGCATGGGTCGTCAGGCTTATAGTCCTAAAATTTTCGCATTTCTCCACTCTCTTCTTCTTGGGAATAGGAATGATGATGTTTTTCTCGAAGTCCCTTGGAATTTCTCCTGTTGATTACATGTCGCAGACGGTTTTTAAAGATGAGTTAATGTCTTCTCTTCTGCATTTTTAATTAGTTCTGCAGGAACAGCATCAATGCCAGAAGTCTTATTCATCCGAAGGTCCCTTACTGCAAGGCCGAATTCCGATCTTAATATTGATGCTCCTATATCATCCATTTCCACATCACTTTCCTCTTCAAAAGCTTTTGTCGTGAGATTTTTCCGTTGTATAACTCTTCCAGATATTCTTTACATTTCTTCACTTTGTCCTCGTTTTCAATCAAAATTTCTCCATTTATTTCCATTATGGCATTGCATCTTGCGCTGCGTTCCTTGAAGTGGATCCTCAATATCCTGTAGGCAGCTGCCATCTTTCCTTTTCTGTGAAAATATAAATTAATTATAAACTTTTAAACTAAAACTGCAGTGACCTAAAGGGGCATGCTTCAGTGGTGAGAAAGAAATAATTATCATCGCTTTTAACGCTGCGGGAAAGCGGGAAAGAATTTGTTAAAATAAACTTTGGTCAACTATGCCCGGTCTCAATGAGCGTGAAAGACCGTGAGAATATTAATCAAAAGGAACCTTGACATATTCTCCCCTGCGATAAACAAAATAAACGCCTTTTCATAGGCTGAATATATTATTATCCAGTTATGTACGGTATTGTGATATCGGTACATGGGGAACAAATGAATTACACTAATGCCTCGAAATGGATTTCAACGTCGAAATTGTTGCGATATCAAAACAAGGGAGAAGAAAAAAATCGTCATTCAGTCCCGAACAAGAGTGCCTTATTCACATCACTAAAATAAACGATGTCCAGGGAAAGTATAAGAAAAAAATAAAACGTGACATCAACGTGTACTAATGAAATCAGGCACACGGTAATAAATCAAATGTGTTGCCATAGTCATAGCTATTCTGGATAAATTACATCAACTCAGCGACTTAACTGGAATTATAAAGATATATGCTGTCCTTCATAATACATGCATAAGTATCTCCTTTAAAACTGATTCGGAAATATCTACGCTACTTCATCAAAGATTAAAACTTGTTTTTATTCCATATTTTTTCAAGAGCGGTAAAACAAAACTGGTAAAAAGTGGGATCGAAAAAATCGTTTCAGAGAAGTGAATCAGAATAGTTCGCCATACCGCCGCAGAGGAACGCTAGCTACTGGTCGATCCGTGAAGGAGCGGCGTGATCTTTCGTCAAACTTCCTGCCATCTATGTCTCGCGGAGTAAACTATGTGAAGTCCATTCACTGGGCTTCTGTTTCAAACCAGTGCTCGATGTTCCCGGATGATTCGCCTTTCGGAATTGCAGTGAATTAGGAGTGAAGCAAAATAAGTAGAGCGAAATATAATTACACTGTCTCTTACACTTCATCATGGGAACACAAATATTTATTATTCTTCGATATCTTGATTAGAAGTTGGCATTAAATGTCCCATAGTGACCACAGCAGCTGCTGATTTATGTATCATCTTATCACTGCGTAATTATATATATAGATATAATGCTTATCCTACTGTCTCCAGCAGCCTATGGTCGTCGGCTAACTACGCGTTAATCTCGGTATATTGATTTGAGACGAACTCCAAGTGGGGCTTACATTCAAGAATTGGAGGGAAATTTTAATCGACACTATTTGACGATCTGCTTTTTTTAACGTTCTTTAGTTTAACGTTTATCCACAAATTACGCTTTTGCAATGGATTATATCCATTTAATTCCGTAAGTTTCATATTGCATCAATTGAACTCATATCCAAGCCATTTTATACTCCTGCATGGATGCAGGATAAAAAATACAGGTTTTTTAACCAAGCACTCTCATTTCCACAGCTAAGGGTTAGTAACCAGAGAAAATAGTGTATTACCAAATAATCCCATACCCAATTTTTTTTAATGACCTTACCGTTGAAATCGTCTTGCCTTGGGCATGAAAGAAATACGATACTCGTACATTATAAACGGTACTGCATAGAAAAGAAACTATTCCCTCAATAATTCACCAATTCTTAAAGTCTACACTAATCCCTAAAATGCGTTTCAGTTACAAATTAAGTCAGGATTTTGCAGTTATTTTAGAGTTCATAACTACAGTTTTCCTTGATCTACATTCTCACTCGATGAAATAAAGGCAGATCATGCAACATAGAAAACAAAAACTCTCACTGTTTTCGCCGGCCGTCCGCTGAAGCCAGGTCGGAAATGTGCTGGCCTGGAAACCCATTGGTCCTAAGTTAAAATCTTGCCTACGTTTGTGTCTGTCCCAGGAATACTATGTTAAATTATACAGTACAATATAATCTAAGTCGTTGAAATATCCAAAAGCGAGGGCTACTATCAGTCAATTTACTAGCCGTCACATGATGAAATGAACATAGAGTATATGATCACGAGGAATGAGCAAAGCAAATGCTCATCACATTCAAAGTAAAGACCACACAGCGAAGGATCAAATACTATCTATGCTGTGCATATTGTAATACGTATTGGTCGGTGCGAACGATATATGAAACATTCCAAGACAAATGCAAAGAGAAAGTTTGCGATGGAGAAGTATTGGAGGTTGTTTTTTGAGTACCCAATAATTCCTTCAAAGAAAAAAAAACGGAATAAAAATCTTTTATATATAGTGATAAACATCAAGGGCAAGTTAATATTATACGGACAGATTACCCAGAGCGACTACGCTTCCTCGTTAAGTTAAATATAATTCTCATTACCTGAGCTGGATATTCAATTTTTTTATTGTAACCCGGCGAAAAGACCACGAAAAATTTGACAAAAATACGAATGAAATACTACTTCAATCAGGATTGATTTTAACCGACCTCGATCAAATAGTTTCACGAAAAAGGCGAACCTTGGATTAAAATGCAGATCCTAAATTGTCCACAGGGGCCGATAAGGCATTCAAAAAACAGTGAAATGAGAACTAATTAAATATTTTTCCTCACTTTGTTGCTTTTAACACCATACAAGTGATTAGTCCACTAGAGAGAGCAGCATAACATTATAAAGTGAGTGAGAAGCTGGAGATAATAAATCAACTAATAAGCGGCGTATACGTTATATACTTTCATTTATTGTGATCTGGTAAAAAAAAGGTAATAATTAATAATGTCAACGAAAAAATTGAAATTATACCTCAGTGTGTGATAACTCTACTTTTACTAAAGCAGTCAGACCATTTATTGTAGATGGGACACAGTTCTGAATATCGTAAAAAGCAGCTATAAGCAGGTCAGGATTAGGACACATCATGTGGCTTATCTCCAGGGTAGAATTAAAGAAGAATAACAAGGGCTCTCTCAAGAAAAAGGTAAGGTTCTTGAAAGGATGGCACACCACAATAGGAAACGTAGAATATAATAACGCACAGGACGGAACACAACCTAGGAAATCTTAGATTTAAGTGAAAGAAGAAAATGCCAAATCTGGAAAAGCTTATGAGGTTATTCAATGTATTGAGAAAGAGCAGTGTTTATCCAATTGAGATACTAAATTCTTCTGCATCGAAATGATTAAATGTGACGCAAGAAAACATTAAGGAAATATTGCGTAGGCTTGGAAATATGGATTCTTAAAAGATTAAAGAAGAACGCGAAGGGAAAGGGACAGTACTGAGAGGAATGAAGGGGCAGAGAAAGTGAAAGTAATAAAATGAGAGAGCACTCCAGGGAGATATATAAGGACGAAGACGGAATGGAAGATTAAGAGCATTTGGAAACTCATTGAGAGAATTACAAACTCGAGTCCGAAGGGAAGTTAAGAAAGTGTTTGCCACAGCCAAAGCGTCAAAGCATAGCGAACAAAATGGTGCGAACCGGAAATGAGTCCACAGTCCCCTCCTGCAATTACCGTAAAAGGACACCTAAACTTGTGAAAGAAATGTGAGAGGAAAATTGGAATTCCATATTTTAAATCGCATTCCAGAGCGCTAAATTGATAAGCGTCACTACGGTGGCAGTTTCAACAACTTGATTAAATAAGTAATTCAAACTCCTGAAAAGAAATGTAATCTAAAACATTTATGATTATTAAGAGATTTCACAACTAAGAAAATTCAGTCCTTAAATCGCCACTTCCTCAAAAATGAGTATTGGAGGAATTAGATTTTAAGATGCTCCACCTGCTGAGGTTATAACCAAATTTAATCTTAAGATGAACACCATATCCGAAGAATTCGAACCCTAAGATGCAGACACAAAGTCATAAATTTGCTTCGGGGGGGGATGGTAAGTCTTGCGTAACTGGAAACAAATCAGCCTTGCCCATTCTTACAAATCTCTTCCCTTAATTTTCAGTGCTTGGTATTTACTTTTACAGTGCCCATAATTATCTCCTTTCACTGCTAATTTCACGGCTAAAATCAGAACAACAAAATTATTGGGAAAAAATTTCGGGGGCTGAAGCACCAGAAGCTCCTTGGCTATGTGCCTGCGAAGATGTCAGGCCGCCACGCTACTGACCTTACAAACAAATCCGGATTTTTAAAAGGAGGCCTCCACCAAGCCACAATAAGGTTTTTAGAATAGTAGCATTGCATATATACACAATTTCTACTTCCATATACGTATAAATGGCATAATTACTTGGGTAAATAATATACTTAAAATATTGGTCGACGTTACAGCGGTGCACAAGGTACAGTGACGTGTATAACAAGTTACTGACAAAGCATCTGTACGCAATTCAAGCTTGGTGAGAAAAACTACACCACAAATAAAAGCAAATAAACATGTTACAGAAGCTGGTGGTTGTAGGACAGAGGTAAAGGAAGAATGGAAAGGACATTTTAAATTAAATGAACAACAGCAGAAAGGTAATAATTAATGCAACAAATAGTGTCGGAAGTCGAGGGAGCAGAAATAAAGCAAAGGGTTGGGGAATTAATCATAATCCACCCACACTGGAATAGTATGTACCTAACAACAATATACGAGACGTGCACGCATAGGTAACAACTTACGCAAATTTAGTTGGTTATGAATGTCGTTAAAAGAATAATAGAGGCTCTCATTACGCGGAAAAAATTACCATGGGTTAGGAATCCCATTGTGGACTCTCTCCTCAGTCTGTTTCTCCCGGCATCCCTGAAATATAAGCACCCCTTGCCGACGAAGACGAGGACTTCCCAAACCACAGAGGGGGGGCGAAATCTTCCCAAATGAAAGCGAAAAAGAATAAATATGAAAGGAAAATGAAGGGAAATTTTCCATTACCGTTCCAGCAGCGAATGCATGCGTTCGTGATGCATTCTTTTTAATCCCCACTCGTGCTCAGCAGAAATTTACAATTTTTCATTTCTTTTTTTTTCAAATTTCCATGCGTCGGCAAGAGAGGGGGTCGCGAGCTCGGCTTTCGTCGGAAGAGGGACACAGGGGGGAGGGAGGGGGGGGGGGACGAGGGGCTTTCGGAGGACAAAAGGGGATGAAAGGAGAGAGAGAGTAAGAGTGAAGGAGGGAGGGGTGGAAGAAAATCGAAAGTGGAATAGAAAGCGAGAGTGGAGAGGATATGGAATTCAAGAAGGAGGGGGGAGGGTGGGTGACGGATATGTGTGCAGAAAGAAAACGAGGACAGGGGGCGAAGGGAAAGGGAAAGTGACGGGCTTCCTCAGCTGAGAACGCGGAGGGTTGCTCGGGGATTAAAAGGGTTGGAAGGGGAGCTTTGGTGGAGCGAAAAGGGACGGTTGGAAAAGGGGTTGGTGGGTTTGGGGGGATGGGAAGGTGGGGGTGCCGGTGCAGGAGTGGCTGCTTGAGGTGGCGCCACCAGGAGTGGATGCAGTAGGAGGTTGTTGGGGCGACCCTCGTGAAATATTGTTACGAGATGCCGAGCATCGAAAAATTGGAATATGTGTAATGAACCTTAAGAATATCGGGTAATAAACATTGGATCCACTTCGTGCGTGAGACACGCAGTATTAGGAAACAAAAGTTGGTTGAGTTTTTGAGTTGAGTGTTGAGGAAGTTGAGTTTTTACTTAAAAAGGTTACATAAAAATGCCAATAAATAATTTCAACGTGTGCATAGGTACCTATATGATGCATATGAGTATGATCATAATTATATAGACATCATTATTATGAAGACATAATTATATTTTGAATACGAACGCACAAAAATATTTTTTTTTAAACTTTCATTCACAGTATCACATATATTATTGTAACTGATAATCAGAATCAGCACTTCTCTGCCCGTCTTAAATTAATTATACTGGTAGCCCCAAAATAGGTATTGGTCCTCTGGGGTACCTATATTCCATTAATTTGTTTAAATTGTCCAAGAAAATATTGTAACTGTTGTTTTAATGGAATAAAGTATATTGCCTATTATTATTGAATTGCTAAACGATACCATGTCAGTACGTTGAGCATCATGACATTTCAAGAAATGTGCTATTTAAATGCGGTAGACTAAGCTATCGAGGAGGGAAATAGAGGAGGGCTACGTTCAGCAAGCCTCCACCTCCGCGCTTAAATAATAGAGAAATCGATTTGAATGGACGTCTGGTAATCCCACTGAGTGCAGTAAACAATTCTCAATTCTACAATCATGAATAATGGACACCACAGTATGACGGTTTCAACGAATACCGCTGCGCACGAACTAATGCGTAAACAATGCAAAGTGCATTGTTCTGCAATTAATTGAAACGCAGGTGTAAATGCATGCAAACCCAAGTTTTATTCTGATGCACAGCGACAAATCTAGTTCATAGGTTCCCAAAGCTCGTGTACCTCTTGGCTATTCATTTCCTCCGTTGTAACACTTAAAATGTAATCCTTGTAACTTTTGCACTAGACACCATTGAAGATTTGTGCAGAAATATTAAGATGAAATGAGGATGAAGTATGGTTTTTTATAGTTTTACGCAGAGAAACATTTCTGCCATATCAATGGTTTTCTAAAAGATTTAAGAGAAGTAACTAAGAACATAGTGCACAAGTATGAGCTCACAACATTCAAAAGATAGCTCAAGAATTTATATTAACATGCACACAAAGCTAAGCAGGTAACAGGACTTAAGGCTTAATTCCATGGTGAGCATTTATTCCCTTTTCCTAACCCTCCCCTCCCTCAAGCCAACCGTTCGCCCATTGCTGGATTGAAAATCTTAGAAAAAAGAATGTGATTACTGTTTCTCCCACCATTGTTTAAACTTTTCCATGCACCCCTACATTGTTAATCGCGTACGCTTGGAACCAATTTTTCCATCTGCGCGCACCCAATAGACGTAAGGGCACTCCGAAGCTTGTGACTCTCCCTTTCACCCAGGATGCGTTTTGGCGAGCGTTGCGGTGCACACCATCGATTTCCTCACCCCAAGGTGCGCGCGACGGCAGCTCCAGGGGAGGGTGGATAAGGGTGGGAAAAGAAAGGGCTTCTCGCTCCCCCACCTTCTCCGTTTATTCCCCGAAAAAAAGCAAAGAGGAATATTGGAGTCCCCGAGCGACTAAGCCCCCTGCAACGTGAATGCACCCCCATGCATCAAAGCCCACAGAGGTCGCAGTGCTCTTCAGACAAAAATGGTTTCGGCGACTAAGGGCGTATGATAAACTTTTGTCGTAGCATCAACTCAACGGGGAAATAACACCTCCAGATAAAAAAACATGTCAATCAATACTTTTGAACCTTTTTTCACGAAGAGTTAGAGGGCAATTTCGAAAGACTCTTATTTTTACCCTTCCATTCATAATACCCATTTAAGTCTAGTAAAAGAGGCGTATGCCCTAATAAGAGCGTAGTAAGAGAGTATAAGAGAACGTAAGTTTGAGACGAGAAACATTCGTTTAAAAAATGGCATTAACATAATCTGGGAGTGATTTGTTGGTACATGAGAAAAAATTAACATTTCGAGCACAAAGAAAAATGTGTGAAAAGATACTCGGAAATCACCACAATAAAAAGAAATTTTAGCTTATAAATAAACTAATATTAAATATATTACATTGTTTTTAGTGCCTGCTGTTTCCAAAGACGCACTAGGAGGATCACAGGAGTTAAACGCCTTGCATCCATCCCGTGCTTACCAAGGAGCCGTGAAAAACTATAAAGAGACTGGAGAATCATACATTTGACTGCAATGCTTGAGTTGAACCCGTAAGACGAAAGATTACATTGAATGAATAAAGAATGATTGATATTTACGTCGAAAAAAACAGCAAAAGGTTTGGTATGAATCGAGTTGTTAAAAGTATTAAAAACATTGTGTAGATTTGAAAAAGGAAGAATTACGTAAATATGAAGAGGTTGTAATTTATTTCTTATCTTTTTAATTTATTTCACACACAACACAAATTAATATAGACATTTATATAATAATAAATTACCCTCACAACATATCACTTTCACTCTTGGTATCTTCAGGCTCAATTTTTACAGGCCATAGATCACTTCACGAGCCATTTCACTTTTCACTTTCACATAAAATATAGCCAGTACCCTCTTAAAAATAAGTACCTACATAATAGTGGGGAGTGGACCGCTTTATCCCTCTAGTTTATCTGGAGTTTCTAGCTGAGGCGATCCCCGTCTCCTTGGGTTAATCCTGGCTTCTCCGCCACGCCACTTTCCACTTCACTGTTGTCAGACCATCAGACTCGAAGCTAGACGCCCCTTCACTGTTCTTAGACTATCAGACTCGCCTAGAAGACACTTCCCTCTTCTTGGACTATCAGCCTTCACCTTCGTTCGACTCCTCGACTAGCCGCCTACAAGCCTAGCAGCAGCCCCCTCTCGCTCTTCGTCCCTCTTTATATCGGCACTTCTTAATTGTTAACGCCCGGCCATAATTAGTCTCCCTCCGTAACCTGCCGCGAGTTCAACAATAGCCTGCGAGACAATTTCTATTCTTGGGAATGCAACTCCCGAATGACCTGAATCACCAGGCTCAATGACAAATTGGCCATTGTCGAGGCCGACGCCATATTTCCCTATGTCTCCGTATAAATATTCTGTACAAAAACCAGCATGGCGGCTCTCCAACTCCCCAGCATGCCATGGCTAAATTTTGATACGTTACATCTGCCCCGTCGAAAGCAAATATTATATCCTATAAGATTTTCTTTCGAAGCCTCTAATTAAAATAAAGCGTCGCCCCGGCGCCTCTAAAGATCGTTCTGCCCCTGAAATTGGTCCACATCCACTATGTTTACATACATTCATAAAATACAATAAATGCAATTATACCCTTCTTTAAAACATCAACTTTACCTTTAAAACATAACATACAAATATTCAAAACAAATGTCATATGCCCTCTTCAAATTTAACATCTTTAAAATAAGTTATACATTTTACATAAAACATTGGGTCATATGTAATTTCCAAATGGACATATTTAAACATGCAAGTGCGTAACCATCAATAAAATAGTTTCAGGTAATCAAAGGAATCACACTTTGCTACACATCAAACATAAAATCTCCTTCGCCTTTAAAGTTTTACATTATAACTGTCAGCCTCATCATATTGAGTCCAAATGTTCATTCACCCAGCTGACTTCACTTAAACACCAATTTAGTAACCGTAGGTCCACTCCCTACAGCACAAATACAAAGTTTTAATCACCAGCCCTTACTTTGTTACACCTCTGCGACCTTGCGATAAAATGTGTACAAATGGCGCGGTAAATCTGTGTCTGCCGACGCTTGCTCACAATGTAACTAGAAAATCGCATGACTCGGCTCTTATTTTCTTACGTTCTCAGTCCTTTCTCAACTGTGCTTGCGCGATGTTCTGTGTGGAGTTGGTTTCTTGTGCGTTTTGTTGTGAGTGCAATGATTTCTACGTATGGTTTCATGTGGGATACCTGGAATTTTCATCGCTCCGTTTGTGCATAGTGGAACCCGATCTCCTTTCTCGAAGTTCTCTCTGTGTTGTTTTTTTTACTAGAGCGTAGCACTCTTCCCTTCTGCCCCTTTGTTATGATTCTACGCCGAAATCTTTCAACTAACCCTGGAATATCTTCCTTTTCTTGGGTGCTGTCTGCCATCAGACAAGGTAAGTCGTCTTCAAAATTGAGATAACACTTCTTTACTTCCTTTCCACGTACGTAATCAAGTGCTCTGACTAATGCGTTACTGCTAATTGCACAGCCAAACGGCCCTCTAGTAAATTGGTATATAAATCCTTCAAAGTAAACTGCACAATACTTCCGAGAATCTCGAGGTAGTTGAATTTGGTAGAAGCATTGCGTGAGATCTAAAGATGTCATGTATTTTACGTTAGCACAATCTTGAAATATTTCTTGAGGCGTTCTTGACGTAGCGTAATCCGGCTTCATCATCTTATTCACCGCCCTCGCATCCAGACATAGCCTTATTGAGCCATCCTGCTTCGGTAAACATATCAGGGGTGATACATATCGTGATGTACTCTTTTCTATGAGTCCCTGCTCCAACAGCTGATTAATAGCGTGGCGTGCCTTCGCACGGTAATTTAGCGGTACATTGTAACTTTTTCCGTGGAACTCCTCGTCACCTTTAATCTCCACCTTATAATAATACCCCTTTATTTTTCCGGGCGTATTTCTGAAAATCTCCTTCTCCTTATAAATAATACCCGCTAATTCTCTAAACTCCTTCTCCTGTAAATCGCTGATGCTTCTCATGCTGTTGTGGATTTCCTCCATAGAAACTGTATCTTCTCTCTCCTCATACTGCCCCTGTTTAATTGCCATTATTAGCTTCAGTGACGACTCCGTAGGCATTCCGAATCTTCTTTCTTCCATCTTCCGCCCTTGCCTCAGGATAATGGTGCTTTCATTATAATTAATCTCCGCTTTCAGCATCTCTAACGTATCCGTGCCCAATATTAACGGCTTCACTAGATTAGGTATGATGGTGCAATTAATTACTACATCAATTTTCCCTATGTTTATTGTGGGAAAGATTTGTTTACTAATTCTCCCGCTCCTCCTACCTATTGCTCCGATCACCTGAATTCCCCGTATTGGTACCTCTAATACACCTTTGAATACCTCTGGATTCTCCGTAAATGTGTTCTCATTCAGACACGTGATTTCTGAACCGGTGTCCACTAGTGCCTTAAACTTCCGCCCTCCTATTTCCACTACAATTTCCGGACACTTGTTTTCTTCATGCGATCCGTGTTCCCTTTCTTCTTCGGTCAAATCTTCGGGTATGCATAATATATTCCTGACTTCCTTGTCGCATTTGCTCCTGTCTCCTCTATTTCTTTCTTCGGTCCCCATTTCTCTGGCTAATGTCGTGTCGGGACTGCTTGCACGACTCGCCCCTTCGCGTTTCCCTGCTCTTCATGCCTTTCTTCACTACTCCCGGAGTTTTTTACAATCATCGTGCGGATGTTTGCATTCTCCCTGGGTGGTCTTTCTTCGTAACTCCGTCCATCCATTTGTTCTCGGCTGCTGTACCGTCTCACCGGAGATGTCTGCCTCTGCTTGCCGGATGGATTATGTTGATATCCGTTAGTACTATGATTCTGAGGTGGAGGATTGTATCCACGTCCTCTAAAATCATTTCTCCTTTCCTCGGTTCCTGTCCATCTTCTTCGGCTCTCTTCCTTCGTCTCCTGTATCGGCTGCGGCACCACCCTATCGTATCGGCTGAGCAATGACAACAATCTAGGAATGGTGTTTATTTGCTGCGATATGATTGCCGTGTTGACCTCCGGACCAAAATGATGCTCCAACCTATAGATTATTTCCTCGTCCTCCATCGGTGGCCTTAGTTCCTTAGCAGTGCTTATTCGGGATGTTGCGTATTCCACTCGGCTGATATTCCCTCGTTCAACGTACCGGCCGGAATCTAGCGTCCTCCGAACCTCCATCTGCTGCTCACGCCCCCAATACTGCATCATAAACAGCTGTGTGAACTGCTCTACGTCTTCTAGTAGATGTGAGATAGCGGTAAACCATTCGCCTGCAGATCCCGTCAGACCTTGTCTTACGATTTTCAGCATTTCGTTGGAGGATAATTGGTACATGGCTTGGTATTCCTCCAGCTCACTAATGTATCGCATAGGCCTAGCTCCTCTCCTACCGTCAAAATGTGGGATCTTCATCATCACTCCCGGTGATTGAATTGCGGTTGAGTTTCGCGAACACTGTAGCCTTATCTTTTCCGCTTCATTCTGCGCTATTATTCGTACTTTTCCTTGCAGTTCCGACTCTTCCTTCAATTTTTTTGCGGTCAGCAGCTGCATCTTTTCTGTGATATTCCTCACTTCCTCACGCGTTTCTATCGCCAAGCTTTCATAATCCTTCAGCTTTTCCTTGACATTATATAAATCCTTCCGTGTTTCCGCCGCTATACTTTGGACATTATTATTCGCCTCCTCGCGGACAGCCTCTATCTCTGCGCGTCTTTCTGCTTTTTCCTCTTCTATCCGCGTATTCATCCTAACTTCTGCTCCTTTCAGCTGTTCCGCCTGCTCCCTCAAGATTGTTCTTAACAGCTCCGCCTGCTCCTTCTGTCTTCTTTCTTCCCTCCGTCTTCTCTCTTCTTCTCGTTCCCTTTTCTCCTTGATTTTCTCTTCCTTCAACCAAGCCCATAAATCCATCGTTGTTGGAGTCCTGTCTTCGACCTCGAATTTGTGAGATTCAATGACTACTCCCTGTTCCTCGAGAGCAGATCTAAGCCTACCGACCAATTCATTTTTAACTCCTTCGGTGCCTAACCCTAGTTTCTTCAATTCCTCCTGCACCTCGGCCTTCTTCAACTCGAACAGACTTTTACTTGCTCGAAACATCTTATACAATTACACCGTTACTACTAACACTTAATCTGTAGTAATTTTCCCGATGTCTAATTCTCTCGCGTTCTCTAACGTGAACACTTCCTACTCTGCACCTCTCAGGTTCTCCTCGTGGTATCTATTAAACGTAGCCTATCACACAACCCCGTACGTCTAATATTTTATCGTGCTCAAGCGTTGGGAGCCATAAATGTAATTTATTTCTTTTCAATTTAATTTCTCTCACACACAACACAAATTAATATAAACAGTATCATAATAAATTACCCTCACAACATATCACTTTCACTCTTGGTATCTTCAGGCTCAATTTTTACAGGCCATAGATCACTTCACGAGCCATTTCACTTTTCACTTTCACATAAAATATAGCCAGTACCCTCTTAAAAATAAGTACCTACATAATAGTGGGGAGTGGACCGCTTTATCCCTCTAGTTTATCTGGAGTTTCTAGCTGAGGCGATCCCCGTCTCCTTGGGTTAATCCTGGCTTCTCCGCCACGCCACTTTCCACTTCACTGTTGTCAGACCATCAGACTCGAAGCTAGACGCCCCTTCACTGTTCTTAGACTATCAGACTCGCCTAGAAGACACTTCCCTCTTCTTGGACTATCAGCCTTCACCTTCGTTCGACTCCTCGACTAGCCGCCTACAAGCCTAGCAGCAGCCCCCTCTCGCTCTTCGTCCCTCTTTATATCGGCACTTCTTAATTGTTAACGCCCGGCCATAATTAGTCTCCCTCCGTAACCTGCCGCGAGTTCAACAATAGCCTGCGAGACAATTTCTATTCTTGGGAATGCAACTCCCGAATGACCTGAATCACCAGGCTCAATGACAAATTGGCCATTGTCGAGGCCGACGCCATATTTCCCTATGTCTCCGTATAAATATTCTGTACAAAAACCAGCATGGCGGCTCTCCAACTCCCCAGCATGCCATGGCTAAATTTTGATACGTTACAAGGTTATTCGATAGGAAAAATCGAGTGGATTATTGCGTCAAACCAATCAAAGGATTGTTGACTTATGATAATGACGTTTCATGCACCACAGAAATAAAGAACTTGAAACATTTATGAGAAAATATTGATTATTCTAACTGCATACCTAATCATAATGATTTCTCCATCTGAATATAAACTTCAATTAGTTCTCAGAAAATGATTTTTTATGATCGAAAGTTTAAGGAAACGTGACAGTAAAAACTCTCTGCATTACAGAGATTTTAGAGTAAACAACAGAATAAAATAAATGTTCACTTTACATGTTAATCTTAAACTGTCATATTTTGGCTACTTTGGTGCTGAATAAAAAAACTTGTTAGATCAATGTCATTTCCAACAAAATCTAACTGACATGCAAGGGACAAATAATTAGGGACAAATAATTAGGGACAATTATTAGGGAATTACATAATAAGGGAGAACTACAGAGGATGTCCTGTACGGCTTACAATTTGTCCCTTGCATGTCAGTTACATTATATTGGAAATGACATTGGTCTAACAGGTTTCTTATTCAACACCAAAGTAGCCAAAATATGACAGTTTAAGATTAACATGTAAAATCCTCTGCCTGTACAAAATCGTACTTAAACCGAGTGAGTACTAAATCCGTAATGTGATCATAATACTTGTAATTTGTTTCTTTCTGATTAGTAATACACATTGACCACCGTAGACTTATTACCAGCAACTAACCTTCAAATGTAAATTCAGAATTTGATGGAATTTAAATTCTTAATTTACATTTGAATCATTCATAATATCACTCAGTTTACCATAGTGATAACCGTTTTGGATGTCGATTCGTAAATATAAGGCATAGAAAAATGTAATGTAAGTAATATGGGTGAATGAATTGCTTCAGTTAATTAGTGAGAGGATTCCAGAGGAGAGATGAGAGGAGAGATTTTATCCGAAACTCATATGCACAGCAAGATTCAGTGCTCCACGTGGACAATGTTTTGCACATTTAGAGTCTAGTAGGTATATGATTTCTGTGATTGCGATGGATCGGAAAAAATGTATAATGCATCAAATGGAAATAAGTTCACCAAAATAATCCAATAATTTGATAACCCAGGGATCACTTCGGATTTCCGTTGGAAGCCACGGAAAAAGAACCGTAAAAAAAACAATTAATTGATCTACATTTTTAAGTGATATTAAATGAAGTGTGGCTTCGTATGCGTATGCTGAGACCTTTGGGAGAGGTGACGAGATTGGGAGCCTAAGAAACGTGAGCGTGTTGGAGATAGTAGACATTTCGATGGACGAAAAGGCGAACGAATCAAGAATTTGATGAATGAATATTATTTGATGAGATAAATAATTGCATGCAGAAACAGGAAGATAGCAGAGCAGGCTGATGGAACAGGAACTAAGGGAAAATGGAAGGCTAAAGGTCGTTGTGGAGCAGAGAATTCTGCGTAGGTGAGGACAAGGAAGAAAAGTAAAAGGTAGATTAGATATCATGAAGAGGGGTGGCAAATACGCCGATCTGAAGGCATAAATAGCGTAGGGATGGAGCTTAAAGATGAGTGAAATACAACTTGGAGTGGTGAAATGTCATCAAAATGTAGTCAGTGGAATATAATCAACCAGTAATGCAAGGATGTCGATCATCCTTTGCAATGCATACCTACTCCCTTCCACCACTGATACGAATTTCAAAGTAACGAAACGGAAAGAGTTCCCGAATCGCTCGCATCGATCGCAATGTACGCCTAGAACGCTGTGGACGAGTAGCGGCGAAAGACAGAACTAAACGCGGGAGGCGATAGCCCACGAAATTTTCGCGGCAAATTCGTGTGAGTTTTCAAAAAGATTGTAAAATTTAAATTACGACGCAGCAATCTTCTGTTAGGCTTCAATGACAATCATCGAGCAAAATAAATTGTCAGTAAGGTTAACTAAAAGTGTCTAGAGCTATATGTATGTCCAATGAATTTAATGCATAAGCGGGCTTTATGCGCGTGTCGGTAACCACTGGTAAAATAGTTCAGCGTATCCTTATGAATTTAAAATCGATAAACTGCATCAAATATTTAACGTAACTTGATTATTTAAAGATGTCTTATTTTAAAAAAAATCTTTTACTAGATTTTACTCTGCGAAGTTGAATTAATAATACTGAAAATAATGGAGGAAAATGTAATGGACCGCGAGTAAGAGACTGTGTCCAAATGAAACAAAATAAAATGTCGGTTCGCATCAGTCTATTGTTCTCTTGACCTCAAAGGGTCAAGGAAAAACGTTTCGCTACGAGGGCAAAAAACAAGGATGACGCACTATGCACATCTTCGCACATTAATGGCGCCTCGAAGATTTATGAGTTTTAAATTCAATCTGTTCCACCACATTTCTCAGCCTATTGAAGGCGCAGCTGCGAAAGACCTTTGTTCCAAAATCCCCACTTGCGCTGTAAGATTCAGTGAGTATCAGAATCGCTCATTAAGTTACATTCAAATTAAATTACGCTCATGGCAAAAAATCTACTCTACATAATACCCTAAAATACACAGCAAGGATGCGTGGCAGGGGGTGAACCGTCACCGGGCATTCATTATCATTCAGAGAGAACACTTACTACCATGAGAAAACATGCAATCTCGTTTATACCCTACTTACATGATTAAATGACATCAATAAGGTGGTAAAAAGTAAGCTTCGTCTATTTGCCGATGAAGCAGTAGTGTACAGGGAAATTCTATGCCCTAACGATAAAGAATATTTAAATGATGACATTTAAGCTTTTGAAAATTGGTGTGATACATGGCAGTTAGAATTAAACTATAAAAATGTCTTGTAATGATTTTTTGGAAAAAGAATAGCTCTCCTCCTAGCACTTACAAAATAAGTAGTAATGAATTGACTAACGCGGATCCATTAAATATCTTGGAATAAGACTGACACATGATCTTTCCTGGGGTAAACACATACGTGAAATAATGGGTCAAGCGAATCGTAAACTGGGATTCATCAAAAGAGTACTTGGTAAATGTGACAATCATGCACGAGAAATCAGCTACTTTTCCCTTGTTAGACCTCATTTGGAATATGCTGCCTGTGTATGTGATCCCTACGAAATCGGTCTAAATAACGAACTTGAACGTGTGCAGCGAAGATCGGCAAGATTTGTAAAGGGACGGTACGATAACTATATTAGCGTAATCAGTCTATTAAATGAATTAAATTGGGAATCATTGTCAGATCGCAGGTTGAAATTTAGACTTAATCTCTTAAACAAATTTCAAGACCATATTTTCAGTGATGAAGTGTTAAAAATATATTGCGAACCCCAACTTTCTATGGTAGACTGGACCATAATCACAAAATTAGAGAAATTGATTGCCGAACTGAAAGATTCAAAATGTCCTTTTTTCCTCCTACAATTGGGGAGAGGAATAACGGTAAATATATCCAATACGAGTGTAGCAATGGATAACATTGGTAGATGCATGTTGGTATAAGGACTTGAAGCTAACCCAACTAACAGCATTTTTGCTTTGCTATTTTTATCTTTTTTATATAGTGAAGTTTAGAACATTATATAAATACTAATCCTTTTTTATGCATGATATGTAGTGTATGTTTGGTGAGAATTCATCCCCTGCCACACATCTTTATGGTGGTTTGCAGGGTATTATGTAGATGTAGATGTACATGAGACCAAGAGTCACCGTAAGGGAATGCTGACTGTAAATGGCACTAAGTTATTTTGTTACTATAATACAAATTAATGTGATTGTTTTAGATTAGTTGGTCATTTCTAAATATTTATCTTTTGGAACAAGATACGAGCCAGAACATTATTTCTGCAGTCGCAAAAAATGGTGGTCAACCACGCAAAGAAACAATTATCCCTGAGTGACGCTTTAAAATGATTACATCAGTGAGCATTTTCCATGAGTCCGGAGATTTTCCACAGCAAAAATAATCTGATTGGAATATCCCCACTTTTAGTCTTGGAACGTGTCTTCCTTTATACTGTAATAAATTTGTAACGGCATAACTCTCACATATCTAGCTCTTAAGAAATTCCACTCCTTCATTCGCTCAATTCACATTTTTTCTTCCTCCTAGATCCGTCCGGCAAATACCAGCACCTCTAGCATGCCAATTATTCCTTACTTTATCTTCCTTCTACCCATTGCCCTTCGTTTAACCCTCTCAGAGGCCTTCCAATCAATTTCCATCTGCCCTCCCTTGAGATAAGATCCCCTATCTCTTCAGATCAATGGGTTTGATCATTCTTACTTGACTTTAATTCACAAGAAACATTGACATACTCACAGCTCAAATTTAAATACTAGTTCAGGGTTTATAGGAGTTTTCATTTTCATTTTCCCTGACTTTTCCAGGATTTCCAGACCATTATTAGTGATTTTCCCTGACTTTTGAGCGCCTGAAAACTCCAAGATTTCGGTCATTCATAGAGATCAAAGTGGTAGTGAGGAAGCAAAGAAGTCTAAACTTATGAAAAATTGTAGGTTTATTACCATATTAATCATATGAACTTCTAGTAATAAGAGATCAACAACTTTAAGTCAACAAAATAAAAATTATCATTCCTTACATTGATATGCCTTCAGAAAGGGTTTTAATTGCAGAAAAATATATGCAAAGAAGGCTAACCTGGCTTTTCCTTCAAACCTGATGTCATGTTAAAGTAGCTCTTTGAATCAATCTTCATTTTTTCTTCCTCACATCCTTCTACAAATTTGGATAAGTGACTTCAAATTTGACTGAGAATAACTTTTTCCTCACCAGAGGGACAAAGCGAAGCATTCCTGGTGAAATCGCTAGCGAATGAAAATGAAAATATGAATGCGCACACCTTTCGCCAATCTATTCACCAAATCATGCAGGCTATAGCCAGAAAGAACCAGAATAGGCCCCCTGGGCTGCCTCCACAGCGAAGCCAGCCTGAGGCCAGCCGTCCCCTCCTTCACCCTCCTCCTCCACTCCCATGTGCAGTTTTTGATCTCTTGGCATATTCAGGTGATAAATTTAAACATTTTGTGATTTTTCCCTGACCACACGTTAAATTCCCTGACTTTTCCAGGTTTTCCAGGATTTCCAGGTTCCTATAAACCCTGTAGTTACTAAATACCTTTACCGCAATTGTGTACTTGACTAAGTCATATTAATTGCAGATGATTTCGACTTTTATATACTTCAACCACTTAGGCCATTGCAATGAGTCGAACTTAACGTTAGGGCTAAGAAATAAACGAGTCAAGATTCAAACCCGCGGCCTTCAGTTTACTAGTTAGGCGCGTTACCAACCTGGCTGTCTCGGACCGCGTACGTAATGTTACGTTTCCCCGATATCGGGGCAAGGTGATGAAAGAACGTAATGCCACTGAATTTTTGGAGTAAATTGCTTCATGAGTTTAATGGTAAATGTTTCACAGCCAAAACCAGGAATAAATCCTTTAGAAAAATATGATATTATCGAGCTGAATGTCTTTAAATTACTCTAGCATTAAAAATTGTGATACGTAAATTACACAACGCCGTTTGATAAAATCCGCATGCTCACATCTCACGCGGATACATTTAGTCTAATTATGAACTCCTGGTAGGTATGGAATGAAAATGATCTCAATGGTACAACTAATGAAGACATGCTACCAATATGATTCAGATCTTCTTTGAGGCAGCAAAATATACATCATTATGGCACCTCCCGAATCTTAAAAAAACAGCCGATGAAGGGAATAAACGAGACGTCTTTCTTGTTACGGTGCCTGCCATAGATGCTTCACGAATAAGGGAAAAAAATTTGAATCCAGTTATTTTCTTCCAGTAATATTTTGGGCAAACTATCGATACAGTGGATCATCCGGAAATCAAACTAATGCTTTTTTGTTGTTTCCCTACAGCAAAAAAATTTCAACTACCTAATAAGAATAAAATTAAACCAATAAAATTTAAATCCTTACTCCTAAGTCCTTCACAGTCAGCCACAATTATATCATCACTCGTTCTTCCAAGAAATACACAATCATTTCACCGCGCGGAATTCGCACCCTCGAATTTTAAATTCGCACTTCGCGGAATTTTAAAATACCAGTTTTCTCAGCTCGAAAAAGCATTGTCTCCTTGCATAAATGATATGTGAACGAATTTATTAAAATAACAACCGAATTTATTGATCAGATTCTCTGAAAAAATTGCAAAAACCTGTAGCCAAAGAAAACTAAAATTTAATGATAACCACTAGGCGTTAGCATTGGGCGCGAACGGGGTTTATAAAAAAAACACCAATGCACGAAGTAGCAAAGGGATATTTCTCCAAGTACCTCGTAAGGTCCTCTTTAGGGATCAAAATACGAAGAGTAAAGAATTCCAGCCTCAATGAATACAGTAGCAGCATGACCTAATTCGCTGATAATGTGGTCGTCTCACGAGAAATAAGCACAAAAACATACAATGAGTCTCTTACGACCGATCTTAATTCCTGGAATTATTGGCATTGAGAATGAGTACGAGAGCTAATGATAAAAAAATGCACCGTGATGCACTTTTGGAAGGCAAAGTTTAAAAATATCAAAATTATATTGTTTGCGGCGTATAAATAAATGTGGCATGTGAATTTGAATATCTGGGCATCGCTTTTACTTCAGTTCTATTATGGGGGAATCATACTCGAAATCCTTGGGGTACGGTGCTGAATAATGGGATTTATTGGATTTATTAAATGCACTGTGAAAAAATGCTAAAATATAAAAGTTAAAGAATAAGGTAGGAGAACTTCTCACGTCGGCTCGCAGGAAAAAATATTGACGTGGATAGTAATCGCCAAAAAAGATAAAAAGCATTATATTTATATCTACGACATACCCTGCAAGCCACCTCGAGGGCGTGTGGCAGGGGCCAAAGCAAAAAACAAGGAAAGGCAGAGAGAGATTAAATACAAGCTGTTCTCAGCCAATCTTTGGGTTTTTAAATCAGAGACCAATGGCTGTTTAAACAGGCCGGAGAAAAGCAGTGCATCACAAATGCGCCCACTTGAAGACTCAAGCGAGTCCTTTTCACCTGTAAGACCACACCTCCATTGAATATGCAGCTAGAGTAGAGCAGATAGATGGGGCTCAGATAAAGTATCTCCGTTTGACTTTGGGGGTGGAAGTCAGCAGAAAACAGTTATAGGCCTGTAAAATGGTGCCACGATGGGATTAGAATAGACATGTAGAAAACTTGTTGGAACGAACGAGTCGGGAATAACTAACCAATGCCAGGTTGAAATTCAGACTAGGCCTGCAAGAAAAATCCATAGCAAAAGCTTTTCTTCTGCAGGCATTTAAATATATGTTACAAATCCAGCGTACCATGGCAGAGGTTTGGTTCGCAATTAGAAGTTTATTTAAGAGATTTGAGCAGTATCTCTCCATTTAAAAATTATTTTGAGATGATACGCTCTGTAATGCATATAAAATAGTCGTGTTCCTAGACTGTGAATCATATTTTGAAAGTGAGAACAGCAGTTTAATCTCTTACGATAAGGTTGTTTATGGCTGATGGTGCATCACGCTTAGTGTGGGCTCAACCTGTATCAGATTGCCTTCTGAAGACTTGCAGGGTAAAACGTAGGGGTAGAAATGTACTCCAAATAGGAGAACTGCAATAACAACACGTATTCATGGAAATTTTCGGCGAGCCAAAGGTGCGTCGAAGCTACTGAGGACTTCATACTGCCCATGTTTTCGCAGCCGTATCAGGGCGTATCATCAGGAAGAAAATTTTGAATAAATAATCCCGATGGCAGTTTCCGAAACGTCCACCTATGTTGGGATAACCACAATGAGTAAGTAATGTGCGTACTTCCAGAAAGCTCACCCTGCTACAGTCAAATGTAGCAAAAACCCACACTCGTAGATACGCGCGTAACTTCAGATGAGAAAAACTGCCTGTCCTCCTTTCCCAATGAACTAAAAGAGCTAAGAAAGAAATTGATGTGTGTGCGATAGTCATTTCAACTCAATCCATTCAAAGAAGGAGCTCCGAGAAAGAAATTGAAGTGGAGAAACTCTCGAAAAAGTTTACAGTCACCATAAAACGAGAAAGTTTTGCTATTAGCAGCATAGATTTCACCACGCTACGTAACTAGGCGACGGAATGCATGAAAACGTATTCCTTATTAATCCAAGCGAGAGCATGAGAAGGGAACATCACCGCAGCCAAAGGGATCGCGGAGGCGTCGTAATGAACAAAAAATGAAACCAGATTCGAAATCGGTGAACAGCACAGCTGGAATACTAGAAAGGATGCTGGGCGAAGAACATGTGAATGGATATCGCCACAGGCAGGATTAATGGGTGTGGAAACCAAAAAAAGAACAGCGCAAACAAGGAAGAAAAACGATCGAGGAGTTTACGACCGACTCATTATCCACAACAGAAGCGCGCTTTTCTACGAAGAACCGCTATCGCGGGTGGTGAATCTAAATTGGCGATGAATTAGCCTTTCCTCTTCGAAACTGAATGAGATCCCTTTCTGCTCCGTTCCATTGCGGGCAGGACGAATAAAAAAAAATTCATGGCACTCCAAGTCGAGAAAGTATCGGAGACAATGGACATCCCGATGGACGGAACGGACCAGAAGCGGGACACGTACGCGTTCCGTCCAGCTGAGAAATGGAATGGAAAGTCCGAGACAAGGATCTCCTTTTCTCATCTGTTCACCGTGAGTCCTCCTCTTCCCGCAGGCAGCATAACGCGCCCACTCGCATATATGCGCCGCCCGCATTTGCGTCCCACTTGACCCATTTCAAAATTTCGCCGCCCGAATTAGATGGGGGTGGAACTTGGGTTGTGAGAGGGGAGGGGAGAAGAATTCAAGCCTCTAAATTTATTCGCTCTCGCCCTTCACACGTGAGAAACCATTCGCGTGGATGAGGGGAGGCCAATATTTGGACGTCGAGCCGGATTCAGATTCTCATAACTGTCAAAATCGCTTCAGGAAACAACAATAAATAAGCCAACTCACATAAGATGCAAAGTCCCCAAGAGGGTGTACGACTGGAATGTTCTAGAAAGACCACACTTCAGAATATTCATTCAAACACGAAAATCATAATAGAACATTGTCTGATGGCTTATGTCCCTATCTCACTCGTAAGTTGCACTGGGGTCACTTCTTCATTCCACTTCATACTGTGTCGTAACAATAAACATTTTCCTCGATGTCATTTTCTCTTGAAATGCAAAGATACATGCGTTACCTGCAGGCAAAATAATTACAATCGTTATTTTTAACTGCATTTAACATGTTAGATTTAACATGAATGTATGTGTAATGGAGAGCTGAATATTGTGCACTTAACAAGTGAAGTATTTTGACGGTTGAAAACCATTAAATAGCATTAATGTATTCCTACTGAAAATTTTACTAGATTTCGCTAAATTCAGGATAGCTTAGCAGCATAGTGAAATGATACGCTCCTTTGGTAGAATGCAAAGACAAGCCGGAAACACAAACTTAGATATCATTAAAGATCCGTCGTTGGCCATGAAGTGATTCAAATTAAAGTAATTGACATGATACGTAGGTATTCGAGTAAAGAGCAATATGCTAACTATAAAGTACTAAAATAAAAAATAATATTTACCAACAGCAAGTAAGGAACGAAGAAATAGAAAATCCATTGCCACGCTGATCGCGGCTGTAATAAAACAAAACTTTTTACAGGCAGAAGTTGTTGAACAGTACTTTTCGGCGAGTAACTATGGAAAATATTTAATTAACTTTTATTTAATTAATTTAATTAATTTTTAGAAATAGATATTCTAATAAAAGTCCAACATAATACATTGCAATGGAACATAACAGAATGAATAAGTAAATCCCGGAAAATAAGAGAGAATGACTCGCAGAGATAGTAAGCGTAGTTGTGTGTCCCAGGAAATTGATGATTTCTCTCACACATTTCTACTGAGAATTCGTCTTTGGAATCGTTAATTAAAGTTAAATAATGTATGGCGCGTTGACTTTACCCACGTTTGACATGAGTTTCACAAGAGAGCTTGATGGAATGACCATTGAAGCATTGCTCATTGCGCTAAATAAAGATCGTGGCAGGAGTTCTGTTCTCAGATCACTTGAGATGAAAAAGAGGGTCCTTTTGCAGGGGTTTTGAGTCAAAGATAATGATGCAAAACGTTTGGGCTGCATATCTAACAAGAGGCAATAGAAATTAATCCACAGTTAATCATAACAGTGGGACACAACCTCAATCAGTAATACTGTTACGTTTCAGACCAGCATCAAAAAGGCTTACGATAGCAGAATTGAAATACGAGTATCAAAACTTACGAACGATATCGGGAGCATAAAAATAAATATGAAAAACAAGGAAGAAAAATGTTTTATTGAATAACGTTTGTCAGCTATACAGTAATAACAAAAACTAAGTTTAAGACATCACAGGGTGTAAAATAGCCGTTTAACGAAGAGATAACATTGCGAAATCTTTTTTATTATACACGATATGCTACGATGAAATGACATACAGATGAGTTGAACGTTAACGATGGGAATATACCTCATTCAATACGAAAGAGCTACACCAAAAATCGTCCGTCGATTGCATACACAGTACATAATATATCATTCATAAGTAACACCTTGGACATGAATGGAGAGAATATCAAAAGAGTTAATCTTTATGGAGGTAAATCCGGCGATAATGGCACTGAATACGACTGATCGCTCCCAATGACAACACAAGAATAATCTTTCATGCATACCAAAGACACAGACATAATTGTTACTAGCTTTTTAATTCGCTCATTCGCGAACATTAATTAAAATAATTTGCCTCCCTAGTGCCATGCACTTATGAGTAGCATTTATATCCACGAACAGGTGCGGGTTTCCATGGACAAAACCAGATGGAAAACACGTTTGCTTGAAACGTACGAGTGCGTCGATCAGATGACACAGCATCAAAGTATCATCAAGTTGTTATGATTGTTACAATGCTGAAAACAATGCTATTTCAAGAGAAAATTTCATACATTAATTAAATCTGAGTTCAAATCTGAAAATGGAAATTGCCAATCTTCTTTAGTTGCGTTATTCCACCACATCGCGCCTGAAACAACTCTTTTTATTAGTAAATTTAAAGGCTGGAGAAGAAAATCAAATATTCAAATGAAGTCATATTTCTTCCGAAAAAAAGGAATAGGGTAGATGTTAGTTGGGATAAATCTACTACACAGGAGAAGCTTTTTAGTGCCAAAATTCAATGGAAAAGAACAAGCTTATACTCGGAAAGATATGTAAAAAATAAAATTTTAGGATTCATCTAAAGCAAGATTCAGAGCTGATGGCGAAAAATATAATTCACAAAAAAAAAGCCGATTTACTGTACGAGAGAACGGATCAGGATTACTATGGTAGAATCCAAAGAGTACAAAGAATTTGTTTCTCACTAAAATCATGATTTTAGAGATGATATTTTTAAAAAATAAAAGACTTTTCGCCAATCTGGAGGAGCAATTTTCTGTAGACGATCAGTAGCTCACATTCAAGCTCAAATTTAAACGCACATAAGACACTATCTTATATCTACGATCAATTTTCTGGGACGACAGGAACTTTCCTTCTCGAAATCCAATAGCAATAATGCACTGGGAGTGTCAAGAGGAGGCTTTGAAGGATAATATCGTCAACGGAGAGAGGACTGAACTTCATTCGACGCCCGTTTCGTAAGGGGCGCTGCGAACGGAGAATCACCCGCAGAGAAAAAATGAGATAAGAGAGAGAGCCCTCCTCACCCTTCATCGAGAAAGAGAGAAATATCTCGGCTCTGATGCGAGGTCTCCTTCCCTCGAGGGACGTGCGCCGGGAAGAGGGTTATCGCCTTGCCAATAAGGAAGAAAATATCGCGGCCCTTGCAGCCAGTTCTGCTCGGCATTGCACAAGGAGGCTTGCTCGGCTATTAGACAGTCATTCCGGAGTGACATTGCCGGAGGAAGGAATGGAGTGAGCACGAAGATTTAAAGTAGTTTATGTTTTTTATTCTAGAACGATCGGTAGGGAGGGTGGGGAGGGGGTGGGGACGTGAGTATGCACGCGTTGCGTCACCCGCTCCATGGGGGTAGAAGGCGTGTACGAATCTGGAAATTGGGGCACGCCCGACAGATTGAGGAATTGCGCCTATTTGCGACCGTGGCTGATCGCGAAAGCTCGCGCACCTTTGGGGCCCGTCGACACATCCAAGAGCATTATGAGAGGGAAGGAAAACACATCCAAAGGGCACATTGACAAGTGGAAGGGAAAGGAAAACAACCGGGCGATAGTCATTGCTGGCGAGAGTTGCACAACTGCCCACATGCCCGTCTTGTCCGTCGAAAATTCGTGCGGTAGCACAAAAATAACATTGCACTGGCAATATCAGTGTCTAAAATCCAAAATGCACGACGAGGCATGAGTAACGTATGATCCTCTTTATCAATAATCCAGGGGAACAAAAAGCCAGAATGTTACAACATCTAGTGTCACACTTAAACAGGTTATGAAAATGCTTGAATTGCACACATTCGGTCCTAAGAGTCATGCTGAAAGACTCGATAAAATGAAAGAGTGACAATTCTCCTCTAGCTAGGAGATAACCGAACAAGGATATCTAAAGAACCTACTTCTCCCTCCACAGTCCGAGCGTCCTGTTTTTTTCCGATCACCAGCCGATGGTAACTGAGCCGCGATCCACGCAAAAAAAACGACTCCCTTCGACGGATCAGCTCCTGGGAGTCGGAGGGAGGGAAATAAAACCAAAGAGGCCTCTGGTGAAGGCACTCCGGTGTCGGCTGGGGGGAGAGACAGCTCAATTGCAGGCAGGCGACCGACTCCTTGTTGGTCGACCGCCCCAAGGCGCCTCGATCACGTAAACGGCAGGAATCCAGGTCGGGGAACCCAGTGGTAGGCAGCCGCCGCGACGATGGCCAGGATACAGAGGACGCAGAGGAGGAGGGGAGGCTGCATCTCCTCGTGGTCCAGCGCCAGGTCATCGGGGTCGTCCCAGGAGCTGGCCTTGTAGCGCACCCCGCTGCCTCGCCGGGCCTTCATTCGGGCCCAGCCCCCCTGGGGTCTCCCGTTCGACTCCTCGCCGCCTCCCTCCTCGTCTGAGTCCACGTCGGACCACTCATCGTCGTGCGGCAGGAACTCCAGCACCTCGGGCACGCACCGGAATCGAACCCGGAGCCTCCGGAGCCTCAGGCGCCGGCGCCTCTTGAGGAAGAGCAATCCTTCGGAGGCGTGGCGGTGGAGGCGCCACATCGCCCGTTGTTCCTCCTCCGTAGGCTTCGTCTCCTTCATGGCAAAGTTCCAGGGCCTTTCTATTCCCTAATTTCGTTCCGTACTACACACGGCGTGGTATTCTGATGAGTGGAAAGGTGGGGCAAGGGAAACACTGAACCCTAGTACAACTGTTCAATCCGAAACGTAAGGGTGCCACTTCTATTAGAAAGGAATTTGGCGACTAAGAGGTATGCAGATAACTTTGAGAAAGTAGCTAGCACTAATACACGTTCGTCTTCATACAAAATTTACCACTAGTTTTCAGGCACCGACAAAAAATAACACACAGTGCTGGTGAGAATTGCCCGTCTCAGCCACAAAAACTTATAATATCCTATCGTGAACAAATTCAGCAGCCTTAAGTCACAAGAAACGATTCCATGAAATAAATTTGCTCAGAGTTTACGAGTAAGAATGGTAAGGACGACATCACTCAATGAAAACACCATAATCACCGAAAACTTGAAACAATCTCACAAACAAATGAGTGAGAATATTCCACGTTAAGCTCGAATCATGAAGGCGTTCATAAATTGACAGTTCTTAGCAGAAGCCACGACTGGCCACAATAGAAACTCACAAAGGATTTTCCTAAATAAGCCACAACGAAGTTTCGGAATAGAAATGCTTAGCCATCATTCGAAGAGACACTTTTAACTTGGGAATTTGCTAACTCTCCAGCAATGACACGAATGAGAAACGCATGGCAAGCTTTCATAATCACAGTCTCAAAGGAGAGGAAGTATCCACCATTTCACAACAAACGCGTGCTTTCTTAAAGGGGAGAAAAAAAAGGGATGTCAGTGAGGTCACTCGCCGTTTTATTCCAGTGACGCGACGGCCTCTGAAATCTAACTTTTCAAGGCCCCGCGGCTCAGCTGTTTCGTGAGGACTCAAGATTTTCCGTCACCGATAACATCCTTCATCTCCGATCGAGTGCCTACGCGCACAAAAATCAGCCACAAAAACACTGATAATTTCCTGGTGTGCAGGGATTGTTCCTCTCACAGTTGCTTCACTTCACGCACTTCACCAAATACTCACAGCCAGACACATAGAATAGTGTGCCATTCCAACTCAAACTAGGCGCCTCGACTCAGAGATCTCCCACCAGGTGGTGATGTAAACGTTTCCAGTCCGCTACACGAGCGCAGTTTTCGCGCGGAGTCGTCGGATTCCCGGTAGACAAGATTCCGCGGCTGAACGATGCTTGTGGGAGGCGCAGACGATATGATGACGGAGGCTGGCGTGTCCGGGAGCGGGTACTGATGGACAGGAGAAGAGCGGGACTGCGTTGGGGGAGTGGACGAACCGGGGTGCAGTGGACGTATCTCCAATCACGGCCACATGGACTCCCCCAATCTCGCAAAAACGACAGGGTAGGCGGAGAATCCACAGCAGATTGATGCTCAGTGCCGAAGCAGTGTCGCGGGGGAAGAAGGCGCGGCCTTCGCGGACACCAGCACCGCCACAACCGGCCCGCACGACTCACAACAGACAACACACACTCCACATCACACTGGAACCGAAGCGAGAGATTGTGGAAGGGAGGGGTATGAGTGAGTGTGTGAGAGAGAGAGAGAGTGCTGTCGTATTGGTGGGATTACGCGGCAGTTCGGAAAGAACTCTATGGCACGGAGAGCGGGCGGGGGTGTGAGGAGAGGGGGGGGGGGGGGATAGTTGGAGCGGAGGGCAGTGGGAGGAGTAAGGAGCTCAGATTCTTCATGCATTAAGAAGAAGCGGGCGGTGGGGGGAACGTCGGAAGGGAGGGAGGGGGAGATGGGTGGGGTGGGGGCGGGAAGGAATGAGACCGTGAAAGAAGAAGTCGGAGAACCTCACAAAAGGCGCCTCGCAAAAGCAGTGGAAGGGGCTCAATGGAGATCGTCTTCCATCTCTCCCGAGTCCCATGCATTTCGCACTCAATTGAGGAATGTAATTGGGTTTGATCGACGTCAAGAGGTCTTCGCTCCAACTTGGGCGTTCAAAAACTCGTCATCAAATTCAGATTTTCCTTCCAATGATATCCAAAAATAAATAATCCAAAAATCAACCGCCTTCACCGTACATGCTCTGGCATTTTGCTTGCTCTTGCATTCTCCTAGGGAGAGGAATAAGGGAATGCAGGAAGCAATACTGTCATATTGACTGGGGAAAAACTGTGCCATTCGTAGAACGTAAAATAGAAGAAAGCAAAAAAAAGCCTGAATCTACAAGATATGACACTTTAAATAATATTTCCAAATAATTTTTAAATATCTTCCATTAAGGTAACCAAAAAACACAAATGCCATGATACAGTTCCTAATGGCTATCACATAAAATACACCCGTCCTTGTACTTAATATATAATACTTAATAATAGCAGCATAACAAGAGTGAAAAAGCATTTCCTTGTATAGGGATGGATCTTCTAATTGGTAAACACTGGACGCACATTAAGAAATAGAGATATTTTCCATTTCTAATCATCAACACAATCACAAAATGATAAGTACAGTACGTACGTATCTACACTGTTGGGATACGTAATCTGTAATACTGTCTTTCCTGAAGCGTTACCTCGGTATTACTCCATCATAGGAAGAAAAACTCCTTAGCGAGTATGTGTACATCAGCGACGTTACGTAATTAATTCAGAAGTAGCTGACAACTGATTAGAATGAGCTGCTCCCATCCACGATAAGGACACCAATGAAATCTCGAATTGCGAAATCTTAAGCTCACGCGTACGATCAACTACGCTTCGTATTTTTCGCGCACTATGCAATGCATGAGTACGACAAACTGAAAATAGTAAAGAGTGCCTCTACATATAATACTTAATCCTTCGTTGGCAATCAATATGGAAAGCTGAAATAAATACCGGCGTTGTCATTTACATAGGAACATGCCCAACGGAAGGAAAGTATTTGCCGTAATGCCTGCCAATTCTCCTCGTATAACTCTATTACTAAGAGCCAGACTAGCTTTAAATAAAAAAAAACATTTTTTTAAAATATATTAAACCGGTCTTGCATAAAATAAATGCAATTAAGTAATAATAACATTATTTTTCAGCCACGGCCAAAATTACTAAGAAATCGAAAATTTTCAAAAACTATACAATTTGTCATTAATATTTATGAAAATCAGTGTCATAAGATGGTACATCATTTAAAAGGAGCAACACATTTCTTTAACCAGTAAAAGTACTGGTATGTGTATTGCAATATGTACGAGTATTTAAAGTAAAACCTACGGAGAATCTAAAATTTCCGCTGGTTCAGCGGAATAGGAAATGAGAATTTTAAAAGGATGCATAAGTTTGAAAGTGTACAGGCCAACCAGACTTGTACAATCCCCGAAAAAGTTAAATAATGGCAAAAATTATCCATTAGGCACAAAAAACCATCCTGGAAGACTGATAGAAGAGTGATAACACTAAATATTTGTTTTCTGCTGCTCTCAATCTAAGTTATCGATTATGACTCTAGTGATTTCGTCCTATACGATATGTTTTCATTGCCGTCCACTATAACACGATAAAATACAAAATATAAAGGAATAAACTTGGTATCAATTTCTTTCAGTCACAGTAAGAATATCATAAATAGAGAAAATAACGAAGGTTGGCCAATGAAAAAATAAATATTACAAGAAAAAGAAAAATTAAAATATTTCTAAGAGAGAACGAATTATGCAATCGCAATAAAATAGAAAATACGAAACGGCCTTCCAGAGGCATAAAAACCACTCTATTGCAACAGCTGGTAATGCAAGAATCCTATAAGACGATCCATCGAATGGAATCACTACGTACGAAAGCCCTGAGGGATGAAGAATAAAACTGCTAAGTAAGATCGTGATTATATTCTTGTTCAAAGAGCAAGCTTATATCGCTCTAGAAGTGAGATAAACTCCACCATCCCGAAAGCCGTAACATTGATAGACCCTTTACGCCTATTAGAACCCATTGAAATGGCCAAGGACAGCATCATTTCAGATCAGCATCCTCGACCAAGAAGTTCTGCCAAATCCAAACACTCGTATAGTTAACTTATAAAACATCTCACATAGATGGTCCATCAAAATTCAAGTTCATCATTAACATTGTGTTTGAAAAATTAAAAAAGGAAAGTTTTACCATAGTTGTTGGAATGTGATGTGCAAAATAGTATCTTCCTCAAGAAACAGTCAGTATTATTCACATAAATCATCAAACATGTAGCATAAAAGCAGAAAACTTGGAATACATGAAGACGAATGATGCAGAGGAAAGTAATGTGGTAAAACGTGGACCTTATTTAGATCGATATTGTGACTACAAAAAAGAAGAACAATGCATCCAGGCCCAAGGTGAGATACGAAAACATTGAGCAGCCATTTTATCAGTACGGGCGCCAGTAAATTTGACCGCCCTGTATGGCAACATGGACAAATGTGCCATTCCGCAGAATACTTTAATAGCATGTGCGTCAATGTAAGCGCAATTTCCCGAGGACCTCAACCTTGGGAACGCTTTTCAAATTTCTGATGGACCTTTAGGTGTGAATCTTACACGGGTGAGACCTCGGCTGCGAAGGCCGCAGTAATCACGTAACCTGACCGGACACGCGTCCTTGCTCGTTCCCCCGCCGTTTCGGGACGAGGGACTGAGACGATTGAGGGGGGAGAACCGAGGGATGGCTTCGGTCGGCCAGCCGGCCGGAACCGCCTCTAAAACACCCCCTCGGCACCTCCCTGACCTCTTCCAGGGAGAGTGGATGGGGAAGGAAAGGCGCTGCGAGTCTGCATGAAGCCGAAGGATGAGAGACTTGAAACCCGTTGAAGCTCACTTACTATCCGTGCGAACGTTAATATTCCAGGAGCAGGCACGTACCCAGGGGTGCTTCGCTGAAACGTACGAAATATATTAAACCTGCACCCCCGAAATTTTTTCCCCATAATTTTGCTGTTCTGATTTCAGCAGAGAACTTTACCAGTAAGAAGAGATAAGCGAGGGCACTGTAAAAGAAAATACCAAGCACTGAAAGTTAAGGGAAGAGATTTGTAACATGTCGACACCGAATGGGCAAGATTGATTTGTTTCAAGTTACGCAAGACTTATCCCCCCCCCGAAGCAAATTTCTACCTACGCGCCTGTCCAGGAGAAAACCATTATTGTGTGTGGGAGAAAGATGGAGAAAATATGATAGGAAGAAAAGAAATGAAATGAATACTTGGCGCAGAGAAGGAAAATAGTTTATTGGTCTTTCCAGTCGGTGAATTAAATTAAAAGAAGAAAGTGACTTCTGGATGATGCTATTAGAGGCGATAGGATATTGATGTCCACTTTAAGAAGGAAGAGTCTACGTGGACAAAGCATTGTCCTTAAGAAGAAGAAGGATTGAGAAACATTGGACAGTTGAAGACAATTATCGAGGGAAAAGTGAACGGGAAGAATGGAAAAATATGAGATTCATGGAGCTAGTTGCAAAGGAAGTAAAAGAGAAAAATTACGTTGATATGAAGAGGTTGGCCGATAGAAGAATCGAGTGGAGGGCTGCATCAAACCGATCCGAATATTGTTGACCGATGGTAACGATACTGATTCACAGGTGGTTGAGTACCCAAATTAAATGGGTACCTGAAGACTACATTAGTACCCGAATGAATAATAAAGTAAATACTTTAGCACTCGGCGATATTTTAATACCTGCTTGGATAGGGAAAACTGAAATAATACTCAGTCTACTTCCCGAGTACCTCAAAAAATACCTGAATGCCTGAATGAATACCGCTGTTTCTATTCAACCGCAAGCGGACGCCGACTCTCACACGGTTAACACAACCATCTCAGTTCCTTGAGTCAGCGGAATCCTGAAGGAACTATTAAAATCTCAAGGTTTTATGAATGCACCCTGGTAGTCACCTGAGTATTCTGGTCCTCATATTTAGATGTATGTATTCTACTAGGTATTTTAATACCCAACAAGGCGCTCAAGTAGTGGCCTATGCACACCCAATCATTCGGTTACTTACATACTTATTGAGGCCTCCATTTATGCATCCGGGTATTTGACTATCCGCAGGGCACCGAAACATATATTTCCAGTAGTATAATGCATATGAATCATACTTTAATATATATAAATGATTAAATATGGCACTATCCCAGTATAAGAATGAACGAACAGACGAAAGGCATACGAAAGGAGAAGTAAAAAATGTCAATCATGTTCACTGGAGAAAACAAAGCCAAGTGAAATCCAAACATGATAGATATGTAAATATGTACGATATCTACGCATAGGTATTTCCCTCCCGTTGGCCTACACAATCAACTAATGAAATAGTAACTAAAGTATGCTATTCTGAGAGAAAAATACTGCTAATAATACTTCACAACAATTCTAACAAGAACTATTTTCAATAATACTCTTGCATTAATTAACAGCAAAAATTCAGCTAAAATCATGCACAGAGAGAATTCATACACAAATTTCCAGTTTCCGGCGTACGAGCAAAAAATATTATGGAAATAAAGCTTGAATTATTGAAAACATACGTGGGTTTCCTTAAAAAATCCATCATAAATACCCATACGATACCCTCGTATACTACCCATGAAGTACATCAATTACTATTTCTAATTGTATTCATTCACACGCCGATTAAATTGAAGGTGTCATTCGGTGGCGGTTTTCAGGGGCCTTTCGACTATTATCTCCCTTTGCCCTGCACTTTCCAAAATTACAGAATTTGCAGCCTGTATAAGGTGGTGAGTACCCTGAGCAACCCTTCACATTATAAATACATGAGCAAGGACCGAGTTATTGACGATTTGGTCACATCGCTAACTATGTGTATCTGGTTCACAGATAGAAATTCTTACAGCTAAAGTCGCTTGAGGTCATAAATCTCAAACATAACGAGATACACGAATTTCTCTAACTGAAAAACGGCACGCTCATTTCATCACACAATACATTCAGTTAATTCTAATGATTAACTTTTCTGTCACTCAAGCGATACACTACTGCAACTTTCTTCAAAAATAAACCTTTGCAGTACAAAAATTTATAAATTAACCCAAATAATATGCTTCAACGAGGATCATGTAAACAATACTAACATGATGATAATACTTTGATGAAAGAGGCAAGAATGAGAAACATTCGGTCAAGATACTCAGGTTCACATATTAACATTCTCCCACGGTTACTTAGGCAGTAGGAAAAAAAAGAGAAATCCAACTGATGTATTCTTAGGGAAATTCTTGGGGACTCTCAAAGGAAGTGAACATTTCACGTCACGTCTATCATGTCAATCCTGCAGAGAATCATCAGAGGAAAAATCAAATCCTCGACCTTTTAGGAAGGAAAAGGTAATGTACCAATAAAATTCCGTAATATAAGATTATAAACGTGAGTCATTTAATATCGGTCACCTATTACTAATAATTCCAAGCGTGAAATCAACCTTTCACCTGAGAAAAAAAGAGAAAAGATACGGAGGAAATATTTCCATTTCCCTCAAGATAAGATAATGGGAAATTATCAAGAGGAGTCATTTCACACCCCCTATTTGCATGGGGATGAATCAGCAGGTATTAATTTTCTTTTTTTATTCAGGAATGGAAAAGATCCATAGAAATTCCCTCAACATACTCGATGGCAGGATCTCCACAGATAAAAATAATTCACCTCGACAAGGACTTGAACCCGAAATCCCTTGATTTACGGTTTTTTATGGGGATTTACTTGAGGTACTCTGCCAATTGAGTTGCCATGTCGTATTTGAGTCCCGGATCAAGGTGGATTTTTTTCACTTTGGAAATTCATCTATTCATTGGACCTCACCGATATTTCTGTCATCGTTATCAGCGCAGTCAAAAATCCAAAGATTGATTTGACGCAGCTTTCCACTCGATTCCCTTTTCCACTATTCTCTTCGAATTAACATAATTCTTCTCTTTCACTCCTTTCACAACCGGTTCCATATATCTCATGCGAGGTTCTCCAGTACCATCCTCTTCATTCACTAGTTCCTCATGATTGATTTAATCGGGTCATCACATCTCAATATATGGCCTATTAAGTAAATGGACTTTTTTCACTTTTCAACTGACTTCCCCTTTTTCCTATTCTTCTTAGGTCGTCTTCGTTAGTCACTAAGTCGATTCATTTCTTCTTCATCATTCTCCTACCGCACTACATTCCAATGTTTCCAGCCTTGACGTATCTGTTGTGCATATGACATATATGCTGCATAATCGTCCACGACTGCATTAAA
Source organism: Platycnemis pennipes (assembly GCA_933228895.1). Taxonomy (NCBI): domain Eukaryota; kingdom Metazoa; phylum Arthropoda; class Insecta; order Odonata; family Platycnemididae; genus Platycnemis; species Platycnemis pennipes. The sequence continues at coordinate 115,979,640 of OW121854.1, read as the reverse complement.
GATAAATACTTAAAATATAAGTTCGAATCGAGTGCTTTCCGACTTCCAAGCATCCATTTCCGGCCGTCGGTGGATTCTTTTGGTAGAATGCCCTGGGATATTCTACTGGCGATTCCCTTCTTGCTTCGTACAACACTGGTTCCTAGGTTACTATATTATTTCGTCTCTTTCAGCTTTTGTTTTCCTAGTATAACTTTGGCCTACAACTTGTCTGTCCTATGTCATAATTACCTTAGTTTTCTTTTTATTGAATGTTTCTGTGAAAAAAACAATCTCAACTTTTCTACTCACATCTATACAGTGAAATGAATTGATTCCACGCAATTACCCTCTCATTTATTATGCTAACCGGATGATAATATTCAATTTCATACCACGTTTTATAGAATTCAAAGGAAATGGGAAAATTAACAAGAGAAAAAGTCCCAGACGGGTCTATCTACCATGAGGAAGAATACTCTTTAATTGATTACAAAGTGAAATATTTCGCTCCCTGAGCAATTCTTAATTTTACAAATTAATTTAAGAATTTACCATATAACCAAATACTTGGAGTCTCAAGAAAATAGGGAGTGATGCACTGCCTCTCAAGAAATCCCGTTCAACTCTAAATTACCAAAAAATATAATATTCTAAGGTTATTCATTTTTGCCTTTCGTTATGGTAAAATTTTGTTTCCATTGAATGTTTCCATTTGGTTAAATATGAGAGGTTCGATTTGTTTCTTATCGTGATTGAAAGTAGTTTTAATATCAAATGTTCCTACTCTTTGTGTTCGGTTCCAGTTTCGAAATAAGTATTTCGAATATTGCATGCAAATGATAGTCATTCAACTGATTAACTAAGGTTATTAATGCACTTAACTTAGCAAAAAATTAAATTCCAACAGCATACTGATTGTGCTGAAACTCAAGTTCCAATAAATTAAGCTAAAATAAAGAAATTAACATTTTGTGAATGCGTACTAAAATGGCTGCAGGAAATTTTCATTCAACTCTGGAATCCAACCGCACGCCTAAGGCTTTCTAGTAAGGATACTGTTTGAAACACTTCACTCACCTCTAGCATAAGCCTCAATTTTAGCTACATTATAGTGACACACGCTATTCTGTTACTAAACGCATTACATCGCAATTTCATCATAAATCTTTATTCTAATTCAGGCTAAATTAGTCAGTGCTCACAAAAAAATAAATTAAAAAAGATTAATGAATTTGGAAGCAATTGATTCGAGAGATAAACTACTGGATCTTCAAACTTGTCGAGGTATTCTACCCTCCTCCACTTCCAGTATATTAATCCGTGGTTCCGAACACGAAAGTGGATGGATTTAAAAGATGAGTCGGCTTGATGTGTCGGTTCACTAGTGGTGTAGGTATCTATATAAATCATATATTTGCTTACCAAATGCATATTAAAAGATATTTAATGGTTGCATCCATATCTTCCTGGAAAAGGAAGCAGGTGAGGACGTGGAGATGGCGACGAAAAGTTTGACGCAGCGAGTTTACGCGAAGAGCGCCGTTAATAATAAGTGCCCATAAATTTTCGCCAGCTGCAACTTTACGACACGCTCTTGCACAATGTCCTTTATTGAGGTGAGCAACGGACGACAAAGGTAGTTGCATGCTCTCATAAATCTGGAGGAACACTCCAGGTAAAAGAGACGCATGGAAATTGGAAGAGCCTTCGGAAACTGGAAGAGAGGAAGCTGAAGGATAGCGGAAATCCCATCATCATACTCTCGTAAAACATGCTTATTTTTTTAGAACTAAACTTTTTCCACGCAACAATTTCCTCTGATACTAAATTCTAAAAATCACGATTTTACGATTGAAGTAACCCTTACTAGTGCCAATACAGCACCATCAATGCCTCTCTTGCGTAAAATGGCAATCAATCCTTACACGGAACACACGTCACAAATTGGAATATTATCTAAGATCTTTTGGACTTCACAGATATAGCTCCCTAACTACGTAATCCCAGTAGGCTAAGGAGCCATTGGGCCTCATAAAATATACATTCTGTGGAGAGATTCCAGCAACTGTCCCTCGCATGCATTTTGATAATAATTCTCCATTCCTTAAGAGCTGTACAAATTCCCAATACACCTAAAATGTAATTCTTAACTTGGTAAAATATGCCCTACCTACAGTTCATTACATTTAAACTTCCAAGAAAAATAAATTTTTGGCATTTATTTTCCTTAAGGTACCAGCGACCAATATAAACTAAGGCATATTTTTGATTAAGCTAAAGGTACTCAATAATTCCTGTAAAATACAATGTTTTATCATAAAAACATAACCAAAAAAATGGAAAGGTCCTCGTGAGCCTTCCGGTAAGAAAAAAAGTACAACCAATGTCACTATAACTATTGCCTAGATGATATGTTATGAAGTACTCTTTCAATCAATTACCAGAAATGAAACATATGGATTTGGGCTACGATGTTGCAAATTAAAGCTCAATTATGACCTGAAGCCTGTTAGAAAATGCTTAGCGAGAGTTAGGTTACTGGTAGTGTCAACACACAAGTGGAAAACAATAGCTAATTGAAAGTTCCCGGTAATTAAGATGAGAATCAAAATTGTATAGAATAACATAACTACGAGGAGGTATAACCATGAAGCATAACCTAACTAACATGGAAGTTAGGCTCCAATATAACATGGGAATGAAACAAATAACAATGGGAAAGGAACAATCTAACAATAATGACCTAACGAAGCTGGAAATGACGCCTCCATAAATTAAGGATAACCTGGAAGAGGAGTTTGAATATATTTACATAGGCTTAAGATTCAGCACAGATAAATAAATATGCTTGACACAAACGTAAAAGCAATGACGTTGTTTTCCTGTTTATGGGATGAAATTTGGCAAATAGAAAGCTACCTGATATTAAAGTAAAACAAACGGGCATATAACAACGTTCACTGAAATCATCGCCTTAATGCATAGTAAAAATCAATCAATGCATCCACTCAGTCTCAGTTTGCAGATCCGAATGGGAGTCACTATTCGTCGGAAATATTTTACCAGAGGAGTAAACGAATTAAATGCTTTGAACTTGCCGCGATAAACCTTAAGCCGCTGACATGAACAATATTTTATCATCTAACCGGATCCTGAGGAAAAATCGGATCAGAAACCGAGGGAACCTGGTTCGGCTCCGGCGTAAGGTGTATATTTTATTCATGTAAATATTTGCTATTTCACTTTAGAGAGTTCCATTGCGTCTTTGATTAAAATTAAAAAAAGAAACAAGCTGGTTCGCTGTGACTAATTCAAAAGAAAAATGCAAGGCATAAAGGAAAAGAAATGAATGAACGGAAACACGAGTGAGAGAACACATGAGTGAGATAAAAATTTATCTGGATGAAAATCCTGCAAAAGATGATACAGCGCCATAGAACAGACCTTTAATACTTTACGATCTCATGAGTAAAATCGTTCCCAGAAGGTTGTAAATAGGAAGAATTGAAGAGGAAGACCAAGGATGCAGATATGGTGAGCAGGTAATGATATATTTAAGAGAATGATTATGATTGTACAAAGAGGCAAGCCCATAGAATAAAGAATGCAATGGAGATCTGCGTGAAACCAGTGTTAGGGATGACGACTATTGATGATGATGGTGATGAAACTCGTGTCATTCCTTCGACCAAGAGAAAGAAACTTGCTGACTTAAAAACTGAAACCTGCACCTGTTTGATTAGCGCAAATCTTGTACGGCACCCACCCGATTGGTGGATTGGAAAGGGATGTGCACTATGCCATTCAAACCCCCCCTCATCGCCCCAACCACTCCAGACAAACACCGTTCTTTCCTCCTACGCAGTACCACCTCTTTCCTCTCCCTCCACCCCCTCCCTTCACACCCTTCCATCGCCCCTCGGCAAACCTGCGGCACCTCGCGACACCTGCTATGGCGCGCGTGGCCTCACAGCCCGATCGTGTATGTGCACGCAGATGCAAATGTGTGTTACTGTGTTACTTGCGGGTCACGGGGAAGCTTTCACCTCCCCTCTACCCCCGCAGAGGGGGGTGACGGACCGACACCCACGGCTCTCCAAGCGCGAGGCCTTTTCCCATAAGGAGAGGGACAAGCACGGAGAGGGTGCTCGCGATGGCTGGCTGCTCGCTTCCGAAAGGAATGCGCGGACGAGTCGACCTTGGTCCAAGGACTCGCATATTGAGTGCGCGGCGCGGCGGAGAACACTCAAAGCGGGTAAACAAGAAAAGGAAAAAAATGTGGCAGTTGGTGACAAGAGCTAGAGGGAGACGATTGTCACGCACACACCTTCAGGAGACATTTCCCCGAGTCTATCCCTATCATGGTATTTCCCGCTCCTCAAATCATTAAATCAACTTCACATTAATTGCCATGGGCATTCTTATCCTTAGAGAGAAATGGTATATGGAATACGGAGTTTAAGAGTGGTGAAGGAGGTGAAGTAGACGACCTGTGGGTGTACTCGCATAAAACCAATCAAGAAATATAGAAAATCTAATGAATTAATTGACTAATCAGTTGATTTAATGTAGGATATTTCAAGCCTGCCGCGTGAACGGCGGTGAAATTCACATTAATTGCCATGAGAAAATTCACCTGGACCGGGAATCGAACCACGGACCTTTGGCTTTCCGGGCCACTGCGTAGACCACTACGTTACCTTAATTCTCATGGCAATTTTACCGAGGTTCAAGGTCCTACTAGATATTGAGCCCTCGCGGTCCATCAAGGATGGCAACGCAAGGGAGAAAGGGCTTCAAAGAAGCCACGACCAAAAATGAACCCCATCCAGCGCTAAAGCCGCGCTTGGAGGTAAATGTAGAATATTTCAAGCCTGCCGTGTGAACGGCGGTGAAATTCACATTAAATGCTATGAGAATATTCAAAAAAGGTCTCAAAATCTAGTACCTTAACCTCGGTAAAATTGCCATGAGAAATAAGGATCCTGGGTAGCGTAGTGGTCTGTGCAGTGACCCGGCAAGCCAAAGGTCCGTGGTTCGATTCCCGGTCCAGGTGAATTTTCTCATGGCAATTAATGTGAATTTCACCGCCGTTCACGCGGCAGGCTTGAAATATCCTACATTAAATCAACTGATTAGTCAATTAATTCATTAGATTTTCTATATTTCTTGATTGGTTTTTTGAGATGATACCCACAGGTCATCTACTACACCTCCTTCACCACTCTTAAACTCCCTATTGCATACACTATTTCTCTCTAAGGATAAGAATACCTATACTTCTTCTCATTCTACCAAAAATACCTGTTACCTTTCTCCCCATTCCTTCCTTAGCCCGTTTCCTCTCCGCCACATCTACCTCCAGTAACTAAGGCGTCCAATGGGGGCCTTAATCGGAACCGAAATCGCTCTTTTTGCATACGAAATCGTTAGATTTAAACAAATAATAAATGTTAGCGAAAAAATCAATCTTCTAACCATAGCCATTCTTTCATGAATCAAAATTTTAAATAAGTAAAAGGTGACTCCCACCGAACGAGCTGCGTTAAGGATTACTACGTCGTTCACCTCCCGTCCTTGACTGTGTTGAGGGAAATGGACGGGGAATCGGGGTAGGTCTGCTCGCAGAGATTCTGTCGCAACCACTTCCATTTGCAGTCTGCTGTGTGTCTCCCATTGTGATCGGGAGAAGGTGCTTCGCGGTCTCAGCTGTGATTGGACGAAGTGGATGACGTACAAGTCCTTTACACGCCCACTTTTCCGAAAGAGTTAAAAACATCAGTTTTTCACGCCTTATAACTCGAGAACTAATAGACGGATCGAAGAACGGAAAAATACGCGTCTTTTTATTTTAAAAACTCTATCAGATTCGGCAACAAAGCGTACGATAAACGACTCCATTACTTGTTCCATCTATTCTGGCCTACCTTCTCATAAATCCCTTCCAATAAACTTCCTGTCCTCCAAAATTACGCCAAAATATGTCTTCACTCCCGTCCATTATGCTCATTGCATTTTCGTCTCTAAAAATACACTAAAAGGGTACACTTCATTAATATGTCTTCATCATCAGTGTTTCACACAGTTCTTATCTAGAAACCATATAACGCCATAATAATTTCATCTCTCCTAAAGACTTATTCCATCTTCCTTCCTTGCCCATTCGATGCTTTCCTACGGCAATATTATTTGGTTTCATTATCCAAAGGCTTTCCTCGCTTTCCTCCGGCAACGTGCTAATCAGCTAAAATCATGACTAATTTCCTTTTAAGCCATTCAATTATTTTCAACCAAAAATGGAGTTTTGATACCCGTAGCAACATTTTATCAATGATTTTAAAGTCCAGCAAAATAAAAAAGGAGTTATCATAATTAAAAGGCACGCGTTCTGCAAGTGGAAACACCGCAATATGCTTATTTCCAGTCAACTTTCTTTCGTAAGAAAGCTATGACGTCTTACGCCAATACTTAGCTTGATAGGTCCGTTCTCTCTGAATAATGAGATCTACCGTTTAGAATCAGAGTAGTTCAGAACGCTACTCAGAAATAAATCTCTACGCACAGCAGCAAGCAATCTCTAAAGCTATTTTTAAAACTAGATATCACTTTACTCAATGAATGTGGTTACTATTTTGCTGTATGAGAACCGAACCAAGGGATAAATGAATTGAATCATGCTACTCCACTTAAGCCCAGCGAGCAGTGGCACTAAAAAGGAAAGAAAATAGATGTCGATGGAAATAGTGACACTTACATACTAACTTCCTTAGTGATACTTGCATACCAACAATATGGAAGTAATGACTCAACAAGCAAAGAAGTGGTCTGCACGTCGAGATAAGAGAATCAAAGATTAATTGAATTGGGGAATAAGTGTCTCAATTAATCTCAAATAGTCTTCATACAACTTAGCGTTGCTTGAAAGACGATGGTTTGTAGAACACAATATTTAAAAAATATTTATTTAAAATTGAAATGAACATTTAGGATGAGGCACATAACGCAAAATCCGGGACAATGAAATATGACAATACGATGCGGTAGTACCTATCGTATCAGCACTACGAATGACGAGCCTTCGTAACATTGACAAGATATTCCGATTCATTTAGCGCAACCTACGTCTATAAATTAGACCACCCAACGAGTAACGATCCGTATTGCCGACGAATTAAGTTAAGCTGAAATAGAAATTGTCAATACTTTGTTAGAGGAAAGGCAAATTGAAGTTGGCCACATATACTTACGATCACTCTCGTAAAAATCACGAGCAAAATTTTTACACTTTGGCAGAACAGGCATTGCATATTTACGTCAATTTGCATGAGCTATGAAGTCCTTAGTTCCCATCACCAAGGTCGCAGCAAAATATACTACATGCCGTAGCATAAAACTTTCCAGCCTATATCTTTTGCGGGTATTTATTTACTACAGGGAACACGTACTAGGTCCAATTACTCGATGAGCATGTTCATTTTCGTCTCTTGAGTTGCATTTTGAAGACAAGGAGGGTGCAGACGGCACGAGTACGCCAGTCAATTCGCTGCCCCTTCCACCATTTGCGCAGATTGAAGTATTGTCTTACGCAATCAGCTCCGCACTTTGGATTGGTGTTTCCTCGGAGCGAAAGCCTTTGTTCCCAAACCGGATTTTCGAATCGCCGGGATCACTGCAGGGAGAAAGAAAAAGTAACGCCGAGCGGAATCAGAAAGCGTGTGTACGAGGGGGGAATGAAATCTTATCAATCGACTTTGAAGCCGGCGATTGGAGGGACTTTGGATCTTTCGGTGCGACTGCGACGAGAGTCCTCACCACAGATGACCTAATGATATGCGCGAGCGGCCGCCGTATTTAATTATGCAGGCTCACATTCACGCCTCGCAGCTGTGGGACACGCGCTCTGGCGAGATCGCTTGGGATGCGAAACACACATTTAGGCCAGGCGGGGGTGATAAAAGGTTCTGTGACGCCGAGGGCATCATCCAAGCAACCGAAACAGGAGGTAACCAAATCCAGTCGCTGGGCATAGCCTTGGAGAGGATTTAGAAAGGAAATGCGAAAATGAGGGTGTGATTTATAATTTTGGAAGCAACGAAGAATAACAAGGTTAATAGCACTGAGTTAACCTGAAAGGTTCGTTAGTTTTTTACTGTCTTTGTCACCGATATCAACCTCCGGCTCCTAATTCGGCTGCGTTGTAATAAACTGTTACTTAAATTAAAACATTCAAAGGAAAATGCAAACATTCTAAGGAAAATGCAATTCTACAGAATAATGATAACACTGGGGAACAATGTTTTGCAAAATTACTGTTGAGTTTGATTTTTCAGCTGATTTAAAGTAAAATAGGCATGCTGATTTCAAAACTGTAGTTAGTTTTCTTCCTTCACGTCAAGTTTTTTCTCTACAGCTTATCTTAAAGTGACCTTACTCCGCTGGATCGAACGTGAATCATAGATTCGTTTTGTTATGATTGTTATGATTCGTTTTGTTACATGTGTGGCAGTTTCACCATTCCCAGTCAAAGGACAAACATCATCGCATTTGTCAGGCAGGCCTATTTTGCATATTTTAAAGTGAAAATTGGTAAATAATATAAACCTTGGGCTCCTCACAAGGTGTACAAGCAGTGTGTCAAGAGTTTGCGGATGTGGATGAAGGAAACACGTGATAAAATGCAATTTGGTATACCTATGATTTGGCGAGAGCCCAGAGAACATTCAAGTGACTGATACTTTTGTATAGTGAAAACTTTACTTCAGGTTACGACAAGAAAAACATATGTAAAATAGAGTATCCTAGTTTACCATAAGCTATACGCCCAGTGTTTCATTCAGATGAAATCCTACTGCCAGTTTTCAAAGAATTACCCTCTTTTGAAGAACAGGAAATCGAGTATGGTGAAGATCGAAGTGACACCGACGATGAAGGTTTAAAGTTTGAAAATGTCTCCGTTCGTAATGGTCAGCATGAATTGAATGATTTGGCACGAGATTTGGGACTATCCAAAAAAACCTTCAGAACTCCTAGTGTCCAGACAGCGAGAAAAATTTGCTTGAAAAAGGAGCTAAGGTATCCTACTTTCAGTTAAGATATACTGTATTTCTGTAATACTTTCGAAGGGACGGTGAATTTGTGTATTGCGATAGCGTACTTGGTTTAATGGAGGAGAATTTCAGCCTATGACGTAGCCGAATGGCGACCGTTCATAGATAGCTCAAAACGGATCTTGAAATGTGTCCTACTCCACAATGGACATTTATTTGGTGCAGTCCCAATAGGCCATTCAGTTCATTTGCGTGAAGAGTATGAAGACATAAAGAGAGCCATTGATTTGTTGCAATATTGCATGCACAAATGGGTCATCTGTGTTGACCTTAAAATGAACTGCTTCCTTCTTGAGCAGCAATGTGAATATACCAAATATCCCTGTTTTTTGTGTGTGTGTGGGACACCAGAGCTCACGAGAAGCATTGGGCGCAGTATAGGTGGCCGCCAAGATCTGACTTAAAACCTGGTAATCCTAATATTCTACATCAGCCACTAGTAGATAGGAAGACTATTGTATTTCCACCCTGCGTATAAAACTGGGTCTCATGAAACAATTTGTTAAATCGTTGCCAACTGAAGGAGAGAGTTTTAATTATCTCATTTCAGCATTTCCTCACCTGTCTTTTGAAAAAATAAAGGCTGGTGTGTTTGACAGTCTACAGATTCGGCAGCTCATTAAAGATAAAAATGTCACCGTAACAATGACAGAACTCCAAAAGAATGCTTGGTTGGCAATCAAAAACCTTGCCGATGGCTTTCTTGAAAATACTCGAGCATAGAATTACAACTAAATCGTCCAGAAATTCTTGAAAAGCATCAAATTGCTTGGTTGCAACATTAGCATCAAGATTTATTTTCTACATTGCCATCTTGCTGACTTTCCAGAAAATCTTGGTGCAGTTAGTGATGAGCAGGGAGAGCGATTCCACCAAGATTTGATAATCATAGAGGCAACGTATCAGGGTAGATGGGATGTAAATATGATGGCTGACAATACTTGGAGCATCATTCGAGATTCTCCACAGATTGAATACCACGAAAAACTATAAGCGAAAATTTTACTTTAACATGCATTTTGTCGTTTGGCGAAAGAATTTTACTACTTTTAAATGTCTTTTACTACATTTGAAATATTAAAGGAAAGATTATGCAATTTTCCACAAGTAAACAATTTTTATTCCGACTAGTTTCGGTGTACTACACCATTTTCAAGACTTGAAGTCCACATCTCGCCTGAATCAGGTTTGTTTATTGTCTTTTACTACTATTTTTTTGTCTATTTACTACTTTTTAATTTGTTTAAGTGACTATGCATAGACTTTGCATGAATAAAATTATTCTCTATGAACAATATATTTGACAATTTCTTCATTTTCCTTTGCATACACATTTTGTGTGACTTTTGGAATAAAGAGAGGGTATCCTGTAGCTTAAAAAGTTGGCGTGATAGACGAATACTGAAGTCATTTTTGGATTCAGAAGCCAAAAGTTAGTCAAAAACAGGTGTCAGATGTAAGTCAACAAATTTAGTGTTTCCCTGGGTAATCTAACTGGAGGTTACTGCAGTACACAATAGAAGGAAAGTTGTATCCTAAAGTACGCTGTAATTAAACGCACGTTCCCAAATACAAATAAACACCAAGTAAATAAAACGGGAATCATTCCTGTCGGTATTTAGAAAGGCATTAATAGACACATTCTGCTCATGGAGAATAACCAGCACCGTGTGTGGCCAGAAGATTATAACCTAACATCTCAATCGTAAACTCACTCAACTGATATCGCGGAAAATATTTTTAGAATACATATAATTGGGATTTGCAAGACAAATAATTATGGACAATACAAAATGCAGTTCCTTATAGTTATAAACTATTTAATAAAGGTTATGCTTATGCACTCATGATACTGGTGCACAATTAATTGATATCCACCATAAAATAAGCATAGCAAAACATAAAAATCTATATTCATCTAAATTGGAGAGAGGAAAATGTTCCTCGTGATAGCAATGCAACTCAAAGACCCTAATTTTTAATTAATGAAAACATTTTTAGTGGATAAGCGAGGTCAGAAACATCCTAAATTTCATTTTTCGATTGTGAATATGATAATTACTTAGCCGTTTATAGAAGCGATTGAACTACAACAAATTCAGCAAAACGTTCGACATGAATTAATTCAATGGAGATGAGTTATTAAAAAGGAAATTTTTCGGTCGGTGTTACGATCTGAGCAGTAAACTGTTAATGTATAAATGATGCTCATTCAGATTACAGATACCTAATTTAACTTTTATCTTTAGCTCAGAAAGAAAAACACGAGCCAAATCCACAAAAATAAACTTTAATACGACCCGGGTTTCACTGTATTACAGCATCGTCAGGTAGCGTATATCAAAGATGCACCAACATATATATGAAAGAACCGAAAGAGGGGGGGAGGGAGGGCGGAAAGGGGAGGAGGGAGGGCGGAAAGGGGAGGAGGGAGGGAGGAAAGGGGAGGAGCGTGGGAGTGGACGGTTATTGGTTGTCAACAGAAGTGACCAGTGTGGGGAAAAAGGAGTGTGGGAGACGTGGGCAGGAGTGGGTAACAGGGGGTGAGGTGGTCGCAAATGAGTGGCAAATATTAAAAAAAAAAAGTCTCGAAAGGTTCCTTTGAAGACAATCCTTCTCAAGAAGTTTGTTGCAGCACCGGACCCCGTCCGTTGGGTGCTCCGTTGAGAGGTCGTAAATGTGGGAGGGGCAGACCCCTGGGTGATGGGACCCCCTTTACAAAGGGTGTGAAATGCGATGACTCCCTTCCTCGCTGTGGGTTGAGCGGTTCCGATGATGGAGGCCTCCGTTCGTTTGCCCCCTTGGTGAAGGAGACAGAATTTGTTTTATCTTTAGCTTGGCGGCCAGCAGGTTTTTCAATTTTTAATTACCAACAGCATATGTGAGATTCTTTACTCAAGCCAGCGATGTGTTACGATTGGTAATCAACTTAAAGAAAGTTATTGGATTTATTAAGCACTCTGCAAAAGGTTTGCATAAAGCGTTATTTTGGACGTGAATTTTTGATGTCGAATACACCATGAGATTTGACTCAGTCCCTTCGTATTTATATTTGAGGTACTGATTGCAGGTCACAATTTATGGCGCAAAATAACGTATCCCGCTCATAACTAACTCTATTACCAACTCAACCACTTGAATATGCAATCCATTGACAATGCTAAATTCATTCAAATGAAATTATTAAGGAGAGCAAATTTGCTGATGGTGCCATTAAAACTATGGAGTAATATAACCTATAGATGTAAGGTAATTAGTAGTGAGATTTCTTTAATGCGTAAGCTCCTATCATTATTATAATATTAAATACTCAGTTTCAATAAAATCCCTAAAGTATTTTGAACGTCATGCGAGGGAAAAACAATTTAACGCTTCACGAGTTTCATTAGCTGGGAAAATAAGTCAATTTTCAACCTGGCAATGCATCAATATTACGGCAGCTTCAATTACACTGAATAATATAAAACTCGTAGCATGATATATTACTTGCAGATAGTACTCTAATTCGAGGGCTAATGAAATACGCGGAATAATGAAATGGCAAAACTCTTATTTCCAGGTACTTGGTAGCCTCAAATGTTTTCTCTGTTGGCAATGACATCTCCCAAGCAAGGAATAAAGACTCCTCGACTCGATAAAGACCATAAGGGTGATGGAAGGGAGATATTATATCGGTAAATATATAGAGGTTGAGCAAAACTTTATACGACAACAAGAAATTCCTTACCCGTACTCTCTCCAAACAAAGATCTCGACCTTGAAGATAAAAAAAACATTCGAACAGAGGGTACACAGACACATCGGACGGCAGACGTAAACATTTCAACGAGGGCAAGTAATTGTCTGGCACAAAGTCTACGAAAAAGAGATACGTCGTGAAAACGTACGTTGCCCGAAGCGTCGGTAAGACCGTATTGATAACGAGCATCACACTTGGAGGTTACCGCCTTACGACCGAGGTAACAGTCCAAGGAACGGCTGGACGATGAGGCACGCACACACGTACTCGCTTAATTTCTCCAACGTACAACATAAAAATACCACTAATCACATAGTATATCATTTTCCACATTTTCATAATTTACAAGTATGTTTAAGGATGACAAATCAGGGATATACATTAACAATGCTGACATTTTAATGAGAGTACTCGAATTAAGACCCAGCTGTTTTCATTGTGATTTCTCAGCAGCTAACATCACGTTTAATTCATGACCAGTTGTTTAAAATAGCATATAAATAGCTAACTATTATCCCTGATAAAATTAAGCTATGTTATTATATTATAGTGCACATTATATGGCGAAGAGAAGCAGGATTGCAAGGCAACCAAGTAAATATATTCAAGATAAAAGTAGTTATATTTAAAGTAATACATTTCAAGGCCATGCAAAACTCATTTCAAGCTAAGAATTAATAGACAATGAAAATCGAAGAGCAAAAATATCGGCACCATCCATGTTCAGCGATAATTATTCAAGATACGATATGTGAGGAGTGGTAAATATGAAATCGATGGTTGGCGAGTTCACCCTGAGGATGGCCTGAGAAGGTCGAAACCGGTCGGTTAATAAATATTTGTGGAATATAACCAAGTTTTTTCTATTTATCGTGGTAAATATACCTATCCACTCACGAACTGACTCAATACGTGGAAATGAAAGGGGAAGACCAATCGGTCACGAAGGAATGTTGTAGGTCTGAGCTCGCGGATTTGAACCCCGTCTCGCGTATGTGCTACGTGTTTGTCTCACGCTTGATCTTGAGTTAGATGAAGTGACATGATTAAATTAAAGGAACTCATAATCCCATCACGAAACCCGAATAAAAACCCCAAGGCTCTACAGTAAACTATACCGCAAAAATAAAAATGATCTGGAGTAGGAGAAAAATGTAACCGAAATAATAGAGGACACGATTTGCTAAAAGGAACCTCGGGGCAGAGCATTAAGCCTCCGAGCGCATCCACCACGAATGGTGGGTCGACCCCTAGATATAGAGATAAGCTGCTTATTATAGTGGGTGACAAGAAAAGTCATCTGAAAATCCTAAAATGAACACAGGATGACTTAATCGGTCATATCCCCCAGCCAGGCACCCATTCTTAGGCTTGCAGGGTATCATGCAGATGTAAAATATCTCGAGGGATGATGGCATGATGAGGACAATTGTCGAGGGGGAAGCGAATGGGAAGAATGGCAAAGGAGAGCCTCACAAGAGCAAGTAAGCAAGAAAGAGCAAGGCTGTGAAAGAGAAATGAAGAGGCTAGCTGATTAGGAGGATCGGGTGCACAGCTGCACCAATCCAAGAGTAAACTGACAGATGATGATGATGATAACGACTACGCCCAATAGGTAGGGACATGACATTTTCGCGAAACGTTTTTTGCGACAGGATTCACGAAATAAGCGACAAACAGGGTTTAATCGCGAAATTAACCGTGTCTTCTTTGAAACGCGATTTTTTTTAACGAAATTTGAGATATTTTGCAAATGCCGAATTTTTGTAGAATGAAATATTTTCTTTAGTGATGGCCGGATCGGATATTTCATTTTTCTCAGTTCCGGATTCGGATCCAAAGACACGGAGTAAAATCGGATCCGGATCGTAGATTTTAAATTGTCGCGGCTTAGCGATCGAAGTGCCCCGTGAATGGAATATAGGTGCGGTAGATATTGACAAGAAGAGGATATGTACCTAAGGTCACGTAAGTAGATGAAAACGTTCCCGTGCAACTAGAAGCAAAATAAAGATATATGACTTTTTTCCCCCACTACCCCGGTATCGCGGGGGAAAAAAAAACTTAGGATGTCATGCGGGTAGCCTACATTCGCCGGGATCAGGCGTACAACGAGAGCTATAGTAGTGTACTGTGCGAAGTTCGATCCCAATCGCAGTACCACTCATTAATTAAGGATGGTCAAGTCGGATCTCAAGATCCACATGTCTTTCATTTCATTCGCTGCAGAAATCATATCCAGGGACAGTAGAAATTCAGATCCGGATCGGAGATTTTAATATCTCGCGGCCTCGTGATCGATGCACTCCGCGAATGGAATGTACGTATGGTAGATACCAACAAGGAGAGGTTAAGTAACTCGGGTTACGAAATGAGAAGATTTTTTCCGTGCCACAAACGAGGAAAACAAAATAAAATATACTCGTATTGACATTTTTCTCCATTGGCCCGGTTGTGCGAGAAAAAAATTAAGCCGAATGTCATGCGGGTCGCCTACATTCGCCATATTTCCCGTGAACCAATGAGAGCGTAGTTGTTAAAAATGAGGGCTAATGTACTGCCAGTCGCGAGTTCGATCCTTAACACTACCTAAGAATACAGCCGTGCTGTATTCCTAGAGTAATGCTAGTAGGTAGTTAAAAAAAGTAGATTATCAGAAATTTCATGCCAAATCATAAGTATAAAAAATAATTAAATTTGGCGAAAGGAAATGAATGGAAAAAATTTATATTACAGAATTAAATCGTGGAATCATTACATTAACTTTACAGTTTATTTTTGGGTGACGCATTTGTAAATCTAGTTGAAGCGATAGAAGTACAAAAAAGTCAGTATCCACACACAAAGGTTGGAAATGAAGGATGATAAAGTTTTTTATTCAATGGTTGAAAGAAAAATTTTAAACAGCGTAAGAATCGAACTTCATTACCTGAAGTCCACTACTCCACTCTGTTATTGTTATTACCATTATCTCATTAATTTGCCTTTAACTTAATTTTGCCTACTGTGTTTTTTATGTTGCGTAGGGTAGCCATAACTTCTGCATTGGATCTCAAATGTATGTACTATTAACTGTTTGTTCACATTGGTATGAAGTCTTTATTAATAATATTTAAAATAAACCTTTCTTTTAGACTCCTTTTTCTCAACATTAAACACAGCTTTTACCTTTTTAAAACGATTTTATTTACCGTACTTTTATTTTTAAACACCGCTTTTGATGATTTTTATTCACCATTTTTCAGTGTCCCTACCAATAGGTAATGCTGGATTGTTTGCATGTCTGTAAGGCAGTCGAAATTTCAATCACAAAAACTTAATTGCTTTAGACATTTCCTTCCATGTTTCGCACAAAAGAACACACGAGTTAGATTAATTCCTTCATTCCCGTATTATGATAGCTTAAACTAGGAAACCTTATTGCATGTGACACAGCAATGCTTCATTGATAAATTTCTTACGATTAGCAATAAAATCGCTGATGTAGTAAATAACCATGGGATTGCTTACGGGCAGGTATGCGTGCATGATATGAAGTTACTCCCTGCCGCCTTCAATGTCCTTGCAAGGCTCTTCGGTATACGTATTACAGAGGTAGGTTAGATGGAGAGATGAAATTTAAGCGTTGGCGCATTACAGTCTCGTTCCAGGACAAAACTGATGTGCACTAAAGCACATAAGGCCATGATAATGCAAAAAAGAATTGGACAAGTTATATTAAACATCTGCAAATTGCATACGGAATGTATGGCTCCATTTGTACCATGCAGATATGCAATGCAACCTTTATATGAAAAATTACTAGTATCAAAGTACACGTTCTGCCCCGAGCAAAAACTTAGGAATCAGACGCCACTTACAAGAGCATAATCACATGATAGCGTTCAAAACTGCATTTTATGCAAAAAAAATAGCTAAAACTAATTAGTTTACGCACAATCAGCTAAAATTAATCTGAAAAGCATACATATTGAGATGGTTATTCAGGGGAGGCGGCCGACTGCGCCATTTAGGACAGGTGGGTAATTGGGTAATGGTAGGAGTTTTGAGGGAACGGAGGAAGGGCGGAGAGAAACCCGGCGTCGGCATTAGCCTACTCTTTACGAAAGGCGCCAAGGGGACCACGGCTTAACGTCCCATCCGACGGACGGAGTACTGAACTTGAAATGCCCTCCACTAGGCACTCAACTGGGGACCGGTTTTCCACTGAAAAATCCGCCACTCCCGGAATCGAACCCGGACCCTGAGGATGGGAGGCCAGTACTCCAGCCACCACACCAACTCGGTCCCCCAACATGTTGACGAAGGGATAAGTGTGCCAGAGACAAAATCACGTTCAAGTTGACCGAATGCGCAGATGGATGAAATGAGATCAGCGGAAGAGAATTAAAGACTGCAAGACGGAATAAAGTGTCATGGCTCATAACAGAGAGCATGGGAATTTAATTGAACACAGCTTGTGAGAAAAGGATGCAAAACGACGTACAAAGTCTCACCAGGGAGAGAAAACGAGAGTTGCGTAAGAGCGCATTAAGAAGGACGCGAAAGCCGGGAGCTAACAATGAGTGCGATCATTATCGCTGAATTGAGAAGAATGCATGGCTGGCGTGAATCCATCACCGGATCTTAAGTCTTGTGAGCGGAGTATCTGTCAAAAAAGAGGTGCAGGGGATACGAAACTAGGAAAGAGAGAAGAATAGAAATTAAAACTTATCACAGATTAGTCAAGCTCAAAAAAAAACAATGGCCTTCGTATACCCTCATTGGAAGCCGGAGATTGTAAATAGCTTTGCATGAAAATCGGAAAATAAATTAGACAGAAAGCCGTATTTCAGCATTCCGGAACAAACGGAGGGGAGAGGTCTATAGGTCCAGGGGTGTGGGGGAGGGGATCACTCGTCGTAAATTAGAAAGCATGGTTCACGCATTTGTATTATTCCCGCGTCCCAGCGGATTAGTATCCATCGCTTCTCTCTAATCCGGAGAGGGTCTTCCTCCCCACTTTAAAAGCCTCCCTCGGCTTTAATCTGCTGTTAAGCTCCCACCAGTCGACGCCTGGCTCACTTCCGTCAATGACTTGGACATGTAAAAGAGCGTTTCACTCTATCGCAAAGAAATGTTTGGGATAGGAAAGCAATAATATTAACTTTCAGTCAGGAAAAATATTAGTTGAGTGAAAACAAGCCCGAGGGTAGATATCTATGTAATGTATAAAAGCTTGTTGAGTCGCCTCATTTCCTATGGTCAAACATTCTTCCCTGCCATCTTCACGAAATATACACAGCATTCCGAGCGCTAAGCCAAATAAGAAGGAGAGAAAGAAAGAGTACGAATTGCCTAAAGGCCGCTTTACACAATACAATTTTTTGTACAATTTCTTGTACAAACGCTTGTATAAACTGGCGAAATTGTATGTTTGTCTGAATGGAATTGGAACAGGCTCTATTTCCCGTTCAGTCATTCAGACAATCGCACAAGCGTTCGTACAATTTGCCGCTTTACACGGTACAATTCCTCATACAAGATTTTGTACAAGAAATTGTACAAAAAATTGTATCGTGTAAAGCGGCCTTAAAAAGACTCTTGAGAAGAAGAAAGCATTGAAGAAAAGGTATAATTGTAAAAGGGGTCAGATCTAAATTAGGTGTCTGGAGTGGGCAGAGATGATGGTGGTTAAGAGAGAGGGGGAGAAGAATCGATGAATAGAAAGGTTTTACAGCCACGTCAGAAGGACACGCAGATTGACGCCAACCACTGATATGGAACGTACTCAAATGTACACTTGGAGCGAGTTCATCGCGGAGGGGTTGTAATTAGGGAGATGTTGAGTTGAGATCTTCAGATGTTGAGACACATTGTTTCCTGTGTTCACCGACACGAAACGACGGGCTTGTGTAACGCAAAAAAATAAATGATCAAGCTGCAGTTCGGTTTCGGACGACATTTTCAAGTATAAATCAGAAGTATATTTGAAGAAATCGAGTTAATGAGGCAAAATCAACAGGATCACCATCATTACAAGTCATCAATCCTAACACCATTGTAACACAGCTCTCCACCCGTCTCTTTTTTCGGGCAACCTCTTCATATACAATTCTCATATCTTAAACACTGAACCATTGCTCCGCATAGATACCATACGAAGCCTAAATTTGCAATTCTTCCCAATCACTTTTCCCTCGACGATTTTCTTCAGCAGACCATCGTGTCTCAAAATATGCTCTATTAGATTCTCACGTCATTGGGAAAAGTTTTGATCGAATCCGACAAGATATCAACATATAATTCATCAAGAGGATAAAATCCAAGACTACATTAGACATTACCTTATTGCGACGAAATCATCATTAGGTTTCACGACGCATAAATGTACACTGAAATGTTTTCGAGCAAATAACCACGGTTTTGCGATGCGGACAAAAATACTGTCCAATCAAAGAGCGATGACGCTGTATCTACAAGTTTTGTATTGTTGCTAATTTTCCATCCTACTTAGAGACAGACTGCTTTAATATTTAAATTATAGGGATGCAGCCGTTGGCATTTTGAAGCGGAAGTAGACAAACCAAGCTGTCGCTCCATCGAAGATCTTTATTTCGCGTGCGCTCGCCTTGTCGTAATTTTTAACATTTAGCACGAATCGGAAACGAGATATTCGTACCCTTTAACCTTGCATTTCTAATAACTGACGCTAGGGTGACAACAGCGAGAATATCCCTTCTTGGTAGATGCATCATCAATAAAAGACAGTAGCAAGGCGAAAAAGGGATCCATGATCCACTATGATATCACTAAGGTCATAATAGACAGATGAGGTAATGAGGTAGTATTCAAGTGGAACAGAAAAAGCGAGGACAGAAACCTGGCGTGTCATTAACCTACTCTTAATCGAAGACACCAAGTGATTTCACTGTTTTCTTCAATTTGACGCATGAAAAATTGACCCTGGCCCTGTGTTCTGGATGGCTATCAAATAGCGATAGGAATTCAACTGAAGCCTCAATGCCAATACCAAGATATTACTGGGCCTTCAAGAGAAGTGGAAGCCAATGCCGTAGATACTATACCAACGTCACCCCGCACTTGGACTCTGGATATACCCATCTCAACACTCCCTTCAAATAAACCCATATACGCTACTCCTCCTTGCCTCATCCAGCCAGTTCTCATGACCCGAGTTGCGCCGATCGACGAAACAAATCGATTGATTGCTGAGGGAATGAATGCAAACGAAAGGGAGTTGGGGAAGTAATAACTACATCGATTGGGGAAAATGGGACATCACAACCACACACTTACTCCAGGAGTAAGACAATGGCGCATACTACGCAGTCGCGTTGCGAGGAAAGAATTCGATTTCAAACAATGGTTCGCTTCCCGTCGGCGACCGCAGTTAGCCACCGGTCGAGGACAATCGCTGCGGTCACCTCACATCGCTACTCCACAGATCGCTTTAAATTGGCGCCGAGAGTCGGGAGGGTAGGGAGGACGAAACGACAGAAGGGCAATGCACTGCTCAAGACGCAATCGAAAGGGAAGAGATCAAAGGATCGGACTAGAGGCGAGGAGGGGAGAAGCAATTGGAAATGAAATGGAACTCTGAAGGGCAACTTGGCGACGATCCGTGAAAGGGACGCTCCCCCACCCAGGGACGAACAAGGTTATGGCACTATTAGTTTGCGGGCAGAAGTTCATTAATCTGAATTTGAACTGGATGTCAACCAGGCATAGGAAAAAGGCGTAAATGTAAATTTTTCCCGTGTAAATTCAGAGTATTCAGCTCAAAAAATGTACTCCCGGGCACAACACGCGCTAGTTTGGTTCAAGTTACTTTAAAGGAAAGAGATGACGCCCTCAGGTGGAAAAATTGCAAAAAAAAAGAAATTTCATAAGCCCCAATAATTCGTTATATTTTCCCTAACATGTGGCAAATGAGAAAACTATGATAGGATAATAAAGCTTAGCTTTAGCCTGTCAGCGACATACGCATCAATTTTAAAGCAGTACTACTGGCTTTAACTTGCTAATCGGAGAGATTACCACCCTCCGATTTGAAAGTGGATTCTCTTTAAACAGATAAAATAACGTCTTCTGATGAGAATAATGAAACAAAATACTTTCATAAATAAACGCCGAATTTAGAACCGACCACGGCTAATCCAAAGATGTATTATTATTGTTTGGATTAAAAGACAGATATTGAATCGAAAATCAAGCAAGATGAATTTCTTAAAATTCAAATGGATCTGGATAAGATATGGAAAGGAACAAAATTTGATTACTTCAAGGTGAAATTTGGCACTTTGCTTGATTCAAGATTTCACTAAATATACACACTCAAGACGCAAGTTAAATAATATGGTTAATTCTTCAGAGTTACTAAGTTCTTTATACACAAGAGTTCGTACATACGCAACAAGATATGACTTTCTATTTGACATCAGTTTCCATGCACGTAATTATATCTATTATTCTCCACTTGAACAATTAATTCTTGATGAAAATTTGTGTCATGACTCGCACCTTTTTTTCAAATTGAACATATATTATGAATACGAATGAACATGTTTCTACGATTATTAGAAATTACTAATCTATTTTATTTCTCAATTCAGTACTTTTATTAGTATTTTATCATTGTTTTGATGTTTTGCTATTTTGATACAATGTGAATTGGGATGCTCGAGTTCTATCATCACCGTTTGTAAACATTTTCATAACTAAATTCCATGTTATTGTCATGTACTATTTTAAATAATTTTTCTAATAATAATTTCAAGTACTTTGTACTTGAAATTATTATTGTATTGTATTTATTATTCAACAAGCCTGTTGAATAATAAATATGTGTATAATAAATACGAAATAAGACAACTGGAATTCACCAAAAAAAGGGCTGTGAAGAGAAATATGCAACAATCGTGCAGCAATGCACATATCTACTGAAAGTTCTTGCTGTAAATGCAGCTAACAATTGCTCGGTAAAATGGCCGATTTGGCGAAATGAGAATAATATAGCGCGTTCATTCAGCACTATTATTAGAGAATGGGACACACTTTCGGGCATAAATTAACTGAATGAATCCGAGAATCGACTGACGTCATACGATGGCGTCGTAAATTGTCGAGCGCGACACTTTAACCGTTCCTGGAGGAGAGCAGTTAACATTGAACCGACACAATGGGGCGAAATTTAGGTCAGGTCGAAAAAGGAGCTCTTTCTTGAAATAATGGCAGCGCGAAGAAAAAGCTAGAGGGGGAGGGAAGGGCGAATAAAGCCCCTAAGGCCAATTGCCCGGTATGAAGACTTACCGGCCCTTCCAAAGATGAAATAAGTGTCTCTACTAGTAACACTCGAAGCATGGGCCACATTTTAATTATTTAGCCCATATTTCACACGAATATTTTTAGAAATCACACGAGAATATATTATGTAGCAACTAATTCATAAATGAAGGAAATTCTTCACGGGTTTTTCTTTACATCAGGAGTTGCTGTACCTTGGTTAAAAACCTGTAATAATTCACCCAAATTTTAGACCCAGAGAGCATAATAAATTTAGGATGCCAAGTTTTTCATGACATGTAGAAGTCGCAAGTAAATATAGATAGGACCTATGAAGTACACAAACTAGGCCAAGAATATACTTCAGTAAAAGTAAACATGAGTTGAAATCTGAACTTAGCAAAACAGACGTATTATGAAAATACTTAAAAATTTACCCAACTAACATTGGGATACCATTGAAAGAGAAATATATTCTTAGTGATTTCCAAAAGCAAACAGCTATCAGCAATAAGAAGAATGTGGCAAAAATAAAAAGACAGTAAGCGTAGCGGTTAGACTTTCCTACTTACGACTAACTTCAAGAGCGGCAACTTCAAAGTAGCATATACTCTACCTAGATTAAGGGTCAATTTAAAGTAAATAATATTTAAAATTACTTAGTGCATTCTATTTCTTTAAAAACGCTAGAGGTCAGAATTCTAGGCTATGATTCAACAATAAAATGAGACAAGATTCAATTTTTTTAAACAAAACCTCCTAATTAAATTTTTGAGCCGATAGTTTTAAAGAATTCAAGGTTACAAATTAATTTCGGGCCATGGGCCATTACATAGATCTTGAAAAGGAAAGAAAACTATTTTACAATAATGATGGGCTGAGAAATGCCCAGCTAATTTTAAACTCAGCGTTAAACGTTCAGGGCGAAAATACATTTAAATTACCCATTGTAAAGTAAGGGATTATTTCACATCACGCTTGAATGGGCAATGCTAGACAATACTTTGTATTCCGTAAAGACACGAACGCCAAGCAGGATAAAAATATTATGAAGGGCGTTGAAACTAATTCAGATATAAGAGGATTCGAAATGTATGCATTCTTTAACATTCATTTCAATGAACAGACTTAAAACACGATCTCGATGAGTGGAGTTCCAATGAATTTTCGAACACAGCCAAGATATAGCATTCAATCTCCCAGAATAAATTATATTAAATCTTCGCACGCTTAAAATGAGGGGGATCGGGTTGGTGTGGTGACTAGAGGTGTACTGGCCTCCCATCCCGGAGGACCGGGTTCGATTCTCGGCAGTGGCGGATTTTTCAGTGGAAACCGGTCCCCACTTGAGTGCCTAGTGGAGGGCATTTCAAGTTCAGTACTCCGTCCGTCGAATGAAACGTTAAGCCGTGGTCCCCTTGGCGCCTTTCGTTAAGAGTAGTCTAATGCCGACGCCGGGTTTCTCTCCACCCTTCCTCCGTTTCCTGAAAACTCCCACCATTAACCAATTACCCACCTAACCTGTATGGCGCAAATGACCTCAGCTGTCGGTCGCCTCCCCTAAAAAACCAACCAACCAAACTTAAAATGAGCCGATAACATTTTTCGGACATTTTTCTATGCATTGGGCGCATCAGCAGATGCAAACAACAATCCCATGCGTTACTCGAAGATTTTTTTCGCATTCCTAAGCTATGGAAATAAACTCAAAATACATTTATTTTTAAACACATCGAATCAAAAGCAGTAAATATTAGCTTACATATCTGTGAGTGATTATGGTGAGATTTCCCATAAATAGATGGTGCAGAGTTCAACGCGGCCGAATGAAGAGGGTTTACAGTTCAAAGATCCAATCGGAATTGAACCCAACGATAAATGGATGGAGGGATGAGAAAAAATGAAGAGATGGAAGGGGGCCTACTGGCTGTTGAATGGGAGAACGAAGATATAAGTCGCAATTTACAGAGGAACGAAAAAGGCACAGGTTGATGCACAACCTTGCAACAAAATTCACACAGAGAATTAATAGGGTAAATCTATGTTTTGCCTATGTTTTAGTGTAGCAAACGAAATAAACATAACAAAGAGTCTATAAAAATTCAAATGACAACCAACGAAGGGCAATAAAAAAAAAACAAATATGAAAATTAGAATGTAAATCTCCGATCTTTGAATGAAGATCTTTTATGCGTACATACTATTTAAAAAAACGACGCGTACTTAGCTTTGGAGAAGTAATGTGAAATGGAAGTGAAACTATCCAGCAATACTAATTATGCACCAACGGGAACGCAATCCTTGCTTAAGGTTTCGCAATGCTTTCATCGGATTGAGAACAATAGAGCTATATCGAGAGCATGAGCTTCCTAGCTAACCGACGAATATGAAGAAATTTCTGACATGGTGGAGCAATAGGATTGAGAGCGGTATATCACAAGTACACAAGTCTAAACGTGGGAGAAAGACAATTGAAGGACAGAGATTCTTTCATCAACAAACAGCACACCAAATTATAATTGAAGGGAGCAAACCGACTACACAAGGGAGAGCATTCCTCGATTCCACAATGTTCCCCAATTTATCACATGCGTCATAATAAACAAACGACGGAAAGGTTATCTAGAAAATAATGGATGCTTTATTACAGGGATTTTATGTACTACATTGAGACACCTCTCAAGGAAAACATGAACGACTACGAAGAAAACAGGGATAACCTCTTGCGAAGTTTGCTGAAATTATAACTGAAATTACTTCATTTCACACATATGTTCCTCTGCCGCAATGGTCATTAATGCAATGATTGCATCGCCACCAATCACCACTCTATTCTCCCATAGGGTCTCTTCACAATAACATCATCTTTTGCGTCATTCACAATCTTCTCCGTGAGCCTTATCCACGTCAATGTTTAGTATTGCTTGCCATTCATTTTCTCCGCAATGAATGTCACAAAGAAATTATTGCGTCAACAAAGGCTCCGGTATGTAGAAATTGTCAATGCTATCAAGAAATTGCTACCATTAAAAACACGATTTCGTAGAATACTAGAAATCACGAATTAAAAAAACTGCAGGAGTGAGTAATAATAATCCACATTATTCTATTGTTTCTTGCGCAAAACATATTTCAATCCTGCATACACTTTTTAATAACATTTAACATCCTAAATTTTCATCCACCTCCAACCACACCCATCAGGCTGCCTGTTCGACAACGTACCAGCTTGACACCGCTAAGGTCACTGGTTCGATTCCCGCCTTGATGTCGTCGTGTTTGACCTAGTAAGCCTAGGAGTAAGTTTGTTTGCATGGTGTAATATAACTTAAAAGTTGGATTGTTTTAAAATTTAATTCCTCCACTACTACAATTTAATACCGCATGAAAAACTGAACCGCAAGCTAACAAGAACAGCATAAGGCGAAAAGGAACGATGGTTTAACTGTTTTGTAGGAAGCCGAAATACCGGCGAGACCTGAAGCTTAAGCTCCACTCTTACATTGGCCTACAAGATGATCGAATTTTGGATAACACAAACCGGATAAAAATAACCAAATGATTAAATTTAAGCGCGCGAACTTACATTTCTTTTCCTTCCAAACAGCTAACGACTAAAAGCATGAGGTGACGATGGTCCAGCATACAGTGTCGTCAGCATCCAACCAGATTTCGCGGATGAGTATGTCGGTGGAATCGTACTGGACGTGACGGTGGTAGAACGAAGGGCAATGAAGCAGACAGACAGGGGGTGAAGACCTATTCCCACTCTTCGATTCGCCATCCAATCCGTCGCTCGACAATCGAGGAGAAATGCGACGGGACGGAATTAATTTATGCGAGAGGCCCTGGAGGCGGGCAGGGTATTCGAAAACCGAGCCGCAAGGGTGGTCAAGATGAAAAACAAGGATTACAAGGGACGTCACGCCCCTCTTGATTACGTTGTCGTCGACTACATGTCCGGCGTGTCATGACAGGCACACAATCCAGGAAATATGCACATATGTACATCGATCGTATTTGTATTCAATCGTATGTAAAATGCATGATACAATAATCATACACTAGCACCTTAAAAAAATTGAAGGCACGTATACATATATAGACTGAAAGAGACAAAACAAATAATCACCATGTTGAGTCATCACTATGAGAGTGTTAATTTTTAGTCGGGTATATATAATTTATGCTCAAGGAGATGAATAAATTGACGGGTGGATGACTTTAAATGTGTTCACTTCCAAAGAATCGAAATTAACTTTTGGTCCGAATATTACCAAAGAGTATTAATATTATACTGAGTGTGGGAAATTAATAAGTAGTGCTATGCGGTGAGAGTGTCCAGACAGAGATGTAATCTAATCACGCGACCACATTACGAAACGATTTTCACCATCACTCGTAAGAGAGGTTTGATGCAGCTCTCCACTCGATTCTTTCATCAGCTAACCTCTCCTTATCCACGTAACTCTTTCCTTGTATAAGCTATTGGATCCAAAAATCTTCATACTAGATCTTCTTCCACTTCCATTCTAACTATTAGCTTTTTCAATCACCAGAATATTACATCCATAGATCCGATAAAGATGTGCCATCTTTTCAGTTCATATTTCCTTCTCACATCCTTTTTGTCCACCTCAAATATGCATCTCCTCATTACTTAGCGGTCTACTGAGATTTGGTCTTCAACCTCCGTAATTCTATGCTCCGTAATTCTCTGCTTCGTCGAGATGATTCTTTCGAAAGGGAAACCATTAGAAATTCTCTCTCAGCCGACCAACTTCGTTGTCAAGGCTATCACATCACAATGAGCGAAGCAACCAATTCGAAAATGACAGATTCGCTAAAGCGAGTAAGAATAATTAGATCCCTGCTTAAGGCGGACGGTCAAAATACCCAAAAATGTGGTTTCCAGGCTGAAAGCGATTCTCTCAATATAAGGAACAAATAAATATGGCATTATGGTTTATTAACATAGGGGTTCATACACATATACCACGGAAATACTCGTATAGACCACGGAAAAACACAAATATAATATAATGTGATTAAATCATACACACTTCGTCAATGATTCAGTGGTGATTAACATTAAATGATTCCAATACCAAGCAGCCCTTACACAGTAATTTCGTGGGCTTAAATATACTATGAATGAATAAGGGATTATTTTGAAGGCATAGATCAAAGAAAAGAAAACTGACGAAAGTCAATCTCTCTTATTTCATTTACAGCCTACGCCATATATTTAAAAAACAATAATGAATATTAGTACAGCTGAACTTTATAATAGTTTTATTTTCACAGCAATATTTTCATGATATTTTCTAGTGACTAGCTGATTCTAGTGGTCTTCTCAACACGGAAAGTGAAATTAAGCATGGTTACCAAAGGAACTCCACCTGCGCCGGCTTCCTTCTTGATTATCCTGCGGAAACCGGAATGTTTCCTGGAGTTCAAATAGCAACTCATGCGTTCCTACACGAAGCGTTATTGTTGTAATTCAAGAAAAGCATTTATCTGAGTATTCTCCCATTTTTAATGGCATATTTTTACAGATCTATACTTTGATGATTCGTGAATGAATTCTAAAAAAACAGACTTCATTGGGCATCATCAAGGCATTTTACATTTATGCTATTTTAACGATTCATTTTATCGCTGGAACATGGCGTATTGATTAATAACGGAAGAGAATTACAGTAATCCGTGAACACAGAATCGATTTACTGATAGGATACCTACAAGTAAGGTTACTAAGATTCCCAAGTAAGAAGAGGAGGAAAAACATGACATTTCAGCACTTACGATTTGAGGCTCATTGAGGAATCCTATATGCAAGATAATGTTGATATTCATCTAGAAATGAATGAGAATTACAAAATCGCGCAGAAATAAGTATACGCCGAAAACAGAAAATTTATGATATTTATATATTTTCGTAAAATATGTGTATTATAATAAGATATGTACCTATTAGCTGACAGTTAGAATAAGGCAATATGGAAGCACAGAAAAACACTTCCTAAGAAGAATAATTTCACTAATTTATAATTTAGTTTTTTCATTTTCTATAATGGGTCTATTCAACGACAATTTTTTTTTAATTAAAATCCAACGAAATAGAAATATGTGAGGGAAGGTAGTTCCGATAAATGCCCTCATTTCCATGATAAGGGGAGCAGCTCAGCTCCCCTACCAGTGAAATATAGGCATCGTTGAACATCGACCACCCTCACTGCTTTCTCGTCCTTTAGCTACTTTGAGCCGATGACGTCGCTCCATTTTCCGAAATGATAACTGTAATTGCGAAGAGGACGCCATGGTTTGGAAGCGCCATGTGAAACGAGTTCGCCAGCGATACCTTTCCTCACGAATGGCTACAACCCGTGACGGCTTGAAAAACCGCTCAAAAGAGGGACTGCCTGAGTCATCAGATCACCCTCACACAAGCCGTTCACATGCACGCGAGTCCGTAACACGAATTCAGGTGAAGAGTCATGCCTTTTGCCTCATCGACTCAGATAATCCCTAAATCAGAGATTTTACAGTTTTCGTCGTGCATTTTCAGACCACGGATGACAGAGCTGGTCACACATCCCACTAGGGAGATAAAGTGTGCAAAGTATCAATCGCGCAATGGTTCCTAGATCGACAGATCAATTTGAGCAGTGAAATTACATGCCCGAGTCTTCCGGCCTCCGAGATTACATAGCAGCGGAAATTCTATGCTTAATCATAACACGAAAGCAATGCTGAATAGTGATTCAAACCCACGAGCCTTGGGGCTGCCATGCCAATTGATTACAGACAAAATAGCCGAAGTCACAATCTGAGTCACCTGTCCCAGAGAACAGGGATTTTAAACAACACCCCCATATGCGATGTTATAACCTCGCAAGATAATCTGTAAGTGTATGCATGATAAGATGTCACCGTTAGGATGGTTGGAAGTGAATGGTCTGAAAAAATGTAAGATTTATCGTAATTATAAAATTCACTGAATAGTCTATAATTTAAATTACTATGAAAAGTATTTTACCTATCCTCATGTCACATCGCCTTTTCCATATCCAGAGATTATCTTTCACACTGCTGCGCCTTCAACTCTGCTAAAAATCCGTATCCTTCCCTTCCGAGGCCCAGCATAACTGTTCTCACTATAAAAGTCTTGGCAATGAATACAACTAATCTTAATATGTATTATGCATATTGTACAATAATATGAATAAATATAATAATGATTACTATAATCTTAGTGCACAGGATTTAGCCCACTAATTATGATATAAGGAAACGTTTTTATTAAAAGAGGCTTTAAAAAGAGGATTCAACATGCAAAATGAATATAAAATTAACTAAATGAAATATTGAACACTGAACATCTGTTTAAAGTGCAGCCAACAAAATAGCTACATTTGAATGGGTATGAAACCTTCCCAGAAATTAAAGGAAATATTGTGTCAAAGAAGAAGACACGATGAATTTCGCCAGAATTCTTCATCGTGTGTCTTCTTGAGGTGAGATACATTAGGATTTACGGTAGATTTCCACACGTAACTTCCATTCCTGGCACTTTTGACCGTAGGATATTAAATTTATCGAATCCAGGAGATTTGATACTAGTTGTAACGAGCTCTACAGGAATGCAGTCTAATGACAAGGAAAATGCAATAATTGCCAAGCCTCCACATCTTAATAGTAGATAGTTTGCAGAGAGGCATCAGAAACATATTCTGTGACAAGTGCTAAAATCCATGTCAAGAAGGACATGCAAAATATTTCGATTTAAGATTTTACACGAAATATCTTCTTTGTCACTCCCTCAATGACAACATTGTTCATTTCTGCAGTATTTTAGCTAACTTCACCCCACCAGTTCTGGAAAATAACTAGAATTACATAAATTCAAATACAAGACAGCGATATTAGTCGACTGCTTCTCCCTAGGCATTCCCCACATGTGAAACAGCCAAACCCATTCCTTTGCACGAAATCACATTTCCCCCAGATTTGTAGGAAAATTGGAGAAAAAGACGACCTTAAGCTACTGAAATTTCACACAATGCATCCCGACGTGTAACGTGATAAAAGCAAAATAACTGTTTATTGTGAGATATCCATCCCATAGGGAATGAACTGTCACTGGCATTCCATAACAACCAACAGCTGGTCCGCTAAGTTTCAAGGTTCAAGAGCATAACCGAGATAACGAAGCTATCGCTGGAGTGGCTTCAAATCTGTTCAAAGCAAAAGACAGGCGCTTAGATAAACTATCATGAATTTTTATTGTCCAGCTCGAACATGCATTCAGCCGAGTCAAACATGTGTTACTGAACCTTTGAGCGTGTAGGTACTTCAGCTATAGGCTTAACAGCAGATGCTTTGCTAAGGGAAGTTTTGGATGGTATATAGCATCATTCCGGAAGAAAAAATACGTTTTGCATCTAATTCGCAATACAAATACAGCTCATAGATTTCTAGTTTTTGCAATACGCAAGCTCAATATTCAATCAACCATCTCAAATGGGCTTTCGATACCTAAATTCCATCTAAAATATCAATAATTTGGCATTTGAAGGAAGGTAAATAAAAGGGAAAAAATAACGTAAGAAGATTATTCATGGCTGGATATTCTTCTATTAATGCTGCTCGGAAAAACTAAAGTAAAAATTGCGTCCGATACAAATGCAACTGAGATGGAATAAAATGCGTGAAAAGTATTTAAATGCTGCATTATAAAACACATAAGATATGAACTTGTAGAGCAATATCGATTATATATTGATGGCGGGGAAGGATGTAAAAGAGAAGAATTACGCAATATTAAGAGGTTGGCTGATAGAAGAATCGAGTGAAAAGCTGGGTCAAACCTTTCCTAGGATTGTTGAACGATGATCAAGGAGAGATTATTAAGTACCTGCGGGGGTAAAAAAAGCAACTGTTAAAACTGTTAAATATAATTTACCAGCGATTCAATCCCATGAATTTTAGGTTCCATAATTTTTTTTGGCATCAAAATGCCAAGGCGAAGGTCATGCCTTTTTCCTCTAAATATTATTCACGGATGAGCCAAAAACAAGTTAATTCACTCCAACTTGCACTTCGTAATATCGCTTTTTCTGGCATAATTTAACTTCATGAGGCATACACAGGCCTTAATGTAAGTATTAACTAGTATGAGTAATGATGACAACAAATTTAAATCAGAAAATATACCACATTGTTTCGTATTTCACAATTTTACGACAGGCTTTAAAGGAAAGAAAATGTACTGAGTTTCTCCTTCTCATATCCTGTCGAAGTTTAATAGAATCTCACCAGATGCCGTAAAAGTAAATACGATGTACTCAACAACCTGAATCAAGCTATTATTAAAATGTTTATAACTATTTCTTACTTTTTGGACAAAGGATTAGAATATTAAAAGAAAAGGGCATGCAGTGTAGCTAAGGAACAAATATTAAAAACAGAATATTGTCGCCATATATTCCTTCCGTTAAAATTCCTCGTCAATTTTTGTCATACGAAACAAACGACAATGTCGGGCAAAAATTAATAGAAAATATAACTTCTATCACCACTCTGTTAAAACAAACTACGGTGTGAGACGAAAAGTTACCGAAACGAAACCGATACTGATTCATTTTCTGTTCCCTCCAAGTGTAACAAGGAGCAAGGCATTCTGCGTCGTAGGAAGTATTCGGGTCGCCTCCAGCATGAAAACAAGCTTACACGTGGTTATGCAACGGGCACAACAAGCAAACAGCCGTCAACCTCAATACATGTCCACTTTCTTCGTTAAGAACCGCAACGCCGTCGACAATTTTTTACGCAACTGCGGTAAGAAAAAATCTGCCACAATATCAGCATTCATTAGCCTGGCCCGCCTGGCCATTAACTCATTGAAGTAGGATTTGATTTGAGGTGGAGAGGTAGGGAGGGAAATAGCATCACCGACCTTTGAATGATTCTAAGAAGATGCGAGAAAAATAATCGTAAAAATATAGTTCCATTCTCATAGGCTTCTGCAAAAGAAAAATAATTGA
This sequence comes from Platycnemis pennipes, assembly GCA_933228895.1. Taxonomy (NCBI): domain Eukaryota; kingdom Metazoa; phylum Arthropoda; class Insecta; order Odonata; family Platycnemididae; genus Platycnemis; species Platycnemis pennipes. The sequence continues at coordinate 115,947,478 of OW121854.1, read as the reverse complement.
GACCCAGTGCTTAGCCTTTAAAAGCTGAGGGTCCTCTAAAAAAGGCCTACGTGTCTGAGAGAAGAGTATGCATTCATAAACTACAAGGATAACCTTTCGTAAATGCTGTAATATTTATCTTAGTTCCTCTCAATATATTCACAGAAAGACTGAGTTACTAGATTACTCTGAGTATTAAGATTAGATTATTCAACATTACTTTGGAAAAAGAGGCATGGAGAATCCCTACCCGACCAATTTTGAGGCACGGGTCTATCTTAGCTCTCGATCTACTCGCCGGTATTTCGAGTGGAATCAGGGATGAATGGCATGGACAGTTGAGTCTCCTGGAGACAGGTGTCGTTGAAAATGTGGTTGGAAATCTAACTATTTGAATGAAAGTGCCGATTGAATATTACAGTTACATCTCGCTTGTTCGCGAATTAAAGAACATATTACGAGATAATATATGGATCGAAATAAGTTCTTATGATTTCGACTTCTTATACAGTCTGCATCACCAACACTGAGATATAGCTTCTCAAAAGTAACTGAATTAAAAATTAAGAATATTATAATCAGTGTCTGCCATTTTCCTACAGCGTCGTTGGCATATAATTACGTCCCCATTTGTTGCGCTACACAGAACTTCAACTAACCCCAAAATTTTAGCCACAAAATACACTTGACTATTCAGAAGCTGGAGGGCAAACACGAGTATGGTAATAAATAAGTAATCTAAATGGATCTGTGATGCTGCATTTGAATTATTGTATGATATTATGTTGGAAATAATGAACAGCATATTAAAATTATTAAAATACATAGAGGATTTTTTACCGTGATGGTAAAGACTGGAATGCAATCATCCCGGTCTTTTATGGAGACTTACAGAACACCTTGTAGATGTAGAAGTAAAACTACGTGAAAGAGAACCTAACTGGGTTGGTGGCCTAACTACCAGCTACCGATTCCTATAACTTAATGCAAATACCGGCAATGGCAAACGGATTACAATGATATCCTGGTCGCTATTCATTAGTGGTTGGAGAAAACTCGATAACTCGAGACGATACAGCTCTTGGTGCTCGTAGTGCCGAGTAGACTGATAGCAACGCCGGGTTTCTTTCAATTATTTCTTTGCACCTGTATATTTTTCGCGTACTTAAACACACGCCTACCCATATTTACGCAATTAACCTCGGATTTCGGTTGAATATTATTTATGTCTACATGTTAGAACAATTATAACATTTTTTACGTTTCTGTTTGGGACTAGGGACTTAATATTGGTTTATCGAAGTATTCAAGCATTTTTTTCGTGAAAAAAATACATGCGTCCATGCCTTCAATGAACAAGATGACTGCAATGACTAACTAGTGAAAGACAAACCAGTTTCTCGTAATGATCCTCTTTTAGGCTAAAGGCTTGCCACCTAACGAGGTTATAACAGGGATATTAATTACGCCGACGTAAAAATCCTAATTAGACCTCATTGCTCAAGAGACGGAAGACGAAATAACAGCCCGATTCCTTACTTCAGATCCACTAGCACAATGCCGTGAGTCCACTTCAGAGTGGGACATCAATCCGGGAGTGGGGAATTAAGTAAACCAACATGTTTACTCGTTAAAGTGAACGACCAGCATAAATTCAGCAATATTTCAGAGCAATGTAATCTGAGGGTTCACAATTAATCTCACTCAATTTGCTTCAAGAGCTCGCTGCCAGCAACCCCAGCTGTAAATTGGTGGCGGCACGTAAATGATGTCCGAGGTGTTTTGCCTCAGGCGACCAGCACTGTGCTGAATCCATGATAATATATCGCTTACTCCAAGAAAGGAACACCTATAGCCATTCACACTGGCCGAAAGCAAACTCGCTCTTCACGTTTTTCTTATCCTTGGAACAGAATAATCTCCTTGAACGAAACAGGAGACTCGTTAGCACTTATCTAGTGTTATAAATTTTTCACCAAGCGTAAGGAAACTATTGAATCTTTAGATCCTTCCGATAAATTGATTCAACTCGTACTAACCCACCAAGAGTTAGTCAGTAATAAATATGTATCTCTGGGTCAACGTCGCTAAGAAAACAAAGTTTCGGAGCCTATCGGGGCGATTCGTTTCAACTGAGTCTTCTGATTTACATTTTACCCACCTATTCACTACTGGCCCCGTTAAATTGAAAAAAATGGGAATTTTTATAAAAAGCTTGAAATTAAAAACCCGATTAAATTGTGCAAAATTGAAAAATCGTGCGAGAGAGAGAGACGAAAAATAGTAAACGAATATTAGAAGAAGGGGTGCTACCGGATAATGATCAAGATATTGTGGTTAAATAGGGTACTTAACAGAGAGATGTCATGGAGAAGAAGTACCATGTCTACGGAATACAATGAGCATAACACACAAGGCTCTTGGGTAGGCCACATATGTAAACATGAGGGGATATTAGATAACATACTGGAGAGCAGATCTGAGAGCACCAACGCGAGAGGCAGACCCAAGAAGAAATACATCAAACAGATTGCAGAGGATAAAGGCACCCATTTCTACCTAGAATTTATGAGAAGCGTAAGATGACGGCCCCGGTGGCGGCGGGGTAAATCAATCGCCTGTCAATAACAGGATCGCGGGTTCGAATCCCTCCCGGGGAGGATTTTTCCCTTCCTGGGACATGGATGTGCTGTTTGTTTAATTGTTGAGCGTTAATAGCCCTATGTAAAGACCGTCTGTGTTATTTTCGGGTTATTGATAAGTAAATAAATAAATAATAGATAGGGAAGAGCGAAGGAAATCAACTGCTGCAAAGCAATGTTCTGTGAATACAACATAAAAATGTATAGATTGCAGCCAAAATAATAAGCATATGGTGATGGTTGTAGTTCGATGAAGCACAATGACTTATTTGATGGAGGGCACGTGAATTTTAGTGGTTCCTACAACTTTTTAACAGAGGTACCATATCAAAGGCGATAGACGGATAAACGAAAGAATTTGACCACAGAAAAAATTTATAGGCAAGATTAAAGATTAATAAAGGTCAAAACGGCTAGTTAGGTGAGGATGTCTGATTGATCGGACTACGGCTCGATTACTATGTCCTACAACTCAAGATAGGTTTCCCAATTTCGTATCAATTTTTCTTCAACCCTACTGAATGATCATTTTCCTCTACATTTCTGATATCCTATCTCATTTTACGCGCTCGAAAAAGTTATTTCTTTTCTATCTTTTACTCAATTTTATTTTAATCACTATATCGGACTTCAACTACCTGTACCCCATTATTAATTGCTCCATCCACCTACTCTGCTTCCACATTCGTGCAGAAATTAAATCAAAAGCCAGAAATTTGAAAATGAACAGAAATCTTCAAGCAAGGGGCAAGCAAGCAAGGCAAACAAAAATGTTTGGATAGAAAAACTTTGATCACACTTTGGCCCAATTAGGGGTTTTTTAGGCGTTTCATGGCATGAAAACGGTCTTCGAAAAAGATATTTCGTTCCTAACGCCTATTTCTTATAATTAAATATAAGACGTGGGTGACAAAAGAGCAAATCGTTAGCAACGATAACAGCAACTCAAAGTATTTCATTGAGAAGATACCACAAGACCTCGCCTAGTTAAATTACAGAATTGGGTACAGTTTTGCAAGAAGCTATTGAGCCTAAATTTAAACGGAGACCCTTTGAAGAACTTGGGCAGCCCACAATACTCAGCGGGAAGGGCACTTTTTGGGTCGTTAAAAGCACCAAACATTTATTTGATTTAATAAATAGATTAAGAAAGAGAGAGTTTTATTGCGTCTAAAACATGGTGCACCGGTATTTCGACCTTTCCGCATCGCAGAACCAGATGAGGGAGCGTAGGCCGGGAAAAGAATAGTCTGGAGTGGGAAGCGGGCGGAGCGGCGCAGAGGATGAATGGGTGAGCGGGAGAGGCAAGGGGGTAATGAAGGGACACAGTACGGGCGTGGCCGAAGCGGTCGACCAGCGAGGGATGTTTGAGCGGTCCTCCAGGGGCGGAATGGGTGAAGGCAAAGGCTCCATTACGAAGGGGAGAAGAAGGAAGAGGGAAGGGGGGGCATGAAAATGCAAAGAAACATCGGGGCTACTGGTGACTGGACGTGGACTACGTGGACTGATTAGAATGGGGAATATGCAATACATTTGTTCTTCGAAGATTAATGATGTACTTGATGCGAAATTTTCTCACAAATTTAAATATATAAGCCAATTTTTTCTTCGCCCACCACAAAGATTATTAAATGATATTAAAATGTTCCTGGAAATTGACAAAAGCCACGTGACCTGAAACGCCTTCAGACGTCACTGCACGGTATAGGTTCCATTTTGCTACGAAGATAGGCATTTATTTTTAAAAGAAAACGAAGTGAATATATTGTTTGGAGGTTTTCAGCCGTTTCTCGGACGAAACGATGACTGAAAAAACACCTACTTAAAAAAGCACATGGGGATCGGGTTGGTGCGGTGGCTAGAGTACTGGTCTCCCATCCCGAGGGCCCGGGTTCGAGCCTAGTGGAGGGCTTTTCAAGTACAGTACTCCGTCCGTCGGATGGGACGTTAAGCCGTGGTCCCCTTGGCGCCTTTCGTTAAGAGTAGGCTAATGCCGACGCCGGGTTTCTCTCCACCCTTCCTCCGTTCCCTAAAAACTCCTACCATTACCCAGTTACCCACCTATCCTATATGGTGCAAATGACCTCAGCTGTCGGTCGCCTCCCCTAATTAACCAACTATTTATAAAAGCACATTCCGACAATTTCCTTTGGTTGCCTCCCTTATGGCGGCGTTCTTAAAAAACCAGTGATTACATAGACGTAGTAGAAATTCTTGGGCACTAAACAGGCATTATATAATTAATGGACGACTTGCTTGTTACCATCCATACTACGTATATAAAAAATCGAATACAATCGTTTATTTAATTAAACAAATGAGATAAATACATTCGCTATCGCCAAGTATTCATTTAACAACTTACCTCCACGCATAAACAGATAAACTACGGCCATAGTGATACCGTGCCGTGACGTCATGCGATGACGTCGTGTTTTTAAGCTGCCGAAAAGGTACAATTTTCAAAGAGTAATTTCTTTGTTACAAAACTTTATTCTTCAGCAAAAATTTTCGCCAAGCACATTTTAGCTGATAGACTTCACATTCAAAGAGTTATAAAAAATAATGCAAGTTTCCCATTGAGTCAATATACGACGCCCGAAGGCAGGAAGGATTGCCTCCCAGCATTTTTATACACCATTCTGGAGAGAATAACGCCAAAACCACTTCTCAGTATGCAAATACTAAGTATATTTCCAACAGTGGTGATTCCCTTCCTCCATTCTCCGCTACCATAAGAGGTTATCCCTTTCCTACCCACTTATCACTGCTACCACAACGATTTCCTTCTTAATTCTTCTAATCTTTGGTCAAGTGCCACGCCAATAGAAATCCTTTTCTACGTTTCGATATAAAGAAACTGGCAACAACCAGATGCGTGACGAACGGCCCAGTGACCACAAGTAACGTTCTTCTTCCAACAGGATGGATCGGGATTCAAATTCAAGTGTGACGTCATTGACCGACTAGTGCCACGCAATTTTGTGGTCCCTTTATCCGTCATAAACGTCTGTGGCAAAAAAAGGGGGAAGAAATGGTTTCTCTCTACCCGAACATTTGAATCACACGTATATCAAATCTATATCCACCATAAACACCAAAAAGTGAATTTAGCGAGGTAGGAGACCGAATTCATAAATAATTATTTATTAATTATAATTAGCATTATAGTGACTCACTGGATGCTAAATTTTGGAGAGAAATATACAGATTGAAGTATGGGTGGAAAATAACCAGCCACATTTTTTCCAGTACGCAACGAAATATCTACCAAGTTTACAATCCGGAATACTATACACCCTTCTCATTACATCGACTTCTAATAGAACTATATAAAACCTTCATTGAATATCAAAGCTTAAGTTCTGACATCACAAACAGCTACATTAAAAAACTATCTGATATTTACTTTCCTATCCACATCTGTCCTGCAGTGAATTCCTCTAAAATTTCCGCACTCCTAGAATTCTTTTTCCCACCCATTGGTGGTGATGGCTTAAAATAGAAGATGCTCGGAGGAAAGGGATTCTCGGATTCAGGAACTGTGAGGACGGGATGTTATTGCGTGGGGAATAGGCACCAAGCGAAAGTGATATAGGGTGAGAAAAAAAATAGTCTGATATTTCTCCTCGGTCCTCCAAGGCTGATAATCAGGAAAAATGGTTCCATTTCAGGAGGAAGTTAGACCCATTACATTAGGGGACATGGACAAGGGGGCAATGTACAGAGAAAAGAGGGGCGGCTTGGAAGAGGAGGAGCTGTGGAGTAAGATAAAGGGATCCACAGAGGAACGGGGGGAGGGGAGCAGGGAGAGTAGGCGGGGGTGGGGGACGATATTTTTTTGCAAAAAGCAGTCAGGAGGGAGTGCGTGTGGAAAGAGAGAGGAGGGGTGGAGAAAAGTAAGAGGGACAGCGCGCCCTTCCCTGTTAATGAACATTTCTTGCCCGCTCTGCGTTGGAGGAGAGACACATGAGGGAGGGAGGGAGAGGGTAAATGTTTATTTTAAAAAATTCCCACGTCTGCCTTTCCGGAGTGAAACGGTTGCAGTGGTAGTGGAAGGAACGGATTGCGCGGTGTGGGAGTGGGAAGTAAGCCGTTCAGTCTTTTCCCAGAGGGGATTCGGGAACTCTTGACGCCTATGCACTGATAAAATAAAAAAAAGGATTAGCTGAGATGCAAAATTTATTTCGTATTTTTAAACTCTACTAAGCGTGGGCTTCGGTGAAACTGAAGAAGATATAAATAGTCGGAAGCTAGTTTATTAAATCTAGTCTCCCGGGGAAAAAATGCATGGGAGCAGGTTAAGCACGTTACCATTAACCACACTTGGACTTTTTTCACTAGGAAATTTTTTGGATCGCGATCTAGGTTGGAGTTAATGCTGGATATATAGCATTATATATGCTGCCTATAGGATATATGCTGCCTTATAAAGTTCATAAGCTTTGACTCAAATCATACTTCAGTTACGGACTTCTATATGCTTTTTTTTGATAAATAAGAAGAGCAGAAATGAAAGAAAACGCATGCAACGCAAAGAGCTTTGATATTTTCTCTGAATAGCACTGGAGAGAGCAATCAAAAAAATGAAGGCGAAAGAACATTTAAAAAAAACAAACTCATTTATCAGAGGATACATACACCACTTTGAGGAAAATCTGCAGCACGCTCTTTTACGTTATTTCTGAGTCAATAACACTATGACGATGGTAGGTAATATAATATATTTTATATGGTTTTTATTATTATTTTGACCATATATCTCATATATGGTCAAAATAATAATACAAAATTTGTACTGCCCAATTAAATTATTTTACAGATCACAATGTCCGAAGGAACGCATATTAGCCATTTTTTTCGATAAAAAACAAATGCCCTCGACGATAAAAACTCCAGTTAGCTAATAGCTTGAACCATGAGTAACAAAATCATGTAAGTTCAACTAGAGCTAAGAAGCAAATTTAAGCCAAGTAAACAAAAAAAACGAGTAAACGAAGTAGCTTGACTAATGACAACCCATGGGTCTCCTTATGATCTTCAAAATATCAGGTGGTGCATTGGACCAAGATAAATATTAGTCGTTCCCAGACAGCTGTAAAAAATCCAAGCTAATCCAAGAACACACAGAAACGAATCCCTCTTGTTTTATGGTCACTCCAGTACGAGTGAAAATAGTAAACATAACGTCAGTTCCGTGGAATACGAAGTACGTCATGAGTTATCTCACCAGTAGCATTGATAATGAGGCCTCGAGATATGGAGACTAGAATAGTGATCATCACCCTTGGAAGCAAGTTGAAGCTATGTCTCCGTCATTACTTTTTCTTGCATAGAAGTGGGCTTCAATCGGAATATAGTGATACGTTAAACCCCCGCCCGACACATGAAGATTACGTTAGGCTGCATTTGTGATTGGCTAGCACTTCAGTCAGGCAAGTTGAAGGTACGTGGCTCGAATCCCAGTTGAGTCGAATCTTTCCCTATTGTGATTCGGCTTCATTCCATCCTCTCCACCACTTGTGTGTACGCTCTTTTATGTGTCCCTATTCATTCCTATTCCTATCCTACGTATATATGTATTCACCTCGAACGTATTTTAAAAGTAACAGATATATGTACGTCCATATAGTACCCTGCATGTCGTCGCAAAAGTGTGTGGAAGGGAGATAAACTGCATATGAACTGAAAACGTGGAGTTAGACTAAAGGAAAAATTTATAGAATGGGGTGACATTTGAAAACAGTGTTCATCCTAAATTTCGGCCTGGCATGTGGAGGAAAAACTCATCAGGTACCCATGTGAGCGTGTGAAATTAATATCAGGAGGAGAAGGGAGAAGATCCTTTCCCGGTTCCGCTCATCTTTTCACGGAAGATTCGGCATCCTGAAAATTAAGGTTTAGGATTCACCAAACAGGTTCAAAGGGGTCTTCCTGTTTTGAACCTGGAACCTCCTGTCACAGGACTAATTTTCTACCCAGCGGGCTACGATGCCTTCACATTCATTTAGGACTGAATTCTTATTTCCTGCACTCCTATCCATACTCGCATCACACGCTTCTCAAATTTACAAGAACTTTAAGAAAAAAAGGAAAAGAGGGCATAGAGAACATCAATAGCATCATGATGCTCGCGTGGTGAAAGCACCGAAAGAAAACAAGAGTCGGCCTCTTTCAGGCGACGGAAAAGAACAAAAAATGTTTCGGACGGAAGTCCAAGAAGACCATCAAATCCCCCCCGGAGACTCCTGCTTTCCGACTCCTTACGATCTTTCTTAAGCCACTATTCTTCGACCCGTCCCAGCATCTTTCTATTTTCAACGCACATGGGCCTCTTCGAAGGAATTCTGTATGTCTCAGCGACGGGAAGGACAGAAATTGAATTACAGATCTTAACATCATGTTTGCCAAGATTTCGTTGAAAGCTTTGTTTAAGCCTTAAAGTTCCACAATCCCCGGCTTTCTGAACATCTAAATCCGCGTAGTGAAATTGTGCGATCATTCACAGAAACATTCCCTTTACATCGCAAAATGTATACATGGCTACAGAAATAATTATTCACTTTCAAGAGACAAAGAAGAAAATGTAATGGAGATTTCATGGCGAATGATGAGTCAGGATTCTCCAATCCTCACTTATTGCCAGGCGTCCAATCCTTTTTTCGTCAAGCTAAATCATCGTCACCTGAAATGGCAAGTAAGAATTTCAAATTTTAAAATGAAAAAAAATGTATTTCTATATTACGTAAAGATAAATTTATAGATACAAAACCAAAATGAAAAAAGGGTCAAAATTCATTTCTATGAAACAGCCTGTGAGCCTTCACGCAAGTCCATTGGAAGCTCCGTAACTAGGGGCGCAATACTGTACGAACGATTAAAGAAGGTAAGCCCAAAATCAAAGGCATTCAGGCTAATTCATACGGATATTGCCCAAAACATTTAATAAGGCCTGTATCAGCTGTCATTCAATGTAGTGCAAGACCAGAGTGTCTACGAGATAAGACGTTTTAAGGGCTCAGACGAGTTATTATCATTTTCCGTGAGGAACAACCAAATAACACTCTTTTGAGTCAAAACCCTACAATGAAGAAGGATTTATGTATCGGAGACTACAATGAAGAAGGATTTATGTATCGGAGAATGTCGAATGACCAAGCCAAGGGTGAAGGTCCGCAATGAAAGTACCTCATCTTCGTTGAGAACCGCGACCAACACCAAATGATGGTATCATCTTCATTCGAAAAGAAATGGTCGATTGTATTCGTGGGCGTTTATTCGAATTGAAAATTATGCAAGAGAAGTCAAGGAGGCTCTGACTACCCACTTGAGACTAAGAAATCTTGCTTATTGCTTAGCTGAAAAGTGGAAGGGCACCGAAAATGACTCTTATCCATACATTGCATAATGCCGGTGATCTTGGTTTATCGCGCAAGCATCGTATTCACAGTGCTTTCAAGGTAATCCAATGTACACGTCGAATTGACGTTCGGTGAAATTATAATAGCCTTACGATAACATTGATGCCACTGAAATAACCTTAGAAAATGTAAACTATTCACGTATATTGCTGTAGCACCACTCACTGACGTAATATTACATGCTTGCAGTAGTAGCTCGTCACCTTAAAAACATAGTAACCGTACCTAGAAGAGCCATACTTAGAAGTCACGATGCAAATTGAAGGGAATCATACAAACAAGTCATTGTTTTGCCTCACACAATCTAATAAGTCACTCTGCTACTACTCCTCTGCTATTACCGGCATACTACTTTAATTAGTTATTAGTTTGTAATTTCAACCGTTAAACTTAAATACTAAAATATAAACTCTTCACAACATATCAAATACTATCTTAACAAAAAATACAGAGGATAAGTTCGCGGAACTTTAAGCTAATTGTCAACTGAATGAAATTTGGATATTGTGCATTCTCAGGAAATAAACTAGAAGTTTCCTCTCGTGCATATCATCGGAATTTCCGTAGAAATGGAAAAGTTGCATGGAGTTGTTTGGTCGTTTATGATGAACACCAATTTTCGCCAACGTTTCGCCTCTTTATTGCGGCTTCATTAGGGCTATTTAGTGCACAATGTAAGTTTTTACATTTTCATTAATATTTTTACAGAATTAGATCAGAACAAAAGAGAGGAAAAAAATATTTGCAGAGAAATCTTGTTACATACCTTTGGTGACAATTTTTTTTTATAAACAACAACAACAATATTACGCTTCTTGGTTACATAAATTCATCACAATTCATTGGAATTTCCTACAGTTTCTAATTCTTCCTTCATATTGACCATAAAAATAGACGTTGGCATCTTAGGAAAGTAAGGACTGTTTCCATACATACTCTAGCGAAAAGATTCATTTATATTAAAAAATACGCCGGCCGTGTCCTTGGTAGCACACTGTTTCGGTAGCGCACTGGCAACCCAAAGGTCGTGGGTTCGCATTCCGCTCGTGGATGACTGGACGGACTCATCCATGGCATGGATATTGTGTTGTCCAAGGATTGAGATCTTGCGTTAGACGACGAGATACTACAATAGCCGTTGGTGCACATTAAACTATAACCACTTGATACTACTAGTAGTAGGTAATTACTACCACTACCACGATTAGCATAAAAAATTTCGCAATAGCTCATACCATAAAACATCAAACTCTTGAATAACTAAAATAATATTTCAGCAGAGATATTTCCCATGATGTGAACATGAAATGCAAGAAAGTTAAGGATTCTATGAATATTGGTTAGAAATTTGCTCCTCCGTTGATAAAACAAAGACGGGATCATTAAACTGTAATCTAAAAAAGCTTCGCAATCGGACACCTTTACAGATCTTTTTAAGATTAAAAACATATCTGTTTCCTGTTCGCGTCGACAAACACTTGAAATCTATGACAATACATTCTAAATTCGGTGGGCAAGGCGTAACCAAAATCGGAAACCAAACCTTGGGAAATATTTTGAAAAGAGTGACGAAACTGTTATCAAAATAGACATTTTCAAACGGCCTTGAGCCCAAAAAAGGACATTCTGAATGAAAAGATAACATGAGAACCTCCTAAATGCACATAATCTGCGATTCTTGAGTTCAACGAACCTCAATCCTTAACACATAGTAGATTATCCCTTTCGTTTTCTACGTGGAGATTGAATACGGCTTCACACACTGGTAACTACTTCACTTAGTTTATCCTACTGAAATAATCAATGGTTAGCTTCCACACCTTCAGTACCACAATGAATTTCGCCACTATCAATTAAATTTCAACAGCGATAAAGCAGGTGTATATGCCGACGTCGAGCCACTGTGAAGAGGAAATAGAAGAAACGTGTGAGCAACTGGAAGAGGTCCTAGCCACAGTAAAAAGAAAGGAGACCTTAATAGTTATGGGAGACTGGAATTCAGTGGTTGGAGAGAGCCGAGAAGGAAGTAGCGTGGGTGAGTTTGGTTTGGGAAATAGAAATGCCACGGGAGAAAGGCTGGTAGAGTTCTGTAAAGAAAAGAACATGGTAATAGCAAACACCCACTTCGAGCAACATCGGCGAAGAAGATAATAAGAGACTCGAACGGAAAGATACTCATAGAACAGGAGGACATAGGGAAGGGATGGAAGCAATATATAGAAGAGCTCAATCAAGCACCCAAACCACTGGAAGCTGACTTAACGGAAGAAGAAATCAGGGAGAATGAAGATGAATGGAGGCCAGCGATATTGAGAAGCAAATTTGACAGAGCCTTGAAAGACCAAAGGAACAGCAAGGCACCAGGAGGGGACAAAATAAATGGAGAAATCATCAAGGCACTCGGGGTCAAAGCAAAATATACCCTCTTTGGAACAATCAAAGGTAGCTATGACAGTGGAGGACTACCAGAGAACTTCCAGAAGAGTGAAATGATCGCAATCCCGAAGAAGAGAAGGAGAGAAATGCGAAGAACAGAGAACAGTGCCTGGAGTCGAAAATACTTACTAGGATAATTAACAGAAGAATGGAAAGAAAGATCGAAGGGAATCTTTCGGAAAATCAATTCGGATTCAGGAAAAACCGAGGAGCTAGGGAGTATATCCTCAGCTTGATACATGTAAACAAGCCGTTGTATATGGCAATCGTGGACATGGAAAGGTCTTCGACAACGTCGAAAGAAACAAGATGTTCAAGAGACTGGAAGGAGTTGGAATGTGCTACAAGGATAGAAGAAAAATCTATAGCCTCTACAAGAACCAGGTCACCAGAATGCGAATAAAATACGGAAGGAAGATAGAAGCCAAAATAAATAAAGAAGTCAGACAAGGATGCAACCTCACCCCAGTGTCATTCAATATATACCTGGAGGAAGCAATAAGAGACGCAGAGGAAATTGGTATCAAGGCCATCAAGGTGAATAGCGAAGAAATAAACATGCTAAGGTTTGCTGATGACATCGCAGTTGTAGCCGAAAGTCGAGAGGACCTGCAAGCATCCCTGACCACAATGGACCAAATACTTCAAGAATATAATGTGAGCATCAACAAGAAGAACACTAAAATCCTAGTGTGCGGAAGAGAGAAGCTTAGGGCAAAATTACAATTCGAGGAATGAAATTCGAACCATTGGAGAACTTCAGCTACCTCGGCAGCACATTAACTTGGAATGGAAGAAGCTCGACGGACATCAAGCGAAGAATAGCACAAGCTAAGGAGGCGTTTATGAAGAATAGGCAATTAATATGCTCAAAGAACCTACGGCTGCAAACACGGAAAAACTTCATCAAAACATTCGTATGGAGCGTGGCACTCTATGGATCAGAGACATGGAACATCGCGATAACAGACCAACGAAGAATTGAAACCTTCGAAAAATGGTGCTGGAGTAATATGTTGAAGATTAAATGGACAGATAAAGTGAGGAACAAAGAGGTGTACAGAAGAGCACATGAAGAAAGGACAATGCGGAAAACCCTACGGCAAAGAAGAACCAGATGTATTGGACATACCTTGATGCACAATGAATTAGTTAGAAATATAATAGAAGGGAATAGTGAAGGGAAGGTCCCGCGAGGAAGACCAAGGAACAAGTAAATAGGGCAAATAAAGAAGGACGTGAAAGATAAAACATTCCAGGGCGTGAGGGAATTAACACTGAATAGGGCAGAATGGAGGGCTGCAGTAAACCAATCCTAAGGATTGAAATACTGATGATGATGATGATGAATTAAATTTCATTAATATACAGTAGATAGCACTGGTAATATGCCAAATAGCATCGAAGCAAATATTCTTTATGAGACTCGTGAAAATCGGGAACACTCAACCTGATATTACGATAAAAATTGAGATAAAAAAGGATCAGCGCGATACAATACGGGAAATTATCACTAAGTCTTTCACATACATCACGCATTACATTGAGATGTACTATCATTATTAGTAGGCAAATTTTATCCAGCAATTCGGAAATAGTCACGGCTGATAAACTACCGCAGCTAGTACCACACGCCTTTACGGTATGGTAACATGTATTTGTAGATTCCAAGCAGAACTTCAGCCACGATTAATATTCAATTAGTTAACAAAGCATGCCTCACAACATGGGATACAAAGAGACTTATGGGCACTTTAAAACGTAAAAAACCTAAATGAGCAACTGTATTATTTATTAATAAGTTGCCAAATTCATTACATCAATAATACAACAGAAAAATTGATTGCTAACTTACATACATTTATCAATCACGACTGTCTTCATAACAACACTGAGCTCTTTTGTACCTCCTCTGAGAATGTTCTTTCAATTCTGAGCTTTCAACAGGTTTTAACTTTTATCTCTACAAATAAATTTCTGCTATTTATTCGGTACATCAATATGACCTTCATCATTCTTGGATTTTCATGGTGACAATAACTTGAGGACAACATCGCCCAGGAGACAATCACTTTGAGCAGAAATCAATGACTTAGGTAACACACCCATAGCATTGAATTACAGCTACACAGCTACAATCCACAAAGGAGGTATGGGTTGTTCTTCTTTGTGATTGGAACGTGACTGAGTGGCTCATGACATAACCTCATTACGGTTCATTAAAAAAAACTCATAGACAATAGATAAGCTCCACCCTACCTGGAAACACTAAATATACGGATGCCTTTGCCAACCAAAACTTGCAAAACGGAAAAATATAAAAAAATGCCAAAACTTGCTAAGAATAGCCAGGAAGGAGAGCACCGAAACGCAATCGGCTTGGGGCACGGAGTATCGGGACATGTAGTCTAAATATTAACATTACATATCATTGCATAGTATTATTATCATTACTAAAAATATAATTCTAAAATCTGATACAATTAACCAACGCAAGGTCATATTGTCACGCAGGTCAGGGTCCTATTGGTAAATTTCAGCAATGTTTTATAAAAGCGCTGCCTATGTTTTCTCTGACAGATAGTCGAGAAAAAACGCACATAGAATTTATCTGGACCTATCTAAAAAGTCATACCCGGGGACGATTCTGGGATTATAACGAATTTTTGAAAGTAACAAATGCCCACTACTTCCATCAAAACATATGATGTACAGCCATAAAAATATCAACGAAAACATTTTTCATAGTAAAAATGTGATGGATAATGCAAGAGATAAGGAATATGACAAAGTGAATCTGACAATGAATGTGACGAGCTACAACAAACCGATCATTGGATTAATAAACAATGAAGTATGATGGTGAGTTTTTTATAATAATTACGATAATGATCAAATTTGATTAACTGGAACGAAAAAGATTGACGTAAAACACGAAAACCAAATGGTTACCAGTCTAGCATTACTCAATATCACTATCTTCTCAAGATGAAACGTACGAATACAAGGAATTGAAATGCCAATATTCATTGCTCCTTATAAAAATAATTTTAACTACAATACTTATATTCTTTGAGAAACCTTTTTCTCCTCAATGACTGAAAATGTACGACGGAGGAGATACACATCAAATAAAATAATATTTGCGCGACGAGCCGGCCAAGGTAAGCGGGCTCTCATAACGTGCTGCTCTCTATCACGAAGCAACGGAACTAGGAGGACGCTAGCGCCAACTGGTATTGCGCTTCACGCGAAGTAAAATCGTATTCGAAAGCAAAAAGCGGGCGCCTTCAGTACACGCGAGGCATTGTACACAAAGCTTAGAATGCTATTCAAAACTTTATGAAATGTTATTGGAGACCATGAAAGTTTTATTTGAGTATAGCGGTGTAAAATATTGTCAAACTAGCAAGGCTCAACACGTTCAACTAAATTTTATAGTCGTTTGAAGGTGAAGTTTGACTCGTCAAAAAAAAATTAATGAAACAGAATAATTTAAACTAAATGCTATTAAGATGAAGAGTAACTAGCAACAGGCAAAGCAAAAAGAAAATAGTCAGTAGAATACCTCAGACAGAGGGAATTCAACTAAAAGAAGAATCTACCATCAAATTGAAATATGTGCTAGTTAGGAATTGAAGAAAACACTTCACTAGGACATACATTACATCTGAAGCAAGTTTCTTTAGACCAGGGAGGCATGAGGACAGCCGCAGAGAGGTCAAGGCTAGAATAATTTGAATTGTGGTACTGTATGAGAATGATGAAGATAAAATAGACCGAGTGATTAACAAGGAAGCCCTAATTAGAGCGAGAAAAACATAGTTCTGTCCTGAAAAAATTAAGAAAAAGTCCTAAAAAAGTGTTAAGAAAAAGATCGGACCAATTCATCAGCCATATCCTGAGATACGATGGTTTGATTATGAGTTTCATAGAGGTGAACGTTAATGAGAAGAATGAAATGATTAAGGACGATCTCGTATGTGATATACGCAGCAAGTATTGTACGATGTAAAAAAAAATTACACAAGGATGAAGAGGCTCGACGAATCGAGTGGACAGCCGCGTCAAATTGATCATTAGATAGACAACTATTGATTATGAATGTACTTGATTGTATAATTATCTGAGAGATATCCTAACATTATATGGAATTTAAAATCTGATTCTACAATGATAGATACATATGAATTAAATTGTAGTTTACGATTGCCAAGAAGATCTGAGTATCCAAAAATCTAAACCCTAACGCAAGAAACCTAAGTAGTATAAGAATGCTAGGTACACTTGTCCTGCAGCTGGAAGTGTGTTGACCTTTAGTTAAACGGTGATGTATTTCCCACGCATGTCGCTTAGCAGGAGCTTTGGTGACGACCCCCCACACCTAATAAATTCCAACCCACGCGGAGAAATCTTTAAGTTGCTTTCAAGAAACCGGGGTTTGCTTACAGGCGCCCAAATTTTGGGAAAAGGTGGACGCCACAATCCCCGTTTGGAAACTTCCACGGTATCCTGGAGGCTATGAGGGAATTCTCAGAGGAGCAATTTGATTTTTTAATTAAGGAGAATTCCGCCCGGATATTCTTGGCGGAATTAGACCGCTAGCTGATGAAGGGACTTAGCGCCGCCTGGTTGCTAAGGAACGGGATGGGGTCCCTGCGCAAATGAATATTGCATGGGCGAATTAACGTGCAGAACACACGGGCGTGGGCACACAAGAGTCTTGCGGAGGTTTTATTTAAACACGCTTACGAGAGGACAAAATACGGCGGAGAGGAATAAATTACTGCGGAAGGGGGATTGAAGACGATTACGACGGGCAAAGGTGTAGTGAGAGTGGAATAGGGGTTCCAGTTCATTTGATACAGGGGAGAAACTTTCGTGGGGGTCCACCGACGCAAGTTTAATTGGAAAAAAGTTATCGTGTCGAAATTCCCGCGGGGGAAAAACCCTGGGATCAAATCCATGACTAACCAGAGCGAGAAAATTGGAGCAGGCTCACCGGGAGAGATTTTCATACTCTTCCAAAGAATATAATAAAGGGGTGCCAAAAATGCCGAGAAAGATAAAAATATAAAAGTTTCGCACGATGGTCACCTAATGCTTCATCAAAATGAGCAAAGTTTGAAATTTTTGAGACGCCTGGTTTTTTTTCATCGTAGTAAAATCCGGCATCTTTGCGCTCAAACTATTTGTGCTATGTAGCAGCTATCTAAGTTATATTTTAATAAAGAAATAAATATAACATTCAGCCAGCATCCTGTTCTGGAAGGTCAGCCTATCTCTAGATATTCTTTATTATTAATTCATCGACCTCTACATAAACATCCTTATCATTCCTTATTATACACCAAATGAAAGATGGAAAATAACCATGAAAATTTTGCTCCATAATCCTAACCACACATTCATTCAAGGTAGGTATTCACCAGAATTGTGAGCGGAAAAAAGGAGAACAGAGTTTAAATTGAATTGAATAAGGCGATACTTTGTGAAAAATTGACATAGTTTAAGAGAAACTTAACTTTGTATTTTTTCACACTTTCATTTGAGACACCCTACCGTTTCGATACTCCCGTGTCATTGTCGAGATTTCTCTTGACAATGACACGGGAGTGTCGAAACCGGTAGGGTGTCTCAAATAAAAGTGTGAAAAAATACAAAGTTAAATTTCTCTTACACTATGAGAACAGAGTTTCTGGTTGGATATCAACTTAAGTTAAAAAAACAAGGACACCCGCCAATAATACGGAGCCTTAAGAAACTTCGAAAAAATTGCGTTAAAAAGCATGCTGTCATGCTTTTTAACACAATTTGTATATTTGGGATGTGTATATTTGAGAAATCTTTTGATATAATCTAAGGAAATATATAGTTTAAATATAATTGACAAGGGTTGCACAATGACAGAAGATATATCTACAGTTTATATGGAAACAGGAGGCTTTAATTAACATCTGAACCCAGAGTTGAAGATGCAAAAATAAAGAAATCAGTGAAATATGCAAGAGCAGTTGTACTCTTAAATTACTCCACCAAGAATTGAAAATAAAGTGCTCCTCCTCTTAAGATTATACCGCACCGCCTAATCTGCTTTTATCCTAAGGCAAACTTAGCATCCTTAACTAAGGTGGGATCCAAACTCGAAATAATTGGTCGCTCAAGCCTACGTTTCACGACCGTAGCCGGCTTATTATGATTAGAAGGGAAATTAAATTCCAAATCTGTACAGTGGAAAGAAAATAGGAAAAAACAGCAAAAAAACCATCGCCTCTATGCATAGCAATAAGCACCATTCAATAATGCCTCGTTCACTCTTCATGAAACCATCATTTTAAGGACACCACTGAAGAAGTTTCTTCTCGTCCGCGGTACTCTCCGCCAAGGCCTATGAAGCATCAATTGTGTAATTACAACCGATGAGTGTGGGAAAGATTTGGACGGGGGGAGGTATTTGAGCGGATGCTGGGTGCAATGGCTACGTAGGAACGGAACTAATTAGTTTCATCAACGCCCTCGTCCGCTCTTATGAAGAGACAGGCACGAATTCCTCTCCACTCCATTTGGCGGAAGGGGACGCGCTCGGTAAGGGGGAGAAGGTCTGACTGGCCCTTTAAAGGGGGTCAGAAGGGATCCGTGAAAAAGGGCTAGCTCGAAAAGGGGCAGGGGAAGAGCCTTGAAGGGGAAATGGCACCGCAAGTGAAAGGTACTGTGAGAAGAAAGGCTGTGAAACAAGCGCGGAATTCCGGGATGAAAAAATCCGGGATGGGCACGAAGGAAAAAGAGGGAAAATGATGGGGAGTGGGCACCAAAGGCCTTCCCTTACTCTTTTTGCGAGAAAACCGATATTGGGGATGTAGAAAAACATTTTAAAGTTCTGCCAGGTAGAAAATGAATAAGCCGAAGCGGTTTTCCCACGATGAACTGAAAAATCTGCGATCCCAAAGACATTTAAAAGTCCTCTGGCCAGGAGTCGAAAGGAAAGCACACTTAAAAACGGTGATAGGCAAGCCATCATCATAAAACCGCCGCAATATTTTACTGTTTTTATCACAATTTAATTCACGCTCATAATCTACTTGTGAAATTTTTCTCTTTTGACTAATTATGGTTCCTTTAATTTTCCAGCAGGTTATAATTTAAAAAATATACTAATCTTACAGTATCTCGTTTCACCAGTGTCGTTCTCAGCCTTTATATTTTCGAGAAAGTTTCAAATGGTTCAGCCCTACACGTATTTTTAGTAGGTTCCACCACTTCGTATAGTTTTTTAGGGCGTTCTAAACTATGTTGCTTTACATAGCCATTACTACGCATATCTTTCCCGACATTTCTTTCCTCAGATAAGCATGTCTCCTTCCTATCTCCATGTTATCTAGCGTGTCTTATCACATCCTTACTCTTTCTCGCACGCCCACATCACACGGCCTTCAGTTCTCCCTTATTATCCGTAATTCAACATTTATTTTCCTTGTCGGCCCCGGTGGCGGCGTGGTTAAGTCCTCGCCTGTTAACCTTAGGATCGCGGGTTTGGGTCCCGCCTGAGTGGGTCATTACATCACTCAGGACATGGATGTGTGTGCATGTCAGTCGTCAATTTGTTAATACCCCGATGAAAAGGCCACATGTGCTGTTTTCGGTGGTAGTGGAAAATAAATAAAAATAAATAATTCTAGCCAGAGATACTATCCACCCGTTTTTCCCTGCTATTTCTGGTTTTGAAATAATGGACAAAAGGATGGATAAGGACCATACCAAAAAATTATAGACACAAGGTGCCTATAATTTGTCCTTATTTCCACCCATCGCGTTTTAAATCTCCTCCATACCCTCATATCTTAAAGCAGCCAAATTTTCTACTCACCTCTCTAGAATGCAAGTCTCGAATCCATACAAAGAGACACTTGAAATTAAGTCCTTCATTATATCTTTTCCAGATGTATTTCCTCAATTTTCTCGTAAGCCGTTATCTTCGTTAATACCTCCTTAACCTAAACAATTATCCTCCTAACGTCACTACTACACTGTTTTTCCCAGCCAAAAATGCTTCGTAATTAATAAAATTATTGCACAAGTACACACTGATACCTTCCTACTTTAATATTGTCTTGCCTTGTTACCCCCAATAATCACATTTTAGTTTTCTTATACCTAATATTCTCCACAAAACATCTGGCCACGCGCGATATATACCACGCAGTGTGTAATATGAATGTGTGTTGACACCCAAGTCAAATCATAAGAGACATTCTATAAAAGTTTTCAAGGAATAAAGACCCTTTAACTAAGTTTCCAAGGCATTTATACATCTAATCTTTTATAATGCTATGAAGTCATAACAAATTCAAATTCTTGAATTTGTTATGACTTGAATGTATGTTGACACCCAAGTCAAATCCTAAGAGATATTCTATAACATATTAGTTAATTTTACAGTTTTCAAGGAATAAAGACCCTTTAATTAAGTTTCCAAGGCATTTATACATATAATCTTTTATAATGCTATGAAGTCATAACAAATTCAAATTCTTAGAGTGGTAATTTTTTAAGTGGATCAAAATGACCTTTGTTGTGGAGCACCCTGAAATCTAAATCTCTTCTTCACCTCAAATCTTTCGAATGGAATGAAACGGCATTCACAGAGACCATAAGCTTCTATGATATTTTAAAACTAACTTTTGTCGTCAGAAAATAAAAACAACTTAATGAGTGCACTTCCCACTTGCTTAGGTATTTCAAACCCAAGCCCTATTGAATATTTGTTCTTCAGACGACAAACTTCCTTCCAATCGCTGCCCACACACTTTCTTCATCAATTTATCTTAGATGGCATTCCGGGGAGTTTAGAAGTATAGAATATTTTAGTTATCCCCTCAGTATTTCACTGCTTTTGTCAGTACCTTCATTGATTTAGTTTGGAAAGATCAAATCAAAACCGCTCAAAGCAACGCTTTGACATCCAAATGGGATACATATATTTGACGAAAGGCCACAAAGTGCCTACGGCTTTAGACCAGTATTCTTTCGGGTTGCGTCCGCATGCGTTCTTTTTTCCCACAAGTTTCGCCAGTCTCAAACTGGCGTCCTCAGGTGAAGGACGTCGAGGGTTAGTTTTGGCTGTTTTTATATAAGCTTGGTTTGACCAGAGGGTCCCGGGTTCAAATCTCAGGCATGAGCCTTTCTGGACACCCCTATCTAAAATCCTTGCGGTTCGATCTTCTGAGAGTCGAACTTCGTAGGAAATCGAAGGTGGCCCAGGGAAAGAAACTGGCCCCTCTACCCTGAATGTGTGAATTTCACACGCCAGTGGCTTAGTACGGGGTGTGCTCTACCCTTACCTATCAAAGACCAACCTTCGGGTTGAAGACAACTTTATATAGGACTAGGAGGTTGATTTTTTGGCGCCAATACATCGACGAGTCAGCGGCCTATCCTGGTGTTCACTATGTTTATGCGGTACATGACTTATTCTTATCCAGGATCCGCCTAAGGGATATCCGTCTTCTCTGTTACATTATTCGGAGTTTTCTTTATCTAGATCGCTTCTCTAATTATTCTCGAAAGTGTCTACTTTCTTTGGCTATTATTTTTGCACCTTGACTGCGTGCTCTGCGATGGCCGAGGCTTTGAACTGCTTGTTCTTGGTAGCCCCTAGGTGTTTTTTGAGGCGTACATTTGGGGACCTGCAAGTTTCGCCGATGTAATATTTACCGCAGGAGCATTGTACATAGTAAAATAGTATTATTCACCACAAACTTTGCTTTTAAGAATGCATGTGAACAGTATCTACAACATATTTTATGCCGAGCAGGAGGGTAAAACTGGACAATTCAATTTCGTCTAGTGAGAATCAGGGTCAATTTAATGCATGCTCTATCAAATAAATACGTAATGCTAATAGAAAACAATATAGAACTACTGTCTACACAAGGGGTCGCCAAACATTTTTGCCTTGAACCCCACTTTCCACTCTCAGGAAAATCAAGGAAAATCACAAAGAGAGGAGGAACTCAAATTCATTCAACTCTTAGGTCGTATGCAGGTAAATGCGCGAATATGTATATGAGAATTCCTGCAAAAAAATAAGAATGGGACGCATATTCCGCCGGCTCGAGTTCAATCGAGTAGATTTGTAGACCCTCAAGTGGAATGAATCACAATCACTAGTTCGTAATCGCAACGTGTCATGAAGAAAGCAAGAGCGATAGCACTGCAAAGGGGAACAAATTCCGTGATATTGGAAAGACGCTAACGTAGTTTCTTACCCTTACAACTCCTTAACAACCACAGGAAGAATTGAAATTGGAACTCACCTGAAAAGAAAGGAAATAAGCGTATAAGCAACCACTAATTTTTTGAGGAAGAACATTTCACACCGAGAAACATTCCACAATGCAGTAGTTATAGATAAAATAGAAAAACACCAAGTATATATATCATAATAATTTGTATTTTCAAGTCTGTGCCCGCACTTATTTTCTATATTTTCTATATTTATATACGCCCGCGATTAAAACGGGCTAAGGGAACGGAGGAAGGGTGGAGAGAAACCTGGCGCCGGAATAAGCCTACTCTTCACGAAAGTCGCTAATGGGACCACGGCTTAACATCCCATCCGACGGACATAGTAAAACTCGAACTGCTCACCATAAGGCACTCAAGTAAGGGCCAGTTTACCGATGAATCATATCATCCATTCCGGGATTCAATCCTGGGCCGGTGAGAGGCCAGTATTCTAATGTATTTACTAACATATTTTAACAGTAAACTGATTACATAAATCCAAAATGTCACCACCACATTGTGAAATGCACATATTTACAAAACAGCATTTTAAAAGAAACAAAATATAAATGTGCTTATGACTTTGAGGAGCATATTTCCATCAGAAAGTCGCAATCCCAGCTATCGTCTGGATGCATTATTATTTTCATCATATGAATGAATGTTTTTGAATGAATGAATGCATGTTTTATCAATCATCCCGGGGCTTTTCCCCTTAAAGACAAGAAACAATGTACATGGTTGTACGAGCAACAAAAAAAGAGAAATAAGACAAACAATTCAAACAATAAACAGGTTGTGGCAAGGTTAAATAACAATCAAAACAATTGGCAAGTAAAAAAAAGACCAAATGAGAGGTGCTTAGGACATCATATAACAAATACATACACATACATTTCTTGATTTACAAAGAATAAATACATCATTTAGTCAAAAAGTAATGTCATAATATTTCATCTTAAAGCTAGCAACGGAAGAACATTTTTTATGTTTTGGGCAAGGTGTTCCAGATATGACCCGCAGTAACTATAAAAGAATTTTGGAACTTCCTTGAACGATGACCAGGAAAATATAGAAATTCAGGACCACATCCGGTACACATATCTCTAGCGGAAGTTTTGGCAGCAAACATGTTGAAAAGATATTCGAGGGATTTTTCTTCGAAAAACGAGTACAGGAAGCACCCGAGGAAGTATTTCCTCGGGGTCTTAACATTGAGCCATCGAAGTTCATTGTAGTAGGGGGTCAAGTAAACATCTCTGCGAAGATTAAAAATAAACCTGATGCATGAATGTAAAGATCGGTGTAGTGTGGTGTTATCTTCTTCATTTAGATAGTTGTAAACAAGACAACAGTAAACAATAACTGGGAAAACTAACGATGAAATAAGCATATTCGTAGTGTGTTGAGGAAGAATTTTTGAATGCACATTCAGTTGGAGTAGGATGTCGTTGATTTTGCGAGAAATATTATTAACATGATTGTTCCAAGACAGACTTGAGCTCATGGTGATACATAGATTTCGAATAGAGTTTGAGTAGGGAATGAGGGTGCCGTCGACACAGATTTGAGATATATTTTCAAAGTGAAAGTGGTTTGTCTTCTTAGGACTACCAATAATCATTGCTTTAGTTTTACTTGTATTTAAAACAAAGTTGTTTTGCTGGGACCATGCAGAAATGACTTTTATATTCTCGTTCATTTTTATGATTGCGTCGTCAATTTCTCTGGGAAAACAATGACGATATATGTGCAGGTCCTCTGCGTAAAGCATGTACTTCGTGTGCTCTACGGTCATGTGGAAGGTCGTTAATGAAAATGGAAAAGAGCAGGGGACCAAGTACGGAGCCTTGCCGCACTCCACAGGGGACTGTAGTCCAGCTGGAAAGGTTGCCGTAAGTGTCCCTTACGGCTTGTCGAAGGGTCAGACAGATAAGAATGAAACCAGTTGAGGACCGAGCAAGAGAAGTTCAACTTCCTCATTTTCTCAGGTAAAATAGCATGGTCTATCCAATCAAAGGTCTTGCTGAAATCAAATAATACGAGTATCGTCACCATTCTCTTGTCAAACGCACTTCTAATGTCATCGGCTATTATCAGGAGCGCAGACTGGGAGGAAAATCCGCGACGAAATAGATTTAAATGGGTCAAATTTATTGTTTCGAGCGAGAAAAAAAACAACTTTGGAATAAACAATACGTTATAACGCTTTAGAAATCTTGCATAAAATGGATATGGGTCAGTAATCTGACGGATTCACTGGATTTTTATCTTTTTTATTGGTGCTATAAGGGATGATTTCCAAAAAGTAGGAAATTTTGGAGGATTGTAGTGAAAAATTAAAATAAATCAAGGATTATAGGCATTGTGATACAATAGGAGATTCTCGACATTCTGTGAGATATTTTGTCTACCCCGGTGGAATTCGATCTTGAGCGGAAAATGAATTCATTGGGGGTATCAATATAAATAATTTCAAAATAGAAAATTGAGTCGCTGAAAGGGGCGACAGTATTAGATGTAGGGGCTAGGGTAGGAAGGAAGGAGTAGCAGCTTAGGTCTGTGTGGGCAATAGTGGAAAAGTAGAGATTGATTTGATTGACGGTACTACTTTGAGCAAGAGTTTTAACGGTGACGTACAATACCTAGATTCCTTAGTTCCTTTCATACTCGCTTGGAATCTTTAATGCCAGAGAGAGCGTTGGCACAGTATTTGTGTTTGGAATCGTTGATTAAATGTTTCGTCTCGTTCCTAATCTTCGTGAACTGAGCGTATAAATTTGGGTTGTTGGAGAAAATGAAAGCACGGCGCATACGATTTCGTTCCCTCATTTTCTCAGAGATTTTCTTGGTCAGTCAGGGAGTGGTTAGGCACTTAGGTTGACAAGTTCTCACTGGAGCATGGAGGTTAAAACAATTGCTTTAACCTCCATGCTCCAAAATTCACAAGATTTTCATTAAATATTTTAAGTTTGGAGTCGATGTCTTTGGCCTGATACATTTTCATCAAGTCAGCGGAGGAGAGGTCATCAAGGAATCTTCGATTCGAACAAGAAAACGAGTCCAAAGCACTCGTAGTACAAAAATTGAAGCCCATAGTGCGATAATTATTTGGTACGATAAAGATAAACTCACGAAAAGTAAAGAGAGGACGTTTTGGTGAAGGGAATACGAATTGGTAAGAAATGGATATTTGGTCATGGGTACATAGGATATAAACATCTCAGCACAATCACATCATCCAAAATATGCCTAACGTAGCCCACAATCTTATAGCAAAGTCCAAAGCACTCCTAGTACAACAATTGAAGGCCATAGTGCGATAATTATTATAGTCAACCTGACTAACCAATAATGAATGCCTTGCGTCAGTATCGCTTACGCTCCCCAGGATTACCAACACAAAACTTCACAGAATCCAGGAGAAAACCATAGGGGCCTATGTTCCCACAAATGTTACTACCACAAATGGCTCGAACTATAAAGTTCCAATAAAATTAAGTAAAACTTTTCCGAAATAAGTGATAAGCACTTTTATCACGGTGAAGTATTTCCGAAAAGGAATAATAAATATTATTATACATTAAAAATGCCTTTGTATTGAATGTTCATCTTTAGGATGCGGCGAGCTAGCGAAAATGTGTACTATAATGTCTGAAATCCACGTCATACTAAGTTGAACAAATTTCTTCCAAACAAGTAGGTAAGTTAATATTTTGATGAGGAGAAATATCCTTTGTATCTTAATTGATCCATGCATATCCCAATAGACTTTGCGTTCAGGTTAGTGGCATGTTGCCATGTGGCCGCAATTAATTATTACCGCACTAATAAGAGAATTCATTAGACTTTAATATAATTTTGCAAGTAACACGGAAATGAAAAATACGCAAACGATAACGCCCATGCAATGTGCAAAGACGGTTGCTGGTCTATCGGAATTAATATGAAAATTTATTGAAATGGTAAGCACAGAAATTGGAGATGTTCATGTAGAGCAATGGAGAAGTGATTGCCATATTATTACAACATTCCTCAGGTCAGTTTTCACAAATCCTTGCGCCAAGAAGAATTCCTTCATTAGATGCGAGGTCTTCCGTCTTTCTGGTGCTCCTTATGTGGCCATATCTCTTAACAACTGAAAATGTTTGGAGTGACACATAATATTTTAGTCGATGATTAAACCATCAAGCCTCAATCAATAGTAATTAATTTATACGCTAATAAGAAAAGTTGAAAAAAGAAGAAATGAAAGAAGCCCCACTCGCAGTTTTCCACTAGTGTAAACAATTGGACTACTGGATAGCATTATTCTTTCTTAAAGCCTAATTTCCATCACATTAATACAGACACGTTTTTCTGTAATCTGAGATGAAGAGTCATGATAATATAGCAAGCGACAATATAGGTATTAGATCACGCAGATTCTGAAAAGAGTTCTTTGACATGACATGATCTGCCATAGAAAGAACAAATGTATACGCTGTGATCTATGGTCTACCAAGATGTACATAGAATAAAACTTTCTTGAAAATTACCAACATTTTTAACCAGACATGGAAATCTATATAGGATAATGGAATCTGCGGTAACTAACGTAATTCACCGAAAAACTTCTATCAATTAGCAGTGCAAGTATTTTCAACTACATTATACCCTGCAAGCCGCCAAAAGTGTGTTTAGCAGTACTCCTCACCAGACATGTAACCAAAAGCACTTCTAGTGCCTTCACTATCGATTTCGCTGTTAAAAACCAACCTATCAAGGTAAAACGGAAAATACAGAGACTATACAGTATCTTACCTTTAACTTCCTACCATCATGCAGCACACATATTTAAGAAAAATGTTTTGTTCAAATTTCTAACGGCATTGACGCACTAAAACCTAATTTGCTGATGCCTAAGAAACAAAATGTATCAATCACATAGCTGCAGAGATTGATTAAGGAAAGTAAATATACCGATCAAACAGGGAACGCATGGTCAACAACTACTCTCATAAAAAAATCAGGCGTATTAGTAAATAAATATTGCAAAATAGGAATAATAATTTTAGCTGCAAAGTATCGCCGTTTCTTCTCATCCATAAAATCGATCTTTAACGGTACTTACTGCTCATTAATTAGCCGAGCATGAATTCTCTAGTTAGGACGGAAATAGTAAAATTCTTCCGACTGGAGGAATCCGTCCATTGCGACAGCTCTTGCCACCCTATAGAGGCCCGGGCAAATTTCTTCAGTTACACCCATTATAGTAGTTTGACACAAAGCCGTTTTGACTTCTTCATAACTTGGCACAGGACGAAAGTTCGTGGAATCAAAGTAATCGATTATGTCATTAGCTCTGACTCCGTCGTATGATTGGTCAATGTTGACAATAGCTCCGACAACACGTGAAAGAAAGGCGCTTGACATTTCACAGAATTTGACAAAGAATTTACGGACACAAAAGAGATATGCTTACAGAATATTTGTTTTCACGAACGACAGGGATACGGGTAAACAACGGAAGCTAATTGTTGAATAATGAGTTGCTACTCATATGAAATATTTATAATTTTTTATCCATGCGAATCCATTTCAAATAATGTAATTCATGCAATGCGTTAAAGCAATAAATTAATTGTAAAAGATGGAATGTAAATTACTCGACTTACTTAGATACTTGTATCTATTAATAAAAAAATGTATTTCAATAGATAGTTCCTGAAGATCACCATCTTTCAAAAAGGAGATGCACCTTAATGACGTCGTAAATGGTCTACCATTACGGGTAGTTTTATCGAGTCTCTGCCGGCTCCCACGCATATAATCTTCCAATTCGATTTAAATTAACTGCTTTACGCCTCTCTTTAACATTTAATATATTCTGCCTCCTATGGTGCCATCCGGAACTTTCTCCCTATTCTGAACTAACTCCTACTCTAAACCTATTCAACGTTCACTAGTAGTTAAATCACCCTGGGTTCCATTTTGCAGCCATCTTCTCATATTTCAGACCAACCGCCATTCCTCTCCTATCATGCTTAACTCGCCTTAATTCGAATTTCCCTTCCTTCTTACGATCATCTCCATTTTATACACACCTTGAAGGTTATCATCTTTCAGCAAGAGGTGTAAAAGGCGCATAAAGGATATCCATTGTAATACTTAACTAAAAAACTCAAAAAACGATAAATATGTTTTTAAAACCCACATAAAGTGAACTTCTGTAAAGAGCACGTTAAGAAACACTAGTTTACTTAACAAATAGTACGATGGTTTCAGACTGTACTCGGTGAAATAATTTTTAATGGAATGAGAAAAAAGTTTTGCAAATTTTTCTATCAAATAGTTATTTATAACTGAAATAAAGAGTTATATTTATAAACAACTAAATAGAAATATAAAAAATATGCAAAAAAACATCAGGGCATACAGCTATGGTCGAAATAAGAAAAGGTAGGAGGTAATTAGATACGTTGGAAAATTGATTAGAACTGGTACAGTGATACAGTTGATATGAAGTGAGTTGTATTCAGCCTCAATCTGTTCAACTTAATTCATATTCAAGATTAATGTTCTACAGATGAAAATTCTCTCAATATGCGCCGCAAAGGGCACACGCTTCAATTTTATTAGCGTGATAGTTTTGCCAGTAGGGAATCAGATAATAGATAACCACCTAGCGAATCAGAGAGATTTTATAAAACACCTTAACAGCATTAAATTAGCCTGAACTTGGTATAATTTTGTAAAATTAAAATGTTACTACTATATAAGATAATATGATTACATAAGATACTACTATATAAGATACTATATAAGATAGATATGATTAAGATACGAGGGCTCGGAGAAAAAAGTTCAGTGGATGAAACGAAAGTTGAACGAGAGTATACCTGAGATGATGGGGGAAGAAATGAAGCTGACGGATTAAAATCCATGTAAATGTGATTGGAACAAGTATTTAGGGGCAAAGGGATTCTGGATGTTGTTTTGGAAGGGCGGAAGCCGTAAAAGTGCGCGAAAATTGAAGGAGAATGTGCATTTTAGACAGAGGGAATAAAGTTGGAATGTAAGCTAATCTGATGAGGGCATAATTGTAGGAAAGAGTGCATTCAACAGAGGTATGGCAGAATTAAATCAGACACGCACCCAATCAAAACTAACACCAACGATAACAAACGCACCCTACTGTCTGGTAGCAATAAAAAATTCTTTACGCTATCACAACCCTTCCCTCTCCTTCTAAACAGAGAATCTCTTCGATTTACCTACTTCGTACTAGCAAGCATGTCTCAGGCGAACGCAATTTCTAGGCTAGAATACCTTTGTAGCATAATTTCCATCCTAAATTAGCTACACCATATTTTACCAACATTATATCAGGAAATTCGCTTTTCTTAAAGCATATGTCACGACTACGAGAGCTTGTTTTTTCCTAAAGGTAGGAATTTCCATGTCACTTATCCAAAATAATATTTTGGGAAGGATTTCAAGGGGTCAAGAAGGAGCTTTGTTGAAGAATCTTACGACTCCGGATTGTGATAGATACTCGAGGGAATCTTGTTTTCGGGGATGGAAAAAGATGATTGACGGGTAAGGGAAATGGAGCATGTGACAAATGGAGTGGGAAGGGGAGTGATAATGAACAGGGAATAGATTCCGCATCTGTCTCGGAGGCAGAGACTCGGGCGAGAGCGAGAGGAAAATGAGGTGAATCCCAGAAACGACAGACGCATCTCATAAACACTCCCCAAAAGCGACCACCTATTGGAAATCCTATTCACTCGCTTCCGACATTTCGCGCTCCCTTGAGTAAGATGCAGAGCAGCTCCGCCTCTCAGTTGGCTGTGAGAACTGCCTCCGCTGATCGGAGGCAGTTCTCACAGCCTCCGACCAGCCTTTCCTTGAATCCTTTACACTCCCGAAACCACTTCCATGTCAGTTTCCCTCACGCTTCTCAACCAACCAGACTGAAAATCTGACAAGACCAAGGCAGCTCCACATAAGGTTCTTTCAATTCAGGATGACGTAATTTCCTCAAAATATGTATCCGATCATGCCCTCTTATAAGGGCACCAAAGCTTGCATTCTTAATATAGCGTCGCCATTTTCCGCCATATTTATAGATATCTAGTTAAAGGAATGTGAGCCACAATGAGATCCAACGACACAATCACCAGCTCAATTACTAAATCGCTAATAAAGCGCGTTTCACAGGAAATTCCAATTAGCGTACAAAATGTGTCGCTCGTCTATGAGAAGGACTTGGTTGGGAAACCATAGAAGCCGGAAGGCTGTTCGCAGCACTGAAGCTACTACAATATAAGTACACGAGGGACAATATTATAACAAGAGGGACAATATTATAACACAAGGGACAGACTAGACAAATTATGGATTTATTTCATGACCAAGAGATGCATTAGTACGTTTTTCTCACATACATAATATAACTACAACAGAAATTATATTTTTCCTAAACATTAAGAATCTTACTTTATCGGTATTTTTCTATTTTTTCCCGCAAAACTTTCACTTTCACGTCATATGATCGGCTCTCTTGCGGCGGTTCTCAAGGTAACATAAAAATGTAAACGTTGATAAATATTGGCGGGTCAATCAAAAGTCTCTCCTTCCGTTCTACGCCCCCCTTTTTTGTCTCATTTCGGCTTTCCTACCCACATTTATAGCGGTTTTTAAAAGATCTCCGACTACCTCCTACTCTACCCAGCCTACTATCGTATTACCCTCTGTAGCAATTCTGAAAGGCTTTGTAATACAATTGGAATAATGGTATGGACACTAATATCCCATATTCATGGCTTCATGTTAGAATGACAACAGATACGTTCAGTTGTATCAGGTTGAAATAGATGGAAGTTGAATTTCATAGATTTAACAGTAACTTTGTTCCCTTCCAAAGATTTATTTCCAATTAGCAAAGTCGAAGTACCAAGGAAATAAATCTGTGGAAGGAAGAAAAGCTACACTGTGTCATTTATGACAGCAAATATTTTATCGGAGCCTCGATCCTCTCTTGAATGATGCGTGGAGAGCGAAATTTCCAAAACCAGCAAATACCACAAGAAGATATTCAAGTATTTTGACAATTTTTTCTGTCACTGCTGCATCTGCTGGAGAGGTGGATGAGTATGGAACTCGGTAATGGGCCAGAGCAGCCTAAGTTCAAATCAAGCACACGGCTAAGGATTTCTAAGCAAGTTCTCTAACGCTAAGGAATTCAGGAGTCTATAAATTTGTGGATTGCAGGCTATTACGGGGTGAGGATCTGCCTAATTTCAAGCATGTGGATTGGGATTAGTGCGAGGTGAGCATTAATATTAGCGATGAGCCATCAATTTCGCTTGTGTACTCAGCTTACACGCACCTCGCTCAAACGGTAAGCAAGGAGGAGCATCGATGTAGGCAAGGAGTGACATCAGGAGAAAGTTTGGTGGGGATGACGACTAAATTATCTTGGCGGGCGTGCATGCTATAGCGGGTATTGATGCACAAACTCTTTAACCTCGAACTACTAATAAATAAAATCGATAATTAGGATGATTTAAAAATTAACTTTATCACCTCCCAGTTCTTAATTATTAAAACTTAAAAAATAGAATAGATATTTATTGATTGATTTCCATGACGACAAAAAACAACAGCACTCCATCGTCGTATCGATATAGGTACATTTGTTGGACACGACGGTTAAAGTAACACAGTACAACTGAATAGGAAAATCGATGTGCCTCGCGGGAGAAAATACATCATTAATAAGTTCATATTTATTGGCATAGCTTGCATAGCATAGTTTGTTTGGATTTCACAATCACCTACAAAGAGTGAAAAAACATAAAGCTATGAATTGAAGTAAAATAATAATATCAGCAACATTCATTGACATTTAAACACCAAGAAAATATCCTCCATACCACTTGTCCTTAATAAGGCATACTTTTTATATTTACCATTCCAGCATTGAAAATGTTTCCAAGTGTATTTTTTCCTAGACGATTTTTTAGCGGGAGATGATGATTTTCAGGCCCAAAAGAATAATTAAAATAGTTTAATACTTTACTCCACACTCCAAACACCTTCCTCTAGGCGTTCTTCTACACACGTTTTATCTCTCCCTTCTTCCTCACTCCCCGTCCCCAACATTTCCCCGAACATCCTTCCTTACTATTCCTAGCGACCTCCAGCACCCTCCCTTGTTTTCTTTGCATTCCTTATTCTGCTCCCATTTGCGTCAGTCCCTTCACCCGCCCGAATACCCTTTGTTTTCCCTTCATCAAGACGCACCCTTCCTTCCCTGCTAAGGGAACATTTCCAATATACGTTTTCCTCGCACACGTGCCTTGTCGGGAGCAGATGACAGATCCAATCATAACCCTACCAAGGAGACTATTGAGCAGCCACACTGCCAGGCAGAGAATAGAGAAAATGGTGAGGATAAAATCATATTCTGTGATAAGCCTGCACGCACAAGAGAAAATTCTTTTTCCATGTGAATCATTATTGATTTTTTCATATTTATATCGCTAAAATTATCTCTGAGCACACCTCCAAATGTGGAAGAGGTAATCATACATCATGCTTTTTCACATTCAGTCACATGAGTGTTGCTTAAAGAAATGTTACCATGCTATTTTCTACATAATAGGTAATTGGAATGGATGAATGGTTGAGGAATATAAGATTGAGACCTGTAAAATGTATTGTGCGTCACGTTTTACAGAAAGTTTCTATTAAGCACATAGTTATTCATGACCTGGTTTGCGTTGCATATAAAGGCACGAGAGGGGAATTAGAAATTCGATGTTATAGTAATCTCTAAATAAGTGCATCGTTTATTTTCCTAAAGTACAGAGAAGTGAGCGTGGTAGTCCAGTTGGTAGAGCATTGGGATGCTGATCGAAGGTCGGGTTGACTCTGGTCGACGTTTCGGACATCTCCAGCGAAATCAAAACTTTGTTTGTTAATTTCTAGACACCAGATCTTATTGAGAAACGCAGGCGAGATAAGAAAAGCTACTGGCTCTCTTTCTACCTTGATGATGAGTTCTCCCTCACCAGCCAGACAACCTTCTGGTTGAATGCATACAGAATGGCTGATTCTAATAACTGGAGAGGAAAATGAGTTGTAGTTAGAGAAAGCAGCAATCAAGAAGGTATGTGAGAATATAATCTAATTATAAGACACACTCAAAGGGAGTATTAACTTTCTTTAGAATGAAGAATCGCGAATGAGAAAACTTGGATAAGGTTTAATAAAGGGGGAAGGGATCAAATATGGAACAGATACTTAAAAACAAGACCCAACTTCCTCAGTGCTCTTTTGATTTGCTCTAGCAAATGAGAGCTGATGCATTCATAGAAATGAATGAAAAATCAATAACTATTAAATTACCTCGTAAAAACTATTAATTTTGTGACTCCATCAACTAATATTTCACATCTCATGCGGATATCCAATATTTTCTTCAGGGTAGCTCTCAGTTGCAAGCAAGTAGTGTATTCTCGAAGTAGTATTTTTTGCATGCCCGCATGGTAGTAAGGGTAAACTTATTCCCTCTGATTTATAATGTATGCTTGATGATGCTTCACCCTTGCCTCACACCCTTGCGGTAGATTGCAGTGTACTACTTAAATATTTATCTCCTCTACTTCTTCTCAAGGAGGTGTGAAGTTAATATTCTCCCCCCACCGTCTCTGGCCTAACAACTAGAACAGGAAAAAAACTCATCAAGTGCTACCCAGCCACCTTCACGGTCGTCACAATTGGGCGCTTCGTCGAACTCTTTCCCGGCGCTAATTGACCGCCCGCCCGTGTGCCTAACATCACCCTCGCCTCCCCTCCCGACACACACGTCAATACTTGTCCACAGTTCCCCCTTCTCCTTTCCTGTCGTGCCCGCCCACATCAATTATCTCCCCCCTCCGACTTCCACGCTTTCCCACACTAGAGGCCCAACTTTACGCTTCCGATGCGTGTAATATCTCTCATTCCGTGCACCAAGAACACACAGTCTGACCTTTTGTTACTCAAGAAAGACGAGGAAAGGAGCTGAGGTGTCTCAGCGTTTTTCCTACGACCCTTGGGTGAGCAGCAAGCAATAGAGTAAAACTATGAGCAATACGAAGTCTTATGCCATTTACACCTCATTAACCACACACGTACCCACATTTACCCACACAAGTAAACGTTGTTCCCATGCTTTGTGAACTAAAGCCTTAATCTAGAAATAAAAAAACCATCGAAAGAGACAGGAATTGCATATTTTTGTTCTCCTAGTACACAATATTATAGCCATTGCAACAAAAATGGACGGTATTCGAAATGATAAACTAACATGTCACATAAGTTAACAGAAACGCAGATGGAGGTCAATTCATGACCGCGTGTAAATAAAATTTAGCCAAAATCTATTATGTGAATTAGAAGACATTCAACCTTCTCGTGATGACGAAAACGTCACATAATGTTTTTCATGAATCAATTAATACGGACCATGGTTAAGTTAAAAAAAATAAGTGGTAGATCCCATGAGTCTGAAAAAGAGCTTTAAAATATCTTCATTCTTAAGTAATGAAATATAATAAAACAAAGTCGCCCAATAATTGTAGGTATATTAATTTTAAACGTTAATACATTTGAATTATTTTAAGAGAAAGCCTTGTTAAAAGGCACATCAATGATGATACTTCACTGTTACTTCCTAACATTTTATAAGGAATAAAATTTAAATTACTCTCTTTTTCCTAAGCATAGTATCACGTACAACAAAGGCGTCCAAAAAGGCTGAATATTATTAGCCAGAGTTTAGATTGTGCACAGGAGTTTCCTATCTTCTTTATGTCCTTTCGTGGTAAAATTACGCAGATGCCACGCGGGAAATAGTTTCCATATCCTGCAAGCCCCGTCCTCGTATGCTATGGGGAGTTAAGGCGCGATCACACGAGTCGGAGTCACGGAAAAACGATCGGAATCATTAAATTAGTTTCCAGAAAACTTTCCTGGGAAAGACTCTACACCTTACGCCATATAGGGTCTGGCTCACGTTAAATTAGCCCGGTAGTAAAAATACTTAGCAGCACTTGTAAAAGTGGCGATCCCACATATAGGCCAAGTTCTATGAAAATGGATATAGCGGAAAAATAACTACAAAAAAGGAAGAAGGTACTTTTTATGATAGCATAACGAATACGATAATGCACCGCGGCCGATTCGGTGGAATGAACGGGGCCTAACGGCGCACTCGAAGGTTATAAATCGACAATGAACATCTCAAGACAAAACACTGTTTCTGATAGCCATCCCCGTTCCCACGGATTTCTCTAAGGAATCCAATTCCTCAAGTCTAGTGAAGCCAGGAGGCACTTGACGGGTAATTTAATCAGATAAGGGAAATTAATATCCTTATTTACACCAACAAAAAAAGAATCCAGGAGAAATCCTTCCCTTCTGGTTAATTCAAGAGCAAAATAATTGAGTAAGAATTGATTTATAGAAAAAAAAATTGATTTCATATAACAGAACTAGGGTGGGTACTTTTGCGACTACAAATACATTACGACATAGAAGGCTATGAATTGATTCCAGAATTACAATAAGAGATGCAATGGATGGTTGGTGTTGTCACCGGTTGTGAACTCTTCGTGGAGAGCAAACAAGACCTGACCGAGCACGTTTTTTGAGCAAGGAAATCTTAATTTTGCAACAAATTTTAACCGTTCAAGAGGCATAATGGAATCTCAAATATTTTATAGACAATATAAACACGTTATATCAGAATGTCTCCACACTATTTATGCAAAAAAAATAAAACAAGTATGTAATAAGTAATACGCTTCCGCTTAGCATGGTATGGAGAAAAAAATTCAAGCATTCTTCCCAACTCGTCCCTTGTCATTAATAACCGAGGTGTTTGTAAAAGTTTACACTCATAATTTGTGCATGCCAAAGTTAAAGCTTTTTATAATGTAATAAATACAGTATTATAAGATAATGACGACGTAGCACAAAATAAATTGAGTTATGCTTGGAAAAATGCATATGGCTACATACTGAAAAATGGAATTAGTAATCTAAAATGTTTTTGCCTGCTGAGTGGCGAAGTAGTTCTGTAATCACCCGCAGCGATTGGTAACAGTAGATTTGAATTTTATGAATGAGTCAACAACGAGGGTCATTAGAACCACACCAAGTTCAGAAAATGAGTTGATGACAAATAGGAAAGAAAATACAGAACTATCTTTTTAACTCCAGGAAGCAACTAGCAAGGTCACGGACGGATTTACGCAGTATTACATTCTGTTTTTGTCACGAGATACACATGGGTTGCCAGCAACTAATGATGAGATTTGATGACATTGAGAGCGAAGTTATTGAAAAGACGCGATAAATTACGGTCAATCAGCGAATTGACTTCAGAAAAGTTAGAATGAAAAGTTAAGGATTAAGTTCCGATACGCAATTACGTCGTCTTTCTTGTATGCCTAGTCATGCATTCACCTAAACTGTTTAAATTTCCGATAACCCCGAAAAGTTTGCGCACTGAACGCTGAAATAAAAACCGATGAAAATTCCCTTGCAAGACTCGCTTAAAAATGCCACACAATCATTATTATTCTCTCCACATAGTGGAAAATATCCGCAGCAAAGGAGGCCTTTTTGACCGGAGCTCTGATGGCTGAGGTAGGAGATGTGGGGGTGTGCACCTATTTTTCACCACTACGAACCGTAAAAGGAAGAGAA
This sequence comes from Platycnemis pennipes, assembly GCA_933228895.1. Classification (NCBI taxonomy): domain Eukaryota; kingdom Metazoa; phylum Arthropoda; class Insecta; order Odonata; family Platycnemididae; genus Platycnemis; species Platycnemis pennipes. Next base: position 115,909,968 of record OW121854.1, on the reverse strand, counting down.
GAGATCCATTACGGACGATGATTTATAGACCATTTACCTACGTGGGGCCCATGTTTTACAAGGCAAGCTTTGGCCCATCTTCCGTGCTTTTAGAGAGTGCTAACAATTAATTAACGCCAGCAGGATAAAACGATTTCAGAGCGGAATGGGGAGATGTAACAAGGTTGAGCGGAGGGAAAGCAAACTCTCATGTTCAGCAGCACCTTCTTGTTTGTTTCATATGAAAGAAAACCTGCGGGCTGTAGAGATGTAAACGAAACCGCTGGCACAGAAAGCGATCATTTATTTTCTGCACTTAACATTTTCCAACGTTTAAAATTTGGGAAATAACTGGCTCGAAAACAGACTATTGAGATACTTAGGAATAATTCTACGAGTGACAGAGGAAAAGGATCATTTCAACTACACCCTCGTCAGGCCTCCATTAGAACGAGACGCTTGATTATGAAATAGGGCCACTATTATTAGCTAATGTGATTCACATCAATTTAATGTTGATTTACCTAGTTGTTGTAATTCCTTAATAATCACAATCGTAATAAGAGGACTCTAAATCAATCGCTATCAGACGGTTGTCTGCATATGGACTGAAAATTTTAAGTGATTTCCAAGGAGGATTTCTGACCAAAGAAATATACATAATTCGTCAACTCATTCATTTGATGATTTAATTAACAATAAAAAGAGAAATCGAATGGATATGTTTAAAATGTTTTTCAATTTGCGAACAGGAAGGGGTCGTAAAGATTTGATCACAGCAAACTGTGGATTGCCTGGTTTTCAGAGGATCCAAAAAGATCTCTTTTCCACTCACGCATATTAGCAGCAAGCGTTATACATCAAAGGTTATATTACTTAAGTGCTATTAATTATTGTAGATGAAAATTAGCGCCTTCGTAATTATCATAAGTTAACAACTAATGGATCAGTATTTAATAGATAGCATGTGCCAGGTACAATGGGATTAACACTTTTTTTAAACGCGAGCATTAATCATAATTTATTTACGCTCAACTGAAGCGTCTGGTTATGATGACTCCCTCAGACCCCTTTCTAAATCTATGTCTACTATGAACTCTGCAAGACACCTCGAAGATGTGTGGCTGGGGGCGAGTTGTCACTTAGTACTCTACGTTGCTTTGCGCGATTTTCAGGGCACTTTATATACAGAGACGGACTACCGTGTAATCCATCAACTAACATAGATAATAGGATATTCACAAATCATGCATATTACGTCTGATGAATACCAGGGTAGTGTATTTGATCTTAATTTAAAATTCTATAGATGTACAGGTATTTTAATTGGTGTTGCCTCATTTGATGAAAATTTTGAAGAAGAACATTCTAAAATGCATGTGTGTATTTTTTCTGCGGACCATGTACGATCACAACAAAATAGCTTACCAAAAGTCACGGTTAAGCGTCCTTTACATAAACAACAATCTCTTCCAAAACTTCTTTTCCTGATATCTCCACCTTTAAAGGTTGGTGACCTAACAACCGTACATCTTGTAGCGAATCGTATAGCATTTAATATATCAAGACGTACATTTTTCCAATTACTCTGCACTATTATCAAGTATTTTTCAAATTTCAATGAGAGAGACAGCAACCGATTTCTCTCCGCCACTTGATTTGAATTTTCTTTAAACCTCATAGTCATCCTCCTCCATATTCCTTCATTTTTCGTTTAAAAACCTTTTCTCGGGATTCTCCCTTTCTCGTTTCATTATATTCATATTTCTTATCATCATATATTATAATAATTATTGAGATTATCGCTGAACGAAGACTCATTTAACTACTTTTCAGATTACGTACTACAGTAAGTATTTGTAAAATTTACAATAAAAGAACTCATTACAAACACTGCACTACAGTCAGTTCTTAGTATTCAGTCAAAATAATATTATCTACTTAACCTAGGTACATACATATATACGAAATGAGCATTATACGTATGTGCATACATACCTACAGTGGTGTCGGTTTCTAAGGAAATACTAGATTTCCAGAATTACTAAGCAAAAATTGTAAATTTCCCAGGTCAATCCAGGACCTGAATACGATCATTTCCTAAGATTAATTTAGAAGAAATATGTTTTTAATTTCAGCAAAATTCATTTTCAAGGCAGGTGAACTACCAACTCGCACACAACCCTTGCGACGGCTCCCAGGGGGACATGCAAATGTAGATTTCAAAATATTTGTCTAAAAGCTATATGAATCCAGGGAGACTGGGTGCTGAAATCCTCCTAGTTAATTTCCAAGCAGGCATCACTTAGGTAACAAGACTAATGCCTTTAATCAGCACCCTACACTTGTCCCGGGGAAAAAGATATTAAAAACATCATGCCCCACATGAATTTATATTCACTCTACGGCAAATAATCTGCATCAGTACTCGTGCCCCATTTATTAGGATTAAAATCTACCAGTTCATCGGGGGGCAGGTAAAATGGGATGACCTACATTTGCGTAACAGGCTGACGTGGACCATAGGGAATATCGTGGCGCGGGTGGTGTTTTAGCAGACCTTTCAGGATCACGAGAACTAACGCAAGCAAAAAAAGTGGGAGAGTCAAATCAAAGTGAGAAAAAGGAGTGATGAAGAAAAAACCATAAGTAAAATATTCATCACCACTCCGTCCATTCCGCAATAAAGGCCGGAGAAAAGAATTAAAAATCCCTACCGTGGATTTCTTTTAGGTCTGGATTTTTTTTGTTTATTCCTCTGGATCAAGCCCCAGCTCGAGATGTGAGTTCTGAAGACGAAGCGGAGATCCGTGGAGACGCGAATACCAGCGACCTGTCACGCGTCCACCGCTTCCTCAAGAGACCCACGCGTTTCTTACCCTCATTAAATAACCACGCAGCCGCACTCCAATCCCCTTCATCCCCCAGCCCCTTATTAAAGCGAAGGAGGGTCGTAGACTTGGCCCACATTCGACGGAGAGCGGCACGCCTGTGCGATCAGGCGCTCTACACTGGCACGCTCTGAGCGAAGTCTCGCGGTAGCCGAGAGAACGGAGATTCTGCGGGCGGGGGTTGGGATTTTTTTGGCCATGAAGCGTGGTAAGGGGGATTGCTGAAGGGTAAATAGGAGGAGGACTGGCTGGCAAGGTTTAAGACGGAAGAGAGAGATGAAGGGAGGATGGGAACGGGGGTTAAATAGGAAAACTAGAGAAGCGCCAAATGTAGCACAAGGGCAGTAACCCGGAAGAGCTTTCGAGTGTCGCTGGCGGAGTAGTACCCGCTCTCTTTAAGCTCTTGAAACAGAGCTGTGGAGGAAAAGGCTTCCCCCCTCCACCTCCACGTGACCTCCTTCGAAAGTTCTTAAGCCCGAGAAAAACGAGTGCATTTATTGCTGGCATGAATGCTGGTGGAAATGCATGGCAGAGAATGTGATCGCCTAAAATGAAAATGGTGGAGGGTTTCAATGCCTTTAGTGAGATCATGCCATAGGAAAGACTATAGAGAACAGGTGCGCCACCTTGTAGCGTTTCCAATTACACCACCAATCACAGACAGGTGACCGATGAATACTGGTTAAAATATTTATCAAATCTCCTGCAGAAATTTCAAACGGACAGGTTCCCTAATACTCCTTTGCCACAGGAGAAAATTCTGCTACACACCCATTATGGTACTTTACAGGGTATTATGTAGATGTAGAAGATATACATCCTGACGCCACTAATCAATCCTTTCTTCCGTTTATACGAGGAATATAAAAGAAAATGTAAGTATACGATGATGCACATTCACCATATTATACCTATAGGCTTGCAGATGCATAATAAAGCAGGTCAGTAAAGAAAACTTGGTTTTTAAAGAGCGCATATATTTCTATTTAAAAATATGCAATAGCTCTAAAAATATAATGAACGACATATCCCTCTGACTATGGATTTTCAATCTATCTCCCAAAGGCATTTTTAACCTCTCACCCATCTCTGAAAGTTTTCAAATTCTAAAGAAAGAAAAATAACTATGGAAAAGTTAAGCTGTAAGCGGGGTGAAATTTTGCAAAATAAAGTTTGCGTTTTAGCGAAGTGATAGCATCATCTCCCGGCAACGATGGATGCCAGAGAATATGCTATCGCTCATGTCGAAGGTAATGCGTTCATATCACAGAGGCTTTAAAAGCACCGGCGCTCCGTAGATGCGCGCCCGGGCGCGTGGGGAGATTATAAATGGGCCCTAGGGTGGACGACGAAGGGGGAAAAGGGGCAGGAGGGGACCCTCGTTGCCAAGGCGATATTACCCGCGAAGACGTGCATTAAGAGGGAAGAAAAGCTCGCGTGCATTCTGTAGATCCTAAGTGGAGTCCATAACAGATCCCAAGGAAACATGCATTACATCTTGACAGCAGAGCTATGAGAACCATTTCAAAGTATCTACACAGTAACCCGAAAAAGGTTTCCAACGACAGAATAAAGGAACGAAAAACAACTAATATTCTCAGCCAATGACAGGCGATTTGTTCATTCATAACGCTTTTAAAAAACCAACGCAATAAAGGATACGAGTAACTAAACGCAAAGCTTCAACGAAAATACTCACTAATGTAAATTTTATGAGGAAATAGAACCAAGCTTGTTCAGAGAAGCATTGGCGACAAATATGAAATTCATGAAAAAAATGTTTTTCCATATTTCCCCGCTCATACATCTGTTTATTTATTAATTTGAAACATTCGAGAAAAAGGTTCAAATGAAGTTACTAAAATGGATATAGAAGCATAGAAAGGTCCACCCGTACCTAAAATTACTTTCAATTTAATGCAAATATAGTCCCAGTCTATGGGAATTTGTCCTATGTAGAGTGGAAAAATTTCAATATAAAAATAAAATCTGTATCAAGGAAAAATACGCCGAAGATTAATGAAACTGAATGAACAACTAAAGGATACGGTAGGACGAGAAAATTGGAAAGTGCGTGAGTAGTGAGAAAATCTCACGGGGAATTTAAGAGAGTGATTGATAGAAGATTACACAAGAAGCTCACACAAGACAGGGCAGAGGTAAAGAGATTAACAAAAATAAGAAGAGGTTTCCCATTACAAAAATTATTTTTTCGCTTACCTACGCCTGACACAAAATGAAACTGCGAGTGCGGTGTAAATGAAGTGCTTATTTTTCATAGTAAATTCATAAAATAAACTGCATGATTTGGACTGTTCCAAATGATCTTTTTTTAACCCCACGCACTTTAGGTAAAAAAACAGAAGCATTTAATGCTTATAAAATAAGAAGCACCAAAATTATGCATAGAGTATATCATTTAACTACCACAGAAGGGCACTTAAGGTAAGGAAAGTCATTCACTGTACTATTCATACTATTGTTCTCCAGAGACGAAAGTCGAGTAATATCATACTAGGGTAATGTAATTTCATTATTGCCATTAGCCATTTAGCCATTAATTTTGGAATTAGTTAGATGAAGCTTCCCACTCAATTCTCCCAACCTGTTTTTAAACCAAGAGGATCTTCTCACATTCACGCAATAGCGCTCTATTACACATCCACATCTCATTGGACGAACTCGTCAGCTCTACGCTCATGTAACACCATAGAATACCAAACCACCCATAAACTTTACATAACTTTTCCTGTATACACTGTTATCATATCCCATATTCAACATTTTCAGCATTAAACATTAAATTTCACGGTCTATTAAAATCCTCACAAGCCAAAATATTCAAACGTTAAACGCCTTATGCCTTTAAGTACATCAGAAAATAAGCTTTCCGATCACTAAAATCTTTACGTGTCCGAGACCTGAGATGATTGCCGAGTAGACGGAAATCAAATTTTACTCCTCGGTGAATCTAGAAAAGATTTTCGTCAGTCTTTCACTCCAAGGGGTACAAAATGATAAAAAAAATGAGCTCGCTTGCACAGCAGGATTCGTGCATGACCTAAAATTCTAATTCTAAGAACCGAGAGAGCTCCCAGCATCAAGGATCGATCTCCTGTTCGCTTCTGACCTCGTTTGCGTTGAACCTCGCTATACATCGCTCCGCAAAGAGTGCTTCAGAGATTTGTCCACTGCCATTGTAATCAGAGAAAACATTTACTACCATAAAGAAATGCAAAAAAAAACTACCTACCACATTTAAACACAACTTATAAACTTTATCATTATCTTTAATACACAAAAAATCATTTTTAATTTGCTTCGTTGATGTACATCACTGTCTGCTGTTTACTTTACTCATGATTTAATAGTTTGTGACGTTTTCATAGTTGTTTTGCATGTTATAAAGATGTTTAAACATTTATTTCATCTTAAATAAGATCTATAATTTATATTCATACTGTTTACATTCCATACTTATATTCATACTATGTTGAATTACTTTTTTGAAGTTTTTTATCAATAATTTACATGAAATAGTTCGTTATAACTCACTTTGTTACGATGTATTGCGCTACTATGCATAAAATTTACGTTTAAATTTAAGTTAATTTCATTTCTTTACTCTTAAGCTCACTACAGAGTGTACATTTTTTTATATTTAAAATGTTTTATATATATTTTTAGTGCCGTCTGACTCTAATCATTCAAATCATGATTTTCTACATTTCTTCGAGTATTGACAAAACATAAATCGGAGGGATCAGCGTCGGCCTTCTGAGGCCTTCCCAGCAACCTTTTGATCCATTGTGCCGACCTTTAATTTACCTGTCCGCCCGCGGTAGAGGCACGGAGGAGGGCCGACCATCCAACCCCCATCCTGGCCCAGCGTTGCTTCACTTCACAGATCAGACGGGAACCGGTGTTTCATCGTGGCTAGGCCCTTGTCTTCAGATCGCACCCCAAACTGCACAATTTTTTCGTTACTTTAAAGGTACGGTAAATACTTTTGAAAAGGCTGCAAAGAAGCGGGAGAAAATGCTTTCCACAAAAATGCCGTCGATATTCGTGAAAGACTGAAAGAGTGACTAATTATCAAGCGTTACTACAAATGAAATATGATTATTGACTCAAGAAAGTATGCAAACCAACACTTGAAAATTCCTGAAATGCCCACGGTAGGATATAAGTAGAGCAAATAATTTAACTCGTTCCGTGGTCTGGCCATTTGCCCACTTCCTGACCCGAAATTGATGGCCTATAGTTCCTTTAACGGAGCAATGTTACTCGAAGAGAGTTGAAACTTGGGAAAAGCAACTGCCAAGACGGCATACCAGAACACGCATGGTCGTGACAGAAAAACTATGTATTTTTAGCACTTGTGAAGAGCTAGCACTATTGAAATACTAGCTAGCACTAGAGAAATAGTAAATCACCAGTATTAACCACTATTGAAATTCAATCTAGCTAGCACTAGAGAAATAGTAAATCACCAGTATTAACCTTAATAATGCCAAAGTAACTAAAAATTTAATATTACAATTGAAAAATATACCACAGTAGAAATGATCACGGAAGTTTTCAGTTCGCTACATAAAATTCTGTCATCGCTGAAGGGATTGAAGCACATTATTTTGCACTTATCGGCAACGATAGCAGATTCTAAGCTGCTGATTATAAATGCTGTTACCCTCAAGGTTAAACAGCTATTCCTATACTGAGCGCATTCTAAAAACACTTTAAAAAAATAGTTTTCGCAGTTCGTACCATTCAATCGTTATTCCATCTTGATCAGTCCTACTCCTAAACTACTACCCTTAGTTGGGAAATCTAACCGCGGCAACATTCAAAACCATAAAACTTTCTTCTCCTCTTTCCTACGTCCAACACAGCATAACGCAATCCATTATTTCCTAAACCTAAGTTCCTAAGTTAACCCAGCTAGTTAAGCACTACAGTTTCCACTGCTTTATTTCAAGAACATCTATGCACGCGACATAAGAAACTACAATCAGGAAATCAATAAGATGCCGAATTCGGATTTAATTTGAATTAGTGTGGTACTCATATTCTAATTACTGTTGATTTTCTTGGAAAAGGATGTCATTTAATTCCTATTTGTGGACGATACAACTGACTCCAAATAGCTTTCGAAACGTGCAATCACAGCCAATCACCACTGGTCAACAAAGAAAGGAAGCCAAGAGCTGAGATAAGGACACCGGATTAGTGAGAGCGTTGCACGGAAAGGTCCACCTCACCTTGCAACCCGAGAAAATGCCATCCGGAGACGACTGAGAGGCGAGAACAGGATGTGAGAGAAACGACGAAGTAAGATCCGGAAATACAGAGCAAGGAGAGTGATACAGGGGGTAAAGAAAATAAATAAATAACACGAGACGCTCACCATCTCCTCCCTTCCCTCCCGATTCTGATTTTCACGCAAAAGGTGTCGTCGGAAGAAGGGGAGATTAGTCGCAGGGAAAGGGAAAAGCTCAAGGAGGTTGATCTCCGATAAAAGGCTCGAATTCGAAAGGGATGCCTGCTGGGAGAAAACGGAAACTATCTTCATTTCCGGCGAACAGCTACCGGGAAGGGGGGTAGGTATGGGAGGGGGTGGGAGGGGGAGACGGAGGTCATAGACTACTGCGCCCCACCCACTTGAAATAAGAAAGTTCCCGCCCACTTCTCTCTCTCTCCTTCACGCCACAACACACACAGAACTCCACGGTGAGATATCTTCCCAGGCATTCCGTCTATACGGACAGTCCGCGCTCACAGCGTGAGAGAAGTCAAGGAAAAAGACAGTTCATAATTCATTGAAACAGAAATAAGCTGAAATAAACCCGTGACTGAGTATCTCAGTCCCGGTATGTAAGAAACCAGAGAATAATAAGTGACCATTTATTAACAGCGCGATACGATACACCACTGGTGTACGGCCAATTGGGATAAGTCTTGCACAGTTCTTTCCTGAATAAAAACCGTGTGGGAATATAAATATCTCTTTTATTTTTCCGAAATTCGAATCTCTAAATGATGATTCTTGAACTTTTCCAATCACTTAATTTCCAAAACATCTTCGTAAATCTCTCTCGACAACGTTTATATTCTCCATGATCAATTCCTCAAAACCCACACCTCAAAAGGCTCTCATCTTCCTTTCTCAAAGTACATAATTCGAAAGTATACGATACTAAACGAAAACTTAAAGTATTAACTAATTTTTTCATCGCGTATTCATTTTAAGTTATGCCGTCACTTTTCTTTGACTCTGAAACAACTTTCGCTTTTCATAGATACTTAGAAAATCAATTTTTCGATATGGGGGAACGTACGACGTGCATAAAATCTAGTTAGACGTCTCATTCTTAGATTAGTCGAGCACCATTCCTAAACATACGTAATTTACAGAGGGCACGCTGATTCTTGTTAGTCTCAACCCATTGTTGGGAAATAAATACACAGTGACCATATTTTCATCCTTTAAAAGGTCAATGATTTGGATTTCGGTTGGAAAAAAATAAGTGGTTGACTCAAATTACAACAATGCATCGTGAATTTTTTTTATACCTTCCAACAGCAAATAAAATCTTAGCATAACTATCCGCGGACTAAATACAATTTTCAGGGGAAAAAAATCATCATAAATTGAAAATTGCGTAATTTCCGGAGCCTATGCAAAATTGGAAATGTTTCTGAGATAGCGCGAAATGCAAAGGGTAGAGCTTCAATAGCCTTTCTAGAAGTACACGATCCCGATAAGTTGAAACCTCATATTTAAGACCAACCACTTCTCCCTCCGGAGTACCTGGATAAACACGATTCTCTACTGTCTGGAAGCCCGAAGATATACGAGCTTTCGTATATCTTCGGCCCTTTCCTCTTAATCCTCCCAAGTCCAATTCGATCCTCAATTCCAAGGAAGACTGCCCTCCGCAACATTCGCTTCCTAATCCAGGAAATTTGCGCCCTTCCTGGCGACGAAATCTCGTTCCCTCCACTTAGCCCCTCCTCCCCGACTCCGCCCACCGCACAACCCATTCCACAAACCACAAAGCATCGAGGCGGAACTTCCGACACTCCCACGCATGCCCTCCTTTCATTATTTCCCTTCTCATGATTCTTATGCGGGACACGAACATGTGCACGCCTCTTCATTTGCCGTATTCCTCGCTTTGCCCACAAGTGAAAACATTAAATCATCATCATCACTAGCCAACAATATTCAGATTGGGGTGGTGATGGACGCAGTTCACCACCTGGTTCACCCATTTGTACGAATTGTACATTTAAATTGCCTTGTCATCATCATTATGGGTCAAAAATCCTAGGATTGGATTGACTCAGCGCTCCACTCGATTCTTCTATCGGCCAACCTCTTCATATTAACGTAGTTCCTCTCTTTCACATCCTTCACGAACTTTTCCATGTATCTCATACGAGGCCTTCCTTTGCCGTACTTCCCGTTCATTTTTCCTCGACGATTGTCTTCATTAGGCCATCGTGTCTTAAGATGTGGCCAATTAAGTGTCCCGCCTTCTTTTTAGGGTTTTCAACAGACCCTTCTTTTCTCCCACTCTTCATAACACTCTTCTTCGTTTGTAACTCGGTCGATCCATTTTATCTTTATCATTCAGTCTCGTCATAATAGGTTTCATGGTAACCAGATAGATGGGCGAAATTCAGGTAGAGTAGACTGTAGTGCATTCAAGTTATGTTCTTACAACTAAATCATGTTAGCATGCCTTGGAAATCATAATTTAATATATTTTATGGAACACTAAACCAATTAATAATTACTGTATTACACCATATACACTATCAATTTAATTTCATGTGCCTCGTGTATGCATAATTAACTCGCTCTTCTTTAATGAGATAATATTGTAACTACTAGGCGCACGTATGAAGTGACTATTTAGCCCCTGCAACACAACCACGCGGTGGCATGTAGAGAAGTCCGTAGATGCACATGCATTTCTTTAGGTTTCTAACAAAATTCTCTTTTCCCCAACTCTTCTTAGAAAAGAATTAAATGTAATCGTTTCACTTATGGTGGACCCATTTCATTTTACATATCCGTAATATCATACTAATTAATGTTTCCTTCCGACGCAAGGCACCCTTGGTTTCTAAGAACAATATTGCGTTCAATATCGTACTTGAAGAAGAAAGGATGGTAATACATCGAGAGTCTGTTTATTTTCTTTTTAATATTCTAATTTTAGCACATAAAAAAGATATCTGAAATCGGTTCGTGGGGTGAACTACATCTCGCACGCTTATAGGTAAATAAACTAATGAAGATGATCCGTAGATGGAATTAAAAACTGTAGCATGAGACTACTTGAGTCTGCTTTCACATCTACGCACAATTTACGCATGGCTTATTATAATACACATACTTAACTTCACTCACGTAGATGACACAAAAATGCTCACTTTAAGGTCAAACTTTAATGAAGGTACGACTAACAAGTCGAATATTTTCGTTCGGATTTTTTTTCAGGATTTTATGAATTTGTGCATTCGTATGTGCACTCATTGATTGTGTTGGAGGGCGCTGACCAAGTATCGTCGTTGATGCAGGCTAAAAATTGGCTCAGTGAAAATGGTAATTAAGCAATAAATCACTCGAACAACTTTCCCCAGGTCACCATTAGTCCACAAAGTGACAGTCTATGTAAATGTCTAAATAAAACGTAGCGGATCACTTGCAATAATTTGGTCTCGGTTTTGGGATTTCTATCACATTCGATACTTGACTGTAATTCTAGGGCAGAACGACATACAGAAAGCCGGTTCCCCACCTTCAGTCGGGCTGTACAATGGGGTTAGTTTATGTGCATTGCCAACGAAGGTGAGTAGAAGAGAACGACACCTGTGTTTCAACACTAACTGTAAATGTGGAGATAATCCATTGAAATTTGCGCTCGGGTGAAATTACCTCTCTTGTTCAGCGTCTGATAAAAAATAATGGAATTAGAACTTTCAAAGAGTGGAGCAGAAATTCCACCACTTGGTTACAATCCCTCAAGATTGAAAATGTATTTTCCGTCAAAATTCTCTTGTAAATAGTGAATGTACGGGCTATAATTTTTGAATGCCTGCATCATAATAAGTGTTAGTTTAAGTCCCTTTGGTTTAAAGTGTATGTCTGGTGACCCACCCTACTACATACCCTTGCTATGGCTTCCAGTGTAGATGTAGGCCCTAAATATGAATATTCCAGCAACCAGACGCACGTTAAAGAGCAAATTCTAAAAAAAGCCGGAAAGTATTTTCAATTAAACATAAGAGCACATTACTTAACTATTCTTATTCCAGAGAGAAGCATTAATAACCTCCCATTCAGGTACCAATTTGGACTGAAATCAGAGAAATGTAAGACAACAAATTTCGCCCGCAAAAATTGCCAGGGTTCATGAGTAATCCGTGTTCGCTCCCTCAGGATCATTAAAACCCCAACTAGCCTCCCATAGGTCCTCTTTTCCTTGTTCCCACGCATCCTGACACCACCTCATCATCCCATCCCATTCTCGTGACCCCACTTCATCCACACCCTTTTCCCTCACGCTTCGGACTGGATACCGCACCCCAACCTGCCCCTCCTCAACCAATTTCCTACCCCCACCTCACGAAAACTACATCGTCCCACACAACGCGAGACTACTCCAAATTTCCCCTCGTCCCATCCTCCTCCGCTCGTATAAAAAACAAACCCCTTCCACGTCGGTGAAAAGCACCCTTTCTCTCGCTCCGCCACCGCTCCAAAACTCACTGGCTACCTCTCCCAAACCTCCACCTCACTCGCCCTCCACCCCCAGTGGAAACTCCCCCCCCCCATTCATATTGATCCTAGTCCAGGGTAAAAGGACTCACTCCGACGGCAGCGAGAGGAGAGGGAGAAAAGGGGGAGGTGGAGAGAAAGCGGAGGAGAGAGGGTTAGACGAGAGGGGAACGGGGAGGGGTGGACCGGCTGGGAAATTTCCACTGGGTATCGCTCCTCCCACGGTTCCGTCGTAAACTCCGCCCACCCCCTCACCTACCCCACATCGCCACCGCCCCCGTGAGGCTGCGGAGGAGTCGTGAGGACGAGGAGCGGAGCGAACGGAAGTCACTCACTCCTTGAGGGACGCATCAACAGGGCGGCCCCGAGATTAAAACCGATGGCCGTTCCTTTTCAATGGTTAGACGATGAAAAGTGGCGCTCCTCCGAGGAGTGATTAAAATCGGGGCGGGGAGGTTGTTGCGGAGGATTGAACTAGAGAATGGGGTTGGATTGAGCGAATGAATGAGTGAAGAGAACGGATGAATGAGCGGATCTGGAAGGAAAAAACAAGTCGGGAAAACTGGAAATAAGCAAGGGAGTTTCTCGCCTGCTTAGACAAGTTCAACGCCAACGACATCCATTCGCTGAATGGGAGAGATTCCCTGTCGAGCACAGGAAATTAATTAGAGGGCATTGTTCATCGGGTTATGAAATTGGCTGAAAGAAGGCAAACTCTGAAGTTTTATGCGGGAAACTGCAATGTACGTCGTTTCGACCAATTTCCGCAGTTTCAGATTTTTTCAGACTAATAAGCCAATTATTGAACTTTCCGATAAAAAAAACTTCTACCGTGAAAACTATAAAATACTAGCAAATATTATTTTAAAATCAAAAATATGAAAAAATATAAATTCCATTGCATATTTTTCCTCCCAACGTTTAATTATATGAGGATCCAAGGCAGAGTGTAACAATATGTTGGTGCTTTCGTTGCAATATTATGAATTAAAGAAAATTAAATACATTACAATGACAACTGATGACTAGGATTCACGCAAACGTAATCGCTGCCTTAATTTTCCTGATTTTATAACATCTACGTATTACTCTTTTAGCAGACGTAATTTTACAGCAATTTCTGTATTCTTTTTTCCCAATCCTTACGCTCTAATTTTATCCGCGAAAGACTTCAATATCTACCATCATTTCCAGGGTAAGGAAAATGGAAAAAAAACCTTTCCACTTCAGGGGCAGTTCCATAAAATCAGTTGGTTTCTGAAAAATGATAATATTTACTCATTTGCAACGACTCTATGTCTTATGCAAATCTTAGATTGAAAAAATTATATCTGCGTTTATTGCTTATAAGACGAATCGTACGTAATTTAAAATCTCTCTATGGAGCACCATGTATCAGTTAGTAACCACTGCTTCACAGATTTCCTCCTTCAACACGACATGCTCTCAACCTCTCCTCATCGCTTCTCAAATACCTCTCCTTTTACTCGCCCTTCCACTTCTCAAATAGTCTAACCCTAAATTAAACAACCAAATTTCATTACAAGTTTATATCCAGCGAATAAAATTTTTCAGGCTGATTATGTCTCCGCAAACAGCTTTGCTTCTTCCTCGATATCCTACATTAATCGTTTTCTTAATGCTCAACTTGTCTAGTAATAATGTTCTACGAGTTTCCTAAATGATTCCTCTCGAGTTAATTTTTAAAAGAATTTCGAACACACTATGAGACGGGCAATATAAAATCAAGCACAAGAAAAATGATTGCACACAAGCAAGAGTTTTCTAATGATATATATGGTGAAGTCATCATCTTCAGGTTTCCATCAATAATGGCAGATACATCCTCCTATAGACCCTCCTGAGCCCTCAGTTATTTTTGTCATTTGATGATTTTAAAAAACCAATATTATTGCCATCTTAAGTCTAAATAACCTAATACCCACCCTCCCACGCCAATTTAATTAGAATTTAATCCACGGCAAACAAGGCCAATATCTGTCATTATATCGTGTTCTTTCACTCGGAAACAATTGAAACGGCAACGCGATAGTAATGAGGTCACTGGGGGTTAGAGTAATGAGACTCGGAAACGAATAGGCAGAGGGGCTTTGTGGTGAAATGGAGCGGTAACAGAACGAGAGGAGGAGACTGGGGCGGAGGGAGGATGGGAAAAAAGAGTTGACGGTGAATAGGGCGTGGTAATGTAGAGAAGTAGTGATTAAATAAAACGTAACAAGAGCTAAGTTAGGACACGGAGAGGTAGCACAGCACATGAGAGCAAAGAAAAAAGACTGCATTCAAAATAGCATGCGAAGTTAAGAGTCTGCCAGTCTTTGACGAAGTAAGAGAAACCAAAATGAGGCTGACATCACTTTCGAGGGTAAGAAACCAAGTGATCCTCCCAACGTCGGACAGAGCGATGCCAACCTAACGGCCCGAAAACGAACGAATTAAAGATATAAAGGCTTATCCACTCAGGTCTTAGTAATTTGAAAGCTGCAATTCGCCAAAAGATCAGACAAAACTGAGTGCTTAGAGGATTCCAATCCCACCACTGGCACGGGTGCTGTATTTCCTATAAAGCCCTAAGTTTATCATTAAGTTAGCAGTACGTTATAGCATTATAAGTTGGAAAACTTTAAACCGTAATTTTACAAATACTGTTAAAACTTTATTCAATTAGATACAGATTTGACTGGAGTCAAAGGATTATTTTACCTGCTATGTAAGCAAATAAAATATTCCTTGTGTTTGCTAAAAATAAAACAGTGCTTTCAGTCAAATCAGTTTCCTTACCTTGGTAAAATTATGCTCGGCAAATAGATATATATTCCCATAATTTTAAAATATATGCATTCATGTATTTAACGCTAACAATAATTTAAATTTATAATTTCCTTCATAAACCTCCCCCCCCCCTCAATTACGTCCAGTAGTTTCTTACCAATCGTCCTTTCCGTTATTGCATATTCTTCTCAAAAAAATCCATATTATAAACCCCTCCAGGGCCTGGATCATGGATCTTCATAAGGCGTGCGCTAGCGTTATCGTTATTTTTTTGATTTAACATAAGTCAGAGAGAAGGTGATCTCCGTTCTTCATTTTTCGCACAGCACTCTAAATCGCTTATCACAATCAGTGGAGCGAATTTTATAGACGGTTAATGTTAACCCTGCGCTACTCTAGGGGGTAAGTGTTAACGAAAAAGATTGCGGTAACGCGAAAGATGCATCCGTGACTCCACACCAGGCACTTTCCATTCTCTAATTCCCGACGCTCCATGCTCCAGATGAATCCTTACTAAAATCTTCTCAACACGCCTACCCATGATATTATGATCCGGTAAGAGATAACATGAGGTTCACCGAAGGACAATGATGATAATAATGCATTTATATTTAAATAAGGATCAATATTAGAACAATTACATAAAATTCCCCTTAATCCGCGTTTAATGACACCTTTTGATAATTAATGGGAGGCCTAGGACCGGCACTAAAGCCTTAAAAACAGTGTGGATTCCAGCCTCCTTTGGCAGCAACGTTATAGCCTCCCACGTACAACCATGGGGACGACCACACATCACATTAAGCTATGACTTTAACGACGACATTTAGGCCACTCTCGAGTAGACATGGCCCAGATAAATCCCTTGCTAATCAGTCAGTCGGGGGTAGTTAACTCTGAGGAGGGAGTAAGCTCAGATGAAATACGACGATGACTTACACTTCTATCCAGATCCTAAAATCACGACGCACGGCAGAACATGAGTCGTCTTGTATTTTAAAAGTACCTCTCCGACGGGAGAAATATAACTCACCGGTAAACAGCTGCCCTACAGAAGCTAAGCTTCTCTAACGAATACAAAGAATTTATGCATAAATAATTTAGAGACAAAACCGAACTTTATACACAGTAGTGACAAAAATGAAGGACTATGAAACTGTAGCTATTGCATTCGACACTTGAAAATAAGGTTAATTTATTCAGAAATTCTCTTCATGCGAAAATCAAAATATTAAATTTGGTTAAGTCTTAATGACTTTAGTAACACTATATTCAATATTAGTTCACTTTAATATTCAAATTAGTACAGTTAATACCTTCTAGTTATTGAATTGTTTGCCAACATAAACATCGAGGATAAAATTGAAAATTATGCCAAACAACCAGACCCAAGATTAAATAATATTATTACCCACCAGAATTTATAGGTAGTAGCAGGTATAGGTATATTTTATAGGTATATTTATAGGTATAGCAGTAATTCCTCCGTCGGCATCAGCCTGCTCTTCATTAAAAGGCACCAAGGGGCCCACGTTTAATATTACTATCCACAAATGGGAGGGAATATTACCAAAGCAGGGATTCAAACCCGGGGCTGGCCGTGACATCTCAGTTGGTAACACACCAGGCTGGTATTACAAAGGCTCATTATTTACAACCAGCCTTAGGAAAAGCTGTATTTTTATCTTAACATTTAGATCAGTCTAGATGGCCGATATAAGCGTAGCGGTTATAGAATACAAAATAAAATTCTATTCTTATCCCAACCATCAATTATATCTCCAATTACATTAATTATGCGTATTTTTCTAGACCTTTCAAAGATTAAACGAAATTCTTCTCTGGGGAATAAATTTCTTACCGAAATAATTTCTCTTCGCAGTAAACTCTACTCAGCATCGCTTGGTACGGATGTGTTGGACTCACCTCATCTTCAAACTGACAGCCAGCACTATGAGAGCAGCGAACTTCAAAGCGTGCATTTGGCAGCCATCTCCTCACTTCCCCTCCTCCGCCAAGATCATCCCTCTCTCCTTTAACGCCACCCTCTCTTCAAATCCGTCATTTCCGCTCGCTTCCACCCTCGACCCCCCCACACGCTTTCAAACCTCTCTTTCCTCACCTGACAGTGAAAGGGAAGTAACGCCAACAAATCTTCACTGAGCCAAGACCGAAAAACCTACCAACCTCATTGCTTTCTTTGCCCCTTCGGTGGCCAATTAAGTGGCATCATCAATCTCCATTTGCCCCCGGGGAGCAGGGGGAAGAACGGGGGCGGAGAAATAATAGTTTGCTTGCATGGGCAGCCAAAGTGAAGACGGAAAGACAATGAATGTAGTGGAAAAGCTAAAGGACGACTGGGAGGTATTTCTTCGACTGGAAATGAAGAACTTCGGCGCAAGAGAAGGGAAACACTCTCCAATATGTTTCAGAGACTTGATTGAAAACTTGCAACATCTCCAATGATTTAATTCAAATCAAAACAATAAAAGAATTCGTGCCCAAGGCCTCATCGCTAAGGTAAATTAACTAATTTTCTATAACATGTGAATGAGGCATTCGACTTAAAGTGCGGGAATTATACTAATTACGGACGGATCCGCGAAGCAAAAGGGAAAAGAATTAAACGAATTTCGAATACTGAACGGTTGAATATTTACAGAATATGGGAGCTTGATATATCGTAGTTGGCTCACGCATACATTTGTAGGTAAAAGAGCATGAAAAACAACGAAAAAGTTCGAAATAAGGTCGGAGATATCTGCGATAAATAACATAAAAAGTATTTATTTTTTAATACGAAATTCGCGATATTCTTTCCCAAATCATTAAAAAAAAGACTCTGGTGAGAGTTTTGTGACTTCGACAAATCAAGAGTTATTTGCAACAAGAGCCACTACTATCCGAGGCTAATACAGGAACAAGCAGAATTCTTAAAAAAAACCGAAAATTACAACCGGGAGGACGGTCATACTCTTTCTAATAGCTGGAAGAGAGTATTCAAGTTAACGGTCATGATTGTTGATTGTTTAATTTATTGACCAGATAGCCATCTAGACTAGACAAGGCCAACCTAGGGCTCTCATTTGCATAGATGGTCAAGAATCAACGCATCGTCACCTCAGACCTGAAGATGCCAGCAGTATGGCTGAAGAAACTGTTGTCGCAAAAAGACGCCATAACGCGAAGGAATGCCCGAAAGGCATTTTTTAATACGGAAGTTAACGTTTCAATAACGATTTTTTGACCCTTTCGCTAAAAATATTCTAAAATTTTAAACTAATAGGGAGACAGAATTTCTTCTTTGGGCTTTTATGCACCATGAGATCAAACCCATTCGCTATTCTGTGGCTGTAAGTACTGCGTGAAAATTAAGTCACACAATCATTACAGCAATGAGAAATGGCTGTGTGTTATGCAGATTTAAACCCTCCTCTTTTAGACACAGCGAATAACAATGACGAAATCTTACAGAAGGTAAAAATATAAACTATGAAATTAAATTTTCTAAAGCTCTCTAAGACTTTCAGAGTAATTCAACCGCTCTCAGCTATAAAAAATTTTACAGCCTTTACGACTAAAAATACTTTTTTTCTATTCATATGCGCATAATTGTACTGATATCTGCCAGTTTCAGGAGGTAAGCTACTCTAAACATCTCTGGCAATGCGTTAATTTTCGCACATTTCATCCAGATCTACCAGGATATTCCCCGAGGCAATGTAATCCCCTTAAAAATCTCGGATTTCCTTCTCCGCCATAGAAGAAGGAAGGAGGAATAGAATTCTCATGGAGGGAAGGGGTAAGGGAAAGGGGGAAGAGACGTCCGCGTGCTTCCGATTGAGTCTTCCATCGAAGGAAGGTGACGCCTCCCCCCTGCAGTCATCGTGCCTGGAACGAGCTGAAGACTCGCCGACGGAAAAAATCACGTTTCGTACCAGGGGATCAAAGGCTCAGCGCCCACAGCCACGTAGTTCAATACGGTAATGAGGGCACATGGTCCGCGCCCTTCACTTGCCATGCAATACAGTGTTCTTCCCCTTCTTACACGAGACAAAAAAAACAGACACAAACTCGAATGACGCGGAGCTTTGAGGCAACACTGGGAAACAACTCCATCAAAACCTCCAATAAAAAAAAATAATCGGGGACAAGATAACGTCAGACAGAAAAGGGGTTTTCTGCGCCCTTTTCATCGCAAAGGACTTGGATTTACATAAAATCGTTTACCTTTTTCCAAAAGTAGGAGACACGTTTTCTTAAACCCCGAAAAGTCTTGAAACCTAATTTTAATAGTGCAGCCAGAATCAGGTTAGAGTTTGCGTCATGAAGGGCGCGGGTAGGGCAAATCTTTTAGGTTCAAAGATGGAGACTACCTTGGAGAAAATAATTATTCATCTCCAATAATAGGACAGCATCCTGGTTTCGAATCTTAGAACCGAAATAGCTTCATTATCGACTTAAATCATTACGGTTTAATGAGCACAATGTTATCTGATAACCCTAACACGTTGAGGAACATCTGTGCAAGATTTACGAGAAAAGGGTCACGGAAAATGTGTGTTGCGTATATTAATACACATACAATGGTAAGTTGGTGGTGTAGACGATAAAAAATTACTTTTCTGCTCACTAAACCTTCCATTGGCATAGCAGAAAACCACAGAGAAAAAAAATCATTCGCCCTGACCGGGACTCGAACCCGGGCCCGCTGATTCCAGATCAGGTGCTCTTCCACTTCAGCTACCAGGACATCCTCTACTCGCGAGGCCCTCGTCAATCAGAAGATCAGGGCTCGAATCCTGGTCACGGCGAATGATTTTTCTCTCTATGAAAATTCTGCTATTGTGCAAAAATAGCGGGTAACGGCGGGTTAAGGTTTTCGCAGCTAGTTCGCGTGATTTGAATGGTCCATTAAGATCTTCATTGCATGATGATTATTTGCATAAATAACTTTGTCGAACACCTGAATTCATGTGCATTTGATAAAAAATAGAGAACTATAAAGGAAATTAAAAAACCTATAATCACATTCAAAATACAATAATGCCAAAGAGAAGAAAGCTCAGCTAGAGGTTAAATGATCAATCGACATATGAGATATAAAATGCAGCCAAATACTTCATCTTGCTAATTTTTGCTCTAACCTTATGTTCACATCTAAAATGGACGATACCACCAATTCAGATTCAATAACTGGCCGCTATTTCCAACCGGAAGCGATAATCGCAAGGCCATGGGTTCAAATTCTGTCTCGAGACTGAACAACGTGATATGCTAGAATTAAATGTAATCCAAATGTTCCAATTACATACACTTCCCATGAAATATCCTTAATGCATCAATTCTAAGGTAGAATAATAATAATGTGCACGATTTTTCATTTTAATTTAAAACACTGCAAACAAAAATTACACCGGTTCTAAAATCCTGTTTGTTTAACGTAAGTCTACATTTCAATGAGCGAACTCGGCTACTTGCATCCTGTACAGCAATTAAGACTACGTCAGTTGGTAAATTCTAATTAAATATCCAATTAGATGCAATTAAAACATGTTCTATGGAGTTCATGCAGTGAAACAGTTTAAAAAAAATCTGCTGCTTTCCTGAAGACGATGCCCTCGGTCATCCTGAAGAGGATGGCCGAGTATGACCGAGTCGGGCATCGAAACATCGGCGGAAATGGACGCAATAATCCGGGAGAGGACCCGAGAAACCTTCACTTAGTGAAACAGTTGTTTTTGTCCTTGTACGCAGAGTAACAATTCCACACTCTAAATCCCAATTTTTTTAAATTTCAATCAGTTCAATCAGACTTTGCTGAACAGGGAGTAGTAAATGAACTTCCATTATTAACGAGATCACAAAGTATCAACTACCCCTTAGTAGAATTCAGAGAATACAATCAATGTAATCACTATAAATGCTGATTTTAGGACAAATAATTTCTGGCACTGATTTAAAAAGGTAGAGCTCTTTGCATAGTATTCACCTAACTGATCATTTTTTCCGCTATTTCTCCCTTGTCATCGAACTCCCAACCCTTCTTCATGCCCTCCTTAATACCTTTTATTTTCCTTTCTTTTATTCACTTACCCAGCACTTTATTCTTCATTACGCCCTTCAGCATTCCATTGGCCGTAAGTATCTGTTCCATCCACCTCTACAATTACTCCACCCAATTTCCGTCAAAATGGGATCTAACTATAGCTTTGTTTTACCGCTACTTTCAAAGGCACACGCTCATATAAAGAGTTAGGCAATACGTTAATAATGAGGGTATTGAGAAGAAATAATTACGTAATAACATTCGATTTGGGATTATGGCTGTATTCCTGTAGACGTCGTCATGACTTGTACTTCAGATTTTTCATCTTTCCCACTCTCGATCACCTTCCCTACTTCAGAAAACACGCTTCACTTCCTCTTTCTCCCTTCAAATCTTTTCTTACACACCCCAAGGAGGGTCGAGTGAGCATCGAGGAGGGAGATATACGGTCACGTGACAATGTTTACGGCCGCAGGCGGAGGTTGTTAGGGACGAGAATGACATGGGAGGAAAGGAAACCCGGAGGAAGAGGAGAGGAAAAAGGAAACAGAAAGGAAAGGGAGAGAGGCGGATAGGAAATTCAGCTGAGGAATGAGAGAAGGGAGAAAAAGAGAGATGAAGGAAGAGGAATGGGAGGAAGGGAGGAAATAGGGATGGAGGTTTTATGAGGTTTTCGGGTGCAATCGAAGGAAGAATTGTTGTCACCGAATCTGTTGACAGGATTCCCATTATTGATCACCGGGCAGGGAATGAGTGTGGGAGGGTGAGAGGCTGTCCGCAAGGGTCTGGAAGGAGGATTAGGAGCGAGGGAGGGTCACAGCGACGGAGGGAGGATATTCCCCCCGGAGAGGGAAGGACACCGAACGGGGAAGGGGGAGAACCAGATGGGAGATTGGTTCAGTGAAGAGGCGAAGAGATGGCTGAGAGATGTATAGCTTGCCCACCCGCGTAAAATGTATGTTTTGAAAGACAGTAGTTAGAAATGAAGATTTACATTTTAAGTTATGCACCTGAAAACTACAACAAATACAGCTGGAGATTATAAGACTAAAAATTGACCGATAATGAGGGACACTGTGTTCGAGAACCATTCACTGATGGAGGCCTCCTTATTCTTGAGGGATAAGAATTCCTTACCCCCAACAGTGAGCCTTCCCCACTGCTCCATTAACCCCCGAACCTTGTTCGAAACTCCTGAACCCTTGTTTGGAGGAAACTTCCTGGTTTCCTCGAAAAACAACGCTGTTTCTCCCCCAACCTACCCCTATCTTCTAACCCTCTCCCCTTTCTCACTTGCGTAAATGTACAGACATACCATAGACCCGAAGTGTGACGCCTATGCGATGGAACTAGTAGTACCTAATAAATCTGAAATAGAAATTCACTCAGTTTGTTCCTTGGTTGGTTGGTTATTTAGGGGAGGCGACCGACAGCTGAGGTCATTTGCGCCATATAGGATAGGTGAGTAATTGGGTAATGGTAGGAGTTTTCAGGGAACGGAGGAAGGGTGGAGAGAAACCCGGCGTCGGCATTAGCCTACTCTTAACGAAAGGCGCCAAGGGGACCACGGCTTAACGTCCCATCCGACGGACGGAGTACTGTACTTGAAATGCCCTCCACTAGGCACTCAAGTAGGGACCGGTTTTCCACTGAAAAATCCGCCACTGCCGGGAATCGAACCCGGGCCCTCGGGATGGGAGGCCAGTACTCTAGCCACCACACCAACCCGATCCCCAGTTTGTTCCTTTATGTGACAACGTTAGCAAGTTCGTTGGTTTTATTCATACGGTGAGATGGAATGAAATAGTGTCCCAGTTAGTTTTTGATAGGTGACCGCATCAGAAAGTAGCCTAATGTCACTCAAAACGACGCTGCTTGAACTGTTAATAATGGTAAAGATTAATACGTGGCTTACAACATATCCTTGCGGGATTCCAGAAATATGTGGGACCCATGCCATATCAGAATCAAGTCAGAAAAATGGCACTTTTTATATCTAATCAGAAGTCATTCGCCAATTTGCTCTTTTTTATCAAATCCGAATGGTTGCTGTTTAAAATGTCTTATAAAGAGCGTCAAGAATCTTTTTTTTTTCAAATTTAAGAAAACCACATGTGCCAGCTATTATATTCCAACAGAATCAAATGCCAGGAGAAGATTATTACAGGAGAATTTCTAGCATTTTTTCAGCTCAGGTGACTTATGACAATTGAATACAAAAAACCAAAATTAATCTATTTAATATCCAGAAGAAAATGCCGAATTTCTGACGGGGATGTGAAAAGATAGGGTTATTATTTGCAGAAGGTAATAAAATGTTAGATACAATTTTAAAAATAATTTAAAATCGTATCTTTCTTAATATCCCTGGAATGAATAAATACGAATATTTTTATAAGAACTTTGATGGTCAGGTTGGAAATGAACTGATTTTGGTTGAATGGCATGGAATTTCTCTATATTGAGAAAGTATTTTGGGCATCGCGGACCACAAACATGGATAAATAGGGCACATACGTGAATATAAACGATATTGCTTCGCGAAATTGAAATCAGAAGGTTGTTTACGGAAAAAACAAAAATACCAGCTTTCTTGTTAGCTGTGAAGCAGGTGGGAAGTTTCCCAGCAAGTTAGGCCCTCTTACAAATATTTCCCAATGATTCAGAGCAATTAATATTCACGGAAATAATCCGGTTTTCCCGTTAATCGCAGAGAATGATTTCACGCGATAAATTGCAGAAACCTTTCCCCAAGGGATAGGTACTATGAGGTAAGACGTCACGCTAAAACCATGGTTTTAGTCTCACTTCATCAGTCACGTGTCTTGTGCAGTCGTTTAGTAAACTGCAGCGTATGGTAGGTATGCCCTATATAGAATTTCACCCTGAAGCAAATGCCTCGGCGATGTAATTGGTCGACACACTATAAAGGTAATTCTGTGATCCCGTTACAAAATATGGTCGGGTGTCTAGCTACTTCCCAAAACAAAATTCCAATTGTTAAAGCAAAAAATTTCTCTCTTAAAAAAGACATAAATACAAAGTTCCATAGACGTCTACTAGGGCGGATCGGAAAAATCGATTTTTCGCGGAGAAACTTGACCCTCTGGAAAAAGTTGTTTAAGTGGCTCAAAATGAGGCCAGAAAAATCTGGGACCTCTAGGTCAACCCTAGACCCTAGCGCCGTGGCCATTTATGGGGAGGAGGGCTGAAAATAGAAAAATTCATATTTTATATAGCGGTTCCCCATGGATTTTGTCGAATTTCGATCCATGAGAACAAAAAATTTAGTCCAACTGGTCGTATCTGCTGCCGTTAAGCCACAGATTGTCTATTTTGAGTGCTCGGCCGCACGTAATTATGTACCGCCCAGGCAGCGTCACGGCGCTACGCTCTGAAGGCCACTCGCGCGTCCTTCCCGGTCGCGTCTCGTGCCAGGTCGCGTCTCCTGCCCCGTCGCGTCTCCTGCCCCGTCGCGTCTCGTGCCCGGTCGCGTCTCCTGCCCCGTCGCGTCTTCTGACCGCTCGCCGCGGGTGTAGCAAAATTCATCATAGATGCGTCTTCCGTCGTGGCTCTCACTAATATTGGATAATTAAACAATTTCCAGGGAATAACAATTACGGAAGAATTATTTGAAATTAATATAATACACCGTCATCATTCAGGGAGTAGAGAAAAACTCCCCAATTATTAGCCTACATTTACAATTATTTTTCAGCATGGAGAAAGAAAGCAAAAATAGTTAAAATACTTACCAGAGCTCACCACGTGGAGGTACCGGCTCTATGAAACTCACCCCCCACCCAAACACTCATTAATTGAGGAACGCATTTCCTTTATCAGATTATATCTATCTAAAAAATAAGAAAGTGGTAATTTTGTAGTACCATCTCTTTATCTGTGTGTAAGTGTTCGTCTTTAAAAATTATTTTTATTTAACACTAAAGGTCATTTACGTTTTATTTTTGAAGTCAGGCAGATAAAGGTAAAACTTACTCACCCTATCACAGCATGAACTTAGACTTGGGTTTAGAAGGTCGGCATTTTGGTTCTGCTTTCTAGTCTTTTCAGTATTTCTAATATTCTCTCGTTGTTGCGGATGCCAATGAAGCTTGGGTTACCTCTTTCATAAATCTTTCCGCTGCTTGCGTGTGACAAGAAAAATTGAGTTACAAAATTGAGCATTGCTCAAGTAATTGTCGAATTTCTTCAGTCGTGATATGCGACAGAGTATGGCGGTCGATGCCCTAGTCCCATTTGATCAGCAACTTGGAGTATTCTGAATCAAATTTAAAATCTGTCAACTCAAAAGTTCTTGTATTTTCGGTCGCACGCGTATTTCTTCATGCCTCTAAGATTTTTCCACCTATCTCTTCGCACTTCCTCTCGATGGTCAGCAATCATTGGGAGGAGCAATTTTCTGGGTACCTGAAGGGTTTCTCTGAATAACAGCATTAATGACTCCTTTAAGATCTTCCGGTACATATCTTGACCAATGTATTAGTTTCCATAAATATACAGCACCGCCGTGTATCCAATGGTTTTATTTCACTGAAAACCAGACTGGTGCGTACACTATTTGAATATATGACACTAAATTTCGTAAATTAGCGCTTGGATTTTCAGTGGACACGTATAGCCTCAGTAGTCGGTTGGCCGTAATGAGCCAGCGAGAATGAGTCACATTTCCTGGAGTTTATCTGGCCAAATTTTCCGAGCTAAATCCTTTAGTCACAGCATTAGAAATTTCCAAGAGATACTGCTGGTGACTTGACACTGGTTGGTCACCAATGGCAAGTCTTCTTCGTGGGGCAATTTTGTTGGGACTGGCTTGAATCGTATGATATCAAGAGTGTGGCAGTCTTGAAGGGCGGAGCCATTAGGAACTGCAAACAAATTTGGACCCTTAGTTTGCCCGTCTAATGTTCCAACCAATTACCCACCTATTCTAAATGGCGCAAATGACCTCAGGTGTCGGTCGCCTCCCCTGAATAACCAACCAACCAACCATGGATTTAAAATGCTCTTCTTCCATTGTAGTGTAGTATGAAATCACATTAGTCATAGGCACAGTTTCCGAAAAGGTAGCTATAAAGTAGGATTGTACTCAGTTGTGCACTTGAAAAATGCATTATACTCTACTCACCCATATTAACTTCACGTTTACATGCCTATTTGGGAAATGGATTCGAAACACTCCAACATACGACTATCTGACTAATAAAAGCTACATTCTACCGCTATTCTTCAGTGGAACATGCCTAGTAATGGTGAATGCAATGAGACTTGCATGCAATGCAAGACTTTTCGAAATGCTCGCCCGCTTAATCTGTTCTTGTTTCCAATCCGGTTAATAATAGAGAAGAAAAAAGTTGGACTCGATCGTACAACGTTCAGCGGTCGTGTAGCAGCTTCAAATTATGAAATATAACGAGTTTCCTCAAAAATACATATATTTCTAACTTCCAAAGAATGACCGGGTGGGTGGGTGGTTGTTTGATGCGGGAGGTGAGTCCACAGAGTGGCAGCACTGATTGTTGCATGGGTGGCTTAAAAGTTTTCTCTGCTAGCATAAGTTATATTTATAGCATAATGCATACCCAGATAATGCATGTTTGATGGTTGTTCACCTTCTGTCAAATGCCCTCGAGGGGCTGGAAGGATACTGAGTACATGAAGATGAAGGACCACGCCCAGCATGACACAAAATACTGAGGGCGAGTCCTGGAGCTTTGCATGCGTAAATATTCTAGATTGGACAAAGCGCTGTGACCTGGCTCATTTCGCATGCAGCTCGGCCCCTCCTCCCCATTACGTTGATTCAGACGGGGAACAGGGGACTGAGGCAGAAGGGTTCTGTCCTCCACCCACCATTGAAGTGGAGGGATTCAAAGGATGCACGCCACGGTAATTCGGTAACACTTTATCGCTTTTCTGGCTTTAATTTGAACCTCAATACAATACCCTGTTGCCATTCTCTAATTTTGCTGGTTAATGGTCTAAACTATTTTTTTCCTAAAAAAAACTCATTCCATCAACGTTTTCCCTCTTCTTCTTTCACTAAAGACATGGCCTTGTCGGTACAACCATTTGAGGTTATTTTCTGTCATTCGTTTAACACAAACTTCCATTTCCATCAATTTATTTGTCACGTTTGAAAATTCAGCTTCGGTCTTCAACGGTACCTATTTCCCGAAACTAATTTTCTGACTAAAACTATTACAAATTGTGAGTGACACATGAGGCAAAAAGTTATTTTTTCAATATATTCAATAAGGTTTCTCTTCTCGTTCAATTTTCTTGCTAAAAATTTCATTGATTTTTCGTTTCATTCAATTTTTCTTCTTTATCTTTCCTCAGATTCACTCTTTAACCACCCCTAAACATTTTTGTCCCATTATATAATGTCCAACTCTCATATACTTAAACCAGTGTATTTATGAAAGTTTTCTCAATTTGTTTTTCAAATTTCTAAATTATAGTAACTGTCTTTCAAATGATAGAGGACCTCTCCATCATTGCAGGCTGAAATTATATTGCGCCTGTGATGCCTCTTTCATTTCTAAAACCAAAATAGCCCTCAACAATATGCTGCTCTACTTTTGTTTCAATTCTCCCCTTTGTTACGTTGATGAGTATTATGGTAGAAATTCACAATAAGGTTATTTTGAAGATAGTACAAACCACTGCATTAACTATCTTTGTTTAGGCAATAACTGAGCTTTCAAAAAAAGTCATAATGTAATTTACTTCCGGTTAATTTGTTTCTTTCTTCGTATCATTTCATACAGTACCTATGTACCATAGCAACAAACACGAAAATGTTAAAAACAGCAAAAAACATTTAATTTTTCAATAAGACGCCTGATAAATGAATGGGAAAAATCAAGATATCGATAAGTGCTTGACATTTTAAATTTAAGACAACAATAGATGATCCAAAATACAAGATGCGCTTTTCTTTAAACCTTAAAATTTACGTTTTTGTAATCGCAGCTAGTCACTGTAATATTTAATTTTCATTCACAGAAGTAAAAAATTAACGTGAATGGGAATTAAATGAACACGATCCATCACCTAATTACAAGGATCAAACTTACAATTACAAATCCATGAGTGGAAACGCAAAATATATTCATAATAATGTATAACTGTAAAACGAACCGAAAACAAGATTACATGCGAGTAAAGCAGTGCTTAAAATATGAGCGCTATTAAATAGTAACTTTTCATAATAACGTGAATCTCGAATTAAGTATTCACTCAAATAATGAAAGCATCTGGATTATGGAGCTGAACCAACGCAGTAAGCACTAAAAACTGACACGAAATCCGTTTTTAAAGATTTAATTTTCATTCCTTCCTAAACGGACTAATTTAATTCCAAATTTGAAACAGTTGTTTCATAAATAAAAAAATAAAACTGGAGTTGAATACAAGATTACCTGAATAAAATGAATTAAAACGATTTACTTATCCCGCCATTAAACCTAAGGAATTTCTCATAAACGCAAATTACACTACCAGCATGAGGACACGATACATAT
The DNA here is from genome assembly GCA_933228895.1 of Platycnemis pennipes. Classification (NCBI taxonomy): domain Eukaryota; kingdom Metazoa; phylum Arthropoda; class Insecta; order Odonata; family Platycnemididae; genus Platycnemis; species Platycnemis pennipes. The sequence continues at coordinate 115,880,919 of OW121854.1, read as the reverse complement.
GAAAAAGAGGAGTGTCAATCACATCTGCAAGAGGAGGGAGAAAGGTGTTGACGACTGCAAGAATACTAATTTACTTCAGGCTTCAGCTGTGGCTCCCGGTGAGAGGTGAGAGGCATCAACAAACTGTTGAGTACCCATCAATCTTGCCCGTAATCGGATCATTAAGAGACTCCCTACATTGGTTAAGGAGAGGTAAATCAATTAGGACCACGCAGTAAACCGGAGGCAAGTCGTCAAAGCTTCCACCTCTAGCGGGCTATAAATTGCACACCGATAATTTACTAGCATCTTGCGTCGAGACAAAAATTGTTTTACTATAATGTATGACGTAGACCAAGAAAGCCCTAAACCACTATTATATTTTTCTAACGCTTCTACTCCATTAAGAAGGATGCCTGGAACTCAGAAACTAGTTCCATCTCGAGTATTTATCAAAGAAATTGTGACAGTTTTTCGACTAGAAGGCCCATTTGAGGTCCAAATGCATTTCATTTTAATTTGATAGGCACACGAAATATTCAAATCGCACAGTTTAAAAACAAATTCCCTGAGCCTCGTTAAAAAGGAATTTATTTACTTTATACATCACATTCCACCCGAATTAAAGCGTTTGATTAACTTAAAATCAACAGCAAAGTCAAACAGGCAGAAAAAAATTCAATAACCACGTTAAATAAGCACTCCCTCGCCTTTTTTAATCCCAATGCGTAAATAATGTTTGCCCTAATTCCAAAATTTAATAAAAAACAATTAAATTTAGCTATATTCATCAGTCTCAGACTATCACTCAAAGCACTCTAAACATTAAGTGCGCAGGAAAGCGTTGAAGAGATTAGGATATTTTAAAATGAATTGAGGAAAAGTATCGAAGTGAAAATGTTAAAGAAAGATGTTATTTCACACCGCTAAGGCCTCACCTAAACCATGCATCGAGTATTCGGGCTCCAATAAAATTAACTCGGGAAGTAAATAAATTACAAAAGAAAGCAGCTCGCATTGTTACAAATGCCTATGAACGCACAGAAAGTGTCAATATTTAAATGTCGTATCCGTTTTTCCAACGTTCTGGTTGGGACACCCTGAAAACTAAAAAAAAAGGCTCTGAAAACCCTGAAAAGGCTCGCACAGTTACTAGACCATGAAGCTACATCAGCAGGACAGACAGAGACATATAATAAAAATTAACTGTCAGAACGAGAGATTCAAGAATTCGTTTATCCCTAGTACAATACAAGCTTACAGCACGAAGCCTTAATTCTTCAAAAAGTTACCTATCAGTATCATACTTGCATTCCGATTTCTTTGCCTCTTCTTACTTTTCCAGTAAAACTCCTTACCATGGTTCATAAACTTCCACCCACAGCCACACGCCCTTGCAATGGTTCGCAGAGTGATGTGGGGATGAAACATGCACCTACAATTTTTAACGGCGGCACTTCAGAGAAATGTCCACGGGAAAGAAAAACGATTTCGAGGTTGGAGAGAAGGCGACACCAAACTCACAAAGAAAATACGAGAGAGAAAAACTAAGAGGCGGATGCATCACGCAAAATACATGTCACCATCCCCTTTGTTACTGGAACATCCGAATAAACAGTGTACTCCGGAGAGTAGAATTCTAAATCGGTGAAAACTGTCGTTCGATGCACATGCACATCAAAGAATACTCGAGGACAACGAAAAATAAGTAATTCCGCTTTCTGCCATCTCCGAACACTCGTAGTCAGAGTCAGAACCTGGCCACGAAATAAACTTGAGGAGGCCAAAGTTTTGGGCAAGGAGAGCCGATACTTGACTCGACAAATCAGGAAAGCAATAGAGGTCAACAAAAAACTCATGAACTTCAACGAAGTAGGACCAGTATTCCCTACACTGGGCCTGGAAAAAAGTCTTAAAAAACACAGCCAATTTTCCAAAGTCTCTCCCATTGCCATTTCTTTGAAGTGCCACCGTTACACATTGTAGGTGCATATTCCATCTCCATATCACTCTTCGAGCCATCGTAAGGGGGTGTGGCAGCGGGTTGAAGGTTATAAGCTATGATAAGGTATTTTGCTTAAAAAGTAAGAAAGGACAAAAAATTGGAACGTAATTAAGGATAGTGACACGTAATTTTTTGAAGAATTAAGCCTTCACGCTTTAAGCTTGAATTGTACGAGCGTTGCGAATTCTTTTACCTCTCATTCCAACAGTTAATTTGTCAATAAAACTTTCTTTTTCTTTTGAGTCTTTTTCGAATATCCGTTAACATGAAGAACGAACATCAAACCAATGCCACGAAAACCTTCGACCTAGTATCATGCACTTGAAGTTTATCATACCAGTGGGATTAAAACACAAAACGTGGTTAAACCGTAAAGCCATTATCTCCACCTATTGGGGTCATTTAGAAGACAGTTTGACCACAATGAAATTGGCTGGAGGCGGAGAGCGGAAGCAAAAACTCACCTCGTCGGCGGGGATGTAGGCGCTGGGTCCATGGACCGTCGGCTTCGGCACCGGTACCCCCCTCTCCTGCAACGAAAAACAAAAGTGGCGGTGAGTAGGGATGATAGCGATCAAATTAAGCGACCGTGGGTGCTTAGCAAGGATCTGCCTCCACAAAAGAAGGGATATGCCTCCTGGGTTGGATTAAAGGTAGAGAAAAACCCAATTTCCAACGAAGCGAGTTCGGGAAAAAAGCGAGAGTTACAGCTATTAACAAAAAGTAACTGCTATAAGGCAAAAATTCACGTAGATATAAGTGCAAAAGGCGTAATTTTGCCCTTGTTTAAGACCCGATATGTCCACTTTACTAGGATGAAGAATACAGCATGTAACTACCAATTTCTACTGGTAGGCTAATAGATTTTCACTGTCTGCTATTATCAACCTATCAATGTCTCTGGATTCCCATCGCACCCAATTCCTGCGTCCTCATTAAATCACTCATTAAGGCATAATTTATTCTGTAAGCGTCCATACGATTGACCAGATAGACCCCCTCTTCAGCATAACGCTACTTCTCAAAATCACCATTAACTTTCGTGCCCCCCGTTCTCTCCCGAAAGGTTTCCTCACTTTCCCTCACTAAATGCGTTATTCCTTCTTTATTTTCCTACCCATGCTGCAAGCCTCATCAATACATGCCCTGCTGGTCGCGGTAGTCAATCATGTAAGTCGATGGCCTGGCAACCTGCTCCACGAATGCTTGTTGTGTTCGCCACATAACTGAAATCTTAGGGTAGGTTAGGTTAGTTGGTGCGATAAAAACCTCAGCCATTGGAGCTCCTTAACCCCATAAATTGTAGACGTACCCCTATCTCAAATCTGGAATTGATCACAACGACAAAATTATTGTGAAACCTCATATCTACTAAAACAGGCATAATAAACGTAAAAAATACACATTACAACAAGAAATGTGTTAATATCAATAGATTGCCGCGAAAAATGTAGGCAACCATAGTGATGACGAAATAAGATGGTTTTCAGCAAATATATAATGAAATATCAGATAAAAGATAATCTGAATACTGTGCAAATATTGGTCAATAACATATCACCCGTACTTGAAGCAATCAGTGCGGATGTGACGTGACGAAATATAAAAATTACGCTTTAGTTAAACGGTGTTTCTCCAAAATATTGTCGTAAGTAAATGGTTAATTCCATTTCAAAACACTGTCGGCTGTTTTATTTCATTTAATCAGATGAAAAAACATCCAATACATTACGACAGAATTAACATCAACTTAAAGGAAATGAACCATCTCATCGAAATATTTGCAACAATATTGATCAGCGACCCACACCATGATCACCATCAACATTCGACACTATCGATTATAAGAAGGGATATTTAGCAAGGAAACATCGCAATTACTCACCAGTAAAATACAATAACAATAAATAAAATAAAATAGAATAAGTAAATGGTACTCATGACTGCAAAAAATGACTCTGCCACCAAAAGGACGCTATTTTTCGGTATAAGCTTTAAAGAAAAGAGAGGCGAAATTTGAAATTATACTTTCATTAAACGATTATTAACATCAAGTGAATAAATACTCAACAATAAAGGTGTGGGACTTAAACGGGCAGACTAACGCAAGAGTTCTTGGCAAGGATAAGCATCGCGTGAATACGTGACTGCTTGCATTCTAACAAGCCTTCCCAGTGTTTGCGTTAAGACGACCTATCTCTCCAATGCATGGCAAGAGGAAGGAAGGGATTTTACCTCAAGGCGGAGCTAAGGCAAGGAGCGAACGAGAGGGTGGTGGTGGTACCATGTGCACGCAAATAATGACCTGTCCTGCCTTAGCGAGAAAACGCTTTTCTAAGTCGTTCACAGCGTTTAATGACAATTCTGTAGGGAATGTCAGCGAAATCAAATAAATCACTCCAACTCAAAGTAAACCAGCACAAAAAGCAGCATGCAGGCGTCTAGACATGAGCTTCGGGATGGAAGGACTCACTGGAAAATGATCTCCTTTGTAACCAAAAATTTAATAGAGTTGAATAATGATACAATATTTTCTTCCCTCTTGATTGGATTCTTTCGTGAGTAGCCTTGACATTTCAAAATATCACTTGATCAAAAAATGTCGTTATTTGATATTGCATTCAAGGATCTTTCATGATCTTACAAGTGCAAGCAATTTCCTGAGGTCACTAAATAATCTGGCTTCCATGCTCAGACCGATTCGGCAATTCATGATATATAAAATAAAATAAAATAGAATAAGTAAATGGTACTCATGACTGCAAAAAATGACTCTGCCACCAAAAGGACGCTATATTTAGGTATTTTTCGGTACGCTTGTATTTTCTTCTCTACGTAAAAATGCCAAGGAAAAAATGAAAAGGAAAATATTCTCACCTTGTAAAGAGGGAAAAAGATAGGCAAAGAAATTTTTCAGTAACCCATGCTACTACATACGCAGGATGATGAAAGGAAATACTCTTTAATGTAAGTGATCAGTATTGAAGCCTTGGAAAAAATGAAATGTTTAATTTTTTCAAGGTAGTTCCATGGCTTTTGACAGCTACTTATACTACCTGGAAGAGAATCAGACTTTACAGTGCCAAAAAAGAATGCATGTCAACAAGGCAAACGCTGTAAGGTGAGAAAAAACATTACTGGAAAAAACTTTAAACAAGACTGACTCAACATTAATCCGTCGTGGTACCGTATCCCAAAACGAGGGATGAACCTCATTACATCAACTCGTAGTTTGCTCATTTCATGTTGCATAAAAAAGAGATTTGCTTTGCGGCATTTCCACCCATGTCTCTCTGAAATGATTACAGGGACGGTAGTCAGCGATGCGAGCCACGGAACCGAAGGGCGCCAGTCTAGAACCTGGCGAGTTACATCCGTCGCGGTTTGAGATGCAAACAAATTAGAACGGCCGGCTCGGGCACAACCCATGCATTATTAATCCGCGCAAATCTGAGCGGCAGTGGTTCCCCTTCCATTGCCTGAACTGCAGGAGCGGCATCCATGATTTCATGATGATGAAGGACACTTTACTCGGGTACTAAGGTATATTGCCAAAGGAACTACGGGAATGGGCCGATAGAAACGTTTGAGGGTGAAGAATACTTAAAATGAACGCGGTCTAAGAAAGTTGTTAGAATGAAAAACAATAACAAAAAAAGTACGCGATGCATCTCAGGTCATTGAATGGAATCACGAAACTAAGCCAGAAAATATTAGAGTGAAGGACCCAAGGTGGAAGTTTAAAGAAGTGAATTTAAAGAGGGCGATGACGATAGGAGGAGGATTAATTAAAAAGTAAATATTAGACTAAAATGGAAGCGGTGAAATTTTTGCGAAAATTAACATAGATATTTTCATTTTCGATTTTAAAATATAGGATTCAAACAATGGTTAGCATGAAGTAGTGCCTGTCATTTTCCCATTTTTTCAGAACCCATTTAAAAAGGCACTTCAAATTGAGTAGGTATAGTCAGAAAGAAATGATATGATTTCATTGACAATGGAAATATCTATTATTAGGAAAAAACCACAATTAAGGGGTTTTCGATAACAACTCTCGATAATAAGCTGCGGTCATCCATATTTACCCTACTCTACTTATATATAAAAATAAGAATATACATTAAAATCTATGTTGAAACTCGAGTAATGTGCATTTCCATGAAGCGAACATGACTACAACATGTTCACAGAACAAACGCACAAATATGCTCATAGTACTCACATTCATGCGAGATACTTCATTTAAAACCTCAAATAATGTTCACGAAAGAAGAAATAATGGGAATTTTAAACCGCATAATGCAGATCTCCCACAAAGGTAATGTAACTGAAACAAAAATTCCAAATCAGTGGAACAGGTGAAAATATGTTTCTCATATTTTATAGGACCAAATCGGAAGCTGCTAAATAAGTGCAACGATATTACTGACACTAACCGGAAGGTTTGGGTAATAAACCAGTGGTGATTGAGGCTTTCCTTCCTCAGGCATCAATGAAAATTCAATCTTATAGGTCACATCCGGAAGACATATTTTGGATGGAGGATCAGAGCCATGAACGTCCAAAAATCAATACGAGATACCACATTTTTTTTAGAACTTGATGCCTCCCTAACATCTACAGGATAACTACAATTCAGCTGAGATATTATTAACCTTTACTACTTTTTACTTCGTTTCCCTCTCCTCGTGTACCTAGATAGCTTCCACTTATGAAAAGAATTTCTTTTATACAATGCCATTTTTGAGGCTCTTAATTTTCTTATTTTTTCGACCTCGATCACGATGGTCAAGGAGGAAAATTTTGATGTAACTACTTCCTCCTTCAGTCTTCCACAAGACGATTCTATTCCCAGCTGAAAGCTCCCGATTAGGTCATATCACTACATTCGCATCACATCCAGCGTGTACGGTGCAAAATCACCCCGCCACCCAAACCATAAAACGACTCGAATTTGAAGGAGAGGGGAGGGAGAGGCGGGCAGCAAACAGCAGATGGGGGCGATGGCATCCTGCAAGTTATACGACGTGTCAACGCTAAGTTGTGTGTGGAGGTTGCATATCGTCCACGGCGCCAGCTGCACACATGCCAACAGCCCTCCAATTTCCATTACGGCTGCGAAATGCAGCGAGGTGGGAAATCGGTAGGCGGCAGCACGAGGGCAATGGATGAATGCACCCCCTTCGCAAGCAACGAGGGAATTAAGTGATCTCATGACGACGGAGAAGGTGCCGCTGACTTGAGATGGATGTGTAATGGAATTGCTTCAGCGTTATTCCGTTGGCGTCGTTACCCCCAGTGATGCTCTCATCATACGTGTGAAATAAGAACTACCTTTCGCCACAGGTCCACGACCCTTACTTACGGTCATCATAGCTACGCTGATCAGAAGAGACAGAAAATAATAAGATCCACGAGAGACATGAGCATTAAGGTAAACTACAGTAAGTGTGGATAACTCTTGTTACTCCTGCAATTTCAAAAGTAGGCGAGGGAGGTAAACAACACGTTACCATAAATGATTCGGAGGAACTTACTTGAGTCTTAAGTGAATACTTGAGAAAAAACATACCAGTATCTTTGTAAAGCTCCTGAGGTTTTTCTCTCATACGTGAGGGCAGTAAAAATGTTTTTAAGAGATTGATTTCTTCGAATAAACAGTCGCATATTATAAGAAGATGACCTGAACAGAGAACCTTGAGAAAAGATGCAACAAAATATAAGTGAGGAGTTGTATACATGGCGTGACGTTGCATGAATTAAAGTTCTGGACTCTAGGAAGAGAAAACGGTAATAGATTGAGTTAAGGCTCCACAAGAGAATGAAAAAAGTGCAATGAGCGGTAAGGATTTAGAATGAAGATAAGCGAAGGAAGGAAAAAAATAAAACTAGGAAAGCAGAATGGGTGCTGGAGGAAGTAGTTAGGAACATTTATATAACAATGAAAGGCATTTATGATGGTGTAATGCTGGGCAAAGGAGAAAGGCGGACAAAGACAATGTCGGAATGATTGAAGAAAGGCAAAAAATATGGTGATATGAGGAAAGAATCATTACGAACAATAAGCTTGGAAAATGCCAATATGTGAAGGAATACTTCTCAGTAATAAAACCTTGATAATAGAGTAGTTTCCCATTTTTTTGTATCTTGATCGAAAGTTTCAAACTTCTGGAATATATATTTTTAACCCATCGATTTAAAAATGACGATCAGTATTTTCCCTTATTAATAAAAAGGTTAAGTCAATATGAAGAGGTTGGCCGATAGAAGAATCGAGTGGAGGGCTGCGTCAAACCAATCCTAGGATTGTTGACCGATGATGATGAATAAAATGGTGAAATTTTCAGCAGCGCGGAAACGCGACGGCAAACTAATACATACCGGTCAACTATACGTGTGACGTCAAAGGTACCTGCACTCTTTTCTGTCTGCCGCTAGCTTGTGCGGCCGATGCTTCTAAGAAGAGGGAGGTCGCACTCCGTGAAAGTTTTCAAGCAAATATCCGAGGAACATTCATTCAGTTAATTTCTTATGATTTACTTAAACTTATTTCATCTGAATATTTGGCTGAGTTTATCACTTAATAAAAGTTAGTATTTACTTTACTTAGCTGAAGTAAACTTGGCCCATTGTCATGCCAAATCACACTATACTTTGCGGTGACAGAGAACTCCATTAGCAGGAAGCATGGGATACTATGAAACGACTATAAATACCATATTTAAAAGAGGAGACTTTTCGAGCTTTGATAGTTTTCATTGGTGACTAATATACATGTTTACTGGAGTTTAGGGGCTCTAAATAGAATGGTAAGTGCAGACGGTAAACATACCCTCGGCCTAACGACGTAAAATATTTACCTGTTACGTCAATAACAAGGCTGCCACATTATTTTTGGTTTATTTTATGGCACCCTTGGAGTTTATCACTTATAAAATCTGTTTACAAGGGAACTGTTTATAAGGGATACACTCAGACAAATATTGTCACCTCTCACTGTCTTGGATGTATATTCGGTGCCATAAAATAAACTGTACCAGAAAATATTAGTGATGAAACCGGAATAAATTATATGTGGCAGTTTCCTTCATCAAAGAAAACAATTCATTAATTGGAATTCGTTCCTCACTATTAATTTTTTAATCATACGAAAATAATTTGAATTGAGAAATCTGTTTCCTGGAATATTAAATTTTACTTTTAAGTTGATTTTAATAAGCTCAGAAATGGCGGCACTGTGGCAGCCTTGTTATTGACGTAACAGGTACATATTTTACGTCGCGAGGCCTAGGGTGTGTTTGCCGTCTGCACTTACCCCTCTATTTTAGAGCCCCTAAACTCCAGTAAACATGTATATTAGACATCAATGAAAACTATCGCAGCTCGAAAAGTCTCCTCTTTTAAATATGTGTGGTCTTCAACTACCGGACTAATACCCGCCCCGGTGGCAGCGGGGTAAATCCCTCGCCTGTCGATCGCAGAGCCGCGGGTTCGAGTCCCTCCCGGGGAGGATTTTAGCTGTCCGGGCCATGGATGTTAGTGATTTTGAAATCTGTTAATTGTAAGAGAGGATTAGACAGTCCTAAATTCGCAAATCAATAAAGACAAGTGCTTGAGAAGAGGAAGAGAAAAAAGAGCGTTTGGGAAGGGAAGTTTCAGAGGAAAAACATGACAAGGTGCGTTGGAGGGGCGAAGGAAGAGTTCACTTAAATTGTCTCTTCTTCCATATTTTCTAATCAGTCTTTTATTTTGATTAATAGAGACCGCAAAATGAACTTATCATTATGCAATACGTCATAGTGATTTTTTTCCTAATGAGAAGATAAGTTATATGTTGTGAGATGTCTCCATGATAGGTGAGTTTTGTTTATCACTTTTCTCTGTCAATTTAGCACCACGTCTATTTTGGATAAATACTTTTAATTATGAGGAGTTCATTTGCTGCGTTTGAGTTATTACAGTTATGCTCACTAGTTAAATTGCTCTCCAAGAGAGGGATATATATTTAGTAACCTATACCGCATGCAATGGAAGACGGGCATTTTTTTGTGAATAATACATTGGGGTGTGAGACGGAATGACGTGCCTGGTAGTGGTTTCTTTCCCTAGAATCGAAAATTTGTATCCTTTGCTTGTGTGTAAGGTCTGGAGAATTCAAATTATCGTTTCTTTTTCATAGAAAAATTGTAAGCTTAAGGTTACCCAATAAATTAAAATTTAAATGGCCTTAGACTGGCACCATAGATATATTTCTTCCATAATATTACATAATATATTTTCCCCAGTCCGTTATTTCACTCGTTTATTAGCACGGCTTGTGACTGACTATCAAGGCCACACGCCATTACAGCAGTTCATAGGGTTACATGCAAATATAAATGAATTACGCTTGGCCTATTCTCCATCGCCTTCCTTTCTTTAGGTCTTAGTTCTAATTCTCTACGCTGCGTATATTTTTGCCAATTTTGATCCTGTACCCTAAAGGGTTCACGCCACTTCAACAATGTTGACAATTAATAGTATAATAATATTTTAAAGTACTTCAACCACAGTCATTGGCATAACACAGGCATCGTCTTACCTGACTCAGTCCATATATTTGTAAGGCTAGCACAACACCCATGAACAAATGAGAAAAACAACTGCGATTTTAGGAACGTGAGATCGTATTCACCGGCCTCACTACCGGAGCCATATTAACGTTCCATAGCATTTCTACATTCTAGACCTCTTCATTTAAAATTCCTGACTTCATTTGTCAGTGAATTTCTGCCTCTGCCGCTAACAATTCCTTAGATGCTTATTGATACTCTACCACCAATTTCCTGTCATGCATTACCCAACACTCTTCCAACCAAGTACTATCAATACTACTGCAACTACATTATTATGTCACCCGCGGTAACTAGATGGGTAACCAGGTAGCCAGGTTGAACCCCCAAAGATCACGGGTTGAAATTCCGTGCTGGGCATGAATGTTGTGTTTATCTTAGGTTTCAAATTTAAGGTTAGACGGTTCGGTACAAGCTGCCAGTTTCAGGAGAAGTACAATATGACTGCTAAATTAACCTACTTACTTCGAATTCCACCATCCCTTTTCCTTTCCTAAATAACACCACGAATTTTTCACCCAAGATTCACCACCTGCTCCCTTGAGTACAGCCTGTAGTCCGTGCGATGGAGAAGAAAGATAGACCGCGGATTTGGCGAGGGAAAAGAGGAAGTGTTCGAGTGATCGATCGAGGGAAGAAGTCAGTCGGGAAAGAGACGGCAGGGAGGGCGGGAGGCAGGAGCTCGTGTTCGTTCAGGGAAGTGTTCGTCTGCCTCCCCGTGCAAAAGGATCGGGAAATGGGGCGAGAGGGAATGTTTGGAGGGAGAGGGGAATAGGGGAGCGAGTGGGTTGAAACACGAATGAGAGAAGTGCAGAGTTAAGGGGGGTATGAGGGGTTGATCTGGTGGAAAGGATAAGGGGTGCGATTGGAAGGTTAATGAGATGAGAAAGGGAGGGGGTGAGATTAGGAAACTAGACAGGGAACCAGCGCGTGAGGCACAAAAGCTGAAACGTTTCCGCTACAACGGCATTGTACCTACTTCGTATATGGGACCTGGAGCGCGTCCAAACTTTCGGGTTTCGGGCCCTCTCTCTCTCTGGAGTGTAATCTGAACTTCTGAAAAGTTACCCAGCTTGAACATTTCGCTGGAGGTTTGGCAGAAAAAAGGGAGGAGGAGGAATACTAAATTCTCACCTCTAAGGTTTAAGCATAGGCCATTTGAAGGACTGAGAGAAGTTGCAAAGGCGCTCATGAGTGGCATTGCATCAAATACCATATATCATAATCAAATTTCAAATGAAATATGAAATTCACGATCAGAGCGAGGAAGGGTTGAGGAAATCATCTTCGGAATACATGTGGTAGATAAAGTTGCTTATCTATTATAGCAATAAGAGGCTCTTCGCAAGGAAGATCACAGAGTAGCGGAAAAAATAATACCGACAGTTGTGAAGAGAAACTACAGTTCATTTCGTAACAAACATGGCATCCAGTTTTCTGCAAAACGTGACTGTCCCCGTACACGCATAATGGACTAATTTTCGACCAAGCGGTAAGTTTTAGTCATTACTCGCCTTATCAGCCCTATCGTAATTAATGCAAAGAACTATAGGCATACATAATACAAGTCAGCAGTTTAAAGATCCAGTATATATTCCTTTATGTCTCCATAATTTATCTAATCAACATCATCACTAGTCATCACTTGTAAGACTCAGCTCCACTCAATGCTTCCATCGTTTAACGTTTCCACATTAATAAGAGTCTTTTCTTTTACATCCTTCACAATTTGATTAGGGTCTTTAATAATGTAATTTCATTGCCGTTCTTCCCGTTCACTTTTTCTCTACCATTATCTCTATAAAAATATCACGTCTCAAGGTAAGGCCGATAAATTTGACCCGTATTCTCTTCACAATTTTTAGCAGACACATCTTTTCAACCTTAGGACTTCTTCATAAAAAACCCAGCTGATCAGTTACGTGATTTAGAAAATTAAGTAATGTCTAAACTCAGCTAAAAAAATTTCATGCCTAATCCGGACGTCATCAACTGGATGGCAACCCGGAAAAACGCATACAGTTACACGCAGTGTGGGAAATAAGGACAATACCGGGTGCAACGCAAACTATTCCACGTAATTCTGCATATCTTATGTCACAACAACAAAGTGAACATTTATTACTCTAGTCAAATTTCAAGCATCCATAATTACGTGAATGACAGAAATATACTTACTCATTTACAATGTATTATGAAAATAAACGTGAGATGATTGTATATAAGAGATAAATAATAAAAGAGCGAATGGCGTCGGAGAAAAGTCACAGAAATGGAGCTGTCATAGGAAACTTGCAGGTTGTCTAGACACGAATAAATAGAATAAATGAGCCAATAAATGTTATGTACAGAAAAGGGCGGAAGGCATATGGCAATGGGATAGAGAAAAAGACAACTGTTACTGGGTTTGAAAAAAATGGTAAGAGCGCCGACGAAGTTCACCGCGAAGGGAATGTCGTGAAACATACTTTGGTATTTATGCTCCTGTAAAGAGAATATATTTAGCACATATAAAGAGGAATTATGGATATTCATGGAAATCTGCAAAATTCTGTTAGCAAGGGGTGCTAGAGAAGAGTGTGCACCACGTGTTAGAGGAGAAGCGGGAAAAAAATGTGTGAGTAGGAACATATAAAGTTTGGGACATCTCATGGCATAAATATTGAAAGACTAGTAGCAATAATTGCGTGAAGGTGACCAACAGCTGATGTAAATTGAACCATTTCAGGAGAGGCGAGTTCCTGGAAAAGGGAAAGGATGTGCAGGGAGTGGAGGAAGGGTGGAGGGAAACCCGGTGCGGGCATTAGCCTCCTCTTAACAAAAGGCGCCAAAAGAATGACACATCAAAAGGACGGAGTACTGTAATCTCCTCACAACCCTCAAATATATGACGGTCTCATCACAGAAAAATCTCTGCTACAGCCGAAACTGGATCCCATATCCTACAGATTGATAGCAAGTGATCTATGCACTGTACCAACACGGTTATAGATGATTCCTTAATCAGCATTAAAAATCTCAAGAAAAAGAGCTTACAACTGATTAAATTCACGAAAATATAAACGAGTTAAAGAGATAGAAAGGATAGACGTTTATGGAGTACAGCTAATAAACTATAAACCTACAACTATTAGATGTTACCTTTATGCACTATCCCAATAGGCGGAAAATGATATGCAAGTGAGCGGAAGAGGCCAAAGTGGGATGTAGTGTGGAGAAAACAGAAGATGGTGGAGGTGGAAGAGGTGGGAGTGGTTGACTGGGGGTTAGGGGACGGCCAATGGAGGAGTAGAGCAGAGATAGAGGAAGAGGAAGCGAATCTGATGGCCAGAATCGTCCCCTTTCATACCATTGGGTGTAACGGTCTCGTCAGGTGCTGGGAATCTCATCGAGATTTCGAGAGAAATAGGGAAGTGACGGAAAAGAGGAGATGATACTGAGGGGAGAGGAGAAAAGGTGAGAGCTTCAAGGGTCGTCGAGAAAGGGCTGGGCAGAAAAAATAAGAAGCGATTGGAATGAAATGAGATGAGGAAGGAAGGAAGATAAAATGGGAAGAGAGGATGAAGAGAGCGAGGAGGAATTGCGACCCAAAGAGGGAAAGAGGCCACTGGGAAAGGACAGGAAGAGGCATAAAAACGGCCTCGGAGAGATGAGTGTTTTAATAAAATGAGTGAAAATCGGAAACGGACAGAGGATGAGGGCCAAATGGAGAGGACGCTAATTACGTAATCGAGGGAAACTCGAAGCTTTGGCTGGACGTCAGAGAGACAGAGAGAGGAAGGAGCTAAATTTCAGAATAAAGGGGATCTGGAGGAAGTAGATTAAAACAAAAACTAATCCGAGAGTCCAATACCCACGCTCCACTGCGAGACCGGTCCGCTCAATTTTTAATTAACTCGTGGTCTCGCAGTGAAAGATTCGGATGCCTTACCCATTAACCTATTGGAGAATTGAAAAAAATGTGAGCCTAGGAAATGTATAATTTATTCAGAGTCTCGCTATCGAAAAGGCTTGGGGGAGACAGAGATGGTGCAATTTGTCAAAAATTGTACCCTCTTTTAATTCTCTCTAAGAGAATTAAAAGAGGGTACAATATGAGAAGAGGGAGAATATGTTGGCATTTCTTCTCAAGAGTTTTTCAGCACACGTTTCGCAACTTCAGCTTAGATAACTTATGGATGATGCACAACATTACCCCGATTCTTATTGAATTTTATGATTACTGAGAGCTACAAATTCTTAATTCGCGCTCTTGATCACACACGAGTCATACAAAATATATATGGTTAAATATAACGGCTACAAAAAGCATGTGAATGGTAAATTATCACTTTTTGTCTTCAAATAAATCTTATACATTATCTTTAATGTCAATTGCTGTAGTTAATTTTTCAGGGGAAACAAAAGGAAAAATTGGTAACTAGTTAAAGCAATAATTCATCACAAATCTTAAAATACTATACACATGTAAATGGGTACCTTAAAAGAAGATTCTAATTAACACTATCTTAATTAACAACAGCAACATATGCATAATATCATTTTTCCCATAATCTACATAGTTATAAAGGTTAGAGCTCATTTTCAGAGGTCCAGAAAAAATGGGAAGCGATATTGCATTAAAGAAGTGAGTGTAAACGAAAAACTGTTAGGGGAGTGAACAGAAATATTTTTCTTTTACGGGCGTAACTTGGATGTCAGCAATACTCCATAGACCAAATACTCCTGCCGACGAAAGGCAGATTAAATAATAAGACTTCAGATCTGAAGACGGCAGCAGTATGGCTGGAGAAACTGTTGTCTTTAAAAGACACCATACCGCGGAGTAACGCCCGAAACGATTGTTAATGGTAATCGCCGCAGAAGCCTCAGATATAACTTAAATAGTAAGTGTCAAGTTAATAATTTTAAGTTTACTAGCAAAGGTCAGTTTGTCCCCATCCTTTCATCTCTTATGAGACTAATAAATCTCTGCTTGCATCAGAATCATTTGCTTAAAATATACGACCCTATAACGGAAAAATATTCAATAAACCAAAATACTAAGGGACACGTCAAATGTATACGGTAACGGAAAAAATAACAAACACTGCGTAAACAGATTTGCAAAGGTACGTAGTTTCAAATACACTGCATTTGACCAGCAAATAAAAAGAGAGGAAGATACGCTTCTCCCATTTACCATGCAACAATCCTCATATATCACAGAAATTTACATGATTCCACCGCAAACCGAGTTGTTACGTGAAACAAAAATGAACACCGAACGCTAAATCCGAGGAATTAAAACGGAAACACGACCCTCAGCGTCCCGATGTCACTACGAGTTCCATCGGCGATGCAATATTTTTTTTTCAAACTGCAGCATCATTTCCATTGCAGCGCATGAAATATGGGCCTGGGAGGAATGAGGTCCGAAAACTCATTTTCGGCCGAATGCAATCTCAGCGGGAAATGTTCCCGTGAGATCTATTCACTGCTCGCGTTGCAGGCCCACCATAAAATGGAATCCCCCACCAGACCGTACATTGCATTCAGAATCATCCCAGAGAAAGAGTGGGAAATTGCTTCAAGATGACTGCGGGACAAACCGAAAATGACGAAACTATAATATGAAGAGATGATGCACTTTAAAGATCACAGAAATCAAGTAATCCACGTGTACGTATTACACCATAAATTCCTATTCCATGGGTGACTCCAGATATTAAGGACATGATGAAAAGAAGGGACATTGCTAGACGTAAATTTAAAAGAAACAAAACTGTAGAACTTTACCATGAGTATAAAAGTCTGAGGAATGCGACCTTAGGTCTTATCAAAAAGACAAAGAGCGATTATTATAATCGATGCTTTTCCGATAAATGGGATTCAAGGACAATCTGGAATGAGATTCGACGGCTAGGGCTAGTTAAGACTAAAAAAGAAAATGAAAAACTTAATTTTTCTGCTGAGGAGTTAAATGCATATTTTCTTAACTCACCTACCACCAGCTCCAGCCCGTTAGGGACAGGTCCAAGCACCATAGTTTCCGACTATACTAACCCAAGAGATAATCAGGAGTTCTTTGACAACCTCTTTTATTTTCCTTATCTTACACCTGAACTCATGCTGTATTATTTTCGTTGCATTAAATCAAATTCAGCCGGAATAGATGGGTTAGACAACAAAACGCTAAAAAATATTTTGCCAGTGGTTTTTCCAGTGATGTTAGATATTTATAATTTTTCACAAAAGTATTCATCTTTCCCATTCAGCTGGAATACCGCTGTAATCAAACCTATCAAAAAAATCACAACCCCACTGAACTCTTCACTTTCGCCCTATATCTTTGTTGTGTGCTTTATCTAAACCATTAGAAAGGTTTGTGTACAACTCAACAATTGAATTTTTAGCAGAAAGGAATCTTATCGATAAATATCAATCTGGTTTTCGCAGCTCCCACAGTACTCAAACTGCTCTCATAAGAATAACAGAAGATATCCGTGTCGGCAAAGATAATAAAGAAGTTACTATTCTGGTACTCTTTGACTTTACCAAGGCCTTTGACTGTGTCAATCATGACCTCCTGCTACTCAAAATGAAAAAACTTGGATTTTCTATCTCTGTTCTTAAATGGTTTAAATCTTATCTGTCAGAGAGAAAACAAGCAGTTAAAGGCAGTGATGGCCAACTTTCCAGTTTTTCGAATGTATCTTGTGGTGTGCCGCAGGGGTCAATCCTTGGTCCCCTACTTTTCACGATTTTTATTATGGATTTACCTTGTTCCTTAATTCACTCTATGTATCAATTATATGCAGATGATTTACAAATATATCTCCGCTGCCATCCAACACACCTGCTTGATGGTATTGAAAAAGTAAATGACGATATCAGCCGTATTTGTAATTGGTCCCGTGAAAGTTTGTTGAAAATTAATCCTCTGAAAACGAAAGGGATTATAATTGGTGCCCCACAATTTATTAATAAACTTAATTTTGAACCATTACCTAAAATTTGTGTTGATGGCTTTGAAATTCAATACTCTCAGTCTGTTAAAAACTTAGGAGTTACTCTTAACAATATACTCACTTTACTCACTTGGGATGAACAAGTAGCGCATATTTCAAATAAGTGTTATAAAACGTTGGCACAGCTTAAGCATTTCAAGCATGTAATACCTTTTGAATTGCGCAAAAAGTTGATTAAATCATTGTACCTTCCTCATATTCAGTATTGCTCGCTGGTAATGTCTGATTTAACTAATGAACTGTTCAACAAAATGCAGATATTGTTAAATGCTGGTGTAAGATTTATATGTAATGTGGCATTACATGAACATATAACGCCTTATTACTTAAAGATCGAGTGGCTTAAACTTGAAGATCAAAAAAATTTACAGCATTCTATTTTTATGTTTAATTTATTGTCACGCAAGTCTCCTGATTACTTATATGAAAGAATAATGGTCAACATTAGCAATTGTGACAGGGTTGTTAGGGCGCGGAGACGTTTCAAAATACCAAAATGCAGAACAAACTCGTTCCTGCAATCCCCCCTAAATACATCAATGAGAATATTGAATGATATACCTGATTACATTGTTAAAGTTAATAACATTTACCAGTTTAAAAGGCTTATGACAGTTCATTTATATCAAACTTTCTGTGCAAACCTAATTGAAAAACGATTTGGTTCATTGTCCAATGCATAATAATAAGTGTATATATATTATGTAGGTATACGTGTCTGTATGTATTTACCAAAGATGTGGAAAGTTTATATATTTTTTCCATGTTTACATGTGTATACTCTTGCATGTGTGTACTTTTTGTGCATACCTAATGAAAAAATGATTGGTTTCTTGTCAAAAGTATAATAATATATGTTTGAGCATAGATATAAGGGTATATGCATGTATGCATGTTTGTATGTAGCTTCAGAAGAGATGCATAATTTATATTTTGTTTTTTTTTCCCATATGTATAATCTTGTATGAACACCTATGCATGCTTTTATTGTCATGTAATTGGAATTTTGTCTATGTTTACATAAGTATACTCTTGCATGAATATGTTTACATAAGTATACTTTTGCATGAATAACTACGCATGTTTCTATTGGCATGTAATGTGCATGTATGTAATTCAAATAATTAGAATATTGTCTATTTGCTGCACCAAAACCAAAAAGGTAAAATTGTAATCCTGTTCCATAGGACACTAGTCCTCGAACAATAAAATTCTATTCTATTCTATTCTAAATTAACCCAGCTATGAGCCTAGAGCAGACGAGGAAATGGAGTGGAATTTTCCGAAGGGCGGAGAAAATGAGCATTCAACCAACAGATCTGCCGGTTTAGATTTGGCCCTCGCTCATAGAGAATCGAAATCCTAAAATACTTTCCTCCGGGATATTTTGAAACATAAGACACTTTAAAGTTGCATTTAAAATCCACAAAGGAGACATTGATTAGATTTACATTGCAGCTTATAAATTCGAACAAAAGAAAAATTTACTATGGAACTTAATTCGGCCATTTGTAGCTACCCCTATTGAGTAGACTCCAAATCTAAAGTGGCAGATCTGTCGGTTGAATGTTCATTTTCTCCGCTAATGCGGCTCAGAAACATGATAGTAATTGAGGTAAGAGCATACACAGGATACTCGAAAGTCTACGACATGTGGGTGTGGGAAAGCATTTTCCCTGGACGCTGAGGAAGGACGAAGATTATCAACTATGGGAGGATTAGATGAGGTTGGTTGAAAAGAAATTATAAACAAGCAAAAAGAAAAAAAATAAGGACATATTTTGGGAGGCAACGGAACTCTACAATGAATCATGGAGGAAAGAATGCCAAGCAAATACGAATGTTGGAGTAGTAGAGTAATAGAATAATACTATCATTTTAAATGCTATGAAGCCAGACTGAGACCATAATATCAAAAGTTTTTTCATGCACAAAACGCAGTTTTGTCATGAACCGTCAACTGGCATGTAAAAAGCCGCTTAAGTTAATAGCTGTAAGGTAACATAAATAAAATTAAACTTATTGCAGTACGTTACTAAGGGATAAAAGATGCAACAAATTTGGAGGTACCCAAAAAAGTAACAAATTTCTACGCATATATTGGTCTCTACTATTATAGGCATAACTAACCATAGGAATAATAAAACGTACAAATAAGTACCTGAACTGCTCTTCCTATCCCAAGTTCTCTAAAATATGCCTCCCCGTTCATTTGCAATTAGTAACTAATGGGTCTGTAGTTATCTCTTCCATAATAGCGTACAAAAATTTAATCAATTACTGTTCATTTTTCATCATTTTCAAGTTTTATACTTTAATCCTTAACGTTAAGAGACAATACTGGGAAATGGCTTCCTTGTAGAGGCAAAATTTAATCATTCGGGGACGCGTATTTCCATTACGGAGCATAAATATGTTTTTAAAGATGAATTGCCGTATTCAGAAATGTGTGATTAATTTTTCCACGCCAAAATTAGAAAAAAATTATTGTAAAAATTTATTGAAAAAGCAATGAAGATTTGCATTCCTCTGTTTTACCTTCAGAATATATCCCGTCAAGACTTCCAAATCTAATTATCATTTTTGAATTATTAAAAGCTCTCTCTTTTTCCTCAGAGCCTCCTTTTTGAAAGCTTAAATAATGAAATATGCGTCCACATTTCTTCATTTAAATTGACATAAGGTGAAGAATACGTAAGCTAGGATTTCGGTCTAGGAGTGATAATGTTTTATCTTAAAACTTGCTCAATTACTAGCCATTTAACACTAAAACATTCATCTTTGGTCTGCCCCATAAAACAGATGAGAGAGCCACTTCATAATTACAAAGCACAGAAAAAGAGAAGAACCGTAATGCATATTATAATGAAGCAAGAAATTTCAAAGATATGAGTCAAAAAATTAATTGAAATTAGCGATTTCTGAGATTCAATAGCTTATGGATATTAAAGTAGAAATGTGGCTTTACTGAGTTTATAAGTGCTAATTACCATATAAACTATCTTATTGATGTGAAAGCAGAGGATTACTCCCCTGCAATTCATTTTCATTGGACAAAATCATATTAATTATAGTTGGTTTATAGAGCGACGAAGGGTTTCCGTTGAAGGATGCGAAAAATCTGATGTCTTTTCAATTTTATTGAGGTTACACTGGCAGTACTGTCTTACTTCAACTTACTGGACTTACTGCCTTACTTACTGTCATACTTATTTCAAAGGAAAAAGTTGGAGGACGCAAAACGATTACAACACATGCATAATAATATCGTGAGAGGTAAAATATGGCGCATTGTTAATAATTCACATCCAATGATTAATACTTTTCTATTTCCCAACTGACTACATGTAAACTGTTTCCTCAGCTACTGAAAATTAATTATAATACAATCCCTATGAAATATGATGCGAAGTATTCAGTACGCTAAACACTGCTGGAATGGCGGCCTAGCAGTGTTCAGTACTAAGTGAATAGGTAGATTGCACAATAAATGCTGATTATTTTTGGAGTAAAATGACTTTGTGGGCACAAAAATTAGACCACGTGGACTATCACCAAACATAAAGAAACTTTTCGAGGTATATGTGCCAACAGGTACAATGATTAATTATTCTTCCCAGACAATTGAAAATCACTGCGCTCCGAAGCCAATTAATAACCCCTATTGCGCCCACAAGCCCTATTGCAGGACCATTAGGACTCTTTAGAACGTAAGCGGGAAGTTTGGCTTTAGGGAGAGTGGTATGAGAGGAGTGGACTTAATAGGGTTATGAGACGGTTAATGGAGCCCGGAAAGGTATGGAAGTATTTCTACAGAATCAAATATACATTACCAGTAGCCTACGCCATGTATGGAAAGTCAATTAAAACTTCGGACAGTTTCGCTTGCCGAAAATCTACTTTCAACACACCTCAATTAAGATGTTTTTCCTTAACAACCTCAACACACTCAACCAATCTAATTTCCATGAGCCCAAAATAGGTGAGAGAACCGACTGCTTGTTGTTGAAAATGCCTAAAATGTATCTGCTACTTCCAATAACTCGAAGGAATGAAGTGAACAATACATAATAACAAAGAAATACATAACAAAGAAATGGTAGAATATTGTCAAATGATGTACGAGTCTATGACGTTATTTCTCTATTTCATTCTCCTATAAATGAAGCCAATTAGCGAAAAACCAAAGGTAGTAATGCTCCGCCGTCTATTATACGACTCCATTGGCTCCTATCTGCCGAACAAAGGATTTCTTTCTCACACCTCATCTGTCTTTCTCATGCGTCTTTCATTGCATCTAAATTTCCTCACCGTCCCTTGCCTAGTATTCTAATTTTATTAACAGCCTTTAGTAGCCCATCCCATTTCTAGCCCTACCCAAATTATTTCTTCCCCCCGAAACTTTTATTTACAATACTCATTGTTTGTTAAACATTGAGTTTTTTCTCGTTAACTTTTTTCCAGAAGGGCAAAGAAATTTCCCGGAATAATAAAAAAGGTAATAGAACGATTGAGCGCAATACGATCGTTGACGAAGATTTGAAGGGATGACGTATGGGAGAACATAGGGTAAGCGCAGAAGGAGACAGAAGGGTTTTCTAGCTGGCATGAATAAAGACAGAAATCATGGAGATTTCAAGTGGAATTAATTGCACGAACGGTGAGTGAGGACGAAAAATAGGTGCGACTGGCATACATGTGTACAGAATGGTTGGCAGTGAGTGAAGAAGCATACCAATTATGGTGAATATTTATGATAATCATTGATAGCACTGTATCCATTCTAACATGTACAGAACTCCATTTCAAAATACTAAAATGTTCTCGCGATGGCCATTAGGCTAGGCGTCTTTTGATAGCCCAACAATATCATTTGAAGTAGCAGGTACTGATTTCTTAAAGTTTCTGGACATTGGCACTGTCAGCCTCTTGAGATAATTATAAGATGTGTAAGCAAGTTCTATGAAATCCGTTTTCCCGTACGAAATGAATAGCATCTCCCAAGCAGCATGATTAATTCTTACTCCTATAAACGCTTCACATTTTAGGCATCCATAAGTACTTTTACAAAAGGAAAAGGCGACGGCAGTGCGACACCAACTGTTAGCTGGAGTCCTCAAGATTCTTCGTAAGTCTGATAGCTAATACATGGTATCTCCGAAGACTACGTATTCTCCCAAAGACGTAGTAGAATACGTGCATGAAATATCGGCGTTTGATCCCGACACGCTACAGGAAAAGGCGGTCTTAAGGTTACTTACACCGGCAGGCGATATCGTGGCCTATATCTGATCGAAGGAATCGATACCCAAAAAGAGCGACAGTAAAATATCTTTGGAGGGTATTCTCCATTGGTAGACCATGAAAATAACCAGAGTGAAGTCAGTGACACCATAGCACATCAACACACTAGTCTCGACGCTGTATTCCCGGTTACCGGAGGACAGGAGCGCGGTTCCCCGTACGACAGAAAATTTTATTTCACTTTTGGCGTCGCGAATGGTCGCAAACATTTTCAACTCATTCTAACTCAGGATACTTTGTAGAATCTTGTGATGTAAGTAACTTTTCGTAAGTAACTAAATTTCACTTTAACTATTTTCCTGAATGAAGGCTAAAATTAACTGAAATACGGCATGCCATTTTGTTCTATGCCTTTGTTAAATATTACAGCCAGGTCATGTTACTTACAATCAATTAAATTAATGAAACTGTTCTACATCGTGGTGTCGTCGTTTATACCAAATAGTCCCCAAGGTAAGTTTGATTTCTAGATTTTCAGGGGGAATCATCCTCTCCACGTACTTTAGTCGGTATTTATGAACAAGTATTTCTTTCTCGTGTCATTTTATCACATACTGAATGATTAAAGTACTAAAATTCAGCCATTACTTTTTGTAATAATAATTATAATTTTATTTCTCATATAAATACAATTTTTATCAAAAATTGATCAACTTTGACCCCTTGTAAATTGTTAATGCTTGATACCTAGGACAAATGGGATGTGTACCAAATGCACAAATTCATTGAGAGTCAAAATGTAAAGTTTCAAAGTCCGGCCTGTAAAAAACCCTTTTGGATTTTTGGCCGGCTTTTTTCGATTTCAGCCCTTGTGTGACGGCGCAATTCCCTCCGTCCTTTTAGCGTACTATGCCGGCCTCCATACAGAGTGCTACCAAATTAATCACGCATTCAATACGTGAATGCGTGATCACAAGGTATTGAATCACGCATTCAATACCTTGTGCACACCCATTATTTTGATCTTTTGAATACTTAAATTTTCAAATGGCAAATCTTAACTGCTTAATTTATTCTCGAATGAAATTCGTGATCACCTAATAGATGAAAGTATTGTTCAAAGATAGTTTTCAATCAGATTGACACTTCAAGAATGATTACATTAACATCCTCTCCACGTACTTTAGTCGGTATTTATGAACAAGTATTTCTTTCTCGTGTCATTTTATCACATACTGAATGATTAAAGTACTAAAATTCAGCCATTACTTTTTGTAATAATAATTATAATTTTATTTCTCATATAAATACATTGAGCATACATTAATAGCAATTCATTTAATCGAGGAATATAGGTACTCCTTAGGAAACAACGCTTCCTGCTTTGGGATTACCGACTGTTTCACAGGTAAACATGGATTATCATACAAACTAATATAACATATGTCGATGAAAAACACTGTACGTGCCATCTAAGTATACTGAATACATATATGGTGACATCGCTGATTTTAAATATTCACATGTGCATGTACTTAGGAGTTTTTTAGCAATATTTTGTAATATTAACAAATACAATAAAAACTTTATGTAAACCTTGTACATATAAAATTACACAATCTTTTTAATTAGGTATTCTATTTCTTTCTGGCTGATAAACCAGAATTTAGCTTAATTTTTTAATAACGCAATGTTTTGAGGGAGTGCACAAAACATTTTGGGACTTAGATACAGGTAAGAGGGGCGAAACAGTTCAAAATTTGGTTTAGTTATGACAGTACCATGATTTACTCTCAGATTGTATATTTGAGGTTTTCCCTTTTCACCACTACGTTTGAAGAATATTCCTAACGCCTTGTAAACAAACAGATGTCTCAGAGGTAGAATTTTTAACTTTTTAAATGAAGGAAAAGATTGCTCTGTACACTGCTACTGTACTGCTCGGTACACAAGCCATACTTTTAGTATTTTTTTCTGTGCCAGAACCAAAGGTTTAATGTTCGTGAAGTAAGCACCACCCCAGCATGAATTACCATATTGTAATCTAGAATTTACAGGCGCATAATGTACCATTCTTGTAACAGACACAGGACACATATCTTAGTAATTAAAATGTTCTAATCATAGAAATTAATTCTGATTTAGGTTTGGTCGTATGATGTTTCCAATTACCATTTTGGTCCACGTAGATACCTAGATACTTAATATAATTTACACGTTCAATTTCAATACAACCGTTGCATAATGGTACATTTACATTCAAACACTTGGCACATCTGAAATACAATTCTTTTGATTCCACTGCAAGATTTTTTTGATTGAAAATCACATACTTAGTTTTAGGACTCAGTACCATCGAATTGACGGAAAACCAGCTTTTCAGTTTATTTAAGTCAGACTGCATCTGTTGATACAATAAATTATAAGTAATGGCCGAGTAACTCAAAGCGGTATCGTAAGCAAACCCTTAAATTTTCCTGAGCATGGGTTATCAACGTAAATTAGAAATAATATGGGCCCTAAGACAGACCCTTATGGAACGCCACAGGTAACTGGTGCCCTTTGGTTGTAGCAGTCACGTATACGAATATATTGACATCTACCAGTTAGAATACCAGTTAGGGTAACTGTTACCCTAGTTAAATACCATAAACTGCTGTAACGCTATTCTGGGAATATACGTCGTTCCAATCACACTTTGACAGCAGATGTTTTAGATGGTGGAAATCAATTTTGGTACATGGCTGCACCCGACACCTTGGCATTCTGTGAATTGGGTTGGGATGTAATTTAAAATCAAGCATTTGGTGATCTGTTAAGCCTTGGTCAATCGTGTACCCTTCATAATTAAATTTATCTCTGCTTCGACAGAACGTATGGTCTATACATGATTTGGTAGTTTTAGAAATTCTAGTGGGAGTGAAAATGAGTTGATCTAGCCCATGACTTGCTATAATTGTCCTGTATTCATTAACGACATCATTAGATTGTAAGGTACATAAATTTATGTCTCTAATAAATAATAAATTTCTATCTGTTGAGCTGTAGAGAACTAATTCTAATTCGCGTACAAATAATTCAATTGGAAGAAGGTGATATCTGTACACAACAATAACACAATAAGAGAGAGAGGTGCTTAAATCTATTGTTATTTTTATAATATCATCCGTTTTTAAATCACAATTTTGTACATTAGAACATGAGTATTTTTCAGATACATACACAATAACACCCCCAGCTCTCCTCTCATTATTACATTTAGCAAATGAATGATATCCAGCTAGTTGATAAGCCCTTATCTCAAAATCTTTAATCCATATTTCTGACAAGATTATAATATGAGGCTTTTTTGGTAAGTTACTTTGATATAATATAAAGTTATCAAAATTTGTTCGCAATCTTCTAATATTTTGATGGATAATATTAAATTCTCCGCTTTTATTTTCAAATGGAAAATTCATCTCGATGCCAGCAACACAGAAAATAATCACTATCATTCATTTAAATCATTCATGCATCGTAAAACAATTGCAGGTTCTTTTTCTGCTTTTCTTACCAAAATTTTCCCTTCGCGAATACACAGGTATGCGTAATTTTTGGTCTTCTTCAACTCCCGAGTGGCGTTGAGAACTTTTCGTCTTTCCAAACAAGAGGATTCGTTTATATACATCAGAGGGTGGAATGCCATTGATGGTCATATGCGCTGAGCTAGTTTCTCCTTATCACGGCAGTTATGGAACTTCACCCGAATCCCGCCTCCAATAATTTAAAACTCTACTTCAGTCAATTTGTAGAAGTCGAATTCCTCAAATAACTCTACTTCAGCCCTGGACGATTTGAATACCTCGCAACCACTAATGGGCCTCCAGGATCCCTCCATCTCATTAGGAAATCTACCATGTCACTTGAACTCAGAAATCTTGACCCACTTTTTTTACACCGTTTGATAAGCAGGTTCTACTTATGATCTGGCTACCAAGGGATCTTTATACCCAGAAAAATCTGAGTTATAAATGAAATTAAATATTTTTGATAGAATTTTTATATTTTCAGATGTATTTATCTGTATCTTCAGACTTCATTCACCTCTAGAAGGCGCAACTTTGCATTTTTATCGACGACTAAACTCGACGTTTCAACCATAATGATCTCATTACAGTCACGAGAGAAAACGATAGATAGGACTGTGCATGAAGGCCTCAAAATGAGATATTTGGGACAGGCTGTAAAAGATGAGGATTAAAAGAGTCAAAATACTTTGAAGAGGTTAACTGTGGCAGTCGAGTCAACAGCTATGCCAACAAAGCTTTACTGTTTATGGTCAAAGTTGAAAATGCAATATTTTATAGCCAATACATCTCGTTTTCTAGGAACCTTAAACGGCTTTGGCTGGAAAATCGTGCACCATTGAATATTTAATTCTCTTAAAATTGAGTGAATCTTGCAGTTTTCTTGCGTATAGTATAATAGATAAGTATCTTTCAGCATTCCCAAAATTTATGCTATTTATTTTACTCAGAAATACCTCCGCTTACTCGGGATTTTACATTTTTAGCAACCATAATTTAGGCGGAGGCAGATTTTCTAAAGCATGAAAAGTAAAGCACAGGACGGGACAAGTAAAACCAAAAAATTATGTCATTTCTCATAGCAGTTTATCCTACCAGAGTTAAGCAAAGTTAAGTTTCCATTTTTCATTCAATGCCGTATCACCTAGTTAATATACCCATGTCGCAAAATGATAATTATGTTCATTATCTACCACTGTATATACGTAAAGCTGAAAATAAATGCAATTATAAAAAGTTTAATTTATTGCTACTAGAGAAGATAAGTCAAAAGCATGCAATTACTTTCACCTCTTCCTTGTTACAATCCTTGTAAGACGTTCAAAATTGTTGGGTAGCTTAAATTTCATGGGGAAGTTAACACACAGCATTTTGAAAGTGTCACCGAAAGATAAGGTTAAATATTCATTGTCTAACCCTTCTACTGTGGGGAAGGCTCTATGCAATTCTAAACACAAATACGAACCTACGGACAGAAGTTAATTGTGCATATTATCTTGCAATGAGTGTCAAGAAATATATACTTATGGGACAAACAGGCAAGAACCTTTGGACAAGAATTGGAGAATGTTACACGTGGGTTGAAAAAGGTGAACTTTCGTCCAATTTTGCTAAGCATCTTTTATTAAGTGGACCCAAGTAAATTTCAACCTTATGTTGCACTCTTTGAAAGCAAGGGAGAAAAGTTAAACTTGCTGGAAATGTTTTCAATTGTTAATTCTATAGAAAATGTGTTTTTAACGACCACATGCTGCCCGTTGCCCTTCCTTTAAAAGGCTCAACATGAGAACCACACGCACCCCCTTCATTCCTTTTTGCCTTTTACTTAGTTTTTACTTGTTTTTATTTATTTATTTTAACTCTCTTAGTGCGGCGGGTCGATATTTCGGTTTCCTCGCTTAATATTGTTCAAATGTATGACACTGAAATAATAACATTTATTTTTCAATGTAAAAAAATTGATTATTTCAACTTATTATTCAACATTTATGATTATTTCAACTTAAATAATATAAAAAAACCGCATATGGATGCATAAAACAATAGATTCCTAATGTTTTTTCCCAAGGGTGCTGTATTTTATTAAACTAGGTACCCTCCGCATTTCTTGCTAGTACCCCAGGAAGACGGTTAGCACTAAGAGGGTTAATTAATATCACTATTATGATTGTTTTTTTTTAGATTTTATCTACATTCCATTTTGCTTGGTTTGTGTCACTTTCAATCTTCATTACACCATTAGAGGTTGTTTTCTTTAAACCCTTTCGAGACGGCCGAATTCGCTCCCATATATGGCTACTGATCTGTGTAACAAGAGACCCTTCCTGTCAGCACGGACCATTTTCATACTGCATCCTTCAACAAAGACTTCCTCCACAGCCCTATCCGACCCATTTCCTCCAATGCTACTTCCTCCCACACTAGAGAGGTACTTTAACTACAGCTGCATTGCTGGTCTGAGACACCTGGAAAATGACGGTGGTCTGTTGTAGCCTAGGTAGGCGGCATTATAAATTGTGCGGACTGCACTACTTCAAATTTTCTTTCTTATTTAGCATGATAGAGTTCTGGAAAGTAAAACCTGTCTACAAATTGTTATATTGAGACTCAAATATATTACGAAATATATTAAAAGGTTTGATGGAAATTATAGAAAGGAAGTACATATGCCAACCTCGATGTCAGCGGGGTAACTCCCTCACCTGCCAAGCCCTGGCGGGTTTAAATCCCACCACGGTGGATTTTTCACAGTTCTGTACATGTATGTGCGACTTCCTTCTTCATTAAATGCTATGAACCTAAAAAATTAGTAGATTTGATCTTGCATTTGCATAAGGAGAATGGCCGAATAACTTTTTCCGTGATGATCGGTTTAGATTTGGGAGAAGGACACATCACGATATCTACGGTTCATTAGTAAAAAGGAGAAAGCATAGTTTTATAACATGACGAATTTATTGATCCTTGGATGTAAGATGGCATTGAATTGGTCGGACTGGAAAATTTGGCGAATTTACCATAGAGGTTAGGAACAACTTGTAAGGCAAAGTTACTCGGCCGAAACGTGAATATGACCCAGTCGACAAAAAGGACATTTCAGGTGTGATGCAACAGGCCCAAGAGTAAGAAAGAATCGACAATAGTGGTCATTAACAGGCATGCGGAAGACTGACGAGGAACCTAAAATAGATATTATAAAATGAGAGGTGAGTCGGTAAGTTTTGCGGATGATGAGGGGCAGCAGGATTTATGTAACAAAAAAGGATATAAGATTAATCACCACCATCATAATACACCTCTTTTATATGCAACGATATTATGCATGAATGACCTCCGTCCACGACTCGTCATTCCTCCAATATTTTCCCATCACACATCTGCGTTCTTAACATTTAACCCCGAGGTAAATCTTCATGTTTTCCCCAAAACTTTCTCATCCAGAATTTCTTCTACCTCTCCCACGATAAACTAGTATTCTCCAGTCTTTAGCCCTCAGTAATTCATCCATCACTCTCCCCGTACATTTTTCATACTGCAGCCGCCTCTGTTTTCATCTTCAAATATCTCATAGTAATTTCTTCTCCTAATGTTTCAAATATGTCCTTAGTCTCTTTCTCAAACCTTCTAATTTTTGTGGTGACTAGCACTTACTTAGAACCTTAGAACGATAACCAATTTGGTTCCATTAATCAATTACGCTAAGAAAAGTAATGTCGGTGTAGTCTACATGGAATTAGCGAGAAATCAATGTCATTATTTTAAAGCTTCGGCGCTTTAAGATTTCAGCATCACAGGCAGCTAGCAACCGAAACACAATATTTTTCTTAACTTTAATCCTCAAATTCATTCCATCGTAATATCTACCCTGAGAAAAGCAGAAGCGATATGTATGACTTTTGAGGAGCACTATTAGAATATTATTCTTAAGCACTGACAGATGATGTGTCCTCCCGGCAAGACCATCCAAAGGTGGTGGTTTCGAAAACCGTCTCTCGCAAGGCTGTTGTTTTTTCACGATAAAGTAAGGATAGGCAGAGCGACAAAACCTCAACTGTTACATCAAAATACGCCTAATTCCACTACTTTAATCGATAAATAGTATTATTACGTACATTACAACTCAATTTTTTCATAGATTACCTTAGAAGTGCAAAAATTGAAATTATTAGCATACTATACATGTGATTTCACTGTTTTCTAAGCAGTCACAATTGCAGTCAATTCTGCAATATATTTCTCATGATCTATTCTTCACGTAAATAGGTTGAGGAATATCTACAAAACATACGTAACTCCTGGAAAATTCCCATACAAGCTTAAATTGTGCAATTTAACAAAATTTGCATTCTAAAAAATCATAAATTAAAACACCCATTAATTAAATCCAAATTGCATAACTGAAAATGAAGATCATGATTTGCTTTTTGGAAAATATAAAAATTTTTTACGGTATAAGGAATGTCATGTACGTTATGGAAAGTCTATAAATAGCACAGCACAGCAGAAATTCGATTTTTTTTTAAACAGTTCAGCCGAAGTTAGCATGCCTGGAAAGACTAAAATCATAGCCCTATCACAAAAAAATGTTAATAAAGAGGCATTTGCTCACACCCTATTTACCCTTCACACCACTCCACAATCTGCTAAGGATAATTCATGACTGGACTTCATTTTTTTCTTTAATATTTCTCCATTAAATCCTTCACAACCAACTCGTTCTCTACCGGTTAACAATCTTGCCTTCACACTCAGGAGAACACCTTCACAGCAGGTTTCTTTTTTCTTGCAGCATAACCCTTTCCCTTATTCCTTCACTAACCCCATTTCCTTACGCATAAACAAGAAAGAATAAACTCATACCAAGCGATAAACCGCACGTAAAGATGGTTCAATACGTCAAATATGGAATTGGTTTAATCAAATGGAAATTTGTTGTATGCCATTAAATACAAATAATAAAATAGAGGTGTTAAGATTGAGATTTGCCTTACTGAGCTTAAGAAAATCATTGGCCAAATCCCCTAAAGAATCTTTCCAGAACCAAAAGGAAACGTGTTTTGATTGTACATAAAAGTACATGCGTTCAGTAACGAAAAAATTGCATTTCAAACAAGGAATACAACATTCCGTTCCGGCAATGTAAATTTCTAACTCGTCTGTTGGAAGGTAGACGTAATCTCGACCACGGGACCTAGCCTTTTCTTCCCCCTCAGCTCATCCTCTCCAACTTACTAAACATCCAACTGACCGCATGACCCGTCCCACTTCTAATTAAATTCACTTTGAATCAACCTCTGCCAACAAGAGATTCCGCTTCGCTGGCGGCATGCGAGCCGCAAACAGCGCGGACCACCCCACGAAAGATCTCAGCCAAGAATCTTACACTGCGATTCCGAATGTTTACCGCTCCTCCTGCGGTAAAGCTAATTCACCCTTGACCAGGAGAGCGGAGGTAGGGAGGGATTAAATATAGATGATAATGAAGTGGGAAAGGGTTTAGGCCTCGCGGAAGGATGCTATTACCTCTCTAGGTCTTCGTGTCTAGCAAACATGCAGTCAGCATAGCTCTCGTACCCCAAGTTACTCTAGCGGAGTATTCCTAGGAGATACAAAAATTTCTGTATGGAATACGGAAATAGCTTCAAATCAAAGGAAGAAACATTTATCATTACTATCAATAAATAATAAAGTTGTACTTAATAATTAAGAGTAGCAATGAAAATCGAATCAGCCCATCACGGATATTGAATGAACGTTCTGGAGCAAAATATATCAATATTTTGGTTCGATAACATGGGAGACATTCACTTCGCAGATAATGGAAATCATTCTGGCTCCAAATAGGAATCTGAATGAAGTAGAATATGTAACCAGTGATAAACAGTGGTAGTGATTATACAAACACGTTTACCACTCAAGGCCTTAACGCATAAGTGAATCAAAATGCACGGAATGTTAACCAATGTGAAAGAGTACCTGGTAGACTCTGCTTTGACCCCCTATTATTTAACTTATTTTAACCATACATTAACGAAACAAGAAGAAAGAATTGTTGATATGGTTATTTTCCCAAAGGCAGGTGAATATCCGTCCGAGAATTTTGTTTTTTTAGACTCGAGAATTACTTAAAGCCCTTGTAGAATTGCACTCAACGCATGTATCATAAACGTTTCTCCCGACTTTCAGGAACATTGTTTCCGTCCGTTAGTGAGCTATCACCTCACAGAATGCACTCTTTGCTTAACCTCTTCTTAACTGGTGATGTCCCCGTCTCCCCCACCATTGGTCATTCTCTCAATCTTACATTTAATGTTGTGCACCTTCATAAGATACCTTATAATGAACTAAGTAAACCATCATCACCAATTTTCCCCTACTAAAATGAAAATGTCGTCGGAGAAACACATTATTCAAAGATTTCTCGCATTTACTCATCCATTCAACCATCCTCGAAGCTAATTTTATTTCTATTTCAAAATAGGCATTCCATTTCACTGGGGAATATGCACGTACTTGAATAGGACTAATCCTTGTTCACTTAACTATTGCACGATCCAGTTAAAAAAATGGCTTCCAGGCTTTATTTACACATGCGGATCACTTACTTGTCACTCTATTCTATCCATTTGCCTTTCCGAATACTCCAGGAGCAGATACAGAATGTCTTATCCAGAAGGGAATTTTTTTTAACCTATAGTATTCTAACCCGCATCTAACGCAAACAGCGGGAAAATGGAAAATGTCATAGTGTAAATAAGGGTTGTACATTTGCTGGAGATATGGGATGGGACCCGATAAAAAAGTTGTAAATCGCGGGAAAACGTAAATTCTAATAACGAAAATACGAAGTTTAGCAGTGCATGGTATTTGTCGATAATTGGAATAACCGACTACTTAGCACCTAAGTTTTAGCCTGAATCCTCGTACTGTGCCGCATTTACACGTCTTTACTGGACCGAAAAGCACCATGTGAATGCGAGTGCGCGCCCAAACACTTTTGTTTACTGACAAAGGAGAAAAAAATCCA
The DNA here is from genome assembly GCA_933228895.1 of Platycnemis pennipes. Lineage (NCBI taxonomy): Eukaryota > Metazoa > Arthropoda > Insecta > Odonata > Platycnemididae > Platycnemis > Platycnemis pennipes. Next base: position 115,847,470 of record OW121854.1, on the reverse strand, counting down.
CAACAACGCTCCTTCTCCTCATTGCGTGGTATAATCATTTCACATATGTGTGTTTTATACGTTTAAGTTGAAAATATGCTAATTTGATATGAACATATGATGATAATCGTAATTTTAATGTATAGTAATGGGATATTTCATAAAGAAAAACACGTAAAGATTTTACGTAAGACACGTTTTATTGCCATTTCCTACTAGTGTTTTTTTATTCATAACCTCATTTCACATATTTTTCGCGTATTTACCAAATTCGCAGATATTTCGCTTTTATCCCGAATTTTCACAGAAAATTCGCGTTTATCGCAACATGCTATTTATGTTTATATTGGTCCCTAATCACAAGTCAAAAGCAGAGATTTAATGGAACATTGGGTGGTAAGAATCAGCTGATATTACTTGGTCAATGCATGTGGGTTTTCGGTAAATATCAAGGATAGGCATACTATGCGAAATAGAGAAGCTCAGATCTAAAATATAATTGCTAAAATAAAAAATTCACTGCTACCTCCCCCATTGGTCAATCTTCCCCCCTCCCTTTCTGTATTAATGTAAGTATATATATATATATATATATATAATCTAAATGAGCTTACAACAGAGTACACCTGATGATGACGCCCGAGGCGTTGAAACGCGTGTAGAGCATTATTATGCATTAAATTAAATGGACAGTACTACTCTTATGTTTTAATTTAATTCACGAAATGCTGTTCCACTACGCAACGAAAGATACAGTCGACTTTTTCTACGAACTTAGGTCTGCCAAGCCAGCGCGTTACCGACCTGACCACCAAGGCCGCTTTTTAGCAAGATTCAATTTTACGGTAAAGGATGCTGAGGTGAGAAAAGTGTGGAAGCAAAGAGAGCAAAAGAATGATAATGGTGAAGGGAAGATGCTTCCTCGGATAAACGGGTGAAGTGGATGCGGTTTGGGAAGAATGGCAGAAAGAAGGTGATGAAAAAAGGAGGAGGAGCAAGAAATGGGGAGGAGGAGTGAAGAAGGATTTATGTGCACGATCGAAGAATTTGATTGACGCGACGAAAAGAATGCGCAAATGTTTGCCAAGATGGAAGAGGCGATCACTTGCGGTAAGATTTTAAGCTCACGCAAAGACAGATGGGCTCAGAATCGGCAGAGCGGAAAAACATGGAGGGGAGCAAACAAGCAGGCATAAAATAGAAAAGGAGAGGAGGAAATAGATCAATAGGAATGAGGATCATACCAAATCAAAGCCATATATATTTCTGCTCCCTCACTACCATAAATCACATGGTAAAAGGTCCAAAGCGAATGGGTACTACCACCTGAATAATTGATTAGTGCACTCAGAAAATGGGATGAAATTACACTCACGATACGTCGACCCAAAGAGATAAAAAGGCGAAGGATAAGAATGAAACAAGTAGAAAACTAAATGAATAAAAATGATGGTCCTGCCCTCCATTGACAAATAACCAAAATTGGTCACCAATTTATTTTCTTCAATACCTAATTCTTCACAACGAAGAATAACTGAAGGAGAGAAAAGCATGCGACGTACTCCCCCAAAAAAATTGTTCTTTTACGCGATTCTTCATCAAGTCACACTTCTTACAACCCGCATGCATTCTGCAACACCTACGTTCTATTATTTTTTACTTCCTCTTTTTAATTACTCCGTCCTTCTCTGCTCCCTTAACTTGAAAAACTCCACGTGATAGTAACCCACAATTGTGAACCAAAATACATGCATAAAAATTTCAAGAGGTAGGTGATGAAAGTCATGCCATCATAGAGTAAGATCTGGGATATTTGCATCAAAAGATATTAAGGCATCACGACATAGGTATGTAAACATATCAAATACTATAATAAAGAGCTCATATTGATAATCCAACGCAAAAATATAATGTTGCTTAATATGTCCAAAACAAAAGTCATAAATAGCGTAATAGCAGCTAGCCGTTGTCTTTCATTAAACAAATGTAGACGTAAATAAAAAAGGTCGTTTGCTTGTATAAAGAAGTTCCGCTTTATTTTCCAGAGCTATCTCTGCTCAGAAAATATCAGAGATGATGAACAGATACAAGCAAAATCAATTTTACAGCTCAATTTCCTGAGACTCACTTGTAAGTGTATTGGCCCGTCAAACACAGAGGAAATCCAATTTCGGCGGAAGACGTTTACAGAAAATTCCAAAGCGAGGTTCAAAACATTGTAGACAAGAGAGGTATCCTGAGGTATTATACGAGAGAGGTATCCTAGATAGGTAAGAGTGCAGCTGGTATTATTTTAACTCCTGTTTACCGCTTATTTCGCGGCATCATATGAGTTACCCATCCACCTTAATGACTAAATAAATAAATACATATGTATATATATGCACACGTAAACCGGTTCAGGTCAATTTTAAAAAAAAGTGGTACTCATTCCCTGGTTTGGGGTATCAAAGCTTTAGTGACATCTGATATGGACTACAGAAAAGTTCCAGAAAAGAGAAAAAATGTACCCTTACGCAATAAGAAATGGAGCTACGAGAATAGGAGATAATCAAAAGCTAAGGTAAGGAACAATGTAGGTAGACGATGGAGACTGACGATTCTGAACGAAGTGAAAATTTTTCATTAAAGAGATTCAGATAAGGATACGATACCGGTTCCGACGATTCACCTTTGTAAAATATCGCAAATACAGTAAGCATGGAAAAGGAGGAGCGTGTAGAATATTATAAATTTAATTTAGACTAAATTCAGTTTTTATCAGCTCCCACTTGCATTTAAGAAAAAACTCGTTTAGTATAAATAAATAATTCTCGGGTTTCAAGTCGAGTAAACATTTGGGTTTCTGACGTTTTGATGGAGCACTCCTCCATCGAAACGTCAGCAACCCAAACTCTTCCTTGGCTTGAAACCCGAGAATTATTTATTAATATAATTCACCTAAAAATACGATATCATATATAACTCTTTTATTAGTTCACAAAATATCATAAGCCTTTAAATGAATTCCTTGTACTACTGTATTACTTAAGTCATACAGTAGTTAAAACAATTAAACTCCATATTTGTGCCGATGATGCAGTAGTGCATAGGGAAATTAGCGATGAAGATGATAAAAGGATTTAGATATAAATGATGATTGATATGTAATTTGACAGCTTGAATTTAATTTGAAGAAATGCGCGGTAATAGCGTTTAGGAGATGAATGGTACCCAATAAAGTACAACTTGGCAACAATTTCACACACATTTTTAATGGTTACGACCGGTTTCGTCGAAGAGTCGACATCATCAGGTGAAATAATACAAAACCCTTGAGCTTATATAATCAAGTATAAAAAGAAGGGGGGCTTGTGAGGAGAATGGGAAAGGTGGAGGGGGAATGGGTGGGGGAGTAGGATCTGACCTTAGCTGGAGGAGGTGGGGGGATTGACGTGGGGATCTAGTAGCTTCAAATGGGGTTTGGCAGGGAGTGTGGCAGGCGATGGATGGCATTTTTTGGTGAAGGTAAAGTCTAGGAGGGGAGAACGTGTCATAAAAATGTTTTCATTCAACAAAAGTTGTCCACTGGTAAAACCTCTTCTTATCTCCAACTGCTCCCAGGCGTCGAGCCTCCTTCCCTTCCTTTCTTGGTGAAGTATCTCAGGATCGAAGTTGCTGGAGTGGTCCTTCTCCCACTGGTGCTTAGCTAAAGTGTGACTGATGGGCATTGCCACTAGTAAAGCACCTCTTGTGCTCTCGTGCCCTCAACTTGAAGGATCCCCCCTGTTTTTAGACTTGACTTCATATGCTCACGGGTTTAGTATTATTTCACCAGATGATGTCGACTCTTCGACGAAACCATTCGTAACCGTTAAAAATTTCTGTGAAATTGTTGTTAAGTTGTACTTTTCATTGTGGACAAGAAATTTCACAAATTTGAGCCTGAAACCATCAAGTTCATAAAGAATGGTGCCCCCGAAATCCATCATGCAAAGTAAAATATATAACGGAGAATATATAAAATACTTAGAATGAGATAGGCAACTCGGTAAATTACCAACACCCCATAAAATTACCGTGATGAACGGTAATTTTCAGAAAAGTTCTTTTTCAGAAAATTTCTTCCTCACGAAGAAACCATTGGGATGGATGATATTATAAATTAAGTATCTACAACCATTTTGTCTACATTGCGTCCGTTATCTCCGTGATTAATTCAGAGTAAAATAAAAAATGCACATTGCGCAGAGGCATATCTTTGAAAAATTTCTCATGGTGTGACAAAAGAGAAGCAAATTGCGTGTTGCTGCAAACTTTGTTATAATTTTTTTAATGATTTATAGATAAACGTCGTGATATGTTTGATATAAGCGTCGGCATTTATATTTCAATGCTATTTGATTTCGTCTTGAGCCCTTCGATAAGGATTTGCAGCTCAAAACTTAAAAATACCTGAAAATTAAGGTAATTTTCGAAAATTACCGTAATTTACCTCAATTGAAAATTACGCTAATATACCCATCTCTACTTACGCGTCACCATCGCATAAGGCAACAGAATAGGATTCGTTAAAAGGGATGTAGGAAAATGCGAAGAAAGAGTACGAGAAATATGTTACTTTACACTTGTCACATCTCACTTAGAATATGCCGTTAGTATATGGGATCTACACGAGGAAAGTATAATAAAGGAGTGGAGAGTGTGTGCAAAGAAGATGTGCAAGATCTGTTAAAGGCCATCGTAATAATTGCATGAGTGTTACCAGTTTAATAGAAGACCTAGGCTGGGGATTAATATCAGGCCGCAGTTAACATCAATTTTAAACTTAAAAGTAAATTTGATACCGATTTGTTTACATGTGACTTTAGATATACTTATGCTTGAAGCTTGGCGCGCGACTTCACTTTATAACTCTATCCCGTCGGCGCTGCTCGAAGGACTGTCTGTCGCGTATGTGCCATTCCCCAGAGCGCAGCCACTTTGGTCAGCTATGGCATACGGCGTGTGCTGCTGAGGACTTTAAGCTGTCTGCCTGGACCCCTGGACTAACATGATGGGCTTTAGCCAAGAGGCGGCTAGAGATATCGTCGTCTGCCCTCCTTCAGAAGAATTCCTGTGCATTTATCATGAACTACATACGTTAACATTTCATGCATAAAATATTCGATTAATAGCAGAACTAAGCAACGATTATCTTGATTAATTCCTGCACGAAACAATATATAATACGAATCCCTCCGTATTAAGCTAGGTTTGTTACAAAAAACACGATTAGAGAGCGGATTGTCGTAACGAAAGATTTAAACTGTCATTTTTCCCGGATACCATAAGAGAACATCAGTCAGTATAGCAAAGGGACAGGCAGACGAATACTATAATAGTATAAATACAAGTGGATCAGTAGCCAATAGTATAAATACAAGTGTATCGATGGATAGCATAGATAGTTGCACGTTGGTATAAGGACTTTAAGCTAACCCAACTAACAGCATGTTATTGCATGTTGCTTTGCTATTTTTATCTTTATTCAAATTGTGAAGATTAGACTAGAATATAATTACTGATCCTTTATATGCATTATATGTAGTACATGTGTAGTGTGAATTCATCCCCTTCCACACACCTTTATGGTAGCTTGCAGGGTATTACGTAGATGTAGGTCGTTTCGCGATTGTAACTCTAAGTAGGAAATAATTTAATCTATGACGGAAGGCTTTTTACTTTTTTCCATAGAATTTTTAAAATAGGAAAACTGCATTTTTGGTAATATTTCTGACTAAAATTGAACGAAAAATAAAACCAAGGCTGGATTGATGGGGAAAATAAAGATGAAAAGTTATGTGAGTAAAGGTGCCTCGTCGGGCCTCGTCCGGAAAACACAGCGTCCTAGGTTAAGGAAGGATGAGTCACTGTGAACGTGACGCGCAAAGCAGACGTTGAACTTGAGCAAGCCGTTGCCCTCAAATGAGCAGCGAAAAGAGAGAGAGAGAGGCAGGGAACATTAGCGCTTTCAACTCGGCTGCAGGCACGAACGAGACGCGGGTGCAACCGGTTTTAAACATTGCGCCATGGAGATGGATGTGGATCAGCCGGAGGACGAAGTTTTCAGAATCTTGAGGACTGCGCTCATGGCGACAGCAACCGTACCTTTTGAAATAAATGGCCTGCCTGATGCTTGGAGAAGAAGTACAACTGTAAGGATCCTTAGTAGTTATGATGGAATGATGTTCATTAGAAATAAAAAGCTCACGAATTTTCCATCCTACTCTTAGTATCGAAGCGAGATATAAAAACAATCTTCTTCTTCTGGCTTTTCAGGTTTAGACAATTTACCTGTTCCGGCTTCACCATCATAATCTCAGTCTCCCAACATTTCTTCTCCCTAAAGATATATTCTAAAGGTCGCTTTACACGGTATATTTATTGTACAAACGAATGCATGAAACTGAACGAAATGGTACGTTTTTAGAACAGATACTATTTTCCGTACAGTCATTCAGACATTCTCACAAGCGTTCACACAATTTGCCGCATTACACGGTACAATTTTTTTCTCATACAAGCGTTTGTACAAGAAATTGTACAAAAAATGTACCGTGTAAAACGGCCTTAAGACCTTTCTGAGAATCCTTTCTAGAGGCACGCGGTCAACATGTTCTTTCCGTCTTTCTTTACTATTTATTCCTACTTCTGTTATCTATAGTACTTCTATTTCTTGCCTTATGTCTTCGTATTTTATTTGGTCCAGACGTGTAAAGCCTTTCACAGACCTAAGGAATATCATTTCTGACGTTTCAATCAAGTTGGCTAAGGGAGAAAATCCCAAAAGAAAATCTTGGTCCTCCTAGAAGGGGGTTTTGCGGATGGCCGGTGACCAACCCAAGTGAAAATCTTACTTGTTTACATGCTTAACTGAGAGCCTCGGAGCAGGATAAAAACAGTTTTAGTATTAATAATTATCATCATCATCTACGTATTCAAAATGCTATAACTTATTAAAAACACCCCAAAGATCTTTCACATGCTCGGCAATTATGCCAAGGAAAACAGGTTTATTGCAATGAGCGCGAAAAATGCCACAAAGAAGAAAGCAGAAATTGTTTGCTTGGACGGCAACTAGAATTTTCACATCGCATAAAATTGGGGAAAAAGAATTGGCAAATAATTTCAATGCACCTAAAGTATGAATGTTTAGGAACTGGAATATGAAGGAATTTCCAGATGGAGTCGACTGATAAGAGATACCAATGGGAAAATTTTGAGAGATACCAGTTGCATGTCAATAGTGAAGGTTAGGTGATTTTCACCCCCTGCCACACACCCTACTGGGTGCTTGCAGGGTATTGCATTGATGTGAATTTAGATGAAAAGAAAATTAAGGTAGCAAAATCGAATGTCAAGAGATTGGCGATATTTGAATCGTGGAAGAACGTATTATCTCAAAGAAATGATAAGCAAGAAGGATAGCCTTTAATACTGTAACATGGTAAACTGAAGATAAGGGCTTATAAAGGGTGGGTGTGCATGAACAGACTCATTTTTTAAAGAGTAGCTGTGTTTGAAGATCAAGAAAAGTTTTCAGGGTTAGGACGAGATATATCTATCATCGCTGATATTCAAAATATTTATTGAGTACCATTGAAAAACGGTGTAGATGAGAGCATAACTGCTATCTTCATTTAAAATATTTTTATGGTGACGAACCTGCTATATTCCGATGCCAAAAAGAATGTAAATGTGGTTTATGTATGTGTTGCTAGGTAAATAGAGTTAAAGAGTGCAAGCAAGAATTAATCTGCATGTACAATTCACTCAGCGAGTTACCGCAAGGGTATGTTCCAGGGGAAGCATACAAAAAGTAGCCTTAACCATACTATTTTACAAAAAGTACCAGCCACAAACTCAACTACCATAAGAGGGTAGAGTTCAGACATTAATGTACAAGACTATAGATTATAAAGCATAGCTCAGATAACATTGCAACATTAGAAATAGAGGTTGGAATTTCGTCTTCAATTCCACAACAATGATATTGTCGATCTCTATGCTTAAATTGACCATAGGAATGAACTAATAGTAAAGAGCCACGTGTACTTTGACTCATAAATATGGCGTTGGAACTGAAGTAATCCGGTAACTTTAGCAGATTGATGAAAGACTTGAATCACATAATATTCACAGTGGCAGGGTAAGCTAGAGTTTAATTGTCCTGCTTTGACAACAAGCATACAATATTTTCTTCCTAAAATCAAGATTTTTTCATTAATTGAGTTGTTTTTTAAAATACGGTATTTCTATTTCTGATGACATTTCTCAATAAAGATTCACCACTGATGATTACGATAGCTCGATTTTTTCATATTTACTTGGTGAAAATCATAATATATATTGAAAAACGTTTTTATGCGAGTTATATCCATGCTAACAAACCACATGTAACATTGAAATGACCAACATGAAAATCAAATTAATAAAAAAGGGTCTCGGTATCGCTCCCGCAAGATCACGGCTTTCAACCCACCTAAAATATGCCATTCTTATCCGCAGATGTCCAGAGCCATTATCAACACTGAGTAATTACGAATAATGGCAAAGCTGGTGACAAAGAGAAACGGACATGGAGAGAAAAGGAGACGCTTTATGGCGGACCTGGAAACAAAAGCTTTTTGAGTGAGGCACTCGGGGTGAAGGTCTTTGTATCCAGCATCGCAGCTGGAAAGGGTATGAATTAGTGGCAAGAAGCGAGCTCTCCCCTATCCCTAGAGATGAAACAGTAGCGAAATGACAGTCAAAAAGGTCAAGGGTTAAATGAGGGTCCAAGATCAATAAAGATGTAGAAGCACTCTTCCACAACGAAAGAAAGGCTCGGTGAAAATTTCAGCCGCAAACTTACCTCGTAAAATATATCGAAAACGGAGCAAATATGAAAACCCATCCCGATGGTAGCTTATATAGTAGCTGGTTATCAATTAGTTTAATATTTTAACTCATTAAGGTACAGAGTGTTTGGACACCCCATCTAAAATCCTCGCGATTCGATTTTCTGCGTGTCAGAACTTCGTAGGAAATCGCAGGTGGCCCAGGGAAAGGAACTGCCCCCCCTACCTTGAATGTGTGATTTTCACACGCCATTGGCTTAGTACGGGGTGAGCTCTACTCTCACCTATCAAATCTTCGGGTTGAATCACTGAGTGAGTGAGCTATCGAGTTAGGACTAATATTCTCTAGCATGGCCTTGTCTCGTACAAAATAGTGAATTTAAGAACATAGAATAAGAATAGATGGAATACGTGAAAGATGGAGCTTAAGAGGACGGATTAGAAAGACAGAAAGAAAGAAAAAAATTGCTTGGAAGGAGTAGGCATTTAAGTCAGGGAAATAGAATTTTATAGATGACAAAGGAAGAGAAAGTGTAAATTATGGAAGAGTTTCTGGGGAGAATATATTGGAAACGTGAATCAAGTAAACGAATGTGGAAGGTTTAATTCTATTATATAATTCAAAGACAATACATCTGACAGATAAGATAGCTATTAGCATAAAAATCAATCTCAAAACATTTTGAATCTGTATTTTATGCCACTGAATAAGATATTTCCGTTATTGTCCCTTCAAAAATGTAAAATTAAACGGCAGAGTTCTTATTTTGTTCTTTCCCACTGTCATGATGTCATCCCTCAGTTTTTCCCTCACTTCAAAACACGTAAGCCACTTACTGTCCACCTTAATCTCTTCAAACCTTAAACCTGCGTCATCGCCTCGTAAAATAAATAATTTTCATTATCCTTTCCCTGTAATCCTTGTGAAATACATAATTTCTCTTCCAAATCCTTTCCATCATAGCCTTCGCCATTACTTAACCTCTTTAAAAGTCCTCCAACTATTGACACTTTCGAATAACACACCAAATTCCTCCCCAAAAAGGATTTTTAATTCTTTGTGCATGAGTACCACTCATCATCCAATAACCCTTCCAATCAGCAACTCAGGGTTTACAACTGTATATATATATTGGCCCATTTCACAGCTATTTTGAATAAAAATGAGGTAATGAAAGCACAGAACTCACCTGAAGAAATGATTCACAGTGAATTCACAATCAACGTCACTGATTCGATGTATCTCAGGCCGGTGATAGACAATACTCGAGTTTTAAATCGCAAAGGCACTTTATGAAGGGGAGTAAGTCATGTTAAAATCCGTGGAATATTACAACGAATAATGTGAAAACGGTGAATCTCCCGAGAAAAAGACATGGGGATGAGTAAGCTTTATATATTAGGAAAGAGACGGGTGACTTAAAGCTGGATATATTACGAAAAAGGTATTTGTCCGACGAAGGTCATGGCCCTGGCAAAATGGTCAAGGGGAAATTGAAGACAAATGGAAATAAACGCAAGCGTCCTTGGGAACGAAAATTTTTCCCCGTGCTACGTGACTTGAGGCACGCATGAAAGCAAGCAAACGCTCCCGCGCTCAATCACCGAACTTGATAAAGAAACACAAACAAATTCCTTTACTTTTGGAGCCCAGCACAATCTCCTGATTTCTTTAAACACACTTTACATTCCCGACCCCCTATTTCTCGCATCCACCCTTTCATCCTTTTTTCACATTCGCTTCTGGATACGCGACTCCTTCCATCATTCAAAGAAAACGCAGAGTGCCCAAGTGAGAAACGCCGTCAGCAGCAACACACCTGACTTCGACCAAAGAAAAATACTACCGAGACACGCAAAGGAACGATGCAGCGTGCGAAGGTTTTGGAAGCGTGCGAAGAGATTTTTGGAAGAAAAAATATTCCAAACATATGAGGGTATTTTCCTTTCTGTAATCGACATGAGTCTGCTCATATTTCTTCTTTTATTTCGCTAGCTTTCGACTGAAATTTAAAGATCCCGATGAATCGTTTGTATAATCACATTCGGTGAAATGGACAGGTGAAGTTTCCAATTGAATTAATCGGTAATTCACTGACTGCACAACTGTTTTTTATGCCACGTTTCGGGACGTCGTGGTACAACCGTAACTACATCAGACCCTAGGTCCTGGATAATTTTATCGGGTGACACATAAACACTAACACTCAGAGAAGCTTCATAGTTTTCAGAGTATTATACCTGGACAGTATCCACAATATTTTGATACTTTAAAAACTATATTAATACAGGGTATTCTAACAACCGGCAGAAATACTGGTCAATTACTTTTTTACAAAACTGATAAAGAAGTTAGAAAATAAATATTCGTCAAATTGACGCCTATTGACGCAGAATAACACAAACCACGGTACAGGGATAGTACGATGGTGAAAATCTATAAGGAAGATGTTCCTTCCCACGAAAGCTAAGTTAGACAGAACAAGTAAGGATATGTGATTCTATTCTTCTTTTCCATCGTATAGTATAGCGATAAATTAGCAGAATTCAGTCTCCAAAGCATCATAAATTAGTCTTCAGAGCTGTAGTTTTGCCCAAATACGGTATTTAGCTCACTTTATTACGCTATCGATGTTTCCTTATGTGTAATTCATAAGAAAAGCAGAAGAGTATGATATCAGTGTAGCTAGAGTATAGTTCACTAAGACACACCACATAATATAAGGTTAGTGTAGAAGAAAAATGACGGCAAATTAATGAACGATAATGCTCAAAATACCACTTATCCACAATGCAACAATACAACCAACTTCTAAAACTACTTGTTTAATTACAAAAAATGAGCACATATTACAGTATGAAACCCTTGATTGAATAAGGATGGGAATGCCCAGTAATATGTAATTCAGAAAAAAAGGAAAGGAAAGGAAAGGAACGAAAGGGAACATAATAATACATATGTGCAAGAGGAAAAGAAAGGAGCACTCTAATTATTTTTCTAACTATGTGGCAGATAAGATTAATCTTAGAAATATTACGGTAACATAGTGATCATTGAAGTTCAAATTGTCTAAATTGAAAATAAAAGCAATTTATTTTATTTTCACTTCCCCCTTCTGAGGATGAGAGTATTTTCATAATTATAGGAACAATGACATCAATTTCATACCAGTAACATTGGCACTTTGGCAAAAACTTCGTAAAAGACGAAAAATACTTCAACCGTGGATTATATTTTTATCGGAGCTAAATTTAATAGTGAGTAGCAGAGCATTCGTGAGGGGCCATGGAAATATTTTCGACGGGAGATTTATCTTTTTGGCCCGATAAATGGAACCAGACTGTTGAAGAGCTCATCTTCTTCTTAATTAACTTTGAAGGCAGGAAATCAGTATCGCACATCTCCGCGAACAAAAAGCGGAATAAAAAAACTCTGGACTCGAAAGAGGAAAATACATTTCAGAGGCGAAATATTTTCATTGGAGGGAAAGAATTATTTAATTAACGGCCAAGCTAAAATATTCTCTCAAGATTCCAACGATTTAATCTACTGCCGCTCCAGCAAAATCCAAAAAATGCTGTCAACTGAAATAAATTATCGGACAAATGCTACCGCGCTCATGGCGGGGTGATGGAAGTCCTACGTTTGACAGGCTGGCAACGCGCCAAAACCACAAACGTGCTAACTCTCTCCGATCTGCTTTTCAGGCATAAGATAATTATGGAGGGAATCGTTTTTTTCCAAATTCAAGAGGCATAATGAAAAACCATAGTAGCATAAATGAATCAACCAAGTAAATCGATAATTTTAACAATGGGGAATATGTATGAAATTTGTTTCTCGAAGATTAATGATGTACTGGATGCGAAATTTTCTCACCATTTGAAATAGCCAAATTTTTCTACGCCCACCACAAAGATTTTTAAATGAATTTAAAATGTTCCCGGAAATTGACGAAAGTCACGTGACCTAAAACGCCTTCTGACGTCACTGCACGGTATAGGTTCCATATTGCTACGGAGATAGACATGTATTTTTAGCAGAAAACGAAGTGAATATATTGTTTTGAGGTTTTTTGCCGTTTCTCGAACGAAACGATGACTGAAAAAAATGCTTAAAAAAGCACATTCCGACAATTTCCTTTGGTTGACTCCCTTATGGCGGCGTTCTTAAAAAAACCAGCGATTGCGATAGTAGAAATTCTTGGGCACTAAACAGGCATTATATAATTAATGGACGATTTGCTCGTTACAATCCATGCTACGTAAATAAGAATTCGAAATACAATCGTTCATTGCATTAAACAAATAAGATAAATACCTTCGTTATCGCCAAGTATTTATTTAACAACTTACCTCTACGCATAAACAAATAAACAACGCCCATAGGGATACCGTGCCGTGACGTCATGCGATGATGTCGTGTCTTTGAGCTGCCGAAAAGGTATAATCTTCAAAGAGTAATATCTTTGTAACAAAACTTAATTTTTTTGTGAAATTTTCGGCAAGCACATTTCAGCTAATAAACTTCACATTTAAAGAGTTATAAAAATAGTGCATGTTTCCCATTATCATAAATATTCAAATGTAAGCGCACTTTTGAGTAACTGACGTAAAATCGTATGGATGGCACGAGGACAAGACGAAATCAATGAAAGAATTCTTCACTACGGGGCTGCTTGAAACCGTCGGGATCAGAGTTTCTGGATTGCCAAATAATAACTATTTATTATTGGGAATCCAGAGGACTCTGGTCGGGATAATCTTGAACCAATGAGTAAGATGGTGTAAAAAGGAATGGTACGCAAATTTGGTATTTTTACCCGTTTATTACAGTCTCACTCATTATTTTTTTCTCGTCCGTCTCTTTTTCTGGAGTTTTTCTCATCCGTCACGTGCATACATAGAGCCCCGGATGATATAAAACTCGATGGAAAACCATTATTTGGATTGTAATGAGCGCTTAAAACACACCAAAATCAGCAATCCATTCTAGTTCGTACCACCTGACTCCTTCGTTTGACGTACCATAACGTTTCAACTACTCGCTCATGATCTTCAGGGAGCATATATAGAGGACAACGTTCAACTCACGACATTTCTCTGAAGATGATGAGCGAGAAGGTTCATCGGAACGTTGGCTGACATGGAAAGCCTAACCCGCATTAAGACCCTATACACATATACTAATCCTATAACATGTATCTTTGTTGCACGTAGCAGAACAAGTTACCCAGGGAAAGATGAGAAATAACTCACAAGGCAAATTTTCTGTCTCTCACCCGTCCTTCGGAGGGGGGGCATACGAGCTTTTGATATAAATATTCCTTAAACCGCTACAAATAAACTTCGAAATCTACACTTCATGAACTCCATACAAAATATATTTCGATAAATGAAGTAACACAAGGTCTACATCACGCAAACATAAAATGTCAAATTACACGCCTCACCGATATTTTCTTGGTATAAAACAAGACTTCCTAGCACAAGTTATTTCCTGTTCGGAAAGTCCTCTTCCTTCAGCACAGTAGTTACTATAATTATTATCTTTGATATCTTTGATACAGCATTCGTCAAAAATGATATCCAGATAATTGAAGTTCTCAATTTTTTTCCTCCTCATTTCATGGTCAACATGATATATTTTTCTAGTGACTATTAAATAAAATAAAAATTATTGTGAGCCTAGATGGTTAAACTGCAATTCCCAACTTTGAACAATCACTGTGCAGGAAATGAAAAAGAGTTTTCTCTTTTTCATTTCCTAAACTTGCACCATCAGGGATTTTTCGGAGTGTAAACTCCAAACATTAAAGACGTATTTAAAATGGAATGCCACTCATCTCCTGAGCAGCCTGCCGCATGCTAATGCGCTTGGATGCACGACGCCAACGAATTTAAAAAGTCATTTACAACCGGCTCCAACGATGTAAACGATTACTAGCAAAAGGAAAGGAAAATAAAGAAAATAATAGACCAGGGAATCGGATAAAATTCTGCGGATAAAGACGAGGTAGAGAGTTCATGGTAGGCTGCATCGGAGAAGTTACCATAGCAACGAGGTTAAAAGCCCTCCCGGAGTATGGGTGAACATGAATGTATGCTCAATTTAAAAAAACAGGAATAAATGTAGGAATGAAACTTTTGAATGGAATCTCTTTAATCTGCTTTTATGTGTAGGAACTACGCAAAGAAACGAACTCCACCCCTTCCTCATTCCTGCTCCCCCTGCAGAAAAATCACAGAGAAATTTCTCGCAGGTTTCACCCATCACATTATGGCATGAGAAGTGAGAACGAATCACATGCTTTCGGACTAAGATACCTGCTAAAACAAACTTCCGAAACACGTAAGAAAAAATGTACTGGGTATTAAAAGCGTTGAGCAAACAAGGCAGTTATCTTCATCTGTCCTAATTAAATTGGATTCTTCATGCGATTATTCCAGCTCTTTCCCGAAGAAAAACAAAAGAAATTAACACAGATACATTAATTTGGGCATGAAAGACACATACAATGATAGGAACAATAAGAGATGAAATATAAGGTTTTAAATGAAGAAGAATCTACAGGGAGGAATATGGATGCAGATTAAGGCAAGGATCATGTAGAAAATAAACATCGAGGTATTTAGAAAAAGAAGATGTGTTCAAGATATTCTTACCTTGGGAGACACCCAAGTTGAGATATTTCACACCAAAATATTTCATCTGAAATTACCTGGGTTTCGATAGATTTCCATGTTTATGTGAAATATGTGAAAAAGTCACCGACCCACTGCTGGAATCCAGATAGTTGATTTTACTAGCATAAAAAATACATGTAAACCTTTAAGCGAAATTGGAGAATTTGGATGAGAGAGAATTGGATAGAAAGATGAACAGAGATTCACACACCTTCCTGCGTGTGTGGAAGATTGAAAATTACTGTAGGAAATAGTTAAGTAAGTGATAAGAGCATGAAATAGCAGGCAATTGGAGAGTATACCAGGTGCTTGGCGGGAATAGGAGGAAATCAAAATAGATGACTATTCAAGTGGAATAACAAGAGTTCAACCTATGGACGACAGAGAGGTTTTACGTAGAAATAAAAAGAGAAATAACATGTTGAAGTAAAGGTGGAAGTAAATGATTTAAAAAAAATGGCAAAACAACGTTGAAGTGTTCCATAAAAACCGACACAAGTCAATAACATGCTACCAGTCACAGCTATCATT
Source organism: Platycnemis pennipes (assembly GCA_933228895.1). Taxonomy (NCBI): domain Eukaryota; kingdom Metazoa; phylum Arthropoda; class Insecta; order Odonata; family Platycnemididae; genus Platycnemis; species Platycnemis pennipes. The sequence continues at coordinate 115,831,412 of OW121854.1, read as the reverse complement.
TGCACAAATTAAAGACGTTTCTATGAACCAACGACATATCCTCACAAATCTAAATTATTAATTCAATTAAAGAGGTGTGGAAAAGATGAAAAACTCTGCAAAAGAATAGAAAATATCGCCATTTGGTGTAAATGGAACCTCCTTTTAACAACATCTAACTGTGGTCAATGAAAAAGGCAAATAATCAGAATGCGTCACCCCTTACCAAGGGTAATCCACAAACCATGAATATTGTCGATAGACTAAACAATGCATCGCGGGGAAGAGGATTATCATTCTTTCCTAGCACTGAGGTAACAAGTACGATTCACCAGGATTTGGTAAGAATTTAATGCGCGTTTTCTTTTGTAAAGTAATCGAACATACTAATGCTTTAGACATTTATTCCATATTTTTTCCTCTTCACTTTAAGTCTGCCCTTTTTCCTCCATGTATGTCGGTTAAAGGCACTCATTTTTGCAACGACCCCTCATTTGGGTTGGTTTTTTTTAATGAAGAGAAATACTTTTCTTAACTCACTGAAATATGTTTATTTTTTTTTTTGAACACTTAGCCTTACTATTCAATTTTTCACATTTATTGACGTTTGTGCAAACTTATCCGTGTTTAAATAAAACCCTGTTCCCTAAAACTTTGCGGTACCCCACAGTCTAATAATTTAAGAAGGAAACAAACTTTTACAAAATGGCACCCAAAAAAACAAACACTCTCATGATTCGGGTGTCTGCCGAAGTGAGGGGGCGAGGAAAGGTTATGTGGTACTTTGTAAAAGTTTGCTTCCTCAATAAATTAATTGTCCATGCCACGACTGAGAGGGCAAAATGAGAAAAATGAAGCTTTGGTAGATGAGAAAATCAAGCTTTTTGGAGATAACGGTGTGAGTAAGAACATCATTTATAAGGGATCGGGTTGGTGTGGTGGCTACAGTACTGGCCTCCCATCCCGAGGTCCCGGGTTCGATTCAGTGGCAGATTTTTCAGTGGAAAACCGGTCTCCACTTGAGTGCCTAGTGGAGGGCATTTCAAGTTCAGTACTCCGTCCGTCGGATGGGACGTTAAGCTGTGGTCCCCTTGGCGCCTTTCGTTAAAAGTAGGCTAATGCCGACGCCGGGTTTCTCTCCACCCTTCCTCCGTTCCCCGAAAACTCATACCATCGCTCAATTACCCACCTATCCTAATTGGCGCAAATGACCTTAGCTGTCGGTCGCCTCCCCTGAATAACAGAGTACATAAAATCATTTATAGTATGCATCGAGAGGTGGCATTAATTTAAGAACGAGAATAATCGCAGGGAGAAAGCTTTAAGGATATGATGCTTCAGGATAACTGTGAGCGTCGATGAATCATTTCCGATACATATATACGCAATCAGTCGTGGTGTATTTACAGATTATGTCTTCATAATTCTCCCGTCCTATTTTATGGACGCCTGAAATGGAGTTAAAGCAAAGAGTTCGTAAACACTAATCCTGTCCTAGAAAAACTCATATTGTTTCAGCGTGGTTGTTACTTTCTTCCAACTTTAGGTCCTCATACCATTTCATCAGTTCTTATCGTTGCAAAAGCAATACACCATTAAATACCATAGAAGTTCGTTAGAAGACGTAATGGACGATTCATTTATCACAAGAATACGATAAAGAAATTTTAATTACAAAAGAAAAAATTAGTGAGCAATCACTCCTCAAAGTAACAAAAAGAGAAAGTTGATCGTTCACATACCAATCCTCGAGCGAAGATGTGAAGTGGATAATTTCTGAAACTCACCTGCAAAAGATAAGAAAATAGCATAATTAAAAACCGGGGTTAAAAAAGCGTTTCTCAACGAGTTTAATCATAGTAATAGAATAATGACATCTGTTTTCAATAGAAGATGAAAAATGTACCTCATTCTCATTACAACGGTATGAGTACAATAAACGGCCGCTACTTCGGAGCATACTACTAAGGCGTCGAACTTGTATTCCTTTGAAATACATGTATCCAAAAGCATCAAAAAGTGACCGCAAAAAAAACCACAGTAAATATACTGATAAACCTACAGAAAGCAGAATGATAAATATTCAACTACGTTTATTTGGCTAGCAATGCAGGAAGGCTGGCAGAAATTCAGTGAAAATACATTATGGAAATGCAAACTAGCCAGATTTCTACACAGAAAAAAATCAACCCTAACTGGGAATCAAACCCGAATACCCTAATTTACAGCCAAGGCCTTTAGCATTTTAAATACCAAGGCATCCATTTTCTGGGTGGAATTCTAGAGGCTTAAAATGAGCTACGATTTGAGACGAATCTCCGTACACACATGCAACGTCTAAAAACAAGCCGTAATAGTGCGCATTGCGCTACTGTCCACGATGTTAAAGCCGACACGACATTTTTCTGTAAGGAAATCCTGCTACTGTGTATATCAGCGGAGGAGTCCGTCAAGGTTTTTCGCGGCTGATTCACAGTCAATGATATTGCAGAATTTTTCTAGAAGAATTGGTTTCCGAGAGATCCCACGTAGAAGGAAAATAATGGGTTCAAAAATAATAAACGTATACTCAGTAAATAATACCCACATGAATTCCTGAATCAAGGTGTGATCGTCATTATAGTGTTTTTCCATCAGGATTGTCTTCCATGGATTTTAAGATATTTCGTACTAGTATGGGTCCATGGGTCCTACCTCCTTTTCAATTAATCTAAACGTTCATCCTATTACTACACTCTTCCTCTCTTTTCCACGATCCCATCATCTATATTTCCTTTTAGTATCTCGTTGACTATAACTTCTCGCTGCATACCTTTCTTCTGCCTTCAGATACTTTACCTAGCCTCTCATTAGGAGTTAGTTGATTATAGGAAATCACTGTGTAGGTTTTAAAAATAATGTATTCTGCGTCATAGTGACATTTTTCAAGAAACCTTTGTACCTTGGCATATCTAAAATAATTTATTATGTAAGCTTACTCTGGGTAATTCTTTTTTACCATGAGTTACTCTTTCTCCCATAGTTTTTTTCCACAGAATAAATTATTTCCTCGAGCAACCTTCCCAATGCCAAGAAGGTCTGCATTATTAGTCTTCCTTTCTGCCCATATATTACTTTCATCGTTCCACTCCAATTCCACGTCTGAAAAACTTAGTGTCTACTGCAGAGATGTAACTTCTTGTCACAGCGGAGTCGAGTACATGAACCAAAATTCCAATATAATATTTTTGGCCCAAACCTAATTTCCAAAGTTGGAATTTAAAGGACAAATTTCATTTCAGTTGTATTCTTTCACGCATGACGTACTATTTCTGATTATTTCTGCCAGCCGAATTAAGCGAGAAGCTCAAAAACACTTACTGCACCCTTTAGGATTTCCAAAGAAATCTACAATCATCTTTAAAAACGACTTAAGAAAATTTTCCAATCAGAAAGGAATGTCGCACTAGCAATTTCATAGAAATCCGCATAAATCGTAGCAGGGGAGCCACCTCTAGGCTAAGGAAGCACTGCCATGGTCCTCATTTTGCTCATAAAACAATAATTTAATCATCATTCCCGAATAATTCTTCGGCGACTCGCAGTAACACAGCCCCCTCCGCCCACATGGAAAGTGGATATCCATCATAACTTCTTGACGCTCTATTAATGACTAGTTTTGCGACCCATTTCTCAGCAGTGTATATTCTGTCTCCCTCACCATTTTTCCCACCTCAGCATCCCTTCGTTAACGACAAAGGCATTCTCTCATTGTTTCCTTGCATCTCGACAATAGACTCAGGTGCGAGCTCGGAGGAAAAGTCATCCCTTTCATTATTGGAGTTTTTCCAAAACTGAGGGTTGGCCACTACATTAGACTGAGGGGAAGTTCAATACTCATGAAATTCGCGACTCTGGAGAGAGTGAAGTGGTAGATGCGCAGAGGATATGGAAAAACGACTTCACTACTATTCCCGGAAACATCAAGTTTGCATTCACGTATAATAATTATGGTTACATTTACTGGGAGATACTCTACGATTTCCAATTATTTCAAGTAACACGGTTGATAGGGGACCCTGGGAAATACGACGTATAAAGAATTTGATTCTTTCCGTTGCCATTATTCAATTTCAACACTTTGGAAAGTGGAAATGCAATGGCTCTGAAACAGAGAATTGGAAGATAAAACTGGAAGCTTAAAACATATAAGCGTTGAGAAAGCTGTGTAATATGTTATGGAAAAGTAGGACAAACGATAAAATATTTGGCACGATGCTGGAAGAAGTAAATTGGCAAAAGTGCATCACAAAGACGTTAAGCATATAGAAGTTTAAGAATATAAGTAGAGGTAAATATTTTCGGAAGCCGATCCACAGATTTAAGCCATTAACGCTTGTTGGGATAGGAGGTGAATGGGCTTAGGAAGTAATTTTTCAGGCAAGGAGGTAGGTTGGAGAGATCCCCGACTTCCGAATTAGCTTACTCTCCACGAAAGATGTCAAGGGCCCCATGGTTAAAACCCAATTTAATGGTGTACTCGATGGAGTACTGAACTTTAAGTTCTCTCCACGCGCTACTCAAGTATTTCAATGAAAACCTGCTAGAACTGGGATTCGAACCGGAACGCTTACGATGGAAAAAATGTTACTCAAAACTCCCAACTAACCCAATACTTTTCATGATATTAAATACCTGCCAAAAGGCTATGTACAGAAGAATGAGACAGCAAGAAGAAAATGCTTGTCATGAGGGAAGGTAGAAAGCATGCAATAATGGGGGATTTTTAAATATAATATTCTTTTTCTAACAGTTAGGGTTGATTCGATTGGAATAAAAATTCTCTGCTGCATTTCAAAGTTTCTCTCCTAACACACCACATTTTTCCTCTCAGTTTAGTACTCAACCAACCTCCCTACCACCCATTCTAACTGCTGATGCTATTCTGTCCACTTCATTTTTCTATGGACTATCCTATTCATATTTCTTCTGCTTTTCACCCTTACCTACTTTATGGATTAAATTTCCTGAACGGACTTCCTGTTCATTTCGATTTTTTACTAACTTTACGTGTATTACGTTTCATATTTAATTATCAGTGTAAATATGCATTAGGAAAATTTTTTAAGTAAAAAAATTCTAGGAAGAGAATCCTTGCATTTTGCCACATGATATCAGGCGCAAATTTTCCAAAAATGACTCAAAATCTAAATTTGTAATAGCGTTTGGGAGACAACACGCCAACAAATTTAATAAATTATAAGTCCAGCGGTGGCTTAAAATCTGCATGGAATACAAACGGGACAAACGAGTCCTCCGTGAAAGAATTCATCAAGAGATAGAGTCCGGAGAACGATCGTGAAAGTTACTTTCACGTGAAAGAAGAGACAGACGAATGAAAGGAACAAAAGGACAATAATAATGAGTGATGAAACGAATTTTGATGGGGAAAAAATAAGTCGACAGACAAAAGATGAGGCGATGAAAGTGAGAGCAAGGGAGGTCGGTGTGGGAATGCAGTGAAAGAGTTAGTTTCGACTCCGTTGACGGCTTGATCGATTAAGGCCATCGACGGAGGAAGTTTCTAGAGGATAAATAGAGGCCTTGGAAGTTCAACCGTAAATGGGAGAGGCGAGAAGTAAATTCAACCACGGATCAAGGGAAAATGTAAGAAATGATGAAATGGATAGGGAAAAAGGAAAGAAACTGAGAAAGAAAATTAGAAAAGGCCGAGTTCCGTAAGGATGAAAAACATAGTTGTTTTGCCAAAAGCTGTGAAGCCGGTAAATAAAAAATGAAGGGAGTAGTCGGTTCTCGAAAATTTATGAACCCATGGCAGGTCAAATTATACAGTGAGGGATGGATGCTTCCGAGTTGCCCATGACATATTTTTTGACGTGCAAATCGTGTAAGTAGGAGCTAAATTTCCAAGGCCTATGTGATGAATGACCTAGCGGCTTTTATCAGAGCATTATTCCAGATAATCATAAAAAAACAGAAGAGAGTTGAAAAAACATTCATAAAAATATGACAAAAAATCGAGAAACAATGTTCAGGAGGTGAAAGAATATTGCTTTCTGGGAAGCAAAGTAACCTGCAATGGAAGAAGCAAAAAGGAAATACTCAGCAAAATATCCCAGGCAAAGAGGTATTTCTACCGTAAGAAGATCTACTTGCAGCTGAAATACAAGCTTGGATGTAGGGAGAGACCATTATAAATAATTCCAAGAGCATACTTCTTTATGGCATTGATGCATGGATGATAGCAGCCGCAGATAAGTCAATAATTGAAGAATTCGAGATGTTGGTGCTACAGAAGAATGGGGGAGATAAAATGGATCTACTTAGTGAGTAACCAGGAAGTCCCAGGAAAAGTGGAGGAAAAGAGAAGTCTGCTTAAAGAGTTTTGCTTGCAAGCCTAATCCCAATCATTTGTTTTGTTGGAGATACTTTGTATTTTGTAAACCATACGCCTCTGAGGACGTTAAACCGTACCCTCTGTACCTTGGCGCCTAACGAGATTAATTCCGACGACGGGTTTCTCTCCACTCTTCCTCCGTTCCCAAAATCGTTCCAACATTCAGCTACCCACCTATCCGCAATGGATATACAAACTTAGCTGTCGGTCACATCTTCTACCTAATGCATCACAAATAAATAAACATAGCCCTCTCTTCAGTACCTGAGGACGAAATTCCAACCCTTTTCTTCAAATATTGGCTGCCTTTAGGTACAAAACTGTGTAAATTCATTGTTGAACGAAAAGAAGAAACTAAGTCAAATTCTACGATAACGTATTCAAGTACCTTTATAAATCTTGGATACGTACTTTGATTGCTTTTCATTTCTCTAAACGCTCTTTTCTATTCATACTCCCATCATTCTTTAACTCCTTGTCACAATGTGCTCCAAACTTTGATCCTTGTGTTCATCTGCCATCTTCCTCGATCAATATTCCATCCTAATATTCACCCTCCCCCTCTCTCCATCAAATGAACTCTGCGATTCTATGTGTTATTTGTTAATATTGTTAAATTTTGTTATGTTCATTATTTATTATGTGTTCTTTGCTATGTGTCCTTTGTAATTGGCCTTTTGCTGTTTTTGGACTATTTTTAATAAATAAATAAATAAGGATAATCCAAATCTTAGTTTCAAATATATGTCACGGGAGGCGGTAAAATTCATACATTAAGTTCCAACAGTGAGGAGAGGATAAAGCTAATGTAGAGTTGACCACGAAGGGAAACGAAAACCGTAGTGGAGTGTGGAAAGTCTATAGAAGCCTTAATCGTAATTAAGAGGTAATTAAATAATTACGTCTTAATAAAAACGGAATTAAGAGATCATGAAAACTAAAATTGAGCTTAAAAGTAAATGATGGATAATGAGTATGGGCAAGGGCATGAGTGAAGGTTTTTGAGACGGAAAGGGTGCGAGTGAGTAGACAAGGTGAATACAGATCGAGGGCGCAACTAAGAAAGATTGATACGACAATGGGAAAGGCGGGGAGCGAGATGATGGGACGAGAAGTAAAGGAGTCAAAGGATTGCAGGGACGTCGGAGAGAGGAGGAGGGAGTTACAGCCTGGTTTGCTGGGAAAAGAACAGATGACTCACTGGCGGGTCAATAAAAGAGTTGAAGGAATCAACGAAGGTAGAGAGTGAAAGGGAATTACTTGGAAGAGAGAAAGAACTTGGTTGTGTGGGCGTTGAAAATCAGTCCGCAAAAAATACTACCCGTAAGGAAATTAACAAGGGATTTTATCCGAATCAAACAAAACGAGGGTAACATGGTGAGAGCATGTATTAAACAGAAGCGAATACCAAGAAAAATTACAGCCGAGCTTATAAGTTCAGTTGATATAGCTTGGCATATTTTTGCTCCAGGTAGTTTATAAAGGCGAGAAAATCATTCTTACACATTTAAGAAGTACTCTTTTAGAAAGAGGGCCTCGACTGTAAGAAAAGAGAAAATGAGTAGGCATCTTTAAAACCCGAATGTAGGATACAAAATGTGTCATGATAAGTTTCAGCTTGAGATCTGGAAGGACCAGACTTGAAGGTCTCTCACAGCATAAAATCGTTACACAAACAAGTTGAGACAGTTACACAAACAAGTTAATCCTGAGATGCGGCTAGATTTTAGTGAAATAGCAGCATCGGAAATACTATGTAGAATATGTAAATACATGGTATTGCCGATGAACTTATTGTATTTAAATTAATACCTAATGCAAAATTCGGACTGAAATAGAGAATGCAGGATTGAAAATGAGAAAAAAAGGTCACTGCTTCACGGCTAAGGCACTTCAATTTAACCATGAAGCCTGTCGGAGAGAAAGAGGGGCGGAGAAGGGTAAAAACATGCAGGGTGGTGATAGAAGCGAGGAAATTGGTGAGGCGAGAGGAGAATTCCCAGGGCGGAACGCAAGACACCGGGAAGGTGAGGGCGAGGAATCTTTCAAAGCTCATGGAAAGGACTTCAAGGGAGGCGAGGTAGAGGTGGAGAAGTGGAGGGGGCGGTCTCGGAAGAGAGGCATTTCCCTCATTCCTCACGGCGAAGTCGGGGGTGGACCGGCCTTGATGATAATGATGGCCTGAGGTAGAGCATGGAAAGGCAAGGGGAAGGGTGTGGAAAAGGGTTAAAAGGCAGGGGAAAGGCCGGAAAAGGAAGGAGTGTACCCTGAGGAAGAGGTTAAGGGGAAGGAATTAAGGGAAGAGAGGGGTGAGCATGGGACCAGAGGACGCATAACTAATTCGCCTTAATTAATACAGGCTCTGTCGAAGGAAGTAGTTATTAAATTCCTATTTTCCTCAATTAAAAAAAAACAAAAGGTGGAGAACACTCATTATCGGCTGATGGTTTTAATCCAAACGATCAAATTACTGCGCAGCTTTCTTTCCCGTCCAAGTAATGAAAATTCCTACGGTAAATTAAATATAGCACCTTAACGATGACAGAAAATCTATATAGTTAATACTTTAATCAGTTATTATCTGGAACCCAAGAACTAGGTAGGTTACGTGGAATGAGTGTTGAAAGCTACTATCAGACGACCAGATTCAAAACCAGATATTTGTGGGTATATTTCAACAATTCTCGATCATTGGAAGGAAAAATTTGTTCGCTAAACATAACTCATTTTCCTCTCACCACCCTACTTAATCTCACTTTAACTCCACACACCTATTTGGGTATCAATGGCAAAATTGTCATGAAGACAATAATGTTTTTACAAAGTCCAAGTGAACTCATAAACCATAAAAGTGTTTATATAAAGTCAAAAGTTAACGGGTTTGCTACCTGAAAGTACTTTCTTACTATAAAACATTAGGGTGAAAAATAATGTTTAATCTTAAAAAATATCAGCTGCAAAGAAAACTAAAAAGGATTGACAATAAGACAGCTAGTCGACATTTTATATACTGATTCCAGTTATGTACATTCATTTTCATAGATAATGTAGTCGAGTGCTAATGCATCCCATTTTTTATGGCCATTTAAGCTCCAAAGTTTTAGCACTAACAATTCTAGGAGTTGAGTTCGGACGGAACATTAGAGTTTAATTATCATAAGCTGTCACTTATTCTTATCCAAGCGAAAGGGGAGCTCACACTAGGCAGAATTAATATGTGCATAAGTAAAAATACTTTACGGAGGACCTTTCGTAAAGTATTTTGTACAGTTTTTGGCCGAGAGGAGACGCAGGAATGAAAAATAAAACCTGAAAATAAGAAGCGAAGCGATATTAACGCAATAGGAAAAGGAAAAATAAAGCGGATGCGGAGACTGAGACAAACGAAGGAAAAATGTTCTGCTTTTCACACGGCGAGGACCGGAAGAGCCGGGTGTGGGGGAGGGAAGTCGCTTGGATGTTTCCAATTCTGAGAGGGGGGGGGGGGTGAGTTTGAGGCTGACGCTCAACTGTCTCCCCAACGCAGGGGTGAGAACGTGTACTGGGGGGGTGGGCGTGGTCCTTAGGGAGGGGTTGGAAGAAGAAAGTGGGATAACAGAAGGCCAATGCGCTAAGAATGGTCCGGGCAAGCGTCCAAAGGGGACCTCTCAATGGCAAAGCGGGGGGGAAGATGGGGAGCTCAGTGCTGGCGTAGGGAGCCGTGGGAAGTGGGTGGATGGCTGGGAATGTGTGTTTCGCGAGTGTCCCAGATACTTCACGGCTCGAAAATAGAGGCATAACCGGGCAAAAGACTGGCCTTTAAGAGTTTTTGAGAGTTGTGCTGGAAACGCCTTCCGCTACAGCTTGCACAATGGGCAGAACAGCAATGTATTCAGTGAAAGTATGACGTGAAAATGAGCATAATCTCCTCTGCAAAAGTACATCGTGGAACAGTATTTCAGCACAACCTCTCGTAGTTTTAGTACATTAGTAGGGTACTATGGCGAGGTAGTCAAGTGGGTTAGAGTGAGTATTAACTGAAGTTGCCGAGATCAAAGTGGCCAGTTAGACACGATTACACCCAACATAGTTATTTTCAGGGTATCAGATATTTCAAGGTTACTATGTCATATCAAACCATTAGAAAGGGGGGCACAGGGATAGGAACTGACCCCCTTAACTGATGAGTGAATATTGCACGCTGAAGAACTTTCATTACTACGCACAGCCCCCTGAAGCTTAATGCTATCGCCTTATAGCGAAAGCGTACCATTCGTGTACGGTATCATTGTTTCGCCACCAGATGTCGCTACTGCCTAGCGATGCTAGAATTTTTCTGGATGCATTGCTTGCATGTGAAAACATCGGTTAGTAATGAATTGTTTAATTATTTAGTCGCCAGTTAAGGTAATTTAGTTTTTGGCTATTTCAGCAAGAAAACATTTCCAACTCTTGCGCTATTGTCACTGTGAGTTCTTTGTCAAAGAAAACTAGGACAATGCCTAAAGAAGTGTGGTGTTCTGTTGTCACATTCATCTTCAGCCTCGTTATATTAAGAATTAAAACCATATTTTTTCGTGGCATTTCACGTATATATAACCATAAATAACGGTTCATCGTATTTCTATTATAATGTAACTGATCTATATTGCGACACGCTAAGGTTTCATGATAAAAATAAAAAAAAACTGTAGTTATTACAAAGCCCATTTTGTACGAAATTTTGCCCGTGCTGTGCACAATACTCAAAAATGATTTGCTTGGTAATATCTGCACTGTTTTCACAGTTACAACAGTTTGAATAAAATATGTTAAAATGTCGGAATTTGGACCCCTTGGCCCGAATTCCGACAGTGTGTGGTTCGTAAGTTTAAGAGCTAAATAGCAAAAAATGAGTAGGAAACTGTAATGAAATAAGTTTTATTTACGCAAAAGAAAGCAATAATTTCATAATAAAGCGTTCATGACAATACTTGAAAATATTTTACTAGTCATAGCATTAAGGACAGAAGAAAATTCTACGAAATTTAGCATCTGCACATTCCTCATGGACATACTGTTTGCAAACGCTGCACAGACTAATATCGGCACCCTGTCCTCTCTGAAAATGGTGAAATACCGGTGCTCTTTTTTATTGGAAGGCATTTCACTAGCACCCGGCTTGCCTGCGTCTCCAGTTCAGGATTTCTTTTTTCCGGAATGCTTTTTCATCAATTTTGTAATTATTTCCTGCCATTGGCATAACATAGCGTTAAATCACGATACTTTTTAGATTTTCAAAGTAATATTTCACGAGCATGCGTTTTAATTTCATGGCTCTACCTTGGTTCATTCTCTAAGCCCTTCTCTTTGATACATCCATGCGTCTATTCAAAAATAACTTCATCAACTTTCTACCAGTTAATCCTGCGTTTTCATAGAAATTATGTGTGATTCCATTGATTTCACAGTAGGCATAGACCCTTCTTCTCAGTCGACCAGTTACCGGCATCCCTACCTCTCCGAAAAAAAAATTCTCCGGCATAATTTCTTCTCTTGATCACAAACCAAAAGAGCAGACGACCAATATTTTTTGATCATATTATGTTCTGAATTAAGAAAATTCGTGCATAACTTGCAACAGTTATTTCAATGAATTTTCGTTCTTCTCATTAAATATTTTTATGTAAGGAAATAGCTAATCATAGAGCTCTGAAATACCACAATAGCTGTTTACAAAATTAGCACATAATTCAACGATCTCCGGTACTGTTACGTGCGACTTAAATGGAAATTAAGAGCCGCTAGTCCTTATTCCGACACCTGTCGGAATTAGGGAATCCACGATCTTTCTAACTCACTCTTGAAATTCTCACTGTGTATCCATTATTTCTCCTAACTATGCATGCTGCACTATACAGCAACAATAGGCTGCTAAGCGATATAAAATATATATCACTTTCTAAAAATGAAACACAGAAAATTGGTTAAAATGACACCTCAAGACGCACGCCTTCCGCACTAGAACTCAAAATGTGCACTAATACAACCAGCGCCACACCTAGAACAAGGTAACTTTTTGTGTCTCCTCGTTGATAGACGCCAGTACCATATTTAATGACAACTGTCCACCAATTTCAGTACTTTTAGCAATGCACCCGGGTGTCGGAATTATTCCCGTGTCGGAATATGGCGTAGGTACCTTATATCATCCAGATATCCACCCATCTATAATGTGGTTGGATTTCTCTGTAGAAAATTCAGAAAATTTGTACACTGCATTGATTGTTCCAGTTCTTTGGATTAATACAAATCTAAAAGTGACGTCAATATGCTAGCATTGTTGAAGTCTAGGAGTTCTATTATAAAGCAAAATAACCTTTACATTATGCTGAGGCAAGTGGAGCATATCCTTATTAGCAATATAATGTTTCCAGATTGCTATTCCAGAACATTAGAGTCATGTTTGGACAATATGCGTTTTACGTTTCCCTCTGAAACATATGGGACTGATATGATAACACATATTTTACATTATTTCATTATAATGAGACTTAGGCAGCAGTATAAAAGAATAAATGCCGACTTAATTTTTTAAAAATCAGTCTACCGAAAAATCCTCTCATTTTCATAAAACATGATGCAATTTAAAATTTTGATTTGCATTTTAAATTCAATGTGTTTAAAAATGTTTTGTTTGGCAATAAAATAAAATCAGTATCTTCTCCGAATCATGGATTTCCTTGTCTCATCTTATCTCTCTGTACCACGTAGGAATTTTCTGAATATGTTGAGTGAGCTTGAAATGGTAAAAATGCACGTTATAAGCATAATGAGTTAATTCTTTTACGCATTTTTAATAATTCGTGCATTAACTACATTATTAATAATTGCTTCTGAATGTATACGATATTGCCATAACGCTTGAATAGTTTTTTAATGTCGTTAAAGTGCTGTGAAGGTAAAGCGGAAATATGCCTCAAAGTATGAGGTTCTTAAAGTTATAAAAGGATGCTCTTTATCAAAGTAATTTTATAACGCTATCACGCAGGTTGAAGACAAAACTCAAGCTTATATTTTTATTACGTACTACACTTATAATTGGCATTAAAAGGATTTAAATTAAATTGCAATTAGCGCGTGTCAACTTTTCCTTAAAGGTTCGAATTTAAATAATTGAAATTTACTGGTTAAAAATGCTTGATTTACTTGAATATTCTGATGATGTGATATTAAATATAAATACTAAAATGTCCTTCCGTTGGTATTATCTCCTGTTAACAACACTTTGCCTCTCTGTTAAACTTACTTTGATTTTTAAGGATTCCGCAAACCCCTATGCACCTATAAATGTCACAAAAAATTGGCGCGCCTAATGACCTAATCATACGTAACAATATGAAACTTAGAGAGAATAATAAACAAACTTAGCAATGTTCAAACGCTTCTCTGCCTTATGATGAAAGAAGTTGAGATAATTTCAAATGCACCATAATGTTTTGTTCCAAAAATGCAAACATAGATGCGAGATTTGTGCACTTGTCACCCACGTTTTCCACCCACTTGCAACTTAAAATTATTTTTTTTCGCGGTGGATAGAAATTGAAAAATTAGTACGAGTAGATAAGGTGTACTTTGCTTGGGTTTCAAATTTTTGGGAACCATATTTTCATTCCTGCAACTCTTTAAATTAGATTATTTCAGTGCAACGCTCAAAAGCTAGCATCGCTAGATGCTAGCGACAACTTGCGGCGGAAGAAGGAAACCGTACACTAAGGGTACGAATTTCTTTGTTGACATTCCTATCCTATACATATATTAATCCGTGCTACGCACTCAGTGGTCTCTAACTTCGCCAACTAAACCGACCCTCGGGTTGACCCAAAACTATGTTTCAAACTATATATATATATACTGCGTGTATCCATTTCTCCAGTTGTGATGGCTGCATTTTTAGATTTTTTTTATCTCCGTAGGCGAAAAATGCAGCCATCAATGTATACGAGGCCTTTGAAGCCTTCGCACCAATTTCTCGACTTTCCCACTATAATAAGGTACCTATAGTGGAGAACTCGAAAAAAGTTTAAATATGTATGCACCTGGAAAGTTCCAAGCCTTTCATTGCATACATACTGGTAAATACATTTTCTATTGACTGCAAAAGTGTTTTTCAACCCCTTTTCACGCACAAAATGCCCATTTCAAAACAAAAGTATTCTCTTCCTTTAAATCCTCTCCATATACATTCGCACTGAAACGCATTTTCCTCTACCTCCAATGAATGGGAGGATAAATCAGCAAAAATGAGAACATGGAGATATTTAGTTACTTGGGAGAAAATGCTGGAGGAAAATGGGTATGGAACCAACGGAGTTTGAACGAGGATTGCCTTCGCAAAAGAAACTATGACAACTAACAGAGAATCAAATGCAGAACGGTAGAGGAAGTAGGATGAATTATTACATTTAAATGAGAAGTGAAGATATGTCCGGTTTCGAAGCGTGGACTTATAAGATTTAAATTGACTCAATTTCTTTTGAGATGTGGGTGTGGAGGATGATAAAGAAGGCAAGGTGGGTATTTACTAGATATTCATTTGATGAATACAGTGAAGGATGCCATCAGTTTTGCAGGATAAAGTTGTTCTTATAATATTGAACCATTAGAAACCCTTGCACCATTGTTACACTTCTTCATTTAAAACTCCTTAATAAGGATTTGATATGACAAATTTCTGACCTAACTGGGGCTTTGCCAGGCAGGTCGATAACGCACTGGCGGGTTTGAATCCCGCCTCGGGCAAGCTTGTTGAGTTTGCCCTATGATCTTAGAATAGATAGTATGATATAACCTCAGCTTTAGAAGCACCTAAAACCAAAGACTACGAATACTAATATGCATTAGGACGAAGGAAAAAAATACTGTAAATGGCAAGAGAGGAAGTTCGAGGATTCGAGGAAATTATAAGGTGACAAAGCGACGGGATGGAACGGGTGACCAAGGGAGAGTGCCATTTCGAGAATATGAAACGGAAAAATCATGAGTACGATTGAGCAGATGAATGGACATTTTGAATGGCATAATAAGAGGTAGGTCGTGTGCCCAGATAAGGAAAACGTGGTGCGATTATGATAGGATCACACTGCAATATGTTTAGGATCATATTCAGAATATCAACTCAGCAGCAGGCACGTAGCCAGAAATTTGTTGAAGCAAATTAGCCTTGCCCGTTCGGTGCCGTCATGTCACAAATATCTTCCCTTAATGTTCAGTGCTTTGTATTTACAATCACAGTGTCCGTTCCTATATCTTCTTACTGGTAAAGTTCACTGCTTCTCTTGTTATGCAGCAGTTAATTTGACCGGCCCCAGAATTACAACTAGCAGACTAATGCTAGCAGATCAACGCATACATGCATATCAGATTGAAAAGAACAATTTATAACCACACATATGCATCAAACTAGTGATCACGTTTCAAGACACTTAACGCTTGAATTATACGCAGTATAATCCGGATAATCATACCCATTTTAAATTAGAGCAAAATTACTGGGAAAATACTTCGGAGGGCTGCAGCCACAGAAGCCCCCCCTGGCTACGTGCCTGCTCAGCAGTACGACCATTGCAGGTAGAATTTATACACCAATTTGACTCTTTGTAGGGATTTTAGAACGTAAGCAGTAGAAGCGAGATTGTAGTTGAGATTCAGAATATGGCCCTTAGAACTGCATAAAAGATCTCTAGCCCTTCTAAACCCACGTTTGTGGTAGATAACTAGTATCGTATACCACACTGCACATCCATTCAATCGGACTCGTAAAAGCCGGCAGCGGGCTTACATCCAAGTTGGCCCCCTACGAGGAGGAGATCAAACACACGTCACTCGCTCTCCCGGGAGCCTACAGAAGAGGCTCAGAAGACGGAGATTTCGATCCACAGAGCCACGCGGGAGCAACCGACGCGGATAAGCCATCTGTGCGATGACGACCGTGAAGGAAAATCACGAGCGCAAGCAGGGGTGATGGGGCGGAGAGGAACGTCCATGTCCCGCGTGGAAGGAGGTGGTCCAATGGGAGATGCTTCAGCGAAAAAAAAATACTTAGAAAAGAGAGAGAGAGAGAAGAAAAAGCCGCCGTGCTATGGCCACAAAGAAAAGCCAGAGAAACGAGAAAATTGCGTCGGGAGCAGCCAGATGGGGTTGAGAGGTCCCAGAAGGGTCGCTCTCAAACAAATATCCCTAGAGTATCATGTAAGTCACCTCGAAGGTGCAAGGCAGGGGGGGTAAAATACCAAATATGCAAAAACTTGTAATTCATTACCCTTTCATTCAATATTTTATTCTTTACGTTACATGCACAACGCGGATGTTAGTTAATGCTTTGGTAGAATCAATAGCTTATCCAATGTGCACCATAATTTAGGCCAGGTAACGTAAGAAGAAATTTGCTTTGCGATCGCACCAGTAACGATATGAAACGTATGATTCTTTTCACTGCATTCTCCTCTGAAGAAAACCTGCTTCGCTGGTAAAACAGCAAGTCTGAACTTCTTCATTGAAGCATTACTTACGTATCATCTTCCCTTGAAAAAGTAACCAGCCATGGATTACAAGACGTCGGGCTGACATTGAGCAACACGTTGCATACTCTTCGGCCATTTTTTATTATATTGGGTTGTTTTACAAAGCATTATGGTTATCAAACTAATCGTCAGATATTGTGAATATTGTGAATTTACGCAATTTTTGTCTTTTTTCAGTTAATTTAATTTCTTGAATATCTCTGGAGCAGAAATAATCAGTAGGTACGAATAAGGCTCACATGTTCGCCTGTTTCCTTCACTCTGAATGAGAAAGAGTGTTTATTTTTAGTTGCAATCTCCTATTACATTGCGTTCCCTTCTGCTCTCGCAACACGTTCATTTTCCCCACGTGTTGATGCATCTATTTGAACCCTCTTTGAATATAATATTATCTTTGAATATCTCTTTGAATTATAAGGCTACCTATATTGAATCCACTACAGATTCTAACGAGAACATCTGAAAAAAGGAAATAAAAAATTCCTAAAATCAATGGGGTTGGATATAGCCGACAGCGAAACATAAACTCACTCTAAGAAAACTCTAAGGTAATATTAGAAGGTCACGTATGGGATATAAGATGCGATAAATAAAGAATGCCAAAAAGAGGAATTATGATAATATCGTAATTCTTCTTTTTAATATCCTTCATTCATTAATTCCTTTTGAAGCAATCGAGCCATCGTAAAGATGGCCCAGGAATTAGCATGAGTGGTGTTCATGATAATATGACATTGCATAGAATATAATTACTACATATAACCTAATTGACCTTAGTGACTAATGGTTTCAGGCTTAACTATGTGGAACCCCTCCATATCGGAAATGTTAAAAAATACATTTTTTATGGTACACTAGAGAAATATATTTATTACTCAATACATTTCTATAGTGCACCATACAAGGTATATTTTTAACATCTCCTAATTGACCTTCTTCTATGACTTCATTGTATGTCTCAAATTTCTGTGGATAAAAATAATTTGGAGAGTACTGATTTCAATGCTACAGTAGGTAATATGTGGTATTTTTCTTACTTAATGGTACCAAAAGGTATGGAAAAAATTTCATTTTTTGCTAGGATAGTCGTAGAGTATCTTCGAGCGTAGTGTTTTGGTGAGAGAAGATAGCAAGAGACGATTTTAAGTCTCTCGGATACATTCCCGCCTCAACAGAGATTGCTTTGCATACTTTTCCAGCTAAGGACACTTCCTTACTTTATGGCCTCATTCGCTAACACCCTCACACTCATTACACCCTCGCCAATCTCATTCTGCTCGCAAAGGGCTCCACAAAGAGAATTGGAGCCCTCTGCGGGCGAGAAAGCAAAATGACCCTCGGGAAGCTTACAGGCTACTGGTTGCCTGACGATTTTCATCTCGTTTCCTCAAAGGAGCTCACCTAATTTTCCTGCGTTCATTCTCAAGCCTTCGTAAAACCTACACTCAGCTTCCTATCATAACGAGTTTTGGAGCAAAGTTTGTTATATTCCACAAATATTTATTGAATGACCGGTTTCGACCTTCTCAGGAGAACTCCTGAGGAGAGAGAAAACTGAAGAGAATGACTTGAGGAGGTCGAAACCAGTCGTTCAATAAATATTTGTGGAATATAACAAAGTGTATTCTAATATTCGTCATGCATTCAATCAAAACGTGAACTCACCAACCAACAATTTCCTATTAATAGTCAAAATAAATTTGTGAGGCTAATCGGGGTTATAGCCCTGATAAGAAGTTTTGTTAAGTTTCTTCTGGTTTTCTGAGATTAAACTAAACTTTTTAGCAACAGTTTCGCCGTGCTATTCTGCCGGCTTTGTCAGGCATTCTAAATCAACAATGAAAAACAAATAAATAATTAATTAAGCATACTGTACATAATAACAGTTTAAGTTTGTTTAGTTATTTTTAATTGTTGATTTAAAATGCCTGACGAAGCCGGCAGAATAGCACGGCGACGCTGTTGCTAAAAAGTTTAGTTTAATCGCAGAAAAACAGAAGAAACATACCAAAATTAAAATGAACTGCGAAAATCTGGTAAGACGTTTATAGAAAAAAGCTTTTCGGACTCCTTGCACATTCAATACTTATTAGAAGTGAGGCGATAAGCGAACGTTCAAAAAGGAAGTTATGGTAATTTTGCCGGAATATTGAGGTATATTTAAAATTATGAAAGGAAAACCTTCGGAGGAACCTGAAATATTAGGCATCTATGATATTAAGATACTGTAGCAGGATTGGAATGTCTATTTCGCGATTGGAGGTGGGCCTCCGACTTATGAACTTGGAAGAAACGATTCATTAACAAGATTAGCAAGACATAGTTATTCCAAAATGATAAACTGCAGCTACTGGAAAAACACTAGTTAAGAAGAGTTGGTTTATAGAACAGGCATTTTAGTCTGTAAAATTCTACTGAAATTTTGTTGCCTGTCATTTTTCTCACCCACCATAAAGTCTTCGAGTGCATTAAAAGGGTTAGCAATTACGAAGTGTTTAACCTAACATACATATGAGCATGCGCAAAGAGAAAAAGTAACAGAGATATCAACATCATAAGTATTTCAATTCTAGAATTGGTTTACTGCAGACCTCCATTCTGCCCTATTCAGTGCTTCCCTTACACCCTGCTATGTTTTCTCTTTCACGTCCTTCTTTATTTGCCCTATATATTTGTCCCTTGGTCTTCCTTGCGGGACCTGCCCTTCAGTCTTCACTTCTATTACATTTCTAACTAATTCATTGTGCCTCAAGGTATGTCCAATCCACCGGGTTCTTCTTTACCGTAGGGTTTTCCGTATTTTCCTTTCTCCATCTGCTCTTCAGTACATCTCTTCGTTCCTCTCTTTATCTGTCCATTTAATCTTCAACATTCTCCTCCAGCACCATGTTTCGAAGGCTTCAATTCTTCGTTGGTTAGCTTTCCCGATGTTCCATGTCTCTGATCCATAGAGTGCCACGCTCCATACGAATGATTTGATGAAGTTCTTCCTTGTTTGCAGCCGAAGGTTCTTTGAGTATATTAATTGTCTCTTCTTCATAAACACCTCCTTAGCTTTTGCTATTCTTCGCTTTATGTCCGTGGAGCTACTTCCATCCCAAGTTAATGTGCTGCCGAGGTAGGTGAAGTTCTCCACTTGTTCCAATTGCACTCCTCGAATTGTGATATTTGCCCTAAGCTTCTCTCTTCCTTACACTAGGATTTGAGTTTTCTTCTTTTTGATGCTCACATTATATTCTCGAAGTATTTGGTCCATTGTGGTCAGGGATGCTTGCAGGTTCTCTCGACTTTCTGCTACAACTGCGATGTCATCAGTAAACCTTAGCATGTTTATTTCTTGGCCATTCACCTTGATGAGCTCGTGATACCAATTTCCTCTACGCATCTTATTGCTTCTTCCAGGTATTTACGAATAACGCTGGGGAGAGGATGCATTTTTGTCTGACTTCATTATATATTTTGGCTTCTATCTTCATTCCGTCTTTCATTCGCACTGTGGTGACCTGGTTCTTGCAGAAACTATAGATTATTCTTTTATCCTTGTAGTCGATTCCAATTTCTTCCAGTATCTTAAGCATCTTGTTCCATTCGACGTAGCGAAAATACTCAGCGACTAGCTGAGTAATGCCTCCCTAGCTTCTCGGTTTTTCCTGAATCGGAATTGAATTTCCGAAAGATTCCCTTCGATCTTTCCTCCCATTCTTCTGTTAATCATCCTAGTGATTATTTTCGAATGTGTGTGACGCTAGGATCAATGTTCTGTGTTCTTCGCATTTCTCTGTCCTTGTCTTCTTCGGGACTGCGATCATTTCACTCTTCTGGACGTCTTCTGGTAGTCCTTCACTGTCATAGCTATCTTTGATTAATTTGCTATGACCCCGAGTGCCTTGATGATTTCTCCATTTATTTTGTCCCCTCCTGGTGCTTTGTTGTTCCTTAGGTCTTTCACGGATCCGTCAAATTCCCTTCTCAGTATCTCGGGCCCCCATTTATCTTCATCCTCTCTGATTTCTTCTTCCGTTAAGTCAGCTTCCAGTGGTTTGGGTGCTTGATAGAGCTCGTCGATGTATTGCTTCCATCTCTTCCCTATGTCCTCCTGTTCAATGGGTATCTTTCCATTCGAGTCTCTTATGTTGTGGGATCTTGTTTTCCTTTCTCCGAATTGTCTCTTCACCAGTTTATAAGCCGTTTCTGCGTTTCCTGCGTTCATTATGTTGTTATTTATTTCTTCGCAGCAGTTTTCTATCCATTCTTCCTAGGCTTTCTTGCACTCACTATTTACTTGGTTACTAAACTTCTTATATTGGGCCTACTTAGTTTCATTTCTTGGATTCTTGTATTTTCTTCTGTCTCTCTTTACTCACCAGTTGCTCATCTGCTACCACTGTAATGATCTTCTTTATTTCATTCCATCTTTCCTTAACGGTTGTCACCTTCAATTCTAGTTTTGCATCAATGGCTAAGGTGAACCTTTCTCTTACTTCTTTTTCCTCCAGTGTCTTTGTGTTCCATCTTGATTCCTTCGTAAATCTCTTCACCTTCTTGTATCGCAGGCAGCTGTCCATCATCACCAGGTTATGGTCATTATTTATATATGTTCCGGGGTAGCTCCTGCACTGCTTAACTTGGTTGTTATATCTCGTTCTGACAAGGATGTAGTCTATCTGGTATCTTCGTCTGTCCTCCGGCATCTTCCATGCATATCTTCTTCGCCGATGTTGCTCGATGAGGGTGTTTGCTATTACCATGTTCTTTTCTTTACAGAACTCTACCAGCCTTTCTCCCGCGGCATTTCTCTTTCTCAAACCGAACTCACCCACGCTACTTCCTTCTCGGCTCTCTCCGGACACTACATTCCAGTCTCCCGTAACTATTAGGTTTTCCTTTCCTTCTACTATGTCTAGGACCTCTTCCAGTTGTTCATACATTTTTTCTATTTCCTCTTCAGAGTGGCTCGGCGTCGGCATTTGCACCTGCACTATCACTTTGTCCATATGTTCTCCTTCTAACTTGATCATCAGAATCCTTTCGTTATATTGCCAGTAGGACTTCAATCTTCTTGACCAGTCTTCCTTCAGTATGAAACCCACTCCCGCTATCTTCTGGTCATCTCCTGCGTATATCGCCCTGTAATCATCGCTCCAGCAATCTTCTTTATTTCGCTCCTTCCCATGATGCCCATCCGTGGGAAGTAATCTACCATAGACATACAACTTAGATATAATCTACCACATTTCCCACAAAGTCTGAAGAAATTAATATAAAAAAAGAAAGGAAACGGATAGAACATATAAGTGAAAAACAAATTTAAAGGTGTAAGGCGATGTCTTGCTACATTACTCAGATAAAAATTTAAATATTAAATAAACACACTTTCATCTATTTAAATAATTATTACAACAGTATTATTTATTTTCGTGCAATATTTAAAAATGCACGAGACGTCATAAGGTCCAAACATTTTGTGATACGATAAATACATATGATGATACGAAATAATACGTACATTTTCATTTAATCGTATATTGACGACTCAATAAACGTTACATATTTTGTTTCTGTTGAGGAACAAATTAATTCAACCATTAATATCTTTGGGTGCGACGAACATTCGGAAACGACATTTAAGAAGCGTAATGCCTTGACTCAAGAAGGAAGAACAGCATCAGGCGTGAGGCAAGCAAAAGAGGGATTCGGAGAGTTTGCACTCACGGCATGACGAGCGACATTGAACGTTTGCCGTGGGACACGAATATCTCTCGCTTGAGGAAAAACACGCCACTCACGTTTGACAGACTTTGTATAGAGAGAAGCACTACTCAAGCTAAATTTCCGCCCCTTTCATATCCACCCATCAAATCTCTACACCAGTGTAAGGTTGCCAGAGGTAAACGCACCCCAGTGAGTGAAAGAGGCTTCTTCAGGGTGTGAGAAATATCATGATAAAAAGATATCGAGTATTATGTCGTCACCACATCCAACAAGTATACACCTGTTTGGTTTTATTTTGAAAAAAAAATATCTCAATACAAAATCGTGATTATGCATGTTTTTTCCGCGTAGTTTGGCTTAAAAAAACAGTTTGGACAACAGGCGAAGACAAGATTCCACGGGACCTGTACGAAAGAGTATATCGAGTGTCATCTTCATGCGGAAAAGCTTATATCGGCGAGACTTGAAGATCTATGAGAGTGAGGATACAGGAACACGGAAGGGCTACAAGGAACAAAAAGCATCAAATGTCGTCTATAACTGAGCATGCATGGAATGAACCCGGGCATGACATATTATTTAATATAGCTCAAATAATTGTGAAGAGGAATCGACACTATCCTGGGTTAATCAGAGAAGCCATTGAGATAGTGAGAACGCCAGAAAATCTCAGTATAAATGACGGATACCACCTCCAAAACGTGTTGAGTTCTCCGGATACAACCCAATGGGAGAGCAGCATCTAGACGAGATGGCCTACATAAAGACGGCCACAATCCGTCTCCCATACCTTCGACCTGAAGATGCTGACTGTAATGTCAGCGAAACTATTGCCTGTTAAAGCCAAACCACGCGATGAGAACCCGGAAGACGAGCAGAGATCATCGAATCAACGCCGCGAAAATATTTGGAACTACATCACGAATATTCATTTTATTTATTAATCAAGTAAGTTTATGCTCAAGATTACAAGCCAACGAACCTATCAACCAATTTCCTGAGCTGGAATTGCAACCAACGAATGTTAAAATTAAAAACAATTACATTCTTAGCAAATTATACTTTTATATGTAAGGAGCAGAGAAATCAATTTTCCTGCTACATAGGGGATGAAAATTAAACATGATTTGGAAGGGAATGAGAGAACACAATTTTAAATTCAAAGCCTGTCAGCAGCTGAATGGTTTAGATCCTTTTCTGTAGGCCTTACGTCTAAGAGTTAGCACGCAGAAGATAGTTACCAGGAGACGAGGCTCGGGGTCAAATGCGTCCGGTGTAGTCCAGTCTCTTCTCCGCCTGGTGTGGAGTCACGGATGTATCTTTCGCGTTATCGCAATCTTTATCGTTAACGCTTACCCCTAGAGTAGCGCAGGGCTAACAATCACCGTCTATAAAATTCGCTCCACTGATTGTGATAAGCGATTTGAAGTTCTGTGCGAAAAATGAAGAACGGAGATCACGTTCTCTCTGACATAAGTTAAATAAAAAAATAACGATAACGCAAGCGCATACATTATGAACATCCATGATCGAGGTCCTGAAGTCTCGTCACGTTTTCAAAATACATAAATATTTTAGAATTGCGCAATATATGTCCAGCAATTGTTTTCTATACGACAATTGTTAACGATTGCTTTCTATACGACAAAGCATGTCATTCGGAACATAACGAGACATCCATTTGAATTAATTGTTCCTGAATAGTTTAAGTATTTACTGCATTAAAAATCAGCGTAAATAAACAAATATCTCCCACATCGATCATTATTGGTCGACAGTCAGTTGGAATAACGTTCACCATTGAATGAAAGTTAAAGGGTCCAAATTAATCTAGTTAAACAAAAGTACATTACAAGCAGAATTTTCTGCATATTCAGTGACTAATGAGCGCTGCCATCCAAGAGTATGTGCAAAGAAAGAATTAAATGGTCAAGGTAAGTGCCAAGAGTCTCAAATCTCTAGAGCCCTCGATATGACAAAATGCATGTGTTTAGAAATTATTTTCACATTTCATGGACGACAAAAGCTCTAGACTCACATATGACGGGGTTATCTAATGCACAAACGATTAAATCGCTCACTTAGAAAACGAATAAATGAAGGTCAAACATAAATTTGCCCCCTTTTTGAAGTTTTCATTTGTGTGGTAGTTATTCCGGCGTTGATGTTTTGTAGCAGTTGATGACTAACTTCGATCATCAAAACTCATGAAACCAATGATCATCTCCACTGCAGCGGCAGTGTGCTTTGAAGAAATTACGCAGTTAGCTTAGGTTATGATTATCTTCGACTCGTTAAAAGAGGAGAATGTGCAAAATGAGCATTTCGTCACGACCCGTAATCTCCACCCTTGTTTTAATCCGTCGCGAAAATTCTCTAGTAGCATACACCCACTGGTGTCAGTCACCAACCGAAGCCGTTAGCAGACTCCAATGCTCGTCGACCTCCAATTCCCTACGCAACACTATGCGCACACAAAGTTTACCTTAGCGAGAGGATCTGAAATTAACCAGATGACGGATAGGCACATCTCTCTCCAGCACGATTCTCCCAGCAAAAATGCCAGTTCAGCGAGAGCAGCCTCAGAGATGATGGCGATGCTTGAGCCGCTGCAGGAAACGAGATGGCCTCAGTGCGAGCCCGGTAAGGAAGTCTCGCCGCCTCAGTAATTCGAACTGACTTTCTTATTACGCGCATACCTCTCACTCTCGTTCTCCATCGTATGCCTTTCACGTCATCTTTCTAACCTTCCCCGCTACCCAAGTTTCCCAGTCCAAAAAAAAGGACATGAAATCTTGACTTCAAAACAGCACCACAAAATACTTCACCCGTTCAAAGTTCGGTCGCTGACATGCTCCTCGAAAGGTCAGGTTGGGTTCTCAAGAATAAGAAATCACATTTCTCACGAGAGCAAGACGTGGAATGACTGGTTCCCAGCGGGGAGTGCGGACGATTTATCCCTCTCCATCAAGGCGTGAATGATGTCTTGAGATGAGGGCACAGGAGATGCTAAAAAGGGCTCGGAGACGCCGTGCAAGAAACGATGTTTTCAAGTTGCATACGAAATCCGCCAAAACTGTTTTGAAAAAAGAATGGTGCAAGTCGTTACGGCAAAGAGAGTGATGCTCTACCCATCTCTTATCACCGTATATCTCAATCTTAGGGCACCTTCAAGAAAGAATGATTTAAAACGAGTAACCTGACAAGTCCCACCGTGCCAGGCAAATATAAGGTTAAGGCACGTTAAGCACTTCATCGAACTTAGCGCCTGACAAATAGATCAAAACAGGCGCACATTATCCTCGAGCCAGTCGATTTATGTCGAAAAGGCGTAACTTTTTTAAGTGTCACATTCCACAAAAGCGTTCGCAATAGCTCCATTAGAGGGTAGCTATATAATGCGAGTTTCAACTGGAAACAAAAATAAATGACGAGTCTTTTACCAAGAATACTCATGTCTCCAAAGCAATCTCATGCGAATTTTTTGGAACGATTTCCTTCGCAATACAGCCTGGAGATTTTTTCCCGAAAGACTCCTCCATCACGATACCACTGTGCATATTAATGTAATCTGCCAATGTAATGCACAACTAATTTCAATAAATGTCTCATAAATACTCATAATGATATTCAATAGAGAATACTACTGTTTACGACATAATAATATCTAGAGGCGAATAGTAAATTATTCGGGATAAGCAGTGAACAGCTTTACGTCATTTAAAATAAGCGGATAAATATAGGAATTCTTCAGTCTACGAAGAGACTACCGTCGTTGGCTCTAGCCAATCTTTGAGGAAAATCACCAAGAATCCAAACCTTAAACATCGCATCCGTCGGAAGGAGTATTAGAGTTGACTCAACGGAATTATTTTTCCACGGAATCGTTTCAATATTTACAATTAGCTCATGGAATATTTAGTTGATTCTCACGAATGCAACGAGAATGGATGTGGCATTACACACTGCTGTGCGAACGCTGATGGAAATTCTCTAGAAACGTAGTGGAAGCAGAGGCAGCAAATCTGCAGCCGCGACGCTGCGGTCTAAACAACGCCGTTGAATGTTCCTTTCGCAAAGAAACGTATAAACGTATTTAGTTAACTTAAATACCCTGATAAGGTAACGCTGCATTATGGGCGCACAATGCATTTCGAACGACTTTTACACCTCTAACACCAAAATTTCCCGGCCAAAAGCTGATATCATAGGGGTTAATTTAATTCAAAACTCATGGCTACATTACCAGTGTACTTATAAGAATAATATATAAAAACGTTTCTTTGGGAGTATAAGCAGCCTGGATCACACCGTTATACTTATTTTGACAGCGCTTTGGGTGATATTCAGCCATCTAGATCCGCACAAAAACTGTAAACTAGGAGATTGTACCATTTTTTAAACACCTCAACCTTCATAGTACCCTGCGAACCGCGTTAAGGGTGTGTGGCAGGAAGTGATCCCACATCACATAGGTATGAATTACTCTCAAGTTAACAATCCTATTACTAGCGACTAATTAACCAGTTTACTGTCCCTTAAATGAACTAAAGATTAAAGTTCCACATACAAACTGTTTTAATGAAAGCTAATACCCAGTGAGAGAAATACTGCACAAATGTTATTCAAATATTTGCTGAGGTGTTCAAATCAAGCAAGGAAGCAAACCGTACCGTAAGTGTCAATGCAATCGATCGCATGTTACCGAGTCGTTTACATGAGTCACAACAAGAAAAGCTCAAATTTGCATTATCAGTCCTGACTGATTATCCACTTACGCATTTCTATTTCATCTAGTTCTGTTCCTTTTTGCGTGCGGAACAAATTTTTAAATTTTGGTGTCCAGCATTACCCGTTTTCCCTCCAAATGCCTCCAATTTCACCTTAACAATCTTACCTACAATACTGCGACGTAGTTTTCAAAGTGAAGTTAACATACGCGAAAACAATGCGCCTTTAAGTTTTAAAAGTGCGAATTATAGGAGATTTGACATACACCTAAAAACGAGTGATTTCTCGCCTCGTCCTTCCAGCAATGGGAAACATGAACTATTTTATACACCTCTTTGAATGAGAAGTACATTAGCTACAATTTGCTAGACGAAAATTTTGCAAAAGAATTAAGTCCTATTACAAAGATATTACTCGTAAATAGTGCGCTTTCGGCAGCATCAAAACACGAAGTCATTGTATTAATCACGGCATGGTATCATTAAGGGTGCCATAGATCTGTTGTACTTGGAGGCAGATTATTTTATGCATACTAGGTGAAAACGTATATATTTATATGGCTTCTTTAACGCAAAAAATAATGTATATACTTCGATTTTTCATTTAGGTAACATGGATCGTGACTAACAAATCGTCCATAAATGAAATCACCAGTATAGTGATCTGTTTGTTTTCACTTCAAGAATCTCTGCTACGACAGAGAAATTGCTGTTTTTTAAATATGCCACCATGCGGAGAACTTTTGATTGAAAATGAAGACAGAGTGAAGAGATGGAAAGAATATCTGGAAGAGTTATACAACGGGAACAATCTCAGCACGACAGTTGATGAAGAGGAAAGCGAAGTCGAGAAGGATGATATGGGAGCATCAATAATGAGTTCGGAATTCGACGCAGCAGTAAGGGACCTTCGGATGAATAAGGCTTCTGGAATTGATGATATACCCGCAGAACTGATAAGGAATGCGGGAGAGAGGACATTGGCCCAACTTTATGATGTCATCTGCGACATGTACTCAACAGGAGAAATACCCAGGGACTTCGAGAAAAACATCATCATTCCTATTCCCAAAAAGAAGAGAGCGGAGAAATGCGAAAATTTTAGGACTATAAGCCTGACGACACATGCATCGAAGATACTGACCTGGATCATCTACAGAAGAATAGAACGAAAAGCAGAGGAGTTCCTGGATGAAGATCAATTCGGATTCAGGAAAAGTAAGGGTACAAGGGAAGCAATATTGGCTCTTAGGCTACTCGTAGAAAAGAGAATGAAGAAGAACAAACTGACATTCATTGCATTTGTGGATTTAGAGAAGGTCTTTGACAACGTGGATTGGGATTCAATGCTTGGAATTCTGAAATAAATTGTAGTTTCGTACAATGACCGAAGAATTATCCACAGTTTATATGAAAACCAAGTGGTTGTGATAAAATCTGGACCCAGCTGTGAAGAAGCAAGAATAAGGAAAGGAGTGAGACAAGGCTGTGCACTGTCTCCCGTTATTTATAATGTTTACATCGAGAGAGCTATCAATGAAGTCAAGGAGAAGTGTTCTGGAGTGAACATCCACGGAGAAAGAATCAGTATGCTACGATTCGCTGATGACATAGCTCTCATAGCAGAAACAGAGAAGGAGCTGAATAAGATGTTAACAACCATGGAAAGGACAATGGCTGACTGATAAAATACTAATTAATAATAATTCCTATTTTATTAGCTTTACTTTATGAAATATGATTTGCTCGAGTGGCTATAAATGTCTTTTTTTGGATGGAATCCCGCTGAACTCCCATGTTTGAATATTTATAGCAAAACGTTTTACAAGTGAGAAACTTTTTAATAAATTTTTAAAGACTAGAGCTACATGTCTATGACATCTAAAAGTTTTACCAACTTAGCTGAATTACTTTAGTTTCTATGGGTACAGAAATGGTTGATCTGCACGATTTGACGAGTGGGCAGATTTTTCTTAGGAGCCTTGATGTATAGAAACAGTCATATATTAGAAAGTATTTGAATTTTGCCTAAAATATTTTGCAATTGTCTTCACTTAGTTTAAATATAGCTAATGGGAAAAAAATCATGAAAATCGAGTACGGTGATCGTGGGACCCCTCAAAATTGGTAGTGCTGACTTGGTAGTGATAATAATGACCCAGAAGTAATTACTACAGAACCTTTTTCGAAGTTTCTTGGTACACTCACTATCACTCACTCAATCACTAGCGCTCTATTCAAATCCGAGACCAAATATCACCAGAGATGCGATGCATCTGCACGGTTGCAAGCTACACGGGCATATTTAAGCGTGGACGGGGTGTAAGCGGTGGATGCAAGGACAGTCTCGTGTCCCTCACAACACGCGCCTTAAAAATGCCGTCCAATTGCAGGCACAGCTGAGTCAGGGGAGCAGGTAGTGGGCGAGGATTAGTGTCGGGATGGGAGACCCAAGAGTGGAGGAAGCGGAGGAGGGGGAGGGAGGGAAGAAACGTCTCCGCGATTCGCCGTGATGGAGTGCTTCCTTGGGCGAGGTCAGTATCACCTGACGGGTGAAGCGCGCGGAGAAAAAAAAACCGCCTCCAGCCCACACACTCGGATCCCCTCACCATTCTTCTCTTCCGAACGCGCCACTGGTTCCTCGAATGCATCAAGATTTAGCGAGTCTCTCGGCGGCATTTTAAGAAACTTCGAACCCTTCAGCAACCTATTTAGCAACAGTAAAACATATTACTATTTGATTTACTACTGGTTAGGGTAGGTGCTGATGGAGCAATGCCAAAATTTTTCTCCTTCACTTCCCTTACTTCTTCTTTCGAAAGCACTTTTCCCTACACACAAAACCCGTCTTCCGATAAGCATATTTCAAACCTCTTTTAACTACAACTAAAATGCCTATTATCTTCCTCCTCGTTCCTGCCCATACTGACTTTCAAAATAAGCAATAAAAATACTATTTTCTAAGTCATAATATAAACTGAATTACTACAAGATGGCAGACTAAAAGAAACGATTGTAATAAAATTACTATTTTCGAATAACGGCATTACTTTCTAGGATCCTTACGGTGCACCGTAAGGATCTGAGAATAATGAGAATAATAATAATCACCGGGGTGTAATAAATTGAGTGAAACCTTAATGGAGGCATAATACAGAACTTGACTCAAAGTTGCTCCACGAAAAAATGGGACAGGACTGAGATTGTTTCGTAATTTGAGGCATTGTGACGTGAGTTCCTTCATCACTGGATATATTGAACACATATTATAAATTCAATAACAAATGGTGTTTTCACCCACCAAAAATAACACTTTCAACGAAACAAATAGTATTTTTGCATAAAACTCGAAGTTAGCATGCCATTTTAAATGAAGTGGTATAGACTATCCTTCTGATAGCCTCAAAATTCAAATTTTGCAACGGTAAAAATTCATATCTATTAAATATCACAGGGAACTTTGGAATAGCTAGATATCCACCACCTTAAGAAAGTCTGAGTCACGTTACGGAAGAATAGTTTCATCCTTAAATAGGCGTACGCTAGAGCGAGAAAGTCTTATCAGAATAATTATTTTGGATTCCTATTCTTAATCCATCAGGAACCCACAAGAATCCATTATGACATTTA
Organism: Platycnemis pennipes; assembly: GCA_933228895.1. Lineage (NCBI taxonomy): Eukaryota > Metazoa > Arthropoda > Insecta > Odonata > Platycnemididae > Platycnemis > Platycnemis pennipes. The sequence goes on along the minus strand of OW121854.1, from coordinate 115,800,423 downwards.
TCCAAATCATACTTACCGCATGGGACGCTCAGTTCGTTTTTTATGTATAGCACGCAAAATGAAATACAGTATTGTAATGTTCTGTCAAGCTACACGGCTGTTTGCACGATTTCTTGTAAATAAACAAATAAACATGAACAAACTAGGCGCGATATAGATTATGAGGCTCATGTAAATAGTTTTTCTCCCAAGGATTTATGAAAGCGATCAAGGAAGTAATAAACATCACACGAAGATTTAACGCGGGAGAAAAGCATTCGCCTGTAACGGGACTCGATCCCGGATATATCAGTCCTCGCTGACGATTTATTTTCTCTGTGGAGTTCTCACAAGATTGCGCCCAACCTGCTTAAGCATTACACTGCAATTTTTGCAGATAAAGTAAATATTAATGCAAAAAACACTAATCGGTCGTTTTTAGAAGCAGCAATTTATTCCACCCCTATCGCACCCTTTTTACGGGAACGATGGACCGGTTACAACAGGTTAAATTGAAAAGTTGCTCACCTGTATCAACTACGTTTTCGACGACATCGCATTTCCATTGCACATCGATCGATTCATTTTTGAGCCGATCTACGACGTTTCCAAGTGAGTCCTGATGCATACTAAATCGTGATCCGAGGACGTTAGCTGCGACGAGAGGAAGGGACGGAGGCCAGATAGGGAACGGATCATAAATGGCGAATGAAAAACTAAGAGAACCGAGGATAAGATGCATAGTCACCTCGGACAACGCTGCAGCGACGAGTGAGTTTACGGGAGTGTCATGAAACTATACGGCAACGATGCTAAAGGCCGTTTTATAGGAAAAATCAGCGTGAAATTAACGTTAGCTTACATTTAGCGTTAGATTCCAGAACCCTACCTGCGTTCATATAAAAAAAAATAGCGCGAAGACTGAGTTAAGTTACGGAAAAAATAGCGTTACGGAAAAATTTGAATGAACTTAAAATTGACTTAAGATCACAGTACCGTAGTCGTTTTTTTTACACTTTTAATTAACGCTTTATTGATCTTTGCCTTGAATTATGGGCAGTAAAATCACCGGATGGAAAACGTGCAAAGAAGTCCACTCCCTTTACCTCCAGAATACATATATGCCAGTTTCCCTGCATGCATGACAAGAGATTTCCAGAAGCTTTCCGATAGTGAATACTGAGGAATAACCTAAAGGCTTAGCATTGGCTATTTGTATTAAAATGATGGATAGATAAGAGACCTCTCCACGGTGATTTTTTAATAAAGGCCCCAGGGTCGTTAATTTTACGTAAAGTACTTGAGTTAATTTCGCCCCAATTTTTCCTATATCCCAACCTTTACACCTTAAACCGCGCCTAACTTCCTTCCTATGAAAAGGACGTTTAAGGCGGGGGGAGAGGAACGGTGAAGCGTGGGCGGGGCGCGGCTTTTGGATTGGGTTGGAGGATCGCCTCGCGGGCTCACGCGGAATGGCGAGGGATCCGGTGCCAAGAAGGTCGCCAAGGTGACGAAACACGCGCGCTTGTGCGTGAGAGGATGTCGAGACGACGCGTTAAGCCCAGAGGCGTGATTGACGACGTCTAAGGAGAGCTAGTGGAGTGTGGGACTGAGATGCATTTCGGGGTTAAACTGGCGTGAAACACGGTAAAATAAAACCCCGGCATTAGCACGCCTCACTGATTGACTACCGATGTGTTTTGTCACTTTGTGATTACTTCCTTCCCTGTGGTTATCCATCCAATATATCTCCCTCGGTAAGGGTATTCTTAGCGAAACTCTGCATAACAAAACATAAGATTATAGACGGAGGAAACTACAGGGATGAAAGGTACAAATATGGTAAAAATTATTAAAAGGATTTGAATACTGAGTATAATATAGAATACAATTGCAGGTAAATATGAATATAATATAATATTGCAGGTGAGTGAGGTAAAGGAAGGACAGGATATTGATATAAAAAATAAAGAAAATGGATAGAAGGTGCGCTACTCTGAAAAGAAACGTGATGAAGTAAAACCCGAATAAATCGTTTTATAGGTCATATATGCCCTCACTACATCACTTTTATGTCTGCGTAATTCTACACACACGCTTCATATACTCGTTACAAGCATATTTCAAATGCCCAAACCTCACTACACACGTTTCAATTCCTCACTCGCTAAATGTAGGTGGAAACAGATCACGCACCGATCAGAGATCGGTGCAGATCAGAGAATCACGCACCGTGGAGATTTCTTGGTATTTTTCAAACCCGAAAATGTTAATATTTTAAGCTATTTGTTCATTTATAAAATCTTATTATTCAGTTTTCAAATACTTTGTGCATTACCATGAGCTTCATTTTCATTTTTGTCCTCTCACTCCACGCACCATTAAAGTTAACCCCATTTAGGAGCATTGTAAGTCCACATCTTCCAAAAATTTCTTTGCTTGTTAAAAATTTCTATTACCTCTGTCAATCTCACTTGGCTACTCCAATTTTCTGCACTATTCTCCGCTTCCACACTTCGAAAGGTTCCAATACATTTGTGCATCGGAAGAGAGTATAAGTGTTCCATGAAAATCGAAAATGAGGAATACAACATCAGTAACCCTGACCCAATTTATTCTCCACATATTTCCCTCTATTTTGAGCACCATAACCATTAACAGGGGACGTGGAGGCTTAATGGGTAGAGCGCTGAGCTACGACCCGGTTCAAATCCCGGACGGTGGCCTTTCTGGACATCCTCACCTAAAATCCTCGCGATTTTCTGCGTGTCAGAACTTCGTAGGGATTCGCAGGTGGACCAGGGAAAGGCAATGGCCCCCTTACCTTGGCTGAGTGAATTTCACACGCCAATGGCTTAGTACGGGGTTAGCTCTACCCTTGAATACCATGAACCAACCATCGGGTTGAGCACTAATAAAAAAAACCATTAGCACGAGCACTCACTAATATTTTACTACATTCTCCGCTGGGGGTCCCTGGGATATGCAACAGTATTGAGTCTTGATCAAAAATGGTCTCGAGCTTAATAGACAGGAAGGAACTTCAGGCGGTAAAAGCAGTTTTTTTTACCCATTCGCCTCTTAATTTTCCACCGATTTTCTTCTCTTTAAACTCCATTTAATTTTTTGAAAATTTTCACTTGGAAATTTTTCCATTTTGGAAATTAAAATTATTTATACATTAAATATTTAAAAACTTATTTTCATTGAATAAAAGAAGACTAGTGGTACCCATCACCGGGAAAAAAGAATAGCATTAGAACATTGAATTCCACCACGTGACCGGCGAATCGCCGGCTCATTCCCATGGGTGTCTACTATATACTCCATATTTAGGAAAACACGAAGGCAGTTCAAAACAATGCCCCTTCAAAGAGGTCACCAAAAGCTATATGATAATTTTAACGGTTGGCTTTGAAACTGCATAAGGCGAAACCTCGAGCTACTGTACTTACCGACTTCTGATTTTGCACGCAATATGAAAGGAGAGTCGGGTGTGAGACGTTTGTCCTGGCAACCTTTCGTCAAGGAGTGCTTCAGGGTGAGAGAATGTCATCCCTGCGAATTAATCCTACTGAAAACCACAACGACTGCCGGACCGCGCTTGAAAACGACTCGCATCGGCTTAATTACGCCCGTAATGCGCCACAGTGCGCGTCTCGAAGAAGGATTGCCACCAATTCATTGCGTTTCACTACTGCTGCCAGACGGCATTCAACCATAGTGCTTGTTTACCTACTAAAACGGAGCTAATGTTCCAAAATGGAAGCGCCTTTTTCGGTTGAAATGAAACCCCCAATCATTGCATACAGAATGACCAAGGGAACGTAATCATTTCATGATTGACTTTGAAAATGTTTAACGTGGATTTTCCCCTAAGACAAAAAAAATTCAAATTCAAATTTAACGTTGCTCATTCCGGCTTCAACCGGTATGCAGCGATCATGAAGAAATGTCCCGTTATCTGCCCTTAAAAGCAATTTATTTACATTAATACGATATGCCAAGCATATACGTGAGTCACGGTGGTAGCTGTGTAAGTAAGTTGTAGGTGTAGAAAAATGTCATAGAAATGACTCCATGCTATGATAACAAAGAATAATTACTCGCGAGAAAATGTTCAAATAAGAGTGTACTAAACACATATACAGCGGTAACGCAGAAAGACTCGCGAGGAAATTTTCGAGGGAAAAAGGTATACTTTCCCAAGAGGAAGATTCGCGAAGGTGAGAGACACTGGGAGTTGTGGAGCGGCGGATGGGTTTGGAAGGAGAACAGCGGAGGGAGTCATGCGGGAAGGATAAGGGGTGGATAGGGACGCATCGAGATCAAAATCATTCGGGGTGAAGACGGGGATGAAGAGGCGAAAGCGGGGAGGGATTTTGTGGGCTAAAGAAGCAACGAAGGCGATAGCGAGGGTGGCAGTCTTTATTCGACGACCTCTCCCGGCCGCCGTAACTGTACAGCCGACTTGATAAACTGAACACAAGAGTTCGGAAGAGGGAAGAGGTACTGAAGTGAGTGGTAAACAGCATTGCATGAATTTGCATTCATGCTATGGAAGGGAAGGGCAAAAATACCGCAGTCTAGGGTAATTAATTTGTAGCACATTGATTGATTAAAGTAAACAAGGTTCCCCAACCGTTCAGCATCGTGTACCAGGAGCATGTCTAGTTAAATCATTATACACGACGCAGTGCCTTTTAATTGCAGGTTCCAATTCCGTTCCGAACTCTCGTGATAACTTTCTCCATTCCAAAGAATCAAGTTTTTTCGGCTTACTCACAGTAAATAAGCGCTAGCATAACCTTCAACTAAAACAACAGTTCAGATTATTGGGGAGTTGTACGGGGAATTCTCCGGAAAATTCCATCTGATTGGAAGGTAAGGAAATAGCTTTCTCATAAAGTAAAGCTCGAAATAATTGATAGACGAAGGAAACGACATTATACTTTTTAAAGGCATGGATAAGTGAGAGGACATATACAATTGACTGCTATATATTGAACATGCATGCAACTTTATTTGAGACATGATAATTCTAAAACAACATAATAACTGGCATGGGTATGGTCATTGATTCTTTACCGGGGAAGTCCTCTAAGATATACGCTATTGATCGGAAAAATTGTATGTGTACAGTAAAGAAAATTAGTGAGCACGAGTTAGATGAATAGTCGACGTAAGAAAAAAAAAGACTTGTTCGATTCCCTAATTAAAAAGAGAGTAAGTGGTATAGATAATTGCAGAAAAGGAAACGGATGAAATATAGGAGCAAAGGGAAATGGCGACCAAAAGACATGCGTGTGGGATGAATATGCTGTGGTGGAAAGGGACAACTAAACTTTCAGGACAATCCCCCACCACCCAAGGCTCGAAACAAACTTACCCTTTCACCTGAGGGCTAATTATAAAATATACTTATGCTTGTTTAGCCCCTTGACTTTTAACACAAATATATGATTACATAAATACTAATTCACTAGGATGAAAATTAGGAAGTTTCCCAAAATGTAAAGAGTAAAGGCAATAATAGCACGCAGTCGTTGGAATGCGAAATTGCGTTATGAAGTAGTGAGACTAAAGAAAATCTATGGTAAGTTTCCTCCAAGTTTTCACCGCGTAGAAGTACAAGAGAAGGCTTTAAGAATGAGACAATTTCTATGAAAACATAAATAGTCTCAGTGAGCAGAAAGGTAAGTATAAATATTTAGATGACGGGTTGCAATTACTACAATAGGTACCTACATTCTACGTATCTCTTGGGGGGCATTGTGATAAGACATGAGTTGACCTGTAAGTTAATTTTAAGAATAAATTCGTAGGACAAAGAATAATTATCAAATATGTAACTTACTTGGAAGCCACGATTAAGAAAATATATACCAATACACAAAACCCTAATATTCAGACGATTCAGACCAAGATGCTGTAGTGCAATTTCGGCGCTTGACATGCGAATGCGGAGAAAAATGGATAGCGACAAAAATGGGTGGAAATAAGAATGCAATATGAGATGGATGGAAGGCGTGTTACCGAGTGATATTAAAGTATACGCAGAGAGGAATATCGAGTACGCAAAATAGAGGAAGGAGAAATACAGTGAAACCTCCCCATAACGATTTCGCAGGGACTGTAAAAATGACGACTTCGTTGTACGGAGGTTCGTAATACGCACATATTATGCGGGTTGCGTAGTCTCAAGGGAAGTCTAGAATTCGTGTAGCTTTGAAAAGGTCGCCATTATCACCAACAGTCATCAATTCGAAAATTGGCTTGACGCAGCATATCATTCCATCCGGTTAACTTCTTCACACTTAAATAATTCTTTTCTTTGAATCCTTTACTGTTTGCTCCATATATTTGACACTAGACCTTCCTTTCGTCCCGTTCACCTATCACCTCTTAAGTTCTATTTTTCTATTCTCCCTTACACAGTTTTCACTAGAAAACTTATTTTCGTCCACTCTTTTTAGGACTTCTTCGTTTTTTTTGGAAATACTAAAAAAAGCTCACACCAAATTAAGTCTAAAACGTTATTAACTCATCATAACCTGGTGAACTGAGTTCCCATGATGAAATTCCTATCCTTGAACTAACAATTTAATCAATAAAAGAGTTCTGAGTAAATCCAAATCACCGTTAGACAGAGAAAATCTAGTATGTACCATAGCAATTCAGAATTCTTTAAGTGTTAATAGCTTTACATGTTGAATATTTTAATTATAAAATTCAATTATTCGGGAGGTTTTATGTTAATTACTTATCAAATAAGTAAATAATGAATAAGCAGCTAAGCGATCAGTTAAGTCTATGAATATTTTTTTCCACAGGAGAAGTCGTGAAATATTCGCTGTTCAAAAGGAGCATTACGACGAATTAAGTTAACATATTAAGGAAATGCCTTCTTCACTAATAAGCAAATGTTAAAATCATAACAAGATTTTCATACATTAACTAAAATCAAAGAATCAAGAGAATCAAATCAAAGGATCTGATTTTTCTGGAGATGCGATGCCTATCTTCTAATGTTGAAATTGTAACTCAATGAGTGAAGACAATTTTATCAAAGAATATAAATACATAGGTATTAAACAAATAAATATAAACCTTAAAAACACGCAAAAAGCTTGAAATAAGAATGACACGTGGATTCAGTGGGATGTAAAAATTCAAGTTACTTCTCAGAACCAGGCTAAGGATCACATCTAAATCAGTAGCTGGACACTATTTCGGTTCATAAGATTTACCTGAAAGAGTTATTCCCATTATTTTAGGTTACGCAATTGAAATACTGCCCACGATGATGCATCAAAATACAAACATGTAACCCATATAAAACAAATCTCCATGATAGACTTCACAAATCAACGAAAGAAACCATGAATAGGGAAATAAAAAACAATATGAAACTAAATTTCTAAAAATAATTTTATATTATCATGCTTGATCATTTTAAATGCAAGTTACTAGGTGTAGCTATGAGCATGTCCAAATTATTCCCTTACAACCAACCACGTACTTTGAAAAAAAACTAGACAAGGTAAGAGAAAATAGCATGAAAAGAGAAAGGGTTTCACGACGTAGCATGTTCGATCTTGGTGGAAACGAACACAAACAATAAAGCCAGCAAAGAAGCATTGTAGGGAGAAGGGAAGAATAACTGCGAGGCCAAGAGAGCAAGCTTAAGGAGGTGGTCAGCCAATGGCATGCTGTTTGTCGAGGCGTATGGGGGAGGGTATGCAAAGAGGGAGTGTGTTGCATGTGGGGGTTGAGTCAGCGGGAGTGGGGTGAAGAGGGGGCTAGATGCGAGGGCGGAGATTGTGGGCGTACGCTGCGCTCATAACATACTCGAGACACGAGTGGAAACTGCATTTCCGCTCTCCCAGGCCGTAACTCCTTCCCTTGTTTCGATGCTAGAACCTGCAAACCGAAGAGATAAGGGAAATTCCCAAGTTCACGGCTGCCTCTATGGAAACTCGATGGCTGGCAACGGAGGGAAAATTTAAAAAAAAATCGTTTTCCAAAGGCCAGTCCATTCAAAACATCGCAGTTATCACTCCAATGCAGGACTTTATGCTTCAAAGGGACAAGAACAAGAATGAAAAGCATCTGATAAACCTCATTTATGTTACTGCAGGCGTCCACGCGTAAATTCCACCGCAGTTGAATGGACGACCGAGCATCGTTCGGACCCGTGCATTGAACAGCAGACCTAAGCTGATTGGAAGAGTTACTGATGAAGTACCTAATGCCCTAATTGTCATAATAAATGAACACTACAATATATTATGAATTACACTTCTAGACACTATTACTTGGTTATCCGTGAAAAGGACAATTTAACACCAACATTTAGTATGTAGATCCAATTAATCAAAGGCATATACTATGCCAGAAAAGAAAAAGCTAAAAGCTGACAACTACTTCCGTTTTTTCCATAAAGGCAATCGAGGCAATTGAGCAATCGAATTTTCATACGATTGACTATACATGTGCTCTTACATCGCTTGCCTAAGAGTTTTATTGCGTTACCAATGTACTTAAACTGACGAAATGTACCTGATGCATTGAATAAGTAAAAAGCTAAATGGAAGCAAACATATATTGAATGAGGTGTGGGTTAAATATGCAGAGATAATAACTTTTTACCCAGCGTGCAAAGTATTCAATTGGGTGAGGGAAGAGTAGAAGAGGGAACCCGTACCTCAATAACGATTCATAGTTTCATACGAAGAATAATCATTACTCAAGGTTAAAAGGTAGATCAATAGTTTCGTTCAGAAGAATCTTCAAAAACATCGCAAGCATCAAATGTATTCCATCATAAAATCAGAAAACGCAGACTTGAGAGTCCGTTTTCATAACAAGAAACGTAAAAGCACACAAAAAACAAATGAAGCACCTGGAGCACAGAAAACGTTTCCAATGGTAACTCCATTCCTTGCAAGCAGCCAACTTTGCTTGTACACGCAAAGGTCGAATTTAAAATTTATTTTCAATGCAGAGGTATTCAAACATATGACGGAAAAGGGAACGTCACTTCAGTGAGACAACAGAGAGAAAAAAAAAACGTTTAAGTGTTTTCAGCCCATAAAAAGGAAAGTAAAAAAGGAACAAGCATATTTGCTATCTTTTAGGAGAGGGTAGATGGGGAGGAATGTAGCAGGCAAGAAAAGAGAATTTTTTAAACAGAGTGGAACGGGGTCAACGTTTGCCGGCTTGACCTTTCTCGCTCTCCATCCCCTGCAGAAGGGAGGGGGAGAGGAGGTGGATGTCCTTCTACAGGTGGCAACAGAGAGTATGCACTAGCGAACTCAAGCCCAGAGGAGCCCGTTGAATGAAACGATAATATTGATTAGTCAAAGGTCATGTATTAGAAGATCCGTAAATATATTTTTATGATACATTTTGGCGCGCAAAATTTGTAAACATTGCCGAATTTGGAACTTAATATTTACATCAATGACAATTTAAATAGCTTTAATAATGTGAAGTTATAGAAACGCTGAGAACATCGCCTAACTAGCGCTAAACAACATCTGTTTCTGCATCTGCCATGTATCCCCATGACATTTGATCAGTGTATGATTAAGGAAGTGAGAAACAATTAGGAATTGAAAATGCTCTATCTTTTTTGGCTCAACTTTGTGGAACTTCATCTTCAATTAAATTAAAATAAAAACTTTGTATACTCCTCACTTTGATTAAATACACAAAACACGATCGGTTTCAGCCACAAGAGAACATCATCAGGTCTTCTTTGTACTAAAATCGAAGTAGTAGTCACTAGTAGTAGTTAATGGGCCTTGCGTAAGGTCAACTCCTTCACATCCAGTTATGTCTGAAGCACTCATCAAATTAAATTAAAAATATTGAATATTCCTCACTTTGATTTAAAAAAACAGATAATGTCCTTTTGTACATGTAACCGGTCGCGATTTGTGTTTTTAATAGAGGTGATTTACTTAATGACGTAATTCATTTCACATTGGTATACACTATTTAAAAGAAAAGTAATGAGGATAAAATACAAAGTTATTTATTTTACTACAGCATATATCCTCAAAGTAAGGCCGACATCAGTTTCCTACAAGATTTAATGAAGTTGAATTATCCTACGACCTTGACGCTAGAGGGCACTCTGTGCTCCAATTCCTTTGCATGTTAAGTACAGGTACTTCATTTGATTCCAGAATTTTCTAGATATTTACTTGGTGGTAATCACCCCTTTTAACACCAGATTTGATACCAAAACTTTGAAACTTTGCGGGCAGAAGTCACCTGGAATTATTTCAGCCAGCACCCTTATCTCAGAGATAAACATAATTCAACAAACACGAAGTCGCAATGAGATACCTTTTGCTTGTGACCAAAAATTCCATCAAGATACGGCGGGCACATCATGTGGGTATTTCAAGTATTCCACCAAGATAAGAAATGCACAACATCTTCGACGGTGCATTACGACCACTTACGGCTTGAGGCAATGAAGAAAAGAAAGGTTAAAATGCATGACCCACTAATATTTGGGAGACTTCCATGAAACACGGAATTCTAACGTACCTTTTTAGACTGTTTTATTCTCTATGGTGATGCAAAACATTTTGAACGAATGCAAGGAAGTGAACAGTCTTGGGGAAGTGATTAAGGTGCTATAGTTACGTGACCAGATTTTTTCCTTAAATGATTTCCATTTGTAAGAGAGTTTAAATTGAACAATGAATTATTCACCCCCTACAACAAACCCTTGCAGTGACTAGTAGGGCACTGCGTTGGTGTAACTTCAATAGAAAGCCTACAACGGATACTTCTGTTACTTTTCATCGAGAGAAAGTGCCAAGAATTAGTGTTCTATGGAAAGGAAAGAAATTCGTTCCAGAACAATTCACCATAATGAACAGAGACCATAAACTTGGGCCATTTCTAATTTCCTCCCTCCGCATCTAAAACTAATTTTATCGATTGATTCTCAACAATTCTAAGCTATCTAAAACAGCTTTATTAGTCAGAAACACCGCTAGTTCGGACTATTTGCAGATACACTTTATAGGGAACGGTACTGTAGCTTCAGCATTAGCTAACTAGTAAGGAAAGACGCCAAGGTTTCCCTGGAATGACGTTCCATCCAACGGACGGAGTACTGAACTTGAAATTTTCTCCAAAATGCGCTTAATTAGGTAATAGCATATCACTGCAAAACCTATACAAACACCGGGATTCAAACCTGGGTTCTTTAAGCAGCAAACAGTTATTCTCTACATCACAAAACGCCGAGGCTACCTTGCAGTATTAAATATTTTTTTTTAATTATAGCCAAAATGAAAGATCAGTTCTTCCGGGTTTATGACATGGTGTTAAAATTATTGCAAGAATACATATGTTTACATATGCAACTTAAGATACATATTACGAGTACACACATATTAGTAAGACCTACTAGTGACATATTATGATTGCACTCCGTAAGGAGAGCCAGAAGACAATTTTGCTCATGCATCCAAATGCAAACGGGACGTGAGATCTGCAAGGCCAGAACCTGAACTCCCGGAAGAAAACGCTCCGTTGCCGTCGGCCAAAGAATTTCGGAAATAGGAAAGGGACACTAACAAGACTCTTTATTCAGAAAAGCGTAGGGGGAGATATAATCTTCCCTTTTTACGTCTGCTCCTTTCCTTAAGCTCCAAAAATAACACGATAAGAAACCTTATGAAATCGCTTCCGAGAACTGGTCACATTCAGGAGATCGTAGTCGGGGTAAAAAACATGTCCTCTGGCCGACCTAGTCAACCTTGTGCTCTATAATGGTACGAAATACGTAAGAGAGTGCTTTACCCAATGGCTGAGCCTTCTCTTATTCCGGTTGCTCTATTTGTGCGCAATAAGGGTTCTCAATCTATGCCAGAAAACGAGGGAGATACTTCATCAAATCTCGCCACTTGGTTCATGGCTAAATTACCCCTCTTGATTCACAATTTATGCTCTCAAAAGAACTAAGCCAATACTTTCTTCTTGGAACTTTTTTTGATTTCATGAAGACAATCTTACACGCCACTTTGCTGATAAACATTATTCGAAAAAGAGAAGGATTCAGAGCACTATAAAGTGTACATTATAAATATTGGCCTCATTTATAAAGAACTCCAAGGGAAATCATTACTTTGCGCGGATAAGCATGTGAATCAAACACTGTAGTTGCAGGAATATCTTAAGTGTCTGCCGGCCGAGAAGTCTCATAACCTCCATTTAGATAAACAACAATGGCAAGGAATCAATATTACAAGATTCGAGGTGCATATTCGAGTCCATCGGGTCACGAGTTCAAACAAGATCATAATACATACAATACACACCGGTCAAATATGCTCGGTATAGATATGTACCTCGGTAGATATATTACCCAAATCTTTACACAACATTCGTTTGCAAAGCTAGAATGATCGCGCTCCAACTCAGCTACGGAGAGATACAAACTGAAGTATCGAACTATAAGGGGAATAAGCACCCTATGTCGTTCATATAATGAATAGGAACAACATTTGAGAGCAGGTCTGCTATATGGCCTAACGAGAACAATATTTTGAGAAATATAGCGACTTGAAAGGAGATTAGAGATCCAAGCCAAATGCTATACTGCTACTACTCGTATTATTAATATGTGTGTTTATATAAATAAGAAACAAATAATATTTATAAGAGGGTGGGGAAAAAAGCAACCTGATGAAAGTTCTGAAACGAGGACGGGGAAATTAATCTCTAAGGAGATTTCAAACTAGACGCGAATACCTTAGCGGCGTCACCCGCTGGAATGCACAAAAGCGCAATTTCTGCAGAGAAGAAAATCCATCTTGATTCTCGACCACGGAAATCCAATGATTCCCGGTCCGAGTCCCAGTCAAGGTCAGTTTTTTCTCTCTGAAAGTTCTACTCTATGGGAAAACCTTAATAGGATATACCTCCATTAAAACAGAAATAAATATTAAGGCATGAAAAAGAGAAGCAATACAGAAGTATGAGGTCATCATACAGAAGAATCGAAAGAAGAGCAATTGAAAACCGATCTTAGTTGGTACCGCCGACTTAATGTCTATGCCTCAATAATAACATGAAAGTAATAATGGGTTAGTTAAATTAAAGCAGAAAATAATGAAACAAGAGGTATAAAATTAAATGAAGCCAATAAAAAATTGTAGTAAGTAGCAAACGAGATTCCGAGAGAGGGTAGGAGCTTGAAACGGTATAACAATATCTTGAGAGAGGGATGAAGAAATTCAGGGCTAAGAACTCATGCATTAGACTAAAATAACTTAATAAATAAAGCTTTAAATACTTTAAAAATAGGTTTATGAACGATCGTTGACACTGAGCTAGGGTGGGGATATGCTCAGTGCTTGATAGTAAAACTAATGGGCCGGCCAATCAACCCAAGGAAATAAGATGGCAAAAGCGATGTAATGCTACCTATAGAGAAATTAAAGAGAGAGAGAAAAATGAGGAGCACATGTGTAGGACAAAATGAAGAATTTAGCAAGAAAAATCATAAGCATGATCAGAGAAGGGACAAGAAAACTATGAATCCAACAATAACAGATTTATTTGGAGTAAAAATAGTAATTAAGCGAAAAAACTATTCGGAAAACGAAACAGAGCCGAAATTTAAAACAGCAGGGAAATACGACTCGCATGACGTTATTTTCACGAAACAGAGCATATCATGTCAGGAAAATCGGTGGTTTTACAAATACAATATAGCTTATGAAAATGGACCCGGAAAGATCTTCATCTACATCTACATAATACCCTGCAAGCCACCATAAAGATGTGTGGCAGAGGGTGAACTCTCACCAAACATGCACTACATATCATGCATAAAAAAGGAGTAGTACTTGTAAAGGTACTGTTCAAAACTACGCTATTTAAAAAAGATAAAATTAGCAAAGCATACATGCAAAAACATGCAGTTAGTTGGGTTAGCTATAAGTCCTTATACCAACATGCAGCTACCAATGTTATCCATTGCTACACTCGTACTGGATATACCTGTATTTACCGTTATTCATATCCCTAATAGTACGAGGAAAAAAGGACATTTTGAATCTGTCAGTTCGGCAATCAATTTCTCTAATTTTGTGATTATGGTCCAGTCTACCATAGTAAGTTGGGGTCCGCAAAATATTTTTAACATCATCACTGAAAATATTATCTTGGAATTTGTTTAAGAGATTAAGTCTTAATTTCAACCTGCGATCTGACAATGATTCCCAATTTAATTCATTTAATATACTGGTTACGCTAATAAGGTTATCATACCGGCCTTTACAAATCTTGCCGATCTTTGACGCACACGTTCAAGTTCGTTATTTGGACCGATTTCGTAGGGATCCCATACACTGGCGGCATATTCCAAATGAGGTCTTACAAGGGAAAAGTAGCTGATTTCTCGTACATGATCGTCACATTTACCCAGTACTCTTTTGACAAATCCCAGTTTGCGATTCGCTTGACCCATTATTTCACGCATGTGTTTACCCCAGGAAAGATCATGTGTTAGTCTAATTCCAAGATATTTAATGCATTCCACGTTTGTAAATTCATTATTACTTATTTTGTAAGTGCTAGGAGGAGAGAAATGTTTTTCCAAAAATTCATTACAAGATATTTTTTAAATTTTAATCCTAACTGCCACGTATCACACCAAGTTTCAATTGCTTGTAGGTCAATATTTAAATATTCTTTTATCATTTGGGCATAGAATTTCCCTGTACACTACTGCGTCATCGACAAATAGACGAAGCTTACTTTTTACCACCTTATGGATATCATTTATGTACAAAAGGAATAGGAGTGGACCTATCACACTACCTTGTGGGACACCCGAAGTGACTTTAATTGCCGGTGAGGAAACACCGTCTAAAACAACCCTTTGAACCCGATCATGCAGAAAATCATTAATCCATGATATAATGTTACTGTCTAACCCATAAGACTTTAGTTTCAAGATTAGTTTGCTACGAGACACCTTGTCAATAGCTTTCTTGGAATCGAGAAACATAGCATCCTATAGAATATTATTTTCGCCAGAAACTAAAATATCGTGGAAAAGAGAGCAGTTTTAGTTTCACATGACCTGCTCTTCCGGAAGTCACGCGGAACATTGGACAATAAATTCTGGCTATCTAGATGTCCCATGATGGAAGTGACATATATATGTTCTAGGATCTTGCATGAAATGGATGTGAGGGATATAGGTCTGTAGTTAGATGGCTGCTCCCTATCACCACTTTTAAAAATGGGTGTTACATCGGCTGCTTTCCCTTCCATCGGTACGACGTGTTCGGTAAGGGATTTATTAAATACTACTTTAAGGTAGGGGGAAATTTCGGAGCCTAACTCTCTATATACGCGGGAGGGAATTTGATCAGGGCTAGGTGATTTGTTGGGACTTATATCTTTAAGTAACTTTTCAATACCATTACAGGAAATATCAATTGGTTGCATCAGCCGCTGAAAGAGGTCAAGTAACACGACAGTTGAATCCCCGGAAGGTGGGTTAAAAACGGTTTGGAAGAAGGAATTTAGCAAGTTAACTTTGTCAAGAGATGAAGGCATCAAACATTTATAAGGTATGAATTTCGTCGGGTACATTTGAAATGTTACTCAAAATCCTATAAACAAAGCATACAACGATATGCGAGAACAAAGAAACAGCTTTATGATTTATTTGAATGTGATATAAATCTAAGTGTAACTAATTGTAAGTTGTTCCAAGATTGATCTCCGTAATGTTGGAATCTTTAGCCAGGAGAAAGATGGGGTGAAGTTGGGAAAGGATTTAGCAAGAGATTGCCTCCAATCCACTGAATGACAAACCTTAAAATAAATACAACTTACATAACTATCCGAACGTATTTACTAATTCTGTGGAATCTGAGGTAGAGAAAATGAGAGTTAAGCCGAAAAAGCAGGTGTTGAAACGGAATTATAGAAGATGAATAGACTTATCGAAACCTGATCATGGCACAGACCGTGCGAGTTTAAAGGATTTAACAAGGAGAGTAGCATTGAATGAAAAGATGACGACAGATCAAAGACCTTTGATATATGGTTTCCAAAAGCGTTGGGAAATCTCCGGGAGCAGAAAGACGGAGGGACAAGGAAGTATTGTCGATAGCAACGGGGAGAGAAAGGGAATTCCTGGAAAAAATCCGAGTTAAGCTGGACAAGTGGAAGGAAGAGGTATAAATAGTAAACAGCATTCAGAAGGCAGCAATTAAAAGGAAATGTCGCGTAAACAGGAAAGAGGGAGGCTATGGATAATAATCTTTAATGATAATAAGAAAGCAGTGGGAAGTATTCCAAGCCGTGAAACATTAGAGTAGGCTAAAGTAACGTGTTTACTAATGAAACTTTAAGGACTTTTAATTTCCAAAATACTATCTCTATCCGGAATATTGTAACTACAATGATAATATTCATGATCTAACGTAGAAGATATACGCGTAATTAGCCATCGAAAGGCGAATACCAAAATACCAATCATAATTACATACGTGTCAAATATAAATCTTAATTTAGCTACCTAAATTTGCTCAAAAAACTTTAGTGCCTTATGAAATGCATCAGTGTCACAGGTTCAAAATCCCTTCATTAACACACGTAATTAGAAAACGATACATGATACATCTTATCTATAATGCAATCAAGAGCATGTTTAAAATATAAACAACCTCCTCTACGGCACCTCGTCAACAACATCATGTAAACAAGATTGCCAGTCAAGAAATCCCCCTTCAGAGCCAAAAGCCACACGACAAAATTTCCGACGACTATTTAACGAGGTTAATGGGATTACAATTTTTTATACAATGCTTAAATGCATGCTTGAGCTCTTATCTATGGCAGAGATTCACTCCCAGAGATGAGTAAGGAAAAAAAGACCCTTGGCTTATTTGGGTCTTCTTCTACGACATTATTTTCGTTTGACTCCTCAGCGAGAGGACATTAGCGTAATAACAGTTAGAATGTAATCAAAAACCCGATCTACAAATACCAATTAAAATTTTCACTTAAGAGAACAGTTCTTACGCAATAGTTTCCTATTTTGTTATTATGTTGACTAAAGTTAATAACCTATGGAGTACGTATGCTGAGCTTTCGATTTTTAAACAAAAAAATACTCTTTACAAATAATCTTCTCAATAATATTAAAACCAACGACAGGGTTAAAATTCAAGTAGGAAATATTTTGCACATAGCTGCTATCGTCATAATAACCTTCCAATCTTGGCAAGGTTGTGAACAGCCTTCATTAGTTGCTTTCATGAAAGTATCCAGCCCCAAAGTCATCCATCACCAGTCCAGCAAAATTCTTTGCCCGACATCCTTACTACAGAATCATTTTTACCTTAGATTCTCCAAAGATAGGCGTAGCAAATACGCCATAGCCTATTATTTTTTCTAGTGCTAAGAACAGTTTTCTAGTGTTTTATAATAGTAGACATAGAATGAGGTTCTATAATACTCAAACGGCATAGGCTAAATCGCAACGTAGGTATTACGTAACTCATTTTATAATTTAATTGTAAGACGAATAAAAAACAAATAAGTCTTAGGTGATCTTCTACTCCGAGACCTTCGGTTAGCCAAACCCGCCGTCATTGTGACATTACCACTGTGGCCGTCCGTTTTCATGTAAAGATTGTTTCATCAATTTCATCTTCCTGAGATTGTGTCACCATCCCAAAATTTCACACTCCATTATTTCACGAAATTGTCTGCAAATCTTGTGCTGATGGACTAAGAAATGCTTGATTATTCGTCGATCAAACTGCCCTAATGCGCTCACCTCCAACATATATTCTCTTCTCTATCCTTCCCCATGACCCTGAAAAACCATATCCTTCGTGTTTGCACATAAAAGTAAAGATTTTAATGGACAATCTCCCCTTACTCCTTTGTTTAATGAATTGCGATTTGAAATTTGCCTCCTATCTCCTCATCGCCGTAGAGTTTTTCGAGGAGTTTCAATGATTTAGGTTAAATAGCACCAGCTAACCTGGCATAATTCTACATCTGATCCCAAGGCAAACAGTATAAAGTTATCAATTTGGCGCGCAAAGGTAATATGAAGGTAGACATGAAAAGGCTGCATTCATCTCCAAAACACGCTGGTGTTAGAGGAGTCATCATTGAAAAGCTACCCCAATCCTGGTATTTTCGTCAATCGCCAAAAATCACTACCAAAATGTTAACAAACAACAAGCGTTAGCTACACAATGCTTGCCTTGTTCTCTCCATTCTTGTCCTTGTTGTTGTTGGAGGCCGCTGGACTGTTTGACGATCCAGGGACGAATGCGGTCAGTGCCAACCATATCTCATTCGGGAACGCAGCAGAATCGAACATGAAATCCCACGGGCGGGCGGGGATCAAATTGGGATCCTCTTGGAAGTAAGCCAGCGTGCTGGCTGAGTCGGACCAATAGCCAGACGAATGAATAGGTAAGGCTTTCGGTGATGGGGGCAAAATTACGTGGCAAGCCTAAAGCAGAGAGCTGGCTCACGGGTCGAGAGAGTACACCAGAAAGCAAGGGGTTCGAGAGGAAGAAGCACAATTCAGGGTGTTGAACACGGGCGTACTCTTCCACGGGGCTTGAAAAGGAGAATTTGGCGAGTGATGACGTCAGTAATTCCTTTGCAGACAAGTCCAGCCGAATCCCAATTGACACTGAGTCACTTCACACACTTTGAATCACGGGCCACGATGTCGAAAACTATACTTTATTTCTCGGCACTTCAGCTTCAACAACGAAACCTACGCACTGTAAATCGTAACGAAATGAAATGATAAAGTAGGCTTATTCAGCGACAGTGAACTTGGGACACAAATTAACAATCAGGAGATATGCGACCAACAAACAAAGAGTCTTAGGAGAAAGGGATGATTATTAGACTAGTAAAAGATCAGTATACGATATGTTAAGTTCGACACCTACCGCTGTTCGTTTAAAACCGCTTTAAAAACTTTAAACAACTACGAGAGATACAAATATAAGGGCAAAAACAACGAATTAAAACTAAATCCTGACGAGCAGGTTTATTACAAAAATAATTAATTTGCGAAAAATCGTGAAGAGGCCACGGAAGATTAATCCGAGAAACACGTAGGAGACGAGAAATCACTGCGGTCCAATTAAACACTATCATCACAGAAAACAAGACTGTAGGAAGATTCACTTTGACACACGGGTAAAATTCAGACAGGAATATATTTAAACTTGGGGAAACACGCGCGGTGGCTCACGAGGGGAGGAATTGACGGGAGAGTAATCTTCTCAGTTTATTAGAAACGAAAAAAGCACAAGAGGAAAGCATTCTTTCCTGATGAGTCGGCGAAGGAGGGAAACAATGAGTCACTGGCACAGATAATCACAGAACACGGTCCGCTCACTTCAATCCAATCCACTGCTAAAAAAGAACCTATGTCCCGACACACTCGCGTACTATTTTCTGCCACGGGGAAGAACTGGGTAAGAGAAACCCGAAATCCATTCAATTCAAGCACAAAACGAAATCCAAAGGCAGGAACTGCCAGCACATATCTTCAGCACTCCCAAAAATACACTTTTTCTTCCACAAAATGAGATTTCGAGATTCACGCGAATCAAATGCCGGTGGGTAGGGATCTCACGTGGGAGATCAACGCGAAGAACGGAAGAGGGGGTCGTTTGTAGCGACGACTGGGAGAGCCCGGACGGTCGAAATGAAGGGCGGATTGCAACGGAAGCTCAGAATGTCTGGGCAAACTCGGAGTGCACACGCGGACGCCAGCGGCGAAACAGTGCCGAAAGATCCGGACGACCAATTTCACGTTTAGCGCTCGGTTGTGGTAGACGAGTCAGCTCGGACTGTCCCTCCCGCGGACGCCTACCTATTCCCCGAAGGAGCCACGTCGCTGGCAGGGCGCCCGAATCACGAGCAACCCCCTCCCTACGTGCTTCCTCTCCTATCCCCCCTCCCTTCACGCCCCTCCCCCTAGACTCCTCTCCATCGGGACCCAGCCCACCCCCCTTCCGCAGCCCAATAGTTCGCACATACGTCGGTCCTTCCCTCCTACTTTCTTCCCTACCGGTGCGAATTCGCGAAATACAGCGACTGTGGCAAAACATCGGGGTGCTAAATCACTGCGACGGGGGAGGAACCACTTCTCGCCCGCTTTAAACGCTTCTGTTTTTACCCCTCCGCGCCGAGTCGCGAGGGGGATGGAATCTCGGCACAAAAAGGATAAAATGAAATCGGCCGCTGGAGAGGAGAAGTCGGCGACTTGAACCGGACGGGTAACCTTACGGTTTTGGGAGGAGAGGTAGGAAGCCTGCGATATCTCCGGTTGCCCCTTAGGGATACGGTGCCAACCCAAGGAGCACGGCCATGTTTTAATTGCATCCATTAATCGTGTTTGAATGGTTTTAATTTTTTCGAACCAACACTGTCGCGAGCAACGTTTGGTACACTTTCAACTAGAAACTATAATCAATTAAGCGACTACACGTCAAAATCACTGTGAATGCGACTAGGCGAATCCTTCTTGGGATGTTTAAAATTAAATGAATACATAACCGACTTTTTAACCTCTTCAATGTTTATTAAATAACAGAGCCCATTACAATAATTAAAATTTTCTGTTCTCGTTATATCAACTTGAGAGAAGGTATCCTGATTTCACGACGAAAAATCATTATGGAGAATTAAGGGCAAATAAGATTTGATGTATTACCATAAAACCCCTATTCCCAAAGCTGGAATAACAAATAGTAACGATGATAATCAGCGCTTTAAGGGTTCTAAACAGGAGACAGTGAAGTATAGTGGTAATAGTTACAAATAAATTAATTTTTTGTTCGACACGTAGTCGCCAAAAAGTTTTATGGCACTTGATTCATTCAAAAGTTAGTAAATGTGATAAAACACGCCGAATAAAAAAATAAATGTAACGCCAAATAATCTTTGCCTATAGACATTACTGATAAAGTTTTGAGTGAAAAATTTACCCTTGACAGAAAAAAAGTCCAACAATTACGGTAGGCATTTCGTTGTCGTAATTAATTCCTACGAAGATAATACTCAAAACGCACCTACTAAAAATGCCGTCTACCAGCCTTCACTATACTTGCAGTATTTTCAGTGATCTTAATTCTTATTTGAAAGTAAATCTATATCTTAGACAACAAACATTAAATCAGAATTTTAGAAAGAACTTTGCCTGAGGTTATGGTTACAAGAATTACTCCAATGAAAGAACATGAAAATTTATAAACATGAAATCTAAATTGTACAATAATTTCATGAGCGTCTTGTTTCCATATTTTATGAGTAATTACTATATAATAACAAATTAAAAATTAATAACAAATATTTAGAAAAGTTGTTAACCGGCCAATTTAACTAACCGAGGGATGAATATCTGAAATAAGTATTCTGTCTACTACGCAGAATCTTGCATTATTTTTAAATAGGTAAATCTCCTCTTCGCTATTCCCACCTTGTGGTCATATGAATGTACACTAAATTAAGGAAAGAATTATCACTTCTGGTGCGTTGTTGGCAACAGTTCCCGCTGCCCCATGCCCCCTCACTATCATGGATCGTCCAAATTAGAAATGAAGAAAGAGACAGCCACGTTATTTCACGAGAGTGAGGAGCAAATATGGGGGGGGGGGGATCCAGGATAAAAATTCTCTTCGCTCAGACTCATACGAGCGAATTTCGCCCTTGGAGTCGTTTGATGGGGAGGAGATTCCACGAGGCTAAATGGGTGCAATGAACCGCTTCCCCTAGTCCACGCCAGAACCAACGGAGAGTAAACAACCCCCTAGGGGCACGGGGAATAACACCTTTCCCTCTCTCCCTGCAACTCCTATTAGTCCCAGCTACTCCGAACAAATACCCTCAGGATCAGGTGAAAAGGATTCGGGAAAGTATAAAGGAACCGTGAGACTTTCGTACAATTCGCTTACTCAATGAATCAAGCTGAAACTGAAAATAACGAGCAGGATTACAGCATATAGTTCTTATTTTGTTAAATGCTACAGACGTTTGTGGTTAGAGGACTTAAACAAGTAGTAGAATTAGGTAGCAGCCGCAGGAGTCAGATCGGTTACGCCCTGGCTTAGTAAACGAAAGGCTGTGGGTTGTATTCAGAACATTAAGTTTGGTTAGACGGTGAGATATAACCTTGAAAGTTGTTGCGACTTAAAAATTAATTTTACCAGTAGAACTAAAATGTTAGGTGCTCTAACTGCAAGACTTCTGACGCAATCGCAACGTCTGACTTATCCCTTAAAAAAACACAAGATCCATACCATAAAGAAGTGGCATATATTCGAACCAGCAACCTTCAGGTTGTCAGGCCAGCTTGTTGCCGGCCTAACTACCATGGCTGGCAGGACAAGGAACAGTTAGAGTACTTGGGTAGTACCTTGAGCGTGAATAGGAGCGGCAGTGGGAAATGTATTAGCAAGAAAGGAGTTTGTTGGCGAGAAACGATTGACATTGGAGTCCAGGGATGTTTGTCGTTGCCTTCCACGGAGAAGAAACATGGCCTTTTTATTAAGGAATAGAGATATAAAAAAAACACTTAAGAAGCGAATTGGTTTCTGGTTTGCTTCCTTGATTCTCCAAAGATCCTTCCTTCCTGATAGCTTATTAGAAGTATTCGTGATAGACTTAAAAGCGCACAGACAAGGTGTTGCAACTATTAGTAGCAGTAGAATGTCTTTTGCCCAGGTAATGGGATCAAGTAAAATCTGACCGACAACCTTGTTTACACCTTAGACGGACAGTCCCTAAACCTACTAATATACTATTGATATTATAGAACACTTATTATGATGTTGAAAGTTTTACAGCAGACACAGCTAGCATTTTTAGAGTGGCCTATAAGGCTATCTAACAATAATAATTCGATCTCCATACGCGACCAATGAAAAAAACGGATGTGTTGGAATGCTATGTTGGATGTCCTGGAATTAAGGATTTAGTACACAATCAATAGCTTCACTTGTTTCCCTAGTGTCTAAAACCCTGTAAAGGAAATCGCATACACAAATATTTTAATCATTGGCTAACAAAAAATTCAAAATGCTACGTTTTATGAAGAAGATACATAAAGAACTTTACTGGGGAAGAGAGCAGTAGCATAAGCATTTTCAACAGCATTTAGGGTGATACGGCATGAACTAAATCGAGAAACAGCGCAGTAGAAGTAGAGTTTAGAACTGTCGAAAGGGTGTAGAAACGGCCCATGAAGACTTTACCTTACCGGTTCGACACAGAAAAAAATCACAATAATAAATCATGCATTAAGTTCAACAGGAATGCATGACTAAATTGCTTCATTTTTCGTCGACGGGGCCAAAATAAAACTATTTAGTGTTCATTGACCCGTGGAGCTAAAAAAAAAAAGTAGATACCGTCACTTCGAAATATAGAAGGTAGGGAAATGTGTACAAAATAGGTACTATCGGCAACATAAAAAATACATGGGACCCTTAAGGGGGGAAAATGCCATTCACACGGCCAGAATGTCATTCGCTCTGCAAAAAAGGCAGGTGATGGCGGTCATTTTTGCGGAGCCTGAAAGCATTGTCCTCCATGGAGCAAGCAGGCAAGCAGCAATATATGAGAGCGACTCCCCATTGCACTACCTCTTTTCTGTAGCATTGTATTCAACGAAAATACATTAACTAGTGAAAAACATACAATCTTTTTCATATGGTGCGCTCATACAGTTCCCTAACTACTACGGGGAACTATTATTATTGGAATGTATTCCAGCTATCAATTGCAAATAATGTATGCAGTCAATTAAAAAATGGAAGCATAACTTATGTTTATCCATTAATAGATCCAGACACAAAGTCGGTAGGAAAAGGGGGAACTTATGCAAACTGACGAAGTTTTCGCTTCTTTTTTTTAAATAATGTAGCAAAAAATACTTAGATCTGGCATCAACCCAATTGGTATCTGCGCCGAATTCCTTCTTCAATAAACAAGATAAATATCTCCTACCTCATAAAAAACAAAGGAGCCAGAACCAAAATCATTAGTAAGGCATCAAAAAGCCAAAGCTAACAATAATTTTCCCCTATTTTAATGCTATAACTGCAGTTTCTAGTTTTCTAAGGGTAAATGGTTATGCCAAATGTATATTTTAAAAGATATGTAACTGTATTAAAAAGCAATAGCAATCATTTACTCGATCACTCATATTTCAATACTTTTTCCTTTAAATGGCACGTCATTACATGTTATGAAGTAAAATGAAGAATGCCAATTCAAATTACTACACACCCCAGAATATACGGGGAGGAATACATGTTCGCAAGTACACACGAAAGGGGGTGGGCACAATTCAACCCGTAAAACTTGCACCTCTACAATTTACAAGTAATACTGATCAAATAAATTTAAAAATATACCCAAACACGCTAAGAAAAACTTTAAATTGTGACTAAAAAAATTAGAAAAATTGTAAAATTAGACTAAGCAGTATATTTTACTATACATACTATTCATACTAATTGGAACAAATCAAGCGCAACAAATGCATTGACATTGCATATCAGAATACTGATTAATTATAAGCGGTTCAAATTATGATAAAAGGTCTTACATAAGTACAAATGCTAAACGAAATATGAAAGGTAAAGTTATCAAATAACCAACTCATCAAGCAGACACAAAAAATGTTGGAAATCATAGTTTTTACATGACCGTAGGAAAAGGGTACAGCGGATAGAATACGGAAAATAGAACGGAAGTACATAAAACTACTTCAATCCAAAGAAATTGTCCTTCCAATAAGAAAAATAAAACTTCTGGATATATTTATCATCATGCATATTTCGAATTTCTAAATCTAAACGTTCTTGAGATAGCATCGCTGTTAGAGAATATAGAGCACAAATAAAAGTGGATGGTCAAGACCAACTGTAACATTTCCAAGTTCTTAAATTTTCAAAACTAAACCTTAAACTAAGCTCTGTCAGTAAGGAAGAACCTCACCTAGTGCCAAGCGGAACGACGAGAGAAATTCACGCATGACCTGAGTGAAAGAGGGGACATACGCAAGTAATTTCCTAAATGGATTCTGACCTAAAACGTTACTAAAGGGCCTGAAGTATTCAAACTTTAATGGACTCTAATCCAGAGTAATGTACTGTTTTTGGGGTAGTAATGAAAATGAGTGATCATCCTGATTAAAAGAGGGACTTGCTGGACTTTATATTGAAACGCCAAGTTTGACTATAAAAGCAATATTTTAAAACACTTTGGTCCAGCCTTCAGGTTCCATTAAAGTCTTTACGTTTAAACCTGTACGTTTTGATTCCCCATAACTTTTGATACCTTTTGTTGCTATCTTCAGCCACTTACTCCATCAAATCCTGTCATACCAAATCAATACCTAACGGTTCTTCGTCTTCAAGCTTTTTTGGCCTATTAAATAATACGCATTTAACCGTCCATAAAAAGTTAACACTGATCACATAAACTTAATTTCACTTACTTTGAGCAATTCCTTCAAGACCTAATTCATTCCTGCTTACAGCATACTTTTTACCACCGTTCATCCCGCCTAACATTTAAAAGCTTTTCCTTCCATTTCCACGCTTAAGCCGCAATTTATATTTCCATACGCCCTTTACATCCATATCAAAACCCTCTACCTAAACTTCTCTAAATGCATTTGAAACATTCTCTCCCAAAAAACTATGATTCTCAGTTATCAATTAATTTCCTTTCCTTATGCCTCCATCTGTATGCACTGTCTATCCTACTGTATCTGATCCAAAGAAACCTTCTCAAACGCTTCCGATTCTTATTCAGATCTTTCTCAATGCCCAGGTTTCGCTACCAAAACGCTCATAAACGTCAAATTCATTCCACACCTTTTCGTAGCATCCTTAAAATGAGTTTTGTCAGGAGATATATTTTACCTGTTTTAACGCAATTTCGCCACCATTATCTTCGGAAGACGCAATCCTTTGTCCTTTCCAACCGATCAAATTTCTTCATCGGCGATAGTTCTATTTTTTTGAAGTTAACTGCCTGTCATTGACATCTTTTCATGAAAATATCAATACGTTGATTTTCCGACAGGTGCCTTATGGTGAATTTCAGGGGCATTTTTATATACATTACAGCGCCAAAGCACGTTAAGCACGTGAAACGAGTGCTCAAGTGCGAAATGACCTATAAGCGTCGACGCACCCTTAAACTCCAATTCTACTCCTACTACGAGTGTTCAATGTTTAAACGCTCGGTGTAATTCGTTCCATCACATGGCTTTGCGGCGTGCCCTAGTGGAAGGGACCGAAGAACAGGAGGATCCAGAGCAGTCACACCAAATGGGGAACGAAAGGATAGGCAAGCATTCCAAGTATTCTGCCGCACTCTCTACCTGTCATTCCCCGTCCTCTTCCTCCACCAAGCCACAATGAAACCGACAACACTCAACCATTTTCGAGGTTCAAATCCTTTCCGGAATCTCCGTTTACAGTCACCTTGACACGATGGACGGGGTCCAGCATCAAATTGGCGGGCGTCAGTCGCGATGGCCGGGACCCCGTTTTATATATAGAGAATAGCTCACAATACTATCGGAGTGAGGGGGTTGAGGGATAAGTGAGAATGAGGCGTCTATTTCAGAGCGCTGAGCTAAATAATTCCACTCGCAAGGGCAATTGCGTAATTGCAACGACTTATTTTAAGATTTCAGCCAGAAAGGAGGAGATTTTATACTGTTTCCAGGAGATTTGTTCTCGTCCGTAATCATTTGCGTAACAGCAGAATTTCACTCTGAATAATGTTTAACTATTATGGGATTAAGAATAATAATCGAGGGCAAAATACTTCGAAACGCATATTTTAAAATTTAGGTACCATCACGATAAGTGGCCAACTTTATCTAAATCCCCTCCCCGTGCCCAAGTGGTCATTTCATGGTTGCCGATGCATCCTCGGCCAAAAGATATAATCATCAATGATTCATGCCCTCCACACAAAATCCAAGCCAACACTCCTTTACAGCGATGCTGGCTGTGACGGTTATAAAGCGAGTCACGAAAAAAATTAAGGCATTAGTAGGACTCTAACTGAAGCAGACGAAAATAACCGTCTTTCGCTTACCAAGACGATGGATGCTTGTATTCATTTCACGAGTTTTTGCTAAAATATTCCCTTCGAAAATCTACGAGTATTTTAGTTTTACGTTGCGTTTACCGATTAATCATCACTAGGATGTTAACGTGAATGAACACCCGTCAATTTAGTGGGAAACATACATCTACCTCTACGCGATACCCTGCAAGCCACCGCGAGGGTGTGTGGCAGGGGGTGAAGATCACCAAGCATGCACTATTGACATGCAAACAAGCAACTATAGGGTCTCATGCAACTAGATTGTAAGTAACTACAGCATTTAAGAGATTAATACATGCATCATGCACTACAGACTACTCTAAAACATTTCCCCTATCTATCCCTTTGCTGTGCTGCCTTTTGTGTTCTCTTATAGTACGGGGAGAAAATGCTATTTCGATTCTATCAGTACGACAATCTATCTCTTTAATCTTATTTATCTGGTCGAATCTAGCATAATACACTGGTGTGCTTAATATGTGCCTAACATATTCAGTAAAGCTATCCGATTGAAATTTTTCTAATAGATATAACCTGCACTTAAACTACGCTCTGATTATTCTGAATAATTCAAACCCTAATTCTTGTATTAATTCTGATACAATACTAAACCTATCGTAACACCTTTTAACGAACCTATCTGTTCTATGCAGCACACGGTCTAGTTCTCTGATCAAACCTAATTCATTCGGATCCCATACACTGGCTACATACTCAAGGTGGGGCCTAACTAGTGAAAAGTAACGTCGCTCTTTTGTCCTCTCATCACATTTCTCACGTACTCTTTTTATACATCCTAGCTTTCTCTTCGCTCGGCCGCATATTTCCCTAACGTGTCTTCCCCACGATAAATCCTTAGTGATTGTTACACCTAAATATCTTATGGTTTCAACGTTTTCGATCTTCGTGTTACTAATTTTATAGATACGCTCTATGGAATTACTCCTCCTCCAAAAATTGATAGCTACACACTTTTTAAGGTTAAGTTCTGTCATTTGTCGCACCACTCTTGAATTGCATCTAAATCCTTACTAAGCGATTCCCTGTCTTCTTCTTTTGATATACCCCTGTACACTACGACATCGTATGCAAAAAGTCTAAACTTACTACATACTAACTACGATACTTAAATAGTTTATGAATGAAAGAAATAAAAGCGGACCTATTACGCTACACTGGGGAACTTCCGATGTGACTTTGATTGTGTCCGACATGATACCATCTATAACAACCCTCTACTCTCGCCCACTTAAGAATTCTTTTACCCAACAGCCGTCTTTATTTATACCAAAACTCTCTAAATTCAAGATAAATTTATCATGAGGAACTTTATCGAATGTCTTTTCAAAATCTAAAAATGTCGCATCAACTTTAGTACTGTTTTCGCCGTAGACTAAAATATCGTGTACGAATAAAGCTAATCGTGTCTCGCAAGGTCTACCTTTCCGGAACACATGTTGGCTGTTTATGAGCAATCCCTCACTATCCATACGCCTCATGATCGAACTGACTACATTGTGCTCAAATACCTTACAAGAGATTGACGTGAGTGAAATGGGTTTGTAGTTACTAGGTTCTTCCCTGTCACCGCTTTTAAAAATAGTTGTAATGTTAGCTACTTTCCATTCCTTGGGTACTGTGTGGCTCTTTAGTGTTTTATTATATATTTTATACGAAAGAAGACATTTCAAAAAATTTTTCCATAACGGATCAAGGCTGGCGAGCACCAAGGTGCAAAGAATGTAAGGGTTTCAACATTTAGCAAATGGCAATCTCAGCGCTTTCATCATAAGTTCAGAAAAAGAGATTCAATATGAACGTGAGATATAATTGAGCACGCACACAACTGCGCTAATATATTTACTAAAAGTCTCACTTTCACAGTCAATTTCATTTCCTTTCAATCAATAAACGCCTTCTATAACGAAAGCAGTTTGATCGAGAGTCATCGAGAGTTTAACTTAAAGCAGAAGCATTGCAAAGTTTCAGGCCAAAGAATACTTTATTTTTGAACGCGAACTCAAATACTAGTGGGCAGAAAGTAATTAATACCTCAAGTGACCTTGTGGAAGGGAAACTTTCTTTGTGCCAGTTAACTTCCCCTCTTGCGCAATCATAAGGTCAACGAAGCCTCCGCCTGGTCCGTAAATATTTACAACCTTGCGAGAGAGCACACTCGAAGACTTCTCTCGAAGGAACGACCCGCGTCTGAGCCAATAAACCCAATCTCCCAAAGCTTGCGCACGTGAAACCCTTCCATCTAGAGGGAATCCTTGCTAAAAAAAATTGCTGGCACGCGGCCAAGATATCCAGTATAGATTAAGCAGGGAAGCATGAATATAAAGTAGTCAAGCGCCTTAGATGGGAATTCTTCCATCTGTGTTTTCAAGCCTGATTCCTCACCAATAGCCGCCTCAGACCGGGAGAGAAAATACACTGATAGGAAAGGCATGTTAAGGAAGAAGGGTAGAGAGAAACCCGGCATCGGCATTAGCCTGCTCTTGAGGTCGAGGGGAACATGGGTTAACCGAAGGATGGAGTAGGTACTCTGCTCGAGTGTTTCTCTACAGAATGCTATAAAACGTTAACGCTGGTTAACCACTGATAGGTAAAATATATATCATGGGTGTTTTCTAGTCTGTTTCCGCAATAATAGGTGCTTCAGATCGGGAGGAAAGGTAAAAGGATAGGTCCAAGGGGTGGAAGGGATGGGGACCTGAATAAATAATAATATTAGTTTTCCGCAATTTACGGCATGTTTTTATAAAGTATTCGAAATTTTCAAAACACCATTTCCTATGCATAACGTCTTTTTTAGATCATAATATCATAGCCCTCTAAACACCATTCAAAATGAGCATTCCTTTTTTTCCCTCTCCTTCAAGAAAAAGGCAATCTTATTTCAATGAATTTCAGCATCCAATTGCACCTAAAAACTTTTCCATCCAGACACTCTGCCCTCTAGTGGATTCCGTCAGAATTTTCTTTCTTCCCTCTCCAACACTTAATTAATTCTCCTTCCTGTTCATTGCACTCTTTTCATTCTCTGACATGCACAGGTCTCGAAAGTCTCCCGTAAGCTTTTTCTTTGCAGTATATGTAATATATTTGCAAAGATATTATCTTTCATAGGTAGGTGTTTTGACTAAAAAGAAATTATATTTTTTAAATCATTAATACCACCAACGACCTCATCTAACAAGCAACAAAACTATTTCACCTGCCCGAGAAAGTGACCTAAAACTTTATATCCAGCTTCGCTTTTTCCATATTCTAAAACCTCATTACTTTATTTTATCACCATTAATTTTCATACCAACTCAGCCACTCTGGATGCGTACGTCGTTTAACACTTATTACCGTCTTTTGGCTGCCTAATGCTAAGTCACTGGTATATCTAACCTTTTTTATTAATAGTGCACCCACTCAAATACCTGCATAAATCTCCTCCTCTCGGGCAGGAAGTAGCAGGGGAAAGTGGGTACTAAATATTTCAGAATAAAAGAAAAAGAAGCATTTAAGAAGGCAGGAGGAGGAAGAATCCATAAATAAACGTTCCGGTGGCCGTGACGCCGAACGACAACTTTTTAAGCAGTAGGTGGTATAGGAAAGAAAATAAACCGGCCCATCCACCGGATAACCACAGTCCCATCATCCCTTTCGCATGCCAACTTAAAGAGCACCACGGACGCCAAATTGGTGTCACCGGAACCCCACCGAACCCTTTAATGACGAATATTCAATCCCGACTCTGCATCCACATGTCGTATCTTGGACTTGACTCAAGGACACACGCTGACACCGGCACAATCTCACAGATGTCCACAAACCGAAGGGAATGATTCACTTTCCGGTGCCCTCGCTATCATATTTACAC
This sequence comes from Platycnemis pennipes, assembly GCA_933228895.1. NCBI lineage: Eukaryota > Metazoa > Arthropoda > Insecta > Odonata > Platycnemididae > Platycnemis > Platycnemis pennipes. The sequence goes on along the minus strand of OW121854.1, from coordinate 115,769,372 downwards.
GAACACAACCCCCCCACTCCAGTTAACACACTCATTATCCTGCCCCCACCTGCCCATCCTCCCCTTCCGAGTGGACACCTCATGATAGCCCCTCCATCGCGAAGCATCAGAAGCAGCTTCCATTCTGCCTCCTGGCCCTGAGAAAGGGCGGTCGGCTGGCTTGCGGGCACGCTTCCAGTTGGTGACGGAGACGACAGGCTCGCGGTGGGGTGGAGGAAGGAAACAGAGCGAGACTACGCCAGCTCATCGAGAGGAGGAGGGAGAGGGAAGGAATCGTTTGGAGAAGGACGGAATGCAGCAGCACGCGAAAAGAAACCGAAAATGGGACGAAAGGAAAGATTGAAATAAAATAGGGACATAATAAACTGCCTACTTTGAACGCTGAGCGTTTTATAAACGTTCATTGCCGATCCAATGCACAGTTCGACACATCAGCAATAACGATAGAGATTGCTAGAGCCAAGAGTGAAGTAGCCCTCTAAGTGTACTCCAGCGCAAAATGTACCTACACCACTCTAATAATAGAAATAGAGGCATGGATGAAAATTGAAATCGGGACAAAATATTAAATCCCAAGAAAAAAGTGAATCCATATTGTGACGGAACGGGCTTGATTCTCCTTTGCCCGTTGACTCGCCGCAATCCTTACGCCTTCGAGTACTGGAACCCTTACCTTTGCCTCGACACCTCGTCTCCTTCGGACTTTCCGGGTGGGAAATGGTTTTGAGAAAAAGGGATATCGCAACCTTTGTCGCGTGTTTGAGAAGGGCGCCACCTCAAAACCGCGGCATCGGACCAGCTCAGCCAGCAAAGCAAGGACGATCCAAATTGTTCGAGGGTCGGGGGGACTTTAAGCCAGGGCGGACGGTAAAACAGTGAGGGCCGTATGACGTGAGCGCGGGAGAAATTACGCGAAGCGTAAGAATGAACCTCTGCCTTGTTTTTACAATTAACACAAGTAACATTTATTCACTGAAATTAGCATGAAAATGAACACGAAGGCACTCTACAGCTAAATAACACAGGTCTTAATGACTAATGAGGGATGAAGATGCGAATGAATGGCGAGACATAAATGGAACGAAATTAACCACAATGAAATAATAACCCTGTAACACTTTGTCCAAATAAATGACCAAGCATGAAAAAATAGAATAAAATAAACTACTAAATGGAAAGAATTACACGCTCCTCGTCCTTTTCTGAATACTAATGATGAGGACGGGAGTAAGTGATACAGAAATATGGTCCCGTAGGACTATGATTGTCCACTCTTGGGATCAGTTTGACTCTTCTCTTGACCTGAAGGGACTTTAACTCTGTTTGGATATCTCGTACACCACTTATTCTGGCGCACACGGGTTTCACAGTGGGGATGCGTGAATAAGAGGGTTGAAACCACTTAGGATTGGGGGAAATGCGGGGTGTGGCGATACTTATGTGTGAGCTGGTGTGGAGCTTGACGGCGAAATCCAGCGCGGAGAGACTGCACCGTTGAGTTTTCGGTATGGTGGCGTGGAGAACGGAATTCAACAACTCCTGTTGAAATAATGCACCTTCCGACTGAAAGGAACTCGTCCAACCTTTGGTTCCGGGGATGCGGCGACCCGCTACCTTTTGCGGTCTGTCACCCTTATCTACCCGAAACCGAACCTCCTCTTTGGGGTGCCGGGATCGAGGTCCGCTGCGTCTGGTTCCTCTTCTGGGGCAGAACGCAGGAAAAACCGCTAGGGAACGACTTTGTCAATTCCTCGCGGAAGTCGTGGTGATCTCCGACTCCAATTCTCGCCTCTCTCTCCGTCCACACTCTCGCCTGGCTTCACCAGCACACCCTGAGCTTCTCTGCTCGACTTCCAATCACCAACTGCCAACTGATATCTCTCCCGACTCAACCGTCGGCGTTTTCCATGTAACGCTCATCCCCATCACACGTGACTTCAATTCAAAAATCACCAATAGATTCACGGCTTACACTGCCCAATGACCTGGGTAGACACAAGTGGCGTGATTCTTACTCTCAAGGAATCCAATGCACAAGACAAAGGAACATTTTACCAGATATTGCATCAAAAAAAGGCAGGCGTTCATCTCGCTTACGTAACGGGGACCTGGCTTGGGACGGGAATGACCGGCGCGGGAGGCGCGACCAGGGAAAAACAAAGATAAGACGGCCAATCCGTCACAATATATGCATTAAGAAAAAGCGGTTACAGAAAGTACCAACGAACAATGAGCATAAATGAGGTGGTTCCCACGAATAAATCACCTCTTTTTTCGGTGGCTCTAGCAATCTATTACTCCTCCATAATTTTGTAATCACACCCGACCTTCCCCACCTCCCATCCTTCATAAACAAGAGATTGACAGCTCTATATTATCTATTCCATTTGATAATTACGCAAAAGTATTGAAACTGCTGAAGGTGTATATAATAAGTGTGGAAAACTACGAAGTCTTTAAGTTCAATTATAATGAGTATGGATAGGACTTTAATGGAAACGAGAGTGTCAAGTAAGCGAGTTAGAGAGTGGAGAGGTACAGACATATCAAATGTTACAAAGATGCATAAAATACAGAAGGATGAATAGTAAAATGGCATAAATTAAATATATAAAGATAATAGAGGCAATGAAAAGGTAGTTTTCAATAGCGTTTAAAATCTATCGAAACGCTCCTTTCAATTGGAAAAACACCACAATATAATTTCAAAAAGATCCTTTCATACATTATTTCGATAAATGAAAATTTGAGAAATATTAACTAAAAAGATTGTACCCTAAAGTGAGTGCACAGAACAGAGAATACTCGGCACAGCCGTTCTTTTTCCTCATCTCCAGGTATGACTTCCGTCGATCATTTGTTGAATACGAAAGTTGATACCATATAAATGGCACGGAAGCTTTACACATGAACCTTCGCAGTTTGGTTTGTGAGCAAGCAAGAATTTCGTTCAGTAATTTTCCGTCACGCTTCAATTTTGCATAAAATCTGACAACCACAAATCAGTTTATGAGGAGGGATAATGTCCGCGGCTCTGGCACATGACCAATAAACCCACAAAAGTTGCCAATACCTAACGCAATCAGCTACAAATGAAAGTGCCACACAAGCTCAGCCGAAGACTGCAGGCTTCGGAAGTCATTATTTTACAATCAAAGCACATTACCTCTAATTTCGTCTCGTGCTCGGGAAAATATGATACATTATTTTTATCGGAGTTATTTTGGATGAGTTAGGTTAACAAGGGTACTTCCAAATGTTTCTGTGAACATTGGCATTCCTAATTTTCTCATAATCCTATTCTTTAGATCAACAAACTTCCTATCACTCACCACCCCGTAAAAACTGTCAAATTAATCAAACTCTCCATCTCCCTTCTGCCTATCTACTAGATTGCCTAAAATTCTCCTATCTCTTAACATGGCTTTCAAAGCATGTTTCGTCCAGCATGAGCTGTTCCAATGACTATGTCTCAACGTTATTTTTTCAATCAAATTATCCACCTTCTCTACCATTCTCAAGACATTCTATCAGTCTATTCTTTCTACCCATCTTTCATCCTTTACGCTCACATTTCAATAGCAGCCAGCCTAATTGCATCATCTTTCTGCAACGCCCATGTTTTGGCGCCATAATACCACTCTTTTTAATCCAACTTTATAATTATTTTGTGAGTGAATCTCTCCTCTGTACATTCTCTGCAATACGCACTGGTCCAATTACGGGTACGGGTCATGCGGTTACACTCGAAAAGAAACCACGAATACAGGGCCAGTCGAGATATTGCGTGCCAGATCAGAGCGAGAAAAAACTCAGGAACCACATGATAAGCAAAAAAAGGAACGGAAGGGACGCGGTTAAGGGCAGAACATACATAATTATGAGAAGCATGAAAAGTAAATCACTCCTCAGATTATTACATTCATTGAATGCATAAGAGGTTTTGGTTAGGAGCAAATGCTCAAGAGCATTTGTTTTGACTCGTGCATCACAAAAAGTTTAAGTCAGGCAAGTCAAGGAAATCACTTATTCCATAACAGATAGGATTACAGACAGATACTTATTCGTTAGGCAGTAATTTATTGGAAATAAAGTGGTTAAGATTTGCAATTTTCCACTATAAAATTTGTTTAACAAGTCAATATGCTTCAATGCAATGCAGCATCATCAGGACTGCCATACAAGACAACATCAACAGATTATTTAGTCACACGGGGAGGGGCAATGGATGAGTAAGTAAGGAGGGTGGAGGTGGAGGGAGATGGTGTTGTAAGAATACTAGGTAAGCAGGGTGGGGGAGACAGTTGGAGGCGGGGTTGAGGGAAGGGTTATCCTAGTCCTGATGATTCTGCAGTGCAGTGAAACATGTCGACTCGTTAAATAAATTTTATAGTGTAGAAGTGCAAAGCATAAGCACTTTATTTCCTACAATGAATTTCCACAAAGTATTGGCCTCCACCATTAATTTTCTGGTATTTACTATCACACAGGCATCAATGCAGCAAAAAAATCGAAGCGGGAAGCCATCTCGAAAAACCAACAAAAAGAATGATTCTCCGAAGGATAAACACTACGAGGAAGCAGAACAGGAAGTGTGCAATTGTGCAACCGATAGGTTTATGAACAACTCCTATCTTTGAAAGACACAGTTAAACCAGAGATATGTTATACACATGAAATTTCTCAAAAATATTAAGGACCGCTAAATGAACCAGTTCGCCATCAGTATTTAGACTCTAGGTGAATTGTTCTACAGAACTGACCACGTTATTCACTGCAATAATGAAAGGGAAGGGAAGAGATGAAACTCCATGCTCTGGCATATGAGCCACCAGATGGGACATAATCCGCATTTTTCCACCATTAAATCCACCTCGCCTTTTCCAGCTTCCAAAAAACTGACGAAATTATTCACTGTGATAATTAAATATAAAATCTACTCACAATGTTTGCTGCACGTCATTACCGGAAATAGATTCAGAGAATTTGCTCACCTGAAAAAAGGAAAAATACATTAAAATGGTTGAATAGTTAAATGAGTCAATGGCGCACTCTAAAGTATTATTATTATTATTTAGTACTGTTACGGTAGGGGTAGGTAATGATTAAGAACTATTACTTTACTTCGTCCTCCCTCTATCTCTGAAATGACAAAATCCAAATATTAGCTACCTGTCTTGATAAGTACCTACATTACCAACATCTTTTCATCCGCTGGTTACGGTGGCCCGTTTGGTAAGCGTCGGCAAACTTGGCAACCCATAATCATATGGGTCCTTAGAGATTGGAAAGTAGCTTGAAACCTGATTCCACTATTCTCCTCTGATTCCATCCAAAACCCTTTATCGTCTCTCTCCCTCACTTCTATATTATTCTCCCCTTAATAACGATTTTGAATCCACAATTTATTGATCTCTTCCTCAGCACCTCTTTCTCCTATCAGCACCGACTTCATTAGAGAACATTAGGAAAAAATTATCCACAAACCTTAAATTTTAATTCGAAAAAACTCTAAGAGTATATGATCAAAATTCTCATTTCATCACCATACAAATGATCATGTTTCTATGTATTCCGGTAGGTCTCTGTCGTATGGAGGCTAACTTTAACCATTCCAGGAAATACGCACCTCACATTTGAAAATATTCCTGTTTGCGGCAAACCATACGCCACAGATGTCATGGAGCGAAACACACATCAACGATTTTGAAACTAAAATTGAATTATCGCTCCCCACAGAATTTGCAGTGCGCTTTCTGAAATTCTGCGAAACGGAAGCACAGTAATTCCAGAGACGCACCGCAGCGCACGCATTTCCCCAAAAGGAAACAATGCGCTTTATGGCTCTGGCGGTCCGCGCCATTAAATCAACTTATGTTCTGCAAAATAAAAACCAACGCTACGCGCGAAAACAAATCATACAGGCAAGTGGGGTCAGACGCGCAACACCCAGATGGCTTCAAACGAAAACTCCCTCTCTCCCTGACTGAAGCTCAAGATAATTAAATCAAACGCCATGAAGAGCTTGTTTTTAAGGGGGTAAATTGAAACGAGCAAACAACTTGAAAAAGGATGCATAAAAAAGAAAAGAATGGCGCATCCCGGGGACGATGGGTATGGTCACCATCGCACTCGCAGCAGACAGTTTCGTGACAAGTCAATTACGGCAAGAGGACGCAGAACGAGCACACGCCATTGCCAAACATCTCCATGGAGAAGCATTTGGCACGGCACGTCATGCGGAAATCCATCACTTTCTTCAGCATCACTGCCGGCGTCCGTGTTATGTCCTCATTAGTATCTCGCCATCAGCGTGACGGAGAAAATTATTGAAAGAGAAGGATGGTCATTCCACGCTCACCGGTGGAAATCAGCGCTCTACTGTTTTTACGCTTGAACGAAAAAGTCATTTCTAGCCAAATTCTATAGCTAGAGCATACATAAATCACCTACTTACAGAAAAACTCTCTTGTTAATGGTGAGTTCTGATGAGAATTTATTAAGAATGCAATAAAATGAGTGAATCTTCTCTTTCTGAATTTTCTCATGTTATCTTTATAACTGTTCCTATATTACTTGAATTCTCAGAGAACTTTTAACATTAAAAAGATGCCTTTGTTTCCTTTCAAATGTATTTGCATTTTGCGAAGTAGGTACTTCAACTGCTTGTTTGTATTTTGGATTTCCAATACAGTTGCAATAGTATTTTATATCTTGTGTTTCAAATACATATCGGCCTGCATTTTGCCAATTCCTGGTCCTGGTAACATTTACATAAACGGCTATAACACTGCTATGCGGAAGGCAAATAAAAACTACTACATTATCATCCCGAGGATTTGGATTTAAGCTGCTTGTTTCCTCCTCATCAAAATGTGGAGTAACCATCTTTAGTAAAATATTCCACAGTTCAAATAAACCTGATTCGAGTTTGTTTAAATGCGATATGTATTAATTTCACCATCGAGTCTTTTACAGTCTCTCTCTGCGGCTGAACAGTAAAGCTTATCTCTTGCAACACTAACTGGGAATTTTGCACCATTCACCTTAATCAAGCTCATTCGGATTAATACTTGAATAATGCTTTTGATAACGCCGACAGTAAAATGTTGCCTATTTTAAGGTAAATACAGATTCTGTGCAAAGAAAAAATAAATATTGACGTACGAGGAGGATATGATTTAAATCAGGCCAAGCAGTAAAGTTGAAAAACATTACGAAATGCACGTTTTCAACATAAATCGTCATTCATACACGTATAAATCGGATACACGGATCAAATGGAAGACTTCAGGAGTGAATACTAACGATGAAGAAACAAATGCGCCTACATTTTCCGATGAAACATCAACATTGAAGAGAAAGAAAGAAACGAAGGAAAGACACCAGTTAAAGTGAGGGAGTACCAATGAAGAAGTGACATCCAAAAGTGGGTAAAAGAAAAATATCGATTGTGATATGCCGTGAAAAAGCACAGAGCAATACCGCCACAAGATACGGAATAAAAAACTAGAGAAATGGAAGAGTTTTGCTGATTCTGTAAACCAGACTTCTCGCAAAAATGACAAAGCAGAGCCGCAAATGTGTAAGATGCGTTCTACTACAAGGCAAATCTACTTTCGGAGGACCTATGGAGGCTCTTTCTGGTTACGTTAAACTTGAAATCTCATATGAGGATGAACTAGGGGTAATAACACCTGATACGCTATAAGACCGGAAACACTGCAGATGACATGTGACAGAAGAAAGGTGAAGATAAACTGGATAGGCCAAGTAATTAATAAAGAGGATCAACGAAGGGTAAAAGCGAAGTATCTAGAAAAATCTTTAAGGAAAAAGGAGAACGTTATCCAATAAATCTTGAAGCTTGATGACGTGTGACAGTGGTTGAGGAATATTAAGTGGGAAAATTTGCTTAGGATGATCACAGAGAGTATGTGTGGAGCAAGTTATGAAGAATATCCAGGAGAGGAGCGAAAATAATATGAAGAGATAGATAGAATCCTGTTAATTCAAGCTGCGACAAATGTCTAAGTATTAATTACCCGCGCTGATGATCACTAATGAGTTTATGACATGATATACTAGCGCATCTACATTAAGCTTTCCTCATGCCACAGAGTGCACGTTACACAAATCTTAATACACAAAACTTTATAGTGAAAACCTATCGCCACAAGGAGAGTGATAATACATCTGCATCTACATCTACGTAATAACCAGAGAGCCACCGCGAGGGTGTGTGGCAGGGGGAGAATATCACCATACATGCACTACTGACATACAAATATGAGTTACAATGATACTACTACATAAAAACAAGTTAGATATAGGAGTCACGTGGAGTTAGATGGGTCTGCAAAGTTACAAAATGATTACTGGTTACAAACATTTTCACTAACAGGTTATCTAAGGATCAGTGGAATGAGGAAAAGGGATAGTGTTGACGGTCCAAGAATGATAGTCATACATCCAAAACAGTTTTCTCAATTTTATAACCATTCAAATACGTAGAGGTAACGCTAAGACCTATTCGAATTTTATGATGTCAACGAGCCCAAATGCTACAGAAGTAGGCAGTAGTTTAGTAAGAAGAGTATTTACATATATCAGCAAATCCATGAATTATGCACCGATACAGCGACCGGATTTTGATTTTAAAAAATCGAGCAGCACACCCTCCCAAGTTGATTCTTCCTTCAGTTTGGACCCTTAGGAAACACCTCAAGCCAATGAACCAAGAAAAACGCACTGTTAGAATAGTTTTTTCAGCCTTTTTTGTCCAAAAAAAACGACCCTTGACCTTTATTTTGACCATTCAACTTGGAAAATGCACTATTTTTTGGGTCAATTTTTTTGGAACCTGATTTTTGATTGAGAACAAATTTTTCTACAAACTGAAAAGTACTAGAAAAGTGCATTAAATAGTTGTAATTAAAAGTTCTACACTTGGAAAAAATCAATTCAGTGGTTAGATAACCAAGTTGGATACCGAAACAGGATGGGACCAGGCAAAGTCTTCATGATTTTTTTACTCGAGTTGTATGGGATCTAGACGAAAAATTCAAGGAACAAAGTGTTCAAAATTCTTCAAAGAGGACGCCAGATTTGTTCCGGAAATTTTGGTCATATTTTGGTCATTTTGAAATTGGCCATTTTTTTTAATTAGCACGCAACACTTCGGAAAGCTCGAAAAGTTTTGTACAAGTGCGCGTGATGATCTTGAAGAGGATTCAAACCAAAAACATGTCCGTAGGGGGCCCACTTTGGTCTGGAGTGGTCAAAAATGGCCATTTTCAACCCACAAAGGGGATCGCGAGAAAAATTCGGAAAAAATTGTGCCAGTTCCTGGGCTGGTCCCCTATAGGATCTAGACCAAAAGTTCTCGATCAGTATGTCCATTTTTGGTCACCAAGGAGTACAGAAAAGGACAATTTTATGAAAACGAGAGGGCTTGAAGGAATTCAGCAAACAATCATACGATTACCGTAGATGATCTTCACTAGAATCGAGGCCGAAAATGAATGACGCGCGTATCCATTTCAGGTCAATGAGGGGCGGGAAATTGCCGTTTCCCACCCGCGCAGCCCAAAATGGCCATCCTTGGACGCATTTTTGGTTTCAATGGTCTTCAAGATCATCACGGGTACTTGTACAAGTCTTTTCGAGCTTTTCAAAGTGTTGTGTGCGCATTAAAAATGGAAAACAATTGCCAATTTCAAAATTACCAAAATGTGACCAAGATTTAAATCCACCCTGTAGTTCGTTTTTTGGACAAAAAAGGCTGAAAAAACTATTCTAACAGTGCGTTTTTCTTGGTTCATTGGCTTGAGGTGTTTCCTAAGGGTCCAAACTAAAGGAAGAATCAACTTGGGAGGGTGTGCTGCTGGATTTTTTTTTATCAAAATCCGGTCGCTGTATCGGTGCATAATTCATGGATTTGCTGATATATACAGGCTAACTAATATTGACCGATACCCGTGTAAGGGTAAAGGATTAGCCCTACGTAAAGGTTTGTAATATGGCCCACGACTCCACGGCCAATGGAAAATTTATAACATATATTAGTTTTAGATTGTACTTTTTACTGAAAGTGATGCTGCATTGTGCAAAACATTTTATGGATTCACCGCAATTCTCTTTATGCTGCGTCATAACCATAGGGGTGAGTGAAAAACTATAGGTAGGTATATCAACTCATTCTTACAAGGACCTTACCATATTGGAAAAAGAAAATGACATCAATGGGTTACTTCCTTCCAAACCTACTAAGATATAAATTCATACTAGAATCCTATCGATTTTTCGTCATTTGATTTCCTACACGGAAGACAGTTATTAATATTGATTAAGGTTATTAAGAGTTATGATTATTGTGGGTAGAACGTACGACTCCGAAGCAGGGGTATCAGAATACTATCCTGCTGTAATCTGCTTCGCCCACGCACTGAATCGTCGTGAGAAACCATGGAAATCACAGGGGATGCAACAGAATTTATTTTATAATGGTAGTTATTCATGCGCCTCAGAGCTAAATGCACGATAGGATCTTAATGCTCCTATGTAAACAGCTTTCGGTTTCCCAGCAACTAGACTATCCTATTTACCTACATCTACATCTACATAATACCCTGCAAGCCACCATAAAGGTGTGTGGCAGGGGGTGAATTATCACCAAACATGCACTACATATAATGCATAAAATAGGATTAATATCATTATATTAGTCTAAACTTAACTATCTAAAAAGATAAAAATAGCAACACAAAAATGCAAATACATGCTGTTAGTTGGGTTACCTTCACACCCTTATGCCAATATGCAACTACCTATGCTATGGATTGATTCACTCGTATTGGACATATTTACCACTATTCATATCCCTTTTTGTGCGAGGAAAAAAGGACATTTTGAATCTGTCAGTTCGGCAATCAATTTCTCAAATTTTGTAATTATGGTCCAGTCTACCATAGTAATTTGGGGTTCGTTAAATATTTTTAACGTCATCGCTGAAAATATTATCTTGGAATTGATTTAAGAGATTACGTCTAAATTTCAACCAGCGATCTGACAATGATTACCATTTTAATTCATTTAATAGACTGGTTATGCTAGTATGGTTATCGTATCGTCCCTTTACAAATCTTGCCGATCTTCGCTCCAAACCTTCAAGTTCATTATTTAGACTTATTTCGTAGGGATCTCATACACTGGCAGCATATTCCAGATGACGTCTAACAAGGTAAAAGTAGCTGATTTCTCTTACATGATTGTCACATTTACCCAATACTCTTTTGATGAATCCCAGTTTACGATTAGATTGCCCCATTATTTCACGTATGTGTTCACCCCAGGAAAGATCATGTGTCAGTCTTATTCCAAGACATTTAAGCGTACAGCATATCTTGACCCCTTACGCGTCATTTATGCACGGAAAGCTATGCAATATTCTCACAACATTTACTTTACAAGAAAAAAACATTTGGAAATTATAAAAATCGAAGCATAATGTAACTGGAATTCCAATTTCAATCAGCTGGCTGTGATACGAGAGTCTTAAGAGGATGACTCTCCACATTCTTAAGCGAAGCCGGAAGGAAGAAAAATTCAGAATCAACAATGGATATAGAAGGTAAAGGAAGTCAACTCAGAACACCGAACACGACCCGTAACGATCCCCCATCCCCCGATCCGTAAGGGTTGCGACCATGGTTGCTAGGTAGCGGGATTCGATTGTCTCTAGGGTTTAATATCACCGGAATCAAACTTTAGCCGTGGATGAAAGTAGAGAGGTCTAGGGAGGTGAGGTGGGGAGCAGATATAAACGGCGCAGGGCGATTCGAGTGTCTATAGAGCTCAATCACCCCTTAGACATTTCATTAAGGTTCACTTGCCGGAAATAAGGACCTCGGGAGAAATAAAAGCATCAAAGTATTTAGCGCACAATGCACTCTATCTATTACACCCCTCAAAGGAAAACACTCCTCCTTTGTTCTCTAGTTATCTAATCAATTTACGATCCAGAACGCTCAAGAAACCTCTTTCATGAAAGCAGCTCGGTGACTGAGCAGCCAATAAAACACTTCACGAAATTGCCCCTGATGAAATGACGGCCCCATCGAAGGAAGAGATTCGATAAGTAACAGAAAGAATAGAGAGCACGAAATATTTAGTATCATGGAGAAAGAATGAAAACTTATTATAACTTTGACCAGTCTGGGAAGTAGAATATATGGTATGAATGAGAACTTACAGATTCAACTGAAATGAGGCATTAGAAGACCCATTTCATGTAGAAGATAGAAAAGATGGTGATATGTGGTCATGGTAAAGTTGAGATTATTAAGGAGTTAATCCGTAGCACGGATTAGCTTGACGGGAGACGTAAAAAACGCAGCTAATGAACTAGCTTTAAATAATCTACTGTCGTTATGATTGATATAATTATACCAGAGAACTTAAAGAGAAACGGGAGTTATCGTGGAATAATAGTCCCTAACTGCTACTGCGCACAAGTGTTTTAAACAATCGATGAAATGGCCACTCCTTAAAAACATTGATGACAATTTTAGGTCTAAAATCAAGTTTATACTTATATCTACTTGCATTAATATCCTAAAAAAATATTACGGTTCATTTGTGAGTATATTTTTTCGGGCCACATCGTCATCAAAGGCATGTAATTATTAATGAGTAAATGCGCACATTCTAATACAGCAATTTGATTCTTTTTCCCCGACAAATAACTCGCTACTTCCTTGAAATCCTCCCCACATCCTACGATATTGCTTCTAGCAGATAGCAACAGTTTTGCTTTTCCTCATTTACTCTTGTCAACAAGCCCTTACTATAGACAAAACATACTAACCACCTAATTCCGATCATGTGCATAAATTTATTTAAATTAATTAGGGAAATAAGTATGAATAATCATTTGAAAGAGTGCTTAATGGTCCCTCCATTCCTGAGAGGATTCATAGAAGAGGAAGAAGTTCAAATAAATAAAACTCCCAAACCCCAAGCCCATTGCTTAAGCTTCTCTATATCGGAACCTAATGGCAAACCTTGCGGCAAGTAAACGCCAAGATAATAAACTATAATTCACTAGAAGAATAGGTATGAATATTTACCTCGTAAAAAAGCAAGTATTCATGCACAATGGCATCCAACAAAATAATGGTATATAAATAAACTGAATTCCGAAAAGTTTCAAACGAACAACTTATGAAAGAATTCTAAACAGCTACAGAAACTATCTGACACGTCATTTTAGTATTTGCTTGATTTTAAATTCAAGGCTACATTCAGAACTTCAAATTATTTAATTTGCAAAGTATGCCACCAGCCATGAAGAGGTACTAGCGCAAAACGAAATTCAACATTCAGCTGTAAAAGAACACACTGTGTTGGGGAATTATTAGCGAGAAAAGCTTAAATAATTCATGATACTACGAGGAAGGGAATAGATGAAACTCCATAACCTGGCATATGAGCCACCAGATGGCGCATAGTTCGGATTTTTCCACCGTCAAATCCTCCTCGCCTCTTTCAGTTGAAGCCATATAGCCCCACCTCAGCACAGATAATTCGCATTACTTCCAGGTATGCACCCTTCTGTATGGAACCAGGGTAAACAAAATTCCGTAGAAGAGGATACTGGAGGATAATAAGCCTCGTTAGCCTAATTGCCTTCTTTAAACCTCAATGAACTGGCCATAATGCAGCGTTCAAACAAATATCCTCTATCCGCCAACCTTTTCTGTGGAAAATATTCAGCTGCGCATCATTGTAAATGCTCCTAATACTCACTCCGCGAATGGATTTCAACACATGTAAAATATTTAATTTAATATACTATTCCAATAAAATAATTTACTGTCCATATAAGTACAATTATAATTTTACCAATTTATATATTAATATTAGATATTAAATAAATCATATTTAATGATTATTAGAGATAAGAGGATTCTTGATGTTTGGTGACACTGTACTTATACTATATTCACTAATAGATGTGCAGGAAAAAATTGAAGCAATTCCTTTATTCAGTTCCGAATCGCATAAAATTAAAATGAAATAATTATTTGACTAACTTAATGTCATGCATAATTTCAGTTTCATAGATATATATTCCACAAAGTTACTCTCAATTAACTGCATAGGTAGGAATACATAACAACAATTTTGTTGTATAATTATGTACACATTTACGGCTATAATTGGAAAAATACCTGATTCACAGCGAAAGTAAAATATTTTCAGTCATACCTTTAGCGACTAATTGTAAGTATTCAAAAATTAATAAACGAGACGCTACTGGGCCTCGTTACATACGGTGTCATCGGTGATGGGGAATATTGTAGTTTGGGGTTACCCTTCAAATCGAATTACAATAACAAACGAGAGAGTGTAAAACTCAAAAAATTATCACATCTCTAGAAAGAATGATGGGAGGAGGGAAAAGATTGTTATAGCAGAAAAACAGTTACAATTAGGAGATCCTGAGGATTATAAGCCTCGTTAGGTTATTTACCTTCTTTAAATCTCAATGAACTGGCCAAAATGCAGCGTTTAAACAACTATCCTCTATCCGCTTATACATGTTTATTATACAAATATGATATGATAGCATTAATCTGCACGAGGATCTGCGGTAAAATTTGCCGTACGACATCGAACAGAAAAAATTTATAAAAGAATGCATGGCAAATTCTAAAAAAGAAGGACACTTCTGGAGTAAAATTAAAAATAATTGGTTCTGTAGACTAGTCATGAATAGCGACATCGGTAGAAACATATATCACAATAGTATGAAATTTAAGAATTGTCCTTTTATAAAAATATGTAATTGACAAAAGACGGAATAAATATTAAATGCGTCGCTGAAATTCAGAGCACATCACAATTCATCAATAAAAACCATGGCAGAAAAGCTAAATAAAATTAAATAAATTCCATTGTGCTTTATGGAGGTGATGAAGAATTAATGATTCAAAGTCAAGCTATAGTATATAAATAATTTAATCGACAGTAAGATTATTGCATTATATATGGATTTATACTCCTTCGTCGCGCCAATACTACTTGGTGTTTACGGACGGAAACAATTTTTGATGGTTTGAAGCAGATAATCCAGAATTTGGATTGATCACAACAGGATAAACATGTAACGCACCTCGTTCACTTCAACATACTCCGCATGGCTGTCCTCCCTCAAGGTTATTTTGAAAGACAAAAATTACCCAGAATAATCCCAGCAATAACTGCATCTCGTCTGGCTTGAGAGAAAATAGGAAAGAAATAATAAACAAGACCGGCAAAAGATAATCCTCTTCGTTTATATACTCCTAAACAGATTCAATCTCAAGTTGAATAATAAAAGCCACAAACATTATCATTGAAATTTTTATACGGTCACATTATTCCATCAATTACATTAATGTAAATATGAAAATAATACTAAAACTCAAATGATTCCTTCATGCATGAATTGTACGATAGGTAATTTCGTGTACGAAAGTATTTAAATGACCCAAAGATGTTGTTAAAATGTGTAAAAACTATCATTTTGGAGAGCTAAGAAGCGATTTAGTTCTGTTCTCAATGAAAGGGAAATGAATTTTTGGTTTCAAAGTTCAATTCTGATGAACTTCAACGTATATAAAATGTAGAACTAAATAGTGAGAATATAAATGGCACTTACATTGATGCAATAACTATCTACGTGATCATTATCGGCTCATAATTCATGCCAAATCCGTCTTACACGATTAGGCGAGATGATAAGATTGTATTGCAATATTTGGAAGTTGAATCATTTATCGACCATATGTCAACGCTTAGCACGCGTTCAAAGAGTAAAGTAACTAATACGATATAAAGGAAAAGCACACATGTTGAGGAATGAACTTCATCGTCCGTGAATTTCAAACAATCACAACATGCGAAGTTCGAAACAGATCTTTAGACGAGATACTCTTGACAACCCCGTTTCGGTTTCCTTTGTCCGACGTCTCAAGATAAATCAACCGCTTGTTGGCACTATGTGCTTGGAAATAAAAAGATGGGGGTGGGGAAAGAAAGTGGGGGTACTGATCCAGCACAATACGCGAAAGAATAGAGAAGAAGAATAATGAGAACAGGGAGTCGGGAAAGACGAAACATTTCGTTTTGACAAAGTGGCTTCTCTCTGGCGATAACACGATCTATTCCTTCACGGTCAAACCGCGTTTAGTGCTGGCTCTTCATTGGACGAGAATAAAAGGCTAGAAGGTGTAAAGGTGAAGGGAAAAAGAAAAGGTTTTCAAGTCGCTACAAAAAATACTCTACTTTTACAACACACTCATATAACAATTGCACAACATACCCTGAGAGATTAACCAATTTCCAGCTCTTCAGGTGCGTGATCCATTCCCACAGAGCTCTATCCACTACGATCAATAAAAAAATCTGAGCATATAATAACTTTCACGCCAAGTAACAAAACAAAGTACCTTATCAAGTGTGCTTGATTAGAGAGGAGAAAACCATGAATGTAAGGCTTCACTACAATGGAAATAGATATATTTAATTGGATAAATTACTAGAATTAAAAAACATGATTTACATGGGCAGAGGAATATATAGGTAATGGTACTCTATCAACCATGCGAATATTTTGCAGGAATTTTAGATTGCATTATTATTTTCACTATTGCAATCATTTGCATCACAATTATACAGCATACACAAAGAGCTGAAACAATTTACAGCTATTTATATGTGCGAACCACTACGATTATTAAAAGATAATCTGAGCAGATAATAACTTGCACACCAACTAACAAAACAGAAAATACCTTTTTTAAGCGTGCATGATAAGAAATTCGCTAAATGAAATGAATCGCTGAATCTAAAAGGACAATAACTAACTTCGGACTTAGTTCACTAAATATCAATGGGTCAAGAGCTGTCATGTGATAGGAAAAAATTTTATCCTAACCTCCCGCCACAAAACCAATCAGGAATACTAGGGCTCTAAGCAACGGTGAGTTACCTTTGAGCACGCATTTAGTGTATTCATCACAAGATAAGCCCATGTATTTTATGGTGAGATCTAATCATTCATGGCATCTAAATAAACGATGAACATCTACAATATCTGTCACTTACACGATTTCCCATCATCGGAGCAACAGAAATAGGTCATTAGGTTCCGTTACATAGCCCATGTTACTTAAACTTAAGCGTGAAATAAGTACATACGACCAGGCGACAACCCGAGGTGGGATTGGAAGTTTAAAAACCTCAATGCAGCAGCTTGCAAGAACTATAATTTCGCAAACCAGTCATCTGAATTTTCCTCGCCTACTGTCAACCAACTTTTTCCTTGAAACTACCACTAAACCCTCTAAGTAGGAAGAGATTGGATTTAAATATTTTCGAAAAATATTGGAAACGAAAGAAAGAGTGAAATATCCCACCAGCTACACGCACACGTGTTCCAACACTTGACGCGTGAGGAAAGCACTTTCCATGCTTCATCGCAGATATTCCAAGGAAGCAAGAAGGGAAGCGAGATAGATCGAAGAACCAAACGAAAGCTCTCTCTCCTCGGCGAGATAGAAAAAAATGGACCGCGGAGAGAAGAGAGATGGGGACGAGACGAAACAGCTGCGAGCAAAGGCAAAGTATTTGCGAGGGAGCTTAGCCAAGGAGTGTGTCTGCCGAGCTGAACAGGGGTTTTGTCGCCGACACCGAGATGGAGAGGAAAATAGGCGATCAAAAGAATGAGCGAAAAAAGAGAGGGCAAGGAAGAAAAAACTAACCAACCTAGCCATGCGCCATGGAAGGGGAAATGCGAACCGGATGCGAAACGAGTGTGCCACCCGAAACAAAAGAATGTCACGGCCACGGAAGCGAAAGATTCTTTTCTAGATTGGTAGCGACTGTGACAAGAGTCGCACTGAAACAAATGGAATACCGGTGAAGCACAGTGAATATTTGCTGGAATTAACAGAATAATAACTTTTTTACTTTAAAAAATTAAAAATGTTTGCTTCGTAAAAAGTAGAGTAGAAAACCGGTTCCTTAAAGGTAAGAGGAGTTTTCAGTAACTTCTAACTTTTGTTCCCTTGAAGGCTTCCGCGGAGTACAGGAATTGAGGATACTTTTTATTTTCGGGCCTCCTTCCGCGTCCATACATTTTATATACTGTTTCCACACTCGATGGCGGCCGTTGTTATACTACCACCTTAAATCATTTCCTCTCTAATAATAATATCTTCCCGCTCCTTCATCTATATCCTATCCACGCACAGTACTTCATCATTTGTCATCCTTTCCGTCTGGATCACTTACATGCATTAAATATTACCATATATTAAATACCCAAATATTAAACTCGTCTAATCTTTTCTCATTCTCTCCCTTCAAGACCCGTGCTGTGCGACCATTAGAGAAGAATAGGGGAAAGAAGTAGATATGAAAAAAACACGTCTCAAAGTCTTATACTAACGCAGCCCTTATTTTCCCTGACATCGCCAAGGTATCTACCAAGTACCAGGGTGGTGATTTACCGAATTCAATCTATCACAAGGTAAAACTGAGTGCTGGAAAGGTCGTCTCGGAAACACATGGATACGCACTAGCACTAACGTTTCCCTACACACATGCCTGCCAACTAATGTTCTGCCCTTCTCGATCTCCAAGCCATAGATAGAGAGCCTTCTGAAGAAGGGTGGAAGTTTTAAAAACTTTTTCAAAACTTCCACCTTCCAAAATTTTTTAAAAAGTCTCTGCGACGAAAGAACGATTTTGGGCAGTACACCTCTCCATTATAACTAAACTGCATCTCCAGGGGAAAACTGTGAGAAAAACCGCGCCCTTCTACTACGAGAACAGCCTCGTTACTAATAGAGTCAAAAACGTCAGGTAACGCTGACCCACCTTGTACTTATTCGTGCGCTCTCGTGTGTGAAATTTATTTCTCTCACTACTGTGGTTACGTTAAGATAAAAAAAACCTATTGGATATGAATGTGGAAGGTAAGTATGTACTTTATCTTACAACATAATTTTATTCTTTTATTGCTTAAATTATAAGTTTATACATGGTAGTTATATGGGTATTTTTCCCTCAGAAGTATGGGATATCAATGTTTTTATTACATGCCGTGTCTTGTCCAAATATATTACTTTTACGGGCATGAAATTTTGACTAATGGCAATTCTTTAGCAAAATAGCATTATATGCTTTCATCCGCCATTTTGTTTTTTATTCACTCAAGCTTAAATTCCAATTAGTTTAACAATTGAAAAATAGCTGTTTTATTCATTACTCACAAAAGCCTCATAAACAATCAACAATACATAAATCTTCACCTCTTTACCACCGCACTCCTGCACGTGCACCATCTTTAACTCTAGATGAAAATGATAGCGACGAAACTAAAGAGGAATGCGAACATGGCAAAAAAGAGGACGATGACCAACAGTTCGAATAAAGATATATTGTAATAGTTTTCGTATCAAGTTTGTATAAAAGTGAATAAACATCTAATTGATTTCAAAAAAAATATTTTTCATTAAATCACATTGTGGAAAAAGATCATAAAATAATTTTGACCGGTTTTGGAGAGCAAATACTCTTATGAGTGTCGGTTTGCTTTCCAGAGAATATAAGGATACTTTACGTAACTCAGAACCGATACGTGAAATTTACAACTCATATGGCCTATTTTTTGGTGTTTTTATCCACTTTCCGCTGAAAGTTTAAAATTCAAATTATACATAATTCGGCTGTTTCATGGAAGCAAATCTTCATTTTGAAGAATATTCATTCGCATTTTCCAAAACATGAATTAATTAGTAACAAAAAGCATGAACATGTTAAAAAATCACTACAGACCACTCTTCTGCATTATATTATACAATACCTATTCTAATTTCTAATAACTCATTATGACGTTGCTATCATACTTCAAATGCCAGAGTTGAAACGTTCATTATTGTACTAATCTGAGAAAAAGAATATAGATCTTTGATAACAGCTCTAACGTAACAAATTAATTACCAGGGTAAGCCTTCTATTAAAGGTTCTTGGATAGCTTTTACCCTACATTCCCTTCATCGTAGACCCACTCGTACGTAATTATTCCAGCCTTCTCATTGAAGGTGTGCCCAAAACTAAGCATTACGTGAACTCTCCATAACTTCTGTCCCTTAGGCAATCCAAAATTCTTGTCTTTCATCCATCCCCGCCCTTCCCTAAATGTCCCTATCCATCGCAGTCCTTTTGTTTCTGATTCTCTTGAATCTGAATGCTACTGTATACTTTAACATGCTCTGATTTTTTTCCGGCAATATCCTACACATCTTACCAATGCTAGCCCATAGTATTTCATCCGCTTTACCTGCCTCTCTCTATAAAAGAGAATGCGCATAATGGAGAAGGAATTCACAAACGTAGTCGTCATTCAGTGAGCGGGTTTGAAATGTGAAGAGGAAAAACTCTTCATAAAATTTTCAAGTGGCTCAGTGCACATGAAACATTGAAACACGCCGCTCTCACCAATATCTTACAGCAGGTATTCACTCGTAACAACCTAAATATTTGTTTGCTCATTTCGTAATTTGACAGAAGAAATTCCCTTGCCACGCCACAAAAGATGGAAAATACTGGGAAAGAAACGCTTCAATAAACATTCATATGAGAGGGCATAATATAGCCCAGGTGTATTAAATACAAATAATCTTTAGAATAATTTAGGCATGGATTTTGAAGAGGGATCATGGAGCAAGGCCAGGGATGGAGTCCCGAAAGGAATGTTAAAAGTGAGAATATATTCGAATAAAGATGAGAAGAAAAGATAGGTTTATGACCTAATATGACGCGTGGGGTTTTATGGCTAGTGATTGGATCTCCATAAAACGAGAGTTACCGGAAACCAGAAATGTTATAATGATACAGGGGAGATGATAAAAAAAGAGGAATACAAGGAAATAAGTACGGCAGAAGACAATAAGTATTTAGCAGGGGTCATTCGAAAAACATAACAAAATGATTGGTTGACGTAGTAAGATGAGATTGGGAGTTGAAGAGGATGTTTGTGGGAAGATAGCAGTTTATGATCCTATACAGACTGGCGTGAATGAAAAATGGCTTAATGCAGAGAAATGAGATATATTCGGCAGCATTTAAAAGAATTGTCGTTGGTGGTGTGAAATGGTGGCAGATACATGAAAACATTTCATGATTAATTATGATAACTGAGGCAATAATGTACTTTTATTCTAAGTACATCCACCGGGGAAAAAAGGACTTGAATAGAGTTACAAGCAATTACCGCGTCATGACTTTATCAGCGACCGTGACAGCTATGTCTCTTTCTAGTAAAACGGGACATTAACTAGCCGTAAAAACTTTAGCGGCGTTACCCGCTGAAATTGCACAATAGCAAATATTCCGCAGAGAAAAAAATCATGATTTCCGGCCAGTTGCTCTACCAGTTGAGCTACCAAGGCGTCCTCTTTCTCTGTGGAAATTATAGAGCCTTAAAGGAACAAGATGGAAACGGACTGCTAGACATATCAATATCACAAAGCAGCCGAAGTCGTGCGCAAGGCTACACCGACCACGAGGTTAAGGCCGACGTTGATACACTAAGTTGCTTACTTGTAACGAAATTCAAAGGTCAAGTACTAGCCGTAAAAACTTAAGCGGCGTTACCGCTATCAGGGGGTCCGGTTTCAGTCCCGGTCAAGGCAAATGATTTTTTTCTCTGTGGAATATTTGCTATTGGGACATTAAGGCCTCATAGTTGCCTATACACGAAGTCTCAAGGCCCAGGGTGAGGCAGTGCTCCTCTCATTTTTATCAACGCTACCTAAAGGTCCAAATACCTTCACAATTCATAATAAATCATGTAAAAATAAAAAACACGGCAGAGGAAGGAAAATGGACCCGGTGGATCGCTTTTCCGAAACACGCGTAGGGTCCCTTTGCAGAGCGAGTCCATCACGAGTCATTAAAGTGCGAAGAGGACTGCCTCCTCGGATGGACCTACTTACAGGAGCACTTCGGGGAAGGATATCCAACCGGGGTGAGAGAGAAGTGTGGGAATTTCCAGGGACCCCTGGCACCTAAACGCAAAAGACTGCCAAGTGGGAGTAGAGAGTCAACAAGGTCTCGCAAAATTCAAATGCTCACCAAGCAGAGAAGACATGGATGTAGCAACGAAGACGAAGAAAGCGAGAGGAGGATGAAGAAAATGCAATAAACAAACTTATCTACCGTAATATTTTGATCCCCTGGCGATGAAAGTATGGTTGTAATTCATAGGCGGGGAAAAATGCGATGTCACTGTTGACTTATTATCCGCTTCCCGCTTTTCGTTTCTCTAGAGTGTTCCATTGACAAAGAGAACAAAACAAAAACTATTTAATGAAGACGAAAAACAGAAATAATATCTCCGAAAAAAATATAAGCCTAAATTGAAGCAAATCGAGGAAAAACACTGAATTAAGAGTCACACATATATCAATAGCTAAGATATATAAAAATTTCCCAGCAAAAAAAAGGAAATTGCATCACAATTTAATTTCATTTTTTTTATTATTATGAATCATTAAGTATGAAACAATGCCGTTTATGGAACGTAAAAAGTAGTGAAAAAAAATATTTTGCCCATCCATTCGCATTTTAAGATTGCATACATGTCTTTCTTTTACAGAAAAGGAACAAATAATTATTAAAAACAACCATATAATTCAAAATTTCATAACAATTTTTCGCTTTTTCGCTTCGTGACGGTTCTACTATTTAGGCTTTATTGTAGAGGGACCCTGATATTCTAAGCTAGAGAGAATTTTTTGTAGTCGTCCGGTGTAAACCTTGGGTAAAAACAACAGAAACAAAAAATGAAAGCATAAAAAAATCACAGCCCTGAACACCAAAGCAAATTACGACGACTATACCATTGATTTTCCTTTATTTGAGGACAAAATGAACCAGAAAAACACATGGGAAAGCGAATCACAAACAAAAAGTAAAATTTAATTTCCCAGTGTAATAGGTCCTAAGATATAATGAGCAATGAATGCATAAAATGGCAAATACATGCATCAAAAATGTAGATTTAACGATTGTTATGGTATGGCGCCAAAAATGTCACATAGGACATAAAATCAAAATAGATATTATAGAAAAAAGAGAAATAGTGCTTTACATTTCTAGTGAATCTCTAAGCTCTAGATCATTAATGAAAATAATATGCCGTCTAACAAAGGTAAATTTTAAAAGCCCATATAATTAATTCCTTACTCGCGAAGTATATAGGTCAATAGGTAAATAGGTAAAAAAGATTGAAACGCACCTAACCATCAAGTCATCCGACAATGGCTAGCTGCAATTTTCTGGAAAGCTGTAGTCAAATAAGCAAACTCACGCCAATTCGGAGCACTGATAAAATTATTCCTTAAATTAAGAACGAAAAATCCAAAAAGCATTTTTTTTAAGAGCAATCTACATGTTGGTGTGGAAGTCACACCTTAAAAAAACTGGGAAAATCATTGTTTCTCTTTCAATGAAAGTCCTGTTATGAGTAGGCCAATTAAGCTTCTTAGCTATAAATTTAAGTTTTTTAAACGCATTTGGAAATGCCATATGAAAATAAAATTTAAGATAACACACTTCCGTATTTTGCACATTTTAGTTCGCAGTAGTATTATTAAAAACAGACTCTAATCAACAAGTGTAAAGTACAAAGAGGAAAATAGAGCAAATAGAAATATTGAAGGAGACTAAACAACAGCTGGAATTTCAGAAAGCGGTGGAAAACAACATAGGAAATGGCCTGAATGAGGAATCAGTGGAAAAGCGTTAGGTTGGTAAGCAGCAAAAAAGAAGACGCCAAAACCAATGTCAAAGTAGGAAAACAAAAACTTGATGAGGTGAAAGAGTTCTGTTACCTAGGAAGCTGAATAACCAACGATGGACAAAGCAAGAAAGAAATAGTAAGTAGTATAGGCAAAGAGGGCATTCTACCAAAAGATTCTACTTACAGCTGGAAATGAAAGCGTAGAAGTAAGGAAACAGTTTATCAGAACATACATCTGGAGCAGGTTTCTTTACGGCAGTGAGGCATGGACGATGAGAGCAGCGGAGAAGAAAAGGGTAGAAGCATTCGAAATGTGGTGCTACAGAAGAATGATGAAGATTAAATGGATCGACAGAGTAAGTAACGTGGACGTTCTAAGAAGAGTGGGAGAAAAGAGAAGTCTACTGACAACTCTAAAAAGAAGAAGGGACAACTTAATCGGCCATATCCTGAGACACGATGGCCTGATGAAGACAATCGTCGAGGGAAAAGTGAACGTGAATATTGGAAAAGGCAGGCCTCGTATGAGATACATGGAACAGGTAGTGAGGGATGTAAAAGAGAAGAATTACGTCACAATAAAAAGGTTGGCCGATAAAAGAATTCAGTGGAAAGCTGCGTCAAACCAAAACTAGAATTGTTGACCAATGATGATGGACGTTAAATTAGGCTTTGTATGTTGGATGATTTCTCAACTTCACTAACTTTTCAGCCACTTCCTCCAAAATACATAAACAATAGAAAAAAGAGAGAACTGGGTGGTCTGACTGGGGATTATTCGTTTTCACTGAGCCTTTGAAGCCGTTATAACATGGATACTATGGTTTAATGTGACGCGAAAGGAAATTACGTCAATAGAAAACGATAAAGAGTTTGAAAATGTACATGCAGACAGTAATTAATAATTTCATTTAAAAAATAATATTTTTCAAAACTAACATGAAGATGACAATTTAGGTCATTAGAGCCTTTGAAAATGCCCCGATTACTTACATCTGAATTTCCACAAACTGAATTTCCACACATCCATTTATTCTTCAGCTTCGCGTGCTTCCCGCACTTTTTCATCCCTTATTGGAAGGCCCTTTCCGAGTGCTGATCCTGACGCACTTAAGCTGAGGGCATCCCATGCCTCTATCTGCTTCCTTATCTCTCCCCTCCCATCTCTGAGCATCGCTCCCGATCTCAAGAAAGCCAAGATCCCCCCATCCTTAGGCGTCCACCCACGACCCGCCTGGCCTAGCGCCCATAATTGGCCGAGGCTCCTTTCACAACCATTTTAAAATTAGATCGCCCACGAAGCAGCTACGATATCGTCTCGAGAAAGCTTGAGGACAACAATAGGGCGGAAGATGACGTGGTGACTTTCTGGGACACGACATTGGAACTGTTTTCGGTCTGAAGATGCGATGCAAATTGCTTGGGCAAGACAATCGCAAAAGATCATTTGCTGGTGTTTTGGCTTGAGAGTTGGGAGCAAATGGTAGAAGGGTCAATCACATCTTCCTCTCTTTCACAGCTATTGAAGATCACGATTAAAACATTACATCGAGGTACACATTAATATTCAAAATATCTATTCTATAGTCAGGTTTACCTAGTAGATACTATTATAATTAGCACCAAGAGAAAACAGCAAATTCTTAATGTCTGAAAAAATGTAAATACGAGGTGCTTCATTGCAACCAAATTCAGCTTTAAATAACCTTAATACCTAAGCGCCTAAATTTTGCAAAGCTTTACTGTAGTTTCAATTTATTTGGATTTTCTATGAAAATATTCGGACACGCATTTTTTTAGTGTCAGTAACCATTACTGCTGCTGTCAATCAAATACTGCTAAGAATCATTCAAGTATGAAACTTCGTACGCATATATTTCCGAAGTACCGGGATTTTAATAGCGGATAAACCGAGTCACCTTGCACCTCTCTAGCAGGTTCCTAGTCCATCTATGGAAAAATTCATCTGAAACATTTTTCGCCTGCCCTATACCTTTTCCAGACCCTACCAATTAGCAAATCCGTTTCTGACGTCTGAAACTGTTATCCTTTTTTTCTTTCTGCCCTTTGGCCCAACATTTGAAAGAAGCCTCCATAATCCTGGCTTATCTTTCTGCCAATTCAATTCATAGCTTTTATTTGCATAACCCCAACGTCCTTGTCTACCGTCGGAAGAGGAAAAATTCGCCATCTCTGGCCACCAAATGGCGATGCATCAGCAAAATATACATTAAAAATTGGATTCGTGACTAAAAATTCCATAGTGGATATTTTTAAGCCTTATTCCATTAATTCCACTTAAATGGTAATAAATCTTTAAAACCATTACATTAGCCCACTTATAATAAATAAAGTATGGTTCTGAGGGTAATTTCGTAAGATAAAACAAGGAAACCAAATTGATAACTACGCCAATTGTATATTCCCCATAAACAACGAGTTGAAAATCAAAGGCTGCAAAAGTAATTCCTCTCTAAACCCAAAGATGCATGAATTTTAACTTAAAGAATTAATTTTTGAGGTTCAACACAGGCATTAATATGTACAACAATACGACCGTACAATCTAGCGACTAATCTTGTACATGCATTTAGTAAAAATCACTCATCCAATTTCCAGACACATCCCAAAAATTGAAATACATAAAAAAAAAAAACCAATCGATTCTTATTTCCTGATTTACTGGTTAAAAGCCTATAAGGCAAATGCCTGTCCCTGTGGTTTGGAAGAGGCTCCCAGGAGAATTTCAAGGGCGAAAAATATTTCAAGGACAGAGGATTGCAGAAGTTTCAGCACAAACTCACTCCGATGTGGGCCGTCTGGGAGATTGCCAAATATTCAAAGAATAAGAAATAAAGACTCATGGCAGACGAACGTTCTTTCTACCTGAAGACTGAAAAATAAATTCAAGATGATGTAATATTATACGGCCATCTTCACGTGAAAATCAAATGCTATCAAAGATCATCATCAACCTGGGTTGGCATTCCTCGGATTGGATTGGTCTCCACTCGGTTCTTTTTTCTGCTAACCTAATCATATTTACTTAATTCTTCTCCTTCATATCCTTCACTACTAACTCCAAATATCTCATACTGTCTTAAATGTCCATTCTCCCCATTCACTTTTCCCTCGACGATTGTCTTTATCACTCCATCATGTCTCAATATATGGCTGATTAAGTAGTCTCATCCTGTTTTAAAATTTTTCTGTATGCTTGCTTTCCTCACTCTATTAGAAATCAAATGTACCCATTCATATTTATGCAGGAACAACAATTGGTTGTAAATCGTCGACTAAAGATGTCTGACGCAAAATATTTATACACTGGAAGGTCATATTTTTAGAGGTAAAAAGAACAATTGGAGTTTGTTGACACAGTTTTGATCCATAATGCGAGAACTAGCACATCTGAGATTTTGGAAGAACATATGACGATTACATTAACCTCTAATGTTGCTATAAATCGTTTTTACATTAGTAAACAGAAGTTTGCAGGAAAAGCAAGACTTTTGGAGAGGGTCATTTTGGGACCACTAGGATGAGAAGAGCCGGTGATGCCACTGCAGAACTGTGGGGATTATAGGAATATCGAATGAATATCGGATATTTTCGTATGTATAATTTATTTTGAAAGGGCTATTGATAGAATTAACTCCATAAAAACCTTTTGAAGGCAGTGAGGAACGCAGGAATGGACTGGAGAAAGGTGACAGGTTTTACGATTCAGAAAACTTAGGTAAGGATAGCTACCGGAAAATACTTGCGGTGCGGCGGAGAGTTTCAGTACTGTTATCCAGTGGCTTCCAACGAAATATACAGAATGCAATCCAGTATGCTATGGCACAATATAGCAGGAGATATGGAGGGAGGTGTGAAAATGTAATGATGTTTGAATGTTTCTGCAATACCCAAGCTTCAGCAAGCCAGTCAGACATAGAATTACTACCGGGGAGAAACAATTTAAAATTCGGATAGCTATTAATCACAAAAACTCGGGTAGTATAGAAATACCAAAAAACTAAATTAACGAATGTTTTTTTTTTTCAAAGAAAATCTGCACAGAACTAAAATGGTAGAACAAGCAGAACAATAGGAATGTTATCTGCCATAGTTTGGTCGGTTACGCGTCGGACTGACAAAATTAGGTGGCGTATTCTAACTAGTCAAGTTACTTCAGCTAATGGGAAATGCATAGCAGAAGAGAACTTTTGACAGGAAAACTGACCACAGATGTAAATAATCCTTTCGTGAAGAGTTCGATATGGACGGTATGGATCCAAGGCAAGGACAACAGGCAAGATAAAGATACAATGAATTGAACCACATAGAGAATGATGGACGAATAGTAGGTCAATGTTGATGGCAAATAGTAGATCAAAATAGAATGGTGGGAGGAGAGAGAAAATTGCATTTAGGCAACAAAGAGGCAGGATAGGAGGAAGTTGTGGATCCAGTCGTTAGAGAAAACGGGATACCTATGGTCCTCAAAGAAATTTGGAGAAAAAATTTAATGGAGTAATAGGCAAGAAAGCCATGAAGAAAAGAAAGAGCGCTTTAAATTGGATGAAGAGAGGTAGAAAATAATAAAATCTTAAAAATAAAATTCAGAAGTAAGGAAGTCGTCCAAAAAATGAGAAGCAGGAAACGTATGCTAATTATAACCTGTCGAGATTTCATCATCATCATCGGTCAACAATCCTAGGATTGGTTTAACGCAGCCCTCCACTCGATTCATGTCGAGATTTATTAGTTAAAAATTAAAGCATAGAATACTTCTAGAGCTTGAAATACCTCTAATTTTTTAAAAATGCGGAAAAGAAAACACTTTTACAAAAAGAATAAACACACTCTTAAGAATAGATAATGTACCTTAAAGATAGTAAATTACTTCGTTTCTGAGACAATCACGAGTTATAATTAGCACATTTCTATTATATTTTCACGACACCAAGGTCTAATTCGGTCGTACATTACTGACTACATTTTAAGTGGAAATAAAATGTGACACATTTAGTCAAATTAAAGTTAAATAATTAGAAAAGACAAGAGAGCTACATAAGATAAATTAGAAAAATTAATAAAAAGCAATATTCTCCTATATTTTGCAGCTTTACATGGAAGATTAAAGTTCCATCAGCCCATTTGGGATTTTTTTTCCTGAAATCCTTTCGTAAAACAGCCAGTTCAGCAAAACCTACAACCTTTACAGTCCTTACCCCTTAAATTCTATGCCTACATTAAAGTGCATAAGGTAAGGAAAAGATGTCGGGTAGTCAAGAGTTTTACATTTACAACAAAATGATGCTACTGAACTGTCTACCATACAGTGATTACCTGTGATAATAATACCCCTTTCTTGAAAAACACAGGAATAAAGTGCGCGGTGGTTCGCGATTGTGAAGAGGTCTTGGGAAAAGTAAATCAGAGGACGTTAGAAATTTGCCATCAGGCGAACGTGTGTGTATTTACTGGATGCGAGCCAAAACCTTGACTGCGCAAAAGACCCGAGCTCTAAATCGTCTCCGTGATGCGCTTATAACTCCATAAACTTTTACTAGCAATTGGGAAGGCGAGTGTTTTCTCAGCTTGGCGAAGCTCATTTACTCCTTCGAAATTAACATTCTCAATATCACACACATTTAACCATTTTCCGCATCTGCTGCTTTACAGGGGGCATTCCCACCGTTCAACTACCATAAAACCAGCGTGGCTTGAATGCAAACTCCTTCAAACATCGTATTTTTTCCAGTTTTTCATGCTCGTCCAGGATTAACATAAGTAGTAATCAAAATAATATTTTTGACGCCCGTTAAACCAATTATCCATTAAAAGAGCAAAAGTAGCATCAAATATATTTTTTTACGATATACTTTCAGCATACTTTTTTCTCTTCAATCCACCAAAAGGACCGTTCTCTTCCTCTCATCCCTAGTATTTTCCACTCTAAAGACCTTGTCATGAATTTGAATCACAACTCCGGTGTGGAACTTGCTTGCCCCATGATTAGGATCCGCAAAGTACGTTAAACTATGTGTGTTCTCTTGCCTAAAACACTTAGAACGCCTTAAAGTAGCATTCTAGGACTACTATGATATTCAGAATCCCACTGTTTCTCATTATACGCTCCATCATCCCAGTATTGCTCAAACTAATTTTTCTGTCCTCCCGCTCTTTCTTCTTCCGCCATTTTTAGAACAATCTTTCTCGCTTCTCAATCAGGTCACAGCACTTCCTTCAACACGGAAACATATATTAAGCCCCTTCGGTTATGGATCACCAGGAAAATATCTTTACATGTTTAACAAAATTCCAATGACTTCATCATTAACAATTGAAGAAGCCCATCGCGGAAGCAACAGGAAACGTCTCTCCGTTGAATACGACTACATATAAGGTCATTTTCGGCTATTTCGACGTTCGTCCCTTACGACTCCACTGCACTGAAAACGATCAAACGAACTTGAATACTATCGTGGGAACGAATAGGGCCCATTTATGAGCTACTAAAGCACGCTGGAATGAAATAAGTGTTTATTATATTTTACAGCTAAGTTGTGAAGCGTAGATATGCAGGAAATTGTCCATTGTTGGCGAGTGCCTTAAAAGGTGTGAGCACAATAATAAAGGAGGATGAACTCCCAATAAAGGGGAAGACAAATGGTTTTGAACAGGGAATGGGAGTTCACCCGGGAAAAGAGAAAGAACGACAAAAAATGATACTCAAATGAGAATGCAACGGCTAAAAGAGGGAAAAATATAAGAGGTTTTGAACAAGGAGTGAGAAATGCTGAATAACTGAAGATGAGAAGAAATAATAAGAATGGGGGCGTGGTAAAAGTTATGTGAGTGCCCGCGACGCTATGTGAATGCCCACCAGGATTTGCGTCTCAGAACCGTCTAGCCACAACAGCCCACAAGTCGTCCAACTACACCTGAATGATGAGAGTTTGCGGAAGCAGATAAGATAAAACAAGCTCAAGGGGATAATTTAAATATGGAAACTTTATAACGAAAGTGCGAGCTGTAATTCGATAACGAAAGAGAGTTAACCATTTGCGGCTATTCACACTGAAAATATTACGAAAACACGGAGAAAATATCAGACTCAGCGCAAAACATTTT
This sequence comes from Platycnemis pennipes, assembly GCA_933228895.1. Lineage (NCBI taxonomy): Eukaryota > Metazoa > Arthropoda > Insecta > Odonata > Platycnemididae > Platycnemis > Platycnemis pennipes. Next base: position 115,738,387 of record OW121854.1, on the reverse strand, counting down.
TCTTTTCCATATTAAAATTTTTTGATTAAGCAACAGACTTCATGCTAAGGACTTATTCTGAAAGATTTCTTACTTCTTAGACTATTTCCGTAGTAAATTAATAACTTATTTGCAAGTTAGCTGAGCAAGTTACCTGCAAACGCTTACCAACCTCAAGCGTTGCCTCAACTAGGAAAAACAAGATTGACTTAATACTTTTCAGTTTTTCTCAGAATCTTGTTGAAAGCATTACAACTATTACCACAATTTTAAATGTAACGCTATTCAGATTATGGCTATTAAATATAAGTTTCCAGGTAAAATGTCTTTTCTCAAGGGCATTCAGGTTGAATTTCAAGGAGAATGCGAACGATAGCTGAAGTCACTAAGCCCTTTTCTACAATCGGATGGTTGTTTGCAGATTACGGGACTTAAGGGAAATTAATAAAGGTCAAGGGGAGATGTAACCGCACGTCGGCAATACCCTACTTTGAACGAAAGACACCATGAGGTCCATGGTTTAACTTCACATCCCAAGGACGGAGCACTAAACCTGAAAATCTCTCCAATCCGTACCGAAATAGCGATCGGGTATTCATTACAAAACCTGACACTTCCCACATTCGAACCCGGGCCCCAGTGATAGGATGCCAAAACTATCTTCCGCACACTAGTGTGATCGCAACGAGAGTTTCCCCGCATTCTTTTTAAAATCCAACTGAACAGAACAGATTTAAATAGTGCCGCAGGTCTAAAACTAAAATGTCAATTACCGCCCACTCACTCAGTGATATATGAACACGATTACACTCAATTTTCAGGACAGTATCAATCTTGCGCAACAGCAGTTGATGAGTAGATTGAAAAGAAAAGTGTGATGAACATCTCCCCTCGTCTTCCAGGCATTCAGTTTTCTTGATTCCTCCATCTCTTAATTAGCGCCTACGCCCGAAAGAGATCCAATCGCGCGAAATGAAGTCAGTAACCAGAAGGTGCTATTAACGTCAGCTACCCTTGCCCACGCGTTGTCTTCATCGCACGAGCACTGGAGGCCATTAATCTCTCCGGCTATGATTTGTTGCTAATGAGCCGCTTGGGAGGATTTTTATCGGGAACCGCTGCTTCAGAGGTAGCACGAAGGGTCAAGTATTTTTCAACAACGACGGGAGATCTTCCTCGGGAAAGCATCTCATTCCGATCGGCCGGATTTCCATTTTTTATTGTCGCTGCGTGGAGCGATCTTTAAGTGACTCGAGGCAGAAGGACATTGCAGACTCCCGCTAATGGCTTCGCTACGATGATCGCACAGGAGTGGAGGTGGAGAAGAAAACAGAAGACAGGATGCCGGACGAGTGAGTGAGAAAACGAAATTGAGAGATGTGGAGAAGAAGAGAGACGCGTGGAATAGAACCTCTTTCCAATCCGATTTCTTCTCACGAGATTTCTTTCCCTGACATGAGACGCGACTAATTTATCAGCCTTTAGATCCCTCAGACACCAGCCACCTGGGCTACGTGAGGAATACCGAACCTTAGCTTGAGACCCGATTGGCCACTTCGGCTCATTCCTGTTCATCCCCGCCTGTTCATTTGCGATTATCCCCGCTCAGTTTTTCCGCTACGTAGTGATTGATGGATGTGTAGGAACTCTCCTCCCATCGACCGCGAATCACCACATGGCGTTAAATTGCAACTCTTCACGTCCGGACATCACTCTTTGGGACCGATCGGAGCACATTTAGTAGGTAATATTTCATTCCACCGGAGTCAGGACGCGGAAATTATGTTATGACGCGCGTCAGTTTTGCATTCGTCGTCAATCAAGAAAACGGCTTGAAGCTGAAGCGTTGACCGCAATGAATATGAAAAGAACAAAAAAGAATTTTACACTCGCTAATGCTATCAACTGGCGCGGAATTTAATGAGAATAGTTACGATGAAGGGGTTTGTGGCACCGGAGAGAAAGGTTGCACTAGCCAAAAAGTGGAGGACGTAAATGAGAAAGCACGGAGAGAAATGATATTATAACGAAGAGATCAGTGGACGGAAGTGTTCTGAACTCCAGACCAATATTTTTACTAATCAGTCCGATGTCCACTGACCGTCCTGAACTGGCATAGTTGATGGAAATTATCACGTGTAACTTAAGCTGGTTGATAATTCGCTCTATCGTCCAAGTAAGGTGGAAGATATTCCCGCAGTAGAATGCAGAATGACAATCAAAACATGGTTGTGCCCGCACTAAAAATATTATAAGTTAAAACTCAAGGAAAAAAACTCATTCCATTGAAATTTTAAAACTAGATTTAAAATTGCGTGACAATCTAATCCCGATTAATGAAAATACTCGAACATTTATGAGATGCATAACAAGAACACAATCACTCCTTCGCTCAACGGTGCACTGTACAACCATAGGTAATTAGTGGGCTTACAAAATGTAATAAAACGTTCACCACTAGATGATTAGTACATCATAGCGTTTGCGAGAAAAAATTATTTGACCCTCAAAGCTAATTAACTCAAATATTTTAAAATTGTTCAGTAGGATGTGCACACAAGACACGCATAAGTAATTCTCTTGCATTTCACCAATCCCGTGAAAAACAAGACAATTGGAAAAATAAATTTTTCCTCATATTTGTGCATCCAACAACAATGAACAATCTCACGCTCTCCCCCGTAGTTCATGGACAGAAGACAACGCTCTGGCAGCAGAGGCACTGTGGATTTTTTTAAAAGAGATCCTCAAGACTATATCTCCTTATTTTAACGCAGCTAAGAACGTAGGCATGACATTCGTGCTTTCACACAAACTTGGCTCTTCTCCTCCTCGCTCGTTAAGCCACTGGGATTAAACCTGATTCCTCGGTACCTTTCAACACGGATGGGGGTGAAAATCGCTGGAGCAACCCTTCGACTTGCCCATTTAGATATTTCCATTAGTGGTGATTACTGTTTCCCAAACCAAAGTTTTTGCTCGTTTCACAGCCAGAGTTCCAATTTCTTACAACGACTTCGATCCGAGACTATCTCCTCTGATGAGATGAGTCCAGGTAGGAGCTCTTTCGCCGAAAATCCTCATCATCGCCCAAGGGATGTTTTTCTCCATTTTTTTCTCTTACACCCCACGATGACCCAATCCATTCATGAGGGTTCTAACAGCCTCATTGCTTCAAATCATATATATCATACTGGCTCGATGGTCGTTCCATCGAGATCACTATCTCTAAGAGCAATACATTTTCCAGGTAAATTTTTAGCACATAAAATCCTTCTAGATAAAATCCATCAAACTTTGTTTGGACTACAAGGAGCGATTTTGAAGCCCAAGCACTGTTATTTGTCGCTAAATTTCTATCTGTGTATTACAGCTGAAATAAGACTGCTAAAATTAACTACCTTTATAATCAAAACTACTATCCCTAAAGTAGATTGATAGCATCTAGACCGCGATCGAAGTCACACGGCAGGGAAAACGAGTAAGAGAACGGAATAGATAAGGCATAGGGATCGAATGATGAGAAAAGAAGGAATATACTGAACAGAGAAATTGCGTAGCAATGTAGCACTTTTGTAAAAGCTATGCAAAGAAGAATATGGACGCTATCTGAAATTTTAATTCGTAGGATACTCACATAATCATCAACAACCACATACAAAACTACTATAAGGTTTTTTGCAGCAAAGTGAATCTCAGGTGGCATGGTACCCGTAAATTATAGTAATCAATGAGAGAAATTGACATTCAAGTAAACACAAGTCACAAAGTGTCTCCGAGCGTAAGGATGGCCTAGCTGCTGAGAGTAGAGCCCACCGAATGCGAAACTCATGCAGTGTGAAATACATATAACAGGGCAGGGAAGTAATCAGTGAATTTCTCTGTATCATATGCAGTTCCCAAGAAAGATCTAGCATGTAGAATTAAACCCAGATAGGGTCTGGCTGGAAATGCCGAAAGGCCTCTCGGGATTCAAATCAGGAGCTTAAGGCCAGCACGCCACGCTCCACTCACTGGGCTACCTCACTCAACACCCACGTGGCAAGGTAGATTATTTATTTCTCAGCACAAAAAAAAATTCCAATAGAAAAAGTCCAAACATGGCTCTCGGATGCAATGGCATGGAAAAGTAACGGAGTAGTTAAGATAGGGTCTGGCTGGAAATGCCGGAAGGCCTCTCGGGATTCAAACCAGGAGCTTAAGGCCAGCACGCCACGCTCCACTCACTGGGCTACCTCACTCAACACCCACGTGGCAAGGTAGATTATTTATTTCTCAGCACAAACAAAATTGCCAATAGAAAAAGTCCAAACATGACTCACGGATGCAATGGCATGGAAAAGTAATGGAGTAGTTAAGAAACCAAGTGCCATCACTAAACAAAATTTCACAAAATTATGTGAAAAAAGTTACCTTAGCGAATAACGAAATAGTTTTAAAGTTCTCGAAAAATGGAAACGATAAGAAAACTAAAAATGAAGCCACATAACTGAATGGAAAGGAAAATATAAAACATACCAAACAAAGGCAGCTATGGTACTGCAAAATTAGCGGCATGACCGAAAAGCAGGGTTTGAACGCGAGTAATTTAGGGGATTTTATATCGAATGGATCACCAATCAGGGAAAGAATAGGATAATCTGTTTGAATTTAAGGAACACATAATTAAAATCAAACGAAGCAGATTTTGACGTGACAATAAAGATATCTTACATAAGAAATAACAAGCAGGTATACCATTTGCATAATTAAATTTCACAATTTCCAATGTAACGAAAGATTATAAAGACTGTTGGAATTCTGCACAAAACATAAGTTAGTGGTTGCCAGCACTTAAAAACACTAAAAAACATTAGCTAGTGGTTGAGTTTAAAAATCACAACCGAAGAAGATATACGTGGAAAATGCCCGGGGACCGAAATGATTCCAAATAGTCTTTATTTTAGTGAAGCAGAGATTTAGGAAACAGGTGAAGGACCTGAAAAGCTACCATCGACAGTGTCAATAATTTAGTGATGATGAAATGCCATCTAAAGTTCAAAATTTTGAAGAAAACAGTGAAGAACACATGGCAGTGATTCCAAATAAATCGGTGATTGTCATCGACCATGCTCCATATAACACAATGCTGGATCCTAAAATAAAAAAAATCCTACAATGGCCGGGTGAAAAGCTAAGAGAATAGCGTGGTTATTTGAGAGAAAGATCCTGATTCCTGAAGATATCAGTAGCTTCGAATCTCTGACCAAAGCCACGCTCATGCAACATTCTAAACCCCACTTTAAAACACCAAAAAAAATTATCCAAATCACGGATGAGTTGCGTACCTTATATACCAAATACCTTCTAAAAATCCCTCTCCACTCCCTATATATAGGATAATTACACGGTTACCAGCGCCGGAAGGAACCTTGAAGCCGCCTCGCCAATCTAAAACTTTTTTAAGCTGCCCGCGGTATTGGCCATAATTTGGGAAGCCATTATTCGATGCTTAAAATACGTTTTCTTGCCAAGCGTACTTCATCGCGTGATGTTGACCGCACCATGTTTCGTCTGTGTAGAAGATTTTATACCCATTCCTCAGTCGTATTCTTCTGAGAAATGCTTGACGAGATGCAGCAATAGATTTTGACTCCATCAGATGGGCTTCTTATTCAATTTCTTATACCGGAATATAATATTTTTGACAAATTCGCGTAGCTTGGAAATTGAAATTTTTGGGAAGTCCTGTAAATAGTCCTCCAATTTGGCTTTACGTTTTTCAATGCTTGGAAATAATTTTCTGACAAAAAAGCCATGAATCGTTCTCCAAGTTACTCGTTTTGTAAACTGGTCAATGCGAACCAATGGGCGCCCTGCCTCTTCTTTGGTCCTGGGTTTACCTCACTGTTCTCGCTGTTCTCCGAAGATACTTTTTACACCGAGCGAAGTGACACGCCAAGACAATCGGCAACTCGCTGGTAAACCAAATAGCACTTATCACCAATTTTCTCTTTTTATAGCTTGAAAAACAAATAGCTCTTAACAATTCCAATTTTGTACTCAGAAAACGGAGGTCTCGGAGGCATCTTGAGCGAAGTATACTCCACAATAATCAGAAAGAAACTATAGCACACAGTAGGCTGACGGCAGTGGTAAACCAGTGATTTCATGAGTGGTGAATAATACTCCTTAGACTCAGGATAAGGGTATCATACAAAATTGATGCAAAAGTTGGTAGGATGCGCTTATATTATCGTTGATATCCGCTGACAAGCGAAGCCTGGCGCTGGCGGCCACGAGAGGATAAACGCGGCAACACTGCACGGCTTAAACAATGCCAGTCGCTGGCCGAGGGAGCTCGCTTTCGCCAATATAAATACCAATCGATATAAATTAAACGCAAGTGTTGAAATATTAGACAATTTAAAAAAAATCCTACCTGTTACTCACCCTCCATTCCCCATCAGGCTATCCATTAATAAAAACTTACCAGCCACGGCCAGAAAGAGCGCACAACTCGAGATGGTGCAATAGGATTACTGCCTTCGATTTGCGATTTTCGAATATTAGACAATTAGATATCGAATACGTTTAGGACATGCGGATTATAACGCCACCAAGAACGAAATTCTACGACACCCCAGTTTTGAAATGCTAACTTTTTATTAAATTGATAACACATCTTTTTATTTTTTAATACTACATTGGAATCTTACAGGGTGCATGAAAAATATGTATACCTAAAATTATTTAAACAACTTGTTATTGATTTACGGATCATCAAAGTCGGCGCTTTGCTCGAGCACCGTCAAAAACCGGCACTTTTTACGCTACACCGTTGTAAAAAATATGAAAATACTTTTAAAAATTTAACTTTGGCATTCAATAACGCAGAATGAAATAAGAAAAGCTACGGTGTGATTAGTTTTTCCGTAAGCCTAGCTGTTAATTTTTTATTTGTATTCAAACTCGAGTGCACATAATTTCTGCCCCGACAGTAATTCTGTGCGATGGTAAATCAAGATTTGACAGGTTATCTACAGTTGACAGAGTTCTAGTTTCCTGCAGATATCTGAAAATATCGAACAGATTCTTTGATTTTTATATTTTTAAAAAATAGAACAGAAAAACAAAATCAGATGTTTCCATCTAGCAATGGTATCCGGCCATAGAAGCTCTTTCTCCACAGGAAAATGTACTCATCTCGGCAAAGGCTGAAAAGAAATCTGATGCATCTGTGGCACCATTCAACTAGCTCCCGGTCTGGCTTCGACGTCTTGGTGTGGCACCATTCAACTAGCTCCCGGTCTGGCTTCGACGTCTTCGAAACTTCGAGAGAATTCGGGTGAGGTGTGGAACCCTCGACGGAGGGTATAAAAGCTTTCTCCCGCTACACCCGAAGGGAGAGACCGGAACGAGTCACCGTGGAATGTATCGCGAGAGAAATAAAGGAAATACGCACGGACCGCTTGTATAATTCTTAACGCCTATTCCCACACATCAGTTATTTAGCCGTTGAGCATTTTAGTTGTGAGTTCATTCAATAAGTCCCCGAGGACTAGAGATCAGTAGAAAAACTGGAGAGAAATAAAAGTATTGACTGTAATGTACTGGTGTTAATTGGTAAAACTCTTTTTTCTAGGCTTATACAATATTGCGTTAGTTTTATTTTATATGGCATTTATTACCCGGGCCAGATCAGGTTATTACTCATAATAATGCCAAAGCTGCGAACAGAATTGGAGAAGGGAATAACTATTCATCAAGTTTAATCAGAGATATTGCATAAAATTTACCTTTATTATGCAGTCTAGCGCCACTAATAGCGATTTATTTAGTTTTTGCCACATTAAATACAAAAAAATGTTTCCTTTGTTCAGCCCGAGATTGAATTGACTTCATTCTGGGTCTTTAAATGGCTTCGATAAGGCCTTTCAATCAACAACGGTAACTGATTTATAGGGATAGGAGATATATCAAGGGTGCGAGAAAGAGAACGGTCACACCAGAAACAAATGCGTATCGCTAAAGGTATGAATGTCAAAATATGCACGGTACTAGGGTAATAATTTTACACCCACGCCAAACACTACGATGTAAGGTTTGGAAAATTAGAGTGCAATACATTTTTTGACCACCAACACCCTACGAAATGATAACTCACTTCCTCCTACAAGGTCCTTCACCCTTAGAGATGTAGAGTACCTACGTGGTAAACGCCGAGTGAGCTTTTTATCTTGCCTCTCAACAGTCGAGTGAGTCAACTTGTACAGTGCCAGTCATCTCCATCAACAATCATCTATACTAAGACTATACGTGACGCAGCATCCCGTTTATTGCTCTTCATTATCACATTACCACTCCCTTATGAATAATTCATGTCTCATATGTATATCAGAAGATATTTGCAATTCTTCCAATTCCGTCTTCGTTACACTAAATTAGGTATCTTAGTGAGAGCATCGAATATTCATTCAAGAAATCATTGAACTCTCTCATATGGAGGATATTTGGTGGCCAACGAGTACCCAGAGGTAAACATCGCCACAATATGGGTTGCCACCATTAGATTACATTTTAGTAAAAATATTTTATTTATATTTTTAAAGCTCGGCATTTTGAAATATGTCTTCGCCAAGGCTTTTAGGAAAGATGGACGGAACGAGAGAGCACATCGAGCTGCTGGTGCACTGCATCGCGAAGATGAGAACAAAAGAACCTTTAGGAGAAGGGCTGCAACTCTGAGACATCACGATTCGCGCACGAAGAGAAGTGCATAAAAGAGGATGCGGTTCCCTCACTCCTTTCACGGCAACGAACCCCTTTCCCCGGCCCTGTCCACAATTTTCCTCCCTTCCCCCCGTCCCCGACCCAATCCGTTCCGTACGTTCCGAGTGGAATGACCATCGATCAATCGACTAGGGAGGTCAGGGAGCCCCGATCACCTCGGGCCCTCTTCGTCTCCTACACCAATCTCCTCGCATCAATCCCCTTGATCTGCAGAACCTCATCTCTCCTCCGCCCACACTCCGCTTCTGAAGGATGCCTGCGAGAAGTCAATTTCACTGCTGGATTATGTTGATCTTAACGTGTTAAGGATGGTAATGCCTTCAGATTTATGGGCTAAATAAATAATTCCAGCAGAAAAAACGGTAATTAGAACGAGACTGTAGAATGTATAGGTACATTCTAATCCGCTGAGTGTCAGTATTAATCGCAGACGGATATCATATCATCTTCGTCTGCGATGCATGACGATGGGCACACGGACCATAGCACATTATCGACAAAGTTTTCAGGTAAGTTAAAATACAGTTATCGGCACAATCGGACACAAGGTCGAAGCGATTTCCTTGTCTGAAATTTGGTTGAAATATTCCTGCTCAATATATCATTGAAATTCGAGAGTATACGATAGCAAAGACGAAAACATAACAAGAGCTATTCGGTCTGTACCAAAATGTAAAAAGGAAAAGAGGAGCGATTTTGATCCGTTCTTGCCCACCAACTAGCTATACTGATATATTTCCCTCACTTTCCTGCCTGTATAAGTACATTCTTGGACAGTTCCTACAAGGTCTACTCCCTAAAAATAATGCGAATCCAATAAGTGTGCTGCAATATCATATCTAAAGCAATGCTGAATCTTATTTTCATTACTTTATGATATATTCTAAAGGCCGCTTTACACGATGCAATTTTTTGTTCAATTTCTTGTACAAACGCTTGTGTAAACTGAAAGAAATTGTATGTTTGTCTGAATGGAATTAGAACAGGTTCTATTTCCCGTTCAGTCATTCAGACAATCGCACAAGAGTTCGTACAATTTGCCGCTTTACACGGTACGATTTCCTCATACAAGAGTTTGTAAAAAAAATTGTGCAAACAATTGTATCGTGTAAAGCGGCCTTAACAACGCAGACTGACGATACACGATTCGTCATCACGCTTGTAGCAAACGAATAACATCGTAACTACTGACAAGAACCCAGGAAAAGATGCATGAATCAAGGTAAAGAGAAAGTGGCTTAACATTTACAATACGAAGGCCATAAGAATCCATAAAAAACAATAAGTAATGAAAAATAGCTATAACACGGATAATCGCTAGTACATAGCACTACGTACGCATCCATATTGAGTAACTGATTTCAATATTGACTCAGAATATGAATTAAATATCAGCAAAAATAGTCAACATACATAGATAGTCTCGCCCTTACAAGAGAGGAAAAGGAAGTATGAAAGACGAAGTGGAGACTTTTCTATCCACGACATCCCCCTCCAATGGACTGCGGCGAATCTGACTCCGTGATGCAGGAATTCTTGATGGCTGGAAGGTGAGGGCCTCCCCACGGGGCGAGCCTAATGGCGCGGATGGGAGATTAGAAGCGAAGAGGCTCGCAGGGGAGGATACGGATATCAGCGAGGGTGCTGGGAGTAACGAACGAATGGGGTAAGCGGCTGGTGGGAGATCAACGTAGGCGTCTCAGGACGCTGGTTCATTATGAGAAGAGATATATTCCCATCCATGAAAAGCAAAACTCTCTTAAGAAGTTCGAGCCAGCCCTCGGTTTAATGCATAACGAGGTAGGATCCTACGCCAAGCATGTAAAGGATACGGATGGTAAGAATGCAAATTACCATCACAACCACTAAAATTACAGAGTCCACAAATTGACTCTTTTGCATACATTGTTACGGGTCTCTGAAATCATAGATTACGGAATATTATTTCATTCATAGTTTAGAAAGTATTAATGACAGCTTAACTTTGTAATTACTACATAATATGCGAGAAAATTAGTTAATCTAGTTGGTGTAGTGGACTGATCGCTGGTCTCCCATCCAAAGGTACCGGGTTCGAACACCGGCTTGAGTAGATTTTTCCGAGGAATTTTTTTACCAAGTCCTTGTTCGAGTTGTGAGTGAAGAGCCCTTTCAGTTCACCACTCCGTTCTTTATTTTGCACGTGAAAAACAGTGAGTTTCTAGGAAACTTTTATAAATAAAGGGCAGGCTTATTCCTTCATCCACCTATAATTCATGACATGAATACCCTCAGCTGTCAATCACCTCCTCTGCTGACGACGACGAGAAAATTAAGTCTGAAAATGGAAATAACACGGAAACTGGAAGACTTTCATGGGAGAAAACTATTTTTTGAATCCATAACTAATGACTATTCAGCAAACCACCTTGAGGGTGTGTAGCAGGGGGTGAATTGTCACCGAACACGCACTCTGTAAATACACTTGAGTTAACATACGTAGATATACCACCTACCTACACTGTAAAAAGTTGATCTGATTTTCAGTGCGATCTGAATATAAGCGCTGTTTGATTTTAAGGTAGTGGTCTGAATTTAACACTCATGATGCGTGAATATCAGACACACCTCCGTCTTATTTTAAGACCATAACCATTGCATGTAGAAAATAAGATGGTTGTGATCTGAAATTCAAATCACCCGCGCTGAAAATAAGCAGGCCTTGGTTGGCTCCGCAATTGGAGCTAACCAGCCAATAGCAGAGACTGATGGGCGGAGCGTAACCAGCTTCGTACTCTTCACCGATATTACTTTTTAAAAGTTATCGACTAGAATGCTATTTTAATGTGTATACCTTTGTGTGTTTAGTTTAAATAATGCGAATAGTTGAAATTGCATAACTTAATGTTGAATATTAATCTAGTCGATCGTCTACAGGTGAGAAATTTGAATTTTCATTGTGTATTTGTCATCCAGAGTCGCCTAATTTATGATCAGTCTAATTAATACCGTGCCGAGCAAAGAAATAATTACATTAGAACCCACTCCGATATACTTCTTGTTAACGGAAAGAAATCACGTTGTTTAGATGTTCGCTATTAGAAGTTCACTTAAGCAATCAAACTTATTCATTAACTGGGAAGGAAAAAAGGTAAGCGAAGTAGGTAGTTCTTAAACAGCGTTAACTTTAACAGCTCTTAAGTAACTTAACATGTGGAAAGAACTCTTCAGCTGCTTAAGCGTGAGTGTAATATTTATTTAATATTCAATCGTAACTAAACCTTGATTGCTCCTGGGAAAGTTGAGACAACAAACCAACATTCAACATAGCAAGAAAAGTGAAATTGTATGACCAGATGTTAAAAAATCACGCTATGGGTAATCCGTGATAGTTATTCTGTGCCATAGTACTATATGTACAAACGATGAACCAATACTTCACCTAAGTGCATAGGAACCTATACTCTGAATATTGTTATTTGAATAGTTTATTAGCTTTTCTACAACAAAAATACTATTCAAATATTTTGTCAGTACCTCAGTGCATGTAGGAAATGTAACAAGCAAATAGGCCCTGGAAGTAATGCTGTGAGTAATTGATTAAGCAGAAATGTTTATTCTCCTGGAATGTTCACTGAAGGAAATGCAGTACTTAGCATAATAATTTAAAGTTGAACTTTAAGACTTTAGGTTGAATAAAATTTGAAACCTTAAATGCCTCCTATGCAAACAGTGGACAGTTATATACTTACTAAAATATGAAATATATGAAGGAAACAATGCATAAGTCTTCCTGTGAAGCCTATAGTGTACATATGTGCACTTACTGAATGCAAATCTTATTCAGAAGAGCTAAAAACATGATACACTAATGATAGGTACATGTCAAGCCATTCTATTTTTACATTAATGGTATTTTCTTAACATTTGATGAATTAAATTTGTTAAGAGGAGGATAACTAAAACGCTTAAGGAGAACAAAGGTTAAAAAAGTAGATTGATGATCCTGGGAGAAGGAATTGATACAATAGCATATGCGATATGTTGGAATATATAGCACATATGTGATACGCTGGAATACAAGAAACCAAAATTCAATTCCATTTATGAGAGCTTTTTCCAACTTAATAGAATAACACTGCTACTGCCTTCTGTATAAGTGGTCCATGACAATTTAACTGATATGATAATAATAAATGGCCTAGATCACATGTCAACCATGTATTTCAAGCTATTACATCACATCAGTAATGGTGTTTTCAACATTATGTAAACTAATTTGCTCGGTGGAAGGAGCGCTAGGAGGTCATCAGTCAATTCAAGCAAAATGATTTCATTAGTTGGCTTGTTGAAAATATTCTGGTAGAATGCAAGTGGAGGTTTGTTTTTAAATCCAGGTGTTAATGGATTGACAAATTTGAAAACATTGTCAGAATGAATATAAAAAAGTGACATGCCTTTATAGGATAAGAAAAATTTGTGAAGCAGAGTCAAACTGATCTAACTTTATTCAGAACAAGCATTAGTACCAAAAATTCTCACAAAAGGTGCATTCCTTATAAAGATGATTGCTTTATGATAAATGCCAAGGCATTATACTTTTACAATAAAGGTATTATCTAAACACTTGGTGTTCCTATTAAATTGCTTAAGAGGAGGATTACGACGAGGAATTAAGGACATAGATTAAGGATAGAATGATGATGCTGGGAAGGAATTGATACAATATCTGGTGATAGATCTTCATTAATGTGCAGTAATTACTGCATACTGGATAAGTGGTCCATGACATGGTAATCAGAACATTACTAACTGATATGATAATAATAAATGGCCTAGATCACATGTCAACCATGTATTTCAAGCTATTACATCACATCTGTTATGGTGTTTTCAACATTATGTAAACAGTAATTTGCTCGGTGGAAGGAGTGCTAGGAGGTCATCAGTCAATTCAAGCAAAATGATTTCATTACTTGGCTTGTTGAAAATATTCTGGTAGAATGCAAGTCGAGGTTTGTTTTTAAATCCAGGTGTTAAGGATTGACAAATTTGAAAACATTGTCAGCATGAATATAAAAAAGTGACATGCCTGTATAGGATAAGACAAATTTGTGAAGCAGAGTCAAACTGAAATTTCATGTAGAGTAACAAAGCTACAAATGTAATGTTGTTACATTAACAACACACGAATATGTGCTTAATGTGAAAACAAGTCTGCAGCTAGCCATTATTCACATTTGAAGCTTCATTATAATGTTGCCAAGAATATTATTGCCATGCTACAATATGAAATATATAACGTTACTGCTTCAAGTAAAATTTGTCATCTACTTCTTAGTATTGCCAGTGGAATTCAAAGTTATGTAGTGGCATTTATACACCTTTGTATATGTGTTGCCAGAAACCTGAAATTCTGACAGCAAAATCACTTAGCAAAAGAAAAAAATATATTTGTCATAGAGCTGGAGATAATTTCTGAAATAGGCACCAGCTATAAAAATAGTTTTCATCCTTAATTTTTGTGATAGTTAACTGTATGCAAATTTTTACACTCAATCTAACTATAGTTATAGTATGCTTATTGAAAATTAAGCATTATTTGATTTGAAACATTTCCTTTAGGGATTGTTGGAGGATTATCTCTAATGTTGAATAAAGAAATTGCAATCTATGTGAGAGGGCATATGTGTACTATATATATTAAGTTCCATATAAATACCAATCAATACAGTTGGGCAATGTGAGGGATAAAAGCAAAATGAGACTGGAAATAAGTAAATCCTATTCATGGCACTCTCGCTTTGGGATATGTTGTGAAAAAAGGTGCTGCATTAAAGAAATGCTGCCAAACTACAATAAAGTATATATTTTCACTAGGTGCCATTGATCACTTGTGAAATATTTCACACTGGATGAGTGAGGGAAAATTACAGATTGTTAGCTGATGTCTACAAATTTAAATTGAAAATCATGCGTTTTGACACTACACAAGCCATGAGCCAAGCCAGTTCACAAAAGCAAATGAAAACATTTGCATGTCATAGTACAAGCTTCTTTTATGCGTAGCTGTGAACTTTAAGGTGGAGAGTTGTTGTTCATTGTTCCTCAATTTACCTATGTATTATAAGAATCCACCGGTTGGTTCTACACACATAATTTCATAGGAAAAACGACAATAACTGAAACACACAAAATTCAAGCACTATCAACGGTAGGATTGCCTAATAAATGTATCACTTCCACACAATACTATCAAGTGCATACCAGTAAACAATAACTTTAATATTTACCCAACAAACACTGGTCAAAGCAACACCAATAAAAACTATTTCCTTAATCTATCTATTAATAATCATGGTGAGATTTTATTCTACCCATCACATTATATTGTGTCCCTAAATGTTTACAAGCGGTTTGAAAAACTTTTATTGTCATGAACAACACGATGTAAACAAACATTATGTAAGCAAACTTTGTACATTCACTAACTTCAGTATTACATGCACAAAGAAGACAATAACATAATAAGAAATAATCCCCAGTACGCACTAATAGCCCCTTATGCTATATATCTTATGATTTAAGTCAACACCAAACTTTTCCTCTCCATTACCCTCCCTCCAAAAGAAGCACAAAAGGGGACATAAATATTCCGTGATTTACGCACTCCTCATAACACGCCACAGGCCTCACTAATTTTGTAATTCACCAAAACATTTTCACACCACACTCTATTTTACAAAACACTCCTAACCTGAAATGAGTCGTAAAACGTTACTTATTTGGATGATTGAGGTTGCGAGATACAACCTTCCAATAGCAGAGAAATGTGCTCACTGACGGGCGGTGCGTAACGGCGTAACCCGGGAGCGGGAACTCAACAAGGGTTACGAAGTGTAGAGATGTCGATTTCAAAGTTGTCAAATTACATTGTAAGTACCTAGAGGGAATAAGTTTCGTGCTATGAATTAATGGTGTGAGAATGTAGCGTTGATACTTCGTTTGTTTGCAGAAGGGAGCCAGTTCTATCTGAGTGACGCATCCTGAGTCTAAACTTCCTTATTTTGTTTACGTGGCAGCGTTGTAAGAACTAATAAATAGTCGCCCTCATCAAGTGACAGTTCCTGCCTTGGTTTGTAGATACTGGCACACATCTGTAGTATTGAAGTCTTTGTATGGATTACTTTGTTTCCAATAAAAGTACAAATTTTCATATTATCTTTGAAATTATTGTCAATGTGTTCCCATTTCCGTCCTGAAATCTATTTCAATGGAAATTCTATGACTTACGTTTGCTCTATTGAAGAATTTAGTCAGTGAAACAGTATCATCGAATAAAAATATGAAACCTTAGGGTTTTGGTTTGTGTTCGTGTGAAGTGTTTAAATATCTAGTATTTATAATTAGACATCGCATAAAAGTAGGCTTTGATTTCAATAGCAACCCGCATTTTTACGTGGTACTTATTTTCAGATAGGCCCATGCTGAATTTTTGACAGCCCTGGTCTCAAATTCAGCATGGGCCTATCTAGTAATATGTCCTACCTGGTCTGATTTTTAGTCCTGCACCTACCTTAAAATAAGACCCCCTCAAAGTAGGCTTGAATTTCAGTAGTAACACGCATTACGACCAGACCAGGGTTGTCTTAAATTCAGCATAGGCCTATCTTAAAATAAGTCCCACCTGGTCTGATTTTCAGTCGTTCACTTGCCTTATTTTTAGACAAGATATTACTGCTGAAATTCAACATACCCTGTCTTAAAATTGTTGCATCTGAAAATCAGATCGCTTTTGCACCTTAAAATCAGATCTACTTTTTACAGTGTACTAAGGAGAGATATCTTTGAATATAATGCGGGAGTAGAACAGAGAGAAGTAAGGAAATATGTATTTTTTTCTAAATTCACTCATCCTTCTTGTGTGTTTTTCTTCTATTTTGACATAGGCCCTTATCGGTAACATTGTCTTAGCTCCCATCCTGTTATTGCTACTCCGAATTTGGTTCTTCCTTTAATACCCTTCGTGGTACTTTGGGTGAGTGTGTGTATAATGTCCGGTCACTGGAGCGAATAATTTCTCTAAAACCCTATAAATTGTGAGCTCCATCGGTAGATACGAATACTTTTGAACATGCGAAACATCTCTGAGAAGGCATAGCCGATAAGTAGTAATTAACTGAAGTTTTCTTATTTTCTTAGGTTTCTCCAGGCGAGAGTTCACATTTCCGTCAACGATCACAATATGTGTTTCAGCGTTCACAGCCCTTCTTTTCGCATCTGGTTCTGTTAAGGGGAATCCCCTGAGAACAAACATTTAATCGGTGTGAGGAAATATATTCTGTTGTCGGTTCCTGTCGGGGGGTTTCAAATATCCCCAAAACTACCGCAGTTTGAGCGCGTGAGGGCAAATTTTTCTTGCGCAAGCGCACGTGAAGTGTCCACATCCGTGACCGGTGCTTATCTCTACATACAAAAAAGGCTCTGGTTTGAATATCTTCATGGGTGGTGCAACAACCATCATAAGTGACCATTGTACCCTCTAATTATTTGCGTAATTCTAACTCTAGAATGATCGTAGAGTTATTAATCCCATTCAAGAGACAACTATAATGGTAAAATTTCACAACTTGGTAAAATATTATGAAAATATGAGGAAAAAGTCTCCGATATGATGAGATACGAATCACTCCATATTTGTTCCAAAGGATACTCCATAATTTCTGTAGAACAAAAAAAATGTGCCAGTCTCATGAAAAAATTATCATCTCTGAGACTATTTTAAAGATAACATTATGGCTGCTGGGGCATTGTTTACCATGGTAATTTTAACAGACAAAAAACAAATGATAACACACAATGAGAAATGCATTAGCTTTCATTATCTTTGAGTTTCTTTTCCGAATTGGAGGTAAAGCGTGGATAGAAAAACTTTCTAAAATGCACATTTTACCTTCAAACATCATGAATTTTAGCATCTCGTTTTCAATGCGGGAGTATTCCGGCCTCCCCCCTTCTTGTCATGCAAATAGCCAATTAATCAATGAAAATACTATGCCTAAAATGCAACGAATTTTAAGCGAGAGCTTATTTTGCTCTTAATGGAATTTAAAAAAAACGAAATTAAACATACATGGCAAGGCTTGGCGAATTTAATTGGAAAAATTATCGTTATTTAAAAAATTGTCAAGGAAGTCGATGAACCTTGTCAGTAACACGTCGGCTTGGCAATTCCAATGTCTTGGAATAGAATCCTGACTTCGACATGGACGTAACATTTGTGATTTAACATAAAGCAAGGGTGGGGAATCTTTTTAAACCTGAAGGTAAAAATTCCTCCCAAGGAGGAATCCCATCAGGCCTCTTTCTGCATTATAAGCCACATTGATAGACACATATACATACATTATTAGACAACTTAATCGGCCACATCATGAGACATGAAAGCCTGATGAAGACAATCGTTGAAGGGCAAATGGACGGGAAGAACGGCAAAGGAAGGCGTAGTATGAGATAGATATGGAACAAGTGATCAAGGATGTGAAAGAGAAGAAATGTGTAAATAGGAAGAGACTAGTTGATGTGACAATTCAGTGGAGAGCTACGTCAAACCAATCTCAGGATTGCTAACTGATGATGATACATTATTAATGCCTGCTCGGATACTCATTATTATGCCCCTACTACAAAGTAAGAGTTATCATTATAAAGAGGTTTCACTCGATTACAGATTCACTGGATTAAATGCCTCATTTGCACTAATCGGAACGCAGTGCCTTGCTGCATCACCCAAATATCATCTGACAATCCAGCAGAAGATTCACTGTGGCACACAAAAGACCGCAGGTTTCTCACCCTGGGCTAAAACATGCGATAAAACCTAGGCAGTAGGAAACCCTTAAAACATATTATTACCACTGCTCCAATCTCAGGGGTCGATCATTTCATTGAAAGAAAAAAATCAAATTAATTAGATGTTTATCATGCAGTCTCATCACCGTAAATATTCTGAGAAAAACATTCTCAACTCCATCGCTGTCATGGATGAACCGCGAACATATTATCCCCCAGGGGGACATGTCCCCCAGGTTGGCATAAACATTCTTCGACTATACCACGAAATATCCCAAGTCACAGTTCTCTGACCACACCTCCATATACTAAGTAACCCCATGACGAGGAACCATAACAACACCACAAAAAGTATTACAATAATTCCGTATTCAAGCGCGCTGCCATCCCTCCATCCAGGACCTGAATAATCTTTAACGAGTGCGCGAGGGGCGCGAGGAAAAGATTATTTTAGAGAAAGAGAGATTGTGGAAGAAAAATAAAGAGGGGAGGAACGGTCATTGTTTGCTACTTAAAGTGGATGGATGAAGAAGAATGATGCAAGGGTTGAAGAATAGCAAACAAGCAATTTAAGCGTGAAAGAATAAAGCATTTGCAACATTTGTCACTGAATTCAATTGCTCGTCAGAAAAATGAAACGAAGCCATTTATATTGAAAAGGAAAAACTTTATCCGACTCAGAATTGAAATAAAAAAAGACTGTGTTTTCACATGCACAGTCAGAGACTAACGAGAGAAAACGTCTACTAGTCACAGAAGATTTCTCCATTCAAAATTTCCAGAATTACATCCATGCCGAAGGTAGGTGGGTAATCAAAGCAACGCCCGGGACTAATTTCGCTCATTTTGTATGCAAAAATACAGCAAACCATAGAAACGAGACGGGCAAGCCAAAGGAAATTTAATTCAGGATAAAATTAAAGCTGGAGCGAGCGAGATCTCTTTATCAAAACTCTTTGTGACTATCCCACGTACTGTGAGAGAGAACTTAGCACTGATCCCTCAACAAGCACACTAATTTCCCACAACTTTGCTGAATATATTTTATGGCAAACTTTTTCGACGCTGTACATGTTATTTCAACTTTTTGCGGTTAATAAAGCAGCTCTGGATGAAGCATAAATTGAGGTGGTTGGGTCTGTGGTAGACGGCATCATCCTTAATTTTATTTTCATTATAACAATAGCAGGAAGAATTTTTCCGCCCTTTGCAATGTTAGATAACAGTCGTTATATTCACGTTTTACTTACAACAAAACTTGTCCAAACTGTCTCCTATTTGCACCACCTTAACTTCCTAACTTGGTAGAAAGCTGGGAAAAGTTGAAAGCTTATGACAGGTTTTAGGGAGTAAGTGTTGCCTCGGAAAAGATATTTTGAATTGCATTCGAGCTTCCAAAGAAGTGTGGAATGGAAGATGATTCACGAAGCGAAATGTCTTCGACAAGAACTGATGATTAGCACATGGTTAGGAGGAGTCTCTTTTACGGACTAATAGACGATTAACAGCTAGAGAACTATTTTCTATCTATCACCCAAATGATATATTGTGAGGGTATAAATATGTCTATAGTCGAATTCATGAGATTTGAATTTTACCAGAATATTTCATCCTGCGAAAAGCCTTCAAGTGTCTAGATTTTCCCAAACAAGCTCTTCTAGCAGCCAAGTGGTACCTTCTGTACGTTCAAAGGACTTTGTTACAAAAATCGCCATTTAACTTGTATTTTATTCACAACCTTAATTAAATCGTTAAATATTGGACCTAATATGATTTAAGTATACTCCATTTGAGGCTTTACAATAACAAATTCTCTTACTTTTCCTCTTGGACGCTTTTCCACAGTTCGTTTCATAAATATCTGGCTCTTCATCGCTCTGTCATAACCATTTCAAATGCGATTCCCCCTTATGATTGATTTGAAATAAGAGTGGTGCCCTGATATTGAACTTCACAGCAAAACTCACGTCTAACTCCGCCTGCATCTTAATTTTAAGGTTGTTTAACTTTTTTTGCCAGAAGTGAATTACGGTGAATTGTTTTATATTTATTTCTAGTTCCCAGTCATTATATCAATGATTAAAACAATTCAGTTCGATTATGAGAGACTAATAGTAAGTTATACACGTTCCTTAATGGATGGCAGCATCATCAGCAAGTAATCAAAACTAGAGGGGTAGTGGAACATAATTGTGAAATATTAAGTTTGAACTACTATCTAGAAATTTTATACGTCTCCGTGAAAAAACAAAAAACGGCCGGAAATATTGAGGGAGAAGTCCTTGTTTCTTCAACTCATCAGTGCGCCTGCTCGATCTGCCTTAAAAATGCCTAAGTTTTCTGACATCGCATCTCCAACCAACTCACCCATCTGACTTGGTCCCAGCCGACATTTTTCCGTATTTCACACTTGAATCAACGCTGAAAGGGAATTGTTTTGAGACAATTGAAAAGGTAGAATTTGACGCGGAAACTTTTGTCGATTCCACAAACCGCAAACAAAAAAAACTAAGGGTAAAATGCATACGACTGAAATGGAAAGATGGAATACGGAATCGGAATGAAATTCGGATGGAATAAATTGAAAATGGTTTTAAAAAAATGTTTTTATCATCCCTTGAAAATTTTAAGAGACTTTGTGCTAACGTTACACCATGAATCATTTTCCCCCCTATCACTATCGATGCAGAATTAATGTACTCTACTGATCCTATTCAGAATTATCGTAAAGCTGGATATTTTCACACTATCTCCGTCGATCACACATATGAAGATCCATCTATGAAAGCATCAGAATTGCATTCTTATTAGTTCGCAGAAGATTTTGGTATTTGCTTATGAGAAGCTCCCGCTGTTCACACCACAGAGAAACATCGAAGTATGCATTACTTCATGTACTCAGAGGATATGTCATTAAAATAATTTCTCTTGCATCTTGAATGCTATTCGTGACAGCACGGCTCAACTCATCAAGGGTGAGGTGACAACGCTTTCCCGAGCGTAACGACCACCCTCACGCGAGCCTCCTTTAAAGAGCATGGCCTGCGATCACTGCTCCGCAAATTCAGACCAGGGAATGTTTACCACCAATAACAAACGGGCAAAATTAAGATGGTCAAGGTTACACTTCCTTTTGTCTTAAGCCTTAGCCACAAATCAAGTTAATTTTAGTGCAACAGCTCTCCAGGTATTTTTAGTGCCGGAAAGCAAAGGTGGTGATAACGGCTGGGATATTTGGAAACAGTGGTGGTTGTGGTGCGCCAATCTCCGAAGAGTTTGCATGGAGAGAAAGGTTCCGTGGGTAGCAGAAGACAGATGAGAGGAAAGCATCCGGTACGAAGAGAAGCGAGGAGAAGCCAAGCGTCGGCAAAACAAAGGAGCAAGGCGCTCGCTCTATTGGAGGATCCGGGGGCGTAAACTCCGCTAAAATATGATTCGGAAGCTTGGTCCGGTTTCTATGTCAAATATACAAAAAAAACACCTTTTCCGACATCATTTCATAGAAGGAAGGTTATCATGATAGAAAAAGACACATCTGAAAAGGTAATAAGAACAAAATAGATTGAGAGAATGATTTTATATCCGTCGAACTATGCATGAACTATAATTACGATATTTGCAGTAAATAAAACAAAGGAAACGCAAAAAATCTGAAGGGAAGATTGGCATTGAGGAACTTGACGGATACACAACAAGTGTTAAGGATATTAAATACATAAAATACATTAAGACTAATGTGGAAAACACGTAAGGAAAGAGAAAGCTGTTTAAATGGGGTACAAGATAGGAGTACGTATTTGGATGAAAAGAGAGAGGAAATAAGTGTTAAAAATAAGGTATTCGGCATTGCAAAAATTCTTGATTTATGAAATAAAAATTTACAAAAAAACTAAGAAGGAGAGAGGGCACGCCCACTAAGAAAACCTTATAGCATGTCGTCGTCGTAAATGAAGCAGAATGAAATCCTTTTCTCTAAATTTTTAAAACGTCTACATCTACGCGATACCCGGCAAGCCACAGCAAGGGTGTGTGGAAGGGGGTGAATATCAACAAGCATGCACTATTGACAAGCTACTAAATGGAAACATGCAACTAGATTGTTAGTATCTACATAGTAATTAAGGGATTGGATGTTAATACATGCATCATGCACTAAAGACTCCTCTAAAATATTTCCCCTACCCATCCCTTCGCTATGCTGCCTGTTGAAATATAATAATTCACACAGTAGGTACATTCCATTAAAAGTTATTTGTTTAAAGTAATTTACTTATATGTAATAATCCTGATTGAAGACAGCAATAAATATTGCTCTTCCTCATAGATAGATAATGTTATATACGCATTTAAAACTATGTATTATTAACCACAGGCGAGCATAGTTTTTATTTTAAATCAGTGCAGCAAAGAAATCTAGCATGCACGAAATGTGATCCGTTTACGTGCAGATGAAGGTCAAAGGAAGGCCTCTTGCCAGGTTCGAGAGGAGGAATAGAGAGAACACCTGGCCGAAAGCATGTTCGCGCATATACAACTTTTTCGTCCATTACCTCCGGCTTTGATGCCGTGCTTCCAACATCTAACCGCAACCCTGCAGGCGGATAGTTACAGGGCTGCTGAACTCTTAAAGACACTCAAGTGGAGGAAAGAAATATTATCCAGTGCCGATTTGACTTCAGATCCCACGGGATATGAAAGAGGACCAGCGGTTGGATAAGCTACGAGAAATAATGGATTAATGGCTTCCGTTCCTGGTCCAGCGGACTTAAAGGCGAAATGAAGCAAGGACGGTGAGGGGAGTGCAGGGTAGAAAACATAGGCTTGAGGGGATGGAAGCCCAGACGCGGAAGCAGATGGGGAAGAAGACGACGGGAGTTCGCGATTGCAGAGGGATGCTCTGGGAGATACGTATCATATTAAAAATAAGCATTATACAAAGCTAAAGGTAAACATTACAATAAAATAACGAAAAAAGAGATAACGTCTTTCACGATGGCATTAGTAATTACGAAATTTTTGAATTAAATATCGAATTCAAAAGTCATAGCTTCGTTCACCACCTGACACACACGATGCCTTGTAGGGTGTTATTTAAGTATATGTCGATTATTCAAGCTATCATCACCATCAATGAGTTTTTAGAAACCCAAGAATTAGGTTATTCATTTCTTATCACTACAAGGTTAATGGCCAATAGTTTTCTGAACAGGTCGTGAAATCAAAATCTCTTTGATGCAGGTAAAGGTTAAGTTTTCCACGCCTCTAGTTAACAGAACAAATACCCTGAATACCAACGTGGCAATATCGTGAACCCCTAAGGGTTCAGGATATTGCCACGGCTAGAGCACTGGCTTCCCATACGAAATAATCTACAATCCTTGACAGAATGGAGATTCGAAGCAGAAATTACAATCAATAATTAAAATATGACGATTTATATCTTGAAGATCTTGCGGACAGCAAAAACTGTGTAACCTCAATTCTCCACAGAAAATAGATGTAAAGGCCGTGTCGAAATATGAACTCCATCAAAGAAGATAATAGATTGTAAGAAAAGTATTTAGATTACATTTGGAAAATGATAAATTATATTATCAAATCAATAACTTGATTACATTTCGAGAAAAATACATTATACTACTAAGTCATCCACAAAACTGTACCTAAAGCATTTAGTACAAATAATGATTTTTCAGCGATAGAATAAATAATGTTCCCATAACGCTTACAATTAAGGAACACATTTTTTGAATAGCAAAATGTCTTTTCAACCTGAAGACGCCCGCAGGATAAGGGGTGAAACTGTCCCCAAAAGCACTACTAAAGGGACGGAAATTCCCAGAAATAGTATTAAGCCATTGATCATAAGTCTTGGAAGCCTTAAAAGTAAGTTATATGAGAACTCAGTTAAGACCCCTTACTGTTTTAACAACAATTTCCTATGATCACTATTGAGTGTGTTACCATCCAATTCGGCATCTAATTTCGGAAATAATGGCAGGTAAATAAATAGCCATAGCTCCTGAAGACAAGTACAAAACTCCCTATCAGCATTTGCATCCTCTACCATGCTCTGATTTGGAATAGAACCTAATATTAAAAGTTTGATGCGTCAACAATTACTTAGCGCACGCCTATAAAATTAGCTACCACAACCTTAAGATAGGTCGGGATCTCTTGGGTGAACGCTAAGCGGTGAAAAGGAACTGAAACAGGAAATAAAATGCATACCATCCAGTTCGAGTCGCAGTTCACGATCAACTGAGAACAGTAAACACGGACGATCCGCATGAACATAAATACTCAGACGATGCACTAATAGTAGCGGCGTTCCTATGAAACAGTGAGCCGAAGCCAACAGCACGCACTTTACGAGGCACTAAAATTCTTGGCAACCTAGTGGACTGTATTTCTTCACGGCCTCCGCGTCTTGCTTTCCCAAGGCGGGCGTATTGAGAAGCCAGGGAAGATTGCGCGTCGCAAGACAGCCAAACAAACGCAATTGTGGAAGACTTGAGTGACTCACGAGAGGTCATTCACCAACCACCAAGGCCCTGATCAGCGAATCCACCACCCCTCTTCAAACTCGGGGAACAAAACGAAGCGTTTATGCAGAGAGTTATCGTTCTTTCAAAATAAAAAAACACCGTCTTGCAGACTCATCGCATTCGACGACAGAAGGCCAAATAAAAAGACGGGAGCTAGCGGAGGAGAGCAAGCAATGGTATCACGAGGAAGGTAAAAAAAAATCATTGCAAAACAAAACATGGTCGGACAGCGAGGCAGGCTCCATTTTTCTCAGGAGGGTGTTTTCTTCCGACATCACTCTCGACAGCAGGTAGATATTTGAGTGAGTATATCCCTCTCACAATGAGTGAGAGGGATCCCAGAAAAGAATATGAAAAGAAATAAAGGAGCAGTTGAGATTGAGAAGTAGTATTCCTTCCCTTAGTAATTACGTGGCAGTCTTATTTTCAAGGAAGAATGAACAGACATTATATATATGAGGAGAGAGATCAATTAATTCCCATAATTAAAAGAAGAGAAATCGCCGACTGAAATCCGACGAAGAAGGACGTAAAACAG
The DNA here is from genome assembly GCA_933228895.1 of Platycnemis pennipes. Taxonomy (NCBI): domain Eukaryota; kingdom Metazoa; phylum Arthropoda; class Insecta; order Odonata; family Platycnemididae; genus Platycnemis; species Platycnemis pennipes. Next base: position 115,712,719 of record OW121854.1, on the reverse strand, counting down.
TTACAATCCTAGTTTCATTTTCGAAAATTTCGATCTTAACTTCGTAAATCGTTTGATTAGTGTAAGTAGCCGGTGCCGGTGATATCATGTTATCAGCTATTCAGGATAGTTGCACGAAGAGGCAGACGAATAAAAACGGAGGACAATAATCATAGATCTGGAGTAAGGAAGAAAATAAGAGTTTTGAAAAGGGACTCAATGCCATGAAACATGGATTCCTTTCAGTAAAATACTAAGAGAACGATCAAATCTTTTTTCATTCTCTTTTCCTACGTTCCAGGTCTCGAGAACCACACGATAATCCATATCAAACTCATAAACATTTCCTTTAAATATTTGCTTACGGTGTCGGTCATAAGTTTCTCACTGTCAGCAAGAACGCCTTCAGCTAAATGAATTCTCCACTTAATCACTCTAATAATAAGCCATTCTTTGTTCAGTATGCAGCTAATCTACATTTTTCCGGTTATTTCTGTAGTGGCCGTGTATATTAATGTTAGCCTAGTATTTCATTATATTAGATGGTCTCTTTCCTTTTGTTTTTTTCCCGATTAATCTTCAACCATTACTTCTCATAATGAATCTACACGCATTCATGCACGATTATAGTCCCTGAGAAGATAAAATTTGATCATCCAAAAACATTTTTAATCCGCTCCCCTCTTACTTTTATTCCACCATACAACGCCTTTCAGACGTCTTTCAACATTTCCCATTAGGTTGCAAATTCACTTGTCATCATGACGTTTGCTGAAAACAGAAAACAGGAACAAAGTTTTTGGGAAGCCACGAGAAAAAGGCAGATAATAGCAATATTAAATTGAATCACGATGACTATAACAGAATCCTGAAAGCTTCAGAAAATGGATTTTTAGAAGGAATTTAGGTCCCAATGACCTAGGCGTCGACGCACCCCTAACACTTACTACTACTACTACTACTAGAAGGCATTTGAAACAAAAAATATATAATAGTAAAGTTTAAAGCAAGCGTTAGCAAGAAATGTCCATGAAAATTAGAAAAATCAAGGCCTAGGCCAAGGGGAATGGGGGAATTGGCTGAAAACATTTAATGATAAGAGAAGCAGAATAACTAGCAAGAATGGAAAGAATAATAGGGGGAGAATAACATGGATAGGGGATGAAATAGTAAGGGAAACTGCGGAGAGAAAAAATTGGGCAAGGCAAGTACTTAAGGGTGGCTTCGGACAACAAACACCAGACTGCATGATGGAGAATAAAGATGAAAAAGAAAGAAAGCTATTTTCGGGATGACTACCTTCGAAGCTGTCATATGGGTTGCTCAGTGGCAAATACATAGTTCCCTTCTAGAAGCAATTTTTTTCATAAAAGGTATCTTTATGAATGACTAATTAGTACAAAAAGGAATAGATTATAATTACTATATGTATATGAAGACTTGCCAACAAGAAATCACGGTTTCGATAATTCAGCGCCTATTGATCTAAGAGCATAAAAAGCCATGACACTGAAAAATTACGTATATTTTTAGCATAGAGTAAACAGTAATAAAGGATATCAAGAGTTATCAAAGAGGAGCATGAATCTCTGAAGCAGAAGAATGTGCAAAATACGAGTTAGCAACGGCAATCTAAGGTCCTTGGTGTAAAAGTCGGTTCGGTAAATCACGTCCCATCGTAGGGTCACTTTGGGTTGATTTTCAGCTAATAAAACATGTCATTCCCCAGATGCTGGAAACGAGTCGCATGTTAAAGAGTCGTATTTTCCAAAGACAGACGATTTAATTTTTAGCCACAGTAGTCTACGACCTCTAAAACCATGCGTTATTTTGCCCCAATAGCCCACGGAGGACTAAAAACCATAAAATATTCAGATGTTAACCCTAAAGACCACTTTATCAGTCAGATGAGGTGAGGGGGTTGAATAATGGATGAGTGAAAGAATAGCGTCCAACAAAATTCAGATAAAATGACCCCTCTCCTAGGGGCCCTTTCCCTCGGAAGTGCCAGGCGTAGTTTGCCAGCACTCGACCCTATTTCTGGGTTTCATTTCTCCCCAGATGTGCCTCTATCGCGGAGCACGACTACAATTACGGGAATAGCCCGTCTCCTTTTTTTCCTGCTATAGGAACGAAAACAAAGTAGCGCGGCCACCGTAGAGTGTGAGAGGGCGATAAAGAAACTGATACACAGTGAAGGGGTTGAGAAAAGAGTGCAGAGCGCAGACCGTCCTCGGGAAAAGGGGTAAATGGAGGGCGAGAGCTGAGGAAACTTAATGGGCTTTCAGGGGAAAGCGACGTGGGATCCCTAGACAACTCCATGTGAAGCACCGAACGGGAAATCTCCAATCCAGGAAATATATTCAAGGCAGACTGAGTCGTTGAACGGGTTGATAGCGAGTGCTTGCATATTTATTTCATTGAAACATTGTGTTTCAGGAGATGTTTGCAAAATTTAATTTTCCTCTTATTTTAATCACAGTCTGTGTGGAATGGTGAAAACAAATTACCTACTATTTATTAAAGCCGTGCATCACTAGAAAACCCTAGAATCTCAAGCCATTTGTTCAACTGGACAGATGCTCTATCTTTATAAGGCCCCAATCTGAGATTTCAAGCGTGATTGAGTGGAAACGGAACATAACCGAATTCGAAAAAATGAGCAATTTTCACTGTGGAGCAATTTTCACTGTGATCACACTGTAAGTTGCTAATTTGTTAATGGGCAGCTCTATAAGGCCTCCTTAGAGTCCTCTAGATGGCATTTTCAAAACTACCTCAACAACGTTTATTATTGGCAATCGAGATAACTCTGGGCCTCCTTCCCCAACCTCGCCCCCCAGCGAGACGGACCTCAAATTAAGATCTAGAGATTAATGAAAACCATATAAAGGGAACGCTTATCTTTAACATACCTCCCTGTGAAGCTCTTTGGCTTCAAAATAATTGTTATATTTATTAACATACCCCATTTGTGATACCATGAATGTATGACTCATGTAAAAATATAAAGAAAGTACTCTAGTTTCAATTAATTGATAATAAAACAATATTATGCAGAGTTTTGCACAGTATTTTTGTACATCTAAGCCTATTAACCAGTAGATCACTGTTAGTTACAACAGCTAATTCCTTCACTATCTATAAATTGTCCATTTAAATCTGTAGATCCTTTTTTCGTGAGGGCTTCGTTGGCTACCAGCTGTGAGAAGAGAAAAATAGTTTATTGAGGGTGTCGGGTTCAACTCTCATTGAATAATTCCAGCCAAACACAAGCTGAATGATTTAATGAGGACGAAAACTTTCAATACATCCGTACACGGTATGGAGGAAAGAACCCCCTTTCCATGGCGTTGACTTTCACAAAGCGTAAGGCTTAGTGCAAGATGAGCTCTGCTCTAACCAATCAGACTGACCTTCCGGACGAAAACAGTTTCCTTGATTATCCTCCACCAACCCAACCAAAATCAACTCAACTCAAAATCCACCAACATCTCCTCATCTCAAATACCAACAATCTCTTCTCTCAAAAGCCACCAACATCCTCTAATCCTTACCTCAGGGTTCACGTCTGGGATCATGCTCCACCACCAGATCCATCTTTGAGTAAAACTTTCTTAATCAGCATCTCCCTCTCAGCGATTCTGTCTCAATAAATAATTCAAACGATAGTGGAACTCTACCAATAGCGTCATCTTCGCCAAAATTATTTTATACGTAGGTCATCATCATCGGTGAACATCCCAAAAATTGGTTGCCGTTGCTCTCCAATCGATTCTTATTTCGGCTAACCTCTTCATATTGATATAATTCTTCTCTTTCACACTCTTCACTACTTGTTCCATACATCTCAACCGAGGTCTTCCTTTTCCATTCGCCCGTTCACTTGTTCTTCGACGATTATCTTCATCAGGCCATCGTGTCTTAAAATATGGCCGATTAAATTGTCCCGACTTCTTTTAAAAGTTTTAAGCAGACTTCTCTTTTCTCCCACTCTTATTAAGACTTCTTCGTTTTTCACACGACCTTATATAGGCACGAAAGTATATCTCGAATGTCCACTGCCTCCAATTAAATTTGGGAGCGTGAATAAGAAATCAGAATCTAAAGAAGACCTACTTGCGACCGTTACATTTAAAGACCATACCGCGAGTTCATCATCCCTGGAATACCGCCGGAATCGTAAGAGACCCTTGATGGCCGCTGAGAGGATGGAAGCGGACGAGGCTCGGACGAGGTCATACTACCACCAGGGCAAAATGAAAAATGGGAAAGCTGCCATTATTCACTCTCGCCTCTGTTCACGCGATCCGATATAACCGCGGTCGCCGACGCGTTGCACGCCAAAGAAACGAAGAAAGAAAAAAGAAGACAACGGCAGATCGCCAGGCGCACCTTGACCTCCAGGCGCTCCGACGAGACTTTGACCTCGGCAGTCACGGCCGAACTCCCGAAGCAGCGTTTGCTTCCATTGTGTTCCCCCGTGACTTCTCCCACAGCACGCAGCCGTCCAACCCGTTGCTTCGTGATAGACCGCAGGCTAGCCAAGTTCGCGACCTTTCCGCTTAAAAGGTCGTGGATTCAAGCCTCGCATCGGCAGAGGAGGTGATGCTAAGATAGAAGACGACTTAGCGCATTGATTTAACCGGATTCCGAATTGAATACAGAATGCAATCATGAAATCATGATATGATAATTAAGTCTGACAAATAACAATGTATAAAGAAAATAATGATTTATTTCTGCATCCCAGTCCAATGCAAAATGATATTAATTATTTCAAAGAATTAATTATTCGTGAAAAAAGTTGAGGAAAGATGGTTCTTTGGAAACGATTTACATAAAAATGTAGATACAAAAACGTCCATTTATTCAGTACGTCAAGTCAGATTGAAGCACCAAAGCTGCTTGATTCTTTTTAGAATCAGATAAAAAGTGAAATTCGAAAATAATGAATTTTAATGTGAATTTTGCATTTTGAGATTAATGGTATCTCATTAGCATGAAAGTTAATGTAAACTGGCGAAAAAATCATATATATTTATCATATTATACAGTTTCCAATAATTCATAAAATAAAGGGCTTTAGATTTAGATTTTCCAAATGACACGGAGAATAATATTTTGTTGGAACACTGAAAATCTTTTAATAAGTGATCATCTTAACGACATTCCTATGGGATAACTTCAACATCCACGCTATTGCCAACGTATCCTTACGCTTAAATAAATTAGCTCCATATTCAAATATACTATGTTACAATTGTGCATGAAGATTACTGAAATAAATAGTTACGAATTTAGATGCTTCATCGGTTAAGGCCAATATTTCACCGTCTAATGTAACCCAATATTAATCCTATTTCAAAGGCCAAATAATCACTGATCACCCGTCGGTTGCCTTTCCGGCGCGTAACCGACCTATCTAACCTAACCGGAAAATGAGCATTGCCGTTAACTGCGATATTTATCAACGAAATATTCGTGTACATGATGACTTTTTAGGTCACCAACAAATGCTCAACACACGTTCGGTTCGGCCGTTTTCACTATGCAATGGCAAACGTGAAATTTAGATATATAACTGTAGACTACGGTGTTGAACTGTCATGATTTTAATGAATGCCAAGAGAAAACCAAATCAAAACTTTACTAATAACCGAAAATTCAAAATGAGTAACCAACGCAATCTTATTTGTTTTATTAAGTCGCGTAGTGAGTGACAAGGAACAGCAGAGGATTTATTCATATTTCCAGCGGTGTTCGAGTGATAACGGGCTTCGGAAAAAAATGAGGCGAATAATGGAAGGAATCTGAGCCCCAGAAAAATAAATCTAATTACGAGAAGCCCGATGTGACAAAAAGCCAAATTCGTCGGAGAGATAATTTTATTTTCGAAGGGAGCTTGATAAATACTGATTAATACAAAAAATTATCCCTCGCGTTTCAACAATATGATGCCCGATACGCGAAACCCAATAAAACCATATTTGAAATGGGACGGTGAGCAAGAAAAAAATCATGAAACTTAACTTTCATGGTTTCATTAGAGGGAAGGAAAAAATATAGCTCAGAATATTTTTTATACGCAGAAAAAAGCAGACATGAAATATTGGATTCTGATTAATAGGTCTTCTCAATTTTCCAGTAATTCAAAAATTTAAAGGCAGAATCAAGAAGAAATTTGACAGACTAATTTTATTCGGAGAAATGAAATTTAGGATTCTGATTAAAAGCTCTTCTCGATTATCCAACAGTTCAAAATTAAAGGTGGAGTCAAAGAGGAATCTAGTAAAAAGTCAAATTTTAAATAGGCCTATAAAAGGGCCCTAATTCCTAATACCCTAGGGTATATAACGACCATTATTTCGCAATTTGACACCGCTAGAGCTAAAAAATAATATATCGTAACAATCACCAGAGGTACACGCTATTAAATTTGGTTCTCCTTTTGAAATGATATGTGACTATCACACTACAATTACATATATCTAGGGATGAATCTGTCACGTAAACCCTTTAGCAGTCGTTGCAGTACACCAAAATAGAAAAAATTCTCCACACAATCCAGCAATAAATGCATGAAATGAGAATGCTTCGTGGATTTATCAGCACTCACTGGTGAGGGCGTTATTACCATTCGCTCGGTTTCCCCGTATAACCTGCTCCTCTGCCTCCACGCAAGCACCTATTCTACTCGGCACCCAAAGAGAAACCCATAAAAATGGCATTAAGGAGGAAGGGCACCATGCCGAATGCGCGCGCCGAGAATGCAAAAGTTTGAAGAACGCCTATAAACCCTTTCAATGCGACAGCGGCATAAAACGTGGTCGGATGTCTAAATGACAGCCTCGTATTTTATCCTAAGCCCCTTAGGGAAGACAGAGAGAAAGAACGCCTAGTTCCACCAATTACCTAATTCCGCCCCACGGAAATAAAGTCGTGAGGGTAACAAGGAAAATGCACCATCAAGAATTTCAGAAAGTGAAAAGATGATTTTCACCAAAAATAATGGAATTGTTTTACTAATGAGGACACTGGCCTTGCGCTGAGCGAGCAACTAAGTTTCAAAAACGTAGGACTCCTCATACAGAGAATGCGATGACCTTCCAATTATTTTACTCGTCTACTACGCGAGGCTATCAGAACACAAAAACAACTTTCCGTTTTCAAGATAGGATGGCTAAAAGATTAGAGAGTAGTTCACAACCAATTAATAGGATTTTTTGTTAGAACCTCGAGAAAATTGAAATTTACATGCATTTCAGAATTTACTTTTTTTAGTAAATACTTCAGTATAATCAGTAAAATTTACTAAAACAATTACACATAAGCAATATTAGTGCCACATAACTTGGAAGTCTATTATCTTCGAAATTCGGTTGCAATTACACTACAAAAATCAAGTCATATTGTTCCCCTATTTTGGAATTATTTTTGGTTTAAATACTTTAATATTATCATTTAAATATTTCAGTAAATTGTATAAATTTGGGCAACAATTTAGCAAGTATATAAATTGCGACTCTGGTCTTAAGGCTTCAAGGGTTTTCCATCAATCAACCTTACTTTATCGATATAGCCTACTAACAGTTTGAGAACCACAGTAAGTAGTAGTAGTACACCAGGATACATTTGGTAAGGTTAGACCCTACAAAAACGCTAAAAATACCTTAACCAACTGAAGGAATTTGACATTCAACTAAAGGACGCTCATTCAACCGACTCGAAAAGGTATCCACCACTTTTCCTATTATGATTTTGGAGCTTAAATTTGCGCATGAAATCTTTAATTGAGCCTGGGACCGAGGCTTGGAACGGAGGCAGGGGTGAGGGAGATCACATACGCAGTTTTCCTGAATGGGAAAGGATCGTACACAAATATTAACACAAGCAGAAGCAGACAGGGGGCACCATGTGCATATTTCACAGCCCTGGATAGATGGTAGTTTCCGCCGATGTGGAAAGAAGGAAATGAAAGCAATGATGCTGTATTCAACTTTTCAGGTATCTTGATCGTAATACTTGTGAGTCAGCTTCACAACGCCAATGATATGATGATGCATTTTTCCTTTTCCCAAAATAATGACACAGCTGACCATGTTTCTAGAAACAATTATTCAGCCTTAGAACTATTTAGAATTATTTTCACTTCTCACGCACCAAACGTATAACCGAGATATCTTAGAAAGGTTTGAGTATACGAAAATAAAGTTTAGGGTATTCATTTGTATTTACAAAATGTAAAAAGGTCGGTTGGACGATGTTAACTATTAAAAACGAATATAAAACAAAATGTAAATATTGTTTGGCCTTATGAATTTTTGATAACCTATACCTGATTAGTCTGAGGGAAGCAATAATTTTAAAATAAGAGAAGGTTGAAAGGGCAAACGGAATTCGAAACAAAAATGGTCCAGAGTGAGAAAAAACTTAATGAAGATCAAAGCGGCGAGCACTAATTAGCATCATTACCCACTTCTGCGACCCTATTTCCACTACGAATAAAATATAGGGGCGACTTGCAAAGAGGTGGCGTGAAATATTATCGATGAGGGGAATTCAAAGCATTTCCCATTGCTAATGGTCTCACTCATGAACATTCCTCTCTATGTTTAAGTTAGCCCCTTAAAATTTTTTAAAGACATCTAACCTCCGCGGTAATACTCCTTTTGATGGGCCAACCTGATTTCACTAAGGCCACCTTATTACGACGATAGAGTTATACGCTGGTTGGTTATTCAAGGGTGCGACCGACAGCTGGAGTCATTTGCGCCATTTAGGATAGGTGGGTAATTGGTAGGAGTTTTCAGGGAACGGAGGAAGGGTGGAGAGAAACCCGGCGTCGGCATTAGCCTACTCTTAACAAAAGGCGCCAAGGGGACCACGGCTTAACGTCCCATCCGACGGACGGAGTACTGAACTGGAAATGCCCTCCACTAGGCACTCAAGTAGGGACCGGTTTTCCACTGAAAAATCCGCCAGGAATCGAACCCGGGCCCTCGAGATGGGAGTCCAGTACACTAGCCACCACACTAACCCGATCCCCAGAGTATTTGTACGCATTGAAAAATGAAAATATATAATTATAATAGACACAAATAAAAATAATAATTTCGTAGCAGTAAAGCAGGGAGAAAGAATTTACAAAGCTATTAGTATTAGGTTTCATGATTCAAGATAAACACTCCATCTCAGGACTCCATTTAGCTCCTTAGCACAATACAACATGAAACTCCTAATTTAGGAAATATTTTCAGGCTTTACTCATTGGACTTTCATAATCGTGAGAAAAAGGATGAAACCACAACAATTCCATAATTCTGTATCCTATTTTTGTTTGCAGCATTGGTTGTGCAGCATTATCAGGCGCAGAATTACTTAATGTTTCTGCATAGCAATGAAATAACGGTCACGACTTTCATTTTTGCACACTAGGAATATCGTATCAGGCTACCCATCCTTTTTCCTCAATACATTCTTCTGTGTGAATGTTTCAATGCGGTGCGTTGAAACACAATCCAATACCTGAATTATTCTTATTCACGGGTAAAGTAATCCAACTGTCGATCTAATGGATAGGATTAGTTCTAAAGTTAAACTTCATGAGTTGTTCGGGCAATATGTACACATCTTTAAAACAGATTTTATCTCTCCTAACGCGGCTTTATCCATAAGTATGCTTGCAACCACGATCTTAGATCTTCTATGATCGTGGTTGCAACTCTCTAATCGTCTAAAACCCCTTAAGATTTTCCCTACGATAGTTCTGATTGATCACGGCATCTTCCGTACCTGAACTGGGATCATCCGCGGGAAAACAATACTGGCATTCACCGAGGCACCGCGCCATAACGGCAGCACTGGAGGGCCATGCGATCTCTCACACAAAACGCGGCATGAATATGATATTGCGCGGTCCAAACACGTATGAATCCATAATGGAGAGCGCTTTAATTAATTTACAACCCGATTTCAAAACACAGTTATGTTGAAACATATTTTCTGTGTCACAATACAATATTCGAATATCGAATAGCAGTGAAATAGGTAGCGACACGACCAACTTCCAACATCACCCTCTCTTCGCTTCCTCCCCACCGAACGAGGTGAGTCTCTCGTATCATTTTTTTCCTGACACACGTTGAAAAAAGAACTTTCCTCTCTATGCAGATTTTGGGAGAGACGGATCTCAAAAGGAGCTCGCCTCGGCGGCCCTAATTTTTCCCTGGGTTGTGCACATACTACCTTCACGTCGCCTGACTCCTTTTACAGTGCTCAGAATGAATCCCACGAGGCCGTGTTTTCCCATACACGCCTAGCAGACCATCCGGGCATTCAGGGAAGGGCTTATGCTTCGGCACCCACGCGTGCTGGAAGTACGTCTGCGGGCGAACGAATCGTTTTCCCCCCTCCGGTTCGCAGACGTCTTCACACACTCTCAAGACGGCGAACAATGGACTTCCCTCGCTCCTAGGGGTTGACGGAGCGTTTACGACAGCGAAGAAGAGAAATGTTGGCAGGTAAAAGGAGAAAAATGTCGGAGGATAACGAAAGATGCAGATTCTGAAGAATAAAGTAAAATTATCCACATCCGTGATTATTTCACATGGCAAGCGATTAGGAAGGACAAGTTGATCACGGGTACAACGATGCATTCGATTTATAAGGAAAAATCATTAGAAATCGGGCAGTATTTGAAAACAAATTGAATGCATCTAAATTAAAAAAATTTTTGGGTTTCTAAATGCCGATGCCTCCGGAGACCAAGGCTCAGCAGATGCGCAATAACTGCAATTTAATTATATCTGCAATAACTAAATTTAGCACTAATTTCTTTGACCTTTTCCTTCTCTTAATGGTAACCCTGGTCCAAAAGAATCAACAAAAAGAAATGGGATTGATATTTTATACAGCAATCATTAAAGGAACCCCTATTGAGCATACGTCAGTCCCACTTTGATAATTTACCTTTGATACGAACTTTCCTTCTCCCCTCGAAGCACTCTTCCCAAATCATTTCCCCGTTCGTTATTTCATTCCCCCAATATGCTGATGCTATAAATCTAAAAACGCTCCTTTTCTCCTTTCTTCTTCTTCCACAAATTTTCATTTCTCCGGCACTGTATAAAGCACCATGCTTGGTCGCCTCTTCGTAACTACACTTTCACCAATGACGACCTTACAAATACTCAAATAGCTCCTTCTCACACACATCTTACCTCTAACTAGAACAAACCCCATGATCTACGAAACATTAGGCAAAACATCAAAGCCATTGATATAATTGATCTTTCACTGGAGATTTCTCCCCATAAACTTTGGGGAGTCCAAAAAAGGGCAACAATAATTTACTTGCAATAGATTACCTAAAATTTAACAGCACATAATTGCATTAAAAACATTGGTGCGTACCCTCACTGGCCATCGATGATATTCATTCCACTTTTCAGCCTACTCTCTCAAATATAGAGAAATAGTTTAATGGGCGAATTGATAAACATTCCTATTTTTAAGTAGGTACTCTAACATCTAAGCCCTATTTTTTCTTCATGTTCCCTAGTATTTCAATGAAGGAAGGGGTGGAAAACAATGTAGGGGTTGCAAAAAACAAAACGCAGGCTCGCCGTGTTTAGTTTTTCCTCATTTTTCCTTTCAAATTAAAGCTCTATATTTTTTCATTCCGCCAACGAAGCCTTTTTTCCACGAAGCCACCTCTACAATCAATTTCACGGCAACTTCATTAACTGCTTCAATAATCAGAGAGAGAGAGAGATGGGAGAAAAAAAGGGAATTTTCCGTCGACAAAGGCTTTGTGATTTGGAACGGTTGCCAACTACATGAAGATTTTTTGTACCTGGTACTACACAAAAAATAGGAAACCGAGCGGAACAGCAAGCGCAAAAGTTTATACAGTATTATAATGAGTTTTAATACCATAGCTTTGCAAAATATACTAACAATGTTTTTTTCGTAAAATCGGTGATATTGCACAAGGGCGTGCAATAAGTTCTGCGATATAAAGTTTAAGTTAAAAAAATGACATGACATGACAAAAAGATTAATTAAATGCCAAAACACATTGAGACTTCCTCATTGATAAATCTTATTCCAAGGCATGGAAAATTTAAACTCTAATCATTAACCCAAAATCCTGTCTCTAATGAAGAGAATATATACGTTTCACAAATGAAGGAAACTTCATTTGTGCAAGAACTGCAAGAGGAGTATTGAAGATCTGGATTAATCAGCTATCTATGCAATAAGTGCATCATCGAAATTGACTATGTCTACTGGTAAAGGGCTTCGTGTCTTTGTGGAAATCTCATTTTCGCAAAAAGTGGTCATTATCTGGTTCTTGCACTAAGGTCTTCAATTACCTATCGGGAGAGTTCAAACTTCATTAGAGGAAGCGCCAAAAACAGGAAATGACTAGTAATGAAATATATAAGTTAGGCAACTACAGAAGTATTAAACATCTCTGGGCATGTATTTCCGAGTTATTACAGCAAGAGTTCTAGGAACCTCTTCAACAAATATCGTTTGTTGTTGTGTTGTTGTTGTGTTCAACCCGAAGGTTGGTTATTTTCAAGGACAAGGTTTTATATCTTCCTCTGTCCCCCGGCATCTTCCATGTATATCTTCTTCGCCGATGTTTCTCGAAGAGGGTGTTTGTTATTGCCATGTTCTTTTCTTTAGAGAACTCTACCAGCCTTTCTCCCGTGGTATTTCTTATTCCCAAACCGAACTCACCCACACTACTTCCTTCTCGGCCTTCTCCGACCACTGCATTCCAATCTCCCATGATTATTAGGTTCTCTTTTCCTTTTACTGTATCTAGGACTTCTTCCAGTTTCTCATACATTTCTTCTATTTCTTCTTCAGAGTGGCCTGATGTCGGCATGTAAACCTGCACTATCACTTATTCCGTATGTTCTCCTTCTAACTTGATCATCAGAATCCTTTCGTTATATTGCCAGTAGGACTTCAATCTTCTTGACCAGTCTTTCTTCAGTATTAAACATACTCCCGCTATCTTCTGGTCATCTCCTGAATAAATCACCCTGTAATCGTCGCTCCAGACGTCGTCGGCCCCAGTCCACTTTATTTCGCTCATTCCCATGATGTCTATCCCCAGTCTGTTCATCTCCAGCTTAACGTTCTCCACTTCCCACACACTCCTAGTGATCTTACGTTCCACGTCCCAATTCTGCATTTGTGAGGTGGAACGTAAGATCACTAGGAGTGTGTGGAAAGTTGGAGAACGTTAAGCTGGAGATGATGTTGCTATCGTAACAAAAAAATTTTGTCTCCAAGAAAAATGGAAAAAAGGGAGTTTCGTGCAGTGATTAAACACTTCTATTTAAAAGGTTTTCCAACGAAAGATATCAAAGCAGAATTGGATGAAGTTCATGGTACATCTGCTCCTGTGTTAGCGACTGTTTACAATTGGGTATATGAGTTTAAACGTGGCCGCACATCCAAAAATGATGACCATCGTTCGGGACGTCCAGTGGAAGTGAATTCTTCCGAAACAATTGAAAAAATCCACGATATAGTTTTGAGTGATCGACGAATCAAAGTGCTCGAAATAGTTGAGGCCACAGGTATATCACATGGTAAAGTTTTTTCAATTTTGCACGAAAAATTGGGCATGAAAAAATCTCGGCAAGATAGGTGCCGCGTTTGCTCTCAATGGAGAACAAACGCAACCGTGTGATCGACTTGGGGCTGGTTTGGCGCTTTTCAGTCGCAACCCTGACGAGTTATTGCGTCGACACATAACTGTGGACGAACCATGGATACATTACTACACACCAGAGATAAAGAAACAGTCGAAACAGTGGGTTTGCGATTCGGCTCCGAAGAAGGTGAAAACGGTGAAATCGGCCGGTATGGTGATGGCAACGGTTTTTGGGATGCATGCGGAATTATCTAGATAGGTTAATTGGAAAAAGGACGAAAAATAAATGGAGAGTAATATGTGTCGTTATTTTCACCGACTGAGTGAAGAAATCTAGAAAAAATGTCCTCACATATCAAAGAAAAAATATCTCTTCCATCAAGACAAAGCACGAGTGCACACCTGCGCAGTTTCGATGACGAAAATCGTGGAATTAAATTTCAATTTAATACAAAATCCGCTGTATTCCCCAGATTTGGCCCCCAGTAACTTCTTTTTAATTCCAAACTTGAAAAAATGGCTCGGCTGAAAATGAATCACGTCGAACGAGGAGGTCATCGCCCAAACAGATGCCTGTTTTGAGGACATTCCGAAATACTATTTTTTGGATGGCTTCAAAGAGTTGGAGAAACGCTGGGAAAAATGTATAGACATAAAAGGTGGTTAGTTGAAAAATAAAAAAAAATCTACCCAAAATAATTTTTTATTCTACCTTTTTCTAAAGACTAATTGAACGACCCACGTAAGTGTTACCGTCAATAAATAAGCTTAGAGATGAAACATTGAGTGCTCAGTCAAACAAATCAGACAAAGGATGTTGATTGGTTAACTCGTCTCTCATTCAAGTCCGTGGGGTTCAAGTACAGCTATGAATAGGAACGGAGGAAGGGCGGGGATATATCTGATTAGCCGGTGAGTAATGCGAGACGCCAAGGGTTTCACAGTTTAACTGCCCATCTGACGCACTGAATACTGCATCTGGAATGCTCTACGTAAGGCAGCTAAGCCAAGAATCTAGTTAGTTACCGATATGCCCGGAGTCGAAAGCAGACTCGGGAGACTTAAGTTCTTCCAAGGCCGTAGGGAGCGGCGGGAGTTAGGAGGTTCAAACCCCCCCGAAATTTGGAGACAAATATAGAGTAGTTATATTCCATATATTGACCAATTAATCGATGGAGACCGTCTCAAGCTCCGAATCATTTAACACGCTCCCAAAAAAGTATTTTTTTGGGCCTCATTCCATGCTCCAAATCCGTAACCTAAGGCCCGAGCCAGAAATATTTTTTGAGGGTACAATCATAATAGAAACCCCCCGAAAAAGTTTTATGGCTACGGCCTTGAATTCTTCCAACCCCAGTTACTGTTCAATGGATTTGTGGGCGTCCAAACTTTGTGTACATCGCTTGAAAAAATGAAAACTCGCGCAGATTCGACCGGTACGAATAGAATTGGATATCTGGGATGAACAGAAGGCAAACTAAGCAAAAATGTCTCGGGGAAAGCAGTTTAAAATCACGCTGAGACTGCAAACAAGAGAGGACTCCCCCAACACACCCCAAAAGATGAGTGGATGGGAAGCGATGCCCTCCTCCAGAGGGCGGAAAGGGACTCGACGAAAAGTCTTGTCATTCGCGGCGAAGAGGAAGGAAGGAAGGAGAAACCTTTTTCGCCATCATAAGCACCACCGACGCCACCGCAGACGTCAGCCGACGCAATTCCGCGGCGGAACCAATCCGCTCAAGGACCGAGCCCCCCCCCCCCCCCCCCCCTTAAGTCAAGGGGTTCCCCCTCCCCCACTCTCAAAAGATCCCTGATGCATAATTCAGGAGGGGTGGCTGAGGAGGCACCTCGGCGGTGAGCTGAGGTAGATCTCCTCCTCAAGCGCTCATCATCCCCGATCCCCTCTCCTCCAGAGAAACCGATGCTCCCCGTCACTGAGCCACACTCACCTCCATCTCTTCTCGCCGCTACCTTTCGCAGTCTCCGCCCGACTTCGCGCCGCGAAAACCCATTCGGGGCCGCCTGTCTACTCTCAATCATGGAGATGATAGTTCCCCACTGGCCAGATGAGCAAACATAAATTTATAACGAAAAATAGCAAATACCTAGTTGAAATTAAAATTAGTAAGAGTTATTTCTACTCCTTTGGGCGTTACTTTGTGGAAGTTCATAGTAGCCAAAAACCTGGTTTTTAGTTACAGTGCAAAGAGTGCATTGGTGTCTTTGCAGGATAGACGGGGAGAAAGTTCACCGAAAGTGCAACAATAATTCAGAAAATAACCAGGAATCAAGTTTCGCTCAGCACTTTATGGACTCGGGCGATCGCAGCCGCTTTGACCCTGTGATTCTTCAAGTAGTTGGAAAAGGTTTTGTATTGGGCTGTTTAGAGAAACTTGTCATTTTTAAATGTGGACAAGAGACCAATTCGATTCTTTTTTTTCATGGGTGTTTTCAAGTCTGTTTCCGTACTAATAGGCGCTTCAGACCGGGAGGA
The DNA here is from genome assembly GCA_933228895.1 of Platycnemis pennipes. NCBI lineage: Eukaryota > Metazoa > Arthropoda > Insecta > Odonata > Platycnemididae > Platycnemis > Platycnemis pennipes. Next base: position 115,696,562 of record OW121854.1, on the reverse strand, counting down.
AAGGTATAAGGATACGAATGGAAGGGATGGAACCTCTCTAAACGATTTGACAGACTTTATAAGCTCACCATTGTCCTCCCGTCTTACTTCAATATCCAACCATAGCCAATAACTTAACCGCATTCCAACCCATTTCATAACAGTGGACTCTAAATGTGTCAATCCCCCACTTCCTATCTCTCCCCCTCATATTTAAGGCTCGTTTCACGGGGTTTGTATCAGTGACCCTTGATGAATGATGCCAAATCAAAGAAAAATTGCTTGAGTTTTATGAAAAACTACTTTAATCAATAAGTACAAGTTACATACAAATTTTTTTCATAACCACGGGGCAACAATGGGGTCGTTTACCATATTATTTCTATTAACGAATCTGATAGAGTTTGTAAAATAAAAAGACCCGTATTTTTCCGTTTTTTGATCCGACATTTATTTCTCGAGTTATAAGCGGCGAAAAATCGATGTTTTTAACCCTTTCGGAAAAGTGGGCGTGGTGCAACCTCTGACGTATATTGACTTCGTCCAATCACAACTGAGCCCACGAAGCTAGTTTGCATTATCGCAATGGGGGGACACAGCTGACTCTGCCAATAGGAGCAGTTGCGACAGCATCTGTGCGAGCAGACCTTCCGAGAAACCCCCTCCACTCCCTTCCCTTCCTCGAAAATCAGTCAAGGAAGGGAGGAAAATTACGTCAATGTTATCAAAGCAGATTTTTCGGTCGGCGTCACCTTTTGCTTATTTAAATTTTTGATTTATGAGTGAATGTTTGTGGGAAGAAGATTAATTTTTTCACTAAAATTCTTTTTTCGTTTCCATCTAACGATTTCATGTACAAAATTGCGATTTCGGTTCCGAGTAAACGCCCCCACTCTAAGATTAGTTCGACACAGCTCTCCACTCGAATCCCTTTATCAGTTAACTGCTTCATTCTTGTATGACTTGGTTCTTTCACAGGGTGTATATTTCTCGGGATTTTCTCAGGAACACGTTTTTAATTTCCTACTCCAAATTTGGATTCCAGGACCCTGGAGAGGATGGACGAGTCGCTTTTCGAAAAGTCAGAGGAGGATGAAGAACCTGACCCGTTGGAAATCCCGATAAATGTTCACTCTCCTTCATATTTGCATAATTATTCTAATTTTTCCTACGAACAGAAACACACCCACTCTTATTCAAACCACGCGCTACAATTTAGAGGAATTACATTTAGTTTTAATAGATACTCTGGCTATTTGTTCTAAAGATATTGCATAGGGGTACTTAGCACAACTCGATCTGCGGTTGCATAAGCGCCAACCAGTCTTCGATTTCCTGAAACTGATGCAAGATCAAAGCTATAACCGTGGATTTCATGGTTAACTGCAGCTGGGTTGACCACCCTTCGATTCCAGCTGTATGAGTCCAAGTTCAACTACTGATGATATCTCATATAATACATTCTGGGCCTAAAAGGGCTAATTTTCCGTGTTATATAATCCACTTAAATTGTCAAAAGTCAATACTTACAAATTCGAGCGTTCGCAAACGCTATATAACTACATAGGTTTAAAGTGGAATAATATCATTCTCCACTTCATAGTTATGATCTCAAGACTCAAAAACTGCAAAAAAATACATGCCCATAGTAACATTTTCATACTAGTATCTAATTAGTGCATAATTCTTCCTCCTTTTAACGCTCACCTCTAATAACACAATGACATCTCACGTTGCCCGGCAGTAAAATAAATCTCTTTGCACAAAAAAGGCATAAACCATGACATTACTTGCGGGTGAAACACTTCAACCAACGTGAAATAGTATGTAAACATGGAAATAAAACCAACAAAGACACATTGTCGAGTAGGTATGTCTGAGGATTCTATTTTCCTTCGACCTATTCATATCCGTATCACCAACTGAAGGAAATGCACAAATATATTTATAATTTTTTTTATATTTCTCCCTGCCTTCCTGGACAAAATCGCTAGTGTATGGTGTTTCATATAGTACCCACTGAAGCATACCCTTATGGCAGCCGAAAGTTTAAGACAAAAATATACTAGTGCTTCCACTGTCCTACTTCAAAATTCGTCACACTTAAATTCATCGAAGGAATAAACGAATAGGTATTTTTAACCTTATTAGTAACTGCCCTAAGAGCTACCAAGAACGGCAGGAACTGGCTAAATAATCGATCAATTTTGGCTACGTTCTTTGATCACGAAAGTCCCGAAAAAACCGAACCTCTGATCTCTTGCGTTTTCATCATCGGCTTCTTCCCTCACATACCTTGGACCCGCTTCTCCCCTTTAGAAGGTCCATTCCACTCCCAATCTCCGTTCTCTCCCCGACTCGGTGCCCCGTCTTCTCCGCATCATTAGCTTCGGAACCAAACTCATGGCACATACTGGGTACAACTCCTTAGATTCTCTACACCAGGTCACACCGTATACATAAAAAAAGCAGGGAAGCGCTCTGAAATTTTTTCCCGTGATGTCGTCGAAAACTTTGGATGCAAAGCTATTATCCCTTACTTGAATTGAGAGCGAAACGCGGAATGGATCACTCCAGTGTATTATCCTCCAAAATCACGAGAGAGTGGGAGGTGAAAGAGTACTGAAGGAATCCAAAACGATAAGTTTAGTACATCATAACTGAAGGCTATCCTCCAAATACAACTAACAAAATCATGAATGAACTCATAGCTAGCATCAACTCTTCACTTGAGGAAATATTTTATTGAAATTCACCCATGCAAGATTATTTATTCGATGGCCGAATTTGATTCACCAATAAAGCAAGCATATGCTCCGATTGGATAGTAAAAATTCTTTTCTAATATGCATAAATATTTGACCCAAAAATGCCTAGTGTTTTAATTTAGATTAACGACCACTATGCTAAGATAGAGCAAAATTATACAGCTGGTTTTTACTGGCAAAATATAAAATGTTTTAAGGGTGCTTACGAACTACATTTTTACTCAGAAACAACTCCTCGGTTACTCCCGTTCCTTAACTACAACAACAAGAATACCTTAACGAATTAAAAGCCATACACAGCTTATATTCAACATTAAATAAATAGTTATTCATATGAACTGTAATGATGCCAACCCTTCTCATAGGGTACGACCTAGGGTACGGGCATTTTAAACAGTACCTGTTCTTAGGGGGCTGAACGTGGGCGGCGGCGCTGCAAGCGACGGTATCATTTCAAACAAACTAGCGGGAAAGAAACAGAATCCATCCCAAATACATTCTAATCCATATTCCATTATTTCCTGAGGAAAAGTCTGGACGAAGCAGACAGAGAAGTGATCACTGCAACTAAGAACATATTTGAGACCACCACACCACACCACTGAGAAGGGTGTGGTGCTCGGTATTGCCGAACGTGTACTCACTTTACTCACATAAATTTGTTACTCAGAAAATACGTCCGTTGTGCGAAAAAGCTGAGACTAATTTAACAGAGAATGTGAATAAGAAGAGACCAACCAGAAAGGAACATGGAATGTTGGGACCATATCAAATCGGGCGAGCAACAGATAATGGGCGTAAATGCTGATGAGCAAGCACATAAAGATAAGAAAGGAGTACGAAAAAGGAAAAGAAAATTTCAAGAAGAATGAAGATTAACACAATTACAACAACACTTAACTGTTGGTAATATATGAAATGTTACAATTCGTCCAAACATTTTCTCTGCTTAGGTTCACTTGGAAAACGTCTGCAGGCATACGAAGGTAACCCTAATATAAACAATATTATGATATACATACTTATTGGAGGAGCAAGAAACGTTCACCTAGTGTCCCAAGTGAAAGATTTATTGTTGGCTATATAATGGAAGCAAACTTCCGAAAAATGAATCAAGAAACTAAAATAAAATCCGGGAAAACTTTCGGTATAAACATAATGTCTGCCAAATATAAAAGGTCGAATCAGCTAAATATAAGCATGAATATAAAATTAATAAAAAAATATAAGATTTGGAGGCTTGCAAAGAATAAGGAGACCTAATACAGGCTCTTTAAAAGCAAATGCTTCAACACAGAAAACTCGAAACAAAATGTAGCATTAAGTCACAGCCGTATGTGATCAGTGATATCCGATATTGCCCAGGGTTTGATGTCACTGCGTCGTATTGGATATTTTTTGATAATTTCGAGCAATTAATATGAAAAAAAGGTTACCAGCAAGAGAACGGAAATAAATAAAAATATGTAATGTAATGTGAGAAAAGTATCCATAACGAATGCAATGTTAAAAGCACCTACGAAAAATGGCAACTAGAATGTTAACCGTTACAACTTTTAACCGATGAACTATTAACCATTCCTCTGCCAGCGGAGAAGGAACCGGAACGTGCCAATGGAAAACTCGAGTGGTTGAATGGAACAAGTATGGAGTCATAAAGAGGTTAAACGATGGAATAACTGAGGGGGGAGCCACTTCAAAACGAGTCAAAGGTATTTGAACGCTTATGACGAGAATTATAAGGAGCTTATAAGGATCGTATCAATAAATGGAGAGATCGCTTATGGATAGAAATGGGAGATAAGATATTTAACGCCGAGGAGGCTAGAATCGTTTTAATTAGCAGCTTTATCCTTAACATGAAAACAATCCGGTTAAGAGATACGAGAATAATCCGATTAAGGAAATGTATAGGAAAGCATAAAAAGGAAGGCTTGAATCCTTGGGCTTCGAAACACTCAACGAAAACGAAAGAGCGAAGTATCCAATGTATGGCTGAAACGTATAGCTGCTCCACGTTCTGGCGGCCTTTAGTGGATTAATAAAAAGGCAACGACAAAATGAATCAAAGTAGAAGTAGTTATCAAGGGTTGGTAAGGGAAGATAAGTGGGTGATGAGGTGCGACGAAAGAATTTTCGAGGGAGGATGAAAGGTGACCGAATACTCAGAAAGGCCATGTAGAATATAGGGGTTTTCTGCATGTCTGAACGAACCTCAAAATGAAAACGCATGACGTAATACTTTTCTTCTTAATTGTTTGAGACATAACCGAAAATATATTTTTAAGAGTTGCGCAGTATCTGTCCTCCATTGCTCTAGTTTGAGGTAAGAGGCTCTATTTTAAGTAACTTCTCTATGCTCCTTTGGTATACTAGGTTTACACAGTTAAATTAGTAGTGCACTCACTAGCATTACAATTGTATACTTTTCGATGACGCATATAGTGTGGAGTCATCATCTGTCAAAACAATTGTTGCTCGCTCGCAGGATACGATGCAGACGTTGATAGATCTGGATATATATATTAGGCATTTGGGTACCGAAATAATAAAACCATTTAACGCAAGCATTAATTGAAAGATGATACCGAAGGTAAGGTGGGTAGTGTCAGCAGCGAAATTTTATTGCCAACGGAGGAGCACAGCGATATTTTTTATATCAATAGTCATATTTAATTAGCGGGAATGGCAACACTGAATTTTTCACAAATATGCAAGATAGAATTCTGTATGCCCCTCTAACTCTCTAACTAAGTTAAATCACACATTACGGCATACCACTCCAACTTAATGTCACTGCAAAGAGAATATTATAATGTATAATTAGACGTATAATATAAAACCGAACGTCAATGTGATTATGCACGTTTGTATAATATTCAAACCTAAATGTTGATAAATAAATCAAAACTTTTACGGTTCCCACACTAAAACGTAGCTACATTACTTCTTTTGGCAGTTTCAGATAATGGTAACGGTCCCAGGGGCTGCGATTAAATCTCCATAGCAAAAAATCAGAAGGACCGAGAATTCAAAATCAAGGTAACGACATTACCTGCACTGCTTCACTTTGGCCATAATCCTATTCATCGGGGTTCTATACACACTAGCATTGCGGTAACGCGCGAACTGATTTGGGACCCAATTACTCGTGTGTGCGCTCATTAAATAACTCAATTACCATTCGTAGTAGGAGCTAATTACATCAAATATTTGCCTCGGCTTGCACCCCGATTAATTCCAGCGGACGCACCGGCGCGACGCAAAACGACTTCGTCCTCTGAAATGCCGACATGAATCAGTAAGTCCTAATTAGCCACGCAGCCGCGTAGGGGGGCACAGGACGAATCACTTCATGCGTGAGTGGTAATTCGAGGGAGTAGGCAAAGCATTCAATTCAGCGTCAGAAAATGTGTCACAGCTTTCGGAATCGATGTAAAACCTTCAGGTTGACGGAGGAAAGAGCTCTCGTCATCACTGAAGGGATTGGTCTACGAAATGGATGAAGTGAATGAAGTTATCCACGCCATTTCCATTCCAGGTCCCATTGCAAATTTTCCCTCCTCACGCCACACAACCGAGACACAATTACAAAAATATTAGTTACAAACCGATTCCATATCTATTCTTGAGAACCATGTACAGGAGTTTACTTCCTGCTTGCAGCCTATGGGACAACAACTTAAGGAAAATAAACAGCTATAGGATTTATTTTAACTTATCAAAAATATTCATTTCTCTAAAACTTCCCACAAATTCTCAAGTTCATCTGTAATTGATACGTAGCAAAAAAAATATTTGCATAGCTTAAAACTAAATTTATTAACTATTAATAAATAAAAATAGGTATCTAATTTGACATGTTCGTGGAGTAAATAAAATCGCATTTTAGGATAGTTTTCCCGGCTATATGATGCATATGGTGTGTTTAATGTAATTCGTGAAGTTGATATCAACAATCTGATGAAACAGGAAAATAGAACATTATGCAAGGAATTTCGACTGCATAACGATTTTTCATTACCACTAATACAGAATAAAATATCATTTAGACGCTAGGCACTGAAACTTAACGAATAGCTGACTGCTAAAATTCCTCTTATCAACATCTACACTTCGGAAATATCCGATATTCGATATGCGAATGGGATCGAATATAAGAAATGCAAAATTTTGGACAGCTTGACATAAGGGGCATCGCGACGTATGTTGGCGATAGTCTAACTTCTGCGGAGTTAAATCCTTGATGAACGATAACATGACATAGCACCTGAAGATCCTAAAACAAATGAAAATATAAGATATCGTGTTCAAATAGCGAACCATGATTTTCATAGAAAAAGCATTGCTTCTTTCTTAACACAGCGATGTACATTTTCAACGCATCATCAACTGCATTGCGTCACAGTTACTCCTAACAGTCTACACCAATGAGATATAAAGAACAAGTAGTGAACGATTCTAAAGATAACTACTATAACGATGTGAAAGATACGTCTATTTTCTAGGAAAGATACGATGGACCATACATTCAAAGGGCTCTTACTCTCCTCTGATCCATCGATATCCTCCAAGCAACTAATTGTATCAAAATCACAGTCAATTTTACCCGCACAAGTAAGATATTTACTTAAAAGAGCAGAGCAGACTCATTTGGGTTAAGAAATTGAATCAGAAACTTAAAATTATACAACATTAAGGTAAAATGATTTTTTATTTAAGCTTAATATTTGAAATAAAAAAATAGATATTATGCCTTGAATTTTCCATAATTCTCTCACTCTCTTTTCTTCATCCTCTTAGATATTTATAATCATCAACGATTCGAAAAATTCCAAAAAAAAGACTTTTTTTCTATTTTTTCGATTTCAGACTACTGTGCGGCGCCGCGGGGCGGGGTAGTACCCTGGAAAGTGGATCGCATTGTGAGGGACCATATCTCAGGAACGCTTAAAGATAGGTCTGGAGATCTTAAAGATAGGAATTCGGCCCTGGAGAACTTTACTTTTGCGTTTTTCATTAAAAAATGATAGTGCTTTTGCAGCCCAAAAAATGCATATTTAGGTCTGAAGTCCTTGGAGCACGGGTTCCCGTTAGTAAAAAGTAAACAACTTTTAGCACGAGAATATAAACTTCATTTCGATCATTTTGAGAGTAGGAAAACATAACTTTTCTAAATTCGGAAAAATATGGGTGACCCTGGTGTATAGGGATAGCTTGGATCTCATATCAAGATTATTCCACCTTCAGCAACAAAGAATTTCTCCAAGAGCCTTATCCAAATTCTACCCTCTTCGTATGCATATACGTTTCTAAGTCTCCCTCAGAAATTGTCCCTATGTGTTAACAGTCGTTCCGCTATGCGGTGCCACATTCACCTGGAGCGGAGATCATATTGGGGTAGGGATAACGCACGAGACGCGAGGGAAATGGGAGGCCACAATGAGAGAGGCGGAGGGAGGAGAATGGTGAGAGCGAAAGGACAATTTCCCCCGAATGTGAAAGGGTTTAGTGCACCATTCGGGGGAGAAAAGGCCAGCATTCCGCGTAAATTCGCGCGGCCAATGGTCCAGAAGAGACCGGTCGACCAATGGATATAGTCCGAGGGACAACCACACGTTGGGTAAAATATAAAAACCCCCGAGGGTAGAAGGGGAAGTGGAAAAGGTAATACGGGTCTGGTGCGCTGAATTTTCGACATTGAAGTATGAGTTAAATTCAACGCCAAAAATCTTATTGCAGAAATGTGGCCTTACTTTCGACCTTCGAAATTCGACCTTCCCCCAGGTTTGGTAAGCCGAGCAGTCAACTATCGGTGACTATGCCTAAGAGCTCACCAGGCAATATAGTTCCACTTGATAAGTAATGCTTGTATTACGCACAAACGATGACCATTTTATGCAGCTCTCCCATTGGTTCTCTTATCGAATTACCTCATCATATTTATATAATTATGTATTTTCTTCTACGTCCTTAAATACTTGTTCCCTAAACCATACACGAGCCCTTTCTTTGTCATTTTTCCCATTTTCCTCGACGACTGTCTTCATCTGACCATAATGTACTGAGATCTCTCTTAAAACAGGAATTGAAAATCAAGATCAGAATCACATTTCACTCATCTTTATTTCCTCTTCATCGCTTGGTCCAAATTTAATCGCAGCCCTCAAACTTTATTAAATAACGGCATGCTATTCACTGCATGGCTTGACGTAAGCTTAACAGGCCTAAGCCAAAGGATTTCACCCGAATTTTAACCTGTATTAGCCAGCGGATCGAAAGTTCAACTTACTTGATGATTGCTGCATTAATAATACTAATATTTCCACTCTATTCAATGATCGCATCGATTTCAAACGCTGAGAGAAACATTGGAAATGTAATACCACGTTCCGAGCATTTCGATGGTAACTACAATGATGATGCAAAACACAACAGTAACATGACATAATTAACTAATTCTATGCCAGATAGCTTTTAATCCAACCAGCCAGGGTAGTCAGGTCAGCAACACGCTGCCATTGCAATCCAAAGGTAGTGGGTTCAATTTCCGCCCAGTGGATGTCGGCTACGTTTGCCTCACGATCTTAAGTAAGCCCAGGATCTTAAGTAAGACGGTGCGAAATACCTCAGACGTTTGTGCACCTGAAACCCAATGACTACTATTTTAATCTCTAACGCATACATACTCATCTCTTCGAAAAATTAAAACATAAATAAACATGACGCATTCCGAGGAAATTCGAGGAATGACTGCCCTGGTAGTAAGCACAACACCCGAGCGCCGGGTGGTACTAGAGTCAGCAACATTTGAGCTACAGTAGGTACCTATCAGCGCGACACCGACCTAAAAGTGTATTGTCATTCTCGGTATGCACACTATAATAGATTGAACTCTTGATAATCCTACATTGTACCCTGGAAGCAAATAAACAAGTGTGATTCGGGGGGTGGCTGCACACAAGGGATCCTTAATCGACGAGTGAACAATCACACTGCTAATCACTGTCCCCACCTTAAACTTGTTGGTTTTTCTAATGCAGACAGTCTTCTGATAAAGCTACTTCGTGTATTTATTGACGCATTAACAGGATAAACCACATATAACAGTTTTATTGTCTTATACACTTTTCATGACAAGAACTTATCATGGCTATCCCATGCGACTCACAACAATGAGGTTAGCATGACAAACAAAACATGCACAAAGATTCCTTGAAACATAAGCATCACATTAAGCCAACCTTCACAACGCTTAATACTACGATATACTCAACAAATCTAACATAATGACGGATAGATACTGCACAAATCTTATGATAATAGATATAGTTCTTAGCTAAGCATTCAAGCAATTTAAAATATTTGTAACGGTGAGTTTACATTCAGAGGATTTGTAATACGCTTGACAATCTTATGACCAGACCATACGGGCTATAAATACACCTCCATTCCCTCGACACGGAGCAAGTCTCACGAAGAGAGGAATAAGGAAATGCAACCGAATCACGCAGCGGCCGACTGCAGCGCTGCGCGTGCCTCCCCGGCGCACTGTGCAAAAAAGGAACTGTACACGTCCCTGCGGTACACGTTCTCCCACGCCCATATCCAACTCGGGACGATTCTCATCACGTATTCCGTCGCCGTGGAAAGGCACCATCGAATGCCTTTTTTACATCATACCCTCACTTTTCTCCACGCGCGCCTCTCCCCTTTCCATCTCAACATTTCTCATTACTACTTAAGGAGAAGAGAACAGGGAGGGTATATACAATGTTAAAATCCAATCTCGGTACGTCTGTGCTGATTGATACGGCGATTCGTTCACCCTCTGCGTGAAAAACAAGACTAATTAAAATGGTGGTTTGGGTGGCACGGTGCATGTTGTGCGTTCCGTTCTTCTCTGCTAAGGAGTAGAGGCTCGAACACTGACGATGGAGAGACTTTTCGTGGTATCTGGATTTCGACTCGAAGGTAGCTTTTATTAGACTGTTATGTCTGATCTGGATTTCGACTTGGGAGCTTTTATTAGACTCTAATCCGTCCTTCGGACAGGACGTAAAATGTGGACTTCTTGGCAAATATCACTATATGTTAACAACTGTCCACATGCTGTCTCCCTCCATCCTACTTGTATTTACTAAATGATGACGTCAACTCTTGGTAGTCTCCTAATGGATCAAAACTGAACATAATTACTACCAACCAACAACTCCATCAGCGGCAAATCACACTCATTTGTGTGATAAATTCCATTTATACCCTTTAATTTACTTGTTTCTTACGAATTTCAATAAATGTGTGGTGCGCCTACAATTAGACAAGGATGAAAATTAAAAAGGGTACATTTTATATCAAACAGAATAAGAAAACCACGTTAGTAAAAAAATGTGGTTATAATGGCGCTCGGAAGGCACAGCCATTCCAATGAAATAATCGAATTCCAGCAATGGAAGATGAAATCAAGCGCAAGGATGAGTAATGAAACACTGCAACCGATTTTCTAACCGTGAAAAGATTCCCGATTTGGAGAAGGCTGAGATAGACTTATCATGGAATTCTTGCTTCAAAAGTGCATTCATTAAAAATGGGTATTCTCACTATTATCTATACTCGGTCCGATGTTGTTCTCGATCTTTATCAGTGACCTTCCCAAAGTGATTCGAAATTGTATGTATCACTTTTACGCCGACGATTTACAGATTTATCTGGATTGTAACCCAGCTAATATTGATGAAGCCATTAATAAAATTAATCAAGATATCTCATCCATATGTACCTGGGTATCCGATAATAAATTAAAATTAAATGCGGTGAAAACTAAATCAATAATTATAGGTAGTCCCTACTATATAAATACATTGAATTATGATGCTCTTCCTAAAATTCAAGTTCAAGGTACATTTATAGATTACTCAAATACAGTCAACAATATAGGATTAATCATAAATAGTACCCTGAACTGGCAAGATCATATTGCTGTTATTTCCAATATAATATATAAAACAATCTATCATATGAAGTATTTTAGGAGCATGATGCCTATTTCGATAAGACAAAAATTGGTCAACTCACTTCTGATGCCTCATATTGATTTTTGCTCTTTAGCGTACACAGATGCAAATAAAGATCAACTTAAAAAACTGCAAAAAATACAAAATGCATACATCAGATACATTTGCAATATTGGGCACCGGGAGTACGTAACGCCATATTTCACAAGATTAAATATTCTTAAAGTCGAATCTCGTAGACTATATCAATTGGGACTTTTCATGTACAAACTTCTGGAAACTGGGCAACCAACCTACCTCTATAGCAATATGATTCAAAATAAAAATTTAAAAGTGAGAACAAAAAGAATAACCGAAAATTTACATGTACCATCGCACCATACAACAATTTTCCAGAAATCATTCATAGTAAAATCGTGTCAGTTTTGGAATAAATTACCAGACAATATAATAAACACTAACTCAATCAATGTATTCAAAAACCTACTAAACTATGTAAAAGAAAATGAAAATGTAAACATAGAATAGGAATCAGACATAAGTACTCATAATGCATGATAAATTGTATAAAAAATTGAATATTGTAAATTGAAATTGATCTTAATAACCAAAAATTTAAAAAAATTGCTATTCACTTGATTATTTGTCTGAATGCCATGTAATGATTTGATATGTTTAGGTTTAAGGTACGATTGTCGCAATATCTAAGGTATGCAATATGTTAAGATAGTAAGATTGTTGTAATATGAAGGTATATATTGTAATAACCGTTGTACTTACATCCTGTTTTGTTTTTTTCCATAAATTAGGCAAATCAGATTACAATTTAAAATCTTATTTCATGAATCTTATACATTAATTTATAATATATAAAACTGATCCAACTCTTTTTTATTTCTGTATTTTCTATGTTATGTATTATATAAATATATTCTTTTTTCTTAGCAAGAAAATTATGTTATGACGTAAACTACTGCCCCATAGGAGCAATCGCTCCTAGATCAATAAATGTTTTTTCTATTATATTCTATTAAAAGCAGCATGAGATACACTAAAGTAATCATCAAAAGCGAATGTGTACATGTAAGTAGTTTAGAGAACACAATAGAAAGCATAGCAAAGGGATAGCTACGTGAAATATTGTAGAGTAGTCTGTAGTGCATGATGCACGTATTAACAACCAATCCCTTTATTAGTACGTAGATACTAACAATTTAGCTGCATGTGACTTATTATGTAACATGTTTCCATGTAGTAGCTTGTTTGCATGTCAATAATGCGTGCATGTTTGGTGATCTTCACTCCCTGCCACACACCCTCGCGTTGACTTGTAGGGTATCACATGGATGTAGATGAAGTACCTAATCCCAAATAAACAATAGTTAACTCCTCAATTTCGAGTTCTTTCTATCTCTATTCATCGCATGTAAAATTCCAACATTCCTTCCCTTTCACTATTCTCCTTTCTAATATTTCTCTCTACCGTCATAGCCTCCAAAATCAATTTCTTCTTCCCTATTCTCTCATCCACCATTTTTGTCTTATTTAAACTTCCTCCAACGAACAACTCGCTTTTCCCAGTTCCACAGCTCTTCGTTCGTACTCCTCTCTTCCGTCCTTCCTCTTATGTTCTCGAGAACCCTCCATTAGAGTACATAATAGGTAGCACAGCAAAGGGATAGTTAGGTGAAATGTTTTTAGAGTAGTCTGTAGTTTCAGCACTTAGTTGCAAGGTTAGCATTGCCTGGTATCTCTTAGTTGCATGGTCGCATTACATGGTATTTCTTAGTTGCATGTAAATTGTGCATGTTTAGTGATCTTCACCCCCCGCCACACACACTCGCGGTAGCTCGCAGGGTATTACATGCATGTAGATAGCTGAATCCTAGCTCTATAGATCTTAAAACAATTCCCATCCCCTGCTACAGCCTCCAGTGCCCCTTGCCACTCCAAGAGCAAAACATAGAGCCCAATCCCACACTTCGGTACGTTACTACAGTGGCAGCAGGCGTTCCGAAATGGAAAAGGTAGAATTAGGTTAGAAGGAATTCCAACTGCTAAAGTTATATCGCACCGTCTAACCTAACTCAATACTAAGCTTAATCTTACGACAAACACAACATCCATTCCCGAGACGGGATCCGAACCTTCGACCCTTAAATCTCATCCATCCAGCACGTTGCCGACCTGGCTACCCTTACCAACAAGTCGCTACAACACGGTTCTTACTACTAATAATAACGGAGAAGAGGACACAAATTAAGAGACATGATAATGTAGAACCTATTATAATAACTTGGTTTAAAACATGTGACCCCAGTTACAGGCCTGTTGTCTGCCTTTGGTATGTGCTTCACCCTTCCACACAACTCAACCCCAATTTCTATTAGCACAGAGTTGGATTTTTGCCCAAAATTATCGGCACCAAAATCTCATGCACTGACATCTTCAGAAACCTAATTTCCTCCCTTTCTGCCCCGAATCCTCTTCGATTCTTCCTTCATCCAGCCGATTTAAGGACCATTTACAAATAATTTTCTTTTTTCCACTTTCGAATTGCTTTGGAAGGCTATGGGCATCGGGATGGGGTGGGCGATGCTCGTTTGATTTTTTTATTAACCCTATTCGTAGTTGCCCTATGATAAATTGATCGCTTGTCCGAAGGGAAGGGGATGCAGAATTGAAAGAGAGAGAGAGAGTTGGGACGGAGGCGGCGGCAGGGACGATTTGCCGCATTCGGACGGTGGAAATTTCCACTGCTGCCTCCCCCTTCCGCCGCTCCCCGCATCCACTCCCTTGCAACCCCAAGAGGCAAACATAAGCGCCCAATGTCACCGTTTCTTTATTACCATTGGGGTGCTCCGATTAAATACAGGATAGGGTTAAAACCGTTCCACCCGAATGGATTTTCGTACTATCACTGATTCATCATTCATTGCTGCTTCCTCCATTTACGATTTCTGCATCTACATCTATGTAATACCCTGCAAGCCACCGCGAGGGTATATGGCAGGGGGTGAAGATCACTAAACATGTGCTATTGATATGCAACTTCACTAATACACGGAAACATTTTGGATATATTTTTTTATTTTCAAAAAGTTTTTTTATTTATCTGTATTTAACTAGCATGCATGGGTTAGTAACGTTAATACATGCATCATGCACTACAGACTAATCTAAAAATATTTCCCCTACTTATTCCTTTTCTATGCTGCCAATTGTGTTCTCTTCTAGTACGCGGGAAAATGACATTTTAAATCTATCGGTACGGCAATCGGTCTCCCTAATTTTATTTACATGGTCACATCTAGCATAATACGCAGGGGTTTTTAATGTAGGTATATCTAACAACACAGTAATGGTATCCGTTTTAAAATTCATCAGGAGATTTAATCTGTACTTAAACCCACGATCTGATAATAATTCCCAACCTAATTGTTCCATTAATTCTGATACACTATTAAACCAATCTGCTCTGAGCTGAATTCCTTAATACCCGCACTCTTCCTTTCCATTTCGCCCAGCGCTCGGTCATCTATCACGACATTAAATAGGCCATTGCCTATCATTATCCACTAGATTCTCCTAGTATCCTTTCCTCAATTTCCTCCACGTCCTCCGCTATTCCACTATTTGGGTCAATATTCATTCGTCTTCCACTTAGCCTTTCCTATTCTCTCATTTTATCTACCAGTCCTATCGGCCAAACATTTATTTAAAATCCCTCCCACTCACAGAGCAGATTTTGAAATCATAAACCATCATCAGTTAAACTCCACATTAAACTGCACCCCCAGAAAATATCCTGGCCCCTTTTTTCATAGGAATTAAAATTAATCTATTAATTGTTTTCCAATTTTGGACCATAAAGTTCAAGAATATGACGCTTGAGTTGCAATAACCAGTCTTATATAGCTTTTTAGTTTCCTTATCCCTGCAGTGTTCGAAGACAAAATACAGTGCGAAAAATCAACAAAATACTCTTCTCTCTCTTTAGGTGAGTTAGAACGTGTCATAGGTTAAATAGACACTGAATTATTGATTCCTATAAAGAACGGAAACTATAATTCATGAAAGGCTGTTGCTTTTTTTGCCGCACATGCTAAAGTGTTAAGAAAAAATGATAGGTTAACCTAACGAATAATTAAGGAGTGTATCATCTCCTGGGGCAGCATTTTTGTTCCGTTTCCCTGTGTCAATTTCAGGAGACCCTGCGTGTGGAGATTCTTCGTTCAAGCTTTCACATTCACAACAGGAAGCAAGGTTAAAAATGTAGAAGGAAGTGCAACTATTGCGTCTCCGAGTGTCGATTGGGAAGGCTGCTCGGAACATTATAATATTAGAGTGAAACGTCAAAGTATGTAAGCGAAAAAAAACAACCCTAACTCCACGGATATAACACATGGAAAGCTAAATTAACTTCCTCGTGGGCCTGTCACGCACGAATGCTCTCTGATTCCCGAGTGAGAAGCAGCTACAAGAATGCACCCACTGGCGGCGCTATTCACAGGATGAAAAACAAGTACTATGCGGCTTCGACAAAAAAGGGAGTTCGACTCACCGGTGCATCGCAGGATCTGCTCTTCATCGGAGATAAGTTTTCTCTTCCATTGGCACAAGAAATTCCATTTTTGCCCAAAATGTATGTCGAAAAGTACTTACCTGAAAAAGAACAAAGATATATATTATTAAGCGTAAAAACTATTTCAAATACTTTAAGCTGAAAAGGCTACACTTTTTTGATTTTTATCAGGCGAATAAAGATGAATAGTGCTGGTAAATTCAAGCTCAAAGAAATTTAAAGGCTAGAAAGGGATTGCTCCATAATTCGCAGGACTAAAATAAACATATCTACTCTGTAATTCAGTGAAATGTTGAATGGCTTTATGGAAATATCAGATTCCACATGACTTGCAGCAGTGATTTTCTGAGTGAAATGATATTAATCAACCAACCATACGCTAATAATAATCTTAAATGCTCATAACATAGAGGAAACCATGGAATCATTCAAAATGTTGTGGAAATTGGAAAACTATAATTTTTGGTAGCGTGAATATTAGATGTTTCTTCTAAAAAAATCCCGAAGTCGTGTGGTTTAAAATTATCTGCAGTAAAATCTATTTAAAAATGAAATTTCCACTGTCATCGTCAATAATTCTAACAAAATTAATTCTAGTTGGTCTTTAAACCGTTCCCGTAAACTTCCCTTCCAACACCAGCGCCGCCATTGAAGCTCACCGAACTACATAATAAAGAAACATTAAGATCCTATTTAGCTTTTCGTATCTCCTATGGTAAAGTTAAGAATGCCATACTGTCTATTTTCCTCCTCTTTTCATTTCATCACTTTTCCTCCATTTCCCATAATTCCCATTCCAGATTCACCACATTTCCTTCCTGTATGCCCGCCTTCCCAGCCGGTTTAATCCCTCACCCATTCCCACACTGCAAAATCCTCCCATTCACGCCCAATCTCTTCCCGCAAAGCTCGATTTACTGAACCATTCAACGTCTCGCTCCGTTGAAGACTTTTTTCTATCCATTGCTTCTTTGACGAGACTGAATTAATTCGTTTCTTTCTCAATTCTTTTCTCCAATTCCTAAGCTAATACAATTTTTCTCCTTCGGTTCTTGCCATTTGCGTCATATTTCCAGCAAGCAACGCAGGCAAACTCTTCCACCTATTTTGCACATGCATGCGCAGAATTAATGTACAAAACCACAAATGTACAACAGAGCGACGGCAAAGATTTTCAAGGAATGCAGTAATATGAACGAATTAATACCTTCAATTTTATTATTACGAGAAAAAATGCAAAAGAAGGATTTAGAAATACGCTGGATACGTGGCATCATTTTTGCTTTCACCTTCGCTACCATCGACATAATTAATTCAACAAAAATCAACAGTTTGGTTACCTAACTCAAATTATGCAGCAAACAATTTCTTAACTCACCACATTAAAAGATGGGTAATATGTAAGATAAAAATACATATTGAAAAATATTGTCATGAAGAGCAGATACAATTTTTCTATGCACACGAATTTACGGTAGGTTAATCCCAGAATCCATGGTACTTCAGCTTTGGATTTAATATTTAAAATTACATAATTTAATTAAAATTTAATGATTCTATTGATCAAATAAAACATGAGGTGCCCTATGGATTCATCCGCAAGCATTTGACTTATCTAATCGAAAAATATATATCTAGTCTTGAAATGGCAACAAAAATATAAAAGCATAAGTAATGTAGCCACAATCGCAAGGGAATCGCCATCAAAACATATAATACTTTTAAAATACACATTAAACGAGATATTGAACGATTATATATTTACGGTCTGATGGAAAGAATTGAGGCAGCTTCCTTAAACCGATAGCATCTCCATAATTGATTAAATACTGCAGCGAGTGACGCTCAAAGCTTTCGGGAGACGCCTCCATCCACCTGGGACGTGACAACGTGCCGACTTTCCATGCAAAGTCGACCATGACCTGTATATACGCTCACAACGACCTTGTCCTGCAGTCGAGACGCCAGGGAGGAACCAATCGGAAGCAATCGAACCCGTGACCGACCGTGCTCCCGGCGCCCCAGATACAAGAGCTCCGACGGACTCGGAACGGATCGCATCATCCGCAATAACATCCCTCAGTAATTTTCCCCTTCTCTCCACTCCTTCTACCCTCCTAATACCGCCTCCAGGTCCCGGGTTTGAAGTTCTCATGCACGACATTCTTTTTCCTCTGAACGCGGCCTGGTTCTCACCTTCGGACTTTGCTTTGGCAAATGCCACAAAGGGGGTTAAAAAAAACTCCGCAACTAAGTCGGAGGTAGGAAGAAGAGGAGAGAAAGTGAGCCAGTAAATATGCTGCTTCAAGTTTAGCTATTCAACGAAGCTAGAGCTGAAATATATCTGTTCTGGGAGGGAAACGGAGAATCAGTTATGAATAATAAAGACAATAGGAAATTGTCGAGAAGAATGTTTTATACCTAATTTGAAAATTGAGATTAAGATGGCTACGAACCTAGCCTTTGAGGGAGAAGGACGAGCATTAGTAGGAGACATTTAAGATACGAGTTTAGCGGAAGATCAGGAGAATTCGCTTCGTAGAAAAAAGAGAGTTAGGTACGAAGAGGAATGACAAAACCTTACGAGTTTGAATGTGGAGGTTGCAGATAAAGTATATGGATTAAGAGTTGGAGGGAAATGCACACCAGAATACAAAGATAGAAGGAAAATGAAAAGAAAAACCATCTGGTGTGCTAAGTTGCTATTCAGTTACACTAAATAAACGATTAAGATCTACTGCTACTTTTAAGCACACATTGACCCTAATTGGCTTATTTAACAATTTTTTTATTGTCATGAAATTAAATTTTATTATATTCATTATATTAGATTTACAAGACGTGGCGTAGATCGTAGCGACGGTGAACCTTTTCTCCGTGTCGGCATTGTTCTAAGAACGGAATAAGAAGAGGGAAACTATTCTCCTGTGAAAGCAGGCGATGAAAGTAATAATTAGGATAGAGGCAAACGTGTTCGGTGAGATGCAGTGGAGGGTTACTATACTCATTATGCCCACACTGAAGTCCATATATTTACCATATATGGGAAATATATGTCCCATATATGTTACATATATTTCCCATACATGTCCCATACATAAGGTTTCAGTGTGGGTGAAGAAGATAGTTCTTGTCCCCAACAATTTAATTGGTCCTACTCCGCGTTTCGGCTGGTTGCATGCAACACCACTTGGTATCCGATGGTGGCTAAGCTATCCGCAACGAGTGGTACGATGGATAAAATTCTATTCGACATGTTCTATCATCTCCCCATTTAGTATTAATTTAACTGACAAGGGGTTCACGCTTACGGGAGGTTACAGAAAAATTACCATTTCATGCAACGAGCGATCATTCACGTCGGTTAATCATTTAAACCGAGAGGGAGAGAGAGTAAAACTTTCCAATTAATAGCATTCACTAAGGCATTGGAGAGCGTCGAGGCGGATCGCACTCGTTCATCAAAAGTCGCCTTCAAGCCCGAGCGCGCAGTGGCTATGCGCACTCGGGCGACCACTGGAGTGGAAAGAATGAGGGAGGAAGCGAAAGCTCGTTCATTCTAAGGACTCCACTGACGCATGACAGCAACCCGCATGCTCGATTTGAGAAAACCTGAGCGGAGATTCAGTCCGTGCCTTCCGTTCTCTGAGCCGAAGAAGAAGCGGCGATACCTATCCTCACTACCGTGTTTGAGGGTCCTTGGACCGTGTCGCAGTGCCTTCGAAGTATTTGAAGCCTCGAAGAACTTCTTCCGTATTTTCCCACGACTTCATCTACATCTACACGATACCCTGCAAGCCACCACGAGGGTGTGTGGCAGGGGGTGAAGATCACCAAGCATGCACTACTAACATGCAAACAAGCAACTATAAGGTCTCATGCAACTAGATTGTTATTATCTATAGTATTTAAGGGGTTAATACATGCATCATGCACTACAGACTACTCTAAAATATTTCCCTTACCTATCCCTTTGCTATGCTGTCTATTCTGTTCTCTAATATATCGGGGGAAAAATTCCATTTTGAATCTATCGGTACGACAATCTGTCTCTCTAATCTTATTTATATGGTCGACTCTAGCGTAATACGCCTCTTTTTTTAATATGTGCCTAACATCTTCAGTAAAGCTATCCGATAGAAATTTCTCTCATAGATTAAATCTGTACCTGCGCTCTGATAATGATTCCCACCCTAATTCTTTTATTAATTCTGAAACGCTACTCAACCTATCGTAACACCTTTTAACGAACCTAGCTTCTCTACGCTGTACACTGTCTAGTTCTCTGATCAAACCTAATTCATCAGGATCCCATACACTGGCTGCATACTCAAGGTGGGGCCTAACTTAGTGCAATGAATCTTACTTTTATAAGAATGATCAATTTCCCTCATAAAAATAGCAGTAATAGGAGTTTATTTTGGTTATTAACACACTGTAATAATGCTACCATGGCCTTGCGACAGTAAAAATGACTCTGATTTAATTACTCTTCCACACTGTTTCATTCTTTAGAAATCTGCCACATTTAATAATCAAGCCTAGAGCCCAAAATTGTTCCGTACACCCAGTTATCTCACATCTGGCATCGAGCATATCTTCGACACATTAAACCATGTAAGCGTAATCCTTATAATAGTTGTAACTCTCTTTCGCGTGAATGCCAGATCTCATAGATTCACTTTTTCCCTAAGGTAACTACAGTTAATCATTCCTTCCTACACAGTCTGCTATCACATATCTACTTCATTCAATTTCAATTCAATAAATTCTCACATTCAATAAAGACAAACCAATGAACATCAAATCATACCACAATGAATCAATCATAAAGAATGCAACATAACCATCTGTTTGTGCTAAGCTAAGCTTTTCAAGGGGCTCACATAGTGTAATATTTTAAATCAAAATTGTATAGGGGCATATGCAAGCAACATATGCCCCACACAGCAACCTGTGTGTCTAGCTTCGTGATGAGAGCGTCAGAATTCTTCATGAGACGAGATCCTTCTATTCTTCCCTCGTTAAACACCCCATCCTCGTTCCCTTCCTTCCCGAAATATGAGAAGCAAAAATAAGGGAAAGGAAGACAAGTTGAGATTCCTTTTGGGATACCCTTGGATACGCCACTGATGACGTGCTCTGAAGCACAGAACGGAGTTCATCAATCATTTATGAGGGATTGTCGGCTCAAATCCTCTTCAGGATCCGTGACATCCAGAAGAAAGGCGCCGCATCCTTCACCACTGGGGAAATCTTTACGAAAAGAAGGTCGGGCACCGTGTCGCACATTTTTATGTCCACCCAAGTAATTCCCCTTTCCTTATCTTCCTTCACGTCTTCTCCTAAGGTCGTCTTCCGCAATCAATCGCCATCTTTGGCTTCGAACTTGAGTTCACCTTCTCGGAGAGCTCTTCCATTTCTCCCCTACGTGTACATTAATATCAAAGATTGGCATCGTCTCATGAAAATGATCTCAGGCTTCGACCCTAGTAAGTATTTAACTATTACTTCACTAACGTTATGCACATTGTTACCAGAGGGTTTTTGGGAGAGGAATAAATCGATAGAGCGATCGCCATGCGTTAGAGCATGATTGATTCATTTTCCAGCGCTCATCTTGGAAAGGTAGAACTCACAACAGACGTTCGCCATTTGTTTCCTCCAATATGACTTCTGAAGTAGCTAAATTTCCCTTCTTTAATACACAATATGCTAGCTGGCCAAATTAGCGAAATAAATGGATAACTAAATACTTTCTTATGACACAGACGGTGGGAACCAGAGAAGAGGAAAAAGGAAAGGGACGGCATACGTACAAGCATCCGCTTTAGTGTGCCATTAAAGCGGATGCCTTAAATGTTCCGCTGCTGTAACAGTATGAAAGGAGTATACATGACTCATTTCATCAACTTAAAAGGGAATTGGCATGTGCCGATAAAAAATATATATACACAATACAGGGTCATATAGTAAGAGAGGAAAACGCGACGAAATGAGTCAAGGGGATATGTTGGAGGAAGCTCGCAAGAGGTAAAAGTAGCTAAATCATTAAAGGAGCATGCATAACTGCGGTCATATTGCTCCGTTCTCATTTCAGTCGTTACATTGTATGTATTATGTATAGTAATTAATAGCAGAGAAAAGTATATAACCTACGCTTTATTATTATACATACACTTAATGAGCCCAGTTTCTCACGGATATTCAAAACTTTGTTCTATTTTATTCTGGCTATCACCCATGAGTGTTCCCTCGGAAGACATAAAAACAGGAAATTTTACGATACAAAGGAAAGAACTTGGTAAGTAAAGCTGGTGTAAAAGACATAAGTAAAGCGGATTCAATTTCTTGACCGACCACTAAGAGCTATGATTTTTCAAATTGTGCCCATCCCGACAAGAGGGATGTACATATGTGCGAAGGTTTCTCCTTGTATGAACATATGTGCGTAAGTTTCTCCTTGTCCTTTGGAATATCACTTATTCCATTTCGCATTGTTCTTCTCCAGTGGCTCACCTCTTTTGTCGACTTGTATCCCGTCTCCAAACGCCTACGATTCAAATTCTCTGGCCTCTCTCTAAACAGAGAGAGAGAGAATCCACCATTCCCACAGATTTTTCCTCCGCCACCTCAAACCGTTGGCTCCTCGCAAACCACGGTGCTTTTACTCTCGCTTGGATTCACAAAGCTCGTATTTATTCATATAATTCCCTCCTCATTTTAATTGTTTCATTTTATCCTCATATCCAATCCTCCGGGTCGCTCCGTCCCACTCCACTCAACATCCTCTTTGATGCACCACTGGTATTCCACCGATTTACACAGAATTAATATAAAATCGGGAAAATTCCACATGAGCTCGTTTACAACATGTTTCTTTCATATTTCCGACGATACCAAGCCACTCTCCCGGACTGATTTATCCACTCTTTAATTTGTTACTCCAACATCCCGTTTCTCCTCAATTCCCAACTCCGCCTACAACGGATGTCTCCCTCTTTGATCCAGATCGATTCAACTCGAAAGCGAGAGAGAGGACATCAAAAAGGATTGATAATGAATTCAACGATGGCGGAATTCATCGGATGATATTCACTGAATTCATCCCAAGACCAGCTATTCCGAATTCTCTTTTTACTTGACCCGGATTTCACTGATCCTTTCTGCTACTCAGCACAACAACGCTACCATTAACATTCACTAGACAAATAACCGAGCCTTTCCCGAAATAATGCGGAGAAGTAGTTGAGAATAGAGCGAACACACGTTAGTAGCAATAGCGACTAATTTCAGGAATAAATGAAATAAAGTAAGTAGCAATAACAGCTAAGTTCCAAAATATTTTTAAAGCATTTTCTCCGTCGCCCATTTCATTAAAATCTACATTTCCATTCCTGTTAAAGAACGCGACCCTTGGTATCACTGAAATGAGTTCGAACATTTGAGCCAGCCAAAAAGAAGGACAATCCCTGCGGCCTATATACCTACCCACCAGAATCACAGCCTTTGACCCTCGGGTTTGTCTTCATTGGCCATTTAAATTCCGATTAGCTTTTTAGATGCCACCAACTAATATGTTTTCCCTTGTTTTTGGATGTGCACAAGCAGCCTGTTTTTCATCTTTATATTCAAAGCCCTCTCCTCATCAGCTGAGCTTATTATCCCTGGATTATTATCAAACTATAAGAGTATCCAGTCTTAGATAAAATCCCACAACAATTATACATTATATGAGTAGTTCTCTATAGGTCAAGGTACATTTTCATGTTCAATTTCTAAACATCTTAAGGCATTCGAGGGTTTTCATCCGTACGCAATACTTCCCTTCAATCAAACATACTGATCTAGAGGGTATCTGAAAAATAATTTAGACCAGAGGAATTTAGAAAATCAGATAATTTTCCACACACATCCACTACACCACTACATTCAACGCATAGGTCTCATCTTTAGGTATCAATAGTGTTCCTAATACTTCAAGGTAAATTTACATGGAGTATAACCTGGCTTCATGCGGTTTATGTGAAGATAGACCTTATATACAACCTTAAATAGACAAAACATAAAACTTAAATGTTACGCCTTTCATGAATGCATACGATAACATTTCACAGATTGGCAAAGAGAATACTCAAACCCTTCTTTCACTTTCGCGCCACCTTCTTGCGAACGCGTCGTTCTTACCGAGCCATCCCGTCACATATTTCGCTCCTCTCCGCCATCATCCCGTCGTCTCTCTACCCGAAAGTGCCTGGCCCTCATCTGGCGCGTTGTCAAGAGGCTGACCTTGGTCCCTACGAAGGGTTAACCCCCGGTCGCGAAGGATCAAAATGGCGAGCGGAATAAGAACACAGAAACCTCGCCCAGGCCCCTCCTTCACCCTCTCCGTAATCCATTTCCCCAACGAACGCCGCTCTTCCGCCTCTGAATGAATTTGGGTCATGCCGGCAGGCTGCGTCCCTTCAAGGAGAGTGGAGAGGAAGGGGGAAGGAGTGGAATGCATGTTCTTTCCGGCATTGTGACGTATCCTGGCCAGATGTGGTCGGGGATCGGGGAGGGTCGCTTGTCTTCAGCAGTGGGGAAGTCCATTGTCGGGGAGGATCGCGGTACTTTTCCACCACAGGGAACAAGGTCTTGCTCCACATGCGGTGGAATTTTTAGATTCGCCGTGGATGAATTGAATTAAATGAACTGTTTATCCTTTCCTCATGTTAAGGATCTTCGATGGACGAAGCAGAAGACAAAATAGGTAGCGTTACACATTGATGAGAAAGAAATTTAAGCTCTGTATGTACGATAAGACGGATGTAATAGTTTAGAGCAACTGCGCAATGAAAGACTTTATCCACATACATTAATTATTAAACTGCGGCGTCTTCAATTAAGCATTAGAGAGAGCGAAACAGTTATGAGATGCAATAGATAGGAGCACAGAGGACGAACTGGATTTTTTAATTTTTTCCTAGCCGTTATTATAACGAATTCTTTATAAAATATTAAAGCAAATATCTAGGGTAACATTAGACTATTGGAATCTTTTGGTATATTTATTTAGGTGAATAAATATTGGTTAAATTTTTTTCACAGTCTACAGTCAATAAGAAGAGTAGACAGAGTATCAATAGATTACAAAATAGAACCGTTAAAAATAAGGGAAAAGAATAGATTGAGCTGTCAACAAAAGTAAGGTATTTTAACAGAGGTTTGGAGCACACCTTCCTATCATTGCAGAATCCACCAAGATTGCATGCTTAGTAATCTCTTAAGAGCAATCTCGAAGATAATTTCTAATGTTTTCGTAGATTACGCCGCTACCTGCTTTCACCACAACAATCCTAGTAACCTTCCCTATGTAATGTAAATTCAAAATGCCGGAAATTATAACATTAGATGCTCCACCCAAGAAAGTGCGACTTTATTAAAAATCAACCAAACGTTCAGTCAGGTAGCCTGGTGTGGCGAGAATATTTGAAGCGGAATTAGCTATGTGATTAGATGGTGGAATAGGCAGAGGAAAATGAAGCGATAACTGAGTCGCATATAAATTTATTCCTCCAAAAGTTATCGAGAACGAGAATGCTTCTATATAGTCATTCACGCAGTATTTTCTGTCTACACAGATATCCACGTTCTTATTGAAAACTAGCGGAAGCTACCCGTTGAAATTCAACGGGTGTGAAAAAAATTGAACTTATTTTGTAAGAAAACTACTGTTTGAAGAATACTGTTAGCGCGGTCATTTGAGGAGTTGGTGACCTATGTTGTAAATAGTGGTCGTTGTAGTAGACACGCTGACCGTTTTCCAGGTGCACGGAGAAATGAGTGACTGTTGGTCCTCTTTCATGCAAGGAAAATCCAAAAATGGCCTACGCAAACTCATCACCACGTAAGATAGATGGCCATATCGTATTTTAGGTTCCCTTAGCCATATCTTGAGTGAAATAACAGCTTAATCGCTACCCTTGTTATTCATACGTTCATTAACATTCAATGACTTAATTGAGTTGTTCTATTTACGTTGATATGTGGTTTGAGTATCTTAATCAGGATCTTTATAATTTCCGCGATCTTTAAACAAATTGAAGTTTCGAAGCAGATGAGTCAATATTTGAACCATATTTATAGGTGGTTACCCGTCCGTAGTTTTGGTTAAAATGAAATTTATGAGGTTCTTAGCGTAACCCGGGAAACACCATGAGGAGTCGATCGATTTTAGTTACTAATTTTTCTTGGTGTAATTTTTTGTTTCTTTTCTAAATAAATTTTTTATGTTAAATGTTGATAAACACTTGCAGCGAGAGCACTAAGTACCTCTATACATATTCTATGTGACCCGTCTCTCGTACTGGGAAGAAACCTTTTTTTACGGTTCTTAACATTACCCGAGAAACGCCACGAGGCGGTGACCGTTATTCGTTTCTCTTCTTTAACTTCTTTTTTAAGCCTAAAGAAACATCAAACATGGGACCCTTGGGATTCTGGGCCCCTCTTATATAGAATTTATTTCTACGTGTTATCATGGGCCTGCAGAAATTTAAATGCTATAGGCTTGAATCCTTTGAAAATCAAAGGATATTCACACCGATCTCTGGTTGTCAAGGAAATATGCTATTGTTGATTTCAGAGAAAAATGTGAGATTTTTCAGCTAAAAATATTATTTTAAGGCAAATACTAAGCGTAATAGAAAATTGATTGAAATAATTAGAATCTTCATTTATTCAGCCATCCGATAAAAAAAATTCCAGCCCTCTGTCTTGAATGGAAGTACTTTAAATATGCAAAAAATGAGACCACTGCACCGAACTCAATACCAGGGACCACCAGGATCCATCTAAGGGCCCATGTAGGGGCTTTTGGGGACCCTGAGGGTATTTTAACATAGCCTATGTTCTGCCCAGACACATTTCCTATCTACATACCAAATTTCAGCTCAATCCGTCAAGTAGTTTTTGCGTGATTGAGCAACAGACAGACGACAGACAGACAGACAGAAAGACACCATTACATTTTTATATATTAGTATGGATGATGTGCTAGTTAACACATAAATATGAAAAAATAAGGAAAAATATCTAGCATGAATTATGGAATTATCTTATTGAAAATGATGTGCTAGTTCACACATAAATATGATAAAATAAGGAAAAATATCTAGCATGAATTATGGCATGTACTATATGCAGTGAGATGTTTGCTTGTTAAGGTAGCAACCCGCAGTCACGTATCCACGATGCGTGATATCCCAATGCGGGCTATGGCGCATTATAACCTATCGACCCTTCTCCACTGCCATCCAACCCACACGTCACGGCTGCATCTGCCTACACCGTTTTATGAGAGCCAATGGAGCGAGGGCAGGAAGGGGGGGGATAACATTTCATCAGACCCGGGGTCACCTTTCGTCACAGCGACGGAGAAAAGCGAAAGGAGCGATAGCGCAAGAAGAGAGAAGAAAGCAAAAGGCACGGCGCCGCAGGAGAAGAGTGAAAGCAAGAAGGGGGTGGCACGAGGGAGGGAGGGGGGAGGCAAAATAGCGCAACAGGGCGGGGGACGCCTTGGGGTGTTGCGGGAAGGGCAGAGGGTGGGAAATGGCTGGGAGGGGGCTGCGGCGCGCGTTTCTCGGTCACTGCCTCCATTCCCCGCGACAAGGTCATCGGGGCGGACTGCCGCTGCTTCCTACCGATGCAGTCAGCTCTGCCCTAGCACTGATACATTCATACAATGATTTAATTAAGCATATGTGACTCTTTCGCCTCTGCAAATGCTTATCATTAAACTCGGAAATTCATTATAATCAGTGCTAGATCACCGCCTAAAGCTTATTTTCTGATGAGTCATATAAAATAAGGTAAAATTTAGTAGGCAACACAGCAGTATATATTTTAAAATTGTAAGCTTCGTTTTGATTCAATTAATTATGACATAAATAAATGAATAACCACCGCCATCCTTCAGCGCGTCATAATTTCTGTATAAAGTGATGTCGCTGAAACTGTATTATTAAAAATTATTTATTATTTTACAAAAGTAGTGGAATAACAATTTTAACTTGTGTCTGCCAGGGAAAGAATGAATTAGTCCTTCGGGGAAGGCGACCATGTGCTGCTAAGTGGGTGATATGTGTTAAGGTAGATAGGTATTATGGATTTTAGGTGCTTCGACAGCTAATGGTCATTTCGCACCTTCGCCGCAATGTTCTTGTCATATATTTGGGTAACATGATCCGATTTCCCTGACGCGACACTGTATTATGCCATCGCAATCATACACCTGGTATTGTATGGCTGAAAATATATTGGCTTCTTTTAAAAACTTAATAACTCCAGAAACTTTCTCGGGGTCGTCACATAGAATATCTCTCAGCTCACCATCCATGTCATACTTCGTGCGTACATTTTCATATCTTTTGAATTCCAGTAGGAGGTACTGAGGCCGGACATCTGCACTCGCCACAGACAGGTGGTTCTTTCTCCACTGTGAATAAGTAAGAATGGAAATACGCGGTGTGCCCGATTCTGAGGCAGGTAATTACAACTTCTTCCCTTCTACTGTCACGGAGGGAAGATTCCCATGCAGAGATATCTCCCTTTATGCGCCTTAGTTTGTTAGAGGCGGTATTTTCCCACGTTTTTCTCCAACGATTGTAGATTACTTAAAAATTGCCTTAATGTCTGCAGACAATACAGTGTCAATATCTATCTGCTGTTTATTTAAAGCTTCTTTTGCGGCTAGATCGGCCATTTCATTACCTTTCACTCCTATATGACCAGGTACCCATGAGAAAGGTATGTGTATATCCTGCTGGAATAGGAGAGCCAATCGGCTGTGTACCTATGTCTTGGACAATATGATGTGACGGTGAGTAGGTTGCTATCGACTGGAGAGCGCTTGAGTCCGAACATATTAAATAAGATCGGGAAACCGTACCTATGCTCTCCAGAGCCATTTTAATCGCCATTAGTTCAGCTGAGTTGACGCTGCAACAAGGATCTAGCTTAAAACTAAACGAGCATGATTTACGGACGAAGGCACATCCGCAAGCTACGGAGCTTTTATGATCCATCGGTGTATATCACCTCATGACCGTCATACTGATGTAGACTTTCGAGGAACAGAGCTTTTAGCTCGCAGGAAGGTGAAGGTGGCATGTGTTAAGGTAGCAACCCGTCTGTGGGTAAGCCTTAAATGGCAGGGTAGATAAATCAGTCATCGGCGTCATCATACTCTTTATGAAAGACGACAAGAAGTCCACATTTCAACGACCTATCGGACAGTTGCTGACAATAAAGCACTTAACTCGGAGTACCCTCCACACAGCAATAAAGTAGGGACTCCAGTCGGCAGAACCATGGACGCCGTGGTGCTTTTCGTTAAGATCAGGCTAATATTGACGTCGAGTTTCTCTATATCCTTCCTCCGTTTCCTAAACTACCCTACCACTGCCCAACTACTCACCTATCCTATAAGTCGTAAATAACCTCAGTTAACGGTTCTCCGACTGAACTTTTCAATAATTATAAACGGAGTTTTTAACACGTTTATGATGCTGAATCGTGTATTAAGGAACAATATATATATCTAAATGATTTTAAAATATTATTGTAAAAGCAATTGACACGTAGAGGTGCGAAATGACCTTGCCCTCGGTGTAGCCTACAACAAAATATCTTCCTACCTACCTCGTCTACTCTCTCTACGACTGCTATGTCATTGCTACTCTCGAATAGGAATTACATCCTTTACTGTACAACACTACCTGCGTTGTAATCAAGGACAACATGAAGAGCATTGCATTGTTGATTGGAAATATTCAATATCAAAATAAGAAAAAGAAGTGTCTTCAGAGGAATTCTTATCATATGTTTTGTATGTATTGTCATATATATTATAATGACAGCAAGTACTTCCTGAAATATGTACTATGATCACAAAATGTGAATAAAGTTATAGAGGCAGATATACATATTATTGTTGGTGTCAGATGGGAATACTAACTGCTGACGAAAACAAGAAAAAGCACAAAATGATTTAAGTACACGTTAATAGTCGATTGCAATTTCCAAGGTTGACATGTTGCGTATGGCTATTTCAAAAACGGTTACCGCAATTCCGCTGCTTAAATTCATACGCTCGCAGTGGGCTCTTTGTGGAATGAAAAAGAAGAAAAAAATAAGGAGGCAAAGGATTACCTCTTATTGATGCAATGAGACGATGCAGCTTGATTAAAAAGAAGATTCCATAGGGAAAATTTCCTGGCATAATTCAAGCTACGAATCATGAGGTTGTGAGCTTACTTTCAACGGAATCTGGTTACCGGATTTAAAACGAAAGAAATATGATTACATGATTGTTCCAAATATTTTCTGCAGTAGATTGGAAAGGAATCATTTTCCAGGCAAGGCTCGTTAAGTAATACTGATTAATTTATTCAGAATCAAGGTTTCAAACCATTGCAGAATTATATACGCAAACTTTTCAGTCGCAAGCTACGACGAAACAGCAATCTAATTGTCCTCGGTAGACAATTGATCTCGGCAAGGCTAATACGGTAAGGTGATAAGGCCAATCGAATTCAGCGCATGGCAGAGATGACGTATTTTTCTTGGGATTGAGGCCTCAGACTAGATGATTCTATTTCATGTTAGCTGCTGGAGAACATATAATTTTAAGTCTAGTTTCACATAAAAACTAGAGTCCACGATATTAATCGATCAGGACGGAGGGAAAGCTTAAATAGAGAGAGATAAAACTCTAAAATTTGATCCCATACCTACCCTTGCCATCTACTCAATGCCTCCAGATTTATGAGAAGCGATAAGGGACAGGCTTCTCTCAATTAGCAGAGATACACGGCAAGCCATTCCCGAAGTACAAGTGCCTCCATTACAAGTGCCTCCATTCCTGGAATCTGATGTCAAGATCGATGGCTCTACCGGCCTATAAAGTATCACGGATAATAGCTACCCATACAGGACATGACGGGGTCGTGTGGGCCTAGTGGGTGGAGCACTGAGCTATAGACCGGGGGATCCAGGGTTCAAATCCCGAGCAAGAGCCTTTCTGAACACCCCCTCTAAAATCTTCGCGATTCGATTTTCTGAGCGTAAGATGGGAACGCCCCCCCCCCCCCCCCCCCTCCCAGACCCTATTACTACCTGATAATTTCACTCGCAAATGGCTTATTACGGGGTGAACTCTACTCTCACCTATCAAAAACCACCCTTCTGTAAAATACTGTAAATCACACTTCGCGAAAGAAACAGGTCATGATTGGAATTTAAAATTTAAACCTTTTTTCTGTAAAAAAAAAGGTTGTAAATTAATTTTTTTTAGAAACTTTTGAAATTATTGTCACCCAATGTGAAAATGTTAAATAATTTGCCTGAAATTAAATGTTCACAGACGTTTTTAACTGTTTTAAACCACGACACATCCCAAAAGCCACCAACCCCCACCTGGCACTAACACTCACTGGCACCCCCATTCCAGTCACGACCTCCACAAACTGATCTTCCCCCACACCTCCCACTCCCTCCCCCTTACCAAACTCAATTCCCCTCCTTCTCCCAAACCATAATGACTGTATAAGAAAGATTGAGTAGTTTTCTGTGTCTTGTGCCCTGAAAATGACGCTGTAAGCGTCTAAAAAGATCGGAAATTAAATACCATTGTGGAATTGTACTTAGTGTTTTTATCATGCTCAATTGTCGCAACTTCCACAAAGTGACGCCTAACTCCATACATTTTAGCTGAATGAAAATGCCCTCTAATTCCCGTCACGGTCATTGCTCTACTCGCTCGTATCATAGCTCCTCATAAGTGTCTCGTTTCTTTGATGTTTTACATTGACTGAAAACAAAACACAGCACAACACTACCTTCAGTCGTGAGAATTTTGAATCCACTGAGGGAAGGAGAAATCGGCGTTCTCAAATGGCATGAGAATGCAGAAAGCTCTATATTCATTACTATCCCTCATCTAAATCACAACTTTACGAGTTCCGTAATCGCCACCCACTATATAACTATCCAAGTGACAAGGTACAAGTTCAAAAATGAGCTTCCGATTACTTTCCGATAACCCTGATTTTGCGTTTGGTAAATGGTGATAGCTCATAGAGAACAGTAGAGCAAAATTATAAATTGATTACCAATTACTAGGGAAGAATTTGCGTTCAATAAATGGTGAGAGCTCATAATGAACTGTAGAGCATTATTATAAATGATTAAAAATTACTAGGAAAGAATTACATTAATGATTGCGACTTTCAGAACACAACACGAAAATGGTAAAACGTAAGCAAAATGAAATAACTTTACCTTTTCATATTCGATATTTTCTAATATGAGATTTCAGGGCATCGAGTTCAGCATACAAATAATTGAGGGCACCGAAAAAATGCTGATTACAAGAATGGAATTAAAATACATTTGAGAGAAGCGAACGGTAATGCTTAGGGGTAAGAAACGTACTATATTGACTAAACGTTCCATCGTGACGTATTTGATGAACCGAATGGTCATGGAGTAATTTTCTAGTTGAAAGTTCACCATACATTCTGAACCTCCAAAACACCTCAAAACATTGCATATTTTCCCTTCCACCTACATTAAACACATTTTCTTTTTATTTCTTCTCATTTATTGAACAGTTCAATAAAACTAGATATGAATGATGAGCCCATCATAGGAATGCAGATCTAAACAATAAAAAATGAAAATACTGCTGTTAAAAAAGTGGATTTTCAGTTCAACTAGAGATGGATCGAAGAGCAGATTTCTTGAATTCGAATATTAAATCATGTCTCGGATACCTCCAATTTCAAATGCCTCGAATACTATAATTGCAATTGATATGCTAAATGTTATTCTGCAAATTAGTTTGTTCCCTGTTGAAGTAAATAGCTACAAGTTGATTAAATAAATAAAAAAATATTGGTTTTAAAGTGTCAAATAAGCAATAAAATATTTTGTCTACCAATTATGGATTGTCGAATACATTAACTTTTATAAGTTAGATGAGTAAAAAACTTAGGCACTTTTCCACAATACATTTAAAATTGTAAATTACACAACACGTGTTTCGGCTTACTAAGCCATCATCAGGTGTACACACATCTGTGAGTGCATGTGTAATTTTACAATTTTAAATATATTGTGGAAAATTGCTTAAGTTTTTTTACTCATCTAATATGTCTCACTTCCACTACGTGATGCCTGATACTGTGAACAACTTTTATAAGCCTTAATAAGTGAGTATAGAGTGTTAGTACACCATATTGTGTCCAGTTTTTAAAAAAATATGATGTACACGTACACATACATGGACACATCAAATATAGCATGATTAGCATAATTATTCGAGGTCTCGAATATCACATCCTTTTAGCATGAGGTCTCGAATATCGAATACTTTCTAGTATTCAAGGTGTTCGAGATTTCGCGGGCAGTATTCGCACATCTCTAATTTAAACCCTAATATGCATAGCATGGAATGATTGGAGCGTCCGAGTGTCCTATCGGTGCATGGCGTCAGTAAGTCTCCAATTCCTCCAAATGGATAGTGTCTTCCGTTTGCTAGTTTCCCCCCAAATTGAAGTTGACTTTCAGACGTAAGAAGCTGGGGTACTGGGGGAAAAATCGATTGATGTCATAATACTAAAAGTCACGACGATTACAAACTGAAATATCGAAATTAATTAGGTTTATACCGTAAGAATGGGCCGATGAAAATATGTGAAGAGAGATTTATGTGGATGAAATTGATATTATTGGAATCCCTTTGGATGGGAAATGATAAAATAAGAAATGAATAACTATGCGTTTAAAATTCATTTGAATACAAATTTCAAAACGTAATTGAAATTCAAATTCATATTAAAAAACTATCCAGGAAAACCGATTCCTTTGATGATAGTGATTGCATAACAAACTTTTCACTTACAGGGAATAACGCGGATGAGGAGTGCTGAAATCAAATCAGATGGGTAAGAAAGCTCGATGGATGGTCAGCAAATAAGACTTGAATCTATGATGGTACGTCAGCGAATGAGGAAGAGTCGTTATAGAACGGTCGATCGTAGTCAGTCGCAAATAGCAGTTCGGAGGGCGTTAACGGAGTGGCATACCTCTCCCTTCCTCCGTGTAACGAGGGAAGGCCAGTCGAATGATTTAAGGCCCATTTCCAAGAGGAGGGAGTTCTTGTCGCCAGTAAGGCTTTCCATTACACTGATTGCGAGCCCAACCCAACTTCCTATCGCCTTCTTTGAGATAACCGCACCCAAGTCCGTGCTCACTTTCATTACGGTAAAGACTAGAGCAGAGTAAACATGAGGAGACTCTCTTCACTTCCAGACGCGTTCATGCGTAACTGCGGTCTCAGAAGACGGAATAATTTCCACGCACTCCTATTCTCCCTGCAACACGCCCTTACCGTGTCTATCAGGGGGGCAAGTAGACCCTTATAGCAGGCAAATTAACTTGGTGGAATTCCGACATTATACAAATAAAATAAGGCTTTGTTCTCTTCCACATAAATATAATTAAATACTGCTCAACTGGGTTCAATCTTTTCAGGTCATTAACAGGAAGTGTAGACAATCAGTCACGTATGCAAAATACAAGGGCTACAATCGAATTTTTTTCAGTCTAGTATTCTCTATCAATTCACCGAATCACCAATATGATGTAAGTAAATGATTAGAGCCACGAACATTTTACATTTCTATTCGAAAGATAGATTTGATTAAAACTCTACAATATCGATTCATTTTGCCACTATCACGTTTTCAAGGGAAACGATGATGGTGACTTAATTTTTTCTAAAAAGCTACACAAGAAACTAATGTTATTCAATAAAAAAAATCACATAAAGCGTGATTAACTACAAGAATTGACAACTCCCGCCCCAAAATTTCATAACTTTTAAAAGCCATTAGTCTCCGTACCTACTAAAGGCACCAGGTGTGGAATCACGGATGCATCATTCGCGTTATCGCAATCTTTATCGTTAACGCTTACCCCTAGAGTAGCGCAGGGTTAACAATAACCGTCTATAAAATTCGCTCCACAGATTTTGATAAGCGATTTGAAATTCTGTTCGAAAAATGAAGAACGCAATTCACGTTCTCTCTGACATCAGTTAAATAAAAAAATAACGGTAACGCTAGCGCACGCCTTATGAAGATCCATGATCGAGGCCCAGGTTCCTAACGAAAAATCCGATAAATCAGGAATCGTGCTCTCATATAGGTCCTCGGTATTTCGTAGACGAGATGAAAGCCACTATCAAATGTCCGCATTACAAGATTTTATTGCAAGAAATTTGAATTCATATAATAAAAAAAGCGGAAAAATAATCTTTCAGACGATTCACTATGTTGCATATCGTTACTGCTTTAAGCAGAAAGCTATAATTTTCATTTAGAAAGAGACAATTAAGGTAACATCAATTGGCATTCGTGATTTCGTCCTTTTTTAGACGCAAAGGATTGCGTTCTTTATCACCAGTGACGGGCAGACCATCAAGCATAAGGGAGCGGAATCTTTTGCCTTATGCGAGTACCTATATAGTGTGGTACAGACAAACGTTACCAAGTATCCGAGAATATCATTTTGCCAAGCAACTTGCAATGCCAGCAAATATACGCGCAATAATCACCGCCCACGCATTTCAGTCTAAACTTCGTATAAAATTTACAAAAAAATACAGTATTTGGCAGAACCATATTATTAAGAAAATTTTTGCGCTATTATGGGTAAATTAAACACAGAAATTCTACATAAAATAATATATTTTAGCTGGAAAATGGTCTCAATGCTAGATATCTACATCACGTGACAATACATGCATAACGTTTCTCATATTTATCGGAATAGGGAAAGAAAATGTAGAAGGGAGGGAAGGAATTTGATTGGGGAGTTTTAGGATATTGGAAAAGCACCATAAGGGATATGAGGTTGAGGAGGTATGGCAATATCTATGCTTCACTGCTTCACCAATGGGTCCCTTGGCAAAAGTCCAATATTAGGTCTTACTTTGGCCTATCATTTCCCTACCATATAATGTTAGGATTCAGTTAAGGGTGATAAGGTACGAGTGGGCAGAGCAATTAAAGGAATTTAGAATGAAAGAATAGGAAGAATGCAGTTCCTTCGTGGCGTGGCAATCTTTCAAATTAAATAACTGCCCAATAAATTTTCAACTTTTTTCTATAACTCCTTAAACTCACCCTCCTGCCAATCCATTTATTACAACTCCTTAAGCTTGAGATCTTTCTAACGGTAAGAAAAATATTCGGAATGACGTAGCTATTGTGCTTGTTTCCCAAGAAGTGCTACGTAAACACGGAATTTCTTTCGCTTTTGCAGAAACATGCTCGATGTGTTTTTATCCGTATTTAAAAGAATATTTCCATATGGCCGACGTGAAAAGCAATGCAGCGTGAATTCACACTTCGCTTAAATATTACAACTCTGCCATTAATCCGGCTACGTATTATTTCTTCTTGATTTATTCTTCACTTCTTGATTTTATCTTCAACAGCAAGTACCTACTCTATTTAAGAGAAATCCAACGAAGGGAATGAACTCTATGACAGAAGTCTAAATCTGTTGCTTGATGTAATTATTTCTGGGCTATCAGTGTTTGTTTCTTTAAGAGTATACTGTCAACTTTCTTTTTACCGTATCATCCCCAGGCCACTATTAGACTCACTGTTGGTCTAAAGGAGGTAAGAATACATTGGAGAAGACATCGGCATGCCACAATATAGTTGACAACGAAGCCAAAATGGGGATACTTGGGAAGAATTAAACCCTACCTGCTGAGTTCAGAACATTGCGTTTCGTTCGGCCTCTTATGGAGACAGTACAGATATTAAAACATAAATAACAGTGACATCGTAACCAAATTTCATCGCAGTGGCATCAATTAATCTTTATAAGGCTATCAGGTATTTTGAACAATAGATATTTTGAAAATCATGTACCAAAGTCTTTTCGAAGGCCTTGTGAAATATGGCCTTACTGCGAGGGGTACAGGTGGAGCAACAAATATTAGAAGGATCAAAGCTAATAATAACAGGTTATTAAATACAATAAGATCCAAAAAACTGGAGGGATTACTGATGACAGTTACTTTAAAGAGCTCAACGTTCTACCAGTTGAAAAGTTATTGCAGTATATTATAATTACTAAAATTTATTTTAATGATGAATACAAAAAGGAAAGAGTGTACTATCTAAATAATGAACTAAGGAAAGTTAATAAATATGAAGTTTCATTATATTCCACACATAAAGGTCGCAGGCAATTAAGTGTTTTGTTCCAAGACTATATAATAATATGAGGGATGATTTAAAAAACGAAATCTGCAAGCGAAGTTAAAAGAAGGAAAAAGGAATCGTGGCTATGCACATAAGTAATATAACTAGTACTAAATAAAAAGAGGCACCTGCTGACAAGCCATAATTGGCTTAGCAGGACTATAATGTTTTATTACTGATTATGTGTACCTATTTATCGTATTATGTGATTCTTCTTTTATATCTTATACATTAAATTTGAGCACATAGTAATGGAATTTAAAATTTGGTTATTTTCCTAGTAATGTAATGAATAACAATAATATTTGATTTAAAAACATCAAAAAAATTTAAGGGAGGTTTTTATTCCTTTGATTCCATTCAGATTGAATTTTATCACTAAAACTTGCTAAAATTTACCACATTTAAACACCACAATTGGCGCTGATTTTCCTACATTTATTTGATTCCTTGACGAAATTTTAAAATGCATTCCATTACTCATTTTACTAATCTAAGTATTCCCGGGTGCAAAAACAACTCCAACCGTATCGTGATTACCGATCCCGAAGGTATGCCCGTGCCGACCAAAATGACTGCTGCCTTCTCAAATCAGCTGCGATGCCTCCTCCAGCACATTCTAGTCTCTTTGGTTGGTCCCTATACCTCACATAGATGTTTTTTCGGACTTTCAGCACATCACCCAACATTTATCTTTGACAAAAATTCAGTTATATTAATGTTCCCGCCGACCCATTCAGAAATGCACACCCGTTTAACATTTGATTCACCATATCCATCTTTGTTTTTAAAGACGTTTCCGAGCCGACGACAGCTTATGCATACGCGTTAAGACTATTCATTATTACAGGAAAGTTGCATAAACACAAAGATCGCCCTCGCAAAGCGTTTGAATTATACAAAAAAGCATTCTTATATTCTAGATAAATCCGAAGGACAGAGGGAACTCTATATGAGTAGTATTGTTCCCATGAAATCCAGCCAGTGAGTAGCTTCATCACATCGAGCGAAAATCGGAGACGGAAACCTGCATTGGAAGGCGGTATACTGGCCGCCGAACCAATCCGAAACTTGCGCACAGGAGTTCACAGGGGTCGGTCTAGGGTGGCGAGGGAAATGGTGCGTGGGGTGAGAAGGCGACAGGATGGAGGACAGGTGATTATCGGGAGAAGATCGATGATGATTGGAGAGAATGAGGAGGAAAGGCAAATGACAGACGCACAGGAGGAGGAGGAAGGACTTGGAGGAGACTTTCTAGGGAGAACTTCTGAAGAGGGCTTGGAAGTGACAATCGCATTGCGAGAGAGTCGGAGGAAATAAACACGTCTCAAAGATTCGAGGAGACATGGACGGAGGTAAGGGGCAGTCGAAATAAGACAAAAAGCCCGTTGCCGACGGAGAGTGACGGGCGGAGGCGAGTGAATAAAAGGCTGGAAGCGGGCGAGGAGATATTGAAAGCGCTGCCTCCCCACTGTCAACCACTTCCTTCGCTTTTCAGCAACATCCTACATCTCTACGTGAAATAGGTGGATCGATAGATGTATCTATTTTTCGGAGAGAGGCCGACATTCTGGTTTTGAACTCCATTTATTCAACTGGCCACCGAGATGAATCTATGTTAAGTCGCGACTGCAGATTCAATACGAGTCACCGCAAGGACAGACAATGGCTGAGGATCTGATATCACCAACCGCAAAAAAGTATAAGTACAAAAATAGTAAAAAATGAAAACGGATGAAAAAGAAGACGAGATTCCGCGAATAATACGAAGAGCCTAGAGGTGGTTGCCTTGTGGTTAGTTGTTGGTTGTTATGGTTAGTGGGAAAAACTTTTTTACTGAACCTCAGAGCTGGAGAGCCTATCTCTATCATTGTATCAGGTCTCCTAATGATATTTTGGGAGATAAATAATTTGCAGTTTTAGACTCAAAAGTGAATGACTCGCATTAACCTAGTAACTGAAATTTAGCTTGTAACCCTCTACAATCCTGTCCATTAAGTAAAGTTCAAAGGTTAATAAGTAAAAGTACAAAATGACACAGCGCTGGAGCAAATAGGACTATAAATAATGCAAGCATGAGTTAGTGTAGTTCGAGCAAATAGAATGTACACAGCAATGGAACCTTTCTACTTTTCTACGCAACTCAAGCGTAAGACAATTCGCCTCCCGTCTAGGGCTATGAAATTAAAAAGTCATGACTTGAGTAGTAATATTCTATTCAGATTTCTTAAGTAGCATCCAAAGTTTATTCCAGATACTGTCACATATTGGGTATCATAAGCTACTCTAAGTTTTTAAATGGGAACTGAGAAGAATAGGAGTACTCAGTGAAGTAAGATTTTATTTACAGGCGTTTTAAAAATAATGCAAAACTAATTTTAAAGGCAAAAAATACTGCATTACTGGTCTGCCTCCGAAGAATGGATGAGAATAAATGACGGAAACATACTGCTCATTCAAACACATTCAAATATTCTCCTCACAGACGGTACTCAAACTACCTATCTCTTAAGAGCATAAAGGAGCGATGCGAACCGCAGCTGGACGAGTGAAATGATACAGTTTGCAAACATTTCCCTCTCAGGCACAAAGGTTTTCAATTGCAGCGCTGTCTGCCAAAGAGTGTATTCGAATCCAGGAAAACTTTGAGGGTCTCATTAAATTGAATACAGCGTTCCGATACTTCAATTGTGAATGAGTACAATGAGTAAAGCCGCTTCGGTGGTCGATGAAAAAGTACGAGTGAACAAGATTCCTCCCCCTTGATTGATGCGTCCTCATGAAAGTGCGCAGGTTGTTGTTGCAATAGCATCAAGATCCTCCCAACTCTTGCTCAACTAAACTGCGATACATGTTATTTCCCTCCACAACTCCTCTTTTTTCAATTATATTTTTCATATTCTGTCCACAATGTTTATTTTGATTCAGTACTGATTTCCATTAAACAAGCACGAGACCTCTTTCATTAATCTGAGAAAAAATAATTCTTTGGATCTTGAAAGTATGAAGCATACGAGAATTAATTAGCTAATACATAGATAACAATGAATTCATATATACCACTCAGTAGAATGGCAATTGACCTAAGTAGGCCTATTGTTGCCAAATGAAGAAGAAAATTATGATAAGAAGAAGAAAAAGAATTATGGAAAATCATTGTTCAGAGTTACGCGCAAAGGTGAAATACGTGGAATCCAATTCAAGAGGTCGGGTTCAACTCACCGAATGGTCACGGGTTCGTACTTGCTTATCATATTGGGTTTTTGTAACCGCATTAGATCATGGCGATAGCAAGATATGACCTAAGCAATTGAACACAAAAAACAAATTTTACTGCTGTCTCAAGAGTTCTGCACAAAAAAAAACACCACAATTGACGCACCAAAATACATGGCACAACAGAAACGGTAACCACGGAATCCTTTAAAAAATACTAAGTCGTGAAAAATGTAAACGTTTTGCTGTCTTATGAAGCTTACTTCAAATTAACATATTAAGTGTACTAATGGCCAATTTTACCATTTACCAAGTTAATTCATAAATTATCACGTATCTGGATTACATGTAGCTATTAGCGTATCACTACGTGTAATCCAGAGCCTGATAATCATAAATAATAGATATTTCGTTCATCTTAGTTATAACGGACATTTTACGAACAGAATTATATAGGTGTGTAAAGTTTAAGTTGCATTAAAACGAATATGAAAAATATATGTTTGAGAACACTACATATATATAATAAAAGACA
Source organism: Platycnemis pennipes (assembly GCA_933228895.1). Classification (NCBI taxonomy): domain Eukaryota; kingdom Metazoa; phylum Arthropoda; class Insecta; order Odonata; family Platycnemididae; genus Platycnemis; species Platycnemis pennipes. The sequence goes on along the minus strand of OW121854.1, from coordinate 115,655,136 downwards.
AGAAAGGTAAACACATCACCAAAAAAATAAAATACCATTAATGAGTCTGAGATATTCTAATCTTCTTTAGCCAAAATTTTATGGTTCGTTTATTCCACTCGTTCCACGAAAACTTAACGAGCAAGAGTGGAAAAGATACATTTTGACGACCGCTCTTCGCCGTTCCGATCTTCCCTGGTAACGATCAGGGGAATAAACTTCAGAAAAGATATACGGATCAATGCCATTCCCTCTCAGCGCTCATAAAATGCAACCACAAAAATCTTGGCTGCGGAAATAAAGTTAAAGTAGAGCGAATGGCATGAGCTCAACTTCTCTCTAAAGATGCACAAAGAAGGGAATAAATACTTGGACTTCAACCGGCTAGGTGATACAATAAAATAAAATGAAAAGACGCAAGTTGTTCATTCCGACAGCTCCATGAGTGAGCGAAGATGACAGATGAAAATGGAAAAGCGTCAATCATAATAATATCTGGTCTGATGTCCGAAACCGAGGGATTCGTGCTCGCGTGCCGAGATGGTGTCATCAACACCCTCGTGTACCGTCGCCTCATCTTTGGGGCTAAGGTGACGGACACGAGATGCAGAGCGTGTCGAAGGCAGCCGGAGACTTTAGGTCATCTACTCTCCGGCTGTAGCTTTTATGCGAAGAACGCATGTATAAACTGGCACAACTCGGCTCTGCGGGAGATGTACAATCTAAGACACCATTACGGTATAGACGCGAATCCGGTGCTGCCTTACGTCCCTGAAGACATCGAGTCCGTCGTGGAGAACGATAAGTGTAAGATCTGGAGGAATTATTCCTTCTCCACCTCAAGGCGGTTGGAGGCGACGAAGCCAGATATCGTTCTCCTCGACAATCTCTCTCACGCCATGTTCATGATCGAGTTTGCGGCACCGGCCGAAACGAATATGGCAGCGAAGGAGATTGAAAAAAGGAGTAAATTTCAAGATCTGCTGTGCGAACTCCGGCAAATGTACACGGGCTACTCAGTGAAACCGGTAGTCCTCATCGTGGGCGTGCTTGGTGGTGTCAAGAGCTCACTGGTTGAAAATCTCAAGTGCATCCCAGCGTGTAGGGCGCGAGCGGATGCTCTTGCAAGTGCAATGCAGTAGGCTGTCCTTCTCGGGTCCCTCCGCCTGCTTCGTGCGCATAACCCTAATGCTGGGTAACCACCTATCCACTGGTGGCGGACGTGACTACCCTTAGGCAATTATTACGGCAACGAAACCTGATGCTAGCCGGAGACTCGGAGGTGGAAGTTACTAATTGTAACATAATAAATTATAATGTAATTTACTGTTCACGGATTTACATCCGATACGAACATATTTTCTTAATTCATATTTGATCTCAAAATACAATTAAATTTTGTGTGCAAAGCACCAATTTAAGAAAAAAGTATTACAATTTGACATTACAAAAAAACCAACATGCAATAAGAGAAAGAGGCAGCAGTAAAATATTCCTTATAGCGCGATGATGCTTCCACCCTCGAGCAACGGTCACCGCGTAACTAGATAGCTGGAGAAACTGAATAAACTGGAGGGGATCGGGTTGGTGTGGTGGCTAGATTCCAGTTTCATAGTAACAGAAGATATAGAATACAAACAAGCTTTTAAATAGCTAAATACTCCTCTCGCTCTTTTGAGTACAAGGTATATCCTTCCACCTGCCCTTTGGGTGACTTCCAGAGTATATAGGAATATAACATATAGCAGAGTAACGCATAGATGAAGTCCCTTAAAAAAATGGTCCTCTTTGAAGAGCCTCCTTCATACCAAAGCCGCTTCAGATCATTCACTACATGACTCAGTTAATGAAATGTTGGCGAAGAATACATACAAAGCAGTGCTCTATATAATAGACTTTCAGGGAAAGCAAGTATCGATTAGGTTGATTGAAATCCCTATTGCGAGTGAAGTTGTAAGGAATTTGGACTTGGATACATCAATGAATAGCAGATCACGTATGTATTCACCTCAATACAATCATTCTGAGAACACAATTTTCTCAAAGCCTCTTAATAGTTTGAGAATGGCTACTTGATAGGGAACTATTTCTGAACAATTCCTTTTTCGATTTTCCAATTCCGATGCAGATCTTTTTTTAGAGTCGATGAAGGGAGCATTGCTTTTAGAGTGACACCAATACGAATTCAAGGATCACTAAGACACAAAATCAAGGCCGTTTAGGCATCAAATAGATTCATTGGTAGTCGGCGAAAGAATTCTTAAAACCCTGCAAATAGCATAAATAAAGCGTGCATCACGGCAAAAGACTCGTACAAAATATAGGAGAACTGCTAAAGGAGAGAATGAGAGAAAGAATGTACGCAATAGCAATATCGATAATTTTCGGATAAGCAGGTTCCTATCCAGGATTCCTATCCAGGTACTTGGATTCCTATCCAGGGTAGGTTAATCCTATAATTTTATCCTAATCTACTATTGAACGCTGAACTTAATTAATCAGTTATATTATAATTTAATAATATTCTCCTCCATTAAACAGCAATATACAGCTCTATTAAACAGCTTGGTTCCCAGAAGCACTTAACATCGACCTCCCCATCAAGATGTAAAACTAATGCCTTTTCCTGGAAAATTTTATCGCCAGATACAGCCGGACTATTCGGCTTAATTGGGCAGCATCTCACATTGCAATGATTTAAAAATAAAGAACGAAAAAATAAATCCCGGATAAAATAGGAAATATTCCAGAAAAACACCATTTTGCTAACGGAATTCTAAAAGTCATTTGTGACTGCGAATACATAAAATATTTATGGGTCAAGACCACAAGCGCACGTCTTGCTAGGGCTCTGTGACTGTGTTATAGACCCTCATCGAGGAAAACTGCCGAGTGAGCCATATCATGTCATGTAGACGGGATATATTAACCTGTAAATTCATTAATTCACATTTTTATTCATGTTCTCTTTGCTTCAAAAATCAGGGAGGATAGTGAATATTACAATTATTCAACGTGGGCTGACATTGGGCCAAAATTATTACACATTTCGAAAAAGGATGGGATAGCTATCCCGGATGAAAAAAGGCGCTTTTCGATCAATATGAAAAGAGATCATAGGAGATTCGTGGTAAAGGAGTACATTAGAGAAAAGACGCTTGCGCGAAGCGATGCAGCAGTGGGCAGGACTCGTACAGAGTAATCGAAGGTGGGTTGATCTCACCGACCTCGATAAGTCCACGTATGAGTGAGATAGGACAGTGATTGATCAGCGGGGTTAAGGGGACACACTATCCCCAAAGGGCTGACAAACGATGCAGGTGGGACGGCCCCACTCTCGCAAGCGATCGATCAATCCCTTCAGGGCGGACGAGACAGAGAGATTAAAAGAGCCCGCGGGGACGACGATGAGCAGACAAATTCCTGTGACTAATTTCCTTCCCTAGCGAAAAGGGATTACTTGAAGACAAGGGGAGGAGGATGTTGCATGCTGAGCAAAGGAAAAATGTAGGACAAACCTCCTTTCGTGCGATGAGAAACCAGCCACATGATGAAATATAAACTCTGTAGAAAATCTCCTCGGGTTTTCCACCGGGTCATGTTGTCCATGACCGACGTTTCGGTGATCGACTCGGGCACCGTCATCAGGGAAGATGAGATGAGCCTTCGATCATATTTTAAATATAAACTCCACCGCGGTCTTTTGTTAGCAAAGCCATCCGTCGATGATATCAGAAATTCGTTTCTCAAAGTTTCATTGGAATTCAGGAATTCTTTGTAAACAACGTATGCTTCAGACCTGCTACACTTCTGTCTACTGCTCTGTCTTATTAATATCATTGTTCTGACAGCTAATTTCCTTCACATAATAGATCAGCATCTCTTTAATTAATCTTCCACCTTAATGCTCCTTAGGCCAACACAGTTCTTCAACACGTCTTTGCCACTAAATTTAAAATCCCATAAAATGCTTCATACATGCGTCGTAGATACTTAGCACATTAGGAGAGGATTAGAAGATGAAGGAAAGAGCAAAAAACAGAATATGGAGGCACTATCTTAAGCAAAGAGTATACCAGGAAAAATCTCATGAAACTGAAACGCCCTTGACATTAAAGCTATAATCCCATAAAAATACTTCTAGTATAACTGGTAATTACTCCAGATGCAAGTCAAGCCTCCAACATTTACATTATTTTTATTAACTTTTTGTGATTTTAAATTATCGCTACTTTCGCCTTTGTATTGTTGACTTCAACCCTCCACTGAGCGCGAAACTGATACCAGGGCATCCAGAGTCCAAAATGTTTTCATCAGTCCCCCTCCTTTCATTCCCACTCTCGTCTCTTCCAATGTCTCCCTAGCTGTTTTTTAGGGTATGAGCAAAGAGGCAATTGGGATAGAGCACAGACCTGTCTGCCCTTTCGGAATATTATCATCCACCCCCACTTTTTATCCTGATGATGCTCATGTTATCTGATTCAGGATATCCTTTAGGGCTTCTAAAAGTGTCCCACTAGTAGTTAATGAAGACCGTTGTACTGAAGTATTCAGTCCAATTTACTTCATCAGAGGCATTTTAAAAGTTGAAAAACATCATTTGGCCAAATTTGCACCAGATATCTAACTAATAAATATCGTTCCCTATAGGGTAAAAGCCTCTAGAACGCAGAAATAAATTATTATAAAAATGAATGCCTGAATTAGATAGATATGCAACATAGAAGTGATATAAGAAGTCGTTTCAGGTGTAACTTTGTGGAAGTCTTTAATATGCATAATGAAACTCAATGGTAATACTCCACACTAATTTAATGATGGTCGACCCGGGTGTCGGCATCTCAGAGCCATTGAACCTTGAAAATGCCACTGAGTTGCCGAAACCTGGGTCGACCATCATTAAATTAGTGTGGAGTATTACCATTGAGTTTCATTATGCAGAGAAGTGATATGTGTACAAAGGAGATGCTATTGGCCTAAATCTTGCACACACCAAACAAGGATACTTATGACGTTAAATGAAAAACTCTAACCTGCAAAGCAAGAATGTACCGCAATCTAAATTAATGCTTATTCCATTAAAAACGGTATGATAGATCATGACAAATATTTTAATGGAATAGCTGATATTTTCTAAATGACCGCTTGTGGTTGAAAATTTTACAATGTACTGTTTATAGCGTGAATTTCCTACTAAAAATTCTAAAATGAAAGATATGACACTTAAAAAGACTTTACTCACAACTTGATAAGCTGACAATGAACATTACAAGAATATCTAAATTCCAGCGGGATACTAAATGATTCCTTAATAAACTTCCTTACCTAGACATGAATATAAAATCTAAAACTAAACGTTTCCTTTCTTTACTAACCAGTTATTTCTGGGTTCAGTAGAGCCCCTAGGTTCAGTATCCTTGCTCTAAAGAAAGCAAGGATGGTAACTAATTGCTGATATTTTCTAAATGACCGCTTGTGGTTGAAATTTTTAAAATGTACTGTTTATAGCGTGAATTTCCTACTAAAAATTCTAAAATGAAAGATATGATACTTAAAAAGACTGTACTCACAACTTGATAACACACTAAATTACACTAGATTACAACATCAGGAGAATACAAAAGGATTTTACTCGTGCATTTACGAACTTCCTCAGATAAACGGATCTGTTGAAAACAGGAAGCGGGAAAAGATAAACGATAATTTTCTTCTTGCTATATCCACAAACCTAAAGCTGTACCAGGAAAACGAAAACACAAATTGAACCTCTAATTTAGCTTGAGGTCCACCAAAGGGTAAGTAATGTTGAATGATAATACACTAAATTACACTATATCACTAGGCATATCAGGATAATGTAGAAGGATTTCATTCGTAGATTTACAGATTGGTTCACAATGTTTATGCGACCGAGCAAACAGCAAGGGAAGAGAGTAGTTACTATTGGACAATAAAGGGTTCCTCCGCACTCATTAGTCAAAGCATTTTTTTCCCTAAACAAATCTGTAACACAGCATAATGGAGGCAATGAAGAAAAAATGCGAAAAGAGTGTAGCAAGCATCCACATTCCCGACGCCAAAGGAGAAACTTTTACTGTGCGCTAACTTCCGCAGGAATGACTTGATGGGGGAAATATCGGTTTATGGCCTGCTTTGGCGTAACGCAAAGCCGCTTTAAAGGGGTGACGGCGCACAGACCATCTTTTCTAAAACGTGCCTTTATCCAAAAGCTATGTGGTCCAGCGGTAAAAATTTTCACACGAAGCAGGAAGTAAGAACAAAACTCGGCTGTGTTGTAGTTTAAAAGTACAGAAATGCTTGGAGTCAACACAGATATTCCGTTTCGGAGACCGCAATGAAGAAAACAGCATGAACTCTCTACGAAGAGATTTTTATTTTAGAGAGCTATTTTTACCTTCCCCATCTGTCGATGTGCAGCCTTTCGGAGATGGGATTGAGTCAGTGGTCGGCTTACTTAGTGAGGACACCAGTTCCCTGGCAAGATATAAAGTTTCATTAACCAGCGTGATTTATAGAGGTATTTTCCCCACTTTCATGCACCGTGAGCAGACTAGCGATTACACGACTTGGCATCAACGGCAGGCTGCAACTATTTCTCTTACTCATTTTTCACAATGTCCGCACAGGCCGAAAGCGAACTTAATGGATTGTTGATACTTGAATTGTTGATACGAGAATACTCGGGAATGCCGAGTGGAGGAAATTAAGGAGAACTGCAGAGGCCAAATTAATTTTTACTTCAATCATCATTCATTGTTCCATTAATCCTGAGATTGGTTAATAGCAGCTCTCCATTCTTGCCTAATCATTTCTAACACAGTTATATCCTGATTATCTGGCGAGCCATATTTTTATCCATTTTATGTAGTTTAACAACAAAGGCACTGCCAGTAACTTGGTTTACAGCTTAAGAAATCTTCGAAATTTCAATTTCTGGAGGTTTTCTGATTTCACCATCATAACTTCGGTCACTGAGCAATGGTCGAATTTGCATATTGCAAATTTCCCTGTCCCATATTACAAGTTGGACAGTAATTTAGGGCTAATGATTGATGAGTACATAGCTTGGTCATCCCACATCACTAAAATTTGCAAAAATTTGCGTCTGAAATCATTTCCTCTTTGATAATTGAAATATACAATGTCTACTTATTTACGATCTACTCTAACAGCTTCTTACTTTGACCTTGCTGACGTAGCATGGCAAACACTACCAAGAAATGCCTATCTATAACTATCAAATTAATTCAAGCATTATTTATATTACTATTATGCCTTGGTCTTCCTCACAAGGTATTTCCTTATATTCTTTCTCCATTATCTTCACGACGCATCCATCAATCATCAAGGTAGGTCAATTTATTTGATTCTTCTCAGTCGTTACTGAGCTCCACATACACCCTTCTTCCTCTTCTGCAAAATTGTTTCGATTGCCATTTCATCGTTCCACTTAATTTGGCTACGTGCCTGCATTTCTTGTATCACGACGATTATCTTCACAGCACCATCATGTCTCAAGATATGGTCGATTAAATTTTCCCCCGTCTTCTTCGAATTTTCAGAAGTCTTCTCTTTTCTTCCACTCTCCTTAGGATTTCGTTAGTCGCTCACTCTACCCATTGTATCCTCAACATTTGTCTGTATAACTACATTTCAAATGATTCCAGCCCAGACTTCTATACAACTATTATTTTTCATTCTTCACAACTTTTCAGAAGTGTAGGTACTCAAGATGTATTTCCTGGTGAATTTTTTTCTTACTTCCACGCATGTGTTTCCCGCTGCTAATATTTTCTTCTCCTGGAAGAATTCCCTCTTCGCCTAAGTTATTCCACTGACTATTTCATTCTTGCTTCGTCTATCGCCTGTTACTCGACTTCGTGGATAGCAATATTCTTTCACCACTTTGTATCCTGAGTTTAATATTGGTCTTGTTTTTTTCTTCAGATGCTTCATTAACTTTGTTTTCTTACTATTGGATCTTAAAATGATATATGGTCAATGATATTTCTAGGTTTATTAGAGATGTCTATAAATTTCTTTCTGCCTCTGCCATGATCACTATGCCATCAGCAAACCAGCATGCTACATAACTTCCTGTAGAATATTCATTTCTGTAATCTCCTCTTTGATTTCATTGATGACTTTTTCCTTCTCAACATTGGAAACGACGTGAGACAGTGCAAGGCCTTTTCTTGCTCTGTTCTTTATGTTTACTTCTCAATAAAGAGAAAAGTAAAAGTAGATATAGATCATCAAATAAAAAACAGGCGGGAGACAATACGGCGACAGAACCATGACGAAGAGAAAGAACTGAAGTAAGCGAGGTTTTCTCATTGACAAAGTTTTGTCTCAATATTCAAGCAGGAAGAGATAAAAAATGAAAGAAGCATAGAGAGCCGGCAGATATTCAGACAACTTAGAAACAATAAGCAGAGACATTTGGCGGCAAAGGCACAAGGCTTACTCTCTTCAATGTACAGAGAAATTGTGATGCCGTTGGAGGTAGCGTGGATCCTGAAGTACTAGTTCGCTAAAAAAAAAGGTGTGTGCCAAATGAACCAAATGAAGTTCTCGGAGTATATAATGTTGTAGATATGTAGCTGAAGAGTAATTCTTTTGAATCATCAACAATTCAAAAGTTTAATGATAGAATTAGCGAATACTTGGATGATGATAGGTCAGAGTTCAGGACAGAGATTGGAACATGGGACTCCATAAAGGTTAATGGAAATGAATACCAAATACCCCAAAAGTGCCTCTGCTTGTTTCGAAAAACATTAATATTGTATGGAAATACACCTAGTAGGTGGGGCACTTAACTTGTTTTGGAAATATGATAAAGGAATATGAGTTAGGTTGCAGGAATATCAGACGAAGAACAGCGCTGGTCAAGGACGCGATGGAGGGGAATTAATGCGAGTATCTTAATTGAGACAGACTAGTGTAACATCAGATAAAGAGTGGAACTGCTTAATTATAAAGGTTCCTAGTCCCTGCGGAAAAGGGATCAGATGAAATTGGACGCCTTGGAGATGCGAAGGCATAGAGTAATGGAGAAGACTAGTTGGATGGAGAGGATGATGAATGGAAAAGATTTAACACGGTAGGAGAGGAGAGTAACGAAAGCTTGTCGGAGCGACGTGAAGATAGCAACGAAAACGGAAAAAAGGAAGATTTAAAATACAATGAAATGTGAAGAAGTAGAAATAGCATCTTAAGTAAGCGTATAATTCGTGGTTGTGGGCGCAACTTTATGGAATCTATTCATATTAGAATGAAGAAATATAGCTTTACAACTCCACAAAAAGGTTATTTAAAAACGACCCAGGTTTCTACGTTTAACATCATCGTCAGGAAACACCTGCCGATGACGTTGAATGTCGAAACCAGGGTCGTTTCTCAAATAAAGTTTTTGTGGAATTAAAAAGTTATATTTATAAATTCCAATAAGCTTATAAGAGAAAGAAAAGAAACTAAATGTCAGAACATGAAGGCAAATAGAATTTTTGAAGATTTTAGATAGTTAATAGTTTCAGGCTTAACGCTGTGGAAATCTTTCATCGTAGGAATGAAGGATGAAATTGAAACACTGCAATTTCCACACACAGTTTTCTTCTCCACGACCATGGTTTCGTTGCAAAGCAACATCATCAGGTGGCAAAGGCAAAGCAACATCATCAGGTGGCATCAGGTGGCAATCATCAGGTGCAAAGCAACATCATCATCATCCTGATGATGTTGCTTTGCAACGAAACCATGGTCGTGGAGAATAAAACTGTGTGTGGAAATTGCAGTGTTTCAATTTCATCCTTCATTCCTAAGATTTTAGATGGTTTGAAGATGAAAACGAGGATCCTTTCGGAATGAAGTGACGAGATAGACTCCATGAGGAGTGATTAGCAGGAATGGCTTTTCTAAAATCTTACCGATGTTGTACGAAAAATAATGATGATAAATTATTTACTTCACAAAAGATTAGCGGCCGTAATCGCGTGGGGAACAGTATACAAATACCACCACATTTTCACCTCCAACATGACAATAGATACCTACATTCGTCATACAAAACAAAGAGGAGCGATGAAAGAAATAAGCTACGGCCATACAGCATCCACTTATCCCCTGAACAAAAAATTCTGGTAAATATTGGATGCCAGACCAGTGGGATGGAAAGAGCATTCTTTTTTCAATTCCAGAGTAAAACGAGAAAGAGCATCAATTTTTTTCCATCTCCCCACAGACCAAAGAACCATAGTAAAACAGCGAGCTCTGGCGAGGTGCAACGGTTGATGACAGACTTCTTTTTACTCAGGCATTCCACAACGAAATGGTGCTTTAGGAAGATAGCGTCCAATTGAGGGAGATGCGAAAATAGAAAAAAAAGAAGTAACTTGAATAGCACGGAAACCTCTCTCACTCATCCACTACTCTCCACACCCTTTCTGCACGAGGGAATAACAGCACTCGGGGGTCTTTTCCCAGCTGCGAGTAGCTTATGATGCATGGGATAAAATGGGGACACTGGGCGAGAAAACATTTGGCACGGGAACAGCACGCTTGTTACCTAAGCCGAGGATAATGCGATTTGTAATTCAGATGCGACGGCCATCTCGCGACGCCAAAACAAACAAGTCGGATGAGAGAAGTTCTCCACTCAAACGAAACAGAATCCAATTCCAGACCAGCTTTCAGGGAAGAGAATGGTTTATCGCGTGTAGAGAAATGTTTTCATCACCTCCTTTAAAAGTGTGTCACCAGTGCATTTCTCACGAAAGTAGTTATTAACACGGTCTTACAAGGAATGGGAAAAAATCAATGATCAATACAAACTTCGAGGAATTGGGTCCAAACCCCAAGAGACTTCAACATCCCTTCAGCACCAAGAATACCACAGAACGTACGAGTATAACAAAGAATATACGACCCTAGAAGCACAGTGGATAATGCACAAAAGATACATTTAACCAATAATAAATTTAAACGTTAATTAAATAAAATATGAAGCGCTCCAGGGGAAATCGGGTAAATCGGAAATTTAACACCTTAACAGCCCTGTGCCTACTCTAAAACTCGAATCCCACCAAACGCATCTCTATCAGACCATAGGTTAAATTGAGACCCATTAACTTAATTAAATTAGAAGTTGATGTGCTTACTGATGATGAAATATATTGAAAACACCAGTGGATAACACTAGATTTGATAAGGAAAAAATGTTAGAGAAGGCTACCGTATGGACAGATATAAAATGTCATTCTTCGCGTGAACAATACGAGATATAAGGCTAAATAGTATTATTGGTAGAGTTATAAGAAGTGAATCTGGAAAAGTATTGAATTATACAAACGTATGTTAACTACACACTTCCAAGTCCACTATGAAAATTACATATAATACCTCCCGACAAACACCTCACTCAATACAACATGTAAATTCTTAAGTCTATTGTGGTTGTTTAGTTTCACGTGTCTGTTGCTTGGATGGCCAGCAGTGTTCTCCATTAGGAAATAACAAAGTAACAGTTCATATATCTATTGTTGCGTCAGGTCATTATTCACCTCCTTCCACACACCTTCGAGGCATTCCTCAGGGTACTCGGTGGATTTGAAGTAGTTTTATCCACAGATTCATAGATCATATTTAGTGTTGCGAGATAATGGATGGACGGAGTCAAGAACACCCATATACACGTCCCCTCACACCCATATACACGTCCCTGAGGGAAAAATGGATACGCTCCGGAAAAATGGAGAGCAAATGAAATTTATGAGCTATCTCTCAACAAAAGAAGATTAGATTTAATTTCTGTGCGAAAATGAGAGAAAAAGTAATAGGTAATATAAAAAGGAAAAAAAGCGCTCTCACTTAAACTAAATTTTCCAACGTCAAATGGGAGGAATAATTTAGACCAACAAAAAGGTTAGATAGAAATGAAGGTAAAAGAATGAAAGTGGAAATTATGAGCATTTAAGCAAGAGAAGGGGAGATATGGGAAGGGTAGGTGACGAGAAGGGAGGAAGGAAGGTGTAATCGTGACACGAGGGCTAAGACGGGACTTACAGACGTGGAGTCCAGGGGAAGGGGGGGTCCATCCTTTTGATTTACAAGCACCCTTCTTCGGCTTTTAAAAGAGCGGCGACGGAACCCAACGTAAACGGCCTCAAGACAAGAACCCTTGTCCCCTGCAAAAGATCTCCTCAAGATTCGGTAAGCGACGGCAGAGGAGGCGGCGGAGGTAAGTATCGCCCAAGGAATAAAAGCGAGCGGTGGACTTGGGAAACTCGGGAAAGGGACGTAATTTTCATACACGGCTCTTGATAAAGTTCCCTCAAGGGGGCGCATTAGTAATGCCATGGCTGTCCCGGGCACAGGAGGAAGACTCCCAACTGATTATCTCTTTCTGAAGAGCTGGGGAAGGGGCAAGGAAAAGACTTCTTTGAAACGAACGCCAGATCTGAAAGTTACGAAATAAAACGAGAAGACCTTGAGGCCGAGTTCCTCAAGTAAATCCGGCGATATCTTCTAAGTGGATGAGGCTATAAAATAAAGGGAAGATCGCGACAGCCGCGTTCAAGAAGAGACGCTGTAGCTATCGCGTCATCTTTCTGAGATGCATTTCGGATGATATACTGCCTCCGAGACTGTTAAAAAATATTCGAGTCTGTCCTACATAAAGTTTGGGTTATCAAAGATCGATGAGTCTGGACTGCGTCATATGTATTAAATGGAACACGGATACATTAACATGAATCAAGCACATGCCTAAAAATTCCCAGAAAAGTAATAAGTTCTTTACATTTCTTCCATCATCCACTTTTGATCTAAAAGTTTATAACATTCAATTTAGCATGAATACCTACTGTTAAGACTTCGGCTAATCATTTTTTAAATAAGTAAACAATCTTTAATGAAATCCGTAAAAACATTCGATAGGCTAAGCCATACCCAATGTACTATAAATATTCTAAAGAAATTGATCAGTAACGTTAAAAGTGGAACTAGCAAAAGTTTATTTCTGCCGAGTCCAGTGCGCCGAGTTACGATGAGGCATGGATGGTTACTTTATATTACATCATATGTATTACTTAAGCAATATATTTTATGGTAGCCAGGTTTGTAACGCGCCGCCATGGCAGAGGTCGCAGTTTCGATTCCCGTGTCAGCCATGATTGTGTTATGTTAGGTTTGGGCTAAGTGATGCGATGTAGCTTGAGGACATGGTATTGGCAAATGAAAAAGTACAAAAATTAATTGGAGAAATAGAATAACCGGCAATGGAAGAATCAATAAGGGAATGCTTACTGGAAGTTCACTGACGAAATGGGAATTCCAAAAAATAAATATTTCTTTAATATGTGCAATACGCGAGGTTTATAACGAGTTAGGCTTTCAATTTTTAACGTGGAAAACGAGTAAGCAGGTATAAATAGTTCTCTAGACAACGGACGAGAAGCGTCAATTCTGAATTTATGTGTTTTCAGCCCATTCAGCAATCGACAGAGAATGTCTTCCGCGTTGAGCAGAAATGTCAAGTCAGCGCACGTATGGTTGTTTACTTCGTTATCGCCAGGGAGATAAGCCCTCTCAGCACTGGCGTTCGGATTTATCTCGCCAAATTCGAACTGTAGATAGGGGTTGGAGGGAGATAGAGAACAGCTGACTCAATGCCACGAACGTTTCTCGCCGCAGCAGCGCCACCCACCGTCCACTTGGACTTGAGGCAAAAAAGGCGCTGAAGCATGTTTCCATTCATGAATGGTCTCATGCGTTCCGTGTTGATTTAGCTTTTATGGATGACTGGCAAGTATGTATATCTCTGGTCACTGCAAGCGGAAAAAGGCACGATAACAGGCCGACGGGTATTTTTACAGCACTCGCTGAAATGGAATGCCTTCTCACATATCCCGTAACTGACCGAGCGTGTGCAGAGAAGATGGGCGTGATTTGTAAAAGTCGTTATGATAATTGTATCCGTGTCTCAACCTTGCTAGTAGAACTCATAGAATTGCAATCAGACCATAGTTAAGAACTTAGGCTGAATAATTTAAGTACATTTGAAGATGATCTGCTTTAAGAAAATGTAAGACATATACTGAGGACACACGCGGGGGATTCTCGACACCTCTACATTTTGCGTGATGTCCCTCTTCAACAAACTATTGGACAATCGATTCTTTATGAATCGCTCTGCGTTAATTATTCTCTTCTCAAACCACCGCCATAGCACCTCTGGTGGTCCTTTATTATACATACAGTTAGAAAATCGCCATAAAAAGGGGTCCACAGCGAATGATAATACTCACCGCGTCACTACATTCCCATTCGCTGACGCGCAGCGCAGTACTCCGCCGCGTGATCCAAAAGTATTTATCGAGTTTATATCCGAAGTTGCCGACGGTCGCAGAATTTTTCAACGAGCTTGCGAGAATATATTAACTATTTTTCTACCCATGAGCAAAAAAATCGGTGGAAAATAGGGTCCGCTATTTTGTCCTGTTGAAAGAGCAAATATTCTTGTAAATCAACTACTATTATGACATACCAAAGAATGTGTTTTGTTTAGTGAAACACTTCCACTTTTGATTCCGTAAAGCTACTACAAAAGTTTCAGTAACCTCTTCATTTCGGAGATTTTCAGCGAAAACTGATTTCCAGCGTTTTTTTACTATTTTGTTGAATTTAAGCCCTCGCACATTGTTAATGTGGAATAATCATGGAAAGTTAAATGATACATCATATGCACAAATAAAAAGAGTCACCATGCAAAATGTCGACTTCCAGACTGAAAACTACCATTTTTGGGATTTTGGCCAGTTTTTCTCGATTTCCGCCTCACTGGACGTATGCGAAACTGTTGCCCGAACAATGTGAACCAATGCGGAGGGTACACCGGAAGAAATTTCAATCCAATAGGACGTTCGATATGTTATATGGCACTCGATATGCAGTATTCAATCGATGAAACCAGCGGCCTTATAAATAAAAACTAACTATAAATGCCTACATATAGGTATATATGGAGGAGCGTGGTAGCCTAGTGGGTAGAGCGCTTAGCTACTGATCGAAGGGTCCCGGGTTCAAATCCGGGTGAAGCCCCCGAATGAAAAATCCTCGGAGTGAGAGGTGGCCCAGGGAAAGGAACTGGCCCCTCTAACCCCCCTATTTACTGAATGTGTAAAATTCACACGCCTGAGGCTTATTCCGGGGCGAGTTCTACCCTCACTTATCAAAACCAGCCTTCGGGTTGAATCACTGAGTGAGTGAAACGAAAATGATCACAACCCATAGTTATCCTATTCCCTCTAATCCACTAACTACTAAGAGAGAAAAAAGAGAATATAAGAAATAGGAACTGAAAGACTTTCTTAAAGGCCTCGTAATATTGGAGAACGTCGAAATGAGCGCAAGAGAAGAAAAACTGCATTGGAAAGCATGAAAGAAGCTAGAAAGGGATATCAGAAGAGAAAAAACAGGTAGAAATAGTCAAAGAAACTACCATTATCGGTAAAACGCTGGCCATGGACAATAACCTTACCAGCACGTGCAGAACTGTTAGCATAAGCCTTGAATCGATCAAGTACCTAACACACAATGAGACTAGGCTTTCACGCATCGATAGGCACTGGCGACACTGAAACCAACGACGTATTCGCCCAGAAGCTCATAAAGGGACCCGATAGCTGCCGGTAACATATCAGACTTGCAAGACAAAGGTACACGCTAATCATCAGACAGCAGCAGGCAAGTGAATACATTAATCTCCAAGTCATCCACATCATCTCTAATCACATGTCAATCATAATTACTTCAATGGATAGAAATAGGACGGTTTACAAATACTATAGAGAAATATGTTGTTTTAGGGAAAGCAAAAACAATCATGTATCATGAGAATGTCAAAACAACATTTCCATTCCACACGTGATTAAAATATGATAGCTTCACATAAATGTAGATGAAGATGAAGCCCAACACTTTCATAACCACCAGCAAATAAACGATTATATGAGAAAGTGTGACAAGTAATATTGAGTGTTTGTACGTTGGTAAGAACTGGAGAGCACGTTATCAAAGGTAATACATCCTTGTTTGCGCAGAGCATGATATATTGATCTGTTTCTGAGCATATACATCAATACTTCCCAAAGGAAATACAATGCAGACCTTGAACGTAATTCCCGCAAATAATATTATACCCAAGGTTAGCGAGGAAAGATTCAGCGGACTTCCTATAACGACTGCAACTTAGAAGTGATTGACTGCACGGCCGTCAGTCAATAGAAATGGCCTAGGGACGAAAACAAGGCAATAAGTTTCAACAGGTCAATTTATTTCCCCCTGAGAAGATCACTGCGACGAAAACAAAAGTTTAGAGGAAAAAATATCAGGAGGCTGCATGGGAGGAGATCCAATTTGGCCACGTCGCTGCTCACGGAGGGACAGGATTACTCTCAGGGTTCCTTCGTATCCATATGCTCATAACGCCCATCTCTTTGAGGGGTTTGTTTAATAGATGAGCGAAGATACATCTACATAATACCCTGCAAGCCACCATAAAGGTGTGTGGCAGGGGGTGAATTCTCACCAAACACGCACTACATATCATGCATGAAAAAGGATTAATATTCATATACTGTTCTAAACTTCACTTTTTTTTAAAAAGATGGAAATAGCAAAGTAAACATGCAAAAACATGCTGTTAGTTGGGTTAGCTTCACGTCCTTACACCAACATGCAGCTACCAATGTTATCCATTACTACATTCATATTTGATATATTCACCGTTATTCATATCCCTAATTGTACGAGGAAAAAAGGACATTTTGAATCGGTCAGTTCGGCAATCGATTTCTCTAATTTTGTGATTATGGTCCAGTCTACTACAGTAATTTGGGGTTCGCAAAATATTTTTAACATCATCACTGAAAATATGGTCTTGGAATTTGTTTAAGAAATTAAGTCTAAATTTCAACCTGCGATCTGACAATGATTCTCAATTTAATTCATTTAATAGACTGGTTACGCTAATAAGGTTATCGTACCGTCCCTTTACAAATCTTGCCGATATTCGCTGCACACGTTCAAGTTCATTATTTAGACCAATTCCGTAGGGATCACATACACTGGCAGCGTATTCCAAATGAGGTCTAACAAGGGAAAAGTAGCTGATTTCTCGTACATGATCGTCACATTTACCCAGGACTCTTTTGATGAATCCCAGTTTACGATTCGCTTGACCCAATATTTCACGTATGTATTGACCCCAGGAAAGATGGAATTCCGAGAGGTTCGACCGCCGACGTCCAACATTCAAGGATTAAGGACCATAGACTATTCCATTAGGATAAAACTGATTGCTTTACCGAAGTGGAAGTAGTGGAGTATATTATTAGCGATTAGAGATAACTTTAAAAGTCTTTGCATTTGATTTATTCAAACTCAGCAAGATTTTTTTCTCTGATCTCTACTCATGCCTGGAACACAGTTAAAATATAACTATAATCCCCCATATTTCTCACATCAACATTTTCCTAAGGATCCACGAAAGAAAATGTATGGGATATTTCTTACACGGTCATCCAACCACATGCCTGGAAGCGAACATTTATGCGTGCGGTGAAAATGATTTTGCTCTTCATGACCAACGAAACCACGCAAAAAAGGGAGCAGGATATTCACCACACGCATTAGAAAAAGTCAAAAGCCGAGCTTTTCATAACTAAGGAATTTTTTCAAATGCGTTCTTGAAAATCACTCGATAAGATGAGATTGCGCGCGGAAAGCATTCCCTGTACATTCACCATGGGAGCGGTAAGATGACTCACTCCCAAGGAAAGGACTCTGACAGAAATCCATTATTTTAAGGGATTTAAGTTACTCTAAAAATACTGAGAATACATGGCAAGTATTATTACAAAATGATTTTCAACTTCGAATACTAATACAAAAAGCATGAGATGTGGTGGTGGACCAGCATACTTTCATTTTTCATTTTATTACTCAGCTTTGATTCCGCTCCTAGTGGAAACCTTCGCTATTTTTACCATGTTGATGTATACTTTGGATATTACTATATAGTAGTATCCAAATCTATATATTTATGTGTACAATTGGATTCTATTTCCTCAAATCTATAAAGGAAACTTTCTTTCTTGAACTCTTAAGCATACAATATTTTATCCTCCATTTCCTAATGTTTGGCATTTATAATGGATCAAATGGGAGAGTTAGAAAAATTAAATGCATATTAAACCAGTCCAAGTTAAGAATTTAGTACATTGACACCAGCTTGAAAAGAAATAAACCTATTCCTAAGGCCTAACTGTTTCCAAGTAATCACTGATACAAGCAATAAATATTTCAACAATTTTTGCAGGGTAAAGTTTGAATAGATGACGAATTAATTCTTCCGATTCAATAAGCGGAGATTTATACTTAGGTACACCAAATGCAATTAGCAATCTACTCACATAGAGCGGGAGACGAGACCAATGGGACATGATGCATAAGAAGCAACTTACCTGAAAAGAAAATATTAATTTATTAGCCATAACAGGCACAATTGAAAGAGAAATGGGAAGGTAACTTGTATTTATGAACATTAGAAAAAAACATTTCCCTCAAATTAAATTCAAACTGATGGTTTTGTATCTCTCACTGCATACTTGACGTCCAATACATTATCACGTCTTCATCACAAGATTTCGCCGCTACCCTCTGAGGGACATATAACCACGTACGTGGTTATAATGGTGGTCCACATATGTGGACAAGGGGGCCAAAGAGGATAAGGGATTCATAAAACACACACCCTTCAAATTTCAGAGATTTTTATACATTTTTACGGAAGATATAGTAAGTCCTTATGATTTGGTACGGAGTTTCAACGACGCAGACACCGAGAAACTTATGTCTATTGGCAGGCTCCATCGTGACGTGGGAAGTGCATGACGATCGCAGGAGAAGGCAGAAGGCTGCTCAACGTGCGTGTAAACAAATTATGGCTGGGAAACACAGTGATTCTGGTGTTTCACGGTGTTTTTGCTACGATTAAAGGAACTTACCGACTGTTTATAAAAGAAATATTTTTCGGGTGCTTTATGCAACGTGGATTTACAAATCAGCCCACAATAGTACTCATACTTTTTTTTCCCACTCATTTTAACACACTAGAGCACACTACCCACTTTAACTACTTCGACATCTTGTAACCCACAGAACAAGTACCTACATACATTCCATAGACAAGCGATATCATACACTTTCAACGTCATCAACAATGCGTCGGGGATCGGGTTGGTGTGGCGGCTAGAGTACCGGCCTCCCATCCCGAGGGCCCGTGTTCGATTCCCGGCAGTGACGCATTTTTCAGTGGCAACCCGGTCACTACTTGAGTGCCAAGTGGAGGGCATTTCAAGTTCAGCACTCCGTCCGTCGGATGGGACGTTAAGCCGTGGTCCTCTTGGCACCTGCCGTTAACAGTAGGCTAATGCCGACGCCGGGTTTCCTCCTCCACACTTCCACCACTCCATTCCCTGAAATGTTCCTACCTTTACCCAAAATTACCCACCTCTCCTATATGGCGCTAATGACCTCAGCTATCGGTCGCATCCCCTGAGTAACTAACTGATTAACAATGCGTCGAAATGCGTTATAGGCGCGGAATTCCAGTCGAAATTTCAAACGGATATGGCAGCGAAATTATTTGTTTCTTGAGGGTAAAACTCAGCTGGTGACCTATTTCCTATAAAATATTATGAATCAAAGGTAATCCAAAGGGGTTGGATGTCTCCTAATAGGATATAATACCATTAATTGCTATAATATTACCTCAAATTTACATTGATTTAAAAAATATATCATGGCTCTGGGAACAGTTTTAAGTCCTCGTAAAGGAAAAGATTTGGCTCTTCCGTCACAAATGTTTGCCGACCCCGGAGTGCCAGCCGGATAATCGCGTTCACTTTCGGACTGTCCGCTGAATCTCTTGTGACCAGCATCGCGGCTCTTGGGGATCACACTTCCTTGACTCCGCAGAATGCCTGTGACCTCTCGGGCTCAAGTTCAAGACGAAGGCTTCCGGGACCACCGCGACAGCCGCCGCCGATCGGAGTAATTCGAATGCACGCAACGGACTCGGACGTCGCGCGAATGACGACACATTAAAAGAGGCTTAATGGAGAGGAATGACCCCTCACGGGCGTCAAGCATTTTGCCCCGCGCATAAAAGAAGCCACTTAAAAGCCACGAGAAGGAGCTCCAGGAAGTGACTGGAGGAAAAATTAGCGCTCGAAAGAAACAAACACGTTGGCATTTAATACCTTATTTATTGCATGCGATTCTTAACAGCGCAGTAAAGCAGAAAAGATTAATGGCATCCTTGATTATAGCCAGATAATTCCTTTGATTTTTGAAAAATTTCCTTTGAATTAATGAAAAAAAACAGAAGATAGGAAATTTTTCACAACAGAATATGGCAGGGATGAAAAATAAAGTAGAAGAACATGAACTAGAGAAGATAAAGCAATTTACTTTCTATGTAACGTCATCATATTAATCATCGGTAAACAAACTTATGTGATATTGATGATGTCAAAAAAATTGGCACTTACTCCAAATATCCTATATTGTTTCTGTCGGCTCATAACTTGATGTACAATACCTATAAGTCACATGTATCGTCGACCTATTGCATCTAGTCTAACTTCACACTGCACGATCAAGTAAATTCCACCTCAAACGAAAGTAATGGAATACTGTATAGGTGCACTTAAAGCCCAGAAAAATCGGACCAAATAATGAGCCAAATCTCTCATTTTTCGTCAATTTGGCTTCTGCTTTCTAGCCCTCGGAGACATGTCCAATTAACTCTCTAATAAACTGCAACAGAATTGACTGAGGCAGGCGAGATGTCGTGGAAAGAATACATATCTTCTCTATATATAAAAATGAATGTATGTGTGTGTGTGTGTGTGTGTGTGTGTGTATGTGTGTATGTCCTTTATGCATTACTAGACCATTCATCGGATCGCCATGAAACTTTGGGAAGTTGTTGAGTACATTCCCGAAAAGAGGACTACGAAATCGATATTTCAATATCGATACTTTATCGATATAATATCGCTAAAGTATCGATAAATTGATACATTATTGATACAAAATTGAGGTGAAATTATTTAGTTTTTAAAAAGGAATGTATCGTTGCAATATCGATACTGTATCGAATGTATATAATGTGTTTGTCCTTTATGCATTACTACACCATTCATCGGATCGCCATGAAACTTTGGAAAGTTATTGAGTACGCTCCACGAAGGTTTCTACAAAATCGATAATTCAATGTCGATACTGTATCGATATAATATCGATAAATATGGATACATCGATACATTGTTGATACAAAATTGAGGTGAAATTGTTTAGGTGTTTTTTATCAAAGTTCTATAAAGTATCATTACAATATCGATACTGTATCGATACAATATTGATAACTTCATGCATTACCACAACATTCATCCAATTTCCATGAAGCGTTGGTTAGTTGTTTTGTTCACTCCATGAAGGTTTGTACAATATCGAGAATAGAATATCGACACTGGAGACGGGATGTGCATCCCATTGAACTTGCAATTCATTGAAACAGTCACGTGCAACATATTCAAATCATCCGGCATGGGACAAATATTTCAGAAATGACAACTTATTGCTTGGGATGAATGCACAATGGTGCACAAAGCATCGCTCGAGGCTCTGGATCGATCATTGCAAGATTTCCGTTGAATCCTGAGACCATTTGAGGACGCATTAATATTGCTTGCACGGCATTTCAGGCAAACATTACCTGTAATTCCTCAATTGACACTAGCGGATGAAATAAATGCTTGCCTGAAATATTCTACTTTGTGATGACATGTAAAGGCGTTGAAATTATATACAAATATGCGTGTCCAGCTGCAAAACAATCGATCAGCTGAGATATATTGTATACCCATAAGAATTGTGAAATTAAACATACTATAAACGTGCGCTTTCCATTTAACCAGATTGAGCCACAGCAACGCGTGGCCGGGTCAGCTTGTTGGTTATAAAACAAGATGGCACTTTTTCCACAAGTTTTATGCCGGTACGACGCGCTTCAACCGTTAGGTCATCATTAGGTACATACTTTACCTATACCTGATGATGGTACATGTACCTGATGATGACCGAACGGTTGTAACGCGTGGTACCGACAGAAAACTTGTGGAAAAAGTACCATCTTGTTTATTATCAGATTGTAACAGCTAGGAAACTCGTGCATCAGATTTGTTATCAGCCTTCGCCGGGACGAGCATATTTTTCCCCGTACAGAAAATACCTTCTAACGTTCGGTACTATTGATAGACAGAACTATATGCTACGTTTTTTCCTGTTCTCTTCATTTAAAAATAAAAAAGAACAAAGTATCAACTTAGATCTCTTCACAAATCCAACGGAAACTGGAACTATGTTAACCAGAAGAAACCCATCCAACCTTTACTTTTCTTTGCAAAGAACTAGGTACAGTATTTCATGAATCATCGTGCCATTATCATCAATAATCATCAATTCCATCATTATTTGAAACTGATTGCCTAAAGCATTAATAATCTGTAGTCACTTTATAATTTCATGATTGAATATAATATTTACCAATTAAATAATATGAAATATTATTAGGCTCATAATAATTTCTTTCATTTCTTATGCTATATTATTTAATTGGAAGAGTTCTGTTACCTGGGAAGCCGAGTAACCCGAGTGATACAAAGAGATGGACGAAGTAAAAGAGAGAAGGCCAGTAGAATTGCCCAGGCCAAAGGGCATTTTACCAAAAGAACATCCTGCTTACAGCTGCAAATACAAGCGTGGAAGTGAGGAAACATTTCGTTAGAACATACATTTGGAGCATTCTGCTATATGGCAGCGAACCATGGACAATGCAGCAGCAGAGAAGTCCAGGCTGGAAGGACTTGGAATGTGGTGTTACCGAAGAATGATGAAGATAAAATGAATCGACCGAATGACTAACGATGAAGCCTTAAGAAGAGTGGGAAAAAAGATATGTCTACTGAAAGCCCTAAAAAGAAGATGGGACAACTAAAACAGTCATACCTTAAGACACGATGGCCTGATGAAGACAACCGTCGAGGGAAAAGTGAACGGAAAAATTGAAAAAGGCAGGCAATGAATGAGATATATGGAAAGGTCGTGAAGGATATGAAAGGAGGAATTATGGTAATAAGATGAGGTTGGCCGATAGAGAAATCGATTGGAGGGCTTCGTCAAACCAATCCTGATGACATTTTATTACATCATAAATACTCATTATTTGTCAAATATTTTGTAAAATATTCATTGCGTCACGATCAAATCTGACTCTGCTGCTTTTAGGGGTTTGTACCCATAGAAGTAAATATTCAGTTCTACACTAAAAAGAGTGATTGGAGCAATATGTTAGTATCAAAATTTTACGAACAGCATATTACAATGACACACATACTTTGTATAAGTTTACGTACGTATTTTTAAAGCACAGGTGGGCAATAAAAGATGGGAGGGGTTTAATATGCGGTTGCAGAGAAAGCAAAATAAGTAATTGGACGAATTCTCAGGTTTCCCGGTGTCTCTGGTCGCGCTATAGTTTGCAGCAACTCGGCGGTGTTAGCCTTTCAAATGTTGCGACGTTTGGAAACTAAGTCCAAGGTCCTTACAGTATAAAGACCTTGGGCTAAGTCCACCAGCGTCTTCGGGGTGAAATATAAGCAAGATTGGAGAAATGGGAGCAGCGCCAGGTAAGGGAGGAAAGTTATTGGAGGAAGTATAATGAGGGAAGTGTATGAGTAAAGTCGAGAGCAATTACATTGAGGCCAAAATGCGGCGTCATATCTAACGAGAGGAAATTGGATGTGAATGGACGTAAAAAGAGCGATTATGTTGAGCTAGAGGAAAGGAGTAGTGTATCAGAGAAACAGAAAATATGAAGTGACATACGGGGTACCATTGCAACAAAAAACGTTACGCAGTACGACATTTCAAAAACATCACTTAATTTTTAACTTATATTTTTTGTTGACATTGGAAGCCTAAGTCAACGTTGTTTTACTTGAAACAAAAGAATTGTGATCTTCGCATTCCAGTGTTGTTTACACAGGTATCCTTTCGTGCCACGAATGTGACATACGGTCATAAGAAATATTCTACATGGCGGTCCAATTTATCATTGCCGTGCTATACCTTTTCCAAAAAGGATTCTCAAATAATAAATTGATACAGCGTTTTTGCACCCGTGAAATAACAGTTATGATCCCAGACATCAAGGCGTGGGGGACATGGAGGGAAGTAGAAAAGCCGGGGCGAAGGGCACTCCAAGAGAGCCCTGATATTCATATGTTACGGTAACTAAGGGCTCCTTCATAGCTCGGCGTTGCGTTGACCAATGAAGTGTCTCGCTGAGGTTGATGGCGTCATACGCTGGCTCGCCGGCGACAGCCGCAGAAAGTTCTGTCCGGCCTGAATTTTCTGCGTCAGAATTTTACTTGACCAAGCGCAAGTGTCTGAATAATATATTCTAGAAGTGATTTTAGTTAAATGAATATTTGATTCTTCCATCCTCAAGGGTTGAATATTAAGTAATAAATGGCTTGGGCGGCTCATTTTATATTTTGAATCAACTGAGGTTACTACTTGAAACAGTGGTGTTCTACGACAGCGAGTGTGCAGATGGAACTGCAAAAATTCTGGTGACAACTCATATATACTTATACCCATATTTATTTTACCGTATTTGGACATTGCTTAACAGAGTTATAATCAAACACTAAAGTAATGTGTACAGAAATTCAGCGAGTTTGCAGCTGATTTATTGAAACGCTTATCCCTTTTCATTTGTTTTCGCAACACTTAGCTATTAAAGCCTGCATGGGGTCGACTCGCGTTGCTTTCCGCAACGCCGAACTATTAAAGAGCCCTCGCGTGGCCTCCCTTTCCCTTCCACTACCCTGGCTTCCACCGAAGGCAAAGGGAAGTTCGGTCAAGAAGCGGACGTGGCGGACTGGGCATTGGTCAAAGCGAGACTGGGCATTCTGGAAAGGCAAAACAAGTACGCCCAGGTCTCCGGTTCTTGTTTGCATCAATACCGAGAATTGAAGGGAGAAGAGCTGCCCGAAGCGAGATAGAGAGAATGAACGATTCTACGAGACGACCGAACCCTTTTCTGGGAACGTATCAACGTGTGCATGCGATTGGGAGAGAGATAGCATCTCACCGCACCCGACAATGCCGCCTCAATCTAAGAGGCGCCCTTGAGTCGGGCTTACATTCCATTCCAGCCAAAAGCAGTCTTACGTGAACTGCTCAATTGAAGAACTCCACTGGAAGTGCCACGAATTATGAGGCATTGACTAGAACTTGAAACTGTTTTCATCGCTGATTATCAAACCATCAAATTAGATGGCGTGATCCGTTTTAGAAACGAAATATTCAGTTGACAGCGCGTATTCGTCTTAAATTTCATTGACTAAATCGAAAAAATATCGTCGGAGTATAACTATGTGAGCAATATTATAATATTATTTTTCATTAACGAAGCTATTTCAGTAGTTGCAAACCACAGGGATTATAA
Organism: Platycnemis pennipes; assembly: GCA_933228895.1. Lineage (NCBI taxonomy): Eukaryota > Metazoa > Arthropoda > Insecta > Odonata > Platycnemididae > Platycnemis > Platycnemis pennipes. Next base: position 115,629,491 of record OW121854.1, on the reverse strand, counting down.
GGAGAAAATCAGCGCCTTTTTTCTTGCTATAGTACTATAAAGAGGAAGTCCTCAGGCTTCACTAGGTGGAACCGCATGATAGTAGTACACTTTGTAAGATTCCACAAAATTCTTCATTTTAACACCGACCTAGGTTTCGATTCGTTTACCAATCATCTTCTTGAAGATGATAGGTAACCCAAAAATGTTTACTTTAACACCGACCTTCAAGAAGATGATTGGTAAACCAATCGAAACCTGTCGGTCGGTGTTAAAAAAGTTTGTGGAATCTTACAAAGTGATTGTTCTATTTACTACCATAGTACTATGTTTATATTTAAAGTTGGCCATCATCCTATCCCTATTACTCTGTTAACAACCGATCTAGGCTTTTACCATCTACCATCAACTTTAAAGAGCGCTTCGTAGTATGGATCCCAAACCTTATATGTCAAACCAGGGCAATTTAATACTGGATAAGGAGAAATTTAGGGGAATTTTCGGAATATAGCGCTCATCAGAATCCGCAAAAGAGCATATGAAAAAATAATACCAACACCCAGTAGATCTGAATTTCAACCAAGAGAAATGTCAAGGAAACTGATGCCTTCATGCGTCGTTATTTAGCCATACTGTGAACGAATCTGAAACAAAACGTGGTTTCGACAGAATATATAAAATTTTCAGGGATAAAATCAGAAAAATTACTCGAATTTAATTTGGTAGTGCCAATTACAATTGCAGGGAGCAACAAAACAAGTTGTAAGGAAGAGATTTAATGCTTAAAGCTCTTCCTCTTTTAATTGCAAGGTAGGTTCCATTATGCGAAATGAATTTTTTTAAAGTAGGAGATGAAAAGTAACCACAAGGAGATTTAACTCCCCCGAGAGAACTGAAGGCAGTTAAATGCAAACGATGGCAAATCTATTGAGAGGAGAAACTAAGTAGCGTTTTATGGGAAATCGGAAAACGACGAACATCCGAGAGGTACTGAAGTCGTGTGGTCTCTGTAGCAGGTGCGCGACACCTTGGCAAGTTCCCAAGTGTATGCCCGGCATGAACAGCTCACTCGCCATGGACAACCGCGACATTAAAACATAACATTTTCCCCACCCCACTCCTCATACTCCGTAACCATTGAGGGATATATCAATGTCCACGACCGCTTCTTATCGGCCTCAATGACGTCGTTATTTAGTCATCGGGCGACGCTACCCCTCCAGTCCCTCCCTGGATAGGCATTAACCCCTTCCAGTCCAAACTCCAATCCCTTTCAAACCCACTGCAAGTGCGGCTGCCCTACTGCCTCCTGAGAGCCGCACTTAAATTTATTAGCTGCTATGTTTGCTCCACCATACGGTGAAAAGCTTTCTGACCGCGTGATAAAGAGGAAAATCTATGGAAACGTAACGCCAAAGATGTCGGGTTTCGATACAAAAGTCATAAAATGCAATCAATGATATTTGTAGGCAAGTTTGTATAGTGTTTGTGCATTTGAAAGAAAGAAGAAAAATGTAACAATAATTTTTCAGAGAGTATGATAAAAAAATGGAAGGCCATATACTCGTATATGGCCTTCCATTTTTTTATCATACTCTCTGAAAAATTATTGTTACATTTTTCTTCTTTCTTTCAAATGCACAAACACTATACAAACTTGCCTACAAATATCATTGATTGCATTTTATGACGATTTCCATTTTTATGAAGATCCATGAAGATCCATATATGATCTTCATAGTATGCATGACATTTTTTAAAAAGCTTAGAAAAAGCTAAATAGTGGGCCTTCAAATATTGTCTTCCGCTACGAATCGCCAAAGAGAATTATTAGAGAAAATCATTACGGCAAGTACTTGGAAAGGTGCTAGTCTACTTTACTGATAATTATGGCTAAACCACGAAGAGGTACACCACATGAAGAGGTTAGCCGATAGGATAATAGAGTTGATTGTTGAATTATGATGATGATGAATGCTAAGGAAGGATTCACAATCTCACCTACAAATATTGATATGACCATATCCTACGAGCCTATATGAGGCGAAAACGTTTTTTTTTTTTTTAATTTGGAGGCATGCATTACTAATAAGCCAATTAAAAAATATGAAAGTATTTGCACGGTGGGGATGCCCGATATAGTTAACCAAGTTTCAATTGAAGTTCTTCATCAGGTCGTGATTGCCGAATTTGTCGGAATATATCGTTTTAAAATAAGTGTATCCGAAATTCCCCAGGGTTCTCTATTAATAGGTACAGATTAATCAGATGTTCAATATTTTTAAAATAAGGAAAGACCGTTATCATCATCAAGGCTTATTTTTAATACATGAAGGAAAAATTATTCCATTAAGTCTAATTAAAAGTATCTAGATAAATGGGAAATATTAGGTTCTATTCAAACTTCATTATATGTATACATATAATCGCCACCATTATCATCATGAATAGTCATAAATACTAAGTCTAACTGATTCATCTTATAACAAACCTCTACATAATTAATACTTCCCTTGCACACTTTTATTACTTTAAATTAAGTATTACAAAATTTATTACTTTAATTTATTAATTTTAAATTGATGCAAAGTTCAATAAAAATGTACTATAATGTTTTTTTAGAATCTTAAGAGGGATTACTTTGGCCCAAAGTCAAAATTATCATCATACGCCAATGGTTTTTCATACTAAGGTCCCCGTCTCCTATTTGTAACTCAATACAGATCCCGTCAGCTCGTGTTGACACATACCTAGAGAAAAAAACTAATGGCAAAAGCAACGCCACCAATTATTTTTGAAAAACATTGTCATTTCCAATTTTTATAAATAAAAAAATTAAATAATTCTGATCTATAATGACTATCCTTTTCTGGAAACATCACTTGCGTAATATTTTTCCTTCAACAAGTCCTCCAGCATTAAGGGCTACAAATTATTCTTTCTCAAAGTCCATCTTTCAGAACAAATACACACCATACCTACTCTTGCCAAAATATTACTTTCCTTCAAGGCTGCACGCGAGATTTTTGTGATTGGCTGCTTTGGTTTGAGTACAACGACGGTAAACATAATTTTGACTTCCAACTTATGTACATGCACAGATAGCCCTCCGAGCCACCTCTAATGTGTGGGGTAGGGGGGGAAATCATCACCAATCATGTACTGCATAATATGACTGTCTACCTACATGCACAAAATGAACAATATAACTGCAGTCTAAATCGAACGTATTTTTAGAGAATAGTAAATGAATGACGCAGTTAAATTTTATGATAAATCAAATCTCAGAGCGGATCCTTACGGAAAGCTTTCACACGGATATAATTGCTATTGCAGTAAAACTCTTATTTATAAAGTCATTGCGATGTGGATCCACTAGGATTGAATTGTAACGGAAACTGAGGGAACTATGAGGGCCATTTTTTAGTTTCCTCGTAAGACGGACACCAAAAGACGGACGGAAAAAAGTGGTCGGAGCATCCGTAAATATTTAATGCAGTTCTACAGAAAACCATCGATGCACTTACATATCAGTGTTATCGTGCGCGTTTATAACATTTTATGACGGTGATAATGGTTTGAATGCATCAGGAGCTTACGGAGACGCGAGCGTCTGAATCAATTACAAGAGGGTCTCGTTCTACTCCTGGGGCTTCCTTCGCTTGATCTCCCATCAATCTGGGCCACAAAAATTGTTCAGCTTTCTTGAGTTGAGCTGGCGGCTATCTACGAGGTACGCACGTTTGTTTTGCGAGGTGTCTGGGTCTCGTACTCAAACTCATCAAAATGTAATAATTTACTTTTATACTCCCCCGGGAAATGACCTTTAACACCAGACACTCCAAAAATATCTGTTCGATCGTCGCACCCTCGGCTCCTCTTGGTGCACGCTTTGCACTCTCCATGCCTCCCGAACCCTTTCATCAAATGATCCGTGAATAACCCTTTTGATACAGGCCAGTTGTGGATTCAAAGAGATTTACCGAGTGAACGGAAAACTCTTTCGTTAGTAAAGGTCGGCTATTTCCAGGTGAAAAAAAAATCAAACAGTTGGGGCCGGAAAAGGCAAGGAAAGAAAAACAAATAATGGAATGAGTGTTCTTCATAATGTAAATCACTAGTTAAAGGAACGACCATGCACTTCTGATGACATTATGATTCGATTGATAAACTTCATCGCTAGCTCGAAGCTGTTGAGGATAGTTTAGATGTTGATTAAAATATTAGAATGTAAGTATGTGGCTATGAATGGGAATGGACATGTCATGAATTGAAATTCTACTTTCAATTGTTTAAAGTTTAAAGTAAAGCAGCAAAGTAAGTGATAAGTAAGTGAATAATGTGGAAAGAGGTACAGTGGATTCTTTTGCCGAGTAAAACATCACCTGTGGTATATTTTTATCAATTAAGTACTGGGACACAAAAGACAGAAAGAGAAAGCATTCCGCTCAAAAAAATGTTATTGATAGAATTATTCAGTAAAATAAATAAAAGAGGTTGCGGACAGTTAATGTAACCATCGGTGAAGTTAGTGCAGTACTTTGATCATGTAGTACCTACAATCTTGAAATCGTATCGCATGAATTACATCAGATTCATCCCTCAAATTCGAACGCGTTTGTTTTTGGAACTCCCACTTTCTTCGACCAAAACGATCGCTGAACGTAAACAACCCTAGGGTAGATGCACGCCCGGCCAATTCACACCTAGATACACGTAAAATCATCGTACCTCCGGCTGTACGACTATATTAGCGTAGCCAGTCTGTTAACTGAACTAAAATGGGGATCATTGTCAGACCGTACGCTGAAATTTAGACTAATTACTTAAATAAATTCCAATATTCACTGATGACGTTAAAAATATTTTGTGACCTCCAAATTACTATGGTAGACTGAAATTATAATTGTTAGATCATAATCATAAAATCTTCATCATCAGTAGATCATGATCATAAAATTAGAGAAATTGACAGCCGAACTGACAGATTCTAATTGCCCTTCTTTCCTCGTACAATTCATCATCAAAGTCGGTCAACAATCCTTGGATTGGTTTGACGCAGCTTTCCACTCGATTCATCCACCGGCCAACCTTTTCATTGTGACGTAATTCTTCTCTTTTACATCCCTCACAACTGTTCCATGTATCTCATACGAGGCCTGCCTTTTCCATTAGGGATATGAATAGCTATAATACCTATATCCAATAGCGTAGATACTGGTGCATCAATGGATAGCATGGGTGGTTGTATGCTGGTATAAGGACTTTAAACTAACCCAACTACACTGTAAAAAGTTGATCTGATTTTCAGTGTGATCTGAATTTAAGCGCTGTCTGATTTTAAGGTAGTGGTCTGAATTTAAGACTCATGATGCGTGAAAATCAGACACACCTCCGTCTTATTTTAAGACCATAACCACTGCATGTTGAAAATAAGATGGTTGTGATCTGAAATTCAGATCACCCGGGTTGAAAATAAGCACGCCTTGGTTGGCTCCGCAATTGGAGCTAACCAGCCAATAGCAGAGACTGATGGGCGGAGCGTAACCAGGGAACAGGATAAACAAAACGCAGTGTTTTTCATTCAACCTCAGGGAGCATGATGTCAACAAGAATTACGAAGCGTAAGGAAGTAAAATTCGAAGTCTAGTCAAATTTCATTGTAAGTAGGTGAAATAAGTTTCGTGCAATGAGTTAATGGTGTGAGAATGTGGCAATGATACTTAGTTTATTTGCAGAAGGGAGCCAGTTGTGTCTGAGTGACGTATCCTGTGAGTAAACTTCCTTATTTTGTCTACGCAGGGCACGGTTGTAAGAACTAAAAAATAGTCGCCCTCATCAAGTGACAGTTCCTGCTTTGGTTTGAAGATACTGGCACACATCTGTGGTATCGAAGACTTTGTATGGATTACTTTGAATACTTCCAATAAAAGTACACATTTTCATATTATCTTTGAAGTTATTGTCCATGTGTTCCCTTTTCAGTCCTGGAATCTTTTTCAATGGAAATTCTATGATAACGTTTGCTCTATTGAAGAATTTAGTCAGTGAAACAGTATCATCGAATAAAAATATGAAACGTTAGGGTTTTGGTTTGTGTTCGTGTGAAGTGTTTAAATATCTAGTATTTATAATTAGACATCGCATAAAAGTAGGCTTTGATTTCAATAGCAACCCGCATTGTTACGTGGTACTTATTTTCAGATAGGCCCATGCTGAATTTAAGACAGCCCTGGTCTTAAATTCAGCATGAGACTATCTTAAAATAAGTCCCACCTGGTGTGATTTTCAGTCCTGCACCTGCCTTAAAATAAGACATCCCCTCAGAGTAGGCTTGAATTTCATAGCAACCCGCATTATTACCAGACCAGGGCTGTCTTAAATTCAGCATAGGCCTATCTGAAAATAAGTCCACTTGGTCTGATTTTCAGTCGTTCACCTGCCTTATTTTTAGACAAGATATTACTGCTGAAATTCAACATACCCTGTCTTAAAATTGTTGCATCTGAAATTCAGATCACTTTTGTACCTTAAAATCAGATCTACTTTTTACAGTGTAACTACGTATTTTAGCATGCTTGCTTTGCTATTTTTATCTTTTTTAAATTGTGAAGTTCAGACTAGAATATACTTACCTACTAATCCTTCTTATGGATGATATGTAATGCATGTTTGGTGTGAATTTACACCCTGCCACTCACATATTACGTTGATGTTATCTACTTCCACGTAATACTCTGCGAGCCACCACGAGGGTGTGTGGCAGGGGTGAAGATAACCAAACATTCACTTTTGGCATGCAACTAGGCTACCACATAGAAACATACTACATAATAGGGTCACATGTAGCTACTTGGTTGGTATCTAAATAGTAATAAAGGGCTTGGTTGTTAATGCATGCATTATGCACTACTGACAACTCTACAATATTTCACCTACCCATCCCCTTGTAAATTTGCCTATTGTGTTCTCTTATGGTACGCAAGAAAAATGAAATTTTAAATATATCGGTACGACACTCTATCTCTCTAATTGTGTGTATCTGATCAAATCTACATAATACGCAAGTGGCTTGCAGAGTATTGTCTAGATGTAGATGCACCCTTTCAAGCGAACTGCCGTCAAGAATACCCTTCCTGCCCCAACTTCTCCACTTCCCCCACTCCATCCTTTCCCCTCTCCCCTTCAAACAACTTCACCCTTGCCCCGGACCGGATAATCCACATGTGGACCCCGTTGTCGTGGCAACGTGACCACCAATTCCCTCCCGATTTCGCAGCTTGGACGCGATAGGTAACAGTAATCCCCTGGGCTCCACCACCCAACGCCTTCGATCTCTTCGGTGCACAGACGGACAAACACGCCTCCGCCCACCAACCCTTTAATCCGGACCAATCTCTATCCCCCCACTGCTCCTCATGCCCTCTCCGCACGGAATGCTCGCCTCACCCTCATGTCTCCCTCTACGACATTATCCATGATCACGCCTCCATGACATTTCAGCAGTCAACGACGAATATTCACTGCCCCAAATACACATTGAAAGACTTTCTGAGTTCGATGACCAAATTCTTGGGATAAGGAATCTAGATAAGATTCGCTTTCGAGTATATCAACTATAATATTTCCTATTTAGAAGAGGAGTTTAATCCGAATTTATAACAGCATTGAGGAATGAGGAATATTATTAAGGGTACAGTTTAATGCAAAACCACTAGAGAATCAAATGAAAGATAGTTGGAGACGGATCTTGGAAATGCATGGTTTCAAAACTTTGAACTGAAGGACAGATGAATTTATTTTGTGGGCATTTCAGTTAAGGAGTTCGCTAACGCAGTCTCAGCACCTTTGTCTTTAGTCCAATACATTGAAATTCATCCAAGGATATTCGAAAAGGGTACAGATACTTATACACTGGCTGGAGGAAATTAGCTGCGCAGCTTAGTTATAAAGCAGCTGATAAGGGTCACGGCATCAGTAAATAATTTAAAACGTGATGATTCACACATCAGATTCATGCTTGGAGATTAGTAATAATGCCCTAGCATACCACAGAAGCATGTATACCACTGAGATATGACAGTGGGAGGCCGCTAACTCCCACACCTCCCTGAAAACGGAATAGTTCAGAAAATAAAAGGAGTTTTAAAATTACCTCACAATTATTAACTTAGCCTCTCATTTACGGACGCACAGTTAATTTCAAATGAATACCGAGAGGCAATGCTATTTATTAAAGCGATGAAATCAGATCGTCTTAAAGCCTGCCGCTGAATTTCCAGCATGACACACAAGTGCGTAATAAAAAATTCATGGAGGAATTATTGATTAATAGGAAATAAAAACTAAAGACTATCATCGAAAAGTTTCTTTTCCTACTTCTTGGTTAAATAGACTGTTTAGAGTGAACATTTGTATATGGGAACTTTTAGAGCAAGGATTCGGCAATTTTCAAGGTTAAATTTATTGACAAAGAGCTTAGCGATAAAAGATAATACTGTGTCACCCAGGTTCACCTAAAGGTAACAAATTGTTGAAACCTGAGTCGTGATTGAATTTTATCAGTGAAATTCGGAAAGTTTGTTTGTTTCCATCACGGGAAAATTACGCTTAACTACCCCTCAAACCGTTCGATTTGTTTAAAGTTCATCCAAGTTAAATATCCCGTTCATTAAACTTATGACTAACTTGTAAGCGGAGAAGACTAACTTGTAAGCGGAGAAGTTCACGAAATATCGTTATCTGCTTAATATACCCTCTTATATTTATGATATAAGAGCTGGGAAGAGGATATAAATAATGGTTTCCGGCGTAATTGTTGCCTGATGATGCTGCACCGCAGTGCATTAAAGTCTTTTTATACGTGGAATTACAAATTTTTTATTGCTATTCATCAATGGGAAGAGGAGTTTAAAGTGTTCTATTTTATAAACCTCATTGTTCAATAAATAATAAAGGAACTGCCTCCAAAATTCTCCAAGCCAAATGAGTGGTACAGAGCAATACTTTTCATCACGAATTTCTAAGCTGCAGCGTGAGTTAGAGCCAAGAAAAAAAGAACTTGGAAGGTAGGAGACAGAGAAATAGGACATAGGGATAATTGGAATGGATTAATTCTTCCCAATTTCAGGCAATCTATCAAAATGTTAAGGCGATCTCCAAGAAAAAGAAACATCCGGCTTCCCCCTCCGTCTTGCGGCTGGCTTAGGGAGTAATAAGAGAAAGAGAATAGTTAAGGAAAAGATAGCGTCTTCGTAGCCAGGAGGCAACGAAGACGCGATCCTCTTTCCCTCGCCTTCTTCCCTCAATCCTCTTAATCCGAGGCGCCCGCCGCCCCCCTGCCCAAAAAGCTTTCTCCTTAATCCCTTTCCATTTTTTCCTCAGGGTATACCAAGCGTTCCCTTCCTCGCACAGCCTCTCTCACTCTTCCTTCCACTTTGCCCGAATCAGTTGTGCGTTTCCGGATCAGGGTTGGGTGGAGACCTTATACAGAAAAACGGTTACCGCATCTTTTGAATCTTTGGCAGCAACACAGAGTTAATTTTAACAGTTGCCCTAGAATTGCCAATGACCATAGATTTTGTCTTATTGCTATTTATGATGAAATAGTTTCCATGTGCAATGTACGCTAAGGCAAGTACGAAAATTATTCCAGAATAACTTCTATTCTTATAATACAATGTTTATAAAATTGTTCCAATCATTGAGAGTGATCATTAGTAAAATTTGACTGAAATTAGCGATTTACGCTAAATTTTGGAAAAGAGAAAAAAGGGGCCAACCAATGAGTAACGTTGAAAAACCCATAAAAACAATAATATTTAATTTCGAAGGTTTTCGACAGCGAGCGTTAAATGTCCTTACCATAACGGTCGTCAAAAATATTATAATTAAATTTATATTCCAAGAATCGATTCTGTCAGTAAAATAAATACAGCTGTTTTACAAAAGGAATTTGTATTCTTAAGCACAAAAGTAGTTCATAGGAAAGACATGATCTCGCTCTACAAGTCAAATATAACTTTCTGTATTCATTTCTTCAAATTGAGGTAGTAAATAAATCCTTACATAAATGTACTGGCCGCAATAGCCAGGTCTGTAACGCGTCTGCCTAGCAATTCATTAGTCACAGATTCCAAGTCCTGCGGTGGGCATGGATGGGTACTGGTGTATTTCTAAGTTTTATGATTGGGAAGTGTGAGATAGCATAAGCAGCTGGAGCTCCATAAAACTGAATTCTGCACCGACGGAAGGGGGTGGTGACCAAGGAGGGACAGGGGGAGCGTGGGTAGTTGCCGCCATCTCCGCATCTCAGCTGTTTTTTTTTCCTGCGCTCCCGCAGCCGTCACCCCCTGATGGTTAAGGGTTATCGAGGGATTAGCGCCGGCGCTGAAAAGACTCGGCAGGCGCATACCCACACGCGGGAGTTCGATGAACCACCGGAGCGAGGCATTTCCATGAGATAACTCTGCGATGCGTGCCTCTGAAAAATGAGGAAAGGACTGAGTTCCGAGTGGCGAAAGTTCGACAGGCGAAAATCGAAAGGAGTTAAAAAAGAATGGGAAAAAAACTAGTTCTGAAAAGGACGTGTCCTCAGAATCAACTGATCTTCCCTGTAACTCTAAAATAAGGTGGGTGCAAAACAGATGACAGTACATACAGGGTGAGAACGTACTTAATTTTTTCCATGCAAAAATGAATTCACGAAGCGAAACGTATCAACCTATTGAATACATTAATTCCCAAAATTAAACGTCAATCCTAAACCGCCAAGAAACTATTTCTTATAGAGGGTATAGCAACAAGGGTTCTTAGCCACTGGAACTATTAGCCAGTAGTGGAGAAAATTATCAAGATCACATTGGTATTTTTTTTATTTATAGCCTTATTACGATCAAAAAAGGTGCAGTTATTAATATATGTGAGAATGATCTAATTCTTTTATTTCACGTTAAGGACCATACTTGGGTTTAACACCGTATTTGGGATCAGGGTTTACGGTAACTAATCTAGGATGGCTATTGAAAGAAAGGAACTGATTGCTAAACAAACATACATGACTCCCAGAAAAATATCATCGAATCGTTAGGCCAGTGATTGATGACAGAAAATGCTGCGAAAAATTTAGGCATGTACGAGTAGCAAAACAAACTGATTCCCGAAATTTATATTCAGAAATTTCTTCAGAAAGTTCTAATCTTCTTATAAGCTGGACTAGAGAATGGCCAATACTAAAATATTTTGAAACTCAGACACCAGGTGACGGCATTAGAAACATTTTAGTTGAATAACGCCAACTTTTCTATTAAGGTACATAGGGTATCGATTTATCCAAACGGGTGTTTTTCGAAAGACTTAACTAATCCAAGGCTAAGCCCGGCTTACCTACGGAAAAAATCATCGTTTTTCGACAGAGCCTGAAAGCATGCAATCCAAAAAGTAAAGGGCAGAGCGGCGATTTCCTAAGAATGAACCCTAAGTCTTTGCGCAAGGGAACACTTTCAAGGTTTTAGGCATAAGATATTGTGACGGGGTGACAACAAAAGCAAGCGCCTCCCAAGCCATACGACGGAGGAGAGCGTAAACCGAGAATGATTTTAATGCGGATGAACTGAAGACAAAGGAACAGTCTTTCCCACTTCAGTGCATTGAATCTTTTTAACATGGGACATAAAACAAGTCGGAGTTAACATCTCAGCAGGATAAGTGCGGAAGAGTTTCCCGAGAGAAAGGAAAATAGGAAACATTATGCTTTCAGGTTATGATTCGATCATAGAGAAGCTCTTCCTAAAAAGGCGGATTGTGCGTAAGTATCATATCAACGATGAAGACGAGATTTTAATAGGATAACAAGTAAATTAACAACATCACTGCAAGGATGACTATTGCATATGTAAAAATTATATAGGAATAAACAGTTATCAGTACGAGCGATTTTAGCTTTCCAATTTAATTATTTAAAAAACCTCGGCGTAGGTATTCTTCCACAAAAAAAACTCTCAATAATAATAATTTGAGTCCGTCAGGATTCCAAAGTTTTTCCCCCAAAGAAGCATTTTGACCGTATTTGACTCCATTATTAACGACAAAGGGGCAAGGCGTTTTTCTACTTAAATAAATAAGTACAAAATGGAAAGCTTAAAGGTTTATATTCGTAAGAGAACGTGAAAAAAACTCCAGCACTCGTCAAAAATTACATACTTGATTAGAGGTGCAAAAATGAGGAAAATACTAACGGGGTTAGGTGCATATTTTAGTATGACTGTATCGGGTTAATCAATCGTGTGGAATACATTTACCCTTAAACCGCTTATCTGAGAGTGAACCGTTAAAACTCCTCCTCTGTGAGAGCTAAAACTCCTCGAGAGATAACCAATAACAGGTAGAGTTATTGTTTCCTGTGGCATTCTCTGGCAATAAATTAAGCTTTCCGCGAACACCCTTAGGCCAGTGAATGAATAATCGATTGACTCCATCCCAAAGCTAATTTTCCGTTTTCCTTTGCCTGCCATTTGATAGCGCAAAAATTTCCCTCATGATACACTTTAATGAACAGTTAATGTGCTAAAGGCTCTCAGAGTTTTATTTTATGTTTTTTCTTTAGCAAAACTACAAAAGAAAATTTTTAAAATGCGAAACTTATATACAATTCTTTTAACGAAGCATAACTTGAAAAAGCTATACTGTAATGTCCCGGACGGGCGCATGAATCTTGATAGAATTTGTTATTCTAAATTTCTCTTTCTCAAACGATATTTGTGTACTGTTAATGGACGTCGCTCAGAATAGCCAAAGGCCAATGCCTCGATAGTAAGATTTCACCTTCGACTTCGCACTACCCCTTCTCTCCTGCCCCTTGACCGAAAAACATCCTCCTTTTGCCTTCTATATAATGGCGTGCACGGTGGCTGTTGGGAATTATTGGTGAATCGGTTGCCGTCAGAATGTAGTCCATCATTGGAGACCGATGCGCGGACCGTTGGGTCCGTGCTCTAAGCCGCGCCATCCACCCGTACTGAACGCCCATTCTCTTCTATCCTCCCGAGCTAGAGGTAACGTGTATAACTCTCTTTTGGCTATTCGAGACGCGATTGGTTTAACTCTTGATTCCGAATAAATTCTCTCTTTTGCACGAACCTTTTGCTTTATTACTTGTTCCCGACACCAAGGGCAAGAACCCACAAATATGTACGCAGGTGCGAGCCCATGTATTATGACGCAGGGCCGAATCACTACAATACTATAGCGTTGCTGAATTCGACCATAGGATAGAGAGATGATGATGGTCCATACCATTTTGAATCATTTTGCACGACTAAATGTCTCCATTCTTATGTGTCGCTTGCATGTCACGTATTCATCATCGCGGCCGTGAAAAACGATTAACCAGGAAAATGACTGAGGAGAGGAACAAAATGGAAGAGAGACAAGAGAGGTAGGGGCCCTAGCAGGGTTTATAGGAGTTTTCATTTTCATTTTCTCTGACTTTTCATGGATTTACAGACCATTATTAGTGATTTTCCCTGACTTTTGAGCGCCTGAAAACTCCAAGATTTCGGTCATTTATAGAGATAAAAGTGGTAGTGAGGAAGCAAAGAAGTATTAACTTATGAAAAATTGTAGGTTTATTATCATATTAATCATACGAACTTCCAGTAATAAGAGATCAACAACTTTAAGTCAACAAAATAAAAATTATCATTCCTTACATCGATATGCCTTCAGAAAGGGTTTTAATTGCAGAAAAATATATGCAAAGAAGGCTAACCTGGCTTTTCCTTCAAACCTGATTAAGTAAGAAACCTGGTTAAAGTAGCTCTTGGAATCAATCTTCATTTTTTCTTCCTCACATCCTTCTACAAATTTGGCTAAGTGACTTCAAATTTGACTGAGAATAACTTTTTCCTCGCCAGAGGGACAAAGCGAAGCATCCCTGGTGAAATTGCTAGCGAATGAAAATGAAAATATGAATGCGCACACCTTTCGCCAATCTATTCACCAAGTCATGCAGGCTATAGCCAGAAAGAACCAGAACAGGCCCCCTGGACTGCCTCAACAATGAAGCCAGCCTGAGGCCAGCCGTCCCCTCCTTCACCCTCCTCCACCACTCCCATGTGCAGTTTTTGATCTCTTGGCATTTTCAGGTGATAAATTAAACATTTTGTGATTTTTCCCTGACCACACGTTAAATTCCCTGACTTTTCCAGGATTTCCATGAACGTTTTCATTTTCCCAGACTTTTCCAGGTTTTCCAGGATTTCCAGGTTCCTATAAATCCTGCCTAGGAATGAGGGGTGGCCGCAAGCAGCTAAAGGAAGCCTCCCTCCCATTCTACCCGCCCCCACCTTTCCCCGCAGTGCGGAAGAAAGCGAAACCAGGTTCGAGTCACGCCTGCACCCGAAATAGCATCCGATTTCCTCCCTTCCCTCCTCCGTGACTGGGTTTCAAGCCGTTTCCTTCGCTGGAGGGGTAAGTTTTAAGACTCACCAGAGCAGGATGTGGGCGTCGGCAATGAATGGTGGAGGAGACGGGCGGTCGTGCCGACATGGACAAGGAGGAAGTCATATAACCAACGAGCAGACCAGTGCTCTCGGCCAAAAGACACGACAGCTTGGAAATGCAAACTGAATTAGTAGAGTGAAATCTTGATCAAGTAACCGTTAAAAATCACCCCATGCCATTACCTCGACGACCCAGGCCAAATAACGAATGAGGTAAAAACGAATGATCATTGCTGAGCAGCATAAAGAAGAATATGACAAATGACAACGCAATAGTAAGCCGATTTAAAAAGCTTCAGTTGGTTCTTTTTCATGAGATGCTACCGACTCGGCAAAGACGAAAAATATGGATGATGGCGCAATGAACTGCCCAATATTTGCACAATTTGCCGGCCCGGTGGCGGCGGGGTAAATCCCTCGCCTATCAATCCCAGGGTCGCGGGTTCGAATCCCGCCCGAGGAGGATTTTCACTGCCCGGGGCATGGATGTTTGTATTGTACCTATTATAATAGGTACAATACAATTGGTACAATAATTATTGGTTCGAGTTCCCTATGTAAATGGCCATATATGCTATTTTCGGGTCCATGAAAAACAAACAATAAGTCTCATATAGAAATTGTAAATCCCAAAGTGATCCCTACGTCACAAATACTGAAAATGGCTTTATTTACAGGAAATATTGAGAGAAAGTACTAATTGCAACTCTACCTCATGAAACGGCTTGGAGGATATAACTCCTATTCCTTCCTCACAACCTTCTTTCATATAAGTTCCATTTTCATTCACTCAAACATCAACCTGCATCTCGTGCGGTCTGATAGATGAAAGTTAAAAGTTTACCTCGTTCAAAGTACAAAAGATCTGTAAATTTCACGTATTCAAAGTCAGGGGACCGATCTCTCCCACCGGTCCACATGAATTTAATACAACATTCTGACACATAGAAATTTGTACCATTATGTTTTCAGGTTGGGCGTAACTATAAGGCTTCTTCATCTGAATCTGAACCTAGAATAGTTCAGCATACACAACTGTTGCATATAACTGTTCAGCATACCCACTGGGTTGCCCCATCTCCATGTTTTACTTATCATATTTTGGGATTTATGGCCTTGAAATCCTTGAAATGTGGACAAAGAATAAGAAATAGAGTAGACATTTCAGCTCGCTATCAGAAATGGTACAAAAAATGTAATACCCCTAAAAGTGGTTCATTGATTAACTCAGGATGTTTGATCAATCATTATTATCAAGTCGAAATGGCCATGAATAGCGTAATTCCATGTGCAAAGATTACACAGTTTGAAATATACCTGAAACCTATAAAGTCTTAACTTTCTACTTTTTATTTTCTTTCTACTTCTTTATCCTAAGTCTTAACTTTATAGAATGTTCCGGGAAGACGAAATATGAGCTCTGCCCACAGTAAAATTAGTGCAAGAATTTCGTGTTTTTTTAATCAAATATTTGAAAACCAACAGATTAAGATCTGGCTATATTTTTATCCGCCATACCAGTGCGATTCGTTTTTCTGTAAGAATACTGAGTACATGAAAAAAATACTGTTGAGTGAAATCCCAATCAAAATAGAGGCAAACTAATCTGCACGATTAAAAGTTAGGAGTTAAAAAAAAGCAGCCAAGCGTGGTATAAGGGAGGTAAAAATGTAAAGGATGATAATTCAAAAAGAAAAAATACCGCCAATTGAATCATTCACGAAGATAAAGAACGAAAACAAGCGAACTCATTCCTTTTCTCTTGTACACAACGGGAAACTCCACTTGTTTGCACAGGAGTCGGGAGATGCCACTGAGAGATGGAAAAAAAGCACAGATTCAAACTTGCGCTTGCTCCGGAGTGACCACATTTTTCAATGTTTGACGACGGAGACCACATGGAAAGATAAACCTTCACGAGAATAAATTCTGGTTCTGGGGACAGAGAGAGAGGAAGAGAGCGAAAGAGAAAGGGAAGTCGGAGTGATCGTGGAGAGGAAAGAAGAAAATGCCTCCGAAGTTGGAAGGGGGAGGGAGCCGAAAAGCGATGAGAGAGGGAACATTCGTCGCTTTTCGGCACCGCATCAGGCGGACGGAATCCAACCACGCACGGGGGACAAAAAAATGAATTAAGCGATTGTATATTATTCAAGGCACGTCCGAATACGTCAATTATGTGTCTAAATGCTCCCTTTGAAGGGAGGAGGCCATCTCCAACTGCGTCCAAAACCATTTTGTACAAGAATTTGGATGCAGTTACCTATTGCCACTGTCTACTTCAAAGAAGGGAATGAAGAGTTGGCCACGAAAACCATTGCACGATACGCTTCTACTTTCTCTCTGAAATGAAAGTAGAGGGTCCGCGATTGTTGAGATAAATAACATAATATGAAGCAAGCAAGAATTATTATTTTGATGACAAAAAAAACCTACACGTATATGGATTATTCGATTTTATGGATGTGAAACTGATTGTGCCGCCACAATCTAATTTCTGGCAAATGATGTCTACGGTACGTTCGATCGTTAACTCTTCGCATTGTTAACGATCATAAAGATTATCATAACTTGTCAACAATTTCTAAGTTTAATCGGGGTTTGACGAAGAACTCCACTCGATTATGAATAATAAACAAATATATAAAAAATTAGTTTTTCCGCAACACTTTTACTTCATACAAAGGGTTTTGGCTTCTTTGATCATCTTTAGGTGTAACGAGATTCTGCACATGCACTAGTACCTATGTATACTATGAAGAAATGGTGGCAAGGAGGCTACGATTTATTGGAACAAAGGAAGGTCGAGGACGAGTTGGCAGGAAACAAACATTTTTGCATTTCGAAGTGACGCTCTTAATAATCTACATCTGTTCAGGAGCATCTAGGCGGCTATCTGACCTCTCGATATCCTCCACTCTCGATTCTTCTATTAGCTAAACTAATTTATTTGGAGACTTTAAATAATTGTGGAATTTTTAATTTAAATAATTTGTAGACTTTAAATAATTATCACGAGAACTTTAACAATAATAATGTTAATGTTAACAACAATGCTAATCAACTTATTCGTTATTCATGATGATTGTTTCCTCTCGTTTTATGTGATATTGAAAAAATTCATACATGCTGCGTGTAGATGTTTTTATATTAATTCAGTGTTATTTTCTTTCGTTTCATCATGTACTTGTTACTTATGAAGACAATTTCAATGGATAAATGATTAGAAATTAAATGTTAACTACATGTTTTGAGTGTTTAGATAGTTTAGATACATGCTTTTCTTACATAGCACTGGACGGACGTATTACCAGAGATTCGAGCCGCGCGCGACCTGAAGTTCATTATTGCCAACAGTGTAAAATGGTAGTGTGCATAGCCGCGGAGCTATTTTCGTCTTTGTGATTTATTTTAAGTAAGAGGAACAATATCAACATTTCCTCACATGAAAAGTTTTTAAATATTTTTTCCATATAGCATACGTCTCCTCGATATTCGTGTACTTTTCTACACCTCGGAAATTGAAATCTAACCTTAGGCCATTTTAAAAATCGAAGAATGGGTAAAATTTAGTTTTAAAAAAATATTTGTAATGTGGAGATGTCGTTCTCTCTTTAAAAAAAAAGAATGAAGTGCACCAATCTAATATTTTGCCTGTGACGAGATGAAGAAGAAGACCGTTTCGCTGTTCTCCTAGTTTTTCGCGTGTTCTTCTTCACTCTTTCAACCGTAGAAGCTAAACGTTTACGTTCATACACTTTTTTTAATGATTTAATGTTATAGTCAAATAAACAACGAGTAAACCGATATCTTACACGACTCTACGGGGCTTAGGCAGAATTTCATACAAATGCTTAAAGTTCAGCGTTCTATCTTTTTTGCGCCGATAGTAGGCGGCTATCTGACCTCCACTCTCGATTCTTCTATTAGCTAAGCTCCTTATATTTACGTTATTTCCCTCATTCGCGTGTTCTTCCATGTAACTCATACGACACTTTTCTCGAAGCGAATGTCAGCATGCCTGATTCCTAAATAAATTCGATCACGGATTCACCCCATCCCCCCTGAGTTGCGATGCTATAAAGAAGAGGTCTGCCAAAGGCAACCCCGCTCCCCCGCTGCAGTCTTCCAAGAGCAAGGACCCCTCCACGTGGTCGCGACCCCACTTCCAGACACAGGAGTCCGGGGACCTCCGGGGGGAGGCTGCCCGCCCCCTCGCCCCCTGCCCTGCGTCTGCCAGAGCGGTAGGTCATCGCTCTGTTCTCGGTCACAGTCATACTGGAGCCAATGAGACTCCCCCTGCACGAAGGTAAGCGCTATTACTGAAAAGGTTATCGGCACATAAAAACAAAGCGTGTCCACCAAACGATACTCTATACTCGTGAGGATGTATTTAGCAATGCAACCCGTTAAGGCTGTTTTACATGGTCATTGAAACGGCTCAAGTTGATGTTACTTCCGTTTGAGCAGTCGTCAGCGAAAGTCCGTGACGTAGAAAATTGCGAGGACGCTTGCTTGACAGCTTTACACGGTGCAATCGTCGGTGCATTGTCAGTGACGATATACCATTCAGTAGCAAATACCGTCAATATATCGCATAACGTCAAGATCTGTCAAGTAGCAATTAATTGGACATGAAATATACGATAAATTACCACCACTTTAAAATATTTTTTAAGCCATAGTCTAAACATAATATTGGAGACCCTAGTCCCGTATACTTAGCCCAAAATTTGCACTACGAACGAACGGCTGTGGGCCAAGGTAACTAGTTCTTTCTTTACAAATGAAATTTAAGCTTCCATGTGATTAATCGCCCAGCTCATCATTATTGCACTTTATTCTCTACCTAAGGAGTTGAGTGCAAACAAAAACACCCAACTCAATCGTCAACAACCTATTTAATTGCTAGGATTCCCGTGGCAGTTCGTTGCCGCTATATCGGTACCATCTAGTCAGAGCAATAAACTTCAAACTTTCGCGAACACATGTATCAGATGAGAACATGTTCTAATTTGCTCGCAAGCGTTCGCGCAGTGGCGTTGCCTGTCCTCGCAAGTCGTCGCTTTACACGGCGCAATATTTCTTGCGCAAGTGTCGCAACAGCCAGCGCAGTATCAATAACCGTGTAAAACGGTCTTTATGGAAAAATAACTTCCTCATTTCCAACATCAATCAGATTCACTATTCATGTTATGAGACATTTTCCTGCCCTGAAATCGATGGTGAGATAAGATGCTAGGAACAGCCAGATAACCAACCGAAAGAGTCGGGAATAAATCCAAGTCCAAAATCCAATTGAAGGAAGAAGAAACAATCTTCGAAACCGATATTTCGGGCAAATAAGTGACCAGCCACAGGAAGAATCGGGGAGATGTGTGTGAGTAAGCAAATTGCGAAGCTCAGATGTGAATTCAATTGTTTTTTTATCTCCGCCAGAATCTATCATCTTCAGCCAATTTACTCAGTTTTAACATACAGCCAGATAATCGATTGAAAATCCGCTTTTTCTGTCTTTGGGGTATTATCAGTTTCGACAATGAGTACGCCGAGCCAAAGCATCTAAGTAGGTACTGTGGTTCATCGGGTAGTCCTGCGACAACCCGATGAACCGGTAGTCTCGAACTCAGCTCGTTTGTTTTTGTTTCTCGTTTGTTACTCGTTTGTTCCTTATGTGGACCGAAAGAAAACGGGCTTTCCCGTCTTTTTTCTCGCCTTTTTGCCCTCTCTCTCTTTCTCCCATCCTCTTCCGTCCACCTTTCTCCCCTTTCCTCACGGACCCGAGTCTCGAAAGCGAAATTAAGACATAAATTTCGGACCCTTCCGACATCTCGGACAGCATTCCGTGAAATAAATGGTTCCTCGCCGGCTTCTACGAACACCCTTCCTTCCCCTAGGAATGCGTCCCCATCCACCCCAGGGTTTCCACAACAGCCTGTACCCCTTCCCCTCTCACCTCCGATTCCCCAACGACCTAGCGGTGATCCTATTCCACGCACATCTTTGTCGGGGCTTTCCACAGTGTGCCGGATCCCCATTTCACGAGGTGAAAGAGAAAGTGGCGACGTACCAATACCCTCAATAAATAATAATAAAAATTCCCCTTTAGGGACGAACATAAATTCCACCCTATAGCCGGTCCAATCACTTGTTGATCCTTTGCAACATGCCTACGACAATTATAAGACATCGATAATTAATTTATATACTCATGGGATACCACACTCAACATATTAATTTCTTGCCCCTACTTACAGGTGGAGAGGGCGGAGAGTGAGGATACTGATTTCTTGGTAATTAGCTAATGGTAGTGATCAAAAGGGAAAAAATGTAAGTTATTTTATAAGTATATGGGGAATTCATCGTCGGCCCCGCTGGCGGCGTGGTTAAGTTCTTGCCTGCTAACCTGAGGGTCGCGGGTTCGAGTCCCGCCTTAGTGGATTTTTCACCACTTTTTACATGGTTGTGTGTGCTCGTCAAATGTTGATTGTTGTTCATACCCCGATTTAAAGGCCACAAGTGCTGTTTTCGGTGGTAATGGGAAATAAATAAATAAATTTTCTTCAGCACGGATTTTTCCGTCGCTATTATCTGGTTCAATATTAAAACAAGTCCAATTCTAGAAAGGTCCTGTTTCGAAATGAATATCCAATAGGTAACATCGTATGAAAGAAGAAATTGCCGAGCTTTTCAATAAATGAAAACGGACGGAGGTTTATTTGAGCTACGTAGAAGAACATGCCAGTAAATTATCTCTTCCGGTCTAATCATCTTCTTTTCTTCGTAAGTACTATACGCGAAATATCTGAGGGAATTTCAATGCTTCAAATATGAGGGCCATAAGCACCACCCTGCCACCAATGAACGAATCCGGCCGAGAAGAAATACGTCTACATATATATCTACACGATACCCTGTAAGCCACCGCGAGGGTGTGTGGCAGGGGGTGAAGATCACCAAGCATGCACTACTAACATGCAAACTAGCAACTATATTGTCTCATGCAACTTTATTGCTAGTATCTATACTTACGCATGAAGAGAGTACTCATAAATAAATACTGAAGAAGATGCACTAAGAGATTTCCAAATGGGCTGCCTCCAGAAAGGAATATATTTGATGGCTAGTAAGTATGCTACCTCAAAAGTACTTCTGAGGTATGTAAACCGTACGATCTAATCCTAATGGGGGATTCATCCCAGAGATTCCATTTAGATTCCAAATTGGAAGCACTATTTACGTAATATGAGAATGGATGGTCTCCAAAGGAAAGATCCCGTATAGACGTATTTTCCGGGACGGAAATTATTTCTTGGAGAGGGACGTCGGTGACACTCGGCCGACACGGACGTCGGATCACCAATTCATGAGGCCCTCTATCGTTCGGGCGCAGGGAAGAAAAAAATCGCAGCCGAATTGAAGGTTCGCAGTGCTGCCAGGTATCCAGATGGTAGGGGTTAGATAAGCCCTGGAAAGAGATGGCCGGAAAAAAGCTTGTTTCGAGGTGAATTTGGGGAAGGCTCAAGGATTCCTCAACCGGCCGCCCACGAAATTTTCTTTTTACGGAGCACTGGAAAAACTGGTTATCCTAACTTCGTTCGGTTTGAAGTTCTATAAATACATTAATTCACACAAAAAATGCTTCCATAAAAGACTGAAATCTTCAAAAAACATTTTTCTGCAGGAAATTCTTAAATAGATAAGCTTGAACGCATCATAAGAAAAATAACAGATAGTACCAGCTGGGTTTAAAAGAGATGTTTATTCATACGAAGGAAAATACGTCAGAAGAATGTCTCCAATATTTCATTTCTACCATCTCCTTGTCGTATAAACTGCCGAGAAATAAATTGTACCAGGTTATCTTGTTCATAGTGCATCAATGGTAAATTAACGCAGCAAATTTAGAATTCTCAAAATATTTCATTACCATGACATGTAGTATTGTTATTTGGATGATGAATAGAAATCGCACTTTTTCAGGACAAAATTCACCAATCTACACTGAAAAAAAGTATTCTTAAATTAAGAGGAAAATATTCTTAAAGCTGACATCTAAGGCGAGATTATAGATTTTAGAGGATTTTTTTACCAGATTGAGTCGCAACTAATGCCATCTAGCCGTCATGGCCTGCAACTTATTAAGAAAATATTTTTAATGTTAGAATATTTTCGTACACACTAGGGTTACTAAGGGAGCTAAGGGACTCAAATGCGCTGGGGAATGGGGAAAGTAGAGAGAAATGTGGGGGAGGAAGGGTAGCAAGAAGGGGATTAGGATAGTAACGTGCTACGGTCGGCAGAGGTGCCAAAACAACAACTTAGTTTAGATTAAACCTCCTCGCGTGATTCTCTTCGCGCCAAATAAAAATTGTGAGAGATAGCGACATAATAAGCCGAATCTTAGGCGGATTTATCTTGCCAATTCTAATTCTAAGTCAAATTCCAGCTAGATGTTTAACTCTTGGCAATCGTTTGCGATCTTCAAACTTCACGGCTCAATGCAACATGCAACGCCTTTACGTTGGCCACCGAGGGCCTCTTTTCCAGCGCGTAGCTACACTAGTAGTGGAAACGGGGCATTACAAAGTTGATTTCCATTCTTAGACTCATTCTTTTCCTGCTTCCTAGCGCCCACTGTCCTCAGCCGTGAAGCGAAAGGCAGACTTCACAGTCCGCGAGCCACGGGGTTTCATGCATCATCATCTTTCTTTTACAGACGCTATTCCTGCGACAATATTTACGATTCTTAACCGTGCTTCATTTATCGCAAGTATCCAGCCATCGTCTTGGAATCATCTAGTGCTCTGGTATCTAGCCATCGTCATGGAATTGGACGCTGAAGAGGAAGACTGAAGAAGGATGACTTCTTGGAACTTTTAGGAAAGGAGTATTTAAAGGTGAGTATTCCTCTTCGTTGTAACTGCAATCAATACTATTGGTTTCAATGCTCATTCACAATGCTTTGAAATAAAGGCAACTGAAAAATGGCTTCTTGATTCCTCAAAGTAGGTACCTAATACGCTTTCCGGGATTCCCTAGAGTTGGTGATGATGGGAAGGTACATGCTACTTTTAAACATGAACATTATTGTGCCATGGCCATTTGAAACTTGTCCTGAAATTGTATTGTTTCTATGCAATAAATGCAGTTTAACCAATTAAAAATTGCAGTGCTTATTTTACTATACCTCGATATTCTTAGTTGAAGAGGATAAAATTATTAAAATGGCAAGAAATTATTCTTAATATAAGCATAAATTATAATTATATCCCAAGAGGGTATTCTTAATTTAGGAATACAGGACACTATTCGATGTTAAAGAGAATATTCATAATTTAAGAATAGTTTTCTTGTGACTATCACTCTAGTGGGATCCCCTTTTAAATCAAGAAAATATCCTAGGTACCTATTTTAGTGAGATATACTCTTAAATCAAGAGGTCACCTCTTGATTTGAGAAAATATTTTTTTCAGTGTAGTTCATTTTTAGTGGAATTGCTAAGTAGGTATATAATTTCAACCCGAATCTAGTTCAAATGACATCCTTAAGGTGTTACATATATACATTCTTAAAGAGTATCTCTTCTTCGAAACAGAATTTATATTAGTGTGATCAAATTATTTAGACTTCTTGCAAATCAACATTATTTATATTGAAGTGCCGTTTACCCGAGACGGAAAGGGCAACAAACATCTGAAGGTCAACCGATATAAGTGATAAGATAAAAAGCGTTAAAATATCCCGATATAAATGTACCAATAACTATCGTGAATTGACATGAAACAATACCTTATCCTTAGGTAATATACATATCATATTTAGTTCCAAAATTTTCTCTGTAAATATGGTTCCGGCAATGAGACGAATTATAAAGCTGAAGTGTCAAATGAGTGAATTTCAACATGGTTTCTTGGCAAATAAATCAGTAGCAACAAATCTAACTAATTTCACAGATTGTCATAACTATCATGGATAGTGGTTCACAAGTAGACGTCATCTATCTTGATTTTCAAAAAGCATTTGACACAGTTAATCACAGTCTGTTGATGAATAAACTTCAAAGCATAGGGGTTTCGGGATCTCTATTCTACTTGTTAGGCTCATTCTTGAGCGAAAGAAAGCACTATGTAGTACATAAAACTGCTACATCTTTGTTTTGATATTTATAAATGATATTCCGCAATGCCTTCATAATACTAAGTGCTTAATGTTTGCTGACGAAATTAAGATGTACAGAAAAGTGGATAACTTGGCTGAATGTTTACAAGTGCAGAATGATTTACATAATTTAATTATGTGGTCTCAAAACAACCATTTGCACTTCAACATTAAACATTTTCTGCTATAACCTATTCAAGGTGAAAGGATGCATTAATGTTCAATTACTCAATGGACGAGGTGATTATTGAAAGGAAAAGTGAAATAAAAGATTGGGGCATTATTTTTTACTGTAAAATGGCATTTGTAAATCATATATTGTACAGAACCATGTCTGCATGTAAGCTGCAGGGTTTTCTATACCGTGTGTCAAAGTACTTTAGAAATGAAGTGTGCTAAAATTATTGTATTTTTCTGTTGTAAGGAGTAAATTAGAATATTGCTCTGTAATACGGAACCCTTATGCAAAAAGTACAGTGAAATTATTGAGAATTTAAAAAGAGGTTTTTAAGGCACACGCATTATATTTGGTATTAAGTTTATCCCATTATGGGCAATCATATAAAATACGACTACTTATTGGAAATGTTTCATTTCCATGAATAATTTGATCGGAGAATATTGAACGATCTTCTCTTTTTACATGACGTAATAAATAAATGAGAATGTGGCATGCTATTGAATCGATTAATATTCCATGTTCCATCTATAAAGGGTAGAAATATGATGACATTTTATGTCATGAATGTTAATTGTGAATACTGTAAAAATTCTCCATCAATATATTGTGTATTACACATAACAAATATTGCAATAATCTGAATTTGTATCAAGATAGAAATAAATTTTTAAGAGAGCTATTTTCAAAACTAATCACACTGAGGCAATGTTGTTAATGTGTAGAATGAATAATTCATACATATGTTTAACTAATTGATATTTATAAATGTCCAATGTCATTAATATTTTTATTATCTTGTTTGTCTAGCGTTTTTGACCAGTGTTAATAATATTTGTATTATCTTGTTTGATAGTTAATTTTTTACCCTATAATTATATTTATATGTTGGGTAAACATTAAAAACAATAAATAAATAAAATGGTTGCACGTAAATTAACCGATCTTGTACAGATTTTCGAAGACACAGATAAGAGCATCGTTAACTACAATAAAAGATGAGCTTCCAATATTATCCGTGGAGTTAATCATTCCAACCAGAGCTTTAAACCGTCCGTCCAGAGGGATGAGGATGTTTTGTTGACGAGAAGGATAGCCGTGAAATAACCAACTTCAGGGGAAGGCTGCCAACAATTATTAACCAGATCACTCGGAGGAGAGGGCAGTAGTTCGTCTTCATATGAAGCTGTGGACCGCGCGGTCTGTACAGCGACACTCATTTCACTACAGGCGGGGTAACAATTAACATCTATAGTACTGCGATGTGGATGGAAATATGAAGTCACCACATTATGAAAATGAGAATCCAAAGGAAGCTGGATGTACCGTAAATACGTAAAGGTGAACCGATGAAAGAAAGGATGGTGAGTTGTGTACAGCCTATGATTGAAATCTAGAAATGATGATTGTTGAGAAGTCATGAAGCTTATTTATTTTAGGAAACAGGATAAAAGTATACATTATCCTTTTGAAATAAGATGAAAAATATAACATAGTTGTAGGGGAAGAGAAAAGTGTGTGGTTGATAAAAACTATGAGTAAAAATCAATATCTCGCGCAGGACTGCACTGGCGGTGAATGTGAGGAGGAGGGGGGGGGGGGGGAATTAACGTCACAAACGAAATAGTAGAAAATTCATAAAAATAGATAGTGAAAGAAAATTATAAACCTTTAGACGGGTACCAGGTCACGAGATAGCGGAGATAAGTGCTGGAGAAACTGCTTAAAAGCGCCCGACGATGAGCACTGCCTTTGAAGTAAGTGAAATTCAAAGTTCCATCAACATGCACTCAGTAATAAAACGAGAGGACGAAGAGGTTTTTGCTTCATAACTTCATGTCGCTGTTCAAATTTACACTCGAGACGACTAGTTGAGGGGAAAGGGTTGATGTTCTGGCGAATGCGGGATGTGGTGGAGAAAGATCAAAAAGAGGGAAAAGGAATTGCAGACGAAGTGAATGAAGGTTTGTAGTTGGCTGAGTTGGTAGGAGAAAATTGCTAAGCGAGAGGAGGGGAGTGAGAAGGAAGACAAGGCAAGAAGGAAGGTAAAAAAAAAGGGAAACTATGTGAGGGAATTGTTTGCTGTAAAGTGTTTACCGAGTAAAAATGTTGAAAAAAATCGCAGTTTTTTACACCTCCTGGCAGAAGACTGACGGTTATAATATGAGTGATGGAATATTATTCTCAAAATATACAGCAGTTCCATTAGGGAAATTTCTGCGCAGCCACTCAAAATAAGCTCGGTGACATGTAAAAATCTAGTTCTCAGAGAAAAAGCAATAAGCAGCTGGTTCTTAAATAAATGAGACTCGCGTGCTGCCACAATCCTCTCGAAACTCTACGACAATCATACGCCACATATAATAAAACCTCGGGGCACATTTAAAGAAAGGTGAATGCACTCTTCAAGTATGCAGATATCGGAGCCAAAGACGACATAACGTGAGCAGTTTGGCCATAACTCGCGCGGTGATTTCTAGTTTATGCACCCAAAGAAATGATCATTTTGAGTGCCCCAAATGAAGATCAGATTTCCCTCCTCACCCTCATCGAGAATTTTCCCGCACCGAAAAAGAAGGGAGGACTTTTTCTTACGTCGTTACGATTCAATGTTCTGAAGCCGAGCAGTCGGCATCGTAAATCTAGTTTTAAATCCCGCACAGCCGACATTAAGTGAGCACAACGCGAGAAAGAGCCATGCCACTTCACTAACTTCTTTTCCCCCTTCTAAAAAATTGCATTCCTTTTAATTAATTAGTGAATTTGGAATTACCTGCCTAAGATGCGATATATTTGGCTGGATTTCAACTCAAAACACACCGCACTATCTTAGCAGCAATCATTAGCCACAGCAATAAGATTACAGCAAATGGCACTTTTATTTCGGGATGATTTCCGTTTTCAAATATAATATATCCACTGTCACATAGAGGCCAACAAACAACAAATGACAACATGTCCTCCGCCAAGCCGAATATTTAGTAGGAAATTCCATATAAAAGAAGGTGTTTCATGCTCAGCTGAACAATGATACGGAGATAGCACAGAATATGGAAAACGTCCTTATTTTTACTTACTTCCAAGCTGGGAAACGAAGTGGCAAAACGCCACTTAAATTAAATTCAAGGAAATTTTTATTTTATCTCGTCATCATATTCAATGCTATGAATTCGTGATGATATTCCTTCACTCATTTTCAGAAAAACTTACACTTAAAAAAGGCAGGGGCCTAGCCACTTGATACACCGGTTCCCGTCAAATCACCGAAGTTATGCAACGTTGGGCCCGGTTGGAGATTGGATGGGTATCCCCCCTCCATACTTCTACCGTGGTGCTCTTGTCCCCTGTCTGCAATTGGTGGACAGGTTAAATGTGGGTTGGCACAATGGATCTAAGGAAGTCTAAGAGCCAGGGGGGCTCCAGAAGGCCCCCGCCCACCCCTGGAATTTACATTTTTATTTTACACTTAAAAATGTAAACTAGATTTCCTATGGTAGAATTGTTTTAATTCAATAATGTGAGTACCACACAACTACATTCCTGCAATATTTAGGCACTCAATAATTCCCATAGATGAGGTTACGTCCATTAAACCCTTGACCTTAATTTTTGGTATTAATTGCAATGCAATACGCTGCGAAAGACAAAATGAGGAATATGCAGTAAAATAATAGGAACCATTGATGTACGATGAACGTTTTTATTACAGCCTGTATTTTACAATCTCTCATTACTATCAACTGTATAGGTCATAAAACATTCAGGAAATACGAAATAAAAGTCCGCTATTCAGACAAACTTGTATAACCCATGAATATTTTAAAACAATAGAGTATTTTGAATGGATCTCGAGGTTCAAATAATTATTTGAGCGACAACAAGCAGGAAACTTGAAGGTTCGTATTTTTCATCATGTTTACACTCACTTGAATAGATTGACGCTTAGCCATAACCAAGGTAAAATAATAGAAATTTAATTTTTCCAAAAACTAAAACCATACAGCTATTAAGGGTTCAATACGATACGAATTACTTATGCTTGAAGAGTTTTATTTAAGGGCATGTTACACTCCTTACTTCATTCAAGGATCTTAGTTTTTTCAAGACATCAATATTAAACCGAATTTGTATGTATATGGCACAGAGCAAGAATGAGTTCGACACTTCAAATTCAGGATAAGAGCGGCGCGTACCCACTCCCATGTTTATTCCAGGGCCCACAAACAGATAAAGACTCCGGTCTCACTCACGGTCACGTGAGTTTCACGCTGATGCCCATAAAGCCTCACGTGCGCTCGAAGCAGGAACGGGATGAAGAAGAGCGGGAAAATAAAGAAACCTCACGTGAATAAGTGAGCACGGAGAAATAATTAAACGGCATCCAAAATGACGAGAGGTGTATTCCCCACCAGCAAACACGGCGAACGCGCGAAAGGTCTGAAATAAGAATGAAAAGAGGAAGGAGAGGTGGATTTATATATAAGAGGAAATGAAGACCAAGACGCGTCTTATATTCCTTCCTCTGCAGTTGGATATATGTATTCGACCTTCGGGGGAGGCGGGAAAGGAAGAATGGGTGAAAGGGACAGGCGAAAATGAGGGAAAGGGGAGACACCGTAGGACAAGGGTTGGGCGGGGGAAACTCCATGCCCTTCCATTTGCGGGCGAAAGCGACGTTGAGGGCGCTTAGAGAAAGGGCTCGCGTAAACACAGCTTCCGTTGCGGCGTCACTCAATAATTCGGTTCCGATAAATGTGGGGCCGAGGAAAAATAACACCGCCCTCGAAAACCTTGTCAATTCTCACCAAAATACGAGGAAATAACTATATTTTGGATCGTTATCATGAGCAAGAGGCTCATTAAAACCGAATCGCACCAATAGGTTTCTCACGGACATATTCTTTCACTTGTCCCTCGTTACGTGGCTTACTTCCCCCCAGAGGGCACTGGCTTCCACTTTAGTAACGCAAGCTTAAGACATCCTAAGTTATCTATTCACACCAAATCACTGGCTTTACGACGAGAAAAATACTCATTTTCTCTCTCCCCTTTAATGAGGATTATAAAAGTTAACATTTTGCCGGACAAGCCTATACTTTTTCAATTGCTACGGCACAAAAACACGCTTCTGGCTTTTCACTCATAATTTTAACTACTCACACAATGCTCAAAATAATAATTACTGAGAAAATCTATGACATACAGAAGGAAGTTACCAACTAGATGATCATGAAAGAGAAAAAGCCTGTGCTATACGGTAAAGTAAGACACCGTCTTACATTGACAAAAAAAAACATTTAATAACCCAAATCAGCCCCTGAATACACCGAGAGTACAGTAGGCTTGGATTACCTAATCAGGTGTGTAATGCAGCAAGAGCTCAGCCTACATTAAATGCGCAGTATATGCTCAAAATTAAATTCACAAAGAATAATATTTTAAACACAATCAACCGATTCAGGCGAGATGTAGTGGAAGTTTGACATATTAGAATAAAATATAGGTGCACTTTTCCACAGCTAATTTATTTATGCGTACGACGCGTACCTCTTGTACCAGATGATGGCTCTGTGAGCCGAAACGCGTCGTACGCATCAATAAATTAGCTGTGGAAAAGTGCACCTATATGTTATTCTGATAATATTTTATATGATACGTCACCACATGATCACGTCAAATAAAATGCTACCTTTTTATTGCAAATTATTTGTTCTCATATACAGCACCTTCTGTCGACAAATGCAATGGTCTTAGTATTACCTTTAAGGACAAGGATTCTCATAACAAGAAGCACAGTAGGAGCGATGATGAGAGACATGCAATCGAGCATCCGGGAATAGCTAAGGGGGCTATCTCGTTCAACTACGCAGGACGCCTTGACGCATACGCGGGGAAGGTACCTACAGATCAATTACGCGAGGAAGAAGAGCGTCTTGCCTTCACATCAGTTCGACCAGGAACGGCGACGAAGCGGGCAGGGGTCCCTGCAAAACAGTTAGCGAACCCGGAGGCGATAATGGAAAGCTCCCAACGGCTCGGATCCTGTTTTTAAAGAGGTCGGAGGTTAACTAGATCGGAAGGACTTAATTAGGTACAGGGTCAAGGGACGGGGCGGGGTGGATCGGTGCGGGGGTTGGAGACTGAAATGAATTAAGTAACCGCTGGCATAAAACAAGGGAGGAGAGGGTATTTCTTGAGAGGATACGGCTTGAGAGTGTTGAAGAAGGATTTTCCAGGGAGAAAAACGAGATCATTTTGCATGAATGACATCTTTAAAACACACAGCGCACGCGTATACAATGCACGCCTTCATTCTAGGCCTTCTAGCGGTTTAACCAAGCGATAGACGATTGGTTATTCAGGGGAGGCGACCGACAGCTGAGGTCATTAGCGGCATTTAGGAAAGGTGGAGAGACGATTAGGAATACCTATTACGCCATTCTCATTGCCAGGTAACTCCTGCGGGCGTACAAAAAGTATCATTCGGATACAGGAAGGATTTGGTTGGGAATCCGTAAATAATAGGGTACTTTCCTATTATTTTTTTATTGTCTTAATCGAAATTTTTTAACCTCTGGCGTACGTATTTTAAGCCGTTCGATTTTAGAATGACGTTGAGTATTTTTCCTCATTAATTACAGAGTGAAAAAAATCAACGGCACGAAAACGCGACGGCAAACTATTGCATGCCGTTAAATCATTGGACACCCATAAATAACGTGACATTCTTCCCTCTACCGGCCGCTAGGTGATGATGTGGACGCTTCCACGCAGACGGTGCACTCCGTTAGAGCTTATTAACTACTATCGGAGGTAGTTTTTCAGTTAATTTATTATGATTAGCTTTCATTTATTTATTTATTTAAAATTATTCATTTAAAATTAATTATTCAGTTCATTCATTTAAGGTGGCTGGTTCGAAATTTACAAGTGTATAGATTTTCTTCATAATTGCAATATTTGTTCCTTTAATCATGGTCTAAAATTCTACGGGAAAAATATTTGGGGTTTTCAATGTAGTTTTTGGATATTTAAGGTTTTTTAACATGGAGCGTTATGACGCACCCCGCTTTTTAAGGGTGAATTATGTATTATTTACGTTTCTACCATCATAAAATGGTGAAAGGTGGCGGAAAATACATACTTATAAACATAAGATAGTACCAAAACTAACGAAAAAATGTATTCTGATGCAGGTAAAAATTATCACGCAGCTGTCATTTATGTACACACTCAAAGGCGATGTATGTAAGGATTCCATTATTAAAAACGGCTGGCGGAAAAGACTGCAATAACACAATCCATGGAAAACAACAGGAACATAGCTGGCGTATGGAAATGAAATTACATCTGCAACTACGCCAGTGATATCTTCTGGCATATTTTCTAGCAAGTACCTCAGTATTGACCCTTCTGAGCATGCAAGAGCTCATATTCCAGGCTTATGTTACACTGAAATAGGTGGTATCAGGCGAGATAAGGTAGAATTTCAAATTATTGACGTAACCGTAAAATATTTGTTTTGCTGAAAATTACAATTTATTCCGTCAATTTACAAATTGACAGAATTTGTATTTGTAAAAGTGAAAATATAATACAAGAACGAGCTAACCGCTTCCTGTTAATACCCTGCAAGTCGCTATGGCATGTGACAGGAGGTCTTAAAGCACTAGCCGTTGATCGTGCTCATGTTTGTTTACATGCAGAGGGCGCAACTGAATTATCATGAGAAGGGACGATCTTATTATGAAGTCTTATTGGAGTAAGTAAAATGAAAAAAAAATGACGACACACCCTTTAGCAACAACGCTTATTGGAGTGATTAATCTCGTTATTGCCATGGTCGCGAAATTTTGCGAGGAGAACAAATATTTGAATCTATCGGTAACTGAGACCATTTCTCAAATATTTTCAGAGTGACCCAGCCTGCCGCTTAAGCGTGTGATTTTTATTATTCACTCGGAGAAGGAGAAAAACTGGAGACCATCTACCTTTCCAGAAGCCTACTGGTAAGCAAGGTTTGCTGTCTCAACACCTGAAGTTACTCCTACCATAATGCCTCTAGCAATAGTGTTACACTCTCCCCCTTTTTGTAATAATTTTTCCACAAATCTCACAGAACTTCAACGAATTTCATTGCACTCCTTAATTGATCCCTTTTTCCACAAGTACCATATATTAGTGGCACGTTCCATTTATGGCCTGGCTACGCAAAGAAAGGCATCTACTTAACATTTTCATTACACTTTCTCACGTGTAATGGAACTGAGTTTCCATTAGGCATACCCGCAAATTCTTCTCATATCCTTCTCGTACAATTTTGGTGGTTATATTGGCTCAACACGTTCCGAGTCACTTGGTTTGTGATAGATCTTAGATCACAAAGGGAAAAAGAAATCTATTTTCACAATTAATTGTAGGAGGTCATTACGGTGAGGCCGTTGCGGATGTATCCTCGGAAGGATCTTCCTTGAAAATTGACCATTACATCGTCTCATAGCCTACATGGCTAGTTGTTTGCTCAACGTCCACTGCTACTCTACTGCAAACTTAAAAATAAAGGATGCAATGTAGAACATGCAATGTAGAACATGCATTCTATAACGCATATATGGCAATGGGAACAGAGAGTTGGCTTACTGACGATTTAACTGACACGGAAATCTTTCCTCCAGGTTATTAGATCTCTTTTATTTCTAACAGACTTTTCATTAAAACTAAGTTCAAATCGGTATTTTAAACATAATTATTTTTAAAAGTATCCTACGAGCTACATTCTGCGACGATGCCTAGCGGGTATAGTGGAAACTCGAGCGGTTCAGAGCTACCCAACACGAATCAAGCACCGGTCTGCGTTCCAAGAACTTCACTCCCTCGCTCACACCTATTTCAAGGAGTTCTGGTTAATGCCTTCGACTCGATACCAAACCATAGAACTCCAATCCGTCCTAGGTACCAGACTACAAATAGTCAGCCTCGTATCGGAGCCAAATCCTCCGCAAATACCTATAGCGGAACTCGGAGTATAGGTCCCTCACAGAATCTAAACTCTCCTCGGATCCCTACATCAACGCGTCATTGGTTCCAATTTCCATGATAGCTGCCAGTTGTATGCATAGTTGCAGTTGGATGCAAGAAGGTCTTGGCATCTCTTAGTTGCATGCAACTGGTGCATGTTTGGTGACCTTCGCCCACTACCACACACCCTAGCGGGGGCTCGCAGGAAATTACGTAGATTTACTGCACAAGCATTGCTCCTAAAGCGTGCACGAAAGCGATGAGGCTGTCTCTCACCTCAGGCATTCCTTTCAATGAGCTCACAATGCCCGCGCGAGAGGAACACCTACGCAACAATGAAAAAATCCTCTCTCTTCCCCTTCTTCCCTTGATGCCCAACTCACCCCATTTACCTCCAAACGACCAACCCCTCAGCTTCCTACCCTCCTCTTTCCGTCCCGATATTACCTCTTCTTCCCATCTGACTCATCCAAAAATGATGCCTTTCCCACTAGCGCTCTCCTGCATCTGGAAGTATGCACACTAAATATATATACGGAAATATCCAGAATATTTATTCGGGCTCGGAGGGAGACGAGGCATCGCGAGAGGTCCCCGGGAGGACGAGAAGTAATTCCGCACGAGTCCCACGCGGAATTTTAAGCGATCCTCAAGGCTTTTGTCTGAGTATTGCGGGCTCAGGACCAGAAAATCTACATTTTTTCGAATAAGCAAGGGAGAAAAACTGGCTAGAAGGAAAGGGAGGAGGCTGAAATGGTTTTATAAGGCAGGCTTCACACCGGAGAATGTCCAAAAAAACGTTTAGATTACTCTAAAAAAGAAGGCTCACGAAAGAAGGGAGGAAAATGACATTTCCTTCCTCATTACGCTGCAGGCGTTCCTTATTCAGTGGGGATATAAAGAGAATATTGCGCGAATGGCCAATGAAAGAGTTTAGCACTTAAAAGTTCGCACCATCGGTCTTCCCTTTACGCACTTAAAAAGAGTGAATGGAGAACACTAACTTTCATCCAGTTTTGGGAGGGTTCATCCATGATATTGCATCAGTTTTCGGCGACGTTATCACTTAATTTACGAGTTCACCGACGATTCACGAGTTCAGTCATAAACGGCAAGTCAACAGCGATCAGCGGAAGACGTCAGCCGTGCGGAGGTTGCATATTATACCTCGGTTCTCCGCGTTCAGATGCTCCGGTTTCCGACAGCTATAGGCGGTGACACTGGAAGTGCAATCTTGTCTAATATATGGGAAATCTCAGTCTGGCCCATCCTTTAAGTAACTCTTTAAAATACACCACGATGTTAAAAACATATTTCCTCCTAAACTTAAATTAAGTAGGATATTTTACAAATATTCAACTCTCAAAACACTATTTTGCGTCACACATGGCAATCATTTAGATAGTACGTATATGTTATTAATGAAATGATAAACTGTATTTTGAAATTGATTTCCAATTCATGAATTTCATAATAGATTTCACCAACGTGATTTCTCACTTCATTGCGATGGTTTACCTCATGCAGATCAAGTAGAACTACTTTTTACCGAAGAATTGCTTCAATTGGCCAACAAATAGGATTATTCTGGTATCAAAAATGAAACAAACTTACTACATCAGCCAAAATATTGGAAAGCTTAACTAAACCAAGTATACATCAACGGCTTTTGAACGGATAATTATTACAATATTCATTTAATTCTTTAACAAATAGAAAGTAAAAGACTTAGGAACAAAAATGGTGCTTCGTGGCTTTCATATTCATTATTTTCTGGTCAACACGCCCCTCATCAAAAGAGTTCGTTCATGCAATTTGATATGATTCACACACTTAAAGACGCTCAAATATTCATCACTTTACAGCTCTTTACTGAATAATCAATTTTCGTTAATAAACTGCAAACAAGATTGATAAAAGAATTGTTTGATTTAGAGAACAACGATTTAATCTGGTAGGTTCACCCCCTGCAACATACCTTGCGGTGGCTTGAAGGGTACATTGTAGATGTGTGTTTTTGTCAACAAAAGAAGTGCAAGAAGAAGAAAAGTAGGGCATTAATTTGTACGAAATATGCAAATGTGAGAAAACTATAGGACATGAAGAATAGGCAATTATTTCTCAGGACCTATGTTAACCCTCGCTGGTTTTTAAACGCAGAAGCTGTCCCATTAATACGGATATTCGCACAGATTAAGCACAATGTGACGCAAGATGGAAAACAATTATGCTCATTCACAATTGGAACCGCTTATATAAACCTCAAGTCATCAGAGGCATAAAAGCATTCGTACACTAAACTAACTAAATAAACTGCAAACGAGATTGATAAAGGAATTGTTTGATTTAGAGAACAACAAGTTAATCTGGTAGGTTCACCCCCTGCAACCTTACGGTGGCTTGAAGGATACTATCATTTGCAAAAGTATCTATACACCCACATGCCCCATTTTACCTTTGAATTGAATGATGTCGACTTGTAAAACATTTTTGGGTTGGCATACAGCTTCGAACTTAGCTGGAATAGCTTTACGTCATTGGGGGCCGACGAGTAGGTAAGGCGGCTAATGCAACAATGCGAAATGAGTCAAATAACCTCAAGGGACAGAAGCCCCAGCCGAAGGAATACACTGTTGAATAAACTCTAGTTCACATTCTTCTTGGGCCGACCTTTGGTAGATAGGACGATCGCTAGTCTTTAACTTTCGGTCTCCGTCTCGACGGTTTTTCTCATTCAAGAAGGGAACGAAACAAAAAGAATGCCTTTTCGTACAAGAGGCCCGCATAGTGAAGTGGCTACCATTCTGCACTTTTATCCAAAGCTCTAGGTCCGGAGTTCGAGTCTCCAATGGAGAGTTTCTTTTTATCTATTCACATATGTTTTAGGGTGACATTTCCATACTGCTGGACATGTGATTTTATTCCCATCACGATTTTAGTTTTTAAAGCAATAGCGGTTGTTCGGAGGAGGTAGCGGAGGTCATTTGCGCGATTAAGTATGTATGGATAACTGGGTAGATATAGGAATGTTTCGAGGAAGCGAGGAATAGTGTGAAGAAATCCGGCGGAGGCATAAGCCTGCTGTTACCGAAAGATCCGAGTAAAAGGAAGTTTTAGGTCCACTTTTGTCAAGATATGAAGTAACGAGAACGATTGATCATGATTAATTAACATCGAATGTAGTAACTTTGAATAAATACGTAACCTTATTATCAATCTATAATAAGAAATAGCGAGTGTTGTTTCTTGTCCGCCCATCCGCCAGTGCATCCATCCTCCCCTTCATTTCGGAAACAATTTGTTCTAGTGAGATGCCGTGAATTTCTTTGTGTTTCTAGCATCCAAAGAAAACCAGAATTTAAGAGAGCGCAAAACCTTTTTCTTTCATTCACTTAAATTCATTTAATAAGTGGCAATAGATGTCTTTCATTTATTCTTTATTTAACAGACAAGGCTTCCAACCTTCTTATTCTTGCCATCATTTTAGACTCTGCGATCCAGGTTCCTCTAAAATGTGTAATTAATATCAACACTTACCGTTTTTTCCGGTAACGTTTTCATTTTAATCATTCGTTCGTGGCATCATTCATTTTCTCACCTTTATTCATAATTCATATTCATCATTCCATTTTGCCATCATCTTATTTGATGTAATCATATTGATTCCAAGTCTAAATCAATTCCAATTCTTTAAAACTAAAAATTGAATTTCTAAAGGCATTATGACGATTAAAAAAGAAGCCGTCTACTTAATTTCTATACCCTAATTTACATTTTACCTCCCAGTACTTCGCAACGTTCCCTTATTCACCGCAGCAGACCCTTTGCACGGAAGGAAATCGGAAGAATGTCCTTGAAACTAGAATATTAGCGTTAAACTTCTGATGTCCTAAGCTTAAAATATGATATGCCGCAATATTTTGTGCACATTGCCTTAGTTTTATAAAAACATTTCCTGGGCCAAAATTGAGATAAAAATTGCTATGCGAGGAAATGTCATCATACTCCCATAAGGACAATGCATTTCAACGTGAAAAACCTTAATTTTCAAATCCATACATCTTCGTTAAATGGTCAATGAGAAAGCAATATTCTTTCGCCATTCTAAAATAAAATTAATGAACTTTAATGTACGTAAAAATCAAGGTAGGTTATCTGGCATGCCTAAAATGATGGTTCCTCCTTAAGTAATGCCGTAATCATCATTGTTTTCTTGGATACAATATTAAAAGGTACTGGAGGCATAATCGCAAATGATTCCGAAGGAAAATTATTAATATTATTTGGCACTTAAATTCGGGCCTTCAGCTTACACTACTCATGGAAGAAGTGGGCTTTGCGCGCGGTAA
This sequence comes from Platycnemis pennipes, assembly GCA_933228895.1. Taxonomy (NCBI): domain Eukaryota; kingdom Metazoa; phylum Arthropoda; class Insecta; order Odonata; family Platycnemididae; genus Platycnemis; species Platycnemis pennipes. Next base: position 115,591,308 of record OW121854.1, on the reverse strand, counting down.
AACTAAGAGTCGTAAGGTTTAAGGTAATGGATTGCACCAAATATGCGAAAAAGGAAAAACAGCGAAAAAATTTCAGCACAACGATAGTAAGATGGAAATGAATTGTACTTAAAAATGCGTCAAATCCAGTGCGCAAAGCCTAAAATCATCACACACATCATGAACGCAATAAATGTAATTAAATATGATACATTTGTGCCGGGTTTTAGGAATTCCTAACGGAACAAAATGCATTATTGCACTCCTTAAAAATCCTCCATTAAGAACAGCCGTAATGTCACTGAAATAAATTTATCGGGTATTAACGCACGTACGAATTATATAAGAGGTAGCAGAAAACGAAGCACTTTATGCCCAGGAGGGAACTAATCCTTCCTATTCTGGCTTCGTTTTCACCATACAGATATTTAATAAGTTCTATGATTTTCACCCGTAGGGTAGCCTGCCGCCACCTGTACTTTTTAACCCACTTGGTTTCGCGTAGCCGGAAAGGTTCCGAAAACTATCTTTGGTTTTGTCCCGGATTAATTTACTAGAAATACTTATGTGCTTACATTGTCAAATTAGATTTAGAATTCTAAAGTAGAATTTGCGTAAATGGTAGCTGCAGTGCACACAGTGGCATCGACCCTTTATCGAAATGTTGATACCGTCTATATTTAAAACTTTTTCCCTCCTATTGAATTTCAACGGGCACCTTCAGCTAGTAAAGCTACAGAGCTGACTCACTCACTGATAAAAATTCCTAGGTATTTCTAGTAGAGTTACAGATATGAAATTTCAGGCGAATTTGCTATTCGTTCGATGAGTCAGGAAACAAGGAAACCCCCGATTTTTTCGCCTACCTTCAAGCCCAGAGAGGATTCTATTTTTTTAATGGGATTAGACGGGGAAAACCAAAATTTCCGAGCATAGCATCTATATTTTCCCTCATTAAAATATGAAGTGATCGAGCTGCAACTGTAAATTTTATACCAATATGAAGGGGAAGCATACAATATTTTAGCCTATTCGTTCGCTTTTCTTTAACAATCGATGAACTGAACATTTTGAACTTATCGCATAAAATCTAATCATTTTTGAGATTTTTTTGCTTCCGTTGCCTTACGTAGATCATAAATTTGCAATACACAGAAGCTAGTACCTACTCTCATATCGAGGACAGTCAACTTACGGGACGTATGTTTTCAAGACTTTTATATACATGATGTCTTCACCCTTTATGCTTTGAATTCATAAATGATTACCCATGCCACTTTCAATTTATAAGTGATATTTAAATGTTTGAGTGGAGTACTGAACACGCGAAGTATTAAATTACGATCATTCCGGTTCCTGCGCAAAACGCAAGCGTTGTATATCCTTACGTCGTGATGCTAGAAGTAGCATATTTTTGGATACCACTGTTGGTAATTACACAATATTTGGTAATTTAATTAACGAAAGACTTCATTAAAACACGCATTAGTGAAATTTAATTCAAGGAGACGAATTAAATAACTTATTATTTGTTAAAGGAGACTTATATCGAAGGACACCATTTTAAATAACGCTTCACCAGACACTAGTTCAAGTGTTGGAGTAGGGGTTATAGCTAAAAATTGACTTCTAGCACTGCTAGAATTTTCTAGAGGAAACTGAATACTTCTAACGCTCATTTACATGTTCTAGGTACTCTTGAAACCAATCAACCACAAAAACGTATCCCAAGTTACTACCAAGCAAAACTGCATATAGGTAAAACCGGAATATTTTTGCAATACGAGGATCGTATAAAATATAGCGCACCACTCGCAAGACTCATTAAGCCTTTTGAAAGGATGTTATTTATTTGAAAACGACCATTTGCCATTTCCTTCATTTATGGGAATATGACCTTAAGCCACAATGAAAGTTAGCCCCTCGGAAGTTCTGGGATGCTTTTGTTGTAAGGTCCTAGAGAGAAGTAACTGCGAGTACACAAGGGCTTCTGCTAACATTAAATCTCATTCCTTCGAGCGTGTTACGAGGGTAGTTCTCTCTCGGATTACATAAGGGTATTTTTCTGGCTTTTTTCATCCGAAATTGACAAGAAGTGAAGGCAACTTATATTCATCATCATCAAGGGTCAACAATCCTAGGATTGGTTTGACGCAGCTCTCCACTCGATTCTTCTATCGGCCAACCTCTTCATACCAACGTAGTTCCTCTCTTTCACGTCCTTTACGACCTGCTCCATGTAACTCATACGAGGCCTGCCTCTTCCATTTTTCCCGTTCACTTTTCCCTCGACGATTGTCTTCATCAGGCCATCGTGTCTTAAAATATGGCCGATTAGGTTGTCCCGTCTTCTTTTTATAGTTTTCAGCAGACTTCTCTTTTCTCCCACTCTTCTTAGGACTTCTTCATTTGTCACTCGGTCGATCCATTTTATCTTCATCATTCTTCGAAAGCACCATATATCGAATGCTTCCACCCTTTTCTTCTCCGCTGCTGTCATCGTCCATGCCTCACTGCCATAAAGGAACATGCTCCAGATATACGTTTTAATGAATTGCTTCCTTACTTCTATGCTTGTATTTCCAGCTGTTAGTAGATTCTTCTTTTGATAGAATGCCCTCTTTGCCTGGGCTATTCTACTCACCATTTCTTTCTTGCTTCGTCCATCGTTGGTTACTCTGCTTCCCAGGTAACAGAACTCTTTCACCTCTTCCAGTTTATGTTTTCCTAGTTTGACATTGGTTTTCGCCTCTTCTTTCCTCTTGTTGTAAAAGATTTGTATTTTCAAGGGCGATCGAAATTTGATTTAATTTATAAGTGTTAAGAATTTTCCACTAGGAAAAAAGTTGAAAAAGGCATTGCTTATGAAGGCATTTTGAATCCTAAGAACTACATCATTATAATGACTGTTATTGATATTTTTCTAAGTTTTTACACTGCATACAGCATTTACACTGCATACAGCGACTGATAAATTATTTATTCATGATTTTTCCGACCACTTGTAGCATATAATTTATGAGACCCTTTGAAACACATAAAATCGTGAGAATATCACTAAGAAGTAAAAATTCACAAAGAATTATTAACTGAGAATGACGTATAATCATTTTTACTCACAAGAATTTAAAACCGTAAATATAGCCTTAACTGATTTCATAACCCAGATTTCGTTCCTTACCGGTCCATTTCTGCGGATTACAGAAACTTCGTCTGCTCACAATCGCAGGACTAATAAAATAAGTCTAACTCATGAATCGCATACATAAAAAAGATATTACATTTCAAAAGGAAATTATGAGCGAAGTAAAAATATTTCATCAACATGAAGTTAAAGCAAAAACTTATTACATCTCAAGCGTAATTGCATGACCTGCTTTTTGCTAATTACACAGCTATTTGAGTTGAAATTTAATAATAATAACGACTCTGATCTAAGGCAAAAAAGTTTCTTTGGTTCTCAATGGCTCTTTTAATTTTGAATTTCACAGCTGAAATTATTTTTGGAAACTGAGCTACTTAGACTTCAGGAGGGACAAAATTTATAAAACTGGCCATAACGAGGGTTGAAACAAAAATATAAATACACAACTGATATTTACCCCATACTATTTAAATACTATTACGTTCAACTCTCATTACATTTTTTCCCTTTCATCGGTTTAAACAAAATAATAGAAAAAGAATTTCAAAATCATACCACATTCATGTGAAAACCATTTAAGCGTGCGGAATAGTAAAGGTTAATGAGTATTGTTCAACAATTCCACAGAAAAAAAGTAAAGATAGCTCAATTAACTTGATCCAAGCTTAAAAATATAGAAGATAAATTTGCACTATATAAATAAATCATGATTATTTTTAATATTATTAGAGTAAGTAATGAAAAATCTTTGCTCACAGCCACTATATTTTCTCTGTCACTGTAATGATGTCTAAATACTCCTATAAGGAAACATTTTTTCCTCAATTTTAGCGTGAAAAAACTCCGTAGTTACATCATGTAGTGAGCACAACATTCCTTCCATGTTAACACAGATTCTCAAAGCTATTGAGTATTACGTCACTTATCTGCAGTTTTTACGCCAGTTTCTAGAATGAAATCAACTCCTCTACTTTCATGCATAATCTCAAACTCAACAAAGGAACACATGCTGATACCCATAAAAAATCTAGAGATATAAATGTAACGATGAAAATTAAATGCGAATTTCAGCAAAAACGCAGAGGTTTCTAGCTAGTCAAAGTAGATTTTTAAGATACTCTACTGTATGAAACTGAGTCACGATTGACAGAACGAAGCATAACTCCTTCCTTGGGTCAAGAAAACTAATCAAAATCATCTTGATCATTCTATCTTTAGTTAACTTTAGTTATTTTAGCCATTTTTAGTATTGAGTAACACTATCTTTATTCTGTCTTGATATCTGATCAATAATAGAAAATGAATTTCAAAATCATACCAAGGTCATATGAAAACCAATTAATCGTGCGAAATAGTAAAGGTTAATGAGTATTGTTCAACAATTCCACAGTAAAAAAATTAAAGATAGCTCAATAAACTTGATCCAAGCTTAAAAATATAGAAGATAAATTTGCATATATATATTCTGTCCTGATCTGATTCTGTCTTTGTCCTTTGTCCTGCCATGCCATTCTCCACTCTTGCATCCCTCCAAAATGCTCCAAATTTCCGTTAAAATTAAAATTTGAAAATGTGATGCTACTGATGATTGACAATAAATGCTTCCAAAAGCAAATAAACACTGCGTAAAATGGCGTTGAATAAGCAGATGACAATGAGAACATAACACAGCGTAGACGAGCGTTTTGGTCGATGATAAATGTAATCATGATTTTGAAATGTAATCGTTTATTTCACGGCTCGAATTTCCGAGAGATGTATCGCTACGGAAGATGACAGACGCATAAAAAAACGAAATGAACACGCGAACTGCCGGATGCAATCTCGGCCAGCGCCTCAGAGAACAAAAATATAACGAGTAAATACGTGCACCGTAACGGACCGCGTTGACGTCATCAACCCCTTTTTCCTGCACCATCAGAACTTTTTCCGCCCATCTGGACGGCTTTTTTTTCCGGAGGCGTTCGAGAGCGGAAAATCGAAGCAATAAGAGCAGCATCACTGAACCTGCAAAGAGCGAAGGGAAAAAGCAATAAAAGGAACCGAAATTTCCGATAAAGATGCTCCAATATCGAGTTCAAAAGGATTTCAATGAACGCCAGAAATATAGCGCGTACAGGCTGACTAGAGATGTTCAAAAAGAGATCTATGATTGAAGTCAAAAGGTAGCCGTTTCCATATTTATACGTTCTCCACGCAGCCCTTTTTCTAAATTTGCGATATTTCAGTTCCTATTCTCAGCCTAAAATCAAAATAAGGTTTAATTTTTGCTGTGTTTTACTTAGTGCATAAATAATTTAATGGAAAAAATACAGAAGTATTTACGGTCGAACAGAGAAATGTACTTCAGTAAAAATGCTTCACAAATCCACCATAAATGTAAAATGAATTTCTATCACTGGTGGCAGTGTCGTTATAAGATCTCATTGACCGCATAGAGCACAAATATTATCCCAATTCTTGGCAAGCACTCGTTATCAGAAAGCTAGACACCACTTAGATAAGGCCCAACAGTCACAGGAATCGCACGAATTCGTCTGCTTCATTTCAGACGAATTTTGCATGCGAATTCATGCATTAGACAGGAATGTAATTAACCTTTATGGAATGCATTGCTATTCAAATTTTATCAATTATTGCGGTATGGCTGCGAGTCATCCGTGACTAATGTTTCAGAGGATTTCGGATGAGCTGCATTCCAATCAACCCGAGGAGTAAAGTCCCGAAATATTAGGTATATATACCTATTCTCCTATATCCCGAACGGTAAAGCTCACCACATGAATAAATTAAGTTGAAAAAGTCTGCAACTCCATTGTCCTCGAGTCATCCCCTATTTGCCTATCACGTAAAATTGAAATGTACAATATATCACGCCGTGTGTCGATGAAAATAAAACTTGAAAATGAAATTTTATATGAATTTTGGCCACTTGGTGTGAACGTCAAAAGTGAGCTCATTCATCAACGAGTGAATTTGCAACATCAAGCAATATAAATTTCAAAAGCATTCAGGCATCTCATTTTCCCTCAATGGAAAATACGGAAATGTAAGAAATAGCAACCGGTGACAATGAATGAAGCCTTAAGCTTCGATTACACCTGATGATGACACGAGATGTCGAAATCTAGGTCATCCCAATAAAACTACTGTGGAGTTAACAGGATGGAAGGCTGGAGAAGACGGAAAGGAATGATTCACAGCAGGACCGGCAAAAACTGAATCATCAGAGAACGAAGAACTAAAGCACCCATGGAAGAAATAAACGTAAGAAAGCCTTTTCTTACAACGCTAAAACTCAGCTAAATGCGACTCGCCCCTCAACTTATGCATTAGAAATAATATTAGCGGAGAAGGTATTTCAAGATGGAGGTGTGAGGCTGGTAAGGAAATTAAAATTTTTCACCCAGTCGCAAAATAGCGTGACACACTGGCAGAAGCTGCGAACAAATAAATCGAGACCTAAAATTGGGAAATAGGCAAATGATTTTAGCCAACTCTAATCCAGTCAGATTGTAACTGTAATACATCATTTAAATCACCTTACTCCAAGTCTTCCAAAATGTAAAGGACCATGCTTAAATAATTCATATAAAATGTTCACTAACAGGCGCAGAGAATATTTGCTAAAAATTCATCACGCAAACTAAAACTTGATAGAAGAATTGATTGCCAAAAAAACGAGAGAGATTTTCAAAAAATATAATCAAAAGTAGCAGGAGCAAAAGCCATTAATGGTTATGGTAGGTAATTGAATTGTACCTACTCAAGTTTTCCCACCCAGTCACCAACAGCAGTGGAGATGGATGATTCAAAACAGACACTCACCTGAAAACAGAGAATAGCATAAATTAGCCATGTTAAAACAAATAGTTTACACTTATTTAAATACATTTAATCTAACTTATTTTTAAATTTAGACCCTATACTCATATTTTTCACGAGCTGATATTTTTTGCTTGCCCACACTGTGTTAATGTCAGCATTACTTGCTCATTTCACAACAGATACTTGATTGAGGTTAAAGTATGAGACAATAAAGGTAAGGCTGTATTGTATCGTATCTTCTCACCCCTGTATGTAGACAGGTAGGTGACCAGCGAAACAGCCTAATGAGAATCTTATAGCTCCAACAAGAAAAGCTCTTTTCTTTCTGATTGAGAAACACATTTCATGTCCTGAGATGAGTAATTCATCTAAATCCACAGAATACCCAGAACAGCACCGTAAGGGTGAGTGGCAGGGGGTGAACCTTCACCAGGCATGTAATTTAATCGAGAGAGAACTAAATATAAGCTTACTATCATGCAGGCATACAAAAATGCTAGTCCGTTGATGCTCTACTTGCATTAAACTGAAATAGTACGTAATGGTACTGCTTAGTGAAAAATGTTAGATACACATCTTGAGGAAGGTGAAATGCTAACTATAAATGACAGAAATTGACAATAATTAAATCATGTTTGAGTCCTACAGAGAAACAGAACGCCACACACAATCATATCAACTGAAGTTAAGTGTACAACGTTATGTCAGCCAGCAATATAATATAGCAAAAGCCACTTCAACCTGAAGACCCTCCCTCCTATAAAGATGGAACTGCCGTCAGATCAACGCTCATCAAATACAACATGCAACCAGAAAATGGAAGCAGCATCAACATCAACTAGCAGGCAATTCGCAATGTATATAGCAGCAACAAGCATGACATTTTAAACGACAAGCCAATATTGCTGAAATGCTTGATTTCAACATGAAAACTTGCTCATGGCAAGGAATTATACATATTGGCACGACCCGGCATCAGAACAGGATTTGCGTGGATACCTCAAAGACGACATCAATCAACGTACAATCCTCGCTTGTCCTGATCGCGAACATTCTTAGGATCAACGGGGAAGTCATTTCAGTCCAGTTCTGGATCGAGGTTTGATTTTCAGGTGTGTTTCTAACGGCGCATTTAGTCCTAAGTAATTGCTATCCCAGCTTTTTTAACTATGCCTTAAATTTACGGGAAAAGGAACTTCATCACAACTTTGATAGCGATCCTCGATTTTTATATTCCTAAAAAATGTGACCACAAACAGAAGAAAGTGTCCTAACACTGGCCTCGCTCAAAAGGTCCGAGAATGCCGTGAAAACGCCTACATGCGTCACTACTCGTTAGGTGCTGCAAATTGCATTCCCCTCGGGCACTCCAAGTTGAATCGAAATGTACATACATCTACATAATTACCTGCAAGCCACCATAAAGGTGTGTGTCAGGGGGTGAAATCTCACCAGACATGCACTACATATCATGCATAAAAAAGAATTAGTAATAATATACCTACTAGCCTAAACTATTTTTTTTAAAGATAAAAATAGTTAAGCAAGCAATTTCGATTCAATATCCGGCGGATGGGGTTCATCTGGATTTAAAGATCGGGGGAGAATATTATGAGAGTATAATTCCACTAGTTGGGTTAGCTTAAAGTCCTTATACCAACATGCAACTACCTATTGATACACTCATACTGAACATATTTACTGCTATTCATACCACTATTTGTACGAGGAAAGAAGGACATTTTGAATCTGCCATTTCGGCAATCAATCTCTCTAATTTTGTGGTTATGCTGCATTCTACCATAGTTAGCTGGGGTTCGCAAAATATTTTAACGTCATCACTGAAAATATTATATTGGAATTTATTTAAGAGATTAAGTCTAAATGTCAACCTGCGATCCGACAATGATTCCTATTTTAATTCATTCAAGAGACTGGTTACGCTAATACAGTTAACGTACCGTCAAAAACATGGCCGTACATTTATTCATATTTCAAGTGACCATCGAAGCGGAAGAGGAGCCAGGAGAAAGACTTGGGGGAAAATGAAGATGAATACTCGGATTAGTGGTTGTAAAACTCCAATCAATGCGCAGATAACAGTCGAGAGTTAACCATTAAGTTTTTCACCTAGCCGAGGTTTTTTGGAAGGATATGAGGAGGTTATATGCCTGCTATACTTCCGAAAAAGCAGTCAGAAGGATTGTGCTGCATAGGTAAAAAGGAGTTTTGTAATGAAGTGTTCGCAGAAAGCATGAAGCTAAGTGGAAGATCAACACGGCTGGAGAGAATACTCACCAAGGTATACCTAATAATAAAATGTGAGAAGAGGAAGGAGGTATATAAGAGAGACTTCCTGGATTAGACTTTGCTGAGGATGCAATTTCGATTCAATATCCGGCGGATGGGGCTCATCTGGATTTACAGATCGGGGGAGAATATTATGAGAAAAGAATTCGTTTCTTCGATCAGGTCTAAGGAATGAAAGGGGTGAAGAAACATTCTTGGGGAATAAATGAAGAAATGAATAAAGAGGGGACGGGGCAAAAAAGTCTCTCTCGGAGAACCTCTAAGGCTATCGTCTCAAAAACAAAGTGATGTTGAAGGGTTTTTCATACTCAAGCATTCTTCCTTAATAAAGCCTTGAGGAGTTATGAGCTAGAGAGAGAATTTTCCGAAGAAAAATCGTCCCTAATGCCACTAGGTATTTTTTAGTTTGAGCAACGAAGAAAATGGTGACGATCACTTTCATCAATTACGACTTATGCTATTTTCCTGTTACTCTAATGGTCCGACAACGTACCCTCATTCGGTTAATGAGAATTCATAAAAATGGCCAAATGCATCACCATATGCTGTATTGCCGGGTTATCTCGGCAAGGAATATAAGTATGCTTAGGATGACAGAAGTTTACTGCCATGGCCGAAATACACACGTTACTTTTTATTTCGCATCGTACTAGCTAAAAATAACTCACAGGAAAAGGAAAATCAGGGTTTATTCAAAATTGCAAAAAAATATTAAAAATCCAAATCGGCACTCGTAGTAGTTGAATTAAGCATTAATTATAAGTAACCATGTATTAGAGCGATGCAAATACTTAAACCCTGCTGGATCATAAGACGTACACAAAATTCATGCCCTACGCGGGATTTGAACTCGTGACCTTTGGAAATACAGTACGCGTTACTGCCCTGGCGGTAAGCATGGTAGGCTTCAATTTAGTCATGTTATCTTTGAAAGTCTCCAATATGAAGCCCATGGCATTTCGTTTTTCACTATTTCTATTCACTGCCTCTGACACCACTTCATTTCATCCTCAATAGCTTGACATTTTCGACTCCAAAAGAGAGAACGTTTCGACCTCAGATCATCGGTAAATTCCCAGAAAGAGAGAGAAAACGCTGCCATGTGCACGAAATGACATGAGTAGTTACAGATGTATGTACTAAAAATGTGAGAAGCGCAAACCTTGGGGGAATAAGAATATTAATAAATAAGAAGCTTAAGGGATGGGCGTTTAGAAAATAATAGAATAAGTACCTACACTATGCATTGATGGTGAAGTACTGGGCATGTTTGTTGGGACTCCCTGATGTAGGAAATATTGACAAGGCAAGATATGATGGAAGTTATCAAATGTGACTACTAAGAACCACTAATGAGCTCAAAGAGGATGTAGTTCGAAACTAGGGAACAATGTGTAAAAAAAACCTTGGTGAGGAGAGGCACTCTACGACTCAAGAGACAAGGACAAACGGCCTAAGAGACTTGGGGTAGGCACAAGATACTGAAGGTTACATGGAAAATAAAATGAAGAAGTACCAAGAAGAGTCAAAGAACAGTCTATGCAAAGAACAGTATATCAGAGATATTCAGATGAATTTAAGACGCCCAGAGACATAATGGATTATTCATGAATATAACTGAGTAAAAAATAGAAGGAAATATCCCATAGGGAGGAACAGGGGATAAAAGGCACGTGGGGAAAGTGGAGCACAAAATGAGAGAGAAGAACCACATAGATTGGACTCATCCTGAGATAAACTTGTCATAAACATAATTGAGACAAGAACAGAATGAATTATCCCACTAATAAGACCTAGGAAAAGTACATGGGCCAAAATTGGGAAGGATTTAGGAAAGAAGTAGATAGATGTAAATGAACTAGCAATGAATGCAGTACACCCGTTTTAGTATTGACAAACAATGAATGAACTAAATGCGACAGAATAATAACAGCCACAACTGAAGGTAAGAGTGCTCAATAAGTGAGGAAGAGAGTGTATGGCAAAGAGCATTCGAGATGGTATTAAGAGAGGTAAACCGAATTCTGAACTCATCATCACTGGCTAACAATCCAGAGATTATTAGGACGCAGTTCTCTTCTTAATTCCACATTTGTTTAACCTTTCCATTCACGTCCTCAAAAACCTTTCATTACTTACTCAAAATACCTCATAGGCATACAATACTAGCTCAACTGTTTAGCCTATCGGAAATTCATTTTATGAAATCAATTTCAACAGTGCTAAATTCCAATTTTAACCAGAATAAATTATTGGATGCAAGCTGGTTTTCAATACCTTCCAATGAGTTGAAAACTAGTTCATATGCAATAAATTATTCAGCGGAATTTCACGTTGCTGAAATAATTTTCGTCTTGTCTGAAGGATTTTCCAGTACGGGGAGAAACAATGCGAACAAAGAAACGTTAAAATCATCATCATCATTGTTCAACAATCCTAGGATTGGTTTGACGCAGCACTCCACTCGATTCTTCTATCGGCCAACCTCTTCATATTGACGTAGCTCCTCTCTTTTACATCCTTCACTACTTGCTCCCTATACCTCATATGCATTTTCCAATCTTTCCGTTCACTTTTCCCTCGACGATTGTCTTCATCACGCCATCCTGTCTCAAGATATGGCTGATTAAGCTGTCCTATCTTCTTTTTGCAGTTTTTAGCGAACTCCTCTTTTCTCCCACTCTTCTTAGGACTTCCTCGTTACTTACTCGGTCGATCCATTGTTCATTGGACGTTTGGAATTGCTCGGTCATCATTGAAGTGTAGAAATATAATAGACGTGAATCGTAAAAAAGACCGAGACCAACATAGCACTAATAACCCTGAAAGCACTAATTTTTTCAGGTCTACAGGCTTAAACTTCAGATTATAAATAATATCGATATTTTTTCTACAGCTTTTCATAATGAATCGCCACGGGTATCTACATACCGTATGGAAACTTTGATAAATTCACCGTTCGCACCCGAAGGGCAATTTTGGATCACGTACTCGGAAGTGGAGGGGGAAGATCATAAGCCGGATCGAATGAAACATCATCCCCCGAAACACGAGGGAAATGGAACTGGGATCGAAGGCTATAACACGCCGCCGGCACCTTCATCTTCTCCGCGTTTTTGCCTTTCCCTCGCCTGAATGAACCAGCTCATCCCAGACAAAAACAAATAATCCTCGCGGCCAACGCAAATAAAATGTTTCACATAATTTCGCTTTCCTCAGTGAAATATCCTGTGAACAATGAAGCATCATCAAGGTTTGTAACAGAATCCTTTACCGATAAAAACTTCTGGTAAAAGTTAATGGCATACACTCCACAATATTGTTGATGAGAAAGCATTGATGACTTATACCATGCGAAAAAAAAACAAAAAACACTTTCGGTGAAAGACTGAGCAATGTACACTCAACGATTTATATCACATACGCCATAGAACAAAATATTTTTCCCGTTTTTAAACGGGAGAAAGATTTTCATCATTTTTAACATGCTGCCTGTTCATTAATGATCCCTGACAGCCCTAATGTTCCATGATCGAACTGACTACATCTACACGTAGATCTACACCTACATCTACATAATACCCTGCAATCCACCATTAAGGTGTGTGGCAGGGGTGAATTCTCACCAAACATGCACTAAATATCATGCATAAAAAAGGATTAGTTTTATATTCTGTTCTAAAGTTCACCATTCAAAAAAGATAAAAATAGCAAAGCAAACATGCAAAAAAATGCTGTTAGTTGGGTTAGCTTCAAGTCCTTATACCAACATGCAGCTACCAATGTTATTCATTGCTACACTCGTATTGGATATATTTACCGTTATTCATATCCCTAATTGTACGAGGAAAACGAGGACTACAATGTGCTCAAATTCCATGCGGGAGAATGATGTGAGTAAAATGGGACTGTGGATCCTAGGTTCTTCCCAATCACCGATTTTAAAACATAGGTGTAATATTAGACTATCCAATCATTTGGCATTGTGTGATTCTTTAGTGATTAATTGAATATAATTTCTATGTAAGGGGCTGTTTCATATGCATACGTTTTATATACTCTGGAAGGAATTTTATCGGGACCTGGTACTTGTTTGGACCGATTCCAATTATCTGGTGCACTCATCCGCGGCATGATACATTAAAGCCGTTCATTTGTTCACTGAAAGTGTTCGGCGGTAGCGTGAGAGTGCTGAGTAAGGATGAGTTGAATACGCTTTGGAAGAAGACATTTAAATAATTAGCTTTTACTAAACTGCTGGTGAACCTAATTTTTAAAAATATTTTCCTGTAGCTCTCTCACATATGACCAAAACGCTTTAGGATTGCTGTCTAAATATTATTCTAACATATTGCATTTGAAATTTGATAACAATCGCCAACATGCTTTCCTTCCTAATATATGTATTTATCTATATTTTTTTATAGTTTTGAAATAACTCATTCCTTTCGTATTCCGATAGGCCCTCTCCTACATTTTTAACCCTACGTGTCGTGCCCTTTGTCGCTTTATTACGATTTCCTAACCTCCGCGTTATACCACCTAGGCTTTGTATTACCACTTGTATGTAATTGGTATGTATTAATTAACAACAATGCAAGCGACCTCAAGAAATGCTTTCCACAAATCTTCTCTATCCAATCCTTTGCTTTGTTCGTTAAAAATTAACACTAGAGTGCTCGCGCTATGAAATACTCCTAGAGTGCTCGCGCGGGGCACATGAGCCACCCAGTACGATAGTAATTTTTGCAACAAAATTTAGCTATAGCAAAGAAAACAAGCAATAATATTACGAATAAACTTTATTCCTCTTATATAACTAAAACAAACTAAAGTTTTTTTTTTATTAAAAAATACGGACAAAATGTCAAGTTCCAATAAATCAAGAAATTTTGGATTCACTGGGATTAAGCGACTTTTAATTCTTCCTAACATAGAATTTTAGCAATTGAATCATATTCTTGTGAAGCACATGAATGTATTGTAACTATTCAATCACATTACCATCACATTTGGGGCACATCATGACTTGGTGGTCTGGACAAAAACGCCTATTGCACTTGCCACATTGTTCCCGGGTAATCCGGCTCGACTGCAAAAGAAACATCGTCCTTTACCACCCAGCGTCGGCAAACTTTGTGCTTGGGGACATTCTGATATCCCCAAGAGAAGCATAGCTTTTAATTTTATCGCCCTAGATATATATTCTTGAAAAAAACGTCGAGTAATAAGAGGTCTTCCAAGTTGAAACCCTACCTCCTGCAAATATTTTCGGCGAATACATATTATTTCTGTTATATTTCTGGATTTTTCATTTGCTATGCAATACGACTATTTATACCAGCCATATTCAGAAAATTATAAAACAATTTAAGGGGTCAACGAGGGCTGTTGCTCGTCAAATTGTATTTACGACATTGACGACGACATCGTATTGAACTCATCAACGCCATAGTTGGTGTAATTGTAAACGGTAAATACCTCGGAATTCTAAGATTCTCCACTTTTAGCGTCAATTTTATCATCTATGTGCATGGTAGACAGCAATAAAACGACCTTGTTTCTCTTCGGGACATAGCTGACTAGAGCATAATTAGATTGGAAACCAAATATGGAGTCATTTTTTTCTCTATCCTGACTGGTCATGAATTTCTTAGGTATCACTGGTTTGTTTACCATATAAATTTTAATGCCAAAGCCACCCTGAAAGCAACTAATTGCTCGCCATGAGTCATATATTCGTTTGACTTACAGTATTCCTTACAGTTTCTATGCATGATCTCAATACTCTGGCGTATAAGTGCTAACCTATGGTTGCTTGTCGAGCTGTCCTATCCCTAACGTCATCAAAGCACTGCGCAACAGGAAGCGGAAACTGTTTTGTAACAAAACGCTGTAAACCATTTCAATTCCTATGCCTTGCGAATTGTGCCAAGCGTATTTGGTGTTTCTGTGCCCAGCTTTCAAACTCCAATTACTAACAAGCCGACAAACGCTTAAATTTCCACCAAATCAATTGGCGCAGTATTCCTTTCTCTCTTGTATATGTGTTTGATCGAATCAATATGAATATTCGTGCATTCGGCAATAACGTTCAAAATGTCTGAGTCAAAAAACAGATAAAAAAATTGGAGGCTAGTTTTAGCACCTTTAGCAATACCTTTTGCACCTAGAGGTCCTGTCACAATGTTGTGAGCTCTAGTCCTAGATGTAGCTCGTGGAATAATAATAATGTACGCCACTTTGTTCCAGAGCGAGACTCATACGTGGCCAATGGGGGCGTTTACTCGGAACCGAAATCGCAATTTTGTACACGAAATCGTTAGATGAAAACAAAAAAAGAATTTTGTGAAAAAATTAATCTCCTAACCACAACCATTCACTAATAAATTGAGAATTAAAATAAGCAAAAGGTGACGCCCACCAAAAAAGCTGCTTTGATATGATTGACGTCATTTTCCTACCGTCCTTGACTGCTTTTCTTGGAAGGGAAGGGAGTGGAGGGGGGTTCTCGGTAGGTCTGCTCGTACAGATGCTGTCGCAACTGCTCCTATTGGCAGATGCAGCTGTGTCCCTCCAATTGCGATAATGTAGCTTCACGGGCTCAGTTGTGATTGGACGAAGTCGATATACGTCAGAGGTTGCACCACGCCCATTTTTCCGAAAGGGTTAAAAACATCAGTTTTTCGCCGCTTATAACTCGAGAAATATTTGACTGATCAAAAAACGGAAAAATACGGGTATTTTTATTTTACAAACTCTATCAGATTCGGCAATACAAAAAATATGGTAAACGACCCCATTGTGACAAAGGCACACTGTCGTTATTCGATTCACCACTTTCTTCTCCGGTGTCAGAAACCTGACATGAACCAAGAGCGTCACTTTGCTCCTCTGAACCACTATGCCATCATCACTGTTATCTGATGCATTGCCACTTGCAAGGTCTTCTTCTAACCACCTCATTGTCTCATCGTTCAAATTTTAAGTCATTATAACCTAAAGAATACAAATATTTTAAATTAAATTCTAACGGCAAGAGAAAATATAACGAATTGGTATAAAACAGTAAATTAATAACAAAATAAGTGAAACAAGTAAATCTTTTATTAGGGTGCGGCATTATCACTTGTACTTACGACAAGATATACGCGTTCCTACTCGGGATATTTCGATTTCAAAAACTTCCTCGAGTGGTCGCGCGGGGTACGCGCGTCACCCATGAATTTTAAGCATAGGATGGATCGACAAATGCGATACTGACTGGGAGGATGGTTAATGCTCGAGACTGAAATGCTATAGCGCAATTTTTTTTTCACAAAACCGTTTGAGATTATTTAG
This sequence comes from Platycnemis pennipes, assembly GCA_933228895.1. Lineage (NCBI taxonomy): Eukaryota > Metazoa > Arthropoda > Insecta > Odonata > Platycnemididae > Platycnemis > Platycnemis pennipes. The sequence continues at coordinate 115,574,705 of OW121854.1, read as the reverse complement.
TTAGAGTTGATTTTGTTCATATACACCAATTTTTATCAAAATCTGAGACCCTAAGGGACAAACGTTTGTTGAACTGACGTGGAATGACCCATATATATTTCAACCAACGGTCTGATGGTGATTCCCACTTTAGTTCATCTAATTGACTGGTTACGCTGATATATTCATCATACCGTCCCTTTACAAATCTTGCCTATCTTCACTACGTACGCTCCAGTTCCTTATTCAATTGTAAATTATTATGACTTAAGAAAGTAAGAAGAAAAGGAGAGCTAAAAAATATATTTTTTCGTTTCAAGCCAAGATAGCGTTCAGGTAGACGCAGTGTTTCTTGATTTCAGAAAAGTGCTGAGGCGTCACGCTTTAGCTACTAGCGAAGTATGCTCCCTATGGGCTACACAATAACATAATAGGCTAAATAGGAGACTTGTTAAATTTACGAGCACAAAGGGTACTTGTAGACGGTGTAGGCTACAATGAAGTAAAACCCGTTTGTTGATTAAAGTTGATTAAAGGCTCCGTCTTACTGCAGATGACATAGTAGTGCATGGGGAAATTTGGAATGACGTTGATAGAATTTCGCTGAAATCTGGCTTCAAAGCAGTTGATTGATATATCCCATTTAATCTTGGAACAAGTTTGAATAAATACGCAGTAAATATCAATTTTATTCATTTATCGAGTGAGTAGTTTATTAAAAACTATTGCATTATTTTGTATTTTATATCATTATTTGTCGTTTATAGCTAAGATTTCTCGTGTCTCATAACTGCATGCTTAATATTGGCGTCGGGGTGGTATCATTGTGAATATTGGTTGTATTTAATTCATGTACAACGGAGTGGATTTGTTTGGCATCTCTGCATGGTAGCAAGTGTTCTATTTGATTTATGATGCACGACTATTGATGGTTCACCCCCTGCCACACACCCTTGCGGTGGTTTTCAAGGTATTATATAGATGGTGACGTAATAATAGTTTTGGTAAACGAATATCTTCCCGCGAAATACTTCTACATCCACATCTACCTGCAAGTGACCCGCAAGCCAACTCAAGAGTGTGTGGCAAGGCCTGTCTAATCACCATCATATGTACTTAAAACGAAATATCGAACGCAATAACTATTAAGTATTTCATCATCACCATTGAAGAGGACAAATCACGGGGAAAAATATCAGGGAAATAACACGTCCACTTAACCTTCGATTATTATTCGTAAAAAGTGCCATGATAAATACTCATGTAGGGAACCATGGTCGTTATTTCATTTATGGGAAACAAGCAAAGGGCTGTGAGTTGAAGGTTTTTGGGGCATGGATTTGTCAAAGGACGGAGCGCATAAGCAGAAGAAAGTACTAGATAAACGGAAAGAAAGTGCTATGATTCGGAGTGGAAACCAGTGGGAGAGCGTAAAGGTATATGAAGATAGTATCACGAGGGAGCAAGATGTAAAAGATTGTGACCGAAGAGACAGAAAAAGAAGAGAGCAAAGAAGCGAATAAGAACTGTGGAGGATAGAAAATATGACGAGCAGAGAAGGGAAATGCATACGGATAAAAAAGGCAGTCAATAGTCCCAAGTTTATGAGTAGTTCATTGAGCACAGAATACTCATAAAGCTACCGATATTCTGTGACTACCATCATATCAGTTTATGTGCAACATTACTCTTCCATAAATGAAATATCCTTCCAAAGGATACGAAAGCTTGTAGCACAAAACTCAGCCGCTTAAAATGCCTCTCCAACTTTCCAACGAAAGGCGCAGAGCATTAGCAGAAAAGCGTGAAAGGGATCTCCCGTAATTAACCACCTCTTGAATTTCCCGGATAAAAAGACACCGGCCTCCTTTTCGGTCGCATTCTCCCGGAAACGTTCCTTCCTCCGTTGCGCGTCGCGAAAAAAAGGCGAGCGAGCAAAAGAGCACACATCCATGTTTCCGTCCCACAGAGCGCTGCGGGCAGATTTGTACGGTGAAATGAATTCATGAGGTTTCCTCCGCACCGCGCAAACACGTCGTTTCATTCCAAACCAAACCTTTACTACCGAGAGTACTTCCGAAAAGACCAATTAATTTGCCATGGCCAACGCGAGAGCACCTCTTCGAGGATAACTTTGGAGAAGTCGTTTTTTTTTAATGGACTGCACGAATGTTACGCCCTGAAAGCAAGAAAGTGATGACAAAAGTAACAAGAGGAACTTTTGGCTTCAGCAAGGAGAAAGGATGAGAATACACACCGAACTCTTGTTAGCTCATTACGCACCTTTCATGACTCAGACTAACTTTCCTCCGCCACCATAGCTTTCCACCTTAGGACTTGACAGGTATTCCCCAACCGCGCGCACAACGAGCTCAAACTTTAAACGAAACCTCTAAGGGATTCCGAAACAAACGGTGAGTAATTCGCAATAGAAGTTAGTTGAAGTAGAAGAATAAAAAGAGATGAGGGAACTTGATTGAAACACCCCCCATCCAAGAACAAATCTGTACACCTGTTACCGTAGGTACCCATGTTGGGGTGGTTCTTTACTTCAATAAAAGGATGCTGACTCTCGGCTGATTGGCAATGGTGCCGCTTACGAAGTCTGAATAATGTTTTAAAAATTACTAGGGGACAAAGTTTTCCTAGACCAGGATTTGAACTATGAACCTTTATTTTCCTGTCCAATGCGTAGACCATTTCAGCCAGATTTCAACAGGGGCCCGGCAAGCTTGAGTCCTTGGTTCGAATTATGGTCCAGAAAACCTTTTCTCCCTGCCAGTTTTCAACACACCTTCTTGTTGAGCATAAAACTAAAACAAATCCTACCTGAATAATGTTGACATAACAATCATTTGGTCTTATGCCAGTAATAATATGTTTAAATGGATTACTATACGCCGCAATCCTCCACCTAATGTTTACAGTACAGGATGCAGCTCCAGAGGCTGAATTGTTTCACATGATATGTTCTATTTACTCTTTATGTTCACCTTAGATTAATTTTCTTGGTATTTTTCATTAGCTTCTTTATGAATTCAACGTGCAGAATATATTGCCGTTTTAAACAAAATTAAGAGTGACTATCGAATTTATTATTAATATTATTATCATCTGCCACAACCGTTCATTAAAAACCAGACCCTCAAGTTGGAAAGCCAGTGCATTAGCCACCATACTATACTGATAGTTCACGAACACCAAGTACATTGGAGCACCAAGTAAAATGATGCAGATGGATGTCTATGCCTGTGACGCTTTGGCACCGTAAATCCATTTACACTGAAACCACTGGATTGATTTTAACTTTATAGATGGTATGAAAGCGACGACATATAGCCGTACATAATATCTAGCGTATCCATTCTTGGCAATTCATTTTCCATCATTAATGATAAAAGAATATTCCCATTTAATAGAAGCCATTCGGTCGTCTTTCCTTGGTTACTACTCAGAGAATAACAAACTTCGCATTCAGTTAACTTGCAAGGCTGTGAACAAAATCGTCTACACATTTCCTACTCAATGGAATAGCTGCACCGCAAACAGGCAAAAAGTAATGTGAAGAGTCTTCCATCAAGCTCGTGATAGGTTAGCTCTTGGTTTGTAATCCAATAATTAGTGGGAGATGTGGGATTCGTTGAACCAAATACATAATAAGCAGGGATTTACACACTTTTCTTGGAAAAAGAAATAAAAAGTGGAGCTTAGTGTTCAAGCTTTCTTCTGGAACACACCATCATCCGACCGGAGTAGGCTGGGTTTCGTCAAAAGACCTCTACAACTCATAACCCCTGCCACACACGCTCGCGGTGGGTCGCAGGGTATTTCGTAGATGTAAAACTTTATTTAATCAGAAAAACACTTGGTTATAATTCCACACTTTATTTCAGGATACCCGGGTTTCAGCATGTCATGCCATCTTCAGAAGCAGTTCCACCGAGTAACGCCGGAGACAGTGTCTTATATTAAAACTTTATTTCCCACTATTGTATACATTCCATTGGTCTTTCATAGCGGTAGTAAACTGAGAAAAAGTACGTAATGTTTATTACACAAAATAAGTTTAATGCTGTCGCAATCGCTACAGTCCCCGAGGGAGGAATCGGCAAATCTTTCGAGATTTCTCGCGCCTCAGCGAACAGGTGGAGGGAGAGAATTATCGCCGTACCCTTGGCAATCGGGGGCGGTATCCTTCAGCCCTCTCCAGTGGGAGCAGATGACGTTCCTGTCTGTCTCGCTCACGATGAGGCGCGACCTGCTTTCTGGTCGCATCGATTTCTACATTACATCCCGCCGACACATCTACAAGTCGGGGGTGAGGTTTCAACCATCCCAGCCTCGAATCCCCGCCGCGGTGTCGCTTTCACGGATTTACATCCACATGCCACCCGACCGCAAAGCCGCGTTGCATGGCGGGAGTAGAGAGGATCACAAACCGTGTAAATGAGGCTCCCATGAAAAGACTGAATAAAATAATTTAAAGGGAGACTTTTCTTAAGAAATGTTGCTGGTTGATTCATCTCCACCTTTCAATCTTAACGTTGGATGGCTGCATTCTTCCATTCTTCCCTTTACACTTCTACCCTGTTACATACCTGTATATCTTCTTTCTCAAACCCCTTTTCATTTGGCCCATGTATTATCTGTTGATATTCCTCGCGGAGCCTTTTCTTCTATTTTCCCCTCAATTGCTTGATTTCCTTTGTTTATTTTCATGAGGGGGATTATGTACGGAAACAATTGATTCCTGAATCTTGCGGTCCGATTATTGACCTCTCCTCTCTTCTTCTCACTGATGTTTGCCTGGGGTTCGGGTTGATATGGTGTCCAGAGTATTGGCCACCCGAGGCCAATACTCTGGACACTTTTCATTGATTTACCGGTCCCTATTTGAGTGTCTCTCCTTTCAGTACTCCGTCCGTCGGATGGGACGTTAAGCCGTGGTCCCCTTGGCGCTTTTCTTAAAGAGCAGGCTGATTCCGACGCCGGGTTTCTCTCCACCCTTCCTCCGTTCTTCAAAAGTCCCACCTTTGCCCAGTTGCCCACCTTCTACATCCTCTACACCCACCTCTCTGGCGCGAAGGCTCTATGAAGGCATAGCTCACTGAAAATCACTGCCACGGTGATGAAATGTAGGATCTGATTCTGCACAGGTATGCACTACAGTCGCGTATTTAGTATTCCTCCTAACGCACTAAACTCCTATCATCATTTAGGTATCTTTAACCTTTCCCGGAGAGAGGTTGCTTTGGTACGTACACATCTTTCATCTACATTTCTCTCGCTTTTCTCAGTCATTATAAATGGGAATAAACGGTATGATGAGCTAAAACGGAAAATATTTTCAGTTGAAAGTTGCACAATCTTAATTGCAGTAAATTTCTTTTCTTGACAACTGCGACTTAAAGTTAAGCTATTATCTGTTGTCAATTACAAAAAGTAGTCCCACGTTGAAAACGAGGAGCGATTTTTTTCTCGTCAAAATCGAGCCAGTACCTGAAAAACAAAAGTATTCTTTTCTGCATAGGGGATTGGAATGCTGTACCCGAGAAAATGTTAGAACCCTTTCCACACAGCATTCAAATGTTGATGACGAGGTTGAAAAAAATTTGAATTGTGGTAGTTTTTTATATCCTTTTCTCTTTCTTTTTTACCTCGGCGTATGTCTATGTTTCTATTGAACTTGTTCTTTTTATTGATTGGATTTTTGTATTTTGGTTCATAACCATTTATGTTACCACCAGGCCACGTGGTTAACTTATAACTATTGTAATAATAATATAGTAATGTAATAATAAATATAAATCATTTTATTTGCTGACTTGGTAAGTAGGATATTTTTGGACGGTTCCGAATCAGCTGGTACATAATAGAATGTCTCTTTTGTCATCTCTGTTCTACTTTCCGCTCAACTAAGATTTCATCTTTTATTCCATTAAAATTTCCGAGGATGAGATAAAAATTTTAAAAAAACACGTTTTATTGGCTTCGACCATAGTTTCGACAGTTAACATGTCTTTATCAAGGTTAATTACCTACCACAAAGTCAAGCCTCAAACGTTGAACCGGATTTCACCTGAAGGTCAATAAAAATAAAACTAAGGTGTTTGGTAAGCAGTAGGAGAAAAGAAACCAGAATTGATGTTAAACTACGAAAACGATCACTAGAGAAGGTGGAAGAGTACTGTTGTACAGTTGGAAGAGTACAGAGATGTGGGAAGCCGAGTAACAGGCGACGGATGAAGCAAAGGAAAAATTGTCAGTAGAATAGCTCAGGTGAAAATGGCATTTCACCAAAATAAGATTCTTTTTACAGCAACAAATGCAAGCGTGGAAGTGAAGAAAAATTTTATTAGAACATACATCTGGCGCATTTTACTATATGGCAGCGAAGTATGGACAATAATGCAGGAGAGAAGTCAAGGCTGGAAGCATTTGAAATGGTGTGCTACCGAAGGATGAATAAGATAAAATATCGACCGAGTGAGAAACGAAGAGGTCGGGGAAGGGTGGGGAAAAAAAGAGACGTCTACTGAAAACTCTAAAAAGAAGACGTGACAACTTAATAGGCCACATCTTAAGACACGATAGCCTAATGAAGACCATCGTCGAGGAAGAGGTTAACGGGAGGAATGGAAAAGGCAGGCTTCGTATGAGGTATACGGAGCAAGTTGTGAAGGATTTAAAAGAGAAGAATTACGTCAAAATGAAGAGGTTGGCCGATAGAAGAATCTAATGGAGTGCTGCGTCAAATCACTCCTAGGATTGTTGAACAATGATGATTATGATGATAAGGTATTAATAATTAGTACCTACCTATTTTCTTTCCATACATTTTTCAAGCTTTATAGATAATAGTTATACTACCTATGAATTTCAACAAGAAGCTATGCGCTCATGAAAAACGGTAAGCGATGTTAGAATAATAGGTAGGAGAAGAATAGGGAGGAAACGAACAGGGTTTTAGGAGGGAACAGAGGGAAAGGAGATATTGCGAGTTTAAGAAGAATACGAGACAAGGAAGGAGTAGCGTTAAGTAAAACAAATGATTGCGGGGAATATCAGGCATGAATACAAAAAACTAACATTATTGGCAGAAAAGTGGTGATGATGAATTGAATTCACTATTAGGAATATTAATTAAATCAATATTCTCAAATACCGAAGATAAACACAAACATCTACTAACATCTAATGAAAACCAAACACTGTAAGAACTAATCAACATTTTAGCTTAATAACTTATAGAGGTTCGTATTGGCTTTTCCACTCCTGAACGACGTTGAAGGATGATAGAACAGGAACTTGTGATGGTTGACAGCGCATTGAAAAATCCCATTTTGGCATTTGACGTTAATGCCAATTTACAAAATAACTTATAAAGTGTTTCAAACACGGTAGATATTCTGCCAGTCCAGGCAGCTTACCCTCCCTTCAAAGATGAAGGATACGAGTGAACAAGAAACTTTTAAGCCTCGAACCCCCAGCCTACACCAGCAAGACCACCTGAGACTCGTCGCTTTTCCGGGAAACGGAAGAAGAGGAAAGGATTATGAGAATGAAAATGGTGAAAGCGAGAACAATCAATTAGGAGAGACGAAGGGAGTACAATTAAAATAATGGCACAGGAAACGTCTCCATATAACCTGTGCCATATTAATCAAATTTAACAAGGATTGAGATAGTCCTCAAAATATTATCGGGTTTCTCTGTGCGCATGCTTTTAAGGAAATAAGCATTTATAAATACTTCAATTTTTTTGTTACCTCGAATCATTTTTTGACCACAAAAGCCCTTAAACTAATGACAAAATGAACAACTGCAATGAAAAAAAATTCATCAATTTTCTAAAAGTTTGTTTATATTTGATGAACGACTACTAATCTGATTATTTCTGAAAGACGGGCGACGCCTTAAACTTAGTGCTATTATGAAAAAAAGGATTTGCGTCTGAAGCAGCTTTAAAGTCACTCATCAATCAAGAGCATCATGTTTTACTCTTTGCAGGCTTAGTTTGCCGATTAAAGACAGATCCGCTCATCCGAAACACACCGAAGTCTTAAGAATTTTAAAATCACTCTACAATCATGCAATAAAAACTCTGCATCAACCTCCGTAGCTATGAAACACCTCGCATATAATAAAATAGATGAGGACTTGTAAATTGAAAACATTTACTAAAATGATTTGATTAATGCGAAAATAATTGCACACATGGGGGAAAATAGTTTCAGCGAATTCGGAGAGAATTATCAGCTGTTCCGAAACTCATATGGAAAAATTCAAGGATATTTCAATCCTGCCGCGTGAACGGCGGTGAAATTCACATTAATTGCCATGCGAAAATATTCACCTAAAGGCCCGTGGCCTTTAGGTGAATTTTTTCGCAAGGGTGAATTTCACCAAAAGGCCCATTAATGTCAAAGGTCCGTGGTTCAATTCCCGGTCCAGGTGAATTTTTTAGCATGGCAATTAATGTGAATTTCACGCGCCGTTCACGCGGCAGGATTGAAATATCGTATCTACATATACCGTCAAGCGCGGCTTTAGCGCTGGATGGGGTTCACAATTGGTCGTGACTTCTTTGAAGCCCTTTCTCCCTTTCGTTGCCATCCTTGATGGACCGCGAGAGCTCAACATCTTGAACCTCGGTAAAATTGTCATGCGAATTAGGGATCCTGGGTTGCGTAGCGGTCACCGCAGTGGCCCGGAAAACCAAAGGTCCGTGGTTCGATTCCTGGTCCAGGAATTCGTTTTTCGCATGGCAATTAATGTGAACACAATCTTATAATGTCTCGCGGGTTCAGATGTAGATGATTATGGTATCACATATTGCCAGAACTAGTTCGGCAGAATTCGCACGAATATGCGTCGTCTCTGTTCAGACAAAGGCTGGCAAAATATATCCCGACTGGGAAACTATGGATGTACAAGGGAATGCGTACAGCTTCATCGCCCGACTCCGCCCCGTCTCATTATCTCCACTCTCAGCACCGCCCTTCCCTCCCTCTTCTCCAGCGAATCTCCTCCCGTGCATATTTCAGTTTTGAAAGTTATCTCCCAGAGGAAAGAATAGGGGTGGGTCTCGGAGAAGTTAATCTCGCATTCACAAAGGCCTCCTCAGAATGAGTGAGAGCCGCGAGCGCAGGAAGCGGTCACTTAGCTTAATGAGCTGAATATCTCAATTTCTCTCTCTCTCACATACACTCGCCTATGCACAAAAATCTTTCCGCGCCTCTAAGAGAGTATGTGGTTCATTTACACCGCAAATACAAAAGCATGAACGCATACGTTCTCCATGTGTCAATATATTTATGGGACAGACTCGGTGATTAAAATAATTTGTAACATAAAGTGATTCATCACAGTCATCCAAAGTATTCCACCAATAACTCCATGCTCGTAGGGTTCTTGTAACTTCCCTACCTGATCTAGGCACTCCAACCTTTAACCATTCCGGAATAGCATCACAAGACTAAAGTAGTCACTATAGAAGGTATTAGAGGAGGGAATGTTAGGAAAGTACGGCGGAAGGGGAAAAGAGTTACAGTTCAGGATGGCGTGAAGGTAGGCAGATGACGTGAAATTTGAAGAGACATTTGATGTAGGAAACGTGGATTGGTTGAAAATGATGATGACAGATTACATCCATGGGTAACGAATAGCAGAGATCATGAAGATGCTGGTCTTTCGGGATTCCCTCCGCGTTGGTCCATAGTTCCTGGGACGACTTTCTTGGGACGGTTCACTTCACTGACCTGAAGAAGCCGACTGCAACGCCGGCGAAACTGTCGTCCCAGGAACTATGGACCAACGCGGAAGGAATCCCGAAAGACCAGCATCTTCAAGTAAGACAACCCGCGGAAGCCTACACAAAGCAGAGATCATCCATAAACCCACCAAAACAATGCCGACATGGTAAAGTCCTCTTCTATTGCTATTCCTAGGGTCGCGGGTTCTAGTCCCTCCTGGGTCCATTTTGCACCACCTGGCAAGGGTATGAAGTGTATTTTCTTATAGGTTAAAGTAGGTACCTGACGTCATGAGACATCTGTACTGTTTCCGGGTCTATATAAAAAATAAATAAACACCGAAAGAAAAACTTATTGACTTATTACTCAATTTCTGAAATATTTCCATGTGCTTTACCTCCTTTGCCATTTTCATCTATCGTTGGAAAATAGATGAAGATGATAAAGGGTGGAAGACCGTTGGAAGATAGAATCAGGGTGAACTTCTAATTGGCTTAAATGAAAATTTCCGAAGACAGGAATATCATTGCCAATAAAAGTAGGGAAATTATACCTCCACTAGGAGATATAATAAGGAGATCCTTCATCATCATCATCATTAGTCATCAATCCTCAAGATTGGTTTGACGCAGCTCTCCACTGAGTTCTTCTATCGGCTAATCTCTTCATATTTACGCATTTCTTCTCTTTCAAATACTTCATCACTTCTTCCATATATCTCACTCGAGGTCGTCCTTTGCCATTCTTCCCATCCATTTATCCTTCAATGATTGTCTTCATCAGGCCATCGTGTCTTAAGATATGACAGATTTAGTTATCCCGTATTATTCTTAGGGTTTTCAACAGGCTTCTCTTTTCTCCCACTCTTCTTAAGACTTCTTCGTTTGTCACTCGTTCGATCCATTTTATCTGCATCATTCTTCTGTACCACCACATTCGAATGCTTCCACCCTTTTCTTCCCCTCAGCTGCCATCGTCAAAGCCTCACTGATGTAAAGAAACATGCTCCAGATGTATGTCCGGATGAATTGTATCCTAACTTCTACGCTGGAATTTCCAAATGTAAGTAGGTTCTTCTTTTGGTAGAATGCCCTCTTTGCCTGAACTATTCTACTGACTATTTCTTTATTAGGTTAAAAAGCTTCTCTAAATCCAAAAATGCAATGAACGTCGGTTTGTTCTTCTCCATTCTCTTCTCTATGAGCAGCCTAAGGGCCAGTATTGCTTCTCTTGTTCCCTTACTATTCCTGAATCCAAATTGATCTTCATCCTAGAACTCCTGCATTTCGTTTTATTCTTCTGTAGATGATACTCGTCAATATCTTCAATTCATGTATTGTCAGGCATATGGTCCTAAAATTTTCGCATTTCTCCGCTCTCTTCTTTTTGGGAATAGGAGTGATAGGAACTCCTTAGGAGACATAATATCCTTACTTTAATTGTCATTCAGATATTCCTTTCTTCGAACATTTTTATCTTTGGAAAGGCTGCCATTAAATTTATCTCATGTTAAGACATTTTATTGGCCACATAAATCGTACTTTTACCATGATCACGTCTCTTGTCCCTTGCCAAAATTAAGGTTTTAACTAACTTCGCTCAAACAGGCTTCGTAAAAGCTCAGCCATAATTTTCTCAGAAGTAGTTTATGAGTTCCACGAGTGGAGCGCACAAAGCAGCAGCCTCCATTTTATTTTTGTTCAACATTGGAAGAGTGATAACGACGAACACTGTTCGAACAATGCCCAATATTATGCCTCTTTTATACTCTACCATTTATAGAAATCCATTTCTAGACGCAAACAATCTCCACCCCTTATAGCAAAAAAAGAACACTTTCCTTTTAACGCTCTATACATTAAAAAAATGTAAATTGGAGGGCTTCTGGAGCCCTCCTGGCACTTATGTTAGACCTATTTAGATCCATTGTGCCAACCCACATTTAACCTGCCCACCAATTGTAGACAGGGGACTAGAGCACCACGGTAGAGGTATGGAGGCGGGCTACCCATCCTCTCCGGGCCCAACGTTACAAAACTTCGGTGATCTAACGGGATCCGGTGCATCAACCGGCTAGGCCCTTGCCCCCTCTATACATTAAGTTTCTTTTTATACTTTTCTCACTGTCCTTCATATCTGGTGATTCTAGGCCCACAACTCTCTCCAGAGCCGCCATATTTACCATATGACGCACTTAGCGGCCGCCGGGGGTTTCGCGATAGAGAAAATGTAACTATAGTTGTAAGTAACCTGGCGCCTACTAGCAGTATATTAATAGTGATAAATATTTGTAATCATTATGTATTGTCTTAATGTGCAAGGTAAAGTCTCTGTCAAACTGCCAGGTTACAAGACTATAAAATTGGGGGCCTCGTTCTAGATTCCGCCGGGATCCTCAAAGGTCATAAATACGTCCCTGACTCTCTCCCATGTTCGCTGCGGCTAAGCAGGGGAATGCGGAGCGCTAAAAGCTCAGTCACCCTCTACGGATTTGTAGGCAAATTTCGTCACACGCTCTTGCGATGGCTCGCAGGTCACTGTATGGATCGTCGTTGGTGCAAATCCGTCCATATTTCCTCCCTTTCCTCAATCCTCACATCAAATGCCGGGGGAGAGCTGCGAGAGCGATGGGAACCAATTTAAGCCATGTGAGGAAATGGTGGAAAGTCGCGGGATTTAATCGCCGTCCCCCTGCCCGCGTGTCAGCCATTAGGGAGATATGGATTCGTGGATCGTTTTTTGCAGGAATCGCCGTGTCCAAGGCCTGTGGCCATGACGATCAATATTTATCCAGCGTCGTTAGGGGAACGCTTAAAAGTGTGCCGGTGACATTCTCATATTGTTGTTCTAATCCTACAAAAATATTGTGATCCTTCACAAAATACCCCATTGCCCTATGCAAAAAAAACTTGAAAATGTCAACAGTAAACTAGGCCAACAGTCATATCCAATAGCCGCTAATGAAATTTTCGAGTTAATTGGGCCAACAGTTGAAATCCAACAGTGACTGTAGAAATCCAACTGTTTATTTTTGCAAAGGGTGGAATCTAATAGAAGAGTGTTTAAGCAGTGTAAAAGATGCATACGTTTAGATGCCCATCGAAATAGTTTAGCTCTAAGAAGCAGCAAAACCGTTAAACATCAGAGCCAAGAAGGCTAGGCTTCCAAAAGAATGCAAAAAAACCTACTTTATCGTCCAAAACTAATGTATACTAGCAATTAATCGTTTTCTCCACCTAGTTATAGCACGGGAAACAATCTTCTGAGAAAGTTGTAGCAGATATTTCATGAAGTCAAGCCGCCTTGAGCTAACTTAGTAACCCTTAATTTAGGAAAAGGAAAAGAGACGTGGCCACGTGAAAAGTTCAATGCGGCCAATAAATGTCTTACGATGAGGTACATTTAATGGCGGCCTTTCCAAATATAGATGGAAATGATAAAGAAGATAAGGCACGGAATATGGCGGTACCCCCGTGTATCCACTTTTCGAAGAATATATTTCTTTGAAGGGAGTTTATTTTTCGTTTACTTTCCAGACAGTATTACCATATTTTAGACTTATTTCTTTACCAACTTTATGAACTTATGCATTCCATTTAAAGGACATCCACATATTAAGTCTTAAACTCGGTCAAAACTGTGTCAAAATCGGTCCCACAGCTTCCTCAAATAATTTTCTCTCCAATAATACGGTCTTATGCTGGAAAAGCTGTCTATTACTATGTTACGCAGAAATCATCGTTGCGTATACTCCACTCGCACTTCGCTCACTCATAGCTTCCATCCCATGCAGCAGGATTCGTCAAACAATGCAATGGAACAGTGAAGTCATGCGAGGCACACTAATCGAACGTCATGTATTTTGCGTCTTATTTACAAATCAACTACCAAAAAATAACAGTGAAATAACTCCAAATTATAAAGTAAAAATTCTTTTTGATGATTCTTGGTAAATAAGAACATCAGACTGAAATATTAGTTAAAGTGACACATGGCGTATAAAAAATTGGCGTGGTAAGTGGTAGTCTTGTATAACAAAGCATCCAACAAGTGTGTATTATTCAACAAGCGCAGCGTGCATAGTCTAGTGATTTACGTTGAACAGGAAGAAAATGAAATATATATATTTGAAGCGGGTCATTGCCAAATTCGTAATTCCTTGAATAAACTGGAGAAAGAGTGATTTGTTTTAGGCCATTGTATTCGATACAGCCTTAACTTGTGAATGGATTGGTCGTGACTGAAAGCCATTTTGATTCAGATCTGAAATCCTTTTAGCAAATTGCGAGAGAGCTAGCAGATCAATGATAGCATCAGATAGTACCAAAATTAGGATATTTAAAGAACAAACTCAAAATATTTTTAATCCTCAGCGACACTTTACCAATTGTTAGACTGACTATATTTTCTTTCAAAGTAAAAACAATAACTCGCAGATAATTACAGAAAGATTTGGAACGAATGTTAAATATTTAACTATCCATCCTTGAGACAACAACTCACGATCCAACTCAACATCGGTTACTTTTTCTGCTCATCCATTGCGATTCTTTCATATTTCTCCCACAAAAGTTTATATTTAATTTATTAGCTATCGACTCCATCCTTCCTAAGTTCGGTGCATTGCCTTTCCTTTCCCAAAAGTTCCATCATTTCCGGAGAAGGTAACGTACAGGTATAGCGTTTCTTGATTTCATAAAAACGTTTGACAAGGTTCGCCAATGCATATTACTCGCGAAGTTGGCATCTTACGGGACAGTAATATAGTAGGCTGGATAGGAGACTTCTTACATGAACGCGTTCAAACGGTGGTATTAGTTAGCTGAGGCGAAGTAAAAGTTATATCGGGTGTTCCCCAGGGAAACGTGATAGGCCCAATTTTATTTCTTCTCTACGTAAATGACTTGAATACAGTCCGTCTTTTTGCCAATGATGGAGTAGTGCTTAAGGAAATTAAAAATGAAGCGGACAGTCAGTCTTTAAATTTTAAATTTAAATTATTAAGAAATGCGCGATAGTGTACTTTTGGAAAAAGAATAGTTTTCCCGGAATAACTACTGCATAAAACAAAACAAAATATCTACGTAGAATCTATTAAATACTTAGGCATGTCTGACTGAAGACATGTCATGGGGGAGTCACATCAGGGAAATAACTAGTGTAGCAAACCGTAGATTAGGATTCGTAAAAAGGGTTCTAGGCAAATGCGATGAGAGAGTACGAGAAAGAAGCTATTTTACCCTAGTCAGGCCTCATTTAGAATATGCCGCTAGTATATGTATGGGATCCGTACGAGGAAGGTATGATAAAGGAATTAGATCGTGTGCAAATAAGATCCGCTAGATTTGTTACAGGGCGTTATGATAATTGTATAAGTGTTACGAGTTAAATAGAAAAACTAGGATGGGAATTACTATCAGACCGCAGGTTAAAATTTAAGTTTCACCTTAAAAGTAGATTCGAAACAGATTTGTTCACAGATGATGTAAGATATATATTAAGAACCCCTGCGTATTATGCTGAGTTTGATCAGATTAACAAGATTAGCGAGATAGATTGTCGCACCGATAGATTTAAAACGTAATTTTTTCCCGCGTACCATAAGTTAGCACAACAGGCAGCGTAGCAAACGGTAGGTGAAATATTGTCAGAGTAGTCTGTAGTGCATGATGCATGTTATAACAACCAATAATCCCTTTCTTACTATGTAGATACTAACCATCTAGCTGCTTGTGACCCTATTATCATGTCAATAGTGCATGTTTGGTCATCTTCACCCCCTGCCACACACCCTCGTGGTGGCTCGCAGGGTATTTCCTAGACGTATATGTACACCTGGATCATGTTTATTTACGGTAGTGAGGCATGGACGCTGACAGCAACGGAGAAGAAAGGGGCGGAAGCATTCGAAATATGATGCTACCGAAGAATGATGAAGATGAAATGGATCGACTGAGTGACATTCGAATAAGTCTTAAGAAGAACGGGAGAAATAAGAAGTCTAATGAAAACTCTAAAAAGAAGACGGGACAACTTAATCGGCCATTTCTTAAGACACGATGGCCCGATGAAGACAATCGTCGAGGGAAAAGTGAACGGGAAGAACAGCAAAGGAAGACCTCGTATGAGATATATGGAATAGGTCGTGAAGGATGCGAAAGAGGGGAATGACGTTAATACGAAATGGTAGGTCGATAGAAAAATCGAGTGGAGGACTGCGTCAATCCAATCCTAGGACTGTTGATCGATGATGACGACCGGTCCCTATTCGGGTGTTTCGTGAAGATCACTTCTAGTGAAGTGTAGTGCAGTGATCAAATAAAAGGATGGGACGTTTTGCCGCAGATGCATCAGCGCTTATCGGTAAAAGTAATTTAATGCCGACGCCGGGTTTCACTCCAGCCTTCCTCCGTAGCGGATAAAAATACTATCACCGCGTATTTCGTAACCATAAATGATGAAAAAGACCATGAACGTCAGTTACTTTCCTGAATTTCTACCACTTTGCTTAACTTATTCCAGTTCTTCAGCTATTTATTCATTATGGCTTCCACTCCTGCGTGTCATCTACGTACAACTACGTAATACCCAGCGAGCCACCACGAGCGTATGTGGCAGGGGGTGAAGATCACCAAAAAAGCGCTGTGGCCATTTTTCTCCGACATTCTCGTGGAATTTTACACTTTCGCTCAGGGATGGGGAGCAATGAGGGGTCTTATGAAGGTCATTCTCCGACAACCCTCTGTTCGTACAACCTCCCTCTACAAACACAATCAACCGCACTCCAAGTGGCATAGCAGTGGTGCGGTGTCCCTTTCCAGCACAGTCACATCCCTCCTCACCGAATCACTCCCAGCGGGCCCATCTCGCGCAAGAAAAGCACTCCTTGTAACTTTAGCACCCCACAATCCCCTTCTGGAGTTCCACACCACGAGCTTTTATTACCCCTGACCTGTACGGACGCCGGCGCTTTATGGGCTGTATAGCAGCTCTTCAATATGCTCCAGGGTAATAGACGAAGGAGCAGGTGATTGAAATATGGAATCATAAGGTTTGAAGCAACGTTCACTAGATCGGGTACGATCTATCACTAGAGTTGGTTTTCAAGCAGAATTAAAACCAACTCTCTCCGTTTCTTCTCTCTCAGAGAGACTTTCACCATCTATTCCTTAACACTATTTCTCCCGTAAGCTTAGCATACCCCTCCCTTCATCTCAATAGAAACTTTTATATTTTTCCTCCATCCTTCTTTCCTCCTTGAATTCCACCTTCAATACCGGTATTCACCCCCCCTAACTGCTTGTTTCACTTAGCAACCCTTCCTCTAGATGGTTCATTCCACACAGTGATTTTCTCACCATTGCTCATTTGCTATTTCCAGTGATTATTATTGCCCTTTTCCCTTTCATATTTGTTGTCGTCCTCCGTATTTCAATGGCTATTCCACACTATTCTACGTACAGTTCAATTGCCTTCGTCAGCGATATTACTCACATGTAACTTCTATGTTCAAATATATTTCGCATAAGTCTTTGATATGCTTAGTTATTAACACTTCCATTTCTTATACCAACATTCATTTCTTCCCTTTTCTTCGTTTTTTTTTGCCTCTGCCGCACATGTATAACTTGTTCAGTTAATATTTTATGTTTTTACCTCAATACGTTTTCGGGCAACATTAATTCAATACGAAACAAATTCTCCATTTACAAGTGTTGATTCGAGGACTGAAACATCACCAAGTATACCTCCTAGGACTATAAAAACATCAAGTTTATACGGCGTAAAAATTCATTTCCGCTAATACAATCATATTATCTCGTTGGTGAAGCCAAATCTACAAAGCCATTATGGTATTGAAGGTAACAATATGCAAGCATCAAATTTTTATAGAAAGACGGTGCTCAAAAAGAGATAAAAAATGAAAGAAAAATCCAAGGACCTTGAAAAAATAACCCCCAAATTCCCCTGTATTTTCAAAATGCAACGTGCCCAATATAACCTCGTACATTTCACCCGATGGACCCTACACAAATAACTCTGGCCTGTTTTTACTAATGTTTGTGGTAGAATAAAATAATAAAAAAATACCGGAAACACCGCAATGGTGCCCACTAAAGATGCATAATCCTGCGCCGGTAAACATTGGGCTTCTCGCATCCATCATGCATAATTATAGAATGCGGCGAGATTTATGCAGCACCATATTACAATCCTATTTACACCAAAACATTTCGCGAAGTATTTTGCATTGATTATTTGCGGTAGAAATAAAGAAACCGCGATTAGATCCATAAAGTTTCGACGGTTTAAACTGAAATGAAGATACTCTTCCGAAGGAAATTCAAAGATTACATGCCATCCGTGGTAGTCAGGTCGCTGGTTGTTGAGGTACACGCCGGTCTAGTAATTCAAAAGTCGCGGGTTCGTATCCCACCTCGGGCAAAGGTGCCGAGTTCGTCATAGCTTAGGAGTAAGTTACGTTTGTCGATGCGATATAAAGTTAAACGTTGGTGGACCGTAAAACTTAATTCTGAATCTACTCAAAAAATGCACGCTTACATTACTTACTTATGGAGAATCATAACAGCATGAATAAAAAAATGTTCCCATATGCTAAATAACTTTTTTATCCAAAGAAAGGTTTTTGAGACAATATGAGGTACCTAATACTATTAACACATATTTCAACAACGGTGAACAATTTTTTACTTCACAATATTTTAGAGAAAATAGAATCTTCATGTCACGCAGCACTACAGCCGGATGATTTAAAGGTTACACATCAAAATTCCAAACCACCAATATGATGAGATTCGGATGACTTGGTCAGTTTTAAAATTACCCAACATTCCTAAAATCGTGCACAAATAGTCCGTCGAAATGTCTCTGAATGTTTCCATGTAGCCGGAAACACCTGTCTTTCACATGAAGATCTTTATTACCTCCACTTCGTGCTATCTCGTATCATTCCGCAGAGGAACCACCGCCGAACACATTCAGTGAGCATATGCCCGGAATAAAAATTTCATGTCGCGAAATAAAGCAGCAGGGCGTTCTAGTGTTAAAAAAAACCTTAGTAAAAACAAATAACCAGGTCTCGATCTAATTCCTTCCACAGTATATAAAACATTAGCTTCTGAAACAGCCCCCTATCTAGAAAAAATATTCAATAAAACACTAAAAAACCACACAGTACCCAAGGATTGGAAAGTAGCTAACATTACAGCTATTTTTAAAAGCGGTGATAGGGAAGAACCTAGTAACTACAGACCCATCTCACTCACGTCAATATCTTGTAAGGTATTTGAGCACATTGTAGCCAGTTCGATCATGGGGCATTTGGATAATCAGGGATTGCTCATTAACAGTCAACATGGATTCCGGAATCCCGTCATTTTTCCCCTCAATATTGTGCGCACGTCTGGTTGTGGCAAGCATTGCTTACCGGTACAGCGTTCATGCATGGCGCCTTCGGCGCCGCCGGAAAGTCTCAGCGGGTTCCGGAAAGGTTGATCTTGCGAGACACAATTAGCATTATTCGTACACGATATTTTAGTCTACGGCGAAAACAGTACTGAAGTTGATGCGATATTTTTATATTTTAAAAAGACATTCGATAAAGTTGCTCATGATAAATTAATCTTGAAGTTAGAGAGCTTTGGAATAAATGAAGACGTTGTATGTTGGGTAAAAGAATTCTTATGTGGGCGAGACCAGAGGGTTGTCATAGATGGTACCATGTCGGACACAATCAAAGTCACATCGGGAGTTCCACAGGGTAGCGTAGTAGGACCGCTTCTATTTTTTTATACATGAACGATTTGGGTACTGTAGTTAGTAGGAAGCTTAGACTTTTTGCAGACTATGGGGTAGTGTATAGGAGTATATCAACAGAAGAAGACAGGAAATCGCTTAGCAAGGATTTAGATGCAATTCAAGAGTAGTGCGAAAATGGCAGATAGAACTTAACCTTAAAAAGTGTGTAGCTATCAATTTTTGTAGGAGGAATAATTCGATAGAACGATGCTATAAAATTAGTAACACGAAGATCGACAGCACTGAAACCATAAGTTATATAGGTGTAACAATCACTAAAGATTTATCGTGGGGAAGACACATCCGGGAAATACGCGGCCGAGCGAAGATAAAGCTAGGATATATAAAAAGAGTACTTGAAAATTTTGATGAGAAGACAAAAGAGCGATTTCACTAGTGAGGCCCCACCTTACTCTAGTGAGGCCCCTACGCTTACTTACACTAGTGAGGCCCCACCAAGGCCCCACCTTGAGTATGCAGCCAAAGTATGGGATCCGAATGAATTAGGTTTGATCAGAGAACTAGACAATGTGCAGCGTATAGCAGCTAGGTTCGTTAAAAGGTGTTGCGATAGGCTGACTAGTGTTTCAGAATTAATACAAGAATTATGCTAGATTATTAGCTATATTATTAATACTACGTATTATGCTAGATTAGACTGGATAAATAAGATTAGAAAGATAGATTGCCCTACTGATAGATTCAAAATGGCATTTTTCCCCCGTACTATAAGAGAACACAATAGGCAGCATAGCAAAGGGATACGTAGGGGAAATATTTTAGAGTAGTCTGCAGTGCATGATCCATGTATTAACCCCTTAAATACTATAGATACTAACAATATAGTTGCTTGTTTGCATGTCAATAGTGCATGCTTGGTGATCTTCAGCCCCTGCCACACACCCTCGCGGTGGCTTGCAGGGTATCATAGATGTAGATGTAGATCATTCCAGCCAAATCCAAGCCTTCTGGATATTTTTTTCGTACCTCATATTCTGACGGTTTTTTCCTGCATCCTTCCTTTTCCATTGTCATTTCCATGTTGTCTCTCCGCTGTGGAGTACACTTCATTCACTTCACTCAGAATGCTACCAACTCTTGGCATTCAATCTTTATAACTCCTCTTAACAGTTTCTACATTCCTTTCGCAGGTCTTTCTGTCCCTCTTAATCTTTTTGACCCTAATGTTCCAGTTCGAGGTTAAGAGTCTGATTGGACGCCAGAGGAGCTGAATGAAATCGCGACCTTGTTAATAAATTCATACCTAAATATAAAGTAATTTCAGCGACTTCGCCCCAGGGTCCAGTATTTTCTATGTGAACCAATTTATGTGGTGTGGTTTAAATTATTTATTTGTACGTACTTATTATTTTCTCCAACTCAACTTATTTTCGACAGGGTCATATTTTTCCCAGGTCCAGGCTCACCCCCATCCTTCACCCAACACCGCATTAATTAAAATTGGAGGATTAGGTTGGTGTGGCGGCGAGGGTACTGACTCTCCATCAGGAGGGCCTGGATTCGATTCTCGGCTGAGGCAGAGATTTTTCATTAATGAAATGATCCCTACTTGGGTGCTGTGTGGAGAGGACTCCAGCTGCAGTACTCCGTCCGTCAGATGGGACGCCAATTTGTTGATTTCTTGGCGCCTTTCGCTAAGAGTATGCTAATTCCGAAGAGTGGAGAGAAACCCGAAGCCGGGTTTCTCTCCACTCTTCTTTCAATACCAGCAGTATTCAACTGAAGTTTTTAACAACTCAAAAACGTATTCTTGCTTTAGCCCTTAACTCTAATTCATTAAGGTCCGATGCATCGTCATCCACCTGTGCAGAAATAGGTAGGCATGATAGCAGAATTCCTACAGAGAAAACATTATTCGCCTTGACCGGGACCGGAACCCGGGACCATCTAATTTGAGACCATGAGCTTACACCACTTAAGCTACCGAGACGTCATTCTTCCCCATGGCTTTTTCTTGAAATTGTAAATCTGAAGACATGTTTTTCTGTATAATAAATCATTGTTGAAGCCACCTCGATTTCAACTACATACTATAGGCTAAACTCACTCGTTTAGAGTTGTACATATACTTACCTTTCATCTCCCCTCCTCCCTATTCTAGCAATTCCTGACCTTCGTCCTCTTTTTTACTGCTTTCTGAATGTTGCTCGGTGAGGTTTGCGCTCGGCGACCTCGGAGTCCTTGACTCTTCCTCCTGGGCCCTACTCTCTCCCCACTGGGTCCCGTTGTTCAGAAATATACTAGGAAAATAAAATTGGACTCTGAGAGAATCATGCTAAAAACACGTCCTCATCATCATTAGTCAGCAATCCTGAGATCGGTTTGACGCAGCTCTCCACTGGATTCTCCTACAAATTATTCTCTTCATATTAACGTATTTCTTCTCTTTCCCATCCTTCATCACTTGTTCTATGCATCTCATACGAGGCCTTCCTTTGCCATTCTTCCCATCCATTTGTCCTTCAATGATTGTCTTCATCAGGCCATCGTGTCTTAAAATATGGCCGATTAAGTTATCCCGTAGTCTTCTTAGAGTTTGCAGCAGGCTTCTCTTTTCTCCCACTCTTGTTTGTCACTCGGTCGATCCATTTTATCTTCATCATTCTTCTGTAGCACCACATTTCGAATGCTTCCACCCTTGGCTTCTCCGCTGCTGTCATCGTCTATACCTCACGGACATAAGGAAACATTGATTGGTTGGGACTTACTCAACGGAGGTGACCGACAGCTGAGTCAGTCATATGCGCCATTTTTAGGATAGGTGGGTAATTTTGGGTTATGGTAGGAACATTTAAGGTAATGGAGGAAAGGTGGGGAAAAACCGGGAGTCGGCCTTAGCCTACTCTTAACGACAGGCTCCAAGGGGACCACGGCTTAACGTCCCATCCGAGGGATGGAGTACTGAACCTGAAATGCCCTCCACTAGGCACTCAGTAAGGCCACTGAAAAATCGACAGGAATTGAACCCGAGCCCTTGGGATGGGAGGCCAATACTCTAGCCAACACACCAACCCGATCCCCATATAGAAACATGCTCCAGATATATTTTCTGATGAATTAAAAAAAATTAAATTCCGTCACAGTTGCATTTGTTTATCCAAGTATACGTAAGTATGTAAACACAAGAATTTAATTTATTATCCAAATCCTACCGTGCCAGAGTAAAATTGTGAAATTTCTCCATCGAGGAAAAGGAGAAAAGTTTTTTTATCCACAAAAAGTATTGAACTTTACAAATAAATTGCAAAAAAAGCCATTAATTTAACGGAGTCCATTGAAACCACGCCCTAATTGACACCGCTAGAAAAGAAGGCCAATTTGAAAAGCTTGCTCAATTATTTTCTTTTCCTATCGGCATTAAACACTAGTGATTACGTACAAAATCCTCGGAGAAAAGTATTTTTTTGACGCTAAGTATTAACCTTCCCAAACGCATATCTTAATATCCTTGTCTCTTGTATGTTAATAATTTAAAAATACCGCCACATTTTCGCATATACATATTACGTAATTCAGATGTCAACTATTAATATCACGCTGAAAATTCGGTACCCGGAATTAGTAACGGAAATGGTTAGTAATTTCAACGGAATTAGTCAGCAACGGAAAACTTTTAGCCCTCTCCTGCCAAAGATCTTTGACAAAGATGATGGCCTCGAACGGAGGGAAACTATTATCCAAATCATAAATACACGTATAATAGTTATACGAAACAAATTTATTGTTTTAAAAAAGTAATATCGCACATGGTGGCCTGAAAGAACTGAACATAAAAATGATCTTGGCCAATGTTGCATTAAGCCACTGAAAACTTTCGCAACACGGTGAATTTACGACTACAGAGTACTATGCATTGTGAATTAAGTGTAGTTCTTCACTACCACTATTACCACTATAATTACGTTACTCAGGAACGTGAGACAATAAAATACAAGATCCTACAAGCACCAGGTAGGTCTGGCAGGACCAAATTAATTGAATTCCTGAGAACAGACTTTCATTGTCGCGTTCCGTGTCGTACTCCGCGGATGAAGCTAATTTAGGGGCATGTGCTATTAAATGGAATCCTTGTCCTTGACGATCGTGAAGAGAGTACTTCAAGGTCAGCACTCAGACCCGACGGGGGAACGAAGACAAATCGGCCAATGAACTACAAACCAGGCTGCAGTGCATGAAACCAGCGGTAAATAGACGGTGAGAGAATAATCCGAGTTTCATGATGGAACATTTGCAAATCGCAGCTTCACGATCTTTCAACTAACACAAATAGGAGGTTGTAGGAAACCGGCTAGGTCTGGATCCGCAAAAAAAAAGCTTTCCTCTCGAAACTCATCGTAGACTTCGGAAATTCTTGAGACGCACAAACAAATGAATCGTTCCGGCGACACCAAATTCGTCCAATGGAAGTAGCCGGGGATGAAATTACGCGCCAGACGGTCGGCAAGGCCACGGGCGAGAATGGATGACGGGAAGGGGAGAGGGAGGGAGGGAAGGGGAAAGATGCTGCCCCAACCCCACGTCCTGCATGCTTCGCTGCGGATTGGTAAACAAATTCATTAAAGAACCTGTTCGGCTATCAAATTCTGTATCTGCGAGAAATCATCAACACCATAACCATCAACAACATCGGAACACGCAGAAAACGACGAAGAAAAGAAACAAAAACGAAGAAAAGCATTCCTAACCATAGAGACGTCTTTAACTTCCATGTTTTTCAGTTTTTCTAGTTCATTGTTTCAACTCCTTCGGTCGTAACTTTGTGGCAGTGCACGATATCAATGAAACAAACTGTACTTTTCCACTCAGATTTTTAATACAACCCAACCAAATTTACTCTTTCAAAGTTCCTCAAACTCTCTTACCTTACGATTAGTCTCCTTCCCTAATCTCTTTCATATTTAAGACTGGTTTCAGAGTGAGTTTCTTCAGTAACCCTTGATAAAGACGCTAAATCGTTGAAATCTGTTGGTTTTTATAAAAAGCAGTATCGAAACTAACAACTAGTACGTTATAAAATGGATGTGATTTCTATTTCATGCCAAACGTAGTGCCACATCCCATTCTAGCCTTGATATCTTAAAACAGCTAAGTCTCCCTTGTTTACTTCATCAAAATTAGGACTTCTATCTTCCTATAGTGTATTGTACCCCACGACGTTGTGGAAGACAGATCACAAGTCTGGAGAAAACAAAAACTTGAATTGGTTCTCACCATTCAAAATTATAATGACATAATATTACGTTAAATAACTAATTCATTCCGACCAATACGACTTTTAACAGCTTCATTAAGATCATACGAACTTGGATTTTAAAGGCCTTCCAGTAGTTTTCGCAAATCGCCGACCTTTTCATGGTTTTCCGTGATGCAACCCGATTTCAGCTTTTTTATTTGCATTGCCATCTTGTTCACGATTTCTCATATTGGCACATTAACAAACTTCTATATAAGTATACCGCGATCCTTCAAAAGGGTTCCACCATCAGAGGAGGGATTCTGAAGTGGTGACCGTGGTCATTACGGGGCAACACTCACACCGAAGGCATTTTTATCAAAGAAAATACACCAGCATGACATTTCCACCGAAATCGATTATTTTCCATTACTAAGGACACTAATAGTGGCGTAACTTGCTCTGCTTTACAATATTACCATTTCATTGAAAAGAAAAATATTATCGAAGCAAAGGTTGCCACTTAAAAAGAAACCTTTTCGGATATTTTACCCTTCTAGGTCACAAAACACTACGTTAAACACTACATTTGCATATAAATTAAGAAGAAACGCGAAGACCACCGTTAATTCCCATCAATACAATATGAATTAAGATAAATTTATGGGACAATACAATTTTAGAGATTGTTTCCAAATAAGTATTCTAGAGTATAGTACACTTATGTGTTTAAATTGCGTAATTACAGTACAAAAACAAGACAACTCGGCAATTAAATGATGAAAGAAAGCGGTGAATTACGAATTAAGTGATAGCAATGGCACGAATTCCACTTCTCAATGCAATAAGAAAGGTACATTTTATTTTTTTAATGCCACAAAAAGTTTATTACAAAACAAATGTGATGCGTATTTCTCCCAAATATGTTATTCCTTTGCGCATTATTAAATTATTGCGCGTCCGAGAGTAATTATGGAGTAATTATACAATCGCATTGACCCCAATCAGAATTCAAATAGAAACAAAAATATTGGAATATTCATAGATGGATAAGTACAGGGGAATACATAAAAAAAACACATAAATAACTATCACAAATGTGATAATTTGCTAGGTTAGCAGAGGTATCGCAACAGAGCAATGAGGTTGGAAGAAGAGTTCTCGGGTTTCCAGCCGGGTCCAAGTGTTTTTAGGCACCAACGTTTCGAAGGCCAAGTCCGCCATCGTCTTCAGGGTGAATGCCCTTCATTCACCCTGAAGACGATGGCGGACATAGCCTTCGAAACGTTGGTGCCTAAAAACACTTGAACCCGGTTGGAAACCCGAGAACTCTTCTTCCAGTCTATTCGCCGGGAAAAACTTAAGATCCTTCAGAGCAATGAGGTGTTGGCAACTCATCCAAAAGATGACAGACGACAAGAGATTAAGAGATTTTATACCGTCGGCATCATTTGAAAATTATCAAGCTTCAGCTCAAACTAAGGTATGGCAGGAACTGTTATGATACGTTACTGCAGAACCTGCTAAATCCGATAAAACAGTAGAGCGAAAAACAAGTTAGCACAAAACTACTATGCCAGCATTAAAGAGGAAAAAGTGATAATACGGGCGATAATAGCATACCAATATAGCATACCAAAAATAGACGCTCATCAATAAGAGAGATGTGATGACGTGGACTTTGATAACAGAAGTTATGACCACTACAGAATATGACTGCAGCAATATCGCAGTTGTTATTACAAAATGTTGGTATTATAGATGGAGAACAAAAATAATGCGGTAGTATATTTCGGTTCTGGGTATCGAAACGAATGGAGAGTATCAGATGATAGGATGGGAGTCAAACGAAGTAGGAAAGGGAAAGAGGAGGAGATGAGGAAGATTTCAGATAGAATAAGGAAGTGGGTAGAGAAAGTGAACGGAGCAGATGAAGGGTAAATGGTAACAGAATCAGTTCTCAAGGCACTCCAACAGCTATGATTATGTCAACCTAATCTATCCTTAGCATGCAATTTATAGAGCAAACACAGCTACCATGACCGATTCGGATTTAAATCAGCAACCTCAGGGCAGATAGGCCGGCGCGTTACCGACTTGGCTACCGCGGCCGGCAGGGAAAATGGTATTTTGAAGGGCGTGATAGAGAAAACATATTAAATAAGCATGGAAGATGGTTCGGAAGATTGGACGGAAAGAGAGAGGAACTACAGAGAGGAAAAGAAATGTATCGTGTGAAGCACACGGGAACTAGACTGCATATGAGCACGTAGACTGTATTTGGATGTAACGAACACAATGATCATGAGTTTTGGCTAAGTTTTCGTACCTTATCTCTTTGCCAAAGTGGAATATTTTATTCCATTTTCTGAGCCAAAATTCTTAAGGTTCAGCATTAAAAAACAAACAAAAACTATGAAACAAAAAAACGTTCAGTCAACTAATACAAACATCATGACAGAGGATATTGCACAATAGAAAACTACCTAACCTCGATTAATAACTGAGATCTGAGAGAGTCATTTGTTAAGGGCATTGATTACCTCAAATGAATTAACGGACCAACTAAATAGCCCAACTATCGGAAGAAACATGAATGCCGGCCGAATGTCGTGGAAATGAAACATGGCTCATGTATTTGACGTAACGATAGCAGAGATAGGGCGAGAACCGCGAGTGTCATGATAGTAGGAAATAGTTTGTTCTCTCGATATGGGATTACATCGAAAGCTTGTGGATCATTGTACAGGATTCAATTGGAAGTTCAGGCTTGTATCTATGTCTGCGCAAGGAATAGGGGAAAGCATGTTAGCACGAAAGACAGATAATGTTTTTGACAAGGGCAGTTAGTTGGGGGAGGAAGACGGAGGGACCAGAAACTCTAATCGCCGCTTGAGTTGGAATTAACAAGCTCTTGCCTCCATTGAACGTCCCTTTCCTCCGAATTCCCAAAGCCTACCTCCAAGCAGTTTCTCCCTTCATATGGTTCTGCCATTTATTCTATCCTACTTTCAGGTTTACTTTAGCCTTCGTCTTAGCATCTTATACCTCAATTAAACTTTGCTGTCGGGCGTACAAAGGTGTTTTTATCGGAACCATTGTTGTTGATTGCATAATAAATGTGTCTATACTTGGAAATAACAGATCCAGTGAATGTCTTTTGTGTGCCTTGGATGGCCAGTCGGATGAACGATGCAAAAAAATACCGCTCTAGAATTAGTTGGTGGTGAACGGTAAGAATCGAAAAATATTTACGCTCCGGGACATCAATTATATCGCGGAATAACACAAAAATATTATGTAGGAATAACACAAAACCACGCGTTCTCTTCTAGTGATAAAACCCTAAGAAAACTTTTGCATCATATATCCTAGCTATCTACAGAAAAATCATTCCCTAAATTCATTTTCCAACATTGTTAAATCCAAGATCCATTTAGCAAATCTTTTTTTAAACGATCGTCAGCTTGTCCTATTACTGCCGATCACGGTCGATTTTTACACGAAAACAACGTTAGAGGGAATACATTGAAAATATCTTTCTTCCCACGAGAAATAAGATTATAATAGGCAAAGAAGTAATCGGAGAGATAGGTGAGAAGTTAGCAGTGTGGTCTGTAGCGCATCTGGAAAATGCTCTAGACTCTAAATAGCTCAAGGAAACACTTTTTCATGACTAATGAAAATTATAATGTACGGCACTCTAACAAATGCCAAAAACATTTATAAAGATTGTGTTCCTTCGCACATATTAATCATTTACTTTCACGTACTTGGTGCGTGCTATATTAACAAGTTTCTCTAATTGAGTAGAAATTATACATTAATGCAAGAACAAAAAGCAAGACTGGAGACCCCGTATCGCAGTCTAGGGGTGCCTTGTAGCTAGATACGAATGTAGACAAACCCTCTTGGAGGAGTGCCGATGTCCTTAGACAGGTGCTTGACCAATGGAAAGGTACGTTTCAAAGAGCTCTCAGAGTCAACACATTGGCTTGCAAATCTAGTTACAGAGCCCAGGACCATTAATAGAAAGAAATAGGAGAGTGGACAAATGCAGCTGAATTGAGCCCCAGTCTTAAAACCTCCTGCGCGCGAAAAACAGATTTCGGGGTTTCGGAATAGACAGACGTCTAGCTTTCATAACTATGAAAGAGACAAACTTCCCTCCCACAGGGCAGAGGGCAGAAATCAGTTTACGAAAGGTCGAATAAACAAAATCGGATAACCTGTTTTTATGCCGTCCCAGCGAGACATATCAAGGCAGCCACACTACACCTGGGCGACCTCGAGAAAAATAAGCCGGGAAAAAACAAATTAACTGTAGTGTACGCAAAATCCATATTTTGCAACGCAAAAACTATGGGAACAATATTTCTCCGTAGCTTATATGTCTAAAACTGAAAATTAAACGGCAATGCCCAAAACGATATATTAGGCAAATTACTGAAAAGCTTCAGATGTACCCTCTTAACGGTTTAGGAAAGTTGAATAGGTATCGATTCATGGTACACCTACACCTACGCAATGCTCTGCGAGCCAACGCAAGGATGTGTGGCAGGGGGTGTACATTAACAAACATGCACTGCTGACATGCAACTAAGAGCTACAATGATATTACTACATACAAACACGCACGGTAAAAGACTCACGTGCAACTAGATGGTTAGTGTCTACCGTGTCTACATTGTAACGAAGTGATTACAGGTTAGAAAGATTTTATTTAAATATATTTATCTCCTTTTCCCTAGCACGCATAGGTTAGTACTTAGTAGGTAATTAATAAAAGAACGTTTCGAGTAATAGCGGTATATTTACGCATTATCCTTCTCTGGGGCTCCAGGACCCACGACGCCCGCTTGGTTTTCCGGCACGCTACCACCCGGCCAAACGCTACATTGTTGAGAATGTCGTCAGATGGTTAATTATTATGACTCATTGTCAGTTCATGCATGGACTTGCACCGGTTCATGAATGCGAAGTATAGTTTTAAAAGTGGAGTATAAGTATATTTCATTACATGACTATAAGTAAAGGCTATCGAAGGGACTGTAGCGATAATTTACGATTGAATTTACTTTCCTAAATTGTCGAACACGTGAATCCATCGTTAATTAAGCTGGAGTGAGACCACCCCTACAGAAAATCTTTTAAGATTAATAATTAATTTCTGTTCACCAGATGGTTTTGATTACTGGTGAGCACCGATTAACTACTTGTGAATGATGATTAATTACTAACACTCAGAGAGTACTTACTGCAAGCGATCTTGGGGGTAGATTGTGGAATATAAATATATCAAATACTATCACATATCGTTGATCCACCTGAATTTACGAAACATTTAACATTTAACGTTTCTACATTTAACGAAAAAGGTACTTGAAACTACTTCATGTAACTGCACGTGCACTTCATCGGCGAAATATTTTCATCAATCATACGCGCAGAGTATAACCTGTGACATAATGCTGTAGATTTACCTTTTATTATCGGCCCACAATCATAAGAATCACGTAAACGAGTTTACGTGTGCGTAGTACAATCCGTTTACGAGATGCTTACATAAGCATGAAGCATTTATGTTTATGTTCGTTTTCATAAAATGCTTACCTAGAATTTGCGTAAGCACGAAATGCTAGAGGTAGATTCTGTTTACGCATGCACACGCACCTTAAGTTTACGAGCATATTACGTACTAAACATGATACCGTGTGCTGGCTGGGTATCTTTCCGGAGACTTATCAAATATATTGCACGTAAATGTAATTAAAAACTGCCATTAATATTTTCAAAGCCATGTTATAGTTACCTTATTTCAACTGTAATTGATGAGCGCCTAGCAGATTTTATGTAGGGCATTTAGCCCTTCCGCAAAACCCAAAGCGGTTTCTTGATTAAGATGAAATATTTGAGTAATGTAATCTTTGAGAAGCTCATACGAACTTTGTCGGTCTTTTAAAAATCTCTCTCTCCTGTACAGTCGCCTTTCCTCTTCAAAAAGTACAGTAAATGCCTTAAAGGTTGCCGCATTTGTGAATCAAAACCAGCGAAAATGATAAATACTTCCTTCGTCGAGCTGTAAACGAATGCTCATTGTAGCTCGTTGTGTGAAAGAAAACAATCGATGAAAAACATTCGTTAGCAACGAATGTGTTCGAGACTCGCGCTTGTGGATAACTGAATAACGTTATCATAGCGACAAATTTCATTCGTTACAGCGTAACGAAAGATTGAAGACTTGGGCCACATGTCTCAACACATGTCAAAACAAACGGAGTTATGAACTCGAATATTCTCCACAAAGCATTAAAGTTGCTGGTTTACCAATGAAAAAACTTCTAAGAATATCTTCCAATTCCGGGATTCGAACCCGGGACCTTTGGGTGAGAGGCGTAGTACTCAAATCACTGGCAGTACCTACTCAAACCACTACAATAACCCGATCCTCTATGCATCAGAGTGACGCGCAACTACACGGTTGGTCATTGCAAATGATAAAAATAACTTTGTTTTTCCACATAGGTTTATTAAAATAAAATAAGGCGACCTAGGTCTTAGAAAATTCCATGAAGTCACGCCCGAGAAAATGGAATAAACGGTTGGTATATGCATATTAATGATATTATTACAAATTTTCCTGCATGGATAGAGAGGCATTTCTATGAATGCATCATTTTCCCCGTACTATAAGAGAACAGAATAGGCAGCATAGCAAAGGGATAGGTAGGGGAAATATTTAAGAGTAGTCTGTAGTGCATGATGCATGTATTAATCCCTTAAATACTATAGATACTAACAATCTATTTGCATGAGACCATATAGTAGCTTGTTTGTATGTCGGTAGTGCATGCATGGTGATCTTCACCACCTGCCACGCACCCTCGCGGTGGCTTGCAGGGTATCGAGTAGATGTAGATCATTTAAATATAAAATACTACTCTTTTTCAATGCATGTATTCATATAATATATGAATACATGCATAAAATGCATGCATGTAAATGGGATATATTATATTCTATTTACTCTCCGCTATGATCATTACCAGTAACCTATAGCTATTCCACGAATTATTTTTCTTCGCTCTGGTTTACCCCAAAGATATGCCCTTACAGTAGCCTCCACCAACACATCGTGTGTCTTCTGTTGGTGTGGTCTCGTGGACTGATCAATTAAATTACGGTCTTTTAATACAGCGCCAATTTCATGTGATACATGAAGACTTAAGTATTATATATCTCCGGTATTTATCATGCCTTCTGAAGGCACAAATGCCAACATTAATGATAAGTATGGCGAGGCAGTGCTTCAAACCCTTCAAATCGACAACGCAACCTTGAAGGAAGAAAGAAAAGTGAAGTATCAACAAAATAACAAACCCAGTTAAGGAATTACAAAGCAGATCAGATCACGAAAGATGCAAAGGAGAAGTGATATAGTGATTTCTCCACTTGCCACGGAATGCATGCTTCCGAGCTAAGGCTCGTGGGCAGGTTATAAAGGATATCGTCTCCCTTTCTTGCTTTGCTTTCTCCGTTTTAACTCCTATCCCTATGCACCATTCCTTTCTACAGAACAACATTTTTCCAAACGTTAAACCATCAGTCATTCAGCATTAATATTCAGATGACAGAAAAAGCTCTCTACAATTCAACTGCGTAAAATATATAGTAGGATGAGTACGTGCATAAACCACGTGGTGTCATTGTCATAATAACAATCGCGTATCTCTTCATTTGAAATGCCATATGATATATATCTATATCTACGACATACCCTGCAAGCCACCTCGAGGGTGTGTGGCAGGGGGTTCATCCACACCAGGAACAATGATACAACAAACAAAAATGAACACTACAAAGCAAACACTAAACCTTTAAAAGTAATTGGGGAAAAAAGAAGAAAAACTACCAAATCCCTATCATGTAGGACACACCCATGAATACCATGCATGCCTTGAAACCCGACACCAATTTCATAGATACTCATGCATGCAAAAAAAGGCATTGCATGCAAGTCACACGTTGATTTGAACATGCGGGTAATAAAAAAAAAACTATCGACCTACTCTGAATATTACCTCTATAATTATTACCGATTTACGCGATGTTTAACGTTCTGATCTCGAATCGTACGCGGAAAAAATGACAATTTAAACCTGTCCGTCCTGCACTCTATCTCCTTAATTTTATTAGAATTATCGAGCCTACCATAATAAGTCGGAGCGAGCAATATATGATTAACGTCATTAATGAAATGTCCCTCCTTAAATTTTCCCAGAAGATTAAGTCTATAAATCAGCCTGCGTTGTGACGGTGATTCCCATCCTAATTCGGCTAACATACCAGACACACTGCTTTCCCTATCGTAACACTCTTTTACATATCTCGCCGCTCTTCTTTGTACTCGATCTAATTCGTAAATTAAGCCTGCTTCATAAGGGTCCCATATGCTCGCAGCATATTCTAAGTGTGGTCTAACAATTGAAAAATAGCAACGTTCCTTTTATCTATCTTTTATATATCTGACGCAGAGAGAGCTTGTACCAGAAAACTAAGACGAATAACATCACTTCACTAGTTTACTTTAAATTAGATACTAACTATGCATTTGCGTGCGAGCCGTTATTACATTACGGTTTCCAAGGATTTCGCGTAAAAAAAAACTCTTCCCGACCCGAACGTCCTTGCCGTGAGAAAGTAAAGGACTCTCCACAACCTTGACAGTGAACCCGAGGAGGGAGAGAGTGGGAGGGTGAAGGGGTGTAGACGAGAGGGGGGTGAGACGAGAGGGGGAGGCGGGAAAGCGAAGGGCAGAGGGAGAAGGACGAGGCTTAAAGGCGAGCCAGGGACTGGAGAGAAGACTTCCGCCGTCTTCAAGGGGAAGTGAGGAGCGAGAAGGCCGACGAACGCTAGACTCGCGGATAATGTCATACCCAATAATAGTTCTCATTTCTTTAATTCCGCCACAGGAAGCTCGAAAGGAAGTATGTATATACTTGTGTTCAATCATTTGAAAAGAATATTTTAGCAAAATACAGG
Organism: Platycnemis pennipes; assembly: GCA_933228895.1. Classification (NCBI taxonomy): domain Eukaryota; kingdom Metazoa; phylum Arthropoda; class Insecta; order Odonata; family Platycnemididae; genus Platycnemis; species Platycnemis pennipes. The sequence continues at coordinate 115,540,916 of OW121854.1, read as the reverse complement.
GAATAATCATTTCCTTGACGATGTAGTACCAATGATATCCAAAGTACTCAACCTGGGAACGAAGTTATAGTTTGACAATCGTCTCGTTGAATTTTATTTCCAAAAATACCTTTGCACCGCAAGCACTTCCTCCAACTACCTCCTCGTTCAGTATACGTACTGACTCGCTTATTCTCAACTGAAGTTATGTACTCCTTTCATCTCTCTTCTCCTATTATATATTGCTATTCTTCTCGTAATAACTCGATTTCTGAACTAAGACAGTATGGAGATAGCGTAACATTAACATAAAAATCCGCATTTCTTACTTCTGAATGGATATCGAAGGTATCAACACAAAATCCTCGAGCTATTCCCCACTCCCCCACGAATAAGTTCATAAAAATCTACTTCCTTATTATTCTCTGAATCCATAGTTATGCTTGTTCGAGTCAACTTCCTACTGTCTTTCCCGCCGTCATTTCGCTCAACAGTCTCTCCACCGAGCAATATACTATGTAATACTGCACCCACGTCATCCTTGTCTACGCCACATTCTTTGTCGTTGCCGCATCGCACGTGTCTTGTATCTGAATTCACAACAGCAAAACTGTGTACCATTCAGAAATCGCTTCTCTTAAATGTATTTTGGTTTCAGAATAAATTTTCTTGCCTACACCAAGTAAATGATAAGGTATGGTTTCGGAGCTAGTCTTCAAGGAAAGGCGGTAACGGTAGACCGGGGGCTTTGATTTATGAATGAAGGTAAGGAAACTATAGGCTAGGGTATGAAATTTTAAGACTTGGAAAGGTACTCGCAGTGATTAAACTAAGATTAATAAGGTATCTGCAAGGGAAAATTTAATGTAGAAAATATAGAGAAAAGACCTGCTGCGAGCTTATGAGGATCATGGAAATAAGCAATATATTTCAGCTACAATTAGAGAATGGTAGTGTTGAATGTTCCGGTGAAGATTAGAGGTTACCGCTGCTTTAGGAAGAAAATAGTACGGGGCACAATAATTTGACAGCACTAAAATAAAATAAACTACTATTTCATTCACCTGATACGATGTTACGAACGGCGAAAAAAAAACCATTTACACAGTTAAAACACGAATAAAAAGCCCACAAATTAACGGAGGGCAGTGTACTGACTAACCACGAGTGAGGGAGAAAAAGAAATAGTCGAACTCTTCGACGATTGTGTGTGTGCGTGTGTATGCCGTTTGGGAAGAGTTTGACAGGTTCAACATTCATCGACACGATCTAAAAACAATCCAGAAAGAGCCGAAATAGTGAAAGAGCTTTCACTCCTATTATGAAGGGTTAGTAGATGCTTTTCTGCAAACTATTTCGCACAATAATGGCATAGCATACGAAGAATGTTGGATTTACGCTATGTGCGAATGTGTCATTTACAGCCACTTACGTTTCTCCGTATGCTTGATTTTGTACGTATGCTTGATTTTGTACGTATGATTGAGAGCTCCCTTACTTTGTATGTACTCCTTCCTTCCTCCTCTCCCCCCTTTTTTATTCCTTTGCCCCCTTATGGTTACGGCTTTGTGGATCTTCATTTGTCATCGGATTTACGCTAGGTTAAAGATTCCGTTTTTGTCCCCTGAGGGCGCTAAGAGAGGAAAAAAATCTAACAATCAGAGTCCTATACAGGGAGTGCGTAAATTTTAATTTTAATATAGTATCCCTGGTCCTAGATGTCATTCGACGAACAATTGAAGGGCGAGGACCGTGAAGTTCAACTCACTGCCGCAATTGCGGCAGTCTGCAGCGAAAGTTGAGGGAAAGGGCAACTCCCATAGCGACGAAGCGAACGATGGTGATCTCGCTTCTCTCCCCGACTGCGCTAAAGGCGGCAAGGCGGAATCGGAGGCATGAAAGGGCGGCGTGTTTAGACATCGACGGAGCGCGGAAGATATTAATATAACCGTAAACAAGGGAGCGTCAACCGGGTGAGAACTTAAAAAATCGAGTTGCTAAAACACTCAGGAAAATCTTTATAATTCCGTTCTGGCACCATTTAAGGTCTGATATATTGTACAATAGCTTTGTCAAATACATGTTTTAGGGTAAAGTAGAACGAAAGACCCCTGAGGAAGACCAAGAGATAAGTGCAAGGGCCAAAGAAAAGAAAAAAGAAATGCCGAGATGCGACTGAATGAAGAAATATTAGGGAAGGTTTGAAGGCAGCAACTAACCAATCTTAGGATCTAAACACGATGATTAAGTAATTTAAAATTGGAGTATGATGAAAATTTGTCATTTCTGATTGATTTCACAGAAAATCAGATAAAACAATATTACTTAAATGAGGCTATATGTGTAGATATTTCATCGTCGGCCAGAGGTAAAGGGTATTAAGACTACCAAAAACCTAGCAAGAAAAATCACATCAAAGGTATATGCAGTGAAGCCAGAGAGAGCTAGGATTTATAAAATGAGAACGAGGGAATCGCAATGAGAAGAGCCGTGTTACATTCACTAGTTTGGCCCCACCTATAATAAGCAGTTAGTGCAACTGACTGTTTGAGACTTAGCTTCGTGGAATTTACAAATATCCATAGTAAAATTCACTTAGTACATTTCCACGAGTTTATTGATGGTACGAAGTAAATTTTAGTATTGTGAAGCAGTTAGTGAAAGGAAACTTGAATAAGTTGGAATGAGTTCGGAATTGGATAGCGTACGCCACATAGCAGCTAGATTTATGCCTTAAAAGGAGTTAAATATGAAGAGATTAAAGAGGAAATCCTCAGGCTTCACTTGGTTCATCAAGATTACCATGATAATGATTGTCAAACAATCGAAACCTAGGTCGGTGAAAAATAAATTTGTGGAATCTTACCAAGCAATCATTTTATTTAGGTACTATGAAGAGATTAGCTGATAGAAAACTTCAGTGGAGCGCTAAGTCAAACCATTCTCATGACTACCGACTAATGACGATGATGATAGGGTTAGCAGTGTGCCCAACTCGTTAAAGTAATTAGGTTAGGGATCATTAACCTACTGTAAGTTAAAGCACAAAATAAATCTTTTACTAGCATTTAGGATGGAAACCTCCTCTGAAAATGATAAATACTTAATAAAAAACCATAGCGTGATTTGGTGGGTTAGTTCATACAGTTAGTTAATATCATTGAGATATAATGGGAGAGATATAATTGGAGGTGGAAGAGTTCTGTTACCTGGGAAGTAGAGTAACCAGCGATGGACGAAGCAAGAAAGAAATAGTTAGTAGAATAGCCCAGGCAAATAGGGCATTCTATCAAAAGAAGGATCTACTTACAGCAGGAAATACAAGCGTAGAAGTAAGGAAACAGTACATCAGAACATACATCTGGAGCATGTTTCTTTACGGCAGTGAAACATGGACAATAACAGCAGCAGGGAAGTCCAGGCTGGAAGCATTTGAAATGTGGTGCTACCGAAGAATGATGAAGATAAATTGGATCGATCGAGTAACAAACGAAGAATTCTTAAGAAGAGTGGGGAAGAAGAGATGTCTACTGAAAACATTAAAAAGAAGACGGGACAAATTAACAGGCCACATCTTAAGACACGATGGCCTGATGAAGACAATCGTCGAGGGAAAAGTGAACGGGAAGAATGGAAAATCGTATGAGGTATATGGAGCAAGTTGCGAAGGACGTAAAAGAGAGGAGCTACGTCAATATGAAGAGGTTGGCCGATAGAAGAATCGAGTGGAGGGCTGCGGCAAACCAATCCTAGGATTGTTGACCGATGATGATGATAATTGGACAGCTAGATCGTAAGACAAAGAGGTTTAAATTAACACTTTTCCCGCGCAAAATAAGGGACATTAATAAATAAGATCTATGTTACTGATTGTGAGGAGATAAGAAAGGTTATCCAGATCTTAGTCTTCATTGCATAGCTATTAGTTCGAAGGTAACTCATGATTCCCCCCCTGCCACACACCATAGAGGTGACTTGCAGGGTACTACGTAGATGTAGATGTCAAGAAAAGTCACCTTCCTAAGGATTCAGGGTAGGAGACATATTGATCCGGACGCGGTCAAATGAAGTGAAAGCGCATCACGTGGACTGAGCCAAAGGCACGCGACGTGATTTATCCCCGTAGATGAGATAAGAGTACAGACGGCAGAAAAACAAAAGAAATTAAACCGCCATTCTTCGAGAAATCGAAATAATAGAAGCTCCTTCTCCAGTCAAGACTGAGTTCACACATTACTTTAGCAAACTAGCGATTTCAAGCATAAATAGAACATTTGATCACGAATATGAAGATGAATAGATGAGACAAATAAGAGGAACCTTCGTCGTATGAAAGATATTCCCTCGATCAGTATTATGTAATCGCAACACAAGGTAACTGTCTATACAGTGAATACCATATACAGCAATTTTAATCATATATAAAGAAACTCAACATAAAACGCCAATCATCTCATAATATTATTACGATCCATTATCATTTTAGAAAGTAAACAACAACAAGTGAGTTGATGCTAGGCTTTAAGATTGTAATCATATTGTTTCGCCACGCAGAAAAACTAAGCAATTCAATGTCATCACGTGTAATTTTGTGGAAACGTTTCACAGCGAAATAATAACTAGGCATATAAAAAAGGCGAAATAATGAAAAACTAGGCATAATGGTAAACAGCGCGAAGACAGGTCCTCTATCAAGGTTATTTCGACAGCATCTCATTGTCAGTATACCCCTACCCTCCAACATCCTATTATAGGAAAATGAAAGTCCCGTAGTATATACCTTCATATCTATACCTAAAAAAGGAAGAAATATTCCACGGACAGGGTGCGATCTGGGTTTCCCACGTCATCAGAAAATTCAATCCCCAGATCGCATTGGAGGCGACAACGCAGAGAAAGGGAAAGGTTGGCTGGCGCGAAAATAGCACATGTGTGAGACCGAGGAGGTTTCTCTGCCCGGAGATTTTTTTCTCCTCTCCCCCAACGTAACGCTCGCCAACCAACGCTCACACAAGGGATTCCTTTTCTTCGGGAGGCCTTCAACATTTTTTTTTTCAATGCCATGAGAGGAAAAAAAACAAGAGCGCGAAAGAAAAGAGAAATAAGGAAGGGGAACAAAAGAGGGAAGGTGTGAGACGGAAGAAAGGAAAAGTGGGCGACATCTTATTGAGAATGGAAGAGGAGAACTGTGGAGCTTGAGGGGGAGAGTGGAGGAGGAAAAGGATTTCGCAAAGAATGGGGAGACGAAAGGAGAGACGCAAGTGCCGTCTACATTCGCCCCTCTCGTGACCACGTGGAGACAGGGCAAGTTCACCACCCAGGAAAGAGTAGATAAGGAAAGAGGGAGAATAAGGTTTGCCCAGCTGGTGCTTCACCGTCATAGGAAGAGATGGTGAAGTGTGCCCGGAGAGAAAGGGTACACGCAAATTGATCATCACTTCCCTTTTCTAGGAACACAATTTCGGGGAAAGCATTGGTTTTGGTTTTCAACACGCTTGCTGTGCATCTCCTTCTTCAGTGCTCAATCTGTTAGACGTATGTTTGTTTTTCGGGTGTATCCCGCGTTCTATACCAGGTTTGACCCTGACGTTTCGTGGCCGTTGCTGGTCACTTTATCCAAGGGAACCGAAATAAAAATACAATGACTACACCTTCCACGCCCCCCCTTCCCATCCTTTTCCCTCCCTGAATCCCCTATATAAATTCCTCCACCTCGACAAACACCTCATTCCCTTGGATAAAGTGACCAGCAACGGCCACGAAACGTCAGGGTCAAACCTGGTATAGAACGCGGGATACACCCGAAAAACAAACATACGTCTATAATGACCCGCGAGAGTTTTAATCTCAATCTGTTAATTTCTTTGCAGCAACTCGCCATTCCTCTCATACATCTGCCTTCCTCTACGTTTCTTCGTAGCTCCAGCATCCTACGAGTTTCATTATTCATTCCAGATAGTGCAGACGAGTCCTTCCTCTGTTTCTTTTTCCGTTAAATGTTCCTTTTATTATCAATTTCAGGAGCCCTTCGTGTCTCAATAGTTGTCCAACAAGCTTTACCCGTATTTGAACTATGGTTTTATGTAGACTGCGTTTTTCATCTACTCTTAGAAGAACTTCTACATTCTTCACTCTGTGTGCCCATCTAATTCTCAGCATACGCCTAAAACTGCATGGTTTAAACTAATTATTTCAGTCTCTTATAATTTAATCTCCTCTTCTCTTCTGCCCCTAAGGTCCACGTCTCACACACGTATAACAATACACTCCAGACCTAAGTTTTAAGAAGCCTCCTTCATATGCTGGGCATAACACAACACAAAATCTTATAGCGGTGGCTTAGCACCGTTTGCAATAATTTATAGGATATATACCCGTTCACGGCTTCCTTGAAGCACAATTCTCCCTTAGGCGTGCCATTCGTGATGGACCTTAATTAAAGGCGAATGAGACCTACTTAAAAAAAAGATCCTATTGATCCTCTTACAAATTGCCTTTGGGACTGGAAGCCAGGGCAGCACGGCTATCTGCGTGTTGGCCCGGCAACCCAAAGGTCCGTGGTTCGATTCCCGGTCCAGTAAACCCATTTACCACTTTCAATTTCCAACGCATTGGTTGTAGATTTTGGAACTTGGCTCTATTTCATTATATACCCCCCACACTACACCAGCAATGAAACGAAAAATAAGGTTACTTGGCCACTCAAGGATAGGTGAGCATTAGGACGGAGGAATGGATTTTCATGGACTGAAAGAAGAGTGGAGAGAAACCGTCGGCATTATCCTTTTCATAATGATATTCACCAAGAGTTCCATGGTTCAACGTTCAATTCGACGAACGGTCAACTGACTCTACTGCTCTTCAGGTGACCGGTGTAACACAGAAAACTATTACTGCCTGGCCTGGAACACGGGCCTTTGGGAAGAAAGCCAGTACTGTCTTCAACGCAAATCCGAATCTTAATGACACTTCCTTCTGTCGTACTCACATTGCTTCACTTACATCCTCATCATCCTGGGACTCTCATTATTCCAACCCCAAGGGACCCTTCCAAAAATCTCAGTCAGGATTCCATCCCTCTTACCCCTTCCTCGGGGTCTCTACGGAAGGCGAGGAGCATTGGCTGAATAGAAATATTTGAGGTGCGGGATTAAATAATTGAGGAAAAGGTTGGGTTGTGGGGAAGACGAACGAAGAAGTGCCTGGCACGTAGGGGTGGCTTTCGTCCTGGAACATTTGCAGAGGGGAAACAAACCATTGAATCTACCAACAGGACTGCAATTAAGTTTTCGTGTGCTCCGACTGCAGACGCTACGTCGTCACATCTAACCTAAATTAAATCCTATGAGAAAAACGACAGTCATTGTCCAGGCAAGACGCTATCCCGCGAGCGAACCACGGTAGCCAAGTTGGGAACGCACTGACTTGATGAGTCAAAGTTTTGGGTTCCAAATGCCTTCGACATGGTTGTTGCGTTTGTCTCAGGGTTAAGAATTTAGGTTTGATGGCGATATAAGGAATCCTTTTTGTGTGCAGCAAGAGAGAGGAGGCCAAAACCAACGTTATATTAGGAAAACAGAAACTGGAAGAGGTGAAAGAGTTCTGTTCCCTGGGAAGAAGCGTAACCAACGATGGACGAAGCAAGAAAGGAATAGTGAGTAGAATAGCCCAGGCAAAGAGGGCATTCTATCAAAAAAGGAATCTACTTACAGCTGGAAATACAAGCTTGGAAGTAAGGAAGCAACTCATCAAAACGTATATCTGGAGCTTGTTTCTTTACGGCAGAGAGGCATGGACGATGACAGCAGCGGAGAAGAAAAGGGTGGAAGCATTCGAAATATACTGCTATCGAAGAATGATGAAGATAAAATGGATCGACCGAGTGACAAATGAAGAAGTCCTAAGAAGAGTGGGAGAAAAGAGAAGTCTGCTGAAAACTATAAAAAGAAGACCGGACAACTTAATCGGCCACATCTTAAGACACGATGGCCTGATGAAGACAATCGTCGAAGGAAAAGTGAACGGGAAGATTGGAAAAGGCAGGCCTCGTATGAGTTACTTAGAACAGGTTGTAAAGGACGTGAAAGAGAGGAACTACGTTAATATGAAGAGGTTGGCCGATAGAAGAATCGAGTGGAGGGCTGCGTCAAATCAATCTTAGGATTGAGGCCCTTGATGATGATGATGATGATGGCGATATAACCATAAAAAACCCAATTTCTTCCTCTTTATGCCAAACCGTGGTCTTGTGTCCTTATGCTTTGCCAGATATATAATACTCCAAGCGGAAGAAAACCACTGGCTAGAGAACGTGATTAAGCAGATTTTCTCAAATCCCATAAGAATCGTCTAGTACGAGATATCGGCAAGGCAAGCTGCATCCTAGATGGTAATCGCACGACAGTTCGCTTCGATAAAAATGCTTTTTTTACGTAAGTCAGCGCTATTTGTGCGACTAGTTGAAAGGTTTTTTTGTTGAAAGGAAATGATTTTCAACCCCACATGTATCTACCAAAATCAATATAAAATGCAGGTCCCGTACAAGGGTTTGCCTACTATTTTATATGCTAATGCATCGTTTTTTTGCCAATTTTACAAATCAATATACGGTCAAAACTATGCATGTGAGTGCACATATGCTACATGCCTATTTTTTATGGTGGTAGCGTTGATATAAGAGCACAAGTCTAGCATCATATTTAACAATGAAAATTTAAATTAATATTGCTCCATTGAAATATAGTCTAATAATCCAAAATCCAAATTTATCTTCCCCTGAGCCATGGCCAGCAGCTGTTCATGTTCACATCCTTTCCGACCATTATTTTTTCACAATAATCACGAGAATAAAAACTGAATGCATAAAATACATAGATCTAGCTCAATGTCGATACAAAACATTAATTTTAGTATAAGTAATATCTCAAATTAATCGACTTCACGATCTTTCATCATTGCAGCTTCCATAAATTGCAAATGAGAGTAGGCTAACTTTCAATCTAATTCCATAAATTGCAAATGAGAGTCAGCTAACGTTCAATGTAATTGCAGCAGGAGTCCTCAGGTTTGAATTCAAACTTGAGTAGATTCCGGGCAGTTAAAATCACAGCAATGACAACAAATTAGAAAGAATGACTAAATGCAATGCGAGTTCCGTAAGATAATCCCGGCTGGAAGAAGCGCAGAATGTATTTTGAAATGGAGGCTAAGAGTGGAAGTGGAGATTTGAGTGGAGAAATGAGTAGGAGAGAATGACTGTTGAATTGCAATCCTATTCTGACTGGAAAGTTTTTTTTTCAAGCGGAATATCAATGGTAAGTGGAGAAAGGCCGGAGGAAGGACGGCATTGTGGAGCATGAATTTAAAAAGTAAAGTGGGATAGGAGAGTCCACGTCACGCAATGAGAAGAAACCACGAAGAGTAAATGAGGAAAAGACACGAGGAGAAAAATGCTTCACTCCGACCGATCGCAAGTTTTTATGAGGTTTTACGGCAGTTGTACACCTTCGGACGAAGACTAAAACTTCCTGCATAAATAATCGAGACTAGTACGGCAATTCTGTAAATGGAAAATGTAAACTTCGGAGTAAAGTTTTAAATTATGCCCACTCCAATACAGTGTAAATAGAAAAACGCGATGAATGATGATGCTATTTGCAGAATTGAATTACCCTCATTTTAAGCGGAGGGAGAGAGGCAAGCAGTGCTGCAATGAATTGTTCTCCTCAAAAGATCTACGCTAAGCTCTCGGGCGTTCTCGAAACGTCGGTGCGCCAAGAAACGAGATGGCACAATATAATGTTTAGAACCAGACGGATGGGTCTAGTGCCGGAAAGAGAGATTAAATAAAGCCATAAACCAAGAAGACAGGCGAAAGGAAATAAGCCAATACGAACGTGCTATTCGCCACAAGCAAAAAGCAGGGCTTTTTCGACGATTAGATGAAAGCGACTGTTTCCATTTTGTGTACATTTTACTTACTCTCGAAGCCCACATCTAAAAATCCTCCTACATATTATCGTCATCCCTTCACAGAGTCCACGTATCGGATCCATAAGCGCCAAATCTAATTAAAATAGTTGTGCATCATATCCTGGCACAACGTACCGTAAACAGTAGAACTAGTTTGCTTTAAACGGAAATAAAAAAAGCTTCACTGCAGGACCCAATGTTCCCATCTCCTTCCCACGGTCTAGTAACTAGCGAAGAAGTTCTAAGGATGTCATGTACGGATCATTTTACACTCCCCATAGTGCCTACGCTTTACTCAGAATGTAGTGCAAACCACAGAATTTTATCATCAGGGGCAAGGAATGAGTTGACATAATATTCTTCGGTAGTATAGAATTGCACATAAAGGCATGACCTGACCTGATAAACTGATTGGATATTTCGAGGTACCAGTTTAGAAAAAAACATTCGATTTTGATGATGAGGCGGGAAAACTGATTGGGATATAACACTGAGTAACTCATCGCCTACAATACAAACGTAAGCACGTCCGCACTAAAGGAAATAACAAGGGCTCATGTGAAAACGTACCTTTGCACTTGAAAATTCAAGGCTGGATAGCCATGAACCTTAACTACAATATTTACTGCTGGCTACTGAAATCACTGAGAGCACATTACAGGCAGGTTTGAGGGTTTTCTTGAAAAACAATGCTAAACACCTGATTGGAATATATATGGTGGTGAAATATTTGGGTTTTGGCGTGGAATAATTTTATTTTTGTATGAATAAAAAACTAAGAATAACGCAATTTATTTAGCAAGCTAAAATTCCCAATTATAAATTACAGATAGTTGAGAATCCTTAGAGGAAAAGAATTCTATTACAGGCATAGACGGTGCTTCCGCATCTGTGAAAATAAGTGGCATTAGCAGTGGTCTAAGTGGTAAATAAAAGTTCTGATTACTTGTATTCCGTGTATCAAGGCTTAAAGTATAAAGTTATTGGAAAACTTTATTTTAAAATAGTTTAGGGAGATGAGTAACTCTGGTTTCTCAGTAAGTTACGCCTTTACTCTGAAGATATCCCTCCTCGCATAGAACATGAGACGCTATATTGGAAGACGACAATAAATGATGTGCCAAGAGGGACAATGGTGGAGGAAAAAAGTAAAGTGAAGAAAAAGCAAGAAACAGGAGAGTTGACTCGGAAGCAGCTGCGAACTGTAGTGGGATGGAGACAAGGAGAGAGAGAAAGAAAGGGAGGGAAAGGGAGACAAAAAGACTCCGGCGGCGTAAAGAGAGGGGAGGAGAGGATAAGAGGCGGAAGGTGCACTCTACCTCTCTCTCTGCGACGGAAAAAGGAGGAAATGTTTCTGGGGGGCGAGGGATGAGGCGCTGAGTCAAGATGCGGAGGCGAATGTAAAAAAAGATCGGGGAGGAAAGCTTCGACGAGGAGAAAAACCACAGTCCTCCCGTCAAAATGGATTCCGACAAGCCGCGCAGGAAAAATGAAATTTCGCAGCAGGCAGGGTGGAGGAGATACAATGCCGTCGGGGAGGAAAATGAAAATTTCATGAAAAACGTACACTTACTCACTTAAACGAGTGACAAACTAACGGACAGACTCATGGAGCACGACATCTTTGAAAATTTACGTTTTTTTTACCTTCGCGTCCAACAATAGGTACGTCACACATAAACACGATAGTAATCGCCAAAATCGCATTCATGGCTTTGAAGCGACAAAATATAGTATACTTAAATTCAAACTATGGGAATCTGCCCTCTGTTTGCCTAACGTGCCCCAACCCCCCTTCTATTTTCGTACACTTTGCCATAATTTTTCAATGAAAAATCTACAATTTTCTTTTGGTCGTTTTCCGACTCCATCTCCCATTCATTTATCATAGGCTCAATGGTATTAGAAGGTGCAGGAGGGCACATATGCACCCTAGCCTACTTACTACTCTTAACTTCCTCAATAAGTCTGCTCAACACAATGGTCAATCACGCTTCACGAATCAGCTGCGATGCTGTCTCCAGTACCTTGTAATATCCTTGTACACGCCTATCTTCATCAAGAACCCTATTGAGAGTCCACCTTATCAATACCTTTTGTTGTCAAGGTTAAGGTTTCTCAAAAACATTAAATTTGACTGAATATCGTTATACTTATTTTATGACATACTTCATTATATGAAAGAGGACACTACATTTAATGATAAGAATCAGATTCTTTGTGGTATTTTCTTTCTTGTGGTTTATATTTGTTGACTGTAGGAGATTAAATAATTCTTTAAATGTCGATTTTAGGGATCATTATTTTGGGACAGTGAAAAAGTGCGTTAAGTTTGTAACGTATCAATTTTTAGCCACGTCATGCTTGGGAGTTGGGGAACCGCCATGTTGGGTTTTGTATAGAAAACTTATTCAGAGACATAGGGAAATATGGCGTCGGCCTCGACAATGGCCAATTTGTCATTGAGCCTGGTGATTCAGGTCATTCGGGAGATGCAATCCCAAGAATAAAAATTGTATCGAAGGGTATTGTTGAACTCGCGGCATGACGGAGGGAGACTAATTTTGGCCGAGCGTTAACAATGAGGAGTGGGGTCTATATAAAGAGGGACGAAGAGGGAGACGGGGGCTAGCTTCTGGTCTGATAGTCTAACAACAGTGAAGTGGTTTCGAGTCGGAGGAGTCTAACGAAAGTGAAGGCTGATGGTTTAACAAGAGTAAGAAAGTGAGGGGCTTCTAGTCGGAGAGTCTAACAAAAGTGAAGGTTCCAGTTTAACAAGAGTAAATGGTGAAGTGGCTTCCAGTCTAACAAGAGTGAAAAGTGAAGTGGCTCGTGAAGTGATTTATGGCCTGTAAAAATTGAGCCTGAAGATAACAAAAGTGAAAATGATATATTGTGAGGGTAATTTATTATGATACTGTTTATATTTTGTTGTATTGTGTTTGATAGTACATTAAATTGAAAAGAAATAAATTACATTTATGGCGCCCAACGTGGGGCACGATAAAATATTAGACGTACGGGGTTGAGTGCTAGCTTAGGTTTAATAGATACCACGAGGAGAACCTGAGAGGTGCAGAGAGAAGGAAGTGTTCACGTTAGAGAACGCGAGAAAATTAGACATCGGGAAAATTACTACAGATTAAGTGTTAGTAGTAACGGTGTAATTGTATAAGATGTTTCGAGCAAGTAAAAGTCTGTTGGAGTTGAAGAAGGCCGAGGTGCAGGAGGAATTGAAGAAACTAGGGTTAGGCACCGAAGGAGTTAAAAATGAATTGGTCGGTAGGCTTAGATCTGCTCTCGAGGAACAGGGAGTAGACATTGAATCTCACAAATTCGAGGTCGAAGACAGGACTCCAACAACGATGGATTTATGGGCTTGGTTGAAGGAAGAGAAAATCAAGGAGAAAAGGGAACGAGAAGAAGAGAGAAGACGGAGAGAAGAAAGAAGACAGAAGGAGCAGGCGGAGCTGCTAAGAACAATCTTGAGGGAGCAGGCGGAACAGCTGAAAGGAGCAGAAGTTAGGATGAATACGCGGATAGAAGAGGAAAAAGCAGAAAGGCGCGCAGAGATAGAGGCTGTCCGCGAGGAGGCGAATAATAATGTCCAAAGTATAGCGGCGGAAACACGGAAGGATTTATATAATGTCAAGGAAAGGCTAAAGGATTATGAAAGCTTGGCGATAGAAACGCGTGAGGAAGTGAGGAATATCACAGAAAAGATGAAGGAGAATGAAGATAGGATGCAGCTGCTGACCGCAGAAAAATTGAAGGAAGAGTCGGAACTGCCAGGAAAAGTACGAATGATAGCGCAGAGTGAAGCGGAAAAGATAAGGCTGCAGTGTTCGCGAAACTCAACCGCAATTCAATCACCGGGAGTGATGATGAAGATTCCATATTTTGACGGTAGGAGAGGAGCTAGGCCTATTCGATACATCAGTGAGCTGGAGGAATACCAAGCCATGTACCAATTATCCTCCAACGAAATGCTGAAAATCGTAAGACAAGGTCTGACGGGATCGGCAGGCGAATGGTTTACCGCTATCTCACATCTACTAGAAGACGTAGAGCAGTTCACACAGCTGTTTATGATGCAGTATTGGGGGCGTGAGCAGCAGATGGAGGTTCGGAGGACGCTAGATTCCTGCCGGTACATTGAACGAGGGAATATCAGCCGAGTGGAATACGCAACATCCCGAATAAGCACTGCAAAGGAACTAAGGCCACCGATGGAGGACGAGGAAATAATCTATAGGTTGGAGCATCATTTTGGTCCGGAGGTCAACACGGCAATCATATCGCAGCAAATAAACACCATTCCTAGATTGTTGTCATTGCTCAGCCGATACGATAGGGTGGTGCCGCAGCCGATACAGGAGACGAAGGAAGAGAGCCGAAGAAGATGGACAGGAACCGAGGAAAGGAGAATTGATTTTAGAGGACGTGGATACAACCCACCACCTCAGAATCAAAATGATAATAGATATCAACCTAATCCATCCGGCAAGCAGAGGCAGACATCTCCGGTGAGACGGTACAGCAGCCGAGAACAAATGGATGGACGGAGTTACGAAGAAAGACCACCCAGGGAGAATGCAAACATCCGCACGATGATTGTGGAGAACTCCGGGAGTAGTGAAGAAAGGCATGAAGAGCAGGGAAACGCGAAGGGGCAAGTCGTGCAAACAGTCCCGACACGACATTAGCCAGAGAAATGGGGACCGAAGAAAACAATAGAGGAGACAGGAGCAAATACGACAAGGAAGTCAGGAATATATTACGCATACCCGAAGATTTGACCGAAGAAGAAAAGGAACACGGATCGCATGAAGAATACAAGTGTCCGGAAATTGTAGTGAAAATAGGGGGGCGGAAGTTTAAGGCACTAGTGGACACCGGTTCAGAAATCACATGTCTGAATGAGAACACATTTACGGAGAATCCAGAGGTATTCAAAGGTGTATTAGAGGTACCAATACGGGGAATTCAGGTGATCGGAGCAATAGGTAGGAGGAGCGGGAGAATTAGTAAACAAATCTTTCCCACTATAAACATAGGGAAGATTGATGTAGTGATTAATTGCACCATCATACCAAATCTAGTGAAGCCGTTAATATTGGGCACGGATACATTAGAGATGCTGAAAGCGGAGATTAATTATAATGAAAGCACCATAATCCTGAGGCAAGGGCTGAAGATGGAAGAAAGAAGATTCGGAATGCCTACGGAGTCGTCACAGAAGCTAATAATGGCAATTAAACAGGGGCAGTATGAGGAGAGAGAAGATACAGTTTCTATGGAGGAAATCCACAACAGCATGAGAAGCATCAGCGATTTACAGGAGAAGGAGTTTAGAGAATTAGCGGGTATTATTTATAAGGAGAAGGAGATTTTCAGAAATACACCCGGAAAAATAAAGGGGTATTATTATAAGGTGGAGATTAAAGGTGACGAGGAGTTCCACGGGAAAAGTTACCATGTACCGCTAAATTACCGTGCGAAGGCACGCCACGCTATTAATCAGCTGCTGGAGCAGGGACTCATAGAAAAGAGTACATCACGATATGTATCACCCCTGATATGTTTACCGAAGCAGGATGGCTCAATAAGGCTATGTCTGGATGCAAGGGCGGTGAATAAGATGATGAAGCCGGATTACGCTACTTCAAGAACGCCTCAAGAAATATTTCAAGATTGTGCTAACGTAAAATACATGACATCTTTAGATCTCACGCAAAGCTTCTACCAAATTCAACTACATCGAGATCCTCGGAACTATTGTGCATTTTCCTTTGAAGGATTTATATACCAATTTACAAGGGTGCCATTTGGCTGTGCAATTAGCAGCAGCGCATTAGTCAGAGCACTTGACTACGTACTGGGAGACGAAGTAAAGAAGTGATATCTCAATTTTGAAGACGACTTACCTTGTCTGATGGCAGACAGCACCCAAGAAAAGGAAGATATTCCAGGGTTAGTTGAAAGATTTCGGCGTAGAATTAAAACAAAGGGGCAGAAAGGAAGAGTGCTACGCTCTAGTAAAAAAAACACAGAGAGAACTTCGAGATAGGAGATCGGTTCCACTATGCACAAACAGAACGATGGAAATTCCATGTATCCCACATTAAACCATACGTAGAAATCACTGCACTCACAACAACACGCGCAAGAAACCAGCGTCACACAGAACGTCGCGCGATCACAGAGGAAGGCATACTAAGAACGTAAGAAAATAAGCGCTGAGTCATGCGATTTACTAGTTACATTGTGAGCAAGCGTAGGCAGACACAGATTTACCGCGCCTTTTGAACACATTTATCGCAAGGTCGCAGAGGTGTAACAAAGTAAGGGCTTGTGATTAAAACTTTGTATTTGTGCTGTGAGGGAGTGGATCTACGGTTACTAAATTGGTGTTTAAGTGAAGTCAGCTGGGTGAATGAACATTTGGACTCAATATGATGAGGCTGACAGTTATAATGTAAAACTTTAAAGGTGAAGGAGAGTTTATGTTTGATGCGTAGCAAAGTGAGATTCTTTTGATTATTTGAAACAAATTTCATGATGGTTACGCACTTGCATGTTTAAATATGTACATTTGGAAATTACATATGACCCACTGTTTTATGTAAAATGTATAACTTATTTTAAAGATGTAAAATTTGAAGAGGGCATATGACATTTGTTTTGAATATTTGTATATTATGTTTTAAAGGTAAAGTTGATGTTTTAAAGAAGGGTATAATTGCATTTATTGTATTTTATGAATGTATGTAAACATAGTGGATGTGGACCAATTTCAGGGGTAGAACGATCTTTAGAGGCGCCGGGGCGACGCTTTATTTTAATTAGAGGCTTCGAAAGAAAATCTTATAGGATATAATATTTGCTTTCGACGGGGCAGATGTAACGTATCAATTTTTAGCCACGTCATGCTTGGGAGTTGGGGAACCGCCATGTTGGGTTTTGTATAGAAAACTTATTCAGAGACATAGGGAAATATGGCGTCGGCCTCGACAATGGCCAATTTGTCATTGAGCCTGGTGATTCAGGTCATTCGGGAGATGCAATCCCAAGAATAAAAATTGTATCGAAGGGTATTGTTGAACTCGCGGCATGACGGAGGGAGACTAATTTTGGCCGAGCGTTAACAATGAGGAGTGGGGTCTATATAAAGAGGGACGAAGAGGGAGACGGGGGCTAGCTTCTGGTCTGATAGTCTAACAACAGTGAAGTGGTTTCGAGTCGGAGGAGTCTAACGAAAGTGAAGGCTGATGGTTTAACAAGAGTAAGAAAGTGAGGGGCTTCTAGTCGGAGAGTCTAACAAAAGTGAAGGTTCCAGTTTAACAAGAGTAAATGGTGAAGTGGCTTCCAGTCTAACAAGAGTGAAAAGTGAAGTGGCTCGTGAAGTGATTTATGGCCTGTAAAAATTGAGCCTGAAGATAACAAAAGTGAAAATGATATATTGTGAGGGTAATTTATTATGATACTGTTTATATTTTGTTGTATTGTGTTTGATAGTACATTAAATTGAAAAGAAATAAATTACAGTTGAACCTGTACTATCAGGTGAATGATTAGTAGTCTACACTGCGGATTGACATTTAATGATTTTCCAAATCCCATGTTCGTGTAACCTATGGTACTCCAAATAATCGAGCATTCCGCGCGACACTTTTGGCTAATCTTTCTATATTACAGAAATGATTACGATAATTTCCGCATGCATGACCTTTACAAGGCTTCGCTGTTGCAATACTGAACGCCGAGGGACCTAACATCTGAGAGCAAGAAAGGCAACGCAATAGTTTTTAACCTCCCACTATACATTACATTTTAAAAATCCCATTTCTTCTGGAAGCATTTCCGTAGGGGATAAAAAGCAACAGGAACGGGGTGAAAATAAAAATTTTACCAAATGCTTGGTGTGTATTATTTGAATGGAACTGCTAAAATTTAATTTTTAAGGAACGTGAAATAATAACTAAAGGCGATAATCAGACGAGTGAAAGGGAGAGGAACTTACGCAATGGGGTGGGGACGCGATTCTCTACTATGACCTCGCCTGAGAGTGGCCTTAAACTAGAACTTTTATCCGTGGTAATACGCATATACTGGAGTACATTTTCTTAGTAGATCACAGGAATTTTTTCTATATTTTTATTTGCGAAACAAACTTCTTCTGGTGTACAAACAGTTATAATGAAGAATATGAGATGCACTTCAATAGTCTTTACCAATAGAGTATAAGGGTTGTAAGCCTTACGCTCCATTTACGTATCCCATCACCCAGAGGAGACGGCAGAAGCTCTTCTTCATATGAATGGGGACCACATTAGTCTGTACGACAATACTCATTTCACGCCTGGTGCGGTGGCTAGAGTACTGACCTCCCATACCGAGGACTCGGATTCGAATCCCGGCCTTGGAGATTTTATGTTGAGTACCAGTCCCTACCTGAGTGCTATGTAGAGATCTCTTCAAGTTCAGCACCTAGCCCGTCGTCTAGCATAGTTTGTCTGAAATAAGTTCTTGTTCTTTCCCGGCGTATTAACTGCTTGAATTCTTCTCGGGTCTTCATCCGGGTTAGATTCTCCGCCGACGTTTCGATGACCGACTCGCTCATCGTCTTCAGGGCAATGCTTTCAGTCGAAAATTGGCCACTATATATATCCTCCTCTCCGGCTCAGGTGCCTTCTGATTGGTCCGTAGACCTAACACTGGTTACGCTTCCTCTCATTGGTTGATGGTTTCGCTTGGTTTCTTGGATGCATCTCAGAATGGGTTTCCAAGTGTTGCTGAGCAGATATCCCGTGTCACTGTTAAAGTTATTATCTTTAAGCCGGATTTCATAATAATTCATAATCCACCCTAGTCCCGGGGTGGGACGTTAAACTGTACATCCCTTGGGGCCTGTATCTTAGGGATCTAACGCCGACGCCAAGTATCTCTCCACCCTTATTCCGTTTTCTGAGAAACCCCATCTCTACCCAATTGCACACCTAAGTGGAGCAAGTGACCTTACTCATATGTTGCCTCCACCCAAACAACGTCTGCTGCTTCTTTCTATGGTAACGTCTAAAGAGGTCCACACTTCAAGCTTCAATCTTAATTGAACCCGGGACAACTGTCAATAGCCCAATGCTACACTCTCTGCTCTACTGGAGGACCATCATACTATATACATGGAATGCAATATATACACATAAAAAAATAATAGATTTAACTCGCCAGCTCCCAATCAACTGTGATAAGGAAAAAAACCATGATTGATGAGGCTAAAAAAACGTTCCATTATTGACAGAATCACGTCCATTTTCATTTCTTTGGTCCAGTAGCACTCAAGCACAGCGAATGAAGGAATGCCACTTTTTTGCTCATAAATTCGACGCATTAACCTGAAAAGCGTTTCAAATCACTTCTAATTAACGTCAGCATCAACATAATTTATTGTGCCTCTGCCCTTCCTTCAAAAAGTATTTTTTATCCTGAAAATGAAACCAGTTTAACTAAGATGAGCAGAAAACAGATTTTGTACAAGGAAACCACTTCTGAAAAAAGTCCTGATGACCTTTCATGACCGGACATGGATAATATTTTTGGATTTTCGTGATGATCTAGAACCAAACTTCCTATTTCAATTCAAATAGCAGTTATGTCATCTTATTTGTCATCAACGAGAGGATAAATTTCACCGTATCAGTCTTCACTTGGTGGAATTGTCGATATTTATTTCTGAATTAAAATCGGAAACTTCGGAAAGGCGATAATTTAAGAATATGGCAATGACAGTTATGCTCCGGATGGAGAAGCTTTTACATTTACCACTTTTATGATTAATCAAGTGATTAAATTTAGTTTCCGATTCACTCAGCAGTTTGTTTAAATTATACTTTAGTTATACTTAAAGCAACACATTCACTAGAAAATATGAATTTTCGGCCAGTCACCTTTTCTACCTCTCTCCATTACATAAAATTCCCTGCTACACAACGTTCCCTCTCCATTTCCGCAATTGCACCTTATTCAACGCTGTCACACAACATGAAAACGGCACGAAGTAACGTCGATTTGGCTTGAAACACAGAATCAAACTTCACTGCCACCTCTCCGGAATTGTGTTAGAACAGAAAGGTCGGTATATGAAAAAATCCCCTTAGCAATGTCACCTATAGCTCATTCAATGAAAAGAATTAGGCGATTTGAAAATTAGCGGTAGTGGTTTGCATCGTACCCTGCAAGCCACTGCAAAGATGAATGGCTAGGGTAGAATACACTACAGGCCTGCTTCAACGACGAATAAACAATCCCAAAAGAACGACGAAACGACATTAATGCATAAAAGATTAGTGCATGATGATGAAAAATCAAAATGGACATAACACTCTTAACAAATCACAGGAGAACCAGTGTATTCAGAAAAGTAGGTACATAAAAGTAACCCACTCTTCTATCTACTCTTCTGAAGAAGGAGGCTGCATGCCCCTGAAAATTTAAGTGTGTTCTTTTCATGTTATCATCTCTGTCTCTCCTAAGGTTTGTAACGAGTGTCACGTCCATTTGGATTTTTCACCATTATGCTACATTATATAAGGACATAAGCGCGTAGGCCGAAGCAGGAGATCGGTTCAGAAGAGCGAGCACATAAGACCAGGACAAAAAGGAGACAACAGCAATAAAATAGGAAGTACCAGCGGCACACGCAACCTTGACTCCCTGGAAGGAAAGGTGCAGCGGAAAGGATATTTTAAAGGCAGAGTAGCGAGGGTCCTCTTCCTCTTTATTAGGCAAGGAGCACGGAGTCTAAGCCACGCTCGCCTCCTCCCCTGAATTTATGAATTTTGGCACACGGGGTGATAAGGCCCGAAACTCACCATCTCTGCGTTCCATCGCAGGCTCCGGGGAAAGTGGACACGGGGAGTGTGGGGGTGGGGCGGGGGCGAGTGTCGCAGGTGTAAAATGAAGACCCCAGCATTTCGGGGGATTTGCATGATTGGATGGGTGAGGATTTTTCATTTTTTTTCCCACTTTTTTCACTTTAACCGGTATCGATCGGGTAGCGAAGGACAAAAGGCCATATCGGGGAAGAAAGGGGGATGGAGGATTGGGAGAAGCAGGAAAATGGGGAGTTGAGCGGAACGGGTGCGAAGTGGATGAGAGAGAAAAACAGGAGAAATAAAAAAGAAAGAGAAGATAAAAGCGAGGAACGAAAATCATAAACTATAGTGCTGCAACCTCTAGCAACCGTGGAAAAAACGTACGAATACGTTTTTTATCACGGTTGCAAGAGGTTAAAACATTTCCTAACTAGCTGCGGGCACCTGTTTTAACACGAAGGGATGGTGATAACAAAGCATACAATAATAATAATATGATAATGCTATATATTGACGCACTAAAAAGGGAGATGAAAAATGACGTGAGTGGAAAATCCTATCCCGCTGTTCCTCACCATTTGGAAAAAAAATTATTTTGTATGATCGCAGTTCCCTAATCCAGAATTTTTTTAAGAACAACAGCTGTTTTTATCATGTTCCTCGAGGAAACTGTGAGTATTTTTCACAATGTGGCCGGCCTGTTCAACAACAGTTAATTACAGACTAATAATCAAAATCACTTGCCTTACATTACAATCAAGATATATCTTGCTTAGACCACTCCACTTCATAATTATCACATTTTTACTACAATTAATAGCAAAAATTAAAAATAATAAGCGAAAACATACCCAATTCTTGACCAAAACAGCATGTCAAAAGATTTTATGATGCAATCTGACAACCTTTCACACCATAACAATATTCCTCGAAGCGTTTGCCTAGACACAACTACAAGCAGCTCAAGACTAAAAGCTCGAACAAATTTACTTCCCAGGGATTCGCGTTCCCACGTTGCATACATTGTATCTTCTGTTTTCGGCAATACTAAACCAATGGCCAGGTTTGTTGTGCTGCTATTCTAAAAATGGTTATGCTTTAGTGCCTTCCTTTCATTTCCTCGTGAATTGCACGATACGTCTTCAAAAATTTATCTAATATATTTAATTTTCCGTTTTCCCTCCAGTCGTTTCGCCTCCAACAATTCTTTCATAATATTTTGTTTAGGATGACGAAGAATGTAGCCCATGAGTCGACCTCTCCTTTGCTTTATGCTGCTCCAAATAGTTCTCTGTTCTCCAATTGATAAGAGGGTGACTTTGTTGGTAAGTACACATACGTCTATCCACTGTATTTCAAAATTTTGCTGTAACAACATACTTCGAAGCACATGGCCATAGTTCAAAAGGATTACAGCTTTCTTTCCCCCTCTACTCAACAAGGCCATGTCATACATCCGTAGAGGGCGATGATATAGATCAGGAATTTTGCTTTAGTTTCTCCGCTGATTCCCGTGCTTGCCAGCAATTGCATTTTCCTCTTGAATACTGTTTTTCTAAGTCCGATTCTACATTTTGTCATTTTTAATCCTGCCATCATTGGTGATTCGACTCCCCAAGTAGCTAAATTCATCTAACGCTTCTAATACCACTCTTTCTAATCTTACGTTAAGCTGGGTACGGCCATCTTTACTGGAGGTATTAACATTGGTTATATTTTTATTAATTTATAAATCGTATTCCTGACTTGCAGTATTTTACGCTGTACATTGTACATATATGGTCAGTTAATTCTTATCCATCCCGATCCATTATTATAACGAATAAGTACGTATCTGCTGAATATTGCATTAGTGCGGATTCAGTTGTTTGATGAAATTATGAAATTCCAGTACCTTTTGTATACTGGTTGGTGATTTTTAAATTGGAAATGTATACTGGTTGGTGATTTTTAAATGAAATATTCCGAACTATCTTTGAATTTTCTAAACGTCTCCTCCCATACGCGATTTCGTCCTTCAAATTATTATGCATCATACATCTCCTCTATCAGCAAATTTTCTACCTCTCTTCACACGAACTAAAATACCTTTTTTCCCTTCCTCTATTCTTGCTCACCTGGCATTTATCCCTCAGTAAAGGTCATCAGTCTCCCATTGCCACTAGTTACCCGTCCAACTTCTCTGTCCTCCTAACTTCTACCAAGACTTTTTTTCGACCTCCATTCTTAACACTTCGTCTTCTGTCCTCCTTTCCGTCTTTCTTCATCCCCTACAATCTCAAAACACCGCTATTACCCTCGGAATATCCCTCCAGGTCTCGGATCTGCTTAATAATACACTCCATACTCCACACAATCCGATATTAACCTTTTCTTCATGCATGTTTAGTTATTGATGTAACACCTCTATTTAGCTCAAGTACAGCTACATTCGACTCCCTCAAAATTGCCAGCTAAAAAGAAGAAACAAAAGTTCTAATCAATCCTCTACTGATATAACGTTCAGCTTCGCCTTCTTCTTCCCCGAGAATTTCTATTTTCGGTTTATGATGATAAATTTTCACCGTAAATTTCTCGCATCGGCTTCATAATGAGTACAGTAGCGGTAGAAAGTAAAGGTTCAAAAATCTGGTGGTACCAGTTATTATTTTTATTTGGTTATATATATCTTAAATGCAGGTTTTCGTCCGTCTTCTGGGCAGTGTATTTCTTAGGATCATTCATTTCCCGTACCGTGCCTTCTCCATCCTCCTTAGATCACGTTTCAGAAGCCAGCAATGTTTTCTAATCTTCCCTCCGCAGGGACCAGAACCAATTCGACTAAGGAAGCCCAACTCCAATCGCCTCGCCTGCATGGCTATTACTTCACCAATATTGTAAATATTTTTTTGGACGGTTTGTCGGCACATTTTCCTCATTTCTTTATCTTATCTTCCGCGTGCATTGGGAGTCTACTTTAGCAATTACTTTGATCGTAAAATTTTGGTAAAATGTTCACGAAATTTTGTCAAATTTTTGTCAAATTTTTCTGTATTTTCACGGCAGTTTTGTGCTTTGATTAAGAGAACTATATTTCATGATAAGCATCAGAACTTCCTTAATAATCCATTTCTTTTGGTTGACTTTCCATTCGTGTACGTTAGTAAGTAATACTTTAATTTTTTAATTGAAAATAATTCTGTATGCTGAAAAAACATTTTATCTTGTATTCCTATGGGATAATATAAACGTTAGTAGTCGAACTCGGGACTTAAAGGTGGAAAAAGTAACCTATACTCTGTGGGATGAGGAATTTAATGACTTACCAAGTGCCAAGATGTGCAATTCATATTTCCCTATAAAATCGATCATTGCAAAAACGCAAAAAAAAATGACAGTTAAAGGCTTATCTTTTTATGCACTTTAATTTACATTGCGAGCAAAGTCAAGTCCAACATCCATTTTGTACCCGCTTGCTTTCTTAATCAATGCGAGCACATGGTTTTCGTTATCATCCAGGGCGAAGACATGAATATGGGCATCTAGAGAAGCAGCAGGATTTCACATATGCATTAGCCCTCGCAATGTGTCACGAACAAAGCTCTAAACTCTACAAGGAATTGGTTCACATGCGGCCTCACTACGCGGCACTGCAATAGCTGGGGT
This sequence comes from Platycnemis pennipes, assembly GCA_933228895.1. NCBI lineage: Eukaryota > Metazoa > Arthropoda > Insecta > Odonata > Platycnemididae > Platycnemis > Platycnemis pennipes. The sequence continues at coordinate 115,516,446 of OW121854.1, read as the reverse complement.
TCAGAGAAAGTCGATGGGCCCTTGGAAACAGCTATCGCGTGAATCGGCGCAGAGCCGGCCAATTGGAAGCCGGCTCTCCCTGTGAGGTTAATGGGCGAAAATCCCTCTCGCGATAGATAACGCTGTATTCCGGAAACGAACTGAAAGCTCTACACTAGATTGCACACGACAGAAGAGATGAAGAGTTACATTTGTGGGGATCGCTGCATCAGTTCATTCATCCTGATTCCGAGAAGATGCATTGGTAGAAATTCCAGCTACAGAACAAATTTAAAACAAAGAATCCTCCACATCAAGAATAAAAACTATTTAAAACAGAAAATAAATATTTCATCCAATGTCAAGAATTTTAATAAATGCAGTTGCAAACTAAGTAGTATGCAATAGTAGTAAGAAGAGAAGAATTAGTACGAAGAATCTTGAATGAAATACAGTCAATTTTATGAAAGGGATTACATTTCACGAGGTGCTCAAACTTCGAAACGCATCCTAAACAAAAATCATGGCCATAGCAACATATCCGAGGTTACCCTAAGACTGAAAAAGCACTTTACTTTCACTTCCAAAGTCTGTTCTGTCAACGGCTGTCCTTTGACAAAGAAATTTAAATCAATGACATTTTATTTATTCCAGAAATGTTCGACTCCTGTCATTTCATTAGATACCCCAGGCAAACATATGCAATGCTGATGTTAGCGAAAATTAGTTTCAGCACTAAAATAAAAACATATTCGCACTATTACACATGACTGCGGTTCTCTTCACCACTGACTGTTAAGTTACATGAAAATGGGTAGGTAAGTATTTTTAAGCGTTTTTTAGGAAAAATATTTTATGGAGCACCAAATAATACGGCCAATGACCCCCTACATCCTTTCTTTAACTTACAATTTACTTTTTACAATTTTCCGCCGGATTAATCGAATCTTTCAGTATCCTATCGAATAATACGTCTAAGAGAAGTAGGAGATAGTGGGTGTAATCAATATGAAAATGAAGGAAATATAAAAATCTGCGTTACACAAAAAATGCAATCATAAAGTTTACAAATCTTTCGCATTTCCTTTGGTACATTTTTTACAGAAAAACAAAGCAAGCATCACCAACTGGAGTATCGTGTTCGTATTCCGAGTTCACCAGACCATGGAATTTGTTTCCAGCGGGGATAACAAGATGCAAAATCCAATCCACTCCTCAGGGCAACCCCAAGGATCACCTCTCGCATGCCCATACCTCAATCGGCGAAAAAACGATACCCAGAGAATAACAGCGAGCTTCCTAGTGTAACTCTACGCAAGCAGAGGCATTTCACTCGAAATCACAGAGGAGTCTCATTAGCGTTACGTGTTGTGCGATACATTCAATACCCTACCCATGCAAGCACAATGATGCATTCATAACTCACGCTCCACCAGATTACCCTATCCATGACTGTCGATCTTCGTGAACATGTGGAGCTTAAACAATGACAATGATGAATCAAGATCAATCAGAACACATGGCAAATGATGGATCCATTATTACAAACAACTCTTACCCACAAATTGAATACCGGAATTATCTAAATGCATTCATTAGAGATACCGGATTTAGGTCTTACCCTTACAGCCTGATTAGCGTTAGGCTAGGCGAATCGAATCTAGCAGCGCATAAAATCCTATAAGTTGAATTCAGTGATGTTATAGCGATCTACAGTGAGGAACTATACTCCTCACCATGCGATACAGTAATCGCTTAGCGACAGGTGATAATACTTGAAATATCCCATTGATAAATTCGGATTTCAATACACGACTCTATCGAAGTTGTCTTGTGTTTTTTTTCAAATCTGTGTCCTATGTTATCTATCAAGAATATGCCTTCGTATTCGATATCGGTAGCAGTATTTTTGGCCAACAAATATATAGTAGGCGGTGTATACACTACTCCAGAGATGAACCTCATTGCAGAGTTTAAATTCATGGGGAAGTTAATACTAAAATCACTAACTATTCACATAGCATATATCACGAATGCCTAACAGTATATCAAATAAGAAAGTACTTTCTTCAAACGATGCAAAAAATACATTCAACGCTATTATCGGCTGATAGAGTTAGCGTGTTATTCCTATTCATTTACTTGAACCGATCGATAAATTCGATACGGTGTGGTTTAATTTTAAATTAAAATCCCTTGCCTGCTACTTCGTGCAATCTGAGCGCAGTAAAATAAAGGGAATTTTCTAAGCTCAATAAAATGCTGTTCAGCAAGCAAACTCCTTGAAATAAAGTTAAATTAATTCCCCAGCGGAGCCATGCAATTTCGTTCCCATTACCTCTCCTCTCCCCCTACAGCTTCTATTTTTTCGCCTTTTCTAGGGAGCGCAACACTTTCCCTCTCCAAGGCGAAGGAGGCGGGGGAAGGTCGACATGACACCGCCACCCTTGCACACACACTCTTCCCTTAGCGCGCACACACAAACACACACTCAGGGATGTGAAACCTATCCACTCGCGTCACTAGTCGCGGTAGCGGGCACGGTGCGCTCCAGGGGTTGCAATCGATCGCCGACAGGGAAGGTGAGGGGGTAAGGGAAGTTGAAGAGGGCAGCCACCCTTCCGCATGCCCTTCCCCCGTGACAAGCCTCATCCTCCGCATCCACCACCGCCCACCCCCTTCAACCCTTCGACCCTTCACCCCTCAACGCCCGTGCGCACCCCCCTTCCCGCGGCACCAACCCTGCCCCGCCCCTCTTGTATGCGCCGTCCGTGCACCGGAGCGAGGGTCGCGGTGCATCCGAAACGCCAGGGCCCAACCATGTCAAACACATCTCGCCCTCCAACCCTTACCCCTATCCCTTTAATTTTTTTAATCTTTTTTTTTTTTAATTGTGAAGTTAGAATTTAATAACTAATCCTTTTCACGCATGTTTGGTGGGGATCCCTCCCCTGCCACACACCTTTACGGTGGCTTGTAGGGTATTATGTAGATGTAGATGTAATCCGTCCTTATAACATGCTCTTAGGCTAAAAGGTTTCCTTTTCCTTTCCGTGTATATGTATTACCGAGATTTTATGTATCCGATGTTATGCTTTTGCAATTTAATATAACTATTGTTGTTAAATATTATCTTGATGCTACTCTGTATATTTTATTTTAGTTAAAGATTGGAACCTTGACATCAAACTGTATTTGTAGTGTTTTGTCCTAGGACAAATAAAGTATACATCGATCTATGTATCTATCTAATCCGGCCCGACAAGGGGGCATTTTCGCACCACATTATTTGAAAGCGTCCCATCTCGAATGTAAAGCACTCGGATGGACAGTCTAATTTTCTTCGAAACCCAACATTTTGCGCTGTTGAATGCCCTATATCATCGCCGAGTAGAAAAAGTAAGGAAGAAGACCGAGCTGGCTTCGAGACATAGTCAATTGATGACAAACGAGCAACATAGGGAGTGAGATTTTCTTAAATAACTATTTAAAATAGGTTTATTAACATCAAAAGAGATATATTTATATGTTTGTATCCGTGCATGAATATTACACTGTAATTTACACACCATCATTAATTTACGCAGTCGAATTTGCAGAAGCATAGATATTAAGGAAGAAGTTACTAGGAAGCGACGGAGTACTGAAGGTCATAGTCGAAGGGGAAGAAGGGAAAGATAGGGAGAAGAGGGATCGGCATATTATATGGAATGTATAGAGGGAAGAAATGAATTTCTAAGAAGAAAGAAATATTGAAGCGGAGAGATCGTCAAAAATTCCTGGTGTAAACGATCCATCAAAACTTATCCTATGCAGCAGGAATCGGGTTGGTGCAGTGGTTAGAGTACAGGCCTTCCAATCCGTGGGCTAAGGTTAGAATCCCGGGCATTGGCGGAATTTATCATTGCTATACCGATATCTACTTCGATTGTTACGTGAAGAGTAATACGAGGTCAGTACACAATCCGTCAGAGGAGACGTAAAACTGTGGACCCCTTGGCACCCTTCATTAACATTACGCCAATGCCGACATAAGGCTATACTACATTTTTTTAAATTTCTATCTCTACCCTAATTACCCACATATCCTAACTGACGTAAATGACTTTAGCAGTCAGTCACCTCCCACGAATTACTAATAATTTTCGATTATTAGCAGTACTAAATTGTAGACTTAAATGAGAAGAGAACCATTTAATACCACTTTGACGTCACATATCAACGAATTATTGGTGAGGACGTGAAACAGGTCACTTTAGTACTACACCTTTTGAAGTGATAAGTTGTACTGAAAATGCCATGGCATCAGTGTGAATCTTCATTTCCGTTTGACACAATGCATAGAGCCTGCAGCAAAGCCGAGTGGTGTAAACTTGAAGGTGCATGCCAACCACGATGCACCCAGGTCATAATAGGTTTAACAGTCGCACCTTAGAACAGAAAACCCGTCTAACCCCCGTCCAAAAAAATCCTAAAATTTTTCACCCTCGGACTTCCCTCGTTCCATGTCACCCCACCTTTCCTCCCCCCCCCCCCCCCCCCTCCCCCCACACTCTCACCCATTCCACACCCCCGCGCTCTTTTTTATAGCTGCATGCGAGAGGGAGCGAGTATACGACCCCGTGCATATTTTACACACGACCCCGCATCTATTTCTTCCGCATTATTTTTCTTCGTTACTTGGTCGGTTCGGGGAGGACTTTTTTTTGTGCCTGGCCACCACATCGTCCGAGCGCAATGTCCCTTTTATCCCTCTTCCAAGCTAAACGACCCCACACCTTTTATCACCACACCTATGCATATACAAGCAACTTGCTTGCATAGAACCTCTCTCGGAAGAAAGAAATGTTCTTTAAAGGATGGGAAGAGAGCAAAAATCTAGCTCAGCGATTGAGAATCACCCCACACCACAATAGCTGAGCTCCTACACGAATCTAAAGGAATAAGCGTTAACAATTTGTACTTTACCATGGCTTTGCCAAAATCTTTGGGTAGCACAAGTTGCTAAAGCTTATTCCGTTAGTATTGATGCATTGTGAGCGTTGATGTTCAACCAAATGTAAACACTGGAGGACGTGGCCTTTTTTTCTCTCTCTCTCTCTCTCAGGCAACAATGTTAGAACACAACGAAAGGAACATTAAGAAGCTATGAAGAGCTTTAAGAATCTTATGAAACTAAATGTTCACAACCAATAACGCCACTAGTTATGCCTCGCAAATATATAGCAACATTCCAGTATTTCAGGGCAACAAAAATCTATTTCATTGATGATATCAGCAATTACTAAGAGTTGGAGAGTAATACACTCAATGAGAGACGCAAAAATGCCGATTTGGAATAGAATCTTTCATCCTAAAAAGGTAAAAATATTGTGGAAACCGACATTTGAGTTCAATATGGTTTCCAATCAGACAGAACGCTTTAGATTCAGAGGTAGAATACTGGCAAAGAGAAGACAGGGGATTTAAATTTAGACTATAAAGACAGCATGAGGCAAGATAGGACATATGCCGATCGGGAGAGCTAAAATGATGAATAAATATTCCGAAGGGTCGATAGCGAATGGATATGGTCAATGGAAACCTAAAATCACAGGTGGAACGTCACTTAAAAAATAGAAATATTTACAAAATCTTCATATTACAAATAAATAGAAACATAATAGTCCTCTAAACCTTTTATTCATTGATCGCGAGACCTGAATGTTAAAAATGGACATTTCAGCTTTCACAATCAGGAAGCAACAGTTTTATTTTTCATTTTTTCCAACAAACAAAAATGATTGAAGTGGAATCCTCAAAAACGGCTAAAACAACTGAAAAGGCAGCAATACCGCAGCAAAAACAGATGTGCCGCCTAAATATCAGTGCCTAAACATACTATTATTCGGCGAAATACGATTTGAAAGCAAAGAGTGCAAAAAAAGCGATTCCCTACAAATCAAATCTACCGAATATTAAACAACTATTTTTCTTGCAGAGAAAAGGAACGATTCCTTTTCAAAAATAAATATATTTAGCCGTATGAGTAGCGAAAAATGTTTCCCATCCACCGTGCTTTCTGCTTTTGAAGCCAAAAATCTCGCTATATATTTCCTTCACAATCTTGACGATGGGGCTGAGTGGCATTTCCGAGTTCTCCAACAAGACATACACATCGAATTGGGAAAAATACGTTACGCCCTCGAGAGGTATTTCCAGAACTTGCTGTGCGTTGGATTAAATTTCCACTGATATTTCAAAATTCCACTCAACTCCGGGCAAAATGCAACATTCGACGAGAGAACAACAAATTTTTCTATTTTTATGACTGTAGAAAATGTAGGTATTTGGTTGGCGAAAAATATAATGATATCCACACGGCGTAACTTTTATGCAGGACAAAAAAAAAACATCCATAGCCACCGGGAAAATTACATTAATACTGATTAAACAAAAATTTCCCTGACACATCTGGTCTCTGGGGGTTGTAAGAAAAATGAAAAAAGATTACTTCATGCTTCTAAAGTACGGAACGAGGATACAAGACTCATAAAAGTGGCGTTTGGAGTGTTTTTCCAGATGAAAATCACAAGTATCGTCAGCAAGCTTCTAATCGTAATTAGCAATAACAAACGTCTCTCATTCATCGTATTTAATGACAACAAGAACGAGAGCAAAAAATTCTTCCCCATCTCCCACTTGTACTGATCATATCCAGTATATCTCTACTTCACTGAACGGTCACGAGTGAGTTTAGAGTATTCAATAAGCCAAATTTTACAACAAAAAAGGATACTTTTAGACATTCGTCAATTTTTTCATGCACATGAGTTTAAACCTAAGTCAGGAGTCATACAAGGATGCAACCTCTCCCCAGCATTATTCAATTTCTACCTGGAAGAAGCAATAAGAGCTGCAAAGAAATCGGTATCAAAGGCATCGAGGTGAATGGCCAAGAAAATAACATGTTCCGGTTTGCTGATGACGAAGTTGTAGCAGCAAGGCGAGAGGACTTGCAAGCATCCCTGAACAATATGGACTAAGTACCTCAAGGATGTAATATGAGCATCAATAAGAAGAGAACTAAATTCCTAGTGTGCGGAAGAGAGAATCTGGGGGCAGATAACACAATTCAAGGAGTGAAATTAGAACAAGTGGACGTATCTCGTAAGGTCACGTATCTCGGCACTGTAACTGGGGATGGAAGAAGCTCAATGGACACCAAGCCAAGAATAGCACAAGCTAAGGAGGCGTTTATGAAGAAGAGACTGTGCTCAAAGAACCTACGGCTGCAAACAAAGAAACACTTCATCAAAACATTCGTATGGAGCGTGGCACTCTACGGATTAGGGACGTAGAACATCGAAAAAGAAGGCCAGCGAAGGATTTAAGCTTAAAAGAGGATATTGGAAACATATTCAGCAAAGGGATAGGCAGGAGAAATATCTTTAGAGTGGTCTATAGTGGTAACTCTTAGTTGGTAGCTCTTAGTTGTATTGAATGGTAGCTATTAGTTGCATGCTTAGTTTCATGTTTGCATGACAGTTGCATGAAGTAGATCTTGATAGCTCTTAGTTCCCCCCGCCATACACCCTCGCGGTGGCTCGCAGGATATTACGCAGATTTAGGTGTAAGCCCACCGGTAGAGCATTTGCACATTCACGAACCATAAGAAATCAGTAATGTGTGTAATATTACTATCCATCATGAGATATAATATGCCCACTAGTATTTTCAAATACCCATGTTTTCCATACGCTAAATAAATAAAGAGAGTAACTCAGGTGTGTTTGAAGCCCACGTACAAAAAAATGCTACGCAAAATAAATAGGCCAGGCAACAACTAAAAACCAGTCTGTCTCAAACTATCAATATTTTTTCAAGATTCCAGGGCTTTGAAGTAGGGTAGGAGAATTACTACCATAAGCCTCAACACCCTTACCACTTAACAAGCAGGGTGTGTTGGCTGCGATGAAAACGAAAATGTAGGCGACGACTGCGAAAAGCGAACAATGGTCCTTGCACTCCGTAATTGCACCCGTATCACGGCTCGTCATTATTCCCTCAAAACACAAACGGGATACGAGACTGAATGGTACGCTGCCAGAATTGGAACAATAGCCCCACGAAACGTCGGAAAATTCTTTAGGACTTCGCGCATTACGAGCACATTGTGGAAACAAGGTTTCATGCATAACACCAAGGGGATTGATTCATGACAAGCGATACGGCTGCAACCTTGACGCGGATTTCAGTCACATTTTTGCCGAAAATTTTCAGTCACATCATGACTAAATTAGGAAGGGATGCGATGAATCTCAGCATGCTACCTATTTATACCCACTTCAACTGCATCTACCGACCCGTTCTGGTGTCTTTTCCTGATATAACCTTACAATTTCGACGATAAATGAGTTTTTTGGCAAAAATAAAGTCATACTCCTTTAAAATTGTGAAACGTGCTTTGCAACGGTTGTCTAAGTAAGACGGCAACGAATTTTAAAGGAGAAATAAAAAAAACTTATAATGACCTTTATACCATATGGTTTAAACCCATTCACAGTAAATGGATCAATGCATACCAATGTAGTACCTATGTATGCAGAAAAAAAAATATAAACCAATATTCAGAACCCCACCTGAAAGACGTGATATGCCGGAGTAAACCGACAGGGCCATTTGCGCCATGAAGGCTAATCATATTTTGGCAAAAGCAGGAATTTTTTTTGGGAATGGTAGATTAAAGAACATTTTTTGGCTATATGGAAGATCAAATTTATCTAATACCACATAAAGTAGCTCAAACCGACATCTTAGTCTTTCACGAAGGAAAAATGTTAATTCAGATAATCTTTGAGAAATCTGAAAAATGTTTTATATGCAGGAATTAAAATCAATAATCTAATTGAAACAAATAATATAACTTCTTTAAGCAATGCTGACCGTTATAGAGACGAAAATCCACGAATTTTTCAAATCAATAGAAATAGAAGGTAGAATTAAAAAATTATTCCAGAATAAAACTAAATGCTTAATACTTCAAAATGGTAAGAGAAATACTTGGTATAACCTCAGCCAACTAAAAAAACGTAAGCCAACAAAGGCTTTCTATAAAGACAAAAAGTTATCTAGCAAATATCACATGATTGTGATTTTTAGTACGCACCTTTCTGATAAGATGAATGATAGCAAAGCTTAGCAAAGATAGCAAAATTCCTTTTCAGATATACAGAGTGTCCCATTGATCGTGTGTCATTTCTAACCTGTAATTTTAGACACTTCCTTTCGAGCCACAAGGATGAAATTTGGTACCTGGCTAGAAAAAGGATGTAAGTTTTGTTGAGTCTAAGCAAAATATGAAAAATATGACCTTTTGACCCCAGAAATAGGGTCCAACCTAAAATCCAAATTTTGCCTTATGGGCTTTCAATGTTAGAATATTCGAAGTACAAAAAAGATGGAATTATTTAGCGAAACTTTCGACTAATAGGTTTTTGGACACGAAGAACACGATGGAAGAACTATTGAGGTCAGAAATTGCAACTGTGACCCCTGAAAGGTCACAGTCAAGGTCACAGGGGTTACAAAAAATGAATCACGGCTTCAAACCTGTCGAATCATAGGTTTAAAAAGGTGCCAAGGTCGATTTTAAGGTCTTCATATCCCTCTTTTCATCTCATGACCTTCAAGGGTAACTCAGAGGTCAAAGGTCACAGGGATGGAAAAAATGAATGCAGGCTACAAACATGTCGAATCATAGGAATCATAGGAATGACACACGATCAATGGGACACTCTGTATATAGGGTAAAGGGGGGTGAATCGGGCCACAAAAAGGAAAATCGTCGATTTCCTCGTTTGTGTAAACAGTTACATTCTGAAAGCATTATCAGCAAAGAACTTGATGTTTTTCCAGTTTAAAACGCAATTTTCAGCGTGGTTGCTCTGAATAGAACGGTCCTGGAGCAATTTCTTCAAGAGACTGCATGGTCCTATTCACCCGACGACTTGGAGGGCGAATCGGACCAGATTAGAGGCTGAATCGGACCAGTAAAATAACGTTATAAATTTTAGTTTTCTTAAGTTTTATTCCATAAAATTTTGAAATTTTGCATCATTGCTTTTAACAATGTAGTGCAGTCTGGAGATATTTCGACGACACCTTCTTAGAGTCAAACATAACTTTACAAATAGACATACATCACCAAATCTGAACATATAGAACAAAATAGAACAAATTTACCAAAACAATTAAGCACATTTACCACAAGTAAATTTATCTCGCCCCTTAGCACCTACACACAGCTCATGGTACCAACAATTACACTTCATGCACTTAATCCAGTCTCTAAACTTTGACGAATTCGCACAATTATAAGACTTGGAGCAGAAGCCACAAAGCGTATCATCAGCTGAGTTTTCCCCATTCTCAGTATTGCCGTCCCTATCTGAAGATGATTCATTTAAGTTTCTGCAAGTTCCCTTCGCGTTCCTAATATTTTGTTTCTTCAGTCGTTGCTTTGTTTCTTCTATTACAGCTGGAGAAGTAAGTATTTGAGCAACCTTTTCACATTGACTTTCATTCTTTTTTCTGGTGTAGGTAGTAAATTATGGAAAGACCTACCCAAAGTATTTGACGATTCCTCAGATGTTGATGCCGAGGATTGGCTTTCTTCATAGGGACGCAGTTAATTTTTGATCGGAAGATGAATTTGTCGAAAAAGGAGTTGATGCTTCTTCTGGGGCGTGTGAGCTTCCGAGATTAGAAGGATGAAGATCTAACTCCGTCAGGATACCCGGATTCAGAGGGAATATTCCTGTTGATCCATTTTCAGCGTTGCCGATTGTTGCGGCTTTGCTCCATGCATTTCGAAAAAGCCGACCAAAATTAAATTTAGTAATCTTTCTATCCCACTTACAAACTGTCATATACGCATTTGTTTCAATATCGTAGTATGTCTTTAATGGTTTATAAAAAGACCTGTCCAGAGGTTGCAACCTTTGTGTAGTGTGGCTGGGCAGTGATAAGAGAGTGATCTCATTCCGTTTACAGAACAGTAGAACAGGAAGAGTCTTGTGTGATGCGTGGCCATCGAGGACTAAAATGCATCGGCCAGGAATCCTGTTTGCTTGAAAGTGCTTTAGCCACTCCAAAAAAAGATCCTCATTTATCCACCCTGAATCGGACATAAAAATTTTAGATCCCAACGGAAATCCATCCTCCCATTCCTTATGGAACTTTTTCCCCTTAAAAATTACAAAAGGTGGTATGTAATGTCCACTTGCATTGCAGCACGCAATAACTGTCACCAATTCCCCCTTTTCCACTGACGTCTGTTTTATGACTACCTTAGATCCTGTTCTTGCAACATTCTTTTGGGTTTGGCGATTATTTAATACACATCCCGTTTCGTCAACGTTGTATATAAGGTGGGGCCTATCCATAACTCCAGCCTCAGCCATCGAAATAGTTAACTTTGAAAAAAAATCGTCTACATCTTCCTTATTTAAACCCTCAGCTCGAGCCACTGACAAACCTTCGGGTTTTCGAAGACTTAAAGGATGTCTAGATATAAAATTCAAGAACTAATCCTTGCCTGCTCGTTTTTTTAACGCACAGAAATTGTTTTTTATGTTGTTTTCAATGGAAAATTCATATGCCACCTTCATGACATCATCTCTTGTCAATCCGAACCCAATTTCACATAACCTAAGAATTATTCTAATTAATGCTTCCTCTTCTTCCACTGAGAAGACATTTTGCCCCCCTCTTGTCTTCAATTTTTCCGTATCCGCTACTATCCTACGATAGAGGCAAGTACGGGGAACATTGAAAAGTTCGGCAGAATGCCTCATGCTTCTTCCCTCTCTGAAAGCTTTCAGCGCCATTCTCATATCCTCCTCTGTCCATGTCTGTTCCGTTTTTCGCCGGTACTTCCCCATCTTAATCCAAAAGGAAAAACATTAACGGTAAGTGAAAATTATCACTTTCATAAATACGTTCTAAATGAAATTTTGCTAATGTTACGCTATCAAAAGGAGGTTGTAAGGCGTTCCACAACTAATTCTGTTGCCATATATAATATTTAATACTCTGGCAATCCCTCTATCACGTACATTATATCACCTCCTTTTCTTTCAGATTGGAAAATATAGACCACTGAGTAATGTAGAATGTATAGGTATGGAACTCAATGTGAATTATTAACAATAAATTTCCATCACGAAATGCGTATGTTTTATAATATTGTTTCAGCGAATAATTGGTTAATATATATGGAACAGTACACAACATATGTTACATCAAACGAAGGTAGCTTACCTCTCGCTCAGCCTGTAAATCGTGCTCGTCGCCGTAATAATTCACCTCTATGACGGGGAAAATCTCTTTCCTCCTCCTCGTTATACGTAGTAAATATCTATAACGTGATATAGAATAGCATTAAAATAGGTTTATTCCATTAAACTTCTTATAATACTTAAATAAAAGAGTATGGCCTAAAAACAGATTTTTAGCCACTTTCGCTCAAACATTCTTATAAACATTTGATGTTTTTAATGTAAAACATTAAGTGTAAGTAAGCAATTTATCAATATTAGTTGTATATCTACTTACTTTTCAGTAGCAGAAGGAATTTTTCCAAGTGTCAGTTGAGTATAACTGGTTCAATGCTTCACCCTCGATCAGCGGCTTGGAACTGAACTCCTGCGCGTGCTGGTCCTTTTCACCCGACTAAGTAATATGATTTTGTATCATGTTTGGTAACTCCGATATTCATACAAGGCTCAAAAAAGTAACCTAATGGGGCAGCTATGGTATTAGATTACCTTTCAGGAAAGAAAAACTTGAAATCTGAGTAAGCGCTACAATGTCACCTTACTTTGAACCTATACGAGGTTTTCTAAATACCCAATTTCACACCTCTCTCGTATGGTAGGCTTCCATTCGACAGAGTATCATTTGCTTAAATTCAGTCGTCGAGTTCTCGTTTTCACTCTACTAGAAGGACAAGATTACAAAGAAGCAATTCCTAAAACGTAGTCAGTCTCAAGTGATACCGTTTCGGGTCTGAGCGCACTTTTTGAAAAGCGTTCCTATTCACCCGCTGGTCCGATTCACCCCCCTTTACCCTATATCACGTAGCTTCAAAAACCTTTCTTCCAGCATCCAAGCGTCTTTTAATCTATTCATCCACCGCATAATCTTTCGCAAATATTAGAGCGAGGCACACAATCTCAACCAGCTGCACAATTATTTCCAAGTTTACCCTTATTATGCAATCAACGGAGGCGGTGCCCAACAGAACCCCTTTCAGGTCGACAACTATGTTTACTTCAGGAGTAGAATGTCATAAGAAGATGCAAGATGAAATGGAAAATAGAAATATAATACACGGGAGAACGATAGAAAGGGAGTTACGATGTGAAACGAGGAGAAAGGAGAGTGTACGTAGGGAGAGGAGCTGTGAGCAGAAAAGAGACATGCATGAAGGGAAGAGGGCCCTTATCAATTCCGACTCGATGGTATTTCAGGACCCTCTATCCTCCTTCCCCGCCTACCCTTGCCCAAATATCATCTGCTTCTCAGGCTAACATGTCCCATAATCCCCAGAGCATACACATATACCACTGCGACACGCTCGCCAGCTTTCAATACATTCCCACATCCGAAAATAACCATACCATTTCGCGTGAGATACACTGGGTTTTCCCTACATTCCGCAGGCAGCTCTTCCCACGGTTGTCATTGGAAACCGCTTCTATGGCCGTCAGTAGACGTGGCTCTTTTTTTTCTCTCTCACCCCATTCCTTTCGATCTTCGCTTCCCCATTCATCCCAATCTTCTGACAAAATCGTCAAAAACGTCCTTCATACACACCACGTCACTCCTCTAGAGCCATCTTCAGGTAACTGTGGCAACGGTTTCCCAATGAAAACCCAACCGCGCCCTATCAGAGATGAATTTCCTCTTCAAAATTTCGAAAAAGCAGCTCTTCTGCATCTGATACACTCGCTCGGGTGTATACGCATGCGTAAACGTACACACAGCTGGTCGGGAGAGCGGAAAAGGGGGATATTCAAACACTCAGCTCCAATATCACCAACGGAAGAATGGGAAACTAATAATTTCGGGTTCAAGAGAAACGAAGGCCATTCGAACGGGCCTCAAGCTCACAAGCTATACATGAAAACCCTTGCCAGGAAGACAAAAACTGGTGTTTAATTGGCATTCGACAGTAAGGGATCAATTGCAATTTCACTTAATATATTTTCATCAATCATACTGGAGTGGGCAAAATAACTTTTCCGTTACCGCTCATGTTTCAATGATGATTTTGTATTGGTTGGAAATCCAAAAATAAACCGTATATCTCATTACCATATCGAGGCGTCATAAATGTACTTTATTCACTAATATTTCGTCATCTAATAATTTTAGATTAAGAAAAATACTGTACTGCTTTTGCGTGAGTAACTTTCCACTAAAACGATAACCGAACGATTTCCGTGCAGTCTTCACTGTCCAACCATCCAATATCGAACTTTGTTGCATAGAATATTGCCTTAAGAATGGCGTTGATCTTGATAACTAACCTTGGAGCCTGTTAGTTTTTTAATATCCATTTATTTTTCTTCCTAAAAGTATTGCATTTCCATAAATATTCAAGTAAAATGAAACAGAGGCAATGATCGAATGACACTAATTTAGAACAGTACATCCTGGTCGTATCAGAAGTAGTTCTAATGGAATTAATAGCTTTGGATTGAAGAAATTTGATAACGCTGGAGCAGGTTGTGGTAGACAGGTCGGTAACGCGACGTCCTATCAACAAAGGTCGCGGGTTCTAATCATGCCCAGGGAATGGATGTTCTGTTGGCTATAATTAAGACCTTAGGTTACACGGCGAGATATAATCATAGTCGTTGGAGCAGCGGAAAACCAAGACTACTACCAGAAATTGTTGGCATTATGACACCACCAAGGCGACCAGGGCACTAGCGCACCGGCAGGTCGCCAAGTGGTCTGGCGAGCCAAAGGTCAAGGTTTCGAATCCCACCTCGGACATGGATGTCGTATCTGTCTCAAAATAGAGATTAGGTTAGACAGTCCGATATAAACCATTCAGTAATGAATCCTTCCACTAATGAAATGTAAGCTATATAATTATATGACATTCAAAGAGTAAATCCATAAATCAATCCGCACTTTTGAACAATTCTACGTGTTAATAGCTGGGGATAAAATCATGTGATCATAGTGAGAAATCGCACATTATTTTCTAAATTCTAAGGCAAAGACTAGTCGACATTTAGGTCAAAAACACGGATAATGCATGAAACGTACGTGCTAAGTGGGTCAACGACGACCCTCTGTGGAAACTTGGCCACATGAAATTGAGGACAAGTAACTCATACGGATTCCTTTCCTTCAAAACATGTCGGTCGTCATGAGAACTGATCTCTGTCATTCGAGCCAGTAGTACATCGATTTCAACGGCATGACTATCCTGATTACTCCTTTCGTCACTCGCAAGGTTTCAGCCACGATTTCAGTGACATTACTCCCAAGCTCCTTCGCTACACGTCGTAACGTCGACGACGGATGGAAGCGTCTTCATTTCTACCCAATTCGACAATCCCCAGCAAAACCCATAGATTTTGCCCTAGGAGCGCCAGTTCCAAACACTCAGGCATGGCAACCACCAAATAAACTCTCGAACCTATGTGGTGATAGAAGATAAAAAAATTAGTACAATATATACAAATACATTTATTTCCGACAAGGGTAACGACTGCAGTTCATTCATCATTGCCCAGATAATGACCGCAGAGCAGTCTAAACCCTGTTCAGAAACAAAGTTGTTTACGTATGGGCTCTAATTTTATTCTTAGATGCAGTTTCTCCATTTATTTTCTGATACTGTCAAGTTAAGGTGTAGTTGTTTGACTGCAATATGTCCTTTGGTATAATTCTCTGTTCTCCAACCTACTGCCGATAATAGATTAGCATTACCTGCGGTAAATCAATTTCTTTCCGATCCCTGTTCATGCTGCGGGTACAACTTATTTTTGGTACTCAACCTGTTAACGGTAGATTCCTTTAGTACACTGCTCCCTTCTTCAACCACGCCGTTCCACTTCTTTTCGGAGGAGTCAGGAATTTAAACCCGTTCCACACGATACTTGATCCACCACAAGGTCTAGAACACTGGCTAGCATGGTAGCTTTCCAGTATCGTGTGATAATAGAACAAGCATGCCGGCTAACAAGCGTGATCGCTATCATACTCGCTTATCTACTTCATTTCATATTTGAAACGGTAGGGAAAGGTGGGGTAAGTCCGAACTGACTTTCGCTTTTATTTTCGCTTTCCTAGCTAACAGAATACTTTCGTCGACTTTTTTTCTTTTGAACATTCAGTGTAAATCTTACTCTTCAAGATGACGCTAATGAAAGTTCGGTCCTGTACCTGGAGGGGATTTAAAGAGGATCTATTTCGAGGTTGCATCTGTCCGGTCTGGGGCAATTCCAGAAGATACAGCCTGACAAGTGGGGTAATTCTGAACAACCTGAATTTTGGTCACCTTGTGGCCCAATTATTAGATTTTTTGATGTAGTAACAAACTTCGTCCCAATGATGCAGATAAATTACTTCATCATTTCCCATGAGTGAATCTTCTCAGTTATAGTAGCCATATTGAAGCCAGTATCCTGAAAAATGTGGCGATTAAAAGGAGACGATCCTGCCTTCTAAAAGCCATTGATAAAAGTGCTTGGAACCTTTGCCTCGAGAATGGCTTCCCGAACAAATCCAGCCATTATTCCAGAATTTATTTGCTATTGTAGCATTTTTCACTGGCGAAACCTAATATAGAACGAAAGCATTTTATAACATTTGTTGGTTTGTTGCCGTACAAAAGATATAAAAAAATTTATAAACTAAAGTGTGTGATATAATTGCACTCTTAGCATGTGTTAAACACATCTTTTTTACGTTTTTTTCAATTGGGGGGTTAACCCCCCCCCCCCCCCCCCCCCTCAAGATACGCCCATGCGCTTCATTACAAGCGTAAGTTCAATGAACGAGTGAAACCTCCTAGGACGGTTCCCATTATGATATATTCCGTCCCCAATATCAAGTAGCGGCTAGCACACTACGTCTTCTGCTGTATCAAGAATCGTGTGAAACGGGCTTAAGGAGGTTGGCTCGCGACTGCGTGAGTCAAGTTGTCTGAGGAATATGCCTGCTAAGTGATCCTTACTTCACAAAGAAAATTACCTAAGCTATTGAAAGTCATAAGTATCACAATAAATACGATGGAAAGTCGAAGGATTTCTTTTTTATGATAATTTTAATGAGCTCGACTATGGAGTCAATTCAGCATTTACTTTAAAGAAATAAATTTATGTACTCAATGAATTTACTAATTTATAACACCAGAATATTACTATCAAACATTATGTTATAATATTTTTCTGAAATATGCTTTAATATGCTTTAATATCTCATTAGTAATGATATTATTCATACGCCATACATTTTACATAGAGCGACCGCAGCGCCACTTGAAGACAACTAACGCATTTCGTCTGCTATAAGCGCATAAATTGGTGGATTTAGCGAAAAATACGGTGGGTTGATGCCTTTATTTTCGTGTCATTTTATTTCTTGTGAAATTACGCATAAAATATCAGTTTTTTGCAAAAATGACAATACACTATGGTATTTTTAAACGTTATATTCCCATGTGACTGCCATTCTCGCCGTTAATCGTATGTAATTTCAAATGCAATTTGTGCAAAAAGGAGTATGGGTTGGTATAATTATCTTTACTTTATTGGATAGAGGAACTTACGTTCTATAAGTGCTGAAAATATAAAAAAAATGACATGACTTTCACTTTTCGGACCGACCTCCTTAAGGGAATGGAGAGAAAACCGGAGTCGGCATTAGCCTTCTCTAAACGGAAAGCGCCATGGGGTCCACTGTTTTCCGTCACATCCGACGGTTAGGGCATCGTACCTACTTGAAGATTTCTACAGTAGGGACTACCTACTTTACTACAGGAAAAAATTTCATGCAACCGGGATTCAAACCCGAATCCTCAGGACGATAGGCCAGTGCTCTGGCCACCAAAGCAACCCAATGGGGGCGTTTACTCGGAACCGAAATCGCAATTTTGTACACGAAGTCGTTAGATGGAAACAAAAATGAATTTTAGTGAAAACATTAATCTTTTAACCACAACCATTCTCTCATAAATAAAAAAATTAAAAAAGCAAAAGGTGACGCTCACCGAAAAATCTGCTTTGATAACATTGACGTCATTTTCCTCCCGTCCTTGACTGCTTTTCGAAGAAGGGAAGGGAGTGGAGGGGAGTTCTCGGGAGGTCTGCTCGCACAGATGCTGTCGCAACTGCTTCGATTGGCAGAGTCAGTTGTGTCCCCCCATTGCGATTAAACGAAGTAGCTTCGCGGGCTCAGTTGTGATTGGACGAAGTCGATATACATCACAGGTGGCACCACGCCCATTTTTCCGAAAGGGTTAAAAACATGTTTTTCGCTTATAACTCTAGAAATAATTGACGGATCAAAAAACGGAAAAATAAGGGTAATATCACAAACTCTATCAGATTCGGCGATTTAAAAAAATATGGTAAACGACCCCATCCCTTGCCTTCATCAAAACCCACGTTTAAGAGGCACAGGGAAAAATTAACCCACATAAGTTAAATACTTAAAAATGATATAGTTAAGAAAAATATCTTCGAAGTCTTTTCGCAAGCACCTAGGTTAGTTTTGAACTTCACAACTCTAATCTTGGACTGAATATTTCCCAGCATAACTCGTCCGTAATCCACCACCTGCAGGAGGGCATACAGAAGTTCTCTCCCTTGAGCCCCCCACACACTCTCACCGACAACCCTCATCTGAATTCTCGTACTTTCCCCTTTCCTCATCAAGAGTCCCTCGCTACCGCGCTCCCGTAATTATCGAGTTACCAGAGCTAACAAGAGTTAGTTTGGAGTGAGGTTATGTAGCTATAGGGACGCAGACGCTCAGAAACCGCCCGGCCAACATGATCCATCTCAACCAACCTTCGTTAACTATTCCCGCTTCGCTAACTTTGACCTGTCCATTTTAATTGCTTCCGCATCCGTATGTAAACTTTAGCTGTTATATACAGTCACATTTACGTTTTGGACATATCTAACCTAGTTAAGCAGCGGTCAGTAAGAGATGCTAAGCATGATTTTATTTCGTATTATATTAAACCCATAAAGCAGATTGTTAAAGAAATATACAACGCCACAGAATGGAAAGCGAATCCTATAATACCGAGGTCATTTTACTTAATGGATTACAATAAAGAAAATATATTTTTAAAGATCACATTCATCATCAGTCGACAATCCTTTGATTGGCTTGACAAAGCTCTCTTTCCTTCGATTCTGCTATGACTTCATCGCTTCATATTTACCTAAGTCTTCTTCTTTAAAGATTCGACTACTGAAATGACTTCGCTGAATTAATTCGTCTTTATTAATTAATAACAATTCTTTATATTGCGCAGTAATTTACAATTCTTACCATATTTCTCAATGCAATCCTAAGTTTCAGGAAAATAGAATAAAAAGATGGAAATAAATCCATTCAGCGCAAATAATAAATGACAGGTATAACTAACTACAAACTTTAAGATAAAAACGTATTTCACGAACCTGAATGAAAATGCATGGATTCTTTAAAATTTTTATAAGGAAATGTGTTGGTATCAAAGTAACAAAATCCGTTGCTTTTTATTCCAATCGAGTGGTAAGATCTTTCCCGACTTACTTTCTAACATCACTGAAAACAACCCCCTTGTAGAGGTTGTTTCCAAATGAAGTAGTAATAGGGGAATAGGGATTGTAGTAGTAGGCGTTGTTATCAGCAGTTCCTTTAACGGTGTTTTATTTTGA
The DNA here is from genome assembly GCA_933228895.1 of Platycnemis pennipes. Classification (NCBI taxonomy): domain Eukaryota; kingdom Metazoa; phylum Arthropoda; class Insecta; order Odonata; family Platycnemididae; genus Platycnemis; species Platycnemis pennipes. The sequence goes on along the minus strand of OW121854.1, from coordinate 115,496,521 downwards.
CCAGTATCGCATTTTCTTGCAGTAAGCTCACCTCTGGTAGTGGGTATTTTATCACGGATGCTCTAGCACACATATCACACATTCAGTAGCACTGATAACTAGCAAAAAGGTTGAAAAAGAGAGAAAAATATCAATGGTGTCGTTTACCATATTTTATTTATTGCCAGATCTGATAGAGATTGTAAAATAAAAAGACACGTATTTTTCCGTTTTTTGATTCGTCAATTATTTCTCGAGTTATAAGCAGCGAAAATCGAAGCTGCGATGTTTTTAACCTTTTCGGAAAAGTGGACGTGGTGCAACCTCTTACGTCATTGACTTCGTCCAATCACAACTCGCACAATTGATTGGAATCTCAAAGGGGTGGACACAGCTGACTTCGCCAATAAGAGTGATTGCGACAGGATCTGTGCGAGCAGACCTTCCGAGAACCCTCCTCCACTCCCTTCCATAACCTTAAAAGCAGTCAAGGACGGGAGGAAAATGACGTCAATGTTATCAAAGCAGCTTTTTCGGTGGGCGTCACCGTTTGCCTACTTTAATTTTTGATTTATTAGTGAATGGTTGTGGTTAGAAGATTAATTTTTTCACTAAAATTCGTTTTTCGTTTCCATCTAACAATTTCGTGTACAAAATTGCGATTTCGGTTCCGAGTAAACGCCCCCATTCCTGTAACCTAAGAGACAATAATAACCATTGGTAACACTGATCCAATTTAGGCTATCTCATCAAGGGTATCAGAACCATCGATCCAATTTCTGAATTCCCTCCTCGAAAACATTTACTTTGCTCCACGAAAAATAGCAGTGAGTATACGATATAAAAAGCCCTTGCGCATTCACATGCAGAAAAACATCACAAATACGACGAATTCAATTATATAGCACGCGAATGAACTTTTTCATCTCATAAAAAAATCCCACTCCATAGCAGCCCTCGATTACACTTTTTCCATACGTGCATGTATCCCGTGGCCTGAGTCTTGAATCTTTCGTTACGCATCGAATAAATATTGAAGTTTCCGTCACCAACGAATACTTCGTTAGCCTCGCAACGAATTTGGACCTCAACGAATCATAGAGCGAGTCCGTAAATTATTCGTTAACAATACACTATACACTGAAAAATCTTCCTTCGTTCATACCACTTGTTCTGCAGCAACCTCCGTGACGGAAACCAAAATAAAACAAATGACTATGCGAAAGCAAAAATAACCATGCGACATTTCTGCACGTACTAAGTGAGCCAAGAAAGTTTCGGCTGTTTCTGTTTTTTTTTAATACAGAAAAGAGATATTAAAATTATGATGCATGAACTATCATTCCATATTTAAAGATACCTGTTCAAAATAAAAAATGAATGAATATGCTACTAGATATTTAATAGGCTTTAATAACACCCTAATAATTATCCTTAAATTAGGTTTACATATGGTATGGACCAAGCAGAATACTTCGTCTTTGTTCTTCTTCAAATGCTCCTTGTAACAACAGAAAACGTCTTCAGACCACCATAATCGTACGCCAAAACCAACCAAAAGGATTAGTTATATGTGTTACTTAGAGAAGGCGACCGACAGCTGAGGTCATTTGCGCCATTTAGGATAGGTGGCTAATTGGATAATGGTAGGAATTTTAAGGGAACGGAGGAAGGGTGGAGAGAAACCCAGCATAAGCATTAGCCTACTCTTATCGACAGGCGCCAAGGGAACGGCCTTACGTCCCATCCGACGGACGGAGTACTGAACCTGAAATGCCAATGCAAGTAGGAACCGGTTTCCCACAGAAAAATCTGCCACTGCCGGGAATCGAACCCAGGCCCTCGGGATTGGAGGCCAGTACTTTAGCCACCACACCAACCCAATCCTCCAAAATGATTAGAATTTCTTCGTTGAGCCGTAAACGAATGCTCTTTGTTGTTCGTTGTGTAAACAACATTCGTTAGCAACGAATGTTTTCGAGACCTGTCCTTGTGGGTAAACGAATAACTTGAAACGAATGACGTCATCATAGCGAAAAATTTCTTTCGTTTTAGGGTAACGAAAGGTTCAAGACTCGGACCACCGGAGCGTTATCCTTGGCTATTGCGGCACTGGACCGTGCTTAAGCGAACATTTGTTCGCCAGTGATTTATACCAAAACATTTTCTCCTGTTTGAATTGTCCGCACCACTCAATGCAGAAACCGAAACTCGTGCTGACGGCATTTATGGCTCCCAACCGACGTTAATATACTACTTTAAAACACTTTAAAAGCTAACGAGCGATAACGGCTTATACTAGTGGTTTATGCCGATCAGATTAATTACCATTGACTGATTTCAATCTTTTATACAGTTTTCACATACGCTTACAATTTAAAATGGATATCATTTTCCTCCTCCTTTGCCCGAAACCTACTATGACAGGTGTTGAGCGAAGACGCCATATTTCAAGAACATAATTTAAAAAAAGTAATAATCAAATGACAATTATCAGATTTTAACCAATACAGCAAGTGTGCTGTATGGGCTGAACTATAAAAGCAGTGGCAGTTGTTTTCCGCTCCACGAGCTATCAATAAAAGGTAGGCCGTTCCTTCTCAAGAATAGTTCAAGCCAACGTGAACATTGAAAACATTCATTTACATCATTTTTCTTCTTCGCTGCTTCACGGAACACTGATTTTGAGAGGTCTGCCGCGTTTTCCGAAAATAAAATAAGTTAGATCATCATCGTTTCTTTCCTCATATATCGCCTTAAGTTGGCTACAGCGGAACTAGTGCCATTGTGACTCGGCTTTTAAACGACCAGTTTTTCACATCCACTTTTCTTCCAGCGAGTCGCCAAACTAAAGGGTACGTGAGATAAGCAGTACAATATTTTTTCCAATATTCAACCGTCGTGGTCACTGGCTGTACTCACAGGTTTCAGTTGAGGCCGTCACTTACGCCTTAATTATGAGGTCATAAAACAAGGTACGTCAAACAAAATTCCTTTTTGCTAGTATAAACCTCTCAAACTTAAATTACACCTCAGTGATACTAGGAACTGCATCGTTAACCATTAACAGCATCGTTTTTCAGAAACGCAGTGCAAGAGGGAAGTGAACTGAAGCGAAATTGCAATCTAATAGCACCGAAGTACCATTATCCCCTTTCATCTGCCAACGCGGCAACACAGCCAACTGAGCCTGAGATTTTCCAAATCCACATTATTGTTTTGAAACACTCGTAATTTCCAACAAAAGTATAGTTTCGGTCCGTGCACTTAAGTTTTCATTTGTGCTTCCCTCCACAAGAAGAAATTAAATGGAGTTCTAAGAATTGGCTTATGGCAATTGGCAATGGAATGGGCAATTAAAAATTCAACAAACAGTTTGAGGAATTATTTTCCTTATTAAATTATGAACTCCCATAGTTCATCATCACCAAGTGCCGGTCGCGGTAGCCAGGCTATCGCCCTCCGGCCAGACGATCCAAAGCTATTAGATTCCCGCCACGTGTTTTGATGTTGTGCTTGTCTGGAATTAAGAGCTTATATGGTGCGATATGACCTAAGCCGTTTTCATGCTTTAAAACAAGTTAATTACTGCTACTATCACAAGCTATTCAACTAACCAATATTACCTGCCCTGTAAACAACGGGTCGGGTCAAGTTGGGTAGGATTATGTTCGGCTGGGCTTGTCTGGGTTGGGTGTGGTTGGGTTGGTTTTGAAGTTGCAACAAGATTTTTTCGATAAAATTTTCAGCCAAAAATTTAGAGTATTTATATGCACAGCTAGCTAAATATTTTCTGAGATGAGACAACGGTAATAACTCAGTATTTTCTTAAATTTGTAGAACTGCTTGGCTTGAGACCGATCAAGTCGTCAGTGTGGCGATAGGCTTCAAGCGAATTATTAATACATTCCATCGACTGCGATGGTCACTTCGGATACGTGCCGACCTGACAACCAAAGGTTAGCAAATTTGGTTCCCGCCTTGCATGTGGACACTGTATTTGTCTTAGGTTTATGATTCGGTAGAGCGTTGAGACCATTATAGCTCACGGAGCACCTCAAGCCCAAGTCTATCATTACTAATTCGTCGAACTCTCTCTCCAGTCGAGTCCAAGTTTCGAGATGAGGCACACACCTAAGAGATTGACCTTTGAAGGTTTATGGATGAAGAGGGTGGAATTCAGGTCTAATCCAGATTCCAATTTTCGGAAGAGTCGTCAGTCGTCTCGGACATGGCTGGAGAACCGTGATACCTAGACGAGGCTAACCAACGCGGGAAAACCTTCGGTGATTTACATCCGCTTCGCCCATCGCCCGCAGAAGTTTGAATTCCGAGTTAAGTTCTGTTTAATCCACGCCGCGCTTAATATCCTCCCCTCTTCCATTAATGGTAATCTCCCCCCTAAGCTCACCTCTCCACTCTCGACGAAGACTTTCGCTGGGTTGACGGAGAGCAAAATTCTCGCTATAATCCCGCGACACCCCCACCACAAGGATCCTCCTCCCCCATCCGACCCCTATAAAACCCACTCCTCCAACCAATCCCATTTCCCCCACCCCCCCCACCTCCGCTTCCTCGGTTCCATTGTTCCTCCACCCGCCCTCCCATTACGTCTCTCCCGACCATATCGCGGGGGGGGGGGGGGGGGGGGGGGGGAAATTGAGGCGGAGGTCGCTGCTGGAGCAAAAGCGTGGAAATGCAGGATAAGTTAAGATGAGAGGACGGTCGGAGATGGAGGAGAGGAAGAAGTGCGATGGGAACTGGGGAGGAGAAGGAACGGAGAAGAAAGAGAGGGAGAGAGGAAAGGAAGGAGAATAGAGGAAGTGATTCGAAGTGGGAGAAAGGAAGGTAGCTTTGGTGTCCAGCGCTTGTCCCTTCGGAGTTCAGCATCAGCCTCATCGATCGATACATATAAGAGTAGCAATCGCTGTAAAGCTTCTGCCGCGGGCGATGGACAATAGGTGTCCTGAGCTAAAGGCCATGAGGCGCAAAGTGTAGCAGCAACGGACGCAGTAGCAGTGGACGCCTGAATACCGAAAAGTTCCGTCCTAAGCACGACCCGAAAGAAATGACATTGCCATTATACAATCGACTAGCCAATACAGGAGAGGAAATTAGCTCATCTCTATTTTTTATGCTTTAAAAAATTATAAGATTGAATTATCCTGTTGAAACGGCAGACTAGCAAGTAATCATAAAAAAGTAAAGTTCTCACCAATAATAGGTTTATTAATTACGTAGGCTAATATCGTATAAGAGACAGATTTTTGTGTCTTTAAATTCACATCCTTCAAACGTACAATGCATATGTTGCATATATTATGCAAAATCAAAATGTATGATTATATCATATATTTTGATAATATATGATCATATCATAAATTTTGATATAGCATTTTTTTATTTTCACGAAGAAATATATATTCTATCTATTCTACCGCATACAAATTCCTACGGAATTTGAAAATTTCTTTTACAAGATCAACAAGAAGCGTATCCTTACAGCTATATTTTAACGAATTACCCTACTGCTCTTTCTGTTCTTTAAACCTGCTGAGGTCAATCAGCAATAAAATGAGTACTTCGTTTCTTGCGACTACGGAAGTGGTAAAGAATTGATAATATCCGCTTCCACAATCCATACTCAACATGAAGCAAACGAGGGGTAGGAAAATTATCCCGACAATTTAAGTCTATGAAATTGACACACACGCGGGGATCTTAATTTAGATGTAATTTATAATGATCGACTCGAGTAACAGCTCTCAATAGGAGGGGGGAGAATTCCATGGATACTTTCTTAAGACATGGTAAACACCACAAACAAAGAACGTAATGTGAAAACATCCTCCCTTCAGCACGGATCCTTATTACTTAAGGAGCGAATGAATCTCAATAGCATATGTATCCCACACAATTCTGTCGTTTCTTTCCCGAATGCCATGCCTAACATTGTCTGAACCAGATAAACATGTGTCAACCGTATTCACCTAGATTTCCGTCGAGTAAAAATATGATAAATCGAAGAGTGCACCTGTGGAGACATTTCAAAACGAAAGAAGAATTTTTAGCACTTAAATTCCTACGCTCATCACAGACGTTAATATTTTACGAAATTACAATTTTCGAAATTCTTAGGTTATGGTTAGAAATAACATATCGTTAATTTTCCAAATCGTCACAAGATATCTGAATACAATGCTCCGTATTTTGGGACAAATATTTGCGTAAACGATTGAAGCACTTGCAAGCTTCAATGGGGTCGTTTACCACATTTTTTCAAATCCGAATCATAGAGATTGTAAAAAAAAAGACCCGTATTTTTCCGTTTTTTGATCCGTCAATTATTTCTCGAGTTATAAGCGGCGAAAAACTGATGTTTTTAACCCTTTCGGAAGAGTGGGCGTGGTGCAACCTCTGACGTATATCGACTTCGTCCAATCACAACTGAGCCCGTGAAGCTACTTTGCATTATCGCAATGGGAGGGACACGGCTGTCTCTGCCAATAGGAGCAGTTGCGACAGCATCTGTACGAGCAGACCTACCGAGAACCCCCCTCCACTCCCTTCCCTTCCCCTAAAAGCAGTCAAGGACGGGAGGAGAATGACGTCAATGATATGCAAGTAGCTTTTTCGGTGAGTCACCTTTTGCTTACTTTAATTTTTGATATGAGTGAATGGTTGTGGTTAGAAGATTTATTTTTTCATTAAAATCCTTTTTTCGTTTCCATCTAACGATTTCGTGTACAACATTGAGATTTAGGTTCCGATTAAACGCCAACATTGAAAAAGAAGTAGAGGCGCGACACTGAGATCACCTAAGCAAAAGCGGATCACGCAAAAAACGTTCCGTCGACACCTCTATCACCTGCTTTCCTCTTTCATACGGGCAAGGGCATTGTGAGACGGGTTAATACGTGTAGGTAAGGGGGATGCAGCGAAGTCGGGCGTGAGAGGGAATTTGGGAAGATGAAGAGGTGGTATGCGAGCGAAGGAGGGTATGACAGAAATGAGACAAGGGGATAAAGCTGGGAGGCGACAGAAGATCTCATTATGACGCGCCCTTAACACAAGTTCTTGCATCCAAATATCAGTTGACTCCATCATGTACGTTCAAGTCAATGAATGGCAACAGAGTTGAGACAGAATCAATTCTGCCGCCTGATTAAAGCGACGATGAATGGGTAGGTTTCTCGTCTGAACTTCGCTCTCTCAGTGCTTATAAATCAATGAAATAAGCGAGTGTTAGTCTAGAATCTTCATGGGGATCATGAAAAGTAATGCGATGATATTAAAATTTAGGGAAAAATTGATTAAAAACTCAAATACCACATAAAATACTTTTAAAAGTAAAATGCGAGTGCGTAAACTAAAAATATTTCAAAATATTTAATAGGGTAAACTTTTACAATCCGTATAAAAAATCAATAAATACAGGGTTTCGGCACTTCAGCGTCATCACCAGGTGACTATTCAGGGTTTCAAGCCCTTTATACACCGAAATTACTAGTGTGGGGGTGGGGAAATGAGTAAATGAGGAAGGGCTGAGGGGGTGAATATTGTAGTTTACTCGGAACCGAAATCGCTACTTTGCACACGAAATCGTTAGATGAAAACGAAAATGAATTTTAGTGAAAAACTTAATCTTCTAACCATAGCCATTCGCTCATAAATCAAAAATTAATATAAGCAAATTGTACGCCCACCGAACGAGCTGCATTAAGCATATCTACGTCATCCACCTCCCATCCTTGATTGTTTTGAGGAAGGACGGGGAGGGAGCGGAGGTGGGGAGGGGAGGTCTGCCCGAAGAGATCCTGTCACATCCTGCAAATAACCCAAAACAACAGAGCAATAAAATATTTTCGTACACATTTTGGTGTTGCTAGAGTGTGCTGAAGTTCATTCGCTTATTCACAAATTATGATGTAGTCGGCTATTCCATGCCTTTCGAAATAATCCGAATGGAGTCTAACAACCACTTCCATTGCCAGAGTCAGCTTTGTGTCCCCCATTGTGATTGGGCGAAGAAGCTTCGCAGCGTCAGTTGTGATTGGACGAAGTGGATGACGAACTAGTCCCGTACACGCCCATTTTTCCCAAAGGGTTAAGCACATCAGTTTTTCGCCGCTTATAACTCAAGAACTAATTAACGGATCGAGGAACGGAAAAATACGGGTCTTTTTATTTTACAAACTCTTTCAGATTCGGAAATAAAAAAATATGGTAAACAACCACACTGGTGGTTATGCCGGTGTTGGGCATAGGGGTTGGAGGTCAAGAAGTTGGGAATCGGTAAGACCAAAGTAGAGGGGGGAGGGCCAAGCGGGAAGCGGCTGTGAGGGAGGGGGAGAAGGCGGGGTACAAATATTCGTTTAAAACAGTCACCACTGGTTCGTACAATCTTTTTAAAATTTTCAACTGCTCAAGTGAGTCAAGTTCCCGTCTGCTATTTGAAAAACAAAATATAATCTAATCATACATAAAATCACTCTGATGGTAATGAGTTAAAAAATTCCTGGCATAGTTACTCTCTATATCACAATTTTTTAAAGCATGTTAATGCTATTTGGTTCTAACATTAAAATTACGGGCTATTTGCTAAATATGTTTACCTTGTCAGTCCTCACACTTAAAAGCATAAATGCCACTTTCCTCCTTTTTCAAATTTTAATACCATTTTCCTCATATTGGGTCTTTTCACTGAATGCACAAGGATTTTTAACTTTTAGGGAGACTTAAAGTAAACTCTAAACTGATTTTTTACGTGGTTTGTAAAAGTTTCCTTATTAAATACTACTCTTTTAGGTTCCATGGACCCGAATGCAGCCCATATGGCCATTTTACATCGGGCACTTTGACATGGAATACCACAAAGTTACCAGAGTGTTTTATTCTAAAAATATTTCGTACAATATGCAAGAGATCCAGACTTAAATACTGAATACATTTGAGTACTGAATAAAGCAACAAAATACCGCGAAAGGGAAACGATGGAATGCGAGAATGAGAATTATACATGCCAACCTGTCAGGAGAATGGCGTATCAGTGCACAGCCCCACATGTGCTCAAGCAGCACCAAACAGATCCCAGGAGGTCCCTGGTCGAAGGGAGGATGGAATCTCCAATCGCTCAAGCTCACATAGGATACCGTATTCCAATTGAGAAGATCGATGTCTAGGAATTAAGCAAAACTTCTCGAACCACGTGAAATACAAAGGGAGTGACTGTGACGCCACGTATAGAGATAAAGCGTAAATTAATAGAATAATTTGAGCAACGGATATTCATGGCGATCAAAACGATTCTTAAAGTTAAAATACATTTTAAAAGGGAAATAAATTTACTCTCGGGTTTTGGTCGTATTAGCTGGGGACACTAAGATCACAAAGTGGGAGAAAAGTTAGATAAAAAATCGGCCAAATCAAGGCCATTACTGAAATTAGTAAGAATCCTTTCGTCAAAGTTGGTTCAATATAATATTTACCAGTGAAGACTACTTATGCTGCAGCAGGATGTGTAATGCCGTTTTTATTATCATGTATGCAAAAAATAATTGCACCGGTAGCCCGTAGTGGTTCGGTTGAATGAGCTACTGTTTTTCTGTAATAAATGATATTTTATCGTTACTTTCCATAGCTTTGATATAAACTGAAGAAATACCCTAATCGAGAATAGGTGCTTGTGCTGTTGTGGTTAGCTTTCCTCGCTCATAATTCGTACGTCGGACATTCGACACTCTTGCAATAAATTTGTTATTCATCTTCTTTCCAAGTATTTTCTCAAATATTTCGATTGCACTTCTTCATTTTTGGACCAATGTGTATTTACCCCATCACCTTCGTAATTTTTGGAGAGGAACCTAGAATCGGCATTAGCCTCCTCTTAACGAATAGGACGTCGTTCGCACTTTAACATCTCATCCGATGGACGAATCACTGAACTTGAGGCGCTCTCCACACAGAACAACGATATGGACCGTAAATTCAATGAAAAATGTCCACCTTCCCCGGAGTTCAAACCTCGACCCTCGAGGTTATAATCCAGTACTATAGCCACCGCAACACCTTGATTCCCTTCCCTCTAAATCTCTTTGAAATACGAACTTAAATTAATGCATGTGAACTACAATTTTTGTAACCTCTTCTGATTCGTTTTGGAACTCCATTAAAAAATAATTGTCCACACGGAGCACGTTCCGTATTATGAAAAATATTTCTTCTAAACTCAGAGTCAACGGTGGATGTGTAACAGTTCGGATTTTCTGTATTAGGAGTGAAACAATATTATTCTGCAATGTAATGCCCCACGCTCGAATTACAAGTTAAGAACGCTAACACCACACCACAATTATTGAAGTGCGTAGGTTTTCGCAGCGAGGATGATCTGCATTGGCCATTTTCGGGAGCAGCTGCATGTGGCGCCTTGTCGACCAAGCTTTCGCGTCCTTTCCAGGTCGCACCTTCAGGGTGAATTAAAATTATTCATCTTCTTCCTGGTATTTATTGTGGAGGGGGTCCACCCTCCTCCGTCTTATGCCGTGTAGGTCCGGTGACGTCAATCTTTTGGGGAGAGTTACAGTTGACCACTTCCCCCCTACCCCTCCTATGGCCGCTATGCCTCTAATAATTTTAATTCACCCTGAAGATGCGACCTGGAAAGGACGCGAAAGCTTGGTCGACAAGGCGCCACACGCAGCTGCTCCCGAACATGACTAATGCACCACACCACAAATGGGTCGTTTACCATATTTTTTTATTGTCGAATATGATAGAGTTTGTAAAATAAAAAGACCCGTATTTTTACGTTTTTTGATCCCTCTATTATTTCTCGAGTTATGAGCGGCGAAAAACTGATGTTTTAGCCCTTTCGGAAAAGTGGGTGCAACCTCTGACGTATATCGACTTCGTCCAATCATAACTGAGCGTGCGAAGCTACTTTGCCTTATCACAATGGGGGGACACAGCTGGCTCTCCCAATGAAAGCGATTACGACAGGATCTGTGCGAGCAGACCTTCCGAGAATCCCCCTCCACTCCCTTCCCTTCCCATAAGAGCAGTCAAGGACGGGAGGAAAATGACGTCAATGTTATCAGAACAGCTTTTTCGGTGGGCGTCACATTTGGCTTATTTTAATTTTTGATTTATGAGTGAATGGTTGTGGTTAGAAGATTTATTTTTTCACTAAAATTCTTTTTTCGTTTCCATCTAACAATTTTGTGCACAAAATTGATTTCGGTTCCGAGTAGACGCCCCCTCTATCTGTAGGCATTAAAAATGCCGAGAATACGGAATAAATTGAAACAAAGGGACTTACAGCCTTAAGTGCTCAAGAAAGGGTCCCCTAAGAACCCCCTTCAACCACTATCTGCAGAACTCATGACTTTTTAATAACTTATGATAATACAAGAGGAAAAGACTAAAACGACTAAAACTAAAACAAGCAATTCAATGAGAAGAGCAATACCATTCACAAAAGAAACTACATCATCACGGTTAATTCAATTGAAAAAAGGACATATTACATACTTTGATACGAAACAACTTTTTTTAATCACTAAGCATGAGGATTAAATACAAAAGAACTGAGGAAAAAAATGTCCTTCCCAAGCGTGTCGTCATCGAAGCGAGAAGTGATTGACGGAAGAACAAAAGCAGTACGATATTTTTTGGTCCAAGAGACAAGGTGACGGACAGAAAAAACAAGCGAGATTAGAAATTAACGAAGCGGGAAAGAATCCCGACGGCTAAGAGGAAGATGAAAGAGAAGCCGACTTGTCGACGCCGCCGTTGCGCTGAGCAGACTCACGTCGTGAGTCGCCATTTTTCCGTTAACGTCGCTTAGCGCGCTCATTACAGCGTAAATGAACGTTGAGTGGAGATTGAGAGGGAGGAGAGTAAGCGCAGCATTAAGGAGCGGACGGAATTGCGGATGGCGGAAACGGGTTTTTACCCGCAAGAAAATTCTCCAAAACTTAAAGAATCGAAAGAAGAATCTGCAGAGTCGACACAGAATAACGCTCGAACACTTTGAAAGGTGGGATGGATCACGAAGAGTCTCCCAAGGTGTGATTTGATTGAACCAAAAGCCGTAGGAAGGCTATGGGTGAAAGAAAGACGGAGATCATAAATTACGCACGGACTGCCGGTTTTGACGAAACTGCCTGATGAGGCGGCCAGGAAAATTAATCCTTTGCACGCTCCGCGAGATCCCTATCTCCTTAAAGGTTCCTCTTCGTGGTTGAGGTAGGAGAGCCTCCCCCCCTCTCCAGCTCCATGTGATGTTTCCAATATGTCATGGGACTAACGCGTCGATAACGATCTGGGGTCTGGAAAGCGTGAGGTTCTCCGGAAGATGGAAAACTCGCGCAGGCTGAGAACACCGAGAAGGTTGAGATCATTCCCCCAGCAGGAAGCGACGATCAACCTTGAGCACGAATTCACGAAAAAGGTGCGGTAATTGACACGGCGGGATTTCAGATGCCACCGGAGTGAGGATATCAGCTACGGAGCAATAAGGCGACCGAAGAGGTTCCGCACCATTGCTTTATCTATTCTGATTACAGGAACTCCGCCTAATAAGGCCTAATACGGGTCAGTTTCCGACAAAATGTGCAGATAATTCAGCGAATACTGTAGAGGGAGGGCACCCGGACTTACTTCTACTTTTGTTGCGCAGGTTTTCGGGAGGGCGAAATCTTAGGATATGAGGGAAGATATCATCATCAGTATTTCAATCCTAGGATTGGTTTACTGCAACCCTCTATCCTGCCCTATTCAGTGTTAACTCCCTCACGCCCTGATATGTTTTCTCTTTCACGTCCTTCTTTATTTGCCCTATATACTTGTCCCTAGATCTTCCTCGCGGGACCTTCCCTTCTATTACATTTCTTACTAATCCATTGTACCTAAATACTTAAATAGTTCTTCTTTGCCATAGAGATTTAATAAATAAATCATACTAGTAGATCACCCCGAGCCGAGAAGTGTCTGATTGCCAGATACAACTGTGAAATCACAGATTCCCTTACCCTGACATACGAAAGTACACGACCCTTCTCAGCGAATCACTACTTGGTAAGCTCTGTCTTACTCTGCATTCGCCAACCAAACAAACCACCGGGGGGAAGAATATTAGTAGTCCCGACAGGGTAAAATATTAAATCCAAACATTATATAATTTTTGGGGGCAAGAGTGTTTAATGATGGCCTATGTAAAGTGATAGGCGTAAGGGCAGTACTTTAAAAACATTTTAGAAGAAATGAGAACTTGTAGTTTGCTTTTAATCACTTTCAGCAGCAATTGTTTCACGAAATTCGATTCTGATATTTCGCTCCTCGTGCAACTAATCACTCTTTTTGCTTCGTAAAATAATCTCTCGATGACATTGGTGTGCTATTTTGAATAAAAAGTTTTTTGTTTGTCCTTTTAAACTGGCCAAGCTACTTACTGATGGCGAGTTTGACTAAGGTACACTTCCTTCCTGGAACTTATATTGCCAATTATTCAATTCAATCAAATTCATTGATTGAACAGTATTGATTTACTAGAGATACCTAATCTTTTCCCCGTACTTTCTTTATCTTTATCTTTTCGTTCATCCTTACTTAATCTTAGTTTTCTTCTCAACGATTTTCACATTAAATTGTCGGAGCCCTTTCTCGATTCCACGCACAAGAGAATGTAGGTCTTCTTGGCTCTCTGCTACAGTTGCAGCATCATTTACGAAACGGATCGTGCTCGTTTATTAATTCCTTATTTATCAGCGGGTAATTATCAACAATTCTTTCTTTCCGTGATGGTATTAATTTTACAGTGTACTTTTTACAATTAATTATTTGATTTTAATAATGATTTAGGCAACTCCTGGGTTGTTGGTGATATAACTTTTATTGCATTAAGTGGACAATATATGGTACCACAAAGACATTGAGATGGTTTTGTCCTCTTCAATGAAGAGCACACAATCTTCGAAGGGCGTGACCAAGAGATACATTTAGACTTTGAGTTTATGTTTCATTTGGGAAACTATAACCCTCCAAGGAGCTTCTCTATTTCGCACAAAGCAATATTTGAGGGTTAGTGAATACTCTTTAACGCATTGTAAATATTTTGCATATTGATATGTTTATAGTGGTTAATAAGAGAGGTATTCCTCAAAAATCTATTTCTGCTTCAGACATGAAGTACTACTGGCTCACGTCATTAAATAGAATTCTCGGGTGAATATCTGGAACGAGTTGGCGTTGGCGTTATTGTTCCTTTCATGCAGGAGCCTAGAAAATATGATTTGCGTTTTATTTGGAATTTCTGTGCTTGCGTCACTCCATCAAATGCCTTGTTGACGTGGAATGACGGTCGCGTTTTTTTTCGGTGTCTAAATTAATAACCGGGCGTCAGTTGAATGTTGACTGCATTAGTCGTTTTTCCAGATCTACCGTCCGGTTATTTGTTTAAGGCCATTGGCAACTTGTCCAAAGGGCTGTACATTGTTGAATCATTGATTTATTTCGACGGCATTTTTCGCGTTGATAAATTAATTATCGAATGGATATGACGCATTAAAATATCGAGATGCGGCGTAGGTCCATCGGAGTGATAGAGGGGAATGGATTTCGAAAGCCATTTAACTTTTTTCCATTTGTGTGAATTATTTTATTTTATTTTACAGAGAAAATTTAATTTTCAATTCGTTTTATTGATACATCGATATTATTATTTCATTCCTTCATCTATGAGTGGGAGTGATAGTAGATTTACGTGGGTGGAATATGGGTTTCAATTCGTTTTGCTCACGGAGACTGTGTCTTTTTTGGATACGAGTGTCAAGGAAACTTTGTGCTTTCCTTATTCTGAATTGCTCCGATTAATACGAAGGCGTGACGTATCTCCTCACGCTCAAGCACTCCTTCTTAATTAATGATTAAAGCCCTTAAAGTGTTTTCATGAGACGAGTGCTGATTGGTGAAAATTCACGTTGAAGCCTTATCCAGTGACTCAATGGTGGAATTTGATCGAAAGGAACAGGTATTCGGTTTTAATGTGTGCGTGAGTGCGACAATTATGTCCGCTCCCCTTGAATGGAGGAAGGATCTTGAAATGATTTCGGCACTGGTACTTTTTACGATGTCTTTTTGGAAGGCGTGGAGAAAATTATTACCTATCAGTTTTTTCTTGCTGTTTAACGAAGAGCACAGGGACAGTAACTTTCCAGCAAAATCTAAAATGTTTTAAGGTGAAGCTGGGAATAGAAGAACATGGAATACTAATTGGCAGTTTTTATGATTTTTCTGGTGATTGAGGACTTTTAGTATAGAATAATAGATGCAGTATAGTATAATAGAACAAAGAGATAATAGTTATTGGTTTCAGAGCTGGAAAAATTGTTTCCCCTACTCGATTGTGCATAAAAATTGTATTCTTTTCTACTTCTCATTTTTAAAAGATTCCCCTGGATTCTTAGCTGTCAGCAGCACGATCGGTCCATTAATCATCAACATCTTGAATGTTGCGATACATTTCGGGACAATTAATATTCAAACACACATTCATTTGAAAATGAAGTAATTTATAGACAATGTCCATTCTTATTATTTAAGATATTTTCCGTAAAGTCAACTGTTATTATGAAATTAATAAATTAGGATTGCAACTCGTAAAAACCTGAGAACTTTATCCATATATATAATTCACTACTTAATGGTAACGAAAGTAAAGTAACAAGAAATTAACGAGAGCTACCTAGACTTAATTATTATTAGTGAATTACCAGTTAAGGTAGGTTTAGATGGACATAATAATCTTATCCCATACTTCAATCTTTCGAATGATATCCTTCTACAACTCAGCATGCCTACTATCTTCTATCCTGACACCTCATTCTCCTCCTCCCTCCACCTTACCCAACATCCTTCCCTCCACCACGTCCCCAACTATCCCTTACCCCTTACTATCTAACCATCCAGTTTCTCCAACTTCTAGTTTTCTCGATCACCTTCCTTTCTTTTCCCACTATCTCTTGTGCTTTCTCGTTCGCCTTGCTTCCTGCCCACCTGACCTTCTCTATCCTCCTCCATAACCACGTCTCAAAAGTACCAAGTTCATTGCACCTTCTTTCCTTAACGTCCAAGTTTCGACGCCATACAATGCCATGATTCAGGTTAGATTTTTTCCAGGTGATCCTTTGCGGTCCTACTCAAAGACTGCCATTATTTCACTTCCGCGAGTAAACGCCTCGTTCGCCAACGCAATTCTCATACGAACTTCAATGCCGCTATATCCATTTCCCTCCAAAATACCCAGGTATCTAAATTGCTTAACCCGCTCCAGCTAGTGATCTCCAACATATAAATTTCACCTCGCTCTTTTTGATCCCAAAAATCGCATTTTCTTATTTTTCTAATGTTTTGCCTTCCTATGAATGGATCTTGAGGTCGTGAGGTCCTTAGAGAAATTTTATCTGTTCTAGAATACACGTGAGTAGTAATGAGAGAAAATCGTTACAGCTCGGTAATCCACGACAATACAATTCACTTAATAGATCGATTGGCTTTTGGATACCGAACCACCCAATTAAAACTGCCTTTATTTTATATTTCTAATTTGCCCTTCTTGTTCTGGAAAATCTCAATCCACTTCATTAATTCACCTCAATTAGAACGAGCATCGGACCCAATATTAAGGGGATAACGTCACCATCAATCGTTAACTTATCACATTGTGATAAAAACATAAAGATTATCTACGCGTACCTACTATCTTTAAAGTATCAGTTCCCAAAAGTGGAATGAGGCGTGAATTTTCGTGTAAATTTAAGATTTTAGCATGGCGGGAATCTTAGTTATTTTACGCCGCTCTTCGCGTTCCAATCTCGCCTCGTCGCATGGGTTGCGATATCGGCTCCTATTCCTCACTATTACGACGCTGGTCTACGACGCGAGGACAAACAGCTGCAATATTCCGCGCCGTTCCCGCACGGTGATTTATTTTTGGAGGTCGACCAATTGCATCGGCTCGGCATCCAGCGCGAACACTCCCTCTCCAGCCCTTTTGGAACCCAGAATAATGAATGCATCGCTCCCACACCACCGAGATTAATGACGCGTCGAACGGGGAAAATGAAATTTTTCCATCCTCCTTCCGCTAAAACAAACCATCCGTCTTTGCTCATACAGCTCTCGCCAAAGTTATTAAGACTTAGTTGGGGGAAAATGTCCAGTGCCACTCGGGCAGAGGCCGGCGGTGTTCTGGTGCACGGATCACCCGATGATTGATTTCAAAAGAACCTCGTACACCACGCTCCGCGTGCGCAAGGTTCCTGTGGCACACCGCCAAGCCCCAACTACGAACGAACCCAAAATAAGCCAACGGTTTATTTTCCGGAATCCACTCACGATGACGCTACCGAACGACGTCTTTATTGCTAAACACCGAACAGACTTCGTCCTTCAGAATGCAATTCACTCAGCTAAGTCTGGTTGCATAAAGACCTTCTTATCATCCATAGTATCCTGCTAACAAGGAGAAGTTCACCTGTCATCCCTGCCCGCTATTATCCAACCTCGTACGTCTTCATTTACCTCTTTTCCGAATCAACCCTGCCCGCTATATTACATCTACATCTACATAATACCCGGCAAGCCACCATAAAGGTGTGTGGCTAGGGGTGAATTCTCACCGAACATGAACTACATATCGTACATAAAAAAGGATTAGTATTAATATTCTAGTACAAACTCCACTATTTAAAAAAGATAAAAATAGCAAAGTAAGCATGTAAAAAATGCTGTTAATTGGGTTCCCTTCAAGTCCTTATACCAACATGCAACTACCTATACTATGCATTGATTCACTCATATTTGACATATTTACCGCTATTCATATCCCTAATTGTACGAGGAGAAAAGGACATTTTGAATCTGTCAGTTCGCCAATCAATTTCTCTAAGTTTGTAATCATGGTCTACCGTAGTAAGTTGGATTACATCTCTCTTTATGCCATCATATCCTTCCTTCATGCAATCAAGAACACTTATTCTTTTCCCGACCTTACATTCTCCCATTCTTCTTTCTTTTTTATAATTCCGCTACTTTTCTAAATTTTTGCCTTTGTTGCATTATAATTAGTATCGTCAATGGTTCCGAGTTCATCCCGCACTTAAAAGCGCCTCAAAGAGGAAAGAGAATTATAATGAAATAAAAGGGAAAGGAGAAAGGATGGAAAAAACATGTCGTGGGCATCCGATCGATATAATATTGAGCTAAAGTGTTCTCTACATGTGTCACAGTATGAATGTATGAATTTCAATGAAAGTCTGTTGGGTTTCGAACGCGGACTTATGTGTACAATATACTCGGAATGGAGAGGCAGTCCAGTGGCAACAAATCATAGATGATAATTATAATAAAAGGTCTTTTTTGGGGCGAGATTGAAAAAAAACTCCCTTCTGCCATCTAACCCCTGGTCAAAATAATTACATAAAACCCATAATTTATTGAAAAAACACTTAAAACAAAAAACGCTTTTAACCTGAGGTAAAAAAAATTAAAAGAAATAATTCAAGAAATTAAAGAATAATAAATGAACGCAAAGAAATATATATCTACAGAGTGCATCACTATTAAACAGCAAATAAATAATGGTGTGTGAAAGTATTTACAACTGTGGAGAAAACGTGAGGATTATTATGGTTACATCCTTTACGAAAAAACCCACGGCAGGAAAACTCAAGAAGGTGGATGTGAAAAACCTACGAGATCCCACTGATAGTGTAGATAGTTTTTAAAAACAAATTAAATATAATAGATATGGATATTAAAGAGAGACTACATAACACTCCAACCGTGTAGGTACATGTTAATAAGAACGAAAATAATCCAAAGGAGGGAATGTGCTTCCAAATCGTTTCACAATAAATAAGATCTTTTCGTTAATCTTCCCAAAAAGTGAGCCTTGAGGATTCTACCGCGATGTCATAAGATAATCCAATGTAATCGAATTAAAATAAGTTCTGGGGTAGATATCCTGAACCACGAAAAACATATTCAATGTCTGTCATTGAGAATGTTTAACCTTCACTTCCTCTCATTTATGATGATGGGCTACTAAGCTTCGAATATTTACGTAAAAGTAACACGGCAACTGAAAGTTAAATTGACAACGATTATCTACGGATAGCCAATCAGTGAAGAGCCAATGATTACCGGAGAAGACTTACTAAAACCAATCTGGCCGACACCGTAAGTGGAAGTGCCTGCAAGAACCAACTACGAACAAAACGAACAGGAACGTATTCATTAGACCCTCTCTTCCACGTATTTTATGGCTTCATGCCATTTTGGGAGCTTTGTTGATTGATACATTAAAGATTGAAAGTAAAAGATGCCAGGCAGGTGTAAATGAGGAGATGGAATGCCAGTTGGTCGACTCTGAGAAATTCCCTGAGCGCCCGTTGAATTAATCGAGGGAAGGCAATCGGCAACTGAGAAGACAGGGGAAAGAGTGGAGACATAAACACGGGTCCTGAACTAAAAAAGGGCACTTCATTGGAAGAATAGTAAGTGATAACAGAAGAGAACGGGATTCCATAATTCATTTGGAGACAACTTTTATACATAAGTCGTAAATAAAGGCAGACTGACGGCAAGTAAAAAACAATATTTTCAAAACCAAGCAAGCGCAGACGCGCAAAGACAAAGAGCATTCCGTGGAGTAGGAACAAGGGTCTTTTCCAAGAAACGAACGTAAAGGAATATATTATAAGAAATTTCGACCATGCGAGGACAGTAAGGGCCTGTGCCTACCTGGCATACATCAAGCACTGATAGGCTAACTATGACAACTAGTACCAACGAAAGAGCACGACTACGTCTCCCTTAGGTCAACTAATGATTCCTTAACATGATTTAACGAACTAAATAGGTTGGCGAAGAAATATAAATGCACTTTTTTCTGAAAATTCCATAATGCAAGTAATTCATGCAATACTTTCCAGTACAAATCTTTATATTCAGTCTTACATGAATCTCAGACATGAGTGTGACTTTAGGCCTATTGATTGCTTTTTAATTCTATCAGCAATGTTTTTCATATTCTCACGGTCATCACCAGTTATTGATTGTTTCGAGGCAGCTCTCCACTCAATAGTCCTGTCGCCTAACCTCTCCGTAGTTACGTGAGTCTTTCCTTTAAATTTCTTCACTTCTTGCTCCATTTATTATATACGAGGCCTTTTTTCTCGTTCTTCCGTTTTCATACTTTAAGAGGACTATTCTGAAACATTACGGCGGCGCTATTATGACGTAGGGCGTTATTTTGGAGAGATCGGCGCAATATAACGCTTTCCTGATTCAGTAAGCAAAATAGCGGCCCCAGGGGGGGTCGCTATATAGCACCAAAAATAACGCCAGCCTATGGCTCGCGTCATCCGAGATTGCGACCCCTGCGATGACATTTTTGTAATCGGATCCTTGCTGCCATTTGTTTCATCGTCCAGAACACGTCAGAAATGGCCCAAAGTTTAATTTGGTTGAAGTAGCGCATGAAGTTTATTTGGACGAAAGACGCATGCTTTGCTATGTGAGGAGAAGGATTAGAAATGCGCAAAATTCTTTTCAACTGCGAAATGACTTCTCTAAATTATTTCGCGTATCTAAGGAAATAGCCGTGTACCTTTGAGAATCCTTGGAGCCGTTTCTCGCAAGGAAACGTTTATCGGGATTGAATCCTCACGTCCAAGCAAGTTTTAAACGCTAAAATAGTTTATAATTACCTACACCTTATTACGGTTGGTCTGATAAGGAAACGTCACACCCTTTTATTTATTTTTTATTCATTTTCCAATACCACCGAACACAGCAAATGTGGCCTTTACATCAGGGTATTAACAATGTAACAACAGACGACCACACACAGCCATTTCCTGAGTGGTGAAAAAACCCACTCATGCGGCTCGAACCCGCGACCCTGAGGTCAGCCGGCGAGGACTTAACCACGCCGCCACCGGGGCAGACAATTTGATGGAAGGTAGCAACAAACAGCAACTGTAGGTTTCGTATCATTAGCTATACCATGGTGGTAAGCTATTTTTACAAAATTTCCTGACAATAGGGTAGTTTCCTTCATCAAAGAAAACGGACTTCATTAATTGCGATTTGTGCCCTGCCATAAATGTATTTAAGTTACGCAAAAAGTTTGTATTGAGAAATCCCAGTTTACTAGAGAATTAAATGTTAATTTTAAGGCCATTTGAAAAGGCTCTGAAATGGCGGGGTGCGCTGCCTTCATGCTGACGTAACAGGAAGGTAGTTTACGTTGCGAAGCATAGGAAAATTCGTCTCCTGAACTTACCGTTGTATTTCAGGGCCCCTCAGCTCTAGTGAATATTTATTAGTATTAACCTGTAAAAACTATCAATGTTGGAAAAGAATTCTCAGTTAAACATGGTATTATTAGTCATTTTATAGGCTCAAGGACGTCCTGCTCGCTGTGTCTTCTGCTACGACGAAGCATGGCGTGAAGGTCGTGCGGCGATAGGCGAACTACATGATATGCTTGTGAAAGGAATACTGACTGATTTTAAATGAATCAACTGCATAAGTCATGTTAAATAAATAAATAAAAGTTAATTATAATTAATTAACGGAATAAATATGCCTCCAATACTTGTTCATAAGCCTTAACGGAGTGCGGCGTCTATTTGGAAGCGTCCACAGCACCACCTGGTGGCAGGTAGAGGAAATAGTTGAACGTCACACGTAGGATTAACCGGCATGCAATAGTTTGCCGTCGCGTTTTCGCGCCATTGATTTTTTTCACTTTTTAATTAATGAGGAAAAATACTTAACGTCATTTAAAAATCGAACGGCTTAAAACACGTACTCCAGAGGTTATAAACTTTCGATCAAGACAATAAAAAACTAATAGGAAACTACCCTATTATCGACTCATTTAGGAATTAGTTACCCTTCTGTTCCAAGCAGAAGGGAGATACCAAAGAGGAGTGGGTCAAGATTTTCTACATATTAATTGAGCACCCCTCATTTATTCATTCTCATGCTCCAGAATCTAGATCTCGGGACATATGACGTTAACCTCTATTTGATACTCTTCAAAAACCTTTTCTTCACATCTTCACTCTGGCCTCCGGTCAAAATTTCTCTCGTTTTCGCATATATCTGTAAAGTTAAATAAATTGTTCACCGAAAATTATTATTGCCACGCTAATTTGTGTCCAAATGCTATCGTACTATAAATATTCTACCTATAATAATATATGTTCGCTTTAATCATTTCTTAATTCTTAACAACCCTTTAAAGAAAAAGAAGATTAATTTGACTGCTATTGATTCCTATCCTTTAAATATTTGAAAATGGAAGCCCATCGCTCCATAATGGACAAATCCGCTATGAGAACCAGAATCCTGGGAAAATTATTCACACTAAGTAGCTTCATCTCCTGAACTGATTCAGATACTGCACGAAAGAGAGCTCAGGCAGCATCTCCAGCATCCTGGAGATGAGACGACGTTCTGGAGGATGAACAAGGCAGGAACCATTATGGAGCTGCCTGGAGGAAAGCGCTGGGCAGATGCCAGATGCCCATCGGGCGCTCGAAATAAACGCGCGTGGCACTTCGCAACGCCTCATTTCGCATCCTCTCCTTCCCATTCGTACCCACGATGCAACGGGGTCCGTGCCTTCCGAGAGAACCCAGGAGAGGATGACCCTTCCCTCTGAGGCGAGATGGAGTATCGCTCGCAGAGATGGATCTTCGCGAAATTCGAAGCGCACTCTGAAACAAGTAACGCCTGCTATAACTTGATTGTTTTTCAAAGTATTCATGCCATTGTTGTCACAAAGAAACCTTAAATTTCGCGCAAGTTTAGTCATGAAAAACTTAAAAATATTGAGATTCTAAAGGAGAAAATGTGCGAAGCTAGCATTAAAGTAGGAGGGTATCACCTATTACAGGTGAAACAGTTATTTAACTAGCATTTCCGAAGAAAAAAATCGCTTTGACTAGTAGACGAGTACGGACCCCCTGATTTCTAGCCAGACGCTCTTATAGCACAGATTTCTTAAGCACCCCTTATTCATTCATCCTCATCCTCCAGCGTCTAGATCTCGGGGATGAGTCCCGGCAATAATATAGTAGTATATGTTTTTGTAGGGCGCGGGCGGAGGGGGGGGGGGGGGGGCTAAGTCTTGCGAAACTTGAAACAAATCAGCCTTGTCCATTCGGTGCCGACATGTTCAAATCTCTTGGCTTAATTTTCAGTACTTGATTTTGACTTTTGCAGTGCCCATACGAATCTCTTCACACTGGTAAAGTTCACTGCTAAAATCAGAACAACAAAATTATTGTAAAAAAATTTCAGGGGGGGCTGAAGCACCAGAAGCCCCCCCCCCCCCTGGCTACGGGCCTGGCCCTGGCAATAATATAATGAGTCCTGGTCAAGGAGAACAATTTTTTTCTGCGGAATTTCTGCTGTTGTGCAATTTCAGTGGACAAAGCCGTTAAGGTTTTCGCGGATAGTTCGCGAGCTTTGAGTTTTCCAAGATTTTAAACGTGATACTGAGCAAGTAGACTAATGCCGACGTCAGGTTTCTCTCCACTCTTCCTTCATTCCCTAAAAACTTCTTTTATCCATTATCCTCTCTGGCACAAGTGGCCTCAGTTGTCGGTCACATGCCCCAAATAACTACAACTACAACATAATACTACGCTAAACGGTTCTAGGCAAACAGAAGAGAATTTAAGATGACAAAAAATGAGCAAAAATGTAAATAAAGAATTAGACATGCTGTTGTAACGAATTGTGCTAGAGAGGCACGAGAGATAAGTTATGGGGAAAATAAATAGAATAAGTTGTAGATTTTAGAGATGGGTATGTGGAGGAGAATAAAAAAAGCGTTCCACGGAAAGGATGACGAAGTGTTGAGCACGGTAGATGATGAAAAAAAGATCGTTAGCAGAAATTACGAGGCGGAGTGTATGGATTAAGCAAATAATTAGGAACAATGGCACGTTAAAAACCATTATTGAAGGTGAAATGCCGAGTAAGCGAGGAATAGGGAATAAATGAAAGGGGATTTTAATTGGTGAGATAAGAGGCATATGCGTAAAATATTTTGGCCTTAAGACAGTAATCGAGTAGAGAAGTAGATACCCAGAAAACGCAAAAGGTAGGAAGAATGTTCTTTCAAAGACTTTCACAAGAGGCAAAGAAATACTGAAAAAAATTATACCCCCGTCACAAAGCTACGATAAAAATATAATAAATTCAGTCATGAGAGCGAAATCATTATCACAGGCATTTGGCTACTACCAACAATGATAAATTCTGATAGATTTAATTAAGTTCTCACAGGCTTTACCATAACCGTCCACAGTCCTCAGCTTCCTTACAACCTTCCTTAAATTCCATTTTGAGTTCCTATTTATCTCCGCAAATCTCCAGTCTCCCTCCATCATCAACAGCCAACAATCCTTAGATTGGTTTGCCGCAGTTTTCAACTCGATTCTGTCAGCTAACCTCTTCATATTCACATAATTTCTTTCACATCCTTCATCACTTGCTCTTTACATTTCATGCGAGGTCTTCCTTTCCATCTTTCCCGTTCATTTGTTCCTCGACGATTGTCTTCAACAGGCCATCATGTCTAATACTGTAACTTTCAAAAACTCTAACTAATAACCAAATAGCCTATAACCAATAGCGAAATAACCAATTTTCGGCCACAGTCCGGCCGAATGGGAAGGAAAAATAAAAGGGTGACAGAAACAAAATTGTAATGGGCCGAGATCATTCCATTACAGCCGATTAAGTTGTCACGTCTTTTTCTTAGGGTTTTCAGAAGACCTCTCTTTTCTCTCGCTCATCTGTGGACATCTTCGTTACTCACACGATCGACCCATTTAATCTTCGTCGTTCTTCTGAAGCACCACATTTCGAATGCTTCCAGCCTTGACTTCTCTGCTGCTGTTACCGTCCATGCCTCACTGCCATAAAGACCCTTGCTCCAGATGTACGTTCGAATAAAATGCTTTATTACTTCAACGTTCGTATTTACAGCTGTCAGGAAAATCTCTTTTGGCAAAATTCCCTTTTCACATTCGCTATTCTACTGACTATTTCCTTCCTGCTTCGTCCATCGCTGGTTTCTGTGCTTCTCAGATACTCTTTCACATCCTCTAGCATCTGTTTTTCTAATGTAACATTGGTATAGGCCTCTCTCTCTTACTTCATACCAATACCTTAGTTTTATTTTTATTGATCTTCAGCTGATATGGTTATTGTTTTTTCGATGGTTTCATCGAGTCTTCTTCAAACCCCTCTTTGTCGCTGCTATGACTGCTATACCATCGTAGAATAGCAGCATTACTGATTTTTTCCCTGTGGATATTCACTCCATAAGACTTTTCATTGTTTTCTCTGATAATTTTCTTGATGTAGACGTTGAAAAGTGCGGTGACCAGTGCACAACCTTGCCTCACTCCTTTTCTTATGCTTACTTTCTACACACCTGGGTTCAGATTTCAACATAGCTACTTGGATTTCATACAAACTGTGGATAATTATTCGGTCACCGTAAGAGACTTGTGTCAGTTTCCAAGTTATCTGAAATCCCTATTCTCATCTTCATTCTTCCTCGCATGGTCAATATTCTCCCCTCCATCGTGTTCCTCGACGTCCCTTCATCGCACCACCTAATTCGTCCACCACCTATTTTAGACACTTCCTTCGAGTTTACAGCGAAATTTTCCTGTACCCCTTCCTATATGGAAGGCTCCATCGTTAGTTTTCGGTAACCCATTGGCATTACCCAACTTTCCCTCTACTTCCGCTTTCCGCAAAGCCGTTTTTGAATCACTCCAATCATGTAGAAACTTATTTTGTAATCCTCCGAGATTTCCTTCACTTCCCGATATTTTTTTTCCATTTCCTGAGCTCATCGAGGGAGCATACGCAGCATGTTACTTTTCCTGGACAATCTTACTACTGCATCGTCAGCATTTTGCTAGAGTTCTGACACCCATACTACTTTAAACGTAGTATTTTTTTCCAACTGGTGTTAGTCCTAATTTTCTTTCGGTTCGTCAACTTTCAGTGACGAATAAGAATCAATAGGTTCCTGCACTCAGTGCCGTAAATCTCCTAGGGCGTCAGATCCTCAGGATGAAATTCCCTGAATATACCAATTATGATTTCCATGTATTTACCCCATATTTTCCTGATTGTGCAGAATATTCATATATTCCTGAGATTTTACGGATTCTCCAGTCCCTTCGCCACCTGAACACGACGTGTTTGCATGTTTGCGCGAGGGATTGCGGGACAACATAGCACGAGGGGCAGGTAATAT
The DNA here is from genome assembly GCA_933228895.1 of Platycnemis pennipes. Lineage (NCBI taxonomy): Eukaryota > Metazoa > Arthropoda > Insecta > Odonata > Platycnemididae > Platycnemis > Platycnemis pennipes. The sequence goes on along the minus strand of OW121854.1, from coordinate 115,470,174 downwards.
TTGTACAAGAGTAGATGGGGAAGGAAGATGGGAGGGTCAGGGGATACAGTTTGCATTGATAAGGACCGTTTTCTCCTCTGCCTCTGCTGAATATCCTTCGCCTTCGACCTCCAAATGCCTACCTCCACACTCTTTCCACGTCGTTGCCTTTGCATCTCTCTTCCGTTTATCTCCTTCCTATTCCTCAATTCAACTTGCCCCACGTATTTACGTATCGCTCCCAATACAAACATCCCTCTGTGTCGAAAACGGGATTTAGTCCAGTACTGCTACCCATCAGGCACGTAGCCAGAAATTTGCTTCGGAGGGGTGGGAGAGGGGGGGTACTTGATACTTGAGTTTTATTTTACCTGGGCGGGATAGGACGTTACCGTCCTCTCCACCCCCCGCGCAGGGCATAAAAGATACATGTATGTCTTATAACATGGTTAGATGCTAGGTTGCTTCTCCTACAATCTTACTTGTAAACTTAGTAAACTTAGCAACCTAGTAAAATAATATATATATATGAAAAATAATTTTAAAAAATAATTATAAACATAAAAAGAAAATAATAAAAGATGAAAAATCAAAAGTATATAGGTGGATTTTCACGAGACGTAAGTTTTCAGTAGTAGTTTATGGAGCCTCTTAGTCTATGGTGGCTAAGTCTTGCGTAACTTGAAACATATCAGCCTTGCCCATTCGGTGCCGACATGTTACAAATCTCTTCCCTTTATTTTCAGTGCTTGGTATTTACTTTTACAGTGCCCATACTTATCTCTTATCACTGGCAAAGTTCACTGCTAAAATCAGAACAAAAGAATTATTGGGAAAAAATTTAGGGCTGAAGCACCAGAAGCTCCCCCCTGGCTACGTGCCTGCTACCGATGATTGCACAATAAGGGTAAGCTAGAAAATGACTGAGCTGCTGGATAAGAATGTGTATCCGGTCAAATATTTACGAAACAAGACGGGATGGATGAAGAGATGCTGAACAAATGCTCAAGGTAGGAAGAATGAGGGTTACGCCGTTAAAGTATGCTTCAGTAATGAAAGAAAAAAGCTAGGCGTTATTGGGTTCTAGCGGGGTTAGTGTGGTGACTACACTACTGGCCACCCATCCCGAGGTCCCAGGTTCCATTCCCCGCAGTGGCGGATTTTTTTCAGTGGAAAACCGGTCCCCACTAGAGTTGAGGGCATTTCAAGTTGAGTACTCCGTCCGTCGGATGGGACGTTAGGTCGTGGTCCCCTTGGCACCTTCCGTTAAAAGTAGGCTAATGCCGACGCCGGGTTTCTCTCCACCATTCCTCCGTTCCCTGAAAACTCCTACCATTACCCAATTACCCACCTATCCTAAATGGCGCAAATGACCTCAGCTGTGGGTCGCCCCCCTTGAATAACTAATTAATGGGTTCTTTAAACTCTCTCACCTTTAGAAACTTGGAGTATTTCTGCCGAATTCAGCGGCAGCGGAATACTTCAGAAACATAAATATTACAATCAGTAGAACTGTAGTGAGAAATGAATGGCATTGTCTAGAAACAACAGAAAAGTATAGGAAAGACGTAACAATTTTCTGTTTATTACCCTGTCGTCAACTGTTTTTATAAAAACAGCAGGAATGCAAGGCCGAAACGAATCACTTTTGCAGACCCTTGTTGGACTGATTGAGCGGACGATTGCTTCAGAGATAACATCCCGAAACTGGAGTTTATTAGAAATCGCCACAAAAAGGACAAACAAAAGATCCGAAATGAGCAGTAAAAAAGTGATGAAAACCTTTTCAAGGAGAGAAACCAACGAGAGGAATGCCGGATCACTTGATGGCACAGATGCAGACCTCGGAAATACTACTAATAAAACCATTATGCACCTATACGTAGGGAAAGAAAATAATGGTAGCAATGACGAGCGAATTGTTACCTACTGTTCTTTTTTCTCCCGCATCACTTTCCTCTGAGATGAACTTGAGCTCATTCACGGCCACTGCAGATGCTTTCCTGCTCTTTTTTGCGCCCCGTCTCCTCTCCATCTCAGAGCATCCATGTTATGATAAACAACAAGATATGGCACTTATTCCACAGGTTTTATTAAGGTACAACGCGTCTCAGCGGTTAAGCCATCATCAGGTAGGACAGCTTAACCGCTGAAACGCGTTGTACCTTAATAAAACCTGTGGAATAAGTGCCATATCTTGTTGTTTATCATGATATCATTCCACTACGTCTCGCCGGACACAGTTACGTTCATCCATGTTAGTCTTGGAAACGATCCAGCATATTTTTCCGCAGAGAACAAGATACCGATGCAAAGCGTTGCGACTCGCCACTTGCCATCTCTCGCACACATGCAAGATACCTACTCTCGCCTGGGATTCTCCCGAAGTGACTTAAAATTTTTCGTTCACCAGCTCAAGTGGGTGACAAGCTGCACCTGCCGGAATGGGCAGATGACATACAGGATTTTAAAAGGTAAATAAAGCCCTGATTTGAGTTACAGGCCTTCGGAATGAGAGAGGGTGGCACCGAAAAGTGGACTTTGTCCTTTCGGAAGTAGATTTAATAATAAATTGAACATATCCAGGGCGTTAAAAAAATAACGGTTTGTCCACTTTGTAACTCACGCTAACGTTTCACATTCCCTCGCGAATTAATATCGGAAGGTGAATATTATTCTCTAAAACGTTTTGATTATGAATCATGCCTTATACCGTTTTTCATCGTTTTTGTCTGCCTGGGTGACGCGATGTAAAGACATAACCGTGAAATCTCAAGATCGTAAGGTCGGATCACGCCAGGATAAACTTTTCACTACCATGGCCATGAATTTGTACGTGTCCTAATTATTAAATTTAAATGAAAGGTCAATACCATAGTTACTCTTCTTAGTGTATAGTAAATAACTAATAGTTTGAAATCGTAAACATAGAGAAATAAAATACTCTAACGTTCTCGAATTCACGGACAACTATGTAGTTCTATCGAGATACCTATGAAGTGCTGAGACGATAAGGAAATAGTTAACAGTAAGAATACAGCATACCTGTAAGAATTAGGACAAAAGGACGGATGAAAAGCATAGTTTCAGGTACTGATAAGATCATACTTTACTAATGGCCCCAAATACGTTCTAATAAAAACTTGGTTTCGGCTGAAGGAGTTAAAAACAACCCCAACCCGATGTTGAACTTGAAATCGCTATGCCGTCACAGAACTCTAGGAGTCCAAGACTATAAAGTAGTCTGTACATCCCACCAAGGTTACCAACACCTAAGATGATTTTCATTGGTGAGGGAAGAGCTTCTTTGAGAGAATTGCAATCGTTCTTAGGGAAGGTGACCGAACACTTTGGTTATATTGCGCATAAGGATAGGTAGGTATATAGAAATGTGAAGCGAAAGAAGGGTGGAGAGAAACCCGACGCCGGCATAAGACTGCTCTCAACAAAAGGCGCAAAGGTTTCGCGGAACAGAAATCCCCAGACTCCGGTAAGTAGCCCAATATTCCATGATGGCTGCATCTTTCGGGTTTCAACGCGTCGTTGTTACTTTAGAATTACAGCACGCGCCTTCGATTCGAAGTGCTGGATGCTGCGCGACTGAAATAGGCAAACACCCTCGATACTAAAACCGAGAAGACGGTTATCACCTCCACCCCACCTGGAAAATACCCTTTCACCGGAGATGCCACCGACCAATCAGTGAGGAGAGACTTCATCGGACCGCCTATAATATAATGATGGCCAAAACGCGGAATCCAGAACATAAACCTGAAGACGCCTGCTGTAATACAGGCGAAAATGTTTCCCTGAAGCAACAATCGCGGTGAATCCCGAAAGATGAAGTCATCAGTGTCCACGTACCACGGACCTATATTCTTTTCCTTGGGTGACCATGCCATCATAAGATATTCAGGAAGCAAAGGTTGTTGCTTCCATTGCGGAGTGTGTACCGGAGGGTTGCGTCCATGGCCATTCACCCGTTTAGCACCGAGACGACGAGGGCCGCGACTTTTTCCCCAAACTCATTTATCGGTGTCCTTGAAGGTTTTGCGCGAACAGAAAACTTCGATCCCAATGAAAATGTGAGGAGAATCACGACGAAAGAGAGAACATATCAGAGCGGGGAGGTCTGGAGGCCAACGAGAGCGATACTTGGAATTTGCTAAGATGCATTCCGGTAAAATTTTACACTCTTCTAGAAACCATGAGAAACCTCCTTCAAAGAATTAAGATGGGAATCAAGATAGAAATTACACATAGATAACCAAGAGGAAAACATGAAAGAAATTTCGAGATGCAATAATCTTTACTCGCCTGCGATGTTTTAGTCTCCCGTAAAAATAATGCTGAGGTTAATGAGGTTTTTTAAAATGTGATGTGACATTATTTTTTTATTTTTAATCCACCAACACATGTTTATGCATCAATGATGGTAACATACTATAAAGGGAGATTTTCATCATCTTTCCCTCCCTCCCTTCGCACCAACAATAACCCCATTTCCACGCATACTGCCAAGGTTCGAAGTATATTTTTTGAGAAGGCGGCGATGCACAGGTTTGCACACACAATATTGCGATAGACTGCACATTATTGGCGAAAAATTATATCGCAAGGTCAAGGTCGTTTTGAGGAGATCATCTCCACCCACGTATAGCAAAAATCTTCTTTAATCATCTTTGCAGTAGGAATTAAGAGCTGGCTGTAGTAGCCCGGTCGATGATGCGCCAGCATGGCAACCCCAAGGTCGCGGGTTCGATCCCCCATGGCATAGATGCTATGTTGGTCATAAAATTAAGATCTTACGTTAGATGAACCATCTTTAACTCCATCCGTTGTACCAGTAAAACCTCTGACTACAACTACGAATAACAAATACACTGCGGAAAATGAGATATTCACGAAAGCGCGTGCATTCATTCGACTAAGGAAATATTCTAAGAAGGGAGATCTTCATCATTTGACTGCATACGCTTATGACGAAAAGAACGAACTGGAAAACAACTGAATAGCTGAGCGGTGGACTGGGAAGTACGCATGGAGCCAGAAGAGCCTGCTGATACCAATATACAGCACAGACGGTCAATTGGGTATAGGGCTGACCTTGCAGTGGGTGAGGGGAGACTGACCTTGACTATGAAGTCATCACTTGGCAGTCATCAGCCAAATGAAACTCACACAGCTGCAAAACTATTGGAGCCAACTTTTCGAAATTCCCTCCCTGAGACACTTTCCAAATTGACCTCGAAAAGCGGTTTGAAATCAGACGGTATAAGATCCAAGAGAAACCCATTTCTTCCACTTGGGGGCGTAGCTCAGATGGTAGAGCGCTCGCTTAGCATGTGAGAGGTACCGGGATCGATACCCGGCGCCTCCAAATATTTTTATTCCTCCATATCGAGCGAAATGAGGAGGTAACTGCCACATTTTTTGACGCATGCATTCTAGGATCAATCGCTGGATGATCAGCTCACGAAGACGCCTGAGAAAATAGCTAATTTAATAGCAGTTTCATTTTCAAAATTTAGGTGCATTCCATAGAAGAGGCTGAATCCAACATTATCACGGCATGTGCCGTCAAGTGGGTATTAATAATATTCCCGAGACCACAGCTTACAAGCAAGGGAGAGGGAATGCTAGGCCGGCCGAGGAGATCAAATACGTAGCGTGCCGGTCTAAAGGAATACGAATCCTACCTCGGTCATGGATGGCATTTTTATCTTAGTAATTTAACCTTAAGAATAAATTAATTCTTTCATCCGAAATCATAACACCAAACCCTAAGTAATATGCAATCTACGAGACAGTTGCCTCTAGACAATAATTCAGTCTAACAAAGTCAGCCACGGGAAAAAAATGAAGTCTTTTATCACCTTAAAAATCACTAAAACTACCAATTTAAGAGTGAGCACCATGGCAAAATTTTGATCCCCGTGAATGAAGATAGCTTTATTCAGAACTCGTGTATCAAAACGTGCGAAAATACCAACTTTTTTTAGTCAACGTCTACCTAGTATAAAAATTTTCCGCGAGAAATATTGCAAAATACGGACTTCCTAAAACCAAAGTAAATAAAGGAGTTATTTCAGTGAAGAGTTTTTCCATTATTTCGGATTAGACACTATCCACGAGTTGCCCTTCAACTACGAGTTCAAAGATCACTTTACATTTCTTATTCGCCTTCTTTGGATATTCATGGAATACATTAGTAACATATGTGAGCATTTAGTCGCTTCCGAGTTAAAGAGTTGACAGTCTAACGGCGACGAAATACGGGGGAGAAGAATTCCAAAACTAAGAGCAGAGCTTACACATAATTCCAGGGTCAATAAGAAAATCAGGTAGTGGACAATCGGATTCAGCTGAGGCCTGAGACAAGAAATTTCTAAGACAGATGTGTAAAACAATATTCAAGACCATAGTTGAACGACATCCGGCCGTTTTCTTGCGGCGCAAGGTCGAGGACAAGGAATACGTCTCTCGCGAGAGTCCAGTCGGCTTATCGCCAAGAACGTAATCTCGGGCATGGGTACCTTTTTTGTCTTAGAATTACGTTTAGTTCGTTAGGGTGATAGTATATCACAATTGAAAGCACCAGAAGCCAACGCGAGGAACCAGGTCGGTAACAAACCGGCATGGCAACCAGAAGTATGTGAGTTCGAACTGTCTTTCATATATGTACTCAAATAAAGTGCGAGTAAGATGGTGAGTGATAGGGATCATGTTGGAGCCGTGTCTAGGGTTTTGGCTTTCTATTCTTTCGAGGACCATGTGTCGAATCCAGGCCGAAGCAGATAGAATAAGACGTCGCGAACGACCTTAGCTGTGAGTCCGTCCACTGAATAACTAGTGAATGAATGGTACGATGTAAGTCAGATGTAGTCAGAGTACCTGAAACCTGTTTCATTTTCACAACACAGCATAAAAGATGATGACAGCACTCATATCAGAGACAGAGAGGGATCTGAACAAGATTATAGTAACCATGGAAAGGGCAATGGCAAGATACCAACTGAAGATAAATAACAAGAAGACTAAGATATTGGTGTGCAGCAAAAAAGAAGAGGCGAAAACCAATTTCAAACTAGGAAAACAAAAACTTGATGAGGTGAAAGAGTTCTGTTACCTAGGAGGCCGAGTAACCAACGATGGACGAAGCAAGAAAGAAATAGTATCTTTTTAAATAGTGTAGTTCTGACTACTATATTATTACTATTCCTTTTTTATGCATGATATATTGTGCATGTTTGGTGAGAAATCACCCCCTGCCACACACCCTTTTGGTGGCTTGCAGGGTATTATATAGATGTAGATGTAGTAAGTAGAATAGCCCATGCAAAGAGGACATTCTATCAAAAGAATAATCTACTTACAGCTGGAAATAAGCGTAGAAGTAAGGAAACAATTCATCCGAATCTGGAGCATGTTTCTTACAGCAGTGAGGCATGGACTATGACAGCAGCGGAGAAGAAAAGGGCAGAAGCATTCGAAATGTGGTGCTACAGAAGAATAATGAAGATTAAATGGATCGACCAAGTAGGTAACGAGGAAGTCCTAAGAAGAGTGGGAGAAAAGAGAAGTTTGCTGACAACTACAAAGAAGAAGGGACAACTTAATCGGCCATATCTTGAGACACGATGGCCTGATGAAGACAATCATCGAGGGAAAAATGAACGGGAAGATTGGAAAATGCAGGCCTCGTGTGAGTTACATGGAACAGGTCGTTAAGGACGTGAAAGAGTGGAACTACGTTAATATGAAGAGGTTGGCCGATAGAAGAAGCGAGTGGAGGGCTGAGTCAAACCAATCCTAGGATTGTTGACCAATGATGATGAGCACAAAAGAGAGGAGAGGAAGTCCTCGCCTCTTTTATACCGAGCAAACCTTCGCGAGGGCAGTGTAGGAGTGGCCGACAGAGCTTCAAGAGAAGATCTCTCGCCTCGTTCGGAGCACAAGGTCAAACTCTCGCTGTCGACGAGAGCAGCGCCTCGCGTGACTCCACGCCATTTCCAGCTCTGCCCGACGCTTTTTTGTCACTTCCCTTGTGTCCCCGCACTCCGAGCCGAGCGTTTGGCACACCCCGAAGTGGGAGGACCGCTCGAAGAGTCGACGGAAGCTCCCCTTAGCTGTCTCCGCTCGAAAAGCAAAGATATCCAACCACTGAGGAATCCCTAACCTTGCCGGCTGCTCTCTCGAGGCAGATGGGAGGGGGGTTCTGTACTGGATGACACCCTGGGTGTGAAATCTGAAGCCCGTATGAAACGCAAACTTATTTCCCAATAAACTGGCACAACATTGGGTTGAAAGTTGTCGATGTGTTCCGCATGGCACCACCAACATTGGTCATTACAATGCTCTGTTTTCCCGCATGAGTACGCCAAATTACATTAAAAGAGAACATCGTGAGACGCTGGTTTATTGAATACGAGATAAAAGATGGAAATAAAAGCATTATTTATTATTATTAGCATTAGAAGCGTCTATAAAAGAAATTTTAAGCTTAAAACTGCACAGTAATGAATGTCAAAGAAGCAGCATTTATACATGTTGTTTTGGTCACTAGGATTCGTAAATGCTAACCTCTGATTGGAGATTGGCCAGCAGAAAACAGAACGTGTTCTACAAACCAATATTAAGTCGCTGAGATAGTGGGATTAGGATGGGGCGGGAAATAGGTAGGTATGTGTCAAGTGGCATTCATTCAAATTTCCAATGGATTAGCCAATGAATTGGACCGTGTCAAACAGGCTTAAGAGCGGCAGTTCAGTCAGCCGCTTCACTAGCAAATACCATTATTGAGGTTTCAACTTAAACCTGAACTTGTCTTGACACTCCTTTAAATTAAAGAAAAATCGCCTGCAACCAGACACGAAAGTTCTCCCGCAGAATGCAGTGGAAATCACGGGCTTGGTTATGGGAAGAATTAGTTACACTCACACAAGCATTTCGTCCCATCCGTTCTCCGTGAACGTATGATATCAGATGTCTATAATTCCAGGAAATGATATGATGATAAAATGAACCAGCCAGTCAATGTTCCAGAGTAATTAATGAATTGCTGCAAAATAAATATGTTTTATTATTTAAAATAAAGACTGTTCCTAGGTAGCGTTTCGTAACTTATGGGATGATCTTAGCTAATGTTACAGATCGTTATGGGGGAGGGGGAAGACAAGAAAAGTGGAAAATCAGCGTTATGCAATACAGGGACGGCTCCAAATGATGACCCACCTATACTAAATGGCGCGAATGACCTAAGCGGTCGGTCGCATGCCGTGAGTAACTATTAGTTGTTAACTAACTCACTATCTTTACATCCAACCATTCCAAATATTGCTTCTTTTCCACTCTGTCCACGGTAGTTATCCATCTTTTTCTAAACCTACATCTCAAGATACATGTATTCTATGTACATCCTATTTGGATTTAGAATCAACTGACCCAAGTTTTACGCAAGCTTAATAGAAATTAGCCATAAAATGTTCTAATAATACCATTCAAAAAGGTAGGAAATAGTGTGTTTTTGAATCGAGTAACGAAGTCAACAAATTACAGAGCAAGCAATTATGATTATTTGCACCACGACTTGGACTGGAACGTCCGCTGTGGGGAGAGCAGGGACCGCAGTCGCTGTACGAAGCTGAGTTTGTTTACCTTTGCCGAGTCACAACCGACTTACATTCCGGTGTGACGCTAGGTTAATTTCAAAGACATGGTGGCTGTTTATTTTTGCAGATAGGGGATCGCGTGAACAATACGATGATAAACACGGAGGCAGCTGCGCAATCCTTTAAACAGGAAGTTCTATGTTCATCATCGATAAATGGACCGGTATACTCCACTCTAATTTTACAACACGAACGTATTTTATGGAAAGGTGGTTGAGAAACACTGCGCTTGACAATCGCATGCCTGACACATTTCCGCGAGAGCCAGCTGGCAGAAAACAAAAAAAACTTGCTCTGGAGCGCATAGACCTTCGGAGGGTGAATCAGTAGTAATCATTGTTTCAGAGGGGTCTACAAAAAAACAACCTTGCGCCAAGAGATTCCGCGTTGCACCACGGAGTTGCCGGGTATGCGGTAATACTGTCAAACCCTCTACGGATGTCCACGGTGAAATTAACGAGGCCGAGCCGAAGAACGGAAGGCCTTGCCCCAGATCCTCCTCTTATAGAATTGATTGTGGGAAGGGCGGCGCTGGATAGTGAATCCGTCTTGAAGAAATCCTGAAGAAACTCTCCCCGATAAGTCTCTCTACAACGTCTAAGTTGTCTTCCCAAAATTAGGACGAGATTGAACCGCATTCCTCCGGGCATAACACAAGCGAGCTTGGAGAATGTCACTGATGCATTCAATACTCATGCTGCAAAATGAAAATCACAAGGCCACGATGAAAAATTGGCTGAATTTGATTGAAGATATTATTGCAAAGAAGAGATCCAAGGAATGAGAGAGCATGAAACAACTCCAAAATCAGCTGAAACGAAAGATTAGAAGGAGATAAAGCGTAGATTTCAATTTCTATATCAATCAACGGCAAAGACCAAAAATAGCACTGTTTATACTAAGTTATGTATCCTATTACGATCAAAACGCCGACGCCAGAGCAGTGATTCGTCATTCGACATGACCATGTTTCAGCGGCCAGCTTGGGCCAGGATACGGCACATACTGTGGAGTCCATGATGTACGACTAATCACTAAGTTTTTAGTGAGTCAAATGCGAGACGCATGCATGCATGTCACAATCAACGATTTACTTTTTCCTTTGGCAAAAAAAATTATCTAAGATCCCAAATAATTGCAATAATAGACAGCAATGCAATGGCTACAAAAGTTTGTCCTCCAAAGAATAGCTTATACTATAGATATTAATAAAATAGCTACCACTGCGATACCAAAAAACATACAGTAAAACCTCTGAAGATAAAAAAATTGGAGGTGATTCAATTTATGTTTGATAGCTATGACCTGATCATTTCATGCCCGAAATCTTCCTCTGAAAAAAGTGTAAAAAGGTGACGAAATCTTATAAAAAATCCAAGAAGTGGATATGCAATGAGCAAAGCTGATGAGGGGATCAAAACCAAAAATCGTTGAGATGCCCAAACCAGTACACGCTATCAGCAGGTTTATCAAAATCTAAAAAGAAAGGAACCGGTTTGGATTTACCATAAAAGAGAAGTTTCATATACATACAATCAGTATTTCAACGACACGCTAATCTCATAGAAGGAATTCAATCAATTTCCAAAATTTCAAGGAATTTTTTTCAGCTGAAATACTCCACATATATGAAAGTCGATTTAAATGCTACAAATGGTTAATGATATTAAGATGCTGTACTTAATGGAACATTATCCTTAGAGAGCGGATGATAAGGCGCACCTGCGGAGTTCCCGATTTTGTATCCGACGACTGTATTTTTTTATATCCGACGATCAGTCACTTGATGTGAGGAACTGGGAAATGACTTGTCCACAACTGTATTCGTTCCATGAAAATATAAGCCCATTTTTCTCCTCAAGGGCATGACGACTTATTCCCGCCTCCGATCTGTTCATAATTCGAAGCCGCTTCTCCAAAGTTTCCAAATAAAAAGAGACTAAAAATTGGCAAGGTATAACTAGATCTTTAAGGAGCACACTCCTTTCGCCAGAACACGAGAGCATATCCCATTCCATGTCGTACACGCATCATCTCCTCCCTTCGCTTTTGTGTTCTCGTCCCTTTCACTCTGCAGGGCCTCCTTTAAAAGTTAAAGGGGATTTCTTTAGCGTCCCTCTCTTAAGAGGATGCCCGTGAGTTAAATCAGGAAGTCGATCTTAGCCATGGTTAATAGATAATGGTGCTAATATAACGGATTAAAAACCTTCAATATAATGGTGTGATAATTGAGAATAAACCTTTCAATTCCATCATGACTCTTTATCCTACACAGTTCACGTCGAATGTACGTCCAAAATTCACCCACTCCCGAGATGACTACACTTCGTCAGGTAGGAAATATTTCATCATCAACATCATCATCGGTCAACAATCCTAGGATTGGTTTCACGCAGCCCTCCACTCGATTCTTCTATCGGCCAACCTCTTCATATTGACGTAGCTCCTCTCTTTTACATCCTTCACAACTTGCTCCATATACCTCATACGAGGCCTGCCTTTTCCATTCTTCCCGTTCACTTTTCCCTCGACGATTGTCTTCATCAGGCCATCGTGTCTTAAGATGTGGCCTATTAAGTTGTCCCGTCTTCTTTTCAAGGTTTTCAGTAGGCATCTCTTCTCTCCCACTCTTCTTAAGACTTCTTCGTTTGTCAGTCGATTGATGGAAATATTTACTAGAAAATATTTACTAGAGGAACTGGAGATACTGACTCCACCACTAAAGTAAGGTTCGTGATGGAAGGCATAGTGTGCATAAAGGTGTGCAAAATGGAGCAATGAAGGCAACAAGCAATTTGAAGGCATTAGAGGCCATATTTTTTCCCCTCCAAATTTTCTCCAGAAACGTCAATTTATTTTTTACAAAACACCCCAAGTACGTACTACCTTCTTGTTTTACTCCTAGCTGCCATAGTAATTTTTCCGTGTTCAATAACACAATATCTTTCAATCATTAAGTTTAATTATTTGACATCACCGCTTAATTTCTGATCGTCACATGCCCCAATACCATTACGCGCGTATCATCTTTTTACAAACTCCACTTTATATTCTACATTTCTTATCCATATTCTCACTCTGCCGTTCTACTAATTCACTTTTTCCTCGGAGACCGTCTTCGTGAGACCACCATGATCCGATATGCATTCGATATAGTTGTCTCACCTTAGTTTAAGAAATTCCTCCCGCTATTTCGTCAAATTTTAGTAGAACCTCTTCGTTAGTCAATCTGTAGATCCATTCCCACTTTTTCAATTGCTGGAGGTGGAAATATTTCTCTCTGCTAAAATTCTTTTTTGACAAAGACTTACCTAACATTTTTTTCCCTCTTCGTTCGTCCACCGAAGTCTAATGTGACTCACTAATGTAAAGAAACCCATCGCACTTCTTCAATCTCTTGATACACCAGCATTACTACCCGATCTGTTCGATACGTTACATGGTCTATAGCCTTCCAGGGAGGCGGACGAATCGGATTGCAAACCCTATTTCCCACCATCTCGCACGCATGCTCTTGGCGTCAACGCCCCTGTAAATCTCTCCGCGTGACAGCCATAAAAGAACACATGACCCCGCTCACTCCCGGTTAACGACTACACCCCTACAAAAGCCGCGTAGAAGAATATGCGGAAAGGATATACCTACAAGCCTAGTATCTCCACTTTACACGCGTGAACAATAATATCTCATGGAATAATCGAGTCGGATCGCTTTCGATTGGAATGGCACACTTTTATTGGTCAAAATAGTAACTGCCGAAAGAAGCGCGGAAATCCGTCGATACCAGTGCGGATGGAGAATGAAATTCGCACGCACGAGAGAGGGCGCGGCCATCGCGTGCGAGAGCCAATCGAGGGAGAATGAAACAGGAGAAGAACGGTGTTCCGGGGCCGTCGCCTTTCCGCGAATTCATCGCACAGACAGGGAGAGGGTAGTCCATAAACCACGTGGCGTTTTTAGGGGAAAAGGAGAACTACGGATGGATAAACACCAATCAGGCGCGGGATAAGAATCCCTTCGGCCATGGCCACGGTGTCCAGGCTCTCGAGATAAAAATCAGGAGCAAAATCGAGGAAAATAAGAGGGTACAACTTGAAAATCACAAAGACGGTTAACCATAATAACCCTTGTAGAATATTTCAATCCTGCCGCGTGAACGGGGAATAATAACCCTTGACAAGCAGGGCAATTGAAAACTGTAACTTGTTAATTTGGGCTTTGTGGGAGAATGGAGAAGATGTGTTGACCAGAAAAAAGAACGAGGATATTCCCAGAGTGGAGGAGGAAGAAATATAAGTGCTGAAGGATATTGGAAGACGGATTAAGCAAATAATTAGAGTTAATGGAACTTAGAAGGTCGCAACTGATGGTGGAATCCAATTAAGTAAAGGAATAGGCTTTTATAGGATAAGGGGCATTTCGGATGGAAGGAAAAGTGGTTGAAAGTATGTTTACATAACAAGAGAACAGTATGGAGAAGAAGTATGCAAGACGAGGGGGAAAAGCAAAGAGGAGTAAGATAATTTGGTCAAAACCTACCCTTACCGGGGGAATGACAAAAAATAAGTACATACGCATTCGCCACATGACGTCTCAAAATTTCCTTTTCTTTTGATAGTATCTTTCACATTCTCAACCTTTATCAAAGAGAATAAGGACATGAAAACTGGGCGATGATCGCACCGTTTTCTCTGCAAAAAACATATAGGTACGAAGATCACATTCAAGAGTGAGAGAAACGATGGAACGAAGTCGAGCCCCAAGGCAATTTGACACTTTTACTCTGAAAGCACTTTTAGATGAGGCCTTAAATCTCAAATGCCTAGCCCTCTCGCGAATTCAACAGTACGAATGAAACTTTTCTTCGAGGTGGTAGTATTGTGACTCTTGGTTTAGTAGTGACTCTTGAACGTGGACTTGACTCTTGGTACGTAGTGTTTAAACGGGGTGGTAATTTTTTTTCATGCCTGCCTGCATAGTAGTAAGTGTTCCCCCTAATTGATAATGAACGCCTGGTGACGTTTCACCTCATGGCACACACCCTTACGATGGCTTGCAAGGTATTATATGTATAGATAGATAGCAAGATAGATAAAACCAGTATTTATCAACCGATTCGATGCACGACATCTCTCACACTGAGACGTAAGTATATTGCGTCCATACCTCATATTAATCACATTTAAACACTAATTATAGTTTAAATTCGCTAATAAAACATTTATTTTAAATTCGTCGTCTTATATCGGTATCTCAAAGTGGATGCATCGCAATGTCACACATCAATAAAGTCACACAAATCGACAATCGATATAAAATACGGCATCGCTCGCTACTATCCTGATATCAAAATATCGATTGGATACATGGAGAACAGGAATCGCACCTTCAATGCATCACAAAGTCGCTATATTGATTCGAAACGAGATATTCTACTTCTGAATAGCAATTTCAACAGATAACAAAAAGGACGCAACAATGGGCTTTCGGTATTATTTCGTTCTTTCCTCTTTAGTCGGGTTGAGGGAAAGGGGTAGAATTATGCCAACGTGGATGAATGGAACGCCGAAGGTGGCAGCGGTCATCAAGAGATTTATCGATTCCCATGCGAGAGGGGATTCAAGCGGGAAAAGGGAGCGGGGGAGGGAGTGAATACGGAAAAAAAAGAAGAACGGAGACGGGCGTTTTCGTCCTCTTCTGGGATTTATCTCCGAGGGTTAATCTTTCACTATCCATGGTCCCGCAGATTAATCCCGTCAGAGTAGCTCCATGATTCCCCCTTGGAATAAGACTAGCGAACGGGAAATCCCGGACGATCGAGAAATTCAGAAAATCTCCAACCTCGTCACTGTCGAGGAATCTTATGCCGCACCGTCTATCTTAACGAAACATTAAGACAACATCTGTGTCATGGGCGGGATTCGAACCCGCCACCTCAGATTGCCAGGTCGGCGTGTCAACTCACTTCGGCACCACGTCCGGCTTTTGGATGAGACGGAGCGAGATGGAACACGTATTGAACTAGTAGGAACAAACATATGAAAAGCAATCGGCGAAAGAAAGTGGTTATAATCCACGATGACTCTTCAGGACCTGTAGAACACAACAAATTCATCCGTTCAACATTCACACAGGTATTATCTAACGGTGTTATTATGCAGCCACTTATACAACATGTAAATAGATTTTTTAAAACATTTTACACCCTTAAGAAAAGCCACTTTGGTGTAATAGGATTTATAACATACACATTTTTATCAGTCCTCAATGTAAGTCCAATAGCAGCACTATTTCTTGCATCTAGACCACGCGGAAACAAATATTTATCACATATTTGAAGCCACAAGTTCTTAAGAAAGGGTATTTTTCTAGGATACTGCATGAAAAATTAAGCTCTTCAGGCAACTTAATACGCCCACAGAAATGAGATTAAATCACCGTTAGTTTAATATCAGAATTCAGGCATACCAGCAGTCGTAAAATGGATTGCTCTTCGCAATAGCACAAAACGGACAATATAAAAGGATCCAAGTAACCATCAGATATAAGAGAGGTACCGGAAAACGACATGCGAGACCAAATAGAAAAACATGTTTGCGCATTCGTTTGTAACAAGTAGAAATCACAGGCTGTACGATCAGCATAGCCTTCGAATCACTTGCCAAGCAAACTCTACTTTGAACTTGGAAAGGAAGCAAGGGGGAGATGGAAATTGATCTCTTCAAGAATGGAAGGAGATATCACTCGCCAATTCATGCTGTTCCTAATGGCTATTGACTCTTAAATGAATAATTTTACGCAAATATCCACAATTGCCTCCAATTACCGCATCAAGCCTTGAAACCAGTGTTTTTCGTTTTTTTCAGTGGTGAGCCTGACAGGAGGGGATTACTCTAATTGCCCAAAGGTTTCTATAACAACCCCGAATATAAATGCTTATCAATACAGCATATGAGTGCTTTTACACGCACGCAAATAGCTAGACTCTTTGTCTGGCATTTGATTTTAATCAAGTAACGACGTTGAGTCTAAATGGAATTTAACTTCCAGCACATTCAGTAATAATGAAACGAAAGCATCTCCACCCAACGAACGAGAATACATCAGACTTGTCAAGCTCAGGATTGAAGAGAAGAGGGCACAAGAGAAATTACAACGAATTCAACCAACATGAGTTTCTAAAAATACTGGACGAGGCCAAAAACTTTCAGAAAAATTTATTCAATGGCGATAATTTTAGAATGTAGAAAACATGATCGGAGGACGAAACCGCGGAAACAAAAGAGTAACTCAGAGAATCGATTAGAAAGTTTGTTGGAATTTCCTTTCATTCACTTTGAGCCCTCCTCTCCCAAATTTGACTGCGGGTCTCCAGCTTCCATTTCTCTTTATTCCGCGTGGAATATGCTTTGCAAGAATTACCTTGGACACCGCCGGCTACAAAAGAAAAAAATCTAAATAACACTATACTTTTTAACTTTAGAACAATCTAAATAACACTATACGAGAGAGAACAATATGAATATATTTCTCCGAAACCTGATTAAAAGATAAGAAAGGAATGACAAATTACGAGATAATGAAGGATTGAAATTAAAACTAAATATAAATACGATATGGTTGATTTCGAGAGCTTGGTACCTTTTTCCATTCATCCAAATGTATCGAGAAAAAATTTAACCAAATACATTACGCGTTTACCTCAAACAGGACGAGGTTTTTGGGGACAATTCTGTGAAAGCTGACTCTCACGAAGCGCTCAGGTGAAAGAAAGCTGAAAACCAGAGGGGTGCTCAGTGGAAAGAACCTGAAAGGCTTCGCGGTAATCACGAATCGTCTTTCAGAAATATGTTCGCTCTTATCTTTTGTTGGATAAAAATGAATCATAGTTTTCAAAAAGAATGGAAAAATTTTTTAATGTAAGCATATCAGATAGTGAAAACGTTTTAAATGATAAATGTATATTACTCATCCACGGTTTACACGAAATTTTCCTGGGAAGTTTAAATATTTTCCTCCCCTCTCTCAAAATCTTGTAGCCAGCCGAGATACCAGTTCGGTAACGCGCTGGTCTACCAACCTAAGGTCGCGCGTTCGAACCCCACCCAGGGCATGGATGTGGTATAAAGAAGTTAGTTTGGACGGTGCGATATAACCTCAGCCATTGGAGCACTAGAAACCCAAGATTACTTCTGCCACTCAAAATCTTGCTTCAACCCAATTGAGTACCTGCTGCACTGCATTGACTATTACAAACACTGCAGAATTATAATTTTTCTACTAATCGGTTACTCGTTTTATTCTAAAGTTAAACATAACATTCTCCCTTTCACATCATGCATTTTTACCTAGATTCCTTTAACTTTCAAATTTTCATAAATGTATGGTTTACCAACACATAAATAATATTATGACAGTGATCAACTTAAATAGCTAATTGATGCGTCTAAAACAGTCAAATTAGCAACTAGTACATACCTACCTCATTTTACTGACCTCCACCAAGAAAAACAAAATCGCAGTTAGCTCACGTTTTTACGACTAGTGGACGATCTAAGAATTAACCTAAGAGTGTTAGTACATAGCACAAAACACCAACCCATTGATATCTATAAGTTTCTAAATTTTCTTCATTCGCTAGCGTCTTCGTTCCGAGTATGGGTCGTTAATATCCTAACTATCGCGTACACTACCTTAATATCTACTTAATCATTTTCCAACGGTGCACACCATCAAGCTCATTATCGCTCCTCACGTCACCCACTCTCACTTGCACTATCTCAGATGCATTTAAACCTCCATTAGACCACCTCTAAAACCACATCCTATTTATCTACACTCTGTACATCTAGCAATAGCACTGTTATTCGAAAAGCGATGGCAATAACACTTAGGCTAATTTTCCATTTAGCATCATTTTCATCAAAATGTCAATCGGGACTGCATTCAAATCCCAACAGCAATGAGGTTTGCAGAAAAAATGTAATTAATTACATAGAAAATATTCAATGCATGGAATATTTATTCGCTAAAAATTACTTTCGTTAAATCGAAATGTTGAAGTGCTTCGGGGCCAAAACTAAGGTACACTAAAGAGAGACGATTGAACGCTAGAAGAAATTAGTGATGAACTCTTCTCGGGATCTACACCGGGTGAGTGAGTGTAATGCTGCCTAATAAAGAGAAGAGTTCATCACTGCAATTCACCGGGAAAGCGTGAAATCTTACCTTAGAAGAAATTAGTTTTCATTTTCACCGAGCAGGTTAATCGACATCACAAATTATTTAACAATTTATTTTTCAGCAAATTATTTAACACCAGCGTGCTGTGGATATCCGATGCGACCTCACGCCTACTATCCACTTCAGATGAACGAATATTAGGACTAAATTGAAGTGTTAATGGAGAACCAGAACGACAAAGCCAACGAACTAACTATACCCCTAGCCGGCGAAAATGATGAGTTCACTTTCTGACATATTTCAAACAGCGACGTGGAGGAGCGCGTAAACTTCAACATAAACAACCAATGACCACTAATTCAAACAGTTATAATGTATGTACAACGGGCATGTACATTTTAACCATCCATTGAGGAGATTATCAGCGCTCACATTATTTCGCTCTTGAATATGTAACACGAGAGAAATGCTTAGCCACGATTTGCTCCACATGCAAACCCACCCAGAGGTTTATTACCACATCACAGCAGTGAAAGCCCAGGTTATACTTTGATATTCTTTGCTAATTTTCTAAATGATTCTTAAGCGAGCAAATTCATTCTCTTTCATGGCTACAAAAGCAATACCTGAGTATTTCCATGGAAACATAAGTGAAAAATGCATTTCGCATACTTTGGAAAAGTGCGAAGGGTACAAAATGAACTTTAACCATTCGTATTCAAATGTGCAAAGCGCGCACAATATCAGAGGATCAGTAACAGGGCCAAAATATGTCAGGCACATCTTCCCTCAGTGTCAATCCGTGACAGCGAAAACTTTAAGACATTCACTCGAGCATCTATCCTTTCCTTTAAAATTTCCCCACCCGGGGCCACCCTTGGCAGGCAGTAGAATTGGTTGAGAGTTCTAAACGTTCAAATCAGGCATAAAAATTTTAGCGATGACATAAAAAAATTGTAAGGCCGGAATGCTGGGAAAGGGTCGCGATGGAGCTGGGGTAAATTTCACGAATAATGCGAGGGAAGGACGAATCGAACACGCGCCCATTCGGATACTTTACGTCTTTCGCATGTGGCAGGCCTTCTAATCGATACAGGAAACTCTTTAAACGCTCTTGACCGAAGGGTAGGTGTGGGTCGAAAGCGGAAGCCTTGGATTAAAGGGGGATTGGGCGAAATGGATAGTTCTTTACCTCACCTATTTAGTCTCTCGATTTTTTCCAAATAAAAATTCACTCGTAAAATGAAGGCATTTTTTTTAAGAATAAAAGATCATTCGTAAAATCTTCGAATACTCATTACACACGAAATGATAGCTTAATTGGTTCTTCAACCTACAACAAATACAGGAACAAATAATACCCTACAACTATAGTCATTTTACGTGTCTTTATATGCACATACATTGAAAATAAAAATTGAAAGATGAAGAATTACACAGGAAAATAACGAGAGGACAGAGGACAGAATGCTAGACATTTCTCCAGAGGACAGAGTGCTAGACAAAGCATTCAAGTAGGCGAGGATAAGTAAAGAGTTGGTGGAGACATATGTGCATCTGGGTAGTTCTTTGGAGAATTGGTCACTCGGACGTTTCGGCGGTTTTAGTAGTTCGAGGGAGATAAGAGAGATGAATAATAGGGGGTATAGCATAGAGCATTATAAGTGTCGGGCAACCCGCACGACATATAAGTACATGTTGCCTAACTTCCATTTTCCTAATTTATTATGACCTGTGTACGATAAACGGAGAGCTCTCAATTTTTCCTTATTTTCCTTAGTTGCACCATCAGATAAATTTTGAAGGGCGACTTAACTAATTAGTTTTACATGCAAACATATTTTAGGTTATTATCACAGCTGCCTTCAAGACAGTGAAAGTCTTTTCCTTTTTTTTAGGACCTAGATTGAAAAAACCTTTTCTCCCTGATCCTTATTTCTCGAACACCCACCCATTATAACCACATCTATACTTTCCTAACCCACTTCCTACATGTATTCACCATTTAATTTAGGTTTCTTCCAATTGTACTGACTACTTCAAACTTCTCACGAAAACTTAATCTCTCTACCAAGCAAATAGGTACTTCAGTGTTCATTTTTCTTTCCCTGCATTCTAATTTCCCAATCCAAAATCATATGCGTACTTATAAAACTAATCATCCATTGCTAAAATCCACCTTTCATTGCAGTAGAAAAGCCAACATTGTTACCGCACTTCTAAATTCTCACTGGAACTCAAATTTCCCCATTGAGAAGTAGGGGAGAAGGAGAAATCGTCAGCAAACTCCTATTTCTGTGAAAAGGTTTCAAATTCTGACCATTTACACTTATAAAGGGGGCTACTCCAAAGGGAGTATTTAATAATTATGAACTGTGATTGATTGAAATAAGCTGGGCAATATTTTAAAGGACTACCTACTTATTTAACGATTTTACTAGCACAATAAAAATACTGCAGGAACAGATTTAAATCACTTAGAAATTAAATTGTTTGGTATAAGAGAGAGTCACGCTGTCAAATTCATTAATACACTAGTATTTGGCTATAATTTCATAGTATCCCAGCTGATTAATCATAGTTTTTATTTTTATTTCATTATCCAAAGTCAACAAACAGTGTTCATAATGAAGAATAAAAAAGTCTGAAAATTGAAAGTAGGGACAACAGCTGCGGCCCTGACAGGTTACAGCATGCAGCTTTGAGTTATGTAATGATGAAATTAGGTGTAGCCCAATTTTTGTCATACCTTAAGCATGATCATAAATAACATCTTTGAAAAATAATATTTTAAATAACAATTTTTTTGAGATAATCAATTCATATCATATTTTTGGGAGGGTGTGTTTATACCTACTAGCTATAACACAAAATCGAAAACAAATGATATCCTTCAACGCTCCACAAAAGGCTTTGAGAAGCATTTAATATTTTAATGCCTCTCAAAACTACTCACGGCATTGGATCGATGGATTTGGCAAATATCATACAAGTACAACTAGACCTGAAAATTGATTTGCACTACTATATTCATTATCTGATGTACTTGTAGCAACAATTTTCATGATATTGCATTTAATTATATGATCTCTACATTCCAAAATGCCTTAGAATGCAAAAATCACATAGGAAAATTTCAAAAATCCTTACTGAATAAAGAGTTCCTTATTGCTAGGAATTATAAAAAAAAACTCTGGCATAATAAATGACACCTTACCATGTGCTCCACAGATCCAAAATCAAATCAAAATGATCAATAACATTTTCACTGAAGATTATATGCTCTGATTGCCTTAGTCTATGATGCTCAGAGCCCTGCATCGCTATCTGTTTTCAAATACATGCCACCCCTAATACCCTAGCCCTAGGCCACATCATAATTTAAATAAGATGACCAACAGGACAGCAGATATTTACCCATCTTTACAAAACCATCTGTGACAGGTAATCAACAGAAGAAATACCCAGGGACTCCGAGAAATACATCATCATTCCTATTCCCAAAAACAAGAGAGAGGAGAAATGCAAAAATTGTAGGACTATAAGCCTGATGACACATGCATCGAAAATATTGATAAGGATCATCATAGAAGAAAAGAACGAAAAGCTGAGGAGTTCTTGGATGAAGATATATTCGGATTCAGAAAAAGTAAGGGTACAAGAGAAGCAATATTGGCCCTTAGGCTGCTCATTGAGAAGAGAATGGAGAAGAATAAAACCGAAGTCCATTGCATTTGTGGATTTAGAGAAGGCTTTTGACAATGTAGATTGGAATTTCATACTTGGAATTCTGAAAGGAATTGGAGCCTTGTACAATGACCAAAGAATTATCCACAGTTTGTACACATAAACAAGCCAAGTGGCTGTGATAAAATCTGGAACCAGCTCTGAAGAAGCAAGAATAAGGAAAGGAGTTAGACAAGGCTGCGCACTGACTCTCGTACTTTTTAATGTTTACATCGAGAGAGTCATCAATGAAATCAAAGAACTTCTGGAGTGACTATCCACGGAGAAACAATCAACATGCTACGATTCGCTGATGACATAGCACTCATAGCAGAGACAGAGAAGGATCTGAATAAGATGCTAACAAATATGGAAAGGACAATTGTCAGATATCAGATGAAGATCAATAAGGAGAAGACTAAGATATTGGTGTGCAGCAAAAGAGAAGAGGCCAAAACCAACGTTAAACTAGGAAAACAAAAACTTGAAGAGGTGAAAGAGTTCTGTTACCTTGGAAGCCCAATAACCAACGATGGACGAAGCAAGAAAGAAATAGCCAGCAGAATAGCCCAGGCAAAGAGGGTATTCTATTGAAAGAGGATTCTTCTTACAGCTGGAAATACAAGCGTAGAAGTAAGGAAACAATTCATCATAACATACCTACATCTGAAGCGTGTTTCTTTACGGCAGTGAGGCATGGACGATAACAGCAGCGGAGAAGGAAAGTGTAGAAGCATTCGAAATGTGGTGCTATCGAATAATGATGAAGATTAATGGATCGACTGAGTAAGTAACAAGGTCTAAGAAAAGTGGGAGAACAGAGAAATCTTCTAAATACCCTAAACAGAAGACGAGACAACTTAATCGGCTACATCATGAGGCATGATGGCGAGATGAAGACAATCATTGAAGGGCAAGTGGACGGGAAGACCAGCAAAGGAAGGCCTCATATGAGATATGTGGAAAAAGTGATGAAGGATATCAAAGAGAAGAAATATGTAAATATGAAGAGAATAGCTGATAAGATGATTCAGTGGAGACAGGGTCAAAATCCCAGGATTGCTGACTGATGATAACTGACAGCACAAAGCAGAGATGAAAGATTTTAATACCCTCAACTGAAATACAATTTAATAGCTCAAGCCCAAATAGGTATTTCATAAAATAATTCTTAAGATAAGGTGATGCAAGGAGCAAAATGAGTTTGTTTCAGAGCAACATCATGGCTAGATGTCGTACAAACAATAGGTACATAACATAGAAATTAAGAAATTGCTTCTATAATATTCTACATTAGATGCAAGCCACATGCAAAGAACTTCAGGTAAAAATGAAAATGAATAACAAGCATGAACCACCCAACTCAACAACTAATGTGCCTCAATAACCAATCAGACAAAATAAAATGAGCCCTTTTAGCGTGAAATAGCCACAGTTCATCTTGAACTTCCACAGCAAAGACCATACAACAGAAAATAATTACGGAGATAAGTGAATGTAGAACTATCTTAGGTACCTGCATTTGCTGCTTGACAAAACCTTGTACTGAAGAGAAACAAATGAACCCCTCAAACTTCTTACATATGAATAGACCACGGCATTCACTGCATTTTTTCATTCAAACTTGTCTAATGACATTTATGAGTGCTGATGAGTTCAAGAAAAAATATTTCTAAACTTTGACTGGAGAAAGATAGAGAGAGTAAGTAAGGTAGTAGGAATGTATGTAGCACCAAATGATTACTTACCTCAACTAGTTTTAGGATATCTCCGCACTTCACACGAACATCAGTAAAAGGGCAGTTGATGGACAGCCTCAGAACAGCAGGCAGATGAATCATAACGAGGTCTAGGTACTCCTTAGGCACTATTTTTCCATTTCCGTTGGTCGAACCACTATCACCAGCCACCACTCCATCGACTCCATCCACACAATGACCATTTGAGGGATTTCCACTAGATACACTATGCGGGGGAGACGAAGACATTTGGTTTTGGTTTGGTTGAGGGCAATGATGCTTGGGACTTCCGTACCCATCCAGCCAACCTTCAACGGTCTTCCCCATGGTCTCCAACGCAATCTCCCTTACTTGGGAGTCTCTTGAACAGAGGGGCATGCAGAATCGAGTCACCAATTCAGAATAACCTGAATCTTCTCCGTCCAAACCGGCATCCACCGAATTCTTGAGGTGCACAGAATTCATCGCCATGAACATCGCTGCACTATTGCTCCAGTGAGTAAAAGGAAACTGGCTATATCAGCGTCTAAAGAAGTGACGGTATGTCACCAATATAAACCTCCAAGAGGAGCCACTTCCTCAGCACACAATTGACACAATAACTTTTCTTGGTGGTCTGTTTATATCTGGCCTCGAAAGTAAGACAAATACACCCAGAGATATATTCAACCAGTAGCAATTTTCGGAAGGATACAAAAAAGCGTTAAAATGACCTTTACGATGATGTCGTGGCCGAAGCGTCAATTACTAAGCAAAGTAAAGTCGAAGATTGAAGCACTACTCACTCAAATTGCGCGCAAATAAAGCACTAGATAAGGATAATACCACTAATTTTCTGCTCCAATGTCACGGTGAGTAAGCCGGATGCAATATTTCCTTCAATATTCCTTTAACGACCGAAACTAAGCTGCACAAAACCTAAATTTACTTATTTCAAACTTCCAACCCTTTGGCTCGCGGCACACAAATCACTCAAAAGACAGCGTATGGCAATTATCTAAAACTCATAATCTAAAAACAACAACGTTACCTGAACAGGCAATGTCCACGAAATTTTTCCCTACGTGTCGTGCACCGAGGTCCACCACCGTTTAAGTAACAGCTCCTTACCTACAATTACTCGTCATCTGAGCTGCAGAAGCGGGAGCGGAATAGCTCCAGCTGGTGGCCCTGCAGTGAGCTTATGTAATTCCGATACACAGGCGAGGTTATGAACAGGGTATGAATAGTCACATAAAAAATTCCTCAAATGATTGACTGAGGCCAGTGTATGAATTTTTAAATATTCCACTGTATCCACTATGTTTATTGTGAGCTCAAAGTGACTCGGTTGATACCTTTTACGCTGAACATATGATACACCTCTAGCTGACGGAATATTGACGGTGCTGCTTCCCTCATCGCAGAAAGGAACAAGAAAACAAGGAAGCAACGTATACCGCCACGAACGGAGAGCTACTTTTAAACTGTGATTTGTCTGCATCAGCGAGTGACATTTACAAGTTTTCTTAGGCTAAATGGCTACCTTTTCATCCAACACTTACACTATATGATTACCTATATTACAAAAAATATAGATGATCATATATTACAATTAACAATAATATTAACACAGTGAAAGCTCGACTCAACAGAATGGAAATTATTAATAGTGGTGTCTGAGAAAGGTACGGTCCCCATTAAGTATATATTTTATACACAGCTGTTCCACGATTCAGAAAACGTACGATAAATCTATTAAATAATAATATATTTGTGTAACTGTAAAACCTCAACTGCCAAACTGTTTTTAAACTATCCGATTTATCGCAGGTTATTGAAATTTAGCCGCGTATCCCAACGAGTTATCATAGAATAATGCGATTTAACGACGTGTTTGAGATAACCACAGTTTTATTTGTATTTTAATTGCGGAATTATATGATAAAATAAATTAAATTAAAATGAATTACAAATTTCTCTGGATAAAATATTAAACATAATTCTGAGAATTCGTTTTCAATTTCATCACCTTTCCCAGTCCGTTCATTATGAAACATTCGCGTTTCTTATAGTGATAAGCACCAGAAATACTGGGGTCCTACACTACTTAAATGCAATCGAGCACCAATCGATTTAATTTGATTTTTTGTGGCTCTTTTTGATTCTTGATCAAATATGATCTTCATAAGTCACTCAGTTGATACATTTGATCTTCATCATTCTTCTGTAACAACACATTCTGAATGCTTCCAGCCTTGACTTCTATGTTGCTCTTACCCTCCATGCCTCACTGCCATAAGGACCTCTTCTTCAGATTCCTTATATAGGCTTTTGCGGTGCATCATTGTTGAAGATGCAAGTCTTCCAGGATTTCTACCGCATAAATCCATGTTTCTTGGACAATTGTTTTGCCAGCATTGGTTGCAGAGGCCAACTGCAACACCAGTGAAACCATTGCCCAAGAAAAATGGATCTACACGGCAGAAATCCCAGAAGACTAGCATATACAACTTTTTTCAGTTGTATGTTCTAATGGAATGTTTCCTTACTTCTACATGTATCTTTCCAGCAGTAAGGAGAATCTTTTGTTGGTAAAATTTCCTTTTCACCTTGGCTATTCTACTTAATATTACATTCTTGCTTCCTCCATTGCTGGTTACTCAGCTTCCCAGATAACAATACTACTTCTCCTTCTCCAGCTTTTGTTTTCCTAGTTTAATGTTGTTATTGGCTTCCATTCCACTGCATACAATATATTTGTTTTATATTTATTGATCTTCATATATCTTTCATTTCAACTCTAAACTCATTCACTAAAGCAATTTGTTCATCAATGATCAAAAATCTGACTTTTAGTTGAAAACTCTTCTTTATCCATGTGTTTTCTTGTTTGACAAAAAGGAGTATTCAAGAAAGTTTTAGTTCATAAATAGCTGAGGCATCATCACACAAGATAGCATTTGTCCCAATGTAGTTCGATGCAACTGGCCAATAGATCTTCTATTGAATATATATTTTACATTTACTTATTTCAAATATTGTTCAAAAGCCTCATTCATGGTCTTCCTCTTTGCTCCCTCAATACACTTTCCCCCTAAAACTAATTTCTTCATGTCTCAATAAGTATTCATATGGTTTATTTCTTCTTTTTTATAATTTTCATCGAGTTAGTTGAGAAAATGTATGAACTTTTAAGATAATGAACGAAGGTTGGAGAGATATCTGACATTGGCATTAGCTTACTCTTAAGAAAAGAACCCAAATTGTTCATGGTTTAACATCCATTCCATTAGACAGAGAGCAGAAGTGCTATACAGAGACTAATCAAGTAGGGACCAGTATGTTACTGAAAAATCTCAACTATTGCCAGGACTTGAACCACGTCATCTGTATGTGAAGTCAGCACTTGAGTCACCACATGAAACCCTCTCTCAACTGGAAGAAGAGATGAACTCGTTGACTACAGCAGGTTGACCATTTTCTTACCAATGTTCATGGAGAGAAGGGTGACAAATCATGTATCTCACCTCCAAGTCTTAAGGTAGAGTGGATAATATAAAAGAACCTTATAATCAGTATCCTTTCCTTTCCTTAGTTTTCTATGACTCATGTTTGCCTAACTTAAGAATGTGGTGTCATGAAATACATTTCTTTAGAGAAAAAAATCTAGCTATAGTCAGTATCTATCCTATACCATGATTTATAAGTCTTAAGAATGTGCTTTGGTTTGATTTTATTTTCATTATAGCATTTAATCATTCTTCTATTCAAGAAAACTAAACTGAAATAATACTAAAACATTGTTCTTTTAATTGGCCAAAGACAAGAATGCCATTCACAAAAAAGTCTAGCCACACCAAGTACTTTAAAAAAATAACAATGCATGATAACATACATTCCCTCCTATGAAGATTTAAGACTACTTAACAATTATATTTAACATCTTATGCACGAAAAAGACATATCTAACTGCAAATATCCAACTCATAACAATATTCCATTGCTGCATCAACCTTAAAAGCTGGCTTTTAAATTCCTGCTAATGGTTCTACTGGCAGGAATCTTTGAGAACGTTGTTTAAATAGCGGAAACAAAAGTTCCCTTTTAGCCAGCAGGACCCATTTTCATGTAGGAATAAAATTTACCTTTCATCTGATAAATCTTTAAAATGGAATTCATTACATTTGAGGAAAGCTTGTTTTCATTTGTATATTTTTTTCTGATGTAAAGCAAATATTGTAATAGCTATATAGCTATTGTAATAGCTATATAGCACTGAATATACATATGTATATTCAGTGATATAAATTTTGCATATGTTTTTACATCTACAAAAGATGTTATATTTTAAAGTAATCATGCCTCAAAGATGATATTTCATAATTGGAATTTAAATGTCCACTATGTTAAACACTAATCTTGGGAAAATTGGGAAATAATTCTGAAAGAACATAAATACGGGGAATACAAATGAAGGTACTAAGAGTAAGCAGGAATGAATCAATCATAAAGGAAAAGTTGTTCAGCAGGTGATATCGTTTCAGTATACTGAAAGCTAATTATCTTGGAATGGAAGCTTCAATGAGGAAATAAGAAAGAGAATATCTACGGATTAGAGAGCCTTTGAAGAGGTAAAAGGACTTTTGACAGTAAGCAGAATTCCATTATAACTGAAAAAGAGATTTGCTAAATGCTTTGCTTGGGGTGAAATGTTATGTAGCAGTGAGACGGCAATTACAAAGAAAGGTTACAAATTGTTTGAAAAGTTTTTTAATATGGCTGCGTGAAACAGTGGCATTGGAAGTGGGGGGCAGGAGGGACTGAAGGCCCCCTCCCCCAGAATTTGCCCCGGGCCCTTGAGAAATGAGTAGTCTTCATTAATAAAAATTAAATTTCACTTGTTTCCAGCTTGCTTTTTCCCTTCTGACACATATTTTCACACCTTCATATGCTCTTTTAGCGGGATTATAGTCTCTACCACCTCGCATCAGCAAAAAAATGCTGGACCTTTTCTTAAGCGCTGGGCCCTTTTCTTAGTAGCCACGCCCTTTTTCTAAGGAGCCGGGCTCTTTTCATGGTCGCCCCCCCTCCTCCAGAGAAAATAGTCTGATGCCCCTGGCATGAAAGCATGATAAAGGTAAAGTGTACCGACAGACTGATAAATTAGGAAGTACCTACTGTTGAGAATAGGAGAGAAAAATTGCTGAAAGAAATCGAAAAGAGAGAAATATTCTGTTTGGGGCATATATGACATCAAAATCACTTGGTAAATGGAATTACTGGTGGAAAAATTGAAAGAGTAAAAGTAAGATGGATCACAAAACTTAATGGAATAAAAATGGCAGAAGCAACAGAGAGCATAGTGCAATAGTGGGAATCCAATTTAAATGTTCTAGAAAACTGTTCCACCAATGATGATAAATCTGTGAATGACTAGCCAAAACTAGGAGAATTTTACAATAACAAAAAATGTTGTGATCATTCTGCACTTTTGACCTGAAAATACCAGTGTCACAACAGGATAAACTGACATCTCGATTAGACAACTAATCCATCTCCATTAAGGCCGCTTTACACGATACAATTTTATGTACAATTTCTTGTACAAACTCTCGTATGAGGAAATTGTACCGTGTAAAGCGGTAAATTGTACGAATGCTTATGCGATTGTCTGAATGACGGAACGGGAAATAGAACCTGTTCTAATTCCATTCAGACAAACATACAATTTCGTACAGTTTATACAAGCGTTTGTGCAAGAAATTGTACAAAAAATTGTATCGTGTAAAGCGGCCTTAAGACATCATGGGGGGATGTGCTTGAATCATTCAAGATTGATTCTGGCATGGAATAATCCCAAATGCAATGTAAAAACATACGAGTGAGTCCTTAGTTACATACCAAAATTAATCTTGAACGACTGGAGTGCACCCTCCCTAGAGGCTGGTATCTTGGAGCATCAACACTGTGGAAACCTCATCCAATTCTGTAGAAACAGCACTTGAGAATATAGGTAGCAACTAAGTAACTTAAGGTTTTTTGAATGAATAAGTACAGCATGTTCATCATTGCATTACTAATGTTTTTCTATATTCATAAAAGTTCAGTTTGAAAATGGTTGAGTCAGAAAATACCATTAAATAGGAGATTTCACACATACTTCTTGATCATCTGAAGCCATTGAAAACTTGCCTGCTGCATCTGATATATCATCATCAAGGGTCAACAATCCTAGGATTGGTTTGATGCAGCCCTCCACTCGATTCTTCTATCGGCCAACCTCTTCATACCAACGTAGTTCCTCTCTTTCACGTCCTTTACGACCTGCTCCATGTAACTCATACGAGGCCTGCCTCTTCCATTTTTCCCGTTCACTTTTCCCTCTGATATATATACCTGCTATAATGCTTTCCCTCTAATGTGATAAATGTGTCCCATAGTACCAGCTGTTCAAGGGTTAATAGCATAGGTCCTTGGTGTGATGGTTAGAAGTCAATTTGTCCATACTCTAGAAGCCCTCGAGATGAATGA
The DNA here is from genome assembly GCA_933228895.1 of Platycnemis pennipes. Classification (NCBI taxonomy): domain Eukaryota; kingdom Metazoa; phylum Arthropoda; class Insecta; order Odonata; family Platycnemididae; genus Platycnemis; species Platycnemis pennipes. The sequence goes on along the minus strand of OW121854.1, from coordinate 115,439,363 downwards.
CTCCATGTATCCATTTTTAAGTAAAGTTGTCATCATGTGACTATTTGTAAAAAAAAAATCTATTAGACACAATTTGTACTTTATAGGAGTTTCTTCACCCATGCTTTTTTCACTATAATTTTTGGTGGGAGCCTAAGTACCAATAATGCTTGTCATGTGTTTTCTTCCACTATACTGGATGCCTCTAAGTGGACATTCTTTATCCTTCGCACTATTTCATGGTAAAAGGGTAGGGCACCAACATCTAAAACTTCCATTATGAACTTGACAGCAGTATATTTTGGCTATTGATTTCATTTAGAAAAACCTCCAGTCTCTTTCTCGCTCACACACCCATAAACAAGCAATAGTGCAGTCATTATGACAAATTAGTCCAGTCAATCTTAACCCTTTTACTGCCAGTGGGCCAATAAATCGGCCCTCTATGGTTGTGCGAAAACTGCCAAGGGCCGATATATCAGTCCACTTAAATTTCATATTTTTAATATTATACATATTTCCCTCAAATCAGAGACAGCAAGAATGATTTTTTTCATCCTCATAAAAATTGAAAAGTATCATCAACATTGAGAAAAATACATAATTTATATATTAAAATTAAGTGTTTCAAATATACCTCAAATTCATAATCTTACAATATTCATGGAAATGTGCTTGGCAGTTTTTTACACAGTCTACCTAAAAGGGGCTGGCAGTAAAAGGGTTAAGCTTCAGGATGCAAGAGCAACTTCCTAAACTCATCCATGAGTGTGTTAGTAACAATTAAAGAGAGGCACTTACCATTGTCGTTCCATCCTTTTGTCCAAAGTTGTTCCCTTTTCAAATAAAATAATTGCTCCTTGGATGAAAATCCATTAATTTTGAGGAATTGCTTGAAAGTCCAAATGTCATCAGTCATGTTAACTTATGAAGTTGATGTCAATTGATTATCCAGATGAATCAGGACCTGTCCAAGAGTAACCTTTTTTTGTAGAACTATGTTGATGGTAATTAATGGAATATAATAATTGTTCCATTCCATATATCTTTTTAACTAACTTTCTATTCATATTTGAATGTGTTAATGTCTTCCATTTGATAAAAGTGAGAACGTTTTCATATTTCAGTATTTGTCAAGTGCCTTATACATTAACCCTTTCGCGCCGAATGCCGCACCTGTGCGGCGAGGATATTCTTCCCTAAACAACGAATGCCTCATATATGCGGCGTGAATTTTCCTACCTTAACCAACGAATGCCGCTTCTATGTGGCACAGGTCGGAAGAAAGTGACCGTGGTGGAAACAATAGACCCACCTACGCGGCCGCCCCTCGAGATCCGGCTTAGCGCCAGCCCAGGCCCTTCCTCGGCTCAGGTCGACCCCTTCCTATCCTCTCCATGCGGTCAACTACTATTATTTGCAGTGTTTTTTCCAAAAAAATATTTGTTGCTTACTTTAGAAATCCAATGTTAGAAATGAATTCATCTTTTTTTTGCTTACCACATGGAAATTTCAAACCAAATTCTAACGTTAATATCAATGGAGTTATAGAACAGTCGATTTGGATTAGAAATGTACTAAATCCGTCAATATGAATGTTATAACTTCGTTTAAAATTTCTGCACGCTCAGAAAAACACAATAAATTCATTTTAAATGTAAAAAAATCGATGCGAACAACAAATATTTGTTTGTATTAAACATTGCAATTTCAGTCAGTTGACCGTGGACTCGCGCTGTGAAAGAGTCTTTTAATCCTTTGAGGGTCTGGGACAGTGGCCGAGGAAAGGGATCGGCGACCCGCTGAATTGGGTCCAAAATTGGTTAGGGAGGTAACCTCTGCCTTCCGTCGACGCGAGGGAGCTTCGTACAGGGGAGTGAAGAAAATTTTCAAGAGACTCGTAACGAGGAAGAATTTCCCTCCACGAAGCTCGGGCGCGAAAGGGTTAATGTTTCAGATTATGTTAGTAACATCTCAGAGAGCAATGTAAAAATGTAAACTAGCATTAGACTGCAGCGAGTTAGCAAATGAAAATGGTAGCACTCTTGTTGATAGTTCCAGGTTGGCTGCAGGGTTGAATCAAACTTGCTATTCTTCACTTTGAAAACTTACAGCACACTTTTGTTTTGTTAATATTGTTTTTTGGGTCACAAGGACAAAATTACCTGCTGCAAAAGCATGGACAGCAAAATACTCTAACATGTTGGTTTGGATTCTAGTTTTTATTGGGTTATTTCATTTTTTATCCAAAATAAAGATACAAAAAATGTCATCTCCAGTCTAAACTTCAAGGAAATATTCATTGCAGATACATTAAATTTTATATAAAAAGGCTGCTTCATTAACCATTTGAGGGCTCTTACATAACCAAGTTTAAAGAGTATCTTTCCTCTCTCAAAGTTGAGTTCACTGATTTGATATGGAAACATTTGTGGCATAATTAAAATATTCAATATGCAGGGGATCTACAAGTACTCAGAACCAGCGGAATAATTTCATGTGATATCACAAAATATCCTGTGTATCATGCTCATTCCATTTTTAACCAATTCTGCCAGCCAATCATAGATGCATTTTTTGTGTTATGCTTTGTAGATAGATCTTGCAATGACTATAGGCACATAAACACAATAATCAACAAACCAACCACATGAGTGATGAAATATTCACAATATGCTATTCTGCTGAATAGTTTTTCATTAAAAATTTGTATTGGGGAAAATATGTTTGAGCACTATTAACCAGTTGCCTTCTTTACATTTCATGTAAATTTGTTATATCAGAGAAGCTCATTCATGTAGCAGCCTGCACTTGTGTACAGTTTCACCATTTTTCATGAATTTTCTAAGATTTACAGCTGCAGCCTCCCACTGCCTCTAGCATATGTCTCTTTTTTAATCGCACAGCAATGGCTGCCACTAAAGCTGCACCTTTTCCACTGCCATCTTCTGCCAGCATCAGCTGAAACTAATTAAAAGAAGACATTTAAATCAGGGGCTATCTCAATTGCTATTGACAGTTCATTTAATCACATATCAGTTGCAATGGATATGTATAGCAGGACCTATTTATTTATTTGCATATAACCAGTTAGGTAATGCAAATATGAATCTATTAGGTTAAACAAGGAAATCATTTTTATTCTCTTCCTATTGTAACGGTTCATTCATGGATCATTGACTGAAACCAGTAAGCATTTAATCCTCTCCTCACCACCAAAATGATGCTTCAGACAAGAAGAACTTGTTTGAAGTTTTTTTGGTAAACTTAGGTAGGTACCTATAGACTATAGCCTCACTGGTATTCATGACACTTAAGGGGTTTATTGGTCTATAAATGGTTTGAGGGTATCATTTCAGAAAAAATAGGATTTTGGGGAACAAAAATAGTTCGGAATGCAGAGCCTTTGGTACCAATAATAATGTAGATGCTAAAAGGAAGTTTTACTCAGCATGCATGTAAAATTCTTTAAATTTTCTAGGAATTAGAACTGCACAAAGATTTAGATGAATGGAGAGTTTGACTGTATGTCATAATAATGGTATCATGAATAATAATTATTCAATGAAATATATAGCAGTAGAATTGGGTTTTAGGTACTCATGGCTTAGATTATATTGTGGCATCTTACCTACACTTAAACCTACAGACAAACACCCCATTCGTCCATCAGGTAGGATGCAAACCGACGACCTTAAGGTTGCGTGAAACATGTTGCACATAATATTACAGGCAAATAATGGAAGAGGTTACCTAAATAGATATTCTGCTTACACGAATCTTGCTTAGTTACTATTTCCATTCCAACTACCCTCTTTCTCTATTGCCATGCCCTCATATTGTTATAAATAACCAGCACCCTACCCATCAGGGTAATTCCGCCGCAGATTTTAAATTCATCTTAATGTAGCTTGTTGTTTTTTCAAAGGAGTCAAAGTAAATATCAGTTACATACCTTTCTTCCTGGAGCCAATAAACTAATGTATTTGTTCATGAGAGTTGGCAGACGAGGGTGATTTTTGTACAAAGAGCCATCGACAGCAATTGTTGTGTCAGGTCGATTGATCCTCCTAATTAGGGTTGCGAGACCTGAAATAAATATAGATTCCACGTTATACTTATATTTTATGTTATTACAACAATAATTTACCTGCATTCACTAAATCTCACATAAGGAAATAATGCTCAATGAAATCTGTGATTTTGAGCATTCCATTTGTTCAAGTTGATGTCATCACTGCTCTTTGTATAATTCTGGGATTTCTTCCAGGTTATTTGGCTTGATGAAAACAGTTTCACTGACTGCCCTGTCAGTACCTATATTCAGGTCAAAGGTCAGCAAAACTGTTGTCATCAAGCCAACTAATGCAGAAGAAATCCTGGACTTATGAATGAAGATTGCTTAGTTTTCCTCAGTCATTTTTATTATAAAGGCATGCATGAATAATGAGCACTTGTTTGCAAAGAAGCACATTGTTGGCAATGTCTCGGTACATTACATATACCTAGTTGATATCATTGCTTATTAAGGATTGCTAACCATTACCTTACATTTATTTACATCTTTTTTCCTAAGCTGGATTTTGCAAATTTGTCTGAAATAATGGAACCTAATTTTTTTAATTACCTACTGAGATGGATAAGAAAATTGAGCCAAAAAACTACTAGAATTTTATATAAGTTGGAGCCTGTGTCTTCATCTTTGATAGATATCCAGTTTAGATGGGCTAAGATGAAATTAACAGGAAAAATTGTGCTGAGCAATAGATTATGAAAGAATGGGCACACCATGTTTCCACTGAGATTTTTTGCAGCCATATTTAACAGTTTTAGCTATTCTTCACCAAAATCCCAGTCAGTATTTAGCAACGACATTGTGGTGGTAGTGCAACCAATGTCATAATGACTTGAGCAGCCATTTGTCACTGCTGGGCTGAATTGCCTCCATATTCTGGTGATGATGCGTGGGGACTCAACAAGAAGAGGGGGGCAGAGGAAAAAGTAGTGACTGGAGAGTAGGAGCCACCTTGGGTATCTGTGCATTAATTGGGCATCCACCATCCACTAAATAAACTGAGCACTAATTCATTCATACTTGTGGTTGCTATAGTCATAGTATTTCATTTGAACCAACACCACAATTTCATATTTAATAATAATCATAGATCGCAGTGAGATAGTCTAGTAAAGCATTGGGCTCTTGGCCAGAGGTTCTGGGTTCAATCCACAATTGGGCTTAGTATTTGTTGAGCTCTACTCACTCCAACCAAGCCAATCATCAGGTTGAACTCAATAAAAATATCATAAATCTGCTCATATTAAAAACACAAATATTACAGTTTATATACATTCTCTCTTTCACTACATATGTATATGAGCTTCACGTGAACAATTTGAACAATTGTACAATTGTAAATTTAAATCACATAATAGTAACCAACAAAATCTAATTTTCCTAGTAATGTTAAAGTGTAAATAGACCTTATTTTGTATAATAGGGTAGTTTCCTATTATTTTTTTACTGTCTTGATCGAAAGTTTATAACCCCTGGAGTACGTGTTTTAAGCCGTTCGATTTTTAAATGACGTTAAGTATTTTTCCTCATTAATTAAAAAGTGAAAAAAATCAATGGCGCGAAAACGCGACGGCAAACTATTGCATGCCGGTTAATCCTACGCGTGACGTCAAACTATTTCCTCTACCTGCCACCAGGTGGTGCTGCGGGCGCTTCCAAATAGACGCCGCACTCCGTTGAAGCTTATGAACGAGTATTGGAGGCATATTTATTCCGTTAATTAATTATAATTAACTTTTATTTATTTATTTAACATTACTTATACAGTTGATTCATTTAAAATCAGTTAGTATTCCTTTCACAAGCATATCATGTAGTTCGCCTATCGCCGCACGACCTTCACGCCATGCTTCGTCGTAGCAGAAGACACAGCGAGCAGGACGTCCTTGAGCCTATAAAATGACTAATAATACCATGTTTAACTGAGAATTCTTTTCCAACATTGATAGTTTTTACAGGTTAATACTAATAAATATTCACTAGAGCTAAGGGGCCCTGAAATACAACGGTAAGTTCAGGAGACGAATTTTCCTATGCTTCGCAACGTAAACTACCTACCTGTTACGTCAGCATGAAGGCAGCGCACCCCGCCATTTCAGAGCCTTTTCAAATGGCCTTAAAATTAACATTTAATTCTCTAGTAAACTGGAATTTCTCAATACAAACTTTTTGCGTAAATTAAATACATTTATGGCAGGGCACAAATCGCAATTAATGAAGTCTGTTTTCTTTGATGAAGGAAACTACCCTATTGCTTCATGTTATAAATAGCTAACTACTTTTCATTTTGGCCCAACTCCTACAGAACATATATTTTTACTAGAGATATGCGAATACTACTCCTGAATACTCAAATACTAGAAAGTATTAGATATTCAAGATCTCAAATAATTATTCTAAAAGAATTCGATATTTGAGATCTTGAATAGTTATGCTAATTACTAGAGATGGGTCGAATAGCAGATTTCTCAAATTCAGATATTGAATTTGAATATTAAATCATGACTGGAATATCTTGATTTTCGAATTCTTATTGCATAATTATTCAAGATCTCGAATATCAAATACTTTCTAGTATTCGAGGTGTCCGAGTATTCACTGTTAGTATTTGCACATCTTTACTAATTTTGGTACACATATTTGGTGTCTTGATGAACTACATCATTTAATTCAAAACTGGACAAAACATGGTGTATTGACATTTTCTGCTCATTAATTAAGGCTTATAAAAGTTAATATATACAATGGAATATAATTGTTAGAATAATATTTTATTATATATTTAACATTTTAAAACCAGAATCATATTTTTTAATTAGATCAACTTGTGACTTTTACTTCAACAGGCAACAAATTAATATGAAGAATAACATTTAGCAAATCAATTAATTGATTAATTAAATTCTAGTATTTGAGGTAATCAAAATTCGAGATATTTGAGTCATGATTTTATATTCGAATCCAAGAAATCTGCTATTTGATCCATATCTAAATTTTACACATTAAGTACATTCATTAGGTATCATAGGTAACTTAAGTTCCAGCTGCTAAATACCCTGCATTTCACATGGATACTTATTCAAATTAATATATCTCATCATGTAATTCACTGTGTGGTACACAATAGATTTAATTCCAATTAGCATTAAGGCCAATGCTTTTAAGGAGCATTGAGAAATAATGATAAAACTAGAGAGGTATTGGAACTTACAAACAGAAAGCAGCAATGCAGATCGATTTGAAACTAATTCACAGATATATTGTACTATTAAAATATCATCTGCTGCATATTTTAGTCCTAGTCGTCTGAGTATTTCTTCCGTCTTCTTGGTATTATCAATTAATGTATCTCTGAAAAATGACAAAGATTCAATATATTCATGATTCATATCATCACCTGCTTAAGCATACACAGCCCACATCTTCAAGGTGTGGGGAATGGCATCATGACTGAGTACAACTTACTCTTCAATGGATGATATATCTTTCGTTTGGAATGAATTTTTTTCTAATAAAGCTGCTGAAGGATTTCCATCAAACAGTAAGCCCTCCTTGCATAGCTTCACCAAGATTGTTCTCACAATTTCACCAAGATACTTTCCACTTATGTACTTCTCAAACCTGTCAAGGAAAAGTAAACATTGGCAAATGGATGAACCACAAATAAATGATTTTCTTCAAGTTATCAGTGTATCATATTACTGCCTTTGAGATGTGTTTTTTTAGAAGAGTGATGAACGTAAAATAGATTGATTGACAAACAAATGAAGGAGTCCAGATAAAAGTGGAAGAAAAAAAAGTCAGATGAAAAATTATAAAGAGAAGACAAGACGGCCTAATCTGCCACATCTTAAGACAGGATGGTCTGAGGAAGATAGCCATTGAGGGAAAAGTGAATGGGAAGAATGGCAAAAGAAGGCATGAGATATGTAGAGATAAAAATAGTGAAGGATGTGGGGTCCAGTGGCCTGGGATATATTGGAAGTTGAGTATAAGGAGGCCAAAGATAATTCACATTGGCATTTTGCAAAAGCATGCAGTGTAAATTATGGGAAGGATACCTATATCACAGATGAGCTCAATCAATCACAATAAGTAAGAAACACTGCAATAGTTGACAGGAATGTGCACCCAAAAAAATACATGAGCATTCTAATTGATTTTTGATTGCTTCGATTTATTGGAGGATTCATTCAATCAAACGTAAAAATACTAAGTACAATATATTACAAGTATAGGAACATAACACTTCCAATGAGTATCATTACTATTTTAGGAACTATAATGACAAGAAATTTAATCTCCAGTAAATGAAAAATAAAGTACTGTGATTCTAATCTTCTATTCCAATTTTTTAAACCATATTATACAAAAGTTTTGAGTAAAGTAACAGAAAAATAACAAAATACTAATAAAATCATAAAACATTACATAGTCCTAGAAACATTCATGGTAATGGTGTTGGACATAAAATAATGCTTTATTTATTATTTTTTTTGTTTTAGACCTTATTTTATTCTATTGAATGTACTTGAATACATTAATACATTTCATTGAATTTACTTACGTGAAAGTCCTTGCCAATAATGAGTTATCATCTACTTCCTTGTCAAATTCAGTCTTAAGAAAATCAAGTACTCCATTGTCTCCAAAGGCACCCCATTCTATGTCTATGATGACCTATAATACACACATTGAAAGTATTAGGATTTAAGTGTAGTACTAATTGATGATTTGATCAGCTAATGCAACCATATAATCCAATTGTTGACATATGACCCAACTGGTGATCAATGAAACTCTAATGTTGGTCATATAGTATGACGGTGGAGTATTACATCATTAGGATTTCAATTCATTGAATGAAGCTTGCTTCTTTCTGAAAATCACATCATAGTAACTGAATTAAGTATGCCATAAAAATGAATTGCTTCATTATTACCATAAAATAATAGTCTTGGTAAAAACTCATCTAGTACCAGGTTTTTTTTCACTCAAAGATAAAAAGGTCCTTGCAATACATAGCCTTCAGGGTCATGTGATATGGTTTTAATTTTCAACAAATTTAATAAAAACCAAACTTTTACAAAATACCACAAAAATGTTTATACATGACCCGGGTTTTGACAGAATAATTGTCATCTTCAGGTGAAAAGACGTGGTGTGAACTCTCTATATATAGCCACCAACAGCCAGAGAGAGGGGTTATCAGGGGGGTGGGGAGTGGTTGGGTAGGGAGGGAGAGAGGAGGGGGGGAGATGAGGGAGGGATCGGTGAATCAGGGAGGACTATGGGGGAAACTGCTTGGCGAGTTGAAGAAAGACAACGGGAGGTCTGAGAATTGGGAAAGGGAAGCAACTGCCTTCAGGATGGGGGAGGAGGCAGGAAACAAACACTCATTGATGAGAGTTGCCCCAGTGTCACCCATTTTCTTTAGAATTTCTAATTGCTCACGGGAATTTAGCTCTTGTCTCGGGTTGCACTTACATAAAATGTTAACATTAAAATCACTATGGTGGTTTTTATCAATTAAATGCTTATCAAAGTTACTCTTCTTGTCACATTTAGTATTAAAAGCTTTAAACTGTTCCTTGGTCTGCATGCTAAAATTCCTGGATATCTGTCCAAAGTAAACCCCATCACAGTCACTGCACTTTAAACTGCACACACCACTTTTCGCCATAGGGACAAACGTGTCCTTGCATTTAACTAAAATGTTTTTAAGGATCACAAGCGGTTTGAAAGGCACGTGGAAATTTTCTTTTGGCAGTCTCTTGGAGATTTTATGAGACAGCTGTCCTAAAAATTTTTTTTTAAACATTTTAATTTTCTTACAGATGCTTTACTTTAAAGAGAACTCATTAAAGTTCCTGAGAAAAATGTTCCATTAGAATGGTTCACAAGATCACAGAAGGTAACTTAAACAAGTACAATTCAAATTATTTTCAGAAGATGCCAGCTTATCATCAACTTTTAGTGATATTAAGCTAATTCAGTAAAAAGCAATGGTTACATATTATGTATACATAAAGAATAGTTGCTCCCACGGAATCACACCTCATCAATTCATCAAGCATGCACCTCATCAATGCATTTAGACTCAGTAGTATCTTTAATGATTTTTTTTCAGATGCACAATGAGTGACATGATAATGAATTGTCCTGGCAACCATGGGTCCAAGTCCCACTCACCATAATCTTACACGAAAATGAGATTCCATTATAAACCAGTGTAATGCCTTCATGTTTTTAACCCTTTCACGCCGGTGTCCTATGCAGGATAAAGCTTTCCTTTCCATGGGTTCCTCTAGAATTATTTTCCACTCCCTGTAGGAAGCTCTCTTGACGCAAGGTTTTGAGCAGGTATGTCTTTCCTCCACTTTGGGACTGGCCACTGAGTAGAGATTATCTTAGCCCTTTTCCAAATGAGAACCCACCACGGACCTTGTGACCGTGGTCAACTATTTTTAATGCAGGGATTTTTCTTAAAGAATAGTAGTAACACTTTAAGTGGAGGTTAATGCAAAAAAGAATTCCTGGTGTGAAATCACGATGTATTTTTTGCTTTTGGAACGTAGGTTTTCGCAGCGGAATCCATCGTCGTCAGAGGCTTTCGGGTGCAGCTGCGTATAACGCGTTGTCGGTGAGCGAGCTTTCGCGGCCATTGCAGGACGCATCATCAGGCAATGATAAAATATATTGGAAAGTTGATGTTTTAATATCTCTCCATCCCTCCCCCCTTTACTGTGAAGTGGGGGGGGGGGGGGGTGAATGACGTAAGAAGGTAGCCGCCACTTAGCCCTGTCCTTGGGGGGTCGGTGAAATTTCCTTCCCCCTCACAGTGCCAATGGGTGTGTCATTGTTTTTCTTCTTATGGAACCATCCAGGCATATCTTTACTCCGGATGAGTCTTCTCCAAGTCGGACTTAGTCAAATACCCTCGTCCCGGTTGAAGTTCAGTGGGCATTTCTCAATTTCTATGGCCTCGCGGATCAGTCGTTGGTGATAAAAGCTTTCTTGGGCTAACACCCGTGTCTTCTCAATTAAAATTTGGTGTCCCTCCTCGGAAAAGGCATGCTCTGCTACGGCTGATTTCCCCATGTCCCTATGTGACAAGGCCCTTTCATGTTCCTTTATTCGGCACGCCACAGAGCGACCAGTCTGTCCAACATATGATTTACCGCAGGAACAAGGGATGTTATAAACTCCTTCATAGTGGAGTGGATCGAGGCGGTCCTTGGCGGATGGAAAGATGTTTCTCATTTTCTTAAGGGCCCGGTGACGCGTCACGATTCCCGCTTTATTCAGTACGCGAGAGATCCTTTCCGTGGTTCCGGAGACATATGGAATGGATACGTAAGCGACTGGCTTCGTGTCCTCTCTTCCTGAAGTGCCTTGTGATGACCCTGTCTTCGAAGTTCTGGAATGGCGGTGGATGAAGGATTCAGAATAGCCATTCTGTCGAAGCGCTGCCCTCACGTGTTCTTCTTCGGTCCTCAGGGAGAGGTCGTCGGACACCGATCTGGCTCTGTGCAGCAAGGTTTTTATGAGTGCTGCTTTCTGTTGAGGGTGGTGGTGGGATTCTGCGTGAAGGTAACGGTCGGTATGGGTAGCTTTGCGGTAGACTGAATGTTGGAGGGACCCGTTGGTGTCCTTCTGCACCAGAACGTCCAGGAAGGCTAGCGATCCGTTGACTTCCGTTTCCATAGTGAATTGTATGGCCGGGTGCAGGCTATTTAGGTGAGATGCAAACTCGTCCAGGGTGTCTCTCCCGTGCGGCCAGATGACAAACGTGTCGTCTACATATCTTATCAAAAAATATCATATATTTTTTGCTTTATCACAATCTTTATCGTTAACGCTTACCTACCCCTAGAGTAGCGCAGGGTTAACAGTAACTGTCTGTAAAATTTGCTCCACTGATTGTGATAAGCGATTTGAAGTGCTGTGCAAAAAATGAAGAATGGAGATCACGTTCTCTCTCACATAAGTCAAGTCAAATAAAAAAATAACGATAACGCTAGAGCATGCCTTATGAAGATCCACGATCGAGGCCCTGTAGTTATAAATACCATTGAGAGCTTTTAAACAAAATTCTACTGTTAATATTAAGATATCTAGTGTAATAGACATCATATCAATGGTTACAATGATAAATTATTTGTTTTGTTGCGCACTAGGAGACAATTCTGCACATAATCCAACCATACCCATATTTTATATAAAAACACATTTTTGTGATATACCTTCATTAGGAACCACCTTATAGGAAATGTATTCACGATGGTAGAGCGAGATAGATTCTTTCGCATAGCAATTATTTCTTGAACCTCTTAGACTTTCTGGGCTGTATTTCTTGAACCTGGAACTCTGTTAATAATAACGATAGAGCTCCATTTAAAATTTCTACAGACTCAAAAAGCATAAGTAATAAACATCTGGTACTAAATATCATATGAATTAAACACATCTTTTTTTGGTGTTCCACTGTTGTCCCACAAGGTTTAAGGAAAAGCAGTCTCTAGGGATCATCCTTTTAGAACAAACAAATAACCGTCAACAACTGCTGAGAGTGAGTCTGGCGCTGCAAGGAAGGGTCCAGATAATCCCCGCCTCTAAGCCAAGGAAGGGTCCTTAGACCTGCAAGGTAGGGTCCTTACTGACACCTTGGACCTTTTCTGCCTACCTGGCCCTGGTGACGTTTTAAGATGCTGTTTGTTCTCTTGCGTAGAAAAATCTGTGGCATTTATAAATGGCATATGTTCACAGGGGTGAAAAATCTGCAGCATTTATAAAGGGCATTCATAGCAAAAGGTTTAAGGAAAAGCAGTCTCTAGGGATCATCCTTTTAGAACGAACATGATTCCAAAGTGAAAAAAATAAGAAATATTCTCACCTCAACCTCTCCATGCCGATCACCTTCCCAATGTCCAACCTTAGCAGCCTTTTCAATGTAACAAGCATTGGATCCAGTCCCAATGATCAGGCCAATTGCTGTTCTGGGGTCCAAGTTAGCACCTTGCACCAGTGTCCCTAAAAATTCAAACAAACATGTCAAGCTGTGATATTTTATCCAATCATTTAACACATTCAACCCGGATTATTTCTAGTGTGCAATCATGAAAAACGGAAAGGATTTTCCTCCACATTAATTTGGCCAATCAATTAAATATAATTATAAAATTAGTTAAAAAATTTTTTGATTAACAAAACTCGATAATTTATTAAAGACATGAGTTCGCGTCCTTCAGAGAAGTCTTCAGAGAGGTCTTCAGTGAGGTCATCATAGAGGTCATTAACAGATGCGAATGCGCGTCCTTCGGTGTCTTGGCAACGCACCTCGGATGCGCATTCGCGTCCGTCGGGTTGAACGTGTTAATCAGTGGATTGCTAATGGCAGATCATTAATTATTACTAGAGATCCACCAGTCAAGGTAACTTAAGGTGAGCATAAAATTCTTATCCTAATCCCCATCTTTCATGTGATGTCTCTTTAACTTTGCATACCTTCTACCTGTGATTATTATATCCAAACTTCTCTTCTCCTCCCTCTACTCTGCTTAGCCAGCATCTTTCCCTCTTTATGTTCTTCAACAAACAAACACTCCTTGTCATTTGCTCCATCCAGTCTAGCTATCTCTCCATACAGTTCCTCTTTCCTCCTCTTTGTTTCAAACAGTGCTCCTACGTCCCACTTAGAGATGGGCAATGTTTGATTGAGTTAGCTCAAAAGAGCACTTCAAAGAGCATAAAAAGGTGCACGTATGAAATATTTCCATTACTTCTACTGGGAATTTCATGTTGGGGGAATTATAAAATGAATGGCTAACGAAATCTAAAGCAGGCCAAATTGTTACTGACAGGAGAAATAAACTGGCCGGGAGAAAAGTGTCACAGAGTTTGTTTTTAAATGCTAATTCATGAAAAAAGTGTTATGATTGCTATGTATGCTATGCTATTATTCATAAATATGTAAATGTTTGTAGATCATATTAATGCTAAAATCCATTTTCATTGTTGTTGCCAACACCTCTTCCCTTTTCTCCCCTCCAACTCCAAATGACTCCATCTCTCTCCTCTCCTCCCCCAACTCTCCCCTCCCAATCTAAATGCCTCCAAAGGGAGTCACTCTGAGTGAGCTGCTCACTGAAGTGAGTGGTGAGTCATGAGTTAGTTCATCTAAAAGAGTTATATTTCCCTTATTCTCCTCCCTACTTTCAACCTTTTCAATCTCATCTCACAATTCATCACCACCAAGTTATGGCTAGAGTCTGCATCTACACCTGGAAAACTATGCGAATTCTTCACGCTGTTCCTAAATCTTTGCCTAACCATGACGTAATCTAGTTGGTATCTTTCTGTGTCCCCAGGAGTTTTCCATGTGTACCTTCTCCTAGAGTGGTGTTTAAACTATGTGTTTGTAATCACTAAATTATTCCTCCCACATAACTCCACTTCTTTCTCACCATGGTCATTTCTTACACCCAGTCCATATTCCTCTACTTCACTCCCATCTCTTCCAAGGCCGTAGCTAGTAATCAGGACATGGAACATTAGGATGATGTTAAGGGCAGGGAAACTAGAAAACATCAAGCGAGAAATAGAGAGGGGAAGATTTATTTGTTGGCATGAAGCGAAGTAAGATGGAAAGACCAGAGGGACTTCTGGAGTGAAAGTTACAGGGTTATATGCACTGGAGGGAACCCACTACCAAGGTCAGGGGGTTCAAACCCCCCTGAAATTTGGAGACAAATATAGAGTAGGTATATTTCATATGTTGACCAATTAATCGATGGGGACCGTCTCAAGCTCTGAATCATTGAACACACCCCCAAAGAAAAAAATTTTGGGGCCTCATTCCATGCTCCAAACCAGTAACCTAAGGCCCTAGCCAGAAATCAGAAATATTTTTGGGGGAACAGTCATAATTCAACCCCCCCACCCCTCCCCCCAAAATATTTTCTGTCTATGGCCTTGGTCACTTCCTTCCCCTAATACAGAGTTTCAATCTCCCATGACTATTAGGTTCTTCCTGCCCTAAACTTTCCCAATTGCTTCTTCAAACTGGTTATATACTTCATCTACTTCCTTGTCTTCATGTCCCCCTGTAGGCACGTAAACATGTACTTTAACTACATTCATCGGCATCACTTAGATTTTGATAACCAATATTCTATCACTCTCCTGTTCCACATTCAATACTTTTTCCCTAATGTTGCTTTTCAATACAACTGCTACTTCCCACTGGATCTCTTTCCCTCCACTGCATATAACCCTGTAACTTTCACTCCAGAATTCCCTCTGGTCTTTCCATCTTACTTACCTTCATGCCAACAAATCAATCATCCCCTCTCTATGTCTCACTTGATGTTTTCTAGTTTTCCTGCCCTTAACATCGTCCTAATGTTCCATGTCCTGATTACTAGCATTGTTGCTCTCTTCTCTGATTTCTTTTTTGCTGCTACTGCTGCTGTTGCTGCTGTCTTTCTTTCCGTGCAATGGTTTGGTGAGATGACAACCGCAGGGCCCTTGCTTCCCTTACAGCTGGGTACAACATCCACCCCACTCATTAGGTCCCAGGCCCCGTAGTTGCCAGGATTTGATTCTCTTATGTTCAAGTCCTCGGTGTTCTTGGAAGATTTTAATTAAGGTGGTTTCCCGTTGCCTGCCTCAATAGTGTTTTCAATGTGACCCCACTGGGGTCAGATGCCTTCTCACAGCTGCCTCACAGAGGAACACACTCTGCAAGTATGGTACCTGGACTACCTTTTGTCAGGCTCCTACCCTTCAACCTATCCGGCACGGGTGACCCTACCAGGAGCAACATTAGTTGCTCTTGCCAGAGCAGCTCTAGGGGTCACGGGAGCATGAAAGCACCAATCCCATCACAACAAGACATAGTCCATGAGGAAGGATTTTCCAACATAATGTTTATTTAATGTAGGAGGCTAAATAATACATGAAGTTGCAGTGGTACTTTAATAAATTAAAACTAATTCTCGCACAGTTAACTTTAACTGTGCATCTGGTAGTATTCTCATAATAACATAGTCTTTAACTCATTAATAGTATTCACCTGGCATGAAATCACTGCCTGCCACACACCCTTATATTAACTTGTAAGGTATAATGATGACATAGAATACTTATTCAGTATTTTACATAAACTATTCTTGCATGCAGCGATGATTTCAAATAATGGGTGGTTCTTCTTTTAATGGGGAAATCCTATTATATGAGTTCTTACAATAAAATGAGTTCATGAATGGCAAGTTCAGAGATCATGGGTACTATGCGTACCTATCCTATGGGTATGAGTTTTTTGAGAGAATAAGGTTATCAGTGGAGGATTTCCAATCTCCCTCTATGCAATTGACATTTTTCCTCACCTGCTTCTGTTGCCTCTTACCTTAACCCTAGTATCGGTTTCAATAATAAATTTAAAGAGGAAATAATCAATCACACAACACTCATACATATCCAGCTGTTTGATTGATTATGTGTTCCTTCCACTATGCCAAGCCTGAATATGTTCGAATTTAATGGGAAAAGTGAAGATTTAGCACTAAAAATCATTAAATCTGTTTGGTTTAATATGAATACATACATAAAATAGTCAATATATTGTAACAAGTACACTTTGGCACACACCAAAAATGGAGCAACTAGGAAGTAATCTCTTTCCCTAGTGAATTCTCCTTCCACACCACACCAGGCGAGTTAATGGAGGAAGATCCCTGAATAATTCATGAGAATTAAATGTTTGCAAAGCATGAAATCCCTCAACTTGATTCCCTTACCAGTGGTATCATTAAGCACTGCCAGCACTTCCACATTCTGGTCACCACGACGATGAATCGCATCCTTCAGCATTTGTACAGCATCTCGTCCCACAGTGTTTGAGCAATTGAATGATTTGGTCCATGAAACTAGAATTCCCACATCCAGGGAATGTTGTTCCATTGGGAATGAGAATGTAAACCCTGGAATGAAAAAAAGGATTTTTACTTGCAATTGGCTTTTGAGTTTGGTGTCAAGAGGTTTTGCATAATTTCTTAACTGCTGTGAAATCACCCAAATCACTCTTTGAAAAGATAATACTGTGAGCTCTATTGTTAATGAAATAATTTCATATGAATGCTAGTCCAAGTATTCTCATACTGTGGTTCAACATTACTCTCAAACTTCAGCATGCATCTACAGGAGCAAAGTAATGCAAGGCTCATCCACACCCAACTTAGAGGTCGAAATTTTCATTAAGAAATGCAACCTTTGAAGAATTCATGAGCAAAAAAATATGAGTATATAGTACAGTGTTGATGAAAAATTTATGAGCTGCCAAAGTTGAGCTGACTTTTTCAAAATTACATCTTTAGAATTACTTTTTTACACAGAGGAAATCGTCATTTCATGGTTATATACAAGTGTTTGCCTGCAGGGAACTTCAATAAATCAGCTTCATAAAAATAGAACTCCCATAGAGAGATGTTTAAACTTTTGTGAAATGAAAGCCCATAACAGGAGAAACATTTGCAGAAACAAATTTGCCAGCTTGCTTTCCCACTTACCAAGGGGAATCGGTTCTTTCCTCTTTCTGTCCTCTTCATGGTAAAATTCAGTCATGAAGTCATGGATACAACTGGCAAGGTAATCAAAGAGTTTTGTTCCTTCACCAAGCCTGAGTGCCTCTGGAACATCAAATCGCTTCACTTCCTCTCTGACCACTATGTCCTGCACTTGTCCACCATCGGGGGCATGAGCCAGCTCCAGCAAGATAACACGGAAATTTGTACCACCAAGATCTAAGGCTAGGTATAATCCTTCCTCTGTAATGAATGAGAAAATTGCATTAAATTTCTTGATAAGATTTTGAAATGCTGTTTTTGAGAGAAGAATGCTAGATAAACAAAAAAAATAGTCAAAGGATATACATTTTATGAAGTGGGATGGGAGGAAAGCAGTATCATGAGCTGGAGATAGTAATATTATTAGTGTGAGTAATAAAATAGCTCAGATTGTCAATTAAATAGGTATGTTCAATAATTTCTTTAATGAAATCTACCCAAAAATATCCTTTACCTGCAATGTAGGATACCAGAGGGTGACTTAATTTTCTAGACATGTCATTCATGAGTGAATAATAGACACACTTTCACCTTATACTGTAAACCTTGTTACACTGTTCATGCTATACCAGCTGATTCTAGGCATTTTATTACTCACAAGCTGATTGAAGAATGCTTTTCCACTCATTGTTTCATAACCTTTTGAATGTATCTCTGTATACGGAGGATTACACAAAAGCAGTTTATACCACTAAACAGATTTCCTGGTAAAACAGTTATCCAAACACATTAATTGTTAAACTTACAGACAAAAAATAGAGGAGCTAGGTCATTAATTTTATGTATGCATCTGAATGCACTCATAAGCAGTCATAAGAAATTTCTTATTAATGGGTCTCTATTACCTCTTTTAGGACAGGTGTCTTACAACATTTTAAAAAGACTGCACAAATAAAATTTGTGTGTGGCTTTTAAACAGCTACTGACTTAAAAAAACATTTGTGTTACATGCAAGGATTCTTTTGACCCAATGGTTCACAGTGGTGAATCATATACGTGAACGTGACAGGGTTTATGCCAGACAGATATCTAAAAGTATTAACATACAGTCAAGCAGTGGCGTAGCCAGGATGTTTTCCAGGGGGAGGAGGAGGGGGGTGCAAAAATAAGTTAACATTCCATAACACAAGTTGGTTTTTGGCCCTTCATGAAAAATATTAAGCTTTCTAAATACAAATTGTATTTATTATATTTCTCCCTCTCGTTGAATGTCAACGGTCTCCTTCAGCTACTTGACCTGTAATTTTTCATTTGACTAATGAGCCAGGGGGGGCAAGTGCCCCACCCTGCCCCACCGTGGCTACGCCCATGCAGACAAGGGAGAATTTTAAAGCTTTTACTAATAAATGTGACAACAAAAGTAATTTTGCTAAGCATTTAATTGGGAACTACAAATTTTAAAGAGGATATATGACTCTGGAGTCACACTCAGGGCCTTGTTATAACTTTTCATGAATTGAATATTTGTTTCCTGCATCCTCTCCATTCTGAATGCATTTGCTTCCCTTTCCCAACCCCCAAACCTACCATCATCTTACACCTGCTGTCCAGTTCAACCCATAGCCCATGAATGACAGATGTTACCACCTATCCCCACCCGCACCCTTCTACTCACATGCACTTTCCCCACTCCACTACTCCGGCTGTCGGCTGTAGAGAGTTGGCACCATGTTTTTTCACCTGATAGTAATTCACTCGAAATCAGGGTTCTGAGTGCGTTTTCTAAGTGGTATTTTGTAAATCGTTTTTCCTACATACCATAAAGTTGATGAGGACAGAATTTCATTTATCAGTGTATTTATTATTTTAATGAAGCTATTCATCGATTTAATCCATTATACATAATTTTAATTGCAGTTGTCATCTATTTATCACTCCGAGTATATTAAGGAGGCGAGCAAAAACTAGAGCAGGTGGAGTATTTCACACATTCGGGAATAATGGGGTCGTTTACTATTTTTTTTATTAACGAATCTAATAGAGTTTGTAAAATAAAAAGACCCATATTTTTGCGTTCTTCGATCCGTCAATTAGTTTTCGAGTTATAAGCGGTAGAAACTGATGTTTTTAACCCTTTCAGAAAAGTGGGCGTGCATAGGACTAGTACGTCATCCACTTCGTCCAATCACAGCTGAGACCGCGAAGCACCTTCGCTCAATCACAATGGGGGACTCAAAACTGACTCTGCCAATGGAAGTGGTTGCGACAGTGTCTGTGCGAGCAGACCTTCCTCCCCCACCTCCACTCCCCACCCGTTCTTCCTCAAAGCAGTCAAGGATGGGAGGTGGATGACGTAGTAATCCTTAACGCAGCTCGTTCGGTGGGCGTCACCTTTTGTTTGTTTTAATTTTTGATTTATGAGTGGGTGGCTCTGCTGAGAAGATTAATGCTTTCACAAAAATTCATTTTTCGTATCCATCTAACGATTTCGTGCGCAAAATAGCGATTTCGATTCCGAGTAAACTAGGCGAAAGTGACTTTTTTATCCTGAAAAATCAGGATGAGAATTGCGTTCGTCAAAGCAGCATTTAAAAATGAGGGAAGACGTAACGGAAAAAAGAGAATAAAGAGACGCAGGGGAAAGACTTTGACATGAAGCGTATCAGAAGCGTGAACTTGGAATGACAGAATTAAGGTCAGATGGAGGGCGTTTGAAATTTGAGGGGGAGGATGAATTAAGGAAAAAAATAATATAAAGAAAGGCAAGCGGAGAGACTGAAAAAGAAAATTAGAGGGTTAGGAAATGTAGCAATGAAATGTTGATGTGGTGGAATTGTAGGAAGTAGGTGGACATGGTGGGCAAAGATCTTGAAGATTGTGATGGAAGGGATATTGCTGGGTTGACGGAGAAGGAAAAATGAATAAGTCTTCCGAAATGTAACAGTACTGATGACTATATAACACTTTAGCTGGCAAGTAAGGTGCTTGTACTGAAGAAGGAGTTAATGTCGTGCATGATGCATTATCTCCAAGTTCAATGTTCTGCATTTTCACCAGTTCTTCACCCCAAACACACCACAATTTTTTTCCTAGTTCCCCTCCATTTTATTTCTTGCTAGCAGAACTCTGGCCGCGAAAATTTATTTTTGGTTACATTTTCAACCTATGCCTATTTCAGAAAAGTGTAAATACGCTAGAAAAAATATTTTTAGCGAAGTTGAGGCAGAAGACTGTAAAGTTTCTTAGAGTGACCTGATTAAGTAAAGAAGAGAGAACAAATCAAAGAGCATTTATAATGACTATGAGGAAAGATAGGAAATATGAGCTGAAGAAAGAATTTGCACAGGGAAGGCGACTCTCGGAAAAATGCGATACAGAGTAAGATGCTCTATCAAAAGAGTTGCCGCGAGACTTTCTCGTCTGAATTTGGAGACGAGAGTTGAGACGTGACCATTCCCGGAAATTCGAGAAGAGACAACCTTTGTGCGAGACAAGACAAAACCGCTACTACGAGACTTCTCGCAAATCCATTCACCCATTTTTTCCGCAGCGACGCTGTGAATGTTGCTTGTAATGTCTTATTTTATATGTTTCCGCAGATTTACGCTATATTTTTATAAGTAGTAGTTTCCCTACTGTCATTTTCCGATGATTGATCTTCATCCATCAATGACCTTCATCGCTTTCTGGTTTTGTCATGGAATAGAGTATTAATTGTGTGAATTTCACACGCCAATGGCTTAGTACGGGGTGAGCTCTACCCTCACCTATCAAAAATCAACCTTCGGGTTGAACGCAGCTTTATAGTGTATGTAATGTTCGTAACCCCTTGGTTGACTGGCTAACTGGCTAACATCTCTCTTCATCCTCTGTTCTCTAGCAAATACTAGAGGATTTTAAAAATATAATAGACAGAAACGAAGATGAATGGAGAAGTGTTAGGAGTCTTGAGCACGGTCATAAATTATGAGGGGACAGAGTGGGTGAATAGGACAAACAGCAGTTGGTACAATTGGATACTCAAGGCTATTAGGGAAGGTAAAGTATGCAGGTAACGAGAGAGGTAGGGAATATGATAATTTGAGGAAAGAAATAGGATACAATGGGATCCAATTAAATGATTCAATGCAAAGAAGAGTTGGGGCATTCCATTAAAACCTATCCTAATCGGTAGAACACTCCTGGATGCATGAATTACTTCCGCCATACACCCTGTCCGATTCTAAACTTATTTTGCAAATACTTCGTGGTGCATGTCAAAACATTGGCAACACCATCTATTTTACTTTTCAATCCCTCCCCTAATTCCCTCATCTTGACGACCTGCGCTCTGGAGATCAAACCGTACCTTACTGTCCGCGCCAAAATCTTGTAGACTCGAGTTTAAACCTAAATAACTCCGAAACCGTTCATCGGATTTACACGTTAAATACATAGTAATTTAGATAATTTTGTTGTTGACTGACTATATTGCTAGAATAATTTTCAAAAACGTATTTTGGACCAGTTTCTTACGTTAGAGTAAAAAAAAGGGCCCACTTTTTTTTAGCGCTGCGGCGCCATGCGTCACTTTGACGTCTAATAACTTCCAATCAAAGCGTTTGACTAAAACAAATTTTTAATACAAGGTGAATTATATCTTTATTATTACGTCTGCGAAGTTTCAAGGTTTTAACACTAGTACTTATTGGTATGCTATTCCATTTATAATTGCACTTTTTCTCGGCAACTATGCATTATGGCTGCACTGTCATCTTCCTCTTTAAATTTCCAGATTGAATCAGATATTATCATTTTGCTGTAGTTAGCACCTTATTTTATGTCGAATTTTATGTTTCCTGAAAAAACGCAGCGCAGAAAAAGCACAGAGTTGCCGGCGGAGTGTCCTGCTCTGGGCTCGCGCCGTTTTTCAGGAAACATAAAATTCGACATAAAATAAGGTGCTAACTACAGCAAAATGATAATATCTGATTCAATCTGGAAATTTAAAGAGGAAGATGACAGTTTTAGTCTCGTGGCGCCATGATGCATAGTTGCCGAGAAAAAGTGCAATTATAAATGGAATAGCATACCAATAAGTACTAGTGTTAAAACCTTGAAACTTCGCAGACGCAATAATAAAGATATTATTCATCTTGCATTAAAATTTTGTTTTAGTCAAACGGTTTGCTTGGAAGTTATTAGACGTCAAAGTGACGCATGGCGCCGTAGCGCTAAAAAAAATGGGCTCCTTTTTTACTCTTAACGTAAGAAACTGGTCCAAAATACGTTGTTAAAATTATTATACCAATGTAGTCAGTCAACAACAAAATTATCTAAATTACTATGTAATTAACGTGTAAATCCGATGAACGGTTTCGGAGTTATTTAGGTTTAAACTCGAGTCAACAAGATTTTGGCGCGGACAGTAGTCTCGATGCACGGCTTGTAGCCCTCTCTTGCGTCTCTCTCCAGGATGTCGAGGAGATCAAAGAATTTTCGTGAATCGTTGGGAAAGAAGCTGTTCGAAGAGACCGACTGCTGTAATCGCACGCTTCTCCCTTTTGCGTCTTACCCGTCCCGTTGGGCAGCTCAGGGATGTACGTGTTCTCCATCTGGAGCGACGAGGTGTGAGGGCCCCCAGGAGGCCGAGCCAGGCCTTTCTCGATCTCGCTCACGAAGGTCCTCTCCACGCGGCGAACGGTTTCCACGGTGAGATGAAGCCCGCTCACCATCGCCTCCACCTGCAGAGAGAAGGACGCGAATCAGATGCTTCTCTTCCATTTCCTAATGCTCTCTCCATATAAGATTGGCTAAAGGGACAATGGTCATATTTTAATAATTTGGAGAAAATGGGTACAGTTATTCCTTCGCTAAAATTTTAATAAATCTGAGTAGCTGAGCACGTATTGTGAAAGATAGATCCTCGCACTTTAAGGCGCTTCAGTTCGGGAAGAAAAGTACAAGGATCGAGACAGTCACGTAGCCAGAAATTTGCTTGGGCGGGGGGGGGGCTAAGTCTAGTGTAGCATAACTTGAAACAAATAAGTCTTGCCCGTTCGGTGCCGACATATTACTCTCTTCCTTTAATTTTCAGTGCTTGGTAGGTAGGTATTTACTTTCAAAATGCCCATTCCTATCTCTTCTCGCTAGTTGGAGTGCACTACTTACTTTGTTATGAAGCAGTTAATTTGACCGGCCCCAGAACAGAAGTTACATAACACACGCATACATATCAGATTGAAAAGAATAACCTATTAACCACAAACATGCATCAACTAGTAATAACGTTTCAAGACACTTAACACTTGACCAGTGCAGTGTGATCCGGATTATCATGCCCAGTTAAAATCAGAACTACAAAATTATTGGGACAAATTTTCGGGGGAGGGGCTGAAGTCCCAGAAGCTCCCCCCCCCCCCCCCCCCATGGCTAAGTGCCTGGATTGGGATGGAAGGGTAAAGAGGAAGGTTGAAGACAAACCCGGCGTCGGCGTTAGCCTGCTCTCAACTGAAAGATCCAAGGGGACCTCGGCTTAACGTCCCTTCCGACGGACGGAGTGCTGAACTCGAATGCTCTCCACAAAGCACTCAAATAGGGACCGGTTCGCCAATGAAAATATCTGCCGACTTCGGTAATCGAACTCGGTCCTTTAGGGTGGGAAGTCAGTACTCCAGCCACTATCCGACAAGTCTTTTTTCCCTGCATGGACGGTCAATCAAAATCCGTTACGCCGTACCGATCTTAGTTCAACTATCGAAATAAGAAGAACAACAAATATAACAGAAGTCATGATGGAAGTGAAAATCACCTTTATGCTTTAAAAGGCTTGAAATCTACCTTTACGGTGTAGAAAATCGCTGAGTGTCAAAAATTTACGCTCGCCAAAAGCTAGGTTCGGTAAACACCATAGAAAATGAGATTGAGAGCATCAGTTTTTGAGGAACACGAATTTGAGATAATTTAATTTGAACGGCAGTGTTACTTAATCATGCTCTTGGCCATTTTCTATTTGTTTGGTAACGTTTAGCAGTTATCTCCCCGAGTCTCAATGATCAGAGACCTGGACCATCGGAAAAGCTTATTCAAAAAGAAAATTTACCTTTAAGAACGGGTGTTGGCGTAGAATGCTGACGTTAAATGGGAGGATGAAAAAATGGAATAAGTACACAGAGGCGCCAGGAAAGAAAGAATTTCTATGTGGAGCGCAGTAGGACAGAGAAGAGTCAACAGGATCGTATGTACATCCTGAGGTATAATGGATTCGTCGAGAAAATGATTGAGTGAAAAGGTAAATGAAAGACCCCACGACGGAGATATAAACTAAAATTTAGACGAATTTAGGAAATAAGTACCAGGATGTAACTGGGTTATCAACCATAAGAGACGAATGGAGGGCAGTTAAATAATCTTAGAATTCACAACGATGAATGAACTCCCAGGCAGGCGATGCCCAACAAGTAATGAAAATGTTGAAAAAATGGCGCATCATCATAAATTTTCTACTCCAACAGTTAGATAATATCTACATGAAACATTTTCAAAACTAAGGGGTTCATATTTATCTCGTGAGAAAATTTTGGTTTCACTATTTTCCCGCATGTGGATGAAGTTTGCCTGCCGTTTACTCAGTCCCCGTCTTTCATCCACTTCTCATTTGAAGCGAATCGCTTCCCAGTTCTGGTTCAGGGCAGAGAGAAACCATCAAGTACTATCAAAACATCTGTTCGTCTTGACAGCATTCCTAAGTGAACTTAAGCGCCTGCTTGTCGCCTCACGTAATTGCCTAAAGAGGAACTGAAAGCGGAAAAAAAACGAGATACAAACTAGGAATGTGGAACTTTCTAGTTCCATGGTAGGAAAAAGCAATCCCGCTTCGGATTAGCGAACAAAAAGTTTCTTGCGCAAAATAGGGCTTAAACCTTGGGGGGTACTCTGGCAGTCTTAAGTGTCGATGCTATGGAATCCGCGTAGACGTCAGTCTCATTCCGACAGTAGTTCTCACGATTGGAAGCTATCTAATTGCTTTCGTGTCATGGAGAGCAAACTGGAATATTTTCTGGTGAATTACGTGCTAGCTATTTCCAATTTGCATTTAAAAATTCTCCCTCATTTAAATTTAGATTATCCTTAACTCTAACTTAAACTCACTAACTTAACTATTTTCAACTCACGCGGTAGAACCCAGAAAAGCAAGGATGGAAAGAAATCCTTCGCCTAGGTTCTCCGAAGTATAGAACGGAAAGAAACTGACGTGACATTACCATTTCTATTTAGAACTTACCAGTTATAAATTATTTATACCTCATTGTTGCTTATATTTGATCAAAGATACAATTACACTAGAGTTTTCATCAATATTTACAGTTTTTGACACTATACGGGAATAACTGAGTCAAAAACACCGACAAAATCATCATAACTACTATTAAATCCTAGGATTGGTTTGGCGCAGTTCACCAAACGGTACTCATAATATAGCCTCTTCATATTTGCATGATTTCATACATGAAAGTCTTTCCTTCCTTCCATCACCACCTGCTCAATACATCTAATACGAAGCGTTCCTTTCCCATTCTTCCCGTTCACTTTTCCCTCAGCTGTCTCCATCCATCATGTTTCAATACATGGCCGAAGAGGTTGTACCGTCTTCTCTTCAAAGTTTTCATCAGACTTCTCTTTCCTGCATTCTGCGTAAATATTCTTCGTTTGTTGCGCGGATAATCCTTTTTTTTTGTTTCATCGTCCTTTCAAGTTACTTCATCGTTCTTTTATAACGAAAAAACCCAACGGATGTTTGTAGGACAGCAGACATCACTAAAAAGTTTATCCGAGCAGCGGAATGAGCGTGTGTCAGTGGGTGGTGTGTCACCAGCCGTGAAAATTACTTTTACTGAAATGTATGGAATAACATCTCTGAAAAATAATTGAGTAGATTGATTCATATATTTTTATGAATTAGACATTGTTTGCGTTCAAGTCGCGCATTCTACATTGAAAAAACAAATTCCGTCGTCCAAGCCGTTGATCTCTTTTAGTTTATCGCCTCTGTATATCCTTTTAGTGTACTGCTCTGGTAGAACTATGTCTGCCGTGACAGCTTCAAACTCGTTGCGATTTTAATTTTTTCAACTAAATTTCATCTTTTGGCAAACCTTCTAGTCACAGGGGTTTCGCAATCAAGTTCAATCAATGACCAATTGACACTTTTTGTAAGTTCATAGTACTTTGCTATGAAACGTACTGCTTTATAGCGGATCTCATTCAGTCCCTGAGTCATATATTTATCCACTGGATCCCAAATCCTCGATGCCTATACCAGTTGAGACATTACCTGAGCAAAATAGCATATCTCTTTTACTTGAACTCTTTTCCAAAATTCGTTTGATAAATCCCTCTCTTCAGTGCCTTACGAGAAATATTTCGAAGTTGGAGTGATGCCCAGATATTTCTCATCACCTGTTACCCTTACGCCTATACCGCCATTATGTTTTTGAGGTTGTTTTTAACTTTTTCTGCTAGAAGAGTATCATGTTGCATTTTGTCAGATTTAATTCAAAATTCAAATCACGAGAAATAAGCTCAACGACAGAAATAGGGGAAGTCCGTGTAATTTGGAACATCTAAATTCGATGGCATATAACTTATTCCATAAGTACAGTTACAAAAGCAGCATATTTTCGACGACAAACTACACTCAATAAGAATGACACTGATAGGTCTATATTTCACTATTGTTTAAGGTATGGAATTTAAAAAATGTTTTTACGAAAATTTTGGTTCCATGTGATTTAGACCTAGGGCGTGTAATTTGGTCCAGTTATGCGTGTAATTTGGACCTGAACTCTAAATTACGTTCTGTCGTGAGAATTCTTACAAACTAACATGTTTTTTTTTTACTAATTATTTATTATAAATTATTTACAAACAGTTTATTTGATCAGTATTTTCCTCTAAACATTCTATTTATAAAGGCCAAAATTTAATAGTTAGGTATTCGTTATTTCAGCAATATATGTTAACAAAAATAAAACTGTCAATGAATATATTAGAAACTAATTAAAAGTTTTCTTTGGCTGATGATATACATTTAGATTGAGCTTTTAGTAGCTTAAAGGCGGCTATAACAATAATTATATTTCCCATCACTTAGATCAGCACATTCTTCAAGTGCTCCTTGTACTTTTCACACCGTATCCAATCATCTCCGCAAGATTCCCCACAAAGAAGTCTCATAGCCTTTTTAACAACTTAAGGTTTCGATTCATTTACCGAAAATTTATACTTCGCTGTAAATAGTCTTCTCCATTTATTACACACTCTATAACAGGGGTTCCCAAACTGGGGGGCGCGCCCCCCCAGGGGGGCGTGAAGACATGTCAGGGGGGCCTGAGCGCGAGACCAGTTAAAAATAAAAATCTCTAAGTAAATAAAATCCATAAATTTCTTTAACTAATTTTATGTTGTAGATTTTTAAAATCAACCTTGATGTTTAGAAAACTTAACAATCCACTTGTATAAAACTCTTTTATAGCAAAATATATAGCTTTTTGTCGATGTTTTTCTCGTAACGGTATTTCTTTATATTTAAACTTATAATGTTAATTGTGTGATAGTACAAATACATGTTTTGTTTTCAACGTAATACTTGTTTTATCACATGCCCACAAAATTTACTGTGAAGGGGGGCGTGGAAGGTTTCCATTTTAGCAGGAGGGGGCGTAGTACAAAAAAGTTTGGGAACCCCTGCTCTAGAAGGACCTGAGTCGGCAGACATCATTACTGAATGCTTATAAGGTGTCCTGGTTAAAACAACAGGAGATGCACAGTATGCCCTCTTTGCTTTTGCCACGGACCTTCAGATGAAGTTGAAGGAAGTGGAGTAATTTCTCAATAGAGTTAAATCCTTCATTTATTAAATCTTCCTGCTGGGTTTCAGGATTAAATGCACGGCACGAATTTTTAGTTTCCTTTGCCGTAGATTCCTCGTCCATTTTAACCTCACCTTAAAGCAGAAATCTTCTAGGCCATCATCATCATCATCAGTCAAGAATTCTGTTTGACGCAGCTCTCCACTCAATTCTCCTATCAGCCAACCTCTTCATAATTTCGTATTTCTTCTCTTACACTCTTTCGCATCTTTCATCACTTATTCTACAAATCACACACAAGGCCTTCCTCTGCCATTCTTCCCATTCACTTTTCCTTCTACATTTGCCTTCATCAGGACATCATACCTCATACTGTAGCCGATTAAGTTTACCCATCCTCTTCATAGTGTTTTCAGAAGACCTCTTTTCTCCCACTCTTCTGAGGACTTCTTTGTTACTTACTCGGTCGATCCATTTAATCTTCAATATTCTTCTGTAGTACCACATTTCAATCTTCTTGATATCTATAATATTTTCAAAGAAAGCAAAGAATTTATTGACCACGGCTTGGTCAAACCCACAATCACCTACCGGCGATGTTGGCTTGGATTAGAATAAGCCGAGGTTCACGTGTCATAAATCCCAAAAACCACTCTTTTCCAGCTAATTTGCTCTCACAATTGAAGCGAGTTTTCTACTGATTTCGCTCAACAATTTCACAGGCAGCTTCACTAGTCCGCTCCGGATCAAAATTCAACAATCACATGCTCAGATATTTATTGTGAAAATGATTCAATCAATCCACAAAACTTGTAAATTTTGATTTGGAAATAAATTATAAATATTTATCACCGTTCCTATAGCATTACCCGAGTATTGACGTAATTTCTTTCGTCAATGAATACAAGATAATACCACTTTTAAATATCTTCACAAAAGATTAGCATACCTTTGGAAGAGTGGAAGAGACAGGGCAAAAGGTATTTTATTATAGTTTTTTTAACACAACTCATTAATTGATAAGGTTTACTTCATGGGTTTATTGAATACGTTGTTGGCTAAATTTTCTAGTGCTACACAGTTAAAAAGGTTTCATGAAGCAAACTAATATGTTCCGGCTTGTCTCTCAGCCGGTGGGGAGGGGTTCAGGCAGTCTGGGTCGAATAAATATTATTTGGGAATGAAGCAATGCCGAGGTAAACTAGACGCCTCAGAAAACAATTCCCGAGATAGAATTGTTAAATAGGAACTTTAAAATTTCAGCATTTTACCATAGGAGAAGAAGTAATATGGTGGGAACGCATTAATAATGCATGTCCGTGTAATTTGGACCGGTCCAAAATACACGCTCTTCGGTGGTCCGAAATAAACGATAAGGTACAAAATCACAAGTGACTCAATTTCACAGAAGTATCTTTAGACACTTTTAAGAGACTTTCTTGGCACTTACTTATGTGTATTATGATAAGAGAGCAGCAATTCCTGTCTTTCAATTAGGAAAAGTAACTTTGTAGAATGGATATCGGAAATAACTCGTGCCGATTCCGGGTGTTCATGCATCGCGCAAACGGGGGTGATTGACCCAAGTTCTATCATGTTTAGGCAGAAATCCATCGATTGCCGGTATCCGGTATCACTAATTGGAAAAGGAAGAAAAGTATGTTTCAACTGAAATAGCAGACATTAAGTCTATTTTTCTCGACGAAATACATATCGAAATATTATTCGGCCCCCAATACAAATAATAGAAGACACAAATAAAATAATCAGAATCAAACAAATACCATCCGGAGTGAAGAAGGCAGTAAAAGTATGAACTATTTGGTGAATGGACCCATGAACACCTGTGAAGATTAAATATCGCACTGCTGCCAAGTATTACTTTTGGACAATGGCTATTATGTGATTATGTACAAAAACGTGGGTATAACGAAGCTTCTATTTGAAAAAAAACTACAAGCAACGTAAGCAAAGTGCCTCTCAGTAGTGACTGTTTTAACATTGGAAAATGTGCAAAACATACTTTAATGATTAAGATGCTAATATATATTTATATTCAATAAAACAAAGTAAATGTACTCAGTTATCAGAAATACTTGTTTTTTTTATTCTTCCGGATAATCATCAAAACTGTTATTACTTTTGCTTGTACCCAATCCTTGAGTTTTTCTGTTTACGATGTATTTTACACCAAAATATCTTTAAAATTTTAAATTAATTCATAATGTCTGGTATGGAGTAGTATCGTGAGTACTTAACTGGTATCGTACTCGGTATCGAGTATGGAGAAAAAATGGTATCGACCCATCACTGGTTTATTCCACGAACAAATACAAAACAGGAAATGTTGTGGTCATTAAAGTTTGGGCCACTAATTTAACTGTTTCCAAATCACACGCAATGTGTACGCCAAGTATATTGGGAAATAGTATTAATGTGGTGTAATATCCTCAATCACGCGCATTAAAAACCCATCTCTTGAAAATAGAATGCCGCAACTGCCCGTGAACTTGACCTGAGGATCGTCCGACCATCGCATAAAAATGAGTTCATTCTGCTTGCCCCTACGCGAGATACATAAGGGCATAGTCTATTGGGGAGAGAGCGACCTTGAATATCACAAACCTCCGCTGAATAAAAAAAAAGCCCGCTTTGATTTATCGATTCACCCTCTACCCTAATGAGCCGAAATGAGGACGGGAAATAACTCTTAAAATCCAGGCTTGGCAATTAACTGACAGTTTGGTGTCGTTATCTGAGTAACAGCCATAACTGTCTCATTTTAATTTAAAATCAACAAGAAACGTTAATAAAATTTTTCTCCAAAGAAGAATTGTCGAAAGTCGAGACAAATAAATGCGCTCAAGAGACTTCGACCAAAGACTTATACGGCAGATGATTCTCAATCAATTCTACCAGCTTACATACAAGAAGACTTCTGAAATCAAGCCACGTGCATGTACGAAGGGAGATTATTAACGCTGCGTTAACGAAATAGCATTAGTATGCAAATTATTCAACGCACAGGATGTGTCATTGATATAAAAAACAATTATTTTTGGTACCAGGCAAATATGCCGGAATGAAAAATCACTTTTTAAATTATTCACATCAGCTATTGCTTTTTATCAAAATATAACCTGCGATCACTGACGTGACAGTAATGAATTTGGTTATCACATCTAACGCGAGGATTATTTAATACTGTTTGTCTTTCGATTCTATGCGTTTAATTTTTTAATTTCTATGAAGAGGTGATGAACTTCAATATTAAACACAGTTGCCTAATTTTACTGCTTAGAAATGGCTCGGTACAAGTGATTTTTTCAGTTCAAAACAATTCCCTTCGGCACATTCCTTGAACTCTTTATAGGACTGTTTGGGGAACTTGTTTTCACAGCCAGAGATTTATGAAATGCCTAAAAGGATACAGGATAAAACAGACTACTACCGGACTAATAAAAAGTATCGTTTGACACCCTAGAATGAATTTCTAGTGCCATGCGCTATTGGCTCATGCATAAAACAAGCAGCTTCGTCGCGAGCCAGACACAATGCTTTGTTTTGCGTCCTACATTGGAAACTGTAAGTATAACACAAAAATGAGTGGGAACAGCCAGCCATTTTCCCATGCTTGGAGCTAGTTAACAAATCTCTGCGATTACAAGTTGAATAACTTCCTTGAACATAATTTGGCTCAAGCTGTTATCTTCGTCCGGACTTCGATTATTACGTAGAAAGACATGTTTATCAAGCCAGACGGTCTTCACAGTATTCCACCAACATCAATATATGTTGCGTCAATTATGAGCAATCCTTCATTTTTATTGTTGGATATTTACTTCGCCCCGTTAAAGATACATCGGTGAATAGCAGCATAAAAGTTATTCTATGGGAAAAATAATGGATCACACGGATTATTTCCATTTTAAATAAGTTTCAAATTGAATGCTACCCACTTAGAAATTGTAATTTAAGAGGATGCCTTCGTTACCTTTTCACGGGGCCCAACATCGCAGAATCATATTCAACGGTTTTTTAACGGTTAGATAGTGTTCCATCAGGAATTTCTGCTCTCATTTTCCAGCTTCGCACAGTTCCATCCCTACACTATTAGTTTCCTCAGCTCGGCATTCCTCTTACCCCACTTCATCTTACTTATGCTTACTTTGCTTACTAATGGGAAATCCTTGGCTGGCTAGGATGCCTTAACTTTCTGCTCTCTCTTCTTAGTTCATCTAGCAATATTCCTTTGGTTACAAACTGACGCGCCTCCTATTATCTTATCTTCTGCATCATAATTTCTTCAAGAAGCTTACATCTCTGCCATGCCCCATCAACATACGCAAATAAGTATTGAGGTTACTTCATTTTTCATCTTTTCTGTCCATCACCTCCTCCAAACTCACCTCTCAGACGGTTTCAATTTAGCATTAAGCAGTTTCCTATGACTAATGTCATCAAATCACAGCGTATTATCATGCGCACCCATTTCATTAATCGTTCCTCTCTTTACGCCACGTGGATCGACTGCAGGATTATGAGCGGTAAGGTTTTCCAGGATAAGCTTTGAAAAAAATCCTCGAAAAGTGGAGACTCTAGCCTCCACTGGTGTTGGATTAACATGATCTGTAATGTGGCGTACGCTAAGATTCACTGACCAAATACTCCGTAAAGCTGGTTCACTAAACTATCGATGTAAAAAGTTATGGCTCGACGATTCGCTTTTTGTCAGGACATTTCAAAAGTTATGGGAAGGAGAACATTTTTTTATAACCAGACAAGTGTTAAAAAAAGGGACGCATGGACGAATGGATGGAAGTAACTGAAATGAGGCTTGGGGTTATCTGTGTTGCAACACGCCGGTCAAGTCGATAGGAGCGTAGCAGACAGGAATGCAACAAGTCGAAGATCATTGGGAAAAAAAGAGCTTTTGGGACATAGAGCGTCAGAACATAGTGGACATCGATGATTCAATAGTCATGTTTCGAGCATTAGGACGTAATGTGACAGTTTTTGAGTATACATCCCAAACAAGTCCTAGAACATTTGAAGTTTATCTGAGTTGAACCGGAAAAACGCGGAGGAGACCCTGGAAGAACTTCAAGTAATGCACACCGAGGAAGCCTTTACTAGGATTGTTTCATAAATGTTGAAATTCACTCAATTTGAAATCTGGAAACACAAAAGTGTGTTCACGATGACTGCGCATATGACCGCTGAGAAAAATACTACGCAGGGGAAACGCATGGAGTCCTAAGTTACTGTTTCATTCATTCATTCCCGAAATTTATTTTCCAGCAGTTTTTACTTCATAACTTGGAACAAAACGCGGGTATAAATACACTTGTTGCTTCGTGCTTCTCATAATGACGACATATAATAACTAATAGAACTACATTTTACCGCATTGAGATTTTAGCTTTGACCTACTATAATATTTATCGCATTCCCTTAGGAAACACTATTAAACTAAATTGGCTGCACTCCGCATCACATGAAATGTGGTTTGACTTCTGTACCAAGAGATGCTAACGGTACCTTTCTGTAGAGCGTAACAATAGCGAATAAGTGACCACACCAAAAGGCCTAAGGCGGAAGAACACGAAGAAAAATCGTCCAAATGCATTTACTTTACTTAACGAGTTAACTTTCAACCTGAACAAAATATTTGTTTTAGCACAAGAGCATGATGGAGTGAGCATATGAAATTAATTCAAAAATTCAACACGGCATTTCATATAAAATTAAATAATCAAAAATAATAGGTTCCGATGTTGGTGCAATTTGGGAAGGGTCTTGATAAGAATTTAACCAAGGCTTTGGGTTGACTGCTTAGCAAAGTAACTTTATTGTAGGGCCAGACTTTTCGACCATTACTTGAACTTTAAAAGGCATTCTAGGGCATCTCCGAATGCACACTTTATCTATTGGATTATTGTAACGCCGCAATTTCGGTGTAGAGAACTTTAAACAATAACTAACGGATGATGCCACTAATTATAAGCTTCAATTTGGCCAGATCTATGAAAAACGGGTACAAAGGATGATAATTGCTTCTGCTCATATTCGTGGACCTCTCAGTCTTAGGCCTATTACGTCCACGAAATTGAAACCTGCGAGAAAGAAATTGCAGTGAAATGGTCAGCTTAGGGAAGAGGCTGAATCTGTACCGATACGAAAGTGGCTAGCTGAGTTGAGAGAGGTAGGAATATTTCAGTGAACGGGAGAAGTGTGGAGTGAAACTCAGCGCTCCCATTACGAAATGTGCCAAGAAGTCCACGTTTTAACGTCTCATCTGACGTACTTATTTATGACCTTAAAACGCTCTACACAAAGCATCCAAATAGACCGTTATAGCAAGGAAAAGTGTGTACAATTGGCGACATGTCAGCTCAGGGCCTGGAAGATAAACCACAGAGTCGGGGATCGGGTTGGTGTGGTGGCTAGAGTACTGGCTTCCCTTACCCAGGGGCCGAGTTCAATTCCAACAGTCACAGAGATTTTTGGGGCATACCGATAACTACGTGAGTACCGTGTGGAGAGTAATTTGAGTTTAGTAATCCACCAGATGAGACTTAAAACTATGGACTCCTTTGTTAAGAGCTGGCTACTGCCGGTACGTCTGCGTCCACGTAATTCCATCTACATCTACGCAATACCCTCGGAGGTGATACCGCGATGATGTGTGGTTTAAATACTGAAAAAAATAAGATTAGAGAGATAGATTGTCGTACCGATAAACTTAAAATGTCATTTCTACCGCGTACCATAAGAGAACATAATAGGCAGCATAGCAAAGGGATTGGTCGGCGAAATATTGTTACAGTGGTCTGTAGTGCTTGACGCATGTTTTTAACATTACTAACCCTTGCTTGCTGGAGAAATGCAGATAAATATATTCAGATAAATTCCTATATAACCAGTAATCACTTTATTACTATGTAGATACTAACCATCTAGTTGCGTGTGACTTATGCCTTACATGTTTCCGTGTAGTCGTAGCCTTGTACTTAGTTGCATGTTTGGTGATCTTCAACCCCTGCCACACACCCTCGCGGTGGTTCGCAGGGTGTTACGTATATTTAGATTTAGAAAACTTTTAATTGTGAAATCAATCATAAACGGCGCAAATTACTTTGGCTGGCGATCGCCTACCCCGAACAACTAACTTACCCACAGAATACGCGGCGTCTTGTAAGCAAAGTGAGCGGGTGGAATAGCCCACGTAGAACATTTACTGGAAAACGCGCCTAAAATGGGCGCCTAAGTACTTTACGCGCCTTAAAGACACCCGATATAAACACTTAGGCATGTGTGCCTTTAATGGTGCCGAAAAAGCACCTTGAAAAACCTTTACAAAGCCCCACGAGGCATCATGACTACGTGTACCAGAAGGCGACATATGATTATACTGTCTATTGGTAATCAATGTGAAAAATTGTTTTTTTTTTACGGAGTATACAAATATATACACGTTTATAGTATTCTTGATTTCTTTTTTACAGGAGGTAACCTTTTATCCGCGGCTAAGAAGCAATTTACCAGGGTACAAATGTCCTCATATCTACTTGTAATAATCGAGCGATCAATGGTATAAAGCAATTTAACTGTAATTAATAATTTATTAATTTGAATTGATGTTTATTTATTTTCTTTCTTTCCGTATTACTCTGAGTAATCTTTAATATGTTCAGCACATATAAACACCAAGAATATATTTCATTTCCGGAAATTCGTGTTTCTCTTGTTTAATTCAGATTGAACTTTTGAATATGTTCAGACTGTGTTGACTGAGTTCATGAATATTAGGGTGGAGCAGCAAATATTAATTCTAAGAATTGATCATTTCTTGAAATCGCGGATTTTTGTCACTTTTAGGGTGTATGGATGTGTGGTTTTCTGATGAGAGGTACTGTTGTAGTGTCACCTAGAGGGCCACTAGTGATAGAAATATTGATGCTTTAATTAAGGTTAATATTGATGGAATTTCAGGTCCATGACAATTCTTCTGTCAGCCTATTTGTGGGTGAAATTCCAAGATCAGGGACATTATGTACAAGAAGTTCACATTCACCTCAAAATATCAATTCTCTTTTGAATATTTTTGGAGCCATGGCATTAGTAACCTTCGTACCCGTTTTCCAGGAGGCTAATAAGTGTAAAAACTATGTCTTCAGATGGAGCTTTTGTAAGGCACCATGAAGTTGCATATTGGCCTTGTCAAAAAGGTAACTAAAAGGCGCCTTCAATGTGCCTGTTACAGGTGCCTTAGGTACCCCTGAGGCGCCTCGAAGAAACGTTTTCAAGAAAATTTTCAAGTCCAGGTGTAAGTGTTGATCTTGTGTAACTAAGGCTCATTGCGCGTCTCACCCTGCATTGGCGTGACGTCACTCCGTATCGGGGGATGTACGAGAAGGCAATGGTGGCGTCGGTCGAACTTCACCGAGGCCGGTGAATGGATGGATGGGAGGGAGGGAGGGGGTTGGACGGGTAATGGAAAGGGCCCGGCTCCCTCTTTCCCCAATCCTGAGAATCACGTGACATCCTGATTAAGGACGATATAGCGGTTGCAAGCCCTTCGCGGTCGCGAGCTCGTAAAATGCATTCATTCAGCGTAAGTGTGCGTGTGTATGTTCGTGTGCCATGGGTATCAAACATACAAATATTCGCCTATTTCTCAACCTGAATTTCTCTTTTGAATTCTAGAATATATTTCAAAATACGTAAACCTAAAGCAAAGACTCCCCGAAGAAATTAACAAACCCTCGACTCCCGCATGCGCAAATATGTTTTAATATTTCTTTCAAGCTAGGATTTTTTAAAAACATTTTAAAAGACAAAAGTCAATTGATGTTTAAGAAGAAGCTAATACCTTCTTCATTATCGCGTGTGAAAATGTCTTATAGCTAGCTCATCATCATCATTATTAGTCATCAATCCTCAGATTGGTTTGACGCAGCTCTCCAATCAGTTCTTCTATCGGCTAATATCTTCATACTTACGTATTTAACCTCTTTCACATCCTTCAATAGCTACCTCAAACTCAGATATTTGTCAAATTGACATTGCATAAAAACACTGATACAAGGTTTTCAGTAACTCATTGATTCTTTCTGTAAAAATGTCGTTTAGCCCATTTAAACCAGGATATCTTAAAAGCGTATAAATACATAAACATTATAGCAAGGAGTTCCACAGAGAAAAAATCATTCGCCTTGACCGGGACACGAACCCGGACCCCCTGATTTCCGGCCAGGTGCTCTACCAGTTGAGCTACCAACACGTCCTCTTCCTCTGTGGAAATCAACGAGGCTTAAAGGAACTACGTGTAAACGGACTGCGGGACATATCATGTCACAATGCAGCCGTAGTCGTGCGCAAGGCGCCGCTATCCACGAGGTTAAGCCGAATTTTAAACATTAAGGTGCTTACTTAAACGAAGTCCCGGTCAAGGCGAATGATTTTCTCTGTGGAACTCCTTGCTATAGTGCAATTTTCAGCGGGCGACGCCGCTAAAGTTCCCGCGGCCAGTTCGCGGTCTTTGAATTAAATATATAAACATGTTGTAAAGATGCCAATAATTTCTTCATAAAAGACATCATATGAAATGTTGTACTATCTAGATCGAGGAAGCGGATTCTGGGAAGAGAGCGCACGTGAATCGACGGCTTCTGAGATCAGGATTGAGTAGCACAAGTAGGAAATTTGATGGAGCGTAATGGAAGAATATCTGGCATGGGCGGAGTGGAAAGAAAGCTGGCAGAGGATGTTGCGAGGTGGGATACGTGGACGGTGTGAGATACGAGAGTCTGTCGTTGTTGACGGAAGGACGACGGAGGCGGAAGAATAAGGATAGGAATTATCAATTAGATGAAGAGGTAGGAAGTATGCTGAACTTAAGGGAGAAAAACTGTTTGGAGTGGTGAGAAGATTAACGGGTGAAGCGGTATTATTGAATCGAAACCTAACCTGTAGGGTTTCCTAGAGAGCTATCTTTTCCGGCAGATATCTAATGCAGTCGGTTAAAATTTCGGGGGATAATTTGGTTTTAAGATGAATACCTCATGTAGATACTGAAACTTTGCGAACAAAATTGTATACAGAGGCACATTTTCGTTTTGTTTGAGATGAATAGGAGAACGTCTTTTAATGGTATAAACAACGTTACATTAAATTTCCGCTGCGTCGAATCAGATTTAATCTTCAAACGTAAATTAAATTTCACCTAAGTAAATGGAGAACATATATTCCTATGCTCCGAGCATATTCGACACATTCCTATGCTCCGAGAGATTTTTCTCTCCCACTGGAAGAGACGTTCAAATACAGTGATTTCCGACATACTCCCGGAATACCGGGAGAGGTGGTAACTCTACTGACTTGACAGATCACCTTCATCAATTTTCCACCATTTATGGCTGGTTCTTGAACAGTCACATTATCATGCGATTTTTTATTATCTTATGAAATCCATACTCATTCCTCTCATGTGACATATACAAGCCATGTTACTCTTATGCTATCCATATCTTCATCCTTCCCTCTTACTACACACAATCTCCATTGTTTTTCTCATCATATTTCTCCATTCGAACATTCCCTGCTCTATTGCAGCAGCCTGAAGGCGTCCATATTGTGTTATTGAAGTGTTTACTGCTTTACACAGCCTCCTCCGATCACCTTTCCTGCCTCCGTCAAATGTTTTTTCCTCCCCGACCGTAATTGACTCCTCCTCGTTCGTCTACCTTCAGACTCCCTCACCTTAAAATCACCTATTTCTCTCCACAATTCTTCTTCAATAAATACCCTTACAACCATACAATTATTATACAAGTCACAATTTTTCTTTTCTTTTAGTCCTTACTTGGAGTATCGGTCGATGATTTCTTTCTCTATGAGAATTTTGCTAATTTACATGGAGGTCTGGTTCTGTTATAATTTCCGTCCTGATTGAAAGCAATTCTTCTTCCACGTCTAATGTTCGAGGCAAATTGCCCGTACGGGCTTCGCCAATTTTCCTCGGCCTAACAACATTTCTTCGTTCCAAAGGCTTATAATACAAAGTTTCCTTTATGCTTTGAAAATGCTTCCACTGTTGATTCATTTATTATTCTTAAGTTTTAATGCTAATCCTCTATTAATGCTAAGAATGCTAGAAGTTATGTAAATCGTTTAAATTTATCTAATTCAAACCCTTTCTCCTTGAAATTTATCCTCATCCTCTTAGCTCTTGAGATTAACTTTTTCTAATTAATAGGCAGAACACCAATTAATATTTTTGGGCTCTGTTACTCATTTGGAGCTCAAAGATTTACACGTCGAATACTATTAACAATATTGTAAACAAATATTGGTGGTATTACTAGTTAGGGTAGGTTTTGACGGATAGTTCCAACTCTATTTGCGATTACATCTGCTAATGGTTCCTTCCCTACATTTTTTCTCTTGGGGTCCCACATGGGAGAAGATCCAAGTCTCGGCTTTGGTGGCTCGTTTCTCGTAGCAGTTGATTGCTAGACGCTTTTGAGCAATCGAAATCCCAGCTTATCACTTGGGGACAAAAAACATGACATTATGTCATTCCCAACTTCTAAGCTTCGACAAGAAACAACCGTGGCATTTCGTCACCGATTCTCGCCTATTTATTAGTTCCGGTTATAGGTTGAATGACTAATAATCAGGTCAAATCCTAAAGGTCAACCTATGGGAAAGTCTCCAGATCAATTAAAAGGAGAGGGCTAGACGCTTCCATCACTTCGATTGAAAGAAGGGAGTCCGCTCCTTTGTTCGACGCTCAGCTTAGGTCAAGGAACGTGGATATAAGTATTCTCAATGCGCCTCCTCCGAAATAAGCTAAATACATGAATCGATAATTTTTTCAGCTTTCCTGACCGCTAATTCTCAGTTTCATGACAAAGAAGGGGATCGGGTTGGTGCAGCGGCTAGAATACTGGCCTCCCATTTCGAGAGGCTGAATTTGAATCCCGGCGGTGGTTTATACTTTTATTTGATCTGCCGGTAACTACTTTTGGCTGAGTTGTAGCCACTTTGAGTTAAGTGCTCCGTCCGTCAGATGGGAAGTTGAATCGTGGACTCCTAGATGTATTTTGTGAAGAGAAGACTAATGCCGATCAATTCTAGCTTAATGCTAACCCAACCTACAGCATGCTTTCTTTGCTCTTTAAACATTTTAAATCGTTTTCTTTCGACTAGTATATAGCTATTAATTCTTTTTATGGATGATAGGCAAAGCAAGTTTGACTTAAGTTTACTCTCTGCCACACACCTTCATGTTGATTTGCAGGGTATCGTGTAGGTGTTATGAAGAATTCTCTTCATCCTTCCTCCGCTACTTGAAAAAGCCCCACCTCTATTCAACCAACCAAATGTATCACTCATCACCTCATCAGTCATTCACAGGGTTGAATATGACGATAATATAAAATTCAAAATTTCTAGAGTTACAAGTTCTCTGCCGCTTAATTTACAATCCTTGACCTTCAGTACAAATAAGGATGTTCACTATTTCCCGTGTTATCTCCATTACAATCTTCAGCTCAGAAGAAAATACTTAATTTCCAAGGGGATCGGTTTGGTGTGGAGGCTGGAGTACTGGCTTTCCATCCTGAGGGCTCGAGTTCGAATCCTGGCTCAGACATTTTTCGTAAGTACATCAGTCACTAGCTAAGTACTATGTGTATAGCTTCGAGTGCAGTCACTGTACCCCGTCCTTAGGATGGAATGTTAAAATGTTGACCCTTTGGCGCCTTTCGTTAAGAGCAGGCTAATACAGATGCCGCGTTTCTCTTTAGCCTTCTCCCTGAAAAGTTGCCATCCTTAATCATTTACCCACCAATCCTAAACGGCGTTAATGACCTTAGCTATCGCCATCCCTGAATAACCAACCAAATAA
Source organism: Platycnemis pennipes (assembly GCA_933228895.1). NCBI lineage: Eukaryota > Metazoa > Arthropoda > Insecta > Odonata > Platycnemididae > Platycnemis > Platycnemis pennipes. The sequence continues at coordinate 115,397,978 of OW121854.1, read as the reverse complement.
ATAATACAGGATAAGTCAATATCAGGTCAGCCCAAGCTGAAAAAGTTGGCAAAAAAAGAGAACTTATAAGGAAGCTTGCAGGTATTGAATCCATTCATGCCCTCGGGTATCTCTGACAAAGTCGAACGCTGCAGGGGTTATCTTGGTAGTGCCCTTCCCGGAGTTGCTTCGCAGTTTTAACGACATTTGATATCCAGCATATAAACGGAAATGAAAATAATGACCGAGAATGAACACGCTTTCTTCGTGTGAAAAATGAATGTAGAAAAACACATCCGAACGTTGTTACTCACGTGATGAACGTCTCAACCCCTCGCAAAATGCATACGGATGGCCGTTAACGTTTACTGTTGATGTGTGCACACTCATGGATATACACACGCTTACTGATAATGTGTTTCTTAATTACTGTCTTTTTCCCTTGTTAGACCTCATTTGGAATATGCTGCCAGTGTATGGGATCCCTACGAAATTGGTCTAAATAACGAACTTGAACGTGTGCAGCGAAGATCGACAAGATTTGTATAGGGACGGTACGATAACTATATTAGTGTAACCAGTCTATTAAATGAATTAAAATGGGAATCATTGTCAGATCGCAGGTTGAAATTTAGACTTTATCTCCTAAATAAATTCCAAGATAATATTTTCACTGATGACGTTAAAAATATTTTGTGAACCCCTACTTACTATGGTGGACTGGACCATGATTACAAAATTAGAGAAATTGATTGCCGAACTGGCAGATAAAAATGTCCTTTTTTCCTTGTACAATTAGAGATATGAATAACGGTAAATATATCCAATAGGAGTGTAGCAATGGATAGCATAGGTAGTTGCATGTTGGTGTAAGGACTTGAAGGTAACCCAACTAACAGCACGTTTTTGCATGCGTAGTTTGCTTATTTATCTTTTTAAATATTGCAGTATAGACTAATATATTAATACTAATCCTTTTAAATGCATGATATGTAGTACATGTTTGGTAAGAATCCAACCTCTGCCACACACTTTGTGGTGGCTTGAAGGGTATTATGAAGATGTAGGTGTAGATGTAATGTGTGAACTTAAATTAATGTTCTAGAAGAGAAAAGGTTAGGTGCGTGATTTTGTGACCATAATTATAACTTTTAGTTATAATAGAAGACACCGAGAACCCACTCCATTTCTATCATTAGATTACTGATCGCTGGTCGGTGAGTGATTGGGAGGACTTATAAGTAACTTTCGACAAGAAATTTAGATTAATACAGATTAATGAAACAATCAGAAATGAAATTCGAATGTTGGACTTTTTTCATTTCAGGAGGCAAGCTTTCCTGCATGGAATGCATGTCTGTGGTACTTCTGAAATGTTTCTTTGCACGTTGGATAAAAAGGACTGGTTGTGTGTGTCCCGCATGATATTTATAGAAATCTCTCCTTAGGTACGTAGTATAATTAAACTTTAGTGCATGTACTTACGCGGTGCATGTTTGGTGATAACTGACCCCATGCCATACACCCTCTAGGTGACTTACATGGTAGTCAGTAGACGAAGGAAACGGAGTGATTTACAGACATGCCCGGCGTCAGAATGAGCCTACTCTTTACGTCAGGCGCCAATGTGTCCGCAGTTTAATTTCCCTTCTGACAGTTTAAATACTAACCTGTAAAAGCTTTCCACTCATCAGCCGAGTACGGACTGTTATCTCACTGAGCTGTTGGCAATCACCATCACCTAGATTCGAACCCTGGCCCTTGGATATAAACGATAAATAGACTTCTCTTCGCAACCGTCCAGCACATTTTTTCTGCCGCTCAGGTATCGTCAAAAACACCAGCATATATTCACCGGAACCCGTTGAAGAGGACTGTTCAAACAATCGGAGGGAGAAGCGCTCGATTCAAGCGTATTAAATGCTATTGCACAACACCAACGCAAACCTTAAGACGTGTCCTTCGCTCGTCGCCAACAAGGCAGCTACGTTCTTAGGCATTACCAAGGTCATTAAGTCTTCTCGAGTTCACGCCCATGCTGGTAATATGGTGCTCACATCGCCAATGCCGTGAATGAGAAACAGCGCCCAAATGATGCAAAACCTGTTGACTTACAGATAGCCGACTGCAAGATTTTCAAAGATTATTTTCCATCGTTATGAAATAAGATAAACACACACTCTGTAGTTCCATTTACTATTTATTTATTCAAACAACCCATATTTTGCTGCTGTGCAGCATTATCAGGCTAGCAGCATCACAGGGAAGCTCTATATTTATATACATCTACGTAATACCCTCAAGTCCTCGGGAGGGTGTGTGGCAGGGGGTGAAGACGACCAATCATGCACTGCTTACATGTAACTATATATTTATGATGTGCGTTTGTTTTGTATGAAGCAAGCCTGGTGCACGAAGCAGGCAACTCTTTCATCCTTGTGTTAAATTTCCTTCCCATCTGTTCGGTGCATGCCACATCTTCCACCCTTAAGAATAAATGGTGATCCAACTCCATATTTCGAGGCAGTTAGAAATTTGGGAATATTGGTAGATGAAAACCTATCATGGTCGTGCCATGTAAATAATATCTGTAAAACCGTCAATAAATCATTGTTTCCTCTTCTCAGATTGAAACATGTGTTCCCCACATCTTATACGGCACAGCTGGTTTTTGCGTTAATTTTACCTCATTTTGACTAGGCCGATACAGTTTATCAAAACCTATCACATGATCTGTCACTAAAACTTCAACTCCTTCTGAATGCTTGCATTAGGTTCATTTTCGATCTACAGTTATTAGATCACATCACCCAATACATAAATGAACTAACTTAGTTACAGACGACAACGTCACACCTTCTCTCTTCTTTATCAAATTATGAACTCTAAAACGCCTCAATACCTCTTTGAAGAATTCAAGAAGCTGAAAAACGTCCATGAATCTAATACGCGAGGGAATCATAAGCTGGTAATACCACACCACCGGACGACATCTTCAATAAATCATTCATTGTCACTGAATGTCGCAAATGGAATAAGCTTCCCTTATCCTTAAGACAATCTCCACCACTTCCATCATTAAAAAAGGCGCTACATAAAACACTTCTCAAAGTTCAACGGATATGCACATGAGTATCACACGTCACGAGCACTCACTCAATGTACTCAATAGATTCGAACACGGATGGAAAGATAAATCGCGCACATTTAACACCTTCTCGCTGCATCACATCATGTTTGCTTTTTGTTTTGTTTTGTACTTTTTCTTTTTTATCTTTCATGTCTTTTTTCCTTGATTTTTGTAATTTTCCTTTCTTTAATTTTATATTTTATCTACTAAGTTTCCTATCTATGTACTATTATGTTTAATTTGTTTTTAAACACTAGCAATACTATCAGTAGGATTCCGCAGATTTTTCACACTTCCCTTCTTGTGTGGGTGTTTTCCTGCAGTGGGGTTTTTCGTAAATGATGTAAGTATAATAATCTTCACGTTTTTCCCACAGTTGTACATTCTTTCACAGACCATCATTTGTTGTTTCATATTAACATGTTGCGTATAATTTCTTTCTGTACATTTATCATTCTTTTATTCCTTACATTATATCCTTTATTGTTTTAATTATTTTTTGCAACCTCAGATTATAGTTGTTATAAGTAATGAGAATTATATGTTTTATGATTTATTTTGATGAGGGGTTAGATGGCAGAGGGGACAGTTTTGTCTCAATCTCGCCCCAATACAGACCTTTTATTATTGTTATTGCAGTCATCGAAATCAAGTTTGTAGACCTCATTTTGTTGTATTTTTTCTAATTTGTTTGTCTCAGAACCTAATATGTCGTTTAACGTGTTCATATGTATTGAAACATGCATCCCTAGCATTGTTCTTGGGGAGTAAGTGTTAGATTTTGAGGGGTAATCTGCCTTGGGAAGGAATACGTAATCCAAATTTACTCCCCAAGACAAGGTTTGGGCTGCATTTCACAACAGATACACCACCTTAAATGAATAACTAAGTTCCAAAAACGACAAATTTATTAATCCCCCCCTTCCCTCATCTGTCACTGCCTGTATATATATAGTGCTTCTCTATTATGTTTGTAAAGGAACGGTAGGGTAATTATATTATCGTAACCATTCTATTAGATGAACTAAAATGGGAATTATTATCAAACCGAAGGTTGAAATATACACTTAATCTCTTAAATATTTTTAAAGGTAATATTTTCAATGATGGCGTTAAAAGCATTTTGCGAACTCCCACTTACTATGGTACACTGGACTACGGACATAAAATTAGAGAAATTGATTGCCGAACCGACAGAATTAAAATGTCATTCTTTCCTGGCACAATTAAGGATATGAATGATGGAGAATAAATTCAATAGTACATAGCAACAGTGTTTTGGGACCGAAAGGGAGTATTGTTGGTGGATTTCATGCCCCGGGGAACCACTATCAATAAGGAAAGATACTGCCAGAACCTACAAAAGCTTCGGCGCGCCATCAAAGACAAGCGTGCAGGAATGCTGATGAAGGGGGTCTCATTTCATCACGACAATGCGCGCCCGCATACGGCTAATCAGACGCAGGAACTGATCTCGAATCTTTGGGTGGATTCGATCTCGATCTTTGGATGGAAAGTGATCGGGCACCCTCCGTACAGCCCCGACCTCGCAACCAGTGATTTCCTCATGTTTCTCGCCCTGAAGAAACACCTAAGAGGGATGAAGTTCGCGACGGACGACGAGGTGCAAGAGGAGGTCAACGCCTATCTTCGCAACGTGGACAGAAGCTGGTATGACGACGGGATTCAAAAGTTCATCGTGCGGATGAGGAAAGTCATCGAGCGCCAGGGTGACTACATCGAAAAATAGCTGAAGCCATGACCTTTCCAACGATGTATCCAACAATGTAAATAAATGTCATTTTCAATGAAAGAAAAAATTGGAGACCTTATTTTTAAGCTTGCCCTCGTATAAAAGAGTATGAAGGTAGTGCCTAGATAGTTGCATGTTAGTATAAGGACTTTAAGGTAACCCAACTAACAGCATGTTTGTACATGCTTGTATTTTAATTTAAATCTTTTTATAAATTGTTATGGTTGGACTAGAGATACTAATCCTTATTATGCATAGTAGATGAAGCATGCTCGGTTTAAATTCACCCCCTTCCACACACCTTTATGGTGGCTTGTAGGGTATTATGTAGATGTAGATATATGCTGTTCACCTGATGATACTGCACAGCAGCGAATATTGGGTCGTTTAAATGAATATTTCGTGCGCGGGATTGCATTTTGTGTCTCTACCTTATTTCCTAACGACGGAAAAATTCCACCAAGTGAAGCCGGAGTCTTTTCTAGATTATTTCCCTTTTTATACAACTTGCAAACTTATATGCAATGAACTCTCCTTCCGTGAGTAAAGATAATTTTATTCTATATATTCAGATAGGTTGATTTAAAAATATATACGATATAAGAGTACGTAAAGGCTCTTAAATACGACAGTTCTACGTTTATTAGCGATGGAACTCCAGGATAAAAATATAGTTTCCATCATGACACTGCCTGTTCAAGAGATGCTTGAACCACGAGCTACTCCAAGCCATTCACGACAGCTAGCTTGACGGTCGTATCTAGTCAATCTTAAAAAATGCGCAAACACAACATTGAAGATAAGATAATAACAAAAGTGCATGCAAGATAAGAAGGCATGGAAAAATCCATACCGAAAAGTTTCATACCCAACCACATATTCGTGCCATTTTGCAAATAAAATTCCGGAAGTGACCTTGCGTATATTTCATGCAATTGATAACGCTTTTCGAGCCAAGGCAGGGTTTCGCAATGAGCGTATTTGTTTGATCATATCTTTCTGACATAGAAACACACGCAACAGTGCATGGACAAAGTTTAAGGACGCTTACTTTAGGGGTACTCTCTCTCTCTCTCTTTACATCCGAATGGGACTTTGGCACGATTCAACCATTAGAGCGCCTAAAGTTTCGATGACTGAAATAATGGGATCCGTAAGAGTTAGAATATGTTTTTAACTTGAGAGGAGACCGACCAGAATGATTGGATGATACACATAAGAGGCGTGGCTTCCCCTGACTATCAAAGGCAAACGGTTAGTAAGGCGGTAATTCGGGGGACGTGACTTGATTTATTTCACTCACTCACTGATTCCACCCGAAGGTTGGTTTGGATAGGTGAGGGTAGAGCTCACCCCGGACTAAACCACACATTCAGGGTATGGGGGCCAGTTCCTTTCCCTGGGTCACCTCGCACTCCGAGGATTTTTTTTCGTTCGGGGGCTTCCAAAGGATTCACCCGGATTTGAGCTAAGCGCTCTACCCACTAGGCCACCACGCTCCGTTTTGAATCATTTATGAAAGGTGGATATTTGGTTTGAGGTCAGGGGCGCAACCACACCCCGAATCTTGAGAGGGGGTCAAACACCTTGAAAAATCTGTGTAAGCGAGGAGAGGGGGGGCAGTGTCGATTAAAAAGTGAGCCATAAGCTCTGATTTCTGGGAGGGGAGGGCTAGACCCCCCCACCCCCCCGCCCCTTAATCGTGCTTGGGGGGCAATGCCCCTCTACCTCTCCATCCGTTGTTGCGCTCCTGGTTGAGGTAGGAATTTCTTAGGAACAGAGGAAGGGTCTATACATTATTAATTATAAAAGTTATTAGTGCATGAACTATTAACAATGCTCTATAGAATTTTAATCTCTTGACTAAATTCCAAGACAATATTTCCGCTGATGACGTTAAAACAATTTCATGAACTCCCACTTAGGTACTATGGTAGACTGGACCATGAACATAAAATTAGGAAATTGATTGCTGACCGACATATGCAAAATGTCTCTTTCCTCGTACAATTAGGGATATGAAGAATTCTAAATACATACGAGTATATTTAATGGTATGTAGGTACCTATACATGTGTATCAATGAATAGCATAGAAACACCGCGTCATAATTATCCTCCTCTTAAGAAATGATGTAAAGGGGCCACAGGATTAAAAATACGGACGGAGTCCTGAACTTGAAGAGATTCCCACTTAGCAATCGGGTTGTTAACGATATACCAATAAAAACTCTTGTATTTAAACCCACATGATGGGAGGTCAGTAATCCGGAAACCACATATCCCCATCCACCAAAGGCAAATGTAATACGTACCTCGACGAAAATTATAAGCATACACTGTTAACTTTGATAGTCAATAAGGTTCTTCAACTGGATCGATTTTGAATTTGAGATTACGAGGGCGTAAGCTTGTGTTTTCATTTATTGACGAGGACAAAGAGGGGATTTCCTGCTGTGATTAGCACCTGCTATTATAATAAATATTTCGTATCAGTAGGAAATTTGATATTAATTGTTTCTTTGCAAATTAATTGCTAATGTACTTTGATATGAACTACAGGAGTTATTATGGAATGCATCAATATTGCCGTCTAATACGAGGAGCACGTCTAAACTCTTATAATTCAATAAAAGAACTGTCTAATAAACCAAAGAATGAAATGCTATAAAAAACAACAGTTTAATAGAGGGACGAATTTTTAGTGAATACTTTGATATCATCTGAAGCTATCGTTAGTCGGTTTATGTTCTCACTGACATCACTTTAAGTGAATAACGGACGAAGTTGGTCATAAATTCTTGGATATACCCTGTAAGTGAAGACATAAAATTTACGCAACAGTGGCCTCCGAGTGTTTATTATATTTCTTTTAGTGTCGATGGGATATTTTATGATGGGCAATTTAGTGACCAAAGGGTTAAAGAGATAAATGAAGCCTGATTAGATAGACCACGTAATCACAGTTCATGTTGGGCAATAACAAAACATTCAACAATCTGTTAAGGTCGCGTGTGAGAAACCTACCACTCTCCGCCACCCGCAAATGGTCTTGGTCAATATATATTGCGGAACAAATACCCTAACTTTGTACCTGAAGATACTACATTATAGTGAAACATGTCATAGTTAAGATAAAGTACCTTGTGGAACGCTTACGATTTTGTGTTCGTTCTTTCGCTTAGCTTGGAATTCCATTAAGTCTAGAATCTTAACTCCCTCCGTGTAGTTACATATTTTCTCCTTCTTATAGGAATCTACGGGACTAGTCTCGCATCTAGAAATAGCAAACGTTTGCCGATGTGAATAGAGAAATAGCGTAAGGATGGGGTAAGAGAACAATGAAAAACAAATGTTAGCATGGACACTCCATAAACCCCTACGCTAATCGGTAAAAACTATTTAGTAAAGAAGAAAAATTAAGTGGAAAATTTTCAGTAAAACGACAATTGAAAGCGTTGAACCCGCTAGGTACTTTGGTATCACAAGTACTAAAGATTTATCGCGGGGAATACATATTCCAGAAATACGCTGCCAAGCCAAGAGAAAACTAGGATTTATAGAAAGGGTACTCTGGATATGTGACGAGAAGGCAAAAGAATTACGTAATTATTTACTTACTCGGCCCCACCTAGAATATGCAGGCAGTACATAGGATCCGAATGAATTAGGTTTGATCACAGAAATAGACAGTGCGCACCATTGAGCAGCTAGCTAGGTTTGAATTAGGTTGGCAATCATCATCAGATTTTAGGTAAAAATACCAATTAACTGTCCTGTAAAATTTTAAAACGGATGACACAGATTGTTTCAGGCTTTACTTTGTGGAAAATTTTCATTCTAAAAAGAAAAAAAACAAAGTAGTATAACTCACACAGTTTATTATCAACAACCAAGATTTCGACGCGTCACTGTCATTATCAAGGTGTCTTGTCACGCAGACAAAGAACTATGAGACAACCTTGATAATGATGGTGACCCGATGAATCCTTGGTCGGTTGTAATAAACTGTGTGGATTATGCTATTTTAAGTTTTTTTCTTTTTTATTTGAAACGAACAGGTTCACTGATGGAGTCTCGGTATATTAAAAACACCACCGTACTACGGCAGGCATATCATGAAGATAAAATTAGAGAGATAGATAGTAGGACCGATATATTTCAGGATTCAAATTTTCCGCACACAATTAAGGACAGTAATAGATTACAGCGAAAATAAATGGGGAAATCAGAGTGGGTATTGCAGATTTTGACAAAGAAATTATAATTTAATGATTTTTTCAGTGATACGTACATGTATTAACCTTACTAACGTAAACATTCTCGAAGAAATAAGCCTTCATTTAATTTAATTATGGAATTTACTACCTAATTAGAAACTTTTCTACTATTGACTGACAATTTGGCGTCATTTGTGGCTAAAATTTCGCGTTTGTCGCTGATGCATGCTTGATGTTTCCCTCGGGGTGGTAGTATTGTCACTCTTTGGTTCAGGTAAGTAGTGTTTAAATGGGATAGTATTTTTTTGCATGCCTGCCAATGTTCTCTCTGATTTATGATGCATGCCTGGTGAGTGGTGATGGTTCCTCCCCTGTCACTTGTGGTGGCTTGCAGGAGGTTACGCAGATGTCGATTATTCAATCGTAAACTACGAAACAAGATAAAATCTCTTAGTTTGCAGAAGGACAGGCTTCTAAGGTAAGGTGACCAGATTTTAACATTCGTGAAGCGGGACACCAACCATTTACGGGGGGGGGGGGGGGTAGAAATAAGAATATATTTTAATAACAATATTTTCCACATCTACGGGCAACAAATCAGCAGCTGTTTGAACGGCATTATGTATTATGTGCGCTGCACAACCGACACCAATAATGTTTTGATTAAGGTTTTCGTTTAATTTATAAAAAATGTTATTTGTACCTCTTCTCGCTTTTCCTCCAAAATTTGCGTTCGTGTTGTCTGCACAATATGCAATCATTTTATGTTTTAAATTGTTTTTCTCCAAAATATTAATAATGGAACTAAAAATTATTTCAGAAGTTTCGCCGGGCAAAGAAACGAAATCTAAAATTTTAATGTTTATTCCAGTTTCCGAATCAAAAAATCTAATAATGGTTGGAAATAACTTTACATCCTTCATATTAGATGCATCAGAGTATATGGATATAAAATTAATTTTTACTAGATTTTTCTCCAATTCTGAAAATGCATATGGGGAAAGCACGTTACAAACAATTGCCTCGGATTTTGTTCTAGCACAGGCAAATTTTTTGTCGAATAACTTTTTAATAACTTGTGATGCACAGTCCATAGATCTGAATGAATGATTATGATTAATAGCATGAAAAGACATAAGTCCTTCTGCTAATGCTAGTTCCTTTTCTTCATCTCCATAAGTCGTTTTTCTAAGACATTCCTGTATTTTGGAGGAAGATGCAGCAGTATTTAAATATCTTTTATGTTTATGTGTCTCCAAGTGCTTTGAAATATCATTCCTCCCGCCGTGCAAAATATAAAATTCACCATTACATTTCTCACATTTCACAATGTAATCGCTTTTGGTTTTTTCAATAAAAGGAAATTCACTTCTTAGATGATCGTTGAATTTGCATCCTCTTTTCATACTCATTATGTTAAAAATCTAAAAAAATAATTTAAAATGATGTTATAAATTATTAAATACATATTGCTTAAAAACACCGTAAGTTGGTACCCAAGTAGCAAAGCAAGCTTGCTGCAACCTTGCAGCAAGCTTGTCATTGGATAGCAGGCTTGCAGCAAGCCCTTGCATCGGCAAGATTAAAGCTTGCAGCAAGCAGGCTGCAATCAGACTACTGCACATGCTGCAATGTTGCACTGCGAGTTTCACGCAAGCTTCACGCAAGTCCTGTGCAAGCTTCAACCCTGGTAGGCCGAGGGTAGGAAAGCGTTCATGAACCACACACAAAAACATTAGTTATCAAAACTAATTAGGTATCACAAAAAAATCATTACTTGCATGGGTGCACCTATAGTATCAACATTTAAAAAGAAAATGATTATAATGGATTTTCCTGCATTTATGAATACACTAGTTATAATTTTGAATCATTCATGGCGCACATTTTAGCTTGCCCTACGTGTTAAACCGTGTGTATTGTCGATATTTTTGCTGAAATAACTACCCTCTAACAGACCTTCACTGTCTGTATTCTACTTGGGGTAAATAAGTGTGAACTGTTACACTCCATTTGGCGGGAACAACTACACTGCTACTCGTTTATTCCACTAGATGGTAGCACAATACAACAAAAGAAAATCATATCATATATGCGTGCGGCAGATACAAATTGTTTATGATGACACGCATTACCTGTTTACAATGTTACAAATCTGACATGTATAACCTGTATCCAATCGACCTGTCGAACTACTTTCGACGGTGGCTATCCAGCGTTTCTTCGCTAACAACAGCCTGATGGGAGGCGTTATGTGTACAGCTGCTGGCTTGCATTAATTCGTTAGTGATAATTAACTTTACAACATATGGACACCGGTATTTCGCACCATGAAAACATTTCCCCAATAGACCTCTGGACAATTTTTTAAATCTCCTTTAAATGCTACTTAAAAAATTGTTAATTATACTAAAACACCTTAGCGATGAAAACTATGCATTTATTTAATGTATTTTTCGAGAAATAAGCAAAAGAAATGCCCAGAAAACACGCCCACTCTAAAACGTATTGTGATTGGCCGGCTGAAAGTGACGTCAGCTCCTGCAATGGAGAGGAAAACGGCGGAACGTTCTGTACCTGTGGACGTTGTTTTCAACATTTGTTGTCGGATTTAGATATCTTTGGTGTGGTTAAGGAAGGCTGCGAACATATATGATTTCTTTAGAAGGTATGGAGTCTGAGTTTGTCAAAGCTGACGCAAGAAATCTTCCGAAAATCTCAACATTAGCAATGTTTTCATACGTATCAACACCGTGTTTAAATGTAACTTCGTTCAATCTTCGAAGAAAACATGATTCAAACGGAAATCCAAAGAGTTAAGATGGCGAGGTAAAAGCATATCAATGTTTGAAAATGAATGTTCATTTGAATTTTGTAATATTCATAATATGGCGATGATGAATGTTTTGGTGTTAGGGTCGTTCGTGAGGAACACGATCGTGTCGACGATGATGCCATCGGCTATGTGCAGGTTAAGCTCGATAAAATGTTGTTCGTGCTCGTGTATGCCCCGAGCATAAACTAATATGTCGTGGAAGCACATATTTTGATGGATGGCGAAGACAAGTAGGTATACCTACTTGTCTTCGCTATAGACTATAGTGAGCATTTCGTGCAGGGATTGCGTAGGTACGTCAAGTTCGGGACCACAAAAATAAGATGTATTATGGGCATCTACTTTATCCATTTGTTTACTTTGAATTACTGCTCCAATATGTGTCGACATCTCTCTATTTTCAGGCACATTATATCATTAATGTATCATTTGGGATGTTTTCAAGGATTCGGATTAAGGCCTGGTTACACGATACATTAACCCGTACGAGTTAATGTGTATATGCATGAACGCGAAAATGCCCCGTGTAACCACACCAAAATGAATGAATGCGTGAACAGAAAATAGATCCTGTTCTATTTGGTTCATGCACTAACGCACAAGTTGAGCAGAAACCATTCACGCAAATGTACATTAACCCGTACGTGTTAATGTATCGTGTAACCAGGCCTTAAAGGCCTAAATAAAAAATACAATGAACGTGAAAATCTTTTGTTTGTAGTGGCATAACCTTAAGGTGCAGTTATGAGTTTTGATACGATTTCCAAGAACTTCCTTTTGGGGAAATATATATTGGGCTATCGAGACAAAGGGGGATTAAAAAACCCTTGATTACCGAATATAACGAGGAACTTCGAAATTCAACCTGTGTCGCAGCAAGCAAGTGCGATCGTGATCCTAGATTCTAATGTTGTGTGGTGTAATATTGGTGTATTTGGCATATTAGCTGATCTCGACGCAGACGCGGTATGTTGAAACGCGAATCTAATGTGTTAAATCGTGAAGGTAATGCAAATAAATAAATATTCCCGTCTACAACTACTTTGGTTTAATAAATTGTTTTTATGTGCACAAGTAGCCATTCACGCATCCATCGTTCACGCTGACCTTCGAAAATTGAAATTGAGCGGTGAAAATTACTGCTTGCGATTAATAAAAGTTAGGACATCTAATCTTGAAAAGTAAGCAGCGATAGGTTCAGTGGGTTCAGTCTTTTAATCATAATTGAAAGTTGCTTAGCGAACTTTTTCAAACATGGCATATTGCCTGATATGGAAAAGATTTTTCGTGACATATGTCCAGCACATTTCCCTCGTACTCTGATTACTGATTTGTGCATGCATTAAATTTCCTAGCAGTTTTTCAATCATTGAAAAAACTTTACCGAATAATATTGAGCCGATATGTCAATTGCATCACTAGCGGCGCTTTGTTTTGGCCTAGTTTCTGCACAATTAAGATACAATTAAGTTTAATTTAGTTTCCAGAATTGGAAAAATGAATATAGGCAGAGTGAACGCTCAAAAATTCACACGTTTGATCGCATAGACAAAGTTTCATTTCGCTTGCACTTCTTTCTTCACCCATATTATCCTGTTTCGGGTAGTTAAAAAAATAATTGTTGGGAGGCATTTCCGTTGGTGTCATTATATTCTGGCACAAGACAACATTTAAAACAACGCTTTGGCATATTAAAATAAAGTGCGTTCATGAAAGACATTTCAATAGTGATCTCCTAAACGCTTCAAACTTCGCATAGAAATATACGCACCGCGACCGCTGTTGCAGGACCTGACGTCATTCAAGATGGCAGCGATGCGAATTACGTTTTTGCGAGGGACCAGCTCGTGGCGATTCAAATGCTTATATTTTAAAAATAAAATACTTTCTGTCAAAACTGCTTTCGCAGCAAGTAATTTTTTTGTTTAAACTCTACGAAAATGCCTTTATTGGAATATGTGTCCAGAGACCTAATAGGTGTCCAGAGACCTAATAGACCTAACCATTCTGCGGCTAAGAATAAGAATGACCATTATGACTATGCATAACTGGATATTCTTTCAACTACAGGAGAGATAAACAAGAGTTTCCTCAATAATGTGCCCGTGAATGTGACAATCGCCAAAAAATGTTTTCGTCGCTGCCAATACCCAAAAATGCTACTGTTCATTAAGTCCATACAATGGTGATTGAATTATAGCGATCAAGGCGTTAACTAGGATAAGCAGATCCTGATAATCAGTTCTCAATAATTATTTTTATAATTAATGTTTAACATTATAAAATTCACAAAAATAATATAAAACTCATATCCTGGTGAAATAGCTACATGGAAGCCAAAAACCGCATATTCCCTTCCCGTTCTCCTGCCGTTCCCTAGCTTTTGTGTATTCTTTCTAAAAATCGGGACTTTCTTAAAACCCCGCGGGACGCGGGATAACTTGTTAAAAATCGGGACTGTCCCGCTAAAAGCGGGACGTCTGGTCACCTTATTCTAAGGGGATGTTTCTGGCGAAGGTTTTCGCGGCGTTCTGACGACACGGGTAGGCTACCGGGAGTTTTCCGCGTTGTCATTGTTGATGGCAACGTTTCACCCACTGTGAAGATAACTTCACTTCAGCCTTGCCTGAAGATGCCTGCTGCAAAGTGGGTGAAACGTCGCCATCAACAATGACAACGCGGAAGACTCCCGGAAGCCTACCCGTGTCTTCTAAGGGGATGAGTTGTTAATTAGCTGTACATAGAAATTTAATGGAGAATAAAAGGATGAAACTTTGTTAGGTTCATTTTATATTTAAATAAGCACGACCCGGGTTTCATAACGTAGTTACATCTGCAGGTGACTGATCAACTGTTGCACCAAACTTGTTATATAAAGATTATGTATGCATGATCAGTCACCTGAAGATGTAACTACGTTATGAAACCCGGGTCGTGCCTATTTAAATATAAAGTGAACCTAACAAAGTTTCATTCTTTTATTTTCCATTATGGAAAGGTATCACATAGTTAAGCCAGAAGTTATCAGCTATATTATAGAAATTTAACTTTATGATTTGTCCATAACACTGGAGAACTAGGTCAAAATCACAATGAAAATTTATAAAAGACGAACGATTGCGGAGCTTTTCGATCGGTACGCATGATAGTCATTTTGGTCGAATTTCGCGCAGCGAGTCCTTTGTAATCATGGGGAACATAATGCTGCGGTAGACTTCCGCCAACAACAGCAAACGTATCTCTCCATAGGTATCGATTGGCAAGTTCCATAGCACCAACCACGGACAAATTAGGAATCCATCGTCGAGGCAGAGATGTAAGGTCAGGGGTTTTTCTTTCTTGCATTGCCGAAGACACTACTTATGATTCTCTTATTCCAGTTCCCAAAACACCCAAAGTTCCCAAAGCGGCTACGGCAATTCGAACCATTATGGGCAAGTGGGTAATGGGGGCGTTTACTCGGAACCGAAATCGCAATTTTGTACACGAAATTGTTAGATGGAAAATAAAAATGAATTTTAGTGAAAAAATTAATCTTCTCAGCAGAGCCACCCACTCATAAATCAAAAATTAAAATAAGTAAAAGGTGACGCCCACCGAAAAAGCTGTTGTGATAACATTGACGTCATTTTCCTCACGTCCTTGACTGCTTTCCGGGAAGGGAAGGGAGTGGAGGGGGGTTCTCGGAAGGTCTACTCGCACAGATGCTGTCGCAACTGCTCGTATTGGCAGAGTCAGCTGTGTTCCCCCCATTGCGATAAGGCAAAGTAGCTTCGCGGGCTCGGTTGTGGTTGGACGAAGTCGATATAAGTCAGAGGTTGCACCACGCTTACTTTTCGTAAAGGGTTAAAAACATTGCTTGTAACTCGAGAAATAATTGACGGATCAAAAAAACGGAAAAATACGGGTCTTTTTATTTTGCAAACTCTATCAGATTCGTCAATAAAAAAATATGGTAAACGACCCCATTGCGAAGAGATTGGATTCTCTGATAAAGTAGGAGGAGTGGAGCAAAACCCGGAGTCGGAATTAGCCTGGTTTTATCAATCAGAGACAAAAGGTCCACTTAGGTTAACGTACCATTCGACGAACAGATCTATACTCGTGAAGTGCGTTCAAGGCAGAAGTCATGTAGAAAATGGAATACCATCTAAAATATCACGAACTTTCCGGATTCGAAATCGAGACCCTGGAATGGGAAGCTAGTATTCTAACGAACACAAGAACCCGAGCTCCTTTGCTCTACGATATTTTCTTTTCTTTTGAGAAAATATTTCATAGAAATACCATCCCATTTCCCAGTTTTGTAACAGGACTGATTCCAAATCATGAGCATCGCCGGAAGTACAATAGACTGCAGGCAAATCCCTGCTTTCCTCGTAGAAGAAAGGAACTTTTTTCGGCTTTTATTTATTTATCCAATATTTCATTACAACATCATGCAGCATCTCTCATCAATAATCTTGGCCTCAACTTTTGTGACACACGTCTCTAAGATGCCTCCTTCCAAAAAAGCTGCTGCTGTTAAGTCTTCAGAGCATCTATACTGGTAATTCACTCAACACCGTAGAGTTCCTAGCCTTTCTCGCACGAAACAATCAATTTATTTATCGCCATATCACTCTTTAGCTTAACATTTGACCGCCCCCCTTTCGTCTGCCGAAAACTTCTTTTTCTTTTCATACTCCTCCGTAATTTGATTCTCTTTTTATGATTCCTTCATCGTCTCGTGGTTTCGGCGCAAGCAAATCTTATTCAACAGCCCTAAACACATGTATATTACTCAATATCTTCTCTTACACTACAACATTATAATCATTTTTCCTAAGGAACTCGAACGGCTGAGATTAAAACGTACTGCTGAACCAAATGTTATCATAAGCTTAAATCCTTAGAATGCCCATACCCTGGGCGAGATCTGAACACGCAGCCTCCGGGATGCCAGGCCGGCGCGCTACAAAGCAATAAAGACTTGCAATCATAAAAAACTTCTTTGTTTGCCTTGTTCAATAACCTGAATGCTTTCTCCACTTACGTCCAAAGGGATTGTGGTGGATGGCCTCCTATTCCGAGCGCCCGGGTTTGAATCATGGAAGTGGCAAAGATTTTTTTTGGTATACCGATCCCTACTTGATTTTTAAGTGGAGAGCACTTCGAGGTCAGTACTCCGCCACTCGGATGGGACGTTAACCGTTGATATCTTGGCATCTTTCGTTAAGGACCCACTAATTCCGACGTCATTTTTCTCTCCACCCTTCCTCCGTTTCCTAAAATATCCTCCCTCTTTAAATTACCCACCTATCCTGAATTGAGTAAATTACCTTAGCTGTCGGTCGCCTCCTCAAAAAAAAAAACTGATCAGTCTATGTCCAAACCTGCTATTCAGGGGTATCAAACCTTCACCGTAAATACCAGTTACCGAGGTAAGCACTATTATTTCGTTTCCCTGGTTCATAAGGGTGACGAAAAAAGACTTTATTCTCATGAATCAGAAGTGTATACGGCTTTACTTTGTGAGAGCATTATATATAAGTTAAAAAAATAATCTTCACCTTTTGAGGACCAGGATCTCCCAGTCGAGCCCTACCACACCTTTATTAGAAGTAACTCCTAGGATTGGGCAAGGGCCTAGCCACGTTGATACACCGGTTCCCGTTAGATCACCGAAGTTAAGCAACGTTGGGCCCGGACGGAGGTTGGATGGGTGTCCCCCTTCCATACCTCTACCGTGGTGTTCTTGTCCCCTGTATGCGAGTGGCGGGCAGGTTAAATGTGGGTTGGCACAATGGATCTAAAGAGGTCTAAGTGCCAGGGGGGCTCCAGAAGGCCTCCGCCCACCCCTCCAATTTACATTTTTTAACTCCTAGGATTTCCCGCGGATAATGGCACAGTACAAATCGAATTCCAAGATCACCCTTTTCGACGCCATGAAAGCTCTTCAGAGGGCAGAGAATCTCATTTGCAAGCTGTCCTCTATTGATTCCAGAGATCTTTCAAGTGCAGAGCGTAATCATCACTATTCAATCAACGGCTCTCCTCCCAATCACCCTCTCGTAGAAAGGCAGTACTGTAAACATCCTATAAAAAAACTGAATTCGAATCTGGAATTTTTTGACGAAACACTAATGTTAACAGAACGCAATAGTTTTACACGAAGGGGTACTTGAGAAGTTTTATGTTCCAGAAAATAGCGGGATGAATGCAATCCATAGGGTGCATTACTAATGACACTATTGGAAGTTTCCATACAAAGTTCCGCGGGAAACCAATACATAAAGGGAACCAGTTTATGATATAATCAGGGAAATATGAAAATGTTATTGTTTATGCTTACCATAAGCTACTGAAAGCTAATTTCTTGCCAAAAATTGTTAAAATAATTCAAATACAGTATAACCCCGATATCGCCTCAGCCTTGGTTGTTGCACCGGACCAACGTTATAAGCGGGAAACTTTATATGCGGGTATGAACGGAAGCGGAGTATTATGGGGTTATATGGGCTAAAATAGGTTTTTTATGCATATAAAAATAATTTTAAGTACTTTAAGACCATAATCTCATGACTACGGATAAACGTTTCATCTGATGTTAGAAGAATGAGTTTGGAAGTAGTCAGGTTGCACGTGAAAAAAATCTTTATTTTTACATTTCCACCATATTTGCTATCCACCTTCAAAATCTATTTTGTACTTCGCATCAACGATGAGGGGATGAAATACTTTGTATCATTTTACACTTCCATTAGCAAACTGCATTTTTTGTTTGTGCAGACAAGCATGAAAGGATAAATTCGAAGAAACGTTCGCGGTAAGTGTTAACCCTTTCGCACCGGCGCACTTCTCATGAAAATTTTCTCAGTGTACATAGCTCCTTCGGAAAGTGTGAAGCCCTATGCGGGGACCTTACAAAGGGAAAACCCTTCTGGAGAGGCGACGCCACCCTTCCGTCCTCCCTCTCAGGAACTTTTGTCCCTTTCTTGGGCAAAGGATCTCGACCTTTCGAGTCATTATTCGAGTCGAGTTATTCTCTCTTGTCCACATATTACCCTATGTATTTCTTCGGCGCAAAGTCCACCTCCGTCTACAACGCGATCAAAGTTACTGAAGGGTTAAAGTATTAACATCTACATCTACGTAATACTCTGGAAGCCACCGCGAGGGTGTGTGCCAGGGGTTGAAGATCACCAAACAACTTACATTCAATTAAGAGCCATATTCAGAACCTCAACTACAGTCTCACTTCTAATGCTTACGCCATAAAATCTCTACTTCGAGTCAAATTGGTGTGCAGAATCACCCTGATGAGTTGGTATTACCACACTGTATAGCGCTAGATCCATATCGAGGAGAATCTGAATACCCTTTCGTACTCGCAATAAAGATTTTAAGACATAGGGGGTACAAGTAAGACCGTAGATTCTGGGCCATATTCAGAAACTTAACTCACTTCTCAGCGTACCTACGCTAAGAAGTAATACCACCTTTGCAGATAGAGTCTGTACTCCGATTCGACTCGTTTCAGGAGTTTTAGGGAGTGAGCAGTGGAAGCGTGACTTTAGTTTAGGTTCTGAATATGGCCCTAAGACCTACAATGCTACTTCCTACTTCATGAAACGCACGCTTGGAAATATCTATATATATAAATCTACTAAATACGCAACCAACCATCTCTAGGTTGTGTGGCAGGAGTAATCTAAAGATTAACTTTCTTTACGATTCGACCTAAACGTCCCATCCACGTTCACGTTTGGCATTGTCAACTTGCCACACTTTTTGACCGGAGAATTTGCGCATCCTCTTCCGGGACGCAAAAAATATATCCTGGGGATGCGGGAATTAAAGGGAGTGGGAGATTGGCAGCGACTAGTTTTTGAAGCAGCGCCTCCGAGGCCTTCATCGCTCTGGCCGAAATGAGGGCCAGAGGAGGGGGCTCACTCCGTCATTCCCGCAACTGAGGATCACATCCCTGAAGGCCAAGGTCGAATCTTGAGGCCTTGGAGAAGGGCCCCCGCGGCGGCGTAGGACGAAGCGAACGGGTCCTCGGGAGCCAGCAAGCGCCCCTTCCCCTGAAGGATCGATATTGCCGGGGAAGGCAACCGCTCCCTCCGCCAGTAGGTCAAGAGCAAGTGGATCGCAGCCCCTATCTCGCGGAAGTGGTCGGCCCGAATGTTGACGTTTGACGAGCGATGGTGGAGCACAACACACTTATTACTAGCGCTGGTCGTAGGGGGAGCTACGTCACTAGTCATAGTATGAATTTTCAGGGGTACATCAAATGGAGAAGGTCTGGCATCCCTTTGCAAGGATCTAGATGTTAGGCACATATAAAAAAAACCAGCGTATTATGCTAGATTCGACCAGATAAATAAGATTAGAGAGCTAGATTATCGTACCGATAGATTTAAAATGGCATTTTTCCCCCGTACTATAAGAGAACAGAATAGGCAGCATAGAAAAGGGATAGGTAGGTGAAATATTCTTGAGTAGCCTGTAGTGCATATTAACCTCTTAAATACTATAGATACTAACAATCTAGTTGCATGAGACCCTATAGTTGCTTGTTTGCATGTTAGTAGTGCATGCTTGGTGATCTTCACCCCCTGCCACACACCCTCGCGGTGGCTTGCAGGGTATCGTGTAGATGTAGATGAAATTCTATAATAGTTGAAAAAATGGCAGTTAGAACTAAACCTAAAACTTTGCATTAGTTAGGCCAAAAGTGGAATATGCCTCCAGTATTGACCTTGGATATATATTAAGAACTCCAGCTGTATAATGCTAAGTTTGATCAGACAAGCAAGATTAGAGAGATATATTGCCATACCGATAGACTTAAAATGTCATCTTCCCGGGCACGATAAGAGAACACAATAGGCAGCTTAGCGAATAGATAGGTAGGTTAAAAATTGTTGGAGTAGTCTTTAGTGCATGAAACATGTTTTAATCTTACTTATCCTTGCAAGCTGGAGAAATATAGATAAACACATTTAGAGAAAATCTTTCTAATCAGTAATCACTTTATTACTATGTAGGCAATAACCATCTAGTTGCACCTGTCTACTATAACTTACTTGTTTTCACGCTGTACTATCATTGTAACTCTTAGCTGCATGTCAGTAGTGCATGTATGGTGACTTTCACCTACTGTTATACACCCTCGTGGTCGCTCGTAGGGTATTGCGTAGATGTATGTATATTTGAGACCCGCGGGAAAAGGAATTAATAAAAGAATGAGATAAAATTCAGAGGAGATCAGCTAGGTTGGTGAGCAATTGCTGTGTTAAGGGTGTAAGTTAACTTCTATGACTTAGACGAGTGATGGGCAAACTACGGCCCGCGGGCCGGATGCGGCCCCCTGAAACGTTCTATCCGGCCCGCGAGGCATTATTCCTAATCCCACCACTTTCAGTGACCGTACCACCGTTTCAACCGTGAATGAATACCTACTTAATAACAAGAAGTTTTATTTAAAGAGATAGCACATGAATAAGACGCAAATTTTAGGAAAGTTTACTGACGACGGGTACGAAAGTGAAACAAGGATGGGAACCGCTGATGATGATGGATGGACCAAGGATGAACCACAACCAAGGATGAACCTTTCGAAATCGCGAATCTCGAGTAATATCCATCAAAAGGATTAATCCACGCCGTAATACGCAAAGGAACGATTCTGTTTACTTACCATTATCGATACATTTGCTGCTTGTAAATGCTATTTGGAAAAAATAATGGTATACTGAAAATAAATGCTCAATTCATATACCTTCAAGCTTTATATCATGGGTAAAATGTTAATTTCTCATTACTTGTCCTTTTTCATCGCCGAGGCTTAATAATTACTTGATTTTTATCTGAAGTGGAGGTGACATTAATGCTGACTTCCACTCTTGAAAATAACTTGTTTCGATCTACCTCCACGCGATAGGCGAAGGAGATCCGAATCGAGATATCAACAGCGAAGACGTAAATGTCAGCCTTTCATTTTGAAGATCTCACGTGTTAGCGAACGGGGCGGAAATACGTCGTAAAATGGTTGTCGCTCAAATGGAAAAATCAAATGATGTTTCCCGTCAACTAGCGCTCGAGCCTCTCCAAAGAAGTGAATAAATGCCAAATGCTAACACAGCATCTTCCTCCTCCTCTCTAAAGACGAGGGGAGAATTCAGTTAAAGTACTATTTCGCCAAAAATATCCGAAAATATTTATTGCTTATATGCATTTAATATGTGAGAAAATGGAAAATTCCAAAGCAATTGATGCATGCGATGTTAACAATCCCATCAATGCTGGCATCGCTATTGATAGAATTTTTAACTAACGAACGTATAGCGGAGGATCTAACAATCACGGTCTTTCTAAGATCGTGCCAATAATTATTGCATTCTTTGACCCAAGGGTGTGATTGGTTATTGTAGATTCTCCAAGAAGTCCATTAAAACACTAGTATCTGGTATTGCCTGGCATGCTCCGATATTTTGAAATTAATACCTATTATTGCGAATGCATGGGTTTCTTGGTGAATACCATAGAGTTGCCTACATTTTAATATTCGTATTCTGCCGCACATATTTATACACTACATCCAAGTGACTATTTTTTCCAGAAGATCAGCCTAACTCCTTTCTTTATTCCATATAAAATGCTGACCCTCTTTTTAAAATAATTACGAAAGTTGACCTAGTCAGCTCCTTGATTCAACAGCCGACAAAATTCCATCGTCCCCTAATTACCTGCTCCTTTCATCTGGTCTGTCTCCTAATTTCCTCCAGCAATTTCATTTCTTCCCTCACCACCTTCAGTACTTTTTCTTTCATCTACTTTTTAGTCACCGTACTTTCTCTATCCTCGCTTCGCATCATTTCAACCTTTTTTGAAATTTATCCTTGAGAATCTAGTTTTTTCTCGGTCCCGAGTAGCATCATCCTGAGTACGGTTTTCTCCAGGGAGTTAATCACTCCTTTTCTACACTATCACTTACTTTCCGAACGTTCTTAACAGTAGTACTACCTTCGTCCAAAAGTTCTGCTAAGCCATCCGCGGGTTCAAGTCATTTCCATATTAAAACACCATCATTGGGAGATATTGTTTATTTAATCTAATTATATATTTAAACATTACCGTGACTCTCCACATGTAGTACGTATTTTTTTCCGCAAAATTTTATTAAAAAGTAGGTGTTTATTATACATGGTTACAAATATGTGCTTGAAATTATCACGTTTTTATTTGGTGCGTTATAGACTCTCTACTGATAGAACGCCACGTCAGGAAAGTAATGGGTGATGGCTAAGAAAGTTAGGCTTCTTCATGGGTGGCATCCTTACTGCTTGAGCGATGTGTTTTCGAAAATTGAACAGATGAAGATTACATGATAATATCGAAAAATACCGTTCTCTCATAACAAAATGCGTATGATGCATAGAAATATGGAAATTCTCGCAATTTGCAGATAAAAAATTGGGTATTTCATTGAGTGGTTTAGTGTAATATATTCGGAGTACATTTTATGCATAACGTGTTCACATTATACGACGCTAAAGAATCCCTTTCTTCTCGTGTGAATGCCTTCGCTCTACTGCTAGCTTGACGATGATTGTCTCCTTCCAGACAACACTTCACTGACCTGAAGTTGTCTGCTGAAAAGAGAACGAAACTCAGTTGTCTCGAAAAAGGACAAACTCGGCAGAGCACACGGATGACAAGCATCTTCAAACATAAGTATATTAGCGTTACCAGTCTATTAGGTGAACTTAAATGGGAATCATTATCAGACCGTAGGTTGTTATATATACTTAATCTCTTAACTTGATTCCAAAACAATTTTTTCGCTGATGACGTTAAAAATAATTTGCAAATTCCGACATACTATGATATACTGGACCATGAACATAAAATTCTGAAATTGACTGCCGAACCGGCATATTTAAAATGTCTTCCTATCCTCTTAAAATTAGGGATATGAATAATTATGAATACATTCAATAGTATACATATATAAGAGTATATAAATAGATAGTAGAAGTAGTTGCATGTTGGTATATGAACTTCAAGTTCATCCAACTAACAGCATTTTTACATGCTTGCTTTGCTCTTTAATTTTTTTTTCAATTGTTATGTTTCGACTAGAGTATGGCTAAAATCCTTTTTAGGCATCATATGCATGATTTTAGGGGGATCGTGGTAGGTTAATGTCCTGGGTTCAAATTCCGGGCAGAAGCCTCTCTGGACACCTCCACCTGAAATCCTCGCGATTCGATTTTCTGTGTGTGTCTGACCGCAGATGGCCCATGGAAAAGAATTGTCCCCCCACACCCTGAATTTGTGAATTTCACACGCCAATGGCTTAGGACGGGGTGAGCTCTACCCTCACCAATCAAAAACCAACCTTCGTGTTGAAGAATGGCTTTCTTAGGCAAGGTTTTAAGCATACTTAGCTCTTTAAATATTTTAAAATTTATATGTTTCGACTAAAATATAGGCACTGATTCTTTTCTAGCATGCAATGTTATGCCAGTTGAGTTTCACATGATCTACTCTTCCGGAAGCCATGCTGAACATTGGGCAAATTCTGGCTATCTAGGTGCCCCATGACTGAACTGACAATTATATGTTCCAGAACTTTGCATGAAATGGATGCGAGGGATATAGGTCGGTAGTTAGATTGCTGAACTGAAGGATGGCTTTACTGAAGATGTTAAGCATATATTAAAAACACCAGCGTATTATGCTAGATTCGACCAGATAAATAAGATTAGAGAGATAGATTGTCGTACTGATAGATTCACAATGTCATTTTCCCCCCCGTACTGTAAGAAAACAGAATAGGCAGCATAGAAAAGGGACAGGAAGGGGAAATATTTTAGAGTAGTCTGTAGTGCATGATGCATGTATTAACAACCAATCCCTTAATTACTACGTAGATACTAACCATCTAGTTGCCTGAGACCCTATAGTAGCATGTTTGCATATTTATAGTGCATGCTTGGTGATCTTCACCCCCTGCCACACACCCTCGCGGTGGCTTGCAGGGTATCGCGTAGATGTAGATGCAGATGTTATGCATGTTCGGTGTGCATTCACCACATAACTTTATGTGGCTTGCAGGGTACTATGTAGATGTAGAACTTCCAAATATCCCTTTATCTGTACGCGCGCTCCCTCGCCCTTGTCTCGTTCTCCCATTCCGCACAATAATGAGAGGGTTTCCCACACAGGCGCGCCTACTATGCAATTGCGTCGGTCTATCGGCGCGAGGGAAAGGCGTCGGCCACCTGGAGATGCGGATAACGCATTAGCGATCGTCGTACGGCCGTGAGACTTCGCAGGCCTCGCGCACCGCCGAACAAATGAAAACATCCGCCGCGCAAACACCGTTGCGCAGTAGAACCCGACTCGATGTGCCGAGTAGGGAAGGCAAACGAAAGTGATGGAGTCGGAATAGGAAACTGGTAAGATACAAAGACGGATGGTCAAGCGGAACGCATAACTATCTAATGGCTGTTACACGGTCGTGGAATAAGGAGGAAAAAGCTAATGACGCGGCAGCTGGCAGGTCGCGGGTTTAAATCTGCCGTGGCCATGCTTGTCGTGTATGATTTAGGATTAATCTTCGGTTAGACGGTGAGTTGCAACCATAAGAAATAGAGCACACGATCACTGAATTCTACAACTTCTATTACATCAGCACGGCACCTCAAAGGTCACGGATTTGAATGCCAACCAGATCATAGAGGATGTTTGTCCTAAGGCTTAGATCATAGAGGATGTTTGTCCTGTGGCTTAGGAATGAGATAGGTTATAGGGGGGCGATATAACTTAAGTAGTTGGATCACCTTAAAATTTAATTCACTTTTACTTAGAGAAGTGCCTTTATAACAGAAATCACTTCATTACTATGTAGATACTAACCATCTAGTGAATGTGACTCTTATGTCTAACAAGTATCCATGAAGTAGTGGCATTGTAACTCTTATTTGCATGTAAGTAGCGTTTGTTTGGTGATCTTCACCCCAACTGCCACTCACCCTCACAGTGGCTTGCAGGGTATTACATATATGTAAATGTAAACATGTCAAGGATAATTTGTGGCCTCCTAAACCTTACGTATCAGAGAGAAATATGAAAGCACCTCTCACACCTGGCATTTATCCGTTATTAAGACCATGATTCTGCCTTCTGTAATTGGCAAACTGGAGTCGCGCCCAGGAACGGAATTTGCTTCGCTTTCTCATTAGATGGATCGCTCACGTAAGAACCCGTTGTTCGCTGATGAGACGATTCCCATCCCATCTCCCATGTCTCGCGAAGAAGATAATCACGAAGCATTACGACGACCATTCCATTGCTCTTCCTGCCCACCTCCTCTCCGCTTCGACTTTACGGAAGAAATTTTATTATTTACTCCAAACTGAGGTCTTCCGCCCTGCTATGCGTACTCCAGTCCTAACGGTGGAGCAGAAGCCGACAATGGTTGGATATTTTTTGTCCGCTTCTCGCGCTACTTGGCAACATGCCTCCCACCCTCCCCCTCCCTCTCTTTCACTCGTAGAACTATAACGAAGGCAAACGGGTCGTGTTAGTTTGGTGTTGGTGTTGGAGAGGTTAGGTGGGGGGCGAGGGAGGAGGACATTTTATGAGAAATCCGAGCGTGCGAAGAGGAGGCGGAGGGAGGGCAAAGTTAATCTCCGGATTGCGAAATAAGGGTGGAAATCTCGCTCGGCGATCGCCATTGGTTCAGCTAGATTCTCACGCGCGTGGACCGGCGGTCGTCCTCTGCAGGACAGGAAAAGGGCGAAAAACGGTGGGATGGGAGAGAAAAGTGGGGGGTGGGGGTTGAAGAGCTTGACCATCGCGGAAGTGGTGAACACGGAGCTGACCGCGTAAAGTGCAATATCCCGTGCAGAGGGTCACCTTTGCTATCCATTTCCCCCAATTTGGCTTCATTCCTACGGCTTCGAAGCATCAGCACCTTCCGTGCCGACCGCAAAATAATGTGCACAATTCTATTGCACTGAGGGAGCAACCAATCTCGGAAGTGGGTTCACCAGATTCGATGCGATGCAAGCTTGGGTCTATTTCAGAAAGAACTGGAAACTCTTGATCCTCTGCAGTCAGTAAATTTCAATCCCAGTTTTGATAAAAAAATAATATTTAAAATCTAAGGAGATGAGCTCTACGGCCTCTAAATAGAGCACACGATCATTGAATCATACAACTTCTTTTTCACTTATTCATTCAACTTACACCAGCACGGCACCTCTAAGGCAACAATCCGGAGATGCAAACTAATATTTATTTATTACTATGACGTCATCACTTCCTTGTTAATGTTAAAAATCTGCAATGCCGAGCCCTAAATAAAAAACTCCAACAACTGAACTTCAACACCCAGGCTGAATTTTTCTGGCGCAATTTCAAATGTTCCATTCAACTGTCTCGTTTTGTCACGTGGTCTTCGATTTCAAAGTGAGCAAGCCATGGAATTTTTAAGCAGTTTCCAACTTTATAATTAAAACTATTTTTATCGCAACATTTTCCGAACATTTGCTAAAAATGGAAATGACTGCCTTGATATAAGAAGTCTGCTGGAGAAACAGAATTTTCGTTGGAAATTCGGAAAACAATACTTATGGAATATTTTCCACTTAAAACTATATTTTTTGACTTTTAAAATATTGTAAATTATAGGTATAGATTGACTTGATATGACAAATTTCAATCAAATGCTTTAAATATTTTTTATTTTGAACAACATCACCTAGGCAGGATTTAAAATAAAAGAGGTGATTCTTTGGAGAGTAACTACCAGGGAATTTTACCCATATTGCTATAGAGAACTCCCATGGCATTTATTCCAAAAACTCATCGAGATTCCTTTACATTTCTTACAATCTTTAGGGCTGCGTAGTTCAAATGTTCCGTCATCCTTCCATTACATCTTTCTCTACCTGTTACCCGCCTCTCTCTTCTACAGCCTCCACCATATTTTTATAATTTATCATAGCATTTTACCATCTAATGCTTCCTTTGAATCTCTCTATCCAAAAATTTGTTTTTGGTCACTACATTTGAGGCGAAATTCGAACCCGAGACCCTTTGTCCACCAGGCCAGCTTTAAAAAAATACTCCATGACATGGAAAAAACACTGATGTTACCGTGTGGAAATACAATGGCAGCTTTTAGAGGCAATTGATGGGAGAGAGCTCGTAGGAAGTCGACTAATGAGTATGACATGGGGAAGAATGACCATTGTGTTAAATATCTCCCGATCACTAGGCCAGAAACAGATAGTGAAAGTAAAATTTCGGTATTTGCACCGCTGATATCTGTACACAGGGGCGTTAAAATGCAAAAATACTCATAAACACATCGACAAGACCACAATTTGCCCCTAATTTGGAGACTTATCGGTTTGGATATCATTTTTTAAAAAAGGAAATCAGTGTAAATACCTTTTCCTATTTAAGTGATAACTGAATAAAAATGGCAATAAGACTTAATTCCTTTGGCAATAATACCCGTACTAGCCTCGGCTTTCTATTGTACTACAATGTGTTGATCTCGAGAAAAAATACTAAATGAGCAATTACTACGTTATTTATGCTCATTAATAGTTTTAGTTAGCCAATACTACAAACATACAAATCAATGTACGAATTGTGTAAATTTGTAGTGTGATTACTCACTCGATGCTCGTAAGGTTTATTAAAGCTCACTTTGCTGCAAGAGCTCCTTTAAAAAAAAAATCAAATATGTCTCGAAGAACGATGCACGATTAAATGCCCGCCGCTCACCTCATCTAACAGGAAACAGGTTATCACGTTTGACAGCAAATAAGTTGCCCAGCTGATCGCGCGACACGACAGGCTCATGCAACAAATATACAAAGCAATGCTTGTAACAGCGGAATCATCATCAAGTCACTTGTCTTTTTAATAAGGTATACGCCAAAAGCTTACATTCTTCGTCACATTCATGTCAAGTCAATGGCATAGTAGAACTAAACATATACGACGCAATGTTAGTTACCCTGAAATTGTGGAAGTCACTTCATCTTTTTAAAATTACACTAATTTCATAGGAAAGAATAAAATTGTTTTCCATATTTTGATATCAATTTTTTCATTTATGTCCATGATAAGAAAATATCAAATTTGCACTGATGTGCGCAATGACACGTGGTGAATTTTTGCTAATTTCAACCTGAAAATCCGGCATTTTGATCGACACTTAAAAAGTATCCTGCAAGTGACATTGGGGGTGCGTGGCAGGGGGTTACTCCACAGCAGTCACGCATCATTGACGAGTCAACAATCCTAATGTTGGAAACTGCTTGATCGGTATACATGTTGACTAAATCCTCCGAGTAAACTCAGCGGCTTCGAAAGCAATACAACTTCCTGCCTCAAACTAAAATTACGAAAGAAAGACATGGTATTCATCTTGTACATATATTCCTATCACGTCACGTATATGGCAAGAGACATGAAAATATGATTCTGATGCTTATTTTAAATTCAGAGGTTAGAAAAAAACATGCAAACAAATCCTAAACTCCACAGTAACTATTTTTACTATCCCCCTAATTTCGATTTTATCAATAATTGTAAACGAAAACCATTTCTGTTTCTGGTACATAATTTCGCGCTGTGATATTCTTTTGGAACTCATATGTAATATATCAAATCTGCAGGTGGTGGTTCAAGCTTGAAAATGCATTGCTATTTCATCACATACAGAGTTTAAATATTCTATTTGATCAATAATAATATCCCTTTGAATTACCTCGATTTTCAAAGGTTATCGGTCGCCTTTCTGAAGCCGCGTTTACACTATGTAGCAAAACCTGCTATATAACATTGTTATATAACTTTTTCTGTATAATATTGTTATGTAACTTTTGCTACACATAGCGAAGATAGGTATAGCACGGATTTCTTTCGATCTTTACCGACTCCCAAGGATAGCACAATTTTGGCTTTATATATAAGAATCTGCTACATATAGCAATGGTACTTAGCACTTTTCAGAATTGACTTTTTCCACTTTTAGCAAATGTTATATAAACTTGCTATATGTTATACAAATTTTCTGTATAGCAGGTTTTGCTACATATTGTTAACGCGGCTTGACAAATGTAACAATAATGTAAAAGATTCTAAAAGATTCGTCTTTATAGAGTGATTTTTCACGGGTGACTTGTAGTCAACGTCGAAATATGCGTTTTCTTTTCCGCAATTGCGGTTTTTTAACGATCGCCAAATCCAATGATAAATAAAAAAAGGGAGGTGGAGGTCACGGGCACTGAAAGCAAGAGGTGCCTGCCTCGTGATCA
The DNA here is from genome assembly GCA_933228895.1 of Platycnemis pennipes. Lineage (NCBI taxonomy): Eukaryota > Metazoa > Arthropoda > Insecta > Odonata > Platycnemididae > Platycnemis > Platycnemis pennipes. The sequence goes on along the minus strand of OW121854.1, from coordinate 115,367,723 downwards.
CGCCGTGCCCTCTCGCATCCGGGTCTGTTCGGCGTCGACGACGGAAATTCGGTCGGACCAACACCCGTCGTCCTTCGCCCAATCTCATTCCTACTGTATCCCTTCCCTGGGTGGGGAACCACCACACTGCTATCACATGCCTTTTACGTTCCAGAACTACAGCGTGTGAAGTGAAGGAAGTCAGGAGTTTAATTGGGATGGCAATCTCACTTTTATGTAGGCACAATTTTGTGCTAAAATGACGGCAGTGATGAATGCCAAGTGAGCGGTCAAAAAGCAGAGCAGAAACTTGACTATACCGAACGGGGATTTAAACTACCATCTTAAGAATACAGGGCGTTCCCACGACATGAAGAAGGGAGGAACAGCTAGGTTAATATTAGGGGGAGGGTACGGGCTTTGGCAACGTATAACACGATCTGTACTTCGTAAAAAATAAAACTCAAGATTTTGGAAACCTTGTTTTTATCCCACGCTCCATTATTCCTTCTGTTTTTATTGATTGTTGCTAGATTTTATTTTTTAGCTTCTGGGGGACAGGGCAGCTTTCCTATCCTCCATGGTTACGCTCATGACAAATAATTTACTGACAGTGGAAACGCTTTTAAACGCATTCAATTGACAGAGCAGGATAACGATGAAGATCATATGGATGTATGGAGCAAGTTATGAGGTAGGAGGAGATGTAGAAAATCTTATGAAGACTAGTAAGAAGGCGGCGATAACCGAATCGATACATACATCTTGAGAAACGATGGACGTATAAAATTATAATGGGCACGGACAATTTAAATAGAGAAAATCAATTAATTAAGACCTCAGTAGAGATATGTGGAACAAGTAGTGGAGCTAAAAGAATCGTAAATTTGAATGTGTAAGCCGATGGAAACATCGAATGCAGAGGTGCGTTACTGATGCCTGGAGATGATAATTGTATTGCTATAAATGGTGTTTAGCGAGAGTTGGCTTATGTATACAGCTGCGTTTCATTTATCAAAACAAGAGAGTAACTAACGTAAACCTTTGTTCGGAACACGTAGTCATAGTAGACCGGATATTAATTGGTTGAATAGTAAGAGGGAGGAACGCTATCGGTTTTGGTATGCAATGAAAATGAATTAGAAATATGTCAAGTCACATGAAGTTATGCACATTGGCTTTGCTAGTTAAAGTTTGCCTACGACTCCCAGTAGTCCACCTAAACCTACTTTCAACACCATTGCATCCTTTCGGAAATAATAATGAGAGTGTATCACTCTCATTGGACATTTCCACTTTCATAGCATATAAAAATGTTCTAAATATCAATGCAGAAAGAGGATATTAGATTTGAAGAAGAATATATTTGAAGCATTTGAGGTGTGAATCAGGAGAAGTATGAATGAAAGATGACGATAAGAAAGGGAGACTAATGGAGAAGCAAAGAGTGCAGTTGGGGAGAGGAGGAAATTTTTGGATAAAAATCAGGTTAGGTGATTAGAAGAGGATCAAAGGTGACAGAATGATGGAGGTTATTATAAAATGTTGAGAATGAGAGGAAGCAGACGGAAAATTGGTAGACACACGAAGTCATCTCTGATATACTAGCTTTTCTCAGCTCACTGCGATAACTGCGAGGTTAATCTCTAGAATTTTTATGGCTCTCATACTGTTGCGCGTGTCACTCGGATGATACTACGGGGTCAACAAGACGACCGCCTGAAAGAACACTGCATCTCTTGAACTTACAGACGTTTTCATTCTAAACGTGAGCCGTCGCCCAAATGTGAGGTTTATTCCTCATTCATCCCTTTCTCCGACTCTGTTCGAGTGCCGTGATTCGCAACGCAATGACTTAATCGTTATCAGTCCCGCGTCTCTCTCGTTAAAGACCAACGTACTTTCCGAGGAACAATTCCGCTTCAGCGCTCTGACAAGTTAAGTGCCAAGATGAACATATTCCCACGAATCCTCCAGCAGTGCGCGTACATGGATTCTATTTTATGCCAACTCTCATCAAATACTACATACGAATCGAAGGTAATTACACTGAATGAGAAGATGAGACGCAAGCAAGCATGAAAATACGGAGGCAGCCGTTATCAAAACTATCGCAACAGAAAGCCAACCACAGGTGTTCTAGCCGAAGGATCTTTGAGTACTTATCTGACAAATATTTAGCAAGATTCCGTGTGTATTTCACACATTATAGTTTAGAATGTAATTCTCAGACTCAACTCAGACAGGAGAATACAACTACCAAAAGGGGATACCGTTGATGGAATTCATAAAAGTAACGTTCGTCGCTTGTCACCAAAAGCCTATTTTTGTCGAAGAATATGTTAGGTACAGTCGATAGCCTATCACCAATAAGAATGGAATAGGAACCTCCATAGCATAGAAATATAATCGGAACGTCCTTCTGTAACCATGATCTATATCGAAAAAAACTTTTTCGTAATTAAATAGGTTAACAACTATTTCTTTCCCCGCACAAATTTCTCACGACCGTTATGTTGAATAAATTAGCATCATCAGATTACTATACGAGTGGAAACTTAAGTTGAAGTTAATGTATGTGAAAGAACTATGTGTTTCAAACTCATTCAGAGTAAATCGCCTCCTCAAAGTGACGACGAATACTCGCCATTTTTCACAACGATTTCCCTCTCACAGGCGTCTCTCAAACACCCGCATCTCTCACGGCCCGGCACAAACTCGACCCCGTTTTCGCATCCTTTCAGGATGCAACCTTTCCGCACCCTTTCCTCACTGGCTGATCATCTGGCTCGCGAAACTAAATTATTAAATCGGCAGTGACATCAACCCCAACCGAGAGTGCATTGGCCTTGACCGAACGATATTTGGATAGGCCTCAAACGGTCCATCCCATCAGCTGGCTCTTATGTTTCTTTTACTCATGAGTGGAGTCTGGATGAAGGATAATTGATTTGTTTCGGGAGTCGAGACAGGCGGTGTTGCAGAAAGGATAGGCCTGCCAATCAATCTGAATTTTAAGAAGCAATTTTGGAACATAATCTACATGACCTCCAAACTTCTCCATGCTCTTAAAGGGGAAAAGACAAGCGTTGAACCTCGAAGAAATCTCGTTCATAGGATGGTTTCCATGGCGTTGTTCAGGTGATCTCTGCATTTCACACTGCTCTTCTCTGCGCAAGTAGTTTTCATGACGTTTTCTCCCGAAGGGCAGCAGTTCAAAGTGAATTAGCAAAGAAATTATTTCTAACTGCCAAAAATCTCAATCTACAAACTTAACCTGCACATTAGAGTATGCGGAATGTGACATATAACGAATTTTTATTTTATAGCGCATTTATATTGTAAATACATTATGCAATAAAAGCAAGTCACCACAAAAGTATGTGGCAGGCGGAGAGACCAAACCAGGCATGCATGATCGATGAGCTGGCAATTATACAGTTAATGAGACATGGATATGTTAGACATACATGGACTAGGGAAACAATTACATTCATTGAAAGTCCTTCTAAGTATCTCATTGGCAAAACTCGTTTAAACTCTTCTTCGTCCTAATTATCTAAAACCTAACGTAAACAATGACAGCATTTGAAGTCATTCATTGATATTCTTAAATTGATTTTTTTTCGTCTTTTCAGTATTAAACTTAGGACGGCACGATCCGACGGAACTTAGGACGATGATACCGGCTATGACTTGGAGGAAGCGATTTGTTCGTCCTCCGACAAGACAAAAATTATGAATAATAGTTCAAATTCTGTAAGTAGGCCATTAATATTTAATATAAGCGTATTTAGTTCCTTCTCGGGTTATATTTTTTAATTGCGATGAAATTAGTTTTATCAATATCAGCAGTCGTAGATAAAACGGCCATCTATAGGCAAAGTGGTCAGCGGACTGCGTGACTCTTACAAGCAGTATCCATATCATTATAAATTATTATAAGGTAATGTCACGAGCGTAGTCTTAATAAAAATCTGGGTAACATAACTGGAAAAAATACTTGGCAATTACGTTCCTCCTTGTGAGACCCTCTGGACTCGATTGCGCGGAGAGAGAATTGAACGGATGGAAATATTTGCGGGTCTCTCTGAACTCGTGGAATAACTCAGAGGAGACGTTATCAGACATTCCACAGAGGACCATTAAATGAACTAAGCTCAAGAAATAAGCATGTATGACCGAAGGAGGACTATTTTCAGGAGAGTAAATACTGTTTTCTGATTGAATAAAGGATTTATTTAGCTTTTGTTCTGCCGACTTCGGAGAAAATTCTGACTGTTAGGAACCCGGGGGGAAAAATTTAAACTAGCACTAAAATACATAGAAAATCTGTTATAATAGTGAAAAATAACAGCATTCTAACATAAAACATCTCTTAATTATTAGTAAGTTTAGGTGAGCCGGTATAACGTCACGGGTTATTCAAACAAAAGACGCAAAGAGAGCAATTAATTAACTTATCGTATTTCCTCACCCCCGTCATGAGTTTCCACACTGCCTGCTCTTCTTAATCCTACACCCCGATTACTCAACTTGCCTTCCTCTACCACAACCTCAGCATACGGTTAGCCCTTACCCTCCACTTATTTCTTAAGTCTTCTTTGCATCTGCCCCATCAATTTCTTCTCTTACACTTTCAACACAACGACTTTGTCTTTCTCACCGCAAGGCTTGTTTTACTCCATCCCTTTTAAAAACCTGTCTCAAAAGCGTTCAATCTTCACTCACTTTCTTTACTTTGATAACAAAATCAGCTTCGGAATCAAGCAACTCAACGCTTTTTTATTAGAATCCAAAACAACTCTTTACTTGGGGTACCTGGCGCCCAAATACGCAAATTTTGTGATGCGCACGCTCGTACTATAGTTATATTTTATAGCACTTAGGAGAGCGAAAACGTGATCGTGATTCTTCGGATTTCGTCAGGTGCTCCAAAAACTATCTAATATCAATTATTGTAGTGCATCGTCCGGACTGCTACTGTGCACAGTATGCCTGTATTATCAATAAAGATTACGACGACGCGAAAGAATGATCCATGATCCCACTTTTCCAACCAATTCCCATTTTCACGAACACGGGCACTTAGGTTTACGATATATTTCCCACCTTAGTTCGGTGATAGATTTTATTTACAAAGGAGGACGAAGAGTATGCAGAGTTTACTCAGAGGAACAATTTTTCCAAACATTAGAGAATAACAATTTGCTATCGTTCTGTTCAAGTATCACATTCCACCACTCAAAAAACAATTTTACTAAATACTGAGTAAAAATCAACGATAGAAAACTCTAAAAATTAATAACGGTGCCATTAAAGTACTCGCTATACCAAAAAATGAAGTTCGGTGTTGACCAGCATCGTTTAAGGTATTCAGTAACCCTGGAAGTCAGCTGAAATGGAGCTCTATTATCTTTTAGTCGAAGTATGAAACGTTTTAAACGATGCACCGATGAAATAACTCTATGACTGACAGGATACTTTTAACGATATCCAAGAACCTTGCAAGCGCCTTGTCAACTAGATTTTTGCGAGGAGTGAAAACGATGAAGAAATACTAATGACTGCGGAGATCGCTACGTATTTTGGTCGTATCGTTTTTCATGAGTCGCGCTCGAGTTTAGAGCGAATATCGTAGATCGAACTCGACGGCATCGCAAGAAAATCGAACCGAGTGACATGACCTTTGAGCCAAATTCTGAAACCTATTTTCTGAACGTCGTTTACAGTTTATTTTTTGGTTGGGTGGGGCGAACCGCGGGCATTCAAAACCGCTCTGCAGGCTCTTGATGGAGCGATACTGAGGTGCGGGAAGCGGAAGTCGGTCTCCCTCCGTGCTGCGAAGAACGCGTGGGCCGACTCCACGGTCCACTTGGGCAACGCGCGCCTTTCCGCTGCGACTCTCAAGCGATTCGACGCCGAGGGAATCGAGATCACGCCCTGCGGGGAACTGCGCGTTTGTCGGCGAAACCGGTGTCGCTCCGAAGGAAAGAAAACCTCCTCGCCAGGAATTTTCTCTGTTCTACCGACAGCATTACCGCAGCATCCGTGACATTTCAAGTTTGCTTCACACTTGAAGGCGCCTTCGAGCGAGAGGAAAGGATGAGTTTGGGAAGGAGAATGGACTCATCAACTGTTTCTAATGTTGCTGTTAATGGCATTAACTTCCTCCTAATGAGAAGCGCCGTGCAGCTTTACGTCCCTTCCGACAGACGGAGTACTGAACTTGAATACTCTCCAATTGACTAGAAAGTAGATAGGAATTCCGATGAATAACTTTTACCACTAACCCTATTTCCTAAGGGAGGTAAGAAAGTACACTTTCTACCCATCAAATCCAATTCACGTCAAGATTACTGAAGTTTGTGAGTTGATATTTTCATGGCTAAAAAAAAGACGTTGATGGTGCATGCACACTTATTTGTTGTGACGCGAAGCCTCAGTTCTACTCGCTAAATCAGCAATCGGCCAAAAAAACATTTTTTTAATCTACTCCTACTTCAACCATTATTTGATCACCATGACGGAAATCAAATCCCATAATAGACGGCACCAATTACTTCGGCATCTGGGCCCTCCAGAGCATCTCCAGCCTCCGCCACTCTGCCGCACCGATTGAATTTGGTGATCTGTGATGTATTAACTTTGCAGTCCGCCCCTTTGGCGACAAGGCTCAGGGTTCTTCGATTTATGGCGCCACTTAGAATTGCAGCAACAGATGGGCGACCGAAAAAATAATGGTCTCTCTGCCTTCCTCTCTTAGAATCCGGATGAGGAACAAGTAGCGATTGAGCACAAAATCCGGACGCAGCCAGGGGCGAGGATCCTCCCGCGTTTTTCACTCTCGTTATCAATAACGCAATCCCCTCTACCTATGCTTACAATGCTCGAGACTCACTCTACAGCTTGAAATTAGTGATTTGAAATAGGGGACAAAACTTGGAATGCGTCGATCACATATTCCCTCTCTCCTAAGTGAAACTGAATCCGGATGGCAGCAGAAATATATCGAGAAGCCCCGCGTATTACACTCTTCGATCAGAACAGCAAGATGAGAAAGATATACTTCCGTACGGATATAGTTCAATTTTTCCTTCCCACGGATAATAAGAGGTGATAACTTGCAATACAGTAAAATGGGGCGCCATTTTATCAGTTTTTTTCAGTATTTATTCTGAATAGATAATTATGATGTAGGTAGAGAAGTAGGTAGGTAGTGAATCTGAGAAAGCCACTCTGCTCTTTGCTCACTCACGCTATTTGCACTCTTCTACACGCAATAAGAATAATTAATTAATGCACTGTAACTCATTTTGAGTCCATCGAGGAAGATCATACGCATTTTCTACCTAGGCAATGAAAATTTATTGGCTATTCCCGTGCATGCATAACTAACAAGTTTCATTTGTTAGGTAGTACTATATCTCCTGCTGTGCGTACGTGTTTCATCTGTGGAGATGATTCAGCATCTGCCATGCACTCTTGAGGTAGCTTGCCGGATAGGTACTTATGGAGATGTAAAACATGTTGATAATCTGATTACGCGCGCGACAGAGCCCAGGGTCTGTAAGTATCCGGATAACTCAAAGGCGACGAGTTCCACTTTAGTCTCAGAATAGGGTGTCATCCTTGTCTCAGGTTTAGAAAGGCATTACATGATACATTATTGCCTCAGTTGTTGGAGTCCCAAAAACGCTAATTCAAATCCATTTAGACCCATTGTCGGCATGGTGATCCCACAAATATGTCCGTCGGAACAATGGGGGCTACTAAAAGGGAACAATACTCGGAACCGAAATCGCAATTTTGTACACGAAATCGTTAGATGGAAACGAAAAAAGAATTTTAGTGAAAAAATTAATCTTCTAACCACAGCATTTCACTCATGAATCAAAAATTAAAATAAGCAAAAGGTGACGCCCACCGGAAATGCTGCTGTGATAACATTGACGTCATTTTCCTCCCGTCCTTGACTGCTTTTCGAGGAAGGGAAGGGAGTGGAGGGGGGTTCTAGGAAGGTCTGCTCGCCCAGATGCTGTCGCAATCGCTCCTATTGGCCGAGTCAGCTGTGTGTCCCCCTTTGCGATAAGGCAAAGTAGCTTCGCGGGCTCAGTTGTGATTCGACGAAGTCTATATAAGTCAGAGGTTGCACCACGCCCACTTTTCCGAAAGGGTTAAAAACATCAGTTTTTCGCCGCTTACAACTCGGGAAATAATTGTCGGATCAAAAAACGGAAAAATACGGGTCTTTTTATTTTACAAACTCTATCAGATTCGGCTATTAAAAAAATATGGTAAACGACCCCATTCTCGTGTGTGTGCCCCGAAAAAGCGTACAAAGATTTTCAATAATAGAGCATCATCGAGGACTAAGATAATCCAAGCATTGGTGATAACATCGCTGGTGTTATTTATGGTTCATTGAACACACCCACTGCGTAGGCCGAAAATTTTCAGGTTTCGGCTGACGAAGTAATTTAAGCCTCAAATGGTGGTTCTTGGCCTAAGGGCTTCATCGCTGTGGTGATATGGGCATCACGGCCTCAATTGAGCACGTACATTGAAAAATAAGAAAAAGTCATGTCCTTGAAAGACCCACTTCACCGCAGTGGAGGGGAATCGATTCAACCCCCAAGCTCGCTCGCCCGAAATTCGTCATCTGCAGCGCTCCATCCTTTGCACGCTAAATACCGTTTCCGACTCTTACATAAACACTCTCCATCCTTGCAACCCTTTAATTTGCTGGCTGTTCTCTGGCCCCTTCTCTGGCCCCTCTTCCTCGCAATATCTCCCTTTCCATTTCCCCTCGACCAATAAATTAAGCATGTTAACACAACCCTATACTCGAGTTCTGCGACCGAGATTCTAATTTTGATTGTGATACTTTTGCACGTAGTTCTTCTATATGTTTTCCCTCATTCATTTCTATGTAACTTCCCACGTTTTATACCTTTACTGCCCTTAAACTCTGCTTTACATTTTATCCATAAAAAAACCTGTGTGGTCAAAAGTAAAGTATCTATTCTTGAATTCTTAAATACGACACGATGGCAGACTTTGGCGAAGGCTTTGTTTGTGGAAATAAGGAGGCACAGTAGGTGGAAAAACAGGCAATTAAGGCCAATCAGAAGCTCACGAAGACTGTCACTGAAGGAAGAATCCTCAGTCGCATGGGGACAGGGATAAAAAAGGGCATTTTACGTGAAGTAAAGAGACGTAGGAATGTGCTTGCCCGACGAAATAAAGGGTGGTGAGAAGAAATAAAGTAGGGCGAGACACTCAAAAATATGGTGCTCGAAATGAAAATTTAATTCTAGCCTAAACTAAGCTGAGAAAATACAAATGAAAACACTATTAAATCCGTGACAATGATGATTGAGTGCTTGCTTTTAGGACCACAAACGTCCAGCGCCTTCTTCCAACTCACCGTGCCGCTTATGCTCGTGAATGAAGTTATTTTATTTTTACTTGGCCGCCCGACAGGGGCTGTTTGTTTGCTTTGTTCTTCAAATGTTCCACTGCCAGATGTGGACTGCCAGGGCTGGACCCGAAAAAAATCTCATCGATAGGCCAACGAAGGATTTTCCAACCAAAACTGGATATCTTCATCCGCTTTCTCCCTCCATCAAAAAGAATCGCTGACAAAGGCGGCGAAGGCCTGTTTAAACCCGCTAGGCACTCCACTTCGAGATATATGTCGCTGTTGCGCAAACCCTTTCCGCGTCAGCCATCTGAAGGATTCACCGGGATGCGGGCTTCCTCTCCCTTAGGACGATCGACAAGAGGTGCGCCCTCGACGGAGACACCTAGGGGGTTGTGTTATAAACTGTCGGAATTATATCGAATGGGGTCGTTTACCATATTTTTATCGAGGAATATGATAGAGTTTGTAAAAAAAAGACCCGTATTTTTCCGTTTTTTGATCCGTCAATTATTTCTCGAGTTACAGGCTGCGAAAAACTGATGTTTTTAACCCTTTCGGAAAAGTGGGTGTGGTGCAACCTCTGACGTATAAAACTTCGTCCAATCACGACTGAGCCCGCGAAGCTGCTTTGCCCTATCGAAATGGGGGAACACAGCTGACTCTGCCAATAGGAGATATACGACGGCATCTGTGCGAGCAGACCTTCCGAGAACCCCCCTCCACTCACTCCCCTTCCCATAAGAGCAGTCAAAGACGGGAGGAAAATGACGTCAATGTTATCACAGCAGCTTTTTCGGTGGGCGTCACCTTTTGCTTATTTTAATTTTTGATTTATGAGTGAATTGTTGTAGTTAGAAGATCAATTTTTTCACTAAATTTCTTTTTTCGTTATCATCTAACAATTTCGTGTACAAAATTGCGATTTCGGTTCCGAGTAAACGCCTCCATTGGTAACCAAGGAGTCACGTGTTATAAACACGAATGTTTCGCAAATTTGGTGCGTTCAAACCGCTGACTACTATCTCATTCATTGTTTACACTTGTGTTTTATCTCATATGGGGGCTCTATTCTCGAAACACATGAGGAAAACTCAAGTGAAATCGATTAATGATATTGTTACGAGCGATTCAAAGGCATACTAAATTTGCAAACCATTCGCGTTTGCACCACATGACTCCTTGGTTACCAATTCGAGATAATCCCGACGGTTTCAAGCACAACCTCCCTGAGAAGGAATTGCCAGCCTGTGCATTCGGAAGTCTATCGGGATGGCCTGCGACAGAGGTTTCTTCAAGACATCACCTCGTCTTTGTTTTCTTTAATTCTATCCTAAGACCGTATCAAAAACAACCTAACCCAGCTACGAGAATCAATTGCCCTAAACCTAGTTATCTAATTCTTAATGAGGTATCCTCTCTTAACTCAAATATCCCCTTTAATCATAGACCCAATAAAGTAACCATCAAGAACTTCTAGTCTCCCTGAAATCCTACACGAAAATCATACCTACTGCGACCACAATGCAAATAGTATGGCAAAAGAGGGCCAATACCGAAATCCAATTGGTAAAGGTGGAAAGGAACTTGCTGGAGAAAATTAGTAGGAATTAAGAGTGTGAGAATTAGAGAAGTTAGTTATTGAGGGGAAGCAACTGACAACAAAGGCAATTTGCGCCAGTGAGTGAATGAGAGCAGGAGTTAAGGGTGGATGGTGTTTTGAAGGCCATGATACACAAGAGAAAATTATGAAATTATCTCTAACGCTACGAGTGGCTGTTAATTACCTTAATAATTGCCAGAGAAAAATATTTTCTGGTCTAGGAATCGAGCAACGGGCATAAGAAACAGTCTGAGGCCTCAAAATTAGGAATTATTTCATTCTTTCACATTGGAAATGCATAGTAATTAAACACGGTGATTTCCCATAGTATTTTTATCTTTGCTGGACAGGACCGTCTGTTCACAGCAACATCGGGTAACCCATCAATTTCAATATCTCTACAGGGCATCTCATAAATTTGGTAACTATGAACAACACCCTGACAATAAGTACATGTCTTGGTGTTTTAGAACGAGTCAAATCCCTATCGTGCTCAAACTTACTAAACACTTTGCTGTAGCCTGATCGGTTATATTCAAGCAAATATTTAATTTTTAGCGCTCACAGGAAATTTCTAAATTGAAAAATGCTTCAACATTAAACTGCATCCCATTAAAAAAAATCTATTTTGCTGCATTTAAATGACAAGTTAATTCTCTTACCGCAAAAAAATTGACGAAGAACAATAACATATGAAGTGTTAGCTTCTCCGTGCCTAACGTACATTTGATTTCTCCATACCAGCCGGCAATAAAAGCCCCATGAGCTGTTTCAGGCTACAAGAGCTCGAGGTAGGGCTTGGAGGAAAGTAGGCTGAGATTCGGGGGCCAACGACCTGGAGAGATCTCTTCCGCTGCTCCTGGGCTAGATTCGATCGAAACCCAGCTGGATCACACGTGATAGCTATTCAGCACAAATGAAATGTGAACTTTCACATTCGCACGAAATGGACGAAGCATTCTGCCCACGAGATGACGCGTTGATTAATTCACCCTCGGGAACAGAGATTTTAAAGCTCGTCCATCTAGGTTTCAGTCAATATCAACTGCAATTAAAGTAATGGAGACACTTTTCCTCACCAAACGAAGTCCATCACCGGAAGAGAAGTTGGGAAGTGATCACAGACAATAGATATATGCGCTTGTAAATACGGATGGGGGAAAAGTAAGGAATGAAATGTAAGACGGAGGGAGGGTTACTTAGCTCTAGGACGAGGAATAAATGACAATCATGGAGGAGATTAGGAGAGAGTAGAAGAGAGAGTAAATATAGATGTAACCATTAGGGGGAATGCGATTCAGGTATTGGTTTTCACAGTCAGAATGTATAGAAGGAAGACAGCGGGCATTTTAATGCGGATAAAGAGCAGTGGGAACTAGCGTAACATGACTAGAAAAGTTGTAACATGGAGTGCAAAGGCATAACTCAGTGCCAGGGTATTCACCAATACCTTGGCCGTTACAAATCAAATACTAACAATATTCCAACAGCTGTTATATGATTGAAAACATATTTTCCCTTCAATATTTATATGTGAGCCTATTAAACACACAAATTACGGAGCATGGCTTGAATTGTTAGCTTGAGTGTACACTATTGCGTAATGTACCCATCGTTCGAAAAGGAATGTGAACTGGAAAATTCGCGAGGGATTGCGGTAACAGGTATTCTTAAGGGGATTCTTACTTCATAGTCTCGAGGGCTGGAGTATATACAATAAATGACGAGCAGACATGATAAAAAAATTATGCAAGGTTGAGGGCAAAATTAGGGAAACAAAGCTTATTTCCTTGCCAACATCTCAATACGGCTAATTCTTGACGGTTCCTGACGCCCGCGCATAGTACGCTTCTATTATTCCTCTCCTGATTCTAAAATTAAGGTATTCACTACTTTCTGTTTGCACAAAATATGCAGAATACATTTGTAATGGGGAAATCAAACCAAATGCATTTTAATGCATGAATGAACGTCTGTTACAAATAATTCGAAGATTAGACGTGCGTGAAATGAAGAGAAGATTCAGGAAGAGAGATGTACGATTGTCCACCTCCTTCTGGGAAATATTTATCTCACACACAGAGGCATGTAATCTCCCGCAAGTGTTTATCGCTTTCCGTTTAGCATCATAAAAATTGAATTTCAAGCCTCTTGAGGCATTCAACTCACATCTGGAAATTCAACATATTTATAGAATTATTGGTGAAAGTGATTCACAAAAACTCGAATCAGTTTCCAGTAGTTACAAATATTATAATAAGGATGTTTATGGGTGCTGAATATACAAAATAAAGTTTTCCTAGCATTATATTAATATTTCTCTCGTCTCAATTTAGTTGGGAGACCTCGAATATTATCATTCGAAGGATAATTTTAATCAGATTGGTGTGGTGGCTTAAGTACTGGGCTCCAATCCCAAACACCTGGGTGCGAATCCCGGCAAACATAGAGATGTCCGTTGTTACATTGGTCCCTACTTTAGTGGTATGTGGAGAATATTTAGATTGAAATACTCCTTCCGTCGTTAGAGGAGTTTAATCTTGGAACCATTGGCTCCTTTCCTCAATGCCGACGCCGGGTCGCTCTCAACCCTCCCTCCGTCCACTGAATATCTTAGCAATTGCCCACCTATTATAAATGACACAAATGACCTCAGCTGTCCGTCAACCTGCCCCAATAACTACTACTACTACTCGATAGTTAAATTGTATTTTAGCTGTTTACGGCGTGTTTAAGTTTATGTCATCAAACATATGCAGATTTAAAAAAGAACTGTGTTATTTTTGAAGCATTTGGAGCATTTAATTGCATAGTCTGCCCCAAATTAATGATACGAGATTATCGTCAAATCACCCTATTAGCTCCTTGCTTAAAAAAGAGAAGACAAACACATGGGTATTTTCCCGCGATTTCGCCTTTTCGTCCAAATATCAACAAAATGCATTTGTCTCCTAACCATGGAGAAAAGAATTGGACCATTTGAGGTTTTCCCTTCAATGATCGTTATGGAATTATGAACAAGTCCGTTCAGCTCTTTAAGTAATATCCGCTATATTTGCCCTTATGCCAACCGGGAAAAATCTATGAGGATATGAATCCTTTTCACAATATGTGCATAAGTAATCGATTTTCGAATTTATGGAATACACAGGTGTCTTTGATCACGCTCGTTATCACCGAACTCCAACTTAGAACTTTACCTATAGTCCACTGTCTGCTGTTTCTATCGCAGGTGCGTCAGCACCTGCCTACCAGGGTACCAGGGGTAGATACCAACTTCATGATACTATTACAAACCCTTAGTACAATAGAATGATCACCCCATTATGTATGAGAAATAACCATGTATACCCATGATCACTAAAATTTTATCACAAAGATTGCGATGGATTTCATGCGATCAGCTGAATATTGCACTTCTTATTTTTAACTCCAAAAAACATCTTTATGGTCTTCGTATTAGAGAATAGAAAACCCGCCGAAAGAGCAGCTGTCAACTGAAATTTCATTCGGGAAAAATACCCACCGTTTTCAAGTATAAGGAGACAGATCCTCTCGTTAGAGGTCATAGACCTAGCAGGTGTATACGGTAGATTACTCACCGGAGGGATGAATGAAAAATAGGAGAAAAAAGAATGAAAACTATTACTTTTGGCATGTTTTCGTCTCAGAAAGCTGAGTAGAAAACAACATTTCTTCTCCTAAGCCTCTGAAAAGGGGAAAATCATGCTTCTGGGATAATGTGCAGATGAAACAATCCCGTTTGTCAACCCCTGCCCTAGAGTAAGCCTCGTGTAACGTGGTTGAAGAGTGAGTTTAAAATCATTTGCTCGACGAGAAAAACATGCCAAGAGTAATATTTCTGTCGCAGAGACATAGTCCGCGGAATTCAGGCAGAAGAGCGACACCCACCTTCCTCTGCTTCTCGACCCTCTCCGGCAGCTCCAGCGGCTTCACGTTCAGCGCGTTCTCCAGCGGGTCAGCGGCACCATCCTCGCCCCCAATCTTCAGCGCGGACAGTGCTTCTCCCGCGGCGTTCGCCGGCACCCGGCTTCGGAAGCCCTTGGGCAACCCCACACACCCGTTGCACGCCGACATCGCGACGATACCGGCGACGATCGTTCACTTCCGCAAGAAATTCGACAAGGACGCGAGGAAACTCGGAGTTCGGTATCCACCCGATCGAAGAAAGGAGGTGAACCCAGTCGCTCCGGTTCGAGAAGTCGTTGGGATAGGACGCGGAGGAGAGGTTCTGCGACAGTGAACAGCGCACGCTCTCGTTGCAATGAACGGAGGAGCAGTTTACTTCTTGTGGCCGCGCGCGCGGCTGACGGAGACGGCTGTTGTGACGGAAGAGGGCGTCGCCAGACCCGAATCAATCCGGCAGGACGGTTCTTCTTTTAAAGTTTTTTTCCTCCTTCCCTTTCACTGGAGGAAGGGAGAGAGGAGTGGGAGGGAAATGAGGAGAAGCGGTGGAGAGAGTGAGTGTGTTCGCGGGAGGGGGGATAAGTTGTGTGGCCTCGCGTGCGGACTTGTAGCAGGAATTGCCGCCCGGCGCGCGTACTTATATACGCTGCGCCCTCTGGGATGCACCCTTGGTGATCTCCGTGGTGTCCAGACGGTGCCCTCCTCCCTTGGGGCCAAGGTCTTCAAGCCGATCGAGGAGCTGGACCCTCTTTCCAGCGATCACCACGCGATACGCTGCCGCTAGGTCATGGCGGGAACGTAGCAGCGACGGTATCTCCATCCTACTTGACGACGGCTGCCTTGGGAACCTCTAGCGCATGCGCCGCAGGAGGGAAGTGGTGGAGGGAATTTCGCGACAGCTGAAGCAAGGGTCGCGCGCGAACAATCAATTCGTGCATGCGCGGCGGGGATTCGCGGAATGCGCCGGGAATTGCGGGGGTGGACCCGGAGACTTAGGGAGGAGAGTAAGGGAGTTGAGTCATCACTTCGGAGATTCTTACTCGGTGCGATTTCCGTCGCATCATATGGTGCTGAGAGCGCTAGCTTTATGCATATTTCAAAACTCTGGCAGTGTGATTACCCAGGGGAAAGCAGCCTTTGATGGCCCACCTGTTCGGATCTCAGTGATCTCTCACAAAAATATAAGCATAGACAATTTTGTTACATTTCTCACCAGCACTATGAAGGTTGGTATTTTAAATTAATTTCAAAAATGCATTTTAACATTACCTTTTCATTCGTGTTTTAAATGAATTCAAAACATTATACCAACTGATATTCAATTTGAGTTCTTAGCATATGCTCAAACACGTTCGTAGTGTTTTCCACGCCCATTACAAATGAAAATTCCTCTTGCTTGCGCAGCCGATCTAATACCGATCTCCTATTTTCTGTTTATCCAAGCTACGTAACACGAATAAGTACGAGCCTTTTCTCCTGCATTAATGAAATTTACCTTTCACGATGATTGTGAATTATATATACATGCCAACATTACATTCGTAGTGATTTATATTCACTAAGAACAATATATCCCCATTAAAGTACGTAATTTGAAATTCAATCAGTGTATTCCCAATGAATTTCCCGATTCGCTGGGAATTTTCTGTTCAAATACATTTGAAAAGCTCCAAAAAAGTTTCAAAATTGCTGTTTTTCATTGTGTTGGAGGACAATTTCGGAAGATCTGGATCTTCAACTTCCAGACACCTTGTGTGCTTTGGCTTTCTCGATGCCGAAATTCTAACTCTGCGGGGAAGGACTGACCCTTCATCCTGAATTCGTGATTTTTTGACCTCATCTCATACCTCTGTTAACTCCACCTCTCCATCTAAAGCCTGCCTCCTACTACGTTGATGTGTCTACTCGATTCCTTCATAGCATACTACCGATTAAAAGGAAGCATGGATGGGTGCAATAAAGTTTTCCCAAATAATCAATTTCACCGACACACAACACTTCGACTTCTTCTTCCGTCAGTTCCTCCTGTTTACTTCTCCGCTTCTCCCCGTCCAGCATACTTATTCTACTCAGTGATTCTATCTATAGCGGCGTCTATATGGTACAATTGGGTAGTTTCCTATTGTTTCCTTGTCTCGATCGAAAGTTTATAACCTCTGGAGTACGTATTTTAAGCCGTTCGTTTTAAAATGACGTTAAGTATTTTTCCTCATTAATTACAAAGTTAAAAAAATCAACGGAACGAAAACGCGACGGCAAACTAATGAATGCCGTTGAATCATATGAGTGACGTGACACTTGTTTCCTCTACCTGCCACTAGGTGGTGCTGCGGACGCTTCCAAGCAGACGGTTCAGTCCGTAAAGCTTATTATCTAGTATCGGAGGTATATTTATTCTGTTAATTTACCGTGATCAACTTTTATTTGTTTATTTTGAATTATTTATTCAGTCGATTCATTTAAAAACAGTTGGTATTCATTATAATGAGTACACCGTGAAGTCCATCTTCGCGCGAACTTCACGCCATGCTTCGCAGTAGTAGAGGACGCCAAGAGCAGGATGCCCTGGAGCCTATAGAACAACTATTAATACCATGTTTAACGGAAAATTTTTTTCGAACTTTGATAGTTTTTACAGGTTATTATTAATACATATTCACTAGTGCTGAGGAGTTTTGAAATACAATGTTAAGTTCAGGACACGAATATTTTCTACGCCTCGCAGCGTAAACTGTTATACCTGTTACGTCAGCAAGAGAGCAGCGCATTCCACCATTTCTGAGCTTTTTCAAACGGTCTAAAAATTAACATTGAATGCTCCAGTAAACTGGGATTTTTCAATCCAAACTTTTCGCGTGAATACATTATTGGTAGGGCAAGTAATGAATTCTGTTTTCTTTGATGAAGGAAACTACCCCATTGGGTGGTGTCGTCATATTATGAGATAGGTGACGGAAAGCCACTGCAATTAGCTCAGTTTCACGAAAATGCCTGGCAATTAGGAGAGCATAAGAGTAAGATCTGAGGATTTCCCGGCGAATGCTTGAGATGAAAAGTTCTTGGGTTTCCATCCGGTGAAGGTGTCCGGCACCAACGTTTAGAGGGAGTAGTCTGCCATAGTCTTCAGGGTGAATGGAAGGACATAAGAGTACCTTAATTATATACTACTCTTTTAGTATCAATTGCATAAATTCACTCGTCATACACCTATGTTCAAGTCGGGAAGGTCACTGCGATTAAAGACGCTAACTGGATGCAATTTCCGGATGCTAAGCATGATTCCTTTGATTTCAAGACAAACTGACCAAGCTAGGCATAAATACGTCATTTTTAATTCGTCAAAAACCCTGTTGGGGTATCTGGACTACTATGAAAGTTATGAAAACTTCAAAGAACGGGATGTAAAAGTTGGAGAAATATTGTTAGTATTGACTAATTATTTGTCTGGAGGAGATTAATTTTAAAATGCGAGGGTGAGAATATTACTGTGAATACTTTAATTGCAATATTTTTACGTTGAGCATCATGACTCTAGATTGAAAATTTAAAATGTACGAACTTTCAATTAAAGAGAAATATGCAAAGGTGTCTGATTATACATCAAACCAACGTTACGTATGCATGAAGTATGTACTATGGGAGAAAAAAGTTTCCCAACAAATGGAGCGCCGCCTCTATCGCTCTTAGAGAAAATCGGATTCCTTTCTGACGGTACAATATTCTTTGGCCTCGGCCACCACGAGGGAAGTTCAAACACGGGAAGGTGATGGACTCATCGCCCGATTATGTGACGGAATACCGGCAGCAACTTGCTTGCCCCGAGCTGTAAACGTGCTGGCGCCCAGAACGGAGGCATATTATTCCTCAAATGCATTTTACACACACTATTTAACTATATCGTTCTCGCCGAACTTCACTCCGCATTCTCCGTCTTTCGTACCTTTTTCTTTTAGGCCTAGCTCCTTGTTCCGCTCTCAGGCAAGGTCCTGGGATTCACTCGGTGTCCGCGTCTTTGCTCTCTTTCTCCCATATGAAAAGTTTAACAAAAGACGAGCTTGAATATTTTCCGCGTCCATATAAACCATTGAATAGTTACGTTAATATCAGTAGGGAGAGGTCGAGCTGTAATGTAACTGACTGGTAATACGAAGTTTTCAATTCGAGACCTGAAGATGGTGAATGTTTTTCGTTCACCACTTTGTTATTTTACGTAAGCACTAGATACATGTTTTTATCCAAGTCACGTTTAAGGAATGTTATGCTATTTTTTACCCTCGACCCCCTTCTCTTTCGCCATGGAAACCTATGTTTTGCCGATCAAGCGAATTTGGAATTGATCTCATGATAGGTGGATGCTGCAACCACTTTCCGTATTTCGCTGCTTCGGAACCTGTATTTCGCTGCTTTAAGGGAAATTCCACGGGAGATTAGGTAAATGAACCGTTTTTATGTCCAGCTCTTTGCCTGCTCGTCTAACGGCTTCCTGAAAATTTTCCGCCATCCCTGAATTGGATTTGAGCAAGAATATTATTTCACTTGACTTGCCTGGGATTATTGCAATGTCTTTCTATTTTGCTTACCGAATACTGCCAGCTATCGAGGTATCTACGTGTTGGGGTCGTAAAATATTGATTAGGAAGATCATCATTCATTCATTCATCCATAGTGGCCATGAAATGTGCAATATTCAGGCTGCATGATGACTCTTTGAGGCCTACAACGTTATGATAATGGGTTTCCAACTTTCTTTTCGTTTTCCAGCGGTGTGAATTTTTGATAATTTGAAAATACATACATCGCTAGAGAAAATGTTAACTCCACTTGAATTATTATATTCATTGTCTTCTTAATGCAACTAATCAATTCAAAAATTTTCAAGATAATAATTTTTCAATGATTTTCATCGTATGTGTTTAATTAATTACTCATTATGGAATATCTCGCTGGATCATCAACTACAGTAAAAAATTCTCTGGTCACTAATTCGTCACCGAAACAGACTGTCAGATATCCAGAATCGGCGGAGTTTCTAATGGAGGTGAGTCTTTCATCATAATGATGATCAAACAGTCGAAGCAAAGTCTTCTTCGGTGCAATTCTCTCCAAATGTGAAAAAATTCCACTAGATCCCAAAGCTATATTATAGTATTGTGGAATAGTATAAGAAAATGTTGATGTATTTTTTACTCTTTTTATTGAGTAAACCCTACAGGTTTCGACACTCTCGTGTCATTTTCAAGGGTACTCAGATACAATGATCTCATGTCAAGTCATCAAGTCATCGTACACAGCCATGTTTTTATTACACCATGTCACTTTTTCACCAAGTGTCGCCTAATTCCATTCAATTCTTGTGGACTAATCATAAATTTTCCGAGATAAGGGCAAATGTGACCACAAGAATAAACAACTAAGAACATTCTTCCAATACCAAAGCCAGAAATAGTTCTTCAACATTACCCTGAATTTGTGAGCTATAAGGGGTGTGAGTATCGTGGCAGAAATTTAGCGAACGATTTCTTACTGCGGAAAAAAAGCTAAGGAAGTGTGTATTGGCCAAATAAGTAAAATGACCAATGCCAATACAGCTGAATGCCGAATATGTTGCTCTAGAACACTTCTGCTTGGGGTATTTGTTTCCAAAGGGTGTCCGTGAGATTTGGCTCAAAATTGAAAATTGAATTTAATGAGACTGTTTTCAACATTTTTATCACTCGCTCATAGTCGGGGAAGCTATTAAGCAATACATATGAGCTGTATTTTGACCTAGAGCTTATCCTGTGCGCAAACAAGAATAATTTCCTTTGGGTCATTAATTCTTGAGCTGTGCAAACCAATATTTCTCTTTTTAATGAAGGATTCATGGATAATTTCATCCAACCAACATACAAATTACCACCAGAATACACTCCAGTAATAACACCGATTTCACTCCGATTTCTCAGCCGTAGGACATTTACTTTTATAAGTCTGTCAAAATATTACTTTCCTCAATCCAAAATTCTTCATACTTTATACATTGGAAAAGAGATTTTTACCAATAGCAATGATATTATTTAAATCTATACCATACTTTATCAACAGCGTTTGGCCACAGAGTTCAGCTAATATACGCGTGGTTTCCCTCAGGACTCTACAGTGAAAGACAAGTTTTGTAATGTAAAGCAAGTTGTATGTCCTGCCGGCTCAATGAAAACCAAATGTCAAAGTGGAACAAAGGGCTTCGCCAAGCTGAAGTGAAGCCGTCGCCATGATTGGTGTATTGAACATAAGTTTGTATTTACATTTACTTAAGAAAAATCATTGAGCTGCTCTGTTAACTGTCTTAGATTATGTTACATACTTCGATAAATCATTCCATGTTTCGAATCAGTAATTAGCGGCAGCTCTCAACATAATTACTAAATAATATAAACTTCTTCACTTTTTCAAACTTGGGAAAGAAAGCGAAGAGGCGAACACCGGGTGAATCTCAGGACCTTGCCAGAGTGCGAGGAAGAAGTTCGGCGGAAAGGCTCGGCGTTCGGAGGAAAGTTCGGCTAGTACTAGATAGTTAAATAGAGTGTTTAAAATGCATTTGAGGAATAATATGCGTCCATTCTGGATGCCATCGCGTTTACAGCTCGGGGCAGGTAAGCTTTCGGTCTTCCGTCATATACTCGGGCGATGAGTCTATCACCTTACCGTGTTTGAACTTCCCTCATGGTGGCCGAGACCAAAGGATATTGTACCGTCAGAAATGAATGCGATTTTCTCTCAGAGCGATTGTGGCGACGCTCCATTTGTTGGGAAACTTTTTTCTCCCATAGTACTTGCTCTCCACACCGCTCTCAGTAAAGGTAGGTATTGTTCAGTAGAAGAAGGCAAATTCTCGGAGGTTGGTAGAAACTTGATTCCTTTCACCACTATCCTCCACACTGTCCTACTGCTGCGTGATCATTTTACTATCTACGATTTATGTTTGGCTTCAGGAAAAACGTTCCTTCAGCGGATAACCTCTCAAACTATATTCACACTTTAATTTTTTAGGTAAACCTATTCTTCTGGACACTAATTTCACAAAATAAATACCCAAATAATTTTTCGCCGGAAATGTTATGTAGATAAGGGCCTACTTGCTGCCACCTCTATGGGTAGTAAAAGCTAGGGAAATACATGCTGCTATGTGGAGATACGTTTTGAAATCCACAGATGAGTACCACAGAAAATGTTCTCGCTCTAGATATTAATGATACGAGTCATTTTACGCTAGATGAGCGCATGGTAAAATCAAAGCGAATCACTCAAAAGTCCACGAAAGTGAAAGTAAGTTCCTTCCTGTAGTCGCGATTCTCATCTAAAGGCCGCTTTACACGATACAATTTTTTGCACAATTTCTTGTACAAACTCTTGTATAGACTGAACGAAATTGTATGTTTGTCTGAATGGAATTAGAACACGTTCTATTTCCCGTTCAGTCATTCAGACAATCGCACAAGTTTTCGTACAATTTGCCGCTTTACACGGTACAATTTCCTCATGCAAGAGTTTGTACAAGAAATTGTACAAAAAATAATTTTTTGTACACGATACAATTATTGTATCGTGTAAAGCGGCCTTAATAGTGTGAGGAGAGATGAAAGTACTGCAATGCTCATTACTGGTCAAGTGAGTTTAAGTTGTCATATTTTAAGCAGCGTTAACTATATTTAGTCAATTAAATCTTTTAAAAGAGGAGAGTGTTTCCATTATTATAATTATTAAATAACTGACAGAGTATACTTTCAAATAAATTCCCTGAGTTGTTTACTACTCTATACTGATATGTACCGTAAATTTCAGGGAAAACATAGAATTCTTAAGCAAAAGAAATTCGTGTTACCTACTCAGAACACTAAAACAACGGAACTTAACTCGTAAGAAGTTTGCAAATCTTTTAGAGGTTTCGATCTATTTAGAGCGATTTCCAACGTTACCATATCAAAATACAATCATACTATCGATTTGTATGGAATCAATTCAATATAGTCATTGCTCCCTGGGGACGAAAAAGCGAATTATGTTATCAATAAAGACTACTTTTTTTTTACTAGCACCCGCCCTTTATGGGAACATAAACAAGATATTTCCACACACTTCAAGGTTCGATAGTATAATTCCCTATTTCGGATATTGGACACCATGGATGTAGATATCGCCGAAAAGCGTTTTGGCTCTAGGATTTGCTCTTTGAATGGAGAATCTCGTCGACAGATGGTATGATAAAATAATTGCTTTGGTTGACTGCCAAGGTAACGGAAAGCGTGCCATCCTGTTAGTCCAAGTGTGCCTAAAATCAACACGAGAGGAATTCGATACGGCGGCCGCGAGAATGCCCGGGGATCACAATTGTCTAATCGCTGACGGAATCGGGTTGGTGTGGTAGCGCCGCTCTTCCGGAGAGCCTCCAGCCTCAGCTGATTTTCCATGGGCATACCTGTCCCTACTGGAGTGCTGTGTGGAGGGCACTTCAAGAGCAGCACTGCGCCCGTCGAATGGGACGTTAAAACGGGGACCCAATTGGCGCCTATCATTAAGATTTGGCTGATGCTGAAGCCAAGGTACTCTGCATCCTTTCTCCGTTCCTTATAAAAATCCCTATCCCTACGCAATCAGCCACAATCCTAAATCGCAAGAAGGACCTCAACTGTCGGTCACCGAATAACAACAAAAACAGCTCCCGAAATCGCAGATATGAGTGATTCACTTGATACAGTAACTCTCCCTTACCCTGTCTTTAAATCCTCAAGCACCTTGGTCGCCACTCACGAAGTTATCAAAACCAATTCCTAAAGTAGTTTTTATTAAAATAATTGCCACTTTCACATAAACTAGGGCACGCCGCACATTTTATTTAAATAGGAAATAAATTGCGGGAAAATATTTTTAGCAATTAAGGAACCTATGACGAAGGGCTGCGATTGTCATGAAAACCATCATGAGGAGGAAGGAAAAAATTAACATTTACTCATTGACCTTCGAGTAGTTACAGTGGCGTGTGGCAGGGAGTATTAAGTCACCAATTGTGAATATGTAAAAAAGAGATTTTTCCGCGCGCTTATTACGGCGCGGTCAGGCTGTTACGGGGCTAATGAGATAAGAAATGTGACGTGATCGGACGCGTGACGAAAATGGAATGAAGCGAGAGACGTCACGCTGAATTTCCCACGGAGTGCGGACACTGGTCCGCAGATTATGTACACGCTCTTATCTCCGTTGAGGATCAAGCCGAGTGACTGGGGTTCCCAAATATTACACATACTACCTACCTGCGGAGAGATTCCTGTGAATATCATACGGATACACATTAAAAATTGAACAAAACTGTGATTTAAATCGGCACCCACGCTCGGGGTACTGTTTTCTTTCTGATATCCTTTTTTCCGTAGGAGGACGGTGGTGGGAGCCCAGGTGACTCGTGCAGTGCGGAATGGTGAGGTCGCGTTCGACATCCGGGCAGTGAAGGAGGCTCCGGACGACTGGGGAGATAATTTTTATTCTTTACTCAACGTACGTTTATGTTGTTCACGTGCAGGAGCATAGTTGTCTGGAAGTAATCAAGTCGCAGTATCTTTTCGTCGTTTCGGCAACTATCCTCATAAAGGTCAGCGTGAGAATGCCGTCAACAATTACAAATTTCATATTTCATCCAAAATTCAAAGCATATATAATAAATACTACAAACATGCATTATACATATTAGTATTTCATGCAGGCATGCTTAGAGAATAGTAATAAAAAATTAATAAAAATCAAACATCATAATGGGGTCGTTTACCATATTTTTTTATCGCCGAATCTGATAGAGTTTGTAAAATAAAAAGACCCGTATTTTTCCGTTTTTTTATCCGTCAATTATTTCTCGAGTTATAAGCGGCGAAAAACTGATGTTTTTAACCCTTTCGGAAAAGTGGGCGTGGTGCCACCTCTGACGTAGTATATCGACTTCGTCCAATCACAACTGAGCCCGTGAAGCTACTTCGCCTCATCGCAATGGGGTGGGACACAGCTGACTCTGCCAATCGGAGCAGTTGCGACAGCATCTGTGCGAGCAGACCTTCCGAGAACCCCCCTCCACTACCTTCCCTTCCTCGAAAAGCAGTCATGGAAGGGAGGAAATTGACGTCAATGTTATCACAGCAGCTTTTTTGGTGGGCGTCACCTTTTGCTTATTTTAGTTTTTTGACTTCTGAGTGAATGGTTGTGGTTAGAAGATTAATTTTCACTAAAATTCTTTTTTCGTTTCCATCTAACGATTTCGTGTACAAAATTGCGATTTCGGTTCCGAGTAAACGCCCCCATTTAATCTCTGTTTGTTTCATTGACCTCAATTGATCTGTGCTGACCTCTATTGACGCGTGCAATTTCATTTTCATGTTATGGTAAATTTGTTTTGTGAAAGCCTCCAGGTGTTACAAGTCTTTATGTTGTTATCGTCACGAATGGCTTGAGGAAAGAACGAATATTTCAATCTATCTGTGGTGCAGTGTATTTCTCTTATGTTTGCCTAGTGGTCCTGTCTATCAATGTAGCGTGGGGCTCTTATAATTAACTCGGGGTCGTAGGTGAACTCGTCTGCCCTGTATTTCTGTAAAAGGACGGGAGGTAGGGCCGCATATGCAATTCTCTCCAGTCGGACACGCTTTCAATCACTCCTGTAATCTCCGCTTGGTTTCCAAGTGCTGGAGGGGAGTGGGAGGCTCAATTCATTTCCGAGTCCTTATAAGATACGAACTATCTTCCAATCTCGTTCAAGTGCAAGCGAAAAACGTGAGAACCAAATAATTACGCGTATGAACTGTGTTGGAAGCACTTCAGCACCATTTTTCGTATTAGGGTCGTCTATTGATTAAGCCGCTTCATGAGAACCTATCACCGAAGCATGCTTCTATACAGCTCTAGCGCGAGATGGAAGCCGTGCGGAAAGATTGAAAGCATTTGAAATGCGGTGTTAGAGTATGATGGAGATAAAATTAATAGTGGAAGTAACTGAAGAAGGACTCTCTCGCAAAGTGGAAGAAAGGATAAGCATGATGAAGACCCTAAAATGTAAACGGAACTGCCAAACTCTTGGGAAGCCCAACACCCGAACCAGTTGGATACAAAGCTGTATATTATTACCACACCCTCGTAACATACAAGAACTGTATAGAGCATCCATATGCATTTAGTGACAGTAAATCATCAAAGTAAGGCTTTAATAGCGCGCGGAAAATATTTTTAAACCCTGATTATGGCAATTGAATGTACAACGTTATTTGAAGGGAAATTAATCACACATGAATATGATGCGCGACCTTGTCCGCCGATGATGCTTCCTTGAACTTACATTGTGATGAATGTTTTCATGTTCAGTAGTACGCTGTTTTTTGAAGAGTCTTCTATACGATTCACAATTTCGGAATTAGTTCTAGAAATACAGGTTTACTGAGGAATCACAGAATTTCGAACTGAGTTATACCTTACGTGTTGAGATTGAGGAAAGAAACTCGGTATTTACTGTTTTCTGTTACATATAGCGTTCTGTTACATATACCATTTTACTAGGTACGACGATTTCGATGAATCTAACCTTAGCTATGCGAGGGTCTTATGTAATTTGATTTGACTTCCTAGTATTTTACTTTGTATTCAAGGTTGCCGAAGGAGGGGAAAGAGCGAAATTGCAGCTGGAGGACGAAGGGGGCAGGGAGATAGAGAAGGACGCTTGCATGCGTTCTTTAAATATGTGGGAAATGGGAACCGGGAGAGAGATGGGTTTCCGAAAAGAATTCAGTTTGCTAAAGAAAAACTTCTACAGCCACATAAGGAGATATAAGGACCAGCATGGCAGAGTTGAGTGGATGAGATATACAAAACACAGGGAAGGTTAATAATAGTTGATGAAACTTAATTAACTTTTGCCGAAACGTAAGAATAACGCTCCTATATTACGGATTAGCAGACACCTTTCTACGATGAGCATCAGACGTGTACATGGATAGCTTGTGATTAGATCAATCGTACGGGTGCTTAATTATGCATCAATCCACTATGCACATATGCTCGTACTTACCTTTCACACCATTCCCAGCCAAGTTAGGCATTGTTCAACAAAATATTCCCAATTCTCGGAGGTAGATATGCCTTAGAAACTTGATTCCTTTCAACACGCTCCACCACACTGCCCCACTGTCACATGGTTCTTTCGCGGGCAACATTTATAAACATAACATTAGGCAAAATATTCCTTCAGATGAGAATCTCTTAAACCACATTCACTCATAATCTTCTTGATTAAGTCTTTGAAGCTCCGATTTTTCACAGTATCTTTGGAATCATTTATCTTTTGAAAGTAGATGCAGTTGATTGCCTACATGTATCCATCCTCTAACTGAGCCCTTCTCTCTTCGAACGCAGCGGAAGGAAATGTTGGGGAGCCGCCCACTTGTGATTTCATGCGGCTTCCACGATGAAAAACTAATGAATGAATATAGAGTCGAAAGAAGGGGAGCGAGGCTGGTAGAATTCGCTGGGACACGTAAAAAAAGATTTTGGTCTCTGAACCAGAAATGGTGCCCCCAACCGCGAGCTGAGAGGTTGCCTATTGACTGACCGTTTCGACCGTTTGCCTTAGCCAAACTGGTGTGGTTGAATAGAGTTTGGTAAATTGAACTGAACAGCTTGGTTCCGTGAACCGCTTATAGTTTGTTTCTTGTAACTAAACTAACTGCTCGCTTCCATTAACTGTTTGGAACTCATCAGTTAACGGCATCCCGTATCATCAGTTTAAGCATAATCGAAGTTTTTATTCGGAGGCGACAATGGAAAAGAACCGGAATAGTGAACTTTGTCAATTTAATTATTTCAAATTCAATTCAAAGAAACCTGGAACGCAAAGAGTAAAATATTTGCAAGAACAAGAATTTTTAAAGCCTTGATTGTTGAATAAATAAAAAATGAAATAAATCCATGGACATTTAAGTAGCTAATTAGGTATGGAATTAGAATTTAAGAACGGAATACTTTTCTCTCACTCAGTTAACTGGGTGAGAGAAAAAATATTGCATTCTCTTGAATTCATAAACCTAATTTAAACAAATGTTTACACATAATTGCTACCAGGAATTGAACCCGGACCTTTGCAAAAAAGTAATAGTTATTCCGAGCCTTTCAGGGTGCAAGAAACAGCGCAGCGCTATTGAAGCTGCAGCAACACCCTCGCCGCGCTGCAGAAGTGTTTCAATTACGCGTCCACAGCGATTCAGATTGCGCGCCAGGGACATAATTAGTTTATAACCAGGGATCTCAATTGAGGACAAAGGGTTGCTATAAATGACTTTTGCTCAATAATAATGATAAACACATTTTCGTAAATGAGCATAGAAATACAAAAATATACATATAATATTTCGAATAGTATTGGATTGAAATAACCATTAATGCTACATTGTGTCTACTAAGTAAACATTAAGTAAATACCGGCGATACGTTTTTGTAACATTTACTCGCACGCTACAGGGAAGCTGGCTAACTAAGAATTCACCACGCTGAGAAAACAAGTAATGGTTATAAACCATTTCTGAGATTAAGAACAAAGAGAAGTGGAGATTTCATGAACTTCTCCAAAGAATTCGTGCGTAGCAAGTATGGCCAGAAAAATATATAAAAGCAGCTTTGATTCCAATCTCAATGGAAAAGAAAGTACAATAATACAAAGGATGGGAGGACAATAAGCTTGATTTTTCATGTGGCAAAGAGAGCCCTTCGAAAATAAATTGCAAGTTATAGCTGAGAACAATCAATTATTGCAGGGAAGACCAATGTATGATGAGACAAAGAAAGGGAAGACATCTTGCAATTGGATGTGATTTGAAAGCCAACAGAGACTAATATACAATATTCTGTGGATGCATTTGAATGTTTTGTAGCTATTAATGAGAGTTTTGAGAGACTAGAGAGAGAAAGAGAGAAGTCAATCATTGCAGGATAGGATTTCAATTGAGGGATGTGTTTTTCATTGGATACTCAAAACTGTCTAAGATATCCAAGTTAGGACAGCAGATTCATAGGATATGCAGTGAGAAGCCGAGAAGTCAGACAGGGCTGTCTCCTGTCAATAGTGCAGGTTGTCCTGTGCGAGGGAGGAATGGGGAGGGAGGCTTGGGATGACCTGAAGTATTCAGGTAGCCCATAAATTGATTTTAATTTTATCATGACCTAGCATTCATTTGTAGTCAGCCAAAGGATTAAAAAAATTTCTTAGAATCCGGATTGAACCACTAACCTTTTTTTTACCAGGCCAATGAGTAGACCTCCACATAAGGATTCCCAATCCCAAAGGCAAGTTTTTCGAAGCATCTTTTTCCTCCGGCAATTTTCAATGCACTAGCTTGCTGTTCATAGCAGCAGAGAAAACCTTATAGCCAAGGGAATATACCCATTATTAACTATGCTACATGATCAAAAAGAAGTAAATGTGGGGTGTAGCTTAACCTCAGGGAAGCAAAAGAAATGAAACTAAAAATAATTAAGTATAGATGGTTTGTTGGGAATGGCGAGGAATAACGGAGGAATGTGGAGAAATCAGTACATACATTTGGGCATTACCCCTCTCTTAGCATGAGACGAAGGACACCCACTCTTTAGCACACCATCTGAATGACCAAAAACTAACCTGTGCACAGCAGCAAACTATGGACCTGTGTTACACCAAAAAATCTCTGCAGCCTATAGGTTTTAAACCTGGGCTTTCATGCTATGAAGTTTGTGGTTCAGCAAGGCATGCTAATCCAATCCCTAGTTTTTTTTATTATTAATATGCCTGCATGTTATATCTCCTTCTCTTCACATTTACTACATAAATATGAAGAGATTTGCTGATAGAGGAATGCAGAGGAGAGCTGTGGCCAACCAATCCCAGGATTGCTAACTAATGATGATGATGTTATATCTTGGTTTCGTTTTACATATTATATAGACCCCATGCTCAGAAATATTACTTAAATTGGCCATTTTAATATAACTATGGTGCAAAAGAAAATTTGGCTATAGATAATCCTGAAACTTACTCCAGAATAGGAAATAAAACAGAAATGGAATGCTGTGATTATTTTTATTGTTATCTTAGTTTTGTGATAAAAACACATTCCATGATTTTTTGTCCACAGTCAAACAAAGTTTAACACTTTAACAATACCCAAGAGTGGGCATTTCTGTCTGAATATCAGACACATTAATGCCACATGCAAGACATATATTACAAGGAATTCACAACTGTCTGCAAACCATTATGCTTTCTTTGTACACATTTTCCCCTCCAAGTTAATACTACCGATATAACTAACTGAAACCCACAATATAATACACTATTCAGTCAAATGACCAGAAATTTAACATTATTTTCTAAACTTAGAGTGTAAAATGAAAATATATGCTATGTAACCTCAATGAAAAATGATGCTGTCAAGTGAAACCAGTGAAAGCCTTAGGGCATTGACTTTCAAAAGGAGCAAAACTCTTAATCATTCTGCAAAGTAAAAAATCTAACAATGCTTCAAAATGACAGGTGCATCCTTTCAATAATTCCCATTGCCAAAGACTCAATTTGAGCAAGGTTCAGAAAGAAGAGTCCTGTAGGGTTTTGCAGACCAAAGTTGATGAGCTCATCTCTGGTGAAGGACTTAAATGAATGAGAGATGGATTGGCACTTATGTTTAGCCAGTTCAAATAAATTTCATTACCTTTGAGAAACTAACTTATTGTTCATTACCTCAAGTTCATTGTGAGGATTTAAAAAAACTTCACTCAAGTTAGAAATCCAAGGGCAAAGAATGCTACTGAATTTTGCAACAGCTATAGTCAGTTCCTTGCATGCATTTATAATTGCCAAACCATGTTCAGTATTAAGTTACTTTATGCACATATGTCTTACAAGATGAGGAACGGCACCATAATTAAAGTCAGATTCCTGACACACTAATAACTTATGGGTAGTCAAGCTGCAGACAGAGAAAGATGAATGAATTTCGCAATATAATTTCAGAGTATGACTGAAGAGAAAAGATAGGAATCATAAAAATTCCGCCTTCAAGTTAAATGCAGTGCAGTTTTTTTTTGGGAAAATTTACTTTACCCTGAGACTTGCCTCATCAAATATGGCTTGCAAAATTACAGGCTGACAGAAAGCAACAAACATGAAAGCGAATTTACCTTTACCGTGCATTAAGGTTCATTCATTGTGGAATGGAGAAATGAAAAGGTACAACACCAATGAAAAAATCTTACACAAACTTCAATTTAAATTTAAAAGTAAACATGGCAAAACCCTGTATTGATCAGTTTGACAATAAGAAACCAATGAGCAATAATATTTAAGAAAAGCAATGAATATCAGTATAAAATAAGCCAATAATGTAAGGTTGATTGCTTCTCAAATAAAAATAATATTCATCCATATCTTAACCTAATTTAAATTATCTATAAGAAGGTATTTCTTTTTTTTTTAAAGATAATTCCCCAATGACAAGAGCATTTCCCTATTCTTATCATAAAAAATTTAAGAATAACTGTGATTATTACTGCTGAAAGGGAACAAAATGATTTAAATGGGCCTCATACCTATTCATATAATCTCATCCTTGACACTGCAGAAGCACTCACCACTGTCACTCCTGTCATTGTACACTTTTAACAAGGAATTCAAAGACTTTTTTCCAGGTTCCGTTGAAGCACACATACACCCACACACTCACAAGTCACACAGGAAGATACTCTCTTGATTTATTAATTTTTTTGTGGTTGCACAACCAGTCTCGGCTCAAATCAATAATGAAGCAAGTAATGAGTTTTGGGAAATCTTAGGTCCCTCGTGAGGATGATGGGAAGGCATGAGCATTGATTGATAATGAACAATGAGGAAAATACATCAATATTATATGGGCACTGGCAGTGATGACATCCACTGGAAGAGCAGAGATAGGAAAATACACACTATAATGACAGCATGCCCTGAAATAAATCACAATAAGTTCACATATGTAACCGACAAATATTCTTTGTTGAAGAGAATGTTTGCAAACAAAAAGAGATATCTATGAAAAATTTTCTTCCCTGATTCACTTTGTGAAAAATTATTTTCGTAACTATATCATTTCCAAATCTTTTAAATAGAATAGTTATGAGGTCAAAAGTAAGGATGGCATACAACCTTTCCATGAGTGTTAACTATTCATAGTGGAAACTACATTGCATAATTGGCTGAATTTGAGGAGGCTAGAAAGCTTCCCTCGATGCCAATGCATCATTTCAAAGTCAGGAAAATAAATTTAGAGTAAAATAAAACAAAACTTGAGGCTCATTAATGGATGCAAATGGCAACAGCCACATCGTTTATATATATTAATGGTTCCATGATTTGATGAGTTCATGCATGTGTAATATACTACAAAGAACACTAATATTCATCCATTAAAAGCATAAGAAAGGCAGGAAAATAGAAAAAGACCATTGAAATGAATATTAAAACCCCTAATCAATCAAAAGACTATTATAAAGAAAACTGAGAACATGTGAACACTAGAAATTAGTTAAAATTGAAATTGAAGGTCACCCATATAATTAGGCATCATTTATGGGATTATCAAAAATTCAAACAACATCATTCTAAATTATTTTCAGCGGTTCAATCAATCAATGGTGTACTTAATCAAGGGAATGTACATTATAACAGACGTCCATTCTCTTAGATGTGACTGAAATGCTCAGCAAAAGTATAGCATTGATTGTGAATCCTTGATAAGTACCTTTCAAACAATATTGTATGAACAGGCAATATTTATAACCAGTGGCAGTCCTGGCCTGAATCTAGGGATTGGGTGCCCTATACTTGGACACCCAATGTGATGAAAAGAGGGTCACTATTTTGATTAAGCAGTTCCCAGGTCTTAGACGAGGCATAGGTTCCCATAGTTAAAAGGTTGTTATCTCATACATTCTACACGCATGTGATGTATTTAAACTGATTGTGATAATTTGATAAACCTTTTCAATATTTTTTATTCTCCACTTTGACAGTTTCAGTAGTGTTAAATGGTAAAACTCGGCAGGTGACTCAGAACATAAATGCACACCAATGAATCTGTGCCAATAATAATTCCTATTAAGCAGAATGAAGTTTAAGCAGCAGAGGTGGTGCACTCCTTGATTTCTGTTTGTTCCACACTAACAGGATGGGGATAGGGAACACTGTTTCTGCCTAAAATAATTTTACAGATACCCAGTTTTAATTTTCCAAGCATTCAGAAAACGGTAGATAAAGGCTGCACTGGTTTCCCTTCTAAATCTGCGCATACTTTCCAAGAATGCTTCATGTAGCATACCGCAAAGTCCGAGATGTATAATCTGATATCCACCTCATACCCTTAAAAGTATTACATAACTTCCTTTTCATGGATTTCCTTTCCTGGGTTACTTCTAACACCACAGTTATTAGATGGTATCTTCCACCAACCTAAAAGACTAACTTCAGTATGATCAGCAGCAAGGATATGTTCACCAAAACTTCATCCACCTTACAAAGATTTACTCTAACAAACTTCTAATTTCCCTTTTTTGATGCTTGCCATTTTTCTCCCATATTTTGTTGAATAATTCACCATGAGTTGCAGTTATTCTTATTCCCTGTCAGAAAGTTACTGTGATTCTTTAGGTTTTGGACAAGAGCATGATAGTAAAGTAAATATATTTTTGGAAAATTCCTAACAGAAAACTGATGAATGTAAGTATTTGAATGCCTATCCCTCACAATTGGAACTCTCAGTGTTAACTTAGTGCAATGGGTTTGGCTATTACAAGCAAGAACTGCCACTGTTCATAATTACCTTGGTGCTCATTGTATTTTCCAAGTATTTACACCAGTTATATAGATGCAAGTTCATGTGACACTGATAAATGCTGGTTTGAATTCATGATGCATCCCAAAAATTCAATTATTGTGGAATGTACTGCATGACCAATGTTTATATTTCATAGCATGGATAGGATTCCAGTCAATACAGAGTGCTTTTACAGGAATTGCAAAAACTGCAACAACTAGCCACAATGATATGATTTGGCTCAAACCATGAATTTAGTAAATATTTTGCTATTTATCCTAAATTTAAGATAATTTGAATTTTGAGTCAGAAAGGAAGTGAGTTTGATCAATGGTACCAATTTTGAAAAAAAATATTTCCACCCAGAAAACACCAATGAAGCCCTAAGTCAGTGATGTATTTATTAATTTTTATAGTGAGGATAAACCTGAATTTTTATATCTATAGGTATCTATCAGTACCAAAGATTGCACAGGTACAGTGTTATCTGTCAACAGCATAATGGTGCATCATACTTAGCATAATTAAATGTTTATCATTTCCACTACAGTCTTAACGAGAAGTTAAGAAATTAGGCTTTCAAATATGATCACATACACAATTTAAATTGATTTTTCTAGCACACAATAAATACTCTCTCGTACTTACTCAAACAACTTCAACTCCTTAACCTTAATCTCAGTCTTTACCCATAATATTACAAACCAGACGTTCATTCCAACTTAATTTCCACTCAAAGCATAGAACCTTTCACATCATATCAGAAATACAGCCATTTTTCACAGTCACCCTCACAGAATGCTAAAATAGATTTCAATCACCTCAAAAAATACAAAACATAATGAAACACTTGCATGAACCTCACACAAATGCAAGGTTTCACTTTTGAGCTAGGTGAAGACATAACTTATTTCCTATTCATGAAATGAGAAAGTAAACATTAGCATAGGCCTTATAGTTACTTAATATTTATAAAAAAAATGAAAACTCGATTAAGTTGACTAATGTACACAACCAAATCGGACTTTAGAATTGGAGTACCCTGAATCAAAACTTCCTCAAAGTAAATCACTACATGTAGAAAAACAAAAAATTCAGCATCATTGAAATCACTTAAAATGTGATTCACTGGTGTCTTGATTATTGATGAGAGGGATATTAGTTTTATTTAGGACCTTTTCCACTCTCATCCCATTGGATATTTGAATATTTGACTCTTAGGCAAACATGCAGTCAGCAAACTATTTACACATTTGACACCTCACAATTGTAGAGAAGTCTTTCAGGTTGATCCTTTGACCTATGTGTCTTCAACAGAGGACAAAGACCCACCAAGCATTTGGAAGGTTAATTTATCTCTTGGTCAGCTCAGATAGCACTCATTGCCTGCAAAGAAGAAATTTGTTCATAAAAAATGCCATTGGTTAATTATATGGGTACTGATAGAATTATGACTTTCAGCAACCAAGTGGTTCAATTCACTTATTAGCCATTATTACTTTGTTCTACAAGGAACAAAGAACGTATAAGTGTATGCTTCTTTCCAATAATTATATTATGTAAGCTTCCAGGACTACAATAGCTATTCTCAGTGAAGTCCTCACTGATTGATGCACTGACTTGGGTATAGGCAACAGGGTTATTCAAAATTTCTCATTTCAATCTTTCTTCTTTCTTATTAAGAGCACCAGTTGGTTAATAAAAACAAAAAATGCCAATTATGAATTGATCAGTATGACTGATGAGATCAATGAGGTCTAAAGCTTAAGGGTCATTAATAAAGTCAGTGTTTGTTCCATGGATTCAGCATAGTATCAAAAGGAAAATGAAAAACTAAACCAGGCCAAAAATCAATGCATATTTATTCAACCATGTGGTAAAAAATTTCTTAAAATGAACAAATAATAATGCTAAAGGATAAAGAACTCACCTAAGACAATAAATAAGAATAGGATCCTAAGTTAAATCACACAAATTCTCGATAAAGAGGGTTCACTCCCTTTATTGGTAAAGGATGAGCTTCTGTGTTAAACACCCAGTCATCAAAGGAAATCAAGCTATCATCGCTGAAGAGCAGGTACAAGTACTGAAAAGATAAATTTACCAATTAGTAAGCACTCACCCAAGATTAGAAGGCTGTCAGTAAGAAAATTACACCAAATATAAATATGGTAAGATTTCCTTTTGTTAGTCATGTTTTGAAATGTAATCAGTTAGGGGAACAAGTTGAGGCCGTGACTACAGTATTAGCTTGCAATCCTCAATGGAAATCCTCATGTGTGATGCACTGTACATAAAAACACTAATATTTATCCATTAAAAGTAAGGCAGGAAAACAGTAAAGACATCTGAAATGAATATCAAAAGCCCTAATAAATAAAACAACTATGACTTTCCAGAAACCTGAGAACACATTGTGTCCGTTCCCGAATGTGAACGATCTCACGTTGGGTCATTCGGACGAGGGCGACCAAGGGGAGTCAAGTATTTCCTGTTCCTTTCTTTTTCTTTCGTCCTGTGCATTTAACTTCAGTTTAGTGATAAGGTGGGTGGTTGGATGACCTTGCGCAGAGTGATTGAGCTTGAGTGTGTTCGTCCTGTTCCCCATCCCCCTCCCCAGTTTTTTTGCACGGGGCCATGTCGAAAGTGAATTCCTCCCCCTCCCTCCCCCCCCCCATGTGTGCGACAAGGGCAGCAGAAGACAAGCGCTGCCACGAGAGGTGGTTAACGAAATGCTCCCGATTGCGGTGCATGCTCATAGAGAAGCAGACGGCTGTCTCGCAGTCGGGAGAAAGTGGTGCCGGCATTCGGCAGACGGAGGAGTTGGTGCCTGCATGGGCACGGCTCGCGTATTTTTTGTCTCCGAGGACTTTCTGTGGAGCACCTTAGGCTCTGCACCCTGCCGTCCCACATCTTGAGAAATCACCGACTCTGAGTTGTTGCGCCTGGTTTGCGGTCGCGAGGTGCTGAGTTTGGCATCTGTCCTGAGAACGGAGTGCCGTCGCACTTGGTGTTTCAACGGCGTCGCTCTCCCTAGGAATGATTGCAGGGAAGAGGCTGTCGCCGGCCGAGTCCACGCCCATACTGTACTGTCCACCATCCCCCCCCCCAAGAAGATATTTCCGTGAAAGCCCCAGACGTATCTTTTTTTTTTCCTCTTACCCGTTCCCTCTCCCCCGTGTGAAGGAGTGCGTTAATTCAACCCTGTAATTATAATTATATCGAAACAAGAATCTGTGAAGAAGTCGCGGACAGTGGAAGCCGTGATTAATCAGTGGGCCATTTTGATGTGAACCCTCTTTGTTGTTTCCCACACCCGAAAGTCTGTGAATTCATTGAATGTTTAAACGCCCAGGAGGCAACAGACCTATTTTTTTTGTCTCATTAGTGTTAAGTTAGGATTAGCATCACCCCTAATTTTTTCGCCTATTCATCGTTTTGCTTATGTGTATTGCGATTTCCATTGATAAATTGTTTATTGAAAAAAGAAAAGGAATTATTGGAGAGCTTGTTTTGCCTTGGATTGCCCGCCTTACCCCTGTACAAATCGACCGTCGTGCACGCGAGAATCTCCCACTCGACCACGAGAGGTCTCATGCTCACCAGGCGTCTGCTAGCCGACGAAACGCCCCCTCCCCTTTTGCTATCAGTTTTCCCCCCACTTAACCCCTCCCACTCTAATTTTTTTCCACGGTCCTTGACCGTGACCACATCGAGGCCCGTCAGGCCACGAGGCGACAACATGAACAATAGAAGTTAAAAATGAAATTGAAGTTCATCCAGATAATTATGGATTACTTATGGGATTACCAAAAATTCAAATAACATCATTGCAAATTATTTTCAGCCATTCAATCAATCAATGGTGTACTTAATAAAAGATCATAAATCCTACATAGCGTTGTGGTTGGCATAATGGCTTGGAAGTCAAAGGTCTGTGGTTTGATTCCCGTTTCAGGACACCTTTTTCCTATCACAATTTTCAACATTCTCCTTTGTAGTCCAGGAAATTTTTGGATGTATCAATCTGTAGAACTGAGTAAGTTAACTACATATTTCAAGCTCACTACACAATTGATTGATATTTTATTTCACATCATATACCTACCTATATAATAGTAAATACCTACATATATTAAAACTTAAACATTAAAATACTGCCATTTGATAAAGAATTATAATTTCTCTGCAATAACATTGATAGTAGAGGCAGATTCAAGAATTCCTTCGGGACAGCAACATTTATAAGCTTGAAAGGCCACAAGAAAATTTTCAAATATTATTTGCTGTGGATAGGCATGGATATAAAATACATAATAAAAATCAATTCTGGGACACTATGAGTGAGTAAAAGAGCTTGCCACTACCATAGACAATTATGGGTAAAATATAATCTTCCTGATGAATACTAACATGCACACATTAAGTTTAACCCTTTGAGTGCCACACGACGATATATCGTCGTTTGCAGAGTGTGCCAGAAGTGCCAACAATGATACATCATCATCTATGAGGAGACCCGTTAAAACTATGTTTTTCTCATTCTTAAACTATCAAACTGTACACAATACAAGAAGGATCTTTTAACATATGTGGAACAATAATTTTGATTGCTAATTGAAATTATCAACAGCTTTGGTAATTAAAATAACTATATGTGGGATTGAATTTTCAGTGCCACATTTGGTTCTTACGAAACTGCTTCTGATGCAACACTTTAGAAACTACATTGTTTGTTAGCCTAAAACAAATTGACTTTCTTCTAATATTTTGAACTTTGTATTTATGTCGGAGATATTATGTTTTGCATGTTCTTATTTTTTTAAATGCTTAGAAACATTTTCTTCTCTGCGAAGTACATCGCATTTCCACGAACGATTCATGGCATAAAAAAAAGAGGTTAGGTTTCAAAACATCTCTCCTCTGTCGCTTCTGATGAGATAATTTGTTACTGACTGTTCCACTGCGATCAAGTCATTGATTGAAAGGCAGAAGAAAAGATACTACAATGATGTTGGGCATAAAAAATACAATGTGTGCCATCCCTTGTTTACACAATGAAATTTCACTAGTGGATTTTCGAAATTGGAATAACCATTTTGCTTAATAAATGGCATCAACTCGTAAAAATGAATTTCCACCCGGTGTTGACGATGACAGATTAGCTGAATACATAAATTTGCCAAGTAATGATGACGACATTGTGGAAAGTGAAGACAGCGCCCATTTTCTTTGAGACACTAGTGAAGGGGAAGTGTTATCTGACTTAGATGAAAGCGTGATAATCCTTCCTAAGAAGAGACTGGCAATTATTGACTATAGTAATGATAGCGACAGTTCTGATGAACGTGAACATGGAAGCCGTGATCGTTCTGCAGAATTCATTGAAGTTCAGGACAATTGTGACTCACTCCCTGCTCCAAATTTTGAATTTCTGGAAACTTCTGATCCCAAACATCTACTGCCACCAAAATCTTCTCCAATGTACTTCAACTCCTTTTTACCAATGCATTCTGGACCATGGTACCTCAACCTCTCAAAGAAAACTTTAGTGTGGGCGAGAAAAAGTATTTTACAAGTGACGAGCTTCTTATTCTTGGGTATCGAGAAAAGAAATCACAAAAAATGCCAGTTTTATTACTGTCCACTAACTCAATAGCCTAAGTAATTCAGTTATTTGCAAGGATCAAGAATTTCCAAAGGAAAGTCCACAAATCATTGAGCAGTGCAACCGTTACGTGGGAGGCATTTATTATTTGGATATTATGTTGTACATGTATTTAGAAGAGAGAAGATCATTGAAATACTGGAAGAAAATGGTCTTCAATGTAATTTCTAGAATGGTGCTAAATGCTTATACAGTAGAACCTCTTTTTTACGAACCTCTAATTTACGAAATGACACCAATTTACGAACCATTCCGCCGGTCCCGATCTTTGTATATAGGAAAACCATGTAAAATGACCTCTATTTTACAAAACCTCGATTTTATTGATTTACGAAGTGAAAGGCCGGTCCCTAGGAGTGATTGACCTCTTTTTTACGAAGTTTTTGAAATGATTTTGTAGCACTGAACTCAGTACAATGGAATAACGATCGCTGTATACCGCGACAGGAGCAGCTGAAGCCAGATAGGTCATGTTGAGAGGGCCCTCGGTCCAAGTATTTCGTATGGGAATGTGGAAAAATCAAATGTGAGCATAGTGCTTTTTGAAGTGCTTAAACTGTAGCAAAAATCCCAGAGACTGATCATCCAAATCGCATTCTGGACGTTCGTGAAAGCGTTCTTAAAAGATGTATGTCATAAAAGATCATATAATAAATACCCACTTGTATTTCCTCACGATGGCCTGATGAAGGCAATCGTCGAAGGAAAAGTGAACGGGAAGAACGGAAAGGGCAGGCCTTGTATGAGTTACATAGAACAGGTCGTAAAGGACGTGAAAGAGAGGAGCTACGTTGACATGAAGAGGTTGGCCGATAGAAGAATCGAGTGGAGGGCTGCGTCAAACCAATCCTAGGATTGTTGACTCTTGATGATGACAATTGTATTTCCCAAGTCAATGCTTTTAAGTCGGCAATGGTACCTCCCAACTCCCACAATTCAACCATCCATTCTATCCTAATTATATGATCCAAGGAAAAAATGTTCAAAGACGCATGGCACGACGCCTACTTCTCGAAAACAATGCCCCAGTTCATAAAATAATCGGATTAGTGCTTGGTAGTTTCTATTCCTTTTCTATCATTTTGTGTATTGCAAATACCTAACTCGTCGTCACAAAGGATCCATATTTTCTCTGAAATTATTTAAAATTAGCTTTATGGTAGCCGCCGCAACCCCAATTCAGAACTTTGTACAGCCTTTTGACTTGAAACTAGTATTCCCGTAGGAAGTCGTTTGCTGCAGCTGCCGTGGAGCTTAGTTTCATTAAAAAATACTAATTTTGCAATAATAAATTACTTATATTCAAATCTTGATGCAATTTGATTATTTAATTTTTCATTAGAAGTGTTTTACGTCGTTAGGTAAGAATTTGCGATCGCGACGCTTTCTGTAGTCGCGAGTAAATAGTTCTCGTAAATCACCGCTAGATGTCAGCACTGTAGAACGCATCTCAAAAAAGAGGGAATTTCAAATTAACTGAGTGAATTTCTAAGATTGACTTTCATCAGCGGCGAAATATTATTAAATGTATTTGAAATGATACGCTTTCTTCAAAAAAGGCATTTTATGGTCTTTTCACTGAAATATACTAGGTCAGTTGGAATTTAGTTTTGAAATTTCCTACTAAAAATACATCCCTGGCTTTCCCATGTTAAAATGGCTTCCTTAAACACAAATCGACTAGCACTAAATATACCCCTTTCGTTAATTAATGCATAACTACATATGCTTAAAATACTCCGCGGGATGAGTTAATTCTCTTATGAGTTATTCCCCTTATTTTGAGATCTACCAACTGAACAGCTACAAGAACTTAATTCAGTTGCAGCAGCCAAGTTCATGCCATTATAAATTTGTAGAAAAAAAATATTCACCTGTGTTTTTTTAATTCATGGCTGTTTCATTCTATTTTACTAAAATGAGTCTCCTAGCCTTAGGAATAATGCCTATTCTATACAGGGAAACAATACAATTGAGGTGTAATTTTTAAATCCTTTCAATTTCTGGCAAATACACCTCACACAGAGAATTTCACGTAATATCTGTTGTTTTTTCCCTGAGTGAGCAATGACTATTATTTGTTATAGTAATTAGTTTGATTTCAACCCTAAGATAACTATTTGACAAGTTTAGTACGGCATAGTCTTTGATTGCATTGAAAGTAAACTCGCATTCCTGTCAGCAGAGTTTTAGTAGACGTACATTTGTCTCATATCAAGCCCCTTATGTGCATGATGTGCCTCCATGGACATTGGTCCATGCTGTGCGAGGTGTTGCCAGAGCATGGGAGAGTCACCGCAAAAACTATTTCCTACTGTTGGAGA
Organism: Platycnemis pennipes; assembly: GCA_933228895.1. Taxonomy (NCBI): domain Eukaryota; kingdom Metazoa; phylum Arthropoda; class Insecta; order Odonata; family Platycnemididae; genus Platycnemis; species Platycnemis pennipes. The sequence goes on along the minus strand of OW121854.1, from coordinate 115,325,926 downwards.
TCAGCTGGTTTTGGTGACACATCAGTTCTGGAGACAGAGGAGTTAGTGGAAGATAACCTCCAATTTACAAACCCTCTGATTTACAAAGCTCAAATTTTTGGGTCCCTTCAACTTCGTAAAATAGAGGTTCTACTGTATTACTTACAATCCAAATAATCCTGAAAAAATATCAAGAGTACTGTTTATGTCGGAAATAACAGATAGCATTGCTATTGAATGGTTACTTAGATAGAATAATCCCAGTCAGTCAACTCCTTGGACAGTATCGCCAGGAATATATGGGATAAGGAAACTGTCAGGGCGGAGGGAAAAAGTTTGTGCTGTGTGCAGTAGGAAAGACGGTGGCTCTGTCCATAGATCTAGAACTGTGTGAAATGTGAAAAAGGTCTACATGGAATTTGTGTCTCATCATATTTGTGAATAATATGAAATTTATTTATTTGATTAGGGAGTGGGTTTGTAATGTTTTCATCATTTTCTAAGTATGTGTAGGTATGTATTTTCAATAATTTGTAATGTAATTGTTAACATTTTTTAAGCAATAGCAGACATAAATTCTTGTTATTATTATTATTCAGATACCATGTTTCATAATGTTTTCACATCCAAATGTTCTCTTGTCTGCGAAAATATTCACCTTATATACCTCAAATAATTTTGATAATTTCCCCTGAATTTTATGCAATTTGCATTATATTATTCAATCGAATATTAAGTGAAAATTCGTGCAAATTCCTTGGATATTATCAGATATCATTTCCTAGAAACATAATTATATTTTATATTTATCAATGTTTTGTAAGTTGATATCATTACTTGATTTATTGGTCAAAATTGAGAAATAAAATTATTCAATCCTGTAAATTCCAAATAAAATTATAACAATGTATGTCATTGAAAAAATCAGAAGATTTTTTTTCATATTACTTTGGAAGAAAGTATTCACTTTCAAATGCAGAAGAAATCATGTAACAATAAACAACAAATAAACCAATAATGATTTTTTGAATAAAGGCCTGCAAAATTAGCAAAATACCTGTGGCATTTCAGGGAATACCCACCAAAGAATCGGTGGCACTTAAAGGGTTAAGAAGTATTCACAAAAACATTTCAGTTCCTTGAAGCTGTCACCAAAATTTGCTCTCTATGAAAAACTCAATACAATGTAGACAGATCACAGAAACCATTAAACAACTTTGCTCTAAAAATCTGGTAAATATCTATGCTTCAAATGCTTAAAGACGCCAAGTAATTACATTCAACAGCAAAACATTTGCTCTTGATTATCAAAGTACCTAATGACCAGAATCATATAAAGAGAAAATTTGCATCACCTTCAAGGTCTCAGCCAAAAAGAAACTTTGCTGAACGTCATCCTTCTGGGGGTCATCCAGGTATACATTCTTAATGCCGCTGTATCCACCACTCACTCTGCAATGCTTTTCAATGGCCTGGATAGGATGAAAAAATACATGTCAAATCTTCTTCTTAAAATTATCATTACATATATTTAGACCATTAAAACATTCAAATACATTCAGAAATATTTTTTAAAAATTAGATGATTATTCTTTAAGCAATTCTACTGCAGAGAAGAAAAGCCTACCAAGAAAGAGCCTCAACCCTCTTCCGATCAAAGTTTAAATGACTCATTCTGCACTCTGCCATAACCTACTCCAAACCATTCAGTAGTTTTAAACTCTGTCCCTCATAAGCTGTCCAAAACTGCCTAACCTGCTTTCAGGAATCTTTAGCCTCTCAGAAGCATGTTCCATCTAGAGGGTGTTTATCCTTACTAATATACCCACACACATCCTTCTTACCACTCATGCCACAGAAATGGAATAGAATCCCATCAAACTGTCACAATACACCTAACAGCTCAAAGACCTAATGGTCTGTTATGGGTTGTTTTTTGGGCCAACACACTAACTCTGGGGAAGCGATGGAAGAATATTCTCCGGTCCTTTGAGTGGGGGCCTTGTTTGAAGAGAGGTGATCAGCCAGGAACTCTCTCTAGTTCAATGCCATCCATCCATGAGAAGCATATGAAAGATGAAAGTTCAAGGTGTGCTTTGATTCATTTATGGATGACTGCAGCATCACATAAAAGAATTTATCCTTGTGTGGCCAGCATCACTGACTCATACAACGTTTCTTATTCCATATGAAGAGAGGCTGAATCAGAGCCCAAGTGAAAAAGAAAAATATTTTACTACAAGCAACTCAGATTAAACTTAGTATTAATTATTAGAGTAAGGATGGTAGAGCAGAGGAAGTGAACAGAGAGCACTTTCCAAGTGATTCAGAGAATTAGAGTTGCTAAATGCAGGAGAGAGCAAAAACAGCAGTACATCAAGTTAAGTTGGTTTGGAAGATGAAATAACTCCAAGTACAAGTGATTTCCCCAATACTGTACAATTACAAGACACATGGAGATATACCATGATTTATACAACACCTTATTTGAAATGAATCAGGAATTCGAAGAAGACAGTGAAGTTACACATAATGTGGCAGAGTGCAATGACGAATTTTCCTTCCTAAAATACATGCTAGGAGGCATGTTCTTTTAGTCCATTGTACAGAATACTAATAAATATGCAGAACATATAAAATTTTCTTCAGGAAAAGTTGATAAAGACTGGGTAGATGTTAAGTACAAAGAAGTTGCAGCACACTTTGGATTGCTTGTATTTTTGATTAGCCCACATCATGATATTGACTGAGCAATAGTTTATTACTATACATCCAGGTCCATTCTCCGCATTTCCATCTTCAGGTTCTCCAGTCTTCTGTACGTCCGAAGTGACCGCACGTTCGACGTTCCTACCCTAAAATGAGTATCACACTAGAGAGTACATCAGTCAAGTGTGATATTCATTTTACGGTAGGAACATGGAACATGCAATCATTTCAGACCTGCGGAAGTCTAAAGAACCTGAAGATGGAAATGCGGAAAATGGACCTGGATATATTAGGAATCGGTGAAATGAGATGGCCCGAAGAAGGAGACTTTTGGAGTGGAAGTTATAGAATTATTCACACCGGATCACTGAATGGTAATGCTGGAGTAGGCATAATGCTCAGGAAGAGTGCAGGACCGTGTGTGAAGAGCTTCCTGCAGTACAGTGAGAGGATTATAATGGTAAAGATTGAGACCAAGCCTACAGATACCATTGTAGTACAAGTTTAAATGCCTACGTCGGACTGCGAAGATGAAGAGGTGGAAGACGTCTATGAGGATATCACGGAAGTAATAAAGCACGTAAAAGGAGAAGAAAACTTAATTATTTTAGGAGAGTGGAACGCTGCCATTGGCGAAGGTAAAGATGGAAGAAAAACAGGAAAATATGGCTTGGGAAACTGAAATGAGAGAGGAGAAAGACTTATAGAATTCTGATAGAATATAGAACCATAAGCCTGACAACACATGCCTCGAAGATATTGACGAGAATCATCTACAGAAGAATAGAACGAAAAGCTGAGGAATTCCTGGATGAGGACCAATTCGGGTTCAGAAGAAACAAGGGCACAAGAGAAGCGATTTTGGCCATGAGGCTACTTATAGAGAAGAGAATAGAGAAGAATCTACCAACATTGCATTTGTAGATTTGGAAAAGGCATTTGACAACATGGATTGGAACATGATGCTATAGGTTCTGAAAGAAATAGGAGTATCAAACAATGACCGAAGAGTTATCCACAGCTTTTATAAAAACCAGGTAGCCATGATCAAATGAGGACCCAGAAATACGGAAGCAAGCATAAAGAAAGGAGTGAGGCAAGGATGTGCACTGTCTCCCATATTATTCAATGTCTACACTGAGAAAGCCATCCAAGAAGTCAAAGAAAAGTCTCTGGGAGTGAATATCCACTGGGAGAAAATCAGAGAAATAATACTGTGATCAAGGTCATAATATGTTGCAAATATGATCCAGAATATAGAGATCACAATCCACCTTTGTAGATTTCTTATTTTTGAAGTAAACCAGTAAAAAATGAATGAGCAAGAATTCTTGATGGCTAATGGTTGTGAGAAATGATTGAAAAATATTTGAAAGATAGATAGATGTAAATACAAATTCTTGTGAATGAGGGCACAGAATATTTCACGACAATCTCAACATACGTTAATTGGTACAAAACTAGTAATAATTTCATAAATATCGAACAAATGTATGAAAGGCCTATCATTATATGACAAAGGTTTTATCAATAGTGCATTTTAATCAAAGAAATAATGGACAAGTGTAGACAAATTATGGATACAATACAATGCCAGAAGTTTCCTCAATTCCCTCTCTTAATTGCGAATTTACAGAGGAAAATTTTAACACTGTTATGGCAAAAATGTTATGGATTATATTCGTCTCAGCTAACAAAAAACCTACAAATAAATATTAGAGCTAAAAGTAACACACATGAAGAATTTTAGATACTAACTTTTAAATGGACCGGAAAATGAATTTCTCAGTGCTGCTAGAAAATATAACCAAGCACATGTGGTGCATGAAAAATTTGTGAATTTAATTCCAGAAAACTCAACATAACAACATGAAGTGGGAAAAAAAATGAACAGTTGAACATAATATTTGGCATTCATAAGCTCAAGCACTTTGGCCATGCAGAAAAATAAGTTATAAATTCAATTTACTTCATAATTTCTACATTGGAACAAATAACTCAATGATACCAAAGATGATAGATTAAGACTATTAGATAAAACTGCTAAGAAAAGGAAGAAGAACGCTTCAGGCTGTAAACTGAATCCAACGGCACACCAAATTTAGTGTGAACTTACTTCAACTGCTTCCCAGCCCCAATCTCTGTACTTCTGGTCTTTTGTAAGCCTCCACATCACCAAGTATGACTCTATAACCTCCGGTCTGAGGATGTAATACTTTTCATTGCTCTTCATTGCCTTGGCCTCAAGGGCTTCTGTGAATCTAAAAGATTCTGGTCCAAGTTTTGTAGCAGTGCGGTCATAAGATTCATGGCAGGTGTTGGTGATTCCTTTTGCAATATCCATGTATCTTTCAGAAACTTCATTCTTTAATGTATGAGCTCCAAGACCCAACAAACCACCTAGAAATGAGCAGATCATAGCTTTATATAAGCCCAAAAGCAATAATATTTCATAAATATAAGCAATTCAGTTTCTTATTATTTAGCACAAAATCTTTGCTGGGAGGGGAGAGAAATATGCGTCACCTGTGTTAAATCAGAAACTACTTGACGGGTTTATTAAGAATTGCTTGGTATTTACATTTAATGCAACAATTATTGCCATGGCTGCTGATCCCTCTATCCACCAAATATCTCAGCCACTTCAACAGCCAGTATCTCCATAACCCTTGCATCCAAGGGTAAACCACAGTTTTATGCTATTATTTATTCCTCAAATGTTATAAAAATTGATTAAGGTGCAGTTTTTTAAAAGATTTTCCAAGTTTTCTTTTATAACTTTAACCAAGCTTAGCAGGAATAATTAGAAACTGATAATGAAATTCAGTTGCTTCACTGGAGCCACCAACATAAAACCTTCTTATACAGTAATTACATCAAATTATAAAATAAATGAAATTTTAATTCTAAAGTAAAATTCGGTTATTATCAATAGATAGAGCACATTTTTCTCAGAGAAAATTCATTGAAAAAGTTGGGCACATATATGTATATATTAGGGATGGGTCGGTTCGGTTCTTCGGTTCTCGGTTCCACCGGTTCTTGAGCTTAGAACCGGAACCGGAACCGAGGCCAAAAATAATCGGTACCGAAATAATTGGCGCGAAAACCAGTTTGAAACCTACTCACACTCCGAAAGTGGAGGCTTCACATTAAAACCTGGTGAAATAGTGTACTTAGATACTTCAAAGTCACTAATTATTCTAATTCAGTCTCTGAAAATGATTATTGATTACCTTATCTTACCATTGAGCAATGCAAAGTAAGTGGTAAATGAAGAACCGGAACCGAGAATCGGAACCGAGAACCGAAAGTAAGAACCGAACCGGAACCAGAACCGAAAAAAAGTGGAACCGACCCATCCCTAGTATATATATGATTGGTGATATTGGATATATATATGATTTCAAACATGTATACGAGTTTATCATGTTTGTGCAGTAATTTTAGATCTTTTGAATCCCAAGATTCAGAGAAGTATTTTCCAAATCAATAATTAGAAAAAAAGTAAACTTACCAGAAAAGCATGCTAAATGGTCCATCTTGTGCTCCAGCCTGTCAAATTTCATGTCAGAGAAATACATGAGCTTACTCCTCTGTGACACCTGCAGCATATGCTGTATCAATCGAGAGAGGGCTTCATCATACATCTCGCGAGCTTCCTGGTCTTCCTTGCCAGACTGCAGCCATGCTTTCAGGAGGTACTCATAGAAACTGTCTCCAAGGGCACCAATAGACATGTGATCTACGATGAACGATTTAAAATAGGGTAACATTATACACAGGAAGGTAACTGTATCCAAAATATTCACATGAATAAAGATTTAAGTGATTTCTTTCCATCATAATGAAAAAGATCAATGGATGATTATAATACCCTAACTTCCATCACACTGCAGCATACTGACATCTCAATGTATAACTAATATAAGCAAGTAAAGATCAAAATTCACACCCAGAAAATACACACAGTTTTAACCTCACATCAATAACTATTATGCTAAAATTCATTCATTTTACATATTTATGTATTTGAAACATGATACACTTCCACTATGTGACCGAATAAAATATCAATTTTTATGGAACTTATCTCTTGTCAGGTATGACATAAAAAGGCCTGGTGAGGGATGATGCCAAAATTGAGAAATTAAATAAATCATTTACCCTTCCCAGTTCTGAATGTTTTCTCATTCTTGTAGTAATGTAAAGAAAATAGTAAGAGCTCATGACATGGCTCTGACTAGGCAAAGAGTAGATTTTTCTGACAAAAGTCACAAGTCTACATGTTTATACAAAAACTTTAGTAAACTTTGTAAAACTTGATTTTAGGATTGGAGAAGGAAATGAACTGTAGTCAGGTGGAACTCAACATTAGACTGGAAGGGGTTCAAGCTGCAAGTGAGCAGTACCAAACAGAAAATACTGTCAGAGTACTGAAATATATATTAAAAATACATTTATGGTATTATTGTATTGTCAAAGCACTTGAAACTCATAGTGGTAAGTTAACCACTTTGTGAAGAGACACATTTCCCACATCAATAAGTATGACACCTTAAACAACAGGGATTAGAAATAAAAAAATATTTTGAGAAAGTGGCCTTTTATGTAAGCACAGCATCCATTTAAAACAGTGCTTGTTCACATTTTAATGGCTGATAATTCACTCACTTTGACCCCATTTTCCAGTTTTCGGATTGAGGTAGTTGGGATAGAGCCCCCTTGGTTTCTCCATTCCCCTCAGGACCTGACGAATGTGCTCCACCTTCTGCCTGTAGATGGGGTTTCCCGTAACATCCGACAAATATGTAAACTCTAAATGCAGAGTTCCAAACTCTGAGAGAATACTTGCTCCACCACTAGCCCATCCATAGTTCTTGCTAGCCTGCAATCCAAAGCAATGCCAAGATATGTGGACACATTGCATTTTCATACATGAAATTAACAACTCCAAAACATACTCTTAAGCTTCTAATAATGACTGGAACAAGTCAAAACTCTTGAGTTTTATAAAATGACAGAGAGAGTGGAGTTCCTCAATGAATAAATTCATTTTTGTCCAAAATATTCTTTAATTCAGCAATTTTCCTTTTTAGGCACTTACCCCTGTCCGTACATTAACAAGAGCATATGGAATGCCAGTTGGAGTTTTAAAAGCAGGAAGCAGCTTCTCAGCAACATGCTCTGCCTTATCTCTGAACATAACATCTCCGGTGAGTGCATAACATGACAGAAGTCCACCGACAAAGCGAATGTTGGTTTCAAACACAGACAAGTCAGCATTCTGAAAAAAAAATCACTTTAAATTTAATATAGTTCCTTAGCATGTAGTTACCATTAGGTAGCTGATACAGGATGTGTTTAAAGAGCATAAATAGAACCGTTAATAGATATCTACATGAACAAATTCCTTATTTTGTTCTGTAAATCATGCAGATAAATATGATGGGATGAAATTTCTGGTGCAGGCATGAATTGCTTGTATCAGGAATGAGATAAAAATAATTTTGCACAAAAATAGATGCAACTCCTTTCACAAGTTTTCAAAGGGTGGTTTTACAGTTTAACAGAATTAGAATCCCATATTTACATTCAGGAGAGGTCGACAGGCAACCTCAATGAAAACAAAGAAAATTGATCAATGGGCTTCCATTTCAAGCTGAAGGAGTCATTTATATAGATATTCAGGAAACCATAAATTAATCATTAATGACATATACTATCAGTTTTCTCCATAAGAAAAATAAGTTCACACACAAAACCTTTAAGTAAAGAGAGAGGCAAAATATTATATTTCTGGGCAGGATGCCTGGATTTCCAAAATTGATAAATTGGCCTCAACTGAAGATTAACCAGGACAATTTGTAAAGCAAATTTTTAGCAAAAACTACGAACTATATAGCTGTTTATTGCATCCTCATCACACCTCCCTGGCTTCATTCTACTATAGGTCTGAGTTACAGTTTCACAACAAAACCTTCGTCCCTCCAAAATTGAAATCCTTTTCAAAATGTTGGGTCCATTACAAAGAATAGCAATCCAATTCCTCTCTCCACACAAGGAGATTTTCCGGTAAGTGAATCTGCCAACTATCAGCCTCATGCGTAATACTTAGGTCATATCACACCATCTAATTTAAAAGAATCATTCATCATTATACTATTCATTTAATCTTGCTCCTTACTCCTTTGATGAACACGACGTATGATCTTGAGGTGGGATTCAAACCCAAGACCTCTGGGCTGCCAGACTAGTGATTTATTAACGCAATCACCATGGCTGACAGCCAGTCATATAGATGTTATCTTCAGAGCCATCGAAGCATATTGACTCTGCTCTGAATGCCCTCAGAGAATTTACAAATTGGTAACAAAGCTCACCATGTTGTTCAGATCCAAACTGTTGGCTATCCACTCCCTCCCTTGGTTGAACTCTTCCTCCATGCCCATAATGTACAGGGTGTCCAGCCCGTCAACGATGGTGGCTCCCAACGCTGCTGAGCCAAAGATGCTCGCGCTGTGACCCCTCCTACTCAGTGGCCTCAGCTCGTTCTTACCCCAGGCGTAGCGAACATAATTGTCCCAGGCATGCTTCATCATCTGAAATACAACAGGGAACAAATTAGACTAAATGCATACAAATTTAATTAGCACTTTGAAAGTTACATCCGCAACTAATGTTGACTGATGAAGCACTATTTCAATGAATTCATTGATGAAAACACAAATAAATACATTTTTTCACAGAAATTTAAAAATATGTATTTTTAAACATCTTCAAAGGAGTTACATATTTGTCCAAAACTTCACAAACTCAGACCCTCTAAACCTTCCAAACAGAAAATGGACCCATTCCTTCTGATTATTATTTATTTAGTCATTCTCGCTCTGCTATGACCAAAACAAAATCTTTGAGTAATTGAGTGAGAAATAAAATTCACCTGTGCCCTCCACTCCAGTAGGAATAGTTATGTGGGGGGGTTGATAAAAACTTACACAAATCCATCTCCAGCAAATAAGATATTGCTGATATAAAGTTACCAATCATCAAGAATATATATTCATTCATTGATCGATTCCCTTAACTAAAATTTCTTAACAGATTTAAGTTGAAATGCTCCTAACTCTACCATCAAATCCATAATAGAGCTCTCAAATATTTACATGAGAATGTAAATGACTGATGAATTTTCATCAAGTTACGCAAGTAATATTTAATTTCAGACAAAAAAAAGCAGCAATATGACGCCACAGAGTGCTCCATTAAATGAAATTGAATGTGATGGTTGACACTACCTCAGGAGAGGCGATATGGAGCGATGAAAACCAACTTATTAGCATAAATCCTTACTAGTCTAATATCAATCCAACAGAATCGAAAAGCAGTCGAATCAAGTCCACATTAATATGAATTGAAAAATACGTGAGGAAAGGGGCCTTCCATTTATTGCGTAAGTTACGTTAAGGATGGGGTCAGGTCAACCGATTAGATTCACTATCGACAGGGAGTGAAGTTGGGTTCCAGCCTCCCGTTCCATTGGGGGAAAGACACAATACAAGTTCATTCCAAGTTGAAACACTAATGATGATACCTATAATAATCAAGAACTTTTAAAACATGTCTGTTTTCAAATTCACGGAAATGGGAGGGTTCATTGCGTAATTTAGGGGAAAAGGATCTATCTTACAGAATGTCAAGAAACGGTGTTGGAGGGGGGCGTAAAATATGTAAAATCGGAATTGCACATGTACTAATTTAATGACCCAAAATGATCGATTGAGTAAACGACGCGATGACTTTTCCGCGGTCACGGGAGGAATAGGATTCCGAATCTCGGACACGCGGTATGGGGAGAGGAGAACGTGAGGGAGGAGAAGGGGAAGTCCAAGGAGGGAACGAAATGCGAAGCAAAGGACTTCCTCCGATCGCGAGGGCTGGTCACGTCTCGCGGAATTCTTTCCTCGATATTTCGAGTCCGCCTTGCGAGAAAACTCGATGCCTTTCATCTTCTTCGCCCGCTCGTCTTCTTTTACTGGCGGAGGGGATCCGAGAACTGAAGGCACAGGGATGGAGTTGGCATCAAATTTTCATATGCTTTCCAATCTGCTCACCTCCTTGGGAGCAGGGAGCATTGTTTTGTCTCGGCATCGTCAATCATGGGCGAATCATTTTTTTTTCTATCCCCCGTCTCCGGGCGAAATAAGAATATGAATGGGGAAGCTCCACCTGTTTTTCATATAAGGGTGAAGAGGGCAAAATATAACTGCATTGTTTGTCGTAACGTCAGTTGTTGCCTTGCTGAATATTCCTCTGGTACAGGCTTTAGCTACCAGAACTGACTGAGGAAAATCATGAAATATGACGAAGATATGATAAATCTGCTGATCTTTCTCAGGTGGTATCAACTTCGTTCACCTTTTAGGGTACAACTGAGATAATTCTGATCACAAAAGTTTATTGATTAATGTCCCGAACATAAAGTAAGTTTCAAGATCAACCTAACCAAGGTAATTGTAATTTTTCGAGATTTTTGTTCACAATATACACTTCATTTGCATGGTAAATTGTTACGCGCAGACTAAATATATTTATGCATAAAAATCTGAGGTTACTGCTGAGTAGCAGCCACACTTTTGTTTAGCGGTAAAACCACGAAGTTGCCATTTACGTTGAATATACACGAATCATTCTTCGTAAAGATTTCAATTCGCGAACGACGAAACTAAATTTCTCCAAGAGAATCATTTTCCATGCTGCTCACGGGCAGCACCACGATGCGAACGTATCACGCAGCAGCCTTTTCCTTCTGAGCACTTCCGACTCGGGGAACGCCTCCAGGATAAATTTTTGATACGCTCCAAAGCAGTCAATATCGAGGTGAAATAGGAGAGTTCTCTGTGGCAAAAAAAAATCAACCTGGGTTGCTCAAAAAGCGGAAAGAGCAGAGAAAATGAAATTTCAACCAGAATGGCCATTTCAAATTCAGGCCTCAAATCTATACCGTGGCAGCGCTTATTTTTCGAGAAAAAATAATTCACCGGTTTCGCTGAGCGTTACGACAGAATACAACTAAATTAAATAGAATAAAAATTGCGCAAAAGTCATACACGTACAGACTTTCACTAACGCTATTTGAATTAATTACACAAATATACCAACCACCCGACTCAAATAATGGAATCTTATATTGGTCTCAACTTAATCTCATGTAGCAAATGGAGAACAGCCCTAACATAAGAGGTCTATCGATAATATTACTAACTTTAAGTATCGCAGAGTAACACTTTGTGCATAAGTAGATGACTAAATGTTGTGCTACAATTCTTAAAATCCTTGAGCAGTAAAATTTGAGCAATTGTTACATTGGTTATACATGAATACGAATGTAAGATGCATGTATAAGTGTATAAGACTTACCTACTAAGAGTTTTACTGCTACTTTCTGGTAGAACTTGGCCAATTTAACAGCTACATAAAATCAAATGAACGAGTAAATACCGTGGACGTTCTAAGAAGACCCAAGGGAAAGAGAAGTCAGATGAAAGTATTACGAGGAAGACTGGATAATCTTACCACACACGTTATTATACGTAAAAACCCAATGAAGGCAGTCGAAGAGAGAAAAAGGAATAGGAAGAATGACACAAGAAAGCCTCGGATAAGATACACGGAGAATTTAGTGAAGGATGCAAGGAAGAATAATTATGCAAACGCAAAGACCGCCTCTGATTGTCTTTTTGAAGTATATCGAAAATTCTTAAATAAAGGCGGGGCAATGTTAAAATCTAGCATGTGTCCACGAAGTATTAGCATTGTAGCTCTTAGTTGCATGTCGATAGTGCATGTTTGGTGATCTTCACGCCATGCCACACACCTTCGCAGGGGCCACAGTGTATTGCGAGATGTAGATATCAAAAAAATAGAAGGCAGAATAAAGCAGAGATATGGTAAACGAATCTTAGGATTGACAGCAAGCGGTGTTGATGAAGAATGGCCAAATGATTGGAGGGTATTGATTCAAGTTAATTGAATGTATGCATTCCGCTCCAAGCACACATTAAAGCCATTTTTCCGGAGGTCATACTGATGAAAAAAGAGTGGCTCCAACACTTTCGTGACAGATTCGAATTCGGCAAGCAACAAAGTCCGTGGTTTAACCAATTTTGCTATTGTTACTAATGTTCAACCGGTTTGGATGGTCATGATAAACTTCAGAATAATGCCGAATTGAATATACTACAATGTATTGATTTCATCCCACTATTTGGCGTTTTCTTTACCATCTTTATACCGTCTAAACTGAATATTATAAACATTCAAATTTCTCCAAAAGTTCCACTTGCTATGCACTACGTTTAAATGTTTTACACGTTTACATTTAAAGAGTAAATGTTCGACCATGTTTGGTTTCGTAGCCAATATAGCTCTCCTTTACGACGAATATGTTGTCATTATCTCGTGATTATCTTCAGTTCCTCTTTCTGACACTAACTGAGTAACCGCATCAAAAGACATCCTACTCCAATACACTTCCCACAGAAATTCGTCGACGTCCACACTTTGTCAGAACATCTTCCGAGGAAGAAGATAAAGGCAAAACCCGTAGCTAATTCACTCTCTGATATTAAAATTTTTCACAAAAGCCTTTGTTGTTTCCCTTGCATCCTACACACTGTCAGCCAAAGTTTTAACCTGCGTGGATGCTCGCTCGACTGTCTTTTTTTTTTAAATCCACGCCGGCATGAACTTCCTTCTTGTCGTGCTCATCGTACTACCACGAGAAGAAGAATGACAGGAGACCACCGCGACGATCCGAAACGAAGCTGAAATTTTATCTCATTATAGTCCGCGTCAGTGGTTGTCATTTTTTTACTGCACAACAATAAGAAAAAAATGAATCTGCCTTCGCTGCGTGCTTGCCGAGTTCCAGTTGGGGTCGGCGGGGCCGAAGGCATCAATCCTTTTCGGGAGAGTACACTAGCGCATACATTATATCTGGATGGAATACTAATCGATATTCTATCCACGGAAAAAACCCTCTACGCTCCGTTATGGATGAGATCCGAATATATTTAATAAGATGAATATTAACTCCCAATAAGTTGAAGCCGACCATAGACAGACCTCATAACATGCAAATTTGAGGAGCAGAAAAACTAAAGTTGCCATGGACAATCAAGGTTGCTCAGTAAAACAACGCCATTCTAAACAATCCAAAATTCAACGCAAAACAATGAATTTCAACTCGAAGGATTACTTAAATGATCAATTCTTTCTATAAAAACTCATTTTACTTCCTTCCATTTTCCTTCCTCGCTCGCCCGACGGAAGTTTCCATCAAAATCCGAAAACTGCACTTTGAACCTTAGTTCTGCATAATTGAAAACGACACAAAAGAAATTTATACCTGAATTATACAAGTACTTCCTCGAGAGTTTTTCACATCTTGCTTGAAGAGCGGATGAAAGCATTAAAACGTGTTTGGGAGAAAAGAAAAACAGGAAAACAAAGCCTCGCTTTGGACGAAATGCACGCAACGTTAATATTTGCCTTTTCTGACGCGGTCTTCGACATCAAGTTTTTCAAGTGAAGTTCAGAGTGCTCGAGTAATCTTTTGGGATGTAGACTGCGTCTGACGGAGGGAAAGATCAAAGAAACTCACTCCACCGACATCTATGGAGAGAGCATGACAAAGACGGAAAAGATCTCTTGCATATCAACATAAATTCATAACGATGTATCCTAGCTCGAATAAAATATAGAAAAAATACTACGAAAAGTAAAGAATCTCCTGTATAAAAATACACAAGCAGGATAAAGTTCACGAGAAAAAAACAGAGGCAACACGCATCTGATATGGGAATGATGAGCAAAAAGAATGGATTCAACGACGCGGATGATGCTCTAGACCGCATTCGAAGGGTCCAAGAGCAAAAAAAAGTCCATTTGCAAGCAGGAAAGATCTCGGAGAGGCAAAAATGAATTACCTAAGTTTCATACGAGAAAAGAGGCCACCATGCTATTCTACGAAACGAAAAATAGGAAACTGTAATATTAAGCTTCAACGCTCAAGTCAGTTTTCGAGGAAAAGCAAGCTAATCGAGAAAAGGTCAATTTCCGTGGGGACCGAAATGATCCACTTACTCTTCACTTGGAATGTGTCAGAAGCTGTTAGAGAATCTAAACTCTCAAGAATACAGTCCTACTAACTTAAAAAAAACTGCCCTCAAGAAGCAAATAAATATACTACGGGATATGTATTTTCTCCTTTCCCGCGGAACTGCACCTCAGCAAACAGCAGTGAAGACACTTTTTATGAAAGGCATCGCGGGAGTGCCTTGTGAGAGTCGAAATTCACGGAGAAGAAGATGAAAGCAATTACTCATTAAAATTTGTTTCACGATTATTTCTGCAGTACATGTTTCTGACGTCTTCCCAATCAACCAAGAAAAAATAACAGGTCCTACTTCGTTAGCTGGGCCATACCTTTACCTAAGGAATAGATAAAATGGACTTGAAAGCATGAGAGTTACGTATGAGCCTGAATATCGGATTGGAAACATTACTGAATAAGCATTTAGTACACATACAGCATTAATAATGTGGAAGTACAGGTCTACCGACAACAACACCCTTCTATAAGGCATCGATATTTTTTTCATAAGAGGAAGTAAACGGGAGGCTTTCCTCAAAAACCAGAGATATAAAGGTTTGGGAAGATTCAAAATGAACTGTACCTGAAAACAAGCATCGCATAGTTGGTAAGAAAAGGACAGAACAAAGCGTACCTCTCTGGAATTTTAATTATCTGGGGCCATTGTCGGGAAGAAAAATTCAATTTTCGCAGACCAGACGGTCCAGCTTGGAAGTTTTAACGGAGAACAAACCGATGTAATTAGATGATGTACAGAGAAAATATATCCGATATCCCTCTCTTAGTCACAATGGTTACTCTCAATTAACTGTTTTTGAAATCTTTTAGGCTCGTCGGCTGCAGATCCAGAGAAGGATTAATTATTTCGTCTGAAAATCGAATCTTAGAATTTAAATTAATGCTCATTGAATTGCAAAGGCAAACATTTGTAAAGAAAAAATAGACGGTCAATACGGACGGAAAGTTCAAAGCAAAGAATCCATGGTGACATTGATACTTGCAATAAAACATTCGAAGTAATAGAAATCCTCAAAAAACAATTTGAATTTATCAAACAAGAGAGGAATAACAAAAAGAGTGCTTGCAAAATACCTTCACCAACTTCATTCGTAATTAGGCTATCAATTTGCAGCAAGATTTGAATAGGCTATCCCAATAAATGAAATCCACGACTTTGATTTTTATTTCGGCACACATATTACAAGCCCTGAAAATTTAAAACGCCCATTATTTTCTTCCCTCTTCCCCGCTTAACATAACTTCAGTTCCGAAATTACTTTTTATCTTGCCTACCCCAAATATTTAATGATACCATATTTTGAAAAAGCAATGATGATCGTGATTGTAATTCCACGCGAATTTAAGCAGGTGTTTTGTATTGACCTTTGGACATACTTTCGCTGTACTTATTCAATTCTACTTTTCAATTTCAACGGCACTTCGATGACTAGTTTCGATGACCGAAAACTTCTTAAGACAAAAGAATTCCAGGAATGAAATGGATACACGTACACTCAGGAGTATGCACATTTCTACAAGTAAAAATGAAAGCATAGGTAATTAATTTGTAAGCGTCTTCAAGAAATACGGGGACAACGAGAGATTTTGAGTGAAAGACTGAAGGATGATCTTCTCCAACTGGTCGCTTGTTGGCTATGGAACTGGCATCGCTTCAACATCGAGAAGCTAAGTGAAATATACACGCTTAAGAGACCAAATGAAATTTGTCACAATTTAGTCTGTTTTCGGTATTTCTTAAATTTAAATATACACTGTGGTACCCTGTTATTTCAAAACCAATAATAACATTCCACCTTTTTAACACGCAGCTGAAATGCGTGCCAGGGATAAACAGATTTCATGGAGGGGTTGGAAAGAAGTAAGTTCACACTCTCTTATCTCCCTCTGACTTTCTTCCTCGCCCGACAATACCGATGGGAAAGAGGAGGAGCATGAGAAAAAGTGCACGTCCCATCACCGTCTTGGGACTGAGGGAACGCAGCAGGAAAACAAACACTCTTCCGACCTTCGTTTTTTTCTTTCGTTTCAATCGCCGCCGACTCTCCTCCAATCCAAAACTCTCCGGACGACGGACGCGGAAGATGCCCCCGAGGACCCTTCCATCGCCGCCGCCACCGCATCAGAACATCCATTATGTATTCCTTCCTCCGTTTGGAATAGCACCGGCACTTTGAGGAGACCCTATCGAAGGATCAAACCGCAAACTATTCGTTTACGGCTGGGGAGGAAGTGCGACGGCAATCCGATATGTGATTCCACTCGCCTTCGGGCAGAGTTCCCAATTTTACACGCGCCGGTTTACACGCAAAGAGATCCTCACGTAAAGGAAACATGAGGCGGGGACGACGATTCCACCGCCTTTACTCTCGGAGCGATTTCCTCTTCAGAGTTTATGAAAATAAATCGGTCGGATTAGAGGTGAAGGGGACACCCCCATCTTTCAACGGACGGACTACTACGGGGTTGTTAAATTCGAACGCTCTGTCCCACAATCACATTTGACCGCGAAATAATTTAGCTACGAATGGATCGACCGAGCGACAAATGAGGATGTACTAAGAAGAGGGGGAGAAAAGAGAAGTCTTCTGAAAACTCTAAAAAGAACTCTAAAGGGGCAACTTAACCAGCTATATACACGATGGCCTGATGAAGGCCATCGTGTATATAGCTGGGAAAAGTGAACGGGAAGAATAAAATGGTAGGCCTCCGATGAGATATATGAACAACTTGTGACTGATGTGAAAGAGAAGAATTACATCAATATGAAGAGTATATATAGCTGATAGAATGATCGAGTGGAGAACTGTCTCAAACCAATCTTAGGATTGTTAATTGATGATGATGATGAGATGGATCTTGAAAGTTGACGCCCAGGCCGCTGAAGGTTTACTTCATACGATAGTCGCAAGATGGCAAGTGCAATTTTAGGAGCCACCAGCTGATATGTATCAAAAATACACTGGAGGTGATTTCACCAGCAGCACTAAAGAGCGGCGAGTACAGAAAAACGCATGCCTTCCACTTAATTAACAGGATTAAAACCTATGTTATCCACACGGAGCTCACCCACCAGCCAAACGTGTCCCTGAGTCTTGCGAGAGAACTTGGGTCACCCATTAGAACTTCAATTGTGAACAGATGAAATTAAGAGCGAAGCAATACCAACAGCCAATCTTCAGAAACTAATCTCCTCGCAACGGTATTATTTTGCCCTTCACGAAAGGGCTTTGTGGGAGGAGGAAACAATTAGTACCAATGGTTTCGATTCTCGATTGGAAATAAAAAGAATTAACTCGGAACATCATTCCCATTGATGCGAAATGACTCCCACCAGTGTAGCGGTAATTAACGACTGCGATCCTAACGGCGAAAGTCTCGCAAAGCCACTCTCCCATTTTATTAAAAAAATGAATGAGCGTAAACCGCCATTCGACTTCGATTCAAAAAAATGTTTCCCCGAGGCCATTGAAGATGACAAAAGCCGTAAATCTCCTTCATTAAATTTCAGACCGGCCTGCATCGGGCGTGGCAACATTCCCCATTAAATGATTTACGACCGGACACGAGGCACTAAGAGAAGGAAAGAAATGAAACCATTTACTCGGGGCGGGGAAAAAACGGACTCAGTTCCGCCTCTAACCAGGAGATGACAGTGCAAGTCTGAGGACTCCGAGTGTGAGGTCGAGGGGTCGAGAGGGGCAACAAAACATCAACCAAGACCTCAGAAGGCATGAGAGAGAAGGCAAACATGGTGTAAGTGAAGACGCGGCAAAAAAGATGGGTAAATGGGGAAGGATAAAAAATTTAATGATATTTTCTGTCTTCATAACGGTATTAACCTCCACCCATTCCCAATATTCCCACCATCACAATATTGACCTCCTCCTTCCAACTCCAATCTCAACGATCTCTGATGTTCCTCGTTTTCCCTTTTTATACCCGCTACGGTTTCTGGGGCATAAAGCACCAAGCTCAACGCGAAATGATTCAAAAATCTTTTCTTTACGCGTCCAATCTGATCCCTTTTTGAGTTCTGAGAAGGAGTATTCGAGGAAATAAAAAGTACGGATCCACGGGAATGGACTGAGGTTACACCCGCCATTTTTCAAACCTGAACGGATCAAGGCAGGTAGTAAAAAAGGCCAATGAGTATTAAAACTGGTTATGAAAGAGTTTGTATAGAGCAAAGGAGTGCAAATAGAGAGACTATAAATTTCATCATCGACCAAAGAAAGATCTCAACGACCAAAGCACAGTCTTCGGGTGGTCCTCGCCTGCAAATTATCACTCTTCGTTGGGAGCATTGAAAACACCTCCCACTCCACGCTCCTTCTTCTAGAAATCGTTTACTTCTTCATATCTCATAAATTTTAGAACACCCACACGCCACCCTGAACGCCCAATCACACCCCTACTCATTCCATCCAACATACTTCCTTCTTTCATATAGCATTCAGCACCTTTGTTTCACCCCTGTAGTGTATCTACTATTTCCACCATCTTCTGATTTCTTGAGGTTTGATATTGTATCAAAAGAACGTAATGCAACTGAACAGGTTTGAATAAAAGCAATTCACAAAAAAACACGGTATGCAGAAACTAATGAAAGTGTACAAAAGAGTGCTCAGAAATAATTGCGAGGATCAGTTCAAGGATGACATCGATACCTCAAGCCTTCAGCGAAGAAAAAATAATAATGGAGAACAGCATGTTATATGGATCTACCACGAACCAATCGTCTAAAATAAGGCTTGTTTGTCAGCGTTAGCTTGCTTGACAACAACGACCTACGATCCCATGGCAATATTCAAATTCTCTTGTGCCTGATAACGCCGCGAATATGAAATAGGCACCTTGCTCTCGCATTATTAAATATTAACGACGCCCTATGGTTTCACTTTTTAAGTTTTTATAGCATTTCTCCACTTTCCGATGTTTTCTATCTTGAACTACTTCCTTCCTTACTTCAGCATCCATCCCATATCTTCCCTTAGAGCCGGCGCAAAAAGAAACTTCGGTTGCAATGAAGTAGTCACGTCCCCCACGGGATTCGAACTTGTTCCCGGATGACTGCAACCACCTCTCATTCTCTCTCTCTGTGTCCTCTCCCCCTCTAAACGAGAATCGGAGGTGTCCAAATGGAGAGATGACCGCCCTCGAGCGAATGAGTTGGGAGAGGAAGATGGGTTCCTGCATGCGGGGGGTGAACATCCCCCCGGCCCGTCGCGACCGTGTCGGGGAAGTGGATTGAATGGGCTGGGGGCGAGTCTCGGAGGGAGAACCAATCGCATGAGAGGGGACGTCAAGTCCAAGAGAGATAAGTATTCGCCGTCGGGAGGGATCACGCCGAGTCGGGATAGTGCTATCCGCCCACGGATTCCTGGGAAGATAATATCCCCGGGGACATCACATCCTGAAGTCGAGATCTTCTTGACCACTACGGGCCAAGTGTGTCCCTCTCGTACAGTCGAAGCTGTTCGCGGCAACAGAGGGTAAAAATTTACTGCAATAAAAATACCTATATAAATTTCAGTGGAACGACTTAATTAAATAAGCCCACTTTTCCTTGCCTTTGCTTACTTTGCAGCTATGATCAGCCAAACATGATTGATTGAGAAAGGCTTTGTCGTAGAACCATTAAAAGTCAATAGCGAATATGAATCACAAAATAAAATAATGCTGCGAATGATAGATAATATCACAATCCATGATTTCAATGTAAGGCATGCATAATTATAAATTATATTATGTTTAACAACAAGCTAATTAAGATAGCCAATAAAGCAACATGTTGCAATCTGAAATTTTCTTTGTAGACTTTTATTTTGTCCAACGAGTTTCCAGGATTGAAAAGCCACTGCAGGGCACTTGGCGAACCTTTGGCAAAAAAGGGAAAGATACACACAGCACGCTAAATTATCGATTATATAAGGACCCTCTTCACGAATTCTCCTCCAAATCCAAGTAATTTAGCCCATTCATGAAGGAAACCCAAATCTAAATTCCTATCCATGACTACGAAATTGAATTGCATAAATGTTTTGATAAAAACGTCAAAATAAAATATTTTGTTCCCACGAATTAAAATTTCAGAATGTCTTTGATAACATAATCCATAAGTCAAGAACACGAAGCATGATACCCATTAATGCTCGAGTGTTCCATCAAGCATCAACTACAAGGATCTCCGACATGTTATATCGCCTAATACTGCAATCTCCCTCCATCCATTGACTACTTTAGTGATTCGCCCTTCTTTGAATGCCTATCGACTAACAAATACACGCCACCAACCGTATCTCTAAATAATCTTTAAATTCTTTCCTGCAATGAATCTGACCTTAGATTCTGTTTCAGACTTATGATTCATACTAGTTTTAATGAAACTTACTTAAGTAGATATAAAAGAAAATCAACGTGGCAAACATTTTCATAAATGTAAAGGAATCAAAACTAAATGCATTCAAGTAATCTGGCATACTATCTCTCTCTCTCTTTTGACTTGCCCACTAGAGTGAGAACATAAGATCAGAGATACTTGGGGGCAGAGGACGGAAGGGTAGAGTTCGTCACGTCTCCTCATATTCAAAAAAACTCCGAGATCGAAGTCTTCAGACTCCGGGTCCAAAACTAACTCTTTCCTTGACAGCCTATCACTCCAGAAATCCTTAGTTTCTCGTTCTATATGTCCTCGTTCTTCCGGAGTTTTATTTTCACTCCTGAAACCTGTCAGGGGCATATTTGATAACCCTGGACCCTTATTAAAGCCTTCGTCCTCAACACAAGCATGTGTATTTCTCAGCTTGTTTTAACGGGCCTCCTTCACTTACTTAGTCGTGAAAAGAAAGGACGCTTTGGCCAGGTCTGCTTCCTCAGCAGTCCATTAATGCTAAATAAACCTGCACCCTAAACTATTGCACTACCAATAAGTTTTATTTTAATAAGCAACATGCGCATCGTGTAAAATTTATTCCCGCAGACGGTTCAGTACATAGGCCTCTCAAAGATAAAACCTTAAAGAAAAACTTAATTGAAACTATGCACATCCCTGAATTCTGAAGTGTTTTCAATGCTTAAAAAAAGAATGATGGCAAATAAATAGTGTAAACCTCATCAACTATTATTGTGATTCATTGAACACCACATAGTGCAATGGTAGTTCGTAGTACTAAGCTCTTTTATCATTTAGCGCACTCAGCGATGATATTCGTCATACTGCCAGAAAACAAAGCTCACGGTATTAAAATTAGGGAGCTCCGAGACTAAAAATTTACAACTCACTGCCTTTCAGAAAAATATTCACTGGATATTCTATGGCAGATGATAACAGGTGTTCTCTTGTTCCATGTATAAAGTTGGTTTGCACATAATATAATTAACATGCACACTTTACGACATTTATGAATCGAAAATTGACATTTTAGCCATTGCATTTAACTAACAAAGCATTATTTACACAACAGCTCTTTATTTAAAACATACGACGTAAATCCTTCTGACTTCTCTTCTCAACTCTCTCTCACCTCTCTCTGAGCTATTTATTCTAAGTAGATGACCACTGTCAACGTCAGCCGACAGTTAATGTTATCCTTAAACACAGAAGTATCCCTACAGAGTGATACGGTGAAAATGAATTTGGGGAGGGCGATGGCATTAAAAATATTCTTAAGGATTCGAATTTTACGGTGCATTCGAATACTTTAAAAATTTAATTTATTCCTTTTAGGTGGGCAACGTAAAGAAATTGCGACTACCATAATATCAATGAAATAATAACGATTAGATAATTACTAGTGAACGATGCCGTTAAATAGAGATTCATTTTGCACCTAATCTCATTGTCATATAGGTATCTAGTACAACCCCAGATTCTTCAAGGCGCAAAATGACCCAGTAGTTGTCGCGGTTACGAAAAAACCACTAATTCGGACGTGGGCGCGCGACCTTTGAACTTTGCACAGGACGCAAAAGAATAGCGATTCACTCCCACGCATGCCGTGACCTTAGGCTTCAAATTAGCAAGGTTGAGCGAGGGACATTAGGTCGATACAATTTGGTTTCGGAGAACTATGTTATTCACCGCGATTTTCTGGACGAAGCGTTGCGATTGCGAAGGAATTTCATATCCCTATTGAGCACGAGTACTGCAAAAAAATTAACGATTTTAGCAAGACTATTTTTCAACCACAAGGGTAATTTCCTTTCTCCCATTTCCAGAGAGGTTTACCATTAACTTATTGTGACTAATAACTAATGCATTTAATAAATGTCTACAAATTATAATCATTTATGCATTTATCATGTGATTCTATTTAACATGGCGTCAACGTTATTTTTTTAAATGATAAAGGATTCCGCACTTCAACACCCCTCCATTGAATTCCTTACCGGGAATATAATATTAATTTAATTCAAAATTTTACTCCTACCACATACCAAAGGCACGCTATGTCCTGTGATAGGAACTAAGGGCATGCTATCCTAGGTAAAAGATTATACTATCTTTTCTCTATAATCTGATGCAGAAATCAACTTAATACATAAGGCCACACCATTAGCTAGACAACCAGACATGGGGTATTTTGCTTCAGGTCCATTATAAAGAGATAAGGCATCATTAACCACATTGCACTGAATAGTCATAGGGAAAGACAATGAGATTCAGCTCATCATACATTTTTGAGCAATTAATAAAGCACAAAAAACTAATGGCTTAGTGCTTGAACCCAATGGCGCAAGGAAAACTCCAGCATTCCGTAAAGGAACCAGCGTAACAAAATCCATTTCATCAGAGAAGTTAATCAACATTAGAATGTGATTAGACAGTGCCCGCCTCAAATTCCACGCACGTAAATACTCTCACTCCATTGGTTTTCATTTTTCGTTCTATTTTCTTTTTAATAAAAATATTTCTTTATTTAAGTTATTTTTCCTAATTCAAGAAAAAATACCAAACTTTCTTCCTCTCCCCGAGTTAACTCATATTCCTAATTCCAGCACATCAAGAGCAACTCACTGCTCCAAACTAGGGTTTCCAGCCACTATGTCTACCTGCTTCCGACATACGCAACCAATGTGTCTTTAACTGTATGTCTGTGCCCGACTCACCGTCCATTTTCTTAGTTTGCACTGATCTGTTACAAGCCTATTTCGATAAAATATATTGGGCCTGATTGGGCGTTTGAGTTCACTTCTTCCAGGGTCTAAAATAGGTACATACTTTCTAGCGATACAGATATGTTACGTTTACTTTGAACCTTTACATGGATAAAGTTTTGTATGAAACAAAATTAAGGGAAAGAAAAATATTTTGTCTTGAAATGAGTAAAAGCAACTGTAGTTTCAACTATTTCTCTGAAGTCTAGAAAGTGATCGAGTCGAGACAACAACCTGGCCCCTACAAGGAAAGTATGAGATGCCTTGAGCAGTAATATTATTCGATGTAGATTGAAATGTGCTGAAGAATAAACAAAAATGGACATAAATCAGTTAAAATCCACACTATTCAAAGAGGGATACTGAGTAGAGTAAGAGAGAGAGACATTGTACAACGCGATAAAATTATTCCTCGTTCAAACAAGGACGAGGGAAAGAAAAATGGTCACCAAAAAACAAGACTAAGCCGGACCCCCAAAAATGTCCTGGTTGGACTCCAGGTTATATCCTTTTCCTTAAAATCCTCCTTTACCCTTCCTCTCCTCTCTTCATCTCTTTTGCCCCATGCTCTTTCGGAATAACCTCGAGGGCACAGAAAAAAATGACAGTGAAGGCACCCCGGAGGAAGGTGGCGGCAGGCGGGGGAGGAGGAGCAGACATTATCATTGCGAAGAGAAAGAAACGAAAGAGAAAAAAATAAAAAAAGAGTACAACCCTGGGCACGGAATGACTTATTCCACCCTCGCCTCCGCCTCGAGGGCGGGCCACGCTTAAGAGTGACTCGGTCTGCGAAGCGGTTAAAGTCGTTAGGAAAAAAAACATTTTTATAATCTCTCTTGGGATGGAGTGTGTGGGAGGGAGAGAGAGCAGAAAAGTGGAGAGGGGGAAGGAGAGGAGCTTTATTTTTCGGAGGGTGGCCGCATCCGATAGGACACGGCGGAAATAAAGAGAATGGATAAAAACAAGCGATAAAAATAACGAAAACTGGATAAGGGTGATGCGTAAAAAAAGAGAAAATTAGGAGCGAAAATGAAAAGGGTACAAAGGGGACCTAAGAGAGAATTTCCAGGATAAAAGGGGACCCTCTTTTCCCCACACCAAACTTCGCGTTGACCAATTGTGGATAGGGATCTTATTTCCCGAACCTAATTTTCTACAATTCTCGGGCGACTAGGGGCGATAGAAGAGGCTTCAAGCGTTCGGGGAGGACACACGTAGGACAGAGGTCAGCGTTTCTCCTTGCACCAGCCAAATGAAGGAGGAAGGACCGACTTAAAATACCCGGGAACACACGTCCTACGCGCTAACAAAAATATTCTGGGCATAAAAGAGCAACCAAATTTCTGTGAGCTTCACGGGCATCTGAAGGAACATAAAGGCGTTGGTGCACCTCAAAAGAGATGATGACGACGAAAAAAGCGCACGTCGTGGAAGTACTTGGAAGAAAAAATAATGATTCTTCCAACAGGGTTTGATAAAAGGCTGGGTCATCCACCAAAAAAATGGAATAAAAAAGAAATGTCCACCTCCACTGGAGATCTAGGTTTTCACGCTTCTCTGCAGCCTCCAGAGATCTATTCAGATCGGAACGCGTGTTAGCAGAGGAAGAAAATAAAGAAGTTGGACACCCGTTGAATGCGAACAGATTGGAACGGGGATGTATACTACTTCCCGAGCATCTAACGATCTCGTGATAGGCCTCTAGCGACGAGTCGGACTAAAGCTAGAGATGAAAGCAAAAATTATTCTGAAGATTCAGGCGATATGGAGTGGAAGCGAAACATGATAACACAGAAAGAAAAAACACGAGCCAAATCCACAAAAAAAACTTTACTATGACCCGGGTTTCACTGCATTACAGCATCGTCAGGTCACCTGATCGTCATCGTCACCTGACGATGCTGTAATACAGTGAAACCCGGGTCGTAGTCAAGTTTATTTTTGTGGATTTGGCTCGAGTTTTTTCTTTCTGTGTTATCAAAAATTATTCGTTTGAAACTCCTGTATTTGGTTAATTATTCTGAAAATAAATTTCAATTCCCTTCGTCATTCAGCACTTTATCATATTTCTTCACTATATCAACCATACCGCGTATTTACTCGTTTAATTTGCCATTATTCGAGTCCCTATTGACCAAATTCCTGCGTCCAAAATGCGGATCTCGACTGATTTCCATATTCTTGTTTCTTATTTTGAATGAATATTCCCGACATTCGGAAAAATATTACCAACATTTCCACCAGTATTATTTATTTGATCGTTAGATTTAATTTCAACCCATACCATTTAATGGTAAGCAGTTATTACGAATCAGAAACAGTTTAACTTCGCTCAAGTTTTCTTGCATAACCTTCGAGAAACCATAATTTACAGCGGTATCCGTTTTTATTTCAAACACAGTAATTAGAAGGACTTCAAAACGAAACGTTCGAGACGAAAATGGAATTTCTGTAGGAGGTAGATATTACGTCTAAAATTTTTTTTGCATTTTTAAATGTGCCAAAAAGACGCCACACGGGAACTTAATTCTTTATTAAGTCTTGAATAACGTACCAATCAGCACACGCATCAGTATAATGGGCTCTATGGCTCGTTCCAGTAAAATCTATTTTTAAAGTAATTTAAATGCGAACTAAGAATTTCTTAACTACGTACTCCGTTTAAGAATTTCAGAATTGCATACACACCTACCTCCCATGCAGCTATTCTCATTAAAAGACGCATATCAGCGAGTACATATTACTTTAACTCTTCAGTAATATGTAGGTACTGCTTTCAAAATAAATAAACTGAGATTCCTATATCATGTGTAAGCCGAAATATCTGAAAGTTTTTTCATCTCCTTCGTCATCTTCACAAAAAAAGATAAAAACAGGACGAATCCTGAAGTACTGGCAACCCGCACCGGAAATGTGTTTCGCGGGTTGGCTATCAACATTATGCAGGCGACTGGTACAGACATGGAGGAAAAAATATTAATGTGCAAATATATCCATTATATGCAGCATGTACATCACGGAACAATTGATACCAAAGTACAGCCAATCGATACAAGAAGACTGGAAAATTACGCTGTAAGCAAGTGAAATAAGGGTAAAGGGACTTTAACAGCAATTTACACTCGACAACAAATTCAATCCCCCATAAAATGCACCATTTTAAATTGGTATTTATAGTTTGTTTTAGGCTGATCTTCCCAGTGATGAAATAACAGCATAAAATCCGATATGGTACACATACTCGCTTTCGTTAGCTTTAAAACCAAAGCCCTGCTGTATTCACACAGTGTAACATTGTTTAGACCATTAGGGAAAAGTTACGGCAATCCCCAAAATCAATTGCTTCGGAGGCGATAAAAATAAGGAGGCAAAATCAATTCTTCCGGAGCTACTCAAAAAAAATTAATATTTTCAAGTTTTTTCACTAGGATCACAGAGCATAGAGTAAACATAAATTGGATAAATATAACCAAGAGAGAAGTTTAACTCTGCGCGTAATATTACAGTTTTCACCTTTATTATGTACCTTCACATAATTCGCTACATATCTACAGCTGCAATCGTAAATGACATCATACGGGACACCTTTGCACATAAAATACATCCGACTACAGAGCTTTAACCACCATTCAGTCACATTCCACTGGTACTGAGAAAGATAGGAGTGTTCGTTCAAATCAGATATGACACTTAAAAGAGTACTTTATTTTAGAGAAACAGCTTGGGAAATGCATTTCACATTTTTGGACCCGGTTTGGATACTTAGGGTAAGGGAAGAATTAATTTTCCGAGGCACACACCTGTTGGGCCGTCGTTATAACCATGCTTTTAAATTTAAATTCCTTGAAATACTCATCGCTCTTACGGTAAAAAAGCAAAAGTCAAAACAAAAATTCATGAGGGGATTTTTTTGTAATCTCTCCTGAAATCTCACTTTTTCGTTAGCCTTAAAAAGGGTAGCCAGGCTCAAAACATGAGAATTCAAAGTCACATTAAATACTTAGTATTAATTACAAAAACTTAATCCAAAGCAATAATGCAATAGCATAATCATTATATTTTAAATTATCTAAAATGAAAAATCTGGAAATGAATTTTAGTTCGCACGGAAACGTACGTAAACACATCTGATTAAAAGAACTGCTCGGAAAATAATTTTCAGAATTTTGGATGACCACAATATTGCGACGAACGGAACAAACGGAACCAAATAAACAAATACCCAAATTAAGAAAATAATAAAGAGTGATCCTGGCGAAATTCTGTTTTTTCCGAATGCCAAAAAAATTTGAAACAATTTATAAGGGTATTTGGGAAGGTAAACAGAAAAAGAAAAGAAATATTAATGTAATAATAACAAACTAACCCAGGAACCAATTTTATCTTGTAATATAAACATCAAATGAGAGATTAAGTAACAAACCCTATATGCTTCATTAATATACGAAGTTAATATATATAATTAAGAAAATATTAGAGGAAAGAAGTAATTATTCAGGAAATGGTTCAAAGAGGCTCTAAGAAGAGTAGGAAAAAGAAATATATTCAATGAAAATTCTATAACTAAGACAGCCCAACCGGTAACTGCAAAGGAAGATATTTTATGATTTACATCCATTGAGAAGAGAAAATTTTAAATTTAAGATTCATTAAAAGAGAAGTGTGTTGACATGAAGAGATTTAGGGAAGTGTGTTGATATGAAGAGATTAGATGATTTAAGAAGCGAAAAGTTCGCTGTGTCTAACGAATCATATGATAGAAGAAAAGAGATGATGAGTAGCGACGTGGTTTTAAATTTTGAGCCAAATGTAGTAAAAATAGGATATCAGCATTAAAGGATCTAATTGACTTTTAAATTTACAAATCTCCCCACCAAATCTCAAAAGATACCAGACTATTCTCGTCCTTTTGTCAACGTTTCGAAGCTATAGAATGCCAGCTTCAATTCATAAAAGACTTAATTTTGGTTTTTATTATCGTACTGAACAACGCCCAGCTCACAATTTTTCTCCAATGAGTAAATGTCATGTTAAGACTGTTTTAGAACTTTAGAATGCGGTGTACAAATACGGATTCATTCTAAATATTTAAAAAAATCCACTTATGTGAATGAACTGCTATTCCTAATAAAATATTTGAGTGGGAACTAGATCAAGATTAAATAAAATCCTATAAAACTAAATAAATATCGTAAACATAACACAAGTAATTCAAAATTCAAGTTGAAGCGAAGTGAAGTATCTACTAGCGAAAAGTGGAGCAACCATAATTTGCCATTTACAATGGTTTCCGTGAAACATAATTTAAATAGAATTTAAATCAAATTTCCGCCTAAAAGTATACAATCTTGCATAGCCATTGATCACTAAACGTCAACAAAATTGTTTCCTGTATTTACCGAATAATTAAGAGAATCCCGAATGCTAAACCAATGTCCACGAAACCCAGCCCACCTTTCACTAAAATTTGCAAATTTGCACGGACGGTTTGGGCAGAAAAAAGTAAAAAAATATGTAAAATCACAGAAACGAATGAAGAAACCGCGGTCGTTAGGAAAGATTAATGCAGTAGAGATTTTATTTTAATATTTGAGCACAAGACCACTCCACAAACAGCACGATGCTAAATATAAAAGAGACGGCTGAAACCCATTAGGAGGAAAATCTAGGCATGAACTTTCTCCATTATTTCTCCGAGGCAAAAAAAGGAGCCCGCCGTTCATCAAGGTAAAATTTACAACCCTCGCGGGGACACCTGCAGCGTCCTACTTAGGCAGTAGTTACAGTTTTGCCACAGTTTTCGCGAGGAGGCAATCGCCGAAATGGGTCGAATCGAATATAATCCTTCCTCTTTCGTGCGACTCTTCCGTCGCCTCCGGAAGAATAAAAACAGGGTGTGCACCCCGTGGGTGCGGGCGAGAGAAATATTTTTGAAGTAACTCCACCGCATCTAGGACACCGAGTGTCTGATGCTTTTTTGAAAAATTTCACCTGTCGAAAAAAAAAGCCGCACCGGCACACCGTACATCAACCGAAATATATCAGGCGGCCGCAACTTTTAAATTACACGCGTTCGGCCTTGCTGTGGTACTTGCTTGCGGCGAAACGGAGTAGGTAGGCCACACACACACACGCACATAAAGGATGATATATATCAGCAATTGCATTTTTTTCCGCAACCTTCTACAACAGTCTACGGGCCTTCCAAAGAATAAGAAGGACAAAAATACCGCATTGATTGTTAAGACACAAGTGGCTCGAAAACTTCGTAGGCGGGTAAATTCTTCCATTATCTTCCATTCATCTTTTAGTGATCCACAATATTGAGAGATTACGCGATGAGTTTTTGTGGCTGATTTTATTCGACAAAACACTGGAATATCGTCAAGAACCTACCCTTCCGCAAAAAATATAATTTCACTGAAATGACAATGCTAAAGAAATGTACTTCATGTACTCCTATCCGATGTATTTCATAGAAATTATTCTGCATTCCAAAATATAAATGATACTATCTTTGGCAGGTATTGGTTACGTAGAATACATTAGTGTCTCTAAAAATTAATGAATTTAAAGCTACAATTTAATCGCGCCGTTACATAAAAGGGTACCGAGAAAACACTTCCCGACGATTTATTGCAAAAACCAATTCTAAATAATTGAGAAATATCTTCGTAGCAGCTAACAAAGAAGAGATTGAGTTATCGAAGATTAAATCAGGAAGTAACGAAGTAGAATATTGGAAAGAGGAAATCGGCTAAAAAATAGCACATTTTTTCAGAAACTAAGGAATGATAAGAGCTACTTTTATAATTTCAGAAATTTTTCCTAGCAATTTTTTGACCATGCTGTACAACACTTAAGACAAAATTCCCGGTCTACAATGAATAACGGTCATTGAAAATTAATTGAGACCAATCTGGCTCATATATAAATATTAAATGACATAAAATATAAGAAAAGTTTTTTTTTCGCAGTACGCAATCAACAAAAGGAATTTATTTCTTGAATGTCAGTTAAACTCTAGCGCTCAAGTCCTTATACCGCGGAGGACAGCGTCTGATGCTTTCCCAAAAGAGGAATCCTTGCTTCCTCCCACACGCGTTTATTCAATATCCCACACCCCACACCCAAGCTGTGGGGTGGGGGAGCAGCCAACTAGTCGGCGAGCAGGCGAGGTGGCAGACGGGATCGACAAAGACCGCACGTCACGCGGAGTCTTCCGGCGAATGCGCCGAGAATCGTCCAGTTCGTCGTTCGTACGTTTGACCCATCCCCGTTGGACTGAAATGGAGCTGAAAGATTCCCTCTCGAAGCTGGCCAATTGACCACTGCCGACTGGCTGCCCTTGACGAGAGCGTTTTTGCTCCAAGCACCACATTTCACCAGGCTGTTTGCCCACGATTTATATTCCCATACGGAGTAGAGGGAATTGCAAAAGGAATAAAAATATGGACACAAAAAACAGACAAAAAGTAAACTCAAAATTTTTAATACGTAGTGAACGACTTTAAACAATTCATACGAAATATACCACTTACGCATCAAACTCATCACTTATCAGCAAATAAATCAAGGTTTATTCTACGCTACTGGCTAAAAATTAGTACACCACCACAATTGTTTCCGTATATTAGCAACGAGAGTTAAAGCAAAGAAAGGTAAAGTGTGAAATAAAAGTTAATGCTATGTACTAAATTAGCCGAGAGCCAGCTAAAAACCGAGTATCGTAAAATAAGGTCGCATTGATTTTGCTGCTCGGTAGTTTACTACCGGTTAGGATAAGTTTTTGTTGGAGTGTCACCACTCTGCTTTGCATTGACGTCAATTGGTAAAAAGGTTGTTATAATTTTAGAGAATCGAGAATTGCGATTGATCACAAGGAAAGAAAACTTTTTGTAGTTTAATTTATAGAAATTAAAAGTTACGGTAGAAAGAATGGTATAGAGTCGGCTTATCCATCAAAAGATTACTATCCACTTATTACTCCGCCACGACAGTGCAAAATATTTTATAGATGAATTATTTATGCCTAAAAGTTAGTCTATACGCTCCTGTCGACCAGAGTACGAAATCATGAGGGTACAGTATGATAAATTATCGAAATGAAGACAAAATTTGCAACATACCACAGATTAAGATAATCTGTGGAATTGAAAATTTTGTATTCATTTCGATATGTTCGAATACCACGTAATATCGCCGGAAACTACTGAATTTAAGTTAAACTAAGCTTGAAGCGCATAGGAGTATCTATCGGAATAAGATAGTGAAATATTGAAAAATTAGATACGTGCTATTTGTTTTAATTTTTCCCAGTTCGTGGTTTTTGCGATAAAAAACAACAGTTCGGGGAAATCCTCATGAATGGCATGAGAGTCGACGGCTCAACAAGCGAAATTATCGATATTTGAGGGGTACAAGGGAGGCATCGCAAATAAGTGACGGACGATAACATCGAGTGCACTAAGTTAACCTTCATACAAATACACTTTATCGCTTACAGAATCATTAAAACATGGGCGTTCAATGAAATATTCAGCAATTTAAGCCTTGTATCATCTACGGAATGGGAGACGAATATTTTATTCATTCTAACAAAGGAAAGGGACTGTCTGGAATAATTTCATCCAGTGAAATTAAATTTAAATTGGCTTAACAAAGCATAAGAGGTAAAAGAATTGTTATATACTTAAAGTAAATGTTACCTACCTCTGAGAAAGAGAGCTCAGTAAAAAGCGCATAAAAATACGGCAATGTTAATGGAAAAATTCCAAATAATTCCACGAAAATAAAACGACAACCCCTCATGAATCTTCTTTCAAATTCCACCACAATGGTGGAAATACTCTTTGTGGTAACGTTAAGTCGAAAATCTGGAAACGTGGATGCGTTACCCTCGGGGGCAATGCACAGAAAACGAGAGAGATTCCCCCGGTAAAGTAATAAAAAAATAAAACCGCGAAACCACATTCTTTGCGACCTAAAATTCTGCTCAAGAGAGGCAAGGAACGAACGAGGGAAAAGAAAATCGGGCGTCCCCAAATGCTTACTACTTACTTGCGCGGAGAGAACAGGAAGAAAACCACTCTCGCGTCCCGGGGAAGTAATTGGCCAAATGCTGTGGCATCACGCGGTAATCCCATGGGAAGGACTACATCCCCTAAGCTCTTCGGTGCTCATTTGAATAACCTTTAACACACAAGGTTAGATCTTTAAGCTCCTTTCTTTAAGTTAAAAGCTCTGTAAATAATGCCATTACAATTGCCTGCCTTGCATTGCCTCTGTGACAAACGGCCTAAATAAAAAGTACGTTTTTGGAGTTAATGAAACGCACGCACAGTCATCATCAAATTAAAACGATGACACTCTTCATGATATAAAGATCGAAGCTGAACTGAAGGAGATGTGGAAGTTGAATCAAAGAAGAAAGGCAGCAACTTGAAGAGGGTAAACAATTCATGCTAGCATTTTGGTCGTAGTAAAACAGATACACACAGAAGGGACGGATTGCCGAAAATTATTGGAAGGAGCAAGGAGAGGGAAGACAATGTTACTGTAGTAAATAAGAAGGTGGATGGACCAAGTAATATAAGGCAATAGTTTACAAAAGGTATTTTTAGAGATAAAAAATGACGAGGAAGGCAGGGAGAGGGAGGATAGAAATAGACGTGTCGGATTATATGAAGGGGGGAGATAGGACATATGCTGAACTAAGGACGAAATAGCGAAGGTTAATTAGAGTGCCGAAGACTACTTAGCATCTACAAACCATCAGCAGCCACGTGGGGGTTGCCTAGCGTTCTTGGCATGTTTGTGAGTGATACAGGAATGATGATGAGGATAACATCCATCTCTGCTCAGGTGGTCAGCTGGATTCATTGCTATGGGCTCGGACTATATGGATGAGCATGGGCCAAGGATTTCTCTAGCCGAATACGCTTCGGCTGACTTCCAAAAAAGAGTTTGTTGGAAGTCAGTCGCGTGCTAATAAGGTAACTGTCGGCACGTGCGATTGTCTTTTTCCGCATTTCTGCTAAGTTTCATATGGTAGCCCATGCCTCACCTCTCAATCCCCGTCCTTCCGTTTCACCCTGAGTACCTAATTCTAGCGAGAGACAAAGTGATCCACCCTATTGCCATTAGGGTTGAGATTTGATTACTTTCGAGGGCAATGAGTTGTTTGCCATTCAGTTCTGAGACGGAATGAACTTAAATTAAGAGTAACTTGGGAATTTTGAAATGCCTCTAAACTGCAGACTCATTTCATCTCGAGAGGAGTGCAATTCACCGATTACGAGCCTGATAAATGAAAATTTATTTCAGTCTCGCATTAACATAGCGAGAGTATCGCGGCCATAACGAAGCGAATAGACAACGTCAACATGGAAAGGTACACTTTATAGCAAGTCCACCGCATTGCTGGCAGGAAGGATCCCTTCCCATGATGAAAAACTGATTCATCCATCTTCCCAACGCCATGCCAACGGGATTAATTTCATTGCAATCGCTTCCATGGCGCTCATTGGTCGCGAAAAGCGGCACAATCCCACGATGCACAAGTAACAAGAGTGCGCGGCAAACGTTTACTCAAGCGGAATGCCAGTCGGGACGAAAACCTTAAACTCATGCGCGGCTCGCAAACGACCTCCCAGCACCCGCATTAACGTTCCGATATCCATTTGATTAAGTTCACGTTAATGAGCACGACTAAAGTCCAGGATATGGCATGCGGAACAATCCCTCATCAGGAAAAATTAATAAATGAAGTTATTGGTAAAAGCAGTAGAAAATCATTAGTACAACGTTCTACATGCTACAATAGAAAATGAAATTCCTATTTACTTTGAAGTTGAAGACTTCCTTCTTCAATGCTCAGCTTCCTTTCCGTCCTCTTCAAGAATCATCATTTTTGTTTTCA
The DNA here is from genome assembly GCA_933228895.1 of Platycnemis pennipes. Lineage (NCBI taxonomy): Eukaryota > Metazoa > Arthropoda > Insecta > Odonata > Platycnemididae > Platycnemis > Platycnemis pennipes. Next base: position 115,290,983 of record OW121854.1, on the reverse strand, counting down.
GTAAAGTGAACCGAACCTCTTTTAATCCAGGGAATGTTTTTTACAAGATATTTAAAGCATAATTTCCATTCGAAGAGCACAAAACAAAAATATCCATTGAAAAAGTAAATCATTTCACCATACTTCCTCCGAAAAATTGAATACTCAACAAACTATGCAACTGCTTACATTATGATCCCAGTGCCGACTGCATTTCACACACATCCAAGGCTGAGGCGTGAGCGTCTCGGTATACGATATAATAGACACGGAATTCCTTCTCCACCAGAATTGCAGAAGGAGAGAATGCGCGACTTCCAATGCATCTGTCGAACGATAAGCACGACGTACTCGACTGTAACTGGTGACGACGACAGATACATTTTTCACCGCACCGTCTTACATTCAAATAAGACTTTAGTTTGGGTATGTAATGAAAAACTGACGTCCACTTACTCCTGTCGTAGGAGAACATACGCCTCAAGCCATGCGGCAAATGCTAGACGAATCAGTAAAGTTGAACAACGTTACGGAGGAAATATGACTGACGTGAGTGCAAAGCACAGATTTTGCAACCAAGTATTCGAGGTTTAGGAAAAAATCCCTCTCTATATTGCATGAGAATCAGCCACAATTTCCCACTGGCCTCGAGAAAACTCAATATTTTGCATTGCAATTTTCAGTGGCCTCTCGTGATATACAGACAGTGACAATGAACGGTTCTTGATCACTCAGTGAGAAAGAGACAGGTGGTGGAAAAAGTAGGGCAAGAAAGTCAACAAAAGCCAAAAAGTCGACAAAACTTAACAATTGGTGAACAAATGACATCAACTCGTCTAATATACCTTTCAACCTCAAAGTTCCCAAACCACAGACTTCGCTAAGTACAGATTTTAGTAAATAATTACATATCATAGCTGACAAGATTTGAAATTCTAACAAAGGTATTTTCAATTGATTAAATCATAATGATACCCTAATAGTGCGCACTGTGGCAAAATACGAAGCATAAAAATTATATCATTTTACAGGCTACGCTTCTGAAATATACACTGTATATATGTTTATTACATGAATACTACAATGATAGTACTAACTTAAGTTAATGCTCAAGTACTTAAAAATAACCAAGAAAAATTCGGAATCCTGGTCATGACGCACATATGAATAAATAGGCGACGAATAAACGCTAGGCATGTCATGTAAGAAAGGATTGAGAATTTCAGGATATAAAGAAGGTATGATGGAAATTACGAATGGAATATGGTGACCGAAAGTGTGTCAATGGAAGGGAGAAAGGGGTGAAAAAATAAAAGAATGAAAAATAAATTGAAGAGGGAGAGGAAGAAATTTAAAATTTAAATAAGGGTGTCGATCTGTTACTTTCAGGTGAACTAAATATTTTGGCGATTATATTCACGTTAGTTTCCAAAACTACCTCTAACCTATCAAAATTCATATGGACCTTATGAAAGCACATCTCTTGTCACAAAAGATTTGAAGCCAAATGTTTCCCCAACGTGAAAGAAAAAGGTCAAGTTGCTCTTATACCGTTTCACGAGATCAGCAAGCAGAGATTGAAAAAGATAAACGCACGGAAAGGATTCACTTTAAAACGAGCTGTCGCACTGTCGCCGTTAAACTAAATTATGGGCGTTGGTTTTTATAGTTTAAGAGGCACGATCGCTGCGGCTCAACAATGAAGACACAGATATTGAAACGCAGATTCTTACAGCATTCCCAGAAGGAAAGGTTTCATAATCCTGACATCAACAGCAAGGACGTCTGACGATCAAATGCAATCATTTTCATCATCGGGCAGCGAGCGCGTAGTTAATACAGTGGAGGATAATCGGGAACTGGATTAGGAAATGGAATGAATTCCACCGCATCGAGTTCCTTTCATGTATGACTGTAAAAGACCTTTGGAGGAAATCATTCGCCTCGATATCCTCACCCTTAGCCGATCAAATCGCTTTTGCTCTGCAAATCCTTCGGAGAATTTTAGAGGACTTTGTTGTTCAACTGTCGCGATGCACAAACATTCATACTAAGTCGGGATTAGGGATGATACTGTCACTTACATTGATCATGGGAATGGTTGCTCGACGAGGTTGCGACTAAGAGACTCCTATCGCATAAGGTAACGATTGTAGGATGAAGCAATATAATGGAAAAGGGGGAGGAATCGGGACCAAGAAAACTGGTAAAACTTCTAGTAGTGGTGTTAGTAATTGAGGGACGGCGACCGACAGATGAGGTCATTTGAGCCATTTACGATAGGTGGTTGATCGCGTTGAGTTATGAATTGAGGAAGGAACGGAGGAAGAGTGGAGTGAAACTCAGCGTAGGCATTAGCCTAGTCTTAACAAAATGCGCCAAGGGATCCACGGTTTAACGTCCCATCCGACGGACGGAGTACTGAACTATAATTGATTTCCACACAGCACTCAAGTCGGGATTCGTAAAACAGCGAACCATCTGCCTCAACCTGGGCCTACGGGACGGAAAGCCTGCACTCTAGTCACCACAGTAACCCGATATTAAAGAGAATTGGTACACAAACAAAAAATAATCATAGCCCCGAATGACTAAAAGATAGGAAAATTCCATACGTTCGAAAAAAAGAGAAAGATACCGGAAGAAAGAAATGAGCGAGGAAATTTCGAAGTAGAGGAATAGATAAATAGAGTAGATTTATGAAAATGTCTTCAGGATGGTGAGTTTAATTGAATGAAATTTTACTCCGCTTGCATATAGAGTTACAAAGCAGAAACATGAGCCATTCAAGACTTGTCTGAAATTGAAAAACATGCTGAGGATAGAAAAATTATTTCAGGAAAAAAAACTGCGGATTTTAATGGAAAGCAGATAACAAACTAATCAAGGAGAATGAAAAAGTTGATAATTTTTTTTCCATAAATTTAAGGAAATAAACACGGATACAGAGGACTCCATCCTCTTTCTTTCCCGAGGCAGCCCTCTTCAGAAAATACAACAGCAACATTTGTAGTCCATCGAAACGCATTTACTGAGGAAAAGGAAATATAAAGAATGAAATATATGCTTTATATCACGAGCTCTTTCACCCTGAAGCCGCAATTATCTGTGACGTCACTCCGGGGAATCGTATTTGCCCGAATGAGCACTAATTTTTCAATGCCCGAACAAAGTTTTCCGACCAGCATCCATTAACCTGAGTCTTCGCTGGAAGTCATAATGGGAAACAGGAGACGGGTCGGGAAAATTAAAGAAAACTCGATTTTCCCAGATCCGTAAGGAATTAGATGAAAACCTTTGAGACCTCCTCATGTCGGAACACGACGGCTTTTTTCCTGTGGTCGGGACCCACATCGTCACCGTCGAAATCGGATTCTCTCCGGTGGGCCTCAAATCTCCCACAGGCCCTCTACGTGGGAAATGAAATTTCTTTAGAATATGTAGTTTAGTTTCCGAGCATGCTTAAGGTCATGAAAGGAACGGAATATACGGAGAAAGAGAATTGAAAGTAAATCCACAGCTCTTTCATGGAACCACGACAGCAACTAAAACTTCATCATCTTTTTCCAAAATAAAATGGAATCTGGTTCGTGCGGTATACTGTATTCGATATCTGCAGGGTAAATGATTTACAGATGAGGTTATTCTTCAACTTCACAGCATAAAAGTTAGGATTATGGTGGGAAGTTAGGTTGGATTGGGTGGGAAGATTATCGTGGGAAGTTAGGTGAGAAGGCTAGGTTAAGTAGGTTGGATTTTCTTAGGCAACGGAGTAAGTAGAAGAGAGACCTGGCGTCGGTATCAGCTTCCTCTTAGCGATAGGCGCCGAGGAGGCACCGGTTTAACATCCTATTCCACTGAGTGAGTACTGACCTTGAAGACACTGCAGTGCTCTGCTCTCCATTAGGCACTCAATGGGGACAAGTATACCAATGAAAAATCTCTTCCACCACCTGGATTCGAACCTCTGGTGATAGGGTTTGGAACCCACTACACTAGATACTTCACCAATCCATTCTCCTTATAGGAACATTAGCCTATGCTGCTGCACCCCCTGCTCGGTGGGTTTCAAAAAACCGTCGACCCTTCAGAGTAATGGTGATCACCACTAATCATGGTTTCTCTACCTACTTTTCCCCCTCCAATCTATACTTAAACACCTTAATATAGGCATATGAACGCTGCTGACGGTCCCGTTCAGGTCATGGAAATATTTATCAAATTTAACACCGAATAATAAACCAATAGCTAGGAAAAGCTATCCACCTATAGATAAACTTTTTAAAACCTTAAGAAAACATTGAAAAAAAATCAATAGGTACGTTTTGCAATGGCTGAAGAAATATTATTGGGCCATATAAATTTGTAATACATTTATTGTGTTATAAACATCTTTCTTCATTTTCAAAAAGGGTTACGCAAGGAGCACGGAATATATTTCCTAGCCATTGACCATGCGTTTTCCCTCACATCTTAAAGCGTAGCTGGGCTAAGTCGTGAAGATTGATAGGTTTCACAAAGTCACCACTCAAAACGATTCACGGAGAATTTTTAACGGTAGAGCTGTGAAAAAAAGGTTTACGCTAAAAACGGTCGACTCATGGTTAACTCGCAAATGTAACATTTTATGACGCAAGCGAAGTCTAAGAAATGTGAGTCGGCCGTAGCGAAAATACTTCGGAGAATTGGCAGAGAAATCTAATTCCTGAGAGTGGTCCGCCACTCCGGTAAGGTCAATCCTATGTGGATTCGTTGATAACGCACTGAATCGCACTTTCGGAAAAGTAAAGCGCAAATAAATCCCCCGGGAACGCTCAGGAGACTGTGAACTGTCTGCAAAAGGGTCTGTCTGTTAAGAGCCGACAGCCTCAATTAACAAGAAAAATGATTGCTTTGATCACCTGAAACTTTTATGGATCACACAGGAATACCTAAAACACAATCTCATTATTTTATTATAAGTATTTGATTGATCTTCTATCTGCTAAAGAACAAAAAGATAGAAGAGGAGAAGCCCACAGTGGCCACATTGGCAATGAAATTAGACTGTCAATCTGTTGGTCATGGGTTCTTATCCCGACTTGATGGATTTTTTTTTGCCTTAGTATTAAGTTAAGATTTAATGACGCGATCTAATATCAGCAAGTGGGGAACTTTTACACCGAGTTTTACAACTATGAGAAGAGCGTAAACACATAATGGCCCTTCTTTAATATATTATTATATTATATTCCATTGGTAAATACATGTTTTCGGAAAAACATGATAACACTGACAATATTTTTAACAGATGATTATTATCATTTATTTCTCGGATTCACTGCAGAAAATTCTACCCCACATGCCCACTGAGACACATGATTCTGATCAAATTCCACTGATGCCTCTGAGTGTATCGTCAACGGAAATTTCTGAACTAGAAAAGGAAGAAAAAATGCTGAGCTTGAAAGTTCAAGTTCATTTGTCCCCGCATACGCTGCCCTTTTGACTGAGTTTGAGGCAGATGATTTTATAGAGAAAAAGGATAGGATATCTCCTTCTGAAATTAACTATACGTTCGGTATGATATCCTGAAAAGCTGGTAGGTAATGTTAATCGCGAGCGTCGCGAGTAATTCTTCCTTGCTCGCGACTTCTCTCGCTGCGTTTACCGTCCACCTTGAATCTCATTCCTAAGTAAAAAAATCCTTCCACGAGCTTAGGCGATTCATTTGGAAGGATTTTTAAAATTATTTCCTCCTCCGTTTCCTTTAAATAAAATATAATTTTCAAGGATAATAATTAAGCCCATCGAAACAAACAAGAGGAGAAAATACCTAATTGAAGCACGGAAATATTTTACAAGCTGTACAGAAAGTGAAGCTCACTGTAAATCCATGCGCGATGCATCCACCATTATACAAGAGAAATTGCAAATAATGCAACAGACGGAAGGACAAATTACTGGAACATTTTCACCCAGACTGCAATGAAGTAAAGGACGACGGGACATAAACATTCCCACCGAAATGGATTTTCCGTCACATGAGCGAAGAAAATGGCAACCATCTAAACTTGAGGGGACGATAAATTATGTGGTCATCGAACGAATAAAACTTTATCATTCAATTTCTCCAATCGCAGAGCTATAGTGCCGGGATGATTCCATCTCATAAGATAAAAATTCAAATGAGATCCTCCGCCAGGCCATATAAAATTATACGACTCCATTTTCTGCGGGAACGTTGGATTGCACCCGGGAAGTAGAGCCTTGAGCCGTTGGAATGGAACGAGGTAAGTACATCACGCAGTCCAAGGAGCACAGCGAGACATTGCACTAAAAGAGTATTAGCCTAACGCCAAAACGCCCTTCCAAGGAGATATTTCCCCAGAAACGCTTCAGATGGCTGATATTACACTTTGAGAATCCGGGGAAAAAGGCGAAACTAGGATATGCGTGTCACCCAACACGATAAAATGCTCCTGGATTTGATATTCTCTTTAACTCAACTCCCGCCGCTGCCGCGCTCGACTTGTAAGGAATGCACTAGCGGGACGAATGCGTATTTTTTATGAAGACTCTAAAGAAGAAATTATTTCCTGTCCCTCTACCGGAAACAGAATGTAACGTCAGAACTGGAAAAAAAGCCACGTTAATGCAACAGATTTAACTCCTGGACATTTGAAAAATTATCACTAATTAACGGACAAATCGTTCAATTAATATCCTCCCATCACCATCGTCATCAGAGGTTTTCAAGGTGGGATATATTCATCATAACCTATCACCAATCGTAAGGCTGGTTTTCAGTAGACCTTTACTCGATTACTCTACCAGCCTACTTCTTTATTTAAGTATAATATGCTATTTGTCTCGTATTCTTTCAATCACTTTCAAAAGACTTATTTTTCCTTCCACCCTTCTTAGATAGAATGCCTTCGTTAGTTACTTGGATGATCTACTGTAATATTAATCATTCTTATTACACAGCACATCTCGAATGCTAAGAGTCTTGTGTTTTCCGAGAAGGGAGACTGTATTAACCAAAATATCAAGTAGAAAGCGATGACAGCATCACGAATATTTTTCTATCACACAAAAATAGTAGATAAAGGATATGAGGGAGGGAAATGTAAGCCTTTTTTTTCAACCACATAAAAAACAAAGGCTGATAACATCCCCAAAAGTACTCAACCCATTTTATTCCTCTTTCCTGGATGCTTTACCTCCTGAGGCCATTTTTTGGCTGGTGACCTGACACCTCATACCTATATTAGTGATGGGGGCATTTTTTTACCTAACCCCCATTTACGTGACCACCGTGTGCAGAGCACACCAAGCAGTACCTGCTCGGTCCGACGGATGCGTCGTTAAAGGTCCCTTTAGTGAAGAAGAAGCCGATGATATCGCCGGATTTCTAGTCATTCAGCCTTCATCTACTGAGAAAACATCCATTCTCTAACACCTGCCTCTTCAAAACGGCACGCAGTAAACCTCACCATCGCCTGTATAACTTCTGACCACCATCAGTGTTTTTTTTTTATTTGGGACGCCAAAAATTTCAGCCTTTGGAAATAACTAATTTTTTTCTTCTTTGGCAGTACAAGGATCCTTCATTCGACTTTCCGCTATCGTTAACGATGACGCAATCCCATCCATCTAAAAGCGAACCGCTAACAGTAACAGTTCTAATAACTGGTGATTCGAACTGAGATTAGTGATTTGATTTTTGGGGACATTGTGGAGAATCGTAACTCGTTTTCGCCCTCCTTGATGTACTAAATAAATAACGCTAAGCACACGCTATGAAGGTCAATCCTTTGTTTCGTCGCACAAGGGAGAGGTTCCAATTTGAGAATGGTAAAAAAATTAACTAACAGTACACCTAAAATTGTACCGAGAACTGTGAGACGACACGCCGATAAAACACTTTCTCAAGCTACAGTCCAGCTACAGCTACCCTATAGATTAACATTCAGCCCATGCTTGAGTGGAAACTCTCACGGAATGCATAGGGGGTCCAGGAGGAAAAACCCAGTCGGTTCCGTTTTGCGTATCGCCTCATCATTTGCCAAGCCGAGAGGGTAGGTGGGAGGGAAGAGGTCGTAAAGAGCTGGAGGTCTGTTTATAAATAAACAGATGCATAAAAGGGGGCGTGAGGTTCGGTGGACAAGGGCTCATGGGGGACGTAAAAACGGCATCAATGGTCGTGGAATGCACTGCCTCGAGGGGAGATCAGCGAGCCGTGGACCCTCCTCTTCTTCTCGCCGAATCGGAATTGCAGGAGAGAAGCCATTCGCTTCGTTTTTACAACCATGGCTTCCTTCCTTTACACGAGGGGAAAGTGAATCGTCGGTCATCGTCTTCCAAACGCACCACCAGGTGGGCGATGAGCCTCCCACTGTCTCTCTCTCTCTCAAGAGGATTCTGTAAGCCGCGCCCGGCCGCGCATCTGGGCTGATTACTCCGTTCCCAACTGTCCGTACAGTACACGAAACGAAGCATCGCTTCAACAGAGAGTCCTAATGGCTGCAGCGTCAGTTTTACCCACCTGTATTCGAACGCTTAGTCACGTCGTAGAAGACATTCGAAACCTTTCCAAACGCTACCATGTTTAACCTTGAGATACCCACAGCGAAAAATATTCAGTTTGCACATCCTGCCATTCTTTTTCTAGATCAAGCTCCAACTTCTCTCCCTCTACCCCGCACATTTTAACCCTTTCATTCTAGTACGGCATTCTTCATCACGATGAATTATATATACCTCCAATGAACTTCCGTACCATAGCAATAAAAATAATTCGTCATTATTATTGATTTCTACCTATCGTAGGCAGGTCTTTCGTTGTTTCGGCAAGGAACCAAGTCCTTCCTTAAATCAATTCTTTCTATCAGCTCAGTTTCCTTTTACTTCTCTTCATCCCCGTCTGCCCAACTATCCTCTTTCCATGACGGTATCCCAAATTTTATTGCCTCTTATAGAATTCAAACAACCACGACAACATATTTCGAGCTTTATCAACCAATATACTTCTTCCCCAACAATGCATAGTATTTTATTCATGTTCATTTTACTCGCCATTTCAGCATTACACTGTAAATCCTGTTCTTCCCCACACTCGTATCGTGAAGGCTTCTTCATCTCCCCTACTCCTCTCCTATTGAAACATTTGGCCCCTGTCCGAATGAACGGTTATCAAGTGCGTCGAAAGTCCCATCAGGAGACTGTTCTCCTCTGAAAATTTCCCTTACAATCTAAGTTTTTGAATCATGAAATCCACGTTCTTGATTAAATATCCTCTTTTCTATTGTTTCATGCAAGTCTACTTCCTTCCCCCTATACCTTGTGTAAAATGCTCGAAATGTTTCTCCTTCTTCACTTGCGCCCCTCTACCTTGGCCTTCAGCATTGAACTGCCACCAATTTCGTCCTCCAATCACCTTCACCTATACCCTATTACACCTGCCTGAGTATTCTTCCCACATTACGTCCACATCATAACAAACCAGAGTCGCAAACACATCAAACCTATTATAGTTCTTTCCTCCCACGAACAAAGTTTAGCTCCTAAGTTTAGTTCATCCCCAAGCTCCTCAAATTCTTCTCTCGTCTTTCATTTCCATATTTCCATTGGCCTCCGTCTTTTCCTCTTATTTGCGATTAAATGCTTCTCTAGTCCTCGCAATCCCCTTCCCAATATCTTTAGTTTTACTCCAGTATTCCAGTAAACTATTGCCTTAATAAGAAGCAAAAAGGGCTGTGGATTGAGGTGTGGTGCTATTTGCGTGTAAATTGGCTGAATATAGGAGGAGGATAGTTAGTTTTAGGATAATTAGAAGTAGGAATGTTGAATAGAAAACAATAACCCTGTAACCCCAATGTTTCCCTTTTACATGATTAAACTCATTGCACAAAGTTAAGCTTGATAAAATAAGTTATAATTAGTATTATTCACTTTCAAGGTACTCTTGGTAAGGCAGGTAGGTAAGTAAGGTAGGTTGGTAAGGTAGGTACATATAAAGAACACCTGAGTCACTGTAACCTCCAAAATACCTCCCTCAATCACAAAGAATATGAAGGCAAGACAAATCATTATGAAATTAATTTTAAGGCGACAAGCAATGCTATAAACCTTTAAAATTTATAAACAACATTTTGATGGCCTTTACTAGTGATCTTTCATAGAGATATAATTGAATAGTAACGTGTAAGTACGAAAAACACAGGTTCCAGAGAGCCTTTTGATAGTTACATTGGCAAAAATAAAACCATTTTCTTATTCCGTTGTAACTGCTATGGTTATTTGGAACCTCGAATTTGTCTTGAGACAATAGCAGCATTTGTGATCAGCGTGAACGACCTTAGTAGTGCAAAATTGGCGGATGACCACCTCGGTCGGCATTTGACTGAGCGTGTTGCATGGGCTGGCATGGGGTGGGATGGAGGCGAGTATGATGACTGGAAGGACTCGACGAGAAGTGACCTCGGTGGCTGACCTCTCTTGCTCCCCAGGGATTCCGGTCGGATGGCATGTTTCCGAGTGGCATGGCTCACGAGGAGAGCGCAAATAACGGAGGGACTCGTTCTACCATCAAATCGACCACCGCGGATCGGCCGACGCTGTCCTCGCATGAAAGGGCTTCAGGAACGAGTGGAAGAAAAACCTTCCTCGGATTCTTTTTTCGAACGAGTCAGAGGGGAGACGAGACAGGGATGATGGATAAAGGGAAGGCTAGGTAGTCGTCAACCCTCAACAGACCGGAACCGCGAGTGGAATTATCTCACGCATCGAATCCAGGCTGCCACTTACCTGAGTGACTACAGCCTAACTCTAATGCCGGCATTACCCTTCATGTTACAAACATAACCAAGTCTTTTTGCATTAACATTATCACCATTGGAACCATCACGTTCACACATTATAGGTAGTAGTAAGTAATACAAAAATATTTAGCATAAAGCGGCGACAATAAATTAAAAAAATTAAGGGGAATGAAACACAAAACCACAAGGTAATAAGACAAAAATTACTGACGTTAAAATTATTCCATGCAAGGGGCAATTCCAATCACCTTCAATTAAATCCAGATCATGAATTCGTCACGGTGGTTTTACACGGAGATAAGCGATATGAGTTCCTTACTACAAAAAATAAAACCAAAATTTGCTGAAAGTGAATTAAAAAATAAATTAGCATATACGCATTTATAGTTGAATAATATGATCACATTTCATTTTCATAAAAACCACAAGACTAGGAAGGCAGTTCAGAAAACCATATCATATAGGTATAGCCTGGAAAATATATGGAAGGATATTTAAAAAAGTGTAGATAATTAAACTGCTATTAGGCCCTTATCGCATTCAAATGATATCTAATGAGGTAAAATAAGTAAGTTTAAGATAAAGATTAACCAGAGATATTACATAAAAGTTAATAACAAAATATATACAGTGTGAAGGAATTTTTAAATCTTTAGGTCTTAACGTTAACCGATGAGAGTTATTATCTTATTCAATTCCACAGGATTTTAACGTAACCAAACGGTTGCATTTCAATTCCGTATTTCAAGTACAAAAAATAAATCTACTTCATGTTTGCAGGGATAACGCAACATATAAAAGACACCATGTTCCAGCGCGAATAGGATAAAATTTACAACAGTTGTCCAAATGCCAATTGATTGGTAAACGTAAAGTGAGATTTAAAACGCACTTAAAAGATTTCAAGGACGATCGATGTACTTGGTTTTTAGAGCCCCTTTGCCGCAAGTGTCTTTCCTCGGAAACGAGAAAAGCTCTAGAGCACGACCGATATTGCGTGTTCCGAAACCCACGCATTTATTTGTAGTGCCCGAGGAAGTCTTTGGGCATTTAAAATGGGAAGGAGTGTGAAGGAGTCAACTCCCTTCTTCAGGGACACAAGGTCAACAGAGAAACAAATGTAGCTTAAATCCCCAGGGACGAAACGGGGTGTTACAACAGCCATATGCCGCGGCGCGCCGCCTGCAAAGGACCGGTCGTTTGTGGTGGTGTCAATTTAAAAACTAGGAAGGATTTAAAACATTTTGATATATTTTCGCATCATTAGGGCCTTGAATTGTCTCAAACTTTCATTTAGCAGTCGTTCACTGTATAAAACCCCTTTTCAGAATTAATCCAGGCTGCATGACAAATATTGAGAGAGCGTAAATGCCGTAGGTATTACAAAATATACTAACTTCATGGGTCAGCAATGAAAGGCACGAGTTCGCCAAAAACCGACCAAAGTTGGCATATGATAGTGAATCACGTAGTTTGAAAAGGAGGATCTCGATTACACTTACAAATTCTATTCAACATTCAAAGCCACTGCATAAAATTTTTATTTTTGTCTGTTACTGACGAAAAGAGTAACTACCTACCTAATTTTGAAGTACTCTCATCAAAACATTTAAATAGGGACTGGGATTCAACTGCAAATGTCGGGACTCGAACCCGGACCCCTGGAATTTATTTATGTTATTTATTTATTTTGGTTAACGTTGACCCAACATAAATAATTATAGGGGAATGGGAAGTCAGTACTTTCCACACATGAACTTAAATTAGATTTCTTTCCACATGTTTTCCCAAGGTATCCATCGATTTCGCCGGTTTCTCCAGGGGCTTTTAACATATCCTAGACTCAGATCTTGCCCGTGGCGACGAGGCACCAACATCCTAGAACGGATTTCAAAGGCGCACCGCGATACCGGACCAGGACGAAATTTCAAACGCCACGGCACAAAGGTCGAAAAAGCACTGAGGGAAACGAATTCACTGCATCTCGAGATACTGGCGAGGATAAAAGTAATGCAGGAGGCTCCCCCTCGCCGCTCCAAGTCCGTGTCTCTGCATATTTAACTCCTTCCGCCTCGACTCAATCGACCGGGGATCGATCAAAGCCTTCCGGAGGCGACCGGAGGGTATTAAACATGTAATATTTCATTAGGTAAGGCCGCTCGGAATTCGATCCGGGGTCGGGGCAGCGTAGCACGAGGGAGGCTGGCGGAACTCTTACGGAGGGGAAACCATCAATTTTTTGACGGACGACGGACGGATCAACGCTGATGAAAATTGAAATAACGGTTTCAATTTTCATAGGCCCACTGCTCGAATTCCGGAGGCTGGAAGCGGGGGCCACTGGTGTCAATAAGGCGCGCGCAACCATCGCGGGGGAGAAAGAGAATAAAAGTTGGCGATGGTCCCCAGTGATCCCTCACTGGCTGGCCGTACACATTGAAAGTAGTCTTCCAAAAGAGCCGAGAGAAGCAGAAAAAATGCACAAAAGAGGTCTATCACCTTCAAACAAACCATGACGCGAGGTTGAATGAATTTCAAAACCGAGCTGAGTTCAGGGAGATCCATTCAATAAAATGTACTAAGGGAATGGAAGGAAGAAATGCACGTGTAATATTCAAAGGGTCCATTAGCCCACGCCAGGGCTACAGGGGTAGCTGTCATTAATCGTTAACTTTCTCCACTGACCCTCTAGAAGATTCAGCACGAAAACGGCAAATTTTAACATATAAAATTATTAAACCTATTTTATTTACTCCTTGACCAAGTAGGTCATCCGGTAGAGAAAAAGACCGAACATTGAACTGGGTAGGTACTCATGACTGCAAAGATAGTTTATGACGGTACTTATAAGGAATTAAGAACTCCCAGACATATTTAAACGTGTGTACGCGAAGAGCAGACTACTCACATTAAAAAAAGCAAAATCAGCACATTATTGCCAGCGGTGACCCTATGACTCTCCAAGAACTAATTTTAGACATTAACTCCGCCCGAAAAATTCGTTCTCGCAATAAACAGAAGGGAATGTTACCATGACGGCGACCTAGAATTTTACATTGCTTCTACCTTGCTCCCATTTCATCTTTTCACATTAAACAGAAATAGCATTTCACTCTTTCATTCGAATTTCGAGTAAATTTCGAGCCGGGTGATCTACATTACGAGAATTTACCAAACATAAAGTTATATACGATTTGCGTAGAGTTCTATTAATTCTAAAGATATTCTCCCACCATCCATGAGACATCATCATGCTCATCTAAAATAGTACTTATATTAGAGGCGAGAAATATATCACAGTCTATAATATTCAGTGATACTTCGTGCTGAGGCAACGTTCAGAAAGATTTCTAACCTTCACTAATTCTTCGAAGTCCATCCAATATTTGAAGGCGCCTCAAACCGGAGACGAGGTGTTCGGAGGGAACCATGACGAAAAGCAGTAACGGGGGAGAGAAACTCGGCGTCTGCATTAGCCCTTTCTCATTCCTCACAACGGCGTTCCTCACAGCAGACGCCTAGGACCTCACACCTAACACAGCTTCCCATCGCGGCGGACCAACGGAGTAATGAACTCGGAACGCTCCTCTCATGACCTCCATATATGGTTTGGAATAATTTCAGCAAAAATCTCTACCGAGATTTCTGGGTTTCGCTCCCGGTCTCTAAGGGCGGGAAGCCAGTATCATTGCCATCCCACTCCTTCTCCCAGCTCCTTCCCAATACTTTCAGCCTAAACGAGTGAATTAATCGCTTTAAAAGAAACGAGTTTGAAAGATCAACTGCAGTAGTTGATTGTTTTTCATAAATAATTTGCCGTCCTTAAATGCTATTAAATCGATCCCACGACATACCATCATTACTTATCTAAAGATGAAATAACTATGCTGGGAGATTGAATGTGTTTATGCTTGAATACATTAACCTAAGCCCTTATACCATTCGAATAATGGATGCGGATTCCACTCGGCGTTGATGAAAATAAAATCCAAAGGGTTACAAACGCAAACGATCTCTTGTAAGATATTTGAGCACATAGTAGTCAGTTCGATCATGGGGCATTTGGATAGTCAGGGATTACTCATAAACAGCCAGCATGGGTTCCGGAAAGGTAGATCTTGCGAGACACAATTAGCTTTATTCGTACACGATATTTTAGTCCACGGCGAAAGCAGTACTGAAGTTGATGCGATATTTTTAGATTTTAAAAAGGCTTTCGATAAAGTTCCTCATGACAAATTAATCTTGAAGTTAGAGAGTTTTGGTATAAATAAAGACGTTGTATGTTGGGTAAAAGAATTCTTAAGTGGGCGAGAGCAGAGGGTTGTCATAGATGGTATCATGTCGGACACAATCGAAGTCACATCGGGAGTTCCCCAGGGTAGCGTAGTAGGTCCGCTTCTATTTCTTTTATACATAAACAATTTGGGTACCGTAGTTAGTAGTAACCTTAGACTTTTTGCAGACGATGCGGTGGTGTACAGGGGTATATCAAACGAAGAGGACACGAAATCACTTAGCAAGGATTTAGATGCAATTCAAGAGTGGTGCGACAAATGGCAGTTAGAACTCAACCTTAAAAAGTGTGTAGCTATCAATTTTTGGAGGAGGAATAATTCGATAGAGCGATCCTATAGAATTAATAACACGAAGATCGAAAACGTTGAAACCGTAAGATATTTAGGTGTAACAATCACTAAAGATTTATCGTGGGGAAGACACATAAGGGAAATATGCGGCCGAGCGAAGAGAAAGCTAGGATTTATAAAAAGAGTACTTGGGAAATGTGATGAGAAGACAAAAGAGCGATGCTACTTTTCACTAGTTAGGCCCCACCTTGAGTATGCAGCCAGTGTATGGGATCCTAATGAATTAGGTTTGATGAGAGAACTAGACAGTGTGCAGCGTAGAGCAGCTAGGTTCGTCAAAAGGTGTTACGATAGGTTGAGTAGTGTATCAGAATTAATACAAGAATTAGGGTGGGAATCATTATCAGAGCGTAGATTAAAGTTCAGATTTAATCTATTAGAGAAATTTCAATCGGATAGCTTTACTGAAGATGTTAGGCACATATTGAAAACACCAGCGTATTATGCTAGATTCGACCAGATAAATAAGATTAGAGAGATAGATTGTCGTACAGATAGATTCAAAATGGCATTTTTCCCCCGTACTATAAGAGAACAGAATAGGCAGCATAGGAAAGGGATAGGTAGGGGAAATATTTTAGAGTATTCTGTAGTGCATGATGCATGTATTAACCCCTCAAATACTATAGATACTAACAATCTAGTTGCATGAGACCCTTTAGTTGCTTGCTTGCATGCTAGTAGTGAATGCTTGGTGACCTTCACCCCCTGCCACACACCCTCGCGGTGGCTTGCAGGGTATCGTGTAGATGTAGATGTAGATGAAACGCCCCAGGGGAAAAGGTAGCTGAGACTAAACAAAATGCAGACCATGCCATATAAAATGGGGAGAAATAAATTAATTATATTTAAATAGCTGACAAATCTACGAGTAATATTCCACGATGGTAAATCAGCAAATCTGTATATACACAGTACCTACTATTCCGACGAAGATAATTTTTACACATAAGCAGAACGTATACGTTTTATAATTCTATTTTGCATACGAATGGTTACGGTACTTTACGCATAAGGTTTATCTAGCCGGAAATTATAAAAGTTACTGACATAAGATACGAACGAAATTAACATCCACGACATTACCAAGTTAATTAACCCTACCTCGTATCCATCGCTATTGCGTCACCTCCAAACATTAATGAACGTAATTTCATTGAATAATTGAATACTAATAATTAACACATGGAATTAACTTTGTGGATGACGCAGAGTGCGGTCGGGATAATTATTATGCGTGGGATTCAACAAAGGTCGGTGCATTTCATATTGGGTCAATTCTATTGACCTCTAAGGAAAAGGAACAAGAATAAATCCTATCGTATACGCAATTTTTATCACTTCCTGCAATCCATTATTATCCTATAGAGTGAGAATTCAGCGAAAGCACAAAGCTCTCATTTATTCTTTGATACGGAGTTCAATTAGGATAAATGGTCCTGGGTTGTGAAATGAATCACCAAACTTGAATTGCGACATGGTGACTCAAAATATTAATTTTAAAATGGCGACTGGACACCAGTCCTTAATATGTCACCATATACCAATTAATGCGTAATTGAAGCAGGCCATCCTGACATTGATTGTTATCAGAGGAGGTGTATACATATAGAATAGGGGTCCTAACGTTTAGAGATAAAAATGAGCGATTCAATCAGGGCCATTGCACTTAGAGATCACCTATTGATTTGTCGGAAGTTATGTTGGAATACTGGAGTCATTCCTTAACTTGACAGCAGACCATGAGTGCTGGTCAACTTATGTTCTGAAATTTGCTCCGAGTAGACCTGAATAGGAGGCTAGTGACAACTATATTATCGAGTATGGTGTCCACTTTCTTAGCACTCTTCCAACACTGACCTGGAGATTTCCTCCCCCTGTAATTACTCACGCCATTCACCACTTCTTGCTCCCTCTTGAATCCCGGTATTAAATCCTTTTTTCCCTCAATATACACAAAAAATTGTTCTTGTTTTCATTTCCTTCAATTACATCTTTTATAGCCTTTTCAAACCCCACATAAGACGAGCTTCCTATCTTTTTTCATCATCTTTCCTCAGGGTCTAGGTCTTAAATAATGTAATGCCAGGATACATACCCTTTGGTTGGCATATTTTCTCAGAAATCCGATAGGAAGTTCCGGGTTATTAATAAACACCACTTCTGCCAAACCAAACGCAAACCTCCCTCCAAAATGTTTCTCAGACAAATTGAAATAGCTGTTATATTTGATTCTCTCCTACATATGTGCTTTTTTTCTCTCCTCTTACAGCTTAATAACTTTAGTTTTCTTATTATTTTGGCGATATATAACAAAATTTCAAGATTTAATAGCAATGCGATATGAGACATGAAATGCAATCCGGTCCATTACAATAAAATGACAACATATGCAGTGCGTACAAAATATGCTTCTTACATCTCAATCAATACGCCACGCATTGTATTACAGTCGACAGGTGACGAAAGCAGCGGCGCTCAGCCAATCAGATAACGACCACGTTCAGGAAGTGACGTCCCCCGTTTCAGCATCGCGGAGATCGAAAAAGGAACAATTAAAGCGTCGCATCTCTCCCTCTTCCTTATTATTTCATTTCCTCGATCACTCTGGTAATTAGCCTCAGGACACCATTGGCAAGGTCAGCTCGAGAAGAGCTGAACTGAACGGAAGGGCAAAGGTGTGATGAAACGCATGTCGTTGCGCCAGGCGATCGGCAATTAACTCATTATGCAACGCATGCTGCGACGGAAAATAAACTCCGGATAATTCGCATTTAAAAGCAAAATTTAAACTAGAATGCAATTCGATTCCATGGTCAATTACGACAATCTCAATCGCACGAATAACTAACAGATATTACTTCTCATTATATTAGCATGAAATATTAATTAATATTAACAAAAAATAAAGAAACACCCACAATTTATTCCCCAACTAGCGCAAGCTTCCTCGGCTTTTTTTTTGCCGTTTTTCATAATTTTGAGCTCGTCCGTCAAACACATGTGTGGAGAAAAATCACAGTTGCGATAAAGGAATTTTAAAACTTACAAGTACTCATAATTCGTAAGTGTGCAAAATCATTTACGTAGATTTTTAGAAACTTTCACCATGGCCTTGAGGGCACATAAACACTTTCCTTCCCCTGAATTTGTTTTGCCACTTTTTGTTTTTTACACAACTTCTTTTCTGCACAATTAGTAATGATACAAGAAAGCAACGGCACAAGACAGAAATATACGAGAACTATATTTTTGTTTTGTGCACATTTCTGAACACTCTCCTGCAGATCCAAGTCTATTAACCTAATTTCCATGAGCATTTTTCCGAACCCAAATAAGATTTTTAGTACGTGAATTCTTATCAATTAGAGAACAAACAATGCTGTGATTACAAATGCCATTGAATGATGATTATTTAGGCATCTTCCGTAAAAATGGCATAGTGAATCAAGTTTACTTACGTAACTTCCAAAGCATCAAATTAAAAGGATTTGAACTGCACTCGATTCGGTACAAAAAATGCCATCGAAACTGAGTGTGCCGGCACTGCCTCTGAGGTAAGGACACACTCATACAGCATTGATCGAGAAACTCCGTGTTGATTGCAGCGTCCTCTCTCTACAACAGCTTCCGAAGACGAATCAGTAGAAAAGGTTCAGGTACAGAGGTAAGGAATTTATACCACTCTCGCCGTTTACTGTTCCTCGGGAGAAAAAAAAGAAATACATGTCGCTCATGCGTCCGTGCTCAAAACTGCACCGTATCGAGTTCCCATCTCCAAGTGAGGGGGTGGAGGGGAGGAGGGGGAGGAGATGAGGGAAGGTAATGAGGGAGCAAGGAGAGCGAGAGTTTCCGTTTCTTCTCTCTTTTTGCCTTTATTCTTCGTCCGAAATCTTCAACTTCTTCGGTGTCACAGAATTCACTCACGTGACTTAATAAAAAGCTTCAGCATGCAGCATTGTGAACGCTTGGAACCATATTCATTGAAATTGGCTCATCAGAAATGGACGTGAAGTCTAGTCTTTATTTCACTTATATCACTTGAATGCTTCTTCGCGCTAATTCTCTAAAAGCAAAAGAATCCTTCCTACCTCTCTTCTTCCCATTTAGAATGCCCTTTTTCATCCTCTTTCTTCGTTATGCTTTCTATAACGATCTTTGGAACCCAATCTCTTACTCGCTCCACACTGAGTCGCTCACTCCAACTGAAAACAGTGAAGCGAAACATTGTCCTTCCCTCGTTTATCTACCCTATTCCCCTCCATTTATACCACAAAATACCATTCGATTCTTCTTTCTTCTTCACTTATTTCACCATTTTCCTCTCAAGCAAGACTTTCAAGGACCTTTGGCCTCAAAACCCACAGCCACACCCTTACGGTAGCTTCAAGAGATTTGAGCGGGCGTGCATGAAGATACGTGCCACAACCTTTTTTCACACTGCAGTAATATTCCTAAAAAATCCATCCCTTGTCACTGGGCAGGGGTCCGCAAACCATTGAGACGGAAGAACCAAACCTATACCTTACAACAGCTTTAAAATGTTCCGAGAGCCAAGATATATTTTTAAAAGCAATGCAAAATTGAGGAAACATTATAACAATTAATATTATTAAATATATCTCAATTAAAATAAAAAAAACACCCAAAACATGCTATCGTTGATTTTGTATGAGCAGTGAGCTTTCTTTCTCTGTGAAAATTTATTAACACTTTATATATAATATTTTTTAACACACGATTCTCAGTCGGAGTCAGCCGATTAAGCTGTCAGTTTTATATAAAATTCTAAAATATTTTCTATTTTTAAATGACACTACGATAGTTCTACAGCTAGATGCTTCCCGTTGTACTTCCGAGCCACGATTACGTGCTCAAAAGAGCCACATGTGGCTCACGAGCCGTACTTTGACATACTCCATGCCATAGTCTATCTTTAGTTTTCGTCGCTCTTTCGACGCGACTGACTTTTTGCTTTCACCCTAAACCCACTAAAGTAACCCATTCCTTCCAACTTTCCACTCGCTCACACAACTCTCCTCCTTTTATCGCGACCTTCAACATCCCATTAACCCTCTAACTTAGGTATATCTACATCATCCATTTTTTCCCCGCCACCTTCGAAGGCGGGATGATAGATGGAGAAAGGGAGAAGAGATAAGGAAAGGGTCCACCGAGAGGAGAGGAGGAAGGGGAAAGGAAAGAGAGGGCGAACGGGATAACGCGAAGGGAGACCAAATTAACGACCGAAGGGAAGTGCGGCGAGGTGTGGACTCTAGCGGCGGCCCTCGGGACTAACGACGCTGCTACCCTCTCCCGACGGGAGAGGGCGGACTACAGCGGTGAGGCAAGACCGCGAGGATAAGAGCGGAAGGAGTATCGCCGACGCGAGGGTGAATGCGAAGAGGGCTGCAGAGGGGTCCATGGGGTGGAAGAATGCTCGTCGATTCCCAAGGGTGGAGGAGAAGGGAAAAATAGAGGGGGGGAGGTGCTCGAAAGGTGTGACCCACAAGGGGGCGCCACGAGTACTCGCGGGCGCCGAGCGAATGAATGGGGACGGTCGTCGAGAAGAAAACAATACGAATGGGGAAAATGCCACACCGAATAAGTAGAAGCGAAAAGCTCTCTCTGTAACAGACGAGCCACCACAGAGGTGGATGCAGACCCTATTGGTTAAGTGAAATCGCTAGAGTTCGCTCCTCGATTTACCCGTGGCACTACAGCCGCAAAATAGTAACGTAGAATGGTAAATTATACCCTCTCTTGTATATATAAAATTAATAAAACATTCTCCAAGCATCGATGTTGTTCTAGAAAACTGTCTGCTATCTACTTCGGGTGAAATACTTTTTAGGAAAGAAAACAGATGTGAGAAGCAATAAAGTGGATGGAATGCAAATGGATACCATGTATTCAAGGACAATTAAGAAACAGAAAGGATATTTTGGATAGTTTGAACTGAGATGAGACATGCATATTTGAAGAAAATGGCCATAAAAAGCAGTCTCGAAAAAGTAACGCATAATGAAGATTGGTTCTTAAACCTGACCGTACCAGTAGAAAACTAAAGACAAAACAAAAAGGAATTAACCTATATCGGCGTTTATCTATATAGCAAGAAACGGGAACATTCAAATAACACTAATCCATCCAATAATCTAATTTCCCTTTGAGACGCTATTACGGACATTTTTTCAACCATAGTCCATCCAAATATCGGCCCAAGTAGTCCCATATTTGGGTCTTAGAATAAAAACCATGGTAGAATTATTTTGAGATAAATTTGAAAATTTTGGTTGAATTATCGACATGATTAAATAAAAAGAATTTGGCCTCTCTAACCATACCGAAAACTGTAAAAAGAAAGAATATAATTGAAAAGAGAAAAAGAATGTGAAAATGTAGAAATAAGACATACATTAATGGAAGAATAAAATGCGTCTAATAAATTATTATTTACCCTTTTATTTGTGTATATCATCATATATTTCAAAAAATCAAACTTCAAACTTCAAACAAATCAAATCCAGTTTCAATATAAAGGCACATGGACCGCGTATAAACATTAAAAATGGCCAAACTAAACTCAAGTTCTTGGGTTCACACCACTCTACTCTGGGCTATCCTCTTCGGCAATAATCTTCCCTTGGCTCAAGCTGTTTTTAAAAATCTTTCCCTTATATCGTTCTTACAAAAAACCTTAAAAATCAATTTGGAATATATGTTGCACGATGCATTTACAGGAAGAGACAGGAGGTAGCCGCAAAGAGAATTAAAACTTCAAGCATAATCTTCCCAATGACATGGGTACCTGAATGGTGAGTGCATTAAGTACTTAAGCTTTGAAAATTGAAGCCAGGAAGTGGGTGGATTTGAACGCTTTAGAAGCTGAAACCATGCGCGAAGGGAAAAATTCCAATTTTCCTAAAAATTATTCATCTCGATTATAATCGATGGCGTCAAATATGAGGGTTAAAGCAACTCTCCACTTCGCTAATGTCAGCAGTTAAATATTAACACTGCAAGGCATGAATACTGTCACACTTTTATGTGAAATGGAGCATGTTTAAGCAGGAAATTGAGGGGATTCAGTTAGGTTCCTATCTCTAAGCTCAGTTGTTAGCATTACTGCATCGACATACATAATCCGGATCAACACTCTCCATGGAATAAACCTTAAGTCCGACCACTATCTTTAGCCATAATCTTCTCAATACAGCAATAATTAATTTTAAGCTAATCGCGTGAACTGTGTAATCCAAGGTCAATACCAACCTGAGATGCGCATTGAGGGAAACCTAGGGATCTAGGAAGCCATTGCCATTGCGTAAAAAATCAATTTCCAAGAATTGCGCACCTCTCCTCTTTAAATTTCATCTAGCTTATAGCAAATTGTCCGTTAACTCCAATGGCATCAGCCAAGTTTACCATATCAACGAAAGCAGTCGGCAAAAACCCTACCCCGTATTTGGAATCAGGTGTAGGCAATAAGAATTATCATGTTATTATATTAATGCCATAAAATTAACTTTAAAAACTGTAGGAATATTGGGTCAATTCAATCAAGTACGACACCTTTGCATTCCGAGAAGGACAAAGTAATGTTTGCGACCAACTCCTTCGAGTGTATCAGTAAAAACACACCATTATTAGCATCCATGCGGTAAGCATAAACTTCTGACTTTCACCGGATGATTCCTGCGTTGCTGTATAAATGACACACGCTATATGATATTTCCATTTTCAGTTCAGCATACATTCTATTTCTCTCAAAGGCTACTTTCTCATAAATGGCATTTCCTTTCCCTCATCCTTTCCCGCTTGCACAGCATTCTACCTTCGATAACGGCCTCCAATACCTATAATCAGTAAAAACTGCAATCAAAAAGCTGACAACGTTCACAGCTCATTGCTGTTTCATTCTTTTACATTGTAAGTACGCTGCTTCCTTTCAGGCGATTTAATAGGTCCTTCAAACGTTGTCACTTGGCTTTCAAAGACCGCTCAAGACCTAGCTACTATAAAGGCCCCTTTACACGATACAATTTTTTTGTACAATTTCTTGTAC
This sequence comes from Platycnemis pennipes, assembly GCA_933228895.1. Lineage (NCBI taxonomy): Eukaryota > Metazoa > Arthropoda > Insecta > Odonata > Platycnemididae > Platycnemis > Platycnemis pennipes. The sequence continues at coordinate 115,267,482 of OW121854.1, read as the reverse complement.
AAACTCTTGTATGAGGAAATTGTAACGTGTAAAGCGGCAAATTGTACGAACGCTTGTGCGATTGTCTGAATGACTAAACGGGAAATAGAACCTGTTCTAATTCCATTCAGACAAACATACAATTTCGTTTATTTTATACATGAGTTTGTACAAAAAATTGTATCGCGTAAAGCGGTCTTAACACAGGAAAACCGCAGAACCCAGCTTCTCTAGACCGTCATCAAATAAAAGTTTCACCTTCCTCCTAAAATTCAAACCAAGAGGCTTTTAAAATAACGAGTTACACCCACATTTGATACACGTTAGATGATTGTTACCCACGTTGATACATTTACTGAACTGGTCCATTTCAATACAAAATTCTTTTAAAATGGAACTGTGGACACACTTCTGTCGTTCGTGGTACGTCAGTAACAGTATAAAGAAAATTTATTAATTTAAAAGACGCGCGTCCAATTTTTACAATCACAAAGGTCGAGAATGTTAATATTAGCGTTCACATACATTTTTATGAACGAACATAGAACAAAAATCATTCAAACAATGTTTAAACCGAAAACACAAGAAATATTAAAGAGGGGGAAAATAAATTCACACGTGAGAATAAATATGGATACCGTCTGAAAATGAAAATAAATCCTCGCAGCTGACGCTGAACTCAGGGGAAGATATTCGTATGGCGATATATTTACGAAATAACCAAAATTCCCATAAAAATGTTTCCGGCACATGATCCAGGGTGATTATCCCCGTTCCTTGACACGACCCAGAAGTGAAGCTAAATGATAATAAACGGAGTTACAAATCATTCCCATTCATTTACCCTTCTTAAGCGCCATCACGAAAGGATTAATAAAGACCTGGATGAATTAGGAGACCAAGACCATTTATCATTTTTTCAAAACTTAAGCCAAACCAGGCCGAAGCCAACTCATTTATTTCCGAGGAAAATGAAAATCAGCTGCGGTCCCATATGGTTTCTCACTTCAGGAGAGATATCAGATGGGAGGACAGGAAAGGTTTCCAGCGAAGGAAAAGAAAAATGACATGAACCATAAAGACGAAGACGAAGTACGCTTACGCCTAAAAAAAAAACTTTTTATATCGCTTAGACCGTGATTATTGGATACCCTTAAATAGCCAAGGAGTGCGAATTCTCTATAAATAATATATCTTTCATTAATTAACCCCTACACGCTGAAAAGTGAGAGGCAATACTAAACTCATAGCATATTAGAAGATATTTTAAAAGATTATAATGATTTACATCAACGGCGCGCTTACCGAATGAGACATTAAACGTCAAGCGTGGGCAAAATAAACAAAAATCAGGAACGTAAGAACACGACTGTTTAATATACACAGATTTAAAATGACGAGGGAGTTCGAAGAGGAATAAAACAACAACTGCGCTGAAGCGTTTACCAACAGCAGATACAAGCGCACGAACGCTGACAAATAAATTCGGAAACGAATCGCGAATTGACGCGGATGCGAATGGTTTAAAATGACGAAGGAATGCAAAGGGTAACTAAACGAAGACTGGATTTCAGCGATAGGAACGAGAGAAAAAAAATCTAAAAGAAACTCATAGAATATTCTTAACTTTTATGAGGCAGAACAATCTTCGTTAATTGATAAGAGGAGTTTGAACCGGGAGGGATGGGCGAGGGAGTGCACGGAGGGGAAAGGAGACGGTTGGAGAGGGGGGATGAAGAGGGAAAGGAACGATTAATGACCGACGTTTAGGCCTGGTGGGATGAAGGCTTTCAGTAGCCAAAAGTATGCTAGCTCCAATGAATTGCGTTTAAGTGTAGAGAAGGACGGAGAGAGGGAGGCCAACATAGATACATTACAACAGTCACAGAAGGATTTATTGTGGTTGAAGGAGTGTTGTTCCACGGGAAGAGAAAATGCCTTGATAGGAGTCGTTGCTGGAGGAACGATGGTTGTTGGTGTGGCTTTTGAGAGGAGTGGAGGATTTGCCTATGTAAAACGCTGGGCAGTGTTTACACTGTAGCCGGTACAACTACGCTGTACACTGCAAGCCGCCACGAGGGTGTGTGGCAGGGGGTGAAGATAACCAAACATGCACTATTGACATGCAACTAGGCTACTACACGGAAACAAGTTAGGTATTAGCATCACATGCAGCTAGTTGGTTAATGTCTACAAATAAATAAAGGGATTGGTTGAAAATACATGCATCATGCACTACAGACTATTCTACCAATATTTTACCTACCTATCCCTTTGCTATGCTGCCTATTGTGTTCTCTTATAATACGGGGGAAAAATGACATTTTTGAATCTATCGGTACGACAAACTATCTCTAAATTATCTTATTTATCTGGTAGAATCTAGCATAATACGCTTGGGGTTTTTAATACATATCTAACATCTTCAGTAAAGCTATCCGTTTTAAATTACTGCAATAGTTTTTATCTATAGATTTAATCGGTAGATCGCATTGCTGGAGGTGCCGGTGGACGAGCAAAAATCGGACAGGACTTGCATCTCGGATGGTTGCATGGGGAAGGCTTGGTTTTGAGAACGGAAATGGTCCCGGAGAGGGGATTGTTTGGTTTCATTATGTTTGATCGACGACCGACGCGGTAGTTGAAACCAATCCATGCATTTTCTCATAACAATTCACGTGGACTTCAGGGCTATTCAAAATTAATGGAGTGAAAGGTTGTGAATAACGCAAAGGTTGTTCTGGTTCAAGGTTAGAATACACTGGTGGAAGCATTGACATGCTAGCCTATGGGTGACAATGAAACCAGAATGGGGGTAATTGGTAACGATTAGACTCCGCCTCCTCCGTTTAAACATTGCGTTTAATACGGCCTCTTATAGATAATGCATTTGTTTATCAATATATAAATAGCATTGAAACCGTACCCAAAATTTCAGCGGTGTTAATTAATCTTCTAAGCTGGGTGGGTGTGCGTGTACCTATACATACGGGCCCTACTGGCAACGATGCACAGCCACGGCAACGGAGGGGGAAATTCGCTCTCGCATTCCGGACGGACAAAGATGGCGTCGCGGCGCACGTGAAACCCGCGAACGGAATGTGTAATTAATATAGTATCCCTGCCCGCGTATATCACACAGGCATCCGTCACAGGACAATCCGTCGGGCTATAGACGCACTGACGAAATACCCGCGGCTGCTGACAGACCCTAAAACCACACCCTATCGACGTTAGAGAGCTCCAAGCCATAAGCGCGTCAACCATCGGTGCTTCGACCTAGCAGTACCGTACACAGCAGGTTGATTTTGGCAAACGGGAGGTCCGAAACTGTAACAGGTAAGTCAACGAAGCTAATTGGTACTATTTTAGAGAATGGCGGACGTAGGTCTAAAAAAAGAAAATACGTTAGGCGATAAGAGCTTTTCCATTTCAAGAGAGCATACGACAGGACCTCTTGCTAAAGATACTAGGATATGATTAGTAAGGTGTTGAATATGGAGCGCGGTGAAGTATAGCTACACAAGGAGGATCTTGGGGAATGAGATTTGGACTACATCGGTAGTTTTCCTCATGTTGGTCTGAGGAGGAACGGAGGAAGAGCATGGGTTATAAAGGAACGAGAGACAAATGGTAAGGTACAAAATATAGCAAACGAGAAGAGGATGTTAGTTGAAAACAGAGTAAGGAGAGATTAGGAAATCAAAAGCCAAGGTATACTAAAGGCGGCCCTAATCTAAGGTAAAATGCTGGCAAATAGTGAGACGGGAGGAAATAAAAGACTTCGTAATGGGTTGAAGGTAGGCAGGTCATACTCCATACTTAATACGGATACAACATAAGGAAAGTTACATATAAAAAAATAACGGAGCGGATACTTTATCCTCACCCTACTCCCAAGTGATCTCGTTCACATCCACCGTGAATTTTCATTGTGTCCCTTGGTGAGCTAGGTCGCCCAAGGATAACTAAGACGAAACGCAGTGAAAACAAATGATGATCGGAACGCGACTAAGGGACGGCGCCGACTTGCTTCAATCGGCCGTGACCTTCCCGTGAGGCGCTGGGGCAATAGACAGGGACAGCGAGCGGAAAGCGATGGACGTGGGTGAGCTCCACTCAGCTGCCATTAACGAATTGCCTCCCCCCCCCTCCCTATATCCCGTCACACTGCGTCCGCTGTTGATCCCAGGGATTGATCCCATGGATTGATTCATTAACCTCGCTCAAATGCAGAGCTGAATAATAAAACTACTGGGCAAAATTCATATCCGTTATACTTTTTGGCGCTTCAAAGCTGTTGCAACAGCTTCGAGGAAGCCGAGAACGATTGAATCCACGCGCCAACTCCGTTTAACAACCCATGCAGCGTTCAAGGTGCGTCGGCATGCGACCGGCGTGGTGTTGCCTTGCTGAGGGAGCTCGCTTTCGCCAGTATAAATACCAATCGATTTAAATTAAACACATGCGTTGAAATATTAGACAATTACATATTGGATACGTTTAGGGCAAGCGGATTATAACGCCACCAAGAACGAAATTCTACGACACTCCAGTTTTGAAATGCTAGCTTTTTATAATATTGATAACAAATGTTCTTCTATTAAAGTTGTACCTGGAAATTTAGAGAGTATATAGAAAGCATATATATCTATCATTCTTCAAACTTTGGTTGTAATTGAACGCCTTATCATTGATTTACGAGTCATCAAAATCGGCGCTTCGCTCGAACACCGTCTAAAACCGGCACTTTTTACGTTACAACTGTTGTAAAAAATAAAAAAAAATGCGTTTTAAAAATGTAGGTCTGCTATGCAGTAACGAAGAATGAAACAAGGAAAATTACGGTGTGATTAGTTTTTCTGTGGGACTAGCTGTTAATTTGTTACTCGTACTCAAACTCGAGTGCACAATTTCTGCGCCGACAGTAGGCTCTCTTACCACTCGTTTCGCGTTTTTCAAGGGCTAGGAAACGTTTTAATAGAGCATCCCGACTACGTTTTGTATTGCATTTTTCGAAAAGCTCCTCCACCATACAGGTATGTTCTTTCTTTAGATCAGTATGCTCCTCGAATTTAAAAAATTGTATTTCTACGCAGTTAATAATTATTTAGTTTTACATACCTGGTTCATGCCTATCTAACAGGTTCCTCTTACGTAGTTAAACGTCCCTTAGTGTATGTTTGGAGATGATACAGCCTTTGCCACACACCTAGAAAGGTGTCTCGCAGGGTACACTTTAGATGCACATGTTCATTTCATTTCATACAGAATGATTTCATTTCCCTCAGATCCTCTGGCTTATCCAGCCTTATACCTTCGACAACTGACTCCAGTATACCGTCGGCCCTAACTACTTCCTCCATCTACCCATTTTCTCCTTTCCTCATTTCTGCAATAAACTAACATTCTTTCCCAAAAATGCAAACTATTTAATCCTCCTACTATTTAAGTCTCCCTAGTTTCCGTCAATCACTCTCTTTCATTTCTCTTCAGCACCCACATCACAAAAACCTTCAAATGTTCTCGTCATTTCCCCCCAGAGTACACGTCTCGGAATAAATCTTACCACAAATTCAATTGTGATGCATATGCTAGCTATCGAGGATAGTTACGCGTGCGAGCGCTTTGTTTCAACCACGCCGAGACGCACACACGCATGTTCCCGAGCACCAGCTCATTCAAGAGCGACGTGATCGCTGCTGCTTATTTAGCTATCTAATGTTCCATTTTCTGGCACTTTATCTTGCGGCTCCTGACGTGTTCCCTTCTGCCATGGATTTAATGCCGCTAATGGAGTAGTTGGGCAGAAGGTAAACCAAAAGTGTTAGTGACATTCATAGCCAAGGAGTAGGTGACGCTACCGGAGTGGAAGAACTTTAGGTGAATGAAAAGGGTAATTACACAAATGGATCGTCAAGTCATGCGGTAGGCTCAGAATGAGAGAGAAACGGGGTTAGAGGGAGATAATGGATGGAAAATTCTAATGTACCTACTGGAGGGAGGCAGAAAGGAGAAGGATAATAGAATTAAGAGAGGGAATGGGCATTTTTTTAAGAAAAACAAAAATGAATGATCATACATTGAATGCACCCTCACGTATCTTTAATCAGGTAAATTGAATAATTATTAACCTAACGAAATTTCGATATTTTATCAACCTAATATACTTAATGGAGAGATTAAATAGGCAGTTTTATTACGACTCTAATGCATTTATTACGATGTCTATTTATCTTCTCAGTATCACCAAAATCTCTATATTGGTACAAAATTACATTTTTAATTTGATGACTACGTTTAGCAAACATAAAATACCCCGCCAACAGCAATAGGTAAGCATACTGACAGCAAAATACTTTCGCGAGATGCTGAAAATCTTTATTTTTACACAATAAGCCGTAAATAATAAACATTTTTAACAGTTGATAAAGGTTGGTGGCTGAAAATAGTATAAAAATATTGCAGTCCAGAACGCAACTACCAAAATATTGAAACTTGTTCACTTTTGGTTCCATACCCACACGCCAACAAACTAACAAAGGAATTTGAGGGTTGGCTTAGGCGTCCGCTCTCCTCTACTGCAAGGCAACAACGTCCACCGCCAATTCTAAAGCTGGAGAAAATCATCCCTCGCGGAGCTCCACAACCCCTCATCGCGACAGCTGACGCCAGGGCAATTTTTTCGACGCCGCGAACCCGCCTTCCAAGCGACTGCCGCTTCAGAAATGACTTCGACTTGGCTCCACGACCATCGCAAAGCGGATGTGCGAGGCGTAAGAAAACCCAAGGCCTGCCCTTGAAATCCCCGGACCGAAAATACCAGCCGAGGGGTGGCACGAAGGAAGGTGGGAGGACGCATTACTTTAAGTGCACGAGCTTGGGCATCAAACTGGCGGAGAATGTCTGCTAAGTGTAGGACGAGCTCGAGGGAGGGAATATGCTCGTTACCTTTGGCATTCTATCGGTCAGGGTAGGCTTCGGGCGAAATATATATAATGCCACGTTTACTCTCTCGAACGTTTTCTTCAACTTTCCTCCTCGCCTCATCGTATCTCCTCTCCTCATCCCGTTCCAATTTCCTTAACAAAATGCCTTTTTTTCCCTCGCATTACAAGATGGTAGTTCTTTGTTAGCTTTATTTTCCGTTCGCCTCATTCGAACTGCACCCAAGCACTGGGGGCGGACTGAATCGGAGCCCTGGGCCCCTTCTTTCAAGAGGGTTGAAAGATTTTAACCAAATGTAGGCAAAATAAAACTGAAGATGTTTATTCAAACATCAGAGGAACTAAAAAGACTGTTGTTTTAAATTGTTAATAGAATTGTTTTGTTCAAAACAATAAACATGCTAACCTAAACGTGTTCTCCCATTCTTTTTTTTTTGGAAGGGGGGGGTTGTTTGTCTGTTGGGCCCTTTGACCACCTCACCGCCGCGGCCCTTGTGATCCAGTCTGCCCCTGCCAAGCACACATACATATTCACAATATCGCGAAACTTTAAATTGATGGGAACGAGTCAAAAGCATAAACAGTATACAGATCACTCAACAATGACACAGTTTGATAGAACCGATCGTCTTACGATAGGTTCTTCTTTTTTCCCATCCTATTTCTTGAGCGATACAGGTCAAAGTTACGACACATTTTTCATCAAAGAGGACATGGTCACCATCTCTGCGATTTTAACAAACTCCATTTTAAACACGTAGACCTCTTTTTAGCAACATTCAAGCAGCTCTCAGCACAAGATCATTGCCACAAGTGCCTGCTCCAAAGTATTCAGTGGAGTCAACTTCAAGTTTTGAGTACTCCAACCTTTAAACCCAACAAGGGATGTGGAGCAGTGGACTCCTAGATAATTTTTTTTAAGAGTAAGCTAAATCCTACGCCGGGTATCCACCCTTACTCCACTCCATAAAAAAAATATCTCTCACATCATTCCATCTCAGAGGCACAAACCATTCCGGGTTTCCATCCCCACAATTTTAATTATATTCTGCATAAATATTTAAGTTTTACTGGCAAATAAATCAATTCTAATTATTAACACGAAAATGACCAATCCGTTCATTTCCCAGTAGCAAGATCGCATACACCATTATTTTCAGTAACGCACGACTTGACGTGAAGGAGAGGTAGGATTTCGTCCGATTTAAATGCAGGCCATGTCTACAGCTTCCCTTCATTCCGAGGGAAACGCGGGATGAATAACGAACAGCGCTAAAAATTTACGCATTTTCATCGCACGCGACCCGAAAATTTGCATCACGCTTTAAGAGAGTTTTTTTAATCTTATCCATTTTACATTCCCCGCCGGAAGCGACTCTTTCCGAATCGGCGTGGAGAATATCGAAGATGAATCATCCAAAGGCAAACCAAACTACCTCCCACAAAGAACCCATCATTTCAACGTCGGACGCCGTTTTCAGCCTGGGAAATAGGCGAGTCAAAAGCCTGGAAGATTTTTGGATCCTGGAAGTATTAGAATTAGACTTCCGATTTCCCAACCTAAGTTTATATCGCACCGTATAACCTAAGATTAATTGAAAACAAGCACGACATCCATGACACAAGCGGGATTCGTACCCGCGACCCAATGGTCGCCAAGCCGGCGCCATCCGAATCTGGCCGGCCTTTGGAAACAGGATGTGTTAATAGTAATAATAATATCTAGCATGATGATAATTAGCGATGTAATATGCGATATAATTATGCCATGACGTGACAACTCCTATGCACGGAGCCTATACTTGTACTTATTGTTGTAAGGTGTGAGCAATGATTTTGTGAATATTTTGAATGTGATTGATTGATGATTGATTACTTTAATTTTGATTGTTATTGATTTTCCTGATCTGATCAGGTCTGTCTGAGCTGTCATTAGATATTCATGCTCCAAAGGAAGATATTCTTAGAGTAAATAAAGTATTTTCTACCGAACCTTATCGAGTATTCGGTAAAGGCAATAAACAGCGATGGTTATATGTGCCATAAGGATAGATGAACCGTTGACTATTTTAGTCACCGAATACTCGATTAAATAGTTATACACCCGGAGTGGGATTTAGCCTACTCTAGACGGATATAGGCCACGATTAAAAGTCACACCCGACAGACGGAGTGATGACATACAAGTGCTCTATTCGCGGCTCTCAAGAAGGGAAGCTGATTTGAACTAAAAATCCACACTACTCCCGTGATTCGAACCCGTGCCATCGGGATATGAAAACAGATGAAAAAGAGAATTAACTTCCGGTAGAGGGCTCCTTGCGTCACGATTTGAATGATTCAAGTTTCAATTAAAATGTGGTAGTAGTTATTTAGGAATAACTTCAACAAAAATGCGACTAAAATATTGAAACACGCACTATATTAATTGGTTTTCTACCGGTTAACGATAAGTTTTGCTGATATCCCGTTCATCTGCTCTCTCTTCTAAATACGACTCCTTCCATATTTCCCATATTAATCCCAAATGATCTTCATTTTTCATCCTATTCCTTGTTTACCCACCGTCCTATCTTCAATAACAGTCCTTAAGTTGCCACTGTGCCCAATTCTAATTTCCGCAGACAATTTTCTTCCACCCCCACCAAACTCAACACTTTATCGTAAACCCTTTCCGCCCATCAACAGAAAAGTAATCTCTAGGAAGTCAGCAGATTAGGACAGGCTCATTGAGTGAGTTCCTTTTTTTCTGACGAAATTTACTTTGACTCGGCAACATTTCTTTACTGAGGGGATAAAATTTGAACAAAAAGTTGGAGAATCTTCCCTTCCCTATGGTGGTAAAGGATCCTCAAATGGAACTCATCCTATCAAAAAGACCTGGAAGGCTGCCAATAGGTGCTAGATGCCCTTCACATTCATGACCGAGTGGAAAATCATTATCTCTTACTTCGCAGCGGGAATTGTGAGGAGATTTCGTTTTTGAATGTGTTGTTATTTACCTTCATTTTTCTACTTACCATTCATAATGCGGACTTAATTCCCATAAGCATTTTCCACGTGGAAACGAACTGGCTCATGAAATACAGCACGAGAAGACAAAGAATCAAATTTTCTTCCCACACAGAGAGTGACGAGTTCTCCTTAACGTAATTCATTTGTCATTCACTGAACACATTACTTACTAAAGTCAAGGACCAATCCACTTGGCTTGGCTCCTTGACGTAATAAAAGAGAATAGGCTATAAGAATAGAGGCAGTAAAAAAATACTCGACTTTTAAAAAAGTGTAAAGAAAGAGTTCAAAACTCGTCATCCATAAAGAATATAGCATGCCAAGCAAAGGATCAAGAACTCGTAGGTAGGACACTGGATACATGCGATGAGAACATAAAAATAATGATTCTAATATTTACATGTCAAGCTTCATTTAAAGTGTGTAGCTAGTATATATTGGATCCGTACTATACATGTTTGATTATGGATTTAGAACGAGTGAGGATCAGCAAGGTTTGTGAAAGGCTGTTACAATAATTGTGTTAGTACCTTAAGCTTACTAGAAGAACTCGAATGAAAAACGCTATCAGACTTTACATTCAGACAGAATCTATTCAGGAAATTTGAAACTAGTCATTGCCTGATAGCGTTACAAATATTTTGAAAATAGCAGCGTATTACGCTCGATTCGATCAAGATGACAAAATTTGAAGTAAAAGCAACAAGAAGAGAACGAACAATATGTCATGGTTGTTATCTAGGGAGGTGACCAACGACTGAGTTCACAGGCGCCTTTTAAGTATTTAGGAAGAGGTGGGAATTTAGGAAGTGGGGTGGAGAGGAACCCGGTGTCGGCATTAGGCTTCTCTGTGCGAAAGGCTTCTAAGAAACTACTTTCATGCCTCATTCAACTGCACTGAGCTTGAAATTCCCGCACTCCAATCAAATAGGACCGGTACACTAATGATACGCCTTTAACGGATTCAACCCCGGGCCCTCGAAACGGGAAGCAAGTACCTACTCTAGCTAGCATACCAATAAGGTCAACATTATTTTGATGTGAATGATGAAGAAAAGTTGGGGTACCAAGGTGCTGATCAAATAAGTTAAACAAAGTTCGGCCTGGAGGGGAGTTGGATGGGTGTCCCTTCTTCATACCTCTACCACGGTGCTCTTATCCCCTATCGCGGGTGGCGGGCAGGTAAAATGTGGGTTGGCACAATGGGCCCAAAGGGATATAAGTGCCAGGAGGGCACCAGAAGGCCCCCAACTACTCTTCAACTTTTTTACCAAGGTACCGTCACAGCAAGAGCCCATTGTTTTTTTCTATCTCTACACAGGATATACATGTCCACGGGTAAATTACCTTTACGGATAGTACGTCACAACCATAGCATGAAAACGTTTTAGAAGTGGAGGAAAAGCCACAAAAAACGAATAAATCAGGAAATTTATAAGACATGGGCTAAGAATAAGATAATATCCTTGAAATTACCAGCTCCTGTTTTACTTCTCGTGAATTCCAGTGCTAATCTCGCTGACCACTCCGGGAGCATATCAGCGTACTTATTAAAACGAGATGACTTAGGAAACGGCGCCTTCGAGCAGGGTAGGAGGATGGGGATTCACGGTCAGGAGAGGGTGGGAGGGGGTGGGCTCGAGTCCACGCTACTTCGCCGTTCCTCCGAGGGCGCTGAAGACGCGAGCATCATCTCAAATGTTACGTAAGTCGCGAGACTACTTCCCCACGCGTTCGTCCGTCCGGGCGAGAATATTGGCGTACTCGACGACGGCGCATGCCTGTCGCGACCTGACCCAATTAACTAAAAATAACACCCCTTCAGGGGATGAAATGAAAACAAGAGAGCGACGGAGGAGTCAGACTCGCGCGAAGCAAGACTGGGTGGTGACCAAATTGAGGTCGAACGAATGCTACTTCCCTCGGAGTGGCATTTCGATTCGGCCCCATTGTCGTCGCCACAGCGCTCGGGACGGAACGACTCGTCGGAGAAAAATTTAACCACTGGGCTCGCTTCAACGAAATTCGACGGGCCGGCCAAAAAATTAAAGTGAGGGAGAATCAGAAAATTAAATAACAGACGACCGATGGGAGCGAATCGTGATGGATCCCTCAAGTGACGCTTCATTTCACACCGACTGAATTTCATTTTCACTCTCGTACCGAGCAAACTGGAAAGTGATTCATTTTGAGCGTTCTTGATATTATTTGCGGAGAATAAACTCTTAACTAGCCAGATTAAATGCCAGATTAAATAAACTAAAAAAGAATCGCATCATCACTTCTGTTGCTTAAAATTTATTCATTCGAAGAAAAACAGAAGGGGCACATTAGCTGGGTAAAGAGGAGATTCCTGAATTCTGTCATTAATTGATTCAAATAACGGCCCTTAGCAGTACCTTTTAAACCTGTAAAGAAAAGCTTAACGTAAATAAAGAAGAATGAAAAGCCGAGCATAACAGTTCGACTTGAAAAACTTAAACCTGCATTGGGGTAATGCGAGAGCTGGGATTAAGAGACCTATATTAATTATTTAATCACCAAGTGCATATATCCGGCTAGGCGTATAAAGGCGGATAGAACAAAACAATTCCGGGAAATACTGCTATGAGTACTGAACTACTAGCAATTTAATTAAGGGTTATCTTCAAAAATCCTGATTTTACACAGGAAATCATATTAGCGCAATACCATTAACAATTACTGGTGACTGAGTGGTAGGCGATTGGACACGTGGCAGATGCACACGTAAAAACAGAACAATCGTGTAACTCACAAAAACGTTGGAATACAGTTGCTCACGGAGAGGTGTTCGATTGGCCACTTTTTCTTACCTGAAAGATACAAAAAGATACAATTAAAAATAGATCCATCCACAAATTAAGGTAAAATATATTTTTCACGACTACTATATAACCGATAGCACAAAAATGGATCGCAATATTTTTTTGTTCACGCAGAGCATGATTACAAGCCTGACAAACCAAAGTTAATCTGTTAGTCCCTGTACACATATCAAATCATGCTCTACATGGGATTTTCCACCAAAAATGAGTAAAAAAAACTGGAAGTTATCGAAGAAATAAGGGCCATTTTTTGGTGCTTTTTGCTGCTAGAATGATGCGGATTCCTCATGCAAAAACTGGTCAACTACTCCTCGATACTCTTCTTGTGTGACATGAAAAGTGAGAGTACAGAGCTTGTCAAGCATTTGCCCTTTTCAATACTTCGGTCCAGGCTACTTATGACGTAAAAGAGCCTAGCATAACATTGCTATTGGATAAGGACTGAATTTTGCTACATAACGATTTAGAATCAAAACTTAACTTACACAGCCAAGATATTTTAAAAATAAAAATAGTATTCCTATATTTGAACACCACCATTTCATTTCAATGTATATTACAGTCAGAGTGACTTGCTTTAATTTTCCTTATTTTACGCTCCATTTGCCTACAGACAATTGAATTTCATCTTCAAAATTGAATTAAAATGTGACCACGGCGATTAGCTAAAAATCTGGAAAATTAACCGTATAAAGGGGAAAGAATATTTTTGGCAAGTTTCAATTCCAACAGCAGAAATATGGATGTTCTTTGATCTCTTAAATTGTGCAGCAAAGGGTAACAGCCACAAGGAAAGACAAATATGCCGGTAATTTACGGAGAATGACAGCTCAATTAAAACTTCAACGGCGACTAATATGGCTAACAGAATAATTAAAAGCATAGAGGACACTCCAGAAGGAAGGAATTATTCACCCTCTTGTCCGATAAAAGCGATTTTGTTCAATATCCTACTTTAGAGGCAAATAATGTATCCCGCAGATCCACAATATATTTTACCGAGATTCCTTTGCAAAAATATTAATGGCCAGGACGCACTAAAAAATTGTCCACAAGAAAATTTCTCTTCTCATAAAGGGTTTGAAATTAGCTAAATGTAACAGAAATTATTACAGACATCGCAAAAATACAGTACTTTTCAAAATGCGAGTTTTGTACCAAAATCAACGACAATTGAAAAGCGTGAAGAAGAAAGTGCGAGGGACAAGAAAGTTAAAAAATGAAACACACTTGGCGAGCGCGGAATGAAAGTCGAGCGGAAATAGTTGAGGAGATCATGGATAAGGCAGTAAGGACCGATGGAATGCTGATGTTGTATATAAGGGGTGAGCGGGGAACAGCGGGGGGAGCTACTTTTTACGGGATAGTAAGTGGTATGCCGTATGCCCCTTGGCAGGTTAGATTATATAGATCAAATTAGAGAGATAGATATTACGACAAAAATGATATAAATATTATTCTTGCGGAGGAAATGTAGGTTTTTAGGCAGCATTTAATACCTTTATCAACTGTATTCGCAATGCATGTGCGTGATTTTTAATGCATATTTCCTTACATGCTGCGTAAAAATAAATTCTGTAGCGTCTATCCCGTATGATATTTTAGTAAACTCCAATAGAGAAATATTGTAACCATCAGTACAAGAACCTAATTCATTGGTTCATGACCGTCATGTAATTCCATTACATACCGTTAAGTAAAAATTAAGTGAACTCCAAAAAAATATTTTCACTGATGACGTTAAAAAAATTTGCGAACTCCAATCTATCATGATAGATAGGACCATAACAAAAAATCAGGGAAATGTATTGCCGAACCGATAGATTTAAGATTTCACTCTTTCCTCGAGCAATTAGGGATCTGAATAGCTGTGAAGATATTCTAATATACACGCAAAGATTTCAGCTAACTGCACTTGTCAATGCTTAATCTGCCTTCAATGTTTATATCAATTATTATTATTCGACATAAATATAGCAGCTAATACTCTAGAGATAGGTAGTAGACATTTGGTGAAGATTCACCCCTGCTATGCATATTTATGTTGGCTTGCAGGGATGCCTGAATAAAGAGATGAACGATGTGAAGATAAAGGTTTTGGGAACTTCATGAAGATTAAAGGAGACAGCTAACGCCCGACCAAGCCCACCCATCAACGTTATAATACTCAAAATAAATATGTACTGCCGCGAAACTCGCATTTATCGATTTAATCGAAAGAAGGAAATCAAACTTCGATGTGCATGAAGTGTTACCCCTTCACGGAGAACTGAGTGCGATTCCCAGTTTCCCGAAACACATATCGACATTTAATGCAAAGAGACAGCTGCAACTACGCTAAAAAGACCGCGTTAACAAGATACATATTGATGGACTGGTTGATACGAAACATTGGTAGATTAATGGCTTCTACAAGGCGAGTTCGATCACTCGTCCAACCTCGGGCAATTCTCCTTTGCGAATGCACTCTCGCGGTTGCTCCCCGCGGCAACAGCATCCCCTTCTGGACCACTTTCGATGCTGGACCCATTCCAAGTTCGAGAGAACGAGAGAGTAGGAGGGGGAAATGACGGAGTGTTTCTGGCGGGATGAAGACGAGAGGAAAGAAAAAAATAAACAAGAGTTCGGAAGAGCCAGAGAGAAATGAAAAAAAAAACGTTGAAAGCCCTGCTGGCTCAGGGGACTGTTAACAAGGGATCGGTTGCCCTCACGTCGTCCAACAATAAAATAAGGCGTCTACATGAAGGACGATCCTGGGCGTGAGGGATGTTCGCACGTAAGCGCATTGCGTGTCTTCTTTGTTTGGGTTCCCTTTCCCAACTTCCCTTGCCTTCCCTTTGGCGCTGGTGAGGTGAGTTCGTGAGAAGGAGGAGGGGGAGAAAAACCCGGCGCATGAGGAGTCGTCTTCCTACGCTGGTCGACGAAACACAGTGCCTCGATCAAGAGAGGCTTTTGAGAGTTTTTCGTCTCCTACACCATTCGGAGCTGCCGTATTTCATCCTCCGGTAAGCGCCTATCCTCATTTCCCCTTCCCATCTCCCATTCATGACTTTCTTTCTTTATCCCATTTTATTTTATTGAACCTCTTTCTGTTGCGTTTGTCGCACGTCACGGTCCAACGGACCACGTGTGCCTACATTTTCTGGTGCCGAAACCCGGGACAATTATTTCGAGAAAGTTTATGTTCTTTTCGGGAGTTTTTGATTATTTCATTCAGCCATGGCTGAAGGTGAAGGGGCGAAAAAGAAGGGAGCGTGTACTCGGGAGCAATTCGATTCGCAGCTGAAGTTATTGCGTTTCAAACGCGATCAGTTTCGTTGCACTGTGGGTGCAGCTTTTACTCTTGCTAAGGAGCTCGACAGCTCCGGTTCGGACATGTTAAGTCATCCAAAGCTGGAGATTTTTCTAATTCGCTGCTCCCAATTGGAAACCGTTTATTCAGGATTCCTCGAGGCTCAGGATAAGATCTTTGAATATTGTCACAGCAGTAATCAAGGCAATGTCTGTGCGGAGGATATGCGTGTGGGCGAAGAGGTGGAAGAAAAGTTTTATTTTAGTCTTTCCATTTCCCGTCGATCAGTGAATCCTTCCGCCACAAATGAGCGTACGCCTGCGGATAACGCATCCACGCACAATAAAAGGTCGCGCCTTCCCACTATCGAATTGCCTCGATTTTCAGGGGCTTTCTCCGATTGGGTTGGATTCCGTGATTTATTCAAGTCTGTGGTGCACGATAGAACCGACATTGCTTCGGTGGAGAAATTCTCCTATTTGAAGGCAGCTCTTCAAGGAAAGGCCTCAGCGCTTATCGCTTCAGTCCCATTTGGCGAAGCCCATTATAGTTCAGCATGGAAGGAGTTATGCGAGCATTATGACAATCCTCGAATTCTGGGATTCGATTATTTAGACAAGGTGCTGGAATTTCCCGTTTCTTCTTCGGGGTCATTGTCAGTAATGCAACAATTTGTTAATACCTTTTCTGAAATTCATGCTGCTCTGAAAACTTTAAATATTCCTGATTTAGGGGAATTTATATTATTTAGATTAGCTGCTCGTGTGGTTGACGCAGAAACTCTTGCCCTCTTTGAAGAGACATTGGGTGATGAGCCTTTTCCCTCTGTTACTCAACTTTTGAGTTTCGTCAAGAAAAGGATCAAGGTTTTGCAAACGTCGTATGGCCCTAATCCGAAAGCCTCCGTTTCGCGCAAGTCTCCGCCAACGGCAAGAGTTCTTATGCCGATCTCCGTCGGCGATACGCACTCCGTGAAGGAGAAAGGGCAACGAGTTATCCAACGCTGTTTTCTATGCTCATCCAATCATTCTCTTGTTAGATGCCCTAAATATCTCGAGATGACCATCGCTAATCGTGCGGCCTTTGTACGATCGAGAAAACTTTGTCTTAATTGTTTGAAGCCCGGTCATTGGGCTCCGAGGTGTCAGCAGAGGGATATGTGCTGTACTATTTGCAACAGATATCACAATACAACGTTGCACTCGGAACAAAATTCGGAGCAAATTAATCGTCCTCCCATTCCGTCGTCATCCTCGCCGAGTCAAACGGCGGAGTCTCTCCCGCCTTCACAGACGCAGTTCTCCTCCTCTGCTCTTGCGTCTTGTGTTAGCTGCCAACCGACGCACTTGACCGTTCTCGGAACGGCAGTTGTTCATGTCCGTAATAATCACGGGCTAACCGTTCCTCTTCGAATAATGGTTGA
This sequence comes from Platycnemis pennipes, assembly GCA_933228895.1. Lineage (NCBI taxonomy): Eukaryota > Metazoa > Arthropoda > Insecta > Odonata > Platycnemididae > Platycnemis > Platycnemis pennipes. Next base: position 115,249,980 of record OW121854.1, on the reverse strand, counting down.
CCCTGGGAGTCAAGTGTCTGCTATTTCCTCGGCAGCGGTTAGACGGTTGAGTCTACCCGTGTTGCCTTATCATGGATCTCTTTTTGGGTTGTCTCAAACCCCTCTGAGGCGGCCGGAAGGTTGCACTGTTTTATCGCTTTCGCCGACTCACACTTCTATGCCGGTATTGAATACCAAGGCTGTAATCCTACCCCAGCTAACTTCGGAGCTTCCACCAATTCCACTTCCGCCCTTTATTCGAAGCACCATTTCTCATCTTCATTTAGCGGATCCGGAATTCGACAAACCGAATTTAGTAGATGTTATTTTGGGAATGGATTTATTCCCTAAGGTTTTCCTTGGGGGGCGGAAAACTTTAGAAGATTGTGAATTAATTCTAATCGATTCCATTTTTGGATGGATCTTGATGGGAAATATTTTGAATAGTTCTCATAAGGCTCCTCCTTGTGAAACCTCTTTATGTGTTTTAGAGGAAATTCCTCTGGTTAGTCAACTGAAGAGGTTTTGGGAATTGGAGGAATCCACCGTTCAAGTCGCTCAAAATCCTGATGAGGTTCGATGTGAGGAGCTGTTTAAGAAAACTCATCGAAGGAATGCCTCGGGAAGATATATCGTTTCCTTGCCATTCAAAAGCGAGCCACCGTCTCTGGGAGACTCTTATTCCCAGGCTGCAAAGAGGTGTATGGGCATGGAACGTAAATTGTCACAGCGACCAAGGTTAAAGGCCAGTTATTGCAAATTTTTGAAAGAGTATGAGAGTCTTGGCCACATGTCAATTGCTTCATCAGCAGGGTTTTATTATCTTCCTCATCATGGAGTTCATAAATCCACCCCTCAAGGTCAGAAATTGAGGGTTGTTTTTGATGCTTCCTCTCGCTCTTCGAGTGGCAGTTCACTCAACGATGCATTGCTCACCGGTCCCAAGCTCCAAAATGATATTTTTGATTTGTTAGTGGGATTCCGAACTCACTTAATTGCATTCATTGCAGACATTTGCAAAATGTATCGCCAAACATTAGTATTTCCTGAACACCGTGGCTTTCAGCACATTTTGTGGCGAGAAGATTCCTCTCAAGCCCTTCAGGAGTTCGAATTAAATACCGTTACGTATGGAGTTGTCTCTGCTCCTTATCTTGCCATCCGCACTCTTCATCAATTAGCGAGTGACGAAGGAGGAAAATTTCCTGTGGCCGCTCAATCTCTTCTTCAGGACATGTATGTTGACGATATTGTTACGGGAGCAAATTCTATTTCGGATGCTTTGGTCTTGCAACAACAGCTCATCGAATTACTTTCTTTAGGAGGATTCCCATTGGGCAAATGGGCAAGCAACTCTGATGAATTATTAATTAATTTTCCGAAAGAGGAGTGTGAAGCCACTATACAATTTGAAGCATCAGAATCTGCATCACTGAAGGTGTTAGGAATGTCTTGGGCCCCTAAATCTGATTTATTTTCTTATCATGTTGAGTTTGATCCTTCTGCCAATACTAAGAGGATGATTTTGTCAAGTATTGCGAGAATATTCGACCCAATTGGTGGTGCTGCTCCAGTCGTTTTTTGGGCAAAATGCTTTTTGCAGTCTCTTTGGACTTTGAAAATTGGTTGGGATGATCCACTTCCTGAATCCGCTAGATTGAGATGGACAGAATTCGTGTCTCAGATGCCAGTGCTTACCAAAATCCGCATTCCTAGGTATGCATTTTCCCCGATCGCGCAAGAAAATCAGCTCGTTGGTTTTTGCGATGCGTCTGAAAAGGGTTATGCTGCGGTAGTGTATGTACGCGTCTTAACTACTACTGGTGAACTAAAGGTCAGTTTCTTAGCAGCTAAGACAAGAGTGGCTCCCATTAAACCAATCACCATCCCAAAGTTAGAGCTTTTAGCTGCGCTGTTACTCACTAAATTACTTAATCGTATCCTCAATACTCTAAAAGATCGAATTCACATTTCGCGTACTGTTGCCTGGACAGATTCCAGCATTGTATTAGCTTGGCTGAAGACACCTTTATATAAGTTAAAAATTTTTGTTGCCAACAGAGTTTCAATTATCAATGATTATTTTCCATGCTCTATGTGGCATCATATCAACTCCGCACAAAATCCAGCAGATTGTGCTTCGCGGGGTATGTCACCTCGCCAATTCCAAGACTCCACATTATTCTGGGAAGGGCCCTCTTTTCTACAGTGGTCGGAAGATAAATGGCCTGTAGAAAGTGGCTTGGACCTAAAATTATCTTCATTACCAGAATTAAAAACAATCAACTCTATAGTGAGTCTTGTCAGGCAGGAGAATTTTCTGACCTGGATGAATAGATTCTCGTCTTACATTAAATTAGTTCGATCGTTCGCGTATGTTCTGAGATTCATCGCTTCAGTCAAGGGGAAATCATCTCCTAATGATCTTACTTTATCGGGATCAGAATTTTCGCAGGCTCTGATTCAATTAGTAAAAGTTGATCAGGATCACCATTTTCAAAAGGCAATTGAATTAATCCAAAAAGGGGGGCAGCACATTCATCCCAGTTTGGCACGACTTCGTCCATACTTAGAACCCCCTGGAATTCTTAGGGTGGGTGGCAGACTCTCACATTCTTCTCTGTCATCATATATCAAACACCCTATTTTGCTGTCCAAAGATAGTCACCTGTCACGTTTGATCGTGCGACATTATCATTTGGTATCGCTCCACGGCGGTCCTCGCGCTGTGGAAGCATTGGTTTCCAGACAATTTTGGATATTGTCTGCAAGATCAGTCATTCGGTCGGAAATTCTGAAATGTGTTGTATGCTCGCGATATCGGGGCATGACGCTACAACCGATTATGTCAGATCTGCCTACGCATAGGGTTGTGCCGCAGAGACCCTTTTCCTCCGTAGGTGTGGATTATGGAGGAGGATTTTCGTACAAGTTGAGTACTAGACGGAATTCAGCCATTGGAAAGGCGTATTTATGTTTATTTATTTGTTTTGTGACCAAAGCGGTACATTTAGAGTTAGTAACCTCGTTGCCTACGCCTGCATTCATTGCGGCGTTCCAACGCTTCATAGCGCGGCGAGGAATTCCTAGTATCATCTATTCCGATTGTGGGACTAATTTCGTCGGGGCGGATCGATGTTTAACAGAACTATATCGGTTGATAAGATCCTCCTCCCATAAAGAAGCACTGACATCAGTCTATCCGGAGTCTGGAATCAAATGGAAATTCAACCCGCCATCCGCTCCGCATTTTGGCGGACTATGGGAGGCAGGAATCAAGTCCGTAAAATATCATTTACGCAGATTTCTCCACGGCCAAATTTTAAATTTCGAAGAGTTTTCTACACTCTTTTGTAAAATTGAAGCCGTGTTAAATTCACGACCTCTGACACCAAAGTCATCCGATCCTGAAGAGATAGATTGTTTAACTCCCGGTCATTTTCTTGTCGGTCGTCCTCTGATAGGTTTGCCAGAGAGCATTGCGGGAGATGCGTTGCGTCTGCCCACTCGATGGAAACTCATTGAGCAAGTGTTTCAACATTTTTGGAGACGGTGGTCTCAAGAATATTTGCACACTTTGCAGCAGCGGGCTAAATGGACGCGAGAAATCGGAAACATCAAAATTGGTGATTTAGTTCTGCTGCGAGATTCCAATCTTCCCCCTTCCCTTTGGAAAATGGGAAGAATTATCAAAGTCTATCCCGACTCAGCAGGTGTTGTTAGGGTTGCGGAATTAAAAACTTCATCAGGTACTCTAACGAGACCGATTGTGAAGTTGGTGCCATTACCAACATCACAATAAGTTATTTTTTCTTCTTCAAATTTATATTTAGCCGGTCGAGCCGCTCTCGTTGTTTGGTTTAGAGTTAGAACCTTTTTCCTTTCTTCGCATTAATCACCCTTCCATGGCCCGACCCATATTCCCCTTCAAGTCTCTCTGATGGGCCTCTGAGAGTGAAAAGTAGCTTTAGTTCCTTCACCTCACTTGTTTAGGGTCTATTTTCTTGCGAGAGCGTCCCAATCGGCAAGAATGTCTATTTTAGTTTTTTTTCCGTAGAATATTTGTATACTTTCACCATATCTCGCCATTTCTCTCGTGCGTTTCGCCTCTTCACCTACTGCTTGGTTAAGTAATAGTTAATTTCTGGGAAATTCACGGGGGGCGGTATGTTCGCACGTAAGCGCATTGCGTGTCTTCTTTGTTTGGGTTCCCTTTCCCAACTTCCCTTGCCTTCCCTTTGGCGCTGGTGAGGTGAGTTCGTGAGAAGGAGGAGGGGGAGAAAAACCCGGCGCATGAGGAGTCGTCTTCCTACGCTGGTCGACGAAACACAGTGCCTCGATCAAGAGAGGCTTTTGAGAGTTTTTCGTCTCCTACACCATTCGGAGCTGCCGTATTTCATCCTCCGGTAAGCGCCTATCCTCATTTCCCCTTCCCATCTCCCATTCATGACTTTCTTTCTTTATCCCATTTTATTTTATTGAACCTCTTTCTGTTGCGTTTGTCGCACGTCACGGTCCAACGGACCACGTGTGCCTACAAGGGACAAGATAACACTCCTCACTGCCAAACACGTCAACACACTGCATAATCCTCCGAGAACACGGTAAGGAGCGCACCTGGGATAGTTTTCCACGAGTAAGACGAACGAGCATGTAAAACTATAGGGAAGGAAAAAAGGGCAACCTTAATGCTACAATTATTAATGCGTTTTGTAGAGCCTCGGAGAGCAGAACTGGATGGTAATGGCCTCTGTGGGGGTTTTTGGGGCCTTATTTTTTCCATACTTTTACCCAATTTGCACTTTATCCGTTAATTTCCTCATTTTCGCATATATTAGTCAAGCCCATGGTCACACCGATCTGTTGTGATGTAGGAGATAACACAATACAAATCAAAGGGTCTGCCTAATGACCTTTTCTCAACAGAATATGTAGGTATATATTCTAAGGCAAATTAATTCATACTTCATACCAAATTTTCACCGTCGGTAATTCTAAAACTCTAAAAATTCTACCGCAAAATGTATCTAGCAAAATGGGCTTCCTGTAGAAGCTACACTCAACTTTGAACCCAGGACAACCCACTCCATTGCCCTAATTTGTGCTCACCAGAGCTCTCTTTACTGCAAAGACAACTAGCAAGGCATTACTTCCGTAAAGGAACGTAGGAGGACTCTTGTTCCCACTATGGTATTACGCCACCCTCTCAAAAACATACTTACGTAATTCTTCCATGATATGAACGACACTTCTAATGAAACCAAAGCAGTAACATTAATTTTTTTTAGTTTTCTACCGATGAAGGTAGATCTAAATGGACATTTAGTTCTCCCACACCTCTACATTTCACACGATGATCCTCTTCAGCCCCTAAAACCTCCTGCCTCCCACCATTCTATCCATGCTACCTATTTGAATTCATATATGAATGCTTCAGGATTTCATTGCCACATTTTTTTCAGTAGCATTGTTCTGGTCATCATCTAATTCTAAGATGAAAAAGAAAAGAAGTGGATATTTTTCCCACGTTATATTTTTTTAAAGCCACATACATAGCGCACTGAAAGTCGTCGTTTTATTACGAATATTACTACGCGGGGGAGTAAATCCATCGTATACTGAAGGACTTTAGGAGCTCTGGTCGGAAGGACAATCATGCTGTTTCCAGAAAGACGTGCTGCACTTCTAATCGTAAAAGATGAGCACGTCAATTCTTTAAATGACACCAGGGTTTCAATCAAAAAGAGTAAAAGGAGAAGGTGGTCTTAATTCTGGCCAATGGCCGACGTCTGGCCGACGACTTTTAACGAAGAAGATTTCGAAAGGAATAGGACTGTGGAAATGGACTTGGCCAGAAAGAAGCGCACACTAAAACATGGGAGTATTCCAGCAATATATTTATTGCCCCGCCACAGTATAAGTCCCAAATCTCCGAGTGTCCAGAATGTCTAGAAGTCCAAACGCAGAGAAGAGAAAGAAAACAGGGAAATGGTGAGGTTGTTGATTGAAGTGCAAGCTTCAAAGGACTCGAATCCAGCAGATGATGTACAAATAGTATGTATCTATGAGATAACTGCAATGTGAAACCTTTTTACTCGCCTTGGGTTTCAATCACTCCTCACAAAGCCATACAGATGAACTTTTCTAACAGTTACGAAGTGAAATAAAAGAAGTCCCCCGCACAGCGCAACGCTTTTGGCCAATCGCGACCTAATGCCCCACTACTCCCCCGAGAAAAGCGGACGACAACTGGATTCTATTCTTCCGCACATCGAGCCGGGTCTGAGTCCCGTCGTCATTAATACAAGAGGGATTCTGCATCCGGCACCCATCCACGGTGCGGGGGGGAGTGCGCCCCTGGGACGTCGGGGGATTGAAAGGCTGGAAATAGAAAGGCACTCCAGGAGACGCTGCTATCTTCCCCATTTCGTCCGTATCCGTGTGACAGGGCATCGCGGAGGCCTCACTCTGCTGGGGTTGAGACGGCCGTGGAGGAAATTGATGACCACGAGGGGGTTGTGGGACGATCTCAACTACGCGGTCGATATTCACAGCACGTGGAGAATACCCAAGGAGAACACTCGCATTTCGGTTAAAGTGCCACAGAGAATCCTCGCAGCGTATCCGCCGCGACGCCTACCACAACCACTGAGCATTCGATATCACCAGGTGACATGTGATCCGATTGAAAAGCTCTCAATTTTTTCCAACACGACCAGGAATGCAAACTATCCAAATGTCTTCACACCATGATGACAACTCTCCCACCAAGTCCATGAAAAATAAACATTTAAAAAAGGATAAAAAATTTACTGAACATCCACTCCCAACGCTAGGTAGACTTGGATGAACTCCATAGAAATATACATCATTACGAGTATCGAAATGAATGAAGCAAATTAAATAAGCAATGAGTTTCGTGCTCAATTTTGATTCTTGCCAATTGCCTTTTCCGCTGGCAAAACACACGCGACAACAGAAAAATCCATGTACGCAAAAACCCATCAAATGATTGGCACTTCTCACCTCGGAGTAGTGTAAGACGCGCGGTAGAAAGAAGATGAATAGTGGGGGAGAAAAACGAAAGGAAAAAAGAAGGCGCTGAATATCTCTCCCCTTGTGAGTTGCCGCCGTTCTTCAAAACCACGCCGGGTTCGAGCCCGGGAAAGAAAAGTGGGCTCAGTCCTGGAGCCAGCCAGGGCCGCCCTTATCAACCTGACAGGCGTCTCCTCCCATTCCCCGCTCGGCTGATATATATCATCACCCGACGCTTCGTCGGCAGCGCGGGAGACAAAGGGATGGGAAAAGGGGCGCGCGATCGCGGATTCCGTTTCGAAAAGCTCCGCACAGTCTCACCGCGCGGAGAAGAAACAGTTGAAGGGGCGCAGCGCATCGATCGCCGCGAAAGGGACCCGAAAGATGGCGACAGTTAAGGGTGAAATGACGGATGGCTCGCCGTGGTTGGCGGCGGGAATTCCTCACGTTTGAAAGAGCGTGGGGCCCATTACGAGGCCTTCCCTTCAACGACCCCCGTAGATTGTGGATCGGCTCAGGAGGCCTCGGAAGGACAAACAGGGCATCCAGTCTCGGCGCCGGCTCTACAGCGCCCCGTAACTAAGGAGCGTGACCGTGGGAAGACAGCAAACAAACTGCAGCGGAGCGATTGGGAAGAAGTGAGGAAAAAGTTGCCAAAGGAAATGAAATGAAGCAATGAGGTTTTTGCGAAAGGTGACGTTTATCATGGCGCAGCACGAATAGGTATGGGTATCAGGTTGGTGCGGTGACTTAAGTGCTGACCTCCTCTCCATAGAACATTGGTTCGAATCCCAACTGTGCTAGAGATTTTTTATTGATGTATCAGTCCCCAATTGGGGGCAGACTGGAGAACACTTCAAAGTACAGCATACTGTCAGTCGAATGGGCCGTTGAAATTTGGGACCCTAGGCGCTTTTCCTTGAAAGAGTAGGCTAATGCCGACGCCAGATTTCCTTCCGCCTTATTCCGTACCCTGAAAAATTCGAAAACCCAATTAATCACCTTATTCTAAATGGTGCAATTGAGCTTAGTTGTCGGTTGCCTCCCCAAAATAACTACTATTACCAATAGGATCAAAGAAATGTTGAAAAATGTTTTAGTTCTTAACCTAGAAAAGTGAATTAACTTTTCTGTTTGAAAGAAATCGACAGGCAGCGTGCAAAAAAGTAAAATCCACGATTGTGACATCCAGTGAAACGACAGAATAACAGGAGCCATTGCGGGGAGAAAATTTCCCCGGAAGAAAGAGACTGAAAAGGATGAATTACTTTCCATAGTAGTCTGGTATGGGCTAAAGCACCTATTGAATGATAGTTACCTGAAAAAGATGACGGTGGAAGGGAGCTTCAGGTAGCAGAAACAGGTTAAGAATGAGATGGTATACTTCACTCTATACAGCAGTCATTTATTGATACGCTATCGTCTGATAATACATCTTATTTAAATTTGTAATGGGGAAATAACTTCTTACAAAATAAAATAAAACTTTGCTGTGCTCCTGACAATTATTAATTACACCGCTTGAACGAGTTGACATCTTCAGGTCATTTACAAGAGCAGAATGGTGTGTAACAATAACTGTGAGGAGTACAACAGTTTATTTTATTTTGTAAGCTGCCAAAATTCCACAACTTGTCAGCTCTTGCTATGAAGGGGAAAACGAGATCGAAATTCAATTCCGAATTAGAAACATCATTGCAATATGCATTGCAATAGCTGTAAAAATAACGATGGATGGTAAAATTACTTGGTTACTCCATCCAAACCTAACCATTATAAAACTATTAATGATAATACATATTTACAAACATATTTTCAAAAACATACAACTGAAAGACAATTATCACTTCAAAGGCACCTTCTTAAATTTATTTCCTATCACCTCTAGGCGTGATTTATTTATTAACAAACGATTTTGAAGATAATCAGGTAACTAACCACAAAAATAAAAAACGACTTCAGCCACATCTGCTCTGAAATGGATATAGTAGTGTTTTCCTAGTGGAAATTTATCTATTGGATTCTCGAGGGTAGGCTGAAAAGTAATGCACTCATGCTTGTTTGAAACGAACAAAAACAAACAGCAAGATCTGGAAAACAGTAAATTAAAATACCATTTTTACGCTTCAAAATCGTATATATATTTTTCAACATAGTCACCGTTGAGCCTAACACATTTCTCCCAACGTGTAACAAGTTTTTCATTCCATAACTGAAAAATTCTTCCGACTTTTCTCGAATCCAGGACGCGATAGCGGCCTTCACCTGATCATCCGAGGTGTAATGATTACCCTTAAGGGATCTCTTGAGTACAGGAAAAAAATAAAAAATAGCACGGTGCAAGATCGGGGGAATAAGGCGGGTGTGGAATCGGTTCAAACTTCAGGTTACGCAGAGCAATCCAATTGACGCTGTTTGTTCTCGTCTGTGAGACGGCGTGCTACCCATCGTGAACAGATTTACGGTATCTCAATTGTTCAATAATGAAGCCAACACGTTTTTTGGATATTCCAATATGATTTTCGATACGTATTTGAGTGATTTTCCGGTCATTTTGAATCAAATCGTCGACGAGTTGGCGATTTTTATCATATGGCAGTGATCAAACGTCCGCTGCGTGTTTCATTAAAAATTATGGCTTTTCCAGGCTGGCGACCACGAAATTTTACTACCCAGCAATTTGCAGTACACCTATCAACAGCATTGTCACTATAAACAGCCTTTAAATAATGATGATTCTTAGTAGGAGTCATTTTTTCAGCAGTTAAAAATTCGATAGCAGCACGCTGTTTCACTCGCGTATACATAGCCTAGAATACGTCTCCATACTTCCTCTACTCAAACTACACTGGGTTAACGCCACGCCTTCAAACTGCGCATGTGTATAGAGGGGGAATGCTACTTCCGAATGTCACCAGGCGCGCTTCTGTAGGTTATTTCATTCGTGTTCTACAAGCATGTGTGCATTAATTTTCAGCCAACCCTCGTAGGTCTGATTCTCCAGGCGATAAATTAATCAGGTTTTATGCATACTGGGACGGGTGACTAATAACCTCTGTTCCTAATTTATTGTGAGTGCAATTCGCATAGGCAGATTTTCGTGTAAAATGCGCATATTTGGTCACATCTAAGGATTTAACTTGGTTTGGATGAATTTCATCCGGGACTCTCCGCGTTAATTCCGAAAGTTATTCGTCTAAGGGCTCTATGAACTCTTCAAAATTCTACATTTCCTACAAGTAACGAAAGCTAAAGAACGCCTGAATGCAGCCTACTAGTATTCGTAAAGCTCTTTTCCTCAAAAGCACGCTACGCCCAGTAGAGAATCCGCCATAAAATAGGCGCTAAAAAATAAAAATAACGGATATCAAAGTAAAAAATTGTCTATCTAATATTTCAACGTCAGAAACTCACGTCCGAATATAGTTCAGAATTTTGCCCCAACCTCCATTCCAACGAATTTGCCAGATTCGCACCCAACGATAGGAAAAATATCACCTACAAAGACATAACACGAGTCACGTACGTTCAACGAAATCAGCTGGTTCGCACACGATAAAATATTAATCAACTAGTCATTAATTAAAAACATAGCGCTTTACTGATTTTACGAGTGAAACACCATGGAATCAAAGAGCCGTTTGGAAAATGCAACGAAAAGAGAGGTGGGGACACTCCATCAAAACCTACTCTCACTGGTAAAGAAAAACTCGTATATAATATAAATGTTTTTGATGAAATTACACTCCGTAAAAATGATCAAGTTGTAATTTATTGATCCCCAAGTACTTCCCCAGAAAGTCATAAGTCAGACCCGTCGGAAAGAAAAAGTGCAGAGGGATTTAATAAAAGAAACGTGGATTAGGTGGGAAGTTGCAGGGCGACTTGGCGGTCGTCCTTCGGCGGGAAGTACTGAGCTGGGACTGTCGGCAAACCTACCCATGCCAATGGAATACTCATAACTAAGACTTGCCTTAATAAACCACCCATTTTTTATTTTCATGTGCTGAAAGAAAAGGGCAAAATCTATTACAAATATTCGCCCAACACAATATTATAAAGGGATGTTATGAGAAACCAACGCTACCTCTGATATCAGTTTTGAATAATTCAGGAACGAAAAAAAAAATATATAGGACAAAGAAATTCTTCGCAAATATTTGCGTGAAAGTAGAAGTCCTTGGAATCATCCGGTTGGATTTGAATCAAATTACAAGTGAAAATTAGGACTCGACTGTGCAAAAAGGAATACAATACCAATTAACCAAAAGTATTTTCCATTTTGATAGGAATTAAAAGCAAAGAACGAAGGTGTTAACAATGTTATCAAAAAATGACGACCAAAAACAAGATTTCGAAGCTTCAGTTTCAACAGATACTCAATGCGTACGAGAATTAGCGGTCCAAGATCAGGAAATTTTATTTTACTAGGCCCTTTATAAAATTTCATTATTTTCAAACGATGAAAAACACTTGATTCCACACTTTATATTAAACATGATCGGTTTCCTAATCCTAACAGAGTTACATCTCCATTTCAAGAGGTCCAGTAGTCTTGAGTTCGATTATGATGACAAAGTTCCGAAGGTATTTGACGCCTCGGTCGCCTGGGTTTATACAAAAAATTACCGTTATATTGATGTTAGCGTAGACTTAGCGTGAGATTCGAGAACCCTAGTGGAGGAAGCGGAGGAGAGCTAAGTCACAGAATAATTAGCGTAAGAATTGGTCGAATTTTAGATAGCGTGAAATTAACTTACGAGCGCAGTGTCATAGTCGTTTGTTTCAGCGCCTTTATTCCGAGATTTGCTAATATTTGCCATGCCTCATGGGAAGAAAAAATGGGTCATTCCACCTCAATTCAACAAACGTTTGTCCCTTAGGGTCTCAGATTTTGATAAAAATTGGTGCATGGGAACAAAATCAACTCAAACTGAATACTCTCAAACAGTTTCGTGAAAAAAAAATTTTTTGAGCGAATTATGCATGTTTTAATTTTTTCGCATTTTTAGTAAAAATCCGAGCCTTAAATCATATTATCACTTATATCTCCTATTAGGAAATTTTTAGGCTTGCATCGCGTGTCCGCTGCATGTATTCCAAGGGGGGGACGGACGGATATCCGACGGGCCGCGCGAGAGAAGATTGTAAATGTTTAAATATTTATAAAAAACGCATTTATGAATTGCCACTAAATTTTATTTTTGGAATAGTTAGCTGGGTATGTTTAGATTACGGAAAAAAAATTTCGGCCGATTCTGAGATGGAGTATTTGAGAAAAGTTTGTTAACAATGTTTTGAACATTAGTAATTAACAACAATAGGGTTTAGAAGAAAATAATTTTTTCTTGATATATTTGCATTCAATAAAGAATTAGCTTTAAAAAGAGCTATTAATCATTGCTGTATGACAATTACAAGCGGAGATATAAGTGATAATATTATTTAAGGCTCGGATTTTTACTAAAAATGCGAAAAAATTAAAACGCATAATTCGCTCAAAAATTTTTTTTCACGAAACTGTTTGAGAGTATTCAGTTTGAGTTGATTTTGTTCCCATACAACAATTTTTATCAAAATCTGAGACCCTAAGGGACAAACGTTTGTTGAATTGAGGTGGAATGACCCAATATTTAATAGAAGTCCACTCGTTTTACCTCCAGACTGTACGGCCGTTTTCCTGAATATATGACATGAGATTTCCAGAATATTTCCGACAGTGAATACTGAAGAAAATGATTAAAGCATATTCTTCAGCATTGAAGAACCCATTAACGAGGGTTTCTTTGCTAGTGATAAGTCAATCAATTGCCCAACATAGCGGAGCACTCACCTTTTACACGCTTAAGTATTCCCCTGAGGCTTCAATCCAAATTTTTTCTTTATTCATTCTTCTCCCATCCTACCTTCCCTTTTTATCAGACGATTCTGAAGCACCCCAACGTTTTAATGGTAGTAAAGGAAAATTTTCCAATATCAGATTCCTTTCTTACATGGATGATATTCCTCTTTCAGAGAAAATCCGAAGGCAAAGTTTATGAAAAATCCATTTATTTAAAATCGTCTCCCTGCGTTTGAATTTTAACGCGCTTTGATTATTTAATATCAAGTGGCAGTAAGATGTAAACCAACTCTGAATTCCTCAAATACGCTATCTTCCCCTCTCAGCTTCGGAAGAGCGATAGTATCAAATTGACTTTGAGAAGAGACTCTACTGCCGTTCGCTGGCGCTCAGCTAAAGGCATTCCATGATTTTTTTCCTCACTTCCTTTTTTTTCCACGAGTGCGGAAAAGATAACATTTCAAAGACCTTCTACCACGCACTCGGGCGTTAAAATCTTCCCGATCCGCTTCAATGAGTAACCTTCAAGACGAAATGGCGAAGGGAATGAAACCGACCCCGGCATGAACGCCTGAACTCATGCCGCAACGATTCAAATTACCAAGCATCGTTATCCACCCTGGGATTAATGAACTTCGGCCTCGACTGCCAGGGTCATTGCGAATGAGGAATTTCAACTTTTCCATTCCAAATAAATGCACCTTGTTCGCTCTGAAGAGAGATCTGGCTTATGAAGCACGAGCTCGTCAAGTGCTTCACCCAATGGGCTTTTGAAATCTACATACGCAAATGTTATGACTGGGAGGCCAGCCCCAATCCATTAGGCCTTTCGTGGTTCCCCAGGAAGTACTCAGAAAATAGCACAACGTGGAGTTAAGCTGACGCGTCCAAAAAAAATACTCTCGCAATTGAACTCGGGACCTTCGGTCAGAAGGCTAACGCTCCACCCATGGGGTTACCGCACTGCCCTTTCTTTTTCATTTCGTTTCAACAATTATGATGAGGCTGATAGCGCGCCGAAGAATAGGAGATGAATGATTACGACCTAGAAATTGCAATAAAAGTCTTCCTTTAGTTGCAAATAATTTATTTTTATTCATAATTTTGGCGACCGAAAGGTATCGGGATCATGTCCCACCTGGAATATTTGACAATCGTCTTAGCTTCGCAAGTTCGAAGCAGAAGATTCGTTTGGTTGTACAAAATAACTTAAGCAGTCTAAGAAACTTATCAACAACTCATCGACACCTGTCAACAATTCATTGACTAGTTTGGTGAAGCTCTCCACTCGATTCTCCTTTCAGCTACCCTACTCGTATTTTACTCAATTTACCTTCAACAGTTCTATGACCGGAAGGGTCGGTCATTCGCATCTAGAACACTTCTAAATACACGAACCTATGTACAGAGAAAATATCTGTGAAAAACACAAAGGCTTGGCGGGTTGGTACCTTCATTTAATATAATCGTCTTTCTTATAATTGGTAAAGCATGAACCTACGGCTTATTCACGTGAGTATAAGATTTTAAGTTGCTTTAACTGGAAAGTTCATCTCATACCGTCTAAGCAAATTAAATGCTACGCTAAACCTAAGATAAACACAATATCCACATCGTCCAAGGTGGGGTTCGAACTTGAGACTCTTGGGTTGCCATGCTGGCACGTGACCAACCTGGAAACCTTATGCTTGTTTATTTCACAGTATGGATATTAAGAATTTCTTCAACCTGGGTTAGTGCCAGCTCACTTTACAACCGTCGTGATTTCAACCCTTCCACAACACAAAAAACTTAAGGGAATGACATGAATCTGTTTCAGTTAATCGTTCTTGGAAATGTTTTCTTTAAGTGCCTAAAATAACAAAAAGACGCGGAATCCATTTCGCATTCCCAACCCTTTTAAATAAGGATAGACCAAAATAAGCGCATACTCCGTGCACCATTCATTAAGCTTCCGAAAGCGAAACTTCAAAACTCCGCTGCCGCAATAGCAGAAATTCCACAGAGAAAAAATCATTCGCCTTGACAGGGATGACCGGGACCCGCTGCCGCCTTATCTCGCGCGGACAGACTCGCAGATCCAGTCGATATACGAACGCGGTTTGATTCCCCCCGTGGAGATCTCCTCTTTCTTTCATTTTCTCGCCTCTACTTTTCCCCTCCAAGGAAAAAGAAAAGCTTCTCAAAACTGCACAGATGTACTCGCCGCGATAGCAGAGGGATTAATGGGTCCAACTCTTGCGAAGAGAGTGCAAAGGAATAAGAGGGAAAAAATACAAATTGAACGCATCCTTTAGGTGTCAGACGGGATTATTTATGGTGGTGCAGTGTTTTCAGAGTCCGATCGATGATATGCAAGGCGCTGAAACGAGTCGCGCTGGCTCGTTACGGATTTCCATTCGCGAAAATCCATCACGGATGGAACGAAAAATTCTCGCAACCATCAGTCCATACGAGCGAAAAACGAAAAGAAACGCCTCGGATGGAAAATGGAGCAAAAAAATGAAGCTATGTACAAAGCAAGAGTTGAGAGTGAAAAGAAAAATAAATGCCACGGTATCTAAAATCAGAGAATTCCCCCAGACACATCGTACATATATTTTTTTCGCCAACTCTCATGGCGAATTCACAAAATGAATCAGTCATTATTTATCAGATTTATTGCCTATAATCCAGTGCAGATAAGTAGTGCATTTAAATACGCAATTCCATACTTATCTTACAGTTGACTCACCCTTAAAATATTCAGACATACCTATTGCAATTTCTTTTCAGTTGTTATACAAAAAGTCACTAGGGTGACTTTATTTTCAACAAATGTAGGGGGATGAAGTATTCATCGACCAAATCAAGTGTAGCAGTTTCAATATCACCACCATGGACGATTCGCTGCGCTGAGGTATCTACCAACAACATGGATGGATTGGATGCATTAAGAAGAGTAACACAATATGGATGGCAGCGCACGATTTGGCAAAGAATATTCAATAAACTTAGTCGATAATGGAGGATAGCACCAGAAAAATAGAGATATAGAAAATAAGAGAGACAAGATTATGACAAATATTACGGTAGTACAGCAGAAACGGGTTCTATTATTTTAATAATTTTTAAACATGTACAATGTCTCTTAAATACTTCAATGCATACCCTCCTCTAAAGATATAATATTGAAAATAGATCAAAATGCTAAATATAGATAAATTAGCAGATAATTACCAGATTTAACTCAACTTTTGGACCTATAGTGTGTGGCATTCTTCGGTTTGGAGATCTGGGTCCTGGGAAAGGGGTTTAGAAGTAGATGCCGTGCTCTTGACTTACGGATTTGTAAGTAAGTATATTGGACAGGAAGGAAGACGGATGAATTCCTTTGAATGGTGCAGGAGGAAAGAAAGAAGTTGGAGAGAATACGGCGGAGGCACGAATGCGAATGCAACAATTAATAGGGGCGAGATGATTTCAAATACTGTTACAGGAGGAAAAAGAGAAAGCGGGAGAAGGGAATAAAGATTTTATATGGAATAAAAAGGGATTAAGGATGCCAAACTGAAAAGATACAGAGTAGCGAGGGGAGCATTAAAAAAAGCGGTGAAGGTAGGGAGAGAAGGAATAGTCCATCGAACTCTATTCAAGCCGGCATAATAAAAAAATGAATTATAAATGTGTCCTTAATACGAGGTCTGTTAAAAAAAATACGTGGACTGTTTGAATTGCCCGGCTCCAGTTGGTTCTACGGAAATCCACTTGGTGTTGCTAGATTTGTGCAGATCAGCTGATAATAGCGCCGTTCACCGATTGGAGATATCTTCATTTGTTGATTAGGAACGCGGTTTTTAGTGAAGTGCGATTGTTTCGTTTGTCGGATTTCATACCTGAAGGAGCAAAGACTTGCTGTGAAATTTTGTGCTAAACTTGGAAAGTCTGCGACTAAAATTTTTGCTATGATCAACACGGCTTACGGTCTTGTTGCCATGAAGCGTACGGCAGGTTTCAAGTGACATGAGCGTTTTAAGGGTGGTCGACAGTCGATCGAAGACGATGAGTGTCCTGGACGTGCTTCCAAGTCAACTGACGACCCACACGTCGACAAAATCAACACCTTGGTGAGGGCAAGTCGACATCTGACCGTCAGGGAACTTGTTGAAGAGTGAAGGATGTCAGTTGGATCTTGTTACGAGATTTTGACCGAAACATTGAAGGTGCACTGCGAAATTTTAACCACAACTGATGGCGGACGACCAAAAAGCCAATCGTATCCAGGTTTGTCAGGAACTGCTCGATCGTTCAGAAGAAGATGAAAACTTCTTGTAAAGGATCATAACAGGCTTTCCCACCCCCCTACTGAACTGACCTTGTTCCTTGTGAATTTTTCTTGTCCTCCAAACTCTTAGGACCCTTAAAAGGAAGAAAATTTGAGGCCATTCCCGAGATTAAGGCAAATGCGACGAAGGAGCTTAAGGAAATTACAAAAGAACCGTACCAGGACTATTTCTACAAGTGGTAACACCATTGGGATAAGTGTGTGCGTTGGGGAAGAGAGTACTTTGAAGGGAACCTAGACATGTAACTTCTAAATAAAGTACATTTTGTTTAATGACGTAAGTCCGCGGATTCTTTGAACAGACCTCGTATCTGTTGGTGAGTGAAAACGCCGCGAGTGGAGGGGTGTGGGACCAGACCCTGAGGAGGGAGAGGAGATGGCCAACGGAGCGAATTCGAAGAGCGGAGCCGCGAGAGAGTGTCACCGAAAATTACGACGCGGAGGTAGGGATGGGAGTGATTCAGCAAACGCCCCTCGTGACACGCGTACACGGGGAGAGATACGACGCGATATATCACAGAGGGAGGTGACAAGGTCTTCGGGGTAGGCAGTCCTAGGAGACGCAGACGAAGAGAATAGGCGGAGGAAGTGCCGAGTAGGGTGGGTTGTTCGAGAAGTGGAAAGATGTGAGGAAGAGAGGGAGAGGGAAAGGGGAAGCAAGGGGAGGATGGAGAGGGAAATAACACGGGTAATTAAACCCTCATCTCTAGAGTTATCACTCGCAAATATATCATTCACTTCGTTTCATTCCCACTGAGGATTACATTTTAAAAAATAGAACGCGAAGAAATGTCAGACTGGCTGTTTATAAGACGGATAATGCTATTCCGACATGCTGGCAATTCACACTCGTAAGCTTATGTATTCCTGCATTGTTAAGCATACAATACTGCAAAATATAACAAAAAGAAAGGGCACAATATGGAATGGGTTACAACCTTGGCGCGCCAACATAGGTGATTATAACGCGAAAGTTGGCATTATCATAATTTTTATTCCACAGGAATGCGAGTCCCAAAGTGGGAGTCCAAGATCCTCACGTTTAGTGCGCCACTTCAAAAATACTCGTTTCAATTCGTAGACAGCGTCCCAAGAGCGGTGAATTCCAGGCATAATGCTTTCTGGAGAGACGTTCCTGCCACGGATGGCGAAAGAGACAAAAGCACAGGAGAGCCCCTTTGGGACTTAGGGACCAGTACGACGGGGAGAGGGGCGAAAGTGCGAGGAAAAGTGGCAGTGATGCAAAGTAAACTAAGGAACATTGAGAGAATTCAGAGAGCTGGGTGACATGATGGATACATCACGTAATTATCGTTGATGACATTATGAAGGCTACTAAAAAGATTTTAGATATGGCTGATATGAGGGTAGTATGATAACCTCAAGAAGATGATAGTCAAGGGAAGACGAAGTGAAATACGAGACGAAAAGGTCGCACAGAACCTGTCCTTAGCGGTGGAGAAATAGTAATAACTAGAGCGCGGAAAAAAAGTCTTTTGACTTTTTGTAAAAGTGGGACTTTTGTGGTTATAAATACAAATCTTCACCACTCTCATCAAATAAAACAGTTTTTAATGACTTTCTTAGAGACTTTTTGGGACTTTTTTGGCATGGCGGGACTTTTCTGATTAAAAGAGACTTTTATGGGCCTTTTTATTTAAACCACATGCCTAAGTTAATATTTGGCTGTTGTGATCACATTTGTTCATTCACATCACAAGGTTGGTTTGGATAGGTGAGGGTAGAGCTCACCCCGTACTTATCCATTTGCATGTAAAATTCACATATTGTTCCTTTCCCTGGGCCATCTCGCAGTTTTTTTTGCTGAGGGTGTCCAAAGACTTCAAAAAGGGATTGATCTGAAAGAATGCATTGATCTAATTATGAACCAGCTTATTTGAACCCGGGTGATCTGCTGACAAGCCGACAGCGCTACACTGTATGCTAACACCCCGGTTTTGTTTAGGAGATTAGTGGAAAAATGATACAATTACATGAAAGATCATCTAGAATTTTGACGAGGTGAACGCGTCACATTGTGTGCAGATGATCATTAAATGAGCCTACATTGTAGCGAGGCAAGCATGACGTAGATGAACATGGACCCTCGGCTGCGATCAAGGGGAGAAGAAGATTTAAAAATTATCGCGAAAAACAAGAGAAAAAGGTCCTCAGCTTCCCCGAAAATAGGGGTCCTGACCTGTACAATGGACAACAAATAAGTACTTTTTTCTCATTTTCGGTTTTTCTTGAGCAGAAAACTTAAGTTTTGAACTATTAAATCATGTTTCAACTGCCTTATAACATAATTGATCCTATGTAAAAACTTGTTTGTATTGTATATTATAAAATTTTCCCCTTTAAATTTGACTGAAAAAACGCCCTGTTTCCAAGGTTTTACAATGGAGTGTACTTCCACCCTCTTTGTCATCTAATGCCTTTTTAGTAAGAGTGCTGGGGACCTCCAGATATTGAAATAGAGAAACAATGAGATGGGAGGGTGAGTTTCGAAGAAAATGAACCACGGGGAGACGGGAGAGCGAATATAAACCACGTGACCGTGGTGACGTGACCGTGGTGGTTAAGCGGGGTTGTATAACTTGGAGCATACAGCCCCGCGATGCCGAGGCGCATGTTTCAGGGCGCGCTGGCCCCCCTGTTCGTCCTATGTCAAAATGTTAGAATACCTTTTTTGTTTCTTATATTGTCTACTTCCCGATTATCTGATTAGTTTTTCCCAAAATCAAAACTAAATGATTTAAAAACTAAAAAAGAGATTTTTTGAGTGTTATTTTCAAAATTTGGGGGGGTTGCGGGGGGAATTTTTGGTGGGAAGTGGTGATTCAGCGACCCAAAAAGCATAGGATAAATCAATTTCCAGAACTACCTCTAATTTTTCCAAGTAAAATCCCCTAATGCCTGCACTAGCATCTCTAGGCTCTTTTCTCCAACAATTCAGTAAAATTCAGCAACTTTTTCACGGAAATAACTCAGACTTTTGAGAGACTTTAAAAAAAAAATTGGCGACTTTTTTTGCAAAATTGAAGACTTTTTTTCCGCGCTCTAGTAATAACCTACGCTGCTATAACTTTCCGGACAAAATTATACTAATAACTGCTTATATAGATTAATCGCTTAGAGTTTTACTCACATTATATTATATAATGTATAGTCCCTCTTTCTGATTTAATAAGGTCGATCGTCTCTTCTACCCACGAGAGCGACACTAACCACCTATATTTCTAAAGAGAATACGACCAAGCAAATTTTTCAGTCTTACATGACCATCCTTCGGCATAGTGTATTTCCCTTTCCCAGGGCGCGAAACGTCATCATTTGATAGGAAAACGAAAACCCCAAAGACCAAGATGCAAATATGCAAGCGTGACCTGGAGCCACTCTTACGTGCGTTATAGACCGGTTGTCATATCTACGGGAAGAAAATGGCGAATAGCACGGGCAAAGGGGATTTAATAGTTTGTATTCGGTTGACATTGGGTGAGAAGAAGGTGAAATAGACAGTGTGCTGAGATCGGAAGACACCAGAGTACCGCACGGTTGACCGTGACCCGGACGAAACGGCCACTGGCGGGCATTGCGCCTACACTCAAAAATATTTTTCTTTCCCAAATGAAACATTTCCCCCGCCAAACTTTTTAAATTTGTAGAGGGTTGTATCTACGATACATAAAAAATGAGAGTAATCAAAGATACATGTACATACCTACATCATCAAACCGATTAGAAAATTTCAAATTGTTTATATTTTCTAATATAATCCCTTATCACTTTAGTCCATTTTAAGATCTTTAAAATAAGCCCTTTTGCGCATATGTAGCTTTGATAGTCTCGGATATATATAGCAAAATGTGTAGTCACTTTTGCAAATTCGAATATTTCATCGTTGCAATTTCTCGTAAACGCTTGCATATTTTGCAACTTGGTCTTTTGATTTTCCGATCAAATTATGACGTTTTGCCAAGTTTGGTGAAAATCGGGTACCCTAAGGATCATTTTTGCCGATTTTCTGCAAGTCGAATTTACGTGGAATAACCCATATATACATTTTTAAAACTTCATAAATATAAAGCTAGGAGGGCGTCAAAAAATACTAAAAATGAAATAAATACGCTATTGGAATAAGGTATCCAGCAAAAATACCATATTTTACCTAAATTTTCCTTTTTTAGTTCTTTAGTTCATTTATTTTTATTGTTTTATTTCCTACAAGAAGACCGTTGCAATTAGTTTATTCATACTTATATCGGTAAGTTACCGAATGTCACCGTAATTTTAAGTTGTTTCTTTTAGAAAATACACCTCCACTCTCAACCACAGTGCAAACACCCTCCAATTTTACGTACCATATTTTACCTAAAATTTTCCTTTTTTAGTTCCTCAGTTCATTTATTTTTATCGTTTTATTTCCTACAAGAAGACCGTTGCAATTAGTTTAGTCATACTTATATCGGCAAGTTACCGAATGTCATCGTAATTTTAAGTTGTTTCTTTTAGAAAATACATCTCCACTCAACCACAGTGCTAACACTCTCCAATTTCACGTTGGTTTTCATTTCATTTAACCGGCTGGGGGGAGTACCGATACCTTGAGGGTGCTCGGCGATTCATAGAAGTCGCAAGGAAGTAATTTAGCAGGTCACTGTTTAATATTTGACTAACTAAAATCAACATGAGTTATTGAACGCTATAAGAGATACCAAAGAATGCTGGGGACGGTCGCTGAATTTGGCAGAATAATGTGATGTTGGCAAAGTTTTAAATAATGATACCAAATATACTTTGCCACATGTAGTATGTGAGGAATAATATTCGAAAAAGAAAGAAGTAGGAAGATTTAGGTACACTGCGACAGGTTACAAAGTACACTCAGGATATACCTATTTGGCAAGGGGTATAAAAGTGAAGCAAAGTATTAATAATCCATTAAAAAAACTACCGTGACAGGTAGAATACCATATAAAAGTGCTTTGAAGGTTGATTTCTGGGTACTAAGTACAGAAAGATGAAAGAGTAATTATGGCAGACTAGCATACCTCTTAATCATGAGAATAATGGTAATTTTATGCAATAAGTCGGTCTTCTTTACTACTAGCACTGATGGAAGATACTCAAATAACAAAATAATGGCTTCTCCCATTCCGCCATCAGTTCATTTACTTACATTTTCCATGTTATCTCACTGGAAACGTTTCCTCAGATTTTCAAATCAGCCCGTGATACTACTTTCACAGCCTTTAGACCATTGTTTCCACATTCCCTCTCTCCATGTTTAACATCGTGTAAACAAGAAAAGTTAACGGAAGTGCTTCGTAGTCATTCATTCGTGAATTAAGTCCCCCTTGGACAAATTTCGGAGACATCGCGAACACCGCCAAGTCTCGGACGTGGATTTATGAGGAACGAAGGAAGATGAGCCGAAAACGCGCGGAGGATGCTACTACAGGCAAGAGAGAGAGAGAGAAACTATAAGACGAAAACAGATGAGGAGAGATGGGCTGAAAGGTAAGACGAGTGGAAGTCAAAAGGTGGAGAGGGAGCAGCAGAGTCCCTTTGCAGGCAGTTAATATGGTGGAAGCACTCGAGCAGAACAAATAGATAAGGAAGTTCAAACGAAAGGCGGGGAGGTACTGAAAGGTTGTTGGGGGGAGTTGTTGGAGGAATATTGGGAGCCTGGGGTGGAGACGACTTCCTCCTCGCGCCCAAGATATGAATGAACAAACGAGCCACCCATGCACACGCGTTGTTTGGAGCGAAAACAAAAAAATTACGCGTTCCACTAAATGTCTCGGGGACAAAGCAAAGACGTGCGCATCCCGGCGACACGAGATTGGTCACATTTCCATCCTTCCCTCGTAGGCTTTCCTCCCACGTTGTTTACGCCACCTCACCTCCAAACGCAATACACAACCCCATCGCCGTTCTACGCTGTTTTCGGACTAATATCTGGAATGAATATCCAGGCGATAAAAAGGTAAAGTTACATCGAGAAATCCATCCAAGAAGTCAAAAGAAAAGTCACCGGGAGTATATCCACGGGGAGAAAATCAGCATTCTACGATTCGCCGATGACATAGCAGTCATGGCAGAGAGGTGGAGATTAAGGAAGACACTAGGAAATATGGAAAGAACAATGACCAGATATCATCTGAAGATCAATAAAAAGAAAACTAAGGTACTGACATGCAGTAGAAGAAAGGAAGCCAGGACCAATGTTAAACTAGGAAAACAAAAAATCGAGGTGGAAGAGTTCTTGTCACCTGGGAAGCCGAGTTACCAGCGAAGGACGAAGTAAAAAAGAAATTGGGAAAGTAGAATTACCCAAGCAAAAAGGGCATTTTACCAAGAGAAGATTCTGCTTACAGCTGAAAATACACGCGTGGAAGTGAGGAAAAATTTCAATGGAACATACATCTAGAGCATTCGACTAGATGGCAGCGAATCATAGACAATAACAGCAGCAGAGAAGTCCAGGCAGGGAGCATTTGAAATGTGGTGCTACCGAAGAATGATGAAGATAAAATGGATCGATCGAGTGACAAACGAATAAGTCTTCAGAAGAGTGGGAGAGAAGAGATGTCTACTGAAAACCTTAAAAAAGAGACAAGACAACTTAATAGGCCACATGTTAAGACACGATGGACTGATGAAGACAATCGTCGAGGGAAAAATGAGTGGGAGGAATGGAAAAGGCAGGTCTCGTATGAGCTATATGGAGCAAGTTGTGAAGGATGTAAAAGAGAGGAGCTACGTCAATATGAAGAGGTTGGCCGATAGGAGAATCGAGTGGAGGGCTGCGTCAAATCAATCCTAGGATTGTTGACCCATGACGATGATGACAAAGGTAAGGAGGTGCGTGGCGTACTCAAAAACTCACGATTCTGAATGACACAAAGTCATGGCCCTCTGCCAAGGCATAAAGGAGGCGCCAGTGTATCCACTTGATAAGACGACCCTTGCACACCTTTGCAGGTTAATAATACGTTCTCGCGCCATCAAATTCGACTCGAGCTCCCTTCTCTTGGGTTACATTAACGAATAAGGTGTGCTATCAATCTGTTCAAGCCGAGAGAAAAATATGTAGACACCCACAGTTTACAAAGAGGTTCCCTTCATTACTTTGTATTTCACTCCTCGGGAAATTCACGCTATATTTTTGGGCAGCAGATTTATTTTATTTGTTCTCCCGAATTTAGGGCGCCTACAGACTGATTGTTAGGGAATTTTCAACATTTATTGAATTTTTCAGAAGATGATGAATGACGGGTACTGGCTTTTTCCGCATTAAGAACCGTCCTAATATAGGCCCAAATGACACTCTATTTTAGTTTTAATCTTCAAATACAAGCTCTTGGGCCATTCTTCATTTTTTTTGCATTATAACATGTATTATAGTAAGTACTATTGTATGCATTTTTGTTTTCGTTTTTGGAAATATTATGTAAGCTTAGTGATAATTCCTTAAAAGTCTGAAAGACCTTAAAAGGTCTACGACTATAAACGTCTTATTATTATTATTATTATTATTTTGGGACAAAATACGTAATTTCAGTCTACGATTCTGACGAAATGTTTCATAAAAGAGATTAACAATTTGCACTGTTGTTTAGTCCTGAAAACTGAAAAAATAATAACAATATGAGACATTTAAATAATTTGAAGTGGAAGAATTAAATAAAGACGAGTGTCTAATATTAAATGTGTCTAAAAGATCGTCTGTAAATCATCTATTTACATTTGAGTGAGTTTATTCGTTCTTATATTGTAGCAAAAGTACCCAAATACATTTCAATATTACTACAAGATAACACCATGAAAACCTTAAAAATACAAAAAATCAATACAGGCACACGGGCCTTAAACGGAAATTCTCGGTAATCGTTTTAAAGAGAAAAATAGATTTTTGAATCTTGAATACGTTGACAATTAGGTACACCAAGCGGGCCATTTGAACAAGTCCAAAAGTATAATACTTCCAATACTGCAATTTATTAATTTTTAGCACGGTCTATAAACTTGAAAAATTGGTACAGAGAGCGCTGTAAATTAAAAGGTATGTTCTAAACGTGTCGATTAATTTTTTTAGGCGCAAATAAACATTAATTAGAAGGAAAAATTTAACTTTCCATCTATAAAGATGAGAACAGAGTAAAGAAAAACTTTAATTTTTGCTACTTTTCATTGAAGAAAATTAAAATGATTATGGGATTACTATCAAATTCACTGTAGTAAGTAAAGCACATGAAAAGGCCATCCGAGGATTAGAAGACGGTAATCGATTTATTATTATTGTGTCCAATGTCTGTTACCACAGTTTTCTACGAGGTTTAAAGATAAGAAATAAAAATGTAAGAGGCAATTTCAATCTTTTCAATTACCTACATTTGAACATTTGGTACATTTGAAATACACCGATGGTGCATAAAGCACAGAGAAGCATCAAGACACCGTCCTAGATTTGGTTCATAAGAAAGAAAGGCACTGCATCCAAGGACTGGAGTACTGAATAATTAACAACAAATTCATCAAAATGACTGGTCTTGTCGTGATCCGACACAATGAAAAGCACAGAATCGGAGGGGAATTCTCGAGAATTACAGTAATGAATATATGACATAGAGTGTCACAGAAAAAATACGTCATTTACCATCGAGATAAGAGAAGCAACACGCATTTAGCCCCTGGGCCAATATATCATAGCAAAAAACACGCAAACATCTTGCTTCCCGTGTTTAGCATGCGCGAAGGACTTGAAACTAGAGAGCGGTGGCTCCGTGTACCCTTTAAGTCTTCGTGTAGAACCGAAATAATTTTCCGTGTTCTGTTCGGAATATCCTGAATAAAACCGTAGGCAATAGCTACGCAGAATTTGGAGAATGGCGCTAAATAGGAAATTAAATGACCATAAGCTGGGACCAGTTAAGCATTAAAAAGATGAAAAATTTAGGATGACGTATTTACGTCAATCCTTTATAACGTTTAGCGTATTGCATAACATATAAGCAGTAGAACTATGCAAGTGAACGTCTTTCACTATCAAGCGAGAACGTATAACAGAAACTACTTTAGACGTTTGGGTTATATACGTGGAGAAGAGTAAATGCATAAGATGGACGGAAAAGAAGATAAATGAGGTTTACCCTAGGACGTTATAGAGTAAAATAAAATGGTAGAGAAGACAAGGAAGAAAAAGAATAGTATTTTTAAATGAAATGAAGGAGGACATAAATGCAACAAAATAGATACATAGCGATAGAAAAGTATTGTTCTTAAGC
Source organism: Platycnemis pennipes (assembly GCA_933228895.1). Classification (NCBI taxonomy): domain Eukaryota; kingdom Metazoa; phylum Arthropoda; class Insecta; order Odonata; family Platycnemididae; genus Platycnemis; species Platycnemis pennipes. Next base: position 115,223,507 of record OW121854.1, on the reverse strand, counting down.
ATCGAAAGAGTGCCAAAAGTGGTGTTCGAAAACCTACTCTGATGGAAAGTACTCCATTGATATATACATGTCGAAAAATTGTCCTCATATCTAAATACGTCTAAATGGCTAAATGTCTAAACATGTCGATGGACCAAGAAGGTCAATCAGGTGATTCGAACGATATTTATGAGAGATGTCCACTAATGATTTGACAAAGTATCATGTGAACTCTACTCTTATGCATGTATCATTCATTGCTAAACTGTGGGTGCAGCAGCAAATTGTACAATCGATTTAAATGCATTTCGGTGGACATAAAAATCTGCTGCTGGATTCAAGGAGGTCACTCCTAACGGAGCCAAAATCGACGACAAAATTCGTACCTACACAAAAAGACGCAGCTGAAAATTTTTATCTAATTCATCTTCAACGCATCTTCAATGATATTCCTCCAAATGCTGAAGGAACTCATCTGCTGATGTTCTGATGTTTCGCGGCATCTGACGAAGCCGCGAAACATCAGAGTACAGAGGAAAACGCAAAAAGGGACCGTATTCACATTCATATCGTTTGAGAATGCACCGAACACACGGGACCGAATACGCCACGAACACCAAAAGGTATGCACGACCGATTAGTGCCGCGGAGTCGCGCAGGGAAGGCGATAGATGGAATACCTATCGTCCCAGGGAGCGTCGCTATAGCGAACGGTGCATCCGAACAGTTTCCGCTGATTTAAAATAAGTGAATACCGGAATCAGATGCACTGCAATGGATTCTGTTTGAGCAATGTACGGAGACAAAAGAGGATCGACCTCGCGCAGTCTTGTTTGCGTCAAAATTAGAGCGCTTCGCAATGAATCCGTCTCCTGTTACCAACCTGAACCAGAGCGTGAGCACTTAGTGCCTCTGTGCACTCTGTGCCTGAACTATGTGGCGAATAATCGTATACTGATATATGAGCCAGCAACCCTACTCAAAGGTCATAACATAAACGGTCACATACGCTTTGGATGATTGCATTACATTACGTATACCTCGCACAGGATCGTTCGGTGATTAAATAATAAGAATCTACACAGAGAGAATAACAGCGCGCCCAGTTTATCCTCAGAGTAAGAGGAAGGTATGATGAACGCTCTTGGACTGATATTAGCCGTGTGCATCAGCTAATTTTCCCTTTGAAATTAGACTGAAAAATCCAGTGGCTACATAAAAGAGCCGCCACCAAGGTTATTCTGTAAATTATTTCGTGGCATCTAAAACGTCAATTATTAACGTCCCTCAAAAACTGTTGGCCCACGTTTTCCTATATCACACCTTCAACATTCACGCCTATAATTAATTTTATTCAATAGCTCTAACTACTTTTCCCCTTGAGAAGTAATTATTTGCGTTCACAATCTTTTCCATCCATATCTTTAATATTACCTAAGAGGCACCTGAACAATTCCCTTGCTCTGTCCATAAGGTCCAGGTTTCAGAACCACATAACAAATACCACGCTTCATTCATTTTAATCGCTAATTTTCTTAAGTGACCGACTTGTTCATGTCTTCAATCACGGTCATCAGTTTCTTCCTCCCTTGTTAATGTGGTGTCTCAAGCACCCTCTGCAAATAAGCCATTATTTTCGTATTTCAATTGCTCTGGCCAGGGGTTGTGTAATTACAGAGCGTACTGATCAGAACTAGTCATCCTCCTTTAATTACTTTGCTTCGGACCAAGGACTCAGGTCCTTGGTGTATTTATATAAGGGAATAAACATCTGCTATACATTGGAAAACTGAAAGCGGGATAAAACATTCGAAGTTACACGAATGCTCCCATACCCGCTACATTAAATGCCACACGCGAACTGTAATTTATTTCAGGCAAAGCAGCTTCATAACAAATGAATGAATAGATTAGCAACAAAAACGAAGCATTCAAAAATTTTCTGAACACTATCCACTAGCACAATGAAGAAAAAACTTTGTATTTCCACATAAAAACTTTTTAATGAAGACACGACCGGTTTCACCCGCTAGGGAATCGCCGGGTGTACAAAGTTTTTTCTTCCTTGTGAAAGATGAATTTCCATCAAGTTACCGCCGAAACTGTCAATTTTACTATCCACTAGGTCTACATAAAAGGCCCTTTAAAAGAGTTTCAATTTTCGGAAACTACTACTAAATAAAATAAATATATGTTTAAAATTTATGTTGCTCTTCCTACGTAGATTCGTACAATTAGGGATATGAATAACGGTAAATGTATCCAGTACGAGAGTAGCAATGGATAACATTGGTAGCTGCATGTTGGTATAAGGACTTAAAGCTAACCCAACTAACAGCATGTTTTTGCATGTATGCTTTGCTATTTTAATTTTTAATTACAAATTTTTATGCTTGATATGTAGTGCAGGTTTGGTCAGAGTTCACCCCCTGCCACACACCTTTATGGTGGCTTGCAGGGTATTATGTAGATGTAGATATTTCATCATAGCAGTGAAGATGGCGTGCGCAAGAAGCCTCTCCACCTTTTGCCCTGTACTCAGTCCCTGGCTACGCGTATGTCTCACACTCAGGGGTGAAAACAAACATCTTTCCTCCTCCCAACGTCGTGTAGTGTTTATTTAGATTATCTGGAGCAGCGATGGAGGAAGACGATGGGTAGGCAGGCATAAGGTACTGGAGAATAGCACACACCCAGTGTGGGCACAGGAGCGCAAAATCAAGCAGACGTCAAATAACAGGAGACCACTTTGTTGTACATTTCAATCCCCACTCAGCTCCTTTTTATTGAGCTTAGGATCGCAGGAGGCCAAATATTTGCTTAACTACGCCGGTAGGAAGCAATGAAGGGGACAATTCACTCCATAGGATCATGGAAGCAAGCATAAGGCAAGAGAAACAGAAGCGTGAGCAAAGAAATAAGATACTATAAATAGTTTCAAAAGGGCTCAAGTTGTTGCGCACGCAAATTGATCCACTCTACTAATGTTTCATTAATGTAAGATTTCCTTTTATTTCTTTCCACTGCGAACGGCATTTCACCTTGTATTGGTGCTCGCTCATCCCTATACTTTTGTAGATGCATAGGCATGCCACATAGTTTGAGCAATTACCTGGTTAACTGTCAAGTAAGACTAAGGGAGAATGGATATCGCGTTATTGCATTGTGGACCTCCCTCCTAGAGAGATTCTCACCACCGACGTGCGTCGCCTTCAGCCAGAAATCGACGACTTACTCGGTCCATCGGGTCCTCCCAGGTGAATGCACGTGGCGTGTGACCCAGCTTATTACCGCTCAAGTCCGGTAGAGCAGGAGAAGCGGCTTTCATCACAGCTCGACCCCCATTCCCCCATGGCTTCAGCTCCCTAGTGACCCACCGGCGATCAAAGCCGGAACGAGGCTGGACCACCTCGTGCGGTCGAGTCACCCCCGCAAACTCGGAGCTAATGATGGCGATGCGGAGGGGGTAAAGCACATATAGGAGACTCCCAGGCGGAAGGACAAGGGTCATCCGAAAGATGCCGACGGGGGTAGGGGCCGGGAGGCTGTAGTTTACGCTAGGGTGCACTGCAAATTCTGTGGCCAAGGTTGATTTCGTGGACAATTTCCACGCTAGTTATTCTCATCATAGTTTCGAACTATTCTCAGATCCTGTAACTGTTCAACTCATCAAACTATCTAAATACTTGTCCATTCACCCTATTCCAGGCTCAACCAATTTCCTCATTTCTATCATGAACTTCGGTGGACATTGGCTAGTCTCGTGCTCTGCAATGACGTCCCTTCCTCCCACACTATATGCCTTTCACTCGGTCGCAAGTTATACTTGACATCCACCTCTGTTTACACATTGGAAATATTTCCCGGAGGGAAAAAAATACCTCAAAAACACTCCACCTCTCGAGGATAAGTGTAAAAATATGAACACATAAACACTTAATGTTCTGCTGCTGGTGGAAGAACGGGTAGAGATGGAAGAAAAGAGAGGCTTGAGATCTTCAAGGGTAGAAAGCGATATAAAAAAAAACAAATTACACCAATGGCTTGACTTCAACTGAGTTATTGTAACAAAGGAATATCGACGGAGAAAAGGAACATATGCCAAATCGTACGGAAACGACTAAGAATGGTAGATACTTTTCCAGGTATTATGTGCTACAATTTTTTTAATGAAATACTTGCCCTTCATTAAAGGATGTGCAACCCTATTTGAATCTCGCCATGATGCAGAAATAAGATTAGGTGAGATTTACCACCGCCTTTTTTCACTCTCTCTCCCTAAAATATTGGTTCAAATTTCTGCCTTCAACGCCGAATTGCCAATAATTATATCCTCTACCTATTCCATCAACTTCTTCCGTGGAATGAAATTCATTTTCAGAACATTCAACAAAATAAAGAATACTTCTTCACGATGACGTATTTCACAGCTCGTTAGCGATCTAAATGTGATATTTACAATGCATTACTTCAAGAGTGCATTAAATAGCCGAATGTTTCGAAGAGCTATCTATATTTTCAAAAACTGAATGTGGTGTAAAAAAATACTTACAAAATATGGGGTATCGGAAAATGAGATGAATTGTTTGATATATTAGTACGATTAATTAATTAATGATCAATTTTCTACTCGTGAAGGCTGGTCTAAATGGACATATAATAATTTCCCACCCTCTACATTTCACATGATGCCCCTCTTCAGACCCTCATACCTCCCATCAATCTATCCAAGCTATCCGTTCTTCTCCTCCCACTTCCCCGCTCACCCAACGTCCTTCCCTCAACCACGTCTATCGAAACACCACCCCCTTTTATTACCTTTGTACGAATATATTTCTATAAAACGTTTTATATGGAGTACAATCCTTCATAAAGAGGGGTATTACTTCACGAAGGTGTTTAGAGGTTAATGCATTCTAGAAAGAACAGGTACGAAGTAGTATAGGTGTATTTAAAATTTAACTACACTATCATTTTCCTAGCTAACAAATATTAGAGTTATTTATCCTTCAACTACGTTCATCAATGCCAAAAAGTACACAAGATGCATTTGAAAAGTCTACTGGTAACTGCAGGAAATATATCAATGTAGCCACGTGCGAACATTTCTATGGCCTTCCATATCCAAGAGTCGAAATCGGAACGTGGAACAACACATAGCCATCGTTTTCGATGCGCCGAACTGTATCGCCCAACGAATCGAAAACCCAATGCGAAGCATCGTCACATGACCCGGGACTCAGTTGTAGAATCGGGTGGGTTGATGGGGAGAGAGGGCTGGAGTCAGGCAGGGCGAGCGGACCGACTTTGCATATTCTGAGGAATATGGAAATGAGACGGAGGAGATGGGAATCGCGGAAAGGTAGGGAGGGGAAATAGGCTAGGAAGGGAGGAGAAGAACCGGGAGGGTGAGGGAAGAAATTTTTTTTTAAAGGATTAAAGAACCAAAATAAAAACGGGAAGGATTCCGTTTGACTCGGAAATAATATTATTATTAAAAAAAGGCGGATTTTCCTCTCCTTCCGTACGTGATGTGAAACTAAAATGAAAAAAAAAATTCCTTCGCAGGAACTCCTTGCCACAGTTTCTCATTCTTGGGAAGTTCTTCCTCCGAGACCGACTCCGGCCCGAGGAAACGAGACGGAAGCGGGGGATCTCCGACCCGTTTGCCCTCGGAGAGGGATCAAGGGGGCAAGGGCGCCCTCCAGGAGATGATCTTCTTTGGAAATCTCCTCCTTTCCCGAGTCATTCTCCCTCACGGTTACAGTGTCCGGGGCTTCCCTAATTCTCTACGACTTGTACCACTCTCTGAGTACTCTCCCCTACACACCCGTGTTCATTTCTCTGCCACCATGCTTAAAATTGATACCCTCTAAAAGAGGGTACTCTCGGAAAAAGTATCCTTACGCTACTGTATATTTTCTACGAGGATTTTCCCTTACTATATTTTCTATTTCAGATCAATATATTTACTCCCCTCATCATACAATGCAAAATTACTTCACTTTCTTCTTCACTTGCTCAACATTCTACCAACAGTAACGACCGTCAGCATCTCATGTCCATAATATTCTTATTAATTCTTACCATTCGAAAAAATGGATGTCTTACCGGGATAGAGGGAGAAATAGTGAATGGTGTAAAAATAAAAAAATATATGTATGCACATAGATGAGAATGAAAAATATTAGCTATATGCCAAAGGGTAGAGTAAGGTCGTATGACATGAAACGAAGCTGTTCCGAGAAATTATAAGGAAAGAAGGAAGAAGTCGGTAGGTTGAAGAGCGTTATAGAGGGAAGATTACTAAGGGAGGTAAAGCATAGGGGTACAGAATGGCTTGAACGGGAAGTAGGAAGATATGAAGATTCAAAGAAAGATTTGGCACAGGGCCTTTGCGGATTGAACGGGATAGCAGGTAAAAGACGACGATCTACATGGGTGGGATATAGTAGAGAGGTTCTAGTAACGAATATTCAAACTCTGATAAAATACTTACGATGGGAATTAAATCATTAAGTTGTTATCAGGTGGAAACATCGATATTTGTCATCTGTGTCAAAATTATTCACGAACCGAAGCCCACTGAAGAAGAACAGCAAGAGCCCACCTCTCTAATTTTATCTCTTCAATGTGAAAGGGGAAATATTGCTCGCAGAGAAACATTAAGGGAAAATTTTCAACTTACAAGAATTTTACATTCAGAGGACTATTGTGAGATCGCCTAACACTTCCCGAAAGTAGACGCAGCAAGTGGTAGCTACATAATCAATTTCACATGTGTTTCATTGAGATTTTTCTGGCATACCTCATCATTAAATTCTACAAATTTAAAAACTTGTTCAAAATGTTGGTCAAGTGCAACTCGAAGAAAAGAATTTGAAAAAAGTAAAAATACAAAGGGTGCCACTGCATAGTTATAATATATTACTAACAACCCAAGTTTTTGCCGTAGAGTAGCAGAACTGAATAATGACTTTTAAATCTGCATTTATGAGGATTAGCGGAGATAGCATTCACCTTTTCATCCCCACCAAAAAAGATGAAATAATAGCTGATGAATAAGAGAACATGTGAGATCATTAATCGCGATCCAAAACTAGAGTATCGCAGCCGTTTTAAAATGACTACTTCGCCATTGGAATACAAAGGACGATTTAATATACACAACCGTTTAATAATTAACAGACAAGGCCGATATAAAGTAAAATATTGCCATATAAGCTATAAAAATTAGAATTAGAATACGATTTTTTTTAATGAAGAGGTAAATATAACATGAACTCCCATTTCACGTAATAAGTTATTTAGAAACTTACAATTCAACTTTATAAACTCGAAACGTCGATTGTCGCCCTAGCAATAACTTACCAGACGTAGAGCGAGGGGCATTAAGATCGAGGAGTTACCCTCACTCTCACCAAACACTTCTAACGCGGAGGAAGATTAATCAGGGTATTGAAGCGAGACTGAAAATCAATTCTGACTGGATTAAGTTAGCTTAAAATCTAATTTGGAATGAGGATAGATGCTTGTTGGGTGAAAAGTTATATAAATCGTTAGCGACACAGTAGATTCGACACTCGTTCACGGTACAACGCCACCATTAAACCTTCTAGAACGGAACATTTTCCTCCAAAGATGTCATTTGTTAACCGGCAAGATTTTCACGATAGTTTTTTATGCTGCTAGAAATATTTTTTTTTTCGCCAGCACGGGAAGATAAGTACCGACTTAACTTCGCAAACAAAGTTTCGCCTCTACCTCGAAGGGAGGGCTAAAGAAGCGAGACTTCTTGAAACTTCGGTGGCGACCTGGGTTCCCGGAGAAGAGGGAATTCTTAGGAATATGGATAGAAAGAGGGAGAGCAGGAGGAGAGGTTAATGGGGAAAAAGAAATCTCTGCCGCCGGAAAATGACGCTTCCTTTTGATACGGCTGAAAGGTCACCGCCGAAGAGTCCGTCGCTTTCGCTGCGCGCGCATATATGCTGGGGGAGAAGTTTCCAACAAACTTGGAACGGAAAATTGGAAATAACCGAAACGCATAATTTTATCTCACCCTTAATATCATCGGAAGAACTTATTATTTACGGAGAAGGAGATAGTGTGAGGAAGAGAAACATGGAATTTCAAAAACTGCGCTTTTTCCAAACTGTTAAACAATGAGATTCTGTCAATACATTTTTCACCCAGAGCTTTTTCGAGAAAATTACCTTCTTAACGATGCTTTTATCGCTATAGTTAGGGGGTTGAATTCGATATCAAATGAAGGGATATGGGAAAGGGAACGAAATTGCCTCTATTCCGATCCCTTGACTACACTAAAGTAAATTTCCCTATGACATTGTACGTACTTCTATCGTTTAGCAGTAAAAAGTTTGAAACACGATTAGATGAATTTGGCAACGGCTAATAGGTTGAGAGCAAAATGTTATTTGCTACACAACTGATTTCGGGAAAAATAATTACTGTGAGGATCCACGCCCAGAAAATTCACAATAAAATAATGTGTGTGGCAGACTAAGCACACCACCTTTATATGACCGGATAATTTCGTACGTTCTACAATTAAACAATAATTTCAAATGAACTAGTTACCCAAGGTTTCGTTCAGGTCATGACTGTGCGTGGGAAAAACGAGTATTTCGTTCCTCTCTCTTAACTTGTCACTCCTATCTATCCTGATAGAGTACAATTTGTGTTCAAATTTAAGGTTGGGCTGATCGGTGAGGGTTGATCACGCTCAACTATTAACTAAGCCGGAGAGTGTAATTAACACATTAAGGTACGGGAGCCAATTCCTTTCCCTCAGCCGCTAGCGGTCTGGGAACCAGAAAGATCTGGTTCCCAGAAAGTGTCGCCTGTTATGTTTTTGTGGAACACCTCCAAATGTCTCTCGAGGCATTCAAACCCGGGGCCTCCGATTAGCAGCCCAATGCTTTACCCACAGGGTTTTTTTACAAAACGCGCTACATTGCCTTATAACTACGTTAGTTCCTGAATAATATATAATGTGAGATCATCTCATCATCTCTTGAAATTTGTAAACGCGAAGTTAATATCGTTCAATACAAAAGTAGTAAATCAATATCAGTAGCTGAAGAAATCGAACAACCTTATAGTCCGAGGTCACCAGCTAACAATAAGTTCCCGAGAGTAAAATAAAGAAGGGAAAGAGGCTGAAGTAATCGACAGTTCACGTCATCCCCGCAATGGTTGCAACCTGAGCAACTCCATCGAAGCAGACCCCTTGGATGCCACAGAAAATGAGAAACAGAGCAAAGGCCGAATAGTACATACCTATGCATGAACGTGTTCGGGTAAAATATGCCTTTTTGCCGTTAAAGTGGACGGGAACGCAGACGGCTGAAATAAGGAGGGAATCTCGCCAAACCATTATATCTACGACATACCCTGCAAGCCACCTCGAGGGTGTGTGGCAGGGGGTGATTTATTGTGGGTGTTCTAATGACGGAAATGATGCACAACGGGTTTCCGTTAAAATAACTCATCCGTCCGTTCGATAGAGAGTCTGTGTAAAACCGCAGACCCTGTGAGGTGCACATTTTGTTTAATGAGCTAATGACGACAACGGGTCTTTCACCACCCTTTTTTTCCCGATAAATCGCAAATGTTCCCTAATTTTCACCTCTCTAATCACCTCAAATACTCATCACCTTCCGGAGCGAATGACCATCGTTGTCGAAGCACCCTTTAAAACAAATTCTACTACTATTATCACCTTCCCTTAAAAACAACTATAGGCCAAGCTTCCAAGAGATTGTGACAAGAGCTTGTGGTACATATAAGTAAAAATTTCATGAGTGACGCCAACTGTAGAAATGCACTAACTAAAGAATCTTAAGGCTTTAAATCAATTTGCAACCACGATAGTAGAAACAAAAACGAAATCTCATCCGATATTGGACGTTATTTGAAAAAAATAGCATTTCGCCGATAGCACGTCGGTGGGTTTCTTGCGGATGAACTAGCGTCTAAGTGGTGAACTATCGACTGAAATATTTATAAGTCTATTTTATACAAGCTCATTACGTTGGAATAATTGGAACAGTTATCTTTCACGATGAAAATTTTACGAGGGAATCTCAAGGAAGATGAAACAAAGGAGCACTTCCGAGTGAAACCAACATCTCACTCAGTAAGCTATGAGTTGTACTTTAAACGCAGGAATAGGCAGCGGCGGTCGCTTAGCGTGAATGGTAGGATAAGTACAGTGAATCATCTGGCGATGAATTCTAGGGACTGGCCTTTCCACGGGCATCAATGCGAATCAAATAACGTCCCTTCCTTGGATGGAGGCGAACTTACCGCCCCCGAAGCAAAGTTCAATTCGTCACCAAGTCATAGAAGATGGGCTTATCACACATTCAGCAGAACACGATGCAATGTGCAAAAACGGCGAAGTTACGCAAGAGCTAAAAGCAAAATGAAATGAATGAAGTAGTGTGGCGGCTGTGTTTCAACATTAGATATCTATTCTCTTCAAGCGCCCATTGGCATCAGACTGGACAGTTCTTGAAAACTTTGAGATCGGCAGATAAAAAAATTAGTAAATAACGAGGAAAAATTGCTGTTTGAGACACTACGTGGCACTGCGAGTAACTCCATGGATTTACACAATGGGAAAGGATAGAGAAAAGCGAGAAAATTATAAAATAATGCTAAGATTCTAGAAAGTTGCAGGTATATTTTTATTTGTAGAATCTATTCGGGGAAGGAGACCCACAGCTTAGGTCACCTGCGCCATTTAGGATAAGTGGGTAATTGGGTAAATGTAGGAATATATAGGGAAACGGAGGAAAAGTGGAAAGAAACCTGGCGTCGGCCTACTCTTGACGAAATGGGGTTCACGTTTTAGCGTTCCATCCGACGGACACAGTACTGAACTCGAAGAGCTCTCCCCACAACACTAAAATGTGGACCAAATCAGAATTAAAATCTCTATCACATCTCTCTCTACCGGTATTTGAACTGAAACCCCTGCGGTAGTAAATTTTTTTACGACCTTCATTTTATGACGAAATTAGAGGTTAAACTTATATACTACAGAAAGCTAGGTATAGAGCTTCCAAAATAGCTCTATATTGTGATTATATAAACAGAGCAGATGTGTGTGCAGACTTACAAAGTTTAATCCTGCACAGGGCTCAATTTTTAGTCATATATTTTCACACCCGTCTTTCTGTACCTCTTTAAGTGTATTAGGGAAGACAATTTAATCAATAGGAAAGGGCCAGGATAACCACGGAAATGGGAATGGTAATTGAAACTGTCAAGCAGAGCCAACACTCAAGAAGTATGTAATGCTGAAAGGATACTATGATAGTTTATCTTCAGGAGCAAGCGATTTTTGTCTTGAAAATCTTCGCCCGTGTAATGTGGTTTTTATGCCGGACAAAGGGAGTTCTGCGAACTGCGAAAGCGTGATCACAGTTCTTCGCATTTCGTACTTCAAGTATTTCAATTTGAGTGAGTCAAAAGAGAGTTTCAACTGATACAGAGAGTAGCACGATCAATTTATCGCTAAACAGCGGTTATGAAGACGCCATTCGCGATCGCGACAGAGCGTCTCAGCTGTCTTTCGCTCACCGTCACCATTTACTAGACCGCCCTCAAGAAATATTGAAATATCCGGAAAGGAGACTAAAAAGGACTAGATAAACGGCTACGGTTATAGGAAAACTGCCGGCCAAGACTGACAGGACGGAAGCGCAACGACCTGGCAACCAGAAGGTTCTTCGTCCTTAGCTTGTATACCACCTCGGGCCCAGACATCGTGATTCTCTTCGGATTAGTTCACATTGCGTGGCATAGCCTCAGGAACTGGAGCATCTAGTAAACATTCCTCTACCACAAGAAAACAACAAAGAAATCACCACAACTCCCACTCCTTTTACACGAAAAATCCCATAAATAAACACGGAGGAATGTGATATATGACTATCTCTGACGCACGCCTACCCACTCTCGAAAACGCCACCCGACGAGGGCAACACGTATAACTTCCGACTCCACGAACCGCAAATTCCCCCTTTGGGGCGAGAGAGTGAGGGGATAAGAAGAGGGAGAGGGAAAGAGTGGAGCGGCAATAAATTAAGATCCACCCACACCCCGTTTGCTAACACGGTACCCACACAGAGGCAACCGACACGCGACGAATACGCACCCGCCATGGGAGGGAGGAAGGGCATGCCACCGTCGCTCAAGGGTACCACGGATGCTGAGCTTATTTACCGCCACAACCCACAGTCCAGCCCCCCAATCCCTTTCCCTCAACTTCCCTCCTCAGGACACGCTAGCACAACCCTCTCCACCCCATCCAGAGTATCAGGGATAGGCGCAAGTAATGGGCGTTTCCAAAAAGAATTACCCGATTTTAAAACGCTATATTAAAGTAATCAAGGACATTCCGTAAATGAAATAGACGTTTGTCAAATGGGCATGGACAACACTTGAAATAACATTGATGAAACTTTATGATGTCATCTGCGTTTCCAAACCTTTACCCGAACATAAAGGTGCTTCATACTGGGATGAAAGGTACAAGGATGGCAATGGAAGAATGACTACAAACCCGGCGTCGGTATTAGCGTGCTCTTAAGGCGGTTGGCTCGCGACTGCTTGAATCAAGTTGTCTAAGGAATCCTATTAATTTAGGTACGGGTATATGCCTGCTAAGTGATCCTTGCTTCAAAAAGAAAATTACCTAAGCTACTGAAAGTCTTAACTATCACAAGAAATACGATGGAAAGTCGAAGTATTTATTTTTTATGATAATTTTAATCCGCTCGACGATGGAGTCAATTCAGCATTTACGTTACATAAATAAATTCGGTCGGCCAATCACAGCGCAGCGGCGTGAGAACGAGGGCTATATAAACGCAACTAAAATGCCGATATCGATACTTCGACCTGAAGACGCCTGGTGGAATCCCGGCGAAACTGTCGTCAACCCATGAATAACAATGCGGGGCAAACCCGAAAAATGGAGAGATCCACGAATCTGCGAATTTTGTCGGTGGCGGAAAACTACGATCCAACGTTATATTCCCATGTGACGGCCATTCTCGCCGTTAATCGTATGTAATTTCAAATGCAATTTGTGCAAAAAGGAGTATGGGTTGGTATAATTATCTTTACTTTATTAGATAGAGGAACTTTAGTTCTTTAAGTGCTGAAAATATAAAAAAAAATGTTATGACTTTCACTTTTCGGATCAACCTCCTTAACGGAAGGCCAAATGGGAATCACAAGACGGAAGAAGTAGTGGACTCGGATACTCTCCACAAAGCACTGTATAGCACTGGCTTACCAATGAACTATACCTTCCACTGTCGGTATTCGAACTCGGGCTCTCGGGGTGAGAGACAGTAGTCACTCAGTTATCATGACACCAACGCGGCCAAAATTTATCTGCGGGTACTTTGCACTTTGTTCCATTCCTTAAATATTTTCACCAAAATATATATATATATATTATATATATATATATATATAGCGTTTTGAACTCCGGCCATTCTTTTTTTAACACCCTGTACTACGATACATGTGACGATCCAAATGTTGTCGGTGGCATGCTGCTCATTTTTAAAACTATTGGTCAGCTGTACAGGTAATCTGTTTCGGAAGCGACGCCGAGTAGTTCATCAGTAAGTATTCCACCGAAATTGGTAGGCTTCAGGGTAATCCCAGCGTAGGCAATATTTCTAACCTTCTCTCACCTTCGTTCCTAACTAATCCACGTCACCTGAATTAATGTCATCTCTACATCTTGATAATGTGTGTGACTGTCTTCATTACCTCCACGGCGAAGAATTAGAGATCATTCAGTTATTACCTAGTTTATTCTGTTTACTGATTGTATGTCATAAAAAATATATTTATTAAGACTTTTCTGCCGCTTAGGTAAGGTCTACTCTATTTCTCGCTTCAGATATGCATATTTCCTACCTCTCTTATCGGTATCAAAAATAAATTTTCTTTTTTTTTCTTTCCTTGCTAACAGAGAGTCTACCTTCAAACACGTCACTGCGATATTTTTTATCCCCAGATTAAATTTAATAGAGAATCAGAGTTGAAGTTAATGCAAGAAACAGGGATTCGTTAGAAGGTAGGTAATTTTGGACATACATCGGTTTGATTTTTAAAATTCTTTTCATTTTATGCCCATGGTGATGAGTCAAGCGATATGAGCTTGGAATATGATAACGATAATTTTTACTCTTTGAATTATATTTTTTCACCGGTTAGGGTAGGGTTCAATGAGTGTCCCTTCTCTACTCTGAACTTCATTCATTCGCCCATCATCATAAGATTCGCCCACACAGCATTGAGTAAAGCCCGTTTCACACGATACTTGATCAAGCACAAGACCTAGTGTGCTAGACGCTACTTGATATTCAGGACGGAATCTAGTATGATTGGAACCATCCTGGGAGGTTTCACACGATCATCAACCTTGTGCTTGCTATGAATCGGTTATTCCATACGATTCCATACTACTCAAAAAAGAGAAATTCGCACAGCGTCTGTAACGTGACTTGATTGGTCGAAGGCTACTGGGCTACTGGATCCTATACTAGAAATCTAGTACCGCATCAAGTATGAATTCCAGTAGCTAGGCGGGTATACTAGCGATCATGCTTGCTAGCCATCATACTGGTTCTATTCACACGATATTGGAAAGCTAGTATACTTGCAAGTACACTCGACCGTGTGCTGGATCAAGTACCGTGTGAAACGGGCTTAAGGACCGGATTTCCACTCTGCCTCCACCGGCATCCGAAGCCGGTTCTTCGGGATAGAAAGAATAAGGTTGGTGAGGTGCCTTAGCCACCTCCCCAACGACTAGCAGTAGGATACTTGAAGGAGCCCGAGGAGCGCCATCTGTGGCAGCACTGCCAACACGAAGCAGCGCAAACCACTAAAGAGGACGCTCCTTCGATTACCCTCCTGCCGAACCCCACAGGGGGTTGCGCGTAAAGTCAAATGGGGGATCCTTAATTCCCCCGTCCTTTCTGCTTCCCTAGGCAGTCCCCTACTCCGCAGACCTCGTTCCAGGCGAAAAGGATGCATTTAATTTAAGGCACGAGCGCACATTGCGGCAAGGGAGTAGCTTACTTGAAAGGGAATGGGGAAAATAAAGAAACGGTGCCACTCTTCCGCAAAGGCGGGTTAATAAAAACGGCCTGTGAAGCAGATGGCCCATTTTTAATCCGGTAGGCGGTGCAAACGAGATTCCCGGGCGAAGTGGCTGGAAGTCGGCGCATGACGCGCGGTATGGGGAAATATGATCTCTCAGCGGGCAGAGGGGTTAATTACGCAAGCAGGGCGATTCACACGGAGAAAAGAGCACACCACCGAAAGAAATTTAGAACGGAATCTTGTCGCACATCAATGGAAGTCCTCACGAAAGGAATTTACGACTCATCTCCATTCTTTCAGCACGAGCCAGTATTTGCTGTTGGAGACCTCCGACTGCGAATGCAAACAAGCAACTGCCAAGTATTACGGATAAAATTACTAGTTGCTCGCGAACACAATTAAGTGCCCTACACTTCTCTTACCAGCCCACAGCGGTTCACGTTCATTTTCTCTGAGCATGGCGAGAGGGAGAAATACTGTATTCTAGAGCATAGAATAATAAATAACGGATATTACAGAGCGACCAAAGAGAAAACTCTGTTATGTGTCAACGTCCTTATCTAGTCTCCGGAGACAATTCAACGAAAGGGTCTTTATGCTAACGAAATACTACAGCACTATATAATACGAAGGGATATTTATGCACACATACTAAAATCTTCCATTGCACATTCGTGACAACAAATCGTGGCAATAGTTTTGTTTCTAGAAGTTCAATTAGGCAAACAATTGTACATAAATTGTACATAAATAATTTTCATGGGCTACATAAGGCCTACACAAAAGATACCCCGTGGATAGGCACAGACAAAGGCAGCTAAAGTCACAGAGAGTCGTAGTCTCACAAGTCTTACCTCCAATCTAGTCTTTACATTTATTTAATCACATTTTTACTCAAAGAGACCATACCACCGACTTCCCTCTTTTGAAAACGCTTCTTTATAAAGTCCAATTAATTTGTAATATCCCACCGCAAAACCTGTTACATCCAAAGCGCTATCCCCTACGGGTTGATTATCCGTCAGTTTTATTGCAAAACCTTGCCTTCCTCCCTCTTGAGAATCTCATTACTTTTGATTTCAAACAGAGGGAACACATCAGAGGAGTAAAATAGGAATGTCGACTCGGAATTAAGTACCGCACTCGACGGAAAGCAAGCGGGCTACGTAGTGTTTCACGCCTCCGTCTGTGACAAAAGTGAGCAGGGAATCGAAATGAAAAGCGGAATCACACGTGGAATCTGAAGGGAGGGGTTGAAAAGGCTGTGGCGGTGTCTAGTGTACGTCGCGCGTGCGGGAGTTGGAAGGCAATAATGGCAATTCACGGGGCGACTCCCTTCGTCGCACGCCGGGATTAGTCACACTTGTCGCGGGCGAACCGCCGGCAAGGGAATTCAAGAGAGACGCAAAGCGTGGGCGTTCGCCACGACGCCAATTTGCATTCCGAGAAGAAGGAGGATGCACCGCACTGAGGGAACGAATCAGCTTCCTGCCGTGATCATACGAGTACACCGTATTAGATACACCTACGGATTGCTTCTGCAGGCAATTCAAGTAAATGTGCTTCGTCAACCATGAAATTTTACGCAGTCGAGGTGAAAAGAAAACAAAAAAAAGGAGCTAAATATAACTACGAAAACAACGAAATGATTTATCACAGAACATGTTAAATACAGAAAAACAAGCAGTTAAATTAAATGCAACTCGGATGACTTCAGTGATACGGAAGGAGTACAAGGAAAATTCAAGGGTATTCGATGAGCGGGCGAAATTCGGAATCCCAGGTACCTTCGTTCATAGACAGAACCCCATTTATCCTATAATGGTAAGTGAGCGATGATGATATATCCACACAGATGACATGAGTAGTTTAAAAGAATCGATGCATCGAACGTTGAAAATCATTCATCATCAAATGCATGACTATGCACGACTATAATACGGAATATTATACACAGCACTTCGTCAAGTATAAAGTTATCCATAGTGCCCATTTCATTAATATAGAACAAATTACTCGATACCAAATAATAACACTAAAACTGACGTATTCCACACCAGCCGCAGGAAATAAATAGGTAAGGTGAGTAGCATCAGCAAGCAGATAGAGAAGAATTGTAAAACTCACAGAAACTCCAAAAACAGCATCCGAAGGGTCCATCAGGGAAAGGAAGAGTAATTCTTTATGTAACATTGAATCCTTACCTGAAAAATTAAACAAAAAAACATTGTTAGTTTTTATATTTATTCCATGAAATATATCTTAGCTAGGTACAAATTCCATTAAAGTTGCACCAATGAATAGCCCGAGATGTCAGGATTGATGGGAACAGTTGATTGGCCAATATATACATTCATATGCTTTCATTGAAAAAAAAGAAGACGGTAACATAAAGCAAATAATGAGACTGACTTGGGATTTGATCTATCACCCCAATCAATCATGTTCAAATAATTAGCTCAAATGAACGATTTCTTATCATTATTTTGAACAAATGAACTCACTAAGTGTTCAACCCGTTCAAAGTTTGAGGCTTTACTTTGTGGAACCACTCGACTGGAAATGAAAATTGACTTTGTACGTTCCACACAAAGATTTTATTGGTTTCGACGATGGTTTCGATAAAATATGTCATTATCAAGGTTCCTTTACGCATCAAGGTTCCTTGATAATGACATATTTTGTCTTTAATTCAGACTACAGTGGGCGACATTTCGCATAATGTACATGACACTAAAGAATTACCTTGATAATGATATATTTTATCGAAACCATAGTCGAAACCAATAAAATCTTTGTGTGGAACGTACAAAGTGAATTTTAATTTCCTGTTCAACCCGTATTTTTGGTTTGATAGTTGAAGGTAAAGCTCACTCCGTACCAAGCTATTAGCGTATGAAATACACATATTCAGGTGAGGAGGGACAGTTCCTTTCCCTGTGCGACCTGTGATTTCTAAAGAAGTTCTATGTTCACAGAGGCTTCATCCATCTTTGAAACCGGTACCCTCTGATCCGTATTCTAGTTCTCTACCCACTAGACCACCACAAATGGATTATCCGATAATTTTGTCACGCATCAGCTCCAGCGACGATATTAAATGAATGGTGATCAAGACCACAAAACCTCTTTTCATTTTCAAGCATGGGTTTAATTTTATTAGCGGCCAATCTCTTTTCAATAATCACATCGCACATAAATAACCAGTCTTCATTCTCTCAGGTCCGTAGAACCTTTTGCAAAGGCAGATTACAGTGGGCGACTTTTCGCATAATGTAAATGGCACTTGAGACACTTGGGCAATAAAGGCAGTATTTATTTGGAAGCAAAAATAGAATTTGAAGGTTAATCACCTAAACTTTTATTACTAAGGAATAGTTTGCCATGGAAAACATTATAATTTATATGCAATGAGATTTATAGTTCGTACTCAAATGACTGTAAACACACGACCCCAAAGGAACGAACAGGCAGGGTTACAGATTCACTAGAAATTCTTAAACATGCTTCGGGAATACGGCTGAAAATGAATGCAAATCAACTATGAGCGTTTACACGAGATAAACAATAACTATACTTGAACTCATTTTGAAATGACTTTTTAGAATAATCTTTAACCCATAATGTGCAAATATATACTTTTTCCTATTCTCACAGCATCATTCCCCAATAATCGATATGGAATTCTTCCATTAGGGCTCCATTAAATTTCCCTCCGATGAAAACTATAAACGTGAGCCGATCGATCGGCCTTTTCATGGGGCAAAACCGTTCAACGGATTATCGCTTTCCATTTACTTTTTTCCAAATGGCCATACTCACAGAGTTAACACTCGATGGGAAGCCATATATCAAAGAGGACTTCCGTCTGAGTCCCGCCGATAGCTGTCTCTGACGGCAGCAGAACGCAATAGCGTACGTGAGCCACGACTAGCGAAAAAAACTGCGAATTCGTGAGCGCGAAGCAATTTTGCGATAAAGAGAGAGGGAGAGAGAGATAAAATAGATCTTCAATTCGTTCCCCAGTTCTATTTCCAGAATAAAATCCCTTCCTAATGGAGCATTCCACGGATTCCACACCGTCCGATTTTTTAATTTTATTCCCGCTCGACAAAAGGCCATCGCCAATTCTGGACTATTTGAATTCTGGAGAGAAGAAAGAGCGAAAAAAGAAATACGTAATTTTTAGCACATTCCAATCCATGCTCTGATCACTTAACTCAAATAATGAGACGTAAAGGATATGAAGAAATGCCGAGAGTAAAAATTACCAACGACTTGAATGCTTAGAGGAACAAAACTTCTCAGCCGTGTCCTCCACGACCGTTCTCTGTTGTAAAACTTGCTAGCAGTGGTAGCGGCCGGTAATTACAAAGTTGCTCCTACGGCTGAGATTATAAGCACCCTACCTACACTCTTAGTCCAAAAACGAGATTTGAATTTCAAAACCTGGATTCCTCCATTTTATTTGCAGTTTTCTCGTTACTCCCAGCCAGCCACCTTTTCAGGGATTTTCCCAGAGTTCCTGCCATCTTCCCCTTAGAATGCAGGGGGAGGGGGGAAAGGATGGCTCCTGGCTTCGCAAAGGCCCTCGCAAAACATCTAGGGCCTCTTGCTCCCAGGAAACGCATTACCGATGAATGCAGTTCGTTCCGTGGAATGCGCGGATAAGACCGGGAGATGGAGCGTGAATGGGAGAATGCATTGGCCCAAAAAGTCGGAATGAGAGCGAGAACCCTTCCCCCCCACCACAGGAAAAAACAAAGCACTCCAGAATCGGTCGAAGGGAGGCGATAAATCAAGGGTGCATCACTCACGCCGACCATAAATAATACGCATGTAGAAGTTCCCAGTTTCTCCCTTTTCTCGAGTCGAGGTCGCAATTTTGAAGTGAAAACGATGTCCATATTCATAAACATAGCGATCCTCCTGCCCTTGCCTAAAAGAATAACCAACATCTTCCAAAGGTAGAGCTACAGTAATTTCCGAACTTTTTCAATTACGGGTAGGTATTTATCATCACAAGACTTCTGTCTACATCAGTCAATCAACGAGTAATTCACGTTTCACTGATCTTTCGTCCATATTTAACTGTTTTAAAAGCAATTGCCTCAACTAATAGTGAGTAAGTTAATAATTAATCATTCCTACACGAAATATATCTGCCTTCCCAAAGCCCCCACGCAACCTCATCTTTTGTGGATTCCAAGATATTTGTAATAGTACATTCCCCTTACTTCGATTTTCCACATTTACCAAACAATCTAACCACATCTCGTCACAAAACATCCTTATACCTTCCAAAACGTCATTCACCCCCTTTTCCTGAGTCCTTCGAACTATACCCATAAAATTTCCTTCCCATTAATTTTAGTGCCTTTACAACCAATGCCGAGGTCACTTCCCAAATTAGTAACTTGTTCAGTTACAAATTTTTCCGGGAACAGGGAAAGGGTTAAACAAAATCCGGCATCGACGTTGGTCAAATTCAAACAAAAGGTTCAAAAGGTACCAGGGATAACTGCCACTGTAGGAAATTGAAGTACTCACTATTCATTATTCAAGCACAGCTACCTGTGGTTTTAAGAAAAAACTGCCACTGCCAGGAATAATATCACATTACTCGGGTTGGAAAGCTGGTGCTCTAGTCGAAAGTCTAATTATAAGGTGTACTCTGATGTTCACCATGATAAAGGAACATTACATCATAAATTTTACACTCAAATTGATAGGTCGTCGTATAACTCTCCAGCAGGATAGCAGGTCTAGTTCCACATTTTGCCAAAGGGTTTGAAACTACCCTACCGACATTACGATGGTTTCCATCAGCTAATGTATGTATGAGAATAAGGAGTAAGTTATTCGTTTCATGGGTAAAACAGACACCGAACATAAAAGGAGCACTGAAAACCGCACACATGCGTGTGACCCCAGGTGATAAAAGGAATTGGCGCGACATGGAGATTAGTACTCCTCCTTTCGCTCGAGTTTCACGTTCGAGTTCATTCGATTCAGCCGTCGGATTAAGAGCACACTCCAGAGACAAGAGGGGGACTCGCGAACTAGTCGTCGAATGGAAAGTACGTACAAGGTGGAGGGAGGGGGGGGGGGGTTTAAAACGGTCGTCGGTGAGGAAACGGGGAACTGGAAAAGGCACCGCGGAAGGGAACATCACGCTCGCGGGACCAAAATAAAAAAAAAGAAAGACGGGCTTCAGAATGCGCAAAAGGCTAACGTTCCGAGCGGGGAGGAGAGAGGGAGAATGCGGGGTTAAGTCGAGCGAAGGGGACGATGGTAGAAGTCACAGACGCCGCACAGAAGAGGTGGATGCACTTGGGAGGAAGGTGGAGAAGTCACGAGGGCATATTTTGTGATGTTCACCCTTCGCCACACACCTTCGCAGTGCATTACGTAAAAGTTGATATAAATGCAGATAAATGAGAAGAGCGGATGGCCACGTTTCACCAAGAAGTTGCAATTACTACAGTGCTTCACAGATTTGTTGAGGGAGGTACGAAACGAAGGTTTTTAATAAGAAAATTTTAGTTCCTGGGTTCATCAGGAAAAAATTCATCACCAAACATTACTACAGGTGGGCAGAAATTATACAGGCGGAGCATTTTAATTCCTCAGAGTCCTGGGTAGCTTTTTGCAAACATAGTACCAAGCGCAAACATAAAAGAATTGTGCAAACACATGAACCTCATGTTAATAGGCGATAACTTACAATAGGTAACCTAGGTAAGTAATCCAATAAAAGATTGATAAGGAGATTAATCTGGATCGTGGCACTGTATGGCTGTGAATTGTGGACTTGGAGAAAGGAGGATGTGACGAAAGGAGATGTGCTTGACATGTGGGTATGGAGAAGAGTCGAGAGAATACAGTTACGGCTAGACTTCAATGCTAGTGAGGAAGTGCTGGGCGGAGGGGAAAGAATTACGCTTGCGGAAATTAGGAGGTACAGCAGCTAGATGGCCAAGATATGCACTACGATGTTCCAATGGAAGGCTATTTAGAGTATAGAATACAGGAGAAAAGAGCAAAGGAATAATTGATAAAAGCAAAGGAATACACTCTTTGTCCTTTTTGTATGGTATGAATGGAGGTGAAGCAGAGAAGATTTAAAGAATAGATTCGATCACAGGAGTCGAAAGAGAGCACAAGAGGTCCGTTAAAGTAATCTTACCCTAGAAGTTGAATTTGCGAAATGTATCTTGGCTCATACCCGAATGGCGAGGAAGACGATGGCTAAGTTGAAAAAGAGAGAGAGAAATCGTATTTAGTCGGTGATATAAGAGGGCAATAAAAATGGACGGAGAACTTCTTGACTGGCAACCGAATGATTAAAAGAAACAAGATAGCACTATTCCACAGGTTCTAGAATAGTGCTATTGTGTTTTTTTAAGTCATGATGATATTCCACTACATCTCGCCGAAGTCAGTTAGCTTTAGGTAACGGAATTTTGAAGACAAAAAAAATGAAAATATCGTAGCGTCGGCAAAATGCTGAGGTTACTCCAGTGAACTCCAAGTCTTGGTAGTGGGTTTTTTCTTTCACAGTTTTTGCACTGATGAATCTATCATCCGCTACACTTAACCCAGGTTTTCGTGGTAACTTCAATTTAGATCCTGGATTAAATTTTCTACGCACGGATGGGGTTCCCCCATTACAGCAAATGAAAACATTCTGAAAACATATGTTCAATTACCAAAATGTTAAGATATCAAAACTCCGTCCGGCTCATCGCCGACATCCACCAACCGACCGCGGCAAGTCGGACGAGTGGACAGGCGAGTAAATGCGAAGGACGGCGACGCTTGCAGAGCGCGGGCAATTAACTCACGAGACGCGAGAGGAGATTTCCGAGACCATCGGCGCATTTGAAGATCGGCTAAGAAGGGAGTGGCCCCGACGCGACGTGCCTCGCTTTTCATGCGTCACTCAACCACAAGGCGATCCACGACACTGACCATCATATGTGTAAATCATGGCATCCATATGTAGACTCCCACATAGTTCTTCGGCTTCGAAACGCTTTCATAAGCTTTCGTCGCAGCGAGGTCTGTCATGAGGATTATATCACGCTGAGAGAACCCAAGGATCAGACAGTGAAGATGCAAAAGATAATCGGAACAATACAAGAAAAGATAATCGGAACAGTACGCATCAAACAGGCCACAAAGTCACAAACACTTCCACAACCTCTATCTTCATGGAAGAGCCTATTAAACTAAAGTAAATATTAACTAATTCTCGATATGGGTAGTTATTATAGGAAGGTGACCGAAAACTAATGCCAGGTGGGTAATTGGGAGAGGTAGAATACGTACACGTATTCATAGGGAACGAAAATGAGCAAGGCTGAAACCAGATGC
The DNA here is from genome assembly GCA_933228895.1 of Platycnemis pennipes. NCBI lineage: Eukaryota > Metazoa > Arthropoda > Insecta > Odonata > Platycnemididae > Platycnemis > Platycnemis pennipes. Next base: position 115,199,984 of record OW121854.1, on the reverse strand, counting down.
AGGCATTAGCCTACCCACTAACGAAAGTAAGCCAATGTGTTGATTAAATTCCTATCCGACCGACGGATGCAATGAAAAATTTTAACCACTGCTGGAGAATTTGAACTTAAGGTCCCAAGTCACCAAACGAAAGCGATTCCCTTCAACTAAAAATCCTTTAACGGCCACTATTTAGCGTAACGAGTGATATTGATGGAAGATATCTATAGTGAAGTTGATACTATAACACGAACTTTTAATTCCAGTGTTCTTGAAACAACCATTTACCTTTTCTATCGTACAAGTAAATTATCTGGAAAAGAAAAAAAAATTGGTGCAGGGCAAGTATTGCGTTAGACAATGCAATACAGGGTTGAATTCCTGGGAACAAAGATAATATCTCCGGTAGGTCCTGCCTCTCGTGAGAAAAAAGGAGTTAAAGAGAGAAACAGGGTTTACAGTAATTTTAAGCCAGTCTAAATCTTTAATGAGGGGAATCTTTTATTTTATGAGTGAATGATACTTTATATCATGAGTGAATCACAGAATAGTATCCTTAATCGTAATTTTCTATGAAAAGTAAGTCTTGTTTAAGGGATCCCTAACATTTAAGTTTAGCTTCAGGAAATACCATGGCATCGCCTTAAACTCATGGTTTAACCGTAGCTCTGAAGACATTATCATCGCCAGTATTCCATCGTATGCACAATTATGTACTTTGGTTCTCTCCATCCCACGGAAAAACAATGCCAGGGCATCTAAAGCATTTCACTCACAATATACATCATTAGTCCCCTCTTTCTATTTCTATTCCTCCTCATGCCGCTAGAATAGTTAATTATTTTTCGTCCTTGCTACCTCTTACTCAACATCCCCACATCCATCACAGTCTTCACCATCTCATTTTCACTAATTATGCTGACATCCACTTTGCCTGTCTTTACTCTTCTCTATTCAACATCCCTATCAGAAAATTCTGCCACTGTTTTATTGATCATTTGGAGTTACATTTTAAGAAACTTGTCTAAAGTGGCTAACACACTCTTACACTCCGGCGAAGTAATGCACTACCCACCTCAGATACCCTAATCTTCCTCTACAAACACTAAAGACTCACAATATACATCATTACTTAATTTTAATTTTAACTAATACAATTCAACTTACAACCCGCTCATTTCCCGGAGTGACACGAGAGTCAGGTTCGTACTCTAGTTTCAATAGTGGAATAGAAAATTCTTAGTTTAAAATATTCCCAGCGATTGCACGAATAATGTTCTCCCCAAGGTATTCGTGGTTCTCCCCATCGCAATAATGGAGTCACCATTTTATTTTCTTTGAAAAAAAAGACTGTCGGTCGCCAGCTCGCGGGGTGTGTGGGAAGACAATAATTTCCACCAACGCAAGAGAAGGACGCCACTTTTTCCCTCCGACACGAAGATAAAAGTGTCGTTTACCCAAATGAAGTAGCTCGGAAACGCCGAGGAGGCGTGGAGAATTCAATGGCTCGTTATGCATTCGCACTTCGCCGTAGATCAGTGTTTTGTTTCTCCTTCCCTCCCTAAGTCTTCGTTCGCGGACGGGCACGCGACGAGGATTGGAATGACAAGGCGAGGCGTGAGCGAGATAGAAGAGTAAGGCGTGCATGGAACGACACGGGGAGGCAGCGACCGTGTGCTCAGCAGAGCTTTTCTCGTGGGAATGTGAGATACGTCCGTGCGTGGGTGTCACGCCCGCTCAAGTTTATACATCGATGCAGCCAAACATGAGAGAGCCGTAGGTGACAGATGAAACAAGGATCAGATGTACGATCAATGCATGACGCAGGCGACATTTCCGACACGTGACGGTGGCCGAATAGGTTGGAACAGATTTACGAATCAAAATATGCCTTGGAGATTAAATAGATTTCCCAGTAAGGCTACCAAAAGAATACTTGCACATACTAATGAGATTTATCAAGATAATTCACGAGAAAGCGAAAATAAGAATAAGAGTCTAGAGGAATAAGATGGTGAAGCTGAGTATAAAAGTCAGATATCGTCTAGAACAGGTGGAATATCTTTGTTATTCACGAAGAAAGTTGGACGACGGAGAGCATAGTAATGGTATGTAATGAAAAAGACGGGTTTAATAAACACATTTTTCAACATGACACCACAAACTAGAGCCTAACGCAAATATACAGAAAATGTAAGCAAACAACTTGATATGGACTGTAGCGTTGTATGGATCCGTGTAGTAGTAGATTTGATTTTTAAGTGCTCCAACGGCTCAGGTTGTATCGTAACGCATAACCTTAATCCAAAGGCAAACACAGCATCCAGGCCCTCGGAGGGATTTGATATGCATCCGAAAGCTGAACTCTATGGAGAAATGAGGGAATAAAGAAATCGGTCTGTAGATGTGTCTGGTAGAGCGTGATAAAGGAATGAGGGACAAAAGGAAGACGAATAATCAGGTCTTCAGAATGCTGTGAGAGGCACACAGCTATAATTTTCAGGTAATGATCATGACTTTGTTTTATTGATTTACTAAGGAATGAAAAGTGCTCTTTTACAATTAACTCAATACATCACAAAGATTCATGCTCCGTACATATTGAAAGGAGAGCGAGTGTGCTCGATTAGAACCACAGGTAGAAGCGGTCAAGTATCCATCCGAGAATACGGATTCCAGTGTTCTCGTTACTTTCAATAGTGAGGATTCATATTCTATTCGACATGAAAACGACCTGAATGCATTTGATGAAATGATGAAATTTGTGACATCGCCCGATAAACTGTGTATTTCCGTTATTGACTTTCATGCAAGTTACAAGTCTTTGGAGACTTGAACGACCGATTATAGCATCCTTATATGGCAAACTTGTTAACTCTGATCATCGCCTTAATTACAATGTCGATTTAAATTATTCCTAAAAAGAGAACACGTTCGCCATGAGAACACGCGATACTGCTCAACTGATTCCAGTCAGTTAAAAAATATTACCAACAACATCGTGCCGTTGGATGGTTAGTACTCTGAAAAACATCGTGCAACAAAACATGGGAATATCTTAACTGCCACCTAATTTGCTCATAGAAATCGCATTTAAGAATATTAATTTTTCCTCGATATTCCAGGAATGTTTACCAAACAAAACATCACTCGGCGGCTCATGGTCAACCATGCTCTAAACAATTCGCACTCATACATCGCTAATATATTAAATTAACACATTTCGACAAATGAATAATTACCCATCGGATAAAGATGGTTTTCACTGTATTGCGCAACCAATCACATCGGCTCTAACTCGACATCAAACAAAATGAAAGATGTCATTGTGTTAATGACTGCCGATCACATAGAACACTAGCCACACATGAAAATAATCCTCAATTGGAATGCCATGAATAGGACAGTCATGCGGCGGCAATTCTCGAGCAGTATTCCTCAAGCCGACATCCCTCCTGTTCCGCGTTATGCGCTGGGTCGTCATACAACGTCACCGAAGCGCTGATGCGTGAAGACTCAGCTCAAGAAAAGACGCGACCACCTTCGCAGGCAGCGCCGTAGCTGTTTTGAGCTCCTGTCGAGATATCGGCGAAAGAATAAATTTCCATCACACTCCTTTTCTTTCTTCACCACTACCCCTTCCTCAAATTGCAGCACTGAATTAAGTCGTGCGTTGCAAATGCTTGCGCAGCGGGGTAATTTTCTGCATCCGATGCGCCGACGATTCGACTGCATACAATCGGGTGAGTGAATAAGGGACGTGAAAGGAAATGAGAACGCCAAATGCCCTGAATGGCTAAGGAAAAGCATAGAAGAACACTACAGGAAAAGTCTGAATCAACAATTAATGAGGAAAACGAGTGAAACGCGAGTATTGACAGAATGAGAATTAATTAAAAACTTAACTAATTTATCTTAATTAGTTAAATTTTCGTCACCATTACGGATTGAAGTTGAACGACGGTGAATAGGATGGTGGAAATTTCTGCTGAGCTATTAAATTTTTAAACTGTCCAAAACATTTCTTCATCCGAGGACTTATGCACGAAATGGCATACATGAATTACATTATAGGGAAAGTTGTTGACCTAAAGGTGATCATTTAATATGAAAATCACGCTTTTTACTCCTCGCTTACATAGCCAGAATTCTCACGTTAACGTCACATTTAAATTCTTTGTACTATTTCCCATGTTTTCTCACCCACTCATATCCAAATAAAGTGTTTAATCAAAAAGTAACAAGTAAGTTCACGACGAAGTCAACGCGCTCCTCAAAAGTTTAAGAAAATAAAGAATTGCTTTCAATTACATATAAAACCTCTTCAATTAAAGTAATCGAAGAAAAAATTTCAAGTTACCAAAGTTTAAGAAAAAAAATGTATTACGACATAGGTTTCAATGATACTGTATCATCTTCAGGTGACAAATTGAAGATCTATAGGTAAATATTACAGTGCAGTTTCACATGCAACATTTAACATTAATTCTCACAATCAGGTTTTGCTGCAGTACAGAATCTTCAGTGCAATCTTTACTTATCCTTTTCGAGATGTGAACATTCCCCCAAGTCAAGGACAAAGCTATTTTTCATTCTAAGTATTACATTAAGATACCACTGCGGGATGAAATCATCGAATGAATGGAAGTTCTAAATTCCCGAAGAATAGGAAGTGACATAACAATAGAGCCTAAGACAAAGCACTTGCTTTGCTAGATATAGCCACTGCGGAAATGTGCTTGCTTCGTGTCTCGAGTAACCGACTCAGCAGAAAACGGTCTTACACTCAGCACATCACGCAGAACCATCAGTACTTACCTGCAAGCTTCACGCTAACCTGTAGAGTGCATGGGACAGCACAAAGATTTCCGGGAAACTAGATCATATTCATGGCTAATAGTACGCATCATTTCCTTTTTCTCAGCACTGCTCTACCATAAAGAGGTACCGTCACTACTCTTTCACACATCACATTATTTTCTTCTGGTTAGGGTAGGTCTTGGAGGAGAATCCAAACTCCGATCCGAGTTACCCGAACGGACCCTTCTCCCCTTCAAGTATTTCTCCTGATCAGCATATCACATCTCTTAATAAAGTCCAAACAATGTAATGAACCAAAGAATAATTAACGGTAACAAACTGGACCTGATTTCTCACAGAAAATTTTCAATTAATAAGAAAGAATAAAAGTAAATTACTAAGGCAATCAAACGTATACATATATATGCAGTGTGGATACTACTGTTACATATCCACAGAGGGGTAATTGAGTAAACGGTACGCGGTAAACACATTTCAAATCAACTGACATACTGGAATAAACTTCCCCCAGGAATACCAGATGCATGGAACCACATAAGTGAACAGTGAGAGCTAAAATATCGGGCAAAACAGGACACATGTTGTCGATGACAAGGGAATTCCTGTAATTTATTCGCACAGCTACATCTACATAATACCTTGCAAGCCAACATGATGGTGTGTGGCAGGGTAGTTAATTTTTGCATGAAAAGTATTATTAATAATATTATAGTCTAAACTTCACGACGACCCACATCGATTCTAAAATAGTTGTGGGTCGTCGTGAAGCTATTTGGTAGCTCTGTTTGGTAGGCACATGGCAGATCGGAAAAAAACATTGGACTCACGGCGGCGCAGATGCTAGCCAAGGGTTGATACGAATGCAGATACTTTGCAGAGAATCTAGTTCATTAGGATTAATGTTGGACATGTTTACCATTAATCATCATGTCTCGACGATTCTAAGATTGGTTTGACGTAGCTCTCCACTCGATATTCCTACCAGCTAATCTCTTCATATTCATATAATCATTCTCTTTCATATCTTTTATAAACTGCGCTCAATATTTCATGTGAAGCCTACCCCAATTCATTTTTCCCCACCAGATGCCCTTAAAAGAGGACACTTTCAGGATAAACGGACAGCTGGTAACCCTATCAGGGATTAACAGATGCACATAGACTCTCAACGTGGGCGTTATAATGGTAATATATATTAGGAAACATCATTCATCCCCTTACGAAAGCAATGAGATGAAACCTCGACAGTGTTTTGCATAAAAACGCACTGAAATCAAGACGGACACTCATAAAACCAGAGCAAAGTCAGCCGTATTCTCATTACTACTGCAAACGAATAACATCTGAAAGACCTTGTAACCTCGCCTTAAATCTGAAGTAATCCATATTAAGGAACTTTTACAACTTAATAAAATCCCAATAAAAGCTGCGAGAGAGAAAAATATCAGATTCAAACGCGGAGCATAAGTATAAGAATGATCCTCTCAATGTATGTACATACATAACGTTGGTTCAAGAAAAATGAATGCTCAATAATCAAGATCATTTGTGATAAACTAACTACGTCGTTCCATTGGAGCAGTGAAACAAAAATATATACGAATTGAACCAGTGAAGTTGTGCGTGAATAGTTATTGACGAAACGGAAAACGATCCCATGCAGAAGTCGTTAATTTATTGGCGGAAAACTGTGCAGAGCAACAAAATAGCAGAAGCAAGAAATGTTTACATTAAGAAAGCAAATTAACGGTCGGCATTCAACCCACACTGCAGAAATAAAATTGGAATTGAGTTCCCATCCTACTCAACGAGCGGCAAATGAGAATTTTTTCAAATAGGATGAAATTTCCGATAGTTCCATAAAGTTAGATAGATAATTCCGAAGTAATAGCCGATGGAATTCCATACAAGTTATCCCCATCTTCGAAAGCAGACATGAATGCATTCCCTGGAGAGTTTTACTTCGGAAAGGTTACCTATGACATTTTCCTTTATCATTTGGATCCAATCCTTCGTCCCGGAAAAACGTAATGTACATACATGAAAACAAGCAAAGGAGATGTCAGAATCATAGCTGAAAGAATACAGTAAGCACCAAGAAAAGAGGGGAAGAAAAATGGAGTTTCGAGGAATCGATTGGAGGGAATGGGAGAAAAGTTGCCACAAGGAATACCACTGCAAAGAGACAAAGATGGAGAGAGCTGGAAGATTCATCAGGTGGTATGAGTTTCAAAACTGAAACAGAAAAAGAAGGTCTGCATTCTCTCGGCTTAGGGTTGAAATACTTAGGAAAAGTTAAATACGCCGAAAAGACAATCAGTTGCTGAAAAATAGACCGAAGTCATTCATGTTCTGGATTCTGTTGAAATATTAAGGCCAGCCAGCTACTAGACTTCCATTCCACTTCTTCGAGCAGGGGAAATAGTAAAAGATAGATAAGCGTCTTTATTGGGGCGAAAATGAGACTAAAAGTCCCCTCTTCCATCTACGTTGATAGGTAATTCGCAAGTATTTCGAATGAAAATGGGGTTGGTAGTGTAGGAGAATGGTGGCAACTTGACATAATAGCACACTCATGGAATTATGGAATTCATGAGAGGGATTTTAAATAGGCACCAACATATAATTCGGATTTGCCGAAAACAACTAAAAAGGGATTACGGTTGTTAACTTAGCGGAGGGATCTAAAACAATGATTAAAGGCTTTGAGATAGGAGAGTGGAAAGCAATAGAGCACATTAAGATGTTGTATGATGACCGAAGAATAAATGGCAGGAAAATAAGCGGAGAAAATTGCATGGAAGCGTACAGATGTAGACAACATATTAGGTACGTTAACGGGAATTTAAAGAGCGTGGTGGAGAATGTAGGATTAACAAGAAATAGAGAGCACTGTTTACTGCAATAAGTGAAAAAGAAATTATGAAGGACCAACGGTGGAAACTGAAAAGAGAGAGAGATAGAAATCCACGCGAGTCTCCAAAGTTGAACGATAATTTTTCAGGTATTATTCCTTCATGCCAAGGAATATGATAGCCTCACAACCATTATGTGAAACATTGCCACGGAATATTTTAAAATTTAAAAACCAAGCGCAAAGAATATTTATTTTTGTAAACGGAATTGTATAAAATTAAAATCACGAACGAGAGGGTCCAAGGACACGAATACACCCGGTGTATCCACGCAAAAACGTGATTATAAGCGGTTGTCAATTCTCTTCATGAGAACTGAAACGAAAATCGAGGCATTTTGATGAAATCTGCTTCGGTCAACACACATTTTAAGAGAGAACGACTACAATAAATTAATCGGCAGACAAGTCGTGACCAAAAGTCTTTCGTGAAAAGGCTAAAAAAATGAGCAATCGATGTAGAATTATGCACAGGACTTGAGAGATGCTATCGTACTGCGCCAGTTTTCATTCCGAGCTCGTAACAGCAAGCAACAAAGTAAGACAGCAAACAAGGGTAAGGCACCCAAAAATACCATTAATTACTGGCTGACGATAAAACGACTGAAGCACTGAGCCAAGATACTCGACGGGAAATTACGCGGGACGAAAATTTTACTTATGATGGCCAGTTTTTGAGGTTTAGGTGTGGTGTATAATTGTAAAGATGAAAGGAACGAAAAGAAATCGAATTGCGAAGAACATCGCGGAGGGAAAAAGGAAATTGCTAGAGGTAGATAGAAATAAGGAGGCAAAGTGAACTACAAGAGTAACTGGGGGAATGGGAAACGAAAAGCCACTATAGCGGATTGAATGCTTAATTAGTGAGGCAAGAGGTGAAAAATAAAAGGCTGCATCGATTACATGTAGAGAGGTGGGAAATATGCTTGATTTAAGAAAGAAATATTGCAGCAAAGGATTCGTTCAAACATATACACCTCTCCATCAAAACTTGATCCAAGTGGTAGAAAAATAACAATAAAACTAATGATAACTTCACGTTAATGTAATGTTTTAAAAATACAATGAACATTTTTCTTATATAAAGTCAGAAAGCATCTGAAGAACATTCTATATATTTATTTCTCAACTTTTCTCAAAACTTTCCAATTTACAGTTTTCGTGTTCCCCCCGAAACACGACCAAAATTCCTTCTAAAGCTCCCTCCCCTAAATCGGGCATCACATGAAATTTGTGCGCATGGAACAGCTGTGTGCCGCTCTTGGGATATCCGTCCGTTTGGCATTTTTTCATATGAGCCAGCTGATTTTCATCTCTTGCAAGCAGCGAGATACCATCTATAGCAGAGGCACGCCAGAGCAAACACAAGGGACAACGTTGTGATGTGAACGTGGTAGGATTCGTAGGGCGCTTGAAGAATATCCAGTTCATTCTCGAGAGAGAGCGACAAGATCAGGAGGAACACAATTTCCACAAGACCGACCCTACATCCGAATTCAAGTCCGCTCAATGTTCCAAATATATAATCTCTTCGTACGTGCGAGTATGAAGGGAAGCATTATACGATGTCGAAACACAGGAACAGGAAAATGGTCCACTGACGTAATCATATCAAGCACGTAAGGGAGGCTTAGTGAGCCATTGCATTGCAGAGTATTAAACAATAGAGGAATATGATGCGGAAAACGTCTGCAATTACAACACTGAAGCGCCCGATAAGTACATCAATGGATGACTTAAAAGACAGTTGGAATAGTCTGCAAACGATGATTTCAAAGTAAAAATCACAAACACTCGGCATTAATTGGGTATTTATAAAATTCGCCGAAAAATATATAAATTCACCAAAAAAAGTTAGATGAGCAGGGAAACTTAATATACACAACATACTACGAGATAAATACACAAAGATACGTCAATACTTCGTAGCTGCTAACCATTGCAACGTGAATACCAGTTTTTGACCTTTATTGTCACCTTTCCTCTTACATAAAACCATTTGGCGCTCGGCATTTGCTTAACTCGCCACATATTCAGTGAAGGCAAGCTGTAAGGTAGTGTACCTTTTTTTCACTAACTATGACAATTTTGAAAACGAATATTGGCATCGATTACGCCATGAGCCAACAACACTCGGCATAGAATTATTTCCTTCGTCATGTAGGGAAATTCCTACGGCGGGCAACATTCTTGATTTCCTCATCGCAGGCGGAAACCGAATGGTGACGAAATCCAAGCCAAATGCGAGGCTGAAGGAGAGCATACGGCAAATAATAACAAGAGAATCTACGTCCCTCGGCATTTTTTGGGAATCGAATGGCTCTATCTTGTCCCAAAAGATGAGAAGAGCGCGAGTCGTACATCGTGAGCCGCTGGAAGAAGGCGAAGAAAAAATCTCGGACGGCACTGAGACGTCGGAATGCATTCGGTGGGGCGAGGAAAGCGCCATAGGAAGTGGGGAAAAGACGCGGAATGCGGGGAGGAGGAACCACTTAATAAACTCCACGCATGCCAACTTCGCAAGAGATAGGGGAGGAAGCTCATTGGAGGGAGGTCGCCCATTCAACAGAAGCCCGCGTCTTCCCCACTTGGCACCGGCCTTCGCAATTTCTCGCGCTGTCCCATTTTCCCGACGAAGAATTAGATGTCGAGGAATCTTGAGGAATCGTCGTCTAGCCATATACTCAGGAGAAACGACCGCTCCACTCAGAATCATTCGTCACGGATCGGCTTTTGCGACGGAATCATCTGTTTTATTGAGGATACACAGGGATATACGATAGTGAAAACAACTCAGAAATAACAAAATTTCATCTTCTCCCTTTAAAGGTACTACTGCCACTGATAACTTGTGAACTGCACAGTTTCAGGCGTCACTTGGTGGAACTGCATGTTTACGTAGAAATAAAATAACAATACTCTATATATTCCACACTATTTTCATTTGCCGACCCGGGTTTCGTCCACTCCGTAGACATTATCAGGGTAATATACTGAAAATGTCTACGGAGTAGACGAAACCCGGGTCGGCAAATTAAAATAGTGTGGAATATACAGAGTATTGTTATTTTATTTCTACGTACACTGATAACTTGCCTAAATCATCAAGGAGTAGCACTTATTCGGGGACAGCTCATTTGCGCCATTCGGGAAAAGGTGAGGGGTTAATAAGGCGGGCGTTCGGGAGTACTGATTGGACATCCCGAGGGTTCGAATTCCGGAAGGACTTTTCATTGATACTGCACTTGAGTGCTGTGGAGATTACTTGAGTGGAGTATTCTGTTGAACCATACGTTAAACAGAGGCCCCTTGGCGCCTTTCGTTCAGATTAGGTCGATTTCCACTCTTCCTATTTTTCCTGAAAATTCCTGCCCTATCCATGAACCTACCTATTCTATATGGCCAAGTTAAAATTCACCAAAACACCTTTTTAATTATAATTACTCAAATGAATGATAAATGTTGCTAGACCAATTACTGCACATGTACGATGCGGTTAACATGGAAATTATGATAAATGGAAAATGCGGAGTCCATACAGGAAGTCAAATTCTAGTCTAGTAGGTACCATTTGGACAACAATTGAATGTAGAAGGCTGGACTGAAGGGAGTGAGCAATGAAGTCACCTCTCTTTATAGCGCCAGGTCCCTTTTCTCATGCCATGTTCTCCAAAGAAAAGATGGACTAACCTCTTACCCAGTTCGGAGCAAGGCAGTAGAGTGAGAACGTGGGTCCGCCCAAACGCATTTATAGCTCGTCTCCCTTTATTTTCCGCGCGCTCGCATCCAAGGACGTCGCCGAGAGTGCCAAAAAACGAGACGAGTTCAACGCCACGCTGAACAACGGTACCACATCAGTAGTGAGGAGGAATGCTTACCCGGGAGGACGGCATAGTCGTAGATCAGCTAAATTTGTTAAAGGCCGTTATGATACACAAATTGTATTAGAGTTGCGAGTAGACTTTCGAGTTGCGTCCACGCGCGATCTTTTATACTACAGTTTCGCCAGCTCTTGATTCATTAGAGAAGCCATCGAAATAAAGAAAACTCCCAAGACGGATATCCCCTGCACGGAGCTTGGAAAAGGATAATTAATGTCCCGCAAGAACACCGTGCAGCACCAGGATAGACAGCTGATTCGTCCTTTTTTTTGGCGCCAAAAAATCGCCCAGCCATGCCCGTTTAACAGCGGAAAAAACTCACCCTCGAGATCTTTCACCTCAGGACGCCGCCAACAGGAGAGCTGGCGAAAATGTTGCGATAAAATAACGCACGCGGAAACAGCCCGAAATTATGCCGGTCTAAACTGTTCAACGTCGCGAAAACCTGAGATTGAACGTAATTATATTAGTGTTGCAAGAAGAATTAGCATGGGAATTCCTATGTATCAGAAAGTAGATTAAAATTAACGGTACACTTTTTAAGTAAATTCGAAGCCCCTAAGTTTACTGATGGGGTTCGTGGCCTAGTGATGCATGCCTAGAGCATGCTTGGTGATCTCCACCCCTTGCCACACACCCTCGCCGAGGCTTGCAGGGTATCGCGTAGATGTAGGGGGTACAGTGCTTGACTCCAGACCGCCAGGGTTGACGCCAGAGCCCCGGGTTTAAATCCCGACCTAAAAGTCGTCGCGATTCTATTTCGTGTCAGAACTACGTAGGAAATCGCAGGTGGTCCAGGGAAAGGATCATCCCCCCTACCCTGAACGTCTGAATTTCAGACGCCAATGGCTTAGCATATGGTGAACCGAACCGTCACCTATCAAACACCAACCTTCGGGTAGTACAGGAGATAAATGTCTACAGATGGCGTTGGATATATATTAAGAACACCTGCGTATTAAACCATATTTAAATAAATAAACAAGATTCGAGAGATAGATTGTCGTGCCCAAGATTTAAAGTGTCTATTTTCCCACGTACCATACGGGAGCAAAATAGGCAGCATAGTAGAGAGATAGATGAGTACAATATTGTTGGAGTTCTGTAGGGTATGAAGCACGTTTCATGGTTTCATGAAGCAAGGTCAATAACCCATGCATGCTAAGGAAATCCAGGTAAATATATTTAGAACGTCTTCTTCTTAGGGTATTCAGAAGACTTCTCTTTTCTAAGAAGAAGACGGGACAACTTAATTGGCCGTATCTTGAGACACGATAGCCTGATGAAGATAATCGCAGAGGGAAAAGAGAACGGGAAGATTGGAAAAGGCATGCCTCGTATGAGATGCATGGAACAGGTTATGAAGAATGTAAAAGAGAAGGATTACGTCAATATGAAGAGGTTGGCCGATAGAAGAATGGAGTGGAGGGCTGCGTGAAACCAATCCTAAGATTGTTGATCGATGATGATGAAGATATTTAAAACAATGCCTCTCTTACCGGTAATCACTTCATTATTATCCAGATACTAACCGTCTAGTTGCAGGTGACCCTTATCTCTAAAACATTCTCTTATAGTAGTAGCATTTTAAGAAAGTAGTGCATGCGTGGTTCACCTTCAGCCCCTGCCACAATCCTAGATGTAGAACTCAGGGTGGGGGTCTCCAAACTACGACACGTGGACAAGATGCGGTCCGTGATATGATTTTAACATGCCTGAGGTGATTCTGCGGAAATGCGCTAAGTGACTAATTATTCAATAAAGAATAGAGGGGGGTGTTCATAGGTTTCAAATAAGTCAATTAAAATTAACTTCAAATTTATAAATGAAAAAAGTCTCAAATATGATGATGTTACACATAATATTAAATTTAAACAACAAGCTTACTCTATGGTTTAACATAATTCACAATTTTATTTAACAGCGAATAATTATTGCATATTTCTAGGTGTTTCCTCGCATTTATTCAGTCTTGATCGACTATGCCGATATCATATGAAAAAGATAAAAACGATAATTTTTTAATAATTCTAATGGTGTCACAAAAGAATACACACTGTTTTCTCACTTTGCTCACGATAACAATAAACGCCTACTCCATGAATAAGTTGACGGTTAACGACTTTGGACACACTTCAAGATAGCTCTCCCGCTTCAAAAGGCGCATTTAGGTAAGTGATTAGCGTACCTGGACTCAGCTTAATCATTGCTAGCACGATTTTAGCAATTGGCCACATGAAATCGCGATATGGAAATAAGAAACTGTTCCTCTCATAACAAAAAAGAAAAATGTAAATAGCAAGACCGAATCCATTTAATCCAATTATTTACATAGCTAAAGTAAAATCACAAGAAAATTTCAATTTTCCTGTGGGTCAACACAAATGACAGCCTCCACCAGGAAAACTACCGAAAAGCAATATTACGTGATCTAAACTAGATCGCAATACCCTTTGCATATATCTGAAAAACAACACACAACATAATCCCGACGAAAGTTCAATGTTTGTTTTCACAAGAACAGTCAGGAAATCGACCATGAACATCTATCATGTCTACCGCAAATGTGGACTGCACTGTAGGATATGAATTAGATAATAAATTAAGGAAAAGAAATCAAAGAACACACAAAATCATGCAGGAAGTAAACGTGGACCTCTCCACGAAAATGAAGATTCAGAGGCATTGCAGCATTTTCCTGGTATTTACAATGAAAACAGTAAGGTCTCCGATAAAAAACAGCAAACAGCCACATTCGGGGAATAAGGAAATCTAAGCTATCACAGCTCAGTAGAATGAGTTCTGGTAGGATATCAATGTAGGACATTAGTCAAATAATCTCAAGAATCGTGAAAATATATAATAACCATACGACTACTAAGTGTGAGGCACGTTAGGATAAGAACACGATACATTTAGTAATTCTCACGATATGAAATCCTCCTCTACATTAACGAAGTAACCTAAAGGCAAGTGGCTTCTTACAGATGGGGAAGGTCTTCCTTTGAGTTATATTTACCTTAAGGTACTTCCTTATAAATCACAGTCACTAGAAGGTAACAGCGTCACGGGATTATTACAGCAAGGCTGAGAAAATAAATAATTAACAATGCTTCTTTCAATATTATATAAAATCCTTATATCACTGTTGTCGGGAGTAGAAGGCTTCCGACATTTTGCAACATCTTTAACAGAGATTAATTACAGGCCAAGGATATTTATTTCACAAAAAATGAGAAATTCTTAGACAGCCCAAGGCTATTTTGGTCGTCATCACGGTCGGCCCCACATCTGAGACCTACATCGACACCAATCCTTTCAAGTCGTGGCTAGTTTGACTGTTGAGTGAGTGCTAGCGACGACGAGGGGAACCGCAGAATAACTGTCAGCATCAGTGGGCTACGTTTTAAAGATCAAACATAGAAACCGAAAATATATCTTCAACTTCTACGGTAATACGGTCTTATCCTCACCTAGCATCTTGTATGTTAATACGAACAATGTAAGTAAATTTAATTTCGTCCACACATTATGGAATAAAAATTTCACAAAAAGCAATAATTTCAAGCGGATCAAGAACGCAATACAAAGCCTGAGACCGGTACTATGATTGAATTTACCAAAGTCTCATGAGGAACTAAGCCATGAGTTAATTAGTACCGGGTAAGTATTTATATTTGTAGTGGATAAGACAGGTTTGAATTCGTATGAATGACAAAATTCAGAAACTCTTTAAGTAAAAGCAAAAATAAACACACATCCAGAGTAAAAATAGAAAGGATTCAAATCATCTAGGACAAAATAAGACTTTTTTAATTACTAGAACAAGGTCCATTACGCGGAAGACGCAAGAGACTAATAAGACCGAGTTCTCTAAATTATGGAAGTATGCCAGTATAAGCGTTCTGTATGTACCTAATGCCACTATTCGGGGTTTAGTTAGGAGAACAATTGCTTCACAGAAGACCATGCTAAATACGTCGGAATACAATCGTTAAATACAGCTTTGATAGATGAAAACGTTACCTCGTTGTCGGGGGAAATTTAACAAGAGCGCTGCGGAACACTTTGAGAATACGAGGATCATTAATATTCATTAGAAATTGTTCGCACTAAGAGGCACCCTCCCGATGAGAGCAGAGTGCACCCGCCTCATTTAATGAAAACCGGAGGGCGAGGAGGAAGACACGCATCAAATACAAGAGCATGTTAAGGATCTGGACTTTAAAAGTACATCTAAGATGAGAATAATTAAAATTAAATATGATCCAGCTAAATTACAAATCAGATTTTTCCAAAAAGGTCTCTGGAAAACGAATGCTACTTTGTTGACGAAGTAAAGAAAGAAACGCGAAAAGAAAGAGAGATATATTCGTAAAGCTTTAAAGTATCTTAAGATAAACTGATCCAAAATACTGAAAAATGAGAATGAATAGCAATTAACAAAACTTTGTGATTAAACATATAAATGCGGGATTTATACGTGGAATTACAAAGTTTTGTTTTATTGCTATTCATCAAGCATGAATTTCACCGAGTTACGCCGGAAACCATTAGTTATAGAAAAATTAAAATATGATTAATAAAAATAATTACATTCAATTATTTCAGCCAATTGTTTACCCGTGATACCCTTGGCCTTTTCTACACAATTAGGTTTCAGATACGCTATAAGTTGAAGAAATATCATCCACTACCGGATTCAATCCCGGGCTCCCCCGGCAAGAGGGCAGTACTCTCACCACTACAGGAACCTCTGATCGGTTAAGCAAGAAATACAGGGAGGGGGGGGGGAGAAGGGCAATGAGACGGGGGAGGATGAAGGGGAAACCGTATTCACCAGACGTGGGGTCGCAAAGCTCTCATAGCGGTATCCAGACTTGACCCTGGCCTTCCGAGGGGTGGGGGGGAGGGAGGGGGAGGGTGGGATCGAGCTCATACTGCACGGAGGCCAGAACAAGAGAGCACCACTCCTGCGCGCAAGTGCATGAAGGGAACTGGAGTCACGGCCAAGTGGGTTGCCGGGCTTCCGACCGGTACGTTTGGCACGGCCCGTATCCAATTGTTGGACCGACATATTTGGATCCATGAGACGAGCACTGCGGATCATAGGGTTGCATTAGAAATGCTCCAAGCTTAGCATACGCATGGTATTTGAGAAAAGATGAAGGATGCGCATTGTTGGCCTTGGATAGGTGGGTTACGAGGAGAAGAAAAAACTAAGCAAGAGGAGGGAAGGGTGAACGTAGTAATATTGAATATGACCAGAGAGCTGAAAAGTAGAGAGAAAAAAGGTGCATCTAGGAGGGAGATTAGAGGGAATAGGAGAGGATGGGAAATGGTATTATCTGGGGCAAAAACAGAATATGCGGAGGAATAATAAAGAAGTGATGAGTGAAAAAAAAGTAAATTAACGTGCAAAACGAAACGGAAAGGCAACGCCAAAACGGTGATTCAGGCAGGAAACGTCTGAATAGGCAGAATATCGATAATTACGATCTTTAAGTGGATAGTTGACACTCTAAGTCCAAATACGAATCTACTTATCACGAGGTAGGATTCACATTAAATCATCTCCAGTGACACCGAATGATGATTGGTGACCATACTGAATTAGAAACTTTAGAAATACATGATGAATCGGACAAGGATGAGATCTATTTCAAAGTTAATTGCAGTGGGCTAAAATATTGTGCGATACCAGACTGAAGTTGAAATGGGGCTTCTGTGTGTCACTGGCAACAGCCAATTCCTTCACAGCCATGTGAAGTGAACGCCCATACGAATTGCATCACCATTTGGCGACGAACGCGACTCCATTGTTTTTTTCCAAACTCAGCTAATGGTTCAGCGCGAGAGCATGCCAGAACATGGCCGTTTGTGGTCGCGGCGTCAATTCGGGGTGACCCTCGCACAAAAACTAGCAATTGGAACTCGGACAAAAAACACTGCCATTTGCGCATTTCCTCACGGGTGGATCTTGACGGATAGACGCATGCCGACGTCGACGACACACTAGAAGAAATCAAAATTAATTTTTTCCCTGTGAAAACATACAGAGCGTAAAAAAAGGTGGATATTTTTCATCGTGAGCTCACGCCAAAACCATTCCTCTCGTGAAAATTAGAGACACTTCAGTTACCCGAGCATTCCGGGGCCAGTCTGTTTGCTATAGCATTTTGCGTTTCAAAACACAAAACGGCCCAAATAAACGTCTTAAAGACGAATGATAATGGATTTACATATATAACGATTTTTCACCATCCAAAACATTCATTATCCAAATGTGTTACTCTATAGTTAGAAGATAATTTAGCGCCGATACATGGCAAACCATTCATAACGCCCGAAAAAATGAATTTGAATAACTGGTGGTCATGAATCACTGTGTTAGAACGCATCCTACGAAGAGAGTGAACAAAATATCGAATTCACAGCAGAACCTCGTGCGATTACATCAGCGGCATGAAGTTTCAAAGCTTCAAAATGAAGAAAAAGGTCCACAATCGTAAAAATTGAGATCACCGCATGAATTGAAGCAAAAAATGGAAATTCGAATGTTTCGCCAAAATACGTAATATGGCGTCGGTTTCCATTATCTTTCGCGCCCTTACGAAAGATTCTTGAGCGACGATGAACAAAAGAGAGGATTTTACAGGGAAGATTTGATATGCAAGAGACTTCCTGACCTTGAGACACTGAAAGTAAAGCTTTGTAAGGGACAAAGCTGGTCCACAGAATGTAATCCAATTGCGACGGATAGAGAGCACTCACGCTGGAAAGATCGCGTAAACAAGTTCCATTCAATCCACTTACAAGGGACAAGGCTGAAAGAAATCAGTGACGGAAGACCCTGCGCCGATTAACCGACACGCGGAGCTGGTGCTCATCCCTTCTTGGCGTGCAAACTTGAACTGAAAGGTGGAAAGCAGAGTGCGAACACACTCTGTAACCATGAAAGCTTCCACGCTGAAGCGAAGCAAGGTCGGATGAAAACGATACCTCCCTGTGAGGGTAGGAAAGATTACTTAAAAAGCAGACCAGTATTTTAATGAAATTCACATTTTTAATAAGAAAATCGAATAAGGACACTACCTTTAAGAGTCGTTCGGTGCAGTTACTATGCGTCAACTTCCTGTGTTCTAGCGAATATATATGCACAAAAACTTTTCAATATCATTTTGAAAGTTCAAAGAATAACAATGATGGTGGCGTGGAAAACAACGTACCAGAATTAACGAAATAGTATTTAAGGATAGGGCTCATTGTTGTTAGATAAAACAATGGTAAACAATCATTTCCCTAAATAAGATTTACGAAAGAAGCTGGATAAGAATACCAAAAGAGACGAAAACAATAGTGGACATTAAATAAATATACTAAGGGCAACTAAAAACTGTAACAGAAGGAAGAATATGACAGTATGAAAAATAAAGGAAAAAATGAACGCAACAAATAGATGCATAAATCATTTCGATTTAAATAAGAGAGAACTTTGCGACATATTAATTTAGAACTTAAAATGGCTCCTCTCAGTACAAACGTGAGTAATATTTTCAGGCAACATCCGAAACCTAAAATCGATAAGGTGGAAGGACTTGAGGATTTAAAACTGAAATTCAACATCCCAAGCTGATGAATGGTTTAATTTGAGAGCCTAGTTATCTTTGGCGTGTTATGGAAAATGGAGGTCATTACGATTACATTTGGCAGTCCATATTTATAAAAGCAGGTTTTCAAGTAACACGTGTAATCTAATACTAGTGTTGCACAAACAAGGCAAATCCTGTACTTCACGATTTAGAATGCTAAAATGTATTAAAAAATGAGAAAATGTAATATTAAGAGCTATTTACACTTTCACGAAAAAGAAAGAGATGTCTACATACATTTTCTTAATTCGCTGAATAGTAGTATAAATATCATAGGGGAAATAAAAAGCAAATTAAAGAAAATCAACGAACAGATAATAGATCCAACAGTACAAACTATCAATAATTCTACTTTCAAAAATACCTAAGATTCCCCGTCATCGTGAGGCATATTAAGTTTATACGGAAGCAAACATATTTTTCAGCGTAAAAAACACGAACAAAAAAATTCGCCAAGTGCATGCGCATGTCTGAATAATAGCATATCATCTTCTGTTGGAGATCTCGCGTTTGGGCCTCGAAGGAAAGGTATTCCCACCATGGGAAACCCTATCAAGCGATACGAACGATTTTCCATTTCTATAAATATCCGAAGCACGGTAATTGATCCGAGACCTAAAGCGAACGGGAGAATTCGCTCTCTCTCCCTCCCGCTAATTACTTCCGCTTCACATGGATTCAGCTGCTCGAGAAAACGATACGCGTCGAATGGAACGTGAATACCAAACAAAGACTCGATGAACAGAATAATAAGCCAAGTAATTCATAGACCGCAATTCAGTTCACAAGTTTGCGAGACACATCCCATTTTCTCGAGATGAAGGGTAAATGAACTTTTCTTGCTACGTCTAACGTAAAAATAGTTCTTTGTTGTTCCATCATTAGTTCCATGACGGACGCAGCAATGCGACGGCATACAAAAAGACATAACAAACATTCTTTGCAAGAAAAGCGCTAAGATTCCACAGTTGGATGTTACCTACTTTAGCGATTATTAGCGATTCACTTAAGTGCACCCTATTTAAATAGGGTGCACTTAGGTGAACATTAGTCACGAACTAACGGGAAGTTAAGCTCTACAGCGAATGGGTACATTATTACACTTTTTACGCTAGTAAGATTATATTTCTCAGGAGTACTCCTATCCTTTGAATTTATTCTTTACAGTATACTATTCTTGAGACCAAAAGATTTCCTACCTCTCTTCGCACCATCAAACTACTACATACTACCTTTCTTGTGCAGTCCCTCCCTCCTTACCCAGGATTCTACATTCAATAACGGCGTCAGGGATGATGGTCGAGAGTATTCTACGGGTTTCCACATGGTAAGAAATACTTGGCGAATTCACCTCACTGAAGATTTACTCAGTCCACATGTTTGGCTGTTGTATATCATCTTCAATAATAGATACCTCATTTCGCCAACAGTCTTCCTTTTCCCCCCACCAACACTTCTTAACTCGTCCTCCTTCCCGACCACCAGACTTTTTCCTTTCTCCTCCACATCCACAACTTTAAAATATCCTATTCATCACCTTCCGCTCCTATTAGAGTCCATTTCTAGAATCCAAACACCACGATCCACTTCCCTACCTTTTGTCAATATCCATGCTCAGGGGGTTATGGGTTCGAGTCCTGGCTAAGATTTTTTCTCTGTAAAAATTCTGCTATCCCTGTTTATTGTTCCCATCAAAATATCTCTTTCATTAATAAATACCTTAGTCAAAGGCACCTTTTTCCCAATGTCATTATTACTGAAACTTCTGGTCAAGGCTGGCAATAACGAAACGGTTAATTCCATTGGCCTTCTACAGTAACGTTCAGGTTCATTTTCCGACGAGAATCCCAATATTTATTGCATATTTATTACTTTAATAAAAATTCTTATACAACTGTATCTTAGTTTCTCCTACTTTATCGTCTTTCTTGAAAGTTCTGCCCTCATCCGCAAGCTCTCTACCACCTAGTAATTTCAATTTCTTCCAGTCTCTTTACACCAGTTATTCCTCCAACCGTCTACAAAGGCAGTTCTAAAAATGCTTCAAAAACGCTCACTTTACATAAATAGCAAGTTCCCAATAACACAACACTACGATCCGAATCCTTACCGATCCTATTGTAACGATATGACTAGGAGTCACCATCAGCTGAACCTTCCTTCATTCATCGCCACGTTTTCTTCAGAGGGCGATTAAACGAAATCACGTGCTTTTCAGATAAAATCAATAGAATAGAGTAAGTCACACACGGGTGCATCACGCATGCACAGGGAGTCACGTGAATATGGAGCACCTAGCAGCGTGCTTTCGGAGACGCGCTTTATTAATAGCGCTCCACAGGTGTCTTACGGCGGCACCATAATTCCTAAAAGCTGCTCATGCGACCGTTAACTCCCTGCCGGCTCCGGAGGGCGCAGATGCCATCATCAGCGAGAACAAAAGAGTCTCAGACTCCAAGCGGCTGCCCCGGAGTCTACCTACATATAACCTTGAAATTCACCATCTATGAATAGATCTACACCAAACAAGCTTCTCCTATCATACTAAAAGGGTACTCACGGCTATATTCACGTAGATATCACTTATGTACAGAAGGAACAAAAGAGGACCTATGACAATACACTGTAGCACACCCGACGTGACTTCAATTGCCGTAGAGGTAACGCTGTCCAAAAAAAACACTTTGCATGCCATCAAGCAGAAATTCTCCATCCCATTTTATAATATTATTGCCTAATCCATAAGATAGAATTTTACAAGTAACTTGCCAGAGGACAACTTGTGAAAAGCTTCCTTAAAATCGAGAAATACAGTATTTTCTGGAATATCATTTTCGCCAAAACCTTAAATATCGTGAGATGAAGGTGCAAGTTGACTTTCACAATATCTACTCTTCCGGAAGCAATGCTGAACATTGGTCAATGAATCCTGGCTATCGAGGTGTCACATATCTGAAAATTTGCATAGTAATGAAGTGATGACTAGTTAGAAAGGCATTTCTCTACATCTATTTACGTGCGTTTCTGTAGTATGCATGGTTTAGTAATGCTAAAACATGCTTCATGCACTACTTCCATTAAGGTAAACTAAAGATTCAATCAGAGTATCCATACGATTAAAATCAATTAACACCAGTTTCTACTACTTGGGAGAGTATCATCACTTTTTTGAGATGATTTTCGCGGTCGTCTACGCGGAATATATCTCCGATTAAATGACACTCATGAGAATCCAATTCTACCACCGCCAATTCTGAATCGATACAATGAAGCATCATACGCGTTCAAAATTGAATTGGAAAATATAATCGCTAAAGCAGGAAACGCAAAATTTATTAATATCATCATCATTAGTCATCAATCCTAATATTGGTTTGACGCAGCTGTCCACTGAGTTATTCAATCGGCTAATCTCTTCATATTTACGTATTTCTTCCACATCCTTCATCACTTGTTCCATATATCTCACTCTCTCACACTTACTCACTGTATTCTTCTTATAGTTTTCAGCAGGCTTCTCTTTTCTCCCGCTCTTCTTAAGACTTCTTCGTTTGTCACTCGGTCGATACATATTATCTTCATCATTCTTCTGTAGCACCACATTTCTAATGCTTCCACCCTTTTCTTCTCCGCTGCTGTCATCGTCCATACCTCATTGCCGTAAAGAAACATACTCCAGATGTACGTCCTGATGAATTGTTTCCTTACTTCTACACTTGTATTATTATACTTGCGTTTATTATTTGGCCTCCGAAGGTTTCGACGAAAAATGTACGTCATTTTCAAGAGGCCTAGTTCAAGATTTGTGCTAGTCTTAAGTTTTCCCACGGCCGGGCACGGCCGAGGATAACATTTCTTCCTGATTTTAAGTTTGCCTGTAAGTCTCATAAATTTACGATTCCGTTTTATTGGTCGGGAAGAAGCTCGAATCATCAATTAAGAAAAGGACAATGCGGGAAATTGAGGGAAACACCAGGAAATTGCAATTTATTGAGCCGAAAGCCAGGCTTTTCTAGTAAAAAAATATCAGATTAGTTAAGAGAGTATTCATTAGTTTCTGAGATGCAATGCATTGGCAAATATTCACACCCATTGTAATCGCAATCTAGGACGGGAACAGATGGGAGATGAAAAAAATAATTGGAAACTAGGAATTTCATGACGATGATTAATCATAAACGGACATCACAGCAATTACATCGAGTCTCTTAGAGGAAGTGAAGCATTTGGCTAAAAAAAGAAGCAGAAAAGATGAGGCGACGAGTCGTGAGACCGCATCGAAGTCTCGCCGTGAATCACCGCAACAGAACGTCCGTCCGCAAGACGCCACAAATCAGACGGACTCCATCGGACGAAGGAAAAGGTTTTCAGCATACCAGGAAATGTGATGGGTCGTTAAGCGCGCGGCTCTCGTTACCCGTAATGACTGCAGGGATTTATTTATCGCGGACTATTCTCGGACGACAGAGAAATGAAAATGCTATTATATCTTCCCGCGGACATATTAGGAAAACGCCTCACGACAGGCTATGAAGATGTCGGAGAACTTGAAGAAATACTTTACCATTTACAACCCAGCGAAACGGTTAACTTACTTTTCCTTCACATCTACTTCTACGTAATACCCTGCGAGCCACCACGAGGGTGTGTGGCAGGGGTAGAAGATCACCATACGTGCACTACTGACATGCGACTAAGGGCTACAATAAAACTACTACACGGAAACAAGTTAGATACAAGAGTCATGCGCGACTAGATGGTTAGTATCTACATAGTGGTGAAGTTATTACTTGTTATATTTTCACTAAATATATTTATCCGGGATTACTAGTTAAAAACATTTTCACTAAATATATTTATCTGTAATTCCCTAGGATGCATATATTAGTAATGCATATTTAAACATGCTTAATGCACTACAGCCTACTCCAACAATTTTTACCTACGTATCCATCTGCTCAGTTGCCTATTGTGTTCTCTTATGGTACGTGGGAAAGATGACAATTTAAAGCTATAGGTACGACATCTCTCTCTCTTCTTTGAGGCAAGTAAGACAAGAACGAGGGCAATAAGAGGAAATATGATAATTAGTATCTGTCCAAAGATCGAAGAAATCTTGTAATTGCCAAAGACCGAAACGCTAGACGAAGTTGTTCGAAAACCAGTATGCATATCATTTCATTTTCCAAACTTATCGCACTACAATTTCCCCTAAAGCCATATAAAACATTAATAATTTCTTTTTCAGTGGTAACTAAACGTTCTTTATTGTTTACCGGCTTTGAGTATTTCCTTATAAAATAGTCCACCATTGACTTTCGCGGCGCTCGATTTAATTTTATAAGGATTGAAATGTAAATATAGTTCCTCACGGGATGTTAAATGAGATAATACAAATTACAGAAATGCATGGATTTTAGATTAGGCATCCCTGCTTACTCATAAAGAAATCGCGGAAGGCCTTACTTGAAAAACAAATTGATACATATATCTTGATACGTAAACGATAACAGACATGCATGATTAATTACTAATTTATGAAAACTTCTGAGTTATACATGCATTAGAAAAATTCCGATTATAAAAGTCACTCCGAAAATGTGATTCTCTCTAAAAGACAGTTGCAGTGGGTATCTAGGCCTATGCAGACTCTGCCACACACCCTCGAGGTGGATCGCTGGGTAGCCAGAATATGCGAATAGAAAGATGCAATACTTCGGTCAGGTAACCGAGATATTGCGGATTCAAATGGTACCACTCGTCTTTACTTTAAACCTTAGTTCAACTGTGCTACAGAGCCTCCAGAAGTAGAAATCAAACCACTCCTACTATACTTTGACAGGTTTTTCGGTGACAGAGCTTGTAAGTAACGATTAGATATTTCTCAAACAGAGATGGATTACCATTTAAAAACCGATTACTTTGTTTCACTCATGGCATACTTAATACACTAAAGAGACCTTAGTTTCTTTTGTCAAATGAGGCTACGCGAAACCACGACGTCAAGCGGAACGACGGATTGCGAATCACCAATTTACGTGCACGATCTCCGCATAGTTCAAAAATATGCTTAATACAATTTTCATAGGTATTCTCCGATAGCTTATCTCCATATGAGCAGTTTTATTTCATTGTAAATGCATCGATGAAAGATGCTACTTCAAAAAATTGAAATAAATACAATCGTAACATTCCAATTCATATTATTTTTGTATTAAATTAAACGTTATGATATTTGATACAAAACAACGTATTGATGATAAGACGTTACAATAATTGGAATAGTATCGAGTGTTTAATAGAAGAAACGAGGATCGGAATTCCTATCATAATGCTGGTTAACACTTAGGCTAAACCTTTTCAGTATACAAGTCGATTTGTTTACAAATGCTTTTAGATATATACTACTATACTTTTTTTTTAGTAGGTAGCCCTGCGTATTATACTAGCTTTGATCTGATAAACAAGATTAGAGAAATAGATTACCATACCCGTCCATTTAAAATGTCATTTTTTCGTGTACCATAACAGAACAAAATAGACAGCATAGCAAAGGGGAGGGTGGGTGACAATTGTTGGAGTAGCCTGTAGTGTATGAAGCATGCTATAACATGACTACATGCTACGGAAACATGTATAAATACATTTAGAGAAAATCTTTCAAACTAGTAATCTCTAAATCTATTCATGCTATGGAAATATGGATAAATATATTTAGTGAAAATCTAACAAGTAATAACTTCATTACTATGTGGATACTAACCATCAAGTCGCGCATGACTGTTATACCTAACACGTTTTCATGAAGTAGCTTTCTTAGATCTTAGTTAGGTATATGTAAGTTGTGCATGTTTGGTGATCTTCACCCCCTGCCACACACCCCCGGTGGCTCGCAGGGCATTACGTAAATGTAGATGTCGATTATAGAGAAAATTCAACATGTCGATACTTTGAAAGTAGGTAAATATCGTGATGACGGAGAATCGGATCACTAGTTTTATATTTTGAATGTCAGTGAAAGAACGAAAAGCGATGCGAGGGACAGCTGAGACCTCCAGTACCTAGGTTTTAACTGTGTGTAATCAGGTATGATGGTGATACGATTCCCTGAGGTTATACGTTGATGACACGTTTTAGCATCAAAACCTAGGCAGTACATATTAAATATTTTGTGAGGAAAACAATTTATCTTCTGTTTCAAAATGAATAACAGTTTCCACAATCCTACGCCACAATTCTACGTCCACTTTATACAGCGTGAACGATGGATTGGTTTCTGGGCAGGACTCCCTCCTGAAACAGTCTTCAGGTGAGAATAGATTAACGAACATCGATGCTTTCCCGGTTTAAACAGTATTACGGGGAAAATTTTAATCCCTTGGACAGCGGAATAGGAGAATAGTCCTTTTCACTCATAAGTGATAAAAAGCTTACCAACTGACAACAATATTTTGGGTCAATATGGGCATACACAGGAAAAATGATTTTCAAATAAGTTATTTTAGATAATTTGGAACGTAGGTTTTCGCAGCGGAATCCATCGTCGTCAGAGGTTTTCGGGTGCAGCTGCGTGTAACGCGTTGTCGGCGAGCGAGCTTTCGCGGCCATTGCAGGACGCATCATCAGGCAAATGATCATTTGCCTGATATTTATTAGTATATAAAGTTATTTTAGATGCTTCAATATTTAACTTAAGATTCCCATGCATACTAAACAGCCCTGTAAATTGGTGAAATCTGTGTCTGGTTCTACCAAAGAGAAATTCCTAATGACACAAACATACCCATACAATTTCAAGTATCAAGAGCAGTATATTGGATGCTTCTAATAGAGTGATTTTGAATGCTTCAACACTTAACTAACGACGTGCGTACATACTAAACAACTCAGTAAATTGGTGAAATCTGTGTCTTGTTCTCCCAAGCAGAGAATACTAATGACATGAACATACGCACACGCGTTTCAAGGATCAAGGGCAGTATGGCAGAATGCGTAGTATAGCTAAACTGCACAACAACTGATTGGTAGCATACGGCACGAATAGAGCTCAAGGCAAACTACTTCAGCTTCCCGCAAAATTGGAGTTCATGCGAAGGAATTGGTTCAAGGGCAAATTAGATGCATTCATTTTTACCGGTCGGTATATTTGGCGTGAATTGATGACTAACAAGGTCCCGAGTCACGAAGCGCTTAATACGCGAAGAACGATGAGCCAGAAACTAGTCTCCGCTTCTCGCTCAAGTGCTTGATTCGACTTACATGCCCTTTCCCAATCAGGAGAAGCTAGCAGGCAGAAGAGACACCAGATAATGTAATCAATAAATATCACGGACTTGAGTATCATGTCGTGAGATGAGGACATAATGACTATCAATACAATTTCTATTACATACAAATGAGCTAATGACAGGCTTCTTAAGACCCGTAAAAACTCTAAATCGCCTTTAACATGGACTTCAGACGGGAATGGTTGCGTAATTTGTTCTTCGGGGAAGACGGGTTTACGAAAATTTTGAGGTGCAGCTCAGAAGAGGAAGGACACAGTGAAAGAGCTTGTTTCTTGCGTAACCGTGGAAATGGTTCACCGCAATCAAAAAGAAAACTGTATTTTTCCACGTAGAATATTATAATTATTACTGCTAGGCTTCGACGAGAAAACGTGATCATCAATCGACATACAGTTCATGACGTCCTATCGTCGAAACAAAAAAAATTAGGCAGCATATTAAATATTCTGCGTGGAAAAAGTTTGTTCTATTCCATTATGAAATACAGTAAAGAAGTAGATAGGTAGACGAACGAGCGACATTTTAGGCTTGGTGGGGAGAAAAAAATAAATGCGGATAATTCCTAAGAGTTTGTGGAGCGAAAGAAGTCGAGCGATGAAATAAGTATGTGCTGCGAAAATCAGCAGTTGGAACACACGCACTCGAGTAATTGAATGCCCATTACGATAAAATTAAGGCCGAGACTTATAACTCGATACTAAGTGAGGCGAGAAAGAAAAATACTGGTCACACGTTAACGATCCTCCTAAGGAATCTCACAGATGTACTTCGCACGGAAATTAGTCAGAGGGTCGTAAACCCTTGTGTTCCACACACACAAAGATCGCACAGGAGACAGAGGGACTGCCGAGGTATGCGGCTCCTCCTTTGGCACACGAGCCGAAGCACTGCGCTCGACGAAGCGTTGGAACCAAGGCTTGACCCAGGGGAGGAAGTCGCCACGAAGGTCAAAAAAGCGAGGCACCCGAAATCCCGTCTCTCCCCCCCTCACTCCATCCCTTCGACCCCCACCTTCCACGCTATGGCTGCGTCCTCTCATCCCCTCCGCCCCCCGGGAGGCGGGTTGCGACCTTACGTTAGATAGGGGGATGTGGTCACAGACGGGCATCTCTCCCTCTGAACCCCTCGGTGATATCCTGCATGACCATGCAAATGACGCGAAATTGATAAAAGAGACGAGCCGAGTTCGTTGCCGGCGTGTCACCGAAAAAAAAAATTAAAATGCTAATGTCCCAACCCGCGCCGAAAACTCAGCCTCCTCCGTTCCATTCCGAATTCAATACATGGGAGAGAGTTTCAAGTGGAGGAAGGGTGGCTTCGGTTGTGAACCCTATGGGATCCAACACTATAAGTCAACATGAACAAATAGGCGACAGTGATTTCACGAACGGGAGATTGGGACTCTTTTGGTGGAGGCATTGGAGTGGGAGGGCATCGCAGTCTGGAGTTGTGCATACAGCCCTAAATTAGGATAAAAAGCACGACAGGAGACGTTTGATGAATGATAATTAAGAAACGTACATGCAAAACAGCCGGAGCAGAGATGAGCACAAACTAGGAACTCCCCAAAACGAGGGAGACAAGCTGAAAAAACACCAGAAA
This sequence comes from Platycnemis pennipes, assembly GCA_933228895.1. Classification (NCBI taxonomy): domain Eukaryota; kingdom Metazoa; phylum Arthropoda; class Insecta; order Odonata; family Platycnemididae; genus Platycnemis; species Platycnemis pennipes. Next base: position 115,170,847 of record OW121854.1, on the reverse strand, counting down.
GCGATATAGAAACCTAATAGGACATTTAAGTCTATCATTTACATCGCGAATGCTAATAATGGCCAGGCTCAATACCAATGAGAGTGGGGAAAGTTCTGAAGTGAGAAATTTGGCAATATTGTGGAAAAATGACCATTATTGAGGCACATTTATAGAGAACTTGTTATTAGTATGCAATACTCTGATGGCTGTATTAGGTCAGACGGTTACGATAGAGCCATAATAGTTGGAACACCTTAGTTTTTACTTGAATCACTTATGTTAGATTTTGATGGAGTAACTAAACTCTCATTGGATAATTCAAGGTTTGCAAACTAGCCGCGAATACCCGCTTTTTTCCATCTATTGTCTCATCCAATCCATCTATTGTCTCATTTGACAACATCAAACGGTTACGATTTGTATCTCTTTTGCGCGGCACACATCTTTGTTCCAATTGAACGGTCCGCTGTCCTCTAGCCTCCTTACTCATCCATCATCCTTTCTTTCACAAAGGTTAATCGACGTATAAATTGGGGTATGGTATAAGTTATTAGTTGCAACGAAGTCTCCACTTCCCCTCCCCCTCTCCTTCCCTCCGACAAGTATGACTCCACCTCTCAAGAAACTACCTTATTTCTTACCCTTCGGTTCCAAGCTTTTCCTTGGCCTTTTTCCATTAGCCAACAGTACTTTCACCATCCTTATCCAAAAACATATGCATCTCAAACAACTTAAATCTAATCCCTTCCTTCAGAGGTTCGAAGTGAAGACCCGCCAGTCATAAATAAATGCAAGCAGATGATGTTTTTTTCCATGCCATTAAATATGAAAACATTACATTTTCTACACTACACCCGTCTTAATTAAGGCACGCATCACAATTCGGCAACGAAGGGAAGGTAAACTGGCCATAAAATTCAAACGCATGTAGCACGAATCAGTTCTATGCCCTATTCCTAAGTGATTTGATTAAGTAGTTGAGTGATTTCAAAGACATAGGAATGTTGAAGCTCCACAACACAATTCGAGCTTAATGCAGTATTCTGATCAAAAGTATTACAGGCTTCGAGAACCGGACAACATGGATAATAAAATCCATTTATAGGTTATATGTAATTACATTCCGCGACCCTATGCCATATACAACACCTGATACACCACTTCAATCCGGAATAAAAACTATGTATAAATTCCAATTAAAAACGCTTAACTCCGTGACTTCGACAAGGACATGAGTCACGAGTTTAAAAATAAACCATTATTTACACCCGATAGTTATGGAAACCAGACCGCGAGCATGGCGATACCTCTCTTTTCAAAGAGTGCGTGGAGCATGAATGGGCGGAAATGATTTCCCAGAGACAACCATTCAGTCCACAGAATTCAGGGAATAAATGAGTAGCACCTGAGTTCGGGAAATAAACGGAAGCGAAGACCACAATGCTGCCAAGGTCACATTCGCACGGCACACGAATCAGACTCGAGTTTCTCAACAACGATGTCGAGGAGGGAAAAAAATACTGAGTTCGGCTCTCAGAGCTGCGAAATAACCTAGTAGCATGACATACCCCAAAAGAACAATGTATGCGGTAACGAGGATTTGTTTAAGAAACTGAATAAAGGAAATAGCATCTAAGAATGAATGAATGTATCACTTTACATCGAAAAGAGAATTAGTTGTGTACATAATTAGATTTTAAGGTTGTGTACATATTAGATTAGACGGGTCATATCGCGCCGTCTAACGTACATACATTAACACGAATCTCCATACCTACACAAAATCGACAGGCATGCTCGAGACGGGATTCAAATGTGCGACCCTTGGGATGTCCGGCCAGCCTGTTACCAACCTGGCTACCCCGTTCGGGTACTACGTGATAATTACACATAATTCAAAAAACGAACCATGGCAAAAGTACATTTAACACTTGGTTAAATCTCCAACCCCTTCTTCAACGCTCCTTCAAAAAACTCACAATTTGTTTAGATTTAAGTACCTAATAGAAATATGACGATTAATTACAACGAGAAATGAATAAGCAAGGGCCTAAAACTTAATATATCGATTTCACATTCCAATCAAGGGTCAACAATGAATATACCAACATGCTCAAATTTCCCCTGGATCCTATCGGGAAGAACCTTATGACATTGCGAGGAGATTTTTCCAAGTACTCCAATCACAAGTCCCTCGAAATTTTAATATAATTAACGGATATTATTGATAATTTTTTATGCATGATATGTAATGCATGTTTGGTGTGGGTTGACCCCCTACCACACACCTTTATGGTGGCTTGCAGGGTTTTATGTAGATGCAGATGAAGGGAGACGTGGGGAGCTTAATATATAGGTCATAATCAATGTCAGGAGTTCAAGGCTCTTTAAACATTAACATTATCATGTGCAAATACATGAATTAACCTAACAGCCCCATGACCTTCTCGTCAGATGAGTTTGGCGCCATATGAAAGTGAAACTATGCTTTGCATCAAATTGTAATCGTTGTGCAACGAGACAGTAACTACAGAGAATTAGACGGTAGACACGCAGAAGTTAAAGTCAAATTCTCCAAGTGAAATCATATCAACGTGTGAATAAACCAGAACTCGAGACAGAAGTCGAGAACCAGCGCACTGTATTCATTTACAAGTGAAAAGCGACGAACGCAAACCTTGTTTCCACTTCGATGCAACACGGTCATCAATAATGCACCATTGTACCATCTCTCACACGACAAACAATTCCAACTTCACCTCGCCCAATCAGAACAAAGAGAATAGAGAGGGATGGAGCAATGGATGTAAATCACATTCCAAGACACGGATGCAATTCAGATTCCATAGTAGCGATCAAAGGTCAATAATAATTACGAACTGAAAAAAATGGATAGCAATGAGTAAATGAAGGTGCGAAGAATCGCATAACGATTAGGGGACAAATGAAGGACGAACCAATCAAAATCGAACCATTGCTAGTGCAATTCTCATTATGTGAAAATGACCTGTGAATTGGGGACGGCTATTGCATCTGCTGCACTGGGGCGAAGAGCGGGCGGAAAATCAAGATAACTGAACGCAAGCTCCATTAGCGGCTAGGAAGCGACGGGGAGGTCATCAGCAAGGACATCGATCACCATTATCAACCGTCACAAACGAATATTCCGCACCGCGAAGTGGCTCATTTATGAAATTGAATTCCAGGGATTGATCGAGGAAAAAAATGAATCTCATCTCCTGACATATCTAACGAAATTTGCAACATAAACTCATTAGCGAGGGCAAAAACAAATCACGCATACGTCCCGATGCAGAAAAACTCGATCATTCCGAGCGGAAAGTAGCTGATGACGTTCACGCAATGATGAGGACCTTATTCGACCGGAGGGCACAGTTGAAAAAGATTATCCTAGCAAATGATTCGGAAGAAAAAATAATTTCCTGCGAGGAAGTAATAAATTTAACTACAATCACACACCAAAGTCAACATCACTAGCAAAGCATCCACCACGGAAGTGGCCAAGCAAGAGGTCTTACATTAACCTCATTTACGACAAAAAATTTTAAGTAAATTTGAAGCTGATGGGCTTACAGATGACGTTATAACTACATTACGAACGGCAGCGAGGTACGCTAGATTTGATGAAAAAAAGACGATTAAAGGGATGGACTATGGAATCGATACATATTTTTAAAATTCCTTTCTCAAGCGTTCCAAAAGACAACATATTAGGCAAGGGATAGATAGGTGAAATAGTGTTAAGGTAGTCTGTAGCGCATGAAGCATGTTTTAAGATAACTAACTCATGCAGGCTAGGGATATATAATTTAAATTATTATACATAATTGTCCGATTAATCCATAATAACTTAATTAATACATGCATGTATAGATACTAACCATTCACTGGCACGTGACTCGTGAATGCACATCTAAAATGTTTCCATAAAAAAGTTGAATTAGCCTTAGTTACAAGAATTATCCTTTTAAAGAAAAGCGAACAGGAAAGCAACTAAGGCGTCACAAAAACTTCAGTACAATTAGATAAGGTCTACATCTACATCTAAATAGTACCCTGCAAATTGCGTCGAGGATGTGTGACTGGGGAAAGGATCACGAAGGATAAGAATTTAACTGGTACCAACATTCTCGCATTTGAAACATGTTTCTTTTAAATTTTAAACTTCAAGTACCAGGATCCATTTTTCATGTTCGCTGAAATGAAACATCTGCCTCAGTAACCCTACGAATCATCAAAATCTCTAACTATCACGAATTCCGAATGAAAAATGTTAACTTAGCATACTAAAATGCGAATTAATTTCTTGGATTTCATTAAAACTTAATCAATTTCCTTTTATCTAAAAATGATTTCAATCAAAGGTTTAAATATTTGAAGGTTCAAAAATTCCATTTTTAGGAAAGGCAAAGAAATGTAAATGTGAGAAACAATACAATCTAAAGATATTGGGAAGGGGAGAGTAAATCTAAATTTGCAGGCCATACGTTGGTTCCTTTGGCATCAAGCCTTGGCGTCTATTTACTTTAAAGCTTAATCCTAAATGGAATTTTTTAATGTACATAAGTAAGTACACCCAAGGTACCGTCATATTAAATCTCTAAAGATCTAAGAATCGAAGATCAATGCGAACAAAAGGCAAAAACAAGAAGTTTGGACACAGAAAATGTTAGGCCTTCAACATTAATTTTAACCATTTATGTCACCTGATCCGTACTGATGAAATAAAATAGTTGTAATCCTTCCCATCCAAACTTTCTTTAAAAAACAGAAACAAATAAAGACAGCATTTTGGTGACGCGTAATGCGTGGATACCTTCAGCTTTTCCTCATAACGGAGCTAGATGGCAAACTTCATTCATTACACTCGCTGATGAAGCTGGCTACATGGCTGAAGATTACAGTTCATCCTTTAATGGCTTGAATTTTTTGCAGGGCTTTTTGAAAAATACAAGGAGCATTAGAGTAATACAATTTAAGATTTTATGCAAGTGATATTTGAGGGATAATTTCCCCCAGATAACGTCTATTAGCATATCCTTTTTCATCCTTGACGTCTATTTACCACGTCTAACTTATTTCTAGTTGAGTGCATTTGATTTCTAACCTCTTCCACATGTTCCTAAATTTTGTACTCCATGATTTACGGCAGGAAAAACACCACGGACTCTTTATTTACTGCAACCGTATCGCTTCCTTGTTTTTTCCACCACCAACTTCATTAGGAAAAAACGGTGCGATATAAGGCTCAGCGTATCTCATGACGCCAAATTAGGAGTAACATTCACGAATTCTTAAGCGAAAGAACTCTACAGTTATCGCGTTGCGAAACGCTTCGCTATCGCTATCACCACGTACTCCTGCCAGTCACCCGGGGCGACATCCGCTCCCAGAGACCCCCAACAAAGGGGCCTGTCTCACGGGAAAGGAAGATGGTGCATTTGCGGTTACCTCCTTGATCTTATCCCTCTTCTCGGGGTCCGCCAGTCCCGGGAGCAGGGTGGGCACGAATCCCTCGCCGGGCGGAGTGGCTTTGGACGTTTCGCCGGACGGCGAGCCTCCCTCGGACCTCGGGACGCCGGACGCCGGCGCCGAGGTGGCCGCCGGGAAGGGGAAGCTCCTGAACAGCAGAGTGATGCTTAGGGAGACGAGGACGAGAGAGGCGAGGAGAGCGGAGATGGATCGCAGGGCCATGCCGGCGGACGCAGACAGCGGACGCGAAGAGTCGGGAGCAGGAGGAGGAAGCCGGATCGCCTTGCAGCTTCAGCAACTTCCACAGCCACTCGCGGGAGAAGGGGTGCTACTGTCGCGACAGCGGCACTGAATGGGGGCAGTAAACTCAGCTAGGACGACAGCGTAAAAACAGCAATGATGGCCGGCTAGGACAACCAGGTAATGTCTGGAGAGCTGCCTGCTATACGCAGCTGTTTCGAAAGGGTTGAGGCGGGTGGAGATGAAGGGATTTACAAGTGAATACCGAGAAATTACAGTACTCCCAGCACGGCAAACACAGTCAAGATTGCACGGTGATGATTCTGTTCAGCGCCAGCAAGAGAGTCCAAAACATGAAAGGTTTTGAGCAGTTTGAATGTGCAGATGGTGTGAATCGGCAGGAACGACAGAGCGTGAACTTTTCCGGTGCCACACTGCACATTAATAACAAGGCACCTCGGCTGTCACAGCACAGAAAGATAAGTGCCCGTATCACAGAATGGGGTAGAAAATGCTGGCGCTGCGTGGTGGTATGATATTACGGCGACGTCAGGGGTTGCCGGCACCGGCAGGAAGGAGGCTTCTCAGGAGGCGTTGGGAGTGGCCGGTAATGTCGACAACGTTGTGCCCCGACAGAAAAAACACAAGCAGCAACGGATGAAGAAATGTATGGAGTTGAAGGGTCGGCTGATGTCGTTGGTGTGGTTCTTGGGCGATGGAAAACAGCAGCGTCAGAGAAAAGCGGGAGTCAACGGTAGCCGGCCGGTAAACACGTGCCCCGCGCCTGTCACCGCTACGGGGAAATGCGGAGATCTTTTCCGGGACTCTGCACGGGCGAACACGCGAGTAAAAGTGATCCGCCGTGTGGGGGAGAGACAGATATCCAAGGCTTCCAGAGAGAGGGGTAAGGGAGGCGATGGAAAGGAGCGAAACACGGAGGGGAGGGAGAGAAGAAGGTTCTCTCTTTCCTCAGAGAGGAGGAAGGTTTTGCGGGCAAGCGGTCGCGGCAAAGCCTCGCTGCAGACTGGCGGAGGGAAGGAAGGAGTGTCGCCGGCGGAAAGCGTGTGTGCGATCGGTCCCGTGCCAGCGAACGGCTGTGCTCGCCGCTTAGTCGTGGGGCGGCGGTGTTGGTAAAAGTTTTTTCATGCATCACGGAGAGAGGATAAGGAGAGGAGGCGGAGGGTGGGGGGGGGGGGGACTGGACGTGAGGAGCGGGGGGAGTTAAAAGCGGCGGGCAGGAGGGGATTGCGAAGCGGGGGAACAAACAGGAGGGATGGGGGGGCGGGGGAGAGTGGGACGGGGAGGGAGCCGTACGTGGGAGGATGCGAAGTCGGAAAACTTGAGGACAAGTGTTGCCAACCGACCCGAATATCCGCGGTCGGGATTTTTTTATTTAACTATTTTCGGGCACGTACAGAATTCAAGTCGCTATCCGCGAGAATGTAATAAAATATGTAGTTAGCCGGAAACACAGTCCCAGTTGGGAATTATCAAATCGTTTAAATGGAGAGTGGCAGGATAGTAAATAAGACAAGAGAATGGGAATCTTTGATGGATTGAAACTATGTAGCAGTAATGTATATATGAAGACAGTAAAAGTAGGGAACGGAATATTCAATAGAAGGCAGGAAGAAGAAATAATGCAAAGTGGAAGTGTTTAACCATAAATAGGGTGCAATAGCAGGTAGAACACCTTATAATAATATTCCCGAGTTTTTTTCTCTCCCTCGTCAATCCCGCTCCTCCCGTAAATATTATGGAAAACAGAAATTTTCATTATTCTTCTAAGCCAAATAGACTCGATATCTAGTCCAAAAAGGAATTTCACCGCCTCGCTTTATTCCAGGGATTCACTGAGTAATTATTTACCAACTAAATCGGCGATTTGCAAATCTTTAGTTTTATCGGAGTAACTTTGATAGTTCCTAAGTTTTAGTCCCTTATACCCGAGACCATGATTAAAAAGTAGATAAAATACTACTGCATTGATTCAGTCTCAGGTTTCAGGATTCAGGAGGTACAAAAAAACATACTCCCACTCCCATCTAAAAAATCAATTAACAAGCCTTAGCAATTAGCAAGTCCGTGGTTCGATTCCCGGTCCAGGTGAATTTTTTTCGCATGGCAATTAATGTTAGCCTTAGCCAGATGAAAACTGAACAAAAATGGATGAAAACTTTTGTTGGATGAAAACTAATGTTCTGCCACATTGTTATAAATTAGAATTAGAATATCCTCTGAGTAAAACATACTCTTTTACTTGTCTCACTTTCAACACTAGATCTATCCCTTTTTTAATATAAATGTAAGAATTTATATATTACGCGTTGGTATTACTGTATTATTGTATAGATACACGTAAAAAAGGATAAACTGACTATTATTCAGCATGTTTTGACGTCTAGAATATTTGCCGCTCATTCTGCGGACACAGGATTGAATATCAGCTATGGCAAATATCCCTCTAGTTATATCCTGGTCCCTATTCAATTGCAAAAGGAGGTAACTTCAAGTGGAGTACTAAGTAACACCTATAGGACTTTCAACAACAAACACCAGTAAAACTTCATAAGGGTACCCTTTACGCCTGATTTTTCTCCACACTTCCTCTTTTTCGATAAATCCCGTCTTTACAGAAACACCTACCTCTGTCACAAACGACACGCAACAATGATCACTGCACGAACTCAATTGTGTTGCATGGAAAACTCCATTGAAAGAACTTTTGTAAATAGCAAAATAATTAAATTATTAATCGCATTAATGGAATTCAGAGTTGTGTCAAGAGTTAAAACCATTAGCTTGATCGGGAAAGGCTGCAGGCAACACTCATCGAATTATGACCGCATATTAGGAACTACTACTTTGATGGAAGATGACGATTTTTCGTAACGCAAATAAGTAACAGATATGACTATTTCGCTGAATAACACTTATTGGCTATTCCTTGTCAAGCTAACAAAAATCTCAGCGTATGAGATTAGATTTCACGGCAAGATATAACTATTTATTATTATATTATGTTATATACTCTATTATATACTCTATTTTCATGACAATACGCATTATTTACAATATAACACAAATAAAAGTTTTTCACATCTTTTCTATGCAAAAAATAATGACAAAATGTCACATTACATTGACGTGACAAGCATGCGAAGCCATTAGGTATATCGCAAACATACGCACAATGAAAGACAGAAATGCATGCCGTGGGCAAACTCTCCCTTTCTTCTTTCCTCCAAAAAAGGTTGCCTAACCTGGAATACAGTTGTTTTTGCTATTTTGTCGTAAAAAGTTTGCAGTTCCGTTGCGGACCACGTGGGTTGAATCGGATGAGCTCTGAAGACGAAGGGTTTCCCATTGAAGGGACGGAGGTAGTGGTGCATGGAATGAGATGCAGTAAAAACAAGGGACGGGATGGGATTGAAGGGATTTCCATTCTTAAATCAATAAGGGAGGGAAGTGTTCTTTCTCAAAAGGAAGAATTACAAAGGGGAAGAAGACTTCCACACAGAAACGAGATCCAGAGAGAGCAGAAATATTTCTAAGCCTAGAGAGACAAAGAAAATCGACATTCAAGATTACTCTAATCCATCAACAATTCCTCCTACTTGAATCCAGCAGAATACTGAGTGATATTATAAATGTCGAGTTCACGTATATAAAAAATCATTGATATCGGTTATTTACCAAATAATCTAGGTTAAATTCTTGAATGAAAAAGCTCTGTTTGTCACAAGTAGCGGAATCAAATATTTTTCACCTAATGTACTTCATTACTCTTGCATATTACCCATCTCCCATAACTTGACTCAAACAGCGTATTGTCTTACAACCCTTCCTTGCTTACAAACATTTGCCCCTTTATTTACGCCTTCAAATAACGAAACACTTGACCACATGGAGCATTCAATTTCTTTCCGACTCCCTTTTCAGATTTATTCCAGGGTCCTACATCAATTTGGACGCAAATATTTCAACAGCCAGTAGTGTTATCTTAATCACTTTTTTTATAAGTCCACGTTTTTGATACTATGCAATTCCTAACTCCATATCGTCTTTCTCCATAAGTATTTCCTTAGTTCCCCACTTAATACCCTCTTTCGCTTAAGTAAGGGTTCCCAATCATTTTGGAAACAAGCACCAGTACATTTTAGTCGGTAGGATTGCGTAACGGTAGAAAATGTCATGTGCCGGTGTGCGTGCAACATGAAAGGCTTCGCTAGTAAAATTCTCCTCCGAGAATAAAGAGTGTCATTCCACTTTCGCCAAAAATACAACTTACAAACAAGTACTCTACCGATTCTATTTGGAGGCTTTTAGAGACTCACTACCAATGTAAGTAATCTCCGTATCCAATACAAGTATCCTAAGCTAAATTCCTCTTTAGATCTTAAAATTTTCAGCCCATTTTCTTAATATTTTCAGGTAAATTATATCGCGGACTATTCAATTATTTCTCCACTATGCACGACAAGCCTCTAATTCTTGGGCGTAAATCTCATTCATTTCGGTTTGTTGGGTGTCTCTTCGTTCTATACATTCCGCATTGATTGTCTTAACTCATTTATTATCATTAACAAACCCTGAATTTACACGTTAAGCAGCGCGTGATCATCAGGAAATATGGTCAACTTCAATGATATTGCCAGTTAATCCTGCATTCAGCAACACCTGTGCTATTCCTACGATATCGACTGCCTTGGACGCGTCATTCACCTCCAATGGGTAATAAAGATTTGTATTCAATGCCATTTTTATTGCACTGCCATAATTAACATAGCTCACTCGTTTAAAGGTACGTAATGGCATTCTTTTACAGCCGAATCTGACAGAGTTTGTAAAATAAAATGATCTTGATGAAAAACTGATGTTTTTAACCTTTTATGAAAAGTAGGCGTGAATACGACTAGCACGTCATCCATTTCCTCCAATCACGACTGAGACTGCGAAGCTCGTTCATCCCTATCACAATGGGAGACACAGAGCTGACTCTACTAATGGAAGTGGTTGCGACAGGATCTGTGCGAGCAGACCTTCCGACCCCCCCTCCACTCCCTTCCCTTTCCCAAAAAGCAGTAAAGGACGGGAGGTGGATGACGTAGTAATCCTTGACGCAGCTCGTTCGGTGCGCGTCACCTTATGCTTATTTTAATTTTTGATTTAAGAGTGAAGGGCTCTGATTAGAAGATAAATTTTTCACTAAATTTAATTTTTCGTTTTCATTCATCGATTTCAAGAATAAAATAGCGATTTCGGTTCCAAGTAAACGCCTCCATTTGTCCATAAGGGAATTTACATTATCCACGAGAAGATGATTAAATAAAATGGCAGGTTAATTTAATTCTTATAGGGGCATTAAAATGTATTTCAAGCCTTCAAGATTCCTCCATTTTCGACGAATGGGAAAATACTCACGGGTTCATGGATCTCCACACGGTAAAGACTTGGCGGATTAGACCTCTATAAAAGCCACCAAACCAATTTCAATTACCATGATTATAGGATGTTCCATCGGTTATGCCATACTTTGATGGCGTGTTCCACTCCGCTTTACTTCTGCAATTCTACTCTCGACTGCCCCCTCCCAACACACTCTCTCTCTCCACAGCACCATGCTTTCTGCCTCATTTCACTCCATCAAAAATGTCCATTCCATTCCTTCCACTCCCAGAATTATTCCTTCCATGACGACCTACATTCATTGCCCCAAATTAATTTATCCATCCACCAATATTCACATTTCGGAGAAACACGACATCTTTCTCCGACCCGACACTCGACGCCCTAAGGACGATGGCAGAGTTAGCCATCGAAACGTTGGCAATAGCCGTTCCCCTGACCCGGTGGAGAACCCGTGAAGACTTCAACAGAATCCTACTCCATGATTCACATCATGAGTGCAAAATGTACAAAACCAGTCAGCATCGTAAAACTAAGTCTCAATCGGCTAGCATCGGTTTTCAAAGAAAAGATCAAGGACTTGTGCCAAGAATACTCCAGTGATAGTCTATCGAAAGAGGTCAAGCCAACGTTGACCATATGTCCTTTGCCGTTCTCGCAATCAAGGAATTCTATTTACATCATCACTTAACTTAATATCCGGCAGAAAACTCCCATCAGATAAAGCATCCCAATCATGCTTCAGTCAAGCAATGCATTTCACTTTATGGACATTGTGATAGTCCTTAAATATTCAGTATACAGAAAAAGACGTGTGAAAAAGCTCGTGCACTCGATACACAATTCAAAAATACGCAGCAACGAAAGTTTTCCACATATATCCAAATCCTAAGAATTCGCTTTCCAATGATAACTCAAGAGAATGTGATTAAAGTTTCTGCGAGAATGCCAAGAAAGAAACGTTAACGTGAAAGCCTCCAAAGGAGGAGGTCATATTTATGCCTTAAAACTCGTAATCCTATGTTAAAACCGCATATCGGTCACACTTCACTTGATAAGGATAATAAGAGGTTTCGCATCTCAAATACGACCTTCATTATTCTCACACGGCCGACAAGTTTTCAGCCACGCTTTTTTCCGTACTTGGCGACATCAGCGATCCGTGAAAAAATAACGCCAATGACTGCTTCCAAAAGTGCTTCGCAGTCAAGAGTAATCGATTTAAAACAAACCTGTAACGACGGCTCGATAACTTGCACAGATGTTATCCTGTTACCTGCCCAACGAATTCACGCTACGCGGGGACAACAGCACACTTAATAATTACCTATTAAGTGCAGTCCTGCAACATAACTATTGTTTTTTTTCGTTCACAATTATTTCAACAGCAGTGACAGGCCTATGGGCAATTCCTGTTAGTTACTTCCCGTCAATTTAAGCGGTTTCTAAAACTTAAAACTGATCCATGTTTCCTGCATTGAAAGCGCACTTCTTTATTCTTATCATTACATTCGCCTAGAATTTGAAATCCTGAACACCAATTACTTTGCCCTTTCCTCAGCTTGCACCCAACATTCTACCCGCAATCGCCTTATTTAACATTACCTTACCTCTCGAAACGTCCCCATGCTCACACAGTGCTTTGTGGCCTCGTGAAATGAATGTTCTAGTTTAAAAACTGCATTTCATTAGACTAGGGTCGCTGAAAATTGAATTGCATGAAAGTGTCAACCTGTCTGCTATCCCGGTTTAGGTTACCAAGTGATTTCCCCGCCGCAGGACCTCTTTTAACTGCTGCGGAGAATTTTTCAGGGAATTAAAGACCCATAATTGGGGGTACGGGCCAGGAAGCTCCGTCAGCAACACTTATTCTGCCGGAATTGTGTTACTTAATTATATTGTACAGTGGTCTGTCATTAATAGTAAGATCCATTAGCGGAGCAAAACTAACGAAGCATAGATCCAAGAAAATGACAATATGACTAACATGCGCGTATATGTTTAATATTCGAAATACGTATTCACTTCGAAATACGTATTCATGAAAAAAGTGGCAAGTGAATGTAAGATAGCTATCACTTGCCTACAAGTCCAAAGATCACATATTACAATGGGGAATATGCATGAAATTTGTTTCTCGAAAATTAATGATGTACTTGATGCGAAATTTTCTCACCAATTTAAATATATAAGCCAAATTTTTCTACACCCACCACCAAGATTATTAAATTACATTAAAATGTTCCCGGAAATTGACGAAAGTCACGTGACCCGAAACGCCTTCTGACGTCACTGCACGGTATAGGTTCCATATTGCTACGGAGATAAACATTTATTTTTAAAATAAAACAAAGTGAATATATTGTTTTGAGGTTGTTAGCCGTTTCTCGAAAGAAACGATGACTGAAAAAATACTTAAAAAAGCACATTTCGACAATTTTCTTTTGGTTGACTCTCTTATGGCGGCGTTCTTCTAAAAAAAACCAGCGATTGCATAGACGTAGTAGAAATTCTTGGGCACTAAACAGGTATTTTATAATTAATGGAAGATTTGCTCGTTACAATCCATACAAATAAAATATAAATAAAAAATCGAATTACAATCGTTTATTGCATTAAACAGATGATATAAATACATACGTTATCGCCAAGTATTCATTTAACAACTTACCTCCACACATAAACAGATAAACAACGCCCTTAGTGATACCGTGCCGTGACGTCATGCGATGACGTCGTGTTTTTCATCTGCTGAAAAGGTACAATTTTCAAAGTGTAATATCTTTGTAACGCAACTAAATTCTTCAGCAAAATTTTCGCCAAGCGTATTTTAGCTAATAAACTTCACATTCAAAGAGTTATAAAAAATAGTGCATGTTCCCCATTACATTCTCCCCTTCTTGCAACTTAATTTTTAATTCTGATTTTACAGCTTCGTAAAAGTTGACGAGATAACGATTTCTCAAGGTCCCTTTACTGGGTAAATTGTACTTAGGATCTAACAATTTTAAAAACCTTGTAAATCCTTTGTCCTATACAATTCGAAAAGGCTGAAAATCAGTAGCAACCATATATACTAAAGCTTTGTCCACTTCTTTTTTCCTTGACCTGTTAGCGTCATAAGAGTTTTGAAAGCTAAAATACTTTGGAAGAGATCTTATTGACGCCGATGATGAGCTCTGAATACTGGCCTTATCAGAATCACTTACATGTCCAAGTCTGAATTTTTGAACGTATTCTTCTTTAATAAATTACTGTGTGCTCTTTTTATGTGATCAGACTTGTACTAGTATTCCTATTTCTTTTATACTATTTACCACAGGTAATAGGGTAGTTTCCTATTATTTTTTTATTGTCTTGATCGAAAGTTTATAACCTCTGGAGTACGTGTTTTAAGCCGTTCGATTTTTAAATGACGTTAAGTATTTTTCCTTATTAATTAAAAAGTGAAAAAAATCAATGGCGCGAAAACGCGACGGCAAACTATTGCATGCCGGTTAATCCTACGTGTGACGTCAAACTAGTTCCTCTACCTGCCACCAGGTGGTGCTGCGGACGCTTCCAAATAGACGCCGCACTCCGTTAAAGTTTATGAACAAGTATTGGAGGCATATTTATTCCGTTAATTAATTATAATTAACTTTTATTTATTTATTTAACATTAATTATGCATTTGATTAATTTAAAATCAGTTAGTATTCCTTTCACAAGCATATCATGTAGTTCGCCTATCGCCGCACGACCTTCACGCCATGCTTCGTCGTAGTAGAAGACACAGCGAGCAGGACGTCCTTGAGCCTATAATATGACTAATAATACCATTTTTAACTGAGAATTCTTTTCCAACATTGATGGTTTTTACAGGTTAATACTAATAAGTATTCACTAGAGCTGAGGGGCCCTGAAATACAACGGTAAGTTCAGGAGACGAATTTTCCTATGCTTCGCAACGTAAACTACCTACCTGTTACGTCAGCATGAATGCAGCGCACCCCGCCATTTCAGAGCCTTTTCAAATGGCCTTAAAATTAACATTTAATTCTCTAGTAAACTGGGATTTCTCAATACAAAATTTTTGCGTAAATTAAATACATTTATGGTAGGGCACAAATCGCAATTAATGAAATCTGTTTTCTTTGATGAAGGAAACTACCCTATTAGCAATTTTTTGTCTTCGCTTCGTTCAAACCATTTCCACATCTGCGAAATGTTACGTTTCGGCATTATTAGAGCCGTTGAACGACATAAGATAGATACTCTAAAATAGAACAAGATTAAACATAAAAATAAATGAGATGAAGGACGCAAGAATAAGTAACGAAACGAAGACTGTGCATAAACTTCGCACGCTGTTAAAGAGCTAAGTTCTTCTGTAACTGACTATCGGATACTATCGATAGTGGCGGTACAACTATCGATAGTAAGCGATAGTCGGAACTATCGATAGTGCTATCGATAGTTTTCCACCCCTAATGTAGAGAAACGCGGCCTCAGCATTAGTCTGCTCTTCAGCGAAAATGTGGCTCAACGTCCCGTCCGACGGACGAAGTATTTGAAGAAGAATTTTCCCCACAAAACACTTAAGTAGGGGCCGGTATACCAATTAAATATATCTTTCACAGCCGGGATACGAACTGGAACCCAACTCAGTAAGAGTAAAGTACTCTAAGAACTACACCAACCTGAGCGCCGCTAATTTTATACCCTTATTCTTCACAAGCATATATTTTGAATTGCCATACCACAATTTAGCCAACATTACGGCTCGCAAATACAAGGTAAAGTGGACCGGAAAAAACTGAAGGGTTTTTAAACTTGAGATGAAGACAGCGCCATGGAAAGAAAAGCAGGCCAGGGAGGGAACTGCATATGGTGGGAGAAGAAAGGAAGTTGCATGAATAAATTAGGATTAGAAAGACTTGGAGAATGGAATACGAATTGGATGCGGTCGAATTATAAGTGGTTATCGAAAGAAGAGTGCTTTGAAGACGAGAAAGATGGAGACGGAAATACTATTTTGCATGGAATGAAGAGAGGTAGATTGTATGATGAGCTGGAGGGAGAGAGAAATTGCTTTGCAGCGAGTATTCAGGAGAAGTGATGGAGATGAGGTAATAACAGAGTAGGAGAACTCCATCAAGACCGTAGGTTATAGGTAGGTACTCATACACACAAAGATAAATTTGTTGTCTTCCAAAGAATATTTATCGACAACATACGACCGGTTTCAGCATGAGGGTACTTGAAGAAGACCTAACGGTTGAAACAAGTAAGGATTTTAAAACATACCGGTGATATTTCAAATAATATAAAAAACGAAAAATCAATCGTATCGTAGAAATCTTCGCTTCACTTCAGGGAAGATATTTTTCTACCAATTTTACGACTGAGTGACGACTACTGCAATATGTACGCTTCCGCCTGGAAGCAAGGAACGCCCGGTTCGTGTCCAGCACCACTGTGCGGTTGAACTTAAGACAGCTTCCTGATTCTGGCTCAATTACACGAAAAAACTATCCCCCACCTTTCCACAAGTATCGCACGTTAGTACTCATTTTCCCACATGGATGCGTCCCATTTCGTCGCTTCTGCACGAAAGTGACTTTTAATAGAAGAACTAAGATGGGAATTACTATCAGAACGCAGATTAAATTTTAGACTAAACCTTTCTAGTAAATTCGAAGCCGATTCACATAATATGACGCTAGATTTAAAATAGGAACCCCCGCGTATTATGCTAGGTTTGATCAGATAAACAAGATTGGAGACATAGATTGTCATACCGACAGATTTAAAATTTTCCCGCGTAACATAATAGAACACAATAGGCAACATAGCATAGTTAGGTAAGAATTGTTGGAATACTCTGTAGTTCATGACGCATGTTTTAATTTTACAAAAATATGCATGCTAGAAAAATTCATCTCGCGGCTGGCCTTAACGCCACCGAGTGCGTCCACCGGGTTGCAGATGGTGGGTCGACCTCTAGATATAGATGTTAGCTACGAGATAAGCGAGTTTACTCGTCGAATAAGCAGTCGTGGACAAAAAGCGACGGCATTCCGAGGGGGTATTGGTAAAACCTGGGTAAGGTAGGCCTCTAAATAATACAGAACCTGTGAAGATGCCGTGACTTGGCGACGGGAGGCCGCCAATAATTACGCTTCTCATCACCAGGAGGAGAGGGCAGCAGCTCTTCTTCACATGAGTGAAGGTGGAGACCACAGTGGTCGGTACAGTGACATCCATTTCACTACAGGCGTGGTGACATTTACTTTAACGGCTGTAGCACTGCGATGCGGAAGGCAAGGGGAAACCACCACATTATTATCCCGAGGATTCGCAGCTACTCCACTCTTTTCTTTCTAATCAAGACGTGATGGAGCCCTCTCGAGTAAAATATTCCGGAGGTAAAATAGTTTCCCATCCGGATCTCCGGGCGGGGACTACCCGAAAGAGTACATCAGTCAAGTGAGATAGTCATTTTAGGGTAGGAACGTGAAACGTGCTACCATTTCGGACCTGCGGAAGACTGGAAAACCTGAAGGTGGATATGCGAAGAATGGATCTCGACGTATAAGGAATCAGCGAAATGAAGTGGCCCGAAGACGGAGACTTTTGGAGTGAAAGCTACAGGATTATGCATACGGGATCATTAAATTAAATGGAGTGGAAGCTACAGGATTATGCTTACGGGATCATTAAATGGTAATGCTGGAGTAGGCATCATTCTCAGAAAGAGAGCCGGAATGCGTGTGAAGAGTTTCCTGCTGTACAATGAAAGGATAGTAATGGTAAAGATAGAAACCAAACCGGTAGATATCGTAGAGGAGCAGGTTTATATGCCTACGACGGACTATGAAGATGAATAAGTGGAAGACGTCTACGAAGTGATCACGGAAGTTATAACACAGGTAAGATGAGAAGAAAACCTAATTATTTTAGGTGACTGGAACGCTATCGTCGGCGAAGGTCAAGATGGAAGAATAACCGGAAAATACGGACTGGGAAACAGAAACGAAAGAGGAGAAAGGCTGCTGGAGTTCTTCACACAACATAGTTAGTGGTGGTCGCCAACACATTGTTTAAAAATCACAACCGAAGAAGATACACGTGGAAAATGCCAGGAGACAGAAGAAGAATAAACTACATTTTAGTAAAGCAGATATTTAGAAATCGAGTGAAGGACTGCAAAAGCTACCCTGGAAAAGACATCTACAGTGACCAACATTTAGTGATGATGAAACTCCATCTAAAATTCAAGAAATTGAAGAAAACAAAGAAAAATATATGGCAAGTAGAAAAACTAAAGAACATCAGCTGGAATTTTAAGAAGCAGTGGGAAAAAACAGGAGAGAACCGGAAATGAGAAATCAGTGGAAGAGCGTTGGGAAAACATTAAATGTGGACTACAGGAAGCCGCAAAAGAAGTTTCCCGATTGTCGATATGCCGATATCCTGATATGTCCATATCACGATATTTTCTATTTATATCGCGAAACCGATATATCGGCGAATCCGCGATATCAGAATGATATCGTCGTGCGATATTCAAAACACATATCGCACAGCCCTACTCGCAGGGTATGATGCAGATGTAGATGAAGCTCCGACCAGCAGTGCCGTCACATTGCCATCCAACCCGGACCAACGGGTTCACAAAAAAGTCTCCCGCACATCGAAACGAAGCGCCTCAATTGGATAATGGTTCCTCGGGTGGCCACAACCCCGCACACGTTGAGCAATCCCCAGCGAGAGCACGAAATGCTCTCGCGAATGAGTAACGGCGGGACGCAATCGGAAGCCTCTCGGCCAAGGGAGCAGCCAAGGAGGGTCAAATGCAGCCGGATGGTTAGTATCAACATCTTAATAAAGTGATTATTGGTTATAACGGCATTCATCTAAATATATTTATCTAGTAAATTTGGGTAGTATTAACTAGTAAGTAGGATAGTATTTTTTTGAATGCCTGCCATGGTAATGTTCTCCCTGATTAATATTACATGCAGTGGAACTAAGTCTCATGAAAACGGAGGCTTTGAGTTTTAGCAGCACAATGGAGGCAAGCGCAAGCATGAAAGTAAGAGCGCGTGGAAAGAATTTGCTTTTAGGCTACTGACTACCATGACAGAAAGTGGGTTGCTCCTATGTTTATCCCAACACTTCATCACCGGAACAGACAGAAGCGATAAATTAAGAGAACACGACCACAACACCGAGAGAATTCATGCTCACCCCGTACGATACATGACTACAACGCAAACAAGGGTGAATAGTACAAAATACTAATTACAATTAATAATTATTCCCAACATTTCTTTTTTATTTTCCATCCTTTTGTAAATAAAGTATTTCTCAGAAAATCAAAGTTACTATTAATGGGAGAGAAATGTGAGTACGAGCATTTCGCAGGGGATTGCACTACTAGCGAAGAGTCGGCTATGGAAAGTATATGACGCCGAAACGAGGGAATTAATTAGAGAGGGATAAATGGCTAACGGCTTTTGAAATGAGGGTAAGATGAAGAAGGCAAGAGAGAAAGTAAGGCAGGTAATGGAGAGGAAAATATAAACTGAACATAGAGCATCGACACTCCAGAGAGTACCGACACAAAGAAAAATTCAGAAAAGAGCTCATGAGGAACGTGTCTTCACATGGAGACGAGGGGCAGGAGGAGATGACGAAACCATGTTGGAAGCTTCGTAAATGTGGAGTCGTCTCAAAAAAGCGCGATGGACGATGATGAGGACGAATGCAAAAGGAGGCAGAGCAGGAGGTGGAAAAGTAGATAATCAAGAGCAATGAGATCCTGAATTCCGTTCGTTACGGAAGGTAAAGCAGGAGGCATCTTGGATGCCGTGAAGAGTGGTTGACAACTCGTTTTTTTAAATAAAGAAAATGTTCAGGGAGGGGTTCACATGGAAAATGCAGAGCGGAGTAGGCATTTTCCATCGAAATCTGCCATTACGCGGAAAATTTAAACAATGATTATAATAATTAAAGGAAAACACATACGAGGGCATGTTCAGGAACGGTACTTGATTTAACGAATACGAATAGTTCCACAGCTTCTACAAGAACGCGTTCTCGCTTTGTCTGACGGGGACATGGGACAGATGCGAGGGTATCGAGATGGTGGGTTTGGAGCAGTTGGTTTGGTAACGCCGCGGGAGAGTATCGGGTTTCCTCTGAGCTCCCACGTTTCGCGGGAGGAGTTGACGGCTGAAGCAGGAATGCGGAGACATTACGGGGTGCAAGAAGGGAGGCGGAGCGCTTGGGTGGTGCTGTGCGAATATCGCCAACCGCTCCCAATCGCCTACGGTGGCACAGCAGTGCTGCATGCAGTCAGAGGTTAAAAGTGAGTGCACGCGGGCTTCCGTGCTTTGAGTGCTAACAATTCAAAATTTCCTCGTTAGCTTTTAAAATGTGGAGGAAGGAGGCTCTCGCGTATGCAATAACTCATACATATTCATCGCCAAAATCAGAGGAAATAATACATTTCCAGGTAAGTGCCTTGTGGAAGAAACTGCAGGAAAATTCAAAACAATAGTCAAGGAACGAAGTTTGAAAGTATTAATTAAGTAATTCAGAAAGAAATGTTTAAAAAGAATGTATTACACCATACAAAAACATTACCTAATCGGTTAAAGTCACAGTGAAGATTCAAAAACAAAGGAGAAAGTACGATGAAGGTAATAAAAGCAAAACATCATCACATTTAGCAGGAGAGAAAATGATACTGGATGGAATATTTGAAGGAGTACTAATTCGGATAGCGGACGATTAGAAAGATGAGGTATGAGGAAGACAGCAGTGGATGGGGTCAGAATGTTGAGCAATAATGGGAGGAGGAAATACTAGGATGTGTAGGGGCAAAAGAGTAAGGAAATATGATACGTATATCTTAAGAAAGACAATGCAGGGAAACGGTTTAAGTGAGGGAAAAATAAGAGACTGCCCTTTAAGGAGGTTGGCCCGAAAAGTGCAAGTCATGTCATTTTTTTATATTTTCAGCACTTATAGACCTTAAGTTCCTCTATCTAATAAAGTAAAGATAATTATACCAACCCATACTCCTTTTTGCACAAATTGCATTTGAAATTACATACGATTAACGGCGAGAATGGCCATCACATGGGAATATAACGTTTAAAAATGCCATAGTGACATGTCATTTTTGTAAAAAACTGATATTTTATGCGTAATTTCGCAAGGAATAAAATGACACGAAAAAAAAGGCATCAGCCCACCGTATTTTTCGCTAAATCCACCAATTTCTGCGCTTATAGCAGACGAAATGCGTTAGTTGTCTTCAAGTGGCGCTGCGGTCGCTCTATGTAAAATGTATGGCGTATGAATAATATCATTACTAATGAGATATTAAAGCATATTTCAGAAAAATGTTATAACATAATGTTTGATAGTAATATTCTGGTGATATAAATTAGTAATTTCATTGAATACATGAATTTATTTCTTTAAAGTAAATACTGAATTGACTCCATAGTCGAGCTGATTAAAATTATCATAAAAAAGAAATCCTTCAACTTTACATCGTATTTCATGTGATAGTTATGACTTTCAATAGCTTAGGTAATTTTCTTTGTGAAGTAAGGATCACTTAGCAGGCATATACTCGTACTTAAATTAATAAGATTCCTCAGACAACTTGACTCAAGCAGTCGCGAGCCAACCTCCTTAACAGGGGTGCGCGAAGCCAGCTTGGACTATTCAAGGGACTACAAATTCTGATACGATATCTACACGGCACAATAATGGTCGGATACATTTGCTAAGAGTAAAGTTTTCCTTGGTAAAAAGAAATTATTTCCATTTTATCATGCACATTCATTTCAGTGCATGGATGTGACCCGAAAAAGCACTTTACGTTTCGTGCCGTACCTGGGAGGCACCCGAACTCGGAGTCCGAGCCTCGGCGTTGATGGAGACCCAACCCTTCACCGCGGGTGGTTTAAAGCACCAACTGACCTATCACACTATAGTTCATAACTTCTTAAAGTTAAACATAAGTCACAAAGCTATGCTCGTCTTTGTGTTGCACTAGTCACGCTAATGAAAATGGTTTTTTCATCGCAGTCATACGATAGATATTAACCAATTTACATACTTTAGTAATTTAATGTACATTACACTGGCTTGGTTTGCACGTAAAATGCACGTAAAATGATTTATATATATCGTATAACTGTGTTTAAAAACCCATTTTCATCTACGTGAATAGTACAACACAAAGATGAACAAATGATTGAAATTCAATGCGATGAACTACCCAAGTTACAAATCATACTACAGGCTCTTACTTTATGCTCTCCTACTATACTAAGTTATCCTACTTTTCTCTAGTCATGAAAACTTCTCACTCTGAATAATTGTGAATAATATTAATTTCAATGACACCAGTTACGTTCTTCAATGATCAAGCGTTACTGAGAGACACATAAAAAAAGGATTATAAAGAATTGATCAAAGTGAGGAAATTAAAAGTAAGGGGTTAGAAATGAATATAAATGTTACGCTATGGTGAAAGAGGCATCCCCTTGCAAGAGCAGATAATTCATAACAGGAACATCGATCGTGGTTACCATGGATAGTTTAACTGACAAGAGCCTATCAAGGCATATAAAGAACCAAATGCCATTATTAATGGTCATTCATTCTAAAATTGGAATGAGCTTGCCGCTCTGCGATACATCTAAAATTTAGAAAGGGTGTAATATGCCAAACAAGCGAGCTTACCCGTTTATTTTTCCTGTATATCTTGTTTGTTTTCCCGTTGCCATTTATTATTTTCACTTTTTTTCTTTTAAACTGACCGCAAGCACATTTGTTCCACAGATTAAGCAGTTTTAAACGCATTTGTTTTTTAATAACAGCTTAGAGAGAGTTTAATAAGAGAGAGTTCAACACGTAGCGTGGCGTCAAACGGTGTCAGGATATGGGTACGTCATATGAACCAAGGAAAGACAAAAATAAATTGAAGACTTTTGAGATATGTTCTCGGAGAAGAAAGTCGAAATAGCGATGGAAAGAAAGAAATACGCACGCGGAGGGAGATAAGGTTACGTATTGGTAGAGGACTGTATCGAAAAAAAAACTATTCTGAGTCATTGTCCTACGCACAGCCCTAACACACTTTCACTTTTCAGTCGGACGCACTTCCTGCCTTTCTGACATTGCATTTAAAATTTCTATGCATCTCAGCCCTTATTCCATATTATCTACTATCACTAGCTATATTCCTACTGCGCTGCCAGACTTCATTCTCTCTTTCGTATTATTATAGAATTCACGTTCAAAAGAAACATACGTATGTACGTGGAGAACAATTTGGTATCGGTAACGAAATAACAGAGTCATTTATCACTAGATTATTAAAGTTAGCGACGAAAAAAAGCGAAACGTTTTCCAAACAACACAGGCTTTATACCACCAACTTTATATACACGTAGAATATTGTTTTCCACACCGAAGGGGTTCTCTACAATACTTCTAGAACAAGATATATTTAAATTTTATGCGTGAAGAATTCTTTTAATAATTCCCATACAATCCCCGAGACTAATTTCTGTTTACGAATTTGCATGCTATCTCTGTAATCAAGGCCGATTTCTCATTTCATGAACGTTCCTTTCGTTGTACACTTCACCAAATGGACCGCGGACAGGCTATTCAAACTCGATTTATGTGTTCTTCCACACGCCCCCGGTGGTTTCATGTATGTTTTTAGAAGACTTGGCTTCTTTTTCAATTTCGCAGGAAACGGATAACTAGAAATAACACTCCACCTCCGCTCAAAGCGATACACAAAACCGTAGATTTGACACGTGGATGAGAAAACAAATCTACTCAATTATTAAATAAATGGTCAGTTAAATTGCTGGTTAATATGAAAGTCATCCTGAACATTGAAACAAACATAAATCTCTCACTATGCCGATTTTACTATCAACAACTCAGACATTAAATAGAGCCAATTTGCTTGAATTCAAGTCAATCAAGAAGAAATAAGATCAGTGGGAAGCAGGTTGGTTAGGCGGCCCAAAGTGCCAGTCCCCCAACCCTAAAAGCTCGGGTTCAAATCTCGCAGAGATTCAGTAGGTATTGTCATAGCTAAATTAGTCTATTTTGAACTCCATAAAATACCGTAAAAGTGCATGAACAACGTAAATATTCCGGTGCGAACGCATGACACCGTTAATACGATATAAAATCTGAAGCAATAGAGGCGTTGGAAATTAGAAAAATGTACTTAATGATCAAGGCAGCTAACTTCCTGTGACGATTCAAACCTGCAAATTCCAAAAAGCCTGCAACTTATCTATGCCATTTGACTGCGCCTGGACGGCAATTATAACAGATCCCAATATTTACAACTACTCCAACGTTCCATTGGAGCGAAATAACCGTTCACGATGTACTTGATAAATGGTGGTGCTGCTGCTCGATGCGGCGCTTTATAACCTCTTAACATTTATATTCCATGCAGACAGGGTCAACATCGATTCTGCAAATTGCAGTACCCTCGTTACTACAGTACCAGTGGTATTATGGAGAGCCAACTAATAAACGTGTCCCACTCGTAACCGATGGATAGCGCTGTTTCAAGGCACTATATTAAAAATGGTAAAGCGTATACATTCTATTTACATGCCTCCATTCCATTGCGAGAAGTTAAGAGAGTTCTTATTACATACACAGGTACTCCGCGATACTCTTCATCCGTCGAGGAGAAATTTCCACAGCCGAGATTCGTCCAACAAGAGAAGACATGGATGTAAAATCAGAAGCAATATAGGCGTTGCAAATTGGAAAATATGTACTTAATGATCAAGACAGCAAAGTTATTGTGACGATTTCAACTCCACTAGAGCTGAAAGTTTATCTAGAATCTAATTACACCCAATGTTGCTTTTTTTCCTTTGCCGACATTTCCGGTACCCCGTGAGACTCAGACATCTCGATAAGCTTCAGCTCGTCATTAGCTCACTTAGGGCCATCTGAGGCAAAGAAATACCACCCGTGGCGGGACTCAAAAGTGTAATCTTTTTCAGGAGATAACTTCCAAGTATCTCGGCTGACATACAATGATGTTAGCAGAATTCGGTGTGCATTCAGATGAAAATTTATGACATGTATTACAGAAGCGAAGTCAAGGGAAGCGATATAAAATCTTTGGGCAACAGGTGGACTAAAAACGGACACCTCGAAGGAGTGTGACAGGGGAGAAGTTGTTACCAAATATTCACTACGTACACGCGCTAAAGTTTACTTATACTACCTACCTTCGAATCGCTTCCATGACCATTTACACCATTGCTAAACATTTGTCCAGAAATCAGTTTTCAGATTCCTATTCACGACGATTCTCAAGACATCGAGACAAATTCAAGCACGTGAAAAAAGAAACATATATTTAGTCAACAGATAATTCTTGTATTGCGGCCCAGGTGTGATGTGACGCATAATCATCTCAGAGAAATATACCAGATGATTCTAAACATGAAGAATTACAATCAAGTCGCGAGCTGACAATACGATTCCACCAGTTGGAAATAGCCATTATTTCTACATCAATAATTATATAGATTTACTGCTGTCGGTTCAAAGATGATACTAAGATTAACGGAAATTAACCGCCAAGAGACATAAATAGCAGAGGAAAACTAACCAAGTCCTCCTTTTTCACTTTTCAATATCATTTAATTAACATCCAGATAATTCTTTTCCCCTAATTTCCAAATAATTTCTCATGAGTACGTAAACCTAAAACTTCGTCGTAGCATCGTATCCCTCATTCATTGTCCTCTGACGCCACGAAAAAATTCTTCACGCCTTAGCATTGGAGCACACTCACCACCTGACTTTTCGATGTCACATTGTGCAAAAGTTGCAAATTCTGAGCTATATTTTCTGACAGAATTTATCTTAAGGTATTAAGAATTCTTTTTTAATCTTGGAATGAGGATGCGGTCCATATCCTTAATATGATAGTTTTGATATTAAAATAGGCGTAGAACAGCGCCCAAGTTTCTCAGTTTCTCAGAAATCGCCATTACGTTAGGTACAATTTCATAATAAGGGGCCAAATCAGAAAAGAGAAGAATGCAACCGAAGATGCCAACAAAAAGAAGAAGGTCAGATGCACGAGGAGAGCATTTTGGTGCAACTAATATCGACATTCATTCTCAATTACGGATTGCAACCTCGAGTATTCTGAAATCATAAAGCATGCATGCACTGCCGGTGCCGTAACAGGGAAATCATAAAATGAAATAGGAAGAGTTATTTAATTTCAATGTGTTTGGAGATTTCATTAAACAGTAAAATTGCGATCTGAATGAGTTGTGTGAAATCAACTCTTGCCACACACCCCTTCAGGCTTGCACGGTGCTACGCAGACGAAGGTAAGAGAATAGAGATTATTTGCGAGAAGGAGAAAGGACAAAAACGGCGGAGGAAAATATGACTTGATTGGGCGAAAGGTTGATTTAAGGAAGAGGTTAAGAGTTGACCCCACAAAAGGTGACCTTTTGATAAACGAATGCTTGGAATGCCTTTAAAACTACAATTATATGAAAATTATTTATGACCGCCCAGTCTGAATGGAGAGCAACTCGCCATTAGGTAAAACCCACACGGATGTACACAGTGGCTCGCCCTTCGTTCCATTTTATTATTTTCGAAGGGCAGCGCAAGAAGGACGTTATGACCAAAACTTTTAACATACACAAGGCAGGGGAAGGTCAATAATCATTTTGATATTGAGCACGGGTTTATATGGGTCCGAGAAATATACTACGGGGAACAAGGATGCAGGCTTCACGAAAACTGTTTGGCGGAGGATGCAGTAAGCGCACAGAAAGGAAAAGACGAGGAATTTTGAGAAGTTAGGAAATAAATGAATTTGGAGGAAATAGGGAAGGACTGTGCAGCGGTAGAATTAGATGAAGATCTACACCTGATAAAGTTAAATAATCGCACCAATTAATTCCGTTCCTCATCCAAAGAGAAACACTACCTTTATGCCCGACTGGGAATCTGAACCTTCGGGTGGTCAGAAGAATGATAGGAAGACAGAGAGAGAGAGTGTGAGGAAGAGATCGGACGTTTTAGTTAACGGCTACAACAGGTGGAGAGTATACATATCTAAAGAGAAACAGCAGGAGATAGGAACACACATGAGCAATTAGAAAGAAAAATTAGAGAGCAATACTCCATTGAAACGAAGCCTAACCGACCGAAAACCAAATACTAAAGGACTCGCCCGTGAGGGGGCTGATCGAACGTCGGCCATGATCCGGCAATCACGGGACAGCGGGGCACTCAACGGAGAAACGGGAGGTGATGGAGAAAGGGGGAGGGGAGAAAAAAAGACGACCCAACGTCCTTGAGCGCACGCAAAACCTGGAGTGTTATTGGGTTAGTCACGCCACCGACGACAGTCAGGTGGGCGGACCGCCGACGGCCAGTTGAGTGAACTGGAGAGGCCTCTCGGAGCACTCGTCTTTCTTTCTCCTCCTTTTTTTCTTCCTGCGTCTCCTTTCCTGCTATTTGCGGCGGGGGATGAAATGAACGGCTCTTCGGAACGGACACCGCCATCTGGAGAGAGATAGAAAGCGGGTCCTGGCTAACCCACGCGAGCGGGCAGCGCGCGTGTCCGACTCGACACTCGCCGTTACCTGTCTCGCTAATGAATGGCAGCCATCTCTCCCGCCCCGAACGTGAACACGGACGATTGCTGCCACAGGTAACAAATAAACAAAAGACCCTGAATGTTGGCATCGATGGCAATTCACAAAAATCAAATAGAGGGGCATGAGGCAAATACGGGAGAGGCGGAAAAACAACGTGAAACTACATCTACATCTACATAATACCCTGCAAGCCACCACAAGGGTGTGTGGCAGGGGGTGATTGCTCACCATACATGCACTACATATCATGCATAAAAAAGGAATAGTATTAATATAGTAGTCAGAACTACACTATTTAAAAAAGATAGAAATTGCAAAGCAAGCATGCAAAAACATTCTGTTAGTAGGGTTAGCTTTAAGTACTCATACCAACATGCAGCTACCAATGCTATTCATTGCTACTCTCCGATAGGACATATTTACCGTTATTCGTATCTCTTATTGTGCGAGGGAAAAAGGACATTTTGAATCGGTCAGTTCGGCAATCAATTTCTCTAACTTTATGATTATGGTCCAGTCTGCCATAGTAAGTTGGGGTTCGTAAAATATTTTTAACATCATCACTGAAAATATTGCCTTGGAATTTGTGGAAGAGATTAAGTCTAAATTTCAACCTGCGATCTGACAATGATTCCCATTTCAATTCATTTAATAGACTGGTTACGCTAATATTATTATCGTATCAACAAGGGAATTAAAACGCTCGAATGAATTAAACAAACCACTAATACCCGGCTTTATAATGTTTGGCCGAATTAGGTTGGCTAGCTATTTGTGGGGAGGTGACCGACAACTAACGCCATTTGCGCCAGGGGATAGGCAACTGGGTTAAGGAAGGGATTTGCAGGTAATGGAGGAAGGGGGAATAGAAACCTGGCGTCTGAGTTAGCCTGCTCTTAACGAAAGACGCCAAGGGAACTACGGCTTAACCCATCCGACGGATGGAGTACTGGACTCGAAGTACTCTACAAAAGTCACTCAAGTAGGGACCGCTATACCAATGAAAAATCTGCCAGCAAAGGGATTCTAACCCGGGCCCTCGGGGTGGGAGGACAGCACTCTAGCCACCGCACCAACCCGACCCTCCTGGCCAACAATAATCGACAGTTAAGGTAAAAGTTATAGAAACATCACGTTCACCGAAAACTCGTTATTGATAAAGGATGAGCCACAGCTGGTTACTTGATATGAGTTATAAAGGCAGAAGATTTTCTCCGCGATTCTCAAAGAATTTAAGGATTGAAATGAGTGAATGAAACGTTATAATAATGCTCTGGGATAACTAATTAGAGAAAATGAACTTTTTTAAAATTTTATGCTATTTTATGCTAAACTATTTAAAAATAACTGTAAACTAATGCACAATATTCCAAGATCGGAAACGTAAGGGAAGATACAAGCATAACTCTGGTAGAAAGACGAATATTTTTCTTTTTCAGTTTGAGTAAATGTGTCTTATTAGAGGCACATTTCCAGGACATGCCGTCTCCAGGAAAAATTAGATGAGAGTGAGCACAAGGTTGCGAACAATGTGAACAACGGTCGTACTAACACATAAGACGGGAGGAAATCATTTTCATTTAATCAGACATTATAGAGCTTTATAAATCCAGATATTGAAAACAGGCTTTTTTATTAATCAGCAATAGAACATACTGTAATTTCCGTATAAATATATTTTTTTAATACGTATCTACAATAAAGACACTGGCTACGTATCATTTAGGAGGTGTGAAAAGTATAATTCGGTATTACTTCATCAAAATGAATATTTACAGTTTTCACTAGTGGATGCCATAGGTATTTCATTCGTCAGAAAAATATCACTTCCCCAAAGTCCACATGAAACAAACCAGATATTTCCTTAACCTTTAACTGATGGCATCGATCCAACACTTGCATAGCAATCACAAAGCTAAGTAAAGGCCTCTTTTCTAGCGACCTTTAACCGAGGATAATTATTTTTGTGAGCATCCACATTGCGCTATCGTGATAGCAGGAGCAATCCTTTCAGCTTTTATGACTGTATTTTTATTGTCAGCGTAAAAAGTACGCTCAGTTCAATAATTAACAACATTTTCTGTCACAGCCTTAATTATGTTCA
This sequence comes from Platycnemis pennipes, assembly GCA_933228895.1. Classification (NCBI taxonomy): domain Eukaryota; kingdom Metazoa; phylum Arthropoda; class Insecta; order Odonata; family Platycnemididae; genus Platycnemis; species Platycnemis pennipes. Next base: position 115,140,904 of record OW121854.1, on the reverse strand, counting down.
TTCTTCCCTCGCATGTCACACGAACTGTCCTGGAGTTTTAAAATGTAAATTTTCTGCGATGTCATACTTCTTTATATTTATTCTTGCTGTGTTCATTGAAATATAATTGCAACTGAATACATTTATTCACACTCTTTATTATATTAATTTTCAGACAGCAACGCCAGAACAGAAAATTCACATCTGAAGGCGAGATTTAAGCGCCTGCTTCTCCTTGAAAAGGTTGGGAGACAATTATGAGCACATAAATATGAAAAATACAAGAAAAACAAAAGTCGTAGGATGTACATAAAAAAGATTTTAATTTGTGCGGCGGAATGGGAGGCATGATTCAAGACAAGGTCCTCTTAAGAGTTCAAGTAGGCGTATAAGGTTTAATCTACGTTCATAAGAAAGAAAAACTCAATTCTCCGTATACACATGCCTTAGTGAAATAATATTGTCAGATGGGAAAACTTATACATTAGCTAAACTCGTATGGCGATCGACATGGCAAGGAAAACAGAAATTCTGGGGTATTCGCCCGATACCGTCAATCACCATCAGCCTCCATTTTCACCGTAAATCTCATCATTTCAATGCAAACACGCAGGCGAGAGCACATTTCATTTGCATGTTACCCAGCGACATTTATATTAACGGCTCCGCTACAGTATATCAAGAGCGTGGCGGAAGAAGCTAGTTAAGCTAATCAGGGAAGAGCGTTCATAAAGCATTACGCTCGATCCCGAAGAGTTCAGCGGTGGCGCAAAGATGGAAAATCGCGAGACTTCAAAGTTGGCATCTAGCTCCGAGAGATGAAGAGAGGGACAAAACGGGTTGACAAGCGATAAACCCGCCATTACGTGGAGAACTTCCCGAAAGAGGTCCCGTGATACACGACGGCGTTGACTGCAAATTTAGCGTTCCCGCCGCCTGAATCGATTCCCGAGGCTTCTGAATCACCGTGCGGGAGAGTGGGAGCTGCCTCACCTCCTTCACCCCCAAATTCAATTTATCTCCCTTCGCCCTTGTATCGGCTAACACAGGAATTGCGGCGCCGGCTAAGCGCCATCCACGATGGGACGGAGTGACTCACCGAACGAATTCATTCGCGGGGCCGGAGGACTCCGCGCGTTCTCGAGGTAAATGTCACGAGTGATTAAAGAGGAATGTTGCATTCACGTTTCGGCTGGTGACATCGGTCGATTGATGAGCAATTCAACCGCAGAGTTACTACACAGACCCATTAAAGGCACAAGCATTAAATCCAGTTTTCTACCGCCAATTATACGAGCACGAAATTAGTCATCACCGATACATCAATCCTACATTTGGTTGCAAGACCTACCATCTCTCCTTATTCCATGCAGGTTCGTCTACCTCCCTGTAATTCTCCATACCAGCATCCCTCTTGGTTTTATTTTTTTTTATTTACTGTTTTTCATATGCAGCCACCATAGAAATATTACCCTCTGCCACACGCCCTCGTGGTGGCTCACAGGGTATTACGTGTATGTAAATTAAATAACACGGTGGTTTGTCGTAGATACTTGACCCTTGGTCTCCCTCGGGATTTTCCTTTGATTTTTTCCTCTTGAATGTTACAACTACAGTGTGCCTCAGGGTTTACCCAATCCATCTATTCTCCTTTCCCGTATGCTACTCCATAGAGCCCTTTATTCTTCGCTCTTTCGCTTACTTCCTCACTTCTTGCCCTATCCGCTCACTTAATCTCCAGCACCAGGTTAAAAAGGCTTCAAGCCTTTTCTGGTCTTCTTCTTCAGTAGTCACATTTCCGACTCGTAGGGTGGCGCTACCCACAAAAACATTTTTACATAGCTATGAATTAGTATCCGAGTATATTTTTAAGGGATGGTCATCTGTAGTCTTACTAACGGCATTTGCAAAGCTTCGCTCTACTAGGCCAAAGGCCAGTTTTGCTTGGATTACATGCAATTAACTGCAACTGCTATTTAAGTTATAATAATCCACAAGGGAATTATTATGTATGTACCTAGATTAATTTTTTCGTTCCCATTTCGTTTTAATATCGACTTTAGTAGAGGGATATACATACACTTTAATCGTTTCCCATCGCCCATTTCATTTTACATACAAATATATCCATTTGCAAAACCCATTCTACTCTCATCATGAGAATGGTTAACCTTTTTAAAGTACGCAAGAGAGTAGGGCAGACAAAACCAACTCAACTCTCATCATGAATGAAAGGAATCTCATCAACCTACTCTGTTATTAACCTTCTCATTAGCCCAAAATTCATTGTCAATTACGGCCAGCGCAAAGACTAGGCCACAATCGAAACTAAGCCACACCCATCATCATTGGAATTGCAGTTCCACTATATATTTTTCGGGAAACTCCGTACGCTTCCTAATACTGATACAAGAAGTGAAAAGAGGTATAAGTTTGACAGAGACTTCTTTCATCAGGTTGACTGAATCTTTTAATTATAATTTAGTGTTCATGATTATTCCCTGCAAGAACCGACCCGCACCAATTAGGAGTAACCTTAAAATTATTTAGGGACTATTATTTAGAGCACTGAAATACGGATCCATACCTTAGAATGAGGGTAAAATACGGCTTCATAAGATCTAAATAAGGCATGCACAAGGAAATATAAGTTCATATTTTAATTTATTTATATAAATGACTAAATAATTTAAAAAAATACATTACTTTGTATTTACTAACAATTTACTGTGTTTTATAGATAATATTTCACGTGCATCATTAATAGGTGCTTAATATTTACCTCGGGGTGGTAGTATTGTGACTTTTGGTTTCATGCAAAAACAGAGTAATCTCGTTTTGCTAGCCTACTAGGTAGAAAGTGATATCTCTGAAGAATGATGTATGTCTGATGATTCACCCCCTGCCACACACCCTTGCGGTAGCTTTCAGTGTATAATGTACATGTAAATGTAAAAATTAATTAAAATAGGCAAACTATACTAGAAAAGCATAATAGGTATTGTCGTTTATACCTCCTATGGTAGCGGAACGTATTGCGCACGTGACTCAAGATAAGGAAATAGAGCAATTCTGAAACAAATTTCTATAACTACTCGCCACAAGCGCACGAAAATAATGATCACGGCAATCCTGTTTAAATTAGGAGAACGCCGCCTGGGGCATGGAGGTTCAATTTGCGATCGCCATGAAAAGTAATTATGTACCGGAATCCTGTCCGGAAAGAAAGACTGCCGAGATAAAGAGAAAAAGACTGAAGCCATTCGGTCGCCCTGAATCGCGGTTACATAGCGATTTCGCATTTCTCCCTCCGAACCCTGTAGCACCACGGATGGGGCGAACGCAAACGTTTCAACCACTGCTCACGGAGGCGGAATGGCACGAACGTGCGACGAGTTCATCTGAATCGGTGCCGCGCCGGCTGAGAGAAAAAATGAAAAACGCCTGGCGTCCAGGATTCGACGGACCGAAAACGCTCACACATGGGGGAGGAAAACGTGGTCCAGCGTAACGGAAGGTCTATTATGAAACGGACTACCGAGGTTCCAAAGTCTGGACATTAAAAAAAAAACCTTCCCACAATTGCCGGATCCTGACGGTCTGATCAGAGGTAGAAATAAAATTCTGATTTTTATCAGCATTCCCCACATCCTCCTTCATCTATCAAGCACCCTGAAAGCCACCTATAGGGTACGCAGTAGGGGTAAAATATCCATACATAGATATTACATGCTACTAGGCAGTGAAAAAAAGTGCCTACTATTAACGAAAGGTGCCTAGAATTATATGGTTTAACATCCCATCCGACAGTAGTACTGAGCTGGATATGCTCTTCATATCGAACTCAAGAAGGAGCCGGTATACCAATGAAAAAGCTCTGCTTCTGTCCGAATTTGCACCTTTGAGATACATTTCCAGTCTAGCTGGAGCATATTTGTAATCTGGGAGATTGGGAAACTGAGAAACCAATTCGAAAGTTGGAAATGAATTAGGTTTCATCGCAGAACTAGTGTGTGCAGCGTAGAGAAGCTAGGATTGTTAAAAGGTGTTACAATATGTTTAGCAGTGTATCAAATGTAATAGAATGATTAGGTTGGGAATCACCATCATATTGTACGTTCAAGTACAGACTAAATCTCCTGCTGAAATTTAAAACGGATAGGTTTACTGAATATGATAGATATATATAAGTAACCCTGCGCATTACGTTAGATTTGACCAGATAAATACGAATCGAGAGATAGATTGTCATACCGATAGATTCAAAATATCATTTATCCCGCGTACCATTATAGAGAATAATAGCAGCATAGCAAAAGGATACGTAGGTAAAATATTGTTGGTCTGAAGTGGCAGCTCTGAGTTGCGTGGTTGGCAATACTTGCTCTTAGTTGCATGTAAAAGGTGCATGTTTGGTGATCTTCGACCCCGGCCACATACTCTCGCGGTGGCTCGCAGGGTATTACGTAGATGTAGATGTCTCTACAAATTTGCAGTCATGGGCAAGCAGGGAGCCTTTACTTTATGCATTGCAAAAATAATTAAGCGGGATAACCCCGAGTCAAGTATTAACAGAGCATTTCGAGAACATCCCCGAGACTCCCCGAGAATGAACTAAGACTAACAACAGGAAATCTGACAAGAAAAAGATCCCTGACGTTATCCGGAATCAGGCCTCGTACTTTCCGTTACTGATCTAACTTGGCGCACTTTTCCCACAAGTTCAAATGGCTGTGATAAATGGCCAGCAATAAAAAGGTCCTGGTGCAAATTCCGGTCAAAATAAACAGCGTTTCTAACCAAAGGTGATTACTTCGCGCGGTACTCAGATACGGGATGAGCAAAAACAATTCGGTATTCAAAATGACTACCACTGAATGAAGGATTGGAATTACATGAATTAATGGTTTTCAATAAAAGTATGATTCTAAATAATCGTGAAATTAAAATCAATTTTACTACATGTTTCTAAAAGACCCATAAAATTTACAAAGACGCCTGATAATAATATGAATTAGTAAGCATCACACAAAACCATTAATAACTGTCTGTATGAGAGACTAAATCTCATAATTTAAATTAGAAACTAAGAAGTTGAAGACGTCCATTTAAGGATTAACCCTGGTACTTAACAGCTTGAGTTCAGCAGGTAGATAATACTGCACCAGCAAACACTATTTAGCACATAAGTAAAAAAAGCACACGAAAGGAGAAAAATAAACTATTATTTCTACCAGATTATAAGAAAGCTTGTAGACTAATTTGAATTTTTGTATAGCCCACAAGGCGAGTGATAAGAGTAATAATTTCCCTGAACTCCCGTCAATAAATGACCGAATAGGGCTTTCACGTTCGTTTTTGCAACTCGTGGGACGGAAGCTAATAATGCATCAATCCCCTTCACACACAATCAATTCTGAATGAAATTCGAAATTACATTTTGAAGACACGTTGATTAATTAGGAATGGAAAATGATCGACAAAGAAACGGCTTCCAAAATCTAATTTTAATCATGAAAGTGAAGCAAAAAAAGTGGGTTAAATGCATTCTAACAGCCCGTAGTAAAGCTCTCGTCCAATGGAAGGGACTCAAACGGAGAACAAGAACAGATATTACTTCACCGGAAAACTTAAAGAGCTTAAAATATCATTGACATATGGGAATTAAAATGAAACGATGACATATTTTCATACTTGTATAATTACAGCTCCATAACCATGGTTTCGGCGCTAACGCCCACTTCTAGAATGCCTGACTGGAGGTAATTTTTATAGTTAACCTTATTTCATAATGTTCCATAAAGTTAATATTAAGTATTTTTTGGGCATTCACGTTTATATTTATAGCTTTAAAATCTATCATGTTCTATTTAAAAGTATACAGAATAAGTATGAACTCAATTATTACATAATAATGATTCAAATCAATTTAAGTACAGTCACGCTTGACAAGGAGCTTACTTGTAAATAAATAAAATAATAAGATGTGCTTCCTCGCAAATTGCAGGTTTTGGGAATGGCTCGAAACACGTTTTCACTGACAGAAGGCCAGTGTATTTCCTTATATTCAGTCAAGAGAGAAAGCACTCATTACAAGTCTTTTTCTGCGTCTTTACGGGCTAAACCGATATAACCCGCATATCTAATCCGATGACCAGATAGAAGCCAGGATGAGGGACACAATGTTTGCCCGCACAAGAGTCAACTCAGAAGGGATAAGTGTCATTAGCCACGATCTCAATTTACCTGAAGGAGATAACGGGAGAGACCACAGCGGGAGGCTCACGGCTTACAAGTGAATAGTTCAATCCACAGCTGGCCACTGAATGGGTAGAGCGGAGGAGGCATTCATGACTGTATCCATCCCTCCCACATGCAAACACCAACTCGTAAGAATTTTGCCAGGAACAAACAAAAGAGTTCAATAACCGTTTCCTTGATGCAAATCAACTACCACATTTATCACCTCATGCATTTCATAACGATTTTCAACAACCAACTAGAAGAAATAATATAATTTTTCAATCCGCAACAACCGACCAGTAAACTTAGAAATGGCGCGTATAATATTGACAGCGTTTTTACTCTCTCAGCCTTGAAATATTAGTCAGCATAACAGTGTGATTAAGCACCATTTTCTTCATTATGCCAATCGAAATTAGGCACTGTTTTATTTATATGACCCTTTAACTGAAAATAGACTGCAGCTTTATACCATTGCGCATGAAAGCGTATATCATTTGTTTCATTTCAATGGGTTCTTAAGTGAAAGAGAGGAAAGAAGAAAATGGGAATATACTGCAACCTAACACCTGATAAGAAATTTAGCAGTTCAAAGGAATCCATAGGCTACGCAGAAGTTAAATAAAAAAGGTGAGCAAGTTTGATCATCATGTTCAAGACCATTAATTAGGTATTTTCGAATTACAACAATTTATTTAAAGATGTTTATTCGATGCCCAGCTGAGAAAAATCCCGCATATTATCTCCATCTGGCCACGAACGGATAACAGAGGATACAACAGGTAAAGTACATAAAAATTCACCAACCATTTCAGATTTCAGTTTTAGCGGTTATTCAAGAGAAATGATATCAAAGATTAAAGGTATATTTTTCACGGTATGGGCGTAATCAGAAAAGGATTAATTACAGGTGGAGAGCTCTGGATATCGGTAATGCTATAATATTTTCAACGAATCTACCCTTGACATAACTGCCTCCTCTCAACGCGTATTAAATGAATTAATAGCCTTAAAATAGAATCCTAGTTCGCAGGACTCCTATTATTGCTCCACTAGAGAATCTCTCCCAAGATAATTTTCGTATAGAAGAGATGAGGATATGGAGAAGAATGGAGAAATTAGATATAGAGGGAAACGAATGAATGGAAGATTATATACTTCTCATATATCCTAAACTTCAGAGCATGTAAGTAGTGCATGTCTGGTGACAACTCACTCCCTGCCACACGCCCTCTTGGTGGCTAGCAGTGTAATCGGTAGTTACAGGCAGATACGATGGTAGGGGAGGTAAGGAAGGTGGTAGGAGAAATAAAACAAAGGTAATAAGACTGGATGGAGGATGTTTTAAGAGTTAACAGAACGCTGAAGAGGATGATAGGTCAGCAAAGCAGAGTGAACTCAACCTAAGAGTATAATTTACATTATACATCAAGGTAACATTCCAACGAATACAACCTCGACCCTATTACCTGGATAGATGACGAACGGAAGGTGGAGATTTAGGAGCCCCGCAGGGGCTACAGGGGGAGATGAGTGGGAAGGCGCTGTTTACATTATCCGGAGCACAGACTATAATCCCAGACGGGACGAATCCCACCTTCCACCTTGACGTTTCGCTACCGAGAGAGAGAGAGGGTCTCCTTCCTCTCCTTGGAGCCCGCGCAAGGGTCCGGAGCCCTGTTTATTCACGTCGAGGCAACGAAAGCGGCCGCAAACACTGCGGGAGCACGAAGAGCCGAGTGGTGCGGGGATGCGCTGGTGAATGAAGAAATAGATTAAGCACATTTCCACGGCGAACAGCCGAATGGATGGCGCACCTACCCACGCCCGAAGGAGATTAAACATCCGCCGAGATGGTACGCCGTGGAGCCACCGACGGAGGAGGGCCCCATAATCAGACAATTTATCCCTTGAATTAAATGCAAAATGTGAGAAAGCATGAACCCCAGAGCTCAAGGCTTCAAACCAATAAATATTCACAAATCTCCTTAAATGCGAAACCTGATGGAATAAACAGGATTCAATTTCCATTCTATCCCGAGCGTGCCCCATACAATTGCTAGAAACGTGCCATAATCGTTTTCAACTTCCCAACACACTTCAAAATTTCTTGCATGAAGCTCAACGAACTAACCCAAACGAATACGGTACAATCGGCAAGGATATAACGCTGAGGGAAGATATGAAGTCCCACTGATGAGAAAAATACGGTGTGTACCAAGAAATAAAAAGTTTAATTATGGAAATCTAATTTCTTCGTTCTGAAAATGGACAAAAACTGAATGAACCTCATACAGGAAGAGAGCGACAATACTTCCAGCATTAAAACAAATTACAAATCTTCGCACGAAACACTTGAATGGAAACCCAATTATGAGGTATGCGCTTAATTTTCCGGACCCCAAAGAGTATCATTTTGGGTTAATTGGAAACCGGATTCCAGCACTCTAACACGCACCACGCCTATTAGAACGAGAGAGAATTATTAAGGTCATACATTTTTCCTAACCTACATTACCACGGGTAATTTAAACTATATCGTACCCACCACTAAATAAATGATTCCGACAATACATTTTCGATCATTACTTTCGTAAATAACAACCAGGATGGATAAATTTAGAAAAATCTTGACTGAATATAGAAAATCAAGGACACCTACCAAAATAATAATTGTGCTGGCAAAAACAGCCGACTGCTAGAGGGACGTGACGTGTGACGGACAGGATTTGAAAAAATGAAAGATCCGTAAAACACGAGAGAATGTGATACGAAAGTTTTGCTTGAAGCGGTCTTGAATGAGAATATATAACTACTGATAATGCATTTGTTATTATTTTTTTAACCTACTAAATTTCATCGCTAGCTACTCTTGGCATCATAAACATATTATTGAAATTTGTAACAACTCCAACTTCTAATAAAATCTTTACAATTGCTTATCCCAAAAATATTTAGAACATGACCCTAGTTTCTACTGAGAAAGGAGGAAAGGGTGTGCAATTTAACGTAGGCCGAACAAAGGTAAAGACAAAACAAACATTAAAATGTGTTTGGAATGGAAAGGGAGAGTAGCGAAAACGAATTCCTAGAAGATGGGGAAAGTGTACGATGGGATAGCCTGGGGTTTCTGAACGCTCGAAACAAAAGGATAACGAAAAGAGAGAAAATAGAAGGAACAGAAGATAGCATTTGGAGGAGTATAATAAAGAAACAGTATCCCTAATAAACCGAAGTGGAAGCAATTCAAAGGCTGTAATTTTCACTCACAGAAACTCTAGCCGCTTAAGCACCAGTGAACAGTAACAGACCTAATGAGAGAGTTAATCGGTTAATTGAATTTCAAATAACTGAAGGATGGTTACCGTCATACAATTATGAGATTAGATACTCGGGTGGAATTTAATCAAAGATTCCAATTAAGGGGTTAGGAGGCATTCTTGGAATACGGGGCTTTATCACCCACCTCCGATTCACTTCCGTCATGGGGTTGAAAATTTATGACGGCGGGATTGACGAGTCAAGGAAGCTAATTTGAGACTAATGGAAAGCTCAACTAACCAGAGCTGTCCATTATATTGGAGGGAAGAGAAATGCAGAAGGTTCTCCAACAGAAAACCAATCTGCATTAAACCTTGCCAACTCCCGAACACAGAGGAGGAAGGAATTTTGGAGGAATAATTCGACAGAACGATCCTATAAGTAACACGAAGATCGAAAGCGTTGAAACCATAAGGTATTTAGGTGTAACAATCACTAAAGATTTATCGTGGGGTAGACACATCCGGGAAATATGCGGCCGAGCGAAGAGAAAGCTAGGATTTATAAAAAGAGTACTTGGGAAATGTGATGAGAAGACAAAAGAGCGATGTTACTTTTCACTAGTTAGGTCCCACCTTGAGTATGCAGCCAGTGTATGGGATCCGAATGAATTAGGTTTGATCAGAGAACTACACAGGGTGGAGCGTAGAGCAGCTAGGTTCGTTAAAAGGTGATACGATAGGTTGAGTAGTGTTTAAGAATTAATACAAGAATTAGGGAGGGAATCATTATCAGAGCGTAGGTTAAAGTACAGATTAAATCTATTTGAGAAATTTCAATCGGATAGCTTTACTGCAGATGTTAGGCGCATATTAAAAACACCAGCGTATTATGCTAGATTCGACCAGATAAATAAGATTAGAGAGATAGATTGTCGTACTGATAGATTCAAAATGTAATTTTTCCCCCGTACTACAGTAGAACAGATAAGGCATCATAGCAAAGGGATAGGTGGGGGAAATATTTTAGAGTAGTCTGCAGTACATGATGCATGTATTAATCCTTGAAATACAATAATACTAACAATCTAGTTGAATGAGGCCCTATAGTTGCTTGTTTGCATGTAATGATGCATGCTTGGTGATCTTCACCCCCTGCCACACACCCTCGCGGTGGCTTGCAGTGTATCGTGTAGATGTAGATGTACAGAAATGCTCAGTGGCAGCCGGCGTAATTCAGTGACTCCGCTGCCGTTTAATTAGTGATGGAATGTCCGTGGACACTTCCCGATGCCCTCCAGTCGGCGAGATATTCATGGCTATTCCGGCCACGCAGCAGTGCATATGACTCAGCCACTCTTGCATACCTTCTCAATTTCACCAATAAGCTATTTAATGCAACGTAAGCTTCTCTTTGTACAGCATCGTTAGGTAACACACAAAGTGTGGCATATATAGCGAGTTTGGGGAGGGGTGAGGAGGAAAAACGTTCCCCTTCACCCCGTACCACTCACCAAACACCCTACATATTATATTTCACACTTTGTGTGTTACCTGACGATGCGTACAAAGAGAAACCTTAAATTAAATCGCATTGAATATTTATTGGTGGAAATTGTACATTTTTTATGTTCCCAAGTATGTTCCGATTCCTCACGATATCGCCTGAAACTTCAAAATTCATTTTCTAGTGCAGCCAAAAATTCTTTCCCCCCTGGATGGCAGTTTTCTCGAGTCAAATGTCTTTCAACACTTCCTCCAGCCAATTTTTCTTCCTATTCTCTAAAAACCACCTTTTCTGGCCACGTCTCACCCTTTCTCTTCCTCTCTACTTAGTCCACCATCTCTATTCCTCTACAAACTCATACATCAAAGACTCCATGAGACACGCTCCTCTCCCTTCCTCGAAGGCGAATTACGATCACAAAAATGTGACGCTGCACTGCATACCCGAGTCCATAACGAGCTAAAACATCATTACACGATTGAAGAGTCTGTTGGGACTCATTTGTCTCTCGCCTTAGTTTCAGCCGTTACTTCTCTTTCCCAAAATTTATAGCTAGCGGAATAAAATATTTTTTCACTACATGACTGAAATCAATACGACGGATTTAAAACGTCTAATATTCTACTCATTAGGTGTAATGTTAGTAGATAAAGCCACGAATAACAGAAACACAGTTATTATAATGGGTCAAACCTTTCAGAAAACGTTCATATACCACGAGTACTGTTTACTGAAAAAATAATATTTCGAGTTTTTATTTTTTCAGCTTTAAAACTGTGCACGAGCACAATCACTTAGTAATCTTTTTGTACCAGAAAGGGATAATATTAATGGAGTAGAAATTATAAACAATCCAGCCTTAATTATGCTCAATCAATTATTCATTCGACTTCAAGCAGTTTAGACTCTGCATGGAGTTTGTTTTCAAAAGCGAAGATTTTCCGTGAATGCAAACTCATCACCAATTCGAACTGAGAACAGGGAACGAATTAAAGAGTCGAAAGGCTCGAACAAAGATGTGGCTTATTCAGTTCATTCCTATTATACGTGATTGATTCATGGAAATTTAAAAACAAAATTAAATTGAAGACATCGCCTACATTTTGAAGCCCCCGCCGCCCAAACTAGAAAGTATCGAATTTCTTCGCAGGAGGATAGTAAAGTCCAGGCAAATAATGCCATACATTAATTAGCGTGAACCCCAATATTATATTACGAATACACATTTGTAAGATCCTGTTATCTTTAGCAGACAGACAAGAAGACAAGCAAATTGAAATCAAAAGCTAACTCTCACCGTTTAAAAGGATACTAGCTGCGAAATGATCACCTCTATAAGTAATTTTACCAAATTCTCGCAACTATAATCACAATGGGAGACGTTGTCGTCGGCTTTACGTATTACCTAATGGATGCCGGAACATACCGAAACAAATCCAACTACACCCAAGATGAACACGAAAAGTACTTACGAAAATACCGGCAAGCATAGAAAAAGGCATTTCCTCACCCCCTGAGCACATACCTGTAAGGACGAGAGAGAAATCATCAATATGCTTCCTTGAAGATCCTCGAGCGGATATAAAAATTTTTACAGAGGTCCTTCATTAGAGACAACATAGAAATAAATATGAAGAGAATGGAACGCTAAAAAAACACTCATTCACAATTGTACCATTGTCTTTCACATGGAAAAGGCCCTCTATGCGACGTTATACCTATGCGAAGGAATACCTATGCGACGTTAAATCTACAACATCTGTACGGTAATATTTGTGAGTAAAATCTCCTATTCATCAGCCAAGAGAAAGAAGTAACACCCATAGATCGATCATGCTAGGGTTTCAAATATGTCGATATGTTTATACAATAAGGAAATTTTACGCGGCAAGATTAAAAGTATCCCTTTATGGACTTCCACAAAACCGACTGCGTGATCTATTGCCTCTTTATGGGCACGCGAGGCACAGCCATGAGTAATCGGACAACTATTTAATTTAAATACATGAAGAAGCTAGGAGCATCCATGAAAAATCACAAAATACCTAGCAACAATTCCTGAGAGATGTGGGGCATACGAAACGAATCTTAACAATGAATAATAAATCGCTAATAGTTCAGCCATTCAATTAACTTCTCTTCTGAAAACATTAAAACGAAGACGGGAAAATTTAATCCACCGTATTATGAGATATGATGGCCCAATAAAGACAAGCTTTGGGGGAAAAATGAATGGGAAGAATAGCAAAGGAGAAAAATCCCATCCAATCCGCATGGTAGAAAAACGAAATAGTTTATTTCCACCACGTTACACAACAAAACAGGCGAGTTTCCGCTCCATAGACACCCAAAAAGGGTTCGAGATCTCAAATAAATATCAGTCCAAATTGTCGGAAGCCATCACTTCGCCAAACTACACTACCTCGCCTCCGCCACCACGCATTGCAAAAAAGAAAACGTAGCTGTAAGTGTTTTAAGGTCCATCGCGCAGATATTGCTTCTGCGGAACATAGCATCAGAATCAGCCTGATCTAAAAGAAGGCAGTGTGAACTATTTAGCATTCCAACCGAATACGAAGCTCTGCACTTCCCTTCAATTAGCGATTGGAATTCCATAAAATCGGTCGAGATTCAACCTCGGGTAATAAGGGTGGGAAGCCAGTACTCTAGCCAACACCCTCTGTCTTTATTTTTATGGCATTGTGGACCAATCCGGTATATAACCAAGCCTATGCGATATACATAGAAATTAGAATGCAGTGTTTTTTTAACGCGTGCATATTTTAACACTACCAACTCATGCATACCTACTACAGGAAGCATGGGTACATAATTTAATTTAATTACAGAAATGACTAACTATTCACTATTATTACATCATTCATGCATTAGCATTACATTGTGTTAATTAACGATTTATTGGCATTTATAGCTAACATTTCACATGTTGCGTCCTGCATCCTTAGGTAGTGATAGTAATATGACTCTTGGTTTCATTTAAATAGTGTTTAAACGGGGTGGTATTTTTTTGTATCCCTGAATGAGAGTAAGCGTTCTCCTTGTTTGGTAATGCATGTATGGTGATGGTACACACCTCGGTGGCTTGCACAGTATTGTGTAGATGCATACAATCCATTTCCATGGAACGAATTTGCGAAAAGTGCCGATGACAGCCGAGGACATGTAAGGACATAGACGCGACGACCATAAGGCATGGATGCATAAAATAACGGTAGAGCTTGCATTCTACAACATTCGAATAGGCGCCGTCTATGATCTCTCATTCACTCCCCCGCTGCAGTGATATCACAACTTTCGCGACTCTTCTGCCATCTAGCAGCATTGGAGTCAACTACGAGAAAAACTCTCCATCTAGTACTCGCAACCTATTATCTGCTCTTTCAAGCTCACCCGCCGTAAACTTGAAACGACGTGGACGGGCGATACGTGTTTACACTACCGATTAAATATAACAAAGAAAGGAAGAACGGAATAAATTACTACCTAACAGTCATCCTTTACGAGGGTAACGCTATAACCAACCTCGGTTTTAAAAGAGTTGTTTTACTGCAGGAATTGATCACTTTAAATGAAGCCCTGAACTCATTGTAAATTTTTCGTGAATGAATATTTAGCTACATGGGTTTTCAGGTCGCAATTCAGTAATGCTGGAGGAATTATCGTAAATAAATAAATGAAAACTGACATTTATATCCAGATACATAATAGGTATTTACTGTAGGTTTAGCTGTGCTCGTATCATCCGGTACATGAGTTAGCATTGAAAATTGTCTAGAGGTAAATGAAATTTAAAAATGAATTTTTAAATATATTTAAATACATTATTTACCACTGACTAGGTTAAAACATTTGCTATAAACTCCAAATTATAAAAATAAGATTTTGATTTAAAGTTTTCTACTGGCTAGGATAGGTTTTGGAGAGTTGTCCCTGCTCTACTTCACAATGTACCTTCGCAAAACGTAGGCTCTAAGTCTACATCTATATAACAACCAGAAAGCTACGTCAAGGGTGGTAGGCAGGGGGTGAGCAATCTCCATCTCCAAGTCATCTTGCATTATAAATCAGAGAGAACACTTCTAACCATGTAGGTATGCAAAAAATATGCTACTCCGTTTATACACTAATGAAATTAAACCAAGAATCACAATGCTACTACCCCGATAAAAATATTAGACAAGCAGTCACGAGATACGTGAAATATTAGATATAAATGACACTAAATGGAAGTAAATACAATATGACGTAATGTTTTTGAGCACTGAGTCATTTCTATAAATGAATTAAACAACGAACTTATATTTCCACGAACATGCATGAGTTAAGAGGTTTTAGAAATGTACATGTCCGAAAAAAAAGAAATCACTTAATTCCAATTTCTATATCAAAATATACAATACTTATTCTGATTTCCACATGACCCTTCACTGTAATTTATTAGTCCCTATATAGTCCCTACAGTAACGTTGGTCAACATACTCAGAAAAAAACATCCCGCTACGGACTTACCATAGAGACTCTAGGTATTGTCAATCCTGGTCCTTGCCTCGCGTTAATCAGGGCATTGGGGGAGTGGTGACAAAAATCCTTTGAACATATGTATTTACATTTTTTTCTTCTACTTCTACGTCATCACGACGAAACGTTTTACAAAGAAGTCAATACCAACGTACAGCTTGAAAAACACACCAGACTATAATGAAGTTTCATGCAATACAATCACATTCATTATCATCGGTCAAAAATCTCAAGTTTGGATTGACGCAGCTCTCCACTCAATTCTCCTATCGGCTAACGTCTTCATATTGACATAATTCTTCTCTTTCATATCCTTTACAACTTGTCCTATGTATCTCATCTGAGGCATGCATTTTCCATTATTCCCGTTCACTTCTCCCTCCAGATATGTGTTCTAATGAAATGTTTCCTCCCTTTCACGCTTTTATTTGTAGCTGTAAGCAGAATTTTCTTTTGGTAAAATTTCCTTTTCGCCTGGGCTATTTTACTGACAATTTATCTTAGCTTCTTCCATCACAGGTGACTCAACTTCCCAGATAATACTCTTTCACCTCTTTAATTTTTTATTTCCCATGTAAAACGTTAGTCCTGCCTTCTTTTCTCCTACTACATGCCTTACAATACCTTATTTAATTGATCTTCAAGTGATATCTGGCTATTGTCCTTCCCATGTTTCCCAGCGTCGTCTTTAAATCCGCTATGTCGTCGGCAAATAGCAGCATGCTGATATTCTGCCCGAGCATATTTTTCATTCCGGAAGACTTTGACTTCTTGGATGGCTCTTTCCATGTAGACATTGAAAAGTACGGGAGACAACGCACAACAACGTTTCACTCCTTTCTTTGTTCCTTCTTCTCTACTGCTGGATCCTGATTTGATCATCACCACCTGGTTTACATACAAACTGAGGATAATTCTTCGTTCACTGCATGATACTCCAATTTCCTTCAGGATCCTCAGAATTCAGTTCCAATCCACGCTGTCTAACGCCTTCTCCAAATTAAAAACGCAACAAATGCCTGTAGGTTCTTCCTTGTTTTTTTCTGTTTTAGCAGCGTGAGGGCCGAAATTGCTTCTATTGTGCCCTTGCTTTATCTGAACCCAAATTGTTTATCACCCAGGAACGCTTCAGCTTTCCGTTCTATTCTTCCATAAATTATTCTTGCTAATAACTTCTAGGCGTGTGTCGTCAGGCTTATGGTCCTAAATTTTTCAGTTCTTAGCCCTATTTTTTTGGGAATAGGGATGAGGATGTTTTTCTCAATGTTTGTGGGTATCTCTCCTGTAGAGTATCCCTCATTTTTCATTAGTTCGGCAAAAGCCTAAAACACTAAATAAAATTAATAACTATCGCTTGGAGATATACTTTAGTGTAAGCCATCAGAAATAACAAAAATAAACTTATACTGGCATTCAACTCTTTAATTACAACTGCAACCATTCATTCTCCATCACCACCATGAATATTTAAAGTAAAGTTTAGGATTCAGGATTGTCATTGAGTGTTATTCCGATAACAACCATTATGGTTCATCACTGTATTTAATGCCTTCTTAACATTTTCATCTGCTTCCCAGAGCACTACTCAAATCCTTTCCTCCATCTTCAGCACTTAACATCACCCTTCTTGCAATTACAATACCTCCAATTTTGCCACCTCTCAATTTCACTGACCAGTTTTAATACTACACTTATTATTTTTAAGATAACTGACATTTTAATAGTACACGACATGTGCACTAACCATGTTCAACACATTCTGTTCTGTCTTACAATTCGTCACGCTTCTTTCTTCTTCATTTCCTCTAAACCCAAATGCCTACATAAGAAAGCCTCTCATTTCCACTCGTCCTCCTTCAAGAGAAGAATTTAGTCAAATCTTATCTATAACTTTTTCCTCACCTCTGGTACCATGCCACCTTACCCAGCACTCTGGATATACCATTCAAAAACTACTCGTGACCTTAACCTTCTCGGCCATTGGAATTTTTATAGACTCCGCATCCAGCGATAAAGGTAGAGAGAGGCAGACTAAGTCACGAGCAACATTAAATAGGACACTTCTCGACAATCTTGAATCTCCAAAAACTGAATAGGTCTCCGTATAACTCACCAGTAAGATTACCCGTCGGCTGAACAACGAGGAGAGCCGCACTAGTAGACAGGGCCTTCAATTTTACAAATGCGATGAAGTACACGACTCATTCCTCGTGTATGATACAGAGGTGTAGAACATCCACTGATGTCAAATTCTCGAACAGAGACAAATTTCTCGCGACGGAAAGCTAGGGTAGTGAAAACTACGGACGCGAGAAACGGCGGACGAGGCAGCAGAGGAATGCATAAACGACTCCGCGCTGACGCCCTTACACAAAAAGGACCAAAAATCGCGGTAACCTTCACGCCGCGCGTGAAAAAAAATGCAAAGTTATAAGCGAGAACTCCGCCTAGCGACGAATATACCAGGCAGCCTAAGAGGACAGGGAGGGTGGAACAAAGAGAATGTACTCCCGAAAAGCATTCGGAAGGATGAGGGGGACTGAATGCATGGGGTGGGAGGGGGAAGGCCGTCGTAACGGGAGGTGTGAGGTCCACAAACACGGAGGGAGATGAGTTTCGCGAGGTGGAACGGCACGAAAATATTACCTTCCCAGAGCCCGCGATAATACACGTGAGGTTGCAGGACATACGAAAAAACATTCATGAAAGCTGTATACAAAACGGTACAAGCTCACGACCGTGGCGAAAAGACGAATATTTCGTCTTTTTCCGGTAAAAAATAAACAACTAAATATGCACATAGCTGTGAAGTAGGCCATGGGACGGTGAAGAAAGGACGGTGGACAACAAAACAACGTCGTCAGGCGCATTCTGAAACATCGATCGAGAGAGAGAAAGACCCTGGCGCACTTTGGAATCGCCATTTCTTTCCGAGCGAGGACGTTACTTTTTTCTCCACAGGAAAAATTTCTTCTCCCCAGTTTTTGTGACGTCTCCTTGATAGGAGCATTTTTTCCGGGAGCTGGGGCGTGGATAGCCGTGGAATCCGTCGCGAATATTGTCTCCGGCGTAAAGGAATAAATTAATGCAGCGGTTGGAAATTACCATCCGAGATATCTCCTCAAATGCAATGAGCGCGTTGTTATAGGAAGACGGGATTAACGTACCATAAGACAAATTAAATTATTCACTGACAGAAGAAAAGAGAAGTTTTTCACGACGGAAAAATTATGAAGGCTAGCATGCAACGTATTTCTATCACTTAAAGATGGTTCCGCTCGAAAAAAAGTGTATATACTTTGTAATTAAATCAGGAAATCTTCTAGCACTTCCATGACCGAATAAGATACCATTATCTGTTCAGCGAACATGTTATTCACAAGAGGATTTCCCTTCCTATGTAAAGGGTCGGGTTAATTACCATACCTCAATTTGCAGTGTCATAGTCTTAGGAAAGTTTCAAAAGACTTGGCCTTTTAGCTTTCAACACCAACAAAGCATACGCGCAATATATGTTTTCCCTTTTCCAAATTTACAGTCTTAAAACCGAGGGGATACAGAAACAAGAAAAGGGTTGCAAAGTGGGAAAAGGGTTCCTTGAGGAGGAAAAGGGCCCACTGTAACTTTCTACTTCGCCGCTTACATTTCGACAATTTATTCCCTAAGGGGATTTGTCCAAAGTTGCCTTATGTTATTTCCTTCGAACAGTTTAGTCGATAAAATGATAAAAAAATTACATTTTTTAACGCTTTCATAACATGGATACCTACTCAACAGAAAAAAATCTCCACATATAATCTGCGACTGGAAATGAAGTCTTTACCATTAATTAATCTTCTCCGTCACATCAGCTATTACTAAAAAGCGCAAAAACACATCATTATATTCCACCAGTGTAATTCTATGAAAGCACATAAAGCTGAACTTAATGAAGAAATGCATGGAGATAGTGCAACTCCGATTAAAATCCAATTCTGTACCCTTGCTGAACATGGAACATCTTTACCAATGTGTATTGTTACATTAAAAAAATACATTTTATAATTTAAGTGATGTATAGAGACCTACACAGTCTTGGTTGATTGTTTCACTTAATACGAAACTTCTACACCGTTCATGAAACGAGAGAGCCATCGAAAACAAAATTCATAGATTTTACTAATCTCAAAGTCAAAGACGGCAAAAAAAATTCAAAGTCAATATAAACGTTTGAAATGATCCATATAAAACAGTTGGGTTAAATTTTTACCATGGACAAAATTGTCACAACACGCGAAGGTGCACTTCCTTCCGAGGAATATTTCCCCGCCAATAATTGTTATTATTTCCGCGGCTGATCTACCAGTTAGAAATAGATTTTGTTGGAGTGCTATTCTGCTTTAGGTCTCCCTAACGTTTCTTCAATGCCATCATCCCTACACTACTTTTCTCTCCAGACAAACACTTTCATCCACTTTAGGGGACTCAGCGATGGACGAAGATAGAAAGAAATTTCAGCCATAATTGATCCAGCCAAAAGTACTCTAATGGAAGAAATATAATCCTGGAATAAGAAGGCATGACAGAAGAATTAGGAGCATACTACTTCTGGGTATTGAAGTATTAGGATAGAGCCGCAGATAAAGTAAGACAGGAAACTTTTGACTTTTGGTGCTATAAAAAATACGATGATGTTCGCAGCTGCTAAATAAGCAGTTACGCAGGAAAGACCACGGATTACAAATATAGAGAAAGTAATGAAAGATGAAATAGAGAGAAATATACGGAAAGAAAATAAGTTAGGTGCAGCAAAACATCGATCTGAGGATTGATGAACAGTGAAGATACATGGCATTAAGTATTTGCTCCATTATAAAAGAAACACCATTTCTGAAAGGATCAATGAAGGTGCATCTATTCATGAGATAGAAAACTAGCTCTAAACAGCTGGCCTTGCCGCCTTTTTCTTGTGCCAAACCTATTACTTCGCGAACGGTTGTGAAGTATCCTCACGTATGAAAACATGTATGTATTTCTTTCACTCCACGTTAGGAGGGAATTAATGGTGATTCTTTCATACGCACACATTTTTATCTTCGTATTTTCTCGGCTCCCACATTCGGCATCATGTTAACCGAAAGCATGAGTTTGTACCTGGGATTGCTTTTTATTTGTACCTTCCACTCAGCGTCTTACACACATTATTTTCTCCCAAAGGAGTGAGTTTCGGACTCTGCCGTGTGTTGAGTGTCGCTTAATACACCGTCCCTGAACGAACCTCTTTTTTGAGCGCCACACTTGGTTATCCATCATCTTTCATCCCACTCTTCGTGTACTTCCCAATCGTGATCTCGTGAGTGGTAATCCCTGTTTGCCTGGGAGAGGTCGGGGCTGTAGATTCTGCGAGGTCAGACTCCTGGGCATCGATATTTTTATCGACGGGGAATGAAAGGGGGAGAAGGGGAGGTCTCTTTCGCAAAGGGAATCCGCCGCTAATGGAGGGGCTCATATTTTTTACAATAAAACATCCGTGACAGTCGGCTTTAGTGACACAGGGCGTCGTCGGAATTCCGGACAGGCGCTTGATTGCCGCTGTGACAAGGAGGAATGCAAATTTTTTAGTGACAAATTTTATTTCCGCTCATCGTCGGAGAAGATTGTTCGTGTAAGGTGGCGCCCACGGAGAAACGGATTTAAAATGATGGGTCGAGGGCCTTCCGCGAGAGCTTACGGACGTCGCTTGTATTTCGACTTTTTCGTATCTGCAATTACTCGACATGAGATCGAGCGAAAGCCTTTCACGTCAAACACTCTCGAGAGGCAACATGGGCCTTCAGTGGTTAACTGGTCGCTAACTCTCGTCCCCACTTGATGGGTGATACCGAAAGCCGGAAATAAAACCAGTCCTCGCGTTAACGTATTCAACTGCGATACGATATCGTCAAGACATTGCTTCGTGAAGGATACTATCGCTTCCGATGACAGCGAAGCACTATCTAATTTCCCCATATCATGCTATCCATTACTAATGTTTTGAAGTCCGAGAATATTATCCAAGCTAATAACGAAGGTCAGAGCGTTTTCTTTTTAATTTCCACAAGAAAAATAGCTCATAAGCTATTAGAGCTATTCTACCCGCAGTCCACACTAAACAGCTTGTTAACGCGCCAATTCGAGGAGCGGGATCTCTACTCCTACTGCTGTTAGTTCTCTCAGCTTGTCCAGTTATTGAATGGACCAACCTAATCACTTAAATACCACTGCTCAATAGTTCAAGATCAATCACCAGTCAAGAATGAAAATTTTCAGACTCGAAAGAAATAACAAGTCCGCAATCACACGAGTGAAGAGACAATAGCATTCAAATCTTGATGCTCGTCAGTCTGTTTCTCTGAACCACGTGCGACAGGAGTAGTCTCGCTCATTAAAATCATGATTTTTCCCCCAGCTACCTTTTGTCACAAATCAGATACATACCTACCACTCACTGCATTTTTAATGCGATTTCCCTTTTACCCTACCCATAACAAGAGAATATCCATTTATAAAAAAATAACAAACAAAAAATACAGCCGGCATCATTAAATAGCTCAATAACTAGCAGTTTACAGATAGCTCGATTAATTTGCATAAATTGAGGCCCAACTAACGTAGGACGATAACTAACGGGACTGGGATCCGAATGAATTAGGTCTCATCAGAGAACTCGACGTGTGCAGCGTAGAACAGCTAGGTTCCTTAAAAGGGGCTACGATATTTAGTAGGGTATCAGAATTAATACAAGAATTAGGATGGGAATCATATTAGAGCGTAGGTTAAAGTATTGATTAAATCTATTACAGAAATTTAAATCGGAAAGATTTACTGAAGATGTTAGGTATATATTTAAAACACCAGAGTATTATACTAGATTCGACCAGCTAAATAAGATTAGAAAGATAGATTTTCGTACTGATAGATTTAAAATGTCATTTTCCCCCGTACTATAAGAAAACATAATAGGCAGCATTGCAATCCCTATATTATTAAGTAGATATTAACCATTTAGTTGTATGAGACCCTAATTAAGTAGCATGTTTCCATTTAGTGGCTTGTTTGCATGTCAATATTGCATCCTTGGTGATCTTCACCCCCTGCCACACACCCTCACAGTTTCTCGCAGGGTATCGCGTGGATGTAGATGAAGTCGGCCTCGGTGGCGGCGTGGTTAAGTCCTCGCCTGCTAACCTTAGGGTCGCAGGTTCGAGTCCCGCCTGAGTGGGTTTTTTCACCACTCAGGACATGGCTGTGTGCTCGTCTGTTGTTACATTGTTAATACCCCGATGTAAAGGCCACATGTGCTGTTTTCGGAGGTAGTGGAATATAAATAAAAAAAGTACTTATACGAATACAAATTACTTCATGTCATACTAGCCCGAACTTTCTTCTTACGCGCGAGCTCGGGTCAAAGACTTATGGTCACGTTGGGCGGATCTTCCAGAGACACGAGGGCATACTTAGAAGGGTTAATCTGCGTTGATTGAAAACCTCCCAAGAGAAAACTTGATTTTTTACCCACCGTGTCATCTTCATACATTTTGCTCTTAGTATTACATATTACGTCCGCCGAAATCCCGCACTTAACGTCCTGTCATTGGCTTTATCGAAGCGAGAAGAAAAGCATTCGAAATCCTAACAGATGATATCGACGGATCGCTTTCCTTTCCGTGCATACGAAGGCTAATATGAGAGTGGACCATGCTGTGACTGCCCATTAACAATCAAGTGGTGTTTATAGTGAACGATCGGAGCTTGCCGTCAAAATTGTCGACTCATTTCAAAAACTTATGCATTAAGGCAAACTCCTATAGCTCTCATTTATTCATTTTTTTTGTTATCGCGATTTTTCGGTTGATTGATCGAATATGTCGCCTCAATTGCAAGTAACCTTTCTTATTCAACATTTGGGCCGTGACATCAGGGAAATAACTTGAGTAGCAAACCGTAGATTAGGATTCTTAAGAAGGGTCCTAGGCAAATGCGATGAGAGAGTACGAGAGAGTAGCTATTTTACACTTGTCGGTCCTCATTTAGAATATGCCGCTAGTACATACATGGGATCCGTACGAGGAAGGTATGATATGATTTAGAGCGTGTGCAAAGGATATCAGCTAGATTTGTTCAAGGCCGTTAAGATAGTTGCATTAATGTTACGAGTTTAATAGAAGAACCAGGATGGGAATTACTATCAGAACGCAGGTTAAAATTTAGGTTAAACCATTTAAGTAAATTCGAAGGTGATTTGTTTACGGATGACGTTAGATATATATTAAGAACCCCTAGCATATTATGCTAGGTTTGATCAGATTAACATGATTAGAGAGATCGATTGTTGTACCGATACATTTAATGAATTTTTTCCCGCGTACAATACGCAGCATAGCAAAGGGATAGGTAGGTGAAATATTGTAAGAGTAATCTACAGTGCATGATGCATGTATTTACAACCAATCCCTTTTTTACTACGTAGATACTGACCATCTTGCTGCTTGTGACCCTATTATGTAGCATTTTTCCATGCAGTAGCCTAGTTACACGTCAATAGTGCATGTTTGGTAACCTTCACCTCCTGCCACTCACCCTCGTGGTGGCTCGCAGGGTAGTACGTAGATGTAGATGTTTCTGTCCCCAATTAAAAATATTACCGCCCTCTCCACACACTTTTGAAGTAAAGGACAGAGAAGCAGGCTTCACTGGAAATACGTAAAATAGACTGTCTAAAAGATATTCCCCAGGCCAAACTCTCAAGACGAATACTGACTCGGCGCATTCCATATCATTGTGTGTAGTTGCTAAGGGAGGCTATCAACAGCTTAGACCATTTTTGCAATTAATGATTCGTGGGTTACTGGGAACGCGAGGGATTTTCACTCGAAGCAAAGGACGAGGCATGAAGAAACTCGGAGTCGGCATTAACTTGCCTTAAAGAAATCTGCTAATATAACAACCCAACCATCTTGAAGGGCTTTCCACTAGGGAGCTTTTCATGCAGGGAGCCGGGTTCCGTAAAATAAAAAAAGCACACTGCCAAACCCATTCGAACTCTGGTCTTCTAAATGGCAGGCAACAGTTTTCGCCACCTGTGGTACCGTTCTGTTTATATGGATGTCAAAGACATTTCTTGACGGCAGACTGATATATAAGCGAGTCCGAGGGAGGAAAGGATAAGGCAATTGTTTCGGCCTCCATGCATTAAAAATGCGAACGACCCCAATTAATTTACCAAAGAGAAAAAATGTGAGGAAATGAACTAATTTTGAAAATTATTGCGTTATCTAGCCTCTAAAATAAGCATTAGTTCTCGCTTCCTTGTTAGCGCTGTATGTAACTTCTCAGGAAACCTTCTCCGAACCATAATCACACACTCGGCGATTTTTATTTCTACGGCGAGACGCTGAATAAAGAGAGCACATCGTTTTGCAGCGAGTCAGTCAACTTTTTCGTCTTCTTAATTTTCTTATAGCGAAACTTTCAGAGATGCAGCACCTCCTTCCGTATTTTATAAAGGAAAAACATCATTCCCTCTCACTCGGGGAAGAGGCCACGAGGAAAATCGAACCAGCCACGCGCCAACGCAAGAAGAAGTAGTCGAGGAAGAGAGGCGTCGATTCGGCGGCCAATATTTGCTCGAGGATATGACCTTGGCACTGGGGGAATCGGAGAATCGCCGCACCAGTTATATTCTCCGCCTACGTTCCACTCTTCCTCGTATCACGTTTGATACCACGTTATTATTCCAATTTCTGGTATGGATGCTAAAAAAAAAACTTTTGGACGATAGTAAAAGAGCAACCAGAAAATTCATTAATACAGGGTAGTATAATACAGCCGTAAGTATAGCTGGCGCACATAATGTACTTACTGTAGAAAGCTTCATGCATACACATGCAAGTTCCGAAAACACTCGAATTTGTTTATTTATCTAGCAAGTTCATTAAGCGTTGATAAACAGATATATAAACGTTGATTAATTGCGTTATTGATACATGATAGTTTTTAAAGCTTTATTCTTAAGTAATACAAGGTTTAATAAGGACGTTGGCCGTTAGATGTTTGCAAAGCTGATAGAGATGCAAGTGTCAATGAAACGCCGTGAGTGTTCTTCCGATCAAGGTGCATTTGGATGGACGTAAATTTACTCGCACTTGTCCTGCAGATGCCTGTATCCTTCCACTGTTCGGCTGCTCATCGCGTGTTTAACTCATATTGGCAGGTTGTGGTGTTTATACAATTAGCTACGGGATGGAAAATACTAATGGAACAATAATAATAATCGATGGACTACATATTTGGTAAAGGACTGATACAATGCAAATGATAATAAATGACAGACTATGCGTAGAATGTTTGAGAAACGTTACTAAGGCAGGGTTAGCAGGATTGGGATAGTAGAATTCCCACATTCTTAATCTATCTAAATTAATATTCATATTACGATTGTGACCGAGAGAATTACACGTAATCAAAATTGAGGCGAAACCGAGAGAATTGATACGCGCCTGCCAATTAATTGTAAGAGCAACTCCGGTTCCCTGCAAAATCTACCAGGGAACGTCACGACTCTACGGCGGAAGTAGATAACGCAATCGAAAATGTGTTGGCTCTTATATTCCTCATGTACACAAACCATCAGATGACGCGTCGTTCATATAAATAGGTAAGGTGAGATACGAAGCCTTCAATTAAGCACATGGCATGTGCTTACATTTGCATAATTTTCCAGCGCGATAGCTTTTGACGACGCGTCGCCCATGAAAATCTTGATTCTCACCACTGTTCCAGCTGAAGGAGAGATCGGGAAGAAGGAAAGAGAGACGTGATCGTCAGTGTATAAGTAATTGGCATACATTATTAAATTAAAAACAGAATAATAACAAATACAAACAATTAGTACGCAATAAAAGCAAATCAAGCGAATGAATACGACCTTTCAGAGCAAAATAAAAAACCCAAAACCGTACCAAAATCGCGGATGCACGTTCCTTATTAAAAGAGAGTATGCACTTAGCGGTAGGAACTGTTGGACTCACGACTTCGTGAAAAAGAAATTCAGGGTAGCGAACAATCGTGAGGATAGTGACTCCACAACACCAAATCTTACGCTGGTTCCGCAGGCAACAAAGAAGTCCACCACTTAAAGGGACATTTAAAACTGAAAGGAATTCATTCAACTCACGAATAAAGAACAGAGTATGACAGAGTATAAAAGCTATGACTTCCAATCAGCTGCAAAAAAAACGAGTAGTTATTGATGATATTACGGCGAGACGGCCGACAGCTGAGGTCACTCATGTCATCATGGAAAGGAAGATAGTTGGGCATAGGTTTTTTTTGGAATGGATTGGAGTGAAGCTCGGCCAACACTCACGACAATCGTTCCTCCACGATTAGCTTTAACATCTATATCAGAGCTGACCCATCCAGACATTTATTGTACATATAAAAAGTGCATTTATACCCTCTGCCATGGGTAGAAGCCACTTCCACATGTCATAGCTTTAATTTCTAACTTCTAAAAAATTAAAAGCAAAATAAATATCTAACGTATGAAAACGGACGGAGAGGAGCTACGTACGTTACAGAAGGAAATTCATAATTCAGGTGGTGATAGACTATCTAAGTAGAATGAATAGCGGTGGAAGTATGAGAATTAAAGAATGATCTATGAAAGATAGGTGTAACCAAGGACCTTGGGTGTAACCTGACGCATGGGAACATTTATTAGATTGTCATGCCCACTTAAGGTTACCTTAACCCGAACGATACTATTCTACTATTACATTTAATACTAACTCTATTATTAATAACAGGAAAATAATATCAATAATATAATAATGCCATTAAGTCCGAGGATGGAGCATAATACGGAACAATTCCCGCTTTCCAACGCCAAGCTAAAAAGTTAATAGCGGAAACAGATATTTAAGCGCGCTCGAATACGCAAGATACGATAGAGAAGGACATTAAGTTCCCACACAACAATGGAGGTTGTTGCGAAGAAGGGAAAAGACTGCTGGAAGGCAGATGAAAACAGATCTTGGCGCGTCAATTTGAAGCCAAAGGGAGAAAACAAAAGAACGATGGAACGCGGAATGACGGAAGACTGCGCCACCGCGCGACTTTCTCCCCAATTACACCCGTGTTAGTGCGCTCGTCCGCCACCGCTTGTCAGCGGGGCGCCAACTTCGTTCCCGGCATCACCCGCCGTTCTATACCTCTCTCTCAAACTTACACCGGAAGCGCCAGAATTCAGCAGGGGAGGGAAAACTTTATCTCGGTGACGAGGGGGTGGGAAGGGAGGGCACCAACGAAAGGGTACGCGTTCCCATGGCGACGGAGGGAAGCGC
This sequence comes from Platycnemis pennipes, assembly GCA_933228895.1. Classification (NCBI taxonomy): domain Eukaryota; kingdom Metazoa; phylum Arthropoda; class Insecta; order Odonata; family Platycnemididae; genus Platycnemis; species Platycnemis pennipes. Next base: position 115,113,011 of record OW121854.1, on the reverse strand, counting down.
GGGTTGTGAGAGGGACGAGACGGGGGCCGAATCTGAAGCACGGGAATTTCGCGGGGGCGACAGAAAAGGGTTTAACCTATTAGGGTTCCGGAATGAGTTTAAGGACAAAGGCAGACTGAGTGGGAGTGAATGAGAGCCGATGAAAAATAAATGCGGGCGTATCCGCTTCGAAAACAGGTCTAAAAGAAAAGTCATCCTAACTAACTCGCAAGCTACCACAACAGGAAGAAGATAAGCAAAGGAAACCACAATTTATTCCACGCAGCTTTTCTGGAATTGCTACTACACAAATTCCATCGATATGATTTTTTCTCACTTAACCTTTCATCAAGATTATTTCAGGCCCAAACATGCTTTCCAAGACACTAAAAACGTGGTGATAAGGATGAGTGAATCACTTAATGCTCCTAGACTACACAATGAATATTAAAATCGAATGGTCTCGACGTTTAAGAATGACATAGTTGCACGCAGTTAGTTTTGAAAATGAGACACTGAAGAGCCATTATCTTATTCACCTCATTAATTTACCTTGCCATCAGAACGCAAAAGAAAAAATCCTAATTTCTCGTCGAGATTCCATATATTTAGTCCTCCACGTCAGAGACGGTAAACTATTAGTGTGGGAGATGCCCATATGAATAAACCAGTTTTTTATGGACATCCTACCACATACTCTGTACGAATGACCATCTCTTCTAAATTCACAAACTTTCGTCCTTATGGGATACAATAAATATTAATTTTCTTCTGATTCCACAGTTTTCGTCTCCATCACTGACTAATATTTCTGAGCATACCCGGAAAGTCTTTCATAGACGAGAGGACTGACAGATGTTGCTTATGCGCAGCATATTACCATCTATGGTAAGGAAAGAAAAATAAAGGAAGAAGTGGGTGAGGAACTCTTGGGTTATCGGAAAAATGCAGTTTGACAATAACATTACGAAAAGATGACGTTATCCCTTTAATGGTAATGGAGCCAAGATTTCCACACAAAAAATCATTACCTTAATCGGAATACCAACCCGGATCCCCAAAATTATCCGGCCAGGTGCTTTAGCCAGTTATCAAGGCATCATTGGTGGAAGAGTGAAGAAGAGAGATTGTACGTGCTTAAAATTTCCTTTGAGAACCCTTGAGCGCAGAAATGAGCTGCCAAAACATAAATTACGAATGCATACTAAATTTATTTCTGAAACAATGGTGACTTACATCACCATGTGCTTCAGAACACAACCTACTTTCTTGATAATAACAAGGTGGCCAACTATACATGCGGACGAAACATGGTTGCCACCCTTAAATGACATGACCCATGGTTGCCAACACCCTCATGGTGGCTAGCAGGGCATTATGTAGATGTAAATGCAAATAGCGCATCTACAACAGCGCGTATCGGCAAGAAACGTCATTAAGGTTCTTAGCCACCAGTTCGCAAACCTTGAATTTAATAATAAAGCCACTTATATTTACTCACGTCACAAATTTTGTTGAATGAATATCATATTGACGTAGGTTGGGATGCTTTCATTGTATCGATTTTCGTCTCTAAGGAGACGAATGCGTTTCTTGATGTCACCAGGAAACACTACTCAACGCTTCTTTATCTCAAAGTCGTTCTTTATGTTCTCCAAAACTCGTAATTAGTTTACCATGTTTAATGTTCGTAATTTGCACAAAGGATCGCCTTCATCCATTAATTTAATAGTTTAGCATGATTTTATCAACCTGTTATCAAAGCTCTGAAATTCATTGCATCTGATAACGTCAATGTGAATCGTTTTATGTCTTTTGATTTCCTCCACCCACTTCCCTCCCTGGCCACACACAGCAAACTGCTACTGTTAGCAGTACAATAACTTTTTCGTGTTCCAACCGCTTAAGTTACACAACGTCGTCCAAGCTAATTTAATTCAAAGCCTATTACAAATTTAAACAAATTACCCAAGTTCAAGACGGGATTCGAACTCTCGACCTTTGGCCCGAATGGCCGACGTGAGTCTACTTCATTGCCATATCAGCCTTGCCATTGTGTAGGTACCTTTATTTTTCCAGAGGACGAGTGTAAAAAAGATGAAAGAACTGCTCGGCATAAAAACGGCAAAAATGCTTACTCTCGGCCTCTGAGCCGCCAATTCACTTAAAAGGAAATGGATATGGTTTCTATCTTTCCGATTCAAAGATGGCCACAAGGATCCGTCGAAAGAAACAACACCGGAGGCGTATATACTCGTGTTCCCTGAGCCCTTGAGGGAATGATTGAAATCCGACAAAAAGTAGTCCTTCACAGCGACCACAGAATGGAGACAATGAACTCCTCCATTTGTTCACGGGTATCACAAGTATTGCCGTACATTCAAATGGGATAAGAGACATTCCTTTTCACTTAAGATGATTACCGTGTCACGCTCGAAAGGCTGAGAGAGACAGAGACTAAGTCAACACACGGAGAGGTTTTTGAAGAGAAGGAGAGAGTGAATAGGCGTGGGGGAAGTCCAAAGGGAGTCCGAAAGGTCACGATTGGATTAGAGGACCCATAAGTCAATTAGGCGCGGGGCGACGATTGAGTATTCCGCTTTTTCCGCGTTCGTGGAAAGTGAAAGGCAGCACTAGTGCCACCCCTGGGAGAGGGTTGAAAGGAGAGGCTAAGGGGGCGATTCAGGCGAAAATAGAGACTTCGACACCTTTCACAGGACGAGAGAGAAAAACGCAACAAATCAACCGGCGATCGATTTGCGGACGATTAAACGGCCAGGAATCCCCATTCCTCCAATCCGATACTGGGGTCATCCCAGCACATGGGACCCTAAAAGAAATTTAATCGACCGTACCCTTTTCGAGATAAGCACCAAGAAGGAAATAAAGCTGCTGAAGTGACACGGAAACCACGATTTAGCCTGAAAATACAGAAATAGCAAAAATACCAGAAGTATTATTCTCTGTGGATACGTGAAGATATTTTCTTAGGAAAAGGTCAAAATAAAGGAGAAAAACCATTACGCAATAATGAAGTAAGGTGAAATCATTTGCGGAAGAATTCCAATTTGGAAAGAAAGATTTCTAAATCTGGATGACTACATTCTGCTGGAATTCAAACCACCACGACGACTTCAAAGATTTTCAGCGTGAACAGTGACGTACTCGACACTTTACTTTAGAGAACTAATAAACCGAAGTAGTTCCTGTAAGGTAATAATTAGTTCCCAAACGGAAACTCTTTTTATAAACCTAATCCGTATTTTCCTCACGCAGAATGTATATCTTAAACAACAGCGTCTCTCTTCAGCCAGGAACTTCTGATCCTGGTTATCGTAACGGGAAAGTCAAGTTCGCGCGCTCTACGAAACGCATGAAAGAGCTTAAACTCGTTCCCTTGCACATATTTTACCCCTCGGTAGATGGTGCCAACAGCGGTACGATAACTAGTAACGCGCTTGCCATAAAAATCAAAGGTCGCAGGTTCGACTCCCGCCTCGAGCAATGGCGTAGTGCTTGCGTCAGTGATTTAGACAAGTTAGACGGTCCGATAAATCCTTAGCAGATGAAGCACCTGAGAACCTAATTCCATCGCTTCGTCGCAGGAGGGAATGGGCGTTGAAGCATTTCTAAGCGCTTGGCTTCATCTGCAAACGCTCGTCACACAAAAATTCTTTCCTAACTCCTGGAATACATTCCACACCAACTATCTCTTTACGAATGCCCAACACTTCCCTCCATCACTTCCAAATAACATTACCCTGTGGAACTATTCCGCCTCCTGAGACCACTTACTTAACGCCTTACTTTCCACAACGTCTAGCGCCAATGATTTCGTCATCCGTTTCTACTCCTAAGGACGTAACTTCGTGGGAGTGCATCCTATATTATTAATTAAACAAGTTGCACTCTTCCACACAGAGGTTTTTAATAACCCAACCAAAGTGTTAACTGAAGAGGCCTAAGCACCCATAATTGAAAGAGAGAGAGAGAGTGAAAGAGAAGGAGAGAGTGAATAGGCGTGGGGGAAGTCCAAAGGGAGTCCGTCCAAGACCTTTTGAAACTACAGAAATAGCAAAAATACTCTGACAGGAATAGATAGCTTAACTCTCCCCTAAGCGCTTCTAGGAAATGGTCAAAATAAAGGATACGTGAATATATTTTCACAGGAAAAGGAAGATAAATAAGAAGAAGACGACAAAAAGTCCTAAGAAGAGTGGGAGAAAAGAGAAGTCTGCTGAAAACTATAAAAAGAAGACGGGACAACTTAATCGGTCACATCTTAAGACACGATGGCCTGATGAAGACTATTGTCGGGAGAAAAGTGAACAGGAAGATTGGAAAAGGCAGGCCTCGTATGAGATATATGGAACAGGCAGTGAGGGATGCAAAAGAGAAGAATTACGTCAAAATGAAAAGGTTGGCCGATAGAAGAATTGAGTAGAAAGCTGCGTCATACCAATCTAAGGATCGTTGACCAATAATGATGAAAGTGTCAACGCTTTTGCGTCATAAAAAAAATAATGTGTGGGAAAGTACAACTCGTTTCATAAACCCTTAAGAAGGCGCGGGGGTCTCTCAGGCTTTCAGGCAGAAATTACTTCTTGTAATATTTTTACGTCACGTTGTATATTTTTGGAATTTTCAGTACCTTCAAGGAAATAGATTTTCACCCATTAAAAGTTGTTATATATTAATTGTAGTGAATAAATTAGTATTTATTTAGAATTTTTAGTCAGTGGAGGTCGGTATGACCCCCCGCGCATTCTAACATTTCATTCTCAGCCTAAGTCATACGAGTACGTCATGAGTGTAGTTGTTCTATTTTATGATTTTGCATGTCACTTGGGGATACAAATGGCTATATTTATGCGTCCTCATTAATTTTGTCTCAGTAATATGTGATGAATACATTTATTATTGTTCACATAATATTTCGTCATTCTTAAGAATCATTCATTCTCCGACCCCCCTCTCCTTCGGTTTATTGATCACATATGTATAACGATTGCGACCAATACCCATCCTCGTCTGCATACGCCTACATTCATAGGTCATCAACGTTTTACTATTAACTGTAGCTTCTTGGATAGTTCCTTCCTAATCTACAACCTCTTTCCTCGACCCTTTATATTTCTCTTTAAGTCTTCAAATCCTTTCCTTCACGCTATTCAGAAGTCTTATTCGTTTACTCCCTCTCCCCTTTTTGGCCATTCTTCGCTAATTTGAGCATTAAAGCGCGTGTTACCTTACAAAACATACCAGTACCCACGCATTTACAGTTATCGGCATTTTGACGTCTGACCACATTGGCTGGTCCACAAAAATAACCTTAAGGGTCACGGGAAAAATAAAGGGAACACATTGGGGTGGAACTTTTAAAAGAGGGTCTGTTCCTCTGATAGCACCATATAAATGCTCAACGGAGCATACCGAGGCTGAGGAACGGAGGATGCTGGCATTGGCGAGGCGGGTGTAGGAACTTCATTGTAGGAATTTTCCGACAACCACTCTCCCTTCCCACTATGAAGAGAGAAAAGTTTTCGGAAAATCACCAAGGGGAGAGCGGACACGATGGCATAACCGTCACAAACCACGTGTACCACGTCCCACCTACCCTTCCCATTAATAGCAAAGAAGCAATCAGTAACTATCAGTAATTTCTTCATTTGCAGTTTCAATCCAATGTTAAGCTTTAACTATCTTCGCCGATGCACGATTCTTAAATTAAAAGAATTACAACCTGATATTCCTTTGTGGCTACCTAAAAATTAAGAAATAGCTATCGTTGTATTTTTCATACGTAAGTTCAAACATTCCAGTTTCCCAAACCCATTAAATGAATATTTCAATTGATTCATTCACTACTACGCTCTCTCGAGGTGTCTTGCAATATACTAAACGCCCGTAAATGTGTTACCCTAGTGAGACATAAGAATAACCAACGGAAGAGGTTACAGCAGAGTGTTCTTTAAGAAAGTGAATGAAAGGTAAAAGAAATGAGTAATCAGAATAAAGAAATTGAGACACAAAGAAAACGAAATCACCAGGAAAAAACTAGAATTAATAATTAGTGAAAGAATGAGCCACATTGCGCGGACCTGAGGCAGATGAAACGTTGAAGAATCGATGTTCACATATACTAGACCATGGCTTCCCAACTGAAGAGTCACGACCCCATTTACAATGGTGAAAAAGATTGAGAGTCGCAAGGAAATAATAATTCATTGATATTACAGTAACTGAGATTTCAACTCCTAATACACAATTCACGGATGATAGCCTCCTCTAACTTAAGGGTCGTAATTAAAAAAAAAAAGGTTGGGAGCCTCTGGACTATATGGTTACAACCTATTCCTTACCCAGTCACCGTTTCGAAACACAAGCGGTCCGCAAACGGATAGATAGTATCTGTGGCACGCAGGCTGAAGAGAACTGGGGAAAGTAGGCCCGATACGATTTCGTTCGCGCCGTCCTCCGGCTTCAGTTCCAGGGGAAACGGACGAAATGAACTTAAATCTTTTCTTTTTACCCCGGGAGGCATGAAAATCCTCCTCGCCGACTCATAATGACCAGAAGGAAAGGGGTCTTCCAGCATTTTGGGAACCACTCCTCGGCTCCTACGCGAAAAGGAGAAAAACACGCATTCATAAAAAAAAACCTTTCGCGGCCTGCAAAAACCACCTCGACCGCGTAAATCACACAGCGAGGTAGTGGGAAGGAAAGGGAGAGAGACAGAGGAAGATGAAAAAAGTAGTTGGGTGGACGGGAAAGAACCGCTGGGAAAGTATTAGGACGTCACGCAAGCATGGAGTCGAGGAGGGAAGAGGAAGGAATGACCTGCTCCTCCTTCCTCTTTAACCCGCTCAGGGGGACGCGTCAATGACACGGCCAGGAAAAAGAAAGACGGAGACGGTAAGAAAATAAATTACAATAACTTGAGAAAATAAAATACAATACAAGAGTAGGCTTCGCTCACCAAAATAATTAGGTACAATATGATAATAAAAATAGCTTGAACATAAATTCATGAAAGTAAAAGTTCCTGCCTTTAAATTGAATTAAGAGCGTAGCGTTTTTAAATTACCATGTGCAGAGCTGAGAAGAAGCCCACATAATTTATCTTTAAATGTATTTAGGTTAGCTGATTTTTTTAATTTTTCGGGCAAGGCTTTCCAAACTTTTGGGGCAGTGATAAGAAGTAAATTTTGCTACAAATCAGTTCGGGGAATAGGAAAATATAGTGAGCAAGGATTAATGTTATGGTATGTTTTGAAGGGGTATCACAGAAATAGCAGGCAAATTAACATGGTGGAATTTCGACATATAATAAAGCTTTGTTCTATTCCACACAAATATAATAATACTGCTCAGACGGTTTCAACCTTTTCAGGTCATTAACAAGAACTTTTTATTTATATAATTTGGAGGGGTGTATCCACTCTGATTTACATTTAGGGGTGGTTTCAGGTCATGAAGCATCGATAGTCGCATTAACTTCACACTTCATCCCTTATCGTCCGCACTCTTCTTGACACCCCCTTCTCTATAAATTAGAAATCATTCTAACTCTTCTCCTTCGATATAAAATGCTCACTTTCTCCCCCACTCACCCTCGATTTCCTATCACTCCACCTTCAGAATCGCATTGCCTCTTACGACTCGTTCCATTCCCTTACTCTACCTCCTCATACTTTCCTCCATCAAATTCCTCTTCCCACAAAATCTCATAGACTTTCTCGTTTATCCGCATAACGGTCCATTGCACGGCAGAAAAATACTAATTTAGAGATGACAATGGCATTGCTCAATTAAAATGATAATATTAGACGTACTAAAAAATTCATTTTGTAATGGATTGTAATTATGGAAACACTAATGGAAACAGGCATATTACTATATTATACTCGGCATACTTTATAACAATCTTCATGACGCTAAAAATTCCAAACCTTTTTCTGCATATTCTTTGCTAACTCATTATTATCCCTCCTACCATAGCTTTCGACATCCAATTTACTATAGCTAATTTTAATTCTGTTGACGCCTAATTTCTCTTGCTTACTGTAATGGTTTATTCATCTTTAATCGCATATTTTTATTCTCTGATTTTCTTGTAATTATCAACAATATATCATAATAGTTTATACGTATATTTCACACGTCTCCTCTGACGTTACATTTTAATTACGCTAATGCATAGTCCGTTGGATTTTAAAGAATACAAACGCATGCCACACAAAAGAACGAAGGCAAGGAGAACAAGCGAAATGTGAGGAGATAATGTTGCTAACACCTTCCTGTTTTCCTTCGAGTTATACCATCACCCCCACAATATTATTTTCATCTTAAAATAACTAATTTTTTCTTATGATCTTAACTGTTCGATAACGATTAGGTTTTCGTTCCCAAAATGATTCTTAAACCCGCCAAAGCAGGCGTTCCGTTTTAGGAGATAACGGAATGCTCATGGGGATGAAAGGTAGAGGAGTATGTTGGGTCAGAGGGAAGGAGGAGTGCGGAAGAGGGAGAATATGGATGGGTATTCTGAATGGCATTAAGGCAGGCAGAGGATATAAAAGATTTAACAAATGATTAAATGTCTGAACGGGGTACGTCAGGAAGGAAAGGATTATCTATCAACCACTCGGTAGAATACTTCGATCGATTCAAGCGTTCCTAACGCTCTGGAATATGGTTTCTCACATACACACCAAAGGAAACATCGATTTCACGGGTGCCTCGATATACGCTGTCTTAAGCGCTGCCTGTGCTCGCTTATCATGCTACTCGCTAGACCCTGCTTGAGAAGGGATCTTCGAGAACTGGTCGGCGGGAAAAAGGAGGATTTGCTGAACGCAGGAACGGGACGGAAGGAATGGCTATGACGGATTAGAGAGGAGAAATGTTCTCCCTTCCCCAACAAGAACTCCATCCACCCCATCGTCCATTGCCTCTCCGCAAGCGCTCTGATTGGGTCCCCCACCCATTTGCCCTCGACCAGGATTAAGGGCTCCGGCGAGCAGGGGTCACTGTAGAGGTGATATGACAGGGTCCACTCGTTTGATTTCCAGGACTTCTGCGATTGGCCCGAGTGGATGGCCGTCCAAATACACCTTTCTGGTCTTTCGTTACGACGCAATTCACCTCGAAATCAGACAGGGAGGAGGAGAATTAGTCCCGGAAACTCTCTGAGGATTAACTGAAGAGGAATCTCCCCAATCAGCCGCAAAACGCTCTGGGCTTATTCCGCCGTAAAATCTTCAGCTGCATGAAATGGTTGATGCCGTCGCGAGGATAATTTTACTCCGCGTATGAATGAACGACGAGGACTCGCACAAGGGATTCTGAGTAAATACGAGAATAACTTAAAAATATGCTACATCACCCTCGTTAGAAATATCGTAAAACACACAGCTATCATATGGGACTCGTAAAAGTCAGGTAAGAATATGAAGTAGAAGTGTACAGAGATTAACGTGAAGATAAAAAAAGTAGTTGCCATTGTGCTAGAGTCACAAGTCTATAAATAAAACTAGGATACCACACGATAGGTTACCACTTAGGCAAACTATTGACTAAATTCAAAGCCAATGTGTTTTATAGCAGCGTGAAAAATGTTTTTTGATATCACCTTCATAGTACGGTCGATTACGAACTTACTCAGAGTGAGACACTACTTTACACAGACTGATTTGAAACATCTTTCACTTCGGAAATAATAAGGGATTAAAATAGGTATCAAAATAATCAATGTCTATTGAAACATATCCCGGACTCAAATATTACCTAAATAACGCGGGACCCTTTGATAAAAGTTATTCCCTTTACGTTTCAAATCATAAAAAAATCAAATAGTATGTACAGAATGCATATATAACAATAAGTTATATTAGCTGACTAGCAACATAGCATTAGACTGAAAGTTCCTAAAAATATTTACTCACGAAAACATGAATCACCCTGATTTACACCCTTAAGGAGGATTGGACAATGTTCTGCAGTCGAAAGTAACCGAAAACGTTTAACACGATAACTAAGTCCATAAATTACAGCAAAATAAACGTCGTTACATACAAACATTAAACCTTATTCTAGAATATTCCATGTCACACATCAAGGGCAACCGGTCGCTTGATCATGTTTTGGCCCATCTTTTCCTGACATAAGGAGGACAATTCTCTTTAGAAATGAGAAATGGAAATTTAAGGGCTGTAAATGAGAAAAACTACCGGTAATTGCAGAAAAAATATCAAATTTGATTCTGTGGAATATCATAAACCACGAAAGAAGACGAACCCTTAAGAGTTTTTTTTTCACTTGATTATACTTAACTTCATATTTAATTCTTGAAAATTAAGGAATCTAACCTTTCGTAATATACGTGTATATTTAAGTTGATGATTGCAGAAGAGATCTTATTTCATGGTAATCCCCAAGTAAGGGGTCTCGTAGAGTTCAGGTAAATATAAAAAAAACACCATCACGAATGGCAGGGACCAAAGGAGCTGGGCGGGGAGTCCACGAGATGAATGAGTGGATAGCAGGAGCCTCAACTGAAATCAAAATACCCTTGCATCCTCAAGGATTCGCTTCAAGAGGCCGGCTAAGGGGACCTACCCGGTGCTCTGTGAATGTGATCTTCGGGACATCTACGCCCAGGCTCGTGGGAAGAAAAGAGAAGAGACAGAAAAGAAACGACGAAATGTTGCGAAAGAAAAGAAGAGACCTCTAATATATGCGGAAAAATAGGTAAAAGGGGATTTAAAGCACACACTACGCGCGAGCATGGTACGAAATTAGGTCATTCACACCGAGGTTCTCAGAAGATAACTCCTCAGCAGCTAGTCACACGATCCCAAATAATTCAACTTAAATTAATATCAGCATACCTAGTCATTTAGAATAAAAAGGTCTCTGGCTACAAATTGCGACAACATCAAATGCAGCAAAAATTAATGACATTGGACGTAAGTTAAATACGACGTTAGCCCAATTATGGCGGTTCCCTGATGACTTTCAATACCGATTAGATCATTACGAACGCCTAGAATACTACTTCGATTTTGCTCCCTTATAGTTCTTTCGTCCTACCCTCATTCGGTCGTCCTCATATGCCTTTACCCTCCTAACTGCTTCCTCCTTCCGTCAGCCACATCCTTTAGCTACCACTAATATTCCTGTTTCATTATCCTTCACTATTAGAATTGTCTCCCTTCATCTCTCTCTTCCGTCTGTTTCAATGTAGCCGTCGTCGGCCGCGGTAGTCAGGTTACTAATTCCCTGGCCTGCCAACCAACGGACTACCAACCAACGGACTATCAACCGACTATGGACTAGTAGTGTCCGAATTTCGCCCATGGCATGGATGCTGGGTTGTCCTAGGATTAAGGTTTTAGGTTAGACGGTGCTATATAGCCTTAGCTGTTGGAGAACAACCTAAAAAACCTTTTCTACGGCTCAAGGGCGTCGGAACTATTTTCGCTGGTGGGGCCAACCTTTAAAAGGACCGGCATTTTTTGCGGATAGGAGTGGGTAGAGAGTAGAATTTCGCTGAAAGAGCATACGAAGCCGCAATAATATGGGTCAAAAGAGCAAAAGCTGGCTGGAAACAAGTGAAATTTAATTTTTATCAATGAGGACTACTCATTTCTCAAGGACCATTTGACATTCATTCATTTGACAAGGGGGAGGGGTCTTAGGCTACAGCAGATAATTTAAGCATGCCACATACGATTCTAGTACTTCCTTCTTCAAAAATGTCTTGTCACTAAAATAAAAATCTTTTTAAATAGGACTCAGAAGTGTTTTAAATCTCAGCCAAGTTTAAAGAGATCATATTCACATCGATGCGTCGCCAACCGAGCCACCCAAGACTGCAAAAAATTACTCAATTTAATAATCGTATAAACGAAATTTAGATAAATATGCGGATGAACGATTTCAAATAAAGCACTTCAATACAACCAAAATATGAAATCGGAAAGTATTTTAACAGACTCGAATGGAATTTTTTATCGAAGAAACACCCGCTACAATAGGGTACGGCTGTATACCAGGAATTATATTTAGGGTTCAATATTTGGAATACACTGACTGCAGATTCGATGGCGTATTAATTCGTTCATTTCCACAAACTCCACGACGTGGGAAGGATAACATAAGATTTTGTTTAAGCTTAGCGGAGGGGATATTTACGGCAATCATCCGCAATAATAATAATTAATATCAATTGATAATACATCTGTATTAGTCATAAATCATCACCTTAATAGGGCAACAACAAATAGGACCACAGCATAGCCAGCACACCAAAAAATCAAAACTTATTATTTAAGTGAAAAGCTACCATTTAATGTATTTAGAATGAGCTGGACTCGTGTTGATCTGTGACCACTAAATATAAATTAAAAAGAAACATCATCAATTAAATTTCTTCGCATCAAAGAAGCCTGATTATGTCAAACCATGACTGAGTCATTCGCTCTCCGGTGGATATTTTCTTGCTGGCATCACACACCATCCGAAAATCAAAAATTACTATATGACTAACCCACATGCAAATATACACACCTAGAGTGGCTAAAAGCCAAACTTCTTAGATTTATCAACACGAATTACTATGTGACGAGAATCATACATAATTATTTTCTTGTCGTTGAACGACGCCCGATAATATACTTTCCAAGGAGCATTTCGAATACAACATACAAGAAAATAATGAAAGTTTGCAGCCATAGTATTCATAGTTCACCTGAGACTTTCATGATTCCGTAAAATGAATTTAACTTCAGAGCCATGACACAGACGCGAGATGCGGATGATGAATCTCTCGCAGTCTTATAAACATATCGCCACTAGCCTTGCAGTTAAGGATGGGAAAATAGAATGCTATCTGCCCTCCGCTATGAATACCAAGGAATGAATATTCAGCTGAACTTGGAGATACTCAACGATGCATTGGAACATGTTGATCTTCAGCCGAGGATTCCCCGCACTACTTCACGGGGAAAATTCATGAGATTGGAATTTTGAATCAGTCCCTCATGAATTAATCAACAAACTATAATCCGTGTGGAAGTATTGCTTTCGGGATGAACCGAAGCATGCGCGATTAGGGAAGACGACGTGACTTGAAGAGGGATTGGCGCGAATTTACGTGACCTCAAGAACGACTTATCAATACTGCGATTCATTTGCTGCGATAAACGATGTAAATGAAATATCGTAGTGCGATAATTAATTACGTGGTAATGAGAAAGTATGAAAATATCCTGAAGAATGATCGCGAAAGAGACAATAACAGTGGCTCGTGAAGAATTGTAATATTTATTATCAAATACGGAATGGGCAAAAAGGAGAGTTACGATTCAGATATTTTGAAGGCATATTAGGAGAAAATGAGAGAATACCAAAGACATTGACGATTAAATGACGTTAATAAAAAGACATTCTTTAATAGAACAGAAATACGACGGGATCCATAAGATATTATATAAATGTTTAGTGAAGTTAGAGCAGGAACACGGAATTCCCAGGCGTTTACTAACCCTTATTCTCAACCCACTCCAATCTACAGTCCCATAATCCTTAGGGTCATCTGTACCAAAGAAGGCATACGTTCCGTTCAGGACAATATTCTTCCAACAGGCCTGTGAGAAAGAAGTCATCATCTGAGTTAGTGATACCCATCAATTAAGCTACTGAACTCGGCGACTTTAGTTCAAATCGCGCAACAACTCAGAAAGTGCCTTTCCAAATTTTGCGTTAGTTCACTGCATGTACTTCATTTCATACTCTATTTTTCATACTACACCCAATTGAGTTTGTCCAAGCGATTTTAGCAGATTTTAGCGATTTATAATTTTATACATATTTTCATATATATTGTGCATACTTAGTAGGTAGAATCAATGCAGGCTACCAAGAATCCTTTTCTAATCTCCAAACGCAACGCATTATCTGCTGAGAAAGAGTGAGTAAGAAAGAGCAATTGAGCCAAACGCGGAGAAATAACGTTAACGTAACCACCTGCAAGTCACCATAAGGGTGCATGACTACACATCAGCCATGTTTAATGAACGAGTTGACAATCCTTTGTCAGTAAATCACCGGCTTTAAGGAAAGTCAACTAAATTCACCAGAAGAAAATGGCGCCTTCTAACACAATAAAACATATTCCCCTAACTAACGCCATTCGAGACAGACAGAGCACAACTCGAAATTAATATTCAGATAAATACCATGCAAGCAAGCGGTTGTCTAAAAAAATTTACACCCAAACGTCGAAAATCAAGCACTGCAGCTAGTACTATTTTTGACGCCTTAAATAACGCCTCTGTCGCAATCACCGAAGTTAAGGTATGCGCACGTTGCGGAATCACAAAGTAGAATACGCTAGACATTCATTTTCCTCTCACGCGATGAAGTTCCTTTCGGTGTGAGTCGCAGGATAACTATTCATGAATCTTCGCACTCCCAACTTGAGACAGAAATACTGCAATGAAAGTTGACGTAAAGAACAATACTCATTCTAAAATAATATGAGGGAACTTCTTAGATAAGTTTCTTATTTTTCACATTTAAATTACATTCAGAAAGATTTGGCGGCGAAAAATAAAGCTTTGAAGCACTCATGTGCTTCCGACCCCAACTAAATCTCTTAAATATGCATTCAAAGCCATCTAGGGTGGACAAAACTTCCCCACAAGCTTTTCAGCTCTCAGAAGACAGGTCGCCGGGAGAGGGATTAAGCATATACATTGCGCTGAGAACACTTCTGCCATATTCGGGCGGTTTATTATCACCTGGGGGAATCATGCTAAAAGTGAGAAGTAGGAGAGCATAATGAGAGATTTCAACTTTGCTCAGCGAAAGATACTGAATGAGCAGGTGTAGAAAAATCCTAAATACCATGCTCAACTAAGATAACGTGCACTATATGTCCAAGTGTCCGAGGGCCCAATGAGCACTAAGAATTTGAGAGAAAATCGGGGAAAGGAAAAGGGTAACGCAAAACACCAACCGAATTCCTATGAAGGTCACCATGATATTAATAGACCTCACAATTTGCTCATTTATAACAACGATGTTTTACAACAATAAAGAGGTTAGGTTAAAAATTAATATGAACTATTAGAAACTGTTTCCGGGATCCTTTGGTGGAATTTTTCCATAATGGAGAAGAGAAAAACGAACACCGCAATTTCACAAAACTTCCACAAGTCAAAACTTCCACTTCCACAAGTTTTGTGGAATTGTAGTGTTCGTTCTTCCCTTCTCCATAATATGAACAATTTCCAGATTTTCCACTGGAATAAGTTAACACTAATTCTTTTTATGGCATCTTTATATGCTTCATAATACAATGCACATAAAAATAGTGTCTACTCATCGACTCACTTCCCTTTATTTCAATGCCACTTATATCATGGTATAAATCATCCTGTCGCCAATATGTTAGTTTCATTCCTTTACTCATTCTTCAACTAATATTGAAAAACTTCCATTCCGCACCGCCAGACCCAGCACTTCATGGTCTGCCTTCCTTTTGTACCCATCGCCCAACATTTATCAATCTAAGACCCCTCCAGTCTGTTTTCATCCTCTAATCTTAGGGTTCACGCTTACAAACTTTGAAAAGCTAACATTAGGTTTTTATTACTCTCAAAATTAAAAAACCTGGTCGCGTCGCGACCTGTAAATACCTAATCCATTAGTAATAATATATAATTACGTTGCTACTAAATATTCCTGATCCTTTGTGGGCAGATACAAAACTCGTATTCAACGAAGATATAATTGAAGATCCCCTGAATCCAACATCGGGTTGGATTGCTAGATGCAAATATATTCTAACTCAGCCTAGTCTAAAATTTATTCTGCGCGAATAGCATGGGTGCAAAATTATCTCCTTAGAGTCAGCGATGCAAAGATACAAGTAGCAACTGATTCCTAGTTCGTAGAGCGGCGGTAGCAAGTCGGTGCTCTCTCACAGCCGGAAGGGATGAGAAAGAAAGAGGCAGACTATATCTTTTGCGAGGAACAAGAGAATCTTGAGGGTGGCGGAGAGAAGGAGACGGATTTCGGCACAATCCCTCCTTGCCTTCATCCCACATCCCGGAACCCAGCCCCGGCAGGAAACCGCCATTAATAATTTCTCCTCCGCCCTCCCTCCCCCCCACAGCCAACGCTGCTTCCCTCATCCCACCTACAACAACTGCAAACACGCGCGGGGGTAGGATTAAGTAAGCAGGCCAGAGGGGAGGCTGCATAGGGATGGAGATAGGATCCTACCCTCCTTGAATACCGTGTCATCCCCCTCACTTCTCAAGGAGTTCGGATTATGCGCGAGAATCGAGAAGGTGCCGCAGTGAGGGAAATGATGGGTCGCTCCTTATTCGCTTCCGTTGCAACGCACCAAATGCAGGTTTGGAAGCTGTTCTTAGAAAAATTAGTATTAGGTTATATAGTACATACTGGATATATATTATGCATGGATACAATAGGAATACCTAAATAGTAGGTCGTATAGCAAGACAAAGGCTGTACAAAGGGCTATTATCGGCATCGGCAGGACATTATGGCATTGATGGACGACATTCCAATCGATTTTAGGCTTTAAAGAGACTTCCATCAACCAGCACGGGCTATAGTCTCTATGCTACAACTAAGCAAGGAGCTACTTCATTACGCAAAATGTTTCCCAAAATCAAACAACTTTATAAGCTACGAAATATCTTTACAAGGCGAAGAATTGAATTTTTACAAGTTTCTACTCATATCATTAACACCGCTGAGACGCAGGTTATAAGAAATTATTTATGCAGGAATAGTTACTCGTACATTTGCAACATGTGGTCCTGTAGCTCTTTATAATGGGCCCAACGTTTGGACCGAGGTTTATTTCAACCTAGTGTCAAATTCAGCCCTTTTTGGCGATTTTATTATATTGAAGGTGATCTTGAAGAACTAATCCCACCGAAATTGAGGCAAAAGAATATTTTCGGACAAGCAGTTGTAATTCCTGTCATTCGTTAGGGAGGGAGCGAGTGTAAAATAAGTTTCCAGAATCTTCATTGTCCTTCAAACAGTTGCACTAACTGTAGTTGCTTGGGGGAGTCGAGACCGACAGTTAAGGCCATTTATGAAAGGATAGGAGGGAGGGTGTTTAGAAAGAGGTAGGAATTTTAGTGAGTGGACGAAGGGTGAGGAGAAACCCGGCTTCAGCATTAGTGGCAATTTGAAAAGTTTTGCAGCGTGGATCGTATCCAGTTGTCGCTTTCGGAAGATGCTGCATCGGTAGCATTGCCGTACCAGCGGACGTTGCAGGGTGCATCATCAGTGAGATTATCAGGGACATAAGTTATCTGATATCTCAGGTAGATAATTTATCCTACCCCGCAACGACCGCAAAAGCTTGGAAGACAAAGCAGCTCCCAAAAGCGATAACTGGACATCGGCATTCAATGTGGTAGCCTAGTTCCATGCCAATAGTGCATTTTTGGAGACCTTTACCCCATGCCACACACCCTCTCGTGGCTTGCAGGGTGTTGCGTAGATGTAGATGTGTGCTCTTAAATGTTGACGCCAAAAGACCACGGTTAAACGTCCCATCCGTCAGATGAAGTACTGTATTTGAAGTGCTTTCCTCAAAGTACTCAAGTACTCGTACATTTGCAGCATGTGGTCCAGCGGCTCTGAATAACGGGCATAAAGCTTGGACCGAGGTCTTGTTCAAGCTAGTGTCAAATTTAGCCCTTTTTAGCGATTTTATTATATTGAAGGTATTCTTATACAGAACAAGCAGTCTTACACAGAATCGAATCCAGGGGAGGGAAACCTACGACCTAGAGGCCACATATGTTCTGTTTGGTCCCCGGTGCTTGAAGCCTTTTTTCATAGCTGCCGTATATGACGGGTAGGCTATGTAGCAAGGATCAGTGTGCCTTTTAATGCGCAAGAGCCAGTTAAATCGGTAATGGAATAGGGTCTCTTTTCCATCATTTAGGCCTTGAAGTCGGAGGAAATGCAAAGAATCGCTGTCTAAAAACCTTAAAAATGAACTAAATGAAGCACCTGCAAGCATGTGGTTCCACAGTGCAGTGTGTGCTATGTCGATATCACGATATAGCGGTTTTCCGGTTCAGAAAGATTCTCTACTCCAGCTTTTGGTTCTAAAACCAAGGAAGTCCTTTTGACACTACTTAGCTACCAAAGAACTAATAATTAATCGTTAGAGTAGTAATTTAGACCAGCCCTACTTCGATACCTAGAAGAGAGAAAGATAAAATGACTTTTTGGGTGTCCTTAAAATTCGAGAGACATAACTGGTCCCAATTCCTATAGTTACCATTAGTGAAGAGTGTGACATGAGCATCATTGAAGGTAAAACAACGACCTTTTACACAGTTCATTTTCTACAGCAAGCAATAGACAAGTACGTAACTGAGTGTGTTTAGGAAACTTAAATGGTCCGAATTAAACCATAAATGGAGGATAATAAATAAAATAAAAGTATCGTCAATCCCTCTGGCGTCTAAAACCTTAGTTTATGCTACTAACTCTATTTAAGATCGTCACATGACAATAAAAGCCAATTATTTCCTGATTATTAAGAACACATCCAAAGAATGCTTCGGTTGATAAAGTTGGAGAAAGATTTAGACTTGCTCCATCTAACCTGCCGTAATATTAATGACAACATTCAGCGCAAAAAATGAGTAAATCATAGATAGATCATAGATTATATCATTTAATTAAAAAAATATTAAATAATCATTTAATATTTACACAGTTGAAAGACAAGAAGTTTAAAATTAATTAATTAGAAATGATAAAATGCATTAATATTTTGTCACCTACGAACCCTATACCTATAATCCTCTCAATTCAGGGTTCCAAACGCATGTCATCAAGGACAGATGTCGGCATGGAAATACGCCTATGCCCCAAACGCTCCCGATAAAGAAAACGAGATTTGGATTCCATTTCATTCACTTGTGAATAAGTGAGGTGAATAAGAAACTCAAGATGACACAGAGATAAAACAAAAGCTTGCATCTTTTTGTTTCCCGCATTTGCGCCTTAGCTTTCTACAGGATTTCCGCTGAGATTCCGGCTTGAGACATTCTAAAAAGATATTCTCCGAGCATAGACCTGGGACACCTTGTGATATGTGCACCAAGACCCGCTGTACGCAAGACAGAGAAGAGAATGCGAGAGAAAGGGGAGAATATTGTCTTCAGTTCCCTCTTCTGAGAGTTGCTCGCGCACGAGATGACAAAGCGGCGGAAATGCCATTATAATGCTCAAGAACCACAGGGCGCATAATTGGAGAGGAGTGGAGGAGTCAGAGGCGACTTTTTTACTAAGATAGGATGGGGAATTGGCTGTAAACAAGAGGGCAAAATTGCGATTTTTTTCGGAAAGAAAATGATGCCGGGACGCCCGGTATAGGTAGGTAGTGGAGAAACGGAAATGCCCTTCCCGGGCCATAACACAGCTGAAGATACGCTCACCGGCTATTCCGTCCAGTCCATGTATCAACAATACTTTTGCTAAACACGCGATCACGGTACAGAGCAATGCAGGTAACGCCATGGACATTCTAAATATACTCTTTCCTTTTTCATTAAAGAAAGGAAAAAATATAAAAACGCGTGAAACACATAATGCAATCTCGGCTAAAATAATAAATCATTATTAATTCTGGACCAGTCCTGCTAACCTAAAAATCACCGTACTATAGTGAAAAGAGTGAATGACAGTGTACTTAGAGTCGCTTTACGCAAAGAGATGTCCCCGTAGCCATATTTCACACCCCTTGCGAAAAAGATCTAATTAGTGTTTACGAAAGAGACGTGACTACTACGGACATGTTCATTATTTTTCTGTTAGGGTCTAAAAATTCCACAGCATAAACCCTAACACTGCACCTAGAGAAAGCAACGTGGTATTCGCTGCGGGAAAACTAGTCAATGCGAGGGGAACGAACACATTCATTTTTCGAGCTGAAAGCAGTACCATAGATAAGGGATGAAATGATAAACTCTGATAGGGATTAGAAATTGGATTTTTTCCTCTGAAATTGAGGCGTCAAAGAATAAAAATATTTTCATGGTATTATACTGGAGGAACACTCTTCCACATGGAAAATAGCAATTTTGTTAAGTTCATTGAGTTTCAAAATAATGCTGAAAGGAGAATATTCTCGTCCATTCACCTACAGCTCCCTTGATACCGAGAGAACTCAGCGGGAATAACTATCAACGTATTTCCGAGAAGAGATAACAAATCCTGCTTTCAAGTACCCATGCACTTTGATCAATTACAAGCCGAGAGCTAAAAAGCTTTTGAATCCCATCGTATAAAGGGTCAAAGCCAATCGAATAGGTATCCCAAGATGGGAAGCGAAACCCTGCACGTTTTTATCCACGGAGATAAAATCCGACTAAACACTTACAGCATAGCCGTGTGGAAACACAAGGGTGGTAGGGTAAAAGATGATAGGGACACTGATATTTTTAAATTTTTTAAACAAGTTTAGACGCAGAATTCAATAAGGAAAGACGGCTACGCCAAATAAAATGCTTTCTACTTATGGGTGCCAAAGTACCGAAGAAAAGAATAAGACTCATGCAGGAGGAAATAAATGCAAAATAATACTGTTAAAATGTTGTGAAGAACAAATATAGTAGGTAAGGGAGGAAGATGAAGGAAAGACAAGGGATTGTGTAAAGTATGACAAAAAGTATAGAATGAGAAATAGTGTTCGTACACTATAAATGGGCTTAAAAGTGAGCGACAAATTTCAAAACCAATTCCCGAATAACAATACGCATTGTTATTAACAGGCAGCACATTATGCGGTATTAGCTTTAGTTAAACCAAATTATGTGCTGCCAATCAGTTTATTGATGCCCTTTATGTTCTCTAGATTTAAGCTATGCACAACTAAGTGTTAAGTTGTACGTAGTCATTTTGAATACTACGAGTAGATTTATAGAAATAGCAGGCAAGTTAACTTGCAGGAATTACGAAATTATATAAATAAAATAAAGCTTTGTTCTATTCCACATAAATATAATTAAATACCACATGACCTCTCGGGTCCCACCTTTTCAGGTCGAGGGGTATTTATTTATATTCACATGGAACAAGCTTTATTTCATTTATATTGCTACTAGTTGACTTACGTTTAAGATTCTGTAACGGCCACGGTCATGTTGCATCGTCTAACCTAAGACCATAAACCTAAGACAAACATAATATCCAAACCCACGGGAGATGTCGTATTGGTGACCCTTTAGCAGGGCAACGCATTATCGACCTGGCTAGAGCGGCCTGTCAGTTATTAGGAGGAGGCGACCGCAGGCGAGGTCATTTGTGCCATCAATGATAGGGTGCTTCCTGGAGAGATGCATGAACATTTCAGGGTGATAGGAATAGAGAACGACTGAATTCAAGGCATAAGACATTTAGGGCAGGAGAACGAGAGCTAAGGTCATTTCCACCATCGGTGGATAGGTGGGCAATAAGGCAGTGGTAGAAAAACTCATGAAACGGAACAAACCTGGGACAAAATTAGTTTTTTCTTAACTAAATACGATCACCCTCAGGAGTCAAATGACGAACTGCTAATGCCTCATGATCCAAACGCTGGTCGATTTAGTATCACCGTCTCCTATCCCATTTTACCCAAGCATGCCATGCTAGATTGCAACCCAAACAAAGGGGATAGTAAATAGCGCGATTTGATTTACTATTTCCAAAGAGAAAGGGGTTAATGGTAGTTTAGCGGGGCCGTCGTTCAGGTAGCTAGTGGGACGGAGGTCAGGACCGAGGGTCCACCCTCGGTCTCCTCGAAAATCGACCCTCGCCCATCCCGAGAGCTCAGCCGAGGTAGACCTTTCCCAGCGGGTGGGGTCCTCGGGGAAATTGACCACTAGACATGGTTTATCGAAGTTATAAACTTTGGAACGTATCAACAATTTATCTTCTTCATCGTATCGTTCATTCCAAGACGTCGAAAAACGTTTTTTGATTGATGCTCTACGATGAAAATTAAGGATTTTCCTATTTTTCGCGTAAAAAGCGGATGGGATGTGGCAACGTTGCTACCTGAGAGGGCGAGTTTGGAAAAAGAGAGCGGGAAAAGACAGACCGTGCGAGTCTTATTCTGGGATCTCAATGTTCGATGCTCCATGTCTCTGATCCATAGAGTGCCTCGCTCCTTTCTTTTTGTTGATTCTCATATTAATTTCCTAAATTACTAGGTCCGTAATGTTCCAAGATGTTTACAGGTCCACTTGCCTTTCTGTTAGAACTGCGATAGCCACCTGCGAACCGGAAGCATGTTTATTTCTTCAACATTAACCTTGATTACTTTTATACCAATTTCTTCTGCTTCTCGTTTTGATTCTTTTAGTTATATATTATATTAAATAATAATGGCGAGAGGCTCTATCTTTGTCTAACTCCTCATTTGTTTTGGCTTCTATTTTCCTTCCATCATTCATTCGTACTGTTTTGACCTGATTCTTGCGGAGGCGAGTATTTATTTGTCGTTGTAGTCCATCTCAACTGCTTTCGGTATCTTGAACATCTTATTCCATTCCATGTTGTGAAATGGCTAGTTGATGGCGGCTTTTACATGAGTCACGGGAAAGATGAGGAATTTCAGAAGTAATTTTTCAGTGATGACAAATTATTGGCAATTAGTTTTCCTAAGATGGCTAATGGAGGTTACTATCAACGGCCAGAGAAGTTACTAAATGGTGAAATATATATTTGGTGATACTTAACTGCCGTAGTATAAAAATAAAGTAGTTTAATGCTACCATATCATTAAAGGCACCGATGCGGATGTAAGTATAGGGACAGAAAGTTGGTTATCAAACGAAATCGCAGATAATGAATATTTTCCAAAATCATTTACCATTTATAGGTTATCCGAGAGGTTTCCTCCAATCTTTCCTTCCATTCTTCGGCTGATTATTTTAGTAAGTGTTTTCGATGCACGTGACAAGAAAGCTACGTTCCTCTTAGTGACTCCTATATGTTCTTCTTTATTGCAGCTAAGGATTACTACACCAATAATTGTGAGTTCTAATCTGAGAGTCGGTTAAAGAGCGTATGGTGTTCACTTCGACAGCCTAAAACCAAAAGATTCTTTATATGTGTATATTATAGACTGCCTGATAGCGACGGCAGTTCAGTCTCAGGCCTGGAGAGCAAGAGCAGTAAACTAAATTCGCGCGGAAACGATCGAAACATAATAATAGGTGGAGATTTCATACTTCCGTCCATAGACTGGGACACGAATTGGTTTATCACCGGAGTAAAAGACAAGGAGCTCTGCGAGTCACTATTGTGTACCTTCACAACACACTCAATGCATCAATTGGTAACAGCATCCACCAGAGGAAATAATACCTTCTATTTATTAGCGGCAAATGTACCAGAACATGTTGTAAAAGTAGTAGCCGAGAAAGGCATTTGAGGCCATAAAGTAGTCACGGCTCAATTTTCTCTGAGAGCTAACAATCTCACGAGCCGAAAGGAAACATTTATTTGCTCGGTATCAGGGGCGTCGGAACTATTGTCACTGGGAGGGGCCAACCTTGAAAAGGGCCCTGCTCCTATGAAAAGGGCCCGCATTTGTTTGCGGATAGAAGGGGGTAGAGATTAGAATTCCGCTAAAAGTGCATATGAAGGTGGTAGAATATACGTCAGAAGGGAATAGCCAAGCTGGATACAAGTGAAATTTATTTTTTATTGATGAAGACTCATTTCTCAAGGGCACGGGGCAAATTCTGGGGGGGGGGGGGGGGCGATTGCCCCCTCTTCCCCCCACTTCCGACGCCGCTGCTGGGTAAGGCTTATTATGGTGGTATGAAACAGGAACTGCTCAACTCATTTAATAAATTTCAAGAAGTCAGCATTAGCCAAGATTATGGGTGGTTTTGGTTTACTTTCCTAGATATTACACACTCATCAATTAATATATACATTCAGAGTACATTGTAAAGTGATAAATGGTAAAAGAACACTGTTATTTCTCACTAGTAGGACCGCACATCGAGTATGCTGCTAGTATATGGGATCGCGTACAGACAAAGTCAGGTAGGATTGTAAAAATATGTTTAGATAAATTCAGCATTGTCTCCAAGTTATTAGAGGAACTGGGATAGGAATCGCTATCTAGCAGTAGGTTGATGAAAAGGCTGAACCTCATGCGTAAGTTTGACACAGATAACTTCTCCTACGACGTCAATAACATATTAATAATTGGAAAAATACATGCCTATGTATGGGATATTTGCCCGGCTTGGACAACTTTCCACTAAGTTTCAATAGGCATTCCAGTTCTAATTATAGTTTTCATCGCATAAAACATTAACTTCCCGTTAATAATCTTCTGCATTATTTCGCCCTTTCCCTTTGCAGGTTACAATCAAAATTGTGGCTTTCATCATATAAGACCGGATTTTCCGTCGCGGGCACCCGCGTTCAATTGTCATACGAGGTAGGGTATTGTAATAGCACATTCGAAACTGACTTCACTTCGACAGCAGTGCTCTTCGGTTACTGAAGTAATCAGACCTAAAAATCAACATTTTAGGCTCACATTTTTTCTTCAATTAAGAAATGCTAAAATTTACGGCAATTTAGTACTTTTTTCGAGCAGAATAAGAATCTTCTAAGTTTAAGCCTCTAAATGGTGAATTTTTAATTACAACATTTAGGCATTGCAATGAGTAAAAATCGGAACCCTCTCTCCGAAAAAAACTGGTATCCCAATTGAATTCAACGCAGAAATATTTTCGAACATGGGATAAAAAAAATATCAACGTATCGGGATATAACTACTTCAAAACCTATTTATGGACGTTATAAATGACCATGCAAAGTTAGGTTGTGAAAGATTCATCCAGTTACATTGCATAACGGATATATCTTGTTGATTATTATTACTTATTTATTAGATTGGGTAGTGTTTCCTTATTAATGCATGCCCCCTGCCACACCCCCTTGAGGGGATTTTTAAAGGCATCATGTACATTTGCAAAAGCTCACTCCTGTCCATAGATGTTCCTTTGGACTTGGCGATTTTGTTCCTAGTCTGCTACTAATATCTATATGCATGACCCTTACGTTTACATCTACATCTACACGATACCCTGCAAGCCACCGCGAGGGTGTGTGGCAGGGGGTGAAGATCACCAAGCATGCACTACTAACATGCAAACTAGCAACTATATTGTCTCATGCAACTTGATTGTTAGTATCTACAGTATTTAAGGGGTAATACATGCATCATGCACTACAGAATACTCTAAAATATTTCCCCTACCTATCCCTTTCCGCTTCCGTTTAAAACCAAGCAAACAAATATTGGGAGTTTTTAGAATGGGAGTTAATGGCACCGGACGCGACCCTCGTGGCCTGGAGATGAGAACATAGGTGCGAAGAAACCATGCACTTCTTTTCGGCATACGCGTTCAATAGCGTGGTCGCCCCGCGACGAACTTTCACTTTCCCCCCAATCCTCCCCCAACGGTCTCCTGCTGTGTCCTGGAGTCCCTTCAGTTCGTCACTCGTTCTATTCGGATTTGGCGTCCAAGCTCAAGCACATGTCTAGCAAGGTTGGCATTGAGAGAAGCATTTGTAGATTTAAATACGAGGACATGAACAGGAGTTACTGAAGTCGTTTAATAAAGTTAAGAAAGTTATTTTAAGCCAAAAAAGTAAAGTTTTGTAGCATACCCGCTCAGCAGTTAATAAATACGTACCTAATAAAATAAAATGGGGAAACGCAGAACCTAGATAGTATATACTAGGCATAAGTGTGGAAGTCATTGAAATGACAAAGGCAGAGTCAATCTGGATTGAACATTTCTCTAACCAATCCATCCATTGACGAGGAAAAGAGATTATTCAAAATTATAAACTAAACTCCATAGCAATTAAAGCATATCGTAGGCGTTATTTGTATTCAAGAGCATTTCCAGTGGAAATTTGAGGCTCCCCATGTGACTTTGATTGTGTCCGACATGATACCATATATGACAACCCTCTGCTCTC
Source organism: Platycnemis pennipes (assembly GCA_933228895.1). Classification (NCBI taxonomy): domain Eukaryota; kingdom Metazoa; phylum Arthropoda; class Insecta; order Odonata; family Platycnemididae; genus Platycnemis; species Platycnemis pennipes. Next base: position 115,086,944 of record OW121854.1, on the reverse strand, counting down.
GCCCACTTAAGAATTCTTTTACCCAACATACGTCTTTATTTATACCAAAACTCTCTAACTTCAAGATTAATTTATCATGAGGAACTTTATCGAATGCCTTTTTAAAATCTAAAAATATCGCATCAACTTCAGTACTGTTTTCGACGTAGACTAATATATGGTGTACAAATAAAGCTAATTGTGTCTCGCAAGATTAAACTTTCCGGAACCCATGTTGGCTGATTATGAGTAATTCCTGACTTTCCAAATGCCCCATGATCGAACTGACTAAAATGTGCTCAAATATCTTACAAGAGATTGACGTGAGTGAAATTGGTCTGTAGTTACTGGGTTCTTCCCTATCACCGCTTTTAAAAACAGGTGTAATGTTATCTACTTTCCAATCCTTGATTACTGTGTGGTTCTTTAGTGTTTTATTGAATATTATTTCTAGATAGGGGGCTATTTCAGAAGCTAATGTTTTATATACTCTGGAGGGAATTTGATCGGGACCTCGTGATTTGTTTTTACTAATGCTTTTTAACTGCTGCTCTATTCCGCGACATGACATTTTTATTTCGCGCATTTGCTCCCTGAAAGTGTTCGGCGGTGGTTCCACTGCGTTGTGTGACGATGAGTTTAATACGCTTTGGAAGAAGGTGTTTAAAGTATTGGCTTTTTCTACACTGCTGGTGACTCTAATTCCTTTATCGTTTTTAAGTGTGTGCACTGTGGACCTATTTCCCTGAAGCTCTCTTACATATGACCAAAACGCTTTAGGATGGCTATCTTAATATTCTCCCAACATCTTGCTCTTGAAATGTGATAACGCTTGCCGACATGATTTCCTTGCTAATGCTCTTGATATATTATAGTTTTGAACTAACTCATTTTTTTTTCCTCTACCGATAGACCCCGTCCTGCATTTTTCATCCTAGCGTGGCATACCCTTTGTCGCTTTAGTGATTTCCTAACCTCCGCGTTATACCACCTTGGCTCTGTATTATCACTAATGAATTTACTAGGTATGTATTTATTAACTGCTTTACGGGTGACCTCAAGAAATTCTCTCCACGAATCCTCTGTATCTAATCCTTTGCTTTGTTCGCTAAATACATTATACGATATCCTAATTCCTCTTTATGAGTTGACGAAACCATCCCCTCTCCAAGATATTTGAAGGCGACTTAAAAAACATACTTTCATGTATGATTGAAGGGAATACGCTATATCAAAATATGAGGAGTGAAATTACAAGAAGTCAAGAACTTCAGCTATCTCCGCAACAGTTAATATCTTGCTATGGAAGAAGCATGACCAACATCAAGCGAAGAATAGCACAGGCCAAGGAGCCTTTCCTGAAGAAGAGGCAACTACATGGGTCAAAAACCTTTAGTTTCCAACAAGAAAGCACTCCATCAAGACATTCGTATGGAGAAAGTCACCCTATGGGTCAGAGACATGGGACATCGAAAAACAGTAGAGCAAAGAATTAAAGCTTTCAAACCATAATGCCGGACAATGATGAACATTTTATCGCCAAAATAATGTGAGACACGAAGAAGTATATGGAATTTGGCTGACTCCCATGTACACGCCTCCTTCGGCTAAGAGATATCACCATAATCAGCCTTACCGAGCAAATAAATGTTTCTTTTCGGCTCGTGAGTTTGTTAGCTCTCAGAGAAAATTGAGCCGTGACTACTTTATGGCCTCTAATGCCTTTCTCGGCTACTACTTTTACAACATGTTTTGGTACATTTGCCGCTAATAAATAGAAGGTATTATTTCCTCTGGTGGATGCTGTTACCAATTGATGCATTGAGTGTGTTGTGAAGGTACACAATAGTGACTCGCAGAGCTCCTTGTCTTTTACTCCGGTGATAAACCAATTCGTGCCCCAGTCTATGGACGGAAGTATGAAATCTCCACATATTATGAGTTTCGATCGTTTCCGCGCGAATTTAGTTTACAGCTCTTGCTCTCCAGGCCTGAGACTGAACTGCCGTCGCTATCAGGCGGTCTATAATATACACATATAAAGAATCTTTTGGCTTTGGACTAGTAATTTAGGAAATTAATATGAGAATCAACAAAAAGAAAGGAGCGAGGCACTCTATGGATCAGAGACATGAGGCATCGAACATTGAGATCCCAGGATAAGACTCGCACGGTCTGTCTTTTCCCGCTCTCTTTTTCCAAACTCGCCCTCTCAGGTAGCAACGTTGCCACATCCCATCCGCTTTTTACGCGAAAAATAGGAAAATCCTTAATTTTCATCGTAGAGCATCAATCAAAAAACGTTTTTCGACGTCTTGGAATGAACGATACAATGAAGAAGATAAATTGTTGATACGTTCCAAAGTTTATAACTTCGATAAACCATGTCTAGTGGTCAATTTCCCCGAGGACCCCACCCGCTGGGAAAGGTCTACCTCGGCTGAGCTCTCGGGATGGGCGAGGGTCGATTTTCGAGGAGACCGAGGGTGGACCCTCGGTCCTGACCTCCGTCCCACTAGCTACCTGAACGACGGCCCCGCTAAACTACCATTAACCCCCTTATTAAGTTGAGGTAAAGGTAAAAACAGTGGAAATGTTGCAAAAACTTCGCTGGTGCCAAATAAAAAGCGGCTATTAAGATTTCTGCAGAAAATAAAGATACCGCGAATGTATCCTGCAAGCCAACAAAATTGCGCAAAATTAAATTTTGGCGCAAACGACACAGTAGCAGTCATGCAGTCGAAGAGAAATGGGTACCCCCTTTACGAAACTTGTAAAAAGTACAAAAACCACCCTTAACTCCCAAACCAATGGAAATCAAGTATGCAAGTGGGGAAATAAAGCAATGACCGGAGTTTGAGAATGAAAATGAACGAGATTCTGGGAGGCCAAAAAGGCAAGTAACCAGAGGTTTATCCTAAGCAACAAGGGAATGGGCAAATATGTCCACCTAGTCCTGAGGTGTGCACGTTTTAGGAAACCCTTAAAGAGAAAACTACAATAAATCTAATAATATAGAAGCAGATATACATAACACCATCAAACTCTCTGGCTGAGGATTGGGTTGGTGTGATGGATGGAGTACTGAACTCCCATCCCGAGGACCTAGGATCAAATCCCGGAAGGGGCAGAGAAATTCATTGGCATACCGGCCACCATTTGAGTAATCGGTGGTGAACATTTGAACGCTTCAAGTTCAATACTCCGAACGTCGGATAGGACGTTAAACTACTGGACCCATTGGAAACGTTGGTTAAGTGCAGACTAATGCCGACGCGACACCGAGTTTCTCTCTAGCATTCCTCCACTGCATCAAAATTCCGACCTTTTCTCAAAATGCCCACCTATCCTTAGCGGCGAAAAAGACCTTAGCTGTCGGTCGTCTCCCTCGAATAACTAGCACTGACAGTTACCCATCGAGCCGGCCAGATACTCGCATAGATGAGGAAAGGAACGAAAAAATGTAGGAAAATAAAGTGGAACTTAACTCGGTGATTTCCATCTCACACGCACAGAAAAACGAGAGGGGATATACTTCATTTCCTTCTCAACACCGGCGATGAGTCTCTCGTCAAAGATAATGAGCGCAGGGAATGAGAGAGAGAGATAGGGAGACAGTGGCTTACGCACACAACGAATGACCAACAGCAGACGAACAAAAAAATAGTAAATGACGGAGCATGCTTGAGCAAATGAAGAAAGATACGTGGATGTCAGCTAGACCACGCGGAAGAGGGAGGCGTTACGAGAGAGGGAGTGGGGGGAGGGGGGTAAGAGCAAATGACGACACATCTGGGATTCAGGAAGGTAGACAGACCGTTGAGAGAGGGGATTAGAGAAAGGAGCAAAACATGTTGATTGAAATGAGAGTCAGGGAGAGGTGAGTCGCGGGCGGTAATAGAGTTGTGAAGCACAGCAACATCGCTGCATACCGAATTAACTTCAAAAATATCCATTGAAAACATCGAAACAATTAACATCGAAAATATCCATCTAACGTCCAGGTACCAAAGTAAAATACAATATTGCATGGCATATTAAACATCGAAAATCCAACTATTTGACAAATCACTACATATTGCATACATTCGGCCTCGATATATATCGTTCTAGAAACTTTTCAACTCCCTTTTGCGTGGGATATCAAGGGGGAGCACACCTCACGCCTAAATAGTCGTAACTCAAAAGCCACCAATCCTCTGGAAGGTTGCATGAGCAGAAAAAAACACCTTTAGTGAAACACTGAATATAGCTAACGAATGAGTTCGGAATTCTTTAGTACTGCACAGCACAAACCCGATGCGAGGTAAACCCAGGATAGAGGGGTGGGGGGTAAGTAAGAAATTCAGGCGGGGGTGTGGGTAGTGTAGGAGTTCTGGGCGCGATAACAAGGAAGGGTATGTCGGGTGCGATCTAGAAGGAGCACCTAAAGGCATCGCGGTCGTGGAAGAAGGGAAGTGGCGGTGAGGATGCAAAAACGGCCGAAAGCGGAAAAAAAGAGAATTTAACGAAGGGTGTAGGAATTGTTTGCGAGCTTCAGGAACCAAGCAGAGCAAAAAAAAAACCCGAGCGTGGAAACTGAGGAGCAAGCGGGGAGAGGGCTTCGGCGGTTGAGTGGGAGCGAAAGGGCGAGGGTGGGACGTTCCCACTCATCTGTCTCGATCGCCGTCGAGGGAAATATCACCCCGGGGAATGACGCAAGAGCTAGACTTTTTTCTCTCAAAGGGCGCTCTCGAGAAAAGCACCGAGATGGGAGAAGATGAAATCTAGTCACTACGATACAGCGAAGGCATAAATATTGCACGCAAAGAGGCCGGGTGTATTTCTGCCGTCACTTTGCCCACATTCTGAAGGAGACATTTCTCTGAATAGTCAGAGAATCGAGAAAGACGGTGATTAAATATTTAGTAGCTCCATCACCAAATATATTTCTTGAGGGCTCACAAAACAAAACCCCCAAAATTAAAACCTACTAGATGCACATGACCAATTTTCAATATGCGACTTTCATTTGAGGAAATGTATTTACTCGGCTTATGCATAGGGTTATCATTTATAAATAACTTCTGACGAGATCCAACGAAGTATCAGAGAGCTGCTTGAATATTGTTTACATATATGAAAATTGGCTACAGTATCAATTTGCATCAATATGATAGTACAAATCATAGCTCTGTCCATGTTATCCTGGTGATACTCCATCGTTAACCAGGTTATTGCATAAACTGTTACAAATACCACAAAATAAGAAAGGCAATGCACGACCCGGGTTTCGACGATTGATCGTCATTATCGTCACCTGATGATGACTATCAATCGTCGAAACTCGGGTTGTGTAGTGGCTTTCTTACTTTGTGGTGTTTGTAACAGTTTGCGCAATAAACAGGTTGACGAATCATAGCAATAGCAGGCAAGTCGACTTTGAGGAATATGTACATGCTTAAAAATAAAATAAACATGGTTATATTCCACACGATTGTTAATGTCCATCACCCCCCCGTGCTCCTTACATGCAACCAGGTTGCATATTGTGTTATTCTGCTCTCGATAATGACCTGAAGAGTTTTAAAGCGCTCAAGTGTATTAATATTAGCATTAACTAATTATTACTAATATTAGTATTAACTAACTACTATTAGTATTAACTAGTATTAATCGTGTGGAATACAAAAAGCTTTATTTTATTTTTAAGGATGATAGTATGGCCTTTTTTTCTACGTCAGTTTCGATAATAACACCTAAATAAGGATATCATCGATGAATATAGCAATTAATATTTTGAATAAAAATACAAAATGCGTGAAAATTTCTCATATTACAAAGCATTAGAATTTTTTGATTCAATTTTTTCCGTTTAAAGCAATTTTTTATTTTTGATTTTACTGACACCGAAATTAAAATTAGTATAATGGATAAATTTTATGCGCAAGAAAATAAGCCTGGAGTATAAGGTCTATTTGAAAAATATTATTTAAGGATTTAAAATAATGCTTGTGGATATCACTGTGCCATATTTTTATTTTTCTATCCTAAACAGCAAGATGGCAAGACATGGCAAACAGCATGACACCAGTGAAATATGGAAATGAGGGGGCATCATGATTAGAAAACATTCAAGGGTGTTAGGTACCAAGTTATGCAGAAGATGAATCTGCTGTGTCTGTAGTGACATACAGGTGATTTATATGGGTATACTAGAGACTATTGACACCGGGATAGACACTAAAAGCCTTAAAAAGTTATTTTGATCCCATAGAATACAAATGACCAATGTATATAAGGTGGAACGTAAAATTATATACGGCGTATGGGGTGATTTGATGTAAATTAATAACGACTCATTGCATCTCTAATGGTGATTAAATTCAAACTATAAAAGGATATCCTGCCGAAATACATTCAGAACAGATCAATACTTCACTGGCTTTACTTTAACGCTGAAATACTTTACTACTCGACTCGAATATTCTAAAATACGGATGGGGTGTTGATGAGGGAGGAAATGACAGTGAAATTTTGCGGAATAACTGGAGAATCATCAGAGGAGGCCTCGGAATCCCAATGGCTAGCATGAATGCGGGTGAAAAAAAAAGGCACTGGAATTCATGGAAAAGGGTCGGGTGGTATGCGGCTACCAGACCAGAAAGGGTCATTAGCATTTAGCATTTGACTTTTCATATTACAATGCAAATCTCTCTCTCTGGAATTTTCAGAGCTTAAGTGATATATTGCGAGCGCATAGAAATAAATATTAAACTACGATCCACTAATAAGTCAAGTTTGTCTTTTTGCCTAGAGATGGACAAAATCCTTGGCCTGAATTGACGAATTTAGATCTGTAAAATTAAAAATGCATGCATCATTTCCCCACGTAACATAACAGTGCAAAATGCTCAACCACACTTTCAATTCACTCTGAACAAAAGTTCAACCACTAGTAATCCTAGCTATACAATCTAGCATACAAAAATATGCACAATGAAGATCGATTAGTAGAACGTAAGAGAGGCAGAAAATAAATTGATAATCAATAAAACCTTGTGTCACTTTGAATTATTGCCATTTTCCCGAGAGTGACGCTGATAATGATGAATACCTCGACATAAATAAAGTAAATATATTTCATATTTAGACCAAAAAAACATCTCCTAGTATCACGATACCCAGTATCATACGACTGTAAGGAGTTTCAAAACTTATTTCAGGCTTCCAAAGAAATACCTATTTGGCAAGATGGCTCAACATCAATTACGAAGAGAGGTCCACTAATAAGGGCGGCAAACGGCAAGTGTTTTCGGGGAGAGCCAACGTGAGGAGGATATAATAGCGGTTGGAAGGAAGGAATTTTAAAAGTAAAGTCCTCAAGTGTCCACCCGAGATGAACGATGAACAACGGAGCGAGGCTGAAATATCAATTTTCGCACGCACCATAGCTGAAGGAACATATATTAAGAATTAAATATGTTCTGCCTGCCGCAAAGGTGGTGAGAATGACAGAGAAGAGGGACAAGATGAGTGATTTTAGACTAAAAATGGTGGAAGAAAGAGGGTCGGATGAAAGAAAAAGCACTTCGTTGTACGAAAACCGCGTCTTAAAAATCATACATTTTAATTCCCTCCAACTCCTAACTACAATCAGCAGACCGCCAGTGACTAAAGTATAATCAACAGCGAAATTCTTCTAGAAGAAATTCTTGTGGAAAGGGAAAATTTCTCAAGCACTATGCATTATTAAAGTCATAAATAATATACCAACGAAACGCACGGACTGTTGTACACACATTAAACCTCATTGCTAGACTGAGAGAAATATTTCAAAATCGCGTGTGGATCGGGTACAGTGGTGGCAAGAGTACTAGATTCCCATCCCATATATAAATATAGTTTTTTCTGTAACTTGCATTGAAGATATAGAAGCATATTTTAACTAGAGGACTAGAGCACATACATTAGCAGCCGAGCTCCTCAAAGAGATGGGTTCGCTCTAAACAACGCTCAATGCGACACAAAAGAAATATTTGCTAAACACATAACAGGCTCCACACGGGACCAACTTAGCATCATCGAATCTCTGTGAAAACATAATCTCCTACAATCAGCAGCTAGCAAAAAAATAGAGTCGTAGCCACAAAAATTCATTCTAAAATAAATTATGCATGAGATTCCATCTCCTGATTAATATTAGATAAAGGGTATATATCGTTAACAATTCCATTTGTGGTGTGTTTGATGTAAACTTTCTTTTATAACAAACACATTTACTCCATATTTATTATCGCTTTTTTACGGCAAAGGGTGTGCAGAGAACCCCCGCAGGTTTCGCCGAGAACTAAATAATGGAAACACCGCTAAATAAGGCGCAAAGGGAATGAAAGGGACGGGAGGGTAACGAGCGCTCTTTGCAGTAAATTTCGAAGCCGCTCCTCAAAACCAATGGGGTCCCGGGTCGTTGACATCTTTGTGGGGTGGGAGGGGATGGGGAAATGGTGGGGTGGGAGGGGATGGGGAAATGGGGGGGTGGGATGGAAAGGCAGACGGTTGAGGATAGGGAGAGGGGAGGGGAGACAGGGAGAGAAAGAGAGAATGAGCCGAGGGAGGAAAAGTAAAGAAAGGGCGAACGCAGAGCACTCACGTGAGGACTGGAGGAAAAGCAAGACAATAGCCCGGGAATTCCTTTTTGTGGAGACTCGATGATGGGAGGAACCATTCAAGGGGCGAGTATTCTGGAGAAGGAGGCCGCGGGGCTATTCCCACTGTACAAGAGAGACTTCTGCCTCAAACGGAAGCACGCGCTGTTAATGACATCACAATTGTACTCTGCCCCCAACTTATTTCGAACCACCGAATAATGCAGGATTTTTATTCCTATTGAGACTCGCCTCATATTTAAGCATAAGAGAAGAAATGAATGATAGCCAGGCCAAGGGTCGCTGAGGACTGAATTTATATAGGAAGTCAAATCTAAATAATAGAAGCACCGAAGACCGAAGGGAAATTTCCCACGATGGCTAGATTCCACGAGAAAAAAAGAACGAGTTAAAATGTCAATATCCAGGGCATTCCTATTAGGAATAACCCATCACGATAACCCATTTATCCTATGAATCAAAAGCTTTTGATGCTACGCTAAGAGAACACCATTAATGGAAGACGCACTTCGGTAAAATTAAAAAAAATACACATATAAAAACAATACGCTGTCGTGAGAGGAGATACGAACTATGTCGTTCTGTAGGTACAATGAGAGAATTTAGAGCCATAAGACACCGTATTTGACTCAAGAGTCCATATATATAGTTATTAACACCATCAAAACCTACCACAAGAGGTCATCGCAGCTGACAACGGCGTTAAAGGGCATTAAGAGGAATTAATATTGAATGGCTGAAAGAAAGATAGTTGGTAACATAATTCTACAGCAAGATAAATGCTCTGTAGATGAAGATATTTCAAAGAAGAATGACCCTAAAGATTATTTATGATTACAAGAATTTCCGATGTTTTTGGAAAGGAATTGAAGGTGTAGCAACGCATGCGAAGATGAATAAAGACGTAACCTGGAGGAGAAGGATAGCAAAAATGTTACGGTTTGCAATATTGGCAGATGCCGAGACGTTGAAGAATTCCACATAATGGAGAAAGTTTGCCACGCGGAGAAAAGGAGGAGGGCAATAGTCCGTTGCCACGACACGAAAGCGGAGCAGTTTAATACCCGAGTATAAAAAGTAATAAATAAAATAATAATAGCTGAGGGAAATATCTTAGGAACGCATTAAGCATACCTCCGTGTAAGGCAACCTCAGCACCAAAAAAATTAGGTAGAATGTGCCGCATTTCCTTGGCTACCCCTAGACTGCTCCGAGGGTCAGTTATCTGAAAGTAAAATGACTCGACTTTGGCTCAGTGTCTTGTTTCCTCTTACTCAAGAACAGAATTGCGCTGGACTCTCCCTGGTTAAATTTTCCGTTCCTAAGACTTTCGGGCATTTCCCTTCCAAACATTCCTATTTCGCGATCCAATTCATTATTCATTTCCATACACTTTCTACCTCCCTTAGTTCCATTCCTTTCCATCCCTCTCGCACTCTGACCAAACATTCTCCCTTCTATCGCCACCCTTAAAACGTTTCCCCTCTCCTCTTTCTTCAAACCGCTTCTCCTCTTCTCTTCATACATTCCTACCGTTTTCTGACCTCCTACATCCATTCTCTTCCTTCGTCTCCCATGTTTTCCATATCATATCTACTTTCTTTCCTAACTTATTTCTCCTAGGATGGCAACCATTATCATCGTTTGTGCCTTCATTCTGAATTTAATACACTGTTTTTAGTACTTTAAAATCAGTACAAGGGAAGCCAGGTTATCGGGGATGAATAAGCAGGAAGAAAATAGCCAGTAGAATAGCCCAGGCGAATAGGGCATTCCACTAGAAGAATCTACGTGCAACTGAAAATACGAGGGGAGGTCAGGAAAAACTTCATTAAATATTACACCTCGAGCATCCTTTAATACGGCAGTAAGGTATGGAACAGGAGCAGAGGCAAGACAGGAACAATCTGAAATTTAGTATTATGAAAGAATGACGAAGATAAAATGGTCGACCGGTCAACAAAAGAATGAGTGAAAGTTTGATGAAAATTCAGTTCAGAAATCAGTCTAACGCCATATCATATTTTGATGCGTTGAGAAAAGATTTAAGTGTCCATTAAGGAATTTTGCAAAAAAACTCCCAAGAACCACTATTAGTTTGTCGTAAAATAATTAGCATCCGATTTCGGAATTAACTATCGTAAACCATACACCCTCTCTCTCTCTTATACGAAAATTTTTATTAAAGGAACATTTTAACACGTCGAACTTGTCCCTGCCTACTATGTTATCAAATAAACCAATTTTGTACTCAAAACGCTGGCATGAAAATATCCATAAAAAGTTAGTAGTTAGAAAGGTAATAATAAAACAAATTCAAATCTGCGAAATGGTAACTTCATTCCACGTAACGACAACGGATACATAAAAGGCAAGTAAAGCAACCAATCCCTCATTCCCATTCATGGCATTTTTTTATTCCGAAAGGGTTCAGAACGTTAACTCTAATTTTTTTATTCCGAAAGGGTTCAGAACGTTAACTCTAGATGTTATAAGCCTTTCTGTTGGAAATTGCAAGCAACTCCAGGCTCCAGATCCTATAAGCCTTTCTGACTTGTAATCTCTTTCATTCCACACGAAAAACAAGGACTTCCTTAAAAAAACAGTATGAGTAAATCGAGTTAAGTAGAGAATTCTTCAGTTCAGCGATAAAAATTTCATATTGATTGCCCACCTGAGGAAAAACATGTAGCAGTGAGAAAGGAAACAAGATATTGGACAGCCATAAATTTCGAAGCCCAATCAAGGAAGTCAAACTGCACATGCCATGGCATGAGGACGCAGTTATATCCATGCTCCACGTAGACACCCAAACCTTGTTGAAAACCAACCCTCTGGGGGCAAACACCGCCCTGCCGAGATCAACCCCACGGCATCAAACTTAGACCTTACTAAACTCAATTACGAGGGACAAATTCCCAGTCACTCGAACAGGGTGGGGGAAGAGCTCAACAGGGGTTGAATCCATAAAACCATCCACCTTCGTCGGGGGCCATAAAATGGTGTGATTAGTAGGCCGTTCCTTCCCACAAGGGATTCACCACCCTCATGAGAGCAGGGGTGTAACTGTAAGCCCACGTACCTCTTGAGCTCCATCCCCTTTCTACCTGAAGCAACCCGGCCAAAGAGAAGAGCGGGGGAAACCTAAAGTGCGGAACAAGCAGGGAGGGCGACAGATACATTGAGACTGATATGTGGTGGTTGAGCCTACCCGCTTGCTCTTATTACACCTTTAATTTAACTACTAATGAATTAAATTAGATTGTTAATTTTTTTAATTTTTATACTCTCAGTACTGTTGTTGTTATTGTTATACAATATTGTTTATGCTTCCTTCATTTATTCATTTATTATTTTTTATATCAAATTCCTTTGAATACAATGTTTGAATTTATAAATTGTTTATTAGCCACTAGGTTTAATACTTGTATACATTAGCATGGGAATAGTTGATGATGGTAACCCCAACACAGGTAATCCTCTGGGGTACCTATATTCCCCTCTAAATTGATGTCTTTTGTATTCTTTGTATTTGTATGTTTTATTTTTCTCAGAGGTGGAATAAAAATTATTATTATTAAATCACTAATTTTACCATAAACTGCACCAAAATTATCCAGAGCCTAACGACTTAAGCAATGGGACTAAGTTATTGCGCCGGGATGCAGTTAGCACTGAAGACGCGGATTTGTTACAATCTACATGTACAGATAACCCTGCGAGCCATCTCTAAGATGTGTGGCAGGAGTTATAACACGACTCTTCCACAGATATTGTGAATTCATCTGACACAGTATCTTCTTTTTCATGGATCCAGATACGGTTTTTGCGACACCTAGGGAAATTAGTGCGCGCAACAAACGGTGTTCCTTAAATTCACAATGCCCAGTTTCTAAACTCTGAAAAAACTAAGCCAAGGTACCCTAGTAACTTTTACAATTTACTTGAAACTTACAATCCACTTCTAAAAAATCTATTGCCTCCGTAGTTAGGTTTGTATGATACTCCTTAAAAATCATGGAAGTGAAAAAATCTACCTTTACTCTGTTTTACTACGGATGGACTCCACTAAGTGCGTACTCAGCGTTATTATTTAATGCTACTCTTTCCCAGGGGGTCCCGCTTCCCAGCGGGGTTAGCAAAATTACGAATACAACATTAAGACCTAAAAAATTATAGCTCCCCACAGAAATTCTGGAAAGAGATACACATCACCTCTCTGAAGCGAATAAAAATGTAATGAAGAAAAGGGGGAGTCCATAAGGGAAGACCAACGCCACAGATAGAGCTCGAACCTCGACCTGCTTTTTGAAGACGCTCGACCCAAATTCACCTCGGGCCCTTACGGAAACTCTGAGAGCATGCAGCAGTGTTGAGTTTTACAACGACTCCACAGCCCTTAATACCACCTCAAGACAAGGGAAGCTTCTCCAAGTTCGAAACAAAGACTTTGGAATATCATTATGTCCTGGAGAAAGAACCTCACTTCTTCCATGCCGCTAGATGTGAATGAAAAGGTTTTGCGCGACATCCAGGGAATAAGTATTTAGCCACAACCACGGAAGAATGAACACCATTGTATCTCCGCATACTAATCGTATCCCATAAATGCCATTAGATATATATCGACTTTCATTACACAGTCTCACAATCTGGCTATTGCCAGTTCCATCGACGAATATGCACTCTTTTTCAAGAACTGCTACTAAAATGAACACCAGCAAATTTTTGACCACTTCAAAATGGATTCGAAATGCCACTTGACACGGAAAATAACGACGAAGATCAACACTAACAATAGTAATTGTAAGTAACAATGGTATTTCAGTTAGAATATAATCAAAACAATAAATGTCCACCAAAAATCTAAAAAAATCATGAAACGCTAATTCCTTTCAACGTCCCAATACCATTTAATTCTACTATAAGTATTACAACTAAAGGAAAAATTGTGATCTTCTATGGGTGACTACAATACTGGTAGGAGAAGAGGAGGAAAAAATAATTAATAATACACAAATGATCATTCCACTATATTATAATAGTACCTATCACTAATAGAAAAAATAGGTAGAGTAGTACTATTTTTTAAAATCTATAATTTTCTTCAGTCGACGATATAAATTTTTTATACTTTTCACTATTTTACTCGGGCAACATATTTATAAACCTCAGGTCCTATATTGACCTTAAGGTAGGGTACGTTTGTCACGAATAGAGTATCATTTTGATAAACAGTTTCCTTAAATTGAAGAAACATACAATTTGATGGTCCCATTTCAGCGATTGGTCTAAAATTACTCTCAATATTTTTAATCATTAACACTACCAATTTGCAAAGAACTATATGAAGTTATTAAACGTTTAAAACAATTTCAAGCTAGTTTCATATCGTCTTAAGTTGCGTCACTTGCGAAAAGTCCTCCATTGACTGCAAGACTCAAGATAATTTGATATAAACAAACTTTCAGGACGAAAAGACCAGAAAATCTTGAAAGAATATATATGAAGTTGATGATGAATGGAAATAAATATAAAAGCAGTGAACCTTCCTTCTGCTGCATTGCAAGAATAAGTTTTGCACAAAAGGAAGAAAATAGTAGCGAGACGGCGCGTTTCCCTTGACTTGATCGGATTCACGAACTTCGGCCATTATAGTTAAAAAGTTCCCAATAGATGTCGGGCCAAGCTATGCCCCATCATCGAGACAGAATGATTCTGAAACGGAGAATAAAATAAATACGCGCATTTATTGGTGGTGCTTTCGCGATCCTTCCGAATGCATTCAATCACACTAAGCCTTATCACGGCATGCATGATACGCTTGAATTGAAATGAACTCAAAAGCCCAAGAGAACACCGTTAAGTTTACAGAACGATTCACCCAACTGAAGTTGAAATATCCCGAAATATCCGTTTCTTCCCCAACAAATGCAAATAAAACATTCAAGGTGGTAGGGTCGGATTGAGCAGAAAAACACAAAAAAGAAACGTGAAATTTTTATTCGAAATGGGAAGGAAGTATTATAAGAAAATATTCATTTTAAACACTGATACTTCAGTTTACCTTATAAACTGAGCCACGGTTTTAACTTCAACCATTATCAGGGGTAAGGTTTATTAACAAAACGATTTAAAAAATTTATTTTTCTAATCGATTGTAGAAAATTACAACAGCGTCAATAATTTTGAAACGTTAATTCTGAGAATTCCAAATGAATATTAAACTGGAAGCGTGTTTGCGAAAACAAGGGCGCATCGCCCTTGAGCATTGATGCTAATTTGAAATAGATTTATGGTAATGAGGGGTCAACAAAATCGTGATGACCAAAACTGTTAGAATATAAGGCTGCAAATATAGAAAACGGTAAACTCACAAATTTTCAGTTGATTCGAGATTGAGTAGGGTGTGGTAAACTCACCTGAAAAAAAAAAGGAAAAATTATTAATACACATTCAGCATATTTATTCGTCTTAGAATGGTTAAAAAGAAAGTAGCGAAAGTCTTAACAGTAAATTATAGCCCTAAATGCAATATTTTTCCAGCTAATATTGTTAACCAGAAATAACTTTCTCAAACGGAGACATTGAATAAGGTGAAAGAAAAATTCTTAAGAAAATCATAGAGGTGCGTATTTCACGGGATTTGAATTTGCAATGGAACTACTGCGGCATCCAGTTTTGATATCTGGCACAACGCGACTAAGCACTACCGAATAAACGACCGTAGAATTGAACTATCTTCACACTAAACTCCACGCATGATATCAACGTTAAAGAGGTGGATTTATCATTAACACTAACAAAGGTTAAATGACGGCCAAAACAGTCTTTCACCTCAGAGACGGTCATCTGCTCTTGAATCATGAGGATAGGACTAGTAGTAAACAGAGACAATTCCTATGGGCTTCATAAGTAACGCAGTCAGAGAATGAAGCAGGTTTTTAAACAGCATCGGAATTTTCATAACCATGATAGCGGAAAGAAGGATGAGAAACAAGGCAAGATGAAGGAAGGAGAACAGGCACTTGAATACGCAGAATGCACAACAGAAACTTGAAGAATACGCAGACCGGTTAAATGTCCCCAATATTTTCATTACATACCTACTTTGGATTCCAGTTGGACGACTGTTTCAGTAAAGTCACTATCACCCTGATGAACACGATATTAGAATACTAACAATATTCTAAGATCATGCACATGAAGTACTACACCTATTTTCGTTCAATACCACCAAGCAAATAGAAATTATCTAAGGAGATAAGTAATAATAGCATTCATACAAATGTTACTAACCCCTTAACACGACATACTTTTCACCAAAATGAGAAACATTTACTACTGGATCTGTTGATATACGAGAACATTTCCGAAAGTGGTCTGCACAATAATTGACTCCTTGATTCTCATTTAAAATACTGGCTGGACAAAGTCAGTAAATTCTTCCGCGCACACGTGCTCCTCCAACAACCTCAAAGATGGAAATTAAACTTTTGGGAATGATAAGTCATCGCCAGCAAGCGCTTCGTGGGGGAAATCATGAGCCCCAAGGGAGAGCTCCTTCCTCACCATACGGAGGAAGGGGGAGAAACGCGATGGATATGTAAAGAATTTGCCAGAAAAATCTAGAATGATGCTGATAGTTGACCACAGATCCAAATTATAAGGAATAAAAGGAAATATTTCACTGGTAAACCTCAATTTTAGGGAAAGAAGTGTTATGCAGGAAAAGTCTACAGGTAAGAATACTAGAATAGGGAAGATAGGAAAGGACTAATGAAGGGTAACTCATTAAACGTACGGCCGAAACGGGAGAAATAAGGAAAGAAGCTAAGAACAGACTAGTATCTTTTGAAATGAAGGTAGATTGAAAGGAGGGGAGGAAGTACTGAGACGGTAGGTACAGAGTCAGAATTTGTAGACAGAAATCAGGAGGCAAGGAGAGTGGATGAAGCAGGAAAAGATAGGTCTTGGATGAAAGGGCGATAGTGTTTTGAAGGCAATGTAAATGAAAAGAATAGTACGCAAGCCGAACAGAGGTTTTTGCAGCTATTTGGAAGCGAGAAACGACAACTTAGGTCAATTAGACACACAGGATAGGTGGGTAAATGGATAGAGGTAATAATTTTTAGAAAACAGAGAATGCATAGAGAATTCCAGCGTCGGTATCCACCTCCTTACAACGATAGGTACCAAGGGGTCCACGTCATAACGTTCCATCCGACGGACTGAGTACTGCACTCAAGGTGCTCTCCACAAGGCACTAAAGTAGGGACCGGTATACCAATGATCAATCTTATCCCTTTCCTTAACTCGGGCCTTGGCCAGTGATCTAGCTACTACAACAAATCCGATCCCCAACGGAAAAGAGGAAGGAAGAGAATAAGCTGTTTAGATGCAATGGTGGGAGACAGGAAGTATGCTAACATAATTTGTAAAGGCCGCTTTACACGAAGCAATAAATAGCACAATATGAAGCGGCGTCGTTGGAACTAGAATAGGCTCTTTGCTTTTTCTTTCGCTCAGTTGTTCATGCATCTGCAATATTTCCATGCGGTTCATAACTTCACACGATGCAATGTCCTCTGCGCATCTCACCATACATCAGAATGCACATTGACAAGAATTAAGATCCGTTCACAGAGGGGCATTTAGAAATATCCCACGCCTTCTTGAACCTGCCTTAACCGGCAGAACACCAATGGTAAATATAGAGTCGAAATACAAAAATGAAAATCGCAGGAAGGAAATTGTCCACCCAAACTCTTCTGAGTAAGCTGAGGATACTTTCCAAAACCTCGATACCAGCCCATCCCCGGGAATGGGAAAAGAAATTCGAACGCCAGGAAAAGGCCGAATACGCCGAGGGTGATGATTTTATTCTGCGTCGAGACAATAGCCCAGCATCCTCCCCAGGTGACAAAAGAAAATCTCCGCCAGGAAATAAGCCCACGCCCCCAAGCTATAACAGGACGTTCCTAGTATCGAGGAATTCGCCGAATGGGGAGCAGCTCCGAGCGAAAAAAAATGAAAATAAGTGAAAATGAGGGAGAGTGAAGGTGGCGCTTCGCCCGGGAGAGGGGAAAAAACATTGGAAGGACGAGACGCGGAGGAAATGAAAGAATGAGCGATGTTCCCGCCCGTTCCACCGCACCCCTTCAAGCATCCCAATACAGCCGCCCTCAACCCCATGACCACGCCCAAGACTCCAGGGAGAGAAAAAATAATAAACAAATAGGGGAGAATCAAGTGCACACCACTCTGAGGCGGGAATCAATAAATACGGCGAAAGAGCTGTAAATCGCACTTTTACGGCCGAATTCGAAGACCCTTGACGTGAACCCATTTATTTTTCTCTCGGCCCGCGGAGTTTCGGGACGGGCGGGGAGGGGTGGACTGGGATCGGAGGAATGAACGAGGAATTACACCAAGGCACGCCTTTGCTCACGGAGGTTCCCTTGGAGACTCGCAATGCTTGCAACGGCTGCCACACGGGCATTGCAGTGGTATCGGCGCATTAACATCGCGAGACAGGCACATGAAATTTATTGACTTTCGCGAAAGAAATTGGTTTTAAAATCTTCCACTCACGCAAGGGATATCTACGGGATGGAAGTTACGACTTCGATATGGCGTTGCCCCTTGTTTACTTAAAATAACACCTCGCCACCCTCATCACTGAAAAACGGAGGGGAATTCAGATCATACAAATGCGAGTGTTGGATTCGAGTAAATAATCAAAGAGTAGTATGTAATATTGTTCAGGGATTGGAATTGTCGAAGTGCTCCAGAGAAAGCTATAATTTCCAATGAGTTTGAGAGAGTTTATTTAAGACTGCTTTTGTAGGATTAAATTGTCTTAAAAGAGTGGTAATGCAACGAAAATAATCGTAAATAGTGTCTTGAAAGAGTGGCAATGCAACGAAAATAATCGTAAATAGATTCTCTTACAAAGAGCAGATACTTACATGTCATTATAAAGTTTCATTGAGTGGTATTTTGCTCTACCTAACTCATTTCGTGCCTAAAACAACTTACTTCCAATGAAGAGTATGAAAACTGTTTCTTCACAAAATATTTCTTTAGCAAATAAACAATAGTCTGAACCGTCTGAACTTAAGAAGTAGGTAAAAGAACTTGAACGTCTACCTGAAAAAGAAAAAAACCAGCACTGCATCATCTTCCTTTAACAAAATCATGTTACATACATCGGCAATGTTACCAGTAAAAACATGAAGTGCGGAGGAAATTCTGAAGCGACGTTTACGTGAAGACATTAAAAGCTTCTACGGCCCAACAATCAGTCTGGACCCCTCATCCAGCCAAGCACCAAAATAGCAACAGTCATTCCTTATGCCGACCTACAATATTAGTATACTCTGAGAATAATAACTCTTCTATGAGAGCCCTTGAAATCTACCAGCCATAATATCTTTCTCTGCTCCGTTTCATATTTTAGGACATGCATACTTGAACATTGACCACCTGTAGTTTCAATACCGAAAATAACAATGAAATGCCGTAAAGCTCAAAAACATAACCTAATATGTACCTATATACAGTACATTTAAACACCAAGTAAACAGTCGGACAAAGAGAGGGCATAAAATCCTGTAGGACCCTTTGCCGATTCCAGCTTTCCCATTTTCTCGCACAACTACGATTCATTTTCACATATAAGAGCGTCGGCTGCAGCCAAGGGGAAATATAAATGTAAAACTTTTACACTTTGTTCATTTATTGAAATGGGATATGGAGATATGGATGTAAAAGAGAGGGGGCAGGGGTGAAAAGACTATCTCGGGATGCCCAAGGGAAATAAAAAGAATCGAGCATCAATAATGCGTTCGCCACGAACAGAATTCCTTTGGAAAATTTTCATTGGACGCGAAAGCGCGCATATTTCACAGATTACACCCATTACTCATTCAACAAGCGAGAGAGAGGGCGTGGGGAAAAAGGAAAATCTCCCTTCCCCGGCAGCATCATCTTCGAGTTTCCTCGGCTTGTCGGATTGATGGCTATGCTCTTGAATTATATCTTCTGAGAGATGTTTCCTTTGGCAAGCGAGCAGGCACAAACAAGAAAGGCAGCAAAACGTACACACAACCATGCAGAGTACGCGGAGAGTCGTGCTTACGAATAACATAACGCTTTTTGTTAAATATTCATAACCTCGGCGTCACCCAAGTTTCACCTGTCACCCTGGAGGAACCCTTTGCAAGACACACGAGGATCGTCGAGCTGACTGCCGCAGTCGTCAGGAATAATGTTGGCTCGCGTCTATCACAAATCTGGGGATAAGTATTTGAGAACATTTTCCAAGAAGGTTTTTTCCTTGCGAGTGTTTTCAGGTGACACTACCACTTTGAATATGTAACTTTAGGCACAATTTGGCGGCCGCCTAACTGATGAGCTGTTGTTGTATCGGCCACCAATCGTGCAATCTAGCAGTGGCGAACCAATGAAAAAACGACTCTTTTGCGATGGAGAACTTTTAAGCACGGGGTAAAACCTCCCCCCGCTCAATTACTTTGCATTTTAACGGTTCGATTATCGGCAGTTGCGGATTTTTAAGTGGAAAACCGGTCCCCATTTGAGTGCCTACTAAAAAGTGGAGGGCTATAGTGTAGGGCATTTCAAGTTCAGTACTCCGTCCGTCGGATGGGACGTTAAGCCGTGGTCCCCTTGGCTCATTTCGATAAGAGGATGGCTAATGCCGACGCCGGTTCTCTCTACCCTTCTTTCGTTCCCTGAAAACTCCTACCATTTCCCAATTACCCACCAATCCTAAATGGCGCAAATGACCTCAGTTGTCGGTCGCCTCCTCTGAATAACCAACCAACCAACTTTAAATTCAACAAAATGTAATTGGTACTCGAAGCGGAAGGGAAGAATAGTGCCGTAGATAGTCATCTGTTGACCATTATCAGAATACTGATACCGCTTATTCGTCAAGACGCTCCTAGGAAGGCTAAATCAACTCTTGCTGGAAGCAGAATTTTATGGGTGGACCTTAAAAAAATCTTACGTCTAACAACAAGACGTGAGGTCCACAAACCAACGTCCAAAGCACTTGTATATTCATAAGTCAGAGAGATACGACTTCAAATACCTGTACGCGTGATGTAAATCCTCCATAAAGTTAATTCAAAACAATGGGTCGCATGTTTTCCATGCTCTCGTTCAGTATACCCAGTCATAAAAAAAGAGAGGAGCCAATTCAAAACAAAAATTCTTACCAACTAAAAGGGATAATCTGTAAGCTAGGATTTTTCTGATTATAATTGATCGTTAAAGCAAATTACGGCCACGTTCAAAACTAAAAGAATTTACGAAAATAGTATATGCCTATAGCGTCTATGTAAAAAATTGTTTTTAAGTCGCATGCAGCCGATTGCTGGTCGCATACTCACTGTCGGTGAAAGAAATCTCTCTGATCTCTTAACTCAATAAGCAAAGGCAATATGATCAAATGATGATGAATTCGCTTTGCCGAATATTTCCATGATTGGATATTCAAACAGGTCTTTGCGATTTGAGACAGAACAACACTGGAAGCCGGTTTTACAATCCTGGAATTTGATAAATTGTATGGAAATTGCTACGTGTTTATACATCCAATCAAGTAAAGGAAATTTATAATAAGTCATCCCTGATAGGTACATATTTTGAAGTTTATCTTGTGTCAAAAATTTTATTATTTAATTTTGAATTAATTTTTCAACAAAATTCATAAAAACAAATCAGTTCCAGAGGGGCGCCTACGGAACTAGCGCATCAATCGAAGAAGTAAGGAAGGCATGTAATTCCATTCTCACGAGATGAGAAAAAGGAAACGCATGATAAATTCTCTCACGGCAGGCTAATAAAAATAAAATGTGCGTAACGGCAAAAATCAATTTCTGGCTCACCCAGTCGACTAAACTGCAAAATATCGACTATCAAGCTATATCCTCTAAATCCGATAATAAAGAGAGACCGACTACGGCAAGAATAAGAGGTATGGAGAAAACACGAACACAATGACGCAAAAATCAATAGTTGATGCAAATAAAAAAGCGTCGGAATCACTTCCAACGGTGAATATTGAAGGAGCCGGCACCATGGGACGATGTCACTGTTCATTTCCATTATTTTAGGATTGCGGGTCGGTTCTCAACTCAAGGCAATTTCCGGAAGGTTTTGTCGGGTGTCAAAGATCCATTTATTTGAAGTGCCATCATCCATTCGGAGTATCACAGAATTTGCCGCGTCTGTTTCCACGACTCATCTGTTAAAAAGGAACGTCGGAAAGAAGCAAACTCAGGTCCTCTTCATTGGGGACAATCGCCGCGCCAAAAAAAACCTATGTACTGCGTATAACTTCCAAAACATCGTACGAATGACAATGACGGCTGTTGTTCATTTAAGTAACAGAGAATTTTTACATTAGGTGAGCAACTACATTCAACAACATCTAATAACTTTAGGTGACCAACTTCATTCCAATAAGTCAAATAATTTAAAGGAAAATAAAATCGCATGAATTATGTGTTCGAGCTTTAAGCTGCAACAAGTGATTACATCCAATACGATCTTAAGAAGCTAAAAATCAGAGATACTATCAAGTGTTTTGTAACAAGGAAAATAAAATTGCGACCACTATATCAAAAGGTATTATACACCATTTTGAGCAAATATAAATTTATATTTCCTAAGAATGATGAATAGATTGTAGTAAAAAATAGATTGTAGACCTACGAGGAAATCTTCAATTAAATAAAAAATGAGAGTATTTAAGTTTCGCTCAACTTGAATATCTATTTTCCAATCTCCAGTCACAAATGCTAATTTTTTAAAATGATCAATTATGAATACATATATTACGTTTGACCATAAGTTCAATTATTCATTTGGATATAAATGTATCAAAACTGAGTATAATGCCACTGAATCTAAAATAATTGTTCATGCAAAAATTCATGCACAGACGCTTACTCAAGTCTTTTTTTCGAATTCATAACCATATAAAACCATCTTTGTGAGATGCTATATCAATTCCTGTGTCTCACAGACTATTGACACGGGCTCAGTTGGCTGATACCTATATATGCACTATGCCACTCCATTTGTCATCATTTTGCGGGTATTTGAAAATTATAATTTACGATATATTCAGCACGGAATTTTTTCCAATAAAAATTAAACGTTTGAACTTCCTTGCTTTTCAGAAAGAGAACTGGAATACAAGAAATAATAAAAATAGGAGTTAACTGAATCAACAACCAAATAAAATAATTGAATGGGCTTCAAAGATATCTTAATTTAAAATTATGAAAATACAGAAAGTAAGCTGAACACAAGCAGAGCACTCCAGATATTAGCTTTTGAAAAAAAATAAAATATGAAGAGATGGAGCATATAAAATATGAGCTTGAAATATGAAGGCAATGAGATCGTGACAGCGATGAATACTGTCTGGGCACCGCATAGAAATAAACTAAGGTACATATTAATAAAGCGGGAGTCATGGAGGAAAAATAACAAGATCATACTAAATAACAAATATAGGATAGGAATACAGCAAAACGGTTAAATTACGACAGCCGGGAATAAGGAATTCATCGATGAAGAAATTTCAAATATATTCCCTACTGGGGAGTTCCTTTGCAGAAAAGGAACTAGCAAAACAAGCAAATAATCCTCTAGCAAAACTGGCCCTATTTTTATTTCTTCTTTAATACACCATATTACCGCAACTTCTTTCGCATCCGTCACATAATTACGTTTCTAATTACTTATAACTTCCAGATCACATCCACTCATCAATTCCTATTCCACCTTTTCCCCCACGAAATGTAGTCAATCGAGTATTGATGTTCCCACTCACACCCATCCTACAGTCAAAGCCAAAGTAATGAAAGTTCCATCACTAAAGGTCGTCGTGTTATTATTCCTGAATTCATGCCAGTAGAGAGTACATCAAAGTTTGGAGGAATAAAGCACATCATTGTAAGCTTTGCACTTACAACTAAGAGAGTGAATGATAACGCCCCTCTATCCAAGAAAAAATCGCTCGCATGCCAAAAAAATATACTTCACAATGTAGTCGCGACATTTTGAGCATGAACCGAAATCCCCGTTTACCACCAGCGATTTCAATAATTCAAAGCTTTAGAGAAAAAGGCAGTTAGTTGCGCCTAGACTGCCATTTCAAAGGCGCACGACTGAAGTGAATAGATTATGTACATGCATATTTCCTCCTTGAAAGGATAACAGGAATAACGGAGCAGGTGAGGCATAAATTTATGAAATATCCACTGCAACCGTCACGGAGACCTAAGCTTAAAAAAAGAGACTGGAAGAATAGACTAAGAAAGAAGAATATAATAATGTGTTTGGGACGCGGGAGAATGTATTCAAAATAGTACGATAGTAACCTTGTATGATCACACGGGAAAATGAAGGAAACGATAACACATATCAGAGATTCAGAACGGGTGGAGAAACAAGAACTGTGAGGAACTTAAAGCTTCAATACTACCAAGAAATTAAACGCGTTCGCATCGCCCACTTAATACATCAACGTGATTTATTGAGGAATGGAACACATTTTGGGAAATGAAAGAGAAATAATCAGCAAGTCGCTGGTTCAAATCCAATACCAGGCGGATGCCCATAGTACACTACGATACAGATGGTCAAAGATTATGACTTTCTGGATACCTTTCCGGGAAACAATAGGCAGAGCAGGAAAAGTAATTGAACCACCTACGAGAGCATGAGAACTTCACGAGCCGTAAGGCAAAAGAGAACTTACCTCTCTTTCATGAATGGAAGTTCGCATTCGAATTCAGGTCCCTATCACTTATCACTGGACTTTATTATAGCTTAAGGCTTAAAGCCTGGACTCGTAAGTGGACCACACTTTTGCTTACCGAATAGGAAGAAGAATAGAAGAATAGGAAGGCAGTGTACAGCAGCAAACATCCTAAATAAAATTAAAAAAATTGTGTACGCGACACATCAATAACAAAACATGCAGGAAGACCAGATGATGCCCTATTGTGGATGAAACCGGTAGTTTTACTCTTGAAATGTGAATTATACAAAGTATTTAATTTCATTAAAGATGAATTTCCAGAAAGCTGAGCCTAACACCAATGTGTTTAATCATTCAAAGGTTGGCAGAAAAATTTAACATGACTGACGAATTCCATTTAGATTTTAACAAGGATGTTAAAATCTCCAAGCATGTTAAAATCTAAAAGGAATTAAAACTGGGAATCTAAACTGGGATAAGGAATCTAAAAAGGAATCTAAACTGGGATACTGAAATTAATTTAAACCCGCTAAGATTAACTTACGCTGGATTTCACATTGAAGGTCATAATACGCATACATACATCAAGGTCGATCAATCCTTGAGCTAGGATTAAAAAAAACAATATTCGATGGTGGTGGAAATTAAAATAAGGAATTTTTATTGTGAAATTGAAAGCGCCGCTATCCTCATCTCAGACTTAAGAAGAGAGAGAAGAAAATTTGATACGCGTAATTTATTCCTGAGACAACAGCTCTTTCCAGTTCTTTGGCTTACGCACTGATGGGTTCAGAATACTGAGTGCTATTCGCTTTATTCAGAAAAAACACCCACCTTCCGGAATAATGACTTGTTTTTCTGCGTATCACCACACACCACACCATCTTTCTCCCTTTTTTCTGGCAGGGGACAGCAAAACTAAAGAGAGGCCAGAGCATTATCCCATGCTTGCGAAGAAATTCAATTTCGACACTGACTGAAGAATAGAACCATATTTATTTTCCTCTTTCGCCTCATTATTTAATTATTATTTTTAGAAAAGAAAAACTGGACGGCAAATCAATTAACATTCTCCTCCTCTCACAAATTATTAAAACCATTTAATATTTCCGCAGTGTACCATTAATAGGAAAATAGCCTCACAGGAAAGAACTATAATCGTGTCCATTTACTTTAACGTAGTACAATATGAGCCTAAAGTATAAATACTAGCTTAAACCGATGACTAGCACTATAATGTGCAACTTGGGAATTGGGTTGGTGTCGTAGAATACGTGTTGGTTCCCCGTTGCAATAGCTCGGGATCGATTTGTAGTAGTGTAAGAAGATATTTTAAGAGCAACATACTTACCTCCCCATCCCCCAAATTACGCATCAATTTCAGTTCCACAGAGGGAATAGAGGGAGACTTGTAAGAATACTGAGTAAAGCTTTGAGTAGGAATATGAGAGCAAACACTAAAGCAGCCAAGTATTACAAAAAGAACTCGGTTATTAAAGCAATAAAAGTAAACTTTGTTAAAAAAAAGAAGGAAAGATTCAGCTTTATGGATGATATACGGAGAATGGAATGTACGATGGGCTAAGAGAGGAAAGTGTACTGCATGCCGTTTGAAAGCGAGAAGTACAAAATGGCCCAGGTACACATAATACGTAGATTGAAATTCTAAATGAAACTGAGAATGCTTTTATAGCTTACTCAAAAAAAAACAGAAACGTGAAAAAGTATGAAACGCGGAGGATCATCTTCAAATTAGCGGTGGGGTAAATAGTGAAAACTGAGAACGCATGAGGCCTGAGGGTAATCATAATCATGCTTAAATGCTATCGGACTCGGACTATACGGGCGGGACTCCTGAACTTCATCCAATTCACGTCCATCGCGTGAATCGCTTGGAAAGAGAAGTTCATCAAACGCTGCCACTAACATCTCACGTGTCCATGTAAAGGTGAAGGTAAACCCTAGGACGGTATCGGCGCATACGACCGCGAATCCCAACAGGCGTTTAGCGGTCACAGGTGACCTCGCGGGGACGATACGATGGGTAGATTTGTGATGGAGTGTAAACGGTCAACGAAGCAAGCAGTGTACCTGTGAGTGTTGGGCGACCTCTTCGACAGATACCAACGCAATGCTTTTGGGGCCACGCCCGATTCCCGTCCGTCCGTCCGCGCAGCTTTCTAACCTGACCTGATTTCCCCAAGTCCCTTGGAGAGCAACGAAATTCCGAAATACATCAAAGTAACACACCTAACATTTTCAACTGGGGGCGTAGCTCAGATGGTAGAGCGCTCGCTTAGCATGTGAGAGGTACCGGGATCGATACCCGGCGCCTCCAGAATTTTTTTCACCTTATCTCATCCAACATTTTATTATCTTGAGATTGATTTTTTTAATTTTTTCCGCCGGTGTACTTTATCAAAGCAAGAACAAATGACTGAGCAATAGCGAATGAAGAGAAAATCACAGCCAATGCCTACCTACAACTTTGAAATTATTACATTACCTACAACTATAGAAATTACTATTTTACCTACAAATTTTGAAATTACCATTTTACCTACAAATTTTGAAATTACCATTTTACCTACAAATTTTGAAATTACTATTTTACTAGTATACTCGACTTTGTGCTGGATCAAGTACCGTTTGAAACGAGCTTAAAGGTTACCTTATGAGGTAGAAGCTTTAGCAAGTGAAATGGAAGATTAGATCAGATAACAATACAAGATTTCTAGTCCTCGTGTTAGCGTAGGATTCGGAAGGTTAAATGGACGTATTAATTAAAAATTAGGAAGAACAAAGAAGAGTCGAGGCCGAACGGTCTATGTGAAGCAGAGCACGACAAAAAGATTCAGTTGAATTTGAACAGACCTTGAGATATTGTGGTCGTTTCGTCGAGAATAATATTGAGTGGAAAGGTGAATGAAAGACCCCAAGAAGACCAAGGTAGAAAGGTAAACTCAGGACTAGAGGGGTAAACACAGATGATTATATGATAGTAGACGTACCAGGATCTGAGCTAACTATGAATACAGAAGAAGAGTACTACAGTTAACCTATCGTAGGATTAAAAAACATTAATGAATATCGCCATTGGCAGCGTATTACACTTTCCGCGACAATAAATTTTCAATCTAAGGTAACTTAATGAAATAAAAATGAAAGTTATGCAAAAAGCTATAATCTTAGGTGTCATACCCGTACCGAGTTAATTATACGGTTAGTGTAGTTCAAATCATGGCGACATCTAAATAATAAACGAGAGAATAAAAATTTAAAATATTGGTCAAATCAAAAACTGTGAAATGTTCGGTTACATTTTCTCATTTCAGGTGATGACATTTGCTTTTAAGAACCCATTTCTCTTTTTTCTTGATTGAAACGATGACCGAGTCGAGTGGTAAAAATAAGCACGCAATAAAAGGTGAGAAGTTTATTCAGGAAACAAATAAGTAAAAGCATATTTGTTCATAGTCTACCTCACCACCCTTTATCTGTGACTCAGAGATCCCTAACCTACCGGCTGCCTCTTACCTACAACTCCCTCAATATCCCTTCCATTGACATAACATCATCCATTTCATCATTCACAACCGCTATCAACAGACTTCCTTCCTAATTTGATTCTTCTTGTTTTATTTATTTTTTTTTGTCCTGTCTTATAATTGTGCTATTTATCATTAGTTAAAAAATCCAATGTAAAGGTTTCGTTGGCTGTTTTTGGATTTCATGTTAAATAAATAAAAATAAAAAATTACTTCCCCTAAAATTTAACTGGCGGGAGAAATAACGCGCATTACTCTCAAGCATGTAAGTAATAAAGTAACAGAGTTTTGAACGCTTCCTCCAGAAAAAGTTTTTTTTTCAATCCAGCTTATTCTGTTTCTGCTTGGGTACTGAGCTTTGGGTGGTTTGAAAAATACGGCATGCGTAATTCCTCCGTAGGATTCATGCCATACATGCAAGTAGAATTCCGGATTTTAGCAATTCACCAGTCTCCTGTGTTTTCAATAAAATGATTTTTTTTTAATGAAAAATTTTTCAAGCCATGACCCATGCCACGGAAATGATATATGCATGGAAATAACCGCCGGGTGACCCCTTCAGGACCTTCAGGAAGCCACTTCCTTCTGATAAAGTTTTCTCGGCAAAAATTAAAAAGCCATCGACGGTAAGGAATTGCAGTCCGAGACTATTCAAGGACTTGCTAATGGTGGAATAACATTTATGATGGCGATATTCTAAAATTCCAGGCTAGGCTTCATTCTTATACGCACCCAATGCCACACACCCTTGCGGTGACTTGTGGGCTGTATTGCAGATGTAGATGTAAAATGTGTCTAAATGAGTCAATGGTCCACTTTTTCCACTACAACTATTCGCCAACTTTTGCTCTCAGCCTAAACAAACTCATAACAATAAATTCAGTGGTTTCTCATTTGAAAAGCAAATTTCAACCCGCATGGTTCCGTCATGGTTCCGCTTTCGCAGCGCTAGTAGCTGCCGGCTGCAATACAGGCGAAACTGTTTCCTGGAAAAATGACACGACAGGACACCCGGAAGAGAATCATCTTCAAGACAGCTAACCCGTAGGTCTGTTGTGCGCATACTAAGCCCAACGAACAATTGACCTGTGTTTACAGATTCACCAAGAGTGAATGAATAACATATCCGTCAATGTATACCTATTGTAAATGCATTGGACGAAAATTTTCCAAGTGGTTTGATTTTATTGAAAAACATTTTAAATCAATGATTGCATTAAAATGAACAGTTACCTACATATCTCCTTGAGCTATAGAGCAAAAACTGTAGGTACACTTAGTGGCGATGACTCTGGAGTAGACAGCACCTGCGCGCCTGCAAGTCTCAAGTAATGATACCCACGACCTCAATGAGGGCGCGTGCGATCAAGATGCGAAAGAACATAAAAGTAAGTAATTTTATGAGTTGCTTCGTAGGGCTCCTTCCTTGAGTGGATGACACGATACTATGGGAACAATGCGCACGAAGAGAACGAGGGCTATATAAACGCAGCCAAAATGCCGATATCGGCACTTCGACCTGAAGACGCCTGGTGGAAACCCGGCGAAACTGACGTCAACCCATGACTACCAACGCGGCGCAAATCCGGAAAATGGAGAGATCCATAAGTCGCGCTATTTCAGCGGCAAAAGTATATGGTGATTTACGCAATACCAAAGGAGGCTTATTGTAATGAATGAGGGTTGCCGATCCTTGCTGAATTGACTAACGTTCCAAAGAAGAAGCAGAAAGGCAATACAAGGTTCACCCCACGATTATGGAACCTGGTTGGCTCATCGATCCCATGAAGTGCTTAATGGCAGCAAATGGCTCCATATCCGCACGTGCCAAAAAATCAAATTACATTGAATTTACTTTGAAGGAATCCGCTACTAATGTTCAATTTCTTAGCATTCTTATTTCCGAGTATTTCCGTCGGGTTTATAGTTCTTCCCAAGGCAGTTTCTCCTCATCCTCGGGGCGTCATCAGGTCGGATGGATATTTTCGGAATTATTTTTAATATCCAAAAATGTCCTTTCGACCTGAAGACGCCCCCAGGATGAGGGGAGAAACTATCGTGGGAAAAACAAAAAAAAAACGCGACGGAAATACTCGAAAATAATGATATTACGGAATTACATAGAATTTACATCACATACCTAGATTTGAATCTAGTTTTAGGTCCGAAATACGCTAGAAATCACATCGCTGAAGCCGTCATAGCAACCGCCATGGCCAAATTCTATATCATGGCAAATCGAGAGACCCAGACTTAAAGGGAATAACTTAAAACGAGGTAGCGACTGGAGCGAGTAGCTCCACAAAAGGGTGAATAGCGAATGACCTTTGCTTTTGGTAACGAAGGCCGGGGACGTGAGTGAGTAAATTCGGCAGCCAAGAACGGAAAAGGAACGGGGAAGGCGGAAGTGCGCGCTTATTCAGGGTCCGCACAAAAAACCCACGCACGCGGGGCCCGCACAAGTCGCCCCCGGCCCTTTCGGATAAGGGTCGAGTTCTCTCAGACACGGGAAGAAGGGCCCTTTTCGCGCCATTGTTCGGTCGCGGGTCCCGCGCTGGAAGAGGCGATGCCCGGGCCCCGACGTACTTGGAAACCTTCTCCGCGAAGAGTGCCCCGGGAGAAGAGCGGGAGGCGGCGGCGGCTAACGAAGCCGCGCTTTCCGCCCATTAAGTGAAATTCTACGCAACTTGGAACATTACGGAACAAAAACTTCCCTGACTTCCTGCCCCTCCACTTCCAGAGAATCACCATTTCACCCCTGGCTCGTTTCTGCAATCTGGGTTATCCTTCTCAATGGATAAAACTTTCCACTACAACACACATTACCCAGGATTAGCATAAAGTAAAGGCTCAACAAAGCAGCCTTTTTACTACCTGTGAATATAAACGGCATATTCTTTTAAAACTGATCTTGGTTGAAGCGGAATTGTTGGGCTTAATACAACACACTCCGAAAGGAAAACTGTCGTAACTGACAAGTAATATATATATATATATACTCATGACAGTATACCATTGACCATATTGAACCATGGTGGACCATATTTCTACAAGTTTATATTTTACTGAAGGTACAAAAAACTATTCGGGAAAAAATATCTTATCTTTTATTTCGTTTTGTCTACCCTATCGCAGCAGAGAAGTTACAAGCGTGTAGGACTTGGCCATACTTCAATGGAGAGGAGCAAATTTTTTCAATCGGATTTCCTTGGTGGTACGAGGAAAACTTCAGAATCGGAACAGGTACACAGTGCATTCTAACATCCTGCAAATGGTAAAGAAAGACAGAGTCTAAATCACCCAAGTAGGCTTGATATAAATGCCTGAACACTGCATATTAAAACGTGAAAAAAGTAAACGGCCTCTGAACTAAATAAATATAAACAGCTCCTTTGGCCACAATCAATCTAACGGAGTCACTACGCACCAAAACCATTTTCACCCTCGGTATTTTTCACTATAAACTTAAGACTAGGTTCGTATAATCTTTCAATGCTGATTTTCCGAAATAAAAGAAAGGTACTTTACCAAGAAGTATAATTTATCGGCACGGCGCATTTTACTTAATTACTGCACCTTCCGCCATTTTTGGGACCTCTTTCAACTACCTACATACGAATGTGTTATTACGTTTGTTTCCGTGACACATCAAGAAACCCCGAGCTAATATTAAGGAAAGGGAAAGAATATCGAGGGCCCAAGCCAGTCTCGCCTCCGCCTTTGCTATGACCTGCTGTCTTCACACGCACTCCAAGGAATAGTGATGGTGTAATTAGGCTTCAAAGTCCGCTGACTCATTAGATCTAACCTAAACTTAATCTTTTCACTGATACCATCCTGAAGTGAGATTCAAACCCACGACTTTTTTATTACCAGACTAGCGCGTGACGGAAATAAAGTCATTCTCACTTCCACTCCTCACCGGATTAGCTCGAATTAGAATAGTAAACCATAAAAATCTTAGTTATATAATTAAATTAAGGAAAACATTTATTCTCACCTGACAGTGCCAATTATTTCAGGAAAAGTTTTGACCAGGACGTGAAAAGTTTTTGCTATCAATTTTATGAAAATATATTAAGGCCGAGGCTCTAAATCCCTACACAGCGTCACTACTCAAAAACACATTTCCAGCTTCGAAGAACGGTCTCAAATTTAACCACAGGAGGATGACAAAAGGGCTATACACGGACTAAGAGATGGGGAGTATATCAATTCTCCAAGGAGGGTGAAAAACGAAAAAGTAATCGGTGTAAATCAATTTACGCCCTGGAAGCGAGGGTTGGTTCGCAAACAGTTTATGTTTAAGCCATAAATACAAGCGACGTCGTTAATTCTCGTGGATTCGATTTATGCGTCCATGAAGTGCGCCAAGGGTGAAACGCGGGGGAAGGATTCATAACACATGATGCAAGAAATGTAAACCATGGGCCTGAAACTGAAGCGTGAGTTCGTAACGATGACCAGACATAAAATATCCACTATTCATACATTTTCCCATTACGTACCTACTTCGAGTACAGTTACATGCTGTAGCCAGGTCATTTTCCTTAAAAAGTAAAGAAAGGTTACCGCAAATGCAGGTAGAAACTCAGAATTCGGCCTCCATACACAGAATAATAACACCGAAGAAAAATATTCCACTGGGCAGAAGACAGATTTTCCTAATTTTTCAATGTAACTTCAAACATAAAAGTGAAGTTTTACGAAAAAATCATATTTTTAGGCCTATATATGTAGTGTAGTAACAGATCAAAAATTTCATATAATTACGATAGCTATAATAAGCCACCCATATACGACGAACCAGAGGAAACTGCAAGTTTGACGTTAAAATCTAGCCACATACATATAGATTACGTATAAACATACATTTTAATTTTTAATTTATGTGAACAACTTGTTCAATGGATGTTTTAATGGCAGGGTAACTTCTTTTGCTGATGATACAGCGCTATGTTATTCAGCTAGTGGTATGTACGACCTGCATATACAGATACAAGGTGATTTAAACGAACTGAAATTCTGGTTTTATAATAATAAGTATGCCCTGTTTAGCCTAAGAAGTCTGAAAGTAGAACAAAACAAACATAATTGAACAACATAATAAATGGAAAAGCTAAATTAATTAATTAAGATTGAATGTCACTGCCCGTAAACCGGGCAGTGAAAATGCATACCGGGCGGGATTCGTACCTGTGATTTCGGGATAAAAAGCAGGGATTACCAATGGTCAAAACCAACTCTACCATCTCTACCTCTTCCAAAAGGTCGAAGAAATTAGAGAATCAGTTCACAGTACTCACGGAATGAAGGCTTATGAGTGCACTAATAAGATATGCAGGTCACACGGTGTGCAGAATCTTACCTGAAAAGAGAAAAAGCATAATAAAGGATGTGTATAGACAAATTCACTGACAAATCAGTGAAAGTAGTAAAAAAAATTAAGGTCATCAATTTTTGCATAGATCTATTAGGACAACGGTCGGCAGAAACTATTTCATACAAAGCTACGAAAAAAGCAGCAGCATACATATTTCTTCGCCCCTCCTAAAGTAACGTACCTAAGTAATAGCTGCCCCCCTGGTTTTTAAAGGGTAACTTTTCCAAATATTGTAACTTGAGCTTTGTCAAATTTCCGACGATAATGCCTCATCAATCAGTGAGAAAATCAAGACAAACATTATTATAAATGAATGAAATACACCGGATCAAAAGTGTTAAGGATATCCGCTATTAATACGATGACGCTATGCTACAAGACCAAGAATTTGGCAATATTTACTTCAGTAAGTAAATCTTAAAATGCGTGCTATTTTCTTTGCATACCATAGAACTCTACCACGCAATTTGCAAAAGGAAAAATGCACTAAAAACTGCTTCGAGACCAATTTATTCTGATAAGCGGATTTATGATTATATTCGGGAATTATTTCCATTAATTATTTCATGTTATAATAATTAATCCTTTAAGAAGTTTTATTCCAAAGAATTATTGAACCGTAACAAGAAAAAAGCAAAGACTCGTAAAAGAGTACGAATAGAAATTTCGGTCATAAATTTTTAGCCATTGGCACCACAGATTATCAATAACTTGCAAATGTCAAGAAAGATTCTGATCATAGGTAACGTAAAAACTGTTATTAAATAACAATTCAGCGTATTTACATTCATTTATGGGAAGAAATGCATGCGGCCTAGCCTTGAACTCGGATTTATCTCTTGATTACGAGAATTACACATGGATATGAGATGCCAGATATACGCCAATTTGAGGATGTGATCCTGGACCAAAGCCTTGAAAACGTTTCTCTTTTCGGCGTGGAGAAATTCAAGCTATCGGCAAGATACAAGGTTTCAAGAAGATGAACGAGGATAAACGTTTACGACCAGTAGGCCAAGGGAGTATCTCTTGTCCGTCTTTCCTTTACCCCGTCTGAAAACAAGAATGTAATCAGGTAATGCCAATATTATTAAGAGTCGGAATACAAGAGTGTGTAAGAAAACGAAAAAAGGGAAGGTAAAAATCCAATTACCAGGAACTCTGAGGTCTCGGTTACCAGGCCGGTGCATAACCGAACTGGTTATCATGATCGCCAAATACGTGAAGACATTTATACAACGACATTACTGCCGCTAGACTAGCAAAATTGAAGGCATGGTAAAGCAGGGTGATGAATTGAGTGATTCAACGAACCATAGTTAAGATGGAATAGGATATACTATCGTAACTCATTCATGAGGAAGTACACTAAGAATTACGATACAAATAATAATAAAAGTAACACTGGTAGCATTCTGACTCTTGTTTTCATGTAAAAATTGTATTAAAAATTGTAGCATTTTTTGCATGCCTGCATTGTAGTTAGTAATTTATAATGCATCGCTGGTGATGGTTCACCCCCTGCCACACACCCTTGCAGTGGCATGCAACGTATTATGTAGATGTAGATGACTAAGTATGATTATTATAAGGTATTCCACCATTCCGTAGGAATTAAGGCATTTTTTACAGCATTCGGAAGGCATTTAATTATCTAAAAGTTAGGATAGTATTCACTGAAGTACTCTTCATTTCCTTTCTCACACTTTTCCGATGCCCCTTCAATAAACTTTTATTTCCTTCGAAATAACGTACTTCTCGCCGTGGTGTAAGAAAAACTTGACGATGTATTTTTCTCGACATCGGTAGGTTTTTACTCAATAAAAAATGTGAAAAATACATTAAGTTTTTCTTACATCATGTCACTTTTTCGTAAAGTATGGCCTGATTCCATTCAATTTGTACTTCTTGCCCTTTAATCCTTTCTAAAATGACCATTTCCCTCCTCCCTATTCCTCGTATCCTTCCGTCAGTGGAGCTTTGAACGTACGATCCCTAATCCCCTCTGATGCACTGAAAAGATTGGCAATGAAAAAGGCACAGTGATTTCGACTGACTACTGGGACATCTAACCAAATGGCAATAACCAAATCCCAAATGCTAAATACTGGAGGAAGAACGCCCGGCAAAAACTTACCGTGTAGGTATTAGATGGACGATTAAACCAAATTTAAAAAATCGATGATCATCTACTAAGGAATAGCACAAATGTTATCTTTAGCTATAAATATCTTGCAACTCCTTCAATGAGAAGTAAAATTCAAATACGTTTCTACCCTCTTTCAGGCATGCCTTGAATTCTCAATGCTAATGTAGCCTACTAGGCCCGGCAACGCGTGTATCGTCCAAGAGTTGCATGGCTCGGAAAATAGATAATGGCTGAAAAACAACTTAGTTTTCGAGGTTCTTAAGATGCGCGTGAGGAACAGAAAATAGGTGGTAAGGTAGGTGGAGAGGAATTCAAACTAAAAGTAAATCGAAAACGATAGGTAAATGGATGCAGACCTTACTCTGCGGAAAGAGGCGTTTGTAGACGGCGACGGAGTAGTAATCGCTGGCTAAGAAGGAAAATAAGATGGAGTAGAAACGACGGGAAGATAAAATGAAAATATGATGGGCCAGAGAAAGTCTTGATGTAAGGGAAAGTTTTTTGTGAGAAAAAAACTAGGAATTTGTCGGCTGAGGGATAAAATTCGTAAATTATTACGGAGGTTGGGAATTAGTCAATATTATGTCCATAGATCTATTAATAGGGGTAGAATACTAGATTGAATTTGACATTCCCTACCACGGTCTCCTTCGCATTGTATTTTTGCCTCTAATAGTCATTCAAGCTCAATTTCCCAAATAGAGTTATTCTGGTCCTCAAAAGAAAGAATGTAAAATTTATTTTGTGACCATGCTAAGGTTATCCGGTGCAATATAACACTGGCATTTGTGACATCTAAATTTTGCATTGCGGAATGACGAAGACAATGTAATAAACGCATGAGCTTCATTCATAAACGCAATGATAGATAAATTCTGCGACCACGTAATATAAGGAATAATAACAAATGCCGAGATACGCGCATACTCGGGACGAAATATTCATCACGTACGCTATCTAGTTAAAAGTTGGCCAAAGCACGGGCGTAGCTGGAAAGAGGGAGGGCGCGTAGCTATTCCACTCCTTCCAGCCCTCTGTATATTTCCGCGACTCATTCCCCAGGCGGCGCCGGCTCCCGTCGGAGTGACACGGCATCCATCGTGCCCCGCATACACACTCGGGTGCGGAAGGAGGCGCCGACTGGCGTGAGAAGGGGCCAGGTGGAGGAGCGATGATCTGTTCCGAACGGGCACTCCGCCAAATGAAACTCACCCTCCGCCCTTCATTTTTTTCGGCCACTTTTTACGCCACCTTTCGAGATGGAAAGGGAGAAAAAGTACCGACGGAAAGGAGGCAGTGAGCATTCCGCGGAGAAAGAATTACAGCCCCGTGAACTATTTTCACACACCAATGGAAAAAGGGCCAGCACATGACTTTCTTAGGTACAGTTGCATCGAATTCTAATCCGTTAGCATGATATTATAATAATGATGAGTTCCACAGGTTAGGGTGGAATGGGATGCATTTTAATTATATTGGTGACTTCGTAATTACACATAAAATGTGTATATTAAATACAACCCTGGTTTCGACAGAGCACGTCATTCCGAAACCTAGGTCGCATTTAACAAAAATAAGCAGAATTACCTAGTCACTCTTTTCATTTATAATATCAAGTAATTTCTACGAAGTCACGCCTCATATTGGGGCTTAGATTAATTTAAAATACTCCTAAAAGTTCCTACACAACTATGTAATTATATTTTTTTACATACCTCCTTTATTTAGTTACCATGTCTCCTCGTATCTTTTATCATTCCGTCTAAGTACCCAGTTCCCCACTTCCATCTCCTCTTCCCTAGCATTCTCCAACTACCACAGCCTCTCAAATCACCATCGTTCCTTACCACCTGCTCCATCCACTTATTTTGCCGCATAATTCCTCCAGAAACTTCGCCCCTCCTCTACCATTCCCAACACTTACTCATTTGTCTTCCTTTCTATCCATCTTACCATCTTATCATCCTTCACTCTCTCATCTCAAAACCCTCCGGTCTGCTCCAAACGTACATTACAATTTTTGTGATATTGTGACATCAATTCCACGCTTCATACCATGACAGGAATTAATAGGGATGTGACTTAATTGTGTACTCCCCATAATATTTTCAATAAAAGTAAAGTCCGCATTGTCCTTTTAGAAAGTTACACTACTCCTTTCAGTTTTTTGATACCATGGTAAACAAACAAGTTTTCCAATAGCTCAGAAACTATAATTTTTCTTAAGATATTAACAACGTTAATGTCTTAAGGGTAAGTGACACATTAATTTTTCCTAAAAAATCTTCCCTAAATTAATTCGCAGAGTCAAGAATATTTTTTTATTATAACAATAGATGACCTAATTACTCAAAACATAAAATCAAATTTTAACTTAGGTACCCATTATCTTTCAATTCTTCACGTTTAAAAAGTTTCTACGGGAACATTAACTATCTACACAACCAGTTAACAATGAAAATCCAATTCCGCGATATCCGTTTTAACCACAGTCTAACCACTTCTTTCTCTGCCCAAATTGTCATACACGTAGGTTCTTAAAGCTAAGTTACATAGCAAGATTTTGCTACTTTTCCTTTCAAAATATTCAGTTACGCCCTAAAATCACTGGACATGAGAGATGATGTTTTTCTCTGACATAACATGAATCTCCAAACAGAGAACTTGAGAGCACCAAGAAAAGGATAAGGAAGAAAGTGTGAGTACTACAGGTGGATGAGGCGGGAAAGAGAGGGAAATTGAGAAGTTAATGACTAGGGTTGACAGACATGAGTCATGAGTGCAAGCGACATTGTAAATTTACGACTCAAAATCCAACTCCTCGACCATAATTTTACTTTTGGAATGGTTTAATGAGTTCTAGTAAAAAAAGATTATAACATGAAATATGGTTCGAGGCTGAGTTTTTAAGTCACCAAGTTCGTCCACCAGGTTGCGGATGGTGGGTCGACCTCTAGATATAGAGGTTAGCTGCGAAATAGGCAACCTTACTTATAGAAAAAGCGGCCGTGGACAAAAAGCGACGGAATTACGAGGTGGTTTTGTTCTATCCTTGTGTATGGTAGGCCTTCCAAATAATACAGAAGTCAGTGAAAATGCCGTTACATGGCGACGGAAGGCCGCCAATACTATGCATCCCTTTGTCCTGGGCATATAAGTTGGTATCAGATAGGACTGAAGGCGTCACTTTGTGGAATTTAGTTACACTATTCGTGGTAACGAATAAAATAAAAACGTTTAGTTTATTCCACACTTTTTTAATAACCGACCTAGGTTTCGACAAATTTTGTCATTCTCAAGGTTTCAGTTATTTTTTCAGTTCAAGTTTTTTTCAGATCCGACAGGCCGGTTCAGATGAAGGAAAAAAACCGGTGCACCGGAGAATAAGTTCAGAACCGGTGTACCGGGGAAGCGGTTCTAAACCGGTGCACCGGGGAAGAGGCTCTGAATCACCGATGATCGTTCGCTACTCGGCTTTCACGCCGCCGTCTCTGCTCGCAGCCAGGATGGCTGACGACCACGCCTGAGAACTTTCCTGTGCTGTAAGTTGTCCGCCTGGCTGTCCTCTTATAAATAATCGGCCGCTAGAGTGCAGAGACAGCACTCACCCATGTAAAGCAATGTCACACACGTAACTCAACAGGATGAATCGTTTTTTCATGCTATATTGTTTTTTCAACGATTAAAACGAATAAGAAAGAGTTAATCCTTCAGGTTAGTGCAGTAGCAATTTTTATTAAACCAACGCGGTTGGTTTTGGGAGACTTCGTGGAGGAAGGAGCATTGTTTCTAGTTCCTACCTACCTCTGCCACACGCAAGGAGTGAGAGGATAATGTAACTATTTACGTCAGCTTCAAAATTCGTGTCCGCAATGCATGGATGGGAATTATCGTACATAAGATGCGCCAAATGCAAATGAAATTTGAACATGTGAATGTTGATTATTAACGTTCAATATCGTAAGTTCTTTCCAAGACATAATTTTTGCCAAAGGAATGTTGAGATATTTTTAAATGAATAGTATCTTAAATAATGGTAAATTTAAGGAAAATTCAGTTACCTAAGGCAAAATTTGATGTGACACCCTATATCGCCAGTAATTTTCGGGTGGTATGCGGGCAGCCAATTTTTAACAGTTTCAAAAAAGGTGTCATAGTCAGACACTCGCCCCATAATCGTTGCCAAGATGAAAGATAAAGGGAATGTCGACTAGGAAAGGCAGATAAATATGAGCCACAGACGAAAGCAATCAGCCTCTCCACACATATCAACTCTCTGGAAGCACGTAAATCAGATCTTAATGGGAAGATTTCGTCCGTATGCAGACACCAGTCGCTCTGCCTCTAGAGAGCTTTCCATTCACCAGGCATGAGTTTGTAACTTAGCACGACGCGTTATGTTGCTACAACAGCATTATCATCAAGGGTGATCAATGAACTTGATAATGTTGTTTTAACAACGAAACGCGTTGTACTAAGTGAATAAATATCTGTGGAAATTTTGCAATGTCTTCCTTCAGCAATAATGTCAATTTCATCGCCGTTGCAATTACAAAAGGCAATTCATATGTACGCCCAGGCCTCGCATAGAAACCATTTTGCTCACGCAAACATTCTCGCTTGCTACTGTTCAGTTTAGGAAAGCGTACCAGCGTTATTAAGAAGCATCTACATTACGGAAAAAACAAGTCTTAAAAACCATGACGAATAAAAATTTTGGCAAAAACTTTTTGGATACAAAAAACGCGGTTCGCAAGGAAAAAAGTCCAGTAGAAAAAACTTCAAAAAATAATGGTTCAGTAGAAAACACAGTTTTAGTAGAAAACGCTGGTTCAAGAGAAAACTCCGGTTCGGGAGAAAACAACATTTCAGTAAAAAAACACCGGTTCAATCTATTGAACCGGTGCACCGCCATCGCAAACTGTTTTATTCATAATCGAGAACAGGTTCAGTATTTCCTGCACCGCACAGCCCTAGTTGTAGGGATCGGCAAGGAGAGTACCCTGAAGGCAATAACCTTTCTGATTTAACTGGTGATTAATAAATCGTTATGTATCACCAGTCCGGTTATTCAATTGCCACACCTCGTATGATAAAATATATTCAGCCAAGTTTTCCAGTGTGCTAATGTTACAAAGGGAATCCTTCGACCAGCTGGGAGAAAGGATCCATATTGCCCCAACGTGCACGTTCCAAAATCCTGCTCAATGATCGACCGAGCTGTTACGAACCACCAGGGAGCGTGAGAACAGAGAATGCGCGAATGCACTGCTTCAACCAGGGACACCCTGTGCCCTCATGTACCCTACGCAAGCCAAGTACGAGGGCATCGATCGCAAAAACTGGCGCCATCAGAATTCACTAACCATTGGAAAAAGAAAATGAAGCCAGTAGGACTATCCTTCCTTCAGTTTACTCTGCATTCGATTAAAGCCTACTTCCTTCACCTGGGAAACTACGTTTTAACGACCCCCTTGCGTTACATCCAGCAAAAAAAAAACTATGGGGCTAACAAATGGGAATCGGAGAGAGCCTCGATATGTCAATTTGGTGGTCAATCGGTCGACGCTTCCGGGCCAGTAATTGGGGCGGTTCCGGACACGTATTCTGCTTGAGATATTCGCATATTTACCGCAGAATGCGCCCAAGAGCAATTAGGTAAGTGCGCTTCACTGGAGACTGGGCGAACCACATCGGGATTATTTATAGGGGCGCTAACGAAAAGGCGGAGGCTAAAGTGAAAATCATTCCAAGATAATCGGAAAAGGGAGCAAAAAGGGAATACATCATCCGACTAAAAGGAGGCTGACTGCCCATTTTCACATGTTTCGTCGTTGCACTAGTTACATTTTATGTATTCCAAAGAGGAAGCAACATTATTAAAATCAGCTCTTCTAAAAATTATTAAAGTCAGGCTAAAAATAAAAACCCCAAAAGCTCCACCTTCTAGCAAGGTTTAAAAAGCTCATCATAATAGGTAGGCCAATAAGTTTGCATGAGGAGACATCAAATTTACCCTAAATTCTGTAGACACTTCATTATTTATCGTTGCACTACAATGCTTCCCTGAAAACACCTTCATGAAAAAGACCCTCCTTAAGGTGTTGTAGTTTTATACACAGAATCGTACTGATGGGATCATTCTCCAAATAATAAGCAAGAAATATTTAAAAGTAAGCACAGTACAGTGCATGTGACGTCACTAACATTAGCTTTTATTTCGTATCACTCTTATTTACTGTGAATAATTATTTTACGCGTCATTTAGAAAGATTGTACACATAGACACTTAGGACCACAGTGAATGCTAATCAGGAATTAAATTGGCGAGGTGGCTAGTGCTTAGTCCGAGGGCCCGGGTTCGAATCCCGGCAGTATTGGAGATTTTTCATCGCTCTTCCGGTTCCTACTTGTGTGCTGTGTGGAGAGCACTTTGAGTTCAGCACCCCGTCCGTCGTATGGGACGTTTAACTGTAAACCCCAAGGCGCCTTTCGTTAAGAGTAAGCTCGTGGCAACGCCAGATTCTATCCACCATTCCTCTGTTCACTGTAAGATTTCTACCTCTTCCCAATCGCACCCCATCTATTCTAAATAGTGCAAATTATCTACGCCGTTGATCGCCAGCTCCGAATAACAACTGCCATAAATTGAATTCTCGAATCAAATTACAACAAAATGCGATTGACTGTAAGTTTGTGACAGGCGAACGAACGGCATTGGAAAATGGATCCGAAATCAATTAACAAAGCATAATTACAGTAGGCACAACTCGCAAAAAATTTGCATATCAATAAAACATAATGAACATAGTCACATCTTACAAAAACTGGAAGCCTTTCCTCCTCGTGATAACTAAACATTATGATTTTCTTCACCGGTATGCCTCAAAGCAGTCATGGAAAATTTCGTCGGCGAAAGAATCAGATACGCCGCTATTCTGTAGTACCTACTTTTCAATGCTATTAATAATAATATAATTAAAAAGGAACGACATATGCTGGTTGGAAAGGATGCCATAGGCCCGATAGACAATTATCCAAATTCAATCAGGATATATGTCGAAGCCACACTTCATTTCAGAACAAGATTAATTATAAAAAAAACAAAATCGATGCTTCGCTGAGCGCGCGTGGGCAACATTTTAATAAATCATGGATGTGATCTGAACGTT
The DNA here is from genome assembly GCA_933228895.1 of Platycnemis pennipes. NCBI lineage: Eukaryota > Metazoa > Arthropoda > Insecta > Odonata > Platycnemididae > Platycnemis > Platycnemis pennipes. The sequence continues at coordinate 115,044,257 of OW121854.1, read as the reverse complement.
ACAGAGCACAACGCACAGCTCTGGAGATGATTAACTGATATAGATTTATTTTTAAAGCCTCCGCGTATTCTATCTTTTAAAGCCTCCCCTTTCTGAAGCGAGCCCATTCGTTTAAAGAACGAGGGGAGAATTCCAGCAACAACCCCTCCCAGTCACGCTCACCGATTTTATTTCCAATTTGATGGCGGGATCACTAAAAACGAATTGACTTTATGCGCGTAATCTGGGCCACATCATCCATCACCGGATCTGACATGGGATTCCCAGTATCCCTCCGACTCTCCCCTCTGATATGCATTCGTCGAGCGGGCATCACTTTTCATTACGTCCGCGCCTGTGAATGACTCCCGAGGAAACTTCGTGGGTCGGCGGAGCATCGGTGAGGGGAAGGCGGCGTCGGCGGGGGCGGGACAGAGAGAGAAGGAAGAAAAGGCAGAGGAGAGAGAGAGAGAGAGGAAATGGTGGGTGGAGGAGGAAAGGGTCTCCGTCCGCCCACGTCCCAACTTGGAGAAATTAGCTCGTCTTAGGGAGAGAGGCTTCCCTTCCGATAGTTGGGCGCGTCAATCATCAGCATCGCAGGGAGAGGAGAAGACGGTAGGATGAGCCTATTCTAGCGCTGCTCCAGAACGCGGAGACGTTATCCCTTGAATACCGTAGCAGTACCTTGAAATCCATTGCAAAACTATCATAAGTATTAAATATTTCACAACCCCAATGGGGTCGTTTTCCATAATTTTTATTGCCGAATATGATAGAGTTTGTAAAATAAAAAGACCCGTATTTTTCCGTTTTTTGATCCGCCAATTATTTCTCGAGTTATAAGCGGCGAAAAACTGATGTTTTTAACCCTTTAGGAGAGGTGGGCGAGGTGCAACCCCTGACGTATATCGACTTCGTCCAATCACAACTGAGCCCGCGAAGCTACTTCGCCTTATCGCAAAGGGGGGGACACAGCTGGCTCTCCCAATGGGAGCGATTTCGACAGGATCTGTGCGAGCAGACCTTCCGAGAACCCCCCTCCACTCCCTTCCCTTCACATAAGAGCAGTAAAGGACGGGAGGAAAATGACGTCAGTGTTATCACAGCAGCTTTTTCGGTGGGCATCACCTTTTGATTATTTTAATTTTTGATTTATGAGTGAATGGTTGTGGTTAGAAGATTAATTTTTTCACTAAAACTCTTTTTTTCTTTTCCATCTAACAATTTGGTGCACAAAATTGCGATTTCGGGTCCGAGTAAACGCCCCCATTAAATATAACACAAAAGTCGGTTTTTCCCATCTACAATTTTTTACATACATCGCTATTTATTTAAAAAGCAGTGGTTTACAGATATAGGAAAAAATCGGGTGAGGATTACAGTGTTATCTCCCATCACGTTTGCATGCCCTTTTGGGATTAACGTCTAATCCATTTATACAAATCACAGAAACACTAATGAAGTCCATATTCCTTCGTGTATATCAACCGTTTAGTTGCACGTACATGGATGATTAAAACGTTCTCTAACTCCGAAATATTCACTTAAAAGAGAAGGTAGGCAATGCATAGTCACCCCCTAACACATACCCTTGAGGAGGCTTGCTCAATAAATTTGGATGAAGTAGATAAATGATTCCATACTAAATCTTAAATGTACCACGATCGGTCCCACACGAATATCTCAGGAATGAAAATTTTCGAACAAACATTTAAACGTGGCATAAAATTGAAGGGACCGCAAGATAGCAACGGTGTCACACGCTGTAATGTAAACCAACGCCGGAAATCCAGAGAGAAACAACTCACTCGCTTACACGAGGAATCGCATACGGGATCTAGGGGCCATGTCGATGGGTCCTGGGAGAATCCTGATCTAGGATTATTTTTACCTAAGAGGAAAATCTAAATATAATACCAATATGCATAATTTTCCTTCTAAATGGTTTACCTCCAATCAATCGCAGATTTTAGATATGTCATTCCACAACGCTTTCCCCATTCAAACAAAAATTCACTTCGCAATTCCAAAAGCAACATGGCTAACAATTTTCTCTTCAATTTCACGGAGGAGAGTGTTTTACACAGCTCTACCCTAGTTATGCCTCATCACTCGATTTTCCAGGGTGTCTTACTCACCAGTGATACAATGATACCTACGTGAATTCTTCTTTGTTACCACCACATCTTAGGGAACTATACCGCCTACACAGGCCTTCAGTTGCTGTGAATGAGCTCACACACTCGGAAATGAACCAAGATCCACATGGAAAGATAAAAATGCTCCATCACCGCACTTAACAATTCCCTGAATTTTCGGAGGAGAGGGAGTGTGGTTGAGGAGAAAAGATTCCTGTCCTCGCCCAACCCTCCTATTTCGTTAACGCGAGAGGGGAGGTGACTTTTATCAATCCCCGAGCCTGAGAGCATTCAACAGACCCCTGCCCAATTCAGAGGAGGGAGACCCCGAATTCGGGGCACAAAAATAAACCCTTGAGCGAAGAGGATGTAATTACGGAGAACTGGAGTGGAGCGACGACGTGTTCGAACGGACTGTAGCGGAGTAGCAAGCGGGTGCAAAGAGGTGACGATGGAAGAGAGCATGTAGTTGAAGGAGGAAAAAAGAGGCAGGGAAACTAAAGGCGGATGGAAAAAAACAGGTTTTGACAGCAGTTTGTACACCGAATTTTGTAGCTGCCCGAAGAAATCTGCATCGCTGCTCAAAACCAGTATAATAAAACAGTTTCGGCCTTACTCATTAAAACTGCAGCTTTAAACTTTGTTGTGACAGTCCGCCCTATAAGTTTTGAATCTGCATTCATTCCTGAGCAATGTCAAGACTTTTCCGGTCGCAGCAGTCAGGTCGGAAACCCGCTGGCCTCAAACCTCTCAGGCACTATTTCGTCTATCATTCTTCACGCTGACAAAAACCCTTCCTAATTTAATATATCTCCACCTTCTCTTCAACGTAATGTAGAACTTACGACGTCCATGTAAACCACGAATTTTGAACACACAATTCATCTCCACAAGCGCCAATACAATCATTACCTATGTCTTCCTATTCACAAAAGTAAATTTTAATCTTCTCCAAACAATGCAACAAAATATTCCAACACATGGTCCTATACATTTCTCAATGAACACGATTAAGAGCAATACAATATCACTCAATATCAGAGGTTTGACAAATGATTTCTTTGCGTATATTCAGTTTTCCCATCAATCTCTCACCTGAATTTCCTCCTTTCCTTGCAATTCGATTTAATTAGATTACATAAATTATTACTCTAATTACAGATTAATTTCCATCTATAATATCACCTACATAATGCTGCATGATTTTTTGGAAAATGGAAACTCAACACGTCAGATAAATGGGCCACCGAAAAATCAGATCGGAAAATATAACTCCTTCGAGACCTTGTTTTGGTGCACGACGTTTAAGGCTAAATATGGGAACAAGTAAAAAATGAGAAAGATTTAAAAAGAGCCAAGAAACAAAGGTTTAAATAAATAACGCAGAACGGCCGAGAAAAACTTGATGGCTTGGACACATTCTGAGATATTATGATTATGTCGCAAATATAATACAGGGAAGAAAAAGAGGGAAAGGCACCACGAGGAATAAAAAAGAATGTGCCCTAAGGCCAAATAAAGGGGGATTACGAACAGAAGAGCTACCAGGATGTAAGCGAGATAGCAATGGACAAGGAAGAATAGAGGGCTGCCGTAAGCCAATCTTAGATTTGAAAAACAATGTACGCATGAATAATTGTACTTTCACGCCAGCTCTAGTTTGTGTGGATATAAGAAGTATTAATACTGCATTAGAGTCCTAAAACCTTGGTCATCTCACGCTTCACATTAATTCAAGATCACTGCACTGATGTTAGATATTAAGCTAAAAATCACCAATAAGTTAAAGTGAAGTTCATCACGTTCTCAGGATTACAAGTATTTGCTTCTTTCGGCACGCGTAGAATTATTGGGTGGGAGGACGGAGCGTAATGAGTAAAATGGTGAAGTGCAAGGCAGGCACCACAAAATGCGACACCTGCCGTCCGAACCGGCAGTGAGAGGGGGCCCTGAGTTTTCCCTTGGAGCACACAGCCCAGCCCCAGGAATGAAGGAGGAGCGGGTCCCCGAAGAGCCCCTGTGTCACCCACGGATTAATGGGAGCGACCTCCTCCTTAATGGATCGCTCGCATGTTTAAACAGTGGAGTCACAAGGGAGGCTTTGGCGAAGACGGACATCGCCCCGACCACCTCCCCCTCAACTAGCAAGATAGTAAAGACAGCCAACTGCATTTCATTCCGAATAAATTGAAAAGCTAAAAAACCTCGAAAAAATATACAATTCCCCTCCAGGCAGAGGAAGGGTAAATTTTTCCGACTTTGAGTCGGCTCAACGAGTTAATCCGACAAAAATCTTACACTCTCACGACAAAACACTAATCGAGAAACTTTGTCTCGGAATTTTACAGCGGAAGAAAACCGTCAACAGAGAAGCTGAGGAACGACTACATTTCCCTAATTAAGATAAAGGTCGCTCACTTTATCAGAATAAAATGGGACAAATTAAAGAGGATTTAAAAACATAATCTTTACTTTGAGAAGAGAAAGAATACAATTTTTCAAAGAAAACTTGGTGTTAAAACGTAATCAAAATTGCGAATAAACAATTCCAATCGAGTAACGAAAATGAAAAACTGATTCCAATAAACAAGTACGCCTGTGAGTATTAAATAGTGCATCACGCACTGATTTCAGAATCGCCCAATGTATGTGACTGCGTTTCCTGGGAGGAATGAATGTATTCAAGTAGGTAAGCAGTAAAGAGGAAAAAAATACTTAAATGAGTCAAATTACGATTAAGATCAATACTTGACTCATTTAGGCAACATAATACTGAATCCCAGTTTTCTGAGCATTCCAGCAATTCTGTGATGAATATGGAGGCTATTTAAAAATATGCTGATAAAATATAAATGGCAATTTAATAAACAATCGCGGAAATTATGCCATTAATTTAATATTTTTTCATTATCGCTTGAATCGGATGACAAAATCGGTTGAGACAACAATACATAAATAGATGAGACAGTTTTCATTATTCTCGTCCCTTTAGTGGCCTTTGAAGTTAGTTCTCATCACTACCCAACAATCACTTAACTTTCGATTGTTATCTTTTACAAGATTTACCCAACATTTCATCGTATAAATATCTATAAATAACTGAATTCAGCAAAAAGTTTCGGTAGGAGGCGGATTGTTTTGCTTATCACGTATTTACCGACAGTTGAGAACATCAATGTAAATTTTAAACAATGTTATGAAAGAAAGTTTTAATGAAGACCTAAAGATGGAGTGAGGCGTAGCATACATCCGAGATTTGAAATAATGGGAGAGAATATTTCAAAAGTAAAATATGCCTGAATACGCAATTAAAGAGAAGGAATAAACTTAGTCATCGGTATTTCGGTCGTTTTGATGAATACACTCGGGGAAGTAAATCTACTTCTACAAATTCTCCACCCCATTTATGGTCACATTTCGGTACGGGAATTGGAGTTTATTCCTTCTCTTCATTTGGCTTTTCGGTCACATTTTCCTTAGGAAAAACACTCCTTGGCCAATTAACTGTCTCTTACTGTATCTGTGGAGAGGTGATGAGGATAGATTAAAACATTCCGCGCGCAGGATAATGGAAAAGTAACAAGAACGGAAAGGGTGACGATTTAAGAAATGTAACGATGGGGGTGGGAAAAGAATGGAGGAAGAGAAATTAGAAGCCTGAAAGGGTGAATGGAGAATGGAATACAGAATATAGCCTCTATACAGAATATAGCGTTTACAGAATCTGAGACCTGGAGGAGTGTGTTTGAAACCACCGGAATTATCTCAATAGGTAACCAAGGAGTCACGTGGTAGAAACGAATGGTTTACAAATGGTTTGTCTAAATCGCTCGTTACAATATCATTAACTGTTTTCACTTGAGTTTTTCTCATCAGGGTCGACCATAGAGCCCCCAGCTGAGATAAAACAGAAGTGTAAACAGTTAATGATATTGTAACGAGCGATTTAGACAAACCATTTGCAAACCATTCGTTTCTACCACGTGACTCCTTGGTTACGTATTCGAGATAATGCTGACGGTTTCAAAAACAACCCCCAGGTAAGCTAGGAAGATGGATAAAAAGAAGGCATTTGGTATAGTATGATGAGGGGTTGGATTTAAGGAAAGCAACTGTAAAGAGGTGCTGAGGTACAATGTACAGTCGAACATGACAATGCACAGTAGTGGAGGAAAATGTACGGTTGAATACTTCATCGATACTCCATCAAAATCTGCCCAGGAGGTTGAAAATTACCAGAAGAAAAAATCATCCTAGACCGAGAATCGAACCACAGACTTTTGAGTTCCCGAAGCGATATGAAGGTCGCCATGCAACCCAGGATTACTGATCACAAAGGCAACTTCTATGAGAATCTATAAAACCTAGATTTTTTTTATTCGCCATAACAGCCCATAAAGGATTGCAATTGTAAGGCGGAGTAAGGCTTAAAGAAGCTACTGCCCACGACGATAGATCCCGTAAACTATCGCAATAGGAACACACTTGATGACCATTTGGAGCGGCAGGGAGAAATCTTACAAAATCCACCCTAAATGGTTACAATGGATATTATTTGGTATTTTTACAGATTATGGTAGGTTTCCATGCCAGTGGAAAACGAGCAGAAAAGCGACGTAGAAACGTCTACCGTAAACAGCCCTCACTCTTTGGATACCTAACAATGAGAGGTCATTAGGATCGAGGGGACTGTGAAGGTGGTTACATGAGGGAGAACACTAGGAATACAAGGAAGGGAGAAAAGAAAAATGGGCAGTTTCGTTGGGCTTAAAAGATGCAGAAAGCATGCAAATCTGAGAGGACGAGATTAGGGATGGGGACACTCCAGAAGTGTGGGAGGAGTAAAGGAGAACTCTACCCTATGCTATCCTAACCAGAAGAGATTCGAGAATAGTGATAACCGTCTTCAAAGACTACAACTTCATCCTCTTCCTTACACCCTTCTCAGGACTCCTAAGTATTCCTCTATGCCATCTCCCAACGGTATCAAAATAGTGCAAGCGACGAACGATAAATCGTGGCACGGAAAGCAGCGACCGAGCCTCAGAGCGCGTGACGCCTCTGCTACTCGCGGCAGACGCGAATAAATTTCCACAGAAGCCCGGCGAGTGACAGGGAAGGAACTGCGACGTCCTCTCCGCAGACAACGAGATATGAGGAAGGATGGCATAGGTCCCAGCCAAAGGCCTCACTCAGGATGCATGCAGGAAAGGACGGTAATTTTGCTGTATTAGTTACGGAATAGAGGATAAATAAAAGAAGGAGTAGGGAAGCCAAAAAATTAAATGGATCAAGTAGTTACCAAGAATGAAAAATCTAAGGAAGTTGGAGTTGGTTACAAGGAAGGATACTGGGCCGTTGATTGGATGGAAAATTGTTACCAAGTCCAACTGTAGTGAGAAATAAAAGTACGGTATATAGCTTGGAGGCGCAAATTCAGATAAAAATATGCGCACCAAAACCCATGCAAAGACATTATTTACAAGCAAATGCATTCAAAATTGGTTTTCAATCAGTACAGGCATGGCGATGGGCATAAATTCCTATAAAACATCATTTATGGTCAACAGCACATCATTTTCCATTCATTATCACACTCCATATCATTTTTTTTCCTTTTCCCTGAAAGTTTCTTTCCTTCATTTGGTTCTCAATACTGATCATTTTCTTCACTATCGCTGAGTATCATAGCGTACGTCATCCTCTTTATTATTCCGCGACCGTTTAACACGACCGCCCCCGTCAACTGTTTCGATCGTCCCGAAGTCTTCTTTCTCCCATAGACATTTTTAGCACAACTAACAATTTCTCCATCCAGTTTGTTTATTTCATTAAATATCCCCACCCAGGCGTTTGTAGCGTGGGTGTTGCGAATTGGCTTCCGTCGTAAGCTTTGCTACAGAAATTCTTTTATTTTCATTCTCCTCCGCTACAAAATGTTGGACAACATAATCGGCCATGCATTGAAATATGATGGCTTGATGAATATAGTCGTTGAGGGGAAAAAGAAGAGAATGGAACAAATAGTGAGGTACCTTAGACAAAATACTTATGCAAATTTGAAGAGTTCAAGCGATCGAGAAGCTAGTGAAGAGCTCTTATCAAACCAATCTTTGCATATGTGTCTAGTAACGACACAGCCTTAAGCCTGAAATAGCCAAAGTAACATAGTAATTTCTCCTTTCTTGAATATCTCAAGATAATTTTCTTTTTTCCTCAGCCCAGATTACTTTTTTTATCAATGAAACTTATTTCCTCCATCATGAGAAACCCTCACCCCAAACGCCTTCCTATTTAAGCCATCTTCATTCCTTAAAGTAAGTGAACATTGATCATGCCAAAAAGGAATCACGATCCCGGCGAAAGGCAGGTCAACTGCCCTCTCCGAGTGAACACATTCCTCAGGCGACCCCGTCGGAATGGGTCCGCCGAGGGTATAGGCAGGGGCGTGATCGGATTCGCCAAGCAGGGGCGAGAAAAGCATCCGTCAAAACTAAGGAAGACATCTTGAAGGGTATCCGAATTCGATGGACATAAATTTAGACGGTGATTTTTGCCATCCATCGTGCTTGTCAACAAATGGAGCAACTGGTTCACCGCTTTGCGACGCCAGCGTTTTATTTCCAAAATAAATCATTACCTTTTTCCTCCTTCTCCATTTGCATGAGAAAATCACAGTGAATGGCGAGAATATACGAAGAAACACCATGAAAAAGAGGCAGGTACAGAAGCTGAGTCCATATAATAGGCCCCTAAATGCTCCCTTTCGTAGGAAGGAGTCATCTGGGCCTATGAATTAGCTAGACATCTAAATAGCACAAGTTGTACTGTCCAGTTAGATTCAATGTATGTACCATGTAATGCACAACACGTGTTTTATCGCCAAAGACGTCATTATCAGGTTTATTACAAGTTTAAGACTCCAATAGGTAATAATACGTATTTGATGCTTAAACTTGTAGTGCACCTGATGATGACGCCTCTGGTGTTGAAACACGTGTTGTGTATTACGCGGTACATACATTAAATACAAGTGGACACTACAATTTCTGAAGTTTAACTTAATCTAAGAAATGTAGTTACGCCGGACACGGTCGAATCTATCAAATTAGAGGCCGAGTTGAGCCGGGGAGTTGAATCTATTGCTAGCCACATTGAAGGCGTGAGAGGGTGTTCGGCTATTGACCGCAGGTCCAGGCTTCGCATCTGGGAGAGGCCTCTTAGGAAGTCTGTGGTGTGATTTTCTAGGTTACAAATCTTAAAAGCAGCCACTGCTGGCACATGGAAAGGAACTTGCCACCCCAATATATCGCATTACTTTCACACACCGTTGTACTTGGTGCTTAAAAAAGAGATCTACCCTCAGTAAAGACAGCACCGTTATACGACGCCATTTCGGGATTTTTGGTTAAAAAATACTGCTACTACTGTATCCTTCCATCTCTTTTCTCAACGGCTAAATGAATCTATTAGGACAGAAAATTTCAATAAAATCTATTGCAAACCAACGGAAAAGGGAACCATTTTACGCGAAATAATAAGACCGCCGAATATGGATTTCCTCATTTATAGTCAACTTTTATCTACATAAATGTCACCAACTGGTGAATTTTTAGTCACCGAGCATCCACTCAATACACACCCTCGATAGTCAATGGAGCTATGCTTACTCCTATTGCCAGAAGAATTCGGACAAGGCATAAAACTAGCAGAATACTTCCACTAAATTAGTACTGGTAGGTATACCAATACGCTGTTAGGAACACCAGCCTCCATAGCTATACTTAAATCTTAGAGCAAGGCAATCGATATGTCAACATCAAGAGTGAATAATTAACAATCAAGGTTAAGGAATAGGCTTAGGAAACAACTTTTAAAAAAGATGCGAATAAAGACGTTCGAAAAGAGTGATTTGGGGGCGAGGACCCATTTTATGATCCCTTCCAAAGTTTCCGAGCCGAGAGGAGCTAACCCGGGGAAAATATGCATATGAGAGATAAGGGGTCCCGCTCTCAGACCCTCGAGAGAAAATTAACGGAAACGTTTTTTCCCCACTCACTTCCTGAGGTAAGAAACTCTCGCAACATTGAAAGGGGAAACTCCCAGGATTACCTGAGGGCACAGCACCCGAATCAAAAAGTACGGCAAGGAAAAGGCAGTTACGAAAACCGCTCGTCCCGCACTTTCAACCCTAAACTCCTTCTAAGGAAAAGAAAGGAAGAGAGAAGGGGTACTGTTGAGTCCGCTTCAGTACAATGACCACGCGGTTGAGATATAGAGAGCGGTCAATAAAGCGGAGGAAAAACGTTCACGGCGGAGGAAACGAAGGGAAACTTCCCTCAAAAGAGCAGGAAAAACGAAGTAAGAGGGTGGTACCTGAGAATATTTATTTCCGAAAGAGATCAAGAGAGTGAGCCAAATGTGAGGGGGAGCGGACGAATGAATGGAGAAAGGGAAATGTACGCAGAAGAATCTTAGGAAATTTTACATTACACGCGGAAAAATGAGGTGACTCGGAAGATAATGATTATCTTAAAGTTAAGTCAATTAATAATTTATGAATGAATTATTCGTGGTGTTCAACAGGTCATTGTGAGTTTTCTTAGATTACTACCACTGATTCTTTTTAATTCTTTTCATTAATAGCCTTTCTCTCCCAACACTAAACCCTTCTCAAGTTTAGCTAACGTTGTAACTCCGCTCATCCCTTTTTTAATGTCTACCCTTTCCTTCTCTCCCTCCTTTTTCCAGCATTCTAGCTTTTATCAATGCATAGAATTTTATCATTTATTTCCCCCATAGAAGGATTAGGCCCCCAATCCCATATGCTTAGGTCACGGCACAACAGCAAACCTATACTGTAACTTAAATAAACAAGACACCTGTGATTGAGGCAAGATTCAACCCAGGAGAACTGTACCTATTGGCAGGCCAGTGCATCATATACCTGATCACTGCAATAAACATTCCTCACTCTTTCTCTCTAACACTTCAGCTCCATCCTCAGTCTCTCTTCCATCTTCCACGCTTCATAGCCACAAAAATAATAATTCATTTTCAAGCTGAACATACTAGTTGCATCTCTATGCTCTATATAAATAGCCGAAACCTCTTTCTTTCCCTTCCTCGCTTATCCTTAAACTACGTATTCAGCGTCCCATTGCCTTCGTTGACAATCGTCAACAACATATTTCGCTTCCTCTGAAGTTAGGCAAATGCTTTACCCCGCAAACAACAATAAGTTTCCTTTCATTGTCTTCCATTTTATCCATCACGCTTTCTCTATATATTTCCTGAACCGTACCTCAAGCATACGTTATCAATTTTCGTTCCCTCCTTCCAAGTTCCATTTATTCCCAAAGTTTCGTTTAACAAACAACAGACTCCAGCACAAAAGGATGAGGATGACAATTTAAGAATAACAGGAATGAAAAAAAGGGGTGACTACCTTCTCAAACTCAAACAAACAGAATGTTTTCGACCCACATAAGGTGGCCTACAATGGTTGGGAGATATTGAGCGAATTTGCAAGATAATAACATTGCCTTTTCGGATCGCAGAATGTATCCACAGAGAAAAGGTCTCCTAAACTGAGTAAGAATGGACACTCGGGCCTCTCCGCTGGGCAGAAGACTGCGCCACTCACGATTCCTGATCCCAAAGGCAACTTTTCCAGTCCTAATCCACTAGATTCTCACTAACATTATACCCTAAGGATCATACATCTTGGTAGTGGTCTGCGTGGAGGACCGAATAGTTAATGGAACGAGGTTCTATTCCCGTTCCAGGAAAACCAATTCCCTACGACAATTTTTTTGGGGTGACCATGTTCTACGCACAGCTGATCCTCGGAAATGATAAATAAATACAATGCATGCTGAGAAAAACTATTCCCATAAATCCGAGGGAAAACCGCCAGTAACTATAGCAGCCCGAGCAACTTCCAGGGACACCGTAGGGGTGGCGCATTGCAAACAAAGCCTCTGCCATCCAAAGATAGACCGCATGGAGGCAGAAGGCCAGCGGCTCAAATGCTCTTTCCGGATTTTAAGGTAACAATACGTCCCGGGAGAATTTTAATGGTGTCGCATATGCAGGCTAGGAGCAAAGACCTCCCAGATTGGGAACAGAAGTGAGCCCGGAAAAGGGTTCGGGTAGCCAGGAGAGGACGCACCAAACGGCAAAACTTCCTCCACTTTCCTCAAAAGCGAGTCCTTGTCTTGCGCAAGGGGAACCACGATAAAGTTTTCGCCAAACTTCGGCAAACAACCACGTAAACAATTTCGCAGGTGTGAGTTGTTTATGCAGATATTTAGCGACCCTATTTACCGCCCCAAGCTATTTCGCGAGATTTCATCTGCCCTTGTCCCTCGAGATGAAATACGATGCCACTGTTCCAACAGTCTTGGTGTGAAGAGATGCACAACAAAACTGGAGGTACATTATTATTATTAAAGCTGGCAATAAATAAGTTCGTGGACTCACCAATCTCGAAATTTTCTTTAAAATTTTTGATTAACAGAAAAAAAATTTACTATCACCAGCAGAAATCTATTGTTAAAAAATTAGTTATAACATTTATAAGAGTTCACTTATAATAATAATATAATAATATTTATTTATACTATGAAACAACATTACAAGCACTTATAGCTTATCCATACTAAGCTAGTAAAAATGAACAAAATAACTCACTACACAAACTAAAATATTGTGGCCCTGCAATATATAAGCTTCAGTTAATCAGAAAGTATGTATTTCATTTCAAACGATATTGGTTAATGTACACCACGAAAGACTAATCTCAATTCGAAATAAGATCGGAACCATAATAAAAATACGTTCATCCACATGTATAGTTAAATCATGACGTATAAGAAAATATGCCGAGGTTTACATTCGCCGAGAGCCAAATAATACCTCAACATGGACTTGAAGACTGGAAAATAGATTGAATGTATTAATCAATGCAAAATGTTTTCCCAGCAACGAACGAGGCAAACTGTCAGCTCCTACAAGCTTTGAGGCTTCAATAAGCCTCAAACAAGGGACAAAACGCGTCAAAGACCTAAATACGATGACGCAGGACTGACTAATTTGTCATTTGTTCCAGCACCACACCCTCTGCCGACGAGATGGAACACGGCACACCTGCGGAACCGATTCCGTGACACACGCCTGCTGTTTCGCGAACGCCAAAAAAAAATCCACTTCAGTAGTTAAAATTTTACGCCAGCAAATACGATCACGACAAGGATATATGCACAACATGCATCAATGTGAAATGTTTTTTTTGTACACACCAAGCACCTCTCCTCTCTGCTACCGAGCGAGGATTTGTCGCAGTAAAAACATGGGAGCAGAATAAGGTTTCGAATTCATTCCTCTGAATGAAAATTCAAGTATATCTACTGGGAAAATATTTCCAACTTTTCTCGATATGCATCACCACATCATTAACGTTTATAGATTCCTCACATAAGAGTTTATACATTCATAAATCCTTTCTTTGCTCATTATTATTCTCTCTGCCTTTCTTGACAGATACTATTCATACATTGATCAACCGAGATGGACAGTGTCCATTGGACACCCCAGGAAAATTTTAGTCGGGTTTATTTTATTCCAATTTCTGTACCAAAGAGTCATCGCAAAGTCTTACCGTGAGGTCACCGCAATTTATTAAACAATTACAATCTAGGGTAAGGTGGATATTTGTTAAATGGCAAAAATATTTTGCAACATCGCGGTTAACATATTAACGCCTAGAATATATTATTACCTGATAATGTTGAAATCAGGTCATAAGGTGCCCCGATTGCTAAGGTTATATTGCACGGTTTAAATAGAACGCCCAAGCCTGACTCAGGATTCGAAACCGCGACCTTTTGTTTGTCAGCCTGGGGCGATACCGAGCTGATTACAGCTAAAAATGCCTAGGTAATGCCCTTCGATTATCAACTCGGCACTATTTCTTTGGCCCTGCGCATCATTGCCAAAGGGTAAAAAATTCTCTCTTACTTCCAAGTGGGCCCTTGGTAGTGCTACACCCTTAGACCCTTAAGGGTGTTCAACGCATTTTGAATAGTCCGATTTAACGGCTTCTCATCTCACCATGATCTCGCGGCTCTAGTAGTTCTTGTGAGTTGCCCTCAGCGTCGCCACCGTGGAAAGTGGAATGGGGAGTTGAGGGGAGGGACCTGATATGTCGCAGCTGGGATTTTTCGGGGGCGGCGACAGGAGGCCTTGCGAAATCCGCAACGCGATCAAGTTTCTCAGAAACAGATAAGGTCGAGAGCTCTCTTTTCGGAGCCGAGTGTGAATTGTTTTCCTCGTCTTCGTTGTGGTCGAGAGTAAGAAAGGTCAGCAATTACCTAAAATTGAAAACACCTAAAGGGTTCTGGGATTGTCGGCGTTGCCTTGGATTTGTAGTACAGTTTTTAGTGGTTGTCAAATGTTATGGACTGAAGTTATTAAATTAGTCATCCATGATTTATTTTAGCGGGATGCACGTTGCCCTCGTAAAGTAATTGTGAGCATTTTAATGAGGTTAATTAAAATATCGTCTTTCCCCCTAGCATATGCGACTAACTATGACTCTTGTCTTTCATTAATGTGAAAGTTCAATGTTATTTCTCTACAGTTTCCTACTATTTACAGGGCCAAAGCGCTCACATATTTTCCTCTAACTGTTACCAGAGTACTTTTACTTGAATATCAATGGCGAAGGCAACAAAAAATTTCGTTTATGAACGTTGTGCATTTACGTTTTTCGGTTATCATTATGATTTTACGGTTAAATTGAATACGCTTTTATACACACCAGAAACGAAACGGACTAAACGGTATTAATGGTCAATGCTCCACATTTATTAACACGCCGTTTTAAATTGAGATTATTAGTGAAAAAACTTTTTTCTTGGCAGGTAATTCACCATATTTACAATAATTCCCTCAATTAAACCCAATGACTGGTTTGACAGGGTTGAGTTCCGCCGTACTAAGGTGGAAGGTGAGTGAAATTCACACATTCAGGGTAAAGAGGCCAGTTTTCCGACTTACACAACTCTGATACTGAAATTCAAACCGCGATATCATGCCAAAGTGCTTCGTCCGGAATTGAATCTGTTACTGAACGCTCTACCCACTGGGCTAATATGCACTCACTAGTTACAATTAGTAATTATAATGAGCAAGTTAAGTATGATCACCCTGAAAATTAACTTAACCATTCGTAAATAAGGTATATCTTCCACTCTGTGCATTGTTACATAAAATTAAAAGTTGAGAAAACAGAAACATAAATGGCATAAATAACAGCCTGCAGTAGAAATTCGTATACAAATTACCAACTAACATTAGCACAGGAAATCAAAAAGGTTATATAAAGCAGTAATACAATGAAAATACAGTTTATGAGCACATAAAATCAATATATTAACATCACTCTTAGAAAGAGTGTAACAACAAATTATTAAAGTTACTGATTATATTCACCATTACTGCATAGCTGTTTACCGGATCTTCACGCCCTTCGGATAACAAGGATCCACGATTTGTTTACGAATTTTTTTACGAAGGAGCCCTTACATTTAACTATCTCGTAAATTTAATATTGCGAAATAAATGCCTTTTTCGGTTTTTTCCCTGCGAATCGAATTCTGCACGTTGCAATCTCTCCTCTTCGTTTTGTTGTATCCTTTACGATACTGCGCTTTTCTATAAGGCTTCGTGGACTCTTCCATAACGCCGTCACTTCTGGACGCTGGAGAACACAGCCACACGCACCCTTCCTCAAGAGATAATCAAAACTTTAAAAAAATCCACCCGTCGTACAGTGGCGAATTTTTGAGAATTCCTTAACAAAACCATAAAATTGGAATTTCGTTTGAAGGGTTCCGGATGTTTGCAACCGTTAGCTAAATTATGTGAGTATCTACAGGGCTACAGGTTTGTGGAAAATCGTTTCCTTCCGTACCCTTTCCCTACTCATTGGCCTTGCTGCTGCTGTCTTTTCCGGAGAGTTTCACTAGTCGCATATGACACTGAAATAACAAAAACTACTTCATGTATGCTTTTTCGGTGCATATCGGGCACCCATGAAGCAAAATTACTGCGAAAGATGTGCATTGAGAATATTTTAATTTAATTATACGAAGTTTTATTTATCAGTATGCAATATTTTATACTCGCGGCTGAGCTTAAAGCCACCAAGTGCGTTCGCCGCGTTGCGGATGGCTGGTCGTTCTCTAGATATAGAGGTTAGCTACGAGATAAGCGAGTTTACTCGTTAAATAAGCAGTCGTGGACGAAAAGCTATCCCTGGGTAAGGTAGGCCTTCAATTAATACAGATCCTGTGAAGATACCGCCAACAATTACCCTTCTCAGCACCCGGAGGGGAGAGCAGCAGCTCTTATTCTTATGAATGAAGGTGGAGAACACAGTGGTCGGTAGACCGACACCCATTTCATTACAGGCGTGGTAACAGTTACTTTAGCGGCTATAGTACTGCGATGTGGAAGGCAAGGAGAAACCACCACATTATTATCCCGAGGAGTCGCAGCTACTCCACTCTTTTCTTTCTATCAAGACGTGATGGAACCCTCTACAGTAAAATATTCCGGAGGGAAAATAGTCCCAATTCGGATCTCTGGGCGGGGACTACCCGAGACACTACATCAGTCAAGTGTGATAAACATTTTAGGGTAGAAAATTGGAACGTGTGATCACTTTGGACATACGGAATATTGAACCTGAAGGTGGAAATGCAGAGAGTGGACCTCGATGTATTAGGAATCAGTGAAATGAGATGGCCCGAAGGAGACTTCTGGAGCGGAAGTTACAGAATTATTCAAACCGGATCACTGAATGGTAACACTGGAGTAGGCATAATGCTCAGGAAGAGTGCAGGACTGCGCGTGAAGAGCTTCCTGCACTACAGTGACAGGATTATAATGTGAAGATTGAGAACAAGCCTACGGATACCTTTGTGGTGCACATTTACATGCCTACGTCGGTCTACGAAGATGAACGAGTGGATGACGCCTCCGAAGATATCACGGCAGTTATAAAACTGGTAAAACGAAAAGAAAACCTAATTATTTTAGGCGACTGGAACGCTGGAAAGTTAATATGGAAGAATATCTGGAAATATGGTTTGGAAAATCGAAACGAAAGAAGAGAGAGAATACTGGAGTTCTGCAGACAACATGATTTAAGTAGCGGTTGTCAACACATTGTTTAAAAATCACAACCGCCGTAGTAAAAGTCACAAACGAAGCAACTAAAGATGGTTGAAGCACGAAAGATCAGTAAAATAGCTCAAGCAAAGAGGGCATTCTATCAAGAGAAGAATCTACTAACAGCTAGAAATACAAGTGTAGAAGTAAGGAAACAATTCATCAGGACGTACGTCTGGAGCATGTTTCTTAGCGGCAGCATGGACGATGACAGCAGCGGAGAAGAAAAGAGTGTAAGCATTCGAAATGTGGTGTTACAGAAGAATGATGAAGATTTAATGGATCGACCGAGTAAGTAACGAGGAAGTGCTAAGAAGAGTGGGACAAAAGAGAAGTATCCTGAAAACTAAAAAGAAACGGGACAACTTAATCGGCCATATCTTGAGACACAATGGCCTGATGAAGGTAATCTTCGAAGGAAAATTGAACGGGAAGATTGTAGGTAGGCCTCGTATGTGATACATGGAACAGGTTGTAAAGGATGTAAAAAAGAGCCATTACGCTGATATGAAAACGTTGGCCGATAGAAGAACCGAGTGGAAGAATGTGTCAAACCAATCCTAGAATTGCTGACCGATGAGGATGATGAAAATTTTGTAACTAAAAAACTGAAATATTGCATTAAATGGAGCATTTTCCAAAACTTTGAGCAGACATTAAGTTATTAATTAAGCAGTGTTAAGTCATCTGATTGGATGACGTTACAGCCCAGTATTTTATAATTTGTCGAATTTACTTTACCAAGAAATAAATGAACTTTTCAAAATCAGAGGTTGCGCTCATTTTGAACAGAAACTTTTTTGCTGTTTCGCATATCTTGTCCAATATCCGAGTTTTAATATTAGGAACGGTATAATTGAAAGTTCTAAGTGTGATCATATAACACGAAAGAGATAAAAAATTGTGAATGAGTTAATAGTAGCCACTTTTGGGGCATAACGTGTCCACTTTTTCGTCCTCATGAAAATACTCCGGGGATATTCCTATATTTTATTTTTGGAAATGAAACATTTTCTTGTAAATTGCATAACCAAGTGGCTACAAGGAACTAGAGAATTAAAAAAAATGTCGGTAAAGAAACAAAAAAATGGTTTGATAGAGACATCAGTGTTTCCATCAATACGCCTCAGCTATTTGCAATTGAATGAATATGCAACTAATCGTCTATTTGTTTCTTTCAAAGGAACAAGTTCAGGGGCGTCGGAACTATTTTCGCTAGGAGGGGCCTACCTTGAAAAGGGCCCGCATTTTTTGCGGATAGGAGGGGGTAGAGCCTAGAATTCCCCTAAAAGTGCATATGAAGATGGTAGAATATGCGTCAAAAGGGAAAAGGCAAGATGGAAACAAGTGAAATTTGATTTTTAATAATGAAGACTAATTTTTCAAGGGCCCGGGGCAAACTCTGGGGGGGGGGGGGGGCGAATGCCACCCCTGCCCCTCACTTCCGACGCCGCTGAACGTTCAAGCGACGTCAGAGCGAATTTCTTTGTGCATAAGCGGTGAGCTCAACTGTCAAATGCTGTACAAATGATCCTCCGAGTAACTAGCCTGCGGTTAATGTCGTTGTACATGTCATAAATGCCGAAGGGCCCATGGAATAGAGTGAATTAATATCATTCCAAATCATGAATGACCGAGTTTTATCATTTTAAGTCATCGTCAGGTATAAGTACGTTATCGTTAAAAGAGTCTCAGTTGCTACACCATCAATATGTAGTAAGGTCGGTGGCTCTATTCTGCAAGAGCAAAAGTTACCCTAATTACGAGCAGTCACTAGTCTAAGATGCGGTTGCTGCCTTGTGGAAACAAATTATGATTCCTCGTGGGAAAGTCTACCTTCCGTCTCATACTGATCAATTCGTGCCAAATCCTGCACGCTACTTGATTTTTCCCCCTAACGATTTGAAGTGTAGCCCCCTAATCATACTAACCATGTTATTATTGAAATGCAATGCAGGCGATAGTGTGAGCAAATTTCGTAATGCTTTTTTATGTCGACATTGATAAGGGCAGCGCCTTACAGCGGGATATGTTGTTCAATAAGTGTGGATATGGTACGGTAAAGGTTCAAATCCTCATATCATGTCGTACAAGTTGATTGTGACTCATGTAATAATATTTAATTTAGTCAACTAAGTAAATGCTATTATGAAAAAATTTAATTTAACGTGTAATTGTAAATAATGACTACATATGGGTCTGAATCTCATTTGGACTCAGTTCGCATTGTAACCCATGCTAAGTGACCCATGAACAAATGTTCATGAGATCTTATAAGACATATTAAGATAAAAACGAAGAAAAGTGTGTCAGTTCCTCATTGGGTTACAGGTACACAAAAATATGCTTTACCAACATGCTACGTGGCTATTTCTCAAGAAGTACTAAAAATACTCACGAAAGTGTGACACCTCTTGACATTTTCTCTTAATTTTTGATCGTGACGTAGGCTATATTTTCATTTTCAGTGAAAATATACTCGCGATAAAAAAAGAATCACAGTCACCAAACAATCCACGATAATCTCGGAAAGGTTTTTGGCAAATATATATTTTTTACGGGGTACCATTCTCAACCATAAACAAAATGTATTGGAGCTAATATCCTGACAAAGAGTAAAAAATCATTTGAGAAAGCATGCCAAGGTTCAAGAAACAAACATTATATTTCAGTATCTCTGACCATCAATCGCACGTTAAGTGAGAGAAAGATAGGAACTTGCTATTGCGAAAATGACGAAAATAATTAAATCCTCATAGTGCATAGGTAAGATAATTTAGTGTTCGCCGTTATAACATATGTGGGTCCCTTATCTCCTCTTCCCAAGGCAAAAAGCTAAGGCAATATCACGAAAAACATTGAGCATATGCACTAACCAAATAGCATATCATTATATAACAGGGGTGTATAATGTGGGTGGGGTGGATGTCCATGAAAACGGAGTTGGCAACTACGAAATAAAAGCCAGGAGGGAAGGATGTTCGTGGCTACTTTTTAACAGTGCGCTTGATAAGTGCGTAGTCAACAATTGGAAATTGCACAGGATCGTAAATTATAGTAACATTACATTACTAAATTTTCAATCATGCATGACGTTAGGTCTACTGCGAGCGGAGGACATCACGGTTGGATGCGATAGCAAAGGAACAAGAATCACGAAATAGGCCCGCACACAGGAAAGGGAGTCTATCAGATTCCATGAGGCAGGATATTGCTTCTCATACTATTGTAGCAGGTGACGGTA
This sequence comes from Platycnemis pennipes, assembly GCA_933228895.1. Taxonomy (NCBI): domain Eukaryota; kingdom Metazoa; phylum Arthropoda; class Insecta; order Odonata; family Platycnemididae; genus Platycnemis; species Platycnemis pennipes. The sequence continues at coordinate 115,023,656 of OW121854.1, read as the reverse complement.
GAAAATGGTATAACAAATCTACATCTATGTGATTCCCTGCAAGCCACCGCGAGGGTGTGCGGCAGGGGGTGGAGATCACCAAACATGCACAAGACTACTGCATGGAACTATTGACATGCAATAGGCTACTACATGGAAACATGCTACATAGAGTTTGACTGTTATTAACTACTTAGTAATAAAGGGATTGGTTGTTAATACATGCATTATGCACTCCAGACAACTCTACAATATTTCACCTTACTATCCCTTTGTAATGATGCGTATTGCGTTCTCTTATAGTACGGGGAAAAATGACATTTTGAATCTATCAGTACGACAATCTCTCTCTTTCTAATCTTATTAATCCGGTTGAATCTAAACCAATACGCTTGTTTTTAATAGGTATGTGCCTAACATATCTTCAGTAAAGCTATCCGTTTTAAATTTCTATAATAGATTTAAAATGTGGCTCACAAGAGATATTTATGTGCAAGAAGTACAATCTCGCCTTGCATTATCGTTATTTCTTGGTTTTAATTTGTGAACGCGTGAGTTAAGTCCACAAATTTTCCTGCAAAAATGTAGGATTGTTTTTCAATTATTAATGTTAATGAGACTAACATTTAATTTACATTTTTTGAATGAACTTCAAACTATAAAGTCATTGTTATTTGGCAGTTGAAAACTAAATAAAAATCGTTCGAAGCATTGTAATAGTCTCATTTTAATTATCCAATTTCAATTAATTATCAGTTTCAATTATCGCCCAACAATACGAAAACTCAATATTTTGCAATTGTTCTAAATAGCAATGTCAAAATATGAAACTAACGACACGATATTTCGTATTAAAAAAACAAATTGGTGTGAATAAATAGCATAAAAATTCGATTGTGGAGGTTTTGAAAGAAATAGGTTGATCCTTTTCTCGACGCACAGTGGGGTAAACTACCTAAAAACCTGGACAAAAGTCCAAAAATTAAAGTACTTCAAAAGAATAAAAAAGTGATGATTTCGGTTTCTTAGAAGGTCAAGGGTCACTATGTAGTCAATATCCGGCGGTGGAATTGCTTCCGGTCGCGAATATTGTTAGCTAAAGTCAAGCGATACTTGATTGACGAGTGAGTCGAACATGCCTTATTTGCGGGCAGTGTTATCTTCATTATTTTATAAAAGTTCTATTTAACATCAGATCAGCAAAAAAATTTTTGTACTTTCAGATATTGGTACACTTAGTAGTTGCATATTTTTTTAATCTTAAAAATTTAATTTTTTTACACTAAAAATACATTTACAAATAAGTCTTCCTAAATTTAGCGTCAAAAGTTATGAAACTTATAAAATGAGGTTAGTTTGTTAATGTGTCGGGTGTTGTCGGGCAAACATTTCGATTGCAATGTAAACAACAGTCTTTCTACTACTTATTTGTGAAGAAAAAACTTGCACTAAATTGCACCTTTTTTTATTTTGGATTTTGAATTATAGATGTATTCCTAGTTTTTAACTTAAACCGAGTGCCCTCACAGCTTTCATTTAACGAATGCTGGACTTTAAAGATGACCAGTTTCAATTTAATGATTTTATTTTGTATTAAAATACATCAACAGCGTGCAATGATTAACATATCCAATTTATTACCATTAAATTGAAAACTTGGGGGAGGGGGAGGGAAATGGCACCCGTACCGCACAAACTTGACCTCAAAGGGCTTCTTAGAGGGCCGCAAGGTGATAAAGTGATACAAAATAAAGAGCTTGTAAATAGGCCCTGTTCCAAAATAAAACTATATGGCCCTGTTGACACTTTTAAAATATTTTAAAAGTGTTTAAATACCAACCACTTTGCAATTTCAAGAGCATTTTTGACTAACAGGTTTATTTGGCAGTTTTACCTTGTAACATATCATTTGATGGGGTTCGTATAATCCTCATGTCTAATAATGAATTTCGAACATTTTAACTCTCCTCCTCCTAAGTCGGCCGACACAGGGTGTATGGCAGCCTCTGCCATCTCGCCGAATTAAATCCGCAGTATCCCCAGCTTTCGGGGACCTATTAATTCCCAAGTGGCACTAGCATTACCACCGCCACCAGTAGTGTTCAGGAAATTTCTCCGCTTAATCTGAAGAGTTAGGACACTCTGTATCACTAAGGGAATCATCTCTTCCCACTTCTCTCGCTATATCATCTTCACTCAAAGAAGCCATAGTCAAAACCGAGAGGAAGGAGTTTCGAGCTCTGAAACTGTGCTGCATTTTCCACGAACAAGAGATAAACGCATGTTTAGCGATTACAAATCCTCGGGGCCAAACAGCTTTAGGATATTAAATGTTCAAGCATTTCTAGAGCCAACTTGGGTCTGTTTCTTTTCAGTATACCATTTGAGTGGAATGGACGAGAATTTGGAGACAGCTTAATCACACTTCTTTCTCTCCCCTGCAATAACATTCCCTCGTAGAGACCTCACAGGCCAAGAGAACTGGATGTATTATGACCTAAGGAGCCATCACTCAGCGCCTCACTCCAAAGGGGTTAGAGAAATGGTCAGGCGGGCTAAAAGATTTTTTTTTCTTTTTCAGCGGCACATATCTCTTTAAGTGTGGGATGGGAATGGGTATTTTCTAAGACAAACAAATGCACCCTAAAGGAGGCGGAAGTGTAGAAAGACGTAAAGAAGGCTCTTCACAAACCAATGCTGGTCACCCACTTTCGGCTAGCTGGCGGGGGAGGATCTTGGCAGCCTAAACATGCCATAGCAGGCACAGTATTTCCATATTCTTTTCTCGTATCATAAAGTACCCTTCAAACGGTGACCCTGATCCTAGGCGTGGGTGATGCCTGAGTTTTTCGACCAGTCAGTCAGTGTATGTTGATTGCTCTGAGTGTGTGGTGGTATCTTAGGACTTGCGTCGCGCGAAATAAACGGAAGAGCCCGAAGTGCGTCTTTTAATTTAATCCAAAATTGGAATACGCGGTCCCCGTCACCTGTTCACTGGAAGTGAAGTTTACAAAGCACCTGTCAATATCCAGTGATTTGCTAAGGTGTCAGGTCAACTACGGAATCGAGTGATAGCAGCTGCTGCTTAAAAACTGAAGTTAGCGGTGGAAGATTCGGTTCTTGAAGGAAATCCAGACAGCTCTAGGACGGGGATTGAGGAGCTACAATCATAAATTCACTGCGTGGGGACATACTTCGGGCATGAAATGGCATCGGTAAATATTGCGGTAAATATTATCGATATATATATGTCTTCGTTAACACTCACTTTTATATATGTATATATATGTAATTAAACTTCATATCAAGGTTAAAATAATTGTAATACCTAAAAGGAAACGGTCAGAGTATAATCTTGAGAATCTGGATACTCATACGTGTCTTCCTTATAGTGATTTGACTTGCATAGGTATTATTCTTCTTGATGCAAAGAACAATTTAATTCAAAATTAACTAAGTGATAGGGTTTAAAGTGGATGAAATGAATCTAGATTATATATCCAATTATATTTTGCAAAAGTAGAAAGTATTTTTAGATATAGAATCACAATTTGGGGGTCGATAGTAACAACCATTATGAACACCCTAAAACGCAAGCGAAGTAAAATTATTTCAAAAATCAAATGCAATTTTAATGATTGGATAGAAGAGGAGACATATAAAAGCTTTGGTATACGAACAGTTGATAAGTATTTTACGTATGCGATTATTATTGAGAATTTTTTGTGACAAATATAAGGTTTTGGGCAAGGTTAAAAAAATTATTGCTCAGGGGCATTATTAGATAGTAAAAAGTCTCACATTGCATGGAGGGAGAAATCTAACGATAAAAATACCTATCATATTCAATAATATGCGCAATAACTTAAAAAATGGAAATGCATTACGTGAAGCTAAAAAAGAAATTTAAAAATGGTTCTCAGAATGTTAAACATGAATTGTAGACTTCCGTATTTTCTACCGCTCAAATTATATGCTCATAATATAGGAAACGATATGTGTTTATGAAATTAATACAGGTACCTACTGATAAGCTACATTGTGACTTAGCTGGACCTATAACGGAAAAACTTTTATTATGTTATTACATATTAATTGACTTTGTAATTTAGTAAGTATGTGACACAAAATATTATCTCAGATGATTTCTATGCTACTAAGATTTTCTTTGATCAAAAGATATTTTTGTACATACAATATGTCTGTAATTTAAAAAATGTTCATTGCCTTTGTTATAATAATATTTAAATATTGTTATGCTATATTTGTTATGTCACTAAACCTTTTAAAAATAGATATGCAAATATGCTGTATAATGTTTTACTAGAGTTTATAAAATCAATTTATGCGTAGTTTGTTGCAATAAATATATTGTGTTCCGGTGTGATCCACATCAGAATAAAAGTTTGAGCACAAATAAACTGATTTTGTACTTTCATTCAGCAGCCTTGGGTGATAAATAATTTTGGCCATGATTTGGGGTCAAATACCCCACTGTGCGACGCCCAGACACACAGTGGAATATCTCGCCAAGATCGCTCAGACCCTCCGTCAACCTTCCACACTGCTCTTCGAGCGAGGATGAAACTTGATCGCTTAGAGATAAGGAAGCCCTCCCCCCTCCGCCTCTCCCTCTCGGAGCGTCTCGGAGGCGAGATGAAGCGGTGGAATGGGGAGAGGAGGGGAAGATTGGGCGGGAAAAATATGAGGGGAACGCCTCAGCTTGCGTTTAGTTCGGTGAACGCGATGCATCGTCTCGCAATTTTAGATGCTGCAGGAATGGGTCGTAAGACGAGCACATGGCATTAGTCTCTTCTTTAATATGTAGGATTATAAATTGGCTGTGTCGAAGGAATTTTCCATTTACGTTCATACACCGCTGCGATAGGCGCTCAAAAACGCATAAAAACAGTAAAGTTTAACATGCGATTTCTTGATTTTTCAAGGCTCAGAGAAGATATTTCCTCGATAGGACCAAATACTCAACCTTTGCGCATAATATAATGAAAACAAAATGGACGTATCTATCATAATACGAGCATGGCATTTAAAATAACAATAGTCTGCAGCGGCATTATTTGGCGAGGTGTTGAACACCCTTAAGTTACACCCTTTTATCTACCTTTTTTGAGCCTCTTAAATATGCTTTCCATAGCATTACTAACGTTTCATCATTTTCTTTCACCGACATGGCAACTGAAAAAGTGTCACCTGACACAGAGAGTGTAATTTTTCCGATGAAAGAGGCTGTACGGATTTAGAAACTTTTACAAGCAAATAAAGTACTAAATTAAAGAATAATTTCAATAAATTTTAAAATAAACTATAGGATTACAAATTACAGATAGAGGGTTGACGTATAACATGCGTATTGGGTGATACCAGAATCTTCATTGGCTTTCAAACAATATTAGTACTTTGTAGTAATTGTAGGGAAGGCGACCGACGGCTAACATTATTTAGCCATTCAGGATATGTGAAAAATTCACGATGTGGAAGAGGAGTGGATAGAAACCCATTGGCGATGGCATTTGCCAACTATCCTAGGAACCCTCATGTTGCGAGGCCAGTACTCCGGCCTCTGCACCAAACAGATCCCATTCTTTAAAAATACGGAGTAGAATAGATACATGATGCTTGAACATGCAACCAAGAGCATGGTATTTTTTTATTGCTGTTGTGCTGATGATTCGTTCGTTTTACCGTATTCATAATTTGTAACATAAATGAGAGTTTTTGTCGAAACGAGCGAGCGAGGGACGATGCGCGACACGAATCCATAACTAACATTTGCGCACTCTCGGCGTTCGTAACACCACTAAAATCCCAAATACTGGCTTTCAAAGAACATAAAATGGAAGACCCTCGGTAACCTGTAAGAATACGGAACGGACTAAGCTGAAGAAAAGGCACACGAGTAATTACATCAAGCGAATCAATGCGGCACGTAGGAGGAGGCCGCGAAAGGAAAAATTTGATTCCAAATGAAGTGGGGCCGAGATCTCTGAATGGGAAGCTTAACACGATGAAAACGTCCAGAGTTAGGACGTGGAAACCGAAAAGAAAAATTCGGGAGACTAGACGGAGCAAACAATGGCAGCATACAACCCTGAACTGCGGCTAGAGACGGCTACTCCACCTGGCGGGAGATAAAAATTGCCTCCAAAGGGCGCTCTTTCTTCACCGAAGCCCTCAAACTCACAAAGGCGAGCGAGGTAAAGTGATGAGCGGCAGGGAGCCAGGGGATCCTCTGGGTGGGAGGAGGGGAAGACTGGCCGCGAAAATAGTTGAGTAAAACTTTACCATACGACGGGACTTTCGGTTAGAATTTCAAATATTAGCGGACTTAGGTTTTGGGTGCTCTTACACTAAGGTTTTACCACGGCCGGAAATATTATATCCTAATTTTTTTATATTTTTTTAATTTATTTTCCACTACCACCGAAAACAGCACATTTGGCCTTTACATAGAGGTATGAACAATTTAACAACAGACGAGCCCACAGACATGTCCTGAGTGGTGAAAAAACCCATTCAGGGGGGACTCGAACCCGCGAGACTAAGGGTAGCAGGCAAGGACTTAACCACGCCGCCACCGGGGCCGACATAAATAAACATAATACACGAAATCATTGCCCAAACGATTTAAACCCAAGAATTGTCGGTACCTGCTAGGCACGATGCCAACCTGAAAACGATGGAAGCACATGAACTCGAACCAATTCCTCAGAATAGACACCAATACTACAAAACATAATGCATACCGAAAAATGAAAAGTGAAAGATCCGCGGCGAAGTCTCCATAACCACCCGGTCACTATACCTGACATTGCCCATATTTCTAGCCAATTATCGATAGGTTAGTGGATGTTTTCAACATCGCATATTATCTTTATGCTGCTCGATATTTTCATATCGATTTTGATACTGACACACATCGCATCGCCTGAATTCACGCACTACACTGCGGCTGAATCTCCATCACTTGTGTACACAAAGCGGTGTGCACAAAGGAACACACCAAGGCCCGGCCCTTCTGCGCCAACTACGCGAGTTTCGTTGAACTCTGGAGTGCTCGGAGAAGGAAAGGGAGAGGGAAGGGGAACTCTTCTTCCAGACCGTCTCCCCTTCGACCGCTCCCAACTACCGACAACCCCTCCGAGAACTCCACTCGACCTCCGCTCCCTCTTCTTCTCCTTCACCGAGTCAAACTCCTCCTCCCCTGCACGCTCGATAGGGTTTCCCGCGCCACACTGCTCTTCCCTCCCCCACTGCTCCCCACCCTGAGCATCTCTCCATCCCCCTCCGCCCACTGCTGCCGAAGGGGGGGAGCCGTCACGCACACCACCCTCCGCCACCAACTCTCCCACGTCCGAAGGACACTTCAGAGATGCTGCCCGCGTTTTGAAACCGGCACAGCGGACCATGCTCAGAAAGCAGGAGGGCGAGTGCCTCGACGCTCACGAGCGACATGCTGGAGAAGTGCTGGTGCTCTCGGCTGTAAATTCACCGCGTTTCCGAGTCAAATGGTGAGTTTACTCGGAACCGAAATCACAATTTTGTACAAGAAATCGTTAAGTGCAGAAATTCCACAGAGAAAAAATCATTCGCCCTGACCGGGATCCCGGTCAAGGCGAATGATTTTTTCTCTGTGGAATTTCTGCTATTGAGCATTTTCAGCGGGTAACTCCGTTAAGGTTCTCGCGGCTAGTTCGCGAACCTTCAATAAGAAATCGTTAGATTGAAAAAAAAACTAAAAAAAGAAGACGGGACAACCTAATCGGCCATATCTTAAGACACGACGGCCTGATGAATACATTCGTCGAAGGAAAAGTGAACGGGAAGAATGGAAATCAAATGGTTTCCATGAAAAATTAAATTGGAGATGATTTCCAGAACGACTCGGAATCATTTATATTTCACCATGAAAGGACTCATTAGTGCGAAGTAATTTTTTTTACATTTTGAAACATCAGTTTATCAAAAGAAGAATCTACTAACAGCTGGAAATACAAGCCTAGAAGTAAGGAAGCAATTCATCAAAACGTATATCTGGAGCATGTTCCTTTACGCCAGTGAGGCATGGACGATGACAGCAGCGGACAAGAAAAGGGTGCAAGCATTCGAAATATGGTGCTACGAAGAATGATGAAGATAAAATGGATAGACCGAGTGACAAATGAAAAAGTCTTAAGAAGAGTGGGAGAAAAGAGAAGTCTGCTGAAAACTATAAAAAGAAGACGGGACAACCTAATCGGCCATATCTTAAGACACGATGGCATGATGAAGACAATCGTCGAGGGAAAAGTGAACAGGAAAAATGGAAGAGGCAGGCCTCGCATTAGTTACATGGAGCAGGTCGTAAAGGACGTGAAAGAGAGGAACTACGTTAATATGAAGAGGTTGGTCGATAGAAGAATCGAGTGGAGGGCTGCGTCAAACCAATACTAAGATTGTTGACCCTTGATGATGATGATGAAGAAAAAAAGAATTTTAGTGAAAAAATTAATCTTTTAACCACAACCATTCACTCATAAATTAAAAATTAAAATAAGCAAAAGGTGACGCCCACCGAAAAAGCTGCTGTTATAACATTGACGTCATTTTCCTCCCGTCCTTGACTGCTTTTCTTAGAAGGGAAGGGAGTGGAGGGGGGTTCTCGGAAGGTCTGCTCGCACAGATGCTGTCGCAACTGTCCTATTGGCAGAGTCAGCTGTGCCCCCCCCCCCCCCTATTGCGATAAGGCAAAGTAGCTTCGCGGGCTCAGTTGTGATTGGACGAAGTCATTTTACGTCAGAGGTTGCACCAATTCACTTTTCCGAGAGAGAACATCAGTTTTTCGCCGCTTATAACTCGATTAATAATTGACGGATCAAAAAACGGAAAAATACCGGTCTTTTTATTTTATAAACTCTATCAGATTCGGCAATAAAAATATGGTAAACGACCCCATTATTTCACATCAATTTACGCTATTTCCACAACTAATTTTCAGGAGAAGATGATATGCCTTTAGTGCATACGTACATTCTTGGTCCTTCCAAGCCTTGACAGAATGTTCCAAAATATTATACATAGCGGCATGTTACAAATATCTTAGCCATGTTGAAATAGAATTTCTGTCAACATATGCTTAAGTAAAAGCCCCAAAAATTCTATTTAATGGCACTGAAAAACTTACCAAAACTGTGAAGCAAAAGTAAGGAAAATCACATGAATTAAAGTGATATTTATTAAAATGTCTCTAAAAAATGGAAGAGATATCCACTGAAACTTTTAAAGGCTGGTCAATATGCAAAAAATAAATTATGATAAATGTATGTTTAATAATTATGCTATCAAAGGAATAGAATATACTAAAAAATATTAGTGTTGATTTGACACACGATGTGAAAACTTTTCATCTCAAAATTTCCGTTTCCTCTGATATACAAACCAAAGGAAGAACGAAAAATATCTTTCATTAAGTTATACGTTCGAACTGATTGACTAACTTTGAACATAGCCCAGTAATAGTTAAATAGTAAGTAGGTGTAAGGCGTTTTGAAAATGGGCAGTAGGTTATGGGTATCATCAAGATAGTTAAAAGTTGAACAAGTAATTAACCGTATACGTTACCCTGTGAATCGCCGTAAAGATGTGTAGAGGGTGTATGTGTGTACTAAAAAAAGAGTATGTCTCCAGTCGTGAAAGCGTTACGAAAAGATCCAGGGGTGTAAATGGACAAGGGGGAAGGCAATTTTTTCAATGGATTGATCTGTTAGTTGCATTTTTTATGACCTCAAGCGAGAGAGTACTATTCAGGAAAAAAATATTATTTACAGTGGAGAGAGATGGAAATTTTACACTGCACCAAATATATGTTTCACATTTCAAATGCATTTAATATATTACTTCCAACAATGAAACGACATGCAACTTCACAATTACATCTTTCTAAAAACCAGGCAGATGAGTTCGTCTTGGGGTATTTAACTGGTATGTTCTGGTTTAGCATAAACCGCATAGCAAGTGCATTAGCATTAATAATCACATATCCGAAGATCTGTTGAATCAGACGACTTTCTCCACTCGATTCCTTCATCAGCTGTTTTCTCAGCTTTCCTTCACTCTTCAGTACATTAACAATCCATTTCGAAGCATCTAAAATATCCACTCCTTTCCTCACATCTCCAAATACTCTCTCTACTATCACAATATTCAACATTCCATCGCCTCTACCTACTATGATGGTCTGAATGGAATATAACCGTAATTAACTATCGTTTATAGAAGCTCTTACGGACGTACAAAGCCACCCACGCGGTAAATATTATTATTATGCACCACTGTCAGAGTGCCACACCGTAAATTACATCCACCCAAACAGAAAGTCGAACCCCAACAGTAAGCAAAGTTATTCAGCCAGTTTGTCGACCTACGGCCACATGTACACACAGAGAAGAGGCATGCCCAGGCCGATTAACCGGTCCGAAGCCAGAGTTCAACCGAGATGAGGTTGGTGTGGTGGTTAAAATATTGGCTTAGCACCGGGAGGGCACGGGATCAATTCTTGGCGGTAGCAGATTTTTCAGTGGCTAAACAGCCCCTACTTGGGTGCCTAGTGGAGAGTATTTCGAGTCCAGCCCTTTCCGGCCAGTCCAGCCTTATTCCGCAAGAAGGGACCCCTTGGTGTCTTTCGTTAAGAGCAGGTTAATGCCAACGCCGGGTTCCTCTCCACCCTTCCTCCGATCCCTGAAATATTCCAAACCCTATTAGGTATATTACCCACCTATCCTACTAGCGCAAATGACCTGAGCTGTTGGTCACCACACAGAATAACTAACTAACAAATGGAGCTCGACTATCGATGTAGTTGCATGTGGCATTATTGCACAGGCGTACATATTAGGGGTTACTCCGCAAGAGTCAACCGCGGCGAGTCGTTCAACATAGGTATCGAAATTCAAAATACGGAGTAAATCGTACTTATGTAAAGGGACCGGGGTAAAAGCAAGAAAATGTGTTAGTGATTGGTAGCTTTGGAATTGTTGAATGCCGGCACGGAAATCGCTACGTTCCATGGATATGTTACATTGGCGACGGATTGTGGAGAAGAAAAATCCTCAGGCTACCGATAGAAACGGTCTGAGCACCGCAGGATTTGGGATTAAACGGAAAAAATGAAATTGACGCGTAGGAACCCAGCTGTATTATCGACGTCCGGGGTGACGTAGGAGGGGCTGGAGACGCGATTGACTTCAGCGATCAGCGAGAGCGAGCTTTATTACGGAATACTCGGCGAGAGAAATTTTTATCCAGCGACCGCTGATAGCTTCATATTCTGCTGGGGATTATCTTGGGTCTTCCCAATTCCATCGCCATGCCGAGGAAGGAATGAAGTTGAGAAGGAAGACGGGAGGATTTCGAAGCGTAGACGTGGAAAAGATGGGTAAAAAAATGAAAAACCAAGAGGATGAAATATGAAGTTCTAGGCACGTAAAGGGGAAAAGGCCCATCTAAAGACGCCATCCAAGATCGATGTAGCTTCCATCAATAAGAAATGGAATATAGAAGGGCGCGTCAGCGCAAGCAAACATAACGGGAAGAAAAATATTTGGATATCCGCTAAGTGAAGAGGTATTAAAGGGGGATCGTTGAACAAAACTGTGTAGAGAAACGGACATACAATAGTTGGAAGGGAACGAAAACTTATTCCGAAATTCCAACCAAAGGCAACAAAAAAGGATAGTTTAAACGGAAGAATCCAAGGCTAAACATCTCTTCCGCAAAGTTACCGGCCACAATATTAAAATCGGAGACATACAAAACGTAAAAACAACTTCCCTTTTACGATAGCATTTTTTTTTTATAGCCATAACTACCACTGGTAACTGCTGCCACGCTTTCTTCCTCGTATTATCATTTTTTCCTATATTCTTCTCATGTCACCAGGATGAGAAGACCTTATCATATCTTTCCTCAAATGATTCTCTACACCAGTGATGGGCAAACTACGGCCCGCGGGCCAGATGCGGCCCCCTGAAACGTTCTATCTGGCCCGCTAGGCATTACTCCCAATCCCAATCCAAATTATGAGAAACTTTTGGAAATGCAGTCACAGTTTCATTCCTCACATTCTCCTTCATAATCTTTCAGTCATTAATGGGACTTGGTAACACAAAAAGCACAAGAGTTTTGTAAAATGTATCATTTTTATTTTTTAATAAATTATATTGGCCCGCCTTAAGTTTTTTTTTCCTTTCCTTTGGCCCCCCTCTTTAAAAAGCTTGCCCATCACTGCTCTATACAATTTCTGCCTTCAGATTGGAATACATCCACCTCTGTTAACTCCACCTAAATACCCATACTATTCCTAATTCTGCTTTACTTCCATACCTATTTTCTTTCGGTAATCACCTTAAAAATCTTAAACCCCTTATTAATGTCTCCACCCACCTAATATTCTTTCCACGGCTTCCTTTCTTCCACCCACCCTACCATCTCAAGAGTATTTTTGTTCTATTTTTTTCGGTCTATCGCACCATTCCTCCGTCCTCCTCTTCACCAAGGTGTGACAACCAGGCAATCGTTCGTGAACTCTTTTTCTCAAGGCAGAGGTCTAGGAACCATAAAACGCGAGAAATCACACGTAGGAGAATAAATGAAACAACTGCGGTTACAGACCCTACCTCACGGCCCTACATAAGTAAGACACACGCATATTCCTTGGCATTTTCAAGACAAAAAGCAAAAGAACGTTTCACTCGTGTGCAAAAAGTGTGCAAATTATACTAACCTCTCTCGTTTGAAAGTAGTTTTTTTTTATTCCAGGGGGTACTCAATTTCGTACAAAAAATATTTTCACATGGTCGTAACTCACACTTGTAACCATAACCGATGGTCCGCTCAGAAAGAAAACATACAAATTTGCCCGTCAAAGTTTTTGAAAGCATCACTCCAGGAATTTATCAGCCCACTCTGTCATCCAAAGCTCTCTCTCTCTCTCACGGGTGGGTTGGGAAGGGAGAGGGGGTAATGTGACAGCAGAACCCTTCGATCGGGGGAAGCGAAATAAATTACTTCGGACGATCCGAAAAAATGAGATGGGGTCATATGTTTGCATGATTAGTGGACGAGGATGCCATCGAGGGATTGTTTTGACTCAAAGGGGGAAAAACACTTCCACAGGAATTATATTCGCATTTCCAGCGATTGCATATTCACGAGTTATCGTTTCCTGGAGTTAAAACCTACCCTCGCGTCATTTAAAACTAAGCGCCGAAAGTGGAATCGAACGGAATTCCACTCGACCGGAGTTTCAGTGACAATGGAAGAGATGGCTTCCTAACTGGGGAATATGAGGAGGCCGGCGGCGCCATTCGGCAAACAGAAGGGCTTTGGAATTGGAGCGCATACCTACGTAAGTGGGCTTTTGGGAAAATATTTACTTTACGATGGCATGTGACGATATTTAGATGCAGCCGTGATGGGTGCAAATCTAGCAATCTATTCCTTCAACCTTTCATATAATGACAATTTGTTATTCTACCATTTCGGGCAGGTTTTAATGGAGTACACTTGATCTGCTTATCTTCTCCCGCACATTTCTTGAATGCTTACCGCTCCAAACTCCTCATCTCTCTTCATGTTAAAATATTATCTGCTGCTTGATCCAACTGAAATGCCCATACTTCTCCCAATTCATCGTTTTTCTACGACTCTATCCTCTATAATCACTGACCGTATACCACCATTTGAAATTACTTGCTCCATCCAGCAACTCTGCCTCCTCTAAACCTCCTCAGACACTACACTCCCACATGTTTCGTTCCTATTTCACGACCGCCCGGGCCTCGGGACCATACATCGTCACGCTCCGAATTATACCCTTTACATACCTTTCATTCCCAACACTGCTTGAGACCCCGGTCCCAAGTTCCCTCCTATTCTCAGCTGCTCTTTCACCACCATTTATCTTTAGCATTACCCTATCTTCGCCTCTCATCTTCGAGTATCCATCTTACACGCTCCATATATACGAAGGTCGTCTCCCCTGAGGAAACTGCGAAAGGATGCGACTCTTTAAAGGCATGAAGAGCAAGTGGGCTTCGAAGGCACATATAACAGAGGAGACGTGTTGAGAAATGTGTGAGATGGGCATGAGGAGGAATGGGGGGCGTCAGCGGCATCTCGCTAAAGCTGGAAGCCGATACCAAAGCAGACCAAATGACACCCTCCACCAACTCAACCCTCACTCCCGAACACATCCTCTTCTCCCTTTCATGGCATCCAAAATACATCCTCTCCCGTTCCTCCCACATTCCCACCTCTCTTCTTCCCAGGGGTTTCAATATCCATCCCATAGTCTTTTATCTCCCTTTACTCACCACCCACAGTGCTCCCCCGAATTTCGTCCCACAACTTCTTTTCTTCTTCTGTCATACCTAACACTCGCCATTCGTCTCTGCCCACTCCCCTGTCTCCATCCTTCACCACATTCACATCCCTATACTCTCATTGCCAATTCATGCAGCACATCTAAGTTTTCCTTCTTTCAGAACTCAACAGAGGTTTCCCCCAATCGGATCTTTCCTGAAACTAACCCAAATAAAAGCAATTTTCACTAAAATTATGATATTTTTCCAAAAAATTTAATTTTATATTATTATCACGGATTATTTTCTTTATTTTGGACAGTATCACGTACAAATTCCACAAAATCACACTTTATACCTCACAACTGTTTATTTTCTCACCACAAATTTCTCCGATACTGATTATACACATCTCTGACGATAATGGGCATTAAATTCACTTTGCTCCCAACGAAACCGACCATACCGTTTGACATACTGGAAAAATACGTGATAACGACCCAAGGTAGAGCCTGTATTGTGATAACGTGATTTTTCGCAATAAAAAAGTGCAATGTGAAGAATTGCAATTCTTAAACACGGAAATTAAGGATGGCGTTCATTCAGACACTGAATTCCTCCCTACCTTCATTGGCAGCTTCAATAAGATATGTAAAAGAGACGAATAAATGAATACCTAACTTGATCAACATTAATGTTGGTACTTGTACTTTCAACAGTAATCCCTACACAGGTATAACTTAGGAACCTGAAAGAAGATTGGAAGCCTTAGAAATTTGAGTGAGGAGGAGAATGGCTAGATGTGCAATGGATGGAAAGGCAGAAGTTTGAACTGGTGTTCGACATAGCTAGGGAGGGGAGAACATTGGGGGCAGAAACTGGGAGAGAGACGAGAGTAAGTGGTTAGAATATGTACACCCGTCCACAATAAAATGTTACCACCTCGGAGGCCGAATTTTTCTAAGTCCCGAGTTGAAGGAGTATTGACAACACTGTCCCTTGGCGCAGAGTTTAAATGCCCAGAGCTCTCGCTGCTCTCGCCATTTATTGGGGGTACCCTTCCCTTGAGAACAATTCCCTTTTCGCCCTTTCTCAAGTGAACAGCAGACCGCCTTGACCCACGACCACGATTTTTGCTAGAAGACGAGTCGCCCGAGACACATACGTACCCGTGGTCACAGAACGGGAGAAGGGGCACGATATGAGTTCCAATCACTTCTCTCCACATTTCTACTAGAAAAATAATAGAAAATGACACTCGCTTTATAACCTCTTTCGAAAATACCTAACATTTATTCCGAGACCACTTTGGAGTCCTATAATGACAACTGGACGATTTTCCGAGGGTAATGATTAACGTGCTAAATGGTCGTTGCGCTTCCACGGGTATTATAAGACCGTAATATATGCAATGTTCTGGTTGAAATTTTATGTCCTCTAAACTTAACACTTCAAAACGCCTACATTTATTGATCTTTAAGTCACCAATTAACTCAGGTTCATCCAACGTTCATGTCGCAAAACGTAGGTGTGAAGAAAGTCTTAGGAAGGTGTAAACAGAAAGTCTTAGGTTTATTATTCCGTAGTTTTTTTCAATTGATCACTACTTCAACTGCTCATGTATTACGTCTATATGAAATTAGATCAGTTGCTAATATGATCTTCAGTATTTTTGTAACGCTTGAACTCCTGGAACTTTATTCAAAAGCCATTAATTTCTGAAAATCAATAGCTATCGGCTTACGTGGGCCGAGATTCTTACAAAGTAGAAGTTTTTCCAGCCTCATTACCTAATTCTCTCTAAAAGACATTTGCATAAAACGGCTTAATCAGAGAAGCCTTTGAGCGCTTAGCCGATATACCCTACCTTCGGAAATAATTCCGATACGTTCAGAAGTCGGTCTATATTTTTTCACCCTCAGAAACATTCCCGGCATGTTTTATGATACCCACAACCCCAAACAGTAAGCAGGTGGTGAAAATAGAATCAAGACAGATCACAACAAAAAAAACTCATCCGAGAAATGAACTACAGATCTACAAATGTGCTGTTATACGCGCTATTCCAAGCAAGGTTTGAATTTGGACAGGCTCTCCATTTCTTCACATTTCCACCTTCCGCTATTTAAGTAGTGTATTGGAGAAAAAGGGGTATAGCAGCATTGATGACAGAAGGAGGACAGGAGGAGAAAGAAGATTGTATTAGCAAGATAAGCTTTTAGTCGTAGACGTGAGCTGTTGACAGGGGTGTTAAGTAGGGAAGTAGAAAATACTAGCGAAAAGTTTGATATGGAGCGTGGCACTATATGACGCTCGAACATAGGCTTCGTGGAACGAAGATGGAAATATACTCAGAGCTTTTAAGATGTGAGTATGGAGAAGGATGGAGAAATTGAAGTGGGTCAAAAGGAGGACAAATGATGAAGTATTAGAAATGGTAGGAGAGGAAAGAATTTTGATTGATCAATAGAGAAGACGAAAAGGGCTAGGGTGAATTGAAATATGTGATTAAGTGAAGAATATTGGTTAAACGGGGTAGAGTGAGGCGAAGAACGGGTACCTTGGATAAAATGATGGGAGGTATAGGGGGCTGAAGAGGGACAGTGTGTGGAACCAAAAATAATGATAATAATGATTCTCATCACTGCAATCACATCACGTGTTTAATTCCCTTGGAAAATATGAATTGATCCTCACCTAGAAATTCATTGCTCTCTTTTCCATACATCGATTGATGTTTATAAGCACCAACGTAGCAGCATGAGAGATTCAGTAGTCTTCGCATTCCCTTGTTACTCTCATTTTCGTTTTAGATGGCAATACAGTTTCTTCGAATACTCCGACAGTATATTCTCCTTGCATATCCTACAAGCGAGCCCATAAAAATCCTCCGACCTCTCTGCTCAGTAGTTCAGTAATTCCAAGTATTCCTTATAATTACGTTGAATGTGTTCTGATCATATTGCAGAATTACACGTCCTGTCATTTTTTTATATTTCAAGTAGCATATACTGCGATATGAATTGCCGATGAGTATTCATTCTAAGAAATAACCAGGCGAGTATGCGAGAGTGCGAGGATTGTATGTAATTTGAAAGAAATTCTAAATATATCCGCGATAATTTTTCCTAATATATTACCCAATTAAGCTTGGAACTTAATACTTATATGCCGTAAAGACGTTCAGTACGTCTTATCTATTGTTATCGAAATCTGCCTGTAACAGTTATAGCATTATTATTTTTACCATTTCCTATACAAGCGCATTTTTCAAGCTCTTATCTCGAATATTTTATGATCTCATTATTTCCTATGACGAAATGAAGACAAAAACGGAGTATTTGTGAATATTTTGGGAACGCTTTTGACTAAGACATATCGACGGTGTTAATGACAACTCTTGCTTCAGCTGCAATCATATTTGGGTCGTCACTCTCTCAGCAGTCGCGAAACCTACGCGATCATCTTCGAGGGAGGCCCTCGGAGCAGCAATCGAAAAAAAGGCTGCGTTTCGGGAGGCCTCACTCCTCGGAGCCGATTGTCGCAGGGCACCCTTGCGGTCCACCCCCCACTGCAAAACTCTCTGTCCACCTTTGTCAGTCCTAAGAGAGGAAAAACCCGCCATGCTTTACCTGCTCCTTAAATACCCATTGTGCTTGGGCCCTGAAAGAGACTTGAACCGGTAGGAAGAAGACACGCGGTGTCGTGGATGGAGTGGTGGGTGTCATAAAACGTGTCGGAGATGATTCTTAAGGTGAAAAAATCTACGCATCCGTCCCCATACCCGTCTCGGCATTATTTAAGAATAGGGCCTCAGCGAAGCGGTCCGTGGTCACTTATCGCCCATATCTGGGCATTTAGTTTTCTTGGAGAGGGAGAGAGGGGAAGGAGACATTTTTTCTGCAGGTAAATTTATATTTTGTCATCGGAAAGCAATTTTTCAATCAAAATCATTGGAATGAGTGGAAAGGATTAGAATATAATCAGAATATATCTGCGTGTATTGTTAATTTCAAAAATATTTTCGACAGAGTGAAGAGGAAAGGGTTAATGGAACTATTGCGTGAAACAGGAATTAATTGGAAGAACAGAAGACTGAGCCAAAGTTCATGCATTACCGAGAAAGTGCTGGTGAGAGAAGCGGACGGGGAATGAGATGAGGTGGTATTACAGAGATGGGTTGCGTAAGGCTGTGCGTAGGCACCGGCACTTTTTAATTCACATTCGGAGGGTATGGTGGGAGGGCTCGATACAAGTGTATAGGTAGGGGAAAGTTGATAAGGTTTGCGGGTGATCAAGCCCTGGTCAACTAGTCATCCCTTAAATCATAAGAAGACTCAAGTAATGAAATTTTGCATGCATGGAGGGTGATTTTAATTTATTTAGAAGAGAGGGGTTAGATCATGGAGCAGGGAGAGTAATGTAGTAACCCGGTTAGTATTGAAAAGGAGTATTCTGCCAACATTTAAGTCCGAAGGAGAATTACGTTGAGAGACGTTTCGTCACAGAGGGGGATAAATGACAGGCTTGGATGACTCGTCCTCTAGCAGATATCGCGGACCAGGCGGCCTCATTCATTTATTACTCTCTTTTCCATACCTTGGTTGATGATTTTAAGCGTAAGCTTAGCAGTATGAGAGATTCAGTTGCCATCACATTTCCTTGTTACTCTCGTTTCCGTTTTAGATGTCAGTACAGTTTCTACGAAATCCTCCGACAATATATTCTCCTCGCATATCCCACGGGTGAGTCCATAAAAATCTTCTAGGCCTTTTTGCACAGTCGTTCAGTAATTCCACGTATTCCTTCTAATTACGTTGCATGTGTTCCGGTCACATTGTAAAATTATCCGTCCTGTCCTTAATACACATTTCCGTTCCACGATACGAGAAAATGTTATAACCTTTGAGTAGAGGTAGTAGTACTCCAGTACACACAGTACTCAAGTACGGACTGCTGGGTTTCGAACAGGGACCTTCGAATAGGAAAACACTTAGAGTTTTGACCAATGCATCTAAGAGACGTTCAAGCTGTTCCTAATAATCTCATTAATACTTTTATTTATTGAGTTTTTTTTTTATTTTTGCAATAGCATATACTACGATATGAATTGCCGATGAGTATTCATTCTAAGAATTAACCAGACGAGTATGCGAGAGCGCGAGGATGGTGTGTAATTTGAAATAAATTCTAATTGTATCCGCGATAATTTTTCCTAATTTATTACGCAATTAAGGTTGGAACTTAACACTTATATTCCGTAAAGACGTCCAATAAGTCTTCTCTTTTCTTGTTGAAATCTGTATGTGCCAGTTGTAGCGTAAGTATTTTTGCCATTTACTATACAAGCGCAGTTTTCGAGCTCATCGCGCAGTCAAATATAATTCACCGATAATTTAAAAATGACACGATCGTTAACAGATATGTAAATGCTGATAACA
This sequence comes from Platycnemis pennipes, assembly GCA_933228895.1. Taxonomy (NCBI): domain Eukaryota; kingdom Metazoa; phylum Arthropoda; class Insecta; order Odonata; family Platycnemididae; genus Platycnemis; species Platycnemis pennipes. The sequence goes on along the minus strand of OW121854.1, from coordinate 115,003,879 downwards.
ATATTCATCTATGTTATTCATGTTATGTAATCAAAATTTTCTACGACGATAAAAAGGCAAAAATTGAGTATTTTGGAACGTTGTGGAAATGACATAGACTAAGAAATATCGACGGTGTTAATGATAACTCTTGCTACGAGCTGCATTTACATTTCGGTAGTCACTCTCTCAAGAGCCGTAGTCGCGGAAACCTAAGCGACCCATCTTCAAGGGAGTAACTCCGAGCAGCAATCTAAAAGAAGGCTTTTTTCGGGAGGCCTCACTCCTTGGGGCCGACTAATTGTCACAAGGCACCCTTGCGGCCCTCCCTCTCCAACGCAAAAATCTCTCTCCAGGTCATTGAGGAAGGGTCACACCACAAACCATGGCAAGGGAAGGAGGAGGACCGAGCCTCGGTGCTGGTGCTGCTCGGGGCATTTAAAAGGACAGAGCTGCACTGTTGTCAAATCTCCTTCAACTCGGGACTTTGAAAAATTCGGCCTCCGAGGTGGTAACATTTTTTTGTGGACGGGTGTACATACAATGGCATTATGAAATGATTAAGGCCATCATCAACGGTAGTATGTTAAGTACACGAGAACGAGTAAGAAAGAAAAAAAATTATTGTAGAAGGGGAGTTGGAAATGTGCCGACTTGAGGGGAGAAATAGCATCGGGACGTAGCCGAGAGATGAATCACATAGTACACTCCATCAAAGCCTACCCTAATCCATAGGAGACTAAAAATATACGAGAATTCGGACATGGCTTTGATCATTACTCAGAGGTATTTATGAAATTATACGTGCGTGACACATGAATATAAAGGTGGATGTAAAAAAATCCAAAAGCGTCCTTTCTGGGCATCGGGTAAAGAGAAGAGCTCGAATGCTCTTTTCTGGCGACTGAACACGTCGGAAGAGCATGGGGGAGAGTGAGTGAGGAAGAGCGAGGAAAAACCATGGGAGCAGAATAATGGGAGACAAAAAGGCCCGGATTCGATTTTGCATCTCCATTTTTGCCCGACGTATGTATACGTTGTCTCCTTTCAGGATCAAAGGAGAGAAGGGGATGGATACAGAGAATGGCGGGCGAAGGCCCTCTTTTCCCGCAGGGGAGTGGCGACGCGCGCCTCGGTCCCAAATGGTGTTTCTTCCGTGTTTACGCCGTCATTTGGTTCCCTTGGGGCGCCGGAGGAAATAAAAATCAATCCCCCCCACGGATGCATTAAAGAAGACTTCCGCAGGGATATGCGGCCGTGGCACTCGATAACGCGACCGCGCCGGAACCCACGGAGCACGTCTGCTACCTCGCGCCGGATCTCCCCCGCCGAATCCCTCGATGCGCAATAACCGGTCGCCGCCCCGTCGCGCGAAAACCGAAACTAGCATCGAGTGATGGTCGTTTCTTTTTCCGAGGCGCAGTGGAAACGACGACGGAATCGGAAACTCATTGCCGAAACCTTAGAGAAATTATACCTTAACACTGATGCGTACGCAAGCATTCACGGATACAAATAAATCCTAAATAAAATCATTACCTTCCGTACTAAGCTGCTCAGCCATATACTATGGAATAGATGAAAACTATTCGGGCCGGTACGGACCTGTTTTTTATTTTTATTCCATCCAAGTTTCTTTTTTTTATATTCAACCTCCCTCTTTTCCTCGCTCCCGTCTTCTCTTTCATACGTGGTTTGTTTTGAGCTTGTACCGCGAGATTGCGTCATTCATTGAAATTTTGAGATTTGGGTTGAAAAGTGGTAATCACGGCACTACTCTTGTGATCGCCGAGTGAGGCGGAGCAGTTCACGTCACTGCAAGTCAATTGTTGGAAGTGACGAGTATTGGGGTGACCGGCAAGTGGGAGTAAGTCTTTTTCCTTCATCCTCTTTTCTTTCCCTCACTTAATCATCCAGGTCACCATACCTTCCATCTTAATTATTCCCTCGTCGATTTCCCCTTTTTTCTATATTTTTGTGTGCGTTTGTGTAAGACCCATCCAGGCCCGGTCACACAGAAAATTCAGAGCCGACACGTTCAGCCTCGGGAGCCGACAAAAATAACATTGTTTTCTTACCAGGAAGCATGGAATAATCCTTGGCAATAGCATATAAAGATAGAAATTATTCTTATTTCGAAATTTTCCAACCCAAAATAAAAAATACTCAAGTACTCCCAGGCATTGCTTTTATGGCAGTCTTACTCGAGGGGACAAAGGGTGAACAGTTTTAAATGAGAACACTATTACAGTCATAATATAAATCCTCTTTTGTAAACTCATTCTACACCACACTCAAACATGGCTGTCTCTGTTTCTTCAATAATTAAACCTGTCATTAATATAAAACCTGATTTAATTCATAGCCGTTCTCAAAAAATGGAGAAATTAACCAAGCTCATCCCTTTAATGCTTATCCAATATAGAAACAACGATCCTACTCTTCCTCACACAGTCCCCAGCCATTTTAACGGAAGCACATATCTAAAACCGTAATCCTGCCACATATTAACCCCATGAATGCGTGTCCAAATTCCACATTATCGCCATATTTGGAGAGGAATGCGATTTTCAGTGCAGTGAATTTTATCCTCCAGTGTAGAAAGGTTTTCCGCAATATATCACACTGACTACAAAATGCCTTACTAGAGTATTTGATTTCAATCGCTTGAAACACCCTTTGGAAAATAAACACAAGAATGCAATCGATAAAAAAGTATATGCAGAACAGTAGGGCCCGTTATAAAATAAGAATCGAAGAGGAGAACAGACACATAAAAAAAGCAAAGGCAAGCACAACAGAAATGAAAATACTAAGAAGAACAATAGGAAATACGTTGAGAAATGAAATAAGAAATGAGGATATAAAGCACAAGGGTAAAGTAGACAATAGAAGTGAGTATTACATGAGTAAAGTATAGAAGAAGAGAATGGAACAAACATTAACCGTATGTAAGAGACAAAAATAGTAAAAATAGCAAGAGACTAACGCCCAGAAAGACAACGAACTCCAGGAAGACCAAAGAAAAAAAATGGAGTGTTATGTTGACTCAGCATCGGGGAATGAAAATACAATTTGTCTATTTAAGACGAAGGAACAGTCTAAAATGAATGAGACAAGGCATAAAAATCTTTTTCCTTACGTAAACGTTAATGTTTGGACGAGATCTCTAACAAAATAGGCTTCAACGAGGACTCCATTTCGGGACAATTTTCCTCCGTGGCCCGTTATTCTGAATTTTCCCATAAGAGAGACAGCGCCATCATAGAAATAGGAATCTTTTCTAGATAAAATTTGTCTTGTACCGGTTAGGTAGACTTTATTTTAATATCTCTACACTACATTGGATGCTCTGAACAGAGAAGTCTTCCTCAAGCTAGATCCATCTTCATTTCATCGTACATCTTTCCTCTCTCCAGGCTATTTGGAGACGCCCATTCATTCCCACCCCCTTTCTGGCTTATTCAGCATCCAATCACGGCCTTCATAATCCCATCTTCCGGTATTTCTAACTCCATCCATAGATTCTTCCTCCTCCTTCTCTTAATTTCCATTAACTATCTTCCTTCTCAACCATGTTTAGCACTTCACAATTCGTCTTTCTTTCGTCCATCGTAACTTTTCTATCCTCCACACCCACAGCTCAATCTAATCCAAACGATCCTCCTCAATACTCTTTAGGGTCGAGGTCTTGGATCTATTATAAGTCAAACTAAAAATAATCCTGTAACTTTTCTTCGCATCTTCACTCAAGATTACCAATTCGACCAATTACTTACGCAGGTCTTTCATTCCCTTGCACGACTGCGGTTATTACGTAAATGAGCCTTCGAGGAAAAGAGAGACCTTGGTTGTGGTTGGCGGGTTATCTACAAAATTTCATCGAGTTAACAGTAGAGGATGCTTGGAGTTTCTCTCCAAAACACATGACAGCTTTGAAAAAAAAAGACAGCCACCCAAAACCAGTCGGAGGCGTAAACTGGTACTGCCGACGTAAGAAGTCAATGCACTCACTGCCAGAGACGCCGAATTCCTAAGGACGCGAGATCACGTTGGTGAAAACGGAGTTTTAGGCGGTACAACATGAGGCACTAGTTCCAAATCAACATCGGTGAATTTAATGAAGGAGGCATCGCAAGCCCAAAGTCGAATATAAGTTTCTTTACCTCATTATTAACACCTCCTCGCGAACTTTGTAATCGTTTCTTTCCGCTCATAAATCCACAGCCCAACATTAGGAAAATATTTTGGAGTACATTTTCCGAAGGAAGATTCTCCAAGTAAAAGAGCTTAAACCGATGATAATCACCAGAAAGATTACGGGAGGGGGAGCTCAGCCCGGAGTAGTGATTCTGAGACCGCATGCTTTGATGCTTTCTGAAGCAGAGGGAGCTTGCCAGCCAGGCAACACAAAGGTCAGGGGTCAAGAATTTCCTGCCGGGTATGAAATTTTGGATAGTCTATTGAATCCCCGACTTGGTAAGTATGCCTGCGATTTGTCAAAGGGGAGTCGATCAGCGTACGATAGGCCAGTAACTAGAAACGAACGCAGACTCAAAAGTATCCCAAACGATGAAAATAAAAGAAAACAGTGAAGGCCATATCGAAGGGAAGATCATCTAAAGGGTAAATACAACTACTCATAAACAAATTCGCCCGAGCTTATAAATGGAAGGTTTAGCGTAGCAAATCATCGCATTCATTCTTAGTATCCAAGCCTCGGGAGTTTGATCGGCGCATTCAAAATATTCGTGAAAGCGTAAACAAAAGATGATTCTGAGTAGAAACGAATTACTTAAAAAAGAAAATCTCAACGGAATTAAGAGTGAGTTCGCGATAAAATAAATGAAATGGAATCATCCATACAACAATAGAGCGATCGAATACGAAAGAATTACCACAAAACTCAATAAAAATAAATATGATGCTCATGCACACATTTTTACATAGAATGAAAATAAATGTTATCAGCGGTTGCGGACCTTGAAAAACACTCCCTCGAAAAATATTCTTGGAAGACAAGTACCATTTTAGGTACCCATTGATAGATATTAATCACTTCTAAATGTCCCCCAGCATAGAGATACACATTTACCTATTTAAAAAATAAATCTTTCTTTAAGCACCGCACAGCTCTCTCTACCAAATCCAAGGACTCAATTTTCTTCTTCTATACTTCCCGCTTACCAAACACTTCCTCTACATCACGGCCTCTACCGAAGAGTTAATACCGTTGGAATATGATTTGGTTAAATATACTGAAGATAGTATGGAGATAAACATACTTAGAGCTCGACGCAAATGTATTTCCATCATGCTTATGCAAAAAATGTAATCACATTCCATCCACGTTATACCGCAGGTAAGCTGGATAAAAATGGAAACCGTACGATAAAATTGGAAATTGTTAGCAGAAAATAAATAGGAGCAATGCAAATAAAGTCAGGGTTTTGGAAGACCAAGATTAAAGATTTGTGAAACAGAGGGGGAGGTGAATATCAAGCAATGTTACGTGGAATGTTGGACATCATGAAGCTTGATGAACATAAATGAAAAAGCTACTCAGAGGTTCAACGGTACTGTGCGATGCGTGTCTTTAAAAATTTCACTGGTAAACTCCAAGATTGCATAGTAATTTTCCTCTCCGTTAGAGCTAAACTTACAGCCGGACTAAAATTGAAAATGCCACTTGAACCACGGGGCTAAGTGCGTTTTGCGTTTAACTTCCGACGTAAAAGTGAACGTCAGCAAAACTAATACGGCACTCTACACTCCTTTTACTCCTCAATGCATATCAAAGGCTCCTTGGCGGCATGTCCACTTCATTCCAGCTAAATCAGTTCCCGAGCACATTTAAAAATCGTTCCAGACACCTTAACGAGATGATAATGCAGGAGACATGGGGGTAGTTCTATAGAGGGAAGAAGTGGATGCGTCGGGTGAAATTTAAAGGAGGCAACGAAACGGGCTCAGAGCAGAGAGTAAATGGAGCCGTAAGAGGATAATTAAATTATTTCCGTGTCCCTCTCCATGTCCAAGAGGGTTGGATAAAATTCCAAGTTAATTGGAGACGCAAAAGGGAAACGGTAATAACAAATTGTGAATGCAAATTGAATGGGTCAAAGCTTGAAAAAGGTCGGCTTGGAACTACGCCAAGTGCTTCACACAAAAAACTACGGATGGATTACATATTAACCCTAACGCGCAGATTCCTTTGAAGAAAAATAAACATTCAGTTGCTTTCCTAGATAAATCGGCCGTTACGATGCAAATGAGTAGGCACGATCGAGGGAAATAAAAAGCAATGAAACCATCGAGGATGTAAATAAGTAGACTTTGTTTATAAGAAAAATAATTAATACGGATAAACAGGAAGAGGCCCTGGGCTTATATGCCAAGAAGGATTATACTAATTCGATAGTGTGCCAATTGGAAAGTCGTATCGCCAAGCTCAAGCATCAGTACAATCATTACGTGCAAAATTGATTCGGTGAATGTAACTGACTACTAAGGCTTATTCCATCAATTTGAATACCAGGGCAGGAATTTTTCCTACGGGGCTAAAAAATCTCTACCACCGCTGTCATTAAAAAAATGATTTTTGGAGGGAAGGAGAATACTCTGGTCACCAAGCCAATCGGACACCGCTCATAATTCACAAACGGCTCCTCAAATTGGAAAAATTGAGTCTCGATTTGAAGAATGTTTCGATCAAAATTTTGAATTTTCGATTTCCACATTTTCGAGAAAGAAAAGATAATTTCCTCGGTTCACTTACACAGCGCATTTTCTCATGATCGCCTCCATGGATTCGTGAAAGAGGTCATCTGCCGGAATCAACCCGTAAGAAGTCGGAAACCCAATACGAGATACATTATCGAACCATTCCATGCTAGAGGGACGTTCAAAAGTCGGCGAGGCTCCCTTTAACGCGCGAAAACACCCGCTCTGTCCCGACTTATCTTCGCGACGACTCCAAGTAGCGCAGCAGCTCCATTCCATCCCGGACGAAGTGAGGAAGGGAAGAGAGAGAGTGAAACGGCGCCGTGAGGAAAGAGATGAGCCGGAGTAAAAGAAAAAGCGGAGCAAATAAGAAATGGATCCCGCGTGTACTAAAAAGAGCGCCAGGCAATTTGCTGGCTCCCTAAGAGGGAGAGACGAAGAAATAGGGAAAAGAGACCCTGGGAAAGGGAAAGACTCTCACAGCCGAAAGCCAAGGCATACGAGATTGTAAGGAAAAGGGTGGGTATTGGGGAGGTTCAACAGGGGTTGAAAATTGAGAGAAAAACGCAATTATTCCTCTCTCGCTAACTCCCTCCTCTGCCGTCCCACCAAGTGAAAAGTAATAGACGCAAAGCGTAACCAGGAAATTATTAAGGGAACGAGCTCGAATTTTTCATCTACTTGCTTGGATTTCTGAAGGGAATTGGAGTGTCCTACAATGACCGAAGACTTATACACAGTCTGTAAAAAAACCAAGTAGCGGTGATTAAATCTATACCCAGTTGTGAAGAGGCAAAATTAAGGAAAGGAGTGAGACAAGGCTGTGCACTGTATCCAGAATTTTTAACGTTTACATCGAGAGGGCCATCAATGAAATCAAAGAGAAGTCTTCTGGAGTCACTACCCACGGAGAAAAAATAAGCATGCTGCGATTTGCTGATGACATATAACTCATAGTAGAGACAGAGACGGATCTAAACAAGATTCTAATAACCATGGAAAGGACAATGGCCAGATATCAGCTGAAGATAAATAATAAGAAGACTAAGATATTGGTGTGCGGCAAGAAAGAAGAGGTCAAAAACAACGTCGATGGACGAAGCAAGAAAGAAATAGTTAGTAGAATAGCCCAGGAAAAGAGGGCACTCTTTAAAAAAAAGAATCTACCTACAGCTGGAAATACAAGCGTAGAAGTAAGGAAACAGTTCATCAGAACATACGTCTGGAGCATGTTTCATTACGGCAGCTAGGCACGGACGAAGACAGCAGCGGAGAAGGAAAGGGCAAAAGCATTCGAAATATGGTGCTACAGAAGAATGCTGAAGATTAAATGGATCGACCGAGTAAGTAACGAGGAAGTGCTAAGAAGAGTAGGAGAAAAGAGAAGTCTGCTGACAACTCTACAAAGAAGAAGGGAAAATGTAATTAGCCATATCTTGAGACATGATGGCCTGATGAAGACTATCGTCGAGGGAAAAGTGAACGGGAAGATTGGAAAAGGCAGGCCTCGTATGAGATATATGGAACAGGTTGTGAAGGATGTAAAAGAGAAGAATTACGTCACAATGAAAAAGTTGGCCGATAGATGAATCGAGTGGAAAGTTGCGTAAAACCAATCCTTGGATTGTTGACCAATGATGATGATGATGAATTGTACTTTTACACTAAATAGTCAAGAGCTATTGATCGATACGGAAGTTTTGATACAGTAGAGCCCAACGAAGAATGCACTGAATTAATGACGTCATATCGACAGCGATGACTAACGACATCGCGCGTAAATCACGGCCATGTCACAACATACCGTCAATCGCAGTAACACATGATGTGGATATATATTGCCCATCACAGCCGAAAAGCATGAGCTACTAATTTAGTGCATCGCATTATATTCCATGACCCTACATGCAGCACTCAAATATCCTTCTCGTTAAATAGAGCAGATATCAAATTGATTCAGTCTATTTCGTAAAGAATATTCAGACGAGATACACGGCCATTATGATCAGCTAGCCATTAAACAGGGGATCATAAATGCATCTCTTGAAAGCCGCTTAATGTTGCAGATTAAATTTATGTTCAAGTGAGGCTATAGTGTTGTCCGAAAAAATTGTTAACATGCATAAAACTTCTAAATCTACCTTACTCGTGCCAATCTTATTCCCCGAGCTCCACATTAAATAATTATCACCTTAAGAGCAATAGATTAGAAGTTTGCTTATAGCACGTGGTATTAGATGTCAATTCTTACCACATCCCAGGCTTGATTAGTGGTTCTCTACCGCTCAAAGCAAGATTTCATGGAGCATTTTCACTCCATCTTATCATTTCCAAGAGTTAGTACTTTCCTCACTCCGCTACTACACTCAATATGTCCCACCTTCCCCGTCATATCAACTATATTTCCTCCCTCTTCCACTCTTCCTCAACATTATACCTTCCACAGACACCTTTAATATGTCATCGCTTCTAATTAAATGCCTTAATTCTTACCATCTTTTTCTTTCCTCGCAGGCAAACAAGAGTACTTCGTCATTACACTTCTTTCAATTAAACTCTCTCCATTCTCCACATTGACCTATCTGAAACCCTTCCGCAGCCCATGATATTCGCTCACTCACCAACGCTAAGTGTAATCTTTCCTGACGAGGGTACAACAGAGAAGTCACCATAACGTTAAGTTTCGAAGGTCATGCCTATGGCGTCTCTGGGATATCCAAATATCCCCAGAAATGTATTCTTGTGGATATCTCAAGAGGTCTCAGGGATAACCCAAGATATCCCAAAAGATGTCCCTAGTACCTATGTACACCCTTGACATGTCCTGTCAGCACAGGATCCAACTGCCCTCGATTTTAGCACCCAATATTCTCTCCATATAATAACAATTACTTTTGTTACCTGATAATTACACCCACAAATTATGTAAATCTCTTTCTGAAGAGAAGTGCGCTTTGTCTAAACAGCAAGATTACCTAATTCAGCATCCAAAACTGATACAAGAAAACATACTGTGACATTGTAAAATAACTTAACAAAGTTCATACGCATCATTAAGGTCACTGTAAATTCGTAATTACTATTACTTAATACTATTATTTGTCAATTTTACTCTCTCCTAGGGATGCCACATCGGCTAAAAAACATCGAGTGGTCAATGTTTCGATGTTTATAAAAGTACTCACCACTCACTCATTATTCATCGACAAAAAACATCGATGCTTCGATGTATCGAGTTTTTATGCCTTCATACCCGAGGTTAGGTATTATCATTGAGGTATTAGGTATTATGCACCAGAAATTTTGCATCTTCTTAAAAACTTGCAATTTTGAAAATTATTCGGAAATCGGACCTTATTTAGTAAAATATTGATAAATAATGCGCAAATGTTTTTCCATTGAATTTATTTTTAAACATAGAAAACATATCACTGTTTCATAATGAAATAAAGATAAATAAACATAATACAGCAAAAAACAAATAACACAATAAAGTAGGTGTACCTGTTCCCTAAAAATATTCTAAGCTTGGTGGTATAAAAAAATCAAATCGAAAAACAGTGGGTTTAAAACGTTTAAACCATCCAGTATCGGTAAGGAACACTCTTTGCTTAATATGCAGCGACCCCAACCTACTCCTGTTATCTTGTACCACCAAGTTGAGAGCTGATACAATCCTCTCAGAAGGTACTGATGTAGACATGGTGGATCATGTTCTTGGAAGGCAACACTGGGATGAAAACATGAACGATTTTATACCTTCACTTGTTTCCCTACACGCGAACGATAGATGGCGTAATTAGGAAAGGTTCGCTCGATTCCTAAAAGGCTTATGATAATCAGAAAAATGAATTATTGGTAAACCAAAAACATTTATTATACCGCTCGTTTCCTAAAACATCGCTGCGATGTTGAGTGTTTTGAAAACATCGAGTCGATGTTCCATCGATTGTCTTACCACTCGATGTTTTCGATGTATCGGCAAAAAAACATCGAGTAGTCCGATACATCGATTTCGATGTGATATCCCTACTCTCTCCATCTTCCACAATGACCCTGATGTGAAACCCTTTCGCAGCCTGTGAAATTCGATCACTCACCAACACTAAATGCACTCCTTACTGTTGCGGTCATAAAAGTGAAGTTGTCATTACTTTTGCATTCAAAGATAGTATCCCTGGCGGTTTTATGAATTCATACACTTCGTATCATTTCTCAAAACCTAGCAATTAGAAATGTACAGTAAACGTAAGAGTAAAAAACATGTTCCCTAAAAACGTCCACAGTTGGGCAAAAAACATCCATGCCATGCACAGAAACGAATTCGTAAGCTAAGAGAAGGCCCACTCTGGCTATAAAACGCGCGGTTTACTAAGATATATCTCGACAAATGAAAGATCAACATGGTGTTGATGAATATACGAGTTCTCTCAGGAAAAAGTTAATGGGAAATGAGGAAAAGGAATGAGATCGCGGAATGAGGGACACAGAGAGATTGTTGCGAGGGGAGGAAGAAGAGCAATGAACGGAGACAAATTCATCCAGGGAGTCATTAAGCAGGAAAAGGATTTAGGGATGATAAAAGGGATGAGATATGGCTCGGCAAATGAGAAGATGGAATGTAGGCACCCTATGCGCCACGAGGTAACACTGGAAGCCATAAAGGCAACGCTAGTGGGGAAATCAGAGAGTGACACGAGTAAATGATTTGAAATTTTTCCTATCAAAGAATGAGGAAGGAAAATGTTCACAGTTATAATGAGCCGGGAAATTATTTCCTCATAAAAAGAGCTAAAATTAAACGCGAAGAGGAACGCGAACACTGGCAAGCCGAAGGCAAAGAAGATGAGAAACATGAATCAATGCATTCGTAAATACATTTTTATGCCTGAAATGACATAATAAAATTAAAAAATCAATCAAAGGTATTTCATCAAAGGTATACATAAATAAAAAGGGAGGTTGAAATTGTTCCGCGTGTAATCTAGTGAAACAGAGTGATGACTCAAATGTGCTTACCATCATCCATACACCTTGAATAAAATTAAATTAACCAACTGATGGATAAAAACTGAACACTATTGACATAATTCAGCCAAGAAAATTCCATGCAAATACATAAAAATATAATTCATACTGAAGTAATATTTGTTACATTTGCAAGTAAGACAGACGGTACATGTATGTACCGGAAAAGTAAATTCCGATTGGAAATACGACATTAATAATATGAACTGTTGAGTTAAGTTATTTGCATCCCTCCTTGGCTCGTAACAAACGTACGGGGTGACACATGATGCTTTACATTACGGAATAAGTACTAATTTAATTCAATACCAATGTATTTTTCTAATGAATTTGAGAGGGCTGGAGAGAGTTTTCGTGAAAAGGAAAGGAAGCGCGGAGGAGAGAGGCGACTTTAAGGCCAGAGAGGGAAAGTGAAAGGGAGAAGTGAGGATGAAGACAGGGCCTCCGTTAAAGGCTAACCGGGGAGCAGGAGAACGGGATCGCGGCTGATGAGGAGCAAATTGATGACAAAAGAAGGGCGGAATTATCGGGGAACCAATTTCATAGGTCGCTCGCCACAAATTCGCCCTCTCGCACTTCGCCCGTGAAGAGGTGGGGGGAGGGGTGAAATCGGATGGGGCGGGGGGAAGAGAAGACACTCCCTCCCCATAAAGGGGTAAAGGAGAGAATTACTCTAGACCCTCTAGACATCAACTGCTTCGGACGCCTTGGAGTAGGAAGAGGCGCCCTAGATAACAGGGACAGATAAATACAGCTAACTTATATCAAATTCAGGGGAAATACCCTTACGTACATGCAAACATTTATGACCAGTATTGTTGCCTACTGTCATATTATCATGGTCATAAAAACTTTGGAGGATTTGTAAACAGTCACAGCAGGGTATTCCCTCACTTCCTACTTAACTTCCAATTTTTTTAAACTAAATCGCTGCACCAGTCTTCAGATTTTCTTGTTTTTTTTCATATCTCATTTCTATTTATTTGCGCAAATGTGGATATTACTATTATGCAAATATTTTCATATCACTGCTTAACATTAAGTATATAGATTATATAACATATTATCACTTCTGAATAGTTCTAGCAGAGAAGGTTATTTTTTTTCTGGGCCCATAGGGGAGCCTGTTTGCGGGTTTAATCTTCCCGCTGGCGTATGACGGATAGATAACATTATCGTAGTGTTATAGATTGATAGACCTAGTACTACAGAAATTGATTTTTCCCAAAAAAGGTTCGTGATTCCAGGAATGTTTAATAGCCATCTTCATTTTATTAGTTTTTATTTACTTCATCCGCATGCACCTTGTACAAACCACGGAAAATAAAGGATGTTGACTTAATTACTTCGGGGCATTCGAGTGGGAGATTTAGAGGCCGTGCATCACGTCGCGGCTACCTACTTTGTATTGAGAAGGAAAAAGATGTCGCGAGGATGTCTGAGCAAAGTATGAATCACACGCCGAGGCCAAGGAGTCGTGGACAAAAGGAATGGGTGGCGAAGATGGGACCGGAATGAAACGATCCATCGTCGCACGCACACTCACCGAAGGACTGATGGATTTAATTAAGTGGTTTCAGCCCATCATCTCATCGTCGGCTCATGACACAACAGTTCTCTGCCTCGGAGATGTGCGGTGGTGAATTTCCTCAACGCTTCGATCTCATTTCGCGAGAATCCCCTCTCACTGGGAGGTTTATTGAAAGCTCAAGCTTGCGAGAGAACACGCCGGAATCATCAATGAAATTTTCCGCGAAAACGACGCGCGAAAGAAACCCTTAATTAGCTATTTCTTTATTCTTGGGTATCGTCCCCCCTTTGTGTAAACAATGGCTCCACCGAATACATCACTGAGCTCCTCCTTCCACGAAAGTGTAAGAAACAGAGAGAGAAGGATAATAAAAAATGATGTTATTAATCATAGCTTTTAATAACGGTGCTTCTGCTCTATACCAACGCACTACCAAGAGAAATTAAACAAAGCATCAAAAACAGCATAAACACAAAGCACCAAACAATGTTAATTTTCGTAATAATCGTAATGTATAATTAGCTGAATAGATGCCTGCAATAAGAGGTTCTGTTGAAATTACGTCAATTATTTGTTTTCCGAATACGGTGAGCTATGAACACTAAACTAAACTCAAAAATTGCTTTACATCCTCTCATCTGCTTCCCTTGAACGCCTCGATCACAAAACTATTTCTGTAGATTCTATCTTTCTTCACTCCATCTCAAACACCCACTATGTTTCCCTTCCAGCATTTCCAGGCATTCTTCACATAATAACTGTATCTAATCACTGTAACATTCGGAATGTCATTATTCCGCAGTATTTGTTCTATAATTCTCCTCTTACTCTCTCTATTAAATCGAAATCTGAGAGAAATATACTTTGAAAGCAAGAGTTGATAAAAATAACCTGGAAGAGAGACAGAAAAAGCATGAAATCCAATCCAAATCACGTTAAAGAGTAAACACCCAAATTATGTGGTGATTATATTACTGATAATTTCCGCGTTACATTGCATCAGATATATCTACTGATATTCATCCACGGGCACCGAGAAGACGAGTTTCGTGATATGAGTACAATCGCCATTTGGAGAGCACTGCGTAACGGGGAACTGCGTAATCGGCATCTAGGTATAATGATTTAGAGAAAGAACTCTGCGAGAATACAGGGACAATTGCTGTACAATAACTTCTCCGCGTATCTAAAACGTTAGTACCACTGACGCGACGCATGTATACACGAAACGAATATAATTCTGAAGAGAAAAGAGAAGTCTGCTGAAAACTCTAAAAAGAAGACGGGAAAACTTAATGGGTCATATCTTGAGACACGATGGCCTGACGAAGACATTCGTCGAAAGAAAAGTGAACGGGGAGAACGGCAATGGAAAGCCCCGAAGGAGATATATGGAACAGGTCGTGAAGGACGTAAAAGCGAGGAGTTCGTCAATATGAATAGGTTGGCCCATAGAAGAATCGAGTGGAGGGCTGCGTAAAACCAATCCTAGGATTGTTGACCGTTGGTGATGATGACCGATTCGGTATTAGAGATATTCTTTCTTGTTCCCCATACACGAATATCATTCGCAGATATCCTGAAGAGCATTAACGTCCATTTGTTCTTTCAAAATTGAAGTGCTCTACTCGGAGTAAGGAGCATTTCAATTATTTCAAGGCCATTACCTTTTCACATCCACAATTCTCATTTAAATTGCTAAACCTAAGTAACCCGAGCTAACACAACAACTGGAACGAAGAACACGGGAATGATTCAACTGCCATGCTCTCGTCACATTATGAATAACCAGGCTTCAAATCATTAAAATTTCGTAATCTGTTCCATCTGACGAAAATTACAACTACACCGTATCTAGCTTTAATAGCCACTGAAAGGCAATGTTGCAGTGAAATGGGTAAGGGTATCCGCAGGAGCAGAAGCAAAGCGTTCAATTTGAGCGACAAATTCAACATTCGATGTAACCTCCCTAACTCCCTCGACTGATAGGAGAGAAGGATCCCTAGAGTTAAGAAATGGGTTAACGGATGGGAGTTAGGGAGAGAAGAGATCCAACTCAACCCTATGTCTACGAGGACCCTCGTCAAAGTAATAAGGACGACGAATCCCCTTCGGGATATCCACTCGGGAACCCTGGTCCGGCCGTATCCGGAGGGACGTGGGAGGAAAAGGGATTGACGTCAAACAAACCCTTTTCCCGATTCCATGGGAAGCACGGACGCCTCTTCGGGCGAACTACACCTCCTCGACACCGTAAGCGCCCTTGGCGCACTGCCGAAACGACCGTTCGAGTAGCAGCAGTGTTGTGCTTAAGGTGCTTCAACGGCTGAGATTATTCGTCACCTCCACTAAGGATATAATCCTATAACAATCGTGACATCCAAGCAAGAGGAAGGATTCGAACCCGTGGTCTTTAGTGAGCAAGGCCGGCGCTTTACTGACCAGCCCGCCACAGTCGACAGTATCTCATCGCACCAAAAGATACGATGGCATTAAAATTACAGTCATTATGAGTTAGCATTCGATCGTAGAATCGACAACTGATGACGGCATACTTATTGATGATGCGGAAAAAACTAAGACCCATTTCTACACCGTGAGAAACTAAAAAAATCGGTAACCACGGGTGAAATTAGAGGTCAGAAATTCGCAAAAACGGTAAAAGAGAGTTCAGAGAGGATAAAATTCCTTCGTAATCCCATGCCAACACATAGAACCCTCGAAAGTACGTCATATTTGTAGAGCAGCCCTAAAATGGATATAATTTCTTGAGCATCCAACCTACTGAGTGTAATGACATCCAGTCTTCACAACACGACGGTTATTTATAGGCTACTGACACAGAAAAAGTAACAATTGACAATTACATACAACCTATTTTTTAGCTTCTGCAGCGTAAAGATTTTGTTCTGTGCAAAGATGTAACGAGAAGAAACCCATTCTATTTTGTCTTCAATCCTTTCTATCAAAGATAACCTGACGTCCAAGACCCATTCTAACGGAGACTGTAATATACACATGCCGACGGAAGTGTGAATACAAATAAATGGCCAAGGGGAAAGGACGAGGGCGGGCAAAGAGAGAGAAGGAATATTTCGTAGTCAGAGACTATATGAAGAAGTGCCGGAGAACTAAATACCGAATTACAGTGCAGAAAATTACAGACGGCAACATCAGGGAAAAGAATATACATTGCTAATGAAGAAAGTGTAAAAGAATTAGCTCTCGCCAAAGTAGAAAATCATGCATGGAAAAGGAACTTGAGATAGAAACACTAATAAAAAATTAAATTAAAGACCGTCAAATCTAACGTAAATCGTAAGAGGACACACCATTACAAATATCATTGCCAACACTAAGGCATTGAACCGCATACAAAGATTCCCCAACAAAATTCAATCAATGCATTGAATGCAATACTCATTTCCCCCAAAGCTCTTTCCAATGGGCTCTAAAAACCAAATGGCAAAGCGAAAAAATGCCTTCGACGGGATTCAAACACAATACCTTACAGTCAAGCTACGATTCCGTCGCCCCTAAAGTGGGCCTCAGCATTGGAAACCGATCGGGTAAAACAAAAGAAATGCTTGACAGGCTTGCGCCACGTGAAATATTTCACGGCATAAAGCCCACGCACCATTGCCTCGAACCGTGAAAAATGACCGCGAACGAACACCGGAAAGCTCGGGGGTCGCTCGGCGCCAAATGACCTTTCACTCCATTAGTGCTCGGGAGCAGGCGTCGACGAATCAGCTGGCAGCGAGCTGAAATGCGAGCCAATGGACTGAAAACTGAGCCGTACCCCCTTCGCGAGAGAAATCGCCCGATTTAATCCGTCAGCGAGGAGCGGTGAGAAATGCATCGGAAGGGAGTGGAAGTGTCGACTGCAAGCGTGGGCGAGAGATTGATGGAGAATGCAGGCAAGTTGGGAGAAGAACTGCACCCGCAAAGAGAGTGCTACCCAAAGTTCCTGGGAATCGGGCGGGAATCCTGGGAAAAGCACCGGCCTCCCACGCCAAAGGCTCTGGGGCGAACCAGGGCGATGCATAAAAGGTCACGGTCCCCATTTCACAGCTGCATGAAAAAAGATTCAAGGCCGGGATACGTGGGAAAAATAAAGCCATTGGTTCTTAACCATGAGTACAAGACGCTTCCTGTGAGGGGGACAGCGAGATGCCAGATTGGGCGGGTTGAGGGGCTCTGCTGGCGGATAAAAATTTCATTTGGCGGGTTCCCGCCAACTTGGGCTGGTTGGGCCATTCTCCTTGGAAATTGGGAAGGATATTCTTTATATTACCCAAAGACATCCTTAACTTACCTATTTTATACCGATAGATACCGTAGAACTCACGAAAGCGTTAGAATAAAAAAATAGTTCGAGCGTTAATAATAGCACGACCGTTTCCCCTGCGAAACACCCTTGAGGTGGCTCGCAGCGTATTATGTGGAGGTAGATGTTAAGCAGATTGAGGTGCAAGCACACAAGCTATTATTACTTAATTGATCGGGTGGTAGTCTGAGTGCAATCCGTCCCGAGTGCAAAAACATCGATAGTAGGTAAGCTGGAGTTGTAGACAGCAATCAATAAATCATAGATAAATAAGTGTTAACGAGTTCTACTAGCATTTCATATATTATTTAAAGGATAAAAAGAAGAAAGTAAAGATAACTAGAATACTGGGTGCATCACATTTCAAGAGATAAATTGATCCAAAGAAAGTTTTACACACTCCATTTCAAATTTTGAACTACTCGAATAATGTTTTCTATTTGTTTGGAAAGCTTATTAATACTGCCAATGAGCTTGAGCCAGCAACAGTAAAGTATCACTGACTAGAGTCCCAACGCGAGTCCCTACCAAAATGATAGAGCAGTTAGCAATATTTGCAATGTGTTGAGAAATGGAAAAATAAATTATTTATGCATTAATTTCAGCACTTATTAAAATATGTTTTTATTAATAAAATGCTCTTCATTTCCTGTACAAAAACAACAAGTTTCAATGAAAAAGTTTTTTCTAATGAAGCATTGCAGCATTAGAACTTACAATGAAATTATTCCTAATATAAGATCTAGTATTTTCCCGGCGAATACTATGAAGGAATGTTTCTCGGGCTTGCCACCGCTTAATAGGCCAACGTTTCAAAAGGTTATTCCTAATGTAAAAAGGAAAATTCAATGAGGTAAAAGGCAGTAGTCAAATTAAGTATTTAACCATAAACATTTCGCATGTTAAGAAATCATTAAAAATTAGAATACTTTTTTTCAAAACACTAAATGAATGACCTCTTGCAATAGTTAATATATTGTTCAATTTTGCTCATCATCGTCATCATCATGGGTCAACAACTCTAGGATTGGCTTGACGTAGCCCTCCACTCGATTTTTCTATCGACCAACCTCTTCATATTAACATAGTTCCTCTTGTACGTCCTTTACGACCTGTTCAATAAAACTCATACGAGGCCTTTTCCATTCTTCCCGTTCACTTTTCCTTCGACGATTGTCTTCATCATGCCATCATGATGTCTTAGTGTTTTGCTCTTAGTGTTTCATAAATGTTACCTTATTGCTATTTGCTCCTTTCCGCGGAATTGATCGGACACAATGAATATGAATTGAACATTTTGCCATATTATAAGTTTATTTTCATATCAAAATTAAACCACCTGGTAGTTGCATATTAAATTTTGCTTAAATCTTGGCGTGCGGCGAGAAAAGAAAATTGGGCGGGTTTAGAGTGATCTGGTGGCGGGTTGAGGGTCGAAAAATCAGGAACGATATTAAGATACATAAACATATTTTGGCATATAGTTGAAACAACAAAAAATTATTTTCTTTGTAGTTTTTATAGTTTATTTCAGGCCATTGATGTAGCAGCTAACTATCATTATTAAGGTATACACCTATATTTTTATTGCGCACAATCTAATTTTTCTTCTCCATACTGAAAAAAAATCATATTTTTGCGAGAACATATTTGAACAATTTGAGGGGTGTCATCAGCTGAAAGGGTTAGAATTCAATGTATTAGACCTATGGTTTTTTTCACGGATCGCAGATACTCTGTCCTTCCGAGCGATTAATTTACCACGTTATTACCTTCTTTGGTTCAGTCTCCCTTATCTGCCCTTACCTCTCTCCATGCAGTCGATGGAGTCTATCTCCTTTCTATTATCTTCCCCCTTATTCTAATCTCCATAACGACATTCAATAAACATTCCTTCCCCGTGAAGTCATCCGCGGAGTATCGAAATTAAAGAGACTTGATTTCCGTGTCTTCTTCTACTTCTATCCATTTCCTTGGACAACATTTCTTCTATTTTTTCTATTATGTATTTCCTACTTCAGCGGACCTGAATAAGCTAGCTGGAACGCGGGCGAAATGTTGTCCAAGAAAATGGATAGAGGCGGAAGAAGACCCGGAAATCAAATCTCTTCAATCCCTTTTGATCATTTGATCATCCACCTATGCTCACTATTTCCTCCATCAATATTCTTTACTTCCTCCCACTCATTTATCTTCTTTTCCCTGCGTCGGTTTTTCTTAATCCTTTCCTATACTAATTTATAAATCTCAAAAGCCCTCAATTTCGTTACATTGGGATAAATTAGCATTCCTTATTAGATAAATTAGTTACTATTATTAGTTATTCGCTATAGTAGACATATTTGTATATGAAGGTCCACGTTTCGCAACCAAATAGCGTTACGATCCATATCGAACTCATAAATGACCTTTCCAAAAACTTTCCTCACCGTTTCTTGCCATAATTTCTCTACAACTAGCAAAAATTACTTTTGGAAAACGTAATTACCATGTAAATCTATGGCACTGTGGACCCTATGGTAAAAAATAGGGTAATTATGACGCAGGGCTCCACTCTTTCTCCGCTTCTATAGCTCCTTCTCCAGCTCATCCCGAGAGATGCACTAAGACTCTACACTAAGATGGTGAAAATGCTTCAACAGCCGATCGACTCCCATACGAACAGCAAAAATATGAATAAGTGGCCTGAATGTCATGGCTACAAGCATATCATAAGAAATTTTAACTGAATATGAAGAAAGATAACAGGCCACCCACGTGAATGCGGAAAGGTTGACAGTGACTATAAACACAAACTGAGCAGTGGTATGAATGGAATAATTCTAATGACCTCATCTAAACCCAATTTTCATATCTAGTGACACAACACCTCCGAAAGACAACATTACTGTGGCATACATGGCAAGGAGTAGACGTAGAGATGAAATAACTGTAATAGTATTTTGACCAAGACCAACGTCATCACATAATGAGGCAGCTCTACTATAGATAGTACCTACTACAAATAATTTGATATGGAAACCCTCACACAACAGGCAATAACACATTCCTTTTACGACAGAGTCAGTACCTCAGTCCTAAATACCTGGCAAGGATTGATAAATTCCTTGTATTCCTTAAGTTGCGGTTATTAGCCCAACAAATTTACACCTTAGAGAGCGCATCCGAAGTATCTGATCGTCTAGAGCGGGTTGCACATGACGGCACGTTGAAATTCCGCGCCCCCGTATGGAAAGGGGAAATCCAGGAAACGCCCAGAGAATGAGGGCCCGCGGCGAAAGGCCTCATGAGTAGCGAGCGTGGGGCCTACAGGGGGAGGGGGGACCGATCATCACACGACACTAATTGCTCCTGATTAACTCTCGAGGCGAACCTCATATACGGGTACGAGAGGAATGGAGCGATGGATGATTCGTGGCTTGCCTTTTCTTCTCTTCCTGTTTCCTTCCGGCCCCGTTACACATCAGTTTTCTCCCATAAGCACCGAACACGCACTACCCTGGGATAGTAGGGATCCCGTGATCGTTTTTACAGGGATGCGATGCTTTAGGGCCTCCGTCAAGCTAATGGGTGCCTATCGATCAGTCGAATCGAGGCAGTTCGCGCGATACGTCACCGTTACATGTCGATCATTTGACGAGGCACTCTCAAGATAGACAACAAGATAGACAAGTGTCCAACTCGCCGATATCGGAATTCCTAGACATCCTAACCATACGACACACACTAGTTCATAATTTTCCGATAAATCTTTCAATAACACCTTAACTTGTTTCAACTCGTTTCGAAAGCCTTTGCTGAAAGGTGCCCCAGGGGGGATGTGCTTGAATCGTTCGAGATTGATTCCGGTACGGAATAATCCCGAGCACAATGTAAAAACATACGAGTGAGTCCTTCGTTACGTACCGGAATCAATCAATCAGGTAATTAAAAAATTAAAAAAAAACACTAAGCTTCAATAGTTGTGATTTTTTAAAAAAGTGTATCAATACAAAAGTAGGATACTGCTCGAGCTATTAATAATATAGCATAATAGTGACTGCAACAGTTGGTACTAAATGGCGGTACAAAATAAAATGGAAGAAAGAGTTATACATGGAAGATGATATTTCATGAACAGCTGAGTGAGAATATTCTGTAGAATTTTACGTAAAACGGGTAAATACATGCCTAACATACGACACACAATAAAACATAAATTGTTTCGATGTTTTTCGATACATGACTCTTTAATTGCTCCCCACAGTCAACCATTTATCTAAATACTTTGTGATAATTTCGATAGAGCAGTCGATAAACGAAACGAATCGGAGAGCGATTTGGACGCAAGTAAATCCGCACTGGATAAAAACATCCTTGCCGTATCATAAGTTTTGATTTAGAAATAAACATTCCACTACAGCGAAAGTGCACAGGATAACGCACGTCATCGAGAAAGGGTTGGAAGGGAAAACAATCTAATCAGTGGTATTTATGGATGTTGTACAGGCATTAGATGGAGTTTGGCACCATGAGCTGGAATATAAATTCCATAGATGTCTTCTGGAGGAATTCTATCTCTTACTATAGTCTTATATTACAGACCGTCACTTTCGAGTTAAATATTATAACGAGTATTCATAATTGAAGAAATGTTTGCGGCTGTTTCAAAAGATAGCGCGCTGGGACCCATTATTGGCGTAATAGAGAAAAAAACTACAGTTGAGACATTCGCTAATGATACTGCAATCATCGCCACAGGTGAGGAAGTTGTAACAGAAAGGGACAGACTCCAGAGGTTCATCAAAGAAGTATCTGCATGGACTAAGCGATGGAGAATAAAAATTAATGAAACTAAATCAGTACATATTAATTTCACCAATAGGAAATTAGAACCAGTAGGAGTCAACATCAATGCCCAGGTAGTGACTTACTATATCAACAATGTACCAAGTTATGACACTGGATATCAACCTAGGAAGGAAAGAACATGTAAAGAAAAAGGAGGAAGAAATTGCTACAAAATGTAATGGTCGTTAGGAAGAAGCTCGCAACTAATAGTAGAAAACAAATTTCTCTTATACAAATACTAAGGCCTGTGTAGATCTATTGAATCCAGCTCTGGGGATGCACAAAGAAAACACACCTGGTGATGACAAAATCTTTTCAGAACAAAGAACTAAGAGACATTAAACGCTCCATGGTGTATAAGGAATGGACAATCTCCATAGAGAAATAAAAAAGGAATGTGTCAGCGAAATAATGCAGAGATACTCAAACTAGCATGACCAAAGGATACAGACCCAAGTACATCTAAATATGATAAAAGTGGCGGAAGAAACTCCAATTATGCTAAGGAGATTCAAAAGGGTAAAGCCCTATGGCCTTGTACAGCACTAACAAAATTAGCCTATGAAAGAATTATAGTAACATTAAAATCCATGGAAGAAGCCAGTGGGCTACACCTCATCACCCGCTACAGACGTATGCAAGAGAAGCTGCAAGATGAGCTTGCTCAGTTGTGGCCAAAGGGAGGTGTTATAGTGGTTTACAGTCCCACACTACTATGAGCCACGGGGTCATAGTGTCTAGACAGAGATTTTCAACTACCCTCGCAAAACATTGACTCTATCACTAGTAATGCTTAAGTATGTGTACAGAAAAGGTCTCTATCGCGTGCCGTGCCAACATGGTCGGCTTTACCTTAGAGACTGGCGGCACGGGACTTATGCCCCTCTACCTTTTTACTTTTTCGCACACTCCTTGGCGCCATTTGCCAATTCATACATACATTTCAAATGCTAGTACACTCATATGAATTAAGTGTTTTGTACTTGGCATACACGCAGTCTTTCCTAATTTTTGCACACCCACAAAATTGTTGGGAGTGATGTGCTATAATTGTTTTCTAGCATTCAATGTATAATGCTTTACACCGATATTTATTAATTGAGTTTAGTGAGGCAGACCTACCACGGACCTTATCGTTGTGGGATACAGAGAATAACTTTCAAATAGAAGACAAAATATTTTTTTCGTTTTTAAAAGACCAACCAATCAGCTAGAATGACAAGTTTATACATATCAGTGTATACGCAAATAAAGAGAGAGAAGAGGTCAGGGCAAAAATACAATAGCCTTTTAATGAAAATGGCTAACAGATAATCAATAACAGAGGAAAGCGTTGATATCACAGTTACTTAACAGAAATACGCGAAAACTACAGTTGGCGTGGCACGGCAAAATAGACGAAGGGAGTGCCGACACGGTGGGAAAACGCATTACCGAATCTGCTAGACACGGACTGGCGCCTTTCACGTCCCCTCCCTCCTCCCCCCTCACAAAATGGCCACGTTGAGTAAGCGCTGTAAACAAAGGTCCATTACACCAGCCAGAGCGCCGTGAAAATTAATGGCTAGCTTAGCCCAGACGTAAGAAAACCTTAGTGGAAGTGAGAGAGAAACCAAACGAGGCGTGGGTAGATTGCGAGGGCGATGCAACGGGGCTTGATTTTATCAAGTACAGCCCAACAAAGGCATCAGGAGCCTTATGAAGGCATTAATCGCCATTTCAGGTCATCGAACGCGAAAAAAAATTGAAGTCACAACGATAATCTTCTCGTGGTTTGATAATATATAGTCTTCACTGAATAAGGACGAAGACGTGAATTTAAATATCAAAAAGAATCCCAAAACAGTTAAACTAAGCTAAGTTACATTATGGTTGTTCATTCTTAAAAGATACAGCAAAATGAAAGGGTAAACACCACATACCTACACCCACCACGTTGAAGATTTTCGAGAAAGAATTGCAGTGTACGTATGTACGTACACTGCAAAATCCAAAATCCTTACTGTAAGCCAATGGTCCACTCCATGTTTAATGAAAGAAGTAAAGCGTACAAAATACTTTCAAATACGAAGGACTTTTCAGCGAGCGATGATGCCAAGGAAGCGTATTTAATCAATGGAATACCATAGTTAACCATAAGGTCGTATAAGGAAGCGCCAAAAATGAAATGGAAAAAGTTTTTCTAAAATTGAAGCTCAGGTTTCCACCAACAACAAAATTATCGTCACTCTAGGTGGTAACATTAATCCAAATGTATAGAAAATTACACATTCCTTCCCAACAGAGAATGCCTGTAGTATATAAATTAAGACGCGTTCCAACAGACATTGACTGCACATCACAGAGTCAACTGAAGATGATTGAATATTTAACGTAAATAATACATAGCAACTTCAGCGAATACAAGTGATGGTTAAAAGTAGTACTGTCATTACGTACCAGCAACTGCATCTATCTTGTCAGCTTACAAAACAGAAAAAAAAGTAATATCCTCCATTTCAGGCTATCAAATCTATTTATCTCACCTGAAGAGGAAACACCGAAGACAGAAAGTAGTAACTTACATCGAATGGTCATACACTGACGAAAAATAAAACATTTCAGAGATCAACTCACAACGAGAAAGATTACATTTTCCAGGAATAATGAAAAATTACAAAAATAACTTCGATATTGGTTCTATATGAATTCACCAACTACTCGAGAAAAAATTATTGCGATTAGAATGTGGGTCAGGAAGGATATTGAAGAGCACCGAGGACTGATCGCAACGGGGAGCAAAATGAGCACTTTAATATCCTCACACTAATGTTAGGGGAGCTAGTTCATTTCCCTGAGCCACCTTTTGTTCCCTAGAAACTGGTGTTAAGATTCAATTTTAGCTAGGCGCAACCAAAAAGGTCTCCTAGATTCAAAGACTTTTAATACTCTAACACCACCTGCAAAGCTACTGGGTTATCAATCTCTCCTCACATTCTTTTAGCTTGCTTTCAAACATATCAATTCACTCTCGAGAATCTTACGCGCGACCAAGATTTCTATACAGAAAAAATTACCTGAAGCATATTCGATGGAGGAGTTAATGGAAGATAATCGGACTAGGTTTGTGGAGGGAAGAAGGGAGGAAGCTCACAATCAGAAGTAACGGCAGGGAGTCGAAAATATGCAGAGCAGAAGAATAAAATACTAGATATACGAAGGAGGTATATGTAGATTTTTACCGGTGATGCATAAAATATTTTTCAAGGAATCTGCGAAAAAATTCAATTAAGGACTACACAATATCCACACACCACAGAAAAATCACAAAATATCCAATATACTTTATGGCGCCGACCGTGGACGTTAAGGAGAAGGACTGAAACTAAACCGGTGTCTTGATGAAATGTGGATACGGAGAAGGGAGAACGTTGGAGCAGTGGAAACGAAGGCGTAAGTGGTGGGGATGGTAGTGGAAGGGAAGTTGCTGGAGGAAATTAGGGGAGGAGAGGTGAGTGGATGGAACGGTAATAATGGGACGAGATTGAAGTAGATTGAGCCTGCGGTTAATCGGGGTAGGCGACCGACATCTGAGGTAGTTTACGTCATTCAGGAAGCAGTTGGGTAATTGCATATGGGAAGGAATTTTTCGGGAAACGGAGGAAGGGCGGGGAGAAGCTCGACGTCGGCATTAGCCAACATAAATGAAAGACGACAAGGGGACCATGAATTAACGTCCCATCCGACGGACGGAATACTGAACTTGAAGTAATCTCTAAACTGTCCTCAAGAAGGGATTGGTAAGCCACTAAAAATTCTACCATATCGAGAATCGAACCCGAGCCTACCAAATACGAAGTCAGTGATATTGCCACCACACTAAATCCATCCCCGAAAGAAGAATGAATGCAAGTAAAGTGTAAAATTAAGAAGAGTAGACTATTAGCATGGACTGATGACAGGTTAGAGGTATGTAGATCTAGAGAAGAACAGCATGTACAAGATAGGTAGCGTCACAAGCACAAGGTTGCATGCCTAATTAAACATACCTTAACCGATAGAGCGCTAACAAAAATAAAATAAAGATATAGAAGTAGCCAATGCAATAATCTCTTCTTCATCTTAAGATTCAGCGGATAACCTTCGCTAGTGCTGAATAATCATAAATGCAATGAAAATGAAGATCCAGGAGAAAAATGAATGCCCGAAAACGAGGACCTTTGGTACCCCTTAGAGGGCTGTCGCCGCTTGAGCCTGGGAGCCGTCTCTCAACGAATGTCTTCCGGCAGACCTCTGACACGAGGAGGAACATCCAATGCCTGGCGTGGAAGGGCAGACCCATACGGAGAGTAAAAGGGAAAGCACTCGGAGGTAAACAGGGGTGGGAAATCAAGGAATGCGGGGGAGGCCGGACCCCGGAAGGGTATCCCGGGCGGCAGGCGGGTGGGAATCGCAGGGCGAGTCGATAATCGCTTTCCCCAGGCCCGGAATCGAAAGAGCGTGCGAGGAAGGGCGTGGGAAGGGGCCGAAGTCAAAAAGAGAGGAAAACTGCGCACCACTGGGGGGGAGGAACGAATCGGAAAGGAGGGGACGAAAGAGATTGGTCACGTAAGAAAAAGAAAGCGAGGCGAGAGGACGAAAAAGAGGGAAGGAGGACGAGGGAGGAGGTGAGAGAAACTTAGTGGGGTCAATTTAGATAAGGCGTCAGATCCTTTTTCTTTCATTTCTTCCTCTGGAAAAGAGCGGTGTTTTTTTACCCTCCCACCTCTCATTTTTTTACTCTCTTTTCATCTCCCTTCCCAGAAATCGTTTCCCGGAAAACGAGCTTTCAACAGTCCAAAACGGGTGACTTTAGACTTCAGTTCCGTGTATTTGGAGGACATCCATTTCTAGGAAGAGAATTTATTACTTTTAGTACATTCCGTGGAAGGGAGGAGAAAATGTGCAAGGAAGGTGGCTTCCAGAAATTCCTTCAATTCCCCTCCGTCGACGGTTTCATTCAAATTCATCTCCTTCGCACTTTGCTCCATCTTCTGGAAGACAAGACTAATCCTCTCTCGACGACCTCTCGTCCCGGATAAATCCCGTCCTCTGGTACCATTTGTGGCGGTCGGGGCAACTATAGACTAGGTGAACGGCGAAAAAGGGTACGAAAGACAGAAATGATCACGTTTATTCCAATGGTCGTGGGAAATGCGACAATCCCTTACTACGATAATCTTACAATGAAGCTGTAGGGTATTCTTCTCACTATTTATCTTCTTGATAGGATTCTTCTTATCATGTAGCAGGCCTTCCCGAGAGTTGAAAATTGCTCAATCCTAATATTGTATTCATGAGGTTCCATATGTCGCGGAAACCCCACGTTTCATCACCAAATAAACGTCACAAAAACTCATGCATAACCTTCTGTTAACAGCCTTACCAAGTTCCCTAATTAGCACAGGCCTCTTTCGGCAAAACAATTCTGCTGTACATGACCTATGTCCTTTTCAAAAATCCTGTCCACTAATTTGGCTTCTCCCACTTTCGAGCATAATTTTGCCTTCTTTCTCCTGCAGAATCTCACTACCACTTTAGTTGTACGATGACTATTCTTCTCATTCCTCACGCACAGAACCCGTAGACCATCTAAGCTGAAAGAACAAATGCAAGTCATTCGGAAACCTCTCTCTAAACCAACTTTTTTCCTAGCCTAATTACAACATATATCTCCTATTTACGCACCATTTACTGCTGGTGACAACAGAGAGCTCTGTTTCATTTGACCCTGTACTTACTTACTAGCAGTGGCAAGCAAATAAGTGAACGAACGGGGAAACGC
Organism: Platycnemis pennipes; assembly: GCA_933228895.1. Lineage (NCBI taxonomy): Eukaryota > Metazoa > Arthropoda > Insecta > Odonata > Platycnemididae > Platycnemis > Platycnemis pennipes. The sequence goes on along the minus strand of OW121854.1, from coordinate 114,975,655 downwards.
AAAAATACTTCTTTTAGCGTCGATAAGAATAACTCTTCGGTGTTTTATATTGACTGATACCTAGAAAATTTAAGTTCATTACGCATCATATTTTGCACTACGTGAGTGTAAATCTAATTAGAATAGCTAGTAAAAATCCTCTTCCGGACTCAAATGAAACTATGAGATAATGAGACAGCTTTGAAATTATGAGATAACTGGCAAGAACTTTACCCCGCCGCCACCAAGGCCGTCTGGAGCAAACACACGTTACAGTTAGAAAGGGAAGTAGGCTGGAAAGAGTCACTCAATCAGAAAGTCCGAAAATAGGTATCACTCGCAGTGGAATCATAACCAAGAGGGATAATCGCAACTCAAAAATCCACTCGAGAGACTCGACATTTCTACCCGCACGAAAAGAGCAGGGCAAAGGCATTGATTAATGCGACTGGTACACATAAATCACCGCAGGGTTCTAATTACTCCCAAACCTTTTAGCGACACATCCCGCCTCGAAAAGCTTTCGTAATTCGTGAGGTGGATCGCCACCTTGGGCCAGGAATTAATGAGTGCGAATAGACAAATTTTACGACTCCTAATGCTATGGCTGATTTCCGAACCAGGTGGCACAAACGACTTCCATTTCAAAAAATGAACACCGCAGGCGAGTTCCCGATTTTTTACGTCACGTTTCAGCGGAATATCCTGAGGTTTCAAACAGCGAGAAATTACGACGAGAAAAGTGGATGTAGGTAGTTCTAAGGACTTGAGAAATTGAAAAAAAAAATCTTCACGGATACTTAAGCTCTAACGACAGCGAGTAGCAAAAATCATGTGGAGTAATAATTTACGACAGTTCCTTAACTATACCCGTACTACGTAATCTTCAATTAATCGAGCTAGGCTACTGATATTTAAATCTACTTAAAAAGTAAAACTCAATTAAAATATCAATCCATAAGGAATTAATTATGTTTTATGTTTCAACAACTCCCAACATCTAACAGAAACTTATTCTTAACCAAAACACAACATTATTTCCAAAGTTTAAGTTCAATTGGTGACCTTCACGTTTCCAAGTATTCCTGACCGGGCTATACCTTCTTTACTAAAATCAAACTACATATAAAACAAACTTTTGAACTTTCAAACGTTTGCTGATAGACTGCTGTCACATGAAAAGTAGTCTTGTGGGGAAAACATGACGGCATTGGGCTTTCACATCAAATTGTTCATGGTGAAACAATAAAATTATAAGACTCAGTTATTCAGGAACGGCTTGCTTTTTGCTTGCGGGACAATTTTGAAATCGTAACTAGACATGCCTTTGTATCAACCTGAATTTGATGCAACTAATAAAGCACAGGATACATTTAACTGTTACGCCATTAAGAAGCTCAAATTTGTACAGCTTAGCTCATTCACACACACCACAAATCACAGTTAACTAGCACCGACCATCCATTGTGTACAATTTGAGAAAGGCTTCGAGAAAGCATATATTTATTGAATCTGTTTTAAATTAATTCATCATCATTTAAATAAATTCAGTGAAAATTAAAAGATGGATAAGTAATTGAGAAACTTAGGTCCGTGAGGGTAGACTAAGGACGGGTACCGAAATAATGGAAGCTGCGCCGGTGTTCCAGAATTCCATTGCAAAATGATAGCCGTCTGCAGATGATGGTACATTAGATAACTGAGAGGCCCGAGGTGTTATAATGAGAGAACTCATACAACGAATTCGCTCTCGATAGTCCCCTTCAAGAGAGGAAAGATCAAATAAGTTCAGAAAATCAATAGTTGTGAAATCTCATCAGCATCTCTGTTGCATGAGAAGAACGCGAGGAAAAGAAGGGTTATTTTGGGATGGAAGGTAAACAGATCGTTACTTTAAGAGAGAAAATGCAGAGGAATAGTTGAAGAGATGTGGACAATACGGTGATAAGGCATTCGGTATGTGTATTACCCAAAATGCCACACAAGCATCACCATATGATAATAATACGGTATGTAGTGTTGCTATGTGATAATATCCTCTTTATAGTATAATACCATCTATTCCATGTCTCATCGCCAATACCAGCTACCAGTCTACAGTCTACTTAGGACGATTTTCCTAAAAGCTGACCAGCACTTCATCCGTAAAGGCACTATCAATAATAACTGGCTTAAGTGTCCTGGTTGAGAAAACATAGCAGCTCATTTGGTACACAGAAGTACATATCCCATTTGCTTCACTTAGGAGGCTTTTATAAAGTCAATCATCATTTGAAATTTAAAGTAATGATCAATGTAAAGTCGAAAACTTTAACTGCGGCTAAATAACTATATCTCATTCGCACAAAATCGATGGTCACTCGGGAGGAAGTATCATCGCTCAAATGTACTTTTCGTGCAGAAAAAACGGTCGCACAACTCAGAGACAGTCAGAACTTCCAGAGTCTGCCGACCGCAGAATAAAGATATGAGAAAGCGCACGAGAGTGAACTTCCCAGAGCATGCATGAAACGCCGTCTGAAATTTTTCCCTCCACTCGACGAGGTGGCATGAATAAAAATCAGCGATTCAGAAGACGATATTTTGACTTCTCAGAAATTACCTTGAGTAAAGGTATTTTTTGATGGAAAGAAATGAAATAGCTGACGTTTCGAGAATACATGTCACGATTTCCATGAAATGCGGCGATAAAACAATGACGGTAGAGTTACCGAGGCTCATTAACCATTTCGTTTCGACGAAACGATTGGGGGACAGGCCATTATTTTGTCCCAAATATAGAACGATTTCCAAGATAGAATAATTCGCAGTGGTGAAAAATGATTATACAGTGGGGCCATTATTGCACTCAATCAGCAGAAATTTGGTTGCCAAAAAGGGTGAAGAATTCCTTTTCCCTCTTCGGAAGGGATCAAAAAGAAGAATGGACATCCAAATATAATTTTTTAGGCATAAAAACAAGGGAAAATGGATAAATACAAGTGACCCGGTCCTTAGAATGATAACTATGTATAGAAAAATGAAAAAAAGATTACATTCAGAAATGGTATGCAGTGCAATGTAAAAAACAAAGACCATGTAAATGAAAAAAGAAAGAAAGAAATATTTACTTTACACTGAAATTCACACCGATCATAATTGGCATAATACTTACTCAGAAATAAACATATCTGAGGACCTTGAATAATTACAGTGATAACATTCATACACCTTTTTTGAAGGAATTATGACTGAACGGAACGCACAAATACCGAGTATTCAACATACGACAAACAGACGAGTACTGCACGACTGCTTTCTATTCACCCTCGTAACCTGGCACGCTGTCAACGTTTCCCTCCATCAGTACCAAGAAAATAGGACGTAAACAGCACAATCCCCACAATTTCTATTTAATTTCATTAATAAACCATATTAGACTACTAGAAATACGTAATTTACCATCTTCAAGGAAATACAAGGAAGGCAAAAAGGCATTATTCAAGTTGGTACAAAGATACAGAGTTGTGAACAATAAATTTTACCTTCCTGCCTCAGATAATACGATTTAGATTTCTCTCAATTTTTGGCACTCAGCATTAGTAAATTTTATTGCGTGTAGAAAACTCTACAAAAACGAAAAGAGCATTTTTATCATACAGGATTCAATATTCATTCGCAAGAGATCACTAAATTTAGGCTTTTTACGAGAGCCGACGTTATCCTAATATACGTACTTCGACAGTTATGCAAGTTATTTTTGCAAACTTTAACGAAATAAAACTTACTATCGCAGCAATGCACACAAAACAGGTTATTTAGGTTATTTCGAAAGAGATTAAAACTCAAAATAAAGATCAGGGCTCCTCAGGGAACAAAGCAAGGGTGGAAAATCTACACAAGTAAACTGGCAAGAAAAATCTAAAAAAAAAGAAAATATTTACAAGAAATAATTGGAAGAATAGAACAGAGAACCTACGGATAAGATCGTCACTAATCAATCATTTACAAATTGAACCCATCGAGCTTCTGACCATGCAAATTTACTGGTTTTTACTATAAAGCCGGCACAGCGTCCACTGTAAGTCGAGCGGTTAGCATGCCTAGCGTAACGAGTCGCATTGCACTATATGCCATTCTAGTCATTCCTAACAGAATCATGGGCAACTTTTCCTATAACGTTCACTGGAATCATGTCCACATGAGTTAAATGAAGGCTGTAAGCAGGGGGAAACTTAAAAAAAAGTTCTGCCTACACGAGTCATATACCGTGCGACACGAATAGCTACAATCGCCTGCAAGCAAATACACACGTTCACGCGCAGACAAAGCAAACCCACGCACCGCTCGGAAAGGGCGCTCATGCAACCGCGCTCCCAATCCATCCGCGATTTGCATCGACGGGAACGCGTGACTGACGTTTGTTTCCCTCCGAACGGTCGCGGGTGAATTGAGAAGCGGCATGTGGACACCACCATAAATACACATACATACAAATCGGTGAGTTTGGGAACCCAAATCGCGGACTCGATCGCTACCGCAATGTTTATCATCCTCCGATGAGGCAAACAAGACGTTTCCCGCGCCTGTCTGTCGGAGGAGACATCGGGATAAAAGAGAATTGACTCGGTTCCCACGGAAAACGAAACACTAATCATCCGATCACGTTTGGAAGGAAGGATACGGACAATATATACAGCAAGTTTACGGGTTAAAATATATAAATTTCTTTTCCAACATGACTGACGGGGAGAAGGATAAAACTAAGCAGGGTGTGCCGCTCGAGAAATCAGTGACTCTTTACCATCGTAAAATGAAGACGTCCCAAGAGAAAGAAGCGGGGATATCTGGAAAAATAAATTGCCGAAAAACTCCAAAGGCATTCTAGACGCACATGGGTCGATAGATAACAAACTTTCATGGAATTTATAATGGGACGGGAGACAGGTTTGAAAGCAAACTTAAAAACGAGATAAGTTGAAAAATGTAAGAGGCTTATTATCCTTTCTCTCCCACCGACATCTTGGAAGGATCGGGACTCCCCGACACACATCTATTCATCACGATCAAACCGGAATTTTGGAAATCAAAAACAAAATCGCGACCTTTAAAAGGGAAAGAGTGAACATAAAAAAATGTCCCAACTTATTCAAATAATGTCGGACTAGGGATGACTTTTTGAAAAGAATAACAACGAGGCAATGATGACACAGAATTTGCCTTGACTCCCCCAACCACTTCCCAGCCCACTTCAATTTTCCACGGCGCCGACCTCCCGCTCTGATCTGAAGAGAAAGGGAAAAACCCAATTTCATGCTCGGAGTCCAGGTCCCCTATCGCCCATGCTAATGTAGAAACCTTTTGTCTTTAAAGGAGAACTGAAGGAGGGAGTAGTCACGTCCGCGATGGATAAATGCTTTAATAAGGTAGACACAAGTCGTCAGATACGTCTTTCGTCAAAGAAAAGAAAACCTTGAGAGGATATGTGCCGACGGCCAGCCCTAAACGGGTCCGTGACCATCAGGTTTCATATTTCGGACACAACTCAAAATCCGGACGCAGGAACTGGATGGACGTCAGCGAGTGGCATTGATTTAAACCCTTTCCGTAGAAGATATGAAGAGGGAAGAATTCCCCGCCGGTGAGTCGGACGTGAAACTTAAAACGCAAGCGGAATCCTCGAATGATCCTCCCACCCACTCAGGAAGGCACCTAGGCGAAGGGCCCAAATGTTTGGATACCTGAGATGGAGGTCAGAAATATCAGACGGACGACAGACAAGGGAGGAAGAATATCACACAACCATAGACCAATACGCTAAGCATAATAACTCACATCAAAGATTAGTTTCTTGAACTAATGTAGCATTCCAACATGCTTTATTTCTCCAAGAATGTAGAGGAACTCTTCCGAACGGATTACTTTTGCTAACTTACAGGATTGTTTGTTATTCTCACAGGTAACAGAATCTTCAGCAATAGTTCTAAACTTTAAAAGTTGAAAAATGATCACCGCCATAAATCACACAAATTTACACCACATAGATATTGGTCTCACAAAACAAAATACGTTGGTTAACTCACGGCAAGGTCTAGAATGGATTTTGATATTCATTTCTACCTATCTTCAATTTTGAGCACCAATAATGAATCTTAATGATGAACTGGACTTTAAATCCTCTCCCATTGCATAAATTCATTACATTACGACTGCCAATGTTTTACAGTAAAGCTACAGTTGAACAGTGGAGGAAGTCAAACACTATTTCTTTTTGAGAAATGCCTATGTGATATACAAAAACAATTCCTGAGATGGAAGATTTCTTAAATTATGGACGGCCATTGACAGGATGATGTGTAAGAAAGGACAAGAACATTTTGGAGTCATAACAGGGGCAACAAAACTTATGTGCCAATACTTGGTGTCTCTTCAGTTACAGGGCAAACAAGTGGAGCGACCACATCAGGTGTTGCGGAACAGCATTTCAGGGATTAAATAAAACAGCAGGATTTGTATTGTCCACTTATATTTAATGTACACTTATAAATAACACGGGTTTCAACGCCTAAGGCGTCATCATCAGGTGTACTCTCAGTTATAACATCCATTAGGTATGTACGCATAAGTACGAAAAGAGGGGGGAACGATTGACCAATAAGGAGGGGAGTAATAAGGACGAGGGGGGGGTGTTCGGTTGATGGTGAATAACAGGGGGTATTGAGATAGGCTATATTCCGGATGATTAAAGATTCAGGAGTGTGTCCTAAAAGTGGTGGGGTCCTTGTAAGAATATTAAGCAAGGGTAAGAAGGTAAGGGAAGGGGGGGGGGGGGGGGGGGGGGGGGGGGGGGCTTGGATCTTTTCCACACAGGTTCAAGTTCCTACGGTAATGACGCCTTAGGCGTAAAAACACGTGCTGAGTATAAGTGTACATTAAATATTAGTGGACGGTACAGATCGTGCTGTTTTATTTGATCCCAAAGAGGACCGAGGCAACTTTTAGAAAACTCCGATTCCTTGGACGAGGGTAGACATGAATATCGCAGTTTCTTCCGAATATTCCGATGTGAACGAAACGAATCTACGCAAAATTCTTCTTCGTACGCCCGTGGCCGTGGATTTCACACGAATAGTGGCGCCGAGCTTTCGTATGGCAATGCGCTCGCGGCCGCGTGCGTGATTCCCAAGGTACTCCACATAAATCACACGCGGGGAGTGCTCAACGGAATGGGATCCGATCTCAATCCCGGAGGCTGCTGCAGCAGACAGAGATTCAGACAGAGGCCGCGATGAATAGGTGGCGCCGTGCTTAGACTGACTACCACACGTGCTTTCCGGGGGCATAAGATATTGCATTGCCGAGGCAAGTGTGAGCAGAAACACGCTGCATCATCGAAGTTTGCTCACTTCAATGGAGATAACGACGAACGAGATAACTCCATGCGTCACTGACAGCACGCGCAATGCCATAGATAATTGAAATAGCCTGACACGTACATTAAGCTGCAATATAGGCCGAACGCCGGCGAACATGATGCAAGTGGGGTAGTAAGCGTACTGACGGCGATAGAGTTGGTGTGCTGCCTGGAATACTGCCCTCCCATCCAGAAGTCCCGGGTTCAAATCGCAGCAGTGACTGAATTTTTCCATTTATATACCATTATTTGAGTTCTGTGAGGAGATCAGCTCAAGATTAGATGTACGCTCGTTAGTTGAGACCACGGACTTAGTGTAAAGCCCATAGGTGTATTTCCTAAAGAGCAGCCAAATGTAGATGATAACTTTCTCTCCGCTAGAGTTACTGCCTAGTGCGGGGTCCATTCAGGGGGATTCATCGCTTTGCAGCTGATGATTCCAAAAGATTAGGGGGGGGGGGTAAATAAGGCTGGAGGAGTATTTATAGTATGTTATTACCCTAAAAAAATAAATGCAATGATATCTCGGTGATCTGCAATAACAAGGAAGCACTAACGACAATATTTCAATTACAATTTAAACAACGACACAGCTAAACTTTTAGTTTCATAGTCCAGCAGATTCATAAATTCCGGGAGATTGCCGACTATCGACGGTAGAGACGAGTCAAAATAAGTCCAATTCTTGGAGACTCGCGTTATTCCGGGAGAGGTGACAACCTTTCCTCCGTTTCTTGCAAAAATATTCCTACCCCTATCGTATTTCCCACCATTATTAATGGCGTCTACGGCCGTACATGTCGATCGCCTACCCCAAATAGCAACTACTGAGAGTATTGACTGCATGCCCTAAGGGACCAGGTTTAAAATCCAGTACACATAACATTTGAATTCTCACCTGTCACTACTCCCTAGTATAACATTTACTTTACCTAGTACTTGATAATGACACAGAAATGTTGAAAACGGTCGGACTGTATCCAATAAACGTACTTGATTTAACTCTAGTGCTAAAGAAACTTGAGGGAAATAAGAAGCCGTTTCTCAAAAAATAAAGTATTAGAATTCTATCCCAGAAATTAAATTAAACCGTGATTTTTAAATAAAAATACACAACTTTTAGAATAACAGAATAGAAAAATAAAAACTTTTAGAATCAGTTTCCCATGTATTCACGCCTGATAAAATTATTATTTACCATCTTAAACTAGTGTGATGAGAAATCGCCAAGGATTATTATAACCCGAAAGACAGTTCTCCAACGTTCGCTGTAAGAGCTCTCGGCCAAATGAAATTCCTAGCAAGCCAAAAATATAATCTTAGGAAAATATGTCCCGAAACTTCTTCAACGGCACTCCCATCGTAACTATGATACGTAGATAATTCCTCTGGCCAACTATTCTCTCTCTTTTCCCTAATAATTTGCTATATGGTACTCAGAGAGTGGTCTAGCTTTCTAAATCACTTGGACGACACATACAATAAGGCAAGTTAAATGCTAATCTCTATCGCAACATTCTGACTGAAATCTAACATAAACACGGCATTATGGCTGGGGAAGGACTCATACCGGTGACATTCGTGTTACCAGGCCGGCGCATCAATTTCTAAGTTCTACACCCCTATTCTTCGAGTTATCTTCCATAAAAACAAAATTATTGATTTGACAATATCAAACGTAACCGGCCACCATTTCTAACCTCCCTTCATCGTGCTGTGGAAAAGTCGGACGCCAGATCTTGTATTTGCCGCTAAGCTGAAGGACACGCCAAGTGAATGGGTCAAAACAACGAATATTCTTTTAAAATATATTTTCAAAAAATACAAACCGTGTGTCCAATAGATCTTATTGATCTAAATAGTATCGATTAGAGCTGGTGGAAGTTCAAAAACACGGTCGGAAAACTTCAATACTCCGGCTCCAAATCTTTGTTGTCATAATTACAGGACGGGAAGACTTGAATTAGAGCGAAAGGGGGAAAGGCAATCCGGTTGGAGAAAAAACTCCCCCTTTTGTCACTCGCGGCTTGACACGAAACCTAAAGATTACTTCTGCTTCTCGATCCAGCCTTTCGTGAGCGTTTCCATTATTGCACGGTTCAGAAATAAACGCTTCCTTTATTACGTGAGCATTTCAAGATTTCAGGATGACACGGAGGCCAGAGGTAAAATGAGGAGATTATTTCCAAAAATGGAATCAAGCCGACTGTTTTTCATCGTGCCAGCTCAATTAAAGTTAAAAAAAAATAACCGTTGGAATTCATTCCCATTTCCAATCTTGACCATGCAAATAGGGGGCTACTCTTACGAAACTTTAAGGCTTGCCACGCTGCCCAAGTAACCCAAAGCTATTTTTCCAGCTCGGGGTCGCAGGTATGTCTTTCCCTCAAGAGATTTAATAAGTAACTGTATAAAAGGCGACATATAACTAATGTCTCCTCAACCCCAGACCTCGTACAGAGAGATACAGGAAGAGAAATCAGTATTAAAAACAATCTTACAACTGATCGAGCGATTGCCAACATACCAAAGAAAGAAACTAGCAGGGCATGGACCAAAAGCTGAACATGTTCCGCATAACAATTTTTTTAGTCCAAAAACGCGATGAAAGCAATTAAGCACTAAAATAGAATTTGGAGCCATAATATACCTACATCAAAGCAGCCTATATATTCTTTCGATACTTAAATATTAATTCCAAACTTGGCGCTAAAGACTGAAAATTCGATCAACACTAAAAAAAATGCTTTCACGAGGAGAGTAGATGACGGGACGACGTGAAAAATGTGGCCACTGTCCATTAGATGGCGATGGATGAACACAGAACGCCGGGATAACACGATTAAGTGTCGCGCGAAGGAAGACGGACACTCACACACACTCATCGGAGTGGCGCCCACACGTGTGGTTCGAGTTTTTCGGGCTAATGGACGCATCCGCGGAATGCGTGAGGAGCGAGAGCGTAATCCGAATTTTACGCCTCGGCAAAGCTAACCTAATAAAGATGTAAACGAAGGTTGGCGAAGCGGGTGAAAATGAAACCTAGAGGGGAGAAGAGCGATGATGCCGTTATTTCCATATAGGGCCGCTCGAGGGAAGCGGAAAAAGCAGCGGGCAGTTCGACGAACAACTCAGAATTACAAATTAACTTACTGCTGACATACGAAAAGTTGCATTCAACCCAAAGCCTTGTTTGATTAATGAAGGTAGACCTCACCAAATACTAAGCCCAACGGTGCGAGACATTCATGCATTAGGGAAGGAGTGCAGTTCCTTTCCCAGTGCCGTATACGGTTTCCAGGAAAGATCTTGAACAGAGAAAATAGCACGACTTCTGTTTGACGGAACACATCCAAAGTCCTTTCCCCGATTCGGACACGGGATATTCAGGCAGCTGGCCAACGCTCTACTCACTGCACAACCGAGCTGACTATGTTGCTGACATAGCTACGTCATATGGCTCTAAAGCTGGGAACACTTAAGAATGGATTTTGTCCGGAAGCTTCGAATATGAAGACCAGGAGAGAGGACGCAATGTGATGGCAAGAAATGTAAACAAACGATAAAGTGTTAGTTATTCGAAATTAGGCCAGGGAGGAAGTTGCGAAAGGGTATTTTACAGAAAAAGGAGTTGTATTTCGTACGCTAACAGGGTTGCAAGTATGTTTATGGCTTGGATAGAAATGGCTTGGATACAAGAATAAGTAAGCGGAGGACAATAAAACACCGATATTGCGGGAGAAAGAGAAAAATACGCTCAGGTGACAAAATCATATGGATAGAAATGGATCGTATTGTTGTGGGTGCAACGGATGACGCAGAAGAAAAATGCGCAGCTTGATTAATTAATACCTGCGAATTGATAATCAAATGAGTAAATTTAATCTTTAGTCAATAGGACGTACCTACTTATCTATCGTTTTTAGCCACAAAATGAAACGAACACTTTCGATTGCACACTTCCCCGTCCTACAAGGTAATTCATATGCCTTGGAAAAATAAACAAAACATTTGTACTTTTCCACCCACTAAAATTATTGATTTTATTTCTATAATATTATTAAAAGCTTTCTTTTTCTACAATGTTATTCCACATAGGTACGCTGCGAGGGAGTAGACACACCTAATTCCTTCTCTTTTATCACCGTTATCTAGGTTATTAAATGTTCTGGATCCATTCAAAATGGAACTAAAATACATCTTGCCATCATTTCCTCAAAATTCATCCATTCCGTCTCTCCCAAATCTACCCACGAATTATGAACGATGAAAACGTCGTGGTTTACATTTACATGAAAACTTACATTATTCGCATTATCGGGGCCCAGCACTTCAGCACCCTCCACGTTATCCGATGATGAAGAAAATTTTTCCCCACTTCCCCCTTAGTCAAAATACCTTTCTTCGAAATCGGCCTATTTATCTTTGCAATACTTTCCCCATCACTCACGACTTCAACCTAGGTATTTCCCTTTCCTTGCCGTAAGTAAACGTCCATATCTCAAGGCATCCAATACTCTCCCATTCTATTCCACTGTAAGACTTCTCCACTGGGATAAATCTGTTCTCGTTGTCTTTGCGCGTGCCCCCAGTAGAAATGTCTTAGGTTCAATCTTCAACATCGCACCCAAAAAAGAATTTAAACACAATATATATGCATGGAAGGAAATTGTGAAAGCAGAGATGGAGGTAAATTGGCATCCTGGAAATTCCATACCACATAAGCGATAATTAACTTTTCTGACAGAACTTTCACAAACAGCTTGGAACTTTTTTCGTGTTTCAAAATTAGTTTGCCAAATCCAAATAGTAAATACCTGTCCATATATCACGTTAAATAAATAAACTCTCCTATCTAAGAGGGTTGTGGGTGGAGGAATACAAAATTCCTTCCTCTTTAACCACCGTGGAATTTAAGTCATCATTAAGATTTGAATTATGCCTTCATTTAAGTTTCTGTCAGTGAATCTCATCATTGAAAGTACTGCCTTTGACAACGATATTATATATAGTATACTCTCGTTTTACTCCAAAATACAGAAGCAGGTGAAGCGGTCCATCTATTTAAATTTATTTCCAAGTTTTTCATACTCGGCGTGCCCTTACTTTTCTCGAGTATCTCATTACTTTCGCGGGAGAACAGAAATATTACGGTCGAGAAAATTTTATTTGAAAACATTTTCTCGCTTTAATCATTTAAGTTATCAGCCGGTGCGAGAATACAGAAAAAGAAAACTTTTGAGGTTGCATTTTTTTGAAGTTGAACTTTTGCATCCATGAATAAAGTCCACTCCGTTCACAGTTATCTAAGGTCTCTCTCGGCTGACTCAAAGATTCACGGACACCCGAAAAATCCCTTACGGGCACTAACTAGCAAACACTCGAGAATTTTCCGTGGCCTCACTTAAGCCCTGAATATTCATATAAATCCTTTTTTTCCAAGAAAATGTTGGAACTTTGAACCTTAAAGTGGCTTAGAATTTTCATTTTCTACGTTATAGCCAACAAAATGCGATAGTGAATAATATGTTATTACTTAGCACTATAAATAATTGCAGTACTAAACCATTCTAAGTGCATGCCTATATATTACTTTAATTCAGCTACAGTAGGCATAAATACTACATAGGAAGGTTAAAATGCTTTAAGCGGAATATTCATAAACGAAATAAAAATAGTCCTTGCGGCATAAGGATAAACTATATTAAAATATAAACTGGGCAAAAATTGAATACAGGAAGACCTGTCAATGAACGTAATGAGGAAAAATTAACAGAACAATTGTACAAATGGCAAATCACTCTCTACATCTACCACAGAATAAAAGACTTTGAGAATATTTTCTTTCGTGCATGAAGTCGTTCAGTGAGTAGAAAAAGTTGTGTTCTCAACACTATTATAAACATAATTTAATGCCAATTATAATTACTAAATGGCACTACGGACATTTAGTTGTAAATCGTTCAGACAAACGCATTTTAATATGAATAAAATATTCTAAGATTTACCATGGATACGAAATAAATTTTAATAATTTTCCCTACATGCCAAAAATAAATAAATAATGCAAATAAAATTCAACACGAGTAACATTTACTCGTCCGAAAGTCCCACATTACTATTCTCAAAGGATGTCACTGTAATATTCATGAAAAAGGGATAGTGTACGTAATGCTTACAATTATACGATGTAGCCGGCAAAGCAACTATAATTTTCTGTTATTACTTAAGTCAGTAGGAGAGTGAGGTTAACATCGTACACCGAGAAATAGCCAACGAATAAGTACTGTGGCTAGATTTGGGAACGCAAAATAAACATTCGGATCAATAGAATACTCCTACCCGGTTACCATAAGGAACACCAAAAGAATATAGGCGAAATGATAGGGAGTACGCTATGAAAACATTAATGTCCAGAAAGTTTATTTGTCGTTTATCCTCTCTTTAAACCTTTCCTAAGTGGACGACATTTCATGATTACTACTGAAAGTATACTAGAACGAGGAAGAGAGTTATCCGAAAATTAAGAGTACTTATAACTATGAAAGTAAGGAACTGGTAAGGTGAAATTTTACTAAAACAAATACATACCCCACGGTTCCTAAGAAGGCATCAATATCAAAGTCAACTGGAAATCAGAACTCACCTGAAAAAGAAACAATGAAATTACACATCATGTTTGACATACAACACGTGCTTCTATACCTTGACTACTGAATTGTAATTAATATCCTTACGCCATTGAGCAGTCCACACAACGAAAGTATGAAAGCTTACCATTAATGAGGGAATATAAAACATTGCGAGCATAAGGCCTCTCTTACCTTAAAGCTCTCTACTCAAGTAGTAGAGCTTTAAGGTAATATGTCAATTTGATGGAAAATTGATTAGATCACCGAAGTACACAGAAATGTCACTAGGCACACACATATTCACCAAAGTTTATTTTAAAAAAAGTCAGGAAAAGCTTCACAGTACTCGCGAATGTTTTCTATTCTGATTTAAAATTACTCATCGTAATCTACCTAGTAAAGATAAGTTTTGCAAGTGGCCAAGCAAAAGTGCAGGAAACCACATTGGGATAGAAGCTCACATGACGCTCGAAACGCTAATTCTTTACCCCTTACTTATCTACGCTTCGGCCATTTTCTTTGCCACCATATATTTCGAAATCTATTTACGTTTTAATACTTCCTCAGGCCTTTTATGTCTTCCCTATATTAATACCGACTGCTTAATTCTTCCCGCACTATCCACAACTCTTCCACGCGTGTCTTTTAGTCACCTGGAATCTCTTCGCGGACTTCCCTTCCACCGATTTCCAACTGTCCTCTCATCACCTCTATTGTCATCAAGTTAAAATATTCTACACTCAAATTCGACAATTTTTGTAAATGGTCAAAAACACGTAAATGCCCGCCGTAACTACTCCCTGTGAAGAATGGTTAGTAATAGTGGTGACAAGCAATGAATGAAGTATTGAGGTATAGGTACCTCAATACTCAATCAGAAAAAAAAACCAGAACGCAACCAGCATTTCGTTTACGATCGTAGGAGCTGCATAGCATCAAGGGTTCCCCAAAACCCGAAATGATTTCGCTATCACGTATCTTTTCTATTTCTTAAAATCTGCCTGTTAAGAAAACTTATTTCCCAGTATAATGAATTATAGATGGTGCCGGATGATAAAATAAAAGTTATGGGGACTAAAATGATTAGGAAACCTAGTTCCACATCGTTAGCTGAGCAGCACATCACTGTGTGAAGGATCTATCGAATCAGACAGGCAATTTTCCACATCAGAAACAACTTTTTCTACAAAGACTAGGGACAAACAATAAATTTAAGCATTTAATTAAAAGCAATTCACATCAAAGAATATTCTTAAAGCTAATGGCTTCCCCACAGAAGGATTGAATATACTGAGCTAATAGAAATTTAACTTAACTGCCAGCCGTAGTAGGGTTAATCACAAAAGATTAAATTCGATAAAGATCGACAATAACAAAAATGCACAGGGATTTGAAGCAATAATAAATACTACTAGTTGTAAACATACCAGATATTGAAAATGATCAGCCAAAAAGGCATATTTTACCACAAAAAGCAAAATAAACGATTTCAGTTGTATATGATCCTCTATGTAGCTTCCAATTACGTCTCTTTGCTGCTTTCGTTTCCATACCATTCCTTGTCTCCGAATTTTCGTCACCAGCGCCTAACCTTAAATGCTTGGTTTCGTTCATAATATTTCTCTTAAGAGAGCAGTGCATCATCTACACTAATTTATGACTTCCTATCCACGATTTATACCAAGTTACTTGAAGCCTGTGTCTAAACCCAGCACAATAATACCTGATAAAACGATATGATCAACGCCAAACGTAGGAAAAGTTTTCTGTAAACTGATTTCATGTAAAACAAAAAGCATGTACCATATAATCTAATCCTTCCGTTCAAAAGGTTCATACGGTCATTACTCGATGACTGAAACAGATACATTTCCAATGCATTTTAGGTACATGTTTTATACTGCAGTATAAAGATTCTACCTAAAATTCCAGCCGACTCTTCATTACGACCGCAATCGTAATACGACCCTATAAAATTAAACTAAAATACAGCTGTTACTTTTATCGCGCTACCGAGGGTTTTGCTGGGGATTAATTTCACGACCATATAAAATCAAAAATAAAAATAGGAATCGTTGTACGGAAAATTTCCCATTTCCGTTAGAAATAGCGTTTTTTATAGACAAAAGTACCGCGGATATGGATATCAATATAACAGAAACGCTTCATAAAATAATTAGCAAAATCCTTTGGAACCATTTTCTGAAATTATGTCTACACCTAAGAACGAACATCTACGCCTTGTGACTCGTTGGAATGGCTAAGACGAAAGAGCTAATTCAATAAGGATTAAAAAGGGTGGGATTCTCTCAAATATGATGGAAATTTAAGGTAAAAACATAAACTCTCGTCTTACAATTCCAATAAAATTGATTTAAAACATCCTACAATTAATTACCCACGTGAAAGAGAGGGGCCGGGTAAGAGTTTCATGTCCACCAAAACCTGCCGAAACCTGCAGATTACTGGTAATAATATTAAAACATTTAGATATATTTGTCTTTTTTTGGAAAAAGAAGATTTTTCGCAAGAATATCATGGTGTTGTTTTGTTCTGATAACAATGTAGTCACGTGTTTATTTGAAAATAACAAGAGAGGACAGACATTAAAATAAATGTGGAGTACCGACTGGCATATTGTGGTATTTCCTGAGGGGCCCCTTCCTCAAGGGTGATATAATGCAACACCCTTAGTACAACATTAAACACTCGTGGAAGCTGATATCTTCTGGGATAAAATAAAAGTCACACCAAGGATCGTTTCGCATTAATCGTTAAACATATTCTGTTATAATATATTTATTCACAAGCGCCTTCCCAATATCGATGGGGCTATTATTATTTGGACTAAATAACAAATCATTATCATTACGGGGGCAAAACTTTAAGAAAAACCCTTTTTAGGGAAGGTTCATTATGGAATCCATGCGCGGAGATGTGCTTAGTTCACAGAAGAAAATAAAATAAATAGGACAACTTTGAATGAGGTGGACACCAATGTTATTTTTTAATTTTTTTACAAAAAATTATGCTTGTCTTGGAGCGAGTGCAACACCTATTTCACTACTATAGTAGAGCTGAGAATGCAATTAAGATGGCTTTTCAAGCATAGTGACAGGAATGATATCAATAAAAAAGATAACTAATATGTAAAATAAAAAACTAAAATATCATTGCCTGTTGCTTGTTTTATATCCTTTCGTCTAAATGTCACTTGTGCTCCCTCGCAAAACTATGTCATGACCTTCGCTTTCTAGAAACGCAATTATAAAAAAAAATAACGCAAGAGATTCATAGAACTTGGGAGCTACTGACGCGAAACGAATGAAGCCGCTTTCCTGTCATTCCTGGAAATAGATAATCCCGCCAATCCTTGGAAGCACGTAATTAAGCGGGTGAAGGCCTAACCCGAGGGCCGATCCGTTACCATCAACAGAGGAAGACCCACAAGGGAAACACGCTCACAGCAGGGCACCAGGTCAAAGTCTGGCGGCACCGAGTGCCCCTGACGGCTGATGACGAGGGCACTTAGGGGGCTTCCGCTCACCACGACCTTATGACGAGAAGCCTCGATTCAAAAGTATCCTTACTATGTTTTCTCCCGTGGCGTCCCTTGGCCGTGGAGCGATGAGCTAGCCGTGTAACTGAGAAAGAGCCTTCATGAAAAGTCCAGATTTATTCCAACCAATAACTCGCATCATGTACCGAATGATATCTTCCCTCACATCCCCAGGTCTTTAATGAAAAGAAGACAAGCTCACTTCCTTTCCTTGAATTAAAAAGAAAGAGTAACCTACTTCCTGAACGTACAACGCACACTGCTGTCACAAAAGACGAGCAAATTGAATTGTACACGTTAAACCGCAATATGCAACCCCTTTCATCCGCAAGTAATTATTTAAGCAAAGAAATTTAATAGCAAGTAAATATAGGTATACAAGGAACCGAACCTTCCGAAACTGATTTGAATATGAAGCAGAGATTATCTATTAGGGCTCCATATTTCATCCATTACGGGGAGGAGGTGAAAATCAAATGAAAAAAAATATTCGGGTCGAAAAATGTCAAGAGTCAATTAATGAAATAGAGAAATACATAATTATATCCGATATATTATTCTCAACACTCGCAGCCAGACATACGAAAGCTAGCATTTATTTTAAGGGATGTAGATGACAGATCAGATTATGCTTCGAAAGAAATTCGAAGCTAATGAACACGATGAAAAAAGTCCTCATACTACGGATGCGACAAGTAGAACATTTAAAACACTATTTAAAAATTTACATTGCAACAAAAAAATCACATAATGCTCCATGACAACACTTTTCACTGGATATGTACACAAACAACAGTAACTTTTTCCATAAATGTCCAATGGTCAAGGATAAAGAAGGAAATCCTCAGAGATAATACTTTGTTGAGGACAAAGATAAAGGCGGCTCCATCGGAGGGGAAAAAATTTTTAAGAATTATTTCGGATCGAGTATTCTGCCAAATGCAATGACAAGGCCATGAATAACTCCAAGAACCTATTGCTAGCCAAGGATGTCACAAATGAAAAATACTCAACACACACTTCGACGCAGAGATTTAAGGAAGGAAGAATCACTCCATCTGCTCCATCTTCACGGAAACGAAATGTGTGGGCCGACTGGAAAAGTTTTCGTTGCTGGTCGGCAATGCTCGCTCTCTCTGCTCGCCCCGCCCTATGCACTTAGTCGGAATGGTTCGGGTCGAGATGCCAGACTCTGAGTGAGTCCCAGGGCCTCGATTTACGGCGACTACAGCGCTCACCGGCAATCCCAACGGACCTAAATCCACCATCAAACGAAATTAAAGCACTCTTCACGGAAAGTCACGGCCCGATGAAGCGTCGGGGGGCAGAGAATGATTCCTGTGTGCACGCTCGCCGTTTGGGCGTTTCTCCCGTCTTCAGTTTCAGAGAGGAGCAGACTTGAGTGAGTCACTGGTCAGCCCCAGCGTCGTAGCCATTCGCCTGATTAATTTTCGCGAGCAAACGAAGAGGATTACACTGCGCCTGGTGCCTGGGATTAAGGTTTTAAAGAAAATATGAGGGGTGCGACACGAACCGTAGCGATTCAAAGTACGAGACCAGACTTCTATTTAGAGTAGGGTGGGGATACATGAAGTATCAATATTTGTTGTACGCAACAAAAAAAGAAGAAAAATTATGGTTGCAGGCCTTGATAGAGAGTTTACAATTTTTTTACGTTAATAATTGTGGATA
The DNA here is from genome assembly GCA_933228895.1 of Platycnemis pennipes. NCBI lineage: Eukaryota > Metazoa > Arthropoda > Insecta > Odonata > Platycnemididae > Platycnemis > Platycnemis pennipes. Next base: position 114,956,400 of record OW121854.1, on the reverse strand, counting down.
GATGGATTAAGAAAATTGTACAACTGTGTATTGTCCGTTTCTCTGAAGAACAATCTTAAGTGAACCGGATTAAAGAATAAAAGTGCTGTTATTTATGACGAGATGAACGGATAATGATATTTTGTCTAGCAAAAGAATAAACACTAAGTAAACTAAAAGCGTTTAGGAAACAAATAAATTAGTGACAACTATTTAACAATTTAGTTGTTACTTATTTGTATAACTACAAATAATAATCCGTTTTCAGTTAAACTGATTTTTTTGACGTCCCAAACGTGGAAATACCATCGACGTCAAACAAGAATCAATCATCACATAAACAAAATAAAAATATGACTAACGACATGAGTACACAGCAAAATTTTCCACACTTGAGCAACAGCACCTGCTTCCAGGTGGAAAGTATAATTGTGTGCATCCGTAAATGGAACTTTCGACTCAATTGGATAATAGAACATATTTGTGAAAATTCCTCTCCCATCACAAATATTCTAAAAAATTATCGGCGAGCTGCGGATAGTCCTTGTCTACCATTCCGTTCCCTTTCATATTATTACCAAGCTCTCTTCCCACTCTCTTCCAAAAAACTTTTCCTTCGCGAAATTCCAGTCTATGATTAATTTAGTGAACAGTTTAACACAGGAAGACGAACTTAATCGTTCCCCTCAAATTTCGCATGTGTTTAGGTTCACAGGCTTAAAAAGTAAGACGAATAAAAACACTACTACTTAACATAAAATGTACCCCGAACACAATTACAAAAAGTTCCTCGTCGCAGCGCGAATATAACGCGGCTTTCATCGCGTGGTAATGCTAAAAATAGGTGATGCTCCTTTCTTAAGCTGCTGAGAGAGCAACCAAGTTGGGTTCTAAAGCAATTCATCGGCTCGAAATCTACTAAACTAGATTAAATCACGGAGTAAAAATGTTAATCTGCACCCGAAAATTTCTCCACCTCATCACCCAACTACACAGTGAGCCAACGTTCATTCGAAACAGTAGCGGAGAAAGATTGGGCCAGAGACGATACTGGAAAATGGAACGAATATAGAATGAAATGGTACGCCTAATTTTTACCCAGCGCACCCATTCCACATAAAGCTAGTTCGTACATCCTGCAACAGGTTATCAATAAAACCAAAATAGCAATTAGACTATGTGCACAGGAGATGGTCTATGAAATAAATTATTGGCATGAAGGAGTCGATCAAGCAAATCAGTCGAAATAACGGCCACGACATAAGGGTTAATGGGAATACTGGTACCTACCTCACAGTAATATGAATGCCAATAATGGAAAGTATATACATTATAACAGAATATAATACGTTTAATTTTTACATTCATAACTTAAGAGATCTAAATATTACTAGCAGTGGTCGGAAAAAGTCAACTTAAAATTAAGTCCACACATAGCTCACCATGTGTGAAGGTTTCTCGGGTCTTCCACCAGAGAAATGCCTCCATCTCTGCCAGCGTTTCAGAAAACGACTGGTTTTCCATCATAAGGACTATCCGATATCTGACTGAGATTGCCCTGATGATGGAAAACGAGTCGTTTTCTGAAACGTTGGCGAAGATGGAGGCACTGACCTGGTGGAAGACCGAGAAACCTTCACACAATTAATACGCCGGGAAAACACCAAATCTTACATAGCTAACCATCATCGCCACCAATTCCCTAAGCCCTAAGGTTTGTGCCACTGGCGTGCGGAAATGTAAATTATGCACTAAAGGCAAACGGTATCTGGGATCAGTACCGATCGGCGGTATATCAGGAGATCAGTTCTCAGAGCAAAAGACTGAGTTCGTCTCACACTCTCCTTCCTTAGCTATCAATTACACCGAACGTTCGGAATGATCAGTTGAAAAAGCTACACCAACCGAGGATAATGGGAGCCTCAGTCTAGAGTTTCATTCCAATAGGGTCACTAGGCTACGCGTGTGGCTCAAAGAATGTAATTAGAGCAGCGTGGAAGATGAGAAAAAATTATTCTCCATCTCCACAACTCCAACATTTCATGCGTACAAGCATTTTGACGCAATAATCTCCAAAAATATTATTATTAGGGAGCCACAAATATAAATCATCTGTAACAAAATCAGGCACACTAGATTTCACGGAAAGAGCTTCTGGACATTCGAACTATACATCATATTTAAGGCTCTGTCATAAATTTTCTACCGGCTGGTGACTTTAGCATCCCAACTATCCTTAGCGTATTTTTAAGAATCTTAGTAACGTAGTTTACATTCATCCATATATATATATCTACATTCTGGTGATCAATGACATTTTATTTTTAACTTTTTAAAGGCCTTTAGGAATACGCGAAATACAAATCCACTAGATCGAAGCACCGCTTTGACACCTGGGTTAGTTGGCAGAGGAAAAATTCTTATCCTTAAACAAAATGTTGAATTTCCAGTTAGCCATCAGCAATAAATATTTAATTTCACCAAACGGAAAGCAGATAAAATATTGAATCGAAGTGTATGTCGGCTACAATGGTAAATTCATTAATTCATAACTGATTAAATGCGTATAAATTCTAGATTCAATGAGTTAATTAATTAATTAATAACACTCGAATTGATTAAACTATAAAAATTAACTATTAATATGAATGAAATGGGGAGCAGCGTAATTGGGTCAGAAAAATGGACCCTGGTGGAGATGACGAGAATATATTGCAGTCGTTTGCTACGAGGGCGTGGAGACGGAGGGAAAAAGTTCTGTGGAAGTGGAACGAATGGGGGCTCGGTGGGGGAGGACAGGAATTTGGAGAAAACTTAAAGATGATGAGCTGTAGATTGATAAAGAGAAGGGAAGCAGCCGTTCAGAAACGCAGTGGACGCATAAATTCTCCATCGAAGACAACCCTAACCAACAGACGACTAAAAATAAATGTGCTTCATGAGACATGTGGGGCTTACGAGGAATATCTGCGGTTATGCTCAAAAATAATACCATTTATTTCTGAAAATTGAAAAATCTCTCCAGCCTATTTCCATATTTTCAATAAAATGATGAGGTTAAGGTATAAGGTAACCTTAGTGCAGGTATAAGGTATAAGCGTAAACTATTATGACGAAGGTAATACAGTTTAATTTCAATGCCTGTTCGCAGTGAATGCTTAGTGACAGCTCAACCCTTTCCACACCCTCGAGGCGGCTTGAGGGCCGTCAGCAGATACACATATTCGAGAGAGAGAATATCAGTCATAAGATTAGGCACATATTTTGCACACCAACCACGGACTTAGTGCGGTGTGCTTTCATAAGAGTACGGATTTACAAATGTATCGTCCATTTAAAGTTGGGAGCTGGCCTCGTAACCAGGTTAGTAGCGTGTCGGCCAGGCAAAACTAGGGTCGCGGATTTGAATCCCCCGTCGGGCATGAATGATGTGATCGTCTTAGGCTTAACATCTTAGGTTAGATGGTGCAATATAACCTGAGACACACAGGGAACACTAAAATCCATTTACAAAATTGCAGATGGGGTAGGAAGTTTAAAGGAGGAAGAATAAAGAGAGGCAAGGAGAATATTGTTTGATTTACGTAAGTTAACTGAGGGGAAAAACGAAGAAAGTAATGGAAAAATGGGGAGCGTGTGTGGAGATGGAAACATTTTGGGACGGATGTGAATCACTCCTTGTCCCACAACCCTGATATGTTGAGGCTTAGGAGAGGCCAATGGGAAACAAAAACATTATACAATCTGAGCATCACTACTAAAAATTTCAAATCGCTCGTAGAAGTCCAACGTGCACCGATAAAATGCGCCCCCCTTCTCCATAAAATTTTCGAATATTTACCGTGGTTATTGTCCCTCCGCTGAAGAAGGGTGTCCATCGTTTCCACAAAGTTAGTAACAAGATACTATTGCATTCTGGGAATTTTTGCGAACGGTAGCTTGAGAGTCCATTCATTTTCAAACAACAGTTCATCCAGGAGGAGAGGAATGAAGAGGTGACGGGGGATATAACCTGGAATGCCCTCCAGTTTACTCGCGATCTGGTAACTCGACCCGCGTAAAGATATTCTCGACCCGACTCGCTACAGAAGGACGACGCGAGAGGGCGGGTCAGCTACGATCAACTCTCAAAGCGCATGCATAATTAACAACCGCATCGGCGGGGTTGGGGCAGCGGTCGCCGCGTAGAGGACGCATTCTCGACTCCAGCGCAGGAGAGCGCGGTTAGCCGGGCCGCGGGCGGAGCTAACAAAAACGCGGGCCCCGGATCGGGTCTAAAAATGCGATTGTCCGCGCGCTGAAATATTCAGGGGCCCGCCTGGGAGCAGGGAAAAGGAGGGAGGTTCAAAGGGGAAACTCGAAACGCGAGCGGTAGGCATTCAGCGGCCACAACTACAAGTTCCCGATTCGAGGGAAAAGTCACGACTTGAGGTGTCGGAGTTTCGGAAGCGTTCAAATCCGCGTAAAATAACCAAAAGACCACGTCGCACGACGCCATAAGCAAAAAAGGCTATAAAAAGAATGAACAACTTTTATGCTCTTGAAGCGGCCACGGTTATATTTAATAGTTTTTATGTCCTAATCAATTATGAACATTTGGCATAATACGCTGCAATAGAGGGCCAGAAATTAAAATTTTCCTTGGAGCAGTAAAATTACACCAGAACACAAACTGCAAAGGATATACGAATCTTACATCATCGTCAAATGTAACTTGATCCTACGACAAACACTACGTCCATCTTATATTTAAAAAATAAAATAAAATAAAAAAATAAAAAAATACTATAAAACATAAATAGGAAAAAAAAAAAAAAAAGAACCTTGTTCTGTGTTCAATTGCGGTCCAACAATAAGACCGAACTGTTATATTTCTTTTTTGTTCTTTTATACCTTTAAATTTATTCCTTTATTTTTCCTTTTTGTTCTTTTTTTATACAAATCATTGTTTTTAATTTCTTTTTATCGTCGATTGCTACTTCAATGCATCGCCCATAACCTAGTCTGTAAGCTTCACTTTAACGCAAACCACACTTACACATTACAACATAATCCCCAGCTATGTGCGCTTTGTCAAATGTTAACTGACCGGTAGTGGTGAGTTTTGCTCACCGGAACGGTGCTTCTGTGCGCCTTCGGCGCAGTAACTCCAGGAACGGACACTACGTCCATTCCTAAGATCTAATTCGCCCTCACGACATTTGACTTGCCAAGTCGGCATTACCAGCCTAGCCACCAAAGCCCCCGTTTAAATGTCGTAAAAAGATAACATAATGCTCTGTATAGTTCATTCATTCCGTAAGTTTCTTTTTACCGGAAAAACCTTATACTGGCATAATATAATTTAAATTAAACAAATAACCATGATAATTTAATGTGCTTTTGCTATCCCCACACGCTAAATTGGTATACAAAGTTTCTATAACATTCTTGCAGAGTAGACGACTGCACCAAGAAGCAAAAGATAAACTAAAGCTTATTTTTATGAAACCAAAATTAATTTCAAATTTAAACTCTCGAATCACAAAAACCAAATTTAGAGTGACCCCACAATTATTTCCAGAAGAAAACGGGGAATATCTCATCAATGTCACGCAAGGAGAGATAGGATCGGGTACACGCGCAAAGCTGAAGTAAAAATATCCCAAGTACTTGAACTAAATAGCATGTACTCCTCTTTATTACATAAGTAAATCACGGTTCACGATTGATAAGTGGTAATAATCAGTAATCACAATCCATAGCAGCACCAAAAAACGGTAAAAACGCGAGTCACCTTTAACCTGCAGCCCCAGAAGTAAAAACCGGAATGGAAGCCGTCTCATCTTCTCTGATCGTTTATGAAGGCGTTAGCACCGCTTCAAAAGAATTTAAAGTCGTCGTCAGCTCTAAAAACTGACGGAGGACGTGCGCATCGGGGATGAGGTAGGGGCGTGACGCCACAATAGGGTCCTCACTTTTCGACAATCCGTCAAAATATCAACACCGATATTTTCATGTAACCACGAGCACTTGAGAATTTTGTACCTTTACTGTTTTGAATTATCGTATCGTAAAAATGAACGGAGCTCGTTGGAGACGAGATCAAGTAATGGCAATTTTGGCGGCGAGGTATGTTCTAGAGGGCAGCTTGCTATCCCCGGCTCATCGATGGGTCCCCACGTCCGAATCCAGTGGCCTCCGGCAGTATGAATCCGTCATTGCAATCGCAATGGAAAGCCAGAGGCGGACTCGGGAAATGGACTGGTTCCCCCAAAGGACAATTCCGTGATTTCAGACAATGTGCGACAGCATACATCGCTACACTATCATTTCACCTGCTTGACGAGCAATGGATGAGTATATAACCGAAAAGCTGAAAACAGCACTTCAATTATTGGTAAGCCAAAAATGGACTGGGGTTGAATTTTACACTCAACTGTTTTCTCACTTCCCGTTTCACAATTTTTTAAAATCTCATAGCCATAAAAAACTGTCAATACGCAATTAATGCTGCTTTTGAAGCGAAAAACAAAAGCAAAAGTGCAGCAAAACATTACCATTGCCATCAGTTGTTTAGGCACTACGATCGCAAAGCACTCGTGATCGTGCACGACACACATTCCGAGCGTCAGTAAACATTGTTTCGTACAAATATATTGCCTCTATATACAAAAGAAAGAGAGTAGAAGCATTCGTGATCGTGCACGACATACTTTCCGCGTATCAGTAAACATTGTTTCGTAATAATGAGTCGACTTTAAATACGTAAGTAAGAGAGAAAAAATAATTCTCGCAAAAACGATAAGACCAAGTTTACGACTCAACCGAATGACAATTGTCCGGCTGGCCACCCGAAACGAAGATGCGCGCCATTGAATTAAAGAGGAACTTCCTCCGGTCTGGTAGAATGGGCTTCCCCAATCGCGGTGTTTTGCCAAAAAAAACAATTGCTTCAGGAGGATCCATAACATCTGCGGGTGTCAAAACAAATGAGAAACGCCACCGATTTAACTAACTACGCCTTTTAAAAATCACAAATATATCTCACAACATGCCTGGGCAGAGGAGTAAAAGTAAGGTCCTAAACATCCAGGGTTGTCGCGATCATATTCATAGTAATTACTTTTCCCAACCCAATGGGTCTAATGCAGCACCATATCTGTAGAACGAACACATTTTTACCGCAATAATTGCAGCTTCTACGGATAGTTAAAAAAAAAGACAGGTTGGTGCCTTCACTTTCTTATCAAACCACTTCCTGAAAGCCTATATCTGTAGAATGAACACATGTTTACCGCAATAATTGCTGCTTCTACGGATAGTTAAAAAAAAGACAGGTTGGTGCCTTTATTTTCTTATCAATTCATTTCCTGAAAGCCTATCTTAACCGGTATAAAACCGCTGATAACTTTAACGCTGAACTTCTTTGCAGAATTAGAATCTTACATGTTTTTTGCAATACAGTTGACATTGCCTTCAGTTACGCTATTGATCTCTAAGTTTCTGCAATTTAAAGTCATTTCCCGAAATTGTAGAGTATCTATAAGGGCATAATTCTATTAATACAACTAGCTAAAGAACTTTCAACGAGGACCAGTAATATGAACAAAAATGGCATGAATTTTACTCAGGCATTTTACGTTGGGACTTCCTGAACGGCTCGCCCGAGAAGAACGCAATGGCGTGTCCCAGATTCAGAGGACTATTGACGCCGGCTGCGGTTGCTGGACTAGGATCAAGAATAGTAAACGATGCTGCAATGACAATTGGCCTCTGTGATTTCGCGAGGTCTCTCGCCGGCAGGAATGCTTGCAGAAATGTTGGGCTATTAAACTGATGCATTCCTGATTTTACAGCTGTTGCCATAAAAAACTGCTAATTATATCATCGTCTCTTATTGCAAAATTAATGTCATACTATTTTATCAAATCAGTTGTCTTCAAAAAGTCCCTGACTCTCTTTGTAATCTCCTGTATAAAGTTTCCTTCCACCTTGATTCACTCTAAATTAAATACATTTATCTCCTCTCACCCGCTGTATTCTATTCTTTGCCAAGTAATTTGTTTTTTGGCTAAGCATCTTTATCCACTTTTTTTACCTCCCAATTCCTTCATTCTTCTAGGATCTCATATTTAAAAAGCCTCCAGTCCAGCATTATCCATTCTTTCCTAAAACAAAGTTTCAAATCCGTAGAACCTCACGCACCAAACTGGAGTTTTAATCGATCATTTCGTTTCGCATTTGCTTGCCCCCCCCCCTCCCCGTTAAGTGCCTTCTTTAGAAAGTTTGCTTACACAGTAAAATACTATATTTTTTGGCCATTGTAAAAATCCTATTTTATCCTTGAGTACACCCCAGAAAGGTCCACCTGTTAAAAACACGACATCTTTTCCGTTATTTTATTTTAAAGAGCCTGATGTGTTCTGATACATTTCAATTGCCATTGTTGATGATGTGATTGTTTAGCGTTAAAAAGTGAAAGGCCACTTTTCAGAGGTAGTCATTTTTCAAGCTAACGTTCCGAAATGCCAGGGAAGCCTTTCGAAGAGTTGTCGCAGCGAAGAGGCGGTGAAAAGACAGAGCACTTTAATGCCTCACAATATAGCTTAAAACATAAAGGATCACTCTCACTCGCTTTAGCCTCACTTCAATGGCAAATTTGAGCTTTATCATAATACTATAGAAACTACAATCATTATTTAATATTCAAAAAAACAGGAAAACCACAAGAAGTGCTCTGCATGTGCCCTGAAACTCAAAGCCTGAATAAAAGTGTCCCTAATTTCGCCTAGCGTCGTCGAAAGAGACTTCAAAGGAGGTATACACCTTATCCGGGAAAAACATTCTCACTAACAATACACGCCCACTCGACAGGTAACAGAGTTAACTCCAGCGTAAAAGGCAATTCGTAGGCAGAATAAAAATATTGGGACTCGACAGGATAAGCTACAAGGCCTCAATTTAACAGCTATTCATTATGCGATAGCAAAAGTAGGTACACTTTTTATTACGGAGTAGTGTGCTTACTTTGCTTTAAAGGAACAGGAAACACAAAATCGGAAATGGACACCACACAAAAAATATAAATTGCGTCAGGAACATATACCACAGCTTCCCATACTTTAAATACGAAATATTTCGTTCTTCACCTCAGGGTATTTACTTCTTCCACCTCTTCATCATAACCCAAATGCACGACCCTGTCTCTCTTAAGTATACATGCACCAGACTTTCTTTCTTTCCCTCAATGCCTAGGTACCGTTCCCTTCTCTTTATTCAGTACGATAAGCCTTGCTCTTTAGTCATCATTCTTCATTTCACTCGAAATCTATAATTCAAATGCCATTATATCAGGAGACTAACCGCCAGCGTGAGTTTACACGGACCACCTTTAGTCCCTTTCACCATTATTGAGCGTTCCTTTTCATTTCGCTCACTAATTCCAAATAAACCCCACCTCCCTTCATTTCTTTCACAAGGTATATCGTTTTCCTTAGAATTTCTTAGGATTTTAATCTCTCTAACTACCTTCAATCCACCATCGCGTTCAACTTCTCAGTCTATCCACTCTACCTTCTCGTTTCCTCCTCTTCCAACTTCCTCTCATCTCCCGCCATTATCAGCGCCTCATTTCTCTTCCTTTCAGACCAGGGCCCTTTCTCTTTTCTTTCCCACAACCACCACCTAAAAGCCCTCCTATCTCACCTAATTCTCTTTGATTAGGGTCCCCAAGTCCATGCTGCGCAAACATGATTCGCCACGCTTCAGATCAAACTTCTCGCCGAGATTTTCTATAATAATTACCTAGGTGGCCGCTCGAATGCTGCCAAAGGCCTTTAACCAGCAGCCACTCTGACGAACAGATGTTTTGGAGACCCCTCCCTTTTCGGGGCTCCTAACCTTCCGCCTAAATGACATGGGTGGCTCTGCTATAAGTTTCTGTCTTAGCTACTCATCCAAAAGGTGTTTGTCATAACGGTTTGTGGATAACACGCTATTCTCCTAACATGTATGTCGCCCCTTACCTTACTTCCAATCCACGCATACTATACCTGTTTAACTACTCTTGAAATGGAAAAGAAGATATAGGGTGGACGCTTTTGGCAAAAAGCGGAAGTTCACTTTCATAATATCAATATGTTTAATGCAAAGTAAGATTTCACGCTTTCCCGGCGAATTGCATTGATGAACTCTTCTCGGGTTCTACACCGGGTGAGTGAATGTAATGCTGCCGACGTTTCGGGTAGCGACTCGTTACCCATCCTCAAGGCAAATGTCACGTAACTAAACCTTCCGTTGGTTTTATACGGACGCTGGCGGTGGGGGATTGGTCGAGCCCCGATTGTTGGCAGCATTACATTCACTCACCCGGTGTAGAGCCCGAGAAGAGTTCATCAATGTTTAATGCATTTGTATTTTGGCGCTTTTTAAATGCATATCTATGTATGTGGAGATATTCACGCATGAGCACCTGCGTAGATTAGCATTTCCGTAGATACTAATAACTTTGATGTATCATGCTTTCATCCGATGCGTTACAATCCAGCACTCAACACAAGTTGGTGGTGGCAAACACCACCCCAATCTTAAGATCAGAATTTGATGCAGCTGTAAGGGATCTGAGGATAAATAAGGCTTCGGGAATAGATGATATTCTTGCCGAAATAATAAAAAATGTCGGAGAGAAGACATTTACTCAGCTGTACAAAACCATCTGCGACATGTACTCTACAGCAGAGACACCCACGGACTTTGAGAAGAGCATCATCATCCCTATTGCCAAAAAGAAGAGGGCTGAGAACTGTGAACATTTTAGGGCCATTAGCCTGACGACACATGGCTCGAAGAGATAAACGAGAATCGTCTATAGAAGAATAGAACGACAAGCTGAGGAGTTCCTGAATGAGGACCAATTCGGGTTCAGAAGAAACAAGGGCACAAAAGATCTTGGCCCTCCGGCTACTTATAGAGAGCAATTGTCGAGGGAAGAAGTCGAGGGAAAAGTGAACGGGAAGAATGGCAAAGGAAGGCCTCGTATGAAGTACATGGAGCAAGTTGTGAAGGATGTAAAAGAGAGGAGCTACGTCAATATGAAGAGGTTGGCCGATAGAAGAATCGAGTGGAGCGCTGCGTCAAACCAATCCTAGGATTGCTGACCGATGATGATGATGATGAACATCGTTTAAAAGCTCCTCTCACGGAAACATACTAATCATGTATTCACAACAGGGAGAATGCTTACACAATACCGTAATGTACGTGGATTGGGATTCAATGCTTAGAATTCTGAAGGGAATTGGAGTGTCCTACAACGACCGAAGAACTATACACAGTCTGTACAAAAACCAAGTAGCTTTAATTAAATCTGGACCCAGCTGTAAAGAAGCAAGAATAAGGAAAGGAGTGAGACAAGGCTGCGCACTGTCTCCTGTAATTTTTAATGCTTACATCGAGAGAGCCAAAAATGAAGTCAAGGAGAAGTGCTTTGGAGTGAACATCCACGGAGAAACAATCAGTATGCTACGATTCGCTGATGACATAGCTCTCATAGGAGATACAGAGAAGGAGCTGAAAAAGATGCTAACAAACATGGAAAAGACTATGGCCAGATATCCGCTGAAGATAAATAAGAAGAAGACTAAGATTTGGTGTGCAGCAAGAAAGAAGAGGCGAAAACCAATGTCAAACTAGGAAAACAAAAACTTGAAGAGGTGAAAGAGTTCTGTTACCTGGGAAGCAGAGTAACCAGCGATGGGCGAAGCAAGAAAGAAATAGTGAGTAGAATAGCCCAGGCAAAGAGGGCATTCTATCATAAGAAGAATCTACTTACAGCAAGAAATCCAAGCATAGAAGTAAGGAAACAGTTCATCAGGACATACATCTGGAGCATGTTTCTTTACGGCACTGAATCATGGACGATGAAAGCAGCGGAGAAGAAAAGGGTAGAAGCATTTGAAATGTGGTGCTACAGAAGAATGCTGAAGATTAAATGGATCGACCGAGTAAGTAACGAGGAAGTGCTAAGAAGAGTAGGAGAAAAGAGAAGTCTGCTGACAACTCTAAAAAGAAGAAGGGAAAACTTAATCGGCCATATCTTGAGACACGATGGCCTGATGAAGACCATCGTCGAGGGAAAAGTTAACGGGAAGATTGGAAAAGGCAGGCCTCGTATGAGGTACATTGAACAGGTTGTGAAGGATGTAAAAGAGAAGAATTACGTCACAATGAAAAGGTTGGCCGATAGAAGAATGGAGTGGAAAGCTGCGTCAAACCAATCCTTGGATTGTTGACCAATGATGATGATGACGAAATAACTTATACTAGAACCTACACTTTTAATTAATATGACTCCTACCAAAAGCATTTACAAATTGATGCATTTATAAAGTTTTCAGAATGTGAAAGACTACTTTCACAACGATCGCTATTCTGAAGGGAATGAGATTCTCCGCGTCTTTTAAATCTTTTTCTACTTCCTCAACAGCCGCAGTAAACTTTATAGCCGAGGCCGTGAGCGCTAAGCAGAAAAAGTTAAACAACGGATTAATTAAGGCTTAAGTACTAAAAGATCAAGACGACCTTCACCCTCCGTATTCCATTTAATTAAAAGCGTGCCATCGAGGAAATGAGTACGAGTGCATGTGCATGGAGGACGAAGTGGCCAAAGCCATCTAACGGCGCGCAATAAGATTGTGGTTCTTCATACAGAAGCGTTTTCGTTTACTACGAATCGATATGGGCAATTTTAAAGGTGACATACCTCCTCGACTCGCTGTTACCATCGTCCTACTTACACCGGCGCTCGCAATCGCAAATGAGACGCACACGTAGGGAATCATTACAGACGCTAAAAACCATGGACTTCGAGGACTAACACAATGACATTTTGACACACTTTAACACCCAAGTGGCGTGATATTCTCTGCATTCCTCTAAGTAATGATGGCAGCGCAATATAAAAGGGGCACTGCAAGACATGAATGGATGTAGAATGATAAACAAGCATGGACGAGTGAGAAAAATACGATGCGTTTCACAAGTTTCGAAGTTGGTGATGACGGCTGCTGACCAGAAGGGTACAACTCCGGGAGAGGCCTCTTAGGATTAATCCATCTAAACCAAAGGTAATTAATTCTCTTAGTACTAGATAAACCCTGGAAATCACACGCCGAATTGAGAAAGGAATGGGTGTCCGTACGAGCTGAATGAATTTTACCACGCACTAGGATCAGTAAGTCCTTCGGATGCCCAGCTATAAACTCAGCACATAGATTGGCTTTCGGATGAGATCACTGAATGTACAGTAATGTATAATAAAAAATTAAGGTAAAGGGTACTGAATGTAGTGATAAAGTACGATCACTTAGCCATAATATTGACACCGCTAGAGGTTTTCATGCGGAATACGCAACACTCGTACGAGAGCATATCAAAAAGCGTTAGAGTATTGAAAGTGATTGCTATTTATTACAATTTTTTCAAGTCAACGTACACTTAATGACGTATCCATGATCTTATTTCAATTTTAAAAACCCCATGCTTCTTCACACTGTTTTTTTCTTGAGTTTATTCAATACCGTCCAAAATGTCTTTACCTTTCCTGCCTCATCCTCGTCACGCATTTTTTTTCTTAAAGAACGGAACTCAGTATCCCTTTGCACTTTATTAAACCTTTCATTCACCAATTTCTCCTCATTTTCAGAGCAAAACTCCTTATCCACAATAAAAAGTTGTGGCAAATATTAATGATTAAAATACTCTATGCTACGAATCAACATATATAAACCACGTATCCAGAGCTAATGAGCGTCACTACATCGTACCACATGCTTCATACTGATGGTTCTTAATGCTTTCAGAATCTGATTGCGAGACCCTCGGATTTGCGAAATGTGCTGTCGAATTCCCACGCAAAAATATAGAATATTTTTTAGAAACATGAAAAAATTAAGCACCCTGCATTATAAAAATAGACATAATTTAGTTAATTATTTAGTTCTTCGACATCCTTGCGCTGAAATAGAGCCAAAAACTACTCAGCATATAAACGTGTACTAGTCGGTAGTTGCAGCTACGAATAAAGCATAAATTTTTATCTTAATGTGAGGAAGTTACTAGCAACCCCAAGCGCACAAGCACCCTTGGTTAACATTCACCGCCTGATGCCATTACCGGCAAGAGATGAAACTGAATAACAAATCCCTTTCTTCTGCTGACTAGAAAACGGAATATTTATTGTAACTCACTGTCATAGCGAGTGTAATTCTCCCTTATTTCTAGCAGTATTTCATTTCGCCTTCACAAAAAAGCAAGTCCGGTGGAGACCAAGACGATTCAAGAATAAAGGTCAGGTGTGCACTGCAAATTTCAGAAGGAGCGACAGAAATGTGTCGTCAAGCATTCGAAACGTCTCTGACTCCTTCCCGACGAACAGGTCATGGAACATCATTTCCCTTATGCGCTTATGAATAGATTCACCTATTTTACGGTCCCCTTTGAGCAAGCAGGTCGAGGAAAGGGCACATTTTTCATGATCAAAACAAATGTCAACTCCTAAGACTCGTTTGACCTCACAACGCAGCCATTTCCGAGGATGGTAATGATGTGCCCTTTCTGAATAATCACCCAGTTCCATGCGGACTCTCAGAAAAAACTGTGCGAATGTTGTACAAGGTACTAGAAGCACTATACAAACAGCTGAATATGACTAAACAATAAGTGTATCCTTATGTTCAAGATATGATTGGCTCACGAAAAATCCATGTAATCTAAATAACTACATCGAAACTCATGTTGAACCGTTTGTAATGAAATATATTTTAGGACTACAGTGATGAAATCCCGGTTTCGTGTTAACTGACTGACTATACTTTATTTAGCGACAGCATTGATTAATAAAAACATTGCGGTACTTGCACAATAATGAGAATTTGGGCTAGGAGGAACGAAGAGTAGACAATGGGTGAGTATATCGAAGACTGTTTCCAAAGCTAAATACGTTTGTATATGGCATAGAAAAAAAGGGGCTAAGTAATTATCCAGTGCGCTCCGATTCACACGTGAATGTAAAGAATGTTCACCTTAAAAAAAACGCATGACGAAACAATAGCAAGGGTTCTTTTCCAATCGGCATATTATGCCGGTCCCACTCGTAGTGCCGTCACGCACTGGAACCCCTGAAAGCAGGGCCGACTCCCAAAAGTTCGTAACCCGTCGAGTTTCGACTCTCGCTAAAAAAAAAGAAGCCCCCTTGGCGTACTCACGCTCACGCAAGCGAAAAACATTCCCGTGGAGCTCGGATGAGGAGCCTCTTTCACGAAAGGAGAGACTGATAAAGGGTCTTGAAATGGGAAATGACATGAGGCCCAGCTCCACACGCGCGTTATATGCTTTGCAAACGGAAATGCGGGAATACGTGATTTAAAAACTTAAAAGTCCCACAAATTCACCCCCGCCGTACCCCCATGACGAAGCATCGGAGCGGACTCTTCATCAACTATTCAGGACGCACGACGAATGTCTTTTTTTCCTTAAATCCTCCCTCTCCTCTCTTCCCACAATTCCCTCCCCTCGGGATACCTCGGAAGGGGAGATCCCTTCTCTCCTTCCACCTCCCCCGGCACCGCCCTCTAACCATATCCAGACTAATTAAACCCGAAACAGAGATGGAGGAGTTGTGAGAGGAGTGTGGAGGGCGCACATAACCGGCAAAACAAGAGCAAAAGTCCGTTATTGCACGGATAGAGGACACGCGAGTATAGTACTAAGTAAAAGCACACACCCAGCTTTAGATCTCTTTCTATGTTGCCCTCCCTTTCTTCCTTGTCACTGTCATTTGTCCGAGAAGCATTTTCGGAGAAGTGTTCCTGATAAATATATGCGTACGACTCTTTTTTAAACAGAGCAATATATCTTACGCAATAGGTATAACAGTATTTCTATCCTAGGATTGGTTTACTGCAGCCCTACATTCTGCCCTATTCAGCGCTAATTCCCTCACGCCCTGGTCCTGTACCCGTTTTGTTTCATTCTCTCCCAAATTTTGAGCTAAAAGAGTGAGGTTTGGTGCGTTGAGAGTAGATTCTCTGTGTGTATGATTTGGTAGTAGTTCTGGACTTTTAGCAGTTTGTGGTGCAGAGAAAAATGGTGTTTTCCCTATCTTTTAATATGGAAAACCAGTTGTTATGCATATTTGGTTACGTTTCTAAGTAAATGTGTTTACGTTGTTGGTAAAGGGACAAAAATTGAATTGAAAAATTTGAAGAAAGTGGAATTAGTTTTATCAATCAATTTTGTTATTATGAAAATATTAATTGATGTTTTCGATGTGCAGATAGCGAAATAAAATAATTTTTCCTACCGGCCCCGATCTTGTGCATGAAATGTGAATATCAAAGTTAGGCGTTTTGAAGTAGGTACTTTTCTAATGGTTGAAAGAAGGTTATAAGACGTTTATTATGTATTAATGTTCGTCGATAAAGTTCAAAAATACCCCCATCATTTTAAAATTATCAACGTCTGTCCTACACCCAAACCATTCCGTTTTTTATCAATTTAAAATAAAACATTCACTTATATCTCCACCTAAAAGATAGATGAGGTCATTTCGCACGTTTAATAAACCAGATTTAAAAATGTGTTAGAAAAACAATACTTGGTAAGTGTGCAGAATAGTATACTAGTATTACTTAGAAATAGTGTAAACTATAAGTGGACAAGATAGGCTCAGCTCTGTATTGGTCATATGAAAAAGAGTTACATTTAGAGCTGTTGAGCACATTACAATGCGTCTTAAATTTTCGGTAGTAAATTCACTTCATGAAGAAATTTTAGAACGCAATCGAAACGTTTGAAATTGTCACCTAATACCTTGCTCAGATCCCCAAATATTTTGTGGTGTTTACGTTCCATCCTAGATTTTAAACAATTGACAAGCAGGTGTTTCACCGAAAATATTTCCAAAAGCTAACAAATCCAATTATAAAATAAATCTACCGAGACAATTCCAGATACACCGTATTACACCATACCAGATTCCATATTGCACTAACCTTTACATCTCTTTGTGTATAATATTTACCAAATATTAATACAAAACCATTCGATCGACTGTATTAAAACCTCCAAGAAAATTCCATTTTTAATTAATTTAAAAAAAGAGATTCACTTACATACCCACCTAAAATATTTGAAGAGACTCAGGGCTCTGTCAAATTCGCTTCTCTGTACCTCGGGCCCCCGTTCATCTTCATCCTCCCTGATTTCCTCTTCCGTTAAGTCAGTTTCCAGTAGTTTGGGTGCTTGATAGAGCTCTTCGATGTATTGATTCCATCTCTATGTCCTCCTGCTTTATGAGTATCTTTCCATTCGAGTCAATTATGTTGAGGGATTTTGTTTTCCTTTCTCCGAATCGTCTCTTCACCAGTTTATAAGCCATTTCTGCGTTTCCTTTCATTATGTTGTTATTTATTTCTTCGCAATACGCAATATAGTCAATACGTAATATAGATATTTATTTAAAATAGATAAGGGTGCAAATCAAGTCATCAACTAATTCCGACACAAGGTTTTTTTCAACCCTTCCTTCTTTCACTTCCATTCCCATCCTTGTACCTTTCCTCCGGGTCTGAAGCGCCTATTAGTGCGGATAAGACTTGAAAACACTGATGAGAACGACGGAACCCATTTAGTAGGTCTACCAATGAGAAGATAAAATAAAAGCACATAGTACTAGTTACTCAATGGATAAATGAAAGAACTTAGTGAACTCCACAGTAAGTTACTGTGGAGTCCTCTAAGTTATTTCATTTCGCCATAATGGAAAACTTCCACCAGATCTCGCCGGAATTGGTTTCCACTACTAGTTACTGAAGTTAAATAAATACCTTTACGGGCCACAAGAGCAAAAATATTTCAATTAGTGAAATAAATTTGAAGATTTTCTAGTGTTGATAATATATTTATCAACAAAATACTGAATATAATTAACGGCTAACTGTAATCTACAACAGTAAAGTAAAACGTAATCCAAACGCATGCAGGCATAAAATCTACACGTCTGTTCAGGAAATTCGCCATAGCATGCGGAGTTACTTACCACTAAAAATAGAAATTCATTGCTTAACTAATGGCACACTCCTCGGTCATCGCAAAACACTCCGTTTTCATCAAGAATTTGACACGGGAATAACGATCGAAGTCCCCCAAGGCTATTAATGGGCCATCACCAACATATTGCAATGTTCCCAAGGTATCATCACGCGTTTTAATGGAGGACCATAAAAGTGAGCTCAAGGGATTAATTGTAGTCGGGGAGAAAAAAAAGGATAAATTTGCAGAATAAAAAACATTTCTTTCAAAACTATCACAGTGTTACTTATTACGCGCATTTTTCTCACAAATTTCCTCCGATTCCATGAGTCGTGATCGACTTACCGGATGCCATACAGACGTATAATTAAGTATGCTTCAAAAATCATATTTACACTAAATATCATATTTATAGTAACATAGGTTTCATAGTTATTGTAGAGTTCCGTCCACTTTTAGCATCTCGTTACGTTATACCAAACAGTGGTCATCCAACTTTCATAAATTTCAAACATTCGACGCAGCGTATTTTCACATTTTGTTCATATGTACGTATACTTATCACCTTTCACCATTCCATTTTTATTACCAGTTCTTCACCTCCCTCTCCCGAGTTTATGAGTTTTTCAAACATTCTTCACTAAACAGTGGCCTTCGAGAAACCATCGGTCTTCAATACCTCATGTTCCATACACTCCCTCTCTCTCCTCTAATCCTCTCATCGGCCCCCACCCAGCCTCAGGTTGTCCTCATTCCCCTTCTATACTCTTTCCATACTCCTTACCTTGCCACATTCACATCTCAAATCTCACAATATTCATCTCTTTTCTCTTCAATAGATTCATCCCTTTTCTCTTAATGCGAACGATAATTATCATAGTTTTCACTGCTCTTTCTTAGCGTTCCTCTGCTAGATCATTTCCATTTTCTTTCTTTTTTCCTATAAACCCACGTTTTGTCGTCCTTCCAATTAGAACAATAAATAAATCATTGTTTTCACATGAAACGAATAATATTGCTTGCGTCCGAACAATTTAATTATATTTTTGAACCGAATATAGGGCTTAAGAATGGGATTCATGGATGGTAAGAAGGATTGTTTTTTTTCTGATTTAGCCCGAGTGTCTCTGAGTAGCTAATTCAAGCCGAAATGTGGTTTATTCTGCCAAGTTACGCATACACGGTGGGATTCTAATGCACACCCGGCTGTCAGTTTCCCATCGAGTGAGAAGACTAGTCGAAAACGACGACTCCCGTTCAATACCGCCCCAGGCAAATCAGGCAACTTCGGAGGTCCGGGTGGGCAGAGTTAGGGGGACATCTAGCATTATCGGGCAAGCATACTCCAGATCCGAGGTCATACCCGCCGCTCAAACGAGCCGTGGAGGCCGGTCATATGGATTAAATTACACAGGACGCACCTTGGCGAGCGAAACTTGGCGAGAAAACGATCCTTTGTCGAAGCAAAGGGCCACTTCACGGATACGACAGCCTAGTAGCGAGCATCAACATATTTTTCAGAACCAAACTCGGAATTCATTCCACTAAGCACTCACGTTCCCGTTAAATAATAAAACCAGTCATCGTATGGGCTCGCTGAAATGTCAATAGTCCCTTATCAAAAAACACACATTTAACCATAGGACCTTATACATGCATATATACATATAGGATATATATAATAATAATGGTACTGCCGCCAGCCAAATTTAAAGCCACCAATTTTGAGCAAACGCGGTGAACTCTGAGAGAACTTTCAGAGCAGCATTAACGGGAGACACGAGACCACGCTCCTCACCACTCATATTCTCCATTAGAGATAACGATCCAGGGCTACCAACCCGTGGCTGACCAAGTCATCCAGTCCAAGACAAACGAGTAAACTATTCTGCGCCACCAAAAGGCATCAACGTTTCGGTACAATTACCAGAGGGCCAATCAGATACGACCAATTTCGCTTTCAAAATCAGCTTCACTACTAAAGCTCTACAAGTGTAGGTAATTTTAAACGATGATGTGGAGTAAAAATATTGTAAATTATAAGACGACGCGTAGGGTTTTATGCATCAAGTATTGATGTTTGCCCAAAGACATGGCCCAATGATAATAATAATCAACGGGGACTTTTTTCTAACCTACCGATGTTAATTGCTACGATTTACATGTGAGGGCAAGAGTGCATTTTTTTAAATACTCTTTCTAATGCTAATTAATTAAACAATGCACTTGCTCACTCAGCATACGACATGTCGACCATCATACTATACTAAACGCCAGCCCATTTTCTTCCTTTCCTCTTCTGCCAAAAATAATATATTTCGCGGATCATCGTATTTAATGGCACGAGTCCCCTTATTCCCTCAATCCCTGACTAGGGGGTGGACAAAGAGGCGGAAAGATGGGATGAGCCAGGTCGAGAGCGAAAAAAGAGAGCCCTACTCAAGGTTCGATGGACCTCAAATGGGAATCAAACGCTCGTGGAAATAAGAGAGGAGCGATCCGTCCGACTCGAGAACGGTCCAGGGGAGAGAAAGGAAGAGCCCGGAAAGGGGAAAAAAGAGTAATAAAAATAATAATAAAAACTTGACGGCGGGAACGCGTCGGGAGGGGAAGCGTGGAGGATAGTGAGGGCGTGCGACGAGGGAGGATCCTTCAACCAATTCTGCCGGACTTCCACCGCCGCGCGTCATACTAAAGCCTCCAAATCCACCTCCCAGTCTCCCCCTCGCGGAATCCAATAACGCGAAATTTCACGTCCGTCCATACCGAATCGATATCATATATAGAGAGAGAGAGAGAAAGGGGTGGGTCGGGGAAGATGGGAGAAAGAGAGAGAGGTCCCCACCGACTGGTCCCGCGGATGTCGAGGAAGCGACGGCGAATTTATCGGAAGGACGGAAAGGAGGAAATTTGTGGAGGATGCGCTTTGTAGGAGGAAGATCCCCGTGATGGGAGGAGAGGGCAAAAAGAGGAGGAGGATAAGTGAGTGGCTGAGGGAAGGCTGCGGAAGTGGGGGAGGGGCGGAGGAATATCCCCGAAGAGGAGTCGAGGGATTAGTGAGACGGTTACGCGGGGAATTTCCATCAATCGTCGTCCTGGGGAGGGCGCAAATAATTCGCATCGTGAGCGCATTGCATACGTATAACCATGGCACAAGCAATAATATCTTGAATATAGACAGTATGCACTCCCTCACATGCTCCAGTGTAGATAAAAACTTGGATAGAGAATAAGAGATACACTGTCTCCTGAGCAAATCGAAAGAATATTCATTTCCGAGAAAATGAAATGAGTGTTTTCGAAGGCTTCCAAATGAAGGATATAAATAGGATATGAGATATAGGATATAGTATAGGAATATGAGACGGAATTTAACCATTAAAACACGGATATAAAACATAAGGCCATTAAGTAATGCGTACATAGAGCGAAGGAACATGTAATGAGCAAATATCAATGGGATTAACAGAATCACAGTTAGAAAACGTGTTTAAACATATTAAATACATATTGGACGAATAAAGTTTGATATTAGGTAAACATTTTATGAAAATCATAGGACCAGGTATATTATGGGGTGAACTGCCAAAAATATACCTGAGGATGAATCAACTGGGCATGTACCCGAATACCATTTGGATCACATGACCAATGAAAACATGAGAATTTTCTGAATAAGAAACTAATTTTGACTTAGGGAACCATACGAGCTCGTACATATATTCTACTACTGCAGAAGAATTAATTAGTGTACCTCGCGTACTTCGGAAACTGAGGAGCAAAATACTGCCAACTTAGGATTTGGCTTCAAAAGTGCATTAAGTCATAAAACAAAAAAATCGTGGATCTTAAATCATTGGGCATACCTCCTCACAACTCCTATTCCAACGTTAATTGCTGCCACGATAAAATATCACGGGGTACATAGAAGCGGCTTCGACTATAAATAACAGATTCCTGCTATAGATACATGGAAATAAGGAATGTAAAGACTTAGTAATTCACCTAATGCTAATCTGTAGGTGAACAATTTGATATCGAAACTTGGTTTCACACATATTCATGTTGGGTGACAACAAAGGTAATTAAATAAGAGAAATGCGAATGATTGGCTAATTTTCTATTTTCGATTGATAGAACTTTACCTGCAAGAAACATAAAAAGAAGAACTATAACACGCTGCTTAATGATGACGTCAGTTCCATCAGAACTATAATTAAAGATCAGATATAAAGAGGTATAATCAGAGATATAATTAAAGTCCGTGAATGAATAAATAAAGTTAGGTCTAGGAAATGATAAAGAAAAGAAATGCTCGAAAGGAAGACCGAAGAATAGAAGAGATTCGAAGGACAGAGGTGGGGAGGAAGTATTAAGTAAAAACGTCTAGTCAATACGGGAATAGAGAGCCTTCAATTGAAGAGAAACGACATAAGTTCTATAAATAGTGGAGGAAAAAAAGGAAGTCAAAGAAAGCAGAATAAATTAATAGAAAAATTATAATTTGAATTGAAATGATGAGACGGCAGCAGGATACCGATCTTAAAAACGATATAACATTAAGTTACAAACATTAACACCAATCACTCTTCTTACATCAAATTCGAAGATCCTTCATACCTCCAACCTGTCTTCATGCTTTATTTTCCTTCCTCTTCCGCGGTTACTTTGCATACTGCCCTCAATCGTCCTCTTTCATCAATATTCCATTACCTCTACAAGCGTTCTCTATCGGATTTCCATCTTCTATTTGTTTGCAACTAAAATGGAAAGTCTACATAGAACTAAGATAAATTATACAGCTTTCATTATAACGTAGAAATCATAGCAGTGATTTAATGGATCCACTTTGCATGTGCCTCTAATCGGAAATGCAAACAGCAATTTAGGTAAAAAAAATTGCAAGCCACGAAAAAAATAATTAATTGAAACATCAAGAAGTTTGGGGAAAACTCCACGTCTAGGTCCCTTCAAATTTAATAACTCGCCTCGCTGAACATCAGAGAAAAATCCACTTTCGATCCAAATCTCGCGAAAATATTAATAGGGTAATGGTGGCTTGGGAAAGCGAAGGTAAATCCGGGGTGGAAGTGAGAGCAAGTTCAATAATTTAAATACGGCACAACCCGCAAACCTTCCCCGTAAACCGACTAGCCGTCCAATAAGCAACCTTCCCGAACAGTTTCCTTCGGGCTTACACTTTACCCGCCGAAAATAACTGGCTAAAAGAGGGAAAAGAAACGCATTGGGATTAAAAATATATCTGCTTCTGTCGCACTACATAGGCAGGAACTTCATAGCCTCCTGAAGTTAAATGGAAAAGAGCCTTACCTCCCCGTTCATCATATTTTATTTCATAAGTTCATGAATATTGTGACACCACACCTACAGCACAAGGTAAATTTCTGAAGACTATACTAAGTAAATGATTAATTCATATTGGTGACGAACCTGATAAACAATAATTCCTCCGACCTTACCGTTTAAATTGGTAATCATTTATCGAGACGGGTATGATAAAAAACCATGACATTTTTACTTCATAGTCTGTAAGTTAAAAAAATACAAGGAAAAACGGTTTTATTTTGATTCTTACTAACTGCAGTAGCCAGGTCGCTAAGTGCTGGACTTAAAACCTTAAGATTTCAAGTTCGAACCCGGTATCGGGCACAAATATTGTGTCAGTCTTATGATTGAGCAAATGTAAGATGGCGATCTGAGGAATCAGTGAGATTATAAAAAAAGCTAAGACTCATATTTCCGTTCTCGTTAGGCTCTGACCTCTTCATAGCTTGAGACCCGAAGCAATTTTCTTTTAATTCACACCAAAGGCAATTATGTTAGCTAGTTGTTGACAAAGCCTTTACGAAGGGTTTTTGGATTTTTTTTCGTAGTTCAACTGCTTAGCAAACATATCTCAGTAAACTTATCACACACGCAATCCGGGATTATGTGGGCCAGGGGGATGGAGGAAAAAGAGAAATAAATGAAAGACAAGTCTGTGGTACCCAGAGAAGGTTACTAGCAATCAATCAATGCATGTAGAAATTGCAGACGCATGAGTTCATAAAACAGCTTGAAATAGAGAATGGCCGGATAGAAGGAAGAAGTAGTCGCAGTGAAAGTGGAGGGAAAAGAGAAGGTCTCTTAAACGGAAAAAGGTTGAAGAAGTAGCCGAAGTTTCAGAACAGCACTACTGTAATACATATTTTCTGAAATCTACAATTAAGCAAAAAATATGAAGCCCTTAGGGACAGTTCTTTAACTCCATCTACAAAGTGTTGCTCGTTATCATCAAAATTATTACACCTTTTGAGTTTCGTCGCGGGAGTCAGGAGGAGGAATGAAAAATTCAGTCAAGGAGAGAAAACTGCACCCCCTCGATTTTTGATACCGTCTCCTACGTGCCACGACGATCGAAAGCGAGGGAAGCAGCGGAGGAGTTGCTGTGGTTAACCAATCGCATTCCCACCCCCATCTCCCCCTAACCCATCCTTAATACACTTCGGCTATGGCCGTAATAAACTCATTGAATAGTAATCGCCACCACGAGCTCCTTGGGGGGGTAGGGGGGGAGAGTCGGATGCGGCGTGGAGAGGAAAAGGGGTGCGGAAGGATAAAACCATATCGATCGTTGGGTGGGGGTGGGATGCGAGGAGGTTTCGCCCGCGGAAACGGAGGCGAAGATGAGGAGAGGCCTCGAGGGGGAAGCTCGTTGCCCGCGACCGATGATGCAAATCCCCAAGTTTTTGCCCCATCTAGTTCGACGCCAGCAAAACAAGAAAAACATGACAGCAACCAATCACAGTATTGGCTCGCGAAATACCTGCTCGAAATAAACACCACTGCAAGGATATCTATTATCAGTCAATCTATTAGCGTCAATAACTAGCAATGTGGAATTTTGAATGTGATGACTAGATCAGAAAAGAGCCACATCCTGTTTACATTACGAGATGGAAAAGCATAACCGGCGACTGGCTGACAAGGTCAAAGGAAAACAATCCACTTAATTAAACCGGATTGGCGGAAACGGCATTTTCTGGAACACATTTTCGTATCTTCCATTCCTTTTTCCTTTCCTACGATCAGCAGAAGTACTCGTACCATCAAAATGGATAGAGTAACACATGCTCCTTCAAAATTCCATGTTATTTCACATACAGGCCTTCCACTGTTTTTTTTCGCCGTCGCACCTTCCAATTTAATTTTATAAGATTTAACAAGGAATTTACGTCCACAGCTCTGCTATAGCTCATATTTTTTATTATCACCCTCGGCCTGATTTCGCGTTACAAAATTTTTCCAATAGCACAGCCGCCCGCAGCAATGTCTCGTAGTCTTCTTCAGACTCGTTCCTTCTCTTTTGCTCCGCATAACACGCGAAAACGTTAAATTTCTCTCCAAATAACAATTTCCTAATGAGCTTTTAATGATCTTTCCACGTCGTATTATTAGTAAGTAGCCAAGAACTAGTGTGGCTAGACTAAACAGGATAATCCTATTATATTATCCCTTTTCCCATATTCCATTAATTAGAATGAAACTGCTTAACTATGCCGTAAATATTAAATATCTTCCTAATCCGTTAAATCATTTCTCAGAGGTTTTTGAGATTACATTGAATTAAAATGAACTTTCAGCGATGATGGAATGCCATTAATTTTTCTCAAATGCGACGTGCATTTTCGAATAAGTAGGGCACGTGTCCCCATTTATAAAGCTCTCTTGTCGGACATAAATATTAGGTAATGACACTCACGTCATTTATTTTATTGAAATTAAGCATACCTGCTAATGGATTAATTTAAAATTCCAATTTCATCACAGTACTACTGCAAAATTTTTCTTTCTCTCACACTTGGCGAAATTATACTCTACGCGCCCCTGCCACCGTAAAATATCAAAGGGTGGCAAATTAGTTTATAATTAACAATACCTGATGTATTTATGTGTCAAGCGAAAATCTTGACCGTTCATTATAAAATACCTTATTGCATAACAAATTCAGTAGATACTACTATAATAATCCAGCAACCAAAAACAGAGACAGTTCTTGGAAATTATCTTCATTTTCGATTTTAAATAACGAAATAAACATTAAAAAATATAGCATCTATCATCAAGCAAATCCATCCCAAAATTGTACCGCGTGCTATCCTAATTAATCATCCAACAAAGTTTAGCAGAAAAAAAGCCAATTAAGACCATCAAACAAGTTTCCCAGAGGCATTAAAAATCACGAAGTTCGTTATTTATGAAGCGCAATGCTTTAAAAAACAATGGCATAAAAAATAAGCAAGCGTCAATTATTTTAACGCTGCGAGTTGATGAATTATGAGCGTTTATTAAGTGGCTGCTTTAA
This sequence comes from Platycnemis pennipes, assembly GCA_933228895.1. Lineage (NCBI taxonomy): Eukaryota > Metazoa > Arthropoda > Insecta > Odonata > Platycnemididae > Platycnemis > Platycnemis pennipes. The sequence continues at coordinate 114,929,984 of OW121854.1, read as the reverse complement.
AGAATTGATTTCCCAGGAAAATCGAGTCACTGAATCATGGAGCATATGGGTAAATACATTCCCGATACAAATAACCAAAGGTCAGTGAAGCATGCGGACTCAACAATCAATGCCAAACTCAAATGCGTTATGAATATTTCCGGAACGAATCAACATTTGATTTCAAATGACCGATCAGGTACGAAAAAATGTTGGATGAAAAATCATTGAGGCGGAAGTTATATTTAACTCAGCACACATGAAACAACTCCATTTCTTCAAATGAGCTTCAATAATTGGCCTGTGATGCCAGTTCATGAAAAGACTGCAAACCGAGTACCAATAGCATTTCAACACACCTATTTAATTTTAATAACTGCTTTATTCGAAAATACCGATGGAAACTCCAGGACAGTGATTTTAACCTATTTACCTCAAGTTAAAACCATTGCTCATGCTAATATTTTTCCAACAATTTTTTCCCAATGATGTTGAGCAATTACAGCACTGACCAAAAACCAAATCCTTAATGACTGGTAGATTTTTTCGTCCACCTGCCATACCTGTAAGTTCTTTACATTTATTGAAAAACTAATGAGACACCTATGATCATATTACGTTCGTTATTTCTTTACATAGTGATACTTTTCGAGTTCCGAGATGGTTCGCTTTAAATGTGTACAACGCATTAAATGTGATTCATCTCTTTCCACACTACATCAGATTAGATTAAATGTTAGGTGGAGTTACTTAAGAGTCTCTGAGGCAATTATACCTACTGGTGGAAGATCTTCCCACACTAATTAAATACGTTTGTTTAGAAGGCGATAGCACCGCTAATGTTCCATACACATTTCAAACACAAGACAATCTGCAAGGTTTCTCTAGAGACAGTGAAAGCAAGAGGAAAGATGTTCCTTTACATACAGCAGAAATAACGAAACTTAAATCACCCGCGAAAAGTACATTCTAGCACTCATAAAGACTGTACGAGTGAAATCAAGGCAAAAAGATGAAAGGTGTGCATGTTTATACGATGATTAAGGATGGAAAAATCAATAAGTAATCGGCAACTCAGCAAAATACATAACCGTACACAGCTATGACCTTTCTTCAACTTCAACGTGCGACAAAAAAATCTAGCGATCTATCTTGGAGTAGTAACCATTTTAATGGCTTGCATGTGCCATGCACACAGCGAAGAAATAAATACCGGACGAGCACTTAAAATGGGAACAGCACTACGAAGAGATTGAAAATAGCAGTGGAGGGTGGCAAACAATCAGAAATAACTTTATCGTTATTGTCATGGTGTCTCTAACATTACCTGAACATCCTAGATCTCAGACATTTGAGTAAAATAGTCAACCTCGTCGAAAATTTCGGGAGCTCTGGTTATCGTCAAAATCGTGATTGCAGGCAATCCAGCATACGGAAGGTTAATTCGGTGTTTATTTGAATTCCTCCCCTAACAAATATAATAAAGTGAATATTTGTTTGCATTAGGTACCCCACGAACCCAATCTAATACGACCAGCATGCCGGTTACATTCATTCACTCTTTATGAATTCCAATAATTCAAAACTTACTGGATATATATTAGTAGAGACCGAACGAAAGGCGCCCCATAGTCAACATTTCAGTCAAATTTCAGAGACGGAATAAGCGTACTACCAGTATAGTTCACGAAACATTAACTACGGACCTCTATAAACTGACTGAAAAATCTCCACTATTCCCGGATTCGCACCCTTTCCCTCAGGGTGGTAAGCTTGTATTTTATTTACCACACCAACCCGATCGCCAGGTGAGGAATACATAATTCTAAAAGGGCCAATCTTAACCTTAATTGTTTTCGACGGTTCCTCATATTGCCCAATTATTCTCCTGTCACTACCACGCTATATAATTCTACACCCTTCATTCAGCAAATGTGTACTTCACCGACAATAAGTCTCTCTCATACCTTCTTCCGAACTCACTCAGACTTATATCTCAATTCCAATTCTCGCTTTACTTCTTTCGTCCAACACTGTTTCCCCTTTATAATCACTCCAGCGATTGGGGACCACGGAAAGGTTAAGCAAAACAAAAGTATGATAAATTGCCGAACGGATCCGAATTTGAGGGAGCGATCTCCGATGCAGCTTGCAGCAACTCGGAGCTGCAACAGAGACGCCAGGATAATGAATCTCCCGAATTTTAGATCGATAACCGGTTGCCGGGTCAACAATTGCAAAGACACAGACTGGAAGGAGAGAGGGAGGGAGGGAGAGAACCGTTTTCGTGACCTGATTCGAAAGCGCCATTTTTAAGGCTCTCGAGGAAAAAAAGCGCCAGTGAGTTTTGCCCAATACGGATGTGAAACAGAGGTCGCCCAATCAGTAGGCGGGGCGGGAAGGACGGGGAATCGATGTAACGCGAGGAGTGGGATTTCGGCGGATTGCGGGAATCAAATTGGTCTCATCCCAACTAGCACAAGAGCAAAGTTCCCTTCTCGGATCAGAAATAGAGAAAGTTGGCGAAAAGTTAAAGGAAAGTTAATGCGAGGAAGTGTCTCTCGAAGTTCCGAGAGGTCTTGAATTTTCCGAGACTCAAGCTAAAAATAAAACAAAATTATGTAACGTTAATAAAGCAAAATGAGATTCCCGGGGAAAAGAAAGTCGGAGCAGAAATATACGGCTTTTGGCTTGAGGAGACGAAGGATTTTGTAGTTTCGGTAGCGTTATGGACGAAGATGGACGGCGTTGAACTAATGAAAGTATGAAGATTTCTTTGATTTGGTGGGCATTTGGCAGTAGAGAGAACTTCTAGCGATAACCTTAGGAAAAGGTGCTTATAAATATTTATTGAAGGCTAACTCCGCGGTGAGATGGCGAGAATAAATTGGAGGAAATCGAGATCCTAGTGTGGAGGAGAATGGGAAAGTAGGATGAGATAAAATGAATACGAAATGAGCGGGAGGGGAGGGGGAAGGGAAGGGAAGGAGGTAGTACGCAATAATTAGCAAGGAAACGAGGGTGGATTGAACGAGTAATAAGGGACAATGGGAAACTGCAGGACGCTACTGAAGGTAGAATGCAGGAAATGCAAGAATGTAGGAAAATTATAGACATTTTCAATAGTTTGCAGGGAGGGAAAACTTGAGAAAGAGATTAGGGGATATTCGCTTGCTCAGGTCAAATTTTCAAGTCTGACAGAAACATCAAAGACCTAAATGAATAACAGTGATGGAAGAGGACTCAAAATAACTCATAGGATTAAAAAAATATATTATTTCAGCATTATTTTACACCTAAAAAAGGTCGGAATAATCAAATATTACTATACCGCACGGCCTAAATATAATTTAAGACAGCAAAAATGTGGGAGCCTAGTTAAATTGGCCAAACGAGTAATTAAGTAGGAGGCACGAAAGTGAAATGATATTTCCACTGTTCTTAGTGTATCATTGCGAGTTTTAAAAACTTAATCGATTAAGGTTCGTCCAAGGTACCTACTACTCATTAATTTGTACGTTCTTGTGCCATGCTAAACTAACACTTTCCTATAATTCCCATTTAGTAGCATTTATCTATTTGGGATGAGGAAGTTGTGCTTATTTGGTGATGATTCACCCCCTACCACACACCCTCGAGGTGGTTGGCATGATATTTAGTGGATGTGGATGTAGTTACGTACTACCCATCATCGCACTGAAGAGAACTAACATGGATAGCTCCAAACAACCACCGGAGGCAGAAAGGAGAACGGTTACTTGCCCTGATCTTTGTGTCTCACAATCAGTGTTAGTTTATCGCGTGCAACTGCAAACTCCAAAACGAAGTATGGATAACTCGTGCTGCTTAAAAAACAAAGACGCAATAAAATGTGTGAGTTACAAAGCGAAGTAACACTACTAACGACTTCAAGCGGAAACGTAAAGTCGCAAGTTCGCGTGACTCGACGTATTACAGCAAGTCACATTCTCTCGACCAAATTACTAGAGTCGAAACGAGAGCGGTCTTACTTTTTTCGGCCGAAGTGCTTTCACGCCGACAACGATTTAGCACGCCTAATGAGAAACACGCGAAATGATTGCGTCACGCTCATTCGCCCCGCGAGGCTGTCCGCGTGCATCGGATAGCGTTTATGCGGCTCCCGTCGACGAGAGGCTCGGAACTACGACGCCCTTCTGAGCGTAAAGCATCCGCTTTACTCTCTCCACAAAAAATTCTCTATGAGGTACCAAATAATTTTCATGGGCTCCCGAGACGGACTCGAACCAGTAATGGTCACGCCATCCAAACCACTCAGATCGATAGAGAGACAATAATACGGAGGATATCGTGAGATTCGAAGAAGACGTGCAGACAGGTTGCATCCATAATCAGTAATGTCTAAGGGATAACCGTTTGGAACAACGGACAAGATGACCGCAGGTATGACACAAACCAAATACTAAGCATAGGAATTGAAGATAACTATAGATACGAACTTACAACAAATAAAGTAGGTATTCCCGAAATAGCAAACTTAGCGATTAAAAAATTGAAACAAAGAAATTCGAAATTGCTGAAATGAACCTAAGTTCCTTTCCATGCACTGTCACCCGAATGAGACTCGTAGACAGTTCGTAACGTGCTCCATTTGCAGCAGAGCATGAGCACGTAGTGGAAGAAAGACAGCAAAATATTAAGCAACAAAAAGTCTCCCATATCTGCTAACAACTACGCAAACGATCTCTCGATGAAATGGATACAATGGGCAATTTTTGTCAAGACTAGATCATTTCTTACCTCTCAAGAACCAACAAAAATAAATTCGCACATCCTATCAATAACGAGAATAAAGGAATCCTACTGTGTTTGAGCGTTCCTGCCCAGAAATCATCAGATTAAAGATGAGAGAAGAAAAAGAGAACTGCTCCAAGGGGCGTACACAGCGGTAGCTGTGTGTGTATCCTCACCATAGAGGCGGGTGATGAAGGATCTCAGATTTTCCCGGCGCAATGACTAGAGGAAGATTTCTCGGAAGGATCTTTGGAAGGATAGGGAGAAGCAGCTTCGGAAGGATAGAGCCAGCCTTCTCAGTTCCCAAGCCTTTCTCTTGAGGCGCAGAGACGAGATCATCATATACCCGGAAAATCCAGGCTCTAGCATTCACGCTGAAGTCTCGCTAAACTAAAATGAAGGCCAGCGGGAAACCAGAGATCTCTTCCACTAGTCAGTACGCCTGAGATACTTCATCTCAACAATTACGCTCCCCAAGAGATGATAAGCAGCTGTTGGAGGGTTGACACATTGGCTGGGGAGAGAAACTGAACTGGCGCCTACCGATGCCATTAAAGCCTTTATAAATACTCATCTAGATCCATCCTAAACAGAATTAAACGGTTATGACACCAATGATAATATCGGGGAACCAATAGGACATGCACCCCTGTCCACACTTCTCCTTGCCGCACACCCATTTCCAGCAACAGGCCAGCATTTCGCTCGCTTTTGAAGTGGCGAGATCTTTGAATATTATTAGGCCTTCGATTACTTCTGTGTTTCGCCCCATCACATCCTAGCCTAGAATTCTCGTTTCCGATTTTTCGAAACACTCTCGGCGATAGAGTGCACATTAATACTTGATTTTCACGCCGTACGCCTCCAAGCTCACTAACGGACGGGCGCACATCAAGTTCTCATTGTGGTACTACATTAAAACGTGCGCCACGAATGCGTCAAATGGGTCTCATGAGCACGGACGGAATGTTAATGGGAACCGCGCCAAAAAAATAGTTACCTCATCCGAATTGGGACGCTAGCAGGCAGGCTGAAATCACGACGCAATATTTCAAATCGGAAGCTAAATTAAGGGGGGAAGAAATTTAAGCTGTTAGAGAAAAAATCCAACAGTGGAACTCCCGATGGCTCTTATTTCGAAACTTTTCCCCATAAACCCAAATAAACACGACAGCATGGTCCAAAAAGACTCCAAATACTTCTAGCCGGAGATATGAATTCCCGAACTTAATGAAATCGTACGGTCCATCGAAAAGGGCAAGAGATCCAAAGGAATGAATCAAGTCAGATGATGTAGCTATTAAAGGTTACGATACACCTCGCGTTAGCGTCTCCAATCTACATGTCAATCAAGAAGCCCTTTAAAAGTGGCATAAGAGCCCTTCAGTAAATCACGTAATACGAATACATTGGTGAAAAGTATGGCGACTGACTTCTTCCAATTGAAATGCTCTGCGCCAGATATCTACGCATAAATGTTCATAAATATGGCAAATGGACTACATGGTGATTTTTTTGCACATGGCACATCTTTCTTTCTATCACGCCGTCCTTATCACAATGTTCGAGCATTCTTACTGGCCGGATGTATGTATGATGTATGTATGGTAGTATGTTCTCAGGCTTCTCGGTAAGAACTATTACCGCAATGGCCACCAAGCTAAGCCGATAAGAGATTCGTAAATTTTTTCCAGCACTGTGCCCCTTAGAAGTCAGTGACCTGTCAGTCATGTAATTGCAACGTTCAACAATGGATAGACAAAATTCCGCAGGTAAGGATAATGATGCCAAGAGGGAATATATACGAATGCATTCCTATTGTATTAATGGCAGTGCATATGACTTTAATCTTCACTTACGATTTCAATAAAAGGACAGTTAGTACTTTAAATAGGATTTTAGCCTTACATGATTCTGAAACGTATTCTGTGAAAGAGATAAAAAATACTTGAGGCTCCAGAAATGTCACTCTGGAGGATGAAGGAAGGAATGAAGAATTGCTATTCGGGGAGACGGGTTCTGAAAGTTCTTTGAAAGGGGAAAGTTGTTTTTAGAAGAGAAAGAGAGAAAAAAAGAGATACCAAAGAAGAGAGAATAGGAGAAAGAGCACTTTGGATTGGATGAAGAGATACTAAGGGTATGCAGATTGCAAGAGAGAGATTGTGTACCGAAAGATGCGTTCCTAGGGAATAGGAGGAAAAATATGGTACCGTATTTCACGAAAACATCAAATTAAGGAAATGAAAACAATTGCATGAAGTAGAAAATATTTTCTTTTATATTGACAATATTTTCTATTTCATGCTAGATATATTTTGATCTAATATTCCTGAGGAATTGAGGGGGCTATAAAATACTGTCCTTTCCTGACCTCTTACCAATTTTTTTGGGAGATTTCACCGAATCCTATACTTTTGAAAAATCGCATATTGATGTCGAATATTTCGTAAAGAGACGTAAAAATACTTCAAACGAACCTGCACAATCACCTCATCAGACCGTACTGAATCTCCACTAAAATGGAATTACATTGTAACACAGAAAGAAAAACACGAGCCAAATCCACAAAAATATTTTATATTTTTGTGGATTTGGCTCGTGTTTTTCTTTCTGTGTTATCATGTATCGCTTCCACTCCATATCGCCTGAATCTTCAGAATTACATTGTATCGGCCCTCAGTGAGATTGATAGGAATCGTATCGAGGACGTCATCTTTATCACTAAATATCGGTTCCAAGAGTAATTAGACACAGCTCTCCATTCAATTTGTGGTATCAGTCGATCTCTTTATGTTAATAATAATTATATTTCATATATATCCTTACCTAATTGTTCCATCCAACTCTTGCGAAGCCTTCCTTCGCCATTTTCCTCATTCCTTTTATCTCGATGCTGACCCTAACAACGTCTCAAGATGTTTCGGATCCTCGTTTTAGAATTTTCATGAGATATCTTTTTTCTCCTAGTCTTCTTACAACCTTTTCGTTTCTTCCTAGATCTTATCATTCCTCAATAACAACACATTTCATATACTTCCGGTCTTGGATAAGAAAGTAGGAAGTGCCACATAAATGCCACTAAAAATGAGAGCATTCGCAATTCGGTAATTAACATACAAAAATCGGTCACGATATCCATCTTTACGTTAACACGAATAGGTAGTAAGAGGAAAATAAGACGGGAGAGAAAGAGTAAGGGAATGCGAGGAAGAAAGGAGGGATTTGAGAAGGGAGTGGGCGTTATTCATTCTCCATCGTCGGGTAAGAGAACTACCTTTTCCTGCTTTTTCCAACAAACAACCCCTCGATCTTATCCCTTCACCCAGGCCCCCATATAAACACGCACAGTTTCCTTTACCAATGGGAAAGAGCTATGCCAAAAACACGCTCTTAAGGGCTCTCACCCCCCCTTCCCCTTCAATTTCACCCTCCCTTTACGCATTTATTCTTTTGCTCAAAGGCGTGCCTATGAATATATAAGCGGAAATGATATCTAATACATATGTACACATAAATACAATACACAGATATCCATATTAAGTACAATCCGTGGCACTTTCGTCCTCGGGGAAACCATTTATTCCGCATCATAAAATACATCGTTTATTCAGATTCGTGAAAAAAAGAGGAAGAGAGATACGGGTAAAAGGCTTTCTTTAATGGTTTTTATTTGTGGCCGGCCCACATAGGACTTCATCTCCACTCCAAGGAAAAAATATTAAAATGACGAAATGATTCCATTAAGAAGAACAAGAAAATAGTGAAGTTCGAGGGCTTTCATATTTTGGGACCAAAGCACGGAGAAGGCAATGTTGGGCGCATTATCATTTTCCTTTATTTAAACAGCACTCTCGCGTTCTCACCGCAGCAGGATGCAAAATGGATTTGAAGTAAAACCAAAATGTTAACCCTCTAATGGGGACGTGGCAATCAAATGACGCATAAATATGCCATATCAAGTTGATTGGAGTAAGGGTTAGTTGATGGAAGAAGATACTCTTCAAGAGCATGAGAAAAGAGGACTACATTTTGAAATTTTCTAATACGATAATGTAATTTTTCAATTAAGCTGTCAGCACATTCATAGCACGAGGATAGCACGCTGGGAAACCGAACACAATGACACAGAAAAGAAATAATGACGCTCATTGATATCTGTATTATTAATAAGTACATTTATTAGATGGGAAGTTCAGAAAGCAATTCATGATTTTATTTGGGGGGGGGGGGGGGGGGGAAGTTTTAATTTGCGTATGTTTTGCACAGGTTGTTGAAAGAAAAGTTTTTCAAACGTTATTCAATGTTGTGAAATATACATGGAGGGTGCTGTGAAGTTTTTCTGCATAGTTAATAAATGATTTTCCAAACTCTCTCCAGCACAAAAGCTCAACGTCATACTAACTTGTTAAAACTCAATCAGTACGCTCAAACACCTGGCATGAGAGAAATAGGTATTAGTGCAGATACATATATTACTATGGAATCTAATTATACCGTTGGGTACCCATTGGACATGGGACCCACTGGAAATCCATATCGATGACAAATTAATTAGTTTCCTCAAATTAATTAGCACCCAATGGAGGAAATAATCAGGGATCTATTCAATTTCGGTCACATTTGGCTATTCTGAAAAAAGTAAAGTCTGGCAGGAATCGAAACAGGAAAATCTAGGATAATATACAGGATAAGAGCTCCAGGTATGGTCGCCGCATAACTGAGGGACGAAGTAGGAAGAAAATCGAAATAAAAAAGCACATACGTATCTCCTCGGTGAACCGTGAGTGAACGACCATTGTCGAGGATTGTGTAGTGGGCTCGGCCATTTCGTGCGAGGATTACGGTACTCAGCTGTTGGTCGTCGTTTGTGTTTCGTGCATTTTCATTTGATCGACTCGTTTTGGCCTATTCCTTTATCTCTTTTGCTTTTACGGTAGTTTCGAACTTTCTGGTATATAAGATGCAGAGATCATTCGGAAAGATTTATAAAGTTTTCGGTTATCTCACTCAAAGTTTTCAGCCACCTCATCAAGTTTCCAACTATTAAAAACAAAAATACCGATATATCTCACGAAAACGAAACAAATATCTTACTAAAGAGCTATTTTGTCGCCAACCGGAGTTAAACGTGTTAATACCACTCGTTGTGCCTTTATTTCTTCGATTTATTTGCTATTTCTTATTAGTTCTCATATTTTTGAACCCAGAGCAGAAAATCTGATTTAGTTATTTGGAACTAACGTTTCACCGACGGTTTTACCGACGAACCCAGTGCTATGCCGAAATGATAAACGTATTTCACGCCACGGACAAAATATCCTCCGAGAACACTGAATGAAAAATGGTTTAGTTAAAATTATAAAACGATGTCCATTTTTGCCGTTGATCTCACGAGTCAAAGTTTGAGGGTGGACCCAATTTAGGGCGCCAATTTGACGCCCTTCGGCAACTCCAATTAGGCCCCTCCCGTCTCCCATTCGTTCGTTTGAGAGCACACTGCGTGCAAGTGTACACTCTAAGGAGGAGGTATTTCGGAAAATTCGCGTGTCCTTCCCTCATTCGGGGCGATAAAACGCTCCATCACGGCTCTCTCCGCCACGCTTGTTAGGAGGAAGGCCAGTTCATTCAGTTCAAACGAGAGACCGTTCCTCGCACACGGCGTCCCTCTGTCATTCCGATCGTCAAAACAGTCCTCCTCCCGGGCACAGCTCTCGCTCCAAACGGGACTCAACAGGATATGACGATTTAAATCTGTCCGGACCTCTGTAACCCTCCTCTCCTCCCCCGTGCCCCCAACAATTCTCCACACGGGGACCCTCGAATCTGCAGGTCCCACTAAACCTGCGAGGCTGGCTTATTCCAGCCGATTGTGCTTCAAAAAGGCCTCTTCGCCCCCATCAAATCACGTTCGCCGAGCGGAGCGGCGCGAAGAATTGGATTTCCCGGCCTACGACTGCCTCACCAACACACGTCGACCATTCCCTACGGACCAGGGATGCGGTCGGCTCGTCCGTATTGACTTTGTGTAGATAACGAGCATCTCCATTCTCCAAGTGAAGACTCTCTTCACGCTGTAAACCAACGAATTTTATGTCACCAATGCAACAGCTAAGTTCCAATGATTCCAAATTTTAATTATTGCGGTAGAAAGGAATGGACATTGACGTTATCTGAAGAGTATTTGCAATTTAACATCAAAGTAGACGTCAGGCTTTACAATTATCACAATCCACTAATTGAGCTCCTTAAAAACCTAAATCTACCCCACCAATAAATGATCGCCATCAGCATGCTACCCGCATCCATTGGTACGTTTGTGGATAGTTCCCACCCGTTATTTCTACAGTTATGTCGTCTCTTAACACACTTATATCCAAGACGTGCTTTTTTTTAAACATTAAATCGTGCCTAAAATCTGCCTGTTTTCCACCTTCATGCCATCTAAAACACCAATTATTTTCCTCTTCGGCCATGGCTCACCTAATATTTTCATATCCATCATCCACTTCAATGTTCCGTTGGTTCTCAAAATTCTCTCTCCTTCTATAATTATCGTGCGTAAATAAGAGAGATCTTTAATTCCAATGTATATCTACCATAGAATTCTGGATATTTGACCATCTAATAGATATATTTAAATCCCCTTCTGAAAGTAAAATCTCGCTCAATTTCCTTTCCCCAGCAGCTCTGCAAGGCCTCTGTCGGACACACAATGACACAGCGATATACTTAGATCTTTGGTTGAGGGATATAATGAGATCATCGCCTTTCTTCATCCAGGGCCTTCAGGCGTTACCTTCTCCCACGGCCGCTTAGAATTTTCCATGCGTACCTATGAAACAGATATTGTTTAAACCGTATTTTTTCATGACGTAACAGAATCTATTTTCAAACACCACAGTTTTCTCGCCACGGTTAAATCTAGTATCCAACCCAGAACTCTTTTAAACTCCGATCTGCAGACGAGAAGTAGTCTTGGGGTTTAGGTGCTCCAACGGCTAAGGTTATATCGCATCGTCTAACCTAAGATCTAAAATTTAGACTTAATCTCTTCACTAAATTCCAAGACAGCATTTTCACTGATAACGCTAAAAATATTTTACGAGCTCGAACTTACTATGGTAGACTGAAACATATCATAAAATTACAGAAATTGATTACCGAACCGACAGATTCAAAATGTCGTTGTTTCCTCGTACTTTTAGGGATGTGAATAGCTGTACATATAATAAATACAAGTGTATCAATAGATATCATAGGTAGTTTCATGTTGGTATAAAGACTTATGTATGTATATAAGACTTATTATGTATAAAGACTTATGTATGTTGGTATTAAGATATAACCCAAATAACAGCATGATTTTGCTCACTTGGCTATTTTTATCTTATTTTAAATTGTGAAGTTAAGACTAGAATTAAATTGCTAATCCTTTTTATTCAAGATATTTAATGCAGTTTGGTGTGAATTCACCCCCTGCCACACCCCTTTATGGTGGCTTGCTGGGTATTATGTAGATGTAGATGAAGACGTTCATCCTAGATCAAACGCTCAATATCGATGCCCTGGGCAAGTTTCGAATCTGCGACCTTTGGGTTGTCAGGCCAGCGCGTTACCGACCTGGCAATCGCGGCCGTCAAAGTTCGATCACATAGTAAAATCAAATTAAATTATACATTTCTCCTCAGAAAATTCCAAATATTTTCAGAGCTTTTCGTATTAGTCAAACTTTACAGCCACTCCTCGCTATATCAACACGAATCCCAATATATTTTGTAAAACTCACCTCAATCTCTACCACTTAAATCCTACCACTCACCTACTCATGTTTACGAAAGTTCTGCCTCGTTTTTCATTCCTTTAAGGGTGATATCGGTGGGGACAAGTGTCTTAGAGTCCAATCTCCGCCACTACCGACTAACCAGCAATCATATACAGAACTCACCGCATTCCCTAATCTCCACAAATACCTATCACGTCAAACCCTTCATAGGGAGCGTGATAATAAAAATATGACAGCAGAAAATAAAGTGCGATCAAATCAAAGGTAACACGTTCAAAAAGGAAACAAATTCCGATATCCCGTCTCGAAATAACGACAGCTGTCATGAAGGCGCGGCTAGGAACGGCGCTCGGAATGCATTCGAGGAAAAGCATTTCAATTTCGCCACGTCTCACTCATTGCGACACCACGGGTGGATTAAATTTTTTCGACTCGGGCAGAAAATCGTTTTTGATCGCCCATAGCGGAGAGAAAAAACACCGTCTCCCAAGCAGAGAGAATATCTCCCATGCCTTAAAAAAGTACATTCCAGGAGTAAAAATTTTTTTCAGCTAATTTAACGAAACAAAAAATTTCAAATCCTGAAAAAGCGAAATCCAAGGATCCTTGCACAAAAGGCTATGCGAGAATATATATTTATTTTTCTCCCTCAAATGTGGAAGTCGTAAGGCGAAATATGTGGACCACCTGTAGGAAAGGATTGCGTGGCTTTCCTGCAGGAGGCGACGGAAATGACTCATGAAATCCATAATCCGTATTACGCTTGGGGCCGAAAAGTTGTGAATACGGCAAGAGAGACAAAAGAGGCGGATTCCTCCGAGCAACGAAACTGCCATTCAATGTCCATCTTTACTACATTTCAAGAGAATTTAACATACATACAACGATAAAACGGTGATCAATCAAACAAAGATATGAAACCATAAATTGTTATATTTTCCATCTGTAAGCATGCCGTGGCATTTTATTCACCTGCTCGTTACATCTAAAATTCACCTCTTTGTGAATGTGCGCGCGATAGGTCCTCTCTTACTTTTTAATTAGCCCAGCAACCGTAACGGATGCGGTAATCATAGACGTGCCGTTTTGATCCTCAGGACATGACCATCATTTTCGAGGAATAATATTACTCCTATTTTAAGGGATAACAACCTGCAAAAAAGACATTTCTAGTTTCTTTCTGGATAATATTTGCCGAAGTGAAAAGCAACGAAGAAAAAATGGATCCAAAATGATTGATTGCAAATTCAGATTCTCATATTTAAGGGCCTCGTCGATCGAGCAACCCAAGTATAAAATTTAATCAAGAAAGAGAAAAAAAATATATTTATCATTCCGGCTCTACCAAAACCACACCTACCCACAGGTAATGACCTCCACCACACAGTGTTTAACCCAAATTTTGGTCCGTTTGATAATAGTAAAGTTCGTCTAGCACTAACCTATTGGCATGTAAAAGAATCACAAACGAGGTAAGGGTCGCAAATAGTTTCCCTGTGGTTTTCCAGGATAATTTGGTCCCTATAAAATTTAGCTGCTATTATGTGATGAGAAGTGTATCCCTAAATTTCATGTGGGACCTCCGATCAGGACCTCAAAGCTCTACATATGTGTTATAACGCTATCTATTGATTATTATGTTAATATTTAACTCAATACCTTCTACGGTGAAATGGCACCAACCTGACTAACACTACCGGGAAACTTTACACCATTTCCTCAATAGTTTACACATTCCGAAGTGTACAGCATAATTCCATTCACCTCAGTACCAGATTAGGCTCCCCCTAATCCGTAATGAGTTGATACATGGGAAAAGGCATTTTGAATAGCACGAATACGCAGATCGTAAACACTCCGGTTAGGCGACCTCAAGGTCGAGGGTTCGAATCCTGTCTCCGACGTCATAGATGTCTTTGGCTCACGTTTATACCTTGTTTTAGATTGTACCTTATGACCTAAGCATTTCGAGCACCTAAAACTTAAACCTCCTTCAAAAGATTACAGCGGTGTGGGGTAGAAAAATGTTGACTCGTTCAAAAATGAACACTTGTAAGTTTCCGTGACGCTGGGATGATGATCTCTGCATTATCCGGGTTACATCTACGTGTGTTGTCAAAAACATCCGCGGAAGAAACGTAGAAAATGCAGAAACCATCAACAAAGAGATACCCATTAAAATATGAGCCAGATCCTTGTTCAACTCATACCAATAGGATGTAACTCAGAATAATGACAAACGCAATGAAAACAAAGAAATTCCATTTCTTATAATTGAGATCACCGAGTCATTTTGAAAGTTTGAGGAGATTAATTTTATCAGATGGATACATGGCTGCCTCAAAATTTCGAACGAAACTTTTTGAAGTGACAAAAATGATCGAAGAAAAGGTGAGTAATTAAATGAGGAGATTAAATAAGCACACAGAGTGAAAAATAGAGCTAGGAAGGAGCAGTTTAGAACATGCAGAGCAAGGAAGGGTAGGGACAAACCATCACAACCAACTGACAGCGATATAAGATTAATAATAACTCAAGTGCCACGTGGAGAACGCTTCTGCGATAATATTCCCATCATCGGATGGGACGTAAATAGGTGGGTGCCTTGGTTAAAAGCACTCTCTTGCTGACGTCAGGGTTCTTTCTGGCTCCATATAACAGTATCCCTGAACACTAAAGCTCACCTTTCCCGCACGGTTAAAAGTTAAAATTGACTTAGATGCCGGTCACCTCCACAAATTATTTCTGTAACAATACATATCATAAAGTTTACCATACAGCAACCGAGAATGAAGCGTCAACATTTTCTAACGGTGGGTAAGGGATATAACTTGGTGCGTATAGGGTAAGAGAAAGGCTGGGGTTTGATGAAAGAAGCATGAGAGTAGCTGCACTTCCCTCTGCAACGTTGAGATACGGATAAGAGAGGTATCTGGGAGATGGGGGAAGGGAAAGGCCAGCTGCACAGGAACGCACTCATCCCGAGGGTAAACAGAGGAGCGGCGGACGAAGGACTCGCAGCTGCTCCCGGGGGCCGCTGCAGCGCCGTCATCAAGGTCTCGCCGAACAATTCGCCGCTAACGAAGAGTCCCCACCACCACAGATGTCGGGCGGAGAATCAAAATAAGAAGAAAAGCTGACCCACGGCCGTAATCAATTCTCTCCGCCGAGCTCGCGAGAAGTTGCTTCCCATGCAGCGGAAACGACCGCGGAGACGAGGACATTTGATGATGCACAGTAGAGGGGAAGGACATTCTCGGATGGGGAGGAGAACACAGCGCAAATATCCTAGGTCAGTCAACTCGGACTATAGTTGCAGACGTAGAAGAAGTAGTATTTTGGCCGAAAAGCTGCATCGAAATATAGTTATAAATAGTAAACTTTTACGGTCGTAGGCGGAAAGAGTCGTAATGGAATGAGCATTTTAGGTTATATGACCTAGGTAAAATCATAACTGCTAAGATTATATCGCACTCCTTACCTAACTTACTTCTTTGCTAAATCCGAAGATTAAGCATGACATCTATGCTCGAGGCGCGATCGAACCTGCATTCTTCGTGTTGCCAGGCGGTGGCGTCACCAACCCAGCTACCTCTGCCTCGGCAATTGAAATAATTTGCACCACGTTGGCTTACCCTTATTCCGTATAGCAAACAAAGCAGTTTCGTAGCGTACGATGTATTTAAAATACACCACAAGACACTATCACATCTTTTATTATTACAATCCGATGCAGGCTCGATTTTTTCACACCCGATAAAACTTCACACGTTGTTTCACGCGGATGTTACCTGAAGGTGCGTCTCATGAAATTTAAAATGAATATCAAACGGTTAGCAAGCACCATAGACAATATCCGAATAATTCATCAGATAAATTCCTAGTTTGAAAGGGAAAGCATTAAATTGCTCACGTAATCGAAGCCTAAGGGTGAATAAGATCAGCCAGGAACGCCACTGGAGTCAATTATTCAGCCACACAGGAATTAGAAAAAAAGATGCAAAGCTTCTGCAACTATCACGATATATATCGATTTACAGTCACACGCAAAAGAAAATGTGAAACACATCGCCTCTCTGAACCCATTGGATGGACGGAGGAAAATATCATCGGCAGAGGGTAAGAAGATGGCATTGGTTGGGAACGACTGCTCAGGATCAAGCAAAGAGCAGCGGCGAGACAGGGGAAAACATTCTGTGGCCTGCGGCGAATACTATTGAACTTCGTCATTCCATTTTTCTAAAGTTTCTACAGAGCAGAATCTCATACGGACAGTACTTGGGGAAGACTGGACCATTTATTCAGAAAACTTACGCAAATCGCACGGTCGAGTCGTGGAAAGAAGTACCGGGAAAGAAATTTCGTGGCCCTCATTGAGAAGCGATATGAAACACCATTATGAGTTCAAGCATATAATAATTACTATGTGATACCAATGAATTTCCTTCAAATGAGTTCCAATACTCCATTTATCGTCCTCCTCATTCACCTATATTAATTTAAAGATTACAGTAAATGTTAGAAGTTGTCGATTTTTTAAAAGTGTAATGTGGTTATGAGAAAAATAACTCTATGTTTCCGCACATTTAATCAGCTTTTATTTCACTGATAAATACCTAAAGGCCTTTGGTCCGTCTACGCATTGTCGCCCTATTTTTTCTTCAGCGTCGCGGACTACCACGTCGATCTTCCTACGTTCCGCCAAATTTGAAATATTTTTTCTTGGGTAATTGAACTCTTCCAGATATTCTTTCCATCTCTTCGCTTTGTGTTCATTTTCAATCAGTTCTCCATGCTTGTCCCTTATGACATTGCATTTAGCGCTCCGTTTTTGAAGTGGTTCCTCACTATCCTATAAGCAACTTTTACCTTTCCAAGTCCGAGGTTGCTTTGTACATCTTCGCATAAATAACCTTTTGTAAATATGGATAATATGAATTTATATTATTGCATCATTATTAACAAGCTGTTCTTATTTTAACGTACAATATCAAGTTGATATTAGCAAACGATACACAATTATTTCATGGGTTAATTTAATAATGGCATAATATAACTTAAGAAATGAAACTAGGATAGTTTTATCTTCATTTCCAATTTTCTCCACACACGCACACCCATAGAGCCGTGACCCATAGCACAGATGTGGCTCGCGAGCTGAAGTTTGCCGACCCCTGTTATAGGCTAACCACCTAGATGCAGATAAAAACTGACTGGGCAGCGGGTAAAAAAGATGCTAAAGATCTACAACACAGTGCAATTGATTCCGTAGAGAAGGTGTCAGCGGCCTTCACGTGTTCACACTCAGGTTTGACCATGTGAAGACATCAGCCATATAAATGCCTTCCGACGGACTCGTATGTAATTAGTCGCACAGGGTATTGAGGGGTAAGTGATGGCACGAAGGGAGCTACACGACCTAAGGGGTTGTAGCGGGTGGAATATTGGCACCGGGGGCGGTTGCAGAGAGGTGGGGTGCGAGGGAGGGGAGGGATCCAAATGGCCAACCTCGGCAACGCCATATGGCAGACGCCTGATGCACACCGCCCTCCCTCCAATTGGAAGGCATTAAAAAACTGAGATTAGTCACGACCACTCGAAACGACCGGCTGCATTTTTATAGAGCAAGGACAGACTCGCTTTTTCCCTTCAAAAATACTAAGGTAATTCTTAACAGTGAAATCTAACCACTATCTCCAGAGAAATACGACGTTCATGACCAAGTGAAACTCGAACTCACGATCTTTTGGCTGCAATAGCGGTTAAGATACAGACCTCACTATCACGACCGATCGTTTAACACATAATTCCAAGAAGGGAAATGATAACTGACATTGATCTACATCATACCCTGCAAGCCACCGTAAAGGTGTGCGGTTGGGGGTGAATGCACACCAAACATGCATTGCATATCATACATAAAAAGTATTAGTAGCTATATTCTAGTCGAAATAAATTTAACAAATATTTAAAGGGCAAAATCAAGCATGAATAAACATTCTGTTAGTTGGGTTAGCTTAAAGTTCTTATGCCAACATACAACTATATGCTAATGCTTAACAGTAGTTACGGCAATTAAAGACAAAGACATTAAAGAACAAAGAATAAGATAGTAAAATGGATAAGGCATTAAAAATGCTGTAAGATGCATTACAGTAGACGGCGAATGAAATGAATGATCATGACATGGAATAGAAGCGATGTGACTCCCCTCGGAAAACTAGAAATATGTATAAAAGAGGCCAGAAATTAAAATAGAAGCAATGCCACAATGGCGTAATGTTGGATGAAAATGAGGGTAAAGCTAAAAACGTAAGGGGTGCGTTCCGACTCAGTATTGCAATTTGTGCCAACAATATGCTAGTCACCACATTCACTAAAGAGCATAATAGTAGTCGACGGCAATTTTCGTGAAAGAACACCTCTGACATGAGGAGGACCTCCAAATTGCAACAGGCAACTTTTGTCATGGACCGTTGTTGAACGACTCATAAGAAGAAAGCAGTTATAAGGGAGAGAGAGATTTATTCATGTGTTGATAGAAACGGTGCAATGGATAACGAATCAAAAAATGTTCCACCCGCTATTATTCAAGTTATTAACTCACCACTCAGAAACAAAAGTTATTCAAGTTATTAGCCGCTTAATGAAAAGTTGAGTGGGATAGAATAGCAGTTCACGCATAACAAAACGAGAAAGTAAATAGGAATATGCTCATTGCACAGCGTTTAAATCTTGGCGCAAATTACACTCACGAAGGTGAGGACACCAGACACAATCTGGAATCAGAGGCTTCGAGGAAAATTATTTCGGGAATGGAGTAATTTTAGAACATATAGTCATAGCTTTCATACCTTTGCAACGTTTGAAATATATTTTAAGCAATAGTTGGCCATTGGAGTCTGTAATGCCGAGGGGGTGGAGTGCTCTGGTGATTTTTGATGCCCTTTTCGTGCAAGTAGCCACGCAAAAGTAAGCGATAAAATAAAAAAGAGCGAAGTTGCCATACAAAGGACAAAAGTTGACAGAAAAATATTATATAAAAGATCTCAAGGAATCATTCGAGTTGAAAACTTCCAATGAACTCGCACCTCGTTGCTTTTCCACGAAAAACCAATATTTTTTTTCGCAAAGAAGCAGGGCTAACGGCAAGGCATCTCGCTGGCTAAAAGTGGACATATGAATGGTGAAAGTATCTGTCCATTACTGTTACTGTTTTCATTTTTCTTCAATTTACTACCAATACTCGTAGTTGACTACCAATAATTTTTAAGCCGAAATTTTCCAAATTTCAATCTCAAACTATTGCCACAATAAATGCTGACATTGTCCGTAATAACGCACAAGCTGAAACTAATGCATTGAAATTGAATGAAAATAAAACCAAGGGATTTTTCGAGACAGTACAATACTTATTTCGAAGATTAAGTTTCATAAAATTCCTTTCAGTACGTTTTATTTCGCCTTAAAAGGCAACCCCAACACCGCCAAACTTTTGCTTAGCCTACTACTAAGAGATTCAGGCACTAAGTGGACTTTATCCATAATGGAAGGAAAAAAAAATTATGTAAATACCACAAATTTAATACTTAAAGCGACCTATTAGAAAACTAGATACGAGGTCAGACCTCAGACTAATGATGATTCCCTGTATCGACACCTAGGTAGTTTAAAGTGTTGTATTTGTGGAATTCACAGTTTTTCTTTTCATGGCAGCCTACTATTGTCTACAAGGGCATTGACTATCCCTTTCCCTCTGATTCTTTGCTCCACCCACCTACCATGCCTACAACTTGCTTGCCCCAAATTCTTTCTATCCCTCCTTGCCCAGAACTTCTTCCTTAGTTTTCCTGCCTGCCAAGTTCAAGCAAAATAAACGCCAAAACAGAGAGAAAATCCCATAAGAAACAATACAAAAGGACAGAAACGTAGACATTGCTGACAAATTGGAATACAACGCCGCGGCAGGGCACAGAAAAAAAAGGAGGAGCTCAAGAACGATAGGGAGCGAGCGATAGATATGAAGAAGCGGATGAACAAGTTGAAATGGTTGATAACACCACACCGGCATTCCCTCAATCGATACCTCGCCGGTGACAATAAAACGGGTGGAAGAGAGACAAGAGGACTAAACCTCTGGACGAAAGAGAGATTCGGCGACGGGTGGGGAAGAATGGATGGCTTCGATCAAACATTCTTCGGATTGAAATACTAATGAATGAACCCTTTGAGCCCGCCCCCGAGCCAGCACCACAAAGGCCCCTAATTCACTTGCTCTCGCTCTATCGATCGCCCCTCCCTCTTCCATCGCAACCTCACAAAACCCTGGCGGTCGCACTACGCGTCGCCTTGCCAGTGACGGCGGCGCCGCTGGCCCACCGACCGGCCGCATCTGGCGCCGGGGCCGAGGGGCGGACGTCAGGGCGGCGAGGCGGCGCTATCGGGCGGAGGGCGCCGCGGGGGAGGAAATATGACGACTGCGCCCCGAGGCCTCACCTCCACAGACCTCACCTCAGTGGAGTAACAGACCGACGGGGAGTTCCAGATGGCATGGGAAAAGGGCAGGCCATCCTATGAGGAAGAGGAAATAAAGTAGGCAGAAAATTCGACAGCCTAGGTGACAGTTCGGCATGGTGAGATACGATATCGTGGAGTGGAATACGAACATTATTTAGGCCAAAATTGCGGCACCACATATTTTCTTGGGCACGAAAATCACGATATAATGCTTAGCAATCTGCCGCACATATTTTTCCCCGGCAAAGATACACGAAAATTATGACTTCTTGGACAATATAGACAAGTCAATTTTTTAACTCAAACACTAGAAAAATAAAGCTCTTTTCCACAGAGCTGTGGAAAAGTTCTATAATTTTCTGTAGAGTCTGAGCATGGTTGATGGTTTCTGGCGTCTCTTTATGGAACTAGAATTTATCATGAGTGAGAGGTTAAACTTTGTAATTCCACAAAAAAACGTTCCACCTGAAGGTGACGTCGAAACCATAGTCGTACATTATTAAAAATACAATTTGTGGAATTAGAAAGTTTAACCTCTCATTCATCCTTCCACTACATCTCGCAGGACACAGTTATCTTCGAGTCAATATTTACCTACTTTTCTTTTCCACTAACAATCCCAGGATACATGCATGGTTCAATTATTGAAAAGAAGTATTATATACTTCGAAAAAAGTATACTGCAGATAAAAACAAGAAAATAGCTGGCCAAAATGTGGAGGAAAGACACCTCTCACGCCTTCTACCTCTCTTTCCGCCAAACTCGAACTATCCCGGAAATTTTAGCGCATCTTAGTTAACGTGACTTCTTGAACCATCACAGATGTCTCAATTTCTTCACGATTCCCCATTATTATGCATCTCCAATCTATGCTCATCATTTTGCCTTCGATGCTGAGAATAGAATTCACCAGTATTGTTCCAAAAACATGCCATCATTAAAACTAGGAATAACGAGAATAATCGGTCCTCAATGTGTACTACTTGAACTCCGAGAAGACTTCGTAGATGGATAACGGACCTACGAGAGTCATGCATTTAACCTACCAGGCATAAATTGCCTTTAATTTAGTTCCCTATCCAATACTAATACGAAACAAATGCCAAAAACTAGCAGATACTACGTAGTTAAACTTCAAAATACTTAAATAATCAAGGGGTTAAACATTTCAGAAAGTTGACGTTCCCCCAAGAGGATACAAATGGAAGATTACCAAATTTTTCTCATGAATTGTTACACTACCTAAAATTGTTGTAAAACACATTTTTTCTGTGTAGTAAGGGATACACCGAAATGCAATGACATAGCAAAGAGTAAATGAATTTTGGTGACGATTGCTAAACCTTGCGTCCGTTTATTTAGAATGAGTGTGAAACATTTTCCTTATCGTGGGAGACACACGATTCCAATCCTTGAGCCATCAAAAAACCTTGCCACACGAGGCAGGCGTTTTCCGACAACTGGGTGCCAATTACGGTTCTTTCGTCGCTATGTGATATCGTACGATACCACTGCTCCCAGATATCGTACGATACGTTGCTAGGTAATTATGGTTTTGCCGTTGATATCGTACGATATGGTTCCGCTATCTTCGGCAATATATCGTCTCAAGTGACGTCATGTATGAATTGGATCAAAAACAACCAAAAAAGAAGCACTTCTGCAGCAACAAATGACTGTCGTAAAGAATAATGCGTAGGAAACTAGCACTTTAAAATTGAGCGCAAGGATGGAAACTTATTTTTCGTAGTATTTCGTAATATTATTTTCAATGATAACAATAGTAAACAATTTTTGTGACAAACTGTCTGATTAATTACATCTAATTAATCTAACATTGATTTAATAAATTAATTAATTGTTATGACATCATAATTCTTCGCAATTCAGTTCTCTGGGATAGTTCAAAGTTGGAGTGTTCAATAGTTTTATAATGGAAAACTTTGCGTTTCTAAGATATTCTAATATATTAACCGCTCAAGACTCGTTTGTACGGAAATGAAATGTCTATTACTACGACTATGCATCCGAATAATACGGTATTATACATAATGTAAATAACATTTATTCTTCAGGATCAAATAATTCATTTATTTATTTATCCCTATCAAATAAACTATTCATCATCCTTTCTCTTCCCCGCTTAGTTAAAATTCTCTCCTTTAACAGGCCTTCACAAAACCATTTACCTCAATCACCTGCTTAATACACGTGTTCCACTTCCTGATACCTTCCACAAACTAACTCTCCCCACCTACTATGCTTTTCGCATTTTCGCCAGTTCTCCGTTCAACGAGTCTACCTTTTATCACGGCCATAATTGAAAAGCCTTCCTTGTTCCTTAAAACTCCATGTTTCGGTATCACACCATTCCACGCTCAACACCAAGCTCTTCACAGGTCACTTATCGACTTCCCTATTCCAAGTCTCTGTAATTAGTTATCACCTTCGAGTACACACATTTCCGATAAAGCAAATGTGGCAAACTGTACGTGGCAAGTAGTACCCCCATTTTCTCAAAGATAATAATGGAGCGATTACATTTTTTCATTATCCTTATTCGTAGACATTTTTTACGACCAGGATGTAACTCATTATCACCGTAATTCGTCCTCTAATACTGATGCAGACAACGATTTTACACAATAAAATCGAACCTTTTACGAACTATTCACATTCCAATTAAAGCGTAAAATATTCGCGATTTCACACCGCTAAAATACTTTTTAATGGATTTAATGTAACTCCCCTGACCAAAATTCACGAAAGTTATGACGGCAATTTTGACACGTTTCGCTATTTTTAAAAATTCAAATAAAGGGTGTGGAAAAGGAGAGAGCCCATTGCCTGGAGCTGTTAATAATGATACAAAATTATGTTGAAAATAAATTGAATGAAAATGTGAGGACAGTAGCATTATTCAATACTAAATGGACATTAAATACCTAACACATAACCTATAATATCCAAAAATAAACCACACAATAATGAAAGTTCCCGTGTCTTTACACATTAAAGTAAGGGATTCAATTTAGACTGCTTCCTATTTAGAATCCCATGCTTCAACGATTGCACGAATGACGAGGATTTGCGAGCTAACGCATCAGACTGTGCAATGCATTTTATCAGGACTAAAAGATCACCCACACCAAATCGAAAATTGAATCGTGCCGCTTTAACAGAAATGAATGTCCACGGAGAGAATTACATTAAAAATGAAGAATTTGACTCATTTCTTTTTCATTGCCTACGATTAGGTAACGACATTAACGGCTACATTTGGCTCCGAATATGTATCTCTAGATTCAACAAGAAAAGCGTTCCAATTCAAGGATGAAAGGGAATCATCAATGTTCTACCACAACTTTGGCGATGGTTCCTACTTGTCTATTCACTGTAGTCATTTCTACTATTCCCAGCGACCAGTGTCTTTCGTGGGGTAAACACATATAGGAAATCATTGGTCAAGCTAATCGTAGATAGGAATTAATCTAAACGGTACTGGGCAGATGTGATGGTTGTGTACGAGAAAATAGCCACTTTTCCCTTGTTAGACCTCATTTGAAATACGCTGTCAGCATATGGGATCCTTACGAAACATGCTTGAATAGCAAACTGCACACCATGATTTGTACGATAGCCATATTAGCGCAATCAGTCCAGAAACAAACAGTATTTGACTCGTAAGAGATCGATATACATTGAATCAAATAATGCTCAACTATACTTGGAAATCAATTTGTATCTACACGTTAAGGGCTCTGAAATATGTGCAATGATAAGTCCAGGTGACGAATATTCCCCATGCCACGCAACGAAAACTATGTACGTCTGTGACGTAAGCAACAAGGCTGCCGTAGTCCTGCCATTTCTGAGCGACTTCACTTGAAATTATAATTAAATCCAATATACTAGTAAACTGGGATTTCACAATCCAAATTGCGCGCTTACAATGAATACATTTACGATGGGCACAAACTGCAATAACTGAATTCTGTTTTCTTTGATGGATAAGATACTTAGAATTGCTACGTTGAAATTCGCAATTTCCTTTGCTTGTGCTGCAGCGAACTGATATCCTGACGGTCATGGCGGTGTTTACTTACGAGAAATTGTTACATATACCCAAAGCAATCGACCATCGATCCAACGTCCTCGGATGGCTACTAGGACGGTATCGAATTATCGAAGTCCGGCGTGATTGATAGTGAAGTCGCATAGGAGTGGGTATGTTACACGTCCAAGTCGACGTTACAAATTGACTCCTATAGGTGTTGACACCTAAGAGTAATCACAGATTTAGAAGAACGCAAATGAGAATCATTATACGACCGTAGGTTGAAATATAACCTTTCTCTCTAAAGTTAATTCCATGATGATATTTTTACTGATGATGTTTAAAAAAATTTCCAACTCCGATTGACTATGGTGGACTCAAGGAAATAGAAATAAAATTGATTGCCGAACCGACAAATTTAAGATATCATTCTTTCCTCGTACAGTTAGGGCCCATAAAATCTGTGGATATATTCAATAATATACCCACAAGTCTTATCCATAGGTAGTCTAGGTAGTTTCCGTTAAGGCATCCGCGGTATCTCGGTATTTCTGGGTCTTCTTCAGGTTTGCTAAAGCGTCGATGCAGGCGTAGTCCGGGTTTATATAACTAAGGCAATTGCATCGACACTTCAGTGGACCTGAAGAAGGCAGCCGGAATGCGGGCGAAATTTTATCCCGAGTACGTGGACAGACGCGGAAGAAGACCCGGAAATCAAGTATCTTCTGTCTAGGAGGTTGCGAGTTGATAATAAGGGTTTTAGCTAACCCAACTAATAGTACATTTAAGCATGTTAGCTCTACTTTTTTCAGGGTTACGATTTGACTTAAACATAGCTACTGTTTCTCTTGCATGTTTGTTGAAAATTCACCCCATGCCAAACACCTTTATGGTGGTTTGCAAGGAATTAAGTAGATGTCCCATATTATTACCCTCCTATACATTTCCGAGCTTCATATAAAAGTAAAATTATTTAACAGCAGTAATCCTATTCGCATTCCATGCATTTAAAAAATATAGAAATATATTAAAAAGGTGATTTTTATGCTACTTTCTGCACCAACTCCAATAAGTGGTGGCTAAATAAGTCAAATAGCTCCAATTTAAGTTATTTAAAGTGAAACAACGACGAAGACCAGACAGAGACTTTCATTTCTGTAAAGACGTTAAAAATTTTATGGATTCACAAAGATTGGGTCGCAATCAATTTTTACCTTAAATTGTAAAACTTAACTTGATCTCTGTATCTGTTCATAGACAACAGCATCACTTTAATTTTTCATTAAAATTTAATTAAACCTGAAAGTTAATATAAATATATACCACCTTCTACTGATATGTATCATTTACGAACAAAATTTTCTTTTTAGAGTCCCCGGGCGAAGTAAACGTTTACCTATAAAATGAATTGAATTATATATCCTGAAGACATTAACATATATTTTACTTGTAAAATAATACGAGAACGTACAGTTCGGAGCAAAAGAGAACAAAACCTAAACGGAAGTTAGTGCCACACACTGACCTGTAGAAAAATGAAGGGCCTGACCGCGATGAAGCATTGGAGCCTCGGGGTGGGAAGCATAAGCAGTTAAGGGATTAGGCGAAAAGTAAGACAGAGGGTCTGGAAGAGACCCTGGGGGGAAAGAAGTCCTCCTTTCCTCAAGCCTGTAAGCCGTCCTCTTCTGGTTAGTCCTGTCTCACGGAAAGGGAGTGAGTGAAATCTCTTCCAGATCGACAAGGGAGTGAAAAGGAGGTGAGGTCGAGGGGGGAGGGAAGGGGATGAGGCTGGAAAGACGGGAATGGCCGGGAACGTCCGTTCTCCGGCAGTATCGTTCAATCAAGACGAGAGGAGAACGTACGGGAGAGGGCTGGGAGGGGAGGGGTTTGTGAAGGGGGGAGGGTGGGGGAGGGTGGGAGAGGGTGATTGTTGGAGCCGAGTGAGTAGACACGTTTAAAGAGAGGGTTGAGAGGAAGGGGATATTTTTCCATTCGTCCGATAAAGTACACCACTACCATTTAGTATGCAGGTATGCAACAATGATGAAGTTTTATACGCAAATAATGAGCTTTTCGAAATACTTACAAACACATCTCAACTTTAGACCTCCCTAAGATGAAAGAAACAAGTGTTTCGATGAATATTCCTTTCAAAATAACTAACGTAAGTTACCTTAATAATTGCATCGTCCTCAAGCAAACTTTCGCAACATGGTCCCGAGAATATAACATAAATCAGGTACATAGTAAATTATTCACAGCGAAATTTATAAAATTTGTTCTTTTTTCAATTTATAAAATTAGGTACTAAAATAGTTATGTTACATAACACATTAAAGAGGAGGAGCTGAGTAAGACACCAAATGTCTAATTTAAATGTTAAGAGATGATTAATCCATAAAAATCCCATGATCTCTTAAAGTAGCTATGAAGCGAAACAAATAAAATCGCGAGGAGTACTGGACGGTGCTTCCTAATGATATGGACGAACAAGAAAACCCATTTGACGCCTAAGAATGTAAGTAAGTACCCAGGGAAACACACGTATCAACGACTCGTATTTTAACACTGATATCAGAGCACCTCGGGAGTAGATCTCTAAACTGGTACTCCAAATTGCCGCGACACTACTTGGATACTGCAATTAGAACACGGTGCCCAGGGCATATGTGTGGCAATTATAGCACGTAACCTTATCTTAGACTAAAATCACACGGTGAGACAACATGGCGCAGCACGGCAATCTCTACTGTAATCACGTAACAGCCCTGATGTCACTTCCAATTTCGGCCAAAGGTTGCTAGATCCACAGGGCCATCCAACTCAACTGTCGCAAAAGCCCTCAGAGTCGAATGTCTGCATATCACGTGCAATGGTGGGCGAACAGTGATAAGAAAGTAAAGATGAAATGAAAAAATATCGCTATACCGCAATATGCAACATGAGTGAATGAATAATGAACGCATTGAGAAAAGGACAGATGGACTAAATTACTATTGATTACGTCAAATTAACATATTTCATTCACCAACGAGAGATGATAAATTAGCTCATCGCACACAGATTACCTCCGGGTAGGAATAATGACACCAACAGAGTTAGATGACAATAAATCCAACTTATATTCGAGTATAAATCCAATAGGAATCGAGGCTTGAGAGATTAGCATGCATTATTCGACCAATTCCTTTGGTACGCTTTTACAAACGCCCGTGAATAGTCACCACCTGCTATTCTGCATCTTTATTAGGTCCTCCAATGCCTTCCTAACTTTTAGAGCCACGTTTCCTACATTAAATCTTTCGTTAAATATTCTTCTGCCCGTCTTCGTACTATTCAGATTAATTCTTTTTCACTCCTGCCGTCACCACCCTCCACATCCGCTTTAATTGCCTTTATTCTAATCTCTCCGAACAACTAACTTTCTTCTTCAAACAATTTCCACTCTGCTTCACACAAACACATCTCAAAGTCCTCCGATATCTACTCATCCTTCGCAAGGATCTGGTTTGAGAACCATGCAACGCAACGCTGTAAATAAGAATTTTGGCTGATATTTTATTAATGTCTTCGCTAAGATGTAACATTAATAATTCGAAAACGCTTCTTAGGCAAGCGCAATTTTTCTCCAGATATCGCTAAACTCATTTTCACAAATATTCTTCCAAATAAGTGAAATACTTCACCTTTTATAACTAATGTCCGTCAATCTTAACATTTACTCTATGCCTTTAATGGTTTGAAAAATCCATTGATTTCGTCTAACTGTGAAATGAATTCCTGCCATTCCTTTAAAATATAGTACCTACTATACTCCTAGATTATCTCCTGCAATTGACGGGCACCTGATATAATATCTGATCACATGCAAATCAGAATCAACAGTTTACATTCCCAGATCTGGCGAAAAATTACAGATACTCCTAGATGTTAAGAAAAAATGTACTTCTTTCGAGGAACCATTTGCATATTCAAGCGGAATAGTGAACCCATCCATTTCAATAACTGATCCCAGACAAAAGAGAAGATTCAGAAACTGGTTGCTACTGCTCTCGAAAACAGGGCGCTGAAATCCTTCCTCAACTCCAATTTTAGAGGAGATTTAATTAGAATTAAAATTTTAATTTATAAAGGGAAGGCTAGATATAGGGAAATTCTCTCTCGACAGAGAGGAAGGGTGGGTTTCGACATCATTAACGGCAAAGGAGAACGGCAAGAGAAACAATAATCCCTCTCCCACATATTCCAAAACAATTAGCACGAATTGGAATTGGACCCTGTTTGAACGTCACGTCGAGAAAGAAAGAGGAAACATTTTGGAAAAGCATTGCCCACAGAGGTCCCACGCATTAAAACAGGACTTCTGTCTTCTTACGTAGAAAGCCTTTCGCGGAATATAATAGAATTACATTTCCTTCTCCAAGGTTCCAAGTGCAAACCCTTTCCGACTCCTAAGAGTTTCCGTGGACGGAATTTTATTTTCGAGATCCCAAATTTTCGGCGAAGTCCCGTTGATTTCCTTCGCGTATCAAAAAAGAAAGGAAGAGCAACCTCGAGATCAGAAAGGGTCGTCTCCTTATAATAGGAGCCACACCCCACACGCCAACTCTTGGAGCGGGGGGAGCTATAAGAGAGCAGAATACCAGGAGTACCGTAACTGTTGTTGCAAGTCTCCCGCTTTTAATCAAACTCCTCTGGAAATCTGTACAACCCCTATTTTTTGCCCAAAAGAAAAAATATATACGACACAGGGAAAAATATATGGGGCTCGTGTTCATTTTATTCCTACCGACGAGTGACGTGATCAAAATAACTATCCGCGTGGCCGGGAGGGAATTACCCGGAACACGTTGATTAGACCCCGCGGGTAGGAACGGGAGCTTCCCGAACAACTCCGGGCACGATGAGCGGGGACGTAAAAGAAAACACAATTAGCGGATGAAATAAGATCACCATCCGCTGAAAAACTGCCCTGGAAGGGGGAGGGAACTTCAACCGTACCGGATGTGGCGGGGGCTGAAATGGGGGCGTTGGATGAAAGTTGGGCGATGGAGGCACCGGAAAATAAACCCGGAGGAAAGGGCGAGGGTTAACATTAATCTAGAACACTAAGTTTCAGGAAATTATTGCCGTGATGGAATGGAAAGAGTTTTCGTATTCCGACAGCAGACATGAGTCTAAAATGAGCCTGAATGAAATATGAACAGTAGCAAAAGAAAAGAAAAAACACTTGCTTACCAATTACTTTATCAATGCTCGTCTTCTACCAGTTTGGAAAGATTTTATCAGAGCATACATACTCTCCGTTGCATTACATTTTCCAAACGACCACTTCCTTACCCTACTTCCCTTTTTATTCCTGCGTCCAACATTTCTCCACTTCAACTAAAATTCCGCTTTTCTTTCAGCCTCTTCTATACTTACCCAGCGTTCCCCTTTCAGTAATGGTCCGCAGTATCTCACTCTCCCTAATTGCTTGCTCCATCCACCTACTAAACCCCCTCCTAATTCTATCAAATGGTTTTTCAACCTGAACCATGCTCAGCTTCGTCATTTATCCACCTCACCGTCAATCGTACTTTTTTCCACATACTCCACTACCACAAATGTAAGCCACCAACCTTATTTCGTCATGCCTCCCCAGAGTCCAGATGCGGAGAAGTGTTGCTCATTACGAACGTTTCAGGCAATTCGCTTAACTTTTTACTAGCCTTTACGCTATCCTTTTACACCCAATGAGCAAAATTATTTTGCGTTTATAGATGAATAAATTTCATCACCATCATCATCATTAGTCATCACTCCTCAGATTAGTTTGACGCAGCTCTCCACTGAGTTCTTTTATCGGTTAACCTCTTCATATTTACGTATTTCCTCTTTTTCACATCCTTCATCACTTGTTCCATATATCTCACTCGAGGCCTTCCTTTGCCTTTTCCTAGGGCTGGGCGGTGCAGGAAATGCTGAACCGGTTCTCGGTTCAGAAAAAAAACAGTTTGCGACGGCGGTGCACCGGTGCAATAGATCGAACCGGTGTTTTCTACTGAACCGGTGTTTTCTGCCGAACCGGTTTTTTCTACTGAACCGGTGTTTTCTACTGAACCGGTGTTTTCTACTGAACCGGTGTTTTCTAATGAACCGGTGTTTTCTACTGAACCGGTGTTTTCTACTGAACCGGTGTTTTCTACTGAACCGGTGTTTTCTACTGAACCGGTGTTTTCTACTGAACCGGTGTTTTCTACTGAACCGGTGTTTTCTAATGAACCGGCGTTTTCTACTGAACTGTATTTTTTCTAGTGAACCGCG
Organism: Platycnemis pennipes; assembly: GCA_933228895.1. Taxonomy (NCBI): domain Eukaryota; kingdom Metazoa; phylum Arthropoda; class Insecta; order Odonata; family Platycnemididae; genus Platycnemis; species Platycnemis pennipes. Next base: position 114,898,568 of record OW121854.1, on the reverse strand, counting down.
TTTTTTCTCATCCAAAATTTTTTTTGGTGAAATTTTTATTTAACCAGTTTTTTGAAGATTTGTTTTTTTTCTTAAAGATACTTCTTAATAACGCGGGTATGCTTCCCTAAAGTGAACAGTAAAATGTGAGAATGTTTGCGAGAACCAATGGTTTTTGTACGATGCCTGGGCGTACAGATAAATTGGTTTTATGAAGTGTTATAAAATGCACCTAAATTTGTTGTTTAAAAAATGCACCTAAATTTGTTGTTTAAAAAATGCACCTAAATCTGCCGAATTCGAACCTGCCGCGTGAACGGCGATGAAATTCACATTATTTTTTAACGAAGAAATTGCAAAATTTCCTCGGATATTTATTTATCACGACGCGTTTCGTTGTTAAAACAACATTAGCAATTGGCTTGATCAGCCTCGATGATAATGCTATTGTAGCAACAAAACGCGTCGTGCTAAATTAATAACTCATCGTTGGTGAATGAAAAGCTCCCTAGAGGCAGAGCGACTGGTGCCTACGTACGGACGAAATCTTTCCACTTAATCTGATCTGATTTACGTGCTTCCAGAGAGCTGAGATGTGTGGAGAGGCTGATTCCTTTCGTCTGTGATTCATAGTTATCTGCCTTTCTTAGTCGACATTTCTTTTCTCTTTCATCATGGCAACGATTACGAGGCGAGGGTCTTACTCTGACGCCTTGTGTTTTCTTTGGTGGCTTTATTCTTTTCCGCCTCGGAATCGTCTCTTCGCTGATTCCCTCTTAAATTGGCCATGACTTCTAGCTCACGTGAATTGCCCGACAAGCAAATGCAAGGCGCTCTGGTAGAGAGGAGTGAAGTCAGTTCAGATACAATTCCCAAGGATTTAATTGGATACCCTCTGATTTCCTGCTCCTAGCAGGAAGTGAAAAAATTTCTCAGTTAATTTTTAATGCAAGAAAATAATTGGGAAGATATCGATAATACTCATCATCCATTGACTTTCACGTGTGATTTAGTTAGTAAAGAAATAGTGTCAGTTCAGCGTTCTGAAATATTTCGAGTTAATTTTCCGAGACGGTTTTATTACAAATGAGGTTGCTGAAACAAAGTGATCGGAACGGTGGGTATTGGAAAAGCTCAAAGGATTACCGAAAGTGCCTCGATTACCGAAATTGAATGCAAGAGATTGACAAGCCACCAAGAAAACCCAATACTGGAAGTCGCAAGAGCCATCCATCCGCTAAGACGTTTGCGTCAAATTTTGCACTAAGTTCCAATGCCTTCCCCATTAAAGCACCCTGAGCAATTAAAATACCTTTGATTAAAGTTACCCAGTTACCCGAAGGCATACAATTGAGTGGACTGCGTCGCATACTCTTGAGGGATTAAAACGCAGGAATCGTTTTCTAAACTGAACAGTAGTAGAGCATGTTTGGGGAGCCAATGGCTTTTAGGTGAGGCTGGGCTTATATTTATCTTCACATTTTTAAAGTTCCAAACGATGCCCCTACATGTCTGGTTTTTGTTTCGGTAAACATCCCAGTGACTTCTTCAAAGAAATAAAATGGTGTTCTATTAATGACACATGGAGCTGTATTTTATCAATTACTGGAAGGGTGTGCTGAAGGTTGAGAACAAATTGATTGTCAAAATTTACATTTTAATACAAGTGCAGATGCTAAATTACAATTTTCAATTACTACTAATTTAAATCTAGAAATCGGGTGGCACATGGCGCTGGTTCATGGAAATGAAAATTAGTTCTTCGGCGTATTCGCCTAGTAAACACGTTCGTAATTTATTTGTGACAAGTCCTCCCAAACTGAAAATTCTTTCGGATTCTGCTGATGTTGCTGGTATAGCAAGATATTTCCTGGCCATCCCTGCAAGCAAGGGAAAGGTTGCCTCATGAAGGCTCCACCAACTGGGAATGTCTTAATTACATTATTGTGCATTAATAATCAACGTCGATGTGTTCAAATTTTGTTTGCATTTGGCGCTTCTTATGTACGTCTGTCAGGGGTAGATAGGAACATGAAACAATGCTCCTTCCTCCACAAAGTCTCCCCAAACCAACAGCATTGTTTTAATAAAAAATGCGACTGCACTAACTTGAATGATTATGAACTGTTTGGTTGTTCTACTGAACGAACTTATTCGTTTTAATCGTCGACAAAACAAAATAACATAAAAATACGGAGAATCCCGTTGAGTTACTTATGTGACGATGCTTTAGATGGACGAGTGCTCGCTCTGCACTCTTAGCGGCCGATTATTTGTGAGACGATAGGCAGACAAATTATAACACAGAGGGTATAGGAAAGTTCACAGGCGTGGACGCAAGCCAACCCGGCTACGAGCAGAGACAGGGAGGGAGGAGGTGGCGTGAAAGCCGAGCAGCGAACGATTATCGGTGTTTCAGAACCGCTTCCCAGTGCACCGGTTCAGAACCGCTTCCCCGGTGCGACGGTTCTGAACCGCTTCCCCGGTGCGACAGAACCGCTTCCCCGGTGCGACGGTTCAGAGCCGCTTCCCCGGTGCGACGGTTCAGAACCTCTTCCCCGGTGCAACGGTTTAGAACCGCTTCCCCGGTGCGACGGTTCAGAACCGCTTCCCCGGTGCGACGGTTCAGAACCGCTTCCCCGGTGCACCGGTTCAGAACCGATTCTCCGGTGCACCGGTGTTTTTACTAAATCTGAACCGGACTGCCGGTTCTGCAAAAAACCGAACCGCTGAACCGGTGCACCGGAGAACCGCCCAGCCCTACCTTTTCCCATCCACTTCATTCAACGATTGTCTTCATCAGACCATCGTGTCTTCATCGTGTCGTTCTTGGATCTACGGTACTAGGGACCCCCTAGTAATAACGCAAAGACACGCGGGCCTCAGGTCAGGTGGAATCTGTGTTAGCTTTGAACATGTAAAGGAAGTAGGATGATAAGTCAACTCCTGCACTATAGCCTAAATGTAAAAAATAAACAATGGTACATAGTTAGATCCACAAGAAAAACGGGGGAGTAAATATAAGGTGACCCACAGTGGTACAAATGAAGCTATTCCCAGTTAAGCTCAATAAATATGAGCAGAAAAGCTCCTCTTCCTTTCCTTATTATACGGCAAGGTACCGACCCGGTAAACCTTGGGGGAAGATCCAATCTCCTCCATCATAAGCGACTGAACATAACTCAAGAGCCGTAAATATCATCATCATCATTGGTCATCAATCCTCCCATTGGTTTGAAGAAGCTCTCCACTGAGTCCTTCTATCGGTTAATCTCTTCATATTTATGTATTTCTTTTCTCTCACATCCTTCATCACTTGTTTCATATATCTCACTCGAGGTATTCCTTTGCCATTCTTCCCATCTACTTGTCATTCAACGATTGTCTTCATCAGACCATCGTGTCTTAAGATATGGCCGATTAAGTTATCCCTTCTTCTTTTTAGAGTTTTCAGCAGGTTTCTCTTTTCTCCCACTCTTCTTTGGACTTCCTAGTTACTTATTCGGCTGATCCATTTAATCTTCATCATTCTTCCGTAGCACCACATTTCGAAAGCTTCTACCCTTTTCTTCTCCGCTACTGTCATCGTCCATGTCTCACTGCCGTAAAGAAGCATGCTCCAGATGTATGTTCTGATGAATTGTTTCCTTACTTCTAACCTTGTATTTCCAGCTGTTAGTATATTCTTCTTTTGACAGAATGCCCTCTTTGCCTGGGATATTATACTAACTATTTTTTTCTTGCTTCTTCCATCGTTGGTTATTCGGCTTCCTAGGTAACAGAACTCTTTCACCTCTTCAAGTATTTGTTTTCCTAGTTTGACATTGGTTTTGGCCTCTTCTTTCTTACTGCACACCGATATCTTAGTCTTCTTCTTATTTATCTTCAGCTGATATCTGGCCATTGTCCTTTCCATGGTTACTAGAATCTTGTTCAGATCCCTCTCTGTCTCTGCATTGAGAGCTATGTCATCAGCGAATCGCAGCATATTATTTTTTCTCCGAGGATAGTCACTCCAGATGATTTCTCTTTGATTTCATTGATGGCTCTCTCGATGTAAACATTAAAAATTACTGGAGACAGTGCACAGCCTTGTCTCACTTCTCTCCTTATTCTTACTCCTTCACAGCTGGGTCCAGATTTAATCACAGCTACTCGGTTTTTATACAAACTGTATAATTCTTCGTTCAATGTAGGACACTCCAATTCCTTTCAGAATATAAAGCATTGAATTCCAATCCACGTTGTCAAAATCCTTCTCTAAATCCACAAATGCAATGAACGTCGGTTTGTTCTTCTCCATTCTCTTCTCTATGAGCAGCCTAAGGGCCAGTATTGCTTCTTTGGTACCCTTACTTTTCCTGAATCCAAATTGATCTCCATCCAGAAACTCCTCCGCTTTTCGTTCTATTCTTCTGTAGATGATCCTTGTCAATATCTTCGATGCATGTGTCATCATGCTTAAATTCCTAATAGTTTTGCATTTCTCCACCCTCTTCTTTTAGGAATACGAATGATGATGTTTTTCTTGAAGTCCATTAGTATTTCCCCTTGCAACCAACATAAACATCTTTCCCCATTCCTCGTAAAATTAGAAGCGTAAAACCTACAACGAGCAGATCATCATGTAGCTACGCAACTAATCCCAAGTCGATTACAAATATCTGAAGAAAAAACATTCCTTCAATTTCTAACATTGATGACAGGATGTAACTATCTCGTTCATTCACATTAAGTAAGCAAAACTAAATATTAAAATAATCAAGAAACGACACCACATTATGATGAACTACTAATTTATCGTGAATTGAAGTTTCTCCTGGTAATAAAAGCCCATGTAAAAACAATAAAAACACAATACTCTTATTCCAGTTCTATTTATATAGAAAACGCTGATTTAGCTAGGTACTTTAAATAGCACTCTGTTAATCAGTCACATAGAAATTACAATTCCCATTTGCCCAACAGTGAAATGCCTTAAGTGAAGTGAGGCCGGTTTTTGTACACATATTTCTGCACACACAACTTTTGCACACACAAAAATGTGTCATTCCCATTGTGACAAGAAAGAGAAAGAATTTAATGAATGCGGGTGAGATATGTGCATATAAGGTCATAAAGAGTAAACGCATAAGCATTTAAAGAAGTTCTTGCCATGGAAATGGAAGACAGGATTATCCCAGGACATCAAGAGAAAGATAAGTAGAACGGATACAATAAATAAGACGCAATGACATGAATCGAATAGTTATAATGTTGGGAAGGAAGAAAAAGAGGAATGCGGACGTTTTAAATGAGATGGAGACAAGAAGGAAGTGGGCTAACATGACTGACATTTAGCTGAAAAAATTGTTTTGGGAGGATAATTGGAGTGTTTTGCGATATTTGATGACTATCCTAACCTGCAATTAATAGCTTAGACTAGGATAGCTAAAAATTAATATGACATAAATGAAATAATGCCCGCGTAACGTTAATCGCAATTTTACTCTTATCCTCAATCATTTGCAAGCGTAGGATTTTGTCCATGACAGCACAGAAGCAAGACGCGAAATAAAATTACCTTGACGTGAGAACAATGGGACTGGAAAATATTTCCGACTCACCTCTATTAGCATTACGGTACAAAGCTCCTCACGTACGTTAAGTCGCCTTCAATTCCAGGAGTCGATTCAGCCAAGCATGAATCACTTCTCCAGTCGAATAGCCAAGTTCGGTTGGTTGCCAAGCACGCAAAAAATGGATGCATATTCTGGCGATGTTTCATGGAGCGCAGTAGAAGATGCAAGCACGCTACATTTTAGAATGAAATCTTGCGTCACGAAAAGTGTACAAAGAACAGACAGTGCTGCAAGTGAACGTTTCCATACGCCTAGTCGCAACAATACGTCACAAGAAAATGGGACGCTTAAGAACTACTACACAATCTGAAAATAGAAATGTTATCCTTTAGTATCCCAAAATGTTGCGAGGCAAAGTCCTTAGTTTCGTTTTTAAATTACTCAAAATTGTAGTAACTTACTTATATGGATTTTGGAAAATTTAAGTAATCGTGGAAGATCGACTAAAGGAGTAAAAACGTGTTTGACTACCTATAGATTTCTTGCAGAATTTCTTCCCAACACTGTCGTCTTACTGCTGAGTAGTTATAAGAGGAAAAGTGGCACAAGAACAGACTCGTAGTGCTATTTTCAGAATCTCAACTTCAATCTCGCTTCCACCGAACTCCACTACCTCATAAAATCCCGAAAACGAATCAAATTGGTCAACAGATTCTACCTGCAAAGGTGGTATTACTTCTCAGCGTGAAACTGAGAACTGAAATAAGATTCTGGATATGGTCCAGAATTTCAACTACAGTCTAACCTCTACTGATAACGTCATAAATACTCTAATTCGAGTATAAAGGAAGCATTGATCCTCCTCGACTTCTCCTCGATCCGAAGCGGTATACAGCGTGTCGCGTAGAAGCACCACCAACTTTGCAAGATGAATCTGCACACCAATTTGACTCGAATTAGAGATTTTAGGGCGTAAGCAGTAGAAGAGACTCTGTAGTCGATATTATGAATATGAACCGTAGTACTCACAAATACGCTTCAACAGCCCCTTCGCTAAGCGCGACGCGGTACTTTGAGGCCGATAATGCTGAATATCACGCATATAGGAGTACCTCAGGAAAGCTTTAGTTCCATTACACATACAACACGCAATGACTTTCCTCAAAATACACAGCATTCGACTTCAAGTTAATTCCAATCGATCCGAAAACCCAAACTATTCCCTCCGACCCAAAACCATCCCCAAAAAATAATTCAAAGAGCCATTACCGGAAAATGATGATGGAATAAATAATGACAGACGCGAGCAAAGAAGTAATGGTTAACTCCGAAGGCGGCTGCTTCATTCACCTTTTACTCAGATTTCGTGAACATTGGCTTTCGAGTTCCATAGATTCGTTTTAAACGCACAGGATTGCTCACTAAAAAATAAACTTCATAGAAACAACAGGCTCTTCACACGCATTCCGGCGCTCTTTCTAGAGTAGGAATCATACTCAGAAAACGCGCCGGAATGCGAGTGAAGAGCTTTCTGCAATACAATGACAGGATGATAATGGTGAAGATCGAGACCAAACCTGTAGATACCGTAGTGGTGCATTTTTACATGCCTACGACGGACTACGAAGATGAAGAAGTGGAAGACGTCTAGGAAGATATCGAGGAAGTTATAAAACAGGTGAAAGGAGAAGAAAACCTAATAATTTTAGGAGACTGCAACGCCATCGTCGGCGAAGGTCAAGATGGAAGAATAACTAGATAAAACGGATTTGGAAACCAAGCGATAGAGCAGAAAGATTGCTGAAGTTCCCATACAACATGAGTTAAAAATCGCCAACACATTGTTTAAAAAGCACAACCGAAGAAGATACACGTGGAAAATGCCAGGAGACAAGAAGATTTCAAACTACATTTTAGGGAAGCAGAGATTTAGAAACCAAGTGAAGGACTGCAAAAGCTACCCTAGGGCAGAAATCGACAGTGACCATAATTTAGTGACGATGAAATGCCATCTAAAATTCAAGAAACTGAAGAAAACAAAGTAGAATATATGGCAAGTAGATAAACTGAAGGAGGCTCAACATCAGCTGGCATTTCAGAAAGCAGTGGGAAACAACATAGGAGAGGACCTGAAGGAGAAATCAGTGGAAAAGCGTTGGGAAAACATTAAATGTGGACTACAGAAAGCCGCAAAAGAAGTTCTTGGAAGAAGAAAAGTTGCCAAGAAGAAGCCGTGGATCACGGAGGAAGTCTTATTGTTAGACTTTATTGAAGAAAGAAGAAAATACAAGAATGCGAAAACTGAAGAGGGGCAGCTTTGCTACAAAAGAATAAAGAACGAAATAAGCCGCAAAGCCAGGAAAGCTAGAGATGTGGATGAAGAATCTATGCGAAGAAGTACCTACAAAACAGCCTAGCACTTGGAAAGGTGGAAGCTGCCTATAGGATAAGAGCGTTATCATTTCTACAGGGAATGTATTATGACTTCCTAGCAAGATAAAATAACGAATCGCGGACACCCTATTTTTTCAAATAATAAAAAAAAAGATACGCCCGCTTTAATTACGGCAGACAATCAATGATGCAGATCCGAGACCGATATGAAAACGAACGTATCCCCTTATCGCCCGGCCGCGGCTGGCCGGCCGGCCGGTGTGACGTCGAGCGGATATCGAACATGTCTGTCGCACGTCAACGGACTAAGCCCTGCGGTCAAGATTTACACAAGCTTCGCCAGAGCGGACAAAGTCAGAGACTTTCAGTACATTTACATGTACGTAATACCCTACGACCCACCGCGTATGTGTGTGGCAGGGGTTGAAAGATCACATACATGACTACTTACATGCATCTAGGAGGTAAAATGCTACTACTTCAAAGGAACAAAAGGAACAGTAGAATTGGTTTTTAGGTGCTCATTTTAATTCGAGCACCTAAAAACCAATGTCAAACATATTCTTAAACCATGACAAAAATGGCATTCATACCCGAGGCAGGACTCGAACTCACGACTCCGCGCCTGCCGAGCTGGCAACCGTTACCGAACCTTCAGCTCGTCAAGCTTAGTGACGTCTTTCTTTCACAAAAAATTTAAATGTTCCAAGATCCCACAACAAGCCTGGGCAACAAAGTCGCTCTGAGTGACGGTAATATCACCATTACTGTCACGTTCTCGGTGTACACCTATCAGTTTTCGCCAGTTGATGTAGTGATCACGGTCTATTTGGATCAGAATGGCTCAACATTAACTTAATTGAGGTTAACCTTAATCCGCTTATTTGATTACCTTTACACTACTTAAGGATAATTCTATACGCCATTATGCAAGATTAAAAAAATAGTAATATGATAATACGAAAATTATGATCGTAGGTCTTCTTCAAAGTATTTACGAAGATCTGCAAGTATAGGTACATGCTTTTGTCTTAAAAGCATGAAGATACGCCAAAAAAAACTCAAACAAAAGGATTAATTTCTTTCCCTCAATCCGAATTTTAAAAATATACATTAAGATATCATCAAAGGTAATTGTGATAATGAATGGTTGTTTTCAAATCGATCTTACATGACTACAATTATTTCTTATAAGGTTTGTCTTTATTATTTGGCCGTGTGTACCCCTAGAGGATTCTTTCCGGATTTGATCCCTGGCCCTCTGGAGTATTAGTCAAATAGGAAGAATAGTAGAAGAATTAGGTGCTCAAACGACCCTCAATGTGTATCGCGTCATCCAACCAAAATTTAAACCCGACATAAATACGACATCCATACCTATGGTGTGATCGTCCCTGTAACCTCTAAAAAGCAACTACGGTTCTTATATCGAGTCTAATTTAAGTTTACTTTGAACATGGCCTTCAGTCAGGGATTATTTCCGATAATCTCACGTTAATGGCATATAACATGCCATTTCTGAAAATAGAAGGAGAGAAAGGAAAAAAGAGAAGTCTGCTGACAACTCTAAAAAGAAGACGGGACAACTTAATCGGTCATATCTTGAGACATGATAACCTGATGAAGACAATCGTCGTCGATGGAAAAGTCAGGCCTCGTATGAGATACATGGAACAGATTGTGAAGGATGTAAATGAGAAGAATTACGTAAATATGAAAAGGTTGGCCGATAGAAGAATCTAGTGGAAAGTTGCGTCAAACACAAACCGTCAAACTAGGATTGTTGACCGATGATGATGATTCTGAAAATAAATAATAGACTGCGCATGAATGAATAAGATGAAATGGATAAAGTAAATAATGTAGAGAAACCGGATTACAAGACAGTAGGAGAACAAAAATTAAATGTAAAATCTGAAGAGAAGGAATCATCCCATTGAGCATATTCAGAATTGCTGGTTCCATATAGGAAAGGTGAATGGGATGAACTAAAAGGAACGGCCAGAAATGAGGAAAATGAATAAGTACTCATGAATTTCAAAAACGATAGTAAGCATGATATTTTGAGGAGGCTAGGCTATAGTAAAATCGAAATGCAAGCTGCATCAAACCAACTACGATTGAAGACTAGTGGTAATAATGATCAATTTTTGGAATCAACTAAAATAAAGCATTCAATATAACTTCCGCCGCACTTCACTCACTATACGCACAATTACACTTGAAACTGTTACGTGTGGTAATCCTTAGAATGATACATCATATAGTGGTGATATTACCCACCGTTTAATGATTTTTTGAAGATGATCACTGTGAATTTGGAATTCTTTAAATCTCGAAGATCGAGATTGTAAAAATAACTTTGTATAGAGAAAGGGAAAACAGTAACTTACAAACTGCCGGGAAGGCTAAACTGGACGGGAATCGGTAACTAGTAACTCACCTGGAAAAAAGAAAAAAATTATTAGAAAATATTCAGAGGGAGAATCATTAACATTTCTTTGGCTGGCATAAAAAATGTAATGCGAATCTACATAAACGAAATTATCATTAAAGGGATAAGTTCTTCAAAAATTCATAAAGGAGCGTGTTCTTCGAAATTTCAATTTGTAGCGGGACTACTGAGGCACTGAAAATCTGATTCTCGTTGAATTTGATTTAGCATAACCATATATCACGACCATGAAAATTGTTTTCCACAAAACTCCACCCATTCCATTTACCTTTAAGGAGTGATATAAGCATTGACACTTATCAAGGTTAATTAATTCATGATAAGTGAAGATATAATTTCCACATCGTTTATTTTACAACACATTTTCACATCGTTTATTTTACAAACCGAACCAGGTTTCAGCCTTGATAATGACATTTCATGCCGAAACCTGGGTCAGTTTGTAAAATGAACAATATCGATATAGACTATGTACCTTCATTGATCATGAATATAAAATTCTTCTATGATATTACGCCGGAAACTATTTAAGGATAAATTATGGTTATAGGTATATTTACGCCTAAATATAGTCAACTGTTCTTGCAAATGAGACCTAAAGTAATCTTCTGTGACCTTCTGTAAGATGTAAACTTCTAAAAACCCAAACACTAGTTGGAGCGTTCAAATAAATATCTACTAGGCTGTTTCCTCATGCATTTTTACGGGAAATAAAAATACGTGCGGAAACAGACAAACAGATAATTCTTTGAATGCTCCAACTATGAAGGATTTCCACCAAAATACGTCCGATGCCATTACTTAAAACCCAAGCACTATTATTCCAGAAAATAAATTTTAGCAACAGCTATTTTTTCATGAGAAGAATTATTACCCGGTAAAAAAGCCTCTTATGAACCGGAAAGGAAATTGGAAAGGGTTCGTTAAAAAATAGAACAATTTTAACTAATTAGTTATATATTAATATATAACAAATTGCTAGGCTTGACTTCGTGAAACCACATATTGATAACGTAAATGAATTCACTTAGTAAAATTCACGGTCCTTGATAATGACTGTATAGTCGAAACCTAGTACGGTTTTAATACAAGTCTGTGAATTCAGAATCAAATTCATTTACGTTATCAATTTTTACTAACTATTGATTCACAACATTTTTCTAGTTTCAAAACTAGTTTCAAGTACTCATTGTGAAACACATCCATAGCGAAAAACGCTATGGAAATGAGCAATCATTTTTCAAAGCATAAGGAAAACTATTTTTATAGCGATCCATGCGGTTTTAATCTCTCAGTTGAGTGTAACTACCAAATTAAAATCATGAACTCTTTACCAGCAATACAAATAGTACAACAGGTACGTGAAAACAGTTTCCCCGTCCAGCTAAGTAAACCTCCGGCAATGAGGAAGTCAAATTAAGAGCCACGGCAAGTTAAACACATAGAGCCCTTGGCGTCCACCGTCCGGCTCTTCAGTCGACGCTCAGGTGTAACATTAATTAGGATGCATCAAACAGGGCGAGGGCAAAGGCTCTCGAAGAGCAACCACCACTCCCAAGAGAGAAGGCGACGCAAAAAAGAAAGACAAACCGCACACTCTTTCCTGTACTAAGGGAGAAAACCACTACCGAAGACACGTACACATCCGCTAGTCAACAGGAATTAGAGTATTCTATTACCCATGCAAGGAAACTAAAACTGTGGACAATTAATAATATATTAGTGGCAACGATTTTGTCGATGAGAGTTTATTGTTATTGGAAATAGTAATGTTAACCACGTCTCGCGATCATGATCAACCTAAATCTCATGGAATATCAGTTTGCCCTTCCCTAAGAGAGGTTGCCAATCCGCCATGCTCATTTAGCGACAAGAATATAAATCAATAGGAAAGCAGAATATCATCAGGATATTTTTGGTTCTTTCAATTTCTAAATTTCGTTCAACAAAGCGAAGTTGGAATGATTAATGGAAAGATTGCAGACGATTTGGGAGCAGAAATGGGGAGAAGACAGATGCGGGATGAAAACATAATCCAGGACAACTAGCAGGACAGTAAGGCAAACCCGTAGTCACGAAAAACACAAAGACCCGGATATGTTGCAGAGATCACTGATTGTGAGATATCACATTACAGAAAAGGCACTATTTAACATAGAAACGGTGAGCATAGACCATACCGATAGAGAAATTTAGCTACTTCGGTTTTTCGTCGGGAAAAAAATGAATAATCCACCGGGTCAAAGACGCAAGAGAAAGAGTGCTCACTGCGTCTGTTCCACTATTATTTAAGCTCTAACGGTGCCTGATTCATCGAAAACTATGTTGAGGTCTAAACATTTATCCCATTGAATACGTTTGAATTGAAAAGAAATGACTTTTAGATGGCGGGTAAGGGATACGCTAAATTGAAACAGGTAAAAGTGTGGGAGAGACTTCACAAATTGCAAGCAAGGTATAAGGATATTCTCCATAAGAACCACACGGGGCAGGTAGAGAACTTAATATTATAATCAATAGTGTTATGAGGGAAATAACGCAGAATCTGGCGATACGACAAAAGCATCACAGTAGGAGGAAACAATCTTCGAAGACTCTCGGCATGGATGCAATAAAACGGAAGGGGACGAGGGAGAGATCTCTTTAGAAACACGAGAGGGGTTGGGAGGCGGTAATATCCCCGAAACATGTGTGCTCTCTCCCGTGGACGGAAGATTGAGTGGAAAGGTCAAGAGGGTGGGGCGATAGGCTGCAATAATCGAGTAAGCACGTGTCGGGGGCGAAATTTGCTTTTTTTCTTCAAAGTGCCCTCGTCTTTTTTCCCCTTCTTCTCCCCCCAGCCTCTCAAGCAAACTCCATACAACTCCACGGCCGACAACAGGTTGCCGTGAAATGCGCAACGGAGATTCTTCGAGGACAAATAATGACATGCTGATAAAACCCGGAATGCGACAGCCAACAAAATCAAGATGGAGCTGTACAGAATGGCGCATTATGGGAAGGACATGTTAACTGTCAACTTGAACTGTGCTTGGCCTGATAATGTGGCACAGACAGATTATACTTGAAAAAAAAGAAAAGAAAAACTTAGTGATGCCTCACAAATGGACTATTGCAAACAGGGTTTGCTTCTGCACAGAAATCTATGCTCGCTTAGGCTGTACGGACTTGGGGTTATTCGTCACAGTCCAAAACTATCCATTGTTAATCTTGGAAACATGGAAGAGCACTATCACAGATAAAAGAGATTGAATTCAGGTTTTGGTTGGAACAAATGTACAGTCTATTGCGATGGAATCCATAAGTTGCGAACTCATTCACAAGCACAACGACATACACTTGGAGGTAGTGATTGAATTAATCTTGTGGACCTTAAACTAGACTGGCGGAAAAATTGGCATTGCTCGTCATAAGATTACCCATAGGTACAAAGCTAGGAGTGAGACGAAAGGCAGTCCACCTTACTTCTCCTCAGCGTCTGTTCCTCAATAAGGAGGCTGCAACATGGTGTCTTCACAATGAGACAGCCTACCAACTAATGGTCCCCGTTTCAAAGAATTGTGGGGAAGGGAACGGGAAACCACCTCAAATATAATTTCCAAAGATCAAATCAATACAAAAATATCAAGATAAAAGAGGAGGGTTAAATTATGAAGGAAACAGAAATGGATGGAGATGGCGACGGATACAAGAAAACTGCGATCAAGTTTTGACAAATGGGCAAGAGAGGGAGGAAACAAACAGCTGATTCAAATATTACAAGTAAATACAAAAGGTACGAAGTGTTTATTAGGGATACAGTGAAAGGTATCAACAGGGTAAGTTGATAGGAATGATTAAAACACAAGGAAGATTGTAGATCAGGCAGAAAAGTGCAAAAACAGACATGTACGGTAGATGCTTATGATAATGTAAGTTATGAGACACAAAAATGATCAAGCATATTCTAAAACAGCAAATGGAAAACATTCCCGCTTCATTTATAACTTTTTAAAACGAATTTATAATCCTATGTTTAGAAACAGTCGGGACAAGAATTTTTCCTAATCCTTTCAAATACACTGCGCCGGCAAAACCCGCGTTTCGCATTCATCTTGATGGAATGAAATGCGAACAGAAAATACCGCGACCGCTAATTGGAATTGAATAACAAACAGTAGGCAATTACACAAAGGCATGGAAACCATGGTATCCGACGGGACTTGACCGAACTCCATTGCAAATCGGAATAAAATTTACGCAACCTCTGATTCAAAAAATAACCCGGTACGGAAAATTTTTTTCGGAATAATTACAATGAAACATTGAGGAGCGGTGAAATTAGTTACACCTTCCACCGAGCTATGGAGTACCTATATGCATCAGAGGCAGCGTACCGGAAAATGAACTTTTTCGACCCTTCGAACGCCGTCCAGGCCAGTGATCATACTCTTTCCATCGACAAGTTTTGGTTTATTTTCTCGACGGGAAAATCAAAACGTAATTCATTTCTATTCAATTGCTTGGGTAGATATTTAAATTTTAAATCCATTTCAATTCTCGCACGTCGAATTGGAATACTCGCATATTTTTCTACGTAGGACTAAGAATAACTTCCCAATTTCCGACAATATTTTTGTCGTAAATATTTGGAAATCGTAGAAAAACGGGACGCTTTCATGAATAAATAAGGAATAAAAATAATAAATACTAAAACTTGAAATAATATGAATAAATTATTAAACGTTCAGGCGGAAAGCACATGTAGGTTTAATGGAGATTAAGAATATTGCGAGTAACGACGAAATTATGATGAGTGGTAGAATGAGGGGTGAAAAAACCGCATGAAAGGTCTCGATTGAAGATGAGACAGCCGAATAGGATCCACCTATGATAGAATGGGTGGAATGAAACCTCAATGGAAAATTTTGCAAATTTTTGGAAAATTTCAAGTTTAATAAAAGAAAAAGAGATTTAATCTTTATACGAATACCGATGAATAAATAACATTAAAATCAGAGCTTAGCAGGGATGCGAGAAATAATTCGAGAATGTTAATTTTTTCATTTCCCCAACACTTACCCCAAGGACGATGCAAGGGTTTGCCCTTGAAGAAGGGGAATGATTAAAGGGTGGAAGGTAGTGGGAACAAGTCACGAAAATGTGAAAACACAGAAAAAAAGAAGCTCGCGAATCGAAACGGGAAGCTAGGAACGAGGCGAGGAAGACGAGGAGATGCAATGATGGATGGTTGGGACCTTGCGTGGGAAAAATACACGGGAACGGAGAGGGGCCGTCGCCTTGAAGAAGAAGAAAGGAAACAGAAAGTATGAGAGTTTCGCCGAAGAAAGGGTCGGAGAGAGAATCAGCTGTTTCACCTACTTCCTCTTATTCATGGGTGTCCACAAGGCATTCCGTTCAGAAAGCCACTTTTCGTCGTCCCAGACCAGTCAGTCCAACACGGTCACCGTTTTTCTCTTGTTTCCCCCCATTTATTCTGTCTACCCCGCAGACCCTTCCCCGCACCCCCGTCCATCCACCTCCATGGAGGGCGAGTCGAGAGGAAAGATAAAAATCTCTGGAAAAAATGGGAAAGAAAAAAAAAAGAGATTTCCTCGTACACACAACAACCCTTCCCCGAAACCCGGCAATGGTGCGGTCATGGCAGAAATGCCTCTTCTCGCTCAGCCTGATGGGAGCGGTCACGCGATGGTCGAGTACATCCCGAGCACGGGCGGGTTAGGGAGGGAGAGAGGGGAGGAGGATGGGGAAGGAAAACGGCAGACATAGAGACTCGAAGGCGTAAGACATGTGGATATAATGTATGGAATCCGAGGATTTTGATTCTTTTTTTCAATCCAATATTCACTCCGGACGACTCCAATCCCAGCGATGGACTTTCCATTCAAATAGTTTATGATTTAAATTTCCTATCCCCTTACCACCCTTACAATATTTTATCTGTTATTTGCTCAAAAACAATAGAAATTTACAACGGTTTCCACTGCCAACGTAAAACCACTTTAAACCCTACCTATTCCACTGAAATTAAACTCAAAAAGAACCTTCGATAAAAGGGATTGTGGATACCTCTACATGTTTTACTATGGATTAATTTAGGTTAGAAGGGACTTATGAGGGTGGAAAGGACAAGGCTTCAAATATTTTTCTACTAGTGTATCATGTTTCATTAACAAGCACCCTTCTCCTTACGCCTCTTTTGTTCTTCATTCGAATATATTTTATCACAATCCTAGATGCAGTTATAATAAACATTGTTTTCTTTCCTCATTTTACGATATTTCTCCTCTCGAGATCTCCAATTCACCCAATCAGCCCTCTCCAAATTTCTTGCAGCACTTCGACCAACTGTGTCTTTCTTCGTCTTCCTTATTCCTAGTTGCCTCATTTTCTCCATCCTGCAAACCTCTCGCCAAGATGATAGGAAAACCTTTGTAATTTCACATCATTCATTCATTCGCTACCTAGACTTTAATGCGTAGCGTTATTTTCAGGTGAGCCTTCCCTCAAGATAGTAACTCAGCCGCTTTCATAACTCTCGGCTATGAATGCACAATATTCATTGTCCGCTCACGGAATACATTACATTACTGAAATACAATACATTTCTTAACAAGAAAGGAACGAGGATAGACGAATATTTGCTTTATGCATTTCTGTGTAATTACATTGAAAGTTCCTGGCACCTTAGTACGTGATTTATAACATGCCCAAATATGTACAAAAATTGGATCTATAAGGGAACACATTTGGAGGAACATACTTCTTTTTCACCTAAGAAAGTAGGTGAAAAAGAAATAACTGGAGCGGTAGGGAATGCAATTGGCCCCATTTCTTTACAGGATGAAAACCAGGGATAAAAAATTTCCTGCGCCCAACTCGAAACCAAATAAGATCTTGGCTAGGATCACTACGGGTAATTGGGTTCAAAGCAAGCATCAAAAGGTGACATTCGGATAACGTGGAAACCTGGGGAACTTATCAGATGTAATCAAAGGAGCTCTTCTGCACTGGGATATATCAACCGTAATTAGCCTTTCAGGCCGTTCCTAAAAATCGCAAATGCAATTAAGAAGAAAATCATATGCATAATTGGCATAATTAAACATCTGAACGACTGGGAGCCAATTTTTTCAGTATACTGTGAAACAATCCGCCAAAAAAGTGACATTTTGGCCCCCATCGAAAAATATACGAACCCTATGACCTTATTTATTTAGTAGATGCAAGCGATACATTTTAGAATTAATAAACGCTTAGCATGGTGAAAAGAAAACACTTTGCACTACTCCTGCTTTGTACTGACTTTTAAATGACATGACTGATTTTAAGGTCTCGCATACGTTTTTAACCGTTTTACAACCTCACTTGTTTCCCAATCCCAAATCCCGAAAGAATCGTACCTCAACGTTGGTAAGGTTATTCAGGGGAGACGACCGACAGCCGTGGTCATTTGCGCCATGTAGGAGTGGTGGTTAAATAGGTTATGGTAGAAGTTTTCAGGGAATGGAGGAAGGGTGGAGAGAAACTCGGCGTCGGCATTAACCCACTCTTAACGAAAGGCGCCAAGGGGACCACGGCTTAACGTCCCAACCGACGGACGGAGTGGGAAACTGAAAAATCCGCCACTACCGGGAATCGAACCCGGGAGACAGTACTCGAAATGTAATCGAACATGGGAGGCCAGTACTCTAGCCACCATACCAACCCGATCCCCGCCTCCAATAGTACTCTCCACCTAGATGTAGGGTAAAGGGGGGTGAATCGGACCAGCGGGTGAATAGGAACGCTTTTCAAAAAGTGCGCTCAGACCCGAAACGGTATCACTTGAGACTGACTACGTTTTAGGAATTGCTTCTTTGTAATTTGTCCTTCTAGTAGAGTGAAAACGAGAACTCGACGACTGAATTTAAGCAAATGATACTCTGTCGAATGGAAGCCTACCATACGAGAGAGGTGTGAAATTGGGTTTTTAGAAAACCTCGTATAGGTTCAAAGTAAGGTGACATTGTAGCGCTTACTCAGATTTCAAATTTTTCTTTCCTGAAAGGAAATCTAATACCATAGCTGCCACATTAGGTTACTTTGTTGAGCCTTGTATGAATATCGGAGTTACCAAACATAATACAAAATCATATTACTTAGTCGGGTGAAAAGGACCAACACGCGCAAGAGTTCAGTTCCAAGCCGCTGGTCGAGGGTGAAGCATTGAACCAGTTATACTCAACTGACACTTGGAAAAATTCCTTCTACTACTAAAAAGTAAGTAGATATACAACTAATATTGATAAATTGCTTACTTACACTTAATGTTTTACATTAAAAACATCAAATGTTTATAAGAATGTTTGAGCGAAAGTGGCTAAAAATTTGTTTTTAGGCCATACTCTTTTATTTAAGTATTAAAAGAAGTTTAATGGAATAAACCTATTTTAATGCTATTCTATATCACGTTATAGATATTAACTTCGTATAACGAGGAGGAGGAAAGAGATTTTCCCCGTCATAGAGGTGAATTATTACGGCGACGAGCACGATTTACAGGCTGAGCGAGAGGTAAGCTACCTTCGTTTGATGTAACATATGTTGTGTAGTGTTCCATATATATTAACCAATTATTCGCTGAAACAATATCATAAAACATACGCATTTCGTGATGGAAATTTATTGTTATTAATTCACATTGAGTTCCATACCTATACATTCTACATTACTCAGTGGTCTATATTTTCCAATCTGAAAGAAAAGGAGGTGATATAATGTACGTGATAGAGGGATTGCCAGAGTATTAAATATTATATATGGCAACAGAATTAGTTGTGGAACGCCTTACAACCTCCTTTTGATAGCGTAACATTAGCAAAATTTCATTTAAAACGTATTTATAAAAGTGATAATTTTCGCTTACCGTTAATGTTTTTCCTTTTGGATTAAGATGGGGAAGTACCGGCGAAAAACGGAACAGACATGGACAGAGGAGGATATGAGAATGGCGCTGAAAGCTTTCAGAGAGGGAAGAAGCATGAGGCATTCTGCGAACTTTTCAATGTTCCCCGTACTTGCCTCTATCGTAGGATAGTAGCGGATACGGAAAAATTGAAGACAAGAGGGGGGCAAAATGTCTTCTCAGTGGAAGAAGAGGAAGCATTAATTAGAAGAATTCTTAGGTTATGTGAAATTGGGTTCGGATTGACAAGAGATGATGTCATGAAGGTGGCATATGAATTTTCCATTGAAAACAACATAAAAAACAATTTCTGTGCGTTAAAAAAACGAGCAGGCAAGGATTGGTTCTTGAATTTTATATCTAGACATCCTTTAAGTCTTCGAAAACCCGAAGGTTTGTCAGTGGCTCGAGCTGAGGGTTTAAATAAGGAAGATGTAGACGATTTTTTTTCAAAGTTAACTATTTCGATGGCTGAGGCTGGAGTTATGGATAGGCCCCACCTTATATACAACGTTGACGAAACGGGATGTGTATTAAATAATCGCCAAACCCAAAAGGTTGTTGCAAGAACAGGATCTAAGGTAGTCATAAAACAGACATCAGTGGAAAGGGGGGAATTGGTGACAGTTGTTGCGTGCTGTAATGCAAGTGGACATTACATACCACCTTTTGTAATTTTTAAGGGGAAAAAGTTCCATAAGGAATGGGAGGATGGATTTCCGTTGGGATCTAAAATTTTTATGTCCGATTCAGGGTGGATAAATGAGGATCTTTTTTTGGAGTGGCTAAAGCACTTTCAAGCAAACAGGATTCCTGGCCGAT
Source organism: Platycnemis pennipes (assembly GCA_933228895.1). Classification (NCBI taxonomy): domain Eukaryota; kingdom Metazoa; phylum Arthropoda; class Insecta; order Odonata; family Platycnemididae; genus Platycnemis; species Platycnemis pennipes. The sequence goes on along the minus strand of OW121854.1, from coordinate 114,878,410 downwards.
GCATTTTAGTCCTCGATGGCCACGCATCACACAAGACTCTTCCTGTTCTACTGTTCTGTGAAAGGAATGAGATCACTCTCTTATCACTGCCCAGCCACACTACACAAAGATTGCAACCTCTGGACAGGTCTTTTTTTTAAACCATTAAAGACATACTACGATATTGAAACAAATGCGTATATGACAGTTTGTAAGGGGGATAGAAAGATAACTAAATTTAATTTTGGTCGGCTTTTTCGAAATGCATGGAGCAAAGCCGCAACAATCGGCAACGCTGAAAATGGATTCCGATCAACAGGAATATTCCCTCTGAATCCGGGTATCCTGACGGAGTTAGATCTTCATCCTTCTAATCTCGGAAGCTCACACGCCCCAGAAGATGCATCAACTCCTTTTTCGACAAATTCATCTTCCGATCAAAAATTAACTGCCAGTCCCTATGAAGAAAGCCAATCCTCGACATCAACATCTGAGGAATCGTCAAATACTTTGGGTAGGTCTTTCCATAATTTACTACCTACACCAGAAAAAAGAATGAAAGTCAATGTGAAAAGGTCAAGAAAGCAAATTGCTCAAATACTTACTTCTCCAGCTGTAATAGAAGAAACAAAGCAACGACTGAAGAAACAAAATATTAGGAACGCGAAGGGAACTTGCAGAAACTTATATGAATCATCTTCAGATAGGGACGGCAATACCTAGAATAGGGAAAACTCAGCTGATGATACGCTTTGTGGCTTCTGCTCCAAGTCTTATAATTGTGCGAATTCGTCAAAGTTTAGAGACTGGATTAAGTGCATGAAGTGTAATTGTTGGTACCATGAGCTGTGTGTAGGTGCTAAGGGGCGAGATAAATTTACTTGTGGTAAATGTGCTTAATTGTTTTGGTAAATTTGTTCTATTTTGTTCTATATGTTCAGATTTGGTGATGTATGTCTATTTGTAAAGTTATGTTTGACTCTAAGAAGGTGTCGTCGAAATATCTCCAGACTGCACTACATTGTTAAAAGCAATGATGCAAAATTTCAAAATTTTATGGAATAAAACTTAAGAAAACTAAAATTTATAACGTTATTTTACTGGTCCGATTCAGCCTCTAATCTGGTCCGATTCGCCCTCCAAGTCGTCGGGTGAATAGGACCATGCAGTCTCTTGAAGAAATTGCTCCAGGACCGTTCTATTCAGAGCAACCACGCTTAAAATTGCGTTTTAAACTGGAAAAACATCAAGTCCTTTGCTGATAATGCTTTCAGAATGTAACTGTTTGCACAAACGAGGAAATCGACGATTTTCCTTTTTGTGGCCCGATTCACCCCCCTTTACCCTAGTCCACCTTCCTCCCTTCCTCCCCCCTCTCTTCACCTTCGAACCCAACCAATCCCTCCCTCTCCCTTTTCGTTTGAGTTCTATCCCCCTTAATTAAGTATATATAGCCCATATTTTATAATGCTGGCCAGTGCCCTTGAAAATAGTACGTTGTTACATATGCGTTGAAATCGATTGGACATTAAAATATTTCTGTGAAAGTTGCACAAAGTGGTTTTTTTCCACCATGCTAAACGTAAGACCTAGATCCTTACCAATTTCCCCAAACTGCATATGATTCTACAAAGCCTGTTTTTTGTCATCCACTTCATTTAGAAACAATCGTGCAATAACACTAACCTCCTTCAAATTAAAATTATCACAGTACTCTAAAAGATGTCGATTAGATTTTAATAAAAATTTTAAATAGCATTAGCCAGTGTAGGTAGTTATCAAAACTCTCTACGGGTTTTATATCAAAAGTTATGCATAAGCTTATATCAAAAATTAATTTTTCCCCTACCTCAAGAAGCTTGAAAGGAACAAATTGGGAAATGTTTGTATATCCAAGGCCAAGTTGGAAAGCGTTTGAAAATGTTGGTGCGACATCAAAATACCGGCATTAAATCGATATATGAAGTTCTTTGTCTCCTCATTTAAAGGCATATTTGAAGAGCCTTCATGCATACAAGCTTGATAGGCATCCATGATTTCATTCTTGTAAATCAGCGATATTGCTGCGAAAAGAAAAAGGATGACTAATTTCATCCAACACGTTTATACAGTAACCTCAATATTTTTGTTAAAGATAACGAATCAAGGTGGATGATTTTTCCCCGTGGAAATCTTGCCATGATGCATATGAGCGGATAACTAAATTAATATTTTTCGCAGCTTGTTTTCGATTCTTGTATTAGTCTCTAGCAGCCCATCCATTTCATGTTAATCATGTTTTGGTAATACTAAATTTCAAACGCAAAATACTTTTCCGTAGTTGTTGTTCACGTCATCATTTGGGGGAGGGTTTAACAGCTTTGGTCATTTATCTCAAGACGTATAGTTGGGTAACTGCGTCTAGCTAAGAATTTTCAGTGAACGGAAGAAGGTTGGCGAAACCAGACGTCTGCATTAACGTACACTTAATGAAAGGTACCAATGGGAACCACACGGTTCAACGTCCCAAATGACAGATGGTATAAAGAAGCATTTGAAGTGTTCTACTCACAGCAATCAAGTACAGACCGGGATTCAACATAAAAATCTCGACTACTAACTGATTCGAACCCCGGCCCTCGAGAATGGAAGCCTGCAATCTAGCATCAAGTGAGCGCGATCCTTCAGCGGATGTTACTGTCCACACACAACTGCCATGAAGTGGCAAGCTCCAGATGCATGTCCGAATGAAAGCGAGCTATACATGAAGCATATACATCGTGCCGTAATACACGCGACCATTAGCAGTTAGTTCGTAAGGGCGAGGTGAAATCGCGGGGGAGGATCTCCTGCCAGTTACACGCCCTCGATGCTTCACAGACATCAGCCCGACCTTTTCACGAATCTGAACTGGGTTGGAGAGGGGGCACACCTATTACCGTTGGATGGAACGGAAACGAACACTCGAGGAACGACTGGTTGGTACGTATACATGTCGGCGCGCGTCGATTCGAGTGGCGTGGGAACCACGCACGCCGACCGAATCGCTCCAATCAGAGTTTATCGCGGAGGAAGAGCGAGCGAGACGGTAGGTACAGAACACCAGCGTGCTATTTGATCACGGACACAAGTATAGAAGAATAGACTGCCGACGGATAGATTTAAAATGCCTTAGTTCCCATGAACGATTCAGCGCAAGCAGAGGGTCGTCTACATAGACGGTATTAAGCCCGACTCGGTTAAATCTCATCGGGTGTTCCTAAAGGAAGGTATTCCCATAAACTATATCTACCGGTCCTATACGGTTCCCTTCCTTTTGTTCTATCAATAAATATATATTATTTCTATTGTAATCATCCCTTTTTCCAACTAATGTAAAGCTGAAAGCGATGAATAATATAACAGTGGATAGGAATTTTAAAAGACGTCTGATATAGCATTCAAAGTAAACGTTAAAACATTGTTTGTTTATAATTAAAGTTAAAATAAATATATTTTAGGCAACAATGTTACCAAATAAGAACGCTCCCATGGAGGCGTTGTATATAAACGACGTAGAAGAAAGATTTTTGACGGCAGGAGACACGTATGCTATTTTTAATAGTCCATACAATAAATAAGTTATAAGAGATTGTTCACATTTCGTATACATTGATAATAATACACTACCGCTGCTCTTCTGTGCATACACATCCCTGGTTATTTTACTTCAATAACCTAAAAAAGGCCACATCACTTTTGAGGAAGGGGAAATTGAATAACGTTGCCGTCAACGTGGCACCTTAGAAGAAATTCCAACGTGGTAAAAAATTGGATAGATAAAAGCATTGAAAGACAATAGACAGTTGCGATGGAGGGGAGAATTATAAGTAGGTGGGGAACAGGGAGGGAATGAATAGGGAACATGATGTGGAAAGTTAGAACACATGAAATACAAGAAGGGCACAATATAAGTAACAAGTAGTGACAAGAGACAGGGAGGTGGTAAGCACAAATACAAAGTGGGAACTGTGCGAGAATCAACCATTATTGGTAAACCACTATTGATGATAAGCCCCTTAGAATTACGTTTTCATCTAACTCGTACGTATTTGGCAGCATATCACAAACTCGCTCTCTGCTAATGCTTATCTTAGCACTTCCTATACGTACTATTACGAAGGATAACCTTCTTGATTACACTCCTCGTTCATATGCCCGTAATAAAGAATCTGGAAACTCCTTTTAAAATTAAAACATCAATTATTGGCGTTGAAAAACGGACGTTTTCGGTGCAGAATGTGTACAATAAAAGAAAGTACCTACCTAACTCTTTTCCGAAGTAACCCGATGGTCGGATTAACCGGCTTTTTGTTTACCTCATAAACGGTAAAGGTTCTATAGAACCCGATACTTTATATATAGTATCGTCCTCAAAGGAAACAATGATGAGTCTCTTAATTTTTAAGGCCATAATTATTTTCGCACCAACTCTAAAACTGGTGTCCAAGAGGATGATACTATAAAGAAGACCAGACAACTGAAGGTGTTATGTCAGACTACGAATACCGTGGTGATATTCAGTCATTTTCTCCCACACCACTTTTCCCACGCTATCTATTCCTGCCTCAGCACTATACGCCCCATTCCTATTCGTTCCATTCGAAATACAAACTCCACTTCCTCCGTCTCAATCTGTCATCCAACTTTCTCCTTCAATCGTAGCTGTCATCGTTCGATACTTTCCTCCAGCCAATTTTTCTGCCACGCCCCAAACACCCCAATTTTTTTCCTCTTGTTTACCGCAAAAATCATATCGTTTGACTACCTATCCAATATATTGAATTGACTCATTTTCTCCAAATATGAAATAGTCCTCGCAATATTAACCCAGATCTTAAAAAGTATATTTTATCTAAAATGGTAAAAATGAAGAAATGATGAATTTAGAAGCGATTCTCAAAACATTCAAACGACATGAAAAGAATTGTACATCTCACCATTTTAAAACTTATTCGGAAATGTTACTCCTCCCAATGCACGCTTTTCCCTATCCAACAATGAATTTGCTTAAGTTATGTCGGGTAAGGAGAGAGCACATAGACATTGATTGAAAAGCCCATTGAGGCCACAAATCTTAATAACTATTATCAATCCCGCATGCACAACACAAAATTTACTCTCTAAGAGGAGCCAACTAAGAAGAGGGCAGATTCATCTTAACTGAACAACATTTAGAAAAACAAGACCAGTTTCCAAAACCATTAAGTGAAACAGTAACTTGTACGGCTTGCAGAGCTGCTTACAACGAGACGAAACACCATCCCACGCAAATAAAGTTTAGAGCTCGCATCCGTCATTCCCCAAAAACTATGGATGATGGTTGATCATTTTTACCTTAGTTATGCAATGCTATTAAATGTAACGATTTTCTTGAAAGAAACCAGGAAAAAAATTCATTCATGACAAACAATCCCACTACTGGAAAGGAAATTAAATGAAGGTGCCATATGAAAATAATTACGGCCAACAGTAATTGACTTTCGTATTCATTGTACCATCACTGAACTAGAATAATTATGAAAAAATAGTCACAATAATTAGAAATCAATTCTTGAACCAACATCTTACATGTCTTTGAGGTAATGAATACCTAAAGGCACTATAGACACCTGGAACAAATGGAAGAATGGTAGTGGGAGTCCAATAAGGAGGTAGTATATAGAGCATATTAAAATGTTATTAATATGCTCTATATATTAAAAATATTGAAGGTAGAAGGAAATAGTGTGCCGAGAAGAAAATTGCCTACGCCTTTTTTAACCCTTGATTAGACGGCAAAGCTTAAGAAAATATCACACTGTATAGCAACAGAGACATGTGAAGTAATATCAAAAATAGAATGTTGGCACAGCTAGTACGATCAATGAAAGCACTAAATGAAATATTTAAAAATGACCTTCAGTAGTTAAAGTCCTGGTTAACGCCATTAAGTGTGATCAATTAGGCGTTCATAGGACGCGTAACTTCGTTGCTAGAGATAATGGGATGGGAGATCCTTCAAACACTAAAACAGGAAGACTAACAATAAGACTAGGGTTTTGCATTGGTATAGGCCGACGATTTAACCTACAACACCAAGAGAATTATATAGGCCTCACACTACATTGGTAAACAGGACCACAGGTAAAAGATTAATGAAATAAGCTACATTACAGATATATTCAAATATTTGCTCTTTCTCGCACTTTTAGCACACTACGATCCCTTCATAAAAATAAATTTACGTTAGCATGACATTGAAATTGCACAATTTAGATTAAAGTATTACGATGAAATAAGCAAAAATAAGATATTATTGGATATTTTCGTATTTATAGCGTGTACTACTATGTGGTACACCTCAAATGTTGCAATGCACGTTAAATGAAAATTGAAATTTATAGTGAGTACCACATGATATTCACTTCTTTAAGGAAGCCGTTTTCCTTATTGGAGTCTACGCCTATGGGCCATCATCGCAATCAATAAATACTAAGGTTAGTTTGAAGCAACTCTCCACTCGATTCTTCTATCGGCTAACCTCTTCCTGTTAACATAATTCTCCTATTTCACAACTTGTTCCATACACCTCATGCGAGGCCTTACTTTCCAACACTGTAAAAAGTAGATCTCATTTTAAGGTACAAAAGCGATCTGAATTTCAGATGCAACAATTTTAAGACAGGGTATGTTGAATTTCAGCAGTAATATCTTGTCTAAAAATAAGGCAGGTGAACGGCTGAAAATCAGACCATCCAGAATCCTGCTTCCTCTGCTTCCTGCTCAACTGCTCCTGTACCAACCATCCATGTTCCTGCCTCTTCCGTACCTTAAATCCGTGTTCCTGCCTTACAACCAGACAGCGCTTAAATTCAGATCGCACTGAAAATCAGATCAACTTTTTACAGTGAAATTAGGAAATGGTTTTAGGTGTAACTTTACGGAGATTACGAATATCCACATTGAAAGAGATAACTGTAAAAATCTGAACTTTTAATTCAACACAGACCCAGGTTGGAGTGCCATTTTTAAGGTATTTTTCCATTCTTTCCTTTCACTTCCCCCTCCACTATGTATTCACCAGCCCATCACCTCTCGAGATATGGCCGAAGTTACCCTTTTTCCGAAGTTATCGGCAGACCTCTTTTCTACCGCTCTTCTAAGGACTTCTTCGTTTCTTTCCCTGTCCTTCGTTCCAAATTTTTCATCTTTCCTTCAACAGTTCCTAATTTTTATGCTCAACATTTCGAAGTCGAGCGCATCCTAAGGCTAAGAGTCAATTACCCTGGAAGGCCCAAATTAGAGGTCTGATTGCTGGCTGATGACGCACTTTTGAATGCTATTTGCGCTCAGAGTAATTGTAAGCAATCAGTAGAAACGACGCTGTAAAATAACTTACCCAGACACCTGAAAATACGACTCGAGGGAGCACTTTAAGGGTGATGCCCAAGACTTCAGAGAATGCACCACTCAACGTAATCAAGTTACCCCACGGTTACGCTCGAGAAGACATATCAACGCAGGACAAGCTGCAATTTCGGCTCCGAATTGTGTAATTTCATCCTGACAAACAACTGCATGGCCAAGACAACCATTGGAAACACAAAACGCAACCTTTGCATCACATGGAAGGATTTAAACAAGTGTAAAGGGATGATTATTCATCCTGAAAATGTTAGTCCCATTCACTTCCTTGCGCTGGTAAAAGCCTTTAACGCTCAAGGCGAGGAGGCGCCTAGGATACGAGGAGTTTACACCACTTTCAGGAACAAAGTTATACCAATCTAATCAATTTTCCATCAATATGTTTCTGTACATTACATACAAAACCAATGGCGTACAGAGAAGCTCTCTTGACGATTAAATAATACACATTTACTTCAGATTGCGCATCATCACGTCTAATAAAAAGGAAGAATTCCGTTCTTAGACCTTCATCACACTTCAGAATTGGGCTGGGTCGACTACGTTGGAGAGTGGATATTAATGATTGAAATAATGGCGTTATTATCAGTAATTTTCCACAAGTTATTACATTAAGAAGCAACACTAAAAATGTCAAACATTTCAGGCGCACGATTATGCCAGTGTGTTGAAACGCGTCGTGCTTCCCAAAAAACCTGTGGAAGATTATTGAGTCTATTAATTCCTAAAAAGGATTTGATAGATGAGATCTCGATTCTAAAGGCGATAAAACTGTTTCATGCTTAAGTTTAGACTTAAGTAATAGTTGGAAAGCTACTAGGCAGGATATATTTTAAATACTAAAGGGTTCACCATTTTAAGGTTGAAATCAATAAAATATAGCAACATCGATGGAGCACATGAAATGACGATATTCATAAAAATTAAATTTGCCACTGGTGATGGCAGTAGCTAACAGTGAGTACGATAAAAAAGGATTTCCAAGAATAAAACCTATAACTACAGTGTTGGCAATAATTTTGCATACCTACATTACATAACTAAATTCTGACTCATTAAGTCAAATAAAATCCTTACAGCACCTGTAGTTCCATCCACAACATTTTAGCCCAAAAGTAACTACCTCCTCTCCGTGTCTAATTGCTGTAGTACTAAGCAGAAATCCTATTGGCTTTTTGAAAATACACAAAACGAGTTTTCACAACGAAACAACGAGACCTGTGGAGAAATTTATAGCGAGTACCCATTCAAGACAACCTCTTCCATATAAAACAGGTTATAAGAGACCTGCAACTGGGCTAATTTTTCCGAGCTAGAGTAACCGTGGTAAGCATGTTAAATAAAATAAAAATATCACTGTATGGATACACCCTGATGATGATATAATGTGCCGAAATCATGGTCGGAGGTGTAGTAGTGATTAAAGTGAGGAAATTGTAGCAGTGATTTTTTTATTTAATTTGGATATCAATCGCTTCCACAAAGTGAACGCCATTATCGCGCGCTTTCATGTAAGTATTCGTAATAAGCAGGCTGGTAACCCAACGACGGTAATGGTGATATATAATCTCTAAGAATTCGAAGCGTCAACCCACATGCACTACGGATATGGAGTGACTGAATAGAGAAAGTGACAAGGGAAACGGGATGGTGAATACCGTGACAAGAAAAAGATTCCATTTTCCAGAGTTATGGAAGAAGGAACGACATTGCTCATTAACCAGGTAAGAGGGAGCGGATGCGCATCCCATTCGATGAGCGCGTAAATGAGAAGGAAGCATGAGGAATGGAAAAAAGAAATAGTGGTAAGAATGCGTTCGCGGATGAAAAGAAGAGCCCCGAAAGTGTTAGTTTTATGCCTATCCAAACAAACCCTCCATCTGAAGGTTATTCCAAAGGAATTGAAGACGGAATGCAACGTCTTCAACGCCGGTGCTGACTGGCCTCAGGAGGTGAAAAAATCGCGAACGTATCCGCGGGCATCAAATACTCTTCACCAAGCACTCCAAGAAAGAGAAGAACGCTTCTATCAGGGAATCTGTGTTTGGAAGTGTGCCAACGCGTACGTACATCGCAGGGATATTCCTGGCACAACGGCGACTCCTGGAGATCGATAAACTGCACCCCCGCATCGACGGGGGACGACTTTAAGCCTCCTATTTTGTGTGCTAGCGCATTCGGGGTCATCGACAGTGGAGCGAGTGATGCCGTCTCAAGGCCGGCGATCTCGCATCAGGGAATCTCGCAGACCAAACTTGGGCGGAAACTACTCACCGGCAATTGAAACAAAAAACACTTCTTTCCCGAGGAAGTTTCTTCCTTGCGACCCAAGTTTCAACGCCATGATCACGACCAAGTTCTGGAATAAATTTTCTCATATACAGGGAATCCCAAGGAGCATCGACCCATCCTCAGGCAGTTTCCTTTTTTGGCATCCTTTTCTACGTAAAAAAATAATTATTGCAGGTTCACGTATGATAAATACGAAGGGCTGAGTGACAAAAACTTTAAATAATCCCACAACATTTATCCTCAGATAACTCATTTGTAATTTTAAAACTACTATCCGCTTGAGTGGCATGTAAAGTGGGATTACCTATCAGTTCATAACAAAAAACAATGAGTAGAAATGAGGTAGAAACAATAGTACCACCATTTTGCTGAAAAATAAATAATAGAAATAAAACCAGCCGCGCCAGCAAGGTCGGTGACGTAACGGTCCTGCATTCCAAGGAACAGAGCTTCCAGAGCTCAGGGGGGCTGTGTTTGAAACCGTCGGGATTATCTCGAATACGTAACCAAGGAGTCACGTGGTATAAACACGAATGGTTCGCGAATTTTGGTGTGTGAAAACCTCAGATTATAACCTTATTCATTGTTTACACTTGTGTTTTATCTCATCTCGGGGCCCTAAAGCTAAGACAGATGAGAAAAACTCAGGTGAAAGCAATTAATGATATTGTAACGAGCGATTCAGAAACACCGAATTTGCGAACCATTCGTGTTTATACCACGTGACTCCTTGGTTACCTACTCGAGATAATCCCGACGGTTTCGAACACAGCCCCCAAGGTCTCGGATCAAAAGAAGACGGACCAAAACGCTCTTCCCTAACCTTTTCTTCAGAACATTCCTCAGGGTTGAAGTCAGAAGCTCACCATCCTCAGCAAGTATCCTCATCCTCAGCATCCTCCTGTTAAGCTACAGTAATTATTCTCATAATATTATTAAAAATATGGCCACCACCGTCCAAAGAAACAACATTTTCAGCCTATTACAACTGATAACCTCTTTTATTTATGCTCTGCTACGCCTTTTCTTACCGAGAATCTTATCACTTTCGTTTTATCGCAATCAATTCATCCCAAATATATCGCACATGATTCTAAATCCCATAACATGGAATACAATTATTGGTTGACTGGTTAATCAACGCAGAGGTCGGTGGACCTCCCTTACCAGGTACTCCCCATGTTATTAAGTGAGGATGAGAATGGGCAACCCCCTCACGCTCCCCACACTATCTCTCAGCTCACAGAGTCCCGTACTTGCGCATCTTCCTCTTCGAATGAGTCGCCTACCCCTCCATTCCACTCCTACCTCCCTCAATGCTTTCACTGGATGTCCTCGGCCTCTTCTATCAAACGCCATTTCAAGAGAATACTTCAGCCATAAGGCGCCAAATCATATCAGATAGTGAATATTGAGACGAAATCCACATAATAACAATTCACTCGCATTGAATAAGTCAAAAAATTTGAAAACAATGTGTCTTTGTAGATAAAAGACAAGGTGGAATTTTTTTTACAGATTTGAAATTTTGTTGATCATATACAGCAGGATTATAATAAGCTAACACGAACAGTAATGCTGCCCACCCGATCACATTCCGGGTGCAACAAGTACGAATTTCAATTTCCAGTCCTGCCTTCAAATTCACGGACTAACAATAATACCATAAAGATAGCACATACCCAATTCTCATGGCCAATTTTTTTCATTTTTCATTCAAGTTTATGTCGAACCGAGTAGCAATTCTTCATGGCAGTTGTATCGAGGAGAAAAAAGTCGCATTTTTCTGTTTGAACTTCCAAAAATCAATACTTGCCGAGAAAGCCAGTTGTCGAAAGATTGGACAGTGATACGAAACATCAAACGTGCTAAGTTTAAATTAAAAGAAAACGCAAAGAGTTAACGACGATACGGCAAACAAATCACATTATCAAGTTTTTGCCCAAACGTAAAATGTTTAGACCGCTTGCTACAAGATATTGAAACATTAATGCTTTCAGAACAAAAAAACAGGGTTAAATGAAAACTACTCCGGTGTCGAACAAGCTTTGCAAGTTTAATGGAATGATAGCAGCTGCAACTGACAAGAAAGCTGGCTAGGTGGAGTATGCGCAACAAAATGGTTTTTCAGATGCAAAAAAAACTGATGAGGGAATGGTGCCTAACGCATCCATGGAAAATCTCCACGAATGCATGAAAAAATTCACGAGAACACTTTTCTCTGTGGAAAAATCATTTCCAAGTTTTTCTGGCATAAAAAAGTGCTTAATTCACGCGGAGACTAGACCGAGAACGAACGCCCTCAAAGGCTCGTTGAAACTGAATCCCCGCCTCATGTGAAAATAACGAGGGGAGCCCGGCGGAATTAAAGGACTTTTAACGAGGTGCGAATTAAGAGGTGGGGATGGAAATGAGGGCACTTTGCAGCGGCGAGAAAGGGGCAGTAATAGCGCCCCTGGAAAGAATATTAACACTAACCTACGACAGTCATGAAAAGTAAACAGGGCCACTGAATAAAGCATCAGCAGTAATTAACATTGATGACATGACCTCCTATTAATGTCTCAAATGCGAAAATATGCACGCTCAATTTATGGTCAAGGAATCGATATTAAGGTGTGACCGGTGTGACACACGTAACGAGCGGTTGGAATACACAGATGCAGTTTTTAAAATATACTTTCCACATAGCATACCTAACTGGTCGAAAAGAAAAGGGGCGCTTACTCGGAGCCGAAATCACCATATTGTACACGAAATCGTTAGATGGACACGTAATAAGAATTTTAGTGAAAACATTAATCTTCTAACCAGAGCCATTCACTCATAAACCAAAAATTCAAATAAGCAAAAGGCGACGCCCACCGAACGATCTGCGTTAAGGATTACTGCGTCATCTACCTCCCGTCCTTGACTGCTTTTAGGGAAAGGGAAGGGAGTGGATGGAGGGGCGGAAGGGCTGCTTGCACATATTCTGGCGCAATAGTTCCATTGACAGAGTCAGCTGTGTGTACCCCATTATGATAAGGAGAAGTATGAGCTTCGCAGTCTCAGTTGTGACTGGACGAAGTGGATGACGCATTACTCCTTGGCACGCCCACTTTTCCGAAAGGGCTCAAAACATCATTTTTACACCGTTTATAAATCGAGAAATAATAGACGGATCGAAGAACGGAAAAATATGGGTCTTCTTATTTTACAAACACTTTCAGATTCGGCAATAAAAATATGGTAAACGACCCCATTCCAACAGAACAGACACTGTGATCGAAAAATATGAGTGCTAATTAGGCGATGCAAGAACGCTATGTTGGATATCCATTGCAAAGCAATGCTTTAATTTCATTACATCAGCAAGTAGATTAGTGAGGAATAATTACCACGATTACCATAAGGTCCAAAAATGTTCAAATGCAAAATCATAATTACTACGCTAATGATATAGCGCAAATATTTTCAACTAACAACCGCAGGCTCAACGCGGCTATTTTCATTGGAATGCGAAATGGAAACAGTCATTTTATTTCTTTCGTATTTTGGTGGCATCGAGTAAATTAGATAGCGCAGGACAGCAGAGAAAAATTGATTGTTTTAACTAAAATATTCAGAAGGATGAAAAAATTAATTTCAATTACCTCTGCATTTCAACAAGCGCTGCTGATAAATGCCACTCACAGCCGCATATTCGTTGAAATAGTCTCTTTACCTTCAAAATATGCGATTTTCAAAACAGGAATTAGGCAAGAACACACCTTAACTACATATTTGCTTGCAATATAACAGTAAACTAACAAACTGTTGGGAAAAAATTTAATTTTAAAATTTTGCTCATAAAATAAACGGGAAACCGAATTGGTGTTTGTGACACATGGGCGATTGGCAACTATGACAGGGAAAATTGTGAACAGTTATTACGCCCCTACCTCCCGACAAAAACCGGAAGAGTTAGAAGCGATAAAAATTCAAGACCACTGGAAAACAGTGAACTTATCCCCATTAATGCCGGCCTCGGTGGTGGCGGGGCAAGTCCCTCGCCGGTCGATCGCAGGGTCGCGGGTTCGAATCCCGCTCGGGGGGTTTTTCACTGTCAGAGGCATATTATGATTGTGTTCTGATGTTTGTGATTGTGTAATCTGTTAATAGTAAGGGAGAACGTGACAGTCTCCTAAATTCCCAGATTAAATAAAGACAAATTTAATTTTAATTTAATGTAATTAATTGAATGTACCGAAACAAACAAAAAAATCTCCATTCCAGAATACCAAACCGAAGTAATCAACTCCATGCAAAAATATTGCTGCCCGGAAACAAAAGGCCAAGACTAAAATGAATGTTTTCCAAACGATGATACTAAAATATCAAAATGTTATCCACACAGATAAACGAAAAAAATCCTTATTCCACCAATTAAGGCAATCGCTAAATTAATTGAAATCCCAAAAAAAACGAAATTCATTCCACTGGGTAAAAAATCAACATCCTCACCCAGAGCTTCAACTCAATGAGGTAACAGAGCACAAATGGGATTGAAATGTTTGCTTGCCCAAATTAAATTTCCAATAGAATACTTGAGTACCCACTCCTTTTATGGCTAAGCTTCGAATATCCTCGTCAATTTCATCGTTGGAATTGAGAACTATGAATATGAAAATTCATCATCATCATTGGTCAACAATCCTAGGATTGGTTTGATGCAGCTTTCCACTCATTTCTTCTATCGGCCAACCTTTTCGTTGTGACGTAATTCTTCTCTTTTACACTCTTCACAACTTGTTCCATATATCTCATACGAGGCCTGCCTTTTCCAATCTTCCCGTTCACTTTTCCCTCGACGATAGTCTTCATCAGGCCGTCGTGTCTCAAGATATGGCCGATTAAGTTTTCCCTTCTTCTTTTTAGAATTGTCAGCAGACTTCTCTTTTCTCCTACTCTTCTTAGCACTTCCTCGTTACTTACTCGGTCGATCCATTTAATCTTCAGCATTCTTCTGTAACACCACATTTCAAATGCTTCTACCCTTTTCTTCTCCGCTGCTGTCATCGTCCATGATTCACTGCCGTAAAGAAAAATGCTCCAGATGTATGTTCTGATGAACTGTTTCCTTACTTCTATGCTTGTATTTCCTGCTGTAAGTAGATTCTTCTTTTGAAAGAATGCCCTCTTTGCCTGGGCTATTCTACTCACTATTTCTTTCTTGCTTCGTCCATCGTTGGTTACTCTGCTTCCCAGGTAACAGAACTCTTTCACCTCTTCCAGTTTCTGTTTTCCTAGTTTAACGTTGGTTTTGGCCTCTTCTCTTTTGCTGCACACCAATATCTTAGTCTTCTTCTTATTTATCTTCAGCTGATATCTGGCCATAGTCCTTTCCATGGTTGTTAGCATCTTATTCAGCTCCTTCTCTGTCTCTGCTATGAGAGCTATGTCATCAGCGAATCGTAGCATACTGATTGTTTCTCCGTGGATTTTCACTCCAGAACACTTCTCCTTGACTTCATTTATGGCTCTCTCGATGTAAACATTAAAAATTACGGGAGACAGTGCGCAGCCTTGTCTCACTCCTTTCCTTATTCTTGCCTCTTCACAGCTGGGTCCAGATTTAATCACAGCAACTTGGTTTTTGTACAGACTGTGTATAATTCTTCGGTCATTGTAGGACACTCCAATTCCCTTCAGAATTCCAAGCATTGAATCCCAATCCACGTTGTCAAAGGCCTTCTCTAAATCCACAAATGCAATGAACGTCGGTTTGATCTTCTCCATTCTCTTCTCTATAAGTAGCCTAAGGGCCAATATTGCTTCCCTTGTACCCTTACTTTTCCTGAATCCGAATTGATCTTCATCCAGGAACTCCTCTGCTTTTCGTTCTAATCTTCTGTAGATGATCCTGGTCAGTATCTTCGATGCATGTGTCGTCAGGCTTATTGTCCTAAAATTTTCGCATTTCTCCGCTCTCTTCTTCTTGGGAATAGGAATGATGATGTTTTTCTCGAAGTCCCTTGGAATTTCCCCTGTTGAATACATGTCGCAGATGGTTTCGTAGAGATGATGTGATTATTTTCATGAAAACCACCATCTTGCACACACAGTTGAACTACATCAAATGCATAGGACTTAGCATTTTACTACACGAATTTTGAAATTCAATTTCATCGAATTGAGTAACATAACTAAAATAGAGCTAACTATAAAAAAATTAAATAAACTCTGATCATAACGAAAAAAGTCAGCATTATTAGCTTGATAAAATTAAGGTCATTTCATTTCTATAAATACTTCCTTATTAGTCAACAACCAACCCTTGGTTAGACCGGAGGGAAGGTCTTGCTGAATCTGCCGCAATAATTATTTACACTCACGATATGGAAGCAGATTCCTTTCTCTGTACCACCTATGGTTTACTTCTTTTTCTACAAGTTAGAAGAGTTTTTTACGGCAACATATCTGCTTGCATTTACTTGTATTTACTCTGCTTACATTTATTATATTTCCACCACTCTTCCTTTCAAGTAGCATACTTCCTACTTTTCTTAACACCAAATATTTCCCTACTTTATCTCCATAATTACTAAGAGCATACATCGTTCATTTTCATCGGGCATTCCAGAAAGATTCGATATCTAGAAAACCGCACAGTTAGGGTTTACCTAGGCGTGACCACAGAGACCTCTCCCAGATAAAAATACTAAACATACGATCAGTATCGCAACACTCCATACATTGGACTAATATTCGGTCAGAAAAAAACAATAATTATTAAAAAGCGTGAAGAACAATTATTCCGCTTAGTTATTAGTGAGCTACCTAGCGCAGGGCATGATTCGCACACACCCATCACACGGGAGACGATAAAATATGTGCCTGGGTGCTAAATAATGGGCGATGGAGGAACAATACCTTTATGACCGTTTGAATTACCATTATTTTGATATGCATGCCTTACCACACTTAACATTATTTGCGCTGGGCACGCGCAAAATAATCGAGAGGATGACCTCCCTAGCGGGGCGTTCAGCGAAGCAGAGAGCCATATACGACTCCGAGGGTGCCATTAACGGCAACGTGAGGTGGAGGAGCCCCCGCGTTCCGCATGGCGGACACTCCCACGCGATCCATTCGCGGGAAGGAGGGAGGGGGAAGAGGGTATCGCCCGCCTGAGTCGGCGGAAAGAAATGCAGGGGGCGCGCCGCCGCCGAGTAACGGGAACGAGCGAGTCGGGGTGGGAGGGGAAAGGGTAGGAAGGAAGGACCCCTGAGGGGGGTGGGGAGGGAAACCACGCCCCCTCTTGGGCGATGAGGGCCCGAGTTTGAATCCCAGCAGTTGACGATGTTTTTTATTATTAAACCGATCCCTACTTGAGTGTTTTGGGGAGGACATTCAATTACAGGACTCCGTTCATCGGATGGGACATCTAAATCTATATAATACCCTGCAAGCCACCATAAAGGTGTGTGGCAGGGGGTGAACTCTCACCAAACCTGCACTACATATCATGCATAAAAAAGGATTAGTACTTGTATAGATACTGTTCAAAACTACGCTATTTAAAAAAAGATAAAAATAGCAAAGCATACTTGCAAAAACATGCTGTTAGTTGGGTTAGCTTTAAGTCCTCATACCGACATACAGCTACCAATGATATCCATTGCTACACTCGTACTGGATATATTTACCGTTATTCATATCCCTAATAGTACGAGGAAAAAAGGACATTTTGAATCTGTCAGTTCGGCAATCAATTTCTCTAGTTTTGTGATTATGGTCCAGTCTACCATAGTAAGTTGGGGTCCGCAAAATATTTTTAACATCATCACTGGAAATATGGTCTTGGAATTTGTTTAAGAGATTAAGTCTAAATTTTAACCTGCGATCTGACAATGATTCCCAATTTAATTCATTTAATAGACTGGTTACGATAATAAGGTTATCATACCGTCCCTTTACAAATATTGCCGATCTTCGCTGCACACGTTCAAGTTCGTTATTTAGACCGATTTCGTAGGGATCCCATACAATGGCAGCATATTCCAAATGAGGTCTTACAAGGGAAAAGTAGCTGATTTCTCGTACATGATCGTCACATTTACCCAGTATTCTTTTGACGAATCCCAGTTTACGATTCGCTTGACCCATTATTTCACGCATGTGTTTACCCCAGGAAAGATCAACGTTAAACAATGGCGCCTTTTCGTTAAGAGCAGGAAAATGGGTTTCCCGGGTTTCGCCGGGTTTCTCTCCACCCTTCCTCCTTCCCATTCCATAGCCTAGTTGCATGTCAATAGTGCGCGTTTGGTCATCCTCACCCACTGCCACACACCCTCGCGGAAGCTTGCAGGATTTTGCGAAGATGTAGATGTTCCATTCCCATCCTTGTACCTTTCCTGAAGCGCCTATTAGTTTCGAAACAAACTACACAAGACTGCCGCCCATCCTTTTCCTCGAGCGGGGGCGTAGCAGCGGTACGGCGCATTTAAAACCTCCTCTCGTGTGCAAGCATGCGTGAGACGTGACGTAACCGCGTTCGCACGTCACGGTCAGCTGACTGAGCCATTCTCATGGAAGTCCTACCTACTTAGATGCAGAGTTCAATATTTATTCACCGGAATTTACCTGTCTCGGAGAAGCAACGAAGAAAATACAACGGATTAACTAATTTGGAGAAGGGCAGAGAAAATATGATTGTCCCATCCATTCATTGCCATTCACTCCTATAATTTGCTTAACTTCAGCATTCTATTCTTTCGAACTCAATACTAGCTCCGTAACACCCTGGTGCTTCTTTCCAAAATTCCTCTTCATTTGTATAGTCTTTCTCGTGGAGCCTTTCCGTCTACTTTTCTTAAAATTATGCTTTTAACAGATCCATTGTCTCAAAGTGTATCCGATCTTCCTTGGCTCTTCTGCACACCTCCATGTTTCATTAAACTCTTAAATTAAGCGGACAGAAGGGAAGAAGAACTAAATTCACACAATGTATAGAGAACTACAGCAAAGACAGCAGGGAGTGTTATATCTTCCGCCACAAATAGGGTAAAAGATGTCAGGGGAATAAATGAAGAACGAATACTTCAGTTCGACAGTATGTACATCCCTCTCGTCTCTCCACTTCAGTTAGTTCTATGGGTGTGGAGTGGCGGGAGAAACAAGAAACAAGTTTCAGCCTGGAGCGAGTTTGTGCTATTTGTATTCACGTAGCGGTTTTGATCCGGCGTGAAACTTCCCAGTGTCTCGAGTTTCCCAAACAAGTCCTTCCAAGAGCCAATTGACAGTTTCTATACGCCTGTAACTGTTTCTTACGCAACACGCAATTTTCCATTATATCTTCTTGAGTTTCTAAACCAAATTTTTATCATTTGTACCCTAAACGCTACGTGGGGCACTATATATGATTTGTGTAAGACAATAGGATCAACTTTGAGCCCAAATTTGCTACGCTAACACAATGAAAATGTAGCTTCTCAACATTTCCCCCTTATTCCTCTTTTTGTTTCCGCCATTGCCCTTCCCTACCTGAAAAAGGCATTCGCCTATACGACGTTGCGATAAAATATTAAGGAGTTACAAACACACGGTTTTGCAACCGGCCAATCGTCAACATCATCCGCATAAAAACGTAATATCGGGTAGATGAGACTAAAAAAATAAATACCCGATACCATTGGCGAAGATGTCGCGCCGACAGAACTCCAGGATGTTGGATATAAATACTAGCAAGGAGTTCCATCACCGGGTACAATCAGGACGGATAATTAATCGAAAGGAAGGCTGGGACATTTCCTCTCGGCGGGGCGGAAGTCGTGAGGGGAGATTCGCCTCGCGTCGCTCGCTTGAAAGCCGAGATCATTCGCAACTCTCGGGATCACACTACCGCCACTTGCCCACCTTGCTCGGGTAGAGAATCAAGAGGGTGGGAATCAACTCCCCGACCCGACCAGTTCCTCCTCGAGCAGCAGCTAACGGTTCCCCCGGAGTCAAGGGGAGGGACAGAACCGTTTCGCCCGGCTCGCGCGCATTTCCCCTCCCGCCATCATTTTCTTCTCGCCTCCAACGGAACGTTTGCATTCATTTTTTTAGGGGGACATGACCGAGTCCGCGATAAAGCTGCACCTAAAACGGCAAAGCCTTTTGACTAACGCAGCTCAAAAGAACGACCCCTTTCACCTATAGCAAGTCTTGGTTGCTGAAAAATAAAATGGAGTGCCAAGAAGGTAGTCTGCGAATCATAATTTTTAGTCATTCTCATCCCATGTTCGAAGAACCAGTCGTAAATCCAATTCTATCGGAGCATCGAATTCCGAGATATCGACAAAGGATGACAAATTAGGATACGGGCATGTGAACGGAAATGATGATAATGATAATTATAATAATAGTTGTTATAGGGGTGAGGTCCACTGGAATATTAGTAAGGTGAAAAAATTCATTACACCATACCAAATTTGCACTGCCATTACACAGATAGAGATTGAGCTGAGAGTAAAACGGTGGTAGTGAAAACAAATGAAATAATTTAAAATATCAATATCCAATGACGGTACTCGCAATAAAATTCTTACAGTCATGACGATATTAACAATTCACACCGGAAAAATGTGTTAGTGCGCAGTACTATCAGGAATATCATATCACATTCTCATCGACAAAATTCGATCGCGGATAAAAATTTTTCAACACTTGGGTATTTTGAATTGTCTAGTGTACTCACCTGTCATTAGGAATTATTACGCGAATGAAAGGCAGCAGATGAGGGAGTGTTGAAAGAAACGTAAAAATGCCAGATTGCAAACCTCAAGAGGTAGGATATTACTGATGAGAATGCTGGCCAAAGGAAGAAGAGGAAAAAGGCAAACATTTCGGAGAGCACAAGGGTATATAAGAGATATGATGTTTCAAATGTATACATAAGGCATATGCAGCGTCCAATGACAAAATAGCTGCGGATACTGTAAAACAAGGAGTTCCCCAAAAAATGCACTGTCAAAGGACCATTACTATTTTTAGCGTACGAATAATGATTATGAACGAACTTTGTAGCAAGAGCATTAAATCCTGCGTATCTAAACACTAATTAACAGAGATCGTTGCCATTATCTGCACGGAGTTTAATTACATTATTGATAGAAATACAGAAATTCGTTTAACACAAAACAGACGGAATTTAATGCTATTGGACATAATACATATTAAGAACCAACGTCCTCCAAATTGTGTTCAACAAAAAAATACGAAAAAATAGAATTCCGCGTTCTCAATTGATCGAGAATACTTCTTTCTCTAATACTACTAACAAATATCCCCAAGACACACATAACGTTGAGTGTGCACCTGCTTTAGCAAAGCAGGCAGGAAGGGGATGTAATATCACTATACATGTATCTACTACTAATTGCATGCAACTAATAGGTACAATGCTAATACTCCAAATAAACATGTAAGATAAAAGTCACGTACAAGTTAAATGCCATTATCTAAATAGTAATGAAGTGATTATGATCCGTCAGGCATTTTTTAAAAGCATATATTAATTATATCCCTAGCATCCATGAGTTAGTATTGTTAACGAATGATAAGGTATTCTATTAACAATGAACCAACCTGTTGTATGACTATTTATGTTCTCTAATGGTGCGCGGGAAAAATTATATTTTATCTACATACAACTCTAAAATTGGGGTAGACCGGGATATTCGATGAAGATGAACAAAACAGACTTGCAATGAACAGTATGGAATGTGGAATTCTATGAATATTAACAATGGACCCAAGGGTATTATTATGAGAATAGATTGGAGGTTGGAGACATGGAGAAGGAAGTAGATCCCCTGCCGCACACCCTCGCGGTAGCTCTCAGGGTATTACATATGTACGTGAGAACGGAAAAAGTACAATGAATGAAAAGGGACGGCTAAAGAGCGTAGTTAGGGAGGAAAGGAAGTCCGTGGACGAGAATAGGAAGGAAGAGAGGGGATCAGGACACGAAACTTGGGCTGATGGGATACCGTTGGGTGTTACTGAAGGAAGAATGCAGTTTTAGCGATCATGAGGGAGAAAAAAATGGGTCATTCCGGGTTGGATAAGACATTAGAGGATTGAAAACTAGCCGTGAAAAAACATCTTTTATTTTCTCCTAGGAAACCTTGCCATGAATAAAGAATGATGTACGGCGATATGAGAATATGAATTATGTAGGAAAGGATTTGCTGGAATAGGAATATTCCTTCAAATTTAATACTTAAAGTACTTACAGGTAAAAAGACATTCAAAGTGAGGAAAAACTTAAACTGCTAGAAAAGCATTGAAAATAGAGACTAGACAAATTAAATAGAAATAGACAAACATTTTTACATTAAACAGACCCCTACACCACTCTATATTTTCGTTTTCTTGCGTGTCTTGATTATGGGGAAAAGCGAATTTCAAAGGCAGGAACAAGTGTCGCATCATGTTTATATTCATGTCCATCCTCCTACTAAGAGCGTGAAAGCCGAGCGCTCGAACTATCTTACGATTCGTCGACTTTGGAAGTCCGATGAAAATGGCCTCTTGCTCGTCCAGAGTGGAGCTTTTTTATAGACGGTTCTCTTTTTAAGTTTCTCAAGGTCAGCTAACGTTTCTCGCGGACTGCGAAGCGAGAGAGGCTGTTCGCATGTGGTGCATCAGATCGGTGAAATAGTCCACAAGCTACACACCATACTTGCGCTACGAGCAAAAAAGAGCGAAAACTCCCTCCATGTTCTTTCAGAGCTACACTAGTTTCGCTCTGAACATATACGATGAATGGTTGGAAAGGCAGGTCAAGTACGGGCACGTGGCTGTAAAGAGCAAGGCTTACATAACTTGGCATGAGTTTTCAAGAAAGCAAAAAAAGAGGAAATTAACAATAGCTAGGATGATGCCGAGTGTTAACAATGACAATCTATGACAACAATATATAGGATGTAGTACTTTCTCTAAAACCTCAATTGAGGACAATGAGGTTACAAGGAGATAGAGATGATTTATGCGTATGAACGCGATCCATATTATATGAGATTTTTGCATGAATATTACCATGGTATACTCTCCATATAAAAGAACGTGGATAAGAGCAATAATGGTCAACATATTACAAAACGGTACAAATTAGCTCCTAAAGTAGGGGCTCAAACATTTTGGAATGAGAAGTGTACATATTTACGACTCCGCAAGAGTCGTGTGTGGCCTGGGACAGAGTAATAAATTTCTGGGGGGCGTGCAATTTCGATCTAATAAGGGAAAATATGCCACGGTCCAATGGATATATTTGAGCAAAGACAATATGAACAACATAGTTTGTGAGCAGCAAAAATAAACAGGCACCCTTTGACCTTTCTCCCATTTACAAAAAAGGGTAAAGGCAACCTATAGACAGGATAAACGTCATCGCGAACTCGCACAGGGACTCACATGGATAATTCATAGTGAACCTGGTGCTTCTTTGGTGAATGTATTGCATACAAAGGAGTAAAGGAATATTATTGTAGTATTTACGGCTATCGCCCATATAATGTGGTGAAATGTGGTGGCTGCTGGAGAAGATTATATCTGACCCACGACAGAGGGAATACAAGGAGGGGTCTATCCGCAGACCTATAGCTATTTATAATATTTATTTTGGTGACAGATGGAGGGTAATAAGGTAAGGATAGATGGAATGTCTTCTTTACGCTGCGTTTCTATCGCCGATCACCAATACCTTTGCAGTGCCAGAATATCTGCCTTATCACGTTCAACGCTGATATCTTATCACTATGGCAACCTACACTCTTCTTACCAAAGAAGAGTGTAGATCTGAATTCGCTAGAATTATGTCGCCTTTATAGTCTTCTTCACTTTACCACTGTTAATTATTTAGCGAGTCAAGTCAATATTATACTGAAGCAACTCAAACCAGCAGTGTGTTTTTCGTAAACCAATCATAAATGATGACGTTGTGTATGCTTCCCATTCCTCCGGTGTTTTGCGCACCAATTGCGCACCGCCACCATATTTCACCCAATCGAAAAGGATTCGCAATTTCGCGACTCAAAAAAAAGGTAAAAAAAAACACGACACCAAAGCACTTTCGACATGGGGCTCTGAAATAGAGGAACTGCCGATACGACATACACCGGTGAGAGGAAACAAGAGGGACTGTTACCGCTACCCTCGCTGACGAAACCCCAGCGCCAGATGTAAAAACGAAAAAAAAAAAAGGACGAACGATTTCTGTTTCTCGCATGACTCGTGAATTCACACGACGCCGACTGAATTTCCTCCCTCTCCACAACAGGCTACGCTCATAAAGCAAGCGGGAGAGTTACCCTCCAAAACACCCCTTTCCCTCCGCCTTAAACCACGCGCGGGCGGGATATTATTGCTTCAAAACAGCACTACCACGAGAGCACGATACACTAGCTCACGCAAAGCGCGCCGTCGAAGCATACATCTCCTTTAAGGCGCCCGGAGCCATTTTTCAGCGCAAACGGATTTCGCTTACATTGGACCAATATGTACCTAATGCTTTTGGTATTCAGAGGGAAAATAACATACAACGCGAAGCCTTTCTACCCTGCGGACCCAGGTTCGAAAACATCTGATGTAGACATTGTTATAGGAATCCCGATCCCTGCTTGGAAGCTATATAGAGAGCATCGCGAGTTCAGTCTACTACAATCGTCAGAATAGAGCGACACACCGTGCATCTTATAGCCATTTTCATTCCATTGTTCTCTCCACTCTTTCTATTTTCCCATCCAAACATATCTGGTAAACATGTGCTTAAGCCTCTACTACCTTGGGCGCAGGGTCAAGATTCGAATGATGGATAGATTGTGAATTAGTATTCCCTTACCTATGTGGTTATAGCGAAGAGAGAATACCAATTATGGTATGGCAATGCGCGGGAATTTTTTATTCTTTTTTCAAATGTGATCGCTCCTTAATTTTCGCTCTCGTCTGTCTTACTTCATACCGAGATCGAAATATATCTACAGAGTCACTACGTCACATTTGAATCTCGAATTATTTTATTCTAGCTTTCTTCCGTCTCCTAGCGTTCATAGATCTCCTTCCAAAATCTCTGTAACGTGTTCAGAACGATCACTAAAAATTTTTACTGAATGTGCTGCTTTCCCTCGTATCCGATTCGGCTTCCGAACATTAGATGTATTAGTTAGAGCCAGAAACGTGGATATATCCCAAATTAGGGGTGGGGATCAAGCTGTGTTACACAGTGCGGCCTTACGCAGCAATGCTGCGTACAACTGGACGTTAATTTCCAACACGATATCCCCGATAACGAGAGTTTCTCTTTAGAATCACGCACTGAACGTCGGAACTCGGGAAATTTTATCTCCGAGCGCAAGGCTCGCATAAAAAGGGAGAGATGGAAGGTATAACGTCACTACGACGCTCCCACAGGCAGAAATTCGGATTTCATCTCCACCTCCGTAGGGATTCCCTTTTGTCAAAGGAGGAGATTAACTCGCATCGTAAATTTCCAGGTAGGAGAGCAACCTTCCGCCAGAGGAATCTAAAGGAAGGTGGGCGTTTTAAATCAAAATATCTCGTGGCGTTGCCACCACGGGAAAAGGCTTGCAAGCGGTGAATACATTCCCACGGATAGCAACGGAAATTTAAACAAACCAAATGAAAGAGACGAAAGAAAGCCATTCGTCCGCAATTCACTCCATTGACGCGTGAACACGCTTCAAAATCCGATTTCTAAGGCCGAGCGAACACGAGTGGCTAAAAGGAAATATATTCAAGCCGCGATGCGAGAGAATAAAAACGCGTCCAAAGGAGGAGGATTCACGATAATGGCAGCGTGGCTCTGCAAACGGCAAAGCCTCACCCTAATGATTACGGAAATGATACATAAGAACTGAATTTGGGTCGTACCGCCACAAATGGCTCCTTTAAACCATTAAGAGGAGAAAGATAAAGGGAAGTAATTTTCCGAAAAAAATACATGTATCGACCGAGTTCATCTTAAATTAATACTAAAAAAATTATGAAATATTATAGTATTAATGACCATAAGTCATTTCTGGGTGAAAGAGTAGGAAATAAAGGAAAGGAATGGAGGGAAATCACAGTGGGCTAAAATGCAGGAGATATTATGAGGCAATGAGCGTAATAGTGATTAAACCTTAAGGGAAATTGCATTAGCAGAGAGTAAGGAGAAAATGAATAGGCATATAAGATTGAATCCTGAAAGATACGAGGTTCACTGATTAGAAGGACACAAAAATGAGCTTCCAAAGAGGTAGCCACAAGGTGATGGCACCTAAGAAATGGTCCATCAAAATATTTATTTTATCGGTAACCTACCATTTTTACATTAAAGAAATATTAATTCACCACAAAGAAGATTAACAGGCCGTGGTGGTCAGGTTGTTAACGTGCTACCCTGGTAACCCAAAGATATAAGGTTCGAATACCGCCCAGAGCATGGGTGTTGTGTTGTCCTAAGATTAAGTAGGCAGGCTACACGGCGCGATATAATCTTAGCCCTTGGAGCACCTAAAATCCAAGGCTAATCCTACAAAGAGACATAAATGGCATTGGAGAGATTCAGTGGATAAAACCATTATATCATGTTTTCCATAAAATGTTTAAAAGAAACAGACACATAATCCTCTGACCATGCAAACATAAATTCTGTAAAATCCAAATACTGCCTGGCTATCAAAATTACATTAAAAACAACAAAATTGAGAACAGGAATGTTTAACCAATTTGAATAATCTAAATTCATTGTGTTGAAAAGGGAAAGATTAAAATATATTAAGTGAAAGATACAATTATTATAATATGAAGAATAGAAATAATAAAGTGGACAAAAAGGAGTGAAATAACTTAACAATGAATATAGATGCATGGGAAGGGTAATTCATTAAAGATGACAAGGTAGAGGGCAGTCATACTGAGAAGATGAGAACCACAACCATACAATAGACAACAAAGGGTATGAAAGTGA
Source organism: Platycnemis pennipes (assembly GCA_933228895.1). Lineage (NCBI taxonomy): Eukaryota > Metazoa > Arthropoda > Insecta > Odonata > Platycnemididae > Platycnemis > Platycnemis pennipes. Next base: position 114,851,736 of record OW121854.1, on the reverse strand, counting down.
GAATAAGGATACGCATACCGATGCCACGGAGGAGTAGAGAAATAGCGAAGAGACGACATATGAAACGACGTAGGAAAAGCCTTATATTGACCGTTATGTGACAATTTCCAAGCAGGAGAATAATCTAGGACCCAGGTACCCATAATCGCCAGACCTCTCGAGAACATAGGAAAAGAGTCGTAAAGGTTATGGATTGGCGTTCGGCATAAATTTCGAGAGAGTTCACAGAACCCTTGAGTAAAGGCGATCCCAAGAGCCAAAGGTTATAGTGGTAGCTAGAGTACCGGCTTCCCACCACAGCTGCACTGGTTCGAATCCCGGCAGGGGATGAGATTTTCAGCGAAATCCTGGTTCCTGCTTGAATGCCGTGCAGAGAGTATTTAAAGCTCAGTAATCCGTAAGTAGACTGGGAAGTGAAGCTGCGTACCCATCGGACGCCTTTCGCTGAGAGCGGACTAATACCTTCCTTCCCACACTTCCTTCTTACTCTTCCTCCCTCCAAGGCCACACTAACACCTCTCCTCCCGGTCTGAGGCACCTTTAAGTGCAGAACAGTCTTGAAGCTCCACCATTTAACCCTTCCTTCGACGCAATCGAAATCCATACGGGCCAATTAATTACAACTATATGCCGTCTACTTCTGTATAATCCAACCAACATCTCAGGCCGATACTTCTCAACTCAAGCACACAAACACAACCACAAGACTCATCGTTCTGCAATAACGTAATTCCTATCCGTCATCATCTCCTTAATGAGGCGAGCACTTCACGGACAGGGAACGTACTAGGAACTACACGGATATTTTATCCAGATACCGCAAGCGACTGAAATAGAAGACTTTCATTTCGCACGTCGTCTAGAGTCAATAAAATTATTATCAACGCTTAAAAAGAAGCACGTAATAATCCCTGCGAAACATGATTACATTCTACTACTGAAGAGCAACTAAAATGAAGTAGGTATACAAGATTTCCGCTATTCGTTGAAGCACTTCATCTATTAGTAAACTTTTATAATGCCTAGAATTTCCTTTCCGAGTAGCTTTTGTGCTGTTCGGAAAGCATTTCAAGTTCAGAACTCCGTCCACCGCATGGCATCTTCCCTGCCTACCGTACAAAATAAGCTAATATGTACTTATTTAGCAATCACCAGTTTTCTCTCCTTCAATACCTCCATTCGCTGTCAATGCCACCAAAATCTCTTCTCCAAAATCCCACCTTCTCTACCCACCTGTTCCTGATGGTGCAAGAGACCTTGGTCGTCAGCTGCCCCTCCCCTATCAATTTCCATTTCGAAAACAGTTATCTTGTGAAGTTGGAACCTTTAATGCAGCCTCCTTAACTTAACACCCATGCTTGAACTCTGTGTTTCTGGAAGGATTTTCATCTTGTTGCTTCCTATCATTCACCCATCGCCCTTCTCACTGACTTAGTGTCCAATGAATGTCTCCAAATAAAACACTTCATCTAGCTGGTCGCGAGGGTAACACGGAGAGAAATCTTAGGACTGTTATTCGACAGGGAAAGTTTATGACGGGAAATTTCCCCTCGTGTTTCCTCTGGGAAAGGAAAGTTGGTCGTCCCTTGCCTCCAAAAAAACAATGGTGCAAATAAATAAAAATTAACCACCCAACTCCTAAGCTGAGCAAAATAAAACATATGAAACGGGGCAGGCTTCGACCTCCTCTAGCGACGGAAGGGGAAGAAAGGGACAGATGGAGGAGCAGGGAAAGGATGCCAAGAAAAGGGTTCTCGAGAGGGACTTGGAGGAGGGACGAAGGAAAAGGGATGGCCGCAAGGGCTCAGAAAAGATTTTCCCTTCCCTTCTCACTCTCTCTCACAAATCTTTGGAATCCGTCCAAGAGAGCGAGAGTTTTAGAGCGAATCCTGCGCACTGCTTCAAAATCCGACCCCATTCTCCCACAGGGTATCGGCCTAGGACCGTCAGGATTTCTATTCAATCGCTGTGACGCAAGGGAGGAACAAATACGTATTTGAATGACGTAGAAGCGAGCTCTATCTACGGTATCCTTAGTAACCGTTTCATTCTTGCGTCCACAACCGTTTTTCGGTAGCCAGTCTCATCGTCCGTTATTGAATTCTTTCTTGGTAAACACGAATATTGTTCGAACCTTATGAAATAATGAGCCAATGCACGACAGCGAAAACGATTCTGATCACAGTTACTGAATGCATAAAGGTACGACTTTAGAGAGCCCTCTCTACACAATGCCCGCTCTGCTCTATCCGCAATATTTTCCTCTTCGACTCAAAATCTTTTGCTCCCCTTGCCGTCAAAAGTCCTCATCCTTCCCCCTCCCCCTAACCAGCTTACCCAGCATTCTACCCTCTTGCTAAGGCTTCAATGCCCGTTATCTTTAAATACGTCCTCCGCCAACTTTTTCTGCGCAATTCGGATCTCTCCCACCAATTCCCTCTCAAACTTCATCCCACCCTTGTGTTCCTTTCTATCCAGTTTATACGCTCCATTCTTCCCCAAACACATATCTTAAGCTACCAGTGTGCCCTCATCCTCTTTTCTCGAAAAAATAAGCTCCGAGACCACAAAAACTGGGACCTATATTAAAGCTTTCGCTTCTTATCTTTAGGTCTTACCGCTTAGTCGCTCGCGCCCATTCCCTTCTCTAAGTAAGTGCTTTTTCACAGAACGCATCTCACCTCATCACGCCTTACCACTAAACTAAACATTATCCAAAAACTTCCAGAAAAGGGTACACAATTTACAACGTATTAAAAAAACACAAGCTTTAAACGAAAATATCAAGCTATACTGAGACCACTGAGACCTATTTATTTTTCATTCATAGTCAGGATAATATTCATAAACTTGTCTTCCACAACAAATGTATCCGTGCCAGCTAAAGGTGCTGAAACGGTTGTGAATTCCAATTAAGAGATATTTCCTCTCAGCGCTAGTAGGTATATTTGGTAGGTAAAGACAAGACGAGCAGCATACTTTTAAGGGAACATCATCTGGTCAGGAGCAAAATGTGAAGACAAAACTCATCTAAGATTTACTACTGCCTTCAGTGGGATGGTCACTCACACTATATTTCGGCGATATCCGATAACTCATAGCAAACATTCTGAGTATGTATATACTCACCATATTTTTCAGTTCCTTGTTTTCCACCAAGAACATTATTATCTATAGTGACATTCGGCAACCTCGCTAGGCCATCACAGTAAAGATAGCGAAACTAATTGCATTACTTCACATTAAGTGTAAACCTACCCTTCATGCAGGTACTAAATAATTTATACCGATTAGATTTTAAGGAATAAGCGTCTCGCGTCTTGTGACAAAATCCCGATCAGTTTCTGCTCAACAAGAAAAAATCATTAACTGTCCTCCGTCCTAATTCTTTGCACTGGGAATTTACAACAAAAGATTTCCTTTGGGCTACATGCTAACAGAATCTTTCATCTATTTAAATTTTTTGGGTAATGATCCAAGATCCTCTCACATACTAAGAAATATATCCATGTTTTTCACGTTACCTTTCCATTTTCACAGGACTCAGTCCACGGGTAATAAACTTTTCAATCAACAAATTGCTCCAAACTATAATGAATGGTTCGATGATCAAATGAAAGACACGGAGACTTGAATAAAAGCCGATTCACAGAAGCCATTACTAAAGGGACCACTGCATTTAAACTCTCTCCACAGTGCACCATTTTGAATCCTTTTTTTCCAAACCCGACTGCGCAGGAGCAAATTATTCGGATATTTTGCCGAAAAGGGATCCCGTCGCGTTCCGTCCCCTCTTTTGTGTTTGCGGATACCGTGATTCCTTTGTTTCCCGACTATTCCCCGTTCCTCCTCCCTGTGCCCTTTTCCTCCCGTAATTTCCGTTATCCATCGCCCAAAATTCACGGTTGAGGAGCTGATGAATATTTAGGGGGAGGAATGGCAGCGAGTCGGAGTCAAGGGCGAATTCTCAGTCTCTGTGATCGAGCAATTCGACTGAACGAGGAATTCCTCCGCGTCTCCGAAAGGCACAATTATTAGTCCCACGCGAATATAACCTACGACCCACCGTGACTGAAACGAATGATAATTATAAAAATTATTTCACCTTAAATTTTACATTCCTCCCTCTTCAAAATTCACATCAATGAGGAGAAAAAGGGAGAATTACGTCAATAATTTATTTTTCCTTTCGAGCTCGAAATTGCAAGAAATGAAACGCGATTGATTGGCACAGGCCGCTAAATTCCATTAAACTACCTACTTCTGCGGGGTCAAAGAGATCCTTTCACATATGAGTCACCAAGGAAAGGGTGCCGGAAAATTTTCAAAATTTCAAGAGTGACAAGAAGAAACCGCAATGGTAAATAGTCATAAAATCTTCACCAAGCCTATAATATCCCTAAAATCAAAGGCAGTTTCGACAAACCTAACAAAAATGGTATAGTGAGAAGGGAGCATAATTACGTAATGTGTCGAGATATGACGAGATATGATAAGTGACATGATTCGGAATCATGTCACTTTCCTCAGTAACGATTATTTTTCCCTCACATCACATGTAATCGTCCTCTTTCATAGAATAAGGATTACCCAAATGCCAGGAAATTCACAAACAAATGTTTCAAAGCGTAAAAAAAATACTTCGCACTAATGATTCTTTTCATGGTGAAATTTAAATGATTCCGAGTCCTTCTGGAAAACATCTCGAATTTTATTTTTCATGGAAACCATTTGATGCGTTCACCGTCAACAGATAGCATATTTAGACTAAGAATGAAGAGAGACATTACAGGATAACACCGCATACGAGACAAAAAGTACACATTCCGTGTGTCAGCATTATTAAGACACCTATTAAGAAAAAAATATAGAACGAAATATCATTACCATATGTACTTAATATAGTCGCTTTAGACGCGGTCTGAAATAGGATTCGTCTTCTTGTACGCGACTCCGCCAAGTCCATCACCTCCAGCATTGACACTTGGTAGAATTTAGCCAATGCCCACAGAATATAACATATCTCTTAAATTCACGAAAGCGATACGCACTGATTCGGCCAGGGAACGAAAGTAATCGCACAATAGTTAGCCAAAATTTAAAAATTAATATCTACTGAGTACTACATCGAAGCGGAATGCGTAGTGAACATCCTTTAAGCATCGGAATATCGGTATTCATTTATTCACTTTCTAAGACTGGTTGTTCTCATCAGCCACGAAGTTGCACAACTGGGAGGAGAGTAAAGATCGCTTCCGACTTTCCCGCTTCCCAGGAAGTCCAGCCGAAAACGATACCTCAGGCCTTCATAAATTAAACATTTTCAATCACAGGTGTATCAATTTATTCAATTGGGAAGCATCTGGGACAGAGATACGCGGAGAACTACACACATAAACATGAGAATAGCTTCGGAAAAAGAGGCTTTTACAAACAAGAGGATATTTTCAGTGAAAAGCAATGTTAGAAAGCATGAAATAAGGTAGAAAACGCGTACGCTGTTCAAAAAATGGAAATATTGCAATGATGGGAGCATTCAAGAGAAGCGAGGGAGGAGAAGAAAATGATAAAATGGGTAGCCCATCGAAAAAAAAACAATTAGTAAGAATTACATTTTTAATTACTATATAAGCATCGATATAACTGTTGCTTATATTACAAGAGCGAAAAAAGTTCTCCATTCTACGGAAACAAATAATTCCAGCAGAAGCCGTTCAAGTGTAGTTTATATCATGCTAACCAACCCAGTACAAATTATACCAAGGAGAAAGAGAAAGTAAAGCAAGGAAATGTGCACTGAAAATAATAAAATAGGGTACAGTTGATCCTAATTCCGGTCTACTCCTTCAACCTCATCACCATCATCTATACTCTATCATCGTAAGTACCTTTGCATAAGATCATTGCCAGCTAATCCCCACCAACATAGGTCGTATTACTTTCTAACTAATCTATATATCCTACTTGAAATTACTCTCTAAAGTCTCCGCTTCCCCGGCTTGTTCTATTATTTTTACCTCTTCCGCTCTGAAGTAATATTCTGCCTTCTGTCACTCCCATCAGTATTCTGATACCCCTACAGATTCCATCCATCTACTTTCGTATCCTTATTCTAGACCTCTCCAAAGAATCTGCTTTCTTCTTATACAATGTTTGAAGCCTCCTCACTCGCCTGCCTTTCCCTACAGCTACCCTTCGGCAACCCAACACATTGCCAGCTAATCCCCACCAACATAGGTCGTATTACTTTCTAACTAATCTATATATCCTACTAAGGATATATAGATTAGTTAGGACTAAGCTTTCCTCTCATCCTCTTACCGTAAGGACCACGTTTCGTAATCAAGCAACACAACGCTCCCCACGTTGGAGTTTTGACAAATATCGACCGCTGTAATCCCAATGACAATTGCCAAATAAACTTTTATCTGAGGTAAGGGAAAAGTGATCTCGAGCGGCCCAAACGTTAATCGAGACAAGGCATTGCGCATGGCTGAGCAATAAGCATAGGCTGATCGACAGAGCCAGGATATAACATGAAGATCGCAAGGACAAACGAAACAATCGCGAGGGAAAGAGAACCTTCGTGCTCCTTCGACCGCCAGCACCCCCCACCCTCGAACTCGAACCTAAACTCTCCGAATGGGACAGTGAGGGCGAATATGAAAACAAAAATAACCCGCGCGGGGGGAAAAAGGAAGGAGTAAAAGGTGACGGGAGGAGTAGGCTGCGGAATTTTACCGTTCTCCTCCTCCCTTTCCCTCCCAGAAGCCATCCGAAATGGTTTAACCACTCCTTCCCTCCCCAACCCGTAATCTTTTGCGCGGACACGAAAACGAACAAATTACACGCTTCGTTTTATTAGTCCCGCTACTCGTTTCGATCGAACTGCGGGGGAATAATCCCCCGCTTGCGTGCGCGCCTATAAATAGACACGCAATGCGGATTCATTTGTCCTTCGACGGGTCGCCGAGAAGAGATTTCCCCCGTCTTTAGTTTTCCTTCTTTCCTCCCTCCTATCTCCTCCCCTTACCCAAGGAGGTCCTTCGCTCCGTCCCGAAAAGACGAGTGTCCCGAACGCACACCACCAAGGCATGGGCCCTCCTACGTCACGACCGACGTCTTTCACAAGAAAGAGGCTCATGGGACCTTGTGTTGAGGCTTAGGAAACACTCATCGGCTTCGCGCACGCTGGCAAAGGTTAAAGCGAGAACTCTTTCACCTCCGTCAGCTTCATGAATATGCACGGCCACTGACCACCATTAACATGGGTATTTCAAAGAAAAAAAGCATGATACTCGACCACTAATTGGGAAAGCACGAATAAAAAATAAGACCATTTACCACAGAAGGAGATAAAACGTTTCGTGATACAGCGTCGGAATATAAAACACAATGCATAAAGTATGAAGCGCATAACTGCAGCCTTGATTAAAGGTGTTTAAACCAAAGCTAAAAAAATGAGCTTAAAATGGAGTTTGGTGGTCACCAAAAGTGGAGGTGCTCAAAGGCGCAGGAACCTGGGCCTTTGAGCCTCGGGAATTGAGGGTGAAAACAGAGGAGATACAAATAAGGGACCGGGAGAAGAACTGTTAAAAGAAGGACCGAAATGAATACGAACGAGGATGTCCTTTCATCCCAATTAACATTCTACCATGGACGAGTTTTCATTCATATTTTACTTTGACCGAAATAGGTTTTGACGTCTATAATTACGGTTAGTTAAAATAAAATGTGAGAAAATTTTACCTAATTCCTTGAATTTGAAATACTCTAACAAAATGATGCTTTTGAAAGGAACCGTTTCATGCAGATGAAGTATGTACTTGGAAATATAGGTTCGATATGTGGAGGATATCAGGAGACATGAGCAAAGTAATAAGATAAAATAACAATCCGAATGCCTCAAGAGAAGAAAGAATATAGCTTTAGTGAGGAAGGTAGAAGAAAATGATGGAAATTTAAAATGGAATGGTGTAGTTGATGGAAGCGGCCGGTACTCTGTGGAACTCCATTGCTAGCAGGTGGAAAAAGGCGTGGAATTGCAAAGGCAGAAAAATATTGGGATAATATATAACATTTAATTTCTTAACATTTTCAAGTTTTGTGCCAATAAAAGAGAATTCCATACTGTCAATATCGCTCGGAAGTTATACGTACCTACCTCTGATTCAAAATGAAATGCGGGTACGTATTTGGCCTACAAGAAAGTTTAGATTACATGTTATATTCTGGCCTGAAATCAGGTTATTAAAAGCCCGCGCCTGAAAATCTCGATTAACTAAAATACAGAGGATCAAAAGTATGCTTTTACATACATGAGAGACAACTCACACCCCTAAAATGAACGACAATCACGAAGCGAGAAAGAAAAAGAAAACGAAAATGCATATTACACGGTACAAAGAAAGTAGGAAGCACGAAAACCTGAAGAGAGGAAAAACATCGCGCAGTGGTTTAAAAAGCTCATAGTAAAATAGGAACACTACAAAATCTTCCGTAACAAGTACAAAGATGGAAACAGTAACCACTATAATTTTTTTTCGAACCAATACGAATCGTCCTTCCCAATCGGAAACTTCCATAATCTATTCTTTGGACCATGGCAACAAGCATCAAGTGCCCTCTACCACAAGCGCTCGAGGATGTAGACAGCGCAGGAATCAATTGCGAGCGTCGAAGAAGAGCAATGAAGCAACTTTTCCCCTGCCATACACCTTTGTGGTGGCTTGCAGGGCATTATGTAGATGTAGATGAACTCACTTTAATACTCCCAAGAGCAGCGTCCAACTAAAGGATAGTTTCCTCATCTGATGGTATCCTTACCTAAAAAAGAGAAATAATAATCAATAAAATGTAAAAATGAACAGGAACAAATTTATATTTCACTCACACACTCACGCAGTGATTCAACACGTAGTTTGGTTTTTGATAGATGAGAGTAGAGCTCACCCCGTACTAAGTGAACGGCGTGTGAAATGCACACTATCAGGGTAGGGGGGCCAGTTCCTTTCCCTGGGCCACATACGATTTGCTACAAAGTTCTGACACGCACAAAATCGAATCGCGAGGATTTTAGATGGGGGTGTGATGGGGAAGTGAATTTTAGAAAGGCTCTTGCCCGGGTTTTGAACCCGGGACCCTCCGGTCAATAGCTCAGTGCTCTACCCACGAGGCCACCACGAGTTTATATTTATTCAAAGACAATTTAATAAATAGTAGAAACAAATAAGACATCCAGGAGTATTCTTCCCTCCGCCTTTATGTTACCGTATGAAATCACGGCCAGTGGTGGTCAATGTCTCCTTTTTTTCTCTATTTTTAGCTTCTTTTACAATGTTTTCTTGTCCTTATTCCGCACCATATAGATATTCTATAAGTTAAATCGAAAAGTTGCCTACACGATAGAAAGCTCATAATAATAAAAGATACATCCGCACGGCAGGCTTTCCCTCATCCATAACTCCATCCAGGAGTTGTACCTACATAAGGTACAACTCCTGGATGCCTTGGAGCAAATGAAGATGAATATGGATAAAGAAGACAGTACCCCAATTGGTCAACGATAATACCACCAAAGAACCCATTCTCTCACTATTTCAGTTTCTCGCGTCTGACCTTAACAAAGCCACTTTCCCTCCCTGAACATCCCCATTCCATCTGACCGGTGTTTGCCACAGCCCCCCCCCCCCCCCCCCCTCCCCCCCAACCCACCAATATCTCATCTATCAGAAATTTCATCAGCTAATGGCACGTATAATACAAGACTGCTTCTATTTTTTAATGCCAGTAATTTTATTTGATCCTTATAATGCAGTTAACAGGATTTATAGAGTTGAAAACTTTTCTATTTACATAGACTACTAACAAGACTACCACTGATACTGAAGGTTTCCGTGACGTGCGTGAAAATATTTTTAGCTTCTTTTACAATGTTTTCTTGTCCTTATTCCGCACCATATAGATATTCTATAAGTTTAATTGAAAAGTTGCCTACACGATAGAAAGCTCATAATAATAAAAGATACATCCGCACGGCAGGCTTTCCCTCTCTTTTCTCGCGATCGAATTGAGCGTAACATTCGTGTTCTCCATGTATTAATAAAATCGGTAATCGAACCGGTATTCTTCGTGAGACACTGACCACCACTGGCCGTGATTTCATACGTTAATATAAAGGCGGAGGGAAGAATTCGAGAAGAAGTCGAAGCATTCCTGCTAAACCACCAGAAATGAAACCTGTGGTCTGGTGCGCCAGAATGACGCGACGGTTGAAGTGACCGCGAGGGTATCTCAAATTCCTGATGCTTTCAATTTCTTCCTATGACCCGCCAGCGCCTTGCCTTCGCACTCTAGAGTGATTCGGCCTCAAAACAACCCATCTCAAATGGAAAGAGTTTCCGGAAAACATTCTTTCGCGACCCTCCCTAAGGATCGTCTTTATTACCCTACACCGGATCGAAATTCTTTTTAACCTTGTGACCCCCTTCCCGTTTTCGGGAAAAAAGGAAGACAAAGTTGTGAACCCGAAACGTTCTACGAGCACGCCAAGTGAAAAAAAACATTAGCACGTAACGGAAACGTGCTAATGTTTCAGAAATGCGGGAAGTTGCGGCTTTAACGTCTCCTTATCTTTTCGACAACGATCTCAACAAAGGGCGTTTGCATACATTCCGAAACTTCGATTGCATCGCTTTCGCCATGGAAAAAACCTCACCCCTTGCAAAAGAGAGGGTAATAAAATGGTGGCATTTTTTGAGCGAGACCCTTATGCTTCCCGGTCCTCCCCAGAGGAGTAAAACCCTGACGTGGTGGAAGTACATATACGTTTTCTTTCAACACTGGAAATGTGCGCGCTTGCGGGAGCAATGAACGTTTTCCCTGGTGTGACAACCCACGGCAAACACGTCGAGGGGTGGAGACAAGACGAAAGATAGTACACACTGCTTCGAGAAATGCAAAAAAATGTTGATACATTGATGAGAATAAAACTAAACGAACATCTGGAATCAGCTAATTAGTTTTTACATTTTTGAACGAGGGAAATAATTGATTTCTTGAAAAAATAGGCCAATTAAAAGGAAACGAGAGGTAGGAGGCTTAACTAAGATAATTTTCACGATATATAGAAAAAAACACTTTGAAACTTTGATTATAAACGAAGAGCATTTTTTTAAAATGGAGTGCAAGAAGCAAATAGAGGAGGAGAAAGAGAGTTGTAGAGATTATCTTACAGAGGAATCAACAGCATGGCTATGTTAGAAACAAGGTGCAAACCAAAAGACGAAGACTAAATCGGGCTTTCTTCTACCTAACGTCTCGAACTTCTTTCAGAGGGAGGAAATACGATTAAATATCGAGTTAAGGGAAATTTGTGCCTTGAGATACAAAAGATATTTACGGAAATGAAAGCCAAGAAAACAGCCCGAATAGGGTACGGCAATAAAGGATTAAAAGAGAGGGGAAGGATAAATGGGGTGCAGATATTCTTTGAATTCCTACGGAGGTTTGAAGAAATTTTAACTCTGCCATTTCCACATAAGGCTACAGTACTTGCGACCTTGAGTTAGTGACGGTAAAACATCGTCAGGGGAGCGTAACGAAACAATAGTCGGAAAATAAAGTTATCTCAGGTTAAGCCCGCTACTGTTTCATGCATTATTTGAGTGTGTTCGATGCATATTTGACGATGATTTTCAGTCGGATGGCAATGGATACAGAATAAATAACCATAGAAAGATAATGGCATCTATATGCATATAATATAAAAAATAACAAATCTTGCACACGAAAAATGTGCATTCGTAAATAGATCTTAATAAAAATAATTTTCACTTTCATTTTGTGGTGTTACTGAGAGTTTGACACGGCATCTAAGCCGTCCCTCGAAGAAAAGAAAGACCTAGTATGAACGCGAGAACTTTCCACTTGGAGACATCTGTATCCACAACACTGGAAATCATTGCCCTCAAGACAAGTAGCTCCCTAACTGAGATCTACACCAAAGAATCTAAGAAGATTCACCTCAAATTACCATCGCTGTAGATTTTGATATCTTCATAGGCAGTTTTGAAAATATCCAGTAGACTCTTTAAACTTTATAATCACGACCAATACCTTTCGTCTTATAATTGAATTAGTATTCATCGTTAGCCTCCGTACATAATGCCACAACGGCTAGAATTTTATTTTCTTTGGTATTTGATTTATTTTTGCCAAAATCCTCGATATTGCAATCCTGTAGCGGAATAAGACACTCCTTTTTGAGTATGTACGATTGAAAGCAATCTAAAGCAATCACACTTTGTATTACGGGCTTTACACAATGGTTTGCCATATTTCTTATTGCCGAATCTGATATGAGTTTGTAAAATATAAAGACCTGGATTTTTTCCGTTCTTCGATCGGTTACGTAGTGCAAGAGTTATGAGCGGTGAAAAACTGATGTTTCTAACCCTTTCGGTGGAGGAGTACACAGCTTATTTTTCCAATGGAAGTGGCTGTTAGACGCCATGCGGGGTATTTCGAAAGACATTGCATATTCGACAAGGAACGTAATTTTTTAAAAATTAGTTTTCAACCCGAAGGTCGGTTCTTGATAGTTGAGGGTAGAACTCACCCCGTACTAATCCATTGGCGTGTGAAATTCACAAATTCAAGGTAGGTAGTGCCTTTCCCTAGGCCACCTGCGATTTCCTACACACAGAAAAGTTCTGACACACAGACGACCGAATCACAAGAATTTTAGGTAAGGGTGTTCAGAATGGCTTATCCCCGTGATTTGAACCCGGGACCCTCCAGTCAGAACCTCAGCGCTCCACCCACTGAGCCCCCACTTTGTGAATAAATAAATTAACTTAAGCATACTCTTAGTCGTGCTACCGAAGAATGAAGAAGATAAAATGGATCAATCGAGTGACAAACGAAGACGTGTTAAGAAGAGTGGGAGAGAAGAGATGTTTACTGAAAACATTAAAAAGAAGACAGGACAACTTAATGGGCCACATCTTGAGACACGATGGCCTGATGAAGACAATCGTCGAGGGAAAAATGAACGGGAAGAATGGAAAAGGCAGGCCTCGTATGAGATGTATGGAGCAAGTTGTGAAGGATGTAAAAAAGAGGAGCTACGTCCATATGAAGAGGTTGGCCGATAGAAGAATCGAGTGGAGGGCTGCGTCAAACCAATCCTAGGAATAGTGACCGATGATGATATAAAAATACATTTTGGCTCTTAGTCGACCCAAAATGTATTCTAAAATACTTCGATGTTCAGTTGTTTTGGGTTATTTACAGGGTGCGACAGAATTTTTGCAGGCTCACCTCCCCTCTCCACTCCCATCCCGTTCTGACCCAAAACAGTCAAAGGCGGGAGGTGGATTATATAGAAGTCGTTAGTGTAGCTCGTTCGGTGGGCGTCACCATTTGCGTATTTTAATTTTTAAATCGACTGAATGACTGTTTACAAGGTTAATTTTTTCACTGAAATTCATTTTTCGTTCCAATCCCGCGATTCCGCGCATAAAATAGCGGTTTCGGTTCCGAGTACACGCCCCCATTACGGCTGCTTTTTGTTTCCCCACGTGAGGACGGGGACTAGCGGTCTGGCTCGCCCCCGCAGTTGTGCAGCTTCCTGGCAACATTACGTCAGACGCGAGGGGGGAAGTATTACGCTTCGACGTGAGTACAATGCGGTGGAAAAAAAAGATACCTCCGCGGCGGTTTCCTTCGATCGCTCACGCACCCGACGGCAGCCTTCCCACAGCTGGAATTTTCCCGAAGCCAAGCAAGCATGTCAATGCCGCTCATCGCTAAACCACACACACCCACCTCATGTCTCTCTCACGGTCACGGGCACGCTCGGAAAAACGACAAGGCCGCGAAAGCATGAATGACATGTTGACAAGTGCATACGAAAGGATGGGAAAGGGAGAAATCGCAGGTTTCGGAAAAGAAAACACGCAGCGTGCAATATAACGAGGACTAGGTAGGGGGGTAATGAGAATTTTATCTAGGGGCAAACATTACCATCATCATCGGTCAAAAATCCTATGATTGGTTTCATTCAAATCTCCACTCGATTCTCCTATCGACTAGCCTCTTCATATTGACATAATTCTTCTCTTTCTCATCTCTTCCAACTTCTTCCACGTATCTCATCCGAGACCTGCTTTTATCCATTCTTCCCACTTATAGATAACGTAAATGAATTCACTTAGTAAAATTCCGCAGACTTTTATTGAAACCGACCTAGGTTTCGACTTATACAGTCATTATCAAGATGACAATGGTACATCACGAGCCCCTTATATACAGAATAGAGTGAGGGGGGGCAGGGGATAGGGAGGGAGTTAACGTGCGGGAAGTGTATGATTGGTCTAAGGTGGGAGTGGGGAAGCGGGGGCATTTGAGCGAGCAATGTTAGGAATTGTATTACGGGAGGGGGTGGGGGGGAAAGGTAAGGTTAGGAGAGGAGATTGGGAAGGGAGCATATCATTCAGCACACATACATTAGCTTTTTTGAAACACAAAAAAATCTTAAGGTTTTCCAGATATTCCAGCTTGTGGCCCTTACACTGCGAAGGACTTTGGGATGAAGTCACTTCGGTGGTTTTCTTCTATTACGTGCTTGGCGAATTGGGAACTTACATTACCATTCATTAAACAGTGCTGATATTCTTTTACCCGGGTACGGATAGCATGTCCTGTTTGCCCAAATTAGACGGCTTTACAGGTGGTACCTTTACAGCTAAGTAAGTATACACCACTTTTATCTAACACATCGTATTTATCTCTAGAATTAAATAGTAGGTTACTCAAACAGTTAGGGTTGTAAAATGAAACCTTAAATTTGTGTCTCGGTATATAATTGGCTATTTGATATGACATTTTGCCAATAAAGGGAATTTTGCACCATCTTTTAACAATTTCTTGCTGAAGTATGGATAAACTGGTAATTAAGCGCAGTGCAATTCGATTGTTGTCACTGTAAAACTTTTTCAACTGTCTTGCTGTTGTAACCATTAGTCTCTGCAATGCGTTTGATCTGACTTAATTCTCTGTTGAAGTTATTGTTATAGGGATTGATAGTGCTATGAATACCATAGAATTAAAGGCTGACATTTTGTGTGCGTGAAGATGGCAAGAATCATACGGGATTATAACATCTGAATAAGTCGATTTTCTAAAAATTGAGAAATCATTTACTCCTTCTGTTATGTCAATAGTTATGCCCAGAAAATTGATAACTTTGTCACCAACCTCTATTGTAAATTTAATGGATTTATGTAAACTATTTAAAAAAACAAGTAAAATGGTCAAGTTGTCGAAGACTTCCCGTCCACAGACATAAAACATCATCAACATAACGAAACCACTAGGTATATTACATTACTTAAAATAGGGTGATTAGAAGTAAAATTATTAGTTTCCAAATTACACATAAAGATATCAGCTAAAAGTGGTGATAACGGTGAACCCAGGGACAGGCCATGGGTTTGTTTATAAATTGAATAGTTAAAAATGGAATAATTTTGGGACACACAAATGTAATAATAATTCCAATTCAGAAGTTATCCTGGGCTCAACGAATGCATTTTTGAGCGATTACAAGATTAGAGACACAGCTTCTATTGCAGGAACTAAGTGAACAAGTTGCTTACATCAAATGAAATAAGTTTGGAATTCGGGGGTATCTTTACATATGCCAGTTTCCTAGTTAGATCAATCGAGTTCTTAATGGTAAATTTAGGTTGTAACACTAAAAGCTCTTTAATATGGTATTTAATTTAAAGGCAAGCGTATGAGCAGGAGCCGAAAAATGTGACGCTATGGGGCGAATGGGTACATTAGCTTTGTGCGTGCGAAGTCCATGAAGACGAGATAGGAGGGGATTCATATTAACTAATTCCCAATGCTGTGAAGAGGGGAATAAGCATGAGCACCGGGATAGTGTTTCTTTCAGTTCCTTTTGAAAGCGAGAGGTAATATCCTTGGGTGAAATTTCAAAAGAGTTGTCATCTAAAAATGAATGAACCTTTTGGTCATAGTCGGTTTTCGATAAAATCACAATGCTGTTACCCTTGTCCGCCTTAGTGGCAACTACTATAGTAGGTGTGACCGACTAGGCCTATATTACCACAGCATCCAATTTGCCAAAGTAACTGAAAAAGTAACCGTTAACGTTACTTTTTTTAACTTTAACGTTAATCAGTTACTTTTTTCAGAGAGGTAACTTTTCACTTTAACTAGTTACTTCTTACAGAGATTAACTTTAACTTTAATCAGTTAATTTTCTTTGGTAACTTTTCCAACTATGCGCCTAATGAACTTACACAAGACCAACCTTGGTCAAGCAAGATTCAGGTCGGTAATATATCGGCCTACCAACCCAAAGGTCGCGAGTTCGAATCCCCTAGGTCATGGAAATTCACTTTGTCATAGGTTTGAGTTTTGGTTAAAGGGTGCGATATAATCTATATCGCCGGACCACCTAAAAACCGAATAAAACCAAAACAATCTCCCTTACCTTGCACCACCCCATAGTAACTTTAGCACCTATTGTATGTACGATTAACTATTATCCTCCGGGGTAGCACAGCCAAAATATTCTTTCCAAAATATAAAAATAACTACATAAAAGCGATACATCAGGAACCGTCCAAGGAGTTCGATTTTACTAGCAACAGCAGGAAATTAAGATAGACAAGATTTCGATTCTGGGTGGACCAACGGTTATGCAAGAGTTTCATATGACTTTTTACAAAACCTCATTTGTACAAGGATCACAGAAGACACAAATAACCTGACTTCGAACCGGAGACCCAAAAGGAAAGCTGATTAAACGTGCCAAACAGACGGATAAACGGTTGAACCATAGTTGCGGATGGATGCCTTGATGCTACGAAGATGATGAGGGAATATTTTCAACGGTAAAGAAACGATTGATATACGTGGCTCACTCTTTTTCACTTTTAGTTCGGTGCCGAGAGAAAAACAAAATTTTCAAGAGGCGTGCGGGCGACCGACAAAACCGCGAAGCGAAGAACCGCATGTCATCACTCCTGAATGTCTCTCGTTGGCTGCATCGGTGGAATCGACGCAAACAATACGACAATCAGCAAAAGCGACGGACACGAACTGAACGTCCGCTCACCACTTCACATGAGCTGACGTGCTGATACGCAAATGATCTCGTTTCACGCTATTCCGTACGATTTACAAGGTTTTTGTCACCCTAAAACACTTCAAATACTGTTTTTGGGCATTTAGGCGGATTTCATAGGCAAAACAATTATTATTAGCACCTTTAATACTGATCGGAGAAAATGCCTGAATTAATAAAAGATTATCCAGCCAATAGCGATGAAAGTTAACACAGAGCCGCAACACCGGTCAATTTATTTTCACTGTCAGAGAGCATTTTTCTAAACAATTACTTATCATTGCCCCTGTTGAAGGCTCTACAATAAAGGTACCCTTGGATAAAATTACTCGACTGCAACCGAAGAAACCTATCTCTCGGTATCTTCGATGACTCTGTAAACTTCCACCTCTCTCCGTCTCACTCAAATAAAGCGCCTGATTTTTACCTCTATGTTTCTCATGCCCCTTTAGTCATTCCCTACATCTCAACATGGAAAACAGGATCAAATTTTCCACTACAGCATAAAATTTACATTAAAGAAACACACATTGCAGTAAAGCTAGTGTGCATTGTAGACTCGAAACAGAATCAAAGAGCTGAAAAATTTCGACAGCCAACTTTACACTAAAATGTTAATCAGAAAATTAGAGAAGAGATAACGTACGCTCCAATCCACGTGGTTGCAATTTTGCGTAGATTTCTGATCCCTTTCCTTACAAACACAAACCCGTGAGAACCCATGTTTTGAATGTCAATCACTTTAACAACAAACAAGCCGAAATTAAAGCATTGCAGGAACGGATTTAATAATTTTATCGATAAATTTCGATACGTTCGACGTCGAATATGTCAAATATTCGACGGATATTATTCATAAAGATATGTTTACATTGCGATAAATAGAAGTAACTCATTATGGACAATATTCCAAGAAAACTCCACATGAATGACCAAAATTGGTACCACAATATGTTCGAAATATGGAAGGAATACTGCGGTACAGCACCAGAAACGATATCACGAAGATAGCCTAGAAAGACGGTAGCGATGAAAACGAATCACCCTATCATCCATCGTAGATTAATAGCTAGACTCCCAATGCGGATTCCCTTATCTGAAAACTAAAGTACTATCGATTACTTTTTCGATTTTCTCGATTGTTTGATAAGGCTTTATCTGGCTTGATAACACATTGGTAACCATTAAAATTATTATCAGGAATTAAATCCATAAAATCTGTCTTAATATAGTGCCAAACATTTTAGGATGGAAAGCATGCTAGAAATCTTAAAGGAAGAATATGAATTAGGGAATTCTGCAAGGTTAAATTAGCATAACAGTTAACACTGAATTGAGATAAATAACAATGAATTAATGATTACAGCGGAAATGTCCAACTACCGATAGTAAAGAACGTAAGCAATAAAATTATTAATAAACATTGATCAATGCATTACTTTTATTTCCGGGATTATAGGAGTGGACGTAGGTATAATTATAGGACTGGTCATGGAATAATAACGAAATGATATAATCAAATACTACACGTACAAGGGATAACGCTATTTTCACGGTGTATATTCTTTTCCGATCCTATCGGAATCATATAGAAAGTCATCGTATTAGAATACGAGAATCAAGTAGATATAATTTCTTAACATGCGAGAAATTTAATATTTTGGCCGGCTGAAAATAAGTATATCCACTTTCTCGAACAGTTCCACATAAACAATTGAAAATCTTGCTTCGGCATTATTTATATTTGATCAATCATTTAGTGCATCTTCATTTTGGAGTACAGTAGAAAGACATAATAATACCCCTATCACAAATTTTATTTTTACGAATGCAAAGACGCGGTCTATTTCATTCAATTTAATAAATGAGCAATGAAAAAGAATAGTTTTATATTTTACACTTGGCGTGAATTGGAAATACATCATTCTTTTTGTTGTTATTTAATATTTCGTCATGAGGCAATTCCAAACAGTAAGGTCTAAACGGTATCTTTGAACAAACAAAATTCAAAAAAAACATCAAAAACCTCGATGACCCTAGATGTTCGAACTAACTTGAGAAAAATATTGCTGTTTCCAGGGTCACACGTTAGCGACACGTCCTCGCTACGTCGAGCTCTTATTCCAGAGGCAGTACCTCACCTCATCCTCATCACGAATGCGTGTATACGAAAAAAAATTATAATCATTCGGCGAAATTCTCCGCCCAGACATGGACAACTTTCTCCACTTTCAACGGCCCAGTTCCACTCTCCGACCCTCCACTTGTCCATGCCCATACCACATCCAAAAAGGAAGGGAAAAAAAAGATTTCCAAATTCATCGACGAGCACACCTCAAAAGGGAAGACGACCATCAGCCGAGTGCTCGAAACGGGAGAAATGGAGTTGGAAAAGTTGAAACGTACGTGATGGACGAGGTCAGCTCACCGGCTGAGAAATATGAACCTGAGTGAAAATATGTCGCCAAGCGACGGTATTCAAATTAATAAAATAAGTAATAGAAATCCCGAAAGTTTCATCAGCGAAGACGGGAGGAAAATTAAAGTCGAATTCAAATTCACCAATCAGGAATTTTAATGTTCCCATAGGGAGTGGGGATCGCGGGCAATTAGGCACGTAATGTTCCCCTGGGAGACATTAAGTTATTTAATAGTCGGCGGGTGCGTTGGATCTATCTTTAAAAGAGCCTGATTCCGTTAAAAGATTCAATTAAAGGCCGCAGAGTTTAGACACCCAATGTCAACGTCGGCGAAGATATAGGAACGAGAGTATGCTTAAGCAGCATCATACTAGAATTTGTAGCAAAAACAATCACAGAACTTTTTTTCTTTTTTCAAAGATGGGTATAAAGGTGGCGTTCACCTACAGACTTTATAGCCATCGAGAATTCGAAGGTGGATTTGTTCGCTATCCTGGAAGTATCGTATTTAAATGAAAATCGCAGTTTTAATAGGCCTCTAGTCAAGAATGTGTTCGCGAAGAGAAGACAATTACCATCGGTTCTTTTTGCACAGTAATGATAAAAAGGTTTTGATAAGAATTCAATTGCTGAGCGCTCCATTGTATTGCTCACAAAAGTACCTAAGCAATCTAACGTATGAACCTAATGAACTAAAACACGTTATGAGTACTGTACTCATAACGTGCACGCTGGCGATATTAAGGAGTATTTTTTTCGCACGTCTCAAGTGGGGAGTAGTGTTTAGCGGATACCGTAACGAAGACTGCTCAGCATGATATTCTACTACAAAGAGAGTTTCTATCTTTATTTGTAACGATATTACGAACTTACAGCGCACAAAATTCCGATTGTTACGCAAAATTGTTCATTCATCCTCGTACTTCGTGCCGAAATTCGGTCCTTATGGTGCAGCAAGTTATCGCCAAATTTGTTCGCAATGGAGAAATGGGCTCTAAAAAGGCCAGAGTCTATTACTTTGTTATTCGGATAAGTATGAAATCAAAACACTGATTATATTTTCAAATAAAAGTTTGAAAATTCTCTGATAACGACATACCACCCAAAACGTTTTCAACTTCGACCGTAAGGCATCTCACGATGCCGGAGTTCCCGCGGGGTGCCCTGCGAGGCCAGTTAAAGGGATGCGAAGGCAGAGGGGGCTACGAGGGCTCGACAACCCCTCTCCGCAATTAGAGGGACGTTCTCCCCGCCCCAAGGACGCCCTCCAACAATCCACTCAAACTCCGCACACTTCACGGGGGAACACCCTTTTCTCCGACCCCTCATCCCCTGCCAGACACCACAAAAAAAACTCCCTTGCGCTCGCCTCCCTCTTTCATCCCCTTCCTTGCCCCTTACCCCCAATATCCCTCATGCACTCGATGCCGCTATTGAAGGGGGAACAGAGGTATAGTAAAAAAAAAGAAATTCGGAGAAAGGCAAGGGAAACTCGTGAGCGTATGCTAGGGCAGCGTGCGTATCTGACGGTTCCATAACCCTGCTGCATTCCGAGAGGGTGGAGGCGGCCGGGCAGGGTAGAGGGGAGAAATCGATCCCGTCGGAAAACCCTGTGTGGAACTTAATGCCAGCTTTCGCGAGCACGGGGGAGTTTATTAAGAAAGAGGGACGACGCACGCCCTGTTCCGAACATACACTCAGTTCCCGCCTAACGACGAGACAAGTTAAATGAAATTCCACGAGCGAAACCCGACGGGAGGAGAGCGAAATAAATTGCAAAACGAATTCAGGTTTGGGCGAAACCAATCCACAGACAATAAATTTAAAAAAAATAAAACGTGCTCGGCGAAAACTTAATTACTTATGGTTCAACACTTTGAGTGGAGAAACTTTCGTGGAAGTGACGAATGAATTCAGTAACGTTTAAGTAATTAATTTAAAATCAAGTTGAATAATGCATCATTTGGCATAGTAATTTCCTTTGATAAAAATCTTAAAAACATATGAATTCTTGGAGATTTAAATACAATATTATCTTCACTTCATCATGGATTCAAGATTTCATTCATTTCAATGGATTTCACTGTTAAATAAAATCTTCGCTTCGCCACTACGCATGCAAGAAAAGCAAGAGGAGTCAGAAGAGTTCAATTTTTTTTTCTGTCGGAAGCATAGCATTCATTTCTCTAGTCGACATTTACCGGATATTTTAACAACATCTACACATACGTTTCCTATCGAATAACGATGCCCCCAACAAATTATCTTCCACCTTCATCGCCACAGTGAAAGCGGGAAAAGCAGAAAAGGACAGTACTTAACGCAAAAAAACGATAACAGAAGTCATTGCAGCATCGTCAAAAGGACAGTGACTAGTGACGTTACATAGCATGCCACTAAAGATTCGTAGTATCTTTTGAGACATTGGCATCTCTCCAGTTCCACTATTTTATCCACCGTCACCATCAATCGCATACCTCACGCAAAGCTGATGAAATTATGGTTCTGTTTCTCCGCGAAAATTAAATTTTTTCTTAACTTTAGTAACATGAAATGAACTCCAACGCTCAAAAGAAAGCCTTCAATGGGAACAAGGGAATGACCGATAAAATAGCAAATGTTCCTGCCGATATGAAATCAAGGCTATTATCAAGCAACAGGTTTTCACGTTCACAGGCCTTTCAGGCCATGTTCAGGCATATTTAAACTGGAAAAATATCACATAATTTTTATCCTCTGCCACATGGGTATCTGTTTGGCAAAAAATGACTGCAAACAAGAGTTGAGACAAACCAACAAAGATTAATAGGGCGACAGGAAGAAATCTCTGATTTCAAACTTAGCTATACGAACCTCCACGATCAATGAATAAGAAAACGCTGAATTTTTATTTTAAAATGCATATTATTTAATTCCCTACATCTGTCTCCTACGCGACGTTACCGGTCGTAGAGAAAAAAGTATTATGTAAAAATTAAAAAGTTTTCTCACTCAGTGAAAGACAGGAAAGCTGGCTGTTGAAGGCAGATTTTATAACTCGTCCAATCCACAGTTTTCTCATTCTTTGTCACGGTTTATAAATAGATTTGTGAAATTGACTCATCTGGTCTGCATATTACGGAAGATAAAAATGCATCTAGAATTGAATATATGGATTATGCCCAATTTCTTCCATCAAAATCTATTCTAACAGGTAGGAAACAAGAGATAAGGCAAAATTGATTATAGGTCAATCATAATACTATAGGATATCGCAAAAAAGAGCAGGAATACAATATTAAAACCTACTCTGACCAAAATGAATAATGATTCGCAATTCCCATTTTTGAGCTGTTTTGATGGCATGGTAACTTCAAATTAACACACAAAAGTAACTGAGTAGTGGCTCAACAACTAGGAGATTAAACAACATTCGTGGAAATGGAGGAGGGACTACCAATTCGTCCAACTTCTTCAATTATTAAGTGCACCCACATACGCTCCAATCAATTGTTTTACCAAAGAACCACGTTTTTGCGGTTGCCATCGGTACTGGGCGATGGGATTCGAGCTGAGTGCAACAGAAATCTTGTCTTTCCTCTCGCGTCTCTGCAGTGGTGCCTCCCTTACCGTTGAGCGCCCCTAAGCCCGCGTGACAAAAGGGGAAGAGCATTAAAAGCACCCTGGGCCGGGGCACAAAGGCAGCGAGCGACGAAAAGGGAGCGCGCGTCAGGGAAGGATATGGAGAGGCGCCGGGGAGGGAGAGGAGCCGCCGGGGAGGGAGGGGAGGCGCCGGGGAGGTCGGGGAGGCGCCTGGATTCGCAGCACAGCGAGCGCCCTTGTGGGGCGGAGGAGGGGAGACGCCGAGAGAACAACTTCACCGAGAAGGGAGACTTGCACAACGCAAACGGACACTGCTAAATTATCGAGTGGAACAGTAAACAAGTCAGCAAAAATCAACCGATTCTTTCAATTAGTTGGAAAATTTATTTTCCTTGAGCATTCCATAATACGTAAATACATCGTCACAAATTTTTATCAAATAATATTTAATAGGGCATTTCAGAAATGTCTCTCTATCTGGCTATTATGAGAGATTTATTTCGTTATGTCTCGCACACGCAGTCGTTTCGATATTAAATCAGGGCCTCGATCATGGATCTTCATAATGCGTGCGCTAGCGCTATCGTTATTTTTTTATTTAACTTATGTCAGAGAGAACATGATCTCCGTTCTTCATTTTTCGCACAGCACTTCAAATCGCTTATTACAATGAGAGCAGCGAATTTTATAGACGGTTATTGTTAAACCTGCGCTACTCTAGGGGTAAGCGTTAACGATAAAGAATGTGATAACGCGAAAGATAGATCCGTGATTCCACACCTGGATTGTTGAATACTCTTCCATGCACTCCTTTGGGTATATTCGATGCAGATACGGCTGGGAATTGGTAGTTTTACCGTAAGTAGTTTTCAATCAGCTTAGCAATGGTTTTGATGAAATACCCCAGTACCTGACTTTATTTTAAAATAGACGCGTGGCGTTATGAATGGAACAATATTTTACCAGCCGAAAAATATTGGGTGTGACAGAGAGGATGAAGTTGCGTTTCTAGGGACAACGCGTTCTACGGAAAGTAAGGCAAACGTTGAAACCTCGACACAGAGGAAAGGAAGTAGCAGGAAGAAATTAGGAGAGTCAGAGTAGGGGAACAGCAGTCGCAGCAGTTGGGAGCATTAAGTTGTAGGCTACGATGGAAGGGAAAATATATGGTAAGAAAGGAAGAGAAGTGACGATTCCAGGCGCAGTGGACAGGAAGAAGAGAGGCGGGAGGCAAAAGGGTTGATACGCAAAGCAGGAGTGCGTATCAACCCTGTTATACATAAATTCATGTCTGTCTAATCCCACAGCTGATAAAATGAAAATCTGCAACAATAAGGAAACCTAACCATGAAATACTGCCGGCTTCAGTGGCCTAATCGGTGATGCTGCTATCCAGTCTAAATGCGTATTACCACCTCTGGTATGGATAGTGCTTGTCTTATGGCCGAGTTTTACTCGCATAAAAATATTGCCGAAATGAAGCGGAGCCAAATTGTTTAAATTGCACCGATGAATGCGTGGGAACTAAACAGGAGCAATTTTCAGCACAGACGTCCATGCGTTTGGGAATGTTTGCTCACCATTATTTCCTTTCCACGATTCAATTTTCACTACTCATTTCACCATGCATCAAACTAATTTGCCAAGCCTCCTCGGAAACGGCCTTAGTTGCATGTGACCGTGCAAGCTACTCCGTTACACAATGGCAATAATCGTTTAAAACTGTCCACAGGATTGAGTGCAGGCTAGAAGGCGAGATGTAACTTCAGCGGTTGGGGTTACTTTATTTTATTTTAAAGAAAGAAAACCACATACAGCAATGATGCCATTTTATAGTGGCCAATAACAGTACATACATTTAATAACATATTCAAGAAAATAAATAAATAAAATAAAAGTAACAGGAAACAAATAGTAGGGAAGGCTATTCCAGGGACAGATGCGAAATAGAAAGGCTAATGAACGACTTAATTGGGAGTGCAAAGGGATCAATGTGTTGTGGGAGGGAGTTCAATGGAGAGGAG
The DNA here is from genome assembly GCA_933228895.1 of Platycnemis pennipes. NCBI lineage: Eukaryota > Metazoa > Arthropoda > Insecta > Odonata > Platycnemididae > Platycnemis > Platycnemis pennipes. The sequence goes on along the minus strand of OW121854.1, from coordinate 114,826,546 downwards.
AGACGGAAGAAAAGAGAACGTTTGGTAATCGAAAGTCAGGGAGTGGGCACATGAAGTAAAGGATGAGAACGGGTGGGACGGGATGGAACTTTGAAGTTGACAAAGGAGAGAAAATCGGGGCAGTCGATGGTGGAATTGAGAATATTATAAATTAGTTTTCAGTCTGCTGTGAGTATAAGGGTGCTAAGATTAGAGATGGAGAGGGAGGAGAGAATAGTATTGGTGGACATGCTACGAAAATGCGGAAATCTATTTTTAACTATTTTAGCAAAGAAATTACAGACACAGTCCAGAGATGACAAATTAGTTTGAGGAGAGATAGACCAGATGGGGCAGGAATAGGCAAGAATTGGAAGAACGATAGAAGAAAAGAAGGTTCGAAGGGCTTGTGGGTCATTAACTTCAGTGAAACGATAGAGTAGGCCTAAGAGGGACATTGCTTTGGACTAGATGGTTTGTATGTGTTGGGAAAAATTTAATTTACTGTATACCTAAGTCTTAGGATGTAGAGACACGTTTTAAGGAGCGATTGAGAACAGTATAATTACATTCTTAGTTAAAACCATTTCAACTGATGCAGTAAATTAAAGCTAACACTAGGGAATCACGGTACAATAATTGCGCCTGGAGGCAAAAATTACTGTACCGAAACCGTGTTGCCCCACCTACGACGTTCAAGGAAGAAAGGAACGAACGTGAAAGCGGATCGCCCCGCTCTTTTCAAACCCCCGAGCACCACCTCTCGGGTTGATGCTTCGGAATACGCGGGCGGAAGGGCTCTCTCTCCCCGAGGGAAAACGCCTCCACCAAACAACCGCGCCTCTCGTCAAAAAGGAAAGATGGATACAGCTCCCCTCCCTCTTACCTCCCACTCCTTAACCGCACGCAAACACGACCCTCCTCCATTCGTGGATCGGTTCAATTCCAATGCACGCCCGAGGAAGCGGCTTGATTGGACCAAGCCACGGCCCCCGTATCCTCCTCCGAACTATTTATTTTTTTCTGCAAACGGATCCGAGAGCATAAGGGTAAGAAAAGAAAAAAAAAAGGTCTACTTTTTTCTTTATTCTCGTTCCAGACGCGCGATCTCGCACAAAAGGCTCGAAGAAAGGCCAGAGGAAGTTACCGGGAGACTGGGAACGGAAACAGTATCCGCTAGCGCCGCGTCGGGGAGGTATCCCACGACGCCCAACTCGCGAACTTCCGAAGATTCAATCCGGAAATACGAGGATCTATGTAAGCATATACACACACATAAAACATTAATTATTCCGATGAAATTTCACCTCCTTAATTAGCCATACTCCACAGGACATGAGAATAACAAACCAAGAACTTGTTCACATAAAAGACTTTCTAAAAAGAATGACTCCTAAAATTTTGCGCCAAACATACCGATCAATAGTACGGAGAGAAAACTTGCAGCAAATTAAATTTTGCCTCCCAGCAAAATTAGTTGAACTCTGGGCTTAAGAATAACAATTGATGCTATTGCTTATATGAAGGAAATAGCATTCATAGAAAACAATTTCAACAACAACAACTATTCTTTTTGGGGTCGTGGGAAAGTAGAGATGCCCAAGAGTTATTTTCCTTCTTATAACCAAGCTCAACAGCCGTTATAACAGGATGACAAATTAGAGCAATGTACACACATCCATAAAGAAATAACATAATTTGACCAGTAAAAATTCAAATTTCCTTGCTATAAAAACGCTGCAATAATTGATTTCACAAATTATTAATAAAAATTTCGTGCTCGGTAAAAATTGAAGAAGTGAAACACCAACTTTATTTCTTCAGCAAAATTCTCTATACTAAAACTACCTGAAACGACACATTCATAAAAACACATTTATCGCCCAATAATAATGGTATTAATGAGATATCACACAATTTACAAAAACTTGCCCACGTCGAAAAGCTGGAAAGACATATTCCTTCATGCTCTCAGCACACATACCTCATCACTTGGACTTTTTCATGCTAATTGTGAGAAAAAAATAGTCACTTCTCCAATTCCCTTAAGTATGCATCGCATATTAGGGGTTAGATGGAAGAGGGGTCTATAAGTCTCAATCTCGCCACAATAAAGACGTTATCTACCCATGTATCATATTCGTGTAAAGCACTAGTCATCTTTATTACAAAACCAATATGCTCTCCTTATGAAAGAATAATGGTTTAAAGAATATGAAAGACGCTCTTGTAACCAAATGTCGGTAATAAACAACGTGATTCTCAGGAACTAAACAGCCAAGAACATTCTAATAATCTTAAGTACAAATGTAAGACATCATAAAAAATATACGTAGAACAACTCAAGCATTACGGCTGAAACACTGGACGAAATAACGGAGTGTAGAGAAAGAAAAATAGGCAGTGGAAAAAACCTGTGGAAGCCGAAAAAGTTAATGTGAATATAATAGAATGACTCACATGGAATCCATTAGGAGGTATTCAGAAAATATTAAATTAAATGAAATAATGAGCAAAAAGGGCAAACACGCTTCATTATGTACCATTAAGCGACGCTTGAAGCGATGTCGATGGGATACATCAAAATGGCCTACGGGTACTGATGAAAAAATTAATGACAACAGCAGAGGAGATGAATGTGGATAATTAGAACCGTTATAAGCGACCTACCGGAAAATGGTAATAATTTTGGATAGATAAATTTCGCAAATTATTATTACAGATACTGCTAGAATCGTAGGCAAAAATTCGCATACAATTCATTATGCATCATTTTACTTGATTGATCACGTTTATGGAGTCACGAGTAACATCTAAAAATATACAATAATGGCTCAAAGGTTTCAGAGAAATTATTTTCACAAACAGCATGACATAAGATCAAACAAAAAAGTTTGAAAAGATTAATTTCATTCGGCTCCATGGTGAGCGTTCACCATTTATCACTGCGTCAACAACTGCGAGAAGTCGCCCTTAATCACCCAGGAGAAAATAATCTAAAAGCCTATAATCGAGTTTTAACCTTATTAAGTGAGGGAAGGTTCTATTACCACAAGAGACAAAAGCTGTCCGCTTCATCCAAACAAGCTTTGTAAGGCGAAATGACAGACAAAATCCCCATGAACAAGAAGACAACGTATTCTGCTACCGTTTCTATTCCAACGCCCACAACAAACTTTAAGGAAAAATTATTTATCCGTTTATAAGCTACCTAAAACCAAGTAATTGACACCCTGTTTATGCCCCATGTACTTTAAAATTACTCCCCACACATGGAAATGAGCCAGATTATTGACCTTAGAATACGCCTTCTCATAACCACGTCTCTATCATTTAGCATCTGCATAACCAGCGATGAAAACTCAAGGTCCCATCATATACTGAGGTTACACTCCGTGAAAGTGATAAGAAATTACTTCTGAACAAAACTAACTAACCACGGTCGAAAGGATTTCCAGACACCACACTGTCATCACGACCACATTGACTCAGAGATGAGTCACTTTGCCGAATCACTAGAGAGAGTATTACAGGAACATTACACGAAAGAGGGAACTGTACATGTTAGAGAGGAAGAAATTATTATGGGAACTGCAAACACACTGTCGATCATAATTTGATTTTCTGCCAACCTCAATCCAAGTGGTGCAACAATGGTCTGTAGTTAAAAGATATAAATTGGGACCAATGCAAAAGGATATTGTTGTGCCGAAAAAATGGATAAAAAAACGGCAGATACTGACCATACTCATTTTTTATGGCGTTCAACTTAAAACTTCCGGGTCCGAACCTTCCCAGCGAAAAGAATTAACTTGACACATTCAGAGAATTCCATATTCTCAGTTCACCTCAAAATAGACTAAAATGAATCCGTTGAGCTCAATTCCAGCGTGTGTAAAGAAAAAACTGTCCACAATATAAATGAGCCTAGGCCGCTTGAAATAACTTCCGAGATCCTAAACGAGGACCCGGAAGAAAGCGAAGAGAGGCAAAGATAAATGGTGTGTATATTGCATTGCTACGCGGGAAAAATTTATAAAAATAATTAGAGGCTTGATGGTTTCAGGCGTTACTTTATGGAATTTGCTTTCATGCATAATGAATCATGGAATAAACTTTGTATTTCCACAATTATTTATCTCACTACTACGACCATGGTTTCGACGTCATCATCATGTCCTGATGATGTCGTCGAAACCATGGTCGTGAGTATGTGAGTCGAGTCATGGTAGTGAGATAATTAATTGTGGAAATACACAGTTTATTTTATCATTCATTATGTTGATTTGCGAGCTCCACATTTGGAGTTACTGCGTCGCATTTCACATTTTCACAAAGTCGTTCCTAGACAAAGGAAGGAAACCAAAATCAACTGGAGAGAAACAGAAAAACACGATTGAGTTGAAACATCTGCTCCTTACGGCAAGAGGAAAAAAATGCACGGATGACGCACGCAGGATACAGCTGCGATAGTTTGCACACGGAGAATATTTTTAACCCGTCCTCCTTCGATCTCTTCATCTCAGTCTCTGCTGCTATAGACAAAATTCCAGATTGAGATTTGATACGTATGCCCTCACTCGCTAAAAGAGTGGAGACCCCTGTCACCAACATCCAAAGAACTACAAAGGTACGGGAAGGATACTGTCAACCCACGAGGAACGTAAAGAGCGTCAACCTGATTGGTCCTGTGTTCGAAAAGCGCACTGTCATTCGACAATGTGATCGACGCGCACCGGTAAGCACGCCACGGCGACGTCCCCGGGGCTTACAGATGGGCGTTATTTCAAGTCAATATTCAGAAACTAATATCACGTTGTGCTATTGGTAGTGATGAATATAGCAATATCGAATATAGTATATTGGGGGTCACAAAACAGACTATCGAACAGAAGTGCACACTCCCTCGAAAAAATGAAAAAACAAAGCATTCGAGGAATTTTCACAAGGAAAAAAATCCATTCCGACCGGGACTCGAACCCGGACTCCCTGATTTCCGAGAGGTACTCTACCAGTACCGGCCACATCTTAAGACACGATGGCGTGATGAAGACAATAGTCGAGGGAAAATTGAACGAGAAGAATGACAGACAGGCCTCGTATGAGACGTATGGGACTAGTTGTAAAGGATGTAAAAGAGAAAAATCACGTCAATATGAAGAGATTGGCTGATAGAATTGAGTGGAGGGCTGCATCAAACCAATCCAAGGATTCTGACCGATGATGGTGACTCTACCAGTTGAGCTACCAAGGCTTACCTGAAACATTTCTTCATTAAAGAATATTTCATCATTTTAGGATCAATCATGGGTTCCAAATTTATAGTTAGTTATTAAGGGGAGGCGACCGGCAGCTGAGGTCACTTGCGCCATATAGGATAGGTGGGTAATTGGGTAACGGTAGGAGTTTTCAGGTAACGGAGGAAGGGTGGAGAGAAACCCGGCGTCGGCATTAGCCTGCTCTTAACGACAGACGCCACGGGGACCACGGATTAACGTCCCAACCGACGGACGGGGTACTGAACCTGATATGCCCTCCACAAGACACACAAGTAGGGACCGGTTTGCCACTGAAAAATCCGCCACTGCCGGATATCGAACCCGGGCCCTCGGGATGGGAGGCCAGTACACTAGCCACCACACCAACCCGATCCCCTCCCAAATTTATATTTATCGAGCGAACGGAGGAGGAGGCCTCTCCACACTCCCCATAATTCCAATGCGGACCGTGACCCTGAGACGTGTTCCGATCCAACGCCTCCGGAGCAAGCTCCTCTTTCCCTTCATACTCTCCTCCGACCGCCTGCCCCCGCATATTCCTTGACGCCGTTTCGGTCGAAGACGGACGGAGAGAGTGAATTGACCGCTCGAGATCATTGTGTTGCGTGATTCCGCAGATTCGACTGCTCAAAATCAACAACCCTCCCCTTTTCCCCCTCGTAGTCGTATTTTTCTTCGAAGTGCATTCGAGCGGATGAACAGAACCAACTCAAAAATGTAGACGCATGAAAATTGAGATCAACCTCGTGGTCGATATCGCCAATGGTATCGGAATCAACAACATATTAGATACCGAGAATGACATCGGAATCAGTATTTTTATCGATATAATGAGATTGACTTCCTAATCGACAATTGCATCAGAATGGAGAAATAATCGAGAACGGCATCAAGAGAGAGTCAATATTGCTTTCGGTGGAAAGATCGACATCGTAATCGATAAGGATATCGTCGTCGGGATAGACATCCTGATGGATTTCGATATCGCCTTCCAAATTCGTCGACATCGACCTACGTTCGCTCTTTCCATCGATACTGGTTATTTCTAGCATAGCATTCATCACGTTTCAATGACGCTTTTTCCTCCACAAAGAGCGATGTGAGATGGATTACAGCAGAAGAGGCATATTTGAAATCCCTAACACTCGAAATACTCCAAATGTGATGAACTAAAAAGGAAACGGGATAAAAATATGCTGGAAACCTTGGTGAAGTAGATTAAAGAGCAGGCATGCAGACGGTATTGAACCAGAAAGCAGCAAACGGGAGGAAGGGACGGAGTCAAACCTAAACTAAGAAGGAAATATATTCCGGAGCAAGCGGAATTTACAGGGAATAACTATTAAGAAAATAAGTTTGACAAATGCATCCAAACCAATCCAACTCAATTCCTCAGCCGTCACTCAATCAGGTAGCGTTGCTCGCCGACCTTAAAGGTTAATGCATAAAATAAACTAGAGAAGTCATATGAATGATTGTAAACAAGGGTGAACAAAGTAGTCCGAGGGTGCGGCAATAAAGAAGTACCTAATGGGCGTGATCGGAGAGGAAAGGTCGTTACTGGAGAATATTAGGATGGGGTGGGTACACACATCTTACATACGCAAAGGCAAGAGGACGCGGAATCCTTTGATAAAGTCCTTGGTATACAGAGAAGTCGAATGAAGAGAATGGAAAAGGCTTTAGAAATGGAATGAAGGGATGCATGAAATATACCGAAGTGAAGAAGGGAATCATGAAAAGAATTTGGTACGCACGGTTCCCAGAGAAGAGTTGCAAGATCATCGAAAACTGAATGGATTGGTAGAATGAACTAAGAGAAAGATACACTTGTGTTCGACAACGAAAAATTTTACATCCTTAAATTTTTTTAAAATTACGAAAAAAAGAACGCATTATATTCTATGCGTACGTATACTTTTGATGAAAGAATACACGTGAAACTATGAGGATATAACTTCTGAATTCCAGCCCTTAGAGGAGATGGCGAAAACTCCTTCATTTCGCGCAGATTTAACTACACATCAAATTCATTTCCCCTCCTTCCATTAACACGCGGATTATTAGTGACGAAACACTTCTATACAAAGGATGGAAATACGGTGGATCAGTCGGAGGGCTAGTGAGTATCTACAGACACGGAGACTCTAACCGGAGATTTCCCACGCACTCCCACTTCGGATTTCTCCTCGAATGGGTCTCCTTTTGAGCGGAATTTGAGGTTTCCCGATAAATCTAAAGAGTCTGGGGCGGGAGTGGGGTGATTTATTACGTCATTTCCCTCCCAAGCGGAAAGCGGCGACAAAGAGGGAGATTCTGAATCCGTTCACGGCTCAGCGGCCCCGGAGAAATGGGGCCGGGCCCGCTCTCGATCGCCCCTTTCTTTTACGCGGCGGAATTTGTCAGGGGCTCTCCAGATAGGACGTCATTAGCGTGAACGTCACGCCAATACCTGGAATTCTCGAGGACAGGGGATCACAAGGACTACTTTTAACAATCAAGGAGTTACTAACGATCAAGCTATGTGTTGGTGAATGTTAAACTATTTCAAAAGTTCTTCGTCGTCCGTAAGCAAATTTCTTCCAGTATTCCCTACATCACCTCTTTATAAATTCCACCTTCCTCGCAAAGCAACCACGGCGCTCAAACATTTTCCTATCTCTCCACTTATCCATTGCATTATAATTCTATCACGGCCTCATTTATCCCTTCGCTTATTCATTTACTTGCACCATCTCAATACTAGTTGTCAAACAATTCACTTTGCTTCCGTACGACGTCCGCCGCTGCCTCGTTAGCCCTCTCTGTCCATCCTGTTTGTTATCTTACCATTCTCCGAATTCACTCCTGAAAAGCGTCTGTTTTGTCTATCCTAATCTGTCAACACATTGAAAGGCAAAATGGGCCATCATTGTCAAGGACTTACATTTCTCACTTTCAGTGGCAGAGCCTCCAGAAGAAATTTAGGAAAAACAGTGCTTCAGACCCGTGCTACCACTCTCGTCTGTGCTCGGCAGGTATGTGAAAGTAAATGAATCGAAGACATTGGAACATTCCTCAAGGTCGAGGCTCTTGCGGTTTTGATACGTACTTCTGGTGGTCTAAAACCCCGGAAAAAGGAGATTCAATATGCCCACCATTTCGCTTTATTCAACAAAATTTTAAGTCTTCACCACTGTCGTCTGCCATTAGACAAGTACTATAGGGACTGGAACTTGGGAGCATCTAATTCACAACACCTAGATGTCACATTTCCTTTGTTCTCAAAATTTCTCAATGCATAGTTATATTTTAGGGATACGATTATTTCTAAGTACTAACGCATTAGCATGCGAGAATAAACAATGTTAAGAGACAAAAAAGTGGAACACGTCAAACACCAGTAGCTTGTAGAAGGCATTTTGGACGCAGGTGCACGAAGTAGCAAACATATACGTAGGATTATATTATTGGTGAATATGTGTTTCAATACCAGCAGAGAACTTATGACCGCAGTTCTTGGCGGATGGCAAGACAAGGTTAGTAAGGTGTTCGATGAGGAACGCAGTGGTGAAAGATTGCTATACACAGACCTGAGTGGGAAGACGAGAAGATTTAGGATTTTCGGGGAAGAATGATGAGGTGCTTGAAATGTGGGCATAGATAAGAATGGAGAATGTATGATGGATGGATAAGAAGAAAAATGAGGAGTGGAGAGAAAATTTCTGGAAGAAAAAGGAATAGGCAAAGTAGGCAATTGAATGCATGTCGAAGTTAGAATACAGGAGAAAAGTAGGAGAACGATAGGCTTATTGAGAAGCGATGGTAAAGGGTGCAGACATAAGCTAAACCTAAAAGCGTAATTACACGCGAAACGATACGTTCAGCTACAACGAATGAGAGTAAAAGTGGTGCATGGAAAAACCTACCCTGACCGAGAGAAGACCACTAATCTGTTCTCCTACTTTTGGTGCCCAACGCTTAGGCCGCACCGAAAACTCATTCGAGGACGGACACGTTTAATGCTCCGGGAATTGAAAAGCTCGTCCTGCTCCGGTTGGAAACGGGAGAGGAGAGATTAAAATTCACTCCCGGGGACAACCCTCGTTGAGCGTTGTGCGCCGATTTCATGCCAGTGAACGGCGAACTTCGGGAGAGGATATTCTGAAATTCATTGGAAGGGGAGAGAGGAACGCAGCTGCGGAAATATATGTATGAGCTTTCATAAGTTTCGTCTCCCTGGTGGAGGGATTTTTTTGCCACGGTTAGCACAATGGCATACGTAATGAAAAAACACGCAATTCTCGGGTGGATAGCGACAATCACCACTGCGGAAACAAAAACTCGCCGGAGCGAGAATAATTAAATAAATGTCTTGAATACGCCGTAAATAGCGCGAGCATAACTCACTAACGGAAAAGTTTCCCCAAAGCCACGGGCGAAAGTTACGAAAGTTAGCTCTTAAAAAGCCTTCACCACGAAGGAACGAGAAAATTTTCCATGGGAATCTCCATTTTCCGTTCATGCGGATGTCATTTTGAGCATCTTTTCATGAAAATCGTTTTAATTATAATTTTGTTGTTTGATATGCATAAAACTTAGATGCATCTTTTGTGGAAAGAGTGCATGAGGATTCGAGTATACCATCGTCCAATACACTGGCATACAGTTTCGCCTTATATTTCCCATACCTAATTATTTTAACTTGATTGAGGAGTACTCTCACTGCTAGTACACAATAATTGCCCCCAAATTGTGTCATTTAATGAACAACTATTACTACTGTAAAAATGATGCAATTAACTGAAAATAATGTGATGATAATCCTTACTACAAGCATTTTCTTTACTTCACAATTACTACTGAAGCGTTCGGAAAGTAATTCTACCTTTAATCCACCTCACCTTTACAAGATGGCCAGATGACACTAACCATACCATCGCTGTACCGCATTACTCACTGATTATTCTACGTCCACCCTCACACTACGACAGCCATGAAAAAGTTATAAAAAATTATGATATCACTACTCGCCAATACCAAATCAAGCTTCTGATAGTCGGTGTGAACTACTGTTTCGACAGAATAGGAAAAATGGGTGCATCTTGATCTGGTATAACATAGCGGTCGTTGAGAATCTATCAATGATTAAATAAAATTTAGGTTATTTTTTCTAAAAAAAAAACACCGGTGATAAGGCAATTTAAATATTTGCCCATGAGAACTGAGCTCCATATGTATCGGTTTTCAATGTGCTCTACAAAATCGTACTACGATTATTGAGGTTTACGGCATTCGACGAAGCTGCTAGAATTCTTTATCATCTTTAGCAACCAAATTTGATGCGAAAATTCTCTTTAAAAATACGCTCAAAGTAGCCCTGTAATCTAATGGAGGCAACTGCATACCATTCTTTACTGCGAGAAATATCTAACGCTTTTGAACTGCTAGAAAGTCTCAATACCGAAACCGTTCGTGAAAATAAAGCAAACACGAAATAACTTTCCCCATTTAGGACACGGTCTCAAGCAAACCTTGTGGAAGTTAATCATCGTAGGATCATACTTTCGTAATCATACTTTCCCCATTTAGGATTGCAAGACTCCACCCTTCCTTAAAAGAATTTTACTATTAAACAGTAATATTAGACATGTGTACTGTCGTTACTGAACGGGTTGCAGAGTCCATCCTACTTTATCTCCAAGCATTACAGAAAGATATTTCTTGCTGCAATGGAAATGGATCGATAACCCAATTTCGCGTCACGAGCACAAAGAGGCTTATCAGAAGCAAACATCGAGTCCGTGATTGCAGTTGGAAAGTTGGGTAAGTGAGGAGTGGGGAGGAAAATAAAAGTCAATATGGATAATGAGAAGAGCGATGATAAACATCCAGATCTGAAGAGAACAATCGTGAGACACGAAGCCGTTCGACGAATACAATGCAGAGAAGAGTAAGGATACTCAATCAGAATCTATCCTAACCGGTACAAAACTCGTGATTGAAAAAACGATATCTTACACGACTATCCAAATACCACCACGTCTATATATTACACGCGTTCAAAACGAGTACTGTCTTTAGTGTCGACGCAATGAAAATGAAATAGTAAAATGTATTACTGCAGTCACAGAAAATAAATTCAAAGAGAAAACGTTTAGAATAAACAGGCAATAAATATCAGTCAAACTCAATTCTAGTAAAACAAGTATAAATCTACGTTTTCATGTGGCCGTTTTTGCGTCGCGTTGCCGCTGCGTTGTGCGGCAGGAAAATACAGTTTTCATGTCACCGGCAGCGCCAGCAGCAACGCACCAAAACATATGACGTTGGTAAACCGTGGTATAGGTGATAATCCGTAGCGAAAGAATCACTTGACGAACAAATGACAGGCAGAATGCGTTGTTCCTCGCTCTGACGCAGCTGCGTCAACGCAGGCTGCGTTGAAAGATGAAAGATAACCAACTCGGACGGTAACGCAGACTGCGTTGGCATGCTCACTTCTGATTGGTGGCGCAGTGTGCGTCAACGCAAAAACGGCCACATGAAACGTAGCTTAAGTATTTCTCACAAAAAACTCGAGAAACATTTGAGATTATGTACATGTATAAATAAAAGGCAGGGATATTCCTAAACTACCAGTGCTGTTATGATGATGACGATCAGATTTTAATTAGGGATATGGATAATGAAGAACCGGATGTAGCAAAAAAGCGTAAAGTACTTCACTGTAATAAAAGCATTGCCAACGCACACATTCAATGACAGCATTATTCTTCCAGCTGTAGGCGAAAGTACTACATTACACCTTCAGTTTACTCCTTCCACACAATAGCAGCGAAAATTTCGCGCTGAATTTCCGTGGCATTTTCACTTACACACCCTATACAAAGTCATACCAATATATTCTGCAGTAACGATAGCTGTCTCTTCCAAGTCCTTCGAAAAATAAAAATTGGTCAGGTCAAAAATTTGTTACAACACCACGCAAAAAAGCATAAATGAGGGCAAAGCATTTCAAAGGCATTTTCCATTAATGAGCAGTTATGAGGGTGGCACTCCGAGAGAGGTTATATTATATTTTTCAAGGGATTATAGCATTTCAAACACAAAGGGGACAAAGTGAGACCAAGCCAGAGGATAAAAAAGGGGGTCACGACTACTCAAATGCACTCGGGTCATTTAATTGCGGCACCCGCTCAGACCCCACTACAAAAGAAAAAATCTGCGACTAATATGTTCGAATCGCATCCAGGCACTTTTTGACGCCCTTCACGTCCGCTAAAAAAAGTTCTGATTTCGTGTCGGTGATGCTCCACCTAGACTTCTCCACTTCTTTTTCGTCCATCTCTCTACCAGCCATCATTCTACCGATATGAAAAAAACCAACACAGAGCTCGGAAGGAAATCGTGAGAATTGGAACACATTGCTACAAATAATAAAACTCTCCTGTCAACCTTCATCATGCAACATTCTTCAGTTGGTCCTTCAGTTATTTAAGGGCCAACTTACGCAGACAGAAATGAGAGTATATCGCTTTGCCCATGGTATGCGCATAGTATAGGACAAGGAGCCTTAAAGGCGGAATTTTAATAGAAACACCATGAATTACTTTTTCCTCCTTAAGTAATTTAACCCCACAAACAGTCCTCGCCACATTTTCGTCCTGTCTGATCTCTTCACCCCGCTCGTCAGCTGAATTAAAATTTCCCAACGTCCCCAACAACCTTTGACATAACGCTACCTCTCCCATTGAAGTGTAGAGCGGCTGAACATTTCCTCTTCCAGTATTTTCTCTCCTCTGAATTTTCCGAATTTCCTCAATCGTCTCCCTCCCTCAATCACATCCATCACTTCCTCCGAGCCCCTCACATCCGCTCCATCCTTCTCCTCCATCTTTTTCGGCTCTCAATCAAAAATCTAGTCATCTACGCCCATCATTATTCTTCAAAGGAAAAGCTTGGCGATAAAAACACGATTCGCTCAGTATTGAAGAACGGGCGAATATTTTCCAAACGACTGCACTTATAATAGTTCTTGTCACATCATTTTTTATAATTCGCGCATTCAAAAATATTTTTGCCTCAAGTAAACCAACTTGAATTCTTTCGGTATTTTTCGCTCTGATATTTAGGCTCGACACAAGAGACATCGAGATTCCTCTCTTCCCAGAATTAATTTCCCAATATGCCTCTGGCCCTAAATTGCACCATAATATAAGCCAACAGGTTCATAAAATGGAGAAGAACAGATCAATATTAGTGGAATTAAAATATAAATTATGCTAATTCCAATTGCGAAACAATACTTAAAGCTAAAGTAGATTGTGGTGTAATATAAGCATAGAGTATAAAGGATTCAAATGAATTAGGTTTTAAATGCAGCATTAGACAGTGTACAGTGTAAAGCACCTATGTTTGTTAAAAGGTGTTGCGACAGATTTAGCAGTGTTCCGAAATTATTAGAAGACATGTTGGGTATCATCTTCAGATCATAGGATAAAATACAGAATAAATCTCCTCCAGACATTTACGGCGGACAAGCACTATGAAGCTGCTACAACTATATTATAATGCCTCGCATGGACTGTATTAAAAACACCGGTGTACTATGGCAGGTCATGAAGATAACATTAGATAGATAGGTAGCAAGACCATTCGGAAAAGATTATTGACAATGAGTATAAAAACTTATATTCTTACTTAAAGATTATTCCACACTTCAATGAAAACACGACGGGTTTCATCCACCTGATGATATACATTGACAGTATCCTCTTGTGGATATCGCCGGTCATGTTTTTATTAAATTGTAGAATATAAAATTTTTATACATTCTTTGCTTCAAAATTTCACTTTTTCCGCGCACAATTAGGGACCGATATATTACAGTGAAGAATCAACGGGAAATTAAAATAGATGCGGTAGGTTTTGATGCCGAAGAGTAGTCTATACTCTTTTTAACATGTAAGGCTTAAACATTAACAACTCATGCACGCTTTGGTAAATAAAAAATGTTAATATATGTAAATTAATGCCTGAAGAATGGATTATTATTTAAGTAATATAACCATACCTCTCAGTTATTTTTAGGTCAAGCGTCCACGGACTAGTATTTTTGCATAAGTGCATGATGGTACGTAAGTGTAAATTTCATTCCCTTTTGCGTAAATTCTGGCCCGGTAATGTTTCACCCCCTGTAACTCACTCTTGCGGAGGCTTATAGGGCATTATGTAAGAGTAGTAGGTAATCCACATCAAATATATGAATGGCTGTGGTAAAATCTTGTGTGAAAAAGATGTAAAAGTAAAAGATGTTCACTGTATCAACGACTTTTAACGTCCACATCGGGAAAGCAATTTTAGGAGCCAAAGGGAATTCGTCAGGCGAGAAAAAATAAGCATACAGGCGACATTAAATATGTATTTATTCCTTTAAGTGGCATTATATACAAATAGCGGAAATCTAATGGATAGACCAAGAAGCTAATGAAGACCTTTTTGGTAGGGAAAGAAGTTACGTAACCTCATGAAATTTCTGTGAGGAAGACGGGATTATCTTAACGGACATATATTGACACACGTAACTCGCGTGAAGTCATTCGTTGAGGGAGAAGTGAACGGGTATAAGGGTAAAGGAAGAATTGGAAAGAGATAGATAGAGGGAGGGAAGTAAAGGAGAATGATTATGTATTACACATATAAGGAGTTTAGCCGATAGAATAATGGAGAGCTGCGATACACCTTTCTTATGACAGATGACCAGAGGTGATCAACAAATTGACTGACTGATTACATCTGCCAACCATCACTCATAGGACAATGCCGTGCTTTATCGAATAGATGTATGAATTAAACTAGTGACACTGTCCGCCAGGTAGTGCCCTAAATGGACTAAAATTAAATAACAAGCACTAACTTTGGGACCAGACCATAAATACTACTAAGGGTCTCTGTATTTTTAATTCCACCCTTGAAGTTCACATATCACATTCTAAGTACCGGCATAAGCAGCTTTTAAGAAGAGCTATGGATTTATCCAGTTGAAGTGGTCATCGAGGCATTTATCCCGAGTCATTTGCATACGTTAACAGGAATTACAACGATAAATTAAGAATAGAGTTAGAAGGACATAGGAAATCCCAATGCATACAGCACCTAAACTCACACTCGGCACCGAAACCTAGCTTTTCTATCAAACGTCAGGATGCCGTTGCTTCACCTACCTTGTTGGATATTTAAGAGAGCTTTCCGCTCGATGAGGGCGTTCCCCCCAGCCTTATCTCCTCGTCTTCATCCAATTACAGGGAGAACGAAATTAAGGTTTCTGTCTGCATATTAAATCAATGATAAGAGGGCTAACCCATAAATTCAAAGCAACCATAGCAATCTTCATTTTTCACCACCAAACGAGCGTGGATAAAAATATTACAAGCTTTCAACTAACCATAAGAGGCAACCACGAGATGGCACTCAAATAATTTAAAATGAAGTTATTTTGTTAGGATTATAGGAAAAATTGATTTTACACCGCTGTAATTCCTAAAACGTAACGTTTACTCGTAAAAGACTCTAGAAAATAACCGTAGGTAACTGAAATGCATTCTTGATAATTATAATCAATTATAGATTAAATAGATTTTGATACAGAGTAAATTGAAGTTGAAGGTGTATGTTCAACTAATAATTCAACTAATAAAACAACTTGATAACTATAATCAATTATAGATTAAATAGATTTTGATACAGAGTAAATTGAAGTTTAAGATGTATGTTCAACTACATATCAGGTGAATAGTACCAAACATTTTAGAAAACAGTTAAGGAGACTCCTGCCAAGCATTTGATACTATAATAATATTTACCATTCTACCTAACACCCTCGAATTGCTTCTATACCTCTTGAGTAATCCCAAACTCTTTACCATGGCTATGCTATTAGCTCGTTATCATTGCTAGTAGCTGATGGTTTTTCAACATTATTAACACTATAGTGCTACCAATTATGGGAGATTTGTTCCTTCCTCTGCCTTGAAAAACTTACTTGTTTATTTCCACTTTTTTCTTTCTCTAGATTAGCACATTTTCAATCTCCGCATATATTATGTTCTTTCCTTCTCATCCTCTTCCTTGCTGGCGCTGCACTCTCCATTAAATAATCTTCAGAATGCGCCAACAGATTTATTTCCCTCACATCCAATACTTCATCGTTCCTGCTCTTCTCCGTTTATCATACTTCCTCCTTTTCCCTCCGCACCCACGTATCGGGATCCAAGGCGATGGATATGAAAGTAAAATGAACGCAACGACTGGAACAAATAGCATCCAACCGCTCCTAAAAAAATATTACAAAAGAGCCGATCCCAATGGGATAGCGACGAGAAGTTTCAGGACTAGAAGTGGACCAATCTAACTTCGGTAAAACAGCCCACTCGCATCACAGGCTCGTGGAGGGGACAAGCTGGACCAGGCGACAAACAAGCCATTCCTCGAGGGTCGTTGTGAAGTACGTGGCCAACGGACGCCGTTTGGCTGCTCACAAGAGCTCTTTTGAAGAGACTTTCAAAGCCAATCGATGAGCCACTATTTAGGGGAGGCAAATTGAAACTTTGGCCGCATGGGTCGGGGCCCAACTAGACCAACTAAAGTTGTTTTGTTAAGTGTAGCGGTTCAACTGTCCACTTTTTCTCACCAACAAAGAGATATAAAAAACATTCCTTTGAGAATGGAGAACGCTGCAAAATTGACGTGTCATGGGATGGATCTGAAAGTCATTCCAACCAATACTAAATAAAAATTCCATCAGGTTACTGCACATTCAGCTTTTTAATGTAACAAATAATTTTATCGATGAAATCTTCTCGGGCTCTACACCGGGTGAGTGAATGTAATGTTGCCGACGTTTCGGGTAGCGACTCGTTACCCATCCTCAAGGCAAATGTCACGTAACTAGACCGTCCGTTGGTTTTATACGGACGCTGGCGGTGGGGGATTGGTCGAGCCCCGATTGTTGAGCTGGAGGACCGTTGACCGTTGAACTTTGGCCGTTGACCGTTGGCCTCGCTCTGTAAACCTGTATTCTCTTTAGGATTCTATTCCATGAGCTGCTGATGGTATAGCCCGAATCCCGATTTACGTTCCTCCTCTCCATTTTTATTTCTATCGCTTCCTTTGTCAAGCGATCCCAAAATTTGTCCGAGCGCCAGATAACCCTCGTATCGTCCCATTTAATGCGATGGTCTAGACTGAGACTATGTTCAACTATCGCTGATTTCTCCGGCTGTCCGAGTCGAAAATGTCTTCGATGTTCCTTCAGTCGAGTGGAAATCGTTCGACCTGTCTCTCCCACATAGACTTCGCCACATTCACAAGGTATTTTATAGACCCCCGGAGTCATGAGGCCGACTGGTTCCTTCGCTCTCACGAGACGATCCCTTAAATTGGGCAATGGTCTGTGAATGGTGTCGATGTTAAACCTCTTCAAAACCCTCGAAATTTTTCCAGATATCGTAGAAACATATGGCAAAACGGCTCTGGCTGTCGGTTTGGTGTGTTCATTCTCTGTAACTGAAACCCTTGAAAAGTTAGAGGACCTCTTGAGAGCCAAGGAAATTTGCCGCTCACCATATCCATTCTGTCGGAAGGTTTTTCTGAGGTGGTCTAATTCCATAGGAAGATTTTCTTGGTCGGAAATAGCCTTTGCGCGATGTATTAGTGTGGAGAGGACCGCGCTGCGTTGAGAGGGGTGATGATGACTGAGGCCGTTCAGGTAGAGATCCGTATGCGTCGGTTTACGGTAAACGCTGTGTCCAAGTTTGCCATTTTCCTTCCGGTGGATAAGGACATCGAGAAAGGCTATCATATTGTTCTTCTCCGTTTCCATTGTAAATTGGATATTGGGATGCTGGTTGTTCATATGCTCCAAGAACGATGCAAGAGTGTCCGGTCCATGAGGCCATATGATGAACGTGTCATCCACGTATCTGTAAAAGCACTTGGGTCTTAACGGAGCAGTAGTAAGGGCTCTTTCCTCGAAATCCTGCATGTAAAAATTCGCAATGGCCGGTGACAAAGGGGATCCCATCGCAACTCCGTCGGCCATTTCATAGAATCCACCGTCATACTTGAAGAATGTGGACGTTAATGTATGGTGGAATAGCTTCAACGTTCCGCTGTCAAATTTTTCTTCCAGTAGCTTGAAGGTATCGGAGAGTGGAACACGGGTAAAAAGGGAAACAACGTCAAAACTAACCAAAATGTCTGTTGGTTCCATTTCATGAATTTTTTAGATTTCATCAATGCAATTCGCCGGGAAAGCGTGAAATCTTACTTCAATAATTTTATCGTAGAAAAAATGAAGCAATAAATGATTTCTTTAACATTTTGCGCAGTCTCTAACATTGGTAGTTAACATTTCGCTTTTCCTCACGAACGTTGTTGATGGTCAACTGCTTATAATTTACAATAAATCAATCTGGAACAATTGAGTCGAAATTGGCCAATATTTAAGAGTTCGAAACTAAAATTTCAAAGATTTTAAGGATATATTGTTGTTGCTCTTTGACTAAGCTTAATAAGGTTTCCCCGACCTTCTGGAAACGGCACGAAATCAAATGATCACTTCCTTAACTAAGGAGTGCAATAACTTCTTCGCTAATCATAAGAGAGAAAACTGGCTGCAGAACCAAAGTAGTCAGAATACGAGTGTACGTTAATTATATTCCTCAGAGACGATACGTTACTTGACGATGAATACTTCAATAACACCGTCATGAAAAGACGTCTTTAAGCACCTAAAATAAAAAGATTTCTCGCAATCATAGAGCCACGGTGAAACAAAAGGAACTATTTGCTATAGGAAACACTATTAACCGAAAAGAGAAAATGAAAAATCGCAACCAGGAATAGTTGCTGCTTGATGCGAATAAATACATCAATTCAAGAGGACGTAAGACATGAGTCATACAAATTCAGCGACCTCTAATTCATATAATAGGAAGTAGTTCACCATTCTCAATTACATGAGTTTAAAGCGTTTAAAGCCACTACAGCGCCTGCATTATCTCCAGCTCACAATTTTTCACACCATCAAAACAATTTACAATCGTGAGTGTTTTCAGATATATGACTGAGTGCATACTCATTACTTAAGCGCAGCCCAAGGACGTTAGGTGTTAGTGAGCGAGCGAGTTCCCTGAGCCCATGAGACTGGAACGCAGTCACAAGGGAGAGGTGGTGGTGGAGAGCCTAAGCAGGTGAGACCCCCGGGGCCCACATAATCGATAATGCGCTGTCTCCCATTTTTATCCGGAGTTTGCGGAATTCAGTCATTGCGAGGGGAATAATCATTAAGATTTGGGCTCTCATCATCATCGCTAGTGTTCATGTAGTTGAGAGTAGGTTTTTACGGATTATTTCTACCATCATTTTCCGCTCTAGAACATTTCTTTCCATAACAAAATCCCTCCGTTCAGTTCAGCATTTCCAACGACAACACGACTTGATGACAACAGTTTCTCCGACTATCCCGTCAGCGTCCTCACAATAATCGTGCAATAAATGTAAAATTACATGTACATATTATCATGTACATATTAACAACGCATTAAGAAATAACAGCGTATAAATTTAATGCTGTGTTCATTCCGGATAAGTACCTACTGCACTGAGCACCAAGCAACGCCTCCGAAACCTTCGATCTAATGAGATTTAACTATTATAAATACTTACCTAGAATGAACACAGGATTAAATTCATACGCTATTCTTTCATAATGAGTTGTGATCTAAAGTTAATATGTACATATACTTTTACAGTTATTGCACGATTACTTCACAGTTATACTACAGCTATTAGTCATCCGATCCCCGCAAAATCTCGGCCTCAGCCATTTGTGGATATTTCCTTAGAACCTAACTAATATTTGTGTTCAAGCGTAAGTTTCCGCGGTGCTGATATACCAAATTTGAGGCGGCGTAACTCGTCATAATGCAAAATATAACTAATATTCATTCATGGAAACCGCAAATATCCCCATTAAATAATATATAATGGAAATATATAATTACTATGCACTTTAACGCTTAATTATCTATAACGATATAATTCACTAATTTATTGACCTCGATTTTTTATATTTCGTCGATAAAGGGGATACAGCAGTACAGTGCAAAATGCTTATTTACCTCTGAATTATTTCACAGAGTATAATTCTGAGTTTGAAATTAAATTGAAACTACTGACCACACTCAAACTTCTGACCATATTCAAAATTCGCGGTTGTTACAAATCGCTGGTACTCACCAATTTATCCCCCGCGAGTTTCGGGGTTCGATTACTATTCATTTATTAACATTTTAAACTCTAAAAAGCTATAAAACGTACAATAAATGATAGTATATTATAAGTTCAATTCCTAAATAAACATCGGGAGTAACCGAAAATCTTTTATTTTCATATTGAAATTAAAAAAAAACGTCGGTACAGATGTGTGTAACATCGTTTTGTGAGTTCAGGACTCTATTCCTTGACTCGAAATGTTTCCAAAATGGACTTTAAAAGAAGGGACTACTTTTGTATATGAGCTAAGAATGAAGCAGTCAAATGAAATGATGCTCTTAAATAAATACAACATAGGAAAACATAGATCTCACAGAAGAATAAATACATGGCTAGACCATTTTTCTGCAAACGACACGTTCTAGCAACCGCTGCAGGGGAAGGAAAAGATACTCCTTTCAGCCGCCAATGAACTACATGCGTTATTATCCGGCTTAAAAGTGAACTAACTGCTCATGTGACGCCGCAGCCTCCCTCCTGAATCTATTCTTCGGAAATACACGAATCCCATGACCCGGGCGTGATTCAAACTTCAAGCTGTCAGGCGCGCGAGTAGCCAAACCGGCTACCGCGGTCGGCACATATGTTGGTACAGGAAGACCTCGGGTGACAAAAAAAATGAGACAGTACAGACAGTTACCTATATTTACAAAGAGAAACGCCAGATTCTGACATGGTTTTCAATGTCTTCCATAACCAACCTTAGATCGGTACCTTGAACCCCAAATGACGACATTCTTAAGAGAATTGGGGTGGGGCAGAAAAAAGTATGACGAACAATGCTCTGCCACGGAAAGGCAAAGACTCGAAGAAGGATTTGCAAGGGATGGGGAAAAAAGAGGGCAAGGGTGTGCAACGCCGAAGAATCCCCTACCCTGCCCCCCCTTTTAGGGCTCTCAGCCCCCTTCCGGTCCATCGGCGAGAGAAGGATGGGACGCCCTCTTGATGGGGAGGGTGGGGGCGGGGAGAGGGAATGAGAGAGGGGGGAGTGGTTGCGAGGGTGAAGAGCTGGGAGGGGAGGCTGCAACTTATGCAGCAAGAGGTCGTAGGGGTGGACAAGAGCCCTTTCCTTCCTCCACTAGTGACGGAGAAGAGGGGGAGAGGTCCCTGGGGAAGGAAGAACGGTCGAGGGTGAGGCTAGGATCCAAGCACCGAGCATTTTCACGAAAGCCTGCATAAAATTTCCATGCGCCGGAATGATGGATCTGCGATATCTCGAGATGATTGGCCCTGCGGCGAGAGCGGTTCCGATTCGCGGGAATCGCCCCCACACCTTACCCGAGGCACTCGCTGAGATCCCCTCACCCCCGACGACATGGCCTCTTCCGGGGAAGAATGGTGTCTCGTTCCAGCCAGAATATTAGGCGCATACGTCGAAAAACATGCGTCGCATACATGAGTCATTTGCGCATCATAATGCGAATATACAAGGGGAATGGTCGTACATCCGACGGGTGGGGGGTGGAGAGTTCGACAGGGATGCACGTAGTTGCCAGGGCTGTTCTGTAGTCGTGGGGTAGTTGTTTTTACAAGTGTCCCGACGGCTAAGGATATGCCGCACCGAACTCGCAAAAATCTTGATCCTTGAGACCACTCTACTAGTCTTATGATTGATACACGGAGAGATGCGCAGCGAACATTGTATCGGGTAAAGCTATGAGTTGCATGGAAACCTTACCAAATACATGAGCGACTGTACGGAAAATAGTCCCTGTTAGTCTCTATGTATTCGTCCATGAAATTCCAAAGATTTCACGCTACTTCAAAATGTACCATTTAATACTTCGATTAAAAGGGGACAGGCGAAAAGAACGACATCCGTGCTCGAGGCGAGATTCGAATCCGCGGCCACTGCTTTGCCAGACATGACTGCCATCGCCCTGACCTCTACCGCCGCTGCGGTACTCTTCAATATACACTTGAAGGAAAAGGTGAAAGAGGCGTGAGGGGGGTGGGGGAATCTTGGAGCTGCCGGAAAAGTGGAAGAATGCCAATAAAATTGGTTAGGTGTTCCGATGAACCAGCGCTAGTGTCAGCCAAAGAATAGCAATCGCAATTGGACACTATACATATCCAATGCGGGAATTTGGATGATGATCAGTCTCCACAAAACTAATAGATATTGCAGAGGCAAAAGAATATTATAGCTGAATATAGTAGAGATAAGGCATCAGTAGGAGAAATTACTAATGTAGCACCTCGGACGAAGTTGGAATAGATACATAAAGCTAGCACATGCGAAAGTATAATTTTTAGGTGTCAGTCAACAATAACAAAAGCAAAATAAAATACTATGTATATTCTTTTACTTTTACGTAAACATGCAGTTCCACCAAGTTACGCCTGAAAGTGTTCAGTTTAACAATAACAAACTTTAAATTAGTTTATGAATTTAATTGACGTATCAGACCAAAGAACAATTTAAAAGACGGTAGTAGCACAAAATTCAGTAAAGTCGACGAAAGCCAGTGTTCATCAGCGGTAGCACTTCGCCTGAACGTCCTATATTGGGAAATGGCTAAAATTACGTAACATGGAGAGAGGATAATGAGGAAACAACTGCCGCTAATACAGCGGCAAATTCGTTTCACGTCCCGCTTCGTCCCAATTCACTGGAGAGGTACCTTCGTGATAAGCGGAGTATGTTAATTCAGATGGCACCTTATTAACAGGCAATCACCAACGATTTGTCGAGGCAAGTTATTGAGCAAACATTTCCTCGAATCGAAGCAATCCGCGCGCTTAGATAGAGCTTCCCCGACACAAAGCAAGCTGTCAGAGAGATGACACTCGGATTCCAGCCCATTTAATATGCACGGGCGATGAAACAAAAAAACGATTCATTCAAATACTGTCATCAGAGACAAGCAGAACAAATCAAGCACACCAAAATATCTGTTGTGCTCCACGGGTGAGAAAGTCTTGCTAACGATTCACCCCACGGAACAGTCAGTTACAGTAAAAAAACCGTGATGGCCTTCTGAAAAAAGCTACCATTCCAACTTTCCAACTGTTCCACAACCACTTTCAACAAAATATACAAGAGATTCATCATAGTTATGACAATTCATACAAAAAATGCTGTGTCGGAGTGAGACAGGTATTTTGAGCTAAGTCTCTTGCTTGCTGAGTGATCGGCATTTAGAGCTTATTCAATTCTCTTTAGCTCTTTATTTCCTGCCGTTTTCGGTGTACTGGGACCTTATATGGAATAAGTTACCCCACACTCCTCATTACGTACGTCGATCGTATGTGGTACACGTCGAGATCAGGAGTTACATAAATTTTACCTCGCGCGTCTAGCGCTGATTAAGGAACCTGATTGTTTTTTCAGTACATTCTCTCTCTCAATTTGAACTATTTTCAACAGCAGAATTTCCGCAGAAAAAAATCATTCGCCTCACCTGTACTCGAAACGCAACCCCGTAACTTTCGTTTTCATCAGTTAAGCTACCAAGGCGTCCTTCTTCCCGGTTATGGTGAAAGATTTTTTTTGCTACGGAAATTCTTATATGTATTTGCATACCTATTAACGGGTAACTCCGTTAGGATTTTTTGCGGCAAGTTCTCGGCCATTAATTTGAGTTATTTTGTTTGTATTAGCTTTCCTAGTTTTGAAATTACTGAAGGAAATCAAGTACACACTTTTTCGGGACCGTAAGATTTTTACTAAGGGAGCCAGAACTGGAGCGAAACTATAAACATATTTAGAGTTAAAATACATTGCAATCAAAACATACTCGATCCAAATAAATGATAATTTCTTGTTAATATATTCTGACCCTCATTTTCAATACTTTTTCGCCTGCTGATTCACTTAACTGAATTTTAACCTTGAATGTCAACCCTATTAGTTCTTAGAAGAGATGGGTGTGCGTCTCAAAAATAGAACTATAGGTCACCTTTTAAGTCCCCTAAAGCAATGGTATTTATCATAATGAATGCGCAAAACTGCATCATGCGCAATGGAGCTAAAAGTGAGCATACTTCTTTTTACCAGTTTGTGAGGAAATGTTTCATCGAGACGTGCACACGACTGGCAACGGAACCAACGATCTGTCTAAAGGCTTTAAGAAAAGTCTTTCATATTAGTGACTATCGGAGCCCAACTTTAGGCAACGAACTTACACAAAAAACATTTACCTCTTCAAGAAATTTTCATTCAAATTGGGTGCCTATTTGGGAGAATGATTCCTACTTTTAAGGTTTAAAATACTTTGTTATTTGACCAAGACGTGTCGCGACCTGTCCTAACCCGAATCCATACTTTGCAAGCAGAAAGAAAAAAATACACGACCATGTCCAAGCCGATGAAGGAAATAGTAGCCCACAATTGTAGGAAGGAACTAGCGCGATTGCATTGTGAGAGGAAACTCAGTGGGCATAGTGAGATAAGACAGAGGGGCACGTTAGCAGTGGGGGGCTAGTCACGATCGCGGATAGCCGTTAACATGAACACGTCGCTAGATAAAACCGCGGTCCGAAGGACGGCTGTCGGAGAAATGCCCAAGTTAAATAAAAGCGACAGCCAACACGCGAAAAAAGTGCCTTGGTGCACTGAGCATGCAAAACTAGGCGACACAGGGCTAAGGCAAGAATGGAGGCCTTGGCAACGGAAGATTAAAATGTCCGGTCCCACTTAAGAAACACTTCGTAGGACGACTTGGAGGCGATTTCATGGAGAAAAACTCGAATGACCACTGACCTTAGACGGGGACCATTTAGTGCGCGCGACAGGAATGAGGTTCATTTTGTCCAAAATGGAATTTATCAAGGAATCAACAAAATGTTCATGGGACGACCTCTATACTCAACCAAAGTATCCCGAAGAAATTTTTGTTTGACACATTCTACCACGCGACGGCAATCTGAGCCCAAAGGCATAAACTAATCTCGAACTAGCAGGTCAAATTTTTACGTATTTAACATTGTTTTCTCCCTGGCACCCACCAAAACATTCAAGCAGATGATAACCCCAAACCAAGTAAATCACCCTGGGTATTTGTCCACCTTTATGAAAGTTAATACTTTTGATGCATTTAAAGTATAGCGAGTAGTTGACATGGAATAAAAATAATAATTGTTATATCAAGAGTGTATAACAGATCCATAACACATACATGAAATACATAAACAATCTTATGCAGCTAATGTGCGGGCAAAAGAATGAACAGTAAAACAGCATGCGATTGCCTCATGTTATTATACCACGGTTCTACAGTACAAATTTAATATTACTTTCGTCTTAAACTAACTTTTCACAAGATTTCGAATCCCTAGGGAATATACTAAGCTAAAAGAGCCTCATTACAAGCATTTACTTCGATAGGATTATACTTCCTCAACTAGCATTCACCTCGGAGTATATTTGCAGGACGAGAGGCGCAAACAAGTCTCCTATGGGGATTCGAATCCCAAGCGAGCGCCAGGCACTCCCTAACCCACCCTTCGAGCGCTCTCATCGACCCTCAAATATTGACGCAGGACGGATGGGAAAATAGACGGCGTTGCATGGAAGCACAATGCATCAAAAACGAAAGCTACGAAGCGAATAGACAGTTGGCAAGCTCAAAAACTCGCTCGGACCAGGCTCCTCAACCTATGCAAAGAGACGTCCACGAGAGCATTGCCTTTTCGTCTTTTTTTTATCAATTCTCTGAACATGCGCCGACCGACAAACACCAGCGTGATGGCGATAGAATCGAAGATCTAGGGTTTGGTTAAGCCACAACATGATTCCCATCAGAAAATCATGCATTAATCTTCTGGTTTCTAATTGATTAACAATAGCTGATTCTATGATTGCTCCAGCCAATTCTATTTCCTCCTTTTCCAGTAGCTTTACCGGTCACCTGAAGCATTCACCCCAAATACTGCTTCGTGGTTGTCTACCATAAAGGTACGTTTTCGAAGTCCATTTCTCATCTGTTTCGATCATTCTCAACGTTACTTTTGCCGCACTATTTCATCTTTCGCTAAGTATAGTTGCTACCCCCTTTCATTCCACCTAAAATATCCCTTCTCTCCCTCCCTTCCCTAGCATTTTATCCTCGATGAAGGCCTATAATTAAGCACAGTCTTTAATTATGCCTTGTACTCAGTCCAACCACCGACTCCCACTAATTTCCTTCAACTTCCTCTCCTCCCTAAAAATAACAGCTATACCTTTGTCTACATTTTCGTCATTCGCAACTTCTCGAAACCTATTCTATGCCCCTCTGAAATTTTCACCCACCCCTCCTCACTCCCTTTGAAATCCAAATTTAATTCTTCCTCCCTGCCTTATCCATCATTTTCTCTCTCATACTGTACCCTATTCGCTACCACCCTTCTCACCAACCCACGTTCAGGAGCGTATTCCTTTCCATTCAATTAGCGATAAGGTCATCCAATTAGATTAGGTGAATAAAAATATCATTATTTGCCGACGTTTCGGAGTTTAATACTTCCATCCTCAGGGTTCAAAATTTTAATGGTCATCATTAACGTTGCATATCGAGATGTAAACGCGCTACAAATATTGCACTTTAAGTAAAAACAAGAATACATAATTTCATCATCATGGTTTGCATGTTAATTTACAATAGAGGTCGATAAGAGCAGCACTTTAACGTACTTCTTTCCTAATTTCTCCATTCCCTTTTCAGCCTTCTACGTACTTTCTTTCCCTAATCGAACACTTCGCTTCTACTGATCACTGCCAAGCTAGCCCTTTTCATTCGTCTTCAAACCAAATTTCAAAATCGCAAACCACATTCGTCTCAATTCTTAAGGGCAAAGTTACACAACCGTAAAATGCCACACACTACATTCAAGTTTTTGCGATATTCGGTTTACATTTTTACTTAAGAATACCCGTCCTTAATTCCCTTCTTTTTTAACACGCTCCTCGTCCAATGAACTTGATAATCACCAAAATAGCACCGCATCAAATGGGTAATTAAAATTAGATGTATATAACATTTCATTTCCACTACAAATTATGCATTAACTATTACATATTGCTGTTCTCATTCGTTTCTAGGTTAGTTTAAATAGATTCACGATATCGTAATTATTGCATTTTTCAGGCATTGAGAACGCGATTTTTAAATTAATAATTGGTGGTATATGGTCAAAAAGAATAATGTTTGGTAGGAAGAGAGCACTGGAAGAGTTGCCTCCTTTTTCCAGCAGAGCCTTTCGCTCGAGAACGTGCCCAGACAACCTTTGAGAGCCGCAGCAGATTCTTATTCGCTCCGGTCTTTGAAAGGTTGATTGAACACCTTCGTCGCAGAATTTAAAGACGCGCATCAGACCAGCCGGCGGCGCCGAGTTCCTCATCGAGTGATACCATTCCACTTTCCCCATCCGCACCGGGAGGTCACGGCCGCCACCGAACCGTGTGTTTGCGTACTCGGGATAAAAAAAAACAGATTCTTCCTCGTCAGCGATCGCCCACGACAGTGAAAAAAATCCTTTTTTTCGGTAGGAACAGATGTGGGGAGAGGAGGAATATTCCGAGAGATGTGCTGAGGAAGCGATTCTTTGACGAGAGGAGTAAAAGGAGTCTTGAGAGAGGAAGGATGGAAAGAAAAAGAGATTAAAAAAATAAAAAAGGACTCCCTCAGTTCGAATTCAAGAGTTGGCTGGAGAATTACTTGCGAGTCACTGAGTGCATCGAATTTGCACGTTCGATTGCTTTAATTGGGGTTAGTGAAGGCGAGAACTTTTTAGCACACCACGTTTTCGTATTATTGACAATAATATATAATAATAAAAGAGTAAAAACAGTTGGAAGTATATAGCAAATTACTAACAAATTTCGCTGTCGTCAAAGAATAATAGGAAAAAGATAAAAATTCTGATTTAAAAAATAAATAACAATGCCAGCATAGAAAATTTACGACGGAGAATTGAAAAATATTTATAGGAATATTCATTAGGCTAGAGGCGGTAATGATTCGTGATTATTTAACTTGATCGAAACAATGCAAAAGCCGCATTCCGTAGCACCATTTTTCATACAGCAAAAGTTAGCATCATATGTAAGGAAGAAGCTGGAAAAAATTAGTCTAATACAAAAAATTTTGCAAAAGGAAGACTTAGGCGAAGGAATCCAGGCGATGATCCAGGCACTGCCTTCCCACCCCGAAGGCTTGGGTTCGGATTCCAGCAGTGGCAGAGATTATACCGATCCCCACTAAAGTGCCGCGCGTAGAGCACTTCCAGGTCAGTACTCCGTCCGTTGGATAGGACATTAAACCGTGGACTTCTTGGCGCCTTTCCTTAGAGCATGCCAATTCCAACACCAATTTTCTCTCCACCCTTCCTCCGTTTTCTGAAATATTCCAACTTCGACTCAACTGCCTATCTATCCTTAAATAGAGCAAATCTTCTAAACTGTCGTTCGCCTCACCACATAACAACTCGGACGACGAGACGAAAAAATAAGACAAAAAAGCAACAAAAAAATGACCACACCATTCGTAACAGAGTGTGATGAATAGCAATACGTCATTTTCATGCAACACTTCCAATCGAAGCATACAAAATTCCATTTCTCTTAGGCAACAGAAAAGCTTGGCGCCGACCGATGCGGCATTAAGGTGTTAATTACTTAATAACCAACCATTCATTACCAGTTAAGGCTCTAAAGAAATGAGAAGACATTTAGCACCTTACATGAGTGTTAATGAACCTTTGACTTGGACAAATACTTCCACATGGGGAATCGAAAAGATGTCACTTCGTTTTGGAGCTCTACAGAAGTACCTGATCTTCATTTTTCAAAATTATCAAATAAAATCATCATCTGCAAAATCTGATACTCAAATCACCCACAATTTTTTTCCCCGAAAAATTAGGTCAAACTCGCAACACAAAAGGAAGAAAAGAATGAAATTCTTAATTTCGGAATCGGGGAAGACAAACTCCTCAAATTTTTAGAAGCGCTCAGAAAATATATGAAACCGGTGATATAGGTAATGTCAAGATCCTTTCCACGTCAACATTTTCATAAAATTAAGTCATTATCTTATCTCCGCCATCCAACATGAAATAAAGAGAATCTGCTGAGAATTTTCAACAAGTTCCAACATCCACTTATCCCAATAAGTAACTTACAAATGGTCTGGAGAAACGACTCGGGTAAAGGAAGGGTTAATTCAGGCGCAACAATACTTCGAACACAGAAATGAAGATCGATTCCTCCAAACAGAGTGGCATGATAATCTTACCAGGCCACAATAAAATATATCAACAACAAAATTGCAAAATCAGAACAATTAACATCAAATAAAGTATCGACTTAAAAGCATTTCCACAACAATTCCTTTGAGCGGGATCGCGATTAGATAAATCTTTTTAAACAGGCATCCCCTTCCTAGTGGCAATAGCTTTCTATGAAAGATTCCGAAAGTTTTTCAACAAAGTCATTACCCTTTGTCAATGAGAAAAGAGAATGCATTTCTATGACTATTTTTAAAAGAACAAGAAAACAATTTTCTTTGCATTATCTGGTGTTGGTATATTAGTAGTCCTCTCAGAACTTTTATGCATAGTGTGTTACCTCCCTGTAAATTATAACTCATCCCGTAGTCAACATGG
Organism: Platycnemis pennipes; assembly: GCA_933228895.1. Taxonomy (NCBI): domain Eukaryota; kingdom Metazoa; phylum Arthropoda; class Insecta; order Odonata; family Platycnemididae; genus Platycnemis; species Platycnemis pennipes. The sequence goes on along the minus strand of OW121854.1, from coordinate 114,796,382 downwards.
TTCCATACGAAAGAACAATTGGAATCGAAATTTTATTTCGGTGGTCTGAATGTTAACTGCCGGCGTATGCATAAAAGCCATCAGTTTGCCAAATCCAGCATGCAATGAGGATCCTGGCTACCTCCGGTGCCGAGTTTATCCTATACTTTTCGAAGGGCAAGAATTAAGCAACATTAAAAGTTTTACACCGTCGACGAAGGCAGGGTTTGTATTAGAAGGCGCAAGGGAAAACAAGTAACCACCAGGTATGAAATAACACGATTAAAAGACGTATACGCACAAAAATTTAAATTACACACCTATCGGTTTGAATAATAATTAATTTTAACTGATTAAGACAGATTTAGATGCAATTTAAACACTTAAAATGTTTTTAAACTGTGGGATAAACATATTTGCAATACGCTGTTTTTAAGCTACGTATTTACCCCATCCCTCATCTAAATCGAACATCCCATTCTCTTCTGGACAGAATATCAATATCATTCCATCGCTTTTGTTTATCAAAACTATTTGCCTCAAATCTATAAGCCAAATCCATCCATCAAGATCCATGTGTAGGAAGCAAATAGAGATGGTAACATAGAATTAAATTTAAAGGATGCATCGACAATTAAGTCCTTCAGCTCACAAACATCAAAATATATAACACACAAAAATTATAAAAGACTAAAAATTATAAAATCTACGCTCGGAATTGCCTCCTAAAATATGACAGCTCAAAGGTAATATTCAGTCTCTCCGCGAGTAGCCCGACATATTCTGTCAGGAGGTACTTTATACAAACAATGAAAACATAGGGGTGGAGCCGTTTTGACAGAAAAGGGGCAAGAGTGAGGTAAGGTAAAAAACTATATTCTCAAGCGTCAGGAGCAAATACTCAATTCTTAAGTGAAAACTCAGTAATTGCAAATAGAAATGCGGTGACTACTACATCTGTAGCTGGCAAACTGATTGCGACAACTCCAATGGAAGTACTTACTCTATCAAGATTGGCAGTGTATAATTCCCTCGCTCATATTCCTAGCAATTTAGATCACCTATTAATATTATTATCTCCCTCATTCTCGGTAACTATATTAATCACTCTAAAAATCTTTGATCCTGAAATATTAGCGCACGATTTGAGCGAAATCTGCCCAGCATTATGTCAGGCTGAGGCAAGAGGATGTAACCGTGTCCGATTGGTTATAATTTACTCACACGATATCGGTGGTGCAGTCGCTGGCAACGAGTCATCGATATGATTGCGTACTCGTCAATAATGCATGCCAGGCGACGAAGGGGAGGGGGAGCCTGAAATTGTCGGGATTATCTCGAATAGGTAACCACGTGCCACCAAGAGCCACGTGGTACAACACAAAAGGCTTTCAAATTTATTATGCCTGAATCGCTCATTACAATATCATACCAGTTTTTCTCATCACTTCAGTTTTTCTCATCTGTCTCGAATATATGTGTAGAGCCCCCAGATGAGATAAAACACAATTTTAAGCAATGAATGAGGTTGTAATCAACAGTTTTTAACACACGAAATTTACGAACCATTCGTGTTTATACCACGTTACTCCTTGCCTGCCAATTCGAGATAATCTCGAAAGTGATCTACATTGGTGATCTTCACCCCCTGCCACACATCCTCGCGGTGGCTTGCAGGGTATCGTGTAGATATCGTGTAGATGATGTTTCAAACACAATCCCCCACGTGTCACCCTCTACAATGCACACCCTTAAAGGCTGTATCACACTAGCGGTTGCCGGTTGCGGTTGTACAGTCGACCAATCAGTGCCAACCAGCTCTCAAAGGAGCGAGTCTATTCCCAACCGGCCGGTTGCGCAACCGTGGCCAATAGGAGCTCGTCTCGCGATCACGTGCTGTTCGTGCTTACATTTCGCGACAATTTCATTGTTACCATTTCATTTAACTCTCTCGCATCATCTATTTTGTTGTGAAGGATATACGCCATTGAATAGCATACATTTATCGAGGTGAGATTAAATGTACTTAATTCATTTTTTTCTTGTATTCGAGGCATAAATCCTGCCTTTAAGGCAGCATAGGAACAAAGTGTAAACAGAAACAGCACGTGACCGCGAGGCGAGATCCTATTGGCTGCGATTGCACAAGCGCCGGTTATACCTATAAGCGGTCAGTGTGATTGGAACTGTTTACACCAACCGTAACCAGCATGGGTAATCGTAACCGGCAACCGCTAGTGTGATGTACGGCCTTAAGGTGGCTTGGGTAGGGTAGCATATAGATGCGATCGAAAACACATTCTTTTCCTCCCACTTGCGTTTAATACCCCCTCCATCTTCCACATTGTTCCCTTTCAAACGTGCGCCTTCGACTTTTGCTGCCGTCTAATTTCCTCGACCAGCTTCCACCCCACATATTCCATATTTTACAAGCTTTAATTCCACCTACTCTTCATTAAATTTTCACGCCTACATTATAAGATACGTCGTGCACCATTGAATTTTTCGCGCATTCACTTCATTTGATGACACAAGCGTTACGCAATAAAACCGTGTATAAATTTCAAACAATCCATTGACGTAAACGGTCGAGACAAAATGGGCTCAATGAAACTCGTTTGCTGAAGAGTACCGAAAGGGTCACTCGTTCAAACAGCGTCACATTTTCCTCCCACAAGAATTTCCGAATGTAACAGTAAAACAGAGCGCTGAGAGAGATTTACCTCCAACGAACCTTATAACTTAAATAGCATAGTCAACATGAGGTTCTCTCCCCATTGTTTCCAGTCGCCGAAAAACCGATACCATTTTTTTCCTCTCTCTCTTTGCCTAATTCATTTTAGAGACAAGTTGAATGAATCCCTTCTCGCTGTGGGCCAGTCCGCGAAAACAAACGCCTCCGAAATCGCAATGCCGCTCTCTTTTGTTCCCCTCCGAATGAATAATTTTAAAAGTCGCTCCGGCAAGCATTCCAAAGACCCCATTGTCGGTCGGTCCACCGTGCGAGGCGCGCAGGTTGGAAGAACGCGGGAAAACACAATCCCGGCGCTATCGTAGCAGCCTCCAAACACAACCACCCCCTCACTTTTTGCCGCTGATATCTGATCGAGTCATCTCCTCGAGGTACATGCCCTTCGCTGTAGCAAGTTCTCCCAGCTTCCATTTGGTTAAAGGGTGATATTATCGAGCGTTAAAAATGTATGCATGAGCGGCTCAACTTTGCCGCCCGACCAATCCGAGGAGTTTCTCGTGAAAATTATAAGCTCAACAATGCGGAGACTGTGACGCCGCAGTCCGGAAGAAGGCCAATTGGCGTCGGCTAAAGCGAGAATTTGTGGAGGAAGTGACGTCAACGTCGGGGCTCTGCTAGCTCGAATAATTCTTGAGTGAAGCCCCAGGGGAGAACTGCGTTTGAAACAGATTCTCGAAAATTACGTACTTGGAATAATTTCGACTGGTTCCACGTCGATGAATTTCCAGAGAGGAGTTTCTAGACTTGAAGATCTAGCTATGTAATTCTCCTCCGTACATTATGTCCCCCTATCCCTATTTTCTCCACCGCACAATTACACTAATCTTACGGCTTACAGCATGCCTTTTTGTCACTCAATGTACGAGAATATGACATGATCTGGTTGTGCGCATGAATCACCTATGTACATTAACCTGTCTAAAACAACTCTACAGCAATGGAAAACTTTGATTATTCATATAGAGATGAAAAACAGTGGCTACACATCTCGCACTTAACCGACCCTATTTTCGGCACCAGTGCAGTTTTGAAGGAAACTTATGTCTAGAACACTTTCGTCCATTAACCGCATTAATGTAAGATCTGCCGTCATAAAGCACACCACCTTGGCTCTCTGAAGCCGGTGCTCACATGTTATGAGCAAAATACCGATGCGATTTCCATTTTTTTATGAATGACCCACAATTCCCTCTTTACCCCTCTTCTACAATGTCTCTAGTCCGTAGTCTTCAATTTCCTTCAACTAAACACCTTCCTCGGCTATGTACTTTCATGCATGATCTTACTTTCCCCACATCCTGCATCATACGCTCATGTCACAGCCCTCCCTGTTACCGATGTCCCACCACCCTTCAATATCAAATTTCTCAGTAAGTATTATAACACGTGGACTGCATCTAGAAAAAGAAGCAAACTCAAATTGTAGCTGCCATTATTCCCCCACGTTTTCTCAATTGAAAGGAATTTCCTTCGATGAATGAATTTTATGGACTGACAACCAAACCACATACTTCATCTGGGGAGTCAGGGTAGGTCAAAGGACCAGGAAATATAAGACTTGAGCCTGCATAGCTGAGATAAAATGATTTTTATGAGCCTACTGACAGTTAAGGTAGTTTTAATTTCTATTCCTCATGATATGGTAGGTGGATTTGGATGGAACTATGTACGTGAAGCAATTTTTCACAGAATCCTCTTACTCAAATACACTTGCTTCCTATCTTTTATCATTCCATATAAACAGACTAATCTCCTTCACCCTCTTCGCCGCTTATTTTCTTGCTTATCGAAGGTCTGGGTTGAGTCCCGGCATTGGCAGTGACTTTTCATTAAACTAGTGCCTCAGTAGAAAGCATCTGATCATATTGGACCCTCAGTAGAGATAAATTCAAGCTCGGCACTCCGTCCGTCGGATGGGACGTCAAAGGGTCCCATCTCTTCAAACCTCGTCAAAGCGCGACCTCTTGGCGGTCCACCCTGCCTCCCTCAAATACTACGTTCCCAAATACCCACCTATACTTGACGGAACAAATGGTCTTAGTTGTCTGCCATCTAATAACGAAAACTTAAATTTTCTCCTTCTTCACGTCCTTCAAAAATTCACCCCTTCATATTCCGTACATTCACTGTCTCTTTGTGTACCATTCTGGATATTTCCAAGCTAAAAGTATTTATGACTTGAATTGTATGCGATGACGCTTGTGGAACGTAAACATTATGAAAATAAATAAACATTGTAAAACGATGGAATAATACTTCCATTCTATAGTTCACTTCAATACCTATACTATAGTTTATTCATTGTCATGATGTCGAAAGTATATCTTTGAAACCCACAACACTTGTAAAATCCTGCGGCACTGAGAGACAGGCGCCAATTTAAAATAGCTCAACTCGAACAATATCCAAGTAGTACTCGAATCCAAGCGGCACCGCCGAGAAAATGACTTCCCCCCCCCTCCCCCCCCCCCTTTGGGAGGCTTAAAATTCCTCCCGATGCCTTTTCAGCATGGGGCGAAGGGAAGAAGGAAAACATTCCTCTCTTTTTCGCCCTCGGTTAGTAACGACAATGCCCTCGTTATCTCGACCGTCAGGCACGAATAGCACCGGTGATGCGACTCCGTTACGACTACAAGGGGCGAAGAGGAGGAGAGGGTGGTTCCAAAAGACGAGACACCACGGGATGGTACCGGTCTCACACGTAACCACTAGGCACGGGAGGAGCGGAAATGAGATAGTGAGGAAACGTAAAAGAAGAACAATAAACCACACCTCCATGAGGAGAGGTTGGTGCCTTCCATAGCAAAATACCACGGCCGGATGTAAGTCTACTTCTGATAGCCACCGCAAGGGAGTGTAGCAGGGGGTGACACCACACAAGACTCATTACCGTGAAGCACACGATAGCATAGTCAGTAACGATAAGACCGGTTATACGGCCTAATCTACTTGTTTGATAAAAAGTAGGTCATCTCCACAGGCAATACTGCTGTTTATTTCAAAATATCACTCTGAGGTACGGACGGGACTAAACAAAGGGTTAAGGGATCATGGTTTCGTTACAATTGGGGTTAAATGTCAAGCAAGCGAGAAAATACCGGAAGCATGTACAGTGTACATAGTACACTGCTATGCTTTACATTAAGAGTGTAATGAAGGAGTGCCAGGAAAGGCAATATACTCCACCACTTTTACAAATTTATTAATAATTACTTCCACGGTAACTTCCATCACATTTGTCATTGCCATTATACCTCTCTGTTTTATTTCATTTTTTAAATGAAATATTAATAATCCAACCAACGGATGTACGTATAACTACCAATGATATGAACAAATGGGTATTGTCACTCACCTCGTTTTTTCACGTATTTTCCTAACGTCAGGTCGCCCTAATTGACCCTAGGTCAGGGGAGTCAAAGGATTTCAAGGTAGTGGGCCATTTTAATGCCGAAACAATGGCCTTGGGCCACACTTTTCAAAAATCATTTGATTTTTAAACAAAATTCTATGATAGATTTAAATAACTTGTCTCAAAAAAAACATCAAAACAGTGTGCGACCCACGGGTTGGACACCCCTGTTCTAGGTCCTTTGCCAGCACATTCATGCCTTTGTTTATTAATCCATCCCTCTCCACGCAAGTCGTTGAGTCGTTGGCAACTTCACGAACCTTAAAAATGATCACGATACCATGTCTGAATTCGGCCTCCTGAGCTGACGGCAGCAATCTAATACATAGTCCGTCGTCGAGTTTTGTTCAGTATATGATATATAAAGACAGCATGCCCAGAAATGTATCATAGTTCGCGTGTAACGATTTGGGAGGAATTCTGGGGACTTAACATGAGAGTTGAGAGAGGAATGCGACTAAGGACGAGGCATAGCTGGGGAGGATAGGAAGTTGCTGAGGAGGCGAAATATGCCATTTAAAATAACGGGGTACTGTGGGCTGTTTTGAGGTAGAGTCCTGGGCAAGAGTGGTTGTGGTGGTCTTGAGCGTAGAGCACTGAGCTACCGACCGGAGGTTCCCGGGTTCAAATCCCGGGCAGAAGCGTTTCTGGACACCCCCGCCTAAAATCTTAGCGATTCTATTTTCTGTGAGTCAAAACTTCGCAGGAAATCGCTCAGGGAAAAGTGTTGGCTCCCCTTCCCTGAATAAGTAAATGTCATACGCCAATGTCTTAGTTCGGGGTGAGCTCTACCCTCACCTATCAAAAACCAGCCTACGGGTTGAACACTGAGCAAGAGAGGACGAGCGATGAGATGATAAGGACGTATTTTAGTAGCGATGAAGCGAGGACGAATGTGTACTTAACTAAGGAGGGGGTATATGTGCGGAAAGAAAGAGCGTTCTAAAGTAGCAAAGGGGAAAAGAAAGGTCCTTGAAAACCTAGTTAGACCCGCCAAACGCATACAAATATAATTTTCAACCTTCAACACGAAAATTTGTTCGGCAAACTTACTCCCTGAATCCCTGCTGGCTAAAAAATAATAAATACCGAGGAATCGCACCTTAATGGATCGATTTCAGATGCGCTTTTATGCCGAAGTCCTCGGCCGTAAACAGCCGTGCAGAGAAGAATTCCTTTGGAGGGTCAACATGAATATTTTCACGCCCTTTGATCCGAGGTTCCCACCGAGGTGGAAGGGATAAGGATCTCACTCGCCGTAAACAAGACTACTATTCAATTTTTGGGATGCCAACTCTCACCAATCTTACATAAGCGACGTAAACAACTCTCTGGCTGCTTTTCGAGAGGAGAAAACCTGCCACAGGCACCATTTTCAAGCTTCATGTTTTCTCTGCATGGTTTAGCGTGCCAACAGGATTCATTGACTTGAGAAACTAAATAAGTCCATAGCCTAATATATCTAAATATTCAATAAAATGTTTGAAGCTCCTATTAACCCCGAGCATGGCAACTCTGATGCGAGTATTTCTGGATGATACATACAGCGGTGACTCAGAAACGAATATGAAAGTAACATAAAAGGTAATCCGATAGAACTGTTAAAAAATGCGGGAATCCATATTCCAAGATGTTCTTGGAACGCTACGCCAAGAAAAAGGAAAAATAAAGAATGGAATCCGCTTAATTTCGGCATAAATTAACTGCCGCATATTCCGCAAGGTATCATTTCGTTTAATCCACAGATTCTAGCGTCTTCGCGTCATTGTGAAGATAGAGTTACTCTTCAAGAAAATGATACAAAACCATAAAGATAACGAGATTTTGAGTAAAAGTGTGTAAATTACAAATTTTACCTATTTTAATATTAAAAGACTTTGTTCTCTTCATAGATGCTTCGATCGTAGGCTAACTATATATAACAGCTAAAGCAATCCACATCAAACGTCATAACAAAATTGCTAAAGATAAAAATGCGTGCAGTCACATACAAATGTAATGATAAGCATGAACACAGGAGAGATTTTGCAGCTAAAATAAGAAATGGACTTCGAAATGTAAGTAGACGCAAAGACGGTCAAATTTCTAGATACGCGAAGGAGGAAGATTTATAATGGGTCAGTCAACCAACCAGTCGTTCGAGGAAGGCAGCTGGCCATGGCTGAGTGAGTGGTTCTTGTTAAAAGAGCCGATAGCATATGACTTATTAAAGAAAAATTATCATTCTGATAGTTTCAACAATTAGCGCTAAGTAACACACTGCAAGCGAAAGAAGGGGAGACAAGAGTAAGTAGTTGATGCAGTTGTGCGCAGTATGTAGGGCAAGTGGCGAAGAGGGAAAATAATTGTTATTTTGTCAAAAAGAGAGAGTAACAGTAGAGGAAACACAACATGTTATAATATAAGTCACATTAAGTGTGCATAAGATGGAAATAAAGAATCAAGGGCAAACACTTAAATACAAATACTGTCCTATAAGACGATTCACTCAACAATTTTTAACGAAATCTGTTCCTGAAAAGCTGTGCACAACGAATGCTAAAGCAACAAAATTGACCAAGGATAAAGGTACAAAATAAGCCAAATTGCCAACGGAATGAATACATCGATACAGGCCGCAAAGCCAGAGTTTAAAGTTGATGATACTATCTCCTCTGTGAAAATATTCCGACTTGAGCGAGTGCTGCTTGCATTCTAGAGAACTACGCTTCTGGACAAATATATTCGCATCGCGACCCACTTTTCCGACGGCACATGCGACTATTTAAAGGAGAAATGCCAATCCTTTTCCACATCGGGATACCTGCGCTGGAGGTCATTTTCAACCGCTCGCATCAAGGATTCGATGAAAAAACTGAGCGCGGATTTCGCGCGGACGAAATATTCACCGAACCTCTCCGGCAGATACGACTGGATGGGTAAGACCACGTCGCCAACCCATCCGAACGCGATGCTCCAAACGACTCCGGTTTCCCTAATTACCTGAAAGATTCAATTAGGGGTTTCGAAGTCCCGGGCAGCGGGTTGAGTCGACAGATCGGGGCGGGTGAGAGAACCCTAACCCCTTCCCCAAACGCCCATCGCCACCAAATAGGCTCTCCTCCGGGTACACTCCATAGAGCCCCGAGAGCGTGCGAAATCGATTAAATCTATCCATCCGCCCATCCCTTATAGCTACCCTCCCTCCCTGCCTTATATCCATCCTTCCCGGCTGCGGACGAAAAAAAAGCATGCCAAACCCAGACAAATATTTACAAAAAGGCACTCTGCAAGAGCGTGAATAAAAAACGGCTCGAGGAAAAAGTTTTCGGCCAAGCGCGAAGTGGTGTACGCCAAAAGAATCATCTATCGTTTTCTCCACGTTTCCCCACTTGATAAGTGACATTTTCAATATGTTCTTGAGTTTGCGATTTCATTTCATATGAAACTCAGGATGGTGAATGGAGGAAATATGAAAATCTTTCATCTTTTACGCAGAGGCGCAAAAAGCTGCCACGGACTTTTTGGGAAGTTTCATACCCCTTAAGTGTTTTGCATCCGAGGAAAAACGGAGGAAACTTATGTACAAAAGTTTGTGGGTAGTAATCGGGCAACCTTTTTATTTGCTACGCCATGGTCCTGCGGGAAATTTAAGAGCTGTAAATATAGTAAGACGTTGTAAACGAATTGGCGCCAAAAAGTAGAAAGAGTCAGATAATACTGCGCTTAAATACTTTTTTATATATAACTAACATTACTGAATAAGTTTATTTTAATTATTTCAGCACTCCGTTGAAATTGAAAATTACATCATATTCGACAAACGCGAACCAACATTTGGCCATTTTAGGCAATTAGTACTATGGATGTAAAAGGGATGTTTCGTTGACTGATTAAATTGGATAGCGGAAAACGCATTTATGATGCGATTCATGAATATTCAAATATTGAAAAGTAAAGAGGAGAAACTATACGGAAAAAATATAAGAAATTGACTAATGAAATATTTTTAACTCATCGATTGCAAGAGAAAAATTTTTTTTAAGGAAATGGAAATACCTCTTCTGAACATTCGCTCGGTAGAATACCAATTGGGTAGCTTCCTTCATCAAAGAACACAGACTTCGTTAATTTCGATTCGTGCCCTACCATAAATGTATTCATTTTACGCAAAAAGTTTGGATTGAGAAATTCCAGTTTACTAGAGTGTTTAATGTTAATTTTAAGGTCATTTGAAAAACCTCAGGAATGGCGGAATGCGCCACCTTCTTTCTGACGTAACAGGTATATAGTTTGCGTTGCAAGGCATAGGGAATATTCGCCTCCGAACTAATCATAGTATTTCAGAACCCCTCAGCTATAGTGAATATGCATTAATAATAGCCCATGACAACTATCAAAGTTCGAAAGGTCTCCTACGTTAACATGGTTTTAATAGGTTATAGCTCCAGGGGATCCTGCTCGTGGAGTCCTTTGCTACTTTGAAGCATGGCGTGAAGGTCGCGCGGCGATGGGCGAACTTCACGTTATGCTAAGTATAATGAATACTAACTGTTTTTAAATGAATCAACTGAATAAATAATTTTAAATAAATAAAAGTTAATCACAATAAATTAACTGAATTAAAATACATCGGATACTAGTTAATAAGCTTTAATGGAGTGCACCGTCTGCTTGGAAGCGTCCGCAGCACCACCTATTGGGAGGTAGAGGAAAGAGTATCACGTCACGCGTATGATTTGCCGACATGCAATAGCTTGCCGTCGCGTTTTAGCGCCGTTGATTTTTTTCACTTTTTAATTAATGAGGATAAATACTTAACGTCATTCTAAAATTGAATGGCTTAAAATACGTACTCCAGAGGTTATAAACGTTCGATGAAGACAATAAAAAAATAATAGGAAACTACCGTATTGTGACAAGAACAAATTTATGAAATCCGTTCAGGGTATATTTTCATGATGAAACACGTTGGTACTGCGTTCAACCATGGAATATAACAGACGGATTTTTTTTACAACAGCACAAGTTTGAATTTCCGCCGACCATTTTACATTTCACACCAATACAAGTCATTCATTTGTCCGTGATTTATCAGTAATTTGAGGTTGCTGGACATATCCTGCTTGAACCAACTGATCTCTCTCCTATCTCGAGAGGAGAAAGCGAGAGGGATAGATAAAGAAAGGGTGCGACCTTCAATTTGCCATCGGTGAAGACCGTGAATTCGCCACTTTTGCTGTCGTTTAAAAACCTCATCCCTTCTCCTTTATTGAATGGCACAAAAAATGGACAAGGGATGAAGGAAAATAATGAGGGATTAACGACTCCGGATATGGGGTGGAGGAAAACAACATGGAGCCGCGAAGGGATTATTCGTCCACCCTTGCGCGAACAGACTCCGCCCGCCACTGCGGTCCCCGTGGCAACGAAAATACAGGAGAGCGATGTTGACGCAATTGCTGTTTGCCCCGCGGATTAAGACGCGCGAGAGGGCAATGTAGTCAGGTGGTGTGGGCGTCCCCCAATTAGGGCCGGCGAATAGAGGGACCGAGAGAGAGAGTTGGATATTTCGGGGATCCTTTCGCATCCTCGGGATTGAACGAAACGAGGCGAAATGCAAATCATTCCACACGAGTCCCATCCGGCGGCTGCGAAAACAACGGAATGGAAATCAGAGAGAGAAGTCGAAGAAAAAAATGCGGTGGGTAGGTGGAAGATAAATGCGACCTCTCAAGGTCTAGCATTCCCAACGCTCCAAATGCAAACATCAAAGGGCTGTTCAGACAAAGATTCGCCGGGAAGAATGCGACAGCTTCGTCCACTTCACGAAGACTCATTTCGGCCACACCACCACCAAGGCGTTGGACTCGATACTTGGTCCACAAGGTCTGACATCGACCACCTATTGGCCTCGAAACTGCGACTGAAATTCACGCATCCTGCACACGGAGGGCGAAGCGAGGATAAATCGATACGACGCTGGTATTTTTACATTTCGACCTCCGAAAGATATGGAGAATTTGGATGGATGCGATAGCTCAAGGCATGCGTCAAATAGCCTGCGATCGAAGGTCGAAAATACTGATACGATCGACGTTTGATGAAAGCAGTGTAATCAATAAACTCCAAGAACGATACAGCACACATGTTTGTCACTGAATTTGGTTTAAAAATTTAATTTATGATCTGGCAATCTTCGATAGGAACGATACTGTCTATATGAGCTGTGGACGACACAGACGGTAAACGATGCTACTGGCGACACTTAAAATGGGTTAAACCAATTGTGGATGAACGTGGCACTGTCACTTTTCTCCTCTCCCTTCAATGCAGACGAAAACGATCGATAAGTTTTCACCACTGTAATACTGAAAGCTGACAAAGGAAATTTAATTTAGCATTGCTGATTTTCCAAAATATTATCGCGTGGTGTTAGCTACCTCGCCAGCACTCGATCTGGGAATAGCGCCTAGCGCAAATCTGAAGACGATGCTTCTAACTACTAGGCAACCATGCTGCGACGAAAATTTCCCAACATGCATAGTGATGCTTTACGTATACATATTTCAAATCATTACAGCGCCACCTGAATGCCTCGCAGGGTCACTAAGAATGAAAATCCAAATATCTTCGACATAATGCAGCCTAAGACACCAAACAAGCTAAAAAAATTTCATATTATATAAAATGCCGAGTTTTTAAAGAGAAACAAGACGAATATCATAAAAACGATCTACACAACAGAGGGATTCGAATCCTCCACAGCGCAATCGAAAGCACTTTGTTCACTAACCTCTTAGCGCAGATTTCGATTCCTGAGATAAACTAATAAAAATAGCAGACGGCTAACGAAATGGTATGCTACTAAATGTAAAATACAAATAACGTTTACTGGAATATAGAAGCTACTATTGGCCACATAATCGTCACCCGAGCAAAGTCCCTGCATTTTTAGTGGCAGAAGAACTCAATGGGAAAAAATTATTATCTTATTTCATTATATTTCGAAAGTCGACCACTAAGATAGGCCTTAGGGTGTTGGATGATTAGATGAACACCAACAACTATTGCTAGAATATCAACAACTCACCAAAACCACTCCTAAGGGTCGAGTGACACCAGCTAGGCTTAAGATCGGAATTATCCTCTTACCTGAAAGATTAAAAAAATCAAATCAACAAAATATCGTAGGCTACATTAACTATAAACAAACAGCTACAATAATGTACGAAATTTGAATAAAAACTTAGAACAACAGATAAAACTTCCAGGTGCTCTATTCATTAGATGGGAAAGGAACTTAACACATAGAATTAACAGATGTGCCGCGGGATATCGCAATACCTCAACAAACGGATGTGACAAAGAAGAATTATGTATACATGCAGAGGCTAGCCAAACATTTTCTTTTTTATAACACAGAAATAAAAAACACGAGCCAAATCCACAAAATAAACTTTACTACGACCCGGGTTTCACTGTGACGATGGTGACGATGACCTGACGATGCTGTAATACAGTGAAACCCGGGTCGTAGTAAAGTTTGTTCGTGGATTTGACTCGTGTTTTTTCTTTCTGTGTTATCATGTTTCGCTTCCACTCCATATCGCCTGAATCTTCCGAATTTTCTTTTTTAATTATATGAAGGCTTCTGCGGTGATATGCTTGAGCAATATTTCTTTTGTCGGGATTTATTATTGTACCACCACCCTCAACAAAAGGCCTTAGTGATGAGAGCCCTTTATTATAGGACCTTTTTATCTCTGATGTCGATTTCATCACCGGAGAAAGCAAAATATATTGAAAGCCTTTCTGAGAAACGGCTTCCACCGTGTCATTACAAAAATAGCACGGAAAGAGAATCACAAAGTCGTATGGTGATAAAAAGAAGAATTAAATTCCACGAACCCTAGGAAAAATAGAAAAGAACACAAAGCATACGCCACCCTCCCAGCCACCTGGCATTACGGAGAATATTTCAGAAATTCTCTCTAAATATAAAGTCATGTCCAAATACACAAGTGCCACCAAGACAAAGGACATCCTCCAGACATCCAAAGATCCACTCTTGAAAGACTTTTACAAATGAGTGAGATAATACTCAGCTGGCAGACCAGTAGACCTTAAAATTACACCTCCACGAACACCAGAGGGCTATTAAAAATCAAAATTGCTACATATTTGCAACAGCGGAACACCATTGGACTGGCCTAATACACAACTCAAATTATGAGAAGCGAAATTAATCTCAAAAGAGGCCCGCTATCTCCCAAGATTGATCAGGGAGGGTACAGATATAGCAAACACACCTCTTAATATCAACCAAGAAAACTGTTACAGATTAAAGAGCGATATGAAACTATGAAGAAATGTTTCTCGGGCTTGGCACCGGTTAATAGGCTCCATTACTGCCGTAATGGAGAATTAGGCAGTAATAGAACCTATTAACCGGTGCCGTAATGGAGAATTAGGCAGTAATGGAACCTATTAACCGGTGCCAAGCCCGAGAAACATTTCTTCATAGTATTCGCCGGGAAGGTACTAGATCATAGATATGAAACTATTTTTCAAATTTTTAAAATTTCGGACAATAATGCAGACGTCCTGTAATAAGAGCAATAAGGAGGAAGTTTACAAATAGCCATTTTCCCAAGTTAACCGCCATGAATTAGACTGTTTTGACGGAGCTAATATCGAAGAGGGGACTCAGGATTTCCGACAAAAACATCGAGAAAAGATACCAAAGAAAATTCAAGTCATGATTTGGAGCACGTCGTTGCATGGATCCGAGACCTGGACTCAGGCAAGAGCCGATGAAAATAGATTGGAAGACTCAGATACGTGGGTGCGGAGAAGAATGTGGTAAATACTTTGGAGGTGAAAGATGAAAGACACTTGCAGGCGGAAATGAAAAGGAAGCGTGGTCAGTGGATATGGTGGGCAATTATGGAAATGAGATTCTGAAGACCATAGTTGATTACAGAATGGTGGGTGAGCGAGGAAGAGGAAGGAAAAGAGAAGACAATGCACATACATAAAGACGAATGGTGGAAAATACAGAGAGGTGAAGGAAGAAATATAGAAGGGAAGGAGGCGTGCAGAAAGTGAATAAATGAGTACGGAAGCCCCATACAATCCTTCACAAATCGGTAACATGAAAATTATACACTACTGAAATGGAAAGGTGTCATAGACACGATATTGTGCGTTAGTAAAACTATAAAACTGGTCGTCAAAAATAAAAACCTACGCATTTCTCTGTCAGCCATCGCGAGGGTGGGTGGCAGGGGGTAAAAGATACCATAACAGCTACACCAAGAGAGAATAATCGATACGTTAAACTTATATAATTTGGGAAAAAAGAGTGTTAGATGTTTTATTGCATTTCTCTGCCATTAGCGAATACCTACGATGTAAAACACATTTTGGCAGTACAAACTAAGCGTGAAGAGCCCCCTTCCTTTCATCGAAAATCCAAGTATTCGTACACATGCGGAAAGCCAGAACTTCAGGTCCCAACAGAAGCACTAGACAATTAAAGAGGTTAGAAGAGAGAAAAGATTTTCACAACTTGGTGTTCGTCCCACATTTCTTGTAAAACATGAAAAAATTAACCTCTGTTTGAAGAATTATTTAACTCTTTCCAGGCGAATAATACTCGAAAAAACTCCTCGCGATCACAACCAGTTTAAATTATCCATGCATGCCGACCACTATTTATTTGCTAATCCTACCGTTACGAGCCACTTTAAAAAATAAATAAGACTACCGAAATTATTATGAGCTAAAATTGAACATAAATTGAAAACAATTTAGGAGCATACACATTACCCTGCATACTTTTGGACCGGATAATGACAGCTATTCGATGAAACCTGTCGTGTGAAACAAATCACAATGTGAACTGCAAATTTTAGTACTTTTCTAGGGCCATGAAGTTTCACAAACCTCAAACCTGAGCCTAAAACTATTGCAATTTAAAATAAATTTGTTATACTTGTATCTTTGAGGAGGGGCAAGCTGTAGGCACTTGAAATGAGGAAGACACATTGTAACTCCAGATGTATATTTCGACTATGACTAGGCTCACCTCATCGGCATCTTCGGGTAAAAAGATTACAACTTTCTTAAGCCGCTAGTAACTTTTGTAAATAATAAGGCAGGAAGCAATTGGCTAGGGAAAACATGGCAGAAATAAAAAGAAAAGGTCAAGCAATCTGTTATCGCAAGTTCGTCAACAAATATAATAGATTAAACATGTATTTACCGCAGGAAATTTCAGTGAGAGCAGTTTAACAAAAACAGCACAAATAAAATAAAATAATGGTGATAATGAGAGAATTTTTCACGGGTCTCCTTCCGTGTTAGGCTTTCCATCTCAGTCGACGTTTCAATGATGGATTACCTTTTCATAATCAGGGTAATCATTAATTCATTTCCCTGAAGATGATAAGCAAATCCTTCATCGAATCGTTGTCTGATATAACGTCCCTAGTCTGCATGGGGGCTCGTGAAGAATTCACTCAAAAGATACGCCGGTAGAGCACCAGAACTCTCTTCCACGATAATGATTATCGGAACGCGGGGTAGTGATGATTGAAAAACTGGCATTTTGGATGGAATGTTGATTAGGTGGGAAGTATGATAAAATAAATGGGAGCACCTTATGATAGATGGACGAAGATTGATGCGTGAGGGAATCCATAAGTATTCCATGTCCATCTTAGCCAATATGAACTGGCAAAACACTAAAAACATATGACAATTAACGTAAAAAGGTAGCACTCATTACTTGCATCGACCCAATCATTCACGATCGAAGCTATTCCGATGTACATACATACGTTTCCCACAAGGACGACTTCTCTCTCATTTGGGTGCACGAAAGCAAGGGCGCTGCGGAATGAGTTCTGACCAGGGGGAGAGGGGGGAGAAGGGGGCGGAGCCCTCGAAATAATGCCTCGGGGAGGGCGGCCCTTGTTTCAGGGGCTCTGCAGCAAAACATGCCTCCGTGCACTTCAATTAGAGGAAAACGGAGGGAGGGAGAGGGAAGTTAGGTCCGCGGTATTCCGCCCGGGAATCCCTTTAACCCTTTAAGCATAATGCCATTTTCCGCCGCATGGCATACCGAGAGGAAAACAATGACCCCTCTCCCCTTGCATTCCCTCGCTCTCCCGGTCCCACGCGCACACAGATGTGCCATTGGGGGAGCATTCATCCCCTTCGGATGAGCTAACGGAGGATGACGCCCCCTCCCCGAGCACAGTGAAAGGGACGAAGGAGAGAGAGAGAGGGGGGGGGGGCGGGGAGCACATCTTTAACACCGCGCCGACACCGCATAACCTTTCAATTTCACGCCATCAGCTTTTCCGGTCAGCGCCATCTCCCCGAGGACTCTGGCACACATACGAGAACGTGAGAGAGGCGAGGGATGCGTGCCCTTCCTACTACTACCCCTATAGGGGAGGGGATTGCTGGGGGATGAGAGGATCCCCTCGAAGTGGGATCCTTTCACGCACATTTGCATGGAGGGCGTGGCTGGGGCAGATTGGGAGGAGCCCCCGGTCACGCCTGCCTTCAAACCCAGCCGCATTCCCGCAAACCACACAAAGAATACATTATGTATGCATGTACGGCGGCGGCACTCCGATTCAATCGATTTTTTGCCAGAAGTTAGCAGAGGTTTACAACATGGTCCATTGCTAGCGCAACTTCCGCAATGTAAAAAATTTTAGGCAGTTACACGTAGTTTCCGCTGAAGGATTTCGCAGCGATATGATTGTAGGTTTTGAGTTTCCGGGTTTCTCTGCTGCGTTATTCCAATATTCGGAAGATAACGTTTCGTACCCATTGCAGGATAGGTACATAAGATCTATGATCCGTGGGCATGGATCATAGATCTGATGATATATCCTGATGATGTATCCTGCAATGGGTACGAAACGTTATCTTCCGAATATTGGAATAACGTAGCAGAGAAACCCGGAAACTCAAAATCGTCGATCTTGACCTCTCCAAAGATCAGTACGTTAAACTTAGGCAGCAGGCTAAGCAGCGAAATGCGGACCTGTATCGCTCGTATGTTAAGGTACTAGAGGCCAAGACAAACTCCTACCCTAAAGAAGTGATAGTAACAGACACCTCAGCTGAGGTAAAGCTTCAGGATGTAAAGGATCACACCAGCCAACGCATTGCTCGGATGCAAGAATACGTGATAGCGGCCCTTCCATAAGTTTCTTCGGGTACGCTGCCATTAGACACGATAATTAAGTATAAATTTAATCCAATTTAAAGTAAACTTTTTAATGATTGGCATTACTTTCTTAACAGGGAATGACATGGAATTCGAACTTTTAGGGAAGGCCGGCTGCGACGGGAGTTCAAGCCATTCGTTATATAAACAATCGCACAGCCATGGCTCGTTTTTCGATGGCTACATTTTCCTTTCTACCTTCGTTCCCCGGCAGATGACTGGATAAACCCCATAAATTTGGAAAAAGTTATCATTTGGCAAAATCCGAGACCGTCTTCACCACGATACTGCAGGCCCATTCGCTTACAAATGAAGAAGGGGACAGTCGGTGATACCATCGCTGAAAAGAATACATCGATAAGCAAATGCGAGAATTGTCGCAAACCAAGATAACATTACATGGTAGAAATGTTAGTGTCGCACATAAGTTGATGTTCACGACGGTCAACGGTAAGGTGTGCTTCGCAGTCACGGGTATCTCTACCCAACGGTGTTATATTTGTGGGGCGTATCCGAGGGATATGAATAATATTGACATGGTGGTGAAAAGGAAGGTGAATATTTTGACTTTCGATTTTGGTCTATCGCCACTTTATGCGCTCATCAGGTAAGTTCTACTTGAGCCAAAAACTTAAAAAATATAAGTAGGTATATTACGTATTTGCATTTAACCCGGTACTGGATGACGAAAACGATCCCCATCCCTTCCATCCCTATCCTTATACCTTTCCTCCCGGTCTGAAGCGCCTATTAGTGCGGAAACAGACTTGAAAACACCCATTTAACCCACGTTATGCTCCATTTATGTGCATTATTTCCCATTTCGCAAATTTATGGAATGTATGCTACATGTAGCTTATCGCTTAGATATTAAATCATGGCAAGCTTCCACTCCTGAGCAGAAAGCAAATGTTGCAGAACGAAAATCTCGGATTAAAAATGAATTCTAAACAAAAACGGGACTTTTGGTAGACATGACAAAACAGGGAGCAGGATCAACAAATGACGGGAATACTGCACGTCGCTTTTTTGAGAATCCTCCCTTGAGCGCATCCATCACTGGTATCGTCGTGAAATTAATTTCCCGCTTTGCGGTGATTCTCGACACTTTGTCCAGTGGTTTCAAGATAGACTAAAAAATTTGGTGAATATTGTAGGGACACAGCACACCTTTTTGTAGACCTTTATGGGTGGTACAAGATGCCAAGTTCTGAGCATAAAATCTTAATACATGGTAGTGAAGTAGCATACTACCCTTTGGGGAGCTATCCGAAGAAGCGCAGGAGGTTCGAAACAAAAACATTCGATATTACAGGGAGCATCATACCCGGAAATGTTCAAGGTGGATTTTCATTGAAATATTACATAGCCTGCATATCGAGATTAAGTATTTAATCAATTTCAGCTAGTAATTCACAACATTTAAAACATTTTAATCAATTTTCCAGGAAAGATAGAACTGGCGATTTGTTCCGAAGACTGCTTTTTTCCTCAGATCCACTGATAACCTCAGCGTTACACATAAAGTCAAAACAAAAATTTACTCTGCCCGCGGAAGTTAGAGAACTCATTGCTATCGTCCAACAACCCTCCTCTTCAGAGGAAATATAAATATCAGAGCAGATAATACCACGGTGAAACAAACTGTGTCATAGTGCTGGAAATATACTCACTTTTTAATTTACTGTTATATTCGAAAAATTTCATTAAGTATTAATTTTAATGACTAAAAATTTCTATAATCAATCTTCATTTTGTAATAGCTGTTTTATGTAGGTACTCCATATCCATCAGTAAGCTAAAAATTTTCCATCAAATAATTTTTTTCCTTTTTTTTCGATTTCATCCCACTGTGCGACGATGCGTAATAACCGAGTCGATACGGTTTTTCTTCTTGGTACTCGCAGCAGCTATGTTGAGGAAGCGACTGGAAGGTGAGGTAATTTGCGCAATTTTCGGCTAGCGGGTAATTAGGTAGAAACAGGGCTTTACGGTGAAGGGTGAAGAGAGACCCTGATTAGCGTACACTGAACGGAAGGAGCCGATGGGACAACTATTTAAGGCCTCATCCAATATGCGGAGTCCTCATCTTCAAGCGGTTTCTAAGCGTGGCTCAAGATCTGTATACCATTGAAATATCTTCACCACCGCCGGTTTTCGAGTTGAGCCTTTCTAAGATAGAACTCTATATCCCTTGATTTTATCGATGTTAATAATTTAAGAAGCCTCTGCCAGTACTCACATCTGAAAGAACTTTGTGATAACGATTAATCGTATGAAAACTAAATAAATGAGGTTCTCGAGGAAAATAAGTCGAAGATTAATAAAAATAAGAGCAAAAACTGCAAAAGTTGGAAAATACTATTCCTTCAGTAGCTTAAAGGCGAAAAACAGACGTCGTTCAAAAGTCGTTCGCGAAAGACGCTAAAGCACAAACAGTTCTTGCCAATAGGAGACAAAATACGGTATGGAATATCTCGGTAAATGTGAGAGGTGAAGGTAAGAGAGGAGATTGATTAGGAGCGCATGGACATTACATCGTTGCGAAACCTAGATATTTAAGAAAGACAATGGGAATAGACTAAAGGCCCTTGAGATAATAGGCCTAAGTGGGTGCAACGAGAGAAAAGGAAAGCTATGTAATAACGAATTACCACCATGACTAGGGAAGAAAGAAACTTTAGAAAAGTTAGGTTCTAAGGTGCTCCCACACCATACGTTAGCATTATAATCAGATTTTTAGGCGCTCCAAATTAAAATGTTATGAGGCACCGTACTGTTGAATTTGTCCTAGAAATATTCAACAAACACGACACGTTCCCGAGACGAGATTCGAACCTGCGACCTTCGGGTTGTTAGAACGGTGCATTACCGACCTGACTACCTCGGTCGGCAAGAATGAAAATGGTGCTGTTAATGAGGAGGTAGAATGCACGGTCGGATTAAGTACACGAAGGAGATCATATACGAAAGACCACGTAGGTACATTCAATGCAGGGGCAAGGAGGAGGAACGAGGAAAAGTATAGAGTTATTGGAATAAAGGGAGGTGGGAAATGAGTTAAAGTATACAACGAAATAGCAGAAGGGAAGAAACATTCTGTATGTATGCATGATTAAGTGAATAGAAGACCATAAAAAGCTATCATGGAGCTATAGAACGCCACTAATAAATAACATCTCTATTGATATATCCTCGGCATGATGATATAATTGATGCTGCCGACAATGGTCGTCAATATGATGTTGATGCTGGCTGTTAACTTCCACATCAAGTTTGGAGTATTGATGTAAAAAAAATAATTGACATTACAGAGATAAGAAAGGCAAGGTCTGTAGTTATCATCGATATTTTTAGTCCCGAGCCATGTACGAATGAAGAATGTAGAAGATACGGAACATGCATCGATACATAGTTGAAAAATCGTGAACCAATCCGTGAAATATCACCGCATTGAAATATCTTCAATGCCCTGATAGTTTTCACATAGACGTAAGCACTTGAAACATGAATACTTCACAGTTCTCCAGCCGTAGGTGTAAGTAGCGATTCGGCGGCATTTGCTGAACGAGAGCGGGTTCGGCAGTTTATCTCGCGATCCAATCAGAGCAGATGTGAGGAAAAAACTCCGGCATCCCGAACGACAAATAATGCCAGACTGTGTTCGCCACGGAGAGACCACGATCGATTAATGCCGAGGGAGGCGATCTGCTGACCAAGCAACGAACGTCGTTCGATGGGAGAGAGGAAAATTCGGATACGTGCGAGCATATGCAAACTGCGCAGGAATCCACCGAGGATGCAAAATTTGCCTCCAATCTCAAAAATACGGGCGAAATGCTCCCAGCGCTTCAGGGCTGCCACATTCCAGTCGCATATTCACCGTCCACGCTTTCACCATCTAAGTTTGAGAGCAGCATTGATCGACAAGTTCACTTGCCAACTAAGACCGCCATAGGAATGATTGAAGGATAGAGGAGAACAAAGCAAAAATGTTATCTTTCCGGATTGAAAAAATATAATTTGGACCAAATCATGTAGAAAGAAACTTACCGTCGATGACATAATGACTGCGAAAAAAATCTAGTGTCTTCGAATGGAAAAAATTGTTATTACAAATTTGCTAAGAAAATTTATGACTCAGCTATATAAATACATTATTTATTTCATTTCTACTCATCTACAGAATAAAGGGTAACAACAAGCACCAGGAATAACATGCAAAAGAAAATAATCGAGAGGTTTGAATTAGGGAGTTACACATGCATTTCTGAAAGATTTTTATTGAAAACTATTTACGAGTATATATAAGTTAAAGTTATATGAAGAGTTTGGGAAAGGAAGCAGAAATAGGATATGCATGATGACGAGTCATCAAGCTGGCGGAAGATACATTAGCGTTCTCGGAAAGTTTGAAAAATGCCAAGGAAATGTTGGAACTGGTGTGAAGTGGAAGATAATCAAAGGCAGTAATGGTATCAAACCAGAGAAAACATTGGAAAAACTAAAAGGATGAAAATAGAGAAATGATAACAAATTACAAACGCAAAAAAATGGTAAGAGAGGCCTTGGATACATTACGAAAAAGAAATGGAGACATGGAAATGATATAGGAGAAAATAATTGCTGCGACAAAATAAACCTTTAGATTTAATATCAGGATTGGGGATTTTAAATTAAATTAAATGAAATTAGATTTAAAAAAACAAGGTAAGCTACAGATTTTTTGGATTTCTTACAAAAAATAAACCGAAAAACATACATGGGTGAAATACACCGATTTTTGATGGGAAAATAGTAGATGAAAAATTATTGAAAACTAGTGAGAAAGTGTGTGAGAAAAGTGACATCGTACATGTACCAGATGATGCTTCAGTGAAGTGAAACATGTCGTAATAAATCTCTTTAACCTGTCGAACGCTAAAGTATTAACCTTTCATCCTATTGAGAACTATATTAAGCAGGGAATTAGAGATTACAAAAGCAAAGCGGAAACGAAAATGAAAAGACACTGAGACACACCATTGATCGGAGTGGAAATAAATAAATGGAAGAGAGTAGAGCCTATTCTAGTACCAAGCTTAGTCGAGGTTTTTAACGTGGAAAGAAAAAAGAAAACCGAGTAAAGGAAGGAAGAAAAAACTGTCACCAGAAAAATAAGGCAATCTTGAGGAAGGGAGAGGAGAGAATAATAAAGATAAAACAGAATAAGCCGAATAATAAAAAACCAGTACAGAGTATTTTTTTTACAATAAGATTTCCAAGCTGGGTATTGACCTTTTGCAGTCCATGTGGAAAATCGACTCTCAAGCCTCGATTGCTATTTGATAAATTCCACGTGCTACGGTATAAAATAAGTTACCCCATAATCCCAAATACCTAGGTTTCAAATAAATCCCTTTGAAACCAGTCCCAAAATCCCAGAGAACCGGAATCAAAAGCCATGTAAACGCCCGCCCGCATACTACACTTAGCGCCCTTGTGTGGGCCATAAGGGAACTCGACTATTCTTTACTGCCCTTTAATCCGAATACTTCGATCGACCTTTATCGCGAGCCAAACCGCGCTGAGAACACAGTTCACGCGGAAATACAATGTCACCAGACACGAAAACATGAATGCAGATAGTAGCATCACAGCGCGATATGAACTGACCAATGTATCATGCATGATAATAGCGACGAAGAGATATTTTCATAATTTCACTCTAAGCAACACGTGAATTTCATACTTTGATATTATGCGACGACGACAAGTTATATTACGCTGAATTCCTTCACATGAATTTCTAGTAAAACTCACATAACACACATCACCGGGACTCTAGTAATAAAGCTATGTTCTTGGACATATCCTCTCTTTTCTCACTTACTCCCGTTCCTTACAGACATTCCGATCACCTATCACTATTAATACCACGTACTACTCTCAAATTATCTACGTCATCAACCCCCTCTCAAGCTGCTTAGAATTCCCATCCGTGCGCATCTCCTTCCCTTCTGGCCAGGCACGTAACCAGAAATTTGCTTCGGGGGGAGGGGGAGGGAGAAGAAGGGGAGGGTCTAACAAGTCTAGTACAGCGTAACTTGAAACAAATCAGCCTTGCCCGTTCGGTGCCGACATATTACAAATCTCTTCCCTTTAATTTTCAGTGCTTGGTATTTACGTTAACAGTGCCCATTCCTATCTCTTCTCACTGGTTCAAGTGCACTGCTTACCTTGTTATGAAGCAGTTGATTTGACCCGCCCCAGAACAGAAAGTCAATGCATACATACATATAATATTGAAAAGAGCAATTATTAACGATACACATGCATCAAACTAGTGATCACGTTTGAAGACACTTAACACTTGAATTATACGCAGTGTAATCCGGATTAACATGCCCAGTTAAAATCAGAACAGCAAAATTACCTATTGGAAAAAATTCGGGGGGCTCCCCGAAATTTTTTCCATACCCCCCCTGGCTACGTGCCTGCCTCTTGCCCTCCGTACGATTCTCATTCATACATTTGGAGCCTAACGTCTCCAAATGCATATTTTAGCCCCTTTTTTCTGCATCTAATACAACCAGTACCAGCCAGTAATGCTACCTCACTCACTCTGCCCACTTCGTTAGTCTTCTCTTCTACTCATCTCACCTTCCGCAACATCCTCCAAAATCACATTTAAGAAGCCCTGCGTTTGTCCTCCTTCAATTGTGTTTTTAAGTCTGTTACCGCACTAAAAAGCACTTCAGACCGGGAGGAAAGGTAAGGATGCAACACTATGACGAAGTCTTTACCAAGCTTACCTCACGTCTTTACTCAGCGCTCCAATTATTCATTTCCTTCTTGTCGGAAATACCTTTTTCGATAGTGGATTTTTTTTACCCAAGTCCGCGCAAATAAAGCAGATTTCGTCCAAAACGCTACCCACATTAACTTTATGCGTACACCTCTCGTAACTGATGCTAGATATCTACACATTTTTGTTTTATCCCTCTTAAAAATCGATTATCTCATTAGTTTTCTTTTCCTTTCGCTAATCTTACATTGGCGTATGGTACAGAGGATGCCTTACACTTACTCGATTCTTTCAATGGCCAGCTCACCATTAATATTTCCATAATATCGGGGCGAGTAATCAAATGAAGAGATCGCAAAAGACTTTCCAAGAAGCAAACTTCCATTTTCCATTGATTATGACGTCTTGAAATTAACTGGCTGCGCAGGAACGCATTGAGAAATACCGATCGAATTTCACACCCAAAAGTCCATTAGTCGGCGCAATCGCTCTGGCCCGCCTGAAAGTCCTGGAACACAATCCGTGAAAAAGGGCGTAGAGGAAACGTTTTATTACGCTCTCGTTTCCATAAAAGTGGAGGGATATTTAGCGCATTAGGAGAGCCTGTCGTTTGGAAAGGTTCAAAGGATTAGGATGATATAACAAAGCTTTTCTCAACCTTTCTAGCTACATTAGCCCTTTCACTATAGTTCAAAGCATCATTCCCTCGGAAAGACCTTTAATCTAAAATGCAAATTGCAAATAATATGAGCAAATAAACTATCCGATTTTAACCCATAGCTTCAATAAACATAATTGAACATCGCAGGCTAAGTCAAAGCAAGCCACAATTTGACACATTTCACATAATCTACAGAACATCACACTTGGCTAAACTGCGGTCCCAAATCCCCATGAATACTTAAAATTTCTCTCGATGGCTAATCCCCACATTATAATCCCTGATATCGAAAGACTAATAATAGGAGGTAGATTAGTATGATGATACGGATAGAATTGAAGCCGCAGACCCACAGCTAATCACCTATTAACCTCAGCCCTTTTATCCCCTCAACCACTTCATCGTTATAGTAAGAATTACACCAACATCGATAGGTTGGCGAGAAGTCCTCCCTGCTTGCAATTCCCCATCATGTAGACCACCTCTACCTTCCTCTCCAAACAATCCATATTTCCAACATTGGATGCCACTATAAATCTCTTAAACTCCAGAGAGTCTTCGTGCTAACCGGGAATACTCTTTTACTCCTCCGTTCACCTCTCCCATTAATGTTTCCCTCAACATCTCTCTCTTTTAACATTTTTTTTCTATTCTAAACGTCCTACGTGAAGGTTTCTCGGGTCCTCCACCGGGTTAAATCGTCCATGTCCGCCAACGTTTTGATTCCCGACTCGACAATCGTCTTCAGGGCTTCTGAAAGGGCCACAAATTCAGAAGCCCTGAAGACGATTGCCGAGTCGGGAATCGAAACGTTGGCGGACATGGACGATTTAACCCGGTGGAGGACCCGAGAAACCTTCACGCAGCAGATACGCCGGGAAAGCACCAGTTCTTTCTTCTAAACGTCCTACATCTCCTTACATATATTGATTACATTTAATACTATTTTTTCATCTCTTTCCATGCCATTTTATCCACCTTTCTCCACGTCTAGACCTCAATAATTTGTTTTTTAATTATTTTCTTTTCTCTTACGCCGAGAGGCTTTTCGGAGGAAGGACTGGAAACTAGAGACTTAGATTGTAACGTCAAAGTGTTTACCGATTAAGAATATTAAACCTTAAAACCAGAATTTGACGAGACAGTGGCGTCGAACTTTAGTCAGCATCAAAGCAAGTTTGAAACCTCCTCGAGTGGTATCTCAGTTCAGGAAATTCCGTTGATCCCCACGGCACACATATTCATCCACTATTGACGTCTTACTTGGGTGCGCCTTCCATCAAGTACAATTTCATTCGACGATCCACTCAATCATTTCTTCTTATTTCTGGCAATTCTTTCCGTAATTGCTGCCAATCCCATTCTCTTTCACAGTATCTCAAGAGTTGGAGCACAAATTATTTCACTCGACCTAGTAGATGCAGAAAGTGACAATAAATTTAACCGTGGTATTTCCTGAAAATGTCCGAGGTTAAGTTTTCTTTCGGGTTGCTTCCATTCCGCAGCCCTCAAAATTACTTTTATCTCAAGATGACTAACATTCAAAACGCTCCACGACTCACTTATCTCTCTTAATTAAATGCAGACTTTCAGTTCCAGCTCTAGTGTTTTTCGCCCCTTAAGAGATCATGGAGGACCAAGTTTACTTCATTGCGTAATCGCATCCATGCTGGATTCTCCACTAGCAACTATTCCGTAACGATCACACATGCTATTCAGCAAGTCACACCTCAATTTAAGTTCCACGTTCAATACGATTCAAAAAGCCGAATCAATGCTACGGTAAAAATGTATTACTACTTAATTAAAATAGCCTCATGGGCACTGTACACGAAAGCTATGTTTCAGAAATAGAGTCCATATGTTTTGTAAGAAAAATTAGATGAACAAAATATATGAAGATTAAAAATATATCAATAATTCCTAAACCTAATGAATGGGACACAAAACTGACGTTGATTTCAAGGGAGCGGATTTTTCCAGTTACTGTAGCAAACCAATCGAAGATTTCGGTTATGGTTAGCAATTACAGTCAGTCGTAAAATGCCACATCACATAATCCTGAAAACCTTTGGCCAAGGATAAAAATAAATTCCATTCACTCTAACCTCGAGTTATGATGCTTGAACGCAGGTGGTTTTCCCACCTACGGCAACCGCGAAACGTAAGCGTTAATCGAGGCCAATTCGTTTTTTACTTGCATGAACATAAAAATTTTACTTATACAATAGGAAAAATGTAGTAGCAACAGAATCACCTAACATTTATAGACAAACGTAACCTTGCAAACACGATCTTCCGTAAGGTAAAAATAAGACAGATAACGACTAACAAATCAATTAACTGATATCATCTGAGTAAAGGCCCTGTAATAAAACACTAATTCGTAAATACTGATGAGCGATCGATAAAATAAACTGGAGGCATTGTTAAATTTATCATTCAAAAAAGAAAGGAGATATGGAAAAGTGAAACAAGAAAGAATAATCTGAAGCAAAAGCAATACCCAAATACACAATCAACTTCAAGGGACACGCAAAGAGGGTGATTTTTAGCCCTAACACATAATCGGAATCCAAAAAAAATACGCGGAAGAACTTCACTATAACAAGATTTAATAGTACAGATTAAATTCAATAATAATTTGGCTATTTAATTCAATTAAAAACAATCCAGATTATGTGGTTGGGTAAATGATAAATGGAAAGAAAGCATAACAGCCAGACAATGCAGTAGGGACCGAAGGGAAATTCCGGCGAAGTTCATTGGAGAGTATAGCGACTAGGAGGGGAAAGATTGAAACATGCACTGGACATACTTTTGAAGAAATATTTAGTCAGGATAATTTGGAATGATAATTTAAAAACTTAGACAAAAAAACAGTAGCACGTGCAGGCCATTGAGAATGTTATTAAAAATTTTCTACTCGCAAATATCACAGAACCCGGGGAAGCGCGTAACGACGCCTAAGCAGGCTGGTAGGTGGTAGGGTTTCTTCGTACTGTAACGGCAGCGCTTCCCCCCTTTCTTTCTCCCGTTTGGTGAAGAGCACTTACCCTCGTTTTTCTCCCTCCCTTCTTTATTATTTTTTTGAGTGATGTTTTGTTTTGGTGAAATGTGTGAATCGCCGATGTGTGTGTGTGCGCGCGCAGCATTCGAACTCCGCGCGCTGTTCCAGACATCAAGTCGCCCAAAGCCCGCACGGCGTGGAGTTCGCGTACCCACAAGCCATTGCCCTCCCCTCCCCTCCTTTCCCCTCTCTCGACGAAGGTGTGTGAAGGACAGACGGACAGCAGAAGAGACACCAGGGAGACACCAAACAGACACCCAGAGAGACGAAAAAGGGCTTCCCGAGTTCGGTTGCAGAAAAGGCCAGCAGTGCAGTTCCTGTGGACCAGAGGCCCAAGTAAAGGGAAAGCTTCAAGCTCGGCCCATCCTTTTCCTTTCCACGGAAACGCTGCACTTTGACGGCCATTTTCTAAATACGACAGCCGATACCAACACTCGTGAGTTTCTCCCACGTGTCCGCCTTGTTCCCGATTCCCGACTTCCCCCCCTTCCGTCAAGCCAATTGAACAGTTGAGTGACTGGGTGATCAGAACACCCGTCGTACCAGAGAACTTTTGGTTGAACCCCGCGGGTTTGCGTGTTTTTTTCTTTCATTTTGTCAATTAGTTGAATAACCAGGTTGTTCTTTGTATTTTTTGCCTACTGTCCTTTTTTTTCATGCAAGTGTCGGCTGTGCCCACCCCCCTTTACTAACCTTTTTTCCCCGAGTGTTCTTTACCAGCCATCAGTGATATACCTTGTGCTCATACTGCTTTAATTGTGAGAATAAATGTATTGTACTCTACCTCGAACCCATGACTACGAATAATTCCTTTTCGGATTCCGCCTGCCCCACCCCTTCCTTCCGTCCGTCGCTCCAACAGACCGAATCTGCCGTTCCTACGTCGCCCACGACCCGAGATGCTCTTCGCTCTCCGCGGATGTGATTCGCGCTTACCGTTCGTCACATGTAATTTGGCGCCCAACGTGGGGCGAGAGATCACCTATAATTTGTCGACCACGTGTGTGGGGCCCGAGATCACGCATTTGACGCTGTCACTTTTGTTTGCTTGAACGTGGCATGTGGTTTCATTTTGACAGGAATAGAACTTCCGCCCCCCACAGTGCGTTAAAATCGTTGATAACGTTGTACTCTTGTATTGTGTGTGAAGGGGGCAATTCCTCCTTGTCAATCATTTTTTTTTCTTGCCTTTATCATAGTTCATTTTTCTTACTAAAGGTGTGAGACGGACGTGTAGAGATATAGGAACGACGGCGATAGTTTTCTTTGCATTAGGATGAGTGATTTGGAATCACCTTTCACGAAGTACCGAGACACGACGACCGTACTCCGGTCGGACGATGGATCGGAAGACGACGAGCAGACCCCATTTAAATCTTTGGCAACCCATTTCGAAATGTTGTCCGTGCAAGGAGAGACTAGTCCCGTGCGGGATACGACCGAGGTGAAAGACGATATGCCCGTCACCACTCCCCTCGCGATAGAATCCCCTCCACTTGCCACCTCCCCGGACAAACTCGACAGTTTGCTTGCCCTAGTCCACAAAATGTCCGATAATTTCCGTGTAATAGAAGAGAAAATGTCTGATAACGCCCGTGTAATGGAAGGGAAAATGAATGAATTCCAACGCGAGACCGCAAATAATTTTTCTTGCCTCGTGGCATCCCATCGGGAGAGCATTAGCTCTATCAATGCAAAATTGGAAGCCTTTAGCTCCGACATCGCAGCTGTGCGCTCCGAGGTCAGTCACGAAACGAAAAGGGTCGAGGAGAATTTTAAAATACGACTTGAGAGAATGTCCCACGCGAAATCCGCGGAAATAAATGAATGTCGCAACGAAATTTCTAATGTTCGCGCAGAGGTATCGGCGTGCGTGGAACACGACATCGCGGACTTGAAACGGACGGTACCCCATATTGTAGGTGAAGTAGCCAAATTGAATGGGATTATCACTGAATTAGGCACCCAGCGACCTGTCCATTCTGTCGATGCCCTGACTTCCGTCCCGGTAACGAAGCCAGTCTTTAGAGAAAGGCCATCCGAGCACCCATTAGCGTTCATCAGAGATTTGGAAGACTATTTTAGTCTTACTAACACTCAGCCCGAGCATCAGTCCCGCCTTGCCATTTACTTGTTAGAAGGTAAAGCTAAAATGTGGAGTGATTCGTTGGACCCAATGCCGCTAACTTATCCCGAATTTAAGGCGAAATTCTTAGAAAATTATTGGGATTACGACACTCGATATTCCTATAAAATGAAGGTGACGACAGGGAGATATCACCGTCCCACTCATGGGACCATGAAAGAATACCTCACGAGAAAGATCGCCCTAGCTAGACTTAGCGGATTTGACGTGAATGATCCCGATCTTTTAACCGCTCTTATTAAGCAGTATCCTATTCCCACCCAAGATTTAATTCGTTCGGCAGGTCCCGTGTCGATTGAACGTTTGAGACAGCTGTTAGGTTGGTTTGACCATTCCGCAGAGAATTCACCCGTGTGGTCCGATCGTCCCGAGCAAAAGCCCAGCGTAAACCACATGCGCGGGGTAACCCCCTCCCAACGCAGAAATTCCACCCGACGCGATGGTCACGACTCGTCGTTAAATACCCCGTTCTCCGAACGGAGGGGCCAGAGCCACGTGTTTTTTGACCCCCCCTCCTTCCGTTCCCCTCACTCGCAAGCGCGTGACCCTGTTGACTCACGATCGCGTGGACAAGCGAACCGGCCCATCCCTCCCTTACTTACCGCCCCTTATTCTTCGCCCCCGCCTTTGCTTCCCTTTCCACCACGCTGCCCAGCTGAACCCAATAATGCGCCACAGTTTCCGTCGAATTTAAACGAAGTAGGTTCGGAACCATGCATTCCCGGGAACTGAACCGAGAGACGAGAGGCAACGATCCCCGATGGATCCTACCTTACAGAGTCATAGGGAATGACCCAGATGATTTGTTGCACGAAGATGTATTCGCACGATCCCAGCCAATAATCCCCCAAATGAAAGTCAATTATCAAAGTACTATCCTAGACGTGCTAATTGACACAGGAAGTGCAGTTTCAGTCGTATCATCCGACATGTACGCTACTTTGCTGTCCCTTGACCCCACTCTCCCAGTTTTCCCTATTAGGAAATCCCAAATTCTTTGTGCGAATAATAGAAAATCGAAGCCCATCACGAAACAGATTTTGTTAATTTGCCATGTCCATGGAATAGAGCTGTCTGTTACTTGCCTTGTTGTCCCAGACCTCATCGTGCCTATAATTTTTGGCATGGACGTAATATCCAGATACCGTGTGATTCTTGATTTCTCAAAAGGGATATTTAATTTTGTGTGCCATGAAGCCCCCTCCCACTCCCCAAAAGATGACTTAAATGAAGCGATAGCAGCCGTGTGTAGTTCCCCAATTGAACTTCAAAGCGGACCCCAATGCCCCCCTTCCCAAGTGTTGAACGATGCACAGCGCCGTCAGCTGAGCGTGTTGTTCGGAAAATACGAAGATGTATTTAGCCCCTCCCCTACCGTCGCCCACAAGGTTGTCCATAGGATCTGCCTGAGTGACGAGAAACCCTTCTTCCAAAGGTCATATCCCATACCCATCGCCTACCAAGACGAAGTCGATCGCCAAATTGAGACTATGTTGAAAGAAGGCATCATACGAAAATCCCCCAGTCCCTATGTGAATCCCTTATTGATAGTAAGAAAGAAGGACGCCCGTTTGCGTTTATGCATAGATGCACGTAGGTTAAACAGCGTAACCATCCCCGAGCGTGTAATGCGCGAATTATCCCGACTCTTCAGAGTTTATTGTAACAAGCAGCACAATTCCTGGCCCGAGTTAATCCCTTGGATTAATAAATGGATCAACCTAATCACCCATGAGTCCACCCATCTTACCCCCCAAGAACTGCATTTTGGCCATAAAACTCCTATCGAGTTTCCCGATGGCGTCAATCTCCAGAATGCGGAAGATTCGATCACCCCTAAATTGTTGATGGAATTCGCTTCCCGTCGTCTGAAGCGTGCCGCTAGGACACGTGTTCGCAACCAGAAGGGAAAAACGAGCGCGTTTTCTGTAGGACAGAAGGTGCTTTTGCGAACGCCACGTGAATCTAGCACGGAACTCAAACTATTTCGGAAGTTTTTCCACTTGTATACTGGCCCGTTCCAGATTACAAAAATGTCTGGCCCAAATGCGTGCCACTTAACGAATTCCGAAGGTAGGAATATCGGAATTTATAATTTTTTTAACTTGAGACCTTATGTTGAGGCATGAAGTAGAAGAGTATCTCAGAGCGGCCACCCTACCTGTAACCCCGCCCTGAACCCGAGCTCGCCTCTTGATCCTGTAATCTTGGGTTTTGTTTGTTTTTCTCGGTATTGTTATATTTGTCGTCAGCTTGCCGTCCGACCGACAAAATTTCCAAATTTCTCTTCCTCCTCGTTCTGTAAATATTTTTGTAAACAAGTATGTTTTTTTTTGTGTTCTGTCACGAGTGAAGATTAATTTCGAAATTTCGTCGTGGGGGCCATGTAACGGCAGCGCTTCCCCCCTTTCTTTCTCCCGTTTGGTGAAGAGCACTTACCCTCGTTTTTCTCCCTCCCTTCTTTATTATTTTTTTGAGTGATGTTTTGTTTTGGTGAAATGTGTGAATCGCCGATGTGTGTGTGTGCGCGCGCAGCATTCGAACTCCGCGCGCTGTTCCAGACATCAAGTCGCCCAAAGCCCGCACGGCGTGGAGTTCGCGTACCCACAAGCCATTGCCCTCCCCTCCCCTCCTTTCCCCTCTCTCGACGAAGGTGTGTGAAGGACAGACGGACAGCAGAAGAGACACCAGGGAGACACCAAACAGACACCCAGAGAGACGAAAAAGGGCTTCCCGAGTTCGGTTGCAGAAAAGGCCAGCAGTGCAGTTCCTGTGGACCAGAGGCCCAAGTAAAGGGAAAGCTTCAAGCTCGGCCCATCCTTTTCCTTTCCACGGAAACGCTGCACTTTGACGGCCATTTTCTAAATACGACAGCCGATACCAACACTCGTGAGTTTCTCCCACGTGTCCGCCTTGTTCCCGATTCCCGACTTCCCCCCCTTCCGTCAAGCCAATTGAACAGTTGAGTGACTGGGTGATCAGAACACCCGTCGTACCAGAGAACTTTTGGTTGAACCCCGCGGGTTTGCGTGTTTTTTTCTTTCATTTTGTCAATTAGTTGAATAACCAGGTTGTTCTTTGTATTTTTTGCCTACTGTCCTTTTTTTTCATGCAAGTGTCGGCTGTGCCCACCCCCCTTTACTAACCTTTTTTCCCCGAGTGTTCTTTACCAGCCATCAGTGATATACCTTGTGCTCATACTGCTTTAATTGTGAGAATAAATGTATTGTACTCTACCTCGAACCCATGACTACGAATAATTCCTTTTCGGATTCCGCCTGCCCCACCCCTTCCTTCCGTCCGTCGCTCCAACAGACCGAATCTGCCGTTCCTACGTCGCCCACGACCCGAGATGCTCTTCGCTCTCCGCGGATGTGATTCGCGCTTACCGTTCGTCACAGTACAAAAGAAAAAATATGCAGTTTTCCACAAATATTTATCTGCGAAGAATTCTCTCCAGGAGCATCTTAAACAATCTTTAACTGATTTGATTTTTTTATTGAAATCAGGGACAAGAAGACCGTGAAAAAGAATCTGAGTTGAGGAAAGAGCTAAAACTCCAAGAGGAACCAACCAATTTCTACATGAGACAATGAATGTGGCGAAAAACACCAGACTGGACCGGATTTCGACCCCGGAACCTCGAAATGGAATCCTGTGCTTCGCCCACCACATGATCCTGAAACCCAGTTTTTCTTCCCAGATCCTTTTCATTTAAAGAAATGTTTTCAAAGAAACCATCAATGACGTCAGGTTCTCATTTCGAAGCGGACGGAGTATTGAAGCCGCGTCGGGGTTGGATGGATAGCGAGAGGGCGAGGTAGTCATTTGGAGCCGAACGCGAGAGGGGCAGGACGCGGAGAGAAGACCTGGTGATGGACGGGTGAGAGAGGGAGAGAAGGGAATGTGAAGGAACAGACGCGCATTCTGGCGAATATTACGCAGAGCTTCCTAGCACGGCCGGACTCCGGAGTACGCCGAGGAAACGAGGCCTCGAAGTCGAGAGGAAATAAAAAACGGTGGAAACGAAGGAATGATGAGGGGAAGAAAAAAGACAAAACCACACGACCGCCTCGAGGATGCTTTATGAGATTCAATCAAGTCGGATGAATGAGCGGCCACGGACCATAATCGCGTTCCTCGGCGGATTCGCTGGAAGGACTTAGGGGAGGAATTTCCTCCAGGCCGCGGAATTACATCTTCGGGGGCAACAATGTGAATCCACTGTGGATCCCGGGATAGAAATACGCCAAGATCTCGCATCACACTATTATATTAAAGCAAAAAAAAGAAATTTTACCCCACCTAAAATGGGTCAAAATGAAGGTCCAAATGAAATCGAGCTGAACTGAGACAAGAGTGACGAGGACGTCGACTTGAAGGAATGAAATTAGAGCTGAATGGCGCAGCAAGTTCATATTTTTTAGCAGAAAACCTGAATTTTTGCTGAGAAGATACGACAGAAATTTGAACAAAAACGTATCGAGATACTGATTAAAAGGCCTAGGAGTAAAGGTTTTCCATCTCCGAAAGTCCTTTGATCTAAATGTGAAACGGAAATAACTTGTTATTCTTCATTCCAGCTTATTACCTCAATTTCACCAATGTTTGGTAACAAAATAATGAACTCACCAATGTAGGTATGACTAAAATAAGTTATTAACAACCATTAACCGACGATTTCCTCTGCAACGAATTCCACCATGCCACGAATTACTTTTTCAATCTCAGTCACAACATCTCGCAAAGGATGGATTCCCTGAGTGTTTGGTCCCACCAGAATTCCACCCAAGATAATTCCCAACTTCGCAGCCAAGCAAACAGAAATCTACAAAACTCACCGTTCAAAAGATTTTATGATGGGCGATACATGCCTTTTCCTCAAAGTATCCGTATTCAGGAATGTGGAAATGAGATTTCTAGACCTACCACACCGCCAAGTTCAGTTCACACAATAAGAGTATCGATCCTCAATAATGTTCGCTCTTGCTACCATTCCGGTTCACCCGAGACATGAAATTTCCAACTGAATAAGGTTTCGCCGTTTACCATCAGGAAACGGGTTCCAATCCCATCATTATACTCCGGCCAAAGAATTTTAGAAATTCTCGTGAATAATAAAATTTCAACCAGCATGAAATACAAATAAAACACACAACCAATAAATAAATATGAGATCTTATTTAAACACAGGGAATTCTCCATGTTTGTTTAGATTACATGCGGAGAGAGTTTTAGCGTGAGGGGAGTCGATTAATGTAGTTGACCGCAAAGAAAAAAGTCATTCTCTGATACTTTATAAGGCAACTTAAATGGTGTCAAATAAGTATAGGTTTTTGGATTCGTTAAAGAAAGATGTCGTCCTTTTTCCAGCTTAGGTTTTCAATTCAGTTCCGATTCAGCCCCACTCGTGATACCTATTTTTGTTAGCAAGAAAAGTCACCCGATGCCGCAGCGGAATGGAATATTTTTCCATTGAACGGAGAGGAGCACTAATCACAATATGTATTCCAAACTCGCTGCAGGCTACCGGGCTCTTGGGAATATTAAAAAACACTCAGTAATGAGGAAGCATCTAGCTCATATCCCAGCTGAATAAATTTATCTATTTCATAAATGAAAGGTATTGTAATAACGGTCCGCAAACTGAAGGACAGCTCTTTGCACCGAAACAATATAAGAACAATAATTTGAAGGTAATTTAAAAAATCGGCACTGACGGTAGCATAGATTCAATACATTCGGTCACTCCACAGTTAATTCTAAAATATAATATTCACGAGATAAATCACATCTATACACTTTTCCCAAGTCGTCTAAACAGTATACATAGATGCATTGACCACACGACAACAACGTACTATGTAATTTAGCGACGATATTTTTTACCAACATAATGAAAAAACATGACAAATTTTTGACGATATAAGAGATCCGACCAACTGCAAATTTTCTTAGCCACAACAACTGGTCGGACATAAGATAAGCGGAGTTCTAAGAGTCATGATGGGTTTAATGGACACTTCAACTATTTATGCAACGTTTGAAGTTTCTTTTACAATGCCTTTTCCCTTTCGATTAAATAGACGTTTTCCCTCCCTTCATTCCAGTAGTACCAGGGGGAAGGATACGCTTTTTTGCAGCAAACCAGCCAAAGAGCACATCCTTTCCCCTCTTCCCAATCCCCAGCATTCTACATTCCACAACGACCTTCAATAAAAAATAGCATTCAATTACTTTGGCCGGAGGAACAAGACACAATTATTATGTTCACTGCTAGGATGCTAGGATAGAAAAACCCCTCGGTACCCCGATAGCCATTTTAATCAACCCCTTAAGATTTGCGATATGTACCAAACATTGTGGTTGGTGAAGCGCTCGGAAGGAGAAAAATTTCTTAGTTTTCAACCCCAGTTAACCAAACATAAATTATTCTATAAGAGAATAAATTAATACAGAAAGTTGCAAGATATCCGGTTTCAGAAGCTAACATGCGTGTCCACTGCCATCAGGGTGAAATGGAATGAAACCACGAGTGTAGTGGAAAGACATGAACTCCTCCACAGACATGGCAAAACACATTACAAAAGCTCTAATCAAAAGCGAAGAGGAAAGACCAATTGATCACCGAGCACCAGCGAGGCGCTGTAATGGGGCACACCGATTTCGAGTGATGTTCAAAAACGAGCTCCTACAGAAGAGGAGGTGCTCCTACCCTCCGAAGCGCGGGCCCGGAAGAGTGATGCATATTTAGTGGGCCCTTCCATTCGGGAGAGGAGCGAGCAAAACCTCTCACTAACCCTCCCTCCTCTCAGCCCTTCATTCAACAATCAAGCATCATTCACGGCCGGTGCAATCGAATATCCACTAACTTGTAGGCAAGAATTCACTCGTACATTTTAAAAAAGGCAAAGCCGGATCGGCAAATAAATCGAAAGAATTCGTAAATATGAGAATGAGCAGACAAGAGCAGAAAATATGGTGAGATAATGAAAGTAATATTAGGCATTGTTGGACGTGGTTATAAACGAAGCATGATGAAGTACTTTTACACCCACAAAAATTCAGTAAAATCGGCAGGGCATAATGATAAGAATATGATAAATGAGAAAGGTTGGGACTCATCAACGAAGTACCTTAAAGTGAAGACGATGGGAGAGGAAAATCATCAGTTTCTTCGCGAAAGAAGGAAAAGAATCACTACCCGCAAACCTCCTTTTTTGCTACCTACGCCTTCTTTCGCGAAAAATCAAAATGGGAAACGGAGGGAACACATTTTCCAGGATCCGAGCCCAGACGTCGAGAATGAAGAGATAGCGGAGAGAGGGGCATATAGGATTCTTAAATAAATAAATTCACTTCTAGGGAAGAGAAGTGCTTACTCTGAGCGATGCCGGGATGATGCACTGAGAGGGTTGCCTCTTCCTCACACAGGGAATGATGCGAAGATGAGTTTCTCGCCATTCACCGCCTCCTCACTAGAAGGCGAAGCGAAAAATTTCCTCGTACGTTTCTACCTTCCACTGTCTTTTCCGCACCTTATAATCAATGTTTCACAATCCTCGAGTGCAAAAGAGTTTTCTTCCGAGAGTAAATGACGAAGGCCTTCACAAAAAAATCTGAAACCAAAGTCTTCCAAACAGCTAACTCATGATCCCGATTTTACGAGAGAAATTTTGAGTGCATTAGCGAATTGCGATCAAAGTCAACTAAGCACGCGTAGTGATCCACAAAACAGCGTTTCTCCGACACCTTTTTTCAACGGACTGGCCACCGTGCGAGGCTCCCCGCCGGGGAGGTCATAAAAACGATTTATGATGCCATGAGTGATAGTTTCAATGCAAGGCCCCTGGCGCTCTGATGGTGTAAGCGAAGTTAGCGTCAAAGAAAACAAATATAACGCTGCGGCAAGTACGGTCACCAGTTCATGCAGTAGGTCTATAAGTATATCAGCACACTGATAATGCGATTTCCATCACGTATTTACCGCTACACAACTCTGTCATTGACAGAATCTGCTTTGTTCACCCGACATTATAAAAATTAAAGAAAGATACTCTACAACATATAATCAAAGTGAAGAAGTTATAACAAGTGTTAGAATAAGTCAAAGAAATACCAACCCAACACAAATTAAAATAACCCAACAAAAAATGCTCACAAAAATAAGAAAACGGATTCAACCATTTGCCCTCACAAGAAATCCACTTGGACAGGGAGTATTGGACGGAGGAGATAAATAACGAAGAATAAAGAACTTAATAAAAGAAAAGGAACTCGAGAAAACATCACGAAAAACTTTCCACATAGAAACTCGCAAAAAAAATAACTCCCTAAAGGGAGCTACTAAAAAAGGAGTTTATGAGAGGAGTATGTTCAACTAATAGCAGAGAATCCAAAGACTAAAATAGCAGATAATGAACGAGTAAAGGATACTACAGAATGAAAATAATACATTTGGGATGACTGACGGAGACATGAGTCAGTGGCGGCAGGGGAATATGCTGGAAGACGATGATGAAAAAAATAACGATGAGAGACAGAACGACGGAAGAAAGGGAGAAAAAATAAGATAATAGGCAAGGAGCATCAAGAGTCATCATTTTACAAGGTCTACACTATCTTGCAAAGGGAATTTCTCGAGAATAACCCGTCATATCTTCTTTCTCCACTATCTCTCCCCTTCTTTGGGGAAGAAGGATGGGGAGGACTAATGGCCCCTCCCCTTTAATCAAATATTTCCCGACGCGCTCCACCCCCGTCATCCCCCTCCGCTGTCTTGCGCCCACACAACCCCTCGACCCATTCTCCATTTTCCTCTCTTTCGCCGCTAATGGACGGGATGAACTCGGCGAGGTTCAAGTGGAATTTCGGAGGTCGAATGCCCCTCTCCTTTTCCCCAACTCTCCCTTTTCCCCGACCAAATGAAAAAAGAAATAATCCCTCCCCTCACTTCGCAAGTAAGCTAACGTTAACCGATGCTCGAGCATGGGCAATGCAACAAAATTTCCAATTCGCACGGCGAAATGATTATTTGTTAGACTTGAGGATAGAGGAATCCTCTGTAGATAGACATGTCGCCTTTTGGAGAATGATGGTAAATATTTTTAGCTAGATAGAGGAGCGAACAGACGAGGAGGTGCTTTAATATGGTGGGGAAAGAAGTTGGTGGAGAAATTATATGGAGACGGAGTAAGTGGATTCGAAGGTTTTTAGAGGTAATGACGTCTTGAAGCATGTAACAGAGAGGAGATATGAGAAGGATAAGCACTAAAGAGAACATGAGGGACACAGTGTAGAGTTTAAGAGATAGGTATAGCAGATTTCACGCAGTTTGCTGAGGGGATCTAAGGCAAAATTATATTTACACACCAAAGATGATTACGTGAGATGAGAAATGTGTGAGACCTTAGACGGAAAAAGAACAATGAAAAAAGTTTTTGGGGTGAACGCGCAAATGATTGAAATAAAAATTAAATACTCACCAAGTTCACCAGCATACGATACCAGATAACACTCTTAGACAAGCTCTTACCTACAAAGAGAAAAAAAAACTTAATCAATATAAGTTCACCAGTTATAATTAATAAGAGCCATTACCCTTATACTAATGGAATTTAACAAAGCACTTGCGCAACGAACTATAAAACAACAATAAACCATATGACACATCACTTGCGAAGAACCAATTATCCTGATAATAAACTCTAGCCACTGATCAACCCATTTTATTTATTGAGTCTGAATTTATAGGTGACAAACATTCAAAGACAAATATAATTTTAGCAATGTCATATTTATTTTGTTTTCTTCCGGTCACAGTAAGCCAGTATGCTTAGTAAATAATTTCAACCGTGCCTTCACATTTTCAAGAGCCTCTTTCTTTCCTTCCCTCTTCAGTTCAGCTAACTGTATCTCTTTATTTAACCTAAAATGCTTCCCACTTTCTTCCCTCTTCGCCACTTATCTAACATCTTTTTGCAACGCACTGCAGCATCCCATGACTATACCAGTCCCACCCACTAAAAACTCTGTTAACTTTGTTAAGCAACTTTTCCGTTTGGTACAGTACGTCCACATTCCTTTTCATTTCTGCCCATAATACCATGACCCAACTCTGGAGCCAGTTCTTCTATTCTCTCCTCAGATTCTATGCTAAGATCATGGGCATTTCCTAAGCGGTATTGCTATCGCTATTTCAAGCCTCGTGAAGGTCCGATTAATTGATAGCGATCACAACCACGTTACGCGTAGTAACTGTTAGCTCCCTCTCTTCTTTCGATATCGTCCCTACGGGAATTTTACGAGCGACTTGAAGAACCAGAAGATATCAGAAGGATGCCGATCGCATTGTCACTTTCCTCTGCTCGATGGAAAAATAGATTGTGCGAGCGAGGCCTCTATGAGGACCCGCGATCGCGCATTAAGCCTCGAACCAACAATTGGCACTCTGCACCTCATACTTTTCACAAACATTTTATTTGTCCAAGGATCTTAATCGATGTTCTCCCCTCTAAGAAAACGCTACGTTTTCCAAAACACCTATGCGCCAAAAGCGATACTTAATATACTGATACCATCGGTAATGAATGTTCGTAAAATACGGCCAAGATCTATCTCGAGTAAAGTATTTGTTGGTACGCCGATAGCAACGACTAAGTTCTTAGTCCAAGCTCAACAAATTTAAACCACAAAACAATAAAAATTAATAAACAATAAATACATAAACAACATAATACTATAAAGTGAATCTATCACAAAACAGTGTGAAAGGGTGTAACTGAGGAAGCAGAATGGAGAGGAGGGATCATTCAAATTAAGGTGATGTTTCAAAAGGGAGAAGTGGTTTGCTTGAAGAGAGAAGGTCATGGGTAGGATAAGCACCAAAGAGGTTGAACACGAGAGGTCATCGAAAGAATAAGGATCGCTGGGAAATGAAGACGGAAATTACGAGCTCCTACGTTCCTTTATATGGGTTTACTCATCGGGAAGAGATGACTGGGTGGCAGAAGAGAATTCGAAGCCATACTCTGTAGGTTGTCCATTTCAGCAAGTTAATGACTTGGGGTAGACGACCGACAGCTAAGATCATTTGCGCCATTTAGGACCATTTAGGCCATTGGACGGTTAATTGGGTAGGGGAAGAAATTTCTCATATTATGAACGAAGAGTGGAAAGAAACCCAACGTCGGTATTAACCATCTCTTAACGATAGAGCGAATTTGAATGCCTCATCCGATGGATGAAATGCTGTACGTTCTCTCCATATAGGTAGCTCTCAAATATGGGCCCGATTTATGCATCAATGAAAACCCTGTGCAACTACTGGGACTCAAACCCGGACGCGAGGGAAAGGAAACAAATATTCCTAGCACCATAATAACCCAATCCCTAATCCTTTCACTGAGATTTTCCCTTGAACACGTAATCCTATAAAACGTTGAGAGGTGGCGAAGTTCTAGCGAAGGTACTCTCTACTCCCCAACGGCGTACCTCGAGGTGACTTGCCGAGTATTCTATGGATGTGGAAATTCAAGGTCCACGTTGATGCCTGGAAGCCCATTAAGTGGTCTCCGCCAACGTTTGCTCCGACTGCACGTCCTTCACTCGTCCCCTCACACATCGGCGCCTCCGAGGAGCCAGCCGAGAGCACACAGGCGCCCCCCCCCCCCCCCTCCCCGTTACCACTTCACTCCTTTCTAGCGTCTTACAACTGCCAACAGTAAAAAAATCCCCGGAGAAACGACGGCCCACGACGCCCTAATCCTAAAAACATGTCGATGAATTTATGAATGCTAATTTATTCCGCTTGCGTAAAAAAATAATTCGCTTCCCGGGAGGCCTCACCGCCCGCGAAAGAGTTTCGCTTCAGCCAGGGCGGGAGAGAAGCACGCGGGAGTTGACGAGAATATGAGTGTCCATGAGCAAAATCCACTCGAGGCATATCTTAGCTCCCATCCTATAAAATTTGGAGCACATTACTATAAAAAATGCGTCAAGTTTTAAAGAGGTAAAGAGGCTTGCCAGCTTACCTTTATTCTTCCTTATCAAGACAGGCTAAGCGTAAGAAGTGTCTCCTCGAATCTAACTTACCTCTATTATTTTAAATTTCGTTGCAATGTGAAACTATAGCATACTAATGCCATAGCATTCGTTTTCTATTCCGCACAACTATACTTACATCAAATGTAGTATAAAGCGAAATTCCTAAAAGTAATTCTAATCAAATTAATAATTGGAAGGGTGGGCGTGGGCCTTCTGGATCCACCCTAGCACTTAGACCTCTTTAGATCCATTGTGCCAACCCACTTGTAACCTGCGCGCCACTTGCAGACAGGGGACAAGAGCACCGCGGTAGACATATGTAGGAGAGTCACCCATCCAACCTCTGTCCGCGCCCAACGTTGCTTAACTTTGTGATCTCACGGGAACCGGTGTGTCAACGTGGCTAGGCCCTTGCCAATTCTAATCTAACTATGAGTAGACATTTCTTTATAATTTTTATTCTTTTATGCCTCTTATATCCTGCAGTCCTTCTTCCTATCCAAACTGTAAATCCTAGTCCTTGCTGCATCGAGCTTACCCGACTCTACCTCTCTCTAATTTCACTCTAAGTTCCGTTTTCTCCCATTCATTCCTCCGCTCACTTCCCCACAGATATCCCACAGGAAAGCTCCTCCCATCTATGGCATGCCTATTTCTTTTTGACTCTATTCATATCCCTATCTGTGTCCCTTTGAAACCAACATCGCAAAACCTGC
Organism: Platycnemis pennipes; assembly: GCA_933228895.1. Lineage (NCBI taxonomy): Eukaryota > Metazoa > Arthropoda > Insecta > Odonata > Platycnemididae > Platycnemis > Platycnemis pennipes. The sequence goes on along the minus strand of OW121854.1, from coordinate 114,752,579 downwards.
CACCTACTTTCATCGCCTTTTCCGAAGTCCATGCTCACTTCACCGTCCAACGACCAGCCCCAGATAAAAGTCACCACCTAATCGTCTTCATGACTTTATTTGGAAATCAAAATTTTATTCACTACCTAAAGGGAAAATCCTTTTTTTTTCTTTGTCATATACAGCACAGTAAAAATGCTTTTGTAGTCCCATTCTTCCTAGTCCACCCAAGATAATACGCTAGAGATGACCCAGATAATAATAACATTTTTATCACTAAAAAAAATACGTGGAAGGCCATGCTGATAAGATAAAGATGTAATACCCGTCACCTCACAAGCCGCAAACTTCAAAACGAAGTTAGTGAAGGCGATTTAAAGAGAACTTCACCACAATTTCTACGAAGCGACTCTAATGTAGTACGAATTATATCCGAAATCATAAAAAGAAGATAAAATATGGCACGCCCATGTAAAAAAGTTTAAATTATTAATCTCTAACTTAATTTAAAAAATCCTTTTTTGATTTACTCATTTAGTATTCGCCGAAAACACCTAGCGAATTACAACTCGAATAGAATAGCAGTAAAAGTCGAGGAAAATAATAATTTAACCATGAATAAGGAAAACGAGAGAATAGAGAAACTTCAATATACAGGCAGACTAAAGAAATCCTTTCAAAAGCTTCCGCAAGTACACCTGACACCAGTTGACCGGGACATCCATTAAAATATAACAGCGAAAAGGAGTACGGAGAGAGGAAAGGTTCTCTCTATTTCTGGGAAGGAAAACTATGAAATATAAATGAAAAAGCAAAAGGGAAGGTTAATTAATTAGGGTATTAGCATGCTTCAAGAATTAGCGTGAAATTCAAGAACGAAAAAAAACATTTTTCATTGCGGCCCCAATTAACGAAGGGTACCCTGGCAAATTAAATGGCGTTCGCAGTTCACATTGGAGCGATTCCACATTTATTTGTATCCCCAAGCAAGCACTAATAACCGCTGACGAGATCCAGTGAAGCCACTATCCGAGGGACAAACTAAATCCTTTTGGACTTTGGCGCGATACCCAAACCTCTAGTCACCTAACCTTTTGGTCAGCCCAAGAAGAACCCTACTGTGCGACCCTTTTACGGACGAAAAATTATCCCAGAGGGATATTACCACGGAACCTCGAGTGATTAAAATCCCAATACAAGAACTTGATGACGAAAGAAAAAACATGGAGAACACGATGATAAATAAATAGATGCAAGGAATCTTTTCGAAAAAGAAGCCGCGATATGATTACTTTTTAAAGTTACTGATCGATCCTTACAAATAACGGCATATTTTACCGCAGAATTTTACTAATAATCATTTGTCATTTCAAAATAGAAAAAGAAACTATTAGTTATTTGAACCACGCGGCCTCGTAAACATGCTTCGTTGCTATTTTGCATTGTTTTTGCTCCATCTATTTCGTAATTTATTTTTTCCTTTTATGCTGCACTCGGGTAATGACAGCCTCACTAAGGAATTCTTTCAAAGCTCATATGCTTCAATTTGTACGGCACACTACAATTCTAGGTGTGCAAGAGTAATAATTATCTATCTATTTAATAAAACTTAGCATTCACGAAAAGAGGATAATTTGAAGAAAAAAAATGAAATAATGTCAATATTAGGGCGATAGTGCCATATTATTTTTTTAATAATCTGCTCTTATCCGTTTCTACAACTGAAACTAACAAAATATTAATCATATGACCTATTACATAATAGCTAAATTCGTTTTATCGGGACGTGGCCAATAAAATAATTAAGATTATATCTAAAATATTTTTGCTATCAACATTACCTACTGAGGCAAAATATTAAAGCATTGTCGACCACTGCTGGTAAATATGAAAGCCTCAATTTAACAACGCGCAAATTTTAAAGAGGTGCCTAGACGATTTATAAGACTCTATTAGGTCCTAACGTTGACATAATCAGTAAGAAGATGGTAGACTGGTGATAACTAATCGCCGAGACGCCTGATAACCTCGGCTTCGGAAGGGAGAAACCTTATTACAGTGCCAGAAAAGGCCATTCCGAGAAGAAGACTTACTGCACTCCTCACCCGAAAACCCGAAGTAAGCGGGGCTCAATTCTAAGGAGACAAGATTCTTTACATGACATGTACACCAACCCTACAAGCAGGACTCAAGGACATGAGATCCAAAGGACGAGCGGTAGAAGTTAGGATTTGGCGGAGAGTCACGAAAGTACGTAGGTAAGAAACATCAATCTCTTATACCCGCCGGCATAAACGTACGACGCCTTTCGACGAAAACAGTACACTGTCTATATTTGTACAAATTTTATTCAGTACATGGCTCGCCGGAAGTGACGATAAAAATTTTAATTAACCCTTTAAAAAATACTCCTAAGTTTCCGCAATTGGCATTAATTAATTCTATCCACGGTAATTTTTTTATAACTACTTAGCAATAAATGGTTACTAGAGACAATGCTAGTGATACCAGGCTCCATGCACAGGTCAGAAGCCTATTATATGATAATAAGGTAATCTTGTCTCCACTGGAAATTTATACTCCAGCAGTTATTTAGAGGCATTCTTCGAGTTCAGTATTCACTTTGCTAGCGCGGCAAGAAAACGCTATAGCCGCCGCTATTTAATGGATTCTGAGACCGTAAACCGAAAGCCCTGTGTGGAGAAAGCAAAGAGTCTACTTTTACGCTTCCCTCAAAGTTTATAAATAAAGTCAAGATGCACTTATGTAACTTTGCCTTCATCATTCGAACATGCGAATCATCAAGAAAACGCAAGGAGTCGTGGTGAGCAGATGCAGACCATGGTTTTCTCATTTAACGGAAGATTGATCATGCATTCGGTACTTCATTTAGCTATCGGTTGACTTAACCGCTGAAATGCTCGGGCTAAAAAGTTTAGGCTGTCTTTATATACTAAATTCTTTGTATTACATAACAGAGGTGATTTATAAGCAATCTTCTACCCCGCAATCCTGTCTGCTCCTCTGCTTTCATCACCACATACTCATTTTCTATTCTTTACTCATTAAGTTTGCAGTATATTCTACTAATATTTCCACTCACTGATATTCGTCTGTAGTTGCTTGGGTAATCTTTTTTTTGTGATTTGTGGTCATAAGTGTAATCTTCCACTCCCCTGGTATTTCATGTCCAATTATATCTAAATATTTATCAATTCAGCAGAAATGTTACCAGGACCTAATGTCTTTCCGTTTTATCAAGTAGTACAGACGATTTAAATTTGTCCCCACCATAGTTGGGATTAACGATTTAAAAAATTAAAGATCAAAATTAATCGTTTAAAATGTAGTTAACTATTTAATTAAATCGTTACTTTGTAGAAGAGTCGACTTTTAACTTTTAATCGTAAAAATTATAAATTAACTGATACAAAAATAACTTCAGTTAATTTTTAATGATTCGCACTTCTTCTGGCAAACATTTCTTTTCTTAACTCGTGTTTCCTTACACCTCATCTACTCTCTATCGGATTTGCTATATTTGGTATATTTTTCATTTCTCATGGTAGCATTTACTTTATACTTCTTATTTCATATGGTAGCATTGGTATATTTTTCTTTTCTCTTCTATAGTTCGTACTAGTTCTTTATCTTTATCGAACCTTTCAGGCTTTCATCCTTTATGGATACAGTTGTAACCTACACTCCCTTTGGCCGCCTCGTCAATTCACGTTTTGTCTTCCACCTCCAAACTGGAGTGTCAGGGTTTTATGACAGTTTCCTTCTCCTAGTTGGGCTACTTTCTCCACAGCTAAGGATTCCCATTCACCCCACCTGTATGTTTGGCGGGTAGTATATATTTCTCTTGTACTCACTGGTCTAGCTAGAGACTGGTGAGGACTTTCCCCTACCCACCTCCCGGGGTCGCGCCCCCTAGGGGTTACAGGTTCCCCCGAGGGTCAGGAGTGAAATGCTTCGTGAATTTCCACGGATTTATTTCGTAACCGATCATGGTTTCGGCACCCTAATGATGGGATAATTAATGAAGTGTTTTCCTCCTTTGATTGAAGATGTTATAAAACGTTTCAACCAAGTAAACGTCAATTCTTTCACGTAAGATTGAAGACATCAGAAACCAAGGATTTATAGAGAATGGAGAAAAGACGATCGCCGCAAAGGAAGGGGAATGTAAATGCCGCAGGATATTAGTAGCCGAAAAAATTAGACGAATGAAGCAAGTAACAACGTGTGATGGGACCGCGATGGTCAATGTTACGGGAAGAAAGCAGAGAAGAAAGAGAGAGATGATAGGGCATTAAAAATGGAATCAAAAGAGATAGATGGTACACTAAACCCTAAGATAAATTGTGCAGAAAAGAAATGTGGGAGAGAAGGAGTACAAAGCAGAGTAGAAGGATTCCTTCAAAAGGTACCCTATAGCGTATAAAATGAAACCATACTAATTTCAACAACAGAACTTCGTCAATACACGCCCGAATTTCTTGAATGATATATTGTTTTATGACAATATAACAGAAATGTAAAAACCGGAATGAATCCTGCGATCAAAAACTTACCTAAGACAAAAGAGAGAACACTCACACAGAAATGGATAAGGGGAACAACATTCGGTTTCCATGACAGGTTTTACGTAAGACGAACGAATAAGGGCCAGTAAAGGCCTCTAGTGCCTTTGGATTCGAGAGATCCCTGAACTCGCATACATTTTCCCAAGTTTAGACTGCACGATTGAATTACATTGAATTAATTTAATGGAAAACACCTAATTGCAATTATTTAGCAGTTATTCTCACAAACATCCTTAATTGTAGGCTATTTAACGAAATTAACAACTTTCATTCTTAAGGCGTTTTTCAATATTTCAATTAAGGGTCGATTATGACGCATGGAAACACTTCACTACAAAAAAAACATTAGCGGTTCAAGAACCGCAGATAAGACTTTCACAAAGGACGCTCGCGGAAGTATTCAAGTCTGCGATATGATGGGTATGATTCACAACGTAAATTATCTGCTACCTAAATCTTAATCACCGAAATACTTCTTACTCACCCTTTAACCTCATTACACCTTACGAGAAAACCGACCAGATATTTGCATTAATTTTCGGGGCTGCTAAAATGAATCAGATATAAACCTTACCACGACTCCACGTACAATGCCATAGAAGGATAAGAGATAAGCTGAGGTTTTGGGCCGCCCAATACGTAGCAGATTTTTGAAAGTGATAAGATTGTTAGCTGCTAAATCGACCTTTCGACGACAGGAGGAGGACGATAGGCATCAACGTAATGGAAACATCGTTTCACTTTACGGTCAAGCATTTGACTTGGTAATCACATAATTGTCCATCACGCTTTCCATAATTGTCTATCACACAATTTCGTTAGCACCATAGCCGACATGACAAATGTTCTTTATATGCATCGCAAACGCTACAGTTAGTAAAGGAAACGTTTACAGTAGGAAGGGCCGACCTACCATGGGAAAAACAAGAATTTCCAGTTTCACGATGAGTGTAGCGGAAACGAGAGCAACCTCGCGCTGCCATGGAGGATAAGACCACAATATACATGTGATATTACCTAGAGGCAACGGCCACGAATGGGAATCAAAAGAAGGGCTGCCGATATAAGCACTAGTGCCCTTTATAGGCTACGAATTGTAGACTTCCATACCAACAACTACAACGGTAAAAACTATTATCCTATAGAGTGCGCTAGAGTACCACTCCCAGAAGACTTGGCTTACTTGAGGGGTTGATACTAAAAAGTTATATGAAACAGAACCGTATTCGAGGCAACAACAAAGTTCTACGGCAAGTGAGACAATCTTCATTACTACCTACCTAAAGAAGACAGTTTTCATGGAATGGCCAAGTGTAGTCAACTCAGAAGTCATATCTTTTCATTCACCGGGATCAAAATACAGTACTAACACTAACAACACCACTAAATATCGTAGCTGAGGCCCTGAAAATGCAGATTATCAATGGTAGTCAGAATGAAAAGCTTTCTCATTCCGACGAGTCGACTGTACTGCGATATCTATCGAATTTCCGATCGAGACAAGGCATTGATCGGGCGGTGTCAGTCACTAATAGTGAGAAAACAGACAGTTCGGTTTCTTCATTCCATTACCATTTAACTTCGAGTAAAATAAGCCACGTATGTATTGGTTCCAAGACTGGTAGAATTGGTACTTGTTCGGGTAGTCCGTCCTTTACTATCTTATCCCATTTGAAGGGGTAGTAGTCACCAAAGACATACCATTCAGTTTTTCACAATATGATTAACTGTAAACATAACAATGAATGGAAAACATGTTGAAGCAAGGAAACACCTCATTATAACTTATAGCTTGGACATATTAATTTAAACAGTGAGGCATGGATGATAACAGCCGCAGAAATTTAACGATAAGACAAAAGAGCGGTGTTACTTTTCAATAGTTAGCTCCCAATTTGAATATGCAGTGAGTACATAGGATCCAATTGAATTAGGTTTTGTTGCGGCAGTAGGCAGTGCTCAGCGAAGAGCAGCTAGTTGTTCAAAGGTGTAGTGACAGATAAAGAAGGATACTGAAATTTTTTGATAACTTAGGTAGGGAATCATTATCAGATCGTAGATAAAATACAGGATAAATCTCCTGCATAAATTTAAGATGGACAGGTTTTCTGAAGATGTTACAAGTATGTTAAAAACACCTGTGAAACATGACAGGTTAGATCGTGAAGATAAAATAGAGAGATAGGTAGTAAGACAGAGTTTCAAAAATAATTTTTTTCCGCTCACAATTAGGGACATTAACGATTTCCATTGAAGACACATGGAAATTAGAATAGGCATTGTAAACATAGATGTGGAAGAGTAGTATGTAATGCTTTTTGCATGTATGTACATCTTTCAACATTACTAACTCATGCTTGCTCTAGGAATGATAACTTAACGATTTAATTTAGCAAATGCCTGACAAATCAATAATAAACACATTACTTTGCATATACTAACAACGTAGTCAATTATAGATCACTTTATGAGGAGTGTGAGACACTTTATAATTTTAGACCACCTATCACTTTACATGTCTCGTGAATCCATATCGAGCATTTTCCACAAAGTAGTAGCATTATGCCTCTCAGTGGCATGCAAGAAGTAACTGCACGGACTAGTATTTTTGCATGCCTGCATTATAGTATGAGTAAACTCACTTCAGTAGTAGTATTAGTGATGGAATCACAACTTGCGAGATAGTAGATTAGTATCACAACCCTCTCCTACTATAAATCCGACCTTTTTTTCTCTAACCTTCAGCAAAAATATTGCAATGGCATCAAATAATTAGTTACCTTTAATTTTCTGCGTCCTATCACATCCTACGAGGGTCATTCAATAAGTCCTTAGAAAATCCAAGAGATTGCGATCGTAGTATCGAAAATGAATTTTTTCCAGTAAGCAGCACTCCTCACTAGTCAGCTGTTAGAGTTTCAGCTGTATCCATCTCATAGTTTCATTGGTGTTGTCGATTGAAGTCAACAACTTTTGTTTATTTATAAAAATGGAAAAAAGTGAGTTTCGCGCGGTGATAAAACATTTTTATTTAAAAAGGTTAACGCCGAAAGAAATCAAAGCTGAGTTCGACGAAGTTCATGGTACATCTACTCCTGCGTTTGCACCTGATTGGGTGAAAGAGTTTAAACGTGGCCGTATATTCACAAAATATGAACATCGTTCCGGACGCCCTGCGGAAGTGTCTACCCCCAAAACGATTGACAAAATCGACGAATCAAAGTGCGCGAAATACTTGAGGCCACAGGCATATCGCAAGGCACAGTCGCTTCAATTTGCACGAAAAATTACATTTGAAAAAAATCTCGGCAAGATGGGTGCCGCGTTTTCTCACAGTGGAGAATAAACGCAATCGTGTGGTCGACTCTGACGCTGTTTTAGCGCTTTTCCGTCGCAATCCTGGAGTTTCTGCGTCGATGCATAACTGTTGATGAAACATGGATGCATTACTACACTCTAGAGAAGAAAATAACAGTCAAAACAATGGATTTTCAATGGCGAACGGGCTCCGAAGAAGGAAAAGACGTTGAAATCGGCCGGCAAGGTTATGGCCACAGTCTTTTGGGACGCACACGGAATCATCTACATTGATTACTTGGAAAAGGGAAAAACGATAACAGGAGAGTATTATGCGTTGTTATTGGACCGACTGAGCGAAGAAATCAAGATAAAAGTCCTCATTTGAAACGGAAAAAAGATTCTCTTTCATCAAGACAATGCACTGGTGCACACGTGCGCAGTTGCGATGGCCAAAATTATGGAATTAAAGTTCCAATTATTACAACATCCACCGTATTCTCCCAATTTGGCCCCCAGTGACTTTTCTTATTTCCTAACTTGAAGAAAATACTTGGTGGACAGAGGTTTACATCTAACGGGAGGTCATCGCCCAAAACAATGCCAATTTTGAGGAGCTTCCGAAATCCTACTTTTGGGACGGCTAAAAAAATTTGGAAAAACGCTTAGAAAGATATATAGAGCTGGAGGGATTATGTTGAAAATGCTCCGATTATGTTGAAAAATAAAAAAAATCTACCCCAAAAAAATGTTTTTTCTACTATTTTCTAAGGACTTATTGAACGAACCTCGTAATTTCTCATTCTCACGGTGACAGAGAGAGAGAACTGTAAATATTTACGAGATTTACCGGCGTAAATCCTAAATGACGGCAACTTGAAGACTCTACAATTATCGGACAAGAACGGGTGAAAAGAACTTTGTTCACAAAGGCCGTTTTAACGAGCCGTTGCATATAAATAAGACCCCCGACTCTTTTTTCACTCCCTTCCGCGCAAAATATGAGTAAAAAAATAGAAAATCAAATACACGGAGGGTGAGAGGCACCGCAATCGGGGCATTACTGCCGTGTATCCTTCCAGCTACGAACGACGAGAGTCCTGCGATAAAACCGAAGTCAGCCGAATGGGAGATCGCAGGGTGAAGGTAATTCCGTCAAGCCGCCCACCTCAGCATGCATACCTGCCGCGCGCGCGCACTTGGCTTCCTGACCATCGCTCACCAGACAAAACAACCGCCGACGAACTTGGCCTCCTTATCAGCAGGGTAGGTGGGAGGGGGAAAAAAGGAGGCTTGCACTGAGCGGAAAGGAGAAGAAAAACAAAAACAAACGGTAGTGCGGAACAAGTTTTATGACTAGTAGTAGTCGTCCGGAGGAGCAGAATGGTTTTCCCCGTCGCTGCGCGAGGAAGAATGGCTTCCGCCGAGTATGCATGAGGGCGGGCTCGCATTTCTTTTTTTTCTCCTCTTGCCTCTTCGGAAAACATCGCAAGAGTGAGGGAGGGGGTGAGTCGAGTATCCATGGGCAGGATGCGGAAATCATAATATTAATAATAAATATCTCAGCCGCCATACTTGAGACTAACACATTACAGAAATTTTTAACCCATGCAAAAAAATGATTTCCCTGTAATTAGGAACACTTCCAGAAAATAGAAGTGAGACAGCAAATGACATGGATTCGAAAGACGTTACTGCAACCAACAGGGCCAGGAATAAAAATAAAACCACTTTCTTCGGGAAGGGAGTTGATTAAGCAATAACCCTCGGAACCAAGAAAAGTTTTTTACGGCTTCATATCCCCCTTTTTCCGCCACTACTGAGCTTAAATGCATCGAAAGTCACATAATGAGGCAGTTTCGCCAGATAATCGCTTTTCTGCTAGTATTCTAACCCATACGCCGAGGAAATTGCCTGAAAATCACAGCGATTTCCAAGGGTTGCGAAAAATTAGGAAGACTACCTCGACAATTTTCTTGTCCACCTTTACAAAGTACTACTTTTGTTATACTTACAATTAGATCGAAGAATATATTTTCTCGCAGGATTGAGGGTTTGACACTTTTGAAAAGCTAATGACTCGACGCAGATTGCAAATGAAAGACACTCTTATCTGGCGTTAATGACCGACGGCAACAACGCTTCAATTGCCACCGACGGAAAAAGTACTTCCACGACCCTACCAGACGCACGTTTGCGGAAGCTGAAATACAATTTCTAAGACCTCTGGGAACTCTCTACAATGTTATAAAACTATACTGTGTTCCCTGCGAAAAGTACCTTTACTATGGCATTGATATCCCTCATAACGGAACCGTGTAAGAGAAAACTATAGGGTACTACTTTGTACTGCACACTGAATTTGCATATTCTGTGCAAGTACCTATAAATTAATGAAGCAAATGCTGTAACCGGAACGCATGGAACCGAAAAATACCGCAGAGACCTTCGCTACCAAATAAAGTCCAAATTCCCTTGAATATAGATAATAAGTATTTTGGGTGGTGAGATGAGCACATACCAGCCTTAAACTCCGAAAAAGGAGCCTAAGGTCATGAGTCACAGAGGAAATCACTTGAACAACGCAATAAGGCCGTTTTACACGGTGAATGACTATGCGAATGAAATCATGCGCATGAATTTTATGCGTCGTGTAATACGGAAAACACCTCGCATGATTCCTTGAATGATCACGTGCTACGAGTGCACGACGTCCGTCTTTGTTTTATGAGCGGGTAGATGTGGAATCAAATTAAACAACTGCAGGACGAAATGGAATTATAATTAGTTTTCGGAGCTTTTCGTACTTATACAGATAATTGGAGTGCCCATGGAGAATATATAAACTTATGTAATTCTTATAGTTAATTTATGCAGGCATTCACCTGGAGAAGTTCTTCAATTAATCACGTTTTGGGCGAAGGTGGAGTTGAAAATAATATATTATGTAGGTATTGTAAGCTCTTGATAATTCATGTGACAAGTAGGTATAGAGCAGTATTAGAACAGAACATGAAAATTATAACTGAAAACAATACATTGAAATATCTCCATCGGCGTTTTTCCATTGTCTATCATGAGGATGTCACCTGTTGTTTGTTATTACAGCTACCATGAACTGGGATAAATTAGAACAAATAGCACGTATCTAACCTTTAAATATTACACTATCTATTCCGATAGATACTCCTACACGCTTCATGCATAATTAAACTTATTTTTACCCTCATGAATTCTTGCCAAGTTATCAGGGAACGTTACAATCGTATATGGCCATGGATACGATTCGCCCGTCGCTAAAAAATCTTAGCGTGTCGGAAACGAATTGCAAAATGTCAATATAATTACAACCATGTATATCAAAGGTTGAATAAGGATCTCTTGTAACAGCTATTGCTTCTCTCGTCGTCGTGTCCGATCTTTCATAATCATGTCTGGTGAGATTTAATATAGTATGAAATTGCTCCAGCGTCTTTCTTAATAAATTACGATAGGCCTCACAGTCCTATAATAACAGTTCATTTTGAATCAGGCCTAGCATACCTTGAGCTCTATTTCTCCTCTCTCCTTCTAGCTTTCTCCGGCAAAATTGGGGCCGCCACCATTGTAATGGGGACTGTAGCAGTAGATGCGAAAATTAAACCATACTGATTCATCATTTATAACTCCACTTCAGATCAATCTAGAAAGCTTCGTTTAATGAATATTATTATTACTAAATATACGCTATTATTTATTTAATCTATCACGTATATCAGACCGCGTAAACAAACCATTCCGACCAATTGCGAACATCGATACAGCAGCGTTGGTCGGAAATCTCCCGTGAATCGATATGTACTATCGATAGGCCTACCACTACGCATCCTTACTGCACGCAATATTCACGGAATCAAATCGAATGATCATTCACCGTGTAAAACACCCAAAGCGGAAGCAATTTCAGGTCATCACTTAAATTCATTCGCGAATGAATTCATTTGCATGATCATTCACCGTGTAAAACGACCTTTATACACGATAAATTTCACTAGATAATCTTGACAGGATAACAAAAACATTCAAATATTAGAGTTTTACTGTACCAAGGTTATTTCAAAAATCAGTACTAAGCATTCCAACATTCAATTATACAGCCTGGTATCATAAAATTTTCTCGATTAATATCAAAAAAGAATTATGCAAGTGACCATCGATGATGAGACGCCAACCTCTTTTCAGTTATGACGAAAACTAGATTTCGGCATTTTTCATTTCAAGTTTACTTAACCGAGTTCAGCATGTTGGTACAGGGGCAAGAACAAGAAATGGCAGAGGACTTAGTTACACCGTCATTATACACTAGAGGCCAAAAGAAATTAAAATCTCAAATAAACGTTTATGATCGCAACTTGGACACCATAAAAATTTCTCCTTAAAATACTTCTTGGAACCAATGATCCATAATTGGATTCCTTAAAAAAGGAAATCGACAACTAAGGGTATTACAGCGCAGTTTACGTTCCCCCCACAGATAAAGAGAAGCATAAAAAATTCACGAAGAATTATTCCGATTTTTTATATTGGCTCACTTAATGGGGCGACCCACGGTCAATGTTAATGCATTTATCCTTCACTTGGGGAATCCGCGAAATAAATTATTTTCGATAGCTATTACATCATTTCCGAAATTAATAACACATCGCAAGGCTCAGAGCAACTCGTTTTTAAAGATTGGGATGGACTAAAAAACTGAAAAAAGACGTTAAGCTGAACTCGGAGGACAAATTATTTAACAATGAAATATTTTACGCCGCCTCATTGAAAATACAGAAGGTCAATCAATGTGCATCCTAGTCCACAACTAATCCAGCAGAGAGTACTAGTCATTTTTAGTACAAAACTCTCTTTGACGACTATCAAGCACGCACATTTATCTTTTTCGCCATCAATTTTGAGAAGGTCAGTAACAGAGAGTTATGATACCGGGTCATGCACGTGATACAGAAAACTTGTTTGTTTACATCAACAGTATTATAACACCACTACTCTCACACAACTACTTCCACAATCAGTACTTAATGAAATTTAAATGGGCAGATAGAAAATATTATATTTAATAAAATAGTATTGATTTTGCTCTACCGATCAGTGATTTTGCTCATGTTCCTTGGTCACTTCCACTCTCTTTTCGCTCTCTGAAAGTTTATTTTTCTTTTCCATATTGCCATGTTTCCATATTTCCCTCTTGGGTCCATCATCCCTCTTCCTCTGGTCTCTACATCGGCCTTCGATATACCATCGCGTCGTCTCAATACTATTTTGTCAACCACCTTCCTTTTCATTTTCTTCGGCAACTTCCTATCCACTTAAGCCATGCTAGCACCTCCTCCTTTGCATCCTTGTGTTTTAATGGTTAGTACCTGATCCATTTTCCCCATTACCAATTCTCAAACGCCCTAGCACCTCCTTATTTATGTAGGCTTCCGCGGTGCGTAGTCTTCCGAGATTCCAGCCGCGTAGATACATGTTTATTAGACAACGATTTCGACAGCGTTGCAGTCGGCTTCTTCAGGTCCTGACCTAGCATCTTCAGCTCTAGCACCCCTATTATCATCTCATTCTCTTTCCTCAACTGCCTCTATCTTGGTGGAGGAAGAGTAAGCTAGATCCAGGATTCAAATCAGGGACGTCACCATACGTAATAAACAGTAAATAATCGATATTCCAATTACTAACGATACGTATCTACACATATACGATATTTATCAGCCATTAAGTAGTCCAGATTCAGATATATCACAAGGAGAGAGTCACGGAGGAAAAAGATTGGTCGCAGAAGTAGTTAGTCCATTATCGGCGGTGCCCTTTCATCAGCAACCCAAAGAATTAAAAGGAGATGCGTGGGAGGATCTGGACGCTGGAATTAGAGTGGGCGGAATGCATATGAAAACCACCAGAGGCGCGGATGGCCAACCATCACTTAACTGCCAGAGGACTCGTCAGGCTCGTAACAAACCCATTGCGAAAGAAGTAGGGTGATGAGAAGTTACTTGAAGCTAAGGATGTGAAATAGCGGGAAAAAGAAGCATTTATTAAACAAGTAGTAGTCCTAAAACTACTAGCGTTCAACTACTTAGAAGCATCTAGGACGAAAATTAGAGAATACCTAAACAAATAAGGCCTTAACTTAATAAAAATCATAATCCAAAAAATAAACACAACACCCAAATGGAATGGTTCGCAAAAAAATGGAGAAATTTCAACAGACTGACAGAGAAGACTAATGATGGAGATATCGCCAGGATCGGAAAGAAAACGATACGTATGAAGATAATTATTAAAAAAGTGAAATAGAACCCTACGTGGCCGAAATAGTACGAGGACATGGGGTGTCAGAGGCTTTGGTACAGAGGGGAGCGTGAAAGGTGAGAGCGTTGGAGATACTCACAACATTAGAAATGATGATGAAAAAAAGGCGGGAAGTGTACGGAGAGTAATAAAGTAAGTATATAAATAATGCAGTGAAGCTTATAACTCTTTTTTCAAAGCCTACCGATTTTCAAGCTATAATAGTTTCCCTTTCTTCGTACCTAGGACGCCAACGAACAACTATACCGTAATAAAAAGCAGACTCTATGAATGTGGTCAACTGTTTCAGCGAGGTCCCCATATCAAGAGAATTTCCGAAAAAAACATTTACAAATGATTGGAATCGAAAGAAAAATCAGTCCAGGTCGGATTATTCACGAAGCCAGTACCTTCCACCAAACTGATGACATAAAAAATTATCACTTTTTCAGGGAACTAGTATCATGTCACATGCATTCGGCTTTATATGTCAGCAGTCGGCCAGCAAGAAAATTGTCTTATTTCCACCAGCAAAATATAAAGCAATTAGATGCATGAAAAACGCCATAATATCGTACCCTCATATTCAAACATATGCTTCCAATATACCCTTCATAATCAATGCAACCTCTGAATTATATCCGATAGTTACTTTTCTGAGAACGTAAATGCTCATGATACAATACGTAATATTCAATCCTGAGCCGATGATGGCATTATTATCACCAACATTTATTCATCGCCCATAACATTGGTTCGATAAAGCTCTGAACTCAATTTTTTATCGGCAAACTTCTTCATTTAACATAGGTAATCCTTCTCTACTGCATCCTTCACAAATCACCCCATTCAAAGGGTTTCAAAATCATATTCCCCGTAGCGACTGTCATCATGATACCTTCATTCTTTGGCTTCTACTCTCCTTAGAACCTTTACTTATGCTTCCCATTCCTTTATCTCCGCCATTCTTTTTGTAACACCATATATTGCGAGACCTTCCAATCTCTCTCTCAGCAGTTGTTATTGTCAACGTTCTTTCATGTAGGGATATGCTCCACATTCATGTTCTAATAGTGATTCCTCAATTATAAATCTTTCATACAGAGCTTTAATCATGCTCATTTGCGGATAGAAATACCCTTCCATTTCAGATATGATACTAAGAATTTCGTTTTTGTTTAGTGCATCGAATGTTAATACGCATCCCAGAGACAAACATTATTCCATTTATTCAAGATTTAGTTTCCATAATTCAATATTCTACAAACGATTACAGCAAAAAGAAGAAAAAAGTGGAAGCATTCGAAATGTGGTACTACAGAAGAATCATGAAGATTAAATGGATTCACAGAGTAAGTAACGAGGTAATCCTAAGAAGAGTGAGAGAAAAGGGAAGTCTTCTGAATAGACAGCACAATTTATCTGACCACATCATGAGACATGCGTAAATAAGAGATTAGCCGATAGAAGAATTCAGTGGAGAGCTGCGTCAAACCAATCCCAGGATTACTGACTGATTATGACATTACTGATGATGATGACTATTCTGCACCACTAAAAAAGACAATAGCCTTTACTTCATTTCATTATCATTCAGGTGATTTTTCCTCCATATATTTATTAAGTTAACTAGTGCCTTTCTTAAATTTTCTCCAATCTCCGTTACACCTAAATGAGTAGTGCCAGATAAGTCGAGACGAAAATTATAAATACATTCACGATTTTATAATCTTTTTTCAGCTCCCCAACAGTCGTATCTACTAAACTTGCTTCAGTGCATGGCCAAACTCCGTAGAAACGAGAAGCACGTGGAATACTAAGGCAGGGAAAGATCCCTTCAATGGGAGTAGTGCTGAGACAACGATGTGACTCACAACACTCGCTGGAAGATTGCTATGCTCGTTTTTTGCAGTTTCGGCGACTCCAAAGAGAATGGGGGAGACGGCTCTGCGAGGACGACTTCTCTCCAAGCCACACGAGGAAAAATACGAGGCACGAGCACGCGTGACTAGAATCCATCCCTTCTGGCATGGCACGACGAAAGGAACGAACTGTCCCTCCTGCCAAGAACCTGGGAACTTAAAGACGCCGCAGCAATTAGCATTAGATGAGCTCAGCCCTTCTAACGATTATTGCGGTACATCTCTGAAGTCCTGATGGTTTCTGAAGGAATTATCGCTGTCCAAAGAAAGCTGTTCGTGCGTCGAAATGGAAACGAAAAACCCGATGCTTTCAGGGGATGGATGCTTGGGGCTTTTCGTCGAATCTTCCTCGGTTACGGATGCCACCGCCGATTAGAGGAAAAAGGGGGAGGTGGGAATTTTAATACCGCCTGTTTGTTACGGAACATCACGAAGTGCAGAGATCTAAGCTCCCTGTTAAATATAATACGTTAATTTCGGAAGGTAACATTTTCAACATCCATCATCACAATCTGATCTTCAGAATTATTTGCATACATTAGCAACATACTGTTTTTTAACTGATTTAAAATACACATCTTTGAGCTGGTGACCATAGCCCACATTTTAAAGGGAAAAACACCACCTTCCAAAGTGGCGGCACCATCCAATACCATGGTCACCTAACTGAGAAGCCAACACCGGTAGCACTTCGTTTTCTCGGTCTCTTACCCTCCGATCTATACGGTACGGGCGGATCCTGCAGGAGTAATCATCATTAACTCACACCAGACTAGAGCTATCGGAACGCTTAATGCCCTTCCTCCGTGTCTCGGTTTTATCTCTCATGTTCATCATGTCCCCAAAGACTAAATCCTTTGCAAGATAACTTGATATTATAAACAGAAAAAAAGTTTAAAACTACACAATCCTGAAGCCGCCGCAAAGGAGGGAGGCAGGAAATAATCGGTCATCATCCGTGAAAATAAGGTACATTACAAGTATTCTATTGACATTAGTAGAATTCTTAACGAGTGACGCGTTTTCATCACTTAATGTCTCTTATTACCTTAATATTTTATGAATGATCTCATCCTTCCAGAACATTTTATCTAATCCTATATCGTTCACGCTCATCATTATCCATAGTATTCCTTCACCTCCAAAAATACCACATCCACTATAGTTGCCTAGCGAATTCCTTGCATTTCGCGGCGATCAAATTATTATTTTCCTTCGTTTTTCTTCCTTTCCACCCGCAGCTGTCGAGCGCCAGCCAATAACCGACGCCTTATTCCTGAGCACAGAGTGCCATTAATGGTTGAAATGGAGAAATTAGCGCGGATCCCGACGCAATCCTCTTCGTCTCCAGGAGAGAGGGGAGGAAAGTGTGAGAGGGCGTATCACAGGGCAGCAAAAAAGAGTGAGCCAGCTGTTAATTGCTACGCCAATTGCTACAGAATAACCGGATGGAACCTACCCCGAGACAAAAGACGAATTTTTTTCTTCCGTCAATTTCTTCGCAAACACCATCGCTAACTATCAATCCTAAGGTGGATAAAAGCAGTTATCAAAGGTAACCTCAACTGGCCTTTATTCCCAGAATTTACTTGGATCTATTTTTTACCTTTACTGAAATCCTCTTTATTGTCTGTTTGCTTATTCATTTCATCTTCATTACTTTTCCGTAGCATGAATTTAAAATTATTCCATTCGCGAAATTTTGCAATTATAGTTCACGCCCTATTACTAAAAAGAAACTTGCTTCAGATAAAAGTTTTTTATGAAAAACCTCCTTTGTTCCTGACTTAGAGTTTCTAGCCGTTAGCAGACCTCTCTGCAAATAAAACTAGTATTAGTACACAAAGAATGCTACACGCTTTCTCGACATGGAACATTCTATGTTTACTTTTATCTGCGTCCTCTAACAGCGAGTAGCTCATATTAAAAATAACAAGCCTCTCCGCCTTCTTCAACCTTTTTATACTTTTTTTAGTATTTTCCAAAACTTTTATAGCACTTTTATAGCTCTTTTCGAGAGCGATCCAAGCTTCGAACTGGGTGAAATGAATTCAGGTATGCAAAGATAGACATAGAAGGAGAGACATGCGCCTACAATGTGAATGTGATGCCTGAGAATAGTTTTAGGTGAAATTGTGGGTGAAAGACTGAGGCATTATTAGGCAATGGCATAACTTGCTGACAGCATATTTCGGTAACGGACAAGTAAGAAAGGAAAGAGAGGTTTTTATTGTGTCGGTCACGATAAAAAAAACTGATGAGTTCCGCAATAACAACAGAGGAAACGGATGGAAATATAAAGCCGAGGGGAGTACGATGAAGGAAGTTTTAAAGAGAATGCGTATCAGGAATTTTAGTAGCAGTTAGGTATGTGTAAAACATGAATAAAGCAAGAACCCAGACAAGGTGTGCAAGGATGTGTTACAACGGTAGAAATAAGTTTCATGGAGTACGGTTCTGGCATCCATAACATCTCCCTTTAATGAGGCTTTACATTAAATGTGTTCTCTGGAAGTGGATAGCGTGCAAGTTATATCTTTGGATGTATAAATGAACTGTTATGACCAGCAGTTAACCAAACCGAACCGGCCCAGAAAAACATCGTACTGTATTTTTTGGCCCATTTTTAACTTAATTTACTGGAGGAAACATCTATTCATCCTCGAAGAGGGATCTTAAAGTAGAGTGCTTACAGTCAGTGAGATCTTGATAAGAAAACCCAAAGAGACATCAGAAAAATAATGCAAAATCTTGATTTTTCACACTTTTCATGATGAAAAATAGAATGGGAAATAGTCGATACGGAGCAAGGCTCAAAGGTTGAATCAAAAAGCGTCCGCATCACGGTACCCTAATTACAGCTTAAAAATATTACACGTACCGTACCTACCCTGCTACGGTCCTCACCGTACAATTAAATGGCTCATTGTTTTTTTACGGCCCAAAGGATTACATGTGATAAAAATCGTAAGGTGTTCGCGTGATCTAAATCTTGATAAGGATGTCGAAAAAAGTATAGTAAGCGGTAAACCTAGAGGAAGGTGTTGATGGCCACGAAACGAGGCCCGTTGGACCGTAGGAAACGAGAAAATGTTGGATATGAAAGGGAGGAAGAGGCTGGGGAACATGAGGGGAAATAGAACATATGCTTGGCTAAAGAGAGAAATGCCACAATTGAAGGAACGTTCAGATGAGAAGGGGTGCAATAAAATCCACTCTGGCGAGATGAATACCACAGATTGAATATAAAGAGTCAGTAATAATTACACAACAACTTAATACTTAACGACGACGACGTTGGAGCCTCGTTGTAGGAATAAGCATCCCTATTCTTTTCAATGCTACCATTAATTATTCATTCGCAAAGCTAGCAATTCCGCTTTCCATTTTTTGCTGCGGTAGCATAAAACAAAGTAACTCCGTCAAGAAATCTTCTCAGAGGTGCAGGCTGGTGCGGTCCAATCGGAGGCAATCAGTGGCCAATAGAGCCATTCGCGGACGACGGACGTCGCGGGGTCTTCTCGTACCAACTCGAATCCCACGACCTCCAACTCATTCTCGATCCCCTTCCCTCGAGAGACCCTCGGTCCTCAGGAGGGATCATTTTTCGCGTGGATGCGACCCAAGACGTTTACTCTTTCTCGAGGAGAATCTTTCACTCGGTAAACAAAAGACCCTCCCCTTCCGAAGCAGTCAACATGGCCCTAAGGAGTGCGGGGCGCGGAAAAGCTGGTCTTACGTCCGGATGAGACCAAATGAGACGGAATTGGAAGATAATGCGATGACGCGCACAAAATATACCTCAATTTATGTGTCGGTATCAATACTTTGCGTCCACCCTACCAACAACCCTCTATATTAAACGATACGTTATGTGATGCATAATTTCGATCACAATATTTTATGCTACGCGCGTACTAAATTTTCATTGACAAATTAGCAGTAAATAAACAACTTTCTAACTTCTTCCTACACTAAAACGATCTGAATGCCATTCATATGATGAAATAATTTTTCGACTCTCGATTCGAAACCAGAGAAAATATTAATATTTTGCTAATTAGCAAGTATCTCATAAAAAAGATTCCCAGAACAAACAAAACTACTATCATATGCTAATTGCCACCTAATTTCTCTCTTGGCTAACATAAGAGAAGTGGTCTCGGAGATTAAATGGTACGGACTCATCATTCATTAATGCATTAGAATGGCCATCGCGAAAGTTCTCTAATTACAGTAAGGAACGTAAAACTCCCAGCAAATCGCATTCAAGCCATCCTCGGGAACTCGTTGAAACCAGGATAGCAGTGATAAATTACCTAAGAAGATTAAATTACGAGCATATCTGACTCATACAACAAGTGAAATTCTAACCTTCAACTCCTTCTATTAAAAACTAATTTTCTCGCCGAAGGCATTCCCTAGCCTCTACAAGGAATCAAAATGCACTTCAGAAGAACTAATTCCACAGAGTTTGGCTTGGTCATATGAAGGTATACTTAATCATCTTAGCCACCTAATGGTCGCTAAATATGCCACAACACTTCGGGAAAAGGAGTAAATTATTTAGTGGAGGACTTTTCAATTTATCAAACGTAATCGATGTCGTCCACAATATTTGGCCTGATGCAGTAAGAATTGTTAAAAACCAGATTTTTCCAAAGTATAACCATATTTCCACACTCTGGGAATATTAGCCTGGGCTGAACTAGTGGAATTAAGTAGCGAGAATGAGTAGGGTTCAATATGCATAAGCAGATTGTAAAAGCCTTTTTTTACACAAAGAAAAATGACAGAGGAAAGACAAACTTTGCAGGGTGTCTTCATAATTTAACATCTTGATGATTGATATTTAGTCAAATGTAAGACCACAAGGGAGACGAACGAAGCAATTTGACCATGGCAATGGAGAAGAGGAAATCGTAGGAAAAAATTATAAGGCAGTGAATGTGAAAAGTATAAGTAATGCGAATGCACGGGTATTAAGTAGAAGTTGCAATCTTAGGCTAAATGATGGGATGGCGCATTCCGGAAGGGATGAACTGGCAACAAATACGCGAAACTAAAGAATGTGTTCTTTGAAGATGAACCATAATTTTCGGCAACAATTGGGATGCCTTCTCACCCTAACTTAATATTTATTAATCGTCAGAATGAATGAAAGAGAAGAAAATTAAAACAAAGCCTCATCTACAGACATTTTAAGTTTTAGAGCAAACATCGGACTGAGATTAGAAATATTAAAGATGTAGTATTTCTTGACACAGCTAAACGGTCTTATCGAAACTGCTGCGTCAAAAAAGTAAGACAAAGAAGATTCTCGCAGAGGCTAGGGTGAGCTGCTACGAATCACAATGACGGGTATAGATTAAGCATTTAGGGTCTTGCAAAGGGGGACCAAGTATGTTACCTCATTATATCGCCATAAGAGTTGAATGTAAGAAATCAAATATTCTTCCACATTGAGATCTTGAAAAATAAATTCTCCCCTGGCCGAGTTCTTAACCAAATAGACCAAAATTACAAAATGCAGAATCTTGGAACGGGACCAAACACATCCTTTTATAAAACCTTACATCACCTGATGGTTATTTTCCTCATGATATTTAGTTTTAGGCTTGAACCTACGGGCTCCAAGGCTTCTTTTCTCAAAGGAAAAACAAACGAATGAAAGATGAACCCAAATTGACCAGCAAAAAAATGCTCTCTGGGGAGCTTTAGGAAGATATACAAGACGCATATTACGAAGGACGTGCAAAAGGGGAGTGACTTGGAGTTTGCAGCACATAAATTTCAACGGGTACTGCACGCCAATAAAAATTCCCGGGTCATTTATGTTTTCGTGGTCACTACATTTTATGAGACAGTTAAAAGTCTACCTTGAAATAACTATGCTTCAAGTAGGCTTAGGCGACCATTTCAAAAGTGGTAAGAATAAAACTTTTGCAAGTCAGTTATTTCTCAAACAACTGTACATAAACGGCTAAGCGAAAGTGTTATTATTATCAGTAATGATCTACCAATAAAAATAGGTTTAAATAGACAAGAGGTCTTCTTAATAGTGCTGAATATTCTGAACATGTAACAGGGTCTCTCTCAAATGAACTCTTCAATAACTTCGAATACTTCCCAAGTCTCATCATCCCATCCAAACTTCCAATTCTTCTCCTCCCTCTACCTGGATTACCCAATATTCTCCCCGCGATGATGCCCTTCCCCTCCTTATCACCAGAACCATTCGCTCACTTTATCTCCGTATTTCCACGCATAAAATCAATCTCATCGTGAAATACACGCATTTGTTGAATCCTTAAAAACATTTAGTATCGGGAATTTTTTTCCTATAACTTCTAGGCTTTCGGAATTGATATATCTTTTACAGACACACAATTGAAAAATAATAAAATATTATTCCCTATTAACATCCCTGCCACACACGTTTGTGCTGGCTTGCAGGGTATTGTGTAGATGAAAATAAGATACAAAAATACGTTCCCATTTTCACTGCGCGAGATTACTTTTAACTAGGCAAGTAGCGCAACTCAACAGCGTCGAAGAGAGCCAAAATCCTCGTCAATTCAAATTATAAATTACGCAGAGAACTTCTCGCGGACATAAAACATAGAGATGAGGGTCGTACCTTACGCGGGTTCTATGGAATTGCAGTCCACAGCCATTTGTATGAAGTGCACTAGCATCAACTATTACCTCACTCACCAGTCACAGACGCGTCGAACCTCGCTTCGCAATTTTACGCTTGCGTGCGTGTTGAGGTCCCATCAGCCATAATAGAGACATTAGATGTTTCCATTCGCGACAGCAATACCACAGGCGTTGTGTTACGGAACCAGAACTCAGCCATCATTCCATCCAATTTTGCGGGCATCCATCATGAATTAAAAAATGACCCTGGCGTAACTTGTTTTCGTCAGTTGTAACGGATACATCCGAAACGAAGTCATAAAGCAGTGCTCGTTGATGGAGGGACCGAGAACGCATCAACGGAACGCTTAATCTTCCGTGCCTCAACAAATGATCAAGAAACAACAACTGTCACGGGGCGAACAAATAGAATCTGTTAAAAAATAAACACCGCTATTAGAAAAAAATTATACCATTTCCGGTGTAATTTAGAGGAAGTTTCATTTCAAATGACACAGAAAATTTTGTTTCCACATTAAGTATTTAATATGTGGGTACTACGTAGGTACGTACGTAGGTAGGTAAGTACTACGTAGGTACGTAGGTAAGTAGGTAAGTACTGCGTAGGTAATATTTAATACGTAGGTACTACGTATCCTAGGTACGATGATACATCGACATCATCAGACATTAACTACAGAAGAGTCACATGATGTGCTCATTTATGTGCTCATCCGCCTAAACCGCCTCCAAACTTCCTCCACTAACTTATTCCTTGCTTCTCTCACAAGTTTAAGTACTCCCTCGTTCGTCTTCCTCTCTGTTTCATCAATTTTCTCCATTCTTTCCCACACCAGAATCTTAACACCCACGATAATTTTATTTACACACGTTTGCCCCAAATTGAGAACGCAAAATCAAAAAGGTACACCGTGAATGAATATCCTAAAATTAAGGCAATATATAGCATCATGTTGGCAAACATAAAAAGAAAGCATAGGAGATCTTGGTGTTTCCAAGCAAATACATTAAATGCATAAATAATCGACGGTCTATTAAAAGTTATTTAGATTAATATCAGCTAAAACGAATTACTTTATCGAGGATATTCTTGAATCGAAAAGAAAGAGATTTCATGGAAAAATTCTCTAATAAATAAATAACAGCAAGAAAAATAGCACTTGCTTTATCTCCATGCTTTCATTCAAGTAATTTTCATCATTCGATGCCGCTTCAAACTGCGCAGCTTATTGCCCCTTGTAAAACGGCCTTCAGATACCCAAGACATGCGCGAACTAGCCGCGATAAACCTTAACGGAGTCACCCGCATATGTGCAAGGTAGTCTAGAATCCCACGGAGAAAAAAAGAGCGACCACATATCAGGGATGGAGGACGCTTCGGAAGTACGAGGCCGAAGGTGTGCTCGGGCCAAAGAGGTTAGCGCGAGGTCCGAGTTTGAGTACCCGCTCAGACGAATAGTTTCTTCCATCTATGGAATCCTCTTATTGGTGTGCCATTAATTATGTCCTTGCACAAGGCTAACAGCAATTTTGGACAACAAGACCGATAAATATATGCACCCTAGATAAAGAAACAGTTTTCATAAATGTAATTCAAAACCTGCCTTCACCACAATTCACAAGGAAATTTCACTATCCACATTATTTTATGGACGGCAGATGTTTCGTCTGAAATTAGATGTTTGCATATTGTTGGCTCAGTGCCCAACATGCAGAACGAAAAGAGTATTAAACACACAATTCACCTCAGGAATTGTTTTAATAAGAGGAATAAGAGGAATTTCTCTCCTAATATTATTTTTCGTGGTACGACATTTTCCGATGGTAATACGATATTCCGTTCACAAGACCAATGCAAACAACTGAGATTACTAGGAATCATGAGATGAAATTAGGTAACACCAGGAAATTGACCATCCCTTCAAAAAATTTGTTTGCTTCTCGTTACTAAATTATGAATTAGACACATTATTCTTCTCTCTGACTCCTTCAGTGAGTAAAGTTAGATTTCAACGAGCTCAAACTGTTTTAGCTACTCCGAACCGTCTAGCCTAACCTTAAACACAAGATATGCACGCCGATAATTTCCCGAGGCGGAATTCGAACCCGCGAACTCTGGGCTGTCCAGTCCCGCGCGTAACCGGCACGACTACCGCGGAAACTTCGTGGCTGATTAAAATAAATAAATTTAAGAAAGCATGTTCCATTAACATGTCCTTCTTCTCATTGCATTTAGCAATAGTTTGAAATTCGTAAGGATAGGGGCTGAGAAAGGCTCGTCCCTGATTTGGAGTGCATTAGTACGACAGCTTCAAGTGCTCGGGGCACAGTGCGCTCGCAGTGCCGTCCCAGCCGTTAAGGCGAGGTGGTCGTCAAGGGCGCCAACTCCAGGGAGCGCAGATGGCGCCGTCTAAGGTACACATTTGGCTGGAACTAAAAAAAAAGGGGAGTGGAGTGGAGGACAACGAAAATTAAAACGAGCCGGTTTATTAGGTCGAGGCCCCAGAGAAGAGAAGTTCGCACAGGATAGGGAAACGACTTTCGTTGCCTTCGCAAAGAGGAGCGGTCTGAAGACTTTCCCGAGATGAGGCGCCAATGTAAAAAAAGAAATATTAATGAGGGTCTGTCCTGCACATCCGCAGATGATCCAGGGAAATAAAAATATTTCATGGGTCTATATTGGAGCGTTAATCTCTTTTCAGCTTTTTCGACTCGCACAAAGCCAATTTCCACCGACTCCGAAAATTATATTAAATGATTTGCTTTCAAAGAGTCGCAGCTGATAATTAGAACCAAGTATATTTATACATTCCATTCTTCGGATTAGCACAATGCCGACCTCCCTCAATAACCTACGAAGTGCATACACTTGCATCCGTACTCTTGGGATGGTGAGGACGGATCGAGTTTGCAGAAGAATGCAGAAGGCGAGCTGAACATAGAAAGATGCAAACGAGGAAGTGATGAACGGGCGGTGAGGAAAGGACACTCGTGGTACAAATTCGAAGGAGACGGAAAAGTTACAAAACGTAGTACAAGGTTTAGGAATACTCCGAAGTCTTCTTTTTGCATATACATAATGCGCGTTCGATAATTATTCAACCCCTGCCACACACCGCCAAGTTGACTCGTAGGGTACCTCCGTGAATGCAGATGGAAGAACGGAGGACGAAAGAAAAGGGTGAAAATGGGAGAGAAAGAAAATACATGACTTTCCTAAATATGATTTTAGTGCAGGGAAAATGATTTTTTACCCAAAGCTAAACATTATAGATGCTGCGATGGGGCCAGAGGAAAGTGGGGGGGGGGGGGGGAATCTTCAAGGACGTAACAATTTCGGCAGAATTCCTACGATGGTGATCAAGGCTATCGATTTAGCATCGCACCTTGCATACACAAAGTCTTTTGCCGACTTCCCTCCTGTAATGTCCACCTCTCGCTAAAGCTAATTGGTTTATCTGAACACCATCTTGCCATACTGTCTCCATTTCCACATCTCGAAAGCTTATCATCTAATCTCCCATCCTCTTCCACTTAAAGAAGTCGACTGCGGCTAAAAATATTATCGCGGCTCCTGCGTCTGATAGCAATGTAAAATGGAGTGGAAATGATTCCTAGCGTCGCCGTCTGGTGCACCAACGGTGCCTCTCCACAGCTAATCGTCGCGACCCCATTCCAACCAATCCGCTCGCATGGCAGCGGGTCCGAGAAGACGCGAGGCAATCGACCTTGATGCTCCACCATCACCGTTTTCGCCTTCGGTTCACGACACCGAATGATTTCTAAGTTGTTTCCACGGCAAAAGAAATTATTTGATCCATTATTCCGCTCACTAAACATTCAAAAAGGACAAACGATCTTTACGTGAAAGATTTCGCTGGTACTACCAGGAAGTTTTATCATTGCATACCACAAAAAACTAGATCCGTTGGTGCGGTGTCTTGAGTATAGGTCTTCCGCCACATACCAGGTGTTTACAGGGGTTCCTTTAATAAGACTCCAATTATCAGAGTCTTCCACTATATACCTACTTTGGCATCGGTGCTATTATTTTCTTTAAAAAATAGTATGTATCAGCATGGGTTAGACGATGCGATATAACCCACACAGTTGGAACACCTTAAAACCTAATTCCACCTCTACCGATCCTCATCTACACGCCGTTCAGAGTTCAATTAAAGTAACCAAACTTTCGGAAGGGATGCCCTTCGGTGCCTTACGCGAAGAGTAAACACATCGACGCCGGTTTTTTTTCTCTACCATTCATCCATTCCTATAAAAATCAACTACCCAAAAAACCTCAATCCAAACACCCACGAAGCCTCCAAAATGACCACAGTTGAAAATGACCACAGAAAATGAACCAGTTGACACAAAAAATACCCAAAATAACAACAACTGAATAACGATGGCGGGAATCAAGCCTTCAAATGATAAAAAACTTGATGATTTGGTACTTAATTCGTGGAATCTTTCCATGAAAAATAAAACCTAGGTTGCCTCTTGTGAATTCCACGTAATGATTTATGTGTACAACCGGTATCGACCGTCAGACCATCCTCAGATACAAATACATCTACATACATGTATTTGTACTTGATGATGGTCCGACGGCCTAAACCGGTTGTGCACATGAACTAATACGTGATATTCACAAGAAGCAATCCATGTTTTATTCGTTATTTCAAATGATATAATTTAACGAAAGGATAAAAAACTAAGGCATGATGATGTTTGACGCATGGAAAACGGGGGCTTACAAAGGTTTAGGAAAAAACTACTATATCTTTTATGGATCTTTCCGCTAACAAGGTATAGTTGCAGATTTTAAAAAAAAGTTGAAGAGTATATTGCCGGCCATTCCATGCGGGCAACTCAGAGGCGAACGATCAATGCTCTCTCCTATCCCACTCGGCAATGGTTCTCTTTGTTCGAACGGCTCCAAGTATGCTGCCAGCAGTAGGAGGACTTGTGCTGATGAAGAGCCTCCGAAGGGCTTGGCAAAGGAGGTAGGGAGGGCAAGATGGCCGGAGGCGACGCCGCACAACTTCATTCAAAGGGATTTCCTCGCCCTGCCCGTGCATGAAATGTGGCGCGGACATATCCACTGAGCGGCTCGCGTCCCCGGGTAGTACGTATTCCTGGGCTGCAAGCTATAAGAAAGACATGAGGCTTAGCTGAGTCCCTATCCTTCACTGTCTGACCTCATCACGTCGCTAAGCTACATGAGACGCCCACAAAACGTCTTGCTTTTCAGCTTTCCATCGCTCGGTTTCAAGACACCACTAGCGATTTGCTGAGGACTCGATAACAGTAAGGCTTTTGATTGAGCTACGGTTAATGACACATGGACAATCTTCCTCACTCGAGTAAGAAAAAGAAAAATATCTCCATAGCACTATAAATTTGTGCCTCCAGGGACGGTGAGGGTACATATCACCAAATACTGACTTAGCCCATGTCGTGTGAAATTCACACATCAGGGTTTCAGGGGGCTAGTTCCTTTCCATGTGCCACCTGCGGTTTCCCAGAAGGATCTGGTTCCCAGGAATTAACACAATTTGGGTTTTTCTGAAAAACGTCCAAAGGCCTAGCCCCGAATTTGAACTCGGGACCTACAGTTAACATCCCGATACTCTACCCACTTGGCTACCACGATCCCCTGCAGCCCTGTAGATCATTAAATTTAATGCAACGCATTTTTTACAATTTATTAACAAATAAATTAATACGCTTAAAATTATTAATTTATTACCTTCCGCGAGTCATAAGTACCCTTGATTTTCAGTACCATACACTAAAATTGGTTTATGACTCGTCAAATGCTACTTTTTAATCGATGGACTTATAAGTAATATTGTAAGAAACGTAGTAGGACCAAAAGTTACGAATCTTAGATGACGAAGCGTAGGACGAAGCGAGTCATTAAAAAAAATATTCATAAAATATACAACCCCAAAAATAAGGACATGCAAACTTGTTTATCAAGCATTTAGTCTTGGGAATATTGGCATAGATTCATAGATAGTCAATTCGTTGAAAGCTTGTTATTAGCAAAAACTTAGAGTGCTATCGCTAAGGCTGGCGTTATATCGCACAATCTAACAAGAGCATAGCTCCAGATACCACGACCAACATTGTTGAAGGCTGAGCATTCAAAGTCTCTTCTTAATGAGGCCGCAGGAGGAATTTAATGAATTGTGTACTTCAAAGTTTCCCAAAAAATACAGGTCATTATCCTTCGACAAACAGGCACGCTTCCCTCTCTCAGTTAGTACTACGTGTTAAGAGAAGTGCGATTTAGGTTCCATGAATTTTAATCATTTCCTGAGTTCATTCACATTACCGCTGAAGTTTCTGCCATTTTGCCGGCGGGTCATAGTTTGCAATTCCTTTCCTCTAGCCTTGCGTATCACAAGGTAAACTTCCCATGATGCACGTGAAAGCATTTTCTCCAGCGAGAAGAACACTACGGCAAAGTGAATTAACCGACTGCTATAAACGAAGCGCTCGCAAGTTAATTTCGCGTTAATTCAGCTTCAAGTGAACCTCGGGCTAATTTGTTTACCCCGAACTCACGCATAAAGTTAAGATGAGATGTTAACTTCGTCTTTGGATTACAGAGTTCGGAGTTTCTCACGCATGGCTTTGTGACTCACTGCAAAAGGAAGAAGGGAGATGTCAAGCCTGTCTCTTACATCGCGAAGTCATATGATCAGAAGGTGGCGTATTAAAGTTCACGCGCGCGGAAACGGCAAAATGGAAACAGCAAACAACATCGCTGATTCGACGGTGAATAAAATAAACAAATTACGCTACCACTGATGAAGGACCCGAGAGCGCAAAGAGACGGAGACGAATTAAATGAAGAATACGTCACATAAGGAAAATGGCAAAATGAAAATAGCAAACGACAATGCTGCTTCATAAGTATACTAATGAAGTGTTAATGTCAGGGAGCACTTAGTACACGTGAGTATATTAAGAAAACCAAATAGTTACCAAAGAGAATTACACATATAATTTTATTTCCTGCACTATGGTCCAAAATGAACAATTATCAAGTTAAAAAGCCACAAATGAAAAACAATATGGTCCAGTTTTAACACACATTAAGGCGAAAATGTTTCCGTTTTTTTTATTCCCGCACATTATAAACGCACACTTCGGAGATTTCTTTAGTTGTAGTGATTTATAGTTAATAACATGTTCCGCACCGGCTGAAGCAATAGGTATTTCCATCTACTTACTTCATCCACTACCTATTGCAGCACCTCAATAAATAGGATACGCTGCTGTCTCCACTTCATTACAATTCTCATTTACAATCTCCACTTGCTTCGCGCATCTCAAATACTCCCATTATTATTTTTCACGACGAATGCCTTCATTAGACCGTGCCCCGAGATGTACCGTAAAAGTTTGTCCCGCATACTTTACAGGAGTTCCACCAGATTTATTTTTTCCTGTAGTTGTTATTGACAGAGAAGAGCAACTACTGCGATATTTGTACCATTAGTTTCAAAGTTATTTGGAGGTAATTAGATCACAGAGTGGAGGAAGGGGTGGAATGAAAGAAACCTGGCATCGGCATTAGTCTTCTCTTAACGAGGGGCACAATAGAGTTCAAGGTTTACGTCCCATCTGACAGACCAAGCATTGCACCTGAGGTCCACTACACATATTACAAGAGAAGTGACCGGTATACCACTTAAAATCTATTAGGGGTCGTCCATTAATTACGTGAGGCAATTTTTCGACACCCCCTCCCCCCTTGGTGAGATGTCGTAAGATTTGGCTCGACCCCCTCTCCCTCCCTCCTAATCCCACTTGAGATTTTTCAAAATGCGTATTTTTACTGTAAATACGTTAATCTGTAATTGAATGCGTTGGATTTATTTAAAAAAATTATAATTTGCGTAATCATTTTTATTTAATACTAGTTAAGACTAGTATTTAACACTACTAAGAACGTAGTCTAGAATCACAGACAGAAAATCGCGCGTTTGACTGGCTGGAGGCGGCTAAACAATCGAGGGGCTACAATGCTACTTTATGGCGTTCGCATAACCACGATAAATATTATTGTGTAGGATTTAGCCATATTTCAGTGGTGAATCATGTTTTACGTAATTTAACCCAGTTTTCTCGCCATTTTACACTGTTTCTTGCGGAAAAAAATTACGTGATATTTGCCGAGGCCCCCCCCCTCTCCCCCACGTGAGATTGGGTGAGATTCGGCTCCCCCCCCCCCCCCCCCCCTCCCCCTAAACGCCTCACGTAATTAATGGACGCCCCCTTACTGCCTCCTGGATTCGAACCCAAGCCCTTACGATGGTATCCTATACTCTAGGAACCAAGCTAACGCAGGCCACGTAAATTTTCTTGGAACCTACTTGTTTCAGCTATTTCCTCTACAACAGCACATTTCAAACGCTTCATTTGCTGCTTTGTCCACCATTCACACCATAAAGGAGCAGACGCATGTTTCAATGAAGCGACTCCTAACTTATAGACTTACACTTCTAGCTTCAGTACTGGTCAAATAACCATCCGCGTCTGGGCTATAATGCGAGTATTTACTATTTCCTAATAGCTTCAATAATCACTGGTTATTCTGCTTCCCACACAGCAATATTTTCACCTGTTCTAATTATTTTCCCGAGTCAATAATAAGGGCTTACCCAGCGCTTTCAATTTTTTTATTTACAAATAAATTATTTACGAAAAAAAAGTCAAATCATTTTAATCATTTTTACATATTAATCTTAGAATAATGAATCCACACTCGTAATCACAACCTACCCTCCCTGCCTAGATCTCCTCTCCATCCACTTCTCCCCTCATACCGTTTCACGCAGTGGATAGTTTCGCGGCTAACTACGCCGCATGTGCTTGACTGAACGAGCGAACTGTTGAACCGAGGTCATCTTCACATGCGCGCTGAGAGGAATGCGGTAGCTAAGGTGGACGCCACACAAACGGATGAAAAATTAAATCTTTTTTTTTATTAAGTAGCTTATACAAACTATAATGTCTTCCGTAACTTTAAGAACACAAGACTGACCCTGACCGCACGTCCGTGCCTACAAATTACGTTCAACATTGAATAAGCTCAACGGCGAAAACGGCACAACAAAGCAAAGAGCCGACAGCGGTGGTCAGGTCAGTAAACCGTGGGTCTGGCTACCGAAAGGTCGGGGGTTGAACTTCGCGGATGTTGTGTTCAATTCAGGATAAACAGATTCAAATAGACTGCAAAATTTGACCTTGGCGGTAGAAAAGCATAAGCCTATTACTACAAACGAATAATTCAATCTCTAAGGCATAGAGTCTCCAAATGGTCATAAAAATTGCCATACGAAGTTCATGATAACCATTATCGATGGCCATCGAACCAGAGATCGGTGGTCAATTCGGTCGTCGGATCCTGAGTTCGGGCTTTCATCTCAAGGGCCCAGGTTCGTATCCCGTCTCTGGCTGAGCTTTTACACTGAAATACTAATCCTGCTTGAGGGCGGTTCTGAGGACACTTCAAGTCCTCCGTTCATTGGATTGGATGATAATATGCGAACGGCGCCTTTCGCTAAAAAGTCTTAAGTAGGTAATGCTAATTCGGCGTTTACTTTCTTCAACCCTCCTTAACCTCCCAAAAATCCTATCCATCCAACAACGACCACATATCCTTACTGGCACAAATGACTGCAGCTCTCAGTCGCCTTACGTAATAAGGATATCCTTGGGTATTTCGCGACACCGTGACCAATTTAAGACGTCTCGGCAGTCCACAGGAGAAGTCACGGTAGGTCAGAGCCAAATCCATAAGCCACACAAAATTCTTCACATGAAGAGGATCATAATAAACGCGCCTGTGTAAAAAGCACCCGTCATGAATCGTTTCCGACCATCGTCGTGTCGGTAAGCTGGCGCACGGGTCATCAAAATTCACCCCGATCAACCAAACACAACGGAGTTTAGAGTTTCGTTCCGGAGGAAGTCGTAAAATAAACATTTGACGACAGGAGACTAATCGTGCATAGGTTTAACGAGCGTGCATTGCCGCTACGACTCGGCGTTCCCACGGGCGACGGTTGAGGGATCCTATAGGGACATAGGCAGACGCCGCCGATACGGAAAACGCGCGAAACAATGACCGTTTCCCAGCATAGCGTAAACAGCGGCCTAACGATAGTGATCTTTCCCGGCGTCGTCAGCAATGGAATCGCGGGGGGAAGCGTTCTGCTGCTGCTTTTATCCTTTCGCTTCCTCCCGGCGGACTAAGCGATTTCCCTCCCCGCCAGGGCTCGACATTCCATAGTCTACCTCATCTCCCCGCCCCCACCGCCGAGCGCTGCACTTCGGAGGCCTTGGACGGCTTCGCTCCTGCACGGTATCGGAGCTTGGCATTCAAGTTGCGTTGGAAATCGCCACTTTAATCATAAGAATTAAATCGTCGAAGGAAGTGAACCAGCCATCTCGGTGCGCGGTCTATTCCCTCAAAAACAGGGTCCCTAAACCTGAGGCCGCACTGCTTTTTCAGAATATGGTGTCTGTCTGCCTGTCCGTCGGTTCTATGTTCGTTACACTTCTCCTCAAAAACTACTAAACCGATTAAGCTGAAATATTGTAGGATTATAGAGTATACAGTAGAAGATTCTATAGGCTATATAAAGAAACGCTCAGGAGTTTGATTCCTGGCACCAAATATGTATTTACATTGTTTTAAATTGACTTTTTCAAATTATAATCCTACAAAATTTCAGCTTAATCGGTTCAGTAGTTTTTGAGGAGATGCGTAACGAACATAGAACCGACGGACAGGCAGACAGACACCACTTCATTTGTATATAGTAGTATGATTATATATATTCTGAAAAAGCGCGCGAACCCAAAGCTGGACTCCGCATTGCTTATTCCATCGCGCAGTGCGGTCGGGTTATATCCACCCGCAACCCTCCAGCCTCTACCCTCCAACCTACCTACTGCCCACCTGCAGTGCGGCCTCAGGTTAAGGGTGGTTAAAGCGTGAAAACCTTTGCCAATCAACTAGAGATTCAGTGTGCAGTGGTTTTCGAGGTCGCAGGGCGCAACCCTGAATTCAAAATTGCGAAATATTAAAACTTAGAACCCAATAGCAAATATACAGCGTAATTCTTGCACTGTCTTCCTAATTTCGAGGGTTAGATCATCGTCTCCAAACAATTCTCCTTCTAACCCTTGTTTCAAAATTCGCCAATCACTCCACATTCTCTTTCTCTATCGTCTATAAATGAGAATCAGAATACACAATGCTTTATATCAAGCTCTTTACTAATGTTTTCGAGATATTTTAACCAGAGATGTTAATAATAAGTTCCCTCGTGTTGATTCACGACCCTTTTATCAATACTAATATCCGTTCACTACTTATTGTTAGATCTCCGCCTACTTTCGTTCACGAGGCAGATTAAATTGATTCACTTATCTTTTAACAGAATTTCGTACATAAATACAGCTTAATATTTTTTGGAAAATCTCATTACTTTTTTCTTAGTATGATTCATCTTTATTCCATTTCCCTCGTACTTAATTATGCGGTCCGTATGGAGAGAGGCTTACTAGCATTTCGTCTTTCGAAAATATAATAGATTTGATCAGCTGTATTACTACTTCGATACTTGAATCCAACTCTTTCCACTCCTCTCTCATCATCATCTCCACATATGTAAGATTGAAACCCTGAATTCCCACCTTATAGTTCCATACGACGAGAGTCATTTAGATAGAGATACAAGTCGAATTGACGAGGAATTTTCAAATCAATGATCTTTCTAAAATCAAAGTCCGAAGCCTTGACATGGTGGAAGGTTGCCATGATGTCCATTAATGACACTAACAGGTCGTTTGTGAAATAAAATTCTGTGGAAGTGACTAAGAGTACTCATTAATAGACAATGATATATCAGTGTTTTCTGGCAATCCTCCATCCAACCACTGTGTTCAATCCTTTCACCAATCTTGTGGGAAAGGGCGAGCTCACCAAGTACTAAGCTCAACTATAGAGAGTGAAAATTACACCTGGTAGGGGGGCAGTCATCTTCCCTGCACCGCGTGTAGTTCAGCATAACAATCTGGGAGCCAGGATATCACTCGGCTCCGCTAAACTCGATGTGAGTTTAATGTTCTCTACTGCATTCCAACCAGGGAAAAACGGTCATGACTCATTGAGCTGACAATACATCCTATTTACAATAACGAAGATAACTTTCTATTTTCAATTTTACGAAATGAGTTAGAGTTTTTTTTCAGACTGGAGTCAGAAAAGTTATAAGGTTTTTCGTGACGTTTTGAAGCAAACCTTCTGATTGTTTTTAGCTTATTTTATTCTTCGCTTCTCCTCATATCTCCGCAGGGAGGAATGGAGGAGCCGCGAAGCCGTTTCGAGGAAGAGCTCTTCCCTGTGAGATGGTAAGACGAAGTGTACGTGTTTGTGCCCTCGTGCTTTTTTTTATTTTCGCCCACACGGGCTTTCATACCCAGAGATACCCATATATCATCTTCACGTTGGGAGGAAAAAAACAAATAAAGATGTGCTTCCTGAACTAGTGCACCCACGCTCTAAAACAAGTTTGGGATGCGCGGTCTCGCCGCCGCGCAAATGAGGTTTTTATTGGATCAGCTGCGCGTCTACAGAATATCAACTACTCGGACTTGGGGGAGCTTGGCTTGCGGCGAGGGTGCGGTTGTGTGTGTGCCCCGTAAATCCACCGCATATATCAGCAGTAACAGCGAGGGACGTCACGGGCAGTTGCGTGGCTGTTTGGAAATTGGAATTTTTCTCGGCTGCGGAAGCAGAATCACTGGCGCTCCTGAGGGTGGACGAATAAATCACCACGCGTGTATATCGTGATTTTGCGAGCGCGTGAGGGTCTCTCTCGAGGTTCCTAACCATCACATGCTCACACGTATTGCCCGTGCGTCACTAACTTTTTTACGGTCCAACTTTTGGATCTTTCGCACCCCACATCCACAACCCTCTATTATACCCCATTTCGCTTGAAATCCCCATTTCGCTTGAAATGCCCGTTTCTCCCCTCCTTCCCGTGTCACTATCATCGCATCACACCTACACTCCATCCCCACCATCTCTATTCTTGGAACTACCCCTGCTTGAGTGACGAGGCACTTCAAGTTCAGTTCTCCGCCCGTCTGATGGAACGTAAAACAGTAAACCTTTAGGCGCCTTTTGTTGAGATCAGGCAGAATTAGACACCGGGATTCACATAATCTTCCTTCATTCCGTGAGAAAAACCTAACTCTACTCAACTACCCACCTATCTTCACAGAGTCAAAAGTCAGCCGCGTCTTCCTAATGACTACACCTCTTTTGAAGGTCTAATTAAATCTTCGTGCATTTTCCAAAAACATTCAAGGCTTTCACCAACAACAAAGGTCGACAAAAATAGATATCGTTTAATCTACTTACGATGTTACGGATGTATTCCAGGATACGTATAAAGTGAATTCTTGATAGATACGCATCGATAACTGACGAGGTCATCGAAGGATGATATACGAGAAAAACTTTAG
This sequence comes from Platycnemis pennipes, assembly GCA_933228895.1. Taxonomy (NCBI): domain Eukaryota; kingdom Metazoa; phylum Arthropoda; class Insecta; order Odonata; family Platycnemididae; genus Platycnemis; species Platycnemis pennipes. Next base: position 114,716,230 of record OW121854.1, on the reverse strand, counting down.
ATGGCGGGGGATAAAAATAGTATCTTGGTCAAGTTGCAATGAGAAAAAGAAGGACGATGGAACAAGAGATTGAGGGCGGGAGAGTTCTAAGGCTGGTTGCAAAAAGGAAAATGTTTCTATCGCATTTTAATTCCGTGCAATTTAAAGTATATTTCTTAAGTTACATTAAATGGAAATTAAGGATTCCATTAAAACTAACAGCTAAGCAATGCAAGCATGAATTACTATGACGTGACAGTTTATGACAGTGACAGACATGGCTTTCATTTCATAGCGCAGCCTACATAATTAACTGAATTTCCATTTCAACGAGAGAGAAAAATTTGAGGAATTCAGTGTGCAGCGGCAGCCAGAAAAATGGGCCGTGGTCTGCAAGGTTAGCGAACCGACGGTAACGCGTGGAAGGTGCGGAAACTACACACGAGCAGAAAATGCGCTAGTTTCCTTCTCAGGAAAGCCTATCTACCTCCGCGGAATGGACGTCAGACAAATATCTCGCCACCGTCGGCAGTTCGAGCATCAACATAATGTTATAACAGGAGGCGGAGCTCTTTCTAAGTAGAAAAGACTGCCATACAAACATTCAGACGCACCTACCTTGCGTGGATGCTCGCGTAAGACATAAAAACTACGACTGATAACGAAGATTTGAACCAGACACACGATAACAATAGATGATGAACATTATTGATACGTATTTCTTAAACATCCATTAATTTTTTTCATGAAAGTTCCGAAGAAACTGATGAAGGAGAAGCTTTATGTCCTTGGGCTCTTTCTCCTGAACAATTCAGCAAAATGGAATTCGAGGAGGGGCATGCAGGCCGAATGCAATTGAAATTTGAAAGTGAACTGGCAATGAACGTGTAAAAACACAGAAATGTGCCTAATAACCACTTATACGAAGCCATGCATGGGTCCTCCAACTCCATATTTCCACAGTGCCACCATACAAAAGGGGTGTATCACGCGATGGCAGCTGGAACTGATACGAAGAGAACGTTGATTCGTTGCCACTGAGACTGTTATCCGCGACTACCCCGATAAACTGGGGCAATAATAAGAAAGGCTTAGTGGAACAGCATCGGGGGAAGATAATGAATTTTTTCACAACTCACTATCTCCACCGAGAGCTACAAGACGGTGAGAGTTTCATGAGAAGAAGGGAAAGAATATTTCAAGCTGAGGGGCGCAACTAGCGCACACACCATAAGGGAATGAAGAGTCAAGGGAAGAAAAATTCTTATCACTATATTGTTTGGTTAGAAAGTTGGGCTGCCGCACAGAGGTTCCAGATTCGAACCCAGGTAAAGCCAAACCCAAGCTGTGTTATACTCAAGGTGACAGATCTTCAGGGGGAACCGTAGGAGGACCAGGAAACTGGTAATTCCTTCTTCCTCACACTCATGCGTGAGTTTCACACGCCGATGGGTTTACAATTAGTATTTGGTGAACTCTACCCTCATCAACCTAACGATCGTTAGGGCCACTTTTAATAATTATCCGTTTTCAACCAGTTGGGGTAAATTGTGCTGTATTCCTTTCCCTGCATAAGTAAGTCCTTCCTAAACCATCCCGAATGCCCTTATGCCCCTCTACTTTACTGAACTACCATGAGTTTTATATTAACAACGGCTTTCAACACCGTTTGCTTCAACCTGATGAACTAAAAATTACATATTAAATCACACAATGCCAAGCATAAGTAAAAATACGAAGAGCGAGAGAACAGATCCACGTGTTCCGAGAATGAAATAGATATATCATATTTTAAAATATTAATCAATATGAAGTATAGCAGATGATGACGTACAAATGTATTGATACGGGTATTAAAGAAAAGATTTTAATCCCCTCACCACTCAAACGTTCAATTGCTATCATCATATCATTATCATTCAATGCCTCTCTTTATTAGCCATCTCTGCATTACATTTGCATGGCACTAGTGCCAATCACGCCACTGGAAAGCCATGGGAAACGATGTCATTGATTTGTAATTACTACCTCATCACTCCAAAGACAGAGAGACGAAGCTATCATACATTAACAATATCTCATGCACACGCAGTATTTGAAAGAGTAGAGCACTTCCAAGAAAAAATGCCGCACATATTTTAAGTGAGAAACGCGAAAATAATGGAGATAGTTTTCTGGGCCCCGAACAATTTTATAATGCCAAACAAGGTAGACAACGATATTAGGCGTTTGGCGTTTTCATTTCCAATTAATCTCTTATAAGTGGAAGAGACGTCGTAGACATTGGACAAAGATGTTTTGGCGAGGATTTGTAAAAAATTAAAATTCAAGAGTTTATCAATTAATACTTAACAAAATATTACACATATAAAAATATAAAATAATGTACGTAATTACTATGAAGTTAATTATTAGAAAAAATATAATCATGGAAATATCACAGTACAATTAAAATGCATATATATTTACACAGCTAAGAGCAAACGACGGGACGCGTAAACTCGAGAATTTACGATGAAATAGAGAGCTAGATTGTATGAGAGAAGAGGGGGAGTGAGAACTACGGAAACAAAATATCGCAACAAATTAAAAATAATCAACTCCAAAAAAATATGGAAAGGGATATCGGATCGATGCGACATCGCGATGGAGAAGGGGTGGGGTGGATCTAGCATAATCTCGCTAGGACGGAGGAAACAAAAGGGAGATTGTCGGCAAAAGAGGTAACAATCGAACGACGCCGAGCGAACACGAGCACAATGGAAATATCCATTTGAGGGCGATGGAAACAATTTGGTCGGGAGATTGTCTCCCAAGGCTGGGTTGAAATCGCGCCCCCGGTGAGAGCACACTTCTCATTGGTTACGAGCGGAACGAACAATAGGGCAGCGGGAGGGTCATGGGAGACAGGGGATCGGGGAATAATCCTCGGAGAAAGGACGATTTAGCAGTGTCAGAATTCAAGAGGGTGCGTGGAGAAGAGGGAAGTGTACCCTAGGGATTCGCGGGTTCAGCGAACCGATTCATGGGAAAAATATTCCGACGCGTCACTGACTTATAAAATTCCCAGCAGAAACGAGAATCAACATTTCCTATTTAAATAGCGCGAATCTCTGGGGCCTTATTCTACGAGGATTTGGGGTCCTCCATCGTCCACAAAATAGAAATAGTGACGTCAGACAAGACAAATCCACTTGTTTCCACGCCTAAATCCGGAGTAACGCACGCAGTGACATCAAGTCATCATTTAAGAGCCTCAATATTAACGAGTCCTGAGTAATCACTAGCCTCTTAAACAGGAAGGCTCATGCCGACACCGGGTTTCCCTCCAGGCTTTCTCCGTTCCCTTTGAATCCTACCTACACCACAACACCTATCTGTTAGGTTATTCAGGGGAGGCGACCGACAGCTAAGATCATTAGCACCATTTAGGATAGGTGGGTAATTGAGTAATGGTAGGAACATCTTATGTAACGGAGGAAGGGTAGAGAGAAACCCAGCGTCGGCATTAGCCTACTCTTAACGAAAGGCGCCAAGGGGACCACGGCTTAACGTCCCATCCGACGGAAGTAGCACTGATCTCGAAATGCCCTCCACTACACACTCAAGTGGGGACCGGTTTTCCACTGAAAAATCCGCCGCTGCCGGGCTTCGAACCCAGGCTCAGGATGGGAGGTCAGTACTCTAGCCACCACACCAACCCGATCCCCGCAACACCTATCCTTGTAGGACAAACACCCTAAGGTCCCGTCGCAAACCCCCAACCCAACCGCTAACAGGCAAGCGAATATGAAAGAACGCCAGCTACACCTAGGGGAGAGAATCACGGATTGATCGGACAGCGGACAGGGGCGTAATGAGCTGGGAGCGAAATGTCAAAGGGCAAGAAACGATCGGGAAGCCCGAGCCAAAACTCCGTCTGCTGCTGCTGCCCACACCCCTTGGCTCGAACACAAAAGGGCCGGGGATTAGACCCCGGTGTGCGACGAAAAAGGCCCGGTCGAAGAGACTCGGGACGTTTTTACTGCACCCGCTCACAATGCCCGATAGCGCAAGCTGTACCATTGGGCGCCAGGCCGTGCAAACGTTAAACAGGCTTCATACATTAAACTTTTTTCCCCAGCGTTTGTTTTTTATGTTGAGCCTCGCGTGTTGACTGTGGATTAGCTGATCGTTAAAATACGAGGAAAAGATGCGTCTGAGCAAAGTTAAACTGATTCTATTTTTCCCTGTGTCCTTAGAAACGTGGTCCAATAAAGAGTACGCTTCCTTGTCGCGTGACTCTTAGAATGGCTGGCTCTTCGATTACTAGCGATCCCTTTGGTGACTGAATGCATGGACTGATGGCGTTCCTTTAGTATATTTACACATACCTATAACCACAGTTAAACACCAACATGACAACCATGGCTGTTTCTGTTCACCTGTTTGAAGAAGTGCCCGGGTTCAGAAGCCAATAGAGGAGCCGTATTTAAAAGACATTACATATCCCAAGCATAGAATTATTTGTGAGTACGCGATACAGCACATTTTAACAACGTTACTGCAATTAAGGTATTGCAATTAAATTTAGAGCGTTCGAGTAAATTATCCAAAGTCATTAAATTACCCCCGCCTAAAATCCTCGCGATTCGGTTTTCTGCGCGTCAGAATTTCGATGGAAATCGCAGGTGGCCCAGGGAAAGGAGCTGGCACCCCTACCCTGAATGTGTGAATTTCAAACACCAATGGCTTAGTAGGGGGTGAGCTCTTCCCTCACCTATCAAATAAAACAACCTTCGGGTTGAACACTATTTTTTTCATGAATAGCCGAGTAAACACTTATTTATTGGCGCGTGTGAGCGTCGTTTCTCAACGCAGGAGAAGAAAGAATAGTATTACGATAGCCTCTTGTAGCTGAAATCAGAAGCACGTACCTGCCACAAAGATTGGCTACAACGCTAGAAAATGAAATCCATAACAGGCTGCCTTTGGACGTTCAGTATGTAACCCTGGAAAAAATAACATATCGAAAGACTAAACGGTCACTTGAGGGACCAGAAAAAAGGAGGAGCGATGGCCGCTGGCAGGTGCCAAAACTTTCGCGGAATCCCGAGCCTCGCAAAGTGCGGGTGGATATGGTGGGATGGAGAAAATTGGACGTGGGAAGGGCGGGGACAGCAGCAGGGGTGGGGGGGAGAGCCTGGAGGGGGGGGGGGAGAAGACCGCGTAACACGGGGGTCGAGGCTAAAAAGAAAGCAATTATCGCGACCAATGAATGGCCAGCGCATTTTCCTTCCACGTGGACCGCAGCGATTGCAGTTCGAATTCCCGCCAGACTGAACGCGATCGTATACTTGTACGCGAGTACACGAGAAATTAAAACTTAACTTCACTCAAGACTCTAAACGATGGCGGAAACGCATGCGTCCGCTTGCAACAACACGTCACACTCGATACGAACGGTTCGAGATTATCGCACTTACGGTGAGAAACTATTCCCTCAATCTTTGTGAAACGAAACCACATGGCTATGCATGCACACAAAGGAGCAATGAATCAGAAAAAATCAACCGATGAATTTTAAGCCCATGTCATTGAATTCGACCGCTGAAAAAGAATCAATTCTCTATACTGTTCTCGTCTATTCTTGGGAAGGCTGCAATTCCTCAATGACACCCGAATTATTTTTAGTTCATCATAGCCGACACAATCCGCTTATCCCGTCCGTAGACATCTATTAGTGCAAGTAGGTAGTGCATGCTTAGTGTCTATCCACCCCCGCCAGGCACTCGAGGTGGCTTGAGATTACACAGGAGACAGAGCCCGTCAATCTGGCTAGTTCGAATGCAAACGTTGCAGCCCGTCTGAACGATATATCTCATCTCCATGTGACGCCTCATTTTCTACCAGCGTTGGGAATCGTTTCTAAGGAGGCCCCTGGCCTGTGCCATCCAAAATAGCCCCTCCACACGTCTTACTGGTCCAATATCTTTAATTGAGGCGCCAAAACATCTTCCTTCTGCCAACAGTGCGTCGTTTCTCTATTTTAAACTTAATCGACAACTTGAGGTAAGGGTATTCGCACTCCACTCCGCGCTCCACGAGTACCAGTTAGCTTCCATTACCGACACGAACTCTCCATTGGCTCCTCAAAATATCCCTGGATCGGTCATCCTATCAAAACACGGCATGGAAAAGATTCTTCGAGTTCATCTCACATAAAATCTGCCACACTGATTCACAGAGCTCGCTAACTCGTCTAAGTTTCGTAGCCAAAATATGAAATTGTGACTAACCAAGATCGAGAGCCGTCTAACGGTGGATAGACGGCGGATTTTTAAGGCCGAAGTAAAAATAAAATTAGAATCTTAGAGAGAAGAGCATTTACAAGAGTAGTGCGAGATAGCCTGGGACATCCTCGAGAAGAGATGGATAGATTTGGAACACAAAAGGAGGAGAGGGAAATACCTGAAGATATAAACCAAGTGCCAATGGTTCAACATAGTGATGTAATAAAGAAGTGTAAAATTCTGCACGACAAATTGAGATGCCCCGGTTACAAACATGATGCTTCGAAGACGTAAGAAGCTTACGCTATTTGGAGACCTGGGTTTACCTCACTTGAATATTGAAAATTAAACGTTTTCGGGAAAAATGAAACATCAGCAGCGGCTAATAATTATATTTATCCTTTGATTAAATATAAAAAAATTAACTCCTCATTCGATGAACCTGCATCGATTACATTAATATCCGTAGCTATGTGTTACCTTTGCCACATACCTGCTTAAAATATTTTAAGGGAAGAAAATAATACTTGAGGATAATACTCCTATTTAATTGAGTGAAAACTTGGTTTTCTTCAGTGGAATTAACAAGTATTGAAATCTGAGAATTATAAGCCTACGTCAAATGACTCTGCCTTCTGCATTCGCCAATTTTCCATCCTTCCCAAACCAGGTAAGGACTATCTCATTCGTCTGCCTGGCTTTGGCTTCAGAACAATGCCATTCTCCACGTCAAACTCTCAGATCGAGATGAACCCATGCACGTTGAATGCGCTTTGAAAGAGATTCATTGGAAACCTTTGGAATACGGTATTAACGCGCTTAAATTGAATTCAAACTGATTAATTTATGTCTTTTTAAACCTCATCTGAAACGATAAAGCACCAATAATAAGAGATTTCAAATTTTTTTCCTAACTAAAACATTTCTGCATTTGCCTTTAAATGCAATATTATTAATCTTGGACGCAAATTGAATATAAATATTTAGAAGTAAAAGACGACACCATACCGTCGGAGATCTAGACCGTATACTTGCAGGTACTATAATACTGTTATTGTTTAACTGTAATACTTAATATTACCAGGTACAATATTTTCCGACTCACGATCGGAACCACTAAGGAATAGAAATATCGAATAGGATTAAAAATGGTATTAACACAAACGTTCGCAAAGTTTTCATGGGAAATGAAAAGAACGTAGTAATGCTTCACGTTCCCAAAGGGAATGACCCAATTCCGCTTGGATGATGTAAGGGAGACTCACAACGTTCATATTTCTATTCGCGGGAAAAGCATCGAGGTACGAGCTAATACTGCATGCAATAATTTATGACCCAGCTCTGGACTACCCTGGTGACAGCGCCATCGAACTGGAAAGAAATATTATGGGTAAGGTGACCAGATTTCTGATCTGCTAAACCGGGACAAAATATCGCTTCTCCTGAAGCATAGGCAATTTTACATGTATGTATGTATGTATGCATGTTTCTTTGGTCAAGTGAAGCGTTAAAAAAGTTGTCACTCTGAGTCCTACACACCTCACTTTTCCAGCACCCGAATTGGTGCAACTTCCTGATGCTACATATGTAAGAGCTTAGTATATTATAAATATAGGAATGTATATATATTAAGCATTTTTAATTCAATAGAACAATAAAAGAAATCAAATATTAAGGAAAAAGATTTTTAATTCATTTTAATGTTTATGAAATTATTTTTTATTAAACTTTTCGAAGAGATTTGTATTCACAATTCAAGTTCACAAAAATCACACTCTATTTATGATATTTTTCAGATGGCAGAATTACTGTACCAAATATATGTACGGATTTTTCATGTAAGAATCTGTTTGAACCATTATTTTTACAAGCGTTTAAAAAAAGACCAAAATTCAAAAAACAAACTAATTATTTTGATAGCATAAATCCAAAGACCGGTACAAATTAGTATTTGTATTTAGTCTTTCGGGACACCGGGACAAACACCCCAAAAACGGTACTGTCCCGGCCAAACCGGTACGTATGGTCACCTTAATGATGAGACCGAAAGGAAATTACCAACTCCATGATACGTATAATCAACTATCGGCAACGTAACTTTGTGATGCACACTAATCGCGATGATAAAATTTGCGTAGTAATTTTCTACTTCTCTTCGATATCCCTTTCTTAAGTCCAATGTTTTGAAATATTGACGACCTCTTATAATGATATTGAAACCGGTCAGGTCAGAAACAAGAAAAAGGAATTATTGTGTTCTTGGGAGAGTTTAATTAAAGGGGTTTCCCGTTGCCTTCCACGTTAGTGTTTTTAACATGACACCATCACTTGATAGGCCGCCCATCTGGTGTCAGACGCCTTCACACAGCCGCCTCACTGAGGAACAGAAGCTGCGAGTAATGTTATCGGGCATCAAGAAAGGGAAAACGGTTCCATGCATCAAAGACAGAAGGGGAAATTTAGCAACTGAACGAGAGGAGATACAGCGTCGATGGAGGAAATATGTTGAGGAACTCTATGATAGCGAAAATAGGCCTAGGAACTAGGATATAGAAGAGGAAAAGGACGTAGATCAGGATGACGTGGGCCCTGGAAAACTGAATAGTGAGATAGAGAAAGCATTGCGAGAAATGAAGCGGGTAAAGCGGTAGGGATAGATAACATCCCAGCTGAGTATCTGAAAAACGTTGGAAAGCGGGGAAGGGAGAGATTTTATGAACACGTTCGTAGGATATACGAGGAGGGGACTTGGCCGGAGGATTTTGTAAAAACCGTGCTGATACCTATGTCGAAAAAGAGGGTGAAGACTATAGAACGATAGGTTTGATTTCTCATACGATAGTGCTTAGAATCGTCAACAGAAGAATGGAAAAGAGAGCAAAGGAATTTATAGGCGAGGATCAGTTTGGATTTCGGAAGGAGAGGGCCACTCGGGATGCGATTGCAGTGGTGAGAGTACTAGTGGAAAGGAATCTAGAATATGATCAGGATGTATTCGCTTTTTCTGTTGATTTCGAAAAGGCGTTCGACAGAGTGAGGTGGGAAAAGTTAATGGAAATATTGCGGAAGATAGGAATAGACTGTAGAGACAGGAGACAGATCCGGAATTTATGCATGGCGCAAGTAAGAGTAGCCGATGGAGAATCGGATTAAGCCACAATAGGGAGGGGAGTTAGGCAGGGCTGTCCGTTATCGCCGGTGATTTTCAACATATATCGGAGGAAATGGTGAGAAAGGCTTGGGATGAGCTTGAGGCTAGAATAAAATTCGGGGGGAAATTGATAAAATCAGTGAGGTTTGCGGATGACCAAGCGCTATTTAGCCAGTCAGTCCGTGTCTTGCAAAAACTGCTGAATGCGTTGCAGGGACAGGGCGAAAGATATGGGATGAAGATAAACCAGAAGAAAACGAAAGTAATGCGATTTTCAAGATACGTCTTGTTAGATCGTCTTCCTTTTGTAACTTCGAGTACATGCCCCAGAGCACGAATTGAAAATACACGCTCTATCATGGTTGACCTCAGAAATACCGTTTGAAAGGATTCGCTCCCACGAACAGATTTGTCTTTCGCCTGAGGTTTCGTGCGTCATCATGAGAATATGGTCTTCCGCTGCTCTTGCTCCCACGTCTTCGGTCAACTATCGCCGGGCGAACGGCAAAGATCTCTCACTGGAGGGAATCCATGAGGATCGTCGATACAAAGGAGAGCATAAAACACCAAACTTCCTTATAGCGATTCCTCCCTAGCATTTAACTGTAAAAGCTTTGCAGTGGATCCAATTATCGAGGGGCAGAGTTTTTTTTATTCATCATTTGGATATTATTTTCGCTGAAACGAAATGCTTCTTTTCTGAAATCTCTTGAAATGACATTTTTATTTCTGATTGAATACACATATTTATACAGTCCTGATCTATGCATTGTTTCGGGTTTTCTTCCGCGTCAGTTGGATAGTAGACAACGGTTTCGCTAGCTCTCCTGCCAGCGTCTTCAGGTCGAAGGTCCTTCGACCTGAAGACTTCCGGTCGAAACTGTTGTCTACTAGCCAACTGACGCGGAATAAAACCCGAAACAATGCAGAGATCAAACCATCACCGTGGAAACCTCCGTTCTATCTTTATACAGTCCTCACAACTTATATAGCTACTGTGATTTTGCCATAAACACATCTACTAGCATTTTGAGTATTACTTAAACAAGTAATAAACCAGCGCTCACTGCTAATATGACTACATCATAGGTGCTTTACCGGTCAGGGTAGCTGGTAGTATACTACTTCTACTCTCCTTCTAAACCGCTGAACTCTGTTTTCCTCCGACGCCATTTCACTCGGTACTCAGCATATGTTTCATCCTCCTCCTTAATATTTAAGGAGAGTATCTCTTCCCCCCTTCGCCGTTTTACCCCCGGAAAGGCTTCAAACAAGGCTTCTCCTTTAATTACGTTCTCATTTCACCTATTCTACCCCTTCCTGAATTTCCTATATCAACCCTCTCTCCATCCCAACCATGCCCAATAGTTTTCAAAAGTCTTTCTTTTCCGTCCAGAAAACCTTCTCCATTGTTTTTTTTTTGTCGACAGCTCAGACACGCCTCCTATATTATCACGTTCTCCCTCCGCAAGATCCATTACCACAACAGTATCCAAAATACAATCTAATCCTATGGGGTACCTAAATCGTCAAAATATATTTTGTTTTGTTTATATATATAAATGTTCACATGAAATTCGCAGAGCGACATACAAATAACAATAAAACTGGTCACAGGCGTGGCAAAAGTCTAGAAACACATAAATAGAAAACACTCACAAAGATTAGGTTCCAATATTTCGGTGGCCTCTGCCACCTTTCTCAAGAGAGAGGAGAGAACTAACTGAGGGGGCAAGGAAGGTCGGGGAAACAAGTGAAGAGTAGACGTAAGGGAAAGGAGGGGTAAGGACGAGGGGGAAGGGAAAGGGTATGAGAAGAAGTATGAAAAGATGAAAGAAAGAGAGAGGTCTTTGAGGATGTGTTCAAGGGACTGAATACGAGGGAAGTAGGTTGTGCATAAGGAGAGGTTGTCTTTGGTTTTGCGAGGAGGGGCTATGGGGCAATAAGCCTTACTGCCCCATAACCCCTCCTCGCAAAACCAAAGACAACCTCTCCTTATGCACAACATACTTCCCTGGTATTCAGTCCCTTGAACACATCCTCAAAGACCTTTTCCCTATCCTGTCTGATAATCTTACCACCACCAATATTTTCCCTAAATGCCCATCTCTTACTTTCAAACGTCCTCCCAACCTCTCTGGTATCCTGAGAACCACCAGACCTCTGTCCAAATCCCATCCTCTTCCAAAAACACCCCCTTCCCCCTGCAATCGCGCTAGATGTAAAACCTGTCCTATCCTTATCACCCAGCCTCTCCCCAAACAATTCCTCTCTTTTTCGCTTCCCTCCATGCCTTCACTTTCCTGCACCACTGAAAATACAGTCTACCTTCTTCTCTGCCAATTCTGTCCCGCTTTTTACATCGGCCTCTCCACCACCCCTCTTTGCATCCGTATGAATGGTCACCGCTCCTCTTGCAATAATCCCTCCTCCTATTCTTATTCTCTCCCGGTAGCCATACATGCCTCCTCCCACGATTCCAACTTCAACAACTGTTTCAAGATGGGCATATTGGCCTCCCTCCCACCTTCAGCGTCTCCCCTCCAACTTAAAACGTTGGAGCAATCATTAATTTGGCTCTTTCATGCTTTCCGAAAACCGAGAATTAACAGGGCTCATTAAAGGAACCGTCTCTCTTTCTTTCTTTCATCTTTTCATACTTCTTCTCATACCCTTTCCCTTCCCCCTCGTCCTTACCCCTCCTTTCCCTTACGTCTACTCTTCACTTGTTTCCCCGACCTTCCTTGCCCCCTCAGTTAGTTCTCTCCTCTCCCTTGAGAAAGGTGGCAGAGGCCACCGAAATATTGGAACCTAATCTTTGTGAGTGTTTTCTATTTATGTGTTTCTAGACTTTTGCCACGCCTGTAACCAGTTTTATTGTTATTTAGATATATATATATTTAAAAAGTTGTTAACTTTAGCAGAGAATTATCATTTTCATCGTATTGTGGGTGAAAAGGCGATTAAGAGTTTTTTTACAACTGAACTGTGCGATAAAATTTACTGAGTTTTAATCGTCAGTCCTCCCCACGAGAGTGCCACTAGCCGAGTCCTCTTTTCAGATTAATACTCATTTTACAATTCAACAGAACGTATAAGCAATTCATCAGAAGGAAACAATTGATCAGCACGTATACCTGGAGCACGTTTCTTTACGGCAGTGAGGCATGGACGATGACAGCAAAGGAGAAGAAAAGGGTGGAAGCATTCGAAATATGGTGCTACCGAAGAATAAAATGGATCTACCGAGTGACAAATGGAGAAGTCTTAAGATGAGTGGTAGAAAAAAGAAGTTTACTGAAAACTATAAAAAGAATCGTCTTTTTACGTCCTTTCCAATCTTTCCGTTTACTTTTCCTTCGACAATCGTCGAGGGAAAAGTAAACGGGAAGAATGGAAAAGGCAGGCCTCGTATCAGTTATACAGAACAGGTCGTGAAGGACGTGAAAGGGAAAAATTACGTTAATACGAAGAGGTTGGCCGATAGAAGGATCGAGTGGAGGGCTGCGTCAAACCAATCCAGTGACTACCTCTTTTCTTTATCTTCTCATATGATTCCCAAGCTTTTCCCAGATTCAAATCAGGGTTTTACTGGTTCCTCGACTAAACGTTTGCTTCTGGTTGAATCTAAATAACTATAAATGAGGTTCAGATGTCGCCACAGAGATTACATAAAAGGTAGTAATGCACAGCAGAGAGAATATAAGACTGATGATATTTTTAAAGATAACTGAAATGAGCGGATAATAATGCCACAAAGAATATCAACGGCCAGCTATCAAAGGGTTAATGATATTCTTATTAAAAATGATAACTGTTCTAATGATACACCACACGCACGAAATAAATGTCGGAAAATTTTACTAATATTTGTAAAAGATAATTCAAAAAACTTAACTCTAGCAAAACTGGCATAAATACCATAAATAGTAAATATAATTATGCGTATGATACCAATTCTACACGTAAGAAAGTGTCAGCGAATTCCACTTAATAATTTACTAATGACAAGTATAATTATCTACTACTAGACAAGCTATTACTCTCCAAATATCTATAAATTCTCATAATATAATGATACCAATTCATACCATTATTATTCTGTTACATTTCGGCAATGCTGACTAAAGTTCACCCACACACCTTTCCTTTCCGGCAGCGGATTATGTGGCGGACCCATAATATGCCGCAAGCAACAACAGTTGGCAACTCCACATCACTTTTTTCATTTATCAGCATGTTTATTTTCGCACTCTCGACCAGTTAAGGAGCTATTTCAGCAGTTTTAAATCGCCACGTAACATCAGTGACTCAGTGTTTCGTCGCTGGAACACCGAAGTGCTTATTTTTAATTTTCACGGGCTGCGCCCCTCAATGGAACGTGCAAGAAAGCGAGACTATCGACACTTCCGCTGGAAGAACACCGGTGCATAGCACGGCACCCAAACAGACATAAATCCCAAGCTACCGGAAAACATCATCATCATTGATGACAACAGAACTCATTATTCCGCACTTAACCAGGATAGCCAGGATGGATGTTCCAGCATCACACAACAGCCGCAGAAATAAAAATGAGCCCCTACGCTTCCTGGCCGTCTAATGCAACTATGTTACTTAATTTCACTATCAGCATCTTAAGTTTCATAATGTTAGAAAATAAGAGAGTATTTAGGCATGAACCCTAGTCAATAATCGCGCTCCAACCAGGAATGCGAAGGCAGAATTTCATAACCCTTTAGTGTTAATCAAATTATTCTTGATTGAGCATAGAAAAGTGGAAAAGTCATCCCCGTTATTCATATTTTGTATGTCACTTCTAATTCCTATTGTCCATTCAGAGGGGAAGTCACGAGAACGGTGATAGCGAACATCACGATTCATAAGAGGTTCGCGTCGTGGATGGTGATAGCTAAACGCTGAGGATACGACTTGTTGCTGTTATTTGGGAAGAAGACCGATAACTGAAGTCAATGGCGTCATTAATGATGGGTACGTATTTCGGAAGAAAGTGAAGTCAGGGAACAGGAAAAGGGAGAAAAGAAACCCGGGGTCAGCATTTGCCGACTCTTTGCGAAAGGAGCCGAGGGGTAAATAGTACAACGACCCATTCGCTGGACGGAATACTGAACTTGAAGTGCCCTCCACAGAGCACTCGAATAGGACCGGTATTATACTGAAATACTGCTGTCACTTCGGGGATTAGAGACCGGAACCACGGGATAGGAGACCAGTACTCTCGCGACCACAATAACCCGAGCCCTAAAAGATCAGTTATCCAGCCTCCGGTTCCCTTCGCAACTGTGTTGGACCAAAGGCAGCGCGAGCTATTAATTCTGCCTGAGGCGAAGTGAGGAGCCATTGGACCCCGGCCGCCATCCGCTTGCGTACACGTGTTCGCCCGGGATTCTCGCCCACACCCCCTTCGGCCAATAACTCCCCCGCACCTATTCTGCCTCCTACACACGGACACCTAGTCCATTCCACGCACCCATGTATCGCAATGAAGAGGGCCCGCCGCGAATAGCGTTGAATTCCCAACAGCGCAGCCATTCTTCACCATCATCATCAGTCAACAATCCTTAAATTGGTTTGACGCAGCCATTCTTGTTGCTTGAAATTATATATTTTTTTAACTGACATGCCCATGGCGAAGTCAATCAAAAGACCGCGGATTTCGAAGTTGAAATACTGCGTGACAGCAACGAACTGATGACGTTTGCCGTTTCCGGATCACAGAGTTTTCAAAATGACCTGGCGAACACCTTATTATTGAAAGCAAAACAAAAAAAATCGTTTACTGCCATTGTTGCCAGACTTGATCGAAACCGTAGGTAATTTAAAATTTGTGGCAGTTCACTCAAACACCCTACATTGCGACCAGTCGGTAGTCAATACCTACCAAATCCTACCATTCAAAACATTTGAAAATATGAGAAACAAGGGCTTCAAAAGTTTTTTCATCGAATTAATTGATAGAAGAACAATAGAAAGAGAGAAACATAACAGAGTAAAGGGGGAGTCATCCCCAATCGTCCTACGCTGGTTACGATCAAATGGATCAGAAGCAACAGATTGTCGTGCACCCTCTTAATTATAATGACAGCCCCACAAAGATGTTTTTAAGACCCCATCCAGCAGAAAATATCTCGAGAGCATTTTCCACAAAGGGAATAACCAAATAAATATCCCCGACTCCATATAGGAGACTGCTAACGTTCGCTTTCCGAGATACTCTGCAGATATCACAAATCCCGCAACGATTATTATCGCTTCGCGGACTGAACTACATTTGGATCGCACGACGACGATACTAATCTCGATCGAAGCCGAAATAAATCGATAGTGATAGCTACACCGTAATGCAAACTTCGCCAGGCCAAGCATTATTCACAAAAATATTTTCCACGCCACACCCAATGAGGAGGACCTTTCGCGAACGCGTGCCCTATAACGAATGAGAAATTTCACCAATTCCCCATTGCTGTTTAAAAAATACTGCCTTCCAACATGTCAAATAATGCGAATTAGTAGACGAATTCTCGGTGGTTACACCTTCCAGACTGAGATAATACCTCCCACAGAGTCATTTTTTACACTTAAACGTCCGTTTCTTTCCCTGACTCAGTCTAGTCTTAATTATCTTTAACTTCACGGCTGATAGCTCATCTCCCATGAGGCGGTACGCGGGTTAACTTACAGTCACCATGTACTCCCTTGACGCGTCCCCACAGGATATCGTGCAGTAAATGCAGCGCCAATGGTAACCAGATTACGCGCACGTCTCTTATTCCTTTCCATTAATGACTTGAAAACTGGTAATAATTCAACTCGATTGCTGTTTTCATTCAAAAACTATTTTATTTCTTGGAAAAAATACTGACCTCAAATATAGCATTCACAAAACTGGTACCTATTTTGTTTCAGAGTGATAAAGCGTATCCGCAAAAACATTTTCCATATTACACCCTATTTGTAACAAAGGAAGAAGTCTTTAGTAAGAGAAGGAGAAAAGAGAAGTCTGGACAACTTAATCGGTCATATCTTGACACATGATGGCCTGATGAACATAATCGTCGACGGAAAAGTGAATGGGAAGAATGGAAAAGGAAGGCATGATAAATACGGACTGAATTGTTACGGATGTGAAATAGAAGAATTATGTGAACATGAAGAGGTTAGTCGAAAGGAAAATTGAGTTCAGAGCTGCGTCAAACCAACCGTATGATTGTCGACTGCAGATGACGCCTTCACCTTACGACTATGTTCATCAAAAGAGTACTGGGTAAATGTGACGATCATGTACGAGAAATCAGCTACTTTTCCCTTGTTAGACCTCATGGAATATGCTGCCAGTGTATGGGATCCCTACGAAATCGGTCTAAATAATGAACTGGAACGTGTGCAGCGAAGATCGGCAAAATTTATAAAGGGACGGTACGATAACCTTATTAGCGTAACCAGTCTATTATATGAATTAAATTGGGAATCATTGTCAGATCGCAGGTTGAAAAAATTTAGACTTTATCTCCTAAATAAATTCCAAGATAATATTTTCACTGATGACGTTAAAAATATTTTGCGAACCCCAACTTACTATGGTAGACTGGACCATGATTACAAAATTAGAGAAATTTAATGTCGAACTGACAGATTCAACATGTCCTTTTTTCCTCGTACAATTAGGGATATGAATAACGGCAAATATATCCAATACGAGTGTAGCAATGAATAACATTGGTAGCTGCATGTTGGTATAAGGACTTTAAGCTAACCCAACTAACAGCATGTTTTTGTATGTTTGCTTTGCTATTTTTCTTTTTTTTAAATAGTGAAGTTTAGAGCAGTATACAATTACTAATCCCTTTTTTATGCATGATATGTAGTGCATGTTAGGTAAGAATTCACGCCCTGCCACACACCTTTATGGTGGCTTGCAGGGTATTATGTAGATGTATGTCACCTCAAGTGCAACTTTCCAGAGAAGTAGGTAGGAAGGCTGTATGATTCTAATTAAAAGTAAATAACTAGAGAATTATAATTTTCCTACAATGTAGAGGGCTTGAAGAAAATTTCCAACTTTCAATTTACGGCGGACACTCATTAACAATTCACCGTCCGATGAGGAAGATGGAGATTTTAGGCTAATCGTGTGGGAGGTTGTCTCTGAATCGGATACCTCGAAGGGGCGTGGTGGACATTCAGGCGCGCCCTCGATGGCCAGCGGAGCGAGTGTCGACATGGGTACGCCGAAGGACGATTCACGTCGGCTGTATCTCTTCAAAACCACACACACACTCCACCCCACCCTCCCCGCACACGGACAATGGGATGATGCCCAACGCCCGCCGACCGATTGGCGAGTCACCGCGTCAGCAACGGGCGGCGAACGGTCGGTCGGTGGGGAGCTACTCGCGCGTCGAAGAAGCTAGATGGGGGGAATTTTTAAACAGTAATCTTGAAACGGAATCACTTTTCAGATTGATCACAAGTCGTTTATCATCACGCAAGATCACCAAATCCATTTCTTCCTCGAATATCATCATCATCATCATTGGTCAACAATCCTAGGATTGGTTTGACGCATCATTCCACTCGATTCTTCTATCGGCCAACCTTTTCATTGTGACGCAATTCTTCTCTTTTACATTCTTCACAACCTGTTCCATGTATCTCATACGAGGCCTGCCTTTTCCAATCTTCCCGTTCACTTTTCCCTCGACGATAGTCTTCATCAGGCCATCGTGTCTCAAGATATGGCCGATTAAGTTTTCCCTTCTTTTTAGAGTTGTCAGCAGACTTCTCTTTTCTCCTACTCTTCTTAGTACTTCCTCGTTACTTACTCGGTCGATCCATTTAATCTTCAGCATTCTTCTGTAGCACCACATTTCAAATGCTTCTACTCTTTTCTTCTCCGCTGCTATCATCGTCCATGATTCACTGCCGTAAAGAAAAATGCTCCAGATGTATGTTCTGATGAACTGTTTCCTTACTTCTATGCTTGTATTTCCTGCTGTAAGTAGATTCTTCTTTTGAAAGAATGCCCTCTTTGCCTGGGCTATTCTACTCACTATTTCTTTCTTGCTTCTTCCATCGACGGTTACTCGGCTTCCTAGATAACAGAACTCTTTAACCTCTTCAAGTTTTTGTTTTTCTAGTTTGACATTGGTTTTCGCCTCTTTTTTCTTGCTGCACACCAATATCTTACTCTTCTTCTTATTTATCTTCAGCTGTTATCTGGCCATAGTCCTTTCCATGGTTGTTAGCATCTTATTCAGCTCCTTCTCTGTCTCTACTATGAGAGCTATGTCATCAGCGAATCGTAGCATACTGATTGTTTCTCCGTGGATACCTCGAATATCATCCCAACGAAAAGATCGCCCATCTTAGGAGAAATATTGTGGAGGGCACAGCATTCAAATACAATATATATATGAGTCACTGCATCACAATCACATGATACTTCGTGCATCGACTTCCTAAGACTTCGATTGCATAGTAATAGTAAATGATTAGCAAAAATGTAACTACTTTAATAAAACACCCAGTATACATGGGCCCATTTATCTCGGAAAAGTGCTTGGAAAAATAATTTAAAATGTAGCACCTAGCTTGGAGAGATAGTTTGGCCCATAATAAACATTCTTGCTCCTCAACTTGAGCACAAATTAGTGAGGAAAAGACGATAAATAACCCACTTAATTTTAAAGCATATAAGATGCCCAAAATCCGTTATAGCTTAAGATAAACAAGGACCCTCTTTTCCATGCTTCCACTATTGATCGATTTTGAAATACTAAGGGTGTAAAATATAATAAAAGAATGCTTATTCCAAGATATCTACCTCTATCTACATCTACATGATACCCTGCAAGCCACCGCGAGAGTGTGTGGCAGGGGGTGAAGATCACCGAGCATGCACTCCCTGAGACGTTCCACGAAGGCAAGAGAATTAGAAGTTCTAATGGAAATACCACAGCATGAAACGCTCGAACGTGAGTGATCTTTGGCTTTGGTAGTTAAGAACATGATGGCTGCCTAAGTCCAACTTGGAAGCAAGCTAATTTTCTCAAAAGATATAATAGAATAAGTGATTGGTCGAAAAAAGTCGACTTCCAAGCAATATATTAGACGAGGAGGATCTACTCATCATGGTGCTAGGGAAAGGGGCTTAATATTACGCTCAAGCGCCATTATTCAAACACTAATATTATTATAAGGCTATAGAATCGCCACCAGTGCCCAAACGACAAGTATTATCAACAGCAGATCCAAGGGCCGTCAGCTCCTGCTGTACCCCCCTTGATCATAGTGCAAAATAGAAAAAGCGCAAAGCAAAGAAGAGGAAAAAGTAGTAGCTACTATTATGCGGATACCAGGGATGGAAATATTGCGCATTATGAAAATCTACCGATTACATAAAATCTTGGATTAAAAGTATTTATAATCGCCCCATTACATGCAAAAATACTATTTTCATGCCACCACAATAATTAACCTCCGTATACCTACTTCTGTCCTCTACTATTCCATTAAAAGCTACTTTTCATCAATCTTCTCATCAAGCTGAAATGTCATCCTTCCTCATAAAACGGTATTGAGAAACATCACGTCATCATCTCAATATTACACCAATGTTGGTTGATCTTTGGACGGAACTTAAGTTTACTAAGCAACTCTTACGACAATTCCCCATGTCAGGGAATTTATCTACTACCAATACTTCAGAAAATAATAATTTCCACTCCGCGTTAATTTTTATCTTCCCGCATGTGCTACAGCGCCAGCCTAAAACACTTATCTTCCTCCCTTTTCCTTGCTACCAATATTTTTCCCTCTTCAGCATTGCGTTATATGCTCTACACGTTATCCATCCTTTTAACTTCTTCCTTCGGATCCCATCCAACGCTTACTTTTCCCTTACTTACATGTGCAATGGGCAAGGGCGTAGCCACGTTGAATCACCGGATCCAGTCAGGTCACCGAAGTTAAGCAACGTTGGGTCGGGACGGAAATTGGATGGGTGACCCTACATACTTCAACCGCGGTGCTCTTGTCCCGTCTACAAGTGGCGGGCAGGTTTAATGTGGGTTGGCACAATGGATCTAAAGAGGTCTATTGCCAGGGGGCTCCTCTCGACCACACCTCCAATTTATTTATTATTATCTGTGCATCATCCTTTCGTTCCTCGAGGACAGAAAACATAGCTAATAAGAATAAAGCGGAAATCACGTGGAGAAACAGTGATTTGAATGAAATATTTCAAACCTACGAAGATGAGGGATAACCTTTTAGGGAATATCCAAAAACGCACCACCACCGCGTTGAAAAATAATGATGAATGACATAATTGAAAATGAATGTTGCGAAATACAATACTAAAAAGCACAAAGAAGTTATAATAATATTTTATGCGTAAACAACGACTAAAGTTTTTGAAAGAAAGAAATGCTGAGGCTAACCGGGTGAAAGAGAACTTTCTAACGCTTAATAGAGAAAAAACAAAATCAATCATTATTGCCACACGAAGGTTGATAAATAAAATAAATTTTTACAATATTCCACACATCACCGTCTATAATTCCGCTATTCCCTACTCAGACACTGTACAAAATTCAGGCATCATAATGAACAGGAATCTTATTGGGAACGATCATGTACTCCATGTCTCAAGCAGGATCAACAGTGTACTGTACCGAATCAAACACCGGAAGCATATCCTACCGTTTCACCCAAAGAAACTATTAATCGTCACGCTAATTTTCACTCATTTTGACTATTGCTCATTGGTATTTGGTGATGTAACTCACGATCAAAGAGAGAAACTCCAACGCCTACAGAACTCCTGTATTCCATTTATATTTAATATTCGACGTGATGCACACATTTCTCCGTACAGAGAAAAAATACCCTGGCTCAGTGTGGAAGCTAGATGTCATTACATGCTTGGGACATTTCTCTTCTCTTTGTTCTCCAGGAGAGAGCCAAGTTACCTGTACCACCTTTTCAAAAGGCAACATGTATCTCGAAACATGTCCACCAGAAGCGACCCATCTAACCTCTACCGTCCATCACATCGCACGTCTAAGTACCACGAATCATTCGTAGTCAGATCTACAGTAACATGGAATTCGTTACCAAACTCAATAAAATCTCGAAAATCTTTGTCTCTATTTAAAACACTATTATATAACTCTTTGCTTCGAAATCTACCCCTAATATAATTACCTGTCAGTGATTGGCGATGTATGACATATTTCCCTGACGACATTTCCATATCGAGTACTTAATCTTATAATTTGTAGCCCTGTCCCACATTCATTTGTTGCGTGTAATGTCAGGTTACCTTCATTTCTATGCATACTGTAAAGTGGCTAAAGACTGTTGATATTCTCACACTTGTACTTTGGTTTCTGATTGAGACACCTAGTATTATATTTAATGAAAAAAAAACTGGGGCCTGCGGCCCAATGATGTATTTACTTATCAATATGCTATTTTTCTCTGTTATCTTAAATATAAAGATATATGCACACCACTTTTGTAAGTTTTGTATTGCCCTAAGGGGTGTTGTACCCAGAGCATAAATAAAACTTATTATATTCTAAAAGTTATTATCACCGCCTACATCGTGGCCAAAACACAATTGACGACTCGATCGATTTATCAGTCATCGAACCTCTAAGTACGACCCGAGAGCAGAAAAAATTGCATCAAAAACAATATAAAAAAATTACGAAGTGGGGCAAAAAAGAACACTGACACCAAGTCATTTCGGCGAGGCCATTGTTGAAGCATGGATGGAAAAGGACCGCTCGTCGCGTCTCTCATGGTAGCTTACTTTCTCCGATGTCTCCCCTCCCTGCCTTTCAATTTCCTCCTGAAACGAAATTTATGGCGCCGTAATGGAGCCTTGACGATTTTACCACCACGAGAAATTTATACTCCGGCGCCAAAGCGGTTAAAAAAAAGTGGACGCGATGGACAAAAGGGATCGGACTTGTGGAACACCTCCATCGGCGGAGGGACAAGCAAGGGAAGATGGGGTCACCACGGAGAAGGCTAAGACCAAGGAGAGTAGAGAACTCCTATTCTCTAGTCTCCTTGGCTAAGACGATTCTCACTCGCAAAGAGGCAAGAAGATCCCTCGAGCGTGACACCAGAGCAACGCAAATTTCTGACGGTGTAAATCAGACGGATGCGGAGAGAATTATAACACACGGCCCTCGAGGCAGATTCACTTCCAAGGACAAAGGAAGATTGAAGTTCGCCCGACAGGGGCACAAGTCACCCCACTTCATCCTTCTGCAGCCTCTGATTATGTGTTAGGAGGGATTTGCGGAACTATATGTGAAGGGAGCTTCTATGCAAATAAGCTAAATTTACAACTAATCTGGCGCGTTCATCCCAGGGATCATGGGCGACAAAAACTCCAGCATTTAACCTCATATTTCTTGCTATTTTCCACTCCTATGCGACATACATATTTAGATAAATTATCAGCTTTACATGTAATTATAAAATCATATTTCCGCTATGAATATACCCCACAATGCAAATTTCTAATATTCGGTTCACAGTACCTACTCTAAATTTTACAACTATCCGCACTTCAGATGTGACACTTGAGGTTCCTCAGGAACAGAGGGTGAAAACCAGTCGGAAGTGGGAAGTTGAACTACAGGAATGGTTTTGTTTGCAGGGCAAACGTGGGCGTAGGATCAAAAACATTTGATATGAGAATTGCTCAAACAAAACGGGGTTTAGTCAATAGAAGAGAACTTCTGACGAGAACCATAAGCAAAAAATGTATAATATATGTCAGTATTCCATACAAACAACGGCAGATAAATTTTATACCAATATAAATGTATTTGCGATGCCTAAAAACTGTGAAAGTATCAAACAAATTAGTATGTTCGAGTTGGAAATATTTCCTTATGTCACAGTCAATTTAATCGTTGACTCCAGTTATTTGCTAGTATATCACGTCTCCCAAAGTTTTTGAAACAGTGTAAGCAATCTCAGACAGGGTGCTTCCTCCCCGCTCTTATTTCATGCGACTGACTAATTTTCAAGTGCAGTGTTATTTTTTCATAATGAAACTCCCCTTCAGAGACAACCTCACACTCGAATACCGGTCGAAGCACTCAATAGCTTCAAATAGAGGGGACTGAGGACGTAGAGAATACAGGAAAAATGTGTCATGCGTGAGGAAGATGAAGATGGAAATAGTGACGCTCGATAAATAGCCATAGGGTATAGCACTATCCAGAAAAGATACAATGAAGCGAGATTGCAAATATCCATTATAGGGTAATCAATATAGGGTATTCTAACCCCGTGAATTTTAACAATATAGATATTTTCCATAATTCTACAACCAAAGGATTTTGGGTAACTATCCAGGAAACAAATATTTGTATTGGAATGAAGAACAAACGATCCTTCACACAATTAACCCGAACTATCCAAACTCATATTTACATTGACTCATTTTGGGCTCTATTAATGCAACGTTGGAACTAATGATCAAATTCGCATACGCGATTTCCAAACGATTAAAATGTCCGCTCCGTAGTATCTCTTAAATGTATTTTTGCCCGAATACCTTATCACCAGGGGAGAGCCAACCGATTCGAAACCTACCCATAGAATATTTAGGCGAGTGATGATTTATAGGAACTACAGCAAAGCATATGAACGGTGCATATTTTTTTACTAAAAAAATGAAATGACCCTAATCCTGTTTAAAAGAGGGAAATGGATTATAGCCATGGTACTGGGGGGTATGCTTCGTAAAGAAATATTAAAATTTTCATGCCAATGATCGATTTCGGGAAGCGTGGGGCGGTGGGTCTTTAGAAAGCGACTCGATGGCCATTGATAAGTTTATGGGCAGGTTGGGGAGGGTCGGATTAATGCGGGAACCAAAGCAAAGGCCTATAACCCGATTATGACCCATTGCCATTACTGGGTCCCGTTTAAAGGGTGGGGGCGGGAGTGATTCATGAATAGCCGCATAAACGAAAGCGGGTTCAAAGCTTTATCGCCTTTCGCTTAAGGATAACAACGGGCTTATTTAATTTCGCGCTGGTTTTGGTTGGAAAGTACGATCGATGAAACCTCGAGACGATGGGATGAAAGCGGACAAAGCGCCCCCGCCCAACCGCTTAAGGGAATAAAGCGTGTTTAACTCCCATCATATCCCCACCCCATACGACCAGTAATTGAACCAATCACCAATAAAAGAGAATCCAGGACAATATTCATGGCAGCCCCAACTGTTTCCCTTAGCACCAGATTTCCGCTAAAACATTCAGGTAGAACGCTAAAAACTGCCGGAGGAAAAAGGTCTCCTGGACCTGATATCGAACTATAATCTTTTGGCTTGTCAGACCAATTAACTACGACATTTGGGAACCAATAATAAGGTGGATCTATGGTAACCAAGGAATGTCCCATTGCCATCGTAAATGATCGCACTAATGAGAATGGATTAAAAGCTTCGCATCAGGAAGAACGCCACTCTTAAGACGGAATCAGGATTCATAAAAGCCACCGTCCACTAGATAAGAATTTATAATATATATCACAACGCGGGGTAAGCAACCCAATGCATGGCATTAAGGCTGGCACTGTGAACGACAAGTGAGAGTTAATAGAACATGTAAAAGATTCTCCTAACGGATCCGGTTTCTTTTCTTTTGTCTTGAGCAGGTCATCAGCTTTACATTAAGTAAGCAGCTGCACGATCGCTGGAGAGTGACGATAAGACCAGATTGAAGGTGTTGTGAATTCGAGTGCGGAAAAGAATTGAAAACATAAGATGACCGAAAAGGAGGACTATAACGTATGCAGAGCTTTTTACGGGAAAGCGAGCTTTCAGGGGAAATAAGGATGCAAAAGGAATGAACTGGTGATTCGGGATAATGGAGTATTGAAGGGAGAATTCTGGGAAACGAGGAAGAGGAATGAAAAGAAAGATCATCTTGATTTGAATGAAAAGAGGTAAGAAATATGTTAACCTGAATAAATACGGAAATTACAACACAGAATAATTACGCCAGCAAAACACATCCCAGCCAATAAAGAACTAGCATCTTTGCTTATTTACAAACACCATCACTTGCCACACGCCTCTGCGGTTAAACGTTGATTGGCTCATGATGAATAATAAAAAAAAGAAACAAACTATTTTCACAACTGATGAAGCTACTTGTGTGTTGAAACAATGGTCGGTGTTGTAATTTAAATACACAATGTAAATACTACAAAATTTCTTTTTCTTCTTCTTCAACGTGAATATAAAACATTTTCTTAAAGTTATCCCTTGTGCGATCAATTTAGTTGATACGCGTAGACTCTGAATACACTCTTAAGCAATACTGAACAAATTTACAAAACATGTGAACAATGGAAATACCCTTCCTCTTTCAGAACCGAAAAGATGGTGGAGCGCAGTAAGGATTCAATCGATTTGTCTTCGCGGTCAACGAGAGTGGGAGGAGATGAAAAAGGAAGCGAGCAGCAGCAAATCCAGGGCTCCCTATACAAAGACGCCGCAGACGCCCCACAGTAGTGCAGAGTCGAAAAATCTTGGCAACAGTGAGAAAAAAATAATTCAAATAGGGAATTTGTACCTGCAGTATGGGTTCCCAGATGGTAGAAGCGCTCAAAACAGCTCGACTTGCATTTTTAATAACAATTGAAAGCGAAAGTAGCTGCTGCGCAAGTAACTAGTCTTTCATTTGACTGTTATCCGTAGTAGTATCAACTTCTAACCTACGCAGCAAACTGTGCATTGGACCAATTCGTATCTTTAAAAAGAATTCAGCCCATAAAAATTGGGAAATATGAAAGTTTTTCACGAAACGGCTATATAATCTAGATATTTATGGTGAAAAATATCAGATTTTTATTTAAAAAAATTAAACTATGCATATATTAATCCTGTAAAATCCTGTGAAAACATTTATTTCGCCTCGTAATTTGCTAGTTTGTTGTATTCTCTTGCTGTTGACTAAAATTTGCGTCCCCTTGAGTCCCCGTGCAATTTTTATTCATCTCCGTTGTTGCATATGCATAATATTGAATTTCTCTCGAGAACGATGCGACTGCTACAGCGTAAATTCAAACACGCGAATCACAGAAAATGAGGCTCGCCGGGCGCACGTGGATGATCACGAACTGAGGGGGGGGGGGCGTGGTGAGGAAGGTGGGGGGGGGGAATAAATCGTAGAACGGGCACCGCATTCCGGTGGAGGGAGAGCAGAGGTCGTGAGGATGCCTCCCACGCGCGCCGGCCGAGATTCCGCGGAAAAGGGAGTACGCCAGCGTGCCCATGGGCTGCAGCAGCGGGTCAACGGCCGGGGCCGTGAACGGGAGAACTCCCGCCCCGGACTATGACGAAATATTGACGTCGGAGTGTGGGATTTCAATCACTTTTAGGAACGAAACGATTGCAGCGACGGCTCCCGAAATGTGGGCACAGTAAAGAATGGCAAAAGTGCGACGGACTAAAATAGGAAGAGAGCGCGAGGAGAGGAAAATAGAAGACTGGGAGCAGGCAGGCTCATGAAGCAGGTACTCACCGCGACGGTAAGCATGAGTAGAAAACCTTAACGGAGAGCGAACGCACTCACCCTAACCGGTAGGTAGGAGAGATTAGTATGAATTCATTCATAAGTACATACTATAGCATCGAAAAAAGTACAAGGGCACCTTAAGAATACATGCGGTAACTGGATGAGTATACATAAGGACCTTGACACAGACTGAGCCTCGGGATTAATACCGTTGTTTCTACTCGACCGCGAGCGGAGACAATTATCGCATTGTCACCACTACCTAGAGTAATCGGAATCCTGAAGGAACCAGTTGAATGCCAAGTTTTTATGAATGTACTCCGGAAGTCGCCAGAGTATTTATTCCGGATTTCATACTTAAATGTATTCAACTTGATACTCGAATGTTCGACGAGGTGTTGAAGTAGTTGATCTCGTATTCATATGGGTGCCCATATACTCATCAAGTTACCCAGGATCTCATGTCTTCGTCAGATACTCTATTCAGGCATTCTTTCGGGTACTCAATGCTCTGGTATGGTGAAATGAAAGCCGTTACAAAAGGTTAATAATTCTTTCAAGCACATGCTAAACTATTAATTAATTAGCTTTTTCGCAGCTCAACTCAACTTTAAATCTAGTGACCTACCACCCCCTTCCACGCGCCATTGTGATGGTAAACTGTAGACGCAGATGACCCATGCTCAGCACCTAATCGTCATTCTTCCTTTCCAGCACCCGTCTCATTCAGCTCCATACATCTCAAGCGCGTCAAAAACTTCTCGCCCGCTTCCCGCACGCTTCGCATTCACAAAACTCTGCGCTTCAGATCTCCTTACTAGCCCTTTCCAGCCGCGTGGACCAAGGAGTCGTGCCTTGCTCTCTGCGGTCACTGCAAGTATGTTTTGACAAGGCACAGATTCCGACGAATATCTCCGCTATTATCAAAATGCTATACGACTGCTAGCCACTGATTCGCTCAAGCTGGAGCGATTCCTACCGTGAAACGACGACATTATTTCATTTTTATCCTGACTAATTTTAATAATGCCGTGTCAGGTAAAAGAAAATGTGAGTCGATCGCAAATCAAAGAACTACTCCCGGGCCCTGAAACCACGCGAAATCCGCTGTCTTATCATTCAAAGAGATAATCCGATTCCAGGGAGAATTCATTCGCGGTTTGGTTTTGCTGAATTAAGGAAATGATGAAAAAAGTGAACCGGGACTGGGAAGTCCACAGTATATGCAAATATTCTAATCCTTTATTATCACTCACACGCTTGACAGTCTCGATAGAAATACCGCACTTTCCCAAGGTATTGTTATCCAAAAAAATTTCAGTGTTGTAAAAGGAATAATGTAGTAGTGATTGAGTGCTCCAACGGCTGCAACTATACCAAACCGTCTGCCCAAAGGTCTTAATCCTAGGACAACACAAAATCCAAACCAAGGGCGGGATCCGAACCAATGACCCTAGGGTGACCCTAGGACCTTATGCCGACGCGTTACCAACCTACCAGGGTCAACAAATCAAAAATGCAAGTAAGAAGACTGCACTTCACTAAAAGCTCATTGCACGCAGCAAAAAGCCAATGGTTCCTTAATAATACCACAACTAAAACGTCGTTATACTACGAGCATCCTAAAATTTGCTAGCTGTACGAGTTGGGATAACTGGCTCGCAAAAAAATATGAATAAGCTAACGTGGAATTTAAACACAAAAATTAATTGTTCCTTATCAGTATTCTGCGCGATGGCGTGGAAAAAGGAATCCTCAGGTACGAATGAGCACGATAAAATACTTGAACAAAGTTCGAAATACTATGAAGAAAAACGTCAAGAGCGACTATTATTTTGGCTGATGTTCTGAATCTTTCGGTATGAGAAGTTATTTACGCGTCAATTCACAATGCGTCTATCACAGGAAAATGAACTAAAATAGAAATTCAGTTCATAATAAATGCTCATTTCCCAGGGCTCTTTGGGGCGGAAAAAATGAGGGTGGAGAGAGTAATATAGTAACTGGGGCGTTGAATCAAGGAGGCGCACGGCCTTGAACAGTACCAATCAGACCGCTGGACCGAGGGAAGATACGCATGGCAGACTCATTCCAGTGACAAACAGCCGCCGTTTCCATGGAGACCCCCCTCGTCTCCATTGGTAGCGAGGCTAGACTTGAAGGAGGCGGATAACAATCTCGTATTAACTCCCCCCCTCCCCGCAGTTCAAACTTCCACTCCTTTCAGGGGATTTCACAACAAAGTTTCCCCCACAAACTGTAGTAAGTGGTGAGGAATACTCATTAATACCATTATTTTCTTTTTTATAAGCGTGGATTAGTTACGATTGAATATTTCAACCCAAGAGTATTTTTACAGAAATATTAAGCCCAATAAAACATGATAGTAGAAAAATGTAGATATTAAGCCTTAAAAAAATGATAGCAGAAAGACAAAAGCGCACAGAAATGGAGTGATTTAAAATCTGGGGCAGTAATTAGGACGAAACTATGCAATGGTAGAGTAAATGTGATGTTCGAAGGGGAAATACTTTAAAGAAAGAGGCATTGAGCAAGGAGAAAAATAGTGGTAAGGTGCTAGAGTAGGGAGGATTAAGATGAGACAAGTGAATAACGAGGAACTTCGTGACTCCAATACTTGGGCGTAAAGGAATGAGGATTAAAGTAGTCGGCCGACTTTTGATATGAGTGGATGTGGAGGTGGACTGTAAGGAGGGCAGAAACGAATGCAAATGAGAAAATCCTATGAACGAAAGGGAATACTGGAGTAAAGACGAAGGCAGAGAGAGTGAGTCAATGCAGCAAGTGGTGGTGTTCTGCAGGACGTTAAAGTCGGTGATGGCAAGAAAGCGGGAAAGAGAGAGGAAAGGAATAGAAATTCCTTTGAAAGAATGTTAAAAGATTTGAAGTAATCCGCTCACTCCACCCTTGCCAAGGAAAAAAATCAAGCCTAATTAACACCCATAGCTAGAGACTAAAATTTTCAAGGCATTCGCATTAGAATGCAAATTCTTCACAATTGAATTCCGGATCGAAAGGCAGCGGCCATTTCCGGACGGGTGGGGGGAGGGCCGGAGAATTTCATCATATTCCCAATTACAGCTTGTGCTTCCCTCACCGAACTAAATTACACTCGCAACGCCGACATCCGATTGGACATTGTCACCTAGTTCGTATTTTCAGTCGTCATTCATTCAATCAAACCAATATTCAATAATCTCGATCGAAAATTTTTAATTCCCGCGGAGTATATTCAGAGCGCAGCGTCGCTGATTCGGCCACGTCGCAGGAACGGATGGGAGACGAATCGCCCAGCAGCGATTTTATGAGTGCGGAGCGCAAGCCTTCGGGTCTAAATCGAGCAGCAGCCATTGGAAAATAGTAAATAAGAGTGGAGGAATGGAGATTAAATTACTGGGGCACTACATGAGAAGGTTACATTCTGATGGACTCTTTCATTTTTCACTTTAAAAAATGTATGTATCAGGCCTGATGATTATGTAGTTACATCGAAACCATGGTCGTGCAACATTAAACATTTTCTTAAGAAGAAAATTACATTTCTCCTTCCCATTACTTTGTCCTTGCCTTCTTTCTTCCTCCTTTCCACACCATTATAAACTTTAAAACAGCCTCAATAAACCATCGCCATTTAATTGCTTGCTACATCCACCTACATTGTCCCCTATTAATTTCCTTTACCAATATTCTTTCCTAACCAACAAGGTTCGACCCCTCATTTGCTATCCCTTCCGGCCTTCTTGATTTTTCTCAAGCCAAAATCTCAAAAATTCTCCGAACCTAAGTCTTTTTCCATCACCCCTACCAGATAATTTGGAGAAGGGGGATGACGGATAAACTACAATGGATAAATTGAGAAATAATAAAAAACGAGTCGAGCATCGTAGAGGAAAAATTTGAAGGGAGATGTGCGAATAAGGTAGAATTATTGCAGAAAAGAAAACCCAGCCCCAATGAGATATTACAATCTCTCCACTCAGTATCGGACATCCTGTGTCGGAGCGTGATAAATATCACGCAAGAAGCTAAACTTCCATGGACGTCTTTTCGACCACCACGAAAATTTCATTCAAATTTTTATGTAAAACTGGCCCAGAAACTAAGTGTATTTTTGCACATTTTCCTATTTTACATGTTTTTTTTAAGGAGAATGAGACGGCTTTTAGTACTAAAAGTGAACATAGTGAAATCCCAACATCCAAACATAGTGAAATAAGTTTACTTGATAACATAAACTTTCGCGGTCGAACACTACTACGTTTCTCAGTACTGAATTCTCCTAACGGCCACTTCACCACGCTATTTCTCTCCTCAGATCACCTCACCTCCTACTACCCAAAATGCTTTATCTTAACCCACATCTTCCTAACTGACACAGTTATACATATAAAATCGATGATACCTATCATAGAATATATGAAATCGATTATGAACGCTGGATGACGTCTTTAGAGAACCATACACAACCACGAAATCCGATACGTCTCTCCAAAGCAATGTAGCATGCAGATGGAGATCTTTTCTTCCAGACTCCCACGCCAGAAAAATACCTAGTAAAAAAAAAAGGCGCTCGGAAACATTCGCTCGCAGGGCGCTTCGCCGCGAGCGATGCGTTAATTTGGTGCAGCGCATTGGTGTACATTTGAGTCCCCTTGCTGCGATGATGATGTCAGGGACATGGCCCCGCCGCCCCTTAAAAGAACCCCTCCAATTACGGCCGCCCCTCGCGAGAATCGAAAGGGAAACCAGCAGCACGGGCCAACCGTTAATCTGCCTTGCGCTAAATATTTTACGCGAGTTGGCAAGCAACCAAGATTTAAATCTCCCATCATGCCGAGCGAAACAAAGACGGCGATAATAATAAAAAAAATACATTCACCCGAGACGGGTCCGCTGAGGAGGGGTAGCCTCGTTTGTGTTTTTTTTTTGCTATCCCAAGGGCGCTTAATGTAAACGGATTCCCCCACGGCAGGCAGACGATAAGGCGGGGGAAAAAGAATTCACAGAAAAATCTCGACGATCCTTCTTTTTTGAAAATATGCTACCGCCGACCCCCCGAAGGGCTCCCCGGGATGCTCGACTCACCTTGAGGGCTATTTTCTTTAATTATGAGACACCGAAAAATGAAATTCTTGCACCGGAAATGATAGGCAACCACCAAACTCAGAGACGGATTAAGACCCTTAGAGATTAGAGGTCCTAAACACTTAGAAGATGTGGGTGGCCCCATATAGAGGTATGTACTTTAAAATATAAACAATATTGAACCATAAAATAAAATTTAATATTTCGAAATTGAACAAAATGTGCCGAAAGATGGAAAATGTTTATTTTTAAATGCATCGACTTCATTTATAACTGAAAAGTTTTCAAATTAAAATGTCTGTGATGCCGCCCTTCCATTAATACCATACGCACTTGTTTACTTCAATTTATGATTATTTTGCATCGCTACTCGAAAGCAAGTTCCAAGCATGTGAAGGCGCTTCAAGAAATAAATGCTTGTTCATACCTTTGACATTGTTCCTTTATTTTTCTTCAACTATTCCACGGTGTTTCAGGAAGAATGATGCTCCAAGACTTTTTCCATGTCCTCTGGTTACTTGTTACGTTATTATTTGGTTACGGTATTAGAATGTGCACGAAGAAGATTGGTGAGATTTGTGAGAGGTCGTTATGATAACAGTGTCAGTGTCACTGGTTTATAAGAAGCACTCAGATGGAAATCATTATCAGGAGTTAGATTAAAACTTTAGACAATCTTGTAAGTAAATTTGAAACTGCTATTTTTACCGACAACGCTATAATTATATATATAAAACACACGGGTATTACACTAGAGTAGACCAGGAAAGCATTATTAGAGAGCTAAATTGTCGTAAAGATAGATTTAAAATGCCCTTCTTCACACAAACAATTTGAGATGATAATAGGCAATATAATTAGCGGTTAGGCAGGTTTAATACAGGGAGCGTAGTTTGAAGTGTGTGATCATAGTTCTACTAACGCATACTAACGGCATCTTTGCAATGAATAAATGGAATGATAAGTATCGCATGACAGCAAGTGCCTAACAGAATATTGACAAATTACTTCGTAGATGCTAATGAATTGGTTATATGTAGCCGGTGCATACATGACTAATACGATTTCATTATTAAGATTAATTGTGTACAATACTGCATGTAAGTAGATGATGTAGATGTACAGCAAGACTGGCAACGCCATCACCCTGTCACACACCTAAGAGCTGACTCGCAGGGGTTATCTGTAATAGTAGATGTTGCCAGGAATATGCTGCCAGTGTATGGGATCCCTACGAAATCGGTCTAAGTAATGAACTTGAACGTGTGCAGCGAAGATCGGCAAGATTTGTAAAGGGACGATACGATAATTATATTAGCGTAACCAGTCTATTAAATGAATTGAAATGGGAATCATTGTCAGATCGCAGGTTGAAATTTAGACTTAATCTCTTCCACAAATTCCAAGGCAATATTTTCAGTGATGATGTTAAAAATATTTTACGAACCCCAACTTACTATGGCAGACTGGACCATAATCATAAAGTTAGAGAAATTGATTGCCGAACTGACCGATTCAAAATGTCCTTTTTCCCTCGCACAATAAGAGATGCGAATAACGGTAAATATGTCCTATCGGAGAGTAGCAATGAATAGCATTGGTAGCTGCATGTTGGTATGAGTAAAAGCTAACCCTACTAACAGAATGTTTTTGCATGTTTGCTTTGCAATTTCTATCTTTTTTAAATAGTGTAGTTCTGACTACTATATTAATACTATTCCTTTTTTATGCATGATATGTAGTGCATGTTTGGTGAGCAATCACCCCCTGCCACACACCCTTGTGGTGGCTTGCAGGGTATTATGTAGATGTAGATGTAGATGTTACATGACGCCCCCTACCACCTATTCGTTAATAAACACCAGTCCATCCCGCTGGCCTCCTCCCATCACTATGACTCACTCATTCGCCTTTCGCTGGAGCTCGCCATGAGCTGTTGGCAACCATAGGAACTACAGATCACGTAATGTACGCTTGCGAATTCCCACGGGACTTGCGCTGCCCAGTTCACCGGACGCGCTGGCTGCAAGGAATCGGGGCATAAGGGGTGGCGTTCCGCTAACCGTGGAAGAACGCGGAATCCTCCCGACCTCCTCTCCGACGGCGAAACTGCCCTCCCAAGGACGAACGAGCCAAGGCACAAGGCCCTCTTCTTTCAAGACGCTGACCGAGGAGAGAGCTCAGACGCCGAACCCGGACTCGCTGCTTCCCGGCCTTCTCTCTTTGCTGTACGACATGAGGATTCCATCGACGATTCAAAGTCCGTGAGAGTGAGGAACAGAGAGAGAAACACAGAGCGGGGCCTGCTCTTAAACCATAGGCGCCCTGCGATTTACATCTTTGCTTCCCACCCAAAGGACGGAAAACGGTAAAATTCCCCATACGGATTCCCCTAAGAATACGGATTCCATTGAAAATTCCATCAGGCTTCCGTACCGTTTTCGCGTCACGTGTCGAGATATCAAATTTACTACGCGACTGATGATTGGGAATTTTGCACACCTTATCACAAGGTCTCCCCGTGCGAATAATCGACTAGTCCCGACCAAATATGCGGATACGGCTGGATGAGGCCAATGGCAACGCCAGCCAAAAGCCATCGTCACATTTCGATGGTATCTACCCTCGCGACGGCCTGATTCACGCCTCAAGAATGTCAATGTCGTTAAACAGCATCCTCGAAAAAGAAATCCCAACTTTTTAGCGCGACGATCCCATTAGGCGGAGAGTCGCGGCAGTGACCCGGCGGCCATAACGTAGTGCTCCGCCGAACAAAAACATTTAATGACCAATTGGGCCCCGGGAAAAATAATAAGTTAAAAGAAGAGAGAAAGCTACTGGGATACTGAAGCAGCTATCAGTCTTGCCAAACAGAAGAAGTGAGGATACCAAGAATGGGACACGGCCACACAAGACTTAAGCAAATTAAACTCAACATGGGAAAGAACAACCATTCTGTTTCTCATTCAATCTCAAAGTTCAATTTAACTGAATGTCAGAAGCGCACACTCGGATGAGAAAGATTACTTCCACACTGAAAAAGTACTGCTAACTGAGAAGGATAACAAGGAGGAAAGAGAACGTCGACCAAAGTACGAGTAGGCAAGAATAAAACTATCAGTAAAATATCTCACGCTAATAGGGCGTTGTATAAGTAGAAGAATCTCCTAGCGACTGCAAATAGTCTTGGAAGACCAAAATGGAAGTAAGGAAATAGTAACTCTTTAGGGCGTCCATCCAGAGCATACTTCTTTATGGCAGTAAGGAATGGACGATAACAGCCACAGAAGAAGAAAGCCTAAAAAACGTATGAAAGAAGTATGGCAGAAGAATGTGAAAGATAAATAGGAAAGGCTGGTTAAAAGTCGAAGGAGTTCTAAGAAAATAGGCGCAAAGAGAAGTTTGATAAAAAAATTTCCCGTTAACCTTAAAACGAAAAATATTGAGGTATCATGGTCCGATGAAGAGAGTCGTCAAGGAAAATTTGAAAAAAGAAAGGCAAAGGAAGGCCTAAAATGAGAACATACAGAGAAATCAGTGAAGGGCTTAAAAGAGAAGAATTATGTAGGCACATATAAAGGGGTTATTTGACTAAAGAATCGATAGGGAAGCTCCAATTTTAGGATTGTTAAAAACATATGATAATAATACCCACGAAGTCTTTGATACGACAGTATTGGAATGAAATCTCTGTAAGTTTCACTGTTATAATCATTGGCAACCACCCATTTTACCATTATATATCGAGGCTTTTTTCTTTAATTATTACGTAATTTACATCATTTAGGTAGTGTTTGTATTTCATTGGTTCACTGTTTTTCATTGCTCCAAAAATCAAAATACAATTTTAATAATTCCAGATACAGAACAGCATTTAAGATTTACTAAAACGGTCAGTTACTTAATTGGTATTTATAGCATTTCGGGTGCCTAAGATTTGCTTTTGGTCACCAAATAGCTTTCCTCTCACACACTGCCCGATATTTATCACATCCTAACAGGAGACGCCTCGCGGTGATATGAGAGTCAAATGTGATGCCTTCCATTTCTCCACTAGTCTCGTTCCCAATGTCAGCCGAGTGTATCACGACGAACTAAATCGCTGGAAACATTAAGGAAAAGAATACGTCACACGCTATAAAAAAAGACACCGTAAAAAGATGTACCGAACGCGCCAGGAGCTTGACAACGCCCAAACCTCCACGCGTCATTAACCAAACTCATGGAAACCTCTCGCATTAAAAATGTACATCTGGAGATTACCGATTTATTTTATACGACTATCCACGCACTTCCACATTCGCCCAAGGATAAAAGGTTAGGTTCCTCGGGGCGATAGAGATAACACTTCGCACGAGTTCAAAAGTTAGCCACGTATCCCTCGAGGTCGCTGAAACAAGGAAGACAGGCACGAGACAAATTATCGCAAGTCAGCATATTTGGACCAAAAATTCGTTTAGCACCGCAAGAGAAGCGGAGGAAATCTCGATAGAGGGAATAAACTCAATATTTTGCGTGGAAATATTTATCAATCAGGGGGGCAGCAACGAGATTATAATTAGTGGGTGGATACGAAATGGATGCAATTAAGTCGATGAATGAGGGACAAAACAATTGCACACCGGATAGCGTTTCGCAGCTCGTCCCGAAAACAAGCAGAACGAGTGCCAATTAAAAGGTCCTTAATGGATGAGAACAAAATATGCCTCGGCGTCACGAAAATGACGAAAAAATACTCGTGAAGCATTGTATTGCACATTCTTCTTCGATTAGTAGTGTAACAAACGGCTTTCAGACTGCTAACTTGTCCAATGACAAAGGTGGACGCGTGTGGGCTGAACCTGTTAGGTTTGGATGAGAACGGAGAGAGTCAACTGATCTACATATACGTAATAACCTGCGAACCACCCAAACGGTGTGTGGCAGGGGGTGAAATGTAGATGCACACGAGCTACGGAGGATGAATGGATAGAGCGAAGACCGGCATCGGCATTCTCTAAAGGCGTCAAGGGGCGGACCGTATAACGTCTCATCCGACGGCTCTTTACTAAGCAATTCAAAGATCGGCATTCCTCTGCTCTCCCGGGATTCGAACCTAGGTTTTCATGATGGGAAGCCACCACACGAACACAACTTCAAATGAGAAAGCTTGAAAGTTAAAGCTAAAATGTTTAAATCTCGAAAGAGTTTAATATACCCACGGTTCCGCCCCCAAACTAGAACTCATTTGCTCGCAGGGAGCGCATGGAAAATGTACATAGTACATCGACCGAATGCAGAAAAGAGCGTAGATTGGGACACACAGGTCAGTGAAAAGTCTGATTAATACAAGTAGCACCTCGAGAATTATAAGAGGGCAGGGGACTTGCATGAAATTGATACTGGGCCTTCAGTTCTACGATATATTTCTTCACCGTAGAACTGTGCCACAGTTCACACCCCTTGAAGTCGAAGTAATTCAGCACTCTTTTCCTTTCAAATGTATAAAACTTTCAATGACCATTACTGGATTGTGCGTAGCTCACAGCTAGAAACAATCCTCAAATTAATTTCTACAGTAACACTGAAAGCCACCATTTAATCAACAATCCCTTGCCATACATTCCGCAGCTGAAATTTGAGCATTAAAAGTTTATACCCAAGAGATAGAACACTTCTCATTAACCTGCGTAGTACCTAGTACGAACGTATGACTTCCATTTAGAAAGGAATTGAGGGGCACAAACGTAATCTCTCCAGTCATTAACTACTCGAGATAGGAGATGTGAATGAGTACTTTAGTGTGTGCAACGGTAATACACTAAAGAAGTAGGTAATCGAAGGCGCATCATAAGGAAGAGTGTCCCTATCAAACTAATGCCAGAATCTCTTGCGTTACTGGAAGAATGGTGATGCCACCCAGGACTCTATTAAAATAGGATTACGACAAGCTTTTTTATCCAGTGACCACACTACGAATATTTTCATTTCCTCCTCTAAATAGCACCGGAAAAAGAAATTTCAAAGAAATTCTACACTAGACAACATCTCGGGAGGCGACCAGTAAGCCACAAAAGGCCGGCAAATGTACCCGACTCAAAACGAATACGAGTCATCCGGGTCATTACTCATTATATAGATATGGGAAAAGATATTTGCCACAGTCAGTACTCCGACAGAAGTAGGAGTTACATGGGACAGGCAGCTGATGTAATTTATACAATTATGGATATGAGGTGAAATGGGTTGGAATTCTTCGTTGAGAATTATTCCATTTTTTAATTATATGGTTGCGCGTAAATTAATTATTATTTAAAGAATAGTTGTCCATCATCACGTGAATCAAAGCTCCTGGAGAGATACCCCCATTGAATGAAGATAAATAATTATTAAACGAAGAGTACACAAACTATACTCTTTCTCAAACACATAATCCATTCATAAAAATTCGTAACTTGAGGTATCAGGAATCTTAGGGATGCGGTGAGAGAATTTTACATGATTTCACTCGGCACAAATGGGTAACAGTGATTAGATATTATCACAGGCAATAGCTACGGACATAAACAGTAAATGCAAACCGTGACATTGTTCAAGAAAAATGAGCGCAGCCATGAATTGATGTACATTTACCAGATATCACAATTTAAAATTTATGACAGTTCCCATCAACTTTACCTCTATTCTATAAAAAAACTTAAGTTCGCCTAATTTTTCATCTCTAATATTTTGAACGCAACGAACACAAGTTTGAATCTCAGTAATCATTCGCTACCATTTTACACCCATTTCAGGTGCCGTTTTAGCCTATAAATTTAAATAAAAAAAGCCATTTAAACTTCTATGATGCAACCACTACAGGAAATTAGTATTTGACATACTGCAGCCAAATCAACAACGGCAATATATACATCCAATTCGCCGTCCCTCCGTGAACCACTTATACCAACATTACATCCAGAATTATCACAGATAGCGTACGACTCGGTCACGCCGCAGTGAACGGAACGTAAGTACGTAACTGAGTAAATATTTTCACGGCTATCGAAGATAGAGAAGAACAGCTGAGAGGCACACGGACGCTCGTCACAATACATCCACCCCACGACCCGACACGTGTGACAAGGAGAAACCGTAGTACCTAGTAGTAGACAAGGCACCTAGATTTCCACAAAACAAGCAACTTTAAATCGTTATACTTCGAGAAAACAAAATATCTAGGCACATGACGATCGGTGCCGGAATCCCCTAGCCAAATCCATCGCTACCAAATCACTCTATCAGTAAGACACAACAAGAGGTCCTTATATTATTAGTTGACAAATAATCATTTTGTTAACGGTAGAAAGTGTTAAAGTTTAAGTCAGTACCTCTTTCACTTTCAGTCGTCGTTCTTGAGCGATGGGGTCTGGATCTTCTCCTTGATGAGTGTCAGGAAAATGATCACTGGGTGCAGGTGGAATGGTCACAATATTCTTCTGTTTCTCCAAATTTAAATTATCAAGCAGGTTATCATCCACAGCATCAACACTCTGTGGTGGGATTAATGACTTATGTGATTCACTAACACTCCCCACTTGAAGTTTCTTCGATATGCCCATGATCTCTGGCCTTTCTAGCACTTTCTGACTCTTTATTTTATCTAGTTCCACATCCTCCTCTATTTTTGCCAGTAACTTAGCCTTATCCTCTATTTTATGTGGATCGGGATGATCTAAATCATCGTGCCTAATTAATTTACCACCACCAGGAAGTTCGCTGAAATCCTGACCGTGAGGAGGCACGGGTATTAGTAAGTCAGGACCAGCTTTTTGCATATGTTTATAAACATTATAAACACTGTTCACTGTACCCGAACTTCCTCTGAACTCCGGCAGAAAAAAGAAGGTACCGAAACACACTACACCAAATGTCAAGAACACTAACAATATTAAGTACTTCTCACGGGGCCTAAAAGATCTTCGAGAAAACGACGGCACAGGTACACCATTCACAAACCTTTGATAAGTAGGTAATATGCCTGTTGATGCCATTTTACACACGGCTCAACCACTTCGAACGTATTCATCCACATTTGATGTAACTATGTCACCTGCTCATCGACGTTTCCGGCAGGGATTCTTCAGATATTGAGATGCGGCATCTTGTGGTGAAAAGATTAAGTAAATGAATACTGAAATGCGATGGTTGAATAGAGCACCCTCTGTTAGCTTCGAAATATACTAAAAACATTTGACACACGCTGCGCGTCAAATGTTTACAATCGTCTGTGCAGACGCAAGCGTTGTTGAATGTCATTAATCTATAGACAATTAGCTTAAGATTTTGATTAGCTCACCTTATTTTTGATTATATTCACTGAATTTCAGATCTTCATATAGTTTTTAAAGCATATTATGCTTCTACGGTTACTTCGTAATGGTTATACCATACTTATAACCAATGCCCGCAAAACTATTCGAAGAGATTGGTATAGTAAGTCTTTCTCATCGATTGACGGAATTCCCAGGCTCTCTATTGTGCTGAGGAAGCATGAATATCCCAATTTACCTCAGTTACATGAGTTCAGCCAAAGCTCAGTGTCAAGGTAAAAATTTGCGGTTGTTTAACTCGCCTTTCTGTTCTAGTTCCAACATAATTTACTTTTTGTGTTATTTTTAGATGCAGTTCAGATACTTTGACATATGAAAAAGCCTGTGATGAAACTTTGGATTCTCTTGCTGAATATTTTGAAGAGATTATAGATAGAAGCCCACATTTGAAAGATGCCGATGTCAATTACGGGGTACTTAACTACATGGTGTAACTTTTAATATTAGATGATTGTTCCTCATTTAATAATATTTTAGAAATTTATTGGTATTGTTTTCACATTTTAGGATGGGGTACTGACTGTTAAATTTGGAGATCCCTACGGAACTTATGTTATTAATAGGCAAACACCCAATCAGCAAATATGGTTATCATCCCCTTTAAGTGGTCCGAAACGATATGACTTTCTCGGTGGCCAGTGGGTATATCGTCATGATGGAATCACATTGCATGAGCTCTTAGACAGAGAAGTGCAAAATATTGTGAAGCATAATATTGATTTTAGACGCTGTCAGCACAGCAGGCCAACTTCACGTTAGAGAGATATTATTTGTCATGTTATTTTTTATGTAGAAGAAATGTAGCGATCTGTGATGAAATATCTACCTGATCAAGAAGATACATCGTAGTAGCCAATAATTTTGCTCTTCTGCTCATTGGTTCAAAGTTGTATTTCACATTACTCGATT
The DNA here is from genome assembly GCA_933228895.1 of Platycnemis pennipes. Taxonomy (NCBI): domain Eukaryota; kingdom Metazoa; phylum Arthropoda; class Insecta; order Odonata; family Platycnemididae; genus Platycnemis; species Platycnemis pennipes. The sequence continues at coordinate 114,674,874 of OW121854.1, read as the reverse complement.
TTCAGTGTTGGGACTGTTGTTGGAGGTTACGTGATGGGTGCCCAATATTATATTTTAGTGAGCATGTGGTATTCTTAATGTAATTTTGGCGTAAATAATTAGTCACCTAGTTAGTTGTCAATGTCCAAAATATTTTGATTTCATATTTGAGGAGGCCCGACGCCCTTTGTGGAACAGTCGAAAAAATGGAGGTGATGGAAGAGGGTAATCTAATGGACAGGGTTCAGATCCTTCTTCAGCGTGACCTTGCGTATTATGAAGAGCACCAAAAGGTTCTTCAGGAGAGACTGTGCTCTGAGGTCGTTGGAGGTCAGCTAGATTTTCCCCACCACGCCTCATTTGCTTCTGTCAAGTTGGTATCTTGGTGGGAAGGAGAGTATGTAGCAGCTTTCCATAAGCCCTCAGACTTCCTTCCGACGATAGAGGAAGAAAAGAGTGGGGCAAATACTTCTGATGAGGAAGCAGAAGCTGCCGTCGTCATAGCATCAACTCCCGAGGAATTTGCTCGGTTGACAGAGTCATCTGCAGCGCAGTTGTTGGAGCATCTACACACCCTTAGCCAAGAGGCACTTGATCACGCTGATTTAACTGTCCTCACTGGTACCTTAGGAGCTGCAGCCCTCACTAGGAATTCTCTCTGGTGCTACAATGAGCTGCTAAAAAGGGGATCAGAATCAACAGGGTGAGATAACATTCATTGTAAGGTCTGGATTGTAAGTTACTGGAAGTTATTTTTGATGTGATTGTTAAAAACAGAAGCGACTCTGTTATACATCCATGTTGGCTGTCAAGATAGAAAATAGAATAAAACTATTAATTTTAGGATGTACATTCTAAAGATTGTTAAGACAATATTTTATGTCGCAAACAAATGCTGAAAAGCATTTTTTTTCTTATTTTCAGAAAAAAGTAAGTAAGAAACTTTACTTTTGATAGCACTGACCGTTTTACTCCTTTTTTTGGGAGCACTTCAGTTTCATTAACCTTTACATGTATATTTTTGTAAAAATTACACTTCCACCTTTCACTGTTGTATTTTTTACTTTTATTTGCACCTTCTCCTCATGGAATCTTCCTGTGTCTAATAAAACTAGAGTGAACTGAAGGGAATTAATGAGTTTTAATTTTTTTAATTCTGGTTCTGTAATTTTAAAATTCACCTTGAATGACAGCTGCATATATGCAGTATAACTGCACTACATTGGCTTTGGTGTAAGGTTTCTTCACATTAATGCTATCCCAGCATGCCTTACCAGTGAATTTTCATTATATGGGTGATTTAAGAAAATTGTATCAGTTTCATTCACAAAGATTGTGTATACCATCGCGGCTGTTTATTTTTTAAACATAATTGCTTGATGACCGATAGTAAGACATTAATTCCAATGTTAATCAACCTCATAGGAGAACTCTCGTTTTCACAAATTATCCAGGGAATATTAAATGCACCTTTGCATGTTGAGTAGTTAAACATTTATGGCATGATTACACTTTTAAAAAAATAGTCCTCAATCTTTTACCACACACCTAAGTATCCTCTCTCAGGAAGACAAATGTAATGACATGTCCAAATGGTAAAAATGCTAAAATATATATATTAAGAGTAGTAGGTATAGACTTGAGCAACTGAAGTATTTGTTTAAGTTTATTTGCACATTTACTAAAAAATACAATGCTCAAATGGTGCATCGTCACATTTGAAATATAAGATTCAGAACTACACAGGATAAAACCCAGGGTGCTTGTACTGAAGTATTACACTTATTTGTTTAAGTTTATTTGCACATTTACTAAAAAATACAATGTTCAAATGGTACGTGAACTGGTGCATCGTCACATTTGAAATATAAGAATCAGAACTAAGTACACTGGATAAAACCCAGGGTGCTTGTACCATGATTCAATAATAAATACAAGCAATGTTATAGTACAAAATCTTCAATCCTTTATGCTCTGTTCAGAAAATTCTTTCACTTACAATAACATTTTTATTTTGTGTGAATTTTTCACATTTACTGAATAACCCACTCAACTTTTGCTGTAGATTCTCTGACACTTCAACTGCTACATTTGTGGACTTTTTCATATTTTACTAGCCTATGGATGGGACAAGTAAATAAGTAAGTACTTGATTGGTCCCATAAAGGACAATGTATAGGACTAGTCAAAAATGCATAAATACATAATCACTTACTTAGTATCTCTTCTACCGAGCAAAAAACATTACCACCATGTTTATCTTTCCTGTTGAATGTGATGCATTCTCTACTTTTATCATTTAAGGCATAAAGGATGACTTCAAAAAGATTAGGGTAATATTAGAGTACTATTTTTTTAATACTCAAGATAGAAGTTGATATCTTCGTGACACCTAACATCTGCCATAATAAGTTCTGTGTATTTCCGGTAAAAATGAGTTTAGTAGTAGTAGGGATCAGGCAAAGAACTGCACTGTCGTAGAAGAAGGAATAAATGAGGATAGTGAAGAGGTACAGAATTGATAAGTGAAAGCTTTAATGTGGAATGTAGCCTTGTATGGTAGTGAAACCTGAACCTTGAGCAACTATAGGCCTTCAAGGTTAGCAGAAGAGAGGGGTTAGGATGGATGGAGAGACAAATGAATAAGTACTGAGAGTGGAAAGGAAATCAGTCAAAAAATTCTAAGAGGCAACGGATGTGAATGAAAGACTGTGGACAGGTAGATGAAGTCAGACAGAATACTAGGTGAATGTGTAAGAGGAATTGAAACTTTATGTTCTCTGGATGATGTAATATCATTCTCCTGATGATGATGTTAACTGTCAAAACCATGGTAGTAGTAGTGTGAAATAAATAATTTTGGAGGGCATGTAAAGCGAGAAAAAAGAGATATGAGGATGAAAGATTTATCTGAAGATGTAAAAATCAACCTCACCCAAGGAAAGGTGGAAGTTGCATGCAGAATAATTCGGAGTAAATTCAAAGGAATGGGTTATGAGATGAAATGCTAAATAGACAAGAGAGGAGAATCATTGAAAATTAAATATTGAAGAGGTGGAAGGAATATTTAGAACAATTGTACAACAGGAGCCATCTCAGTGCGAAGAGAAAAATGAAGTCAAAAAAGACCATTTGGGAGACTGGATTGAGATCAGAATCCCAGGTAGAAAAATCTGGGCTGGAACTGTACTGTAACTGTACTGTAAGTGTGCTAGGTAGGTGGACTGTAACTGTGCTATGAACTGTACTGGAATGTTTCAAATCCAGTACAGTTCCCACAGTACAGTCACAGTAGATTTTCCACAGTACAGTCGCAGTGGACATTCCACAGTACAGTTGCAGTGGACATGCCACAGTACAGTCACAGTGGACATACCACAGTACAGTTGCAGTGGACATGCTACAGTACAGTCACAGTGCATTCACCACAGCTCAGTTAGAGTGCATTTAAGTGTAGATCCTGGGATTGGCCCACCGTCTTCTGCTTTGGCTAGAATTTTCTACATTTGTTCCAAGGGGTCTTAAACTTACACAATTTGAAGTCAGCCAGGCCCACCCCTTCAAATTCTTTTCTTGATTAGTCCCCAATGCATCTTTCACACTATAGCCAGAGTGCTTTGGAAACAGCACACCCATACCACAATATTAAATATCCCTTATGGAAATTTCAGATCAGGTCTGATCTGGAAATGCCAGATCAGGAAATGAACTGAATTAAATCAGCTCATTTCCTGATCTGGCTTTACCTGATCAGGTTTGATCTGGACCCAGCGAGAACAAGTTGGTGGATTCCACGCAGGCACAAAAATCGACTAACTGGAATAAAGGGGCAATTATTCAAGGGAGGATCAATATAAATCTCAACTTGAAATTAAAACACTTAAAATTAGGCCATTTCAATTGAATTGCTTATGTCAATTTTAGGTCAATAAATACTTCAAAAACATTATACTGATGGTGAAATGAATACTACCTCTTTGATGTTAAAGATAACATTTTATTTGCCACTAAAATACTTCAAAAAAAGAGCAATTACGAAAATATAATATACATCAATTTACAATCGCACATTCCATTGAAAGTCCTTTTCTTGCCCACATATGGAACCGCTGCTCCATTTTATATTTTCCAAGTCTTTAAAAGGCATGCCTTCCCACTGATAATGCCCAAGAACATCTGTAGGAATAGAAAAAGTATCTGATTACCATAATATAGAAAGCACTTAGGTAAAACTTATTAATTCTTTTTATCTTGGGGTATAAGCATTTATGGCAATTATAGACTTTTGCCATGCTTTTGCCTGGGTTATATTACCTTAATAGTAATGTGTATTACTTAGATACAAGTTATAAAGTCCAGGAATCCACAAAAACATTGCATTTCATAAGCAATCTTAAGACTTTACTTAGTATTGTAAGAATCATGAATCATAAAATTAGGACAACAAGTCCAAAACTACTAAGAATTGAAGAATAACAACTTACCCACAATGATATCCTAGATTTCCAATTAGTAATTATTTCTACTTCACTCCCACCAAGAAGTGATAGGTACAGGTTCATCCCTAAATATCCTCTTTAGTACGATTACAATACTATATTTTTGTAGTATCACTGACTTCACTGCACAATGTTGTTTTCTTTCGCACTGCAAAGCATAAAAGTTATGTTTATAAGTAGATCAAAATAACATTCATGTAAAGAATAAATGTTGCAAACTTAAGCAGTTGACTAATTAAATAATAACTCTAGAATCGATTACGATAGTAAAGTAACTTAATATCATGCACTGTTTTTACAAGTGTGGCTACCAAATGCAGCACATCGCGAATGCTTGAAATATATTTTCAGTGTGAAATGAGTGGTCGTCAACATTATTCCGCAAGCACATTAATTAATAAGAGAATGAATTAAACTTACCTCACCAATTGATGCTTCGAGAATATCGGTGTGAATATCACTGATTGACGATTCAACCTATGCCTTCCATCACAGTAAAGGACTAATTATACTACTATAATTAATCAATAATCGCCAATTCTTTGACGGTCTCACGCCATTTCTGCCGTTCAATGTGAAACATGCGTCAATTGATGTTCCGTTGTTTCCCAGCATTCAACATTAAACTACGTACTTCGAATTTCAAAAGCAGAAAACGGTTGATTCACAGCTCTGTTACAGCACAGTTTGAGCTACAGTGCAGTTCCAGTCATGTTTCAGAGCTCAGTTACAGTACAGTTAGAGGTACAGTACAGTTCCAGTCATGTTTCAGAGCTCAGTTACAGTACAGTTAGAGCTACAGTACAGTTCCAGTCATGTTTCAGAGCTCAGTTACAGTACAGTTAGAGCTACAGTACAGTTCCAGCCCTGATTCACAGCTCTGTTACAGTACAGTTTGAGCTACAGTACAGTTCCAACCCTGTTGCATAGCACTGTTACAGTGCAGTTGGTGCCACAGTACACTTCCAGCATAGTGATGCAGCACTGTTACAGTACAGATCTCGCCTAGTTATTGCTGCCACAGCACAGTCCAGTGCAGTTGAGTGTACTGTAACTGTGCTAAACACTGAGTTTAGCACAGTTACAGTACAGTTCCAGCACAGATTTTTCTACCTGGGATTCCACGCAGCAACTAAAGACCTGCAGTAAAATAAGACTTCTGGAATTGACACTTCCTGCCAAGCTAATCAGAAATTCAAGAGAGAGGAGAAGAACCCAGTTGTATAAAGCCATCACAATATCTACTCAACCGGAGAGGTACCCGTGGACTGCGATAAAATATCATAATCCCTATTCCCCGAAAGAAGAAGGCTGAGAACTGAAAATTGGTTGTCTATAAAACTGACCACACTTGTCTTGAACATATTGGCAAGGATTATGCGCAGAGGAATAATACAAAAAAATGAAGATTGCTGCAGGAGGACCAATTTGGATTCTGGAAATCAATATCCAATCCTCTTAGGCATGGAGAAGAACAAACTGAACTTCACTGCTTAAAGGCATTTGATAGCTTGGAGTGGTATTCCATATTTTGGATTTTAAAGTAATTGGAGTGACCTATAATGACAAGAATTATCCGCAGTTGGTGTAAATACCAGTTGGCTGTGATTAAATCTTGGCCCAGCACTGAAGTTAAGAGTTAAGAAATGAGTGAGATAAGGCTGTGCACTCTATCTCTCGATTTTTAATGAGTGCATATAGAAAGGCATTTAAAAAATGAAATGGAAGGCTTCAGGACTTAATATTCAAGGGGAAATAATCAGCATGCTTCAATTCACTAATGACGTATTGGCCAGATATCATCTGAAGATGTATAAAAATAAAACAAAGGTAATGGTATGCAGTGGGAGAGAAGAATCCAATACCAATGTTAAACTAGGGAAACAAACTCTTGAGGATAGTGAAGTCTGCTCGGGTGCTCCACCAGCGTCGGTGGAGGCGGCCGGTATATATAAGGCGGCCACTTTTCTAGCCACGACATTCAGCCCTGATGATGGAGTACGACTCGTACCCCGAAACGTCGGCAGCCATGGAGAAGATTACCCGGTGGAGCACCCAAGCAGCCTTCACTACCAGCATACGCCGGGAAAGCATCAGATCCTTTTTCAAACTCTTGAGGAGGTGAAATAATGCTGTTTTCTGGGAAGCCGAGTAACTAGCAATGGATGAAGCAAGAAATAAATATGTAGCAGAATAACTCTGACAAAGAGAATATTCCACCAAAAGGAGAATCTACTCACAGCTTGAAATACAAATGTGGAAGTAAGGAAACAATTCTTCAGAAAATACATCCGGAGCATTCTTCTTTATGGCTGTGAGGAATGGATGATACAGCAGTAGAGAAGTCAAGGCTGGAAGCATTGGAAATCTAGTGCGACCAAATTATGAGGAAGATAAGATGGATTGACCGAGTGACTAATAAAGAATTCTTCTACAGAGAGGGAGAAAAGAGAAATCTTCTGGAAATCATAGGAAAAAGGAGTAAAACATAAAAGGGTATGAACTTAATTGGCCATACCTTGAGAATTATGGTCTGATGAAGACAATTATCAAGGGACAAGTGGACAGGAGCGAAGAGGGTTTGTAGTTAGCGAATATAGTGAAAGAAGAATTGAGTAAAAATTAAGAGATAAGTTGACACATAAATCAAGTGGAGAGCTGTATCAGGCAAATCTAAGGATTTTTGACTGATAATGATGATAGAAAGAAGCTGCATTGGACGAAGGATGAATCGATAAGTTTGCTGTAAGAGGTGATGTAGGAGAGAATACTGTAAAACCAGGGACTGTCCCAAGATCGGCAAGCATTAGTAGAAAACTGGATGACAGGATATCTGCACATGACAATTCCTCTTGTGTAGAATGCACGTGAAGAAATACAAAAAAAATCTTCAAATTCGTGTTGGTTTTTGATACTTGGAGGTGCTGGCACACTACAATGATTAGATGGATGAGATAGTTAGTTACTTATGTTTTACTTGGTCTCCATTTCGTGTGATTTCCTTCCTTATTAAAACTTCAACCATGGTGAATCAGTTGCTACTTATTTACTCATTCCTCTGTATTCTAGTGATATAGTTTTTGTTGGTGCTGCAGATTTGTTACGGTAGTGCAGGTAACCTTTCTCTAGAGTTCACATAGACTTTTGAATACTGTAACTTTCAGCCTAGAGGAGAGAATGAAAATTTGATAGACTTCTTTAAGAAAAAAAACCTTGTCCTTAATGCTAAAAAATACAGTACATATATTATTTTCTGTGAACGATGCATGCATTCTTCAATTTTCAATGCTGATTGCCATCACAATCAACTTGCCATCTACACTGAGTAACCTTCTGTATTTTTCACTAAAATGTTCATCACACTAGCTTCTTACTGTGGTTACGTGAAACATATAGCTGCAGGGCATTATTCCTCTAAGCTGCACAAAATGAGTTTCCTCTTGCCTCATCCTCCTGAAGCACTTGCTTACCACATGGGGACTCATTCACTGCTTTACACATTCCCCTGAATTTCACGGACACAGTTTTGGCTGGTACTGCATATTTGTTTTTGTGGCAGCACTCTAGTAGCCATAGATGACTGTATGAAAACTTTAACATGGAGGATCTGGCTGAGGAATTGAAAAGGATTTACTGCTCACAAAAACAGGCTCTCACTCCACAACAGTTTCAAGCAATTTAATGAAATGGTGGAAGCATTGGCAGAGCGTCTACTTGATTTGCACAACAGGCTCTTGTCCCTTTACATTTTACAAGATGCTGATAGTCTTAACTGGGAACATAATCAGGCCTTCTTTGAGGGACAAAGAGGTTCCTTCATCATTCAGATGTGGTGGCTCTACATGCAAGGTAAGCATTGAGGAGGTCTTTTAGAGCTGCATGGGACTGACTTCTAGAATTCTGTTGTGAAAAAAATGGATTTTTTTAAAGGAACTAGAGAAGACCTCTGGAACACAGTGCCACCTAAAACTGCTCAAAGAGTTTTTGCTGGGATGCTCAACGAATCATTAACAATCCTCACAGTTCGATACTCACAGGTATTTTATAGGTTGAAGTCTTAATATACTATACTCATCATTCACTGTTGTCCTTCCAATTAATCAAATATGTAGGTAACTTATATTACTCCCTTCATTTGTCTAAGATATCAATCCGGGTTTTCCAATTGAGGGGATGATAAAATTAAAAAGAAACGTGTGTGTCATTGGTTAGAGGGAAATCAAACTATTAGAAACTCTTATAGCATTCTGGCAGTACATGACAGCTAAATCTTACAAATGAATTCTAGCTTTAAATCTCCTGTGAGCTAATTAAGTTATAAGGTAGGTATATCACAAATGAAACTTGAGGAACAGAAACCTCAGGCCTCTCTCTTGACATTCTAGTTCATCTGCCCTTTCCAAAAGTATCCCCTCTCCAAAAGGGTAAGGACAATGCAGAGAAACATTAGGTCAATGCTGTACATACTGAAGTGCGTGAACTCGGTTCACCAATGTGATAGCATTATATTGCAGACACATAGACAGGAAGAGAGCTTCAGCGCCCCTCCCTGAAATTTTTTCCTATAATATTGTTGTTCTGATTTTAACTGGGCATGATAATCTGGTTTACACTGCGATTAATTCTATTGTTTAGTGTCTAGAAACGTGGTCACTAGTTTAATGCATTGTGTGGTTAATAATTGTTCTTTTCAATCTGATTTGTATGTATGCGTTGAACTTCTGTTCTGGGGCCGGTCAAATAACTGCTTCATAACAAGGTAAGCAGTGAACTTTACAAGTGAGAAGAGATAGCAATGGGCACTGTGAAATTAAATACCCAGAACTGGAAATTAAGGGAAGAGATTTGTAACATGTCGGCACCAAACAGGCAAGGCTGATTTGTTTCAAGTTACGCTACACTAGATTTAGTCCCCCCTCTCCCAAAGCAAATTTCTGGCTAGGTGCCTAGTATATTGGTATACCTGCCAACATATTGTGGAAATTTTTGCTCAATATATAATTAAAAGGGTCAGAGAACAGAGTAATTTTACTTTCATTTTTGATAACTTTTGAAATACCTTTTTGAGGTAATTTGCAATGTGCAATCATAATAATAATGATGATAGTCTTTTACAAGTTTACTTTCCTTTTTTGTATTGCCAGAATGTTTGAAGAGTTCCAGCTAGTTTAATTTCACTCTTAACCAATACCAAACCCTTGGGTCCATTATGCCAACCCACATTTTACCTGCCCGCCACTTGCTGACAGGGGACAAGAGCACAATGGTAGAGAGGCATGGAGGAGGGTTACCTACCCTTGCAACCCTCGTCTGGGCTCAATGTTGCTTAACTTTGGTGATTGTACGGCAATGAATGTTTCAACGTGACTGGGCCCTTGCCCTTTTGAGTTGGTGGAAATCCTCTTCCATTGATAATAAATGTCAATATTCTTTTTAAAGCAATGAAAAATTGCAAGATAATTTTGCTTCATAAACTTTGCTCATCGATGGCTTAAAAATTGTAATTGCTATTACCAATCCACTGTCAAAAGAAAATACAAATTATATGGATCCTATGCAAAATAGATAAGTATGGTGGCATTGCTAAAAATGAATGTCAAAGTCCAATCAATTGATTATACCTTTATTTGAATTTGAGTATAAAAGCATTTAACCAGAAAATTTAGTGTTTGTGAAATGAATGACTTCTATAGCACCAAAAAAAAAACCCTATCAATTACCATGCCAGCTAGGGTAGGCAGCATGTGAAAATTCTTAATGGTTCTTAAGTTCCCTCAAATATAAAATATTGAAACTATTTCTACACCTGGTAGGTATCATAGGAAATAATACTATCCACCCTAACTTTATGGACACCAAAGATTTCCTTGGTGACCAATAAAATATGATACATAAACTGAACTTACACAATATCAAATATTCCACAGAGAAAAAATCATTTGCCTAGACTGGGACTCGAACTTGGACCCCCTGATTTCCGGCCAGGTGCTCTACCAGTTGAGCTACCAAGGGTAATGGGTCCGGATTCGAGTCCCGGTCTAGGTGAATGATTTTTTCTCTGTGGAATATTTGCTATTGTGCAATTTAAGCAGGTAACGCCACTAAAGTTTTCACGGCTAGTACGTGATCTTTGAATGGACTTATAAGTAGTAATTAGTCATAATGTGTAGATTTTTTTAAAAGTGGCCTGTGATGCTCACAAGCCAGAGCTGGTAAGGACTCAGTTTATTTTGGGCCCAAACATCATAACTCAAACATATTCTTGAAATCTTATTTCATAGATATGGGAGGGATGAGAATGGAAAAATACTTCGTAATCGGCCACATCTTAAGACACGATGGCCTGATGAAGACAATTGTCAAGGGAAAAGTGAACGGGAAGAATGGAAAAGGCAGGCCTCGTATGAAATATATGGAACAGGTTGCGAAGGATGTAAAAGAGAGGAGTTACATCAATATGAAGAGGTTAGCCAATAGAAGAATCAAGAGGAGGGTTGCGTCAAACCAAACCTAGGATTGTTGACCAATGTTGATGTTTGGATACACACCACTTGAGCTCACTGAGTGAGAAATTTGCTCAGCTACTTTTTTCCAAATAATAATGTTTATTTGAGTATTCAACACAATGAAAATGCAACAGTCATTATAATTAAAATAAACATACGATGGATGCTTTCACACTCAAGGAATTCATCTAATGAATAGAAGACTTTGGGCAAGCCAGCAAGGAGTAACTCATTTGAATCTATTTCTTGCCTCTTGGGGCAGTAGGTAGATAAAAATCTTAATTTGAGTGCAATTAAGGATTTGTTGTTTTTGGTTCATCAAGAGTGGAGCACATTTATATTATAGGTATTTATATTTTCCCTAGATGAGGTGGTGATGAATATAGACACCAATCTCAATTAACTTGTTTTCTTTCAATTCAGTCCCACATTTGTAAGTAACATTAATATAAAGAGTCATAGGCCCAGCTTATTGAGGAACAGTTCCCTTGCATTTGCAATAGAAATTATCCTGATAGCTTATGCAGATGAGAGATAATAGCATTGATATGGGAAAGATGGAGGTACATTTTCAAAAGCATAACACACCTTAAAATATGCATAGAAGGGAGAGATAGAATGCAGAGTTTAGTAAATAAAGGCAGAAATCAATTGCCTGTTTTGTTTATTTTCCCCAAAAAGTTTGGGGAAAGAAAATAGGGATGGAGGGAGGGGTAGGATAGTTCAATCAGTCGCTCCTTTCACCACATGTACATATTGTTTTATAGGTACGTGAGTTCTTGATCACTTTAGTCTGTTTCTCTTCATCATTTTACACAACGTATTAAAGGGAATGGAGAATTTAGGAGAGTGGAAGGGGAGCACTTGCTCCATAAACAGGAAGGCATTGTTGATGATGTTATATGGTTTATAAGGATTCTAAGGCATCTAATCTTCTTCCATTATTTTCAAAATGAAGGATCTTTCAGGTAGAGATTTATGCACTTCTGACCTAAACATATGCCATCAGAGAGGCTCGGTTGTTTGATAGGCGAATACATATTTACACTGAGAGTCAGACAGTCTTATAAGCCCTGAAATCACCATGGTGCATATCACAGCTGTTGCAGGAGTGTTTTGAGGCACTCAATGTGACGGTTAGATAAGGCAAGATGGAACTCTTCTGGGTACCAGGCCTTGTAGACATGAATGGAAACTGCATGACTGATGAACTGGTAAAAACCAGATCCAGCCACAACAAAATTGGACCACATCCAATCATGCCAATTTCAACCTCAATAAGGATGGTCAGAAAGTGGTGCTTAGTTTGGCATTCTGAGATCTGGCAAATCACAACGAGGCTATGACAAGTCAAACAGCACATAGGAGAATCAAGGCCAGGACTCACAAAAAGACTCCTACCACAATACAGGGGTCAACTACGAACAATAGCAGGACTCCTTACCAGACACTATCAAATGATGAGGATGAAACCACATCCCACCTACTCTGCAAAAGTCCTGTTTTAATGAGGAGTCGTAACAGACACACCATTCATTGAGCCCAGAGAATTAAATTAATGGATGAAAGCGATACTTTGTGGAAATTACGAACATTAAACATGGTAAATGAAACAAACTTTGTGCTTTCCACACAGCTTTATATATTCCCCGATCGATTTCAACGACTAAGCATCATTTTCAAGGGGGGCCTACTGACAAAACATTTCAACACAGGGCATTACATATGTTACCAAGAGGAGTGGGGAAAGGACTCAAACCGAGGGGGAGGGAGAGTTTAGGATGGGAGCGAGAGGAGTATCACCCCCCACTCCTCATTAGTTAGCATGGTTCAACGTTTGAGGCTGAACTTTGTGGAACCACGAGATTGGAAAAAAATTTGCTTTGTACATTTCACACACAAGTTAGAAGTTAGGGAAATCTCATAGGGAACCTGTTGGTCTTCAGCATTGCAATTGGCCTTTGTGGGTGATCACTGGCATCTCTGTCAGCAAGTGTTGTTGAAATGCAAATGTAATTTGTTTTAAATGGGTCGATGCTCAATGCTAACAGGAATTCACACAATTCACTCGACTAAGAGTAATTTGTTGATGTGCCATATTCTGTTTTGTACATATGATATTGTTTTTCCTAGGCCTGTCCAAGCATGTCAAGAGGTAATCTCTTAGTGATTGATATAAGCAACTTACTCCTGTGCGTAAGGCACTTACTTCCAGCCATCTGCACGAATAAGGCTGAGCTGATTGGACTGTCCAATCAAAACAAGGTTGTAAGAGATATCCATTCCAAGTGTCATGAATTACTGTGCTGTCTCATCACAAGAGGATGCCCACTTGCAGTTTTGTACAAGGCATGTACCAATTAGGGATGACCCTGATTTGTAGAATCATGCTTACTCAAAAACCAATACTGTTGAATCATAAACTTTAACTGAAGAGCATCTTCACTGTATCCATAGCACTTCCGGAAACCTGGTGATTCCGTACCAATATTTTCTGAGAGGCCTGTAACTCCCGCTCCATGGTACATGGTAGTGTCCTCCCACTTCTTCACCACACTGCCTAACAACAACTACACCACTAAGGATTTACCTGACAAAACGGCAGTGGCCTTGGATTTGATCGTGTTGATGGCTCAGCCAGAAGCATCTTGGCCTTTGCTTCTTAAGGTCTGTACAATAACTGGCTCATGTTATGCTCACTATTAAAGTAGGTATATAACTCCATCTGGAGATAAGCACTTGGTTAGGTACTTCCTATATTACCTGACTGCAATTTCATTTATTTATTTACCCAACAATTATGTATCAAAAATGTGAAGATTGTGTATATTTATTCCAAGAATTTCTATTTTTAAATGCAGTGACATATTTTAAATATTCCTCTTCATCTAATCAATCTTCGTTTTCTCTTTTCCCTGTCCAACTCCATTTCCCTGTTGAAATTTCACTGAGAAATTGAAAATGCATCAAACAATGGACTACAGACCATATACATACATACTATACATTCCTAGGTATTCCTATTAAAACTTCCTCCCATAACTAACAACCCCCATTGAATGTTTCACCCTTCCCTCCCTCCAAAAATAAATTTTCCTGAGGGTTTATAATACTTTGCTATGGTAAAAACATAACTCAGCATGAAGAGCTGTGCAAATGATATGTTGATACTGAAACTGCTCTAAAAGGTAGTAGGTTTGGTAGCTTTAAGTGTTCCTCAGATATGACATTGGGTCTTGCAATTTAAAGGCCCAATATACTTTTCAGTGTTTATTGATGAATTCAAACATAAAGACTATGTTAAATAGTAATATCATCAATACGTTATCACTTTTTTAAAGCACAAAAAATCACTTGATACATTATTATTTTTTTGAATACTACATGTACATTTAGACTTTGGTAACCATTAATAATGAATAATTAATATCACTCTGAGGATGACGTTAAAAGCTGAAGACGCTATAGCATCTATATCTATAACTATAGTTAGGCTGGTACCTAGTGGGTCTACTTGACAAGCCAGAGGTCATAGGTTCAAATCTTCATTCACGCACATGCAGGCACAATGTTTTTCATAGGATATCCAAGTTAGATATTTGATGGTGTAATACAACGTCAGCAGTTGGAGAATCTTAAAACCTAATGCTATATTACTGTGACATTTAAAGAAATAGTCCAAATAAAAAACTAATAAATTGGCTGAATTAAAACTCTGATTTACCTTAATTCAAATTGTTTATAGGCAAACTAAACTTTGCAAATTTCATACAGGTATATTTGGCAAGACCAGTTTTGTCAAATTGTCAATACCATCAGGCAAAAATCTATATAGAATTTTGGGTCTTAACTCTTTTACTGCCAGCCCCTAGCAGGTGGATTGTGTGAAGCTCAAGTCAATTTTGAATGAATTTTGCAAGACTCTTGATTTCACATAATTTAAAGACTCAATGAACTTCATATTTATCTAAATGATGATAGCATCAGTTTGGAAAATGGGGAAATGATAGCATTGATTTGATATAATTATCTGCGACAGAGGCTCACCATTCAAATAATTACCTTCAATTAAAGAATCGGCTGATAGATTAGTCCGTGGCAGTTTTTGTACATCTACATCTATGCAACACTCAGCAAGCCACTGTGAGGGTGAGTGGCAGGAGGTGAAGATCAACAATCATGCACTATTGACATGTACACACAACCAGAGAGGGCCGATTTATTGGTCCAGTGGCAGTAAAAGGGTAAAAAACTCAGAAAAGATGAGGGGTTGGAGGAGGTTAAGGTCCTGGAGAGGAAGGGAAATGGGAGGAAGAAGTAGGGGGGGTGCAGGGAAGGAGTGCGTGAGATAGAGAGGTCAGAGTTGTTCAGGGAGGAAGGTAATTGGAGGCTCTGACCTCAACCAAGGCAAGAGAATAGTTTGGAGAGGCAGGACAGATGGTAAGGGGTTGAGGTTGATTGAGGTAAAATTATGCCCAGAAGAGGAAATAGTAGCAAAAACATTGTCATTAACTAAATCTTCACTTGCACAGTTCTTTCCAATGCCATAATGTTCCCAAATTCCGATTTTCCAGCCCTTAGCTTCTTGGTGAAGAGTCTCTGGTATAGAGTCATTTGTATTACCCACCTCTCAAAGGTACTTTGCAAAGTGAGACTGTGCAGTGTTGCCAGTAATGAAGCACCTTTTCAGCTGCTCGGACTCTGAAAGACCTACCCATTCGTCCCACTCCATTGTAACTTTCACATTCCACTTCTATCCATTGAGTGTATGTACAAGGAAATGTTATTACTTTAACCCTTTCACTGCGGCACACTGTCCGGAAACCTATTCGTCACATACAGCAGAAAAGTGAAAGCGCTACAGTGAGATCGAAAAAGTATGTTCACAGCAGCCTACCGTGCGATCGTACTAGGTACATTCACAGCAGCAAAAGGGTTAATTAACTTAGACCAAATCATCTTATCAACAAATAATTTCAGTTGTATGGGAACTGAAATTTTCCACTCAAGTAATGTAATAAAACACTACCCCTTCTCCTTCATAAAATTCTCTTTTATGCATATTACAGGTTCTTATGATGAGAAAAAGCCTATTATCTGCTTTGCTTTTCTATCATCTCATTCATACAAAGCCAGCAAAAGAAGAAAAGGCTACTAAGACAGGCGTTCTTAAAACTGCTGAAGAAAAATCCAATACCAATAACTGCCAAGGATTTCTTTGTTCAGGGAATTGCAGAATGAAAGGAAAGGTAAACATATCAGCATACATATATGTATAAGTCATATATCGGTTATGTAGGTTGGAAGAATAGTGTGGACACGGGACACCTAAATTTGGGAGATTGGATCATATCTCTCATTTCTTCAATAATATTCTTCATGCAATCTTTAAGATTCAAAAGATTAGGACAATATTGGAAGGAGTTTTATGAAAACATGCATTGAGTGGGATTAAAATCAGGTTCCTTCTTAATTAATGGATAAGAATATTGGGATATGCCTTTAATTATTAGCATGTTTTCATTAAACTCTTGTCAAGTGTGGCTACTCTATTTTTGTAAAGGTAGATTGAAATACTAAAGGCAAGCTATTCACCAAACCTAGGTGAGGATGATAGTAGCTGCTATCAACCTCACCTAGTATGGAGTAGTTAAGTTCTTAAAGGAGAGAAAAATGTAAATCATGGTCTTGTAATATATTTTTCACAGGATAGAATAGAGGATCCTTTAACACAAACAGCTTGTGCAGTGATCCATATAGCTGCCATGGTGGGGTGTATTGGTGATGTAGGCGCTGTTCTACAACCAGTCCTGGAATGCCCCACCTCTGAAATTAAATCCCTATGGGGATGTTGTGATGGTCGACAGGTAATAGTGATTTCATTCTAGCTTATAGACATGGATCAGAAATGCTAGATGCCATATTTTTCTGCTTTTAGAGCACTGGTATAATATAAGACACAACCTAGTTTATGGGTCATATAGTCTATGGTGCCATATAAGACACAAGTTGATTTTTGATAGATTTCTCTGGTAAAAAAAAACCTCTTCCCATAACCCAGGAAATATGGTACTTACTTGAAATATAAATCTGAAAATTAATTTTTAACTGGCATGTAAAACTACTCAATAGATAATGGCAAAATGCATCATAGCAATTACAAGAGGTCTTCTTTCACATAATTTTTATGAGCTAACATATTCATGAGACTTAATAATATTCAGGTGTGCTTCAATTGTTGATCGGTGCCAGCCTAACATTTTGTGACCCTTACTGATTACTTTTTAAAGGGAAATCAATATTCTTAGGTGGTCATCCTTCAAAGGATAAAAAATAAAGCATATATCCTCCATAAATTTCAAATTTTTGAAAGATGTTATGGGTTTGTTTATTGGATATACAAGAAGGGAGTTTGGCTGTAGGATTTCGTAAAAACTGAATTAATACCTATACCAAAGAAGAGGATAACAAAGTAACATATGTAGGTCTATAGGACAATACGCCTAATCTTGGATGTGGTCAAAGGTCATTCTAAAAATATCATCAGCATATGGAAAAGTAAGCGAAGGAATATCTAGGGGATGATCATTTTGGATTTCTCTTGGGGAGGGCCACTAGGAGTGTAATTGCATTGATAAGATACTAGTGAAAAGGAACCTAGAACATAATAAGGATGTATTTGCATGTTTAGTAGATTTCAAAAGGAAGTTTGAGAGAGTGAAGTGGGAAAAGTTAATGGGAATATTACAGAAGATAAGAGCAGACTGGAGATATGAGATTTACATGACAAAGAAGACTCAAGTGAGAGTAGTTGATGAAGAATCTGACAGGGTGGCAATAGAGAATGGAGTCCGTCAATCAGTTACCAATGGTATCTTTTAACATAAATTGAAAGGAAATAGTGAAGGAGGCATGGGATGGGCCTGAGGAAGGAGAGAAAGCATAGGGAGAAAATTGATAGTCAGTGAGGTTCACAGATGATTAAGCACAAGCCAAAGGTATACAAAAAATATTAGATGTGTTATAAATACATTGCAGAAGATGAACCATAAGTAAATGAAGATATAGATTTTGGAGAACAAAAAGGGCTAGGTAAAATTCAAAAGTAAGAGGTTACAATCAGGACCAGGTTGAGCAATTTAGCTACATCAGAGGTATGTTGGAGGAAAAAGGGTATAGCAGCATTGAAACTATTAGAATATTATTGGTGAAAGAGGAATTTACTTCTTCCACTTAATGCTCTCAAAATTACTATGAGGGTAGCTCTACAGAAGTTTCTGTTTCCAGTTGTGAACGTACACCTTGAGGAGAGGATGAAGGGGAGAGTTTCACAAGGGAGAATCCATGGCCAGTTACACCATATGCATGTACTTACTGCTAGGCTCTCCTAATCTTTCTCTCTTTACCTTACCATAGAAATAGACAAGAAGAGAAGCAAATAAAACCTTTGGCAGCATAACATGCGAAGAGACGACGTTCACTAGATGGAGATCTGAAACCTCACCAAGGTCAAGCCTCCACTAACGCTGGTGCTTTTAGTATAACATCTCTTTCCAGTGCTTTTGCTGATCAGTGAATTATGTGGGAGAAATCTCTTTACTTTACCCTCAATCTCTCTTGAAACTCAAATGTGCTTTTGAATGCAGTATTGTAGAAGGGAACTAATGACAGGGCGGTTGATCAGTAAAGTAAAGAGATGACTGGTAAATAGTCTGATATGAACCATGGCATTGTAACCCTCAGAAACATGGACTTCAAGGAAAAAAGATGAAAATAGACTTAGGGATTTTGAGATGTGAGAATGGAGAAGGAAGGAGAAAATGATGTGGGTTAAAAGGAGGATGGATGATGAAGTGCTAGACTCGGTAGCATAGGAAAGGCAGTTGATTGAGGAAATTAAAGACAGAAGGTTTGAAGGGAGAAGTAATAAAGGGTGATGTTCATTTGAAGAACATGATAAAGGGAAGAATATTGGATAGTTGAGGCAGAGGAAGGAGGAGAATGGATTGTTTGGATGGATTAATGGGTGGTAGGAAGTATGCTGAGCTGAAGAGGGACATCATGTGAAATGTAGATATCGTGGGAAGAATCGATAGTCCATTTATATCTACCATCCAATTCACCAGTAGAATAATAGTAACAGTAAAAAAACACACCAATATTACCAATCATCCTGGAGGAAATATTAATAAAAATTTGACTTCACTAATGACAAAAAGCCCGTATTGGCAGTATCTTCTCTGTTTCTGTCACCTTGCAGCACAATACATACCTTAACTTTGCTTATATTTTTCATTCTGCTGTAAATTACCCTCAAGTTCTAAACAGCATGGCATACTGAGCTTTACGTTTTTCTGAATATACTGGCAAAAGCAATAGCAAATTCTATTAAGAGTCATTCCATGAAATCTGCAGTATTCAATCCCAAACACTTGACTTTGCAATAGGTCTGGGATGAACATGGTCACCCTGCCTGGTTTAAAGCCCTCACCAGAATCATGGCTCCATCCTTGGAGCCAGCAGTTAAGGATGCACTTCGGAACAAGGGGTCTATCAAAGTGTTGCTGAGTGGGGTTGCACAGCTGGCTGAGTGCCTCCCTACAACTCTGTATGGAGCATCACGACTGCTTGAAGATGCTTTGCCTGCGGATGTGCAACCACTTGGAGGATCGGTCATCATACAAATGTTGGGAGCAGCACTTTATTCGGTGATGATGGATGAAGGGAAAGATGATGCAACTGCACTGGCTGAGGCCTTGTGTGGCATGGACAAAAGAAAATACCACAGCCAAATCAAGGAGATAAAGCAGGCTTTTGCATCTTGGTTAGTGAGAATGGCAAATATGGCTAAATTAAAATTACAGTTAAATAGTGATGAGTTGTCCTTGCTTAAGGGTGAAAGATACACCTCTGAATACTATATGCCAAAAAATGTATAATAATGACCCCTTTCATGAACATATGAGTCTTTTGCATGCATAGAAAATTGAAGAGGATAAAAATATTCATCCCACAGCCATTTTTTTAACATCCTTACTTTTTACTCTATAGCTTCACAATCCTTACTCTTAAATTGATTAATCTTACATACTTCTATCAGTTTTCAACTTTTTGCTAAATTTGTAAAAGATCTCCTTAAAATCTTTTGTTTTAGGAAAGTTCAATGCTCAACAATGATAGCTTGAAACATCAAACTCAACCAATCCCCATTTTAGCATGATAAAAAGTGAGCTGGATTAAATTTGCTCAAATATAAAGGGTTCCAGAAGCTCAACATACATTTTTTCTCTCTATCTGGGAAAATCTATGGCACTGTTGTTACACAAAATTGCATTAAAAAGTAAAATATTTCCTTGTTATATTATGAGCATGGCAAAATTTAAGGACGATAGCATAATTTCCACAGAGGCTTAGCTTGCTAAGCTAAGCTGCATCAAAGTACTGCCAAGGCCTTGGTTGCTCAACTAGGTCAACCCTTTCGCTGCAAATTTTGTTTTCAGCACAATTCTCAATGAAATGTCATTTAAACACTGAAAAATCACAATATTAATATTTAAGCTTCAGGTGGCTCTGCACCACAGCGACTTGTTTTATATTACTTTCTATTTCTGCACATAGATCGCAACACAGGTCCTTCCAAAGCTTTTTCTTGGAAGAAGAGACTTCAGTAGAATAGAGTATATTAAAAACATGTTTTTTTGAGACCATGGAGAAAAGTTGATCAGCGCATTCCAGTGGAAAAAAAATTTAGTCGACTATAGTAAACTAAATTTTTCACAGTGAAAGGATTCAGCACCTGGCTGGAAAACAGGGGTTTCCAAACACAAGTCCTAGTCAAGGTGAATGATTTTTTCCTCTGAGGAAATTCTGCTATTGTGCTGAACAACGAGTAACTCTTTGAAAGTTTTCATGGCTAGTTTGCAATCCTTGAATATTTAAGAAGCCAATGAGTCTAAATTAAAGGCATTTTATGGTGAAACTTTATAACAATTAACCTGTACACCTTCTCTTCAAGTTTTGAGGAAATGGGCAACAAAGATGACTCTTTCAGTACCATTGAAGAAGTTCCTGGCATTGCAGATGTTTATGTCAGCCATCTACTATTGACTGAGAGTGGTAAACAAGCCCTGAAGGTAAATGTCACTATTATAAATGAATATATATTTTTATATATTTTCACAATAACACAAAAACATTTTAAGTTATAGAATATGCTTAAAATAGGATGGAACAAGTATGAGCTGTATATGTTTTTTCATATAATAACAGAGTCAGAGAGAATATTACAAATTGATCTCAAGAAAATGGACTCCTAATAAATGAGAATAAAACCCAATAGTTAACATTCTCCTATTCTACTGAAATAAAACAGAGCTGTTTAGTAGTCAGCCTATTGTGCAAACCACTACTGTTAAATTCCTTGGGGTATACCGGACTGCAAACATGACATGGGTAAAGCAGGTTGAGGACCTAAAAAGCAAACTGCATATTCGAGCTGCTATTTATTTAGACAACTGATATACACCACTGGAATTAAGGTTCCATTGAAATTATATTATACTGAATTCCATGCTAAGGTGTTATGAAGCATATTGTTTTGGGGGCATCCTATTTCCTTGAGAAAATTTTCAACATGCAAAAACGAATTATTAAACTTTTTTTAACATATAAAATCTTGCTCTAAACTGATTTTCCATTCCCTTAAAATTCTTCCACTTCCCTGCTTATATTTACTCCAACGGTTTTTACATGCAAAAAATAACTATGTATGCTCAATTCTCCTCTAATTCTGATCTGCCTGATCATAACACTTGAAGGAAAAAGAGTTTTGCCTTGAGGAGGCATTATTATTTATAAAAACTGTATTATTCAGTGACTGAGTATATGAGGGATGACAATATCAACAATCCTAAAGAGCTTATTTTTGTTAATCTTTTTATTACACATAGGTATATAATGTCTTGTCTTTAATATTATTTTTTAATAAAATTGATGCTATTAATCCTTGATTGATGTAAAAAGAGATGTAAAATAATATTGCGTGACAAATAACCATGAATGATGTGCGATATATCGGCTATTGATTCTTTTTTTGCTATAACTGATCCAAAAAGGCAAATAAATATTAATATTATTATAACCTAAATATGGGGTCAATTGACGATACCTCAAAGATTTACATTAAAATTTTGCCCTATGTGCATACTCTCTGGCAGTAAAAAAAGTTCTGGAGACACATATTACTTTTAGGTATAGCATGAGACTTAAAATTTCAAAATGCAGAAACCCAAAATTTTACTACATGTTGTGCAAGCAATTATGATGATTTGCACAATATCCTGCAGGATATTATGGCGGCTAAAATATTGCCCTTTCATTCCTTATTGAGGCTTCCGCTGAGTGTCTGGTTTGAGGATCCATTCCTTTTGGGATTTCTTCCGCGTGTGTCCATTCTGGGGTGACAACAGTTTCGCCAATGTTTCAGTTCGTGTCTTCAGGTCTGAAGTGTTTCATAGCAGATTTTTACCGTCTTATATACCCTTTATTTCTGTGCTCTGGTGTTCAAGTGGGAGCATTTTCATTGGTCGTTTGACTAGTTTTTTCAATTAGACGCTTCCAAGTATGGGGGAGCTTATAGTTAACCTATCCGTTTCGATCGCCTCGCATGTGAGCCTTGGGAAGGCTCCATAAGGGGAAGGCTCCTCAAGGCTCCAAAAACCCCAACAATTTTAACAGAGAGGATAGCTATAAGCTGACCCATACTTGGAAGTGCCTAATTGAAAAAACTAGTCAAACGGCCAATGAAAATGCTCCCACTTGAACACCAGAGCACAGAAATAAAGGGTATATAAGACGGTCATAGCATGATCATAGCATTATGTTGTCATACAATATCTATCTCTTTCATCCACCTCTGCTGTCTACAAATTATTCTTATCTATATGCAGATAAAATACATTTTTTGTAGCACTCATGTTAAATGTTAGTCACTGGATTTGGAGTGCCCATGACTAGTGGTGACAAAATTGGGATCAATCATAGGGGATGGGATATCAATCATCATCAATCCACCCTGTGCAGTATTTCATTCATTCACTTCAACCCAAAGATTTGTATTCTTCTCACAAAATTTATTATGCCATTAGTTACAAAAATAAGGCATTGTTGTTTCCTACTATGTATTCTATTCTATTTCTCCATCATACTTCTTCCATCTTATGTGATATTACTTCCAAGGTGTGTGAACAATTCAACTTGTACTAGCTTCTCTTCATATGTAAGGTTACATTAACACCCATTTTCTCCCATCAGCATTCTGGGTCTTTGGTTTATTTCCAGTTCTTCATCAAGTGTTTGCTACATCATATTCAATGAGGCCTGCAATTCCTCTTTATTTTCAGCTAATTTCATCTGTGAGATATATTTATTTATTAGCAGTTTACTTTTATTCCTTTGATTCTCTTCTGGGCCTTTTAATCTCAAATCAGGCAGATTCAGCAAAATCATGTCAGGTGACCATATACAATTTTCCTAAAAATTACATATGTGGGAGCAGTATTCCAATTATGAATATTGATGCCTTTATCTGAGCAAAGAACCTGACCAAAATAAAGTTGTGAACACTGCTGTGTCAAGGGTCTACGAAAAAATAACAAATCACATAAATGTCAATAACTGTGGAACTCTTGCTTGTAGGGCAGTAATTTTTGTCTTCATAAAGGCATAATAATTTCCTGCATCTGTTGACACCAATATTTTGCAATTTGGTTTGCTCTTTTTGAATTTTCTAATTATATTTTAAAGGTGGCAGCATGAGACTGTATTCTTTTCCTACCCTTTTCTTTATATTGGCTTCTAAATTTCTTCTTAATTTTGTGAACAGCTTGCAACTTGGTTTTTGTGGAAAAATAGACTGTTCTTCTGTTACAGTACTCTATTCCATACTTTGAATATATTGTTCTACTTGACTTTTGATGGCCTTCTCCACATCTACAAAATTTACATACACTGGGTTGTTCAAACAAATCATTTTTCAACCATTAATTATCTTAGGATGAGAATGTCCTCTCTCGTTCTTATGCTCTTTCTGAATACAAATTGATGTTCTCACTATTTGTCTTCATCTTCTCTTACCAAATTACTTTGTGTTAGAATTTTAGGTGTAGCAACAAGCTCAGGATGCAGTTCACCTTCATAATCTTTGGTATCGAAACCATTACTATCTTCTCAAAGTGCTGCAGCAGCCTTCCACTATTCACTAGTATATCCTTTGCTTTGTCTCAGAGGCTCCTAATGAGGTCTCCCTTGACTCTGTCCATTCCCCCTTGGCACCTTATATGTCTCTTATTGCTCTATATCTTTTACTACTTAAATGAATTCAATTCCTGAATAGTATGGGCCATATTTGCCTTCATCCAACTTGGTTGGATGAAGGCAAATCTTGGTTTCAATGAAGCAGTATTCCAGTGGTTTCTGCTCTGTATATTTCTTCAATGTAGTCTTCCACCTCTTTCCCTTGTCCTATTCTTCCATGAGCAATTCCTATTCATGCCTGTTATAACACTACAGTATGCCTTCCTTTCTCCAAAATCCATAAAGTAAACATATACCATACAAGACTTAAGTATTTATAGTTTTATTTCACATTATATTAGGTGCTACTTTTTCAGCCAAAGTAAATGGCATCACCAAAATGGAAAATATTAATTAAAGGGAGCATAAAGATGAAACAATGGACAAATATTTTCAAGCCTCAAGAAACCAAAACCCTGACACAACTTATAAGTATTTATTGAATGATAGGTACCTTAAAAAAAGTTTTGACTAGAGTTCAATCACTTTTCTTTGCAGACGATTTATAAGTTTCTTCAGCACAATACAAAGTGGATATTGGGACAACTGGGTGCTCTAGATTCAAATGAGATTGCACCTCAAATGAAGGTACCAAAACTGAAGCCACCAAATCCTCCCAAACTCCTACATTCTATGTTCAACATTGGAGCTCATAAATTTGACGAGGTAGGTATTATGAGTGTTGAAATGTGATTCTACACCTGAGTCACCTAGAATTTATTTAGACCACTCCCCATGATATAGTAGCTGGGACTATCAACATACAGATAACCCCGTTTAACACTAAAGATATGCTCCAAAAAAGTGCCATTTTGAATAAGATTAAAAAGATCTAAGGAACCAATTAACATTATTAACAGATTTAATAATATTTTGGAGTGGCATTACAAAAAACTTACTATTAAAAATATTTATGACTACAATATTATGATCACTTGATTTTTTTACAATTTTTGGAAATGCTCGAGTACATAATGCAAATTATATGCAAAAAAGGATCACAGAATGTTTTCCATATTTTGTGGAAAGGAGACATTAGTTGGTTGGAATTTGGTTCACCTTGCTTTCAAAGATAAAGTATATTTTTCCACCAGCAAACGACCAGCTCCTCCCACTGCTTACGGAAGAAATTTTTGATTTCACAAGTTCCTGCGGGAGAACTTACATTTGGCAAACTGGTTTTTCTGTGGCTTGCAGATTAATCACCCTTGGCAACACCAAATATTCTTCCATTCCACATCATGCCCATTCTGGGAGTGATCACATCATGTTTACAGATAAAATAGTTTTAGCCAAAGAGTTTTTAATTTCCCTGAATAACCTGAAGCTCTTAAAATTGAAAAGACCACTGAATTTTGGCTGAGACAATAGCATTAGAATGAGTTTCACTTGTGAGATACTCTTTGGAGTGTATCGATAATAATAGAATGTTCCACACCAGTGATGCACTCCAGTGCCACTTAATTCAAGGATGGGAAGAGGATCTGAGTATGTAATAAGAAAAATCCACCTGATGCAAATTGGAAGGCATATTTATCTGTCAGAAATTTATCAAGTAATTGCTCCTGAAGATGTTTCCCGCAAAGGTAGCAAAAGCTTGAGATAGGTAATTATCAACGTAGCAGAAATATGAAACCTTCAGACAAAATGAGAATCTTGAATATCATTATTGTGCTCCATGTGTCATGCTGTATCGTGCCATCACTTGATGTGACAATCCACCCACTCACTCTGTTATTTGAATAAATTTACTTCTCTGTTTCACTACAGATAAGGTTTTAAATACATCAAAATGCTCCATTAGTTTTGAAAGAGCTAACTGGGTGTTGCAGATGCCTTCTTCCATTATGTAATGAAAATGTAGAATTCCTTATGCTCTAATTACGTATCTTCATTCAGTTGTAGCCGAAACTTTACCGGTGATGATGCTTAGAGTTATGCCATGTTGGGAGCTAACAAAAGAGAATGCAACAATGCAAAGTTGGTTCTCATATAATCATCTACTTACTTTGATTCAGTGAGTAGGATCAACAGGATTTTAATTAGGGTTGGGGCAGGGATTCGAAGATTCCGCCGAATCCTATTGAATCCGTGGATTCGAGATTCAATCGAATCCAAAGATTATATGTACCATGTAAAAAAGAAGTTTTGGGTAATTATACTTATTTTAGATTTAAATATCCAGTGAAAGAAAGATTGGATTTGTGTTACTCTCGGCTTTGTCATATTATGTTAACTTGATGGCCTCTCAAAAGATGACATATTCTGTAATTGTCGCCAAATGCCACAGTGAAAGCAGCACCACCAATGGTTTAAAAATGGATAGGTAAGTTGTGATGTTTCCACTTTTACAGTAACGGAGAACAGGCGTCATCTATGGAGTAGATAATTAACTACGCATTAACTTATGTGGGAAGGTCAAACTATGCCGAAAAAAGACAATGATGCCTGATCACAAACTTTTTCCCCATCATGATGATCAAATATAACCTATCGAACTATTAAACTTTGATTTACTTTTCAAATTACCCATTTTTTATATTTGCCCTCAAACATGTCCTTAATTTCAGTGAGTGGGGACTATATGACCATTGCTCATTTATTATTACTTTAAGAAATAAGATTCAGCTTTTATTGGATTTAATTAGAGAATTCACGAGAAAGGAAGCATTATTTAACAATTTAGAGACAAAAGGAATACTTCAATTTAATAAAATTAAGGAGGATTAGGATTTGGGATTAGGATTCGAGATTTGGATTTGATAAAAGAAACAGGATTCGGATTCGATTAAATTTTGGATTCGCCCTATCACTAATTTTAATTCTTCGACTGGTGCACTACCCCCCTCCTAATTCAAATTTAAAAGGCACACAGTGATCAACGCTAAGTTTGGTTCAATTTTTAAAGGTCAATGAATTGATTAATATGCTTACTGTAGATAACATTGTATCTTTCTCATCGTTATTTTTTTTACCTAATAACTCACAAAAAAGGTGGTTTGCAATTATTAAGAACACATGCAGTCTTGTTTAAGTGGGATCGTACTAAGTGAAAGAAATCTTTGAGGACCAATCAAGTTATAGCAAATATTGTGTTACACAAGGGATACCTGTATTCAATACAATTTTAAAAAATAATCTTTTTTATGTGATGCCAATACCGTTTACATTTTGAGCATACTTTTTTTCAGCTCCTGTCTGGCGCATGGAATCTAGACTGGAAGGGACTTCTACAGACTCCTTTGTCATTATCACCAAAGAAAATGTGGACCCAACTTACATATCGACCTGAGTTTAGGGAACCACAATACTTAAATGAGCATGATAAAAAAGTGGTAGAAACCATATCCAAGTATTTTTCTCACTACCATGCTCAAATTAATTAAGTCCATTGTACATGAAAACATCTAACTCTAATGCATCTCCTGAATATTGCAATTTATATTATATATAGTTAAGGTTGATACACAACTGCTTAAAATAGAGAAATGGGATTGAGGAAGAGTTCTTGGTTTTCCCACCAGGTTGCCATGTAGTTTTGCACCGATGTTTTGAAGGCTATGTCCACCATCGTCCTCAGGGCACATGGGATCATGCACCCTGAAGACAATGTCAGACTTAGCCTTTGAGACATCGGAGGCAAAACTACACTAGTGTGAAAATGATGAATTTCAGAATATGCTGAGTTTTCATAATCATTCTGACACTACTCAGATAGCTGTTTTACGCCAATTCACGGTAGCATAACATCAAGTATTTCCTGCAAGGCAAGCAGCACACCATCCATCATCTTTCTTTCACCATAAATACTGGGATATTGTATTCATAAAGTTCTGCCTGCTGGTCCAAGTCTTGATTGCAATGTATATATGATAGATAACACAAATTCTAATTCCACTTTTTAATTTTTTCATTGTTATGGACCTGAAGGGAACTTTCACTGTTAAAGCTCAGCTTAATAACGCACCCAATGGAGATGCATCTATTTTATGGCACGGGGTTATGTACTAGTTCCCAGTCAATGGCATAGTGATGTTATCCATTAATGCTTTACCTCCACTTTTTCACCTCTGAATAAAACCCGAGGGAATATTGAGTGCCAACCGTTTCATACTTTGCAATACTAAAAAAACTATCATTAGAAGACTCAAGTTTGATCGGCTTTTTTCTTTGTGATTGAAATTCTTATCCTTAAACGATTGTAGTCTATAGAATACTGTGTTAAGAAATAAGTAGGCTTTTTTTCTTTGTGATTGAAATTCTTATCCTTAAACAATTGTAGTCTAATTGCATTGATAAAATAAATTGGAAGAGATTCCTCTAATATAAAACTTTTACCCACTTTAACCCCCAAAAATGAACTGTCATTCCACAATCTACCAATAAGTTATTTTTTTAGGTGCAGAGTAATTTTAACACATATGAATATGTCCTGCAGTTACAATTCCATTATAAAAAAATAAGAAAATAGAAATTCATTCACAAAATTTCAAATAATTCTATGCTAATGATCTTTACGTAATTTGAATTGGATTGCACTGCATGATGAATAAATCGTATGGATTTTATCCTTGGCATCCAAATGATATTAGATCACAAGTGACAACAGAGAAGAGGTCACAAGTGACAACAGAAAAGATCACAAGTGAGAACACAACTCAAACAAAAGTGATTCTAACGTGTTCCTTGTGCCCAGAACCCATGGATTTAATTTTGTCAAAAAAATCTGACTTTCTTGTATCTCCATGTTTTTTACAACTAAACTCCATGAGCCGAAGTGTCTAAAATTCAAGGTCAAAAATGGCACAATCAATGAAACAGTCGGTATAGAAACATCGAGTTGACCAATTATTTTTCTTCTTCAGTACTTAAAAAACGCAGCCATACACTTCCATTATCTAGTTGGATACGAAGTAAGTTACCAATCTCTGAATAAAAAAAGCTTTTTCCATTCTCTTGGCATCTTGGGGTAGCCCGGGCCTGTCTCTGCGCATAACATAGTGATTCTTAGGTGGACATAAATTGATCGGAATCAAGTGATGGAAGTTCTAAAACAATTGGTGCAAAAATTCAACTCCTGGTGCAGCTGCATTGTGTTAGCATGCACATCCAATAGGGTAGTTTCCTTCATCAAAGAAAATGGACTTCATTAATTGCGATCTGTGCCCTGCCATAAATTTATTTAATTTACACAAAAAGTTTGCATTGAGAAATCCCAGTTTACTAGAGAATTAAATCTTAATTTTAAGGCCATTTGAAAAGGCTCTGAAATGGCGGGGTGCGCTGCCTTCTTGCTGACGTAACAGGTAGATAGTTTACGATGCGAGGCATAGGAAAATTCATCTCCTAAACTTACCATTGTATTTCAGGGTCCCTCAGCTTTGGTGAATATGTATTAGTAATAGCCTGTGAAAACTATCAACGCTCTAAAAGACTTCTCTGTTAAACATTGTATTAATAGTCGTTTTATAGGCTCAAGGACATCCTGCTCGTGGAGTGTTCTGCTATGGCGAAGCATGGCGTGAAGGTCGTGTGGCGATGGGCGAACTTCACGGTATGCTTGTGAAAGGAATACTAACTAATTTTAAATTAATCAACTGCATAAATAATATTGAATAAATAAATAAAAGTTAATTATAATAAATTAACGGAATAAATACACCTCTGTTACTAGTTAATAAGCTTTAATGGACTGCAGCGTCTAGTTGAGGCGACCACAGCACCACCTGGTGGCGGGTAGAGGAAATAGTTTGACGTCACACGTAGGATTAACCGGCATGCAATAGTTTGCCGTCGCGTTTTCGTGCCATTGATTTTTTTCACTTTTTAATTATTGAGGAAAAATACTTAACGTCATTTAAAAATCGAACGGCTTAAAACACGTACTCCAGGGAATAAACTTTCGATCAAGACAATAAAAAAATAATAGGAAACTACCCTATTAAACATTCGTTCGCAGAATCCAGTAAATGAGACTGAAAAAACAGCAAAAAAATATCTTCGTTAGCAGGGTTAATAATTAGCTGATATATCTCTCTATATGTGCAGCTCACAGTGGCATGAAGTTTGGCCACCCCTGTCATAATTACGTACTCATCATTGGAACAAAAAAATCATATAAATCTCCATTTTGATATTTGAAAAGATCAAATAAGATAACTCAGGCAATGGTTAACAGGTTGTATTTTTATACTTACAAAAAGAATAAATACATTTAAGCCATAAAATTTGCAAGCATTAAACATTTCAAGGACCATGTGCAAGAAAGGGATAGTGAGTTAGCATTGCCACAGCATAATATGATGTATTCACCTCAACCAATCAGCTTATTTTTTAAAATGGTATCAATGATCACAGATCCTTTATATCTACTTTTTCCAGAAAATCATAAAAAGTTGTTATGCATTCCAATTAATGGGAAATTAACATTATGCACCTCACAAAATGTTCACAAGAATCAAGCCCAAAGATATGGCTTTAATAAATAAATAAAAATCAGCTGGTTATTGATATAAATCCATTCCTTCATTTTGTTTCTGCCTTGGATATATTCATGTACACCTTTACCTTAAGGGTGACTTTTTGAACCTCTTTTAAATCCACACTAGTCATCGTTTTCAAATATTCATACTGCATGATGAATCCAACATGACCATTTTCATCAGTTACTGGTATACCATTTTCATCTTTCCTGGACTGCAAACCCATTCTAATGGTGATTTTGTTGGTCTTCCTCCACACAACCACCCTGTGAGAGAGAAAGCAACGGGTTAATCCCATGCTAGCATAAAATCACTGGAATCTGACAATTCAATGATCAATTGCATAATTTTCATAAAATAACTAATCATGCTTTATATTCATAAGAAAATAATGTAATCCACACCACTAAAATGAGAATATCCAATATAAGGCAGATTCCTTTCACAGAGTGAAATATTAAAAATAGGTTGGTAATAAACAAATAGCAAAATTGTGACATTTTTTGTTTACTGAATATACTAGTTTCTAATATCGATAGTATACCAAATTAAGCTAGGGCTAGTAGCTAAGGGCTTTGTTATAGTTATACTATTACGTTGATCAATATTTTTGTTATTGATGAATTTGTCAGACTGCATTATTTTCCATCCCGCATGCTTTCTGTTCCGAAAATCACTGTTTGGACCTTTTTGTTGCTCTCAAGTCATTAATATGAATCCACTTATGAAATCTCAATAGAATTCTTTGGTTATTTGATATCGATATTTATTTTTTCTATAAAAGGACGCTCAACTGCCCAGAGCATGCCTGGAAGAGAAAGGTAGGGTGTGCATGGAATCTTCTGCTGCAAGCAGCTCGCCTTTCACTGTGAATGAGTCATGAGGACTCGACAATAGCGGAAAAAAGTATCGTCTTTAAGAATACAAGTCAGTGTCAGTTTAAGAACTGACAGTATCTTTGGAAGCATACCGTCACTATGCCTCCTCGCGCAAAGCGAAGTTTTTGGAGACAGAGTTGAGGATACATAATTTAAAACGCTATTTGTTTCTTTTGTCGAGAAGCAGAGAAATGTGGGGACAAAAGCTATCTCTCTTAACGCTGATTTTATTTCGGTAAATATTGTAACTTATAAGCATAGGCAAGGATATTTTTCCTGGGCATACTAGAGAAATTTTCTTGCATGGTGTTTGGTGCACGAGGTACCTATGGTAGCTTATAACTTGATCAGCTTCATCTCTCCTGGCCGAAAGTCCTGTCACGTGGAGCTTCATTACCGAAATAAATATATACACGTTGAAAGCATATCTAATTCTCTTAATTTGTTAAGTCATTTTACACGTGCTTAGTTTTCAAACAAGAAGAATACCATCAAAACGAACTGCATTTCTGACTTTTGCAACCTGAGATAGCGCATGCTTTTTAAATTTGTCGTAATGTAATTGTTAACTGAGTAATCTATTTTAAACTTTGTTTAGTCTAAGATAAATATATGTTCCATATCTTATGCGAAGAAAAGAGAAGTGGCTTTTCTTGTGTATCTTCAAGTGGGCATCAAAGTTAAACTTGCTTCCCGGATATGGGTCATGAGTGGGTTGGCTCGTGCCCACTCATAGAGCGGGAAGGGGGGACACGGAGGGTCACTTTAAGGGAACTACAAAACACTTAAAATTTTCTTTATCGATCTGCAGGAACGCAGCTGATCTCTCTTTTAGGATATTTCTTTGATCGCTATGTTGGAGTGTAAGGGGAGGAGGGTACACCATTTTCCGATATAAATGCATATATATATGGGTGCTTGAGCATTTTTTCCCATTAATTATGCATGCGCCCAGAACTAGTCTTCCTTTAGAATTAACGTGCGTTAAACTAAGTGGCCCTATGAACCATGCGAACTCATACTTTCTCTGATTTTCTTTGCTGTTGGCGGTGGAAGAAGGGAAGGGAAATGCGTATGAAGAGCCTTGCTCGATGACCACATCAAAACGCTCAATGAGGACGGTAAATTAAACATTAGTCCTTCGATGATAACTATTGCCAGCCGGAATAATTATGCCATCGAACAAGGTTGAGTGTAATCAGTCTGAAATAGTCAGAAAAAAAGCTTCCTTGGGTTATATTCACGACTGAATCTACCGCTCGAACAACATAGCACCATCTCTGATACATGGTTAATAGTTATTGCAAACGCGCAGCAAACGATTTCTATACCAGGAATATTCATCATGGATTTATGTTTGGGAAAACTGGTAACAAAAAATGCCAGAGATCATGAGAGGAAAATGCTGGTTGTAGCAATTAGTCTCTCGCCGGAGAGTATATCTGTACACGACTACTTCACATTTATTTACTCGTTGGCAACTCTGTGGACTCGTGGTAACAAAGCAAAACGTATTTTTTGTCCGATTGGTTCCATATTTTATGAGCTACGATGCCTACGATTCAAAGTCGTCCTGAAGGTCTGGTTTCACTGGGGTGTCCAGAGGCCACGTCCAACTCTCGCGTCTGGACGTCACGGCTGGATGATGCGGCCGGGTGGTTTCATTCAGGCGTCTACATCCTGTTTCCGAGGCTGGGCGATGTGGGAGAATGCGTATTTAGTTTAATTACAAATTTATTATCGGTTTGTGTTTCCTGAGAGTGAGTTGATTTTATGCTTAAATGGATGGTGACGATTTAGTTTTGTTGGAAGACGAAGAAAAGGACGACCAATGTTGCAAGTAGTTTTACAAAAAAGAGCTGGAAAGGATGCGTAATATAAAATGTGGAGAGAGGAGAGCAGAAAAATCACCGAAAATTGGGACTGCCCGACTAGGCGTCCGCGTCTCGACTGCTCTCGAAACAGTCGAGACGCAGACGCCGGGCATCAGCCATCAAACACGACGGCCGAGACGTATCAGTGAAACCGAACCCATTTGATATAGATTCGATGAGTATGGCAGGGACTTCCAGCTGCTGGACGCGGACACCGCACGCGGCCGCGGGATGCCCCAGCGAAACCACATCTTTACTATTGTAGCATTGAAAAATGAGATATCATTCAGGTAATACATTCAGTGCATAATGTATTCAGCGGCGACGATTAATTAGATGTTTAACTCTGACAAGGAGCGCCGGAAAACGTTACTGTGATCCATCACTATTCGTATAAACGAGTAACTTTTTCACGTCGGGACCAAGATCCGAGGTTTGTAATTTTAAAACTTCGTTATTTCGTAATATCGCGTACTGTTACATACACTTAGCTACCCTTTTGGTCGGGACCGAAGATTTTGCTTCGTAAAATCAAATTTTCGTAATTTCGAACTTCGTATTTTCGAGTTTCTACTGTATTCTGCAAATTTGAACTAAGCATACAAAATTGAAGACATTGCTGACATGGACTATGACTAATTTACACATGAGCCACTTTCAATGGCATGTGCATTTTTGATTGACCACTAGAAGTAATTTGATAAATTATTTGTTATCTGCTTATATTTCTCCCAAATCATGTCTAATCTATACAGTTGTGGCAACAGCAGAGGAGTGAGGCATCAGTACAAGACATTAACGATCACAGAAAAAGTGCAAGTTGTGAGAAAGCTCAACGCATTGCATCAGTAAAGCTTTTGTCTGAAACATACAGCTCATTCAACTGCTACATAACAACATACTGCGACCTTCAACAATATAACAGAAAAAGAAGCTGAGAGAGAAAATCCTCAAAATTTTACTGTTAAAGTGACAAGAAGAAATGGATGTCAGAGAGAAAAACAATGAAAGATTTATGTGTGGATTTAGATCACAAGGTTTCCATTGTGCTGAAGTGAAGGGCTTAGTTAGTATTTCTGGCCAAATCCTAATGGAGCAGGCTAAACTATTTCAAAAACAGAAGTAATCTAAAATACGTGATGTGGGAAATTTCGCGTGCATGGAATAGTGTTTCACAGTCAGTTCTAAAAAACACATGGTTTAAATTGTGGCCTGCTTTAAGGTTTGATTTCAGATGAAATAAGTGGGGATTTCAAAGGCTTCCATGTTTCTGAGGATAAACATATGATGATGGAGTGGTTGCTGTCCAAACAGCATCCATAACCATGAATGGAAGCAAATGGCATTGGTAAATTTAGAGGAATGGAGAGCTAGCGACCACAATACTCTCACCACACAACATTTCACGGATGATGAAAACATTGAAATGGTAATTAATAACAATAAATCCGAGTGGGGACGAAGATGATGAGCCTGACTACTAATGATGATGGTCTTTACATAATCACCCAGTCTGGTCGTAGTGGTGGACGGCTGTATAGACGACACTCACCGTTTGACATCGCGCTGAATAAGCCGATAACAAAAGAAATGCGGTTGGAAATATATTGCGCGAAGCACAGCATAAGAAATAATAAATTTTACATACCCTTTTCCAATAATAATATTATACTTTAAAATGTGCAGCGATATAATGCACACGATGCATAGATTCCATTATTTTCACTCACTGCGCAACTTCAATACTTTTCAGTAATAACTTTGTGAATTAAAAAACCATTTCTTTCTGACTATTCCCAGTGACTACTTTTAACATTATGTTCCAAAAATGGCAAACGAATATATTTTGCTATAAATAATTGACTCCCTTCAAAGAAAACATCCTGGAAGTCAAAAATAGACCAGTTGCCATGCATGACCCATAGTCCAGCAAAATCCCTAATCTGGCATCATTTAGGTCCCGACCGTGCCAGATTAAAGGCGCTCAACTGTCTCTCATCTCATGAATTCTTAATCAAATTGTATGATTTCATACATTTTAAATATCGATACCAATAACTTTAGTGTAGGTCTGTGTAAGCAATCAAATCAACAGAATGCAGTGCTTTATTAATGCATTTCTGCTATCTCAGGAGCCACAGGAAATTTAATAACTGTGGCCAGTGTAGTAAGAAACTGTGTAACTGTAGTGAGTAGTAAAATTTCTGACATCACAACTGACATTTTGAGATTCATCTATGTATAGTATACATCAATGCATAAGACCATACATTACTAACTACTTACGTAGGATCATCATTAAAACCATGAGTATCAGTGGAGTCATCAAACTCAGCAGCATCATCACGTGGAGAAAGAAGCACCACTGAAGGTGGCAGAATAGGATCTGCTACAACATTGGCTACTTGAAGCCCCTCTGGAAATTTGATGGTTGCCATTTTCCCTTGCAATGGCACAGATAACGTCAGCGATGAAGGACCACTACTGCTGATACTGGCTGGTCCTGACATTTCCTCTGCTTTCTGCAGCTGCTGAGCCTGGTAAAATACATTTCTGTAAGGTACTTAATTACTGGCAACCACAACATTACATTAACTACCCCTAAAATATAAACATGGGATATATTTAAGAGCCCAAATGATGCTTGATGATTACTGATGCTTGGTCATCATATTGGCTGAAATGTGTATTTTGACTCACAAGATATTTAAAAAATAATACAAAAATGCTATAAAACAAGTTTCAATAAGTTTTGTTTAGTAGTAACCCATCATAGCAAAACTGTTGAATGATCCCAGTTATCAGCCACCAGTTTAGTTGTTGTATTTTTAATATTTCATAATGTCTGGGTAAAAGTCATCTTCATTCTTCATAATATGAACTTCTGTAGAGTTTAAATATACTCCCACGGGTGCTCCTTAAGTGTATAAATTGAATCCTAATTGCATTCATTTCATAGCATGTATCTTTTCTCAGCAAAGAGATCACGAGTGTAAATATGTACTTCATCTTTCCATGACCAGTGGCATTGAGTACTGCCCTGCTACATTCAAATTCTTCCACAAAACTGAGCACATTACAGCTCTCTCTTTTGTTTTTGACGTGTAAATGCACAAAACAAGGTAAAAAGGTATTTTAAAAAGACTGGCATGTATGGCTAAATGTTTTAAAAGTGAATTTTGTTTTTTTAAGCTATCGCATTCTAACCCGCATTTAATGCAAATAGCAGGAAAATGGAAAAGGACATGGTGTACCAATGGGGTTTTCCATATGTTGGAGATAGAGGAAATTGGATGGGACTCAATAAAAATGCTGTAAATCTTGGTAAAATGTAAATTCCGATAACACAAATATGAGGTTTTAATGTATAAGGAAGGACGGAATGCAGTAAATTAAACTTTTTCACATACAACTTCTCAACAAGTTCTGAGAACTCGTACAAGTAACTCATAGAAGAGAACTCGTACAAGTTCTCTGTGAAAATGCAAAAGAAAATGGTTTCCTATACACATACACTCGTGACATGCATAAATAAGATTCATCACAGGGTTGAGGATTGAGTTCTATGTAACTCATCAAAGGATTGAGTTCTGTATACCTTGAAGCTACTCCGAAGGAACTAATTAACTGGAACTCAGACATTTGACATGCATTTCATCTATCTAATCATTGGAAATGAAAAATCATGATAACTATTCCCAAAATTTTAATTACAGTGGAATCCCGGTATAATGAGTGCTCATAATCCCTCAGAAATCACTCGCTAAATCGAGAGCTCGTTATATCCGATGGTGTTGAAAAAACCCACCTAATTCTCATAGTCGTTCGTATTTACAGTTTTTCTTTTGTTTCCGTGGTATTTGACGAAGGTAAACAGCAAAAAAGTCATTTCAGGCACAATCTGGTAGCATATCAACATATTTCATGAAAGAAACAGGACATTTTCCATTGTATAAAACATTAATTCCCCTAGTTCCGGTGTTTTTCTTCCAGTTCTTCTATTTTTCGATCGCCGAAGAAAGCTGTAAAGACAGCGTAAGTAGTCGGAATTAAAATATTAGGTATACTGTGGAATTTTTTGGATAATTTTGCGAATATGTCATGACGATAATATCAGCTTTGTTGAGTTTTCGAATGTTAACCAGTACGTCCATCAGTTGGGAAAATTGGGGTGAAGGTTCACTGAAATCCAGCATGTTTCGGGGGTCGTAGATATTTTTCAAGCTTAAGCGAAGGCCAACTTACGGCTGTCGTTTTCCGACACGATTAACTGGAGCAATATCACGATAATTCATCGGGTGCGAACACGCTATGTTTGAACGAGCGCAATATCACGATCTTTTATCGCGATAATTATCATGATAATATATACTGATATTTTATCGGGGTGCGATATCGTGATATTTTATCGGGGCGCGATATCATGATATTTTATCGCGATATTTATCATGGTCACGATATCATGATATTTTATCGCGATATTTATCATGGTCACGATATTTATCGTGATGTTTATCGTGATAGTTATCGCGATACCTATTTATAGCGATATTTATCGCACCCCGATATCTTATCGTGCCCCGACATCTTGTCGTGCCCCGACATCTTATCGTGCCCTGATATCTTATCGTGCCCCGATAACATATCAGGGCACGATAAGACGATGTTGATCGTCACGCTGTGTTATCGTCATCGCCACCTTATGATATGCTAAAATTATCGTATCCCGATATTGAATTATCAATATCGCCCATGCCTAGACCTAACTCCCTCTCCTACTCTCATCTTGCTCGTCGTTTGCCCACTCCCACTGATGACTGGGTCTAAGAAAAGAAGAACGTAAAATGGGAGCGCGCAGAGCATACTGAAGGCCGTAAGTCGTTAATGTTTGGACATAACTGGCTTTAGGTGTTGTAGATATGGCACACATCTTGTATTTTTAGTTTAATTAGCAGATAATACAAAACACAATAGTTTATTTTTGCTAGGCGTTGCATCGCCCTTGAGAGATATCTGTCGTAATACTGAGCGTATACCGTGGAAGGAACTTTTTGGCCTCGCTATATCCGCTTTATTTTACATGTAAAACATAGGCCTTTTGGCGGTACAAAGACAATCACTCGCTATAACGCGATTCTCGCAATAAGCCGTACTCACTATACTGGGCTTCTACTGTATTAATGATAAAGTGGACTTGAGGTTACCACAGCATTCATGTTCCATGGCAATGGATTACGGGCATCCTTATTAATTGAGTTGTCTAACATTGTCAACAGTTACTCCAGCTATCCTCCTAGCATCCTCACGTTTGAACACCGGACTTAAAGATGCTAGCAGGATAGCTGGAGAAATTGCTGTCATCATTAATTACCAAGGTTTAAAATAAAGGTTTTAGAATTACTTAGCCTAGTAAAGTGATGGGATTCACCTGTGCATTACAGAAGATTACTGATGCTAAGTGTGAACATTTCACCTGTTACACACGTTACACACAAATTTCACCCATCTTGCACTACAACAAAGTCCCTTCCACCACACTCCATCCATTTCCCCCTTATGCAAAAAAAGAGCCACCTTTCTGAAGAGATGAAGGTGGGCAGTAAATATACCTCATATTCTCGTTTCTTCTCTTCCTGCTCCCTTTCCTTTTCCTCTTCCTCCTCCTCAGCAGTAGGCAATGGAAAGAATTGCACCTTCATTTGGTGCTGTGTAGGATTCACCAACATTATTATAAGCTTCCCATCAACATCAGAACCATCTTCCTGTCTTTTGGGAGCCATGAACTTGACTATCCTAATTTCAGGAACCATGTAACTGCAAAATGAGTTTGCATTAATGGCAGCTTACAATGACTTGCCAAAAAAAAATTTCATAAAAATAAAAATATGAATCACTCAAACTAGAAATATGATGTGTGGAGCAGTTCTTGGGCAATTTACCATAATGGGTAAATTCTCCTCAGGTCTTCATTCGAGTTACCTTCTCCATCTCCTTGACAGTTCTATCATCTTCAGGACAAAGCTTGCAGTCAAAAATTGGTTGCTTCAGTGGACTCGAAATCCAGAACGTGGGAAATGTGGTAAACAGGTTATGTCTTCCTGGGTAAGTTGAAGCGTGTGGGAGTGGCATAACTTTCAGGGGAAACAATATGAATGCCATCAAGTTAGTTCATTCTGCAGATCACTGGTTTTTCATTATTGTAACAATTTTTCATTTGCAATTATTACACCTAACAAGAAAATAAGAACGATACCTAGAATTGATGCACACTCAATGATTTATTATGACGATAATGACCAGAGAGCACTTTTTATATATACAGTCCATGAAAAAAAGACTAAAGCTTAAGGCTTTATATCTCAAAAACGGATGAAGCCATATTCATACAAAGCATATCAGCATGTAGATAATTCAGTATTTCATTTAAAGCTGTAACAGAATTTTTTAATGAATACTTTTGAAGCATGTTTTCACAGTGAGGATGAAAAATGGCACAATTTGTTTAGATTCGCAAAGGCCAGCATCACTTTGGCAGTTGTCATGACAACATGAATTGCACAAATGAAAGGGAATTTTTTATAGAATATGAATAGTACTTTTGTCATGATTCCTTTGAGGTTTAAATGACTTACTTATATTCATTTAAGTTATTCTAGTCAATTTACGAAATCGGGTTTTCTCCATAAGTTTGCACCACTGGAAGCATGCGAACACCTTCAATTTAAAATTTTTAATGAGAATCTATTAACACCACTACTCTTGACCATGCATCAATATTTTATTCGAATTTTACATTTTTTTAGAAACGAGTTTGGAGCAAAGGCAGAAATGCTGAACAACGTATGTGTTGAGCAGAATGATCTTGAGTTCAGTATTGATGATTTAGTTTGACCGCTATTTGCAACACACTTCATACGTGAATTTTCGACTACTTTTCGGAGAAGGTTGAGCTTTTCAATTGATAATTTTCTTTTCACCCCAGACCTTCTCATGGCTAATTCTAGACAATTGTCTCACTTTTGCTCTCACGAAGTATTGGTGCTCTCGTAGTTTTGATGTCCTGTAACACCAACGAACATTGTGATAAAATGCAGAGCTTTTGGGTGCCGTTTTAATTCTTCCTAAACATGTTTTGCCTATAATATGCTCACTTAAATTTTGTAACCAATAATGTTTTTAATGCAAGATTTAAACCTTTAGTGAAATATCCATTGTCTAATCAACCTATATGGTGATTGGAACAAATTCAGTTTGGTCCTCCACTGAATGTGCTAAAGAGGCAACCAAACTTGTTAACCAGTATTATTTACATGCACTGTGACGCAGGCCTGCGAAAACAAACATGCAAACAAGGAAAATGTTCTATCAAGGAGCATCCTAATGAGAGTCCACTATATATATCCTTCATTCTGGCTCAAGTGCCTTCCGTAGACCTAACACCATCTTACACTTTCTCTCATAGGTTGAGCATTTCTCTTGGTTTCTTGGATGCATCTCAGATTGTTTCCAAGTGTTGCTAAGCTGTGTGGCAGCAGTGTCCAGATCAGATAAGACAAGCCAGCCAAAGGAAATCAAATTACAGAGGAAAACCTTCCAGCAAAATGAGTATAGTGACCGCCTCATTTCAATGGTTCATAAAAGATCTTCTGAGCTACCCAGAACCACCCAAAAATACAAGACAAAAGAAAAGCGTATTGCAAAGGCCTTCCTTTAATACATGTCCTTGATATTAGGGAAACTCTTCAGGATTCGCCGAATATACAACATGGAGACCATTCACAATCCACCAAAGAAAGTAAGAGGACTCCAAGTAAGAGCAAATCCAGTCGGACTCAGAATGCCAGTAGTCTACGAAATTCCGTGTGAATGAGGAGTAGTTTACGTGGGAGAGACAGAACCAATGAGAGGAAGCGTAGCCAGTGTTAGGTCTACAGACCAATCAGAAGGCACCTGAGCCGTAGATGATACATATAGCAGCCAATTTTCAACTGCAAGCATTGCTCTGAAGATGATAAGCGAGTCGGTCATCAAAACATCGGCAGAGATGGAGAATGTAACCCAAATGAAGACCCGAGAAGAATTTACTCAGTTAATATGCCAGGAAAGCACAAGAACTTAATTTACCATAATAAATGCCTTAATACACACACTCATGAATCGTAGCATAAGTTATCCATGCTAATTATTCTAGAATATGTGATACAACATTCCTCAGACACATGCAGAGAGGATTTTACTTAGGCTGATAATTTCATTGACATATGAACATTTCCTTGACCTCCAAATAAGAATTTTCCTTTCTAATACATTTGAGTTCAATGCAGATGGCTTTCATAAAAGCCATGGCCTTGGGTTCTTTCTTGTGGGGTATAAGGAAACTACGCCCTGCGTTTTTCTTATGCTTTCACATCTCCTCCCTTCAGTATGATCCTAGCTACTGTCCAGTGTACACCATTTCTAGCTACAATGATTTTATATATTTTTGTGGTTTTTTAAGTATTGGCATGTATTTTTTTGCAATTTTTCTTGGAAAAAAATAATTTCATTAAGTTATAAGTAGTGAGAACTGTTTTCTTATTTGAAGAAAAGGACAACTTCCCAGCCTTTTTCCCGATTGTTTTTACTTCACAGTGTTCTGTGTTTCATAATGTTTTTGTGGATATATGTACATCATTCCACACCAACTTCTGCTTCGATGATTCTAGAAGGATACTAAATGTCTTTGTTCAATATTTTTCATTCCTTAAACCAAAATAAGTACAAACTTATATTTAATAAATAAATATCCTAATATCCTTTACCAAAATGTTTTGGGAATCTGCCTTCCATCAGTCAAAGTAGTTGTGATCACAATAATATTCGTTACACTTCTACATGACTTCTTTCATATTAAATAGAATGAAGATAAGAGCTATTCCATCCACTTCTAAGGAGGCAAATACAAGACTGATTAATAATCCCATAATTGTTTAAGTGTCCAGTGCACCACCTATCTGTGACGAGTACAAATGTCCGGCCTCAGTAAAACATCTCCTACTTGAATCCAAAACATATGAAAATGTACGCATGAAGTAAAATGTAAATGGTGATCCAAGGGATATTCTCGGTGACAACCCCGAGAAAACTTCTGTAGTTATAAAGTTTTTAAAAGAGGCCAATATATTTCAGCCATATAATACCAGGTGTATGATTTCGATGGCATAATACCGTGTCACATCAGGGAAACTGTATCATGTCACCCAAATACCTGACTAGAACATGGCGGCAAAGGTGTGAATGACCTATTGTTGTCGAAGCACCTAAAATCCATAATACCTTCCTACCTGCAAAGCCTAATTATAATAGATATTCATTACGTACACCAGTTAAGAAAAGATCAAACTTGTTGAAGGGGAGCAGTTCATATACTGCAATGACTGATACTTACAATGCAGCTAGCTGGATTTTGAACTTGATTGAACTTGGATTATATTCTGGCTTACAAACATTGTGCTCACATGTCCGGCAGCGCAAGGACCGCTTCACAAGAAGATGTTTATGACGTGGTAGCAGCTTGGAAGTTAATTCTGGCTGAAATTCAGGATGAGCCAAACGCTGCATCATAGTTGTAACTATATAAGAGGAAAAAATGAAATACATTCAATAATTTCCTTCGGTGGGAAAAAAAAATGATATGGTATGCGGTCATCCTTAAGATTCCAATTGGGTCCAAAATATTCCATTTATTACAGCATTCACAGCATGGCATAAGCATAATGAAAATAAAACATACTGTTATACTATGAATGGTTACATATTATAATATGCATATCATTTTATTTTCAGCCATGCAGTGCATGTTACAAGAAAGACAAAGATATTTTCCTCCAAACCAAGTCAAATAAAAATGGCTGATTTGCTAATGGAAATTATGAATTTATAGCGCACACATTTTGTATGAAATAAGTTGCAAATAAGCACAAGCCAACCATCAAAGCATTTGGAATTGACTCTGTAAAGGAATTAACCACGAAAAGCTTTTGTTCAGAATACAGAAAGATCAGTTCAACTAACCTTGGGTCCTCAATCATTATCACATCCCCAAGGGTGGAAGCAATACTCACTCATCACTCAAATAAACAAAACACCCTCATCGAGTAAAAGGAAGGGTTTGGCTGGCAATTCCCAGCTCAAAGATTTCAGAAGTGAGGGAAAGGTATGTATTTTTTCATTATTACAAGGCAGGTAAATGATAGTTTTACCCACTTAGTGCTAACCTTCTT
Organism: Platycnemis pennipes; assembly: GCA_933228895.1. NCBI lineage: Eukaryota > Metazoa > Arthropoda > Insecta > Odonata > Platycnemididae > Platycnemis > Platycnemis pennipes. The sequence continues at coordinate 114,631,041 of OW121854.1, read as the reverse complement.
CCTGAGGTACTAGCAAGAAATGTGGAGGGCAATTTAATAAAATAGCACCTTACGAAAAACACATTATGAAACTATTGTTATACATATCTAAATGCATTTTTTTACATTGCTTAATTTGAACTAACTAATAATGACTCAATTTTTTTACACTGACTTAAAAATAAATGTTATTGTTTTAGTGTAAAAAAATTGAACATTATATTTATATTGGGCCGATATATCGATCCGCTGCACTTTTCGCCTACATTGCAAAAGCCGATATATTGGCCTGCTGCACTAAGAAGGTTAATTACTACAGTAGAGTGCTGATTATCCATGGTTATGGAGGAGAAGCCCAATCAAATGCATGAAAGTGATGGATAATCCGATCATGATCATTTTCCTAGCAATTTTTATTGAAACTTTACACAACAATGGTACAACTGTGGCAACTTTACACACAAATAAGTGTGTTTTGTTTTTGTCTTGAACACTTTGTGTTCAACAAAAGTTCGTTCTTTGTTCTTCAGGCCCAGGCCATATCGATTCAGGCAGCCAAAGAAAAAATCTTACCTTCATAGTCTCAGATGTTGTTGAATTTAACATATGTCAAACTTCAGGACGAAGTAAGTAATACGTATATTTTAGTTTTGTCCAAAAAAATTTTTGGCCCGAGATACAGTCCACCGAACATGGGCCCGCGAGCGCTATTTTTCACATGCGATTTTTGACAATATACTAAAATGCTCATATCTCAGGAACGGTTCAAGATATTTTGCTCCTTTTTGTTTTATTTGAAAGATAATAATTTTGTGATTAAAATGATATCCTTGATTTGAAAATGTGTGTCCACATTCTCTTGCTGCATTTATTTTATTTTATTTTTTTTTTAATTGAAAAAAAATTGTTTTTCTCAAAAATGCCAATCCTATAAATTTTTATTTTTTTACTGTTTATCAGTACCATAGAGTACTACAATCCCTGAAAAGAAGAACTTCCACTTTTCAGTTTAACAGGTTTTATAAACAATTCAAAAAATTTCCTAACATAAAGTCAGTTTCCATTACCACATTCTCAGATATTGGTCACATAAAATCAAATTCTCTAGTCTTACTTGACATTTTTTTATTCTTCTTAAATATGGCTAACAGACACAAGTTTCAAACACTAATAGCTTTTAAAGTATATGTGCAGGTTAAAAAATGTACAGGTTCCGAAGTACTTCTGAGCACTCTGCTTAGAACTGAATTTAGCAATTTAATGAACTAAAAATTTTTTCAACTGCATCAGTATCTTCCTTTGATATTGAGTGATGTCTTCCTGTTGGACCAATAGGAACTGGAGGACCCAAAATCTTCAAAACATCACGAATTGGAAGTGAGCACTGGTGGTGGTGTTGCTGTCTTTCATCTGGGAGTCTATATCGAGCAGCCGGTCCATGTGGCAACATAAAGTTAACAATGATTTCACTTAACTCACAACTAATATCTACAATCTCTGCAATCCACCAGTCACAGTCATACAAACAGGCCACAAACATTCCTTTTTGTAGTTTGTGAATTTGAATATTCTCTTGGCATTTATGAGAGCTTGGTTGGACAAATAAAATTTCTTCTTTCTTGCTCTTTAAAGTTCGTGCAATATAAGTTCGCCCATCAATTTGAGTCCAGACATGTGTCTTCTAAATTCCTTTCACAGGGGTAGTTTGGTTCGACCATTCTTTTATTTTCTGCTGGCGGAATTCTTCAACTTCCTCTTTGGGCAACAAGATCAGGTTTGCAAGATATTCCACAGAGAAAAAATCATTCGCCTTGACCGGGACTCGAACCCGGACCCCCTGATTTCCGGCCAGGTGCTCTACCAGTTGCGCTACCAAGGCGTCCTCTTTCTCTGTGGAAATTCTAGAGACTTTAAAGGAGCTAGATGTTGCCGGACTGCTAGACATGTAATGTCACAGAGCAGCCGAAGTCGTGCGCATGGCACCACTGTCCACGAGGTTAAAGCCGACTTCAAACACTGAGGTGCTTACTATTTTTAACAAATTCAAAGCTCGCGAGCTAGCCGCGAAAACTTTAACGGAGTTACCTGCTGAAATGCACGAATGCAAGATATCGTATCGCGAGGCGAATGATTTTTTTCTCTGTGGAATATCTTGCATTCGTGCATTTCAGCGGGTAACTCCGTTAAAGTTTTCGCGGCTAGCTCGCGAGCTTTGAATTTGTTAAGATCAGGTTTATTGATGTGTGTGACTGCACCACTCTTGTAAACTCCTTGGCATTCTGAATTGCAGCTGTACTTGGGCTGGAAAGATGTTTTGTTGTATGGTGCTTCAGCAGGCCTCTACGCCCTCACAGGGCCCCTTACCATGTCCAGTAGCACTGTATACCCACTCAATTGGAACAAGAGACTTTGCAAGTTCAAATAGTTGGTAATGGTTTTCGAAGTGACTAGGGGCACCTTCAGAAATAATTATGATCTTTTCTACCTGTGAAGTGGTTGAATAATTTTGTGTATTGCCAACAATGCATGTGCTGAGTCATGTCCTCTGCCATCACTTATAACTGCAACACTTGTGGTCTTGTTCTTCAAATATGTCACTCCTGTAAAAATTGAAACTTGGTCATTACTCCAGTGATATCCTTGAACTTCTTGTGGTAGAACCACAGACCAGTTCTCAGCAAAATCACAGTGAATCACTAAAAATGCAGCTTCTACACATCCCTTCACTTCTGCAATGTGTTCTTGTTGCAATTTCTTCAGATGTTGGTGTGTTACTGCTTTCACTGTCCACCTCCCAAGTTCATCTAAGAAGGTATCAATGGCAACAGTTTTCTTAATGACTTTATTTTGTTCCCATGTTGCATATGTAACTTCAGAAGAGTTATCTGCTACACTTTCCAGACCAAGTGTCTGTAAGTCGAGTCCTCCCTTTCCAGGGCAGTCACCACAGTCCTGAAATAAGCATATCTCTCATTCTATGTCACAGACCACTAACGACTTCACATGTCCAACCAAGGTGTCATATGTCATATCTTCAAGTAAGTTCTTCAAAGCTACAACACAAAGTTCAAAATTTGCACATTACACACATAAACAGACATCTCTAGGTGGATGTGGAACAACCCACTTAGGTCGTAATGCATAAAATTTTGATCTTCCAATACGAAATGTTGAATGTTCCTTCTTATGGCGAAAGTTTCTTTAATGCTGCGGGTCATGTATCTTTTCACTTTCACCACTTTTTCTCCAGCAACTGTTATAGTCATATTGTCTTTTTTGTTGGCACTCTGGCGAGAACAGTCCCACTTATCTTCCAGATAAAATGACTGCAATTTGAACATTTGCTTCATTCACGGGATGACCATAATATGGATCTGGTTTTCCAAACACTCCTTTTGCTGACCTCAAATTTCTTGTCTTGTCCACCATGTATTTTGATGCAGATGGAATGTGGTGCAAAATTTGGTTCTTTGTAAAGGATACTGGGATAATTGTTAGAACTTGAACTTTATCATTGTAGGATGCACATGATTCAACAGCTGAACTGATGTTTGATAAAAAATCTTGGCAGGTTGCACAAGCTCCTTTTGGTCCATTTTCTTCTGAAGTTGGAATTTCTACTTTGAAGAGTTTGGTCAGTTTTGTTCTGATATGCTCATCCACTGCCTCAGAAATTTCTCTCTGTTTTCTTGATGCATACATCTAATGACTTCTTGGTTTGGACTCATGGTTTCTTAACAGGACTAACACCAACCTCTGTAGCTGACTGATTCAGGGTATGTAGTTCTTCCTCTGCAGTTACAAAATCTGCATCACACACAACATGGGAGGCTTCTTGTTCACTTATTGTCATGTTTGATATTGTGTCAAAGCATTTAGAACACAAAAAGTCATTATTGGAAACATTTTCACTTTGAAGCAGTCTTAAAATGAGCACTCTTATTTCCAACCTGAAGAAAGTCTATCTTTTTGCTAGTCTTATATATCACTCTTTTATGGATATGAAAATAGTCAGCACACTTCACTCTCCTATGGCCCCAGTCAGAAGACATTTCAAATAGTCTTTTCCAAAACTCAGTCAGTCAGCAGAATTCTCAAAAAGCTTCACAGGTACTGTTAACCAAAAAATTTTTTAACTACTCTCTTTGTTTGCCTGTTGACAACTGAACTGTCAGTTCATGTGTCCTCCCTTTCATATGCTAGGTCAAACATTTAGAATTTTCTGGTTAGTTTCATATTGTTCTAGAAAGTTCTGTTACATTCTTTAATTATGTGGAAGGTTCCACTTTGTCCTCAGAGGTTTCCTGAAATTATCTGGCAGCTTCCACATTGTTCTTGAGTGTTTTGTTACATTCTGGAATTATTTGCAAGTTTGTAGATTGTTGAAGTGTGTTCTATTATGATCTGAAATTATCTGGAAGTTTCTTTAACCTCTCTCGAATTATTTGGAAGCTTCCAAATTGTTCTAGAAGGTTCCGTTACATTTTGGAATCATCTAGAATCTTCCACATTATTCCAGAAGATCATTAATGATTTGAAAGGTTATTAAAAAAGAAAATCTAAAAAAATTATCAAAATTTAACTAGTTCCTAACTTTGTTTCATTTGTTGTTTTTAACATCACAAACAGTACAAATTTTTTGAGATTGGTGTTTTAAAATAACAAAATTATAAAAACTTGCAATCAAGAAATTTACCATGGAAGGTAAAAAGTTACATTAATTTATAAAACCTGTTAAACTGAAAAGTGGAAGTTCTCCTTTTCAGGGATTGTAATACTCTATGGTACTGATAAACAGTAAAAAAATAAAAATTTATAGGATTGGCATTTTTGAGAAAAACAATTTTTTTTCAATAAAAAAAAATAAAATAAAAAAAATGCAGCAAGAGAATGTGGACACACATTTTCAAATCAAGGATATCATTTTAATCACAAAATTATTATCTTTCAAATAAAACAAAAAGGAGCAAAATATCTTGAACTGTTCCTGAGATATGAGCATTTTAGTATATTGTCAAAAATCGCATGTGAAAAATAGTGCTCGCGGGCCCATGTTCGGTGGACTGTATCTCGGGCCAAAAATTTTTTTGGACAAAACTAAAATATACATGTTACTTACTTCGTCCTGAAGTTTGACATATGTTAAATTCAATAACATCTGAGACTATGAAGGTAAGCCCCCTGCCTGAATCGATATGGACTGGGCCTTCAGTTGTTTTATTTTTTCTTGTAGGAACAGAGTCCTGATGTAATTAAGTCAGTCGCTTTTGAGTTCTTAAACTTGTCTTGTTGCTTATGTTTCTTTTCTTTCATGAGGTGTATCAATTAAAAAGTTTTTAACAGTTTTAACATTGTTTTGAGTGCCATGCTTTCTCCGCATCTTTCTTCGGGCCCATTTCATGAAATATGCACTAAGTGCAATTTCTGTCATACTGTATTTGTACAATTTTGTTTATCGGCCAATTGTTCATTAATTTATTCTCCAAAATATCTCACCAATTATAAATACAGTGGAAGCTCGGTATAACGAGTTCTCACAATGGCTGGGAAATCACTCGCTATAGCAAGCGCTCATTATATCCAAAGGTGCTGGATTGACCCTCTCATTTCCCACAGTTGTTCTTACTTTCCGTTTTTCTTTTGTTACCATGCTTTTAGAAACAGGTAGAATAGCCATTGACATGCACAATTGCATATTCATTGATCATTATGCGAATTAAATCTTCCAAAACAATAATTTACGCTTTGCTGAAGTCTTTGAGTGTAAACCGGTATGTTCATTGGTTAGGAATGTTGTAATGATTGGACAAAATATGGCATTATTCGGAGGTCGAAAATATATCTTGCGTAATTACATATTCCTAGCCATTTCTAATATTCACATCCAGTTATCTCTCGAAAATTAGTTGCAACGAGTATTTGTTTATACAAGCAAGTGCCTCTGTCGGTTGCACTGAACATCGTGTATCGTACTACTACGAATATAAATTCTAAAGTCACGACAATTCATTATTTTGTTCTGTATTGACTTGTTTTTGTTCAACAAATTTTCAACCTGGCAGAGCTGTGCCCCGGTCTGCTAGCCATACTAGGGTAAAAGACAAAGCGTTGCAGCGCTGCCAAGTAAACGTTTGTTATGATTCACATCCCTGCAGATTCCCTCACACCAACTGACCGTGCGAGCGGTAGAAGAGGTAAATGTGCATGCTTTTCCCTCTCTCTTCCCTCCACTTCCTCGGCGAGCCTCAAAACAAGGATAAACAAATTTCTACATGGACAACGATAATAGTTTTTCATTATTTTAAATATAATATTCATCAACAGTGCGTGTATGCGGTGCCTACGGTGCTTTAAAATTTATTGTAATTCGTTAAATAATGAAAATAGCAGTTTTTTTATCAACAACTTTTGGGTAGTAAATAAATAGTTACAAGGTTCTGCTTCAGCATAAGCATTTAAGAAAGATTGATTTTGCACCTTATGAAGTCCCATGTTCATAACTTTAGAAGTTTTTGAAAAATTAGCATCCAAAGTGGAACTTCCATTTTTTGAGCCCCAAAAACTGTGCTTTTTTTATACAAAGCCAAATAAAACATTTGTTGATACGGTGAAGAATCGCTGATGGTATTCACAAAAGATAGAAATAAATTTTATTTCATTGCAATTGACGAGTAAGTTATTAAGATAGACCATTCCAAACTCGAGTATCTTGACTTTTTGCATGGACGGGAGTAATGCCATCTGGAGGATCTAGAGCGAATGGAGGTAACTCCCATGAAATACTATTGCCGAGAATTATCAATGCATTCACCCAAAATTGTATGCATCCGTGAATTCAGCAATCATAAAATAAAATAAAAACTTGCTGAACGGGATAAATTTTAATTCTTCTTATAGCATCGGCCCTGGAAAATTTTACGACAACTGAAAAATATGCACAAATTAACAAATGTACCAGAAAACATAAGTATCCCCATTATTTCTGCTAACGGTTAAAAATAATCAAATCCAGGATATATGAATCATAAAATAAAAGGAAATAAATAATTCTTTGCCAAAGGAAATCTTTGAGAACTTCATCGCAAAAATAAAAAGCATAACAAAAAAAACATCGTACCTTTAGTATCATACATACACACGCTTCACATTCACAGCACAGTACTATCAATTTCTATTCCCAGCTGAACAAATGATTCAAGCATCGTCTGCTTCAGTCTAGGAGCAGGAACGAGCAGGCGGGCAGAGGGGCGGGAACTAGCGGGTGGGCGGAGTGACGGGAACAAGTGGGTGGAGGTGGGAGGCAAAGAAAGGCCTGCTGAACTCCGCCCCTTACCCAAACCACCGCTCTCCACTGTCATGTGATTGGCTAGATGGTTTTCCGCTTGTCCATCTTCTGCCCATCCACTCCTATGTGAACTTGGCTTAACAAAAGAACAACTGAAAAGTACGAGCATTCGCAAGGTACACCAGGGCAGACTGTAAATCGTCACTGCCTGGACTTGATTGGACTATAATAATGTAAAGATGCCACAAATCTTGTATTCTAAGTTGTTGTTGGCTAATAATGCCACCAAAGATACATACCATGCATTAATTTGTACTTTGCAGTGCATCGCCCTCAAGAAATATCGCTCGTAATACCAAGCGTATACCGTGGCAGGAGCTGCTTGGCCTCGCTATATCCATTTTCTTTTACATGTTAATCATGGGCCTTTCGATGGTACATTGCCAATCACTCGTTATTGCGAGATTCTCGCTATATGCCATACTCACTATAACAGGTTTATACTTTATTATAATAATGTCTGTCGATTAGATGCATTGAATACACTCTATCAATTCAGGGAACATTACATGGTGAATGTTAATCTCCGATGCACAACGCATGCCTTTTCTAAATCCCTTCTTATGATATTTGCCTAAGAGTAAGTGTTCAAAGTCATGATCACAATATATTACGATCATCGTGAGTAATCTAAGGCTATGACCATTGGAAAAATTTGCATTATATTTTTTTTAACTTCTGAGTCTCCGATCAAGGTAGCTGATGCATGAATCAGTTCATCTGAGTCCGCTCTCAAAATAAATCAAGTCAAGGTTTCAAGCCGGCCTGATTCCCAAATGGTGCTTGTGTCAGCATGTGTGACATCATTAACCCTTTGCGGTCCAATTTTTTTTGTGGTATTCAAGTAGTAGCCGAAAGAAATACTATTTGCAAAATAGGTGAAAAGGCTTCATAAGGTACTAGAAGTTCACAAAAGTGACATAAGATGGCAGCACCTTACATAAAATGTGCATAATCACAGCGCCATCTAATGTCGAGTTCAACTCGACGTTGGACCTGCTGCTAGAGCTAGGCCTGTCGAGCCAGCCTCGACGTTGGACCGCAAAGGGTTAATTAACTTTTCAGAAATGTCTAATAGGATACACTTCCTCTTTAGAGAAGAATTAGAAATTTCTAATGAATGACATTCCTGATGGAAACGTTAGGTGGGGGGACCTGTTGGGAGATTGATAGACGGATAATTCGATGGTCAGTTAATTGAACGCTGGATAATCAGAGCTCTACTGTGCTGTTAAGGCCACTTTACATGATACAATTTTGTGTACAATTTCTTGTACAAACGCTTGTATAAACTGAGCGAAATAGTATGTTTGTCTGAATTATATAGAACAGGTTCTATTTTCTGTACAGTCATTCAGACATTTGCACAAGTGTTCACACAATTTGCCGCTTTACACGGTACAATTTCCTCATACAAGCGAGTGTATAAGAAATTGTACAAAAAATTGCATCGCGTATGGCAGCCTTTATAATAATGCACTTCTGGGTCACATGAGTTCAGTTGGAGTCAGAGATAAGTGGTGTGGAAGGTTCATCAGACATGTTTTGTACAGCTACTTCACATTTTGCTGTTAGAAAAAAAGGATGTTGGAACTGTGCAAGCCAATGCTTAGATACCATAATAAATTAGGTAAAAAACAGAAAATTACATTTAAACATAAAGTAACGTTTGTTAAAAGTAGAAAGGATGCAAATAAAATTCATGAAATAACATATTCATCGAACGACATTTTTTTACCAACAATCATGGAAAAACTTACTGCAATTAAGATCTGGAGCCTGTGTAAATATTTCAGGTGGCAACTGTTCCACTTCCTCAGTAGCTTCAGAAGGGGTCAATGACTGCTGCATCGATGCAAGGATTGCTTGTTCATCACGTACCCTTGATCCAGAAGTAAGTGAAGTCAGTGGTGAAGCCCCAGGGCGTTTACGAGCCAGGATTGCACCCAATCCAAATTTGTCCTAAGTCAACAAAAAATTGTTTTCACTAACAGGTATGCTGACCAAGTAGATACATAAAACAATATAACTACAGTTACACACAATCAACACAGATCTTAAGGTTCTGAGGAGCAAAATGAAATAAAACCTTAAAAGGTACATTATCACTATTTCTATGAAGAATTTTGAATAAAAAATATGACTGCAGAGAAACAAGGATTTCCTTGGTAAGATATAATTAAGATACATATATATTTCAGTGCCAAATCTAGCAAAATTAACCAACTCCTCATATTTGAACTCTACACAGCTGATTTCTCCAAAGTTTCCAAATTGTATGTACTCTCTTGGATTTTAACAACTCTTAAGGCTTGGATATCATTTTGAAGAGTTGTGACATTTCCAAATCACACTCAAAACCAAGTGATACAATGCAAACAGTACACCAGAAGACATTCAAATGTTACTAACAGAAAAATTGAGATAGCTCCTCCTGGGTGCATAGCTTTTGCGTTCTCTCTCTTGACGTTCCTTCTCCTCCACAGCAGCCACCATTTTGAAATGATCAACTAGAGTATTGACACGAGCAGCTTCAGGAGTCTCTGGTTCAGGCCAGCCTCTGCTAGCTAATTAGGAAACAAAAAGCATAGCCATTTGCACACCTCATAAATGAAACCTCTTTTTAAAATCACACACTGCATATGAGATGCTACTTTAAAAAAATAGTTCAAAAAATCACCTTCGAGTCTTATACATGAAGGCTCAGCCTTTAAGAATAACATTAAGACTGTTACAGTTCTAATAGCCATTGTTATGTCCCTATTTATATTTAGATTGGCACGAGGGTACATATGTAGTTTGGCTTGCTTCTGCAATGTCAAAGGAGTATGAGATATTGAGCAAAACTGATCAGCACAAGTATATGGTCATACAAAAATGCAGTGCTCAGTCAATTAACCAGCCACTGGTGGTTGAATGTGCACAGTTGAGTTTGACCAAAGATTTCATACCGGCCAAAAGAATGAAAAGAAGCCTTATACTTTCTAACTTTCATTTGGGCATTTCCATTAGAAGTGATAAACCAGTTTACACTATTGAGTCCTGAACACAAATAAATCAGAGGCTATTCAAAGAAGGTAGAGCCCTTAAACAAGATGGGAAGTTAAAATATGTGTGGGTAAGAGGGGGCCAGCTCTATGCTCGGAGAAGTGAAGGAGGTGAAAAGCTTTTATTGAAAAATTGAGAAGCCATATTGAAAAATAAAAGAGATAAAGGTGCATAACAAATGCCATATTGAAAAACTAAAAGAGATAAAGGTTCCTGTTCAACTCATGATAGCAAAATTACGTCTTTGCCACCCACAGAAGAAAATGGATAAATTTTTTACTATCAAAATGTAAGAGGAATGAGAAGTAAATTAAATAAATTCAACCTATCCTTCCTCAAGAACAATCTCAATATTATATATTTATGTGAAACCTGGTTGTCAAACTGTGTTTGTGATGCAGAAGTGTGCGTAAATGAGCGGTACAACATATTAAGGAAAGATAGGAACAATACACTGACTGGGAGAAAGACTGGTGTTGGTGGCGTGATTGTGTTAGTAAAGGATGTGTACTCATCGGTGAAACTGCCTGATTTAGAAACTATTGACAAAAACATCTGGCTTAACCCTTTCACTGTGAGTGACGATAATGCCTCATCATGAGAGTCTATTGCTAGTATGCACATGACGAGTATGTCTCGTCTTGTTTTTGTTTGGGTTTTTGTCTTCTCCGCATATTTCATTCGAACTCTACCATGTTTGGAACTGCAGAGGAAGATGAAATACTTGTATTTTACTTGCTAGATGGAGTCATGTTAACTTTCAAAATTTTATTTATACACACTGTGGATTCAAACGTCATGAGTTAAAAGTTTTACTTGAGCGCATCCATGAAACTGCTTTGCGTACAGAATTGAAATAACATCGCAGCGAAAGAGTTAAGATACTTGTTAATGGAAATATGTAAGTGATTATATTTGTGTGTCGTATATTTTCCTCCTGATTCTGGTGTTGTCGATTATTCCAATTTCTATGACAAACCTTTAGAGGTTTAATGAACAAGAAAATAATTATTTTGGGTGATTTCAACTGTCCCAAGTTTATGTCATTGGCTCAAGTAAATGAAGTGATTTGCACAGAACTCATAATGTTTGCAAATACCATGGGCCTAAAGCAGTAAAATACCACCATGAATAAAATACTAGATTTAGTTCTGACAAGTGATGTTATCACTGTTCAACATTGTATGAGCCATATGTTATTGTTAAAAGAGAACCCTCACCACCCTGCTATTGAATTTCAATAATCATGTAAAACAAAGAAAATTGTCTTGCATTTCAAGCAATTCACATAACGTAAAAGAGGTGAGTATTTAAAATTATATCTGGAACTAAGCTATAAAACTTGGAATGCAATAATGTCAATTAATGATATTGACAGGGGTTTACAAATATTCTATAAATATATGTGCAAACCAATGGATGTTGCAATTCCTTGGTGTACATCATCAAGATACAGGAACCCATTCTGATAAAGTTATGACTTAATAAAGAAAATCACAAAAAATGATAGCCACCGGATATTATTTAAGAGAAATGGGTCAGTTCATCATCAGACGAAATATCATGAACTTAGATTGTAAGTTAAGAAGAGTGCTAATGATTGTTTTGATTTATACCTAGAGAACATTAAACAAGATATATACCAAGGTCATTTCCAAAGTTTCTGGAAATTTGCTAAAGACATTAAATCTGTTAAGGGCACCCCAGAAATTATGAAATTCAATGGATATGAGGAAAAATAACCATGCAAAATTGCAAATGCTTTTCAAGATCAGTTCATGTCAGTTTACGGAAATGAGATTAGCACTGTTACAGTGGAGCAATATCCAGAGGACGTTTTTAGAAGTGACTGTAGTAGTAATATTATTTTTCAATAATGTTGAATTAAAGGAAGTGGTTGAATCAATTAAACAACACGATCTGTTGGCCCTGATGATATACCGCCATGTATTGTAAAAGGGTGTAATGATATCTTAGTTCCCACCTTATGTAATCTATTTGAAGTACCTTTGAAAAATGGTATCTTTCCAACAAAATCGGAAATGGCCAAGGTTTGTTCTGTGTTGTAAAAACGAGAACGTGATGACATTAAAAATTACAGCCCAGTGACCATTTTGTCAATTTTATCCAAATTATTTGAGTCAATAATATTTAACCATATCAAATTTCAGTTATACAGCCATTTAACCATGTCCAAAATGGATTTATGGCTAATAGATCAGCAGTTACAAATTTATCTTTATTCACAGATTATGAGATTACTGAAATGGATATGGGATATCAGATTGGTACTCTTTACTTCGATTTTAAGAAGGCATTTGTTACAGTAAATCTTCAAGCAGTGGGAATCTCTGGGTTTCTCACAGATTATTGTGTTCATTTCTAAAGGAAAGAAAACAGTACATGGTATACAGGCAGTCAAAATCTGATGAGTACACTGCCTTATCTGGAGTACTGCAAGGCTCAAATCTTGGTCCACTTTTTTTTCTTATATTTATTAAAGATGTACCTCAGTGCCTGTGCAATATGAAGTATTTAATGTTAGGTAATGATATTAAGACCTAGCAAAAAATTGAGAGATTGTTCTTTAGTACAAATAGATGTTAATAGTTTAATTTTGTTGTCCGAAAGAAATCATTACTTCAGTATTCTTCGTTATACTTTACAGTATGCTTCAATATTGACAAATGTTGTCATATCGTATTCAAGAAGAAAAAATATGATTAAATATAATTATGTGATGAAGGGGCAAATTATATTGAGAAAAACTGAAGTAAAAGATCTTTGTGTTAATTTCGACTCCAACATGACTTTTAATAATCATTTTATCTAACACCATTTCCACATATAAATTGATAGGATTTTTGTACCATGTCTCAAAATATTTTTCGGATGAGAAAATGTTAAAAATTTTGTATTTCTCATTTGTAAGAAACAAAGTGGAATATTGTTCAGTAATTTGGAACCCGCATTTGATGAAATATGATGTAATGATTGAGAGAGTCCAAAAAATATTAGTGAGTACCTATATGTATTATGTATGCCACAATGTCTATCCTATGTGTGAGAATTATGTAGATTATAAAGTTATGTTGGAAGAGTTCAAATTGCAAACATTGAGAGAAAGAAGAATCATGAACGATTTATTCTTCCTGCAAGATATAATTAATAAAGGTAATTGTTGAGACATTAAACTTTACAGTCCCAACAAAAAAAGGGAGACTAAAAAGGATTGTAAATATAAGGATAAAATTTTATTATGTTTCTGTAGAAGGACTGTAATTACGATTTAACTGTGTACATAGTTTACCCGATCATTATGTTTTCATGTTAGGGGAACTAAAAAATTTATTAAATAAAATAAATAAAACCACATGGGTTAAACAATATTTTTCCTCAGAAAAGTCCTATGAATATGAGGATGTGTCTCATATGCCATCAAATAAGGTTTATTTTCATTATTAAGTTTAATATTTCTAAGTCAAGATTGGTCAAGTACTATCTATCACAGCATTTTTCACTGACTGAACCCTGGTAAAAACTACCCTGTGCAGGAAGTGTGCGGGAAGTGTGCAATACTGTGCAGGAAGCGTGCAATACCGTGCAGGAAGTGTGCAATACCGTGCAGGAAGCGTGCAATACTGTGCAGGAAGCGTGCAATACTGTGCAGAAAGTGTGCGCACGCTTCATGCATACTAACTGCACGTTACATGCACAGCTTACAATTTTTTATAAGTACACAGAGGAGATGACTGGGAAAATATATATGCTTTAATTTACTAGCCTGCATTACACTTATTGCACTAGTTATAATCACAAAACCTGCCCTTTGACCTAATGTGTGAAAATGTACTAATCACAATTACGTTTTAAGCAATTTTTTTTTCTAGTCCCCTCTGAATGTTAGTTAGAGATAAAAAATCATCCCCAAAAATAATACATCCATTAATATTCACAGTTCCATATGATGCCACATGCAATATAACTATTCTGCCATCAAAAAAATTAAACATGTTGCACGGTTCATGCACACTTCCTGCACAGTACATGCACAGTTAAGTCCATTTTGTAAACTTGTGAATTTGGATTCAAAGAGATCCATGTAGTAGGTAAAAATATTCCAAATCTCATTACCTTTGGCACATGATATAAATATTATGGCCATATTAATTTGAATATCCATGGATGGATGTGTCATGGAAATACATTTATAGACATTGGTTGGTTGGTTATTCAGGGGAGGTGCCCAACAGCTGAGGTCATTTGCACCATTTAGGATAGTTGGGCAACTGGGTAGTGGTAGGAATATTTCAGGTAATGGAGGAAGGGTGGAGGGAAACTCGGTGTTGGCATCTGCCTACTCTTAACCACAGGCGCCAAGGGGATCACAGCTTAATGTCCCATCTGACGGCCGAAGTACTGAACCTGAAATGCCCTCCACTAGGCATTCAAGTTGGGATCGGTTTGCCATGGAAAAGTCCACCACTGCTGGGAACCAAACCCAGTGCATAACCCAGGCCCTCGAGATAGGAGGCCAGTACTCTAGCCACCAAACAACCCGATCCCCTTATAGACATTCAAAAGGGCTAGATACATATTGAAAAAGATAGGCATGTGTACTCCCTATATAATAACAAGCAAGCTGGACTCTAGCCTCGGTTTTAGTAGGATATATATAAGTGTCAAACCTGACAGTACTTATTTTACATTAACCTTGAAGCGCTGTTGGCTAGGCACATAGGTATGTGTCAGGGATAGCTGTTACTGGTGAGGGGGGAGAAGGGAAAATCAAGGTGTGAGGAAATGAAATGTGTGAAGTGGTTTGTGCTACAAAAAGAAACATTAGTTTCTTCACAAGAGTGAGCAAAGTGTGCACTATAAGCCATATAAAGCACCAGTGCCAAAACAAAAATAACTTTTCATCTCCTTGATACTCATTGAAAACTTCAATCAGGCTAACATATTCAGTTCCAATGAATTTTAAAACTATTCCTCATTAACAGTATGATTGGATATAAAATTGTAGCGTCAAACTTGAATGCCTTTAAACAACCGTTTTAATTTTTAGTGACAAAATTCCGAGTCCGATGAATCATGGTAATGTTATAAAATACTAATATTTTAATAAAACACCATCATCAACAATAAATAGCAACTTTGGATCCAGCGATCAACTTTCGTCCCGGATATTGATTTCATATGTTCGCGGTGTGTGGAAGTTATCAATGGTATCATGGTATCGATCATATCGACGTATTAGCCAGGCGACTTCGATAGGGCAGTCATGATTGGTAGATACTTCAAGTTCAAGTTTGACTCATTGATTGGTAGATACTGGTAGATTATTCAAATTCCGTGGCCAGAGTTTGTTTGGATTGTTTACGGAAAGGGTGGTAAATGTTTCCAAGGCAGCAAGAAGCATGAACAGGAATGATCTCCTCCCAGAATTAAGTTTCCAAGAAGTTCGTGATTAATTAGCTTACTATGAATTTGAATTGGACTATGAAGGTACGTCTATAAATTTTCGCCACGGTAGCTAGTAACCGTGGTTTTCGCTGTGATGATATTCCGTCCATTATGACTTGATTGAATTTCTACGGCAAGAAGTAATGATATTTATATATTTTCAGGCACATTATGTCTATTACGTACTGGGCCATGGGAAATGAGCTACCAAGGATCAGATCATCTTTCAACGTGATACGCGTGAAACTATTTGGTGTCTTTTATAGCTTCACCTTAGTGCAGTGATGACTTTTGATGAGATTTAAAAGAACCTCCTTGTGTGAAAATCTAGTTGTACTTTTGAGAGAAGTATGGTTTTTCAAAAGACCCTTGGAGATGGGCACTAAGAGCAACTTTTCAAAATTTAGTGTTCTGCAACTTACCAGGTCGATCGCAACTTTATTTTAATGATGTGTGGTGTGATATTAGTGTATATCAAATTGGATATTCTTGAGATTATGCCTGGCGGATGAAACCATATATCTTATGTGAATCGAGTGAAGATATTTGAAAGTGTCAATAAATATTTAAATTTCAAGCAGATTTTTGTTTTAATTTTCGATTTTGAGGATTGTAAACTTGCCACGAAGATCTTTACAGAGTTATCCGCTGAAAATACATAATAGCATAAGAATCTGATTGTGCATCTCCATGTCGTGTGTGTGTTACTAAAAATATGAATTCGCTACTATATAATATCATGGAAGTGCTAGAGTTCGCCACATCATGACTACTGGTGCTTGAATTGTTCGTTAAAGATTTTATTAGAACCTCTAATTCGGCAATGTTCATTGGAAAAATGCTGCGGCCAGCTTTTACCCTAGAAAAGAAAAGCTTGCTTACAGGTGGCTTTCCCTTTTGGGTCTTATCAGTTTTTTAGAATATTTTTGTGCTGTAATGAATAATTTAAGCTACTACCATGATACAATCAGCAACATTTTTACTAAAGCAATGCCAGTGTGTAGTCAAGATGCTCATCAATGTACAGGCACATAGCCAGGGAGGGGGTGCTTATGGGGCTTAAGCCCCACCGAAACTTTTTCCAAGAAATTTTATTGTTCTGATTTTAACTGGGCATTTAATCTAGATTACACTGCTTATAATTTAAGTGCTAAGTTTCTTGAAATGTGATCACTAGTTTGAATCATGTGTGTAGTTAATAATTGTTCTTTTCAATCTGATATGTATGCATGCCTTGAACTTCTGTTCTGGGGCTGGTCAAATTTACTGCTTCATAACCAGTTAAGCAGTCAGTTTACCAGCAAAAAGAGATAGGAATGGGCACTGTGAATGCAAATACCAAGCACTGAAAATTAAGGAAGAGACTTGTAACATGTAGGTATCGAATGGCAAGGCTGATTTGAAGTTAGACTACATGGGCCACACTAGACTTAGCCAACCCCCGAAGCAAATTTCTGGCTATGTGCCTGTCAATATATATAGGTATAACCAAAGGATACACACATAAAGATAATTAAAGAGAAAATTCAGCTGTCAATTGCATGGAATAAGGACATGCAATGGATCCTCATGTACTTTGTGGGTGAAGCTTAGTTAATTTACAATTTAGCCATCAAAATATTTTAGATGTACAATTTCATGGTATAATTCAAAATATCACGACCTTCAAAGAATAGGATATATTTTGTAATATGGAGATTTTAAAAGGTTGTTGTTCATATTGTTCCTGTATAGTAGCATTATGAACACACCAACACGCTTCCTGCACATTACCTACACGCTCCCTGCACGTCACCTGCACACTTCCTGCACGTCCTAATGTCCGAATTCATGCATCCTGCACACTTCCCTCACGCTTCCTGCATGTCCTAATGTCCGAATTCACACTTCCTGCACACTTCCCACACACTTCCCTCACATTACCTGCACGTCCTAATGTCCGAATTCACACTTCCTGCACACTTCCCTCACGCATCCTGCACACTTCCCTCACGCATCCTGCACAGGATATTTTCACCAGGGAATTATTCTCTATCTAGAGTAAACTAAAAGTGTTCCTGCAGGCCATTTCTAAATAAATTTTCATAGCTAAACTATAGCTCGGAGGCACTTCTAGTTTTCTCTCTTATCTTAGAAAAGGATGGACCTTCGCACATATTGCACAACATTATCATTAAAAATTACGTTGTTGAGTTAATTTAGAGGAGAAATAGTGTGCCCAATGATGCTTTCTCTCATTTTTCAGCACGCTTTAGTTCAGTTTCTGATGCATAAACCAAAAATATTACGCAGTGTTGGTAAAGGTTCATTCTCTATCTTTGAAGCAGGAGTATTTTCAGTACTTAATTTACGAAAATATAGCTCTAGTTTTGAAAATACGAACGCATGTTTCCTGTCTTTTCACTAGCGTTTCCACAGCCAGGGGTGTCCTGCCCCCACCACTGCCTCTTATACCCCCACCTCCAACTACTCTCTCACCGCCGCAGCGTGGAAGGGGCACTCACACAACCACCTAGAGCGAGTATCACCCACCAGACAAAGTAACTGGCAAGGGGGGAATGGATGAGGCGAAACTGAGAGCTAGGGAGCCACCTTAAGTGAAAAAATCAAGACTTTCCCTTGAATGGAAAACGTTCTAAACTGTGGCAAAACAGTGATCTGAAATTAATTAGAAAACCTATCCAGATCTTACCATAATTCTCCATTCCATCATTGCAATTAGAAAAGGCACAGCAGAGAAGAAATCATCAAAAACTTCCCTGCCCAGAAGACTAATAATTAATCTATACATAGTACAATGGATTATTTTTAAAATAAATCATTGACAAATAGAAAGGGGGTGAAATAGAGAAATGTTGAGCAATGGAAGTGGAAGGGAAAAAAGTTGACAAATAGTAACAGATGTTAATCTTTCACGTATTTTACCATCATAGTAATAGAATTATGAATTTTGAAAAGGGCTGTAGCCATTATTCCACGAGGCACTCCTACTCGGTACACTACTGCTATTAAGAATGGTAGGCAAGAGACAAGAGCACATGCGTCCAAAACCAGTTAATTTTAGAAGAAACCGCAGATTTTTCTCAGAAGAGGAGAGTGCATGCCTCAAAAAGCAGTATATTTTAGCAGCAATAGAAGAGAGGGCATTTGTCAAGAAGCAACTGATTTAGCAGTTCATTTATGCAGAAGCAGGTGAGGAGAGTGCATGCATCATGAAGCAGTTTAATTCAACATTTGCAGGAGAGGAAAGTGCAAAAACAGTAAAACAGTTAATTTTATGAGTAGCAATGCAACACATTCACGGCTAACAGGACACAGTTCTCGTGCCAGGCTGGAACGATTACAGGATCATTCCAGCCTCCGGGCGGTGACAAAATGTCAATCTTGACTCCCTTTCAAAGGGCCTGGCCCCATTCTGCTCTGGGTAATAGTGCCCAGGGGTGGGCAACCTTAATTATGAGTCAAAATCTCTAAAAAATGATTTTTCCATGTTCCAACCATTTTCTTAATATTTGATATATTTATACATATTTGATTTCTAAGTGATTATATTTGTGTAAATTAAGTAGGGGAAAAAAATTAAACTCCTTTGGATCTTTTTGATTTGGCCAGATCAGCATCATGGCAAGTTTGATATGTCTGCTAACAGGGTATAGCCCATCAGCACCCAAAATTGATAGTTATACATGACTCTGCTAGGATTATCAATTATTAAATTAATAGTTTTCCCCATCCCTATTCCAGAGTAGCATTGGTTGCATGGTACGTGAAGTTGACCCAAAAACTAATGCTTGAATTCAACCCTCTATTTTGATAAGAAATTAGTAAACTCTTCCCTAAATCATGAAACTGATGTTGAGCATGAGAAATGAGGATGTGAACGTGAGATTTATGGACTATTAATATTTAATGCCTATCTCTCCAAGTTACTTTAAAACTTCAATTAATGTATAGGCACATTTCGAAGTTAGTTTGTACAACTAATCAACATCATATATGCTCTTCTCCGAACGGGTAGACAGTTAAATGCACGAAAATGATGCTGGCATTCAAGTAATCATTAATAGAATAAAAATACTGACGAGCTCCGAGGGAAACCTTAACAAGATCCGCCTCAGTGTCTTTCAAATGGTGCCGTATACAGAGTGCGAAAGGAAGCAATTAATCCTTCCATCCATTAAGAAATGGGGCGCGACAACAGGTATCGAACGATTATCACGATCAGGCAATATTGGAAAATGCTCACCGACGAACTGGTCTGGAAGGCCAGCATCCCTAGATGACCATCGACAAAATCCACAAGAACGGTAGTAAGCTTTACGAGCAACTGAGACACTCGGATTGTCAGGACTAGGCCCAGTCACTGGGGTTAGTCTCGTGGAAACGTTACTCAAACAGCTTGGACAATCATAGCAGGTCGGACACCTGTCATTAGAGTCAAAGAAGAAAAAAAGTAGAAAACTCGAAAAATACATACATTATACACGCCTGGTATATTCAATACCCTTTTTAAACTAGTCGAAAAAACACACCTGTTCTTCCGCAGTCGAGCATCGGTAGCGGCAGAATTTTCCTGGCAATTACTACAATAATGAGCGTCTACCTAATGGTTAAAATAAGAAAGATGCATTGAAGAGGATATTAATACAGTTACAACCACAATTAGATAAGAAGTACCATGTGCAAGATAAATGAAACATTTTACAATTGCACATTGAATAAGAGGCAATAAACAACCACTTACTTCGTGATAAACACAGTATACGCATCTAATTTTCAAACAATGTCTGCAAAAATAAAGACGATGTATAGGCTTCAAAGCACCACAAGAACAACTATAACGTACAATATCAGGCTCAAAGAGAGTCGTCATAGTTGTTGTAATCAACAGTATGAGATATTATAAATTACTACAAGCAGACAAATGCGCTCGTCAGTGTAAAATCATTATTCTACGGTTTACAAAAATGAAATAACGATGTACACACTGGACGACATTTTTACTTGACACGGGCATCGAAGGGGAGGGGACAATTGAGAAACGAAATTTCCATTTACGTTATTTTTCTGTTAAACTTTGAATGCTTGTCTCTCATTGGAGAGTCATTCCACCAGTCATTCAACGCGATTGCCTTCATTTGAAATCTTCAAAACTTCTGACTCGCAGCCGGTTAAGTGTCTTCATCGGGAGTTCGTTACTTTCATATATTTATGATAAGTAGAGTAAAGGGTCTTGTAATTTACCGTATTAAACTATATTTACAAACAGATTTAACTTCTCCGTAATATGGCTCGTATTTGAAGTACTTTTTGATACGTTATTTACACGTGCTGTGTTAGCGTTTTCGTTGAGGTTTCTTCGATCTGCGGAGGTATTATAGGCTGCAGTGATGGACGAGTATGTTAAGATAGAGAAAATTGGAGAGGGTGAGTTCTTAGGTTACTGTTAGGGATGTTCTTATGTTACTGTTAGGGATAATCCTGCCACATACCCGCTCGTTGGGTTTTACGTAGTTGTTGAAGTTGAAAATCTCGTTTTATTTTCTTTTAACTACAGGTACTTACGGTGTTGTTTACAAAGGGAAGCATAAGCTAACTGGTCATATGGTGGCAATGAAAAAAATTAGATTGGAAAATGAGGATGAAGGAGTGCCTTCTACTGCAATCCGAGAAATTTCTTTATTGAAAGAATTGCAGCATCCAAATATCGTCAGGTGAGCTCTAACCTTTAGCTCTTGCTGTTGGTATTAATCCTAGATTTGTCCCTGAGAAAATGCTAATTTAATTCTTTTTTAGCCTGGAAGCGGTCGTTATGGAAGAATCCAGATTGTACCTGATCTTTGAATTTTTATCCATGGATCTTAAAAGGCACATGGACCAACTCCCTAAAGGAGAATTTCTTGATCCAGCGACTGTGAAGTCCTATCTATATCAGGTTTTGTACATAATTCACTTTATTATGTAGTAGGTAAATATCATTTGATGCACAATTCCACCCTTGCGGTATTGGCTTTTGTAAGGTCGGTCAGATTAGTTTCTGGTGGTATGAAATGTCTTCAATATCTGAAATTTTGGGCTTGGTAATTGACATTCTACAGTATCAGTGTGTGGCAGGCATTCTACATAATTTTTTTCCAGGAATTAATCTTATTTTTGCTTAAGAGTTAACATGTTGCATTGTAATTATTTTTCTTATCAACGCTGGTGATAATCTTTGTAAGCATTATTCCAATTTTGGCTATTTTATATTACCTGACTTATTCCACCCCATTTTGTTTTCTTACCAACACATTAATTATGTTAAATCTTTCGTGAACATCTTTTCACACCATACACAGTAACTTTTTCCTCCCCATTCTTGCCTTAAATACTTCAATCTATTACCCTCATGTTCCATTTCCTCTAAAAAAAAATCTAGTCTTATCTATCAACTATCCAGTCATTGCTTCCACAACCAACCAACTTTCCTCTCTCTTCCACCATTTTTCATTCCTCCTGGTTTGTTTTTCTCTCCATCAAACTGGCTTTCCCTCCTTTGCTCTGCACCCATATTTTTAAGTCTTCCAATCTCCGCATGGACCAGGCTTCTAAATCAACCAAAGCGACACTTCATATTAGATTTCATAAATATTTTCTTCATGTCAGAACTAAGGGATTTGTTCTTTCCTAATTATTAATTCCTTAGTTAGTAGAATGCATTATGACAGCACCACACACATTTTTATCAGTTCCTGCTTTTGCTCACCACCTGTAATGTTTACTCCTGCTTTTTAAGTTTTTGAGAATTTTATTGCCCTTGCCTTCCTGTGATTGAGCTTTATCACACATCTTTCATACTGCCCCAAATTTTCCTTCGTCCATTGTATTGCTAGTGCATTTGTTGCTGAACTGACTAATGATTAGTCATCTAACTGCCTAAGTGAATAATTTATATTTCATACGCTATTCCCAATAGTATGGTAGCCCAGTGGGTAGAGCAATGAGCTTCTGTGTAGGGGTCCCAGGTTTGAATCTAGAAGAGGCCTTCATACATGACCAGCTAAACCAATGATGTACATTTTATGGATGACAAGTCTTACTGCAAAACCACAGGGGATTGAAGTGGTCCCTATGTGTTTTACATTCTGTTGAGCATAGTATTTGGTGAGATATATCCTCACCAAAACAGGCCAACTTTCCTCTTTAACACATTCCACCACATCATTCCCTTCACTATCTCGTATGTCATTTACATGAATATTCATGGAAAATAAAGGTCTTAGTGGACAACGTTGCCTTACTCCTTGTACTAATGTAGTTTACTTCGAAACTAGGTATATCATCGTAGACTTTGTCTATCTGGTATTCCTGCCTCTTTCCTTCTGGCTTTCAGTTAATATTCTTACATTCTACTCTGCATCTTTCCTGTTCCAACCCTGAAGAGCTGAACATAACATTCCACTACTAATGCAGTAATATTCGGTGCTAAGTTATTATCTCCGCTGCTTTCATTGATTTATACTAATAGCCAATGTATCTGTTCTGAAACCTGATCTTAGTTACTTGGAAGCAACTTCAGGGTTTATAGGAACCTGGAAATCCTTGAAAACCTGGAAAAGTCAGGGAAAGTGAAAATGGTCATGGAAATCCTGGAAAAGTCAGGGAATTTTGTGTGTGGTCAGGGAAAAATCGCAAAACGGTTAAATTTAAGATTTTATCACCTGAAAATGCCAAGAGAAAACTGCATGTAGAAGAGGAGGGCTGGATGAAGGAGGGGACAACTGGACTCAGGCCGGCTTTGCTGCGGAGGCAGACCAGGGGCCCTATTCTGGTTCTTTTTGGCTATAGCCTCTGTAATTTGGCGAAAAAACAGGTGAACGGTGTGCGCATTCATATTCTCATTTTCATTCGCTAGCGATATAGCCAGTAAACCAGACAGCTTCATCCCGCTGACAGCGAAAAAGTTATTCTCGTTTGTCTGGCGAGCATAAAGCAAATGTTATATGTTCGCCAAGAGAGACTTTTGCTAGCAGCTTAGCAAAAGAGTTGATGAGTCCCCGACTCGTGATTTGATAACCCCTATACATCATTATAATGTTACATTTTTGATCCCACTTAGTTTAATTTAATTGAAAATTTGTGGTATAAAACCTCTCACTGGTAGGGGAGTCAGCATCTTCTGTTGGTCATGATGCAGAAGTTAGTGATAACCGCCCACCTTCACTGAATACACAGACATCCACAATCAGGTGCTGCAATCCATCATCAGGTCTCCCGACTGCAGAGTTAGCCAGCATTGCTGGGCCTGCTTCTACTAACCAGAGTTGTATCGAGTGCTTTTGTATGCAAAATGATGTCGCAAATTCAGAAATACTGTGGTGTCTGCAAGCTATTGAAAACCATTCCTCCCTCTCGGCCCCAGGGAATCAGGCATCTCTGTTCAAGCGAATGTTCCTAGACAGCAATATGGCAAAGAAAATCAGATTGGGCAAAGATAAAGTAGGCTATTCTCTTACCTTTGGATTAGGTCCACATTTCTTTAAAAAAATACTGAACGTTGCTCGTGAAGCAGATGCATTTGTGGCTTCATATGATGAGAGTCTGAACAAGAAACCTAAGCATCTGCAAATGGACATAGCAATCACATTTTGGAGCAAAGATACAAATGATGTGCAGATGCATTATTATTACTCTGTTTTCCATGGTCATTCCCGGGCAGTAGATCTACACAAGGCCTTTCAACTAGAGCTGAAAGAGCTCTCACTTACCAAAATGCTTCAAGTTTCAATAGATGGCCATAATGTCAACTTGGCTTTTCTCAAAGAGCTTCAGGCTTATCTACTTGAACAAATATTTTTTTTGACATGGAATCCTGTGGTCTCAATACTGCCAATAATAGTTTCAAGGGTGGATTTAGGGCTGTTGATTGGAAACTGGTTGAATTCTTGCATGGAATTTACTGTGTGTTCAAAGATGTACCTGCTCGTAGAAGTATTTATACAGGTATATCTCTTCTTATGTCGTTACTTGGTTCCATGAAGTGTGACGTAAGTCGAATTTTGACGTCCAAATTTGAACTAACTCCAAGAAAACCACTAGTAATGAAATGTTTACGCATCATTTTCATAAAATAAACATACTTTCTTGTATATTATAGTAAAATATTATTAACCAAAAGAAGACAATGTAATTACAATCCCATTTCAAACATATCGCGAACACATACAACATATTTGTTCTCATATTTGCCTCCGCTCTCGTGGGTGACGCTTTTTGAAATGTAGACGGCTATTGTAACATTCGCACAAATGCTCATACATCGAAAGTTTCACATCTAACACTTTTTTAATTTTACCAAGGAATAATATTTAATGCTGTAACCTACCTGAATGGCGATATTTATGTTATCCTTTGTGGTTGGTGGACGATGAGGTGGGTATGTTTAGATGGTTACATCATGGACATAGATGGCTGAGGATTGCCCTCATCACACGAGTCATTCTGAGTGTCAATGCGTTTCAGAAACTGGTCGAGAGTGCCTTGAACTGACCTACTCTTCTTATTTTCAAGGATTATTTTATAAGGGACAAAAGCTTCGTGACATGCCCCCATAACGACATCCCCTTTGAAAAGCACTGAGCATTTGGATCCATCTCTTCAAACAACGTGAAATATTTTTCCATGCAAGCAAAGGCCTTCCCCATGCTCTTGATCGTAAAGGTTTTTGCTTCATCTTCTGGCTATTCCAGTTCACTTCTTTGCTGAGCGTAAATTTCCATCAAGTCCTCATTTGTCAGGGGCTGTTTGTCTTTCTCAAATGATTCCACAAAATCCTCTTCCAAGCCCATTTGCAGTAAACTGCTCAGTGACACTAAGGATCATTGATTTCACCTTTGTCAAAACCCTTGAAATCGTTCACAAATTGTAGGCACAGCTTCTTCCGTACGCCATTCATAGCCGAGCTTTGAACATCATTCCATGCAGCTGCAATGTTTAGTATAGCTTTGTAGATGTCGTATCCCAGAAATCACGGGCTGCACGAGACTCATCAAGATCAGTAGTGGCTATTACTTTTCATGGTGTATGTTTCATGTAGTAGCGCTTAATACCACTTTTATATCTATAAATGACCAAAATCTTGGCGTTTTCAGGCACTCAAAAGTCAGGGAAAATCGCTAATAATGGTCTGGAAATCCTGGAAAAGTCAGGGAAAATGAAAAACTCCTATAAACCCTGAACTTGTATCACTTAGCATGTTGATGTGCACATACCTGTACCTATGCCTCATATTGGCTTTATCTCTGTGTTTCTTGTACAGTTTAAGTAGCATGACAAACCTGTATGGTTGTAGCAATTGTTTCTGGTTTAAGTATTGTAAACACATAAGCGTTGTAAATGCAACACTAATGCTAGATTAGATTATTTTTTTAGCATACATTTTAAACTGGATGGCCACTCTATGCAGTTTGTCAGAAGAATAACAGAACTTTTTAAATCAAAAAGAAACTACTACATAGTTATTTTAACCAAATTATTTCCTTTTATTGTAAATACATTCTTTCCGCATCAAAACACTGTTGGGCATGTATTACAACCAATGCTGGGATTGATTTTTAGTCACTTTTCAGAATTGCCTCCATGACCCTCATCGTGGATTCTTAGACTGGTGTAACATTGTTATATAATGTAACTTTCATGGTTAGTTTGAGTTTTGGGTACTGGAAATTGACCTACTGAGATAAATGAGGCGAATACGGAAATGTTGAAGCACACAGACAAAAATTCACAAACAGTGATGGTCTGGTGAGCAATTAAGGTCCTTAATTAAGCCATAAGGAACAAATAATGCACTGGCTTTCTGTTAAATCCCTTTGTCAAAATTTTGTGTGTCATGTCTTTTGTCATATTTAATTACTTTGCTATCCACCACATCACCACCACGTGAAATTCACATTGGCAATAATTTCATGCACTTTTTCCTCCGACTCGTCGAAATTTTGGTTTTTTGGCCTGCTTGGCTAAGGGTTGTCTTTCAAAGTACAACGACCATTCTGTAGTCACTTATACCACTTTTACACATGTGTACACAATAAGCAATTGTTACAATCAACTTTTTTCATCTCTTCAAGTGTTTCTGTAAAAGTTTAACTGAGCTTGAAACAAAATTTAAAATTAGCTTTTTACTCCATTGTGTTTTTGTGATGAGCTGGATTTTTTTGTGATTTCTTTTCTCGATTTCCAAGAATAAGAAGCTCTTCACTTCTAAAACACGTTTTCTTGCCCACGCTAAAGTTTTATTTGAGAGGTTGAGGTACCATGGTCCAGAATGCGTTGGTAAAAAGAGGTTGAAGTACAGGATTGGAGAAGATTTTGGTGGCGGAAGATGTTTGGGACCAGGAGTTTCCAGGAATTCAAAATGTGGAGGAGGGAATGAATCACAATTGCCCTGAACCTCAATGAATTCTGCAGAATGATCACAGCTTCCACTTTCACGTTCATCAGAACTGACGCTATCATTGTTATACTCAATAATTGCCGGTCTCTTCTTAGGAATGATTATAATGCTTTCATCTGAGTCTGATAACACTTCCCCTTCACTAGTGTCTCGACGAAAATGGGCACTGTCTTCACTTTCCACAGAGTCGTCGTCATTACGTAGAGAATTTATGTATTCAGCTAATCTGTCATTGTCAACACCAGGTGAAAATTCATTTATAGAAGTTGGCGCCATTTATTAGGTAAAAGATTTATTTCACTTTCAAAAAGCCACTAGTGAAATTTCAATGTGTAAACAACAACAAGAGATGCGCATATTGTATTTTTTATGCACAGCATCATCTTTCAATTACTAATACTGCATCTACTATGATAACGAGGCTGACAATCGGAGCCACATTGCTGACTCAGCACCCCAGCTGACTCAACGCACCAGCTGCAAGAGATAGCATGATAGCAGTTACGTAGTATCTTTTCATCTGCCTTTCGTAGCTAAAAATGAACGACTTGATCGCAGTGAAACAGCAACAAATTATCTCATCGGAAGCGACATAGCAGTGATGTTTTGAAGCATAAAGTCTTTTTGCTATGCCATGAATCGTTCGCAAAACGAACAAGAACGCAATGTACTTCGGAGAGAATAAAATGTTTCTAAGCATATAAAAAAAATAACACGCCAAACATAATATCTCCGACTTAAATACAAAGTTCAAAACATTAGGCGAAAGTCAATTGGTTTTAGGCTAACAAACAATGTAGTTTCCAAAGTGTCGCGCCAGAAGCAGTTTTGTGAGAACCAAATGTGGCGCTCGGAAAATTCAATCCGACATACAGTTATTTAAATTACCAAAGCTGTTGATCATTTCCATTAACAATCAAAATTATTGTTCTACGTAGTTATTAAAAGATCATTCTTGTATTATGTACAATTTACAAGAGTTAAAGATTGAGAAAAACATTGTTTTAACAGGTCTCCTCATAGACGACAATATATTGTCGTTGGCACTTCTGGCACATTCTGCGAACGACGATATACCGTTGTGTGGCACTCAAAGGGTTAAAAGTACAGAAAGAATGAAGTCCTCGTACTTTCACCTCACATTCATCGTGGATGTTGTCTGTGGTTCCAACAAAATAATGAGATGGGTTTGTTAAACCAGAATAAATAAAAATTCTCCTAGATATCATGGAAGGGCCTTATATATTATTTCCTTGTGTCTTCGAATATTACTAAAAAAAATAACAATTAATATTAGCAAAACAACATCACAGAACACTCCCAAAACCACAAGAGATATCATGCACTTCTGGCACATTCTGCAGGTGAATGTACTGTGTAATGCTACATGCTATGATAATTCCATGCATCGTGCATGCATTCCCTGTAGTTAATTCCAATTAATCTTTCTTAATGAAAAATGGAGGTTTTATTATAGCTCTTTTAGCAGCCTTTTTGCTTGTATTAGAAAAAGAAACATTTTAATTTAGAAATGAGCTTGCTCTCGAAAATTAATATTTCTTGTAGAATGATGATCACTAAGCAGAATGCAATGTTAATGAGAGCACTTCTGGGAAGAAAGCTGACCTCGATGGCACTGAACACGGGGAAGAAGTGAGTGGATCTGATGGGGAAGAGGAAGTAGGAAAGCAATTCGGAAATATGCGAGTTAATCATAAGGGGGCATTTGCTGCGATTTCAAGTGTGGAAATGGTGTTATATGAAAGACTGAGTGTCGATGGCAACCAAGCTAAAGCCATGGACATTGTATGTAAATACATACACGAAGTTAATGAAAAAAGTAACCAAACTATGTACTTTGAATTAATTTTTTAGGAAGAAATGACTTTCAAATACGTTTACAGGTCATGATGTAAGTTATGCGACTGATTTATGTCCATGTCTATAAGTAATAAAAAGCCTTTATTTCTCGGTGATTAAATTTAATGAATTCAGCGTTTCTGTTACCTTTTCTACCCCTCATAGATGAAGGTAATGTTATTTTTTTTAACTTCCGTAGGGAAGAGAGGTCAATCGTTTGACTAATCGTCAGACAGTTAGTCAAAAATACTGGGAAAATATGATGAACAGTTTTCCTAAATGCTTTTTTTTTGTTAGAGAATTTCAAATTGAACACTATGGCATATTGCTGGAATTGTTCACCAAAATAATGTTGCTTTCGGGCATGCTGAAATTTTTCATGGCCTTCATCTGGTGGAGTAATAGTTTACGGATGGTGTGATGTCCTTTACCCATTTTCCCTGCATCATCATCATCATCGGTCAACAATCCTAGGATTGGTTTGACGCAGCCCTCCACTCGATTCTTCTATTGGCCAACCTCTTCATATTGATGTAGCTCCTCTCTTTTACATCCTTCACAACTTGCTCCATATACCTCTTACGAGGCCTGCCTTTTCCATTCTTCCTATTCACTTTTCCCTCGACGATTGTCTTCATCAGGCCATCGTGTCTTAAGATGTGGCCTATTAAATTGTCCCGTCTTCTTTTTAAGGTTTTCAGTAGGCATCTCTTTCTCTCCCACTCTTCTTAAGACTTCATTCGTCACTCGATCAATCCATTTTATCTTCATCATTCTTCGGTAGTACCACATTTCAAATGCTTCCAGCCTGGACTTCTCTGCTGCAGGTTTTGTCCATGCTTTGATGCCATATAGTAGAATGTTCCACATGTACATTCTAATGAAATCTTTCCTCACTTCCATGCTTGTATTTGCAGCTGTGTGCTGAATCTTCTGGTAAAATGCCCTTTTCACTTGGGCAATTCTACTGATAATTTCTCTTTTACTTTGTCCTTCACTGGTTACTCAGCTTCCCAGGTAACAGAACTCTTCTGCCTCCTTGATTTTTTGTTTTCCTAGTTTAACATTGGTCCTGGATTCCTTTCTCCTACTGCATACCGATACCTTAGTTCTCTTTTTACTTATCTTCAGATGATATCTGGTCATTGTTTTTTCCATATTTCCTAGTGTCTTCTTTAAATATCCTTCTGTTTCTGCCATGACTGCTATGTCATCGGCAAATCGTAGAATGCTGATTTTCTCCCCGTTGATATTCTCTCTCAGAGACATTTCTTTCAATTCTTGGATGGCTTTCTCAATGTAGACATTGAATAATACGGGAGACAGTGCACAGCCTTGCTTCACTCCTTTCTTTATGCTTGCTTCTGTACTGCTAAGTCCTGATTTGATTATGGCCACATGGTTTTTTCTACTAGCTGTGTATAACTCTTCGGTCATTGTATGATACTCCAGTTTCTTTCAGAATCTTTAGCATCATGTTCCAATCCACGTCGTCAAATGCCTTCTCCAAATCTACAAATGCATCAAACGTCGGTAGATTCTTCTCTTTTCCCTTCTTTCTTCTGAACCCAAATTGGTCCTCATCCAGGACTCCTCAGCTTTTTGTTCTATTCTTCTATAGATGATTCTTGTCAATATCTTCGAGGCATGTGTCGTCAGGCTTATGGTCCTAAAATGTTCACAGTTCTCAGCCCTTCTCTTTTTGCAATATGGATGATGACGTTCTTCTCAAAGTCCGTGGGTATCTCTCCTGTAGAGTACATATGGCCTATGATTTTGCACAGCTGAGTTAATGTCTTCTCTCCGGCATTTTTAATTAGTTTGGGAGGAATATCATGTATTGCAGAAGCCTTCTTTATCCTCATATCCCTTACAGTTGCTTCAAATTATGATCTTAACATTGGGGCTCCCAAATCATCCTTGTCGACTTCATTTCTTATTACAAGTATTTCTTCCATCTCTTCACTTTATTCTCATGTTCAATTAAGAGTTCTCCATTATTGTCCCTGATGCTGTTACATGTTCCTTGAAGTGATTTCTCACCATCCTGTAGGCAACTTCCACATTTTCATTTGCGAGGTTGCTTTGTACATCTTCGCTTAGATCCTTCATCCACATTTCCCTTTGCTTTTCTCGCTTTACGGCTTATTTCATTCCTTATTCTTTTGTAGCAAAGTTGACCTTCAGTTTCCACATTTTTATATTTTCTTCTCTCTTCATTCAATTCTAAGACTTCTTCTGTAATCCATGGCTTCTTCTTTACAACTTTTCTTCTCCCCAGAGCTTCTTTTGCTGCTTTCTGTAGCCCAATTTTGATGTTCTCCCATCCCTTCTCCACTGATTTCACAGTCAAATCCACTGCCTATGCCAGCCGTTGTTGAGATTCCTTTACAGGATGTCGATCGATACGGGAAATACGGGAGATACGGGAAATTAACATTACCCTCAAAAATACGGGAAGTATACGGGAAATTCACATAGTGTCTGGGAAATTTCAAGAAATGCTCTGTTATGAACAGATCCAGAAGATCACCATATTTTCGGTTGGTGGGACTATAGCAGTGCGGTAGTCGCAGTGTTTAGCCCATGAAGATTTCGTAACCCACTGAGCGCAAGGTTGTCATTTCAGCGCACGTGAGGCTGACTCGGCAAGTGTGGAAACAGCACACACACAACGTCTGTCGCCCTTGCCACAGTAGTAGGTTTTGCGTCGCACGATTTTGTCGAAAAATGCAGCGTGATAATGTGACTTATCCGGTTCGAAAGTCTAATTTAATAAGATAGAAAGTTTAATCACTTTATTTTACCTGTTGTACTAGATAATACATATGGCGAATTATTTTGTTACTATCAGTGTAATTTGGACCAGTCCAAAATACACTCTCTTCGGTGGTCCGAAATACACTATAAGGATCAAAATAAAATGAGACTGAATTTCACAGAAACATCCTTAGATACATTAAAAAGAATTATTTGCACTTTTCTACACGAATTATGATAAGGGTGGAGTAATTTCTGTATTTGAACTAGCAAAAGTAACTTTATATTTCGCTGTCGCCTTAGGAGTCAGAGCCATTCCAATGGGTGTATTTGTCTAGTGTGTGTCTTCGTTGTTTATGCTTTGTGTGGGGGAATAGAATTTCACGATTTCGCTCACTTAGCCTTTATGCCTCAATCACCTGGGCTTGATTGTTGAAATTTGGAGAGAAGACATTCCAAAATACACCCAAACGTCTACACCCTAAACATGTTGCTACCCTTAATGAATACAAAGTAAAGCTATCGGTCCGAATTACACGCCGGTTCAAATAACACGGACTTCTCTTATACAGGAATTTAGCAAATAATCGTCTGGGAAATACGGGAATTTGAAATTGGGCCGCCGATCGACATCCTGCTTTAGTTTCTCCACTTGCTATGCGTTCTTCATTGATTTTTTAAATTTCTTTAGTTTTAAGAGGCATTTCATCATCACTAAGTTTTGGTCACTGTCGATATCTGCACCCGGGTAACTTTTGCAGTTCTTCACCTGGTTTCTGAACCTCTGCTTCACTAAAATGTAGTCAATTTGAAAACCTCTTCTGTCTCAGGGCATTTTTTTGACATTGACAAGATTTCTGAAATGTTAACATATGGTGTGGGGCTATGGTATATTTTCGGTAATTCTTGTTGTTCTCACTTTTACATTTTTATTTCGATTTATATTGCCAAAGAGGTAGATTGGTTGCCCTGTTTCCATAAGTTTGTACATTGAAAGTCCCAGTTGATACAGTCTACAAGATTCGACTTTTAGAGTATTTAATCTTGTGTAATATGGCATTACGTGCTCCCGGTACCCAATATTGCAAATTTATCTGATACCTGCATTTTTATTACAAGTTACTTGCAATGATACCATGCATTACCTGTATTTTTTGCAGTTTTATAGTTTATCTTTATTTACGTCTGCAGATGCTGTAGAGCAATGATCAATATGAGGCATTAGGAGTGAGTTGAATATTTTTATCTTCTCTAAATAGGCATCATATTCCTAAAATACATCATTTGTTAGATTGTTTTGTAAATTTTGTTGGATAAGAATGCTATATGATCATGCTAAGTCAGGGTACTTTTTATGATTAATCCCAGATTGTTGACTAAGTTTGAGTAATGCATTAATGTATGTACCTTGAACTTGAATTTTAGAAAGAGCATCAAAATCCAGATTATTTATATAGTTTGGACTACCTATAACTATTGATTTAGTTTTCTTCACATTTAATTTTAGTTTATTATCAAATACCTTGGCACACATGGATAAGAAAGTTTGATTAATTTTATTAATGGCTTCATCATTATTTGCTGGGTGCCAATCAAGATAAATCTGTAAATCGTCTGCGTTCAAGTGATATTTACAATTATGAATCACTTTGGGAAGGTCACTGATAAAAATCAAGAACAAAAACTGACCGAGAATAGATCCTTAAGAAACCCTTCGGGAAAGCCAACAAGGACTTAAATAGTCTCCATTCTGAGCCTTTACTGCCTGCTGTTGATCAGATAGGTAAGAGTTTAACTATGCTACCAGCTATGAATGAGACAGCTTTAACTGGCTCAGTCTACCCAGTATAATGGCATGATCGACGCAGTCAAAAGCTTTAGAAAAGTCTAGAAGTGTAAGAATCTTTATCTCTTGGTCATCAATGGAAAGCCAAATATCATCAGTAACCTTAATGAAAGGAGATTGTATGCTATAACCTCCTCTAAACCCAGACTGGAACTTGTCGATAAATTTACACTGGGATAAATGTTGTACCATTGAATTATGTATGTACTATTCATTCAAGGGGATTAGATTTTGCACTAAGAATGGAA
This sequence comes from Platycnemis pennipes, assembly GCA_933228895.1. NCBI lineage: Eukaryota > Metazoa > Arthropoda > Insecta > Odonata > Platycnemididae > Platycnemis > Platycnemis pennipes. The sequence continues at coordinate 114,597,055 of OW121854.1, read as the reverse complement.
ATTAGACAATAATGGGATGGTTCTTTTGGATTAGGTACCTTTTGAATGAGTCTTACAAGAGCATACTTCCACATGTCTGGAAAACTTTGAGTGAGAAATGGAACAGTTGTAAATATTGAGGATCATGGGCATGATTGTTGGAAGAATAAGTTTTATAATTTTGATGTTAATACCTTCTATTTCTGTCGAATTGGATTTGATTTTGGAAACACATATGTGGAAATGAAGTTTGCTATCAATGGGATGAGGAAAGTTTTCATTGTTATCATCCATAGAGTCAAGTACAAAACCATTGTTAGAGAGGAACGTCATTACAGTCGTCATCACAGAGGCATAGTCTGTCACAGACAAACCCACACCTAGTCTCTTAAAAAAAATAGCCCTCACAACTGAGGAATATTTATGTGGTAGGAGCCACCTTCTTTAGCAGGAGAAAGGAAAAGGGCAGAATATGGTAGGATTGGAGAGTGGGAGGGGTAGATGTGACTGATCAGTCCTTTGTATGCTGGGAAGCTATCAGTGAGGAGCCGAATACATGATAGTTCCAGGGTATGAAGTTTAAGGGGTGAACCTGTCGGAAGGAGAGGGAAGAAGAGATGCCATTATTTTATTTATTAAAAGAAGAATTATGAGAAGGGGCATGTTTTGAAATAGGGGGATTGGAGGTCGAAAATTGTATGGTTGCCGAAGGATGGTGGTTATTAATTTTGCTGTGGAGGGCCAAGGTAAATTGGCCAATATAGGAAGGGATAGATTTTACATTGAAGATGGTAACTATATAGGTACATTAATGGATGTACATAAATTTGGGAAAAGTGTAAGTGTTGGAGAGGTGAAGGTGGTGAAATAAAATGGGTCATATTTTTACATTGTGTACACTTGCAGGGAGTGGGAGGGGCTTTATAGATACGTGAGAAGAGGTTGTGTTGTTTTAAAAATGTTGCTGATGTTTGCTGTGCTCCTGTTGGTGACTGGAGAGCAGTCTGAGAATACCTTTGAAGTGTTTTTACTGTTGGAGAGGATGGGGAAAAGCTCTTTAAGTATAGTTTTGAGGGACTGCACCTGGACAGTTCAAAGGAAAATGTTTAGGCTTGGAGGAGGTTTTGAGGATGTATTTATTCAGGAGAGATTCTAGGTAGCCACTCCAGAAAAGAAAGGTGTGAAGGGTTGAAAGGAATTCTTGATGGGAGTCCGGATTATTACAAATGTGATGGACACCAATGGAGAGGTAGGAAATAGAATGTTTAGCATGGGAAGGATGACAGCTGTTGTATTGCCTACGTGGTATGATCAAAAAATAACAGGAATAACTTCTCATTGTTTTCTTTGATTTCAATTGTGTAATTCATCATGAGTTCCTGCCATATGCTCATGTGGTCAGTAAGGAATACTACCTGGAAGTTATGCACCATTTGAGTGAGCAATGTGATGAAACCTCCCCAAATTGAGGCAAAACAACTCATGGAAATAAAAATGCGACAAATAACAGTTTGAAATGTTGCTTGTGTTTTAAAACACATGGCGTGTTATTTTTACCGATGTAAATGAGACACTTTTTTATTTTACAATAAAAAATTTTATCAGTGTAATTAATATTGCTTGCAGTGTAATACAATTTTTTTCCTAACACTATGCCTATCCGTAAACACATTATCAAAACACTTCTACACTCAATTTTTTTCCTAACACTATGCCTATCCGTAAACACATTATCAAAACACTTCTACACTCAATAGAAAAAACTTACGAAGGGAAAACATGCAAATGAGCGCAAGAAAAGGGCGAATGGTCAATTGACCACTGGTGGTCATATTAGGTATGCGGCTTACCCCGGTCATTCTAGTTTAATAAATAAATATTCTTTTGGAAAAACTAAAAAAATTTTGTCATTTTTTGATCACACCAGATATCGATGTACTTGGATGGAAGGGTTCACTGTGTACCCTGCAGCTCTTGCAAGTTGTCGCTCACCAAATAAAATTTTGGTGTATCAAGCAGCATTATATTTAAAAGCAGATTAGGTTTACTCTACCAAGGTAAACTTCTTGTTTAAAGGAATTATTTTCTGCGATTCTGGTTTATCCCTATGAGGTTATGCGAAAGAAGAGACTATCTGATTCATGCGCTAAAGGTAAATTTTGGGAGAAAGAAGAATAAACTTTCAAGTGTTAAAAAGGATATGTCCATTTCGTTTGATTTATTCCATAGTGTAAGTTGATTTCAAGTTTGCAAATGTTATCTGCTACCCACTTACTGCTTAAGTACTCATTTTAAATAGCAAGCCAAATATTTCACTGTATTCCTCTAATACAAGAAAACAAATGAATTTTTTATTTACATGCTGTGTCAGTTCTCACTAATGTATTTCTTCTTATTGGCATTTTTACTATGTTTTTCAGATATTGCAGGCGATCCTATTCTGCCATCAAAGACGGGTCCTGCACAGGGACTTAAAACCTCAAAATCTATTAATTGATGGCAAAGGCACCATTAAAATAGCAGATTTTGGGCTTGGGCGTGCTTTTGGCATTCCTCTCAGAATATACACTCATGAAGTAAGTAGAATCCCTGCCAATTTATTGCTTTTTATGGATATTGGTTTTTTTATCATTGCATTGTGTATTAATAATAAAATAGCTTTGTGTAATCAACACAAGAGTGCATCATCAACCCAGGTTTCATCTGCTCTTAAGTCTATTTAGGTTATAGTGAAGTATTTCCTTATACCATCAGGTTTAATATGCCTGCATTAATCTTACTAATATTGTATGAGAATGTTTCAGGGTAGACTTCCAGGAACTAATGCTATTTCATAAGTTATTCTTACCTTTTAATCACTTGTTTAATTATTTTACTTTGAGGATATGTGTTTTGTCTACTTGGCATTGGTTTGTTTGGATTCCTAATGGTGTTCATATCATATTCTTAGGTTGTTACCCTGTGGTATAGAAGTCCTGAAGTTCTGCTGGGTGCATCTCGTTATGCGTGTCCAATTGACATATGGTCTGTCGGATGTATTTTCTCTGAAATGGCATCCAGAAGACCACTCTTCCAAGGCGATTCAGAAATCGATCAGTTGTTTAGGATCTTTAGGTAAGTGTTAGTCATAGTGCATAGGTATCTCAGTACTTTTACTTAAATTAATCTTTGTATGCCCAACAAAGTTAATCCAAACAACTCCTATTTATTGAATTTATGGCCTCAACTTCATCTATTAGTTGTTGAAATTATTACATTTTTGCATGTTTGTACTATGTCATGTTTTTCATCATATTTGATGTCCATGATAAAACAAGAAAGTAATGAAAACAGGTAAGATGAGAAGAAAAAATAATTATTTTCTACAATTCAAAATTCTTCAAAATGCTGTTGGCAAGGTCAAGATGGAAGAATAATTGGGAAATCTGGTTGAGTAGGGCTACTGAAATTCTATAGACAAAGTAATTTAGTAGTGGCTAACACGTTGTTTAAAAATTGCAACTAGAGAAGAAGTATGGGTAAAATGCCAGGGGGTAGAAGTTTTCAAATGAAATACATTTTAGAGAAGAACATCATAATCCCTATACCCAAAAAGAGGAAAGCTGGGAATTGTGAAAATTTTAGGACTATATGACTGATCACCCATGCCTCGAAGAAATTAACATGGTTCATATATGTACAGAAAAATAGAACCAAAAGCAAAAGAATTCCTGGAATCAGGAAAAGCAAGGGTGCAAGAGAAGAAATTTTGGTCCTTAGGCTGCTCACGGAGAACAGAATGGAGAAGATCAAGCTGACATTGTTTGTTAGTATGGAAGGCTATTGACAACGTGGATTGGAATTCAATGCTTAGAATTGTGAAAGGAATTAGTGTCTTTTAACAACTGAAGAATTATCTGCTCTTTATATAAAACCCAAATAGCTGTGATTAAATGTAGACTCATCTGTGGAGAGGCGAGAATGTAGAAAGGAGTGAGATAAGGTTACGCTTTGTCTGTAATGTGTATGTCAAGAAAGCCATCAATTGAATCAAAGAGAAGGCTTCAGGAGTGAATATCAACAGAGAAAAAATTAGCATGCCGTATTTATCTGATAATGCAGCAGTCAAGAAAAGGGAAGGGCAGTTATGTTTATACAGAAAAACCTGCCGTAAACAAAATTCAAGGGACCCATATTTACCAGTGCTCGTTTACGGGGGTTCATTAATCGGAGGGTGTGGTGGGTTGCAAACCTCCTTTTTTTTCAGGGTCTTTTCTTGTTGTATCCAAGAATCAGGAGTAATCAAACAAAAATACCTTTTGTTTTATACAGTATTCGCTAAGTGACATCATAAATGTATGTTGTAGTTAATTGTACTACTTACTGAAGAATTGCAGTAAGTAACTGTAAGTAACTACCTATCATAGAAGAGGAAAATAATTGGCCATCAGGACAACGATGGTACATGATGGTACGTGGCACACTGCCTGGCTCCCTGGTTTTTTTGGTAGGTGATGTACAAATTGAATAGTTTTTCGTTTTGCTTGCTGAGTTATTTTAAAACTAAATTTCATTCTTTCTATGATACCGCTTGTGTTAAACACAGCTGCCTAACGAACTGCATATGAACTTTATGGATTATTTAATACTGTGCATTGCGAAACTACTATTTCATTATTTTCCATGGTCAATAACAATGGCAAAATAAATCCAAAGCTCGCGGGCAAAATTGAATTTTGATTGGTGAAATATAAATTAAGGTTTCGCGATTGTCAATGTTCCCCGTTGAAAATCCGCTGAAAGTTATATGAAAAAAATACAGTTCATAACTCCGAACCTATTCCATCTTTGCGATATTTAACATTTTCCACACCATTTATATTCTCATCTCCATTGCCATAATGTTAATCGCCGCTCTTGAAGTAGAAATTTTTTAAGCCAAATGTTACGTTGCAGTAACTGTGGAATGTGCAGCATTTTTAACCTTCCTTATGTTTAATAGCTTAGGTTCCAAAGAGTAAAAAATCATTCGCCTTGACTCGAATGATTCTGATGAACTTGACTCGGGACTCAGATCTCCTGATATGGTAAGCACCTTAGTACTTCACATAATTCGGCCTTAACTTCTTGGACGGTGGTGCCATGTGTACGGCATCGACTGCTTTCTGACATGATATGTCAAGCATTTTGAATGTCTTGTTCCTTTAAGGCTTCTAAAATTCCAAAGGGAAAAATGATTCTTCGGTAGCGTAATTGATTAAAGCACCTGACCGGAAATCAGGTTATCCAGGCTCGAGTCCTGGTCAAGGCGAATGATTTTTTTCTCTGTGGTACTTTTGCTATTCTGCAAGTTCAGCGGGCAATGCCGTTAAGGTTCTCGCTGTCTGTTAGCGGTCCTTCGATTTGTTCCTTATGTTATCATAATACTTCCTTGAAACTTTGAGCTGACACCTATATCTTAAATTGGCGTTTTCTTCTGTAGCAGTCTGGTGAATTAGACTCAGGAGAGTCAAAAAATTCAAACGAGTTACTTGAAAAATCTTTTGATATTTGCATTTGTTTTACACAAAAATTATTCAAAGGAAGTCAATGGTAGCCTTCTTTAAACTATTCATTCTCTCATGAAGAACAGCATTCTCCACTTCCTGGAATCCTCTAATAGCATCCTTGTTACATTCTTCAGCAGTTACCAAGAATTTCTCAGTAGTGTCCAGTGCTGGAATGATTTCTTGGTAAAAGTGTTTCACAAATTCCCTTTATGGATCTTCATTGTCCTCTTTGCTCTCCGCCCTCTTTTTCACTCGCCTTACTTTCAGCAGAGGACGGCACTACACCTTTGTCGATATTTACGACATCATCAAATGAAACGTCTTGGTACTTAGCTTGCACATCAGTTCCTCCCAATCTCCATCCCCTTGGGCTTCATTCACTTCACAATTAGAGTCAGTTTCTTTAAACTCTGCCTGCTGAAGTAATGTCTTATTGTAGCAAGCGGAACGGTATCCCAACAAAGATAAAGATGCTGCATAGTCTGGAGAATGTTCCATCTGAGAAGAGTTGGGTTGCTGGTACTCTACATCCTTCCAAGTTCTTACTGTGCCAATTGTCGTCGGCACACCCTCTTTACGTGGGATACGACTCCCTGGTCTGCTGTAGCCGACTTGTGCAGTTAGGCAGGAAGAAAACCACCGTCACATTTCTTACATTAATAGCCTCCGATTTGTGGTCCGTGCTGCGATAAACAAACAACAGAATTTTCTTTTTTGACCTCCCATTCAAGCTTCAGCTCCAATGGCCCATTCCCGAAACATCTCAGCGGTCATCCAAAAATTTCTGTTTGTATGGGCATGGTAGTTGTACATTTTTAAAACAACTAGTTTTGTTGAATTTTCCAATTACAGGCAGATGTAATTTCACTGAACAATCGCTGTTGGCATAAAATAGCATAATAGATCTCTATTGTAGAAAAATCGAGCTTCATCAGCGTTCAACTTTGAATATTTTTGCCTCTGATTTTTCTCAAAATCGGGATCTACTGATGCCTCAACCCCAGAAAGTTTTGTGGTGGCCAAGTTCCACCTTCTTTCTTCTACTATAAGTTCAGTGAATCACAATTAATGCATGCAGAGACACCAGAAACATAATTTTCCCCTGCGATGCTCTTAAATGTATGTATGTACAAGAGCCAATTTAGGCGAGCTTTAAAGCCCCCTTTATGAACTCATAAGAGGTTAATTGAAGCAGAGCAAACGATATTTAGCTCAACATATCTATTTCTGGCTTCTTCACAGCTTATCCATTTGCTGTACGTCTCATAACCATTAGTCATCAATCCTCGGATTGATTTGACTCAGCTCTCCACTGAGTTCTTCTATCGGTTAATCTCTTCATATTTACGTATTTCTTCTCTTTCACATCCTTCATTACTTGTTCCATGTATCTCACTCAAGGCCTTCCTTTGCCGTTCTTCCCATCTACTTGTCCTTCAACGATTGTCTTCTTCAGGCCTTCATGTCTTAAAATATGGCCAATTAAGTTATCCCATCTTCTTCTTAGAGTTTTCAGCAGGCTTCTCTTTTCTCCTACTCTTCTTAATGCTTCTTCGTTTGTCACTCAGTGTGTCCATTTAATCTTCATCATTCTTCTGTAGTACCACATTTCAAATGCTTCCACCCTTTTCTCCTCCGCTTGTCATCGTCCATGCCTCACTGCAGTAAAGAAACATGCTTCCGATGTAAGTAGGTTCTTCTTTTGGTAGACTATTTCTTTCTTGCTTCATCCATCATTGGTTACTCGGCTTCCTAGGTAGCAGAACTCTGTAACCTCTTCAAGTTTTTGTTTTCCTAGTTTGACATTGGTTTTCGCCTCTTCTTTCTTGCTGCACACCAATATCTTAGTCTTCTTCTTATTTATCTTCAGCTAATATCTGGCCATAGTCCTTTCCATGGTTGTTAGCATCTTATTCAGCTCCTTCTCTGTCTCTGCTATGAGAGCTATGTCATCAGCGAATCATAGCATACTGATTGTTTCTCTGTGGATGTTCACGCCAGAACACTTCTCTTTGATTTCGTTTATGGCTCTCTCGATGTAAACATTGAAAATTACGGGAGACAGTGCTCACCCTTGTCTCACTCCTTTCTTTTTCTTGCTTCTTCACAGCTGGGTCCAGATTTAATCACAGCTACTTGGTTTTTATATAAACTGTGGATAATTCTTCGATCAAATGAGGGCACTCCAGTTCCTTTCAGAATATCAAGCCTTGAATTACATTCCATGTTGTCAAAAGCCTTCTCTAAGTCCACAACTGCAATGACCGTCGGTTTGTTCTCTATTCTCTTCTCTGTGAGCAGCCTCAGTGCCAGTTTTGCTTCTCTTGTACACTTACTTTTTTTGCCGTAGGTCTATGTAAAAATATTGCGCATCACATTTTTTCGATCGCTGACATTCATGTGCAGCAAATGCTTGCGATACGTCTAACCTCCTGCAGCAACTCTAATCCAATCTTTGTGACTTAGCTATTTACAGCTAACCTATGAAAAAGCCACAGTATATCATGGCAGAAAGGAAACAATAATAATGACATGCGTACTGGTTCAAGGCTTATTTGCTTATGTCACGAAAATTTGCGAAAAACGATCATGTTGATACATACAATTCCATGAAAGACACGCACCCAATTTTTAACGGACCTTTAGGAAAACAGTGAACATGGATTTCAAGAGTAAATGACAGCTCACGTACTTGTGAAAAAAAAACTTTCGACAAGAAAAAATTCATTCTGAAGAGGTGAACAAGTGCTCACGGGACTGGCTCTCCACCTCATTATCGGCAGGTTCTCGTTGTATGGGAGTCAAAATGCGTGCTTTTTAATGGCAGCTTGATGGGACCATCCCCATTTGCTCGTTAATCAGAGGTGCTCATTGTAAGGGAGTTCGCTAACGAGAGGTTTTACTGTATATCAATGGGGTCATTGCTTAGTAGAAATATTGAGTAAATTGTGGATTTTTTGCTTTTTTGTGTAGAGGTATTGGGCAGGGTGCACTATGGCAGTTATCTGTGGATTATTTATAATAAATAACGCCTCTGGAGCTAATTAATTGCCCAAGCTGTAAATGTGAGCCTGACAGATTGTATGAAAATTAGCAGTAAATAGGGTGTGGATTAAGGCCACATTCCCGTGATGGTATATAGCATGTGGGAAGAACTAGGTACAAGGATTATTATAAGTGGCTGTAGGATGTTGGTCAAGATTGTGGAATACCTAGCCCTTTCACTGCTATGCAGGGCTTCCACTGACTCACTTTTACTCACTTATTCGAAAACCAGGTGACTTTTCTCACTATTTTGAAATAATGCTCACTATTTTGTAAAATGCTCACTTTTCTGGCAAATGCGAACCTATTCCACAAGAAAATCCATTCTTTCTGCGGAAATCACTCGCCTTTGCGCTTGCGCCACGAGTGGTGGACATAGTTCACTGCAATTGCGTTAGCGTAGTGGCCACTCCGCAGCTGCTGCTATGGAAGGGTGCTGGTGTCGTGGGCTAGCAGCAGTCAGGCTGGCAAGCGAGGAGATGCTACGAACCACTGGTAGGTGTGTTTGTGTTGATGCGTGCCAGCTGGCCGCTGCGGGCATTTGTTTACTTTTGTTTTTTTCCTTTGCAACCCCTGCGTAAAGGCAACCCGTGCCACAGTATGAACCGAGGGGATGGGGAATGTAGGGAAAGGGAACTGGGATGGGGAAAGTAGGGGAGGTTACTACCATATATGGAATGGAGTTTCTGCCCACAACCACCGCCACCACTTTGGCGCTGCCCAACTAGATCGTCTGCTATTAGACTGTCTCAATTTTTTAACATTACCTTCTCGCTACTTGTATACACAAAAAAGCGAGACTCTGCAATTGAATTTGGCATCGTTGGCAATGTGCTGACGCCGGCACAGGCCCCATGCCTTGACTGATGCAGCATGTGGCTTGCTGACAGCCTCTGCAGTTTCTGTGCCGGTGCTCCGGCATGTGCGTTAGACCTGTTGCAGCATTGTGGTTGAGTAGCAACTGCTCAAGCTCGCAGCAGCAGCAAGTGGAAAGTATGAAGAGTACCTGGAGGTTCAACAGAAACTAAAGGAAGACGAGCTGAAGAGATTACAAGAAGAGGAGAACGCTCGCCTGGAGAGGGAGAGGCAAGAGGCTGCCCAGTTAAAGGAACGACAGGTGTTGGGCAAGCTACAGGATGACCTGCATGCGACAAGTAAGAAGGAGATTGAGGAGTGCAAGGCCTCTGATCAACTAGTCAACAAGGCAAAAAAGAAACTGGAGGAGGCTATTGCCAACAAAGATATGACAAAAGTCAAGATTGCCCAAGGTATGTTGGAGGGTGCCCAAACAATGCGGTCACGGGCGGATGACTTGCTTAAGAAATAGGAGCCTTTACAAAAGAAAGTAGAGAAGAGGACATCGTCTCTACGAGAGCAGCTTTTTAAGAATCACAAAAAGCGGCGGAATGAAGATCTTGATGATCTCAAGGAGCAGGTGGACCCTGCCTAGACTAAAAGTATTATTCTTTATTTAAATTATTATTGTTTATTTAAATTATTATTGTTTATTTGATCTCCTAATCTATGGTTCAATATGTGCCTCATTCTCATCTATTTTTTAGTGTTCATCTCTAACCGAGATTTATTTTTTTTTTTTCATTCATCAATCTTTCTTGAGTCCGAAATACACGTTTTCACTGTTCAATTCTTTGTTTTGTAATTTTTATCTCTGTTGCTACTGCTTTAAATTAGAGTTCCTGTTTAAAATATTGAATAATGTAGGGGTATAGTAATTGCCAGAAGTGTAACATGGGGTAAAAATCACCAATTTTCTCATTATTTTCTCACCGTTTCCTCACTTTTCCCTCACTTTTTTTACATTTTCCCCTCACTGTTTTGGCAAAAATCGCTCACTTTTCTGTATCAAAAAGTGAGTGGAAGCCCTGCTGCTATGCATTTGTTTACATGGTCATAGGAGTGAAAGAGATTGACCAGAATTAATTGACCGGCCTCCCAAAAGGTTGCAGTTTTTGCCACACATTTTACAGTTAAGTTCTCCCAGAAAATTAGTATGTATAATGGTGGGGTTACCAGGTGGAATTTTTTTTTATTATTTGGGGATTATTTTGCACGAATGCCAGAGTGAAATCCAAAGATAATGGTAGAAAAATTGTATTGGGAAAGAAAGCTTTTACAAAGGAAAGGACTTCTGTTGGGTTTCATGGGTAAAGATTGGCAGGGAGCTTGATCTTGAGCATGATGTTGACTTAGAAGAAATAGTATGATAATGGAGACATTTGAGATAGTGATCCAGAATGGAGAATGTCATAGGACAGAAAGGAAGACATGAATACTAGACCTGGTTGGGAGGGGGGGAGGGAGCAGAGTAGGTGTATGGGGGCAGTAATCAAATGCATTAAGATATAAGATGTCACATAATGCCGTGATTCCATTAAATTGCTAGAAGGTAAATCTTATTTAAATCTAATTTTAGGGTTTTGAAAACTCCAACAGAAGAAATTTGGCCTGGAGTCAGTCAACTTCCAGACTACAAATCTACATTCCCCAATTGGACCAATAATACATTGAGCACACATGTGAAGAACTTGGATGAGAAAGGGGTAGACCTTCTGCAGGTAATTAATTCTCAGTGTAAGATTAAGAGTCATAATCATGTGAATTGGATTAATTTCTCATTGTCTTAATATCTGGTCCATTACAAGTATAAATTGCATTAAGAATGTCATCCAGTGTGAAAATCATTTGCAATGATCTCTATTCACTTCGTCTCACATGCACCACTGAAACTTATTTATATTCTTGGTACACATTAACATGACACCATTGCTCACAAAAGTTCTAGTGAGAAGTCAAAATAATCAGAATGAAATGGCTGTCACATGAATGTGGCCATCCTATTTTTTTTACTGATTCTTGTACAAACTTTTGAAGCTCATGAGAAAGTTGTGATGACTTTAGTTACATTCGTACTACAGTCGAGCCCACTTATATCAAACCCGTTTATAACGAAATTCTGGCGATAATAAAGTGAAGCTATTCCCTGTCAAAAAGAGGCTCAGAAAAACTTGTCCACATATAACGAAGTTCGGTTTTTATGAAGTAAATATTTGGCCCCCCTCAACTTCATTATAAACGGGCTTGACTGCAGTTGGCTGTGGTGCAGTAAACAAAATGTGTTGTCAAATGTGGTTTTCAGAGTGTGGTTACTGGAAGGCTAGGCACACTATTTGATGAGTGTTGAGGGTGTGTAAGAACTAGTAGAGCAGAGTTAGGGGTCATAACTTGATCAAGGAATGAAACATGCAAAGTTTTATCAAAACCTGAGGTGATATTTGTTTAAACCTATTATTTTCTATTGGAATCAATGTCGAATGACGCTGCAAAAACATAAATTTTGTCTAATTTCTACTTTGATCTTGGCCAATTGCACCTCACTAGAATTAGATTTTTCTGTCAAAAAACTAAATTAATGTTAAAGTGTATGAAATGTTTAGTCTTCATACGCGGAAGTAAGGGCGCGATAAGCGATATCATCAATACTTTATGAAAACAAAAGTTTAATACCTACTTCACGTCTCTCCTTAAATTGAAGAGTTTATTAGTGCAAAGATATTAGTGACTGATGTTAAAGCTCCTCTAACACAAGAATATTTAAGAAATTTTTGGATGTTTGCTTATTACATGTATTTACAATGAGAAGGCTTTCATGTTGCTCATGTTTTTGTCTGTTGTTGTCATGTTTATTTGCATGATAATTTTCTAACTCGACTGTGTTACTGTTACGTTGATCTTAGCATTATGGTGTGGTTTAATTTACTGTCAGTTTTATTATCATTAACCCATGGAGTGAAACTAAACTTTTAAAAGTTACCTTTAATTTCTTTTAAGGTGAGGTAGATTGAGAGAAATATTTTCTGTGTTACTATTAGTCTTTCTTACAAAACATAAGCTATAAGTGTGAGTATTTCTTTCATTTTTCTCAGCTCTCCTAAAATATTTATCATTATTGGTTAGTACTGGAGTTGAAGGTATAGTCTATTACAATATTATACTGTTATTTTATCATTCCACTTTCTGGTTAAAATTTAAATTCAGTCAGTCCAATACTTATCCTATGATAGAGTGAAGTAAAAGATGGAAAACCGATCACCTTTGACTCTCTTTTCTTTAATTTTCATGGTGCATCATTATTGATCAAGTTTAGTTAATATTTCAGGGATCCTTGACTTCCATGCTTACCTTTGGTCCTTTACTTGCACACGTTTAATAATTGTATTGGGTATTTGATTATTGATTTAATTAAAAACTCTTGCCATAAATCATGCTGTTGATGCCTAAAGAAAAGAATCTGCTTAGCAAAGGAAAATACTCTTGAGTCACAAGAAAGTGGTGTATAGGAGTGCTAAGTGGAGTTAAAGTGAGAGAATGCCAAGAGTTAGTTAATAGCCATATTACAGAGTTTGAGATAAGCTGTGTGAGGAAATCTTGGAAGAGCTAAAAACTGAGATAACCAAAATAGCTGGTAAAACAATAGGAACAGCCAGTGTACTCAATGGTGTGCCATTGAGCAAGTCACCTGCTGAAAATGCACAGTAGCAGAATTTCTATGAGGAAAAAATATCCAGGATCAAGGGAAAAGAACAGGTAATCTGCCAATTGAGTCTGTTCACTGTATGTACAGTAGGCCAGTAACATCTTGTCCTTAAGGCCTCTATAGGCTTCGTTCACGGACCTGCGGTCAGAGACGCCTGGTGGCCAAATCTGCATAACTGTGAGGAGTCAATTGGTGGGACATATATTCACTTAAAGTCGAACTCCACTTCGAATGGCTGCAAACTGGAGTATATCAATGTAATTTACAAGTGAAAACAACCTTTTTTCGTTCTTTTGCTATAAAAACCATCATTAACTCCATTTGTCACATTACTTTCCTTGAAAACGACATTACATTCGTATGGTTCAATCATACAAAACTTAAGCCTTAGGCACTAGTTTTAGCTTAGAACAGGCAAAATGTTCGTTTAAAATTCTCAGATCGGGGGCTGTGACAGAAATTACGAAAATGGTGGCAAATTGTAAATAAAAAGCGTACCTGAACCTGAACCCTAAATTTATTTTTGTATGCGTATGCCGTGATCGTCAGAAATTACTAAAATTTGACTTAAATGATATTGCATAAGGAGCCATTTGATGAAACAGAAGGTGAATCATAATTTGAATTCTTTTACTAGCAATTTGGCATTGTTAAAGGCTCACAATAAGAGTTCTTCCAATTAAGGAAAGCTAAGAAATGTTTAAGGCTAGAAAAACACAGGGAAAAAATATTATTAAGAAAACTTTCGTCTCTCACAGTTAATAGAGGTGGTAGATAATATTAAGGTTAAAGAAAAAGGGTCCTTGAAAAAGGGTCGTATGTAATTCCATGAATTACATACTACCTTTTCCTGGTCAATCCCAACCTGAAGTCATCAGTGCTCTGCCAAGTATGGAGAAATTTGTAATGACAATGTTGGAAGTTCCACGAATGCCTCCTGCATTGCTTGAAATGTATTTTCTGATACAATCAACCTACTGTACAACTGCCTTTTTCTAGAGCCTGATCCAGATATTCATTATTTCTTAAGGATATGAGCTACCGTATTAGCCGATAAAATTGAATCGGGAGAAATATGAGATCCAGTCATTGTGATAAAAGATAGAATTACGCTCATATTTTACAATTTTGAGAGATTGACAGTTTTTAAAAGGAAAGATAGCTCTTCTCGAGCAATTATGTGGCTTGAATTATTAGCAAAATCCAGCACCATTAAAACAATTCGTAAGATTTGAGGGAATTTGCTGCCACATGAAGTTTCGCTGAAGGTCAATGATGAACCTAGTTTGAGGGTTACTTCTATTTATGCCGCAGGCTGTGTTTACCAAATTTGTCTTCTTGGGCTAAAAGATGAAATCTTTTGTATGTACTTATATTTCTTACTTCTCTTTAAAATATCAAGTATATATGTGGTCGTGGTGGTCTGGTATGTAGAGCACTGGGCTAGGGACCGGAGGGTTCTGGCATCATATCCGTGACACCCCCACCTAAAATTCTCGCTGTGCGATTTTCTGACTGTGGGAACGTAGTGGAAAATCACAGGTGGCCATCTAAAGTACTGACGAAAATACTTGTTGCCGTTGTTAAATGGATCAAAAAAAGATTCCCTAAGTTCAGTAATTCAACCATAATTTTAATTTCATTTATTTTAACAGCGACAAATTCTCTTTGCTTAGGTTTGCTGGTGAAGAATTGGGTAAAAGTGCCAGAAGGAAAAAAGAAAACATCACATGCTACTCCTGTCATTTTTTTTAAACAGTTCTCATTCCATTGGATTGACACCTATGAAATCCCAAAAAAGAGCTAATTGGTTTTTAAATTCCACACCCATTGTCTTTGGCCAGTGGCTTCATCCGTACGTTTCTCTTCGCAAGTACGCCAACATCACATACTGATTCCCGGTCACAGGTAAAATTGAAGCTCTCCTTCTCAAAACATTGGGGACACTTCACATAAATGGGCTTACTTGTGGGGGAGGAGAGTACATATTCTTATGACTGAACTCTAATCTCACTGTTTTTAATGTTCTCCAATTCAGTCAAAAAAACTTGATTCCTTTCACGTTTTCCTGTAAAATCTGTCATATTTCTTAACGATGCCCTACTCGGAAGACCTTTTTTCATATTTAGATGGGAATATAGTCCAAAACACTTATATTGGCACTAAATAATCAACAGAAAAAGACATTTTGCTCAAGCATAGGTGCGTACGTAAATCAGCTGCTACGATAAAGCAACCCTTATTTCTCAACTTAGGCATTTTGCTTTTTTCCACTTTAATATTATTATAAAACTAAAATCACGGCAACTAAATTTTACCGATTAGTTATAATAACAATTTAGTGATGTATGATACATACTAATCCAGTCACTGAAACAAGTACGATTGTTTACATTTGAGTAACAAAGATCAGCTAAAAGCATTGCATCACGGTGAACACAGTGATATATTTTGCCTCTTACGTTTGCCTACTTATTGCTCTATTCAGCTGTTCTCTTAGTTCTTTCATGTACGGTCAGTCAGAGAAGGAACAAAATTTTACATTTCCATCTATCTTCCCCTCCACCCGCTGCACACGACCTCAACAATTTTGATTGCGAGTTGTCATCACCTACAGTCTCCTTAAAACTAATGCTTTTGAATGCTCAGAGTTAACATAATATCGTAAATGCACTCCTATTGCTGATAATTTGCTGTGCACAGTTGAAAAAACAACTATTTCTTTCCACATTTTTTCTTGCACCTTATGGGCCTTATGAGACGACTCCTCACAAATGTCTAAAGTGGCCACTTGCCCGATGTCCGGAAGTTGTCCCCGTGCACAGAGCCTATAGAGTTCCACAGGGTAGAAGGAAGCCTCATTTGGGAATTAAAGCTCATTTGGATTTAGAATAGGTAGATCGACCAATAATGTAATAGCATTGATGAATACTGATTTGGTTTTTAGCATTTATGAGTGTGTTAATGGAAAGGAATATTGAGTACAATCAGGATATTTGTGCTTGTTTCATTGACTTTGAAAAGGCATTTGAAGAGTGGGATAAGCTAATAAACGTGCTGAGGAATCTAATTGAAGTAGTAGTTAGGAGGGATAGATGTGTTATTGGAAACCTAAGCATGGAGCGGTATGCTCAGGCAAGGATAGCAGATGGGGAATCTGGATGTGGAAGAATAGAATGGGAGTTATGCAGAGGAAATGGTTTAAGAGGCATTGAGGGAACTTAATGTAGGCATAAGTGGTAGGAATGGTAATTGAAACTGCTGGGTTTGGTGATGACCAAGTGTTAGAAAGCTGAACAACCCAAGGATTACAATCATTGTTAGATGCTTTCTTAATCCAGTGTAAGAGGTTAAAGATGAAAATAAATCACTATGAAAAATTTATAAGATTCTCATTGAAAAAGGAGATGAAATTTAATATTAGGGTAGGATGGCATCAGCTAGAATCATGATGAGAAACTTGAATGCCGATGTAAAGAGTAGTTTAGTGAAGAGTTGGGTATGGAGGATGGCTTAATATGCACCTGAGACTTGCACAGTTCGGAAGGAAAATGAGAGCAGATTGGAAGCCTTAGAATTGTGCATGTGAATGAGATATTTGAGATCGTGTGATGGACGGAAAGGTCAACTGAAGAGGTGCAGAGCATGGTTGAAGAGGAAAGAACATTGTTGTCAGAATTTAAAGGCAGAGAGGATTGGACAGGCACTTCAGTACAGTGGAATAGTTCAGGTCTCTATCGAATGTAGAATGCTTGTGAGGGTAATGAAGAAAGAGAAAACGTTTTTAGGATAGTGTGAAGAGTGGTGAGAAATACGATGACTTGCAGAAGGAAATAGCATAGGGATGGAGCAGGTAGATAAATGCAATACAACGAAGGCTGAACAATGGCTAGAGACCTAACCTAATTGGCAGAAAAAGTTTTTCTAAATTGCTAAATTGCATGTTACGAGAAAGTTTGTTGCTAATTGAATTTGGATTAAAATTTTGTTAAATATCCAAATCCTGACAAAAAAATAAATTGTTAGTCTTATCGGTAAAGACATCACAGAAAAACCTTTATTGCTAGTAGTACCTACAACTGAATATGAGGATGTTTCAAAAACTGCAAATGATGCTGAAGAAGTCTTCTTGGGCTTTCCTGAGCCAGGAGGAGTCCTAAGAAGGCTCCCTTATTCTAATTTCATATGCTAAAAATGTTTTCTTCATTTTACAGAGTATGCTTATATATAACCCCGTGCAAAGGATATCAGCAAAGGCTGCCATTCTTCATCCATACTTTAAGGACTTAAATAAATCCACGTTACCATCAAGAGAACCTTAGAACCCTGTATGGGAAATACTTTTGTCATGGGCAATCTCTGGTGGTTGTACATATTATTTTGTAAGTTATGAGCAAGTCCAGCATGACTACACTGATATCCGGTTGATTAATTTAGAGTGACTCAAAAAACTTTCAATGAATATATCATTTTTGCAGGCTTGCTCATGTATGTGCATATCACTTGATCCACTGTGAGTTTCAACTTGTCCCTTTCATTTAAGAAAGTATTATTTTAATATCAACCAAAAACTTTGGAATATCCCCACCCTGTGAGATTTAGTATTAGATTTTGTCCACCTTCTAATTTCCTGTCATTTATTTTAATATTTTTCTATTTGTTGTAATTATTTTGCACTAATCAGTAGATCCCCATAGGGATGTGACCAAATGTTCAGTGCAATAATCCAGTGATGATTACTCTTTTAAGTTAAGCATCCTCTGTGGGTGACTTGTTCTATTTCAAGGTGAGAATGATTAACTTCCTCTCCTAAGGTCTTATGTGGGATTGGTCATAGTAAATGCTGCATTTTCTCATCTGTATAGTTCAAATGTACTTTTTTTTACTTTTATACTGTGAAAATGGCATGAGTTCGTTCTTTGAGGGTATGGAAATAAAGACACCTTTTTGTAATGACTTTTATTTAGTGTTATAATTCTTTCTGGTACCCCCTCCTGCCACACACCTTGGTCCTTAGCTTAGCCTCAACACTGCCCTCCTCTGGGCAAACCAGGTCCTCCTCTCAAAA
The DNA here is from genome assembly GCA_933228895.1 of Platycnemis pennipes. Taxonomy (NCBI): domain Eukaryota; kingdom Metazoa; phylum Arthropoda; class Insecta; order Odonata; family Platycnemididae; genus Platycnemis; species Platycnemis pennipes. The sequence goes on along the minus strand of OW121854.1, from coordinate 114,578,880 downwards.
CTGAATGCACTAAAGAGCCTTGAGATGGGACAGGTTCTGGTCATCAGGACTAACCCACCAGTGGCCTCTGGTTTATGGCTAATCCGTCATTACTAGAGGATGGTTAATATCTTGACTGGCTTTAGTCCAGATGAGTGGCAACCAATGACATTTTATCATTCCAGTTTTCCCTTTCATGTCTTACATTTTTATACATTTTACACTATAGTATATTATGTAAAAATTGTCACATGGCATCGTCTATGATTTAGTTTAATTCAATATCATATGTAATATTTATTAATGTTGTTCACTTCTCCTGTGATGTTAGAATTTGACTTCATCAATGTACTTTTCAATAATTCACTGGCTTCAAGTAAATCAAATTTCACTGCACACTTAGTTATGTTTTTTGTTAATCTTATTTTCATGATAATTTCCAGGGCATTTGATTTCCAATATGACAGTCCCTCCAGCTCTTATGGCTTTGATGATTGCTTTTAATTGTGTTGGGTGTGATATGATGGCTGCATATGAATGCGCTCATGTGAGAGGTGTGTAATGTCATGTTGAATCAAATGCGGCTCTGTGCTGGGGTCATATCTTACACGTGGTATTCCATTCTTGTCAATTAGGAATTTCTCCCAGTTCCAGCGGACGTCTGAATTCTTCATTGGTGTGTAGAACAGACGGTTTTTATCAGAGAAGCTCTCACGAGTTGGAGGACATTGTGACTATTGAGGAAAATAGAAAAAAATTTAGACCATTTTGTTAATATACATGACACTAAAAGTTTCAATGAACCGTTACTATTTAAAAAAAAAAAGCATTAAGTCTCTATTCTACATGGAAAAATAACTTCTAAAAGTGAAATGCCATCTCCTTAGATCATATAAACCAATCTTTTGGCCAAGTTGAGAAGTGGGCATGAGAAAGATGAATCCATTATTATTGTTTTATTCTCCCCATTCCCTCTTGAAAGCTGCACTTAATTAAATCAAGTGTCCGGTTAAAATTCGACAATTTTTCCTTGGAAAACGACAGTATTTCTACTAGTTGTTTTTTTACAAAGAAATTATAAATTTTCACAAATTAATGCAAGTTGTTTCAAAAATATTTTATTGAATAATAGTACTAGGAGAGGTTTATGCTTGGAATTTTTATATCTTGGTGATTGGCATTCGATATTAAAAATTACTGTTCATTAAAAATTTAATTTATAAGAATTGCTAAGTAAGTCATTCAAGCATTGACAGTGTCCGTGCTGCATTTACACTACTGTCCCAAAGTATTACAGGTTTAGTATACTTTTAGACTTCTTAAGTATTTGATATTGATAGCAATGTCATAAATAAGAATGAGCATTTATTTGTCCAGCGATTTGTTTGTACATACAAATATAGGACACCTCAAGAAAATGTCTCGACACAAAAATTCATTGCTATAAGAATTCATCTACGAAATGGAAAATATTTCTTTTTAAATATTGTTGGAGTTGATATTTAAACGCAGACATTGATTTACAATTTTTTACTTCACTAGGTAGCTTGTTATAGAGCATAAGGCCCAAAGTTTTAGGTCCTGGTGCAGCATTCTTAGTTCTGACAAAATGGCAGTGTTTGAATGTTTACTTAAATGCTTGCACAGAAATTAACTTCATTGAAGGAATACAATACATGTTAAACTATTGTATCAATGCTGTTTTAGCTTAAAGGTTTATTCCAACTTTCTGTGTAATTTCTGATTGAACGAAACCTACATGTTGATGCCTTTTCACTTTGTAGATAATTAAATGCAAGACCTAATTTTCTGAAGTTGGATATTTAAATTTTAGCTCCGAGCTTTAAATTATATTATATCAATATTTGCTCTTCATATTTCTTACCTTTAGGTATGTGTATAATGGATGCTCATGTGCTCCGTTCACCTCGGTCTTAGCTGTTAATGGGAAGCTGGGAACAAAGCCATTCCCTGGCCGAACATGCATAACTCCTCCAAGGATCTCACTTGCATTTGCTCCAGGTTCTTGCTGCAATTCAAAATAATTTACGGCTACTTTCTGTTCTTAAGATTATAATTATGCTTCATAGTATTCTTTTCGCAGCTGTGAAATTATGCCTACATCTATAGGGGTTCCATAAAAGTGCTAATCAACTTCTGTTTGAAGAGAGTTCTTATTGAATTCAGCTATTAATTCTAAATTTTAATTAACTGTGTTTTTGCTGCTGGTTCTATCGTGTTCAAAATTAGATATAGTGTACTTACCATGCCAAATTGGTTGCAGGGGATTCCAAGAACTGTAATATCTGGGTTGTTTTCGATTAGTGCATTCACACCCAGATAGTGGTGGGTAAAAGATCAGTAAGTGGCCACGTTTACTATGAGGAGGACCTGTAGGCAAATATTTTTCACCATTAATTTGATATACATAAAAGACCTATAGGTGCTGGTATTAAAGTAGGTTATGTTTTCATAAAAGCCCAGCCTACTAGTTTTTAAAAAAAACCTGGAAGTAAATATTTTGATAGGGGTTAGTTAAACAGATTAATGCAAAGTTGTATCCTATCAGTGGAGTGACATGTATTGCCAAAAATTGATTACTATCATAATTTCATGGGTGTTTTCAAGTCTGTTTCCGCACTAATAGACGCTTCAGACCGGGAGGAAAGGTATAAGGATAGGAAGGAATGGGGATCTAATACTTCTACCATAATTAATTCTGGGAACTTGAAAGGTAATTATTGACATCAGCTTTAGATGTTTGAGGGGTGCCAATGAAGTATTGTCCAAAACTGGGGAGTGCATTTATTTTGATGCCTATTTAATTATAAAATGACACATGGCCTAGTTTTTTGGGTATTTGTGTGCATGAAACACTGGAAAACAATTGTATACATCATGTCCAGATTTGGTTTGGACTTACTATCTTTATTTTACTCTGCAATGCCATCTGTTAGTGAGTTTTGTTATTAATTTTCTTAATGCTTTACCATTAGTCTATAATTTCAAAGCACCTGAGTATTTGCATCACGTCTATGAGCCTGAATGCAGCAATTCTGTTAAGAAACTCATTAGAAAATAATAATAACTAAAGGTCTTTATTGGGGTGAGATTTAGACAAATATGTCCCTTCTGCCATCTAACCCATAAAATGGCAGTTGTATAAAGGGTCAACATCAAAATTTGCTTGAAGTGAGGTAAAACAGCCAGGGTAACATTCATAATGATGGAAAGAATGTATATGCAATCGCAAAAGTATGTACCGGAAGAGGGAGAGCACTGGATAAATAATACAGAATGGCGAAAAGACTTGATATTCTGAATAGCATAAAAGCAGAGGAAAAATAAGATTTAATATGGGAAATGCTGTCAATTGATAGGAATGGGTGTTTAAGAGTGAGAAGGGATTAGCTATTAAACCTAACAGTGTTTGTGGAACACTTTGTCTGGGAATGAATCAAAATAGAGATCAACTTAATTATGATGGTTCTCATGTATACTTCAGGTGGATCTCTTACTGATTCACCTGGTAAGTTACATTTTGTCTTAACAGGATAAAAACTAATAATATTATGCTTTGACTTGTGTGAAGATTTCTCGGGTTTCACACTGGGTCAGGTTCTCCATATCTTCCTCCGACGTTTTGATGCGCGACTTGCCCATCGTCTTCAAAACATCGGAGGAAGATATGGAGAACCTGACTCGGTGTGAAACCCGAGAAATCTTCACGCATATTATTCGCCGGGAAAACACCAGATCTTACATTATGCTTTGACTTATTCAAACACTATTATAGAGGAAATGCTTTACAAAGGAAAACCATAATGCACAGTGATGATGAACTGACCTTCCCACGATATTCTGAGAGGCTGATGTTTCTCCTCCCGTAGATGTCAGGAATTGAGAAGTTGTACACTCCATCCTTTGGAGCTTTAAGACTGTTATTGCTAAAAGTTGAGCACATCCGCGATGCAACTCTGTCGCCAGCATCCACACCTCCCAGCCCCAGGGACATTAGGCATAGGAGGGGGGCCAACCAATGTTTGCCCTCCCCCATGTTGGCGAGTGCCTCCTCTCCTCAAATATAGCTGTAAAAAGAAGAACAGACTGTCTTTAATTCCCCTGCTGATGCAGTGGTCTCAGTCATGAAATCCAACTGGAAAACTATCACTTTCAGATGCTGAAATTGTTCGTTTATCGAGTGATCATAGATAATACTCTCTAGTGCCGCAGGTGAAGATTATTTGTATCTTAACCCTTGTAGTGCCACCAAATTTTGGTGGTACTAGCGAAAAGTGCCAGCATGAATTTGAGAGTTTTGTAACTCCTTGTGAAAAATATGAAATATATAAACAATATGAAGTTACTTTTTAGACATGACTGCAATGTTTTTTATTAAAAACATATGGATTGTTTTCTATGGTATTCTGATTCATTGAATTATTAAGGATAAATTTAATTATTGCAGAAAAATTAGTTTAACCTTAATTTGCTTTTAGCTGCTTAAACATTGATTTGCATTATAAGAGGCACTTTTCGCCCGTGGAGCATAAGCCGAAATATTGGCCCGTGGCACTGAGAGGGTTAGAATTGTTATTGGGTGAGATGTTAGCAACTGATTCCATTTTGCATTAGAGGGGAGAGGAAGTAATGAGTGAGGTCATTTTTGTTAGAAAATGTTAAAAACTGGCAATGAGACTGGCTTGCCACAACCAAAACTCAATTTAGAAGGCATTTTGCCAATGTAAAGCAATTCTTTGATGACTGGTGCATCCCTGCTCTATCTTATTCTCATCGTGAATGAAACTATAATTTTTTGATAATAACTAAAACTTTTCGTACGTTCGTTCGCAGGTTTCCGCGGCATGGCATTGAATGGCTCTGCATTTCTCTCGGATTTGCTCCGCGTACGTTGGTTCGGTATATACGACCGTGCGTTGGTTTCACTTGACAAGTGAAGCGAACATACGCGGAGCAAACCCGAGAGAAATGCAGAGCTTTTCGTAAGTAATATATTATATAGAAGCTTAAAACAATGGAACCCCTATCAGTTTCAGTATAAACTCTTTCCATTTTGAGTAACTTATGTCTGTAGTTTCCAAGTTCTCATGTCCTAAACATCGTTGGTTCGAATTTAATCTTGAATTTCATGTTGTCACAGGATTGAGTTTAAATTAGATTGTATGCTTTAGCCTCAGCAGCTGGAGTGTCTTGAAACCTAATTCTACCTCATCTAGATTATGATGTTCTTTCTCTGTCTAACCTTTTCAGTACTGTATGTATACCCTCCATTTTTCCATTTGGTTTCCTCATTTCTTCTCTAAATTAGTATCCTGCTCGCCACATGTCATATAATGACTTGGAAATTTGGCTACACATTGATGTTTAATTCTTTATCTTATTCTATTTTCCTATTTCCCCCAAGTCCCTTCTCATTTGTAAGAACGTTTAAAATATCTCTGGAAAATATAAGTGTTTCAGTCAGCGAGTGGCTTTAAGTTTGTTTTGCTCTTCATTTTGTGGCATTCGTCTCATCATGTTTATCTTTAGAGTTTATCCTTTGGAATGACGTGATGCTTGTACGCGTGTCACTGCTGAGGACGTGAACAGTGCCTCGCTCAGTCGACATGGTTTCGTCAGCGTAGGAATCAAATATATTCGCTTATCATTTAAATGTTCCGCTCAGCGTAGACGCTCGAACAGGGAGATTATGCAATCAATTCGAGGGATCCGAGGGATAATCGTTTACTTGAAAAGCACGACATTTTAGCGAAAACCTTGCCAATTTCAGCGGCTGTTATATGAGAAATACGGATACTATATCCTCTCTTCTTAAGCTCGTCCAACAGCATTTTCATATTTATACCGATAAGAAAAGAATGCGGGTTGAAAAAATAGCAGTTTTTTTATAGCGCATATCATTATGAAATCCCCAAGTACTTTGCTGGGTAAGAAATACTCGGCAAAATTTCACTTCTTCATTGTTTTCATAGGACCTGTTTCGTCGCAATGGCGAAAATAGCTGTCGTTGAAATTGGTCGACGAAAATAAATTGGCTGTCAAAATCAACGATGTATTTTATATTTTGTGATTATGGGTTTTCATAAAGTTAAGTCAGAAACAATAGAATTAACCCGAGTACTTTAGCATAGCATATATTTTAATAAATTGGGTTATACTTAGAATTTGGGACTAGGTGGGTTGGTGAAAGTATTTTGCTCCATGAAGGCAACCAAATTTGCCATTTGCTTTTGGTTAAATATTGAAATAAAATGGATTGAAGGGTTGACAGTGGAGTTCTTAGTTCAGAAGGGAAAGAACTTACTGGCCAAACAAAGGAGAGGGGGTGAAGAATGTAGGCTTATTGGGGGGGGATAAAGGGAGAAAGTTCATTAAAAATTAAATTAATTGATGGAATGCTAATAATTTAATACATGTTTAGACTTTTGTTACGTCGCATAGCAATCTATCCTCCTCTGAAAAGACAATTCGGAACGCTTTGCGTCGAGGGTGCCATGGATTAAGGCAATCGAAATGTCCGCGCTCCGTCTCGGACAGTCATCAGCAGCGATGGAGTACTTCTGCCATAACGTCATCAATAATGTCCCTATCCCCTCTCACCGCTTTTATAAGGAACCGCTTTCGATTTTTTAATTAAATTTTACGGAGGGAGGACCGTTTAAAATTCAAATCTCCCGGACAAAATTTCTAGACTTCAATTAATTTTTTATTTTGTTATACGTTTGGCTTTGTCATGATGCACGATCGTGGTTCTTCAATGTAGTAAATATGACGAAGTCGATTTTTTTAATATTTCGAAATCGAATATTATTATAAATAAATCGAATATTTTAATTTATGACGACTCACACCAAGCTGATATCGTCCCAGCATACGTTAATTTGTATGGCAAAAAAAATTTTCTTTCCAACGTTGCGTAATATCTCCCACCAAACTTGCTCAATGTTACTGCGGAACGCGTCAAATTCCATTTAGAAGGCTTCGGGGTAGAGCGTTGGTCATTACTTACTGGAAGACCAGGGTGGGAACCCATAAGAGACCTCTTTGGGCAAGTAAAAACGTCAGTATTCTGTTGTGGTATATCATAGTCATGCACTTTTTTAGGATTGAAATGGATTTTAACCCTTCATTTTCACTTAATTTCAACCGTGCCCTACGCGGTATGCATCAGCTGTGAAATGACACACATGATCAGAACATTGAAATCTGGGAGTGTCGAGTGAAATTTTACTGAGGAAGTGACACTTGCTATCTTATCCGTACACATAATTACATACTTATACAACGTTACATCCGAATCTGCGTCGATTTCTTCAAGCTCGTAAAATTTTCGCGATTCCTGGATTTCATCCTTCTTATTAGGGTTTCACAACTCGCAGTATAAGATAAATTTTAATCTTCAACTGTTGCGGAAGACCGTCGTACTTATGAAATAAGATCGAAGGTTTCCCCCGCGAACTAGCTGCAGAAAATGTTCTCGGGTTTTCCACTGGGTCAGGTTGTCCATGGCCGACGTTTCGATGCTCGACTTGAGGTTTTGGCCACCTTATATACCTTTGCCGGGAGGTCATTTGCCACGCGATTGGTCGCCTCAATGGAATGGCGTCTTGGCAACCAATCCGCTGTCAGGAGTATTCCGTTGATTTTGGATGATTATTAACACGGATTTCCACGCGTTTCTGATTGAGAAGCCTGTGTCTCGATTGAAAGTTTTGCCTTCCGGTCGGATTATGTCGTAGGTACTTACTTATGCTCCGATTTTTCTACAATATTATCGACAAGTTGGACTGGAAAGGGTTAATATGCGTTTTCGCTTCCTTTATAAATGACAGCCTCGAGGCTGAGGTTACTCCAAACATTCGCACACTTTTCAAACATTGGCTGAAGGCCAAGCTAAGGCGGAAACTGACCCCTTGGCGTGATAGCCTGGATTATGAAAATCGTTTCCGGGAAAAGATTAAATATGCCTCTTGCATTAATCAAGGCAGAAGGTCATCGCGACTGATCCTTGACGGCGTTGTGAATTGTTCTGCCCCCGGCGAAATTCGGCGTGCGAACGTTGTGAATTCAAGGATTCGCTTTTACTTTTTCAAAAATACAAATTCCTGCAAAGAACTGTTATAAGAGAAACAATAGTTAACATCAATCCGAATAGCAAATGGTTCGTTTAAAGAAGAGCTAACGTCCTACTATTCCCCACGACGGGGGTAGTCCGCAAGTTTACCACGGGCCGGGAGCATTCCACGTTCAATCGGAAATGATTCGATTTAAATATTGTTGGTGTAACTGGTTCGTGTTCACGAAAAACAATGGACTTTATAAATATGGACATTATTTGTACTCTAAACTTGTTTATTTACATTGGACAAACCACGACGCTCTTTTCGTGCTATATAATCTTTTTCACTCCCCACTGATAAATGTTTTCCTTGGTGGAGACAATTCAATTCTGCTAGGTACGTACCTGTCTCCTGAAGATTGGCCAGATGGAGCAGGTTATTGCAAGCGTTGGGATGCTGGAGGTTGATATGATATAGTATTAATGCTATGAACACTAGAAAGAAAAGGAATGAGACTGAAAGGGTATGCGGATTTGGAAAGGGATATAGACGCAGGTTCCGGCTATTTCCTGGTGTGTTAGCCGCCTGAATTGTAAATCAACAAAGTACCTTTCAAACTACCCCTCGAGTGAGTGACACGGGGCAACTCCACTGCACCCGTATGCACCATCGTCGAGGAAAAATCACTCCACAATCAATGTCGCCGTAGTAAATTCTTCTTGTGCACATATTCGGTGAGGTCAAGGGTACTTTTTGGCCGACGCTTCATAGAATCAGTAACAATTTAGAGAAAAAGAATCGGTAAGAATTTAGAGCTTGACTCTGTGGAATACCAGGGAATAATTCGTACAAACGCGGCGATTTGATGGTGGAACATCAGAGAAGTGACCAATGAAAACCTTCCCTGAACCCAGCAGCCGGTAATGTACTGGTACTAGAAGTCTAGTAACAATACATTACCGTGTTTCAAGCCTAAGACTGGTTGATTGCAACCCTCCATTACCCATCAACCTCTGTTTTCCCTGTTAATTCTGTTAAGTCTACGCAATACCCTGCAAGGCACGGCAAGGGTGAGGGATGTGGGGTGATAGATCACCGTTCATGCACTTCTTATATGCAACTATGAGGTTCAATGCTACTAATTTACATCAAAATCACTCATATCCAAGATTGGGAAATATCTTGCCAACATTTGCAGAAAACATCACGAACATTTCACCTGCAATAAGAACCCGCATTGCGAAGAATCTGAAGCGAATAACTCGATCGTCGGATGGAAGATTTTTCTACATCTTTAAACTACCCTGTAATGCACTACAAGGAAAAGTGGATTAAAAAATTACACTGGTAATTCTTATTTTTCCGCTCTTGTCTAGTTATTCCATACCACGAATCAGTAAATGGATACAGGCGTGATTGCGTGGACCAGGTTATTTATCATCGGAACGAAATAAGATCATTTGTACATACTAGTACATTCTTCAAAGAAATTTTAACTACGACGGGCCAAGTTTAATTATGACACAAGGCGTCGAAACACGTCGTAGTTACAATATATAGGTGGAATTTACAAGAAATTTTATTTAATTCCTACGTACGCTAATCCACTTTTATTCTTTTGTGGATCATCTCTGTATTTTTCCTTATGTTACGCCTCGGAAAAATCCATCATATCTCCATAATACTAGTTGCAGAGGATTTCTTTCCCCTCCATACGCGTTAGGAGTTTGTATTCCATATCAACAAAGAACGCGACAGTGATTCGGATAGAGCGGCGATTTTGAGATATCATTCATTCCGGCCTGGTCTATATTTACGCACCAAAGTGCATAGTCTAAAAAAATCGGCCGTCATGTTGACCGCGCGATGGAAAAGGTTACTAGCACATTCCCAGGGCAATGCCTCTCTTCGTGGCTTACGTGATAAGGAAAGAGATTAAACACCCGAGGAAAGACGATATATTTGATTTCGAATCTCAAGGACTCCGAAGTGGCTTCCAAGATTGACGGGGTTGTTTGAAGCTTTGGTTTGATGGAAAATAATACTTTGGGAGATGAACGAAGACATGGCGCGGAGAGAAAATTAAGCTTTTGGAGGCAATGCGGATTTTCGGAGGGAAAGGAAGAAAGATTTTATGATTTATCATATATTTTTTATGATTTATGGTGACTAGAGGAAAGATTTTATGATAATCAATAATGGCGAGGTGGTAACTTTCATGGTAGAAATGGGAATTGGGTTAGTTTGGTGAAAAGAGTTTTCCGGACCTCCCATTCCGAGGGCCCTGGTTCGAATCTCGGAAATAGCTGATCTTTTACTGGTACTTACAACCTTCCCGACTTCAAGCCGAGCGGAGAACACCCCAACTGAGTGTGATATCCGTCGAATCGGACGGGTGAGCCAGGAACATTTTGACGCCTTACGTTAATGGCAGAATGTTGCCGATGCAGGGTTTCTCTGCACCCTTCCTTGACTCCCTTAATTCCTAACTCTTCCATGGGTGTTTTCAAGTCTGTTTCCGCACTAATAGGCGCTTCAGACCGGGAGGAAAGGTATAAGGATAGGAATGGAAGGGATGGGGATAGGATCGGATTTTGACTCCGTATCCTAACTCTTCCAAAGCACTCCATCCTATCCTTTATAGCGCAAATAACCTTAGCTGTTGGTAGTCTCCCATAATCACAAGACAGAAGTGAAAAGGAAGTTGCCGGAGAAAATAGGCATAATGGGATGGTGAAGCAAGCTGGTTAGTGGTGTTGGGATACGGAAGGTCGGGGGGAATAACAGCTAACCGAGGAGGAATAGAAGGATGAGCATTTTAAATGGACGGATCGGGGTAGAAATCGCAGCAAGGGGATCTAAAGATTACGGTATTAGCGAATGAAAAGGGAGGTTTAAATATAATATCTATTTAAATGATTTTGGGGGTCGTGGTGGCCTGTGAGCCGAGTGAGTCTACCGACCAGAGGGTCCTGTCAAATCCCGGTTCAAATCCCGGGCAGGAGCCTTTCTGGACACCCCCACCTAAAATCCTCGCGATTTTCTGCGTGTCAGAACTTCGTAGGAAATCGCAGGTAGCCCAGGGAAAGGAACTGGCCCCCCCTACCCTGAATGTGTGAATTTCACACGCCAATGGGTACGGGATAAACTCTACCCTCACCTGTCAAAGACCAACCTTCGGGTTGAAAAGTTTAAGTTTTGACTGATTTTGAAATAATTTCATCACATTGGCACCGTAATATTTGTAAATGAAAAATCCTGGCTAAGTACTTTTCGTGATGTGAGCAACTGATTCTACTCCTTAATAAAAATCAATTTTTTCCTCGATCCAATGTTTCCATTTAAAGCTTGGCCCTCTCGGCTCTGTCTAGGTTTAAGTATTGAATAAGCCTTTGTGGCTCTCCAAGAAGATTCCCAGCTACGTGGTTTAATGGGGACAATACCTTTGTCAAAAACTGGCAGCGCCGGTTTTGTGCGGGAAAGTTTTGCTCGCCTTTTTGGGGACGAAACTCCTAACGCCCACTGAACTGACCTTCAGGACGAAGAATGGTCGTTGTTTGCTAAAACTTCGCCGGGCATTCTGGAAGTTTTGATGCAATCGCTCATGTCTTGAAATGGGTGGCCAATGCAAAGCCCGCTTAGTAACCTCTCTCTGAGTTGCATGGGAGGTAAGGATTCATGAATCAGGGTGGAGTGTCCCGATCTCTTCCGGCAGGCTTGGATCTCAAGTGGGAGTTAACGAAGAGGCAAGAGAGTGGGGATGCGGGCAAGCTGGAAGTATCCGCGTTCAGCGAACACATGGGCGGGTTTGGAACGAAAGAGGTGAGTCACAGCCCGGTTGCTAACCCAGTTATTATTCCTCCGGTCCATTGTTGCCAGCCATTCCCCAATTCAATTCACTCGCCTCGATTACAATGACTCCGTACTCTCCTCTCATAAAATTGTTTCGTCGCTTAACTCCGCCGATGAGGAGTCCTCAGACGTGCCTTGGGTAGTCCTCATCTCGAGGGCTGTGGGATGATTCGAGTCGAGCGAATTTCTGTTGCGAAAATGTGTTACCGCACGTGGTAGAAGTGAGCTGACCGAGGTTCGTACAATCTAATGTTTCCTACTTAATTACAAAGAGGCATTATATCATGGAAATTAGAAACAGCATTAGATCCTATCCAGACCAGCGTGTGATATCTGGGTGCTCAAATACAGGAATCCTCTTGGGGCCAACCGCGATTTCCAGGTCGGTAACGCTTCGTCAGTAACGATTCATTTTCTTCACTCAAATCCTCCTCGTAGTTCTTAGTTTTCAATCAGCATATTCTCTTGATGTTTTACCTCACTATTTTATATTTTATTTGAATTTCCTGTCTGTCGAGTGGTTGGGGTAAAATTTCCTTCAAAGGCAGTGAACTATTTTAAAATGACGGCGCGCCATAAATTTTCCCGAGAGGAAACCTTCGCTGTCAAGTTTTATGTGACGTCTCCCGGAGACTAAGGTTCGCGATTGCGCGCTTGTGTCATGTGAGCCGCGAATGACCATATTAGAAAGTAAAAAAAAACATTGCATGGCTGAATAATTATCGTGCCTCCGCACATTCACATGTGATTCTTCACATTTATCTTTTCTAAGGGAAATGTTTTTCCCCCAGCCAACCATGATAAACAAGAGTACTTGTCTCCACATTCTACTCATGGAATTAGTTCATCAAGGTTCAATTCAAGTAGTTCCTTGCCTCTAACAGCGTGAAAGAAACCAACCAACGATCTTGGATAATTGTCGGCCGCCTTTTTTCTTCCCTAAAGACTGTTTTACTTGAAACAATAAAAGTTATTACGTGGAGCCGAGTCAAATCGTGGTAATTTCATGGGTGATTGCGTATTAGTGGAATAGGAGTTGTTTTTCGTGCAGTAATTCATGTATCTGAGAATTTTTCCGGGCGATTCGTTGGTTCACACGATGCAATTTGCCCTGCACATCTCTCCATGTATTAGGCTGCGCAATGTCAAGCCTCGTGTAAAAATGCATCAGTGGTGCGTAACCGCGCGTACTACCTCTCAAGTGGTCATCTCTTGTCAAGTTCGCCCTTCTCTGGAGTTAAGGCCTTGGACAGTAACGTCCTTCGGGTTTTTCGATAATGAACCTGTTTGGTTACATCCAGAGCGAGATATCTACTTCCCAAATGGATGCTGCCCACGTTCCACACGCATTCGTTCAGTAAACACAGACTTCTTTTAGCGGCAGGGAGAGCTTAAAAAGCGTAAGCATTGCGCAGGATGGAAGAATAAAGTAGCGGGATGCCAGAACTCCACTGATAGCGCATAGGAAAACGTGCCAGGAGTGTCTGCAGAATATTAAACAGCGACAGCGAGAGAAAAACATATGAGGAAGAGTGTGAAAATATAACGAAAAAACAGGAAGGGCAATAGAAATAGGAAACATGAGAAAGGAGGAAGATGAAGAAGCCTTGGGTCGCAGAGAAAGTGATTTCGAAGACCGAGAAAAGAAGAAAGTAGAAATGTGAACAAGGGATTAACCAGTAGAAGCAGTTAGGTATAGGTTAGCAATAAACTTGCGTGAGACACCATCATTCAAAGGAAACGAGGTGAGGAGGGCAATGTGATGAAATGGTGGAGCTCTGGAGAGGAGATTCACTTCAGTCAGAGGGTGAAATACTGTTAGTCAGATGCCTTTCTGAAAACAGCTTCAATAAACACACCAAAAAATAAGAATGAGATTTATCGTGGAAACTATATCGCATTATCCTCGATATCACATCTCAGCTAGTGCCTAAAATAAAAAATAGGATAAGGGGCGAATTAATTTGTGAAAATCAGTTTGAGTTTCACCTAGAAATAACGACTGGCGCGGCAATTTCAGTGAAGAATGTATAAGTAAAAGGAAACCAAGAGACTGGGCCGAAACTTGCTTATATGTACATATTTGTACACAGAAGTCACGAGATTAATCCTAGTAGGCAATGATGAGGAGAGAGGTACACCATTGTTGCCCGATATCGCCAACTCCTTTAAGCATACATCCCGTGGAAATTGAGAAAGAAGCGTAGTATAGGGTTTAGAAGGCGCCCTGACGGCATGGTCTTTTGCGCCTGAGAGAAAGAGGCGTGGTGGGGATTTGATGTAGGAATAAAGTCAGGAAGGTGAGCAAGCTTTAGTCAGCCGGTCACTTGAAGAGTTGTAAATGATAACATATGCGTGCTACAAAGCAAGAAATATAGAATTAAGATAAATCTCAAGCAAATGAAAATAATAAGGGCTCTCAACACAGATATGGCATTAGTAACCATAAAAGTAAGAGGGAAAAAACTAGAGTAGTTGAGGCAATTTATTTTGGTATTATCTAAAATGAAATTGAGATTATCCCACATATCTCCCATATTTTGACACATATCTCCCTTTCTACATTTTTCTGATATTCTAAACAGGAATCTGAATTTTGACGACCGCAAATATATTGCAACATTATACGTTCAGATAATTTGACCCTAAGAATCATGAATGGAATGTTTTCTTTTCGTGTTGTTCTTAATGCTTACTTGTAACTCTCAAATGCCCTCAAAATAAATGGACTACATTTAAAGGTGGCTTACCCGATACAATTTTTTGTACAATTTCTTGTACAAACGCTTGTATGAGGAAATTGTACCATGTAAAGCGGCAAATTGTTTGAACGCTTGTGCGAATGACTGAACGGGAAATAGAACCTGTTCTAATTCCATTCAGACAAACATACAACTTCGTTCAGTTTATATGAGCGTTTGTACATACAAGAAATTGTACAAAAAAATTGTATCGGGTAAAGCATTTCGCTGCGCTTCTGCGCAGAGATAATGTCTTGAGTGTATTGTGCGGTATTGTGAATCATAGCCTCCTAGCGAATGCGAGAGAGCTGGCAGCATTACGAGTAATCCTGTCGCAAATTGACATGAAGACGTTATTTATCCCAAACAATGAGTGATTCGCCTTTTATAAAGTCACGATCCCTTCCTGGATACGGGAAAGGAATTGAGTAACCTTATGAGGGCATTCAAGGTGGACCACTTGAGGCGATCCAATCACAGTTCACTCTCCGGTAAACTACCGCCCTTATTGATATCCATCTCGAAATTACTTCCTTTGCTCCGTATCCTGGTTACGTGGTGAGAGTTCCCATAAGGATTTCATGAAGGGGGGTTTATATCTGGCAATGGATGGTCGTACTGCCAGCGACTTTGTAAGAAATATTTTTTTTAGGGGAATGTCGGTTCGTTTTTCGATGACGTGATGGGATAACTTTTAGTGAAATATCCCGTCCGTATGATCGGACGTTAAACTTTGAGTCCCTGGGGACATTTCGGAAAGAATGCCACTTCAGTCTCCGTCCGCCGAGTGGTACGCCAAACGTGGTCCCCTTGGCGTCTTTCGTTAAGGGCATGGAACTAATACATTGTACATAATACATGTATTAGTACCATGGTTAAGGGTAGGCTAATATTGACGTTGAGTTCTCCACGATTCCTCCTTTCCCTGAAAAAATCGTACTTATACCCAGTTGTGCACTTATCCTCAGGTCACGCGAAGAGTACAAAGACGCCGTCCTTCTTCGCGACCAGACGCGTATTGCCCACGCATGCCCACGCTCCTACGGCCTCTTCCTCCTTCCATCTTGAGGAAGGCAGAGGCGGCCAAGGTTACCGCAACCGGCATGCAGCCTGCTTGCGCTTGCTACATAGCTTGTAGGGGAGTCGTGCCATCCGTCTTTGGCGGCAAGGTTCAGAGTTCAGGCGAATCTCTCGTCTGTAATCGCGAGACGCCGAACTTTCCACGATTAAAATAAAAGTTCTCAAGTTCTAAAAAAATTCAGTAAGAAATAGGGCGGTACGCGAGGAATGAGAAACATGCCTTCAATGGTATCAATTCAATCAACTCTTTAACGCGACTGAGAGACCCAAAAATTAGAAGCAAAATAATTAATTTCCGTTGATGCTGTTGTCTGATGCGGGGACCGACGGTTGAGAACGGGTGGTTGGATTTAGTCTTTTTCCTGTCCGTCTTGAAGGCCGTTTCACACAAGTCAATACAAGGTGCAGTTTGAATCAGGGCCAAATTGTGGAAATCGCATTGGTGAAAGGACGGAACTGAATATCGTTGTTCTCCTCGAAGTCTTTTATCTATTTTGCAAGTTTTCCACGCAATTCGTTTTTTAATGATAACACAGTCGCAACGCATCTATGCATGCATCAAAGTGCGCCGTAAAAAACCTCGAGTAAAACGTCACGAAAACATCTCCGGTACTTGCTTGACCTTTGCATTTCATCCACACAATTCTCCCGCAACGTAGCTATCGAATGCTTCACGACTTGCCTTTTCTTCGACTGCTGTTATATTGTCACTATTGGTGACAGACGACCGTCATCCAAGATCATTTGCGCCTTCAGTTTTTGTTGGATGAGTAATTGGATAGGGGAAGGAATTTCTAAGGCAACGGAGGAGAGATGGTGTTAAACCCGGCGTCATGATCATCCCGCTCTCAACAAAAGACACCTAAGGGTCCTCAAATTCAGCGCCTCATCCGACTGTCAGAGTACTAAACTTGAAGTGTTCTCAACGCGGCTCCCGCTTTGGGACCGCTGAAAAATGCACATTTGAAAATTCAGTGCCACTTTGATTTGATACGAGCCCAGGAATTGAAAAAGGAAGTTGGACCTCATGACCCCACACTAACCCGATCCCCAGAATCAATTGTTTCGGTCGTAACTTGGCCATGGAAGAAAAATGATGGTGGATGATTCGTTTGCAGTTGGGGCACCTTATAACTAACTCTTCTCTTTCGTGGACTGTATTATATCAAACTGATAAAGGGATTGCCTTGGTAACTAAACTCTAGCTCCGTACCAACACGCACGGACGAGATTTCTCTACGAGATGATAAAAGAATAAAATCATTAACGCCTTGATCTGCAGTCGGGTGTCATAATCAGTTTATATCCTCTAGGGATAGTACTTCACACTTGTGATCCAAGGTCAGTCCCGTTCACGAATGCGAATAATGCGCAGTGAACGCGTAGCAACCCCTATACACTTCGTGAGGAGTTCGTGATAGAGAGGCAGCTCGTATCAAGCCTCCGCTGACCCTAGCAGAGGTCGAATTTATGGACGACCAATGTCGACGAGGGGAGTGTCTGGCATCACATGGAGTGGCTTCCCGCGTCGTATATTCAATAGGGTCACTGACCTACTCCTGGGCGATCCCCTTAGCCTAGAAAGAGACCCACCACTTAGCGCTCTGCTTTTGTTCTCGTTATACAGGAAGTCTTCTGTAAGTTCCTTTCGCTTTGAATCACTGGCCATGGAGTATATTTATACGCAGCCGCCAATAATCCTATCAATATCGCATCGTAATTGACTTTATATAATGTTTTCCAGTTCCGATAAGTTTCACTCTGCGTAGAGACTCTAATCAAGGTTGGATGTACCTACATATACACACTTCCGTTTGAGGGATTGGAGCAATTTTCCAGCAAAACCATTGCAATTCTCGCTTAATTTCGTCAATGAAACTGTGTACCATTCCTCATTTCCTAAAAAAAAAAGTTCCGCCCGGGGAAAGAAGGCGAAAAAGAAAAAATGTTGAAATATGAGTTTGGCGATTAGGCGGTATATGAACGGAAATGAAATTTAATTTAATTGGTGACGGGCAGAAATAATTTTGAATAAATGTAAAAATGGGAAGAAATGAAGTTGCAGGAGGAAATAGACCGCAGGCAGTGTATGTTGATGGGAGAAGTAATAAGGGGATGATGGATTCGAAAGCTGCCTTAGTTGGGAGCATCTTTGGAAGAGGATGGATATTTTAGATAGAATATAAAGAGGTAGAGAGCGTGCTATTCAGGAGCGGGAAATAGTGCAGGGAAGGAAACGCTCAAGAGGGTCAGTAACCCCACAACACCTTATCTTACCTGTAGAAAACCGAACGATAAATATAATGAGATCGGGAGCATAATGGAATACGATCCAACATATATTGACAAATAGCTGATGAAGCAATAAATATCTCTTAATGCCGCAATAGAAGGCAAGCGTATTGGGATGAACGAAATCAAGTTGGGGGAATAGGAACGTATTGGAGCAAAGAAAAGAAGTACACAGATTGTTTCAGGCTTTACTTTGTGGAACTTAATCATCTTAAAAAGAAATAAAACTAAAGTAGTATAATCCACACAGTTTATTACCACCGATCAAGGCTTCGATGAGTCACTGTCATTATCACGTTAGTTTTTTTCTTTTCAAAGAAAAGAATGGCGAGGAAAATGTAAATACTGCGTGAACCAAGTGATCATTTGTGGTGGAAGGATGGAAAGGAGAATGATAAATGGGCGCGAATATTATCCAAACTCCAACTGTGGCGAATGAAATGTTCCAAGTAGAGTGCTGACGACGTGAAATTTTCGACAATCGATGGTCTGGGTGTCGAAAGAGTGTCGGTGGAGTTTAAAGGTTGTCGGTGGAGCAGGGCCAGGGTACAGTCCAGGAAGAGACTAGGTGCAGTGTAGTGATAGTCTTGCAAGGGAGGGACTTCGTGTGCTTCGATACAGGCTGAACGGGCGCATTAGGTGGGCCCTGTAGCCTAAGATACCGTTGACGAAGAGAGCCTTCTTTTGCGCCGCATAGCTCTTCTCAAGGCCCTCCTAGGGCCACGTATCTGATATCCTTAGGACACCCACTTTCTAAACATCGAAACTCCCCCCACGTGCACTCGCATTCACTGATAGATCTCTCTCTCCTATTTGCTCTACGATTTGGGACGCTATTGGCCAGCCTAGGCAACTCGGGGAAGTGCTTCCCTCGCTTATTGGTGTCAAGTCTTTTTTCCTCCAACGCTTTATGCCTTCATTGGTGGACCTGGTGATTCACGGCTGTTTTCATCCCTCAGGCATTTCGGCTCGATTTCGCGATGGAAGGTGCAAATGAGCCGAGAAAGTGGTTTCTCTGCCGCGGCGAAAAATTAATTAGCAGTCGAAGAGTACCAGGAAATTTTCTTCGCCGAAGGGCGCGTCTAATTTATGTACAATTATGAAGTATATCGGAAAGGGAGGAGATATGTACGTCGCGGAAAACGACGCAAAGCCTCAAGGCGGCATGTTGATGTTCCTTACCTCAGCTGCGCGGCCCACGCCATGAATGACGGATTGTAGACAAATAGAGGTCCCTTGAAGGGCCCGGGCTCAAATCCCTGCGGTGGCGGATTTTTCATTGGTACACTGGTCTCTAATTGAGTGCCTTGTGGAAAGCACTTCGAATCCAGTACTCCGTCGGTCGGATGGGACGTTAAGCCGTGGTCCCCTTGGAGCCTTTCGTTAAGAGCAGGGTAATTCCGACGTCAGGTTTCTCTTCACCCTTCCTCCATTACCTGAAAATTCCTTCCTTTACCCAGTTACCCACCTATATCTCTCTGGTGCAAATGAACTCTGCTCCTGTCGGTCGCCTCCCCAAAATAATTACTACTTCTGTTAGTAAAAAGATTTGGTAACCCACTTTTGAAATGGTCTACCAATATTCGTACCAATCTTTTTATCTCAAGGACTACACTTTCATTTAATAGCTACTTCATTAATTAGGTATTTGACACCTATAAATAATCTATTCTTGAAAAAATAAGTATGTGAGTAAAATTCAGGAAAAAAAACTTTAAAGCCAAGTCCTATGAAGTTAAATATCATCTGCCACCATAATCCACTACCAGTAATCGTTGTTGAAACTACGCAATAACTTCTTCCATCATGAGAGAGCGTTTCCCTTTAACCTTGCGTCACGAAAAGACGACCGGAGAAAGTATATTTCCTGCGCTTAGAAACCGGTCCCGAAATCCCGTCTAAAGAGATCTGAGCATTGGATCCTAGAGAAAACACAGTGTCCTACGATACGCCTCCTTCCTTAGACACCTAGCGGTAAATCGCTTCTCAAGGCAACGTACACACAGGAACGGAAACCAACGGTTTGCTCTAGGGCCTTATCCACGAAAGACGCCTCATTGTGGGCTGAACAGTTGACGCATATTTTATATAGCGGCCTCCAAAAATATCGACTCTCGCATTCCGAAATTTGAATTGGTGTAGGCAGTGGTGAAATCGACACTATTGAGGCTCATGTGGATTACTTCCTGGATGAGGACCTTTGGATATTAGCTTGATATTAAAAGTAGGTACTTCATTAATAGGCCGAAAAAAATTTAGGAATACTTACTAATGTGGTCAGTTTGTCATGCAAACATAAGAACGTGACTAAAATACCCAAAAAGGTATCGGGATTTCAATAAATTTCGACTCAGATAATTCAATCTAGATTGCAATATCGAATAAAGTTGGTTTGATTGGGCTGCAACGAAATTATATTTCAATGATGAAGTTCGGCTTTAATATCTAATTAATACTATTCCAATGTTCAGCGCGGCATTCATACCACCTCCCTTCAAGACATGTGAAATGCACTTTCTTCTCCTCTCTCTTCCCCATTCCGCCACTTACTATTCTTCTTCCTTCCATCTGACTCGGCCATCGAATACCATTGTACCTCTACCTTCGCCAAAGTCAAATAACATCTCCTAATATTCATTCCCTTTGTATTCTTGATAAATGCAATAAAACAGGAGAAAAATTCAAATCTCACTGAGTCCAACCACTTTTCAAAGGTAATAATAATGGTCTTTAAAAAGTAAAATAATAATCCATTCTAGTTAACAGTAAATGTCGTAACTTGCGGAGAGATATCAAGACTATTTTCATTACCTTTCGCTTGAACATGACTCTATTAGTTTCAAAAAAGTCTTTTCAATTATTCCTTTGTTCATTGCGAGTGTTTCGGTTCGCGAAGGGTTTAGCTTCACTTGGACAAGCTGGACATGTTTCTATCAGAGGGGTGACCGAAAGCAAGGGGGATCAGGTTAACAGAGTAGTGGCAAATAGAGTATGACTTTCCATCCCGAGGCCCCGGATTTGAATCCCGATGGTGGCAGAAATTTTTCATTGGTGCATCAGTCACCACGAGAGTTGATTGATCTTCTAAACATTCCCACGTCGCACGATCATTCAGTCTTTTACATGAACAAGAAACCTTCTGACCACTTCTAAACATTCCCACGTCGTACGATCATTCAGTCTTTTACAAAATTTTCTTCCTTTGCTCCGCATGCTTCCTCCATCCAACTCTTTCTCCTCCGCCATGCCTTTCCAAACACCCTCTCCCCTCAATTACTCCCTCCATCCACTCACTTTGTCTCCTAATTTCTTTAATCAACATAATGTGAGGAAAATAATTAAGTAAGGTTCGCCTGACGCTTGACCAACATGTAGGACATTATGTTGGAATGAAAGTAACTATCACAAGGTTACTGCGAGACGCTGAACTTGGATCCGCTGAGGCGACGAGATAGTATGGCGGAAAGAGATTTCGGATAAACTCGAAGCCCTTCTATTCGCTGGCGGCTCTTACGAATTCGATATCGAAAAACTACGCCAATCATAGCTAAAAAAGAGAAGAAGTACAAACCTATTTACATTTTAATTATTTCTACACGCAATGCGCGATCGCAATAAAAATAAGATCTGTCAGCGATCCAAAATTTTCAGAAGAAAAGCATTATTGCAATTGCCACTCCTCTTGGAAACAGTTAATGATTTCCTGCAATTATATAATGTGAGCTGGTGACCTTAAAATTTCTTCCAGCCGTATGACGCAGATACGGGTGAAAGGTCCCAGATCTGTTGCAAAAAAGTAAAAGAACTAATATCCATCTTCGAAAATGAAAACTTGAAAGAAGAGTCGTGTCAAACTAATCGACCCTATTTTGAGACATGATGGTCTGTTGAAGGCAATCATCAAGAGAAATGCGAGTAGAAGTATTGGCTAAGGAAGGCCTCGTATTAGATACACGGAGCAAGTATGAAATGTATGCTAAAGAGAAAAATATGTAAATATGAGAGAATGAGCGGAGAGCTGCGACAAACCACCTTAGGGTTCATGCCTGTTGATAGTGATCCATCTTCAACAGTTTTCAGCAGAATTTTAATGCTTTGGCTAAATTTTGGAGCGAGAACTCTAATGTCAATATCTTTTAGCATATACACCTCGGCATAGAGCTGAAGAAAATTTCCCCATGACATAAATTTGAAGAAAATAACGATTGGAACTTCAGTAACTTCCTCCATAAGTATTGTCTTTCCTAAAACACAAAGAAAATCTTTTATTTGATAAAATAAGTTATTCTGTAATTTACTTTTTGGTAACACAGTATTGAGATTAAAATATTGCCTCACATATTCCACTTGTAAAGGTTTCAACAACTCTTATCAGTCGAAAATATTGGCAACTACATTTTGTTCACGAAAAATAATGAAGTAACAGTTTGCTTTATTTTTTGAGGCTTAAAGACAGGAGAATGCGTTTATCAGCACTGCTTTACTCAAGAGTAGATTACGTCACCACAGAAAAAGAGCATTGAGAACGAACTTGGCGTGCGTTTCCTGCCTAAAGACCAACTGAACCATATTAGAGAGGAAATGCAGTCGCCTTCTCAGAGAGTCCAAATCGGAGAACAGTTGTAAAACTTGGGCGCGTGAGGAAGAAGATAGCCAGGAATCACGTCATTTAAAAATAAATGAACCTGATAAAAGGCCTAGAAGCTAAAATCTTGGAGAAGACTTAACTGAATGAAGAGGAGGGTGAATGAAGAAGTATTAGTAATTGTAGAAGAGGGTAGGGGGAGAAATTAGAACGTTACTTATGTCGATGGAAATTTTTGTCATGTGATGGAACGTCGAAAAAGATGATAAAAGGGGAAAATGTTCACTAAGGGCGAAAGAGGGAGTAATTGAACAAAAGTTTTATATCAGCCAAAGATAGATTGAAGATTTAAAAAGAGATAATTATAAAAAAATGTTGATTGATTAAAGTGGTGCATGGATGAGAAGCAACAGGAAGGGATTAGTTTCAGAAAAAGTTACCGAATATTGGCATTTTGATTAGAATAATGAGATCTCTTATACTCTTAATAAACGCATGTTTCTCAAAATTGTGTTGGAACGAAAGAGGATAGGGTGCAGAAAAGGTTCTAGACTTGTTGGGAGAGGCCCCCAGAGTGCGTGTCCAACACTAGAAAAATCACGGATACCTACGGTCGTGCACGAGCAAATACTCGTTGGCGTCTCCCACATGATTCAATTCGCATCCCGTGGGCAATTTTCTCGTTTTTAACTCTTCATCGTGGGCATCGAGTTGGAGAGGCCTTCTTGATAAGTGGGCGGGGGGGGAGGAGAGGGCTCCCGTTACCACCTAAAAGCATCTGGGATGAGAGCGTGTGTCACTGCCGCGATGCGCGGGGAGTTCGTTGATTGGCGCCGAGTGGTCGCCATGGAGAGAGCGGAATGGAGCACTGCGAGGGAACGCTACTCTGAATTTAGTGGGCGCCCACGGCCTACATCCCTTTGCGGTGAACGGCGGATTTTAATTTTGGAAAGTGCGAGTACGAAATAATTGGCGTGCAAGATAATTTTGTAATTGGCGTGCAAGATAAAATTGACGTAAAAGATACGTGGGGAGGGAGAGAAATATAAGATAGACGGGAGGTATGGGAAGTTGTGAAGTATTGGACATTTTTACTTGCTCAGTGAAGGAAATAGAGGAAGAAAATTCAAAGAAGGAGTAAACACAATAGTTCATCCCTAACTTTTTGCTGTAGTCTTCGTGCACCATCGAATACCACCACGCCTCATATTGATGGCTAATTATAAATAAAATTATAATTAGGTCGGATTTCTCCCATTTTCTAGGTGGCTTCCATGTTTGCGAGCTTTTAATTTGTAATTAATAATCTTTTAATTTTAATTTGGCACGTTAAGACGTGGCCCCATTTAGGGATACTAAGCAGATAGACAGCAGACCTTTCATGGCCACAAACCAAATAAGACCTAAAACGATTCCCGTCTCTCCGATTCATAATTTCATTTTCCAACTGTATTTTATGTGAAAAAGATTTTACGACAGGCGTTCTCAATCAATTTCAAATATATAAAATGCTTTTTCCTAATGACAATAAAATTACAATTTTTTCCGACTATCATTGGTTTAAAATGTTGCTGACGATTCCACTTTTTTATTTCGTCGGTATTTGAAACTAATATCTGACATACTTACGGTGATATTTTCATTTTAGGAACAACTTCTGGACACCAAAAAACATAAACTGAGGTTTTTACAATTTCAGCCACCTCTATTGTCACTTTTCCGCAACCAGCCAATATAATGGGTAATTTTTGAGGTTAACCTTCCCTGGCAACATCAAAAATCACTAGAGCGAAAAAATCAATGCACTGGTGATGCACCACGATTTACGGCATAACATATGTCACAGATATTCATTTAGCATTAGATCAAAGGATCATTACAATTCTCAACTAGCAGCACGAAGGTAGGAGATTTCGTGGAGAGAGAAATATCATTTATCTCCGCTATAGGAGATAAAATGTACTAAATGATTTATTTTGCACAGCGCACCAACTTACGATCGTGCACTAAGGCTCGATTTTATAATGTCTAGTTAAAGTTAACAATCATGATGGCAAATCATACAAATGGTAAGTTACTTTGGCGGTTCAGCTCCAGGTTGCAAAAAGTCATCAGATGAGCGATTTATGAGTTTACATAAACGTTAATTGTCAAAAAGTATCCTCAGTCGTTAATGAACCTGAAAATCAGTTAACGGGGCATTATAATATCGGGTCTTATGCCCAAATGTGCACTTAGTTACGTGGACCAAGGGTCCGGATAGCAAATAAAGAGCTTGCCAAACTTAGTTTCGATTTCATCCGACACGATAGAGGGAAATTGTCGAAAGGGAGAGACATTACATGGTCGAGACGCACACTTAACGAAAAAAAACTCCAAAGGCCAGAGTAGAGAATTCTAGAAATTCGAGACTTACCCTGATAGGAACTCTCTTCTCCGGACAACAGCTACGAACCTTTTGATTATTGAGGGACGCTCGAGGCGATCTTATAGGCGCGACGGGGAATATAGTACCCGCGTTCACCGAGCGTGTCGCTGCAACAAGCCTTCGAAGCTTTCTCATCCGGTGCGGAGCGGCGGTTTCTTATGCAAACGGCCTCCCTCGGCGAGACTCGGCCTTGGCTACCAGGGGTTCTGACACGCTCAAGTCGTCAGTCCTAAGATTGGTTAGAAGCTGATCACCCTATTCTTCTATCGTCTAATCTTTTCATTTTTAACATCAAATTTCTCAGATCGTCCGCTACTTGCCTCATACTTTAAATCGGAGATTGTCCTATTGTCCTTCCGCTCAGACACTTCTCTCGACGACTGCATTCATACAATCATGACTCAAGAATCACCCATAAGATTGTCCCGTCCAATTTTTGAAGTTTTCATCTGACTCCTATCAACTTCCACTCTTCGCGAAACTTTTCCTTCATATATGAATTGTATTTTTGGATTAGTGAGTTATAATTTTCTTGTGTAATTCCGTAATTCACCTGTTTCTAGCCCTGCCTTTTCTGCGGAATATCTTTATAAGTATTTTTCAAGTATCAGTATCGTTAAAAGTGGAAAGCGTTCTTTCTCCGGAATTTTCAATTTATTGACAACTTCTCGCTATTATTGCTGCATTTGAACTGAATTCGAAATACATATATTAATAGAAATTGATGGCGACTCATGATTCACTCTCACCCATGCAATGTGGCTCATGATAATAATTGTTATCAGAAAGGAAATTAATGTTGTGTTACATTGGAACAAGCAAGTTTGTCAAATTAAGGCGGTATTCCCCGTACTATATCCGTCCGTAGATTTATTAGATTTGGAAAAATGATACCATGCATTTAGCTAATTTGCTAAGGTTTGACTTTTTTAATTTTTTTCCGAAAGTTTCCCATACTTTTATAATCATGACCAGGAAATGTCGAGGAAAATCCGTGCTTCAATATCCTTCTTCTTTGTGAAATTTATTTTCTCTCTCTCGATGCCATGATCTTTGCTTGCCTGTTATAACGATTATTTTTATCCCCCAAATAGATAAAAAATTAGGTAACAGACCTGGTTAGGTTTTCAAAGACCTTTTTCAAGGTGTATTAGGTGTTTTCCCGATGTATGCTATGAGTGAAGATTTCTCGGGTCATGTTTTCCATGGCCGACGTTTCGAAGGTCAACTCGTCCTCCATCCTCAGGGCGCTGAGTGCCGCTTCAAATTTTTGTCCGGTATTCTCCTTTTGGAGAATTCCGGTATTCTTCTATTGGAAAGGGAACATTTCAACAGGGATACCATATACGCCCTACGCAAAGCTTGGAATCCTGTCATCAAAGAGATCAAAAAATCCCCCCACAAAAACGGCAACACGACGATCGTAGACCAATCAGGTGACATCTGAGTGGACGAGGATATACGGGACAAAAATTTGAAGCGGCACTCAGCGCCCTGAGGATGAAGGACGATTTGTCCTCTGAAACGTCGGTCATGGAAGACACGGATTCACGTTCTCTGGATTTACAGTCAACCCAAGGTCCGTGTATATCGGCCGTGTATATAGATATTTACCGACCTTGAGTCAACCTTGTTTCTGCACACCAACCCATTGCCTTATCCAGGGCTTTCTGCATGAGGTGTGACCACTATCATGAATCTTTAAATCCAAAAAATAAGGGACCAATCCTGTTCAAACTTGGTGATAAATTGAATGGCTTCATTACGTTTTTTCAAGGCATTAGTGAACAATTTTAGCTGTCTTGTGGACCCACTCCACACACAAAAAATGTCACCTACATCACGAAACCACTGGAGCACATATTTTAACAAATTCATATCACTAAAGAAGATATATAAATAACATACGTAAACTTGGGATCAATGGGAAGCATTAAAATTTGTGGGAAGAATCTAGAAGGAGAATGGGTTAAGTACATGTAATGCTTTCAATTGTTACCTCACACAGACATTACGTAATAAAAAGTGGTGTTCACATATTTTTATTTTTTTTTTCATTTTACATAGAGGTGTTTTATAGTAAAGAGCTTATGACTGAGTCTTTGTGCTTCATATCACAGGAATCTACATCAGATTTCACGTGATCAGAAAAAATGTACACGTTATTAACAGAGTAAAAAATTAAAATTCAAGAACATAAAACAAACCTCACATGTCAGTATCTAATCCTTCAGTAAATATTACTAGATGAATTGGTGCCCATTATTTTCAAAAAATACTGCAATAAAAGCTAGGAGTTTGCAGCCCTCATAATTAGCAAGTTTTCACAAATGATGTTCATGAATCAGGAAAGTAGCCAATCTCCAACAATGCACTGTCAACATTAGGCAATCCTGGTTGGAACATGTGTGCTTCTCCTCTACAGATTCCTTGTCATTAGCCAGGGTAGAATATAATGTTAATAATTTGATATGTAGGCAAATCACCACACCTTTTCAGCAGATTTTCAAGCTGAGTTGTAATCATTCATGCCTGTTTGGAAACAAGAAGAGCATATTGTATAAATCATGCTCAAACAAGATGAACAATCGAGGTAAATGGAACAACCAACATGTGTTTCATAAGAATAAAAATACCCAGTATGATTTAAAATGCAATTGAATGGTGAGTTCCAAAAATAAATGAAAAGAAGCAAACTATGATTATACTGCAATAAACAGCATAAAATATAAATGAAAAACTCATCAGCACAAGTTTTGAATTATTTTTCAAGAGTAAAGGTCAGTTATCATGGACCTCCTCTTTTATATCTATAATCACACACTCTTTCCTGCATGTTTCTTCTCTATCCCATTTAAAATGTATATTTTTTTCATTCTTGTATGAGTTATGTACAGCAAGTACTGAAGAAGTGAAAGAGAAGAATTACATAAATATGAAGAGGTTGGCTGATAGAAGAATCGAGTAGATAGCTGCATCAAAGAAATCTAAGGAATGTTGATTAATGATGAGGATTCTTTTCATTATTCTCCCGAGCAATCAAACTGCGATAACTGCCTTCAGTATTCCACTCCATTTTTTCATTCACACAGTTAGAAATCATTCACTCTGACACCATTATATTCATTAAAATTTAATTAACATGAAAATCACTCAGGTGATAATGGCCAAGGTGGAGAAATTTCAGAGATTATTTGTGGCCAAATTTTGTTCTGTTTAATTGAGAAAAATATAAGAGCTATTCTTTCTCTTACAATGGCATTACTGCAAATTAAACTATAGTTATCTGACTGGAAGCCTCATAACTTAATATAATACAGCGATTTATTGTACAATTTCTGTAGTTGCTGGATATATATGAGTCACAATTTTTAAACCTCTATTCGATATAACTTCAAAATTTTATACTGAGCTGGTCGGTGGCTTAGCAATGTCCCTTTTCTCTCACAAGAAGAGGATTACATTCAAATCACACACATACATAAATGTCCCTAATGCCACACCACATTCAAGCTTGCAGTCGCACTGTCACATTTTGAATTTTAAGTGAATTTTGCATGGAAAATTGTTTACATAATGATAATTCAATAATAATATCATAAACTGGACCATTTTGTTTAATGTATCACTTTCAAAACTCAATCCATGAGAAATTTTCTCTGTAGATTGATACGTGACCATCCTTTATATTTTTTTTCATGCTCACAATTGAAAATACATAATTGAAACAGTTATCTGAGATAAAAATTAACACTTTTTACCTCAGATAATAAAAGGAAGATGATTTAAACTGTAAATTTCTTGATTTGGTATATAACATAAGAAGGTCATATTGAAGTGAAGCTCTCAACTATAAAAAAATTCTTCCTATAACACAGAGAAGGTTTTTAAAAAAAATTCCATAAAGTAGGTAAACTGGGTAGAGAACTCCTGATGAGTCTCTATTGTCGTAAAGAGGTGGACTGCCACAGAAATTATCTACATTGATAGCTTTCTAGTTAGACATTAAAAAAGTTTAAACTTTTTCATTCCTTAATATATGCCTTTAAATTTATAATATAATGGGGTCATTTACCATATTTTTTTATTACAGATTCTAATCGAGTTACAGTTGAGCACCCTTAATCCAGGAACCCCTAATCTGGGAACACCCATAATCCGGCAATTATACCATGACCAACTACCTGGTACTTAGTGGAAAATGCCAAAACATTTTTAACCGGAACATTGCTTCATAACCTGCCGAGATATTATTATCATATTATATTTTTTTATTACAGATTCTAATCGAGTTACAGTTGAGCACCCTTAATCCGGGAACCCCTAATCCGGGAACACCCATAATCCGGCAATTATGCCATGACCAACTACCTGGTACTTAGTGGAAAATGCCGAAACATTTTTAACCGGAACATTGCTTCATAACCCGCCGAGATATTATTATCATATTATTACTGAGATACCATCCTTAATGCTAATTTTCCCATTTCGAGAATCAGAATAATTTAAACATATTAATTTCTGGTACTTCGTGTACACTGGAATCATTCTGGAACTTGAAGTAAACATAAATTTGAAGACATCGCCGAGATGGACTACGACTAATTTACACATCGGCCACTTTCAATGGTGCACGCATTTTTGATTGACCACTAGTCGTAATTTGATAAAAATTATTTGTTATCTGCTTATGTTTCACCCAAAACATGTCTCATCCATACATTTGTGGCAACAGCACAAAACGTTAACCATCACAGAAAAAGTGCAAGTTGTGAAAAAGCTTGCCGCCGTTGCAATAGTAAAGCATTTGACTGAAACATACTACATGGGATCTTCAACAATACAACACATTAAGAAGCTGAAAGAGAAAAATCATCAAAATTTTACTGTTAAAGTGACACGAAGAAGTAGATAACAGAGAGAAAACTATGAAAGAAGATTTAAGTGCTAATTTAGATATCAGAAAAAAGACAAAATTTGCAATTTACCACATAAAACACATACCACATTTTATGTGGTAAATTGCAAATTTTGTCTTTTTTCTGATATGTTCGAATACCACGCAATATCGCCAGAATCTACGGATTTCATTCTTAACGCTAATTTAGATAGCCTGGTTTCGATTGCGTCGAAGTGAAGGGCTTAGTATTTCATGTTTCTGAGGATAAAAATATGATAATGGAGTTTGCAAACATCTTCTATAACCCTGAATTAAAGGAAATAGAATTGGTAAATTTAGACGAAAGGATAGTTAGAGGCCACGATATTCTCACCACACAACACATCATGGATGATGAAATCATTGAAATGGTAATTAATAACAATAACTCCGAGTGGGAATGAAGAAGATCAGCCTGAAATTGTTGAAGGAAGACTACAATTGATGATGGTCTTTAACGAATAATCCAGTCCGGTCGCCCGCGGTGACGTAGTGATGGGCGGCCGTACATACGACACCCACGCATTGACATCGTGCTGAATCAGCTGATAACAAATCAAGCGTGGTAGGAAATTATGCTACGCGAAGCACAGCATAAGAAATATCAAATTTTATACTCTTTTCCATTAATAATATGAAACGTTTACATGTGCAGCTATATGCACAATGCTTAAATTCCGTTATTTTCACTCACTGCGCAACTTAGATCATTTTAAATAATAACTTTGTGAATTTAAAAATCATTTTTTTCTGATTATTCTCAGTAACTCTTTTTAAAATATGTTCATTAAATGGCAAATGAATATATTTTGTTATAAATAATCGACTCATTTCAATGAAAACATCCCGGATATCAGAAATAGACCATTACCAGTTTCCCTGAGCGTTCCTGGTTTTCCAGGTAAACATTTGAATTTTCCTGGGTATTATTCCACTTTGGTTCCGATAACTTTTGATTGAAATTCCTATCAAATCTGTATGCTGTAAAGGTCCCGGCCATCTGGATTTTAGCCGGGAGAATGTGCATAAAAAACAGCCATGCACTACCTCCTGTGTGAGACACGCGTGGCGAACATGCGTCACCTGTAAGATTATGGAGACCTCCAAAGTGAGGCATTTGTGGGGGGTCCCGAACCATGTCAATTGCTTGTTCCCTAGCTTTACTACTGAGGCAGGATGGAGTCAGGTTATATGGCATCATTAACTATATTCGTTGACTGGCAAAAGCAAGCCTGAACATATAAATACCATGTGACTTGTACGGTAAGGAGAACTTACATGCGATCGGGCTGGGTAGGACTACTATATATAGTACTGGACTGGAGTATAGTAACATATGAATGGTGAGCCCAGCACTGCACTGAGTCAAGCAGGATGGCAAGGGCGCTCACTGTCCTCAAGTTAATTGGCTGCCATGCGATTTCCAGGGCTTTTCAGAAAAATATTAAAATTCCCTGAGTTTTCCAGGACTTCCATGTTTTCCAGGTAGCCGGAATCCCTGCAAAGAGCCAAGTCCAGGGCTCAGTTCATCTAGAGCTGAGGACACTAAGGCACACTCAGAGACACTGAGGGTGATGTCATTGAGATGCCATCAAAATCCAGTATGGGAATGTAAATGTGGGCATACATAAATGCTTAAGTACAATATGTAAAGTATTGCTCAAGTGATTCAGGGAATGCCTTAAGATAGCCACTCCCATTGACTTGTTCAGCAGAAAAGAAACCAGGGTGTCCACTTTAGTCAAAATATAAAATTCAAGCATAATTCAAGGTTTTCAAGGCTAAATTTATAAAAATTTCCAGGCTAATATATCGCGGTTCTTGTTCGAGTCAAAAGTGATGTTTTTCAAGTTCTAAGTAGAATATGGGTTTTTCGTAGTTCAACCCATAGCCTAATATAGATAAAGTAATTAAATAAGAAATAATTGATAAATTAAAGTAATTAAATATGTAGTTTTATTGGTAGTAAGAGACTCTCTTTGTTGGTTGGGAAAGATAAACTACTTTTTGATTGAACACCCTCTTTCTAAATTAGCATTTCAATGAGAAATTACAAATTCTTCTACAAGAGGAACTTAAAGAACCCACTGGCTAAAGTCTTCAGCATTCAACCACTGTTCTTGGAATGATGATTTTCTAAGTTAATATTTTTTGCCATGCTTTTCTATTTTAAGTCTCAAAGCCTCAATTTTCTGTTCACTCAGAATCAGAATGTAACATTTTTGTACCGGTAGACTACATAGAAAAAGGTGAAATCATAACAATCTTTAGTATCCTACACCATCTTTTTCTAACAAAAATTAATGTAATAAAAATCCTAATTCAAGTATGCGCATCCTGAATATATCTAACAAACATCAGCAATTAGATTTCTCAAAAAATTATAGAAAAGTTTGTAAAAAATATATTGCAAAGCCTACCAGAAAGCCAACTACATTGTACTTACAGTAAAGTATCCGATCACATCAAATGTGCAGTTAAAAGAAACATTATAAGTTCATTTTCATTAATAAAGGAATTATTTTCCAATTATTAATCAAATCCTTGAATGCTTTAAAATTCTTTTTTAGAAACAAAAAAAAAATTTAATGCGGCCAAGAGATCCCATTTATGGAATATCTGGGGATTCCATTTTTAAGACGAAAAAATTATTATAGAATATTTCAAGCTGCTAAACTAATAATTTACGACTCGCGACCCGCGTGACATTCGGCTTTATTTTTTTTCTCGCGCATCCGGGCCTATGGAGAAAAAAGTCCCGACGATTATTTTTTTATTTTGATTTTGTGGCACGGAAAAATCTTTTTCTCATTTCGTGACCAAGTTACACAACCTCTCCTTGTAAGTATCTACCATACGTACGTACATTCCATTCGCGGGGCGCATCGATCACTAAGCCGCGAAATTTTAAAATCTCCGATCCGGATCTGAATTTTTACTGTCTGTTATGATTCCAGTAGCGAATTAAATGAAAGACCCGTGGATCCGACCCGACCATCCTTAATTTATTAATGGTACATTTGTAAATTAATTTAAACAACAAAAGTATTATAAAGTGAGTATTCAGATGTACTGGTTTGAAATTGAAGATAATAACATTTTCGATGCAATGACTGAAAGAAAAATTTAACTGCGATGCGGATCGAACTTCGCACAGTACACTAGCTCTCGTTGTCCGCCTGATCCCGGCGAATGTAGGCTACCCGTGTGACATCCTACGTAATTTTTCCCGCGATACCGGGGTAATGGGGAAAAGTCATATTTCTTAATTTTGCTTCTAGTTGCAAGGGAATTTTCATCTAATTTCGTGACATGAGCTACACATCCTCTTCTAGTCAATATCTACCGCACCTACATTCCATTCACGGGGCACTTCGATCGCTAAGCCGCGAAAATTAAAAATCTACGATCCGGATCCGATTTTATTCCTTGTCTTTGGATCCGAATCCGGAAACGAGTAAAATGAAAGATCCGTGGATCTTTGGATCCGACGGATCCAATCCGGCCATCACTACACGTTAGGCATATGTTTGCGTATCATGGGCTTAGTCCGATGTGCAATGAATGAGAGTAAAGGGTACTTGACGTGACGCTGAAGGCATCCGTTCGACAGTCGAACAGTTGAACGTCTCCGATCCACACAGCGCTGACAATACATTGAGCCTAACTACTTTTCCGTCGTTTATTTATTCATTCATACCAACGGCAAATCCATATCTTAAAGTCATCGTTATTTATCCTGTTTATAAAATAAGGATTTTTTGTCTTGAATTAAGAATTTTTAAAATTCCCGACTAAGACTAGAAAATCACGAATAATCCACGAACAATTCCCTGCACTGAAAATTCACGAATAATTCCCGATTTTCCAGGTTTTCCCGGTCAGTGGACACCCTGAGAAACGTACAATAACCATCAAAGCCACTCAGAAAGGTGTCAATTATTCTGGGAAAACAATTGAAGAAAGGTGGACACACATAACATTATGCAAAATGTGTAGATTAAGAAATAAACCAACGTATACAATAGATTATAATACATGGCTGGAAGGTTTACACATTGATTTTCAACCTTACTAGATATCTTTAGTAGTAGGAAAAATTCAAAATTGACATGAGAACAAAAGTAAAAAAGGTGGTACTGAGTACTCACATTCTATACTGCATGGATGGCAGCACGAAAGAGTCTCAATCATAAACCTTGTGCATGTGATTTTCAGTAGTCACCAAGGGCAAAGTTCTGGAAAGCTCAAAGGACGACCCGAAGACACCAACATCAAATTAATGAAAGGATGGAGCCTAACATCAGCTTCTCAATATTTCTTACTCTCACACTCCCCATTCCTTTCCTTTTATTCTGCAAAAAGAAACCATTTCTCTAAAAATATTTGGCATGGCACAACTTTTGTGATAAAAGTGAATATAATATATTTATATGAAACATTTAGGCAAATATAAAGTGTGCTTACAAATAACTTTTATTGCCAAACTTAAATATATAATAATTAATAATATTAAAAAATGAAGAAAGAGCTCCAAATCAAAGAAAATTGTAAATTATTAAAATCATCATACTGTAAAACCAGGGTTCAAAACAATGACCAGCTGGACAGGTAAGGATAGAGCACACAAAGTACTAAAGCTAACAGCATGTGAAGTACATGCACTATCAGAGTATTTGGATGGTCAGCTGCTACAGCTTGCTTTTAACAGCATGCCTATCAATACCTCTATAGGTTTTGAACTCCATGACTATTCTCAACCACAATCTGGCCACAATACTGTCCAAAAACCTTAACCTAGTAATTATCAAACAGCTGGCTTATCACAAAACGGAGAATGAGTGAATTACACTCTGATTCCATCAGTTTCGATTTGTACAAGCAATAGAGTAAGAGATGATCTCACCATTCAGAGATGAAGAAACAGCTTAGAACTCTGCAAAGCTTCAAGGACCGTCTGGTTCCCATTGCCCCCACAGGAGTGCACCCTCCACAATGCGTCCTCACCCACACACCAGCAGGCTAGGTCATACAGCAGGAGGAAGGCCCTGTCATCACCCTGACACAGGGACCAGAGGAATGCTGTTCCCCTGCCACTAGGATCTTCATGGAAC
The DNA here is from genome assembly GCA_933228895.1 of Platycnemis pennipes. Lineage (NCBI taxonomy): Eukaryota > Metazoa > Arthropoda > Insecta > Odonata > Platycnemididae > Platycnemis > Platycnemis pennipes. The sequence continues at coordinate 114,543,789 of OW121854.1, read as the reverse complement.
AGAAGTTGCGCCAGCTTAGACCTGGACACAAAGCAGGAGATAACTCCAAGGAAGCTGGAAATGAGGAAGCTATCTGACTTCTTCAAGACATCTATCCCAGTCTCATCACAACTCCTGACCCGGAGCTCAGGGAACTCGTGGTAAACCCAGTACCACTCTTGATGCAACAAATTCACAAGTCCCTTCTTTCCCAGCATGCCCTTCAACAAGCTTATTTGCTGCCACAGTAGCACAATATATGCTTTTGCCCCAATTGCTGCAACTCTTCCCTTGTTCCAGTGAAAAACATCCAGCAAATTCCCCTGGGTATCCACTTCCATTCGTTCCAGGAATGAAAGGGACTCAAGTGTGGGGAGCAGTTTAGAGAACTTGGCTGTGACGAGCGACTCGAACAGCTGGCCTGCGTCAGCCCTAGGCCTGCGCAGCCCAGTTGATGGGAAGCACAGTGGGGCAAGTGGACTGAAATGCCCTCCTTCAATGCGCAAGAGGACCTGCCGGAGACCACTGCTCTGGTAGAGTAGATACTGTAGCCAGTATGCCACACTGGGTGCTTGATAGTTGTGAATACTCAACAGGTAGTGGTGTTTTCCTGAGTGGTCACTGCTCAAGAGCAAACGAGCAACATCTCCCTCGCACAGGAATTGGCTCCCAAGGAGCCTGTGCAACCATTCAAACAAGGAGTCAGGGACAGTACCAAAAGGGTCCTTAACATCAGAGAAACTGTCCAGTGCAAAAGACCTTGCCTTGTCGTCACCCATCTCCGTCAGGCAGAGACTCCAAATGAGAGGCAGGACTTCAGGATGGGCAATATTGGTGAAGGCAGCGAACATCACACTCCTGTGCCTCTGGTCCTTCCTGTGAAGGAACACCTTCCTGCCATCACTATTTAAGCCCTTCCTTAATAGATACTGCCATGCCTTTACCACATCTTCCTTCCCACTCTTCTCAACAACTCCCATCCACGCGAGGAAGAAGCAATCCTTCCGGGAGAGATACTCAAGGAATTCCTTATTTTTGAAGATGGTGTCCAGCAGGGTAATTAGGGAATCAAAAGCACAAGTGGCCAAGTTAGTCACCAGCTCCTCATTGTCAAACACAGCCTCCATTGCAGTTGGAAAGGCAGAACCGTGCCGGGCCAGGTATTCAAACACAGCCCCAAATAGTGTCTTGCCCTCTTTCAGCCTCCACAGCTGCTGCTCATTCATGCCCGTCCACCACAGCCCATCTTCACGGACTGTCTGGTTTAAGTGTGGGGTCAGCCCAAGCCTTTCCACCAACTGCAGAAGTTTCAAGATCAGTCGGAGTGTGAGCAAGGGGAGGTGGCAAAGATTGCCTCGAATGACCAGAGCATCATTCTTGATACAGTTGCCACAAACGCTGATGGCATTCTTGCACTTTAAGCCGGGAAAGTAGGGAATGTTGATAGGCAAGGCCTTCACATCCCAGAGTGGATGGCCAAAGATCACCTCAGGAGTGCAGTCGGCAGAGAACTCGACCAAGTACTGCAAGATGCCCTCATGTCGCTCGACGATCGAAGTGTACAGGCACTTTTGGACAGATGGCACGATCTTTCCCACCATTTCCAAGGGAAAGGCGGCACGGTTCAGAGGAGACCATCTCCACTCGCTGACACCTAAGCCATACAACTGTCTATCATACTCAGACCTCAGCAAGCTGTCCAGCAGTTGCCGGACTTTCTCAAACTTTCCCTCCAGCAACACCTGCTCCAGCCACACCATCGTGACCCTCTTCCTTTTGGCTTTCTCGAGGAGCCACAGGGAGAACAGGTACTCACCGAACGTTCTATGGACAAATGTGATTGAACCTGATCTTTCCACAACCACTCCAATCCTCAGCACGTGGGGCATTTCCTGCGATTTTAGCCTGTAAACCTTTTCCTCGAGAAAGAAGAAAGCAGAGAACTTCTTCAGTAAATCGTATGTTGTAGATTTGAAAAGAGCCTCCATGCTGTCCCCGGCCACGCATTCCTGAGCTTTGGCCTTCTCCCGGCTGTACAGCTCAATCTTCAGGTCCACGAACCTTTTGTAGAGCTGTGGTTGGCTCAGGAAATCCGGGAAGTTGAAATTTTCCTCAAAGGCAACCGAAGCGAACATCCATGCGTGAAGTGGAGTCTCTGAGAAATCCCCTTCGTCCCGAGTGACCAACTTCCCACTAGCAATGAATTTCTTGGCCAGCGGGATGAAGCTAACAGTCTTGAGACGAGGACCCACACCCTCCTTCAAGTGCAACTCCAGGTTCCTCTGCAAGGCAGAGATGTCCTCCGCATGGCCTGCGCCATGATGGGACTGCAAACTAGCGACAATGCGGCGGATCTTTTCGATTCTCTCGCCTTCAGGCAGTGATTTGAGGGAAGCGTTCCATTCTGAATCCAAAAATTTCACTTGCTGCAATCGGTCGAAAGGAACGAAAGAATAGGCGAGGGTGGAGAGGCGATCCTCTAGCTCCGAAGATTCATGTGTTCTTGTCGCGATGCAAATCCTGACTTCCGTGCAGCGCCGCAGCGATTCAAGCAGTGTAGTGACCTTCTGCTTGTAATTGGGGCATATTTCATCAAATGCGTCGAAGAACACGAAGACCTTCTCCTTGGTTTGGCAGAAGAGGCCGAACACTTTCCTCTCGAGCATGGAATTGCCCGCCTTCATCAATTCGTATAGGACACTAACGACCGATTCATGGGATGACATATCACTCTCCCTCCACTCTTTGATTATCTTCTCGTAAAATGGCAGCTCTACCAATCCCACCCAGCAATTAGGATATTTCTTCTTCACGACACGGGCAGTCTCGCTCATGAAGACTGACTTGCCACTGCCCGGAACATCAGATATTACCACAGCCTCGTTGCAGGGTTGGTCGTTGGGTTTCATAAGGTCGATACCCGAGCTCTCTACCCTGATACCACTCAAGGGACTTCTCCAAACAAGTCTATAGTTCACAGAATGGTCGTGGACAAACTTCCCATCCACAAAGGTGAAAAAATGAATGAAGTTCCAACTCCATCCGTGAGAATGAGAGAAATTTTTCATTGTCTCCATAATCGCTACAGCTGCATCCTTCTGACCATGTACCTCACCCAAAATGAAGCAACGGGCTCCATCAGGGATCACACCTCCGTCCCAAACAAAGAATCGCCCAATCCCAGCATCCTCCAGGGCAGTCTCATTCGCATTTCTAACGAAGAAAGCATCACGGGTCCTTTTACGGAAGAATTCCTTGTCAAACTCGACGCGTCCGACCCTCAGCATACGAGGGATTATGCAGCTTCCTGATCTGGCAGTGTCTGAGGACTCCAGTGGCTTCCCCAGTCGCATGTTCTCTTCGTCAATCAAGGTCGAGATATCGTCCGGGCCCAACAGTTGTCCTAGCAACTTGCTCTCTACTCCCTCGCAACCGGAGAACCCCTTGACCACGCAACCAAGCTTCGCTTTATACCCTCCAAGATCAACCACCCGATCCCAGACCCAGTCCTTTGTGATGCGCGACAAATCATTCCAAGCATACTCCAGACGCTTCCCGGCTCCCCTCCCAGGCACATTCCCACGGACTACGAGGATGGACATGTGCGTGAAAGGATCCAGTTTCCTGGCGACGCACCTCAGGTCACTGCAGGTTGTACTAGAGCGACAGAAGAAGGGCACGCTGTATTCCTCATCCCACACAATGGCTAGCCTCTTCACCTCACTGCGGCTTGCAGCGAACGAAAAGTAATCAATTGCGCCTTGGAATCTCGACCAGTCCACCACGGTTATGTCTTCCCTGAAGACAGAATTCAAGTGGCTGACCCCCAGCGTCAAGTTTGACACCTCCATTAACGCCAGCTGGTTGTGCCTTGAAGTCTCGTAATCCGATTTGGCGAATGACTCGACAACCACCGCTCGACGGTCATTGTACGCTGAGAGCAGCTCGGGACACCTTCGAACCAAAGACCTGGCTACCATGTTGGCAGACTTATTTCTAGACACATACTCCTTGATTGCTGGCACAACATATTTTTCATAGAATTCTAGAAGACGAGGTACTTGCTCTCTCAAGCGATCGAATCCATCCTCACATCCGACGCTCCTGTGCGAGTACTTCACCGCCATCTCCGGAACCCTGACTATCAACTCCTGCGGCGCCAAGGCAGGAGACCCTGCAGCCCTCTTAATAATCCTGTCCACTTCCTGGGTGCGCAGGTCGGACAAGACTTGTTGGACAACGTGGTCATATTCCTCTGCCACTAGGACATCTCCGACCCGATACGGGAGTCCTCCGTTCTCGAACAATACATCCAGGGCCTTGTGGGCCAGCTCATGTACCAGGTTGCTGATGGCATCCGATCGATCGAATCCCTCGCTCTCCTTCGCGGCTGCATACACCCTGTTGAACCGGAAGTCCATCAGGCCATACACTTGGCACCTCTTGTTCAGTGGGTGCATGCCTTGGATATCCGTGGAGGAGAAGTCGAAAACAACCTCGAGAGTCTCGTCGTCCTGCAGACACTTCAGGATGTCGGATGAGTACCGAAGCCCATCCAGTTCCCTGTAGTACTCTGCCACCCTCTCTCCAAATTCCCCTCCATTACTACCCCCATCCCAATCACACTGGTACACCCTGGACTTGGCCACCATCTTCTGAATGTGGCAACCCTCAAGAGGCACGAAGTACTTCCCAATGGCGAAGCGGAATGCGTCCTCATCCTCGAAACAACACATTTCGCTGCGCTCAGAGGGGCTGGCATAAGCAAATCCGGATGCCCTCAGGAGAGCCCACGCATCGTATTTGTTCCCCATCCCGGCCGTGTACAATGCGGACTCCCCCCTCGAGTTCACCCAATATCGGGGACATGTCCGACTGTCCCGCGAGCCCTCCAGCAACAACATTTCGATCCTTTCCAGCGTCCCATGGACCAGTTCTGCGTGAAATGCATCCCTTTGTGCCAGGAAACTTAAGATTCCCTCGCCGAGAGTATCTAGGTCTCGATGCACAGGGAGGAGAGAGTCCCACTGGAGCAGCAGGAGGGCGACGTCAGTTCCACCTCCCCCCATCAACGAGTGGTCAATGGCTCGTCTATTCCTTCGGTCCCTTACATTCACCTGCGCGCCGCATCTTACTAGGAAGTCGACGCAGGGTAAGGAGCCATCTGCCGATGCGGCCATCAAGCACGTGGTGCCCTCCTTGTCTAGAGCCTCAGTCATGCACTGCCATCGATCGGGAGACAGGATCACTCCACCCTTATTCACTCGAACTTGGTCGTACTTGATGCCCAACAGCACCTCCAGACTTTCCAGTTCCATGGTGGACCCTGAGGGGGGAGGCAACTATTAGTACTTGGGCGAGGTATGAAAAGATATCATGAAAATTATAGTTGATATAAAAATGACATTAACGAGATACCATGGTACCAAGGTGCACCTTAAGCCCAATAAAAAGAACACAAGGTAATGGCATCACTCTTACTTTAAACCTATTATGGGGGAATCATACTTGAAATGGTAGTGGCACTACATTGAAGTGGCTGCAATGCCTCAAAAAAGTTTAATATGTAACATTAAACATAAATGCTTCAAAAAGAACCAATTGTTGTCTCAATTAAGGAAAGACTTGAAGTGTTCATTGGCCCTTACACTTATTTCACTCCCTGTCTATCCAATTTTAAAGCACTTACAATTTGGTGCTTCATACCTAAGTACATACACTCTGCTATTGTCATTTTCTTCATGTTTATATTCAGAGTTGCACAACAGTTTACCAACAGTGAAAAGGTTATAAAAGCTCACCTTTAGGTTATCTATGGGAAGGATTTTGACTAGTCATTAGGAAAAAATTCTTTATGAAGGGTAACTTCTTCCCCTTTTGTTAGGGACGTGTGCAGGGGGCAAGTGCGGTAATTAAATGTTTGACATATTTTCTCATTTTTTGTTCGGTGATTTTGTAAGGATATGGTAACCATTTCAAGAGGCAATTTGTTTAATTATTTTCAGCTCTTTGGAATACACCTTCAGAATTGGATATAGGGATGGAGGAGAGGCAATGAATCATAACATAGAAGGCAGCAAGTTTATAGGTGAATTGATGGCTGGAGTTATTCCGAATAATTAAAGGTACTTTCATTCTGTTGCATAATTGCTCCAAATATTCCTTTTGCCTCTTGACTATGTATAATGAAAAATTATGAAAAGTAAGTGGGTGGAGGGAATATTTATGGCAATTATACATGAAAACAATTTCAATTGCAAGACGATTTCATTTCTTTATATCCTTAGCCAGTGACCAATTGCACACATGAGTAAAAGGAGCAAGGATGGGAAAAATGGAGGAGGCCTAACGTCAAAATCTGACACAGGTTTCTCCCACCAAGCAGGCTTCTGCAGAGGAGAGGGAGTTTCTCCTTTGAAGAGGCCTGCTTTGGCAGCTGATACACCTGGTATCCGACATTGGCCATCCTTCTACCCTTTTCCCATCCTTACTTCCTTTACCTGAGTGTGTGATTGTGAATTACAAGGGTGACTGTACTCCATTTACAAACCCAAGTGGGTATCATGTGTGAAAAATCCTTTCTGAATCCTGCTTGTGTGTGTACATGCGAATGGTTTTCACATCAGAGACTGTATTCATTATGCAAACCCGAGTGAGTCAGGGCTTGATACTTAATATCTGTTTTTATAAAATTAAATTATAACACAATCTTGACTTTGAGAGTGTATAATAGGTCACAGATCACAGGTGATGTAAATTGGAGGGGTGGGCGGGGGCCTTCTGGAGCCTCCTGGTACTAAGACCTCTTTAGATCCATTGTGCCAACCCACATTTAACCTGCCTGCCACTTGCAGACAGGGGATAACAGGATAACAGGTGATATGTACATAGTTAAATTCTTTTAACCCTGTTTGTGGGCATGATTGGGATAGACAAGGGTGACTGCATTTTGAATACAAATCAAGTGAGTGGGTGCTTGTGTGTGAGTTACCCTTCCTTTGAATTATGTGCTTTGAATTTCCTTGATTTAGTATGATGAGTAATTGATTATTCTTGATTAAGTGATGCTTTGAAATCATTTGTATTTCTTTGTAAGCTTAATTTTGCATGGATTACGAGTAACTGAGAACTGTTTTACTTTGTCCATGCTTTTTCAATAGTCATTGACTGTGCTATACCTCTTCCCCATCTTCTGCTTTTCCAGGCACATGATTTACAAACACCCCCTTCTTTCCTCTCTGCCCTATATAGTTTTTTGGGCAATTCTTTTCCCATTATGATGAAAGCTTTTTTTCATGGACAATGTGAGGTTTTAGTTATTTAAGCCAATGCTGGCATCTAAAAAATTCAAATACCTCCGTCTAAACTCAAAAGGAGAATAACAATGACAGAGGAAGAGAAATTATTATGGTTACAAACTGTTCCCATAGTCTATGGCTTCCCGTCCAGTCAAATAAGCAGCATCTACATAGCAGAAGTAATGGAAATTCTTGGGTGCATTTAGATTTGAAAAGTTGTCTTCAAATGAACTAAAATATTCAGCTAATATTGGGGAGAGTGATAATCCCATAACCCATGGGTTTGAGAATAAAGTTCCCAATTGAAGAGAAAGAAGTATTTGTTTAAACAAATTAAATAATTTCCATTGTTTTTATGTACCAAATACCTACTACAACTCTCTTCCTTTAACTCTATTTCTGGTCAATTACCTCAGTTACTATCTCTTTTTCTGTCTTGCCATCTTTTTTGACAAGAAAAATCTATCTGTGAAAAGTTTTTTAACCTCAAAGGCAACTAATTAAATGGGAGGGATTGAAAATAGTTTGTCAGCTAATTCGATGGAATTCTTAAGAACCTTCCAACGAATTATGAAGTAATGTCATTTTTCTGAAAATTTAAGCACATACCTATCATTTTTTGGACCTTCTATTGATTGGCAATAAAATAATGTGCCCTTTCCATTATATATTTGTAGAACAAAGATGTTAAAAATCAGCAATTTTATACATGGCTATAAGGCAGAGTCACAGATATAGAGATAATGGCTGTTGCAGTAAAATTTGCAGATTAATAATGTAAAGATAAATGTCATTTTGACGAAAAACTAACATAAGATGTGAAATTTTACTTAGAATTTAACACTGTATGTTGTTAACATTGGCAACAGTACTTGTGAAGGAACACACTTATGAGACTATACTCATTTAGGACTATACCTTACCATGGTCCTTCTTATCTTTTTTATGGAATTTAAATATTCTCATTGGTTATTGATATGATATTATTAATACCAATGCTTCCAAATGGTAGCAACAGTAGCAACTTCAGTGCTGCCAAATATTTTCCGAAATATCATTATTAATAAAATCAAAAACAAAGAGTTGCATTGACAAGGGATTAGTTTTAAACTAAATAAGAAAATATTTAGCCAATATTAGAATACGTAATAGCAGGAATGAGCATGTATTCTCGGGAAATTAAACATGGCAACAATATGTCATCCATGTTCTGAAGTCAAAATGAGTTCAAGTGCTTGTACAAAATGGAATGCTACAACAACGTGCTGTATAATAGCATACTCATACAACTATTGTACATGTGTTATCAGACTATCAATGAATTTCCATATAAGTATTTTATCTGAATTGGCAATTATTCAATAAATAACATAGCTCTTTCATGGGATTTTGATGTGTGGAATCATTGCGGAGCCTCCTTAAATGTGTGAGTGGATTTCATAGAAGCAAAGATTAACAAAGAGTACATACTGATTTTATGGCATAGTATGTGACAGTAGTATTTGCTTTTGTTATTTGGGTGAGGCAACCAATAACTGAGGCCATTTGCACCAGAGAGGATAGGTGGGTCACTGGGTGAAGGTATGAGTTTTCAAGGAGCAGAGTGAAGGTGGACAGAAACCCAGCATCAGCATTAGCCCAGCTCTTAATGAAAGGCGTGCAGGGGACCATGGCTTAATGTTCCATCTGATGGATGGAGAACTGGATTCGAAGTGCTCACTCCAAGGCACTCAAGTATGAACCAATATACCAATGAAAAAACCACCTTGGCCAGGGTTTAAACCCAGGCACAATACTGCAGCATAATATCATAACAACTGGACAATATGTTCAGCTAGGCAGACACCGATATTGGTCATAACAAAGCTCATGTATCCCACATGAGTTTGCCACATCATATTAAAAAAGAAAATTACGACATGCTAGTTTGTTGAATACAAGATAGAAGATGGTAATAAAAGTATTATTTATTATTATACATATTAGTTGAGTCTGCAAAAGAAATTTTAAGCTTAAAACTGCCTAGAAATCAATGCCCAATAAACAGCATTGATATATGTTGTTGAACCGTATGCCGTATCCTGGTAAGGTTCCATAACATTATGGTTACCAGGATATGGCAAAACTATCTGCTAATGGCACGGCCTCTGATTGGAGGTTGGCAAGCAGGAAATAGAAAGCGTTCCACAATCCAATACTGGGTTATAAATTGTCACTGAGATTTTGGGATTGGATGGAAAATTGGTATGTGTCAAGCAGAACTCAATAAAATTCCCAATAAATTGGATCATGTCAAATGGGCTTAACTAACAGGCTGTAGTATGCTAACACAGGGAAAAGTTAAATATAAGGTTTGGGTTTTTGGCATTCCAAAAGCTCACATTCCTAGTTAGGGAAAAAGGGTTAATGTGGATGGATCTTATTTCTCATGATCTGTTAATGAATGAAAAATAATATGTCTCTTAAACAGTATAAAATCTAGTTTTGAAAATGATGAGACCTATTTACAACCTGAATTGTCTATTTTTTTAAATGTTACTCTTGTATGTACCTACATACATAAGTGTAATCTTACAGTGGCGTCGGGAGTGGGGGGCAGAGGGAGCATTTGGCCCCCCCCCAGAATTTGCCTCGAGCCCTTGAGAATTGAGTCTTCATTAATAAAAATTAAATTTCACTTGTTTCCAGCTTGCCTTTTCCCTTCTGACGCATATTCTACCACCTTCATATGGACTTTTAGTGGAATTCTAGTCTCTTCCTCCTCCTATCCGCAAAAAAATGCGGGCCCTTTTCATAGGAGCCAGGCCCTTTTGTTAAGACCGGGCCCTTTTCAAGGTTGGCCCCTCCCAGCGAAAATAGTTCCGACGCCGCTGTAATCTTTTCTGTCCAAAATAAGCACATTATGTATCTATTGACTTTTGTCCATTTTGCCATGGATTTTGATGTGATGTTTGATATCTCCGAGAGTTTTTGTGTAATAATGCCTTATGTGGTGGGAGAAGAAATATTATTTGAAGTTTTCCTGACACAACAATTTGACTCCCTACGGATTATCAGCTCGCGGCTGAGCTTAAAGCCACCGAGTGCGTCCACTGGGTTGCGGATGGTGGGTCGACCTCTAGATATAGAGGTTAGCTGCGAGATAAGCGAGTTTACTCGTCGAATAAGCAGTCGTGGACAAAAAGCGACAGCATTCCGAGGGCGTATGGGGCTATCCTTGGGTAAGGTAGGCCTTAAATGATACAGAACCTGTGAAGATGCCGTGACTTGGCGATGGAGGCCGCCAACAATTACGCTTCCCATCACCCGGAGGAGAGGGCAGCAGCTCTTCTTCACATGAGTGAAGGTGGAGACCTCAGTGGTCGGTACAGCGACACTCATTTCACTACAGGTGTGGTAACATTTACTTTAACGGCTGTGGTACTGCGATGTGGAAGGCAAGGGGAAACCACCACATTACTCTCCCGAGGAGTCGCAGCTACTCCACTCTTTCCTTTATTATCAAGACGTGATGGCACCCTCTCGAGTAAAATATTCCGGAGGTAAAATAGTCCCCCATTCGGATCTCCGGGCGGGGACTACCCGAGAGAGTACATCAGTCAAGTGTGATAGTCATTTTAGGGTAGGAACGTGGAACGTGCGATCACTTCGTACCTGCGGAAGACTGGAGAACCTGAAGGTGGAAATGCGGAGAATGAACCTCGATGTATTAGGAATCAGTGAAATGAAATGGCCCAAAGAAGGAGACTTTTGGAGAGGAAGTTATAGAATTATTCACACCGGATCACTGAATGGTAACGCTGGAGTAGGCATTATGCTTAGGAAGAGTGCGGGACTGCGTGTGAAGAGCTTCCTGCATTACAGTGAAAGGATTATAATGGTTAAAATTGAAACTAAGCCTACAGATACCATTGTGGTGCAAGTTTACATGCCTATGTCGGACTACGAAGATGAAGAAGTGGAAGACGTCTACGAAGATATCACTGAAGTAATAAAACAGGTAAGAGGAGAAGAAAACCTAATTATTTTAGGAGACTGGAACGCTGTCGTCGGCGAAGGACAAGATGGAAGAATAACTGGAAAATATGGATTAGGAAATTGAAACGAAAGAGGAGAAAGACTGCTGGAGTTCTGCACACAACATAAGTTAGTGGTTACTAACACATTGTTTAAAAATCACAACCGAAGAAAATACACGTGGAAGATGCCAGGAGACAGAGGAAGATTTCAAATAGACTACATTTTAGTGAAGCAGAGGTTCAGGAATCAAGTGAAGGACTGCAAAAGCTACCCGGGTGCAGACATCGACAGCGACCATAATTTAGTGATGATGAAATGCCATCTAAAATTAAAGAGATTGAAGAAAACAGTAAAGAACATTTGGCAAGTAGAAAAACTTAAGGAGACTCATCATCAGCTGGAATTTCAGAAAGCAGTAGAAAACAACATAGGAGAGGACCTGACTGAGAAACCAGTAGAAGAGCGTTGGGAAAACATTAAATGTGGACTACAGAAAGCCGCAAAAGAAGTTCTTGGAAGAAGAAAAGTTGTTAAGAAGAAACCATGGATCACGGAAGAAGTCTTAGTGCTGATTGAAGAAAGTAGAAAGTACAAGAATGCGAAAACTGAAGAAGGGCAGCTTTGCTACAAACGAATAAGGAACGAAGTAAGTCGCAAAGCCAGGAAGGCTAGAGAAATGTGGATGAACAATCTGTGTGAAGATGTACAAAACAACCTTACCATTGGAAAGGTGGAAGCTGCCTATAGGATAGTGAGGAACCACTTCAAGGAACGGAGTGCAAGATGCAATGCTATAAGGGACAAGAATGGAGAACTTTTGATTGAAAATGAAGACAAAGTGAAGAGATGGAAAGAATATCTCGAACAGTTATACAACGGGAACGATCTCAGCACGAAAGTGATTGAAGAGGAAAGCGAAGTCGAGAAGGATGATATGGGAGCATCAATATTGAGATCGGAATTCGACGCAGCAGAAAGGGACCTTCGGACGAATAAGGCCTCTGGTATTGATGATGTCCCTGCAGAACTAATTAAAAATTCAGGAGAGAGGACATTAACTTATCTTTACAAAACCATCTGCGACATGTACTCAACAGGAGAAATTCCAAAGGACTTCGAGAAAAACATCATCATTCCCATTCCCAAGAAGAAGAGAGCTGAGAAATGCGAAAATTTTAGGACTATAAGCCTGACGACACATGCATCGAAGATAATGACAAGGATCATCTACAGAAGAATAGAACGAAAAGCAGGAGTTCCTGGATGAAGACCAATTCGGATTCAGGAAAAGTAAGGGTACAAGAGAAGCAATATTGGCCCTTAGGCTGCTTATAGAGGAGAATGGAGAAGAACAAACCGACCTTCATTGCATTTGTGGATCTAGAGAAGGCTTTTGACAACGTGGATTGGGATTCAATGCTTGGAATTCTGGAGGGAATTGGAGTGTCCTACAATGATCGAAGAATTATCCACAGTTTGTATAAAAACCAAGTAGCTGTGATTAAATCTGGACCCAGCTGTGAAGAAGCAAGAATAAGGAAAGGAGTGAGACAAGGCTGTGCACGGTCTCCCATAATTTTTAATGTTTACATCGAGAGAGCCATCAATGAAGTCAAGGAGAAGTGTTCTGGAGTGAACATCCACGGAGAAGCAATCAGCATTCTAAGATTTGCTGATGACACATAACTCATAGCAGAGACAGAGAAGGAGCTGAATAAGATGCTAACAACCATGGAAAGGACAATGGCCAGACATCAGCTGAAGATCAATACGAAGAAAAGTAAGATATTGGTGTGCAGCAAGAAAGAAGAGGCCAAAACCAACGTTAAACTAGGAAAACAGAAACTGGAAGAGGTGAAAGAGTTCTGTTACCTAGGAAGCCGAGTAACCAACGATGGATGAAGCAAGAAAGAAATAGTTAGTAGAATAGCCCAGGCAAAGAGGGCATTCTATCAAAAGAAGAATCTACTAACAGCTGGAAATACAAGCTTGGAAGTAAGGAAGCAATTCATCAAAACGTATATCTGGAGCATGTTCCTTTACGGCAGTGAGGCATGGACGATGACAACAGCAGAGAAGAAAAGGGTGGAAGCATTCGAAATATGGTGCTATCGAAGAATGATGAAGATAAAATGGATCGACCGAGTGACAAATGAAGAAGTCCTAAGAAGAGTGGGAGAAAAGAGAAGTCTGCTGAAAACTATAAAAAGAAGACGGGACAACCTAATCGGCCATATCTTAAGACATGATGGCCTGATGAAGACAATCGTCGAGGGAAAAGTGAACGGGAAAAATGGAAGAGGCAGGCCTCGTATGAGCTACATGGAGCAGGTCGTAAAGGACGTGAAAGAGAAGAACTACGTTGGTATGAAGAGGTTGGCTGATAGAAGAATCGAGTGGAGGACTGCGTCAAACCAATCTTAGGATTGTTGACCCTTGATGATGATGATGAAGGATTATCCGGTCTTGAGCACCTATAATGCTTTTAGAGAGCTCCTAGAACTAAAGAACTCCCTTCATCCACCAAAGAATGATTCGTAAGAGCAAAATCATCAGCCAATATTAAATAATTTAACAAACATGCTAAATATTCTGTCGATAGTATATTATCCACAGACACTATCTAATAATGCAGTCCAATGCCACAATGTTATCAAGAGGATGGCATTCCGGTTCATAATCGGACTAGAAGGAATTACCTACCCCCACAGCAGAAATACCTGTCACACATAATTCTGATCTCTAATACGTCTCATGTCATTTAAAATATCACACATGTGATATACATATGTATTGCCTCAGAAACATTATGTAACCTTCAGAGACGTATGTGAGGCTTTTCCAAGATGTCACTATGCCCAGACACTATGGTGTCTTGAGATGTCTTATATGACATCTCTTATACGACTCTGAACATCTCTAAGATGTTTCAGATTCATTCGAGACATTCACATCTGATACGTGCACTTCTAATTAATAATTCATGAATACCCTACGATAACTTCTCTGTGAGATTCATTGCTATGTGTGTAAAATCAGCAAAACGAGTATTGTTGTTGCCAAGGCATAAAATTCTTAGCTGCTGTTGGATATATCTTACCAGAACACTAAACTTCACTGCAGGATACAATTTGCAAGCAAAACGTAATTCTGTTTCAACATTAACTAAAAAACCATGAAAACACATCTTCCGTGATTTTGGGGAAATATGTGTACCTACTTGACAAGCATCAGCAGAGGCGACAAATTATTACTGATGAACAAAAGGATATTGTTAGAGAGGCAATGTTTACTTACGCACTCTCGGTGATTCACGTTCCATCGCAATAAACTCCACAGAGAACGATCTGCTTCTTTCTCGTCTGCGTCTCCGGAAGGAATACTGAATTTGGAACATCACTTCCCGGTCTCCGAGAGGCCCGGGAATTCCCCGGATCCCCGGACCATCGGGGGATTCCCCATCATAACACAACTCGTATCACTCGTATCCTCCTTCCCCCCGGCTGCGACCTCTTCCCTGTTTACCCCCTCCATCCATATTTGATCGAAAGAAAAGTCGATACTGGAAACGATAGATCGAAACATTATCCCGCTCAGCACGTAATTCACATTTAGGTGTTTCCGGGAATAATATCGTGAGATTTATCACATCATCAGCGGGATTCATCAATTAGTTTCCTAGATGCGTCCTTCTTAGAAAATAAATCATCATAAAGAGTCTGAATTCGATAGAAATCAGTTCATCCGCTGAGTTTCGTGATCAACTGTTGCCGCCAGCGAAGGGAGCAGCCTTGTGTGGTTTAAGTGTATCCTTTGGCCTACCACTGGTACTACTCGTGAGTATGGGATATGTTGTTTTCAGAGTATCAATAGTAGAAAAATATGCGTTGAAACTGAATTATTACTGTGTTGAAAACGTGATGAAACTTTGTGGAAAATTGAAACAATAATGCAATACAGTTGCAGCTAGTACAGTTACAGTACAGCAGTAGTGGTGGTTGGGCAACACAGTGACAACCTAGACGGAATTGTTTTATGACGACAGCAAATGAGGTTCCAGTAAGTGGTGCCTAAAACGTCAAGTAAAACATTGTCATTTCTTGCAAAAAAAAGTATTTCTATTGCTACCTTTTATCATTTTAACCACGTGATTAAATGTAAAATATATTTTGAAGCAAGTAGATTGCTACATTTTTATCGTTGGTTATACGATACTGGTTACGAAGATTGCGCATTATCAAACCTACACATAGTTAAATACAATATAGGAAATAACTACAGAAATTTCTAACACATGGTCTAATTCAATCTTAACAACTTAATCGGCCATATCTTGGGACACGATGGCCTGATGAAAACAATCGTCGAGGGAAAAGTGAACGAAAAGATTGGAAAAGGCTGAGCTCGTATGTAAATATATGGAACAGGTTGTGAGGGATGTAAAATAGAAGAAATATATGTCAAGATGAAAAAGTTGGCCGATAGAAGAATCAAGTGGAAAGCTGCATCAAACCAATCCTAGGATTGTTGATCAATGATGATGATGATGGTCTAATTCTAATAAACGGCGGCCTATCAACTGCCGCTACATAGGGATGGCAGGATGCTGCATAAATAATGCTCTTCCCTGGGTTTATGCAATATCGAGGACTACTTTCAAAAGACTAATATTGCGGTAATGTTTACCCTTGGTATATTCCACTGATTACCGTTTTATGGATAAAAATAAGCGTCACTAACATGAATGCACCTAATTTGTTATTCTTTCAATTACAGGCGAGATAAATGAGAGTTTTATTGATGAAGTAGTTGATGCCAAACAAATTCAAATCATTTAATCAAGCACATTGTTTTCATAATGTAGCTATAATTCATAGGTAAATATATTTACCTATGAATTATAGCTACATTATGAAAACATAATATGTTTTATGACTTTCTGAAAGATAAGAAGCCACAAAGGAAGCTCTTGGAAGAAAAAAAGTTGCCGCAGGAGAAGCCATGGATCACAGAAGAAGTGTTAGACCTGATAGAAGAAAGTACAAGAATGGGAAAACTGAATAAGGGCAGCTTTGTTACAAAAGAATAAGGAATGAAAAAAGTCGCAAAACCAGGAAAGCTAGATAATGTGAATGAATAACCTATGTTAATGTGTACACAACAATCTTGCACTTGGAAAGGTGGAAGCTGCCTTTAGGGTAGCGAGGAACCACTTCAAGGAGTGCAAGATGCAATGCCATAAGGGGCATGAAGAATGGAGAATTTTAATTGAAAATGAATACAAAGTGATGAGATGGAAAGAATATCTGAATGAGCTGTACAATGGAAACAATTTCAGCATGAAAGTGATCGAAGAAAAAATCGAAGTTGAAGAGGGGGAATCAATATTTGATCGGAATTTGATGCAGCAGTAAGGGACCTTTAGATGAATAAGGATTCTAGAGTTGATGATATTCCCGCAGAACTATTTAAAAATGCAGGAAAGACAACGTTAACCCATCTTTAAAAAACCATCTGCAACATGTACTCAACAGAAATACCCTGTACAAAACAACTGTGCACTTGGAAAGGTTGAAGCTGCCTATAGGATAGTGAGGAACCACTTCAAGGAACGGAGTGCAAGATGCAATGCTATAAGGGACAAGAATGGAGAACTTTTGATTGAAAATGAAGACAAAGTGAAGAGATGGAAAGAATATCTCGAACAGTTATACAACGGGAACGATCTCAGCACGAAAGTGATTGAAGAGGAAAGCGAAGTCGAGAAGGATGATATGGGAGCATCAATATTGAGATCGGAATTCGACGCAGCAGTAAGGGACCTTCGGACGAATAAGGCCTCTGGTATTGATGATGTCCCTGCAGAACTAATTAAAAATTCAGGAGAGAGGACATTAACTTATCTTTACAAAACCATCTGCGACATGTACTCAACAGGAGAAATTCCAAAGGACTTCGAGAAAAACATCATCATTCCCATTCCCAAGAAGAAGAGAGCTGAGAAATGCGAAAATTTTAGGACTATAAGCCTGACGACACATGCATCGAAGATAATGACAAGGATCATCTACAGAAGAATAGAACGAAAAGCAGGAGTTCCTGGATGAAGACCAATTCGGATTCAGGAAAAGTAAGGGTACAAGAGAAGCAATATTGGCCCTTAGGCTGCTTATAGAGGAGAATGGAGAAGAACAAACCGACCTTCATTGCATTTGTGGATCTAGAGAAGGCTTTTGACAACGTGGATTGGGATTCAATGCTTGGAATTCTGGAGGGAATTGGAGTGTCCTACAATGATCGAAGAATTATCCACAGTTTGTATAAAAACCAAGTAGCTGTGATTAAATCTGGACCCAGCTGTGAAGAAGCAAGAATAAGGAAAGGAGTGAGACAAGGCTGTGCACGGTCTCCCATAATTTTTAATGTTTACATCGAGAGAGCCATCAATGAAGTCAAGGAGAAGTGTTCTGGAGTGAACATCCACGGAGAAGCAATCAGCATTCTAAGATTTGCTGATGACACATAACTCATAGCAGAGACAGAGAAGGAGCTGAATAAGATGCTAACAACCATGGAAAGGGCAATGGCCAAATATCAGCTGAAGATCAATTAGAAGAAGACTAAGATATTGGTGTGCAGCAAGAAAGAAGAGGCCAAAACCAACTTTATGCTAGGAAAACAAAAACTGGAAGAGGTGAAAGAGTTCTGTTACCTGGGAAGCCATTTAACCAACGATGGATGAAGCAAGAAGGAAATAGTCAGTAAAATAACCCAGGCAAAGAGGGCATTCTATCATAAGAAGAATCTACTTACAGCTGGAAATACAAGCTTGGAAGTAAGGAAGCAATTCATCAGAATGTATATCTGGGGCATGTTTCTTTATAGCAGTGAGGCATGAACGATGACAGCAGCGGAGAAGAAAAGGGTGGAAGCATTCGAAATATGGTGCTACAAAAGAATGATCAAGATAAAATGGATCGACCAAGTGACAAATGAAGAAGTCTTAAGAAGAATGGAAGAAAAGAGAAGTCTACTGAAAACAATAAAAAAAGACGGGACAACCTAATTGACCATATCTTAAGATTCGATGGCCTGATGAAGACAATCGTCGAAGGAAAAGTGAATGGGAAGAATGGAAAAGGCAGGCCTTATATGAGTTACATAGAACAGGACGTGAAAGAGAGGAATTACGTCAATATGAAGAGGTTGGCCGATAGAAGAATTGAGTGGAGAGTTGTGTCAAACCAATCCTAGGATTGTTGACCCATGATGATTCTATTCTACTCACTATTTATTTCTTGCCTCGTCCATCGTTGGTTACTCGGCTTCCTAGGTAACAGAACTCTTTAACCTCTTCAAGTTTTTGTTTTCCTAGTGTGACATTGGTTTTCGCCTCTTCTTTCTTGCTGCACACCAATATCTTAGTCTTCTTCTTATTTATCTTCAGCTGATATCTGGCCATAGTCCTTTCCATGGTTGTTAGCATCTTATTCAGCTCCTTCTCTGTCTCTGCTATGAGAGCTATGTCATCAGCGAATCGTAGCATACTGATTGTTTCTCCGTGGATGTTCACTCCAGAACACTTCTCCTTGACTTCATTTATGGCTCTCTCGATATAAACATTAAAAATTACGGGAGACAGTGCGCAGTCTTGTCTCACTCCTTTCCTTATTCTTGCCTCTTCACAGCTGGGTCCAGATTTAATCAGAGCAACTTGGTTTTTGTACAGAGTGTGTATAATTCTTCATGATTTCAAACATTTTCTTGTTTCTGAAACATCCATCAACATATTGTACCTAGAGACTGAGAAAACATCATGTTATATTGCCATCCATCTTTCATTCCATCATAAATTCTCATAGAAATCTCAAAAATAGAATCTAATGGCTGGTATTATTCGGTAACATCAACATTCAAGCAATAATGGCAGTTTCTTGGAGAATCGTTACTTTTCCTCTCCCTTTGCCATGGTGTCTCATTTCCTATGGTTGTGATTCATTTGAGTATGGTGTCACTCATGTACTTTTCACATTTCTCTATCTTCCCTTTTCAGCATTGTATTTACTTTTCCTCCATCTCCCCTCTTGTTGCCAGAAATAAGAGATGGCTGAGTGGGTGGAGTTCCCTCCAGGTGCAACAATGGAGTGCTGAGAGTCCCTATCCTAAGGAATATAGACTGCTGAGTACCTTGGAATTAGGATGAAAGATAATAGATATTATGGACAGTACCTATGACTAGGATTCAGAAAAATGCTGACATGAAGTAAGAAATAACACAGGCATGGAAGCAACACACAAATGCAATGCAATGAAGTGTAAGTACTCTCCATCAAAACCTACCCTAACCGTTAGAGAGTTTTTCCCCTTTGTCATGTGATTCTCCAGCTAGTAGCAACTTTTAGTTAGCCTTTGCTTGTCCCACCATTGCTAGAACTTTTTTACTTAACACTCTTCATTCACAGTTTATATTCTCCATTCTTCCTCAAATCAATAAATTGAAAGCTTCCAAACTCTATTTGTCTGACTTTTTAAAAATGTCTTTAGGTTCATGACCATAAGATCTAAAGACCATTAATATTCCACTCCAATGTCTCAAGCAACGTTTTCCTTGTGGCTTTGCAAGAACATTTCACTGATCCATATGCAAATTCTCTTTCTGTTGATGCAAAACTACATGTCCTGGCTGCTAAATTTAGCTCCTTTCAAAATTCAGTTTACACATATTCACACTATATGTGCATATGTGATGTATATGTACCTAATTATGCAAGATATGCCTGCCACCCTTATGATTTATTTTATCCTTCCCACCCCTATAGAATCTCACAACTTTTGTTTACATGTGGTAAAATTTTATTATGTACACCTGACTCTAATCCCCATGGGGATCGGGTTGGTGTGGTGGCTAGAGTACTGGCCTCCCATCCCGAGGGCCCGGGTTTGATTCCCGGCAGTGGCGGATTTTTCAGTGGAAATCCGGTCCCCACTTGAGTGCCTAGTGGAGGTCATTTCAAGTACAGTACTCCGTCCGTCGGATGGGACGTTAAGCCGTGGTCCCCTTGGCGCCTTTCATTAAGAGTAGGCTAATGCTGATGCCGGGTTTCACTCCACCCTTCCTCCGTTCCCTAAAAACTCCTGCCTTCACCTAATTACCCACCTATCCCACGTCGCCTCCCCTGAATAACCAACCAACCATCTAATCCCCATTGAGATTAGCATACAGTGAGTTACACTGTTTCTTTTGGGGGAATTTAACTCTGCATTTGCTCTCTGAACCGTAATGTTGCCAATACAGTAAGGTATTTGGAGTTATTACTTTGGATAATTTATGTAAATAGTATATTTTTTATTATGATTCATTAGACTTGAGGTTTTTGACTAAATTATTATATTGGCACAATACATAGCAATTTTTGAGCATCATCATCAAATGAAGGAGAGACAATAAAATTGAATAGCTTAAAACAGATCACGCTACATTTGTCAGTTGCATCTCTGAAAATTGTGACTCAGACGCTTAAGACTTAGTTTACAACTGGGTTTTTTTAATTTCTCTTCCATGGAAACGAAGGTGAGAAAAACTAGGATATGTTTTTTTGCAGAGGATTGTTAGATGAGGAGGTAAGAGTCTAGTGCACTTACGTCAGAGGGGAATAGTGACGGTCTCCCAGGTGGAGCAGGTCTTAAACCAGCACAGGGAGGCAGTTCAGTCCTCCTGAGAGGGTCCGCCCAGGGCCCATTCCAGACATCCCCCACGTCTCTGAGGATGTGAAGGGATGCGTCTCCCCCACCTACCTCGGCGGGGCGGCGGGCGCATGTCAGTGCGGGACAATTTCCTCCTCCGGGAGAATCTCATCTTCCGGGAGAACCTCATCTTCTGGGAGAACCTCCTCTGGGAGAGGCCCTCTCTGAGAAAAACTCCTCTACTCCTTCCAATGCCTCATCTTCCTCCCCCCATCGACAGCGGCTGTAATGCCGGACAGATATTGTCAAAAGAGTGAGAAATTTGAGGATATTTGAAATGCAAAAGCAATGATACGGATGTTCATTGACGTATCTGACATGATTAGTTGAGAATATGAATAATGAAAAAATATCGATTTTCATCATCTTTCATGGATTCTAAATCATGCACCAATAAGCAATGCTTTTTCATATTCAAAAAGGCAGAGCAACATCGTAGACGTACTTAAGTTAGTGAACTATTACTAACAGTGGCAGGCACATGGCATAAATTGTCTTCAATCAGTGGTTCATCATTGAAATCAATGCTCAGTAACGCTCTGACTGTAATAA
This sequence comes from Platycnemis pennipes, assembly GCA_933228895.1. Lineage (NCBI taxonomy): Eukaryota > Metazoa > Arthropoda > Insecta > Odonata > Platycnemididae > Platycnemis > Platycnemis pennipes. Next base: position 114,522,196 of record OW121854.1, on the reverse strand, counting down.
ATTAAATGAATCATCTGTCTATAACAGGTTTTTTTCCTATTCTCAAGTAAAATGAAGTATCTATCCGCTTGCTCGAATATGTGTCGAGAATGCGAGAGATTAATCATTGGGCATTTCAGGCTATTGAGAATTTGGAATATCTGCGCTCTTGACTGCATTTTATTCTCAGACCACTTTGACCATTTTTGATAACCTAATTACAGAGCCATAGAGTGGGGGAGCGTGACGGCCACAGAAGAGATGGAAAGACAAGTTGTCAGATGCTTTGAGAAATAAAGGATGGAGTAAGGAGGAGGTGAAGGGCAGGGAAGTGTAGAGACGGAAAATAAAGAAGGCTACGCTGATCCGATCGTAAGAAGAGAGATAGTAGGGGAGCATTGCGTTTTTACAATATCCAATGACTCCTATTTAGAAGGTCATTCGAGACTCAAAAGTCATCCTTCCTTTAATTAGGGCCAATTGATTGAGACCATAGCCCTCAAGATTTGGAATCCGGAGTGTCGCTTTTTTATTTCAGTTCTGAATATGATATCGCTGTTTCCGGCGCAGCTTATATCAGAGCGGTAGGTATGAACACACTCGAGGCGCTGTTAAATTAACATCACTCCTCACCTATTTTTCTCGGTATGCATAGGCAGATATATGCTGCTTGTGAGCCTTGATGTTTGGGAAATTTTGATCCTCCATAAGAGATAATCAGTTATTTTGGAATTTCTCTTTGAGAAAAGAAAATTGCTCCATTTCAAGAGTTAATCAGAGAGAAAAATGTTTTGTTACAAAACAAATATTAATCCTCACCATGAACAGTAATTATTTAGAAAACGTGGGATTTTGAAAATATTAATCCTTACGATGAACAAAAATATATCCTTAAAATATTTGAGATTTCTTTTGATTTGAGATCTTGGTGACATAAATATTTTAGTATATGAATATAATGACTTGTGAAGAAAATTAATCTGAGGTTTTGTGTTAGAAAGGCAATTTGATGTGGCATTTTTGGTACGCCCCCCCTCCTCCCCCTCCCCTCGTTGGACATAACCCCTCGGCGGACTAATTACCCTCCGGACTTAGCCGGAGGACTTGCACGACAGGCGTAGCTAACGACAGGCGGAGCCAACGATGCCAACAATGCCTACGATTCCAAAATGCAACGATTCCGGACTGCAGCGTTCCGACAAAGTGTGCCGCCAAACCGCGCCGTCAAACCACGCCGTCCAGCCACGCCGTCCCCTGACCAGAGCTGCTCTCACTTATATAGCCCCCAAAGCGCGGAAGAAGACCAGAAATTAGGCCATCGTATAAGCCGTTATTTGGTGTTCCCCCGCCGGATTCAAAAAAGAGTTCCTGATCACCCAATCCTAAGCTTCCACCTCGCCCTCTTCACATCATGCCACTTCCCTTCCCCTTAAATTGCGCCTATGGAATTCCACGTAAATACCCCATTGCACTTTGACCTTGCCGAAAATACCCCCTCCTTACCCCAGAGAATACCTCCCCTCTCACGCCCTCTGTTCGAGTCGAGAACGAGTTCACTTCGAGGCTAGGTCAGCGGAGACTTGGTGACTGTCGAGTCTCCTTAGTGCCATGGACTCTTGGTGCAAGTTATTAGCTTTTCCCTGAATTGTGAAGAGTATTTCAATTTTGTTGGTTTGTACTTTGTCTTTTGTTGTTTAAATACAGTGTTTGATTAGTTAGATTCTCATACTTTGTGGTTTTTTCTATTTTTGACCTCATCTTGCTCACCCGTCTTGGAAAGAATATTTGTCCCCTGGACAAGCGTTTCTTGTGAACTGCTGTTCTTCTTTCGAGAAATGCTGCAATGCAGCCGAAGGACTTGCACGACAGGCGTAGCTAAGTCCTTCGGCTAAGTCCGGAGGGTAATTAGTCCGCCGAGGGGTTATGTCCAATGAGGGGAGGGGGAGGGTACCAAAAATGCCACATTACTACGAAATTGAAAGTAAATTAAATTTGACATTTACAACAGTACATTATGTTACTAGTATTTTAACAGATGACCATTCATGCGAAAATATCAGCATCATTCTGGAAACATTTCCATTTTTCATTAAAGAAATTATCTTTCTAATGATGATTTTTCTAATGTACTTATAATGAGTTACATCATCATTTTATATATTCTTATATTTAATATACTCTTACCATAGCTGGGCAGAAAAGCGTTAATCCGTTAATCGTTAATTAACGAAGTTAACATATTGCTTAACGATTTAACTTTTAAGTTAAATCCAAAAACTATTAACGGTCTTATTAACTTCTGTTAACTTTTAAGTCCGTTACTTTTGTTCAGTGTCATCTGGATTGCCACGTAATAACTTAGTGAAGGAGTAGTGTTGAGAATGCAGTCTAGAGAACCCAGCGTTTGTACTGCAATCATACATTTTACATAACTTTTACAGACAAAATTTACGCAGTCAAGGCTCACGTTTCCACCTTAAACAATTTTAAACAACACATGAAGAGAACGCATCCATCTAAATATGTTCAATTTGAAGAAAAGGTAAAGGCAGGATCAACTCGCTTGAAAACGAAAACCAAGTCTAAGGCTTCTTCAAGAGCTGTGGACTCTTCTTATGTCAATAGGACTGGCAATAGTTTTTCCACAGCAAAATATTGGTGAATCTTTTGGTATCAAAGCTACCGGTAGAGACGTATCCCAAGGTTTCTATTTCCACAATCAAATACAGACAGCGTCAGGTCCAACTTTACTGACGGAAACGGTATATTACAATGAAACTCCATGCCTCATGTATATGAGTCTACACTACCTAGCTATACTTTTTATTAAATAAGAATTTTTGACTACGAAATTCTTATTACGTTCAATATATATTTAACTTTAACGGATAACTTTAACTCGCGTTAAACTTTCATCAAGATAACGATTTAACGATTAACGAAGTTGACTTTTTGAGTAGCTTTTAATACATAAACGAAGTTAATTTTAGGATTAACTTTGCCCAGCTATGACTCTTACCTCATACCTTCTCCTCCATCATATATTCATCCATTCAGCATATCATCTCCTTCAATAGGAAAACTTTTTTTTTAATTCACAAATTCGCCTTACGTCTTGTTAGAAAAACGAAAAGTCAACTTAAAATTTGTTGGAAAGCTGATTTCCAGACCTATTTTTTAATGTATAGATGGGTTTTTCAGGAGTTTGGTTCCATAATAAAATAAAAAATTTGAACTATTTGGCTGACGTTTCAGAAAATATATTTTTCAGGTCTTTAAGTTCTTTTGAGGTGAATTTGTTTTCAATTGTATTTTTGTATTGTAAATAAATTCACCTCAAAAGAACTTAAAGCCCCAAAGAAAGAAAAAATATATTTACCGAAACGTCGCCCAAATATTTCAAAATTTTAATTTTCTCATGGACCTAAACTCCTGAAAAAACCATCTATATAGTAAAATTTGTCGCTAATTAACTTAACATAGCAACTCTAACGATGGCATCAGTCTATGAATTCATATGGTATTAAAAAGGCTCGTGCCACATAAGCGCAAGTGATTAATTAATCACACCCCACATTATTAAAACACCTGTATGCTTAAAAAAAAACAGAGGAGGAAATAAAGTCTGATGGGGATAAAGGTGGAAAATACCACCTTGTACACTTTTCTCTCTACTGTCACTCCAATAGACATTTTAGAAGTTCTACACGAAATGGAATGCATGCCAAATATCCATATTTTCCACCTTCCGTTAATGGCAAAACGAAACAGTATAATTGATTAAGGCCACTCAATATTAAAATTCTCAGACTCTATTATTGAACATACATCTGTTTTCATGCAAGCAATCTCTTGCGGTAAAGATTGAGTTGAAAGTTTGTTTCCAATCTACATTTTAAGACAGCGATGAATTCCTCTGGGTTGGTAGAGCTGTATATTTTTTTTTGAATCGGAGAACCGGTCATTGAAATTTTAAGAAAAGCCACGAGATCCTGTAGTTCTATGTTCCTGAAGTCATAACAGGGGGAAGCAATATTTTAAATCTGAGTGCCTGCGGAATAAAATGATACTCTTGGCACTTTTATTTATGAGCACGCTGACGGTGTTAGGAACACACTCCCGGTGTTACTCCATCCTTCCACCTTACCCTTCCAATCCAATATTTTTTATAATTCCTCCCGGTTTGAAGCGCCTTTAATGTGGGTAGGAATAGAAATCATAAATGAAATGAGCCAGGCCAGTCAGAAGGTGGACACGGGTGCATGTGCTTGTGGTAAAAATAGTTATTTTTGGATTTTTTTGGAAACCCTTGGCTGACTAGATGATTATCATAGACTAGATGATGACCTCTTGTAAGGTATTTGAGCACATTGTAGTCAGTTCAATCATGGGGCATTTGGATAGTCAGGGATTGCTCATAAACAGCCAACATGGGATCCGGAAAGGGAGATCTTGTGAGACACAATTAGCTTTATTCGTACATGATATTTTAGTTTACGGCGAAATAACGGCATTAGAATGTCGGTTCTCGCCAGTGAGGTACCACTCTGGGATGAGCACCTCACAATTCCCTGCTGTCCATTCTTCCGCCTCCGGGATCGGATGTAGTGGAGGCCTACCAGAGCCTCACACGCCACTGCCCTTTTCGGGGAGATGAGTGAGTGTAAAGTCTCTAAAATGAGCCACTCAAGACCGAACATTGAGTCATCTGAATCGCGGCCCCATGGTGTTCTGGGGCATGAGCCTGAAGTGGTTTGCGAGGACTTGCCTCCCCCATGGCTGCGCCATGTTCAGCCTACAACCCAGGGGCCATCATCCCCCCGGGCCCATCACACTGTGCCTCCTCTACCCCCGGGGAGTGCAGGGGCGTGTTGCCTCCACCATTTTCCACGATGGGGGTGCCCTGACCCCTTGGGGTGGTGAAAAGACATTGAGGTCCGCCCTCCTGGAAGATCCACATCGGGATCTCTTCTTCTGCTTCGTCCTCCTCGGCAATGGGCGTTTGGGGGACTTGGCCCGCCCTTCGCTGTGGGGCCACCACCCGGACGGGGGGACAGGGGGAGAGAGCCGACCCTCTCCGCAAACAATAACTATTAAGCTATAAGAACTCTAGGCCGAGAGGACCGCCGCACAGTGGTCGGAAAACACGATCTGGCTGGACAAAAGCCAAAATTCAAAATAAGAATTTCTGGATAAAGTGGTAACTCTGGAAAGAATATACTACTGGCTATATAAATTCCTAATTTGTTTTCCGGATAGAACATTATTTTGTCATTCACTTGCATTGAAAGTATAAACGACTTCTGATCCGCGCCATGATTTTGGGTTTTAGCGGGGGGAAGTATATTTAAAGAAATCAGGTTTACCGTGATGTAATTTTCTCACTTTTTGCGCTCATATATTTGGAAATGACCTGTCTCAATACTGTACCCTTTTTGGTGTGTTAAAGGCGCAAGTGGCATAATAAATAATACCAAATGAACAGCACTCTTAATATTTTTTTGGAAATCTATAAATCGAGGCCTACAAAAAAATGCCCCACGAGGCCCCGCCGTGATACTTACACAATTGCATAGAATGGAGTTATAAGAAGCATTTTGCTAACATGTTTTGCGCATACTTGCGCCTTTTCAAATTAAGCCTTATTTACTGAGGTTATCACTCACTGTGCGAACCGGGCTCCGCGTGCCGCAGCTCATATATGGTGGGAGATGTCTTGGACCTCAGTCCAAGAGACGAGAAATAGCTTGCTGCGTTATACAGAAATGAATATACAGTAAACTAATCTTCTTTTTTCCGGTAGCCCTAATCTCAACGCAATCATCGTAGTCACAGATTACTACTCTGTAGATTTAGGTTTGAGCACAATGACTATCACTTAAGAGGGAATGATAAGGATTAATAATAATAATAATAATATTTTTATTTGCCCAAAGGACACAGTATATCACGATACAATCATAATACAAGTATATAGGGCACGTCAAAAATTAAGACAATATTCATAATAAAAAAAAGAATGTTACACTTCACATTGCAGGTACTCTTTTATGCTATAAAAACATTTCTCTAGTAAGTACGCTGAGACTCTCTTTTTAAAAACATTAAAATTTTCTATATTTTTAATATAAACAGGTAAGTTATTATACATTTTTGTACACATGAACTCAGGCCCTCTGGACGCCAGTGATAGGTTTGATTGCTTGACATGGATGTCATTACACCTCCTGGTTTCATGGGTATGTATGCTATTATTCATAGTAAAATTTGCCTTATACCTTTTTACATATATGACACACTGATATATATATACACAAGGTGCAGTAAGTAATTCAAGACTTTTGAAAACGGGGCGACAATGAGCACGACACTTTAGTTTACACATACTTCTCACTAACTTTTTTTGAATAATGAACACATCAGTAAGTAGGGAAGAAGATCCCCATATTACAATCCCATATGACATTCTGGAGTAGAATAAGCCATAGTAGAAGGTTTTCAGAACATACTGGCTTACACTATGCTTTAGCACAGATATTAGATAAAATGCCGTATTCAGTTTTTTACACAAGTGTACTATATGTGTATCCCACTTCAGATTACTGTCTACATAAATTCCAAGAAACTTAATACACTCCACAACATTTAGATCATTATTTTTGCATTGCGACAAATCATTGTCCTTTGGGCAGTGCCTAGCAGAAAACAATATCACTTTGGTTTTATCATCATTTAACATTAGTTCATTGTCATCACACCAACTTTGCATGTATTTTATTATATATTGACTGGTATCAATTAATGTGGATGGATTTTTACTTTTTGATAGGATGGTTACATCGTCTGCATACAAGACACACTTATTATTAGAGGTTACAATTTTATTGGGTAGATCATTGATGAATATCAGAAAGAGAAAAGGACCCAACACTGACCCCTGTGGTACACCCTTTTTAACTTCTAATTTGGAGGAGAAATAAGTTGTCCCATCTTTCCGGTAGGCAACTCTCTGTTTTCTTTCATGAAGATATGTCTTAAGCCAATTTAGAGGAATGCCCCTTATACCTATTGATTCACATTTTTTAAGTAATATGGCATGATCCACAACATCAAATGCTCTACTCATGTCAAAGAATATTCCCATTACCTTGTTTTTGTTATTAATTTCCTGAGTGACATTGTCAATTGCATTAAATAGAGCTAGTTCTGTCGATTTTCCCTGCTGAAAGCCATATTGATGGAGTGATATTATGTTTTGCTTATCAAGATAGTCAATGAGCCTTTTACAGAATACATACTCAAATAATTTACCAAATTGTGGCACTATAGATACTGGCCTGTAGTTTTGTAGATTATTTCTATCACCTTTGTTCTTATATACCGGGACTACCTTGGAAACTTTCAAGGAGTCAGGATATATACCTTCTAACAAGGACTGGTTTACTAATGAGAGTAAAGGTCTCAGTATGATAGACCCACATTCTTTAATTACTTTTCCCGTTATTCCCTCAATGTCAGCAGACTTTTTTCTGCCTATCTTGGTTATATAAGAGCACAGCTCACTCTCCGAGCAGGGCTTAAGATACATTGAGCTACATATTTTATAGTTTTCTTGAGTAGCTCCACCTTGGGTGGAAAGTGCTGTCTTGGGAAGGTGCAAGAATGAGTGGTTTAGTGCATTGGACACTTCAATAGGGTTTGTTGTAGTTTTCCCATGTTCATTTGTAACAAGATCAGGCAATACTATAGGGTTGGTATTACTATTGTTTTTTATGATGTCCCAGGCTATTTTAGAATGATTTGAGTCATTCCTAAACCTTTGGTCATTATACTCCCTTTTTGTTTTTTTAATCAATATCTTATATTCTTTCTTAAGGTGAGAGTACTGCTGACGCAACCCATCATCACTAGAATACTGAATTTGCAAAAACATATCTTTTAGTATCCTAGATAAGTTTTGAATTTCTTTTGTGACCCAATTTTTTCTGTTATCCCTCCTGTGATCCACTGCCTGCAGTGGAAAAGCTAAATCAAAATAGTACTTAAATCTACAGAGATATTCATCAAAGTTATCATTCAGAGATCTACTTTCATATATGTCATTCCAGTCTTCTTGATTCAACAAGACACGTAAATAATTCATATTATTCTCACTAAAAAACCTACATCGACTTAGGGTTTTTGACTGAGGATACTCCTCTTGCATCTGGAAGATGGATACTATAGCTGAATGATCAGATATTGCTGGGTCAAATACTGAAGTGTTAATATTTGATTCATTATAGTCAGAGAAAATGTTGTCCAGAAGTGTTTCTGTGCCAGCTGTTATCCTTGTTGGAGTATTTACCAATGGTTTCATTTGATAGGACTGTAACATTTGCAAAAACCGTCTTTTATCACGCCCATCCTTCAACAGATTGCAATTGAAGTCTCCAGCCAATATAACAGTTGGCCTTGACAACTGATTCGTCAAAGTGTACAACAAATTATTTAAGTTCTCCAAGAAACTATTAAAGCAGCTAACAGGGGATCTATATACTGATAAAACAATAAAATCATTACTGGCAATAGTGTACTTCACAGCTGCACATTCAAATAACAGTTCAGAATTTAGGTTATGCACCAGATGCGACATGTTACTAAACACTAATGTACTTTTTACAAAAATGACAACACCTCCATTGCGGTGATTCTTCCGACAAAAAGAATCGCCAATGACATAGCCTGGTATTGTTATCACTATTTCTTTCATCCAATGTTCACTTAAACAGATAAATTCAGGTTTCTCTGACTCTGCTAGTGCTTCTAGTTCCGTTATCTTATTACTCAGGCACTGAATGTTTAAAACCAGTAGTTTGAACTCTGAGTATGACTTTCGTTGATTTGAGTCCTTGCAAACTAGTCAGGATGACTTACCCTTAGGTTCAACAGTAGTATCATGTCTTGGTCTTCAAAATTTGTTGATAATCACACCAGAAGGCCAGTGAAGTGGGTTAATCACCTTTTTGAAATCACTGTAATCAACACCAATTTTGAATGCACCATGAAAACTTTTACCTTCTATTTTTTCACAGGAATCACAAGTGACGTCAAACTTATTTTTAACATATTTAACCACTTCATCTTCAGTGGAATCACTGGCCAAGCGGAATGAAATCTAAATACGAAACAAATTCATCTGCACATATTGTGTCGATGAATTCTCACGTTTAACTGTTCGTCTAGTCTTTACGCATGCATTTTGGCACACAACGTCCGGAGCCGTGTAATGGGCGCTCATGTAATGGTATGTACCTAGTGATATATAATGTTCCAGCCAAATACGAGGTTTTAATGAAAATTTTTTCAGTGATTTGGTCTACAATGGTGTCCAATGGATGTTGAAACCTTTAAAGAATATACTCTTGCAAATACTAGGGAGTTGTAAAAATGTGTACGATTACCAAAAAGCACGTGCCCGTCTCCACCTACAAAATTTGTTTGAATGGAGTGATCATATTGCTTCTGCCCCTCTGCCTACCAAGATTTAAATGGTGGAACCTCGGGTATCTAGAAAGAGGCACTACACAAAGTACAGGGAAAACGAAAGTTGGAAATTGTTCCTGTGAGTGGTGAATGATGATTTACTTAACATATCTAAGGTTTTGTCAGACTCAACTTTGCGAAGGAAGCAGAAAAAAAATCAACCGCTTTAACTCCTAGAGTATTATAGCTTTTCATTTCTGTTTTTAGACTCGCCAATCATAAAAGTTATTAGTGAAGTGATGGAGTAATTAAGTGCTGGCTGAAAGCCATACTTGGCAACAAAGGTGTAGTCTTTTTAGTGTGTACTTGTTGGATCTGGATATTTGACCTTATTCTGCCAATATTCAAAAACTTTTACGTTTTTTAAACAATTCGTTATATGTTTTAAAAATGTATAACTCTTGAGTTTCCTAATAATTATGCCTATACGTTGAATGAGTAACAATTTACTTGATTTAGTGATTAGATAGCTAATTTACTCAAATACAAGGGATCTCGTTATTCGCCGAAAATTCTTAGTTTTGATGCTTATACTCTTGTTTACTCCCAAGAGTTATAGAGTGATCAACTAAAATCTAGCATTTCCTATAAAATATAACAATGCTTTATTATGGATATTTTTATGCTAAGAGGTCAAAATTGCCCATAAAAATTGTTTCTTGAGATTTTTTCTTTCAATTCACTTCTGAACTTCTTTGTCACTATACTTATCATCATAAGGTATATGCAAACCATATTCTAGTTAGCTCCAGTTGGCAGCAATGGCTATGAAAGCTATTGGTGTTGGTATCTATGCAAAATTGGAGACTTTTGTCAGAGAAAAGTCGTTTTATCTCGGACAAATCTATCCTATCCCATATTAGCTAGATTTTAGGAGCGAGGACTTAATTCCGTGTGGTTGACTCCCCGCACCTACCACCCATCCTACCCCTCCCAAATAGTAGAATTCTCTGAAATCAAATGGTCAAGTGTTGTAAGACATTATTTATACATTCTGTGACAATTTGGTGTATTTTGAAGCAATACAGTCTGTACGAGACATTTCAGAGTCATCATAGCATCCAGCCAGATCGGCCTTTCCGACCACTGTGCATCGTGGTCATCCCCCTCACCCACCCCAACGTGTTCGGGGGCAGGGACCTCGGGCGGCGTGGGTGGTGTTACCTCCGCTGCTATGGGTGGTTCCACTTCTGCCTCCTCTGCATCAGCCTTGGATAACAGCCTGCAATAATGAAAGGGAACAGAAATGCCATGAAACAGTGGATACTGCGGGGCAGCAAGTACCTTAGTCTGTAGAAGAGGTCCCTTAGTCTGCGATGAATGTTAATTTAAGATTGAGTCTCTGATATCACCCTTTTCGATATCATTTTCCTCATTGATTACCTTCCCGTTGAGATTTCCTCAATTTTCTACCTGCTCCATGTATTCCTTTCATTTCTCCTTTATCTTTTTGTTCAGTTAAAAGCTCTTCATTCTTGTCAGTAGTAGCATTACATCCTGTAGTTCTGGAAGTGGCCTTGAGGTAACTTTAACATTAGGTATAAATTCACAGTATAAGGCATAAAAAACACAGAAAATTAATTTTCAAGGTATAATATGAGTGAAACCACATTTATTAGGTAAACTGTCACACACCTCCATTACATGTGAGACACTATTGTGTGCCCGTGAAGAATCTCTCCCCTCTCCCCCATGAGAGCGACAGCTTCCGATAAGTGGGACCACCTTGCTGGACTTGCTAAATATGCTTTTCTTTTGTTTAAGTTATGTAATGTTGTTTTCCCATTACTTGTACCATGTGATTATGTATTACTATGATATTGACTACTGTGGTCAATCCCCTCTAGGGTTTTTTTTTCCTAAGATTCTCATTATAATTTTTTTTCACTTCTTTATCATTCACTGGGACATAAGGATTATTGCAGTGCAATTCAAACTTTTATCCTATGATTGAGTAAACTAATGTTTTATATGAGAATATCGAGGTATCTAGCCATTTCTAGTTAATCATCAGTACTTTCTCGTAATCTGTGTGAATGAACTTAATCTTGAATTTATAATGCTAAATTAAATAATTTCACTATGCTAAAAGTATTGTAGGTTCATTTTCCTCTTTTTGATGCTTATTTAATGACATTTGTTACATTTACTTCCCCCTCACCTTCATTGTGCCTTGCTAGCGAGGGTTTGCGGCCAGAACTGACACAAAACCAACCTGCATTGCATTACACAAACTATCCAGTTGTTGGTTACTGTATTTCCAAGTTTACAGTCATGTTAAATATTGTCACCTACATACAATACATAATGTGGACAAATGTAGCTTTGCATGCTGCATGATTTGATAAATACCAGACTTTCAATAATAACCTACTTTTTTATCATATAATATGAAAACCATTCAATGGATAATGTTAAGTCAGCATAACGACACCATGGGATGAAGTGCACTTCATCCTTTTTAGAGAACCAAACTGAACCATTGTGAACTGATTGATGCATTTTAAGAATTACTTGTGTAAGACATTACGAATCCAAGCTTACATGGTCCAACAATGGGAGTAGTAAGATTTTTTTTTCAAAGGTACATAAATGCATTTTTGTGAATTCTCAAACTAATTTTATCTCCTAGTAATACTTACCCTAAAGATTTTTTCAAATTCAAGATAAAAATATCCCCTGATGTTTTGGATTTGCCAATATTACATCTATCAATGCTATTCATTTCTGGAGAAGTGCACCAAATGATCTTTGACAATAATATGATGTAAATTGATTTGAAAGGGAAGATCAAAAATGGCCTTTTGAGGTTTATATAAATTATGGGTTCACCATGGTTGGTAAACTCCAATTGTGGGTTGCCATCTGTTCAGTATTCTCGCATATTTAATTTATAGGTAGTTTCTTTTTTGTTTGTCTGTTGTGTCTTCAGTGGATATTTAACTGCTTCCTTTCTCTGTCACCTCCTCCTAGGTGAAGGGGAATTAAGAAATTGAGAGGATTCCTCGACCCTGTTTTCACAAGGAACCACCGGAGGAACCATACCTCTCTTGACTTACTTACGGCATGCTTCTGTCTAGACCCGCACAAATGGCTGTTTGCTGCCAACATGCCCTACATTTACCAATTTGTGTAATACCTGCACATGTCACTGGTTTCTGCCTTCCTTGCCAAGTGCCAAATTTGACTGTAAATGGTGGTTCTTCAGAATATCAATCACTTTTCCATATTTTCTTGTCACCGTTGGTGAATTTTAATTTAAAGTATTTGAATCAATTAAGGGGGCTCCCTAGCTGAGGCCACTCTCATATGTAACGGCTTTTCTATTGTAGTTTTACGATTCCCCGCATAGGTGGCGGGATGAAAAAGTGGAAAGGGAAGGCCCTCTCCCCCGCCCCTTCTCCCCCTCCTCTAGATGTAACATGATAGCTTGCCGAGCATCGCTCGCCTCCCTCTAAGTGGTTTGTTATCTCCTCCTCGGTCAACCCAGATGTCTCAACCCGACCTTTTCCTATTTCTGACCTGATGACGAGGTCTCAAATCTTCCAGTACAGTCTCTGGGCATCGTTTTCACTTTTGATAATGGAAGAATTATTCCTCCCGACTTGCACTTGCAATGATGTTTTGTTCAGACCCCCTCCCTCCCCAATTGGCAAGTGAAAGTCCCTATTTATCGGTTCTCGCAGGGCACAAGCCGGAACGCTTGGAATCGGAAGAAGAGAGGGGAAAGAGGAAGAAGGGGGGGAAGGAAGGTTTGCCTGCGGAAAGGCAAAAAGCGAAATTTAATACTTTTGATTAGCAGTCGTAGCTGATAAGCGAGAGGCAAGGATGATGGTGAGGGAAATCTTCATCCTAAACAAGTCTTGTGGGTATTATCCTTCTTCGGACCGGGAACAGTGCTGCTAAATTAAAATTTTCAGTCTAGAAAAGAAATTTTAGAAATTTTTACAAAAATCTATGGCTGCATATTCCCGAATCGACAAGTTTTTTTTTCAACCCCTTGGAGAATACACATTCGCTTTCCTTAGCAGCAGGCGTGGCCGTTATGAATTTTATGCAGCCATTGTCATTCTAGCAGATAACCTAAAATCTTGTAGGTACCTATGCCCCCGTCTGGTTGAATTTATTTGAGATAGCCACTAAAAACCGCGGTATTACCCGTAAAGCGACAACGGCAAGGTAGAAGCGCGACGATGCCGCAGAGGAAATATCGTTCGCCTTTATCGGGAATCAAACCCAGATATCTCTAGATTTTTGCTTGCTCCTCTATATTTTACGCCCATTATGAAATTCATCTTTGTCTAAACTCATGAAACTCCGAGTTAGAATATGCACAACAGATGTAGGATGAAAATTGGAAAATTTGTGGCATAATTTAAAAGAATAGTTCCAACAAAGTATGACAAAAATCTTTCATTGGGCTATTGGTTTCAGCGTAGGCCGTTCTATGAAATTCCCCCAAAATAAGCCAAGTCAAAAATACAATATACTCTTCAAACACGGATTATCTAAAGAATATTTACATATTTTAGAAATGCAGAGTGAAATTGAACAGCAAATGTCAACAAACAGCTTTAAAAATATCACACTGCTATGAAAAACAAGGGAAGCACACGGATTTGCATAATATATTTGTTATATTAGTAATACATGAAAACATAATAAGAGAAAACAATTCGCATGCTATTAAAATTTTGGGAGAACTTGATCCTGCGTTAGTATTTATAAAAGGATAAGGAACATGAATAAACAAAGTCAAGGAAAAATGATGAAAGCACTTCAAATAAGGCTGAAATCCACACTCTCAGAAGATGATTAGGTCTCAAAGGGAAATGGAATGGTTTTTCAATGAGTGTCAGGGTAAGTATTATTCTCCCACGTCACCATCAAACTCTCGTTCAACAGCTTTTAAATGTGATGTAGAATTTCTGGCAAAAGGCTGTCCTTGTAAAATTTTTAAAACTTATCCTCAATATATTTTGACCAGAAGTCATAATCTCTGTCAATCGCAAAACTGCCATACCTAACTGGCTCCATAAAATAAGGTGGCAGTATTTCTTCTCCGTGATATGGAGTTGACCTTGGATCTAGTAAAAATAATCACTCTTTACTTTCAGAGCAGCTTCGCCGTCTATAATCTCACAAGATGCTAATTTCTTTTGAGAGACAGCATGCGTCGGATGCGCATCCATGCATACGTATGGACATTTCACCTCGACTATTCCATCGACATCTGACAGGACGCCATCTGGCGTTGCTGCTATGTAAGAGGTCCTCCTATCGACAAAACGTCCCGATGGGTTAACCGTATTGCCCCTGAATCTCTCGTACTCCGCTGTCGCCAATGCCTCACCCGCAATTCCATAGTCGGTGGCTTTATTTCCGCGAAAAGATGGGTAGAGTAAAGACTGAACAGTCTTCTCCCGAGAGGTTCCTGCTCTTAATTTACAAACTCGAGCAAAGGTAGAGGCGGTGAGCCTTTTTCTCCGCTAAACATGCCATGTTTGACAGAGGCGTTGAGTTTTGGTAGATGCTTCCAGTTGTCTTGTTTGCTCCTCGCCTAATTTCAGGGAATATAGGAAATCATATCTCACAGTTAAGTCGATTTCAAACTCCTTCTCGATATTTTGTGGGCCATGCAGGTCATAATGCTGGGCAGGATGTTTCAATTGTCCTTTACATTCAAGACGTCGCTTTGCTCGCATCTCTGCCTTTTTTCGCATCTCTGCCTTTTTTCGGAGGCCAGTTTGAATATTTTCGTAAAAAATCCTAGACTCTTGTTTGTGATGCTGCTGTGTATCAATGTATGAACATCTGGTCCTGCATTGAAGGCTGAAGCGGCCACTTCACACCTAGTTTGATATGACCCCCGCTTCAACGTGTGCAGCGAAGATCGGCAAGATTTGTAAAGGGACGATACGATAATTATATTAGCGTAACCAGTCTATTAAATGAATTGAAATGGGAATCATTGTCAGATCGCAGGTTGAAATTTAGACTTAATCTCTTAAACAAATTCCAAGGCAATATTTTCAGTGATGATGTTAAAAATATTTTACGAACCCCAACTTACTATGGCAGACTGGACCATAATCATTAAATTAGAGAAATTGATTGCCGAACTGACCGATTCAAAATGTCCTTTTTCCCTCGTACAATTAGAGATACGAATAACGGTAAATATGTCCTATCGGAGAGTAGCAATGAATAGCGTTGGTAGCTGCATGTTGGTATGAGTACTTAAAGCTAACCCTACTAACAGAATTCCGTTGTTTCAGGCGTGACGTCATGGAATTTGCTTAGCATGTTGAATGAGAAGCAGTAACTTTGTAATTCCACATGTATTTATTGCAAACGACCTAGGTTTTGACGTAGCACGTCATCATCAGGTGTTGTCACCTGATGATGACGTGCGACGTGCTACATCGAAACCTAGGTCGTTTGCACTAAATACATGTGGAATTACAAAGTTACTGCTTCTCATTCAACTACTAACAGAATGTTTTTGCATGTTTGCTCTGCAATTTCTATCTTTTTTAAATAGTGTAGTTCTGACTACTATATTAATACTATTCCTTTTTTATGCATGATACGTAGTGTATGTTTGGTGAGAAATGACCCCCTGCCACACACCCTTGTGGTGGTTTGCAGGGTATTATGTAGATGTAGATAGATGTAGATGAAAGCGAAATTTACTCTTTTCCCTCCTACATATTTTGCCACACATTAGTTGAAGGATTCTGCTTGATTGTTGGTTACGTCCAGGATAAAGCTGGGAGTGTGGTTGGCCCAGGAGTTTATCTAATGACATGATATCGTCCCATACCCCAAAGTTCATCAACAGAGGCACACGGTTCTCCTCATGAGACTTTGGTCCACGACAAAAGTACGCCGCACATTTGCTATGATCCTCGAAAACAAGCCGGGGGCCATTCATAATGTCTTTCTGTAGCTCCTTGGGGTCAGCAGTTAACGTACTCTTTCTAAATTTTATGGCAGAAGGTACCGCATTCCTTAACCGATGTAAGTTGTCTCCAATATTTTTCCTAATAGTTACTGGTGCATGGCATTTCCAGTTATTCGTTTACCTTACTACATCTCTGATGCGTTTGCAGTATTTCGAAGCAAATGGTTCGATCCTTACTACATCTCTGATGCGGTTGCAGTATTTCGAAGCAAATGGTTCGAGCATTCCACCTTTAGAACGGGAAGGTCTACACCGTATGGCAACACAAGTCTTTGCATGATGCTAGTATCTCCATCGCCTTAAAAAATTATTGAATTTAGTGGAGCATATAGATAGTCTCTTCTTGAAAACTTGACACATACTAGAGTACTTCTTACCTATGAGTGTATTGCACTTAAAATTATACATTTTAACACTGTTTTGAAGCCTTCTACTATGGTATCTGCTTCCATTGCCGTATAAGAAGAACTCCAGTTCTTAAAACATGTGTGAGGCCTTTCATTATTCGTAGGGTCTTTTGAACTTGCTTGCGTACATACTGCAGTACTTATTTCTTACTCCAATAAATGTTACTTTTTTAGTTATAAATCCCACAATGTAAGCCTGAAAATGTGTTTGCATTAATAGCGACCGATTTGGCGTCCATGAACAATATACGTACCACTCCTGACAAAGAGTTAGGTATACCTATATATAGTTTGTGCGGTATGATCTTTTTCCCATGATCCGTCACACACCACCGTTATCAAAGGTGTACCATCTTAATCCACTTCCCTGCTTTGATCGCAAATTCACTTTCATCCATAGCCGCTTTCTTCATCTCCTCCCAAGCAACATCATGTATGGCAGGAGCGATATCGACTTGCTTATTCGGGAATGTTTGGCTGGCCATGAGCGGAACGTTCAAAATTGTACTCATTTCCGCCATTCGGGCGTAACCTAGCCCTATACATATCATATTGGTGACCGGTAATTCAGTTCGGTAATTTTTTATAGCTGAAAATGTTAAAATAATGACCCGATGAATTTTCTTCATGAATCACGTGCTCTTCACTGAAATAAATGATACGTGTGATAAACGTGATAAGTAACCATGCCGTTTCCAATCCATTTCTCGTGGAGAATCTTTATTTAATACGTGTAGTAATAACATTTCTACATATTCGCGAATTTTCCATAGTAAACTTACGAGCCGTCATCGAAATATGCTTTCCAATGTCCAAGACTGCCAGAAAGAATTCCTCGGCTCCTCGTCGATTCAGCTGGGGGGGTGTTATCTACGAAGAGGTAACCTGACACCGCTCTAGAACCCTCGCGCTCTCTCACAGACCTAACACATCTGGAGTTTCGTAAACAAGAGGGGTGGAACGCCTTAGGGAAGGAGTGGGGGTAGACCGCTAAGGCAGAAATCTTCGGTCGGAACTTCAGCGCACAACGAGTTTAAAAACGCAAAACATGCTCCACAGGGTTTACTATTATGACCTAGCTATAGAAATAGCATCAAAAGTTGTTGTTTGAATGTGTAGATGAAAAATCAAGCTTTCTCTAGAGTGGAAGCAAAATCCTCTGTTCCTATTCTAGGCTTCGCAAATAGCGACTAAAAAGGGACAAAAATGGAAAGTTTGGCTATTTTTTATAAACCAACAAATAAACCAATAAAAAATCCATTCCACTTACGCAAAAAAGCAATTCTTTTGCTACAATGGAAAAATTTTCCAAAATACCAGCAGCTACGATAAAGTCGTAGTCACGTTCATCTTAAGCATCTGCAACGGGCTTTTAGAGGCAGCTAGGGAGCACCCTTAACCATCCAATTTGATTAGTTTATTAGTAAATTGGCAAGAATTAGGTTCCAATTGGCGTTAGCGAAATTATTTTTGTTGTTAATAATAATTATTTTTAATAATTATTATTAACAACAGATATCTTATGAAAATGTATTGTTAAATATTTACATTTTGGATCATTGTTCAAAAATATATTGTGGGATGGATGTAAATCACATCATTCTAGATCATGAAACTTCATTGTGACCACAATGAAATAAAAAACAGGACTTTTTCACAAATTTTCTATTACATATTATGAATGGACACAAGTTGACACTCAGTATCTTGTCACGTTAGAAAATAATTGTTTTTTACACAGTAGTTTCCTGGGTAGGTATCCGTGGGCCCCCTAGACACAACTGCTACATTCAAATGACATGTAATCTTTACCATAACGATATAAGTTAGGTAAAAACTGATAACATAGTGCGATATTTTGAAATGATTGACTATAAATAATACAGGCATTGGGTGTCATTTCAAATACTACATTGGTAGATTCCTAATGATCATGAATATTCTCAAAATGCAATTGCACATTTAGAACTCAATTCTTCTGGAACCAGTCTCAGAACAAAGAAATACACCTTAAATTATAATTCAGGAAAAAAATTCTGTTCTGTTCTTTACAATTGCGGTATGTATTAGATTCTCACATTCGTAAGGAGAAATTCACAAAACCACATCTCCGCTAGCCATTTTGAGAAAAATAAAGTAAAATCCCCTAATTATTGTTTAAGGAATGAAGAAACATTATATTTATAAATGAAATAAGTTCACTTGTAACTTTGTGGAAATTCATCATGACAATTGATTTATTCCAAACTTTTACAAACCACAATAAAATTACAAACTCACGACCCAGGTTCCGGCGCTGAGCACCATCATTATATGAAGTCACAAGGCGAGAACCCTGTATATATACCACAAACTGGACTGGAGGAGGGAGATGGGAGGGAAAGGGAGACGTAAACATTACAAATTACCAAACACAGAGCACAGATGCACCAAGACACTAATTTTAAGATATACCAGTAGTATTTGAATTTTTTACAGATCAAATAAGAGGACATAAACTTTCATGCGATTTTCCAAATCCTCATAGCCTTGAGGTCATATATGAAAAATGTCTTTCGGGATGTAATACAATGTATGAGAGTCAGGCCCGGTGACAGGATTTTCGGGCCCCTGGGCAACTGAGTGGTCCGGGCCCCCTAAATCCCAGCAAACCCCCTCACTCAATTTAGACCAGAACTACGAACTTTCAGGTTATTTTATAACCAAGACTTACCTGATTATCAGCTTTTTCTACAGAAAAAACTTGCACACTGTCATACATTATCTTTTGATTTACTATAAACTGTCCTTTTTTTAAATTAAACACAAGTCAGTGGATGGGGAAATGGGATGGGGAAACAATTTCAAAATGAAAAATTTTTTGACGGTGTAACACACTTTACACTTTCATTTTTCAGTAATAAAAACTAGGATTTACTTGAACTTGAAAATTTTATAAAAAGTCATAATAAAACATACTTTCTTTTTTTTCAAAATTAACATATCCACAATTACTCCCATCTTTTCCGAGATACGGAGATAATTATATCACCACCAAATTAAAATGAATGCAGGGTATTCACGTCTAGTAAGCTTTGCTTTCTCTCTCTCAATCAAACATAACAGCAGGGAATGGGTAAATATAATGTAAATTAAGGGTTTGACGAACAAAATATATCTTGTTGAGTCTCAATATTAAGCTATTTTTGAATAAGTTGTTTCCTTCCTGTGTGCATAATTCAAGTAAAGTAAAAACTAAAGTTTTCCTGGATGAATAAAGTCTAATGAGACGGATAAATCAGGGATATGCACATTTGAATACAGGGAAATGAAGGATTTGAGTAGATTTTCTAGATGAACAACCTAATGCTCCACGTAGTAGGTAGGATTCTCCTAGTAGGATAAAAGGCTTGGACTGCTGGGGAGAAAGGGAAAATAAACGAAAATAAGTCCTTAATAATGTCCCTCTGGAATGTAAAATAATGTTTCACGTGAAAAGTACAGGAATTTTAAGGCTTTGAGGGTGTGAATGAGAAGTTTACTTTTGAGAGGAGAAACCTTGAACGCGATTTCGCGTACACTTACAGACCTTATTATTTCTATATTCCCATGATTTATACGTGTAGAGCCGGTGGAGATCGATAGCAATGTACACATATTAAAAAAGGTGAATAAGAAGCATTATGTTCCTAATGGCTTGAAAAAACTTACTCGCATCACGTCATTTCCAGCTCCGGGCGCGTGTCTCGAGCTCCCGACGGGCGTACGAAAAATGAAATGTAATATTGGCGTCGCAAACGAATTTTCAATTTTTTTCCAATATACTTTAAAAAGCATCAGCAATTGATTTAATATGAGTCACAAGACAGGCACTTTCGTAAAACGCTAGAAATTTACTATTTAATATGAAATTCAGTGTGAAAATAGCGTCTGCCATTTTGTTACGTAATATCACCTACATTTAAGAAGAAAACTCCCAAAGTTAAGCACAGTAAAGTAAAAGTGTGGTTTTAACAGACCTACTAGTTTTTTATCCGACCAAATTCCTCCCACAGTGTCACCCTCAACTTAAATAGGATGATTTTCGTAGAAAACTGGTGTCGGGTGTAATTTTTGAATTTTGGCTATGTTTGAGCCCCTGCATCTCGGTAACGCGACAGAACATGACCAATGACATGACATTCCATGGTTGCCAATCAATTATGAGTATTTGTACCAAGTTTCATGATTCTATCTCCAAAAAAGCCATTTTGGAATTTTGTAAATTTTTTTCAATTTCAGCCTACTGTGCATCTGTTCAAATTTTCCTTCCTCTCCTTTCTATTAACAAAAACCACACAAAATCATGACAGTGCGTGCATGGGCCATGAACTTATTTAAGTAAAACAAGGAAAATATTTAGAAAAATTTCAGAAGGATAAATTATACATCATGTTAAAGAATTAATAACTTTCTGAAATATGTATCGGTATATTCACAAAATTTTAAGTATAAAATAATTTTTTGCTTCCCTTTTTTATTTTACCCGGGAGTTAAGGATTGCAATCCCGGAATCCCGGATGAAATGACAATCCCAAAATCCCGGGATTTAGTATATACGAATCTTGGGATTCTGGGATTGACGTACACCTTTCCGCTAACAGGAAGCACTAATAAGTAAATTTTCTTGGACATGAAATGCAACACGTTAGACGTCTGAGTCCATTGACTCATACATTTTATTGGAATAAGTAATTTGTCTCATTTGTTATACATAAGAAAAACAGAAATGAGCTTACAGTGTGCATGTTAAAGACATAGCGATCGCCAGCATTAAACAAGATGGAATAAATTCCAAAAAATGTATTCTAACTTTTGATGATGATCCCGTAATCCCGGGATTGAAAAATCTCTCTGGAATTGCAATCCTAACTGAGAGGCTAGGTTGGGGGGCCGCGGGGCCTCCCTTCCCCTGTGTATGTGCGCTCATGTGTACAAAACCAATGACACAACACTAGAATGTGTAGCTTGCTACTGCTAATCTGTAACTTTGACTGTAGAATAAACGATTATTTACAGTCCACTCACTAACAAATAAACAATAGTCTTTAGACGGGAGATGGGGTTTCTTGTCATTCAGGTTACAATATGTCACTGAGTGGTGAATGTTCGCGGCAAAGGGAGGGGAGGTGGGTCACAGTGCCCGTGCTTCATGATCTATCATCCCCATCATCCCAAAACCCTCGATGACCACGACAACAATGCTAACGTCATACTTCTCTATGGCACACTGACACACGGTCTACCTTCATTAGTTTTTTTCACTTTTTAAACAACATAATTTTGTATTCTTTTTGGCATTTAAATTTATTTGTACTTAAAATTTTATTTTCAATTAATTTATTTTGGCCCGGGCCCCTGGGCATTTACCCACTTTGCCCCCCCTTGTAGCTGTACCTGATGAGAGTATAGTAGCAGTATAGTATCTTCAGTTTAGTAGTGTACCATAGGAAGCAATGGTCGTGAATCAAGAAAATTTTATCTTCCTTGAACTTTAATGGGATTGACCTATAAACCTACTGCAACCAGATGAACAAAATTGGATTTTTCTCTTGAAGTATTGAAGAGATTCCATGTGCATACCGAGTTTCATCGAAATTAGAATAAATAGGAGTCAAAACCACATTTTGTAGATTGAATTTTATTGTCAGTTATTTCTTAATGGAATGACCCATAAACCAAAAAAACAATGAAGTTCAATGTTATTTTACATTAAAATTTAATGATTTAATTGGATTTGCATTACATACCTACTATTATATAAATAATTTCATAGTTTAAGTTTTTTACTGAATCATCATTTTCCTTTCTTTCCAGCATACGTCATGAGTAAATTATCGGATTGTGTGGAGGCACCATGGTCAGGAGGACAATGATAAATAAACTTAATAGTAGCCAAAAGCAGAGACCAAATATATGTTATGATACCAATGTAGTTGTTTGCCCTATTTGATGTATTTAAATATATTTTTAACTTGGATTTTTTTGCATAAAAATTGAGAAGGGAATTTTTATGTTGGTAGGTTATAAATGTGTGATGTATTTTATTCTTTTTTGTATTTTGGAAACTTATCCTGCATTAAGTGTGGGTTAGAATTGTTTATTTACCTAATAAATGTATATCCATGAAATTATTACCTTTGCACATATCAAGGCTGAAATTATCTCCCAGCATTTGGAGCAAGAATTGTAGTTCATCAGAGACAGGACTTCTGCCTGTAGTTCATCATTGGTGTTTTTGGTAAGATTAGCTATGGGATAAGATTTATGAATTGCCCCATCAGTGCAACAATTTCTGAATTATGCCTTAGATTGAGAAGTTGTAGATATCACTCCTGGAAAAAAAATGATGTGTACACGGGGGTTAAGTAAGGAATGACATATGATGTCATGGAAATAGGTAAAGAATTTATTTAATAATAGTATTCTATTCCAAAAAAACATTGAATAGGAAATAAAGGATTGTTTGGATAACATGAGGTAGGTATGTCTAAATTCTCTAAGCATTGTTTTTAAGTAATCAGCACAGATTGCCATTGAGAACCCAATAAGAAAAATGTAATATGTTTAGAAAATGGAGCCCTAGGGGCTGGCATTATGATTTCAGTACCCTCTCGGCCTGGTGGTGTAATAAGTAAGTTATTGAGGGATAAATTTTATCGAGAGTAGGGTGTAAGGAGGTAGAATGTATGCACTGACTCATAAAAAATAGGCCAAAAATGATGTATTAATATCCGATAAGAAATGAGATTATAGCACGGCATTGACATTTGAGTGATATTAATTTTCAGGTATAAGAAGTTAAGCTCCCCATTTTTGATCCAATAAAAGTAATAAGTTACAAACACTCCTCAAGGCAGCTTGGTTTCGACTAGTAAAGGATGTAGGAATAAACTAAAATTTGTTTAACTGGAGCTATGGACTCGATGGCATTGGGTTTATGCAGTATGATTTTGAAGACTGGCCTCCTCTTAAAGAAAGTGCTTTGTACTAATTCATAATATGCAAATCCTCAACAATACATATATATAAGTAAAGATATTGACAAGTAAACTAATTGCATTGTAATAATGGTAGATCCATTCCATTATATTAAGATAAGGAAGGGAGTCTCAAGGGAAGTACCGTCAGAAGAATATAAAAAATTTTTATTATAAAATGCATAATTTACCATTTGCTACTATTTCGCAAAGTGGTGACCATTTGTAAAGAAATCGAGGTAATTCTCTAAAACAATAATTCAATAAAAGCTTAAACACAATATCGACCAAGAAATACAGGTTATTGTGTGTTCGCAGCAACATAATACATATTTAATGAAAAATGCTACCGATCAGAAAAAGCTGAATCACTAAGAGAACGTAGAATTTCACGAAAATTATAAATAAAATATATGACTTTGTAAGACTCTTAAAACGGTTTATCTACATGAGTGATAAAAAAGGGGAAACACAAGGTCGACCTTCTCGTTATTCCTTTA
Source organism: Platycnemis pennipes (assembly GCA_933228895.1). Classification (NCBI taxonomy): domain Eukaryota; kingdom Metazoa; phylum Arthropoda; class Insecta; order Odonata; family Platycnemididae; genus Platycnemis; species Platycnemis pennipes. The sequence goes on along the minus strand of OW121854.1, from coordinate 114,497,820 downwards.
AATAACGTCGAAAACTCGGAATCATTCCGACTTCTGTGTTCGAAGAACCCGCTTTTGAGCCAGCGCCACGGAGCAGCCCCGCGGACTGCGGGAAAAGTTGGCATTAATTTCCCCGCGAAACCTGAACTCTTTGGGCACATTTTCAACCCTTCGGACCCTTTTTAACCCTTCGCCTGACCCGCAAGAAAAACTCGAAATTTTTGTAGCACGGAAATTGGAGAAATGCACGTGGAAACGGGCTGTTCAAGGCCAAAGTGGGGGTTTCTCGGCCAGCTAAAGGTCGTTCAAGGACGACTCAGGGTGGGTGAAGGTCTTGGAAGGGAGTCAAGTGGGACGTAAAGGGGGGTTCCCATTGCATGACAAGTACCTCTAGAAGGTTATTTGGGGAAAATAACTAACTTACTTAATATAGAACGCAGGACTTCAAATGAAAAATGCCCGTGATCTGCAGAATGTGTACTCGTATGTCGTGCAATCACAAGACAGCGAGGACGTCTAACAAATATTTTAAAATTTTGTTATACGCTCGGGAAGGCTACTCGGCGCTCCACCTCGCGAAGCCCTAGGCTTGCGTCTGAGGTCGCGAGAGCACAATGGTAAACGAAATAAAACTTACCAACAAATTATTCGTTATCCAGGTGGAAGGGAAACTCTTTTTGCATGTAAATCGTCTATTCATCCCCTCATGACCATCGCATTTTAATTCCCTACTAATGATAAAAGTGGCACTCTATTTATAAAGCAATAATCACCTGGCGAGATACAATCAGTGATACAGAAAAGTGTTCTAAGATCTAAGAATTGATAAGATGAGTACGGTCAGAGCAGGAAATGAAATAGTTGTTGCATTATCGATAAATGAAGCCAAATTTTGAATTACTCTAAGGATGTATTTGCCGCAGTTTCCTTAATATTAAACGTAGAACTTCAAATGAAAAATGCGCTTTATCTACAGAATGAGTACTCATCTGCTGTGCAATGTCAAGACAGCGCGGACGTCTTATAAATATTTTAGGATTTTGTTTAACGCTCGCGAACGCTACTCCGCCGCTCCGCCTCTCGAAGCCCTACTAGGCAAGCCTACTTTTTTTTAGTAGGCTTGCGTCTGAGGTAGCGAGAGCATAATGGTAAAAGAAATATTACTTACCAACAAATTATTCGTTTTCCTAGTGGAGAGGACACTTTTTTTTGCATGTAAACCGTCTATCCTCTCATGACCGTCGCAATTAAATTCCCTACTAATGATGAAAGCGGCCCTCTGTTTCTAAAGCCGTAATCACCTGGCGAGATATAATTATTGCTACAGATAAGTGTTCTAAGACCAATTAATTGATAATATGAGCTCAGGTAGAGCAGTAAATGAAGTAGTTGTTCCATTTTTCAATAATAGAGCCACACTATGAATCTCCGTACGTATTCTGTCGATGCTATTTGCCGCTACTTCTTTAATAATGAACGTAGAAATTCAGTTCAAAAACGTTCGTCATCGTTACTTTAAGTAGATCATGTTCTTATAGTTGCGAAGAAACAACTCTGCGTCTAATTAATTTTGGAATACTTTTTGCGCTTGGGAATCCGATCTCTGTATGGGTGAAGGTCTAAAGAAAGGAGTCAAGTGGGACGTAAAGAGGGGTCCCCATTGCATGACAAGTACCTGTAGAAGATTACTGGGGGAAAATAACTAACTTCCTTAATATAGAACGTAGAACTTCAAATGAAAAATGCCCGTGATCTGTAGAATGTGTACTCATATGTCGTGAATCTTAAGACAGCGCGGACGTCTAACAAATATTTTAAAATTTGTCTTACACGCTCGGGAAGGCTACTCGGCGCTCGACCTCGCTATCCCTAGGCTTGCATCTGAGGTGGCGAGAGCATAATGGTAAACGAAATAATACTTACCAACAAAGTATTCGTTATCCTAGTGGAGGGAAAACTGTTTTTGCATGAAAAACGTCTATCATCCCCTCATGACCATTGCATTTTAAGTCCCTACTAATGATAAAAGCGGCACTCTATTTCTAAAGCCGTGATCACCCGGCGAGATACATAAATTTTTAGAGAAAACTATTCTAAGATCAAAGAATTGATAAGATGTGTACGGTCAGAGCAAAATGAAATACTTGTTGCATTATCGTAAAATGAAGCCCAATTTTTAATTACTCTAAAGATGTTGCTTGAAGCAGTTTCCTTAATATTGAAAGTAGAACTTCAAATGAAAAATGCGCGTCATCTACAGAATGAGTACTCATCTGCTGTGCAATCTCAAGACAACGCGGACGTCTTACAAATATTTTAGGATTTTGTTTAACGCTCGCGAACGCTGCTCCGCCGCTCCAACTTTCGAAGCTCTTGGCTTGCGTCTGAAGTGGCGATAGCATAATGGTAAAAGAAATATTACTTACCAACAAATTATTCGTTTTCCTATTGAGAGGACACTTTTTTTTGCAGATTAAAAGGTTGTCATTCCTTCCTGACATTCGCATTTTAATTCCCTACTAGTAATAAAAGCGGCACTCTATTTCTAAAGCATGCATAATTTAACATTTGCTACTATTTCGCAAAGTGGTGAGCTGTTGTAAAGAAACTGAATGAAGCCAAATTTTGAATTACTCTAAGGATATTGTTTGCTCAGTTTCTTTAATATTGAACGTAGAACTTCAAAAGAAAAATACGCCCGTCTACAGAATGAGTACTCATCTGCAGTGCAATCTCAAGGCAACGCGGACGTCTTATAAATATTTTAGAAATTTGTTTAACGCTCGCGAACGCTACTCCGCCGCTCCAACTCTAGAAGCCCTAGGCTTGCGTCTGAGGTGGCGAGAGCATAATGGTAAAAGAAATATTACTTACCAACAAATTATTCGTTTCCCTAGTGGAGAGGACACTTTTTTTTGCATGTAAACCGTCTATCCTCTCATGACCGTCGCAATTTAATTCCCTACTAATGATGAAAGCGGCCCTCTGTTTCTAAAGCCATAATCACCTGGCGATATACAATCATTGATACTGATAAGTATTCTGAGAACAAGGAATTGATAAGATGGGTTTAGTCAGAGCCGTAAATGATAGTTGTTGCATTATCGATAAATGAAGCCAAACTTTTAATCACTCTAAGTATGTTGGGGTTTGTTTTTTACCGCAATTTGCTTAATATTGGACGTAGGACTTCAAGTGACAAAAGCGCGTGATCTACAGAATTAGTTTTTTACTGCCGTGCAATTACAAGACAGCACGGGCGTCTTAAAAACAATTAAGACTTTTGTTTTACGCTCGGGAAGGCTAGTCTTCCGCTCAACCTCGCGAAGCCCTTGGCTTGCGTCTGAGGCGACGAGCGCATAATGGCAAAAATGTAAAAACAGCCTTCTTCCGTAATATGAATAGTAAAAAGTAGTCATTAGTAGTAAAGTCATTAGTATCAATATTCAGCTTGTTTGGAATCATGTATGCGAAAAATTACTGTCTAAGGCACAAACGTGCACGGTGCGTTAGGCCTATTATTACGCAAGTTCAAAATTTCTGACCAAGCGCCAAAAAGGCGCTTGGTCAGAAAGGAATGATAACCTTTTCACATGCAAAAAATGTTTCCTCTCCACCAGGACAATGAACACATAGTTTGCAAGTATTTTTCGTTTACCGCTGATATCTTGTCGCCTCAGACGAAAGCCAAGGGCTTCGCGAGGTAGAGCGGAAGACTAGCCTTCCCGAGCGTAAAACAAAATTCTAAATTGTTTTTTAGACGTCCGTGCTGTCTTGTGATTGAACGACATTATAAAACACATTCTGTAGATCACGGGCATTTTTCATTTGAAGTTCTACGATCAGTATTAAACAAATTGCGGCAAACAACAACTACAACATACTTAGAGTGATTCAAAGTGTGGCTTCATTTATCGATAATGCAACAACTATTTCATTTACGGCTCTGACTAAACCCATCTTATCAATTCCTTGTTCTTAGAAAAATTATCTGTATCAAGGATTATATCTCGCCAGGTTATTACGGCCTTTGACGTAGAGTGCAGCTTTTATTACTAGTAGGGACTTAAAATGCAATGGTCATGAGGGGATGATAGACGTTTTTCATGCAAAAACAGTTTTCCCTCCACTAGGATAACGAATACTTTGTTGGTAAGTATTATTTCGTTTACCATTATGCTCTCGCCACCTCAGATGCAAGCCTAGGGATAGCGAGGTCGAGCGCCGAGTAGCCTTCCCGAGCGTGTAAGACAAATTTTAAAATATTTGTTAGACGTCCGCGCTGTCTTAAGATTCACGACATATGAGTACACATTCTACAGATCACGGGCATTTTTCATTTGAAGTTCTACGTTCTATATTAAGGAAGTTAGTTATTTTCCCCCAGTAATCTTCTACAGGTACTTGTCATGCAATGGGGACCCCTCTTTACGTCCCACTTGACTCCTTTCTTTAGACCTTCACCCATACAGAGATCGGATTCCCAAGCGCAAAAAGTATTCCAAAATTAATTAGATGCAGAGTTGTTTCTTCGCAACTATAAGAACATGATCTACTTAAAGTAACGATGACGAACGTTTTTGAACTGAATTTCTACGTTCATTATTAAAGAAGTAGCGGCAAATAGCATCGACAGAATACGTACGGAGATTCATAGTGTGGCTCTATTATTGAAAAATGGAACAACTACTTCATTTACTGCTCTACCTGAGCTCATATTATCAATTAATTGGTCTTAGAACACTTATCTGTAGCAATAATTATATCTCGCCAGGTGATTACGGCTTTAGAAACAGAGGGCCGCTTTCATCATTAGTAGGGAATTTAATTGCGACGGTCATGAGAGGATAGACGGTTTACATGCAAAAAAAAAGTGTCCTCTCCACTAGGAAAACGAATAATTTGTTGGTAAGTAATATTTCTTTTACCATTATGCTCTCGCTACCTCAGACGCAAGCCTAGGGCTTCGAGAGGCGGAGCGGCGGAGTAGCGTTCGCGAGCGTTAAACAAAATCCTAAAATATTTATAAGACGTCCGCGCTGTCTTGACATTGCACAGCAGATGAGTACTCATTCTGTAGATAAAGCGCATTTTTCATTTGAAGTTCTACGTTTAATATTAAGGAAACTGCGGCAAATACATCCTTAGAGTAATTCAAAATTTGGCTTCATTTATCGATAATGCAACAACTATTTCATTTCCTGCTCTGACCGTACTCATCTTATCAATTCTTAGATCTTAGAACACTTTTCTGTATCACTGATTGTATCTCGCCAGGTGATTATGGCTTTATAAATAGAGTGCCACTTTTATCATTAGTAGGGAATTAAAATGCGATGGTCATGAGGGGATGAATAGACGATTTACATGCAAAAAGAGTTTCCCTTCCACCTGGATAACGAATAATTTGTTGGTAAGTTTTATTTCGTTTACCATTGTGCTCTCGCGACCTCAGACGCAAGCCTAGGGCTTCGCGAGGTGGAGCGCCGAGTAGCCTTCCCGAGCGTATAACAAAATTTTAAAATATTTGTTAGACGTCCTCGCTGTCTTGTGATTGCACGACATACGAGTACACATTCTGCAGATCACGGGCATTTTTCATTTGAAGTCCTGCGTTCTATATTAAGTAAGTTAGTTATTTTCCCCAAATAACCTTCTAGAGGTACTTGTCATGCAATGGGAACCCCCCTTTACGTCCCACTTGACTCCCTTCCAAGACCTTCACCCACCCTGAGTCGTCCTTGAACGACCTTTAGCTGGCCGAGAAACCCCCACTTTGGCCTTGAACAGCCCGTTTCCACGTGCATTTCTCCAATTTCCGTGCTACAAAAATTTCGAGTTTTTCTTGCGGGTCAGGCGAAGGGTTAAAAAGGGTCCGAAGGGTTGAAAATGTGCCCAAAGAGTTCAGGTTTCGCGGGGAAATTAATGCCAACTTTTCCCGCAGTCCGCGGGGCTGCTCCGTGGCGCTGGCTCAAAAGCGGGTTCTTCGAACACAGAAGTCGGAATGATTCCGAGTTTTCGACGTTATTTAAAGGAATAACGAGAAGGTCGACCTTGTGTTTCCCCTTTTTTATCACTCATGTAGATAAACCGTTTTAAGAGTCTTACAAAGTCATATATTTTATTTATAATTTTCGTGAAATTCTACGTTCTCTTAGTGATTCAGCTTTTTCTGATCGGTAGCATTTTTCATTAAATATGTATTATGTTGCTGCGAACACACAATAACCTGTATTTCTTGGTCGATATTGTGTTTAAGCTTTTATTGAATTATTGTTTTAGAGAATTACCTCGATTTCTTTACAAATGGTCACCACTTTGCGAAATAGTAGCAAATGGTAAATTATGCATTTTATAATAAAAATTTTTTATATTCTTCTGACGGTACTTCCCTTGAGACTCCCTTCCTTATCTTAATATAATGGAATGGATCTACCATTATTACAATGCAATTAGTTTACTTGTCAATATCTTTACTTATATATATGTATTGTTGAGGATTTGCATATTATGAATTAGTACAAAGCACTTTCTTTAAGAGGAGGCCAGTCTTCAAAATCATACTGCATAAACCCAATGCCATCGAGTCCATAGCTCCAGTTAAACAAATTTTAGTTTATTCCTACATCCTTTACTAGTCGAAACCAAGCTGCCTTGAGGAGTGTTTGTAACTTATTACTTTTATTGGATCAAAAATGGGGAGCTTAACTTCTTATACCTGAAAATTAATATCACTCAAATGTCAATGCCGTGCTATAATCTCATTTCTTATCGGATATTAATACATCATTTTTGGCCTATTTTTTATGAGTCAGTGCATACATTCTACCTCCTTACACCCTACTCTCGATAAAATTTATCCCTCAATAACTTACTTATTACACCACCAGGCCGAGAGGGTACTGAAATCATAATGCCAGCCCCTAGGGCTCCATTTTCTAAACATATTACATTTTTCTTATTGGGTTCTCAATGGCAATCTGTGCTGATTACTTAAAAACAATGCTTAGAGAATTTAGACATACCTACCTCATGTTATCCAAACAATCCTTTATTTCCTATTCAATGTTTTTTTGGAATAGAATACTATTATTAAATAAATTCTTTACCTATTTCCATGACATCATATGTCATTCCTTACTTAACCCCCGTGTACACATCATTTTTTTTCCAGGAGTGATATCTACAACTTCTCAATCTAAGGCATAATTCAGAAATTGTTGCACTGATGGGGCAATTCATAAATCTTATCCCATAGCTAATCTTACCAAAAACACCAATGATGAACTACAGGCAGAAGTCCTGTCTCTGATGAACTACAATTCTTGCTCCAAATGCTGGGAGATAATTTCAGCCTTGATATGTGCAAAGGTAATAATTTCATGGATATACATTTATTAGGTAAATAAACAATTCTAACCCACACTTAATGCAGGATAAGTTTCCAAAATACAAAAAAGAATAAAATACATCACACATTTATAACCTACCAACATAAAAATTCCCTTCTCAATTTTTATGCAAAAAAATCCAAGTTAAAAATATATTTAAATACATCAAATAGGGCAAACAACTACATTGGTATCATAACATATATTTGGTCTCTGCTTTTGGCTACTATTAAGTTTATTTATCATTGTCCTCCTGACCATGGTGCCTCCACACAATCCGATAATTTACTCATGACGTATGCTGGAAAGAAAGGAAAATGATGATTCAGTAAAAAACTTAAACTATGAAATTATTTATATAATAGTAGGTATGTAATGCAAATCCAATTAAATCATTAAATTTTAATGTAAAATAACATTGAACTTCATTGTTTTTTTGGTTTATGGGTCATTCCATTAAGAAATAACTGACAATAAAATTCAATCTACAAAATGTGGTTTTGACTCCTATTTATTCTAATTTCGATGAAACTCGGTATGCACATGGAATCTCTTCAATACTTCAAGAGAAAAATCCAATTTTGTTCATCTGGTTGCAGTAGGTTTATAGGTCAATCCCATTAAAGTTCAAGGAAGATAAAATTTTCTTGATTCACGACCATTGCTTCCTATGGTACACTACTAAACTGAAGATACTATACTGCTACTATACTCTCATCAGGTACAGCTACAAGGGGGGGCAAAGTGGGTAAATGCCCAGGGGCCCGGGCCAAAATAAATTAATTGAAAATAAAATTTTAAGTACAAATAAATTTAAATGCCAAAAAGAATACAAAATTATGTTGTTTAAAAAGTGAAAAAAACTAATGAAGGTAGACCGTGTGTCAGTGTGCCATAGAGAAGTATGACGTTAGCATTGTTGTCGTGGTCATCGAGGGTTTTGGGATGATGGGGATGATAGATCATGAAGCACGGGCACTGTGACCCACCTCCCCTCCCTTTGCCGCGAACATTCACCACTCAGTGACATATTGTAACCTGAATGACAAGAAACCCCATCTCCCGTCTAAAGACTATTGTTTATTTGTTAGTGAGTGGACTGTAAATAATCGTTTATTCTACAGTCAAAGTTACAGATTAGCAGTAGCAAGCTACACATTCTAGTGTTGTGTCATTGGTTTTGTACACATGAGCGCACATACACAGGGGAAGGGAGGCCCCGCGGCCCCCCAACCTAGCCTCTCAGTTAGGATTGCAATTCCAGAGAGATTTTTCAATCCCGGGATTACGGGATCATCATCAAAAGTTAGAATACATTTTTTGGAATTTATTCCATCTTGTTTAATGCTGGCGATCGCTATGTCTTTAACATGCACACTGTAAGCTCATTTCTGTTTTTCTTATGTATAACAAATGAGACAAATTACTTATTCCAATAAAATGTATGAGTCAATGGACTCAGACGTCTAACGTGTTGCATTTCATGTCCAAGAAAATTTACTTATTAGCGCTTCCTGTTAGCGGAAAGGTGTACGTCAATCCCAGAATCCCAAGATTCGTATATACTAAATCCCGGGATTTTGGGATTGTCATTTCATCCGGGATTCCGGGATTGCAATCCTTAACTCCCGGGTAAAATAAAAAAGGGAAGCAAAAAATTATTTTATACTTAAAATTTTGTGAATATACCGATACATATTTCAGAAAGTTATTAATTCTTTAACATGATGTATAATTTATCCTTCTGAAATTTTTCTAAATATTTTCCTTGTTTTACTTAAATAAGTTCATGGCCCATGCACGCACTGTCATGATTTTGTGTGGTTTTTGTTAATAGAAAGGAGAGGAAGGAAAATTTGAACAGATGCACAGTAGGCTGAAATTGAAAAAAATTTACAAAATTCCAAAATGGCTTTTTTGGAGATAGAATCATGAAACTTGGTACAAATACTCATAATTGATTGGCAACCATGGAATGTCATGTCATTGGTCATGTTCTGTTGCGTTACCGAGATGCAGGGGCTCAAACATAGCCAAAATTCAAAAATTACACCCGACACCAGTTTTCTACGAAAATCATCCTATTTAAGTTGAGGGTGACACTGTGGGAGGAATTTGGTCGGATAAAAAACTAGTAGGTCTGTTAAAACCACACTTTTACTTTACTGTGCTTAACTTTGGGAGTTTTCTTCTTAAATGTAGGTGATATTACGTAACAAAATGGCAGACGCTATTTTCACACTGAATTTCATATTAAATAGTAAATTTCTAGCGTTTTACGAAAGTGCCTGTCTTGTGACTCATATTAAATCAATTGCTGATGCTTTTTAAAGTATATTGGAAAAAAATTGAAAATTCGTTTGCGACGCCAATATTACATTTCATTTTTCGTACGCCCGTCGGGAGCTCGAGACACGCGCCCGGAGCTGGAAATGACGTGATGCGAGTAAGTTTTTTCAAGCCATTAGGAACATAATGCTTCTTATTCACCTTTTTTAATATGTGTACATTGCTATCGATCTCCACCGGCTCTACACGTATAAATCATGGGAATATAGAAATAATAAGGTCTGTAAGTGTACGCGAAATCGCGTTCAAGGTTTCTCCTCTCAAAAGTAAACTTCTCATTCACACCCTCAAAGCCTTAAAATTCCTGTACTTTTCACGTGAAACATTATTTTACATTCCAGAGGGACATTATTAAGGACTTATTTTCGTTTATTTTCCCTTTCTCCCCAGCAGTCCAAGCCTTTTATCCTACTAGGAGAATCCTACCTACTACGTGGAGCATTAGGTTGTTCATCTAGAAAATCTACTCAAATCCTTCATTTCCCTGTATTCAAATGTGCATATCCCTGATTTATCCGTCTCATTAGACTTTATTCATCCAGGAAAACTTTAGTTTTTACTTTACTTGAATTATGCACACAGGAAGGAAACAACTTATTCAAAAATAGCTTAATATTGAGACTCAACAAGATATATTTTGTTCGTCAAACCCTTAATTTACATTATATTTACCCATTCCCTGCTGTTATGTTTGATTGAGAGAGAGAAAGCAAAGCTTACTAGACGTGAATACCCTGCATTCATTTTAATTTGGTGGTGATATAATTATCTCCGTATCTCGGAAAAGATGGGAGTAATTGTGGATATGTTAATTTTGAAAAAAAAGAAAGTATGTTTTATTATGACTTTTTATAAAATTTTCAAGTTCAAGTAAATCCTAGTTTTTATTACTGAAAAATGAAAGTGTAAAGTGTGTTACACCGTCAAAAAATTTTTCATTTTGAAATTGTTTCCCCATCCCATTTCCCCATCCACTGACTTGTGTTTAATTTAAAAAAAGGACAGTTTATAGTAAATCAAAAGATAATGTATGACAGTGTGCAAGTTTTTTCTGTAGAAAAAGCTGATAATCAGGTAAGTCTTGGTTATAAAATAACCTGAAAGTTCGTAGTTCTGGTCTAAATTGAGTGAGGGGGTTTGCTGGGATTTAGGGGGCCCGGACCACTCAGTTGCCCAGGGGCCCGAAAATCCTGTCACCGGGCCTGACTCTCATACATTGTATTACATCCCGAAAGACATTTTTCATATATGACCTCAAGGCTATGAGGATTTGGAAAATCGCATGAAAGTTTATGTCCTCTTATTTGATCTGTAAAAAATTCAAATACTACTGGTATATCTTAAAATTAGTGTCTTGGTGCATCTGTGCTCTGTGTTTGGTAATTTGTAATGTTTACGTCTCCCTTTCCCTCCCATCTCCCTCCTCCAGTCCAGTTTGTGGTATATATACAGGGTTCTCGCCTTGTGACTTCATATAATGATGGTGCTCAGCGCCGGAACCTGGGTCGTGAGTTTGTAATTTTATTGTGGTTTGTAAAAGTTTGGAATAAATCAATTGTCATGATGAATTTCCACAAAGTTACAAGTGAACTTATTTCATTTATAAATATAATGTTTCTTCATTCCTTAAACAATAATTAGGGGATTTTACTTTATTTTTCTCAAAATGGCTAGCGGAGATGTGGTTTTGTGAATTTCTCCTTACGAATGTGAGAATCTAATACATACCGCAATTGTAAAGAACAGAACAGAATTTTTTTCCTGAATTATAATTTAAGGTGTATTTCTTTGTTCTGAGACTGGTTCCAGAAGAATTGAGTTCTAAATGTGCAATTGCATTTTGTGAATATTCATGATCATTAGGAATCTACCAATGTAGTATTTGAAATGACACCCAATGCCTGTATTATTTATAGTCAATCATCTCAAAATATCGCACTATGTTATCAGTTTTTACCTAACTTATATCGTTATGGTAAAGATTACATGTCATTTGAATATAGCAGTTGTGTCTAGGGGGCCCACGGATACCTACCCAGGAAACTACTGTGTAAAAAACAATTATTTTCTAACGTGACAAGATACTGAGTGTCAACTTGTGTCCATTCATAATATGTAGTAGAAAATTTGTGAAAAAGTCCTGTTTTTTATTTCATTGTGGTCACAATGAAGTTTCATGATCTAGAATGATGTGATTTACATCCATCCCACAATATATTTTTGAACAATGATCCAAAATATAAATATTTAACAATACATTTTCATAAGATATCTGTTGTTAATAATAATTATTAAAAATAATGAATTTATTATATCTTTGAGAGCAAAAAAGTACTTACAATGTGTGACTTTTTAAAATAATAAAAAGACATTCACTTATTGCCTTTATATAAAAAATGATTAATTGCATATTTGGCCAGCCCCAATTGGAATCTACTTCTTGCCAATTGACTAATAAACTAATCTAATTGGATGGTTAATTAATACAAATACTTTAAAGATAAAAATCACCAACAGTGACAAGAAAATAGGGAAAAGTGATTGATATTCAGAAGAACCACCACTTACAGTCTAATTTGGCACTTGGCAAGGAAGGAAGAAACCAGTGATTTGTGCAGGAATTACACAAAACAGTAAATGCAGGGCATGTTGCAGCAAACACCGATTCGTGCGGGTCTAGACAGAAGCATGCCATCAGGACTTCAAGAGAGGTCTGCTTACTCCGGTGGTTCCTATTGAAAACAGGGTCGAGGAATCCTCTCAATTTCTTAATTCCCCTTCACCTAGGAGGAGGTGACAGAGAAAGGAAGCAGTTAAATATCCACTGATGACACAACAGACAAACAAAAAAGAAACTATAAATTAAATATGCGAGAATACTGAACAGATGGCAACCCGCAATTTGAGTTTACCAACCATGGTGAACCCATAATTTACATAAACCTCAAAAGGCCATTTTTGATCTTCCCTTTCAAATCAATTTACATCATAATATTTTCAAAGATCATTGGGTGAACTTCTCCAGAAATGAATAGCATTGATAGATGTAATATTGGCAAATCCAAAACATCAGGGGATATTTTTATCTTGAATTTGAAAAAATCTTTTGGGTAAGTAATACTAGGAGATAAAATTGTTTGAGAATCACAAAAATGCATTTATGTACCTTTGAAAAAAAAATTTACTACTCCCTATGTTGGACCAAGTAAGCTTGGGTTTGTAATGTCTTACACAAGTAAATCTTAAAATGCATCAATCAGTTCACAATGGTTCAGTTTGGTTCTCTAAAAAGGATGAAGTGCACTTCATCCCATGGTGTCGTTATGCTGACTTAACATTATCCATTGAATGGTTTTCATATTATATGATAAAAAAGTAGGTTATTATTGAAAGTCTGGTATTTATCAAATTATGCAGCATGCAAAGCTACATTTGTCCACATTATGTATTGTATGTAGGTGACAATATTTAACATAACTGTAAACTTGGAAATACAGTACCAACAACTGGATAGTTTGTGTAATGCAATGCAGGTTGGTTTTGTGTCAGTTCTGGCCGCAAACCCTCGCTAGCAAGGCACAATGAAGGTGAGGGGGAAGTAAATGTAACAAATGTCATTAAATAAGCATCAAAAAGAGGAAAATGAACCTACAATACTTTTAGCATAGTGAAATTATTTAATTTAGCATTATAAATTCAACATTAAGTTCATTCACATAGATTACGAGAAAGTACTGATGATTAACTAGAAATGGCTAGATACCTCGATATTCTCATATGAAAACATTAGTTTACTCAATCATAGGATAAAAGTTTGAATTGCACTTCAGTAATCCTTATGTCCCAGTGAATGATAAAGAAGTGAAAAAAAATTATAATGAGAATCTTAGGAAAAAACCCCTAGATGGGATTGAACACAGTAATCAATATCATAGTAATACATAATCACATGGTACAAGTAATGGGAAAACAAAATTACATAACTTAAACAAAAGAAAAGCATATTTAGCAAGTACAGTAAGGTGGTTCCACTTGTCAGATGCTGTCGCTCTCATGGGGGAGAGGGGAGGGATTCTTCTTGGGCACACAATAGTGTCTCACATGTAATGGTGGTGTCTGACAGTTTACCTAATAAATGTGGTTTCACCCATATTAATTCTTGAAAATTAATTTTCTGTGTTTTTTATGCCTTATGCTAACAATTTATACCTAATGTCAAAGAAAGCATTGGTTCAGCTGGGATAATTTCCCAGGCCTCTTTTAATTAAATCAGAGGTTCGATTAACTTTAATCAGAAGCTGGCTAAGTGTGTAATGTCAACTCATGGCGTTCAAGGCGTTTCCGTTCTCCAATCTTTATAGTCACCTCTGAATGATGGGGCACTGCCATCAAAGTCTTATGATACCCTACTTTGTTTCCTCCTCCTTAAATATTAAATTAGAGGTTATTAAATAAGTTTGGCAATTTTCCACAACTTATTTAATTATGTTATTCCACCATATAACGCCTGAAACGTCTCTTTTTAAATTAGAGGTGTTTACAAGCCCAATTTATTTTTCGAAATGATGAAATTATGCTACGAAAGAAAACAAGTAGGTTGAATATTCTTGCAATGTATGCTCAACAGGCATGCAAAATAATTATTCAGCCATTACCTACTGATCAATATAAATGTTATTAGAAAGGTGAATGTATAATTGTCATAGTTTTTTGCAATGCCATAAGTTATCGTTTTAGCAGTATATTATTGAGTACAATTACTACAATTAATCTAACCACATGTTTATGAGTCCCAATGAACAACCACTTTAAACTTAAATTGTTTGTTTCTTTTACGCATTATTTAATCTACACAACCTAGATATTATTCAAATATAAAACCCATCTGTAGTTTCTGCTAGCACCATGGCAAAGAAAAGCTCCAGGTAATGGTTTAAAATTAAATACAACAATTCTGCCATTAGGGGAATATTATTTAGTTTGCCTATGGAGCAGATTGACGAATCTCTGCTGAGGCATGAGGGTATGCAAATACGAATTGGCTCTAGAACTTGATGCACGTTACAGTAAATGAATTAAAAAAACGATACAGATCTCACTCTGGATACTTGCGATTAAAAAATATCTCTCGGCAAATGAGTTGATCTCCTGTTTTGCATGCATTATATAAACATATATTGGAGAGTAAATTTTCCTCCTACTAAACTTGTCTTGATATTCACCAAATGTCAATCGCCACCTTAACCACATTTAAGAGAGTCGAGCAAAGGTTGAGAAAAAGAGCACCCTTCTGGATACCGCTGGCCATGAATACGCTGCTCCAAAACATGACTTGAGCAAAACTGGAAACTTTGAGCCAAACATTATAAAATAAACAGAATCAGGTTCGAGGAGAACAAGTATCCTAAAAAGGTAAACTTATTCACTGAGAGATAATGGGGAGACTGACTCGCAAAGCAACAATAGAAATAGTGCATCTCGTATTTTACCCGGGTACTCCCAACTATATTGCTCCATATTACCTTAACTCTGAAGTCTGACAATGCAACATTCCTTCCCCGATATTCGAACTCCCGACCTTTGGTTTGCCGGACTAACCAGCTGCCGAGCCTGTAATGAATTCGTTTACCGATAGATAATAAAGAAAAAGTAACGATTTCGCGTTGAAAGTTGACTTTTAAACACTTACACCTACCGATCAATCAAAATCGACTCTCTACTGTCAAATACTACGCCCAAGACTACGAGCTCCAATGTGGAATATCCACAAAACTTCCGCTCATGTGATGAATTCTTCACCCTAGTCCAGATGCTGCGTGATCAGTGCCCTGCAGTCATATAAGATCATATTTCGTCGAGCAGATTGAAGATTTCTAGTCTCGCGCGAGCAAATCACGCAGCAGACTGACGGATCAAGTGTGACGAGACCGAAGGGGTCGAGTCGAAGCGGAAAGGGAGGAGAAAAGGAGGGGTACGGAGGGTGTAGAAAGAAAGGCGGAGCGGAGGGGTTGCAGGGAAGGCGTATACAGGCGGGGTTGCCTGAGTAGAAAATCAAATGGACAAGGCCGGGGAGGATTGAACGATCTTCGACCTGAATTTCGGTAGGAAGACAGAACGGCTGAAAACCCACCTTGTGCAGTAAAGAACAGTCTTACTCATACGATTAAAGGCAATCTAAGAGCAAGGGAATTCGGCTTGTTGGGGCTCCAAATGTTTGATTAGATTTCACCGTCTAAACTAAATTTAGCAACAGAGATGAACACAACATCTACACCAAAGGCGATTCATAAATCCACGACAGATTGGTTACTAGACAGGTGCGTGATCTACTTGGCTACATCATGTTGGCCAAAGTTCCTTTTGTTCACTAGCCCTCAATAGATTTTCAAAAAATATACAGGTATTTTATACTTATAGGCGTGCAGGTAAGTACTTATAGGCGTGATGCACGGCCGTGTAAAATTCAGCTTATTAAGAAGGATAAAAGGAAATAAGCAATTTTAGTGGCGCCCTATTGCAGTGATAGAATATATTTTTTTTATTGAGGGCTGTTAAAAAAAATTAGGAACTTGGGAGCGGTTCTTAAAACTTTTAGCGCTCAATACACTTTGCAATTGGCGCGTACAGTATATCATAGTAATTTCACAGTCATTCGCCCGCAAGCGAATCTCTAAAGATGGATAGCGATTTTTTTTCCATGAATAAAATGAAATTCTGATATAAGATAGTCATGTCCTTCGCCAGCAAATATGGACTAAACCATTTACAACGTTCTAGTTTACTGTACCTATGAAATGTCATTTCCTATTGGACCCTTATCCAACGAAAAATTACTCGTTACAGCGCCTGAAGAAATATGGAAGGTAGAGAATTTAATGACTAATCATACATTATAAGAATGGGTTGGCCAAATAAAAAGTTGGAAGTGGTGTTTTGGCTAACACACCGGCTTGAGTTCAAATCTCGGCAGTGGCAATTGTTAACAGTTTCACACCAGTCACTATTTGTGGTGCTATGCAGAAGGCACTTCTTATTAGCAGATATTCGGGGAAGGCGAACGACATGCGAAGTAATTTTCTCCGGGTAGTTTAGGTGCGTAATTGCTTATAGGTAGTTATTTTTAGGGAGCGGAAAAAAGGGGTTATAGAAACCCCGCGATGGCATTACCCTATGCTCTTTTAACGAAAAGCAGGAATGTGTCCACGGTTTAACGTTCCATCCGACGGACAGAAAACTCCACTCAAACTGCTCTCCACAAAGAACCCAGGTGTGGACCAGTATACCGATGAAAAATCTCTGCCTCATCCGCAATTTGAACCCCGGCCCTCAGACTGGGAGAATGTAGAAGAATACTCTTCACTGCACAAGCCCATGATTTCGTCCATTAATTGGTTCATTAAGATCAGGGACCTATTGGGGTTTTCGCGTAAAAATAGGAAGATGTTGATTAGATTTCACTCTACCCTTCCTCGGCTTCCTAAAAACCCAGACCTCTAAGCAATTACTCAACTACCATTAATGGCAATTTTTTGCTGCTGGTGGTCCCTCCATCCGATTAAGTGTCTTGACATTTATATATTTGTTGAAAACAGCATTGATCTGTTAATCACGAAACAGAAGTCAGATCTTTCTGAGTGCGATCGGACAATCATCTTGCGTGCTGCAAATGTTGTCCATAGAACAAGGAACAGACGGCTGGAGAAGAGGGCAAATATTCTTGGGAGAAAATCTAAATCATGTGTGGATGCTATTGAATTGAAGAGATTACAAGTGGGGATGAATAATTACCCCTGTCATGATATTTTGGGTGATGGTGAAGATTCTCAGAAGCCTTTTACACAGACTTGAAAAAGCTAATAAAAGCACTGAAATACAGGAAGAGAATATAAAATACACGAGACATTGTCTCGTGCCTTCATTGCTGTATGTAAGTCAGCTGTGATCCAGGTGGCATGTGGTCGTCTCATTCTACGTACCATTAAAGGAGCATGTTTATCAAAAGTTATTAAGATAGTGCTCTGCAACACTTCTACTTTCCCATCGAAGGAGGGTTGTTTAGGGATGTCACCAAGAGATGTGAGGGTGGGGTCGGAAAACAGTCTCTCAAGATTAATTCATTCAAGTTTCGATACGTAGCCTTTTTCCAAAATTTTTTGTTACTAGAGTTTTTAACTTGGCAATAGATAAGGTCATGACATGATATTTCGGAAGCCAGGGCCTGCTCGGTCGACGTCACCCTGTCACTATTGTTGCAGATAATGATGTCCAACCAGTTATCAGACGCGGGACCGTAGTGAGAAGCCCTAAGGGGGATTTGAGTCAACCCACCTTCGAACACTGCTCTACGGAAGGTGCTGGTCTGGTATCCATCTTTGTTCATCGGGACATTAAAGTCTCCAAGTAAGACTGCACAGTCGTATAGCGCTGCGTAAGTGGCAAACTGATAGATGACGAGTTGCGGAGCCGTAGTTTTAGGGGGGCAATAATATACGCCGATAAATAGGCGTTCCGACCCAACCGAAACTTCACCAAAAAGGAATTCGTGTTTAGAATCCCCGAGGGAATCAGACTTAGCTGTGGCGGTAAACTTGTATGCATCCCGCACGTAGAGGGCAACACTACCCTCTTGCTTCCTCACTCAATCCTACCGATGGAGTGTGTATCCTTCGAGGGAGTAGGGTAATGACGAGAGGGAGGGGCGTAAGAAGGTTTCACTCAGCGTGATTACGTCATAGACTCTTTCGTCGAACTTGCAGACAAATTCCGTCCAGTGCGCGCGGATGGATTCCACGTTTACGTGGGAAACGCGAAACCCTAATCCACGGGCATGGGGTAAAGAAGAGGGGGAGTTAGTCGTCCTCGCCTGTGCCGCCATCACGAGGTGCTAACTTCATCTCGTAGACGTGAGAGAAGGATGTTATATCGCGCTCTGGTTTTCTTATTTAACTTCACTTGCGAACATGGAGCTAATGAATCCTCGAGTTTCCTCTTAAGGGAATGTGGTTTTACGCCGAGTTCGGCGAGGCGGGGGAGGATGGCACTGCTGGACTTGGTTGTGCGAATTATATTGGCAAATAACTCGCGGGTGATGACTGATGTGTCTGACATAGTGTGGGTTTCCATGTCATCGGAGTCATCCGAGGTCATGGAACACTGTTCAGAGTCCCGTATCTCGTCTCCTGACGGTGGTAGAGATGAAGAGGTCTCCTGTAGCTTACGTGATTCCACTGGTCTTAACGCAGTGACTGTTTTGTTAGCCTTCGAGGGGTTGACTTTTGGTCCTGCTTCACTCTCCTCGGACACTGGGGAGAGGCGCTTGGATGGTATTCGCTCTGTTGCTGACATGTCATTGCCAGCGAGAGCTCTTACTTGCAGTGGAGGTGAGATGCGGGGATTTTGGGTGTTAGCATTCGATTTGATGAAATAAGGGGAGAGAAAAGAGGGTGGAGCGGTAGTTTCCGCTTCGATCGTAGGCGGCATTATGCCCTGGTCGCCGTTGGGGTGGGTGTGAACCACAGTATAGGCAGGCACGGGACACCGGGAGGAGTGGAGACCAACATCGTTACAGTTCCCGCAACTGACATCCTCCAATTTAAAATGGATGTGATAGTTCGTCCCTTGATAAGTAATGGGCATGTTTAAGAGAATATCCAGGACTATTCACGATGATGTTGGCAAATCGTCGAAAGCTCATAACATGTGCAAAAAGGGAGTGTCGAATTCCTGCCCGTATTTCCTTAATGGGACCCAAAATTCGACCCAAACTTGCGATGTGTCGTGCAAGATAGCTTGCGGGTATATCAGGCAGTACATTGGAAATGGTCACTCTAAGCGCTCCTGACACTTATTTCTGCCAAGAGACCAGTTTCCCTTTGTATGTGACTGGGAGGGATCCCCCCACTCGAGTTGCCTCCCCTTCCGAGTCAAGGTATACAAAAAGACGACCCATACTAATTTTCGATGCGCAAATGATCTGCTTGACTGAGACTTTCTCGGTGAGAGAGAGGAGGTGTTCCTCCATACTTAGACCGTCCACCCAATCGCAAACAACGGCTGCATTCTTGTTGGGGGCGTCCGAGTCTAGTTCTCTCCAAGTCGGTGGGGGCCACCTTCGCAGCGCGTGCGTAAGATGGTCGTGTAGGGTAGGATCCAGGGGTGTCCGGGGTAGAGGCGTTGGCCTGTGGAGCATCAGGAGGAGTCGTATACCTGACGTAGGTTGTCCCGGCGTGAGGGGATGAGATGTCCAGGGCTGCCTGCATTGCGGCTGGATCAAGCGAGGCCGCAGACTGGACGCCATCGTGGGTATGAGAAGGGGAGAAGATGGTAGATGCAGAGGTGGCAGGAATCACGAGTGATCTGGAGGTGGTGGGAGGAACGTAGTCACTACGACCTGCACCGACGGGAGTTGAGGAGGATTCATTGGAGGGGCGGGGACTCTTGCTTTCCTCGGCGAGGGGGGTTAGGGTAACCTCAGCTGGAAGTGATGAGCTGGCGTCGGTCGAGTGGCTTACAGAGAAATGTACAGATGGTGGATGTTGGGAAGTGTTGGACCAGAACTCTGATGGCGTGGTTGGGGTTCGGGGCTCCCGAGTTGAAATAGGGGGGCAGGGGCCACCCCGCCCTACAGAGAACTGCTCCATGACGGAGCCTAATCACCAAAGAATCTGGGCATAATTCCACGGTCAGAATCTCGAACTACACTTGGCAAAGGAGACAGGGCACTACACTTACATTTTTACCATCAATGATAAATTAAAGAGTGTGATTTAATAAGAATTCTTCGAGAATGCTAATCATATGACCATAAATATTTGAGGAAAATGATTGCCGGTCCCTCCTAATCGAAAGTTTGAATTAGAAGCTGTAAGGCTAATGAAGCTCCATGAATTCATGTCGAATGTAGTTGATCTAGCAGTGAAACCTATGTGCACCCTAAATTCAGTCAACTGCAATGGTACGGTTTATTTTACGGCAATGCAAAACCAAATACAGAAGATAAATGCCGCAGATGCGTTACATTTTCCTCAATGTGAACTAATACCTATGTCGTAATTTTGGGAATTTTCCTGATTCCTCCCTCCGACACTGCCGGTAAAATTACATGACAAGGGCATTGAATTGCTGGGCTTCTCACGAAATGGAAATCTATTTCTTTCTCCTCCCTTTGGTCAGACCCTGAGTAATGAATTCCGAGAATTCCGGTGGAAAGAGCATCTACGGTTGAACTTTTCTCTCAGTCTACCAGAAATGGGAGGTTCCGCCGCTTGTGAGTTGCACTACACAGTTTTCCGAGGTTGGTGATGTCTTAGATTTCATTTAAAAGTGGCTCAAATTTGTGGACTGATTTGAAATTAATAAAACCCCGTTCTGATGAGGAATTTGCTTTGTTTTCGTTAGCAACGTACCTTCAATTGCGAAGTAGCCATGGCGAATTATAGTTGTTTCGTTCCCGGGAGTCCCTGAGGATTCCGATGTGGCAGTCACATTTCGATCAGATTTCCACGGTTCCAAAACACCAGGGTGTTCTTTATATTCCAACATTTCTGTCATTGTGTGCCTTAGGATGTGCTTGCAGTGCTGTGATCCTCAAAAAGTGGTTTAATTCCCATTATTCAAATTAATACACATTCTATCGAATTGATAAGACGTCAAATGAGTGTAATTTCGTGCATTAGGCGCGCCATGAATATTACGGGAATGATATATGTATTTGTGATTGTATTTACAACTAAGATATAGTTTTAAGTGATTTTGGAAAAGATGTGGAAGTACCTTGCGGATGAAGACGAAGAGTCACCAGAGCGAGGAATGGGTCTACTAAGGATTTAATCTTTCCCAGTTTAAAACATTTCACGTAATAATCGCTGAATCAACTCCATTTTCATTTTTTTTCAAAATTAATTGACGAACAGAATTCTGTAACGAAGACAATAAGAGAACGTTGCCAATCTTGCTTTACAATATGGCTCAATGTTAGTCATCGCTTAGGATTAATCCTTTCGAATTCGAAACTTACTAAAGTGGTCGTATGGTGATGAGACTCTTTACTATAAATGAGGGTAAGTTGAGTAAATGTAATTGTAAATGTTGAGCGGGGTAGAGGATTTACCAATGTAGAATGCTGGGCAGTGTTTACATTGTAGCCGATAGACCACATTGCTGGAGGTGCAGGTGGAGGGGAGAGGTCCTGGAAGCAAGGCAGTGGGAGGAGGTGATGAGAAAGTCGGACAGGTTTTGCATTTCGGGCGGTGGCATGGAGAGGGCTTGTTTTTGGGGCGGAAATGGCTCTGGAGAGGTGATTATTGAATTTCAGTTTATTAGATGGATTGGCAGGGCGTTTTAAAGTGATAGAGGGTGGGGTAGGAAATTGTAGGAAACTGGCGGAGCATTTATTTCTCAGAAGAATGGAGGGAAGGTCCTTGAGTATAAGCTTAAGGGCCTGGACGCTTGGAAAGTAGGTGGTACATAGCGACAGGCTGATGGTAGCCTTTGTAGAGGGATATTTGGGGCTGGGGGAGTGTTTAATGATTTTATTGTGAAGAAGGTTTTCCGGGTAGCTGCATTTGAGAAGGAAGTGATCAAGGTTGGTAGGAATTTGTTTATAGTGATTCGGGATTATTACAGATGCGGTGGCCACGAATGGAGAGGGAATAGGGGAGCAAACGTTTGGTGTGTGAGGGGTGGCAGCTACTGTAATGACGATATTGCTGCTTGTTGGTGGGTTTTATATGGACTGATGTGTAGAATTTATTGTTTTCGAGCAAGATGTCGACATCCAGGAAGGTGATATGGGAGTTAGATGTGGAAGATGTGAAAGAAAGGCAGTAGGAGGCATTAAGCGCGGAGATAAAGGTGTCAAGGGAGTTCGTTCCGTGTGTCCAGAGGAGGAATAGGTATATCATCGATATAGCGGAGCCAGAGGAGAGGCTTTAAGGGGTACTTGGAGAGGAAAGTTTTTTCCAGGTGGCCGAGATAGAGATTGGCGTAAGAAGGACTGAATCTACTACCCTATAGCGCACCCTTTTGTCTGTAAATAGAATTTTCCAGCGAAGGAAAAATAGTTATGAGTCAGGATGATTTTGGAGAGGTCAAAGAGGAAGTCAGTGCTGGGTTCATATGGAGTTGGACGCTTGGAGAGGAAGTACCGGAGGGAGGAAAGGCCATCAGGGTGAGGGATAGAGGTGTAGAGGGAGGTGACATTTATTGTGGCCATTATGATCTGCATTTCCGCAGGTAGGGAGGTGGAGTTGAGGAGTTGGAGGAAATTGTATGTATCCTTAACATAAGAGGGTAAGGATTGGACAAGTGGCTGGCGGTAGTAATCCACAAAGGCTGATATTCTTTCTGTGGGGGAGTTACAAGATAATACAATAGGACGTCCCGGATTATCCTTTTTGTGAATTTTGGGGAGGATATAAAAATGTGGAGTGCGTGGGTGTGGGGGTGAAATGCTAGGGAAACGACAGATTCCTATTAAATCCGTTCCTACTACAACTTCGCGGAAGAAATGTTCATCCTTGATATTAGGCAACCAACATGAGAGTTAATAGTTCATCTTTATATGTAGTTTCAACAAGCGAGCTATTCCCTAGAAGAAACTATAAGGTCCATCACTAATATATATCTCTACTGTTACTTCTAGGCTAATTTCCAGCCACTTAGCGGTGACAAAGGTTAATGATCGTGGTGTGTCACGCGGCAATTTCAAATGCTAGGATACTATGTTCATACACAATCCATGCTTACTGTCGGGGCAGAAATTATGTGCACTCGAGTTTGAATTTGAATAACAAATTAACAGCTAGGCCTACAGAAAAAACTAACACCACCGTAATTTTCCCTATTTAATATTCCGTTATTGGATAGCAGACCTAAATGTTTAAAACCCATTTTCATATTTTTTACAACAGTTGTAACGTAAAAAGAACCGGTTTTTGACGGTGTTCAAGCAAAGCGCAAACTTTGACGACTCATAAATCATTAATAAGGCGTTCAATTGCAACGAAAGTTTGAATAATGATAGATACATATGTTTTCCATGCACTTTAAAGTGTAAGTTTCCAGTGAATAACTTTAATAGAAGAAATGTTATCAATTTTATAAAAACTTAGAATTTCAAAACTGGGGTGTCGTAGAATTTTGTTCTTGGTCGCGTTATAATCCACATGTCCTGAATGATTCTAATATGTAATTGCCTATATATTTCAACACATACGTTTAATTTAATTCAATTGGTATTTATACTGGCGAAAGCGAGCTCCCTCGGCAAGGAAACACTGTACTGCTTAAACCACGCCTCGCCGGTCGCTTGCCGAGGGTTCATGGGTGAGTTCGCTTTCGCCAGTATAAATACCAGTCGATTTAAAGTAAACGCATGTGTTGCAACGCATTCGACACAAGAAACAACCAAGTATACGCGGAAATTAGAATACTAATTTCAGGAAATTAGTATACTAGAGTAATCAGGCAAACATCAGGCAATTAGTGTACTAATGGACCTAATGGACGAACCTCGAGTTGGGGCGCGGTAAACGGAATGATTACATTGTAGCACAGACATTGAGCGCGCAGTGTTAGTGGTATAATTAAATTTTAGGGACAGATAGCCAATGATTTCAAGGTTCAATGGCATGACTTTGCTAATTTTAATGATTTATTTCTATGTCAATATGTTGCATATTTTGTTCTTTGGTGACTGAGCTGCAAACAGAGATCAAACCCTGGACAGAAAGAAAGGAAAGGTGATACGTGGAGTGTCAAGCATGAAGATTATAGCGTTGATGGTGTCGTGGGGGTTTTAATCATTTTTTGATGAAGTGAAGTAGTATGAATAAGCGAAAAACCCGGGGATTGAGGGGAAATACTCACTTGTAATTCCGATATTCGTATCGAAGAGACATAATGGAAGTGAGGTTATATATGTTAAAAGTTATGAATTATGCCTTAATTTAAGTAAGTCAATGTTTTTTGCGTGATTTGAAATGTTGGTATCACAATAACACTGGAACATTATTCCGAAGGCGTTAGGGCCATTTCATCAGTTTGATAAAATAATAACCGATAAAGGGTGAATTGGTTCGAAGGGTATGAAACAAAAAAATGGATTCCATAATTGCAATATTGCATTTTTTTCTTTTAATGGGGCTAATGGAAAATACGGTAATTTCAGGGTAAGTGTTGTGCGGCTGTAATCAAGGTCACGTGTTGTGCGACCGTAGTTAGGACCACAGAGTTAGGACGCGAAAGGAATAAACAAGCAAAAAAAAGAAATGGTGAATAATTAGGTAAGGTTCGGGAAATATAAGAAAAAACTGACGGAAGATAGAAGGCTACAAAGAAAAAAATGTGAAATGTGAAGTGTGTTACAAGGTATGAGTTGCTCACTCTCATTTCTATTCTTTCATGTTGTAATCTGAGGCTTTCGCGGCGATTATCATTGGCAATGGCATTCGGGCGTGACTTTGGGCGACAACAGTTTCTCCAGCCTTCCTGTTGGCGTCTCTGAAAAGCATCCGAAGATTGTTGTCGCCCAAAGACACCCTAACGCGGAGGAAGGCCCGAAAGCCATTACCAACTCTCAAGATGTAATTACAAGATGTCTCTTACGACACTGTCTCAGACACTACTTTATGATATTGCTCCATTGTTTACAATAAAAAACTTTGCGATTCCGAAAAAAATATATGCAACAACGGGTTTCGCGACATTGTTAGATCAAGGTCCAAAATTATGAGGGTGAGGAGGGTTCCTACAAATGGAGCGTCATTGGTTCTCATGTAAGTGCATAGTGGAGAAGAGAAATTTATTCTAAATAATATTTTATATCTTATGGTTTTATAAAAATATTCAAATGCAATTTCTACGTTTATATGCATTAACTTTATATTAACTTTCCAAGGTGAAATCTTCATTTTGAACTATTTTATATCATGCAAAACTACAAACCGACTCCATTGTTGGAATTACTATGGAGAGAAATAAACAAAACATATCACTCTTTTGTAAACTTGAGATTGTGTATACTTACTTGAGATTCAACGCTTGTAGTTAAATACGAAATATCTGCATTACAGAGCATGTTTAGGATGAAAAGTTATATACTTTTTCTTGAAAACATGGTATGTAATATGTGAATGTTGACAAAATGAGTACAATGAATGAAAATTATATTAGTTGGAATTCAATGAGGCACTATAAGCAGAATAATTTTTTTCTCAAAAAAGTTCATAAAATTATATAATATCGATTTTATCTAAGTGTGATCCTTGTTTTTCAAGCAGGTAAATAACTAGGGATCATCATAATAAATATCAGGTATCATATTGATAGATATTTATCATATGAAATATTTAAATTTAATTAATTTTGAAAAATTAATATCTTTTTCAATTTTATTGACCTATGGGTGTCGTGTTTGCATTAAACAGTGACAGATTGCAGAAATTAGGATAAATTTAACAACTTTCTAAAATATAACTCATTGGAATTTAAAAAAGTAAATGCAAATATGTTCAATCTCCTTATTTTACAATATTAGTAGGTACTCTTTATTTCGAAAAACTACCTACTTTAAACAGGAACTGGAGCCTGGAGTTGGTTGTAATTAACATTGAATTTTTCAACCAAAGCTTTTGAAAATGCATTTTTCACATCATGCTTACCTCAGAAGATAAGATTAGCATTTAGAGCCCCAAGTGTGTTTGTCTACGAAATGACTATTAGCCTTAAAATTTAGAATGTATCTAGCTTATGTTAGATATAACTACGCATGATTTTGAATGTATCACCCTTGAAAGTTGACACAAAAGAAGTGTATTGATGCTCCACATTGTTTATACCAACTATTAAAATGTATTTCTTTTATTCACTTACACATTCCACATACCTTATGAGCATTTAGCTGATGATCCTTCTTCTTAGTTACAGGCTTCTGAGGCTGTAAGCATGGGGAGAGGTCTCAGGAGGAGTGTAGAAGCCATTCTCGGAGGAGATTCCCAAGAGAGGCAAGTTCTCTCATACCACTGGAGGCCCATGCTCCCAAACACCTTGTGGCCGCCAAGGGTTGGTTGGGATGACCCCATGTTCGATCTAGAGTGGCTCTTTTCAGATACTTTAGACTAGGTTGTCTCTCAGTAAAGGGTAGTGGCGGGTGAGGATCAGAGGTAGAGGGCCTCTACCTCTGATCCTGGAGGCAGAAGAGTAGGCAGCAGGGGATGATGAGGTGCTCATCCCTGTGTGGTTCTTCCCTAGCCACTACGACATCCTATCGATGACTATGCACCGTTCCATGCCTAGGGAGTCGCGTAGGATATTTATGATGGGCCCAGGTAGACCCTTCAGAGATATCACTTCCTATTGGTAAGGCCGCCTCGTCTCCCTGCTCTGGTAAGTGTCTCTATTTGCTTCCTCTTACAAGGGGAGTGTCCGAGTTCCGGGTCTAGGATTTTGACGAAATTTGCCAGGCAGGTAGTCCTTGATGAGTTATTTACGAATCACCCCCCATATAGGGTTATATATCCAGAAACTTCGTCAAAAAACGAGTTTGAAATATTTGATTGCAAATATAGAGCCAATAATTAGTCAAGTTTAATCAGTGCAGTTTGGGTTAGGGGAAAGGTACTCGCTTCACAATGTTGACGTCCCTAGTTCGAGACTTTTCGAGTCCAATTTTTTTTTCATCGCAATTTCGTCGTACGACTTTCCCTGGTTTTACATATTTTTAATCTGTTTACCCAGGATTCATTTTAACTATTTTGCATAATAATTATGTAATTTGCTAAAATTACGTAATTAGTACGTAAAATAGTTAATTACGTTATTTACCTAAATCACGTAATTAGTACGTGGCGGAATTACTTCCGCACGCCCTGTCGTTTTTTGTGTATGAAATTAACGGAAGAGCATGAAGTGTGATCGTGATTTTGAATTTCCGTATCTTTGGCCACGCAGTCCCGACGCACGTACAACACTTGTTCTAATTCGCCTGGTGCCGTGATTTTCCAGCGCTCTGCTTTTTTGGAAAAACTAATCGCAAGAGAAAAAAAGAACTTAAGCTCTGTAATCATATAATTGTAAGTATCTACCGAAATGTTCGGGTGATCGGGCGAAATATTCGGGTGGGAGAGAGTTTCGAATCAAGGACGTCGCTTGGAAATTGATAAAAAACCAGCGGTAACAATTAATTTTGAAGAATTAATGTATTGCACCTTTTCAGGAGCATGTTAGAATCACCCGAACATTTCGGTAGATACTTACAATTATATGATTACAGAGCTTAAGTTCTTTTTTTCTCTTGCGATTAGTTTTTCCAAAAAAGCACAGCGCTGGAAAATCACGGCACCAGGCGAATTAGAACAAGTGTTGTACGTGCGTCGGGACTGCGTAGCCAAAGATACGGAAATTCAAAATCACGATCACACTTTATGCTCTTCCGTTAATTTCATACACAAAAAACGACAGGGCGTGCGGAAGTAATTCCGCCACGTACTAATTACGTGATTTAGGTAAATAACGTAATTAACTATTTAACGTACTAATTACGTAATTTTAGCAAATTACGTAATTATTACGTAAAATAGTTAAAATGCATCCCGGGTAAACAGATTAAAAATATGTAAAACCAGGGAAAGTCGTACGACGAAATTGCGATGAAAAAAAAATTGGACTCGAAAAGTCTCGAACTAGGGACGTCAACATTGTGAAGCGAGTACCTTACCCCTAACCCAAACTACACTGATTAAACTTGACTAATTATTGGCTCTATATTTGCAATCAAATATTTCAAACTCGTTTTTTGACGAAGTTTCTGGATATATAACCCTATATGGGGGGTGATTCGTAAATAACTCATCAAGGACTACCTGCCTGGCAAATTTCGTCAAAATCCTAGACCCGGAACTCGGACACTCCCCTTGTTAGCGTTGCAATATTCTGAAAAAAAAACATTTCCCAGCTTCACTCACATGAATTGTGGGCTAACATTCTGTCACACAAAAAATATTGCATAATGTTCTAGTTCTAGTAATGAGAAATGCTTCCCATCAAAAGTTGTAAAGTTGTTGCCACTAAAAAAAGCAAGTGAACTGGTTTAATGAAGAGGTGGAGTTAAGGAGAATACAAGTTTTACTTCTCCATTCATCACTTTAAGTGAATAAAACTCCAATCTTAACAACTAAGTACAAAGATTTAAAAAGACTATCAATCTAAAATAACAACTGAGAGAAGGAAAGTAAACATATCTTATATTGCCAACTCTTACAATGAATAGGTACCAGGCAGGGTGGTCAGAGTTAGCCCCCCTTGAAAATGACGCTGAGTCGTCGAAATCGATCGGGGAACTTATAAAGCTGAAAGTGGAAAGTACAAAGTTGTTTCATTTACAATGTTTAACATTTGAAGAGGTTAAATATACCAAATAACTTCTATGTGGTTTGACCAAAGCATTTGACTTGTGTTTCTCATAATTTGTTGATAAGTAAGCTCCACCACTATGGTTTGGTGGGACCTCCCCTTCATCTGATAAAATCATATTTAGTGAATAGGAAGTAATGTCTCTAAAAACCATTAAAAGATTTAATTTAGGTTAAACACATTTCTGTATCCAAAGCATCTGTAAAAATCTGGATTTAAAATAAATTAACCTTGCTCCATTTGTCTTCTAGATGAATTATTAAATCTATGATACATTGATTTTTTAAAATTTGATCTTTGATTTTTTAGGCATTAAATCTAGATTTTGAAATCTTTTTTTCAAAAGGGACTGCCAGATGGTGGTTACCTCTTCTTATAATGCTAAATTAGGCTTATTCAGTAATAATCCCTTGATTCATTTTAGAATGACTTATTTGTGAGAAACGTAAAATATGTGATTAATTTATTACAGACAAATAACGAAACCTATCAGAGAAAAAAATGGAACAGAAAATCATTGATACTCTCCTATTACATATATGATTTTGATGATTAGTAATATGTACCTACTTGGATGTATTTTTGCAGCAATATTAAATGTTTCCATTACCAGTAATTCCCATATTGAATCTTTCTTACTACTAATGTTCCCATCCATTCAAGAGCACAGAGGAGTTGCCCTCCCATATCCGAAAGGAAATTGATTACCCAAGATTTTGTACTGGGGCTGAGGTGGCCTACAGACCAGAGCTTTCTGAATCCCCCACTCATTTAAAAATCCAGGCAATTCTATTTTGTGTGTTAGAACTTTGTAGGAAATTGCAGGTGGACCAGGGAAAGGAACTGACCCCCCTACCATGAATATGTGAATTCCACATGCCAATGGCTTAGTACAGGGTAAGCTCCACCCTAACCTATCAAAAATGAACCCCCAGGTTGAACACTGAGAAGATTTTGTGCATGCTCTTCTCTAACTTTTTATTAAATATGAATAGTAGTTACATCCTGGACTCCAGGAAAAATTAATGTTATTGTCGTAGAGATCCTGAAAATTTGTACTTCCACGTTTTATTAGTAATGATCAAAGTTGTTTTTTCTCTAAGTTCTCATGTCAGACTCTTTCGTAATAGATACTAATATCAAATTATATGGCGTTTCATTCTTTCCCAGACTATTTTTTAGTTATTAACTGGGTAGCATACCCTCTCGTTAATGTTGCTAACTCTTGCCTTCAGTCTGGTTATTTTCCTGATCAACTAAAGTATTCTAAATTTATTCCTATCCACAAACATGGTGATATTAATCTTCCGAATAACATCTCTATTATTTCTCCACTTGTCAAAACTTTTGAAACAATTGTATATGCTCAAATTCTGGATAACTTTGAAACTCTAAATCTTTTTACAACAACACAGTTTGGATTCAGACCTCATAAGTCTACTACTCAAGCTGTTGATTATGTTATAGAGCAGATAATTAAATGCTTTTGAAGAGAAACAGTACTTGGCACTTACATTGTGTGACCTCTCATCAGCTTTCGACTGTGTTGATCACACCATTCTTGTGAATAAGTTTAAATACTATGTAAAGTACTTTAGTTGATCAGCTGGGCCCACTATAGTTTGGAATAAATCACACACACAAATTATGCTTGAGCAAATTTCTGAGGATACTCTCTTTTTATACTGTCACTGTAAATTATTTTTAAGGCTCCTTTCTCCATCACTTTTCCTTTTCTTTCAGTGCTTGCAAGAAATCAAGGACTACAGTTTATTTATGAAAGTGCTTCACATTTCCAAGATTTAATGACGAAGAAGATTGGTTGGGTAAATCCTATCAAAAAGCCTATTTGTGACAATGGCAGTGAAGAGAGAAAGTATTTTAACTGACATTGTGCCAAAGGGGATCCAGCCTTTATATCACCTTGCTCACCAAAGAAGAGCATAGTTCACTACAATGGTAGCACCAGTAGATGCAGTCAATATTAATCTTCTGATTTCAACTAGTCCTCAACATGAAAAAATCTCTCTGGGGATTGTTCACCTTAGTTTCACCTTATTTGTAAATCAGTGAAGATGTGATCAGAGAGATTATATATATTTCATTTTGAAATTACAAACTTTTCTGCACCACATCCCTCAAGAAGAATAACAAAAAAATGGTAATGGACACCACTTTTGATGATTATGCCATCTAAAAATATGTATTAAAGACTATAAGCCCTATTATGCAGCAAAATGTAGGTAACATATAAACAAAACCATAGGCTGATCAAAACCATAGTCAGAGTTGCCAAGGAAAATAATTAACAACCAATTATACACTTTTCATATTCCTAACAGAAAGCACGGATTGTGATATTTGATCAAAAACAATAGTTTTTCTTTTTTGAGAAGATGGGATGTATGACGTGTGAGTATGTGAAATATATTCAAATATTAAAAATAATGATGTAACTCATTAAATGAATGAAATAAACACCATCATAAGAAAGATTATTTCTTCAATGAAAAATGACAGTTTGCGAGAATTATATGGATTTTATGAAAAATCACTTTTAATGCACCACTATGCATCACTTTTAATCAAGAAGTGGTTTCTTTACTTCCAAAATATACAAATTTCTCATCAGCACCTGACCAGGATATGAAAAGGGATGCTGTTAATAGCATAAAAAATATTTTTTTGCCTTTTATCATGTTTTACGGTAATGTGGAATCAGCACTAAAATAGAATCAATAAACTTTAAATATTTAGAGATTTGTTAACAACTATGACAGATTTTAAATAATTACTTCATAAACTTGATTGATAGGTAGTCTATCTCTTGCTAATATTGGTGTGACAAAGAATGATATGGTTGAGCTCAATCTCAACCAACCCAACCCAACCAAATATAAACACCCATTATGGGCACTGGAATTTAATTTGCACAAACTATCACTTAGATCAGGGCTGCCCAGACGCTGGAAAATGCACATGTGAAAAACTGTGTGCACAGGTGCACTGCACGGTGCATGCACGCTAGGTAGCCTTGATATACTGTTCAATGTTACGCATCTCCTCAAAAACTACTGAACCGATTGAGCTGAAATTTTGTAGGATTCTAGTGTGTACACTAGGAGGTGAATTAGGCTATTTTTAAAAAGGTTGAGGGCCCAGGTTCGATTTCTGCCGCCAATTATGAATTTACATTGGTTTAAATGGACTTTTTCAATTTATGGTAGCGCAAGAGTTTTTTCTTTCGCTCAGTAAAATAACTAAATATTAATCAATTTCTTTCATTCTTTCTTTATTTAATATGAAAATGTTAAAACTTTTTAATTCTTGCAACCGATTTACACTTTGTCATCTTGTTTCTAAGAAATGTGTAATTTATGTTGAAAAATACTGTTTCTTTCGGTTCTTTTCTGAGTGTTGCTAAGGCCTTTGCCATTGTCGTCTCCGAAAACATCCGAACCAGTGCAACGAAAACCGCCCACCCCTAGAGTGAGACCTCCCTTCGCATGCACGAAACTCTGTCATTGTTTGCACCTTTTCAGGTTCACTGTGGGGCGCATGCACGCTGGACAGCCCTGACTTAGATATTAGCAAAGAGACCCTCCCTGAACTCAAACTGATCTTCCCTAAAGTAGCCTTTTTCTCAATCAATTACTACTGTGCCTCATGTACAATTAAAAATGGAAGTGAAGTATTCT
This sequence comes from Platycnemis pennipes, assembly GCA_933228895.1. Classification (NCBI taxonomy): domain Eukaryota; kingdom Metazoa; phylum Arthropoda; class Insecta; order Odonata; family Platycnemididae; genus Platycnemis; species Platycnemis pennipes. Next base: position 114,464,993 of record OW121854.1, on the reverse strand, counting down.
TCCAATTCAGAGGTGTGTTGCATTTCAGCCTTGCTATTACTAAACGTTGACTATAAATAGTTTTTTGTTCTTTGATAGCAATTTTAAAAAATGGATAGACACTTAAACACTTAAATTTAATATACTGTGCAAGCCGGATGCTCAAATTAGCGAGGGATTTGGAAGGAACCATTTAAAACCCTACGATTTGCATGTGAAATTCATCGGTAAAAGCAAGGATGACAACCTGCCTCAACGGAGGTCATTCACTATTACGAGAGGTAAATGTTGTGCCCACATGCTCTTTTCAATGGCATTGCTATTGCTTGATTGTAGACTTACTTGTCAATGGTATGTTTCCAGAAATTCAAGATACTATTCCACGCATTATTAGTGTGGTACAGGAAAATTTATAACTAATGCTTTTGCATTCGTAAATGCTGGTTTTGATTGGCCTTACCATTCCGACAAATCCAAGTCAGCTGTTGAGACAATTTTGACCATTTTAAAGGAGGCAACCTTACAGCAAATGAAGGTTGTTCTCTCCTTTACTTACACTGCTAACCTGGAGAAGATAGCAATTCGGTGCTTGCGTGGAACTAAATCCCCTTTAGTTTTCATCATCATCATTGGTCAACAATCCTAGGATTGGTTTGATGCATCCCTCCACTAGATTCTTCTATCGGCCAACCTCTTCATATTGACTTTTAATTCTTCTCTCTTTTACATCCTTCACAACTTGCTCCATACATATATCTCTCACGAGGCCTGCCTTTCCCATTCTTCCCCTTCACTTTTCCCTCTGCGATTGTCTTCATCAGGCCATCGTGTCTTAAGATGTGGCCTATTGAGTTGTCCTTTCTTCTTTTTAAGGTATTCAGTAGACACCTCTTTTCTCCCACTCCTCTTAAGACTTCTTCGTTTGTCACTCGATTGATCCATTATATCTTCTTTTTAGATAGATTTTCTTCCTAAATTCTTTCGGTAGCACCACATTTCAAATTCTTCCAGCCTGGACTTCTCTGCTGCTGTTATTGTCCATGCTTCACTGCCATATAGTAGAATGCTCCAGATGTATGTTCTAATGAAAAGTTTCCTCACTTCCACGCTTGTATTTTCAGCTGTAAGCAGAATCTTCATCTGGTAAAATGCTTTTTTTGCTTGGGCAATTCTGCTGGCAATTTCTCTTTTACTTCATCCATCGCTGGTTACTCGGCTTCCCAGGTGACAGAACTCTTCCACCTCCTTGATTTTTTGTTTTCCTAGTTTAACATTGGTCCTGGCTTCCTTTCTCTTGCTGCTGCACTAAGTTGTGGTCACTGTCGATATCTGCACCCAGGTAGCTTTTGCAGTTCTTCACCTGGTTTCTGAACCTCTCCTTCACTAAAATGTGGTCAATCCTTTAGTTTTATCCTACTAATTTCTTTATCTAGCAGCTGTCACTCACCATTTTCAACTACTTTTGGAGAGGTAGAAGGTATGACTTTTTTCTGGTTTCCGAAGAATTTGCAGTAAACAGTTTGTTGCATTGCCATTACTTGCAGTCGTGACATATTTAATTGGTGCATCCAAACAATCGGGGCAATGACAATGTAATTAACACATCATACAGTACACACATATGAGGCAAGGGCTTGAGTGTATAAATTTGACTTTTTATATTCCAGCACAAGAAACAGAACATAGAATTTGATGTAATAGAAAGTGGATACGATCATGGGTAAATGAAATGTTCGAAAATTTGATTTTTAACCGCAATCTCATTAGAATATTTTAACCACTCACAAAAAATAACTCAAAATATAGCCGTGGGGTGATTATTTAATTACCTTTGGTTACACCGACAATTCTATATAGTGTGATTTTTCAGTTCCCGAGGGCTCTCGCTATATAGAGCTTCCACTGTAATAAAATTTCAAAGATTTTTTACCCTTTTTCTGCCAGTTCCTTGAAGACTGTTGAACCTGTTTTGCATTAAATGTGCACGACTCTAGATTACAGAATTTTAAGACCTTAAATTTAATCAATGAACTACATATTACATTAATTGATGATGATACATGTTGATTTGGGAAAATTATAGAATTCATATAATATAATTATCTGAGACAGATGCCCACCATCATGGAAATCTAAAAGCAATAGAAGACTACCAATAGATGGCCACATACCAGTTTTCAGCCCACACTCTGAGAGGGCTATTAGATCGGCCCATGGGAAGAATAAGTGTTAAGCCTTGTTGATCAACAGAGGATGAAATAATCTTGTGGGTAGAGCACTTGAGTATGGACTGTAGTATTTTATAACTGCCAATTACAAAGCCAAGCAAAGCTTCTTTGCTTATTCCCTAACAAAAACCAGTGTTATTTTTCATTGTCTAAGAGCGACCCTCTACCCATTATGAGTGAATTGCAAATGCTTTGGGATAACTTTATTGTGAACTCTACCATTATCTAAACATCCATCACTAGCTAAAAAGTTTCAAGCATTTTCCGAAATTATGGCTCAAAAATGACCTCCACGTCCCATACTTGGAGGTTTGGCCTTTTAAATTAACATGAAGAATGTTGCAGTTGTATTTTCTATTATTATCTCTCTATGCTATAATTTGTACTAGGGAGTATAGAGTTTGCCTTGTTTTTCCAATATCAAAGGTGGTATAAGTGAGGTATTGAATGAAATTGATCGAAAGGTGTACTATTATACAAATTCATGTAAGTAAAAATATCCTCTGAAATATACCCTGCAAAAATGTGGTGGGTCTTATTTGTTGTCGATTATGGCATGTTTGGGTAAATACAAGAAACCTGCCATAGAAATGCAATTTTGTAGGAATTACTAGACTTTGTTTTTCATGTTTGTATTGTACAACTGCAATTCATATATATGAAGATACTTACCTTATTTTCTAAGGAATGTTATGCTTCATGTGACAGGCACTAGAATAATCTTAGAATTTGGTTTAAAAAACAACTGCCATTTGATTAAATTTCTATTTCTCTTTAATTAATTCAAGTAATGAAATATTGTTACAAGAATAAGGAAACAATTTTTTACTTCACAGAATGATTTCTTAAAACAAGTAAAAATTAGGATAAGTACTTTTAGAATACTAAAGTCTCACAGTACACAAAAAAGAAAAGTAAATTGTAACCAAATGTAAGAGCCAATTTTGGGTAGTTTTATATTCACAAACCTATTCCATCAATTATAAATATGAATATAATGAACTGGTGGGTTTGAGGAATTTAGGAAAAATTATTCTCAATAATGCATGCCAGGGAAACTGGATGACTTTGGCAATGCTCATTACTCCAATAATAATTTGTTCAGATATTGCCACCAGAAAATTACAACTGTACTTATGCTATAATGGCCAAATATGAAGTAGCAGTAGGAATATCTAATCATCAGCCTCTTTAAATTATCGGTTATGGAACTTTTAAGACAACATCATCTTTCACTTGGAGGAAAGTAGACTTTCACTCCTTTGAATACTGAATATTCCATAGTGTATGTTCAACATCCATGGCATAGCATCATAGCAGTGTATCATCAACTCCCAATGGAATTATGAAAAAGGGGGGTTGTGATGAAAGTCTTGAAAAGCAAAGATTACTGGGAGAAAATAGTGTTAACTACTAGAACTCCAAATCATCTTGATATCAGCTTAAAAGATGAATGCATCACTCATTATGCCAATAGTTTCATCAATAGTGGAACATGGAGGGAGGGGTTATGCAGAATTCAAAAGGTAAGTCTACTTATGTTGAGATGGTTGACTGAAAGAAACACAACTAAGAGAAAGCTATTTATTCCACTATGGAATAACATGATAAAATCTCACGAAAATGAAAATATTTGTGCTTTTTATGTGGTGTGCAATGATGTGATAACAGAGGACACCCACAGCCACACTGGCAATAATGACACTCACTAAACTTGTAATTACATTTACACATTTCTCTTCCCTATCACTCCATATGCTGACTAGCCCTGAAGACAACAATATAAAATCACAGTTTCATAGGGTCCTATTCAGGAATTTGGATTTTCATTCACGTCTCTGAATCATTCGCAAATTTATCTTCAGGATACACCTACCCTTTTGGACACAGGTTATTTAAGAAGTTATTTTCAAGCCAGTAATAATGTGGTACACACTGGATTTCTTAGCCACCTAATGTGGTGGACTAGATGAATATCAACATTAATGATTTCTCTGATCGTTATCAAATTGGGTTGGATACCCAAGAGTAAAACACTATTTTTGGCTTCTATACTTTCATGAAATTGCAAGGACAAATGTGGGACCTTTCCCTCAAAATATTTGCAAATTCTTAACAAGTGCTTTGACAAAAATACAAAGAAATAATTATACTCTAAGGGAGATCAATCCCACTGTAGTTGATTATCACTGAGACATCAACATAAAGAAATAGAAATTAAAACATTTGGTTTCATTTTAACACAACGCAAGCTGAAGCCATGATCGGTAATCGCTTTTCAGCTAGATGATTGCTATATATTACTTTTATATAAAAATTTATATTATGAATGGAGTTCCCATTACTTTTGGAAGCGGGAGGATCACATTCATTGCATTTTCACACACCCCAGCATACCTTAAAAAAATAGCATGGGCCAACCTTCACAAATATGACAACAGAACACAGACGACACACTTTGGCTTATTAAATTCCTAATTTCCACTTGAAAACACACAACACCAAGATAAAATATCATTTGAGGATATCAGTTCTCAGCCATTTAATTCAATCATAAATATAATAAAAACTCTGTAAATAATATTAATATTGCATACTCTTACATTCATTCATCCTGCTGGACCAAAAGCATTTGCCTTCATCAGAAGTTAGCTATTTGTTGTAGTTAACATCCTGAATTAAGATGAAATAAAATATTTGACATACTTAAGCTTATATACAAGTGTTATAACCACTGTTAATTTCATGCAATGTTACGTACAAAATAAAAGGGGGAGTTTTAAAAAGAAAAGCATTAAACAGAGTTACTCTATGTTATCACCTACCCTCACCATGAGATAACGTCACAAGAGCTGTATAATAAGCCTAAAATGTATCCAAAGTTGGAAGGTGCTGTAATCACTGGGAACTTTCATTATGTCAATGACTTAATCTATTGCAGATTGTTAAGCCAAAATACTTTGTTGAAACATTCCCTTAAGATCCCTCAATCTAATCTTAATGATAGTAAATTCTTATGAAACGCTCCAGTATTGCAACCTACCACATCCAATTGATGCAACACAATACAGCAAACCATCTGCTTCCATTGCTGAGTGGGTACTTTCACCACATGTGACTACAAATACTCAAAGAATGGTGACAAAATTTTCTAGGGATTGAAAACTACATAAACTAAGCTTTTGGCTTTGGTTACAACCTACATGACACGGATTTTACAACCGGATACTCTGAGTTAGTAAATGAATAAATGCTCTCTCAGGATTTTTTAGGAAAGAAAATCAGAAGAAATAAATTAAAATGAGAAAAACAGATAGATACATAACCATTTAAAAACATCTAACAACAGATGAGAAATATTCAATAAAAATTGTGGTAGTTAAAATGCTCTTATCACAGCAACAAAATAAGGAGTTTTCTTTAACTTGAACTAGCAAGTTTTAAAAGGGAAATCAGTCTATAATAAAAAGACATCAACAATAAATGTCAATATATGTACACAACTTCTTACATATCTATGATTCTGCACTAAACAGCAGGATAATTGGAATGACTGAAACATTTAATGATTCCAGAAATGTATGATGAGAAAATTGATTAGAATATATCTCCCATAAAAATCTTGTGCTATGCATAAGAAAAAAATCTTGCATCCATGCTCATGAGATCAGAATTTTCTGGAACACTACAGCTTCTCCTCCTCTGGTTACACATGGTGGCAAGAGCCAGCACACACACATACACATACCAATGGACTAGGCTGGGAGGTCAGCAACGCATAATAACCAACCAACACTCTCTCATGATAAATACATACATAATTACATATTGCTGCAAAAGAAGGTAGGTCATGCGTTTAAAAAAATCTTGGGTTTTGCAGGGGGTATATGACATCTTCCTTGGAAGTCTTCAATGCAGCATCATTCTGTTCGTTATTCCACTAGTGATTTAAAGATACATAAATGCACTGCAAAGTCAGAAATCTTTTCCTCTGCTCACAATTCCAAAAACGTTTAAAGGTGAACAAAACTAGCAGTAAACAATTCCTTGCTGATGCCAACTTATGATGAAAACCAGCTTTTTTATTCGAGCCCAAAAGATCCGAACAGCATGCATCCCCTGACACTATCAATGTGCAGAATTTTGTTCCCCCATGGTGTGAGCATGGCAACTGAATGCTGAGGCCTCTCTTTACACTTTTGCACAGAGACAATGAAAATAATCTTTTTTTCTCGATTCACTTCCAATGTTTGACAGCACCAGGCCTTTTCGAAGGTGTGGACACTGGCAATCTTCTGCTAACACCAATACCAGCCCTTGGACTTGGTAAAGCACTTTCACAGCTCTTTTTCTTGATTTCACTCAAATTGCTAGGAGAGAAGGAAAAATGAAGGCGATAAGTGTCACTAAAATAGTGGCAAAATGACAAAAGACAATGGTGCAGAACTTATCATTCTCATTTCAGAGTTCAAGAATAAGCTAGATGGTAATATGCACTGAATAAAACATCTGGGTGAATAATTCTTTAGTTTCAGCCAGGTAAAGGAGCATTTTCTCCAATTTTTGAAGAATGACTTCCCTTTGTTCTAAGGCATCATAATATCTTAGATGACAAAGTAATTCTTCAAAATATTGGTGGAAATGAAAGTCCCAACCCTGTAGAAGAAACAAGAAATATTTTCTCACAAGATAATAAATGAACCTTATGTAGCCGAATGAAATAACAAAGTACTGGTTTACATCGGGATTTCACTCATAGGATGGAGAGTAAGTAGAAATGCATAATCTTCAGGCAAAGATGTACTATTAACAATACTCACAGCATATCCACAACCATTGCAAGCATGTAAAAGAAGAGCAAGACCTAGGCCACTTGCCCTCCAAAACAATCTCAAAGACCCATGCACAAGACAATATAAACAAGAAGATATTCAAAATATAACTATCACAAGAAGAAAAATACCAAATTTTGGCAGTTGGATCCACCTCTGAATTTCCATTTAAAACAAATAAAAAATACTGGTTATTCAGCTGCATAAGGCACATTTCAGCTAATCTCAACATTTTTCAGAATTTTTCTTTGTTTTTTAAAAATCATAACTTCCAGTTAGGAAAATTGCATAAAATACAAATACAAACATAATAATGAAATCACAAGCCTACAAAATAACATCTCATCAATAAAACGGTCGACATATTGTGTTCAAGGACTATAATGGTTAATACAGCCTGATGAATATTGCTGTCACTACTAAAATGACCACAGAAATAGCATGAACAAACTACTGCTGCTCAAAAAGAGTTTAATACAGTTACATCAAAATTATTCTCTCATCACTAAGCAGAGATGGATAAACATTCAATTTACTCAAACTCCTACACTGATAATAGAGCTAGTATTCAAACTGACCGTATAATAAATCTGTTCTCCCAGTATTTAAAAAAAACACATATTATAATGCCTTAAAAGGGAATTATAGTTCTATTAGCAAGGCATCTTATCCTGAAAATATCACAATGCGGAATTATAGTTCTATTAGCAAGGCATTTTATCCTGAAAATATCACAATGCATTTACCCAAAACACAGCAACAGTAGGATAATGTGGTAATGTCTTGACAAGCACAAATTTCGGCATTGCCTCCCTTTAATTTTATCATAAATGTACAATACACTGATGATGTGAATTCCTTAAGGGAATAATGAGCACCTGACATTGCATATAGATATGAGCAAATGAGTCAAGTATTACTTCAGAATCATCACGCAAATATCCAATTCTGATTATTGATCAAAATGCACTCATTGGGATCAATAATCTGCATTATTACAAGGAAATGGACTTGATCCTCCATAATATACCACATTTGATGGTATACAAGGCTCCATTTCTGTAGGGCAAGTTTCTGAGACCAATTATTCTCATAAGTCTTTGGTCTTTACCAAGGTGATTTTTGAATCATTATTTTGAAAAAAAAGAGCATCCTATATTCAGTCAAACACAGAAATTTATGATAAAGCAAATAAAGAACTGTCTTGATGAACTCTGATTTGGAATGGCACATAAGTACATTTTACAATGAGGTAGATACAAATACCAGGCAAAAACACAAATAGTTAGATGATGTGATAACCACGAACAAAGATATAATGCATAAAAACTTGAATTAATTAAGTATGCAGCAGAAACACAAGTTAAAGAGTAAACAGCCAAGCGGAGACAATCTGAACATGTTATAGATAATTCTACCAAAACAAATAGTGAATGATTGACTAAAACCATGAACAAAAATAGGAATGACTGATGATGATGATTGAATTAATTGTGTACTCCCCAGAGGAGACTGTGAGGAAATGAAAGCTATAAATGAGGATGATACTCAAGTAAAAATTTAAAACAGTTCAAGAAATAAAAATATTTTTCTAAAAAATATATATATCAACACTACTTATATTTTATTCTATGTGCAAATTCTTATAGGATATGCCTGCTTAAATGCAACCAATGCCCAAACAGGTGCACACCATTAACCTGGGCTTAACTCTAGCGGCCGTATTCATAGATTCGTTAGTCTACGACTAAGATAGGTTTAAGGAAGTTAGTCCAGAGATTACGTTAAACCCATATTCATAGTGCCATTTTAGCACTGACTGACCTTAATCCAGGTAGCTTAGAATGTAAACCTATGGCACCATGGTTTAACAGTGAGTTTAAGCGCATAGAGAAGCCATTTTCTCGTCAGCTTTTGTGGAGTGGTGATTTATATTTACATTTCATGTTTTCAGTTATTATGCGTAACTAATATCAATTCATTCCATATTTTACAATTATTGACATCCTTTTGTGTGCATTTAATTAGTTATTAATGATTGTTTAAATTAGCAGACCATTTTTAGTAAGTACTTCGTATATTTCATTGCATTAAATCTTCATATATTTATTTTCGTAGGTTAGTATAGGTAGGATATTTCAAGCCAGCCGTGTGAACGGCAGTGAAATTCGCATTAATTGCCATGCGAAAAAATTCACCTGGACCAGAAATCGAACCATGGACCTTTGGCTCTCCGGGCCACTGCGCAGACCACTACGCTACCCAGGATCCTTAATTCCTACGGCAATTTTACTTAGGTTCAATTGTGCAGTGGCCCAGAAAGCCAAAGGTCTGTGGTTTGATTCCCGGTCCGAGTGAAATTTTTTCTCACGGAAATTAATGTGAAGGAGGTTGGTATAGGTTTATCATTATTATTAGATAGCAATTAGCTTTCCTTCTCCCAATTAATCCTTTGTTTTTATGTGTCCGTCGATACCGTCGATTTACTTACAAGGAAGGTATCTCAGGTGTGTTCACCGATTTTATTCATATAGCGCTCATTTTTTAGGGAATGAGAAATTAAAGGACATATTTTTTTACCTGCGGGGAAGCCAGTTTAAGGGGTGAAAAATACCCCTATAGTTCACCCCAATAACAGTTTTCTCGAAATATCTTCGCCTTCATGAGTGATAAAATTCAAAATCAAAGTACGAATCATTTCTCATTACTATACGCTTTGTTTAACACCATTGCAATACTTGGGGGTTGCAACCCCTATTTTTTATGAGGGTGAATCTGATTTTTTACGCATATTTTGGACCATTCAAATCAATCTAAATTAATTCCAAAGTTTATGTGTTTTGGTTTTTTTTTGAAAAAACTATTTTAACGGGTTAAACCACCCCTCAACAGTTTGTGTTATTTCTGCATTGGAGAAATTCGCCAAGTCACTTGCTTTATCTGAATAGATGTTTTTGCATGGTACTGTACCATAATATATAGGTATATCACTGTTTATAATACACACCCTGGTACTATATTTTAGGGGTGAAAACCACCCCCAGAAACAGTATTTTCGAGATATCTTCCCTTGCATAAGCGATAAAATTAAAAATCAAAGTAGTCACATTTGTAATTACTGTACACATCGTTTAACACCATTACAGAACTCAGTGTTAGCAACCCCTATTTTTTATGAGGGTGAATATATTCTTTACGGATGTTTTGGATCCTTCAAATTAAATTAAATACAAATATGTAAAACCAATCCTTAAGAGAAAATTTATTTCTAATTTTTCTTTTAATAAAATTTGAATAACTTTAATTTGAAGGATCGACAACATCTGTAAAAATACATTCACCCTCATAAAAAATAGGGGTTGCTACCTACGAGTACACGAGTAAATGGAGTGAAACAAAGCGTACTGTACTTACAAATTTTACAAATTTGACTGCTTACGCAAGGGAAGATATCTCGAAAAAATTGTTTCTGGGGGTGGTTTTCACCCCTTAAGCATTGTACGAGGGTATATATTATATACAGTGTGGTATATAGTACGGTACACTACCATGCAAAAACATTTATGCAGGTAAAATAAGTGATTTGGCAGTTTCTCCAATACAGAAATAACACAATTTGTTAAGGAGTGGTTTACCCCTTGAATTATATTTTTTCGCTAAAAATCAAAACACGTAAACTTTGAAATAAATTTTCCTTTGAGAAATTGGTTTTATGTATTTGGAATTAATTTATATTGATTTGAATGGTCCAAACTATGCGTAAAAATCAGATTCTCCCTCATAAAAAATAGGGGTTGCAACCCCCGGGTATGGTAATGGTGGTAAACAAAGTGTATAGTAATGAGAAATGATTCGCACTTTGATTTTGAATTTTATCACTCATGAAGGTGAAGATATGTTGAAAATACTTTTTTTGGGGTGAACTTTAGGGGTATTTTTCACCCCTTAAACTGGCTTCTCCGCAGGTAAAAAAATATATGTCCCTTAATTTCTCATTCCCAACAAAATGAGTGCTATATGAATAAAATCGGTGAAACCAACCTGAGATACCTACCTTGTTAGAGTATTTTGCTTTAAGAATGGCAGGGTTAAATTATGAGGTAATATTAGATGATTTAGAGGTGATAATAATGGAGCAAATTCTTTTAAATTCCAGTTTAACTGAACAAACGACCTAAACAAACAAACCAGTTAAAAAATTCCAGAAGTTACTTAACGTATAGCGGAGTTGCCAGACATTCCCTCCTCGCACAGCAGGGAAGTCTCCCACTCCGTTAGTTCCTGAGCCTACCTCCCTCAACTGCAGCTATGAATATCAACTTTTAGTTCCGTTCTAAACCACACTTACACTGGACTAAGATAAACCCCCAAACCCCATGTTCTACTAGAAATCTATGAATACGGCCATAGGAGTTTTAAAAAACACAAAGCTATGAAGCTCAACATCAATAAAAAAGACTACTGAATGAACTACTATCCTCTGTGTTCAAGTATTTTACAACTCAAAGAGTTTTTTTCCGCAACATGTTGTACTGGAGTACGAAAATACCAGTTCAAACTCTGGGCTTAATTCAAATGCAAGAAAGTAAACAATATGTAAAAGACTAGGACATAATGCATAAAAATGCAGTCCATGCTTGCTGAAAATTTAATGTGTACTTCAAGCATTCACTTTTTCAAGACTTTTAATCAGGCATAAACCACTACAGCATGCTGTTACTACTTTATAAAAGAAAACAGGGAACAATACTTAAAAATGGCACAAATAATATCACAGATTAGAGTTTCAACACTGAGGACAATTTTGTCATTTGAAGGAGTGGAATTGAAAAATGCACACTATAGCAAATATAAAATCACATTTTACCAAAGATAGTGAATTAAAATACATTTATACAAAATATGGTCATGCTTAGAAAATTCACAAACTCCCATCAACCTTTCTCAAAGGTTTTACATTAAGATGGGAAACAGGTGCAGATTAATTTACACCTTAAAGCTCATTTTACATCCATAACCATGTTCATAAAAATGCTGTATGAAATTTATTCCTTTATATAAATACGTAAGATAGGGAGATTTTAGTGAAATAAGTTATTTTGGCGATCAAATGCCTTCTCACTTTAGGGCATTCTCTACATTACTAGGAGGGATGAAAAAGGAATATGTACTGTCAAAAATAAAACAATTGCCACATTGTTCAACCCAAAAATTGCCTCAAAGAGAGGAAGCACACTTCATTTCAAGATTAATGTGGCCATAGAATTACTGATCTGGATGAAAGAATGCCAAGATATTTATCAACAGAATAGAACAGAGCCATCACAGAGCTGGATCCCATTCACCTTGAGTATGTATTAATGAATGACTAAGGATGTGAAAAGCTGTGACTATCACACATGTGGATTAGATGAAGAATACATAAAAGATTGACTGTGGCCATAGTTAGGGTACCCAGCACAAGATCTAAGAGGTTCACACACAATACCTTCCCAATCCTGAAGCTGTTGAATCCCATCAAATGGAGGCAGCAGGTAAAAAGGAAGAAAAGACATATATGCACATTTAGACAACATTTATGAGAAAGCTACCAATTACATGTAAAAGGAACAAGGGGAAATACAAAACTTGTGTTAATCAGTAATTAATAATAGATAAGTAATTAGAATGGGTTAATTTTTTTCCATAACAACACTTGCATACTAATCCACACACCCAAAGAGAATATAATGTTAAAGGACTGATTAAAAAAAACTACTTTAAGACTGAAATGACGATGAACATTGTTAAATGCTGCCAAGGCAGATTCCCCTTCAGCATCATCACACTCACTCTACAAACGAGTTGCCCCTGAACATCCCTGAACCCATCCCATGTTTTGGGCATGAAATACGTTAGCTAGCAACATTACTTTGAGAATGCAGTGCTTACCTGACTAGAGGCCCACCTCCACTGCCATCTGTGGGGCAGCTTTGCAAAATAGGACCCATGGATACAGGACGAATCTGAAACACAAAAAAAGTCAGTTAACGACACAGAATTTGAGATATTAATTGCTTCAGGGTGAGTAAATGAAACTTTATACAAGTCATTAATTTCAATTCAATTAAAATAGTTCACCATTTTCTTCTTTGAATTCATTAGATGTAAAAATTCTGGGGGTTGTGTTTAACGTGAGTGTATCATATGCTCCCCTGTGAGATTTTGCAAGTAATTTTGGCCAGAAAATAGGCAAGGTTTCATACAACTATATGAAATCCAATGCTTAAAATTTACGGGGTTGGGAAGGAATAATTTCTTTGATGGCATGTTGTCATCACTTTTTTCCAAGATTTGGGCGACTTTCATGGATGGGTATCCATTTCTATGACAGGTGTGTAAATGTACTGTTCAGATTTCTTTCTTAACACTATTGCTTGTCATGGGCAAAACACAATGAGGCACTGTGATTGAGGTGGGCAATGCATAGAGAACTTCATAAATAAGCTTAGAAAATGTAACTTATAGACAATAAGATACCCAGCAAACAGGCGAACTACTACAGCAGTGGTATTAGATGAAATAGCTATTACCATAGAGTAAGTATGGACTTACTCTATACTATTACACATAGACATTCATGCATTCTGCGGCTTCTTCTATAGTAGGTACAAGACGAGATTCACTTTATGACACTTTATACATTGTGATCATGCCAATGGAATGACTTAATATTATAAAGATTAAATATACTAAAATTTATAGTATTATCATCATTATGACCAGTTAACTAATATATCTTGATCATATCTCAGATAAAATACAGACAAAAAAAATGTATGGAATGTATGACATAAGTACAAAAAAACAGACGACCTTTAAATATAGCAAGAGAGGTGCAAATAATTATTTTTCAGCAGCTTACTCAAAAATAAACACACAAAGCTAAAATCCATTGGATAGCCCACATGGAAAATTGGAGTTATCAATACCAACATGTATTGTTCAAATAAGGCCACTGACTTACCCTTTCTGTTTGAGTGGCAACATTGCAAGAGGCTTCTTTCTTTGGACTTGTATTTCCAGTACAGTTCACAGTTCCATTACCACAGGCACACTTTGACAACTGTCTTTGGAGCAAAACTTTAGAACGATTAACTTCTTCTAGTTGTTGCTGCAGGAATACCACCTTTAAAAGAATATTTCCTTATAAATGATTATCTCAACAGACTCAATCTCATTACTATCCTTAAAACAATGAAATGCCAACTTTTTCCCCAACTTCAGGTCAGTCAAGAGTATATTATTTATGCCACTATGAATACCTAGTAAGTGCACTGATGATAAAGATCTGACTGTCTGAGGATAAAGATCTGACAGTCAGTAGCTCATTGCGCTCATCAATAATTATTAAGACCCATCCTCATGGATAAAGGCTCAATTGAAAAGCAATTCTGCCTTGAGAGGCAACCATTTAATCAATCTTAGGTGCACAAGAGCTAACAATAAGTAACGATTTTTTCGTTCAATGCTTTCAACGATAAATATGCTTTTTTTTAAAAAAGTAAGTTTAAAGAAGTTGTGAGAAGAAGGCAAAAAATAAGGAAAAATAAGAAAGTACAGAATCTGGCATCATCCTCACCTGTCTCCTCATGTCGGCTACTTCTTCCTGAGGCTGGGAGGGAGGCATTTCCAGTCGTCCATTGGGCTGATTCTCCTCCCCCTCAGAACTAACACCATTGCCTTCACCCAATGCAGTAGGGATTATTGTGGATGGAAGATCACTATTGGCAAGGTGGTAGAAAAGGCCATTCTGAAAAAGAACAAACACAAGCTTGAGCTTTAACCCATAAATCAAAACACTTATTTTGATTAAATATAAAAAAAATCATGTTTATTTAGGAATTAGCACATATGTACTTAAATAAAAAATCCTTGAGGAATTGAATATATACTTCATATGCAACGTATAAACAGACAGTCATTAAGTTATGACATTGATATATTATATCATTCTCTGCATAAGTTGCAGATATATAGGAGGAATAGGCTGTTAAGACAGAATGTGAGGGATATGAGGAATTCATAGCCAAAGAATATGATCCTGTGAAAAATTGTTGTTCCCATCTAGCTAAGAACGATATAAAAATTTTTTTCTCACCAAAAACTGGGAATATTTTAAAAATAATAATGAAAAAATCCATGAGTCAATGTTTCAACAGAGCATTTGTTGTGGTAAAAAGAAGTACCTATCGATACCTGACAAATGTGCTTCAGGTTAATCTTTAGATGCCGACACAAAACAAGGTAAGAATGGATCTTATTAGTAGGGCATAGGTTATAATATTTTTACAGTAAGCTATTAAACTAGCATCTTCATTATTAATGGCATTCTCCTATTAATGACAGGTTTTGGTGTATTCTTATTCTGTTTCACATATTTGAATTCCACTTTCCCTACACTATATTATGCTTCAGATCAGCATCATTTACTTCATCCCATCTAAAATTTCCATTCTTCACCGTCCCTCTGCTCTATTTCCTGCTTAACAAATATTCTTCCTTTAGTTTTCAGATTCCAGATAGTATTTCTAAAGCCTGACTGAATACATGTTATGTATCATAATTAGTGTCATGCCACTATGCTCAAAATTCTGACTATGGAAATAAATCGCTGAAATCAGCTAATATTAATGTAAATATTGGGTTAATATAGTGCTCAACTTAGATGGACAAAGAAAATAATTTCCACATCTAGTCACTGACATGCGATTGAATGATAACCAATTAAATGTTAGTCAGGGGGTGTTGATAAACAATTTCTTAATCTTAATAAAAACTTATCACACGAAAATTATTAAATACCAAAAGGAACATACACACCAACACCCAAGACTTGCCATCCATACATAATGGTATTAAACAAAATCAAGCTAAGTAGAATCACAATGAAGAAAAACAGTCAATTGTGCCACAAATAATAACATGGGAGAATTGGTAATTAATAACTCCTAACACTGCAAGACTTTTCATTCTTAGAGAAAAGAGTTGAAAGTATTTTCAGCCTTACCTTTAATGAGCTATCAAATGGGTTAAGAGTCTCAGCCTGAAATTTAATAAAATTGCAAATTAGCACACTAAAATTCAATAAAATCATAAGATACAGCTAATCAATATTTTATGGGTAAAGAAGAATGAATTTCAAGGGCAAAATAAGAGGAAAACACCCACTTAGGAGAATTATTAAGGGATGATTAAAATGATGGATGTTTTAAGCACAAGGAACATGGAGCCATAAAATATACAGTAGAAGCCCGTTATAGTGAGGATGGTATACAGCGAGAATGTTGCAATAACGTGTGATTGGTAATGTATGTACCATCAAAAGGCCCATGATTATCATGTAAAATAAAATGGATAGAGCAAGGCCAAGAAGCTTCTGCCACGGTATATGCTCAGTATTTCGAGTGATATTTCTTGAGGGCGATGCACTGCAAAGTACAAATTAACACATGGTACTTATCTTTAGTAGCATTATTAGTCAACTACAACTAGAATACAAGATTAGTGCCATCTCTACATTATTTAAAGTCCAATCAAGTCCATGCACTGACGATTTATGGCCCACCCAGGCATACCTTGCACACACTCGCACTTTTTAGTTGTTCATTTGTTAAACCAAGTTCACATAAGAGTGGAATGGGTATTAGATGGACAAGCGGTAAAGTATTATCTAATCACACGACAGTGGAGAGCGGTGATGTGGATAAGGGGTGGAATTCAGCCCGCCAGCCTTCACCCTCCCGCCTCCACTCGCTCATTCTCGCCACTCCGCCCACCCGCTAGTTCCTGCCCCTATACTGAAGCAGACGATGCTTGAATAATTTTTCAGCCAGGACTAGAAATTGAAATTACTGTGCTGTTAATGTGAAGCGTGTGTATGCATGATACTAAAGTCCGACGTTTGTTTTGTTATGCTTTTTATTCTCGCGACGAAGTCGTAAAAGTTTTCCTTTGCCAAAGAATTATTAATTTCCTTATAATTTTACGATTCATATATCCAGGTTTCGATTATTTTTTCCTGTTAGCAGGAATGGGAATACCTATGTTTTCTGGTACATTAGTTAATTTGTGCATATTTTACAATGTTTTCGTAAATATTACCAGGGTTGATTTAATGCAATTAATTAAAAATTATCCTGTTCAAAAAAATTTTATTTTATGATCCCTGAATTCACAGATACATACAACTGAGTGAATGCATCGACTATTCTCGGCAATAGTATTTCATGGGAGTTACCTCCGTTTGCTCTAGTCCAGATGGCAGCACTTGTACGACACGCAATGTGCAGTGCAACCTACAGAAGCATTTGCTTGATTAAATAAATACTGGCTGTAACTAATTTTTGAGAGATAACTAAATGTGAATATTAGGAATGGCTAATTATAGGTACCTACTCATTGACTAAATAGACCAATACAAGAAATATTTTCAACTGCCGAAAATGCCGTATTTCGGCGAGTCATTACAACTTTTCTAACCAATAGACGTACTGCTTAAAGCTAGAAGACTTAAGCAAAGTGTAAATTATTGTTTTGGAAGATTTAATTTGCAAAATGATCGATGAATAAGCAATTGCACATGAAAACGGCTCTTCTACCTGTTTCTAATAGCATGGTAATGAAAGAAAAATGGAAAGTAAGACCTAGTGTGGGAATTGAGAGGCTTAATCCCGCACCAACAGATATAACGAGTGCTCGCTATAGCAAGTGATTTCTCAGCCACTGGGAGCACTCATTATGCCGAGCTTCCACTGTAATTGTAACTTTGACAGAAAAATACATTTTTTTGTATCATTTAATTTTGGAGGATGAAATTGAGAATGACTAAGTGAGGAATATTTCAAGTTTAAAGGACAGTAAATGGCACGGAATATGAAGTGTAACTCACCTCCTGCAGGACTCTCTTGAGCTTGAATAACATCGTTTTAATGCTTACAATATCTTGAAACATGTCCAGATAGGTACCCCGCTCAATCTGCACGTATTCATTGTCACAGTTGGACTAAATGAAAAACAATGATAATTGATTAAAATAAATTTCAGGACTAGGGAAAAATAAATAATCAAATAAGCAGTGTGAAAATTGAAGTTAAAGATTCTCTAAAAATTCATTAATGCTTTATAAATACATCAAATAGCAAATGTAGGTTTTGACACACTCATGATCCTGTCACATTATGAGCAAAATTAGGAATCCAGAATGGCATTGATATAAATTCTCTTAAATGAAAACCAAAGAACTCATGTCCAGCAAAATGAACTGACTAAACTTAGGAGGTAAGTTGTAAACAGTATAGTTAAGTTGTAAACAGTAAAGTTAAGTTGCCTACTGATTAAATATAGATCTCTTTTAAAGTTAAAGTATAGTTACATAAAAAACTGTAAAATAAGATCACACTCTAAGGTCTCAAAATGTCAGAGAGAAGCTCAGATATCCTTGCTAGAAAAATGTAAGAATGCAAATGAATTTCAACCTCTCACAGTAAGCTCTCAGCCTAGTCAGCATTATGGTGCATATGAGTGGTAAATATGGAGTAAAAGCCCATTTAAAGCTGTAGAAATAATGACGTGTTTTTTAAAACAAAACTATAAGAGCTAAATTTATTACAAATCCAAAGCTGTAGGTGAATACATCATAATTATTTTAGATGAGAGAATAATTGTTTAACTGGCTTTGACATGCAGTTTAATGCAAAGGAATCTGGGTTTGGATCCCAGTCTTGGCAAACAATTCTTTAACTGTGAAATTCTTGAACCTTTAACTTAATGTCAAAGACAAATGTGTAACAACCAAGTTACCATTTTTTCATTACTACGCAAATGCACCTTATCCATTTATCACTAAGTGGTGAGGCAGTGGTAAACAGAGTTGGACACAGTAAAGTTCAGCAAAACAAAGGGCCCTAAAGAATTACATATATCCCTAAATCAATTTCCCACAGGTACAATGACATAACATAACTGAGGTTTACAATGACCAGTACAACAAATTTATGCAAAGATAATTTGTTATAAAATTATCCTTGGATAATTTTATAACAAAGATTTAATGAATGGGGCAGATGTATTCAGAGATTCTGTCAACATGTATGTTTTATCACATTCATAATCTGCTGCTGACATAGGGCCCTTAGCAAAAAATCAGGATGAAAAACTGAATAAAATGAAACCATACCTGTCGAGGTGGCTTCAGAGAAGTGGCTGATCCTGTCCTAAGTGGGATTCTCCCTCCTGGCGATGCATTGGGAGTACTTTGGTTGGAGAGAGGAGAAGCCTCCGAGGCTGTACTGGAAGCTCTGGGCCGGAGCAAGCGGGTCTGTCGGCTGCCTGTCCTCCCATCTCCCCCATCAGATAGCCTGTACCAAAGAAAGAAGAAAATTTAGCACAGCAAGAGGAGGCCAAAATAAAGACATGGATTACTAATAAAATGAAGGATTCTATGCCATCAGGACCCATTTTAGATAAGAGTAGAATAAGCTAAATTTTTTCTAAATATGAACTGATGTTTTTGGGGAAAAACTCAATATAGCACAATGCATGACAGAGTAAACACTAGG
Source organism: Platycnemis pennipes (assembly GCA_933228895.1). Classification (NCBI taxonomy): domain Eukaryota; kingdom Metazoa; phylum Arthropoda; class Insecta; order Odonata; family Platycnemididae; genus Platycnemis; species Platycnemis pennipes. Next base: position 114,445,355 of record OW121854.1, on the reverse strand, counting down.
CTGTAACCATAGGTTAAATATTCCTTATGTATGAGCATAGGCAACATTCCCACCATCATGCAATACATGTAGCTACAAAAGGAAAACTTAAGCAATTGACCATGAACATTTTGCCTATCATTTAACCTAGCCATTCAAACAGCCAGTATGACCATTACAATTTATGCCATATAGTGTTAACAAATGCAGAGCAAGAGATGGTAAAGAAACAAGGAGGATATGGATCATGATCAATGGTAAATATAACAGCAGCCTTCCATACAAAGCCTGGTGTGATATGTAGGCCAGGGATCAAGTTAATAAGATCAAGTCTTAGTTGTAAAAAACACATTTACATCAAAGGCACAGTCATAGACTGCACCAAAGAACTAGAGCCTCTCCTACCCAAGGATTTCCTGCAAGATTTAGCAACCAGAAGATGTAAAAGCCCTAGATTACTTGAATGATTTTGATGGTATCACCAAGAGTAGAATCAAGGATCTTGGATTGGAAGTCCATTACGCAAACATTCTGCCCAGTAAGTAAGTTGAAGACTTCATTTAAATGAAGATGGGTAGGCCTAAAGGACCATTTTAAGTAGTTTTCATTCAAAAGTTCATAAAGATGGCAGATTTGCAAGGGTCCATGTTATTATTTTAGATAGGCATGACTTGACCTGCCACATGGGAGATGAGGGCTGGAGGGAAGTGGTACACACCGAAGAGTATCCGAATACAATCCCACACTGGGATTAAACACGCCGAGCGCAGAAATCCAGGCTTCGGCACTTAATACTTGTCACCCGGTGGTTAAACCGGCCTGCCATTCATGGTTCGTCGGACACATAAAACGTGTCGCTTAGTCCCGTTACGAGGCAGATGGGTAACTTTCGGCATACTTCAAAGTGGCAGAGCTAAGTAAGCGGTCACGGGGTTGTGACCTCCGCCACGAGCGCACGCCAAGCAAAAAAAAGAAACTGGACGCCCGCACGCGAACGAAAAGATCTCACTCGCAACCGCGTGACCCTTGGCCCCAGCAACAACACGATGCGGGCAAACCATGCTCTCTCATTCCATTCTTTTTTTTCAACAATTTTTCATCGCAAGCCGCGAGGGGGCAGAACACGAGGTTGTTCCCCGCAAATGATCCAAAAATAATAGATGGGGGCCTCGAACCCCCAGGACAGAGCTTGGTTACGAAAAAAATGCCAATGCAGAGGAAATAGATGGGGTTAACAGAAGGATGGGGAGGGGAAATAGGCCACCTGCTGCCGGTTTGAGCTGCATGGCTGGTCGCCATTAGCACGCTAGGGCGACTGGAGCAAGCGGCGATCACTCCTCTCCAAGAGGACGAGGGTGTCAATTGGACGCTCATCGATCGAAAAGATCACTGCTTCGCGTGAATAAATCCAATAGGTATTTGACACGCATGAATCAAGTGCTCAATGCGTTTTCCCTCATTTACCGAGATGGCAAGAATTACGGTTCGCAGCGAGGGCTGGATCCATCCTCTGGTATTAGCCGAAGCCCACCATTCATCTCACAAAGGCATTTGAGGGCGTATGTAGGGCGAGTTTTTCCAGATCACACCACTCAAATAATATGCATCTGATAAACATCCTGACGAATTTAGGCCCATTTTCACGATCTTCTATCAAATGCCTGAAGTACGAGCGTAAGTACACGCTTGAACACTCAAGAACAAGCACGATCTTCTGCCGGGATACTCCTGAAAGTGTACTTATTTCCCTGTCAGAAATGCCACCACACCCTAACGGTATTTCGAATTCCCCAGCTAAACTAAGGAGTTTACCAGCTAGTATTCATTGAAGGCTGCACGTTCCGGGTTTTCCCGCGACATCTATGCTATTATTAAGCTTTTATTAAGTATGCTGGAGTAACGAACCAACCCATTGCACTTAAACTCAAATTTTGCACTATCAGGCAAACATCTGCGATCATGACAGATTTGAACAATGAGACCAGTTATCTAACATATATGATTTTTGAAGGGCCTTTGTTACGCAAGTTCTGTTTGGATAGTAAACGATTACACCATGGAAAAGCAGTTATTTAATTTAAATCAAACAGGAATTTACCGAGCATCTTTTTTCAAATGCACATTTTTTTTAATGGCTCCGCGGTATTACCCGTCTTAAAGAACCAAGTAAAATGCCGCAAAATCGTATTCCAAATGTTCCTATCGAAACAAAAGAATTCCCAAACTCATGTCGATCTAACCTTATACTGCCTTCACAGCTCGAAAGCTGGAACGATCCTATATATGAAAAAATTACAAGCATCTCTTGAAATTGGTGAGTATGAGTGTATATACTGGTTCTGAATACAATCATTTTCTATTCGTACAGTTGTTTCTTTGTGGTAGTGAGGCATGAAGAATGACGGCAGCGGAAAAGTCTTGGGTGGAAGTATTCAAAATGTGGTGCTATAGAAGAATTATGAAGATTAAATGGATCGACCGAATAAGTTACGAGGAAGTCCTTAGAAGAGTGGGAGAAAAGAGAAGTCTATGAAAACCCTAAGAACAACTACGGGACGGGATATCTTAATTGGCCAAATCATGAGACACTATGGTCTGATGAAGACAATCGTCGAGGGACAAGTGGACGGGAAGAACGACAAGTAAGGTCTCGTATGAGATACATAGAACAAGTGATGAAGCATGTGAAAGAGAAGAAATATGTAAATATGAAGATATTATCTGATAGGAGAATTACGTGGAGAGCTGCGTCAAACAAATCTTAGGACTCCTGACTAATGATGATGATGATGATTAGTACCTATAGTTGTTTTACCTCAGATTTTATCCAAATTTCGATATTCCGGCCCAGTGCACGTTGATAAATGCAATGTTATGAACAACCTGAACGCGAAAAATTATTTTTATCCTATGACGGCAACTCCCTTGTAAAAACTGTAAGGCGACCATTCCAGCGCCATGCTTCGGATGGAAGGTTAACAACGATGGTGCCTCTTGTTAAACGTAGACAAGCTGTCGTCGAGTTTCCTTCAACCCTCTTACGCTCCCAATAAATTGGTCCAAAAAAGAGCGATCTATAAAAATGGCTCAAGTGACCATAGCAGTCCGTCGCCTCCCCGCAATAATATTTTCAACCGTCGGAAAGATCTAACAAACAGCAGCAGGTGGGACCTCGAAGAAACCAAGAAGTAAAAAGACGCGCGGGAGGGTGCAAATTGAGCGGGAGGAAGCAGAGGGAGAGGGTGGGAGGGGTTGCGAGCGCTGTCGTTAAGGGAGCCGGAGGGTGGAATAACTCCACGGGGCCACGCGGGATAAAGAAAAAACGAGAAGGCCGCCCACCGAAGACATCCCCCCCCCCCTCAACAACCTTCCAACCCCGTCCGAATGCTCGGGGGAGCGAGGCGAGCGGCTCAATGGAGCGTGGATACGACACCAACCACCTCCCACCGGCCGCTAACGCGCCGACAAAGCGAATCAGGAAGGCGAAGGGGAGGTCCGCCGGAGCGAGGAGTCCCATGGATTCGAGTCGAGGGATGTTGCCGCCGTCCGGATTCGTCTCAGGACAGATCGCGGGCGAGGGCCTTCACTCGAAACGGAGTCCCCCAAGGGCGACGACAGGTCACGGGGGTGGGAGCAACGAAGTGTTACCAGAAACTCGATTAAAAATAAAATGGTGTCATCGGTATCAAAGGGTCATATTCAAAATTTCAACTTCAGTCTCGCTCCCACTACTTACGTCCTAAAACCTATACATCAAGTCAAATTGGTGTGCACATTCACCCTGCAAAGTTGGTACTACTATGATGTATACCATATCGAGGAGAATCTGTATACCCTTATGAATTCGCAATAGATATTTATGACTTAATCAATAGGAGTGAGACTGTAGTTGAGATTCTGGGCCATTATCAGAATCTCAACTCAGTTCTCAGCGTTACGCTGAAAAGTAATACCACCTTTGCAGGTAGAATCAGTACAACAATTCGACTCGTTGTAGGGATGTTAGGATGTAAGCAGTTGAAGCAAGACTGTAGTTCAGATTCTTAACATGGCCCAAAGGCTCAGAAACCTGGTTGCTGTGGGAAATAGAAGAGAGGAAAATGAAGTCTCTTGAAATTTGAGGGCGGAGAAAAATTTAGGTTGGCCGGGTGACGAGAATGAAAACATATAAAAACGTATCAGGCTGGAATCTGTGGAAATACTTGACGTCCATTTCAAATAGCAAACACTAGTATTTTTACACATTCAGAATATTTCAATGACTCAACCGACCATGGTTTCAGCACTTAGAGCCATTATCAAGGTATTACCTTGAGAAATAAGAAAGTGGTGCGAAGGAAAGGGAAGGAAAAGTGGAATGCCGAGGCCACGTAATGTAAGAATGCCACCTAAGCTACGAATATAAAACACATGCCTAGATACTTCATCGAAAAAAATAACGTTGCAGCAAAATATTAAAGCAATACTGTAGCAACGTATTACATCTCCTTTCTTATCATTTTACGACTAGAGAAACGCAACTTGCGTTTCTCGAACGCACCTTTTTTCTTCGTGAGGTTACAACGGATTTCGGGGCGTTTCCCTGAGCATTCCTTCCTTGGCAACTCACGACCACCCTTCCCCCCTCGACGTCAGGGAGAAAAACAAACTTTCGCGGAAACACGAAAAAACTCGAGCGGGTTAATGAGAAGTGGAGAATTGGAGGCGGGGAAGGGGGATTTGGGGAAATAAGGGCGGAGGAGTGGTTTCCTCGAACCCTTGAGAGGGTAAGTGTCCTCCTTCGAGGAAGGGGAGGATGGCAGAGGAAGAAGAGAGGAGGAAGAATCTAAGGAAAGAGACGGCCTGCGCGATATGAGAATTCTAACATTTCATTTATCGACCTCGTGATGAATATTGCAAATATAGAAAGATAACGCATGTCGTATGATATCGCATTTCGCTCAGTAATGCATATCGAATGATAGTATATCAAATGATAGCAAACACCGTATGATATCATATAACGCATGATAGCACGTACTGATATATTGCTAGAGTACTGGCTTCCAATTCTGAGAGCCCAAGTTCGAATCCGGCAGAACATTTTTTATTGCTATAACGGTCCTCACTTGAATGCTGTTTGGAAGGCACTTCAAATTCAATACTCTGTCCGTCGAATAAGACGTGAAACCGAGGATCCGCCATCCGTCAAGAGCATCCTACTGCTGACGCCAATATTCTCCCCACCTACCTCCGTTCTTATAAAATCCCAATTCCTATTCTAAATAGTGGAAACGACTTTAGCAGTCCATCACCTACCCTTCTGCCACCAGAATAATTAACTAACCGATATATCGTGTTGACTACCGTTTCGTATCCGTATGTTCATCACATTCGTATCGCACGGTTCAAGACAAAGAAGACAGGCGGGCGGGCGGAAGTCTTTGAGAAATAAGGCTTGGGTTGCTACAAAAATAACGCGACCAAGGATGGGGGGCGTTATTAAAACGCGCCCGTCTGACGCGTGCCGGAATTGTCCTTGCCAACACCTGATGAAACACAAAAGAACGGAATCCTGAAATGTGTATTACAGTTAGTTCCCACAGATCCTCATAAAAAGCTTAGGGAATGAGGAATTCAGGGTAGCGTGGTGGCCAGGGCCGGCAAGGAAATGTTTGTGCAATCCAAGACACCATCCTCCCTTCGAAATTTTCGAAGCATTGCTCAGTCCTCTCTTTAAGCCGCGCCTTTAGCGGAGCAAAAATATAATAAAATCGCACGCTGTCGATGACGAACAAGTGTGAAATTCCTCGAGCAGTCGTTAAGGGATTCCAGAATTCTAGGAATTTTGGGCGATATTTTTCCGGTACATAAATAACCTTTCCACGAAAAATTCAATTAGAAGTCTCACGCGTAAATCTTGTTAAAAGATTTGCGATCTGCGTTTCGCTAAGATCCATTCTACATCAAAAGTATGTTCGAGTCATAGGTATCTAAAACGAAGAGTGATGGCCTTCGTTGGCTGGCGTCAATCTCCAGGCGTGATTCTCAGACCGTTCGGTTCTCTCGTGGAGAAAATTTACTATGTCGCGCTTAATTTATATGGACAGTAATTCAGTTCACCGAAAGGTTTAAAATCTCATTTTCACTCCTTTTTATTTTCACTCAAACACACTGATTGGAATGCAGCACACGATTTCACGTAACATAGGTACACCACAACGAATATTCACACTTTACGGAGAACAAAACTTGCATGTCTTAAGACTTCTGCAAACGAATATCCATAAGGTGAAAATAAGCACAAACGGGAAAGGGCATAACTTACTTCCCGTATCACCACCTTGAAAAATCCTTACTTTTAAAATCGGAGTCGCTCAAGAAAAAAAAGAAAATTGTTAGTGAGGAGGACGGAGCTAAAAAAAAAACTTCAAAAAGTAATAGACCCCCGTCAATGAGACCCTTTCGCAACTCATTCCCTACGTTGCAAGAAAAAAATACGAAAACCACCGACGCTGCCTTTTGACTCAAAGCAGAAGGGGAAAAATTGGGTTTTACCTGAATAGCAAAAACGGAGAGGGCTTGTGGAAATGAAACGGAACGAACCAACTAGTTAGCAGGGAGCGTCGAATGATTTTCGAGCGTCTTTTGTCTCTTTATTTTCACTCTTTTGTGCTTCGTTCGAGAAGCGAGCGGGGATTAGCACGAACCACAGGACTTTTCATACGAGTTTTCAAAGAGAGCGGAGAAAGTGAGGAATAGAGCGAGCCTGAAAGAGTACTCAAACCTCAGGCTCGCCGTGGAGAGAACGCCCTGTTGAGTGCCTCGAGAGAATAAAATAGAAAAAATAATGGCAAGGGAATGAGAATCGCGTAGGAATAAAAGCAGGATGAGAGATGATTAAGCCAGATTAGAGGACGAACAAGCTTGCCACCAGACAAAGGATAAGTGAAATCAACCAACTGATTCCAGAATCGGAATGATTAAGAGTCATGCATATAGGAGAGTTCCGAGGACTTTCGGAATCGAATCGGAATGCTTGCAATATAAGTAAATGGTATTGCATAAAATATATGAAACAGTTTAATAATTTTTGGAGTACTTTGGAAGAAATGGAAAGTGGCACTTGAAACATTCTGAATTTATGAGTAGCACAGTTTTAAAGCAATGAGCAATTACTACGAGGAGACCACTAAAGGCAACGGTGCTGAGAAAACTCGCCAACAATGAACAAATAAAGACGATTAAGTGGGTTTCGTTAAATCATTCGAAAACCTGGTGTTTGAGGAAGGATGAAGAAAACGATCTGTACCAGAGGGGTATTAATAGGAGAAAGATGGAGAAATTATGAAGGGCGGGGAGAAAATCGAACGAATGTGCCAGAGATGGTAGAAAGAGAGGAATACTAAGGAACTGAAGAGAAATAAGGCAGAATTAGGCTTGGAGGAGGAAGAAATATAATTTTTTCGGGGAAGGAAAAATAGACGGGTGAAAGAGATGATAACGAAAATATGATAGTGAAATTTGCAATGAAAGGGGATTTGGAGTTGGTGTGGAGGTTCAAGTACTGGATCTCCATTGTGATAGCCCTAGATCGAATGCCAGCAGTGACGGAGGTTTTCAGTGGACAATTCCTACTGGAGTGTCATTATATTAATGGATGAAGGCGATAATTCGTGGAAATTACGAACGTCAAACATGGAAAAAGAAACAAACTTTGTACTTTCCACGCAGCTTTATATATTCCCCGATCGATTTCAAAGACTAAGTGTCATTTTCAAGGGAGGCCAACTGACCAAACATTTCACCACAAGGGTTTATATATGTTTCTACATGAGGAGTGGGGGAAAGACTCGAACCGAGGGGGAGGGAGGGTTTAGGATGGGAGCGAGGGGGGTGGTGGTGTGGTGGGAAGAGTTGAGGGAGGGAGGGAGTTGGATTCCATCAAGGACAGCAGTGGGGGCACAATTAGCGGTGAGGGTATTGTGGCGGGCATTAGGGTAGGGATACAAGCCGGATTTTAAAACCGTTAAAAACATCTGAGAGGATTTAAAATTTGTCACTATTTAAAATACGTACATTTGGTTAAATAGAGTGTGTCTTAAAATGTCTACGATTTCTAAATAATTTAACTTACAACTTTTATCATATTTATGTAAGTTTTTTGTGTTAAATTCACTCTTATGACCAGTCTTGAGAAGATGTTTGGCAAAATATGATTTAAAATCACTATGGTTCACACTTAGTTTATGCTCCTTGATTCGGGTTTTAAATTTCCTACCCGTTTCCCCAACATACACTCCATTGCACTCACCACAATGAAGCGCATGCACTCCCCTTTTGTCTAACACATTTTATAAATTTTAAAACACTCTATTTCACATTGTACTTATTATAAATTATTTGACAATTTTTAAATCACCTCAAATGTTTTTAACGGTTTTAAAACCCTACTCGTACCCCTACCCTAATGCCCGCCACAATACCCTCACCGCTAATTGTACCCCCATTGCTGTCCTTGACGGAACCCAACTCCCTCCCTCCCCCCCCCCCCCCCCACACCACCCCCCTCGCTCCCATCCTAAACTCTCCCTCCCCCTCGGTTTCAATCCTTCCCCCACTCCTCATAGAAACGTAGAAAGCCTTGTGGTGAAATGTCTGGTCAGTTGGCCCCCCTTGAAAATGATGCATAGTCGTTGAAATCGATCGGGGAATATATAAAGCTGTGAGGAATGTACAAAGTTTGTTTCATTTACCATGTTTTACTGGAGTGTGAACAGGAAAATACTTGCAGTTTAGCACTCCATCCCAGACGACGATGTTGAGACGGGAGATGAATGAATAAAAGAAACAGTGTGCCAATATGAAGGACCGAATAGTTTTGGGCGTTAGAGAAATGTTATTACACAAGTTAAACAACGTTTATGTAAGTTTTACGCCAATACCTCACTGATAATAATTGCTCCATGCACGTAACCGCACGGAATATAAAAACGCAGGGATTGGAAGGGCGCGGTATTCTGCTGTGACAACGTCCTCCCCAGTGCTTTCATGACGTTGACTTCGGAAAGGGAGACCCTTAACGAACTTCAGCCCGTCGCTCTAATTGCCGCCAGGATTTGCATACTTTGGCGACGCCGTGTGATGGATCAGCAAATAAAAGAATCGACACTCTTTCAAGGGGAACGCTGACGAGTTGGGAAAAATCCGAAAAGATTTTGTTTAAGTCCCACTGAAGAATTCAAAGGAAAAAAATGGCAAAAATCGAAATTTGGCACCGCGCGGAAAACTCTTAAAAAATTGATCCCGACGAAACAATGGCACCGCACTGACTCCCGCTTTCGGAAATAATAAGCTAAACCAAAGCAACTCGACTTCGTCAAAAGGTTAAACTTGCATCGCCAAATGTATAAACCACGGATGATTCCACGATTTGACATTTGAGCTAAAAATCAATAGATCTGATCTATCCATTCCTTGCCCATGAGTCATCCCTTCACTACTTACTATTAATTTACCCAGCATTATAACCCTCTTAAACTCTTCATCCTCTATATTCACTGTTGTATTTTTTCCTTAAGTTTGCTCGGCGTTTACCAGCAGGCTGGTGCTGGGATTACAACCCAAAATTTTCTACCATAGAGAGCATTTCATCCTCAGAAATCTTCTAGTTTTGCGTGCCAATACTCCTAAAAGCAACGAGGAATACAGCTTGATTCAAACGTAAACAGCGGCTCCAATCGTCACCAACAAGAAGTAATGCCTCTCACAGCTATTCAGTGAGTGATTAAATATTAATAACACTCTCCGCTTCCTAATATTTCAGAGGATGACACACCAAATCACCGCACTTTAAGGTCAGCAGAGTGACTACATTACAACTATGAAAAAATGTGATCTTCAATTAGTGCTGCGCAAAAGCTCGTTATCACTAACCGCACGAGAAACTCTCACATGCGCAGTCTGGTACTCATCTCAGCTGCTTGGATGGAATAAATTTTGAATCTCCAATCGTTCAAAACACCACTCATATATTCAAATATTATCTTCACACGAAGAAACCATACGTAATCAACGATTTAAGTTCGGGGAGAGAGGAAATGAAAATGTTGAAAAAGATAATGGGACAAAGGATTGTCATCTCTCTGCTGACTTTAGACAAGGCAGTCCTTTCTAGAGGAACAAGACTACGCCATTTTTTAATTAAAAGGCCACATTATGAGAAAAAGCGAGCCTGAAGGCTATGGCTGACCTATTACTGCCACTTCGGACATCTCAAGCTAAAGACGAAAATCCGCTTTGGATGCCCACTCACTACGATTCTTTGCAGCAGATCTTCATATCTTCATGTATTTATACTGTCTAGATCTACATGCAGGGCAACAAAAATTCCATCAACAATATAATATATTTAACCTATAAAGTTTCAACTGAAACTGAAATGATCTTTCAATTCTTTTCGGAAGATGATAGAGTTTGAGAAATATGCCAAGAAACTATAAGCTAGACCAAATCTACATAAAAGAAGAGCGAACCATGGTTAGATAAGTGGTACTATTCTTCGGCTTCTTCAAGGCGTGGGAAATAATAAAAAAAACAGGCATTTTTGAAGCGATAGAAAGTTCTACGTGGGTCATCGAAGGAATTCTGGTATTTGAAAGACCAAGGCCATAGAAATTGGAAGACGAGGCTATTGCATAACGTTCCTTGGTGGCAGATTCCCTTTAAGAAGAGAATAAATAATATAGTGTGCAGCGTAGAGCAGCTAGGTACGTTAAAAGATGTTACGATAGGTTAAGTAGCGTTTCAGAATTAATAAAAGAATTAGGGTGGGAATCATTATCAGAGCGTAGGTTAAGGTACAGATTAAATCTATTAGAAAAATTTTAATCGGATAGCTTTACTGAAGATGTTAAGCACATATTAAAAACACCAGCGTATTATGCTAGATTCGACCAGATAAATAAGATTAGAGAGCTAGATTGTCGTACCGATAGATTCAAAATGGCATTTTTCCCCCGCACTATAAGAGAACTGAATAGGCAGCATAGCAACAAAGGAATAGGTAGGTGAAATATTTTTGAGTAGCCTGTAGTGCATGATGTATGTATTAACCCCTTAAACGCTATAGATGCAACAATATAGTTGCATGAGGCCCTATAGGTGCTTGTTTTCATGTTAGTAGTGCATGCTTGGTGATATTCACCCCCTGCCACACACCCTCGCGGTGGCTTGCAGGGTATCGTGTAGATGTAGATGTAAACTCGGATAGCCTTAATACGCACAGACATTGATACTTCAGTAAATAGCGAACATAAGCACGAAGATTGAGATATTACCTGAGATTGAGATACTACACGGATATTGAGATAGATGAATAGTATCGAAAAGCACTCCTTATAATAACGGTCAATTACCGCAACTTGAGCCGTTTCAATTAAAACTTTTGGAGATTACGACATTTGAAAGTCATGCTGTAAACAGTTTTTCAACATTCCGAGTATAATATGCATTTTCATGGACATATCCACAGAAAAAAGTAAAGAAAAAAACATCGGTATCTTATATTAAAAAACTTAAATACGACAGATCAGATGTGACAAATAGGTATGAAGTAGGAACACAGGATTTTGTGGGAATTGCGGCGAATAAATTGATGGAATACACTGGAAGAAAACCAATCGGGGGGAAGGATGTATTGCTGAGCTACGGATTGATGGTGAGTGATAAGATGGGAGAATACATGCTATGCACGGATAAGGAAAGAAAATATAATTGATTTCAGACGGCATGAAGCTGAGAATAGCATGGGAAGAGTTAAGACGGGAGGTGATATGTGGCACATGCTTTCCTAAGACCCACCAAACTTTTGGTAGAATATTATGACGAGAAAAAATTTCTTGCTAAAACTCGCCGAAAAACAGCATCTTAACATTAAATCCAAGCATACCGCAAGTAATGGAGTAAGACTGATGATAGCATTTTTTATAAACAATGTAAAACCCCCTTTCTTTATAAAAGATCATTATTCATACCAAAGCAATTAGGTTACTACTTCAGCTCAACGGAATTAGTTAGCAAGCAACTATCGTTCGCATTTTCCGTCCAGTTTCATGGCAATAGCTTAGAATTCAAGTGGTGAGGATGCGACCTCCCGGCACCTATCGTCCGTAAAGGGATCTCCGTTCCAAAATAAATTCCGCTCAGATATCCACGACCCGCTTCCGAGCGAACGAATGGTGGGATAGAGCGGAGGAGAAAGCCGTCAGGAACCTACTTTTTCATCTCGTGCAGGGAATAAGACGCGGACCCGTAACCCCTTCCTTTCTTCCCGAAAAGAAATTGATTGGAGGGACGCGAACAGAACGGAGCGTCAACCATCCGACTGATGCTCTCCCCACGAATTCACTCAGAGCACGAAGAAGCCCACGCGGGATCGTGACCTCGGGAAAAAATTCATCCCACTCGAGAATTCCGAGAACGTGATCTAGACTCCCCGCTCACCCCATCTCGCACTAATAGACGGCCGTAGATCAAACCACGAAGGGGGCATGAAGGCGAAAACAATGAGAGGAGTCGTGATGGGGTGGAACACCTTCGAAATCTAAATGAAACCAAACGAGGGATCGAGTTGCCGTGGTGGACAGGGTACAAATCAAAGTTGATGATAAAGCACTGCAGCCAATTTTCGCGGAGGAAAAACAAATCAAAATATTATAATAAAATAAGGAAAATAATAAAAAGCTCAAATAAGATTTCATTTTCTTACAATGAACGAACTGGCTGTGGAAATTACCATCAATAAAATTCAAATTCAATCTTTTTATTATATTAATCAAAATTAATATCCTTAAGGATAGAATTATAAAACCCTAATAATAACCAGAGGGAACAACTCGAATAAAAATAATTCAGTTATATTCCACTTCTTTCCAAGTCCATGATAGCTTTATGAAGTCCATTGTTGAGAGTAAAATGCCATTTGACTAGAGAAAAAAGGCGGAAAGGACAGGCTTTCTGGATGGGATGAAGGAACTGAAGCTCAAATTCGAGATTTCTCAAGGTCCCAATATAGCGGAGAGCACTTCTAGTGAGGTACTTCGTGACTCGGAAGGGACATTAAGATGTGGACTCTTTGGTAAGTCCCCTCTCATGAACAAGTCAAGTTCACCGGTTACCACAATTTCGCTCCTCTCTGAAAAAATGACCGATGCAAAACTACCCATGTAAAAGTTAAGAGCAAAAAAACGTTTCTAATGCCGGGTGTCTTTCCCTATAGCTTATACATTTATTTCTGCAGTAGCGGCAAATACATATCAGATATGTCCACTCTACGCATGTACCGGTGGGTATATAAAATGTCTGTAACCAAAATTAGCAAAAATATCAATTTCTATACGGCAACCATGCTGACAGAATGAATGATCCACAAGATGATTTCATAAAAGTACAGCTCAAATTCTCCATTTCCTCTGAGAATTGTTGAGTTCATGACAAACGAGAGAAATAATAACAGAAAATTACGGGTAGGCAAGCGTATAGCAGAAAGAAGAATGCTGGGGAAGAAAAAAGGCGGGAAGGAAGAGGCCAGGGTTTTTAGCGGGATGGAGGGAGGAACTACAGGTGCAGAAGGAGCTCATCAGCAAAGGGTTAAAGCCTAAGGCAACGTAAAAACGGGGTGAAAGTGGTACATCAAAACCTGCAGTGAATAGAGAAACATCTAATGAAGGATTGTAGAATTCCAAAAGCCGAGACCTATGCCAAATTCATCTTGCTTTTATCACCGAGGGCCACTTAGACGTGAGTACCATACAGTCTGCCAGGCAAGACAGAAAAATCCGCGAATTCGATTTCAATGTCTTCCGGTGTGGGGGAAGGTGAGAACCGGAGAGGGCCGGGGCTGCTAAGGCCGCGGGGGTAGACGCGGAGCGCCGTCTCTGAATCCCCAAGCACCGCTCCCCGCATTCCTCCCTTCCTCTTCGGAACCCCCTTGTTTTATTTTATTTTCGACTTCGCCGCCGGCTTCCGATACCCCTCCGTCTCCATGGCAACCAATGCGGAGATCCGCGAAAAACAGCGGTCCCAGATAATTTTTTTTGTTCCCTAAATTCCCGCTGCGGTCAGAACGAGAACCTCACCGAAGGATTAATTCATTTTGAATTACAGACTTGCGCTAACGGAATTCAGAGACGGCAAGAAAAACAATTTATGTATTGGTAAACATCGCCAAAAAGAAGAATTAGATGATGCCTCTTTCACGAACGAAGGGAATGCTGTCAGCCACCCATGGACATTTGGAGCCTTGGGTATTGTTTACTAAAAAAAATCGACGCCTCGTGAACGATGACCCTGGGGTGGATTGGAAAACGAGTTGAGGGAAATGTACTGAGGGTAAAAGTTCTACGTCACACAGTCGCGGCAGCCAAGTTGGTAACGAACTGGCCTGCCAACGCAAAGATCGCAGGCTCTCAGTCCACCTCGGGCATGGATGTATCATCTGTCTAATGGTTAACATCTTCGGCTGGACGGACGACAGACGTCGAAGCGACTAGAAAAATAAGTCTAATACAACTACTTGGGAGTCGCTAAGGAGACTTGGGTCTTTTATAACAACAGCAATACGCCGGATAATTTTCGGCCGTTAATACTATATTCTCAGAAAATTTTCAAAAATAAGAGTGATTGACAAAAAAGTACAGAGATAAAATTTTAGATGTATAGAAGACTAAAAATCATTAAGTAATTAAACTGAAGAAATGTCAACTCATGCCATAAAAGAGCCTTTTATACCATAAAGTGACGTCGGAATTCAATATTTCTAAAATACTTACTAGCATTTCAAGGCATAAAAAATACTAAGAGGGTAATTTAATTTTTCAATAATGTAAGGTAAGTCTAGCGTAGGATTGTAGTGATATTATTATTTTCCAATTTCGTTGCCTCTACACCAAATTTAATTCTATTTCCTGAAAAATAGAACTATTTACATTTTGATAAGGAGTAAATTTTCGACACCATGGGAATCATTATAAGGTGCCATCTACAAAGCTAAGAAAATCACAGAAAAGTTGATGTAACTCACACCGGCATCGGCGGCATCTGCTGATTATTTTCGAAGGCAACACAATATCTTAGGGAAATGTCTCCAGCAAGACAATGAAGATGATTGTAGAAGATCCACCTCGTCAGGTAGAACACCGCTTATCCAATTTATTCAGCTCGCGGAAAAACTTACGGGATATTAGGAGAGAAAAATTAAGAAATAGTTTTCGCAAGTTGTCCCGAAGGATGACCCTGATGCACAAGCATAGGTCGACGAAGGAAAGTCATGAAAATCCATTTCCTCGCGTCAAGAAAACCTTCGCTTTCCGCTCGTTTCAATTTTTAATCCGCTAATAAGTCCGGCGCCGCTCCCACAAGGGGAGGAACGAACGTAGAGAAGGGCGGAAAAGGACCACTGCGAAGGGGAACCACCCCCACGACCACTCGGGCGACGACGACTCACACGGTCTCCGTTGGCGATCACTTGCCCACACACAGCCGGAAGGAACCCCGAACTTTTCCACCCGAGTTGGGAAAGTGAACCCTAGTAAAGAAGCGCGATCCTTTCACACCCTTTTACCACGCGAGCCATGCTGGAGAGGAATGGAAATTTCGCTCTATCGGCCTCCCGTCGGTCGGGGGAACGTACCCATTCCGCTTCCACATTGCAAACATCACACATATCAGGTCTCTCTCTCTTCAGATGAACACACTTCCCATCTACGAAGTCCACTTCTTACTTGCTTCACAACATACAACGCCAGGCTCCTAATCAAATCTTAGCTTACCTTTTATTAACATCCTCACCAGGGGTTTCTATTATACGTTTTCTCCTATCGTTAAATATCTGTTACGTCAGCGTAATCCCTGGCTCTACCTCTGCTATTGTTC
Source organism: Platycnemis pennipes (assembly GCA_933228895.1). NCBI lineage: Eukaryota > Metazoa > Arthropoda > Insecta > Odonata > Platycnemididae > Platycnemis > Platycnemis pennipes. Next base: position 114,429,464 of record OW121854.1, on the reverse strand, counting down.
ATCGCGCACCCTTAATAACCAAAGAGTTCCACCTTCTTAATTATAGTTTCCTAATTTTATTCTAAACATTGCAACGCTTTTCTTGAAGAATCAATGCGTCAGTTTCCGTACTAAAATCTTCATTCCACACCTCTCCTACTTAATCAGTAGTGTCTAGAGGCGACTGCAACCTCTTATCTGTCTCACCAACTGACGCTGTCTCCAGAAATGTAACCAATTTTTTCCTCTAAACCTTACTCCAGAAATTAGGTTTTACTTAGGCATCTCCCACTATTTTCAAGGCATTAGTGTACTGGGGACAACCATCGAGAGAATTAAGTGAATGAAGATTAGAAGCTTTTTGGACGTAGTTTTGAAGAAGGAGAGAGAAAAAGTGAGGAGAGCGCACACTGAGAGGTGAAGCATGGCTGAAGAGGAAGAAGAAGGGATGAAAGAAAATAGGGCGCGAGAGAGGGTGGAAATAATACAAACTTCAAAAGGTAATAGATAAGAAAGTTTCAATAAGTGTAGTACCGAAAAAGAATTTTTGGATGGAAAGATAGAAGGAGACGTAGCGAAGGGGATTGTAATTAGAACTACCAGGTAAAGATGGGGACTGGCCAAAGAACTATCAATATTGGATAATCAATGATGGATACCTTGTCTCTAGCCTCACAACTCCCCAAGGAAATTTATTTATTTCCTAACTGTGGCAAGAACTTAAATATTTGTTTTCCTTTCCCCCCATGAATGTTAAATAAACGCGAAAGAGGAAGGAAAACAATAGGACCTCCGGATAGCACGAGAACAGGCAGAAAAAAACATTTGTAGAGGAATTTTATGTACTAAACGGAGAATGGGTGGAAAAACAGATGGCTGGCAGAAATTATCCACAAACTCACCAATATTAGTAGAACATTAATGATGTACTTTCTACTACCTCCTCTACACCAATTTCTCTCACTCCCATCACACTTATCCTCTACGCTGAGGCCCAATCCTCGTAGCTATGCTAGGCCGGGAGCGCAAATAGAGAGAGGAAAAGGTAAGGACCCAAAGCAGCGTGGGAAGCGGGAGGAAGGAAGACAAAGGGGTAGGGCGGAAGGGTGAAGAGAGGGAGTGAAGGAGGAGAAGAAGATAGGTATGGCAGGGGGCGGTGGGAGTGGGTGGGGTGGCAAGATCAATACGACGGCAAGGCGCTCTGACGGGGTACCACGGAGTCAGTCAACGAGGAGTTTTACACATTAAAACGCCGGCCGCCCACGGCAGACGACGGCGACTTGGAGAAGGGTGAGGGAAGGGACGCATGTTGGACAGACATTTCGACATTGGAAATGCTCCGGGCCAAAGGGAAGTTAATATTTCCCTTTTTGTGGCCGGCGATGCGATATTCATGCTTCACCGCATCACCGACGGGATGTTCTACGTTCGACCCATCAAATACACAAACTATTTTACGTCAAGATACGCGAATGATAAATTCACTTTCGATCACGAACGTGTAAATCAACGCGCAGAAGGGTAAACAGGAAGTTTTGGGTATGCTGGCTCAGAGTTCAGCGCTTAACTGCTCATCGTTCCAAAGTTAAAATTAATTCCTATTTCGCAACTAAGTTTAAACCAGAGTTTGGTCTGATTGGTGACGCAGATTTCGCCAGGAACGGAAGCCCAAGTGCGAGTAAAACGCACACATCTGGTTTGGAGAGGGGTTGGTAGTTCCATTCTCTGCGCCGCCAGTAGTTAAAAAAATCTCTCGGGATTAAAGAGGCTTGCTCCGAATTTGACCACGGAGCATTCAGTCAGTGCGCTCAACCTGCAGAGCTACCACTTCGTCCAATTTGCTTCCTAAATAGAAAACTTTTGGAGTTTTCAATGGCAAGAGTAAATTTTAAGAGGTTTCGTATTCCGAGTCTCTACTTATTTGGTTGCTTGTTTAATCAAAAATAAAATAATGCAAATAGCATCGCCGTATTGGGCATTCTATTCTCGCCAAACAAATTCGCCCTCCGATAACGTAAAGGGGGACCCTTCTCCACACATCTCCGCCTGGCATTGCTGGTGTCACGACAAACCATGACGACTCTCGGGGATTTAACTTGCATGTTGGCTGTGGGACGGACTTGATCTGGCGAAAGTGATGTGAAGAGGACGAAATGGAGTAACATATTCATGGGCGAACCCCGTCAAAATAAAATTACTGCGGAAAGGAGCGGGGGTGGGGTGAATGACGAATGGGCACGACATAGCACTGACGAGGGATAAGAAAAGATAGAAAGAAAGATGGGGAAAGAATGAGAAGTGCCGAGGGGGAGCGGTCGAGAGAGCAGTGAACGACGGAATCGTAAGAGAGAGATCCGAGGCAAGATTAATGTTCACGGAAGGGGTTTGGAGAGCAGAGGGCGGTGGGGATTAATAAGAAAGCTCTCTGCAGAAGCGGCGGGCAGTGGTGCGGAAGGATGGGAAACGTGAGCCTTAAGAGATCTCTCCTGGAAGAGGAGGATGCGAAATAATTGAAGAGCCGCCTACCGTCCTAAACTGAAGCCTATCTCTGAATTCCACCTTCAACCCCGATTCCATGATTATTACAACTAATTAGTAATCGAATTATTTAAAGCTGATATTTCATAGAAAACGAAAATAACTTTAAACCCTTGCTAACGATAGACCCTCTTTCATCCATCAATACAGTACATTTCCTCTCTCTCTGGGCATACTTAACATAATTTCCAACACGGTCATCAACAAGCCATTACCCTCGATTATCTTACTCTAGAAGATAATTCCAATGGAAATTGAAAAAAATAAGACTGAAGGTAAGGAAGTATCTTTAGAACGCATACGAAAGACAGCTTTGATTTTTAAACGCAGGGTCGCAAAAGAAAAAAAGATGTGTGACGGAAATTCTGAGAGCAAGATAAGACAACCTTATCGGACTTATCACATGATGGTATCATGAAGAGATTCTTCAATGGCAATAGGAAAATGGCAAACACAGATCTCGGACGGGATATGAGGAGCTGAAGGAAGTAAAAGAGTAGATTTGAATTATTAGGATGAGGTTTGCCGATAGAAGAATCGAATTGAGTCCAACAAAACCTATTGAAAACCTTTGATAATCACAGTAATTATTTTGAATGAATGATGGTCTTCAAACAGTTAGGATAGGTCTTGTTAGCTTGTTCACAATCTTTATAAATTTTAATTTATGCATTTAGCTCCTTCCCTACGCAATTTCTCTACCTCCATTTACGAGTCCTAAACATTTTTAAAATTTCTTCAATCTATTCGCCAGGAAAGCTCGTGCATTTATTATTTCTTCTAATAAGAATATTTTTATGCCTTTTTTGGCCTCGAAGCAGACAAAAGTAAGCAATTTTCCCAATAAAATTACGATCATAAAAATAAATGATACCAGGGAATATTTTATTTTCATTACACGCAACGTATTGGCGTACTTTGCGAACTAACTATACAGGTGTGTATATATTTCATTCATTCAAACCTTTTCTGCAAGAAAATTAAGTATTAATAAACTTACTACTGCTTTATTTCAGATTAAGAGGGCAGAGAAGAACAGGAGCAATATAATAATCAGGTAACATTAACTGTTAGAGCCTTTCATCAACAATAATCAAGGAAATGGCTATACATGTATCACGATGATATACGATACATAACAATGTTTACAAGCGGTCCCAAAAATCAATATGAGGAATGTCGGGAGATGATTCAAGAGAGATGTCACTTACAATGCTGCTAACAAGTGTATACGATCATCTCCAGATAACACATGACGACAATTAACGGGATAAATTAAGGGTATGGACACACAACACTCACGAGTTACAGTCATGTGCATAGAAGTTTCAAAACGCTATAGCCAGAGCTGGTTCGAATTGTCGCATTGAATTCGATTGAATTGATTCGCATTGAATCGGTTGGATTCAATGAAAATTATATAAATTTCTCAATTGACAGAGGAAAGAATAGAAAGAGGTGCACACAGAGAAAAGCTAAAGGTTGGAGTATATGAAGCAAAGAAAAACATTGTTACGAACATATTCCAAAAAAGCACACCTATGTTCTTCTTAGTTTTTCTCCAATTCCTTTTTTCTTCTCCCCGACACCTTATTTTCACGGAAGGTCACCTAGAGACCCCTGCCACATACCATTGCAGAGGCACACATATAGACAGACTCCTAGACGAAGATAAACTTCTATGATGGCGTAAAGAAAGTGCATTTTCATGTACAACAATTGTCTTTGATTGCGCGTCGACGTAATAATAACCGCGCATACTGCAGCGACAGCTCGAAATGTTTTTTACCACATCAATCGAAGGGGCTCCACAATTCAACACGAGTGACAACAACGATCGTAGAGGAGGGCAGGCAGGGAACGCTAAAAGAAAGATGAACCAAGGTTGATAAGGAGGGACACAGAAAAAGTTATAAATGGAAAAACTAGCCTAAGAATATTGGGGGAAATTTCTAACATTCGTCGGTGACATAATTTGGCCAAAATAGGGTCGGAGTCACGTTGACCCTTGCCTGTTCGGACGAGCTAATCGCAGCTGGTGGCTAAATACCCTGCGCAACGACTCGCCGGCGCTTTCGCGAGGGGGTGGATTGCCTGACGGCAGAGTTAACGAACCCCCCTCCGACGCTCCCCTTGCAAGACCACACATGGCATCGATTGATTTCCGAGCTCCCATTGAATCGAGAGGGGATTTGAATACAGACAGGGGAAACGGGGATAACGAGAGGGAAAATGCCGGTTTATTTAGGAGGGGGAAAATGAAACGCGAAAGGCTCGGCGGTGCATAAAGCAGCACATCGTCAAATGGGATGCGTGTATTTGCAGACTTGCCCACTGTTTTTCCCTCCTTCGGGGGAGAGCTAATCGGGAATGCAAACTTATTTGGTTGGCCATCTCGGAGAATGGATGGAGCGCGGGATCGCGGCACCTGCGGCTTCCGACCTTCCTTCTTTCCATCCCTCGAGAGAGACAAAAAGGGAGAGGAAGGAAGCAGGGAGGGCCGCTCCCTGAGGAGAATTTGCGTTCCGCATCCAAGAAAACACTGCTGCTGGAAGCTTAACGAACCACTCTTTTGCCAGGTGGATAAATCCTTGAAGGGTTCAAGAGATTTTGGCTTCCTCCGCGAATGGATTATCCCTCTTTTTCTGGCTCGTAAAACAATCTGACGCGCCAAGTTGATCAAAAAGTATTGCGGCCAGAGAATATTTATTCTCAACTCCGGAATTACCGCAAAAATGCTAATTTTCCAAGCGATGCTCATTTCAATAGTGCGTTTCTAAGTCCATGCATCGCAATAAGGTACGGACTAAGACGAAACGCATTTCCCGAGGCGCGTCGCAATGATGAAAACGAGTGACAAGCTTCTAAGAGACTACTATACTTATTTAGCGATAAAAATGTCTACCACGTCCTACCTAAAGCCATATACTTCACTCACCCCATGATTACACCTAAGTAAGTGACCGTTATTATTTATACGCTATTTGGCTACACGAATAAGAATACGCAGAAAATATATATCATGTAAATAGCCCAAAATGTAAAATTTTTGCCAATGCCATTAACATCACAATTTTTTCCATTTAATTCAATTTCATCACCTCTCACTCAAAAAGAATTCTGAATTACTGACTATGATGACCAACTGAAAACCAACTGAAAGCAACGTTTTGCAAGGAAGATGGGAAGGGAATCCTCGAGGTGTGCCCGGAGGAATAAAAAAGGAGGAACTCAAGGGGGAAACGGCATTTTGAGGAAGACGAAATGGAGGGAGGTAGACGAAAAAATTGGATGAACTCCGAGGCAGACGATATAAAAGACGGCGGGCAGGGGCAAACTTTGCCAGAGAAAATTAGAATCACTGGTCATTAAAAGAAGGAATGAAAAGAGAATGAAAAGGCATGGGCATACATAATAAATTCGAAACTAACTATCGATCCTCTGCGAATAAAGAAAACCGAATAAAGCTCGCTCCGTGGAATACATATACCAACAGAAGCCAAATGAGAATGGGGTAGCCACAGCCTTGGTCTTAAACGAATCCTTTGGGGAGGAAGTTCGCCATCCAGAATAATAGAAAGGGGAGTGAGGATAAGCAGCGAGGCTTGTTTTTCTAATCATACAACAAACTTAGAAAACCTTTAAAATCGCTTTACACTCATTTAAACGGCGAAATGCTACCGAACGGGTACCGCGAGGGATGCGAACAGTTTAAGATCCTTCGCCTTCTTGGGAGCGCGACTTTAAGAACCTCGCCCCGATGTCGTCAGGGCAACTCAACAAGGTGTCGCCCGCGGCGGTGGGTGCTTCGTTGAAGGTAGTTAGTATGCAATTCCCGCGGACGCGGACTTTGGGAGACGGAGATTGCGGCCTGGGGAGGGGCGAAGGGAGGTTTTCTCAGGTAAGTGCTCGGTTTAATTAGATCCAAGCGGGACCGGCGGCTCCGCGGAAACTTACCCATGTCCTCCTATTGTTCATTGAAATGAACAGATTTATAATGCCATCATATGTAAAATCTATTTACGTTAACTTAGTATCTACGAGATGAAAAGAGCATTTCCCCCTAACAATTAGAAACTGTGTACAGAGGGCATAGTCAATTATTGACACTCAAACTAAGCAAGTAACCAAAGACCCGATCCATGCAGCAATAGGTAATACAAAACTCCTGGAATAGGCAGCCCTAAATTAAAGGGTAAACTAACAGAGGTAAATTGGTAAACTATGGATAGCCTAAATTTTTCAAATCAAGATTGAAATACTTTACGTTCCATTGACGGCAGATTTTATGTAACCATTAAATTGACTAGTAACACGAGGAAAATGATTTCGAGATAGTTGTTACTACAGACATTAATTAAGCGGAAATTCACTTAAACGAACTACAGCACATTAGAGAAGAAAAGCAAGCTAAGCTAAGGACGTGAGACACAAAGGTTAAAACTGTAATTCTACGAGACCGGAAAGGCCAACAGGGCATTTTCTCTAAAGAGCAGAATTCGTTATCCACAACTCCGCCGTTAATCCTTGCATTTCCCCAGCCGTTCTCCGAGAAAGGGGATAAAAAAGTTATTGGGTCGATATCTGTCGAGCGTCCGAAAAGTCATTAAGAAGGGCGGACACGGCGGCGAGGGATGAGGATCCGTTTGCATTGGGGGAGGGGGAGAGGCGACAGGGGGATGGGGGAGAGGTGAGCGAAGGGAGATCCACCCACGCCCGCGGAAACAAAAACACGAAGCACGAAAATGGGAGGCATGGATGCACGCCGGGCAAGCGGAAGAAATGCAGATATTTTTCGGGGAAAGGAATGCAGATACGCGAGTGAATCCTCTGTTTCAAAGGACGGAGAGGGAATGAATGCACTCTAGCAGTAAAGGAAGAATTGAGACAGAGAGAAATATTGGCCGAGTGAAACGCAGGGGTACAATCTCAACACCACCGTCTGGGTCTCCCTGCGAACTAACCCCCTGTATTGCGGGGTTCAATTACCGGCACAGGCAGTAATGCGTACAGATAGGTCTCTTAGTGCGAACACCGATACAAAACCACCGAGAGCAGACATCGAAAAAAAACATCGAAACCACCATAGAGACTAGTGAGCCTAGGATGCCCAATGAGACTAGATCTCACCAGCCTACCTACGGCACAAACCACCGATAAAAGACCTGAACAATTTCCTGAAATGTTATTCTCAACCGATATGCCAACAAATAAGCTGTATTATCAGGGAAGAATTTTGGTCGCGCATGAAGAGTAGAGGGATACTTTGCGACGGCAATAATCTTTTCTTCACGAAAGGAAACAAGTGGTTCAGTTTAACGTCCCATTCGACGGAAGGAGTACTGAACTTAAAGTGCTGTCCGCTCAGCCTTCACCACGGACAGGGGCTTGGGGGTAAAATTCCTGCTACTATCTATATTCGGATTCTCACCCACGGGATGGGTAGTCTGTACTCTAGCTAGTACACTACCGAGATGCCCCAAGTTGTACATTGTACCTTCTGTTATATTCTATGACCTCCAGATTTTATGGTTAGGCTTTACTTCTTTTACTCGAAGACAAACTGCCGATTATCGCAAATATCGAAAAAACAACACAATGAACTATCGATTTTTATGGATCAGCAGTCAACGTTCACCTCTGCAGACACTCGATAGCTCTCTGAACAGGGGAGGGGAATAAGCTACGTGGAAAAAGGCGCAGACTATCAAATTGAGCACGGAAAGTGGAAAAAATCGATGATGGTTTTCAGCGCGGAATGAAACGGGAATCCAAGGGAAGGCTCGTTAATTCCGCCACGGCTACGAGGGACGGATTAAAACCCATTATCCCGTCGCAGAGATTATGGGGCGGGGGAGGAAAAACGTCAGACCATCCTGATACTTGAGGGTTGATTAACGTCCGAATTTCGCCCACACTTCCGCGCACTTGATGATCCGCAGGTGACTTCGCCGAGCGCGGATCTGTATGCCGCATGCTATTCCAACGCCTGGTGCATCGGCTCGGTACGTAAATAAGGCCCTGGCATGCAATGCAGAGGTCGACGCCGCGGACTTAAAAAGCAGCAGAGGCACCGAGACGAGATAAGGAAGCCGGGAACACTTCAGACGCACGTCGAAGAGTCATCGTTTGATTCCGACATAATTCAACCCACAACTTTATTAAAATATTCTTCCCTTACTCACTACATCAATAGTACTTTCATTTAAAGGCAAAAGCATACTTAGGAACAAGTTCCGTTGGTATTAAGTTTAGTAGGTAAGCGTCCACGAATAATAGTCTACAGCCGGCTGCGACAGTCATGTAGGTAACGCGCCGGCCTGACAACGCATTGGTCATTTCCTACGTCGGGCAGAGAACACCTTAGAATTAAGCTAGGAATTAGGTTAGATGATGTACTATAATTTTAGAAGTTGTATCACCTTAAAACTTAATTATAATACTATAATTTACAGAGCCAAAATCAAAGCACGAATACACCTTTGGTACTAAGGTGTCTGAACCTTAAAAATGAAGCTGAGAGACCGAATTCACGATTGGTAGTTAAAAAAATTATTTTTAAATTTACTTTTTATCAACATGGGTCCCTCTTCCACAAAGTTACGGACGAAGGAATCAATAATATCCTGGTAACAAGGCTTATCTCTGTGAGATTAATTTTCGCGCGGCCGTTGCCCCAGTAGGAATGGCATTTACGAGAGTTCTGAATAAAAAAGCCTTCCGCAAACAAATTTGTCTTTTAGCTAAGTTCTCACCATATTTCAATTAATAGCAACAAATGCTAACTGACCATGAAGTTGCAAATGTATTTGTATGAGGATATTTTTCACGTCGGATGTGGCAAATAATGAGCTGAAGCGGGAAAGTCATGAGGAAAAAAAATGCTTCGAAAAGGGACACTTCATATAAATACTTCGTAAAGGGACACTTCGTATAAATATTCATACTTCGTGCCGGCCCCGGTGGCGGCGTGGTTAAGTCCTCGCCTGCTAACCCTAGGGTCGCGGGTTTGGGCAACCATGTCCTGAGTGGGTTTTTTCACCACTCAGGACATGGTTGTGTGTGCTCGTCCGTTGTTACATGTTAAATACCCCGATGTAAAGGCCACATGTGCTGTTTTCGGCGGTAGTGGAAAATAAATAAAAGATAAAAAAAATAAATTCAGATAGTGTTGAGGAAATATGGAGGAATTATCAACCATTGAGGCCCCGTAACAGTAGGATAACCAATGAATACGAGATCCGAAAAGGCCACATATCTAAGGATACAAAGGGTATGAAAGATCCATCGTACGGGCTTGCTTGATGCCAAGGCTGCTGCGAAAGGTACGGAGGAAAATGTGAAGAAGTTTAGCAGGTACTTACGCCTATCACACTCCCGCAACCGTGAAGAAAGAACATAATTACGCAATATAATACCCAGAAGAATGGGAGTCACTGGTCATCAGCCAAGATAGCGGTCAACAGTAGAAGAAATAAGACGAAAAAAGGGTGTAAAGATAATTTCGGAAATTTTGTAATACCTTATACTAGAGCCTAGGATGCAAATTTGAGGAAATAGGAACCCAAAATTTGTTCGACAGATTTTGACAGTTCGTTAGGACAGTCCCGGAAATACTTAAACTGGGAGATCTCAATAAATACATTCCATCCCCTGTCTTGGCTATGCTCCAAAAAGTTTACCACCCAAGAGGGCGGAAGCATCTTTAGCGTAAGGTGAGGTGCAACTCCACGCGAAAACCACCACCGACACGCGAAGGCTCTCCGCGACTTCATCTGCATGCAGCAAAGACAAACACGAGACGATTGAGCGAGACGGTCACGATCGGAAATCGAAGGGCACAGCCGAGAGGTGCGTGCCAGAAAGAGTAACGGCCCACAGCACCCATCCCCCTTTACTGCACTCGGGCACTTATCGGGTAATGCGTGACGCAGTGCAGTGTCGCATCGGACGCAGGAGGAGGAGTGAGTTACTCAACATGGCGCGCCGCGTGGCATACACGGTAGGCGGGACTGGACCTCACCTGCGGGGACTCCCAATCCGAACACAAAACGCATGCAAATGACAAAAATCTCCGCGTAAAGCTCAAGAATGCCACCATTAGGATTATTGGAGAGTTCGTGGATGACCTACCCCCTCCTTGCCCCGTAGCTATTTTTATCGCCTACGCTAGATATTCAACAATGTTTCCAAGTTTTCCAAATATCGAGGCGACAGCATTTTCATGTCTGGCCGTGGTTTCTCAGCCGTGGGTGAGCTACGGTTCAACTTCACTCCAACAACCCACAACATAGGTTTTATAAAAACGAAATACATACATGCATTAATTTAAAACTTTCATTTATGGACATATACCAATCATTTTTAACATACGATTTCTAGTATAAGATTGATGATTATTACTTTTAATTGGTAAGTGGTGTTAGAAAAAAATTTATTATTCCGTAGCATCTTTAGAGCGGTTGTAAAATATGAAAGTAAAACAACCTAGGCAAAAGAAATTTAAAAAATGCAAATAAAACACCAAAAATAACAGGAGGCCACAAAATGTGGATTTTTTTAAACGAATCTCATCTTTAGCTAGTTGTCCAACATGGATTCCCCACCTGTACCCTTTTCACACTTAAGTTTCATCACCAATCCAACATATAATCCGATGAGCTTTCGTTTGTAGTTTAATTTTATCTTTAGCGCACTCACGGCAATACACGCTATATGTATATTAATTCACCCGTGAATGCGATTCCAAAACACTAAACAGCCGATGGAGAATAACACCGGTGCACTGCCTCTACACCATTTTCAGAGTAGACAGTTCGTCACAATCCGCGAAGAAACGGATTAACCACAGCTTACAATGCATCACTCCTCCACATCAGAAGCGATACACTCTAGTATCAAGAGGGATGGAAAACTCCGAGATGCTCAAGCAATAAATTTCAATGCCAACACCACATATGCACCTCGGTTACGCATTAAAAAAACCTTAATAATATAGAAGTTACTTCCACGGCGAAGAGGATCCCACGTGACTGCCGTAAGCTCTCACCTACTCTCTCTCGCTAGAATATTTTCTTTTTTACACCGAAGTTCCATGTGAAAACACAAAATATCTGTATGTCTTAATGAATTACTTTGTTCAACGGAAACGGGGAAGTAACTTCTTTAGCTATTTCAGGGTAAAAAGTGTGAACCCTTCAATAGTATATTTTTCAACTGCCGACTACGTTCTTCACGTAAAATTCTCTTTATTTTCTTCCTTCCTCCCCACTTCCACATTACTTTACCTCAAAGTATAGTTTTCAATATTATATTGCCACCAATTCCTTGCTCTATACATTCACTCTCCTTTCAAAATGCCGACAAATTTTCTTTCACCTCCCAGCATGGTCAGAACTGTCCTCCTGCGATCCTTTAAGCTCCAATTCACATATACTTCTCAACAATATCCAAACCATTCTCATTATCTTTCCCAAGAGTCTAAATCAAAGATCTATGTAACGCTACGCTCCATTTCAAGCTCTTCACTAACTTTTCTTACATAATTTTGGTCAAGGCTCTTGTAGGCAGTTCTCTTTTTTAGGCAAACGCCTGCTAAGACAAAAGAATCCTTTTCGTAACATAATACTTCCTCCTCTTTCCCCTTATTTTTTCAGATAATTTTAATCCGACTGTCTTTGATCCCAAACATCATTATGCCATTTAAAATATCTCTCGTATAATATCACTTTGCTGTAATTGTGTTACGATATGCTGACGAATCATTAAAACTTTACTCGTACGCAAATACCGTATGAGGATAACTTTAACGTTCAAAAGGAAATCTAAAGTTGCGTCATAGAGGATACACTTGTTGCACTCTTCGCTTACGGCGGCTAAACCGATGCGTACCTAACGAATTCGGACGCCAGTCAAGATGGCTTCGCCGCCGAAATTGGAGCATTGATGTTTCTGTTCGGAGATTTTGGACGTGACTTATAAACTCCAACGCGAGGTCCATCCACGAGATGGCGCCCTGCCTCGCCTTCTCACCACGCCGCCGTCCGCTCCCGTTTCTAAGGGAAGCCGAATGAACGTGAGTAGCAGGGCGACGTGGGAAGTCGCGACCACGCCCTATGCACTGAAGGCCACGGGTTGGCGTGTCGTCCGTGAGGCACCGTTGACCCCACAGCTGCACGAGTAGTGTACCGAGTGACGAAATCCCTAGATAATAAAGAGACTTCAACAATCAACTCGATCAATTGATCAAGCACTAGAACGTCTCCCGGATGATAATCGCTCTCAATCTGCGTACTTCTCGACACGAAAAGGCTGCCTCATTTACACAGCATCGCGACCACGCGAAGCCGTGATTATCAATCTTAATTACTCCGCGAAGTCCCCTTGAATTCTCGATAATGTCCCCGATACTTGCCCACGAGACTTCAGCGATGCTCAGATAAGTCGATTAAAAAATCAATAATGCTGGAAAGTAGACGAGATGGAAAGCTTAATAGGGTAGTAATGAATGGAGAAAGTTTTAAATAAGATCCTTTGGAAATAAGGCCAAGAAATATATGGACAAATGCTTATTATCCATAAAAGTGGTCCGTAACCTGAAAGAATACAAAAGGTAATCTCAGATCTCTCGAAAATATCTAAAGCTCCTTAATGCAGAGCAGATGAAATAGTTACCGTAATTATTTAAAGTTCAATTTCGGTAGGAGATGATGAAAAAAACAGGAAATATTCTCCGTGATCTAAGTGGTACAAAGGAATTAAAAAGGAGCTGAAACAGGCTTTAAGTAATTTAATCATCAGCACAGTCGATTCTATATATAAGTGCTAAAATTTGCATATTAACATTTGCGCCCTCATCCGCCATTTTCTTTTTTATTCATTCAAACTTGAATGTCGATTAGTTAAACTGTTTCAACATAGCTATTTTACTCATTGCTCACGAAAGCCTCAAACAATCAACAATACATGAATCTTCTTCGCCTCTTTACCACCACACTCCTACACGCACCCAATCTTTACCTTTAGATGAAAATGATAGTGACGAAACTATAGAGAAAGGCGAACATGACGACAAAGAGAACGATGACCAACAGTTTGACACTGAGTCAAAATATATTGTATTTTTCATGTCAAATTTGTACATTAAGTAAAAAAACATCTAATTACGGTCAAAAATTGTTTTTCATTGGATCACATTGCGAAAAAATCATGAAATAATTTTGACCGGTTTTTGAGTGCAAATACTCCTACGTGCGTCGTTGGTAGCAATAAGAAGGGGAGGGGAGGATAACGGTAGATCAAGGGAATGACGAAGAACAAATCGGAGACGAGGGAGTAGTGTTTACTGGGTAGGGATGGGGGAGATGGACGAACCCAGGAGACAAGGTTAATTGGTCTTTGAGGAGGAGCTGAAGGAAGAAATATGGTGGGAGGGTACCTACTCTCCGCTCGTGTGAAACAACAGCGCACCAACTTCCAAAGGACACTCCAGAATCAAGAAAAGCGACGAATAAGAGAGAAACTACCTTGATTCGCAAAATCCACTTCCCTTGCCATTACTTTCATTGTTATAATATCTTGCCGATTAAAAGGTTGCTCAAATGACCATAAAAGTATTATTTACCTTCCGTTTTATTTAAAAATCATTAATTCTTTGTAAAATGAATTACTCCGTTTCAGCCTTTAAATCAGCACGCCTCCGTCCTTACTTTATCCCTAGTAAAATATTTATTACTTGATTGTATTCCACTAGTTTCATAAACGTTCTCTGTCAGAACTTAGACATAAAATTATTAATGCATCTGGTAAAAAAGAACAAAGGTATACTTCGTTTCTTTCAAAATAAATTTTATTCCATAGTACCACCTGTTTTCACTGTAACTACACAATGACAGTGTACCTGAGGACAGCTTAGCGGCTGAAACAGGTTGTACGACTAAATAAATATATTGTGGAACGCATAAAGTTTACCTCCGTAGGTAGATCTCATCATGGATCAATTCCCCACAGTGAACTCCATGTCTTATTGTTGGTAAGTCCTCTGGTTACCCACAACAGGAATTTCTTAGTTTCTTCCTTCGACTTCTTTCCTCAAGAACCATGTTCACAGTCCACTCTTTTGCTTTCATTCCTTGCATCTTACTATATGCATCCTTTTCGAAACTCATATAGAGGCATCGAGTCCCATCATCATCATAACTCCCATCAATGCTCAAGATTGGTGTAATGCAGCTCTTCTTTCGATTGCTCCATTGGCTAACCTCTTCACGTGCACACATCTTTTTCTTTTACTTCCTTTACTACTTGCTGCATAGTTTTCACAAGAGGCTTTTCTTCGAAGTTTATTCCATCGTACATTTCCGTTATCTTTTGTCAGTCCAAGTTTCGAGCAAGCATTCAAACTCTTCAATGTCATTTTCTGTCCACGCTTACTCAGCGTGCCTCTCACAGCGATCTACAACTTATTAACGCTTCTTTTACCGATGAAATTCCTTTCAAAGTATCTAGTACAATAAACCCATTTTTTGGGTTCAAAAAGAGAGAAATAGATCTATATCTGGAAGTAGATGTGGAGAAGAGAAAGGATGTAGGAAGGCAGGAAATGAGGGAAAACTGCCCTTAATTGGATTCCAGAGACTACGACCGTTTAATCCGTTCCTTTTCGGAGTAAACGTACCCGTAAATGTCGCTTTCACCGGCGCTGTCATTTGGGGGAACGTAGACAACGAACTTAAATAGTCCCCAAATGCGAAACAAGAAGAGAGACAACGAAATTTTCCCCACGTCACATCGTGATGAAAGGGTTTTCCGACCATTATTATCACCGATTATAGACCCGGAATGGTCCGCGTATGAACTTTACTTGTCCAAAAAATAGAAGTACCGTGGATACTATGGAGTTCATTATCGAAGGGTTGGGTTCCCAAAGAGAAAATATAACTAAGCTATGAACACCCGTGATAAAGCCACAACACAATGGCCAAGGATTGGACAATGGTCGAGGAACACACGTAATGAGCTGCAAGAGAGGACCACAACCACGCTCTCATTCCGCCCTGTTGGGGAAGAAAACAAATGCTAACACCCACGCAGAACGCGACATCAGGCAATAAAAATATTGTTCCGGTCAGTAAAGCTAATATACTTCACATGACAATGGACCAAAGGAATTCTGCTTTTCTTCGAGCGGAAAAATTTCACGTCCAGCAATACCTTTTCAAATGCTAGATCATTTTCCAAAATTGAACGCTACATTTATACACATACTGGCCTCACGAGGAACAACATCACCGCAAAAATTCGTCGGGATTAAAAGATTAGGCATGGGACACAATAAGAATTAAGATATTGAGTTAGAGAACAAGAGAGAATTGGATTCCATGCGTAAACATCGTCGAAGAGATATTTTCCTGTAATTTAACTACTATTGAATGTACATACATAAAACGATCACGGTGAACTGTGCATTACAATTAGTTACTTTCGAATCACATTTCCCGGATCCAAAACAACGGAAAAACGGGAACATATGACCTAGACGGGTCTCCAATTCACAACCATTCTAGGGGGAAAAAGATCAGGAGCTTACACCGCCCGACGCGTGAGTGAATTAGGTAACAACTCTCGAGCGAGCGGTATCGTGAATGCTCGTCAAACAATTAACACTTGCTTCATTATACATGCTTAGAGCCACGGCTATACGAGTTCATAGTGATGATGTAACAAGAGCAAATCTTGAGAACCTCGTTCCTATACATTACATAAAAAGCAAGACAAGAATATATAAAAATGAAAAAGAAAAAAAGAAAAACATGACGAATGAATACATACGGAACTTAACTTGGCAGTGAATTTTAAAGAAATGAAAGAGAAAAATTAAATGGAGAATCACGCAAAAAATGCGAGTCTCAAACAGGATATAACAGCTCGGTATTCTCAATTCAAGAACTTATATGGTGAAAGGCATTTCACAAGGTTGAGAGGAATTGTTACAGGGAAACCTTTTCAAAACATCTTATCGGGGATTCGAGTTTCATCTAGAACGTGATACGTGGTAGAGGGATGTGGGCTTTAAGGAAAGAGGTTGACGATAGATTAGAGGAGGTTATGGATAAAAATGGAGGAGGATGAACAGAAAGGAAGATAAGTGACGAATGGTCGGGGTGGAAAAATTGCTGGAGAAAATAGAAGACCGAGCATTCACATGGAGTGATTAGAGGCGTGGAATAACAAAGCCCCAAATGGACGAATGATGCGCAAAAATTGATGAAAGAGGAATATGATAAACATTTTGATCAGGATGAATAGTTCCAAATTCGCAGATGTTATTCCGATGGAATGTATGCATGTAGGAAGGAGACGAAAAGTCGAAGAAACACCTCGGCGACATCTCATTGAGGGGATGAACAAAAATATTTGAAGACACACGGAGAATACACGGTGAATAACCTCAAAACTCTTTCCTTCGACCCCTCATGATCCATTGGGTAGTGCACAAACTTCCCCGAGTACGAAAACTTTTGCCCTTGAGGGGAGGATAAGCCCACAGGAGAGAAGTAGAAGGGGAGGGAGGACGTAAGTAAGCACGTCTGCGAAGAAGTCTCGAAAGAAATTGCTCACTTAAGGAGGCGAAGGCATTTTACTTTCTTCACTAAAATTTTCCGGACATGATAAACAATCCCTCACTTTCACGATGAGTAGTGCGCCTTCCTCAACCAACTCCAAACGCAAAGATAGGGGAAATATATTACATCGATGAGCGCGGGTCTCGAGACTAACATTCATGAAATTGCCCACGGTATATTTCGGAAGGATATATATTGTCTCTCGAAGAGAAAGCCGACCGGTGAAAAAATACTTGCGTGCGAACGCTTAGCATTTGGCAATCGTTTGAAATTTTATGCCTGATTTACTGGACATGCAAAGATGTCATGAGAAACTTAATTCCTTGAAAAAAGATGAATGAACTAGTTTAAAGCTGATAAGGACGAAATAATTCTCGTGGGATACCCAAAATGACGAATGATGACCAGAATCCATATTGTATGATATCTCAGCATGAAATAAATTAAGAAGTTGCAAAACGTTAGACAATACATTTGAGAGGAATGACATATACTCAAAAATGTTTCAAAATCCTCAAGAAAAAATTCCTGATGTACGTTCTACAAAATAAGTATCAGAGAAAAGAAGACACCGCCAGAAGATACCACAAGGCACCTATTATACGATACGAATTAGTTCAGCAACTCCATTCGTACATAAATTTCACGAAAACAAATTAACAAGCTTTAAAGGTTAATGAGAATTTCTGAATGAGTAAAATTTTATCACGTCACCAAAAAGTATATTCGGCCAATAAAACATTGCTTAAGGAAGTAATTAAAAGAAAAGGACTCCTAAGGTGGCGAAAAGGAGGTGAAGATTTAATATACAACGATTAGCACGCACAGGTTTTACAGTTAAGTAGGGCTAACAATAACCACGTAACGTGGGACCTATCGTAGTTATTAATCTGAACGCTTGAAAAAAGGGAGCTAGTCATTAATAAAAATTCCATGATGGTGAAAAAGCTTCTGGATTAGAGGATGGGCATGTAGAACACAGATAATCTCATTTGGAGCAAACATTAGAGGTGAAATTCGATAAAAGCTTTCACCAGCCATTAAATTTCGGCGTTAACAGCTGGCTTTCATTCAGAGGCCGAGTGAGTAATAGCTGTGGAGTTATGGTTTTCGTCATGAAAGCAAACCTGTCTGAAATAAAGTAATATATTCCTACTGCCACCAATTCGATCAACTTCAATTTTATTCCCGACGAATGACCTAAAACGCCAATGCAACGTTATGAGTTAATGAGAGAACTACAGTTACAGCATAAATTAATCAAAGTCAACAACGGCTCTTTCAGTTCGAAGGCCTTTCAAGAAGTTTCAAAGCCAAAGAAGCGGGTTTTTGGTCCTCGCACGCAATGTTTTCGCTTTAATCGCCAACGACACTGACAAGCTCGCGAATACTCCTACCCTGAACTTCATATTATATTAGTAGTGTTCCACACTGGTCAAGGTAGGTTTTTTGTACCAATAGCACTATCTTCCGCCATTCTTGAACATTTCTCTCCAACTCTATCAACATCTTCAGTTCTGCACACTCCCTATCTCTCTTGGCCCCATCCAAAACATCTATTCCCTTCTTCTCTTCCCCAACATTCCACCCTTAGATCGGCCCTTCGTAAACCATATCCTTTAATGCCTTGGTGTATGTACCTACTCCATCTCTTCCTTATCTTCTACAGCGATTTTGTTCACTCCCCAGCCATGTTTTGCAATTTTTGTGGAAATATGCAAAGTTATTACTTGTTAATTCATCATGAATTTCCACCAAGTTACGCCGAACGGTATCCAACCCATCCAGCAACTTGTCATTTACCTTCCTTTACGGCCATCGTAGCTTCATACTCGCGTCTCGACCGCTTGCTGAAAAAGCTCTTCTCTTCCTCTTTGCTCAAATCCCACGTTCAGAAACAATACAAAATTACGCTCATGATCACGTTAGTGAACACGCAGTCGTAGAACGCATTGACCACGCATGGAAAACGGCAAGACACGCCGAAGTAGGTGGGCGGGTGGCGCATAGATGGACTGAAGTGCCCTTTCCCCTTTAAGACCCCTCGGAGATCACCACATCGAGCCTCCCAAAGCGATACGGGCGCCCTTTCCGACGAGGGGGAGGGCCCTGCGGAAGCGGTCCGGGGAATGCCGGAGCCGATGGATCCGAGGTCGGCGGAGAGAGAGCGGGGGCTCCTCATTTCAGAGGCGCTGCACGGCAATCAATTTCCACTGCCACCTCCCACCCGGCCGCTCCTCCTTTTCCATAAGAAAGACCACCACGGACGGGATGACTGTTTGACGATTCGCGAAGGGCCGCTTTGGAAATCATTTCGCTCCACCACCGAGAGCTTCAAGCGTGAGGCAATGCGTCGCTCTGGCACCACGAATAAGTGACACAGATGCGCCGAAATCCATAAGGTGCCCAGTGAAATACCCACAAAGGTCGCAGCCAGCGCTGTAGGATACGGCGATATATCGATGCATCATCGATATTCTTTAATGTCGACCCTGCAGGCACAACTTCAGTTTAGCAACCGATACATCGCATGAGCAGTGGGCCTACACTTACTGTTGATATGTCAACGGGAATAAAAATTCTAGTTCGACCATGATGATGACCCAAAATTGATGTCTTGTCGATATATCGACGTGATATCAATAGTTTTTCGCATAGAGAGTAGATAATCAAAACTGAGCATCGCAAAGCCGTAGGTTCAGCACCTCCTCTCCCGGCGAAAATGATGCGGCACGTACAGGGCCCCAGGAAGAGATAGAGAGGTCGATATGCTGGGGCATATGGTCTCGAAGTCGCCGCTAGTCACGTGGGCCCGGCACGGGTGTTAAGGGGGACGGCCTCAAAGGTTCATCCCTGAAAATATTGGAACTTTATCTGAAACGCAACGAATTGATGGACTTTGATTTCGCTCTTATTTCCGACTCTCGAGCGCGTTATAGACAGTATTTCTTCAATAATCGCAGTCCGCTTCCTAGCTCTCTTCATGCCATCAAAAATGGCCATTCTCTTCCCTGTATGCTAGGCACTCTCTATTTATATTTAGGGCTTCAATATTCCACCAATACTTTTTGTGAAGATCGGATAGACGCGCAGGCTGGAGTACTGACCTACCACACTGAAGTACGGTTTTCGAATCCCAGCAGAGTTAAGAGGTATTTCAATGGAATACCACTTCATTCCTTAGAAAGACGTGAAGAATACTTATGTACAATGCAGGAATTCATCCTTCGGATAGCAAATAAATCTGTGGCCCTCGTCTCATCATTCAGTTAGAGCAAACCATTGCCGAAGCCCGGTTTTTCTCTCCCTTCTCCAGTTTCCATTCAAACTTCACATACCAGACACCTACCTACCGTTAATAGAATAAATTACTTCTGCTCTTGGCCTACTTAACTAATAACAAGAATACGAATGCCCTCACAGCTGATGGACCTCTAAATTATATTGCAAATGAAAATGATTTATGCGTAATGAAGTCCTCTAGTAAGGGAATAAATTACATGAGAAGTGGAATTGGGATCGGATAAGCTCGGAAGCTAGAGCATTGGCGAAGTATAAGAAGCAAATTGCAAAAATTGGAAACCAAATTGGAGCGAGCTTCCGACAAGGAGAATGAATCCACTGAGTATCGGTACAAATAGTCTTCACCTGCATTTTAATTCCGAAACGAATCATCTTTCATGTCTCCTTGAATAGCGCGGCACATGTAAGCGAGTTAGTGAACATGAGAACTGGAATTCATCACAATTTGACACCGAGAACGGATAACAGTCCCTTCGACCTGTAAATCATTTCTTCGGAGCAAGGGAAAGCACTTTATCCAGAGATGGACTACATACTTTAATAATACACGACTTACGGAATAGCAGTATAACTCGGAGTAACGTGGAAAGTCAATATCCCGGGCTAGAATAGAACATGGAAAACGGAGAGAAGGAAAGATAAGTTCCCAAACGAAACTACCTCTCTGCAACTACCTCTCTTCAACAAAGCGATCGCGTAGCCGAGATATCATTCTTCAAAGCCCTCTATCCTACAAGATATCGCTCGGAATATGCACCAACAAACCAAATAGTTCTAACAATTTTTTTTTCAAGGCTGATACTCCGAGAACAAAGCCCATAAATGGGTTTGCTTCCCTCAGGCGTCCATTTCCGGCCCGCTTAAAAGCCTCGCGCGCCTTTGAGAAATGCATCGGTGGATATCTCCCACTCGAAGACAGTGTGCATATCACAATGCAGCAGTCGCAGTTTTAATGGCTTGGGGAGAAATGCCACGAGGAGGATCACGGATGGTATCGCTTCCTTTCGTTTCGTCTCCCAACGGCAGATGGCCACAATTGCCACGTTTGGACTCTTGACGGATTCCATCCTGAATGAATCCTTTCTCATGCACGCCAATTAGTGAAATCCTGATTATATTCGTAGAGTAATACTAATTGCACTCGGTTCGAAAAAAAAGCTTTCCCTTGGGACAACAAATAAAATGGGAATGCTCGGAGAAAATTATAGTATCAATATAGATAGTATAAATTAATTTCTCAGTCTAGGCGACAAATATTTGAAAATTTTATTCACCAACGTATATTGTCATACATTGGAAAGGTTTTCAAACTAATGCTATCTAAAAGAAATGACGCCAAATTTTCGAAAATTAAAGTCCAAAATCCAATCAGTGTGAGAACTAAAATCAAAATTCTGAAGAAAAACATGGCTAGAGTATTTCTCATATGCCGGATAAGAGTTCAGTACTTTTTTCAAACAAAGGTTATGCCATATGCATCAGGAAGACAATAGGGGAAGAGAGTGGACCATTTGCAAATAAAGCACTCATGACCGCTTCCGATGTGGTGGTGGACGAAGCCAGATGACAATCGAAATTTGACTCAGATAATTCGTGTTGAGTCATTAAGTGAACTGGCGTTCCTTTCCACAGCTATTAAGACTTTTAGGACAATTTGAGTATTATTTATTGCAAAGGGGAAATTGCCTCATGCTGTTTTCTTTTTTCTTCCATAGTTGATCGTACCATGGCAGACATCGACCTGATGGTGTACTTGATAGGACAGAGTAGAGCTCATCGCTTACTAAACTCGCTGACGCATTCAATTCTTAGCATTGAAATACATCTGCATTGATGGGGGGAAGATAATACCTTCTAGTCTGCCAGTGGTCACCCGGGAGGTTTCCGTGCGTGCCGATCAAAATAACTCATCCCTGCTTCCATTACAAAAGTGGTCACCTGGATTTGAAATTTAAAACGACGGGTTTTTATTACATTCACATTTAAGTTTACACGATTTTTGTTTTGTTTTCCGGCAACGAGAACAAACACATTAAGAGCCGAAGATCACACAATGTTAAATCATGCAAAAATACATTGAAGCGATATCAAAAGAAATATAAGTATACATGGACTTTAGAAAATAATACGCGACCTTCCAATTACATTATATTTCCAGACATTCTCCTCCTTGATTGAATCACGCTGCCTCATTCACGGCGTGGGTGGACAACAGGGCCAAAGCATGGAAAATTTCACGCAGGCCAACACCTTTCTCTCTACAACATCTGAATTTCACGCGGAGAGAGCCCCATAGGGCCACGCTCCGATTACTGTCCACTGCATCGGTCGATTAATATACATCGGTGGCATGATGATCATCATTCGCATGAATATCTCTCATTTTTCAACATCTCACACAAGCACGTGCTTCAGACAGGTGTTCACGGTTATACGTTAGTCCCCGTGGTTTGGAAGCACGGGAGAAAATCGAGTTAGAGACACGCCAGTGGCAACCACACGAGTGATGCCTTTCACGAAATTCACGAATATGAATTCCCTCGTTCTCCATAGACATGCCATGTCCACGCGAGTCTGTCCCGTCTGCCTCTTATCCGCTGCATGGAGCAGACGGCGCTTGGCATTGACGGAGCACGTGCTTTGTGAAACTCGTGCATTACCGGCATCCGCATGCACTCGATTATCCAGTTGAAAGGTACAAAAAGAGTCTAGTAAAGAAGAGTCAACTCAATTAGGCCAAACACAAAATTATTAAAAATAAAAGTATTGTCGATCGAGTGACAAACGAAGAAGTGTTAAGAAGAGTTGGAGAGAAGAGATGTCTACTGAAAACATTAAAAAGAAGACGGAACAACTTAATGGGCCACATCTTGAGACACGATGGCCTGATGAAGACAATCGTCGAGGGAAAAGTGAACGGGAAGAATGGAAAAGGCAGGCCTCGTAAGAGGTATGTGGAGCAAGTTGTGAAGGATGTAAAACAGAGGAGCTACGTCAATATGAAGAGGTTGGCCGATATAAGAATCGAATGGAGGGCTGCGTCAAACCAATCCTAGGATTGTTGACTGATGATGATGATGAAAAGTTTTGTAAGTTAAACGGTGAAGTACGTTATGAATTTAAACATTTGACCCATGGCTGAACGATTAATAAAAAACCAATTTCAAAATTATTTTAACTCTGATGATAACCACTGATGGTTCTTGTCGGAAAATAGTCCTCTCCCACACAAAGCACACGAGGCACCCGGATATCATGCTAATACCCTAAATTTCAACGAATTTCCATAACTTTGAACGGAGTGGCCTTTAACTTTGAGCCGTAAATGAAAACTTTCGCAGTTATGGGACAGCTGTCGAAGTCATTTACTCATTATGAAGGAATTTAAAATTCGTTCGCATGAAATAGCTTTTCGAATTCCACGTTTCTACGTCGAAAGCGACATCATTCTGTTCCGCTAACCATCAAACCCTTGAGTTTATCTGCTGCGGAGGAATTGGCGTTTCTGAAAAAAATACCATTTTTCATCCTCCGCGAAGATCTCTCATGGAGGGTATGCACAGGGTATACACAGAGGGTATACACAGAGTCAAACTTTGCTTAATCTGGAGACCGTTTTGCACTAAACGACGGGGATCGGGGCACACGGAACCAAAACACCGCTCATTTCGAGTGGCACTGCACCAATCTGCAGGAAACAAACTTTCCTCGGCACCCACTCGACTCTCGGTCGACGCCGGCGCAAATTCCTGACCCGGATGAAGAGAGAGAGAGGGCACCGAGGCATTTTTACGTCCAGAGGAGGCAGCCGAGGAGGAGAAAAGAGAGCAGCGGAGGATGGAGACGCAACCCGGGACCCCGAGAACCCACCCGAGGCTAGCCAAAACACACAAAGCCGCCTACGTCACGGCCCCGAATGATTTTACTAGACAAACAGGAGGCATAGTACCACGGTGACGTCACGGTCGACGAAGGGATCAATAGAAACATGCGCAGAGACACGTGAAGCGTACACCCAGAAGGGAGAGCTCCAGCAAAAGGAATGCCATATGCGACGCTCATATCGACTTGCTTTCATTCGAACCCACCTCACAAAACACGAACGATACCCGCACTAATCGATAGTCATCCGAGCACTGAATCGAAGGGAGTGGAGCGACGATCGACGATTTTCACAAGAGCATCGCGACGATATTGCAAGCGGAATAAGACTTCTTAACACATGGACCGGGATCCTCCAAATTCTCCGAATGACCGACGGTTAAAACTCAAATGTGAATAGTAAGCAAATCCATTTACTTCAGGTGTCAACAAAATTGCCAACTCCTAAGTGCTGCCGACAGCTTCGATCACAATCACAGATACCTACATAGAGGCAGACAGAGACGGAATAATATAATGCTATCAGAAAAGGAGGTAGCGCTTTAAACGGGACGAAGATAGGTTGAAGTATAGAGCCGAAGAGATAAAACTAAGAGTATGAAACTTTTTATAGAGGAAATTCTAGAAGGAAATAGTCCATCAAAACCTACTGGCAGAATATCGGTGATTATGACAAGGGAGCAAGAATGGCAGGCAGAGAAGTGGTCAAGTTTACCATGTTGTTAATAATATGACAGCAGGTTAGCTATCGTCGAAGCTGCCTAAATAGCAAGTATTAACACTAGGTTTCCTTGTTTGGAGTAAATCTCCACCATGTCGTACAATATGATAATAGCAGTAACAGCATATCCCGCATGCGAGGAGTACTTTATTCAACTATGAGTGTTTTGAAGACAATGCAGCACAGTCGGCTCTCCCAATGAACTTATCTAGATCCAAGAGCTTTGGTCACAAGCTATCTCATGGTTCGGTGAAGAATAACCCTTTAACACACACTGGGGTAGTTTGCACTGAATTACGATGTCGCAGATGCCAGGCTACGGACAAAAACTTCACGGAACTTAATTTATCTGGTGCAACTCCCGGGATATTTGAACCGCTTATCAATGTACCAGCGATTTCGGCTGCTCCCGGTAGAAAAACGAAAAGCGGCATTTGAAGAGTTTAAAGGAGCTTAACTTCCTCAAAATGCGGATCTGATAAAAGTAAGTGACTTACGCCTACAACCAAAGGCGTGACACCGTCACGGGGAGCGCGCTCAGTGCCCCTGGAGGTAGAAAAAAGAACATCACCGAAAAAAATCAACTCGACGAGAAAGAAACATACATAGAGACCAAAACCTCACATCTTTTCTCCCGTTCCCAGATGAATCTGAGGTGATGGGAAAGCTAATCAAGGGTTAGCTTGAAACTAGCTTAGCAGCAAGGGATAACCTACCGCTAATGAAAGGTTAATCGAGAGACATAACAGAGGAATAACGGTTATAACCATCAACAAAAGATAATTTCAGCTGTAGGAGCCAAGAGCTTATTTGGAAATTACTCTGCCATGAACCCTCAAGGTGGCTAGAACGGTGGCTGGGGATACAGAAATGTTGAATTTTTAGAGTTGATCTTTTAAAAATTTATTCCAAAAACGT
Organism: Platycnemis pennipes; assembly: GCA_933228895.1. NCBI lineage: Eukaryota > Metazoa > Arthropoda > Insecta > Odonata > Platycnemididae > Platycnemis > Platycnemis pennipes. The sequence continues at coordinate 114,403,499 of OW121854.1, read as the reverse complement.
GACTTGTTTGCGACTCGTTCATCTCTTCCGATTTCTACATCTCATGCACCTCCAATTCATTCTCAACTTCTAGCTAACGATTACATTTTCATATCAAACGACATTATTTTCCATGTTCAAATCTCAACAAATGTTATTCCTCCCCTTTACTTCCAAGTCATACATTCTGTTCTCTTTGTCGACTCTTCTTTTCCTAACGAATTGTACCTCTATATGTATGTAAAAGCTACTATGCCCACTTTTATTTAAAATAGTAACAACAAGTATGAATGACTCTATGGAATAATTACTGTCGCGAAAAATCTCATTTAAAAAAGAACAATCTTTGGATAAAATTAATTTTCTATCGTATATTTCTAGCGAAAAGTTACAGAGAAAAATCTCTGTTTTACGGTAAAAGAATCATGTGGATCATAGAAATTCTGTGGTCAAGGATGGAAAACTACTTTGCTAAAAAATCTTAAACTTATGAAAATAACCAGGTTATTGAAATTGATTCTCTATCCAACGTAGCAATTCTTTCAAAATCTGTAGAGATCGTATATAAGTTCTCCTGTCCTGTCACACATCACGCATGGACGATTACTCGTGCTTTTATGTTCCATGTTTTTTAGAAAGGTAACTTGAATCCCCAGCGCCTAACGTAAAAAAAGCTAGTTGAGGTTCAAGGTCAGTTACGTCGACGATAAAAGAGGAAAAGTTGGGAACTCTACGATATTCCGATCCGCGAGGAACTATTATGGGAATTCGTTCAGCGAAACTACAGCATTAAGAAAAAAATTTCCTCGGGAAAAATGGAAGATTCTCCCATATTTCTCCCATCTCATCACAAAGGCACACTTCCAACGAAAAAATATGCAAATAACCTAATCGCAAGAAGTTTTGAAACGGTAAAGCGATTGCTACCTCACTTATCGTCTCCAACGCCTCCACTAAATTATACTCGGAAAAGTTAGGTTTTATTATATGGCTGGTGTAATGAACACCTTTGCTATTACACTAGAAATATAAGTAACAGGAGCATATCCAACTCTCTTTCATCCATTCGCTCGGAGTTAAGGTCTATGCTCTACATAGTTTGTGGAAAGATAGTACACACATGTTTTTTCAGGACTGAAAAATCAAAAGGTAAAAATTAACTATCAAACACTAGGACACTCACGATATATATTTATATATATATATGTATAGGATATATATTAATTAAATCCCAAATATAGCTCGGATTGCGAAAGCTAGAATGAAGCCTTAAAACGAAATTAAGTGTCCTATAAAAGCAGACATGTCTCAAGGCTACTGTATTTTGGTGAGGCGGCTCACGTAGTCAACACCCCGCTAAGGAAATCAGTGTCTCAACCTTTCTCGTCTTACCGGCCATATATGTCCGGATTATTTCAGTCCGAGAGCAGGTACATTAAATAAAAAAAAATCCGACTAAAAAGCCTTTCGCCGACGCAGTAAGTTACGGTAACTATGTTCATTCCATGACCAGGAGGAGAAAAAGCCTCACCGAACATTTCCGAAGCAATATATACATCCGACTCAATGATTGAAAAAATTCCAGAACAAATAACGCATAGTCATGCGGTCTAGGGAAAATATGTATAAAACAATACAAACATACAATTGCGAGACTTCTTGACAGGCAAACATTTTTCCTTTTATGGAAAGTGTATATTATATGAGTTGGGATCTGCGCTCGATTCTGGAAATGAAAATTCCTAAATATTGACTACTACAGCTCAAATGACCGAAAATTGTATTTTTCCAAGATTAACAAATACCACTCAAATAATACTAGGCTACCTTCAGCTTCATTTTAAATAAAAATCAACGAGAATAACACGACAACTCGTCACAGCGATTGGCCATTTGAAGTTCTAAGGAATTTGACGCTAAAGAATTGAACGCGAAGGTGAGGAACACGTTTAATGACCCCACTCTGATTTCAATGCAATAGAATGGGTGAAAGAAGGACGAATCAGAGAATGTACCTTTCCGGCAGGTCAATACCTGAAACAAAGCGATGGTTTCTCGGACTAAATAACTATATTACACAAGTAATCACGAAATCCTCGACTTACGATGAAAATTAACAAAATTCTTAACACCTGGAAATAAAATTCACTCGACCCTCACAGAAACTATTAAAGCGTACTTCGTCGACAGGTTTAACAACAGACGATGAGAAAAAATACGACGATAGAGCAGCAAATTTTTCACGACGTAAAATATCTCTATGAACGAATTCATTTAATCAAATTTGACCAATTCGTTCAGGTTCAAGCGGAATTACACTAATCACAGAAAGTGCGGAGTATAACCTAGGATTTTCATTACTCATTCCGCCTCAAAACGATACGAGAAATCCGAGCGGAATGATGGAGATACTGACTGAGCAAAAAATTCTGGGTAACCTCGGGAGAGGAAGGAAAAGCAACGAATGCGAAGGTAGGCAGCATAATAAGAATTTTCATTTTCTACCGCGATAAATTAGGTTTTGATGTCTCCGTAATGAACGTAAAAGCGTAAACTCCTACATTTAGGGTAAGGGTAACGGTCGCAATACGTTTCCCTCCACCTTTACTCCGATTCCCTCATATATTCCTCTCATTAAAAATACAATCCACCGATCCAAAAGATGGCGCAGAGGATCTCAGCTGTCAATCGTTTTTCCCGGAGAGTCTATTGCAAATAATTCAGCTTTACCAAGGGTAATGGGATGGAAAGATGTGCGACTGCCAGAAGAGTTTAGACGTGACGCCAGGGGAAGTCCAGATACCCGACCAATACCGGTGGAATACCAAAAACAGACCAACTTAAGATGTTACACAGTAGCCGGGATGGTGAGTAACCACTAAGATACACGGAGCGGCATACGTTGAGAGGAAAAAAAGGATGAGTGGACGGGTATGCACTTGGGGAGGACTGGGAATGCTTCTAGACAACTTGATGCATGACTATAAATCCCAAGAAAGAAGAGAATTGTCCGCTGGCTGCGTGCGCAACGATTGTCAACTGCTGTCCCCACGCATCCATTAGCAAATCGGCGAGGTGAAGAGCGGCGCTCCGGAGGGGCAGGAAGACGTACGCTTACGCAATACGCACCCTCCCGGAGAATTGAAAGCCGTAAAACTTCGCCACGAGAGAAAGAACATGGAGCGGAAATAAAGAAAGAAAGGAGAAGAGATCAGAAAAAAAGTATAAAGACCGAATCCCACGATAAATGTTTTCTAAATTCGTCGCCATATTTGTATTCCTTCGATGTCGGCAGGTCGCAGATCTGTGCTGCATAGCTCTCAGAACAGCCCTCCCGTCACAGGGCGAAATTTTCCCTAGAAAAAATCGCATTCCCTAAAATAAGTCATTTTAAAGCTCCTTGAATATTTGCTAACTTTCAATACTTTTGAAGTTCTAAGTAGATTTTCGATCATTACACTCATTAAAACGAATAAAGATATAAGAAGAAGGGATGTCCACGTCAGACGATCATAAAAAATGTTTGATTGATATTCATTAGTACACATTTTACTTTTGTAATGCTGATTTAGGCTTTGATGACATAAAATAGATTGTAAGAGTAAATTTGTTGTCAAAGACTGGTCTAGTCGGTGAGGGTAGAGATGACCAAATACTGATTCAACCCAACAGCATGTGAAATTCACACATCCGAGGAGGTAAGTTTCTTTTACAGTGCCCCTGCAGTTTCCCAGAAACATCTGGTTCTAAGAAAATAACCACAATTGGGCAAATCGTCCATTTCTTAATTCACCGGGATTAGATCCGGAACCCCTGGATAGCAACCCAATGATATACCCACTGGGCTACCAAACGCATTGAAGGTAAAGAAAAAATAATTACGTACAGCTGAAGATGCTACAGTGTACTAATCGCAATAAATAACCAACAAAACAGTGGATCGCTTGGTATTAAATAGTCCTAACTACAGCATTACTTTCCGCAAGGTATCGACCGTATCTTTCGACTACATTAAACATTACCATTCAGGGGCAAATATCAATATCTGTAGCTCCGCATAATTTTGATCTCATCATTCAACCCAAACTTACCGTCTTTCTTCTCCGCTTCTCTAACTACTATATCGCGGCCGCAAATACGCCAACGCCAGTTGCCACTTCATCCATTAACTCACCCTGCCTCCTGGTTATCACGAGCACGCTCCCTCTCCTCAACTACCATGCTCTTTTCGCTATTGTCTTTCCTACCCATCCAACTTTTCCCAGCTTTCTCCACTCAGTAACGCTGGCCTTTAAAAAGAATGGCGAATTTTCAAGCGAAGATAAGAAATTTAGAATAGGAACCAGCACTGATAAAATCAGTTTTGCAAACGAAATTTACCAGCGCGAAAGTCAAGAAGTTAGCGATGGCACGAAAGATATCCTGATCCAAAAACGTTGCAAATGAGGCAAATATGTAAGCATGATAATGCTGAACATACTCCGCAACATTAAGATCAACCACTCGACAACTGTAGGGGATAAATTTAATACAACACTGTTTATCTCATTATATCTCCACACATATGGATGGCAGTCAACACCCTTATTCACGGCAACCCAATGCGAGGTACTACGCAATTGTCTCCGGAAAGGTCTCAGCACCAATGAGCGAGGAAAAAACCAATCAGTGGCTGCCCTTAGCTGAAAAAATACCAAGTCCTCATCGAACAAGGTTTTACGAAACGTACGGAGGAGTGTGCGGAATATTTTCTGGAGCGATTCTATAAATTACCCATGAATAAATTAACGTAAAATTTTTGCCGTGAGACAACGTATTTATGTTTTTGACAGATTTATATGCGAGCGCCGCCGGTCGAAGGACAAAGAAATAAACGATCCAGCAGCAGAGGCGCGCCAGGAGATGAGAGCCCTTGGTACAGTCGCCGCACCGGAGTTGAAGAAGAAAAAGTGGGAGAGATGGGACTAGAATCCCGAAGGTCCCCCCACCTTCCCCAAAGACTCGACGGAACCGAGCGGGAATTTTCATTTTTTCGGCACGCTGCGCACAGGAGCAGACGGTGGAAATTATTCGCCTTCCCTTCCCCCGTGTTCCGCTGCGAGTAGCATTCGAAAGAAAGTGCCGGAAGTACTTCAATCGGTCTGCGCCGGGCTGCGCTCTTGCCAGCACGGGACAAGCACGGAAGATATACCGGCGAGGGACGATGTCAAAAAGCGAATTTCAGACTCCCTCGCGGGAAAATGAGATACAGATTTATAACAAGAGAGGAAGTAAGTCCTCCGAAGCCTGGACCAACCGATAATTGTGGTGAGGTAAATATAAATGGAGATTAAACGTAAAATAATAATAAAAGCACTGATTATTAAGTTTTGAAACGAAGTGCCCCACCACGGATTCATGATATAAAATATGTCCGTTTATAACAAAACAAAAGGTTCGCGGTCCCCGAAAATTTTAGTAAATGCTGGGGTAATAATAAACTAACTTAAATAAACTATCTCTCTCTGGCGTGCAGCAAGAGAGAAGAGGCCAAAACCAACGTTAAATTAGGAAAACAAAAGCTGTAAGTGGTGAAAGATTTCTGTTACCTTGGGGAAGCCGAGTAACCAACGACGGACGAATCAAGAAAGAAATAGTCAGCAGAATAGCCCAGGCGAATAGGGCATTCTATCAAAATAATTATCTACTTACAGCTGAAAATACAAGCGTAGAAGTAAGGAAACAATTCATTAGAACGTACATCTGGAGCGTGTTTCTCTATGGCTGTGAGGCATGGACAATGACAGCAGCGGAAAAGAAAAGAGTGGAAGCTTTCGAAATGTGGTGCTACAGAAGAATGATCAAGATTAAATGGATCGGAGTAAGTAACGAGGAAGTCCTAAGAAGAGTGGGAGAAAAGTGAAGTCTTCTGAATACCCTAAGAAGAAGACGGAACAACTTAATCGGCCACATCATGAGACATGTTGGCCTGATGAAGACAATCGTCGAGGGACAAGCGGAAGGGAAGAATGGCAAAGGAAGGTCTCGTGTGAGATAAATGGAACAAGTGATGAAGGGTGTGAAAGAAAGAAATACGTAAATATGAAGAGATTAGCTGATAGAAGGACTCAGTGGAGAGCTGCGTCAAACCAATCTGAAGACTGATGACCAATGATGATGAAATAAACTATACAACAGACACAGATTTAGCAGAGTCAAACTTTCCATCAGTGAGCCAAAATAATGTACAATCAGCTCCCACAGACTCAGCAAATCTATTTACCTACTTACATCCGACTCCCACAAAATGAGTAATAAAGACAGGGAAGTATTAATTTTGCTAGCTTAATTTCAAATGCTAAGCTATCCAAAAATGATTTGTTCATACATAATAAAGAAAAGTCAAATAAAACAACAGCCGCAAATCAATGACACCCACTACAACTCGAAGAATTTTGCACTTATTAGCACTTTTGATGTTGAACGATTAGTATTCAATGACATGTAGGCAATAGGTGTTTGTCTATAACTGTTTTAAAAGTAAAACTGAAATGAAATGGTTGCAAAAATATCTCAGCCACTTTGGGAAAAACTAGAAATTGACAGCAAAGACAAGTTAATAGGTATATGGAAGGATCGAATAGGTAATCATGAGTTATCACAAATCTAGGAAGTGGAAAGATTTGTAAAAGGTTACTACCATTGGTTTCGTCAGGTTTCTCAAGAGTACTTCTCAAACTCCTTCCGCCGATAACAGTCTGAGTTCACATATAAGTCATTCATTACACAATTTCTCTTCAGAGATATGGATTCATCGAGGCAGGAAAGTGAATAAAAGAATGGGTGATAGATAATGTAATGTGAAAAATACAATAATCTCACGCTTCTGAGCCCAAGGGATAATACAGACATTATAACTCGAACATTACTTGAAAATCTCAAAGATAATTTTACGGAACCAACTGTAAGTTGAGAATGAAAGATGACTCAGAGATATAGCTGTATTGGTCCCCTACAATATCATCAGAGTGGAGACACCCCCTGACACGATGATACGGGGAGGCAAAGAGAACGATGCCAAAAAGCACTTGGATAGAACATAAAGAAGTCTCCTGGCTGCAAAACTTCATACATTTTCTGCGTTTATGAAATGGGATACGACACATACCCACTCCGGCAGGCAGAATAACGTAGCACACTCTTCATTCCACCGATGGACTCCTAGAACCATTACGACGGAGAAAAAAATGTCTGGCTGAAGATAACTTTTAATAAACTACGCCAAAATCCCATTCGGGAATTCCCAAGAGGCTTATTCACGTATCAATTTGGAATTAAAAAGTGTTTCTTTTCATCAGGAATTGATCCACGAAGTGACGACTCAAACCGTTTCACACATTCCCAAAAGGCACTGCAATTTTTATCTGCCTAGATAGTGTGGCCTATGATAATGCCCAAGAAGAAGGAAATTGGGATGGTTTCCAGAAGGATGGAGAAGGTGAGTGGGCAGATATGGAAACAAATAAGGAAAGGCTGGTTGCGGTAGTGAATGAGAGAAAGTTGAATGAAGTTGAATGACACTTGAGTAGATGCAGCAGGGGATAAGGATCGATGGTAAGTACCACTGTATACGGAGCATGGGTATCTCAACAACCCTTGCCCGATAAAATGCTAATACTTATGTACTATGATGATACTGCCATGCCTAAAACTGGAGAGTGCATTAATCACCGACGGAGCGAGAATATCAATTTGGCATAATAATGGAAATTTATTAAATGTTTTCTATACGGGCAACAAGGTGGCACAACGGAGAAATATTTGCGGCGGAGGAATCACTTCAAGTTTCAAATTTTCCCTTCATTTACCTAATACCTAATTCAATTCCGATGTAGGAACAATGTGGAAGTGGAAATCCGATTCGAGATAAGTCACGAATCGAGACGACCGTTCCTAGCCCAACGCGATGCAGAATGGGATCGATTCGGCGCCGCGACCAAACACGACCGTGGCGCTCTCTCTCGGGAACTCGACGCGCGACCTTTCGTCGCACAGGTCAAGCCGGCGTGCGGGCAATGGTATGAAAATCTGGCAGGTAGGAGGGCGTTAAAACACGAAAAAAAACTCGAAAGGAGAGAGGACCTGTACCAAATTAAGCCTGGGTGCTTGAAAAAAATTTCTTTCCTACTTCCGAAGCGGTTTCTTCGACACTATTTAAAAATCGATCGGATATCGCGCGAAATCAGCGCGACGGAAAAGGCGAGTTACCTTTGGAAAAGGGGAAAATGGCGGACTTCGCGGATAACGTCAATAATAGTGTTTTCGGAATCAGAGGTCGTAAATCGCGGAGGTATACTAGGACAGCAATATATCCTAATCGATGCACTTAAACTATGGAAGGATCGGGTCAGTGCGGTGAATAAATTGGGCCGGGTTCGAATCCTGACAAAGACCGATTTCTGATAAAATTCCGTTTCCGGCTCGAGTGCCGCATAGAGAAAAATTCAAGTACAGTTTTCCGACCGTAGAGTGTAAACGTAGAACTGAGTAAAAACTTTATTAAGTATCATGATCATCGTGAGCAAGTAACACTTTGGTTTCTCACACTGTCTCGGCTAATAATGATGGGTCTTTCAATTCCCTCCCTCCGAGTTTCATTAATCGCATCGATGCGCACCAAAAAATTCATCCATCATCAACGCCACGAATGATGTCAGCCATCGGTAGCCTTCTTCGCATGATTACTAATTAACCTTCTGTCTTACAACGAAGAATGATAGCAATGCGAATAATCAAAACTTCAAAACAGTGAACACAAATTTGGAGCTTAGCCCCAGCTAACCTCGTAATCACAAATATATCACGGATCATTTCAACTGGCGCACGTGCATTTACGTTTCTTTGACCTCGGGACAAGGAGAGCGAAAAACGTAGTCCCCGCTATTCACATTTTGTCCAGTGCTATTAATAATTACCAATTTGCAGAGCGAGTCACATGAGAATATTACAAATCGCGCGCCTGGAGAAGTTCGCGTTATGGGTAATGATAGGGACAAGGTTCAGTAAATATTTGAAATAGCACGGACAGTAAAGATGCAATTTAAATTACACCTTGAAGGTGAGTACAGTGATTGATGTTCAGGACAAAGTTCCATGGAAGAGATACTCGGACCTTTACACAGTGAGGAGGAGAATGGAGTCAGTACGATGAACGGCAAGGATAATGATGAAGTGCTAAATTAGGGAAATAGGTGAACGGAAAAAGGAGTAATGGGATAGTGAATGAAGTGTGTACCCGAGGAAGTCTTGAGAATTGGAACGGCATTTCGGATTAGGCGAAGAAAGGTAGGAAACGTTGAGATTTGAAGAAGGAAATGATAGATGAGAGGAGTTACTTTGGAAATGTAAAGCACAGCAGGAGTGTTCTATAAAAAAAACAAATCGTAGAGAAGTAATACATATTAGTAATAACAAAATAATAATTTAGGAACACGAGATACTCTAAAATTTTCCGGCGCCTCCGAAATCGCACCCTTCAGCGGATTCGCACCAAGTCAACGGACATGATGAAACTACTCGTCCACCGGAACAATGACACTTTCGCGTCGGCACAAAAAAAAGGAAACGAAACAAAAAGCATGACACGAAAGAGATATAGAAAGAGTAACCACTCGATTTATGAAGTCTCAACTGACTTAACATCAAATGGGATCCGGATGAACAAATCCAGAGGAAGACAAATGAAGGGGTTAATAACCTAACTCACCGGTGTGAAGGGACGATATGGAAGGGAAAGGAGGAAAAATTATTTATATCGCGCCATTTTACGAAAAAAAACGAGCCGTTTGACGGGAGGAAATGCCTCAATTCAGAACTTAGGAGGACTCTCGACGTAATCGGCCTCGACCGCCCACGAAACTCTCCCATGAATTTCCCATCAAATCCGCTCTCCAATCTTTATTGCGAAACGAGAGAGATTCTTACGATTGCTTGAATGGAACGGAATGCCATTTCCCGATGGAATACACGCCAGCACAAGAGGGAAATATACTATTCAAGTGACTGCATCTGTTTGGAAAGTTAAGAAAGTTGTATTGTTATAAGAAAAAAAAACATTTTTTCAAAATTGCGGCAATGGCAGGAAAACGTAAACTCTGTCAGCGGCAACCAAAAGAATTCTATCTCTTTTTTTTCTTCTTCTTCGAAAGAAGAGGAACTTCTTTCCTCATAAATCACCTTTGCAGCTGGATACAGTTAATGAAATAAAGATGTCAAGGTGATTAAACTACCAATTCCAATAGTACATCGTCATTAATAGGCATAATATATGTACAGTTTTGAAACATCTGAATAAACGTTTACTTGGCTATTGAATTGTCGCACATGTGCACTACCGCCGCTAAAGCTCATGTTGATAAACCGACATAAAATTACACCTGCCTTCGATAAAATAAATACTAGCGGCATAACTTAGGTCGATAATGCAGAGTAGTAAACTTCAGCCCAAAAATTGATGCTGCACACGGCAATTTCGAGAAAAGTGGAAAAAGAAAACAGCAAATTTCATTCACAGAAAACAAATGTTAATGAAGTAGAATGTTAATGACAGAAAGATTCTACCCGTTTTACTTTTGGAGACATTATCAAATAACTACAGTTATCGAAGAAAAAAGTTACGCAAGAAGCCCACATTATTTCATCTAAAAGGTACGCGAGATTGAAAATGCAAGTTTTTTGCGTTCTCGGACCCAGATAAGTACCTACATGTCTTTAATAAATACTTTTTATCCACCAAATTTGAATTTTAGGCCATGCTTTTACTTTCCGTTAGTTTTGAATACTAAAAGACCAAGCAGTATCTTTAACTAGAATGAAGGAATGCTAGCTTTAACTAGCCTTATCTAGAATGAAGGAATTTCTCATGGGTTAATACTCGCCAACCAATCTCGTTGAAGTAGACACGAAACTCACGAACGGTCGAAAGATTCGAGAAGGTAAATGTTTGTAGAGCTCTCTCGCACGCGGGTGAGCGAGACAATAAAAAAATCGCGACGCGAGAGAAGGAAACAAAGTCCCACGAGTGGCGGCAAGGAGCTCCTCTGGGGAGCAGATTTCAGAAAGAGGGAATGTGACTTTTCAATTTTGAAAATAACCCGAGGAAATCAAATCAAAAAGTGAATTCAAGCACGCAACCACAACAAGCTGGGCTATCTTTCCTAACGACTTCCATACCTAGATACTTTTTTTCGAACCTTAGGAGTAGCGAACGAGGAGAAGAGGTTTTCCATCAAAAAATTATAAAAGGCAAGTAAAAAAACTTTAACATGAAGATTTTCCCGATGATAAGGAATTGGTTTTAGACATTTACATATTAGAGCAGAGGAGGAGATTCATAAATTATATTTTCTCCTTCATATACTTTATACAAGTTTCTAAATTCTCCATTCCAACTTTCATTACATAATCACCAAATCACCAATGATGCAATAATCACCAGTGCCTCACAACTCTAGGACCATGTTAGGAGGGGCTACCCTTCACTGTACTTTACCAGCTAAATACCGGTTTCTTAACTCTGATAAAACTTCCATCTCCCCTCACTTCCTACCTAGCTACATTCTATCTTAAGGGACCATCATTTTCATCTTTACCTGACACTCAATATTCTTTTTTCTAGCAAAGATGGACTGCAGCGAAAAGCTATTTAATAGCGATTAAGAAAAACCTACCACGTAAAGAAACGATGCTCTAACAGGGCAGAAAAATTGCGTTAAATAATTACATGGGACTCCATGGCGTTATGTAAGGCAAGACACTGCAGAATAACTTTCAAAAATTCTCAATAAATTTTGCGAGATGAAAGAACGAGGTGTTGTTATATTGGAATTAAGGGCGTACCTATTGTCACGCGTACGATAACTGAAAGTCTTAGAACAAGCTACTCCAAAGGACGGCCAACGGAAATTGACGCATGACTTCAACTAGGTCAACTCTGCCAGACATTCACATCGAAAACAGGTGAGATTCCCCAAGGTCGGTGAATACATTTCAAGAGAAACTGGTTCCAGAATTTCACCCTTTAAGGAATACGTATCATAACAAGCACACATATATATAAAATTTAAGATGCCATATGCATTCATTATTAGGTATAAGGCGGAATTTGTGAAAAACGATACCGCACTAGCATGAATTATTAAAGAGGTCCCATTGAAAAAAATCTTGTGCAATATTAAAATACAATCAAAAAACAAGAGACTAAGATGGGCACCTTTAATCAATATAAACATTAATTGGTCAAATGTTTTAGTGACAGGAGCATTCAACAGAGCATGGTGGAATTCAAAAATGAACAAAGAGAGACACTCAAAACCTGCACAAATTGGAGACGCCTACTAGAAGATGCCTAAACAGATCAGTTAAGAACTCCGTCCATCAGATGGATCTCCAATTCGTGCACCCCTTGTAGCCTTCCGCTAAAAGGAGACTAGAGCCGATGCCGGGTTCTTCTCTACTCTTCCTCCTTACCTTTCAAATCCCACCCTCACACCTTTTTCCCCCAAAGTGCGGGATAATGGATTAGCGACCAACGACAGAATCGAATAGCATAAAAGTAAAGGACCTATTCCTTCACGTGTTTTCACTTCTCTGATGGTATGGCCATCAATTTACGTCAAAGCCGACGCAATTCTATTTTCTTCCCTGCTCCCCTTACGTGACCTGTCACTTCTACCTCAGCTTTTACTAGCTACTATCCTTAGCTGCTATCCTCATCACCAGCTCCATCAACATATTATGTGTCCTTATCACTTTCAGTTAATTCCTTCTCTCTACAGCCATGAGTAATCCTTTCAATGCACTATCCCAAAGCCATATCGCGAACGACGCCAATCTATAGTCATCTTTCCTTATAGGCACTCAATACTTTTCGGCGTAACTGTGTGGAAATTCATGTTCAAATCAATAAACAAGTAAATTAGCTTTATTTGTTCTGGGAAATTTCATTCCTGTTAAATAAAACCCTCTTAGATTTTTTTATCGTTCATTTAGATTTGTAGAGGCACGATAAGTCTCTCGAAAACTGTAGGAAAGTTCGCCCTGTTATAAATATAGGAGTATTATATTATGATGTGCGCTCCCGCTGTTCTTTTTGCGAGTGAATTCGAAGCGGGGATAGGGTGCTTTCTACCGGAACGCGATCCCTCGCTAATTTGCATGGGATGAGAAGAATCAGCTCGGGGGAGAACTGGCGTGAGCGGAAACTCTGCCGCCGAAATCCAACGTGTTGGGGAAGGGATTTATTCCAGATTTCATTGGAGCGAGAAAGCTGAGACGGGATCTCCGCGATTTCGCCAGCGAAAGCTTGGCCTCCCAATTACCCAGTCGTTCGATAAGGAACAAGGCAAATGAGGGAATACCTCGGCTATGCAGGGCTGCATTTAATTGGCGCATTAATCAACGTCCACGCTACACCTTGACGGCAGCTGTAGAAGAATGTGACAGAAAGTTCCTCAACTCTAGTCTTTGATGATGAAGAAGTGACGAAATAGAATAAAGGATTTACAATAGAGATCAGTTTCATCACTGAATTGATTGTGATACCATTGTGTATTCAGTGAGGAAGGCAGCGACACAGGTGAACCGCGTAATTTAGGTTGCTCAGGGAGCAAAGGAAACTTTTCAGAGCCGGTATTCATTGGTACATATTGGTATTCATGCACTCAAATGGAAAGGAGTTTTGTACTTTTACCAGTTAAGATACTAATGGGGAGAAGCATAAGGATGGGGGTGTAGAATGTATACTGGAAGGCAGAATACTTCAAGTATTTGTTTATCACGCACAAAACACCTATATTTCTTCAAGAGCTAGTATTTCAGGTGAAGAATATCGTTGAAACATTAATTCTTGAGACACAGGATACGTTCTACGGTGATGATTATGCAAGGAAAATCGGTAACTTGCCAATGTGAAATAGTAATTGCTCCATGCCCAGAATGATTACGAATTCAATAAAATCGCTACATGAGCAAAAGTATACGTTGCAGAACATTACCATGCGAAAACAATATGGTATGTAAGCGAGTCATTATAAGGTTAAAATATTTTTTACTAAACCTTAGTAAATATATACATAGATAAAACTAGTTTTCCAAGTGTTTTAGTCGTGCTGAAGAAGCTTTAATAATACATTTTCCGTAATCATTCAAACTTTCTCTCCAAAACCTATTGCAACGCATAATTCAAATCAATAACATTCTCACTACTGGGATATTTTTTTCGTTATCACTATTTACAAAGGGTAGAAATGAATTCAAATGAGATACACCTATGAAAAAGAGGTGTCTGCTCTATAAGGGAGAACTAATGCCAGAACGGCTGAATGAGGACGCGAAAAAAAAATGAAGTTGGATATGGAGCTTTTTATGGCACAGAACGTACAATTTCAGGGGATATTATGAAATTATATCCTCTAGGCGTCTTTTGAAACGAGGGAGCGGCCAATGAAGAAAATAATATGGGTGATAAGGATAAGGAATAAAAAAGGGCTGGAGATGATAGAGGAAGAGAGAAAGGTATGTGAAGAAAAATCAGTATGACATAGAGTAGATGAACCGTGTAATAGGGGGAGAAAGTGTTTTATGGGACGCGATAGAGGGAAGAATGCTGGTTAATCGCGGAAAAGGGAGATGAAGCAGTTAGGATGGAGTGAGAGATAAAAAGTAGGAACCACGAAGAGCTAAAGATAAAAATTATGCGATGAAGAGTTTGCATTGGAAGTATTTCATAAACATCTAAACCTACATTAACTGGTAGAACACTAATAGCAATCATGATTTACAATACGAAACGCATGTGCACGTACCAGGTAGAAGTTAATAGGTAGCCTTATTCAGCAAGGACACAGAATTACCGAGCCTCGTGAATGAGGCTATTTGAACATAACAGCCTTGATAGGTCCCAAGGCAAACGATTGGGTTTGCTGAGGTAATGACGTCACAAATTGTACACGCTTGGGCATAGAGAATTTCGAATCCTTACTGAATAGTGTCACGAGACCTCACCTGGTAACCTTCTCGTTCCCCACTCCCTCGCCTCGGACGACAGGCATTTCGGGAAGAGGAATTCGACCATAAACACTCCCAGGACCCACCTAGAGGTGGCTCCAAACCGACTGGAGTGAGACACGATATCTGGAGCATCATCTTAATTACGTGAGAATTTCCCCTCGAGCGAAAATTTCTCACGGGATCACAAAATGAAAAAAAAATATGAAGCCGAAGTAGTTCACTCTCCATCTCTCGTATGAAGCGACGGAAGGAGGGAAAGAGGCTTTCGCTCCGATCGGCAGCGGCGATATTCGCCGGCAGACCAAGAGTGCTGCGGTCCTCGCATCTTGCGCGAAAGCTCTCGCAGGCGGCACAGCGGTCATCATTAAGCATTCCACAGGCTTGAGTAGAGTACTCCTATTCCACATTACTTCTCCTCCAATCTTCTTGAGTTCTCCCTACTCTTAAACCGTTTCTCTAAGTTTTCCAACACACAAAGTAATAGTAGTAGAAATAGATCAAATAGTAAGTAAAATCAGGTTAATTCTTCACTTACAGCGCAACGTTCAGGACCAACTCCATGACAACTAACTATAGGTCGCAAATCAGGTGCCGTCCTGTTTATCTAACTTCAAGCGCAACTATTTAGTTTGCGGCCGCCACACGGCTAATAACAACTGGAGGCCGAGATCTTCACAACTGT
The DNA here is from genome assembly GCA_933228895.1 of Platycnemis pennipes. NCBI lineage: Eukaryota > Metazoa > Arthropoda > Insecta > Odonata > Platycnemididae > Platycnemis > Platycnemis pennipes. Next base: position 114,387,790 of record OW121854.1, on the reverse strand, counting down.
CTCCGGCAGAGGTACAGTCGCAGAAAACAACTAAACAGTGGCTGCGCTTCGTCGAACAAAAAGTACAAACTTAAGTATCTTCAGAAAAATATGAAAATGCATGAACAGAATGCACTCCGGTGAGAACTCATGGTATTCCGTCTTAGGAGGTTTCGATGGATTACCCTAGTTTGCTTAATTCTTCACCCCCACTTTACTTGGATCCTCCTGACCGTATCTTTTCTTTCATTATATTCCTTCACATTAAAATAATTCCCATATCTTTTTTTTACATTCAAAATTCATTTCGTCGTCCTCCCTTTTCTCCGCTTTCTCGCCAAAGACCAATTCTGTTAATAGTTTTACTGTCGCTCGGCGACGAATAAATTATCGCGTTTTTATAACCAGCTCTAGTAATGTAGCGTAACGCCATTAGCTCTTTCCTCGTGAATACAAAAATATTAATCGTGAAAGAAAGCGTCATGGATCACGAATCGACTTACTCTCTTAATTTTCCCCTCCTATCACACACTTTCCAACTTAGGCGCAAAATGAAGTGAGGCAACATATCCTTGAGCGAGAAAAAATTGCGATCAAAAACTCATTTTTTCAAATCATTGCACTCGAGCGTAATGAAATCATACAACTTGTTTTTCCTGCATTCACGTGAAAGAAATCGCTATTGATACCGATCTAAAGTACCGTGTCGATGAATATTAAATACATCAGGTAGGTTTGAAGTTCAATAAACGTAGAGAACTGAAAAAAAACTGGAAGGCACAAAAATGCAAAGATCCACTACAATAGAGTTCCTACAGAAAACTCTCTCAAGAAAAAAAAATTCGACACGTTACTTCAAACAGCATGGGAATTTAATTTTCGAGAGTTTAAATCCATGTATCAATGCTAACGTCACCACTACATGAGTCTGAATATATAACACAAAATTCGTTTAAGTCCAACCCCGAGAGCATACGAATCCATCCTCGAGCGTCCTATTTTAACCATACGCACAATGACGTTCATGTAAATATGCGTCTGTATTTCCATTCAACGACGGTGGAGCTTAAAAATACTCTGCCACATCCCAGCAAACGAATTTAAAATTCTCGAAGCTCAGATAAATCACATTTTTTCTCGAGGCCTTTTGCTCGAACAAACCAAAGAGCAGTGTAGCATGACGGTTTCTCGACTATGAGGAAATCAAGTAGTAGTGGAGGGTGGGAGGGATCTCAAAGGGTAGCGTGGGAGGTAGCAACATCGACGCTCAAGTCCGCACATCTATATGCCACGGGAAAGAACCCGTTTCCACCACGACTCCCACACGCCTCCAATGGAGCAAATTGGTGGGGAAATATAATAGGACTGAGAAACGTTCGAAATCGAATGTGAACGCACAATCCATTCCAGATCGTAAAATCAAGAAAATTTCAAACGTGGTCGGCTGAAATAGGAACGTTCATAATCCCATTTACGAAAGTCCTTCCTGAAGCAAAACACAGGCAGTAGTTTTCATTCAACCCACGTCAAAAATGTCATTCACAAACAACTCAATAATAAAACTGAATAAAATGCATCCGCTTTCATTAAATAAACCATAAACCATTTAATTTACTGTGAATACCAAAAATATTCTTTAAGGACAAGGCCCATTCCACTTCACGCAACAATCACGGCACATAATACTCGTATACACTCGTACCTCCACGTGCCATTGCGAGAGTAAATAAAAAGATAATGAGGCAGTTCTTTGCTGATTTGCGATGTTGCCAATCCTATGAATTCCTCTCAATTCATACTTAACCTGGTTCGAACTCCGTAGTTTTGAGGTTTTTGTCAAAAGCATTGACAAAATTCGGAATTTACTTCCATCAGAGGCTATGGATTATAAAATCTATCATTTCAACATAAATGAAACTTTTCAAAGAATGCACTCCACAGTCTTAAGGTTGTCATTTTTCCGCACGTATTTCCCTTGCAAATACTTCAGCGAGAGGCATCTCCATAAAATTATTTCTCAATTGAATTGTAGATCTCATTGTCAGAGAAAACTCTTTCACACAACAATCCAGAGTAAAATTTGACCCTTACATCACTGGCAACTGTTATCCGAAAGTTTCGTCCGCGAATGATACTGCTAGAATAAAATCTACACAAGATTACTTTCCAACGGACTTACAGCTTGCACAAACACGCTTCTGAAAATAATTACCCGCTAATATTGTAAACTTGCAAACCAACGATTAGCGTCCAAGAAATTACGAAAGGATGCTACTTCTAATCAACGGATATTCCACGTAATATGCACACAACCCTCAAACAAGACTTCGGGCTACAAATCATTTATTCCCAAGTTTTCTCGTGACCCGCGAACTAGTCAACAGTACAGCTTTTCTTGCAGATGGAGGACATTCTCGCATACATTACCAATGAGGCGAGAAGAAAGAAATGAAGCGACTTCGGCGAACTGTATGGAGAGCAAGCAAAGAAAAAAACAAGGCCGTGGAACCATCGCCGTCCTCAACTCTCACCAATTACACGAAAAATGCAATTACTGGGGCACCGAGTCGCAACTTGAATTTTCTCTCAGCAATTATCTCCGCTCACAATTGCTCTTCCAAGCCCGCTAGAAAACATTTTAATATTTCCGCACGCCACACAGGAGTCACATAATTCCTCTTCAGGTTTCATTATTGTGAGACAGTGTATGACAAAAATTCCAAAGGAATATTCAGCTTTCTAAGGTATCAGCAGGCAATAGCCAAAACTTCGAGCAACGACCATTTCGTCACATAATAAATCCCTGAATCCAGTAAGACCTACATTCCTACGATAATGGACACGAATCTCCTTCCAATTTCGAATCTCTCATGCAGCTGCTTTGATCAGCTTTCAAATGCAAATCAAGTAGCTGCTCTAAACAACGAAACGAATAAAATCAGTTTAGTAAACATTACATAGGGTGATCAAAGATTAACTTTTCCGTCAAGATTTTAACAAATCACTACTGATGAAAATACAACAAATCGGTGCGAGCACTTAAGATACATCGAATTGAGGTAGGTAATGCTCCTACTATTGGACAAGTTTGTTATGGAGGATGGGGTTCTGCGTGAATGAGAAAGAGGGAGTAAATGAATTTATAATGAGTAATTTAACGAGATGAAGAGAGTTTTAGAACTTTTATCTGGGGCAAGTTACTTTTTGGCAGGGACAGGACGATAGCAGCTGAAGAAAAGTTAAACTGGAAGAATTCGTAATTCTGTGCTACAGATAATGATGAAGTTAAAGAGGGTCGACCAGTACCATACAAACAAGTCCTATGAAAAAAGGGAGAAAAGTTAAGTCTGATAAAGACAATTCTAGCGGGATGACGTATGAAATGTATGGATCAAGTTGTGAAGGATGTACAATAAAATACTCAAGATAAATATTAAAAAGTTAGCCTACAGGAGAATCAGATGAATAGCGGCCTCAAAATAATCTTATTATTGATGGCTATGAAGATGTAGAAAAGTAGAAGATAAGCTGATCTACAGAAAGAAATAGGTTAGGGAATTAGTTGGGATATCCCAACAAAACTGACTACGGCCGAGAGTAAACAAATGATAATAATAATAATAATGAAACAGGAAGGCAAGTCTCCCAAATCAACAACAGTAGAGATAGTGCAGTGATTAACGCGCGCCGAGACCAAGGTGCAAAGCCCTCGGTTGCCATAAATGTAATGGGGAACAAAGAACGTGCCTGAGGTCCAACCGGAACAGGTGGGACAGAAACCCTTTCCCTCCGCTCCATCGATCCCCTCCAAAATCACCTCCCCATTCCGCCAAATCCGTTCGCAGAGCACAGCGGCGTTCGCCGAAAACAACACGCGGAATGTTGAGGTGGAGGCTTGCGGTCGAGGTAATTCTCGTCCATGGCACCGAGGAACATTCGGGAGCTGGCGATGGCTCCGCGCCACAGCTTCCTCCCGGCACGTGCCGGCGGCACCAAGTCTCCCGCAATGGGGAATCATCTCGTCGACACAGCAACTTTACTCACCCCACCAAGGCCAAGGCCGGCAGGAGAAAGACAGATATTCGACGGGACACCCTGACGCACTATGGGACCATACTCTCACTCCACGCCCGACGCTTCATTCAAGGGGATAGTCATTGTCAACTCTGAGGAATGGGACATCACAATATCTACATGATTACACGCGATTTTAACTATATTTTATCTCAGAGCAATTACAATGAGCCCACGATCGTTATTTGAATGATAACTTAAATTTTACAAAGGAGTTACGATCAATATTTTATTGCGACGATTTGTTGAACCGGGTAACAGTGTCAAGGTAGCGCCGAAGAGGATGAAAGAATATGCTCTCGATGACATGAAGTCAAGCAGAAGACAAGAAACTTTGAAAAGGAACTTAAGACCGGAAACACGAATTGGTTGGGAAGGATGGTAAGATTAGACTTACAATTAGATGCGTGAAGCATAGTAGGCAGATAGTATCCATAGTACTTATGCTGATAGGGTACTTTCCTCGAGAAGCATTTTAAATTACCGCTGAGGACCTGAGATAAATATGCTTGTAGTTAAGGACTTATTAATAGGGAATCTTGGTGGAGTATCTCCAACAAAGAAAGTTTAGCGTGAGTCGGAAAAAGGAGATGCAGGAAAGAATTCTGCGGAACACGAGAAAGAAAATAAAATACAAAAGAGGTTGAATATACTTATAAAAAGCGAAGTGACGTTAATCTATTACTACTTTATTGAATTTAATATAAGTAATGGTACAAAATTTTAATGCGATCATAATTTTTCTTCAAGTGCGGAAAACTCTGTAATAGCTTTGGGACTAACTTTACCGTACGCGGCCAAAGCGGAAAGTTTGAAACAGAATACGGAAACGAGAGCCAAGATATTTGAAGGAAGATAAAAAATATGCAGCTTGAGATAGCGCTCATTTTATTCCTTAAAGAGAGAACACAAGGAGGCAAAAGAAGCCACGACAAACTAGGAGTTAATTGAGTAGTCTCTGGCGTCAGGGGCGGATCGGGGGTGGGAGGTGGGGGTGGGTTCGCCCCCCCCCCCTCCGAAAGCCTTGTAGAACTGAAATAGAAAGACTGTCTTTTGATAGGAAGGGTGGGGATAATGAGGACAATAATGTTGCCCCCCCCCCCAGCTTAACGTCTAGTTCCGCCCCTGTCTGGCGTCATTGTCTAATCCGAGTATTTAGAGCTCAGAATGTATCCAATGCCTTTAAATCAGCACAGTTCATTGGGCGCGCATTTAACTGATGAGACCAACAACAGTTGTTGGTCTAATCATTAGTTACTATATTTAGTGGTAGAAAGCTGCAGTGCACCAATAAATGAGCGATTTATGCAAAGTAAATAAACTGCGCACCCTACACACAAATGACATTTCGATGTTTGTGTCAAAAATCCAAGGAGACAGGAGGTAATCCATCTCCCTTTTAATTTGTCTACAATCACACGGCCAAACTTTGCGCGATTTACGTAATTCCACCTCCGAATCGGCGCAATGAGGGAGAAACGTAAAAAACTGTCTACGAGACTCAAGTTGGGGGCGTGGAGGTTAAAAAAAACAGCAAGAGGAAACGAAGGAAGGCATCCAATCAACGCGAAACTCGATTTGAAGTAGGTCGACAAGGCGAAAGAAATGGAAGTGTCCGCAATTCGTGACGGCCATGAAAGAGAGTAGAGACAGACTTTGAGCGACATGACTCACGATGAGAAAAGCCGCTACTCCCAAGATGCGGCGGACTTGAGTATTTCAAAATACAAATTCCATCGAGTTCGCTATCGGCGCGTCTTTAAGTGGTTCAATTGAAAGATTTTTATCGCTGCAGTTAAAGGGTCAAATTACGAACGGAAATAAGGTGGAACCATCATGAATTCTGGTGCGTTGAAATAACTCAGGACAAATAAAATGCACGAGGACTTCAATATGCATTACTCTAAATAGATAAAAAATACCCGCAATTACATATTTCAACAAGAGAAAAAACACGAGACTGCGTCTATAGAGACATGAAGTTCAGATAAAAAAATATAAGATACGCTCAAATAATGGTTAGTATGGATCAGGTGGGTATATACGGGAAATGATAATCGTTGGAAAAATAGAGGTTTAACCGTAACTCCAGAAATAATATTAGCCGTAAGTACCTGCAAACAAACACTAATTCCTAAGATCTCAGCAACATTAATTAATGACACGCAGCCACAAAAGGCAAACTCGGAATATGAATATTTCCACTTTTTCTCCTCTGGCATGATGCCCTAATTTAATAAATTCACAGGCCAGCATCGGTCTATCTGCTGGTATCTATATTAATAGCCACAACAAGGTACAAATGGGAAAAAATTCTGAGGGATGATAGGGACATTTTGCGTGCATAAAAAGTAATGTCACCGAATGATCTCGTATTTAGTACATAGATGGACCACAAATTATTAGAACCAAAATCAACCGCTGGACCGACGCATCAGAATCGCGCGTCGAACAATGAGGTCTCTAGAAATGAGAAGAGCGATGAAAGGAACAGAGCTGCGTGATTCTCCGGTCGTGTTGGAACGATAGGGGCGATCCATTTCCATTTTAACGAAGCAGATGTCTCGTATATTACTTCCTTCACAACCTTGACCCCGCAGACAAGCGAAAAAGGAATGGATTGAGGCATGGCGTTGTTCCTATTGACGCCAGGGAGAGAGACCGCCAAGGAGAGAGACACCACGAGGAGAGGGAAAAAACATCATGCTAAACAAAACATCGGGACGGGACATCAACACGACTGAGAGCGCGGGAGCGCGGCAAGCAGCCAGAGAATCGAAAATATCGATCTCCTCCGACCAAAACACAAAAGTCTTCTCGCCGCGCCGCAAGGGAAGAAGCCAACGCACGCATGCAAGGGTGGGCACGAGAGGCGCCGCCGCTGAGGTGCGTTTGGGCGAGGCCGCGTCACGGAATGATGCGACGGTGATGGTCTCAACCCCACGAATAACGGCACGAAGGCACCACACACAGCGCACAACATAGTCGACGCATATGATGCCTGCGGTCACGAGCACTGGCGTATGGGCGGTTAAAAAGGATCCAAGTTTACATCTGACACCGATGACAATACTCGTAACTCTAGTGAACAATCGCCGCAATTGAGCACAAAGGTAAGATAATGGTCCCGTGCACCGGTAGATTTCAATTCTCATTTTCCCAAAGCACTGCATGCAGCAATGAAAAAAGTGTGACTTTGCGACCAAAACACTACCGTCAACCACTGTCTTCATACAGGTCGGTTAGGTGAGTGAGATGGATGAAGTACCAGACCCCAAAGACAACGAATTCACGCACATTTCTCTACCCTGTGCCGGCTTTGGTTTCCGAAAGATTTCTACCACCAAGAAGTTCATACAGCTAGGGTTTATCTGGACCCGTTCGAAAAAGGGTTTGCCAAAATGTGGACTCTTATCACCCGTTCAATAGCCGAATGCTGGGTTACCACTTCATCTAGACATAAGCACTGACGAATACAAATAAGAAGACCTTTTCCTCGCACAAACCACGTACAAATACGAACCACGGTCAAATATCCGAACTGTATATGGAGCACAGCTGTATCCAAATTCCCTTCCGACAACACATCACTTAGTTCACAATCACAATGAGGTTGGAGATATAACTCGCCGAGCCGGCCGGCGGAGCGTCGCGGGGATGCCGACGCTGATCGAAGGGCAATCCTAACCTTGACCTCGCAGCGGCGGCCCTGGAGCAGAGCGCGATGGGGCCAGAGGGCGTCGCTGCCGACGTCGGCGAGACTCCGGCGGCGGACGACGCCGCAGACGGTGGTTTCCTCCGGACCACCCCGATGGCGACGCCTCCTGCTCTCGGCATCCCGAAGCGTCCCGACGCGCACTCCGACTGCGCCTCCCGGGCCATGACTAAGCGTCCACACGGTTACTCTCCGTGCTTAAAAGGCCGGAGGTGGAGAAACTGCCTTCCCCGCGTGAGAGCGCTTGCCCTCTCCCCCCCTGGGCTACGGAGCGCAAGCGCGCAAGGACTATAAGACCCTCCCTCCTGGCCACACTCCCCCCATAGATCGAACCCCCTCCCCCGACCTAAAATGCGGCCCACACCCCTTTCCTGGCCCCTGCTCCGAAAAACCCCTCCCATGCGAACTGCCACCACCCTTCACAAGCCCTCGACTTCCCCTCCCGTGCTTTTGATGTCAATGTTGACGATGCCGGCGTCAATGCACCTTCATCATTTATTCGTCACGACGCGAGGGAGAGGAGAGGTTGGGGGGACGCAAACAACTCCCATCAACCCCCTCTCAAACCCAATTAAGTCCGTTCTCACTCATCTCTCCGAAAAACTTACGGAGTCCTCGAAAGAAAATTTCCACCCCCTTCACGATCTCAGAGGCTATTGAATAAAAAACGGGTAAAAAAATTTAGTCTCGCGTCTAGGATCGTCGTGAGAACGGGGATGAGCAACGGATGGGACGCGTGGCTGGGAAATTCCAGAATCAAGAGCGAAGAGGAGATGGTGTGGTCTGAATAGAGCGATCTTTGGGAAGGAGTCCAGAGGGGAAATATCGCATAGCTCAAGGGAGAGGCGTCCCCACCATACGATACATTTAAAACTATGATGGTGAGTCAGATTGGTCTTAGGGCACAACCATTTTTAATAATTCGAGATCTAATGACCACAGTAATCTACAAGCAGAGACACTTAGAAAGAAATAAAATGAAGAGAGCATACTTTCAGCGAAAGGCTACGAGTAATAAACGATTTTGAAGCGTTAATCAACATAGAAGTAGCACTCTTGTGGAACCAGGACCCCCATGGTGTTCGAACCCAGGCCATCGGTATGGGAAAACAGTTGTATAGCAACGGGACGTGACATTTCCAATTGACACAAGACTGATTTATTGCGGATTGCTCCTCCTAATACGTTGCACTCCTCTGCTGAGTGCAGGCTATTTTACAGTCTCAACGTCACTCACCTTTTCCCGAGAAAGTAATCAAGAGACGAATAACAATTAATTAGCTCAAGTCCCATCCTACCACGTGCTTTGTTGAGGTGGGTACTGTTGAGGCTTTATCTCAAAATGGGCCGTGAGTTCCCATTCGCTTATCATTTAACTGAAACCTAGGGAAGATAAATAAAAATTCGAGTTGAAGTGATGCTTAGCGACCTAGATTTCTTTCGAAAGACTTCGAGATAGCCATTTTAAACCGCGCCAATCAACAATCAATGATTGTAAAAGGGAGCGTAGCACTTGGAAGCACAAAAGAATATAAAGTAAGCAATCATCCAAATCGAGGTTATTTTTTAATGTTCCCGTATGATATTAGGACACTAAAAAGAGAAGGTAATTACGAATCGGAAATGAAAATAACATTTCTCCCGCCTTTCTCCTTTTAAAAGTGTTATTTTAATTTGCACCAAATCAATCAGGGCTTCAAAGGATTAAAGCTGACCTTAATTTAAGCATTTCAAAGGAAACGCACACTAGCCACGGAGAAACTGAACTCAGAAAGCCTATGGTATGCACAACAGTGAAAGAATTAAGTGACAAAAATATGATACGCCTAGACCAAGACTAAATTCTTTCAATTAGATCTCGTTCCTTAAAAGTACCTTATAAATTCACAATCCACGCCGAGGAAACTTAGCTAGTTGAAGTGGTTTAAGTTTTCCACAACTACTTGGCAGGATATTTTAATCGAAAGCAGAAGATTGAGTGCTGCGGAATATTTCCATGACTACCTGCGTGGAATATTAATTAATTGAACCCATCATCAAGTAAAATATGAATAAATCAAATGCTAACGAATCTGCGATATTATTTGTTGGGACAAAAGTTATAATTATCCACTCTCCCTTTCCTCGAAAAACCAAAGTCTCCCTCACCCCATCCTCATTGTTCGCAAGATAGCCAACGGAAAACCACCGACGACAAAACCACAACCCACTGACAATTTATGGACATCTCTTCGATCGCCAGTGGGTGGATACGGAGTCGGATAGCCAGGGTACTGATGGTTTGTGACATTTCATTTCCTCTTCGAAATAACCCGAAACGATTCAAGACATCTCGGGAGAACGCACTTATAAAGCGGACGCACAGATTCATGTTTCTGCGGATAAGGTTTTTTTGTCGGTGACACCCCATTCCAGTGGGCGAATGTCAACTCCAGGCGTCTGAAAGGAGGCGATCAAGCATCCAAAGGACGGGGAGAGGGAAACCTGAAGAGTGACGGCGAATTTAGCAACCCACTAAAGGGGCGGATCAAGTCTACTTCTCCCTGTCGCATTTGGAAACCATTTTCTCCCTAAAATAAAGTAGTTACAGCTAAAATAAATGGAAGAAATTGAGTAAAGTATAAGTATTAAGATTAAAACTCTGAAACTACATAAGGTCCAAAAAGTCAAACTGCAAGATATATTCACTGACGCCATGAACGGTACATGAGTGCATTGAAAATTGCCATAGAAAAAAGGCAACCAGACAGGAAATCAAACCACGGACCGTATGTTGGTCCGTTGAGCTATCCAGGATTTCGCATAAATTTCTCGAGCTCGCACAATTTTTAGCGTAGTAGGCTGCACAGTGCAGTTCTATTTCCGTAGCAGTTCTTTTTCCACTGCCAACAGTTAAAATTGCTTCATTTTTACATTATTTAAAGAGATGAAATTCATTACCTAAGGGCCTTAATTCCAGGAAAAGATTCGACCATTATTTTCGTTCACAGTCGTCTTGCTGCGTAGAAAGAAGTTGTGTCAACAACTTATCCCACAAAAAAGTCGATAGCATGAATATAATGCGTAGACATAATGTATTCACAAGCCTCAGTCGCTCTCAAAAGCACCAACTAAGGGTATTCGTGGAAAGAAAAATAAAACGCTAAATCCTCCCAACTTTCATTCCCAAAGAACAAAGCAAAAATGGCCATTGGAACGTCAAAACCCTTCAGAAAGGTAGGTATTAGAGCCCACATTTCACGGAGTAAGCTACTCTCACATATTCAACGGCATTGCAGCCATTACCAAACAGTGTATAGAGTGAGATGGTAATCTTACATTCTCTTGAGCGGACAGGCCTTCCAGCCTGTAATTCACAGTCCACTTTTTCCACCAATTTCCCAAGCAACTACTGATACGAAATACCCTGAGAATATCTTAAGCGCTACCATTGGAAAAGCGTTCAGCCAACAACATTTCAAAAATGTGGTGAAATAAAGTAAGCCGGAGTGGTTTAGCTACACAATGTCTCGAGTGAGAGATAGAAATCAAAGCCGCTTGCTTGTTGCTCGCAGACCAGTACTGTTGCTGCAGGCAACGCTTGTAAAACAACTTTTTGAAAAGAGCTAAGGTTTATACATAACTACTTAGAGATGGGATTCGTTCAGGGAAATTTAAATTTGGAGTTAGAACACGTAAGGAGAAGATTGTTGATATTGGAGAAAGATTAGTTTAAATGTCATTCTAATCTGCATAGTGTCACCAACATATTAAAGGGCATACGGCGAGAAGCGCTGTCAGACGGTAAGTCATAATTTATAACCAACATTAAAGTAAATTTATGACGAACATTAAAACCCATTTTTTTCACACCACACCTAGCCTACCTTGTAGTATTACCCCTATGTATCACTCAAATACTGAGATTCATGCTAACAAGGCTACAGTTTACAGTATAAAGTAGAGGATACAAATGTTTATTGCAATAAAGTTAAACTTATAAAATTATTATAAAGTTCAACATGTATTATATACTCAGTTAAAGTCTCCAACTCGCTTCTCTTAGAAGTACCACGCTTAGTACCATGCACATCGTGCACCTCTGTGATGATTCATCACCCGACACGAATTTTAATGGCTTGGGAGGAACTTGCTTAGGTGCATTCTATGACCCCGGCATACACACAGCAAGAGTTAACGCCCAATAATTTACTAGCGATATGTTGCAGCCCAAAAATATCAAAGAAACTACCCGTGGGACAAACACTGAAGGCTCTCTTTGAAAAAGAACGATTCGACTACTTCCCCAAGTAAAAACGCCCCGATTATGGTCATAGTTACCTGCAGGAATTCACGCGTTAACGAATCCACTTATGACAAATTAATGACGAAAGAAACTCGGCCCTTGGAAAGATCATTCTGCGGAGGACAGGGAGAGAGTTGTCGACGTAAGGGGAATACAGAGGTCCGCTTTCAAACCTCGCAGAAGCTACCCCCCCCCTCCCCCACCCTCCATGGACGTGAATCATTTCGCTCAGACCCCAGGATCCAACTCCTTTCGAGACCATCCGACGGAATAATCATCGTCCCTTTAAAACGTGAGCAAATTGACATCCTCTCGTTACACCATCTACTCGCTCCTTTCCCGCAAGCACACTTTCACCCTCACTTAAACATTCTAGCCTCCCGGCGTCGGGGAAGAAAAAAGGAGAAACACTGCCATCCCAATCCTCCCCCAACGCAACCTTGGGTCCTACGCAAGGCCAGGGCGCTACATTCATTATAGAGGCGTCGCAACAGCTATGCAAATATTAGCGAAACAACCGCTAATCCCTACCGGTTCCAAAGGAAAGATATTTCATCAGCACAATAATAAATAAACTGGTGACCGTAACTAGAAAGAAATATACGGACATTTTTCTCCTCATCGTACTGCCTTTCATTATAAATCTTTGTTCATTTCATAAACAGACAAAAGCTGGGCTGGTAAGTCACAGCCGTGAAGTTAACTGTTAGCTGATAAAAACAACTTTCTTGATTTAAATGACCTATGGTATGCAATGTATTTGAAAAATTATATTTCATTTGCTTTGGAGTCTAGTATTTTGTATGGCGAAAAAATAATTCTTGTATGCGACAGTTGGTCTCCCTTAATTTACGTTCCGTCTGTCATGCTGTTGGGATGGAAATTTGTCTACAGAGTCAGATGTGAATTCGTGTGATTTGAATTTTTCAAATAACTTTAATCGTATCTTAGTAACATTGTATAGGTATAATCAATGCTATAAGCCGTTATACGGAGGAAACGATTGATTATATATATTCAAAACCTGTTTTTTTCCTAAATTTACATTAATAATTATGTAAGTTAATAACTTTACAAAAATTAAAATGATATAAAGATTTCAAACAAAGGAAGTTTCTCCGTTCTCCCCACTTACTTTCGCTACATATAATCCGTACGGATGTTACAAAACCGTACGTATTCAGCGACATTAACACGCTATATCTTCATGCATTTCAGGTTCGTAGGAGAGGCTGATGGGGCCAGAATTTTAATGCGTCGCACTGTCTCCATGCCGAAGAACGGAAAGAATGAGGATTGCTCATGTGAATAAACTAAGTTCGACCGCACAATATCAAACATTCCGCAGCCACAACTCATAACTGGAACATACGGATTTTAACACTTCAGCAGGCAATTTATTATCGTCATACGCGCCACATCCAACGCTTAGGTCAAAAAAGCCGCCGGATATCAGTGACGCGCCACTGCTCATCCCTGGCCTTCGGCACGACCCTTTAAATATGTATTCACTCCGACCCCTTTGGGCACAATCTTTGTTCCGCCATCTCCCAATATGCAGGGGTCGAAAGAGGACGGGAGAGAGGCTAGCAGTCCTTCAGGGACCGAACAGAGCAGGGACCACCCCCCTCCCACACTTGGCCCTTCGCTCCCTTCACATGCCCCCTTCCACACAGGGCACACGCTCGCATATACATGACGACTATCCCTACGCCATCTACCCTCTCCTCCATTGTACACTCCAATCGAGCCCCGATTTCTCACGAATAAAAGACGACCTAAACTTTTTCAAGGACCATGGGAAAGGGTATAGGCAACGAAAGGATTGAGACATGCAAATGAGAAGAAGCCGTCGAGGACCTCAAGTGATTCCTCAAGTAGCTGAAACTTAACCGGGTCAGAGGCACATTTTAGATTCACCTTTTTACCCCTTCGCTAAAATGAGTAAATTTATTTCAGACCAAGGACACACGCATCTAAGAAACTTCAATATTCACACGCGAAGGATGTTGGGAAGACAAAGCTTTCCAGCACGACATTTATCGCCGAAATTCACTACCCTCCACAGCTGCTCGAGATCAGCCTAGAATTAGGACGCTAATGCGCTTAATTATTTCATTATATACATGATAATAAGATGGAAAGGTGCAAACTAAATTCGAAAGATTTCAACAACAAATACTCAATATCTTCACTTCAAAATATTAGTGCGTCGGGTTGAACAATGGTACGATACGTTAAAAAACGATTCGATGTTCGTGGCTGAAAAAAAAGCATAAACGACCAATATGTTCCAGGAAGCAATGACGCTGAGGAAAGCAAGAAGGATTAAACGTACGAGCCTCTTATCGGAATCTGCGATTCAAGGTATAGCGGAATTTTTATGTGATCTACGGTGATAGGAAGTAAAATGATATTGTATGTTACTCTCATCAGATAAGACAATACAGTCATCACCTTAGGCCAAGGTACGTCAGGTATCCGATAGCATAAACTACTACATTGTAAAAAAAAATACCGGCCATCATACAATACAGCAAATTTATCTGTAACTGTTATAACCCAAGATGCAGGGATACATTTTTCATATGTATCGAAAACTTTTGTAATGTAACGGCGGAGGATAACAGAAATCGAACAATAGCCGGAAAAGACGACGGATTACAAGTGTTGAGCACAGTGGGGGAGGAATGAAAGTGGTCGGCGGATATTAAGGGTCAGAGCAGGATGATGGAACAAATCATTTGGGAGAAAATATATTTGAGGCCATTATTTAAGGTGAAGTCCTGGGCAAGCGAAGAATAGGAAGAACAGAATGGGTATCTCGCATGGTATGAACTGGATAGACGTATGCTGAACTGAGGAAGGAAATAACTCAGGAAAGAGCTATTCAGAAAATACAAATCACGGCAGTACGGATACTCACTCAGAACTTGCATATACTGGTCAAAGACCAACAATAATAACAGAAATTCATAATTATAGGGAAAGATCCAGAACTCGGGGACCCTTGCATTGAAATGGAGAATAATGCATTGGAAAGGCCATACCTCTTCCATACGCATCTATCTCTCTCCCTTTCTCTCGATGGATAACAATGAATGAGAAGGTTAGTTTAACTCTGGCGCTGACTTCATGTGAAGCACCTACCGAGTGAAATTTGCACAGTGAATGAGGCACAGTGCCTTTCCCTACGCCGCCAACTGTTTCCCAGAAAGAATTCACATCGAGCAAATCAACGTGGAATCCATGCCTTTCCTACGGGTCCTGAGAGGGATATCGCGACTTTAACCCCATCCCTGAAAATTTGATTGCCGCAGGTGAAGATCTATAATCGCACAGCCTGGACTCACCCAAAAGGTTTCAGAATGGAAGGACGATTCATGGCTTTTGAAATATGTATATGAACTGCACGGAGAAGCAGGTAATGAAAAACGGGACACAGGGGAAGGAAAAGGCAGAAAAGTAAGGCATAGGGTAAGTATTAAACCTATTGTAAGCGGAAACGAGAAACGCAAATAGACCGGATAGAGGATATTTTAAGGGGAAACGGGATGTTGAAGGCTGTGATTCAAGGAAAGACGTTAGGCAAAGAAGAGAGATGAGAGTTCTTGGATTATTATAAGCCAATAATGAGGAAGTTTGATACGAAAAATATATTTTAATTGAGGAAGAACATAAGCAAAAGACCTCTGTAAGCCCTAACCGACATTCAGAAATCTTCAAAAATGGGGAAAATACTTGAATGTCGCGATTACTCCTAAGTAGATCACCCACGAACTCTTCAGCGATGAAACAAACCTCCTATCTACTGGGATGAGACACTAGGGAACAATCTTCCACTTTACAAAAAATGAAATCGCTGTTAAGTTTTCAAAAGCATTTTCAAATGTTTCAGACTAGGGAAAACGCTTACAGATTTTATATCCAATCCGGCGATAATGAATGCAAAGAGGAATGTTTCGAGTCAAGAATGAAAAGGGTCCCACCCTTCTGTTAAGGCCAAAGTTCACTGTGCCCCCCCCCCCCTCCCAACCATCTCGCAAGGCAACCGAGTCCCCCAGAGAGACGTTGTGTCAACTTTCAAAGGAACGCGAGGGGAGAGAGAGACAGTGGGACACACCTTTCGAATAAACTTATTCCCGGCCGCCTTGCGCTTGCTCCTTACTGTGATGCCCGCCGGGTAATTGGAATGAAGCCCGAGATTGAAGCATGAGTCGAGTCCCTTTTTTCTTTCGTCTCCACACTTCTTTGAACTCCGAGGCGCAACGCTTTCGAGATTGTGATAAGGACTCCGTCCTCTTCTCTGATCAAGGAGGATTTCCGATATTCGTCTAGACCATTCCCCCCGAATAAAAAACAAAGCACGATAAATTGCATGAAAACACTTGGCACCGACAATTAATTCATCACGCACCGAACTTACAAAAAAAGTAAAGTTACAACAAAAAAAGTAAAGTTATACATTTAAATGCCGAACAAAAGCTGCTCGTCAAACCATCGGGGGAAGTGTTGTAGAGTACGAATGGAAAAATATAGGCAGTTACACCCTTTCCAAAAAAAAACCGTCAAAACTTACAGAGATAAATTTAAAGTAGTTTGCTGTCCATTTCCACCACAGTGGTCCCAGTTACATCACAAGTAATGCATACGAAATAAGATACCGAATATGATTCAAAATAATTTATTTTCCAACTTCTGCCCCGATGGAGAACTTAAGTCGATAACCTACGGCGACACCGTTTAAAACTCGAACAAGGATTCAATTGTTGCAGTGAAATTAATCGAACAAGATAGAGAAGTGGAAGAAAATAGCTACCTAGTTAACTATAGCGTGTGGCATGAAATTTTCCACCGAAACTACAAATAATGAGCAATGATGTCACTTCATGACACATTGCATTGGCTATAGAATAAATTGAACTGTACCGGGTTAGGAACAGTCGCAAGAGAAAAATCACTTTTTCGTTTCATGCGAAACTGATTACGACATTTAGCAAAGATTTCACTGGAGCGATTTCACTTAGACCTCAGATCTTAGTTCACTTAGACATCTGATGATCTCAGATGACTGGTCTCATTTTTCGGAGTAGTTGCACGAGTGGATAAAAAATTTGGCTCGAAAATAACATTGTCCTTGTTAAAAAAAACAGGCAGCTTCTCGGTGTCGGGAACAAAAGTGTCCCTTACAGACAACCAGAGCCAAAACCAGAGTACCTCAAGACGAAGCCTCCAGCGTCTGGCAAAGCATGTCATCCACGAAATTCCATCCTCGAAAAGAAATACCTGCCCGTCACGAGCGTGGGAGAACAGCAAGTACAAAAAGAAAAAAGATCCTACTGCAATCGCATAGCGGACGGCGCGAGGGAAGGATTCTCGCTAAGGGAAGACTACGAGAAGAAATTGAACGGAGACACACCTCGCCCCCATTATTATCGATCCTCGTTTCGGTGCCTATTTTTTACCCTCCGGCGAGCCCCACTCCTCGTGAAACAATGACCCCCGCCCCTCAGCAACAGGAGGGCGTGGCCCGAAATCACTCAAACACGAAACCCGCCCGGAGCCCGCCCACTCACACGGGAGCCCGCATGGCAGGGAGAGCGAAGAATTCCTTTCCTTGGAAGGAAGTCATCCTCCCCTGCCTTTCGCGAGCTATACTCTTAAGAAAGGGAGGGGTCCCTCAACGCAGCCCCCATTGCCCTCCGAAATCAACGCCGCAGGTCATCGAATGGTTTTACTCTCTCTTTCATACTATCCCAACTTCTTATTTCTTAGTCTTCATGCTAATTAAGGGGGTGGCCTAGTGGGTAGAGCACTGAGCTACGGACCGGAGGGTCCCGGGTTCAAAACCCGGGCAAGAGCCTTTCTTGGCACCCCCATCTAAAATCCTCGCGAATCGATTCTCTGAGTGTCAGAACTTCGTAGGAAATCGCAGGTGGACCAGGGAAAGGAACTGGCCCCCCTACTCTGAATGTGTGAATTTCACACGCCGTTGGCTTAGTATGGGGTGAGCTCTATTCTCACCTATTAAAGACCAACCTTCGGGTTGAATCACTGAGAGAGTGATTAATTAAAGTCCTCTCTTTCGGGTCCATCGCTACTAGCTGTGCGTATCTCGTTCGCCGTTTTCGCAGGTCTTCTCATTCGGTCATGCCTCAAGGTGCATCCGATAAGGATATCATGTTTTCGTTTTAAGTCACTCCTTTTTGTTTCAACCCTTTTCTGATTTGGACTTCAAGGAAGGGGGATGGACGAAGCTTAGAGGCTTTCGAGGTGAGGGTTTGGTGAAGAGTGGAGACTGAGTGGAAGACGGACGAAGAACGGCATTTGGTTGGTGAGGAGAGAAGGTTGTTGGGAAAGATTCTGAGGCAAATAAAAGGAGATGGAAGAGGTATTGAAAAGCAACGGCCTCTTACAAGCTGAGACTAAAGGGAAGGTGACAGAAAGGAGTTGTTATGAAAAGAATAAGGTTTTTGAACAACCCAAGGAAAATAAGAAAGCATAAGGAATTTAAGTGTGACATAGGATTAGGCACTATCAGTGGTGACAGGACTAACTACAGAGGCTACAGAGTAAGCAGGGGGTATATTAGCTAGGAGCTGTCCAAAAACTTTCCTGTTTTTGGTGCAAATGAATTTGGCAGTTAGTCGCTACCCCTAAGCAAATAATTAACGAGTAAACTTTAATCGTCTTCAGAAGCTCGTTTTTTCTATTGCTAATTTATTTTATCCAGATTTTTAAGAATCTCCATTCTTTAAACACGAAATATTCTATATTTACTACGATGACACGAGTCTTTACACGATATACAGCAAAGAAAAAACTACGCTGGCAGAGAATAGGCTTCAGTATAACAAACCTCCGTTTAACAAGATATTTTGCATAGCCTAGTATTCTCCACTAATCACTAGAGAGGGAATAGAAAACTCGAGGAGGAAAATATTCCTGAAGGCCAAGTTGATGATGCATGTACATCAGGAAAAGTAATAACTCCTTCACAGATAATCCAAAATAGTTTCAATAGTTGTTTTTGGTCTCAACCTCTTGCATCGAAAAAACAGTGACGGCATTCCTAAACAGGCCCATGTTTACATGCTATGTAATCGACTCGCTCCGAAAGAAATAGAAAAAATGTGATAATCACGAAGATATCGAAGCTCCTTTTACAACTGAAAATAAAACATATGTACAGCCAACAAAACATTGGTACCTTCCAATTTTTTCTCCAGAGATCATATCGGTAAAGCCAGACGCACAGTTTAAGAAGAGAGCCTTAAATGGTAATTCGTTCAGAAGATTCAGTCGTTCCAGTGCACTGTAGCATTAAAACTACCATGCAAAACAGACGTACAAGAACCTACTTGATGCATAAATACTTGCAGGCATTACAAAATTATTCTTTTGGATTACCTTTTTCCCATTGGTCAATCCGGTTGCTTACATCTGCTCGAAGGGACAGGAGGCAACAGGAATCCCGAATGCAAAGATAAGGAAAATCGAGAAAATTGCAAGGAATAATTACCTAACGACTGGAAACTTCCTCACCACAGTCCTTCCTCATTCACGAATAACATGTGAAAGAGGAGGCGTGAGTTCAAACCTTCCGAATATATAGACACCAGAGTATGGCATACATACGTTTACTCTAACTTCAGAGCACAAAGATTTGAATGGAAATACCAACATCTGGTGAATGAAAATACGGCAGACTTCAACTACGGAGGCATTACAATTAAATATGTATAATATGTAAGTTTCCAATACTATAACGGCAGTATGAAACAAAAAAAAACATTCAAAGAAAGTAGAATTAATAACGAAAAGAAACTTCCGTGAACCAGCTGGTGCTTGCAGTTTACAAAGTTCCTAAATAAATGACAAAAGGCACAAAAAACTATAATTCAAAAGAACTCCTTACTCAGTACCCAAAGTTTCGAAGATATGCAGAAGATTGAAGAAATCATACGCGCTATGAACTAAAGAATTATCTCATAGAATTCTCACGGTAGGCGTCACTGTGAACCACGAAAGTGTTACACACCCAACCGGAACGCATCACTTGATTATCTTTTGCAAACAAATATTGTTTTCACTTCTTTTTAACCATACATGAATTCTCAAGCTCCGAATAACACGAAAGTACCTCTGCGTAAAATCATCAAAGAATACTTTGGATGGGCATTGTGAGCACCATATAATAGTCACCAAAAATTTTCGACATTCGCCTTATAAGTGCACACCTGTTCCGATTGCGCAGATTTCAAGAGAGATCTCCAAATTCGACAAATATCAGTAGGCACACACACACAAACCAGTTAGGAGGATGAATGCACCACGGCTCCAATTTCAATATATAATGGATGAATGAAAACCTTTCAGGAGTTTGGTAAAAAATCGGGACGAATTCAGATTGAACGCTTATCATACAAGCGACGATAAGCAGAGATGAAAAAATATCCTCTCACGCAAAGTGAATATTTTGATTATCAGATATGCAAGCTTCCCTGCATTGATTTTTCGCCAGATTATTAGCTATAAACGATATTGTGTACAGCAAAACAAAATTTTTATCATTCCAAAACGTTAATCATTACAACTGTTATCAGTCTCGAAAATTCATTCGGTATTTCGAGCCTGAAGCGTACCAACTCAATGGCACACACTTTCCACACCCTTTGTACTTATTTTCGACGACTTCCTCATCCAATGGATGGTTACTGTGCACATTACGGAAAAAATAATCAACTTGAACCGCATGCCTCTATTCGGCAATCATAATCTGCGTACAGTACACAAAGGCAGACACGTGATAAAAAACTTTTGCAATATAAGGAATACTCCCACAATGTCCTGATGTCCAAGTGAGGATAAATTTGTAAATTTCATCTGCTCCTGAAGTATATCTAAACCATTTTCCAATGACTCCAACCATGAAACGAGAGCTAATCTCTGGCATCCACATTGAGTGTACAAGGACGTGTTTTCGATGCAAAAGTTGCCGTCCACAGCAAAGAGAAGACGCACAGACACTCCGGAAACGAGAGGAAAAAGCCAGTACAGGGTGCAACATCTACCGCCACAGCAGAAATACCATCGTAAACAGACGATTCTGTAAACATTAGATGGCATGACCATCCTTAGAGCTAAGATAGATTCACTTGCAGTACCAAAGGGGAAGAGGATACAGATGGGAGGAATCGAAACAAATGGTATGATGCTAACCTTCGAGACGAAGAAGAAATTGTGAAAGACGAGTGGCTAAAGAGGTCTGGGATGAAACTCTGAAGAAAGGTCTAAATGGGAACGTGATGGATTACGGCTCTACCACAAATAAACTAGTCTTAAAATACTAATTCAATGGTAATATAAGGCTCCAGGGTAGTCACAATTGAGGATACCAGTGATTTGGAATAATCAACAGGTGCAAATTAAGTTGAAAACAGAAACCAGTCCCACAATTCAGAAAAGCAGAGCTACAAAAGATCATTCACCAAATAGGTCTCCAAAATTTGCTAACAAAAAGGGAAGAAATATATAAAACTAGCTGATAGACGAAAAAACTATGTTAAGTTATCAACACTGCAGGACTCAGCTGAAGGAAATTAAGATGTTGCGTATGTGGCTGGAGAAGTGAGGAAGGGGAAAGAAACTGCAGAATGTCGTTAGAGAAGGGAGAGCGTCATTCATGGGAGGAGTGGAGAGGAAAAGGATATGTAGTAACATTCGAATAAAAGAAGGTGGGAAATACGGCGAGATGAAGAATGGAATGACGCTATTGAATGAAGTAGTAAAAAAATAACATTTACAATTTCCTTTGCTTAATTTAAACATTTGATTTCAATTAATAATTTCAAGTTACATCAATAATTTTCCAGAGTTAGATCATATTATCATTTTATACGGCATGGTACGGTAGCATAGGAGAATTTCTAAGTAACATTAATGAAAAACGTTCGTTCTTTTCAATCATTGCCTGAAAGTCAAGATGAAAAAACTTGAATCAGGCATTAACAATTTTTACTTTTAATTTCCGATGGCAAATATTATGCCCTTTTTGCATTGAAAAACAATCTAGCGTCATGACCAAAGGTTCTCCAATACAAACAAAAATGCTAATTTAATGTAAGAGTTTCCCTCAACACATCCCACTACTTTCCATTAGGAAGTACACTTAAATGGAGAGAGAACGACGTTCACTCGGTCAAAGTTCACGGAGAGTTTCTCCTGGTTAAATACGTTTGACCATGCCCTTATGAAGTACCTGCACGAGAGGGAAAAATTGGTAGACAATTCCAGCCTCCCAGATGGCAGCTCTGGGATAACTTACGTACGAAATAAACATGGGAAACCAGCAGCCGCTAATCTTGATTATAGAAGATGTGGTGCCGGGAAAATTTCAACTTCATTGAGTATTGTTAGTAAATTTGTCTATTTCTTCCAAAGTGGCCACTAAATTTGCATGTCCACTTAACAAGGTACTACGAAATAGCTTGATAAGAAGAGCGAGAATGTGTGACGTAGTGTAAAGAAAATAAGAATAACACCTACCAATTTTGCCACAAGAGACAACGTGCAGCTCTTTCCTTCCGGCGCGTTACCTATAAAACTAAGAATTACTTCTCAACATCTTTGCTAAGGGTTCAATTCTCAAGCTCTTTCCTGTTAACCAGCGTCCCTTTCAATGACGGAATTCTCCTACCATATTCTGTAGTACACACACCGAAGCAAAATATGGAATGGCAAGAAAACTTGGACGCGACCCCCTCCAGGACGCAGGGAACAAGATTCCCGTGCTCGATAGCCCACGACTGGCGCCACTAGACTGACACCACACCGTAATTTCAAACGCGACGAGGTCTACATCCCTCGGCCGTGGATTCGCGAGTTCGATTACCTCCTCAGAGGGAGCAGGGAGCCTTCCTTTCCACCCAGCCACTCCACCCACCGCTTGACCGCCGTGAAGCGACCGCAATCCCAACGCTCTGATTAACTCAATCCGGAGGCCTAAGGTCGCGACTGGGAACTGAGCGGGATGAGAAAGACGGAGGGAGAGAGAAGGATACTGAGAACGGACTCCATTAAACGTAATGTAGATAATGAGCAAAAAAGACATGGACATACCCGAGCTCATTGCTGGGACCAAACGAGACGAAAGACTCGACCTTGCCCGCGCGAAATAAGCGCGGAGGTCACCTGACGGCCGCGATCCCTCGCGAAAGGGGAACGCGCTCTCCGGTGTTCTCGACGAGGGGTAATGAGTCATCGTCTGGCTGACGCCCGAGGCGCCGCATCCCAGAGGGGAAGGCTGTCGGACCAGTCCCCGGGGAAACCACCGTGTGAGGGATGGGCTTACTTACGGTCATTTGAATACGAAACCACGAGTGCGTTTCTATTTGTCGCACAGAGCGGGGAGGGCGGATCATTTGCACGCAGGCACGCGGAGCGGCAGAAGTCTGGCCATGCCTAAGTTTTCACCATAGACAAATGATAAATATCTTTACAGTAAGACGAAAGAAGCTCTAATTGTTAAGTTTTAGAGGAGTTTAAATCGAAGATTCCACGACGCTAAAAGATTACGTAAGAAAATGAGAAATGTAAAATAAAAGAAAATTAAGAACATTTTGAGCAGTGAGGAAATTCCACGGAGGAAATTGATCATCCACGTACACCGGAAGTCGAACCCTTCGTTTCCGTGCCCAGTTAACGCAACCCCTTCCTTTTACATGTATTCCGAAAAACTTGAAACTGTTAGATAACTAACCATTTAAAGTTTAATGAACTGCCATCACGAAGATATGCTCGCACGCACAGCGCCATTAAAACTTGGAACTCAAGACTATCCAGCGATCGAGATGTTAAGGTTCAGTTCCTGTTCTAGGCGGATTGGAGTTTTTGCATAGGTGAGTGCATATGGTGCCCAGGTGATGCTGTTAAAGTTTCTCGCCGCAATGTAGGTAGCAGTCCCTTAATTTGCCAATTTAAAGGCCGGTGGTTGTTTCGTCCCTATCGGCAAAGCCAAACAAGGTTTTAAATATTACTTCGATTTACTCATTCAGTTTAATTATGGAATACTGAAGAGCACAGGTATGCTATTTAGCAAATTATTTGGCGTTGCGAGTGTAAATGTCATTTACTCGTGTCTTTCCTAGGCAAACGAAATGATCTAGCTCATGTGATGATTCAACCATGCCACACGTATTCATGACGCCTTGAAAGGTACTCCGCAATCGTATCTTTGGCATCTTACCCATACCTTACTAATTTTAGCGAACGAATAGGAACATTAGGCTAGTAAAACTGAAGGGAGCAGGAAATTGTCAATTTCAAGTTGGAACCCAACAACATTAATGTGCAGAGGCGAGAAAATTTAGCCATTATCAGAATATGTTAAATTCACATTTCACTGAAAAATCCCTAATGGTATGTTTTCTCCATGCGTTCCGCCAAATAGAGCAACCCCTTGTAATGTCCCCGCTGTAGCTGTAATGCCCTGATAAGTAAATACAAAACGCATTTCATGCGTAACCAGTTTCCACACGGTTTATCATTTGATTCGCCTGAATTAATCTCCCGCACAAAATGAAATGACTCATAAACTGGAGTTTAAAGCAACAGACGAAACAAATGTGGTGAGAATGCGAGCGAATAATGAGTTTGGGTAGTCGATGACATTATGGGTAGAATAACAAAATGAAGCGAACGCGAGAGTTATTGGTCGAAACGCGAAACCGAAGTCTGAATTTCCCCTTTCTGCGCCCGAATCACACGTTTCGATTTTTAAAGATCCACACACGTGGGAAGGGTCAGCTGAAACCGCCCACCGACCGGCAGCATAAGGAAATTTATACCGCAAACAAAGCTATGATTTCTGACTTCAAGCTGATTCCACTGAATATTGAGATTGGAAAATATATATTCTCCTGGATCTGGAATCAAATGCCGTGCCAAGGCGCAGTCCCCCACGACAGAGGGTATTCCTGATTTCAAAGGTTTTTTTCAATGGATTAAAAAGAACCAAGTCTCATATGCCATTACGCAAAGATGACACTCGTAACCCATAACTATGCTTTATGTCGGCTTCAAGTCACTGTCCACGAAGTTAGATACCACGATATGTCTCAGCGCGCGATAAGGAACCACAAACTCCGTTGTTGATATAAACTTTTCAATGCACGCGCTTTTACTTAATTCATCCGATAAGATAACTAGATGCGGTGGGGATGGGAAAGAAGTCCTCCTTGCGAGAAAGAATCTCAAACTACCGAGGTAAGAAAAGGCTTCAACAAATTTAAGTTCCTTTCCTCACTTCCTTATTACCAACAGCACGGTTATCCATAAGCCTATCTCGCTTTCACGTGTTTCAATTAAGGGAACAAGCCCCGGTAACTCGGTAAGGTTTTCACAAATTAAAACATATCACCGAGAGAAGATCAACAAAGAATTCTGAGGCAGGGCACTCTGAGAGAAAATAAGCTATCTTAACAAAGACGACCGCAATTAAATTGCACCCTAAGATGAAGAAGGATGAAGGTAAAATGGAAAGGCAGATGGATGAAAGGGAGAGGCTCAGGTTCCCGAGTTTTTGATAAGCCTTCGAGCACTTTAATGGTCATCGACAGCGTATTAAATAATTCGAGACACTTTTAAATGAACTAATTTAATCAACACACAAGATGCAATTCAGGGTTTTACCAGAGGCATGAGTTGTTTGACGAGAATTTCGCGTTGCATGAAAATTCCTGCGTTCTAGCAGGACAGAATTGATTTGGAATATTTACCCTTGCGTCTCTTCATTGACAAATTAAGCCATGTTCTATCACTCCTTTCATGCATTGAAAATGTCCGAAGACCGGAATATCCAAATGCCAAATATAAGTATGGAAAACAATACCTCCATTTGGCATTAGGATATTACGGTGTTCATACATTTTCACGTAAGCCAAATTAGAAGCTCACCTTAATTCATCTTTCATGCATTGGGTAAATAACAGCATTTATGGTTCAATAAATGCACGATAGGTTTCTTGATAAGTCACTGAGAAGCGAATGGTGGAAAGTTTTTCAATAACGACATATAATTTCCCTCGGTATTCAGAAAAAATTGTTGCTACCGCTTTCATCGCCCATTTTTAAAACATATTTACAGTATAAAACGCAGGCGGAGTAGGTTTTTACTTCCTGAACGATCTCGGGCTCCGCTTTGATTACCCCAATACAGTTCTCTCACGGCCAATAAGCTCTTCAAAGAAAAACGTCGTCGCTAGAAGAACAATGCCGAATTTAAGAGTGATTCACCTGCGTTATAACAAGCAGGGAAGTGAAGCTGGGCAATTGCTATACATAAAACAAAACCGTTCCAACGTATTAACAACAGACAGCGACTGTTAATTGAAGAAGCCGGGAACCAAAAGAGAAAGAAAACATTCAAGAACCTGTAAAGTTTCGCCACACAATACAACGATGCTAGGAACGGAAATGAGGCGCAAGATTCCCACGCGATACCGGAATTTAAGCTGAGGCTCATTATCGAAACACAATTACACCGGCAGCACACTAATTAAACAACGCAACCACCACAGATCTATATCCGCCAATGACAACGCCTGCGGAGCACAATGAAAAAAACTGGCGAGAAGAAAATGACCCCCCCCCCTCCAATTGCCCATCCCCATCATTTTCGAATCTCACTCCTGTAACCAAGGCGTTCCACTCCGACACGTCTTCCCACGCTTCCCACCGCCTTCAATTCTCGCCTTCTACCGCTTAATACATCGCCGCGAGGGCAAAAAAGGGATTTAAGACCAGGAAGCCGGAATCCTGCAGCAATGAGACCAAGGGAAAATGCCTCCCGTCACGTGACTGCGGCAAGGAGGGCCCCGCAAAGAGGGGAGCGAGCTGATTATGAGAAACATCAAATCAAAGCCATGTCCGAGAAATGGGGACTCATCACGCTACATGGGCATTCACGGCAAAATTATGTTGATTCATTGGTTATATTGTATTAATTGTATTGATGATCTATAATGAAAATCAGTACTTATGTGCAATATTATATTTCGATTAATTAATATTTGACTTGGTTACTATAGACTCAATAGGCGTAATAGAAAATGTACTATGTCATTGTTATATATTATGTTCCTGTAAAGGTTTAAGGATTTTGATCCAAAACAGCAAAGCGCTTTAAATGTGGAAAACAGCCTCCCAACACGTCTGCGACCCTTTAGGCTGCCTAAATCTCTGCATAAATTGTAAAACTGGATGTTTAACAAATGATTGCGGAGTAATATTGTGGAGGATACCAAGCATTTATGACGCCATTCAGGGAAAGAGAAAGAAGTTAGACGCCCGGGTGAGGAAAGAATTGGTTACGAAACAAGTACTGATAGTTAGGAAGTTTCATGAAGCCCACAACGATATCCAACAGTATTCTACCAATATCTAGCTGTAACAATAATGTGTATTAATAAAAACACTCGATTTCATGATATATTTCAAGAAAATCTCAGGTAAGTGAACATGCTCCTTCTGCATGGTACTCTCTCTATTCCCAAGAACTTCATTTTATCGCATGATCCTTCACTACATCGAAACATACAACTCTCTAAATTTCCAAACTACGGGGTCAAGCGAATATTGATGTAAATTACTTTATGACTTTCTAAATTCCTCCCGAGAAAATCATACCACGATTGCATGGACCGAGAGATATCAACATCACTTAATCAGTAATGGCTCGGAGTGTAACAGATATTGTACCTATCACAACAGCAATTACCATCGATGAAAAAGAAAGTAAATCGCAGGAAAAGAGGTAGCTGGATTTCAACTGCGCGATCATTGTGCGTGAAGACAAAGAAGACATTATTTTTTTTATTTGAGGTGTTTTAAAAATACCACGTTTAGTTTCCCAAAAGTATCAGAAAATTACTGAGTATTCACTAAAGCCGACGAAAATATTATTAAGCGACCGATCCTCTCCACTCAATGGCATTTGCGCAGTTTCATTTCTATGTTACAAACGATTTGATAAGGACAGCGGGTCTTCGATAGTAGCTAAAAGCATGATACTCAAACTTCGGTTTTTCACCTCAATGCACATATATGTAAACAATTACAAGTGGGTACTCGTCTCCTCAAAAATATCATTTATATTTCAATGTTTATGAGATAAAAATGGATCTTTTAGGGATTTAAAAAACGTGTGACCAGAATACAGTCACTAATGCTTTTTAAGCATGTTAGGTATTTAATGCGTTTGCCATGAACTTACCCCTTGCCACACACCTTTATGGTGGCTTGCAGGGTATTATGTAGATGTAAAATTTCCAGATGATAAGTAACTGAAAAAATAAGTCTTCTTCGTCCATCCACGGCATTAGGTACGCTAATGTTAAATCATTTGTGGAGGCAGACTTGTAAACGTAAACTATTTAATTAGGCATGTGGAGGACACTTCATCGTTTATGGAAACGAAATAGTAAAAAATGGCATGACTATCCAAATTCGTATGGTGGAACTATGGCAATGAAAGATTATAGAACTTTGCCAGGAAACAGAGACGGTATGACGGAATGCGCAGGGGTCATCAATTACAAGAGCCTGCGTTAATGGTCCATAAATGGTAACTTAAACAGATTATGGTTGAGTAATGCTTACACAAAGGACACGACTTCCTCTCCACTTCATTCGCTAGGTAGGACTTGTAAAGCATCCAAGTACACAGCGGCACACAATCCATTTCAGTTAAGCAGGAAATAATGGAAATTCTTCCTCTTCCTTGCCACGGGCGAAACAAATATTAAGACACTCAGATTTGGTGTATGTCTTTGACACTAATGCCGAGGGGAGAGACTCAGTAATCTAAGTCAGAACTCTTCCCTCTCCGTGACACAGCGACTAATAAAAACGACTTGGTGATGCTGAAAGGTCTCAGCTTCGTCCGCATATCAGCGACGTCATCGCACAACACTAAGAGCAATCCCTAGAAAGTATGTACAACATCACTGAATGTATGTTTAAATTTCTATGTACGCAGCGAGGAATGTCGATTTATAAAGAGAAAAATCCATCCCGTTCTCAATATTCGTATCACAGCATGAATAACACGCATTCACAGGAGGGGGCGAGTGAAAACTTATTGATTGAACGAATAAACGCGCAATTTTGATTGGGGGAAATCAGGCAATAAACCTTACTGAGGCACTTACGCGTGAAATCGTGTCGTCCGCACATGATGGTATATTCAGGCGTGAATCTAACCTCGCATGAGCAAAACACGCATTTGGATAAAAAAGTGAGAAAATTTGGATCACTTCGCTCATACCAGAGATGGATCTAATCAGCCGATTGAACGCCCAGAGGATTGGGAGATAAGAGTGAATTAGCACGAAGATAGCTTTCAGGTTTCGCGCTCCATTGCACTCTTCAATTATACGTCATTACATCTCCATTAACCCTCCTAACCCCCTCAGCTTCTCCATCACATCTAAGCTTTGCCCCGAGCGCTCTTGGTTATCAGTGCCACGGATCCACGACCAGTCTTCTGTAATTGATTACTACTGACGAGAGATAGAATGCGTTGGATGCATTAAGACTACCAGGGTTCACTTGCGAAGTCGAATCGATTACATCTCCACACCTAAACGGACCACAAACACAGCAAGATAAAAAAGAGATATCAAGTTCAGGGATCCATTCCTTCACACGAGAAATGCACAATTGCGGCATCTCTTGGACACTAAATTTTATTTTGACGGAGCGGATGGAATTTTATCCCTGAATTAATTTACCCAGAGTAGTTTTTTCAGCTGCATATGAGCTATAATTAGATGGAAAATGACACCATCTTACTGTCTTTATGAGAAAACGCTTTACTCAGCTTAATTTCCTCCCATAAATGCAAGGCAACCTAAATGGTATGCCTTTGGTTGTAAATCACGTGATTTGCCCCCTTACTTCTTATTTGTGAATAACTTAACATTTCAGATGTACAGCGTTTCCAGCACAGATTGAATATTCCAAATCTGGTTGCATGATTAAAACGTCTCCTTCACTGCAGATCAAGGTATATCCAATCCCTCTGAATTACATCCTAAATGTCTTTTAAGTTTCTCTCTCTCTCAACGCTCATCACCTTTCTGCCTACCACAATGCCCTTCAATATTCCGTGGCTTGATTTCCAATCTAGATCTCTACATCCTCCTATTTTTCTCCAACAATTTTCTTTCCTAACCCATTACAGTAAACATTTTAATATTCAACTCCTCGTCCGTCCGTTTTATTTTTTCCATCTTTCATTCGTGACTTGGCTAAAAACGTATTTAAGACGCAGCAGTGCGGTGGATATAATGTGAATCACCTCACACAGAAGAAAAATAATATGAGCACCTGCTACACGCGAGGGAAGGGGTTGACTTTATAGCTGTTCAACCAGAAGTCTCCACCAAAAAAAGTAACCCGATGCATACGATTTCAGACCGCAGAACTTCCGCGTCATCATCAGGGCATCGCCTTGCAGCTCCAACTCAGGGCGCGCGTGAATTAACACGGACACAAACAAAAGAAGAACATTCACCGCACAATTGAAGAGGAGGCAGGGAAAGGGACTAATGCGTTCGTCGATCAACCGAAGGCAGGCGGGTCACACTCACGCGATCACAACCGATCCGAGACTTTCATGTCCCACAGACGGACGGCTGGCTCCCCGTGATCGAACCGGGCGTCACGGTTCACGCCACCGGCAACGCTCGGAGCTTCACGACGGACGGCGATAAAAATCACGGCCCACTCTCATGGGACGCTGGTGATAAACGACACGACTTCGACTCCATCGCCGCTGGGACATCAGCAGAGAAGATGGATCTGCGGACAATGACGTAGCAGGGTGGTCAGGGGGAACGAGGCGTGCGGAACGCGCAAATGAGCGAAGAGGCATCTCAATCTGGACGGCGCAGAAATACGCACATTCGCCCTTTTTCCACAACGATGGAAAATGAGAAATTCAGACCCTCCCGTAACTCCATAAAAATTTGAGAAGCATGTTATTTACTCATGAGGAATTTCCAACCCAAATAAATTGTTTCTCCGCGACAAATAAAACACTGAATGCCGGATTCAAAACTTCTAGTTCAACGCTTGTACGGGTACGCTCAGCATTAATACTAAGTCAACTACCCAATAAACTCGTTTGATTTGTTGATGACGCATTTTTAAACGTCTGCTAACACCAGCTGCCGCTGAAAGCCAAGTAAAAATAACTGACAAAAATGACAGAGACAGGATTCAGTTGAAACCTAATTTCTCTGCACTCATCTATGCAAAGGTGCGCATCAATGACCACACACGTCTACACTACTTGAGATAAGAATTTTATATTCCAGTCAAACTTATTGTAGTCCAGTTCCTTTCGAAATCTGCAGACTTCGCGAAAACGCTAAAAAATCAATTCATCTCCTTGACGATCATTGTATTTACTACGAGTCAATACTTAAGAACTAAGCAGGTTGGAGTAAGAACAAAGTGCTTTTAAATCTCTGCCAGTTTCTTAAAGAAAGGAATATCGTAATGGGAAAATATGGGCAACCTACCGTCGTAATCATTATAATATTACCCATGAATTATTTACTGTATACAGTCATGTTCCGGCCACATGCATTCATTTTTAACAAGATGAGAAATCCATGACCTCGACGGGGCTCGTACCCGCATCCTCCAGGTCACGAGACGAGCATCACCGACCAGAGCTGGCCGATTTCACTTCCCCTCAACTTCGAATAACCTGTCACTGTCGCAATACGGTATGGTGGCAATCTTCTAAATCAACATTACGAGTGATACGTAGGTATTCGAACTCAGAACAATCTAGATATGGTCAGAACAAGCTAGGTCTGAACTTCCTTTGAGAGATTTATGGATTACATGATTATGCAATAAGGTATAAAAAATTTCATAGCGATATCTCTGAGGATTGATTAAATTTATAACTATTTACGTTAATTTTTCTCTCTCAGAAAATTAAAAGGCCTAAGTAAAGTATAATTTAAAGTAAAAGTGGAGCATTAAAAAGGATAATCCGAGTATTACCTAAATAAAACAGGCCAACTGATCGGGTACTTCCTGAGACGGAATGATCTCAAGTCAGTCGTCGTCGGAAAAGTGAATAGGAAGAAGTACACAGGACAGCAAGGATGAGATGTGCGTAGTGAAGTGAAGCGGTGAGAATGCAAAGGACAGGGATTTGTTAGCATGAATAGGCTGACCGATAGAAGAATCGAGTGAAGAGCTATGTTTGATCCATCTCAGGATTTTTGAAGTGTGGAGGCGACGACGATGAAGGCCACCAAATGAGAGCCGCCTTTCGGCGATCTTGAACGAAACACGAGTGCGCGGGAGCAAGTGACGTGCTGCTGCCGCGACATGACAGGCATTGGGGAGAGCTGGGAAGACTTAGGAAAGAGGATGAATGGGCGGACGGGGGAGGTGGAAGACAGTCGAGTGGGAACCCGAGAGGGGCTGGGGTCCCCGCATGAAGGCGGGTGGGTGACAGATGGACGAGTGAGCCGGGGAAGAGAGGACACGCACAGGGCTACGAAAGTCGGGAGATCTCCCCCATTAGTCACTTGGAGCAGTGAAAAATCGAGACAGGCCCCTTCGGAACGATAGAATCGAGATATGGGTGATGCATACCAAAGGAGAATGCTTGACATATTCATATACGAAACCGGAAGTAATGATGCGCATTACTATCCGGCTGTGGTGGCCTGGAATCCACATGGTAGCAGATTGGAATCTTCCCACGGAAATCTGTTACTCTTTGTCATAAGATTAAGTTTAGGCTTACTGGTGCTATAGAATCAAACGGTAGAAGCAAGCAATACCTAATGTACTCGTATCTAGCAAGTAAAGATAGCAGAAAGTTATCAAGTGGCTTTCGCAGATTAATGTGCGATAACCTTCTCATAACGGCAATACCGGCTCAATGAGAGAAAACAACCCAACAACAAGATTCTACGGACTCAATCACGATCGCACTTCTTTGCATAACCTGGAAAAGATTTATTTTTCAAGCTAATTATGTAAAAAACTGTAAAGTAATTACTGCCACCCATTTTCACCTCAACTTACCCCTTCTAGAACAATGACAAATTATATACTAAGATTTAGCAATGTTTTCAAACGAATTAACATACGTTGATTGCAAGCAAAAACTCTCCTAAAATACGCAGTGGAGCTCAATTTAAACTTCACGAGTCCACTTTTTCCTTCTCATACGTAATCATCAGATCACAAACAACTACTTCAACAGCGCCAATGGTACAAAACCTTGAAAGACTACAGTTAAAGCTCTCGACCGGCTTTAATTATGGAGGATTTAATTGCATGCCCGTATGTATTACAAGGAAATTCATGGGATACGTAACTATTAACCGTTAAGATGGAGTCACACCGGATGTATTTCAACACTCGATAGAGGCTACTTTCTTATTATTATTAGTTTTATACCGCATAGGACAGGACATACGAAACGTCCCAACTCTAATTAGCATTTTCTAAGCGAGTCATTGTTCAAGAGATTTCTTCCTTCACATTTCGTAACTTTCTTCATCCCAATGTCATTTCTTCTCGTCTAACTATCCCGCTTACCCAACATTCTTCCTTCAACACGGGGTTTAAGTATCTCATTATTCCTAAATACTTTTGCTATAGTTTCCGCCTCATACATACTTCACTAAGAACTTTTTTCCTCCCTCGATACACTCAAAACTTTTTCATTAGTCTCCTATTTGCCCTTCGTTATTTTCCTTTCTCATACTCACCCATAGCCTAAAAGCCTCCAATCTAATCTCTCATTAATTCTCCTGAGACCATGTCGGATCTATGTAACGCCAGCCCCCACATAGAATTCTTTACTAACCAGTATACAAATATTTGCCCGGGATTCTCGTTGCATCTCTCCCGTAAGTAAATGAAGTCAATGTAGACACATGTTTAATGGAATTGAAAGACAATTTGAGGTTGGACAGCTTTCCGATGTTCCGTCACAGAGACAATAATGCCAAAACTTTCTACCGCCAGAAGAGTCAGCGTCATCGGATCAAAACCTCTGTTCTGTAGCGTGACGGCCGGAGAATCTGTTTTCACAAATCCACACGCGAAGGAACGCCCGAGAGACCCGAGAGCCGAGAACGTCGACTGAAAAGCCGCGGAGGACTCCAACCTAACCCGCAACAAGATTTCTTCTCCCTAAGGATTTCACCAAGCCTGGTGCCCAAACTAACAATAACTCGATTAAAAAGAGGAAACTATTCCGAAGTCTTGAAGGAGTCAGCGAACTGCCGATTTTTGCGAATTCACGATGGAACTGTGCGCTTGACGATGGACCACTTTTTTGCAAGGGTCTCAGCGCACGGACCAACAAACACACTTCAGTTGTCAAACAGAGCATGGCATCCGAGAGGACGGGGGCCGACTGGAGCTGGAGCAGCAGTCATTCCTTTCCTCCTTGGTCGGAGGGCGTGGACGCACGGAAAAAAAGAGGCGATCACCTAGCGCTACCTTGCGGTTGATTGGAGGAAGGAAATGCTATAGTGTTCCCCCTTCTCCCACAATCACCCCTATCCCCACCTACCCACCCGCTATACGACGCTGGTGTTTTCCCACCCGTGTCTGGTTCGGCAAGGGATGAATCACCTCGCCCTGGAAATGCACAAGTAAAAAAATACACCCAGACAGGAATGAATTCGTTTAGGTACCGTAAATAGGATTCCGTACTCTTTCGAACGCGAAATCGCATTAGTAAATGCATTTTGACGTATGGCGCGAGAATGAATACTGTAATAGCGTGGAGGTCCGTTAAGTTGCAGGACGAATGATATTTCCAACATTACCCCACACCACACCCGCCGTTCACCGTCTCGTACGGCTTCGCGGATGTAACAAAGGCTTCCTAAGTAGACAAGGGAGGCTCGTGATGGAAGGAGAGTGAACAGTAGGGATGTTGCCGCCGGCTACGATCCTTTCAAATAGGATGAGAAGCAATTACACGAAGGAAAAGACGTGGAAAATACGACCAACCTTTTTTTCCTAACAGAACCTGCGTCAGTGCATCAAAGCTATTCCCATTAAGTCGATGAGCCAGGACTGTTAACAGAGAAGAATGAAAAATATTACACAAATATTAGCCACTTAGGTCACTGACGGAGGAATTACACGTAGTGAGATAACGATATTATTCTTGTGGAAATCATCATCAATGAAGCATTTAAAATATCATTTTGGAAGGTAATAAGTTTTTAAGCTGGAAATCTGGAGACAATATCGTCTGCACAAATATGGGATATAATCGGCATCTGCTACAGTTGCATCTGGTCGGAACCTTAATTCATATGAAGGGCATGGGGGCAAGAGGGAAGATAAATATGAAGGAAATAATGGAGTTAGATCTAGGTATACTTAAGTGATATTTTTATCACAGTTTAGGCGTGCGCTTCAGTGCCTATTTCAAGTGTTCCTATTTCAAAGCGGATGAACAGAAACATTCCCCGCGAAGAAATTCTTAGGGGTGAATAATGACGTGCCTATACTTAGTTCGTAAAGGGCTTCCGGCTTAAGGTCTCGAACACCATAATAGAATGGCTTATAGACACTGGAAGCTGAAAGAAACAGTTTTCAGCTCAATATCAACGCCCATAAGGAGCATAAGATGGAAACCAGTGACTGTCTATAGGATAAATTTTTACACTGCCGGAAAATATTTTAGAGTTCGAAAGTAATCCTTGAAAAGTAAGTAGAACTCCTCTATGCAGCAGCAAAGTAAGTAGAAAAGTAAGGACGTTTAGGACGTGACCATTCCGTCTGTTCTGGCCTAAGAAGAACATGGATATAGATTCACGCTACGGAGAGAAATATTTTCAATTATATCGAATAATTCAAGAGAAGTGCTATTTTATTTATTTATCGTATATATTTTAGTAAGTAACTGATATACCGAATCATTAGAGGAGATTCCTCAAGAAGCAAGAGTAGGACTTTTGTTAGACCTACCTAACTAATGGCTATACATGACACGTCAATGAATGCGGAACCCTTTGATATTTGACAAGAAAGACTAGCATTAACGAAAAATCCGAGAAAATAGTGGAGATAGATATAAAAAACGATACTTTTTTGGGAAATTAGTCATTTAACTACCTCACACGATCCGTCAAAACGATCTCGAAGACGGAAAAAGACATCAAACAATTTCAAGCACTCGCACGCACACAGCGCAATTAAAAAGTTGATGATATTGACATCCTTTCAGCGATGCGTTCATGCGTAAAATTCAATCACCTTTGCTAACTAGATACGAACACGGATCAGGGAAACATCACTAAAGTTTTAATTTCTGATGCTTGAATACATCCGAGAGGATGTAAATGGTTCAAATTGCTTACATAATTTAAGGAAAAGAAAATGCTGATAGTTAAAAAATCATCATTACACGGCCACTAACAAAATAGCTTCCGAAACTCTCCTAGATAGGTACTCCGTAACCCCTCCCGAAGTTCCCTTTCAGCTCGTATCCCCCTTCAGTCCATTTTAAGTCTATTCTCTTGTTTCATCCACCTTGCACACACATCCCGCCAAGTAAGAAGAGAATCTTTCGAATTTCTCAACAATTAAATCACTTTAAACCTCGCATTCCCAATCAGAAATCTAATTGAAAGGAATTTTGGGTAGATATATAGAAGAATTAATTTTAAATTACTAGAGAGAAACGAAAAGTGTTAAACACAGTAAGCTAGGTAGTTAGTATTAATGCTCAGATTTTAAAGAGCTTACCTGCCTAAAATCTATCGCCGAATTAAATATGTTGCTATTATGGGTGGCGACTGACAGCTGAGATCATCTGCTACAGGAGATTTGTGAGTCGGTGGGTAGGGAGAGGGTTTTCCGGAGCAAAGGAAGGAGGGAAGTGAAAGCAAGGGTCAACTTCAACGATAAGCGCCAAGGGTTCACAGCTTTACTTCCTATCTGGCGGATGGAACACCACTGAAATCTTGGAGTTCCAGGGATTCAAAACCAGGCCTTCTGGATTGGAGGCCAATGATGTAGACACCACTCCCCAAGCCTCTTCCCGATCTCCCCTACTAATATTCCTTCTTCCCCCATCATAATCAACACTTTCACGTCAATCTTTCCCCTCACCCATAATGGAAGGGGAGAAAAGCGTATGAAATCGCCAGCTCGTTAGTAGCGCTCGCCAATAGGGTATGACTTTTTCCCCAAGGAAATGTTTTGGACTTAAAGCTTTCGCCGGAAGGGGATTTGGCGCGTGAGGGAGTGGGGGAGGAATGGAAGGTGGTGAAGGTGAATCCGCAAAAGCTTTCTTCTGCACAAGCACTCCCTCGCCCGAGACGACCAATTCACCTCGTTATGATGGATGCGCCGCGGCTGCCAATTACCATGAAGAAATATTCAGTGACGCAAATGCGCATTTTCCCTTTCCATCAATCGTAACTCAAGTGATCGGCGAAAGGCGCCAGTGATTGATTGCATCCAAATGTTGATTGCATCGCACACACTCTGCAAAAATGAGCGGATCGAAGGATGCGAGAAATAAACGGAAATCACACAAACCACAAGAATCTTTCACAGGAGTCGCTTGAAACAATAAAGACAACAAAAAAGCAAAGTAAAAGAACCATAACACACGAATAAAAAGGTAAATAATGCCGCCGCTAGGATTAAATCATTTCTACGAGGGCCTACTGGAAGAGGTTCCACTTCCGTTACTGCCGCAAGTCCAATATAAGGGTTCATATGAGCAATCAAACTCTTCTAATCAAATCAATGTCAGTATCCTAGTAGGGAATGTGACTAATGATAACTACTACAATAGTCTGCAAATAGAAATGAGGTTGCCGTTACAGGTAATTAAAGAAATGCGTGAAAAATCCAAATATTGTCCAGGTGCGAACCATGAGTAGCATGACGAAGAGCACGCAGTGAAGAAAGCATGACGAACACAATATCGAATGCCATAGTCACGACAACACGTTCAACAACCGAGAACAAGAAACACCGATTACTGTCGACGCATGATAAGCAAATTAACAACCACGACACGCATGTCCACAGAAATAGCCTCCAAAGGCGAGAGAGGAAGAAAACGGTATTCATCAGGGGTATGAGATAATTCTCTACAAGCTCTATTTTATTCAGGACATTAATCATGTCCACAAACATTTGCTACATCCATCGCCGCGGTATTCCATCAAAAACGGTTAACTATTTCGTCAGTAGTGGAAAATGTCATTGCTACATTACGAGCAAGATGTTTTCAACTTACTTCAACTTAACTTCGAAAATGACGTCCGATAAGAAAGTTGAAACTACGAGGCAATGCACTCACACGTGGCAACACGTAAAATTGCAAGGGATGACAAATTATAACGACTATCGTACAGTTAAAGGTGCGGGTTGAAAAACAAACAAAGGCACTGAATAAACCACAATCAACTGGTAAAGTAGCCACTTAAATGAGTCAAGTTTCGACTTAACCACTGCTGGGGATCCAACGACTGCAAAGAAAGACGAAGAGTTCACCAATAAATTTACTATAAGTAAATGAAAAATTGATTTTGTTTCATTCAAAAGGACCACTTCTGCCAGGTCGCAACTGGAGTAGTATAAGCGACAAAGACGAAGATTCAGGATGCTACACAGGAAAAAGGTTATACGAGACAGAAGTAAGAAACGACTCGAAAATTGAAGTATGAAGAGGTTGTCTGGCAAGAGAATCGAAAAGTATAAAGGGGGATCGGGTTGGTGTGGTGGCTAGAGTACTGGCCTCCCATCCCGAGGGCCCGGGTTCGATTCCCAGAATTGGCGGATTTAGCAGTGGAAAACCGGTCCCCACTTGAGTGCCTAGTGGAGGGCATTTCAAGTTCAGTACTCCGTCCGTCGGATGGGACGTTAAGCCGTGGTCCCCTTGGCGCCTTTCGTTAAGGGCAAGCTAATGCCGACGCCGGGTTTCTCTCCACCCTTCCTCCGTTCCCTGAAAACCCCTACAATTACCCAATCACCCACCTATCCTAAAATGGCGCTAATGACCTCAGCTGTCGGTCGCCTCTCTGAATAACCAACCATCGAAAAGTATAAATCCTGTCTCGCCGACCGTGAATTTCATCTCGCCTCGCGAGGACAGCCGCCATCATAACTCTAATAACTAATTAATAAAATCGTCGGTTTGTCCTTAGAGGTCGTAGTTTTATGTGTCGCGTTAAAACCAAGAGGCACGAGTGAAAATCACGAATTCAAGACAGGCGACAAGAGCGGCAGTTCCTTTTCCCGCGCCCACTGCATTTCCTAGGAAGCTCCTCTACCAAGAATATCACATGGCTTTGGTTCGGCTAGTAATGTTCAGAGGCTTCGCCTAGATATGAGCTCGGGACTCTTCCATCATCAACTCCACCCAATTAACTCATGAAGACTTCATTGCGCAACAAATGCTAATGTTGCCAGGAGACTATCGATCAAAGATTTCTTGCACACCACGGGAAAGAGTTTCAAGGGCAAATGCAAGAAACTGGTCGCGTTATGTACGTAGCACAGAGAGATAATGCTTTTACAATATACCGCTAGCTCTAGACCACAGGCGAATTCATCGCACGCCATAAGATGTATGGAAAATATTGAGAAAACATTGTCCTGCATCAAGCGAACATAATAATCGCTAAAACTGAAACGAACTTTAATTTTCCCCAAGATCACTGGAGCTTCATCAACGGGGTGCAACTCTCGAAATTTCACCCGAAGTTTCCCATATCACCGAATGAAAGCTTGGTCGACTTGCACTCTCAAACGATACTTAAATTCGTAAACCACCTGCGGGATCCACGAAGACAAATGGATACGAATGCGAACTTGAGGATGACAACTTCTAGTAACTTACCACAATTATCCAAACAGTATGTTGCTCCGCCGGGAAACTCAAAAATAAAATGAAAAATAAAACTCAAATTTTTCGGTGCATTCAAACGCTACAGTTTCGATAATAATACTACCGTAAAAATTGAACAAAACCCACTGGTATATCAACATGAATATTAGGCCAATGCCGTCAAATCAGAGAGTACCTGCAAAGAAATCTCGCAGTTTTTCGAAGGGCAGAGCCTAGGAAGAAAATGCGGCAGAAAAGGCCGAGCAAAAATAACTCAAACCGGCATTTGTATGGCGTGAAAATAAATAGCGGACGTTTCGATCTCGCTCTCAACAATTCGGACATTAGCGGGAGCTCCAAAGGCTCAAAAGGGGATTAATAGAGCAAACAGCGAACGGACGCCCAGATAAACTATATTCAAGGAATGGGAATTCTGGAGGACAACTAGTAAGAACAACCCACTTCCCATGATGACCCTCACTCGGCAGTAAATCACCGGCATGCACCTCCCCTTCTAGCGGAGTCACGCCACCAGCCTATGCAGGACATGAATGCAGCCACGCTCGACCACCACTGGCACGAATGCGGAATTTCCGGAGTGCTAGATTCTTATCTTAAGGTTATATCCGTCTCCTATGTACAATCCCTTTCACTAATTTCCTAAGAATTATACCCCAAGACTAAAAGAAAACAAAGAATAGACTTGAAATTCGCCATCGTCGCGTCTTGCGCCACGATGCCAGGGAGTGAAAAAAGAAGCCCATTCTTCGGCACCTCCGGAGATTCGATTGAAGTTCCTTCTAGGACGGACGAGCATCTGATTGGCCTAGTTCTTACCGTATCTGCATATTGCATGCATGTCAACAACGCAGAAGGAAAGCCAATTAAACAGAGGAAGAAAAGATACTGACCTACTATAACTGTCATCATCATACTAATTATTACCAACTATAGATTCCCAATGCGAGCGCAATAAAATATGTCTGGAGTTATGGAAGTTGGAACATCAACCAGAAGCTCTAAGAATGTTCACAGCTGTCCACACATCTTCCGAGCCTGAAAGAACACTTAAGGTTCACGATTCTCAGAACAAAGGTAACCAAACTGATCTTATTTACGGAGTATCTCGACTTTAACTATATTTAAACGAAAGATCAACTTAGTGAACCACTTACCGAGATACGTATTACAGCAACAACAAAATATAGAGGACTGAAATACCTATACAAATATGGATTTAAAATGAGAACGTATCTCGATGCATATTTGATTCAAATAATTAACAATATATCCAAACAAGTAACAAAACAAACACTTTGATTAAATGACGCATGGTCAGTAGCATTATACCGGTTGAAAGAGAAGTGAGCAATGAATCCATCAGAAAAGACTGGATATTGACGTGAGGGTAAGGGGACAGTAACGCTTGGCATTCAAGCAAAACCGAGAGCAGACACCAAGCGTGGCAGCTTTTCAAATAATTGCTTTCCGTCAGAAGAATTCGATACAGATATGATCAAACAACCACTCTCTCCCCATATACGGACGACGAAAGGAAAGCCGCTCGTCGCGGCGGAAACAAATCACTCCGATGCCCAGAGGGCGGGCGCCACCATCGCCGCGCGCGGTGAGCAACAAGAAACCGTGTGTGCGATATGCTGTTTTGAATATCGCACTGGGATATCGAACTAATAAGGGAGCGTCCATTAATTACGTGAGGCGATTTTGGCGATTTTTCGACCCCACCTCCCCACTTGGTGAGATGTCGTGAGATTTGGCTCGACCCCCTCTCCCCGCCCTAATCTAATCTAAGACGTATTTAAAAATCTCACGTGAGATTTTTAAATACCTACGTATTTTTAGTAAAAATACGTTAATCTGTGCTTGATTGCGTTGGATCAATTTAAAAAACGTAATTTGCTTGATTATTTTTATTTAAGAATAGTACTTAAGACTACGAAGAAAGTAGTCTAGAATCACAGTGAGAAAATCGCGCGTTTGGCTGGCCGGTGGCGGCTAAACAATCGAGGGGCTACTGTGCTACTTTGTACGGCATTCGCATAACCGCGATAAATATTATTGTGTAGGATGTAGCCGTGTTTTAGTGGTGAATTATGTTTTACGTAATTTAACCCAGTTTTCTCGTAATTTTACAGTTTCTTGCGGAAAAAAAATTACGTGATATTTGCCGAGACCCCCCCCCTCTCCCCCACGTGAGATTGGGTGAGATTCGGCTCGACCCTCCGCCCCCCCCCCCCCCCCCCCCTCCAAAGCCTCACGTAATTAATGGACGCCTCCTAACGCAAATTACCGCAGTTCTCGGTCGACTCTACTTAAAAGCCATTTCTTACCCCCTTCTCTCGTATTTTCAAGGAATTATGCCGAGCATTCCTTTACCCTTGAGTAGGGTAGCGGGTTATTTAGATTTTATTTCTATTAGTTTTCTGCAAGTTGGGGTAGACTGTTGGATTATTCCTACTATCCTCTTCTTTCCTGCTCTATTTTTCCTTCATATCCCCATATTTCCTATCTCTTTACACTATTCAACAATGTTTATATACCATCGATAATATTACAAGGAAGCATCAAGTTTAAGAACCCATTACCTGAAAACAAGAAATCTTCGAACACAAACCGACTCACCCATTGACGCGTTCCATAACCGGCAAACTTCCCGCGCGGCTTCAAAGCAAAAACCTTTAAATCCGCTCTCCAAGAGAGACCCTAGCCTTTCTTCTTCCTCCGCGTCTGGCTGCCCCCTCGTTCCCCCAGCTGGAACTTTCACCGACAAATAAAAAGAAAACTGCGTCCGCTCAAGGTCTTCCTCCCTCGTGGTCACTGTCCACCCAGAGGCACACGCGGCGGTGTCGATCACGCTTCCCACAGAGGAAGACGAAATCCTTTTGACTTCGGGGAGAAGGAAATACTTCGTCCAAATCGTGGATGATATCTAAGCCCTTCGAGTCACCACTCTCCCCCAACCCGCGGGCGGTCGCGCTGCGAAATGTTCCAAGCCGCAGCTAGTCCACTTCATTGGCCAGCTAAAGTCAACCAAAGCGCGGGGCGGAATTAACAAAACCAAGAGATGGGAGCAGTTGCTTCAAAGTTAAACGACGGACGTGTCGATAAACGAACTAGGCACACGAATCACTTCATTCACTTCACTCGGAACTAGGGAAGTGTCCGACGTTGAGGCTGAGTACTTTACGTGTAAACCACCGAGATCGATGATTTTGGAGCACACGTCGATATCAACCAATAACCTTTATGGGGCAAAACCCGTGTCGACAAAACTTGGGATATCAGGAGAGATGGTAATGTCCAGCAGTCACCGATGGAGTTAGAGGACACAAAATCAGCACCAAGAGGGAAGTAGACACCTTCAGTTCCACTCTTCGATACATTTTTAAAGCGTAATTCTAGGGGACCGTTCAACAACGCTCAATCCAGCGCTTTCATCACGTCAATATCCACATGCGGCAGGTATGAAATCTCCTAAGTAATCCAGATGCCATTTAAGTCGCCGTAGTCATCAGGATTAATGGATGACATCCTCAGGACTTCTGTAGGTCCAAGCTGCAATAAGCTTTGGTTAATAATTTTAGGGACGGCTGCAAAACTCTCATGGACTAGGGATTGAAAGGTGTCCCTAATGTGATATTTATCCACAACTGCCTTAATGCGGAGGAGATATAACGGGAGAGGGCGGCTGGTACCACACGAAGGTCTCAACACGCAATCACGGTCCTTCTATCATCTGCCTATGGCAATCACAAGGTTCAATAAAGCACGTCGCGCCTGGAATATGACCCTCAATTATGAAACGACACCTTCGGGATAAAAACGCACATTCCAGGAACTGGGTCTGCCTGCCTCACGCCTCCCTTTTCGAAAAGAGGATGAAGCCGGCGACTTTTTATTTTTACGATAAGCAGAATTACGACTGGGCTTGCATTCAAGTATTTACAGGGGTCTCCGATAAGTCCACCTCGAAACGTTGAGACGACACTAAAGTGGGGTTAAACTCTACATCCGTTCTTCTCGCATTCCTGTAAAAAAGTCACGATTGATAACGATTAGTACAGTCATAAATATCTCGGTGGCTAGTTAAAGAGGATTAATATGAATGAAAAACTAAATATTTGATGTTCTATGAAATATGACCAAGATTCGAGCTTTCTTCTATACGTTCCTTACATTGAACTCGATCCACAAAATGATAAAAATTATGACGCGATACTTGGTGAGAAAACGGCATGAAAACCCGACCTACGACAATTACCAGCTGATTAACCGCGGATAGATAGCCCGAGAACAAAACAGGACGAGGGAAGCGGCAGACGAGAAACGAAGCACGGTATATCACGCGACATTTGTCAAACGAGTCACGCTCGATAAGCCCGCGGCATAAACACATGGAGGGTGAACATAAGCGTTTTCACCCGCAACAATGCGGCTAAGAAAGGAGAAGGGGTAGGGAGGGAAAGGGTCGAGAAGGACTTGAGCGGGGGGATCTTTGTTAACAACATTCGCTAGCCGGTCGTTGGAATTCCCGCGACGGCCGAAGGGAAAGAGCGGGCTCGGGGAGGAGGCTTTTCGCGCAACGCCAGGTGGTCAGCCGATGCGGGGGCATTCCTTGTTCCAGCCCGGATACTCTGGGCCGCCCGAAGACAGAGAGAAAAAAAGGAGAAATGAGCGGAGCGGTGCACTTTTCCGCCGCCCACTATCGTAATCTTCGACGCCGCGAGAGCCTTTCTTATTGCTCAACGCCGGAGGAGCGCGAAAGTCAGTTCGTTCACACTTGAGTCACCTCAACGTATGAGCAC
The DNA here is from genome assembly GCA_933228895.1 of Platycnemis pennipes. Taxonomy (NCBI): domain Eukaryota; kingdom Metazoa; phylum Arthropoda; class Insecta; order Odonata; family Platycnemididae; genus Platycnemis; species Platycnemis pennipes. Next base: position 114,342,983 of record OW121854.1, on the reverse strand, counting down.
GACGAATGTACCTAAAGAAACCACCTGCAAGCAAGCCTATAGAGTGGATGTCGATACAACCAACGTAACGACACGGGGGATCCACCGTACGAAAATCTACCACACAAGCAAAGAAAACGGCAGCGGCAACGGAGAAAAAATTGATTATAGCTTATCCGATATCCTTCGCGATTCCGCTTAGCATTTTAAAAATGGCTGGCTGATAAAAAGTAACCAGCCATTGGAATGGAAAAAAATAACTGAATGCAACTAATTCGTTGCCAGAGGTATCACAGTGGAATTAAAACTATATTTTTAAAAGCCGATAGTTTCATACAGGGCTCCAGATCACGCGTGTATCGCGACACACTTGCACACGGAAAGCAGAACAAAAAAACAACTTTACTGATGGAACATTTTCCTTTAGCAATACACGTCGTCTGTTTCCACTTCCACTCGCAGAGCCTGGAGGCTATTGGTCAATTCCCAATGCACTAGATTCCCCTAACTCGCCTCGACGACCTGATATGGGTACCGACGGGAAAGAAATCTACCGTAGACAACAGTGGTGAATAAAAAAGAATGACCACTTTTTCCCCAGAAAGGCATCCACCAAACCTCACGGCCACCGACCGCGCAGCATGGTAGAGATGAGAGACGATCTCTCGAGACAGATCTGCACTACAGCTTCAGTGGCACAAAACACCAGCCGAAACGTCACTTTTTTCAGGGGAGGAGTCACCGCAGCCACAACAGCTGACAAACACCAAACGTAAACAACAAAAGAGCGAGGTCCCACGGAGGCGGAGTCCACGAAATTTCACGCGGGCCAGAGGATGTCGAGGAAGGAGGGGAGGGACTTTCCACTCCGAAGTGCGGGCGACTCGCTCCAAATCCACCGCCACGTCCTTCCGAAGCGGATCCCGACACCCGATGCAACACCGCGGGCGTGGATGGAGTTCGCGACGCACGGTGTTCCTCCAACGGAGAGAAAGGGGGGGAGGGAAAGAAGTCTCCCCAGAAGGTAACAGGGGTGGCCGTCGGGCTTGAGACACTGCGGGTACGACGCACGAGAGCCAAGCAACTCCTCGGAGCTTCGCCGGCCGACTGACTCACTCACGCCTCCACCTCCTCTGCTCGCCTCTTCCCCTCCCACAACCGACCCACCGCCACGCCATCCACCCGCCTCGCCCCCCCCCCCACCCCCCGTCCGCCATGCGGACTGTGACGAAGGGGAAAGGGGGCTTCGCCTCGCCAGTCCCCCACGGACGAGGAGGCGCGTGTTGGACACTGCCCGGCAGGTGAGCGTAGGTTTTTATTTTGCTTCATGAGGATTACTGTTGCTCCGATTTGCTCAGCTCGACGCACTTTGCTCGCACGCGAACAGCTAGCCCGCTGCTGTTTTTTTATTTCACCGCGTACTCGAGATGGCATTGAGAGATTTCAACATCGAAACCATGCCCTCATAAAACAGATAAACCACACTCCGCTCGTGACAGATAGCGGGGAAGGTTGGGACATCATTACTACTGTTGTTATTCTATCAGTCGCAGAGAAAAGAATACGAAAAAGCAGTGGCATATGGTAGGGGAGGAAAAGAATTCGGCGGGGGTTATTATGAGAAGGTTAAAAAAAGTTGGATGAAGGACTCATTACGATGTAACGGAACGTTGCGAGTTATGAAAGAAGGAAGGTATCGGGCAGATGAGGGAGAGACGTCAGAGATTTCCGACGGCGTGACGTGAGCTAGAAGAAATACAGAGCGGTGAGAGGTGCTAAAAGGTACGTAAACACGGAGCGTCTTAGGAGAGAAAGTTATAAAATCGCTGGATAAGAGAAAGAGGGAACCACAGGGACCTAAGAATTAAGTGAGTATACTAATAATGTAGAATGTCTAAGATGATGCTAAATCAGAGGTAGATTTGAAGAGAAAAATTTGTAACCCTGTCTCTCAATGTTGTTCCTAAGGCACTATTTTGATACTCTGTATTACACAGAAGGGCTGGAATGCCAGCTATTATTTCGTTTCGTCCTTTAGAACTATTTTTACAACCTGCGTTAGGTTGGAAAACTCCTGTTGGCTTAACATCATTTCATTACAAACTTGGATTATTTCAAGTCCTTCAATATACACTTCAACTTTTATTGTAACACCCTCTCCCGCAATTCCTTCAAATTTTCCCCCAATAAATCTCTCCTATTCTTCCTTTCATTCTTATTCTCTCTATTAACTTTTTTGATATCACAATCACCACATGCAGTCAACCATTATTGGCAGTTTTTATGAGGATAGTCCCATCTGTTCTTCAACACTACAAATATCCTTCGTAGCCTATCCACATTTCCTAGATTAAATCCCTGGTTGAACCTTAATATCTTCCGCCTGCCTTCGAACTTTCCATAAAAGCTATTCCTACTCTTCCCTCTTTCGCGCTTTCCTACATTTCTTTTCTCTATTACCCTCTTTAAAATGCTGCTATTTCCTATAACGCCCTTTACCCAAGACGGGGAGGGAAGGAAAAGGCGTCTGCCCCAATAGGACGACCTATACGGTACCCAATACTCTCTAGTAATGTAATCATTTTTCCCAAGCTACGACCAACCTTTCATAGTTTAACATAAGGGTATTATGAATTTTTATGGATTGACCATAGAAGAACAGAAAACGACAATGTTAGGTATTATAATGCCATTAAGGCTTTCGCTTAGTGGGAAACCATTAGAAAAAAACTAAAAACGATCATCGTAGAAGTCTACAGTTCTTTTTATACCTGTCTCATCAAAACCTGTCGACTTACCAAATGACCTCAATGATTTCCTTCTTTGACATCAGCATTAGCTCAAGTAATCTCAACCTTCCAACAATTCTTTGACATGGCTCGCCCTCTTCGTTACTGACAGACTTCCATCTTATTTTTCCCTATTCTTCTTAAACTTTTATCGCTCTCCTTTACTCCTGTAAGAAGCTTAGTTAAAGCTAATGAATCCAGTGAGACGATAATTAATTTTCCTTATTTGCGGTTTCTCCCCTTCGTCTCAAATAAATACCTTACTATATAAGCTAATATTTTGTTAATTGTAAGCATAATTTATAAACCATCCATTTCATCAATCTCTACTTTAAAAAACCTATTTCCAAAGCGATACAGAGGCGGCAGGAATGAAAAAATGAGCATTTCCTCCAATCTTTAAGTGCGATATCCACCAATTCGAGACGGTATAATTGACGGAGACGATTTATACACCCAACCATCACAGATATCCATAGTACTGAGAATAGGAGTAAGATAAGATTCTAGACAGGTAGTTCCCAAGTTCATGCCCAGGGACTTTTTTCCCACGACGTGTGGAATCTTTACTTTCGAACACCTTATCTGACAAAATCAAGAACCCACAACTAATTCCTACTAGAACACTAGATTAGTTCTAACCCCTGATAAGATGCAACCTGACATGCAGCTCTGAATAGAAAAACAACCTGTAGTAAAACAGCCAGGGGCGGCGAGAGTCAAGAACTTCATCGAATAAATCAAAAGCAGACAGCTACCTAAAACTAACGGTAGCGTTATTCTGTGAATTACACCCAGCATCTTACGAGCTATGAGTTGGACATTCTCCGTAAATCCCACTAGTACATCGAAGAGTTGAGAATAGAAAGCCGCAATGGAACATTGTCATGTCCTCTTCATAAGCTGATACACATGATCTTTAATTGGAGCATAATGGAAGAAATTGTTCCACAATTAAGACCAAAGGAACAAATACGCAGAACAAACTAAAGGGAGTAAGAAAAGAACCATGGAGGCAGGAGAGATTGCACATTGCTAGCGGAAGAATGAAAATCTGAAGCCAGCAATGAAGCGGATGCAATGAACACTCAGCAGAAATGGATGATGCAGTGATTTCTTCACTAAGAATCACGCGATCTGTAATGATTAATACATTAGCATTCTAAGCAACGAAACAACGCCCTAAGAATTGCTCACAGGCCCATTCTGGACAACAAAGCTTGTAGCAAATCTATCGATTACTATATCATTCCTCTATCCCTCGATACAAAGAGCAACTGATCACTTTAAACAAGCTGAATTTCGTCAAAAGCAGGCGGACGCTCTCTTCTCTCTTTATCGTATGATGGCGTTGCTTTTAATACTATAATTCGATCCGCACTTTTTAATTTCTTTACTACAGCCAACACCCATAACACCGATGAGGAGTCAAAAATCAAATCAACACAACATTTAAAAAGGTCATTATTGAACAATAACAGGAATTCCGCAGAGAAAAAGTCTGGTTTCTCTATTTCTGCTATTGTACGATTTCAGCGGGTAACGCCGTTAAGGTTCTCGCGGCCAGTTCGCGGTCCTTCAATTTGTCCTTATTAAAGGCTGAGCTGTGTCGTCCTCACAACTTGTCAACCCCAATAAACCGTAATTCCTGAGTAAACCGCACTCAGTAAAAAAATGATGAATTTTCGGACGGAAAGAAGATAATGAATGACGAGTAGCAGTATTTCCTGTGGCGCAAGACGAGCTGAGAAAATGAAATCCAATTGTCCGCCCATGCACGTATTTCCCTCAAATTTGGATTGTCACTCGCTTCGTGAGGCTTTAAAAAGCGACGATTCAATGCGAGTTTACGGCGAAAACCGCAAAGATCACAAGTTATTGACCGGCGAGCGATTGCTGCTCGTTGCATTATTTACGAAATCTCCACGGGATCACTCACGGGGCATGATTTCCCACCCCTAGCATTTTATCGTAGCATAAAAGTCGGCCTAAAATCGTAAACTAGCCCTTGGCGGCTACTAAGATGGAAAAAACTACTAATGAGTCAAGAAAGGAAGGACTTCTTTAAATAAGGTAAACGTACTATGACGGGCTTTTAGGATAGTCTCCACAGCATTCACGGCGAGCACATTTTTCAGAGTGCTTCTCATTCAACGTCATTCTAACCGATGAATGCTCCAGATCTCGGGAGGCAAACGAAGCGTTGTAGCGACAGTTTGCAGTGGGGAAAACGAATCAAAACGACTGGCGACGAACTAGATATTTTACCGAGAAAATGAACGGGGAGACTTAGAAAAGATGTCTCACTCCAGTTCTGAATATGGCCACCACCGCAGACGCGCGCGACGAATTGGGGTGGAAACGTGCCCGCGATTTTTCAGCAAACACTTTTTTTGCTGCGTGGAGGACAGGATATCAGTGCCACTCACTTGAACCGTGAAATCAAACATTATATGCCACTAGGTCCATATATAGATGCGCACTTCAGCCTTGGAATTAGGTGTCGTAATAAATATCATTGGCATTTTTGTCATTGAAGATAACTGACTAGAGCGAATTGTTTTCGTTTTTTTTTCACAAAAAACCACGACTTTTCCTGTCGATTAATTATTACCACATGAGATCCTACTCCAGGGCCGGATCCAGGTGGGAGGCTGTGGCCCCTCCAAACAATGATTTCAATAATACATATCAATGAATACTTCATTGGAGGGGTGTGGGTTAGGAGGGGAAAGACTGGTGACCGCCCCCCCACAAACCTGACATCTGGGTCCGCCACTGTCGTACCCTTATATTTAGCACCATAAAACCTGATGCATATCTTTAGGAAATATTAAAACGAAATATTGACATAAAAAGTAACTTTTTTATATTCTCTTCATTATTAACTAGTTTTATTATTTTTATAAATAAAAATCTCATCGTAAAGACGGAAATACTGATATTCGTCTTCTTCATATATCAATCCTCGTTGCGTTTCCACTTCCAAAGATTACTTTTAAAGATTATTTTAAAGTGGATATACATAGTCAAACATAAATCTCTTTACGTAGAGTTACTTCTAACCTCCTTTCATTCTGTGCAACATTCCTATCTTTTTCCTGCTCCATTGCTCACTTAACGCTTTCCTTTTTCCTATTGCTCACCAATGAATATTCAACTCAATAACAAAACAAAATACTATAACAACAAAAATTACAAAATTTTTCTGGATATTTTCCTCCTTTCTCCATTTTATCTATTTTTCCTACCCCTTATCTCCTTCTTTGTTTAAATACCGTTTCCCCAAAGGCCTTCACAATCACACTGCCTCCAGGGACCTCCAGCTAAATATATTCCGTTAACAACTTCCTCTCCTGCAAATCCCGAAACTCCTTTTCCGCTGACTACCCTATGCTCACCACATCATCCAATCCCACACTTCCTCCTCCTCCAGTCGATTTTGACCCTCTTTATTTGTAGGTGCCACCGTTGGCCAATCAAAAGACAATAACGACTGACACCCACGTCCAAGACGTAATGCGACCGCAAGACCATTCCTCCTGCCCCTCGACAGGCAAGCCAATCGCGGCCCTAATACGGCCGGCGACATCCCCGCGCGCCTACGCAACTACCTTGGCGATTAATGCGTCGGCCTATTGACCCGCCGGTCGCCGGTTCGTTTCCCACTTCGGGAAAAGATGCTGATACTGGTTACCGCACACTCGAACTGGTTCCCTTCTTAAGTGGTTATGCTGATTAATGATCCCAGCAGTTTACAGAATACCTGAGACGCTAACGCTACCATCCGCTAAAATGTTCACCGTTCCTGCGATATGGGTCACGCTTCAAGGTTAACTTTCCGGTCAGAAACAGATGTTCCATCACCGCCACGAAGGCTGTGTCTGCGGGGTCTTTCCGATTCCAAATACTACTGGTTCGGTGACATCGAACTCCATTTAAGGGCCAGGGAATGCACGCTATAAAGAACGGAAGCAGCGTCTCCCTCTTGTCTGCCACTCGCCGAGTTTCAAAGAGAAATGGGCCCAAGGGAGACCAGGTATTTCCACAGAAGCTCGATAGGCGAGGTTATTTGCGCCATTTCGGGCGGTGCAATTAATTTATTGAGCTGTAATTAAGGCAACTAACCGAGTGCCAGGTACGGTCACCATTCACAGAAATAGTGGACGTAGAATACAAGATCCGTAGATTATTTTGCTCTTCGAACAAACACTTCAATCTACAAGTAACACTTAGTATTCTTCCTCTAAGATAAAATGTGAAACGATTTATGAAACTCTGATAACTACCCCTGTGAAAGTGTCACAAATCACAACAGATGCTCAGCAAAAATTAACATTCATAATGCATCAGCTGAGCCAAGCAATTTGGTCTCTCACTAGCCTTCCGACACAAAGGCCATGGTTTCGATTCCCACGTAAGGAGTGGTAGTCAGGTCGTCTTTTGACGAAATATTTCAAAATATACATCACACTGTATCTTAATGATGTCCAGCTTTCTTTCTCGCACTCCAGACGGCCCAATAGCGTGCTTATCAAGATTCGATCGAGCCTGCACGAGTCTAAATACATTAAAAACGCATCCACTTATCCATGCCAACTGAAAATCACTACTATCATTAATAACATGCCTAATCCTCCGAGAAGTAAGAATGAGTAAATTTGAAAAATAATTACACTTATAAATTTTCAAAGCCCAAAGAGCCAACCGTAGAGCCATTTCTATCGAGCCAAAATATTATGGCAGCAATTATTCAATTTTCCGGTAGCAATCACAAAACTGGGTCAAATTAATATCTTTATTGAAAAACCATTTTGTTTCCTGGAAAAACGCGCATCCCATACAAGTTTTTCGTGAGAATGACACGGTGACTAAATTTAGCAAGCCACACTTTCCTCCGTCACACCATTCCTTCAGTTGAGCACGCCTTATTTCGGGAGTAATTTTCCAAAAAATAGCGCGGAAAGGCATAAATCTATTGATGATATTAACGGAGCGTTTTTTTCTGGAAGAATCAATCAAGAGTATGAAAAACTTATAATCGCATTCGTGTTAGAGTGCAACCTTCTTGCTCCTCTCATCGCCGAGTGCGACTACGGGGGCAGTGACATGCGCGCCCCTGCAGATGCGATGACCGTCCGACGATGACCTCCGCGACTCGTTTGACCCTCGGACCCCTAAGCCGTCCCGCGGCAGAGAGAGGGGAGGGTCACGACCCTGCGCACGTATAAGCCGACACCCAAGCGAACTATTGCGGCAATTCTCACGGAAATGTCATTCGTTGACATTTACTTTAAGCAGTCACCGTGTGACTGACACGAATCAACATAATCGCTCATGGGAAACGGTGTTCCTCAATAACGAGTACCAATTTATTGGCAAGCAATTTTCTAGAGTGGGTAGGAGCGTGGGAAAAAACGTTTTCTTGTCTTGAGGTTCAAGAAAGTCAGGGCAGAACTGCTTTTAATCGGTAAAAAAAAGCTTTTAATTACTTTAAAGTATTTTTTTACATTTTTGTCACTCTTATTCTAGAGAACGATAATTTGCTGTTTTCATTGGTTAATTAATTAGTTCCTCCCCATGGACTACGACCAAAAGGTGAAGGGATGGACTTGCGCCTTCCAAGGACCGCCAGGGCAGCACTTGTGGGAACAATGAAATTTGATTCTGTTAAGGCCACCGATGTCAGAATGGTTTAAGGTTAGGAGCCTCGCAGCGTATGTTCCTCGGAGAGGTGGCGGCAAAAAGACAATGTGGCGGTCATTTACGTAAGGTTGCCACTTTTAAATGGTGTCTGTAAAAGTAATGGAGTCATGCGTAAAGTTATTTCAAAAAGGCAACGGGAAACCACCCCAATAATAAAGAATATTCAAATAAGTTATAATACAGGTTATTAGAAGCGTATGCTGATAGTGACAACTACGAGAAAGGAGGTAGATCAGGGTGTACAGTCCAAGAATATGCCATTATTAATGGAGGATGAAACACAGATTAAGAATGGACCTGCGGATAACTACAAATTATTATTTACTATGGATCAGTTTTCAGCCTCAATCATATAACAAAATCACATATCAGGGTACAAAGTTTACAAATGCTCCATTACATTCGTTCAATAAGTTCAGCATCATTCACTGACGTCGTTTCTTTTAGGTAAACGCTACTACAATGACAGACGGAGGCGAAATGCATATTTAGCAACCTGGTTTAAACATTAATGTCCATTCCATTTTCGCATTCCCCAGTGTAAAAGCGCGAGTCCTACGTCATTGTCCGCACGAAAATGGAGAACTGAAAACTCCACGACCCTTCGCTAACACGGGAAGGAGAAACCGCGGTGCAGCAAGGCATGGCGGGAAATAACCACCCGGCACGCAAAAAAATATTTATTCTCGCGTAGAAAGACAACACGACGCCCATCAACCGAGGGATCTCAAAACTCGTCTCCCCAGCCCTCGAAGGCCCTCCCTCCTTGCTCAGAAGGCCCTCGGCGAGGGCCTCTCATCTTCTTGCGGTTTCCCCAGGGGATTCGGAAAGGAGAGCGGTTAAAGTTACCAGGGAGGTTCCCGTCTCGAGGGACCACGGGGAAGTGACACGGGAGTGTGACGCACGTGGGGAAGGATGTCCGCCACGTCGTCAACTCACCCGTCCGCCATTTCGAGGCGACTTTCTGACCTCCCCGCGAAGACGCGCCTGCCTGGGGCAAGGAAATCCCTACGGCGAGGATGTGTGACAGGGAGCGGCGATTGGGAAGAGACGGAGAGAAAGCAGAGTGAGTGACGCGAAAGGAGATATCCACATCCCAGGAAGGCGGAGTGACTGGGCGGGGATGGAGGACTGGGGAAAGAGCATTCTCGCAAGGGGATGGGCTCGAGATAAGGAATATTTTCACTATCACCATCCACCGAAGGTAGTCTCTTGTTTTCCACTAATAAGTGGGAAAACGTTTCCAACTAATATGTGGCAGGATCTTACCGCACAACATTCACCTTAACCTATCCTTCTCTTAAACTTTTCATGCCATAAAAATCCTCCTCCAAATCCACATATTTTCCCTCCCAGAAGTTTCTTCGTTCTTCCTGATCCACTTATACCTCATAATTACCCCTGCCAATGTTTCTATTACTAGTTACGGAATTAGGTCATATCGCACCGTCAAGTCAAAGCAAATAAAACACGGTACCCATCTCCGAGATTGGTTTCGATACAGCTTCGTGTAAATAGGCTGGTGCGCTGACAACATTCTCACTACAACACGCAAATCCTCTTTTGCCTTAATACATTTAACATATCTTCTTCCTTCTTTGTCTTTCCTTACACCACTCTTACCTTCTCCATAATCGTCAAAATTCTCTCCCAAACGCCTCCAATATGCGTTCATCCCTTGCCTCGAAGATCATCAAAGTTTGGGTATATATATTCTCATCTTCTTCAATCCCTAAACACTGCATAATGAATCATCAATGTCACTGCAACAGTTAATGCGGCAGCACAGTGATCCTTCCAGAAAACACTTCCTATTTTAATTGCCATCAACCCAAACACGACGATTACCGAGCACAGCCTCTTACAATCCTGTCAAAATTCCCATTCTGATTATGAGAATAAAAGAGTAGCAAGGCATATAATACTCCTTTCTCACCCAAATAACCAATCTCACGTGCGGTGCAAGGGCCCACCAATAAGAGAAGTTTATCATACATGGATCCAAGTGCCATTCGAGGCACCCATCTCAAACGCATGCAATGGGTCATTTCTGTGATTTGGGATTATCACGAGCATAGTTCAAAACAACGAATACACTTCAATGTACCGATGCTTGCCATTAATTTTCATATGAATGATCAATATTGTCACCTCGTAATGTTAATCAGAGAGACCAACGTGTTTGACAACCCAGTCTTGGTATTATTGTTATCTTTTCCAGAAAGAGGAGTATGTATTAATTTGAAGTATATCGTAAATGATTTTGTGCTCACACGCCCGTATCAAACACACGCCGTCACGTGGATGCCGGCACAGTTTTCGGCACGTGGATGTCGGCCCAGCAAATGTTGCAACATTCCTATTTTGAACAATGTCAGATATTACATCTAGAGGACAAGGTTTTATGTAGTGAAACGTTATATATGGATTAAATAAAAGTATATCGTCAACCCCTCACCGAAATGTAAAATAAGCGAGTTGACATAACTCTCACCCAGCTGGGAATAACTGTCCACCGGTAATGGCTTCTCAAACGCCAACTAAGCCATGGTGAATCAAGCCACATCATAAGGGTGCTGAAAAACTTGACCAGGAATTTCTATACGCTTGAATGAGCCATTATCATTGTGTGAGCCAATAGTCGAGCCGAAAAATTACCTCCTTACGAGAAAATAAGTCGCCATTGATTACAACGTTTCCATCCATTCACTCACCAGGAAGAAGCCCAAATCTTCATTCCCTCGCGGCCAGAGGGGTCACGGATAGTGTAGGAGTGAGAGCGGCCCAGTCTACCGCGGAATCGACAGTTTCACTTTCTACCAAGGTGCAATGATAAACAACGAAAGTGGGAGCGTGTCTTTCCTGAGAGGGATGAGGAAATCGAAGGTGAATCAGCGAAGCGAAAGGACGCTCTTGGAATGGGTGGGGAGATTGGCAAAGAAAGAGAAACACAACGCCTTGCATTCCGACGTTCGATGAAACAGTTTGTCGAGAGCGCGTCAATTAATATGAAAAATCAACCGAACGCGCGCGGAACAACTTAGCGCCATGACTCCCTTATTCACCATAGTAAAGAATAACAAAGATCCTGATAACGAGTGCTTCTTTGGAGTGCTTAGGGGTATGCTTGACTCCACATGGTATTCTTCATAGTTGTAGACTAATCTTCACTTGTTACAAATTAGAAAGGCCTCTTGGTTCAGAAAGAATGGAAAACCTACTAAATCTATTCTATGGACATTTTATTCCCACATCCTCCAAAGCAGTGGTTTCCAACCCCTGCTCAGACACGATACCGTGGTATAGGGTCCTTATTTTAATAAGAAATCGATATTGTCTCAGTGACACCACAACTTTACGATACCTCGAAATTCTCGATGTTCGAATCCTTACTGAATGAGGCAGTCGCGTACAAACTTCACATCCCGATGGTCTAGATTCGACACTCCGCCGCGGGAGATTGTTGCTTTATTGCAATACCAGTCCCTATTTAATAGTTAAGTGAAGAGCGCTTCACGCGTAGTACAGCCATCAGTTGGATGGGATGATAACTGTAATCACCTCAGTACCTTTCGTTAAAAGGGGTCTTCTTTCCTCTCAGGAGGAATTATTGCACTAAAAACGTTCTCATAAGGTATTAAACTGTTATAACTATAGCAACTACACACGACGTGCCCGACTTTAATTTGAAAGCTGCTTCTCCGCTGACAGAGATTAGAAAACAAAGAACTTCTCAATTAAAAATTGGAAAGCTAGTAATTTTAAACAACGCACGTCTAGTAAATAGGTACAGAGAATGCATGACGACATTAAACCCACAAACTTACTGTTAGTCCACTAGAGTTTTTACCAATTAGAATTAACTCCCTCCTCCTTACCCACTTTACTTCGATTGCCACGATGGCTACGGCAGCCAATACCGTCTGGCCGCGGTCTGACAACTCATGTTCGCTAGTTTGGATCCCATCTAAGGCACTGATGCCGTGCATACCTTAGGATTAAGAACAAGTTACACCGAGTGATATAACCTCACAGGTTGGAGTACCTCAAAATCAACTCTACCACTATTACACCATTTCCATTCTAGCAACTCCCTTCCCAGACTCGAGCGTCTCCAAATGCAGAAGACTTGAAACTACCCTAAATCACAAACGGTGTTCCTAGAACCAGAAGCGCACCCAAATCGCACCAGAATCAAACGGTGGGAACACGGGTGGACTCATTGACACGGAATTTCCGGACGCGTGAGTACTACCCGGGAAATGCCAAAGGGAAAGGACTGTGGCGTTCCGCGGTGGGAGCGGACGAAGGCGTTTCTGGTGGGTGCTTCGGCAGATAAGCCGTGAAAAGTGGATCGCACGCCTCTTGATCACCCCTCTCACCGCGGAATTGGGATCGAGCTCACTCGGGAAGTATGATAGCATGGAAAAAACGATGAGGGAAAAAGAGAGAGAAAAAACTTTCGGTTGCCCCATTACCCAACGTAAAAAGAGAAAATGGGTGAAAATAATATTTCCGCGGGTGAGGAACAATCATGGCTGCCCTGCCCTTAATGGCAAACTGCCCGCCCAAACAAACGCGGGGAGGTAAATTAGGGCTCCGACGGAAATGACAGTGATTAGAAAAGGAAGCCGGTGCCAGAAATGATAATTCTGGAAGAAGAGCCGTCTCGTATATAATAATAACAGATAAAGGGACAGTGTAGAAATTATTTTATACTCCCAATTCTAATTACAGATGGCAGGGAAGAACAGATGAGCGACGCAGATAACCCTGTTCGAAATCATGACATTTTGCGATAAATCACAATGATATTTTGATCCTCTTCCTTAAATTACAACCACAACCCAGTTCAACTTGAAGGTCGGTCATGTTGGCAAATATGGTATGGTATGGTAAATATGGATCTGAAAATTCACTGGACGGAGAAGCACGAGCGAAAGTAATGCATCACGATAGGAGAAAGATTCAAGTTCCAGAACTGCAGAATATCTGGTGACAAAAAAATCACATAGCTTGAATTTGGCAAGAAGTGTCACCAGAGGTCTCCCCAAGGGATGAATCTAATAAAGCTCTGTATTTAGTAGAGCTCTTAATACCAAGCTTTATGAATCTAGGACCTCAGGTCAGTAATACCCCATTGCTCTGTCAACTGACCACCATCTATACATTGCTACATCATTATAGGTCTAATTACCAAGTTTTGTTCAATCAATATGCATTCATGTATTAATCAGCTTGGTTTACAAGGTGTCAAAAAAAACAAAAACAAATGTAAACCCAGCTGCTTCATAAACACTTATCCTAAGCCATTATCAATGTTTACATGTGCATTCTTCAGCATTCCAGATTTTAGATCAGTGAGGTCAAAAGAGCAATGCTCTCCTATTCTGAAAGCACAAGTTTTAACCCTGTCAGTGGTAACTCACCCTCCACTTGAAAACTGTGTGGAGAGAACTTCAAGGTTAGATGGTACATTAATTCATGGACTCTTTGATACCTTTCATCAGGGGTTAATTCCTGAAGCTGGGTTTCACTCCACCCTCCTTCTATTGCCCTAATGATACAATCATTCTTAATCATAAAATTCCATTCTCATTAAATCCTGATGATGCCATTCCAATCCTATAACCTAAATGGCACACAAGGCCTCAGATGTTGTTCTCCTCCACAGAACAACCATTCTATGGTCTTCCAATCTAAAGTATGGCTGATTGTAGCCTTCAATCCATCCCTAAAATAATGCCATGAAGAATTATTTTTGAAATTTTGCATTGCCATATGTATTCCCATGATAAAGAGAAGCAAGCTAAATTGTGGAAACTTCTCACATCCATATTGCAGAAAAGGAAACCCAATTTAAAAGTCCGCACTATTTTTAGTCTGATGACCAAGGTGTCAACACAGCGTATTATTTTCAAGTTGATCAATTGGGACCAATCAATGACTTTTTCTTTTTCCCTGCTGGGAGTGAGGGGTGGCAACAGGTGGTGGACTTGACTTGGCGTTTATTTAACCTGGATGGGATAGGACGTTGCCATCCTCTCTGCCCCCCACCCAAGGCAAGTAACTGGGCGAGGGTGGGAATTGAGGGAGGATAGGAGGTTATGAACAAATGGAAACATAAAGACAATGACTGATGTAAACCTGACAAGGAGGCATCAAAAGTACATACATACAACTCTAGTGGTAGTGACGAATGTTATACATGGTTGTAGTGATAAGTAGTCACAAGCACTAAAACCTTGAGGGGAGGTTCAAAAAAGTGCAGCTTTTTGAATAGTTTGAAATTTTAAGATGACAGCATTCTATTTAATTAATACATTTCTGATATTCACTCAGCTGTCCTCGAGGTTTTTGTGCCAGCGAATAATCATCCATTTGTACAAGTTGAATCAACCTAATTTTGATGTCTCCTTGTCAGGTTTGCATAATTCAATGTTTTTCTGGTTCAGTTGGTTCATTCCTCACCCATTACCACCTAAAATGTCCTCTATTTTCCCACGCCTCCTCCCAGCGAAGAGTAAAAAAGACATCACTCATGCCCAATTGCCCACATTGAAAATAACATATGGCCAGTTAGAGTAAAATATTATACGAAGTTTTAAGTTATGCTTTCTTTTCTGCAATATGGGTATCTGATTCCCTGACTAAAAATAATGAAACTTATGTAATCCATGAAATCTTCAGTAACGCTCACATAAATGCAATCTTCCTTAACATGTGTCAAATTTACGGGTTACCCAAAGGTGGGTCTGTTTCCTAAAATTCTGAATATTACAAGTGCCCTAAAATATGTAGTAACTAAATAATGAATAAAACTTTGCCACTAACACCCCCTGATAAGGAGACAAGTGATGTGTGAAGTCAAATTCATTGTTAAAGTAAAATTCAACCAATGGAAATTTCTACACTCATTATTTCATTTGTATCTTTAAGGAACAGTCCCAAAGTCCCTCAGCAGATTAGGATTATATTGTTTCCTCCCATAATATTCTCCAAATATATCTGTTCCTTTGGCCTATCTTAAGTGAGTATGATTTTGCAGCAGCAGCAGATTAAAGTAATATGTAGTTTAATTACAATGATAGCTAGGCTAGTTCTTCTTGTAATCCAATAAACATCCTCAAAACATATACTTGAAGAATGTTTGAACATGATGACAACAGGAAAATTTGGTTAGGGTTTCTGAAGAATGAAACTTTCCATGGAATTTCAGCCTTCAGATTGCTCTCAGAAAGACCTGTGTTCATACCTTTCAGTCATCATTACAAAGAAAGAACGGAATCATTTGAGCAAATATCAAAGTTTCATTCTCTACAGTGGACATTTTCATAATTCTATCACATCTATTCAATTAGTACAAAGTAAAACAATAAATATCACAGCACATCCAAGCTAATCACAGCAATGTTTAATACCTCCAAGATGTGATCTACCGAAATGCAAAATTGCTCAAAGGATACCACCAATATTCCATTAAAGGTCAACCCTACTCAACATATGCCTCATTATGGTTCACAATATTTGTACAATGATCATATACGCACCATTTTAAAACAACCAAATATGTACACTGTCAACGAACTTCTACAAAGAGGACAGTCATGGAATTCATGCACTGTAAACTTGTAACTAAAAGGTTCAGTGAATAAGAAACACTTTGTGAGAAAAGTTAATTGCATGAGGAAACATGAGAAACCACAAGATGAAAGAATTCAATGAAGAACTACCTAGCCATGGATAACTACAAGGGATGAACTACAAACTTATCACTGTAGGTCATATAACACAACACAACTATGTAACAGGAAACAGCTTGATGACTTAATTTATAATAATTGATGATGATGTTATAGTTACATATCAATCACAATTGATTAGACTGGCATTAATATCAACATTCTCACTGAATAAAAAGTGATGGGTCAGAGTTAAATGATATGAAATATGAGTGATGAAGCCAAAAGTGGAGGTTGGAAAAAATGAGTAACTTGTAAACCATATATGCAAGAAATTAAAAAAATGACTTTTTTTTATTACTTTAACTTGTGGTGCAATAGAAATGACAGCAAAAAGAATATTTTCTGTGCAGAAGAGTGAATGATAAAATCATTTATAACAAGTTCATGATCATTAATTTGCAGTGGAATAATTTTCCCAAAAGAGCCACAGTAAAAACACTAAATTAAACAAAAAAATGTCTACATTGGATGCCAAATTAACAGTCTTCAGCAGGAGCTCTTCTCTGGTATTGTAAAAAAAATCCTTGAGAATCCTATCAGAGAAATATAACGCTTGGTAAAATTCTCAAAAGCTATGGAAGCCAAAAAAATTCATTTTGTCCTTTAGCTGGCAAAATTGCTGGCAGCATTAAATTAATGAATGTAATCTAATTTGGCCTTGCATTCATAAATAGAGAGTAAAGAAGCCACTTTGCTAGCAATCACTACCACACCTCTATGCCAAAACAAAATATTTTGTCCTCATTTTGACTATCACTTATATTTTAAATAGCATGACCCCTCTACTGCCACTCAATAAAAAAATAACGATGTATACTTAAGTCTGTTTAATACACAGATGTTTTAGAAAAAATAAAAATATTACTGAGCCAAATAATTGATCCGGAATGTAATTATATAAATGTCAAAACCACAAGTAAGTCAATTTACATAGATTTGATTTGTTTTGCAATTATAACCACTTAGTTTAAGAGCCATTTTTATTCATGTAATATCACTCTGCATGCAGAAACACTAAAACCTACTAATAATGTGGAATTTGGAAAATAATCTGGAAATACTGATAATCAGGAGACCTGCATTATTTAACATTTTCCAGTTTATTTATGGTAATGCTGGTATGATAATTTACTGCCATAAATTTAATGAGATCATCTCAAAATAAATAGGTTATAGTAATTTTTAGCTGCAGAAATGTGTAATAAAATCCAGCACCCAGGTCAAATAGCCGATATTAAGATGAAAATGGTTGAAAATAAATAATTCTCCTAATTTTACTTATTGCTGTATCACAAAATGTCTTTGTGTTAATATGCATCGGCATGACCTGTTAGTTTCCATTATTACTGCAACTAATAACAAAAAAAAATTACCTAAGAGAAAATCAAGTAACAATAAATTAGGTTCCTGAATAATTTTTTTGCAGTATCTAAAATCGCAAGACATATATGACAAGACATACAGACAAGAAATAAAATATTATGATCATTTTATTTCCTAGCAGCCTATATACAATATTATAATGGGGAATTCAAAATAAATACATAAAAAGTGACAGCCTTCAGTATTCCAATCAATTAGAATTCAAAGATACTACATGAGTAAATATGGCATTGGGCTCAGTTACTCAGAACTCTCCCTTGATAATATAAATTTTAATATATGAATATCAAGGTATTAAGATCAAAGATTCATTAATTGTGAATGAAATCAATTCCAACTGTTTGTTCACACCAAAACTAAGACTGCTATTGAAAATTCTTCCACGACAAAGATATTTTATATAATTTCCATTCATTTCTTTCATTCAATTAATAAAAGACATAATATTTGAAGATTTTTTTCATCCATTATTTTAATTCAATTTGGAGGTGGGTTTGTGCCTTAATATGGATAGTTTGTCCGCTTTCATGAACTGATGCTCACAATAATTTAATGGCAAGCTCAAAAAGAAGTGAAATAGAATAAACATTGCATTATTATGAAACATGTGAATTTCTTTATGGTTAAAAAATTGTTAGTTAGTCATAACTAATCCAAAATTACTCATTAATATGCAGATGTCCCTCCCTGCATGAGGGCCTCCATAATCTGATGTCTCATGATTTTTCATAATTATTGATAATATTTGAAAAGTAACAATGAATTTGTAATTTTCACCACCAGTATCAACAAATGAATGTTTTAGATATATGTAACTTCAAATTATAGAGTCAAATCTTTCAAAATTTACGGCAGCATGCACAAATCATACCATGATAATGTAGTAGTTTCACAGCAAGTAACTTCCATATCTGGATTTCACAGACACAATTTACTCAGGCAAATATATCACAATTCATATATATACTAGAGTACTAGAGTACATGATATTAAACTGCAATAGGTTGGAATCCTTAAATCCCTCACTATGGTTGTATGAAGGCTGATCAATATATACCTATTTCTACAAATTAAAAAAAATAGAAAAGTATACTGCTCATGAAGTCAACATCATCATATTCCTTCTGCAATTGTCTTTTTGTCTAAGTAAATCCATCTCTATCTCAGCTAGGTCCATTTAGGAAAAAACTTTGGGTATTCATGAGAGGCTTAAGAGCATCAAAGCTTCAGTCATCTCCTAAGTGCATAAGCTAATAAGCCTTCTTCAAAGTAAATTAATTCTCAAGCTGCGAGAAGCTGATAGCAATGGAGAGCATGGCCAGGTGTAAAGGTTAAACAGCTGCAACAAGAAATTTTACTTTGGTTATTTATTCCTTGCTTGATATGCAAGTTTTGATAAGGTTGGAGATGGTCTGATACTCAGAAAGGAAGATCAATGAGGATGCTCTAGGAATGGCAGCAGAAGGAAAGAAATTTGCAGGTGGAATTTAAGAGGAGGTCAGTGGAACAAAAGATTAGGAGCGATAGAGTTATGCCAATAATTAAAGAAGAAAGAAGGATAGGAAAGCTAGGAAGGTGGAATAAGAGATTAGGAATTTCGCATGGAAGGAAAAGAGATAGGCAAAAATATTTGACATCACAACCTGGACATTTTTGAAAAAAAGCAGTGAAATAAAAAAGAATCAAATAAAAGAGGCAGAAATTAAGCTAGTAACAAGAGAGATGTATTATGAAAAATAGGTGTTTAAGAGATGTAGAGGAGGAGGTGTAAAGCAAATCAGGAGAAATCTGTCAAAACTTGACCTAACACTTGGAATATTTTATAATAGGAAGAGGAAACAACTACATAAGTAAGAAAGGAATGTGCTTTCCATTATATACCATTCAGCATATTTCCTCAACGATCAGCCTTCATTACGTGAACAGCATTTAAACCAATATAATGTTCACAAAACTCGTATTTAACACACTTTTGTATGAAATTAAGTACTAATTCAAATCAAAAAACTAGCTTCAGCAATTCAACTATCAACAATCCATCAAAGGAAAGTACATAACTCAATGCTACCTTGAGATCCAGATAAGGAACCATAAGAAAAGGATAAAGGTTATAACAGAATAAAAGCCCTGCATACTTAAAATCAGATATTTTGAGGCGCAACAAAAGGACAAGCAATTTAAAGTGCCATTCAAACAGTAGCAAAGATGGTACTCACCCTCCTAATGAATTGTCTTTGGAATGTGCGCCAATTAAGTTTGACCATTCCTTCATCAGGCGGGAACTGTTACTACTGCCACTGCTGCTGTGCCTTGCTCGCTCAGATGTGGTGCAGAGGTCATCCAAAAGATGAGGTAAGGATGAACAAGCCAGCCTTCAAAGTGAGTAAATTAAATTTCAAAATTAAGAGAGAGAATTCTCCTCTTTCTTATGAATTAAAATATTATAAAGGCATTATTAACCACGTAAAATGTGAGTCATAGTCACCTTTCCCAGACTGAAAAAGGAAATTATCAAGATACCTAAAGATTAGCTAACAAGCGATCAACTAACTATGCACCCATGGCTCTAATCATTTGTTTACTCATGTTATCTGATTGGTTTATCAACAAAAATGTTATACATTCATCAAAAACATGTTAATGTGTTCATAAAATTAATAAATAATAAAAATTATGTATTTAAATTAGTTTATCACACATATACATACAGGGTGTTTCAAACCACCCATCCACTCAATTTAAAACGTAAGGAATTGGTTTTTCAGGAAAAACAAAAAAATTTCTTTTACTAAAGTGGATGTACTCTATCCATTGACTAGCGGAAGGATCCCGTTGAAATTCAACGGGTGTGAGGAAATTGGTTATTGTAGAGGACGAATCCCAACTTGGAATTATGAGCTATATTTCGCTCCAATTCAAAATAAATCACCGGAAATACATAAATACTATCACAATTCAAACCATCGCGTATACAAGAATGGGAATACTGTTCCAATTTTCTAGATGAAGGTGCCCATTGATATTCAGCTTGAGGGATAAATATAATAATTACCCATTGTATTTAGGCATTTTCACATTTTTCTTGGTGGGACGGAAAAACTTTGTTTTACGAAGTTGGGTATGGCTACAAGTCAGTATCGGAACCATAAATCTGGTTTAAACCATTATAAACTTATCATTTCTGCTAGGATTCTAATTGAGCTCTGTTATAAAAATACTTACATGTAGTACCTTTACGTATATTTAAATTTCCTATTTACGCGTACCTATAATACAAATTACATTTTACGTCGATGCTCAAGTTTTTGTTAAACTATCTCAAATCTCAAAATACTTCTATCCACGACGTTTTCAAAGAAGTTCCATATTTGCCTTTTATGACTCAGGTCGTTTAAAATGCACAAATCCGTAAATATATTGTTAAAAAAGTCTTAAATACTACTAATTTTAGCGAATTCAAACCTACTAAATCTATTAATAGCACTAGCAGTCAGCACAGATGTATGTGCAGAAAGAAATGGCCGACCACGCCTCAAAAATCAGCGGCAAAACCCTCCTTAACATCTTTAATTATCCTCGTGAAAAGCATAATGAACAATTCACGGCATACGACGCAATGTATAAGCCCCCATGATTTCGGGAACGACAATGGAAAAGGCCTTAGCAACGCTCGGAAAAGAACCGAAAAAAACAGTGACTTTGAACGTAAATTACATGATTTAGAGAAACTTCGAAAGCACAGAGAAAATTGGTTGGAAGAATAAGAAAGTTTGAACATTTTTCCGTTAAATACAAAAAGAATGAAAGAAATCGATTAAAATTTTGTAATTTTACTGAGTGAAAGAAAAAACCCTTGCATTTTCACAAATTGAAAAATTCAATTTCAACCAATTTAAACACATTATTGGCGCCAGGAATCGAACCCGGGACTTGGCACAAACGGGAATAGTTTTCCCGGGCCTTTCAGAGGGCTAGAAACACAATGCAGTTTACGGCATCTCTCTAGGACAAACCCTTTGCGAGATAGAGGGGGGGACGGACGGACGGACGGACACTTCCCAAATTATATATATATATAGATATTTTAAACTTCTGGTCCTGACCAGAAGGGAGCCATTCAGACTGGAAGTTGAATTTGTCAGAAGCAACGTGGTGGATTTTTTTACAGATTGAATTTATTGTGAAAAAATAAGCCATTTGTGTAGGAAAAGTTTTTTCATTATTTGCCTCCTTCAATCTTAAAATGAATCAACCCACATAGAGAAAACACCCACTCATAAGATACTGACAACATAGTGATATTTGACTCTGATGAAATCCGACTCTCATTGGCTCTTTCACTGCTCTGACACTCGTCCACTCCTCAGCTATGTAGTTCCTAGTTACTCTCTCATGTGTGCTGTTTTTGGTTACTCTGCTTTTTCTTTTTTCTGCACACTTTTGTGTTTTTACATGTTTTTTTTGAGACCATTCTTGAACAAGATTTTATTTTAGAAAATTTTATTACTTTGAATTGGGAATGAAGGAATACTTACTGTGCTCTTTCGATTGCATTTTGACTTCAAAGTTTTTTTCTATCTTAGAGCATTCTTTTCAATGTCTTTTAGTTTTCGTGGGTGTATTTTCTACATTTATCTGCATATAATTTGATGGTTACCGAAGGGTATTGAATTTCTTGAACCAAATAATACAATATAATTTTAGTAAACTATTCCACCTAAGTACTTGTAACATTTATGATTAATTATTCTTAGTAATTATAATCATCATAATCTTACTGCAGTTTTTATGCCTCCACAGGAGTTAATTAATTATTTAGCATGCTAAAAAATATAAAATAGTAGAGAAGATACAGTAGAAGCCCGTTATAGTGAGTATGGCATATAGCGAGAATCTCGCAATAACGAGTGATTGGCAATGTACCATCGAAAGGCCCAAGATTAACATGTAAAATAAAACGGGTATAGCGAGGCCAAGAAGCTCCTGCCATGGCATATGCTTGGTACTACGAGCGATATTTCTTGAGGGTGATGCACTGCAAAGTACAAATTAACGCATGTTATTTATCTTTAGTAACATTATTTGTCAACTACAACTTAGAATACAATATTTGTGCCATCTCTACATTACTTCAAGTCCAATCAAGTGATGATTTATGGCCGGCCCTGGCGTACCTTGTGCACTCGCACTTTTTCGTTGTTCTAATGTTAAGCCAAGTTCAAACGGAGGCATAGGAGCGGAATGGGTGGAAGATGGACAAGTGGAAAAGCATCTAGTCAGTCACATGACAGCGGGGAGCGATGGTGTGGGTAAACAGGGTGGAGTTCAGCCTGCCTGTCTTTGTCTGCCAGTGCAGGAGTAGTTGACGGACGAGGAGTTAACTCGGTGAGAAACGAAGGTTATGACGAAATTAGTTCTCTTTCGGAAGAAGAAACAGTGCTATGCCGAATAGAGCTAAAGCAAAGTAGGCTCTTAGAAAAATTAGCGCCATTTACCGGGCCAGTGATGCTTCTGCCGAGGACGCAGAGGAGAAAATTTAGTGATGGTGGAAGGGTCTGTGCTCTCGGCAACTGCCAGTAGACTGAAGCAGATGATGGTTGAATGATTTTTCAACCGGGAATAGAAATTGAAAGTACTGTGCTGCTAACGTGAAGTGTGATGCTGTAAGTATGTGTGATACTAAACACTTGTTTTGTTATGTTTTTTATCATCGCGACAAAGTAGTCAAAGTTTTCTGTTGCCAACGAATTATTTATATACTTAAAGTTTTACGATTCATTCTGGTTTCGATTATTTTTCCTGTTAGCAGAAATAATGCTGGTACATTTGTTAATTTGTGCATATTTTTCAATGTTTTTGTAAATATTGCTTATTTTTATTTTATTTTATGATTCCTGACTTCAGGGATATATACTATTTTGAGTGAATGCATCGATAATTCTCGGCAATAGTATTTCACAGGAGTTACCTCTGTTAACCTTAGATCCTCCAGAAGGCAGTACTAGTATGACACACAATGTGCATCGCAACCAACAGAGGCATTTGCTTATGTAAATAAATACTTGCTGCAACTAATTTTTGAGAGACAACTGAATGTGAATTTTAGGAATGGCTAGGAAGAGATAATTATGCAAGAAATATTTTCGACCTCCGAAAAATGTTGTATTTCTGCGAATCATTTCAGCAACTTTCCTAACCAATTGATGTACAGGTTAAGGTAGAACCTCTACTACAAGTTCCTCCGAAAACATGCCTTGATATTTTGATATATTGTAGAGAAATCATTCCTTCGTCAATCCATGAAAAAATATTTGGGGGTCATCGGCCAATTTACGCTTGTTACAGGATTTAAAAATCGTCATTTTCAGCCTCAAATTACATTGCTCTTATGGAAGAATGGTGACGTCCCTCCCTTAAAAATTTTATTTCTCAAAATTTCCCCTGAAAACACCATCTCAAAAACTAGTATATTGTGGCTGAATAATAAACGGATAATATGTATTTTTTTCAGGTTGCCTCATCGGCCATTTAAGGCTAATATTTATGATTGAAAAACGATGAAAAGTCTAACTTCCGTTCCTTAGCCACCATAGTGACAGAAGTCTGGCAACGATGTTAGGGGAGTAATGAAAACAAACTGGCCTAGTACCTCCGTGATTTATTCCTTACGTCACGATTACAGACGGTTTATGCTATGAAGTGTGTCTTTGATTAGTACCATTTGTACTGTACTCCCTGTTAGTACTGGTTACTTGAAGAATACCTGAGTGCGCTAAAATATATTACACTTAGCAGTCGTCATGGCGTATGCATACACGGAATATCATAGATCCCTGAAAATAATAGGTATAACACTTTACACGATAAGTCGCTTCTTTATTGCTAGTCACGATGGTCTATTAGTTCTTTAAAAGAATATTTCCAATATCTTAATGTATATTTCGTAGTATAAAGTCATCGTTTTCACCTAGCCTTAAATAATACTTTATTTTGAATACGTATTTATTATCACCCGCATAATATATTTCTCACCAAATAAGTAAAATTGAGAATATAAGTCAATAATATGGTTGTAGGAATTTGAAACTAGACTCGATGCATACTGTTAATAGGCACTAATATGTTTGGTAATACAATTTCCCAAACCTGCTCACTGATCAACTACACAAGTATTCTCCAAGAGAATAAAATAGTTTCTCAAGGGAAAGCTGATGAAAATGAAGTTCTGAGTTCTGATGAAATCTTAATTCTAGTTCCTCCAAAAGAGAGTTGCTTAGCCGTATATCTGTTTCGCGAGATCCCAATCATCATGGCAGATTATTGGCAGTTAACTTAGCTGATAATTCATAACCCTTACAATTTTCTGATACAGGTCAAACCACATAAACACTTATCAAATATGAACAATATTGTATATACCCATGAAGCCCGAACTCGTAGTATCAGTATACCTTTTACCAAGCCCGTAGCCAGGACAAAAATTGAGGAGGGATTTACTGATTGGGAGTTTAAGACTATGTCCTCTAGAAAAACAATGTTTTTTACAGTACCACAATAGTAACATCTTTACTGCCTTTTTATTATCTGTCATACACAACAAACAATCTCACCTCTATGCTACTTCCTTCTTCAACTTTTCATACATTTACCCTCTAAATGAAAATTTGGAGGGAGTTTACAACCCCCTCCCCTTCCACTCACTACAGCCTTGCCTTTATCCATGTAAACGGTAATGTTCCACCCACCATACTGTAAACAGCAATAGGATGTGTAGATAATTCTTTCCTCTTTTTATTAATAGTACCTATTTTTTTATTTTTTGGCTAAAATAATATAAGACTAAGGTGATAATAATTTTACAGCTGCCATTAAGAATTGGTAGCTTTCAAATTAATATCGAAATACTGCTTATTTCTCTTCGGGCTGGCTTGAGATTTCGATGTCAATACAGTATTTACAACGCCGTTCACTCTACATTTTATACCCCAATTACATTCCAGTCCGATGAGAATTTCTTCTTTATATCAATTAACGTTAACATTGAATTACACGCAGTACGAATAATCAGCTTAGCCAAAACATTTACTTCTACGATTCGACATCATCAATAAATGCACTCAATGAGTTGATTTGAAAAATACTTTCATCAGTATTCTGTCTCTTTAGATTTGACAAACAATTAGTCTTCCTATATTTAGACATAAAGATGCCTTTAAAACGAACTTATGAAGCCATAACTCTAGCCCTCAAATGGAATCGGTGATTCAAAAAGGCAAATTGCACTGCCCAAGAGAGCTCAATTATAAAAATTATCGCACTATAATGTAATAGAGCAAGTGTAATTTGTAACTGCAATACAAAATACCGTATTGTAAAACTGAAGAGAAATGCTTGAAAACTAATAGCAGAAGGCAACAAATCTCAATGAGATAGCGCAGGCGAACGTTGGTGTCCAAGTGGTGTGAAATATTGGTTTCTATGTCAATATTTACACGTTTTTTACGGTGTTGTCCATTTTGTCGTCAGCAAATATGTCTAATAAACTTGTTATAATTAAGTTTCTATGAAAAGATGAAAAGCGATTTTTATGTCTGTTATTTTATTTCATATCTTAATTTATTATTATGAAATTTTATTGTTGCTCCTGATAAAGTATTTAAAGAGCCTCTGACACATGGCGTCAATATAAAAGCCTTTCTTCATATCACCAAATTACTTCAGTTGGAAGCACGGACTTAGAATAGTCAGGACTGGACACTTCTCGCTATCCTAGTCGCCGCTATTGTCGCCGAGAAGAAGCTGTCCGAGTAGATGGCAGCACTGTAGCTCGCCCTAAAATACTTTGTCGTTGCATGGAGGACACATATGCTTTCTGTGTTTTTTATAATATTGTCAGAATCAGCTTTGTAGTACTCATTTTATTTAAAGTACTCACGGAATTATTTCGCGAAGATTGTATATAAGGGCCATCGTTGTATTGAACCAGGACCTTCGGGTTAAGATAGTAACCCGGAGATGGTCCAATTTTTTTGTGCCCAAGAAACTGGTAATTTTGAGAAAATGGGCAAATGCCATTCTTAGGAGAGATTTTGCTACCAATCCTGAGCAAAGGGTCCGCCAGAAACATTTTTCGCCGGAAGAAATCACATGGAAGGAGCTGCTAAACGACCGTAATGGAAAAGTGATACATATAGATCTACATAATACCCTGCACAAACGTGCTTTTAGTTGTAATACCTTAAATTTCTCATTCCAACATGCAACTACCTATGGTATCAGTACTTGTATTTATAAAATTGGAAATAATGTTTACACCTATTCATATCCCAAATTGTACAAAGAAATAAGGACATTTAGAATCTGACAGTTCGGCAATCAATTTCTCTAATTTTATGACAATGGTCCAGTCTACCATAGTAAGTTGGAGTTCGCAAAATATTTTTAACGTAATCAGTGAAAATTATGTCTTGGAATTTATTAAAGTCTATAATTCATCCTACGGTCCCAATTAAAATAACTTCCATTTTAATTCATTTAACAGACTGGTTACGCTAATATAGTTATCGTACCGTCCCTATACAAATCTTGCCGATCTTCGCCGTACACGTTCCAGTTCGTTATTTAAAGCCCTTTTCATAAGGATTTTATATATTGGCGGCGTATTCCTAATGATTTCTAACAAGGGATACCTGTGGTTCGTACCATTAGTGTTGTTTTATAGCAGTTGGTAAGCTAAAAATCGATCAGTCTTCTTGTTAGGACGTAATTAGTTACTGGTATTAAAATTATTCAATGCTTAATATTTAAAACTTTAGCTCGGATTCCATTAAACGCTTGAAAATCGTATAACCTATTTTGTTTAATCGCATGTGAACCTAACCAAGGCATGACATATAACTTCACCACAGTCGCATAAACAACTATACCTTTTGTTGAAAATTGTGTGCATCAGCCTTCGTTAACAAGGCTTTTCTGGATTGATAAGAGTTTGTGCCTTAACTATGCCATTTACGGCATTAGCTTTCACTTTTTAACTTGAAAGGGATTCATGTCTTATATGATACTCAAGAGAACATCCATATTAAATTGGGGAAAAAATATTATGATGAAATTGGATTGCACGTGGTGCTAATGACCTTAGTCGTCGACGCACCCGTAATCCCAAACCTACTAGAGAACAGCGGGGAATTGGAAATTGTCAGAAAATTTGATCAAGCAATTGCTTGTGTGGGATTTGCTAAATAGGGTAAAAATGGAGAGAGAAGTAATGAATTCCACCTTCTGATTGAAGAGGCTGTTTTGTTGACAATGTGCGCCGCAGAGAAGAAGGCTTGGATCAGGAAAATGCATACATACAACAAATGTGGTCCCAAAAGCGGTTTCGTTTTTATGAAGGGTGCTTTTGATCAGCTACTAATGGGAAAGTACAGTCTTAAAAAGGTGTTACAAGGGCACTTTGCTGAAGAAGAAGTGGACAATCACAACAATTACAATCTAGAAAGAAAAGCTTCATAAATGTTAACATTAAATTGCAACTTCACGGGAGAGTTCCATTACTGGGCAGCTGCAAATTTGCGAAATACCTGTCAAATTGAAGATAACCCTTCTGCAAATAGTCGGGTCTGCTAAGGCAAACGACTGAATATTGATGCGATAATACATATAGAAACAAATTATGCCCATGATGCTTCGTTTTTTCAATTGATTGAAAAAATCTTGATTATAAGGAAGGATCATATTTGATACGGTTTGATATAAATTGTAGAAATGGTCATACGTGAAAATGTTAGCGCAAAATTCAGAGACCATAACTTATAAGTGACAATAGATTTTGGGGAAGATGGGGCTGGGCTTAGTTTACAACTATGAAAACATTGTCACTGGCCGTTGGAATACTTTATCAACATTTTTTCGTTTTTGTATTCCGTGTGTTTTTTACTTCAACTTTATCGCTGCTTAATCGACTGAAGGCCTAGCAGACGATATATGTTAAGACTGTTGAGGAGAAATTCGGACGTCGTCACTTAGTTTTCCACGCATTCCTGTCACAGAACAGATATAGAAAATTGTATCCACCTAATGCTTCAGAGCTTGATTCTATATTTTAAAGCGAAAACATCCATTGAAAACCTCTTCCATCTATCTCACCCATATAAACTACTAAGGGAGCAAGGGCGAGCGTTAGTGCTGCCACCTACGCAGTGAAACTCTCGCAGGGCGACAGTAACGGCGACACTGGTTTGCATGGCTGGGATAGGGGAGTTGCACTGGGCTGGTTGGAAGAGAAGTCATGTTTCGTATAGCCATATTGAATAGTTGAAAATCGTTTTTAATTATTATTAACAACATATTGAGCAATTTTATGTTGTTCCGGAATGCTATATTCGTCTTATGAAACTAGTGCTTCGAAGCGCTGGTTCTACCTTAACACTCGAATACATCAGCAAAGTGTAAATTATTTATTTGGAAGATTTAATTCGCAAAATAAACAATAAATATGCAATTCTGCAGGAAAACTACCTGTTTCTAACAGTTTGGTAAAGAAATAAAAACAGAAAGTAATAACAACTGTGGGAATTGAGAGGCTTAATACATCACCTTCGGATTTAGCAAGTGCTCACTATAGGGAGTGATTTCCCAGACATTGAGAGCACTCGTTATACAGAGCTTGCACTGCATTATAACCACTCCCAAGGGGATAAATATTTAGTTTAGTGAATGGTGATGTCATTTCCAGGATTGATGAATTCATACATTAATTATTTGAAGTAAAAATTTCTACCATTTAAAAAGACGAATGCCAATTTATTGCTGTTACAATGAAAGGAGACATTATTTTCAAAGGTGAAAAGAAGCTCATGCCCTTTTGCAAAACCTATGTGATGTAGATGACACCGGCCTTCACAGGCTTTCATTTTGGACCTAAGTTTATCTATCTTCAGGGCAAGAAGAGTAAGTATTGAATAAAGATGTAATTGTATTGTGCGCCATCAAGTATAATATAATGACAAATTATTTAAACAGACTCTGGGGAATAATAATTAACCAGATGGGGGCATGGAATTGCAGTGGTGAAAAAACCTCTGGAAGAATACATGGCCACAGTGAATTAAGTAACAATGCAAACAAAAAATGTAGCCTTAGCATTCAATGGTCTTACTGAGAAAACATACTGAATTTGTACATTGAAACCCAAAAGGAAAGAGAATTCCTAAGATTCTACCATTCACAAAACAAAAAAAATATTTTTATATTACTTATTAAAAAGATTGCATAGGCAGGGATTTGCAGCAGAATGGGTGCCATCAATGAATGACACTTATTTTAAATTACAGATAAAGAGGAAAAAAAAAGGTCTGATAAAAACATCAACAGTGATTTTCACAACCACTACAAAAGGAAATGATAACATAAAATATTGAGTTCTGACATCTCGCATACTCATAAAGGACTGCATTTAATGGGTTAAGCCCAAATAATTTGATCTGCAACTGAGATTGTGTACAGCATACATATAATATTAAAGAGAGTGCATTTATAAGAATATGCATCCAATCACATAAAAATACTGTGTTTCACTGAATGTTTAATAATTAGATGCTGTTTTCTACTGGTATAACATGAGCTGACTCTAAAATAATCCATTCTATTTAAATATAATTTCATCATCATCATCACTGATCAACAACCCTAGGAATGGTTTGATGCAGCCCTCCACTCAATTCTTTTATTGACCAACCTGTTCTTTTAACGTAATTCCTCTCTTTCAAATCCTTCATGACCTGTTTCATATATCTCATATGAGGCCTGGCTTTTCCATTCTTCCAATTCACTTTTACATCAATGATCTTCATCAGGCCATCGTGTCTTAAGATATGGCCAATTAAGTTGTCCCGTCTTCATTTTAGAGTTTTCAGCAGACTTCTCTTTTCTCCTACTCTTTTCATAATTTAATTTTGAATACATAATTATTATACCATCATTGTATATTTTATATTATCCTTACACTGTACAACCTCATGAATCTGTAACCCTACTACATTCACCTGGAATTTACCAGTAGGCTATACTTCCAGGAATATTAGCAAGAGATGGGACATTCGAATAGTCAAATCCTCGAATACCTCAAACAGTGAGCTATTTGCACTATTCGATATTCAAGGACACAAAGTAATAATTTCACCACTTCAAATACATTACACAAATCGACTATGCTGTTTAAATTCACAGGCATCGGTTGGGTTACATGTTACAAAGTATTTGGGCTAGCAGATTTGGTTGGTATCAATTAATTAATTAATATTTCAAACCAAACTTCATCTTTAAGTTAAGCATGAAAATATAAATCCATAATAACTTCACGAGAATTAAATGAAAAAGCAAATGATCAAACACTTGCAAGATTGGCTGTTCCTTTTTTGACTCCTCGTTGCATGACTATGCTTGCATTTTATAAATTCAATTTTTGAAATAATTGTGCATTCTATATTTAATTTAAGGTTTACGATTAACATAGTAAAATACTAATAATAATAAAATCTTCTAAAAAGAATTGTGGTGTAGCATGTGTGCAAGTTTGCTGTGGTTTGTCAGTAGCATAAGGATTGAGGAGAAGAAGTATATAAGCCGTCGTAAAGCTTTCGTTCGTTTTTGATCATTTAAACTCATTAAGTTAGAATGACCAGCGAAGTGTGGCAACACATTCACATTTGTGAACTGGATGAGAAATTCGCAGTTTGCAATTTTTGCAGTGCGAAGATATCGCGTGGTGCGTCATATACCACTTCGGGTTTAAAAAACCATTTGAAAAGGCATAAAGATGACATTATGCAGCTGATTGACAAAGGCTACCCTGAGACCCATGATGACAGCAATTCTGAAGTTATGTCATCTACTCAGTGCTCTTTGGCATCAACATCAGCAAGTGAAGCTGGTGAAGCAACAACTCCAACAGGGAGAATTAAAAATATCATCCTTCAAGACAGTTATCCTTGCCAAGTTTCATGGATAAGAAGGGGAAGTTCAAGCCAGGAGGCAAGAAAAAATAACAGAGGTAATAGCTGAAATGATATGCACTGACTGCCATCCATTTCAAATAGTAGGAAATCTGGGGCTTAGGGCCCTTATTTTACATTTGGAACCAAGGTACGTCATCCCATCTAGAAAGCATATCTCCAACGTAAATATACCTGCTAAGTATCAAGAATTGCATACCAAGGTGAAAAATGTACTCGCTGATGTGGAATATGTCTCAATCACCATGGATTTATGGACATCTACCACTAACGATAACTACATGAGCTTGACAGTGCACTTTGTGTCATCAGATTTTCAGCAAATTTCTCCATTTTTGGAACTAAGCCATTCCGGCAAAAACCTTCGTAATTTTATACATCATGCATTGGAAAATTGGGATCTAGTGGACAAAGTGTTCACTGTTTTGAGAGACAGTTGTGAAGTGCCAATAAAAAATTGTTCATGCTTATAAAGCAGGATAAATACTGCAATTTATTTATTGAAGTGGTGATATTTTTACATTGATTGAATTATTTTTATGGCTGTGCTCCAACTGATTTGTGATCAACTATAAATATGATTGAATAAAATGTCAAGAGTATTGTTTCTTTTTAGAACCTTCAATACTTCAGAATTTTAATAAATTCTGTTCAGCTAATTTTACAATTTAGTTTTTTTGTAACTTTTGTAAATAGGTTCTCAGACTATGTTATTTTTTATTAGAATCGTCATTTGTATTTAAAATTGGTGGACAAACACCTATGTAGTATTCGATATTCGAGTGCGATATTTGAAAAATATTAGATATTTGAACTCGATATTCAAATTCGAGAAAACTGCTATTCCACCCATCTCTAATCTTGACACAAACCAAACATCAATTGTATTCACCATAATTTCAAATATTTATTGTTAGATTCATAATTGGTAAATATTTAATACCAATGTTTAAGGAGCTATTTATGAATTGGCCCTTGTATGCAGCATTCATTAGTCAGGAACAAATAATATAGTCTATTCTAAATTTGTGTATGTACTTCAATAGCCATTACTTTAATAATCAAAATCAGGGACATTCATCATCAATGTTCAACCAACATTCGTAGATATGAAACCAATGTTCCTAGATAGTCCCTGCCTTATCTACTCCACTGCCATTTCTAGCAGCAATCATCACTGATTTGCTGCATTATACCAATCCATTAGGTCTATTTCTAAGATCTTCCCTACAGCTGTTCAGTATCCTAATTCACTTCCTCTCATTCTGGCTCATCAGTCTCCCATCTGCTATAGCCTTCAGGAGCTTTTTATACTTTCTATATCCACTTGTTTTGCCATCTACAAATATCTCTCAACAACTCAATAACCACCTGATCTTCCATTCAACTCCCTCCCTATCCAACTCACCTCCTCAATTCTACTCAAATTTGGCATATCCAAAAACCTCCCAATACTCATCCTCATTCCTCAAAAAATAACATTTTTCATTCATTGGATATCACACTCCTATTAGTAAAAGCTTTCTTCGCCAATGAAATTCTCCACAAAATATTTGGTGCCAAATCCATCATCATCCGAAATAATTCCAAGTAACTACAATTCTCAAAACATTAGTTTTTAACCTCCTAAATTCATGTTTGCCTTTGAATTCTTTTTCCTGTAAAATTTCATCACTTAAATTTAATTATGATTGATCTTCATCCGAGACCTTCAGCACTGAATCTGCAACACATTTAGTAGTTATGGCAACTCCTTGGTTGAATTGATAAACTAGGTCATCCGCACATTATCAACTCCATCCACTGTTCTTCAGTCTTTCTTCATTACTGAATCCAGCCTCCCCATATAATTTCTTCAACACACATCTTAATGAGCACTAGTGCTAACCTACATGGCTCATTCTTCCACTTCCTCCATACCACTTCTCCAGAGATCCACAGCTCCTTGAACCGCCAAATTGACTCTTCTCATCACCTTTACCACCATCTCATTAATCATTGTTTTCAGCTCTTCTCACCTCTCACCTAAGTTCATCGCTAACACTTCCTTGCTCCAAATTTTGTAAACTAATTTCCTTAAAACTCTAGTCAAGCCTTTATGGCTACATTTCATTTCCCCCTTTTCACAATTTGATACTTATGAATTGAACCTTGAACTTTGCATATATCTAGTTGAACATGGAGTCTTGATTTGGCACCTAAATAATTCTGAGCATTAATGGAACAGATTCCTAAATTGTGATCAATATTCTATCTCCCACTGTGCCAGGGATCTTCCTCCCATATGTTTGTGCATCTCTAGTGGTATTTAATCCACCAGTCTGATATAACTAGCATATTTTTAATGGTAAAATTGACTATTTATTTGCCATGGTCATTTCTCCAATACAGCCTATTCTAAAACCTGAATGATATGTTTTAAAATACTGCACAGAAATTCCACAGAACTTAAAAACACTTTTATTACACTAATGTGATAAAAGTGATGCCCCCTTTGGAATTGCAGTACAGTATTTTTTCATGTGTATCATGAAGGAATTACAGAAAGTAGAGCTAGCAACAGTCTCTTATCCCTAAAACTTGTTTACATCTCTGTCCTAATTAACCAGAACATGCTATTATTACTCCCCCTCAGTGCCCTCCCCTATAACTATCTATCATCACTTAACAATTTAACTGAATCCCTTTCCACTTAACAATCCCTTTCCAATGTCTAAAATCACTCAAACCTATTGCGCTTAGTCCTCCCTCATCTACTTTTCAATTTATATTTTCTTGCATCCCTGCTGTAAGTGTGGTCCTGCATTCCTTGCTCCTATTTTAACCCTTTTACTGCCATAGGGCCAATATGTTGGCCCTCTATGGTTGTACAAAAACTGCCGAGGGCCGATACATCGGCCCACTTACATTACATATTTGTAATTTTATATTTCCCTCAAATCAGAGACAGCAAGAATGATTTTTCATCTTCATAAAAATTTTAATATATATCATGCACACTGAGAAAAATACATAATTTATATATTAAAATTAAGTGCTTCAAATGTACCTAAAACTCATAATCTTACGATATTCACAGAAATGGGCTTGGTAGTTTTAGCACAGTCTACCTTAAAGGGGCTGGCAGTAAAAGGGTTAACTGGGTCTATACCCCTGTAAGACCCTGCCA
This sequence comes from Platycnemis pennipes, assembly GCA_933228895.1. Classification (NCBI taxonomy): domain Eukaryota; kingdom Metazoa; phylum Arthropoda; class Insecta; order Odonata; family Platycnemididae; genus Platycnemis; species Platycnemis pennipes. The sequence goes on along the minus strand of OW121854.1, from coordinate 114,308,197 downwards.
TTAAATCACACGGTACATACACTAGGTATTCCATTATTGTCCTCCAGGCTCAATATTGCAAGACCACAATAATTAGATCAAGCAAGAATACTTAATACCTATAATGAGACTTTATTGTAAATTGATCAGTTTAAACAAACAGGTGACTTGGAGGTATCACAACATACTTGAAACTAGCTGCAATATAACAAAATTATTGAAGCATACAATGTATTCAACTCAAAATAATCTTTTCTCCTTTTTTATCTCTCAGTGAAACATAAGCTTGAAAATTATCTGTTTATTGCAAAAACATTGAGAAAAAGACTTAAACACGATTCTTGTCAAATAAAATATTTACTGAGAGAGCCCTAAGAAAATCATGTACCTACTTAATTTTTCTTTTGTGTTTCTCTTGAAGGCATAAGTACAAGAGATATTTTATAGATATTTTCTAGGCTACTCCACCTTAGAAATGACATGCAAGTCACACAAAGTTAAGCTATGAATTAGTCAAAATTGGCCTTTTTTTCAACTTTTCGTACAAGTCACAATCCTCCGTAAGGCATAAAATAAAACTAACCCAACTGGTAACCTATATTAATGAGTTGACTATTGCAAACAAATATTTTTATTCACATTGAGCATAATATTCATATCAATTTTCAATCTTTAATTTTTGCAAAGGAACTTTAGGGGACACTGTGATGCATCCCCACAATGTGTGGTAAATAAAGGTCTTGTTCTATTTTCCCAAGAGGCAAGTAGCATGCATCTTCTTGCGTTACTTCAGCACCATTACAGTTTGAACAAGATTGAGTAAACAGTACTGTTTCAATGATCTCTTCATTCTCTTCGGGTTCTCATCTGTTGGCTTTTGCTGACATCATTTTCACTGACATTGCAGTCAGCATCTTCAGGTTGAAGGTGTTGAACATGGAAATGAGAGTTCTCTAACCACCCACCAATGAGAGAGCAGCACCTGGATGAGGAGGCCTATATAAGGTGGCAGATTTCCATGTTCAACACCTTCGACCTGAAGATGCTGACTGCAATGTCAGCGAAACTGTTGTCAGCAAAAGCCAATGGACGCGGTGAGAACCCGAAGAGAATGCAGAGATCACATAATCAAGGCTGCAAAAATCTTCGAACCTTCTGTACTTTTTTAAATCAAGTAGCAGTTATGTCAATTCAAGGATTGCGAATTAGCCATGACTACCTTAGTGGAGTCACCCACTGAAATGCACAATAGCAGAATTTCCACAAGGAAAAGATCCACCTTGATATGGAACAGTCATTCTGTCTGCCCTGTCCCAGTTGAGTTGGATTTCCTTGTGGAAATTCTGCTATTAACAGTTACGTGTCATGCTCCATGCCATAGCTACAATGCTGTGAATGCTCCAAGAATAAATATTTGATGGTCTCAGCTCAAAGCATATTTATCATCAGAATGAAACACTAATGAAACACTCCCACTCCTCTCTCTCTTTTTTGCTTTCTACTATCTTATTCCTTTGGTATGCACTTTCAAAAATTTCCTTCAAAAGACAATTCCAGGGGTGCCTTTATGTGAAGCACATTATGCCTCAACATTTCTCTTTTGTTGTAGCAGGCAGTGTCGAGAGTTGTGCTGAGCTGATATTGTATTTACCTATATACTGAAGTCCTTTCTGTTTTTGACCATTGGTATTAATGAATGTTGTTTTTTGTAGAAAACAAAATCAACAATAGTAACTTGAATTGCATGCACTTCCTCAATGATGCATCTCAGTTTAATTCTCAAGTGTGCACCATCCACGGAAGTCTCATTTGCAGCTAGTACTGCTGACATAGGAAATTTGAAAGTCATTAATGACAACTTTAGTGAGATGAGGTGGTCAGAGGGTGGCCACAAATTTTTACTGCAACATGCATGGAACAATCATACATTAACACACCAAGATAAAGGAGGATATTGCTGAAGAAAGGGTCTGTAGTAGTCACAAGGTATGTGCAAGTACTTTTATGATTATCTAAAGCAGCTTCATTTGTTAAGACACACATTATAATAATAATTTCTTTCCATGAAGCTTTATACTCCTCATAGGGAAGTAGCAGTATGTGTCAAGAAGCAAAACAATTGAACTATTGTTTAAAAGAACTGAATGTATTTGTCAGGGATCTTAATTTCCTGATGGAAGCATTACTTAACTTTTATAGTTCACAAGACAGGGCTTCACATAGGTTGTAGTCCAATAAAACAGAAGCACTTTTCCACATAATATATACCTATTTTAAAACTGCATGACATGTGTTTCTGCATAAAAAGCCATCATCAGGTATCTACCATGATACTAGGTCATATCTGACCATGGCTATGCAAGCTAAAACATGAGTTGTGCAGTTTAAAAATATATTTTATGTGAAAATTCTAATGTTTCATTTGACTAGAATTCAACTTTTAATTGATAAAAAAATAATGACCATACATGACATTCCATTCCTATACAGGAGCAGTCTGACCAACTGGTGGACCACTCTGCTCTTAGATTTGCATGTTAAGTATTAATTGTTGTTTGTAATCAAAACTGACTTGTCCACAGCCAGGTAAATGTTTAATTATCAATATATTATCACTGCCACCCAATAAAAGACATTTTCACCCTCATATCATCTGTTTAGTCAACATATGTCAGGTTTAATGAGTTATAACTGAAATAACAAAATAATTCCTTAAGAAAGGATAAAACTAGTAGGTAAAGAGCCAATGTTCAAACACCATTTGCCTAATAAAAGAATATTTTAGGGTGGAAATAGCAATGAAATCCCAGCTAAAATGCCAACAAAGGAAAGACTGAGATTATAGGATTTCTGACTTGCATTCCCACTGGACATTCTTCCAGTAAGAATTGCCTACATTGAAAATCATTGCAATTATGAAGAACAAAATTTTGAAATAAAGATTGATTACTAAGTATAACTAAGAAAGAATTACTTGTTTTGGCACTCCACTAGTTAATGGTAAAGATAAATAGAATTTAAAACATAAAAATTTCATGCAAAGTTAAGCAATACTTAGATGCATTTGAAATACATTTTTTGCCACAAAGACCTCAGAAATGAAATGAATGCTAGGGAATGTCATGAAGAATATAACAGAGAACATGATGAGAATGAATTTCCTCTAGGACACATTCCGTATCCATGCAGGCATTCATGGTAAGATTAAACAGGAAAAAAACTTGATGAGTCATTATATAATAGGCATTTTTGGCAAGTGAGCAGTCTCTTTGGCCCCAGTTGAGACAAAGATGAAGGAGGGGGATAAGACGATCCTCTCTGATAGCTCAATACTTTCAAGCCGAGATAGAAATGAATACATTGCCAGGATACCTGACAAACAGGAATAGATCCTGACATGTTCTGCTTAGCATTTCCCATGCATTACAAAAGAATCCAGAATCAGTTTGAAAATTTTGCCTTTTTAGCATTACTTCAAGTAAAATTTTCATTCAGCTTGAATTCCTGTAGTGTTTACATTGAAATGAGGCTAAAACTGTGAATAACATGAAATTATGAGAAACATAACAGGTGAAAATTTACCAGCTCATACATTTTCTATGCAAAATACTATGAAAACATTTGATCGAAGGTTTCCACGGCGTGGGTTAGATTCTCTCTGCATTCTTTCGGGTAATCGTCCGCATCCATTGGTTGGTAGACAACAGTTCCTTCGACCTGAAGACGCTGACAGGACAGTCAGCGAAACTGTTGTCTACCAACCAACGGACGCGGACGATTACCTGAAAGAATGCAGAGAGAAACTATGAAAACATACCAACTACAAGTAGCATTTCAAACAACACACTGATAACAATGGACCATAGAAAATCCATCATTTCTCAGAAAAGTTTTTCAAGGTTTGGGCTACCTCTACTACACTTCGGGTAGGATTTGAATCAAAGCTAAATATTACATATGATGACAAAATTGTCAGGCAGAAGGTTGAGATGTTAAAATTCGTTATTCTTCTCCAAATATCCTACAACTTGATCTTAAATGTGTAGAATAAGATCAACATTTCCATTTCAATTGGGTGCAATGACTCAGAGAGCTTTAGACATCAAGTACCAACCCAAATGTAAATTTGATAAAGTAAAACAGATGGGATAAATACCTTCCATGCTCCATCCTCAGTTGTATTTTGTGCATTCATCGGAAAAGATTTTCTCTCCACTAAACTAACACATTTTTCACTAAATGAGCATGATTTGGATATCGAGGATAAGGTTACATTTACTGAAACAGTTGTGATTTGACATAAAGGCAGGCATTAGCACCTGTTACACACCTACTTTAAATGCAGCTGCGCCAATAAAAAAGCATGAAAGTGACAATGAGTTAGTGCTCATTTTTCTCTTGAACATCAATGTACTGCAAACATAAAATTATCACTAACCGTTCTGTGACAGCATTTTCATCCCATGATGCAGCTGAAGAGGCAGGGGCAGCAGCTGAATTGGTTGCAACACTGCACTCACTGCGTTCAAAGTCAAGCATGAGATCATCAGAGGTAATGCTGTCGCAGGGAGACAATGTACCAATCGATGACGCTCGATGCCTTGGTGTTCCATTGGTCTTACTCTGGGTGATCAAATCATCATCTTCAAAATTACTTTCACTCACAAGACCAGCATCAAGAATGGTAGGATCATCATCATCAGGCTTATTCCCCCCTCCACTTGCTATAATAATGCAAGAATAAGATTTCAAGTCATTAGAAATGAAATGCATCAATCATCAATACCAAAGCAAGCAAAATTAAAAATCAGCATCAATAAAATATGGCTTGGTGGAAGGAAATGTGCATTTTCCATTTAAAAAATTAAATCAATAACTTTGTGAAACAATATAATAATCTGGAGCATGAAAAACATATCGTCAAATGATTCCTTCACAAATAAAAATAATATCATGTATGATTAGAAATAACTGCATTTGTATGATGTTAGCACACCATCTGAAGTTCACTTTCCAAGGTCAAATGTTAAAATTTAGATCATTTTAATGACAGCATCTCCCATCTCGAAGGTATTTGCTTAAAGAGATCTCAGACATAAAGCTCTCAAGGAAGTTACTAATAAAAAATATTGTGTTCTATCAATGTATATAAAAATTTAAGCAAAAGACCAAGGTTCTGAACCAGAAGAGATACTTTTCATTTAATGGAATAGCGTGAAAAAAATAAAAATCTGTAAAAACAAAGCTTTATTTTATTCAGCAGATTATGAAGAGGTTGACCCTTAGCCTAATAGTATAACATAGGAAAGTTAACAATTTTTATTTTATATATTTTTACATAAAAAAAATATAATTTGTAATTTTTAATGCTTTTTTTAAATACTTGTGCAAAAATAATAATAAGAAGAGGAAAATTATATTATGTGAAATTATTGGTCACAAGTTATTACTTTTTTCACCTTAAGCACAAGAGAGCACAGGTGCAGAGAAACATGGCAGTTTCTCTGCACCTGAAATGGTTAAACCTTGGGTTTAAAACTGCTTTTGGAAATAATAATTTAGAGACTAAAAACTTTAATAAGCCCAAGAATTGATTAAAATATAAAGAACTACCACAGTGGAAACAGTGATATGATAACATTCAGTTATTCAAGGCATCATTCATAACTAATGAAAGTGTTGAAGGCCTCAAATTGAACTCAAGGGATTAGCAACTCATTGAAACCTGTACAATGCGGGGTGCGAGTGCAGTTATGCATGGATCTGAAACTTGGGACTCTTCAAGAGGAGGTGTCAACAAATTATTTTAAGCTTTGGTGATGTGGAAGTGGACAAAGAGTGGAAAGAAGAGCTATTGACAGGGAGAAAGATGAATAGTGATCTGATGAACAGGGTGAGGAATAAAAGAAGGTTGTTGGCAGAAATTAAGAGGCAGAGTATGAAAGTGATGATCAGGGAAATGGGCTATTGAAGGTCATCACCAAAATATAATAGTGGGTGAGCAATGAAGAGGTAGAATGAGAAAAGGTATCTTGGATAGCATGATGAGAGATAAGATACAGGAAGAGATAAATAGCATTGGGAAGAAGATGGTAGGAAAAAGCAATGCAAAGAAACAGGGACACTGCATCAAAGCTTACCTTATCAGGCAAAAAACTAGGAAATTCCAGAAACTATTAACTCAGGCAAAACATTCTACAGTTCCCTTTAATACCTTAATTGTTCATATAACTTAATAGGTTTCATTAAATCCCAAAGATAATTTTCCAAACATATATTCATTCCTTTCATGTTATGTTTCCACTCCATAATTCACGTCAAAAACGTAAATGATTTTTTCTTAAGGCCTAATTCATGAAAACCAAAAGTATACTAAAACATAATTCCTTGAAGCAGTGACAGCTACATGTTTAAATGTCATTCCACTCATGTATTGATATAATTCTGTTTAATCTACAAATCACACTGACATCAATGTAATATGCACGCACTGTTACATAATCATTTAACTATTCCGGTGCACTCTGCAAACCACAGTAAGTTTTAAGCACAAAGAGAATAAATACATGTATAGTGAAACATGAAAGAGGTTTGGTAATTTCAGCTTTTGCTTTTTTTATTCTTTTTCTAAAGGCCTCAAAATAAGAGTACAGCATAAAAAACAACAGACATGACCTTCGGCTTTGACTTTCCAAACAATCTATTCTGAATTTTCCAAAAAAACTTGCTTTTCAAGACTAAAAACTTGTTTCCTCCGATTATGAGACTACATTAATGATTCCCAGCCAAATCCACTTTATTGACTTAATGACAGTTAACTTACAATATGGTTCCCTACAATTTACAACAGTTTCTCTGCAAAAGCATGAGTATGTTATTCTTATGCAATTCATTTACTGTTTTTCACACTTTCTACCGGGCTTTGCAAATTGGTCTCCTATGTCATCCTTTCATGAATTCAATGACTGTATGGGACTCTTGAGTTCCCAGACATTTTCAAAATTACATTCAAACATCGTTACCAAAGGTTGATTCGTAATATGTACTCTTAATGAAAGACATTTTTAGGGAATTTAATGAACAGAAATGAGTATCTTGACATTCATAATTTTTGTACATACTTCACTTATAAGAAAAGCATTTTGAACCATGCTCAAAATTTACTACAATATGTATCATGTTCTTACGTTAATGAAAAATTCCCCAATGCCCTAATTCTGAGTTATAAGTCGCCAGACACCATCGAATGCCTTTACTTGTTCAACCCATCACTATTAGGGAAAATGATATGACAGAGAACTTACTAATGGGAGAAAACCACAAAGAACTGAGGCCATCTGTGCCATTAAGATTGGTGGATGGCGGTTTGTAGGTAGGATGTATATGGAATGGAGGAAGGGTGGTGAGAAACCCACCACTGTCATAACCTCACTTTTAACAAAAGGTGACAATGGGTCCACAGACTAGCATAACTCCAACAAGTGCAGTGCTGATTTTAAAAGGCTCTGAACTATGCACACAAGGAGATATGAGAATTTCACTGGAAAATATCTACTAAAGTTGGATTTCAAACCAAAGCCTTCCAGATCTAGGAAGCCTGCACTCAATGTATCACTCCAACCAAATCTCCTAGGACAACCATGAAGACAACAATATTCAAATATCACATAATCCCATAGGATGTTATTGAATAAGAGGCAGTGTTGAAATTATCCTGAGAAAAAATGACTCAAAGCAATAAAATTGTTTGATTTTACTCTCTATACAACTTTTTGGTTGTTGGTTAGCCAAGGACTTAACAATATTTGCAGTAAAAAGGTGATAGAAAAAATACAGGCTAAAGGGAACTTCTGGAAATAATCATAACATGAAAAGTGAAGCTCATTGAACACATACTCAGAATTGATGTCTAACAAACTGTCTGGAAGGGAAAATTCCAGGCAGTAGACTATGAAGGCAACCAAGAATGCCCATTTTTAAAAGCAATGATCAGTGAAATTGGATACAGAATATACAATTTTATGAAGAGGATGTCAGAAAATCAAAAATTACAGCTGCAGCAACAAAGGCTTGTCTTTAAAAAATGAATCAATAAATCTTTGGCTAGAGATTTTCATTAAATATCCATAGGCAATGGGAAATAAAATTCATATAAATACTATTAGACTATTATTTATACCACATTATTCTCTAGATTACTATGCAATTTGATTATTAAATATAGTAATGTATAATTCATTTACAATCATAAACTAACAATTAACACAAAATGTCTTATAATGTTAAACATGCGATGGTTCAAAGATGGACCATTTATCAATATTTCTTTTATACATCATAGAGATTTCTTATGAACTGTGCCGATATGCTCAATTTTACTGAAACTAGTATTTTTACATTTACGAGGTGCTACCCAAATGTTCCTGAAAAGCAGCGATAATGAAATTGCGGAATACCTGTGTCTTATTCACTACTGTCACCTTCCAAGCCCTTTTGTATGGCAAACACAGATCACAGCACTTCTACCATGGGCAGAATGCTCTCAAAGTCTTGCTCTTAGGCAGAATGCACCCTGAAACTATTGTTTTGTTAATGTGTTCAGCACAGCTGCGATTCAGCTTCAATTTCCTCTATTGAGTCAAATCTAGCAGTATGTGGCCTCACATTACCATGATGGGGAACCAGGTTGTTTCCTCCTTACATTCTACCTTAGTCACATTGGAACATCTTGATAGAATACTGCATTAATTGTCTGACCCACGGGCATAAACTCCATTTGGTTAGCCCCATCAACATCAAAAAAACAGATCAGTAAAAACTTGATTTATGAATCGTTTAAATAAGGTGTATGTTTAAATTTGACCAAAAGCGACACTCCCTACTGCTCCCTTTCATATTTTTATTGTTTCTGTGGCAGCCGTACTGAATTTAACACAGAACTTAACATGGTTATGCTCTTCCTTCAAATCAGCATCACAAATTTGCAAACACAAGCAGACACGACAATAAAAATCTGTTCACGAACAATGAACATGCCAACTTTCAACAAATTTGCATGGCATACTATCCAACAACAAATGCACAAAACTGCGACTAGATCTGTTCATCTGTGAACATTTACATGCATGATTCAAAGTTTGGGAACTTTTGGGTAGTACCACCTAGTAATTCTGGAAAAACATATTCAAAGAAGTTTAAAGTATATTGCAAGGGTCTCATAGCAAATTCCAGGGTATTTCAAGGTTATCCAAAGGGCAAAAAATTCTAGGGTACATATACCAAGGTTTCCGAGGATTTTCAAGGCAAGAGACCCCCTTATACTCCTTTAAAGCATTCTTAAAAGTAGTATGTGAATGTAAAATATTTGATTAATTAGCTTTATATTACATCATAAGCCATGAACCAGCATTATGTATCACTACTCACCTGAACTAAGCTTGGACTGTTCTCCTTCAACAAGAGTGGCTGAAGTCTCCTCTGCATGCAGTAAAGAAAAGCTCTCAGTCAACTCAGCAGCCATATCTCCAGCACAAAACGTCAACCCCGGTTGATCTGCAATTTCATCATCGATCAGGAAGTCATCAGCACCACTGCTGCAACTTCTGCCAAAACCACCGCCCAACCCACCAGGACTACTGCCATCAGACAGGGACAGAGAACCGGTTGGACTAGGGCTGTCCTGTGACTCGCTGCTGGCAGGAGTGGTTGATACCGACAACTGACTATTCTGACGCCTGACGTTGACCTCACTGGGGAATCCACCGGGCCTCTGCCTGACACCAGTTCCTGAGCCAGGTCTCCCTCCACTGCTGCTGACACTACTCCCACTGCTGCTGAAGACCCGCTCGTTTGACTTCTCTAGCACCGTTTTTAAAGGATGCAGGGTCGTTTGGGACACTCCTGGCGATATAGTAAGGTGTACGACCCTCGGGACGGGAGGCATGATCGAGCCTGCCTCGTCCCCGCTGCTGGAGATGATGCCGCCCGCGAAACTCACGCATCCCTCGTCACTCAATTCGTCCGCCATGGCCTCCCCGTGACCCCACTCCTGATCCTCGCTCCCGGACCCCGTACAGCCCTCCTCTTCACTCGTCGAGGCCATGCTGGCTCTCTGGGCCGCGGACTTTTCCGTGCTTGACCTGTCGCGCCACGCTTTTTCCTCGTTTTCTCCCGAGCCCTCGTCTCTCTCAGGCTCGGATGCAGTAGTCGTCACCTTGTTGGAGGGGGGAGGGTGGTGGGGCACCGCGCTGGAGCCGATGGCACCCTTGTCCTTGTCTACGGCCTGCGGCCGGTAAGCCAGTGTCCTCTGACGGACGACGTTCCCGGCGGCAGCCGGGGCGGCGACGCCCGCTGCGCTTCCCACGGGCCTCGGTAGCCCGCTCGTGGGCCGCGGTTTCTTCTCCTCCGTCACCCCCACTTTGCGACCCCTGTCACGGAGTTCGAACGTCCCGCCCGCCTGGTTCAGCACCACCTCGAGGGTGCGGGCAGACGGGTTGGTGGGCAAGGGCGGAAGCGGCGGAGGAGGAGACACCAGGGTGAGCCCGGGGCCGGTCCACAGTTCCGCCGCGGCGAGGGGCTCCACTCCCAGCAGCGTGTCCGTCTCCGCGGCTTCCACCCCGCTGTAAGTAGCCCCAGACGAGCCGCTGCCGCTGTGAGGACCGGCATTCCTGCTGCTGTCCAGCATCCCCAAGCCGGAGTCCGCCCCGAGGGATTCCGAGGAGTCGGCACGGTGTTGAGCCATCTTCCTGTTGGCCGCGGTCTTCGCGCCTTTGGACACTGCACCGCCTCCTACTCCGACCAGCGCGGCAGAGGCAGGGATGGGAGAGACCTTTCCCATCAGCTGTGGGACTTGAGGACGGGGAAGCTGCTTGGACTGGAACGTCAGTCGTTCCGCGAGTCGTGCCTGGGTGGGCGTATTCTTATTGCTCCCGGCGCGCGAACTAGCGTTCGACTCCGCGAGGATGTTTCTGTCCACCACATTCCTGGTTTCCTTCTGTAAGAACACGATCGGCGTCGGGGGGGCAAATGGAAGAGCTTCATTGGAGTTGGTGTCGCCTACTTTATCGCCTCTGACTAGGGATACATTCCCGCCGGGGCCACGGAATCCGAATCGATTCACTGCCCGATTCGGAACGCCAGTGGAGTTGGCGGGTGAGACGGGAGTCGCAGTCGGCAGGGCCTCAGCTAATAGCGGCGACGCCCTGCCGGAGGAGGCTCCGGAACGGGTCTCCGGCTTTGCCTGTGGTGATTTGACAGCAGTGGTTGTTCTCCTTTTGAAACCAAATGACGTAGCTTGACCCCTGGAGTAAGGAGTTGTCCGTTTTGTAGCTTTCTCCCCCTGTGAATACACAAGGACAAGAAAACTACATTACAAATCCAGGAATTGCTGAGTCTGTAATGACCAACATCATTCACTATTAGTCAGAGGTATTTTTTAGACCATAACATCCAAATATACATAGCAGATATGTAAAATTATCAACCACATAACTTTCATTCTCTAATTTCCATAAAAAATAATGAATACACAATACATCATATAAGGATTTAAAAAAACAGAATCAAACTTGCACGGCAAGGCTTCAAAAGGTAACTTGATCATATGCAACTTTTAGGCACTCCAATTCAACGGGAAGGCACGTTTGTAGGAGATTAATCAGCTTTCATTTCAAAGTAGACTCCGCATATGAGCAAACGATGCAGAAAAATGGCCATACTATGAAAACGAGTTTTATTAGACGTGGAAGCTGAGAAGAAAGTCGCATAAACCTAGGTGGTTTCAACGAAGATAAACAACGGCAGGACGTAAAAAGTAAAAAGCGAAGACAACAGATGGGTCAACTTATTGGAGTCGAGCAAAAAAAAGTATAAACCCTGGTGAACAAAAGAGACTACGTCAAAAATGTTTCTAGAAGCACTTTCCAAAGACCACGCCCACAAGGGATGAAAATGAGACAACGGCGAGGAAATGACCGAGTGACACTCCAGAAGTGACCACACAATCTCATTTGGCCATTTCACACGCCCGCCTAATCCAGGCGAGAATTCCTTGGGAAGGGACAGACAGACCCGAAGGAGCGCGACTCCGTCTGCTCGTGGCAGCAGAGGCCCCGGAGGGCATTCGGCGGATGATCGATAAATCCACCCCCCTCTCACCTCTTCCTCCTCCCAAGACTACGGGTTTTGCCCACTCGCTCACGAGTCTTATCCGGCTGGGTCACGGGTAAACCTTTTACGCGCGGGCCACGCAATCACGTCCACACCCTGAAGGAAGACGGTGAGGAGGGTGGCAGTCACGGAAGGGGGGAGACTAACAACGTCGGACTCCCATGCACGTCAGCCGACTCCTATGAACCCACCCCTCTCCCCTTCCTCAATATATATCACCTATGTATCACTCCCCCGTGGAAGGGAAACTCTTTAAGTATAAAAATTGACTGCATCGGGAGTAACACGGTGAAAGGCGACAATATGTAATGTAAGAGCACTCTTAAGCGTCATAAAAGTAAATAATTTACTCCACAACACGTTTGGACTCACTGAGTCCGCGAGCCCCACTTAGTGCTGAGGAATAAAAGCATTTATTATCAGGTGGATCAATCTTTTCTTCCACTTTGAATATTGATTGATAGTCTTTTAGCGGTTAGGGTAGGTGAAATGAACAAAAAATATGGATACAAGCAAAACAATAAATTAGAGCATATGGAAAATCGAACATGAAATAAAAAATTACATCTCTTTAATGCCTTCGTCGTTACATATGAAAGTTCGATTTGTTTGGAATTTTCATTAGTAGTCCAGGAGCTCGAATTCATGTGGACCGAATGCAGAAAAATGCCGGTACAATAATACAACACAAGATTTGCAACTGTTATTATTATCATGTTAAACCTGACTTCAAACAAAATTAGTGGCACTGATTTTCCAAAAATGCAAAAAAAATGTTTTGACATTCATCTAAGCTTGTTGAAAGGATGCCTATCAGTTTAACTCTCCTAACAATACTCTCCGTTGGAAATTGAGAAACGATACTGACAAAACGTGTATATTTGTGAAAAGGATAATTTATCCCCGACCGCACAAGTGTGGGGATCAGTAGGCAGGCCGTCTACAAGCCCAAATAAGCCGGTAGAATCCTTCAGATGATGTACGCGACAGGTTAAACATCCAAGAGATCTAAAACACGAGCTAGATAATAAATCAGAGGAAGTCAGTCGAATTTTAAAATGTTTGTGAGAAAAATCATTGAAAATCACTTAAAAAGTTCTAGGAAATTCATATCACAAAAATGACATTTCTCCATTCACTTTAACTCCATTGGGTTACGACGGGTACAAGAGTGGCGCACAATCACATTGGTCTCCAAGGCAAGCTAAGCACAGAGTGCGACCTACCCACCGAGATTCATCAATGCATGCCGGTATCGGGCACGAAATCTCCACCCGCCACCGTACACCTCGTCGGATACTATAATCCAGTGCCGCAAACCCACCGCTATCGAGTGAAGGAACCGGCGCCAGCGACCGCCTTTCCGCCGACACTGCCGGGGGACTTCGCCGGGAGGCGCTCAGGGAATCCCCCGCCGAATGGAATCAACGGAACGGAAGCCTCTCCGAGCACTGAGACGGCACGAATGAATTCGTGGGAGGATGGGTCCTGAGATGACATGGACTAGATCGAGAAAAAATGGTCAAATGCGGGCCGGGAAGAGGGTGAAGTAGGGTGTTCCCACGAACCCCGTGTCGCAAAAAAGAACAGGGGACAAACGTGACGTCCACAGAATCGCGGCTGACAATACTGCCAGCGGGTGCTCCTAGCAATTCCTCCCCTAATTTCCGACGCGTACGAAGAAGGTTAACTATCACGTGAGAGGATCTACGCGAATAACTTTCTACTTTCGCGACACAATGCACGAGTGATTACATCGCTCAATCCCGCGCAATGGTATCTCCTCTGCAGTCATATTTAGGCCATAGTCATGTCAGATAGAGCATACGACTACACACGGGCGAATCAAGAAAATGAGTTGTAGACGAGAAATAAGATATAAAATGAGAAAAAAACACAGACCTGAGAAAAGTTGGAAGATTCAAGACTTACAACGAAAAGTAAATCTAGTTACCAAACAATGAGGGGTGCTTTTAAAAATATAAAAAAAATATGTATATCGAAATCGCTACGAAAAGAAGAACGCTAGGAAAGTGAGAACGTGAGAGTATGAGATTGGGCATTTTAAATGGAAGAAGAAACTTACTGATATGCTTTTCTTGAGAGAGAAACATTCTTAAGAGAGAAACAGAGCAGGAAAATGAGCGTTCACAGGAGGAGGGAGGAGAAATCGAGCAGGTCAAGTCTGAGCATGTGAAAGCAGAGTACATATATTCAAACCAACCTTTATCGGTAGCATACTAACTTACAATAACTATAATTATAACAGACAGAATGCACGTATGAAGGATGAGTTCCTTTTTTCAACGCACTCAATTTAATCGCTACAAGAAGCTCCTGTCCATATTAAACGACACTACCAATTGCAACAGAAAGCATTAATTTTTGAATGCTAATAAGTAAACAACACTGCCGAGAACTCGATATTAAATGTTATTTTTATTAAAAGCAATCGACGTGAAAGTACTTTCAAATAGCTATTACTAAATCTTAAGCTAAAAGAACATAGTAGCACAATTTTAATGGGAAAGTATCATTTTGATAAGAGGTGACCTCCAACCAATTAAACGTACTGAGGAAATACTGAATATCGGCCACAATATCGTTAATCTCCGCCGCACATATTTCCGTTATTTCTTATTCTCCCGGTAATGCATCGGACTTGAATATAGGTATTCGCATCCTTATTTCAATAGACAAAAGACAAAAATGAAGCAAATACACGCCCGAAGACTGAAAAATCTCTCCGTTGTAAAAGTCACACTCCGGGCCAATGATCAATACTTGTCGTTACATTAAAGACAAAAATTACACCAATAAACCACCTATTTAAAGAATAAGAGCATATTACGAACAACCTCAAAGAAACACAGTACATAAAATTACTTTTCACTCGAGAAAATAATCACGTCTAAAATATCCGATTTAAATCGCACATGGCAATAACAATGGCAAACGGACTTCTACTTCCCTGATAATTATGTAGAACAATAGCATTGATCCGTGAATTCGTTATCAGGGTTAGTAAGAATGGTCAACCACGGAAACAAAGTAATCAGATCGATTTCGCGTGACACGGTGAAGATACGCCCAAGTTCTACATTTTCCCTACGAGCCTCAAATGGCAAATATATTTACTTCGACTAACAACAAGGAGATGTCTCCGAGTTTATCAACATCATCATAAGTCCAAAACCCTAATATTTATTTGACACGATCTCCACTCGATTCTCATATCAGCTAACCTCTTCACATTTGCATAATTATTCTCTTTTATATCCTTGATAATCTTTTCCATACATTTCAGGCGTGGCCTTACTTTTTCATTCTTCCCATTCACTTGACCCTCAATGATTGTCTTCATCAGTCCATCATGTCTGACGATACGGCCAATTCAGTTGTCCTGTCTTCTTTTTAAAGTTTTTACCAGACTTCTCATTTCTCCCGCTCTTCTTATTGTTAGACTCCGTCTGCCACTCGGTCGATTCATTTTATCATCATCGTTCTTCCACAATTCAACTCGCCCAAATTAAACGGGATATACGTTTCATAAACCCTCCAATTACAGGAATAATTATTTTAGGGGAGAATGTTAACTGCTCATAAGATTTGAGAAACAGGTCTCAAGCCACCGCCATTTTTATAGTTATAACAAACTCAACCTAAAGCTCAACCCGAAAATCTGTCTGGTGCCGAAGTCTGGCTGGTGAGAGTAGATGTATCTCACAAGTAAGAAGACAAACAGTGCGTGAGGTTAACATATTATAATGGGGGAGTTCTTTTTTCTGTGCAGCCTACGATTTCCCAGAAATATCTGGTATCCAGAAAATTATATAGCTGGGATTTAAAATGTGTTATATAAGTCCTCCTCCGGATTTGAACCCGGGACCTCCGGTCAACACTCTATCAAAAGATTACCAATCTGTCAACTAATGGAAAGCTTTCATGAAAAATATATCCTTATTTTCGTGCTTTATACCAAGTTATTTTTAGCTTGAACACTTCACGAAGAACCACCAATTATTATCTGAAAATCCAGGAACATTTTGAATATTTCTTAGTTTTAAATTCCCCCGAGAATCCAAGACTACTACTTTCGAACACTATCTGTTTCATGTGATTGGAAGCAATGCTAGATGTCTTACTTTTGTCCAGAAAATCCCCGAGCCACAAACATAACCCGGAAGTCATAGGTCAAATGACGGAATGGAATAAGAACATCTAAATATAACGCATTTAGATGAAATAAAGAGATAAATTTCACCTTCTACAATTAGCTACAAGCGATTAACAAGCGTAAAATAACATTTCTTGACCTCCTAATTCCTTCGAGATGGAAACGTGAAAAGTCTTGGCACAAACCAAAAAAACATCTACAAGCCCTCGTGAGCACGCACTGGTGGACACTAGTCACGCAAGCGAGAAGTCGACTCCAAATTGCATTCACGGCCGTCGTAAAATACTCACGTCCATCGGGAAGTTCCCGCAGCACGCGAGAAGTACCGAGTGCTCATAACCGATATCGGAAAGAAAGAATAAAATGGCCGTAAAATGAACGTAAAAACCAAAGAAACTAAATGCAGAGTGAACGACTAGACGTATATTTTCGAAGAACCTTTAGTTCAGGAGAAAAGTAAAATTCAGAGTTGAATTGATTTGAACATAATATAATGCCTGGTTTTCAACGAAAAAGTAGAGCTGACCTGGGTCGTTTTCCTGATAACTTTGCGAAGATCTATTAAGTCTCGAAAAAAAAGAACGCATGTGACAAAGTAAGGAGGAGGTGCTTCATTTTTACGGGTCTCGAAGCAGTAGATCAACACAACAGATTATTTCTTGGATCGCAGTTACGGTTATGCCAATCTCCTTCTTTCTTCGGGTACTAGGCATCAAGCTTGCTACGGCCTTCATCAATCTTGATCTTTTCATCTCTAGCTTGGATGTCCCACAGATCTTCCATCTTTCGCTCTACGTTTCCATATTTGCTTAGGTATTTTTCTTCCTCATTCCGTTCCACATCATGCCTCCGTATATTCCACCAGGAATTGCTATCGTTCAATAACATTTTACTAAAGTGTTTTCTTGCCTCATTTTTTTAGGTTCATCGTATTATACCGTATATATATATATATATATTTGAATATGGAAGTGTGACATCGTTGATCCGAGAAAGTCTAAGCCTGTAACTTGTTCTACGCCATGATTATTTAAATTATTTTCAATCTGACTGGTGCATCACCTTAGTTAGAACTATTACTAGAACTATTACTTTGGTCTTTTCGGTTGAGGTCTTAAATTGTATTCTTGTGCTGCATTAGAAGTTCAAAAGCGGCTTTCTGGAGTTGCTTATAATAATCAGTTAGAGAGAGTAACAATTCAGAAGGCCTACACGGTTCTCTTCTGCAACAAAGCATGCTTCTTCGTGACGTCAAATTCAGTTCGCTGATCTTAGTTAGTTTATCATTCCCGACCCAAGTTTAAAAAAGATTAATGAAATCTGAATCGATATAATAATTGAAGTTTTCAGCAGGCTACTTACGGCTTACAACATACGCTAATTACAGTTCTTCACTTCGCAGATTTTCTTCCGCAAAAACCGAACGCAAGGCGAACACCGAATTTTATGGACATTTTATTAGCCACGAGTCATCGAAAAGAATTACTTTTCTTGCTCATAGGTCAAAAGGGTACTAAGGCCTTAGTGGAGTAGATTCACAGCTATTACACCTATAGGAGAGAGAAAATCATCATAGGTATTTTACCAATATTACAGATTTCAAGTACTTATTAATATAAAATACTTGACATCAATCAAGTGAGGGAGAATCCCAGGCAACCACAAAGAAAACAGAATTTAAGACAATATTCCTCCATTTTGACTTTCATGCAGCTCTGATTATCACAAACTGAAAGTCAGTCAAATTGAAACTCAACACGAATCACTGAATCTTAAAAAGCAAAACTGTCAAACACATTGACGCCGAATGATGCATACTTGAGTGAAAAACACACACATCCTTATGAACTGGCGAATAGGGAGAGTAATTCTCAGATAGCAAATCATGTTTGCGTCGATGATTGCACGAGTGTCAATAATATTTCCATTATGATCTTGGGTAGGAAGAAAGATCGCAGGAAGTGGTTCTTCCACAAGCCGCTTGCTATTGTTGTTATTAGGGGAAGCCATCGACAACTACGGAGATTCGCGCATTTGAGATGGGTTGGAGTTGGGGTGTAGATATATTTTTGCAGGGAACGAAGAAGAGTGGAGAGAAAGCCGGCATTGCTAGCTTGCTCTCAACGATAGGCGCCAGGGGTTCCATTATTTTACGCCCATCTGACGAACGCAAGAATGCAATTAAAGTGCCTTCAGCACGGCACTCAGCTAAATACCTGCATTCCACAGAAAAACCTCTACACTGCCGGAATTCAAGCCCGGACTTTGGGATTAAGAAGCCAGTACTTAAAACCACCACTCCAAACCGTTCCTATTCGAAGACTATTTCTTATATGCTATTTTCCTAGAGATCCACGACGTTCCTCCGATTTCCCTGGCCTTTCCATTGCTATTCTGCGGCTTACATGATTTGTGGTTACCCTGGGAACGGGAATTGGAACCGACAAATCCAGCGATGCACGAAAAGGAGGCTCTATGGTCCCCCATCCATTTCCCCCCGAGTGAGAATGATTTTCGGGACGAAAACTTTCACCAGAGGCCCGCAGAGAGACGCAACTCGACTTCCCACGGGGAAAGACTGCAGCAATGCAGCATTCCCTCAACGGCGTTCGTGTATGTATATAAAGCGGAGCTTCCTCCCATCACTCCTCCTACCCTCACCTCAGACTACTCCGCCGCAAGGGATGAGAGAGAGAAATCTTTTTTTCTTGGCTTTGCTGCACCCCAGGGGGCGACATCGATAAACGCACCCCGTCCTCCGACTCCTTGTGCGCAAGGGTGTTTCCGAATTACAGGACAGGATTTCACGACGTCGCGACGAATAATAAAGTGACCTTAGCCCTCTGCCAGTAACCTCCACGTACGCGGTAAAGGGCTATATAACGGGGTACCTACTTATTTTCCAGGGCTTTCGACCGGTTATGGCAGGTTTTGTTTTCCGAACGGCTCCTATCTCTTTCCTTTTCGGGTTTCTTTCTTCACTCTTTTTTTTCTTTTCAGATCATTAGTTTTCTTCCTCTCTTCGTACAATTCAATATACCCTTAATTTTTTCCCCCATTCTGCCTTCCATATCCCACTATCATTGATTATTTCATCTATCAACCTCGATTACCACCTCTTAATATCCCCCAACAACTTTCATTCCTCCCAACATCATAAGAACTTCCTCGTTCATCTTCCATTCCGTCCATTTCACCTTTTCTATTCTAGTTCTTACCCATATCAAAAGTCTTTAATGTGTGCTCGTCAGCTGTCTCTAAGATCCACGTCTCGGGTCCATATAGCGCCAAGCTTCACATCAAGCCCTTCGCTAAACTATTCTTCACTTCTTCAATTGAAGTTTCACGACAGAAGTTCTCTCCTCATGGTAAATGCCTATTTAGCAAGAATTCATCGATTCGACCCTAGGACCTAGGAAGGTCTGAGATGCCGTTTTATTCATTCACAACCGGCCGGGGTAGTCAGGTCGGCAAATCGCCGGCATCGCAACTGAAAGGTCGCGAGTTCGTATCCTGCCTCGCGCATACGTGTTATATTTGTCCCAGCATTAAAACTTTAGTTATGATAGGATAGACAGTACAATATAACTTTAGTAGTTGAAGTACCTTGAAACTAATACTACTATTTTATGCTTTCACTAATGGTCATGGAGGGGCATTATGGAGGTTTGGAAAATTCGGGAAAGTTTCCACATTTTTTTCAGACTGCCAGCATTTTTCCGAAATATCCTCTGTTGTTGTACTGTCGGTTCTCACGAGTGTCATATTGTGTATTCAATTCCCCATATCGTTAAAACACTTTTTGCCCTACACCGTTAGTATTGATTTATTTACAAGCCATGAAATTCAAATACGAAATGAGTTATGGTGACGATTGATAAACAGACCTACGCTCTACCGTAGCTCATGAGAGAATGGGGGACACTTTCCAGAGAAAACCCTCGATAATTTTCGGTGAATTATCGGAGCTCTCTCATCGTGAGTTTTCAAGTTTGTACCCGCACTTATCGGCGCTTCATACCGGAAGGAAAGGTACAATGGTGTATGTGTTTAGTTAACCTGAACATTTACTGCGGAACTTTCCGATCTGTGTGTATCAAGTAACGTGACGTCCATTACTACTGGGGTTCAGACATTGTCATTAGCTCGAAATACTGGGTATATCATCGTTTGTTGTAGAAGCGCGAAAGCGATGGAAACTAAGTCACTCGACAAGTATCGATCAATAAGTTCCATAAGGAACACAAACACGCAAGCACATCATCGTCGTCTGTGGAAGTAATTTCCCCATTATCAGTTGATAAATACCGATCTATATGTTCCGTTAATGACATCATGGTTTTAAAATTCCCCGACGTCGACATTTTTCATCACTACATTTGAGAAAATCTACCACAACCCCAACATTTCTCCTTCTTTTAGCCCTATCCCCCTGATGCGTCTCGTCACCTTGGAAGTTAAGAGAAAGAAAAAGAAATAAAGAGTGGCGGGTTTGAGAGGGGAGGGAGCATGGGCGCAGTCAAAATGATCCGTCTCGCCCCGTCGACTGGGAAGCTGGCTCGTCTCGCGGAGACTGAAGACAAAAGACGCACAGCTCCGGAGGAGTAAGTCGAATGAATGCACGGGAAAGAGCGATATTTCATCGAGGACGCGACCGGAAATCGTTTCCTACGGAGTGTTTCCGACGGGATAGAGATCAAAATGAGAACGAAAACAGTCGACGAGGTTCCATTGATTTCTGAGGTCGGAGATGGGAACGCATTTATCAACCGAGTGGCAAGTAGTTATTCTCGTCCCTATCCAAGTACACCACACAGCTGGATATTCTCACACTCCTCAGGAAACGTCTTCCCATTTCGTCTCCCCTCACTTCCTTTGATTCTCGTTCCTCATTCTCATTCCTCGGAGTCATTTGAAAAGAACAGGGAAACCATTACGGGTATTCTGAGAGTAGACTTTGAGAAAGGATTAAATTAAACTCAAACCGTGCGCGTAGATTCTCGTTGTTGATGCGATTTCGAGAGTTGAGCTAGGTGGAGAGAGAATAGGAAGGCCATTGAAATGTGGGCTATAAGGAGAATGGGAAAGATATGCTAAACGAAGAATACCGAGGAGCCATTTACGGAAAGAAAAGACAAGAAAAAGGAGGATTATATTATTAGGATATGGAAAATTGAAGGGAAAACGGTCTGTTACCCGGGTAGGTGAAGGAAGTAGGCATTGTAGAATGAATGAACGATGATAACGCATTCCGAGATTAAGGGCCTTAACCGACATAAAAACCAAGACTATAAGCAAGATTTTAACCATATTTATTTAACCAGCGCATTAAATTATTTTAAACACGCTATACAACTGCTCGCCATTAATGTCGAAAAGTCCCTTATCACCACACATGGCTATGGCAACTGCAATATTAAGCACACAACTGTATCAATTAGTTTTCTATCGAGCTCAATTACGTCACCATTTTAGTTCATAGAATAGCTATTTCTCCTGCTACAATATCCCTTTTCACCCTCGAGTAGCATAGAAAAGAAAACTGGGATCCACGGCCAACAAAGAGAGATAAAAATAAAATCAACATAAAGAAGTCTGGAGTGGAGAGTTAATTTAAAGGAAGACGCAAGGTTTAAAGTAAATATTACTGGATACATTCGGAGTCACAGAACTACACTGAGAACCCATAAAGATAATTTGAGATTCGAATATGTACTGCTACGAGCCAATCTAGGATTATGGTAATCAATGAGAATAATGAATATCTAGCTTATTTGTTTTATTTCCTTATTGAAGATGTTTTTATCACCATTAGAGAAGAGGTAAGGCTTTATGGAGTGAGGGAAGGGTGGATCGAAACCCGGCAACGACATTAGCTTATGGTCCCCACACTATACATAAGTAAGGATCAGTACACCAATGAAAAATCTGGCACTGGTGATATTCAAACCCAAGCCATGGATCGGAGATCAGCTCACTTTAGCAACCAACCTAATCCCATTCGTCCCCAATGAGCGCTTTCGGTGCATAGTTCGCACAGACTATCTTCACTGACACACACCAATCCTTCAGAATAAGTCAACCATTTTTCTACTGTCAACCTAAAACTTTAGTACAGCCTGAACGCGATTAAATATCAATAGACGACCGCCAAACAACTGCCAGTAAAAATCAAGCTACATTCATCACGTTCAGACATCATCTCCATCAAATTATTCCAAGAGAGATGCAGAATCCAAACGCGTTATCCATGCCGGTAACGCCCAGGACAGGAAACTCAAGGTCACGGGTCGCATACCGCCTGGGGAACTGATGATGGGTTTCTCTTTGACTTCAAGCGCTGGAACACCTGCGGAAGGGTAATTCTATCGTTCGTGAACATTAAAATAATTAAAAGTACAAGTCATGGAGGAGGATGAAGACGCTGGAAAGGCCACTGCCGCAGAGCATTCGCACCCCTGTAATGCTAACGATAGTGAAGTAATATGCGGGAATATTTTGATTGAACTCTATTTAACCACGAGATGGACCAGAAACTCGTATGCTTCACTATGAAATATTAAGAAAGGCAAATAACTTTTGATGACATTTCTTCCAACAATAATAGTCTCTTAGTTAGGAATTAGAATGTATTACTGCTCCAATAATTTTCGCATATTAGGCCTTCCGTCTCAAATATAACCACGCAACTTTGCCCAGGAGGACCCACATCAATCACGCCACCGGCAGCCAATTACATCAACCACCCAACGGGAATGCAACACGCAACGCCAATCAAGTTGAAGGGGTTCCAAAACGGATTTGTAATCGAGGTCCAAGAACCGAAAAGACTAGAACCACTATTATTCCAGGTTCCGAACAATCCCTTGATTAAGTGACAGCGATTATCACCAGACGGCTGGATTGCCACTCTCGCAGCAGATTAAGCACAATCCGACGGAAAACACTGAGTGCTTCGACGATGATTAATGAGGGAGACACTCATAGTGAGGCAGTGTCATCGATGAAATTTATCGGAGAAGTTCAACAACACATGCAAGTTCCAATATTGATTTGGCATTCCTCTTGGCAGCATCCAACTTCCCTAAAGCTTGATTTCAAACTACACCCTACACCCTGCACCTCCGGTCATTGATAATCATCACCAAGATTACAGAACCCAACCAACGTCGGCAGGTCTTTGAGCATCCTTAGTAGTTAGGCACCACCTTGAATATTCAGTGTATGGGATCCGAATGAATCAGGTTTGAAAAGAGAACTAGACTGTGCAGTGTAGAGCAGTTAGGTTTTTAAAATGTGTTACGATAGGTTTAGCAGTGTATCAAAATTAACAGAAGCATTAGATTGGAAATCATTATCACATCGTAGATTAAATGACCGATTTTATCTCTTACAGAAATTTACTACGATAGCTTTACTGAAGACGTTAGATATATATTAAAACCAAGCGTATTATGCTAGATTTGACCATATAAATAAGATTACAGGGATAGATTATCGTAGAAATACTTCAAAATGGCATTTTTCCCGCGTACCATAAGAGAACATAATAGGCAACAAAGCAAAGGGATAGGTAGGTGAAACACTGTTCGAATAGTCAGTAGTGTATGATACATGTTTTAATAGTAAGAAACCATGCATGCTAAGGTAATACAGATATATGTAAAGAAATACCATTATAACCAAATATCGTACGTGGGTACAAACCATCACGTTACACGTGACTCTACTATCTTACTTGTTCCTATATAGTAGTAGCATTGAAGCTCTTAGTTGCATGTCGATAGTGCATGTTTGGTGACCCTCTACCGCACACCCTCGCGGTGGATCGCAGGGTATTGCGTAGAGGTAGATGTAGTATACTAACTCTGTTTTTAGCTCTAAGGACCCACTGTATAACATTCGAAATATCTCCAAGTAGATAAAGTAGATAATTCTTGAAATTACTTTCGAAATTAGTTATCCTGAGTGACGCATTGGTCTGCAAAGTGGATCCGCAACCCAAATGTTTATACAGTCACATATTTGGGACCGGAAAAATTGTCCGCTTTTATGAGGTGTCCGCTATTTAGAGGGGGCTGAAATTTAGACAGGTATGCAATAACTACGACGAATTAGAATATTAAGCATTTAATACGTTGCAGTAAACTTTTATTTTTAGAAATTTGAAAAATAAATCCGTATAACGAAAAATAAGGAATAAAACATTTATTAATTTTTTATCCAGAGAATAGTTGCTCTATATTTTAGAGCAACTATTGGCATCATCATGATAAAAGCAAGAATCGAAAACTTGGCTCCTATAAAAGAGATACGTAGCAGTGTAGTAAGTAGTGATTGGAAAGGAAACAGCCAGGAGCACGAACTCGTAGACAGACAACAGATTGCTCCCTAATTGCTAAGAAAAGATGATGGAAAATGTTCTTAGCTATACCTACATATTTACTTCAAGAAATAGGGTTCTTTGATCAGAGGAAGAGAAATGTCCACAGGATAGCTCGTGGTGTGTGTCCGTTAATGGAGGTAATTTGAGGAAAAACTTTTCTCTGTTGTCCGCATCCGTTATTAAGGGTGTCCACATTTTGGAGGTGTTAGTTTCATGAGCCTCCATGTTCAGCTCCTGGCGATTGAAAAAGCGTCCGTTATTAGGAGGCGTCCGCTACTTGGGGGTGTCCGTTAATGGAGTTTATACAGTCACTGTCCATAGGACCGAAAATCGGACTGTCTATAGGACCGAAAATCGGACTGTCTATTGGACCGAAAATCGAACTGTCTATAGGACCGAAAAACGGACTGTCTATAGAACCGAAAATCGGACTGTCTACAGGAAAATCGGACTGTAGTCCGATTTTCGGTCCTATAGACAGTCAGTGTAAGGAAAATTCAGCCCACTCAATTGCAATTCATTCATTCAGAAGTGACTTATGAGAGAAAGCTCCAGTAGTTCCCAAGTCACCCTCGTTCACTTTTTTACTGGATTTTGAGCAGAAAGGGAAGACAAAGAGGGGTTAGAGAAAAATGGCAATATGCACAGCAGCAGCGGTCCAATTCTAAGCACAAAAGACTTTTCCTCAATGGGAAATTTTCATTTTTCACGGTCATTGCGACGAAATACCATGACTGCCCTCAAATTTACTAGATGTGTCGCCATCGCGACCGAATGACAACCCAAGCCAGGGGTCATTGAGCGATCCTCCCTCCCCACGGGACATGACGAAATTTACGAACGGCGCCGAAGATGGCGTTGGAAAGTCATTCGGAGCAGCACAGACTACATACAAGAGATGGAAGGCGGGATGGGAAGGGGGTGGCATGGGAGGCGTGTCGATCCATTAGCGCCACCACGCAGACGAGAGAGGACGAGGCGAGGTGAAGGGAGGAAGGAGGAGTCGCTGGCCACACACACGTATGCACTAGATTATCACTCCTCGGGTGAGTCACGCGCTCAGCTGTCACCCACACAAGAGACAGGATGGGAGAATGGGGGAGGAAAGGGACACTTTAAGCCGGAAATGGGTCGCGCTCACGTCACGATAAAAAAAAAGGTCTCGACTTCGCAGGTCAACATGAAACGCACGGTACGCTGTTTGCCGGCCTCTCACTTCACGCAGAGGACGAGAAGAGAGCCAGAGCGAAAGGCCGAAGGATTCGTCCTCCAAACCCCGTCAATCTATTCACATGATGTCGTTCATCTTTCACCATTATGCAGGGGTCACGCAATAAAGCCTATAACCACGGTGTGGAGAACATGCTGAAGGTTGCCAAAGAACATCAATCAAAGAAGGGTAACATGTGAACACAATCATCACCAATTCTCCCAATGATTGGATCGACGTTGTTCCCCCTATATTCTTCTATCAGCTGATTCATTGTCTCCTCATTCTCAATCATCATCAATACTATTCACCAATACTAAGATTGGCTTAACTAGGCTCTCCACTTAATCCTCCTATCGGATAAGCTATTCATATTTTCGTACGTCTTTTCTTTTAAATCCTTTACTTCTTGCTCCACGTATCTCAAACGAGACTTCTTTCCCCATTCCTTCTCACTTTTTCCTTGACGATTGCCCTCATCGTGTCTCAAGATATGACCGGTTATATTGCCCCATCTTCTACTCAGATTTCTCTTCAGACTTACCTTTTATCCCACTCTTCTTTGAGCTTCTTCGTTTATCACTTGGCTGAGCAATTTTATCTTCCTCATTCTCCAGGAACACTATATTTTGAATGCTTTCAATCTCGACTTTTCGCGACTGTTATATTCACTGCCTTAAAAAAGTTATAATTGTTTTCTAACTTTCAAGCTTGTATTTCAATCTATAAATAGATTCTTTTTCCGGTCTTCTTTGCCTGAGCTATTCTATTGACTATTTCCTCCTTCTCCATTTCCTCATAATGACAGAGGTAACTGTATTCTATTACATACTTCTTACCTGCTCCAGATTCTCATCCAATTCCTTAGCAGCTCTTCTTATTCACTTTTCCTTCCCCGACTGTCATAAGGACAGTAAGTCTCGAGATATGCGACAAACATTTCCCGTCTTCATGCGAGAGTTTTAATCAGATTTCTTTTCTCCTCTACTCTTCTTAGAATATTCGTCCTCTTCAATCAGCCCTTCGTTTATTCTACACCATTCTTCCCAAATACCGCATTTGGAATGTGTTTAATCCTGCTTTTTCCGCACCCCACCGCCTTCAATGCGTATGCTATGGATGAATATTATGAAAATTGTTTCCTTACTTCCACGTCTGTTTCCTGTCATTAGCTAAAACTTTTATTTCCCTTTGTTTCACTCATCGCTGAATATACTGCTTCCCAAACGGGAAAATTCCACTATCTCTTTAAGTGCTTGTTTCCCTACTTAAAGTGGGGTCTTATATTAGGCTACTCTGCAGCAGTGAACAATCCTTAGTTTGACAGTATTATCCTTCACGTCAGTGTATTCTCAGAGTTAACTACAGCCCATAAGATTTCGTTCTTCCTCGAAAACATGACATGATAGGAAACAGCACTATTCAGACACACACACATTCAGAGTCGAGTAGACGTGATTACACAAAACTAGATAATCTCAGGCTAATTCGAACTTCATTATGAATTATCTCCATCACATTTTGCAGTCATTTGAAGCGTTTCCTTAGTCATGTATTCTCATTTATTAAAGTTCTTGGACAGCTTTTCTGAGGCGTATGATAGGTTTTGGCTTATGAAACGTTTTCGCCTTTATGGAGGGCATCGCTCAGAAATTTATTTCTGAGCTATATGATCGTTCGCATGTGCAAAGCGTTATCAGAGACCGAAATGAACACACGGTCAAGTACGCGGCTTTTGACGTCCGCAAGCTCTTCTCGTCTTGGCTCACCCGAAAAAATACAGCCTCACTCAATTGTCAAATGATGACGGGAATGTTGCGACCTAGGAAATGAGGTCACACCGACGACAAAAGAGCTGAGAGACACCGCCCCAGATCTTCGAGTGACCCTCATCAATGGCCAAGAGACTATCCTGAGAGATGAATGCTCTGGACGTGCCTACAGGATATCACTTCAAATCTAGCCATACACAGACCGTCGAACGGCGAGCCTTGAAAAATCTTATTTCCTAGTTTACTGTGGAGGTCGTTCCAATAATTCTTAGCTTCGATAAATACTTCAGACGGTTCCAAAGCTAGTTTTTCTTGTATTTCATGACATGCACAGCACAGGAAGATATTTTCCATATGCTATGGTATCGGAGTTTTTTAACTAGTAGCAGTAGAATTCGGTTTTCAGGCGCTCCAAATCCTAACGCTATTGACTATATCAATCCAGCGGCTCCCAACATTTTTTCACTTGTGTACCCCTCCGCATTCCATTTACCTCCTATGTGCCCTTATCCACGGCCCATGCTGGTAACTTATGTAACTATTGTTTATATTGAGTTGAATTGAGGTGCAGAGTCTAACAATATCATTTTTCATTCGTCGGTAATGCAATACAGGCTGTTCACCCACAACGAGATGCAAATATTCAGAGAAAATAATACGCTTCAGTTAATTCCGTCGTTATTAAAGTTTCTTCGCGTACCCCTAATCATCAAGTGCATCCCTATAAGTGGTACGCGTACCACAAATGTCAAATCTAAGCTCTTAATCCTAGAACAAACACATATGTGCCTGAGGTGGAATTCGAGCCAGCGAACTTCTGATTGCCAGATATGGCTGCCTGTTAAAATCTTGACACACGCCGTATTGATTATATCGGATTCTGACAGATGAAAGCCGATTTACGAACCCACCACACCATCCATTCAACCTCCCTCAATCATAGTAGCTGTAACTCCAAATGCATTACGTAGTCCACCACATCACTTCAAGGCACACCAAAGCGCCGAAGAAGCTTCTTTTATTATCTCTACATTTATATGAGGTCATCGCAGTAGTACATCGTAAAATTAACACAGCGAATCACGAAAAACAACAAACATTATCCCAATTCGGATCGAGACAATTATACCAACGAATAATAATGCAACGTAATTACGCAGAAAAAAAGAATCCACAGTGAATATGCCCGAAAACAACTGCCGTACAACATTCGCAACATCATGATTGAGCTGTCATGGAGGGTTGGACTCTTGCTGGCGCATTTACGAGGGTAAATGGTCTCCCAGACCTTTCCCTAACTCCCTTACCAATCCCGCCCGACGTGGCATACACTTAATGGCCAGAAGTCCTGGGAAAGGGTTTAACGGCCCGACCGATGACTCAACCCCGAACCCGAATGAAATATTCGCCGCGACCCTGAAAGCGATCTATTCTTCGCGAGAACACAAAAGGAATCCCAGACACGAGAATTCCGGCAGCATCCCTCGCACAAGGGGATAGCTCGCATAAAATCCACAGATTTTATGCGAGCCATTTATTGTAGTGTGAAAGGTTTTAATGAGTTCCCTTTCGGAACTTAGACAAGAGGAAATTCACGGCAGGAAATAAATTCAGCAGATTCATCCCTACAAAGCGTGTCTCTAGCATGGAGACAAAGGGAATTTCATTTTCCTCTTCAATTACGCATTAAGAATTCAACAGGATGTGTTCAAAAGGGGAAAAATCTCCTTCAATTTGAACTGGTCCTTTAAACTCGATGAGAATTTCCATGAGAAGTTAAAGGTCGTTCTACTTTCCTTAAGTACAAAGAAGTGGGAAAACCATGGTCATGATAGCATGCATTTATGGGTGAGATTTCATAGCTTAGCTCTAAGCACATATACCCCACTATTCCAAAGCATGAAACAAATGCTGCTATGGCATAGTTACACGATAACTCCGTGATATTATGACTACTAAATTCATAGGATGAATGTACAATTATTTTAAATACACATTCTTCCCACACTTCAGAGAAATGAGCTGACGTACAATTCAGCACCACTGGATAGTGAAATAAATCCAACTCAACGAGTGTAGAAAAAAATACCCAAAAAACACCCTGCGACTGTTATGTCGAGCATTCATACCAGCTCTTGAAGGAACTTAACCTGAATGTTCACATTCTTGCGGTTGTCAGGCCGGAAACGAAGGTTTTCTCTAAAATGCGTTGTTCGTGCAAGATCCTTGCAGAGGAACTTGAGAAACACTAGAGAGCATTCTTGGAGAGGAAAACAAGAAGCCAACGGAATAGCACACATGAAAATAAAATAAAAAACGAAGGCAATGATAAGAACGCTCTTTCCCATGAAGTCGTCAACTTTCTCACAAAAAGAAAAAATTAACATTTCGCAATTGCTTTGTTCTGCGCAACCCTTTTCTTCTCTCCAGCCTAACAGCTATCACGGGAAGAGACCTCGCAGATATATGCGCGATAAGAGCTCAAATATACCAATCGATCCTGCAGCAGCGATGATTTCTCCCAGGGGTAAAAGTGGAGGAAGTTGAAAAAAGATCCAGAAATTACCTAACGGGAAAATATGCATATATCAGCAGCTGGGACAAGGCGAGTCTCCGGTTTTAACCCGACTACGACGTGTAAAAAGAATGAATTTTCGAGTGCTCTGGAGGACACGGCAATTATTTCGCGTGGCGACCTAACACAACGTGTGTGAATTAGAACAAACCACTTATCAGGAAAATACATTTAAACGTACAAGGCGAGAAAATTCTTCATTTTGTCACCAGACTTAATTTAATAAAAAAAATCATTTTTCTTTTCCAAGGGCTTTGGAAGCTATCATAGGATAATAAGCGATCATTCAACTACATTTCTGACTACGAATAATCAATAATATCGAAAATGTGTCTTTCACCTATATCCAATCAAAACTATTACACTATCACATAAAATTTTTTCATTCAAAGCAAAGAAGGTGGGATGAAAAGAGGGATGGAGTTTCAGGGCGTCGGAATTATTTTCACAGGGAGGAGCCAACCTAGAAAAGGGCCCGGCTCTTAGAAAAAGGGCCTGAATTTTTTAGCGGATAGGAGGAGACTAGAATTCCGTTTAAAGTGCATATGAAGGTGGTAGAAAATGTGTCAGAAGGGAAAAAGCAAGCTGGAAACAAGTAAAATTTAATTTTTATTATTGAAGACTCATTTCTCAAGGGCCCGGGGCAAATTCTGGGTGGGGGGACGGATCCCCTATCCCCTTCCCCGCACTTCCGACGCCGCTGTGGAGTTTCAAAAACGAGAAGGGAAGAGAAACGTAGGCGTACTCGATATCCCAAGTAAAACACAAAAGTTATCAGAAGCAAACCCAACTCGAAGAAAAAGAAATGAAGTAGGCATCGGCAGTTTTCTTCTCTTACTATCGGGGGTTTACATATCTTTGCTGAAGTCTGATTCGTGAGGAATTGAGCGGAGTGTGCACGGAATTGGGAGAGAAAGAGAAGACATTACAGACGTCATATAAAAGAAGGGTTGAAGTTTTCAGCCGCGAAGTGGACGAATTTTTCATTATCACAAATATTCCACCAAAAATTGGTAAAGTCCGGTATAGCCTTTCCCTCCAAAATTTGCTTTTCTTCACACACACGATACTCTTTGGCCCGTCGAGATTTCCCTTTTAATCCAGCATTTTCCCTTCTAACGTCGTCTAAAAATACCTCTAAATATTTTCTCCTACACTATTTCCGCCTCCATGGAAAGTCCTCCGTCGCTAAATAGATTTAGGTTATTTGGTCTCGAATTCGCTCGCTTATAAGAGACACCAGACTGTTGGGACGACCACGGCTCCGACAGTGAATTCCATTGCTTTGCATGTTTATAATATTTAAGGATGAGTAAAAAAAAAACTTTAGCACTTTTCCACAATGTATTTAAAATAAAATTACATCCTACATCCATGCGTACTAAGCCATCATCAGGTGTACACTTAAGTGTACACCTGATGATGGCTTAATACATTGTGGAAAAGTGCTAAAGTATTGGATGCAAAGTGGATTGAAAGATTGGATGAAAAGTGTATTGGATTTAAATACATTGTGGAAAAGTGCTAAAGTTTTTTTTTTACTCATCCAATATGTCTATCTTCCACTACGTGACGCCTGATACTGTGAACTATATTTAAGGATACTTACCTGCATAACGGAATTTATTAGCATATTACGCATGTGAAAATGATCACAATGAACCCCAACATCGCCTATATAACGAGTTTCCCCGAAGATTTGGAAGGAATAGCGTGAATAACTGCCACAAAATAAACCGGAAGCAACCATGGTTAACAATGAAATCAACTCAAGAATTAAATTAAAAGCTCCTTAATTTTAAAGCTGTCCGGAAAGGCGACTATGCCGGGCAATATGTAGTGAAACCTACCATATTGAAACACTTAAAGAGCTGTACGCTTTCTTAAAGATTTCTCTGGAGAAGTGCTATTATTTTTTAGTGTTTTAACGTTGTCCGTAAAATCATGACCTAAAAGTATCTAACACCTCGCTTGCACAGAGAGCTAATAAAAGTGATATCGGTGTGCAGTCCGGCATGTGCAACTTCAAACTCGTAACACTTCCAGGGAGGTGCGCTACTGACTATCGTCGTGGCCGATAGATTACGGAAACCCCTTTTACTGTGTTGACTAGTTGCATAACGACTGGTGTACGAAAAGAAAAATACCGTAGCTACACATGCACTATACATTTTCCCCGAGCTTTCAAAGTCAAATACACACTAATTACATGGGACGAACAGGGAAATAAAGAAATATCTAAGGAAAAAACCTAAGGAAAAAAGCCCAAGTGATTTGAATAAATTCAGAAAATGGTCGTCGTGATTAGTTCGTAGACACACTCGTTGTGTAGCTTTCGCCCTGTACTCTTCGGTTTGATGGAATTTCTTTGGATGTTGTCTCCGCACCTTAAAAATCAAATTATCTCCACCGTACCTAATTAACAGCAAAGGAGGTTTACCCTTTCCCGCCTCGATGCGATACGAGGAAAAAAAAGACGCTTTCCCGCACGAAACGGAGGGAAGTCACGGACAATTTAACCTTGGTCATCGCACATTCCCAAAATGCCGAGCCCTATTCACGAGTGAATGGAAATAGAAAGCCGCATTCCCCGCATAAAAGTCCGATCCGCGACACGATATAAAGAAACGGAACGGGAACGAGTGAATAGACGCGGGCGACCCCCACAATGCATCATCGTTTGGAATACTCTGTCTTATTTTTTGTCATAACTGTATTTTCAGCATTTAGCAACACTTAGAATAAATTTATCCAAAAAACGATGTAGACTTTCCATTCGTGATCTTACGAGGAAAGGAACATGCAATTAAGTGCCATCTCCTTAGATCTCATAAAAGCCTTTTAAGTCCCTCAAGCCAAAGCCGCGGGTACGCTGGAAATTGGGGACAGACGTTCAGATTATTTACTGGTTATATTTTGCATACCACTAAAAACAAACATCAGACGGCTAGAATTCTAATCAAGTTCCAGGTATTATTTGGAGTTGCTCAGGCAAGCGTAACCGGCCGCTAATTTTTTCTGGGATGCACGAGAGAAATTAACTCGAAAATAAAAAGTAACGTCAAAGAATATTGACCAAGAACGAATTGATCTGCATATTGACAACGTACGACGAAGATAACAAAATATTTTCACGCGAATTACGATCCACAAAAATTCCAGGAAATCGGGTTCAGAATCCACTCATCTCTTACACTCTTCCGCTAATCTTCAGGTATATTTTCTTTCAGGTACCAAAATTGTCACTTGAATATGTTTCTACAGTTTGTGGGTTTTCTTTTCCTCCTACAATACATAACATGATGTACAACATCACGCCTGGGTGTGTCATTTTGAGCACTACATAGGTGCAATTATAGACCTCAAAATAAAATGCGGAGGCAGCTTTCACCACAGCGTTGTGAGTGTCGAAAAGGGCGAGATGTTGATGTTCTTGCTGCTCGAGGCTGTGCGTGGTCGGCGGAGGCGGCAATGGAGGCTCGGCTAAGGGCCACAACGACGCCCGCACGCCGCGCCGCCGCCTCCTCTGCAGGCGTCGCGCTATAGCCGCCCCCGTCGCCCCCCCCCCCCTCCGCCCATCCAACCCCTACCTCCGAAGATCGACTCCCCCAGGGCGGAACGAGTCCCCGCGCGGCGTCGAATAAGGTCACGCTGAAAATCGATACGGATATCAATCTATAAATCACGTGTTCGCACCGAGGACAACCTTGCGGACAACCTGCCGCTGAGACAATGCGAGGGTTTTCAATGCGTCGCGCTGTTTTTGGACGTTTCCGACGACTTCCCTTCAATTAACATCGAATCGTTACTACACCTTAAAGTGAAGTCCCACTGCTGATAATTAGGGCCATATTTAGAATCTCAACTACTGTCTCGCTTCCACTGCTCACGTCCTACAATACCGACGAGACAAACTGGTAAGCGGATTCACCCTGCAAAGTTGGTATTACTACGTTGTATACTGCTTCGAACCATTCGAGGAGAATCTGAATTAACTTTTGATCCCCTAAATACGATTTTATGACCTCATACGTCGGTCGCTTCCCTTAAAAACAACAATAAAAACGTTTCCCCCACAAGAAAACCCATATGTGCTGGTATTTTAACATAGTCTTCTTCCTATGACGGGTCAAGGGCATGGACGCTGTTTTCATACCTGCTTATCTTTGAGGTCCTCGTCAGGCAACGGATTATCACGAATTCAACTAGTAATGAAATTGGTATTTATGTGCTCAAATGGCTAAGGTTATATCGCACCATCAAACCTATATTTTTAAAGCTAAGACAAACAACACATCAAAACAAACATACATCACCCGTGCCCGAGACGGGATTCCAACCCGTGACCCTTAGGATGTCAGGCGTGCATGTTAAAACCCGGGACAAATTCAATTTCGTCCGCTGTCATTGATGATAACAAATTACTATAACTCAATTCATTCGTAACTAAGACATTTCACAATTTTCCCAGCATTATTCGGAGTATTATATTACCTTTGCCAACTCTTTTCTGCCCTCTGCTTATAAATGGCCTTCCTACTATTTGACAGCCATTTTTCCTAAAATACGTTTGTAATGACTACAGTCATGCCTTTATTTCAGCTTAAGTTGTTCACGCCTAAATGCCATTTTCACATTATAAAAAATGAATATTGAAGGTACTTAGTATTTTAGTTATCAATCATGAATGACCTTTCACCCATTGATGCCTCATACTTTTTCTTCTAACCACTTACTTTTCCCTATGTACACACATGAAAAATTTCTTCCTTAGACTGAAGTAATCGCCAATCCGTCTTCTCCTTGAATATAAATCTCTTTCCTTCATCTCGCGTGTCCCCTTCCTTACTATTTCCTTTCTCTTTTTCTGTACGCTAACCTTAGTTCTAAACTCGATTCCCAAGTAGGAAGATTACCGACTCGATGTGACACATCGCGTGTCATTCAAATATCCGCCAAATTTTTTTTTAATGTCTCCTAAGACGACTGAACATCCATTAAAAAAGACAGACTTACGTATTATTCAATGGCCAAATTATTTTCATTTTTTCGCTAAATTTACGAAAAAAAGTCATGGGTGGACGAAATGAATTGTAAGTGGCGAGTTTTAGAAATCAGTCGACCTTTGACCTAGACGACCCTTCACTAACGCGTGTGTCGGAGTATGGCGTAAACATGATCGCTGAACTAACTTGAACCTCTAAAAATTTTAGACCGCTCGAAAGAGAGGAATAGGCACAGACACACAGAAAGATAATTTTGGATACAATATTTATAAATATCTTATAATTACAAGTTTTCACTCAATTGATAATACCGTGTAAAATTATGTCCAGCAACAAGTACATTTAGCTACTCATTCTGGATAACAGTACCTATACTGTTTATAGCCAAAATGACTCCCATTTTCTATAACAGTTATCTTTTCTTGCTTTCACTACCAAATGAGACGATATAAGAATTACCACCTTCTGTATAATTTATCGTTTTCATGAATGCGAGAAGCGAAAAGTGAGTTTTATACAAATTTAAATAGTCGATTACTATACACTCCAGTACCCTATCTTTGTTAAAGGACCATGGGTGTACTCTTACGGAGGAAGTACCTAATATTGTAAACAGTGACACCACTTAACGACCAAACACTTTTTGACCCAGCTAACCTACTAATGTTCACTTGAGATTACTACTTGATTCACGGGGATTACCAAGGCAGTATTTGTCAACTTCCATCATTACTACACTACGACGAGAAACATAAAAATTTTGGTTTGAAATTTTGTAGAGATTATCATATCATTTTTTTACTGTAAAAAAAGATAAAATCGCTACGCCAAAAATAAGCCAAGGATGTACCCGAAATGAGTTGATCGATGAAACGGCCATGAAATCGTAAACGATCAACTCTTCCTAAGGGTGTGAGTCCGAGATGGGTGGAGCCCTCAACGTAATACCCTTACGGCACGCACAACCGGTGGCGAAACGGGAAAACCCTCGTCGAAAAAAATAAGACGACCTCAGCGCGCAAGGGGATTCGCATCCGGGGGACTTCGGCGCCAACCCTTTCGTCCGCACAATCGATTTGCGTAAAGTGCTGGACATAAAAAGAGCGATTACCTTCCTTCTTTCTCCGTCTCTCTATGCAACGTGAATCCCCGCAGGATAATGTTGAGGGGTTGGGAAAAACGGAATGGGGATTTTGCGAAGCCCTCCCGGTTCTCCCTGATATTCTTACTGCTTAGGGCTAAGCGCCTCTCTCGGCGAGAATAGGCAAGGGGATCTAGCATTGACGGCTCCCTTGTCTTCTCGGTGGTGAGATTTGGGGCTAGCCGCACTTTGCTATGGGCAATCGTAAGGCCGATGAACGCGAATCGCCTCCTAATCAGTAGGAATTTTGTCGGTTTCGCTAAAAGAAAAAGACGCGACTACCACCCATAAATAAACTTACATTACCACGTTAAGCAAACTTACTTCCTTTTATCAAGTGGGTATGAGCGGAAAACTGACTGAATCAAAAGTTAAGGATGGCAATTAGCACGTAGAGATAGGTCATTTCTACCAGAAAAATACGAACAGTAGCCTCTTTTTTAAAGCATCCGTTATACTCTGGTCGTCACTTAATTGAACGGGCGTGCAACTTTCACGTTAAAATTGGCTTGGACTTGGAACAAAGTCGGACCCAGACGTAGTAGGATGAAAGACAACAAAGCAGAAATTACTCACTTCGTTTTTCCATTTTACCCTAGCATTCATAAGGACCGAATCAGAGACAATTTGGCCCAGATAGTATATTTTTTTCACCGATGAGGTTGGTATGGTGGTCAAAGCGCCCCTACAGATCCCAGGATTACAGACCCGTAGTGGCATACACTACATGCTAACTTTAAAGGCTTTCATGAGCAAAGTAAACAATACGGCATAATTTCTGTGGGCTCCATACCACACGAATATTTTACTTAACAATAAAAGGCAGACTGCTTCATTCTTCAGTTATGTGGATTATGCTAACTGCTTCAGATGTGTGAATATTACGTCAGTCACATAGGAAACTATAAGCGTTTGTTCTACATAAAAATAGAATCAACAATAAACTAGCGCGTTACAAACTGGCAGCAGCAGGAACAATGAATCATGTGGGATCATATTCACGCAAGAAGCTTTCAATGCAACCACCACAGTCGGAGACCCTGAACTGCTTAGACAGTTGAGGGTTAAACCAAAGACGACTCTTCCACGTAACTAGATCATTACGGTTGAAAACAAAACTTGTAGGGTGTTACATGTGGCTTACAGACAAGCAGTTAAAAAAAGCCAGCCTCAAGGTCTTCTTAGCAGAATTTTACGCTTGCGCGAGGTTCACAGGGAAACTAAATATACTACGCCTGGTAAGCAATCAAAACATGCTCGTTACATAAAATTATATTTTCAAAAAAGAGGAGGATAAGTCGTTGGCTTTAAACGTTTCACGATCATTTTCAATCTACCACGATACCTATTTCACAATATAAAATTCTTCAATAACATAAAAGGAATTTTACAATACTCGGAAATATTGTTACATAAGAGGAGAAAATATGTATGTATGCTAAAAAATGCACTAAAAATTATAATTTTTTCGCAACCACGGTTCGAAAACATCATTCAACATGAAATCTCTCGATGCTATGCTACATACAGACGATGGTGGAGAAACGAGATATCACACAGTAGTATATTTTTCGATTAATTCTTCATCGTTTCTGTACCAATATTGTTTACATGTGGACAAAATACATGAAAAAAGGCACATATATATGGACGCGAATCTGTGCCTCGATAGGCCTCCAACTTGTTAGCAAACACGCGCGGGGAGTGTGGTAGGTGAAGCCGTGTAAGGTGACACAAATCCCTGCGGACCTTGGCGTTGTGTTATAACCAGGCAGCAAATTACGACAATGACAACGAATCGACCGCAGTAGCGTGCTCGACTGACTCCATCACAGTCGCCCGTCGTCATGACAAATGGGATCAGTGGGACTTCATTGAAGAAGAGAAAGAGGGAAAGGAAGAGTGGGAGGGTTGGGATTGGATCAGGGAGAAGAAACGGTAGTCCGCATTGCGGGGGTAATCGGTCTCCACCTTCCTCCTCAAGGGGAACAACACTCTCAGAGGGAAAAGGGTCTAAACAATGCAGGGGATATTAATTTATGCCAGGGATGAATTTCACCGAAGCGCCAAAAACTGAGAAACAACTTATACAAGGTCACGTTACATAAATGACTCGCTTCTCATCAATTAATTTTCAAAGTTTGTAACTAAGCACGTATCGCGCGATAACGATGAATTCCTGGATTTTACAAATCTGATTACGTTCTAAGTGATAAATGATGATTACACGGGATATCTAAACATACGTTTCATTCGATTATACAGGCGTACAGTCCTGATTCCTCCCACGATTCCATAAATGATGGTGGATGAGCGGTTTTCGAAAAATTATAGACTGACAAACAAGTTTTGGCTCAACCATGTGCTGGAAGTGAACGATATTTTTTTTCTTTAATTAAATTCATTCGTTATTTTCACCTCCCTATAAATATATGAAACAAGATACACAATGCATGAACATTCACCGGAACGGCGAATGACTACACAGGCTGATAATAAACAAGACAGCCAGAAGGGAATAAACGACCAAGTGAGGATTGTGAAGCTAAGTGCAAAAATATGCACATTTTCTCTCAAGTCACGAAAATTTAACCAGGTTTCTGCATCGCAAATTTTCCTTAAGTACGGATTACAAACTGATAATACTATAACATTAATTAGTGTAAGTCAAAATACAGCAAAAAATAAAATCCTAAAAATTATTTTTCCATGCCACAGAGAAAACCTGATGAACATCAGCAACTTATCATCATAAAGAAAGAAAATACTTCATAAAAATGTATGCAAGCTGCTCTTTTAAATAATATCGATCAGCATGATCATAAAGTAGACTAGTCAAGAAGAGAAACTTTCACAGGTCTCAAAATTACAACCTAAAACATTACATTGGGAACATAGGAAGGGAAGAAGAAACCCGGCTTTGGCGCCAGCTAGCTTTCAATGAAATGTACCTCGGGATTCCCAGGTTAGCATCCCATCCAATGGATAGAATATTTGACCTAGACGTGCTCTCGATATGAAAGTGGTCATTTGGAGGTTGCGGCCAACAGCCAAGGTAACTTGCGCCATTTCTTCAGGAGAGGTGGTTTATTGGGTAATGGAAGGAATTTTACAAGGAACGGTGGGAGGGCGGAGAAAAGCCCGCCATCGGCTTTAGCCAACTCATACCGAAAGGCGAATCGCGACGCGTGACGCGTCGGGGCCACGGCTTAACGTCACACCCGACAGACAATGTACCGAGCTCCAAGTGCTCCCCACACAACACTCAAGTAGGGACCGGCATACCGATAAAAATTGTCTACCACTTCTGAGGTTCCACCCTCGAGACGGGAAGCCCGGACTTTTAAGTCACCACACAAAACCAATTCCCTCTACACGGTACTCAAGTATGGACCATGGCTATTAATATAATATATAAATTCGAACTCGGGCCATCTAAAAGGGAGGCCGGTACTCTTACGCCCTCATTAACCCAATCACCAGCCGTATTATTTTTAATGCCTAAAATGTATAGGAAATTGGAGGGTTTCATCGTAAAGAGGATGCATGGAAGGCTTGGAGGATGAATGGAAGGCTTGTCGGAGGATGAAGAGGATACCGCATTTTGGATGACCAGATAGGCACATGCATAGTTGAAAATATTAATGGCTGAACAAGTAATCGGTAGCACTAACAGGATATTACTCTAATTATCAATCTCTAGACGAGTATTGTTGGAATGCGAGTCCGTGTAGCCCCATTGCTTGTGGGAATTGAACACTGTTTTTACATCGACTATATTTCCCAAACCCCATATATGTACAAAAAATTCTTTTTGTGCCTGATTCAGCAACTTTTATACTTTCTAACCCAACGATTTTCTAATTTTTAAACACAATCCCACGAGAAATAATGACGGTTAAAATAAAGTATTGTTGGAATGAGAGTCTGTTTAGGCCCATGCGTGAGGGAGTTGAGCTCTGTTTTTACACCGACTATATCTCCCAAACCCCTAAAAAAAACACAAAACAATTCTTTCTGCGCCGAAAAGAACAACATTAAGACTTTTTAAAACAATGCTTTTATGATTTTTAAACCCTATCCCACATGGACTTTTTTTTAG
Organism: Platycnemis pennipes; assembly: GCA_933228895.1. Lineage (NCBI taxonomy): Eukaryota > Metazoa > Arthropoda > Insecta > Odonata > Platycnemididae > Platycnemis > Platycnemis pennipes. The sequence continues at coordinate 114,267,681 of OW121854.1, read as the reverse complement.
CTCCGAAAAAACAATTTTTTCCACATTTCTCAAATTCAAGTGATCTTTTCTCAGCAGTAAATGCTCACATTCCATGTTTATTAATATCAACACTAATCATACACTAGATACGTATGAGTGCTACGGTGAGAGGAACTGGCCCGTTTTCCAAATTATTTCTTGGTATAATTTTAGGCTAAACTTGTGAAAAAAATGAATTACGGAAGTTGTATTTACAGTGACAAAAAGACACTTATTCTTGCGAAAAGTCCAATTAAAACTTCTCTATTAACATGTAGACTTCATATGCTTTCTATTGACACCTTTTGCCGCTTTACATGGTACAATTTCCTCACACAAGAGTTTGTACAAAAATTGTATCGTGTAAAGCGGCCTTAAGAGGTAAGAAATATGCTGAACGAGAGTTACAGCATATACGAAAAGAAACGTTTGGTAGAGGCAAAGCATAGAGCTAGTCCACAAACTACTTATCTAAGCAGTAGAACACATTTATGTGATGGTATTACTATATATATATCCAAGTTATTCTAGATATATACTTGAATCGTTTTATTTTTTCAACTACGCCTACATTTACCAGAATAGTCTACGACCTTAGCAAACCATGGAGTAGCCAAGTACACACTGAATGCCCCATTGCGAGATTCAGAGACACCACCATTTTATGGTGTATTGAAACTAACATCCGGTTAGGGTAACAAGCCCAAGCATATCTTTCTTGCGTTCCCGTTTGACTTTAATTAGCATACTCTTCCCCAAGAACATACTTCAGTCAGAGAGACTGTAGCCTGGATGGGAGACACAAGAGCCTATTGCGGTTCATGTGACACTTCATCTGGCTGCCACGAAGGAGTCAATTGCTCCGTCCGTCTACCACCTCGTCGCTGTCAACATTAATTGTTGCCATACGTGAGTGTCCCAGAATAGAGCAAAACCATAATTCCGTCTAAAATTATCTCGGTCAAGGAAAATAAGGCCGAAAGCAGCAAACGGGCCGACACTTCGAGGGCACGTGCTTCGAAATGCCCGAAGTAGGCCCAATTCCATACGAGAAACACACAAGGGGTAGTAATCGTCAACAGTGGTTATTTTCAACATATTGAGTTACTTCAAATAATCACATTATGCAATGACCCGTTCGAACTCTTCAATGATTGATGAATTGAAAAAAGGGGGAGAATAAAGCATTCGAGATATTTCTAAAACTTAAGAATACTTTAGGTATTTTAGGCATTCAATGGGTTTGAGATAGAAAGAAATAACACGTTTAACTACGTGTTTCCCGATAGAGAGAGTAACCATCGAAAGGGAAACTAAAGGATCTAATTCACATATAATGGGGTCGATGTTATTCAAGAACTTTCATCGCAAACTCGGCCGATGGGTAGAACAATCTCAGGAGCATTTGAACCAAGAAAGAATCTGAAAAAGGAAGTTTTAGCATCGAATTCAACCGTGAAAGTCACTATAAATTTAATAAAGAATGTCTATGACTGATATGAATGTACTATCTAGGATATGCTAAATTTCTGAAGCTCACGTTGCATAAACTGAATACCCATTACGAGTACATTACGTAATTCCATGTTAGCAGTCACCTAAAAAGTGGACAAAAACGAAGCAAAATACTGATCTTCCGAGGTCACCGCAAAAATATAAAGACGTTTAGAATGATTTCAACCCTTATATCCCAGATCAGCTACCCCGACAACAGACCAACCTCTCAGAACAACAACAGGTCAACAAACCTAGCCATAACTGAGATATCAGGATTCATCCCAGACAAGGTAAGAGGTTTGTATTTTCCCAGGCGTATTATTTGTGTATTTTTTTGGGGAAATCGCCATGTGAGTGCATTTAAACGAACTCAACTGGAAATTTTCACCTAAGGTAAGTGACAAAAGTGGGGAATCTCCAGACGTTTCGTGGTACCTTCGAGGGTATTCTTGGAACTCTTGGTTTAGAAGAATCACAAAACCTACAAAACACATTTTGAACCGGGAGTACATATACTGTGATACAGAGCAAATTAGATTGAGCACATAATAATAATTAACTAGCCATCAATGATATGCATTTTTATAGCAGCGACGGAAGAAACTGGAGATTTTTACTGATAGTGCCGACTTCGTTTTCATTATCCTTACTTCCTCGAAGTGCACTTTACAATAGGTTCACTTCTGATCAGCTTCCTAAAATATGCGCACCATTTGTACTTCACTCAACCGGTCAAAGGACATCCCACTACTATTCCCACTTATTTACATTAGCAAATTAAAGCAATGTGAACCTTACTTATCGCAACAGGAAAACTTCGGCAGGCATTGCTAGATTTTAGGGGCGATATGAAAAAACACAGACAATGCATACTTATTCCTTACCAATGGGGCTCTAGTCTCCTTATCGGTTTCTCATACGTTTAAAAGTGATAAAAGACGGCGCAGTGAGCGCGACGCTCTTCTGCGCACCCGTCTGGGTTATTCGGAGCATCGGAGAGAATATAACCTCCGAAAATAGCCAGCGCCGCTTCAATACTAGAAGCGGAAGAACTTCATCCATCATCTTAGGTGCACAATGGGTACTAAAATGACTGAAGACGTGCGCAGCAGTCTGAAATAAACGCCCGATACGCCAACGAAAGGAGGGCTAGAAGCGGACGCGATGAATATAATTACTGAGAATGCAGCGGACTTGCTTCCAATATAGCCTCACCTCCAAGCGTGCTCCAGGAATGCGTGTGAAACGTGATTAAGTTTTAATGGCCCGGAGATGTACGCAGTTGCGTCGTTTTCTAGTAGTAGTAGTAGTCGTTAGTAGCCATAACACTTAGATAGCATTGACCGTGACAAAATTATTAACTACCGCGTTACTCTTTACAATCGACTCAACGATACATATAAGAATTACACGCACTTAGTCATTTCTCACAAAATGATCAATTACACGACCCAGGTTTCGGTACAAGAAAGGACTGATAATATTTACTGAAAAATGACTGAGAATGGTACAAAGAAAAACGAAAATCATTATGCGTGGACACTTTCTGACATTTCTCCATGTAGGTGACGTCTCTAAGCAGGTTCATAGTGATTCCTATCTCGAAATATAGGTCGCGGAATCTGTCGTACCGTGATAAACAGGTTTCGTTTCTTTTAAAGCGAAATGATACAAAAACTAATCCACTTACAAGAATTAGTAATTCGTTTTATTAAATAATAATTAATATTAGTCGTTTTACAAATTCCAGGGCGTAATTTTTTTTCCACCACAATAATTTAATGATTTATGTTCACCTGGAGAGATTTTCAGGATAGTAAAAAAGGAATCATTGCCAATGTTCAGCGGTGTAACCACCAAAAACGTCGACTACAAACTTCAACCCCACCTCACATGGTAAAAGAAAAGTCGTTAGGCCACAAAAAGCCAGTCATCTTCGACAGGGCCATGGCTACAACAAATTTTACAGATCATGTAGAATTTTCATGTTAATGGAGCTAAAAATGGGCGGAAAAATATGCATAAAAGTTTCCCACAAATACTAGAATCACTACAATGTACTTTAAATTAATTCTTTCCAATGATTTAATCGCTTCATGACGCATCTATACGGCTTTTTTTTCAATAATAAGACCACAGGGACATGCTCAGTGCTAATTGCCGAACGGCACGCGTCTACAAGGCCTCAACGTAGAGCGCACGGCCACTTTGTAGCACTGATATCGTATCAACCGCATGTTTCGAGTCTTCGTGAGAGGATATATTTTTTTCTCTCTGGATGCACCGTGCCATACTTACCGCGCCGCAATCCTTCTCCCTCGTCCCCAACGAAGCGGCGAAGAACATGACACGCCACTGACGTACCCTGGGAAGTTCAAGGTATGCCCTCCGTGCGCGGTCGCGTTCCCTGCTCGCTTGCAGCTGAATGTAACTGAGACATGCGACATTCTCCAAAAGACGACTCATGGGACGCGACTAAGGTCAAACTGTGGTAAACGAGGATAGCAGGAGAATCGTTAATTAATGCAAAACCTACTTGAAGTCAAGGTAAAGTTTCATATCCAGAGAGTTTCGAAAAATCAATGTTAGGACTGAAGACAAGAAATGATGATGAAACATTTCCGGCAATAATAGGAGGAGGGCATCTACCAGAACAGATGGAATAGTTTTTTTTATCCAGACAGCACTACGTGCAAAGGAGGGCGTAGTACTAATATAGTAAATAGAAGGATTGGTTTGGCCTAACGGTCATTCGCAATGAGAAGAGTACACCAGAACCGAATCCAAAGGTGTAAAGAAAATGTTAACGATGAGCTTGATATGAAACACACGATCCCATCCCGGAACCCTAGAGAAAATTGGCGAGAGCAGATTGAAGGCATTTGAGATAGGGTTGAGGAAGAGAGTAGAACAGATCCTATAGACGAAAGGAGGACGAACAATGAAGTGTTGATCATAGTGGGGGAAGAAAGAACGTTGTTGGCGGAAATAGGTGGTAGAGGAATAAATAATTGAGGGAAAAAGGATATTTAAAGGTAAATGATGACTGGAAGAGAAAGAGGAAGGAAAAAAGAATTTTTAATGGCAAGAAGACAGCACATAAATTACCGGATGATGCCTGTGGTTTAAGTACGAGTCAAAGTATAAAAGCCTCTCGATCATGGCGCAGATTTTTATTCAAGACTTTTCAAGGAAGTATTAAACAAAAAAACGCGAAACAATGACACGGAAGATTAAAAAAGACATGATTTTCTTCAAAGATTTATATAATGATTCTATTTACAGAATAATTTCTTTTCTGTTGAAACACTAATTGATCGACTACTCTGAGAAGTTACAACGCAGAGAATAGACTAAGGAAACCGTATGCTCAAAACTGTGAAACTATCTAAGAAAATAACTACACCTGTAATTCTTTCATGCCTCGAGTTGGAGTGAACAGATTACATGTAGGTACTATTTTACACTATAGATTAGTAGTAGAGGTCACGTTCTATGGAAAAATGGATTCACTAGGCACAGTAAGTACGTAATCTCGCTTGTAGTCTCATCCATAATCGTGGCGTGAGAAAATCACCCAAACAGGTGCCTAGAGGCATCACTCGGATTTGAGTACACGTCCCAAACAAGGTCACGAAACGACAGCTTTACTTACCAGTCTACCACAATAAGATAAAAATAATTTTTTTCTTGCACTAATAATGATAATTCTGGCGTTAAAACAAAAGTAAAAGAAACATTTCACCTTATTTCCACCAGCGCATTATCCAAGTGCTGAATATATACATATATGGAAAGGGCTGAGGTTCAGAAAAATACAATCACGAGGACATAAAAGACCAGCCTTAAAATTGCATTAGGAAAAATAATGGACAAAAGCCTATTGCTGGACGTAAAGCGGGGATCCATTGATTAAAAAAATACTGCTAAACCCTATATAAAATAGATTGCTATCGTAACAAGAAATAATACTTATTTTTTAATTTTTCCTCAACATTAAACAGTACTACCTACTGTGAACAAAAAATTAATAGTTTTAATGAATTCTTCCTTCAACCACATTAGTCATTCTCCACACAAAATATCCGAAAGGTCGAAAAATATGAGTGTATTCTATTATTCCGGAACATATTTGCAGCTATAGGAAAAAGTACACAAAAAGCTAACAGTAAACCTTTTACCTTAATCCCTTGCCGCCTTAAAATTTTCCGCATTGCTGCAGATAGAAAACTGCCGTGCCGTTCAACGCACGCGACAAATCTTTTCCTAGGCTGATTTATAACCCAATGTAAAGACCTTGGTGCTGTTTTTGGTGTTAAATAAATAAATAAATTTTACACGAAATAAAAATATAATAGAGGCCACGAAATACGTCTCTGAAAAAATTACAGCTCCCTCTGACTAGAGCTAAATTATTAATTGCAAGGTCTTTGGTCCACCAAAGACTGTTATACTCTTAAAGCTTATTGCTATATGAATCGAAACAATAGCCTAAGAGCAACGGACTCCTTGCTACCACGCCTCTGACATTTGTATCATGAAACAGGCTTCTCAGCACTGACAGTCTTCACACCAAGAGGTAAACAGGGGCTGCTGTATGAATCGCACTAATCGAAGGCAATTTGCTATTCGAATAAGTTGAAAATATTTTGAGGACTCCTACGTATTACGACTGATCATGACATCATTAGATCATGACAGTAAGATTGCAGAACAGGACGGCCGCACGGATGGATGCACATTTCTTGCAGAGAAAAATATGGGACGAGAATAGGGGTAAAGATCAAAGTGCTAGGTGTAAACGAATGAAAGTAGCCTAAATAAAAATAAACATGAAAAAACTCTTAAGAGACGTATAGCAATAGAGTAGTTTCCTATTTATTCTATTATTTTCCTCTCCCTTTCGATTCGCAATCAATAAATTCTGTTTTCTTTGATGATGGTACCCTATTGCACTCTTGATCGCTGCTGTAGTACTGTCCATAGCGAACGCAAATTGAGTGCTGGAATGTTAAATAAGTCTTTTCTCCATAGTTTACTGAACTTTTGGTAGTACCATCTCTTAATGGAGGCATGGACAATGACAGCAGCGGAGAAGAAAAGGGTGGAAGCATTCGAAATGTTGTGCTACAGAATAATGATAACGATTGAATTGATCGACCGGGTAAGTAACGAGGGAGTCCTAAGTAGAGTGGGCGAAAAGAGAAGTCTGCTTGAAAACTCTAAAAAAAAAGAAGGGACAACTTAATCGGCCATATCTTGTGACATGATGGCCTGCTGAAGACTATCGTTGAAGGACAAGTGGACGGGAAGAACGGCAAAGGGAGACCTCGTATGACATATATAGAACAAGAGATGAAGGACGTGAAAGAGAAGAAACACGTGATTAAGAAGAGATTAGCTGAAAGAAGAATTCAGTGGAGAGCTGCGTCAAAACCATGATTCCCATGACTGATGACTGATTATGATGACCATGCCTGGCTAGCGCATGCCAAAATATTAATTGTACATTTAATTCTGGTTTCTTCATCTTAATTTTCATCTATATATTCAACAACCCTCACGAATTACAACTTTATTCCACTTCTTCGATTAGCCCAGGACATTCCATCCATACACATCTGAACATCCAATAACATTTTGCAAATATTCTGTGATTGAGAATTTACGTGGCCAAGAGAAAGGAAGCGTAAATCTCTCGTACCGAGCATGAATGTTGTTTTCTTACATCAACGTGTTCACGATAGTTTTCCTCAAATATTTCGCTTTCGAAAACTAATAATAGTTTCTCTCAGATTCCACATCAAAAGACGGTTAACAAAGCGGAATAATGAAAAAGCAGAGTTTACACAGGTATTGAGCTAGGCTCATGGCCTTTACGGATTTTATGCCGAAGAACAGATGCGTTTGGAGAAGATAATTAAAAAAAGTCTGCTGATGATGAAATACATTTTTCCGCATACGCAGAATCAGGTATCTTTGCGATTAAATACCGCTAAGGAAAATGAAGCTCAAATCCAATTCGATTGATGGTCAAACATTTTCTTCGTGAAACTCTATGACAAACGAGATTTAGATGAATCTTTGTGATTAATATGCGAATACTTTTGGGGAAATACGTTTCGTAAAATCTTTTCACACTGAAATTATCAATGATAGTGACAAAAAAAGCACTTTTCATGAACTAATGCCAATAATTACGAGGGAAAAATTTCAATTTCCTCATAATCTGGCTACTACAGTTTTAATATTTCCATCAGCTAACGACGAGCTAAAATGACTCATATCAGCAATTAAAACGCGCATTCAGATCGTGGCAGTGAAGCTAAAATTTGCTTATCTCACATGATTTATGCCCCAGTACCGCAGAATAATTTTCGCCACTCCAACCGTTGAAAATTCGTCCTCGACAAAATTTTGTTTCGAAGAATGGATTAACGTCGGGCAACGAATCTTTTCCTTTGCAAAACAGACTTTAAAACCAAATAATCTCGCTTCGGCAGCAAATATTTAGTTAACTGGTCACGCTATCCCTCGATAAATTGCAGCGTGACACCGCTATTCCTCCCTGAGCTAGGATACGCAACCGATAAATTACGGTTTAATCGGATTAGGGATATGTTTTCACGGTCGGCTGCCACAGGGGTCGATATAATGGATTGCCGGGCTAGGCCGTGAGAAATCGCCAACTCCGTTTTTGTCCAATCACCCCCGCGAGCCCTAACCTCAGCTGTATTTCCACGTTTAAGCACTTTAATCACGCTAGGTGAGTATTACTGCAGCGGCTACAAACAACAAACTGATCCAACCAGCGTCGGGGCTGACAAATCATTGTAAATAGAAAGGAGCGAAAACAAATGCGGATGTAGCTCGAAAGTTCAGGTTCGTCCCACTGCTTCCAATTCCAAGCATTTTTAAAGTTTTTGCAAAAATTTTCTTTTTTTTTTGGAATGGCCCCTAACGATGACGCGTGAGCCCACGATTTGTTTTCCGGATTTTCAGCACGCAATTAATTGATCCGAGGCCCCATAAATGCGGACATATTTTATGAAGAATTAGCCTAAATTTACACAATGGCCGATATGGAGACCAATTTACGCGCGGATGAAGAATAACAGAAATTTGCATAAAGAACGATGCCCAGGCACTTAACTCATTCGTTAGGTAGAAGTGGTTGTGCATCACAGCACAACGAATTTAAACCATTGTTTATATGACTCCGCATGTGCATTCAATTACTGGACAAAGCCCGATGGATCGAGGAGAAAACAATACTAATCGTTGACGTTCATGTATTTTTAGGTGACCACGGAGGACTTGGTAAGTACGGCAGACATAAGGTAACGAAACAATTCTCATGACGTCAATAATGGATTTCGAATTTAAAATAACTCATCCAATCGTTAATTCGATCAAAGAAAACATCATAACGTGGATTCCCGGGAACCACCTTTTATGCCTCGTTTGCTGAACCGAAAACGTTCTTTGAAGACCAAATTAAGATGATTTTCACTCTACCTCATGAGATCAAATTAATTACAAAAATATATTGATTCCTGATTAAATGAATGAAGTGGTATAGCATTGCCATAGAGGAAGTAGAAGAACCAGCAATGGAGGAAAATAAAATTTATAATAAGAACGTCCCAAGCGAGGAGGGCACTCTATTAGAGGAAAAAACAAGCAACAACAGGAAACATGCTTGGAGGTAAGGAAATACCTCATGAGAGGTATTTCCTTATCTCCAAGCTGGATCATTATGGGAAGAGAGACATTGAAAAACCTGCAACGCAAAGGCGAAACTGGAAGTGGATAGTAAGATGTGGAACAAAAGAATGATGAAGCGCGAATGAATGGGACGAGAGGGTAACGATGACGTTCTGGGAAGAGAAAAGAAATTCTGAGACAATATGGGCTCATGAAGACAATCGTAGAGGGAAAAGTGAAAGAAAAAAACGTACAAAAAAGAACACTTGGAATGACATATTGATTACCAAAGATGAAGATGATGAGCGTACGCGAGTTTTATCACATTTTTATTGCTCGACCCAATTAAACACGCACTTGAAGTCAAGAACAATTGTTGACTCATCATCATCACTAGTCATCAATCCTCAAATTGGTTTGACGCAGCTCTGCACTGAGTTCTTCTATCGGCTAATCTCCTCTCATTTACGTATTTATTCTCTTCCACATCCTTCATCACTTGTTCCATACATAAAGCCTTTCTTTGCCGTTTTTCCCGTTCACTTGTCCTTCAACGATTGTCTTCATCAGGCCATCATGTCTCATGATGTGGCCGATTAAGTTGTCCAGTCTTCTTCTTAGGGTATTCAGAAGACTTTTCGTTTCTCCCATTCTTCTTAGGACGTCCTCGTTACTTACTCCGTGGATCCATTTTATCTTCATTATACTTCGTGCTACAGATGGCTGACTACCTATATTTTTTACCTACTGCATAATCAAATCTCTTATTGTCCTTGAAATTTAATCTACCAGGAAAACACATCCCCACATTGCTTTTCATTCAGAGCATAAGTTAAGGAGATAAAGGAGGGTGACTTTACAAAAGCGACATAGTTTTGCTAAGCGAAATTCAGCACTGGTTGCACAGCACAGGCTGTTCGGGTGCTCCACCGGGTCAAATCCTCCATCGCTGCCGACGTTTCGAGGAACGAGTCGTTCCCCATCTTCAGGGCTGAATGAGTGCCGTTCCTCGAAACGTTCGAGGAGAAAACAATACTAATCGTCGATTTGACCCGGTGGTTCACCCGAACAGCCTTCACTTCCAGCGTACGCCGGGAAAGCCTGCAATCTTTTTTCACTGGTATAGCATATTTCCATTGCCACCGCGCTTCAAATTTCCACGAAATTCGAGTTTTCGAATCAACCAGAACATAACGTAGTGATTCTGCTTTTTAAGGAAGAATAAAATCTACCTAATGATGCTCGAGGGAATTTTTGAGCATAATGAATCTCCAAAAATGCAAAACAAAGAGGCGTTAAGATTCTAAACGAATTCGATAACAGGACCATTAAGCCCATGCAATTACACTTCCTGGCCATTGGCAAACAATCATGTAGATAAAATTATTTCTTTAATCCAACAGTTAAAAACCACAACACACTGAATATACAAAATTTACAAAACTTCAGAATTGATAACATCATTAATTGCGACAACCTGCATTGTTACGAGATGAAGCATGAATGCGCTGAATAAGTAACATCCAATTACAGCAGTGAGATGGCAAATATAATTATGTGAGCGAAGGTTATCTGAAAAATAAGAAGCTTCAAAATACGCCTAAAAGTTTACCAAACACATATCTAAATATTAAAAATCAAGCAACTCGCTAATCATGTGATTCTACCTACCTATCTCAGAAGGGGGGCACCAAACGTTCAGGCGCAAGGAAAATTATGTCAACACTACATGACAAGGGTTTTTACGTTTCTGAATGTGAAGCAACTCAGAAAATGATTGGTAAAAAAAAGTTTTAAAAGACACCGCTTCATGTATTAAGAATATAGTCAACTGAAAAATAGATTTAAATACTAACACCTAAGGAAATATGACCGACCAGTGAATCGCAAGAAAACTGCTCGATAAGAGGATATAACTGAAGCCATAAAATATTTCTCGGTAACTCAAAGAGTACCATTGAAATCACATCCATCTACGTGAGTCACCAATTTCACCGTCTGAGTTTCATTAATGCAAAACGCCACGCCCGCGATGGGTGTTGTCAAAAATTCCTCCGCCAACGACTTTAGATTGAAGAGAGACGTAACAGTATTATTTCGTCCTTGGCGATGGGCGTAAAAGCCACGTGGAGCGTTCCTTAATGGGATATGAAAGTGTATCTTCATCCAATCCAGCCGATCCTCTGAACGATTCCTCCGGTGCAAGGGAATGATTTTGTTCTCTTGCAGAGGGAGCAACGAAGCGCCGACTCAATATTGTGACTTGTGCATGAGAAACGGGGAGCCTAAGCTTCAAAAGGTGAGGCTTCTATACTAAGGACTCCATATAACGACATATCGGCAAAAGAGCCCCGATAAATCTCGCAAATGGCAAAGAAAATATTCGAGTTGCCGAAAATTTGCCGTCACATGCTCGGTATTATCTAGATTAGAGAATTTAGAGACCTTACGAGATAAGGCCCGTAGTTTCATCTGAGTAAGTGGCCGTAAATTATTCCTCGTGAGCAATTAGTCTAGGGAGAGAACTATGCAAATTCCACGCGTAACAGTTATTTGATCAGTTACGTCGAAAATTTGAAAGAATATACTATCAAATTTATTCACAATGAAACGAAACAAAATATCATTTATCGCAAGAGGACAAATATACGAAGAACATCTGACTTAACCATAATAAGATCAACAGCGAGTATTAACGAGAATACATCTGCAGAGGGATCGTGACAACTAATTCATTTAACATTAAATGGCCATTTCGATGAAATAAAAGAATATTTGGAGGATTTTGTTCACCACTGCCGTAAATTTCCATCTACTAGTTGGAAATCTCTCGTATTAAAAAACCTTTTATATTTTCTAAAACGCAACACGAAGATGACAATATAACTCATTTAAATAAAATTAACTTTATTTAAATGACAGTAAACATCCATAGAACTTAAAAATTGCTTAAAATACTGAGAATTGTCGTAAATAAAAGCGAAGAGATACCTTTAGCTTCATACATTACCAAATAATTTCAAGTTTAAAACTCAAAGCTACTAAATTTGGCTGCTAACGCCGATCATAGTCGACTTTGTTGTGATTAAACGTTGAAGTCTGTATTCATTTTCCATATGAAACATACACGACATCTCAGATTGGTAGAACGGGAGCTACAACAGACAAATAAGGCCATACAGCACACATATGGAGTGAGTAGAACTGTCTTGCCTAAAAATGATATATATGCAGTATGTATATCACAATCTAGGATCCAAATGGAAAGGGCGAATTTGGATGGAATACCTTGCTCGTACTCCATTCTTTTGTTACACTACATATCCACCGATTTACGTTCATGAAATGAGGTCTCAAAACACTCTCATTATCACAAAAGAGATTCTATACAAGCAACCTCTCTAACTCCAACTATGCATCTAAGATCCACCTCGAGAGACGCTAAAGAAAATTTACCTCACAAGCCAGAATAGAAGAGGGTTCGGAATTTTCAGAAAGCTGAAGCCGAGGTCTGAAAATAACCTAGCTATCTTTTATAGCAGCCCACGATAAAAAATGACAGACAAAAATGATAAGCTGTAAAAATGACACCGTCACATTTTCTGGTATGAATGAATGTGCCTAACATTGAATGATGAGACATTTCTTTTTTGCTTTTTCCTGTACGCTACGAGAAGAGGACTGATGAATTGAACACTGATCTAAAATTTACACCATTCATCGGAAAGAAACCTTCCATAATACCCAGCTACTTTACCCTAACGTAGAATCGCCAGGGGAAAAGTTAAAAATGAAAGGGAAGAATCGTAATGCAAGGACACGGTAGAGATGCAAAAAGCAAGTAATAATTATTTTATTTATTTATTTTTGACTTAACTTAATCGGCGAATTTCAGGACTCAAAGTCCTCTCTTCCAATTAACAGATTGGACATTACAAACATCCATGCCCCAGAAAGTGAAAATCCTCCTCGGGCGGGATTCGAACCCGCGACCCTGACCCCGGGGTCGGCGGGGTAAATGAGGGAAGTATAAGAGAGAAACAATCCATATAAATATCCAAAAGAGCGGAGAAACGATAACAAAGCAGATAGTTCGGCGAAGGTAATTCTTTTAAATAGCTTAGCCATCCCTATTAACATGATAGTCATATCCTACAAAAAGATATAGTATTAATCCTCACGGAAATATAAGACAAATTACCCCTGGTTGTGCACTATAAACCATGATGAAGAATCGTTAACCGCTGAGCCAGATTCCCTAACTGCCGTGGCAATACATTTTATCGCTACATAAATTCAAGAGACAACAACCGTTAAGGAACAAATGCTAACCTAAGAAAGGAAACAAGTTAACTAAACCGTCTAAATAAGCATGAAACCAAAAGACCAGGAATTTATAAATGAAATTGGATAAAATAACTATTTACCTTAAAAATAAATAATAATGAGGCATGGTTCTAAGATTCATGGTTCAACGATTTCTCCATAGGAAAACCTTCGTGGAAACGTATTGCAGTCTTTAAGATTCGAGTCAACCTATTAAAAAACAATGTTCTTGAACAAAACCAGAACTTTTCGAAACCATTAAATTAACTTGACCTCCAATTCGACGAAAGTTAATGTCAGTTGCCGTCAATCTAGTATTACAAAATTCGTGCCAAATTGGCATAACATGTGAGGTTGAGAAACTGAAAAGAAGTGTCCACGAAAAAAAATACTGTCGTGACAAAGGGAGTTTCAAGTTCACACATGCCCACCTGATGCTCCGATGTCAAATCAACAGCGACAGCGTGTTGCGGCCGTTTTTCGCGGTCACTCATTTAACAAGGAACTCTAGAATCAACACTTCAACAGCACTGCGATCCCAAGGAACAACCCTCGATACTATGAGTCACCACTCCACACGCTCGGGAGGCGAGATCATAACACACACACACCGCCGAAGAGGAGGGGGAGGATATGAATGCGGTAATAGCCAGCGCGCAGACGGATCATCCTCATCCTCCACGCTTTACCTTCAAATAACCTTCACAGATCGAACGATATCGTGAAATATTAAACCAAGCAAGGTTACGGAGAGCGTCGGAGGGAAAAGGTGATCGGCGCAAAAGAATGACTACGAAGGAAAAAATACAATAATTGAAAGTTTGAAGTAACACGTGGCGTCCTGTTGTCCCGAATCCCGGACCTTAAAAATGAAAGGCAATACACGAGATATTTGATAACTGGATTTGGAGAAAGACGTACGGGAAAAAGAGCGGCGATGAAGAATATCAAAAAGGGGTGGACGTGAGAATTATTTTTGGGGCATGAAATAACTAAACTCGAGAGGGGATCATAGTCGGGTAAGCAGGGATGAGGGAGGAGCACATATTCTAGGAGGGATTAATCAGAGAAAGAAGTACGTCATGATTGAAACGAAACAGCAATTGAAGAGAGGCGCTTGAAAGGGGAAGCAAAGGAAAAATTATGCCCCGGAAAAACCTACCTCCGACTGGTGGTAAACCAACGTCAAAAATTCAGGAAACCGAAGAGACGGGGGCGCGAGAGAGGACAAAAATCTCCTTGGAGTTTAGGCAACGGTCCACACGAACGTGCGATATAGGGTTGCAGCACTTTGGCAAGTCCAGGCGAGCTCGCCGCGACCGACTCAACAGTCGGCGAACGGACTGGGGGTAGGGAGAGGTGGCGAGGGAGGGGAGTGGGGGTCGGGGAAAGCCCGAGGAGGGGAGGGGATCCCCGCCTCCGCCCAAAAGAGAGTCGATCGAACGCCAGGCCGGCTGCTGACCGCAGTCACGGCGGAGCCTCACCTTCTCTCTCCTCATGCTCCTCCGCCGCGCTCGAGGCGACCTCGCGAGGTGTCCTCATGTCGCATTCATCGGAGAGAGCAGGAGTGTTGTGACGTGGGGGAAGAGAGGGGCAGGGCACACTCCAACCGTTTGGTTTTTCTTCCAGCTCGACGCCTTCTCGAGGGCTTTTCGTGGACCGAGTGACGTGGGGTCTATTTCCCACCCTACACCCACGCGCCCTCACCCTCCGCGCCCTCACCCCTCCGCACCCTCATCTGGTGCGAAAGTCCTGCAAGTGCCCCTCACTTGTGGGGAACATCTGCATCTTTGGTCATCAATCCTAAGATTGTTGGACTTCCCAATCAATTCTTCCGTGAGCTACTCTTTTAATACCAACACAATCCTTCATCCCTCCTGCACCATTCGCCTTATCCAAATTCCCCATCACAACAATACTTCCCATTCACTTTTACATCCACGAATGTCTAAATGGGACAAGCACGTCTAAAAATGAGTCCACCAAGGTTTTTCAACCTTTTCTGAGTTTTCACGAATTTCTTTTTCCTTCCAACTGCTCTGATCTCCATCATTCAATCATGCCATAGAGGAGCAAGCTCCTTAAAGACACACCGCCAGATCATGGAAGCTAAGAAAACCTAACACTCAACCCCTTTGACACAACGGGCCTCTCCATATCCTGCGCTTTTAGTTCAAGGTTTTGCAACGATGAGGCAAAGATTCCTCTCATGATAAACTTTGCCATTATAATAATTGCTGCTCTAGAGGTCAGATACTTTTTCGTGGACCAACTAACTCTACTTCTCCATTTCCCAGCCTCCCTTTTTACGAGTTATTTCTCTCATCAGCTCAACATACATCCTGCCTCAGAAATTCCCATAAAAAAAGCCTATCCTTTTACTCCCCCTTCTTTGTTTGCCCAATATAGTATAGCATCCATAACGTTCAACAAACATAGTCTCTAATAACTTGCTCCATCCATCTACTTCACTACTATCATGCTAAGTGCTTCTTCGTTAGCTACCGTTCCATCATTCTCATCCCTCCACCTTAGCAGCCTCCAAATATATTCTCATCGCCTCTCTCCAAGGTCAAGGGTACGAAAACATTAGTTACCACCCTCTGTATTACATTTTTCATCAACATTTCTTCAGTCAGAGTTCCAACAATACACTCAATGCTTTTGCTGAATGCCTCTTTCGTAGAAGTCACTCTCCTCCAGTTACCTTTCCTTCCGATCGTGAGATTTTATATTTTTTTTGCATATTCACTTTAGAACCTCGGCACTACGGCCTTCACTAAAGATTGATTAGTGCTGCGCACTGCACCAATCAATCAGTGCCAATTGAAAAAGAGCGCGTCACGCGATCCTAAACCACCGCCCCCGAACGTCTATTCCCCTCTGGCTCAGCACATTTCCCACCACACTTCATCCCCAATGAAATGACTATTTTTACTCCCTCTCCTTCACTCGAGAAGCATTCTGACTTCCATAACGGCCAATAGTTCCCCATCACCTCTTAACTACTTACTCCGTCCATCCAGCAGCGTCATTTCCTTTCCGGAGTACAATAATATTCCGACATGCTGGGTGGGAGGGAATTGTGTTTCCAGTTGTCCCTCGCGCGAAAATAAATTCCCTAATACAACCATAAGTGAATGAATGCAATTATATGTAAGAGGTTTTTCTCCGAAACATGTCCTTCCAAAGATCTAATAATGAGTTTAGTGAGTGCATTATGGGCTATGGCCTATCTCGGATAAATAATTAATTTTGTGCTCATGTAAACTAACATAGAATGTTAGAGAATGTGTGATTGGCCTAGTTTGACTGATGTCTCATTTGTTTTGATCGTCCGCGTGCGATTATTTTCCTCGTCAATATCTAAGCATAACCTTAGTTGTTTTATCTCCATGCAATGTTCAACAATTTGATACGGCAATTAGAGCATAATCTGCACACACTTGAAAACTTCACTCCTTGAAAACTTAACTCCACGTGAAAAGTATGAAGAGCCGCTAGAGCTACTCCCTCCATCAATAAGAAGAGCCGTAATCTTTGTTCCTCTCCCTCAGTTTCCTACTGAAAAGGGCCCGCCGGCCGCGGGCTACGACGATACCCACCTCCGACGCCACCTTAGTCCCTCGACGGCGAGGTGCGGCGCCGACACCACGTGATCGTCGGATGCGAGCGGAAGGAGGAGGAATGAGGGGCCGCGCGCGTGATATTAACATTTTCGCAATCACGACGACTCGCCGGGTTCGGATTGGGCGGGAAGGGGATATTCTTTCCGTGCGGCGGAAACGAGGTCAGGTCGGACGCATTAACGCGATTGCACGTGGAGATGCGACATCGGAGGGTGGACTGTGGCGGGGCGAAGGCATCCCCCGCCGAGCTGAGACAAAACATCGGCGGTCGCGGAGAGGGACGAGGAGACAATCTCGCCCGCAAGAGCGAAGGGATAAGGGTGCTCTCATCGCGATTAGCACAACCGACGCTCGCGGAAGGCATCAATTACTGCGGAGGGTTGCTTTCGACCTTGGAGAGGGACGGAGCGAGATGTGGTGGAAGGACAGTAACATGAGATAAAAACGAAGCACTTTTCCACAGATTAAAAAAGTGTTATTTGCGGCGCGTCTCGGCTCACGCCTGGTGTAGTTTTGCACCTGATTATGACTCCGAGAAACTAAGAGAGTCATATAGGTATATACTTGTTTTAATCACTAGATAAATGCAACAGCTTTATCTCATTTAGAGAGGGAGGACGGTACACGCTAGACAAAGGGACGATGACGCAGTATGGTAAGGCTGTGGCGAGGCGGCCCTCGGAAGCGGTATTATTAGGTATTATTCTTGTTTTTCCAACTGCCCGGGGCTTAACTCCGACGGAGCATTTCCACTCTGAAACGTCTCTTCCTAACGAAATAGTTAGCTCCTGCAACTCTGCAATAATGGTTTTCATTGCAAATGACAACAAACGTTTTACGCTTTAATAACAATTATACAGCTTCGTAGATTTTTATTATCATTCGATTAATGCATGATATTTCACGTCACTTAGCGGCTGAATTTATTTCGCAGAGGAAATTCTACTCCGCAATGCGGGCTACCACCGATCGCAGCAGGAACCAACCTGGTGCCCATATATTTATCGGAACGGTGACCTACGATGCATACCGACACTAAACCATAACAGGCCCGCCGACTCACACAATTGGATTTGAGACGATACAAGCTCGTCTCCGGGAAATGTACAAGGAGCAGCGGGTGATGGGAGGGGGGAAGGGAGATTTATGCCCGCTTGAATGGAAACGAGGCCTGCAACGAGCGGAAAGGCGCGTGGGAGCCAGGACCGCCGCCTCCGTCAAGGGCGTTGCTCGTTTGGGGGCCTGCGCGTAGCATACCGCTCCTCCAGCACGCCCACGGCTAGGCCGAGCCCACAGGCCCCCGCGTGGAGTAACAATGGGGTAGCATCCCTCCCTCTCGCACGCACCGAGACATAACATCACGACGATACGTATTGCAAGGCCACACCTTTTGTCGTAGGGCTCGTCTAGAGACGTCAGCTGAATGGCCGGTGAGCAATGGAAGCTGATCCCCCGCTGCCAAGTGAAACGAGCAAAACAAAAGCCCCGTTTCCTTCGTCATTGGTCGTTAATCCGGAAATTATTTTCGAGCAGATCCCTATATAAAGCTCAAATCAGATTACCTCCCCACACTAGCATACATCATTTCCCCTGCATCTTAAATCGCTGGCTCAATACATCTCATCCGCGGTATACCACAGTAATTCTCCCACTTGAACCTCCAACTACTATCCAATCATTTCCCTCGCAACTTCTCGAATAAAATTCACCACATTGACGGTATAAAAAAATTATATGCCACATAAGCCACAATCAAAGTAAATCGGTCAGGTTGTAGTAGTAGTAATAGTATTGGTTTTTTAGGGTGCTTCGACGACAGGGTCATTTCGCACCACTACTCGTCTTTGATGCTTTTAGCTAAAATATGACACATTAAAGAAATAAAATATAAATGAAAGGTTTCCAAGGATAAAAGATATACGTTAAACATAAATTAGAACGAATTGGTAAGATAATTTTTTTTGTATTAGGGTAAAAAAATTATATTTGTTGGCTGATGCCCGTTTCCTTGAGGGATTTCAATACGCGGTTCAGGGCATTGGGGTCATCGCCAACTCGGTCACGTGTCACGGACGAAAATACTACTACCTGACTTATTCTAAACGCATAAAATACAGCATAAGTTTACCTAAAATTTTTTAAGCAAGACAAAATGGGCGATGGTACATGAATGACCCAAAAACACAACATATTTGATGAAAGATACAATCAGCGCAAATCGGATGTTTCACTTCGGAGGAGAACATTAATATTTACCAAATTCTAAGCGCACAAGCTTACTAAATTTTCTGTCAGCATTGTTTCAGCAGGACTTACTGAGTGACAATACGTTGATTCATCAAAAACACAGCAGATGTCATGAGTTTAACGTGCAACGCGAACTTATCAAACAGCATTGCTGGCGTAAAGACTACTATCAAACGTATTTCTAAACTAACAATAATTTCAGGTATTTGGTACTGATGAATCGTGTGCTAGTGTGAAAATAACGATTTCCTGTGATCACGGAGGAAAGGCGCATCCTCGCGGGGTCAATGAACGTGGACGAAAATGGTGGAGCGGAAGTCCGCAGTGGAAAATCATTTCGGGGAGTTCTCCAACGGACGTGTTTTCGGGCGACGGGTACAACCAAGGGATTGGGCGCATTGGCATTTAAGCACGCGTAGAAGGCCCCAAAATTCGCCGTTCCATCGGCTTCGAAAACTGCGTAAAAACCAAAATTCACGGATGTTAAATCCGAGGCTTACGTATTACCACCATACACATGAAACTATACTCAAGTAATAATAATGTCTTTTTTAAGGGAATTCTGGATTAGGAAGTACTCTCTTTCAATCCACTGAATAAACTTAAAAAAAAACCATGCCCTTGGCAATGAAAATCCTCCCCGGAAGGGATTCGAGCTCGCGACCCGCGATTTGATAGTCGAGGGATTTATACCGCCGCCAACGAGGCCGACCCAATTAGTAATCTATTCTCTCAGAAAAAAGTCTCGTCCGTCAACACCGATATTTTCACATACTATTTACTCTTCTGGGAATAAAATTACTTCCATTCCCCTAATAATCTCTCTTCATATCACTTTCAATTCTATAATGCGTCTGGCCGTGACAAAACAAAACGTCAAAACCTACTAATTTGTTTCCCACGTTTGTAGGACTCACGGAAAATCCACGGTTCTTTGCTTTGTGCTTTAAATCCAGCACGTAGGCGACGAGCACACTTCCAGCCGCATCCACTCTATCTCCGATTCCGCCAACCCTCCGGCGAACACTGGCGAAGAGTGATGTCCGAAATGATTAAGGGCTAATGGCCAAAATTGCCCACAGCCCTCCTTTCCTTCTCCCGACACTAAAGCATGGCTCTGGACGCGTATTAAAAATTCCAGCCACGCGCACAAGGGAGCAGTTCCTTCTTGGGGAGAGGATACGACCCCGGCCCCGAATTTTCCCCTTTAACTCAAGCCGCCGAAATATAAAAAAGCCTACCATTACGTCACAGGGATGGTAAATGGATGGCAAGCGACTCTTGTACGAGCGCATGAAGAGGTGCGCAGCGGGAGTGAGTGTAACTGATCGCTATAACCACAAAAAGCTTTAGTAAAAGTAGCAGGGATCGAAATTGAAATGTACTAAGGCAGTCAAAGTTTTAACACGCCGTTTATGAAGATCTTCTCGACGGCTAAAAACAAGCTTGGTGGAAGGACCTGCTAGACGCAATAACTCCACCAGAGCTACCTTCACCAGTAGGATCAATGGAAGTTGTTCCTAGTAGAGCTACCCGCGCCAACAAGACCCAAAGGTAAGGACCTGAGAAAAGGTATTTTACGTTCTTCAGTGAAGCGGCAAAACATACGAAGATGTATGAACAATGTAATTTGTTGGGTGTGTCCCGCAAGGTATTCATAGTAATTTTTGATTAGGTAGGCAATATATGTACATTTTAGCAGATGGACGTATTACATATCGCCCCGGCCACAAACCCTCGAAATGCCTTGCAGGCAGTAAGTAGATGTAGATGTCTTAATACAAGAAAAAAATTGATATTTTAACATAGAGAAGACAATGAATAAATAATAATCAAACAAGGAAGGCCACGAGAAATAAAAGAAGTAATTTATCACAAGAAATGATGATAGGTACATACTCAAGAATCCATAAAACAGTTGTGTGGGATAATATATTTCGTATATAATCCTGCAAAATATGCGCCAAAACTAGTGGACTCTTCCAACCAACTTGAATAGTTCATTGAATTTACTTTCTTCATTATTCTATCCCAGTGACTTATTGAATCGTCAAAAATTAATCACAAAACGCAGCAATGTACGAAATGAGGCAGTCAGTGAGGTGCAATCACATATTACGTGGGTATGTAAGCAACTGAAATGTATAATTATGCTGCCGCACGAAATTAATATCGACTTAATGAAGTGCAAAGGACTTAGGTGGAATATCCGGGCGTTTATACGCGTTTCCCATACCCGCGCTCAATATTTGTATTTTTAATTTCCTCCGTCATCGCAACAGACATTAACTCGATATCATGATATAAATTAACAACACACATTTTTTCTGAATTTTATAATTATGAGTTTTCTAGCGACTATGGTAAGTTTAGACAGAGAATCCCTACTCTGATTTTCATCGCATTTACCGGAAGGGTCTTTCCCTAAACTATTTATTTCTTCATATGAGTGCATTTCATACCTCTCTTCATATCACTGTTAAAACCATTTTTTAAATTTCTAGTTTCATAACATAAAGCTATAAAATGTGAATCAGACGAATATCTTATATAAAAGAGCATTAATTCCGGTATACATTATCTGTAGTCGTTTCCGAGCCTCGAAAATAGTCAACCAGACATTATAAAACTGGTTCTGAATGTACTTTGCCTGTAGTTTACTAATTGGTGGGGTAGGTACATTTTAGGCAGATGAAATTGAACTTTCTATTTTTTGGAATGTGAAGGATGTGCTAAACTTAAGAGGCAACGGACCACTACTGTGCTGTCTACGTACAATGGAGGGGAACGAGAGAGACCTTAGTGTAAATTCTAGGTAGTCTTGGAAAATTTTCACTAGGGGAGAACCTGAAGACGCTCAGGAAATACCCGATCACTCTCACTCAGTGATTCAACCCGAAGGTTGGTTTTCATAGGTGAGAGTAGAGCTCTCCCCGTACTAAGCCAATGGCGTGTGAAATTCACACATTCAGGGTAGGGGGGCCAGTTCCTTTCCCTGGGCCACCTGCGATTTCCTACGAAGTTCTGACACGCAGAAAATCGAATCGCAAGGATTTTAGATGGGGGTGTCCAGAAAGGCTCTTGCCCGGGATTTGAACCCAGCACCCTCCGGTCAGTAGCTCAGTAGCTCTACCCACTAGGCAACCACGACCCCCCAAATACCCGATAAGGTCGGAAATGCAGTCAACCCCTCTACCGGAAACAAAACCATCGCTCAAATTGGAAAAACAATAATGAGCACAAGTTATAGAAAAGCTAAAATAGATAATGTGATGAATTTTCGCAAGTGGAATTTACAGCACCACTACCAAAATAAGCTTTTATTATGCATATACTTCACGGGTCCAAGGTATAGTAATAGAAATCATAATCCTCCTAACAGGAATGACGGAAAAGCCATTTTCTTCATGAGCATGCGTAGAGCCGCATCTGCACACCAAACTCTGAACAATGGAAATGGAATATTGCATACATTTGCGGAAGTTCGTAGAGTAACATTTAGATGTAGTTATTCGCGTTCCTGCGGCGGATGGCTGAGAAGTATGCACGTCAAATCTACATGTACACGTAAATTAAAGCTTTCTCTGCTAGCTCCATTCTCCTCCTCTAGAGTAAATTTTCAGCAACCCTCCATTTCCGTCCACATGCTGCTCAAAAAACCAAATAGCTACACCTGCTATATACCATGGCCCCCAACGTTTACATTCACGTGACCGCATATTTTCTTTAAGACACCCTTCCATTCTAGTTTATTTATCATCCTGTTACTCCAATACGACTACCGAACGTATGTGCTGCAATCCTTTCTCGTCTTGAAAGAAAGAAAAAAGCATAAAACCCCTTTGTGGTCATGCGGTAGAAGACAACACCCTCCATCGATTTCCTTTAAGGAGATTCTGGATCCCGAAGCCGGCGGGGGTGGGGAAGAGAGGGTCAGGGGGGTGGGCGGGGGAGGGAGGGAAGGGGGGTGAAGAGATCACGTGCCGCGGATCGATCTCTCGATCGACCTTGCCCGCCGAGCACCGACACCGCGCGCAAACATCCCTACGACCTCTCCCCACTCGCACGCATGTGCAGGAGGCCATTACGTACCATTACACCCCCGACCGCGAGGCTCTATTCAAACGAGCGAGAGGAGAAAATGACTCCTCGTCCGAGAAGTAGGCCGAAAAGCAAGGACCGACTATTGCGTTGGTCGGCCGCGTCGGTGCCACGGTCCCAAGGCGCCAGGTGGGTGGGGGGGGGGCCTGAGTGGAGAGAGAAGTCATCATCCAATACGGAGAAGAAGGTTACGGGAAAAGGAGGGCGGTTGCTCTACTACGTATATCCAGCTTTTCGCGAGTAGCTTTCCTCTCCTTTGACAGGAGTCTGAGAGAGAGAGAGGAGAAGGGGGGTCCTCGCGGTGGAGGGCTATCAACCTACAGTTGGGCAAGGTGGCGTGGAATAGACTAGGCATTAGATCAAGGATTAAACCAATGCAGGTAGGTCTTAATCGACTGCAAAAGCTATGAATAAACGCCAAGTAGTTCGCCCGAAACCTATATTTTTTGTCTTTATTTATTTATACATATACAATACCTTATACGTTATATACTTATTGAAAAATGAAGAAAAACTATTACCCACACAATTTTTTACCATTAAATTGGGTGGATAATACCATTTCAAGTTTTTTTCTTATCTAACATGTTCAAGCATTAAACCGTTAGTATAATTATGTTTACTTTTATCTCTCATACTTCATCTTTGTATCCGCCTCAATCTGGAAGTAAGACGTTTATATAGTGTGTCTTTGAACTCTTCAGTGATGTTTTTAACAACTCCACATCGCTAAAATGGCTGTCCCACCGAAGTCAGACGCTCTTGTGCCGTCACCTCACAATGGAGCACATGCTGTTAATATCCTTAGGCCGACTCCATCCCATAAAACGTATCCGGCATGGGATCAAGAGCAAATGCCATTGCTTCCATGAGTAGACTGTAGATGTCAATGGAACTCGCAGACTATTGCACAACTTAAAGAAAATAATCTATGATTAAATTAGTTTATCGGTGTTCTACCGGTTAGAATTGGTTTTAATAAACCACTTTCGTTCTCTTTCGCCATTTTCTGAACTTTTCCGTCTTCGCGTCATTTCTCCCTCAGTTTAATATACACCCAACCTTCCTTCACCTATTTTATAGGATCAACCTTTTACTCCCACTCTTGCACAACAATTTTATACTCCCAACAGCACACTGGCAAAGGAATATATTTGTTTTCTGGCGACTTGCTGAAATATCTAATTAAATGCCATAGACGTCTAATGAATTATTCTAAAATCTAATCCTGGACGAAAGCGCCTGAAAACCATGAGCCGTGACCTTTCGTGGATTAATGCGTGGGCTAACGTAGCCAGAACTTGTCAGAATGTATGACTATCACCCTTCGAAGATGTTAATGGGAGATGTGGTCCTTACAAATTGATAACCATTGGTTTTACATTGAATTGCTTCTTCTTTCAACAACCGTATGTCAGCAAACGCACAACAAAATTCAGTAGCATAGACGACAAAATAGAAAAGGACACTTATAAATACAATGAAATAAATCATCGGTGTGAACTGATTTCTAGAAGCTTAATGTTTTTAGATCGTATATGTTAGGGTTTGCATTTTAATTTCTCGATTTACTGCCTCATTATATTCTCTTGTAAAATATGAGATCTACTTTAATTTATAATTTGAAACTAAAACTATTCCATCCACTTTCTAACTCGAAAAACGAAACGAGTAACTAGTTCAAAAGCAGATAATGAATATTCTGTAAAGTAAAATTGTAACTATAATTGATCCAATGATATGAATGCATTTAATGGATTTTAACTAGAATATCGAGATATACTGCTATGCATTCGTTATTCCATACGATTAATTTAAAATATTATATTCAATACCATTGATTTCATTGAATAAGACAAAGAGTGAAACGATAACATGCTATATTCGATAACAGTCTTTATTAGTGAGGAATCCATGGGGAAAGCAAATCCCTTTAAACTAAATCAACGATTCGGCTTGAATTCGAAAAGGAAACCTTCGGCTTTTCCTTTCTCATTCCAAAACTTAATGGAAAACGTTCCTGAGATGTAACTCTACCTTTCCCGAACCAGTACATTTTCCCAAACCAGTTATTCGTCAAAAAAATAAACTAAAGCACCGCACAGTTAGGTTGATGTTTAAAGACCTAAGGAATCGCTATGAAAATGAGGCTGCAACAGGAAACTAGAAGTGACTACATTATTTGCATACATTTTCTAACCTAAATGGACTACATTTTTCATTCAACAACCCTTAATTTTCCAAATTTACCTCGAATATAATAGCTAAATCGCAATAAATAATAGATACTCACTGTTTCTTTCTTTCAAAAACAATGCATGGTAATTATAAAATTTTCGGAGGAGTTACATTAGTTAACCCATCGTATAAAGAAGAATTAGATAAGTTTCTAGTTTAAGTTAAACAGTATGTTGCTAGGGATGGAAAAAATAGATCACACTAGAAAGTTATAGATACTTTGAGTAACTCTCTATTGGATACGTAAACCTTACCGTTATTAGGTAAACCTTGTGTCCGACGCATCGCAAGCTCATCTCTTTCTTGAAATTCACCTCCTGTTTTAACCCCTCAAATATACAGCCCACCTCCATACCGCATAAAATCCCTATTGTTTTCCTTCCTCATTGTCCTTCAATTCTATCCCCTATCAACCTCTTTAGCATCTTAAACTTCACAATGCTCCCTCCAGTTACTTTTCTTCAACCTTTGAATCTCTTCCTTGAATTTCCTTCCCACTCCTTCCTTTGTCTTCCTGCTCGTGAACTATATTACGGTATTCAACACAAAGGTGCTAATTAAAACTATTTTATATATCTGTTACATTATCCGACTGAATGAACGCTTGGATAGAGATAAAATATTATTCTATTGTTGAATTATACCAGGCAAACTCGTTTTTTTTCATTATTACTGTACCTATCAGCTCGGCATTCTCTTTATTTTACTTCTTTTCCTCTAAAATTCGTTTTCTTTACCTCACTCTTCCAGCTCATTTGGCATCCTCTAATTCATTCCCGACAACGGCTGCTTTCTCCGAACCTCTATGAACATCCCATAGTCACCTTTTATATTTTTCATCCACATTCTCCGTCAGCTATATTTTCCTATTTTGATTCACTTCCTTTATGTAATGCATCCAACAATATATTTGTATTTCCATCACCATCCACCACTAAAATCCAAAAACTGGCTTCGAAGATGGCAGGCTGTTTAACGGGTTTCTACTGAACAGACATTAGCGGTGATATCGAAGAGGAGAATGCACCAGACAGAATTTACGATTTCCACGACTTTCTATCCAACATGGCCGTCTAATAGCATCCGCTAAGCAGCATTTATGAGCAACACAATGAAGCATATAACATCGAATCCCTGTTTGAAATGCGAACAGAAGAACATTTCCGAGAAGCACAGCTCCCTTCGTCTGGAAATGGAAGCTGTTCTACGCCTCGCGTCGGTCGCCTTTTAAAGGATATGCTAATTCTCGAGTCTCATTTCTCCGCTCCCTCCTCACACTCATTTCATTCCCTTCCACCTACTACCACCCCGGGAGCACAATGGACCCAGATTGTCCCCCCTGCTACCAATGCATTCGGTCCCTTTCGCAACCCGCCTATCCTGCGACCAAGTTAGCTGAAGAGGCAATCCCTGGGAACCCTCCTACAACACGGACTAAGGGCGTTAGAAACTCCAGGACAAAGGCAGCGAGAGTTCCGCACAATCACGCATCTCTTTATTGCGAAAAGAGCGGGCTCAAAAATTATATCTTTCTGGTGATATCCGAAGGGCTGTAGTTTAATCCTTCAGGAAAGATGGCTCGCAGTACGGTACCGGTCCATGGACCTCCACTTGAGTAGCACTGATATAAATAACTATTTGATCGAAATGATGTCTAAAAGAAAATCTTTCACTTCGTGGAAGGAGCTCATAATTCAAATGAGATAAGACTATGTGACTGTCACAATTTATTAAAACATTAACAGCCGAACAAGGTTTTGAAGGTTTTAATAAAATGAAAAAGTTATAAAGGTTTAACTCATTTCAATTATAACTATTCGCTCATTTCCATGTTTTCCAAGAAAAATTGTTGACATTTTTCACAAGACAAAGCTATTCCGGCAATACTATACTTCATAACCCCAAGTGGGCAGGGGGGAATTCGAAAATTAAAAGCAAGCATATGATATCTCAATATACATCATAATGATTTAGTACCAGACATCATATCCTCCATATTGTAATCTGACCAACCGCTATGACGAAACAGAGAACACACCATTTCCTAACTAACCCTTATTTTATGTAGCAGACAGTCTCACGTGGGTCGTGACGGAAATCCAGCTAATGGAATACACATAACATATAGATTTTTCTTTATGCCATAGTCGTCTCGGTTGGAAAGACTTTTCAGCAGTCCAAAGCATGCATAAAGTCATATGCACCAGAAAATGCCTAATCAGCCGAAACATAAAGCAAAACTGAAGTTGAAAAGTACCCTCGTTATACGTTGATTTTATTCAGTATTCATATAATTTTCAAAGGCACATTTAAAAATTACAAGAATATTTAATATTTAGCCCACAACTCTGAATCGTCACAAATTCACGAAAAACCATCTTTCTTCATTTTCGCGATCGCAATTTCCCAAAAATGTGCAAATAAACGTTCTGAGTGTTCCCCGATTATTTCAGATATTCGATTTCGGGACCTAAACGAGATCAACACCCGCAACTATTCCCGGGTATAGATTTAACGGAAAATCGATGGCAAAGGCCGACGTTGCGCCACGAAGGGCGCATATCAATGCCCTTTAAGGCCTCCCTTCAAGAGAGCTCTCCCGCCCTTATCCAGCTGAGGCACACTTGTTGTCCGGGGATAAAACTTTCCGAACCGGCACCATGCGACTTGATCCAACAGGCCATCACGATCATGGAAAGCATTCGCCGGAAAACAGAATCGTCAATTCATTACACAGTTAAAGGCCCGAGGAATATCAAAGTAACGACTTTAGGGACATCGTAACTTTTATAATGAAGGTGGAACGACAGAATTCTTCATACACTGTAAAAAGTTGATCTGATTTTCAGTGCGATCTGAATTTAAGCGCTGTCTGGTTGTAAGGCAGGAACACGGATTTAAGGTACGGAAGAGGCAGGAACATGGATGGTTGGTACAGGAGCAGTTGAGCAGGAAGTAGAGGAAGCAGGATTCTGGATGGTCTGATTTTTAGCCGTTCACCTGCCTTATTTTTAGACAAGATATTACTGCTGAAATTCAACATACCCTGTCTTAAAATTGTTGCATCTGAAATTCAGATCGCTTTTGTACCTTAAAATCAGATCTACTTTTTACAGTGTAGTTTCATTCCTTTCACTCCTTAATCTAGTGAAAGCTAACATTATCTTTGATTCCACTTAAGCAAAACAAGTTCCCAAACTGGTGAAAAGTCCAAATGTATCCTTTACGAAAGGTTAACGCTCATCATATCTAATAGCTTCTCTCGGAGCGAAGAGAAATAACCCTCTCACCAACCATACACGAAACTCTCCACTCTCCCCTGCTACATAGCGGAACAAATGCCCACCACGTTATGCCTCTCTTCAACTCTCAATATCATCCCTAATTATTTTCAGAATCCCTATACGTTGCCTCTCCCTGCCTCTCTTACCATTGTTCTTCATTTGATTACAGCCTTCAACAATGCCACTCCCTTCATCAACGCCTCCTCCACCCATTTTTTCGGCTTCCTTGGTATTGGTATTTTACAGTATTTATTAAGGACTGATCACAAGGAAATTTCTTCACGCAATTCACTTACAGACCAGTTAGGGTGACTATAGATAAGAATTCTAACGGTTAATGTAGGTTTTAATGGAATACAACTTTGTTTCACTCCTCTCCTGCCTCTCTTGAACAATAAATACTCCTCCTCGCTTTTCCTCTTCAACGACCTTCAGGATGCCACCGTCCTAATATCTTGCTCAATCCTCCTGGGGGGTTATTTTGTAATCTCACTTTAGCGAGAATACGTCATAAAATGTCACTTTTTCGTAGTTAAACTCCGCCACCCAGGAGGCGTGACCATCTTCGGATCTCAAGCGGTGAACTGCCGGTCATGTGCCGGTCTTTTAGACGATTCATCCGCTCGATCCGTATCTTTCGACTCTTGATCCGTTTCATTATCTCCGCCTGCCATTAGTTCCCATCTCATCTACATAAAAAACGTGACATGGAGCCACCATCGTTTCCACTTGAAGCTTGAGTTGGAAAAAAAGCAAGAGCGGGCAAAAATACAATAAAAAATACAATCGATTTTTTATTGTATTTTTGGAATTTGCACAACGTGAAGAAGTTAAACTTTCTTAAATCACGAATTGTAGATAATCAACAAATGATTTCTTGAATGAAACACTATTGAGAAAATGAAAAATGATTAAACACTATTAACGTAAAATGTAGCGAGAAACAAATGCATATTCCAATATTGGTATAAAGGAAATTATCGGACATGAATTATCTTGACAGGCCATCCGAATAGTTAAAATGATAGGGACAAACAATTTTTCACTCACTTTCACCGTATTCCTCCATTTTTGAAGAAAGCGGTCGCCGTTGTCAGGCACTCGTTTATTTATTCAACGACAGAAGCTTCGACAATTCACGAACCATTCGTGAACTGATCATTAAGAGAGCGAAACGGATCTCCCGCCTTCCCGCAAAGAGTCATTAAAAAGGTGAGATTACAAAATAACCTCCCTGCTCTCCCTCTTCATTACTTCCGTCAACTACTATTCTTCCCCCACAATCGCGACTTCTCACAAACTAATTCGCCTTCGTTTGAGTCCATCACACCACATGTGCCGTGATTTGTTACCCATAAATACAAGTACACCTCACCTTAGTACACTAACTCACAAGTTACACCTCATAATTCCTATGTTCAGAAGAGTATAAATGCCTCGATCTAAACCATTATGAATTTCCGTTTCAAACACGAGGGATTTCAGCTAATTTACACGCTTTACTCTGGGGAGTAAACGGAAAGAGTTCCTTTCACCCGGGAACGGGAGAAATGAGGGGGGGGGGACCATGCGGCCCACTTGTTAGCGAGGGACCAGTGGGGTTGTTTCGTCGTGGCGCTTGAGCTCCGGAACTGAAAGGACTAACGAGGAAAAAGGAGGAGGAGAAGCAGGGCAGGGCGCGAGGAGTGGCCGGGGGTTGCCGCCGCCGCGGGTGGCGGGAGTGGGCGGGAGGGGCGAGTGGCAGTCGGGCGATCGACCCGATGGCCAGATGGAGAAGGCCGTGGACTTCCTCCCCACCCGAAACGACGCCTCATGAATTATTCGCACGCCGCGCACACACCACGCAGATCGATGCTTTAATTTCTGAAGTCCAACAACAGACGGTGAAATATAGCGGCAATAGCGAGCCGTGATTAATAAGCTGTCCGACCAGGATTACCCCGCGACAACGCCATTAGGGAGAACGAGGGAACATCAACAGGCAGGACTGGCCACCCACGCCCGTAGAATTGAAAAAAAAAACGAAGAGTAGAAAATAAAAGTGAAAGGGGGAGCGGAAAGCGTTAATGCATGGCGGAGGTCCTAGCCATTTACGACTACACGAAGTAAATTTAGGAGCTATTCGACGGCAATGCAGATTATATTTTTCAAATGAGGAAAATTGATGAAGGGCGGTAGGATGGGGCAAACAGGTACATCCAAAGGACAATAAATCCCTTTTTGAAGAAAGAATTTTGGACAGTCTAGGGACGTTCAGAAACAAGGTAAGTATTTCCAATAGAATGGAGTGAGGTAGGACGTATCCTGAACCTAAGACGGAAATGTTGTAAAGGAAGAAATGTTAACGACGTGGAATAAGACAGCAGACAAGGTCTACGGGCACCAACCCTGATCGTTGAAACATACTTACGAGGGAAATAGAGTTCATAAACGTACGGTGCTGGTAAAATTGAACACCGGGTGGTGTGTACGAATAAAAACCTCCAGTTCATTATGTGCAAGCTCTAATACTCCGTGTCACTCCGTATGTGAGCGAGCAACCTCAAGAAATATTACGTTAATTTTCCAGCGGTGTATAAAAGAGACTGCTTGCTGGATGGTAAAACCTCGCACCCAAACAGCACACACCACGGATACCAACAAAGCGCGACCATTATCCTCGGGGTTTGAGGGTGAACCACACTCGCCTCAAGCCTTAGCCACAGGCGCATACAATTGGGGAGGCAAGCTTGAAAACAAAGGGAACGACGCAATTCGCGCGGGCGATAAAGAAGACCCCACACCAAAACGAACTCCTCTCGACAACGATTCCGACAGGGGTCGACTGCTTTCCGGGGAACTTGAGGGTGAACGAATCGCGAAGCAGAGCACATGGGAGGCTAAATTGATGGAGAGACCCTATCAAAGCGGGCGCAAGAGAGAAATCGATGGCGGGGACCAAACAAAGGCCGTCCACGATATGTGGTAGACGGGAGGAAAAATGCATCAAGGACACAGTAGGGGCCAGACTCAACAAAAGTCACTTCACATATTTATTTACCCCAGTAGACGTGCTCCTAGAGAAGCTCAGAGCACTTTCACCAATTAGAATGAATTAAACATGCTTCGGGTTGGTATAAAGGCATAAGTACTTGCATCTCATCCCGAGGGCCCAGGTTCGAATCACAGAAGTGGCACTTGAGTGCTACGCGGAATGCAGGTAAATACTATTGTTCTGCCCGCTGCATAGGGCGTTAAATCGTGGTTCCCTCGCCACATTTCGTTAAGAGTATTCTAATTTCAACGCCGGGTTTCCCTTCATCCTTCCAACGATCATTTCCAGTGTTACCTCTATCCCCCACGCACCTATCCTCAATGGTGAAAATTAAATTAACCGCCTGTCACCTCCCAAAAATGATTGCTACATTTACTACTAGGGATGAGAGACGGGGAAGAGACACGGGTCGATTGATTGATTTCCTTGCGCAAGGGTAAACTTAACTCAGGGTCGGGTCTTTTCAAGTTAGCTCGGATAATCCAGGCTTGTTGACAAACAGAAGGTCGATTTGCAGTCAAGCTGATAGAAGCATTCACGATAACACGCATAAAATGATGATTTTCCCGAAGTAGTCCCTCGACGACAGAGGAGCTGCATTCATGTTGTCATTGCAACATGGCCGTGACGCTACTACTATTTGCTACGTCACGGTCATTCATAATCAGACCACGCCTTACGAAATGACTCGCAAATTGAACGTGGGTTCGTCGACAGGGATTGCGTCCTGCACGAGCATTCCTTCCGTGCACGAGAACTTGCCCGACACGGTTTTGAGTTTCATCACGAAGGTTGCTCAGGTCGAGTAGTGCCTCCCACAAACGGGTTGCGCAAAAAAACTGCGTGAGTTAAATCCATAAATAAGTTAGGAAGGGGGATTCCTTTCTCTCCGATGCATGTACTTTCCCATGAAGATCTGGTAGCCAGAAAATCACAAATTCGTGTTTAGTTGAACATCCTAAAATAACTTTCCCGGAATTGAACCCGGGACCTTCAGTTAACAGTTCATTCCTTAACCGCCCACTAGAAGACTCACTTTTATGATGAATAATTAAATGAATAGTAGCCGGGGCATTTCAACATTCCGATTTTTATACCTCCGGTACGTAAATATATATATCTATAGTATTCAGCCCAATGATTGGAGAGTATAAGTCCCTCCATCTCGGCTTAGGTTTCCCATATGGATCCGGTACCCATAAAATCACATCATTTGTTCAGTCGATCGTGTCATAAGAGGACTCTCCCTGATATAAACCCGATGACAGTGGTCTCGAGTCCAATGCATTACCGCCGTCTCCTCCAGAATTCAGGGGAGGAAAGAGTGGAAAAATAAGGAGAGGTCAACGAGAACACTACGGGAATGGAGAGGCAAACGGATAAAGTGAAAAAGCCTTACCGATTCGCTCGGGTACGCTCCCTCTGACCTATCCATCCCAGCCGACGCGTCTCCCTCAGGTTATCCGATCGAGCAGAGCGAAGGGTTTATCGGCACGAAACACAGGCGCGCCTGGGGCGGCACCGGTCAGGATACACGGGCCGAGGCGTGGGGGAGAGGGCAACACGAGAGAAGAACAGCAAGAGCACAACACCGGTGGGGAGCAAGGGAAGACCCTTTTTCTCGGACCGCGGAAGGATCGCGAGGTCTCCGCCCTTCCAAAAGCCCTCACAAGTCACAGTGCACGATACCCGCAGCCAGGGTAGGCTGCGATTCGGGACGGGGCCTCAAACATGACGAGGGGAGCACTGCGTCGATCGCACTAGAGACACACCGTCCAGTCCAGCATCACTCACACAAAACAGGGAGCACTGCTTTACGCGCAAGACCGCGTGCATGGAACGAGCAGATGCCCGTGGTGCACGATGGAGGGAGACCATCCCCCCCGGCCGAGACCAAGGCCTCACGAGAACACCGCCTGCACACTCCGGAGGAGAAAGAAGGAAGGAATGAAGGGGTCCTTATGGGCGCGAGACAGCTTCGCTCGCGGCCGCTTAGGAACTGAGTCGGGGCGAGAGAGGGAGAGCGATCGGGAGAGAGAGGGAGGGTCGGGGAGGGCGCGTGGAACGGCGGCGGCGGCAAGGCGAAGAGGGTGTGTGCGGAGGGGTGCTGGGGTAGGAGGGGAACTGTGAGAGGCGGAGCCAAGGGGAGATGGGGGGGTACGAGAGAAATTCACACACGCATAAAAAAAAGAAGAGAACGATTCCGGGCAAAATATCGATACACAGAAATCCGCCGCTTAAAACAGACACTACTCCAAAAGGCAGCACATACAATAAGCAGGCGTTAAACATACGCGCACACAAACAGGAGATTGGATTAGCAATCAGGAGAATATATATCGATACGAGAGCATCTGATATTTCAAATATACTCGGTTAGTGGGAGGACTTGTTGGCACAAGCAAACAAACGAGAGAAGGGATGGACTATGTCAGAGAAAAATCGATACGCGCACATACGACATTAGTACACGACGTCAGGTAGTACACGGGAGAAAATTACCGCGCACACATATAGGAGGATGGATGGGCGATATCAGAATAAAGTATCGATATGAGAAAGTTGACGAATTAAAGACGCCACTGTGTCACAGAATTAGCCAACACCAGGGTTATCTATAAGATTAAAATGGCGACGTTAGGAGTTCCAATAACATTAGAGAATAAACGTTCAAAATTAGTGTCACAGAAAGCAAGCGCTAAATCCTCAATTCACTAAAATGGATGGTTCTTATTAGCACAGTGGTGAATTACCACGTTGCGTTCGAAGTTAAGTTGTTCTTTCCATCTCCTGTTGCTGAGAAGGGGTGGGCGTGGCAGATAAGCATGTATCAATGGTTTTCATTTAGATCTGATGGGATGTCCACTAGGGTGGGCCGAAAAAAGGTTTTTTTTCCGGATCAAATTTGCCCTATGCGGGAAAGTTGTGTACTGATATCAGGATCTCGCATGCAAAATTTTTTCTAATTCGGATAATATTAACCACTGCCGCCCGTGCTCTAAAGTTTATAATTTTGCGAAAATTCAGGCGGAAATGGGAAACAAACGGTTATGGAGAATAATTTGTTGCGAATACTGGAATATTGGTAAATATAAACGATAGATACATGTTTTTAGATTACAACACTGAAATTTGAAGTTTATTTGACGAAATCTATGGCTTTCACGATGCCTAAGGATAAACAGTTAATTTAGAGTGTAGGCAACCCGCACAACAACAAAAATTTTTACACGCTCCAAGCATCACTTCAAATAGATCATTTTTGGGAGCCGTATTTGGGATAAATTAATATTTTTTCGAATGCAGTTCCTTTATAAATGTCTCATACTTCATTTGGGTATAGATAATATTTTAAAACAGACGAAAAAGTTAAATTTTTTTAAACTAACCTCAATTATGATGAAGAATTTTGTGCATGTTGAGCTATTACCACAAAAAAAATCAGTTAATCAAGGTAGGATTAAGGCACAGCCTGATCACCAAATATTTATTTAAGTAGCTCTTTGCTATTTTCGTGGAGAAACTACCCAGAACTCACCACGAGGAGGTGGCTAATATCGAGTTCCACCCGTTCCCTCCCAAACCACCCTTCCATAGGGCACGTTTTTAGGTATCTGGCTATCACTGGTTCTTATTATATCTTATGCTGTGCTTTATTTTCAAATTTTGGTTGAAGTTTTCGGCCTTTTATGCATGATAATGCCCATTCATGCCTGCTTTCTGGACTGCACACGGATTTTAACGCCACCGTGATCATTTGTACCATCCCTTCAACTGCTTGTGTGTGGCATGCAAATTTCTTTCAACAAAACCCCTTCCTTCAGAATATCTCCCAAATCTTTGCTTATGATATCAGCTATTAAAGGTGGTTGAGTTACCGCTATTGTTTTCCAGTCAACTAAGTAGACGTAATCTTGTGCATCAACATTCATAGTTGGAAGTTCGAATTTCCTAAAATCCTTCTTCTGATTTTAATATTTTTTCGACGGCCATTTCTCGGATCGGTCTTCTCTCTTCGGCTAGCATTGCAAGCAGAACATTCTCTGGGCGAGCAAAAAAAGTGTTTCACTGAATGATTGAGTAAAGGCGTAATTTGATGTCTCGATCCATATATATATATATAAAAATGAATGTATGTGTGTGTGTGTGTGTTTGTGTGTATGTCCTTTATGCATTACTACACCATTCATCGGAACGCCATGAAACCTCGGGAAGTTGTTGAGTACATTCCCGAAAAGAGGACTACGAAAGCGATATTTCAATATCGATACTTTATCAATATAATATCGCTAAAGTATCGATAAATTGATACATTATTGATACAAAATTGAGGTGATATTATTTAGTTTTTTTAAAGGAATGTATCGTTGCAATATCGATACTGTATCAAATGTATATAATGTGTTTGTCCTTTATGCATTACTACACCATTCATCGGATCGCCATGAAACTTTGGAAAGTTATTGAGTACGCCCCGCGAAGGTTTCTACAAAATCGATAATTCAATGTCGATACTGTATCGATATAATATCGATAAAATATGGATACATCGATACATTGTTGATAAAAAATTGAGGTGAAATTATTTAGGTGTTTTTTATCAAAGTTTTATAAAGTTCCATTACAATATCGATACTGTATCGATACAATATTGATAGCTTCATGCATTACCACAACATTCATCCAATTTCCATGAAGCTTTGGTTAGTTGTTTTGTTCACTCCATGAAGGTTTGTACAATATCGAGAATACAATATCGACACTGGAGACGGGATGTGCATCCCATTGAACTTGCAATTCATTGAAACACGTGCAACATATTCAAATCATCCGGCATGGGACAAATATTTCAGAAATGCCAACTTATTGCTTGGGATGAATGCACAATGGTGCACAAAGCATCGCTCGAGGTTCTGGATCGATCATTGCAAGATTTCCGTTGAATCCTGAGACCATTTGAGAACGCATTCATATTGCTTGCACGATATTTCAGGCAAACATTACCTGTAATTCCTCGATTGACACTAGCGGATGAAATAAATGCTTGCCTGAAATATTCTACTTTGTGACGACATGTAAAGACGTTAAAATTACATACAAATATGCGTGTCCAGCTGCAAAACAATCGATCAGCTGAGATATATTGTATACCCATAAGAATTGTGAAATTAAACATACTATAAACGTGCCCTTTCCATTTAACCAGATTGAGCCACAGCAACGCGTGGCCGGGTCAGCTAGTATTTCATGAAATGTATCATGTTCGTGATATTCTTCAGGCCTTCCGTGCATTGTGGTCTTAATTTTATCGCGAACCACATAGGATTTTATACTTTCATCACAAAAGTTGCCAATGTCATCTGTTCTTTTGAACTAGATTTGGTTGAAACATATAATCGAAGAATACGAATTGCTGTACTGGTCCACCTGGAATGAAACATTTTCCCCGAACTTTTTGCTGAAAGACTCTCCAGGCATTCTCCACTTGAAAAAGCACGTGGTCTCCTTGAGAAACCATCCTGATATCAACTAGAAGCGCGGATGGGAGTGCTGCAGCAGCTCGTTTCGACATACAGAATCTTTCACAGGCAGACGCAAATCTAGACAAATATAAATTGTTTACACCAACATTTTTTCCAAAAAAATCATCAGCATCACTTGCGTCGCGTAATTCTTCATCTGCAGACGTTTCTTCACTTGAGTCTTTCCAAATCTCAGGAACTTCTTGCTCATCTAGTGTGGCTCATTCTGATGATCTTTTTCTCTCTAACCTATTCTATTTCCTCTCCCTCTTTTTAGTTTCCTGGACATCAATGGCACTGATATTCAGTTTTCTATCACTTCTCTGGTCCTAAAGGAATACACGTTCTAAAAATGGCACTTTGGTGGTATTATCACAAACACAATCAGTTCCACTAGAGAATTTACATGCCGCAACATCAAACAGCTGATATGCGTGACGAAGAAAGTCTTGCTTCAGATCAACGAAAGTCTTCTTGTTGACAGATCGAAGATTATTGCGGTATTTTCCATAGTATTGAATAATTCGTCTCACAATTTGCTTATGTCCGACAACTGGTATAGAGGATCTATTCCAAATGTCTTCAATGGCATAAGCCACTGTCTCCGCGATTCCCGGCACAGATGTATCGGTATTTCCACTTTCTTCTTGAATGTACCGAGAGTACAAATACATTTCATCATCATCTCCTCATAAGAAGGCAAAAAATTACCCGCGAACAGTTCGGGAGCACCAAATATCAGGCACTCCTATCCACACCTTTCAAGCTTTTTCTGTATTTTCGCCATTGCTTTAATCTTCTTGCAACCGAAACCACATTACGCTGCACAATGTAGTTATTCACTCACAGAAATGAATACCAACTGACTGACTACCTCAAGCTTATGATGTGAAATACGCATCTTGTCCGACAACGGATGGGAATCCCCAAGGAAAATAAAATATTGCAACGAATATGGTGAGTTAAAGAGTAAGGATAGTAACAGCATGAGCTGAGGGAGTTTAACATCAGTTAGGAGTGTTTACAATGGAATATGTCTTGTATGAGAATTCTATGCCATTTTATCACCGAAGTATTCACGATCAACTCATCGCTGGGGCCAGATAAGGATAACCTCCGTCCTCCGTCTCATTCGTACTTTCCTTAGCTCTACCACTGGCCATCTTTATCATACCTGACTCACGTCGAACTAGCTGTACCTACTATTGCTTAGGGACTAGTTAACTCCCGGTTTACCAAGAAAGTGCCGGTTGGAGTAGCACGTATATACCGTACACAGAGATAAATCATTTCCCACAGTGAACCATTACAATTTATCAAAGTTCTTAGAAAAAGCTACTATCTTCTGATGAGTATATCGTAGCTATATCAGCCTTTTTTTACAAAAGAATTCGTTTAGACTCCACTAGTGCATTAAAATGTCTGATTCGTAGTATCTTTCCCAGCGCGCATCCCGCTTTGTCTCCGAGTGAACACCCACTCCTTTTGCAATCTAATTCACAGGCATTAACGACACACGAATTCGCTGGATTTGCGAAGAATATCTGCAGCTCAGGGGGGCAAGAACCAATTATTGGATATTGCAGTACATACCGAGGAAATTAAATGTTTGAATCACATTTGTGATGAATACCAGGCCGTGATTCTTCACCATAATTTAAGTTAGTTTTAAAACGTACCGCTTTTTCGTCTGTTTTAAAGTATTATCTATACCAAAATAAAGTATGAGACATTTATAAAGGAACTGCATTCGAAAAAATATTAATTTATCCCAAATACGGCTCCCAAAAATGATCTATTTGAAGTGATGCTTGGAGCGTGTAAAAATTTTTGTTGTTGTGCGGGTTGCCTACACTCTAAATTAACTGTTTATCCTTAGGCATCGTGAAAGCCATAGATTTCGTCAAATAAACTTCAAATTTCAGTGTTGTAATCTAAAAACATGTATCTATCGTTTATATTTACCAATATTCCAGTACTCGCAACAAATTATTCTCCATAACCGTTTGTTTCCCATTTCCGCCTGAATTTTCGCAAAATTATAAACTTTAGAGCTCTGGCGGCAGTAGTTAATATTATCCGAATTAGAAAAAATTTTGCATGCAAGATCCTGATATCAGTACACAACTTTCCCGCATAGGGCAAATTTGATCCGGAAAAAAAACCTTTTTTCGGCCCACCCTAATGTCCACGGCTGAATGACCTACATAAACGAAAAATAGACAGATGAATGGCTGAATAGAATGGAAACAATATGCATGTATCCATTTATATTATCGGCAGATAGGTAAATGACCACATTATCTTTTCCATACTTGCATATTGGCATTAAAAGCGACGGTTAATAGGGGCCGCCGGAGAGGGCAGACA
Organism: Platycnemis pennipes; assembly: GCA_933228895.1. Taxonomy (NCBI): domain Eukaryota; kingdom Metazoa; phylum Arthropoda; class Insecta; order Odonata; family Platycnemididae; genus Platycnemis; species Platycnemis pennipes. Next base: position 114,227,726 of record OW121854.1, on the reverse strand, counting down.
GCTTGGAAGGAGATGAGACGTTGGAAAAATGGTTTTTGTTAGGCACGAATGGAGGTAGGGCATATATGAGGCGCTCAGGGCTAGTAAATGGTAAGCCACATTTAGGAAATTTTACAGCAGTCACATCTGAAGGTTCGAAAAATTCCCTAAATTAGGTATTCTGTCTTGATGCAATATATAACAACAAGGTGTGTGCTGCCATCTCTTGGTTTCTTCAAATAATACTCTGCCAGTGGCTTCCCATCGTCTAGCAGATAATAAAGGCGTACAGATCTCAATATTTTTCACTGTGTGGCTTACCATTATCTAGCCCCGAGCGCCTCATATGTACTAAAGAGGGATGTAGCGCAGGAGTAGTAACGTGCTTGTATTGAGAGGATTGAGAGTGTAAGTGGTCCATGAACACCTATCCTGACCGTTAGAACACCACAAATGTAATCTGATGTATTAATTATGGGGTTCCGAGGAGTTCACGATGGTAGAACACAAAATATCTAAATAAACGTGATAGATCGATAGAAGGTGGTTCTTCAGCCATAGCATCGGATTAGTTCAGTGCTTCCAAAGAAAGTATCGCGGCTTCGGAAAGTCTCAATCTACAAGAATGAAATAATATTAACGATTTGTAATAAATAGGATGGGGGAATACAACTGAGGCAAATTACATGCAGAGTATCCAGGAGTAATTTTTATTTACAACGAGTTACCTACTGATTTCTTTTTTCTACTTCCTACGTTAATTTTTTTCAATGAATTTTGGGTGAAAATTATTATTGTTCAGTCATCGAGGAGTAACGTATTAAATATTAAGTTAACTTTTAGCACACAAAGTAAACTTTTAGCTCGAGCACAGCTCATATAAGCTCAGGAATATTACCCAAGTTACATTATTCCGTGGATACACTGTTCTTCATCGACAACTTCAAAGAAAAAAAGGCTGGTACAAGTCTCACTGAGTTTGAAGGTAATACATAAAACCAAAGTACACATTAATATTTCTTTTTTTTGTATTTATATTTGTATACATGTATAATCTTTAGCTTTTAGGAAATTGCCATATTTCTCCACATTTGCCCTGGATATTTAGGTAGTTTATTTAGTGAGTATATATCGAGAGGGATTGCCCTAGCTAAGGAATCGTTTCCAAAAAAATGCCTTGATCCTGAGGGAGAGGCAGGTATGGAGTCCTTGAATAAAGACACGAAGAGTACATTAGTTTGGATTATTGTTGTGGCTCAGTTTTGTGAGGAAATCAAACTTGGTCTATGAGAAGATAAAATCATCGATTAAGGACTTGAGGAAATAAGTGAATGAGAATGGAATGGAGAGGGAAATCGTAAAGAAGACAAAGTTCAAGAAATGGAGGAGTGTAAAATTTGGTAATAATGGAAAGGAATTTGACAATAAACTGGGAAGAAACAAAGGTGAATTTGGACATACTACGATGTCATCAAAGATTCATGCGGAAAACTCTCGTATAACGTGGAAGGGGTAACAAAAGAATTCAGCTTCAGAGGAAATGAAGTTATGCAGAAGATAAACCCATACGCAAGGCGAGGGACAAGGGCGGGACGCAGACTCTGATCAAAAACAGACAAATATTACCAGAATACTATGATTATGACCGTTGATTTCGCGGAATTCCGCTCAAAATCTATGAAATGTAGAATTGGTCAGTCTCAAGGTAACGGACATCGAATGTTTCCACAAATCGATATACAGAAACAAAATTAATACGAGGAGAAGGGGTACAAAACCTCACCGGGACGGAATAAAAGGCGGAAAGTAGGGAGGGGTGCACGACAGAAGGGATTATTCCGGGCGGGCGGAGGTTTACAAAGATCTGCTCCCTAAACACGCACTGCGCATGCCTCCCGAGCCTGTTACGCAGGGGAGGGAGGATAGGAGGGGGGAAGGCGCGAGAGAGACGGAAAGGGTGGCTTTGACACACCCTCTTTGGACAGAGCTCACTCCCTCTCAACTTCCCACCTCTTACCCACAACCCACCCCCCTCCTACTCACAATTAAAACGCGCCCGCTCCCACCAAGCTTTTGAGGATGTCAATCCGCTAATCGCACTCGGATATCAAAGGTTTCGGAGGCAAAACGCCGCAATCACTGGATGTTCTCGGGGACTCTTTCAGCGACTGACGCAACGCAAAGGACGTTGCTCCCTTGCCGCACTGTGAATGCAATGCCGATCCAATGAGGGAACTTCGCGGGAGAAACTGTTCGCCTTCAATATGAGCTGCAGTAAAAACGCCTTCATCGGTGGCAGCAATAATAAATAGTAGAATTAGGTGTTAAGGTGCTATATATCTAGCAGAAAACGTTACGTCAACCTCATATTTATAACAATAGATATATAAGTAATCGTAGCGAGTGAAATGAAATATCTGAGCTTCACTCTTACCTCAAATCTATTTGGGGAAATTAAATCCAAAATATTCGCGGCACTGCGTACTAAAGCTCAGAATCAATAAAAGAATCGAATTAAAGTGCACCAACAGAGAAGAGGGAAGTTATTTAGAAGCATAAAACCTCAACTGTAGTGAGAATTTGGTATAGGTACAACCCAAAAGAAACTGATCTCGAAACTCAATACAATATAACGGTAAACAGCGCGATCCAATGAAACTTCCTTGAACGTGCAGAAAGTGTCCCTCGGCTACTGGGAGGGTTTGATTGCCACCTGAAATAAAAACATTAAGACCCTAAGAATTTAACAGGTTGTAGTTATTCAATGGATACAAATAGCACATTTCCAGTAGACACTTTAGTTATATTTCTACCTCCACTCTAGATCAGTAGTACAGGTCGGATAGTCAAGTTAAGGGAAATCAAATGTCAGGACCATACTAAAGTTCTGCCAGCCGCGGTAAAGATGACAGTAACTTATCGGTCTGGCAACCAGAAGATCGAGAGCTCGTATCCCGTTGCTAATATGAGTGATGGGTTGGGATTGAGTTTAAGACTCTGTTGGGTAAAAAGATAAAGTAAGGAAGTCTACGGCCACTAAGAAAGCTTCAAAGGTTAACTTTTATACGAAGAATTCACGAACACAGCTCTTTTAAAGATTGAAACTTTCCAAATAAATGACGTCTCCCTCCTCATTCGTTTTCCCCATATTTTTATTGAAATATCATTTTCACTGCTGGTTACCCATCTTGCCATATACGGAGACTGCAAAGGTTGCACGTAAGATGATTTACTTCCAAGGTATTACAGCACAATTTCATTTAAAAACAGGGCTTCTTTGACACAGGACTTCTCAAAAACTTGACATTACTTAAATTTACTAACTTTTTACTAGAAAACCATGTTAATTTATATTTAATTAATGAAATGGCAGGATATCCCTACTCATCGCCGGGTGTCATCATACTGCAATCAAGCAAAGAGCTTGCTCAGTAAAAATAAATGAAGCTTTAGCCACTTTGCAATTTGAGATTTCTTTTCCGAATTCCACACTCGCTAGCTGGTAGGAGAATCGAGTTGAGAGCTGCGTGAAATCAATATATGGATTGTTGACTGATGACGGTGATGATTCCACACACAAACCTATACCATTACTAATACCAAATATGTACTTCTTTGTTATTCCCGGATACTTCTAGGCTCAATAACATTTTACTCCCAAAGATTTAGTTTGAAAATTGGGTCCACATGCTTGGGCCAAAAGGTATATTCAGAACATAAACCAGAGAATCCTTGACTCCGATAGTTATGAGAAGGGCCATTAAATACTCAAAATTTCATTCAACTAGTATTACCAGTATTCAACTAGTATTACAAGTATTTCATAAAATTATTTCCAACAAGGCTATGCTACAAATCAAACCCAAAATTTGTTACTATCCCATAAAAACTGCTCAACATAACTTGGAATGTAAGTAAAGTTCTAGTTCCTTGGAGAAGACTAGAGGCAGAAGTTCTAGAAGTCATCCAATTAATCTAATCGCGGAGAGAAAGCATGCGGCTAAAAATAGAAAGCGCAGTGGAAATATAAAGGCTAGAGGAGATGGGACTGCAGAAGCTGTGCAGAAGAAGTTTTCGAATAACGGGATTACGACTCGGCAGAAAAACATACTTCGATCAATGACTACATGGCGGTAGTAACTTTCACGACCGAACGCCACCTGTCCGTCATTTAAAATACATGACCTCCGGTGGGATTGTACCACTCACTCCCAATTACACGGCAATAAAAAAATATGTAAGTATATATTTATTTATTATTTACAAGTATTTTTAGAAGCTTCGGCCAAATACTTTTGAAATACGTGGGTGAATTTTAGAGGCGGATTTCATAAGAAACAATAAAAAAGGATCAGAAATGGGTCCCCCAAGCTTAACTCTTAAGTTTAAGTTTAACTCTTCTAACTCTTAGCTTAAGAGTCAAAAATATTCAGATATGACGTTACGGAGGACTGACTTAACAGATTCACATTTATCAACAGAAGAGAACATCCGAGAGGAACTTTGAGCTACGAAGCGAATAAAAGGTTGATTAATAGATATATGAAGTGTTAGTCTGCTCTGGACTTAATAACTGGACTCATAAAACGGATGACGAGAAAAGATTATTCACTTTTGCGATGTGGGTGCAGAGGAGAGTACAGAAAGTACGATGGACGGAAACGACAGCGAATGATGAGGTTTTGATCACAGTTGAATACGGAAGAACGTTTTTGTAGAAATTAGGAGGAGTCAGAGGAGGCGGATGGCGCAATAAGGGGTAATAAGATCATGAATAATGTTACTGAAGCTTGAATGCAAGGTAATCGAGGTGGATCGAGGAAAATTAAATACATTTAGAATAATATGAAGCGAGGTAGTAACTGTAACAGCTAAATGGAAGAGATAATTTACGGAAGCAGCATTCTGTACCCTCGACTGTAAATACATCATTTCAGAGCACTTCAAGATCAGTTGCTCGCTGACTAGATGTGATGTAAAACTGTGGCCCATCAAGCGATCCACGTTATCAGATTTCGACGTCCGATTTCTCTCGTCCTCCTTATAGACTCAGCAAACACAGGCCAACATCAACGACTGATATATCCCAGCTATCTTCCGAATCTTCTTAAAGAGCTACCGATTTCAATCTTATCCAAGAGAAAATAATCCCAAAACCTATACCTTGTGTTGAATATTAAACCCGCGCAAGAACCAAATGAGCATTTAATAATTTGATAATTTTAAAGTGAAAATGAGTATTTGATAATAAATGTTAGAGATAGGTAACACAAAGTAATAACAATATGTTTGGGTTTCATTTCAGGCATATCAACGGTATTCCTTATGATCCATCTCATCAGCTATCTTTTCACAAGAAATTAAAATAAGGAAAGGTAATAGGTACGCTCGTCGAGGAGAGAAAGATGCTGGAGAGGCTGCTTTACACGGGAAAAATGATAAAAATCAATGGGATGATGATGACTGTAAAGGATGGGAGAATATTCTGTGAGCGAGAATAAAGGAATACTCTTCCTGATGAGATCACAAGAGTGAAAAATATGCCTTGTTAAAGAACAATACGGCGAGAGAAAATTGGCATTGGAATGGAAGGTGGCTTACAGTTGACGTACTTATACGTCTATCCCCAGCCAGCTGTAGTCGGTAGAAAAACCATAATATGCAAAATCATTAAACACTAACGACTCGGAAAAACCACCCATATTCCACCCACACAGGTTGATCACTAAGGAAACGCTATCAAAGGGCACAACTCACACAGCGCATGCAAAAGCCAAATGATTAAGCATGAAGCGACATGGGCGTGCGTGATTCGGAGACAGATCCCACGAAAAAGGGCTCTAGGCGACGCTGGTAACACCGAGTTGAGTCGCTCGGTATCTACCAACTACGGAAACAGGACTCCTGCCGCTGATGAAAGAAGTACTCCCCGCGACGAATCGATCCTCCCTTCTGAGAAGTTGATTAATGGTTTGAGAAGCCAACATATCTAATAGCGTCACGAGCTCGGCTTGACGTCAACCGCAAGCAATAACCTTTACGGACAAACAATTTGTTCGCCAGAGAGAAAAAAGTTTCCATTCCACCAGAGATCCGGAAATATAATAAAGCAGAAATAAACATAAAGTATTGATAAGGGAACCCGGAAACCATGAAAATAAATTCGGGTATAGTGCTAGATTAGTCAAAAACAAAAAAAATGTATTTACTCGCCAATGTTATGCATGTTACCGCCAATATAATTACCCCAGAACGAACAACACTTTCTTTCTCTAACTGGCTGGTGCTCGTAGCCAATGGTACACCCTGTCTGTTTAGTGTACGTAACCTAATTAATTAGAGGGGTATCGACATCCTTGACCTGAGGCTTAAGTGAGAAAGTTGACAAGTTGATAAACATTTATGGACTTGGAAATTTTCTCTGAATTTTTGAACTCTGTTTTTTCCGCAATCGGTTAGGTAACACATGCAGGGAATACTTCAGTCGAAATTTATAGGTACTTATTGAAATCCTTAAAGAGAAACCTAAAGATGCACAAAAATTGACGTAACAACTAAGGCCCTTGGGAAATGTTACGGAATTCTAATAACACTTCAGAAAACCGGTTATGACACGATAAGTGAAAATACTGGTTCATGGGAAAGTTTTCAGCAATGAAAATATTGTAGAAGAAAAATAAAGACACAAAATATTTATCTGCCATTTCCGTAAATTCAAAATTACATCAATATTCTTGGCTTTAAAAATCAAAATTTCAAATTTACGCACACAGCAAAAACACGAATATTGGAATGGACTTGAAAAATATACTAAAAGATAAACGAATGATGCATCTGTGCAGAGAAAGGCCTAAAGCAAATGAACATAATGATCAACATTCTTCCTAGCATGCTAACAAGAAGTACCAAAATAAAAAAATAACCCGCTTCTAATCACTTGGGCAACTTTACTGCAGTTTTTTTTAACATAACCAATTATTTAACAAGAGTTTCCATTCCCTCCTATAGTTAAAGGAACTTATTTGCAACGTCATTCTGCGACGATATCATTTACACTACCACCACCTACGTCAACACAAAAACAATTACTCGAAATCAATTATCGGGGAATTCCTGTTAACGCATCGAAATCGCTGATTTAATTTCCCCCCAGAAAAAATAAATAGCATTGTTAATCGACAGTGTGAATAAAATATATTTAGAGGTTTTGAGATGTGGGTGTGGAGAAGGATGGAGAAAGAGAAGTGGGTCGAAAGAAGGACGAACGACGAAGTGCTAGAATTATTAGGAGAGGAAAGAAATTTGATAGATAAAATTGGGAGAAGGCAGAAAGTGTGGATGGAGAAGGTAATTAAGGGCGATGGTGTTCTGAGTGATGTGATTGAGGGAAGAATGTTGGGAAGCTGGGAAAAGGGAGGAGAAGAACGGGTATCTTAGATAGAATGATGTGAGGATGAGGGGCTGAGAATGGTCATCGTGTGAAATATGGGGGTGTGGGAAGAATTGAATGTCCATTTAGACCTACCTTCACCGGCAGAAAACTAATAATAATAATAAAAATGATCGATAGTGTCTAACAACGATACTAATTCTGTGATCTCTCCAACAATAATCTGGTTGCAACACTCTGATCAGTTTAGGAAATTGAAACGTTGACAACAAAAGTATTTTAAATCTTATTTAGCAGCTCAAATGTCTGCAATACTCAGCTCTGATATGAACATAGAACGTAAATAAATGAGCGGACACCAATGCAAATGGCACGCGTCTGTGCTTTCCGACGTCTCGTGTTTAGTAAGCGTGGAAATTCCTCAGGCGTTCCTCGAAAGGCGAATCAGAAAAAAAAGGCCAGGCTCCAATTAAATTCACTGTTCTTACTCGCACTAGAGCTTGCTTTACAACTTCCCAACCTTTTTAGTCTGACATTCAATTAATTTATCCTGGCTAAAAACGCAAGGGTAAAATTCTCGCATGGCATCCCCAGCGAAGACTGCTATGGATGCGGATATATACTTACGTCACCGATATGAAGTGTTTAAACTTTATTACAGCATTTACGTAAAAGATCATCAGCATTTTAAATCATATTGTAAAAAAACCGTCCATATTTAAAATTATGAAGTAAAAGATCATCAGTATTTAAAATCATAGTTTCTAAAAATATTTCGGGTAGACTTACATCACTTCACCGTAATTTTTTCCTATCAGTCACGGAACGAAAGACTAACTTTTTTGCTTCCTTTGCATAATAGATGAAAACGATTTCCTCGCTTGAATGGTGATAAATGTCCTCATTGCAACTGATATCAGTGCAGATGAGGGGGAGGTAGGGGATACAATTCACCTCGACCTGGATAACTTTCCTTAGGAGCTCTTCACAAGATATCGCACCTATTCCGAGAGCCCCTCCTCATTCAAGCGCTAGAGACCAAAGAGCGCAAAGGTTTAATCACCGGCACTCAATAAGTCAGCGACGAAGTTCCCAAACCTGGAGGGAACTCGGGGGCATCGTCTCCTTCAGAAATTGTCCTGGTGGCACTTTCACTTTTGAACGAGTCCAAAGGTTGATTGATTCTGAGTATACGGAAAATGAAAATCATGAAACACTCAGGTGGCCTTAATTTGATATGCACTTCAACGCCAAAATGGAGTGTACCATCAATAAATATCTATTTCAGGTCGAAGCGCGGAATTTTTTCACTACGCTCGTCATGGAGTCGTTTTGAATGCAAATGTCGTTTTAAATGCAAAAACTGATAAGTATGTGGAAGGAAACACGATAAACGGATTTTAAGGTGTAGGCTGCGCCGCAGAGTGCTTTACGTAATAAGGCTCGAGTCTTCCTGGGGAGATTTTCCGACCCGCCCTCAACACTAATGGGCCGAAATTCAACGTCAATTTAAACTTATTCTCATGATACGTTACGCATGTTTACCAATTTATGCATTAAAATACATAAATATAACGGTTATCATCAGCAATTGTCATCAGTTTTAAGATTGATTAGATGCACCTCTCGACTCGATTCTAACATCAGCAAAGCTCATTAAGTTAACAAAATATTTCTCTTCAAATCTTTTATTGCTTCTTCAAATATCTCAACTAAGGCCATGCAATTCTTCCCATTTACATTCCCGCAGTGATTGTCTTCGTCAGAACAACACATTTCAAGATCTATCCGACAGCAGTTCCGTACTTGTTTCAGAAATCACAAGAGATTTTTTCGCCAGTCCTTTTCAAAAACACCTTTTTAACGATTCTCAATGTCTAGCTTGTTCACATAGAATTATGATGTCTCTGGATGCATAAAACTATGCATATGAAATAATGAAAATCGACATGCTTATATCAAAATCCAAAATATTGATAAATAAAACAATTAAAGCCTATAAAATCTATTTAAATAATAAATTTATAAAAACAAATTTACTTGTTCACAATACCCATGTCCTAATCCATAAATAGTGGAGTAGAACTGGAAATACTTCAACACTAACGCACCATACTCGGGTCATAAAGGGCTTCTGTCGCTGAGGAACCTGATGATAACTGAATGAAGGAATTCGCGAGAGAAACCTAGCAAAAACCCCTCCATGAAGTCAACAACCCCTTCTAATTGGAAAACATTGCATAATCAGCCAAATGCCTCTACTGTTTCCAAGTTTAATGAGATTAAAAAAGTTCTCAGAGTTAAATTATTTAATTCCAAAAAAATCTGACGCTACTTATGCATTACGAAGCACTTCAGAGCCTTCACGAGACGACCAAATGTATGAACTTCGAGTTTTTAAAGAATGCAAATAATATTTGTGCTTCCTCCGTTTCACCAGTAATAGGCTTCACAAAACGGGTGTGGGAATATCTGGAAGGATTCTTCAAATATGAACTGGAAGGCTTAAATCTATGAATTCTTTACTTAGGCTATCAAAATCCTTGATTCATTTCGCACAATTCATTAGCTATGCCTGCATTTCTTCAAGTATTCTTTTGCAAAAAACAAAGTAAGAAGAAAAAGTCATGTGAAGAGGAATGAAACCATTGACTAAAATTCAAATTGAACAAGTAGTTATTTAAGGAAAAAACATAATGCTGAAAACGATTCAAGGGATGGCACGGTGGATCGGCGGAGAAAATGGAAAAGTGGAAATTTTAGATTGAATATTGGGAGGATGTATTATGATAGGTACATAACATTGGGGATTTTAAGAGTTTTGTGAGTGAGAACTCAGACGTAAAACTCGACGTTTTGCGATATTTTTACCATCCATCCATACCATGCCTCGAGAATCCCGAAAAATCGGTCAAGTAAATTAAGCTATTTAAGTTATACAAATAAACGCTACACTTTCCGGCGTTAGCATGTGAAACTTCATGCCAAAGAAATACGTAAAATAACTCAGTATAAACCACACTATCAATTTACACAACGACCCGGTTTTCGACCAACACAGCCATTTTCAAGGTACACACCTAGGTCGGTCGGTCGGTAAATAAATTAAAAGTGCGGACTATAACAAGTTATTGCACCTATATCTATTTAAGCTCCATTGAAAAGCGATCGCATATTTCACGAAATAAATTACAAAATCAAATACACTCCAGAAATTCCTGTTTTAATCATTCACACATTTGGTGCTTTGCGCTTGTTAGTCTGGGACGGTGTTTCGTTGAGGGGCATCAACTTTTGAATACTTGTAAGAGGGCGTCAAGCGAGAACATTTGGGCGCTCCAGGGCCAGAATAGCTTAAAGATTCCATTTATGAAAACAATGAAATACACATTCTCGTGGCTAAAAACATTTTAATCCAAACACGAACCAAACTATCACGGAACATTTCATTTAATAAGAGATTTGGCGAATGGCTAACTCCGCATTGTTTACTCACAGTCTGAGATTACTAACATTTAATTCTACCTATGCAATCTAATGTCCAAGACAATTGCCGGAAATTAAATCTAATGCAAACTAGCAAATAAAATTTCACAAGTGGGTAAAAACACATTCCACAGAGTTTTCACTCACCTCATGAAACACCCGCTGCGTACGCAACCCAAATCCGTCCCTTTTTTCTAAGCATTCACGTCACTCGTGCAAATAATTTTCCCGCAACCTTAATGATAAGGCGAAATGATAATTACAACTTTTCTCGAAATACCGTCATCATTCACAAAAAGTACACTGAGTCAGAGGGAGATGACCCAGGCTAATCCGCCAATTAGCGCGGCGAATTAAATCCTTCCGTACATCATTAGGGCAGCGCGATGGACAAAATACACAAAAATGGGAAATTCGCTGACAGAAGCGAGAACTATCCCCCAGAAACGTTAAACTTACCCTCATCGGAATTCTCCCTTCGAGGTCGCGGCCAGCAAGCTTATAACAAGGCGAGGCGTGTCCAATAAAGCATTCCACTCGCCGGGAAGGTCTTTTATGGCGCCGTAAAGGAATCTCGCTTATCTGCCGCATAAAGGTAGGGATGCCAGAGACCCTGGGAAGCGCCAAATTTAAGCATGGAGGCAAGCAGTATTAAGGGAAATTCTTGGAACCTTGAGGTGACGATGCATGAATGAGTCCGGAATGAAATTGGGAAAATACCTTCACAAAACCCTTGAATAGTAGGTAATCGAAAACTAAAAAATGACCGTAAAAAAATACTGCGTCCAGAATGATGAAAAACGTCCAATAATACCATGCCTAGAGAGTCTGTTCGACATGGTTTACTCAACTCTTTCATGACGCTAGCTTATCATTTCAGTAATTGCAAGGAGGAATTACTTCTAAAAATTTATATTTCACTTACAGTTGACATCAGATCAAAGATCTACAAACCAAAATACTGAGACAAAAAAGAGGGATAGATATTTTAAAAGATTCAAGAACTACAACAAGCCACAAAGTAGCATTGGGCATACAGGAACCCTGTTACAATGAGCACTTTATTATCATTGAATCCGATCACTAGAGCAGGTTTAACAATTCCTGATAATGCATTGGAACCCGGTTCGTGTATGTCAAATATTATTTTTAGGCTTGTAATAGTTACTCCTCCATTAAAACGTTCAAATCTCAAACGCTATTATATTCCATCGCATTCGCACTTCGTCTCTCAACAGGCTACAATAAATATAAATGAAAAATACTTGCTATATCGTCAATATTGTCCAATGAATCTCATCGTCTATAAGGCATGTACTAAAACGCAAGGTACCTAACGATTTGTTGCTAGATAATAGAGAAGCTACAAATTAAGAGATACCAACTTTCGTACCAAAAGCCTCATTACTTCCTTTTTCCAGGTACATACCTTCCGCGGCCATAAAACAGAAAAGTGTTACGGATTCTACGAAATTACTTCATCCTTTTCGATTAGTCCCCGACTGCCTGTTATCCTTGCACTATTTCCAAAACTATTGACCTAATAGGGCATACCAGAGGTATTTGGGATTATTCCCAACGTAACATTCAAGTCTAGGTTGGTATTCTGTCGTTTTCGTCGGCTCAACATCGCGAACGGCGTGTCGCCCGAGAATCGCAGCTCGTCTTCAATGGCGGACCTATCGTAATGTGCAACGGCCCTGAAGGCAATTTACGCGCAGGGTGAACAATCGGAGAGGGATGGATGAGGAGGAAAATATTCTTCCCCCACCTTACTTGAAATTCGTGCACACGACAAGGGCCACAAGGAAAAGAAAGGAGCGACGGGCGTTGGTGTCACAGCTGCTTCCGTTCCCATCACACGCACGCACATCATAATAAGGTGCCTCAACAATACGCATACGTCGTTCTGGTAGGCCAGTTTTGATTGGATGTCACACTGGGAGGAGGCGACGGCAACGCCCGTCGATCGAGAAAGCTCTGGGGATCCGAGAGCCCGAAGCCCACACCAGAACATACGTCGGCAGTTTTCGGTGGACTTCGATTCGAATCGTTAACCACATTTATATTTAGAATCAAATATCGGTGCACTTTTCCACAAGTAATTTATTAATGCGTACGACGCGTTTCGGCTCACAGAGCCATCATCTGGTACAAGACACCAACATACATGTTAACAGCGTATTTATACATAGGAGAAGGGGTGGGGGGGGGAAGTAAGAGGCAGAGGGAGGGGGGGGGGGGGCAAAGGTACGGTTGGGGGAAACAGTGAGAGACGGAAAAACCAAGGAAGTATGAACGGGGGAGGAGGGGTTCTTGAATGAAGGGACGCGTGTCAAAAGAAAGGGATACGAGGCGGCAGTTAGCGAGGCAAGGAGGAGGTGTGTGGGAAGTCCCCGAAAGGGGGTTCCCACAGGGGGTATGATGGTTCAGGTATTCAATGACGTCTTTGCTGATGGCTATGAAACAAAGATACTAGAACAGCACGAAAGGAGGAGGACAGGCGGAAGACGAAAACATTTACATTTCCCCAAAGACACCAAAAATTATTATTAAATTCATTTAAAAAATTAATATTCCCTCCATACGGAGCAAAGTACTAATTGAATTCACCTTTAATAATACTGGATTTGTCACCCATGATTGAATTTTATGACGCGGGAAAGTGATTTACCCATACGTGCAACGAAGAAAAAAAAGGATAAGGATTTCATTAAGGTTTACGAACTTATCTGGAGGATAATAGGATAGCAGCAAGAATTTTTTAGACGGCTGTGGAAGCAGCAAATAATATAGAAACGAAGACCAACGACTACGCATTTCATTCGTGGGATAATAAAGAAAACTGGAAGTTTAATATTTTTCAGAAATCATGGGTATGATGGTTCAGGTATTCAATGACGTCTTTGCTGATGGCTATGAAACAAAGATACTAGAACAGCACGAAAGGAGGAGGACAGGCGGAAGATTAAACTAAGGTTAGAGAACATTGCAATTAACTAAAAATAGTCAAATGAAAAGGGCGAAGAGAAAATGGGAGAATGTTCATAAAGTGTATGTTTCATAGATCTCTCAAGAGTTCGTTGCAGGGCACAGGAATCCTTAAGGTACATACCATAATATGCCACGGCGTAAATAGGCACAAACTATTTTTTAACTGGGAATTTATTTTGGTCCAAATCGATAATTATGGAACAATTCTTGGGTTTCCCACCGGGTCGCACTGTAGTTCCGGACCTACATTTCGAAGTTTGAAGCCGCCATTATCTTCGGGGTAAATGTTAGAGCCAGGATTCGCCTGGTATATACACGTCTGGACCAAGTTCAAGGAGCCTCTGATTGCTTGGGTCCTATTAATACAAACGTTTGTCTGATATTCTCGTCAAAACCAAAAGTGTCAGCAACCACCAGAATAATTTAACATTTGCATCAAATGACTTTTAACGTTAAACGAGGCATAATAAAGACAGGATTTTGTCACACATCTTTCCTCGCAATATCTGTGTAGAAATTGAGTTCCACATGTCAATTTCAATACTTATTCCGTGGCTTAATGGATAATTTCCAAAAAATTGCAAGGCCACTTTGCTGGTTCTAATGCGGCTTATATTATGGATATTCTATTTCATTTAACCAGTGACCTTATTGTAAATATTAGTTAACGTTTATAAAATATATATAAATATTAACTAAGCAGTTGGAGTTCCTTAAACACTAAGTATGCTACTAAAAGTAAAGTCAAAATTGAGTTCAGAGATAAAAACGAAACACAAATCTCAGGGAAATGAACAACCCCAATTAGTTAAATAAGGGACTCGAGGAGTGTTCTTCACACTTACAATTAAAGCATATAAAGAAAATATTTTAAGAGTGATCACTGGTTGGGATGGAGAATGCAGGATGAGCCTCTCCTTTCACTCTCTTATTCACTGTCTCAATGGATTCATTTTGCAATAGGAAAAGTTAGCCGAAAATATAAGGCTGAAGGCAAAACGAACGAATTCATGCCCATTTTCCATGATCCCTTCTTTACTTTTCAATCTCTACCACAACCTGCAACCACGGATCATTAAATAACTTCGGTATCTTCCGCGAACAAGTCGTTGATCCAAGGAGAGTAGAGAACTCTACTTTACTCTCCTTGCGTTCATCCAAAGCGTTCACACAGTCGGTGGGTAGCATACTCCACTGCAAGTGCATTCTCATCCTGCTTGGGTCGCCTCGGATCTCAACGCAGTGTGGAGGTAACAAACGTTCTGTAAATGACTCCACCGTACACCCGGAGGCCTCCCACGCGGTCTCCGGTCGCTTCCCTCCAAAGGCGAAAGCATCCGAGGTTGCTGGCATGCCTCGCCGTAAAACTCCGATAACCCTAGGCCCGTCCCACGGGAGCGCTGGCGCGTGTGTGCGATAAGCACGAAGTTTCTCGGTTGTTTAATGGCTGGAGCTGAGTGGTGCACGCACAGCACTCCCGAATTCCTGAGAGGAGAATGCGAGGAACCACCCGAGTCCCCCAAGGAATTAATACATCCTTCACATGGAAAACTAAAAGGCAAGACCGATATCAACAGAGAGAGCCGCAGGGAGGCGGCGGCCTCACCGTATGGTTCCTTCAGACGTGAAACCAGGCGAAAGGAATCTTGAAACAAAAAGGCAACGGTGGACAAATGGATCCCATGAATAACTATTTAAGAAAGTCTACATTATTCGATTATTATCGAAGCTAACCAACTAACAGCTTGTTTTTGCATGTTTGCTTTGCTATTTTCGTCTTTTTTTAAATAGTGAAGTTTAGAACAGTATATAAACACTAATTTTTTTTTACGCATGACATGTAGAGCATGTTTGCTGAGAAATCACCCCCTGCCACACACCTTTATGGTGGCTTTCAGGGTATTATGTAGATGTAGATTATTGTGACCTCGCTTCACAGTCCTCCGTTCACTTGTAAGGGACTAGCCACAGCATTAATTTTTTATTCATCGACGCAAAAACAGTGTACTCTTCTACTAAGATTGTAGCGTTGCTCAGGATAACTTGCTCCTCTTCTCACCAAGCATAGATTTTTCTTGGAACAATAAAAAAAACAAACTTTGGCTTTGTACGCTGAAAGAAACCACTAGGGACTAAAACTCAGGATTATAGTTTCAAATTCAAGTGGTACCGCGACCGTAGGCAAGGACCTAGCCACGTTGAAGCACCGGTTCCCGTAAGATCACAGAGGTTAAAACATTGGGCCCGGACAGAGGTTGAATGGGTGACTCTCCTCCCTACCTATGCGGTATAGGTAGGGAGGTGCTCTTGTAGCCTGCAAGTGGCGGGCAGGTAAAATGTGAGTTGGCACAATGGATCTAAAGGGGTCTAAGCACCGCGACCCATACCAGGCAATAGTTGAACCTCAGAGGTGTGTATGTCCTTGCGTAGCATTAGCATCAATTACTAAAGATGAATTCGCGTCCAATTGAAGACTAGGATTAAAGCTGAGTCAAATGAACATCTTCCACGCGCATCTTTTAGGAGAAAAAAGATTTTCCTTAATCCAATCATCCAAGATACCCAATCCTTATGAGTCCAAATGTCGAATGTTCGTCATCATAGTTAGGTATAGCTTTTCGGGGAGACTTTTGGAGCGATGGTCAACTGCATCACTATGGATAATTTACATTTATAAGTAATGGTTGGAACTTCTTGGAGAACGATGGAAAAGCTGTCGTCGAAATGAGCCTAATCTTTGACGGAAGGTACCCTAGTGTCAACAGCTGAACACACTACTCAACGGTCGGAAAACTCAAGGCCATGGATAGATTCTATCCATGACCTTGGGAAAACTGCACTCGGCTATACAGCCATCAAGCAGGGACCAGTAAGCCACTGAAAAATCTCTACCAAAGCCAGAAAAGAATCCGGACTCTTCGGGATGGGAGGCAGTACTTAAGCCACCACACCAACCTGATCCCCAAATCCTAATCTCCCTTGGCATGTCACTTAACGTAGGCACTAGAGTGAACCACAGTTCACAACTGGTTGGTTATTCAGGGGAGGCGACCGACAGCTGAGGTCATTTGCGCCATTTAGGATAGGTGGGTAATTGGGTAATGGTAGGGGTTTTCAGGGAAGGGAGGAAGGGTGGAGACAAACCCGGCGTCGGCATTAGCCAGCTCTTTACGAAAGGCGCCAAGGGGACCACGGCTTAACGTCCCATCCGACGGACGGTGTACTGAACTTGAAATACCCTCCACTAGGCACTCAAGTGGGGACCGGTTTTCCACCGAAATATCCCCCACTGCCGGGAATCGAACCCGTGCCCTCGGGATGGGAGGCCAGTACTCCATCCACCACACCAACCCGATCCCCGAATTCACAACTGAGGCAGAAAATGATGCTTCCAGTTCACTCGCAAGAGGGGAAGTGAGGTCTAACGAGAAATGCGGGTATCTCAAGCCATAAACGAGAGATAACGAGTGCCATGTCCCACAAGACGTCACGATAATGCAAACAACATGCATTGGAGGGAAGCTCCCGATTGCCGATTCGGCCGCTCTATGAGTGTGACATTCCCTTTCAGAGCGTGGCGAAACGCAACGGTAGGTGCCTCAACAACGCACAACTGCTGTCATCTAGTTCGGCCATTTGAAAATGCTGTCGACCAAAAGCTAATAATTCATGGAAGACTACCAGAAAAATCAACTCTATCGCTATTTAAAAGACGGTTAACGGGGAAAAAATCTCCGTGTAATCTCGCCTCGGTTGTGACAATATTTTGTCGTCACAATCTTGACAAGTTACTATTTTTGGGTGCAGGCAGTTGGGTTTTTTCGGGCCATGACAACACAACATTGGTGTTGTCTAAGCTCGAACATTTCGAGCTTCACAGAAAAATTCCCTATTTCAAAGGGCCAGTAATTTCTACAGTATTACCTGTCGTTTGTCCTTGCAGAGTATAGCTAAAAAGAATCCCATCAGAACGAAAAGCCCAAAGATTCACCAGGATATGATCCCAAGGCCCTAAAGTTGAGAACCTAACACTAAGCAATCAAGCAGCAAAAAAATGTAACTATTGATACACTTCAAATGCGGGAAATTTACATTCTTAACTGATCGCGATAAGTTTGAGAGTGATAAATCTGAGAGTAGATATAAAACATCTATACAAATATTTCCTATCTCCTCATTCCCAGAGCACATCGATTCGCATACTTGCGACCAGCAAATCAACTGGGGGAACGGCGTCCCGGGAGATAGAAATGGGAAAGCATTCTTTTTGGATGTGGATACGTTGCCATCTCTGGACATACTTATAATATATGTCTTCCAAAATCATTGCAACAACTAGATTACATGACGCATATTAACCCCAGACAGAAGAATTAACCATTCAATGGCTAACACGGGAAGAGGTCAAAAGGCAAAGCCAGAACCGCTCAACCTCGAGTGATGTCGTAACCTCAGGCGCCAAAGAATTAGCACACGTTCGCAGATGTGCTCCCGACGCTCATGAAAGAAGTGTTGCTTTTGGGTCAAAGAAGAACTCGAAAATCCCGAGAAAGTTGCGAGGAAAAAAAGCGGAAAACTTGATTAGCCAGTCAGACGGAAAAAACTCGGTCATTGCCGAGAAGTGGGAAAAGGAGTGCTGTTTCTCGCTCTCTTATCTAAACGCCAAATGCGATACCTTATGACTGCTCATTCAGAAAACTATGCTTCAGTGTGAAACGTTGGAATAAACTAAACCAACACTACATAGAATATATCTTACATTTCCACCGTCTGAAAAGAACTAAAGCGCTCATAAATTTATATTCACCAATGTAACCACCAAACAGCAATGAAAGTACATACATACAAATATGCATACGGATTTGAGAGGTAATTAACAATGAATATGGTATTAAAGTTCATTGAATAAATTAAAATAAATAACCATTGTCCACTCGTGAAAGACACCTGGGCCCTAAAATGGCAAATACACATGACTACAAGAGATAACTTTTATTGCATAACTCGCGTGTAATATGAACGTTGCCTTTGAAAGTGGCTCAGTTGAAATCTTATTTTAGACAGCATATAGCCAGTTAAAATGTTTAAGCATTATAGGATATACTTAATTATTTTTGGATCGCATAGAAACCGTAAAGAGCACCTCAACTCATGAAGTCCTCTTAAATATTTAAAATTAGTTATCTACCCGTTAGCGTACGTTGTAATGGCATATCCCAGCTCTGATTCACATTAACTTAGTGCCTTCCTCCCTACCATTCATTTTTTTCTTCAGATTTGCATACGCTCTACGAGATTAAACAAAGAAGATTTTAGTGCAGCCAACTGTTCCTCCAATTGTTTCCGATGAAAAGAAACCAGTCCTGTGTATAACAGCGTGAAGTTAAGGATAGTTAATATCATTGAGGGCACAATAATACCCTTACACGCCTTTCCAATATGAGTGCACGAGGTCAGAAAGAACGCAGTGGGAAAAGTATCAATTTTCGAAGATATAGAAGCGCTCACAATAAAAAAAACAAAAAAGTTAACAAAACAAGATAAATGAAGGATATAACTATAATATTCCTCATAAGAGAAACAACTCTATTTTTTCAAATACGGGTGGCATGACATTTTTTACGACAGGAGCATCTGTGCTATTTTTTATTAGTACTCTGAGACAGCGGATCCCAAATGAAAAAAAAACATGGACTATTCATTAGTCTCTTTTTGACTATTCAGAACCATTTACATGTGGCTTGTAGGCAAGGTATTGGGATGGCATCACCAAAAACAATGGAGGAACATCGCTTCCACCCCTCCTCTCATTCCAGACTACTCCGTAACAGAAGCCATGGATACCCTGCCTGAAATATATGCAAAATTAACCCCCCGTCAGTTCGCAACGCGTAGGCTCATTAATTTCCGGCTACAAGCAGAATGCTGTGAACGCGAGTAACATGTCAAGCTCCACTCCCATGAGCACAAGAAAAAACAGCGAAAAGAACGTTTTTTGCTCTGTTATCTTATCTCGGTGGATGTCTTCAGCAGCAGATCTTTTTCATTTACTCTGTACGAAACAGATTGTGTAACAGTAACCCTCCAAACGATACGTTCTACCAACTGAACTGAAGCACTTGGCGTGTGAAGAATTACGACTAGTTTTAATCTCCTTAACACAGTTTAGTAACGATAACGCGAGTGAGTGCATTATGAGGATCTGTGATCGAGCTCCTGATTCTACGTTCAACAATCTTTCGATACTTTTAACGAACAAATATTTCAACATCATGATCCCGACAAACGATCAATTGTTTACCAACCAATGCAAAAAATCAATCATAAGCAGAAGACGCTCATGAACTTTTACACAATATCCGATGGAATTCTTGGCAATTTTCATCGCATTTATCCATGTTATTCTTTCGACAATCATATCTACCTCACAGAACTAACCCTCGGATAGATTCTAGTCTTGAGTGTAACTGCAGGCAGAAATAGATTATGTGCCGTTTTCGTCACTACGCTAATACTAGAGAACAATTTAGGGATAGAAATAATCATGCACATACGTGGCGCCATAGGCATATAAGGATAAGAACAATAACGCAGCAATAATTCGTGCGATATTCACCAAAAAAATGGTACCTAAACGGTGAAATGAATCCATCAGACCTTCCATTTGGCTCTACTCCCACGAGATAGGGGATAACTTTTGTTTTCCACCAGAGGCTGCCAAAGATTTTTCATGTTGAGGAAGGCATATATGCAATGAAATGGCAGTACGGTAAACTGAATTAAGTCAATGAGTCAGAAAAAGAACTTGGAAAAATATTTTCCATTAAAATTAATTTCAATGAAGAATAAATGAATAAAAGTAAATAATGCTGTGCACGAAAAGAAAACTAAATCCGCATTAATAATTAATAGTCCAATTAAAGACTTTTTCGTGCTATCAACGTCGACGCCATAGAAATACTCTAGCTAAGAAATGGCTTACTACCAATTGGAATCAGAAAAATAAAGCAGTAAAATTTCCTTTCCCCAAGTACCTAACATGTATTGGGATTTGTTGAGTTATCTAAAATGTTACTATGTAGTAGCCTACTAGTTACTACTAGTAGTTGCATGCTACTAGCCTTCTAGTATTTGCATGTTTGGAGATCTCCGGCCCCTGCCGCACACCCTAGGGGTGACTTGCAGGGTATTGCGTAGATGTAAACGTACCTAGGGCATTAGTTGGTGAGACGGTGTGAATGCAATGTAAGTGGTTTGAGTCTTTTAATTTGGGAGAAATTTCAAAAATGGTGCCAAATATACAACTCACACATAACGAGATACTTAACAATCTCGACCTATCGTAGCTTTAGACTTCAAACGTACTAATCACCACATTACATATTCATATATGTATATTACGATGTCTCAACAAATTCCACTCATTACCACCACTATAATTTTACGTTCAAGCAAGACAATACTACATTATAATTAGGGATGGGTCGGTTCGGTTCTTCGGTTCTCGGTTCCACCGGTTTTTGAGCTTAGAACCGGAACCGAGGCCAAAAATAATCGGTACCGAAAAAATTGGCGCGAAAACCAGTTTGAAACCTACTCACACTCCGAAAGTGGAGGCTTCACATTAAAACCTGGTGAAATAGTGTACTTAGATGCTTCAAAGTCGCGAATTATTCTACTTCAGTCTCTGAAAATGACTATTGATTAGGTACCTTATCTTACCATTGAGCAATGCAAAGTAAGTGGTAAATTAAGAACCGGAACCGAGAATCGGAACCGAGAACCGAAGTTAAGAACCAAACCGGAACCGGAACCGAAAAAAAGTGGAACCGACCCATCCCTAATTATAATAAATATCGACATGAACTAGACCATTCGCTCCGCACCCAGCGTCGATTCTGCGGCAGTCGCAGGCGGGTGACACGCTGCGGCGAGTCACATGACGGGGGAAATAGGAAAGACATTACCGCACTGAACTTCATATGAACCAAGGACATCCACGCGACCCAACGAGGAGGAGGAATAAAAGCCTTTCGGCATATTCACGAACCTAAGTACTCTTCACATGGCTGCGATCGAAGCCGGAAGACGCAAACTCGTCTCAGCACCAACAACAAAGAGGAAACCGCATCAAAGTCGTGGAGCATGATTCAGTTGAATACGAGCGGAAGGAAAGAGAGGAAAGGGGAAGAAGTTTGCTACGGGCGGCGTAAGGAGGGCAGTTCCTTCGGCAGCACGATGAGTCGATCGCGATGCACGTGTAATATCTCACGATTACGACGCCATCGGCAATGCTGCGATTCACACTTCGAATGCGAGATTCCATTATTCTCATGGGTAATTTTGATTAGAAGCAGCTGTTCACTCTTAAGGCCGTTTTACACAGTGAATGATCATGCGAATGAAATCATGCGCATGAAGTCACGCGTCGTGCAATACGGAAATCTCCTCGCGTGAAATTCATTTGTATGATCATGCGATCAAAATTAGAACATGTTCTAATTTTGATCGCATAATTCCTTCAATGATCACGTGATACGAGCGCAGGACGTCCTGTTTGTTTTATGAGCGGGTAGAAGAGGATTCAAATTAAACAAGTGCAGGACGAAATGCAATTATAATTGGCTTTCGGATATTTTCGTACTTCTACAATTAATTGGCGTGCCCATCTCATTGGGGAAATCTCCCGTGAATCTATATGTACTATCGATTGGTCTACCTCTGCGTATTCTTTCTGCATATAACATTCAAGGAATTAATTCGAATGATCATTCACCGTGTAAAACACCCTGAGCGGAAGCAATTTCAGGTCATCACTTATATTCATTCGTGAATGAATTCATTCGCATGATCATTCACCGTGTAAAACTGCCTTAACACACCTCGCATAGTACTTCTCGAAGCTAATTTATACATACGAACATAATTCTTCACCTTTTCAACCTTCACTGTTCCACACATCCCATTCTAGGTTTTCGTTTGCCATTCTACCCACTTACTTTACCATTCACTACAGTCTTCAAGAGAGTCATGTTCATGCCCCCGTCGTTACCTAATTTATTAATTTGATCTTCATAATTCTTTTGTAACACAAAATTTAAAAAGCTCCGTGCCTTGCCTTTCCTGCGACTATTTTTACCAAGCACATTGCCGTAAATGAGAATGCTTCAGAATCCCCTTTCAAAGAATATATCCAAACTATATTCCGTTGTCTCGGGCGTGGCTTTGTGGAATATGCTATTCGTTGTAAATGATAAAGATAACTTTGTTTTTCTACATAGGTGTCTTATTCTATTTCAATAAACCTATGTGGAAAAACAATGTTATTTTCATCATTTACAATCTCCAAAATAGTATTTCCAGCAGTCCGTAGATTCTTCTTCTTCAGGACGCTCTCTTCCCCCAGCAACCCTAGTTATTGCTTCCTCGCTTCGCCTATCTGCTACCCAAATAGTAACGCTCTCCTTTTTTTCCCTTCGTTCTTTTGGTTTCAGAGTTTAGTAGATGTCAAACACTCTCTGCTCTCTCCTTATATAATAGCAGGGTAACCTCAGTTACCATCATAACGGGTAATCGATCTCAAGACTGCACGGACGAAACTCTCACCTCTTTTATTATCGGCTAACCTATTCATATAATAAATGTAGATAAATCGATTTAGAAGTATAAATGAAATTGTTTCTTTTTATTTTATTTGCTCAGATTACACAATTTGTGGTCTTAATTAACATCTCCCTACGACTGTTTTCATAAGACCTTCCTGCCTCAATTTGTTTTCCACAACGTTGTCCCTTCTGTAAGGAAAGTCATGAGATTTATATTTTTTTCCGTGTCAACTATTAACTTTTCGAAGGATGCCCAGTCCACTCATCTTCTCTTCACAATTATGCTGTTACGCTTTTCTAATAAATTTATAGCATTACTAAATAAGCCTAAAGGGGATTAGAAACACAAACATCTATAGGACCTAGTTGTTTCTGTGTATCTATTACTTGTTCACCATACTCATCCATAAAAGATTCCCGTATTTACGTAATACACTAGCAGAAACGGCAGAACAGAATGAAGGAGTTTTTGTGCCATTAAAAAGATTTTTGAGACAGCATACAGGGGAATGCGAATTATAATCATGTATCAGACTGGTGAGGAAGCATACATTAGGATAAAGCTTTCAGTTGATGACTGGAATTTGCCACTTAAATTTCCAACTACTGTTGATAAGTTATAGTAACTAATATCCTTTAAGCAACAGTAATATTTATGTTAAAGTTTCCCTCTATCTGCGATTTATTTTCACACGGTAATAATTTTAATAGGTAGAGTCATGGTCATTATATTATATAGGGACCTTGGCTGGATTAATCCCTACATATGGTCGATAAAATTAAAATGCCACAGAAAAATAAGTAGCGATACGCGCCATCGTTCAACGGTGAGTGGATCATATATCTACATTTTAAATATTGGCAACCCACCGTACAATGAATTTTGTAATTCCAATATCACTGTGATATGGGATGGAGAACACACAATTTAAAAGCATTTATTTAGATAATCTACCACAGTAGTGGTTTTAAGATAAAACCGTTTTAGTGCTGTATTTTATGCGCAACACATTGAAATACATAGTTTTACACAACTTTTCAAAGTAATATTACTTGCCCCAGCTCATCTGTCGCAATTACTTCAATGTCTAAATCTCCTGTTTTTATATGCTCCCACCGTAAAAATGTTCGATTTTGAATCTCCGAAATATAGACACCCTACTTACTAGAGATGATGCCATGTCCATAAGGAAAAAATATGCCTTGTATGATTGGAGTAAATACCAAAAGGATATTCATTTTGTGACAAGGAAACGAAGTAGGAAGTATGAGGATTTTTTTAATGCCGTCAAATCTCCCGGTACTAAAATAAATTCGATTTAACATCCTTACAAAGTGATAAAACCGCTTTAGTGCTATAAAACCGCTTTAGTGCTGTATTTTCTGCGCAACACATTGAAATACAAAGTTTTACACAACTGTTCAAAGTAATATTACTTGCCCCAGCTCATCTGTCGCAATTACTTCAATGTCTAAATCTCCTGTTTTTATATGCTCCCACCGTAAAAATGTTCGATTTTGAATCTCCGAAATATAGACACCCTACTTACTAGAGATGATGCCATGTCCATAAGGAAAAAATATGCCTTGTATGATTGGAGTAAATACCAAAATGATATTCATTTTGTGACAAGGAAACGAAGTAGGAAGTATGAGGATTTTTTAATGCCGTCAAATTTCCCGGCACTAAAATAAATTCGATTTAACATCCTTACAAAGTGATTCACGGTCGTCGAAAATCTTTCGGCGTCCATCTCACATGGCTACAGCTCCATTCTCACGCACGTCTTCGAAGTTTCAAGAACGCATCATGGGGAGGGAGGGGGCGAGACTGTCGCAAGGGAAGGGCGGGGCCGTGGAGGTCACCGAGACGAAGGGGCGTGGGAGGAAGGAACTGGAGGTCAACTTCGGTGACTAACGGACGGAGAGACTTGGGATGCCGATTCTCCCTCCTCGAACCGATCCACCCAGACACGTATCCGAAGTCCGCGAGGACTCAGACCAATGGCATAAGGGACTGGGAGTCTAAGGGTACAAATCGAGAGGAACCTTCGCTCGTGGGATAAAACTCCAACGATCTATTGCAATATCAAAGGGCACCACAGAATTTTCTTCGCTCAGCAACTGGCGACGTTGTGTAGGCGCGATGTTGAAGGAAAGATGTTCAAATAGTTGTTGCTCTCCGAAAGGGAGACGCAAGCGCATACTTTCGAGCAACAAAATTATATATTCAAAGAAATTTTATGTCCTAAATATATTCTGTAATGTATACTAAATACTGTTTAGATATATGTGTGGAAGTGGTAAGATATTGCGGCCAATGAAAGTATAGGATTCAATTGGACCTCGTATCTGTCATCGTTCCAACTGCCTCAAGCTGATTCTGATCACCAATTAGATTACCATTCGAAGAAAGACCACTAAATAAATAAAATTTTTCACCATAACAACATTAAAAGATTCAGCGAATCATCTTGCATCGCACAAAAGGTGGTGAAAAATTCAAGGTTATTCGTCAGAGGGGAAAACAACCGAAGACATCATAGGAAGAGCACGTAATAGCGAAAAAATAGATGAACCGTCGAGTGTGTGAAGGTAGAAGGCAGTAATAAACACACTAAAAGTCATTAAACTATCCGAAGGGTGGATTCATAGAAGAATAACTTCATTTAAGTCACAGAAGAAACCAACTCTATAATTGATGGCCAGGGGCGGGATCACAAATCCTTCTTTCGCCTTGTCGCTGTCGATATCAATAACACAAACTCCTAAAAAGGGAACTGCTTAAAATAACCGTCCTATTACGTACTTGCCATGTTAACTGAGATTGGTGATTTGAAACATGCAAAAATTGGTAGAATTGGCATCACATTTGTCCTTTCCTGAGCGTAATTAATCGGCAATGCGCGCGTTATGAAGACCCATTATAGGACCCCAGGACTTCTGCATGTTATCCAGCTATCTGCATGCACGGAGTAGCCGACAGATGAGTGGCAGAGTAAGGTAAGTCACTAGGCGCGAAAACGAGGTATCGATAAAAAACACTTACATAAAAAATATATAAATGGGCAGTTAGAGATGATTGGAAATACTATGGTGATAATAAATATTACATCCAGAGAAGCAGAGGATGCAAAACTCTTTAATGTACCAACCAAGCTACCGCTAATGTACCTTACGCATTAGCATGAGTACCACAAGGAACATATTCGATAAACAATGAACTATAACTGAACCAAAAACATTACACTTCACACGACAATCATAACTAATTACACACACACAGAGCCTTTTTCGAGATCTTGCACTCAACCCAATTTTCTTTGAGAGCGCAACCTCATCGATAGAATGGTCAATTTTCCTACCTAATCCTATCGGAAAACATAGAATGTTTGGTCCACGATTGGTTATTTTCCAAAGGTACAAATTCGTGTTCATAGAGAAGAGACTTAGAGTGGAATGCGCTATTTTTACAGGGGACAGACAGAGTCGTGTGAATAAAACTGCGGAAAAGTATGGAGCCTTTCACCTCTGCGGACGCCCACGAACTCGTAAAAGTCACCCTTTTGGCGCAACCTCATTTCTTTCGACCACTGCGGCATGAAAGGCCGCTCTGGAGATGCTTCCTTCGTTGAGCGCGGGAGGCGCCGGGGGAGCGGTCGGACGAACGAGATGAAACTTCGAGCATATTCTCCAAGAGACGGAATCAAAACAAAAGACGTGGCAATGCGCGGTGAGCGATGAAAAATTGATGGGCTACGAGGCGGAATGGAAGGGCAATCGGTGAAGAAGTGATTTGGCAGATGCGAGATAGAGAAGTATATGACGCTCAGGATGATTCGAGTACCATGGGCCTCGCTCCCTATATCGAAATTAACTTTTAAGCATTTTTTTTTATATCGCACAACAATACATTACAGGCACAGTTTCGCAGCTAAGGCCTTGTCCTGTGCAATGTGGTCTTGAATCTTGTTCCCTAGGGTAAGAAAGAAGACGAAAATCATGCACATGCTGAAAAAGGGGCAGACAAAAAATAAAGGAAGCCCATCTCCGAGAATATTAATTTTCGTAGTCGTAGCAATTTGGAAGACATGGCAGCGCGGTAGTCTTAACGTTAACCAACTGACCAGAGGTCCAATAGGCATAAAAATGCTTAACCCCGAGTTACCGTAGCGGCAATCGGTAGAAGAAAAAATATTAAGTATAACGCAAATATAAAAGAAACAATATTCTATTTTTCTATACAGCCGACGGCGAGGTGCCTCAGTGCGAAGAGTTACTGTCCTGAGGGGTGAGTTAGAAGTACAAGGCTCACATTCGGATAAGGTCGCACAGGAAACTTTCCACAACACCCATGACAAGTGACTCTTTACAGCAACTTTTTGTGGCACAGGAAATGGCCCCGCAACCCAAATGTGTCCAGATTTCACGCCGTTGGACTTGAGCTCTATCCATACCTATCAATCCAACCTAGAATACCTAAACGGCCGAATTCTGCTATTACTACTTGAAACAATTCAGATCCGAAGAAGACAAATAACGGACATTATTTTACTTCGGCCATAAACGTTTGATAGTGTTTCTCGTTCAATTATCACAACTCTCAAGTCCACGAATATAACGGATAGGGAAAAAAATGTTTTGCACCACGGATCATTGCTAGAGCTGGATCAAGAAGATAGGGACGGCTCAGGGAAAAAGTGAATACTTGAGAATTTGTCAAGAGCGAGTGACTTGCTCAAAATCCCTTTGAAGCGCAAAGTAAATCTGGACATGGTGCCTCAAAATGTTTCCTCAGCCTCTCAATAGAGACGAGCCTCTCACAACGACGCCATAAATACTCGGGCCTGAAAAGCAGCTCATGAAAAGGAGACCGGAAAATCGATTTTCCCGATTAAAAAATAAGAAAACAAAAATGACGACGTAAATTTCATCGAAATGTCTCGAAAGGAAAATGGTATCTCCGATTGGATTGAAGACAACTCGGCAGAGGCACAGTCTGCACCCAGGGCCCGAACAAAGAGCTATCGCTTGCGTGAAGATTAAGAGATTTCATTTGAGTGTATTCTAGTAGTATAGTTGCAACATCAGTCAAATCATGAGAACACTAACGAACTTCTAGAATAATAATGGATGTTTTAAGAAAGAAAAAACTATCATACTCCAGCAGAAAATGCATATCGCCAGTTATCCACTATATCAGGTGGCGGCAGGGTAAATTTTTCGCCTGTAAATCCGAGAGTCGCGGGTTCGAATCCCGCCTGGGGAGGATTTTCACAGTCTGGGGCATGGATATCTGTGTTTGTGTAGTTGTTAATAGTTCAAGTACCAGATTTAAAAACCATCTGTGTTGTTTTCAGGTTAATACAACATAAACAAAGCGAAAATTTAACCATCTGTCAGATCGAAGTCACAAGATTCAAAATATCACCGGATTTCTGCAACCATTGAATTTAATTTACCCGCGAGTCCAATTCTGCCTCACGTCTCTGATTTTACGAGGTTAGGACCCATTACTAGGGTAATAATTGGAATTACACTCAGACTTTCATCCAGAGGTAATAGATACAATCTTTTCGAAAAGAAAAATTTAAAGCTACTTTCACTCTACACTGAAAAATAGAAAAATATATTAAAAACCACTCATAATCTCACAAATCTTTAATACACATTGTTACCTGTAAGGTAAACAGAGAGATTGAGCTACAATATATAAACTGAAATTGCTAAAAGGGAACATGCTTGTGTTATACAAATTAGAGGAAGACACTTTGGAGGGCGGATAACATTTGGCAGTGGTGTAGACATACAGGCTTTTACTCCACTGGTCATCTGGGATCGGTACTTTTAAAGTGCTGCTGAGAATGTTACGAAGTCTAGGAAATGCGAATGCAAAACTATAAAGGGTGTAATCGTAAATTTTTTGGAAGAATAGTAATTCTAAATACATAACTGATATTAGCTAAAGTACGATAACGTTAGGTCTTACCCAAAACAAATGCTTCATTACACCACAATATCACTGTAAAAAGGGGATGCGCTAAAGGCGTATCACGTTACGGTTGCTGGTTGAGGTTGTACAGTCGACCAATTAGCTCCAAAATGATTGGATTATATATATAGGCGGGCGTCTATTTCCAACCGGCCGGTTGTTCAACCGTGGCCAATAGGAACTCACCTCGCGGCCACGTGCTGTTTGTGTTTACATATCGCGATAATTTCATTGTTAGCATTTAACTACGTCCTAAACCTTAAAAATATTCAGAACACATTTTAAACAATTTAACTCTCTTGCATCATCTATTTTTGTTGTGAAGGATGCATTATAATAGCATACATTTTATCGAGGTGAGATTAAATGTACTTAATTCATTTGTATCTTGTACTTGAGGCATCAATCCTGCATTTGCAGCACAGGAACAAATGTACACAGAAACAGCACGTGGCCGTGTGGCGAGATCCTATTGGCTGCGATTGCACAACCGGCCGGTTATATAAGCGATCAATGTGATTGGAACTGTTTACACCAACCATAACCAGCAACCGCTTGTGTGATACGGCCTTAACACTGTAGCTGTATAGCATACGAAATGTTCCCAGCCAGTGTGAAATTCAAGTACTGAGGAGATGAACAGACAAGAACACCTTGCGCTTTCTCTTCGCACTCTATCACGATTACGAAGCGCGTCGTACCACTACAAAAAAAGTACCAGAGCAGCTCGGCGTTTCAAGTGAACTTCCTCCGGGATGTATCACTGCTGCGGACGAGCAAGGCTTTTATTATAATTAAGCGAGTGGGTTCCATTTTCTCTTCGCCGAAGGATGCATAAATAATTGCGAGACTAGAAAAAACAGGATCCATTCGTTTGTGCTGCGTACTGATGCGCACAGAGTAATCTAAGTATCATGGGATTAAGAAACTGGTTCCACTGAATTGCGCGTGATTTAAAGATTATACATATATTTACCTATCTCGAAAAGGAAAATTCAATATAAATCACTCTCGGGGGAATGTTTACGTAAGAACCCACAGCGAAATACAACTCACATGTAAGAATTAACATAACCGTATCAAAAATGCTAGAAACTCAAGCAATAATCAGAAGAATTAGGCAAATTTAATTCACGTGAATTTAGCGAAAAAGCTAAATCACAAAGCTCTTGGGCTTATCAAAGGCAAATGAAGAAGATACAAGGTTCAGAGACACTGAAAATCTAAATTTTAAAAGTAGTAATACATGGACTAACCATTCTAGCCAATCGATATGCTGAGCAAGAAAACATTGAATAAATGGAAAATAATTGACATAAACCATTACACGCTATGAAAAGTAGACGTTAGCGGAACGTGAAAAACAAATGCTGATGAGAAGAAAGTGAAATTGAGACGATGAATGGGAGATTCTAGAGCTCTAAATGGTAGTTGTTTAGGTTGCTAGCATTTGCGATGAGGTGATGTTAGCGCTTCAATGTGAATCGTATTTCGCTGTGGTTACTTCTGTAAATATAGATGTACTCACCAATAATTTAGAGTTAGATGAAATGTAGTGCTTGCTATGAAAATGATGGGTAAAAGACAGTGGCGTAGCCAGGATGTTTTCCGGGGAGGGGAGGGGGGGGGGCAAAAATAAGTTAGCGTTCCATAACACAAGTTTGTTTTTGCCCCTTCATCAAAAATGTTAAGATTTCTAAATACAACTTGTATTTATCATATTTCTCCCTCTCGCTGAATGTCATCCGACACCTTCAGCTAGTTGACTTGTAATTTTTCATTTGACTAATGAGCCGGGGGGGGGGGCAAGCGCCCACCCTGCCCCACCGTGGCTACGCCCATGGTAAAAGAGGCAGGAAAAACCCCAATCGAGATTATGAACACCACACGTAAAGGTAGAAGACATATGGAGTTTAATAGAAGCATATTATAGGACATTTGGTCATATGAGTGAACACTTGGTATGGAGAAGGAAGGGTAGGTCAGACAAGAAATGCCGAAGATTTATAAGCGACCATTATTGGTAGAATATTGAAAAGCTGGTTTGGCCCACAGTACGGGGTTTTAAGTTCGATACACCGAGCTTCATGCCCTCCCAAAGGGCAAAGAGACTTGGATGCAACGCTCCCGCATCGCACGGGAACCGCTCATCCAGGGCGAGTGAACCAGTAATCACCTCTGGGGTCGAGCCGCAAACTATGCGGCACACGCCCGACACCCTCTCCCGAAAATAAAGACTCCCTCGGTGAATATAAATGAACTCCGAAAAGTAAAGAAAAAAGAAAAGCCTTTTCCCATTCGTTCTTCAGCCGCCATTTGGTCCGCGTCCGCACGGAAACAAAACCCGAGCGTGACTCGGAAAGGAAGGAGTTTTCTAAGGAAGGAAAAAATAAAGAAAACAGACGGAGCCTATTAATACGAGAGCTTATATCCTGCGACCCCTTGCTCGGGAGCCGGTGTTGTGTGCGTGGGAGCCGGTGTTGTGAGGGTGGGATGAAAGGGAAGGAGTGGGAGTGAAAAAAATGTGAGAAATAAAACCATTCCATCTCCAGAAAGGGGCAACCTTAGGAAGGAAACTTCTTGGCACTGGACCAAGTGGAGGGTGTTCTCCCTAGGCGCATTTTTTCTCCCCTCCCTCATCCTCCACACACACACACACTCTTCCCCCCCTTAAACAGGAGGGGGGAACAGAGGGTAGTCCATGGAGGCAAAGGCAAACCACTAACAAGCCTCGCTTGAGACCTTTCCTGTTCCCTCGCCGTCAATACCGCCACAATGCTTCACTCGCCGAAGAGGACGCCAAAGATCTGCACGCCATTCGCTTCGACTCCGTGCGGAGCACTGTGGGTGGGTCTCGTGACGGCATGAACACGAACATTCAGTGGGGGCGGAAATTATAATGGGGCGCTCCAAGATAGCACTTCTCACGTACACAAGTTTTTAAATGACACGCGAAGTGGTTAGAGAAAAAATGATCATCATCACTATTCTGCCACAAATCATTACTGCTACAAAATGGTAAGTTTTTGGACAGTTCCAGTCCAACCGACACCCTCCATTCCCTGTACTCATTTCTGTTGCCAAACATCATTAATGCCCTTTTCTCTGCTCCTCGCTAACTCTTACTATCTTTTTCCTCCCCTACAACAGCTAAAATTACAATTCGTTTCCTCCCCCCCCCCTTTTCCTTTAATTCACCTAAATCACAGCTTTCAAGCGCTTCACCGTCGGTTACAGTACTTATGCTACAACCCTTAGTACGGTTTAAATACTTTTCTAATTTCCTTATTACTTAGCCATGCTTTACGCTGTACGTAACGCAAACTGTATCTGCGAATTTTTCCACCTGCTCCAACATGGGCACATACACTTTAATGTTTAAAACACCACAATTATTATATCCCAAATATATGGACCCCATAAGATGAACCGGTGAAAAAGTAAAAAGTTGCACCTATAAAGAGGCCGATTATGAGCGCAGAGGAAAGGAAAGACCTCAAGGACCCTATTTATACACGTAGGAGGCGCAATGGCGCCAGTTATGTTGAATAAAATAAATAAACCATGATATGGCCAATCGGGAGAATGAACCACAATTTGGGCATGTAGAGTCGAGCGAATTTAAAAGTTATTTTCACAAAACTGAACTGGCTAAAGAAATCCGCGAGACGTCGAAATCCAATTTCACTGTTAAGAGCGTCTTTCAGACTCATTACAAAGGATATGGTATGCCTGATGTTAAACCAGGGTTTCACCACACACCGTAGGGCTGGGAGAGCTCGAAACAGGACTCTACACATACAAGTGAAGACTCCTATTCTGTAACGTTAGTCCAAACAGGACTACACGTACAAGTGAAGAGTCCTATTCTATAACATTAGTCCAAACAGGACTCAACACACACAAGTGAAGAGTCCTATTCTGTAACAACGTTCAAGGGGACCTTGTCCACACATTATTGGTAAACCAAACGCATTAGTATGAATGCATAATTTCAGTTAAAGGGGTGCTTAAAACGAGGCACGAAAATGGTGTGTACAATTAGCTGCATTCTTGGCTTCTCGCGAAAGCCAAGGGAAGAATCCAAGGAAATCTAGGATTTGGAAAATTCCTTACTGAGATAGTCAACATTTTAAATGGCAATTAACACTTAAACAGCGTGGGAGCGAAAAAAACATCCGGGGGAAGTGTAGCAATCAAGTGTAGTCAAACAAAGAAAAAGCAAAAAAAAAAAGGTGAAACAAATTCACTGTCCGCTTCAAAATCTGCAGAAAAGTGATTATCTAAGCCGCAACCCTCCAAAATATTGACACGGTTCAAGAGACGAAGACCCACGAGGGTATTCTTCGCCGGTATACCCTTGAAATGGATCAATGCGAGCTCCGCTGAGATTCGAGAAAAATCCTTTGAAAGCCCTCCACTCCGTCCTCACACCCACTTGAAACCTCCAAGGTTCTGAAGCAACTTCCCAAACATTTCGCGACCAAAAACACCCCTTGCCAAACAAACACGACCCAGAATTTCTCCGAGAACCACCGCGCCGAAATACCGCCGGTTGCTTCCACGCGAAACTTTCCCGGTTTGAAGATATTCCGGTTCGGACTCTTGAAAGCGGAAACCCCATGAAAACGACGGTCCCACAGAGGTCGGAGGGAGAGCTATGAAGTGAACGAAACCTTAGGGGTACACCGCATTTATATTCCCAACCCTTACCTTCAGCAATGAATGGGGCGCAGGAGGGTATGGGAGATGGACCTTTGGGGAAACATAAATATAATCCCACGCAGCAGGGCGCATGCGCGGGACGCGCCGGAAAGGGGTGAAATCGGGAGGGTGACTCAAGAGGGATGCAGTGGATATGTCAAGACGTAGAGGGGTGTGGGGAATGAAAAGGTGAACGTTCCGGCTTGAGGGCGGAATAGGGCAAGTGGACAAGGCAGAAGGGGAAGATAGATGGGACTGCGCCGCAAACGGAAGACCACGAAAGAGAGGAGGGGATCCAGAAGAAACGAACTGTGATGGGTCCATGCCAGGGAGTCGGCCACTCGATGCTACGGAGCACACACGTAATCGCAGAACTATTCATTACAGTAACGTGGAGAAACCAGGTATAATGCTAATAATACGATTCAATCATCCAAAATAAATCAAATAAACTCTCCCACGTGAACAAAACTATGGAATATATGATAGTAAAGAGGGGTTTAAAATATACGAAATTGTTACCATAGTAGCTAAGATGAATAATAATTTTCAATGGATGCACAAGAAACAAATGTGCATAAGCTAATATATAATACCAGACCTTTATTGAAAACAGTGAAAGGGATAGCGTGACAATAGAAAAGAGCAACGTGATAAAGGAGAGCCAAGACGAAGAGTGAAGAGTATAAACAAGAATAGCGCCGTTGAAACGCTTTAAATGTCTCCCTGCACTCGAATTTTCAATTTCTGAGCATTACAGAAAAAGCGAATGTGAAGAGCTTAGTGAGGTTTAGGGGAGGGCGACGAAGGTGAGAGGAAGGAAGGGATGACAGGGCTAGACTGGAGGGATGGAAAGCGGGGAGAGAAAGTATAGTAGGGGGGTGGAACTCCCTTAATCCCTGACGCGATGGGAGAGAGGGGAGGGGAGGTTCCAGAGCTGGGAAGAGGATGAAGCTGCAGCCTTCCTTCCCCATCTGGAGAGTAGAGCCATCCCGAGGCGGGGTGGGGGCGGCAGAGAAGATCAATAAAATAGAAGAGTGGGGGTGTGTGAGGCCGGGGGAGTGGAGAGGTCGCGGATTTCGGGGGAGGTCGGTAAAGGCCGTCTCCGTGCGGTGCGGGGGCCACCAGTGACGTCACCCGCGTCGGCTCTCCGGGGTGATGGCGGTCGGTGGCGGGCAAGGCCGAGCCGGCCCACAGTTCACGCCCGTGCGACCGGGAACAAGGCCTCGCCCGACTTGGAACGCCTTTGTCGCGACAACCGCCCCCGGCGAACGGTCCACCCGTCTCCGCCGGGTGGTAGCTCTCCCCCGGGAAAATAACCCACTCGCCGTGCTTCTTGCACTTGTGTCTCCGGTAGGGCCTTCTTCGCGAAACGTTGCCAGACGCTCGCGGAGCGATGCATCGACGCAAGAATCCGCAATGTAAGAATTTTTTGGCCTTCCCAGACTACTCTGAACCCCTACATATTGCATAAAACTATCCAAATTCCAGGAAATATGAAATATAATTGAAGAGAAGAAAATAAGAGTTAAGAATACCTTTCATTTCGGAGTAAGGCTCATCCCTAACTACCTACGGGAGCTATAAAATAGCTAAAGAAGCTATAGGTGAATGGATATCATTGAACTCGAATATTTGTTGATAGGTACGTTAGAAGGAAATATACCACTTCCGAGGCACTCTCCAACGAAGGTCACTCAGCCGTAGGGCTAAGATAGGATACCGTAGAGATGCAAAACATTTTATCAAACTGCAACATT
This sequence comes from Platycnemis pennipes, assembly GCA_933228895.1. Classification (NCBI taxonomy): domain Eukaryota; kingdom Metazoa; phylum Arthropoda; class Insecta; order Odonata; family Platycnemididae; genus Platycnemis; species Platycnemis pennipes. Next base: position 114,191,816 of record OW121854.1, on the reverse strand, counting down.
TTATTCTGCTGACTACTGCGTCATTGTCATTAGTGACTTATCGGTTAGGGTAGCCTTAGGTGTGCATTAAATCTTCTAAATACTTCTTGGTATTCTCATCTAGGAGGATCCATACTCTACACATGATATTAAATTTAGGACCGCTTGCCTCCTATCCCTCATCATTCCATCTAAATTGCCCACTATTCTCATCCCACTACCCCTATGCCCAAACTTTTTCTTTATTAAGTTCTTCAAAATGCCATCACCCGAACCATCCGTTCCAATGTCTCCTAATTTCTTAAATCAAATTCTAATATCTTACAATTTTTTTCAAACCGTCTTTCCTTGTCATTTCAGGCGAATTCTCGTTTGTCTTCTTATCAACCAACCTTACTTTCTCCATCCTTCTCCATACCCAAAGATCAATTGCCGCAAGCCCATTTTCATCCTCTATCCTTAAAGTGCAGGCCTTGTGCCAAAATACTACGTACCATATCAAGCTCTTCCCCAGTCTCTTCCTCAGTCCCAACGTATAAATTGAATGGAATAAGGCGATACTTTATGAATAAGTGACATAGAGTAAGAAAAACTTAACTTTGTATTTTTCACACTTTTATTGAGAATCCCTACCAGTTTCGACACTCCCGTGTCGAAATCCTGACCTTCAACGCATTACTTATCCCTCTTTACCATACCATCTAACCTTCCCCAACCACTCCTGCAGTTTCTATCTCATTTGGTACCCCAAATATAAGGGATTGTCGCCGTGTAAATATCAGAACACCCTTGACAATGACACGGGAGTGTCAAAACCGGTAGGGTTTCTCAATAGTGTGAAAAACACAAAGTTAAGTTTTTCTTACACTTTCTCAACGTCCCTACCCAACGCCCCTGTCGCTAGTCCTTTCTTCCGCTTGTATTCTCCTTTCGTCTGTGGAATTCTCTCACGAACATCACGTTTTACGCCCATTTTCTTCTAGCATTCTAACTACCCAAGAGCTGAACTGCTACCTGTTCCAGCTTAGGTCCTTTTACTTTTAAATTTACTAAGGTCTTTGTTAGGGAAAATCTTATCGGTTTAGTTTTCCAGTGCTTTCCATTATTTCCATACTCTTCGCACTGATTTTGTAACACACCTAGTGCCATTAGGCTTAGGCCTTTGACTGAATTAAAACTAGAAAATGGAATAAAGTTAACGCTCTTGACTAAGTGAGCTGCATTAACCACACCTACCACGGAAGATTATATTTCCGCAAGTCGAATTGAAGCAAATAAAACTGGTATCATTAATAATACAAACCTAATGTTAGCTTAATTTCTGCTCTCCAAAAGAGCATCAGCTTACTACTGCTACCTACTGCTTTTAAGGCCTTGAGATAAATATAAGGCAGTGTGGGAGATTATAAAAGGCATCGGTGAGGCGCTGAGGCAAGCTTCTGCGATTTGAATTGAAATGACCAGGAATGACGTCAAGGAGAGATTTCATTGATTCTCCTTTATAAAATGTATCAAAATATAATTTAGTAAAACAAACACTCCCCAAAACCTTTCTTGTCCTTTACAGTCGCAGTAACATAACCTGCAAATGTATTCGTAAAGATTCTAAGCAAAACTGTTGTATAAAGAGAGGCTGTAGCAATTCGGTAGAGGATCTCAGATCTTACTCGGGAAGCATTGGCATTACAACGATGGGAACAGGGTTCTCGACCCTGAGGGGTGAATTTCAAGTTCGCCTAATGGCTTGTTAGGCTCTACTTTCACAAACCAGACCGGCCTTAGGGTTAATAATGAAGGTGTTTCGTTGACAGATAGCATATGTCTCTACTATGTATTTCTATACTACGGAAGACATAAAAATTAATTTACAGATTACGGAGGTCATGAATGAAAAAGGTTCGGTAACCTCAGTCCTCCGACATTTTGATTTATATACTTAGAAAACGCACCTCCGACTTCCGAAACTAAAAGACGGATATACCTCCGATTGCGCCTGAATCGTTCCGAATAAATTTATTGAGTGTCCGGCAGACCGACGTCCTTAATGTGAGGCCGAGACAGTCCTCTGTAACGATTTCGCGATGAAGAACATCGAAGAGAATTGATCCGACTTGTGTGAGGCGCTGAATGTCGTCTCGGTAGACGTTGAAATATTAAGGAGAGCAGGGTGACGAAGCGGGAATCGGTGGGAGGAAGTCGTTAGGTGGTGCGGCTGTTACAACAGATGGCTTGCCTGCGGTAAGACGGAGACGGCGGGAGAGGATCCGCTGGTACCGACCGATCTTCCTGACAGGAGGTTTCACCACGGCTTGGGGCGAACCCCTGCGTCCCAATAGCAGCGGAGCTACGATAATACGACGAGCTGTAGACGACACCATCTGGAAGTCGTCTCTTCGGCAGAAAACATGCTCAATGAGTCGCTCAAGAATCACCAAGGGTGAACAAAAACAGAATTCCACCAGAGCGAATAAATATTATACGCTGTTCCTCCACACACCCTTACGTGTCTTAGGAAAAATACGCATTTTCAGTGAGTATTTCGTGATTTCGGAAAATGGATCAGCGATATTATGATGCCCCTGAGATGTGGGAGTGGGAAAGATTGTAATTTAACTTGATGATCACCTATATATACAAGGAAGTCTAAATTTGGTAGGAGATGAAAGGAAGTTTGTCGGATACAATAAGGTGGCAAAAGTGGATAGAAAATGTGTTGGTAGGAAACGGTAAGCAGATGAGAATGGTAGATGGAGATTGCTAGGCAAGCATGGAAAGGGGAAAAATATGTGTCCTGGGCAGCATGAGAGCAGGCAGAAGGTATGAAGATCAGGCTATAGAATTCTTACACTGATTTCTTCGATGAGAGGCAAATTGGACCTAGCAACAACTGGTAAAACTAAACCAAATACCATCCTCTTTTAGAAAAGATTTTTTACACTGGACTAAAATTATTTAATCGATTATCATGCCATTACAAACAAAACTTTGCATGTTTTTAAAGATTTTAGAAAATTTGTGTTTCGGTAAAACATCGAGAAATATCCGTTAATTGCCGTTTCACTATTCAATGATTTTATTACATTTTTCCCAAGTTTCCTTTAAATTATAACCTAGCCTATAGCATAACCTATAATTTTGCAATCACAATGAAATTATGGACATTTTGGAGTATGAAAACAGAAATATTAAATTATTCCTCAAAAACAAACAAGTTTCAGTTCCATTAACAACACTGAAATAGATGAAGAGTTCTTACTTCGGTACATCGATTGACACGGTTATACTTAATTGCATAAACTAGGCAATAAATTCCAGGACAAAACGCTCACATCGAAAATAGTTTACTGAACTGCAAGATTAGGACTGCCAAGTCGTCACTTCACGAACCTAACTACTGAGGCTGACATAAACAACAAAATTAAAACTATGCAAATGACACCTACTGAATGAATATGGTATTGTTTGGAAGACAGCAATACAAAGAAAGAAGCTTGGAAAAGCTTTCAGCGGAGCATAAAACTTGCTTACGTCGTTAAAACATGTTAGTTAGATTTCACCTTGAATTAATGATAGGTAGATTTTGTTTCTAGAATAAGCGCGTCTTTGCGGTTTCAATCCACGCACTATTGAGCGAAACCATTACATAAGTAAATGCGTATTCGCGCAGAACTGACATCGCCTACATTAGTTTTCATTTCCCTTGAAGGACAAGAGCGTACGTACTAAATCTGTGATATCACTTCACAAGCAACTTCCACGTTCTTGCATAAGCATGAACTTGGGCATCTTCTTGCTCTGCTCGGCAGAGTACTAACCTCCATCCTCGAGGGCCCACTTTCGATTCCCGAAGCGGCAAAAGTTCTGAGGCAGGATGAAAGTTCATAGTTGAGTGCTACGTGGAGAGCACTTCAAGTGCTACGACGCCGGGTAACAGTCCGGTCTCTTTACCCTTCCTACATCACCTAAAATTCAATATTTAGAGGCACTGATGACCTTAGCCTTCGGCCACAATGCAAAATTAAAAGAACAGCATGACCATGCACCCTAAACATAGAGAACGACAGGCAATAAAATACATGCATTTACTGTATCATTATGAAGGAAGAAATAATGTAAGAAAGGAGCCGTTTGAAGTACTCCGACAAAATCTACAAAGATCCGCAGCAAACTACAATAAGTGTGGGTTAATCGGGAATAAACAATAATAATAACACTTCACCGGAAAAAAACCGGCGAAAGAGGCAGCAAGAAAGCACGAGAGTGCGACAATATAATGAGCTTATAATATGGATCCGCATTCCGAATTCCGCCAAGCCCTGCACATCCTGAACGATGCGAGCGAATGCGCCGCTCATTTACAAAGGACTAAAAATCGTCGGACAGGATGTAAACCCACTGACGTCCTTCCCCGGGAACAGCTGGAGCACAGAAGTTGACGCTCATCTCGGGCATGGACCGCATGGACCGAAAATGCCAAAATACCACCAAATAACTCAAGAGACGGAGGTTTAAAGCCTTGACTAACTGGTGAGCAATTTTCGCCTATAAAAACCTAATAGTGCGCTACCCGAGAAGAAATGACGGTTGAAAACTAACCCGCCTGGTATGCTTACGATGATCACCTCTCTCTTACATTTCGGAACGTTTAAATGCCTTTAGACATACGCAGATTCAACAACGGACGAGCCCAACGCTTCCTCTTCGAGCGGCGCACAGTGTCGCAGAATCCCCGATATGCGGTCGTGGCAAGTAAAAATAAAATTACTATTCAGAGAATTTTGAGTATTGGGTTGTCCAAAGGGATACCTGACTAGCCTCGAGTGGCAGTCAGTTGAGTGATAAGCGAGCACCAGTTTGATATAATCATTTTGAAAGAAAGCGTTTTTGAGGTGGCAAGTCCATCGACTGAGGTCAATAGAGTGCAACGGATACTTCAAAATCATGTGGAAGTTGTATTTTTCGATCGAATTCTATTTTGATAATTGTAATCACCAGGATATAGCAAGTCAAATTCAATAAATAATATATTAGTAAGCATAATATAAGGAAGTTATTTTAATTTGCGCAAGTAATATCTATCGAAAATATGAAAATTTCATGAAAAGAATCTTTATCAAAGATCAAAACTTAAAATATTCCTGTAGATTCGTGCGTTTAAAAATAGTGCAACGTGTTTGTTATGATCTTAACTATCGAATTAAATAAAAATTAGATGCATATATCTGCCATAACAATTGTTATTAATAATAAATGAAATCAACTCATGCGTGCAAGCGCTAAAACGGTTGGTTCAACAAAGTATATAATCTAATTTTCGGATTTTTACACTAAAATAATGATAAACAGCTTCAGCGATGAAGCACTATGACATTCTCATTATCAATAAAAATTATGTAAAATGTCGATGTGTCTTATGCATTACATTTACGTGTTGTAGTTTGACAGGTGTAGAGCGCAACGAGTTCCCTTCCTATTCTGGACTCTGAGCATTATTCAGGGATACTATATTTACACACTCCCTGGCATTATTAAATGCATTTACTTAGTTTGATTTAATGCTTTTTACTCATGGCTTCTTCAATAGTTGCACACAAATTGCCAGGCGTCTTATTCCAGTTTCCTTTAATTAATGTAAAAATTCCAGCCTTGAAAATCAAATTAGGCCCTCTGTCACATTGGCACAGGTGGAATCTATGAGAACAAATGGATCAGCGTAGGTGGAATCTAAAAGTAAATATTTTATGGATGGAAAAATACGCATAAACAATGATAATAGTCACCCAGGAGACCATAATATGCCTGAAAGGCTTACAAACTAATGTGAAATAGTAGGTAACGCACACTTTTTGTGTACACTAATAAAACAAAAACGTTAAATGAGGTCCCCTAAAAATTAAACTTACCTGATTTTATTAATATTCCGAAGTGTGTATGTAACTATTCAAATGAACAGCAAAAATATATGCTCAAAAAATGTTAAAAATCACACAAATTAATTTAAAATCAATGAATAACCCATCTTTTTGCACTCGTATAGCAGAAACGTAAAATCCAGCCCTTATGAAATACAAACTACATATTTAAATAAATATTGTTAAATTTGTATTTAACAACACAAATAAACAACAACAATTGTTAGGTAGGTACTCAAAGTACCATTTTATGCTTAAAAATCGTTCAAACTAAGTAAAATCATTAAATAATGCTCAGAGTCCAGAATAGGAAGGGAACTCGTTGCGCTCTACACCTGTCAAACTACAACACGTAAATGTAATGCATAAGACACATCGACATTTTACATAATTTTTATTGATAATGAGAATGTCATAGTGCTTCATCGCTGAAGCTGTTTATCATTATTTTAGTGTAAAAATCCGAAAATTAGATTATATACTTTGTTGAACCAACCGTTTTAGCGCTTGCACGCATGAGTTGATTTCATTTATTATTAATAACAATTGTTATGGCAGATATATGCATCTAATTTTTATTTAATTCGATAGTTAAGATCATAACAAACACGTTGCACTATTTTTAAACGCACGAATCTACAGGAATATTTTAAGTTTTGATCTTTGATAAAGATTCTTTTCATGAAATTTTCATATTTTCGATAGATATTACTTGCGCAAATTAAAATAACTTCCTTATATTATGCTTACTAATATATTATTTATTGAATTTGACTTGCTATATCCTGGTGATTACAATTATCAAAATAGAATTCGATCGAAAAATACAACTTCCACATGATTTTGAAGTATCCGTTGCACTCTATTGACCTCAGTCGATGGACTTGCCACCTCAAAAACGCTTTCTTTCAAAATGATTATATCCAACTGGTGCTCGCTTATCACTCAACTGACTGCCACTCGAGGCTAGTCAGGTATCCCTTTGGACAACCCAATACTCAAAATTCCCTGAATAGTAATTTTATTTTTACTTGCCACGACCGCATATCGGGGATTCTGCGACACTGTGCGGCGTGTGAAAACTGGTGAAGATGACAATCCATGACGAAAACTTAGAGGAAGAAGGAAAAATACACGGCTATTTCTCCAAGGGAAACAACAAAGCAATTCGTGGGTAGAAAGAAATTCGTGGGTAAAATGCGGTCTACACTTTCAGTTGTCTGGCACGAATCACGTTGTATTTTCCTAACCCTACTATGAATCCTATTATGAACCCTACTATGAGGGGAACATTCCAAGTCCAGTATAAGGTCCATCGGATAGGACGTACAACTGTATTCCCCCTGGCTATCTTCCGGTTATTGACGACGCCAGATTTTTCTTCACTCTTTCTCACCTCCCTCTCAATCTCGTCCTAACACCTCACCTCTCACCCTGTCGCACTTTTAGGCCTGAGGCAGACCTGAAATTCCAGGGATAAAACCTGCGGTAATATTAGTACCTAATACCATCAAAGGATACCATTGAGATATTTATTGGGGCATGGTGGACTTGAGGACTTGGGTGAAAAATTTCTGGATTACATAAAGGGGTTGGCAAGACCTACTCAACCACACCCTCCAATACTGGGTGCGACCAAGTACTCATTTATTTGACATACCTTTGTAAAACCTGGTTTCATGATTATGATTCCACTTTGAACGCCAAGGTAAAAACGATTAGTAAAAAGTTATTTGAATCACATACAACAGCCAGATAACAAAAACGTACTCATTCTTCAAACTTTTCTCAACATCATATATACAAACAGAATCAAGAAGTTTTCTCTGCAACAATTATTTCCCACAGTACAATGAAAAATATGAGGCTTTACTAAGAAATAAGGGCTTATCCCAGCAAAAAAATTTTGCCGCAATACCATTTTGTCAACAAACTTAGTCTTTCACATACGAATCTTTTAAAGAATGCATGGAGTGGAAGAAATGAGCTTGTGGAGGAACTAAAGTTTGTACCATTATGAAGAACCGCTACCAAGTTGCCACAAACTACTTACATTATTAGCACTTCATACTCAGTCATGCTGTCTGTCCAATTGGACATGTTAATATGCAAAAATCTCTTCCACTCTTTCTTCATGTCACACTTAATTCGTAAGTCAATGCATCCAACATAATAAGAAAGTGATGAAATATATTTTTTAAATGTTCAAACAGAATCCCAAATTTTAAAGAAAATTCTAACCTTATTCAGGCAATCAATAATAATGTGCAAATGAAAAAAAATCAGTAGCAGCACCATAGAGAAAATAGAATTATTGAAGCTAAATTATAGTGACTAAAGGTCAATATTAAAGCATAGAAATTGAGCAGATAGTTTTTATTTGACAACTAGATTCCAGATTCAAATCTAAATTTAAATGATTACTGAATGTTATCCATGGTATCTGAACGCTGGGCAACCAGGCCTAAAGGATAAATATGAATGGCACAGGAAAAGGAACCTGTACCTCTAGCCTAAACATGTTATTCCCATGTCTCATATGCCCTGTGAAAGAACTAGACCCTCAGCTATCAAATTAGACCTTGGATTGATTGCACCTAGGTATTAGATATTTGGGTTAAAATGGAAGTCACGCCATTGCATCAAACACTAAGGATAAGTATTCCCCTTCAGATTCCCACAAAAGTTTAATAATGGTGGTGTTTAATAAGTTTCACACCAATAAACTGTTAGTCGAGCTCATTTAGCTTTTGATGGGGAAAATATCAAGTGATGTGTAAAATTAGCCAGAATCATCAGGCAGTTCAAAGAATCCAATGACAAGTCATTCATACCAAGTATACAAAACAGATAATTTTATGTCAATGCTAACTCATAAAAAAATAGTAGCGAATAATGGAGGGCCACCTTCACTCAACAAACACCAACTCGACAAGGTGTCTACTGCTTTCCCATTCACACACTCCTGCTGCGACGTTACATTAACCGAAAATAAAACGTTGCTTATGACCTCAGGTTCACAAAAACTCAGCATACTCTGTTCTGTAATAAGATCTATAACATGAAAAAGGGAAATGAGCCAATAATACAGACTAGACTTACCTCCACAGCTTTTTCCATTACAGGTAGAGGATCCATTCTGCACTTTTTCGTTGTTGTGTAGGTATGACCTTTCCTTGTAGCCCTACGGGACATACATGAGCCCATATATGCCCAATTTTGAAACACCTTCTACTGCAAGGAATTTTTGAACACAGTGAGAGATAATAGAGTGTGAAATAAACGGCTCTAAAAATACACGATAATAAGTGGGTAAAACCAAATAGCAATTCAAGAAAGTTGAGTAACAAGTTGAGCAGAAAGTTCATGCTTTAGTATGTGACTGCAGCGGAATCACTTCGAAATGAGGAATTTTTTTGGGCACTTAATCAACAATATTCACATAATAACAACATTAATAATTACAAAAAAAACGGACATACATTATTTCAACAAAAACTAACGAATTCTGTTGTCTTGATTGGGCTAAATTATTTCAATTAACCCGCCCATTGTAAATAACAGGCAATGATGACATTTCATTGCGCACCGTCGTCAATTCATCCCAGTACACCGCCGTATGGTTCAAATTCTAAACGCGGTGGCTGCTCTAATGCAGAGCAATAATGCGTCAATTGTGAATCTGGAGATAGCAGTGCAGACACGAGAACATGTACATTACATCACATATCACAATCACGCCCTTTCATTGACGGTATTTTTTAACTGCCTGCCCATTTTAGATACCAGGTAAATCATTTCGTTTTAAAAATTAACTGCAGCATGCCTTCGTATTTTATGTTAATTATAAACACTGTTGGAATAATTATGAATAAAATTTTCGAATTTCCATCAGCATGGAATTTCATATGCACAAGAATCATTGAACAACAAGAAATAAACACAGTTGATGACTTTTACATAATTATGTAGGTTAACAAATGTCAAATCGTTTAAAGGTGATAAAAAACGAGCTGTTACCTTGTTCAGTTAAATATCTCCTTTGAATGACAAATGATCCTTCCCCGCAGGTGTTAATCATAGCTTTCCGCGTAAATAATCATAAATACTCAGCTAATATGTGCAATTGATCTAATTTCGGCTGTAATGCGTACCGCCTGCAGCGGACAGCTCGCACTTCGACTCCCTCTATCGACCATTCCGCCAAACATCAAACTTTTCGTTTCGATAAAATCCAGCCCTCCTGCAGCCCTCTTTAATCAATAAATGATACTACTCATCATTCTCGTTCATTTAGTTAGGAGCGTCAGAAGTTTGAAGATTTATAGATATCTTTTTCATTCCTATTGCGCGTCTGTGTGGCTCAAAATAATGATTTTTCCATTTCGACAACGTTTTCTAACGAGTCAAAGAATTTTCAGGCTAGGAATGCCACTCTCTCTCGGTCAGTTTACATTAATATATTCCGGTAGATAACTCTCTTTCTTATTGATTCGCCTTAGAAATCGTATTTCTTGATTCCGGAGATGCCATACCACCCTTGTATGCTGATGTAAATCAGCATGATTAATTGAAGTTTCGCCCCGGGAAACGTACTTCTGAGAGAACCAATTAGAATAATTCAAAAAAGGAAAAATGTGGGCGAGAAGGAATTACGCTGGAATTTTTTTGGGACGTCCATGAACAGCTAGCACTGCGTCGATAATCATTTTAGAGATTTTTGTGGTAGTGGTATTCACCATCTGCTTTTTGGCGTGGACTTCGGTGATACTCAGGATACTGTTGACCATGGTAGTTGTTCAAATGCCACTGTGGACGTAAAGTTTTGTTCAATCGGGATGCAATGATATCCGTCGCATTAATCGTTTCATCGCAGAGTAACGCATATTGGAAGCCGAAGAAAATTATACTTGCTCTTTTCAATACAGGACGGTTTTGAGCCCTAAGGAATGGACCTGAATGTCACCTGATAATACATAAGTATTTGGAATCTATACCACCTATAATCAGGTGATCTAACTTGGAGAATCTCCACCTCTTAAGGCTGCAAATGTAGGGGAATATAATGCTATGGATTGACTCCAATCTCAGTCCATCACCTAAAGAGAAAAGCATGGGAAGTTCTTAAGTAGTAACTGCTAAGCATTTTCATCCTATATGGTTGCATTGAAATATGTTATCATCACCAGTAGTGAGTGTTTCCAGAGATATTCATGAAGAGACTCATGCCCTATAGGTCTAGCTTAATAATGCCACTTCGAATTTTAAGCAGATTCAAATGCCATCCACGTATCCTAGCTGCCTGATTTAAATGAGGGTGTATAATAATTTAATGGCAGCAGCAGCACCCTATGAAAACTATATTTTGTACCATTCCACAATTTGATTGCCACCTCACTGGTTTTGATGTCTTTATAGAATCATCATTTGGGGTTATACATTGAGTGAAGTATCCACCTTTTTATTAAGCACTTATAACTAGGATGGGATAAGGGTTAGGATTGGGGAGGGTAAGTGTGAGGATAATGAGAGGTGACGCGAGGTTGCCACTTAATGATTCAACAAATGTGAGCGGGCAGACAGGGACAGCCAAAGGGGGGGGATCAACCTAAAGGAATGACCTCAGTAGGGCAATTCCTTGAATTATGACAAAGGGTGCAATTTCAAAATTTCCTTAAATATCCAATTTATTACAATGCTATAAAATAGTAGCTTTAATCTTTATCTGCCAAATGTAACGTCACTATGCTATGGGCTGGGAACTATAATCCAGTGGATTCCTTTGTATGCATCCATATGAATGGAACAATGACATACTAAATTATGGTGAATGGCACCATTATAATTGTTTCTCAATGGAGCTATGAGAGGTGGGAGTAGATGAATCCATTGAATGACTCTTTAAATAATTATAAAAGAGATTTAAGCGATTCAATGTGGTCAGAATAACTTACCTCATGATTTATATTTCCATTCGCTTTTTGCATTCATCTTAGAGTTGTATCAGTCCCCATCTTAACTTTCCTTAGAAGTATAACCAGTTTACTCAATATGTATCATCATGGCTGTTAACATGCCAGCCAATAACAGCCAACACGAGGTTAGCCTATTCTGATATAGGATTCATATGGTTTGAATGAATGATCAACACCTGGGGATAATGTTTATTAGGCAATTATCATAATGACACAAAGTTGACTTCCGAGGTGGAATTCTGTAACCTGGAGCTATAAGTTTCGGCTTACTCCAGAATTGTTTCCTACCGGCATTCTGTAACTTAATGGAAATTTCTCTAGCACCAAAGGAGCTAGTTCTGCACCAAGGCTGAGCAGGCAGTTGTGGAAGTAGGAATCCTTTATGCATTTGACCAAAATTACTCCATATGCTAGAAGAGCATGCATTTTCTCATAATATAGTACGTCATCATTGTTTCAATGGATAAGATATGCTCCAGGCTCCATATGAGGAAATGCCAGTTGTAATTCTTGGTGATATTTTATCAACATCTGTTGACAATTAAGGATTTCATTCACCATGTTTAATAGTATATGAGACGAATTCGCATATAAGATACACCAGCACATAAGATGCACCCTCATATCCATAGGGCAGTTTTCTGAGGCCAAACGTGCACATTAACGGCAATATATGGGGGTGATTTTTGAACCATTCTTTTGGAAAAAGCTCATGTTATATGCCATCCAATCCCTTAAAATTGGTATGCATCTATAGTGCATCATATGGTTTCCCATTCTATTATGTATGATTCTAAATATGAACTATCATTAATGCATTGACCTATAAACGTCATAAATGAAAAAAAATAGATAGTAAGAAAGAGTTAATTTGTCACACAACAAGCTAATACCAAAGTTCTGTCAAAATATTTCAAAGTGAACCCTCTCATATTCCTTTTAAGTCAAGTTGTCTGTCTACTAAACATGTAGGTAATGGAATTTATTTCTCGATGCTGAATGTCATTTTAGATGCTTCAGCATCTGTGTGACTGTTTTCAAAGCATAATATTTTTCTAAATGCAAGTCATGTAAGTGGCAGATTCAAAGCATAAGCAAAGCTACAGATTGACTCTTCTTACAATCTCTAATAAGCATTGGGAAGATGTTGATCGGGAAGGGTAAATGAAGACTTACTGAAGCCAGGAGGAGATGAGATCTGTTTACTCCCAAGAATGAGCAATGGAAACACAGCCAAAGCAGGCGAAACATTGGAGGGTGAACGGACCTCCCCAATCTCCCCCATTGACACTCTCTCTATGCTCAAGGAAGCTTCTGATTTTTACCAGGGATAGATTCAACAACATTCTTCTGCTTGTAGTTGCCCGCAGTGATCTTAGTGAAAAACAAGTTGAACCTAGTCCTTTGTTGCAAGAGATGTGTGAGTTTCTTTTTTTATACATGCACTTTAAGAAATGTCAAAAAATTTACATGTCATTGTTTGTTGGCCAGCCATAATTTAAACAAAATTAGTTCCATTTACATTATGATTGAAGTAAATAATTTTCCTTATTTTAAATACATATGTATTAAGACCAAGATAACTAATTCTCATAAATTCATTCTTATTTATTAGTTCAGTAGCAGAACTTGCATTTTTAACCCATTTATGCTTAGTGTTCCATTTTCTTTTAACACCTCTCACTTTAATGTTATTTATCGCTTTCTACTCAATCAACAATAATATGGTGTAAGTTATCTACTTTGAAAACTTCGTAAAAGTTTATGTTGTATTCCTTATGAATAGAGCTAGTTAGTGCTTTTGATGGGGGGAAGGGGTTAGTGACCCAAGGATGGGACACAGGGCAGAACATGCCCATGGATCATCAAGACTGTCATGCAAGGTGAAGAGCCACATCCTCCACGAGATGCGCCTAGCTTCTGCAGAACATGGCAAATCTAGACCAGGCCGGTCAATAAAAATACAATGAAAGGCTCCCATTGCCACAGTGCATCTCTTTGCTAAGGGTGTCCACAGGGCAGAGGTTAACAAGTCGCTAACAGAGTGCGTCGGGACGAAGGGTGACCTCTAGTTTTATTTAGCACCCCTGCATGCAGGGCTCTACATGGGGAGACACTATTTCCCTAGCTACTCATGACACCAAACGTGGAATCCCTACGTAAAATAAAAATAGAGGGCACTGAGAGGTATGGACTCTTGTAGTCTGAGTTCTTCTTTGGGGGAGGCGATGTTGTTGGAAAGCCCTGATGGGGCTCTCAACAAGGATGCACCCTTTACTACCTTATCCTTGCCTGTGGGGGTCCCATCTGGGAGACCCACACTTTACCCTTCATGGGGAGAGGAGGATGACTTCCTTTCCAAATCAACCAAGGACACCATCAAGGAGGCACCAAGCCTGGGTTCCCCCATGCAGGAAGAGTCAGACTTGGGAGCCTCTGCAGGAGCTGACCAGAGAGAAAGCTCCATATCCCCTTGAAGGGGAGGAAGAAGATGTGTGGGGGGCCAAACCATGGTTGGAATAGCTGTCCTTCAGGCCAACCTACAACTTAGTAAGGCTGATAAACTGCACAGTTTCAGGCGTAACTTGGTGGAACTGCATGTTTACGTAAAAGTAAAATAAAATGCTATGTATATTCCACACTATTTTTAATTCAGCGACCCGGGTTTCATCTACTCTGTAGACATTTTCTGGGTCTCAGATTTTATTTTACTTTTACGTTAGTAAGGCAGCCTCGATACTCCAGGATACTCTCTGAAGGTAAGGTCAAACAGCCCTGATTTAGGAACACTGGGCTTTCCAGGAAAGAGTCAGGGGCCTGTGTATGACAATGGGAAAAATATTATATTGTATCAACAGTGATAGACCTAGAACTTGTATTTATGTGAATGGGATAAGGCCTATAATTCTATCAGAATTTAAAACTAGGGATCAGAAAGTAGTTCTGCTGACCCTAGGGGAAAGTAAAAACAGAAGGAGGGTGGTCATCTGCTCCTACCTGCCATACAATGCACTAGACCCTCCACCATCAGTTGAGATAGAGAGGTTAGTTAGTCATTGTAAGACCAATAAATGGGATATTCTCATTGGTTGAAATGCCAACTCACACCACATTGTGTGAGGGAGAGGAGGCACCAATGGTAAGGGAAAAATAGAAATATCTTATGTCTATGGAGTTGCATATACTCAACAAAGGATCACAACCTAGATACCTTTGCAAACAGGGAGTTAGTGTTAGATATTGCACTTTGCACCAGTTCTCTGATGCACATGATTCAAGAGTGGAGGGTGTCAAGGGAGAAAACATATCAGACCACAGACACCTTCTCTTCATTCTCTTAGAATCCAATTGCCTGCAATCAACATATGGAAACCCCAGGACTACCAACTGGAGACTATATTGAGAGAGGCTGTGAGCTGCCCTAGAAGGGAAATAATGCAAATTTAGAAATGTAGATGAGATAGATGCTGCTGTTGACTATCTATACAGGGAAGAATCATCTCATCTTACGACAATAGTAGTCCCATAAAGACTAGGAAGGAAGGGTGTAAATTACCCTGAATTACAGATTTACCCTAAATTACCCAGTAAATTACCCTAAATTACCCAGAATTAAACGATCTCTGTAAAGAGACTAGGAAACTCTTTAACCAAGCAAAGAGGACAAGAATACCTCAGGATTGTGAAAACTATAAGATGGAGGTACAAAACAGCGATTAAGCACTCTGAGAGAGATTCATGGAGGGGCTTCTGTGCATAGAGATGCGAGCATAGAGTCAGTTCCATAGATGGTGAGATTCCACAAAATTCTATTGAAAGGCTCAGATGTGGGAGTGGGGTCTCTGCTGCTTCCCTTGGGACATTTCACGTATTCTGACAAGGAAACTCTAAAGCTTATGCTGGAGACCCACTTTCCATGCTCTATGGAGTTGGAGGAGATGTATTATGGGAAGAATCCCACCTATCCTGCTCAGAGTGGAGACTTTCCTCTAGCATTGCAGGTAATGTACAATTAAAATGTACATTATCTTCTTGCGCGCTTTGGGGGCTATAAAAGTGAGAGCGGATGTGGTGAGGTGATTGGTGCGGCCGTGATTGGTGTGGGCGTGAATTGGTGCAGGCATGAATCGGTGCAGGCGAGAATCGATGCATTTTGGAATCGTAGGCGTTGCTGGTGTCGTTGGCTACGCCTGTCGAGCAAGTCCTGCGGCTAAGTCCGGAGGGTAATTAGTCCGCCGAGGGGTAATGTCCAACGAGGGGGGGAGGGGTACCAAAAAAATGCCACAGGGTGATTCACCAGAAACGTGGCTGGTACAATAGACTAACAGTTCCGAGTGCCTTAGGGCCTCCTTTAGAGGAACGCCGCCAGAAATACAATCTATGTACATCTGGTGTTTCTGATACAATGCTGCCAGTGTGATGAGAAATATCGATCTTTATTTTTTCGGAAAATTTTTCAGGTACTATCTGAAGACAGATACCTACAGCTTTATGGAATTATATCTCAAAGCTGTAATTTCTTTCTTGCAGTACAGCAATAGTTATTCACTCATGCTGTAAGAAGAAATTACGTATTTGTTTTCATTAGTTATAGCGGTGGAGTTTTTCAGTGTTCCATTTTTGGTACGCTAGCCAAATCCATTACCACCAAAATAATGTTTCTTACCTTTTCATACTTTTAGTTGAATTCATTAAACAAGTCTCAGGATATTCAGAAATCTAACTTCATACAAAACAGTAGATCTACAACAAATGTATGATCATATATGATGCCATAGAAGTTTATTATACAGTCAAGTCCATTCATAACGAAGTTGAAGGGGCCGAATATTTACTCCGTAATAACCGAACTTCGATATATGTGGACCAGTTTTTCAGAGCCTCTCTTTGATGGGGAATAGCCTTCACTTCATTATAACCAGAACTTTATTATAAACGGATTTGATATAAGTGGGCTTGACTGTATAATCATAGAACATGCTACAGCACATTTCTCCGACGAGGGCTCCATGGATGAAAAAGGTGGAATAATATATAATCTGCCGGGTTCTTTGCTGCGTGCCCCTACTCATCTCATTGAAGATTATGTATTCTGATGGTGTCTCTGACCCTGAAGGTTATACTCCAGAAGATATTGTTGGACATATCTACTACACCATATCCTCTTCTATCCAAGAGAAAAAATAAAACAAAAATTTTGAGCAAATGGAAAAAAAGTCAACAGAAACACACAGTGTGTAGGAGGTAGTGAATGTCTGAAAATCAAAATGAGAACTCAACAGAAGTTTTAAAACTTTTACAGATAATGAAGCGATAGGACTCATTGTGAAGTATTCCAATTCAGAGTCTCTGAAAAAGGGTGTAAATCTTGCCTTGTTTTGTAGGAATTATTTTTCTAAGTGGCTACATCTCATTTTCAAACAACATATGTTCTCTCATAAAATAATTGTCTAGGAGCAGTGAAACTCATGTCATTATAACGGGTCATCCTTCCTCTATTGTAGAAAGTTGGAATGAAATCGGTAACTAACAGCGTTTATTCAGGATGAATTTTTGAAAAGTATCACCCTCTCACTCACATCTACCATCATAAACTAGAGTTGGTGTTCCGAACAACCGTAGTTTGGCATCAGCTCTTGCACGCTTGGCAATGAGTACGGGTCATCACGCGGTTGAAGGTCATGGCAACAGAAATGCAAGCATGTCACAGGCCTAACTGAACATCTACGTTAACTCCGGATCCGTGTAAGTCGCAGACTTACCGTAGCTATTATTAATTCAATTGCCTTACAGCAGCAATGTTAATAACAAGACCCAAGGTTCACCTTTTCGTTAAATGAGACATCAGTCTTTTCCCCAATATTGCATGCAATACTATTGCTACTCCCCGCTAACTCTTTCTTCCCCTCCATCATATATCACTCTGTAACTTTTATTCCAGAAGTCCCCCTATCTTACTTTCCTTAATCCCAACTAATCGATCATTCCTCTAGCTAATGCAAGATTTGTTTTTCTAGTGTGCCAACCCTTCACGTAGTTCCAATGTTCCATATTCCAATTCCCAACAGAGCTGCTCTTTGCTACAGCTGTTGTCTTTCTTACGGTGCAAGGATTACGTGAGATGAAAACCAGAGGTCATGCTTCTCCTCCTGCTGAGCATGATACTCACTAATTGTGGGATTGGGCCCCATAGTGCCATGACTCAAATCTCTATAGCTCAAGTTCATTGTGGGAAACCTCAAACTTGGGAGAGTTTGAGGTTTCCCATTTCCTGCCTGAATAGTGTTTAACATGATACTATCACATGAAAGACACTCCACTGGGATCAGTTTTAACAAAGTGTAATAACATATTTTAACATCAATAGTGCTTAACATGGTACTATCTCTTGAAAGGCCACTCCTCTGGGGATTAGGTGCCTTCTCACATCCACCTCACAAAGGACCAGATGCTTTAAGTATTGTAAGTGGATTGCATTTATCAGTCTCCTACCCTTCGACTGGTTCTAGGTGACCCTACCAGGAGCAACTTCCCTTGATCCTATCCATGCAGCTCAAGAGGTTGTGGGAACACGCAAGCCTCTCCCACCATAAATAGGCATTGTCCATGAGGGGAGAGTTCTTAATGTGAAATGTTCCAAATTTTCCGTTTTTTCTGTACATGAAAAATCATTTTCAATATAAGTAAACATTATTGTGAAGAAATTAATTTTATTTTAACTATGGGATAAATTATTAGCAAAATAAGCTAGTGGCATTTTTCGAACAAGCTTGTTAAGTGTGTTTCAAGTACCTAATAGAGATCCCAAAACACCAAGTAGAGGTGATCAGAGAGGGTGAATTAGCTGAAATGTTCCTGTGTGTTGTCTACCATGAATGACCTTGATCCATCCACCTTGTGCTGCCATTGATAACATCAAGTGTCACTGTTAAGGCTACCCTGTACAGGAGACTATTAGTTAAGTTCCGCATAGCCACTTTTAAAAATATAACAAGATAAAATTCTGATTAAGGAAAAGGGAAATTAGAAGATGACAGGGAGAGACTAAAAATAGGAATGAACAGATCTCACTTAAGGAGATACAGCAATGTAACCAAAAGGAGGGAACATCAGGCTATGGGAGGGATTATTATAAAGACAAAAGAATTCAAGATTCTAAAAATACATCAAAAAGAAGTGTAGAGATGGCTACATAACAAACTCCCGTGAGAATTCCTCATCATTTAAGGAAAGCATGGTATATGGAGCAGATTTATACTGGAATTTCTTTCATAAATTTGGAAAAGTGGCCACATTATGCATAAAAGATGTCAGATTTTGGCAAAGAATCATTTAAAAGATGAAGGGAACTGGAGTGGAATGCCCCAATCATCAATACAAAGGAAAGACTATTTATAACTCTGATATGTAGAATAGATTGTTAGGATGAGAAACTTATCATTTTAAGGAAGAGGCTGGAATTCTTTATAATCATGAGTGTACAAAAGATTCATGAGGTTAAGCGTGGTTGAGAAGATGACAAACAAACAATTATTATTATTAGTTGCGCATAGACCCTGTTGGATCACGCAAAGCATTATGACTTAGTTCTTTCTTATCTTCCACACTTATCTCATTCTTTCTCCATGGATTCTCTTTCTCTACTTGTCCACTTTGTCCCCGGTCTCTTTGGGACTTCTTTCTCTGACATCACGTTCCACTGATGTATCTTATTTCTGTAGGTGTTTCTGTTTTCAATTTCTGTAGGGTCTATTTGTGCTTTTCCTAGATCACTTCTGACTTGTGCCACCCATGGTAAATTGTTGATTTGACACCTTGTAAATACGTGATGACCTTCTTGATAAGTCTTGTCGGTGGGAGTCTATTGATGTGTCCAAAAAATTGCAGTCTTCTTTTTCTGATATCCACCGCTAGGTTGGACATCTTCTCTGTGGTTTTCCTGGAGCACAGTCTGTACCCATCTTCTATTAATTTTGGACCGAGAATTGTCCTCATGATGAACAAAAAATTATTGAAAATGGTCTTGATGTGAAAACTGCATACCCATGCATTACAACAATATTGGAAGTGAAAGTGATTTAACTATCGGCCCCTAGCCACATGAAGCTATTTCTCTAAAATATTTGAATGAAATATGCATAACATTCTGGTAGTTAAATCGGAAGGTCATGACTCACTTTCAGTCGGGCAGTCACAGTTTGCATTAACACCACCTAGTAATAATATTTTATTGTTCAGTACGCAACTACGCATAGAAATTCAATAACAGATTGAAAACACAATGCAGTTGGGTGGAGGTAGGAGTATAACCAGGAACAGATGGTGGACAGAGACAGAGCATTATTCTGTACTTAACAAAAGGTGCCAAGGGATACATGGTTTTAGATCCCATCTGATGGATGGAAAAGTAAACTCAAAGTGCTCTCTACACATCACTCAAATAGGGACTTGGATTAAAACGGAAATTGTCTTCTGCTGCCAGGATATGAACTTAGACCTTCAGGATGGGATGACAGGACTTCAGCCACCCCGGGTGAAAAAAGTAATGGGATAACATGTGAAAAATATGCAAGAATGTGACAAAAGTGTGCTTTGGTACCCCTTAGTGTGAGAGAGGGTGACAAAAGGGGATTTGACAAAAAATGTAAGAGTGGGCAGAAAGTGTGCACACAGTTTTTGGACACCTTATTTTCACCAGAGAGCATACAAACCTGATCTCCTTTTTCATTTTAAGTGCAAGAGATAGTATAACACAACGTTATAGGGATTGGATGGGTAAAAATGCATGAGTTTTTCAAAAACTGATTTATCATCCTGTACCTTGAGATTTATGAGGTTTCTACACAACTCCTGCAAAATAAGAAAATAATAAAATAATGAGCATTTGCCACACAAATGAAGGTGCTGACATCTAATAGGAAAAATTGGAGGAATAAAGCAGTTATTAGAAGTTGCAAGTATTAAGGCCTGGTTCACGATACATTAACATGTACGGGTTCATGTACATTTGCGTGAATGGTTTCAGCGCAACTTGTGTGAATGCACAAACCAAATAGAACAGGTTCTATTTTCTGTTCACGCATTCATTCATTTGTACATTTTGGGGTGGTTACACGGTGCATTTTCACGTTCATGTTTTTACACATTAACTCGTACGTGTTAATGTATCGTGTAACCAAGCCTTTAGATGATTTAATGATCCATGTACCTTGGGTGCATTAATAATAAGATTTATTTTACATTTTTTTGGTCAATATGTACAGGCTTAAAGTGTGGCAAGAAAAATACAATAAATGCATAAATGAAATAATCCCAAGGATGACATAGGATGATTGTGAAAGATGGTAAAAAGATGAAGGGCTTTAAATAAATAAGCAAATTCTAATAAAAATAATTGCAGGCCAGGTATGTTAAATATTACTGGTATGCATAAAATGTAAGTACATGAGGTTGTACTTCTCATATTGTGTAATGACACTATCTGGATTTTCTAGGATATTCATGTTTAAATGATAACTATATCTAAAAGAGGGCCTCATTCGCTGCCAGAAATCAAAATGGCCATGGAGGAGAAAGTAGGTACATAATATAAATGTAAGCTCTATTCACCAGGATATGAACAAAATGAGAGTGCTTCACTGCCATAATCCATTCAATAAAATCTATAAAGGCCACTTTACACAAAACAATTTCTTGTACAAACGCTTGTATGGGGAAATTTTTTAACGATGTAACCCTCTCGCTCACATTTACCGGAAATTGTAGCGTGTAAAGTGGCAAATAGTGTAAACGCTTGTGCGAATGTCTGAATGACTGTACGGAGAATAGAATCGTGTAACCAGGCCTTTTTACACGATACATTAACACGTACGGGTTCATGTACATTTGCGTGAATGGTTTCTGCTCAACTTGTGCGAACGCATGAACCAAATAGAAGAGGTTCTATTTTTTTGTTCACGCATTCATTCATTTGTACATTTTGGTGTGGTTACCCGGTGCATTTTCGCGTTCATGCATTTACATATTAACTCGTACGGGTTAATGAATCGTGTAACCAGGCCTTACACTCAATATCAGTAAGATTCTGGGTATGTACATTGATTTTCATGTAATTAAACGAGTCAAAAGATGATTAAGTAAATAGAATTTGGAAAATAACTCAAACACGAACAAGGCGGAAGGAGAGCACGGTCTAATGCATTGCCAAAGTCACACTGTTCTTAATCGTTGTCGCCTTTCCACTGGAGACATTACTCTTATAATGCTTAAGTTTGTCACGAAAAATTGTACAAATATTGCTTAATGTACATCACTCAATCCAATAACAACCTATTTTGTTATTTTGACGAATGATTTTGTTTTACTCCACTACACACCGACATAAACGAAAAATACAGCCTATGTTTACGAACGTGTTCTTCATTATAATAGAAAATTACTGATGAGCCTAATCATTCACGTATTATATAGACCGATCCCTCTAACCGGAAAGATAGCGCACACCTTTATCGACCACGTATCTAATTCCCACATTAACATTCTGTCACTATCTACAAGGCGTTACCAGCTCACAAACCTGCTTTCGTAGTTTTGAAAGTGTACGTACACCAACAATAAACCAATAAACACAAATTCGTATTTAGCTGACGTGGCTTGCCGTCTCGGCTGTTTTGGCGCTGATGGTAAGCATCTCGGAAACAAATGACTGTGAAAGAATTATTAGTGAAAATTACGGTGAGCGACGCCATTCTGCGAAAGTGTCTTACTTTAATTGTAAACCTTGTATTTCAGGCATGTATAGCAATTTTTGACTTGTGATAACTTCTTGACGTCATTTCCTGAACCAGCAATTGCTTTAAAGTCATTACTGTTGCACAATGTCTTACTCAGGATCTAACTCGACGCAGATAGGCAAGTTAAACATGCTTTCGTCAGTAAATAAAAAGTTAATGGGAGGTTCGTTGTTAAATCCCAGCTACATGCATGCGACCAATGGAAAAGAATCTGGAAAACGTGAGCATGAAGAGACTAGAGAAGAACGGAGGCAGAGGAAGAAGAAATCTCGGTGGGGTGGGGATGAAAAGGAGAAGACATTCATTCCTGGGATGCCCACTGTGCTTCCGTCCAACCTTAGTAAAACTCAAGAGGAATCTTATTTAGTTCAGCTTCAAATTGAAGAAATAAGCAGGAAGCTTAGAAGTGGTGACCTGGGTATTCCTGCTAATCCTGAGGAACGGTCTCCATCTCCAGAACCGATATATAGCAGTGATGGGAAACGGCTTAACACTCGTGAGTACCGCACACGTAAAAAACTTGAAGAAGACCGTCACCATTTAATTCAGCAGATGATGAGTTTGGTGTCAGACTACAAGCCTCCTTCAGACTATAAACCCCCAGTTGTACGTGTAAGTGATAAAGTTATGATTCCACAAGAGGAGCATCCTGATATAAACTTTGTTGGTTTACTGATTGGTCCTCGAGGAAATACCCTTAAAGCTATGGAACGTGACACGGGAGCCAAAATTATCATTCGAGGTAAAGGTTCAGTAAAAGAAGGTAAAGTAGGTCGTAAGGATGGCCAGCCTCTACCTGGAGAAGATGAGCCCCTTCATGCTTATGTTACTGCTAATAATCCAGAATCAGTTAAAAAGGCTGTAGAAAAGATTAAGGAGATAATTCGACAAGGAGTGGAAGTTCCTGAAGGACAGAACGATCTTAGACGTATGCAGCTAAGAGAGCTGGCTTTGTTAAACGGCACCCTGAGAGAGAACGATGGACCAAGATGTTCCAACTGTGGTGCGTCGACCCACAAATCGTGGCAGTGTCCGGACAAACCCAACGTGACAATGAACGTGGTGTGCACCAATTGTGGCGGAGCTGGTCACATCGCTCGTGACTGTCGACAGAAACTTGCCGGGGCGGGGCCGTCTTCGACTTGCCAAGACAGGACCAAGATAGACGAGGAGTACATGTCTCTAATGGCCGAGTTGGGAGAAGGACCACCCCCTCCAGCGAAGGATCCCAACGACCGAAGTAACGATTCAAGGCGACCGGGAACCATCGACTTGTTCGATCGACAAGCGAGACCCCGTGCAATTGGTGCCCCTCCGGCCAGACCTGAGGCCGTCACCACCACCAACAACCCAACTGCCACGACCCCTACCGTCGGCCAGCCAATGAGACCCGGTATGATCCCGGCCCGACCCCCTCCGCCACCGTGGAATGAGCAGCAGATGCCTATGCCACATATGCAGCCCATGCCGCAGGGCGCCGCTGGTCACATTCCCAACATCAATAGACCGCCTCCTCCAGGTCCTCCGGGGACCACTGCTGCTGGACCTCCAGTTCCTCCTTGGCAAATGGCAATGGGGGGACAACCAAGTTACCCCGGTGCGCCTCCCCCCCCGGGAGTCCTCCGCGCTCCTCCCCCACCGCCACCGCCGGGCGCTCAGGGTCCGGATCAGATGGCAGCGTGGATGAGACCTGCGCGCCAGCCAGTGCCTCCACCCCCGCATCTACCGCCGTGGCAGCAAGGCGGTGTGGTGCCTCCGCCGCCGGGGCCCGTGCCTCCCCCTGTGCCCCGACCTCCTCCGCCGGGCATGTACCCTTGGCAGCAGCAGGCAGGAGGTTATGTGGGCGTTCCCCAGCCTGTGCAGCCGCCCCCGATGACTTCGCAGACCGGAAGTGGACAGAGTGGTGCGCCTGGGGTGGATCTAAATGCTCTGGCTGGTCTCCCAAGCCTGTTAGCTCCGCCTCCTCCTCCACCTCCCCCGAGTTAAAAATCTGACCAAATTAATGGATGGAAAATCTTTGCTAAATGTGCCTCATTAAAGAGGCCTTTTGAGTAAAAAGGGAAGTACACGGCGTGAGGTGGAGTTTTATTTGGAATATTTTGCTTCAAAAGAGTAAGTTGTAGTGATGGTCTCATAGAAAAGGAAGACACTCATGCTCTTATCTATTTTTCTTTCCTGTTTATAGCTTTGAATAGAATGGCTCTATGAAGCTCTCATCTTCATTTTATGTGAGCTGCCGCGTATTTAATGAGATCAAAACAGATTAATTGATTGAAACTTGTAAAAGATTGATTAGAAGTCATTTAGTGATAAATAGTTAAGGCATAATTTGGTTAGGTGAGTAATAAGGGACTAAGCTTCGAAATTCCTTAATTTAATTAGTTTGGCTTGGATTCCTGCCTTAGTTAAGAATATATTGTGTACAGTTATCATGTATCATCTTTCATGATTGACAGTGCATTATATACTGCTTAGATATAGTTATCAAGTGATTGGTAGACTCCATTATTTTCTTGGACTCTAAATATTGCCTAACAGAGCTTGGAACCTGTAGGTCGTCGTAGGCAAGGGTGAAGTTGAAGCAACTGTAGTTGACAAAGGAGATACTATCTAAGCTTATCTATTCCAAGGAACTCTCAGTTGAAATAATTTAATCGACATAATAACTGGTGATTTCAACATTTCTTCTTCTAGCTTTGGTTGATACTTCATCCATTTCCTCAATCAAAAGTAAACTTAGTTATAATTTGAAATGTATTATTTACATATTCAATTGGCATTGCTAAAATTGTGGGGTTTAGATAGTGTAGAAATACATTTGTCTGTAGTATCTAAAATTTCATTTCCTGTCTCATTTAGGGTGATTCTTGTGAAGGCTAACTTTAGATAGAAGAGTTTGATCCCAAAAAGTTCCTCTAAAAATTTCACCTTGAGGTCAGTGATGTTATACCAGAAAGTTCTATTTATGATGAAACAGTGTTTTGTGAGATCGAGTCCCAATGTACAAAAAAATGGGGATTACATGTTGTGAATCAGGGGACCCACAAACTTCAGAAGCTCATGTGGTCTTATGTAGCTGTAGAATATGTAGCCATAGAACTCGTTGTTGACAACTTGTATTTTGAGGTAAAATATAAATGAAAAGCGAGGGATATTTATATCAATTAAAATGTACAAATCATGGTCCTAGGCACTCATACGTTTCCATCAGCTCACTTTCTAATTTTCCATCTTTTGAAAGAGATTTGTTTGGCTAGTTTTTTGTTTTTGTTCATAGGAAGAAATGAGTATAGTTTCTACTGTTATTTGGAATTTGATCCTAAAATGTTATGTGGGCAACTAGGTCCCTTTACAGTTATATTTGGACATAGCATTCTTGTGCTACATGAGTGGGTCATGTCGTTTCTAATTCCTGAACTTGTGCTTGACTGCCCTGGTCATACTTTTTTTGTAATGCTTGCATGTGAAATAACTCAAAGTACACAGATTTTTTTCAATTACATGTCTCTATTATACCATTTGATTGCAGCATTAGCAAAATTGTCTTCATCACCATTGTGTGGGCCCAAGAGAAAGAAAGCTTATAATAATTGCTGATGTAATTTATTTTAAGGACCTGTAGCTATAACATAAATGATCTTATTTTGTGCTACTATTGCCTCGTGATATTTGAAAATGGTACCTTGATTGGTAGGTTGAATTATTCATTATTAATGACTATGCTACTCTACAGGAGGTGTTAAAGTTATGGTCCCGGCTGTGGAGGTAATCGAAAAGCATTTCATCGCAATTTGTTCTTTCCTAAATCCAACCATTGTGCTAAACTTCAATAATCAATTTGGAACCTGGAAAAATGGACATTTGAAATGGTTGGGGTATTCAGTTGGCATATTAATTTCCTATTATTTCCTGCTGTTGATCACTGGTATTACAAATAAGTAATCCACATGTAAAAAAAGTGTCCTAATTGAAAAATTCAGGAATATGTAAAGTTTTCAAACTTCTTTAATGTAATTTTGTCTAACTTCCTTGGGGATAATTTTTCTTATGCTGTAGGCCAGTGATGCTGTGTTATTAATTTTTGTCTTTGTATTTACTTTCACATTGCAAAAGTAGGAATAAAGGTGGAAAATGACTAATGGTTTCTCTTTTTAAGCTGTAGGACCAGTTACAATATGTTACATATTTGTTAACCACAATATCTCTCATTTTCATGCTAATGCTTAATCTATGTAAAACAATGTTTATTTTATAAAGCTGAACTTTCAACGAGGTAAGGTGGTTGGAGTATTATTGTGGCATTTTCACTCATAGAAAGATGGATAAAATTGTGTAGATGTACATAATAAGATTTTTAGACCACAGCTATGGTGAGGTATAGCTTAGTGACAGCAAATTTGTTGACTTCAAATGTTGACAATCATTGATCCTTTGGTGGTATGGAATTGTACCACCCTATAGATGTATTAAAATTTCATTCTGGCATTAAAGTGTACATGTTTTATGAAGAAAATATGTAATATTTTATCATTGGCTTAATTATTTCTTTCTTTCAAAAGTCAATTAACCTAAATGAAAATAAAATGGTTTTACAATTCTTATGGTATTTAGTAATTTAAATGAAAAATGTTACTCTTTTTAGTTTAACATGAAATAAACATAACAGTCCTGCAATAGCTGTGTTATTTAATGCTTTTTTTTGTTTAATTCTATTCTCTTAACCCATGCATTTTTTCATTGTACACTGAAATTATTTCATTGAGTGGCCATAAAAAAAGCAGTTTAATGCTCCGTATTTGGGATATGTGAATTAATTATATTAGATTTATTTGAAAAATGTAATATCACATTTGATTTTACAGGTGTTATAGAACTATTCAGATTTTCTACCTTATCAATGAAAAAAGCTCAAAAATTTCAGTACTTTGATAGTTATGCATAAATCTTTATGTTTCCTCCCTGATTTATTTATCAGGATAGTCATCACCAATCTGGTGTTGGCATTGAAAAACTCTTCCAGTGTCATTGTTGGTGATTCAATGCATCCCATGTATTGGCTGAAATATTCAATCGTATTATTGGCATTACCTTCATTTTTGAGGCCACAATAAGTTTGAAACTTAAAAAAATGTTGGTGAACATAGGGTATTTTTTTAATGCAATGTCTAATTTGCACCAATATGAAAGTGCAATTTAAAGGAATTAATACCTTTGGTTTTTCTTTTTCATGAACTCTTTTCATTTTACATGTTAACCATTATGGTCTTTCATGTTATTTTGGCGACAGTGATTTCTTGTTATTTTTGTTTGGCGTGAATAAAATATTTTTAAAATAAATAGGTTGTAGCTGAGTATACTTTTGTGTGAGAAATTATTTTTCTCTTCCAGCCCATGCGATGTGTCATATAAAACCCAGTTAACATAGTAACTAACGGGAGGAAATTTTTTTATTGCTCATGGGATGTGCAAAATATACAATACTAAAATTCACACATACAGGAATAGAATGGAGCTGAGGTCAAGAATTGGGAATCCTGTAATGGCACATTCAAACTTAAACCCTTCTTTTAACATTCAACTAGTTTTTTTTCCTTTATAATTATGTTTTTCTTCCTCTTTTATGTATAGAGAGTATTTTTTTAATGCTCTGGAAATACATGATACGTTAAAACATGTCATGACATTTTTGTCCTAGCTATTCTGCAAGGAGACAAAATATGCTGAAGTACCAATATTATAATATAATTTTTTGACTAATCATAGTGTAGAGGTGACATGAGACCTTAAAAAATTATTCCATCCACAAATAATTCATTTCTGACACTTTTGATGAATATTGTCAAAATTTGAGTAAATGAATTCTCGATGGAATGTTCAACATGTTGTTGCACAGATGGGAAAATCAGGCCTCCTATAGGAATAAAAGTCTTTTGATTTGAGTTTTAATATGGTTAATATTGGAAAAGTATTTCAGTATAGCAGATTTACAAATTTTATCATACGTTTTTCACACAGGATATGCTGACTTAAAGTAGTACCTCACATTTCCTACACCTAATTTCTCTGCTAAAACCACAAAGTGCATAATTCTTGCTGTAAAATTTCATTTAATGTTAGATATGATCTTCAGCTGGCTCTTAGCCCTGTGAAAAGTATTCACTCTAAATTGGTGTTTTTACTGTGATACTAATGAAGGAGTGCATATTTGTTTTGTCCATGTCATAACTTAACCAGTGCATTTTTTTCTTTGTAGATTAATTTGGAAAAGTGTAAATTTCTCTAAACCTAAATCCCAGCGACTCAATTTAGGATGTATATAATTACTTAGTTCTGTTGATAATTTGCTGGTGACAGTCTGACTACTAATGACAATTACTCTTTGCTAATGCAGTTAATACAGTCTCCTAAGGTAGTTCTTTATTTGATGCCAGTCAAATATTACAATTGATTTTTTGCAGCAAAAATGTACTTAATCATTCTTTACACTAGGAGTTTGACACAATCCTGATTATATTTTGGGAAATAGTTGGAAATTCATTGGGACAAGTGATGAATTATTAAAGCCATAAGGAAAGGTGGTGTTTATTCAGATGGAGATAGTGCACTTTGAGGAAGTGTCGAAGGTCCAGTATTGTGGAAATTCTGAGTAAGCCTAAAAATTAGTTGTGGTATTATATGGATTGTAAATTCTCTATTTTCTGTGGTTGAACACTCAATTATGTAGAAAAGCAAACTTGTTGCTGTTTTATGCATTGATTTAATCATTAATGAAGATTGATATTTATTTGAAGTATATCTGATCTTTTTTTAACAGCTTATTGTAGGGCACACTAGAGAGTGAATTTCATTTAAACATCACCTTTTCTCCTCATTTGAGAGAAAATCAGGTAAGCAGTTGTGAAATCAGATGGCCAAGCAAGTGAATCACATGAATTTAACTGTTAAATTATAATTTTATGAAATTTTCACTGCAGGTGTTTAAGGAACCAAAACACATAGAAAATGCTTTGAAGCTATAAAGTTAGGACTGCATGTACTCAACAGTTTCAAGCTTCACTTTGAGGAAGAATTGCATATTCATAATGAAAATATGACAATGGTACATTTCCTCATAATTTATTGGTACAACATGCTTCACTGCTTTTTGTCATATTAAGGTACTGAGTTGCAATAAAATTACAGGGGTATATGTACCCAAGAAAAATGAAAACCCTCCCAGCCATTTCCCCTGTTTTTCTTGTGTATACGTATGCAATTTTTGTAACACCTTTGACTTTTTGTAACTCAATTTTTTGTGCCTGAAGATGCTGTAAAGGAGTGAAACGTGATACCAATGAGTTATCTGTATGAAAGTCTGATTGTTATATTTTCTATATGCCTCATGGATGAATTGATATTTAAATCAGTGTCAGGGAGTGCAGTTATATTATTGTTACTGTTTTTACCGACATGCATTAATAAATGCTGGCCATGCCTCTTCTCTCCATGTTCAACTAGTTAGTGCAAAAGAACTTTTTGGTGAATATTAGATCTTGTTCCAATTTACATGGCAAGGCATGTCTATCCTAGATAAATACTTGAAAAATTTTGTATTCATATTTATTGTGGAATTGAATTTGCTCTCAAAGTAATATACGTAATGTTTAGCCACGTTAGGGCACCATTAAGGTGATCTGGTAATTCTATTATGTGTTATACCTTAACTTTTTTTTTGAGAATAAGTACTGTTTTCGAATGAAACCTTAGGGCAGGAGAAATAATCACTAATTATGAACATGGAAAATAGGCTCATTGCAATCATCTCTTGTGGGTGTAATTTGATGAAAAAATCAGTTAATAGCAATGTGATTGTTATCTAATCTGTGTGATTTATCCGTGGAATTGCTGTCTTCCCCACATTTAACCCTAAATAGTTCTTTTAAACACATCAGGGTTTATAGGTTTGAGTGTTTTATGAGTACTATCCTGAAACGTTGCCGGTTGGATGGGACTGATGATTCAGATAAAGAATGCTGTGGATACTATTTGACATGGGCTCAAAGAAGAATTAACTATGCCCATGGAAGGACCAGAGTATATTAAGATGTGATCTTCTCCTATAGGTGAGTTGAATAGCTGGATGTCAGTGGCTGTGATACTAGGTGATTGGTTTGATAAACATTTGTAATTTTTCATGCATATAATCCTGACTTAGACTTGCTGTCAAGAATCTAAATAACATTTTTTAAAAGTGTATGAAGCAAGAATCCTTGAGAAGTTGGTAATGTTTGTTAATGAGAGATGAAATTGGAGCTATGCATCAAAGTTAAGTGGTATTTTGAATTATTGTGTATTTGGCAAGTATTTTCACCAACGGTGATGTGTGGTCATATTTTAAAGGGAAAGTCATTTGCAGTAACCTATCTATATGAGCAGCAGTATATTGGATTTTAGCTAATTCTTATTATGAAAACAGAATGTTATTTAACTAGCTGGATGATTTGGCAGAGGAAATTTCAGGAAGTAAATAGTGATACAAGGTTGGTTGGCACAAAGAACCCATACATTTCAGGGTCTTCTTGGAAAGCAACTCCAGTGATAGGATGCTGCTTACATTGTTCACGTATAGGTTTCTTCTGGAACAATGCACAACTCTCCTTCCTTTATGCTTAGTAAAGCTTTAGTTTGAAGGTTTACTAGTTTTGCATTTGTCACTAATTACTTATTTGTGAAAAACTGGAGGGTCAGTATGTTACACAGAAAATGGTTGCTTAATGTGTGAACATAATTAGCAATGTCTAGCAAATCTTAGGTGTTGCATCACCATGATACCAATTGAGAATGTTGTATGAATATCAGTAGATGTTTGATGTACCTTTTATTCATGGAATTCTTGTCTTAGGAGCATAATTGGAATTTCAAGTACTCCACTACGTCACAGCAAACATTGGTGATCATTTTTATATTGACTGTCACTGTAGTTAGTTTGAGGGTGGAATTTTGACACCAGCCTATCAGATTGGTAACCTTCCTCCAGGACCTGGTCTGCCTTTAATCTTGGCTTCTAAATTGACAATCAAGATGTGTTATTTCTCTAGGTGTTGCATTATATAAGCGAAGTATTCTCGTTCAAGTCTTTGAATATTAGGAAGTTTAGTTCTGTGGAATGATAGGTATACTGCAGTTATGTCTCCATTTGATAGCTTCCATCAACTTCTTCATATATATGTGAAATGAGAATCATTTATGTTGCCTCTGGTAAATAAATACATATTAATGGCAGAAGGAGGGAGGTTGAATAAAATATCCCCAGATTTATTATTATTGATGTCATGACAGTAAAGAAAGTAGGGGAATTTTCACTCAATGGTTTGTTTACATTCAATGGTCATTCAAAAATAAAGGAAAAATATTTTTCCTACAAGTAATGACTTATTTTAATTGCTTTCACAGCCTGCTCTAATAGTACATCATTTCCCTTTTTTTTTGCCTCGCTTTGCCACAGTGGTGTGGCTGAAATGAGCCTCCCATTTCAATGAGTCTATGCAGTTTCCTTGGCGTTCTTCTCCTCTTTTGGAATGATTGGAAAGAACTTTTCCTAGTACTGTACATCAACCATTGGGAGATACATTAAACTGTGGCAACATTGACCCAAATATGAAAGGAAAATATTTTTGATATGCCTCTTCATTCTTTTATCGGCTACTTAATTGGGTGGCATTTGTATTTCATTTTGTTACTCTCATTCCTTCTTTTTACCAATTTAATTTACTAAGAGTTGACATGCCTCCGTATTTCTTGCTGATAAGGTGAATGGATTTTTCTCTAAACCAATCAAGAAAAATATTCGCTTTTGGCATGGGTGAATAACAAATTGCAGCAGGTGTTTCTCCTATTCTAAGGATCCATTCGCAGGCTACAATTTGCTACTATGTTAGCATTGAAATCTGCGATGATGTGGTTTGCTAATCTTGAGTGGCTAGGTACCTGTTGGGATACGCACCAAGCGGATAGCATTTGTTCTATTTGTTGGGGCTTTGTGGTAAATTTGAGTACTAGTCTTATTTAAATAAGTATGTAATGGATGTTGCATAATCTTTTAGTGGTTGGTTTGGGAAATTCTTATGTTGAATCGTACAATGGAAGTTCATGGATCAAGAAAATAGGTTGCATAAGAAAGCACATCCATTCAATTTGCTTGAGTAATGTCTCGGAGAATATTGACACTCTCAGTAAATAATGGATTCTTAAATTTTGGATTATGGCTTAATATCTGTACACAAGGATTAATAATTTGAAAAAAAAATCCCTACAGTAATTAAAAAAAAATAATTTCTTACCTGGCACTTAGTGCATTAAGTTGTTCTTCTCCACAATGTGGCAACAATCATGGAACATAAAAGAGTGTTGAGTTTCAGTGAAGAATGGATATTATAGTTTTATTTAAATGAATGTTAGGCACCGTTCATGGTCTTGATGTACGATACTGAAGGTTTGAACATGATTTGCTCTGATTCATATAATATTCCTCCTTGAGTGCAGTACTTAACCTTATACATGTTTATAGATTTGTTGGAATGAGTATACTGAATGAATATCTGCAAACAAAATTCACAAACATGATCCTGCCTTATATAAATTAGTTATATTTATGAATTAACATGGAGATATTCATGTTGTTTAATTGAGCTTTAATAATCATCTTTATACTTGATAGAGTTGAGATGAACAATGTTGGTGTGAAGGATTGTTATAAAACCACCCAACTTGATGGGCATTCGCATTGTTGCACTGCGGTAGGCATTGTTGGAATGAATTATCAACTTATCATGTCACATCATACTATTAACTTATAATGAATTATTTGGAACTTGGTAGTCTGCTTTTTGATAATAGTTTGTCAGTCTTGTTTTAGTACTCATGGGATGCCACAAGGTTACCTGTGGTTGTGAGATTCTTGAGAACAAAATGACTTGAGCATATGAATCTCGCAAGAAGGACATTAAATGATGAAGTACGTATACCTCAACTTTGTTCTTATTGAATGCTTCCAAGAGGCTAAGAGTTTCCTCATAATCTAATCTACAGGTTATGAATGGTGAAATTATTTTTGGACATGAACCAAAGGTCATTGATAAGTCCAACGTAAGCCTTGATGGTGAGCATGGTTTTTTTGTTTTGTGCTTGAGTGAAATAGTAAACCATTCATTGCTTTTCATATTTCTCTACTGAAATCTTCTCTGTATATTACTAGAGGAGTACATGGGCTGGGGATAGTAGTGGTTGGGCCTAATATTTTCTACTGTTGTGATCTGGTCATGGGGTAAAGTGCACTTAACGTATTAATTGTATTGTTTGGGGTCCAAGGTTATGGTAATGCAAGTGATCAAGACCTCTGTTTTGAGTAGATTGTTTTTTTTCCATATTTAACTTCATGAGGGAAACATTTGCATCTAGGATTCAGTTTTATTATTCGAAGTTCACTTTTAATTGATGGACAGACAAATGCTATTTAAGGTAGAAACTTGTATGCTGCAGTTGTTGGAATGCCATTAGGTGTTCACAGTCATTGAAAATGAGACTGTTTCTGTTTTTCTGAATTTACGATATGCTAGTAATGGTTTTAAGTTTATAGTTGTTTGGAAGAAGTTGAGAGAGCATGGAGGACAATTGATATTTCAGAGGAGTTAATATTGTTGCAGTTAGTGAATATTGATTCATTCAGTGTCTTGAGAATGCCTCAATTATACCAAGACCATGGTCTTAGTTCTCCCTCATATCATGGCATATAGCATCCCTTATACCTAAAACTCCTCTATTCGTAATATCTGTTGAATTTTTGGTCAGCAGTTTCATTTTTGCTGCACTAAGTCAAGAACTCTCAATTTTTTCATCATTGTATAACATTGATCGTTTCTGTGTGCATTTATACTGAGGTTCTGTATCTCAACCTTTCCAATAGCAGATTCATCTTTTGTTCTCAAAATATCTTTAGTATTATTTTCAAATCTGTTATTCTTGCTACCGTTGGTAACATTATCACTCCTATCTTGATATTTAAATTGGTCTTTCTCAGTGAAAATTCACTTTGTGCACTTATGTCAAGCTTTGTATTAATTATATGTATTTTCCTTTGTGATCCTGAATATAATGTAAGAAGCCATGGATTGATACTTTTAACTGAATTTCACATCATCTTGGAAATTTTTATGTAACAACTAGGTACTACTTCTCTTTTTATCAATGAATGGGTCAATGTGAGTAATTCAACACATAACAAAATTTAAACTCTTGCATCTCACCATTTTTGTGTTATTATTTCCTTCTAAAAATGTTGTGCTGAAGAATGTGTTGCCACATCTTCAAGTAATTTGTATAATTATACTGAAGGGTAGGCACACATTGGCTTGATAGAATAATGATTCAGTGAAGGAAACTAACTTCGTTATATTCCTTACTATTTGTTTGCACCTTGGCAAGTTTTAATGCATTCACATGATTATCTAGAGCAGTAGTGTCCAATTTGTGGTCCACAGGCTGCATGCAGCTGAGAAGGGTGATGAATGTTACCCTGAGAGAAAAATTTAAACATACTTTTTTTACATTTAATGTAAAAATGTATGCATGATAGTTTATTTTGTTGCATTTCTTTTTGATGGGATAGATTGAATATTATCGTTCATCAAACATAGGGTTTATGTTGAAAATCAAATTTATTTTTTGAAAAGTGTGGCCCAAAACTATTCTTTCACCTGTTTATGTGAAAAAATTGGAACATATGTTGAGGTGTGGATAAATTGTATGAAACATGTTCTTCTGTCCAACTGTCCTTCACCAATTTTTTAATGACCTTGCTAGAGAAAACAAATCATTTTCATCAACAATCGCGTTAACCTTGCATTTGGCCTCTTTGCAAAGTTGTACTTAGGTGTATTTAATCAGTATGTTTATTCCATTTTCATTTAATCCCTCTGGGTAGTATTGATGCTGGAGACACTTTTTCAGACCTCTATTAGGAGCATCTGCCAGCCAGGAAATCATTTGGTCTTCTCAGCAATTTGTTTCTTAAGATGTGATAAAAATGAATGGTGCATTGCTTAAACCAACTACCCAAAAAAAGATTGAAGATAATTTACCCTTGAAAATTCTTAAAATAAGTGAGGAGGATAATCTGGCTGCTGACACATACACATGTAAAGTTGTGACTTTGCCGGAACTGGAAGAGGAGAATAGTACTGAACTGGAAGAGAAAAAGTGCTGAACTTGGAGAGAAATTGCTTGAGAGGTACGCAACTGGTAATGCACATTTCTCTCTTTTAAAAATAAGATTGGTCCTAATGGTAATGTTTAATTTAAGGGAAGGCTTTGCTTAATGTATTCCCTACAGTAATGATGATTAGTTGCTCTACCAGTTATGGTAGTTTCTTTCCATCTAAAAGCCTAATTTCTTTATCTTTCCTACCTATCATATTTCCTTCCCTCTGTGAAAACATTTAGAAGCCACTTGCTACCTCTACATGTATTTCATTCACTTTTTGTGCTTCAATAATGGCTGAAGGCTACATATCCAGCTAATTGTGTATTTGGAAGTAGGCTTAACATGCTACTCGAATCATAATTTCAGCGGGGAAGACAGGAAATTTAGGCATCATATCTGTACTCCTGGCGTGAAAATAATTCTTTAAAAAAATGAAGCTGTAGGGAAACATTAAAGCTTACAAATGTGGGAAATCTAAATAGTGCGAGAAAGGGTGTATAGTTCATAAAATTATTGTACATAGGGTTCACGGCAATGATTAGCTATTATTCAAATTAACAAGACTGTCCTTTAAGCTTCAAGTAATTTTCTGGATCCAGGACAGAAAATCACTGTCAGTGATTAATTTTTGTGCTGAAGTTATCTTAATACTGCCCTATGCTAATAATGAAAAATACAAGCTATTTTGAGGTAAGAACAAGATTGTGATGCACATTATAATTCTTGAAGTCATATTTTAATTCTGCACAACAAGTACCACAGGTAGTCAATTAACCTGACTGTTACCAATATTGGAGTTAACTTAGCCATAATATGGAGTATAAGGCCTATTTTCAATGGTCGTTCGTGGTTGAATCATTAGTGGTGTTTTCTACAAATGCAAAAGTTGGAAAAGGCAATCATCATTAGAAATGGCAATCTTGTATTTGAATTCTTTTCCTACCTCGAGAGCTTTATCACAGACCAACGGCTAACCTAAATGACATTTTTATATTAGTTTCTTAGTTTGTTCTTCATGGCGAAACTGCATACAAAAGAATATTAATGCTAAGATAAGGAAAAAGATTTTAATTTATTTAATAAAAATTCTAAATCCAATAATTTATTTTTATCTTCAAAGATCCTGTTGGAGACTTCAAAGGTAAGGATTCTGTTGAAATGTACTAAGCAGGAATATCAAGATTCTTTGAGAATTTCTATTGGAAATTTTCTGTATAATTCTTTCTCTTCACAGAAATTATAGGAGATAAGTGTTTGTCCTCTTTTGTCAAAATTATGAGGGACACTCTTAAATCTCTGTTTAATGAATTGACTGATCTGTGGATCTATGCTTGCAGGTCTGCCTAGAAATGGTTTTAGCTGCATATTAGGTTATACCAGTTTTATAGTATCAATATCTTGTGTTATTCTTTTTTCTGTTATGTACTCTGTGTAGTTAACCATCCACTGTAACATAACTCAATCAAAAACTGTAAGAAGGCATTTTCTGAAAAATCTACTTAAATTTGTGGAGAAAACTTGGGAGGATAAAATTTTTCTAAAATCTTCATCAGGTCCATGAAAATCATATCAGTGAAGCTGGCCTCCAGATAGCATATGCATTGATGTATATATTCTTATAGCTCCAGCAGCTGAGAGACAAGTGGAATTGGGATGTAGATTTTCATTTTTTACATCAAAGTATGAGACTCACTTGATGCAGAAATGTTTGAAAAGCTCTTGGAGTGATTCATCAATGAAATTGGGATCAAGCTAATTTCTTATTATTTATAAGCCATTAATTTTTTTCAGATATATGTAAACCTATGGCTATTAAGGATTCATGGACTGTCTGTGGAAACTGATGAAGTACTTTATTGTATGATGTAGATAATTCTTTGGCTGACTTGCTTTTTACTTGCACAAACCGTAAGCTATTTTCAGCAACCAACATTCCCGAAGATAAGTTTAGTTTTGCATTTTTGTTTGTTGAGAAATCAAGATTGAAGAATTAGAGGTAAAGAAATAGGATCATGTACTGGTTTGTCGCCTTTGTTCTTTGCACATTTGATTTCAGTTGTTCTGGTGCAGGTTAAAAAAGAAGGTAGTAATGAGTGAGCATGTCAAATGGATCAGTTTTTGTGGTTACTCATTATTCTGTTCTTCAATAATTTCATTTGAATTCTCTTTCTTGTTTCCTGTAGTTTCAAGTAGGCCTCTTGGCCAAAGCTAAGTCAATTATTACCTCTAAATCTTCAAGATTTTCAGTTCCTCACCATCCCCCACTTCCTTTACTGTTGGAATCTTTTGCTTTCATAAAGTTTGTTTATTCCAGGTCACAAATTCAATACTATCAATATTGTTCCACAGTTCCTACTTCCAAGAAGAGAATACAGCTGCATTAAAATACATTGTTTGTTGTATCCTTATTATTCATGTGTACATGAATGTTTAGGATGACCTAAAGTTCCGTACCTGCATTACTTGTTGTATATTCAAGTCAGACTACATTTTAAGCTCCTAATTGTTGTCATTAATACTATCAGCTATTTGTTACAATTATTAACTTTTCATCCTATATTAGACTTCTCCAGCATGACTTTTTTACTGTAGGGTGGTACTTTTTACTATGGCTGAAAATGGCATTTCTGCTTTGTATGGTATTGAGACATTTTTCTTTTCTATTCATCTGGATACCTGCAACATTCAATTCACTATAGGCTGAATGACTAATCCTGAGCCAGCAATCAAATGCTACATGATGATTGTTAATTTAAATGTTCAATTATATTACCAGAATTACTACTTACATCACTGCTATCCTTGAAATTTTCGTGTATGTCGTTATTAAGTGTTCAAGAAGGAGTTTCTGTAATTTCTACTACCACCACCACCTTGGTATTTTTGAAATTAATCATTCATACTTTTTTTCTAAACAGTACTTACTCATTGGTGCCAAACTTCACGGAGAGTTGAGCTCTTATCTCTTTACAGAAGTCAAGAAGGGCATTTAAACCCACATAAAAGGAAGACAAAAATTTTCATGTAATTCATTTGGCATTTTTCCAGTCATCGTAGAAGTTCAGAAAAAGATGTTGAATGCTTGAATTATACCATGTGTGTATGTAATTAATTCCATGTTCTCACAATAATTTTTAAGGGTGAATTGTTTTACTCAACCACCATCACAAACTATGTGAAAGAAATTTGTTTTTAAGGAAGTGGGTGTGAATTGGTGTACTTACTTATTTTGATGCTTGCTGCATCTTATTTTAAGCATTTTGTAAGTTAATTCTGTAGTTTTCTTTGGAAATAATTTACCATTCAATGTTGTTATTCAATGCCATTTTGTTTTTGGTGCTCAATGATGAAGTTTCTCTTATGACAGGGATAATAAGTAAACAGCTGAAATTTCACCATTACTAAATTTTCCAAGTAGAAAATTAATCCACTGGCATTGCGCAAGCATAACTCAAAATCTAGTTTCTTTATTTTTAATACCTATTATTAATTTTCAGAGTGTAAGAGATAGTGTGGTGCCTAGGCATTCACTTATTTTTACAGGAAGAAGTTAGATAATAAATCCAAAGTGCTACTTTATATTATCAAACATGAAATTTCTTAATATCTGAAGCTTCACCATTTTCAAAGTTTTAATGTCTTCCTGAATTGTATTTCCTATCAGCTAGCAGGAAGAATGCCTGACAACCAGAAGCTTTGTCATTCCTAAGAATTCTTTTACATATCCTATTGAGTGCTATAATTACAACTGCAGGTGTCATATTCTTTGCACATCTTGGGGCAAGGAGTCAGAAGCATTGTAATATCCATATAAAAAGATGTGAAAGAATGATTGATTCTTTCTTTTCAGTTAGCTGCACCGAGTTATTAAATGCTTAATTGATGGAGGGCACTGAATGAACTGTTGCCCTGTTCTGTAACTAGCCTCCAATTTGAAGATGGCCACTTAAGCAAATGCCAGTCATCCACTTTCACCATTTCCACCCAGGATAAACATGTCTGTAAGTCGACCAGTGAATCGCGAAAATAACTTGCGATCAATTCTTTGAAATTGTTTCCCAGTTCAAGAGTAATTATCTGCAAAACCACTTACAGCTCATTTCATTTCAAAACTTTTCACAGGTTACATCTGGAAGTACATGATTAACTTGAGATTCTCAAGAATCCCAACTCCTGCTTTGACTTGGGATAATTGCATTGCAACTTTAAAGAATTTAAATTTTCATCTTAAGATTTTTGTCCCGTTTTTTATGATTGGCTTCATCTATTTCAGGTAACAGCCATCTCACTCAACATGACTATCTTTATTTAGATGTGTTGTTCACGTGATGAGATGTCCACTAATAGTCTTAGACTTCTTTTCTATAGTGGATGAAGTTCTTGTAAGCCCGCCTGTCTTGATGCCTGCCTTGAAATTTAGTAGGCACTCACGAAATGTATTTCACAGTACTAAGCACAATAAGTGTCTAAGAAAATTCCTTTTCAAATTGTTTATTACAAAATAACAGGTAAAATTCATTCACACTTAATCATTGTTATATTTTTTACAATTATGCAAACAATATGGCAGGCAACAAAAAATTCAGAAGGTAGGGTGAGAAAAAAATTTACAAAAGAAATATTAATGTAAAAACTCATTCTAATTTATTATCTGATGTTTCTGAGGGTTCGTCTTTCACCAACACACCCTCAAAACTGGTCCCATTTTCTTCTCGCTTGTTGGGTGAATTTACTTTCACCCCAAATGTACAAGCAGTAACCTTTTCATGAATTTCATTTAGAGTTGTCAGGTACATATCAGCTTTTGTCTGGAATAGATGAGCCAAAATCAATTGAATACATCAAATTCTACTACGAATGATCAACTACACTGACACTGGATCATTACTCACCTTAATGGCTTGAAGTTGCAAGTCGGTACTCTTTAGCTTCATATCAGTCTCCTTCAATTCGGCAGAAATCTTTTGTGTTTTACTCTCCACTGCACGAGAAGTCTCCTTTACCTCATCTTAAACAAAAATAAAATAATTTTTTTCCAGGTGAATTATGAATATTTTTTTCTAGTAAGCTGCAGATTTTCTGAAACTACTGGGAATGTTTTTTCTTGCTTGGGCATTAGGCAAATTGTCTGTGATCATAAGGTATAATTTGATCAAAAAATAAATAAAAAGAATCTTGAAACGTGCATTATTATTAAACACTCTTGCAACTTTAAATAATGCTTTAGTTTACTAAGTCCAGCTGGTATTGCTTAATCGCACATTTTTGCAAGTATAATTGAATACTAAGGGACTGCAGGTAACAAAAAAACACCTAGTTCATATTAAGACAAAGTACACACATTACTAGATTCATCACTCTGAGTAAATCATGGGAAAAAGCACATGAAATTCTCATCGCTCCATGCTTCGTGTATATGTCCTAGCTGGTTAGCCAGACCCTTGGAAACTAAGAACAAATCTCAGATTATCAATGGATTTACAGCAACTTCCATTACTGCTTTTGGCTGTACGTGTGGGAAAATATAATAATAATAATTTTTGATTTTTAACACTAATCTTTTGTGTTTCCTGGCCATTGCAACACTTCAGCATCATTATTGTGTCTACCCAAAAAGGCATTATCAAGGAAGACTTTATAGTGAAATCGAAAACTTTTATCCACAGGACTCTATACAAAATTCATATACCGGCTCACATTCATCCATGAATGAAAATTCATTGTTCAAACATTATTAACTTGCATTAATGGATATTGGAAATAACCCATGCTGATATTGAGTGTTCATACATGGTGCAAATGGGGGTGATTGACACAGGTCATTTTTATGATTCTAAGTTCTATCATGTTTAGGCAGAAATCATCGATTTTGAAGAGATGGTGCCAATAATTGGAAGAGGAAGAAAAGTATATGTTAAAAAACTATGTAATTAACGGCCAATCATAAATTTGAGGTGCGAGCTAATCAAATATTTACTGCACAAACAAGGCATTTTGTATGAAATTCACTGTACTGTTGGACTAACCCCGGCATACACGACATCACTGAGAAAGCGTTTAGCTCTGAAAAGAAATACATAGGAATGCGAAATACAAGGAATGCTCTTCTAATTAGGCTTATGTATTCCTTAAGAAAAAATATTTTGCTTCCTGGCTTACTTTAAAGTTAATAGGGCATGTCACTCATATAGGCCTCATATTATGCCTAAGTACACTCTAGGTACCGTACTGCAA
This sequence comes from Platycnemis pennipes, assembly GCA_933228895.1. Classification (NCBI taxonomy): domain Eukaryota; kingdom Metazoa; phylum Arthropoda; class Insecta; order Odonata; family Platycnemididae; genus Platycnemis; species Platycnemis pennipes. The sequence continues at coordinate 114,149,686 of OW121854.1, read as the reverse complement.
GCTAATTTACACATTTTTGAGTAATCCTAGGAATGAAGGTAATTTTCTTATTTCGAGAGCTACCGGAAAATTTCCATTATGTCTTTTGGCCTGCGCTACGTGCCATATTAATTTGACTGTTTATAACTATGCATTAGGTAGGTAGACCTGCCATTTGATAGTCAGATTGCTGACTAACTTTAATGGCGATGACTTAAGTAAGAACTGGGTCTCTTCACTCATGTACAATAATGTACAAACTCGACTCAACTCGATACTCGTGAGTACTTTACAACTCGACTCGATACTCGACTCGAGGTCAAAAAGTGCTACTCGCACATCCCTACTAACAAGGCTCAAAAGGAAACTGGAATCTTACTATGCAGTCCATATCTGCATTATATTGACATAACATTCATTGAACACTGGCTTATTAGTACATCTATCAGCTTGAGAGCTTTTGTTTTCAAGAATGTGACCTCATTCATTCTCTTCGGCATTGTTCTTTTACTCTTTAAACTAAGTACATACATGTTATGTACAACTGGAATTTCATTTTGCTATAGTTATTTTAACCCAAGAAAACATTTAATTATTTTCCAACTCTAGTCAAAAATAGAACAACATACCAGCTGATATATGACCAAAATAGTCTGGTATAGTGAGGTCACCCTGAAGTAAGTCATTCTGGGTCGGAAGACAAATGTATTCTGAACACATTCATCAGGCAAAAATTATAGTGTGTATCAAGGTGGCCACATAATTTCACAATTATTACCTTTAGTTCATGACACTTAATTACAAAAAAAAACATGTTAGTCACACCAATGGGTAATCTTAATTTGGACCAGCAGCTATCTCTCACAAGCAGAGATGGGTAAATTACCGTAATTTTCAATTGAGGTAAATTACTGTGGTAAATTATGGTAATTTTCCGGTAATTATAAGTTTTGAGCTGCAAATCCTTATCAGAGGACTCAAAACGAAATCAAATAGCATTGAGATATAAATGCCGACGCTTATATCAAACATATCACAACGTTTATCTGTTATAACTCATTAAAAAAAATTAAAACAAAGTTGGCAGCAACATGCAATTTGCCTCTTTTGTCACACTATGAGAAATTTTTGTTCCAAAGACATACCTCTGCGCAATGTTCCTTTGTTATTTTACTCTGAATTAGTTGGTATTAATCATGGACACAATGTAAACAAAATCGTTTTAGCTTCTTAATTTATAATATCACCCATTCCAGAGGTTTCATTGTGAGGAAGAAATTTTCTGAAAATTACCGTTTATTACGGTAATTTTCAGGGGTAATTTAAGAAAAATACCACGGTAATTACGAAAATTACCGTGGTAATTTACCAAGTTGCCCATCTCTACTCATGAGCTGCCTGATTCTCCAGTTCAAAATCTTCCAGTTCTTTAAAATTTCAAATTCAAAGGATATATATTTTACCCTCATTAAATAAGCAAAAAATTTTAAGTAAGCTCATATTAAGTAAGCAAATTTACTAAAACCTGAGAGCTTTTAAAATTTTTCAATATAATTTGCATGGAAACTTTGCTTCTCTCTTAATGGTGTATTTATGTCCACCTTAACTATTTTTTTTGCATACTTACAAGTTTTTCTTATTGATGGCAATGAGTGTCTGGCATTATTTACAAATATGATTATGTCACTGCAGATTAAAAATCCCTCTTTTGGACAACATTTCTTATCAGATTACTTGCAAGTGATAATCGTCCAACACTATGGAGCTCTTCCTTTCTTTCCCTTTAATTTTTGTAAAGCTCCCTACTTAGCTTTTCTATTGGCTACTTTCTCTTATTCATAATTCTCCTCTTATACATCCTACATTACCTACCCCATATAAGGCCTTCTTTTGCTATGCTTCTCATATAGTTTTTTATGTACCTAACTTTCACATTTAAAATTACATAACATGTTGGAGTTAGAGATGGAATTTTGTTCATTATCAATACTGTACATTTAATACAATCTTTCAATAGCTAGATATTATGAAACAAACTTTCCAGTGCTGACCAAAATAATATCTTACATATGACTATACAATATTAAATGTGGTAGTGATCCCAATGTGAAAAAATTTTAGTTCAACTAAAACACCACAGGAACATAGCAGTTCACATTGAAAAAAAATCTAACGTTACCAAATGTGTATTACTCCAAATGTGAGGACACTCAATTTTTACTCACTGTTAAGATAATGGGATGTCAAACCATTTGCTATGCATGCCATGTAAGTTGCTCTCATAGGGAAAAAACAAATTTAGTTTAAATGCTTCAATGGCACTGAATTTCAGGACTATCCTTGCATGATATTTTAATGTTCTCCAAAATTTTGAGCATCATACATAGACATTTTTAACACAAAAAATCACATGATGTGTGTCATTCAAGAAATTTATCAAGATCTCTTTTTCTTAAATTTCACCAAATTGAAAGTTTTTCCCTTGCTGGCAATTTAGCGTGATTCACACAATGACCACTGGGTTCCACAGCTATGATTTCTAAGCCAACTGTAAGAGGAGTATTTGGTTATAGGAGGCTACAACTGTCACCTGTCTTTTTCTGTCATATTTTTTTAAGGACAGACTGACCATGTTATGCTACTGAGTAGCTCATAAAATGGGGTGATTGGAAAATGCAAATAATACATTCTTTATTCACCAAAGCAAGTGCTTCTATTGATTATAAAAATTGGAAAAATCTGTGGATGGAACTTACAACTAGGGATGGACGGATCCAGAGATCCGCAAATCCTTCAATTTACCCGGTTCCAGATTTGGATCCAAAGACAAAGAGTAAAATCAGATCCAGATCGTAGATTTTAAATTTTTGCGGCCTAGTGATCTAGGCACCCCATGAATGGAATGTAGGTATTGACAAGGTGAGGTTGTTTAACTCAGGTCATGAAATTACATGAATTATTTTCGTGCAAATAGAAGCAACATAAAGAAATATCACTTTTTTCCCCATTAGCCTGGAATTGAGAGAAAAAAAGACTTAGAAAGCCATGTGGGTAGCCTACATTCACCAGGATCAGGTGGACAATGAGAGCTAGTGTACTGCGCGAAGTTTGATCCCTATTGCTGTATTATTTTTTTCTTTCAGTCATTGCATTGAAAACTATCATCTTCAATTTCAAACCTTTACTTCTGAATATTCACTTTTTTAATACTTTTATTTTTTAAATTAGATTTACGAAAGTATCACTCAAAATTAGGCATGGTTGGGTAGGATCCAAAGATCCACGGATCTTTCATTTCATTTGCTACTGAAATCAGATCCTAAGACAGTATAAATTTGGATGCGGATCGGAGATTTTTAAATTTTGTGGCTTACTGATCAATACTCCCCGCAAATGGAATGTAGGTACGGTAGATATTGAAAAGGAGAGTATTTGTGACTCGGGTCATGGAAAGATGAAAAATATTTTCCGTGCCACTAGAACAAAATAAAGAAATACATCTTGGCTTTTTTCTCCATATGCCTGGATGTGCCGGAAAAAAAATAAAGCAGACATTCGCCAGACTCGAATGAACCAATGATAGTGTAGCAGTTGAAAATGAGAGCTAGTGTACTGCCGGTCGTGAGTTCGATCCTTAACACTACAAGCTGTATTCCTAGGGTAAAGCAAGCAGGCAGTTAAAAACTGTAGATTATCGGAAATTTCATGTCAATTTATAAGTCAGCAAATTAAACAAAAATAATAAAATTTGGCATTAGTGAAAATGATTGGAAAAATATTTTATTACAAATTAAAATTGTGGAAACATTAGGTTAACTTTACTATGTATTTTTGAGTGATGCATCTGTAAATCTATCTCAAAGTACAAAAAAGTCAGTATCTACGTACAAGGGTTGAAAATTAAGGATGATAAAATTTTTGATTCATTGGCTGAAAGAAAAATTTTAAATAGCGATAAGAATTGAATTTCATTACCTGCAGTACACTACCCCACTCTGCTATTGTCGGCTTACCTGACTTTAGAGATTGTACGTTCCCTACACGTTTTTACTTTTTTTCTTGCAAACTGGGACCAGTGGAAAAATAGCTGAGACACATATTTCTTTACTTTCCTTCAAGTAGCATGAAAAAAGGCTCATCTCATTTCATGATCCGAGTTACACAACCTCTCCTTATGAGTATAAAACTCACAAATTCCATTTTAAAGGTTATTATTAATAAGAAATTGCAAAATTAATAGTTTAGCAGCTTGAAATAATCTATAAGAATTTTTTCATCTTTAAAGTGGAATCCCCACATACTCCATAAATGGAATATCCTACTGCATTAAAATTTTTTTTACATTTCTAAAAAGAATTTGTAGGCATTCAGGATTCGATTTACAACAGCAACCCAAGTTAATGTAAACCCATTGTGCACTGAATTGATTTTAGGTTTTTAATTTTGTTTATTACCTAATATTCTATATTGTATTATTCTTTGAATGTGATATGCTTGGAAGTCGTTTTTCTGCAATTACATTTAAACCTTTCTGGATAGTGGGTGATACAATATGGCATCACTAGTATCTTATATTTTGGAAAATGAATTAAAATGAACTTATGTTTCTTTTAACTGCTCTCTAAAGAATATTTCTACAGGTTTAAAAATTTATTATTTGATGAGTATGCGATAAGGAAAGCGAACTTTATATTAGAAGTAATAATGTTTATGTATTGCATCCATAAATCTTGACCCAGGAAAATATTATTATAAATTATTATTAGAATATTATCTGTATTATCTGTATATATTATAAATTATTATTAGAAAAGGAATGAAATTCAGAATCCAGTATCTGAAACTAAGGAAATGAAACCGAGACAAAGATCCGAAACCAAGGCAAGGATCCGGATCAGAAAGGAAAACCTGGATCCATCCATCACTACTTACGACTTTTTGAAAATTTTCTATAAGTTTGTTTTTTTTTAACCCTAAAACAACACTTCAGTTACTACTCTTCCCTGAACACACACTATAGTACTTGCATACTTTAGCCTATGAGTCAAGAACTTGAATTTTATAATAGGTAAAAACCTAAAGACTGGTTGATAGGTCAAAACTGCCAGGAAACCTAGTAATTATTGGTTTGAATCTTGCCTTTGTTAAGGATATTTTGCTGATTTATCATTAGCATGTTACAAAATGTTCAGCATAAGGATCAATAACAGTCACAGAAGAAAATCACCTACTAAATAAAAGACTGTGACTGAACTGTGCAGAAATTATGTTAGTTGGACAGCGAGAACTACACAGCTGAAAAAAACCATCTGCGTCATGTACCCAATAGGAGAGATACCTACAGAATTTGAGAAGAAAATTATCACCCCTATTTCTAAGAAGAAGAAGGCTGAGAACAAAATTTTAGAACAATATGCCTGACGACACATGCCTCAAAAATATAGACAAGATCTATTAATAATAAAATAGAAAGAAATGCTGAGGTGCTTCTGGATGAGTACCAATTCAGGTTCGGAAAAAAACAAGGGTGCAAAAGAAGTAATTTTGGCCCTCAGGCTACTTACAGAAAAGTGAATGAGGAAGAACCTACTGACATTCCTTGTGTTTGTGTATTTAGAAGAGGCATTTGACAACACGGATTGGAAATTAATGATGAGGATTCCAAAGTAAATTGGAGTGTCTTACAACAACTGAAGAATTCTCCAGGTTGTATAAAAACCAAGTGGCCTTACTCAAATTAGGACCTTGCATTAGGGAAGTAAGAATAAAGAAAGGAGTGAGACAAGTTTGTGCACTGTCTCCTCTACTATGCAATGCCTTCATCTAGGACCATCTAAGAACAAAGATAAGTAATAAGCAGTGAATATCCACTGGGAGAAAATCAGCATGCTGCAATTCGAGGATGACATAGCAGTCATGGCAGAAACAGAAAGATATTTAAAGACTCCAATAACCATGGAAAGGATAATTATTATTAGTATACTACCGGTGAAGGTAAGTTTAAATGGACATTTAATTCCTCCCACCCCTTAAATTTCACACAATGTCCCTCTTCAGCCCCTCATACCTCACTTCCCTACCCAATGCCCCTGTCATTAGTTCATGCCTACGAGTAAAAGCTTCTTTTGCCAATGCAATTCCCCTTCTCACTTCAATGCTGCTATACCCTTTTTCTTCCAACATACTACCTACATAGCTAAATTGCTCTACCTGCTGTAGCTTTTGACCTACTTTTATCGTTATACTGGCCCTTATTGTTCTTGGAAATCGCATTACTTTGGTTTTCTTCTGGTTTATCTTCATCCTGTATCTTTCGCATTGTCCCTTCAATGAATCCAGCATCTTTTGCAAGCCATGGGCTGACTAGCACTTGGTCATCCACAAACCTCACTGATTTCATCAATTCCCTCCGACCTTTACTCCTGCCTCCAGCTCATCCCAAGCCTCTCTCACCATTTCCTCCGAGTATATGTTGAAAAGTACCAGCGATAACGGATAGCCCTGCCTAACTCCCCTCCCTATTGTGGCCCAATCCGATTCTTCATTGGCTACTCTAACCTGCGCCTTCTGTGCCACGTATAAATTCCAGATGAGATTCCTGTTTCTCCAGTCTACTCCTATCTTCCGCAATATTTCCATTAACTTGTCCCACCTCACTCTGTTGAACGCCTTTTCGATATCAACAAAGCATGCGAATACATCCTGATTGCATTCTAGATTCCTTTCCACTAGTATTCTCATCACTGCAATGGCATCCAGAGTGGCCCTTCCCTTCCGAAATCCAAACTGATCCTCGCCTAGAGATTTCGCTCGCCTCGCCTAAGCACTACTTTGCCGCATGAGAAAACAAACTTATCGTTCTATAGTCTTCACTTTCTTTGGTCAACCTCTTTTTCGGTATAGGTATCAGTACGGTTTTTACAAAATCCTCTGGCCAAGCCCCCTCCTCATATATTCTACGAAAAATGATAAAATCTGTCCCATCCCCCTCTTCCTAGGTTTTTCAGAAGCTCAACTGAGAAGTTATCTATTCGCACCGCTTTACCTGCCTTCATTTCTCGCAGTGCCTTCTCTATCTCACTATCCAGTATTCCAGGGCCCATGTGATCCTGATCTCTTCTATGTCCATGTCCCTAGGCCTATTTTCACTATCATACAGTTCCTCAACATATTCCCTCCAGTGACGCTGGTTCTCCTCTGGTTCCATTGCTAAATTTCCCTTCTGTTTTGATGCACGGGAACGTTTTTCATTTCTTGATTCCCGATAACATTCTAACCTTTGAGTACAGACTGCCTATTTCTCCTTCTCTCTGGAGTCTCTCCATCTCCTCACATTGTCGACTCCACCACTTTTCTCTTGCTCTCTTTGTTTCTCTCCTAAGCCTGTTGTTGATCTCCTTATAATGCCTTTTGCCTAGCCCTGTATTTACATTTCCTTCTTTCCTCAATCAAATCCATCATTTCTGCTGTTACCCATGGTTTCTTGATCCTCCTAGTGTTGTTATTGTTTTCTCTGCTGCTTCTTTTATGCCCATCTTTATCATTTCCCATCATTCATCTCTTGTTCCTCTTCCCTCATGAATCCATCCACAATCTCCCGATATTCCCTCCTCTTCCCTCCGATCAGTGCTCCTATATCCCACTTTTTTTATTTTCCTTCCCACTTTCAACCTTTTTAGTCTCATCTCACATTTCATCACCACCAAGTTATGGTTGGAGTCGGCATCTGCACCTGGGAAACTATGCGAATTCTTTATGCTGTTCCTAAATCTTTGCCTAATCATGATGTAGTCTAGTTGGAACCTTCCAGAATCCCTCGGCATTTTCCACGTGTACCTACGCCTAGGGTGGTGTTTAAACCACGTGTTTGTAATCACTAAATTATTCCTCCTACAGAACTCCACTGTTTTCTCGCCCCGGTCATTTCTTACACCCAGCCCATACTCCCCTACTTCACTTCCGTCCCTCCCTTCCCCTACTACAGCATTCCAATCTCCCATAACTATTAGGTTCTTCCTGCCCTTTACTTTCCCGATTAATTCTTTCAACTGGTCACATACTTCGTCTACTTCCTCTTCTCTATGTCCCCCCTGTCGGCATGTAAACCTGTACTACGACTACATTTTCCGGCTTAGCTTTGATTTCAGTAGCTAGTATTCTATCGCTTACCTGTTCCACATTCAACACCCTTTTTCCTAATGCTGCATTCAATACGACTGCTACTCCCCACTGGCTCTCTTCCCCTCCACTGTATATAACCTGGTGCTTTTCACTCCAGAAGTCCCCCTGGTCTCTCCATCTCACTTCGCTTAGTCCCAACAAATCGATCTTTCCCCTCTCCATTTCACGCTTAATGTTCTCTAGTTTTCCTGCCCTTAACATAGTCCTAACGTTCCATGTCCCGATCCTTAGCATTGTTGCTCTCTTCTCTGGTTTATTCTTCGCCACCGCTGCTGCTGCCGCTGTCTTTCTCTTCGTGCAAGGATTTCGTGAGATGACGACCGCAGAGTTCTTGCTTACCCTGCTGCCAGGCACGACACCCGTCCCACTAATTTGGTCCCGGGCCCCGTAGTTGCCAGGATTCAATTCTCTATTGCTCAAGTTCATTGTGTTCTTGGGAGAGTTTAATTGAGGTGGTTTCCCGTTGCCTGCCTCAATAGTGTTTTTAATGTGACACCATCACTTGATAGGGCCCCCCCCCCCCCACTGGGATGTCAGATGCCTTCTCACAGCCACCTCACTGAAGAACAGATGCTGCAAGCATGGTACGTGGACTACCTTTCGTCAGGCTCCTACCCTTTGACCTATCTGGCATTGGTGACCCTACCAGGAGCAATATTAGTTGCTCCTGCCAATGCAGCTCTAGGTGTCATGGGAGCATGCAAGCCCCAATCCCACCACGAAAAGGTGTAGTCCATGGGGAAGGGGGAAAGGATAATACCCAGATATTATCTAAATATCAACGAAAAGAAAACTGAAGTATTGGTGTGCAGTAGGAGAAAAGAGGCTAGGACCAAAGTTAAATTGGAAAACAAGAGGAGGCGATAAAAATATTGTTATCTGGTGAGTGAGCTATGCAGGATTGCAGCTGAGAAGCCAAGGCTGGAAGCATTTGAAGCGTGGTGCTACAGTAGAATGATGGAGATAAAATGGATTGATCGAGTTACAAATGAAGTCCTGAGAAGAGTGGGAGGAAAGAGAAGTCTGCTGAAAACTTCAAAAAGAAGACAGGACAACTTAATCTGCCCTATATGGTGGCCAGATGAAGACAATTCTGAGGGACAAATGAACAGGAAGAATGACAAAGGAAGGTTTTGTACAAGAAAAATGAGAAAGTAGTGAAATATATGACATGGAAAAGTTATGAAAATATGAATAAGTTAGCCGTAAGGAGAATCAAGTTGAGCTAGGTCAAACTTATCTTAGGATGATGATGTAAGGTGTAATAGCTATTTTATACTAAATAAAGCTGGAAAAGTCAGACAGCTTAACAAATTTAGAATAGAAGAGAAAAATAAAAATAATTAAATTTTATCAGAATAAGAAATACAAGTAAACAGCCCAGACAAAATGACCACAGATTTCCTGTACATGCATACAGATCTACAATGAGAATCGGGTGTAAGTAGAGATAACTCACCACACCGCCCTGAAATTATTTATGTATATGTAAAGGCATTCCGATTTATGTAGAGCCTACTCTTCCTCTACAATACATATACAGTAGAACCCCACATACATGAGCTATTGCAAGACCTTCCAAGGTAAATGTAAGCCACAGATAATGAATAACATTAATTTTTCTTTAAGTCACTATTTTTCACTAAAAGCAATTTCACTAGCACATTAATATTTCTCAGTGTAAGTCCTCTCAGGGAACTAAAGATGTTTGTAGGTCATATAATGAGTGATGTACAAATTGTATAACATAGGTACATAACAATTTACCTACAATCAGCATGCAGTAGTCAACTTTCTCCCTTATTCTCGTACTATGTATTAAGTGTAGCAGAGGCAAAACATTCATCCATCAAGACCACTATCCTCCTGCTCCTCCATCCATCCAATTATATGGTTAAAAGAGCAATGATAGAGCAAATTTTGGGTATCAATAACAGAAATTTATTTGCCTCATCCTCATTGCTAAGTTGCAGTCACCAGAATTTGTACTGTCTCCTCTGCAACTTCAATTGTGGTCAGATAACTCACACAGTGCTAAAGACCTCTTTCTTAGAATGCAATGTGAGAAGCAACTGCATAAGAGCCATCCAATTAATTCCAAACATCTCTTCTGTTAGAACGGTCCACGTGAGCTACAGTGACCCAAGACCTTCGTGGTTGGGTACGGCTGAAGTTTTTACAACAGCAGTTAACCTTCCTCACAGTACTTGATTAAAGAAAATCTTAACGCAGTCCATAAGGTAACAGTGCTCGACCACAATTCTTAATGACAAAATAGTGTGTTTTTCACTATGCCATGTTCACTACCTACTTTATTCTTGATTAAAAAGGAGTAACCTAAGCATTCAATTATCCAGAAATGCACCCAATTGCACATGCAGTATTTTCATTTTCTTGGCATTAGAAATATCATGTCATGAAATAAACCAACTAACTTACCCATTTCTTCCTGTAGGGACTGCAACTTCAGTTCTGTCTCAGAACGAGCACGCTCACTTCTTTGTAACTGGTGGATGAGCTTTTCTACATCTAGCAAGCCTCCTTTATATGAGACAAACCCTGGAAACGGAAAGTAATATGTACTGCTATCATCTTAAAAAAAAATAATTAATGGTTATGTAGCTCACCCATTATGTAACAAACAGATTAGTCATTTCCAATGTGCGGGAAAGTGATCCTTAGCAAGGCAAGGTCATACTTGACCAGAGAGCACATAATCGTACAGACTAAATATGTATACGTGTCTAACTTCAAAATAGTCACCTTCAGCAAGAGGCTTTTCAGATGATTCTTTGGCTTCATTGCACTGCATCTGCATTTGTTTTAAAGGAGTTGGAGGTTCATTGTGAAACACTGGTAGCAGGCGCTTGTTACCTAGAGGTAAAACAAAATCAGAGACTCAATAATGTGTTGCAAAGTAAAACACTAATACAGTTGAACACCCTTCGCAGCAATCCGGAGAAAACCCATAATCCAGGAATTTTGTCATGACCAACTTCCCGGTACTTAGTGGAAAATGCCGAAACATTTTTTACCGAAACATTGCTTCATAACCTTCTGAGATATTATCTCATTCTTAACGTTAATTTTCCCATTCCGAGAATCAGAATAATTTTAACTTATTAATTTCTAGTACTTTGTGTACACTGGAATTATTCTGGAACTTGAAGTAAACATATACATTTGAAGACATCGCCGAGACGGACTACGACTAATTTACAGATTGGCCACTTTCAATGGTGCGTGCATATTTCATTGACCACTAGATGTAATTTGATAAAACTATTTGTTATCTGCCTTTGCTTCCCCCAAATCTTGTCTCATCTATACAGTTGTGGCAATAGCAGAGGAGTGAGGCATCAGTACAAAACGTTAATGATCGCAGAAAAAGTGCAAGTTGTGAAAAAGCTTGTCGATGCTGTTGCATCAGTAAAGCGTTTGTCTGAAACATACTCCGTGGGATCTTCAACAATTACACAAAAAGAAGCTGAAAGAGAAAATCCTCAAAATTTTACCAAGTGACACGAAGAAATGGATGAGAGAGAGAATTATGAAAGAAGATTGCTGATTTAGATCGCGTGGTTTCGATTGTGTCAAAGCAAAGGCCTAGGCTTAGTTTGTATTTCTGGCCAAGCTAAGCTTAGTACTTCTGGCCAAATGCTAATGGAGCAGGATGAACTATTTCAAAATATAGACGTGATCAAGCTAAAAGATGCGATGTGGGAAATTTTGCGAGCATGGAATAGTGTTTCACAGTCAGTTCTAAAACACGCGTGGTTTAAATTGTGGCCTGCTTTAAGGTTTGAATTAGATGAAATAAGTGGGGATTTCAAAGGCATTCATGTTTCTGATAATTAACATATGATGATGAAGTTGGTTAACTGCAAACAGCATCCCTAACCCTGAATTAAAGGAAATGGAATTGGTAAATTTAGAGGAAAGGGTAGTTAGCGGCCACGATACTCTCACCACACAACATTTCACAGATGATGAAATCATTGAAATGGTAATTAATAACAATAAATGCGAGTGGGGATGAAGATGATCAGCCTTAAATTGTTGAAGGAAGACTGCTATTGATGATGGTCATTAAAGAATCACCCAGTCTGGTCGCCCGCGATGTAGTGATGGGTGGCTGTACAGACGACACCCACGCGATGTCAACGTGTGGGTGACATCTGTACGGCACGTGTACTGAATCAGCTGACAACAAACCAAGCGTGGTAGGAAATATGTTGTGCAAAGCACAGCATAAGAAAAATCAAATTCTATACACTTTCCAATAGTAATATTATACTTTTAAATGCAGCAATATGATGCACACAATGCTTAGATTCCGTTATTTTCACTCACTGCGCAACTTCGATACTTTTAAGTAATAACTTTGTGAATTAAGAAACCATTTCTTTCTGATTATTCTCAATGACTCTCTTTAAAATAATGTTCAGTAAATGGCAAACAAATATATTTTGTAAAAATGATTGACTCCTTTCAATGAAAACATCCCAGATGTCAAAGATAGACCAGTTGCCATGCATGACCCATAGTCCAGCAAAATCCCTAATCCGGCATCACTTTGGTGCTGAGTGTACCGGATTAACCCTTTTGCGGCGGCTCACTCTCTGGAAACTCGTCACATGCGGCAGAAAAGTGAAAGCACTACAGTGAGAACGAAAAGGTACGTTCACAGCAGCGAAAGGGTTAAAGATGCCCAACTCTAATAAAATTTCTATATTCAAGGCACCATTTAATAAGAGTAATCCTAGAGAAGGCTACTCACCAAAAGCTAATTCTTCAAGGTTGGCCCCCAAGTCATACTCTTTAAGGGGTAGTTTTTCCTTTAACTTGGTAACCTCTCTATTCTCACCATCCTTTCCTGAGCTGTCATCCTTTACCTTAGGTTTGTCAGTTAATTTTCGATAGTTTAAGGTATCACGGGTGACAACTTTCTGCACAAGCTTCTTAATCTAAATCCAGGACGAACAATATTTTTATTAGGAACCGTAAGGAACATGGAATTAGTGCATATGAAACACTTAGAATTAATTCATAAAAGTTACTGCATGTCAGAAAAAAACCCTTCTTCCTCACTAGGTCGCATCTCAAAATTACTCTCATCACTTGACCACAAATTACTACAGAAATTGTCAATCTCATAGTAGCACTGGCAAATAAAGTGAAATATAAATTAAATGAAACACAGAAGTTATAAAAAAATTTTAGCCCCACAAGTTAAAAAAAAACTAATTTAACATTAAATTTTATGCAATGTATAGCCAAATGGAATTTTATACTTCTGAGTTCATCATTAACAAATGAAATACTGACATGAAAAATATATTTTCATGGCAAAACCACCACATGATATGCGCAATGAATTTTCCATGAAATTTATGAAAACAAAAGAGGGTCAAACAGCTAGCAACATGTTCACTTGTGGTGATTTCATTTTTAAATATTTGTAGTACACACAAAATAGAGATTTACCCAGAATAGTATCAAAACCAATACATAAATAAATTACCTGTGCTCTTGAGAGATTAAGGCCTAGGGTGAACAATATTTCTTCAACATCTTTATCAAAAATATAACCACAGTGAGACTGGTCAAAATAAACAAAGGAGAGGAGGAGGGCTGGATCTTCAGTGTACATGCGGATTTTCTCCTTCTTGCCCTTGTCTCCTTTGCTGTCACTCTTATCACTGCTGCCTCGAGAGCTCTCTTTGTACTTCCCTCTGCCTTTGCTATCCTTCTCTTTCCTGTCACGGCTGTTTTCTTCTTCCTCCTATAAACATACCATTTTTTATTACACTTTGCACTATTGTATTATTTCTAATGTAAGACAACAATTTTTGACTAAATTTTAACTGCAAACATCAAAATTCCTACTGGATTTGTGTATGAAGTATACTGTATGTTTTAATACCATAGTTTAATGAATCTGTACATATACGGCTAAGTATATCATAGGAACATATTCCCAAAACAAGCACCACGTTAACAACTGAAATACTTAACATGAACTTGCAAAATATTATTACAACAGTGGGAATAACAATTTCTACTAATAATGGTCATCTATGGCCACAGAAAGTCATTTCAATTGAGTATATCATATGCCACTCTTCTAGTGCACAAAAAAAACTTTTATACTTTTTGAAAATGGATGAAGAAGTAGTTTGGATGTAATTTCAAGCTCATTCCCATTTATGCATTCCATAAAAAATACCAATGATGCGACTACAATGTTCAGTGTATCTGAGGTAAATGTGAACAGATGGAAATCAGATTTCTATGAAAATGGACAGCTAAATTTATCAGAAAGTAATTTAGGGCCAAATCAGGTCAATTCTATGATGTAGAAGTATTGAAGTAAGAGTTTACCTAACGACAGAATGGCATCCCTGTTTCAATGGGCAATATGTCTTGGAAAGCTCATGAAGTTGCCAGAGAGCATAATATATCAATACAAAAATTTAAAGCCAGCAAAGGCAGATTCACAAGATTTATGTCACAAAATACTTTTTCCCTACAATGCCCAACTACACTGAATCAGAAATTGCCCAAAAAGTACTGTAAAAGTAATTGCTTACCAGACATATGTGATTGGACTAAGAAAAACTAATAACTGTTCTGTATATACACTTTATTATTTTTAAGTCGTTTCAACAGAATATTTATTGAACCTGAATGGTTGTATTTCAAATGTTATCCTGTGATATGTCACACTATTAGGCAATTATATTCAAGAAAAGTGGAGGAAAAATTAAATTTGTGACAAAACACAAAATCAATAAAGGAACAAGTTAAATTTTGCCATTTTTATTCCACATGCTCCAAACAAGGAGCTTTCTTAGGGTGAATACAGTAATTAACTTTGATGGCAGTATATATCACATTGTGTGGTGGTCAAATGAATGTGCCTATACATTTTTTATCCTTTCAATTGCATGCTTACTTTGATTGTTTTTTGGCCGCTGTACAATCTCCAAGGTGTGATGTAGAGAATGGAGCTTCAATTAATCATGTTCTAAATCCTGATATTTTCTTTACCACTGACACAACTGAAGAAATCACACATGTCACAGATTCAATGATTTGAATGCATAACAAGAGACACGAAGCAACATTTTTAGTACCAGTCTTGTAACCTATGTCCATAAAAATTGGTTAATATAAATTATTGTGCAATTTGTATTATTTCAGGATTTATTCTGTTTGTACATTTTTTGACTTGAGGAAGTCAGCAAGAGTGCTGGAAAAATACTGCCAAAAATGTACAAATGATGTGGAGTACATCCAGAAAGGAGATAAAATTGCTCAAGAGCATCACCACAGAAGCCTTCGTATAAATATGAATCACCATTAGATACTGACTTGGACCTTGATTATGAATCTTCATAAGGCGTGAGCTGGTGTTATCGATATGTCGCTAAGGTTGCATCACGTTGGCAAGTTAGGGTTTTCAGAGCACATTGGATGTTTAACTTGGGTGTGACACGTGACAATACCAACTCTCGTCTTGTGTGTCACTCAACACAAAACTATCATTTTGAAAAATTTAGAGATTAACGTAAAATTGTAAATTTATGCTCTATCTGAAAGATAAAGATATCAAATAAACACTTTTATTTCAAAAGGTATTGAATTTTATTTACAAGCAGTTCTCGCCCTTAAATATGGTGGCATTTAAAATTAAATTCTCCATGGACAAAAGGTAATAAGACTGAAAGAATCTGAGTGCAAAGGGTTAATTAGTTGACCTAAAGGGACACGATGGAAAAGCATAAGGCAACATTTCTTCAATGAAAGAAGAGGATGACATACTTGGTGTTATGTATAGTACATGCGTGGGCAGAGAGAAAAACCTTCACACCAGTGACTGCATACCAGACATAGACTTATACATACTGAACTTTTAGGTCAAACCATCTGATTGAGAAAAAATTCAAAAGACAACTATGTAGCTTCCAACTTACCTCATCTTCATCCTCTTCTTCATCATCTTCATCCTTCTCAACACTTTTTTCCTTTTCTTCTTGCTTTTCATCATTTTTTTTAGTATCATCCTTCTTCTCATCATCTTTCCTTTCATCCCGTTCATCTTTCTTATCATCTCTCTTCTCCTTTTCTTTTCTCCTCTCCTACAGACAGAAAAAATGTTACCAGTACAATATTAAATCAAAATTTGTAAGATTTTACTTAAAAGCATATTATTTATGAAATCTGATTCACACTAAATAAATTCAAAGGCATTCAGTATGTAGTCAGAGATCCAAGCTGTGACAATACAACTAGGAGCTCTACAAATAGCAAATTACAACTTAACATTAATCTTTTACTTCAGAATCATCAAGTTACCTCAATAAGTAGACAATTATTGCACTACAAGGAAGCTCTAACAGTGAAAAGATGCTGAACTTCATCCACAAATCTTACAGAAATTCACTTAATTCATGCCACTCAGTTTTTTGAGTAAGAGAGGGAAAACCAACCCATCCAACATAGAAGAAATTTAAAAGCTAATAAACGAGGATATATCATGACTTTTTTAAATATCCAGCACTTGTGATTTGTTCTTTAAATACATTGTGCAGGATATCAACTTACCCCACTTGTGTCAACAGTGAACACATATTATTCTTCCTTTGTAAAGGTACAAAATAATTAAATTTCACTCTTTTTAACTGTTTACAGAGCAGAATTAACGTACAATTCAATCATAATGTATTTGCTCCACAGAGAGTAGTCATTTTGGATTTTTTGGATCATTTAACGTAATTTCCCCAATAGAATCGCAGAATTTGCATCATTATTTCTAGAATCATGTATACCCCATCTTCATTTTGAGCTATTCATATTTTTTCCAAAATATATACAAATATTAACATAGATTACACAAATTTTCTAATAATTAATTCCATCAGAAATGTTGTTGCATAGATACTGAATACGACATTGGCCCTACCAATTCCACAAATGCTATCCTTCTTGGAACACAACATGGGAAGGGATTGAATTCAATGCTCAGAGGAATGTTGAGAACCCCTGGAACATTGCTGCAGCAGCATCAACATTTTTTCAACAACAATTGCTTTACTTGTTGAGAACAACCCCACGATCATGTTAACAAAACAAGATTATCAAGGTGTTGCGTGAAAACGAGAGGAAAACACAACCCAGGGGGCACGATATTTACAAGATCATTGTTCCATTCTGGAGATTCTCGACAATTCCAGGAGAATCAGCAACCCTAGATTTCTCACCCTGATTTGCAGCAGAGACTACACATCCACCGCCAAGGTTTGCTCCTCCTTGTTTCAATCTACGTTCCCTGGGAGATGTTTTATAAAACAATATAAAAGGCTATTGAGTATTACCATGGTGTAGGATAAAAAGATCTGACCAAATTCCACACAGATTGGATAAATTATACAGAAATTCCAGAAAAAAACTTCATTCTGTTTATTACCTTGCAAACCTAAAAACATTCCATGCAATCATAATGGCTGCCTTTTAACAGATGCCCATTATTTAGCATGATAACTATAATACTGACTGTGAAATGAGAATATTCATGGTATATAAAGATTTCTAGAGAAAAATCAACAGGACTGCACAGAAATGGACCAAATTTACTTTACTGAACTGCATAACACTAGAGTTCCAGAATTTTGCATTTCTTCAAAGGGGAGAAATGATATGGTAAGCATGATATGGTAGGTTTTCCAATGTAATGAATCAAAAACTCAGAATAAAACAGTCTGTTTACAAAGGAGACCTCCATAATTACTTAGCCTGAACATACCTTGTCATCCTTATCTTCTTTTGTACGGTCTGGGATTGAGCACAGGGCTCTATATATACTGAACCCAAAATCTCTCATGAGCATCTCATTGAATAACTCAGCAAACAATGAAACTTCAAAGGAGTGTTCCTATAAAAATAATATAAATGCATTAATTTTAATAAGACCATGCTAGGGAAAATGTTTAATTCCTCCATCCAGTAGTCAACAAAAAAAAGTAAAAGTAACTCAAAGAGTTTTCTACTTTTGAACAATAAATCTAAATCACCAAAATGATAAAAACAACAGTAAATAATGAAAGCTAAATTCTTACAACAAAGACAACTGACTTACCTTGGTGTCTTCTTGCCTGTAATCAAGCAACAACGATAGAGACATCACCGTGCAGTCAAACTTTCCAGATTTGGCAGTCTTGGATGGATGAACCAGCACATGAGGAGTATCAGGTAGCATATATCTTCTCTCCAATGTGGCCTTCTCACGTTCATCCTGTTTCCTTTTCTCATCTTCCTGAAGGAAAAAGTAGGTGAAGCCAAAGTTTGAATTTGAACATAATCCAACAGAATGAACTTTGAAACTTTATTAACATTTATAAAAAGCACTCATGGTGGAAACTTGTGCAGAAATCTATCTGCAGGAAGAGATTTTCAAAAGAGAAAAAAATGGTGGGAAGAATCACAGATGGTTTAAAACAAGGCATGATAAACAAAAAATATAGCTATGTACTCATATTATGCACTATTTAATCTGAAGGACTACTGCATTTCTAGAACATGTATGCGAGTGATGGTATATGGTCCCCAAACAGACAAATGTCAAAGATCTACAAAGTAGTGTGGTTAGTCATACATTATTTGCAAGATATTGCAAATGATTGTGTTATAAAGAATGAGGAAGAAATGAACAAATATCAGGCTAGTGACTATGGGAAAGGATTTCAATGCATGCAAAAACGCCCCCTCCTCATGGATGATGGCTGCTCTAGAGTTGAACTAGAGGGAGCATCGAAAAAACTCCCACCTGTGCGAGGTAGGTCAAAGGGTAGGAACCAGACAAAAGGTAATCATGGTTTCATTCAGGGTAGGATACAGAGAGGCAAGAGGCACCAAAACCACAAGGCTCAAAGGACTTTGAGATCATTGATTTATTCTCCCCCATGTGGGGTTTGTCATTCTTTTGTTTTTTATCCCAATTCTTATTTTGTAAATTAGAGTATTTGAAGCTATCAGCATCTTGTCTTGCATGCCCACAAAGATGAAACACTATGTGGTCATGAAAGATAACCACATTTCAGTGGAAGTCTTGAAAAACATTGTCAAGAAATAGAGCTTCAAAAAGCTCAACACAATAAAACTGTTAATGACGATGCATAGATTGTAACTCATCACCATGAGCTCCACAACCTCACCTCAAAAAGCTTCGATAATCTTAGAATTTGACCCATGACAGGTTTGAGGAGGAAATGCCTAAAAATAAGATGCATTTTTTCCTTCCCATTGGCATCATTACTCCATTCACCTCATAGAATATTGTTTTCCTTGCAACTTACAGATACCACATGTTGATTCAAGACTGGTGACTTACTTCTTTTTTCCTTTTGTCCTCATCCCTTTCATCCATCTCCACCTTGGCTGGCAACTGGGAATCTGTCTCCATGCTAGAATCAACCTTACGGTCCTCTTTCATCCCATCTGCTTCCAAATCTCCATCAATTCCACACTGGCTTGCTTCCCTACTTCCTTCATCATCATCATCATCTTCCTCTTCAGCCCTTTGTGCTTCAGTCTTGATAGCCTTGCTGAGACGAGCTATCAGTTGAGACTTCAGACCCTTTGGACTAAGAAGTCTTGCTTCTAATTCTTGGCGGAGCTCGGAAACCTGAGGAAAATGATAATAAAAAAATCTCTCTTGAAACATTATCAGGGTTGCTACAAGATATAGGTTTTCAAATTTGCTGACTTTCCAGACCAACATTTAGATTTTTACTGACATTTGGAAACACAACAAAGAGCCCAAGTCCACAATTTTACATGAGAATGAGAACAAATATTGACAAAAATGCATGACTGGGAGAGTATTTATTATAATCGTGTAAACAAAAATTCAGGTACGATTTCTCCAAAGTACAGGAGTATAAGTAAAAATTAAATTAACACTCAAATAAAATGCTGTAAATTGCACATTGCAATAAATACTGTAGATCAACAATTAAACAATATGATTCATTACATAATAATATTCTGCCCAAGAAAATGCAGATTAACAAAAATAACCCTAATAAAATTTCCTAAATGGCCCATAGGACTTCTAAAAAACAAAGACTTAAAACAATTTGGTTGACCTCAGGAACATATTATGGCATAATAAAATGAACACTAACAGGTAAATGAGGGAGTAATTGACATGTACCATTGGTTGAACGTTTAGAGGATAATCTCTTATTATTATTATAATAATCCCTGATAGTATAATGATAATAATCTCTGGTTCAAATATTGTAAATTAGCGGGAAATTACACTCCTACCATGTTGGGCATTGGCACCATGTTGAAAAAAAGATGACAGTCAGTGTTGAACTGCAGTACTACTGTCTTCTTTTCTAATTTTTTTCCACTAATTTTTTCCAGTCCTTTGGTAGGAAACTCACTTATATGACTTTTCCTATCACTCCTCACTCATATGACTTTTCAATGACTGACCTATGGAAAGACGTCGAATTTGAGTTTTTTTCAACGACTATTACAAGTCTCGTATTTTCATTTATGCACCATTTCAACAATTCATAAGAAATATGACTTTTTACCCCATTACCCTGGTATTGCGAGAAAAAAAGACGTAGAATGTCACGTGGGTAGCCGGCATTTGCGGGAATCAGGCGCACAACGAGAGGTGAGTGAAGTTTGATGCCCATCGCAGTTTAATTTTTTCTTTCAGTGATTGCATCGAAAATTTTACCGTCCTCAATTTCAAACCCTTACATCTGAATACTGACATTTTTATACATATATTGTTTAAATTAGATTTACGAATGTATTCTTAAAAAGACAGTTTAAACTATTTTCAGTTAGATCTCTGTTCATACCTAGTGATATTCTGTTTTAGAAGAAAAATAGTTAGTAAAGGAAAAACATTACCTATTATTCACAGCCACGTTTTAATAATCAATACTACTACATAAGCTGGAGCTTGTATGTAGAAGATGAACTGACAATAAACACCATTAAGAAATGTGCCAAGCATTAATTGAAACTAGGCCTTGCTGGTCAAGTGCCAGGAATGCTAACTATTAGACCAATAAATTCAACTTTGGGTACAGATCTTAGCATATTTCAGGATTGTAAATGCACACTGTTTCTGTCTAGGTGTCATGAACAAACATTTATTTGACACTGGTAAAGGCTTTCGGGCGTTCCTCCGCGTCGTGTGTTGTCAGGGTGACGACAGTTTCTCCAGCCATCCTGCTGGCGTCTTCAGGTCAGAAGTGTCGATGCTTCGAAATTGGCCGTCTTATATAGGGGCTTGGGTGTCGTAGGTCGTCTCTGATTGGTTCTGATGTTCTTGTGGTCTCAAGTGGGCTCTGATTGGTCGGTTCTGATTGGTTCTCCAGCAGGATGGCTGGAGAAATTGTCGTCACCCTGACAACACACGACGTGGAGGAACGCCCGAAAGCCGTTACCAGTGTTGAGAAACGCCGCGGAAACCTCAGCAGGATGGCTGGAGAAACTGTCGTCACCCTGACAACACACGACGCGGAGGAACGCCCGAAAGCCGTTACCAGTGTTGAGAAACGCCGCGGAAACCTCAGAACGACCAATCAGAGCCCACTTGAGACCACAAGAACATCAGAACCAATCAGAGACGACCTACGACACCCAAGCCCCTATATAAGACGGCCAATTTCGAAGCATCGACACTTCTGACCTGAAGACGCCAGCAGGATGGCTGGAGAAACTGTCGTCACCCTGACAACACACGACGCGGAGGAACGCCCGAAAGCCGTTAACAGTGTTGAGAAACGCCGCGGAAATCTCAGAACCAAACATTTATTTGTATAGTTGCTTGTAATACAATAAATTATTACATTTCATTTACCTGCATCTAAACATGCAACTGCAACCATGATACAAAAAAGACTAAATTGGACATTGGAAAGGTTTTCACTTACTATGAACCCTCTGTTATGAAACTTCCTCACTTATAAAAACTTTTTTTGGTTGTCCGCAGAAAGTTTCATAAGTGAGGTTCTACTGTAGTAATATGAGGACAGCCATTATTTTGAAGAATTTTATTTGAGTTTCTTTTGCAGTTTTTCCCTTCAGTGTTCTTCTCACAGTCCCACATATTCTTTGGTAATTTGTTGTTTTATCTAAAAATGATTTTGTCCTAATCATACGTGATGTCACATCCTAAATATTTAATGTGTAATATCTGAACTAAGATATTATTTTCAATTATTATTTTAGTTTGAAATGGGTACTTTACTAGGAATGGCATTGTCTTGTTGTTTTTTTGTACGGATATATTAGAGTTAAATCTCTAGATATCAGACAGGATATTTATGGACAACTAATTGTAAATGGTCTTCATTATCTTGAATTATGACTTGGTCATCTGCATATGGCATGGAACATAACCCTTTCACGATGGGGTCACATGTTAGAAAATGCTACTTCCCTCACGAATGCCATAAAGTATTATTTGCATTGCCAGTACGGAGCTTTCGCTACGCTAGGATCCTCTCAGGTATGTACCTATTACTCTAACTTTGGTTGGTGCCCAGAGGGGTATCGAACCTTTTTCTTGTGCACCGGGACAAGAGAATCTTCACCCTTTCCCACTTGGTGACCCCTTAACAGTATGCCATCATGGTCAACTATTTGTTTATGCAATGGTTTTGCTAAAAACATTGTTGCTGCAGCGTCGATATTAATTTTATCGGAAACGAATTATTTTAGTTTTACAGTGCCTTTACAGCTTTTAAACAGAATTCTACCATTAATATTAAGCTCTCTAGCAAAAAAATCATATCAATGGTTAAGCAAATAATTTTGTCGTTTTATGTCACACTCATAAATTATTTTGACCACTTTTCAACGATAAAATTATTATGAATTTAAAATTGCCTTATTCAGGTCATTGACATCATCAGAGCGCAAATCAAAGAAACGGTACTTAGAAATCTTCACCATGTTAATTCATGAGATGTACGGTTTACGGAACTCTTCTTTTTGGAAATTTATGCACAGATCACATTTACATCGTACGAATATATTGATTCAGTAAAAATTTCCCATCCTTTTTCATCCGGGCTTTGGACTGACCGCAGATGGCCGCGATTTGAACACTAAGTCACTCACACCATTTGAAGTAGTGTGTCCTGGTGACCTTTCATCCTCAGAATCACTAAATAAATCGTCATCTTCGCTGTCACTCCTCTTCAGTATTTCTAGAATCGACTCATCCGTCGTAATCTTTGACATGGTTTCAGCAATTGAAATCAGTCGTGTCCGGATATTTCTTTCAATGCACTATAGAGGACAGAGCACTGAGCAAGCACAGACCGGTAGCGAAACACTCTGAACGCATTAACCACGAAAGTAGAACTGAAGATAACTCGAAAGAACTCTTGCTAGGTATTTCATGAAGGAATCATTATTCTAAGAAAAAACTCATTACGATGAAGCGTAATCTCTTGGAAAGTCCCCGGAGAAGAGGGGGATTGCTCGTAAAGAACATTTACCCATAAGCGTGAATACGACCGAAGAGAAAATATGTTCTTATTCGGCGGTGCATAGATATCATTACCCCCACTGGGAGCACTACCTTGCAGCTTACCCCCGAGAAAGGTTCTCATTATTCCTAAGATCAGGTGATAATAGCAAGGAAATACCAAAATATTTGAGCTGACCCCATTTCTCGGCCGATGGGCGGAGGAAACCTCGACCCTTCCTCACATTGGCAGCTGCTCTCCCGGCATATGTCCGTAGTCAAAAACTGTTTTGTTTCAATGCATTTGCTAAATAAATATTTGTTTCATACTCGGGATATATAGGCTCAGAAGTCCATTTATTACTCTAAAATCTCTAGACTCTAAAATGGTAAGTTACATGGTTTGTTAAAAAACTTCTTGGGCTTTTATTTTTGTAATAATTCATTCAACTTAAAAATTGGTGATCTTCATCACCTTCAAAGCACTTTCCTCCCCAAAGAATACACTTCTCCTACAGTTATTTGAACTTTTTGAAGCAGCCCATCATGGATAATGCAGGTAATTTCATTATATTTTAACTATGCTCAGGAGAGCAACAAAATCTTTCTTCAAATTTTGTAAGTCCTTCAGATAATTTATCATAATTGATGCAGCAAGTAGTTAGAATCGCTACTACTAGCAGTGCATTTCTAGAGGAGTTTGCTCTGATTGTAATGAGAGAGACAACATTTAAGAGTTCGATTATCCCACCCCTAGAAAGCACATTCTAAAAGGGTCCTCCATTCTATTTGCAAATTTTTCTTGATCTCATTAATGGTGTTAAATTCCTATTATTTAATAACTTCAGTCCTAAGAACAGAGGCAAATCTGCTGGAGCCAGTTCTGGAGTGAGCAGAGTGCGGAAGCACAGTAATCCCATGATGGAATGAGCTGGAATCCAAAGCACTAAGTGAGCTTTACATTGTCAAGATGGAAAAATCAGTTTTGATTGTGGCAAATTTCTAGTTAACTCCCAAAAAAAAATAACACTCAGATCTCTAATAGTTGAAAATCACACTTGTCAACTGAAGCAAAGGACATTCAGAATATTTATCACCAATTGATTCCTGGTGTTTTTTTTTAACAATTTGAACCATTCATAACACCAAATGAGCATCAAGAATCCATTACAGTAGTTTTGGGGAAGTATTTAATGTGTTTCCAAGAATCACAGTTCACCCAATGTGGCAAAAATGTTACTTTGTAATGCTGTTTGCATAAGTAACTCATTGTAAAAATGAAAGATCGCTCAACATTCAGTTAATGAACTCACCACTTTTACAGTATACATAAACAAACCAATTAGGTAATCAACAATCTAACAATTTGAGGTTATTCCTTAGGCTCACAGTAAGACAAGACATCTGGTCTGGTGCCTGCATAATTAATTGAACATCCACTATTAAATGTACCTATCTTATAAAATGACAAAAGCAGAATGCAATAGTATATCTAACCGTATTTATAAATTAAAAACTGATAATTGTAGTGGTAGATGGAGTACTGAACCTGAAATGCCTCCACTACGCAATCAAGTAGGGATCAGTTTGCCACAGAAAAATCCACCACTACCAGGAATCGAACCCAGGCCCTCGAGATGGAAGGCCAGTACTCTGGCCACCACACCAACCTGACCCCCTTTAGAAAGTCATTTAACCATTTTATAGATGGAGCTCTGCTACTATGCACCTACAATAGCCACAGTTTCAAACGTAAGGTCATATCTCGAGTCAATCTCTCAATAGTGACCATCATTCCATTCACGCAAACAAAAAGATGATGACACATTATATAAATAATTTTTGAATAACATACAAATACATACACCCTATGGGAAAAGGGTCAGCATGGAGCACCTTGACAAAATATAGCAGTTAGTGAACCACTTGATGTGCAGCATTGCATCAGTGGAGGCCTACATCCTAGAATTGAGGTCTAGGGAGGGATGATGAGATTATACAGCAGGCTTCTGCAATAAAGGTCTGGACAAGAATTGAAAAAGTATGACAATCACAGAAGAGATTAGTATGAGCATTGGAAAATGAAACTTTTTGACAAAAATCAGGAAGCAGAGTGGAGCTTTGAGTGGAGCATGAATTGGGACATCCTTATGCAGGTATTGCCATCTGCTGGGATTGAAACCGATGAAAAACAAGAGAATGTGAAAGGGATGACAAATTATGTACAAAATCTTACACAATCCATATTATTAACTTTCTCATGCCATTGTGTATAGACCCAATATAATTTGAGTTTAGGGTACCGTAGATTAGCATCTTGTCATATTTTCCGTAATTTAGATAATAATTTATTTTAATGCAGAACAATTCGGCCTTCTCCTACTTCTGAATGAATCTCTCTGTCATGTCACTACACCCTATGAAGATATTTTATTGTGATAAACGAATCAACACGACTAATTATAAAAATATCAACAAACTTTCAGCCAAAATACTTTCCCTCGTTGGTAGCCATCTTCATTGAGTCCACTGCTCTCGCTTTGAATCATGGGAAAAGGATGCACTCATCGCTGCCGATGAAAAAGGTACCTAAATCCACTCCCTTATGATGCCTAACGAGTTGGGACACCCTTCCAAGATGGCATCCTCCAAAAATTCTGGGATGGTACATATCTGGTGAAGTGGGACACAGCTATAGAGCCTGCATAGTCGGAAGTGCCTCAGTGCTTTCGGCAATGTTCGGCAGTTTCCGATGTCTCGTGATAAGCTCGTGGAGCTCGACTGACAGACAATTGAGTCTTCACCTACCCTTGAATAGTAGGAATAGCCAATATATGATATAATATGGAATAGCAGGGTCGCACCAGGCGTGTAGCCAGGGGGGTTAAACCCCCCCTGAAATTTTTCAACGGCGAGAAAAAAGAGAAAATAAGGGAGGATGAGAGGAAAGGAAAAGAAGAAAAATATAGGAGGAGACAAGAATACCAGATGATACTTAAAACTCCATTTCCCTTATCGAATACAAATGTACACAGGTAAACAGAGTATGAATGACAAAGCGAAAGAGAGTGATGCTGTAATATAACATGAACGTTCAACACTTTCTTGCTGCAAAGCAGAAATTCAGAGCTCCATCTTGAAAAGAGTTAGAGAAGCTGAAGTGTTTTAGATTATTTTTGACGAAACTACTGATATATCGAACATATTTCAATTGAGCCTGTCATTCCGCTACGTCCACAAGAGTAATAAGGCTAAATCAACACTAAGGAATGACTTTGTCTCATTTGCAAATGCCTATGACCTAATTAGGCCCGAAGATATCGACAGACAATCGAAAGAACTTAGGTTAACAGGGGTTGCATTGGGCCATATAGTGCAAGATCTCGTAAAGGCGTTTGATGTGGATCTCCAGTTTTGTGTAGGATTTGGCACAGACAATTGCTCTGTTAATGGCATCAGAAGCCAAAGGTGCTGTCCAAGAACTTCAAAAAGTGGCACCTATGTGAAAAGATGTCCGTGTCACAACCAAATCCTTAATAAAGCATTAGCAAGTTCGTCTAGAGTAGTGGAATGTCGAAACACAAGTGGAACAATGAAAAAAATTGTTTCTTTCCTGAATTCGTCGCCAAAGAGGCATAATCTGATCAAGAAGAAAATGAATGCTTCACTCCGGGGAATATGTGACACTCGCTGGGTAGAAAGACATGATGGCTACTTGCAGTTCTAAGGAGAGTCGATGCTTAACATTCACGAAGTTCTTTCAGAGATGACAAGTCGGGAAGACGTAAAAACATCAGCGGATGCTTTTAGCTTACTGCAAACGATTCGTAGCCCCGACTTTTTGATCTCCATTGCAAGCCTAAGTGATATTTTAGGAGTGACTGTGTCACTTAGCCGACTTCTACAAACACCCTCACTCGATTTGCAAAGAGCAACTGAGGCAATAAAAGACACTTTATGTGTTTTGCAAGAAAAAAGAAATCAAGTTGATGAAGTTTTTAACAATATTTTCTCAGAAGTCAAGGAGATTGATGACAAACTTGGGGTGGATCTAAAGATGCCTAGGGTTACTGGTACCCAAATGCAGAGTCAAAACTTACCAGCAGAGTCACCTGAAGAATATTTCAAGAAGTCCATCTACATCCCTCAGTTGGATGATGTTTTATCAGACTTAACGGAACGACTCTCTCAATAAGTTTTGACCTTGTTCAACTTAAAAGTTGTTTTGCCCCATGCCAACCTATCCAGTGACGACAAGGTCGCGCTTGAAAAAGTTTTCAAATTTTACAGGAATTTGTTGGGGAAACCAAATTTCAGTAATTTTATGCAGGAATCATTGCTGTGGACACAGTTATGGAAAAGAGGGCTGAAGGAAGGAAGAGAATGGCCCAGTTTGGTTATGGAAGCGTTGGATAGCTGTGACTCTGAAATGTATCCAACAACAGGAAAAGTTATTGCGAATCTTGGCAACTCTTCCCGTAAGTGCAGCTACCGCAGAGCGAAGCTTCTCAACTCTATGACGCCTAAAGACATTGCTTCCGACCAACATGAGAGAGGAAAGACTGACGGGATTGGCACTACTGAACATCCATAAAGACATTCCAATTGATCCGGAATCGATCATTTTTAGGTTTGCCAAGAAAAAGTGTAGACAAGAGTATGTTTTGTAGACGTAGTTTGTCACAGTATCCTCCTCAACTCAGACTTCAGTTTTCAGAATGTTCCTTTGTTCTCTTTGTTTAAGTTAAAAATGCAATAGTATTTTCTTCATTTTGCTATGACTCTAATTATTGTAATATAACAGTATTTTTAGAAGAAAGTACTGTTACCAATTTTTACACATTAATGGTACGGGTCGTATCACAGTGTTGTAAATGTAAAAAATGCAATAGAATTTTATATTTTCTTCATTTTGCATTAACTGCAATTATTGTAGTATAACTGTATTTGTATCTAAATCGTATGTGATTTTAAACATAAAAAAGGGACGTAAATTTACATTTTTCTTAGTTTTGCCCTAACTGTATCATGGAAACATATTGGTATTTTGAGAATAATATATTGTTTACTAGGCCTATTTTAAATTCAATATTTGTTGTTTGCTTGAGCATAGTACATGTGTACGTTTCTGTACTAAATTCCTTTAAACTAGCTTAAATAAAATAGAACTGCAACTGCTTAGTTTTCAATATGTTATAATTGGTATTTATGATACTATATTACAGCTTAACACGATTTATTTGTATTTCTTGAACAACTACTGATTGGTTTTGAGTTAAGATGTGCTTATAATTGTATTGCTTTATCAGTGTCTATTGCTTTATCAGCATAAGTAAACATTTTTGTATGCAATTATTTTCTAGATTTTCCTACTTTCATAATTTGAAAAAATTGATCATAGGTTGGCTTTCTATAAATTCTTTTGTTACATGATACTGATGATACTGTACAGCAATATTAGCACCCAACACAAACTTTTTAGTAAGCCCCTAATTAAACAGATAGTTTTTAACTTTTATGTGTGCTTATCATCACTGTAAACCTTTTCCAATGAATTATTTTCACATTTTCTGTCATATGAA
This sequence comes from Platycnemis pennipes, assembly GCA_933228895.1. Taxonomy (NCBI): domain Eukaryota; kingdom Metazoa; phylum Arthropoda; class Insecta; order Odonata; family Platycnemididae; genus Platycnemis; species Platycnemis pennipes. The sequence continues at coordinate 114,120,427 of OW121854.1, read as the reverse complement.
ACATTAATATTTCACAATTATTATAAACTTCAAGTTGGCTATTTATTTCTTCTCCATTGTTTAACTTCTTAAACGTCTACAATTGTTCAATTTCACCTGTTGTTAAGAATAAAAATGAAATTTTAGGCTCAAAAATGCGTAAAAAAATGGGTATTTTAAAAAATTTTACATGGGAGAACATACCTCTCTCCCGGGGGGTACTCCATATTCCCCAGACCCAGGTCATTAACCCCCCCAAATTTGATGCTGAATCTGCCCCTGACCTCACCATGACCTTAGTAATTATGATAGATTTGACAACATCATCGTGACGGGAGATGTAGTTCCAAATATGATGAAACCCTATTAATGTATCTTCTAACGTTCTCTACCATTATGTCTTTGTTCAGGGAGAAGCCACTCTCAACAAAGGTGTTCCCGTGAGACACTATGGATGGATTGCAAGAACGACGTACAAGGTCGTGGTTTAGACAGCGTCTTCATAAGCCGCGGCCTGGACGCGATCTTCCTTCCACTTGCATAAACAAGGTTTTGTCACGGTCTATGAAAACTATGGCCTGCCGTTGTTGATTATGTGACAATTCTGGCTACTGTCATTTTTTTCCCCGAAAAGAAATTGTAAGCGCCTTAGCGACGTACATAAACACAGCGAACTTTCAGTTTGGAAGCGTGTGAGTATCTAGTGAAAATGTGCAGTGAACGAAACGAAAACTGTTCACAGGAAGAGAAGCTGCTCCTGATCTCTATTATAACAGAGTATGTAATACTAGAGAGTAATGCATATTACACGACGACGTTGAATAGGAAAAAGGAGGAACTGAAAGATATCTGTTGAAAGTATAATGCCAATAACCCATAAGTATAATGCATTTCAATGAACTGGACTTTTATGCAAGGACTTCCTTGACAAGAAAATGAAATTCAAATTGTATAGCCTTTTCTTCCGACAAGAATATGATTTCTAAGACCAAGGTTAAGTGGTGGCAAAATGAGCATCCTTCAGTTTCCAGATCAGTGTGATTTAACCATATATTCATCAGCATTGAATTCATAAAATAAATTGGAGTTGTTTTAAGATTTCCTGTACTCTTGTATACTTAACCCTTTGAGTGCCACCGATTTTTAGGTGGGTATTCCCAGAAGTGCCACGGGTATTTTGCTAATTTTGTAGGCCTTTATTCAAAAAATCATTATTTGTTTATTTGTTGCTATTTTTACATGATATCTTCTGCATTTGAAAGTGGATACTTTCTTCCAAATTAATATGAAAAAAAATCAGCTGATTTTCTCAATGACACGCAATTGTTATAGTTTAATTTGGAATTTACAGATTTGAATTATTTTATTTCTCAATTTTGACCAATAAATCGAGATATAATATCAACTTTAAAGAAATAAACCATTGATAAATATAAAAGATTATTATTTTTCTAGGAATTGATCATATAATATCAAAGGAATTTGCACTAATTTTCAATATATATTCGATTGAGTAACACAATGCAAATTGCATAAAATTCAGGGGAAATTATAAAAATTAATGGAGGTATATAATGTGAATATTTTCGCAGACAAGAGAATATTTGGATGTGAAAACGTTACGAAACATGGTATCTGAATAATAATAACAAGAATTTAAGTCTGTTATTGCTTACAAAATGATAACAATTGCATTAAAAAATATTGAAAATATATGCTCATACTTAGAAAACGATGACAACATTACAAACCCTATTCCAAATCAAATAATTAATTTTCATATTATTCATAAATGTGATGAGACACACAAATTCCATGTAGACCTTATTTACATTTCATGCAGTTCGAGATCTGTGGACAGGGCCACGGCCTTTCCTACTGCATACAGCACACACTATTTCCCTCCGCCCTGAAAGTTTCCTTATCCCATATATTTCTGGCGATACTGTCCTAGGAGTTGACTGACAGGGATTATTCCATCTAAGTAATCATTCACTCACAATGCTATCTGTTATTTCTGAAAAAAACTGCACTCCAGATATTTTTATCAGGATTGTTTGATTTGTAAGTAATATAAGCATTCAGCACCATTTTAGAAATTACATTGCAGACCATTTTATTCCAGTATATCAAATAATCTTCTCTCGTCTAAATACACGTACAACATAATATCCGAAGAATAAATCCCTCCAATGTATCATTTTACTGCTCAATGATTTGTGGACTTTCCATTGGAAATTCTTGACCCTTGCGAATGACCGAATTGCTTTTGGCTATCGAGTTGGTGGAAAGTAGTAAAACTGGATTTTTTTGTGATTTCTTTTCTCGATACCCAAGAATAAGAAGCTCTTCACTTCCAAAACACTTTTTCTTGCCCACACTAAAGTTTTATTTGAGAGGTTGAGGTACCATGGTCCAGCATGCGTTTGTAAAGAGAGGTTGAAGTACAGGATTGGAGAAGATTTTGGTTGCGGAAAATGATTGGAACCAGGAGTTTCCAGGAACTCAAAATGTGGAGGAGGGAGTGAATCACAATTGTCCTGAACCTCAATGAATTCTGCAGAATGATCACGGCTTCCACTTTCACTTTCATCAGAACTGACGCTATCATTGCTATACTCAATAATTGCCGGTCTCTTCTTAGGAAGGATTATCACGCTTTCAACTGAGTCTAATAACACTTCCCCTTCACTGTCTCGACGAAATGGGCGCTGTCTTCACTTTCCACAGAGTCGTCGTCATTACTTAGTGAATTTATGTATTCAGCTAATCTGTCATCGTCAACACCAGGTGAAAATTCATTTCTAGAAGTTGATGCCATTTTTAGGTAAAATATTTCACTTTCAAAAAGCCACTAGTGAAATTTCAATGTGTAAACAACAACAGGAGATGGCACACATTGTATTTTTTATGCACAGCATCATCTTTCAATTACTACTGCCGTATCTACCATGATAACGAGGCTGACAATCAGAGCCACATTGCTGACTCAACACCCCAGCTGATTCAACGCATCAGCTGCGAGAGATAGCATGATAGTAGTTACGTAGTATCTTTTCGTCTGCCTTTCGTAGCTAAAAATCAACGACTTGATTGCAGTGAAACAGCAACAAATTATCTCATCAGAATCGACATAGCAGGGATATTTGAAGCCTAAAGTCTTTTTGCTATGTCATGAATCGTTTGCAAAAGGAACGAGAATGCGATGTACTTCGCAGAGAATAAAGTGTTTCTAAGGATATAAAAAAATAAGAACACGCCAAACATAATATCTCCGACATAAATACAAAGTTCAAAATATTAGAAGAAAGTCAATTGGTTTTACGCTAACAAACAATGTAGTTTCCAATGTGTCACACCAGAAGCAGTTTCGTAACAACCAAATGTGGCACTCGGAAAATTCAATCCGACATACAGTTATTTAAATTACCAAAGCTGTTGATCATTTCCATTAAAAATCAAAATTATTGTTCCACGTACATAGTTATTAAAAGATCATTCTTGTATTATGTACAATTTACAAGAGTTAACCCTTAACCGGTGACGTGCGGTCTGAGAGACCGCTGCGTTTTTAAAATTATGAATATTTTCAAAATGACTATTTTAAAATGTCTATAATTTTCGTTAGCTTCATATTTTTGTATAATAAGGATATAACACTCTTAAAATTTAACGTTTGTATTATTTATTTCTGTAAATTTGCAACTGAATTCGATTAGCGGTCTGAGAGACCGCACGTCACTAAATTGGAAAAAATCAGTAAACCTAATGCTGGTGGACATGATTCAAAAAGTTGTTAAAAACAATTTGTAGTGATTTTTCAAGTATAAGAATAATTAATAATTTGTTAGGAAGCATTTTTTGTTGCACAACGTGGATAATTAAGTACTTCATTTTTCTAAAATACACTGAGTAAGAATAAATGACTATTCAAGTCGTTGCTGAAGGCGAACGCAAAACAAATGAAATCCGGTTTTTATTGGAAATATTACATATTTTGTTCTTTAAATGTTAAGCTTCTTATAGATTTTATAAATAATTACAATAAAACAGTGGTTAATTTCTCTACCCCTTTCAGGCAGTACGCATGTAATGTATTTACTAAAAATGACGGAACCCATTGAACCCCGAAATTTCGCGCGCCCACGCCTGGAGTGCAACATTCATTTGTGCCTTTCTTTTGGCTGTCGGTCTCCCTTTAAGTATTTGGGGACAGAACATCTAAGCATCGAGTTTCACCGGCAGAAGAAATAAAGGGACCGATGCCGTTTTAGAATGTATATTCCTAGCAAGCCCGCCAAGTGTGGTTTGAAAATGATGTGTTTGACTGACGCCGAAACAGGTACTTGTTTAACGCATATTTGTACGCATGGAAAGACACAGATGGGATAGGTTTGTCAGAGAAAGACAAAAAGCTATCAAAATCAACGCAGTCAGTTCTTCGCCTCTCTGAGCCAATCATGGGGTCCCACAGGAATATCATAGCGGATAATTGGTTCACATCTATTGAACTGGTACAAAAATTAAAAGAAAAATGGCTGACGTACGTTGGTACAATCAGGAAAAATAAAAGGGAAATACCTAATGATTTTGCATGTCCCCAAAAGAAATAAGGTTGTTTGCTTAGTTTCATCGATGCACTACAGGGTGAGTGACGATATAGAGTCAGCGAAACTAGAGGTTATTGCATTTCACAATGCGACTAAGGGTGGCGTAGATACTTTAGACAAAATGTGCTGTAGCTACACATCCGGCCAAGGACAAGGAGGTGGCCAATGGCAGTATTTTTCATAATATTAGGCATTTCCTTTGTCAACTCTTTTGTGCTTCAGCAGTCTACGAAAGATAAGAAAGATATGACACGATTTAATTCACTAAATCGATAGCTGCAGATCTTGTTAGACCCCATATAAGATGGAGAATGTCGAATCTTAGACTCCCGAGACAGGTACGATTAAGTATTGCGCAAATTCTCCATCTATTGTTGGAAGAGGCTGAAGAAGTAGAAAGGCTCGGGAAGCGGACAACATGTAGACTGTGCCCGCCATAAAAAATACGGAAAACCTCTTTCTTATGTTTCCAATGCAAAAAGCCTGTGTATTTGGAATGCATGACGAAAATTCGTAAAGAATGTGTGAAAACGGAGATATGAGAGCCCTTGTGAAAAAATGTAATTTTAATCACCTGCAGAATGCATCAAGAAAAGGAATAAACGAGATAAATTGAATAGTTTCTTATTATTTAGCCGTCGTACTTTAACATTTAAGGCCTTATTTTTAAATCTGGCCAAATATTGATACTTAAAAACGATAATTATAACTCAAGTGTTTTTGACAAAAGTTTTTTGACCCTATTTCAAATAACTATTTTTACCGAAAAATTGGTTCGTATTGGTAATGCATAAAATTAAATATAAGTTTTAGAATAGTTAAGCAGATAAAGGAACATTAAACTAAGCATTAAAAATGGCGTTGCAACATTTTATGAATATTTTATTTATTGCGGTCTCCCAGACCGCACGTCACTGGTTGTGTAACAGAAATTGCACGTCACTGGTTAAGGGGCCTCCACCCTCGGCTTCGCCGGTCCGTATATGGACCATATTTGGAAGAGATTTTCTCGTCAACCTCATAAGATAATCGAAGTTGGTCTTCAACGTATGAAAAAAGGTTATATTTATTATGTATTGCCTTTGACAACAAAAGGATAATCTTCCCACATTTTTCACAAAAGCTCTGCAAATAAGGGTCGGCGCGTTGCTATTTTACTCCCGTTTGGTGATGAATATCGGAAAAATTTAAACAGACAGGCAAAGATTGATTCTTTGTAATTCAGTTCTCGCATAAATTTCAAGTTCCATTAAAAGCGTTTTCCTAATAATGTCTTTGATTTTTGGACGTGCAAAACTAAATAAACGCCACCCTGGCGGTCCGTGGGAGACCGAGAAGTTCGCCCTTTCTCCGCAGGGTCTTCCATAGGCGCTCCGTGTCGTTCTAGGAGACCGATTCGGCAACGCTGCTGTGGAGCAGGTTGGGCGAGGAGGGAGGGGGGGGGAGGGGGAGAAGGCAGGAAGGGGTTAGTCGAGGGACAGTGACAGTTTCGCTCGCGACTCCCAGGATTGAGGGTCATAATAAGCCTCGCGGCGAAATATTTTTTGCAGCGGGATTAATATTTATTCCTTCTGGAGATCAGTTAAAAATTGCTCACATTCATTTGTAGTAATCTGCGAAAATCTGATTACCCACTGCGATTCGAACCTTGAATTTTCTTCAAGCAAACGATAACACAAGTGAATATTTTCCTATTTATCTCTGATGAGTGTAGAGCTCGAGATGTCGTCCGATGATTATCGTTACAGCAGAGGAAATAAGAATGGCCGGCTGAAGTTATCAATAAATCGGAAGAAGAACAAGGGGCAGAACCTCAAGAAATGGTTTCAAGATCAAAGGTATGTGAATATTTTTTCTAATTATTCTCAAAACCTGAATTGTTGGAAGTGATTCGTTATTTGTCATTGCTGAGATTTTTTTAAATATAGAAATTTGTCAGAAGAGCACTCATTCTGTTGTTCAGAAAAATATTTGAAATTACATTACCACATCTGCATTAGTTAGAGAATTAATTTCTATTCTCGCACTCTCTACGGAAATTTTTTATACAATTCTCTAATTACTCCTCTGTAATTATAGGAACAAAGCAGGGACCAACCGTTCTGGAGTTAACCAATCAAGAGCTACCGGCAACACACGGGAGGAAAAAACGTTGCAGACCGAAGTGTTCTCCAGGTTGAATACTTCTGAAGAAGGCTCTGAAAATCAGGTTAATTTTTTGGAAAGAAATTACCTCTTACATTAGAGAATAGAAAATGCCTGGGTAAAACAGAACTATTGGAGCATGAAATCGTTGCAAAATATAACCATGCTCTTAAATTCCTTGTCATAAAAAAGATAATTTACTCATCTAAGTAAAATTGGAAACACTGCTACAATTGAGTACAACGTGGAGATTTTCTGGTTCTAATTTCGAAACGCGTCGTACGCATTAAAACATTTGTGGAAAAGTGCTTTTACATTTCATTTTAATATGTTGAACTTCCACTACATCACGCCTGAATCGGTTGTTTTTTTATACAATCGTTATAAAGCCTGTCGACTTTAATATCTTCCGGCGTGATGTAGTCGGCAATTGATAGAATAAATTAGTAGGTAATTGATTTAATAATTTAGAATAATTTAATAGCGACATAATTTAGAAAGGAAATGATCCGACTATACGTGCATGACTGATACTCCACTGTGATTTCATAGTCTATCGATAGAGATCTTCAAAATAACTTTTCAATAGCGTTATCAGAATGGGTGACAAATCAACCTCACGTAGTTGAGGAAGCAAAACGTTGAAATTGCTTGTTTGAATGCATGTAACCAAACGGTAACACAAGGGCTTGCGGGTTTAATCAATTACTATCAAATCGATGAAGGCAATACATAGAATTTAAAAGCTAAGTTAGCATGATTTATCAAAAAGAATCACATCTTCGAGTTAAAGAGAAGCATCTGTACGACTTCAGGAGGTGGCTTCCAAACACGAGGCAGTTCTCCAACTGTATTGCAATGAGCCTCAATCATTTCTGCAAGGTAAGAAATAATATTTATGTTGCATTATCAGAGAGTAAAGCCACAAACCTCTAAATTTCAAATTTTCGCATTAGGATAAACATTCAATATCGAAAAATACTAATTTTTTATGACATTGAATATCAAATTTCGAAGGTACATACTAATGAAATTTCCTTACGAATGGATCGAAAGCTGCTGCGAAAATATTAACGACAACATGATGAGGGATAAATCGAGAACGGCATACAGCATAATCAAGGGACACTTTGGAGAAAAGAAACCAAGATGCCAAAACATTAGAGATCGAAATGGGAAACTGTTATGTAGGATCAAGACATTGGAAATACATGGATGGACAAACGGAAAATATCTCAAAAAAAATCTTTCTTTTCCCCCGAAAAAATTCTTGCCACGTTTTCTCCTCGTAATCACTACAAACTTCGAGTACAAATAATTCATTTCAGCCAACTCTGAGAATGTCCCTACAAATTCATCCGCTTATATGTATCAAAAAACGATGCAGTTCCTGGAAGAGCCATTTCATCATTGCCTAATCATTTATTTTCCACATTACAGGTTGGGCAGGACATTGACACTTTGACTCGGGAAGAGACACCCAAGACCGCTGGTAATGAAACAGATGCCATTGATAGCAATCCTATCATCCGGTGCGACTCAGAAGTCAAAAATACCAAGGAGTTTTTATTAACGGGAAGAAGAATTGTAAATATAAATCATGTACTTGTGTCTATAAAAGAAATCAATGACCACAAGCATTTCGGGTGCTCCTTTACTGATATGGATGTCATTTGGGAAAAGAGAGAAGGGTTGAAGTCCATTTTTGCATTCAAATGCAGAATGTGCAATATCGTCCGAAGAATCTCGACAGAGGAAACTGGCCGCGATAAATCCTCAATGGATGTCAACACAGCAGCGGTGACTGGAATCGTATCATCTGGTGGAGGCTATAGCCAGATGGAAGAAATAATTTCAACTCTAGACATACCATGCATGTCCTTCAATTGCTACAAAAAATGCCATGATGCCGTATGCGACGCATGGGAGTCCACAGCGCACGAAGAAATGGAATCAGCGGTAAAGGCTGAAGCGGAACTTGCTGTAGCGAAGGGTGAGATGGATAGCGATGGCACCCCCTTACTAACCGTTATTGCTGACGGTAGCTGGTGCAAGAGGTCCTACCGGACGAATTATAACTCTTCCTCCGGATTGGTGAGTTGATTTTTGGTTTAAAGTTTTAGAATTAGTGTGCTGATAAATAATATTTTACATTCATCTTTGAATTCAAATTTGCAGGGCGCAATCATTGGATACTACACAAAGAAGCTGATCTTTCTTGGAGTGAAAAATCGGTACTGCGTCATTTGCATGAGATCCGCCGCGAAGAATGAAGAACCTGCAAATCATGTTTGCTTCAAAAATTGGGGGAATGCACAAAGTTCTACGAGTATGGAGGCAGCTGTAATAGTAGAGGGATTTAGAAAAAGCGAGGAACTTTATGGCGTAAGGTTTGCAAAATTGATAGCGGATGGTGACAGCAATGTTTACAAGAGCGTCCTCGATTCCCGTCCATATAAGAGCTTAACAGTGGAAAAGATAGAGTGCCGGAATCACCTAATGAGGAATTTTTGTGCAAAGTTGAGGGATGTGACAGTAGCAGGTGATAAACCGGGACAAAAAAGTACCATTCTCTTGCGAAAGTATCTGGGGAGTAGTGTTCTTCGCCTGAGGGTAGGTATTATCAAAGCAATTAAATACAGGAAGAATCAACCAGGATCCTTTCAGTCTAGAATAGAATCTTTGAAATTGGACATTGAAAATTGTATCAATCATGTTTTTGGAGAACATTCCGGTTGTGCCACTTACTTCTGTGCAGGAACGAATAAGGACGGAAAGCCAAACCTCTATCCTGACCTAAAGGAAAGTGCAATATTCCAGAAACTAATGGTAATCGTAAAGCATCTGAGTCGCAACAGCAGAAGTTTACTTTACGATGTGGACAACAACCCCGTTGAACAGTTTAACTCCATTGTGGCGAAAATGATCGGAGGAAAACGGGTGAACTTTGCTCTTCGAAGATCCTACCAAGGGAGATGTGCTGGAGCCGCCATTCGTCACAACACCAAGAATCTGGCGTACAAAACAAGCAAAAAAATGTTTTTCTCAAGCCCGGGTTTATTTTGCAAAAAAATGGAACTAAGGAGGTTTAAAAAACTGCAGTTTTCGAAGAGAAGGCAAGGCAAGCCAAGATGCCGAAAATCATTGTTTAAGGATGGGTTTGGAGGTGACAGTGCTTACGGACCGAACGCACAAAGGCCAGATATCTCAGCAAATGAGTATCTTCAAGCTGAGAGGGATTTTTTGGCTAGCTTACCCGTATTGGAGAAAGATAGGAGAAGGATTGATAGGGCCACAATTATGCAGGGGGAGAGTGGGGAATGGAGAGAAATGAGAAGGAAGTTGCTGACAGCATCTTATTTCGGAAAAATTTGTAACATGCTTGCGCACACTAGCTGCAAAAATGTATTAAAACAAATTATTTACGGCTCTATCGACAATGAAGCATGTGCCTATGGAAGGGAAAAGGAAATCGTCGCCAAAGCAGAAATTAGAGAAAGGTTTGGCTGGAAAATTGAAGACTGTGGGCTCTTCATCGACAGAGAGCATCCATATTTTGCCGCAACCCCAGATGGCTTGATTGGAGAAGATGGTCTGCTGGAGATCAAATGCCCATTTTCAGCAAGAAATTTAACTCCATATGAAGCAATTGAATCAAAAAAAGTTACATTTTGGCTAATGGATAAAAGCAAAAAAGTGATTGGCATTAAAAAACGACATGTATTCCATTACCAAATCCAAGGGCAGCTCCATATAACTCAAAGAAAATATTGTTATCTTGTTTTGTGGACACCTAACGGGATAAAATGTGAAACGGTGCACAGAGACGATAATTTCTGGCAGAAGGAAATGTTTCCAAAATTAGAAAAATTTTATAAAAGTTGCCTGCTGCCAGAGATAATTGATCCTCGACGCGGCAGGTCAATGGAAATACGGGATCCTGAATATATAATACAGGCTCAAAGAGAATTAAAAAATAAGCAAGAAACTCGTAGCCAAAAGTAAAAACCTATGAAAATCCTTTCAATAAGTAAGTTTAACTGAATAAACTTCTTTCCATTAAATGATACTCCATGATGATATTATTTGTTATACAACCTTTCCGAAAACCAACCTCAGCCAACTCTCTCAAAAGGGTAATAATATACCACTACGCTATACTGTGGTCAGAATTCGGAAAAAATGCGGACAAAAGTCATATTGTCGACTTACCTTTCGTCGAGATGTTAAATTGGGGTTTTTCGTGGACATTACTATGCTTAAAAATTTGTTTCAGAGTACTTAATGAAAATATACGTTAAGTAAAGTCAATGAAAAATTTAATCCCTTTAAAACACTAAGAAAATTGGAACAATAACGGTGACCAGCATAATAACGGACGTTGAGCGATTGGATAATCTAGGTTGTATTCCTTCTGTGACTGCTTCTCCCCGTTTTAAGAGAAATAATATGCCTCAAACGTCTCCCTGTCAAAGAGTTGGACAGCTTGAAAGCGAGGACCAGGCCGCTCTTCCCAGAGTATCCCATTGTTCTTATGGAAGCGAGGCGAGAGTCTACGCGGTCTACACCGTCTACACTCTCTCGACTCTGCCTCTTTTAACCCCCACCCCTGAATGATGGGTGACGAGACAGGGCCCAAGGGGCCTCTCTCCAAGCACCCCCTCCTATGCCGGACTTTGGTCGTTCGCCAGCGTTGCAACGCACTCCTAGGCCAGTGACCTTGAAGCGAAACAGCAGATTCCTAATGATTGCCATTGTGGCCAGCAGGGGTTCCACTGGAGATTCGCACCAACGACAACTGGCGGATTTTGGGGGGCACTATTCGTTCGGGCGCGAGGAAAGCAGGGCCTTAAGGGTTAAAGATTGAGAAAAACATTGTTTTAACAGGTCTCCTCATAGACGACGATATATCGTCGTTGGCACTTCTGGCACATTCTGCAAACGACGATATATCGTCGTGTGGCACTCAAAGGGTTAATTGAGGGAAACACTTGGCCCTCAGACAAACAAGCACTCTAATCAACAAGAATATTCCCTTATATTTAACTAAAATGTAAGGCAACTTGGGAGGGAATAAGACTTTTTCAGAGAAGACCTTACAAAATGTTGATCAACACAGTAATATACATAAATGCTTTTTCTTCGCCCACGTGCAAGATATGGAGTATATGGAAGCCTAGAGGAGCCAGATGATAGAAAGCATAGTGGTTTACATTATCATTAAAATTACTAGGAAAAAGAATCCAAAAAGTTTCCCATTACTTGATAGTGATGCAAAGCCTTGAAATGTGCCATGTTTAAAATATGTCTGTGGGCAATAATTACAGTAAACAAAACATATTTTATTTTGTTCCTATAATTCCCACTGATACTTCAATCTTAAGCCCAAATAATCATGCATTACTGTTTATAATTGATTAAACAATTTTGCGATACACAAGCTGCACTGGGCACCCTGTTGTTATGAACAGTTGAGTCAAATAATCGGCATGCTGCACTTCATGAACCTTGAAAGTGTATATGCCTTACATATCAACCCACAACATCTAAAATACAGTATACCCACAAACTTCAATGATATGATTTATTATATTATTTTGGAAAATACACTAATTAATGAAAAAAAATATACAAACCTTTAAAGCTTTGGGATCCAATTCAGAGTAATGCGTAGGCTCTTTCTTAACGGAACCCATTTCATCAGTTTCTTCAACCTAAAATGAGCATGAAATGAAACAATTTTTGTTAAATTTAAAAATACGCCAAGCAGAAAACTCCATTGAATTAAAACATGAAAACTAAACAGGGGTAATAAAAATTGTAGAAAGTCAGGTTAGAAATTAGGTAATAAGAGTATTGGTTGGGTGAAACCATTACAAAATTGGAAATACACAAGAAAAAAGTATGGTCAAAGAGTTTTATAGACATAAAATAATGAGGGCCAGCATTACCTCTTTTTTTCTCTCACTGCCAATGAAATAAAAGCATCTAGCCACACTCACTGTTTTTTAAAGCAAACCACTCATCAACTAAAGCACACATACACACAACCTCATACACACATTCTGCAGCTCTCTCTCACAAATGGCAATCTGACTTCTGTAGTGATAAATCGTCTAGAACTTTTAGAGATTTCGGACAAATTTTTATAAGTGCTGTTTATTTATTTTTAAGGAAAATAAGAGGAGATAGAGGGTTTGGGCAAACTTTTCAGATTTCTGAGAAAATGTTTGAAAGTTTCAATGCTAAGTCTGAAAAAAATATCATTTCTTTTGAAATAAAACGTCCACACTCTTCACATCAGGCATACTGCAATTTTCTTGGTGCTGTTTGTCTTGCTCTTGCCTATAAGGAGATGGTTTTTTTATCGCTCAGGCAACAATACCTGCCAGCGAAGAGAAGTCTCTTCTATTCCTTCAACACCATAAAACCAGCATCCAATATCAGCAATCAAGTTGTACCTCACCCATCAGGATATCTTGATCCTTGATTTCACATCCAACATCAGAAACAAAACAGCCACACATCTTCACATACATTCACACACAAATATGCAGACACAACTGGTATACAAGGAAAGCAATGATGAAAAAGACCACTGAGTTATGCTTGATCATTTTCATTGTTAGAGGAATAAATTTTAAGGACCTACGGAAAATTGGCTAGTATATTATAAGAAACTACGAGAGATAGAATTTTAAACAAAATCAATGCATCAAGTAACGAATGTTAATAGCACATGATAACTCACAGAATTATGTTTATAATAAAACTGAAGTGTAATTATGACAAGACAGCAAAAATTGGGATATAAAATGCTTTTCTAAATGAGGTGTGGGCATTCTCTATCATTACATGCATTGAACTGAGAACAGAAAATGGAAGAGAAGTCAAGAAATCAATTTTATTGAGTAAGTGAAGGGTATTTGACAGAAATGTTTGTCTGTAATGAATTAAATTGGATGAAATCTATTCCTGAGGTATGATTCATGCAAATAAATGTTTCACCAAGTATCTAGTTTTCATAAGAAAAAATATGTAAACTTGACTTTGTAGCATGAAAAGACCAACATAATAAAGTGATCACTAGGTTCTTTTTTTTGCAGCTATTTGATTCTCTATCAATGAGGGATCCCAGCTCACTGGCAAGCAACATTAGTAAACAGTATTCTTGGCAGATGGCATTCAAAATTAAAATATCAGTGCTTTCCTTGTACCTTGGCACAATGAAAATTATTTTAAGAAAATTGCACAGCAAAAAAGTGCTTTGTGTTTAGCATAAAGTGGATGCCTTTTCATCAAAACAGCTCTCATCTTTGACCCGATGCTGCTGCAGCTGTATCTGCTGCGGCTGCGAGTTCTGCAGATGCTGCTGGCTCTGCTGCTGCAAACGAGCGGCTAGCTGCCGCCTGTAGCCCTGGCGGAGCGCCTCCCACTCTAGGTGTGTTGGAACACAACTCCATACATCTGGGAGAAATATGACCACTGTTTCAACTCGGGCAGGGACCGGTCGGCCCTTGTGACTTGTCTCCCCGCGCCGGTAGTATATCTCCACAAATCGGTACCTGGAGGCATGGGCAGGCAGGCCGAGGCGCCGAACGGGGAGAGGCGAAGGGGGGAAAGAGAGAGAGACAGAGCCATTTTGGTTTTGCAGGTCCACTGGCACCTCCGTGGTATCAACGTGAGAGACTGGTGATTGCAAAGGACTGAAGTTGGAATTTGTGGGACAGGTGAATGAGAGATGGTGATTTGTACGGGGAGTGACTGATACAAAATGGTGGCAGGTAATCTCAATCCACACCTTGTGGAGAAGGAGAGCATTGCAAGGTAAAAGGACAAGCCAAGATGGGGCAAACATATGCTTAGGAGAAAAATTCTCACACAACCGTCCACACACACTTGGTCCCCCTTTGTTAAGAGCTATGAAAAAAAACTGCATACCCAAAAAAGAACATGCCCAGCACACCTACAGGTAATTAGCTGAGATAAGAAGCACTGACATTAATAGAATCACCTGCAAGACATTTAACAACTCCCAGAGGTGGGTCAAGGAGGTACTGGTAATGCCAGGAATAAGATTTTAAACTAAGGTATTACTAAAATTAAGGTAAGGTAATTACAAGGAATTAACCAGAGATTCTGCAGAGGCTAGAACAATTTAAGGCATAGAGCACTATTAGAATGGAGCCACTTACACAAACTATTACATGCCAACTCATGCAAATATGAACCAGAGAAAATACGAAAATTGCACATTACACTGATTGTGTCATTCTCATGCAATGCATGTCACAAAAATGTTCTTGTGACTGCTACTATAAAAATATTTTAGTGAAAAGTAAACATAACTGATTTTTAATAAATCCTAGAGAAAAAATTATAAACACTTCATACAGACAAAATAATAATATGGTAACTTGAATAAAATGTGAATTGAAAGAATGATGGAGGCATTACACATTAAGGTGTACTTTTAACTAGTTATCACATTTTACTAAAATAAGAAGAACCTTCAAATGCAAAAGGGAAACTTACTATGAATGTAATATGTTAATAACTAATACACTAATAAATGCTAAATGAGACATAACTCTGAATAATAGTATTTTTAACCCCTTCATGTATTCATAAGAATAGTCACTGATCGATTCACAACAACACAAATTCAGCTCTAATAGCATTATCTGACCTTTCATTACCCATTCATGTGAAACACCAAGTATAACATGATTTCATTCAACCTGATAAGGTCCAAAATTATTAACAGATGAAATTGTTTGACTTTAAATGCTCTCCCATTTGCCATTTTTAATTGTAATAAAATGCAGTATAAACCCATAAAACATGAAACTGATCAGTTAACGTAAGTGAATGTGGTGCTTAAGGCTTGGGATGGATGGCTAAGAGCTAACCTAAACTAATAACCTAATAATCTGTATTTTTGAGATATTTAAAGGCACACAAAATCTTGAAAACACATTAGATAACCCTAACATATAGAAGACATACTTAGATACTACAACACCAAGTATTAAACCAGGTGAAATACATACCTGTTTTAAAAACTGAACTAGTCCTAATTCATGGTGATTCTAAATTCTCAATATTCTGTTGTGGTGGATAATGCAGATTCTCATCAATTTCATTTTTTTCATTATTAAACAATTACACATTGTTTTTTTTTACAAAGAAGTTTGCAAATTATAGCTACTATCATAGTTTTAATGTTCTAACACACAGAAAGTAATAAGCACATGGACTGGTATTGTTCCATTAGGGACATGATAAACACAGTGATTCACTTTCACATTCTATGTCCTATCTGTTAATCACCGACTGAATGGAATGAATTACCTGCTGTTGACTTAACTTAAATTCTAAAACGATAAGCTTAAACAGCAATGACTACTGACCTGACCAAGATAACCAAATATAAAGACAATTAACTTGTAGTATTATTAATGAAAAAAACAAACACCTTTTCTGCAGTAAGTTTAGTTATCACTCCTGGTTTCAACTTCATAAGTCATCTTCAAGCGTAACATAAACTTATTTTAGAAGAACTAAGAGTTTACTCAAATTCTGAAGATTCAGGCAACATGGAGGAAGTGAAGCATGATAACATGGAATGAAAACACTAGACAAATCCCAAAAATTAAATTTACTATGACTCAGGTTTCAATGTATTACTGAATAATTACTTGATTGATGTTGTATCACCTGATGATGCCGTAATACAGTGAAACCCAGGTTGCAGTAAATTTGTTTTTGGGGATTTGGCTCATGTTTTCTTTCCATGTTATAGTGTTTGCTCATTGAAAATGAATTGCTTTCACCAAGTAATGGGTGATGCTATCAAGTATAATATTCTGTAGCTTGATCAAATAGTACAACTTTTCAAAAAACTTAAAGTAAGCTTTCTTCAATACTTAACCATTTAGTTGGTGCACTTTTTGTTATAAGCTACAAATATAATAATGAATCTAGCCACTTTTTCAGGGAAACTTAGCAATTAGGTCATTAGCGCCATGTTGTTCAAACCAAATATCAACTTACATAATTTCCAAGATGGCAGTTCATTGTAAAGAAAAATTAAGTATCAATAGCAAATAATCATGTAAATAAATAAATTACTGCTATTTTCTGCCATTACACTATTCTCTCTTAAATCCTTATGTAAAAATTTAACATAATTCTGGAGAAAATAAGAAAGCTGATAACCTACTGGTTGCAGATAATATTTAATTGTCTGAGTTTGATTATGAATAACACCAAACAAGACATAAATACTTATTGCCTTTCACATTTCCAGCCTTGCCATTTATGTCCAAATGACAGAAGAGAACAACATTTTGAGATAAAGAATACACTCCCAGCTCATAGAAAGCACTTCAAATGCATTAATAACTTTATTTGGATGAAGCACTTGCCCTAGTATGACTATGCACATGAATTTTAATTGGAGGAATTTCATGGTAGCTCATTGGAATGCAAGATAATCCATTATAGCAAACAATAGGAGGGTTACACTATAACATTAATGATGGATTCCAGGAAATCGCTCAGGTTGTACAAAGGAAAACATTCTGAGGACTGATTACAAGCAAAATTAATACATTTAAAAGCACAAAATGCTGAACACTGAAGAAACTGCACGAACATTCAAAGAAATATCATTTCAAAACAACAGTGTGCGACATGACACAGTGGAATTGATTCATCATTACTCAAGTCTGGTGTAATTTACACAACTAAAAAAAATACAACATATGTACTAATAATTATGAAATGTTAATTGCTCCTGTCCATCTCAAATTAGGTGCAGTTATACTAAGTCATAGACTGCAAAGAAAACTCGAAAGTGAATGACTGTTATATCATGCCAAAATGTTTTAGTTGTTCTTTCGATACAGTACCTATACGTTTAAAAAAAAATCTTTGAAAAAGGAGCAACGTGAAGTCATCAATGAATGAGTAGTGTTTGGGGGTCAAACATTACATAACCCTATGAAAAATGGAAATAAGTAAATTAAATTTACTGGAGTTCCTGATGCTGTATGTGGTGTGCCTTGCTGTAAAACTATAAAGACAGCTAGTTCTAGGATATAGAAACTATATCCTAGTTTCAGGAGAGGTTAAGCTATAAAGTAGTATTTTTTCAATTTCAATTTTATAATTCATTCTATCCTCCACCACACTCAACCCAAAGTCATGTTCTTTTGTAAATGATTTCATGTGTGATGCCTGATTATAAGCATTTGTATATTTGCATGTACGATGTTTCATGACAAGCATGAGTTAGATGATAAGCATTTGTATCTCGCTAGTCCACCAGGCAGATTGTTCAATGGATAATAGTTGCACTGAATTGATGGATTGAATTGTTTTGAAACAAATTAAACAGGCCCAAAATGAAGGAAATATTACAGTAATGCAAGGCACAGGGCTCACATTTTTTAGATGTAATTAGATAAACCACAATTTGCGACACACATGAAAATTACTTCCCTTTCATTCTATCCCCACATTATATCCTTGTTACTGAACCTCTAACCAACACCCTATGGCACTGATATCCAACTCAACCATAATATCAATAGTGTGTAGGTAGAGTGAGTAGGAGTGTAATTTGATATTCTTATTCTTTATCTAATTTCATCCCACTTGCTATGCCAGTGAATCTAACGACTGACTTTGCTGTAAAGTAACATTAAAGGATAAAATGACCTTTACATTTAGCTAATGCCATCATGTCTCCTCTACGCCAAAAGAGAATGCAAAAGAAGTACTACAAGTAATTTAACTGCTCTAAGCTGAGTGACCCCAAAACCCATAGGTGTAAGGTGCCAACAATGAAAACCAAGATCAAATTTTCAGAGATTACTCCATACCAGGTACATCCACTATTTCCCACATCTCAATGCACACAGTACAGCACAACAACACTTCTGGTTCCTAAGTTCACACCCAGTACATTTAAAATCCAGTATATGTATGTGAGGGGTTGCATTACTTTCAGGGGAAAATATACGGTGCCGTCAAGTTAGTTCATTCCGTAGATAGCTGGCCTTCATTAATTATTACAAAGTTTCATTTGCAATTATTATCCAAGAAAATACATATGATATCTTACTTTATGCACACTCATAAATTGATTATGGCAGTAATGACCCAACAGCATATGTTTTGTACGTACAGTCCACGCAAAGACTCAAGTTTAAGGCTTTATGTTTCAAAAATGAAAGAAGCAATATTCATGCAGAACACTTCAGCATGTAGATAATTAAGTCTTGTGTTTCAAGCAGGTAACAGACTTTTTTATGGTCACTTTTGAGGCATTTTTTTGCAGCGAGGATAAAAAATAGGACAATTTTTTTAGAACCCCAGAGGGCAGCGTCACTGTCACTTACGCAGTTGTCATATAAATATGAAATTCACAAATGAAAGGGAATTTTGATAGAATATGAGTTGTACTTTTGTCATGATATCCTTTAGTTACAAATGATTTAATATTCGCTTAAGTTATTCTTATCAATTTACAAAACAGGATTTTCTCCGTACGTATGCAACATAGGAGGCATGCAACAATCACCTTTGTCTTAATTTTAATATTTCTATTGCAAATCAATGTCATTACACTTAACCACGCCGCAATACTTTATTTGAATTTTATATTTTTTGAAAATGAGTTTGGAGCGAATGCAGAAACGCCATAAAACATATGCACTGAGTAGAATGAACTGGAGTTCAGTATTACGGTAGAACTAGTTATTGCCACTATTTCAGCATGCTTCATACGTGCATTTTCGTTCACTTTTTGGAGGACGTGGATCTTTTCAATCGATATTTTTCTTTTCACAATGGCTAATTCTAAGCATCTGTTTTGAAATGTCACGAAATATTAGCACTCACATAGTTTTGATGTCCAGTTGACACTTGTAAAACAAATGAACATCATGATAAAATGCAGGGCTTTTGGGTGACTTTTCAATTCTTCATACTCATTTTTTAACCATAATAAACCTATTTAAATATTTCTGTAAGCAATAACAATCTTTTTAATGCAAGATTTAAACCTCTTTCAAGATATCCATTGTCAAATCAACCTATACGGCAATTATTTTCTTTGGACGAATTTCATTTGGTCCTCCTCTGAACGAGCTTAAGATGTTATGTTGTTATTCAGGGGAGGTGACCGACAGCTGAGGTCATTTGCACCATTTAGGACAGGTGGGTTATTGGGTAAATGGTAGGAGTGTTCAGGGAATGGAGGAAGGGTGGAGAGAAACACAGAATCGGCATTAACCTACCCTTAATGACAGGTGCCAAGGGGACCATGGCTTAACGTCCCATCCGACAGATGGAGTACTGAGCCTGAAATGCCTCCACTAGGTACTCAAGTAGGGATCGGTTTGCCACAGAAAAATCCGCTACTGCCAGGAATCGAACCTGGACCCTCAGGATGAGAGGCCAGTACTCTAGCTACCACACCAACCCGATCCCCACAAGGTAACCAAAATGTGCTCACCAGTATTATTTACATGAACTGTGATGCGGGCCTGAGGAAACGAATGTGCAAATGTGCGATCAAAGAACGTTGTAACAAGAGTCCACTGTAATATGTAAGTGAGCAGAAAGTGTTAATACACATTCAAATTCTGGCCAGTTTTGAATTTACCACACATTAGGGTCAAAGTTCAAGTAAATTGAAAATTTACTTAAAAGAATAAACTTTGCAATATTGATTTCAGATCTGACAGAATTAACTATGGCATTACTATTACAAAGTAAACATTTGGTGCATACTTATAGCACAATTTGATAATGATATACTGTCAGTAAAGTACGTCAACACCCCTGAGTTTGAGAAGCTATCTTGAATAAAAAAAAAACCAATTTTAACCCCTCAAGCTGGCTTTTTATGTATGGGTATTTAAACCCTCGGGTGGTATTTAAATTTGTCTCAAATGCACGGTGTGGACACTGTCTTCATTAAAATGCGATAACTCAAAGTGCATCAAATAAATAATAAAAATTTTTTGATGTTGTATATAAATGTTGCTTTCGCTTACCTTTAAAATTTAATGGTTAAAACTCAAATTTTTCATTCACTCATCACACTCATGCGCTCTGGAATCAAAAGTTTATTTCGGTGTGAAATGTCTCGAAGCATCCTTGGGGGGCAAAGTCCAACTTCACACACACTGCACCAGTACATGCTTCTTTTCTTCTTCCACATTTGGTCCAGACAACGCATTTCCTTTGTGGCTTCGCTTTTCTTCCTGATGCAGGGATCCTTTCTAAGAAGTGCCTCTCCACCAGGTGTCGTGGTGGGGGTTTATCGAAGGCTTCCCAATAGTTGGGCTCCCCAGCTGTGGTCTGTTTACGTTGACAATGGCCTTGACCAAGCTTATCTGAAAGATGATCTACATCCGTATTTCTAGTCTGGTATAAGATATAGGCATTGTGGACCGCTACACTGAGTAGTCTCTTGAAAAACTTGATGTAACACTTCATGCCTCATTTTCTTTCCACCAAATATGGCTGTAACTTCTGGATCCTTCAGATCCACTCCACCCATAGCCAAATTGTATTCATTCACAAACTTACACTTCACAACATCATCGCATCGTCATGAAACGATGAAATCATTGCCACTTCTCTCTTATCCTTCCACTTCAAAACCATTATTCCATTACTTTCATATGCTACCTTCTCGCCCCTTTTCAGTTGCTTGGTTTTCACACTCAGAGGAACATTCTTTGTTTAATCAAAGAGTCCTGGCAACATTTACACCATTCTTACGTAGTAGATAGGATATTACATGTAATGTCGGAACCAGAACCAGTATATACTATGAAATTCCACAGATAGCCACTTTTGGATTCACATAGTTCAAAAGTTTTGATTCCAAACTTAGCCGCCTTCAAAGGTATGAACTGTTTGAAGCCCAAACGACCCTTCCACAGCATTAGGGATTCATCTATACAAACATTTCCATGGGAAACATACACAGTTTGCCTGGAGTAATGAAACAATTGGAAATATTTTGAAGTTTTTTTGGGCCAGCAAAATTTTTCTTGTCCTCATTATCTGCAAAGTGCAAAAATTTGGAGAGAAGCTCAAAGCGATCAAGTGGCATCACTTGAGAAAAAATTGGAGTTACTAACAAAGGATCTTTTATGAAATAAGATTTTACATATGGCTTTTGTCTAATACTCATCAGTATAAATATTCCAATCCAAACTTACATTTCTTCACTGGTGACCTCTCGCCAGTTATTTACACAGGAACCTGGGTTAGGAATGGCCTTAGTGATAAATTGACGTGCGTATCTGTTAGTCTCAGTGCACACCAGATCTATCACTTCAGCTTCAAATATATGCATAATACTTTCCAAAATAGTACCAACCGTTATTTGAGGGCCAGACTGTCCAACAAACGGAATTCTTGATGGACAGTAAGTATCACTGACACATTTCCAGCCAAATGGTGTTGGTGAAGATTCGTGTTCCTCTGATTCATCTTCGAAATCACTTTCAATTACTTCACCCTGTGCATAATCCTCAACACTAGCATCACAAGAACCACTCTGTGATGAAAGGGATTCCTTATCACTATCACTTTCGTCCAAAAGACGCTCAATATCTTTATCTATCACGAAAGAGCTACATTTAGCTTCCTCCATTTCTCCGAGGTCTGCAAGTACTAATTCTCAAACTTCATCAAGAGAAAAAAAATATTCCAAACAAAGTTATGATGAGTCAATTAAGATGGCAGCATTATACAAAGCTTCCTAGCATAGGATCGAAAGAATTGACCAAATAAAACAAGAGATGGCATAAGGGAAGCAACTAATGCTGAATGAGGTGAACGGACGTACGGCATGCACCGAAACGCTGGTGGGAGCGACCAGCGGGGGACATACATGTGTATGTCGAACCGGCTGGAGAGGTTAATACTTTTAGACAATACTGGTAACTATGATTTCCCTACTTCTCCATACTCTTTAAGTTTACGTCAAGTCACCAGTGTCATAGAGGGTTTAACAGATTTCTTAACTTTTGTAAATTTCAACTAAATAAAAATTGTTTCCATCAAATTGTTAAAACATTACTGGTTTTATTTTGCTAAAATTTCAAGTTAATATGACAATTAAGGATGGTCGGATGGGATCTGTCGGATCCAAATAACTGCGGATCTTTAATTATTTCGATTCCAGATTCGGATCCAAAGAGGAAGAGTGAAGTCAGATCCGGATCGTAGATTTTAAATTTTAGTGACCTAGCGATCAAAGCGCCCCGGGAATGGAATGTAGGTGTGGTAGATATTGACAAGGAGAGGTTGTGTAACTTAGGTCACGAAATTAGATGAAAATTTTTCCTTGCAGCAAGAAGCAAAATAAAGAAATATAACCTCTTTTCCCCATTACTCCAGAATCGCAAGAAAAAAATATGTAGAATGCCACATGGGTAGCCTACATTTGCCGTGATTAGATGGACAATGAGAGCAAGTGTACTGTGTGAAGTTTGATCCCTATCACAGTTTAATTTTTTTTCAGTCATTGCATCGAAAACTTTATCATCTTCAATTTCAAAACTTTACATCAGAATACTCACTTTTTTATACTATTACAATTTAAATTAGATTTACGAATGCATCACTCAAAATTAGGGATGGTCGGGTCGGATTCAAAGATCCACGGGTATTTCACTTAATTTGCACTGAAATCAGATCCAGAGACAGTATAAATTCAGATCCGGATTGAAGATTTTTAAATTTAGTGGCTTAGTGATTGATGCACCCCACGAATGAAATGTAGGTACGATAGATACTGACAAGGAGAGTATTTGTAACTCAGGTCACTAAATGAGATGAAAACTTTTCTGTGCCATTGGAACAAAATAAAGAAATACATGTCTTGGCTTGTTTCTCCACAGACCCGGATGTGCAGGAAAAAAAATTAAGTAGAATGTCACGTGGGTCGTCTACATTCACCAGACTAGCATGAACCAATAGCGTAGCTATATCGTAGTTATAGCGTAGCTGTTAAAAATGAGAGCTAGTGAACTGCCAGTCGCAGTTCCATCCTTAATACTACCTAGGATAGTCCATGCTGTATTGCTATGGTAAGGCAAGCAGGCAGTTAAAAACAGTAGATTATCAGAAATTTCATGTCAATTTATAAGTCCGCAGATTAAACATAATAATGATAAAATTTGACGTTAGTGAAAGTGATTGGAAAAATCTTTCACTACTGAATTAAAATGGTGGAAACATTAAGTTAAGTTTACTATGCATATTTGAGTGAGGCATTTGTAAATCTAGTTTAAAGTACAAAATGTCAGTATCCACACACAAGGGTTGAAAATTAAGGATGATAAAATTTTTGACGCATTAGCTGAAAGAAAAATTTTAAACAGCGATAAGAATCGAATTTCATTATCTGCAGTCCACTACCCCACTCTGCTATCTAGGCCCACTAATGAGGTTAACCTCGTGGACGGTGGCACCATGCGCACGACTTCAGATGCTTTGTGACATTGATATGTCTAGCAGTCCGTGAACATCTTGTTCCTTTAGAGCTCTATAATTTCCACAGAGAAAGAGGGCGCCTTGGTAGCTCAACTGGTAGAACACCTGGCCGGAAATCAGGGGGTACGGGTTCGAGTCCCGGTCAAGGCGAATGATTTTTTCTTTGTGGAATATTTGCTATACATGAATAGCTTACCTAGGCTAGTGACTAGTTTTGAGGTGTTATTCATGGTGAAAAGATGATAGTTTTGCTGTAATTCCATTCTTTGAAACTATCATTTTTCTACCATAAATTCTACGATGAAAGGCACCAACAGACTTGTATCTCCTCTGTCTCTTCTCTTCTCACTGTTCATATGATGTAGTTCATCAACATGCCAAATATAGCACTGTATGGGAGCCCAACGGTGTACCCCCCCAGTATTCAAGGTATTTAACTTTATCTTATAGAATGATAAAATGAGATCTCGAACATCAAATACTTTATAGTATTTGAGTATTTGAGGGTAGATTTCGCACATTTCTGCTATAAACCAACTTCAAAAATTAAACAGTTTTTACAGATTAACAATGCTATGTGTTTCCAGAAATGACAAATTAAAAGAATAATGGAATATGCTGAAGAAGAATATTTACTTACAGTAAAACCTTGATTTTATGCATTTGTAGGGACCAAAATATGGGCACTGTGTAAAATCAAGACTTTGTGAAGAGGGGTCAACAATGCAGGGTGTCTAGTTATTTAGGATGTCTCTTACATTTTATTTTTAATAAACCTTGTCATATATATTATTTTAAGCTATAAATAAGGAATATTTAAACAGAAGGGCCCTTCGAATTTCTTCTCAAATTTTTTTTAATACAGCAAAACCTCCTATTTCTGTTAACAGAATTTACGTTTCCCCACAATTTACAACGTTTTTATCCGGTGCCATCCAATTTCCTATGTCTCCAACATATGTACAACCCTGTATTTACACCGTCATTTTCCGTTTTCCCACTGTTATCGTTGGATGCTAGTTAGAATGTGATAATTAAAAAAAAAAAACAAAATTTACTTCTAAGACATTGAGCCAAACATACCAGTCTATATAAAACCCTTTTTTCGTGCATATACACTTCAAAAACTCGAGAGAGAGAGCAGTAATATGCTCCTTTTATGGAAGAATTTGAACGTAGCAGTGCAGTATACAGTGACAGAAAAATGAAATATTTACTCTCGTGATGTCTTTGATGGGGAAAAATTCGTGCTAAGAAATGAATGCTATTAGGATGCAATTCATACAATTTAGGAACTGCGGGAGTATATTTAAACTGCACTGAGGTTCATATTATGAAGAATGAAAATGAATTTTTACACACATTATGAAATGTTAAAAATAAAAGAACTTAATTGGTGGTCGATAACGTGTGATCATTCGCGAGATCATCGCGCTGCATTGATTCAACAGTTTTGCTACAGGTTATTACAAAACATAACTTATTGAAATTTGTTTTATCAGGTGAAAACTGCATTGAATAAATAAAATTATTCTGTTGAGAAATTTTTGAAGTTGGATAACTGCTTGCGCTGGCCGACCAGTGAGGTATCTCAATATTCTCATGTGCTGTTAATTTTATCCTCAATGACTTGACATATTACATATTTCCGTGCTGAGTACCAAATACTCTTGGCGTAGGTACTTAAAATATTATCTAACTAGAGTAAAGTAACATCTCTCTTTCACGTTACAGCTTCATGAATCTTTCTTGTGCAGTATCACAATATTTTTAGTATGCTTCAGTGTTTAAAATTTTGATTACACTGGAAATTAATACTTTATGATTGCAGATGGTACTTGTGGTGACATTACCTTTCTTATTATGGTTAATGTCCACTTCTGTCTTGGTCGGGAAAATGACTTATTTTACCATTTATGCATGTAGGAGATATCAATCCTGCCACGTGAACGGCGGTGAAATTCACATAAATTGCCATGCGAAAAAATTCACCTGGATCGGGAATCGAACCACGGACCTTTGGCTTTTTCAGTCTTATAAGCCAAAGGTCCGTGGTTCGATTCCCGGTCCAGGTGAATTTTTTCGCATGGCAATTTACATTTATGCATGTTCATTAGCTGGAGTTGGCTCCCTTGTTCCAAATGGAGAAAGGGATTTGTGTTGAAATGCTGAAAATGCTATATAAAATCAAGATTATTGTGATCTTTAGGATTCAAGTTATACCGCGTAATAAAAAAACTGCATAAAACCAAGAAACTATGTAAAATCAAGTTTTTACCATTGGAATTCCCTATGGTTTCCGGCCGGACTTGCATATCGTTACGTAAAAACAAGAACGATGTAAAATCAAAGTGTGCAAAATTGAAGTTTTACTGTAATTGTGTTTGGAAATAAGAAGTGATTCTTGTCATGTTTTTAAGAACACTCAAGCCAGACTACATTGTATCCTTACCCATAAGATGAAAATTTAATAGAAATTCACATCACCGACTTGATTAATATCAGGTTCAAACGGATATTCCATATCGAATTCCACTGTTTACAGAAAGGCAGAAATAAGAAAGGAAATCATTGGCCTGGCTTCCATATTGCCCTTTTCCACAAGTCCGAATTACATCCAAATACAGTATCCATTACCACCATTTCCCAGAGCCTAGTATCTTTCTTTTTAGCCCACATGCTCATTCATAAAATTAGACTGTTATAGGATCTACTGGTGTGAATAACAGCATTTTTTGTTTCCTACCAAACATGTTAATTTTTCATGATGGAATGCCACAGAAAAAAGTCAAGCAAACAGGGATAGTATCCTGGAGCAATGCTTCACAAGAAATATATGAATATCTAATAACATAACAACCCTACTCCCACAAAGGATGCTAAACAAGCAACAAATTAAGCAAATACACTCAAGAAACTGCTGAACATGAGACAAACATGAAAAATGAACAACATTACCAAATCATTCTACAGTCTATAAATGAGGTTTTCCATAAAGTAATCAAAAAGCATCAGCATACACTGCCCAGTAATAAGGCACAGAGATAACCATCCGAGTTAAGACAGTTCATGGTAAACTTAAGTTAAAAGGACATAATAGGGAGCTTAAACTGAGTTTCTAGAATGAAATAAAGATAAAGAATTAGGCACTCTTTTATGAGCATTAAAAACTCCACACACCTCTAAAACCAGCAATTCAATTCTCTAAGATAAAGGCATAATTCCATTTCCATTAATGTGACTGAACATTTATCATATAAATTTACCAGTACAAGCACACCACATAACTAGCCTAATATAAAGAAAAAAGATTTAGTTTCTCGAAGCCAACCTAAAATTGTAACTATCACAGGGGAGTCGTAATATACATTATTTCAGCCTTGTCTTTTGGTGAGAACTAAGGCTTTACTCGTTACTTCACAGAAAATAGAAGTCTCCAGTCCTAAAAACAAACAACATGAAGAGAACTTTCAGGCATCGCAAATGCATCAGTCAAAAATAAAAGATAGTTCCTCAAAAACCTAGTCAACAATCTATATCTTCAAACATACAATACAAGCAAAATAAACTGGTGTACTAAACCATCCATCCCCTCTTTATTCCTAATATGTTGTTAATGTAATTATTAAATCAGTACCTTAATACAACAGCATCTTGTCACAAAATGGTTTGCATAGCGAAGATCAGTAGATCACAAAATGCAACACATAGAAGCATAGCATTGGAAAAAGACATGGAAAATTGCATGCTGCTGTATAATGTGTTTCATTTATTACTCAAAAATTTACCTCAAAGATCAATGCAATCAATGCAATATAAATGCAAAAGGTTAACAATTTTACATGCACAACCTACACTAAAGTACTTTAGCATCACAGTTACCAAATTATTAGTTACATTTAGGACACGTAAAAGATCAAGTAACTTTAAGTTAAGCACCTATCTGGATTTTACTCGAATAAAGATAATGTGAATTAATAAATCAGTCTATCAAATTTTCCTATTTGTAGATAAATAAATTCTTTTTTTCTCCCTGATTAACTTTCCTGAAATAATATGACAAAATGGGAGGAATAGACCATTTTGATTTAAAATTTAAGGTAATTAAGATAGGTTGACAAAAAAAGAAGACGTTACTAGCTCTACGCGAAAAGCAAGCCAAACAAAAAAAAATTTTAAAAATCCTCACCATTGAGTGCAATGACCAAGGTCAATTCCAGTCAGAGCTTTGCAAGTTCTTACAGCTGTCCGCACCAATACAGATGGATCTCCAGCAGGATCAGAACCATCCAAGGAAGGACTCCACGGCCCACCAATGGCCATTGTCTCATTCTTGCCCCGCAAACCCACAAGGAAATTGACCAGACGAGTGGGATGGACATAGCCATCTTTTGGCATGTCACTACTGCCTACATTATTGGATCCACCACCAGTTCCACCAGAATTTGAACTGACAGATGCCCCAGATCCGCCTTCCTCAGCCAAGGGACAAGTCTTGCGAAATAATTCTTCACGTGGTGGGACACTTAGGAGCATTACCTGTGAAGAATAAGTAAAAAAAAATACATAACAGTACTTCTTACTTCTCTTATTATTAAAATTATTTCACCCTTAATTTCCCCAAGGTATAATAATCAAAGCCCTATTTCTCCCTTCTTGCAGTTATCACTCTGATGAAGACCCTAATTCAGCAAAAAGCTACAGTAGAAGTCCACTATAACAAGTACTGCCATACACTAGTAATAAAGTTGCTTGTCTTAGGCACACTCATAATAAATAATGTTAATTTTACTTAACCCTAGAATTCTACTTAACCTAATGCTCTGCTCACAAGTACTTAGTTGAGAAGTAAGAATCAATTAAGAATTGCAACAGGCATTGCTGGTTTTAGAAGAGGAGGAGCAGGAAGGGATGAGAGGTAATTTGTCAGGAAATTATGTGGATTCCATACATGGCCTCAAATGCCACAAATTAAAATAGCGCCTATTTTTTCTCCTGCATTTTCATTTAGATTTTGACATCTTTACCTAAAATATGGTAAAATTACCGTGCAATGATTATTTTTGGTTGTCAGGATTATGAATATTCCGAAGACACCGAAAGTCAATGTATATTATTGATTTCATATTTATTTTATTTTTCTTTCTTTTGTTTGTGTTATTAAGAAGGAAACAGGGAAATTTAGTTTCGGAACTACCTGGACCAAAATGTGTGATGTCAAAACTCCTTGGAAAGATTGGCAATTATTACTTGATAAGAGCATAGTGAAATAAAATATTGACACACACAAATGAGGGAATACAATGACAGTGTTTAGAGATTTAAGTTCTCCAATCATATCATAGTGATGTAGATATTGAGGAGATGGAGGCATTTTTTTTGAACTAAAGTATTTTTCTGGGGTGCAGTACTAATCTGTACCAGCTGTTCTCAACTGAGTTTGAATATACAGTATACCAATGTACCATGCCTCTACAGCAATTCTTGTTTCTGTTGTCAACACTGTGTTTTGATGATAAAACAATCAAAGCACAGGGTGATCGATAAATTTTCACCAATTCGTGAAATTTGGGAAGACATTGTCGAGAGTTGTAAGAAATATTACACATCCCATGAGTAATTCATGGTTGACGAACAACTCTAAAAATTCTATAAATTGATGGGCCTGCAGTGCAGCAACAAGAAGGAAGGTTTGCAGCAAATTATGCCAGAGGGAAAGGAATAGAAAAACGAGACATTTATGCTCATTTTACAGCACTCCCATGAGCGACGGGCATAGAAGTTATCTGCATACTGTCTGTATTGAGATGAAAAATTAACCTCTTTCCAATACAATAAGAATATTTATATTTATTTTGCAAAAAAATATAATTTATAAGCATTTTAATTGACATTAAAAGTTTGCATGAAATTTTCAAAATATCACAGAAAAACTTAACTTGAAAATTTCACTTCTTTCAAATGTTAAAATAAATATTTTTTTTTAGAGAAAAACCATTTGAAACAAAATTTTACATACACTTCAAATAGTTAATCTTAAGTAGCTAAAGCATTTCTCGGTATATTCAAAACATGAGCAACAGAAAATAAATTTCAATTTAATGAATTTCTAAGTCTTCAAATTGCAAAGATATTTTTTATTTCGTTATATATATTTTAAACTAGATTTTGTGACTCATTGATATTGAAAAGGCATCATATTAATGATTTTTGCCATTCTTCTCAATGAAATAAACAATTGTAACTCGTTGGACCCCAGTGTGGACTTTATGGTTCTTGGTGGAAGTGTGCATTTCTAGGGTTGATCAAAGGTTTATGCAGAATCTTGTATTTTCTGCTTCCATTGCTGCTGCATGGGTCAAAATTGGGTGACAACAGTTTATTTCTTGTTGCAGGTGGTGTCTTCAGGTCAAAGTAGCCAGAATCAAGCAAATTCCACATCAACCTGAAAATGTCTCCTGTTGCAGGCTATGTACATTGGAATTCATCTCTATCATTTTGCATTTAGCGACTAAGAGGGCAATGATGAACTACCGGGTATCCAAGAAACATCCATCCATAAATCCGTAGAAAAAAGTTTCACGCGGAAAAAATAAATTGTAGTCATAATGTAATACTATTAGCCGATCATGGTTTCCTCCTAATCCCTGATATATTTTTTCATTTGAAAACAGCCTTAATTTTATCCTTGATCATTTGCAATGTTGAACAAATTTGCTAACAATTTGACACATTTTTGCTGATTTCTGTTCAAATGGTATTCTTTCTTTCACATGCTTCAAAGCTTTCAATTTTT
This sequence comes from Platycnemis pennipes, assembly GCA_933228895.1. NCBI lineage: Eukaryota > Metazoa > Arthropoda > Insecta > Odonata > Platycnemididae > Platycnemis > Platycnemis pennipes. The sequence continues at coordinate 114,089,362 of OW121854.1, read as the reverse complement.
TTACATACTTGGCCTTTGAAAAAAATTTGGTGATCACTAGTAAGAAAATAGAGGATTAGTGAATGATGATCACATATCACCAATTCTATTTGAGACATGTTATCAAGTCAACCTTCAAAAGAGCCAGCAGCATACCCCCTCTCTGCCCCTCCTAACCCTTTTGCACCAAATGTCTCCTGTCAATGAGATAGATTTTCCTACACAAAAGAATGAATGTTGGTTATAGTCAATGCTGGAGTTGGGGCAAGTGACCGCAACAAGCAACAATTTTACCCAATAGGACCCAACCAGTGGTACAGCAGACCCATTCCCCAGACCCCAGGAAGGGATAATCTTGATCCTCAGCAGTGATGTAACCCCATTTTCAGCTTGAGTTCATGGTCAAATAATTTTACATGTAACAGGTTTGTCAAAAAGTATTTGTAACAAACTCTTCAAATTTAGACTTTAAAAATTAAAACTTGTTTTTCACAGATTGTTTGCGAATTTTAAATGAATAACGTATACTGGCTAGTTCTGCAATGCTTCAGAAATGGGTGTTAAGTCTTCTGTGCAGCTCAGGACATGGGGAAAAATTTCAAACGAATTCTTCTAGCTCACAAGACGGACATTGGTTTTAGTTGGTGAAAGGTTTTGGTGAAATAAAAGGCGGGAAAGACTGCCCGGTAGACGCAATGGTAGAAATATAACGAGAATTTCCTATCCCAGTTTATCCCTGACTGATACGAGAATTCCCTGACTATTCCTTCACTTTTCCAGATTTCCAAAATTCCCTGACAATTCCAGGTTTTCCCGGTTTTCCCTGACAATCGTCCCCCCTGATGATGGTATAAGCCATGCAGGCTATAGCAAACTTTTTCTTTCCTTAATTCATCATTTGTCAAATAAATGAAAGTAATGGGATTTTAACAACGAAGAGAACGACTCTACCGCTGTATACAAGTTGGAATGAGAAAATTTCTCCAAAGCGGTAATCTTAAGGGATGGAGGGAAAAAGGAACATTTTTTCCTTTTTATTTTTACCTTGTATTCCCTTAATTTTTCACGTGTAATGCTTGATTGTGGGTAGCTAAAGTGACCCTAAAGCGTGAGTGAGCAAGTGCGTCATTTGTGTTCACTTGTTTTTCTTTGTATGCTTGATTTTGTACAAGTGAGTGCACTTACTTACTCCCTTACTTTGTACATACCGTATTTACCCGATTCTAAGACGACCCTGAATGTAAGACGACCCCTCATTTTGAGCTCCCAATTGAAAATAAAATGACAAATCACCTATTATTATGCTATTTGTCTTATATATCAGTCCTCTACTTTACTTGCATTAATTTTGCAAAATAAAACATATACTCATTTCAAATTCCAACAGAAAACATAACTTAACCAGAAAACACATAATTTAAATAAAATTTGTCCTGAGCAACAGAGTTTTAGATACTTTCCTTACATATTTTATGCCTTTTAGCATACCACAGGATAACTTTTGTAATAGAACTGTTTCGGCTTAAAAACATCCAATATAAAAGAAAAATAAGGAAAAGCATTTACAAAGCATTCAGACTTTTGGAAAATTAAAAATATACTGCTCTTATACACAGAAATATATAACTTACAACTTAATTCTGAGTAAAAAAATCAGATACTTTCCTTCTTCATGATTGCCTTATAGCATGAAATATCACAAAATAACTTTTTCAATAGAACCATTCAGACTTAAAAACGCATAGCTCTTTGTTTCAGCAGTGCCCCGGGATGTCTATTCCACATCACATGTTACCAATCTTTCATTAGATCTTATGTCATCTATCCCTTTTTGGCATCTTACTATTATTCCACTCGGTATATGTCTCTTGGGCATAGTTTTACGTTTTAGAATCACATACGGCGCTTATTTAGTACCATATAGATGTTACTAAATAGATAGCAGCTGCTAATACTCCCAACATAAGTCACTCGCATTTTTTCGTTACTACCGGTAGTTTTTTAAGGACGGACTTTGCTCCTTTCTCGGTCACGGTGTAATTCGACGGCATGTCGAAAAAATCTGGAGTTTTGTCTGCATTTCCGATTTGGCTCGAAAGACAATTTTTTTAAAAGTCCGATTATATATTTTTGGTAAGCGATTAGTTTTTCGCTGTAGTCTCTAGGCAATTTCTGGCGCAGTGAATTCCTGCGCCGTAAAGAAAAAATATTTCGTCGCATGAATCTGGTGCACCAACCTCTACGTGCTTTTAATTCTTGTGCTGGTAGTTTAGTCTTCTGGCAACTTTGTGAGCTTTAAGAGTGATACCTTCCGTTGAAACAGGCCGCATACCATTCTGCCGCAAAGTTTGTTTGAACACCACTTCTTCGACGTAAGGGAATCGGCCTGTTTTGGGACCTCTAAATGACTTTGACGTCCTGCATTTTGTGTATTGCAGATCTCCATCTTCGCTCATTTGCCTCGGGAACTCCTAACATTCTACTTGCGTCACAGTTATTTGATTTATCGGCATGTTGTACGACAAGTAGCTTAAAATTTGCGACGTAACCATGTCTAATATATTTGGTTCACTTTCCCTTCGCACTCACGCCACGTATTTCTACATATCTGTCATTTTTAAGTGCTACGTATGTAAGGTGCATTTCAATCACGAATTCAAAACTTCAGATAAGTGTGAAAACTGCCGAAAGTGAATTCCAGCCTTCGTTTGTTTTTTGCGTATGCCCGAAGCGCTCGATTGAAATACATCGCTGCGGCCATAGATAAACATTGACACTGGAAAAATTATCATACCCGTCGTTGTAATATAATTTTACGTTAAGAATTGTTTATTTTAGTAATTATTGCAATGGATTCTCGTGGAATGGATCCCTATTAATCAATTAGTCACACATTCGTACATTCATAGCATAGCGCCGCGTAAACACGCAGTTCTAAGTTGTACTCGAATCTAAGACGAGTCTAGGTATCTTTAGCTGAAAATTAGTCAAAAAAGGTCGTCTTAGAATCGGGTAAATACGGTACTTCTTCTATCCTTCTCCCTAAATTTCCCCCACTCCTTAAGATTACGGCTAAGTGAAATTTTCTTCTTCCATTTGTAATGGGATTTTCCTCATTAATGAAGCAAACACTAAAAAGGACAGGAGTATGAGGGCATAAAATCCAACTAAAGGAACATTTCAGTTATTAGAGAGGCATTTAACCCTTTCTGCCCAAAATATTTATACCAGTTTTTCTCTATTGATTAGAATAAGAATTGACCCATTGACCCATGCCTCTGATATGTAGAATAGCAAGATTTCCACAGAGAATAATAACTTACCTGGACTGGGATCACCCAGGTCAAGGTGGGTATTTTTCTCAGTGGAAATTTGCCATTATACTAACTTTCAGGCTGAACACTACTTTTTCATGACTTCCTGTTATCTCTACTTAAATGATTAAGTCTATTATACACAGTAAAATTAATACCAAATATTATAATTACCTTAGCAGAATAAATATAATCTGCATCTGGAGGCTCCAGGACGTTAGGCGTTGTAGACCCATTACTTCCACGACATACCATGTCTTCCAATTCATCAACCTCCTTGTGCATGACATGAAAAGAGCATGGGTAGTGCTCTTCCATTTCTGGAGATAGGAGGAACAGAAAAGGTCTGTGCGGTGGAAAAGCATCAACCCATCGGAAATTACTTTGGAAGAAATCTGAAGGTATGTACAAGTTGGTGTAACGGCGCCGCAACTCCAAAACATTTGCCTCAGCCCTGAAATTTTGCCAGCATTGATTTAAAAATTGTAATAAAGTTCATTGCCCAAGCTCATTCCATTAAAATCTAAGAAAATAAAAAATCTGCAAAATCTTTTCAAGTATAAAAGATATGTGATCAGTGGAAAAACATATATACTTCTGAATGAAAACCAATTTTAAACAATAACTTATCATTCCTTAGGCACAACTTGTTCATTAAACTTATTCAAATTTGCCATAAAAAAGTTGAACATAAACTTACAGACTTAATAGCCTGAAATCAATTAATTAACAATAACAAAATGCCTCCAGACACTTTAACTTATTGAGTATTTAAGTGTCTTATCTGAAAAATATTCTTCTACCAGTCAAAATTCACAAAAAGTTTGCCAACAGAATGTAAAAAATGAGTGCTTACAAATCTAGTGAGATCTTTGGGATTTGCACTACATATCGTGGGACAATACGAGCCCGTCGACGAGGAGGTGACCGACTCCTTGCTCTGGGACTTCTACTACGTTTACGAGACGATGGACTCCGTTTCTCACGATCTCTCTCCCTGCAAATCAAAATTGAACAATAGGATCAAAGATTAGATAACAACTATTTCTCTCAAAACGGATATGGAATATACACAGCCTTTTAAACTTGTAAATATAATGGTCCACTTAACTTTATGACCGGAGGCTTACAGATTTAAGATAGAGGACTATATCTTTTTATGAATCCTCTTTTAAAAAAAGAACTATTTTTGACAATAAAATGAGAAAGAGGAATTCATACTATCAAATCAATGATTGCCATAAATTCTAAGCAGTAGCAATAATATATGTTGGCAAAAAGATGGATTGAAATAAGAGTTATCAGGGATCAACCTGACGAGTTCTGAAAGAGTCATGTTGAATTTTTCAATATAATTAAAACTAAAGCCCACTAACAGCTTCTGGAGAACTCACCTTGTCCTATCATCTCGTCTCCTGTCACGTTCTGGCTCCCTCTCTCTCTCCACTCGATCCTTCTCTCGACTTGTCACAACATTATTTGCACTGCTGTTTCTCTGGCTAGGAGATATTCTAGGCCTCCCTCCAATCTGGCTCCCACGAATGAAATTCCCACTGCCCGCCACACTATTCTGTTGCTCCACTTCAAAAGACATAACAAATGCAAAACAGAGAAAAAATGTAAATAAAACATTGAAAAATAAATTAAGTAAAAGATCAAACAGTAACTTTTTTAAATTTAAAACCTAGCACATAAAAATTATCTAGCAATAAAGTTTTTGACTTAACACATTCACTGCGGGGCTGATTTAAGCCCTACCCCTCACAGCGCGGCGTGGCCCACCGGTGGGTCACACCCATCCTTTTGCATGGGCAGTGTTACCCACCAGTGGGTCACAGTCCTTCCGAGCTTCTGGCCGCTGCTGAGGGATGGTGTTTGAAGTGGCAACACTCAGCCTTTTCCTGAGATTAGAGGAAGGCTACATGCATTTGCATGACCCACTGGTGGGTCACGCCGCAGTGATAATTGAGAAAACTTGGTGCTGAGCTTGAAGCCACGAAGTGCACCAACTGAGTTGTGGATGATGGGTCGACCCTTAGATATAGAGGTTTGATGCGAGATAAGCGATTCAACTCATAGGATATGCAATTAGTGAGAAAAAGCAATAGTGTTTTGGGATGGTACTGGCCTATCCCTGAGTAAGGTAGGCCTTTCAAATGTGAAGGTGCTGTGACTTGGCAATAGGAGGCCACCAATAATTATCACCTCATAACCGAGAGGAGAAGGCAGCAGGCAGGAGCTTATCTCCATATGGGTGAAGGGTGAGACCACAGTCATCAGTAAAGCGACACTTAATTCACTGCAGGTGTGGTAACATTTAGATTAAAGGCTTTAGTACTGGGATGTGGATGGCAAGGGGAACTACAACATTGTTATCTCAAGGAGTTACAGCTGATCCACTTCTTTCCTTTATCAATATGACATTGTTATCTCGAGGAGTTACAGCTGATCCACTTCTTTCCTTTATCAATGCTAGATGTAACCCTCTTTGAGTAAAATATTCCAGAGATACAATAGTCCCAGTTGGATCTCCAGGAATGGACTACCCAAGAGTGTGTATCAGTCAAGTGTGATAAACATTTTAGGGTAGGAAAATTGAACATGAAATCGCTTCAGACCTTAGGAAGATTGGAGAACCTGAAGATGGAAATGCAAAGAACCTTTCCTTCATCTTGTTCTAATACACAATTCAGTAGTTCCGTACGTTTCATGAGCAAGACACCAATCACAACACAATTGACTAGTTATGACTGAATGACAGAAATGACCACACATTTTAATGGACAAAACTATATGCTCTACATGGACAAACGATGGTGAAAAAATTAATCGCTATGGTGCTACTTATGCTAAAAGCCACACCCACTTTAGTGGGTTCCTACTACATCCTCAGCAGAAAACACTTACCTAGCACTTAGCTTGGTAATCAGCAATATGCAGATTGTTGATTGCTCTTTATTAGCTACCAAAAATGCAAACCAGAATATAAACTTACTGTTTATCTGTAGAAAGAGGATCTAGTGACCACTTTCCTAGTAAGAAATTAGCAGAAGCAGAATGGGTTTTTTTTAGCTATGCTCCCTAACATAATCACATAATAGGTACAAAAAACCAGAATCGACATCCTAAAGTCAATGCCCTGTGTAATGTATGTTATTATAAATTTTGAGTCAATAAACCAATGGGCACACGGTTTTCAAGGCTAACGGCTGTAGACCATTGAGAGTGCTCGTTGAACTCGACAATGCTGCTAGGATATACCACATTTTTGAGTGGAGTCTGTGTGTCTTCTTCTGCTTGATTCTCGAGCATGTAGCTGTGAGGTTGTGTGCTCGCATAACCAGACATCGGGGTTTTTATTTCTGATACTGTCCCGACTAAGTAATAAGATCAGAACTGCTAATAAGTAGAATGTACGGAAGAACGTAACACCATGCTCAATGACTCAGATTTTAATGACTGGGAACAAAAATGGTATCACTTACCAGGTGGTGGTACAGCATTATAACTGTTTGCAGACTGGTAGCCTTGGGCTAGTGGTGGCATCATAGTTTGTGGTCTCTGCATAATTGGTGGTCCAACTCCCACTCCAGGAACAACGTTGCTCATAGCTACAGCTGTCCCCATTGTGTTCTGATTTGGCAAAACCTGAATGCGAGTGGCATTCCATTTGAATGGCATATTGACATTGTAGGATGCTTCAACCAGGACACGATCTCCCACTTTTGGCATAGCACCTTTCACACAACTACAAAGAGGATGAAATCAAATGGTCAGTCAGCACATAAGACTCAATTGAGTCATGGAATGAAATTCTTCATTAGTAAGTAACTTTGAAGAGTGACCAAAATAATTTAATATGACTACTATATATGAATTACTTTCTCCACATCATACAAGGCTATTGAGTCATTTACTTGCACGGTCGGATTGACTTATATCTCACCCATTTTAAAAGAAGTAGAAGCCATGTCAAAATGGTCATTTTACAATGCTAAAAATCCAATATATAATGAATGCTTACATTTCAGTGGTTCTTTTATAACAAAGTTTTTTTGCACATCAGGTAACCCAATTCCCATTAATAGCACTTATACAATGTAAAACTTTTTACATCATCATCTGATTGCCAAAACTTAAATGAGCTCTACAGCTGTTTATTTTTATGCATACATAATTGAAATCTCGATAGATCTCTCTGGATTCTTTTGGTTCCAAATATCTCCCTGGGTTCCACCACTCCTGTCACCCCCTACATTGTTGATCTGGGGAACTCGCACTCCCTACCACCACTCTGGGGAACTCCCTTCTGCCACTCTGAGACATAAGTTTACTTTCACTTCTTCCCTGGTGCAACTTTGCTGTTGATGCACCCTTCACACAAATCCTACCTACCTCCACTTCTCCTTCGGCTTTTACTGAGGCACTACCTTAATTCTTTGATCGCCTGGCATCACATAAAGTAATGATTAACTTGTTTGCTCAGTATTAGCTTCAATTGCATTTTTTATCACAATGGAGAGGAAAAAATAAAAAGAATTTAAAGCTTAAAATCCAAGTTATGCATTTTAGCGGACATTGACAATAAAATGTCAAAGACCATGGCTGGAAAAAAGTATGACATTCCATTGAGTACTGAAAAATTAAATTTCTATGCTTTGTTCCACAACTATTCATTTGGCGATGATATTTTGCCTGCATTCCAGTTGGCTTCCTCAGGTTGGCTACATGTCTTCACCAACCAAATAATCATGGATAAAAGCCCGGAAAAACTATTATTCACAAGGACAACTCTGTAGAATCTCATGCTAATATTTTCTATAAACCCTCCTTAAGGATATCAAGGGGATTGGTAGAGAGGAACACAACAGAATTGTGGGTTCTACCCATGCATACAACTAATAAACCTTTACTAATTCCTTTCAGCTTATTATGATGAAAGGAGGCATTTTCAGGTGGCCAGTATGTTTGCTTATTTGCACTCCTGCTATGACTACCCCTTTTGCCATGGGTGATACTAATGTTTTCACGGGCACCCAGCTGATTAATGCCTCACTGTGACCATCCCTTTGCAGTCCTTCCCATCATCATTGAAATCCAAAGGTTGGTAACACCTGCAACTGTGACAAATTTTGATGCTCAAATTTGTAGTTTTGTGTTTAATGCAGAAGTATGCAGTAATGACAGAGCAAGATGAATAATACACAAAAGGCTTACAGCGGAGGCTTTACCAATTAAGACAGCTTATATTGAACTTGTGGTTCGATTGTTCGCAGAATGTGGAACATTTATTTTCAAGTTAAGAGTTCCATGGTAACCAGTGGGTCAATTCTGTAAATGTCATAGGCATCACAACCATTATTCTTATAACGGACCTTCACACTTATGACGGCCGGTGAAAAGGAGCGATTCTGTAGATGTCATAACTTTGTCGTCGCCATCATAGCCAATGACGGTTGAAATTCTCTGTCATAGCATGGTCATAAGGGTCTCAAAATAGGAGTGTTTTTGTTGAAAACGGTATCTTGTAGTTTTGTTTTGCAAAAAGGACAGAGATGAAAGTGACACAGCAATTTTGTAATTAAAATTGTGAATCTGTAGTGTTGTAACACGCAAATCCTCCTTATATATTTATTATCGATAGAATGGAAGCGATCTCTTTCCTTGCTATTTGGAGAGCAAACGAAGGCAAAGACAAGAACGATGACAATATCGTCTTATTCGCCGGCAGTTGAGGGATACACACAATCCTTCTGAAATAAGCGAAGAAGATTTTTGAACTCTCTTCCGCATTTCAAAAGACTGGCTCATGATCTCACTCACACTCTGCCCTAATCTAATAAAACTGAGGCAGACTGGATTACCAGTCCATTTGCAGGTTGGTTACATGATTTTAACATGTTTATTTCAGTATCTGAAAACTCAAACTTTCCGTGCATATGAGTGCATGCAACTTTTACTTGTATGCAATAATTTCAGATTCTGACGGCAATACGATTCGTACATAATAGTCCATTGCCTGAATGCAGAACTGCATTGAGCAACTGTTTGGCATAATGAAAAGTATGCGGCGATGTCTGTCTCTTAGGCAGGGTACTGTACTATAAGCCAAAAGTTGCAGCAACAATAATAATTTCCTGTACAGAGCGGCAAAATTGATGTTGATGCACTGCCTCAACATGCAGGAAGGGAATATCCCACAGCTGGAATTAGTGGAGGAGGTGGTTGATTGTACCTAATACTAAAGGTGGAGATGTCAGGGAAGCTGTAATAAGGCAATTCTTCACATAAAAGGCATTCATTTTTTCATAGATATTCTTTAACATTTTTACTGTAACACCCAAGAACACAGTAAATACATGTTCTTACATACAATGTTCTTGGGTTTCACTGTATTTACAGTGTTCTTGGTAACACCACTGTCAGGTCTGAATTTTCCCTTATTGCTTGTGATTTATCTCCTCCAACAATCCTCTGGGTCATGCAACAATGACTGTATCCTATGGCTGAATGACTTACTGAAGCTTGAAAAAGATAATTCTGACTTCATTAGTTGTTCATTTTTAATCCTACTTCAAGTTCTATTCATGCACCCTTAATCATTTCCTCTGCTATGCGTAGACATGTAGTCTACGGTTAGTTTCAGCTGCCATTTGGTAACTCGGTCACTGCGTACCTTCTTTCAGAAAGTATGATGAAATTAGGAAAATACAAGCCATATGAGCCGCTAAGAGAACATATACATGATCAAATCGTATTTCTAACACTTCGCATTCATGAAAGTATTATATTTTAGTGGGCTATTTGAGATTACAGCCATTTTGTAGAATGACAGAACTACTTATACACTACGCTCGATTTGTCGTCATAAACTAAAACCCATTCGTCCTTAAGTTGCTGTTCAGCCACATTAATACGGATCCATGAATGAAAATAACATCAGTACATGACATGCAATAATTATTTTCGAAAGATTTGACTTCTATACTCTCTTGAACAGACTCCATCTTCACTCTTTGTTTACAAATTTACTCCAAGTCACAGCTGATAAAATGTGTCGACGGCTCCCATTGGCTTTTCTCATTTTCTTAGGACTACCAACATACAAAATTTTAGATTTTTCAAGGTGATGCGCAACTGTTCACTTGTCATCCGTCATAAGCCATATGATGGTAGCTTATAGAATCGCTCGAATGTCATAGCCGTCATAAGTTGCCCGTCAAAGTTATCACCCTTATGATGCCTATGACATTTACAGAATTGACCCGCAGAAGCAGTAGACATGGTGGCTATTTTCATGTGGGTTTCCTGTACATTGAGTAATTCGTTTCTCTTTTGGGAAATCAGCTTATACAAAGATCACAGGATACTCCTCCTCCTGCATTAGTATTCAACACGTTCCTCACCTTTATCTCTTATATTTCTCTAACACACATCTCAAGTACCCCTTAAAAACAGCATTTATCCAATATATGTACTTCAGGAATATGGAAAAGTTCAAATCATGAAGAAATAATTAAAATTAAAAAAAAAGCCTGGTAAGTAATGATATGTACCTGGTTTGAAAGAAAACATCTTCATCAACAAATCCAAAGTTGTCATGGAGCTTTGTCACAGCCCCAGTGAAAACACGTTGCTTGGGAGTGTGCTGCTGTTGCTGCTGCTGTTGTTGCTGCTGTTGTTGTTGTTGCTGCTGTTGCTGTTGTTGTTGCTGCTGTAGTTGCTGCTGCAGCTGCTGTAGCTGGGAAGCCACAGCTGGGGCCTGCTGCTGCTGCTGCAGTGGCCCTGGCTGTCCCCCGGCACCAGTGCCAGCCCCCTGTTGCTGCTGAGATTGCGGTCCCACCAATGGTGGCGGCTGTGTCACTGGACCCTGCTGAAACGCTGATGGCTGCAAAGCCCGGGGAGTTGGGTAGCTCACAGTTGCTACTTGAGGAAACACCAGAGTGGCCACCTGCTGCTCATTAATGAAAAAACACACAATTTCACACATGACCATGATGGTGGAAGGAGTCAGTAAAAGCCAGGTTACACGATACAATTTTTTGTACAAATGATTATCCAAATTTCTCTTTTCTCGTCCAGATTTTGTCTGGTCAAGATCCTGAATGAGTGGTTGAATGGCAAAATATTTTGTACAATTTTTCATGCATTCATTTTTTCCCCCTCATAAAGCACAAAATTTAATGCTTAAATGAGGGATTTAACTATTCATTGCCTATTAGGAAGCAGAAAACATTAATCTCAAATTTTATTTTCAGTTGTCTGTGGTAGTTTGCCGTGGGGAAATCTTTTCGTAGACGATGAAAACGATGTATTTGGTGGTTAGTACACCTGTAATTTGATTGTTTTTGTGAGACTCGGCTTGTAACATTTAATTTGAAGTCTACTTTGTTTTGACTTCTCCATTGGATTAACTTCAAATTAGCATTTGTCAAATTACTGAATGGAATGAAATACATAGTTCCAGGTTATGGCTGCCCTTAAGGTTTTTGGCAACTGAAATAACCTTTCAGTCAACGATATATTCAACAAGAATTCACCACAGCACAAGTGGTGGAATCATTCCCCAAGCCTGCGAAAGCATCTACTTTGATCTGAAAGAAAAATACCTTGAGGTATACTCATTCATAGATTTACTTTTATGGAATGATATATGTATTATTTTCATCACCCTTTTATGACAATGCAAAAATACATTAAGTACCAACATCACATACGGAGTGGAGATCATTGCCTTTAAGTTTGACACCTTGTGGAACTTTGCAATGTATATTAGAGCAAAGGAACAGGACCACATTCATCTCGGATCCCATTATTTTGACTACAAATGGTGTCACTCCATAATGCTGCTTGCTGTTGTTGATACCAAATGTAAATTCTTTTCAACATCAGTGACAACAGAAGAATTAATGAGTTGGTGACAAACATTCCCTGTGGATTGTGCAAGAGGTGAATAATGACAATAACAGAAGAGTTAGCACCAATTAAGGCAAGAGGAAATTATATTCAATCCTTGGGAGTTATCCAGAAGTTGCAGGGGTCAAACAGCAGATCAAAATCCAAACGTAGCAGAGGTCATAGTGAATATAAATTACACCAAGAGGCCCAATTCTTGCTAATTACGGCAACAAACTAATGAAATCACAGCATACACACATAAACACACTGAATTCTGAAGACAAAAAGGTAAAAAAACAACTAGAAATACTGTTTCCCTTACCTACCACTACGTCTCTGAAACTTCAAAACTTGTATGATTGTCTGAACGAAATTAGAACAGGTTATATTTTCTGGACAGTTGTTTATACAATCGTACAATATGGCCTAGTCACACGATGTAATTTTGTATTCATTCTCATGTTCAGACAATCCAGCAAGATAAAGTGCAAGAAATTGTATCGTGTAACCAGGTAACCAGTTGACTGCCCTAATATTTCACTGTTTTCTGAAATGGATCCTTCCTCCAAATTTTCTAGAGATTTGATTCCCTGCATTCCATTAGCCCATTTTTATCTCACTTTGTCATTTGATATGTGTCACATAGTATCAATATCCAATTTTCTACTACCCATGCACTTACAAATATATGATAAAGTACAGCAGTGCAAAAAAACAAACTGGGGCTTTACGTTAATTTATGAGGCAGAATGGTCCAATTGAGGAAATTTCCTAATTTTAGGTGAATCCTCATTTATTGTGAGTTTTCCATGCTACGAAATCCGCCGAGTAGGCCTACTTAAATTCCCAGGTTCTGTAATCACTGGTGATGTAAGGGAATAAAGAGTTGTACGAATTTGAAATTCGGCTATTGATGTTGAAAGCAAATACACATTGGTTTTCTATCAAAATAAGAATGCGTCTGTTGTAAAACATTCTCTACTAAAAAAAATTTGCCAAACCTATATATTATCTTGATCGACAACAATCCAAATCATGCAAAACAAAACAATACTAAAACTATAGGATTGAAAAAATGTCTGCAGTCAGATTTTCGAGGTTATTTCTTCATGGTGTATTTACTTACTTGAGTAGTAGCAAGTGAGGTGGGAAGGGCAACCCCAGGGTTTCCTAAGGCTGAGCCCAGAGATGACGGTAATGCCATTCCAGGCTATTGAAAAATGAAGGTAGTATGTTAGCCAAACTTGTAACTTCAAAGGTGCAAATAAATACTTGAACAACATAAAAGAAACTTTAGCTGAAAAATGATTTAACATACCTGAGAGAGCATTGCTCCTTGTTGAAGGGCAGCATTCTGAAATTATAACATTTAATGAAATTAATAAAAAAATTCACTTCCCCAAAAGATGTTTTATCACAATTTCATTGTAATTCATCCTAAACCAAACAAATAACTATAGAGGTAAGGTGAGTTAATATTTTAAGACAACTTTAGCAAAGACTACTATGTAGTTACCACAAGGTAGCCATTCCAATATTTACCCTATACACCACGCACTCAGCATGGAGAAGAAACATTTCACCAATTCCTTTTTTGTATAAATACACATTAGACCTCTCCTTAAGGGGGCTCCCTACCTGCGACCATTTTGAAATGCAAGTTTTTGTTAGTAATAGAAGGATCCAGGTTTTTTTCGGATCCGGAACCTTGCCTGGGTTTCCATTCTTTGTCTTGGTTTTGGATCCCTAGTTTCAGATACTGGATTCTGAATTTCATTCTTTTTCAAATCCTAGATTTTTTATGTAGGTATATAGAAAAACAGCTGCAAAACTATTTCCAAAAACAAGCAAATTTATAGTAGAAAAAATCAACTTTCTACAATTTTTTTTTATTGGTCACAGAAGATAGGAGGCTACATATATATGACCCGTCACGATAAGGAAAATCACAAAATAATAATATTCACAATTGAATAACACTAAGTAGGTTACAATATTAATTACAAGTACATAGTACGAAAGTAAGACGATAATAAAACCAAAAAACTGACTCTTGAACATATAACATTAATTCAAGCATTGAAAAATTCATCCAAAGAATAGAAACAATTGGTCAATAGGTAATGCTTTACCTCTGTGTGGATAATATTTTTCTGGATCAAGATTTACGTAGGCAATACTACATGTTATTACTTCCGATATACAGTTCACTTTCCTTATCACATACGCATCAAACAATAGGTTTTTTAAACCTGCACAACTATTTTTTAGAGTCCAGTTAAAAGAAACATAAGTTCATTTTCATTAAATTTGAATTATTTTCCAAAATATAAGATCCTTGTGATGCCATATTGTATCACTCTCTATCCAGAAAGGTATAAATGTAATTACAGAAGTAAGGAATTCCAAGCATACCACATGCCAAGAATAATAAATAATATAGAATACCCTTCAAATACCCTTCTAAGGCCTAGGCCTAGTCCAAACTGCACGAAAATTTTGCAAAGACGATTGATTGCTTCTCCGAATCATTAGTGAAAAGTAACAAGTTAGGTGTGTTTAACTTTATGAACCCTGTTAGCATGACTACACATTTATAGATACAGAATTTTAACACAGTAAATCATGCAAGTGTGTGGCGGGAATGCATGTATTCCAGGAGGTAGATTTTTCACGATTTTGATTAAGGATACTCATTCATACAAATTTGATATTATGAATTGCCAATTCTTCCAGTCCCATTGAGTTTGTAATTTCGAGTTTCTACTCTATTTCTTTATTTTGTTCTGGTGGCACTGAAAAAAAATTTTATCCCATTTCTTGACCCGAGTTTCAATTCTTTGTCTGTATCTATGGTACCTACATTCATTCTTGGGGCACATCGATCATCAAGCTGCAAAATTTAAAAATATCCAATTTGGATCCGAATTTACAGTCTTCGAATCTGATTTCAATAGCAAATGAAATGAAAGATTCGTAGATTTTTGGATCCGACCCAGCCGTAATTTTTGAGTGATACATTCGTTAATCTAATTTAAACAATAAATGAATAAAAAAGTGAATATTCAGATGTAATAGTAGAATATTTAAGTTAAAATTTTTTTCGATGTAATGACCGAAAGAAAAAATTAAACTGCGATAGGGATCGAACTTCGTGCAGTACACTAGCTCTCGATGTTCACCTGATCCTGGAGAATGTAGGCTACCTGGGTGACACTCAACATATTGTTTTTCTCATGATACCGGGGTAGTGGGGCAAATAAGTCATATTTCTTTATTTTGCTTCTAGTTACACAGAAAAACTTTCATCTAATTTCATGACCTGAGTTACATCTCTCCTTGTCAATATCTACCGCACCTACGTTCCATTCACAGGGCGCTTTGATGGCTAAGCAGTGAAAATTAAAAATCTATGATCTGGATCCGATTTTACTGTGTATTTGGATCCGAATCCGGATCTGAGAAAAATGAAAGATCTGTGGATCTTTGGATCCGATCCGACCATCTCTAGTTTTTTGTTCGGTTCTACAATTACCCACATCAGTGGCGGGTAAAAAAGTGGAAAGGGAAGGCCCTTTTCCCCTCTTCTAGATGTAACATGATCTAGGGCCAAGCATCTCCTGGGTCCCCGTCGCAAGTGGTTTGTTTTGATGAGCGACCAGAAGTGTAGATATATCTCCCCATTGGTCACTTAAGATACAAACAATCTGGCCTTTCTTTTCTCAGACCAAATGAAAGGGTCTCAAATCTTCCTGTATATTATATAATTCTGGGCATATTTTTCACTTTCCATAATGGAAGAATGATTCCTCCCACCTTGCATTTGCAATGATGTTTAACCCTCTTAGTGCTGACCTTCTTCCGGGGGTACTAGCGAGAAATGTGGAGGGTAATTTAATAAAATGTAACACCTTAGGAAGAAAAACATTATGAAGCTATTGATTTATACATCCATATGCGGTTTTTTTTACATTACAGTGGAAGCCCGGTATAGTGAGTACAGCTTATTGCGAGAACCACGTTAGAGCGAGTGATTGTCTTTGTACCACCAAATGGCCTATGTTTTACATGTAAAATAAAGCGGATATAGCGAGGCCAAAAAGTTCTTTCCACAGTATACACTCGGTATTACGACAGATATCTCTCGAGGGCGATGCACCTCCTAGCAAAAATAAAATATTGTTTTGTATTATCTGCTAATTAAACTAAAAATACAAGATGTCTGCCATATCTACAACACCTAAAGCCAGTTATGTCCAAACATTAGTGATTTACGGCCTTCAGTACGCTCTGCGCACTCCCATTTTATGTTCTTCTTTTGTTAGGCGCAGTCAACAGTGGGAGGGGAGTGGGCGGACGACGAGCAAGATGAGAGTAGGAGAGGGAGTTAGGTCCCCCCTACCCTATTGCTGGCTCTGTCGCTGGGCGATGTCTTAGCGCAGACACTGTTACATTGTGGTGAAACCCCCTCCATCTTTTCCCGTGTTAGAGATGGTAGCGATGAAAGTGGAAAGCACAACACTGTCATAGTCAGATTGGCGCCCTAAAATAGATTTTTAACTTATGGAAATCTAGAGCCATGTTACTTGTTGCTGCATGCTGCCCGGCAATGTAATTTTCAATCTTTCATTCATGCATGGGAATGTAGATCGATCAAGATCTCGCCACCTATTGCCATGTAGGAAAATCTCTTACAGTTATGACCAAGGTGGTAAAGTAACCATCAACCTTAGGTTAGCGAGCGAGGACTCAACACCGCCCCAACCGAGGTCGAGGAAACAGCGGTAAAAAATGTTGTAACAGCAGAATTACTTCCTGATAGCAGAAATCCTCTTGCTTAGCGACCAATCATAGTGAATCTTCATTATCTCTTCTTGATGCTCTCCAAAATTCTGTACAATTCAAAGTTTTGCACCATATCAGAAAAACTGTAATGCACTCCTGCACAATCCCTTAAATGTGTGTTAAAATGAATGGCAAAATAAGGTGCTGGTTACCCTTGAGGGCTATGAACTATGCGAGCACGATTAATAAAATGTGGATTCCTACATCAGCTCCTTTGAATCTCGTGGCATTGATTAAAAGCTCCTATATTACTGATTCCTATGTCAAAAATAACATTCTGCTCCAAATTGCAGCAACCAGTCCTCTCATCACTTCTCATTCAGCTTGAGGAAATGTATCCGATGCTCAGAGCACGATCTGTGGCATGGGACCTCAACATTCAGCAGAATGAGAGTGATCTGTCTGAGCGATTTAAAAACTCCCAACCATTCCGTCGACTGGATGTGCCCAATCACACGGCAGCGGAGAGGTGTGGTTTGGGTAAGGGGCAGAGTTTACTTGGTAGGAGGGGTGGAGTTTCGTGATTATGCCAATGCCGATGACAGTTTGCCTGTGTGGGAGGAGTTGATGAAAGACAAATTGATTGACTCAGTCAGAAACAAAGTTGACGTCGAAATTAGTTCCAATTCCGAAGAAGAAACGGTGCCTATGCCCTCAAGAGCTGAAGCACAGCAGGTTATAAAAGTAATTAGCGACATCTATAAGGCCAGTAATGCTTCCCTTGCTAACACTAAAAACTAACTAAACTAAACTAACAACATTCAGTGAAGTAGAAGGATTTGTGCTTTCCGCAACTGCCACTAAATTGAAGCAAACAAAGCTTGATTCATTTTTCGCCACTGTAGGCATTGAAACTATTTTGTGATTTATATTATTGATGTGAAGTACGTGTGATGTGTTTGTGATAAAGAAGGTCCCCTATTTTTTTGTTATGCTCTTACTTTCCCAATGAAGTCAACAAGGTTTTCGTTTGCAAAAGAATTATTTATTTTCTTGTACATTAAAAAAGGAATTATATTTTTGTTAGCTGTGATAATTTTTGCATATTTTTGTTATTTTTAAAATATAACCAAGCCTTATGCTGCACTAATAATTAAAATTCATCCCGTTCACCATGTTTTTGTTTTCTTTTGTGATTTATAATTTCACAGGTTATTATCATTATTCAAATCGTGTGGGTATTTTCCAAGAAACATACCTGAGTTCGTTCTATATCTTGGAGATGGCAGTACTTGCACGAAACATGATGGGCTGCCCAATCGACTGAAGTATTTGCTAGTGTAAATAAATACTCAATGACACTATTTTGCGGGAGATAATTGAATTTGAATCATAGAAACTGCTAGGAATAGGTAACCATGCGAGAAATATCTTCGACCACCGAAACATGCCGTATTTCAGTGAACCTTCAGGCCAATTTTCCCAATTGATGCACATACTGGTTAACATTCGAAAACTCAACAAAGCTGACATCATCGTCATGACATATTCGCAAAATTATCCAAAAACTTCCACAGTATACCTAATATTTTCATTCCGACTAGTTACGCTGTCTTTACAGCTTTCTTCGGCAATTGAAAAATAGAAGAACTGGAAGAAAAACACCGAAACTGGGGGAATTAATATTTTATACAATGGAAAATGTCCTATTATTTCTTGAAATATGTTGATCCAGATTGTGCCTGAAATGACTTTTTTGCTGTTTACCTTCGTCAAACACCACAGAAACAAAAGAAAAATGTAAATACGAACGACTATGAGAATTAGGTGGGTTTTTTGAACACCTTCGGATATAATGAGCGCTCGATTTAGCCGGTGATTTCCGAGGGATTACGAGCCCTTGTTATACCGGGATTCCACTGTATTTAGGTTGAACTAAATAATAATGATACAATTTTTTTACATTGACTAAAAAATAAATGTTATTAGGTATTTCAGTTTGATGAAGTTGAACAATAGTTTTTGGCAATTTTATTGTAATTTTCAGACAATTATAATATATTTTTTTAAACATTTTCTAATGAAACTTATATTTTTATATAATAGAGACAATTAAAAAGACAAAAAAATCATAAATAAATTTTTTAAAAACTAGCAAATTGCATACATTTTTGTCAGCCTCTGCATAGTCCCACCTTACAGTGTATTGCGGAGTAGTATCAAGGCATCTCCCCTAATTGTACATGTGTTCATCTAGCACTAATGCTGAACCAAACAAATGCTATGCACACCTTTATTACACTGTATACACACTGTACGAGATCTTTTTCTATTCTTGCCATGCTTTCCACTACAAACAACACAATTTTTTTCTTTCTTCCCTGGAAATTGCTGCAGTCCAGCCTGTGGTCCACTTGTTCGAGGAGATACGTCACTCCTTCTTCCCAAGCCATTCCACCTCAAGAGACTCTATAATGTTTGCTGTATATTAAAGCCTTGTCATTGTTTTTACAGGATTATTTTCTTTATGTTTCATATAGGAATTGAGAACCATATGAGCAATAACAGAAAAAACAACTTTCTTCCAAAAATTTATGGTATCTCTTTCATCTAGGAATGAATACATCGTCATATCAGATGAGTCAATTCCTCCCTTGTAACTGTTACATAAAGTTATTATTTGTGGCCTAGCTATATCTTTGATTTTACTATGCCTCTTCTTCTTTGTGCTGTTGCTTTAGTGGAAAGCAGCAGCACAGGATTTATTTGGGATATTTTTTCCCTTTCCCCTAAGAAAAGAATTTCATCACTTCTAACATATTTCTTTTCCTCTAAGCTAAACTTTCCTTTCAATTCTTTGGGAATGTTCTTTCGATTCCTTCTCAATGTCCCTGTCAAATAAGTTTGATTTTTATATAATGCATGTGCCAGGTCAACACTCGAAAAGAAGTTGTCCACAACAACATCCTTCCATAAAATAATTACCTATAGTCAAAAGCTTTTTCACAACCAAAAACTTAAACCATGTTCCTGCAATTCTATCTTATCTTCTTTATTCTTTGCACCACGATAACAGTAGAAGGCCAGGCAATAGTTCACTACGGAATCACAGAGCATTCAGGATTTTATGCCCCATTTGTAGTGATGTTTATTTGGTAGATATTGAAGTAACTGTGAATAGCTTTTGGCATCAACTAAAGTTGCATCTATGCTAAGGTGTTCATGCGGTGTATAATAATGGTGAAATAGGTGATTAGAATGGTCAACAATGGGTTGAAAGTTACTGCAAGTGTCATACTTTTCATTCCCAGGTGGAAAAAGTCTGGAATTTTCTGTGAGATGGAAAAACTTTAGAAGCAATTAAAAACAATCCGTAGACATTTTGCCAAACCATGGTATGGTGCGAGAATTGTTTGCCCAGAAAGAAAAGATGGTTGGTCTTTTTGTTATACCCATTTCTAGTAAAATTGCAATGAATGCTTTCATTTCAGTTACTGTCACCTTCTGCCACTGCCTCACTCTTACTTTTGGCGACAATGTATCATGGGCAGCAAGGAACTGCTCAGTATACCTGTTGGTTTCCTGTGTAAACAGATTCCATAGCATGGGGGTGAGAAACAAATTGAAGTATGCTCTAGGATCAGCTGTTGACGATGGCACATGCTTGCGACCTGGAATTTCTGCATAAGTGAAGGCATTAGTACTCCAAGTGTCACAACCTTCATATATCACGTTGAACTCAGGTTTTGGAATTGCATCGGTCACTTCACTAGTTGCATCATCTTTATCACTTTCCTCAACAACTCCCGGCCTTTTTCTCTGCATGACAATGTCAGAGTTGTCAGAATCGGAATTCTCTTCGACATTCAGATGCTTGCTTTCGTCATATTCCTCTGAGTAATCATCATCGTCACTTAGCGATAACTGGTAATTTACCAATTCTTCATCTTCTTTTATTTTAGAAGTTGCCATATCAGGTACCCAAAACAAACACAAAAATGAAACGGACGTGTTTGCTTGAAATTGCTTTTGACTCAACCACACACTCGCAAGGGAAAAATCTCACTGAACTTCCTTGGCCATAAGAGATGACACTTGCTTTCCTCATATTCTATCGATGATGTATTCACCATCTCAAGGCAGAAAAAGGATAAAGCCCTGACACACAAATAAGTGCTGAAAATGTATTCCCATTCCACAGGGCCCAAGTGATTAGCTTGGAAGGAAGAAAGGAGATACCAAAATAATTACAAAGCAATGCTTTCATATGAGTCTTATCACCATACACTAAGTAAGCAGTTTTGAATCAAAACCACCTCACCAAAACACATTCATAAGATAGCAGAACTATCTGGTTATTAGATTTTCAGTGCCTGTTCATATTGGAAACAACACTCAGCGAAAAAAGAATAAGCGTTAGATTAGGCTGAGCTTCACTACGCTGAAAAAATCGATGCCAAAATTATTACATGAATTATGATTATGAAATGCAGGTATTTAAAATTGGTGATAAAAATAGTAAAAGTATGTTCCATAAAGCTGAGAAATCACACTTTTGATAGAACAAAAAATGTAATAAGTTATAACGATTTTACTAATGGACTACATGGAAGCCGATATATTGGCCAACCACACTTTTTGTGCAAGATGCAAAGCCGATATATCAGCCCACTGCACGAAGAGGGTTAAGGCCCCCCCCCCCCCCCTCCATGTAGGCTTCGAAGCATTTTTGACGAGAATAACAAAAGAAGGTGGAGCCGTTGGCTACTTATAAATGTGTGTAGTATCTATTTTTTTACTTCGTATGTTACATTTGCATAATTATTAATATACATATCAATGAAAAGATTAATACACATATACTCGGTCTTTTTCTTCTGATCTAAACATTTGATAGATGTTGCCCTCTATCGTGTTTCACTATACCTAGTGGTTTTTTTATGTTGCCACTACTGCTTTACATTGCTCCTTACCGTAGACTGTCCGAATATGAAGTATTCTTTCCCAAGCATGCTTCATTGTACGTCAGCAATACATCATCACCAAGAATGTTTGCCAAAGCATACTTGGTTTTCGGATATGACTACTAAGATATAGTGGCATGGATAGTGGAAAATTGGGCTGCTGTTAATGACAACTGCATCAAGAAATACCAACAGAAATCTTAAATGCGATTGAATCTGATGATGAATTTATCTGGTTAGAATAATTTCATGTATAATAAAGAAGTTTTATTGTTCCATTTTTTTATCTCTTGCAATTTTCTGTTGCATACTGCGCAGGATCATTTTCTCGAGAATTTAAACTTTTTTTATAGACAATACGTGTATTATCTATAAAAAATGTTAAATTAAAGAACATATAACATGTAATATAATGTCTTTGACATTAAATACAACCATGGGTCAATTAAGTGTGTGAAAATATTTTTAAAAGCTATTTTAAAAGAAAATTCTGGGTATCCGACTGCTGATGATGGGCACTGGGATAATGTTTTCCCGGAAATGTGATGGTACATTGTTCACTGGGGGAAATTTTAACAAGTAGCACTGATTGGTACAATTTCTGGGAATGAATTAATTGCACGTAGGTGGGTGATCATTGTGGGAATTTAGTTTTCACTGTAGAAGTTTGTTAATGGGGATGGAAAAGAGTGGGGAGTGGGAGGGAAGTGCTTGTTCGTTGGCCAGGGGGATGTTGTTCTTTAAATGTTGAATTATCTCCAACATTTCTAGGGCGTTGAGTCTCCTCTTGTTTCCCTCTGAGTGGAGGATGTCCGGCGTGAAATTGCTCCGATGGTTGCTGTCTATTAAGTGATTGGCAAAGTTTGACTGCTCTTTCTTCTTTTTATCCCAGTGCCCGCATCATCAACAGTCGGACCCATGAACTACCATTGTGCTTTGTAAAACATAATGCGCCCCCACTAATCCTTCTTCCCCCCTTCACCCACCTTACCTCAACCCTCCTTAGCCCCCCGTTTCCTCATTCACTCTACTGCTGGTCGAAGACTCATCAACACTGGGAATCCCTCTACCTAACCTAAAAACCGCTTCTTCCCCTCTATCCCTTCTCTTTCCACCATCAACTCACCCCACTCCCTTCCAACAGATAGATGTCCTTACTGTCGCACCCAAGTTGGTATATAAAGATGATGCATGCATGAACAATTACCTGAAGATGTAACTTACTGTCGCACCCAAGTTGGTATATAAAGATGATGCATGCATGAACAATCACCTGAAGATGTAACTATGTTATGAAACCCGGGTCGTGCTTATTCAAATATATAGTGAACACAGTTTCGTTCTTTTGTTTTCCATTATGGAAAGGTATCACATAGTCAAGCCTGAAGTTATCAGCTATAAACTAGCATTGTCGTAGGAATTTGTGATGAAACGATTATATAAAATCTTCAGTAATAACGAGACTTTGATATAGCAAAGGATTTGCAGGCTCCAGAGAGCTCTCATTATATGGAGCTACTACAGTATTTGAAAAGTAAGTAGAATACACAAGGTTTTATAAAGAAAATTAAATATCTAAAACTAAATCAATGAAAATTCATTTAAAATAAGATTTAACAATGAATATAAGTAAGTCAAGAATTAAGTTTCTCAGGGATTGGCAGTCCTGTACTTTTCAACTGGGGGGTTTAATTTCCATTGGATTCAATAACACATTCTAAAAAATTACCTGCTGAATGCTTATAGTAGGTTGAAACACTTGCTGAGGTTGTTGGTAAGACACTACAGTTGGTGGATTCCCAAGGCCAGGTGCCAGTGAATTCTGTCCCATTATCTGTGGAGCTAGCTGGGTTGGCTGACTCACAGGAACCAATGTTTGTGCTGAAAACAGAAAAAAAACAGACGAGGTCCATGAAAGTTGGTAGAAATGAGAGAGCAAACCAGACCAGTCATTCATTACCCCAACCCTAACTGAATGGAATAAAATACTGATGACTTGGAAATAACTTCTCATTAGGGAGAAATTCAAATAGAAAAATCAAATGGACAAAATCCACTTCTACAAGTCTCCAGTTAATTAGAATTTGAAAACAATTTGGCAATTGTCATTTATACTTGTTTCAAAAATACGACAGCAATTTTGTTCACAAGTGCATATTTCCGCTTCATGCATTTATATAGTTGATCCATTGAATACATGGGAACCTATTACGTAAGTATAGCTAATGCATGTGTAACTACGTAGTTAGTTACAAATGCTTAGTATTACTAAAGAAAGAGTATCTCAACATTTACCTGTATTTCGAACCCATGGTGGGTTCTTGTTACTAGCTCCAAACTGAGACATGGCAAGCTTCTCTGATGGTCACAATCCTGCAGGACTGAAAATATGGGTAATTACATTTAAGGAAATTATTTTTGATATAGATTGAATATTGAAACTTGCCCTTTTGATTTTACAACCACAAAAACAAAAATAAACATAACTGCAGACAACTATTCACAATGAACTTCACAATTACAGTATTACATCATTCCCTTATTTATAACCTGAACTAATAACTTTCAAACCCATTTTTTTCCATAACATGAACATTTCTAATGGCACACCCTAGATAACCAAACATAAAAGATTGTTTGAGAAGAACATTAACATACTATCTACATTTGTTGTACTGACAATCCTGTCTCCGGGACTGGTCAGTTCATATTTTTTCTCCTCAAGAGGGTAATGAAATACTTGATATTTGCACCATGTATTTACAAGACCCCTAGTTACATCCTTAGTTACAATTAAGAGAGGCTTCAATGATGAGTACAACTACGTAGAACTCACCAAATCTCTTCAAATTGACGTGGAGTTTGAAAAGGGATTAATCTGAACATTTTCTAGAATATACATAAATGAATAAAACCATCAATTCTAAGGTTCAACACAAATCAATCGTCTGGAGAATGTGAATTAGTGAATGAACCCATTTCTACAAAGACGACTGTACCCTTAGCAGCAAGATATCATGGAGCTCCTGCAAAAATACACAATGCAAAGTTCCTACTTCACTGAAGCATCTGAGCAAAACAGAAAATCTTTTCTAAGCATGAAATCTATGCCACTTCACCAGTCAATTTTTGACTGAACTACTCAATAATGTGAAAAAAAAATTCTCTCACCTGATTTTATTGGAGCAATTAATGGCATGACATATGTAATAAATTCAATGAATAAAAACTACCTTTAACTCTCTGGACAAGAAATTCCAAGAATTAAACAGATTGTATTCCTGATGATTTTTCAAATGGAATTCATAACAGAGCAGAATCCAAAATGAAGTGCTCACAAAAAGATTTCTACACCGACTCCATTACATTGCATCACCATAAAAGTTTAAATTAATTGATTTGCAATGACTTCACATATCAATAGCAATGTGCATAACTGAGTTAACCCTTTGCACTTGGATTTTTTCACCCTCTACACCAGTAGTCCACTAGGAATTTAATTTTAAATGCCCCTGGATTTCGTTTGTCAAGTGACACTCAACACGCCAGCTGGTAGTTAGCTACGCTGTGTCGAGATCACTTGACATCCAAGTGGAAAAGGTTAAACATTCAACTTCTTTCACAGCATTAAAACGAAATTTATTTACACAGCTCAAACATATCCTTATTTGGAAATCCACAACAAATGTCTATTCAAAACTGTGTATGAAATCAAAGCATTGATAAAACATTGACACCTTTATATTAAAGGTTTAATGGAAACAATGGACTGTACAAAGAAGTTGTGAGTAGTGGTTATGCTTAAGCAAATGCTAGACAATAAAGCTTACCATATGTAATTAGTATAGTAGCAGCTTTTAAAAATATGAAAACAAAGATCAACTAGGTGATCTCAGGGACAATCAAATGAAATTTGTTTCAAAAAGGTCAATAAAGGGGTGCATAATAAATTAATGAAATGTGAAATAAAAATTGTAGTAAAAAGCTAGAAATATAAGTAATTAAGAAAACAACTCTGGGAGACAACAATTAACTATAAGAAAGAGAACAACAAGGAAAATAGTACATTAGAGAAGAGGGGATAACCTATAAATACATCTACATAATACCCTGCAAGCCACCATAAAAGTGTGTGGAAGGGGGTGAATTCTCACCATACATGCACTACATATCATGCATTTAAAAGTATTAGTATTAATATATTAGTCTAAACTTCACTATTTAAAAAGATAAAAATAGCAAAGTAAGCATGCAAAAAAGTGGTTAGTTGGGTTGCCTTCAAGTCCTCATACCAACATGCAACTACCTATGTTATGGATTCATTTACTTGTATTGGACATATTTACCGCTATTCATATCCCTAATTGTACGAGGAAAAAAGGACATTTTGAATCTGTCAGTTCGGCACCCAATTTCTCTAATTTTGTAATTTATATGGTCCAGTCTACCATAGTATTAGGGTTCGCAAAATATTTTTAACGTCATCACTGAAAATATAATCTGGGAATTTTTTTAAGGAGATTAAGTCAAATTTCAACCTGCAATGTGACAATGATTCCCATTTTTATTCCTGCAATAGACTGCGGTTACGCTAATATATTTATCGTACTGCCCCTTTACAAATCTTGTCGATCTTCGCTGCACACGGTCAAGTTTGTTATTTAGACTGATTTCTTAGGGATCCCAAACACTGGCAGCATATTCCAAATGAGGTCTCTCAAGGGAAAAGTAGCTGATTCCTCGTACATGATCGTCACATTTACCCAATACTCTTTTAATGAATCCCAGTCTACAACTAGCTTGACCCATCATTTCACCTACTTATGTGTTTACCCCAGGAAAGATCATGTGTCAGTCTTATTCCAAGATATAATGGATTCCACATTTGTTAATTCATTATTACTTATTTTGTACGTTCTAGGAGGAGAACAATTCTTTTTCCAAAAATTCATTACTAAACATTTTTTAAATTTAATTCTAACTGCAATGTATCACATTATTTTTCAATTGCTTGTAGGTCATCATTTAAATATGCTTTTGGGCATAGACGTTCCCTGTACACTACTGCGTCATCGGCAAATAGATGAAGCTTACTTTTGACCACCTTATTGATATCATTTATGTACAGAAGGAACAGGAGTGGACCTATCACACTACCTTGTGGGGCACCTGAAGTGACTCCAATTGCCGGGAAGGTAACACCATTCAAAACAACCCTTTGTACCTGATCATGTAGGAAATTATTTATCCATGATAGAGTAAAATAAGAGAGAGAGAGTTAATAGGCTAAGATTCAGTAAATTAGTTAAAAAAGAAATGAGTTTAGTAAAAGTTACTTTAGAAGTAACAACCTAGGTAGCAGAGAACCACCAAGGCAAAAGAGGTTACAGAGTGAACTACTGGGGTATGCTAAATTTTAGATTAAAAAAGCTGACGTAAAATTAGAAATCAAAATAACTGGTTAGTTCTAAAGACAGGAGAGATTAGCTTAACAAGGAGGGAATGAAAAACAGTAACTAAATTATCCTGAAAATTAACACGTGGGAAAGCGTATTAATATGAATGGAAATTATGGACCAAATGTTGCTATGGAGGAACAGAGTTACAACCCCATGGGACATGAAGCTAGCAAAGTCATATTAACACTTTAGTCCAACATAATTTTAGAATAGTTTGAAAAATGGAATGCATACACGCACTCTATATACTGGGCTGGTCTAGCATTTAAAGTGAATGGGTTTGGAAAAGTATTCTTCAATAACTAAAACAAATAAAGACCGTGACAACAGAATAAAGCACTAGAAGTTAACATTAAAATGCTCCTAAGGCCACAGTTAAGTGCTACTGAAGTTAAGTAAGACACAGTTAAGGATTGGGGAAATGGATAAATTGTTACAAAAGCAATAAGTTTGAACTGATCCAGGGATTGGCAATTATAAGAACGTAAGTAGAAATAAATCCTGAAGATTCTGGTGACATGGAGTGGAAGCAAAACATGATAACATAGAAAGAAAAAATAATATATGACTTTTTAACTCTTTCATCCAATCCTGAGAAGATATTTATCAGCATAGGAAATCTTGAAGTGCTTCTAACGATTGTACATATTATGTAATACATATTTTTCTGGGCTTCTACAGTAAATGTATTCATTGAAAAACTATGACATAACCTTTTAATTAGCGATCCACAGAATGATTTGACAGTAACAGACCGAAAAGATGAATGGCTGACCACAACACATAGTGCCATTAAACATAAGTAACCAAGATTAGGTGTGATGTGTCAAAGGAGTGCGAAGTGGATACTGGCACATATTTATATTACATAAACAACAAACGTTTTTACCATTAATACCGTAAGCATCTAATATCAGGAAACCAGAATGATAAATGAAAAGGGTATGACATGAAAAATGAAGGACTCTTGACATAAACCACAGCATTAAGTAGATGTGAAGCTGGGCTTACCGAGATAAGAATTAATAAATGGTGTTTGAAAAGTGGTGTTTTTACGACGACGTCATGTACTGGATTGAGAAATGCAAGAAGTTATGACCGTAGGTTTTATGTAGGGCGCTAAGATGAAATGGAAGGTTAGAGAAGGCAACGCAAATTGATGGGCAGTGACATTATATATCAATGAAAAACTCGAGCCAATTTTCTTATTTCAGCTACAAATTACCAATAAAATTTCGCTTGCATGAAATCAACAATGTCTATTTATAGCTCCCTTTCCCACGTTCTTTTCGAGAAGGCAAATACAGCCATTTCTCGTAAAAACACGTCGCCTCGTCACTTTATTAAATAAAAGGAAATGGGTGACCTAGAAGAACCAGGAAAAGAAAACTTAATGGTTTCACAGACGACTTAACATATTTCCCTTCATGTTAGGAAGTATATGGAATTCATCTGAATATGATACGTGCAAGGAGTCATCGCATAAAACATTTTATCCCGTGGAAGGCTTAAGTTTCTATTCCTAGGTCTTATATTTTGCAAGGAATTCCACTCGGTCTAACCCTTCAATACAATAATGCAATGAATTACACACGCTGTAAATATGCAGTGTACAGTTTTTGCGCGTCTCGAGTTTTGAAGCATTGCGAACCCTTAATTTAGAAGTCATAGCTGCTGAATGACGGACCTCAGATTAGTGTACTACACTATTTGCAAAGGCCCTACAATTGCGGCTGGCAAATAATATTTATAAGTTTAGAAAGCTTTATTAATATTTATTTACTAACACACCTCATATGTTCCCAACTACTTTCTTGCGTTTCCATCTCTCTGAAACGAAAGGAAATGTATTTTACAACAATGGTTATCATAAATTTCTCAATATTTTTAACGTCCACCTCCCACAACATAAATCAAAACAATGCCGACGGCTATCGTAACCCCGTCGGTCACATTTACGCGCTATATAAGTTACACTCTACGCAATCACTCCAGCCACACATTGCATATAAAATAAGGATTTTAATTAATAATAGCACATGCTCACATGCTACGCTTATAATTGCATAGCTACTTAGTTTCATTTTC
The DNA here is from genome assembly GCA_933228895.1 of Platycnemis pennipes. NCBI lineage: Eukaryota > Metazoa > Arthropoda > Insecta > Odonata > Platycnemididae > Platycnemis > Platycnemis pennipes. The sequence continues at coordinate 114,059,875 of OW121854.1, read as the reverse complement.
ATTATTATTTAGCAACGATACCCACCATTGTAGGGTCATTTTCGTAGTAAATATGTTCTGGAAGCGTCAATACACATGCATGACTAGTTAATACAATGAAAATTAAGTTCGCCTAAAATAATTGGATTTCTCAAAAAAAAAAGATACAATAAGGATTCCAATGAAGTTTTAAATAGTGTAGTGAAATAAATTCGCGAAACACCACATTTAGCGTAGGCGTTATTGTTATTAACGCCCTCTAACGGGTTACAACGCTGACCTCAAGGGCCCGACTGTTTCAAGTTCCTTCCGCAGCATAAAATAACAACCAGAAAATTGTTAAATACGCGTATTATGAGCTTATAAAACGTAGTTGCTATATAATTTAGGAAATATTTTATTTTAAAAAATATTTTACACAACAGAAAAGAGTAATTGAACGAAGTAGTTGAGTCAGTACTTTTCCGCCGCACGACCTTATCCGGGAACATGGCTTTTGGGGTGGCTAGACTTTGCCGCCAATCGTTCTCTTTGCAGGGATCTGCAAGCAAGTGTCGGCTGTGGGCGAGTGTAGTTCCAGTAATTCGCAAATTTGCTACCGAAATGGCTCTGCCACGGGTATATTTTGACATGACTGCCGATGATCAGCCTGTTGGAAGGATTGTGATGGAGGTAAGTAATTCTAATGTGAATTATTTTCTTCGTAGGAGTCTGAAAATAGATGGGTGACATGCCGACGCCCCGGTAGGTGTCCGAATTTAGAATTTTGTTAATATTCGGATATAAGTTCTGCTTCTTGTGTTCACTCGGTGAAGGTTAACCATAGTTTACTGTTCTTAAACTGCTGAGAAAGTTGAAATAGTGTGAGGGGTATTTGATAATTTGTCTTGCACGAGGTTTAAATTGAAAGTCAAAATGGCTGTTCTATCTTATCTCATTCATTTAAGTCCTCCATTTGTGGTAACTTCGTTTCGTACAGATACGTAATACTTTTTAAACTAATAAGCCATTATAATTTCGATCCAATTTTTGCAGCTTTTGCGAATTTGCCCACGTGTACAGCTCTGCGGTCTGTCATTGCTCTTTGGCCAAAATACCGGCCTACCAGTTTTTATCGTGATTGCTATATTTGGAATCGTTGCGGGGTGTTCGGAAAATGTATTATATTAGTGGAAGGTTCATGTATGCTAATGTATCGAGTTTTTTTTTTATGTAATTTTTTTTATGTAATTTAACTAGTTTTTTAATTTCATTATAGCTGAGAAGTGATGTTGTGCCGAAAACTGCGGAGAATTTCCGCGTGCTCTGTACTGGAGAAAGGGGTTTTGGCTATGAAGGAAGCGTTTTCCACCGTGTTATCCCCAATTTCATGTGCCAAGGTGGTGATTTTACCAATCACAATGGTACTGGAGGAAAGTCAATTTATGGCAACAAGTTTGAGGACGAGAATTTTACTCTGAAGCATACCGGACCAGGTTTGTGCTGAAAATGTTATATTTCCAATTAAGACTATTCTACCTACCTTATCTAACTGTACAACTTGCCTGCAGGTATCCTTTCTATGGCCAATGCCGGGGCCAATACAAATGGAAGTCAGTTCTTCATTACTACCGTTAAAACCAGCTGGCTTGATGCTCGGCACGTTGTGTTTGGGAGTGTTGTTGATGGAATGGATGTCGTGAAGAAGGTAAGAGTTTTTCCTATTTCAGAATGTGTATTCCCAGTAATGTATGTATGTATATCCCAGTATTGTACGTAGACTGACGCTTATTTTTATTTTGTAGCTCGAAGCGTATGGATCTCAAAGTGGGAAGACTTCGAAGAAGATTAAGGTTGTTAAATCTGGCCAGCTTTAAATTGTGTATTTCATTTCTTATGCTGGCCAGCGAGATGGGAATTTGAAATACTGGTACCAGCTCAAATCCATGAATTTAATTGTATGTAAACCATCTCATCATTCCGATTGTGAGGGTGGTGGTAATCGAGGTTGCATTTGCCCTTGGATAATGACTTCCAATTAATGACAAAGTTCAACTGGTCACAGCATTTTGATATATTTTACTTGAGGCTTTTTTGTAGTTATACGGGTGCGCGAAATTAACATCTGGTCAGTGCTTTGCGCCCGTAAGCATTTCATCTAAGCATTTAACTACTGCAGAGTAAATTCACCATTAGGCTGCACTTATTGTGGGTTATGAAGCTACCTATGTGTTTGTGATCTAAAAGTAACTTGTTGTCCTAGTTCGTGCTTTGTGTAATATTGATCCACTCCCTCTGTTTAACTGAAGCATTTTTATTGGCCAGGGGCATATGTATATCATCACTCACTGTATTTTCTTTTTTTTATCTTTATCTCAAGTGGAGCTAGCTTTGAAAGTTTCAATTATCTGCATTTTAACAGTTGGAAGGTTAATCAATAAATAAAGCATTAATTAGTACTAAGACGTTTTTATTAAGTTATGAGCTTAGCCATTTCCCTCCTTCCTACCTCGATGTGAGAATTGAAGCCGTATCGTGCAGTTTTCTGTAATTCCACACTCTGCTAATGTTGGTGTTCTCTTTTCATCAAGAATTTTATCATTCCACTCGGTTAGGGGCTTTGAAGGATAACCAGTGAGAAGTCTTGCATTTTCACCATTTGCTAGTTGTCTCAAGAGATACCCCACCTTAGTCTCAGTTGGTGATAGCTGAAGAATACATGCTTTGTCTCCTAGTAGGATATAGGGTAATTTGTATAATGCTGTTAATACGTATTTTATTTCTTTTTGAATAAACTTACCATTATCTGATAGAATCTTGATATTAATTTCATTTTGTCCCTTGGGAAATTTATTGTTGAGGGACTGGAACTCCTTTGTAGCCTGGAATTGTTATAGCAGTAATAATTAGTAATTGTTTGAGAGATTGTCTATTAGTAGGTAGTGATTTCGTTGCCATATGGTGATTGATAAGAAAATGTGATTTTTTATACGAGTTGTTGAGGTTGTGATTTGTATGGAATTGCTTGCTTAAGCTGAAAGACTAAAATGTAGCAGGTTTTATCTTTGAAATTTAAGGTCAGGATTGGAGCATGCCACATATTTACAAAGGAATTTATAATTGAGTAACTTGGTCACTGGTAATTGATATGATGAGGTAGTTTCATAATGCTGGGTGTGCAAGTTAATAATTAAAGCGGGAAAGATATGATGCAATAATTTAAATTAGCAAAAGTTTGATGAAGGTGGTTTTGGTGGATGTTAATTTCTAGCTGTTAGAATCATACGAAGCCAATTTAGAACTTTTGGGTTTATATTATGTGTAGCATCAAGTGCTGGAAGCTTTATAGAAATTTAACAGCTGGAAAATATTGTTATCATGTAAAGTATGTGGGAAACTAGAATTTTGAATACTTTTTTTGTGCAATTGTCCTGAGGTGTTGGTTCTGGTGTGGGAAGTTCAATTTTTCTGTTTTTTGCTGCTCCTGCTTCGTTTCTTTTGTCTATCACCTGTAATTAGTGAGTTAATTAGATTAGTCATGTAAAGAGGAACAAAAGTAGTCTTTTGTCAAGGCTTGACTGCTATTGTTAAAGAATTAGGCTAAATGGTTGTCCTAAATTCTAAAATTTTTCTTGATGCTGAAACCACCTGAAAGATGACACCTTCTGGGTGTTGGTGCTGTAACTCTGCTGGAAAATAGCCGTCCATGATATCTTGTATAAAGCTCATTGTTTCCTGTTCAGAGTATGGCCGTAGCTTCCCACTGGAAATTGCCAATCCATCTGCATATATTGTTAATGGGATGTGTTCCATAAACTGCATGGAAAAAGCAGAAGTTTAATATACATATTTTAATTTTCTTGGAAGGCTCAAGTTACTCTTGTGAAGTTTTTTTTCCAATTTTCTAAACGGATGTTGCAATAGTGGTGTGGTTAATTATTGAATCTCCTGGTACTATGTGATATATTGGTTTATATGTTAATCGATAATTATGATTATGTACTAATAAAGGGATGAAGTAGGGGCATGCATGAATAAGGTTGTGCATCTGTAAATGACCCAAGTTTTTGTGGTACTAGATTGTCCTCGGCTGTTGTGATAGCAGTAATGTTCACCCGAGACTAGTCCCTAAAATTGAATGTAAGCATCATGCCTCATTTTACAGCATACCAAATCTGGTCCTCACTCGGGGACTACCTAACTAGAATGATGGGGAAAATTTCTGGATTTTCATGGTCAGAAATAAAGTTTCGAGTACCAGGCTTGGAATTTGTAATGTTTTGTCATATATCATTTTTCACGGGTAACCATATTTTAATAGATATTATTTTACGTGGAGGAATTGGCTGCCTGAAATGCTTTTAGTATTGCTAAGAAGTATGAATAGTTGAATGGGTTGATGTTGATAAGGCGGGTTCCTATTTAAATCACTGTTGGAAGGACTTGTAATTGAGGTGTGGTCCAGCAGCCTTTTCCAATCATAGTCATCTTTCTGCTAAAGTTTTTTCACCTTTAGATGGTTGGTAGTTGAGTATTTGTTTGTTTCTCTTCACATAAACCTAAAGGATTGCTCTATAATTGCCGTTAAATATTCAATTGTAATCTAGAAGAGAATTTCTCTTTATCATGAGCTGAATTTAATCCATTGGTTTTAAAATATGTAGCTGCTTGTCTGATAACTCAAAGATTGTGTCGAAGTTACTTGATTAAGTTATTTGTAACTAACCTGTACACAAGTTTTGAGCATTGTGGTGTTGCATTAAATGTCGTGATATGATGTTTTACACCTCAAAACTTATTGTGCATTTACTGTCTGCCATTGATTAAGGTTACTACATGAAGATTTATTGTTGGAAATCAGTATTGCTCTGAAAATGATTGTCCCAACTAATTAGCTGATTGTTGATAGTTATGGAGGAATTAAATAATTAACTGCTGATGAGCAGCTTCCTAAGTAGGTGGACATTGAAAATATGTGTAAGCCACTTTTTGGGGTGTCATTTAGCTTATGCCTATTATCGGACCTTAAGTTTCTCAATATGCTGTTTTGTGTGATCTATCACCATTTTGCATCAAAGAAAAGCAAGTGCTTTTTTTTCTGTTATAGCCCTTGTAATAAATTGCGTTGGTGATTGCATTAACACATCACCATTTGGCTAGAGTTTTTGTTCTGGAGCAGGTTTTGGGTGCCCATGCCCCTTTTCTTTTGCTTATCTGTGTAAGATAAATATGGTTGTGGGTATGATAAAACTTGAGCTGAGGAATGCATAGAGAACTTTGCTGAGAAGTCACAAGTGGACAATCTGGATAGTTGCAGGGAATTCCAGATTTTCAGAAACTACTTTGTATATTTGAAGCTTGTGTTGTAGAGACAATGTTTCCCTGGAAATGGGGTAATAATTGAATCTGTGAGGAGAAATTAGGAAGAGTGAAGAAGTTTCTACCCACTGTGTTAAGGATCCTCTCATGTGTTGAATGAAGTGGTTGTACTGTCAAACTTCACTCGGAAGAGCCCTCTGGATTCTCCTGTCTAACACTGACAGGGAAGATAGTGGCAGAACCGGAGAGCAGTGCTGGAAGAAATCATTTCAAAATAAAGAGCACTGATTTTAAGTGTAGTGCTGGTGTAGTATGCCTTCTTGCTTCTCGGCAAGATGGTTGCAATAGTTTCGCACAATTGAGTTTTTGGAGTTGTTGCTTGGCTTTACTTTCCATATCCTAGGGTGCTCTAGATGATGTTCAATATATAATTACATAAGTAAACGCATTCATTCTTCAAAAATATTATAGTTAGCTGGAGTGGCATAATCAACAATCGAACAATCATATTCTCGGTGTGTACACAGCAGATGAACAACAGCTATCGAGCTGTTAAGAAGGCACTTTTGGATCAATGAGATATGTACCTTTTAATGCTCTGTAAACATTTTAAAAGTAATTGTCCCAAGTATCATTTCTTTTAATGTGTTTTGTTAGCTATGATAGCATCACCTTGAACAAAGCTCCATTTTGTGTGTGTTGGATGTGCTGTTCATCGAAGCTGGCAATCAGGTTCAGTTCTTCGATATTTTTGATGAGGCGATCAATGTCCAATTTAGAACTGTTGATGTAGGACTCTTCTGGAAGCCAGGTTTTTTTTCTTCCTGTAGGTTGTATGATTTTTGCCAGATCCTGCAGTTAAATTTTATCTTTTAATGTTCCTGGAGGGGGAATGGGAAACTTCTAAATATACCCTATAGTAGCAAACATATCTTTAAATTCAGCAAATTTTCCCCTTGCATTGATGTTTCCATCATTTTTACAGTCAGTCAATGAATTGTGTTGTTGTGAAACTAGATCTATGTCACTGTAGTCCTTGACTTAACAACAGTAGTAGTCTTGGATTTCGGTTTACTCGATGCATCCAGTGTGTTATTTTAAGGAAGGTATATATGTTTCATCTTACATTTGATGGTAACGAATTTGCTTAGTCAGAAATGTCTTAAAAGTTGAACCAAGACCCATCAGCTGATTGCTCAGGTTGGTTTACCTTCCCATAGTAAAATGATCATATGTAATAAAAAAAGTTGCTCTGCGTTCTTGTTAAGGGAACATCTTTTTTGACATTTTGTCGGTTCATAACTTGTGTAACTCTCATAACCCCATGGATGTATTAATTGCCTCAAACGGGAATTTCATAGGACCCTTAGCAATTATTGCAAAAATTAGCTTCAAAGTAAGCAAGCCAGTAATATATTGATTGGTGGTGGTGAAGCTGTGTTTGCAAAAGTCCTATTAACATATGTCCAATAATGACTGAAGAATTATCCACAGTTGGTATAAAAAACAATGGCTGTGATTAAATCTGGAAATAATGAGTGAGAAATGAGTTGTGCACTGCCTTCTGTCTATTTGAAAGCATCCAATAGAAGGCTCGAGGAGTGAATGACCAGGGAAACAATTAGCTTGCTGCAATTTGTGATTGGCTTAGTAGTCGTGGCCAAAACAAATGTTAAGAGTAGGAAAATAACCTGGGTGAAAAGGGCATCATAGTAAAAGAAAAATCTACGTATAGCTGGATGTAACACCTTAAATGTCAGGAAACACTTTCTTAGAAATTACATCTGGAGTGTGCTCCATGGCAGTAAGGCATGGATAATACGTACCACAGAAAGTTGATACTGGAAGCATGTGGAATGTGGTGTTAAGAATAATTAAGTTAAAATGTAATGAATTAGGTAAAAAGTCAAAAGAAGAGTTAGGGATAGAGAAGTGTGAAGAAAAGATTCATGTGGGTATGTAGAGGTTAGCAAGAGGGCACTTGAGTGGAGAGCTGCATTATATTAATCTCACATGACATGGTTATGATACCACATCCTCTATTCAAAAATGCTGAATGCTGCATTCTACTCAATTAATTGAAAGTGGCAGTAGGGGGTATTCAACAAGGGAAGACTCATTAGTTCGGTCAAAGTTAAATGAATATCAGAAAGTAGCTGGTATGTTCTGGAGTATTATTTTTTCTGGCTTAAAAGATGTTTTTCCCAGAAATATCCATTGAGAATCACCTGAATGGTTTATGGTCAATGTCAGGTAGTCAACAGTATTGTAGGACTATTTTTCCAAAATATGTATTGTTATTCCCAATTATATTTTATATTAGGCAAAAATGGGTCTTATAAGGCTGAAAATATACGAAGTAGGGGAAATGATGTTAGACAAAAAGGATCATCTGAAAACGGGTTGATCAGGTCTGCCTTTAGTATGTACAAAACCAATGTGATTAAAATTCAGAGGCCGTGGATGGTTGAGCAGTTCCTATTATTCCATTGATGACTATGTTTTGCATTTTATTTTGGTTGTTTTATATTGACTGGTTCTATACATGTTCTGGAATTAATAGAGAATTAACTAGGGGAAACGGGGAGGTGATGGGAAGGTGTCAATATTCAGCTGAGTAGTATGTACCTACTTAGAGACAAGGAATTGATGTTTGGAAAACTTATGAAGCAAAGAACTGTGGATGTGTTGTATGTAAAATTTTAACATCATCAAGGGGGACAGAAAATGAATCCAAATGAAGAGGTGGGACAGGTAAGTGATGTAAGATGATTACACTGCTAGTCACTTTGAAGGTGTGCAGCAGGATCTTAGATAGCTATGCCCCAGGAATTTCCGGATGAAGGATTATTGTTGTGGCAAAGACATTTTCATATGGTAGTTAAGTCATTTGTTTGAATGTGCTAGATGTTTACTCCCAAATGGGATTGCAAGCATGCTGTTAAAAATGATTAGTAGTTCAATACTTTCTACTGGTGCATAACTGATTACTCCAACACTATTTGGTTATTTATTATTATCATGGTTATCTTAATGGTGATTGGAAGAAAGGCATTTAAATTTATCTCAATGACAGTCTTATCTCTCTAATCTTGTTAGAAATTTCAATAGTGAGTGGAATTGGAAGAGATACCAGAAAGAGACAATGAATAAGTGTGTTGTAGAACTTGACTGAAAAAAGATATAGAAAGTCGGAATCGAAACATTGTTGGAAATGTATGCAGTAACCTGGTGGAGAACCTGGGAAAACTTCACTCAGCAATCAGCCCAAGGTTTGTGGTCAATTACGAGTGCATTAAAGTGACATTTTGAATGGTTTGGTATAATTATTGTCATATAATGATAACATTTGTATATCACTTTCAATCTGTCCTACTTATGATCTTCATAATTTTCCTTGCACTTAATTGATGGTGCTAAGTTACTGTGATGATGATGTTATCATTGAAGAAAATCTAATGTGTGCTGATATCTTTAAGAAATTGACCAACAGCTAATACATAAGTACTTTACAAGCTGCTTTGTCAAAAATGAATCTTGATGTATTCAGCAATTTAGTTTTGGCTCAATGGATATACAGGAGTACCTCTATATAAGACTCTTTAAGTATGCCAGTAAATGTATTTTATATTTGGGTAGATACCAAGAGCATTACATTAATGAAATAAAGGTTAGAAGTTAATGCTAATGGTTATTTGAATGACTTCAGATTTTTTATTAAGAGTAAATATAGGTCCTCTCTAAAGTTTTATTGCCATAGCCTTACTGGTTATTCATTGACCCGTGAGCATTGAAAAAGCATTATGAATAGAGAGAAAGTGCAATCTTTGATCATTGTAGAATAAGTAGGCCAATTAATTGCAAGAGCAATTTAATAAACTCTTAAATTATTTTAAGGACTTTCACTGGACTTGACTTTGGAGCAGTCATGAAATTCTTAAATGGCTGCAGAACACTTCAGAGTGGTTGCAGGAGCATTTATTTTGCATTCATAGCAGAAACATAATAAGTAGTGACAATTTTAATCAGAAAAAAGACAAAATTTGCAATTTACCACATAAAAACTTTATTCCGACCCGGGTTTCGTTGGCACTGCAACATCGTCAGGTGAAAAATAACATCCATGGTGCTCTATATGTAATATGCGGGGATGTGAGGAGTGGGGAAGAGGCGGAAGAAGGGGGGGGGGGCATTGGAAAGCCTATTGGCGGGCAGAGGATACACACGTGAATGGGAGGGCAAGGGTGCCGGGGTTAGGGTATGAGGCGGAGCTGAAGGAAGGGGGGTCATAAACACATCAACTGGCGGAAAAACAGAATTTTAAAAAAGTCTCATTGGGGAAAGGGTTTCCACACTTCGGATCCTGGAAGCATTGTCATGGCTTCAACTAAGGTGCCACGTGGTGCGACTTGTTGTCACAGGAGAAACAAAGGGTCGAGGTCCCGGGGCTGGAAGGAACCTCATCACTGACCATGGTCGATCTGTTGCCGCATATGGTCTCCGTGTGGGCGGAATCCGGAGTGGGCGCCGGTCATCTAAGTCCTCGAAGACGGTGGAGGGTGGGTCTCGAAGCGTGAAGCGTAGTATACAAAACAGGGGGGGTAGTGGCGTAGGGGGGTCACTGTGGGAAACTGATGGAGAGAAGGGGAGAACTGGTGTTGAACAAATGGTCGTTGAGGAGGGAAATCTTCTTCCTCTGTCGTTCTATTATCTCAATCTGTTCTAGGGCGTCCAACTTCCTTCCTTTGGTTTGGATATGGAGCACTTTCGCCTCGAAATCACAATTATGGTTCTTTTCTAATAAATGTTTCGCCACCATTGAGTGGGAGTTGCCTTGGATCGTGCATTGTCTGTGTTCCTTCGATCTTGTTTGGAAATCTCTGCCCGTCTGGCCGATGTAGCTGGCACCACAATCACAAGTGATCTCATACACTCCGCTCTTTCTGGACTTGTCTATGATGTCTTTGTTCCTGCAGAGAATTTTCTTCAGGGAGGTGGGGGTGTAGTATGATATCCTGTATCGGTCTTTGGGAATATGGTTAGCTATTCTGAGTGAGAGTTGATTTAGGAATGGAATTTTTCCCCACCTACGACCATTTGGCTGATCTGTCGAGAGGGAGGTGCTAGAATAAATTGCTTGTTTACGTAGTTTCTTCGTGAGCAAGGAATCGATGATCTTCTCATCAATGATCGACCATGGTCAGTGATGAGGTTCCTTCCAGCCCCGGGACCTCGACCCTTTGTTTCTCCTGTGACAACAAGTCGCACCACGTGGCACCTTAGTTGAAGCCGTGACAATGCTTCCAGGATCCGAAGTGTGGAAACCCTTTCCCCAATGAGACTTTTTTAAAATTCTGTTTTTCCGCCAGTTGATGTGTTGTGATGTGACCCCCACCTATTCTTTCCCCCCCCCTCCCCCCCCCCCCCCCCCTAGGTCCCCGTTCTCCCCCACTACCCTACATCAAGTCCTTTTGACCAAACATTGCCGATTCAGTGGCTCTTCACTCCCTCAACCACTTCTCACCTGACCCCCACCCCCAGGAATTTTGTTTATATATGTGACTTGCACTCCCAGAAACTTTGGAGATTGTACCCCTGAAGATGACGTGCTAATGTCAAAACCGGTTGGGTTAACAATAAATTTGTGGAATAAGTACAAAGTGAACCATTTCTCCCATAATTGCAGCATTCCTGCAATGGATTAGTGAATGTTCATTTAACATTGCAGCAACGTTTCTGTGCAGCAGGATGATTGTGAGCGCTTTTCAATAGTAGTTTTTAAAAAATTGCTACTATTGGGTATTAATGACATTTTCTTGACAAGTAGAGTAAAATTATATTTTAGTTCACCAACTTCTACTAGTAACTAATTATGATTTCAACCATGCACAAATATTATTATTGTTGTAAATATCATAATAGTTGTAACTTTAAGATGAAAATGTAAGTTGATAATTTCACCTCTATATGTAAAAGCATTTTCTTCATTTGTGTGAGCAGTAGGTTTACTTTACTGTCCAAATTATCCATTTGTTCTCCTAATACTGATACTTTGGCATAAAATGATGATAACAAAGTCACATCTGAAAACTGGGCTAGGAAGAAAAGAAAGTGATGAGTACTTGTGGAGTCGAGTCCACAATCGTACCTACACTAAATTTTAAACTATACTACACCAAACTAAACTGTTATTATCTGATAATTTTATGAGGTTGACTTGCTTACCTATCTTATGAAAAATATGGACTTACCAATATCTGACTTTCTCCGAGACATTTCATGGGCGATAAAAAGCTATCTTGCGATTCTCATATAACAATCAATTTTTATTTTTAGGAGATTTTTGTCATAGGTGATGTGCCCTGATTTCCAAGAACTCATTGAAAATCTGCAAGAAATCGTTAAAATTTGGCATTTTCTTTCTGAACTGTAAGAGCTAGGTAGAAGGTAATAAAAAAATCATAAGTTCACGCAAGAATTAGGGGGTAAACGGTTGGCGAGGTACTTACTTTTTTCCCTTCGTCTTGTAGGTTAATTATTTCAGCTGCATTCCTGAAAACTAGCACGATCTGTTTTGCAATTTAGGTTGGTATTAACCAAGGTTGTTAGTGTAGTTTGAACGTTTTTATTTTAATGAAATTACATCACCATTGTCCAAGACACCACCATGTCACAACTCTCAAAAAACAACAACCTCGTAACTAAACAACCAAAACAATTACTTAAAAAAGATAAACAAACAAAGAAATAAAGAAATGATAAATAAATGTTTTCCATACTGATAACCAACTAAATTACAACACTTGCCCTTGGAAAACATTTTCTCAAAATATGCAATCTTTTACTCAATCAACACACATATTCATGTCTCTACACATCTGTAGGGTCTTTGGTCCATTCAATCCTTTTGTCATAATATCTGCATGGGTATATATTTTACATCAAGCTCACATTAGGTTACACATTTCCTGCAATAGTTAATTTTTACAAAGAAATTCTTATGGCCATTAGTCATACAATCATTTTTCATCACTGCCATTGTACCTTGATTATCACAATACCTACAACATGGTAGGGTTTGGAACAAACAAACTATGACCTAATTCTATAAGGAAATCTCTCATCCATATCAAATCAAACCTGGCACGAGGATCTTGGGCTGTCTTTATGTTAAAGCCAGCACATGGGTCAGGCACTGTCTTCTTCCCAAAGCCTGCCCACGAATCTGGTACTGCCTTCTTCCCAAAGCCTGCACAAGGGTCGTTTGCAGTGTTGGTCTTGAAATAGGCACAAGGGTCTGCCTTTCCAAGCAACCCTGTGCAAGGGTCTTCTTGGTCTGCTGGCTTCGCCTGGCCTTCCACCCCCTCCTCTGCTGCCATCTTCCACTTCCTTTGCCTCACTCTCCCCTCCCTTGGCACACACTATGGCTGGCTCACCCCCTTCTCCTCAAGTTTATGTTACTCATGTGAGTACCATAACTTGAGCTTGATTGGTGAGTCAAAAGTGGTATAATGATTCTAGGGTGAATGCCCACATGACTAGAAATATAGAGTGATTGACAGAGTTTAATCTGACATAAGCGAGGAAGTAGCAGTTTCTAACCATGATTAAATGAAAATTACAGGGGTTGGTGATGTATCAGTGGAGTTAATTCAGGGAAATACTGCCACTATTTGTAATGTGCGTCATGTGCCAGGTTCATGAACAAATTTGTTATCTGTTAACTGGTTGGTACAAAAGGATACTGCTATTTTGATTCATTCCTGTCAGTGTTTTCTGTTTGTTGCTAAGACTTAGCATGTCAAGGGGGTCATTCAAGTCACAGTAACATCCATGGCCTTGCTTAATTTCCCTCCATCTTGCCATCTTTTGATCATTCGCTGAGACTCGGAAGGGCGCATGAACTAAGCAAGAGTCTAGGCTCTCAGCGCACAAGAATCATGCAGATTCAGATGTAAGCATGTGGTGATGAATAAGTATGCACATGCATCATCCGGCCATTTGGAGTCAAGGTTGTCGTATATTGTAACAACCTTGATTTGGAATCTACCAGCAGCCAGACTCCCAAGCCTCCAAAACACTTCAAGGCAACACAATATGTGGAAGTAAAGGCTAAATTTCTTTTTCCCTTGCTTTCTCGGCAACATAAAATGTATGACAGTGCTGAAAAAATAGTAAATGTTTTACTGTAATCATTTTGGGTATTCTCAGGCTCCCAGACTACCCTTCAGCTTCGCCACTGGTGCTAACCTTTCTCCTGGGGTACTAGCGAGATATTCGGAGGGTAATGTAGGTAATAAAGTGTAGCACCTTAGGAAAAAAACAATGAAGCTATTGTTATAGATATCCAAATGCAGTATTTTTACAATACTTAAGTTTAACTAACTAATAATGACACAATTTTGTTACATTGCCTGAAAAATAAATGTTATTATTTTAGTGTTATTAAGTTGAGCAATATTGGGCCGATATGTCAGCCCTCCGTACTTTTCACCCGAGATGCAAAAGCTGATGAATCGGCCCATTGCGAGAGAGTCTAACACCTAAGCAATGAAAAAGCACAAATTTGGTATAAATAAGAATAAAATTAGATACTTTTTGGAAATCACTAGTGAGTGTTTGAATTATTAAGTGTACCTATAGTCCTAAATATTGAGTGTGAATTTTTACTCATTTCAGTCAATGCAATGTGAGAAAATAATACTAAAGCCGGGATATAACACTCACAGTCCAATTTCAACATATTTACATATACTTGAAAATATTTCAATTTAAAATACTGAATAAAATGATTAAATTTTATAAAATTTACATGAATATGAACTATTTCTCCCACCCCCAGGAAAAATATAATGATACACCAGAGAGCCAAGCAAGACTAAATTCAGATGCAGTTTTCAGTTAACTTCCAAAAGTACTGGACCTTGTTCTACTGACTCTAAATACATAATCAGGAGAACATCCTTGATCCAGGGGGAATAATATTTATCAGGTTTGCACATGAAGCCACTTGCCTTGAGAGAGAAATGGCTGTTCGTAAATTATGATTTATATTGGTGCTACATATTTAATGAATATGACTTTTGTTGTAGCAAGCATTTCTTAAAATGATGGCATGTCTGGGTTATTGTACTTTCATGCATAAAATAGGATGTTAAACTTTTGAACCATTTAATAAGCCGTTTATATTATCTTTGCTTCAACATAAATTTTCATTGTTGAAATAATTTTAATAATTTTTCCCATTCATGTGCTATTGAGATTGATGTCATATTAATTTTATGAATGCAACCCATATTCTGTAATTATGTATTTGTGTAATTCAAGCAATACTTGCAAGGGTACCCTTGTATTATCTAATACGTATTATCTAATTGATAAATATTTGGAAATTTTCAGAAATAATTACTCGATAATTTCACTCACTGTAAAAGCACTAACATCTAGATACTGGTATGCTCTCCATTAGTTACATACTACGCATGTATATATCAGAAAATTAAAGGCACCAGTACACTATCTGAAAGTAGAAGCAGAGTTTCCAATAATATATAATTATAGAGAGTTAACATTAATTCCAACTATCTGAGAGAGAAGATACTTAGTTCATACACTTTGGCATGTATTCAAGGTAATATTGCCATTACGTACCATAGTTAAAATGCTTATGATGAAAGACCACGTATGGGTCTTACGTATTTAAGAATTTACGTCTTAAGAATTTACGTATGGGTACCTTAAATGGATTTGTACAGAAAATGAGTCGAGTACATAAAGCATAATACACTTTAATTTTGTGCCATAAGTACTTTTTGTTGACAGCACAAGTCGAATTGCATGTGTTTTCATTAAGATTGGTTCAAATAGTGACAATTTAATAAACCATGAATGATTCATAGTTAATGACTTTTGAAGTCCATCATTGTTATGTGCGGGCACTCCATGGCGATGGGGAAACGCAAGTGGTTTTCCAGCTGGCTGCACACTCTGTGTGTTGATCAAACAACTGTAGGGCAATGCTTGTTGATGTTGGGCTTGAATTGGTGCCATAAGTTAGAATACCCATGTGGACGGCGAAGAGATAACGGAGCCGTGGGTAGTGAGTATTTGTATTGAGGGACGAAACATTCAGATAGAAATTGATACTAAGTCCACGATTTCTGCTATATTGCATAATCTTTATGTCAAACATTTCCACCGCCTCTTTTTACAGAACACCAATATGAAGCTCAGGTCATACTCGAACAAAATTATTCACCCTGCGGTTGTTCTCTAAGTCATAGTGAACCACAAGGGTAGTTCATATAGCCTTACCTCATTTGTAGTCAACAATGGTGGTCCGCCGATTTTTGGGGAGGGATTGGTTTCGGAAGCTAAACGTCTGTAAACCAATAAATAGAGTGCAGGTGGAGAACACTTGGAGGGTAGCTGTGTGAAGTTGGCTTTGAAACGAGGGGCAAAACCAGTGTTTTGTCATCCCCGAGCATTGGCTTTTGCTTTGAGGAACAAGGTAGAGCAGGAGCTACAAAGGCTATTGAATCAGGGCATCATTTATGAAGTCAAATATAGGGAGTGGGCCCCTCCGATTGTTCCAGTGGCTAAAAATGATGGTGCAGTCAGAATCTGTGGAGATTTTAAAATAATGCTAAATCCTCATTTGGAGGTGGAGCAATATCCCTTGCCTAGGGTGGAAGAGTTGTTCATTAAACTGCATGGTGGGAAGAGATTTTCTACCATAGACCTAACACACGCATTCCAGCAACTGCAGTTAGACAGCAAGTCACAGGAAATGTGCACAATCAACACTCACAGGGGCCTTTTCCACTACAGCAGGTGACCGTTTGGGGTTGCTTCTGCACCTGCCATTTTCTAACTAACTATGGATCAGGTTTTACAAGGATTGAAGGGCATAGCTTGACATAATAATTACTGGGGAAGACAATGAGGAGCATACATTAAATCTCAGGCAGCTATTAAAAAGGCTATTCGTGAGAGGGTTAAAGATTAGCAAAGATAAATGCAAGTTAATGAGGGAATCAGTTGAATTCATAGGGCATAAAGTTGACAAAGATGGTTTACATGCTACTGCCAGCAAGATTTAAGCCATTACTACTTCCCCAAAGCCCAGCAATGTCTCCCAGTTAAGGTCGTTTCTGAGGTTGGTAGAATATTACTCTAAGTGTTTACCTGGTTTGGCTAGAATTGTCTCCACTACATGGACTCTTAAAGAAAGAGGCTGACTGAAGTTGGTCAGGTAGCCTTTGACAGGGTAAAGGCCTGGGGGGGACAGGCCCACTTTGACTCTTTTTTGCTAGTCATTAATTGGAATGTGATTCCTCCCCCTATGGTTTAGGGGCTGTGATATTGCATGCCTATCCTAATGGTATTGAGCAACCCATTGCCTTTGCTTCACGGTCATTGAGTGCTGCAGAGAAAACTTATGCTCAAATTGACAGGGAAGCATTTGCATTAGTTTTTGGTGTAAAACTCTTTACTCAGTACCTTTATGGAAGAAAATATTTGCTTATAACTGATCATAAACCATTGATATATGTGTTTGCAGACAAAAAGTGTATCCCCTGATTGGCAGCAAATAGATTACAGAGATGGGCAATCATACTGCAGGGTTGAAACTACCAAATAAGATATATAAGGCAGAGGAAAATAATAGGGTAGCTGATGGATTATCTCGCTTGCCATTAGAATGTGAGGGAATGGAAATCAAAGATGCCTCATACTTGCAGATAGGGGAAATGGAATTTTTGCCAGTGACAGCAGTGGAAATCAGCAATGCAACACGGTGAGACAAGATCATGAGTAAGGTGCTAGATTGCTGCATGCACGGTTGGTTGGAGCTCCAGGGTATTGGTGGAAGAGTTCATGTGCACCAGAGGCTCAAAGGGAGGGGAATGGGGATGTGAGTGAGGAAATTGGGAGTGTGTGTGAAATTGGAGTGAAAGTGTGGATGACAAATGTGAGAGGGAAAAAGGTGGCAAGAAAACTACTGAAGCAAATAAGTGTGAAGCCTCAATAGGGGAAGGGAAGAGGTACCCATCAAGGTTACGGAAGAAGAAGGAACTGATGGACTTGTGAAACCCTGATGATTCTTTTATGCTCTCATTAGTGTGTAGCGTGATTATTCTTGATTTATCTGCGAGCACATTTTTTTTATTGTTTTTTTTATTTCTTGGGGAGGAGATGTGATGAATGCATTTGCAAGTGAATATCATTACTCATTTGTTATGGTAATAAACATGGTTGGGTGGATGCCATTTTGCAGACAGTCTCCCGCCAGGACTCAAGGAGTTGTGTTGTTGCTTCTTCACTCCTTAGGACATTACAACAATGTAAAACTGTTGAAACATGTCCTAGACCAATTATTAGATGCATACAAAAGTATTCATGTACAGAAGAGTTGCACAACACCAGGAATAGTGACCATGGGCCAATTGCCTCCTGCTTTATTTCTCTTTGTGCACAAAGTAACCAATTGTCCCCCCTTCCCACACCTAATCCCCCCACACCTCTATTATCTGCCTCCTGATCACCTAACCATTCATAACATGCTACCCCCTCCTTCTATCTTCCCTTCCTGACTCTACGCATTTCCTATTCCTTTCCTGGACTGACATTCTCCTCTGACGAGGCCTGCTTCAAGGGCAAAGCACTCGGTGTCAGTTCTTGACATAGGGCATCCTTTCCCCATCCTTACTCCTTTCCCAGTGAGTGTGCTGGGTCACTAGCGAAGGAGATTCCTCGTAAACTCTGATTGTGTGTGAATGTGATTCACGATGGTGAATGTACTTTGTGAATGTACAAATCTGAGTGCGTGATTGAGGAAAAAGTCTCTGAACCCTGCATGTATGTGTGAATGAGAATCACAAGGGTGACTGTGTATCATATGCAAACCCACGTGAATGCTAGTTTTTGAAAGTTATTATCAATTTTATTTTATTTACTTCATTTATTCAGTTTTCCTTTTTATTCTCATTAATTTACTATCCCCCACTTCTATTTTTATTTTGTGTGTATGACAGGTCACTGGCATTGGAGAAATCCTCGTAAACCCAGCTTGTGTGTGTGATTGAATTCACAAAGGTGACTGTATTTAGTATACAAACCTGAGTGATTGTGTGAGTCACTGTTCATTTTTATTTTTACCTTGATTCCCTTAATTTTGAGTGTGACAATTGTTTGTTACAATATGAGGGAGTGTGTCATTTACTTCCATTTAAATTTATTTGCATGCTTGATTTTGTAGGAGTGATTGAGAGCTACCTTACTTTGTATATATGGTAGGATGGGAAAGGATTTCACCATTCTCAGTGGATGTTCTCATTTTTGTGGATGGGCACATAATATGAAGTAGATGTCCAGTAGACATAAATGGTTCCACTGATATATCAGAATGTGGATGTCGACATCTTTGTTGAATTCTTATTGTTAGACACATCCACATAATAAAGAAAAGGATGTACACATTTTATTGGATATGATGAATGGCAATTATTATAGACTAATTCCATTGTTGTCGACAGGATCCTGTTAAAATAACTATTAAAACCATTATACATATTCTTCTCCTCCCATCTTTTATATCCCCATCTAATGGATTAGGGAAAGCTTTTGCAACTAACCTATGTATTTTAGTCCCACAAATAATATCATTATAAAATCTATTTTTCACGACTATTATAGCTATAACTTTTCTCATAAGAATTGCAACGATTACGACACGTCTTCTTCTGCGTCTACGCATAATAACCGCCGACATGGTTCTACAAAGTTAGGAAAGCCATTCCGGTGTACGAAAACCGGTCTGTGCATGACGTCATCTGGGAGTCATGCGGCGGCGCCACTTTAAAATCTAGCGTGAGGTCCCCCGTGGCGCACGCGAAAACTGATTCATAAAACCCATATCTGTGGTAGCATTATATCGTATAACAATGGATATTATCATATTTTTGTCCTTTTATCCACAAGGACCTTTCCAATCCACATTTTATACGACTATCTTGTGCTTATTTCATCGCTTTATGATGTTTAGAGAATGACGTTAATCAAGTGTGTGACAAGAGCTACAACGCACTCGCCGCGCAGAAGATTTTCAAGTTACGCGTCCACAGCGCTGCGCGCCAGGGCCCCCGCAACACGAAATTAGGTTAATAATCTAATTGGGGATTAATAATAGGGACCTTCATAATAATGAATAAAAATTAAGCCTAATAATATTCCGCGTAGCTAATTGTTATCGACCTATATGACTTAATAAACGTGGAATCCATGGAATATCTTGGAATAAGACTGACACATGATATTCCCTGGTGTAAACACATAAGTTAATTAATTGGTCAAGCTAAACGTGAACTGGGATTCATTGAAAGAGTATTGGGTAAATATGTGACGATCGTATACGAGAAATTAGCTACTTTTCCCTTGCTAGACCTCATTTGGAATATGCTGCCAGTGTTTGGGATCCCTAAGAAATCGGTCTAAATAACGAACTTGACCGTGTGCAGCGAAGATCGACAAGATTTGTAAAGGGACGGTACGATAAATATATTAGCGTAACTGCAGTCTATTAAAGGAATTAAAATGGGAATCATTGTCAGATCGCAGGTTGAAATTTAGACTTAATCTCCTTAAAAAAATTCAAAGATTATATTTTCAGTGATGACGTTTATTTTGCGAACCCTAATACTATGGTAGACTGGACCATATAAATTACAAAATTAGAGAAATTGGGTACCGAACTGACAGATTCAAAATGTCCTTTTTTCCTCGTACAATTAGGGATATGAATAGCGGTAAATATGTCCAATACAAGTGAATCAATTCATAGCATAGGTAGTTGCAATTTGGTATAAGGACCATAAAGTAACCCAACTAACAGCACATTTTTGCATGCTTATTTTGCTATTTTTATCTTTTTGCAAATAGTGAATTTTGGACTAATATATTAATACTGATCCTTTTTTGTGCACGATACGTGCATGTTTGGTGAGGATTCACCCCCTGCCACACACCTTTATGGTGGCTTGCAGGGTATTATGTATATGTAGATAATTCTAGTGCTCCTATTAAATTGCATAATTCATAGCCTTGGTTTAATTAAGGAAAAACCTACTGTGCTAAACAACATCATGTCCAGTCATCTGTCTGCATTACAAGTGGTTAGAATTAAGGTGCGTAGGTTTTCGCAGCGAGGATGATCTGCATCAGTCATTTTCGGGATCAGCTGCGTGCGGCGCCTTGTGGACAGATCTTTCGCGTCCTTTCCAGGTTCTAGCTGAATAGAAAAGATGGGTGACCTTATGCTCCCTTTTTGACGGGACACCGCGCATATATCCCCTACCTCGTCTCAAGTGAACGGACAGAGTGAGGAGAGATAAACAGAACAGGAGGGGACAAGGCTATGCCTTGAAAAACGCCACGGTGGTAGGTATGTTACCAAATCCGTGTAGACTGTCTTCTTGCCAGATGGTATGGAGAAGCGCGTCTTCCACAGTGGTAACAGTCGTTCGATGCAGGACACAACCTCTGGGTGGACTTACATGTACCTCAGCATGGCTATAATCAGCTCATGATAGGTGGTATCAATTGACAGCCCATTGACAGGTTACGTTTGTATTGACAAGCGTTCTGGCTCACACACCTATCAATGAGCAGGTTGTCCTTGCATCCCGCGATACCTTTCTGCGAGCCCCTCTGCTCGTACACTTCCTCCCATACCGGTTGGACGTGGCGGAGGATAAGGTCGTTCAAGATGGAAGTGAACGCCTTATATACAGTGTTGAGACAGGTGTTATTATTATTTTCTTAAAGGGACTGCAGACACTGTCTTGTGTACAAAAAAGTGGTCAAGGGCTGTGTGGGAACTCTGATGCAGACTGGGGCAGTTACTCTCTAAATAGGAAATCTTATTCTGGGTGTGTATTTACTTTTGGAGGGGTTCTCATATCCTGGCAGTCAAAGAAGCAAAGTTTGGTGGCTCAGTCCTCTACAGAGGCTGAATATGTTTCTCTGGCAAAGGCTGGGAATGAGGCTATTTATTTGAAGAACCGTTTGGAGGAACTTGCTGGCAAAGTATGTCTTCCAACTTTGTATTGTGATAACAAGGCAGCATTTTTCCTTTCTCAGAATGCTGCTTTTCAAAAACGAACCAAGCACATTGATATTGTATATCACCATATACGAAATCTTGTGGAAACAAGTCAGATTTCAGTGAAACATGAGTCATCAGAGGGTATGCTTACTGGGCTATTCCTTGCAGTTGCCTGAAACCCTTCCATTCTCTCGACATTTCTTAGAATTCTTCCCCATCCCATGATCCAATGGCTGCAAGTCGCCTAGGGTCTTCCCGAAATACGCAGGAGGCCACCCAAGGTACTCTTTGCGTTCTTCTAGAACCTTCCATCGCCTTTGCCATTTCCAGGAATCTTCCACTCTCTACCCTTCGTACTTGCTCGGTGCTCGTGTATATAAACCGACTCCGTGTCAGACAGTTTTTCGGGGCATAGGGTCCCTATGATCAAGCAACGCAACAAGAGAGTAGATCAGCCTGAAGAGCCCAGCGGAGCCTACCAGGCAACATCTCGCGGGAAGCGGGCACATCCCACGTCAGGGGAGTGCCCTTCCTAGCTCCGGGGATTCTATAGTGGGACCGCAACACCCTTTTCCTCCGGGGGCACTTAGCTCGACCCCGAGCCCCATTGCTCTCGGGACATCTGGTTGCACCCCGCTGCTCGCCGCTTCCCGACGCCGTGCGCGCCCTTGGGGACCCCGCTGGTTGTGTTCCCCAGTGAATCCACGGGCTGCGGCTCGACCGCCTCGGATTCCCAATTTACCCCGGTCTGTGTAACTCCCCTTTCCCCCTCCCTTCGATGCCTTGGTCTCAATCAGACTCTACTCGGTCAGTAATTGCTATCATATAGGCATCACAAATTATACATATATCGACTTTCTTAGATATTGTAGTTGCTCCCCTCCTGAGACCATAGTAAAAAAGATACATCACGACAACATGTTTCATGTCCATGTACGAATTTGGGTCTACGCTGTTTAGCTAGGGACAGTGAGACGAATTTCCCGACTCTCCCCGCAGCTTTAAAATCAAGAGGAGATAATATGCTGACATGAGCACGGCTTCTTTATCGAGTTGGGCACGGATGCCGAAAAAAAAGAATCGAGTTGCCCCGATAGGACCTAATAAACGCGCGGATGATGTATTCACTCAGAAGGCCAAGCTCGGCCAAGGTTAGTGATTCTTTTCATTCATAATGGGCATGTTTACTTGTATCATCAGCAACACCAATTCTGGTAATCAATTGCTTAAAAGATAGTTCAATTATTATTTGGTAGCTTTGAATGAAAATTGTCATTTAATATCCAATGATTCTTCCGTTATGTTTGGCCGCGAATAGAACTGAATACGTAAGTATATGTTTGTTCCATAAAAGATTGACTGTGCCCGTATACAAAGGAAATAGATCCGACTTAAAACATAACCTTTGGGCACGATATGAATACATATAATACCTCAGTACCCGTGGTATTATGCTTAACGCTAGAGTAGTATTCGAGCGACCAATGCCAAAAGCACGATTTGAAAGTAAGTTGTCTTTTTTAATCATTAGGCGGGATTCGTGGAGATAGTTTTAAAAATTGCTCTGAGTATAAAGAGTGAAGCGTAAATAACGGTCGAGTTCAATAACGGTTCATGGTTTAATTCCTCTTTCCCGGCGATTAAATTAGAGGATAAAAATTGACGTTTTTCCTTAGAATTCTTAAACTTTCCCACGTTTATTTACGAATTGTAACGTGATTTTGGACGATAATTGGTTACGAAAAGTAATTGGCATCACGAATTCAAAAAATATTCTCGTAATGGATTATGGTGGTTGCCTCCTGTAACAGCAGTGGCTGCAGTAACTACAAAATACGTAGGTCTCTTAATAGGTAGTATTTTTGAGCTGACCAGCCTTCCTCACCAGGAGTGGATGCAGAAATGATCATCGTAGGGGACGTGTGAATTCCCCGGTATCCGTGCGAATGGTGCTCATGCTGATGTATGATTTCTTCTTGTTAAGTTGCAGGTCAAGAGAGCATTCGAGCCTCCTTGGTAACAGGTCGCCTTGCCTTGAGGAGTAGACTTTAACATCATTTCAGCACAAGTCTGTTGTTCACTTTAGATAACTGTAGTAATTTATATGCAATAACCGGCGATGAAAACATTAAAAATGTTTGGGGAAAAGTGTGGGATAAACAGTGTATTTGAAACTCAGACATTTTAAAGACCACCTGAGTAGTTTGGCTAAGGTAAAGGGCCAAGTAGTTTGAGTCTATATTTGAGGTATAGCTGTAAGAGTTGTAAAACAAATGTACCAATGCTGCCATTATCTTTTAACATTTTTTCACCTCCTGAGTCATTACTCTTGAATTTAATGTGCTAAGATATTAAAAGAAAAAGTAGAATATGTGTATCCAGGTCCCAAACTTGGGTTGTGTTTGTCATAGACACCTGCAGTTATTAATGCGAAATAATATCATTGCGGATCCTCAGCTGTTGCTATTTTGTATCTAATATGTATTCATATTATTAATGTGATTAGAGAATCAATGTGGTACAATAGCTAATGCAAAATCTCTACTTGTTGAAGCATGGCTACATTTTGACATAACCATATTTTTGCATTTCTATATTGCACAGAAATCTGACGTTCAGCACCTTGGAAATGGCATTCGGCATAAAATATATAGTGCTGACGATTGCAGTGTGTTTACTTTACAAAGTGCAGTCTGAAGTGAATATTACCATATCAACCACTAGTCAGCCACAAACTATCCCTAATGTTGTCAATGGAACCGCAGCTCTACCTGATGTGGAGACCACTACAAAACCTTACAAACTAACAACTGTAGAAGAACCTAACAGTTTTACAAACCAAAGAAAACTCGATGATCACAGTTTATACCTCTTACAAAGGATAAGTGACCGACTTACAGCTCTAATGGCTTTGGATGAACAGCAGCTGAGGCGACTAGAGGCACTTGAGTACAGGTAGGTGATGATAAATATTTACATCCTTTATCACTAATCATATTTGATTAATTTCTTTTTCAATTTATTTTAGACAGCCTTGACCTTGTTTTGAACCTAGCTCAACTACCTCATATGGCAAGCGGGCTGGATTCAAGCTTAAAATTAGGATATGCTACATCCTTCTGTATTCCAATATTAACACATGTAACCTGTCTAATGATTTTCTATTGCTGTAGAGATGTCATGAGAGTGAAAATTTTCATTTTTGGAGCAGATGTGTCATATCAAAAATGAAACATTTATCTAGTTGGGGACTTGTCAGTTTTAAATCCAAACCTAAAGCTCTAAATTTTTACTTACGAATGTCAGAGTGGCATGGCCCACTGGTTGATCATTGTTGTGCACACTGAGGTCCTTGTGGCTCTCTGGTTGGTCACCCTACCCAGTGACAAAACTGATAGCAGTTAGCCATGCCACTATGAATTATTACCATGCCACTTTGAATGCGTTAACTGCTACTTTAATAAATGGGTCATTCCATGTTAATTCAACCACAAAAATGAGGTTTTGCCACTCACCGACTCCAATTTTGACGAAACTTGGTACATATAATCCCTTCACCAATGTAAAAAAAACAACTTTTTTTTAACCAGCCCAAATAGTTTTTCAGTTACAGCCTCTCAAACTTCAGGAGACTTCTGAATTATTTCCATTCACTGTGCACACTTCTCAAGGTGCTCTGTTTTACTCAAAAAAGCTATCTCAGCCATTTCCTGATTATTTCCAATGAAAATTTTCAGCTATGACCACAAAGCAAGTCTGTGAGTTTGCAGCAAGTTTGTATCAAACTTTCTAGTTTCCACTTTGTGCACTTGAAGCAAGTCTGCTGCAAGTGAGCAGGGCAAGGTTGCCCAAAGTGTGCTGGGCAAGTCCGCTGCAAAAGTACAGAGCAATTCTGCTGCAAGTGTTAAAAATAAGTCTACTGCAAGTCTACAGTCTATAGCGTACTCAATGGAAAGTATGTATACTTATTTGAAGCATTGTCATTTGGGACTAAAAATGATATTTATTTCTCCAGTAGTCCGCAATATTTTGCATTGGTGAATTGCATAAAGAAAGGTTAAGAGGCCAAAGAAATGCAGAATGATAGCATTCATGCTACCATATCTTGATTATTGGGATGAGCACCTTGTTGCAGAGGTTTTACTTTCACCTCCTTGTAAAAATAATTATTGCTGTTATTTACTGCCTGTATGACAGTTTTATTTCTCAACCCAGATTCATTTGCGAGTAAAATATTAGAAATATTCTTTAATATACAAATGGAAAGAGAACAATGTGCTATGCTGAGTATAAAAAAACACATGTATGTTCTATGCCTGACTAAACAGTCCTGTACTTACTTTTGCATTAGGTTTATTTTACTGATGCGGCCATTCCCCTGTGACTTCTTTTATCATTTCCTCTGCAATACTATTGCGCAAAACAATTCCTAACCTGTGTACCGAAAATGCTCATGTTCATGCCTGCACGCCTTGCTTTACTGCCAACCAATGCTTTACAAGTATAATGTTTCAAATTATATTGTACTGCTTCCAGTGATAATTTGTTCCTTTCATCTGACCATTGGGTGTTGATTAGTAAAAATACCCTTTCAGCATTGCATTATGTGGAATTACATAAGAAAAGAACTGACATATGCAGCAATGTTTGGAAATTCTTAATATTTACAGCCTGCTCAAAAAATGCACTCCACTAAAAGTCTATTGTTTCCAAGAAAAATGCTTCATCTTGCTTCAAAACAAATTCCTTTACAGCACGGACATTTTTTTCTGCCAAAAGTGTCTAATAACGATTCTTTGAATTATTTAGTAATGCCTGTCAAGGTGCAGTCCTCCCATCAAGTCTTTTCCCTGCCTCGTGTGTTCTCGCGGCACAAAAAAGTGTGCTATCGTGGTTTAACGCAATGATGTGTAAACTAGAGCAGGAAGTGGAAATTGATCGAAATGCCAGACCAGCCAGACTCTTTAGCAAGCATTATGGCTGTTAACCGGAAGCAGAACCAGAACTCATCTTTTTACAAACAGCAAAATTTCCTTTAAAATGCATATTTTTCATATAAAGACAGAAACCAAATATTACTGTTCATCATCATCGATCAAGAATCCTAGGATTGGTTTCATTGGTCTCCACTTGATTCTTCTATCAGCCAACCTCTTCATATTGACCAAATGATGAAATACAGCATATAAGATGGGACATAATATTACTGCTGTCCAAGGACATGTATTCGAAAGGCAATAAGCTGGACAATTTGGTTCATTGAAAAAAGTCGACTGGACATTCACATATTAGTAAAAAATCAGGATGTGTCTGATGAAACCTGGACATCTGGTCATCCTAGGTTTGAGCACTTAGGAATTTCACATCATCCACATGCATTTTTACTTCACTGTATTCATTGAATATAAGGGTTATTGGTAAGTCATTAATTAATATAAGAAAGTGGACAAATCACAAGACAGACTGGACTACACATAATCCAAGGATGGACCTGCAGAGTAGGGTGAGAAGATGAGAACAGATTCAATTTGAGATGTGAGTTTAAAAAAAATGTTAAGTAAGAGTAAAGGATATAAAAGAAAATGAATGTCGAAGTTCTTGGGATGGTTGGGAAAGAAAGGTATGTAGTTACAGGAGGAAAATTAGGATGAAAATATTAATTCTGGTTTATGGAATCCTGAAAATGGTTGCTGAAGAAAAATGCTGGGAAAGTGTAGAGGAGAAGTTTAGAAAGATGTAGAAAAGGAATTTTAGAAAGGATGAGTAAAGGTAGAAGATATGATTACCTTTAGAAGGAAACTATGTGCACACAAATCTCTTTCCTAAAGGAAAGAAGCCATTTAGATAATGCTAATGTGAGTGGAAGTATTCTGTATAAGCCTATCCCAGCAGGTAAAACTAGTGATAGCTTGGTTCACTCTGGTTCCTCTTGAAGTACCTCTTTTTGGCTAGTTAATTTGTTTTAAATGTGAAAATATTATGCTAAATGCTAATTTTAAGATAATTCTGCTTTTGAACACTGAAGTGCCCGTATTCCATCGGCCTTAACAAACTTTTTGATTGCCTCCTGATATATAAATTTTTGTTCCATTTAATGTTAATTATCTTGAATCCTTTCCTTCCTTCATTCCAATACAGTTATTTTGAATACTAAATAATGATTCATAACATCTACACTTTGATATAAACATCTATAGATATCATCTGTAGTTCTGTACTTTTTTAGGTTTGTAAATTTTTCTGTTTTTTGTAAATCTACGTTGAGCCATATGATTTTTTTGAGAATTTCCTTGTATTTCTTTCACTACGTACTTACTGTGTGAACTTTTGATGGCGAATAACTGATTCTCTTTTTAATCACAATCTTATAATCATCCTGCAAACAGCTGTTTTCTCTGCATGACAATCCTATTTACAAAAATATGAATCCTTGCTTTGCTATAATACCATCTCCTCTTTAACATGCGCCTGCATTACAATCATGTGATCAAGTAATCTGTACCGAACAGGGTAAGGGTGTACAAATATAATATGCCCAGGACCCAAGTTAGCTACCGTATTTACCCGATTCTAAGATGACCTTTTTTGACTAATTTTCAACTCAACTAAACTTCAAGTTAACTAAAGATATCTAGACTCATCTTAGATTCAAGTACAACCATGGCCTCCTTTAATACAAAATTTATTAAAGGAGGTCATGTTACAACTGCGTGTTTACGTGGCACTATACTATGAAAGTACGAATGTGTGACTAAGTGATTAATATATTAATATAAACCCTATAGGGACCCATTCCACGAGAATCCATTGCAAAAATTACTTGAATAAACAATGCGATAAGTGAAATTTTATTATAATGAGGGGTATAATAATTTTTTCCAGTACTAATGAATCAATGATTATCTATGGCCACAGTGATGTATTTTTAAAATGAATTAAAAAAATATGCTACTCAGCAAATGTTATTATAGTGTTAAGGAATTTTTAAATAATGTTTTGTAAAGTTGCTTTGTCTTTATTGATGCAACTTTGTATCTAAACTCTGTGACGAAAACCATAGATATTTATATCCAGAAATGGGCCAGAATACATGTATTTAAAAAATATGCTACTCAGCAAATGTTATTATAGTGTTAAGGAATTTTAAAAAAATGTTTTGTAAAGTTGCTTTGTCTTTATTGATGCAACTTTGTATCTAAACTCTGTGACGAAAACCATATATATTTATATCCAGAAATGGGCCAGAATACATGTATTTGAAATACATATTTTCTATACTTTTGTAGTTTGTAATTTTTATCCGAAATACATTTTCTGAGTGTATTTTGAATTTTGTAACGAAAATACAATTTTAAGAGTATTTCGTATTTTCAAAATATGTAGGTACATGTAAAAACAAAATACATATTATTTCCTCTGAGTTATTCCGGCCAGGTGCTCTACCAGTTGAGCCACCAAGGCGTCCTCTTTCTTTGTGGAAATTATTGAGCTTTAAAGGAGCAAGATGTTCACGGATTGCTAGACATATTATGTCAACCTAGCACCTGGCCGGAAACCAGGGGGTCTGGGTTTGAGTCCCGGTCAAGGTGAATTATTTTTTCTCTGCGAAATATTTGCTACTGTGCAATTTCAGCGGGTAACGCTGCTTAAGTTTTCACGTTTAGTAAATGATCTTTGAGTTCATTACAAGTAATCACCTTAGTGTTTCAACGTTGCCTTTAACCTCGTGGATGGTCGCGCCATGTGCCTTCAGCTGCTTTGTGACAGCAGGTCCGGGTTCGAGTCCCAGTCAAGGCGACTGATTTTTTCTCTGTGGAATATTTGCTATTGATATAAGTGATCTGACTGTATGTATTTTATTTGCCTAAAGACCAGTGATTTGCTTACATGTATGTAGCACGTCAAGATAAAAGTGTATACATACAATAGTTGCAAAAATATTAAGAAGATAAGATAACATTTTTTTTATTTCAATATTTCTATGATTTTTTTACTGTAAATTTCTGTTCCTGTTATACCAGAAACTGCATTTTGTATAAAAAGTCAGTGAAAAATTTAGATTTATACAAATAAATGCATCCTGCAATGGTTAAAAGGTCAGGGAAAGTGGTAAATGTTGGCTAAGGAAAATAAGAAACTAAAACTGCTGGGCACCCTGAATTGCTAATACTGTGTATGGTATCTAGTTACTCAATCAAAATAGTAGGGAAAGGATGTATTTTGTATTTTGAAAATGTAATGTGAAATTACTTTTGTATTTTGTATCGAAAATACATCTTCCCTAAGTAATTTGTATTTGATATTCCAAATACGGTTTTGAGAGCAATTTGTATTTTGTATCTTAAATGCATTCGAAAAGTATTTTGCCCATCTCTGTTTATATCCCTATGGTGTTAATAAAAAATTATTATCATCATTTCAAACCAGCGCGTCGGGCACACACAAAAACAAATGAAGGCTGGAATTCACTTTCGGCGGTTTTTATACTTATCTGAAGTTTTGAATTCGTGACTGAATTGTACCTTACGTACGTAGCACTTAAAAGTGACAGATCATGTAGAAATACGTGGCATGAGTGCTAAGGGAAAGTTAACCAAATATATTAGACTTAGTTACGATGGAAATTTTGGGCTACTTGTCGTACAACATGCCGATAAACCAATTAACTGTGACGCAAGTAGAAGAATGCGCGAAGATGGAGATCTGCAATACACAGAATGCAGGACGCCAAATCCAAGGTCCTTTAAGTATACTTTAAGGACCTTGCGTCAAATCTACCAGGAACTTCCTTTCAGGAAGTAGGTCAGAGGTCCTAAATCAGGCCGATTCCCTAACGTCGAAGAAGAAGTGGAGTTCGTACGCACTTTGCGGCAGAATGGCATGCCTGTTTCAGCGGTAGAAATCACTCTTAAAGCTCGCGAAGTTGCTAGAAGACTTAACATACCAGCGCAAGAATTTAAAGCAAGAAGAGGTTGGTGCTCCAGACTCATGCGACGAAATAATTTTTCTTTACGGCGCAGGACAATTCACTGTGCCAGAAATTGCCCGAAAACTACAGCGAAAAACTAATCGCTTGCCAAAAATATGTAATTGGACTTAAGATAACAATAATAATGTTTTGAGCCAAATTAGAAATGCAGACAAACTCTATAGTTTTTTTGACATGCTGTCTAAGTACACCTTGAACGAGCAAGGAGCCAAGTCCGTCCTTATCAAAACTACTGGTAACGTAAAAATGAGAGTGACGGTTAAATGTTGGGAGTATTAGCAGATGGGACTAAAAGCGCCGTATATGATTCTAGAATGAAAAACGATGCCCAAGGGATATAATGCCGAGTGGAATAATAGTAAGATGCCAGGAAAAGGGATGGATGACAGAAGATGAAAGATTGGATACATGTGGTGTGGAATAGACGCCCAGGGGCACTGCTGAAACAAAGAGCTGTGCTTTTATTGGATTAATTCAAAGGCCACCTAACACCTGTAGTTAAAAAGGAAATCAGTGAAATGAAAACTGATCTTATTGTGATGCCTGGAGGAATGACATCACAACTGCAAGTACTGGATGTTGTTGTTAATAAGTATTTTAAACATAATATAAAGACATTGTATTCTGAGTAGTGGCAGAGTGGCACTCATAATTTAACAGCAACAGGAAAACTTAGGAAACCTGAAGTTGCGCTCCTCTTTCAGCATGGATTAAAACATCATGGGTACAAATAAATCTAAACAATATTGATGGTGTTCAAGATGTGCTGTGTGTCCTATGCTATGGATGGCATCCTGTGGGAAAGTTTTGTTCATGGTGATTAATATGTATTTATTTTATGCTCTTAAGAAAAGTCTCTGTTTTCATCTATTTATGCTCAGAAAAGGTTGTTTAAGTTTTATTATTTGCATCTATTTTACCTTGAGAAAAGTATATTTTTCAGAAATCAGAATACTTCCATTGTTTATTTTCTTATATGGAATGTTTTTGTCATAATGGTGGTATTGCAAAAGTTATTATGTGATTTCTTGCTAGAAGGCAATTATAAAGAAGGAAGTATCTGATTTTTTTGTTACTTAGAATTAAGTTGTAAGTTACATATTCCTGTGTATAAGAGCAGTATATTTTTAATTTTCCAAAAGTTTGAATGGTTTGCAAGTGTTTTTCCTTATTTTTCTCTTAAATTGGATGTTTTTTTAAGCCAAATAGTTCTATTACAAAAGTTATCCTGTGGTATGCTAAAAGGCAAAAATGTATCAGGAAAGTATCTACAATTTATGTTGCTCAGGAAAGTTTGTTTAAGTTATGTGTTTTATGGTTAGTTATGTTTTTTGTTTGAATTGAAAAGAGCATATGTTTCATTTTCCAAAATTAGTGCAAGTAAAGTAGAGGACTGATAAATATGAGACAATTAGCATAATTATAGGTGATTTTGTCATTTTATATTCAATTGGGAGCTCAAAATCAGATGTCTTATATTCGGGGGTCGTGGTAGAATCGGGTACATACGGCGTTATCTTAAATATAATTATATTCACCATAACTGAAATAGCACGTTAATGTGTTACTTCAGTTATTTTTACTCATGACATTTTTTGTATCATCTCTTTTAAGTATGACTTCTCTTGAAGGCAGATGGGACTAATGGTTTTGCCTTTATAATTAATGCTCTTAAGATGTATTATAATGCATTAATTAGTGCCCAATATTTTGTCTAAGAATTACACTCCTATTAATAAGAGGTGGAGTGATCTTAAGCTCATCGTGTATAGTAAGCTTATAAAAAAAAGTAAGCCTGAAATTATTCTCTTATAGCTTGTCTCAGATAAAAATATGTCTGGTATGTTTCTGGCAAATTCTTGGTTTTATTTATCATTGTTCTCCTTTATCTACCCTTACTGAGGCTTTACTTTTCTAGAAAATATGAATGCCCCATAATGGTTTTTTTTGGATATTGTATAATCACATCACTATCTTTCACCACTCTACATTAAATTGTGATTTCTCCATGGACTTAGGATGACTCGCCTTGAGTCTCAAAACTTGGATCGGGTAGAAGGGATAAGGGCTAATGTTGCAGACATGAATCGCAGAGTGCAAGACATGGAGAGGGAATTTGAGAGTACAAAGACAGTTCTAGACTTGCTGCACCAGGATGCTGTTGGTCTTAGACGTGGTCAAGCCCAACTACGACGTGAAATATTGAAGGCCAATGGGATGCGTGCCAGAGAGGCATCTGAAACTGAAAGAGGTAAGGATAGTAGTTGAAATCCTGGTATTTGAATTTCTTAAAGGCATAACATTTGACAAATGTTGTGAATGATGAGGGAACTATTTGTGTAAAAGAATCTTTTGTGGATTGTCTCAGACTTTTATTTTCATGGCATTAAAACCTTATTTGGATGAAGTGAGGTCTTTTAGAGTAGAGTTAACATCTGGATAACATTTGTAGTTTTGTTACTTACTTATGTGAATTTCAATGCCTCTTTACTCTATTAACCAATCAATCAATAATACAAGTTAGGTTATTGTGCAATTCGTTTCCTTTTCCATGAAAATATTTTAGTGTTTGGAGATAATTATAGCCATTGGGGTCTCTCAGTGGAAGTTTATGATGTGATACAGGATATAGAAGGAAGTGAAAAGCCATGAACTAGGAATCTTAAAAACTCCTTATAAAGTAAAAAATATGAAAGTGAAGAAGTATGCATAACATTTAATTATTGGTGTCCACGACAAGAAACTAACCCTACCTGTATCTAGATTGAGTAATGAGGAAATTATGAGAGTAATGGAGGGAAAAGGAGAAACCTTGCTTGAATTTGGGAAATGAATCGAATTTTTTGATTTAGATTGAATAAGTACAAAGAGGCGTTATTGGCTATCTATCAATTATTAAGAGGGCAGTCTATCAAAAGAATAATCTACTTACAGCTGGAAATAGTAGCTTAGAAGTAAGGAAGCAATTTATCAGAACGTACATCTGGAGCATGTTTCTCTATGGCAGTGAGGCATGGACAATGACAGCAGCGAAAAAGAAAAGCGTGAAAGCATTCGAAATGTGGTGCTACAGAAGAATGATGAACATTAAATGGATTGGCTGAGTAAGTAATGAGGAAGCCCTAAGAAGAGTGGGAGAATAGAGAATTCTGCTGAAAACCCTAGAAAGAAGACGGGACAACCTATTCGGCCACATCCTAAGACACGATGGCATGATGAAGACAATCATCAAGGGAATAGTGAACGGGAAGAATAGAGAAGGCAGGCCACATATGAGCTATATAGAACAGGTTGTGAGTGATGTGAAAGAGAAGAATTACGTTAATATGAGTAGGTTGGCCGATAGAAGAATTGAGTGGAGGGCTGCGTCAAACCAATCCTAGGATTCATGACCCATGATGATGATGTTATTGGCTAACCATTTATTATTAAGTAGCTCCCAAGTCTTCCTCTTGGTTAAGTTTTAAAAACATAACTGGCAAATGCTTTCTCTAATAGTGCATTTTATTTGTGGGAGGTTAAGCAGCCTATGTATAGAATTGCAGGGTTTAACGCAAAACAAATCCTCCATACAAAGACTTCCTGACATCAGCTATCTGCTGACTAAAAAATATAAGGAATTGAGAAGCCATACTGAAAGGGAGAAACCTAAGAAACTTCAAGTAAAACAGTTTTCATGCCCTAATGTAGCAGTCCCTTCCTCATGGACTATGCCTTGCAGTGGTGAGACTGGAGCTTGCGTGTTCCTGTGACCCCTAGAGCTGCACTGGCAGGAGCAACTATTATTGCTCCTGGTAGGGTTACCCATGCCTGATAGGTCAAAGGGTAGGAGTCTGATGAAAAGTAGTCCATGTAACATACTCACAGCGTCTGTTCCTCAGTGAGGTAGCTGTGAGAAGGTGAGTGACCCCAGTGGGGCTGTCTTTCAAGTGACGGTGTCACGTTAAAAACACTATTGAAGCAGGCAATGGGAAAACACCTCAATTTAACTCTCCCAGGGACACAATGGACTTCAACAATAGAGAATTGAATCCTGGCAACTACAGGGCCTGGGTCCAAATGAGTGGGGTGGGTGTTGTGCCCAGCAGCAAGGGAAACATGGACTCTGTTGTCTTATGTCACAAAATCCTTGCACGGAAAGAAAGACGACAGCAATGAAGAAGAGAAGAGAGCGAAAATGCTAAGAATCAGGACATGGAATATTAGAGCACTATTAAGGGCTGGAAAACTATAAAACATTAAGATTGAAATGGAGAGGGGAAAGATCGACTTGTTGGGATTAAGCGAAGTAAGATGGAGAGACCAGGGGGGCATCTGGAGTGAAAATTACAGGGTTATATACAGTGGAGGAGAAGAGAGCCAGTGGGGAGTAGCAATTCTATATCTACTTAATACCCTGCGAGCCACCATGATGGTGTGTGGCAGGGGGTGAAGATCAACAAACATGCACTATTGGCATGCAGCTACAGTTGTATTGAATGCAGCATTAGGGAAAAGGGTATTGAATATGGAGCAGATAAGCGATAGAATATTGGTTATTGAAAACAAAGCCATGTCGACAGATATAGCCGTGGTACAGATTTACTTGTATATGGGGGGGGGGAATAAAGAAAGGGAAGTAGATGAAGTATATGAACAGTTAAGTAATTAGGGAAGTTAAGAGCAGGAAAAGCCTAATAGTTATGGGAGACTGCAACACTGTAGCAGGGGAAAGGAGGGTTGGAAGTGATGTAGGGGAGTATAGGCTGGGTGTAAGAAATGACCAAAATGAGTTCTGTATAAGAAATAATTTTGTGATTAATAATGCATGGTTTAAACACCACCCTAAGTGTAGGTACAAATGAAAATGCCAGGGGATTTG
Source organism: Platycnemis pennipes (assembly GCA_933228895.1). Classification (NCBI taxonomy): domain Eukaryota; kingdom Metazoa; phylum Arthropoda; class Insecta; order Odonata; family Platycnemididae; genus Platycnemis; species Platycnemis pennipes. The sequence continues at coordinate 114,024,643 of OW121854.1, read as the reverse complement.
GGGAGATACCAACTAGATTACATCATAGTTAGGCAAAGATTCCGGAACAGCGCAAAAAATTGGCATAGTTTTCCATGTGCAGATGCAGGTTCCAACCATAACTTGGTGGTGATGAAATGTGAGATGAGACTAAAAAGGTTGAAAGTAGGAAGGAAAATAAAAAAGTGGGATGTAGGTGCACTGATTGGGGGAAAGAGGAGGGAATATCAGGAGATTGTGGATAGTTGCATGAGGGAAGAGGAACAATAGATGAAGAGTGGGAAATGATAAAGACGGGCATAAAAGAAGCAACTGAGAAAACAATAGGAACAGTAGACGCTAGGAGGATCAAGAAAACATTGGTAACAGTAGAAATGATGGAAAGGATCGACGTAAGAAGGAAATGGAAAAATGTAAATACAGAGCTTGGCAAAAGGCGTTATAAGTAGATTAACAACAGACTTAGGAGAGAAACAAAGAGAGCAAGAGAAAAGTGGTGGAGTCGACAATGCAAGGAGATGGAGAGACTCCAGAGAGAAGGAGAAATAGGCAGTCTTTATTCGAAAGTTAGAATGTTATCAGGAATCAAGAAATGGAAAACAGTCCAATGCATCAAAGACAGAAGGGGAAATTTAGCAATGGAACCAGAGGAGATCCAGCATTGTTGGAGGGAATATATTGAGGGATAACGAAAACAGGCCTAGGGACTTGGGCATAGAAGAGGAAAAGGACGTAGATCAGGATGACATGGGCCCTGGAATACTGGATAGTGAGATAGAGAAGGCACTGCGAGAAATGAAGGCAGGTAAAGCGGTGGGGATAGATAACGTCCCAGCTGAGCTTCATAAAAACCTAGGAAGAGGGGAAGGGACAGATTTTATGTTGAGGAACTGAATGATAGTGAAAATAGGCCTAGGAACTTGGACATAGAAGATGAAAAGGATGTAGATCAGAATGTGGTGGGTGCAAGAATACTAGATAGAGAAGGCATTGTGAGAAATGAAGGAGAGTAAAGCAGTGGGGATAGATAGCGTCCCAGCTGAACTTCTGAAGAACCTAGGAAGAGGGGAAAGGGAGAGATTTAATGGGTTTGTTTGCAGAATACATGAGTAGGGGGCTTGGCTGGAGGATTTTGTAAAAACTATGCTGATACCTTTACCGAAAAGGAGGGTGATAAAGGAATGCAAAGACTTATAGAATGATAAGTTTGATTTCTCATGCAGCAAAGGCAGTGCTTAGAATCATCAGCAGAAAAATGGAAAAGAGAACAAATTCCTAGGTGAGGATCAGTTTGGATTTTGGAAGAGGAGGGCCACTTGGGATGCAATTGCAGTGATGAGAATACTAATGGAAAGAAGTCTAGAATAAGGATGTATTCACGTGCTTTGTTGGCTCCAAAAAGGTGGAAAAAAAGACAGAGTGACGTGGGAAAAGTTATTGGGAATATTGCGGAAGATAGGAGTAGACTGGAGAGACCGGAGAATGATCCTGAAGTTATACATGGCACAGAAGACGCAAGTGAGAGTAGCTGATGGAGAATCAGATTGAGCCACAATAGGGAGGGGATTTAGGCAGAGCTGTCCATTATCGCTGGTACTTTAAAACATATACTTGGAGGATATGGTTAGAGAGGCTTGGGATAAGCTGGAGATTAGGGTAAGGTAGGGGGAAAATTGGTGAAGTTTGTGGATGACCAAGTGCTAGTCAGCCAGTCAGCCCAGGGCTTAGAAAAAATGCTGAATGCTTTGGAGGGGCAGTGCAACAGATATGGGATGAAGATAAAGCAGAGGAAAATGAAAGTAATGCAATTTTCAAAAACAAAAAAGGCCAGTTTAACTTTAAAAGTAGGAGGTCAGAAGCTGTGGCTGTAGAGCAGGTGGAGCAATTTAGTTATCTAGGTAGTGTGTTGGAGGAAAAAGAGTATAGCAGCATTGAAGTGGGGAGGAGAATCATATTGGTAAAAGAAGCTTTTACTCAAATGCATGAACTAATTGCAGGGGGTTGATTAGGGAAGTAAATAAAAGATTAGTGAAATGTTTAATATAGAATGTTGCTGTGGGCATTGAGGATGGACTGTAGGCTTTTGAGATGTAGGTGTGGAGAAGGATGGAGAAAGTAAAGTGGTAAAATACATAGAAATGGCTGTAAATTGTATTTAAATTGTTGAATTACTGGACAGTGGTTCACATGCTTTACTTTTGAGCATTATTGCAATATAATGTTCATGTGAAGATCTAGCCAAGGATTTAATGCTAAATTAACCAACATTTTTTTGAATGAAGAAAGTGCTGCTGTTCAAGGAGAGGTTGGAAACCCAGATGTGCTAAGTAAAATCCAATTACTTATTCCAACTGTGTATGGTATCCTTGGCTCAATTGGATCACTACAGGTTGAAATGAATGCACTGCGCCACAATCTATCTCAGATTGCCAATTTGACAAGGTAAGTTTTCTATAGTTAGTATCTTAATGAAAATATTTGTGCTGCTTATTGTTATCAAAACATGTATGTAATTTTTAAGCATTACCATTATATTTCTCTATAATAATATGTATTTCAATTAAGCATGAGATAATTTTCTACATTCTCATTTCACAATCTTAAGAATCCATATGGCAACTGTCTCCAAGAGACCCTGAGCATCCACTTATAAATTAAACCTGTATAATGAAACAGTCAACATTTAGAAGTTCTTTTACTTTTTCTGGCATGTTTCTTGTCCACTTTTGTCTAATTTTTTTCAAATTTAGTTGACATGCTTATGTATTTGAGTAGTTTCACAGGAATGTTTGAAGTAGCTGTACCATTATGGAAACAGTAGCAAACAGGAAAAGGATATTTTTTTTAAACTCACAAATAAAACATATACCTTGTGGTACAGCTTATCTCCTTATTGCTCTTTGTTTTCATCCATAATCATGATTTCACCTTTTGCTTAAACTCAGCAGTCTCACCATTGCTAATCCGTTGATTCCGTATTTCATATATTGCAATGCCAATGGATCATAGTGACAATTGTGTTAACTTTACAGTGCTTTCAGTAACACTTAAGTGTGACAACTTAAATTAATTTAAGTTCCCTCACATCAATGAATAAATCTTTTTGGAATGGGTCACACTCTGTATTGTGCTTGCTTTAAATTGATTAAATTACTAACTTTTTTTCTTCATTGAGGATGACTAAATTAATGTTTCACAGGTACGTGAGTGGAGTGACCAGGAATTTAGTTACTAAAGACTACTTAAGTATTTTACTAGCAGATGCAAAGCAGGAATCTGCTTCACCAGCTAAGACTTTGCTGTTGCCTCAGCAGCATATTTTTATGATGTCACCTGGTGTTTTTGCAAAATCAAGTGTAGGTGTGTAAATTATTAGCATTTAGCTTACACATTGTCATAAATTCCACTGTATTATGTGACTTTCTAGTTAAATTATTGCTATGCTACCCACACAGCACACTTTGTATTTAATACGTATAGGTGATATTTGACCCAGCTGGCACAATGTAAGTCATGGAGGTAGGTTTGGAATCAGAAATAGGTGAGCAGCTTGCAATGTAAGTCGCTTGCTTATTTCTTACCCGCATATCGAATGACCTCTTGTGGGCGAGACAGGCACTTAAGTATAATCGAGGAATGGATGGATGGTCCCCGATATTCCCTTTTCCGGAGCGAACGGAACGTAATACGGAACCACGAGAATAGTGAAAACCACGAGATAACGTCGAACAACGCTGCTCACTCACCCTGCGTGGATGCCATCTTTGCTGATACTAAGAACGCTGACTGGTTTCATTTCGATTTTTGTACCCTATTCTTTATCTGCCCTGTTGACTTGTACCTTTACTTTTATTACATCAGTCCATTCTTTATGCAAATTAAAGGTTAGTATCGCATTTGGAGTTTGTATGCAGACAGTGGTCAGTCCTGCACATTCTACATTACTTGCTAGTAAGAATGGTACATTATTGGTTATCATTCTTGGTAAGATCTTCCTCGCGGGCTGAGAGAAGGGTGGTGTAAGGGAATGCATTTAACTATTAATATGTTTTGTAACTTTTGTATTGCCCTAAGGGGTGTTGTACCCAGAGCATAAATAAAACATTCCTATTCCATTAGTAGTGGGGACCCGGGGGGGGATAGTGGAGGAGAGAGCGGTGCTGCAGGAGGTACAGGCTTCTTATTGGATAATAGTATAAGGCAGGAGTCCTCAACTTCAAGCCTATGAATGAAAGAATGTGCGCTCTAAGGATAAAAGCCCGCTTCTTCAATATTACAATGATATGTGTATATGTACCAACAGAGGAATCAGGGGAGGAAGAGGAGGACACATTCTATGAACAATTGGAAAAGGAAATGGAGAAAATCCCGAGACATGATGTGAAAATAATTTTGGGGGACTTCACTGCAAAGGTGGGCAAAGAGGAAACAGAGAAACCATTGGAAAAGAAAGTCTTCATGATGTAACGAATGACAGTGGACAAAGATTAATCAGTTTTGCTATGGGAAACTTGATGGTGGTAAAAAGTACCTGGCACCAGCGAAAAAACATAAGGAAGGTCACGTGGTGCTCACCAGACGGAACTACTTTTAACCAAATTGACCATGTGGTAATTGATAGAAGGCATGCATCTGATATACTTAAGGTTGACAGCTGTAGAGAAGCTGATTGCGACTCAGACCATTACATGGTTCGAGTGAGATATAGACAGCATATTGCAGTGTACAGATCCACGGGTAAAGATAAAGCATGTAAAAGATACAATGTTGCAAAACTTAAAGAAGAGACCACTGCACAACAATATGAGTCTGAGCTCAATAAGAGTTTGGAAGGGAAGCGACAGAAATGGGAGCAAGAAAGTGTTGAAGGAAAGTGGAGTATAATAAAGAGTACATTGCAAGAGACCACCAATGAAGTCCTCGGGGTTAAAGTTGGGAAAAAAAGAGAAGGATGGTTGATGAAGAACATAGAGATGCAATCAGGGAGAGGAATGATGAAAGGAGGAGGATGATTGAAAGAAGAACAAGAGCAAATGCGCAGTCTTCCAGACAGAAAATAAAGGAGGCTGACAAGATATGCCGAAGGAAAATGAAACTATGGGAGAGAAAGTGGATTACGGAGCTGGAGGAACACCACAACACCCTTTAAGTGCAAAAATTCAATGCCAAAATAGAAGATATTAAGAAAGGCTTTCAACCAGAGGCAGTATTTTGCAGGGATAAGGAAGGAAAGATGATTGGTGGAAAGGAACAAATTCTAGAATGGTGGGCTGGATACTTTAGCAAACTGTTGAATGCCACCGCAGAGAGCATGGCACCAGAGTTGGGTGCAGAGGAAAGTGGACAACAATGGCAGACAACACAAGTAGACACAATCCTAGTTCCAGCACCATCCTGGGAAGTAAAAGAGGTGATCAAGTCCCTAAAAAATAACAAAGCGCCAGGAAGTGATAATATTTCAGCAGAGATGATGAAATACGGTGGAGAACAGCTTGCACTTCACATTCACCTACTGATTAGTGAAATATGGGAATCAGAACAGATGCCGAAGGAATGGAGTCTGGCTATCATTTGCCCAATCCATAAGAAGAAAGATAATGCCAATTGTGAAAACTACCATGGCATTGCTCTGTTAAGTGTAGTCTATAAAGCATTAGCCAGAATCTTAGCCAAAAGACTTAATCCACTAGTAGAGTAAATTCTTGGGAGACTACCAATGTGGATTTAGACAAGGCAGATCAACGACGGACCATATTTTTACAGTCGGACAGAAAATGGAAAAGTGTTATGAACACAATGTAGATATTCACCAGCTATTTGTGGATTTTCGGTAAGCCTACAATAGCATAAAGAGAAACAAACTGTGCGATACTTTGATCAGCATGGATTTGCCAAGTAAATTAATCAGATTAATAAAAATGACATTGAATAGCACTAGATGCAAGTTATAAATTGAGGAGAGCCTCTCGAGGGAATTAGAAATTACTCAGGGCTTACGACAAGGCGAGATGCTCTCCACCATACTCTTCAATGTGGACCTAGAGCGGGTGATGAGAAAAGTAGACTTAAGCAACCCAGGTGGTACATTGTTCAGTCGTACATCACAAAACCTAGCTTATGCTGACAAGTCGATATGATATCCAGAAGACACAAAGATCTCAAGGCAGGACTGATGAGATTAGAAATGGAAGCTGGAAAGGTGGGCCTCAAAGTGAACTATAACAAGAACCAGTACATGTTCTCTTCCAGGAAAAGTAAACTAGTGAAAGATAAATTTATAGAACTGAATGGGAACAAATACGAAATATGTAGTAAGTTCAAGTATTTGGGAGTGCTGGTGACAAAAGACAATGAACTAAATGAAGAAATAAAAGCCAGAATAGCAGCAGGCAATAGGGCTTTAAGAGCATTGCTGAAGGTTCTCAAGTCACGTAACCTTAGTTGAAACTTGAAAACAAAAGTCTATCGAACTGTGATTAGACCTGTAGTTATGTACGGCTCCGAAAAATGGACCATGGCCTCTGCAGAAGAACTGCTTAAAAGATGGGAAAGGAAAGTTTTGAGAAGGATTTTTGGTGCAACAAATGAAAATGGAAAGTGGAGAATTAGAAAGAATAGAGAGCTAGAGGAACTCTACAACCACCCAACCATAGTGACAGATATAAAGAGTAACAGGTTAAGGTGGTTAGGACATGTAGAGAGAATGTCTGAGAGTAGAGTGGTCAAAAAGATATACATGGGACATCCTGGTGGTAAAAGATTGAGAGGAAGACCTCGGAAAAGATGGCTGGATGATGTGAAGGATGATTTGAGGAGGATGGGAGTGAGGAGATGGAGAGTTAAAGCAAAGGATCACAGCGACTGTTTCAACATTGTCGCAGAGGCCAAGGCCCTACAAGGGCTGTAGTGCCGAGGATTAAGTAAGTAAGTAAGTACATATGGGAATCTTGGGAGGTCATATATATACAGCTCCTGGCCGGCATTAAATTGATTGTGATACATAAAAAACTGTACTAAAAGATAGATACGGGGTATTTAGCGCTCGTAAAACATTTTCCAGATTACCATTTTGTAGATAAAAATAAATATGAACGTCATGAATATTAATAACTGATATTCTTTCAACTCCAGTAGAGATAAATAAGAATATCCTCATTAACGTGCCAATCGCTGAGAACCAATTGAAATAAAGCAGAAGACAGTGACCGAAAATGTGCTAAGTATGAAAATAACTCTGAGAGTTGATAAATCTGATATTCCAAAAAATTTAGCTTTCAACTTCTAAGTAAATAGTCATAAATCTTAAAAAAAAACTGCAATGGAGCGGAAGCGAAGAGCACCGCTTCCGTATGCTATTTCAATAGTCAAAGAAGCGTACACCCAGTGACATGAAGTGGAAGCGGAGAGCACCGCTTCCATACGTTTCACGTATGCTATTTCAACAGTCAAAGAAGCATACACCAAGTGGCGTGAAGTGGAAGTGCAGAGTACCACTTGCAAACGTTTCGTGTACGCTATTTTAACAGTAAAAGAAGTGTACACCAAATGTCGATTTGCTTCCTAAAGCAAATCAATGCTTGGTATACCCTTTGAGACCGTGCAAGGAAGTGGAACTTTTTGTCAGGGAGGACATATAGCAGTATCCAATATGCCCATAATACATATTGAATACTTGAAGTAATCCTTCCACAATATGTATTGAATACGCATTGTGCTGTGTGGGCATGGAAAGATGTAACTCATTACATATCGACAACAATGTCCCTATGAAATTAACTGAGTTGAGGAAAATGTTACGTTATGGATAAATTTATAGCATTAAATGATTTTTATAGAAATGAACATCTTAATTTATGTTGTAGTTAATAATGATGTACTATGTAGTAATATTTGTATACTTTCCTAAATATGTGATAGCAATTTGAAATAATATTTAAATAATCCTATTAGATGAAAGTAATATACCTAAATATCAAATACAAACATTGTGTGTGGAATGTTATGTTACACATATTTATTCGCCATTGAAAAGTAAATATTATATTACCTAACGTAGTGTAGAGTTAGATGAATGAGAAAGTGACAAAAGATGGAAGGTAAGGGAAGGACATTGATCTGCAAAATCATGAGAGCAGGTGCGGCAGAACTATTTTCGCTGGGAGGGGCCACTCTTGAAAAGGGCCCACATTTTTTTTAGGATAGGAGGGGGTAGAGACTAGAATTCTGCTAAAAGAGCATATGAAGGTGTTAGAATATGTGTCAGAAGGGAAAAAGCAAGCTGGGAACAAGTGAAATTTAATTTTTATTTATGAATACTACTCGTTCCTCAAGGGCTCAGGGCAGATTCTGGGGGGGGCCTTCAGCCCTCCATGCCCCCCACTTCCGACACTGCTGCATGAGAGGGCAGCAAATGTGGATTGAGGATTTTTTAAAATTAGAATTACGTATATAATGATTTATTGAGCAATTAATATTGGAGCTTGTTATTGAAAACTGTATTAATTGGTTAGTGCTGTGCTGTATCCTAGAGTTAGGTCATAATCATCATCGGTCAACAATCCTAGGATTGGTTTGATGCAGCCCTCCACTCAATTCTTCTATCGGCCAACCTCTTCATATTGACATAGCTCCTCTCTTTTACGTCCTTCACAACTTGCTCCATATACCTCATACGAGGACTACCTTTTCCATTCTTCCCGTACACTTTTCCCTCGACAATTGTCTTCATCAGGCTATCGTGTCTTAAAATTTGGCCTATTAAGTTGTCCCGTCTTCTTCTTAAGGTTTTCAGGAGACATATCTTCTCTCCCACCTTTCTTAAGACTTCTTTGTTTGTCACTCGATTGATCCATTTTATCTTCATGATTCTTCGGTAGCACCACATTTCAAATGCTTCCAGCCTGGACTTCTCTGCTGCTGTTATTGTCATTGCCTCGCTGCCATATAATAGAATGCTCCAGATGTATGTTCTAATGAAATATTTCCTCACTTCCACGCTTATATTTGCAGCTGTAAGCAGAATCATCTTCTGATAAAATGCCCTTTTTGCTTGGGAAATTCTAGTGGCAATTTCTCTTTTACTTCGTCCATCACTGGTTACTTGGCTTCCCAGGTAGCAGAACTCTTCCACCTCCTCGATTTTTTGTTTTCCCAGTTTAACATTGGTCCTGGCTTCCTTTCTTTTGCTGCATACCAATACCTTAGTTATCTTTTTATTGATATTCAGATGATAACTGGTCATTGCTCTTTCCATATTTCCTAGTGTCTTCTCTAAATCTCCTTCTGTTTCTGCCATGACTGCTATGTCATCGGCGAATTGTAGCATGCTGATTTTCTCCCTGTGGATACACACTCCCGGAGACTTTTCTTTGACTTCTTGGATGGCTTTCTCGATGTAGACATTGAATAATACAGGAGACAGTGCACAGCCTTGTCTCACTCATTTCTTTATGCTTGCTTCTGTACTGCTGGGTCCTGATATGACTATGGCTACCTGGTTTTTATACAAGCAGTGGATAACTCTTCAGTCATTGTATGATATTCCAATTTCTTTCAGAAAATTTTTCATCATATTCCAATCCATGTTGTCAAATGCCTTCTACAAATCTACAAATGCAACAGACTTCAATAGATTCTTCTCTTTTCTATTCTCTATAAGTAGCCTGAGGGCCAAAATCACTTCTCTTGTGGCCTTGTTTCTTCTGAACCCGAATTGGTCCTCATGCAGGATCTCCTCAGCTTTTCGCTCTATTCTTCTATAGATAATTCTCGTCAATATCTTCAAGGCATGTGTTGTCGGTCCTAAAATGTTCACAGTTCTCAGCTCTCTTCTTTTTGGAATAGGGATGATGATGTTCTTCTCAAAGTCCGTGGGTATTTCTCCTGTTGAGTACATATTGCATATGGTTTTGTACAGCTGAAATAATGTCTTCACTCCGGTATTTTTAATTAGTTTGGCAGGAATATCATCTATTCACGAAGCCTTATTTATTCTCAGATCCTTTACAGCTGCATCAAATTCTGATCTTAAGATTGGGGCTCCCAAATCATCCTTATTGACTTCATTTTCCTCTTCAATTACTTCCGCTCCAAGATAGCTTCAATTGTACAACTCTTCTAAGTATTCCTTCCATCTCTTCACTTTATCCTCACGTTCAATTAAGAGTTTTCCATTCTTGTTCCTGATGCTCTTACATCTTGCAGCCCGTTCCTTGTAGTGATTTCTCACCATCCTGTAGGCAACTTTCACATTTCCATTTGCGCGGTTGCTTTGTACATCTTCGCATAGATCCTTTATCCACATTTCCCTTGCTTTTATCTCTGTATGGTTTATTTCATTCCTGATTCTTTTGTAGTGAAGTTGCCCTTCTTCAGTTTCCACATTTTTATATTTTCTTCTCTCTTCAATCAATTCTAAGACTTCTGTAATCCATGGCTTCTTCTTGACCATTTTTCTTCTCCCCAGAACTTCTTTTGCTGCTTCCTTTAGCTCGATTTTGATGTTCTCTCATCTCTTTTCCACTGATCCCATCTCTTTTCTAGAGTTAGGGTACAAGGCAAAATGTTGTGGCTATGCTTCTTTGGCATAAAGTTTGCAGTGAACCAAACATTTTGGGCATAATTTTGTGGCACTTCCAAATTGAAATGTAACTCTTTTTTATGCTTGCACCTTTTAATGACATAACTTAAATTTAGACTATTCTTTTATTATACTATTTCTTGTCATAATGAAGATAGCTCTACCTATTCGTCGAAGAATGAGAGATTGATGATAGACGATGGATTGGAATACCTTGTTTTTCATTTCATAATTTTTAAAATTTAAAATGGCTATAAATTGTTTATTACCTAGTTTTGAGTATTTAAATACTTTTGCAATTACTTAATTTTGCAACTTACCTGTTTTGGATAATGACGAAAACTTGCCTATTAAAGTCAATTATCATAACATTTCCCTTACGAGTGCCAGAAATGTCTCTGGCATCCTAGGAAACAACAGGAACCTGCTGTGTCAGGGAATAGGCATTGATGAAAAAATCAGTCCTATGAGGAAACTCACCTCTGCTGATCAGTGAAAACATGATTGCAAAACAATGTTGCTCAAACAACACATGTCAAAATGGCACAAGCTCATGAATTCACACTTCAGTAGTCATGGAATAAGGTTTGGTAATTGGTAATTTGTCACAGCATTTTTGGAAAAAGTGTATGAGTAAGCATTTTATTTACCAGAGGAGAAATTACCTGCTGACTGTGCAGAGGCATTCCTAATGCTACCTCCAAAAAACCAGACTGAGAAAAAAGGAAAGATGAGGGATGAGAAGAGGTCTGGAGTTTACCTAATTCAACCTAAGTGGTCATCACGACCATTTTTGGTCTACTGTGATATGGAAACCAGAGGAGGGGGATGGACAGTAAGTATTGTGACTCTCAGAATGCTGATTTATTAGCTTTTTTTTTAGTTTGTAGCCAATTATGTGTTGGTTCTAACTGGTTCGTTAAGTTCTAGCAATATAAAAGGAATTAATGAAATATCAATGAAGGTTTTTTCTTACAGTTTTTAACATCTATTTGAAGTTTTCAGTAATTAGGAGTCTCTTTGCTCTAGAATTAAATGCATTTGCTAATGGTGGGTGTAAGGTAGTGAAAGCATGGATAAGTAGCAATGAATACTTGAATAACCAAAACTATAGTTTAAACAGAAAAAAATTGTGATCATCATTCATAAGATTGGTTTACTGCAGCCCTCCATTCTCTTCTATTCCTTGTCAGCTCTTTCATTTCTCTGTACCTTCTCTCATCATCATCTATCTTGGTTTTTTCTAAGTATTTGTCCCATGGTCTTCTTTCAATTTTCCCTCCTTTATGTTACTTACTAATTCATTGTCTCAAGGTGTGCCTTATCTTATGTGTTCTTTTTTTCATATTATGCTTCATGGAGTCTTTTCTTCTTCAGCCCATGTGTATACTTCCTCATTTCTTACCCTTTTCATCCATTCAATTTTAGTAACTGTCTCCAGCACCATATTATGAAGATCTCAAGTCTTTTCTGTTCCACTTTTCCAATTCCTAGATGGCTACTGTCCACACAAATGTTTTTACATGTTGCTTCCTGCCTCCAGCTGAATCTTCTTTGAACTAAGAAGATTTCTATTTGTCAGGGACACCATTATAGCTTGAGCTATTCTTTACTTGATGCCTGTCATGCTTCTTTCATCCCATTTAATGCTGCCACTGTGGTAGGTGAATGTTTCTACCATCTCTAGATCCTCTAGATTCTCCCCATTCAGCCGCACATTTGATTTTGCTTAGTCTCTTTTGCATACAAGTATCTCAATTTTCTTCTTATTGATTTTCATTATACAGATACTTCCCAACTTACGAACAGGTTACGTTCTGAGGATGGTCATAAGTCATAAACCTGATTGGTGGGGTAGTATAACCAACTCCATGCCTAGGGTGATTTCTGATGTCCAGAAAAGAATTAGTTTAAAGTGTTATTCATATATTCAAAAGGTGATATATTGGCTGAAATATAACATATATGTTGACCACAGACAATTGAACTATATTCTTCTGTAGCCGCTGTTTTTACAATTTATTTGATCTTTTTTGTTTATTCCAATAACTGCTGGAATTCTCTGCAGTGATCAATGAGAGGGACATTGTAATCATCATTGTCATCACCGGTCAAAAATCGTAGGATTTATTTGGTGCAGCCCTCCATTTGGTTCTTATATTGGCCAACGTCTTCATATCAACATAATTTTTCTCTTTTACATCCTTCATAACTTGCTCTATATATCTCATATGAGGCCTGCCTTTTCTATTCTTCCTGTTTATTTTTCCCTCATAATGTCACTAACAAAATGTTTTCTCAATCCATGATTCCATCCATTAGAATTCATGATGTATCCATATGAAACATTCCACATATGTAACAATGTTGCAGTTTGATGTGTAAAGGTGGCAAGAGTATTTTTGAGGGATCAACCAGTGGAAGTAAAACAATGTTTTTCTACCAGTTATACATGTTAGTGCAATATACTTGCTAGTGCTTCCGAGCCCAATGTTCTGCTGTTGCTCTGCACTACCATTCACGAATAAGCTAGGAAATTTGGTGTTGGCTGAACAGTATTCCAATCACCTAGAAATCCCTGTACACAGACCATTCATGAATCTTATTCTGCTCACACTTTCTAGCAGAAACTTAAGGTTTTCATATGTTTCTTTCAAAGTCACAGGTGCTGCTACTGGAGTGGATGGATGTAAATTACTATATTGCGTAATGAAACACCTTTTAAACTGGATTTGCTAGTATCTATGAACAACCTTCACTGTCCTGAATTTTAATTAATGTTGAAGTGTTTCACTACTGCCTCAAAATATATCAAACTGCCTACTTTCAAAAAAACAGCCAATTTAGCTTCACATTGAAGAAATGTTTCTTGGGCTTGGGACTGGTTCATAGGCTCCATTACTGCCAACACTCAGAAGCCCTGAAGATGAAGAGCGAGTCACTCTTTGAAACTTTGGCTGTAATGGAGCCTATTAACCAATGCCAAGCCCGAGAAACATTTCTTCATAGTATTCGCTGGGAAAATATTAGATCTTATATTAGCTTCACATCGTTTGTACCATGAGAACCTTGTATTAGAGTAGAGTAAAATCTTTTCATGAAGTTATGATCCAGAAACCTCTTCCTTATCTTTAGGTAAATTTCATTTTATTTAAAAGCCGAATGGAAACTCCAAAATTGGTTTGACTATTAAGGCCAAGAATGGAACAAAAGGCATGGTCTCCATTTTGGGCAATAAGATCATGGAGGAATATTCTATTCCCTGCTGTGATGCTACAGTACTACTCCAAACTCTGTTCTTACCAACTAGAGTAGCTCAAAGTAAGATTTAAATACTTTTTTATGGCATTTTTGATTAGAAATTTTCAAAAGATTTTGTAATGAATCATAAGGGGCTCTGTGAAGACATAAATTGTTTTTCAGTGCTTTAAGAGCTCCAATGTGTAGTTAAAAATGAAATTTGAAAGGAATCAAAAAAGATCTAATGATTTAAAACTTTGGTCTTTTCAAAAGATTTTGGTTTTTATTTCGGACGGCCATTAGTTGCATGGCCATAAGTTGTGTCTTTAAAAATTCTTTGAGCACTTTCATTTTTTTCCATTCTGGAAGGTTATTGGTCTTCTTAGCCTTGTTATATGATCATAATGCCATGTGTGAAAGTCATGTTTTTAACATGCTTGTCATAGCTTGTGCTTTACAGGAACACGTAGGTTATAAATAATCCTCATTGAATAATAAGGAGTCTCCATCCTCTAGTTAAATGCTTGGTGATCTTTTTACTTAGTGAATAGTAAAAATGCACTCTCTGAATTGACTCCTTCCTCCAAAATTGCAGTTTAGTTAAGGCCTGCTCACTGATTTGCCTGAGAAGTACCAGGGAATGCTCAAGAAGGAAAACCTCACGCTGCATTTTCATTCGCAAGATTCAGGTTTATTGACACATTCATCATACCTTTCATCATACCTAGGAGCTTTACCTTTTTCTACCATCTTAAGCTTTTAAGTCCCGGACTGACTGCCCCCACTTTCAGTGATGCCTTCTCCCCAGTTGCCCACCCTCACACCCCACTTTCCTCAGTTGGTAGCAAAGTTGAACCTCTGTATTAATTATGATGGAGTATGGGGAGGATGGAAGGGGAAGACATAGGACGCATCCACTTGCCTTAGGTTGCACCTATGAACTGGGGAGATAATCTGGGGATAGGGCAGCTGAGGAAGAGTGGATTGGTGTTTACTTACATTTACTAGTCAATTTCTGTCCGATACTTCATTTCATTGTGAAAATCTCTAATAGATACTATCCTGAACCTATGCGTAAGCTTTTTAATATGTCACTTTCTGGCTTAAAGTTTAATCAAAAGATGAAGGCATGTAGAATTGCAAGTAAAGCCTATTTATAACATTCCTTAACCAAGTCATATATAGAAGTAAGAGGATTAATTAAATATCCATTTCAATTCATGACACTTCAATCTTGGCCCCCATCATGTGCAGCAGAAAGAATATGCATATATTATTAATCACTGGGTTTAATTTCAGGTTTTTCAAAATAGATATGAAGGAACTGTTGAATTTTTTAGAAATTGGCAAGACTATAAGAATGGTTTTGGTAATTTGGCTGGTGAATTTTGGCTTGGACTGGAGAAGTTGCATCTTCTTACAAATTTTAGGGTAAGATTTTGGAACATTTTTCAATAATACTGGTAATTGATACTGGTTACTTTAAGCTCTAAAAATTCATTTTCAAAAGTAATGCAGGAAAAATTATATTCTAGGTGAATGAACTTCTTATTGAGCTGGAGGATTTTGAAAATGAAATGACCTATGCAAAATTCTCTGCATTTGCTATAGGCTCAGAGGCTGAAGGCTATCATATATCATTACTTGGAGACTATGAAGGAAATGCAGGTATGAAAAAGAAATTCATTTCCAAATTTTGATTAAATATTGGATGCTTAAGTTGTACCTGAGTGTTCTCTAGCATGTACTTTGAGAATACTGGGGACAGGCAGGATGTTGGAGGTTTAAGTATTCTATAGAGGAAAAATATTGAGATTTGTTGATTGGGATCCCTTGAAATTCACTGGGCAAGAGGATTTCTGACTTAACTGAATAAATATTTTGGTGATGCTGAGGGATCTGGGTTTGATTCCCAATCTAGGTATTTTATTTCCCTCAAAGGACTTTTGCATGGGTGTACTCATGAGCAGGTGATTATACTAAGGCTCATCACATACAGTTCACTGCTGCTATAAGAATGGAAGCCTTTTGCATATATTATTTGGGTAATGCATGGATGTCTATTTACCTATTGCTTGAGATGTCAGAAGAGTTAGGAAAGTTACCAAAAACATTAACTGATTAAAGTTAAAATTAATCTCTGTAAAAAGTAACTAGATAAAGTTAAAAGTTACTTTTTTGAAAAAGTTACTGATTAAAGTTAAAAGTTAAAAAAAATATCTTTTACGTTGAAAGTTACTTTGGCAAATGGAATGCTGTGGTGATAGAGGCCACACCCCAAGATTGAGGTTATAAGAGTTTAATAAACACATAAAAGCATTTTTTTCTGCACTGTCTTTTAGTAGGCCACAGTTAAAATCACCTGTAATTACTAAGAGAGAATCACATCTGCTTTTGTGCAATTTGTCTAACAGGTGATCAAATTTGTCCAAAAAACACCAAAATTACAAAGTGGTGACCTATAAAATGATAATATGTGCAAGTCGAGACTATAATTTAGGGATACCCAGCAGGCACTGCATTCAAAAGTGCATTCCTCTATCAATTCTTGATAAGAAACATTTGTGGAACCGAGGTATTCATGCACATAAATCAAAACTCTACCATTTTTAGAAGATGCAGGACAGAAAGCTTCCACTATACAATACCCTAGAAGGCTAGTAAAGTTTAACTCTGTAGGCTTTAGCCAATGCTCGTTTGTGCAAATCATGTCAGGTGGATGAGCGTTTGTGAGAGCTTCGAGTTCAATAAGTTTATTGCGAATGCCCTGAATATTGACGTGAAAAACAGTCAGTTGATGCCATAAAGAATTACTGCCACTGTTAGTAGATTTGTTTGCAGTACTAATGCCTACAGTATGTTTAGGCATGATAAATCTGTTCACAATGACGTCCGTAGGCCATAAAGAGGGATCTTTCAGCTTCATAAAGTCATTTTGGTCAAAACATATTTTGAAAGAGCCAAAGAAGCTTTCACTATTTTCAATGGTATTGCACGATATGCAGTTTACATTGAACTTATCCTTAATGTGGTTGGTCACCTCCTCCTTGCTAGTTATCTTGTCTAGGTGACCTATGTAAACAAACACATCTTTGCTGCTCGAAGACCAAGTGCTGCATCATTGCCTCTTCTGATGATGAAGGTGGAATGCTTTTCCTTCTTGGGATGCTTTTTTTTTCCTGTATTTGACGATAAAAGGCATCATCATCCACAGGTTGCTGGTCAACATGAGTTGTTTCAGTCTGTTGCATTCCTTAGACTCCTGGATAGTTGTCACATTTTGGTTGCAAAAGTCACTGTTCACTTTGGCATCAGATTTTGTAGATGGGGATTTCGGATTTTGACTAAGAGTTTTATCAACAGTGCTGTTCGTTTGCAGCACTTCAGAAAATGAAACTTTTTTTTGCATTGACATCGATATTAGTTTTAATTTGCTTAACCTCCAATTTCAAAATCTCAGTGTCCATTGCCATATTGGCAATGTTAGTCCCGCTGGACCTACACAAGAAAAACTTCCAATATAAATCGCGGCATTTGGACAAGGTTTTCAGTGAGATATCATTTAAGTTCGTACATTTGTAGTGATTGCACAGTTACAGATATCACATATGATGTATTTATCTCGCATTTCAAGAGGTATTTTGCAGGAGCCACATGCAAGCACCGCCATTTTAGAGGCAGCCGGAAGTCAATCCTTCGGTTGGCAAATTTTTTAGATGAAAGAGCCAAATCTTTTGGAACATTTTGGAAAATTCTATTGAATTTTTTAAGATTTTATGGTAAACTTCTATATTGTATCATATTTTAATGTTGATAATGTTGATGTTTTAAATGACCTAGTCTCTTCAAACCTCACACCCTTTGATTCAGTTCCTGTTCCCTCACCACCATCTCGGTAGTCTGATAATTTTCCCTTGATCCTCTTGTCACCAGTTATGTGGCAGTGTACTTCCTCCCATGGCCTTGCCTTCCTGTCCTCCCCCCCCCCCCCCCCACCCCCCCCTTCCCCCATCCAACCCTCCCACCTCTTCCCCCATCCCTGGTTACTGCTCACCCAACTTCTCTCTTTGAATCTCTCTTCCCCCTTGTTCTCGTTACATATATATGCCCCTACATTTGCAATCTGTGACATTCTACTCTTGATAATGACCTGAAGAGATTGAAACTGATAGTAAAGTAAGTAATAGTAATTGTGTGGAATACAACAAAGTTAATTATATTTTTGAGTGCTTCCTCCTGTGGGTTGACAGGTCAGCATGTTGCTGAGATGGCTACCAAAACTGGTGATTCTATTTGTTGTTCATTATTTATTAATGCCATATTTGAAAAAGAAACAGCTGGCAACAGTCTTGGATATATGTACTGGTTAATACCCTAACCCTTATTTGTGCTTTTCACTTTAATTTCCAGTTATTAACAACTTATAATTATTATCAACTGTGATACTGCCTACCTAATTTTTACCTCTTCCTTCTAATTTAGGGGACTCATTCTCATATCACGTAGGAATGAAATTCTCTACCCATGACACTGACAAGGATCAGTGGGGTGATGGCAGCTGTGCTCAGTCGCATTCAGGAGCTTGGTGGTATAGGGGCTGCGAGGCATCTAATCTCAATGGACGGTACCTCAATGGTTATTTACCTCCAGAATATGAAAGCCAAGGCATTTACTGGCAAGACTGGCATGGCCCTCAGTATTCACTTATGAAAACACGAATGGCAATTCGACCAAGGGATATGGAAATGCAGAAACTTATGAAGGAGTATTTGAAAGGGGAGGGGGTTTCCTCCTCTAATTAATGCCAACGCCATTTGCATCTGCCATCAAATATACAGTTATTGTCATGCCATTTACTGTTATTGTGACCATAACTGCTAGTTTTGTCATCTCTACTATCAACAACCATCTTAATGCAAGAGCATAGCCTCCTCTGGAAGATGAAGTTTCTCCATAAAGTTCTCATAGTAAAGGTGTGAGTACATATATTTTCAAAGTACATGTTTTATAACTTTCCCTGTTTTTTATAACATAAATATCTATTGTATGTAAGAATAACTTCTGTAGCAACGTAGTTTATTTTTTTATATTTTAACTACAGTTTAAATACTCAAGTTCAACTTGGTGGTTAGTTTGTGTAGATGAGTGAATGTGATTTTGTCTTAAAATATAAATAAATTTCTAACAGTTTGATTCCTTTTTACTACTCACTTTTTTTATTAACTAACCAGGTAAGATGCATGGATGCAGGCAGTGGCGTACCAAGGCTACCTTGGCGCCTGGTGCTAACTAGATGTTAGCCGCCCCCGGTAGAAAAAAAATTATTTTTTCTTAAACTTAAGAAAGATGTTTTTTAATTTTGGTGCCCCCTCCCCCCTTTTTATGGCACCCGGGGCAGCCGTCACGTTCGACCCCCCATTGGTACGCTACTGGATGCAGGAATTACTGAAGTGATACTTGTAAAGTATTTGATAGTGGTGGGTAAGAATACAAGTGGGATTGGGTTGATGTGATGGCTTTAGTGCTGTCCTCCCATCTATAGGTCATGGGTTCAAGTCCTGGGCAAGGTGAATTTTTCATCGGTAAAACAGTCCCTACTTGATTGCCTTGTAGAGAGCATTCAAGTTTATTGCTCCATCCATTGGATTGGACATTAAGCCATGGTCCCCTTGGCACCTTTTGTTAAGAGTTTTACAATTCATATGTTATTATTACAGATACAATGACAAAATTCTCTGTGTGTGGATGGGAAGTGAGCACCAATTAGATGTATTCCTAAACTCAAATTTGCAACAAAAAATCATCTTCACAATGGAAAAGAGTGATAATGTAGAAAAAAGTAATTTCCTTAATGTAAACATTTCTCTAAAATAGGGAAAACATGAGTTTGTGATTTAATGCAAACCTTTTTAAGTGGACAACACAGTACCATATGATTCAGCTCACCATTACTCCCACAAACATGCTGCCTTCCACTTGCTAACTCGCTGCCTGCTGAGCATTCACCTAAACACAAATATTTTCAATTCAAAGTTGCAAGCAAGAATATAGTTGCCAGTAATGGTGCAGCGTTTCTCGAAAGAAAAACAGCAGTTCATGAGAAACACTTGTCCAGGGGACAAATATTCTTTCCAAGACGGGTGAGCAAGATGAGGTCAAAAATAGAAAAAACCACAAAAGTATGAGAATCTAACTAATCAAACACTGTATTTAAACAACAAAAGACAACGCACAAACCAACAAAATTGAAATACTCTTCACAATTCAGGGAAAAGCTAATAACTTGCACCAAAAGTCCATGGCGCCAAGGAGATTCGACAATCACCAAGTCTCCGCTGACCTAGCCTCGAAGTCGTCTCTTTGCCGTCTCGACTCGAACAGAGAGCGTGAGAGGGGAGGTATCCTCTGGGGTAAGGAGGGGGTATATTCTGGAAGGTCAAAGTGCAATGGGGTTTAACGTGGAATTTCATTGGTGCAAATTGAGGGGAGGAAAAGGTGGCATGATGTGAAGAGGGTGAGGTGGAAGCTTAGGATTGGGTCATCCGGGACTCTTTTTTCACTACGGCGGGGGAACACCAAATAACGGCTCGTACGATGGCCTAACTTCTGGTCTTCTTCCACGCTTTGGGGGCTATATAAGTGAAAGCAACTCTGGTCAGGGGACGGCGTGGCTGGACGACATGGCTGGACGGCGTGGCTTGACTGCGCGGTTTGGCGGCACGCTTTGTCGGAACGCTGCAGTCCGGAATCGTTGCATTTTGGAATCGCAGGCATAGTTGGCGTCGTTAGCTAAGCCTGTCGTGCAAGTCCTTCGGCTAAGTCAGGAGGGTAATTAGTCCGCCGAGGGGTTATGTCCAACGAGGGGAGGGGGGGGGGGGGTACCAAAAAAAATACCTCAATGGGTGCAAACACTAGCTGATTGACTAAATCTTAATTAAGAGAAACAATCAAACATCAAGGTCGATTGTAATATCACTCACCCCATGGATTTCTAGTTCACCAAAATGGTATTAACTCCCTTTTGTGAATGGTCTGTCATGCAAACTGGCTTACCACCTCATCTCAAAGCAGCATACTACTCTATAAATTGGTACACATTAATTGCTAACTGCAAAGATATGCTTGAACAATCAGGTTTCTTCAATTTGGTGTGCAGAAAATCCGGCAGACTGGTGGACAGCTGTAAGTGAGAGTGAAGGAACTTGAAGGATATATTCATTTAAAAGATCTGAACTCAAATTTTGCCGAAGACCGTGGAAGAATAAACATGCAAACAATTTCATCCCTGAAGTATTACATAAAGCCAGTATATGATGTATATTAGATACTCTTGATGTTCTGGAAAGTTGGGCTCATTCTGGCGATGGAAATATCTTTCTTTTTAATGACTGTGCATTTTGGCTACCCTTTCAATTACTCTCTTGAACCATCTCTCACCTAAATCACAATACAATCACGGATATTACATCTAGTCTCCTTGATGACACTTCGCCTCTGATGGGAGGAAACTTGAATGGCCGCCATGACCCACCGAAATCGATATATATCGAAGAAAAAACGTATCGATGGATCGGCAGCCGTGCGAGCGGGACGAAGGGAACAGGCATACGAGAACTGTGAGAAAGCTTTGTGTGCTTTTTTATCCCCTAGTTGTCCATGTAAACTAAGGATCAGAAATAAACATCCTGTTTCCCAAAGCCGCTGTTTTTATTGTGCCGTAAGGTGACAATTTATCTGTCAACGGGGATCAACATTCGAAAAGCAGGAATAAGTTTTTTTTGTGCGCGCCGGAACTACACAGAAATGATCGGCCACGTTAACCGAGTTCAGCCCAGCAAATGAGGATTTGGGACCTACGGGGAGATATTGGAGTAATATTATATAGTGAACGATGTCGGGGAGGAAAAAAAACCAGGCACGTACGCTGCGCCGTCTTGAAGAGTTCTGAACCCGAGTCGTCTGGTCACGAAAAATACAATAAATGCAAGATAATGCGCGGCCTTCTGTGTTTTTTTAATTACTTTATCGGCAAAGGACTAAAATAAGTCAGAATGAAGGCTTCAGGAGAAAATACCCGAGGGGATGTTGACATTATCGGGCGATATAACGGTCATGGCTGGGGCATAGAGAGATCAAAAGAAGGCTTGTTAACTTGAAAACCACGCTGAAATATA
The DNA here is from genome assembly GCA_933228895.1 of Platycnemis pennipes. Taxonomy (NCBI): domain Eukaryota; kingdom Metazoa; phylum Arthropoda; class Insecta; order Odonata; family Platycnemididae; genus Platycnemis; species Platycnemis pennipes. The sequence goes on along the minus strand of OW121854.1, from coordinate 114,002,671 downwards.
TTTTAGGTCAATATAATTTAAACAATAATAATATGCAGTGGTAGAGTAGAGACCTACTAGGTTAAATTAGGAAAAAAAAGTTTGAAGATGTGAAGGAGTATTCCTATCTGGGAAGCCAAGTAACCACGCTAGATGAAGCAAGAAAGAAATTGTGGAATAGTCCTGGTGAAGAGGGCATTCTATCGAATCTACACGCATCTGGAAATAAAAGAGTGGAAGTAAGGACTGGAGAATTGATTTGACATGTGGTGTTATAGGAGCATAATTGAGATGAAATGGTTCGACCGCGCAACAACCAAAGAAACCCCTACAACAATGGAGGAAATGAGAAGTCTGTTGAAAACTGTGAAGAGAAGATAGGCCAAACTAATCGACTATATCTTGAGATAATGGTCTGACGTAGACACTCGTCGAGGGACAAGAAAACGGGATAAATGGCTAAGGAAAACCTCATGTGAAATACATTATTACAAACCTCATTACCCTACGTAAGGTATTATGGATGATTTATCGTAAACCTGTATGGAAATTAAAAAAAATCAAATTTAACACACAACACTCTGAATCGAAGTAGCGGTACTTCACGAATAATCCTTACCTTCTAGTTAAATCCGGCTAGGGACATAAAGTGGAGGTCTCCTTTTTCCTATATCCTGAATTCGCCGCGGAGTTAAATGGGGGCGTTTACTCGGAACCGAAATCGCAATTTTGTACACGAAATCGTTAGATGGAAACGAAAAACGAATTTTAGTCAAAAAAATTAATCTTCTAACCACAACCATTCACTCATAAATCAAAAATTAAAATAAGCAAAAGGTGACGCCCACCGAAAATTCTGCTGTGATAACATTGACGTCATTTTCCTCCCGTCCTTGACTGCTTTCAGGGGAGGGGGAAGGGAGTGGAGGGGGGTTCTCGGAAGGTCTGCTCGCGCAGATGCTGTCGAAATCGCTCTCATTGGCCGAGTCAGCTGTGTCCCCCCCTTTGCGATAAGGCGAAGTAGCCTCGCGGACTCAGTTGTGATTGGACGAAGTCGATATACGTCAGAGGTTGCACCACACCCACTTTTCCGAAAGGGTTAAAAACATCAGTTTTTCGCCGCTTATAACTCGGGAAATAATTGTCGGATCAGAAAACGAAAAAATACGGGTCCTTTTATTTTACAAACTCTATCAGATTCGGCAATAAAAAAAATATGGTAAACGACCCCATTATAATCTCACAGATGAGCGATTTCCAGTCTTTGCTGCGGTGGACCGCTTCCCCTCTTGCCATCAATTTTAAATAGCTCTCGTAAATGTAATGTAAAAACCTATTTGTCGCAATTGAAGCGAACTAGGGAACGAAATTTATGAAATCTACGAGCTCCAGCTATTGAGAAGGGCAAACGAGTGGTAAAATCACATGCGCAATTTACGAAAGATGAAGTAAGTTGGGTATAGTTTTTGATTTTTTAGGGCAAGGAGGAGGGGTGGAGGGAAACCCGGAGTGCTAATCTCAATGAAAGGTCCAAGGTTTAACGTTCCATTCGATGGACTGAACGCTATTTTAACAACACTCCACTCATATGGATTGTAGCCAGTTCTCTCAAACATAGCTGTGATAGTACCTACTGTAATGAATCTAAGTGGCTGTCACAAATCCTATATGACCTGCTCCACTTCGCTCGGTCACACTTCAACTAGTCATTCCAGCCCTTAGCAGCCACTTTTTGGCCAATTCCTCATCCCTCGGAATGAAAAAAGACATCCTGGGCAGATATTTGCGCACCCTAAAGCATTACAAGGTGATCCATCTCACTCACCTTTGGAAGCTATTCCTTCCCACACCAACCGATTTAGAGACGAAGTTGTCTCCAATTGCATAAATATAATCTCCGAATAAATAAAACTGCATAAACTAACAAAAAAAAACTATGAAAATATAATTTCAATATGGATGAAAATATAAAACTACAAAATTATCTAAAGTGAAAAAAATGCCTAAAACACTCGATCACAATCTTTCTGCCTCAATCGCTAGGATTTTGGGAAAGATCTGGTAAAGCACGGCCGCATTATAGTCACCTTGCGGCCGCCTCGCTCATACAAAATGTGTGAAGTGAGTCTGCTTGCATTTTAATCGATTTTATTTTGCCATTTAAACATTATTTAATAGTTAAAAAAATAAAATTTATATACAACATAGGAGATTAGTCTCAGTCTCTCGAGTCTTCTTTTGACTGGCGGAGTATTAGACTATTAGGTATCCAGAAAAGTGAGTGATTGTATGTTAAGACCTGTCAGTGTGTAAATAATATTAATATAGTATCCAAGGTTAAGACTTTGACAGCACTCTGTCCAAATTCAAAGCTCGCGAGCTAGCAGCGAAAACTTTAACGGAGTCACCCGCTGAGGTGCACGAATGCAAGATATTCCACAGAGAAAAAATCATTCGCCTTGACCGGGACTCGAACCCAGACCCCCTGATTTCCGGCCAAGTGCTCTCCCAGTTGAGCTACCAAGGCGTCCTCTTTCTCTGCGGAAATTCTAGAGGCTTTAAAGGAGCTAGATGGCCGGAAATCAGGGGGTCCGGGTTCGAGTCCCGGTCAATGCGAATGATTTTTTCTCTGTGGAATATCTTGCAGAACTCTATCCCTCTGGTAGGGCTGGATTAACCATAAAGCAAACGAAGCATGTGCTGTGGGTATGAAGGGAAAGGGGCACCACATAAATTTGAATTTGAAAACTTTACTACTATAAATAAATGCATAAAAATCGACAATATTTTCCATCTTTCAGTACGTTTTGTCAAAGTTTGGAATAATATTTATTGTTATTAGTATTCTGCTGGTGAAGGTAGGTGTAAATGGACATTCAATTTTACCCGATTACATTTTATTTTATGGTTGAATATTGGTCATATTTTGAAGTACATATATATGGGAGCACCACTGCCTTAGAATCTTAGTGCTTAGAATCTCTAAGTGCTCAGGTCCTCTAAGGGTCTTAATCCGGCTCTGCTCCGGGGCCATTTTGAAGCTCCTTAATTTATTCGTGCTTTGGCTCATCATTTAGACCGGTGGAAATCCCCAAACAGGATACTCATCAATAATCGTGATCTGGAATAGTTGCATACGCTTTGGCTCATCATTTAGATCAGTGGAAATCCCCAAACAGGATACTCATCAATAATCGTGATCTGGGATAGTTGCATACCTACGCTTTGAATTTCTTCTTGCGTTGCTGGCGTCAGTTATAATGAATCAACAAGGTATTCACGGATTTATTATGCAGTGTAAGATTTTGGAAGGGATTTTTCTAACCTTTTTCACTTCGCAAGTCAGTCTTAAAGATAGGAGTAGGGGAGCGAGTTGTGAGAGAGTTTTCACGGAGAAGGTCTATCTAATACGGTTACAGCAGATCTTTAATTAATTAGAAAGAGGCAGAGCTGCTTTCAGTTCTTCGATCCTTGAGGTATTACAAAATAATTAACTGCGGAAAAGAGCAAAAATAGTCCTTGGGTAAGATCATCTGCAAATATAGGTATGGATATAGGGGTGGTTGTGCTTCCACGAGGCCTAAGATTTTTCGCCTATTTTTTTACCCACCCTTTTCATGGCCACCGTGGTTTATTATTGTCATTACTATTTTACTTTTAGCAGGTACTTACGTCCGAATATCTGTCATCATTCCTGTTACTTAACACCATAAATGCCACATACTACGTCCCTCTAAAACACTTCATATCTTCTAGCATCCCTCCAAATCCTTCCAGAAGTCCAGTACATATACCTTCCTTTTCCGTCCTCTCCATTATCGTCACCTTCAAGAGTCCATTTCCTTTCAATACTTCTTCCGCCCACTGCCTACTTCGAATTTCTCCCGATAACTTCTTCTCCTTACCTAAGTTGACTTAACTGCATATCTAATGTTTGCTTTCTTCTATCTCGTTTAATCTCACCATCCTCCATTGAAATCAATACTTCAAAATCCCACGAACTACTACCGTTCTCCCTCCGCAAAGACCGGGCCCAAGTTTCACGACTGTGCAAGTTGTGCGCGGAAAAAAAAGTTCTTGCCCGCGATGAACCGGAGCCCGTGCATCCGGTTCGAGCAAGAGTGCAATAACTCGGGCGAAACGCATTTAAAAATATTTTATATCCGTGCGGTCGCCATTGCGTTGGCGAGGAGCCTTGCTTTTTCACCGTTGTGACAGTCGAAGAGTCTGACTCATTGCGTTCAAGAGGGTCGAATTCCGAGTGCCATCCTCTTCTCAAGAAAGACGCAGAGGACGGTGCCGGAAACGTCGAAATCGTGGTATCTTTCATATCGGAAATTTATGAGTTTTAAAGTGAAAATACTGAAAGTATTCTCCATTTCAAATAGAGACATTGGAGTTTTACTCCGACTTTTATCGGATAAATAGCTTTTCATGCAATAATGGCAGCGGGAGGCCTCGTTTGAGAAGTATAGAATAAGTGATGAAGGATGTGAAAGAGAGAAATACGTAAATATGAAGATATTAGCGTGATTGGAAGATTGAGTGGAGAGATGCATCAAATCAATCTCAGAATTTAATTAATTTAATTAATTGGACTCTCGACTGATGATGATGACGATGTAATAATATGTTCGATGATCGCATTCAGTCTCACCGAATTGTTCACTTCGGCTCCGTGATTTCCCTTATAAAATAAAATGATAATGTTGAAGGGGATATTGACAAGGCACGATGATGCCACGATTAAGAGCGTAGAGCATAGTGGTGGAGACAGAGAGCCTGCCCATCTTTTCCTTATACGGTGAGGCTTCTAGCGAAATATCTACGGGATAGCATGGCTCTCGACCTCGCTCATTTAGAATCCCAAGGCCGTTGATATGAATGGTGCCACTGAATTAGACGGCACAATTCTAGCCGTCACAGTTACCTTCAATAATATGCTGACTTGGCGACCCAAGATCGTGGATTCGAATCACTCCTCGGATATGAATATTTTGTACCTCTCAAGTGTTAGGATTATTTTCAATGTCTTTGTATAACTTCAGCAGTTAGAGCACCTGAGACAGTTGTATTTCTGTCATTCTTGGACGACGACCCCTCTCTCCTTCCTATCCTTCCGTAAGCGACTGTCTATCGCTCGAAACCTGTTTTAATTGCTTGATGATGATACCTGTTCACACCCTGAGGCATAAAGTGGAACTCATTGGTGGTATTTTTTTGTTATTACGTGAAAGTTATTATGGCTACTACTTTTCATAGTGACTTAAAGTGTAAATGGTTTATTTTCGCACATTTTGGTGAGGAAGATGGACATTTTTATTCGGATTGCAAAAGTATCACGCAATGAGTTGGATTTTTGTGAGTGAAGGTGAGACCAAGAAGTTAGTGAGGAAAGAACTTGCACGAAGGGAGAAGGGATGCTTATCTACAATAGAGTCAGAAGGACATTTTAGCTCGCAGGCCGTACCATTGCATCTAGTACATACATACCTATACGTATGCGTAGTGGAGTGCTTTGACCAAAGTTTGGACGCTGAGGGAATTTGTATTGATAAACATAATTAAGTTGGTAATATTCCGCAGTAACTCATCGTAAATCCCCATCGCATATTTGACGCCACAGGGTTCTTTTCAAGGCACATAGGATGTTTGTCTCAAATCAGTTTATTTTGAATACCTAAATGTAGGACGATTAAAGGACAAGGTGGATGAATAAGGTAGGATATATCGTGTTCGTGATTCAGCAGAATAGTCAACCAGAGAGTGATTCAAAATATTGTGAGACAGTAAAAATGACCTCTAGTTTCCAGGGCCTCAAGAGGCACGATTGACGAGGAAAGGAGCCGGAGTAGGGAAATCTCATCTGTATTTTTAAGTCTCTATTCACACTCATCAGCGCATAAGATCAAAATAAAGGTATCAGGTAAAGTAAAGGATGGTAATGGAATGGTAATGTAGAGAAAGGGTGGAGAGAAACCCGGCGTCGGTATTAGCATGCCAAGGGGACCACAGCAGCTCGCCATAATTACATAATTCTTCTCTTTCATGTCCTTCGAAGGAGTGATCACTACTTGCTCTACAAATCTTGACGCCGATGTCAGGTAAAGACGTTTTAAAAGTAGCGAGCACGTATTTATGGAATATTTAAGCCAAGTGAAGTTGTTTCATTTACTTCTCCGGGAAAATTTTGATTGAACAAAAACTCCTAAATATTCCAGGATATTTATTTTCTTTTTCGCTTTTATTTGTTTATGTTACATTAATCCAGTTGAAGCTTGAAGAGACGGAGAGTTGAAGACTGGAATCGCGTCCTGCCGCTGGGGTTGTGCGGTGTTCGTGAAGGAGAGAACTAATTACCAGCCTGCACGGCCCGAGAGATCAAGAAGAGGGACACGATCAAGGATGGATGAATGGGGGGAGGGTGTCACCGACGATTTCCCCCCTCATTCCGTCGGCCGCAGGTGGTGCCGGCGGGGGAGGATCACGCGCGGCGTAGAGAGACTCCAGCATCCCCCGTCGCGCGCGCGCAGCAGTCTGACGCCCGGTGCTCCCCTCTCGCGTCCTCGGGCCAAACCACTTCGATCCCTCCCTCCCACCGTCAATACGCGGCCGTCCTTCGTCGGCGTCGGTTGCGTGCTCGGGAGCGGTGCCTTCGCGTCTGGCGAGCGGGCGCGGTGTGATCGTGTGCCACGGTCCCGCTCGACGTTGAGGGGGCAAGTGTGTTGTTGTTGGTGCTGTTTTTGTTGACGAGTGTTCCGGAAGGGTGAAAGTGAAGGGAACGGGTGTCCACGTGCGCGCAAAGTCTTCCCGAGTCGACTCGTGTCCCAAAGACCCCGTCGGCGAAGGATAGAAAGGGCAAGTTTTAGTGGGGAAAAATCGCCGGTCGGATTTTGATTTCCTCCATTTTGCCTCCTCAATAACTCCCCTAAATCAGTTGTGTGCCTGTGTGTGTGTGATTCCAAACGTATTGTCAATAAAAAATAAGGAAAGAGTGATTCAAGTCGGTGGAAGAGAAGGAAGAAAAACAAAAAACAGGCCGGCGGGGCGGGAATGCATCTCGCCTCGCCGCCGACGTCAACTACTCCGCGATCACGTGCCTCTCGGCCCCCCTTGGGCCCGACAGGGGCCCGTCGTCCATCGGGCTCTTCCCGCCGCCCACTTGCTCCCGGAGCGGCGGGTCGGTGGTCGCCGGCGTCGGCCCCTGCGAGCCCCAAGGAGTGGAGGAACGGCGGGAGGGCCCTTCCGGCGTCATGTCGACTTCCGCGAGTAACATCGTGGCCGAGTGGCTGCGCTCCCTCCAGCTCGGCCGCTACGCGGAGTCCTTCCTGGACAACGGCTACGACGACCTCGAGATATGCAAGCAGGTGGGTGACCCGGACCTGGACGCGATCGGCGTGTTCGAGCCGTCCCACCGCAGCCGACTGCTGCACTCCGTGAGGGCCCTGCGCGAGGAAGGCGCGGCCTCCGTGTACTTCACCCTCGAGGAAGCCGCAGCGGCGGCCAGTGCGGCCGAAGGGGACCTGTCTCCCGGGGTCGGCGACCCGTGCGATGGCGTGGGCCCGGCGGGGGCGGGGCCCTCGGACCCTCCGTCCCCAGCGGTCGGCGGGGCGTCGATGGTGTCCCCCCTTTCGGCCGAGGGCATGGTGGGCGCCGGCAGGTACAGGGACGAATATGAAGAGGGCAAGGCGGAGCTGGTGAGGATCCCGAGGCCCCAACTGAGGATGTTGCTGAGGGACAGACTGGACCGAGAGGGGATTCGCCTCAGCTGCAGGCCTTATTCTACTTCGGTGAGTCTCCCTCAAAATCAATCTATGTTTATGTGGTCGACCGAACCAGTTCACTCACCTGAGTTAACTGCGATGGATCTCAATGAAGAAAGCCTCCGGCTTTTATGTTTTTTTAAACACTGTGCATCACTATACTCCTACCTCCTATTCTCTGAACTGATCCTTTCAACTTTGACAAGCCAAAGTTAGGTGTACTTTCAACGCCTGCATGAACGGTACCCTTTCTACTAAAGTTCTGCATTTAACGAGGCGGTGGTACAAGGCGAGCGATGAATCTAATTCGTTTCCATTTCATAATTTGCACGTATATTTTTTGTCTTCCTCAACCGTGCTCAGCCGTCACGTTGAAGAAGGATTTTTATGAAGAAAAGCGGTTGGTTAATCTAATACTGATTTCATCTCGCCTGTGTCTGAATTTAATGAATTGCTCACGTTCTTTGCTATGACAACGAGAGTGAGATTTTTGTGCTCTTTCTGTTCGTCATCTTCCTCCATAGCCGGCCGATCCTCGTCCCCGTTGCTGTCCCAAATATGGAATGCCCGCACATTTAATGTCCGCGGCGAGAAAGAAAGCCCGGTGCGCGCTCTCCGATAGGTCGTAATGAGAGGAGGGAAGGAGGCTGGCGGCGACGTTCGCATGCCGGGAAAATTCCCGTCGTCCGTGCGACGCCGGTTACGCATTTTCCTGAGCGAACCGGTGTGCGCTTGGACATCGTCAATCGGGAGTAAGTTGGTTGTGCGCTCCTCGCGTGAGTGGGAGAGAGAAAGCGGAGTGAGTTTGAGGGGGGTAGGTGGAGGACAGGGGAGGGGGCAAGGAGGGAGGCGGGTGGTGGTCGGGCAGGCCGTTCCCCTTTCGGTTGCATTCCATTGTCGTGGAAGGAGCTTTTTTTCACGTTTCCGTCAGTGCTCTCGTAATGTTTTTTTCCCCACCATGCCGCCTGCGTCCCGCAGAATTTCGTCTGTAAACGACGAGTATGAAGTGCCTGTCCGAAATGTAGAATATAGGGGCAAGGGCGTCGGTTCTATAAATAAATCTTCATTAAAACGTAATGAAATTTAATACAGTCTATTGTTGCCATATTCATAATACGCGTCTTGGCTAACGGGACATGCGCTAAAATTTACCCTGAAGAGACGAATTAGTAAAAAAGGGCCCCTGAACTTTTAGCTGATATATGTTGTTACTAACATTTACTTAAATAATATGTTGATGTTGATTTTATTGTTGTCTTCTTAATTAACGGAATTAACGAAACGACTTTTGACTTACAAGTTCCAGTTGCCGAGCGTACTTGGGTACGAAAGTCATCGACATAAATGACATTTTCACTTGAAACGGACAAGATTTTTTTCATTTGACTGACCTCTCGGTACTAAAGTTACAGTTTTTCGAATCTCTCGTGTTTCTTCGTGGCGCTCCTGGGCCACAAGTGCCAGCAGCATCGCCAAGTCGCGAACATTGGTGAAAACACGATGAAACAGGAAGCTCAATGAATTTTGCAGACTTTTAGTTAACACAATCTTCAGGCATAATGGAAAGCTAACTACCCCCAAATGGAGTGCGACCGGGGAAAAACCCCCGTAGGCTCCCGCCCACCGATTAGCGAACGGGTAGCGGTGATTATCGCCCTCGGACACGTTGGACATTCGTCGTAGCTTTCTGGGAATTACAATGAGTTTGTACTCGTAAACGAATGAAATTCGGCCATATCAAAACCTTGCGTACGCACGCTGTAATTCTACGAAGGCGGACGTGAATGGTCTTGCCTTAATGTACTTCCATATCGGAAAAACATACATTTTCCGTCGCGATCCCTTTTCTTTTTAAATTACCATCGTATGCTCCTCTATACGATCATATCGTGCTTTTCCACATGAAAATATGCCCCCGTACTTTTCTCGGCCGGCGTTGTCTGCTTAAAACGGCTCTATTCACTTGCAAACATAAATGCGCGTTGAACGTTGCCTCTGTGCCATTTTCTCTCGGTTGATTGATTTGCGGTTAGACCGGAGGATTATTTCACTGTTAGGGTCGTCAAATTAAGCTCAATCCCGAATTTCATTCGTTCGGTGGGCGACTTGCTTTCTCATGATGTCCTCCCGCGGCCCTATTGTCCGTTTATGTGAGTTTAACTCGACTCTCCAGGGTGCCAACGAAGTGATAATCGCTGCTTCATTCCGTTAATCGGATATGCTCTCAACTTGTGCGGCAGTAAGGCCACAAGTTCCCGTGGGAAGCTAACCCTTTAATTCATGTCTCTTCGCCCGTTTTCGCGACCGATCTCGTGGCCATGACGCATTCCTGCTACGGGTCGCGTCAGAATATTGACCTAGACCCCCCAATTAACGTCGCCGTCGTCGGAGTTGACCCTTAATTTCCCATCGCCCCCTCCGGAGGAAATTCTCCCCTTTCCTCGGTACAGGACCCCGCATTCGCTTGCGATAGTCGTCATCGGAGAGACCGGGGGCATAGCCTGATCGGCGCTCCAGAGCGGCTGAGCGCTGCCGCACGAGAGTGGATTCTGTGCAGAGGGATTGAGAAGGGGAGGGGAATGAGGGGGGAGTGCTTGTGAGCCGGGTAGGGGGGAGAGTGTGGGGGAGAGGAGGGGGGCGGCGATGCCAAGTGTATATTATGTTGTACCGGGACGGCATCAGCGCCCTCTCTCTCTCTCTCCTTGCTTGGCCGGGGAGGCACTCGCTCGGTGGTCCTGAGAGAGGAGTCCCCGTGAAGGAGGGAGAGGTGGGACCGACCTGCCGGGGTGGAGTCGACCCCTCGCAGAAATACGCTGCCGGGGCGGGGATTCGGATCAAGATCGAGAAAATATTTGCGAACGCGCCCATCACGCCGTCAGGGTATTGCTCATTGTTGTCCTGGGTCCAGTCCAGTCCTGAGGAGGATTTGACCAATATCTCCCTTCCCAGCCATCCTAGCGTTTGATGATTCTTTTATATGACATCCCCCTTTAACGTTTCACGTATTCTACCCTTGGTCTTCTTTTCCGCCTCCTCCAATTTATGTTCGGGTTAAGTATCAAAGGAACACTTTCAGATTTTTCCGTTAAACTCTATATTAGAAGACTTATACTGACAGCTTATTCCAGCCAAAATTCCTCGCGACTTCTTATGTTTCGGCCCCATTTGGAAGATGTGAGTTATTATCTGATGGGAAATTTAGGGGGTTAATTTTCGCTAATCTTTGCTAATCACTGCTAAGATTGGCTTTTCGCAGCTCTGCACTTGAATCATTTTTTGTATTAATTTGGTTCTATTTGCTGACTTAAGTGCTTCTGTCATATTTATTTTATCTCTGGTCTTACTCTGCGATTATTCGTTTTCTATTTTTTTCTCGACTACTATTCTAACAGGACCTATCAATGTGTATAGCAAGATCGTCTCTTCTTTTTTTTCAGTTTTCGTGAGATTTCTTTTTCACCTATTCTTTTGGGAACCTCTTCATAAATATCTCGGTATATTCATTTTATCTTCAATATTTTCCTTTAACACAACATCTCAGTATGTACCAGTATGACCTTTTCAATTGGCTGATATTGTTCATGCCTTACTGCTCTAAAGAAGCACACCCCAGATGTAAGCTCCAATGAAATGTTTTCTTACTTCCAACGTGGTACTTCCATCTATAATTATATTCTTCTTCTGATGACAATCCCTCTTTGTCGGCTCCCTTCTCTTGGTAATTTATCTCCTTTCATTACTGTCTGTACTGCTAATATATGATTGGTTTAGTTGGACATAAATCTTTCTACCTGTTTCGCTACAGAGAGATGCGCTTGTTCCATCATGGTGTCCATCTTTAGTCGCACAATTTTTCTATTTGTGCTCATTGCAACCAAAATACTGGTTACCCTTAATTTTTCGTTTTATTGCTTCCTTCCAGACATCTCTTCCTCATGAAGAATTAATTTCTTATAGCCATCTCTTTTCTTCCCTTAAGTGCCCAGCAATTTTTATCTTACCTTTTTCCTGTCTTTTCCTCCATTCAGTATCATTATCCAATCTCAAACGGCTGTATTATATTGTATTCATAATTCCTTTCGGGGTCGACGCAACCAAAGCTGCAGGATGATAATTAGATGGCAGTGGGCACTTGAAAGCGGCTCTCCAATGCTGATTCCCCTTCTCACTTCTCAATGCTTAGCATATGCTTCATTTATGCATCGACTCACATGTGCTCCCTGTTTAAAACACGGAGGTTATAATAGACTGGAGGAGGCATTGGCATGCTAGCTTATGGATAACAATGAAGCCGGAATGGGGCTGCTTGGGAACGATTAGTCCCCGCCTCCTTCGTTCAAAACGTGCGTTTTATAATTTGAGCTCTTATGGAGACTGCATGTGTATTTAACATTTATAACGATGAAATCGTACCCAAATTTAATCGCAGAGACGTTTTCTTATTCCTAATGGAGTTATTAATAAAATCGAGCCTAAAAAAGGTTCGAATTTAACCTATTTAAACTACATATTTGGCGCTTTGTTACGTGTTCGTGCACTTTCCCCTGTTTCTTTGATGACTATTAAAAATGCATTCAATTATTAATCTTAATACTATAAGTTTTGCTGTATGCAAAAACAACTTCATCGGTACGAATATCGCGAGTAGAAAGCCCGTTATGTTCGTGCCTACCTAGTTGGCTTCTCAAATATGCTGCGATGTCTCCTGCAGTACTTTCCATTCTAACGTCCTTGGCTTATAATAATCCCCAATTGCTGATGTTGCATGCCTTTTTCATCATTCGAGCAAGACATCCTGGGGATACATAGGTACATACGTACTATTTCCTCTTGCGCCATCTACATTTATTTCCCCCAATTTTATTGCTGACAATGCCACATTGAGTACTTTACTTGCCACTTTGAATGCTGAGTAAAAGAATGTACTGAGATTGATGGAATAAATGCTATGGAAAACACCAAAATGTAAGTTTCGCATCAATTCAGTGAAGATGATTGGCATAAGCGAATGCTATGTGACACCTTCCGTGGGGACATTATATTGGTGTCATTTTTTCTATGAAATAGTATATCCAAGTGTGGGAGAAGCAAATCTGATATTCGTAGGGCTTCCAGACTGATTCCGTGCCACTAAAAAACTGAGAAAAGTGAGCTGCTGTGTTCGGTCATGTGCGGTGCGAACCCCCTATGGGCCTCCTGCTTCCTGCCGTTCTCACGCTATCCGCAACAGTCGGCGATTTTCGCCTTATTTCGACGTCAGGCGTTCATTAATCTGAAAGAATCCGAAGCATCCGAATATTCTAGTGGTCGGCCGTGAACTTTCGACCACGTTCGGTTCTGATAGCCCGGTCGTATAACGAATTTAACGCAAATCAAACATCAATAATTTTTTTAATAGTTTCCGACAGAAAATACTGACCAGTGTTGCTACGTTTTCTAGCTGAACAGTGCCATTAATGCCGCTGTGATATGCTCATTCTTGAGTGGAACAGTTTATGTCGAATTGATCGTAATTCGATGACTGACTGTTTTAGATCTTTACATTTAGTGTTGTGCTTTCCCTCTCGAGATCTTCACACTTCGAGATCGGTTTAAACGATTGCTCCTCTGTGAACGCCATGGCAAAGAAATTTCGGCATAGAAATCTAATAATTTTTGATTTGTTCATGTGAAAATTTGATTCTGATCCAATTTATCTTCTCTTCATTTCTATAGACTTCGTATGCGTTGAAGAGTTTTGTCTCTGTGGTACCTTTTCCGAACTTATGTGGTTTTTGCGCGGTAGGTTGGATCTTGAAAGTAGAAAGAGTTTACGAAGAAAGTTCAATATCAACGAATCACTGAACTTGCGTCCTTGGTCTTTGTTTAACTTGTTGCGATTTTGTAAAATTATATCGATTCCCAGTCGCAAAAATGTCATTTTTTAGTGTTTTTTTCCCTCGAGCTATGACATTCTCGCCCCTAACATTTTTTTCGCAGTTTCCTGCGGATAACCCAGCGACTGAAGGAAGCTGGAAATGTCTCATACAAGTGGGTGCATGGTGTTCAACTTTTTTTTTTATTGGCCGTCTCCCTCATTCCTATGATTCCTACCTTTTCGCATATATGTTACTTTTGAGTGTTACTTTTGAGTTTTCGCGTCCCCTGGCCCGGAGTAATACTCAAACCTTCGGATTCGGCTGTGACCCATTGAACCTACCAATGTATAGACGTTTTTTTCTCTCAAATGAATTAAATGGCGATTAAGGAAGGATTAGCTTAAACTATATGAGAACTATGGCCTCTTTGAGCTGCCTTTGGGGAACAGCTTTCCATCTGTTGAGCTATTTTCCACGCTACACCGAAGCACTGCGGAAGACATATTACCAACTCTGAGAATCCTCTCCAGCCATTGTAGGGTATCGTATACGATATCGTATACATAATAATCTCCGCGACAGTAATTCTTCAGATAGGATATTGTACTCTAATTCTTGTAAATATGTAGTTTGATGGATTCCTTGAAGAGTATTGAAACAGTGGGTGAGGCATTAAAGATAAGATGCTGTCTCAAATTTCACAAACGCAGGGATTGGGCTGTGTGTGGCAAACGAGATTGATCAAGGATTTTTTCATAGAGTGAAGATAGTTATAATATCTTGTGATTGAATTCTATGATGAGTCGTTAAAAACAGTTGTCGGGCTTAGGTTACCGAACAAAAGATTACTTTTGCCGGGAAATATTTCGCTTAGAATGGAAAATTATAGGAATAAAGTCACACAGAATAATTTTTTTTGCACTTTTATCGGTGCGATCACACAACCCTTAATTCACCCCTTTCAGTCCTTTTCTGGGTCTGACGGAGTTTGGACGAATTGATACTTAAGTAGTCGCAGAACTTCTGTGGGAACCATTTCAAAGGGTGTGTTAATTGATATGAAGCCCCGAGTTAGAATGAACGCCGCTGAATTATTTTGTTTTCCCTGTAGGGTGTTATTCCATCATGTAATAGAATAGAGCTGGTGCATTTTTTATACGAGCCTTATAAATTTCTGTCGTTGGGATTGACACGTATTAGTGCTACCTGTAACGGCACAGCTTTGTAATACATAAATGTGTGCTCGGCGGAAAATTCCTGGAATAATCTGTGTAAATTTACTGGAATGAGAAAAGTGATGATAAGGACCGTTAATAGAATTATAATTTATCATTAATAGAATTGAATTCTGATGGTTGAATGTAGATTTTGATAAGAGGTGTGGCGTTAATTTGTTCCGTAACATGGATAGATATTGACTTATGAGAGACCTATTGACTTATGCGGATGGACGTATTGATTGGAGGCGAGAGATTGACATTGCAGTGAGCCTGAAGGTCCTTTTAGAAGGGAGACTGATATGTTAAAATTAAAAAGATCTCTAAGAATATCCTCCTAAGAAGGGAGAGGTCATGAATTTATTTCGGATGATAATGGACGGAATGTATTTTGATCCGGTGAGAGAGATGATTTACCGAAGCAGGCGATATACGGCGGAGCTATGAATTAGATTAGGTTAGAGGTGTTTCATCTGTCAGGTTAAGTTTCTATAGGCTAGCTCTTTTCTCTTTTGACACATCTGAAAACTATTGTAACCCGTTACTTGTAGAATTTGTAGAAATTTGCTAGAAATCTCAATCTATACTTGTACGTAGGAAACTACCATTATGATCCGAAAGCTTTGCTGTACCTAAGGGTATGGCGTGTGAGAGCAATTTGTGAAAATTAATCATCATGATTAGGGATAGTGGGGATTTTCTTTCTTTATTCCGTTAGCGATATTCCGAGCAGCTGTTGGAGGACAGAGTGGTGTTCCATCGAAACCTACTCTGACCGGTGGGGTATCATCAGTAATAATAATAAGCCTTTGTTTGATAGTAACACGTTGTGGAGACCCAGTGATTAGTATTGGGTATCTGACCGGAGATTCGGGCTTCTAATCCGGGGGAGGCCTCTTAGGGCAACCCCAGCTAAACCCAAGCAGTGAGATTTTCTGAGCATTTGATCTTTCTAGGAAACCAAATGGGACTTCTCTCCTAAGTGTGAATTTCACCCGCCGTTTGGCTTAGTGCTTAGTGAGTTCACCAACGAAACCGAACTGCGGGTTGAATAGTGCGGTTAGGTACGATGACATGCGATTCGATCTCTGTAGTCCATGCTGTCGGCAAGCGGTGTAAGTTTTTCTTGCAAAAGAGAGGTCAAGGAACACGCTCCTGCGATGGGGAGGGACATCGCGTTGAGGGAGTGACATCTTATTTCCTACCGCGTCTGTCAATCGTCAACTGAATCTTCACTTTGTCGATGGACTGGTTCCTCGACCCTGCAGGCGTTGACCACGGTCGATCGGTGACCACGAGCGGAACACGAAAGCGCTGAGGACGTCGCCCCGCGGGGAATCTCATGGGGGCGGGAGAATCGAAGGAATCCCTTCGAGCGCGGAGTCTCCTCCAGACCGTTGACGTCCCGCGCAGGTTTCCGTCATTTAATGGACGGGAACCGCTCCGCGGAGCGGAAAAGGAGCCCGCTTAACCAACGCGCGCCACGCAGTGCTTCGGATGCCGCCGAGAAGGGATATCGCGGGTCGGAATCCGCGGAGTGAATCGGACTGTGTGCGCAATTATCCAATCTTCGATGCATTAAATACGCTCACCTTTCGCCGCACCTGGCGGATTTTGTGATTGCGAGCTGAAATGGAATTTAAAAAAAGCCATATCTGGGAATATTGTTATCATTGTTCTTTGGTATTCCACCTCATTTCATATAGGATTTGATTAAGCACTGTTATTGTTCAGATTGATCATATTCTTTCATAGTCAAAGCTGTGGGCATTGCTGCACAAAGTCAAGGTATTGCAGGGGGTAGAACTTGTGTAGGACCAAAATAAAAAAAAGAATACGGCAATTAAAATTGGATAACGGAAGGCTGACTTGTGTATTCTGAAGGGAATACAAGCAATTACCTTTTGTTTTTTACCGGTTGAAATAAGTTTTTGTAGAATTTTTCTACTCTGCTCTACCTTTTCCCCACTCTATATGGGTGCCATTTCTCTTACGTTTTTTCTATTCTCAGATTACTTTCTGCGCGATTTGAATACAACCTTAATGTACATATATATCTCTCCTCAATAATCATTACTAAATTAATGTGCTTCATAATGCAAAGGACAAATCCTCTTTGTCCTTTATTACTTGGCATTTTACTAGCATGATAGTTTAAATAAAGATCGGTAGAGTAATGAAAAATGTGGACAATTAACCTATCATCACAAAATAGAAATATTAACATAATATGTTATGTGGAGAGTACCGATTTAGATATGAATCCATGGATGACATGGAAAGAGCTTGAGAAGAAAATAGAGATATTCAATACACGAGCACGGAAAATCACGTGGAATATATTAGTGACCGATACACAAACGATGTAAAAAGGTTAAGCATGTTAGGGGAGTGTTGGTAGTTTAAGGTAATTTAGAGGATGTATTATTTTAAATTACGTTTGGGGCAGAGATGTTTTTGACGTGATAAAAAAAGACAGATACCCGCATCTGTGATGCTTCCAATTTAAGCTCGTCCTCATTCCTTCAGAACTCTGCTTCGAAACTATGTTACGCTACCCTCCATATTAAAGCATCCTCTGTTATTTTTTTCTTTCTTGGAGTTATAAGTGAGGTATATTCCCTTCGCCTCCCTCAATGATGGTCTAAACTCCGTCCGTCGGATGGTACGTTAAGCCTTGGTCCCCTTGGCGTCTTAAGTTAAGATCAGTAATGCCAACGCCTTGTTTCTTTCCACCCTTCCTCCTGTTTCATTCCCATCCTTTTACCTCATGGCTTGAAGTGCCAATGAGTGCGGGCACAGACTTGAAAATTTGGATGAGATGGTCTGAATGTGACACCATCACTTATGTATCCGCTTCGCTGAGGTCAGCCGCTTTGTTAGGAAATAGACACCCAAGTAAAAATAAGAGTACTTGGTTGATTCCAGGTCATCATCAGGGGTCCTGATGATAACCTGTAAAGGTTGAAACCGGTGGAGTCTATCTAAATAAATTGTGGAATAAACCAAGTACTCAAATTTTTACTATGTCTAAACTCCACCAAGTAAACTTGCCGATCATCGATTTTATTTCATAGATACTCAAGTTACTCATCAGCCCAGCTGTTGAGATCATCGGAACCTGCTAGCCCCCATGATGTGGGAGTAGTCGGACTGTGATATTCTTAATTGATTACAATGAAACGCAAAGTCAACTCTTCCATTGTATCGCTCTTATGTGTTATCTCTCTCATGAGTGGTTTGTAGAGCCCTCCCCATGCTATCTTTTCGTCCGCCCATATTTTTTGATAGGCCTTTGTGCTGACGTATTCCATCTCTTCATTGTCCTTGCTTATCTTTTCGCGTAGTCTGATTTTCTTCCTCTTGACTTCCCCGTGTGCGATTCTTCAGTAAACTCGTGAATTGGAATGAATGTGATTAGTTTGACGCCTATACCTGGTGTCTTTCACCTATTTTCTTCCCCTCGTTTCGGAGACTTAAAGTAACAGTTTAAAAAAAAATACTTTTCCTCTTACCCCTGAAGTCCCCAGCTTAATTCAAATTTTTAGGTGAACAGGGGAAGGGTGATGGCAACTGAAAATTACTCCTGAGCGCATAGGGTAAAAAAATGTTGTGGAAATGTATATTGGTCTTTTTTTTCTAGTTAAAACATGAATTTTTACCAAGGAAGCCAAATTTATTAACTTCAGAATAGGCATAGGGTTATATGTAACTGATTAGGTGCTTCTGTTCGAGGAAACAATGGAAAATCCTGGTAGTCAGTGAATACTATCGAACCAGGATTTATGAATAAAAAATATGTGCAATGAAGTGCATAGTTTTGAATGATTATTACTATAGGTAATCATTGTTTTTTTTATCTCAACAGCTCCGGTTATCAATGGTCTACCATTGATAATCAAATGTTTTGCTTCGATACATAGGAGATTCGGGTAATTTGATGACATTTGAAAACTAGAAAGAAATATTTGGAGCAGCCTCCGTTTAGATACATTAACATTTGCGGTAGATGCCGATAATTCTGTTTCCGATGAGAATTCTCGAAGGTTGCGGCAGAGGCGTTATATTTTTTCCCATAGTCAATTTTCTAACGGTTGAGATATTGTTGATGATGTGTCTCTTCTCTACTTTGCCTTGAATTTTTCGAACAGTTCCTTTCCTACACCCTTTCTTGCTTCAAAACAACATACTTCCTGCGTCCCTTCACACTATACGCAATTATCTTTTAGGCAGAACAACGGTGGTGACAACAATTTTTTTCCATGTTCATTTCCAGCTATCGGTGGAACTGAACATGCTAACTAACTATGGGATCGAATGATAGAATATAGAATAAACTGCCTGCCACCTGGATATTTGTGGCAGGGGGTGGGTGAATCATCACAAAGCATGCACTATGGTAAATGATGCTGAAGGATTGGAAACTACGAAGTACTATTACATCAATACGACAGTATTTATCCCTGCAGGTATGTCAGGGGTGCATGTCAGCTCTTTCGAATTGAGATTTGTGATGGACTAAATGAATAATCGGACTGTCGACACTTTCTGATCATTACGATCTATGTTCTGGCCCTTAATTGTTCACGGAAGGAAAGGCATGTTTAATCTTTCCACGTGACTGAATTTCTATCTAATATTTCGATACTAATCAAATTGATATCAATGAAAAACACTCGATATATTTTCGACGATGCGAAGGTACCGATATATTTCGAATTTACTTTAATAATTGTCTCGTTTTTAACGTACGATCTGATTATGGTTTCGATTTGAATAATTTTAATAGGCTTGTGACATGAGCATAGTTATCGTGATGGCATTTGGACAATGTGGCTCATCCTATTCTCACACGTTTTTATCGCCATGTTCTAAGCTTCACTGTGCGAATAGCACAAACTAGCGGCGTATCTATGAGGTCTAGCAGGGGGGAGATTGCCACGATCACTTCCATTTTTACACATTTAGAAGAACTAGAATTGAATTTTATGGTGCCTCAACTGTTAAGTTGCACCATGTAACCAACCCTAGCTCATAACTTTTACGAGCCTAACACCCGAAGCAGGATTCGAACCCGTGACCTTTAGGCCGTAAGGCCAGAGCATTACCCATAAATGCTTTCGGGTACGAATCCTTCTCTCTGAATTTTGGTAATGTTGAAAAAAAAATGTTTGGATCCTCATGTTTGTTTTCATTTCCTCTTTCGGTTGATTTATTTCTAACCACCGACCGAAATAATGATTCAAATTATTCGATGTACATCTGAATGCGGGGCCCAGTTTTCCGCGGTGAATGTTCAAGAGTGGCGCTTGGTAAAGAGCTGTTTATCTGAACCTCGTCACTCCTGCGTGGGCGAGCAGGTTGAGCTGCCTCAATATTTATCAAGCCCAAGGAGCGCGAGTGATTCACCATGAGTAATGCACGAGTGAATGACTCGCCGGGTATCTGGATGCCGCTTACCTTGCGGCCGTACCCGTCCATAGTGAATGCATTCTGATCCCACGTCTTGCCATGAAGCGCGGAGGACATACTTCACGACGACCTTCTTACGAGCTAGTCGTCACTCTCACCTCACAGTGACCTTGATCCATAGTCAGTTATCACAGGAAACTGTCAATTCTTGTTCTATTCCACATACCCGAAACAATCCACTTATAGGATTATTTTTTCGTGAAAGCAAAAACGATTAAGTTCCTATGAAAAATTTGGCTCCGACCCATCAATGTCACAGTAATAATGTTAATTGTATGATTGTAGGATTTATACTGATTAAAAAAAAAATTTACTTTACTTTTCTTTCTAAGAAAACACCAGACTCCGCTTCATCAGATTATTCGGATTAAACTCTTAATTTTGTCATCTTTTATGTTAAATATTTATATTTTGTGTTGGGCCTAAACAAAAGAAATTTCCTTTCTCAATGTCAAGATATTCGGAAAAAATACTTTTGGTAGTTATTAAGAAATACTCGAAAACTATACATATCACATCATTGTAGTGTTATAGTGATCTAAATCAGTGCCCAGAAAAGAAATATCATACTTACAAGGTTGGAATTATGCTTGGAAATCAATGGTCCCACGGGAGAATCCTGCTCTCAAAACGGAAATGTCACACATATTGTCGAGTCACTCTGTGCTGAATTTTTCCCACTTGACGTTCCAGAGATTTGCTGAAGCGCATCCACTTTTAGCCATAGTACTTGAAAATGGGTTTCTTTTATTGTTTCGCGTGCGTGTTACCAGGAAGAATTAGTACTCAAGTTGTTCCGTGGTAGCCTGAACACGGGAGTATGTGAATAGGTATGCGATCGTAACGTCAGTTAATCCGCAGTGTGCCTTTCTAATGACTGCACCGCTTTCTACAGCTTTGAGCTCTGGGTAATAAAGGATATTGATTGTTTTAAGACCGTTGTAGAAAAGAGGATGTATGACACTTATGAAGTAGAGGAAGGAAGGGAATAGTATTTTTTATAGAATGAAAGGATGTCCATAGTAAAATGCACTTCGTACTTTTTCACAAGTTCATTGATACATTTCCGGAGTGAAACGGCAGAGATGGAGAGACTCCAGAGAGAAGGAGAAATAGGCAGTCTGTACTCAAAGGTTAGAATGTTAGCGGGAATCAAGAAATGGAGAACGTTCCCGTGCATCGAAGACAGAAGGGGATATTTAGCAATGGAACCAGAGGAGATCCAGCGTCATTGGAGGGAATATGCTGAGGAACTGTATGATAGCGAAAATAGGCCTAGGAACTGGAACATGGAAGAGGAAAAGGACGAAGATCAGGATGACATGGGCCCCGGAATACTGGATAGTGAGATAGATAAGGCACTGTAAGAAATGAAGGCAGGTAAAGCGGTGAGGATAGATAACATCCGAGCTGAGCTTCTGAAAAACGTAGGAAGAGGGGAAGGGGCAGATTTTACGAACTTGTTCGTAATATATACGAGGAGGGGGCTTGGCCGGAGGGTTTTGTAAAAACCGTATTGATATCTACACCGAAAAAGAGGGTGACAAAAGAATTTGAAGACTCTAGAACAATAAGTTTGATTTCTCTTGCGGCAAAGGTAGTGCTTAGAATCCTCAATAGGAGAATGGAAAAGAGAGCAAACGAATTTCTAGGCGAGGATCAGTTTGGATTTCGGAAGGGGAGGGCCACTCGGGATGCGATTGCAGTGATGAGAATACTAGTGGAAAGGAATCTAGAAAACAATCAGGATGTATTCGCGTGCCTTGTTGATTTCGAAAAGGTGTTCGACAGAGTGAGGTGGGACAAGTTAATGGAAATATTGCGGAAGATAGGAGCAGAATGGAGAGACAGGAGACTGATCCGGAATTTATATATGGCGCAGAAGGTGCAAGTGAGAGTAGCCGATGGAGAATCGGGATTGGGCCACAATAGGAGTTAGGCAGGGCTGTCCGATCGCCGGT
This sequence comes from Platycnemis pennipes, assembly GCA_933228895.1. Lineage (NCBI taxonomy): Eukaryota > Metazoa > Arthropoda > Insecta > Odonata > Platycnemididae > Platycnemis > Platycnemis pennipes. The sequence goes on along the minus strand of OW121854.1, from coordinate 113,980,421 downwards.
ACTTTTCAACATATACTCGGAGGATATGGTGAGAGAGGCTTGGGATGAGCTTAAGGCTGGAGTAATTGATAAAATCTGTGAGGTTTGCGGATGACCAAGCGCTAGTAAGCCCGTGGATTGCAAAAAATGCTGGATGGGTTGCAGGGACAATGCGAAAGATAAAGGAAGAAGATAAACCAGAAGAAAACTAAAGCAATGTGATTTTCAAGAACAAAAAGGGCCAATGTAACGATAAAAGTAGGAGGTCAGAAGCTAGAGCAGGTAGAGAAATTTAGCTATCTAGGTAGTGTGTTGGAAGAAAAAGGGTATAGCAGCATTTTATTTATTTATTTATATTTATTTTCCACTACCGCCGAAAACGGCACATGTGGCCTTTACATCTTGGTATTTAATATGTAACAACAGACGAGCACACACAGCCATGTCCTGAGTGGTGAAAAAACCCACTCAGGCGGGACTCGAACCCGCGACCCTCAGGTTAGCAGGCGAGGACTTAACCGCCACCGGGGCCGATTGAAGTGAGAACGAGAATTGCATTGGCAAAAGAAGCTTTTACTCGTAGGCGTGAACTAATGATAGGGGCGTTGAGTAGGGAAGTGAAGAAAAGACTAGTGAAAAGTTTAATATGGAGCGTTGCACTATACGGGGCGGATACGTGGGATTTGCGAGAAGAAGATGAAAATAGACTTAGGGCTTTTGAGATGTGGGTTTGGAGAAGGATGGAGAAAGTAAAGTGGGTCGAAAGGAAGACGAACGATGAAGTGCTAGAATTGGTAGGAGAGGAAAGAAATTTGATAGATGAAATTAGGAGAAGGCAGAAGGTGTGGATGGAAAAGGTAATAAAAGGGGATGGTGCTTTGAAGGAGGTGATTGAGGGAAGAGCGTTGGGTAAGCGGGGAAGAGGGAGGAGAAGAATGGGTAGCTTGGATGGGTGGCAGGAGGTATGAGGGCTGAAGAGGGACATCGAGTAAAATTTAGGGGGTTGGAATAATTAAATGTCATTGAAACCTACCTTCACCGGTAGAATACTAATAATAATAATAATTATGTTGGTAGAGTGGGTGATTTCTCGGCATGAATATCTTACTTGGAGATTCAAACGCCCGCATATGGGGATACGCTCTTAGCATGAGGAAAGTGTTTACTATTTGGCATTCGATGTTTATTCTAATATTATGGGGGTTGTGGTGGCGTAGTGGATAGAGAGCTGAGCTACTGACCGGGACCGGTTCTGGGTTCAAATCCCGGGCAAGATCTTTCTGGACACTCCCACCTATACATATATCTGTGTGTATCATCGCGAGGATATACCTGTATATCCTCGCGATTCAAAATAGTACGGGGTGAGCTATACCCTCACCTATAGAAAACCAACCTTCGGGTTAAACACCAGCTTTTCTTTTCTTTCTAATATTATACAATATTTTATGTTGTGTAAGTGAAACCTATTTTCAATTTGATCGTGTTTTCTACATAGTGAGATTACTTTTACATTTTATCAGTGATTTTTTTCTGTAACTTAAATTAGTATTTCTTCGCTTGCCTCCGTAATCGTCATCTCTCTACTCTCGTGCTAAATTTTTCTACGCATATCCTTGTAGATTCTTATCTGGTCGGTCAGTATATCCATGGATGTGCATTACAACGTGTGTACTCCCAACAATGGAATTGGTTTTCTGAAAATATTTTTTTTTGCGTGAAAGTGTACTTATGCGTGAATTCAGAAATTATATGATTCTCTTTGTTCATTAGGGTAGTTGTTTTTTCATTTCATTTTTTTAATCGGATAGCCAAATTTTATTATTTAATCGCTAAATTGTATTTCGTTGTGTTCTCCCTACGGTGCCACGTATTATCGAGACCGACAAAATTTGTCCATTAGCATGTAATCAGAGCATTTAAGGTCGATTATTGTTTTGGACGCGCCCTGGTGAATAGTCGTCTATGGAGCAAGGCATTTTATTGAGGAGGCGTTTATTACGAAAGCGAGTATGGCGAATGAGGCGTTTACTCCTTGGAGAAAATTAATAATAGGATCGGTAACTTTGCACGGTCGTCATGAAATCATTCCTGTGTCTTTTCATGAGGGCACATGAAGGAACGATGAGTGAAAAGGGGAGAGGAAGAAGGTTATCTGTATGGCACGTAGGAAAGGCAGCATGTGGAGATATAGAACATCTATTAGAGTCTTCAGAAGTGAAGACTCCAGCTGGAAATCTACGGATCAGGGAGTGAATCATTATGAAACATGGATTACGTACATGCACTCAGTGAACAGCATTGCATAATAAGAGAAATATGTTAACTATCAATGCGTCAAGCATTTGAAACTTAAAAATACAGAAGAGCATATAGATTTTGTAGATTACGTAGTGATTTTTAATGGATTTTTTGTCACTTAATTCTACCAATAATACATTTTATCATTAGGTTTTTGTATTCCTTTTTATGATCTCTTATTGGTATGGGAATTCATATATGTATTTAAAATGTATCACCACGATAATCGCTTTAACCTTGTTTTCCTGATGGCAACGAGCTTAATACGCGGGTTTTCTCAATGTGTTTCCAACATCATCGCAAAAGTGATGAGCTTTAAACTTAACGTAAGAGATTTAGTCTGAATATTATCCCATGGTCTGATAGCGTTTCCCTTATGAGTTTCTCGAGTGAGCTTGATACACTGACACAATAAGCATAACAACCATAAACATCACGTGGAAGATGAATGTATCCTGCTACGTGGGGGCATTTAGAAGTATTTAGAAGTGTTCCCATATAAACCACCCTGAAAGAGTAGAACAGTAATGATGATTGTGATCGGATTCACTCGGTTTGCGCTTGAGAGTTCCGTGGGCGATTTGCAGTGCGGAGAACTCCGCCGAGCGTGGAGGACCTTCGGAGAGAGAGGCCCTGGAATCCACGGTGACTGCAGGCGCGCGTGATTCACACAGCAATTCCAGAGTTCGCACAGCCTTGAACTTTCTTCTTATTGTTTTTTCTCCGGCTTCTTAAAAGTTGGGAGAGCGTGACTTCCACGGAATCATGTTCAGGTGCAGAACGGAAGGCATTTTTTTACGGATTGATAGGGCATTGCGATGGAGCGGAAGAAAAAGATCTGACTTTCCACCCTCATCCATCATGTCCTCTTGAATCAAGAATTTTATGCTCGAGTTTACTCCCAGTTTGAATTATTGTTGCGGGATAAATTTGTAGTGAGCCGCACAGTGCTTTTTTTCAGTTGGTGCGTGACGAGTTTATAGTTAATCCCATGTTCTCATATTATTAGATCTGTGAAATTATGATGTAGTCAGTGCGCTTTAATGATTCGTGGATAGATAGTGTATGGCCAATTCTATTAGTGACTTCCCGCAAAAGTGAAAAATTAGCATGACCAATTGGTGAATTGAGAACTTTTTCAATAGAGCGTAGTATTTGACGTCGTGATAGCACAGTTTGGAATACTGTGAAGAGTGTTTGTCAGGTGGTAGAGCGCGGTTACCTGAAGGGCCTTAGAGAGATGGCCAGAAAATTAGAAAGGAAATCGCTTCACCACACGCGCGCACTCAAATTTGGAGAGGCCTGTTTGAGCAGGCCCGACTTAAAATCAAAAGTGACTGATTTTCTGGTTGTCTGGTCTTTATGGGAAAACAAATGCGGTTCAAAGAAAGGAATTGTTTCCCCTATTCTGATGTGTGAATTTCTCTCACCGTCGGGCGTAAGCCAGTACCTACTCGGTAAGCTCTGCCTTCAGCAACCTTGCCTTGGGATTTAACGATGTGATTTAGTTTTGAATATCGTATGTAATATTGTAGTTTGTAATGAAGTCACCAGGCCAACAAAAGCACTTTTGACATTATCTACATAAATATGCGGACTTTAGCTCACCGAATGAAAATTTATGTCGTTCACTAATTACCGTTACTCATCAAATAATCATGGGATTTATTTTTGCGGTGGTATATGGTTAATAGATTCATACACACAGCGCCCCGAAATTATTTAATAATGTTCGCCTTTTCAGCTGTTGTGAAGTCTGTTCGGGTCTTCCACTGGGTCAGGTGCACCTGGATTTCCACCTGCACTTCTGCCGACGTTTTGGAGACCGAGTCGCTCTCAATCCTCAGGACTAATGAGCCGGGAGAGCATTAAATCGTACTTCGCCTTTTCACCTCATGCTGTCACTATGCCGAGATAGTTGGGTTTCTTCTGCGCTTGGCATATACTTTCTGCGAAGAATCCCTCCAAAGACGTGATTCGAACTACCGTGAAAAACTAATTATAACTATAGCAAATTTTTATAACTGTGCCGCCAAGGAAATTAAATGTTTGAGGAATGACAATGAAGATAGGCTGAAAGCATTAAAAATGTAAAGGCGGAGAAGAATGGGAAAGGCATGAAAAAGACGGGAAATAAAAATTTGAAGATATAATCCGGGGAGAATGAAAAAGAAACAAAATGCTCTAGAAAGAAATTTCTGAGTTGAGTTTCATCAGAGCCTCAGAATAAGTAGAAGGTGATGGCATTGAACATAGTGGGACGTCCAAGACCGTGAGGAAATGAGGTGCGTTAGGCAAGAGAGGATGAAGGAAGACGGAATGACAAGGGGTCGAGAGGCTGAACCTTTTAGATGGGGACAAAGAAAATAGTGGTGGGTGAAAGGTGCTAACTTCGTGCAGCTGTGCTTAGGTATTTCCTGGTGATGTGTAATATCTATCAGGATCCGTCGAAATTCACTAACTCTGAGGTTATTAATACAGAGAATTTGCGTGAGAAGATGCACTCATCCGTACAGAGAAGACACACTGAAGTCTCTGGAATATTTGTGCTACTAGTGGTCATGTGGGAAGCCATTTTTTTATCAGCATTTTTTACGTAGGACCAATGAAGTACTCTTTATCATGAGTAATATCATTCATCTAATTCAGTATATTCATGAAACTTCAGTATCACCTTTCATTCAATAGGGTGAAAAATAGGCTTATGCGTGTGAAGTGAATAAAACTAAATGTGATCGCATAGTATATTTCCGCACTTGGCGTGAAGTAGATACATGGTTATTTCAGCGTACATGATTTCTGGCGGTGCTTTATCTCCTCACGTGATGGGTCTACGAAGAAATGAGGGACTTATTCAGACACATTTCGCTTAAACTATCTCAGGGGATAAGCATGAACAAGACGCTTATCTAATACGTATATTCCGAGAACTCTCGATAGCGTAGCTACCTTATCATATTTCTTTACTACTTTAATATCCTTCCCAATGCTGCTTATCTCTTTTCTGTCTGGAACACTTTATTCCATATGACACTTAATCATTGCTAGTATTAATACGTTTGGAGCTGAATAAATTTCATATCATAAAATTTAAAATCCTCCTAATTAGGTATACAAAGTGGGATAAATTTGCCGAACGAAGTACAAAAATCGTATGTTAATTTCTTGCTATTTTTATCATAGGTGTGTCTCTGACTGCTATGCCATCTCTCTAAATTGTGTGTAATGGGGAGGGTATCGTGAGAAGATATGCAAAATATATTGTCGAAGTTGGCCTAGTGTGCATTGGAAATTATAATACAATTTTGGTGACATTGTTGGAGATACGAAGGTGGAAAGTTACGACAGAAATCTTACTCGGTAGATTTAGGGGCTGCTGAGAGTGTAACGTTTCTCGATCTGTATTTGACAATCTTCAGTCGCTATCTAGAAATCTACATTTACTGCGACCTATATTAATGATAATGCGCCGCAATCGACTCGAGAGTCGAGCTCGCGACCTATGTATTTAATGAACAACATTAATTTCGTTTCAATACCCTTGAATTATTTTTTCCTCTACTACTTCCTATTCAGGACTGATTGTGGAGTACTATTGAGATCTTTCGCGGCCTTGAACACAGAGATAAAGGCCGTTGAGTCAGTCTGCCGAACTACCATGAACGTGGAAGTTAGTGTTTTGAGTCGTAGTTGTTGGGTCTGAAAAAGCAAGAATCGTCGAAGTTCTGAGCTGCGAGCCTATTTTATCATTTTATGTTGGTAGTCATAGTACTCGTAAATGTCTTAGCCCTTGCTTACGACACGAAGCTATGAATTTAAATGAATGATGCGAATCCGTTTGCTGAATTCTCCGCGATCTGTTCACTTTTACTCGAGTGAAGTTAATTTAAATTATTGTAGCTATATTTTACCAATCAAACTGAGGTATTCATTAACTATCCCTTCGCTTTCCTCATCACTTTAATATACATTATTGCTCTTTGACTCGCAGTGATATGCTTAAATAAATCATTCCCATGCACCAAATTACCAAAATTGAAACTTGGCGCGTTTTTTCTATCCCAGGTCTTTGGAAACGTCCTCGAAACAGTTTTAAGTAAAGCCGGTACTAAGTTACGAATGTGAAGTGGCATAAGTGAAGCCAAAGTTCACGATTTCGTGTGCAAAATCACTCGTGTAATTCATGTCGTGTCTAAGTGTGGTCTTCATGGCCTCGTACTCTTCGAGCGCTTCATCTTGTCTTGGTAAAACTTGGTAAAATACTTTGGAGTTTAATAGCGTTTACCGTTGAAACCGTTGGGGTATGGATCTGGGTATTAATTCCAAACCTATATCTCCTTGCTGCTTAATCTATCATCTCGAGAAATCACCACGAATTTCGATGCATGCAAGAGCAATGAGTTCAAATTAATGTCAACAGATGGCGTTAGTCTGCGATAACCAAACATTTAACACTCACTTGATTTTGGACGGTGGCCCACCACTGAGCTCTTCCCGAGACAAGTACCTGTCAAACCCGTTGATGGTCACCGCAGTTGATCGAAATATCGATATAGGAGTCTTACACTATAAACCTCTGTTGGCATCGTTGCTATTATCTTCTAAAAATTCTCACTGCCAACAAGCTCACTTCATTGCTCTTGGCACACCAGCCAAACGAGCTTAACAGATCATAAACTCTGAGATTTAAGATGCACATTTCACCGCTGACATAAGCTTCCCAAAAGCTGCGAAAAGAGAACTTCACGAGAAACTCGAAACGTTGAATCGTAAATATAAAGCCATACACAACACAGCCACACCCACAAGACCTCATCGCAAAACCAATCTTAAATCTTTCCTCCATAATATTCACCACGGGTAAATTAACTTTACTAAGCAAGGAATTACAGCAATTCCCCCCATAAAAAAACACCTCGTTGAAGACTTGATCACAGACCTAGAATCCCACATAAAACATTACCCGAAACAAAAAACACTTCGTAAGACACGCCTGCCTACAATAACTAGAACACAACACAAAACACGAGAAACCACAAATAATAACCAAGGGACATGATTACCATATTACACGACAATTAAAAGAAAAGGATTGTTATTACCTCATATCCGATAAGGGAAACACGACGGTCGTACTCAACCACTCGGATTACATCCAACGCACAGATAACATCATCAAAACTTGTTCATGCACGGAAGAACACAAATATCCACAAAACAAGGTTGTCACTGACGCCAGAACTGCCATTAAGTACTGTACCTAAATCATAGATAAAAAGAAACAATTTAAACTAATTATCGCCCACCACATTATTCCTAAATTATATTCCTTGCCGAAAATTCACGTAGCAACAAGATGAGGATCGTTTCAGCGATCAGCTCTCCTACCTATCAACTCGCCAAATGGCTGACCAACGAGGGCTAACTACCGGGCTCTGAAGAAACTTACGGAGTCAGAAGCTCTAGAAACGTCATCGAGAACATCGAACGCTTAACACTCCTCCCCAACGAAACTCTGGTCTCATTTGACGCAGAGTAACTCTTTCCCAGCTTCCCCATACCAGTAGTCCTTGAGAACATTACAGACTGGCTTCATACGAAACAAGTTACTCCCGATAACATTAAGGAATACATCACACTTACGAAGCTATACGTGGAAAACACATAATTTCAATGCAGTAATAAATACTACAAGGAAACCAGTGGGACAGCAATGGGAAACCCACTCTCATGCTTCGAGGTCAAGACTTTCTTACACTATTTCGTAAAAGAGTGCTGGGTATTTTTGATTACTTTTCCAACGCATGGATAATATACGTTGTCGACATATTTGCCATTTTCAACACAAGCAAAATCAGCATAAATATATTCACGGTGAAACTCAGCAACATACGTGGATCAATTAAATTTTCGTATGAGTGAGAACAGAACCACTCTCTCCCATTTCTAGACATCTTAGTCATAAAAAATTGTGGCACCCTATGATTCGACATATTTAGAAAGGAAAAATACTCAACTACAACTACATAAAAGCTGATTCACACCATCCCTACTAACAAAAACTGGGAGCCTCACTTTATGACAAACAGGCTACTCAACGGACCTTAAATAAACAATGATGTATCCAGGAATTAAAGCGCATCAAAAAGATAGCGGCAAACAATGACTACATCCCTGACACCATAGACAAATTATTGCCAACAAAAAGAAAAAAACTTTCTAACAAACTAACTACACTGCAGCCACATGACGATACCCCCAAAAGACAATTCATTACTCTTCATTTTTACCCAAAACTGACCAAGAGGCTGGACAAAGTACTCAAATAAGTGGACACGAACATTGTATTCAGCAACCGCTGTACACTACCTTAATACTCATAATAATACTAATAATAATAATCTAATTATATCATACATAATACTAATAATCATATTAGGCAACCCCAAGGATAAAACTACACATTAGAAAAATCCGGGATTTACGAAAGAAGTTCAGCACCTGCCAAGAAGTACCTATGCATCCGACGAACAAAACCTAATCCCATTATCAGGTACAGGGAACATTTAGCATATTATAAAAATGGCCGTTTTACGTGGTCATTGGTTGCCAGACACATTTACGAAACAGGTCACCTATTCACGATGGATAATTTTTAATAGAGATAAAAAATAAATATAAAGATAACAAAGAAAAATAAAAATACTTGCGAAAGCTTACACATACATTTAAACAAGGACAGCATCATGAACAACGGACCCAGAATCATCAACACCAATTTATTTAATTTCAAAATTAAACCATCCAAAAACGACAGACCTCTGTCGTTTTTGGATATCAGATGCCCCTCACCACTCCCCACACCAAACATCTAACCCTCACTTGATTTTGGACAGTGACTCACCACTGAGCACATTTCCCCGTTGATGGCCACCGCAGTTGACCGAAATATCCATTTAGGAGTTTGTGTTAATCCCGAAGGTTGGTTCCTGGTAGAAGAGGGTAAAGTTCACCCCGTACTACATTGGCGGTGAAATTCACACATTCAGGGTCAGGGGGCCAGTTCCTTTCAGGTCCTTTTCCTACGCAGTTATGGCACACAGAAAATCGAATCGCAAGGATTTTAGGTGGGGGTGTCCATAAAGACTTTGCCCATTATTTGAACCCGGGACCGGTAGCGCAGCAATCTAACCACCTGGCCACCACGACCTCCTGGAGTGTTCCAGTGTATACCTCTGTTGACATCGGTATTATCATCATCTAAAAATGCGATTTAGTTTTTCGGGGCTTATTAAGTCGTTAATCTGAATCAATTTTGCGGTAATTTTGTGATAGTCTATGTTGAATGCTCACGCTTCATTGAGTGGAACAAAATAATAAGTCTGTTATCGATTTAGTGCACCGTTAAACTTTACTCAGTTGCTTATGATTTTAAGATGCAGGTAAATAACATGCTAGAGATTTTCACCTGTAATTGATACTAACAAAGATTTACTGTATTTAATAATGCAAAAGTGATTGATAAAAATAATAAATCTCGTTCGTACTACCCCGGTGCCGCCTTTTTCACGTGATTCAGTCTTTATCGTGGCCAGTTTCGTTTAAGTCATGAATGTAAGTCTGGGTGCCATAATAGTATTGTGTTCCGTTGCATATGGAAGCAATTTTATTTTTATTATTCACGACTTGTCGCTGGAAATGCAATTTTAGTTCCCAACAAGTAAGATAGGTATATGTGATCGTAATATGTAGGTTGCTCGTCAGTTTGTTGTCAAATGAAAAATGTGATCGGCAGATAAACGTATACGGTAGAAACTCGGTTTCACGTATGGCTTAATTCTGTGAAGAGAGGTTCCATCCAGGTTAGCTCTGTGGGTCAGAGTGCTCGTAAAGGTATCTGAAAATGACGCGGGATGAACTCACATTTCGGGCTTGAATGTTTAATTCCTTGCGTTGGGGTGTCATTCGGATGAGCTTTTGAAACCGTATGACCGTAGTAGATATGGAGCAATCAAAATCCTATCTAGTTCATCCGTTAGACCGTCTCTGGTGGTTGAGTTGTGAGGATTCCTGATTCAGGCAGAAATACTTGTCATTCGTTGGATATTTCAGGCGAGAGAGATTTTGACTCGTAATTGATATAAAATCACTGTTTCAGGTGAAATTACTGTGACGCATTCGATCATCGTATTTAAATTAGAGCTTCTATTCTGATAATATTCCCAGCGACTTAGCATTTCTGTACTAGTTAGCAAGCAAGAGGGTTTGATAGTTTCAATTATTCTTGTATTTCTCGCGACCTTCATTTTGTTGTGAAAGTTACCTTGTCAGCTATTGTTTGTCTAAAGGAACTAATAATGATACATTTTAAGACAAAAACAGTGCTCAACTATGGAGTGCAGATAAATAAAAAAATGAAATTAATACAATTATCTTGGTCAAATAAGGTATTTAGAAAATTTTGGAGAGAAATGGATGTGATTAAGATATTCGATAAAGAATTGGCTTAACGAGAGATGCTTGAACTGGTAGAAAATGGAAGAACTGAGGGCTAAGAAGGGATATTGAATAAGGATATTTATCAAAGACTTGCAATGTTTCCTATGTGGTACGCGGCATTTTTTGGCACCGAAACGATGGCGTTAAGGACCAGGGATGAAATAGTGATGGGGTCTTTTAGATGTGGTTTTGGGAATAAATGGGGAAGGTGAGGTGGATAGAAAGGATGGTATTTCAGGATATATGATGGAGGGGAGGACGGAGTTTTCTCAAGGAAATTAGGAGAGGGCAGAAGGAGTGATAGGCTGGAGCTGGTGATGGTGGGTGATGGTGTTTTGGAGGCCGTGATAGAAGGAGAATATCCCGAAAGGGGGGAGTGAGGAAGGGGAAAGGGAACTTTCAATAGAATTTTGAGAGATGGCAGGTATGGCGAGTTAAAGAAGAATATTTAGTGAAAAATTAGTTTATCCGGTTTAGTATATATATTAGCAAGATGTTTTATGTCCATATAAACCAACTTTAACAAGTAGAATACATACAGTTATAATCCTTTCTTCAACCCCCAACTACCACTTCCAAGAATCTACTCTAAGGGTAAAAATATTTGTATTTAGCTTGCACTTTCATTACATTACGCGTATTACGCTAGAGCATCGGAAACGGTTCTTACATTAAAAATACTAAGCATATTGTCGGTACCAAGGTATTTTCTTGCAAAGGTGGCGTTCATCTTCTCCTTTTTATTCAAACTACGATCCACGGGATCGATACAATCATGGTCGCTCTTTATGGTAGTAGGACTTTCGTTTTAATGGTGGTCCGTCATCAAAGGTCATAATGGGAGTACCGTCGCACGCTTTCTATCGGATGCGGAGAGGCATGTGGTCGGTGCCGTCATACTGTAGCCACTCGTGAGGGAATTGAAAAAAAATATATCCCAAAGTATCTTTTATTTGTGCCAAAGAATTTACGTTTATAACTTTTTATGCACTTAACTTTTCCTCCTTGCGTTTTCACTTCGTTTTCCTCCCTCTTCATCGCTCACTAACATTCATAATTCATTCGTAGACTTCGTTATATCTCCATCCCTCAATTTATCTTCGATTTAGGGAAACTGAAGGCTATCAATAAAAATTTTATTATTTGAACTATAACGTCGTGTAAAAATGTTCATCCCTTAATTCGCCTCTTCATTAGCCTTTGCATATTACTACCTACTTCACTTGGGAGTATCTAGTGGCAATTTATAATAAGATATTCTCCATTCTCAGTGAGAAAAGTCAACGGTGAAGAGCAGTCTTCAGTGAAAGCGGAAGCCACATTGTCTAGACGAAGAGCCGAAGGATATGCTTCCCTTTAAGAACGAAAATAACTCGACTGCATGATCAAAGCTCCCTAGTCCGACAATTCAGTTTGCGAGAGGATTTTTGAGATGTGCACTGGAGAGGAGTTTTATTGCGTTGGGGCGCTGAAAAATTCAAAGGTGAGCAGATTACGTGCTTCACTGCCGCAAAAAAACCTAGAGGGTATGAGTGTATTTTATATTTACCTACTACGCGTGTAAATATTTTCCCAGCGCAAGTCGCACAGGAATCTCGATCCGCCGATACCTTTGAGTGGCCCGCGGCGAGAGCGAAAAGGAGGTGAATTACTGAAGAGGCGGTGAAGATTTCCTTGCGCTCCGCATAATATGCTAAGAAAGGAAAATTGGTATAGGTGCACCTTAGTGTTTACCTCCTAAAACATGGAACATCGTTGTATGAACGTGTAGAATTTTCTCTCATCCCGCGCTCATTTCACTCTCCTATTTCGTCCCTCGTCCGCTCTTCATATTTTCATTCTCCATTCCCATTCTTTTCTCTCCCTACTTCCTAACGTGTTCCCCTTCGATATGCCTTGATCTCTTACCTCTCCCTCCTTCCACTTAAGCTCCCTCCTTCAGATTTCCATCTCCGACCTCCATTTTCCCCCGTCTTCGGTTGAATTTGCGTTTTATTCCTCTCCATCCCGCTCGTTCATTCCCTCCCTCCGGAACATCCTCTAAAAACACCCGTATACGGTCTTCCTTGTACTTTTCTGACCACTTTTGAAAATCATCCAGCCTTATCTTTATATGAGGATTACGCATTCAGGCTATACGCGGTGGAAAATCCAATTTATAGAACCAGCTACTAAATTTATTTATTTTTCTACCGGCGAAGGTAGGTGATGGTCATTCAATTATTCCCATGACCTCTTCATTTCGCACGATTTTTCTCTTCAGCCCCTCATACTTCCTACCTCTTTTTATAGTTCTGCTGTTTTCGCATTCCTTTGCTACCCTCCTTCTCGGTAAAGGTACCAGTACGGTTTTTACAATATTCTCTGGACAAACTCAATTCTCGTATATCCCATGAACAAGCCCATAAAATCTCTCTTCCACCTCTATCTAGGTTCTTCAATAGCTGATGTGATGTTATCAGTCCTGCTTTACCCGACTTCATTTCTTGCAATGCGTTCTCTATCTCAATATCCAGTATGTTTCACTATCATACAGTTCTTACACGTATCTGTTTCATCTCCTCTGAATGTCTTCTATTTCATATTTTTTCATTGCTGTCAGTATTGCACTAAACCTTGTATAATATAATACTGGTATAGCAAGTGATGAACTTAACTAGCAAATAAATTAAAACATATATTTACGTGCTGATCTCATTTTCCTCTCGAGTGCGTGTAACTGTGTTTGGCTTCATGATTAGTTGTTAAATTTTGGGCCACTACGCCCATTTAAGCCTACATTATCGAGTTTCGACGAAGAAATGATCGTATTGGGAACAAATTTTCGAGCTTAAGCAGGAAAAAGCCAATGAAATGTTTCATGGAAAAAAGGAAAGGGTTCTAAGCCTGAGTAAGCGCAATGCATTTAGGCGATGGAGATGATATCCCAGGCGACTCTGAAATTTGAAGTAAAAGTCACTCACCCCAGATTAGGTTAATAATTTTCGGACTATTGATAGTCTTTGTCCTAGCGCTCAGCACAAAAGTGCTACTGAAAGCAGAAATGGTGACTGGAATACGCCTGTCATTTACAAACTCTATAGATAATTTTAAGAGCCAAACTCAGAAAACTTAGTTTTATCTCACCTCTTTCAGGAAGATTTGATTGGTCGACGATGGCGATTATATCATTATAAATTACCTACATTTTGCTATTACTGTATTAAAAAGACATTGTCAAGACGTGAAAGCAAATAAATTATGCTCCCAGTAGCCTAAAACGCCTGCGTCGTAAACGAGATCGCGGATGCGAACGACAGCGGATGCGACCCATGCATGAAGATATTAAGAGGCGCCGGGGTTAAGGCAGAAATGTATGGTGGCTGATTGGTTCGTATGAAAATTAGAAAGGATTAGGGACGGTGGAAAACAAAGTATGGAGACCTAAAAACGCAGTACAACAGATTTTAAATGGCAAGCAAATAAATACATAATTGCATGATAATACACTGATAGAAAATTATTTCTCTATCTGCAGATTATCAAAGAGTGCGATGGTATTTTGGAAAGAGACCGTGCAGCTACAGTAATGTTCTCGCAGTTATAGATGCAGGAAATACCAAAGAGTATCATCGGAATATTACTTGAAATTCCTCTGGATTATGAGTCTCTGATGTTAGACAGGGTGCATTAAACACGCATGCGTTCGTCGCTGTATCCCACCGCCGGCATAAATGAAAACGAAGCTTAAGGTTGGCATAGGGTAGGGCGAAGAAAAACTAGGGGTGAGAGGGGTTTGAACGGAGTGGGGTGGAGTGCAACCCTCGACCTCCCTCTTCCCTAAACACATACGCGCCCCGCGTCCTCCAAGTGCGTGCATCGCCGTGTACACAACCCTCTCACCCCTGAATCCACATTACCCAACTCCCCCTTTAACCCTGCCCCCTGAACCCTCCCTCACCCTTCTCAGGGTCGCATTATTGGCTCCCCCGCCGTATGCGCTGTCAAGCCCCCCCATCAAGGGGGAGGAGCAAGGACGATGGAGGCAAGCCGCGTGATATCCGGCGACTAACCAGCACGGTGGCTCGTATCTTTTTTTTTTCATTTACCTCGGAAGAAGCGTGATGTTTTTACGCATGCAATGGTTTCGGAAAGCAAGATTCGTTTTAGAAGTGGGACTTCTCGTTTCTTGGCCCTGGGAGCTCAGGTTATGTCGCATCGAAAAACATGCACAGTTAAACCTGAGGAAAATAAAAATCCAGGTCCGACTCGGAATTCGAGAATTCGAATCCGTTACTTATGGTCCGCCAAGCTAGGACTTACCCACCCGACGATCTCGACCGACAGAGTATTCTTCCTGCCGAGCTGTGACGATGCTAGTAACGTTAAAAAAGTTCAATTAAATTACCCGTAGATGTTCTATGGAGCTCAGATATAATCGAGTCTTTCTAATTTGAAAAAATCAATTCGTTCGGCTGATGATTTAATTGACTTAATGGACTCAATTTAACGAAATCATACGCTCTTTCCGATAAAACTATCACTTCTCACGCTGTTGCCTAAAATATTAGAACGGTAATGAAGACTAACCCTTTCTGACTGATTGCAATAGCATTTTTATTGGTAATATCACTTGGTCTCCAATCAGACTGAATAAGTTTTTAAGGACCACCTCTATTCTGTTTCGCATTTCCGAACGCCTTCTTTTTGACACATTTTACCTGTCTAACCCGGCATATTTCCCCCCGTCACCCCATCTAGATTGGACAATCCTACTCCTCCCTCATCCCCATCAAACCTGGCCAGCATGCAGACAGGAAAAATAGAACGACTAACCCACCCCCCACCAGTTTCAGCGAGAATGGAAGGCGAACGGACGATAGACATGAAGTCAAATCAGATGCGTTCCGAATGTGTAGGTCAAAACGCATGATGAAACTTATGGATGAAAAATAAAGGGGTTGCGAGGCGTGCTGGACCCCTCAACGTCTGGCAACGCCGGATTCGCGCTCGGAGAGACAGAGAGAGGAAGGAGATAGCTGGATCCGAGGGCGGTGGGACTTCGCGAATGTTACGGGGGAGACGAGTCTCTCTCTCTCCCTCCTAAGACTCCCTTTCCCTCGCCTCCTCCCTCGCACACGCACTGGCGGAGCCCTCCTCGATCACTCTCATCCCTTCCAAGAGCGAGCGCCCTTTCCCATGAGCTGCATCCGGGTAGAATGTAAATGCCGCGCACAATGCACACACCACGCCGGCAAAGACGCGGAGGACGAGGATTGGCGCGGATGGATGTGCGTTCACAAGGGAAGGGAATCGATGAGACTCTCGATCAGCCGCGAACGAAAGAAAACGTTGGTCGACACTTGAATGCGGAGCGCACGGGAAAATAAAAATAGAAAATTTTCTCTGCGTTTAGACCATTTGAAAAGTGCCTCTTAATTCAGCAGAAGCTTAGGGTCACTGGCAATATTTCATAAGAGGCGCCGTAAAATATGCACTGGCGTTTTTAACTCTTAATCAGCGATGGTTCAATGACCCAATACGGGTGTCGCATCAGCATCATAGCATTTTATAAGTATGTACACCCATGTGCCAGGCCCTGATTCTATATCAACCTTTATCATTCCCAATTTAAGCACCCCGTAAATATACGGCATACCTTCGAGCCGTAAATAAAATTCTTTTCCTTCCTCCCCCGTGCTCACCTAGTATTCTCCCTGTTTCGCCCTCTTCAGAATCCCCTTTGCGTGCTGTTGATCGTCAAACCAATTTGGCTGGATTATATCGCTTTCCATTTTCTCTCCCAATATGTTTAAACTTATCCTTTTGTCTTCCTCACCATCCAGCATACAGTATTCACTAATACCCACACCAATTATCAATTTGTAAAAAGCAATAGTTACTTCCCCTCACGGACTGCACCTTGTCGTCGTGGGAGGGACTTGTGTGTTTCAGCGAACCCTAGAACTGTACTGGCGGGAGTAATGTGTATTGCAGAACTTTGAACCTTGTATCGACTTGATCCAGCCGACTTCACATTGTCCTCATCTACATCCACGCAATATCCCGCAAGTCACCGCGAGGGGGTGTGGCAGGGGGTATAGATCACCAATAGTGCACAATTGATATGCAACTTGGTCAAATATGGTCAAATGAAGTTAGATGATTATCTCTATCTCTGATCTTATATACGTAGTAATTTTTGGCTATGATGGTTATTTTATATTTGTATCGTATTTATATTGAAATTTGTCTGTATTTACATTGAATCTATCGCTTCGACAAGCTCTATCTCTGATCTTATTTATCTGGTTAAATCTAGCATAATACGCAGGTGCTCTTAGTATATATCTATCATCTTCAGTAAAGCTATCCGTTTTAAATTTCAGCAGGAGATTTAATCAGTACTTTAACCTACAATCTGATAATGATTCCCAACATAATTCTTCTGTTAATTTAGCCACACTGCTAAACCTATCGTAACACCTTTTAACTAACCTAGCTGCTCTGCTCTGCTTACTGTCTAGCTCTCTGATCAAGCCTAATTTATTCGGATCCCATATATGGCTGCATATTCAAGGTGGGGCCTGACTAGTTGAAAGTAAAATCGCTCTTTTTTCTTCTCGTAACATTTCCCGACATATATCTAAATATTTCGACTCCATAATGCCATCATAAAATAAATTTACCTTAAAATAGAAATGAAACTGCACACATCAGATTGAATTTAGTAATGAATTAGTGGCAAGGGATGATAAGTCACCGCTCGCCACTCACTTTTTATTTTGAATAGAGTTAGAGGAAAAGTTTACTCGCAAAAGTGCAAATTTCCCAATGATGGAAGTGAATGGCAATCCGCGTTTCGAACCTACCAGTCAATTTTTTTTAGCAGTGAGTCAGCCCCTTTTGCCTTCCACCAGGCAAGTAAGCCCAATCGAATTGTGGAAAATGCCAACCGGTTTTCCTGCCACTCCCTCTTGTTTGGGATTAGGAACAGATATACATTTAGTCAATGGTTGGTTTAAAACCCGCTAATTGATTGAAGTAAATAGAAAAAATAGTGGTGTTTATTGCTCGGCTAACTAAAAATATTTTTTCGCGGAATTTTATTCGGCTCTTTGGATCATGAATGCCATTCAAAACTACTGCTATGAATGCTAACGCCAGAATATGATAGAAGTGGAATTCGATTGTTTGGCTTGAAAAAATGGTAGCAAGATAATTCGGTTGTTTTCTTAAATTAAATTTCGGTTTTGACACTCTGCTGTGTTCATGTTTCATATGAATGAAATGTACGTTGTGAGTGCCATTTGCTGTCGGAGTCGAAATGAAAGTGTATAAACCTTGCATTCCTCCGCGAATTTATGCTATTACTCGCTCAGTCACTGGTTTTGCCCCAGTGGCATGTTTTTGAAATGACGTTTGTCGAAAAAATATACTTTTTCTCCTTATATTTTTAAAAAGCTAAATTCAAGCTAGGCATATTGGTTTGAAAGGACCTCAAAATGTGTGAATAAATTCCAATTTGTAATTTTTATATTTCGAAAATAGGTTTGTGTAGTTCCATTTTGGATGGCTGCCCTTACAGTCGCGAAAAACGCTTTTGTTCCTCTGGGTTGCTGTTATGATTTTTTCCTCTAAAAATCGCCAAAAATCCATCCCGGACTCGCTTTGAGGTCGGGTTAAGTTTCTCGCTAACAAGTATACTCGCTGCATTAAGCGTGATTAGCGAAAATCAACGATGCGGTTTTCACTATCGCTCAGTCTGAAGGGGGAGGAGGGGTCGAGGAAGCAGTGGGTAGGAAAGAGTGTTTGCTCTAGCTTGCGCCAGAGAAAAAAAATTCGAGCAATGGGTGGCGCTAATCACGTTTCCTTCATTTCTAACTGAATGCGTTGAGAGCGCGGAGCGTAAAAATTTCGAGAACGTCTGAAATGGGAAAATTAGTTGCGGCGGACCTCCCGGCAGCTTGCACAGGGATTGGGCCACGGAGTGGTCGCTTATAGTGTTAATTTGGTGGAACAAGGGGCTGGATAGCACAATGGACGCGTCGATGAAGCTGTAGCACCTATTGTAACCCATTTCCTTTGTGTTGATTTCAGAATGAATTTACCCAGATGGCATTTTTTTAGAGGCAGACGAAGGGGAATAATTTCTTGACTGCCGAGGCCACAACTGGAGTTAAGTGCCTGATGGGTAATTTTATATTACAAATATTATTGGAACGGTGCGGCATGAAGAACAAACTATGGATCGCAGTTTACTGGTGTCATTGCGGTCGTTTCATTAATAATATTTTCGGATAGCCATACTTATGGAGAGGACTGGAGCCCGATGTTTTCTTTGTTTATTTAGGTAAGGTTTAAATAAGTGAGTAATTATGGTTATAATGGATCATCATGGCATGTTTGTGAGATGATAAAAAATGTTTATGCTTCATAATAGGTGAATGAGAAAAAATCGCGAAGCATTCAATTCAGATGCGATTCAGTGTAAGACATGGTTCAGACATGTAAGAAATATGTCATTGCCTTTGATACTATTTCTCCCCTCTTCCTAGAATGCTTGCTACGCACCTTCATGGCATATTCAGCAATAGCTATTCTTCTCCCTCTTCCTCTCTTACTTAAATTTTCTTCTCAAATACGGTTTCACCTCCTTTAGCTCGTCTTTCAAAATTCCATTGCTTCTCCCCACCTTCTGCATCTCCTACTCTTTCCTCACCAATTTTCCTTAAAAAACCATTTGTCTCTTATTGATTTTACAATTCAAAACAACTCTTTCTACTGTCCATATCACCATCATTATTTAAAGACTAATTAATCCAATATTTCCACACCACATTTCACTTTCCTTCCTCAGAAGACAAGGTTTATCTATCGTTAAATCCCTATCAAAGTTTTCTAAACCTGCTTGTTCGTGTCGTTGCCATGGGACCTTTGTTTATATCTTCTTGTTATTCTATTTTTTATTCTTTAAAATATTTTACCGTTTTCAAATTTGGTAATCGGGAAGTGAATATCTGTTTCGTGATTCATACATTTATATCGTTCCTTGATGTGGTTAGCAAATACTGCGAATTTATTACCCTTCGCCAAAGGTTGTGATATATACCAATGGGTGAACATCCTTGAATCCAATTCAGAATGCCTTGTTTTCAAGGCACGTATAATATATTGCGACAGTACCTTATGAACGTTATTTCAATGTTAGGACTACATACCTTCTTCCTCGAGCTTTGACTTGAGAGATACGCCCTGAATGTTATGTTCCTCAGCGTTACTAAAACCGGAAGTGATAATGGAATGTTTGCAGGAGACTATTAAGGTCCAAATGGTCCATTCATTCCTTCGAGTATACACCTGCTTGTTGCATCATGTTCCGGATAAATCCTAGGCCCACTCGAGCGACAACCATTCGATGAGATGGGAACATGAGAGAAAAACTGGAGAGTTCAGAAAATATAAAATTATTCATACAAAAAAATCAGACGCTGTATACCTTACGAGAACGTAGAATTCCAAGAATGAGTAAGTTATTGGATTTCGGTTAGTGAAAAATGGCTTGCATTGGCACTATTGTGAAATCAAATCGGCGGAAAATGCCCATTTTGACAGTGCAAAAATAATGACAGGCCAACTTAGACCTGTGCATAGGCGGCGAATCGTCCCCTCAGGCGTCAGGGAACAGCAGGAGCGGCGCGGAATCTGCGATGGGACAGGGGCATAACCGATTCATGGCATGCATGATCTCGTTTTAAAAAAATGGAATAACCGGCGTACGAGAATTTCCCGCGTTTCGTCATTTCCGGGGGAAGAGGCCGCAATAAAGCTTTATTCCGGGCGGAATGCAGTTTAAAACTCATCACAAATTTAAATGGCCTATGACCGCGGAGCGTCTCATCAAAAGCCTTCCCCCTCATTCGTTTGCACGCGAAGATAGGCATGTGCGGTTTTATAAATCTCGCGCCCGCGGCCCTCTCTCTGAGTTTTCGCGAGTCGGTTTCGTGCAAATTCAATGAGTCAACCCCCTCCCCCACGTTGTAAATTGCATCGCATAAAAGGAGTGCACGGGACGTAATAATAAGGACGAAGCTTGGGGAAATTACTTGCATTATAAACCAGCCGTTCGCAAGGATATTCGTCAGAGAGCGCCAATACTCAGACAATGAGCGAGGAGATGAAGTGTGTGGATGGCGGATTTCCATATAACCCCGCGAATCGCCTTAAAAATACCATTTTCGGGATGGGTTTGGGGATGGATCCTCAAATTTTCTGGTATGCGTTTCCTGTGAGACTCAGACATCATTGTTATGCAATTTGGTCCCAGGGATTTATCAAGGTGCTTTGCAGCTGCGTTGATTTGTCATTCACCTGGAGATTTTGCGCGCTCGGACTCTTACTTGCAGAAAATAAGTCAACGGTCGCCGGATATGTGCATAGCTGGGGCGTTCGTGCAAATGTATTGGCGACAGATTTATTGCTTCTTAATTTTTTCGGTGTAGCTCACATGTTACAATTGTTACAAGTCACAAACCTTTGTTCACTTTAAGTGCCTGTCTAAAGATATATTTTGTTCCCATTTGTTAAAATTAATTTAAGGGCTGACGAAAGTATTCTGCTAGGCTGTTATCACAGTTTTTGGATTTTTTACAAGCAGTTTTTTGAAAGTTCCTGTGCTAAATCTCAATATGCGGTGGTATTTTTTTGGCAAACATGGAAGTGTATGAAAGGGGCAAAAAATATGTAAAAGTTATCAGTGACCGAGATATACCTATAAACCCTAACACCTGCGCAGTTTTTATTGGCGCTAATTCAGTTACGCTATCTGAGAGTGCCGGGAACGCCGTGAATACGTGTAGCTATACATCGTATCACATAACATCTCCATTTACGAGTTAGATCTTGGTAGAATAATTTATGGTGGATACCAAGAGCCATAATTCACTAAACTCCTTATGCAAGGAGGGAGTTGCACATATCTTTTCACTCATTAATGGTGCTAAATTTTTATTATTGTTGTAACTATCGTTCATTCGTTCACGCCATGCAATTTAAGGTAACTATTTCGGAGGATTCATTAGGATAAATTTGGATCAATTTTGTAGTGAGAGGTAGGCAATGAATATTTTTTGGTGCAGGCATTCGATGAAAATCAATCGTGGACAAGAGACCTAATGATATTTCATGCTAAGCAGAAATTGTTTGGAGTCCTCGACAAATTTACCTGTTACATTGGATCAGTCGAGTTCCGTATACTCACGCTAATAGCATTGCAGCGTCCGTGCACTGAAATACAGATAAAGCTGCTTTGATTGGGCGTCAAATCTATTTCGGTACCTAGTAGTGTGGCTGTTGATGAGTCGTCGTTAAGACCCAGAAATTGGACGTTATTTCTTCTGGCCGAGGGAACTTTTCTTTGCCGTGTTTGTATCGTGTCGAGCAAAATCTCCCCGCGCGCAATATTCCCGGCTGGTGGCCTAATCCTAGTGCGGGCGGTCGACGCGCAATAATAGAACGAACGCCCTATTAACTTTAAGTGCTTCGGCCTTTATCTCTTTGCAGTTTTATTATTTCGTCCCATCGTTGTTATCTCCCTTGTGAATACGGAATTGAGGATGTTGTGCCGTGCCCTCATGGTTACGCCCCAACGGCGCGATTATTTATTTACCTTTTTTCGGTCCTTTTTGCTCCGCGCATTCATTAACGGGGTCTGGCGGATCAAATGAATATCGCCGTGGGTAATCGAATCCCGGGCTCTATGGCTGAAGAGCAAGCCGCGCACTAAACTGCGCTACTAAACAGCTTCCCTGGCATCGTTCCGCCCTTTTCCCCAGCACTGCGTTCATTATTTTCGTACCTTACCCTCCCTCTTTTCGGCTTTTCCTCTGAATGCATTTTCCTCGCTTTCCGTTTTTCCATTGTCTCTCTCCCCGATCCTCCTCCCACGCTCGCTCGCTTCTCTCTCTCCTCTCGAATATCCCCTGAAGCGAATCCGAGTCGTCTGAATCACCCGCACACAGCGCCCAACTGTGCATTTTTTCGCGCTTTGTGCCCGTTTTATTTGTCGTCGCTTTCCAGGAACGGCTTACGGCGTTAATTCGGCATTTGTTTTTCGTTTCTCCATTTCTAGATTTTTTCGACATTCCAAGCCTGGGAGTATTCTGTACCCAGAGATTTTTTTATTCCAAAGCCTATAATTTATCGCTTTTATTATTCCGCTAGAGCCTATATTCCTGCTGGAATTTCTTTTTATTTAATTTTATTACTTGTCATGTGCCGAGAAGTGTCCCATATAGGAAATATCTTCCGCTTATGCTGTAGTAATTCGCCTATTTTTGTTCAAGAATCGTTTTCACTTCGTTAGATCAAAATTAAGGTGGGATTTTATCTAAAGCAAATATCGAATTTTTCCCTTCTCCGATTTTTTCGGTACGCCGCCGGTAATGAATATTTTAGCAAAATTTTTCTCCGTTTGATGAAGAGGGTAGCATTACCTTAGCTATTATCACATGCCTATCACTGCCATTTGTGAGTCTTTGAAAATGAAATTAGCTCAACAAACTTTTCATTATAAGAGAGTTTGCTTTTAACCACTCTTCTTTGTGTGAATTTGAGACGAATAAAGAATAACTTAGGGAGTAAAAACTTAATGCTGCTCTTTCAATCAGTGGTAAACAATTTCTTTTTATTAATTATTCGATTTTACCTTCAGTTGAATATTTGGGTTTATCTTTTTTTAAAGTATCTTTGTTTTAGGGGAAACGGCATATTTTCTGCGGACGAAAGGCTTTGCAATGAAGCATGTGAATATTATCGCTGACTTTTGCCGCAGTTGCTCTATTCGTTTCATTCAATATGCGGCTACCGAAGGTTAGGCCTGTGAGGGATTAATTTATAACATTTTAATAATTATGTTAGAAAGTGAAGTGTAATTCAGATTTTGCAATTCTTTTATTTCAGTGTATATAAGACGCATCGTCGTATTAGACTCCCGTCCGCTGCAATCCGTGACACCGAAGAAAACATTAAGAATTCCCTGATGGTTCATATTTATCGTCTTGACAATAACAAAAAAATGAATCTATTTTCATATTCCTGAAGGTATGATTTAGTTAACTAACACTGTACTACCGTCATGCAAGATAATACGCAGTTTTTTTTATCTTTAGTGATGAAAAAGTTTAATTCAAGTAATTCATGTAATTCAAAATGGATAAATTAGCCGATTATCATCTGTATGTCCTCCGAAATGGATTTGCATATGAAACTGGAATTTAGTGGAGTCATGTAATTATTTATGTGTCATGTATTCGATGGTATTCAAACGCATTCCTAAAATGTTTGAAAACGCTTTGGCATTGATAGTAAGGCCGAAAATTCCACAACCGTCACTCTGATTATAAGGATGTTCTCTCCACTACATTCGACTGAGGACTGAGATTCCCTGAAATATCTCAGCCTCTGTTGGGATTGAAACCGTATGTGATGTGAATTCACTGCTCCCTTATGAAATACCTTGTTGGTAATTTTTATTGATGAGTCATCTGCCCTGATGACGGCACCGGAGTCTTGCACCGAAACGTCGGCCATGGACAACCTGACCCGGTTGCAAACCAGAAAAGATTTTCTACTGCTAGTTCGCCGGGAAAACCTTCGATCTGGATTTATATTGCTCCTATGATTAAGGTAGTAAAGTATTCATACTAGGTATCGTAATTCATATTTAATGTAGTCTAGGAACAAAAGAACTGGTACTATCTAAAATATTTTTCTGCACCACGTTTACCATTTTCCTCCTGAGTCATTATTAAGAACTGCTTCATCGTTTATTAGTATATATACCCTTTGTAGAGTAAATGGTGGTATTGAGGGGTAAATGGGTGCAGAGCCTTGGCAAAGCCCTTTTATTTACAGAATCATTTTTCAGATTGAACTTTCTTTCTACTAGTAGGCATATGAAGTTCTATCTCCCAGGGCGTAGAAATCGCTCCAGTCCGCAGTGCGGTATCGTATGAAAATTTTATCTTTATTATTTTTTTTTCAATCCGCTCGAACGCTGAAAAATCGCCTCAAACCTCTCGCACAGCTTTGTTAGAAAATTACTTGATCCCGTGCCGTTTCGAGAACTTGATGAAGCGCTCGTCGCGAGGCCAAAAGTTTCCGTTGCGGTGGACCCCGCCCCGGAAGATTTGATTCTGACAGCTCGCGGAATTTTTCCCTCGCGTCGTTGTGATTGATTGCTCTCGCGCCGCCCAACCCCCTCTCGGAACCATTCCATCACGAGAGACGAGGGTTTTGGGGGGGTTGGTTGGGGTTCGGAGGAGTGGCGGGGCAGTTTCAATTAGTCCGTTCTTCGCGTCGCGTATCCTTCGGCCACGGCTGCCGTATTAATAAGATTGTCAACGTCTTAGTCTTATTAAATTAGCCCTCCAGGCTGCAATGCAAGTTTCGGCCTTTTCCGCGATAAAAGAAATTCTCCCCTTTTCTTCTCTTGCCCTCCTTGCCGGAATTCGGTCGCGTTTTATTTCCTCCGAGCCGGCACTGCCACTCCAGCTCCCTAATTTCCATTTTAATGGCTCCTTTTTTTCCATTCCCTTCGTCATCCCGATGTGACGCGGAAGAATGAAATGTAGACATTCCTCTTGTGTATTTCTTTTTTAAATCGCTCATTCTCGGAGACCGGAGACAAGCTCGTGTTTTATCAGCTCCCTTAGGATTTCCTTTGATTAAAAGGAATTATTCTTTTCTTGGCTGCGTACTATGCGTTTATTTCCTAGATAAGTGGTATTTTCCCGGTCTGGGTCAATTTTTATAGAAAACTTCAACGATATATAGCCACCTATGAAGTTTTATTTCCTTACTCTATTCCACTATTCGGTTTGGTATTTATCTAACCTTATCCCACCTTATCCCATCAGAAATGCCAGTTTTATTCGCCATTTCCCTCTGTTACCTAACTGTAACGATATAAACATTTTGTCGCATTTGATTATTCGGTCTAATATGCTACTCCGCTCCTATCTTAATTATAATTCTCCTACACCGCCTCCTCATAATTCCCTGCAGCAATTTTCTTTCCTGGAGATAACGGGACCTTATATCAATCATGTCTTCGGAAAAATAGTTGAAACTTACAGCTTCTTACAATTAATCGAACACTTCGAGAGGCACCTATCCCATATTCTTCCACATGAGTACCTATTCTAGATCAAGCTAAAGCTTTACTGAGCATGTGTACATCGTATTTTTCATCAGGATGCCTATGAAATGGTTTTATTTTTTAAAGGACCTGTTGTGCATTTTGCTCAAGAGTTATTTAATTAAATTTTTTTAAATTAATTTTTCATTAAATGTGCTAGGTAGCAAATATGGGTGGGGCATCAGAAAATTGACGCCGATTTGAAATGTTCTCCATCGAGTTGCTGAAGTTCCCCTGGAAAGTTTTTAAGAGATTATTTCAGTTCAAATAATTTTTATTCGAAGAATTTTTTTGTAAAATATGAAGGTTGTACTTAGCTGATGCCATTAGCTCTTATATTTTTCTTTGGATTTATATCTTTAATTATTAGAGGAAAGAAGACATTAGGTTCATTCATGATTTCCCTTAGAAAATTTAACGAAACTCTCAGTTAAGTAATCTCATGTTAATCCGTCCCCCTTTTTGTGTCTCTTGTGTGTTAAAAAGATATAATTTATAAGTGTTATTTTAGACGTGTCGCTGTTAAGATCGGGCTGGTGACTCTCCTTTAGATATTCCTGCACGACCACATTTGATATTTTTTATGCCTGGTTGTGAATATAATTAGGGTCAGTGAGTTGTCTCGCTCCATTTCAGTTATATCAAACCATGGGCGAAAGGCTTAAATTGGAAGTTTATACAGTATTTCTCTCCGTGCGCTTTCTGCCTGGTAGTTGGTAACTATTTTGTGGTGTTTTTCCCTTTGCTCCATTGGATTTTTTCATTCACATCCGGAAATGCCTTCTTCTGCTGAATATTCATTGCGACTGTTATATTTCCGGTCCGGATTTTTAGGGGTCTGCTCTGCTGCCCCTTAAATATTTCTTGGGTGGAGGGCTCTCAGTAATCGATTTTCAGTTTTGGAGTATTTTGATTGCATCGTTTGCCAAGAGGGATCGAGGGTCGGAGGATTATCATCAAAATCTTAAATATGTGGAATAAAATGACACCTATCCTAACGCCTCGTGTACTTGACCTTTTGTGCCTTAGTTTATTTTCCATTATCAATAAGGCGGAGCCTTGCATGCGTTACTGCTTTTTATCTCCTATTTATTAGGCATTTCTCCTTTCATCGATAATTTTTTTCTCATACAGTTGAAGGAAACTAGTACACATTTTGCACAAAATGTAGATTAATCATGTACTAAATGAACTCAAGTAATAATAGTTGCAGCCTACGTGCAATTAGAGCAAAATATTCTTTTGATATCGGTGTGAATGAAGAGTAAATGATTTTAATATCATAATCATTAATACCGATCATCAGTCCAGATACATAATTAAGCAGACCTCTCTTTCCTTGCGTACTGTGCAAAAGCAATCCTTCACTACGTGCTATAGGTCTATCACAATAAATCTTTCTTTCTTATTATAGAACCACTATGTAATGTACGTTACGTAGCACGTTAGACTTCCGTCATTACATTATATCCAACATCACTTAGCAGATTTTTCTATTCTTGCCTCTTCTACTCGGGCCATAGTTTGCTTTTGGCATGGCTTTTATGTAGATTTCTTATTTCACGTCAAATTTGCTAAAATAGACAACATGGCGTCGGTGTGGCTACCCAGTGCATTCGTTGTTTGTCCCCTAAAATGCAACACATTTCAGGAAATCGCCTACTGGGAAGGTACTAACGCTGTGGGACATGGGATTCGTTCGACCTCGGGATGAATGTTACACTCCTTTATTGACAGTTGAGAGGCTTGATACTTGTGTTCAACTTTTCTCAATGAAAAATATTCGAATTGAAAATTTAATATTTTTGGTTCTGCTATGGAATATTTTTATTTTGAAAACTCAATTAAAAACTCAGAAATTTCAAAAAACAAAATAATTATATTTATAATAATTTTGTTTTTTGAAATGTCTCCACAATTTGTGTTGCATACGTTTTCCAATATTTGAGATTTTCCAGCATTTTTAACGATGCTCGTGTTGTCATAATTCGTAAAGTAGGAATTCGTAACAGGAGTGGCGCATGTCGTTTTAACAGCCAATACGATGACCTTATAGCATAAAGGAAACGGTTGTGGTCGGCGCTAAAAGTTATTAATGGAATACTCTTTTTGGGTTTGAAGAGTTAAAAATTTGGACAGGAAAAGCCTTTCAGTCAACTCTCTCCAACGCAGATTTTTTGCTGGCTTCCTGAATGGTGGTCATCGCCTCCGGTTCATGACCACGAAGCCACACTCGTGGGGATTGTTCATTTTTTGACGCATGCCCCTCTCGCTCTCCGTTCACTTTCCTTGAAACTGAAAGTGCTTTGTCTTGGGTAATATTCTTATCCGAAAGGGAGGAAAATTAATTTATTAATATTTAGTTTACCTTTAAAAAACAGATCTAAAGACTTTTATTATTTTAACCAGTTAGAATAGGTTCTGATGGAGTGTACTACTCTGACTTGCGTTTTACAATTGCTTTTTTCCCTCACACTATCTTTCTTTAGGGGAATATATATTTCCTGCTTCACTTCATACACTCCAACTTGCCTTTTCTCCTCTTCATTGGTTACCTAGCAATATACGCTCAATAACGGACTTCATCGATCCCATTTCACGAATTCCATGTTCCATCCACTTACTCCGCCTCATTCACACCTACTTCTTTCGTCCCCACCTTTATCAGCACATTGTCATTCTTTTTACTCTCTTTGATTTCCTTTACATCCAAATCTCAACATTTGATCTCGTTATCTGTCTCTGGATCGGATTCATATGACGGCACTCTTTATGTCAAGCTCTTCGCTGACCTTTACATAAATATATTTATGTAATGGATTTATCCGAGGGAAAGGTTAGTCCTGAGGTGATACTCTGAGGTTCTCGTCTTAGCTTTTGTCCTGTTGCTAAATGTCTGATTAGCTAAACAAATCTTCTTCTAACATAATTACTACTACGTTTTCCTACGTTCATTGCGTAACTTAGTAACACCAGTATCTAAGTAACTCTAATCTTCCACCTACTGCAACCGATATTCTTCCGCTTTCATAACCAACTTCATCTGAGTTAAACACATGTAGAACGACCGTCTTCGAAAATAATCATTTATGAACAATGTGAAGAAGGAAATATAATTCGTTCAAAGCATACCTACTGAATTCCAAAAGGTTCCTTTCAGATAAACTCTTGGAAGTCTTTTGTGTCTTAAAAAGCCTTGAAAATGAAACCCTTCCATCGGTAACCCCTTCTCATGCTTCGGCGTGAAAATTCTCCCCAACCACAATTTCGGCGACGGAAACTGTTGCTCCGCAAAGGGCGAGTCAACACTTCTCTAGTCGCGTGGGCGTGCGTATGTTTTTTTAAATGTATGTGTTTTGCGCGGTCCCTTATCTCAGCGCCGGAGACCCTCTGCCGACCCGACTCCATCCCTTCAGGGCTTCGGATCGGAATATGGGGGAGGGGGAAAAAAGGGAGGACAGAGGAAGGGAAACCCCGACTCTTTTGATCGCCGGCCCGAGATATGCATCGATCTACTTCGTCGAGTCTGTTCACACGGCAATTTGGAAAGGGGGCTTGTTTCCGTGTGTGTGTGTGTGTGTATAAGGGGGTTGGAAAGGTGGCGCGTTGCGTGGGAGGGAGGTTTATGGACCCAAGCCGGAAGGTGGAAAATTGGAGGGGGTGCGTGTGGGGGCAGGGGGTGGCAGGGAGCGGCTGTCGCGCAAATACGCCCTTGTTTGAGTCCGCATCATTTTTTTATTCCATTCCTTTCAACCCTTTTCTGTTGTTACCTTTTCCTTCCCCCACCACTCCTCCTCTTGGCGCGCGCTTTGAATAATTAAATATATCGTCGAACGGCCTTGGATGCTCCTCAGCAATTTTCATTAAGCTTTCACGGTTTCACTTTTCTGAATTAGCTCGTCGTTAATGGAATCCAAATGAATCTTTATTATGGAGGTGTTCTCGCGCACCGGTGTTTATGCGATTTCCACAAGGGAGGCTCTATTCCCTCTACGTATTGTGGTAGCAAATGAATGTTAAAAAATAAATTCGGTTATTTTTGTTGAATGAGTGCGTAAATTCAGATGTTTTCAAAGAAACATTATGACCGTCCTTTATAGTCCTACTTTTTGCCGGTAATTTCTCTTTGAAAAAAATGAATTATTTAATTCTTTCCGCATTATTTACTCCATTCATAACAATTTTTATTCATTTGGTGATACCTTTCATGGATTACGTTAGGATAAAACTGCTTTCTCGCTAGTTAAACTGTATGCAATAAAAACAGTTTGGATGAACTAATGAAATATCACGTCAAAATATTTATGAAATTATCGGCAAATTTTAAAATTAGAATTTGTTCAGAGTTGAGCTGTTAATTCATGCTATTGCATGAGAAGAAAATTTGCGTAAATACACCATTTGGCTTTCCTTGTGAATCGTTTTAGCAGCTCCCTTAGGATTTCCTTTGATTAAAAGGAATTATTCTTTTCTTGGCTGCGTAATATGCGTTTATTTCTTAGATAAGTGGTATTTTCCCGGTCTGGGTGTGGATTAACACTGTGAATACCTTAACTACTGGTTCTTATCGTGTCTTCGTACTCCGGTAATGTTTGCGCCACTTCCAGTGCCATGATATACCCTTTTTTTCCCCGCAACTTCCTTAGCAAATGAAAAATACCTACTGCTTTTGATCTCGAAGCAAATTGAACGCTGTAGGCTATAAGTCGTAGGATAAATCATCTTTATATTTTCTTATTTATTTGCCTTAGGCAGGAAAATATCAGCTTGATTTTAATTCAATGACTTCGCACCTTGGCTTACGCTGCTTGTTTTGTTCAACGTTGAAACCGGTCAGGTGGCGAAGAAGAGGGATTTCTTGCGTGGGGGCACAAACGCCATTAATATTATTTTCATTACTCTTGCCTTGCACGGTACTGCGATTCGAAACTAGGTAGATGTCCATTACAATTCCTTTTTGAGAGATCAGGTTTGTATTGTGACAACTTATTTTTAGCAGAATAAAACGCATATACGTAGTTTGGATTGCAATTCCTAGTTTGGATTCATTGGCGTATTTTGAAAAGTAAATGCGCTCCCAGCATATTTCTTGTGATTTAAAACAGTTTCTTGTTATGGACTTTGGCAGCTTATAATTGTGATAACGTTCAAGTATACCCTGTATAACATTTAACTATCATGGTGACCTTTTACCTCATCCCAAAATTGTAATAATTCGTTGAAAGTGGAACTAGGAGCACAGTTATAGATCTTATTTCATTTTTTTAATATGTTTTGAGCACTCAAAGTCTCTCTTTGAAAAGGTTTTCTTTTAAAAACAGGATCGCGAGTGGTCAATTAAGGCCTTTTTAAAATTTGCTTCGTAATCAGATAGTTTAAAATTATTTACGAAAGACAGCATTTTGTGAGGACAGAGTTATTTACAATCCATTGTTATATATCTCTTGCTACTTCCTCCATGTTGGTTAGGCGAAGCCTCTCAATTAGAGTTTCATTCGAGAGATGGCAAAATATAAGGGTTTCATTGCGTTTCGTCCTAATACCACATAATTAATTACTTTAGTAAAAGTGGATTTCATCAATATTCGCAGAACTATACGCGGAGATATTTGCCGATGTAACTACCTTTCTAAACTATTGGTCCGCCGTAGAGTTTTCAGTTATTGACGTCGTTTTTCTGTCAGCAATGGGAAAACTATCTCTTGAGGCCGCGCATGTGTAGGCTTCATCTCGTGTCGTAGAGCGATGGGAGAGAGTGGGTTGTGGGGGTGGGAAATGACTAGGTGGACGAGGAATGTTGGAGGTAAAGTGGAGGGTTGTAGAGAGTCGCATGGGATAGCGTGCCGCTGGCTAAGTGTGTGTGTGTGTGTATCTGGGGATGTAGTCATCGGAAGAATCACAGCCTCCGGTCGGAGTGAGCGGTGGATAGGGCAAGGAAGGGGTGTGGGTGAATGGAAATGCGACTAATTGCGTGTGTGATGAGAGAGATGCAGACGAGTGGAGTTGGAATCGAGGTTTAACTGAAAGGGATGGAGAGCAGCAATGGGAGTGCACGTTGGAATTGCATGGCTGAAGTGTTGAAAAATAATTTACATTGTTAAGCACCGTGAAAGCTCCCGCATTCCCTGATGTCGATTTTCATTTCCTTCTCTTCTTTATGTGGTAATGAGCGCGTCGCTACAGGGTAATCTTTGATGGAAATATGTCTGGTTAACACTTCGGTCACAGGAGGTGACCTTGTTTACGTGGTGAACAATACGGTGGTGTATCAGTTTTTCATGGCATAACTTATTCATATGTGTATGGTGCAGGTGTCTCCATTGTCCGATATTTCAGCTTCATCCCAGGAGAAAGAATCTGTTCCACTTAATTTCGTGTTGTCGCAGTGTTACATTAAGAGACACCCTACTGGCCCATAGGGATCCTCTGCATATTTATTAAAGTTTTCCTTTTATATTTTCCAGTGGTAGCTTTTTTGTTGTAAATATTTAGCTAGTGCCTCTTCAGGGGGCGAATACCATTAATTTCTCTTTCTCTGCATCCTGGGGCAGGTACCTTAAAAATATGTGAGAAGTTTATAATTCTGGCAGTAAAACTGTTACACGTTTATTTACATTCACATACGTTTCATCAATTTAGTGCTTATTTAGATATAATTCTGCGTGCACTTTTCGGTTATGTACTTTTAGATGTAATACTGCGTGTAATGTACTTTGCGGAAGAAGAGGAGTAACTTAATTACCTATTAAGGTTGCTGGGTATAGACATGAGATCGAACGATTTAGTTGATTTGGCAGGAATTTAGACGGAAGATGATGTAGCTCTACATCTGCGTAACACCGAACCGCTGGCCTTGGTGGCGGCGGGGTAAAGTGATCGCCTGGGGTCGCGGGTTCTAGTCACGACTGGGTCGGATTTTCACCATCCAGGGCATGGTTGTGTGTGTTGTTTCTTTGTTATGATGCCTGATGGGCCATATGTGCTGTTTTCGGTTCTATGAAAATAAATTAATACCCTGCCAGCTACCATTAAGGTGTGTGGAGTGAAACTTCACCAAACATACTCTAGCTATCAAGAGGATTAGTAGTTATATTGTAGAGGAACCATAGCAATTCAAAAGAAATTTAAAGATATTGATAGTGACGGACTACTACTAAGACAGACAAGCAAAGTATGAGTTGACTAACAGGAGGTGGAGTATCTGTATTCAAGGTTTCGTGGCGCAAACCTTGAATAAAGGTACAAAGAAGAGTTTGGATGAAGAGTTCTTCCACTGGGTTTGAGGTTAACAAGTTAATTCGCTGCGCTATGCTATGAATATGCAAACGGGGACCTTTCGGGTGAATTTCTGAGCATAGATCAAGCAGGATGCATTTTTGCTGGGGGAAAGTAAGTGGAAGCGGAAAGGGTGGATGCACTCAAGTAATTTCAGACGATGAGATGCTATTGGCCCTCATAGAAGGAAGAATGCATGTGAATCTGCAAAGAGGGAGGCATATATTTGGTTTTATGAATGGGTATTGTAGATGGGATGAGATGCATATTGTATTTGTGATGCTTGTACATTGAATTCTTGTGATGACATTGGGAGCATTGCTGAGCTGATGAGAGATTAAGACTCGAAGGAGATAGCATCCAAAGATGTAGAATTTAAAGTTCAGATAATCCATCAAATTTATTCGTTGCGAAAGAAATCAATTCTCTGGTAATATTAGATTAACATAGTAATATTAGATCCTATAGTGTTGACAAAAGATTAGCTTATTCTCGTTGGGAACTGACCTGTGGTGGTGTAGCAAATGCCACCGCCCACACCAACCGTCACACCTTGCGAAGGAAGGTCAGACCATTTGGATCCGTCCGAAAAGAGGCGAGGGAAAGGAAGACGGGGAGGGATGCGGGTGAATGGGATCTTCTCGCCGTCACTCCCATGGCACGCCTTCCCGTCATCCCTCACTTCCGCCCCGCCGAAAACTCCGAATGGGGATGCGGTGAAGGGATGAAAGAGGCGGAAGGCAAGGGGATCGAAGGTTACGCACAGCAGCCTTCCCGCGATGGAGAAGGTGGGAGAAAGGAGCGACGAGACGAAGTCGGGAATGCGTACTTTTTTTGAATAATGGCTTCTCTTCAATCACCGCTACTGAGAGCTATAAGCGGCAAAACTGAGGCAAACTGACAAGTTTTGCGGTGTCGACTCTACTATGCTGACGGTTTCGTGATGGAAAGGATCTTCTGGTCGGATAATCGAACTTAGTAACCTTGGCTTGCGGGAACAGTGCCGAAAACCGATAAGGATTTACGGTACTAAACGTAATTTTCAGCAGCATCGGTGGGGACTAGCTCCTATGCGTCAGTGTATGATGTCTTGCATTAGGCTGCTTTACACGATTTGGGATTTTCATGTTGTCCTCATCAGCGGCGGCTTCTTTAATACTCGCTCCTACATCTTGAGTACCATCCTTGATGGACCGTGATGGCGTATGCGCGTATATGTGTAGGGAGAAGATGCGAGTTAACGCCTGTTTTTTTTTACTGGAGTTTGTTGGTGTTCAGAAAAAATGCAGTTGACTGAATGGGTAGCAACGGAAAAGTATCTGGGTATTTATTTGGTTGGAGAAAGTCGTTGAAGTATATTAGAGCAGCTTGTGGATGGTATTAGAGGACGGTACGCTGGCTAATTGGAGAAGAGAGAGGAAAAGGCACCTTGGAAAGGTATAAATAAGTGGTGGTATAAGTTTGTGGTATGAGAAAGAAATTGTTGAGAAAATAAATGCGGAAAACAATTTTATTTTTTGGAAATTAATCTTTGATCATATAAAGAACGAATTCTTATTATGTTAATCCTACGCTATCTTATGTATTCGCAACTGGCACGGTACTGATTTGAGCAGCGATCCTTGACATAACAGCAACCAATTTCCCAAAGTAGCGCGGAAGAAGAATAGTATGCACCCGCTGCCCAGGACTGCCCAACGGAGGACGAGGGCGGATCTTTTGAAAGGGAGCAGCAGCAGCGGGGTTGAGGCGGCAGTGGAGAGGAGAGAAGGTATTTGCGGCGAAAGGCAGTGGGAGAGGGAGGGAGTGGGAGAAGAGGATTTCTGGGGAAGGACGTTGAGGTTGCGGGCAAGGACAAAGGAGGGACGCGGCCGAAGGGGATGGGGGTAGGAGACACGAGACCCTTTTTTAAGAAAAGACCGGTTCTGGATTTTTAAAAGGAAGCGTTCCGCGAACGAGAACGGAAAAGGCTCACTTGTGGAAGTTTCCTGTGTCGTGTTTTCGTTTTCCCCGTCCCCCTCGCAGGCCGCACAAGGCGTTAGGCTGGGTGTGCGCCCGTTTCGAAAGCTCATCCGGCATCCGTATTTGTGCATGAAGCGCTGGGGTATTGCTGCGGCCGACTTGGACCAGTAATCCGACGCGTCATTCTGGTGTCACTCGGTTCGTGAGCAAATTCCACGTATTACATCGTGATTCTACAACCAGGTTCCCGAAAGAATTTGATGAGTCTTTGAGGGAAAAGAGGCTTATTTCTATTGACTTCTTTGGCTAAGATGAACACTCGGTCGTTTTATAAGCTTAATCAAAGTTTTCTTCTGACCCGTAAGGTTGTGCAGTGTTTTGTACGTTCCTTCAAGCTTTTCAATAAGATGCATTTTGGATGATGTTTGCCCTTGATAAAAGGAAAAAGAGTTTTGATGACTATATGACTTCCATACAGTATATAATTTATCGTTAAAATAACTATAACATATAAGTGGCATTGAAAATGGAGTAAGAAAGTAGATTGTTTGGAGGAGAAAATTCAAGGTAGTAGGAATGCCGAGACTAAGAATACATATATCACGTGAGAGATAGGTGAATCCGAATATATGGGAGTATTGGAAGAACCCTCACACTCTCCACTTACTCTACCTTCAACTAGAGAACAATTATAACGATGGTAATTATCGAGGATTATCTCTCTCTAAAATACACCTTTTTTTACTACTTGCTAGGTATTTCAAAATGTCGTGATTTACCTACAAATAAATGGCGGCATTTTAATTCTTAAATTCGATCACACTGTACCCATTTCCCCACCATCATATTACCTGTTCATAAATACCTTCGGAATTACTCATTTTCCTCGCTATTTTATCCCTGAATTCATACCACGAAAAACACTCCCCTTTTGGTCATTTAGAGATCTTGATTGGCACAGCATATTAAGGTAAAGGTGATATCGACTCATCTCATGAAATCTTTCGTAAAAGATGTACAAGCGTTATAAGGTGTTAGGGAGTGGATTTTAGCGCTAGAATATCTTTGAACGGATAATCGTAGATGATAAACTGGCCAAGGGTAGGCTGGTAAACTAGGAAGGGAATTCAGGGCGGAGGGAATTGGTTAATTAGTCAATGCCGGTGGGGCCGTTTGAATCGTAGTCCAATTGAGTGGATTCGGTAAATTGGGAATCGAGGGCCAATAAAAGTCAGAATTTTGAGAGAGAATTAGATATTGCGTTCGACGGGAGTGTAGGGAAGAGATGCGTAGGGGATGACTGAAAAGGATAATGACCGTCTATTACCGCAAGGATAAACTTGAGGCCATTACTTGTCGCTAATGAAGCAGAGAGATGACTGCACGGTAAAAAGTTTTAACCCGAGATGAGTACCCTGAAAGAGGTATCTCAACCAAATTTTTTGCTGAGAATAAATTTATGGGTTGCTCTTGATGTTATCACGATGGCAAAGGGTGATATCACGATATGAAAGCATTGCAAGAGTTGAATGAATGCGTAGTGAACATTTTTGCCGATGTAGGACGTATACTCCCGAGTAACTGTTGTTTAGGAGCTCATTAATTTTTTTATTAAGTTTATGATTCAGTATCATCTTGTAGTTGTGGTGTTAGTCTTCGTGATGATTAGAGTAGAACTTGAGCTGCGGTGAAAATTTCATATATCATCTGCACTGCTCATTTGTTTGGGAGTCATTATCCCCTCTCTTTTTAGTAATGTCGGAAGAAGAACTGTTCTTAACTTTTGTATCCGGACCAATAAAGAATTTCCGTTTGCATAGAATTACACACAGATGATTTTTATCTATAACAAACGCTGTTCGGGTAAACAAAATGATTTTGGAATCTCTTGGCTTGGATCTTGGCTATAAATATTCATGTTCTATCTTCGTTAGTACATCAAATGTTAATCTTTTCTGAAAGAACACTGATGGGGGCATAGAAATATCTCATGTTGAGGGTTTCCTACCAAGGATTCACACATTTGTCGGTTTTGTAGTCCTATCCTTCGTTAGAGTCTATATGAAGAGCTCAAAGTTCAAAACTCAATCGGTCGGATGGATCCTTAAGCAGTACACTAATTGGATTTTTAAGTGCGTTTGTATTATTTTTGACTCAACTGGCTCTCATTTGTCATCCTACGTAATACCTGTACCCAACGTACTCTCAATGTAAGCTTGAGCTTAGGGATATAAGGAAGTGGATAGATTGAAGTCTTTTTGCGGTAATGTTTGAAGTTGAGTGGGAAATTAAGCAGGGTAAATACAAAATCAAACATATTAGTGCAAGCCAAACTAGTATGTGATAGACTGCTGCAAGACATTTCGAGACTGGATGAACCAATGTAGTAAATAATTAGAGGCGTTGAGTTTCTGGAGGGTGTGGGAGAACAAAGAATGCTGGTTATGTATTAAAATTTAGTAATGGAATTTGAAATATGTATATATATATCTATATATATAAAAATGAATGTATGTTTGTGTGTGTGTGTGTGTGTGTGTGTGCGCGTATGTCCTTTATGCATTACTACACCATTCATCGGATCGCCATGAAACTTGGGGAAGTTGTTGAGTACATTCCCGAAAAGAGGACTACGGAATCGATATTTCAATATCGATACTTTTTCGATATAATATCGCTAAAGTATCGATAAATCGATACATTAGTGTTGCAAAATTGAGGTGAAATTATTTAGTTTTTTAAATTGAATGTATCGTTGCAATATCGATACTGTATCGAATGTATATAATGTGTTTGTCCTTTATGCATTACTACACCATTCATCGGATCACCATGAAACTTTGGAAAGTTATTGAGTACGCTCCGCAAAGGTTTCTACAAAATCGATAATTCAATGTCGATACTGTATCGATATAATATCGATAAAACATGGATACATCGATACATGGTTATTGCAAAAATGAGGTGAAATTATTTAGGTGTTTTTATCATAGTTTTATAAAGTATCATTACAATATCGATACTGTATCGATACAATATTGATAACTTCATGCATTACCACAACATTCATCCAATTTCCATGAAGCTTTGGTTAGTTGTTTTGTTCACTCCATGAAGGTTTGTACAATATCGAGAATACAATATCGACACCGGAGACGGGATGTGCATCCCATTGAACTTGCAATTCATTGAAACTGTCACGTGCAACATATTCAAATCATCTGGCATGGGACAAGTATTTAAGAAATGCCAACTTATTGCTTGGGATGAATGCAAAATGGTGCACAAAGCATCGCTTGAAGCTCTGGATCGATCATTGCAAGATTTCCGTGGAATCCTGAGACCATTTGAGAACGCATTAATATTGCTTGCACAACATTTCAGGCAAACATTACCTGTAATTCCTCGATTGACACTAGCGGATGAAATAAATGCTTGCCTGAAATATTCTACTTTGTGACGTCATGTAAAAACGTTAAAATTATATACAAAGATGCGTGTCCAGCTGCAAAACAATCGATCAGCTCAGATATATTGTATACCCATATGAATTGTGAAATTAAACTTACTATAAATGTGCGCTTTCCATTTAACCAGATTGAGCCACAGCAACGCGTGGCCGGGTCAGCTTGTATATTATATATAAAAATGAATGTATGTGTGTGTGTGTATGTCTTTTATGCATTACTACACCATTCATCGGATCGCCATGAAACTTTGGGAAGTTGTTGAGTACATTCCCGAAAAGAGGACTACGGAATCGATGTTTCAATATCCATACTTTATCGATATAATATCGCTAAAGTATCGATAAATCGATACATTATTGATACAAAATTGAGGTGAAATTATTTAGTTTTTTAAAAGGAATGTATCGTTGCAATATCGATACTGTATCGAATGTATATAATGTGTTTGTCCTTTATGCATTACTACACCATTCATCGGATCGCCATGAAACTTTGGAAAGTTATTGAGTACGCTCCGCGAAGGTTTCTACAAAATCGATAATTCAATTTCGATACTGTATCGATATAATATGGATAAAATATGGATACATCGATACATTGTTGATACAAAATTGAGGTGAAATTATTTAGGTGTTTTTTATCAAAGTTTTATAAAGTATCATTACAATATTGATACTGTATCGATACAATATTGATAACTTCATGCATTACCACAACATTCATCCATTTTCCATGAAGCTTTGGTTAGATGTTTTGTTCACTCCATGAAGGTTTGTACAATATCGAGAATACAATATCGACACTGGAGACGGGATGTGCATCCCATTGAACTTGCAATTCATTGAAACACTCACGTGCAACATATTCAAATCATCCGGCATGGGACAAATATTTCAGAAATGCCAACTTATTGCTTGGGATGAATGCACAATGGTGCACAAAGCATCGCTCGAGGCTCTGGATCGATCATTGCAAGATTTCCGTTGAATCCTGAGACCATTTGAGAACGCATTAATATTGCTTGCACGACATTTCAGGCAAACATTACCTGTAATTCCTCGATTGACTCTAGCGGATGAAATAAATGCTTTCTTGAAATATTCTACTTTGTGACGACATGTAAAGACGTTAAAATTATATACAAATATGCGTGTCCAGCTGCAAAACAATCGATCAGCTGAGATATATTGTATACCCATAATAATTATGAAATTAAACATACTATAAACGTGCGCTTTCCATTTAACCAGATTGAGCCACAGCAACGCGTGGCCGGGTCAGCTTGTATATATATAGAATCGGCGGAGTTAGTGTAATTAAAAAAAGTGCATAGTTTAGAGAATGAAGTAATGGGATATTGAAGATTGGACCATAAAGAAGATTGTATGGTAAATGAGGAGTGGGTGGAAAAAACATCATCCTAAAACATCCCATGCTTCCTAAATAGAGCAAAGGGGGGAAAAGGTCGTTAGAGGGGTCGACGAGGGAATTCCAGCTGAACAATAGCATAGTCATTACTCTGGGGAGGTGGCCCAAAGATAAGGTCACTGGCGCGATTAAGGAAAGTTGAGTAAATCCAGAAATTTTTTATGGAATGGAGGAAGAGTGGGGTTACACCCGGCGACGGTATTAGCGTGCTCTTAACGAAAGGTGCCTCTTACATGTCCCGTTCGACGGTTGGAATTGTGTCCTTGATAAACTCACTGCATGTATAGCATTTTAACAGGGACCGTTAACACACTGTATAAATACACACACTGCTAAGATTCAAACCTAGGCGCATGCGTTGAGAAGCTAGTGCTCTAAACTCCGAATTGAACTATTTTATTTCATTATTAACCTCGTTCTTTCACTAGGTCTTTTCGTTCTTAGTTCATTTATACAATACCCTTGAAAAAGATGTTGAAGCTTTTTAACTTGTCGGATATATAATAAATGTTACCGATACAAATTGGTGTGTTATTTATTGTTATACGAATAGCAAAAATAGTCCACGTTTCACGGAACCATGCCGATAATAGAAGTTACTTTAAGGAAATACTGGAGATATTCTCTGAAATGAATAAATAATTTTTAGTTCAGGCCGGATAGGTCGTGCATTAGTGAATATATGCACCGAATTGAATGGGTTCTTCAGCATGCAAGGGAGATTAGGAGAGAATGGAGAGAGTTAGATTATGTGAAGATTAATAGAATAAAGAATACTTGTTCGTAATAAGTGTTAAAAGCATGTAACTGAAGTTAAACAGAAGATATTGAGTACATATGCGAATAAATGGAGTAATAAATTCTGAAATCATCAGAAAGAAAGTAAAAGAAACTACAAGCTTTGAAGATGGTCGTAAAAGCCCAACACCAAAGGGAAAAACGCAGGAAAATCTTTAGATACGCTCCTCACAGGTATAGAGGAGGAATAGAACCATTTTGGTGCAAAGAAAAATTAGTGAACAAAAGTAAAGTGCCGTATAAGTAAAATCTACTGATATAAAGTGTTTATAAAAGTGGGTTCTGTGTAGTTAAGCATAAAAGAAATAATTGACAATTTTGAAGCAGGTAATGAAATTTGGAGTTCGCGTAGCCAGGCACTGCGATCAAGCTCAAGTAGCATCGTTGCATGCCAATAGTGCATGTTTGGTGATCTTCACCCCTTGCCACGCACTCTCGCGGTGGCTTGCAGGGTATTATGTAGATGTAGATGAAGCTTCTCGAGAATGACGATGGCTGGGTATCAGGCGTTCGGGACGAACGGAAATGTGGAAATAAAAGGAGTGAAGGAAGGGGTCGAGTGAGAAAGAGAGGGTGAAGCATCTAAAGAGAGAAGAAGGAAGGAGATGGAGTAATCCGGAAGAAGAGTGAAGAGGAGATAGAATGGAGAGGGAGAGTTGGAAGGGTGGGGGAGGGAGAGGCGAGATAAAAAAGTGGAGCAGGGTGCCAAAGCAAGAAGGTGCCCACCTTTCGCATCCATCGCCATCCATTTCCTTCCCTTCTCCGCCGACCTCCATCTCCATATCCCCAGCTTTGTGCCCATCGGAGCTTGAAATGGATCCGAGAAAACTGAAATCCTCGGCAGAGACGGCTCCTCCGGGGGGGAAGGGGGGGGGGGGGGGGGGCAGGCGAGGTTCGAAGAAAATGAGGGGCGGGGTCCATATCCTCCCTCCCCCTAGCGTGCAAGGGGTGGAGAGGATTGGTGAGTATCGATAGGAAACGGGATGGTATCGAAGAAACATCGATGCTGTGCTATCGATGCGAGGAAATTCATCTCAAGGAGCAACCTAAAATTGTTTAAAAAAATGTTTATTCTTCCCCAAAACTCATTTAAAATAGCGAAAGGAGAAAGAAAATAGTCTGAAGTAACTAATAGAAGAAAAAATTAGCTATCGGTTTTCGAAATCGTTTGCTATTTCGTGGCTTGATCTTTCTTCACTTCGCGGTGAGGATTTTTGCAGCAGAAGAAATAAAGACATTATCCATTCGTGGTGTCTTAATTTAACCGTTTACCGGTATGGTGTTCCTTTTTAATATTTAAAAGCAGTTAAACATCGTTGAAATCTTTTATGGCAGGTTTTCATTGACCCCTTCGAAACATAAAGAAAATTGTGTCCAATTTTTTCTCTATTGCTGAATTGGTAGTTGACTCTATCCACAGGGATACTCTGCTACGTGCTGCCCTCTTATTTTAGGTTTGTTTGAAATTAGATATGCATCAGTGTCAGAAGCTGCGTCTCAGAGAGATAAAACATTAATTTATCGTCACGACGTGTGTTTTTGGCGCATTTATTCTTATCAAACTCATGGCACGAATGTGCTTAAGCTTCGACGTCATTTTCGAACCACTTTTGGCAGTGCTGTGAGCGGAAGGCACTTGTAAGGGAGTTGTGAGTTGCACTCTTCGCACAGTAAGGGAGTTGTGAGTTGCACACACTGCATTCTTCGACCTCATCATGGGGCTGAGCAAAAATTTATTTAATAATTTAGCCTTTTCCTTCATTGCATACTTTTTGCCTTTTTTGACTCTTTTAATTGCTTTTCAAAATATTAAATCGTCATCATTGTTCTAAAAATAATCGTGTGTTCCTGTCATATCCTATTGATCCTTCCTTTCTTTACACCGGAACGTTATTTTCACCTAACACCACTAATGCCCTATACTAACTGAATTCTTCTTATATGCTACCTACCCTCATGTTTTTTTTCCAAACCCGAGTTCGTTTCCTCCCTCGTATCTCTTAGCTATGGACCTTAGTCAGGACCTCAGTTGCGCCTTCTTCCTCAAGGACCCTTAATGATGTGTAGTTTGCATTTTATTTATGAAAGCAGAAATTTAAAACTGAAACAGTTCAACCGTGTTTTGGAACAGATCCACTGCTGAGGCAATTTGAATTCGATATTGGATGGGAGAGGTGGGGTTTATAATTGATAATGGGTAGCGGAAGGCGGTAGGAAACCAGCGTCGGCTTTAACGTTCTCTTTATGGATGGTGCCAAGTACACGACCACCCGACGAACGGAGTACTGACCTCGAAGTGCTCCTTGCACTATAATTACTCTGGAAGTATTTTTTATGTTGCTAAAAAAAATCCCAGCCATTACAAGATTTGGAATTATGGTCATTGGGATGGGAAGTCTTCTTAAGCCTCTGTTCCCTCTCTACGCCCTGATTGGCCTGTTTTACTCGCATTAAATCTACTTATTTGAAGAAGAGCAGTTTTTGTATGAATCATGTGAAGGCTTGTCAACATATTCAAACTTCGGATCCTGTATTAAGCAACACGTAAGTTGCTGTAACGGTTGTTCCGAAGTAAAATTTGTATTTTGCAGCACATATGTCGCATATTATCGGAGGGGGGGATATTGATTCTGGAACTTATCGATGTTCGTATGCTCTCGTGATGATTTCGATGTACGCTCAAGGCGTAGAATCTCCCTTTCTTTGGCTAGTGCCAGAGATAAGACGGCGGATGGAGGGTTGGAAATGAGGAATAGTGGAGGCAAGTTTTTGGTGGCAGGGAAAAGGTGACGTGCGTGGGTTGGGATGCAAAAAACGAGAACGGGATATTCCGCTTGACATTCAGTCGTAGCTGGGGACGACAATCGACGTGCCAAATGCCGATCGGCCATTCAAATCTCCGGTTTGAGGCTCTGCGAGTCAGTCAAGTCTACGGATGCGCTGGAGGGGAAGAACCCGCCAGAGATGGAAAGGAAATCTGTAGAAATGGGGGAAGGCCAAGGTGTTTGGGACTCCATCGACCCGAAGAAGAGATAGGCGGCCGGAAGAGCCCTTCCATACTCATCTGAGGCGAGGCCTGTCTTTTTTGACAGGGAATAGGGTTTTCGAGCGAAAGAATAATTTGAACCTGGTAATGATAGGTTTACATCAAAGGATTGCAATCATTGGCTTTGCCAATCCGGTGCGAGGGATCCGGGACAGCGATTAATCGAATATTAGCTAATATAACGAGATTCAAAATAAGCCAGAGCTGAAAGCC
Source organism: Platycnemis pennipes (assembly GCA_933228895.1). Lineage (NCBI taxonomy): Eukaryota > Metazoa > Arthropoda > Insecta > Odonata > Platycnemididae > Platycnemis > Platycnemis pennipes. The sequence goes on along the minus strand of OW121854.1, from coordinate 113,936,272 downwards.
AGAGGTCATCTGCGGGAACTTGTGGAACAGATTTATTAATCAGAAAGGATTTTGGACAAAAGAGAGCTTAGTAACGGTAATGAAAGAAAAGCTGCTGTAGCTGAATGAGTACGCCTCCAATAAACAGGCATTTACCAGCAGTACATAACTAATGATGTGGAAACATTTCGAGAAAAAATTAATACAAAATGTGGCTCTTTATGTCTCTGAGACATATGTTCTAGGGAACAATTACTTAAAGTAAATTGGAAGCATTTGAGGGGTGGGTGAAGAGAAGAATGGAAAAATAGGATGGATGGTAGTGAGGAATGATGAAGTGCTAAGAATGGCGGGGACGAAGAAAGTCGTCGGTGGACATTCGAAGGCATAGTAGGTACACTTAAAAGCGTATCAAGCTAAACTTTGTGAAATACTTGATGACCATCAAAAATAGAAAACCTTCAAAATGGCACTACGTGCTGAAACCATGGTCGGTTAAGTCGTTGAAATATATTGAGCGTGGAAAATTACTAGTGTTTTCCATTTGTAATGGCAGAGTAGGTAGATGTAAAAATGAAATGGATTAGAGTGGAGAGGGTCGCTGGAACGTGAAGCATCTTTTATAAACGTGAGTAGAAAAGCGGTGTAGTTTTCTTTGATAATATTGATAATGAAAAACAAGGCATGTTTTAAAATTGTAGACTGATGAATAGATTCATGAAAATAAAAATGACTTGGTATATTCCATGATGCTTCAATTCCACAAAGTAACGCCTGAGGGTATTTCTTTGAAGAATAGATTGCCTGCCTAAATTCACAAAATTTGGCCTTATATCGACAGAGTATGGGAAAGTTCGTGACATAGATCGCGGCACTTAGGGCAGTTGCATCGATGGCCGTTATATGACGGAGTCAATATTCATGGTAATCTTTAATACTTGAATATTTAATTCGGCTTTAAATAAATGATAAATATTCGAAGGAAATCACAGTAAATGAAAACCTTTTGAAAGGAATTTTCTGAGCGGTTTTGTAATAAAATGCTCAGTAATCTTGACGCAGATCAAATAATATTCTTATATTTGTGATTTTAATTGCAGTGTATAATAAACCTATATTTTCGGAGGCTCAGAAGAATCTTTAAGGTTGAATACATCCTATCTCTTTGAGAGGAATCCATTGGATTCCTCTCAAAGAGATAGGATTTATGAATGAGGAAAAGGGAGCATTCCACCATGGAAGTGCTGAACGCGATTTATGAGGGTAACAGACTTCATACAAGAATCCCTACATTCCTGTTCAGTGTTTATGGCTGCAGTGTTTTTTGCTGCCCCCCCAAATTAGATCACATTAGTTTATTTATTTATTCCCAAATTGAGTACAAGAAAAATAAATGAGTCAAATAGGGAACTTTAGGTTGTCTCGAAGGAAAAACCTGTTTTGAGGTTGTCATCAAATATGTTTTCATACTTTGGGAAGTAGCGCAGTATGAACCAAAAAATTATTCACATAACTAAACAATATATGTCTTTCATATTATCACAAGTAAATAGCTAATTTATGCACTTTTAGAAAATAAAATAAAAAATAAAACCTTTTTGAATGCAGAATATAATAGGTACATTCATGTATTGAAAATGGTTTGTATTGAGTGCATTGGTTTTCAGCATCTTTTATCCTGGATGGTGATGAGTTATTTTTTGAACGACCACATCTTATTTACAACGATAGATAAATAAGCAGGGTTTCATGTGGATAGGTGAAGTCCCTGCGTTATATAGGAAGGAACATAAAGGTTGATCTCAATATGTTATCCATTTGCGAGTCTTCTATCCGGTTAGGCGATCGAACAAATAAGAGTGAATTTCTTTTGAAGGAGCTGTTACTCGTGATATTTGCTTCCGAAATTCCTTCATGCTTCGAGTGAGTAGACTCCAGGACATGGGGTTCAAGTGCATCGTTGAAGTAGAGAACGTCAGAGGGAAGGTGGGAAGAGTGAAGGAAATCTCCGTCTATGGCTGTGCCAAGAGCTATAAAAATACTTTATACCCTTCCTTCGACGGCCGATTGTTATCGTCGATTGCGGATTCTCCCGGTACCCCGCGACAACTGGGATTGACTCTCCTGGCCGGAGTTACCGACCGGATCCCCCGAGGAGGACTCGGGAGGAATCCCGGGCGGGATGGGGATGGCTTTTTCCTTGTATTTTCTGCTTGAGCGCTCCCTTTTTCTCCGCCCTTTCACGCCTCAGTCCCTCCTCTCTTCCATCCCTCCTTCCATCGCGTAAAGCCCCTGTAGCCCGGTGGCATCTCTAGCATTTTTATTTTCCTTTCGTCGGACACCCACCCCTTTGGAAGCAATTTCGAAGCACCCGGTGTACCGCGACGTATTTCAAGGTTAACCTGAAAAACTCCGCTTCCGTCTCAGCAACGGATTCAACTCGTGCTGAGGAACCACTCGCCCCCTAACTAATGTAAGATGTGATTATCTCTTTGGGCTCTGTTGAAAGCAAATGTGTGCCTACGGAGTACCCAGCAAGCTACCTAGAGGGTTTGGGGCAGGGGGTATATCATTTTCAAAGAGACACGTAGTTCATGCAACCAAAAGGATATGTCTCTGAGTATCTGAAGTAAATTTGTGGTAGCTGTATAAATACAAAGTTATTAGAAACTATGAAGGAATAGATTTGTATTAATGGGCTACACATTAATCTACTTGCAACGGTAATGGTATAATAGGGATATCACGGTGTAGTGAGTATTCGTTCTCGACAACAGTAATCATTTCCAGCATACTCTGAACTAAGCCAACAAAATATAAAACTAATGCTCCGACATTTCTGATTCGTAATTCCCCGTGGAAAGAATCCATTCCATCAGCTGTTCCTAATTCCTAATATTCGTAATATAATCGATAGTACAACGAGAGATCCGCAATACGTCAATACCGTTCATAATATTTTTTAATAATATAAACGGTGCTGGTTCATGTTCCTCATATCCATTTTTAACATGAGTTTTTAATGAAGGTTGAATTTTTGTAGTATGACAATTACTATGATTCAACTATACATTTCTGCAATCCAAAAATTGTTCATTAATATTAAAATTTGCTATGCTTAAATAAATTGTGTTCTGAAGGTTGAGTCTGGAGAACGTTTCTTTCTCTCCTATTTCGTGTCGAGCACGATGTATTTTTTCCCACGTAGTACCTCTGCACTGAACGGAAATATATGCTCCCGGTAGCCGCCGGTTGGACGTTGAGTCTTTAGGACTACTGACCCAGATGCTTACTCCTAGGGTCGGATCAGGGGCGAAGGCTTTAAAAGACCATATGTTCTCTGAGGGAATTGAGAAATTTGAATTACTGACTGTCGTTGATGATCGTCTTAGCCTTAATACAGGTGGGACAGTGGTACCAGCGAATTATGTCTAGAATTCACGAAGCCAACCAGTTATATTCTACGCATTGGAAACTATCTGTATACTAAGAAAGAGACGAGTAAGAAGAGGCTGCAGAAATTATTGCTGTCCCAGTTTACATCTCGCCTCTCACCTTCAACTCCTAACACCCGACGATAGCTGAATTGACACCACCGTGATGTAATTTTTCATGTTGATTATTCGATCACGAAATTAAAGCTCCATTTCTTTACTAATATGTTTCTAAACCACGAGATTGTTTTTGGTTTTTATTAATTAATATGTTAGGAATTGAATATATTGAGCGAAGGTGATAATTCTATGCCATTTTCACATATGGCCGCAGCTGAATATTTAAGATATCGTTTTTCTTTGGTTTCGAATATTTCAGAACCCCCTTGGACTGAATTTATTCATGCATAATCAATCAATTTGAATTCTCTTGTAGTGAGGGTGATTCGTGACATGTATTCATCCTCTTCTATCACCCTCCCCTCCCCCTTACTTTCCCAACATTGCACTTGTTGTCACCCACGCTCGGTCCTCCCTGACCCCGTTTTCACGTCGTCGCCCACTCCAATGGTCATCCTTTGAAGCTCCAGCGCCCTTACAATTTGAAAGGGGCAGTCGCTTTTTCCCCCATTCCGAGCGAAAGCACACGCAAATGTATTCCAACAAAAGGATCGCCACGGTATGGAGTGAAAAGGGACATTTCTGTGTGTGTGCTTTTCACCCTCGTAACCACCTCTCCTGTTTCTCGACGCTTGAACGGCGCCTCTGTTTTCCGTTAGGAAATCCAGTTTTCGGCGTGTAAATCCAAAAACTGTGGAAAATCCTCCCAAACGTAATACTCGAGCCCTAAAGAGACCATGCTTTAATCGCCTTTGTAGCTAGATTGTGCGATGGATTACTAAATGGTTTAGAGTAATTGAAAGTTGGTCTGCCCTTAGTGTTAGAGTGTGAAAGCGGAATGGGTTTGTATACTGTGCTTGTATTTTTCATGTTGCCGGATCCTTAAAAAAGAGCATTAGTACTGACGGGTGTGGCGAGGAATGATAAACTCTGCCTTTCTTGCGTGACATTCGCAGAAGGACGTGAAGCAGTGCATTGGCAAAACGCAGATCTATTGCCGTATGTCCTGGAAAGGATTGTTGGAGCAACGAAGATATATATGGCTCTTATAAAGCTAATGGTTGCAATGCATTTGTAGCCATTTCCGTGGACGTATCACCCTTCACTATAGGGAGACTTTTCTAGGAACTTTCTGTGGGCGTTCTGGCTCAACGCTGAATCGAGTCGCTACTACCCCAATGACGTAGGGAGGCTAAAAACCGTTGACAGTAAGGGCTTCTAAGAAGATTCAGAATTATTTATGGATAAGGAGCGTAGGGACCAGAAGAATTTGATATTGATACTATTTTCATTTGTCAATGTGCAGCAGTTGTTGAAATGTATAAGCCTGTTAATTGTACAGTGTGCTTGATTATTACGCGTACATTCCATATATGCTCAGCAAAGGGCATTCCCAGGAGTAACTTGATGACAGAGGATTGCTTTAATGGTGCTGAAGACAATAAAATGTGCTTATGAAATAACTCAATTGAGCAAAGCGTCAATGCAACTTGACGGCGGTTTATTCTACTCTTAGAATAGAAATAATAATGCAGTAATAGGCGTGATAACATCAATATCTGTAAAGGAAATTTACTGGGAATCGCATGAAAGAAAGGATTCCTTCAATTAATTGACTCGACCTGGAAAAATTGAAGAGAGACCAAGATATGTTGAAAATTGAGAATTTAAAATAATCGTGAATTCTAAGGGAAGCGAATTGTGAATAATTTACCTTTCATTCTTGCAGTGGATAGGAGAAAAGTAATAATTGGAATACATATTTGGGAAATTTGATCTTTTCCGTACTTTTACTTCACTGAATATGTTTCAAATTGGAATCATTATTTGTTTGCTGCTTCGAACGTTCCTTCTTAATGTATGCATATTCCTCGAACACCGTATATCCATCATTTTAAATTATGTAATATATTTTCAATACTATAATATGTTTTACACTGATATTCTTTTTATACTGTAATAGTGTTTTTTTCAGTGCAAGAAATATTCGATAAATTTAAAAACCAAAACTGTTTTGTTGTCTGTGATAATTGCTTATATGTGAGCTTCAAAAATGAATACTGATTCTATTTTTGACTTGAAAATTACTAACCGTATTCGTTTTACCGCGTGGCCGATTGTAGAACACTTGTATATGCTCGTATATTTCATCACCTTGTAAATTCGATTTAGGTTAAGCGGCATTCATATTCACGCAATTAAGTTACGTTTGGAAATCTTATCACTTTCATCTCGCACTGGCTGCATTCATATGAAAAACTCGTTCATTAATTCCCAAGATATTGCTCATGAACGAATCCATCTATCCCCTTTTGGCGAAATTTTTTTTACGCAAACTATGCTTGTTAAATGAAGCAGTATCTTTTTAGAGCCCCTAAACTATCAAAGAAACTAATATATTGCGGATTAGGAGTGGTATGAGCAATTATTCTTCTGTGAACTCAAAAAGCGGCTCTAATTAACGGGAAGAAGACTAAAAACTCGGCCTGACAATTTATTCCCAGTAAATTTACATGGCGTCGCTATACCCGTAGCTAGAGGCACGTGTACCTTGTGAGGGCCATTGGGCTGCCCTAGTAAGAAAGATCAACGGTTAGCCGCTTATGTGACCTATTTCGGAAGAAATTCTGATTCCTCTTTAACCTTAACTCGAAATGGATTCTTGCTTGATGAAAAAAATAAGATGAAGATGATTCGTGGGGACTTATAATGGTGCAGAACTGGCAAACCTTTTCTGATAATAAGAAAAATCGTTTTTCATTTCTTTGGATGAAATGGAAGCTTAAAAATATTTTTTTGCTACTGTATATTTCCATAATTACAAGGTTTCCTTGTAAAATTAAATCTCATTCAAATCTGGATCTATACAATTTGAGCAGAGTGCTTTAAATGGTTTAGCCATTAAGGTAACTAGATAATCTGGGGAATTCATAGAGTATGCTAACGGATCAAAATATTAGCACGAGCTGCCGCTCCTATGTTGCATTGAAGTAGTGTTGTGTAATTGTGAGTGTTGTGCCACCGCCCACGAGATTAAAGCCATCCTTAAGCACTTAGGGGTTATTTTTAACAACGTCAAGGATTGCGAGCGAGCCGCGAAAAATTTCCTCCCTATGGAAATCTTCGAATCCGATTGCGGTCAAGCTGAATGATTTTTTGTTAGTGATAATCCAGCTAATATTTGCTATTATCGACTATATCAGCGGTTTACTTAGTTAAGGTTGTTTGCGGTTAGTTTGCAATCTTTGAATTGTCTACTTCTTCATATTTATATCCTTATCAGATAGATAGATAGATAAGCGTCTTTATTGGGGCGAGATTGAGACTAAAAGTCCCCTAGCGCCAATAACGGGAAGTGCTTAGTTATCATATTAAGTAACAAATTGGTTGACTAATTACTATGTTAATTTAATAGAATTATTTTTTACCCCGTTTCCCAACATTGTGATTACGACCAGTAAATTACGGGAACAAAATTGCCCTCAATTTATAGTATGGGTAATTGGGCATGGGAAAGAACGTTCTTAAAGAGAGCCAGCCAGCGTCATTATTTTAATAATAGCGCATATGCTGGTAAATGTTTTTATTAATAATGTAAAATATTATATGGGGTGTAATGAAAAACTTTTCAATGTGTGAACAATTGAAAATTTGAAGATGTCCACGTTTATACGCGCTCATTTCTATTAGTATTTAGTTAATTACTATCTGAACTTTTTTAACTTAAAAACATTGATGTGAAAATTCAGATGTTATGGTAAACTTTTATTGAAACTCACTAATTGGCAAATGTTGACCTTTAGACCCTCCCATCTCTCCTCCGATATTTTTAATTTCGAGATTTCCCTGCCTTGTTTCTCTCTCCCTCATTCTGTGTAGCTAACAGCCTCCGTGCGAGGTGCTCCGTATCAATCACACTTTCGCAAATGGTAACGTGCGTGCGTGCTAAACATGGGCGTGGTTACCTGCATTTGAAATGTACCCAGGGAACTGCAGAAATTTCACATTTCCGTCAAAAGTTTGTACTGTGAGTTAGTAAGATATTGTATGCGGAAACGTCATTATTCATGTTATTCAAATGTCAAAATGCACGTGCCGAGTACATGATTTACGCGCGATGCACAAATTTCTCTTATGCTTGTTCAAATCATTGAACAAGATAACCGATTTCTAGAATGGCGTCATAATATTCGGGAATTGTTTCCGGAAGGATTCACCTCGTTAGCCAAGCAGTGTGCAAGAAGTGAGTTCACGTAGACTCGAAATTCATCTGATTTTCAGAGTTGTGACTAAAGTGAAATAATTTTGTTACTATTCATCTGTAGAATCCGACTCGACAATTTAAGGCGAGTTCTTCATAGTTACGTTAAGTACCTTTCTCGCACGAATAATTAAAATTCTTGTTAATTTATCGCCAATCTCATCAAATCTAAAAAAGATATGCCGTTTCTTAAGAGGGAATTCAGAATGTAGTGATCATGAGAAAGTAGTGGTAGTTAATCACTTTAAGATCGTGTCAGAGCCGGGAAAACCGACTAATTACCTGTTGATGGTTGTTCTGATCAGAAAGCTGTTGGGGTCTATCAAGTCTGGAAATTTATGGTACTTAAGGTATTGGGGGCAAGGCAAAGACAATTGGCGAACGAGCGTGCGATCTGGCTTGGGGTCAGTTCTTAATTATTTTATGTAGGATTGATAGCTATACTGAGAAGAGGATTTAGAAACACTGTGTAAGAGTAATTTCCTCGCAGCTGTATTTAGAATGCCTTTCTCCGTAAATCGATGTTACTCTGGGTATTCATGAACATTATACTTTATTACCCTTGCGGTCCGATGAATTTTATTTTTCCAATCCAAGAGATCAAATTTTACGACTTTCTGCCGGCTGTGCGCTCCGCTTCGGAGTTTTAGGTGAACGGCGGTGACTATAAGGCCTATGGCATTGCAAAATGATGGCAACTCAGTAAAATGCCGCGGACTTACATGAACTTTCGGAGTAAAGTCTCTCGAGAAAATAGGGGGAGACTAAATTTGTGAGGTGGGAATTAGGAAGCCTGCTGAGCTGAACACTTCGCGTAGGAAATTAGATACTCGTGGGGGATTTTGGAAAGAGTCCTTCAAGTCTTGCATTATCCTGTTGGAGCAGCGATGATGGAAGGGAGTGTAGAAACTTGATACTTCTTCGTGCACACGTGAGCCTTGTTTCGTCCGTTCATACTTTGGTGTCCTTCGGGGAATGTATGTACATACTGTTATCACCGTTTTAAGAAGTTCTGGATCGTTACTGACTTCATTCAGCAATTCAGCAGTCCCTGATGATGACACGTGAGTGTTGAAACCGGTTGGTTAATAAAAAACGTGTGGAAAATTACAAAGTTCATTCTTATTTTCAATCATGGAAAAATTCCACAAGGTGACGGCCGAAGTTGTTTCATCATTCAGCAATTCCTGAGTGATCTCTTCGCGACGTTGTCTTTTGCCAAAATTCAGCAATTTCAGAACAAACATTGCTGCCACAGGTTTCATGCCCCAAACATAAAAAAAAATTGCTTGGCATGAGCCAAATGATATGCTGACATCATCAGTAACCTCTTTGATAGTGATTCTGCGATTTTCCATATTCATTTTCTTCACTTGTTCGATCTTGTCGTCGGTTGTTGATATCCTAAGTCGTCCAGGGTGGTCCATATCTTCTACGTCTTTACGGCCCTCTTTGAAACGTTTGTACCACTCGTAAACTCTTGTCTTACTCATGGTAGATTTGCCAAAAGTCACCGTCAACATTTAGAATGCGACGTTGCACTTTATTTCATGCCAAGTAAAATTTAATACAAATTCTTTGATCCATCTTTTTCGGAAGTTAAAATTCTCCGGGCATACCAAAATACGTATAACCTTTTCAACTGTCAACAATAAACTAAACATTCATAATGGTTGCAAATATCAACATGCGTCAGGAGCATGTGTAAATAGAAGATCAAAAACTATTATTGAAAATCGGAATTATAAATCCCGCGAAATTAAAACATCCCCGTTATTTTTTTATCACACCTCGTGTGCACACCAGAGTACGGATACTCCATACTAAAAACTGCTCCAACTGCTAGAGAAGTAGCAATAATAAAAAAATACCTTATAATTGCCTCGCAAATCTGAAAACTGTTTGGAGCGAACTGTAGTCCTCTTCCTCCCTATCTCATCTCCTTCCTCTATTCCTCTCCCATTCCTCCTTATCCGCTTCGTCTTCTTCCCGCGCTCCTCTCCCCTGCGACCTTCTCCTCGACGCCCCTCTTTCCTTCCCCCGCGGGTTCCGGGTTAAACGTTTTGGAACAGTCGTAGCAGTTTCCCCATTCTTTCCCTCAGTCGTCCGGCGGTAACTTGAGGCGACCGTAATGTTCCCAGGATGCTTCGCGAAACAAGACTTGAGCTTTTTTTCTGTTATTATCATCATCATTCCGAAGGAGGGCGACCCCGGTGAGGCCAGATTTTTTTATCCGCAATTATTTATCCCGAGAGAGGGGTTCACGATGGTGGCACTCGGGGAAACAAGGGACGTTGGTTCTCCGAAATAGGAGGGAAAAAAATTTCCCGGATTAAATGTTCCGGGTCATCATTCTCGCATGCCTTGCTGACTTTATTGTGGTGTGACACTGTCGCTTCTCCCTCCCCCCTCTCTTTACCTCTGCGCCCCTCCCCTCTGCCTCAATCCGTTCCTGCCTTCCCCTTCCTCTTCTAGTCGTTGATTTTCCCCCTTATTTCCTTCCCCCTCGTCCTTCTCATCCCCGTCAACCCCACAGCGTTGGAGACCATTACTTGCTTCCTTCCTTTGCACCCGCTGTTGGGCTTCGTTGGCTGGTCTTCTCCAACCGTTCAACCCATAGTCGGTGTTTCTAACTATACACATATATGTTTGCTGTGTCTTCTTCTGCGACTCGTCCTTCCTCAATTCCAATTATAATTTCCGATTCGTGGCCTGTTACGGGACTAGTTTTCGCCCTCTTGTATTTTTGAAATTAATGCACAGCGGTGGACAAATTTGATGCAACACTTCGGCTGGGACTTTTTTGTCCTCAATTTTTTTCATATGATCACGCTGGGGTGGAGGAATGAGCATCTCCAATCGCGTTTGTAATGCTTTTCCGAGCACAGGCTCTTTGTGTGAGGATGTTTCGCGGCGCTCCAAACTGCTGAGTTAAATTTGGCCATCCCTTCATCTTTCATTGTTATGTTTCCCGGAAACTTTTTTAAAAAGGGAAGGTAAAGAGCGTCGCCGGTATGGTTTTGTGAAGTGGGTTCGTGGATGGATGGAGAAATTTCGCTGTGTAGAGAGAAAGAGACTTTTGTTGAATTTTTCTTGGGAAAACACAACTTTTTGTCAATTTGAGTGAGTTAGAAAAAGTTGACGTACCTATTAGGTGATGGAACGTTGAACTCGGGAATAAGAGAGAGAGTTTTGATTGAGAGGGCTGAAAGGTGTAGGGATTTTTGACTCTGTGCAGAAATATAGAAAATGTGGCCACATCTGATATCATTGCGTATTGGGGAAATAACAATGTATTAGTCAGATGGTTCTTGAAAGCCTCGATTACTAAGAATCGATTCATACCGAGTAATAGAGCGATGAACATTTTTAAATTAGGTTTTACGATATTCAAATTGTGTAATTCCATTATGAGAATTATTTTTCTTCATATTTTCTTCATCCAGTATTTTTTACTAATTTCTTACCGACTACTATAATTTTTCCGTTTAATAAAACCATGAATAAAAATAGTTATACTTTTATTACGAGTTTCAAAATGGCGCTGAATAAGTTTAAACACTCGTTGCTGCCTTCTTCGATGGTGACTAAAGATGTGTCTTGACCCTGGCTATCGATGGCTAACGAGTTCGTAAGCACTTATAGACGGCATTTTCCCTTCCCTTATTTATGTACCCGAATGGTAAATGTAGGCACGGCTCTTGAAGATCTGAAGATGACGATTATATGGGAAAAAATGAGTGACTAGTGAGAGGTAGTGTTACGTGGATATCATAAGCTATGCAGTGTCCGAGCATAATCAACTGTTTACTTATACTTGGAGTGAAACTTTAGGTGGCACAGAGCTTTTGTTGGTCCCACCAGTTTCCGTTTGGCTGGTGTGATGATTTTCTGGAATCAGATGGTAACCCGCGCTCGTGGTAGTCCCTGAGATTCTTCTTTCACGTACATCGATGTCCAATGCTCCTCCCTCCCTCTCTCTCTCCATCTCCTGTCTACCTGTAGCGAACGCAAGAAGTTCGGGGCAGAACTAATGGTGAGCCTTCTTTCCGGTTTTGATCGCGGGTTGTTCCGCCATTTTTGTTTCCGCATGACGTGCGGGGTTAAAAATACTTTGAATTCCCTCCTCGCGTTCCCGCTAACCCATCGTGCCCTCCCACTCCCCCCCATCCACGTACTCATGAGGACAGCTCACCTTTGAGCGTCTCCTTCTGGATACCATTCGGCAGGGTATTGTTGAGGGTCATCAGCTTCATTACTGGTGACACGGAGATGGTAACGTTTACCAGTTTTTTTTAAATAAATTTATTTAAAAAAAAAGCTTACATGTTGTAATTTCCCTATGGATGGGTTACAAAAAAAAATATTACAACTTACAACAGTTACAAGCATACTTTCTAGTGTCTAGTCATTATGAATTATTTATTATCTTGTATGGTCCTGCTAAGCTGATGCTTATCAGCAGGTTCCCAGTTTACATTGTAGTGGTGCAATCACAATAGAGAGTTATAATTTATAAATAATAAAAAAAAATAACAGTGCAGTTAAGGTCCTGCTAAGCCAAAGCGGCTTGTCAGCAGGTGCCTTTAGTGAAAATATATTTTTTTGCTGTGTAGCGTTTTGGACAATAAAGAGCTTAACAGTATTAGCCAATGAGCCACTCTTTTAGTGATTTTTTTAAGAATAGATACGCTATTAATGTCATGCATTGACATAGGTAAGTTGTTTAACAACACAGGGACTACATGTGCCAAAGATCTCTTGCCATGGAGGTTAAAATACTTAGGTACAGACAACTTATTTATTCGCCGCAGTTGCATGTCAGTATTAATCACACGTCGGTTTATAAATTTGCTGTCAAAGAAGTTGTCACAAATTAACACACATTTATACAATTCTTTTAATGGTAACAGACTTTGATTCTTATATACTTCTCTCACATTGTTTTCCTTGACCATCATATGCGCAACAATTTTATTTTGTAAAGTCATAACCTTATTCAGCAAGGTGGAGTTTGTGCTACCCCAAATCGTCAAACCATAACGTATTACGGCCTCAGCTAAGCCTTGATACATTAATCTTTTCAACTCATTAGGCAAATAGTGCTTTAGGTGCGACATTTGAAACAAAATACACCTTAGTTTGTCACATATATAGCTAATATGATTACTAAAACTAAATTTTTCATCTAAAACTATTCCCAAGTATTTTAGGTGTTTAACTTGGGTAATTTTTGCACACGAAATGTACTTATTGCACGTATTTCTCGGTTGGCCACCCTGGTTGGAGTGTAAACAAAGGTGTGTGTGTAGTGTGAGGTCTAAGGTTTGCCTTTTTTCCTTCACATTTAAAAACTGCAAGGAGTATGTCTTATTATTGTTAGTGATTATTTTATTATCGTGGCACCATAACTGCAAGGAATACAAATCGTATTTTAATTTCCGCTGGGCCACCTCAAAACATCTACTTGTGGGTAGTAATGCAATGTCGTCTGCATACATAAAAATCTTGCAGTTTCTAATATGTTGAACAATGTCATTTATATATATTATAAACAGAATTGGTCCTACTACTAAACCCTGGCGAACTCCAGATTGGATAGTTTTCATTACACTGAAGTGATCGAGAATTTTTACAGTTAATTTTCTATTGGTAAGGTAGGATTTTATCCAGTTCATCGGCGGTCCGCGTATACCAGCCCGTTCCAACTTGTTCAACAGTATGTGAATATCGATAGTATCGAAGGCTTTTCGGAAGTCGATAAAGACTGCGAGTGCGGAGTAGTTTTTGTTTAGTTTAGAGCGAACGTTCTCGCTGCAGTCTTCAAGTAACATTTTAGTACTTTTGTGGTGTCGATATCCGTATTGGTTTGGTATGATTATGTTATATTTCTTCATCATCATCATCATCATCAAGGGTCAACAATCCTAGGATTGGCTTGACGCAGCCCTCCACTCGATCCTTCTATCGGCCAACCTCTTCATACCAACGTAGTTCCTCTCTTTCACGTCCTTTACGACCTGTTCCATGTAACTCATACGAGGCCTGCCTCTTCCATTTTTCCCGTTCACTTTTCCCTCGACGATTGTCTTCATCAGGCCATCGTGTCTTAAGATATGGCCGATTAGGTTGTCCCGTCTTCTTTGTATAGTTTTCAGCAGACTTCTCTTTTCTCCCACTCTTCTTAGGACTTCTTCATTTGTCACTCGGTCGATCCATTTTATCTTCATCATTCTTCGATAGCACCATATTTCGAATGCTTCCACCCTTTTCTTCTCCGCTGCTGTCATCGTCCATGCCTCACTGCCGTAAAGGAAAATGCTCCAGATATACGTTTTGATGAATTGCTTCCTTACTTTCAAGCTTGTATTTCCAGCTGTTAATAGATTCTTCTTTTGATAGAATGCACTCTTTGCCTGGGCTATTCTACTCACTATTTCTTTCTTGCTTCGTCCATCGTTGGTTACTCTGCTTCCCAGGTAACAGAACTCTAGCACCTCTTCCATTTTCTGTTTTCCTAGTTTAACTTCGGTTTTGGCCTCTTCTTTCTTGCTGCACACCAATATCTTAGTTTTCTTCTTATTGATCTTCAGCTGAAGTCTGGCCATTGTCCCTTCCATGGTTGTTAGCATCTTATTCAGCTCCTTCTCTGTCTCTGCTATGAGAGCTATGTCAGCGAATCGTAGCATGCTGATTGTTTCTCCGTGGATTTTCACTCCAGAACACTTCTCCTTGACTTCATTGATGGCTCTCTCGATGTAAACATTAAAAATTACGGGAGACAGTGCACAGCCTTGTCTCACTCCTTTCCTTATTTTTGCTTCTTCACAGCTGGGCCCAGATTTAATCACAGCTACTTGGTTTTTATACAAACCGTGGATAATTCTTCGATCATTGTAGGAAACTCCAATTCCTTTCAGAATATCAAGCATTGAATTCCAATCCACGTTGTCATAAGCCTTCTCTAAATCCACAAATGCAACGAAGGTCGGTTTGTTCTTCTCCATTATCTTCTCTATAAGCAGCCTAAGGGCCAATATTGCTTCTCTTGTACCCTTTTATATTTCTTGAGAAAGTTAATTAGTTGATCTGCTACGTAGCGTTCTATGATCTTATCATCTTTATTTTTCGCGATGCTCGTTTTAAAAATGTGCTGAGTGTAGTGCCTCGCTTTGACTTCCGGGATTCTCGGTTTCACTTCGGTCTTTCTCTTATTTACAAGCTATCGCTCATTCTTATTTCTTGCACTGAATAAGGTTGATGTATTTATGTGGATTCAGTGCGCTTGTAAGGCAACCAAGGAAAACATCTACAGAAGGTTCGTATTTCTTACTGTCCCATGACATCGTTTATGCAGTAGATGATTCCCATCATAAGTTTCTGTTTTGGTTTGGTAAGAAATTTGTTGAAATTTGCGTTGGACAAGAATTTCTGTTCTTGTTTCCGCATGTTGTTATCCAACGCAGTACGCCCAAGAAAATAGTAAGGAGTTGGTGTTGTGTACAAGATATCGGTCGATTTCCAGGAAAGTTTTTATTCGCCTTCATGCGGTACTTATTGTCGTTGAACACGGGTAAATTACAAGCTCATTTTGTTGGTTGAATTGAATTATCATGACCGGAGAAATGCCTGTAGATTTCACATTTTTTTCATTAAAATGCCGGCTCATAGTGACCTCGCAATTCATCTCCATAAAGCGATATTTCCCACATACCGTGGCAAATCATTTAAACTTTAACACCTTTAAATTTTATCTGCAATTTTTCATCGTAAGCATGGAAGTGAGAGGCCAAAATAAAAGAGAATGTGGAAAAGGGTTACGTGGAGATTTTAAGTGGTTATTCAATCGTAAATTGAACAAAAATGGGAGCTCTTGCGTTGAAAAAATTAGGTCACAACTCGAAACCTGTAACATCTGGGAAATAGCAAGATTTTAATTTCGATTCCCCTTAATCTCCTGACTATGTGGTGTTCATTGTCGCTCGAGGGTCTTACAATTATTAATGGTATTAATGCTGAGCTTTATACGCTGTGGTGATTTTTGAATCACCACAGCGAATCACCACCAATTTTTGAATCACCACATGGTCATTAGAGCAATGAAAAAGCAAGCATCTTCAAATCTATCGTAAGAAATTGCCGTTTTTAATATTCTCCTGGGGTTATCGAAAGAAGTTGCATGGTCTTCAAAGGGTACTACTCTTTGACCATTGACCTTTAATGCGTTTTGTTTCTTGAAAGGTATATATATTTTCAATTTTGCTATTTAAAATCGTTTGTGGAACGAGTTGGTGTGGATCATCAATGTTCAAACCCTAGATACACTTTCATCTTAACAATCTTTCTTCCTCCATTATGCCTTCACCTCGATCATCAGGGACATCTTGATGTCTCTGAGCATGGGTTATTTACTTTAGTACCAGCCAACACTGGAGAGTCCCGTAGTGCACTACGGGGAAAGTCAGTATGCATAGATAACATATGCATGCGTTGTTGGCTGTCTGTAGAATTATACTGCCTCGCCGGGTTTTCTCCTCCCTTTCTCCTTGCCCTTCCAGTCCTCGCCTCTCCCCCGTAGTGAAATACTTTTAATATGGGGGCATACTTTAAAATACTGATGGCCTTGTAACTAACCCAGAATTTGTTGGTACCAGTAAATCAGAGTTAGTTTTTGTCATTTGGTGAATTTATGACATTTATGCGGAAATTGTATGTTATATTCTGTAAAAAATAATTTCTGACCTGTTGTCACTTAAATCAATTACGTGCGAGAGTTTGAAACTTTGATTCGATTAGTTTGAACCATTGTTAGTTTGGGTTAGATATTTCTACTTAGAACCTGTTGGGCAAGATATTAACGTAGGCACACTCCTGCACTCAGTCCTGCAATTGCTTCGGTCAACGAGAAAAAAAAATACTTTTCAGAAAGCTATTCATACATCTTGCGAAATAATAAGTTTTTAGAAATGGATATTAATGCTGGCCTCCGGAAAACTGGCGCTGAACGTAAGTAAGAAATGACATATCCCTGATGCCTGGCAAAAGGAATAGGAAAGTCAGATTATTGACATATTTTTGACTCGCTAATGCATTGCCTTTCCAAGAGATCAGCTTTAATCACTTAAAAATCAAATATCAACAAGTTTATCAAATACTAAAAAAATTGGTTGTGACGTGGCAAAATATGTTTTAGAGATTTTGCCGATTTTGGCACGTACTCTCAAAAGGTTTTCCCACCCGAATAGACTATTACCCCGAGCGCAACGGAGCCGAGCCCTTTGCAAGTAAGGGAGTTGAGATCATCCACAGATATAGAGATCATCACACTCGCCACCCGCAGGCCGGAACAACCCTGACGCGCGACACTGTCGTAGCTAGCGGTGAATGTGTAGCGACGCTACTCTTTAAACTAACTGCTTTACTGGTATTGCGCTCCTCTCTCCTGCTCGTGTGGAATTGAGCTGCTTCACGGAGCATGCGCTCTACTATCCTGCCAATTCCACTGCTAAATCAGTTGCTTCTCGACTAATGCACCCTCCTCTCCTGTAACTGCGGAAATTGACTGCTTCATGACGCATGCGCTCTCCTCTCCTGATAAAAATCAACTGCTTCTACCGCTTCTGCTAAAATTAACTGGTTTTGGACGCATACGCTCTCGTCTACCATTAGCAGTGGTGTATCGAATCGCAGTGCCTCGTGGGATAACAGTCCCAGCTTCTGTAGGGGGACAAGGAGGGAAGACAAATACAGTGCAGCAAGCCGTAGAAGACGTAATTGCTATTTGTGCTTGACGTAAGCAGTTGCTGTATGCTAATGAATATTAGCAGTTGAAAATAAGCAGCTTGCGAATTAGCAACTCTTCCCCTACCCCATTTGTAGTTTGAAAGGTAATCGTGGCACTGAGGATAGCAGATATTCCACACAGAAAAAAATCATTCGCCTTGACGACCGGGACTCGAACCAGGAATCCCTGATTTCCGGCCAGTTGCTCTGCCAGTTGAGCTACCAAGACGTCCTCTTTCTCTGTGGAAATTATAGAGAATTTAAAGGAACAAGATGTTACCGGACTGCTGGGCATATTATGTCACAAATTAGCCGAAGCCGTGCGTATGGCGCCACGTGGGACTGAGCTTGTTCCAGGCGCGAATGCTTTTGAATCCTACTCATTTGGTGTTGGGGAAATGGTCCCTTTCCCCTGGTCCGCATGTGATTTCCTATGACGCATTGGCTCTCAGAAAACAGCGCAGCTACGTGTCGGTTTCGGAATAGGCTTTCTTCAGATTTTCGTGTAGGATCTTCCGGTCATTTTTCCCAAATAGCTGGGATAATAGATACGCCTCACATTCTTAGCTCTCCTTATTCAAGTATTATTCAATGATGACTTTTTATCACTGTCCCTCCCTGTTTGGCTCCACTCCCTCCTCTCCCCCTGTCACCCATTGATGCATTTCTTCACCCTTCTCCTTCCCTACGCTTCTCTTATTCTCACCACCCTTCCTCCTTAGTTGCCATCCTGAAACTAATCCTCCCCTTCTCTTTGATTACACTCTCCTGTATTCCCCTCTCTTTCTCTAACCTTCGTCCTCCGAATACTTCACTGAATATCTTCCACCCCTACCTCTCCATCCCTCACGCTATTCCATCGAGTAATCCATTGGGATTCCGCTGTTTCTTGTCGACTAAGCCTCTTTCCTCCCAAACATTCTCTTCGACGGAGATTTTTTTTCCTCTCCCTCACGCTTAAGTAAATATGCCCGTTTTTCTCCCTCGCCTGCCTTGTATTTTTAGCGGAATTTCCTCCCTGACATATTGTTTCTGCCCTCCTGCCATTTCGACCCTGCGCTGTTCTGCGGGCGCTTCGTTTAATTTTTTTACCTCTGCCCTCTGATAACTTACGCTTTAATATTCACTCTAAACGGATGATGCATATCCACCGTCATATCCAAAATCCGAAAATGTGTGGGCTCCTGTGAGTATGCATTTTTTTACTTTTTTTTGAGCGGAATTAATTGACATTTAACTTTGTCCGGGTGGAGTAAACAACGTTTTCAGAAAGAGTGGTGGGTTTTCCTGAGAATTAGGACTTTTTGGAATGGCAAGCTTGATCGCTGCCGGACATGCTATTGGGTCAACCTGTGCTTTGCGTCTTCACCAACTGGTGCCGCATCAACGTTCAGCTCTGAATTGTTTTCTTTGTATTTTGAATTGTTTTTCGTTTGATTTTATTGAAATAAGGTCAGTGATGGCTCTCTGCCTAACGTTTTCGTCATAGATTACATCCCTTTTCCATTTGGGGTCAAAAGGAACAAAGTCAGTAGTTGAAGCGTTTTTCCCTTCTTCTTAAAAGAGCACTTACTGATCGCGAGTGATTGTATTTTCTCTCTTAGATCAATCGCTAGATGGCCTTTAAATTTATTATTACAGCTCATTGATTTAGGAGTATCTTAGTGGAAAATTTCGTGTATGCATGCAGTGATAGTCCATTGCTTCTACTGATTTATTTCCACACCCGAACATATGCCTTGAAGCCATTGTTCTGACGACATTTTGTTTCGTGAAGCCGTCATCAATTTATGATTGTTACATCTTATAAGTCAGTGGGGAACTAATTGTATATAATATATTCATATTTATTATAATCTGCTTACACTTTCAATGTTTGGATTTTGTTTAGGTAGGTAATGTGCCTTATTTGAATATGAAGATCAAAGTAAATAATGGCGAATTAAATGGAACTAGAAACAATGTGTTATCTGCCGAAATTTATGAAGTAATTGTTATAGAGATTTACAATGGGAGCATATCTCTGGTCAATAGTCCCATCTTCATTCTATTTAATTCATTTATTTTACCCCAGAAAAATATTATTACTCCTGAGTTAAGGGCCTAGTTAGATACATTTTAAAATTTATGAGTGGTAATTGGTCATAATTGACGAATAAACATTTTTTTTAAATCTGTTAGAATTTCTTGATTTTGGGGAGGTTAGACGTCTACTCAGATCTCTCTTTTCCGCCATTTCTAACTAAGCATAATGCATGCGTACAGCTCCTGCAAACCGACGAAATATTTTATCCTATCCATTATTTCGAACATTTTTGGATAGAGAGCATAGTATAGGGTAGCTATTATGGTTGCGAAGCGGACATGTCCTTTTCTTTGTTTTTATCTTTTTTTATGAGGGATCGAAATTTAATATTGTTGAAATTTATTCTCTTGATTAGAAGAAAATGGAAAATAATAGCTATGCAGCAATACAAAATAAGCAATCGATCGGATAAAAATTCCAACGATTCGGAGGAGGGAATAATGTAAAGAACCTAATGGCCATGGTGATTGATCTACTTGCCGAGTTACGTGTAGAGAAATTTATGTTAGGTACAGATTTGATTGTTTTTATTATTATATGTAAAATACACAAAAAATACACCACGATTCGTCGAATGGGATTGCTAGTGCCTTGTAATTGTTTCTGGCGTCGTAGATAAACCAAATATCTACGAAATGAGAAAATCTCTACATATTTTCACCAACCTTAGGGAAAAAATACATTCCTAGACGCTATTTCATCCTTAAACTAAACTCAGCATACGATACTTTCATCCTTTCTTCATATAATGTCATGTAGCTACATTTATCCTTCAACATCCATGATTTTATAATCATCATTTTCACTCACTCGGTGCTTCAACCCGAAGGTTGGTCTTTGATAGATGAGAGTAGAGCTCACCCCGTACTAAGCCAACGGCATGTGAAATTCACACATTCAGGATAGGGGGTCATTTCCTTTCCCTGGGCCACCTGCGATTTCCTACGAAGTTCTGACATGAATCGCGAGGATTTTAGATTGGGGTGTCCAGAAAGGCTCTTGCCCGGTATTTGAACCGGGGACCCTCCGGTCAGTAGCTCAGTGCTCTACCCATCACGCCACCATGACCCCCTTATCTTCATTTTATCACTTTCAATACAATCCCATTTTATAGTGTCACTCCTCTATCCCGCCTGACGATTTCATCTGGCAATCCCCTCATTTCTCCCATCAATTGGTTTCTCTACCTGATTCTGTGGTCGTCTTTAAATCATACCCACAATGATTCCAATCTTTCTCATCGCATCCCTTACCCGAAAGTCATTTTCGAAGCCACGCAATGATTTGTCTTTTATCTGCATATTCAGTCCTCTAAGTGCGTTGCAAAATCAAATCAAGCCTTGAACCCCGAAGTTGGAAGCTGGCGAAGAAGCGTTTCGACCCCTCGGAACGGGTGGAATCCGGATTACCATCGCTTCGGGCGACCGCGCTATTCGGACGGTTCCGAGCTCAAGGATAAACACGGGGCGGAATGACCTCACGAGATGGCCGGGGAATCCAAATGAGGCGCTCTCGTTTCTTAACGAGGCGTCGACAGCCGTCGAAAACCCACCGCAACGCGCGCTTTCGCGTATGTTTGATGTGCTCCGGGGAGTTTCCCCGGAGGCGGTGGTCGCCGAGCGAAATTATGCATGCAGATCTTTCGGGCAGGTGGATTTTGTGGATGTTTTTGCGCCGGGGTGGAAATGGCGGCGGATTTTCGGATCACGCGAGGACTCTCGGTGGTCGGGAAAATGTTGCTAGGGAAGGGGGAGCTGAGGGAGATGGAAGGGAAGATGCCGGCCCGTGGAAAAGAGAAGACGGATTCCTCGGACGTTAAGGGGCCTGATGTGGCAGCTGGTGCGGCTCGTTTCGTTTAATTAGTCGGCGGGAGAGGATGAGAGATCTCTCTCCCTCATAATCAGTCACATTTCGTTGATTCCCTCTCTTTCCGTGTCATTATCATTCTTGTCATCCCGCTCATTCTCTAGTTCCTCTATCCGTTCCGTGCCGTCCGTCAAACCTGGAAAACCTTGGACACCTGGAGAAGGGACGCACTTCGTCGGGCGTAAAAATGAATAGGAATATTTAGGGTTTTTCGATGTGGTATCTCCTCAAAATTTGGATAGCCCAAGTACAAAAGATCAAAATAATTCAGTCTTTCCGGTAAAATTGTTATCTTGTGATTCCACATTTTCTTATAACTCATTTTGTCGTGAAATCTACCATCACTAGTGACGTGAATTGGATAATATCTATCGGGACGAAGTGAATAATCGTCATCATCATCATCATCATCATTGGTCAACAATCCTAGGATTGGTTTGACACAGCTTTCCACTCGATTCTTCTATCGGCCAACCTTTTCCTTGTGACGTAATTCTTCTCTTTTACATCCTTTACAACCTGTTCCATGTATCTCATACGAGGCCTGCCTTTTCCAATCTTCCCGTTCACTTTTTCCTAGACGATAGTCTTCATCAGGCCATCGTGTCTCAAAATATGGCTGATTAAGTTGTCCCTTCTTCTTTTTAGAGTAGTCAGCAGACTTCTCTTTTCTCCTACTCTTCTTAGCACTTTCTCGTTACTTACTCGGTCGATCCATTTTATCTTCATCATTCTTCTGTAGCACCACATTTCGAATGCTTCTGCCCTTTTCTTCTCCGCTGCTGTCATCGTCCATGCCTCACTGCCGTAAAGAAACATGCTCCAGATGTATGTTTTGATGAACTGTTTCTTTACTTCTACGCTTGTATTTCCAGCTGCAAGAAGATTCTTCTTTTGATAGAATGCCCTCTTTGCCCGGGCTATTCTGCTATTTCTTTTTTGCTTCGTCCATCGTTGGTTACTCTGCTTCCTAGGTAACAGAACTCTTCCACCTCTTCAAGTTTTTGTTTTCCTAGTTTGAAATTGGTTTTGGCCTCTTCTTTCTTGCTGCACACCAATATCAGTCTTCTTCTTATTTATCTTCAGCTGATATCTGGCCATTGTCCTTTCCATGGTTACTAGAGTCTTGTTCAGATCCCTCTCTGTCTATGCTATGAGTGCTGTGTCATCAGCGAATCGCAGCATGCTTATTTTTTTGTCCGTGTATAGTCACTCAGTAATCGTCATGTCTTGTTAATTAACAGTGATTTTTTTCTGTCATAAATAATAATTCTACCTCTCTCTCTCTAATTGTGATCTTTTATTGTTCTTTTCATATTATTTATTTCTCAATATTTGAGGGTAGTCGTATTTTGTCTCGTATTTTCTGTTCGTTTTTCTTTCTTCTTGTTTTATTTTTCTTTTTCCAACTTGTTCTTATTCACTATCTCATTCGCCTCCATTTTCGTTCAGTTATCTCTAGAATATTTCTTATTCAAGCATTTGGATTTTGGCTAATTATTTCTTGAACTGCCTTCTTCAGTCTCATTCCCGCTCTCATCCTAATATATATCCTCATTTCCCTTCCCTACATTGTTCCTTTGTTGTGCGTTCCCTCTCCTTGTGCTGAGGAAACCTCTGTATCTCATTTTTTTCCAAATCTGAAAAGGCATCCCCACCTGATTCAAAATCTCTTGTTCTGTAAGTCCTTTTCTGATAATTGGTGGGAATCTCAAATATTTAATCCGTTTTAGCGTTTCAGTTCGTTTTCCAATATGGACATATTTCCTGCCCGTGCCATTGCTTAATACGTAAGTTCATTAATTGAAAACCAGAGTAGTTTGTTATTTCGTGAAACGAATTTACCATGAGCATCTGTTGAAATTCTCAGAGATAATAATAGAAAAAACTTGTTTTACCTGGATGCGACGTTCACATTGCGAGCGGCTGAGAATCGTTTTCATAACAACATTACCTCATGCATAAAACCGAGTCAGCCTAGTATGGAACCTTGGCTCATTTCAAGCCTTGTTTATGTAGTGTTCGTAAAATATAGATTTTCAAGAAAGCTTTAATTACGAAGCACGAATGACTAAACAGAAGGTAATGTAGTACGGAATGACCCTGGATTATAGTCACTGAGGGCTGCCTTGTTTAGTGCTTTCCAGAACAGTGTATGAAATTAAATATCTTATCATGGTGAAATATTTTTGACGTAGGAATAGTTCATTACTCGTGCATAACAGAATATTCGATGTCTCAGATTTTAAATATGATGTATGCGTTAGATATTGGTGGGATTTATGAGTGCATTAAAATGAAATTTTATTTTAATGCGTTTATTTAACTACGTGCTATAAAATGGCTTATTCGTATTTCCTTTATTGCTACTGGTTTCTAGAGTTATCATTAGAAAATGCTGGAATTTTAAATAAAGCTTTAATAAATTTTTTGAGCGGAGACTATTGGTTCATGGGTGTTTTCAAGTCTGTTTCCGCACTAATAGGCGCTTCAGACCGGGAGGAAAGGTATAAGGATAGGAATGGAAGGGATGGGGATAGGATCGGGTCCGAAGCTGGGAGGCCACACTCACAACCTTGGTAGCACGGTGGTCTATGCAGTCGCCCGGCAAGCGAAAGACTATTGGAATATGCAAGAAGAGCATTCAAATGTTCACTTAATGACGACACTCACATGGACGCCGTATTACTCTTAAGACTATTTCCACGCCAGATTAATATCTCGCCAGCTTTTTACTCCAAATTATCCCTATCTAATTTGATGCTCTGCTATTTACGATGCTCATGAGTTTTAACGCCAGACGAAAATAATTTTTGCCAAACGTGAGGAACCTAGCTCATCTCTAACATCAACCCTGCCCTCTGGTGCTGTGATTTGGACTACAAGTGCAGCTGTCAGATTTCGAATCCTCTTACCTAAGAAAGATAATGCTGGAGCTAACTGTCAGGACTGCTTTGTTAGACGTTCGAAGCAGGATTCAGCGCGAATTTCCTTGAATTTGAAATAGGGCACCGTCAAATCAATCCTCGAACTGCTGTGTACTCAATGACATGGAATGTAACCGCCGTTGTTGCATTATTAATGAAAGCAACTGACAAGGGGTTGATGAGTAGAGATAGTTGCGATCAGTGGCAAATATCTAATTGTGAAAGTTTTAATTCCTCTATTATATTTCGGTGCTGGAATTGGGATTCAAATTGTTCGGACTGCTAATAGGTTTATGTAGCTCCTCCGCTTCATTCAAATACAAACAAATAATCTATGTTTTGAGGTGTAATTCGAACACCCGACCTTTTGATCGCAGTGTCAAAAAAATGGAGGCGTTTGAAAGTGACAAAAAGTGGAAGTGGACCGTGATCAGCTACTCTGACCAGTGACACCTCTATTGTAAGTAAGCTTCTTGGGATTTGGAATAAGAAGCGGATCATTTTCAACAGAAAAATGTTATATGCATCTGACAACCATACGAATTGATCTAAAAGTGCTGATGTCTGTATTAATTAGTTGACCAAAGGAAACTTCAGAATATTCAAAAATTTTAATCTGTTGTCTTTAATTTTTGTTTATTAGAGTTCATACAGTTCAATTTCGCCTGCACTTATCACTGACAAGGAGTTTGGAAACATTTTTTGACGTAAAATGAGGGAAATTGAATTAGTCACTATTTGAAGAACTACTTAGCATAGTATTGATACCTATACTTTGACATTTTAATACTCATATATGTAGCTCCATGCTTTGTTGATCTCTCCTAAATCATTGCGTGCACTCATGAATTTAATCTCGAGGGGTAGAAATTTCAAAGCATATTTAGGATTTTTTACTATACCAGTTGCTCTTTAGAGGGAAGTGAGCCCTCAAAGGAGTTTCTGATGATACTGTCAATATTTTATCAAGGATTTACTGATGAGAACAGGGGAAAAAAGAGTACTTTGACATTCCTGGAAACAGAGTTGAAGACCAGAATTCGTTCTAACATCTGAGCCTGAGTAAATAGAGACGAATTTTTGTTTTTGGAAAAATAGGTGAGAGTACTTAGGTTATAGAATGAGCGATGTCTCGGGAATTTCATGCTAGGATTTTTCAATTTTTTAAAAGCGTGCATTTATTTTAAACAAGAGCACACACAACTCCTTCTGACACTATATATAGCTCGTTACACACATCAATTTTCCGGTTGGTGAAAAACCACCCGGATTCGAACCTTCTAACCTCTGGTTATTTGTAGATAACTTTACTACATCTCCACTGCGGCCATCATTCATGAATTGAATTCATAAATGACATGAAAACCCAGTGAGTAGGGAGTCCTGCTTCTAATGGGAAGACTCGGATTCAAATCTGGAAGCAGAATACTTTTTGATAAAGCCTCATTAGTATTCATTATAAATGCTAATTGTTCATTATGAATGCATTATTGTCATTCATAATGGATACAAGTAAATTCCATAAAGTGACGCCGGAAACCATCAATTTAGCCTCATTAGTAATTTGTTGGGAATCCAGAGTCGTCGTAGGAAAAGGAACTGGCCTTTGTGTCCTGATGCTTGAATTCCACAAGTATAAAACTAAAGAGGTTCTACCTATTTACACACATGAAATAAATCTGTAGATTGGCTAACGATAGGTTTTTTAGTCTGAAAGTATCTCCCATTGGAGGGCAGCATGAAAAATGATTTTTGGTAGAAAAAATCGCTACCTGTATGTAAAATTGCCTTCCAAATCCCTTTTAAATAGGTCAAAACTTCCTTTTTATACCTGAAGTAGTCGCATACTGTCAGGAATGAATAGGAATATCTTTCATGCAAGTTTCAGTTAAGACCAGAGGTAATGAAAGTTGATAAAACTAGCATAATGAGGATGTCCGAGGGAATGTTCCATTTTCTTTTTGAGCTTAGCCTTAATTGGTTTTATTCCGAAGGGGAAAGAAAACATAACGAGCTTAAATTCACGTAAATTACGTTGTTATGGAGGAATTTAATTAGCGCCAAAATGGAATTCCAAAATGTAGCAGTTGATTCTGCCTCGTCTACTGGAGTGAAATTTGAATGAAATTAATGAACTGGGGACTCATTCTCTCTCATTGAGTTAACTGAACGGGACAGGAGATCTCGGGAACGGATTGTTCAAGAATAATATTGTAGGCCTATCCCATGCTTCCAATGTGTCTCTTCTTTTATGAAAATATACATTTGAGTAGAGTCATCATGGGGCGATTGAGAATCAAGTTGTCAATGTTTTTCGTACTAATGACTAAGACGTTTCGCATCTCGTGACTTCTTCCGACACGATTTATCATTCTCCTATGATGGTTATCGTCCTCGCAGGAAACTGTTCTCTCTCGGATGTCTTCGAATTTGAAGTATAAACACGATGAATTCTTGATCATCATTCGCAGTTATGGATAATTATGGAGTTTGATGTGGAGTTGGCACACCTGTAATAACAGATACTTTTTAAATGAATGATCGGTAGCCACTCTGTTGTGCATAACGTTTTTATGTGATGTTTACTGAAATTCTGTCAACACCATCCTTTTTCCCATTGTTCTCTGAACCATAACATGGTGAAATCTTTTATCTCATTTCATTGCTTTCAGGTTAGTGTGTGCTCGTAAGTGATTTAAAATCTTTCTATTCTACTCTTACCACGGTTATAAGAATGCTGAAATGGTGAAGGAAAGGTCTGTATGCAATATGAAATTTAGGTGTTTATTTTGCCAACGCAATATCAAAGAGAGACTGTCCCAATTATGTTTCCACAGTGAAAAAGTGGCCTTGCTTCCTTTACAAAGCAAGAGCTTATTCTTTCTATGCGGTAAACTTTCCGAGTCCTATCATACCGACAGAGTTCGAAATGTTTATCAAAAATAGTCAGAAATCAATAGAGTACTCCTTCTCTTTGCCTTATATTCAGTCCATTACAGTCAGTGGAAGAGGAAAGGCATTGTGAGGGTATGCATGGGAGCCAATGAAGTTATTTTTTCCATTATCCTTCCCTTTTTACATTTTACCGAATGAAGGAATCGGAGGATTTTTTCATTCAGGAAACCAAGATGCATTTCGAAGAAAAAAATTGGGCATCTGTTGCGATCAATGGCTTCGTCTTGCCGAGCGCATGGCTGCTGTCCTCGTTATTATTTTCACAATCCTCCTGTACAGAGGCACAACCTGGTCCTGCACGGAAAAATACGTTTGTACACACAGCTTCCTTTCGCACAAAAGAAGTCAATTTTCGTGGACGAGTCCTCTTCCCGCATTTCCTTTCCCGCCCTGGATTCGCCCCGGGGCCGTATTCTCGGCAGGATGTCTTTGAAAGCTCTAGCTGATTGTGAATCGTAATTCCCTCATTCTCCGCCCATCGTTTCCTTGAATCCGATCCAGAATGCTCACTTTGATTTCGGAAAATCGTCCCAATATTTTTTATTTTTTACTTTGATTGAAGTTTGCGCTTGAGGAACGTTTCCAAACATGAAAGGATGTGGGGATGAAAACCATGTTAATTTCTCGGCTCTCTCATCTTCCATTAATATTTATGAATTTTTCAACTTTACGAGATAAAATCTTTTAAAATCGAGGGAAAACTGAGGGTTTAGTCTTAAAATGTGAAATATTTTTCGAAAGTGTCATTTATTTCGTCGAGCTGTGTGGTGTAGACCAGACCAAGGAGCTGCTATTTATCGAAGAGAGTGTAAAGAATCGCTTACGTTGTGTATACCGATATCGGTTTTACTATGATCGAGTGAAAGCCAAACAAAATGCCTATCCTAACAATTGATCCTAGTTTTAGGATTGGTTATTGAGCAATTCTCACCTAGTTTCTCATTTGCAAATGCTTCCACCAATATCCTTAAACCTGATGACCCTTTGTTCTTTGGATATGCCATTGCAACATAAATGGCATAAAATACGATTTTTTTTGCCATTGAATATTATATTCCTTTAAGAAAAATCCATTTACTATCGCTATAAAATTGTCCTGGGAAAGTGTGAGGCCTTGGGTTCAATAAGCCTTTGTTGGAACAGTATTGTGTTGAGCTCTGGGATAGACTCACTCATTCATACATACATACATACTTATTGGACATTAAGCAAGATACATCTGCAATAGTCTTCGTCATGGTTAAGGACAACACAAACAATTCATTGAAGTCAAGTTCAAGTTTCATATATCTATTTAATTCCTGATCTCAAAAGTAGACTGTATTTTAGGTGGATAGTGATGTCATTTCATTACATTTGACGTAGAACGTTACTTAGTGATACATTGAGTTTTTGGTATCCTTTTCATGGCAGTGGAGATAAAAAATAACAGTCACTCGATGTCACGTTTCGAGAGCTTCTCTTAGTGATACAATTTACAGGAAAATAATCAAGGAAAGTGGGTACGCCCTATTTGTCGTTGCGGAATCGATCACTCGATCGTGAAATCCATTGGTGATATTAAAATACCCCAATGATTTTTGTAATACATGCACAATGGCTTTGACTTTGAGTGCTCTTCAAAGTATAGATAGGAAAATCAGCGCATTTATTCTTCACTCCGTGGACTCATTGAGAAGTAGAGGAATATATTTATAAGCCTCAGCTTGAGGGTGAAGAGTAAGGACAGCAAAGGGAGAGAATTTTAAAATTTTGACGGCATAAAAGGGTCTGAAAATATGTAGAGGAAAAAGGGGAATTATTTTGTCCATACAATTGGGAACAAAGAATTGCTTGGTCTTGCGAAAGATAAAAAGTATGCTGATTAGAAAGAGTGGTTTGCAATGTTAGATAGATGGACCACACATCGGTTTAGCGACACAAACTTCGCGGTTCGAATTTCACTTGAGTCGATATTTTTTTAAAATCAGTTGGTATGCAAATCTTAGGCGTGACGTTTAATGGTAACATTATCCATTACAGCTCGTGAAACCCAAGACTTCTTGAAGGGAGGAGTGTGGTGAGGATAATTAGCTTGAAAGCAGTATAAGAATAGAGTGTATTACTAATGCGTCTCACACCCGAAGGGCAGCTGTAGTAGTAATAGCGAAATGGAGGTTAGAAAAGTGGGGGTTTTCGCTAAAATCCTCTTTTATATATGGCTCGAATGCGCAGTTGATTGCCTTTGGTGATGATGATGGAAGACCAATTATGCATTTCCTCTGTAAGAGATTGCGAATTAGAGGCCTGAACTGGGTATTCCTGATTTGAATGTTAATTTTTGTCACTGTGCTCCATCATCCCTCTTCTAATTGCGATTTGGATGATTACGGGAGCGCATGGAATCTAGGCTCGTGAATTCCAAACGCGTCCGGATCCGAGCGTAGGTTCTAGCTCTCGTTTCACCCCCTCTTCGGGGGATGGTGGGTTAAAGGGGGTGGGAGGGGTGAGCGAGTAACAAGTGCCGATGGCGACCGTAATCAGGTAACCTTGAGCCAATTAGGATTTCAGAGATTGGTAGAATCACGCCCGCCCACGACTCTCTCTTTTATATCAATTGATTCCACGCGCACACCTAAGAGAAGAAAAAAAAAGTGTCGACGCGCGCGTGAAAACGGCCCCTCTCGCGCCGGTAGGTGGCGTTGGGTTGGTTCAGCGGACGGTGTTTTCTGTTTTATTTTTCGCAGGGCAAGTGGGCGTGGGAGACGAGAGGGTGGAAGCAAAGAAGAGAACCCTTTTTGAAGGGGAGAGACGTGCCACGCAAGGGTGCGTATGCGTGGGGATCGCACGAGGGTCCCTCCCTCCCGGAACTCTCGCGTGAAGGGCGGCGGCATGAGGTAACGAAGGGTGTTGGAGGAGGTGGGCTGGTATGCACTTGGAGTGGGTGCAGGACGAAAAGGGCTTTAATGGGCTCGTTGTTGCGCGCCGCTGACGCACGGAGGGCGCCACTGGCGCGGCGGCGACATACGACCGACCACACGGGCGCTTACACCAGGGTCGGCCGCCAGGGGAACTCCAGCCGCCAGCACTGGCAGGCGACCTGTTTTCCCTCGCATACTTTCTCTCAGTGCCTCCTCCCTCTCTTTCACCCCTACCTGTGTCATTCCTCCCCCTCTGTCTCTCTCTCCGTCACCCCCATTCCGAATTGGATCCCTTGGTACGCGTCGGAGCGGGGTTGTTTCAGCCCACGTGCCCCGACGCCTCTGCGTTTTCGCTTGTCACTTTTTCCTCTGCTCTTTCTCTTTTTATTATTCTACCCGGGGTGGGAGTAAGGGGTATAAGGTATAGGACTGGGGGATGGGTGGATGGCGGGCTTTCCCCAAAAAATATTTGTTCCGCGCGTCGGTCCTCTTTAATCAGCTTTGTTTGCAGTCCTCCTCCCCCTCCCAATCCGTGCACATGTTGGCTCGAGCGTTACGCGTCACGTGTCAGTCTATCTCGCACTCCCCTATCTTTCCTCTGTCCGTCCTTCTCCCTCTATATCCCTATTCAGGCTTTGATGTGCGTGCATATTTACCACGCCTATTCCCCAGTTCCGAACTCCGGCTAGCATTTTCTGCTTCAGCCTCCTGAGTCCTCCGTAATGTGGACTCACCTGCCTCCACCTATATGCTTGTGGAACAGTCGTTCGGGGTGATTGATGGAAAACTGTTTCCAAAAGCTATTAGTGAGCTGAGCACTAGCTATTCGTGAGAATCAACCAACTGCTGAGATCATTTTCGCCATCGAGGGTAGGCGAATTATTGTGCCAAGGGCATTTTTCGTGGGAACTGGGGAAGGGTGGAGGGAAACCATGCGTCGATGTTAGTCTACTCTTGACGGAAGGCCCTTGCTTAGATGCTCCATCCGATTCATGTAGTATCGGACTAGAAGTTTACTCCACGTAGCACTTCAAAAGAGACCGACATACTGCAGTACAATCTCTGCATCCGTCTGTATTTAAATCCGGGCTCTCTAATTGGAAAACCACGGTTAAAATCAACTTTATGCTATTTTATAGTGCAGGTCGGGTTGTTATGATACTATGATATTTGGCTTCCTAACCCGAGGGTCAGGATTCGACTCCTGGTATTGGTAGAGATTTTTCAGTTGGTTTAAGTCCTTCCATAGCTACTGAGTAAAGACCAGATCATCGTCTCCCGCCGAAAAAAAAACTACTATGACATTTGGTGCACATTTGTGGCAAATATTTCAAATTTGTACATTGCATATTTCTCCCAGAATTTATATTATCCTGTACTCAGATAATAATTTAAATCTGACGCGACTGCATCATAATCTTCCCAAAGTCGGGTTATTCGCCGTTAATGCGCCTACCTTATTCTAAATCGTTACACATTGAATACAGTCGGCATTTGGAAGCAAAATAAGTTTTGCTGGACCTCAAATAATTATATTTTTCCCCTTTCGGTTTGCTTCACGTCACTTGAACTGAGGACATCGGAGTTCAATAATCGGAGGAGAAAACCTAATGTTTTCTAAATGTTTGCAACGTACTCATTTCATCTGTTTCACGGAGTTATCGAGGGATGTGAACCGATCACATGCGTTACTAAAGGCGTGTTCAACCTGAAGGTTGGTTTTTGATAGGTGAGGGTAGAGCTCACCTCATACTAAGCCATTGGCGTGTGAAATTCACACATTCAGGGTAGAGGGGCCTGTTCCTTTCCCTGGGCGACCTACGATTTCCTATCAAGTTCTGACACGTAGAAAATCGAATCGCGAGGATTTTTGGTGGGGGTGTTCAAAAAGGCTCTTGCCCGGGATTTGTACCCGGGACCCTCCGGTCGCTGGCTCAGTTCACTACCTACTAGACTACCACATTTATTATTGCATACATACATGTATTATAAATGCCTTCCTAGTAATTAGAATTCAGCGGTACAGTTTGGTGAACTCGGGTATTTGCGCAGAGAGCGAGAATAATGGGAAAGAATAAAATAATATTGAATCTTTACCATAAAGAACTTGCTTAATGCATAGCTTGCAGTATCATTCACTTCCCCACGTTTACTTTAAATATATAAATATACACAGGAAACTTCCGTCGGGTAATTCATGAAAAGTCAGTCGATAATGCAGCTAAATCATGCCACAAAGCAGCCGAAAGCATCTTGTTCCTTTGAAGCTCTATACTTTCCACAGAGAAAAAGGACGCCTTGGTAGCCCAACTAGTAGAGCACCTGGCGAATGATTTTTTCTCTGTGGAATATTTGCTATCGTGCAATTTCAGCGGGTAACGCCGCTAAAGTTTTCACGGCTAGTATGTGATCTTTGAATTTCGTTACAAGTAAGAACCTTAGTGTTTCGAAGATCCAGCATTTGGAAACGAAAACCTTTTATTTCGAATTGCTTACTTCTCTTCTAAAATGATCTTTCTCATCTCCATCTCGATTACTAAGCTTTCTTTCCTCTAATACGACCTTCACGGTATCATTACCCGCCATCACTTCCTTATCCTCCAACGTTTCCTATGGTTTCCGTTTCTCCTGATGGTAAATTCCTGCCATTCTCCCTAATTCAGTTTTAAGCCCAACGTTCAAAGCAGCTGGTCAATTCATCTCGGTACCTTCATCTCGCATGTCTAGTCCTTATACATTCTTATTTCTCCAAGTTCCAAATTTCTAACTCACTAGCCTCCATGCATAGGGTTCGTCAAACGTTTTAATGCATTTGCACTGATCCAATTCGCCCTTTTAAGCAAATCAGACTTTTTTATAACCCTATTCTACTTATTAAACGACACTCACTACCATTTTAATGCCTTAATAAAAATACAAACTAATTCCGACGCAAATGTCTATTCTTTCCGTGTCTCCCATACGTTTTTGCTCAGAGTGACAATTCAATCTCCAATTTTCCGCTTAGCGAGTCTGAAAAATCTCCGTGAAATGGATAACCCCGCCTCGTCAACGCGCATATGTTATTTCTCCATTATTTATTTATTCTCCCATAAGCGTCGTGAGCCGATGGGATGGCCATAATAAATCTTCGCGAGGACCTGGAGGATATTTTCTCTGGCCTCCCGTGTATTTTAAAAGCCTGGAGTCACATGCGTTCCGAGCTTTTCAGATTTCGCCATGCAATGGGAGATAAAATAGCGGGCGTCTACCCTCGGTATGCGCTCGCAATCAACATTGCGTTGGGAACCGTTGGCCCTTTCACGCAGTGCACCGCCGTCAAAGAGAGAGGAGATTTCGCCTGTCGCTTTGCGTGCATCCAGTGAAACGAAAGGCCGTTGACACAGCGAGTGCACGCCGCCCCTCCCCCCGTAATCGGATGCGTTCGGGTCCCCCGGAGATCGATCGGAATGATGCTTTCGCCAGTTCATATTTCATCCCTCAACCTTGCCTTTTGAGTGCCCTTCTGGGTCATTTGTTCATCAGCGGACGTGGGAATACTGCCGAAACGAGGCTGCTGTACGCACAGCGTACGGCAAGTGCGGGACCACATTCGTCGCACAGCCGAATTTTCGCAGTGGTGCATGGTGGCCGGGTTAATGCTAAATCCAATTTTTCCGCACCCGGGAAGCCAATAATTGCGAGGCATCACTCTGAGAGTTGCCGCATGCCACGTGAGGAAGGATCAGAGAATTAAAATTCCACCTCCCTAGTACGCGAGCAAAATAAATTAAGACATGGACATAAATCCTGAGTAACATAGTGGACGTTCTAATTCTAAGAGTAGTAGAGCATTGAATGTTTTCGTTTCCATCTCACATTCATGCTTTCTAAAAGGTACAACGGGGGCTCCTAATATATGTGAGTAACGATAATGTTTCTGACGCTCTTAAATAACTCATTATGATGATATTTCCAACCGCAGTTCTACGCCATTAATTTCTGAGGTGGGTAATTGAGGGCAAAATTCGTGTCGTGGCCTTCGATGAGTGGGATATTCCGGCAATCTAAAACTTTATTGCCTCTAAATATCCTTAGGTGTCTGTTATAGTTATCTGCGTAGTGGTATGATTGGACTTAGAATTCTTCCTGAAAAAATGAAAAAATATAAATGAAAGAGAGTAACGTATTTGATGGAATGGAAGTGGGGACACATATGGCGATTTTATGAGGGGTGAGTGATGTGACATGCATATCATTTTACTGCTGATGTTCAACTATAAACAACTTATGAAAGTATTTATAATTGAACGCAGGACTTTGAAGTAGTCTTAGAAATATGTGTACTCGAGGACTTCTAAGTGGGAAAGCTCGTTGCCTTGTTACAGTACAAGTGGAAACATATTTCTATGTAAATAGAACGTAAACCGTGATAAAATTGTTTGTAATTGTAATTTGAGAGCTAATTTTTTTTATCCTTGGTATTATTATGATTTATTTTGAATTAGGTGAATGAACTGGTGATGAAAGGTGATGCAAGGTTGAGGGCTTTGTCAAATCAGCCTCAGGACCGAATACCCGTGCAGATGAGGATAAATACCATAGGAATAAGTTGAAAAAAAATTAATACGCGCTTGCAGTCCATAAACTTAAGGAAATGAATTCTTTCGTAAGGAGATTATTTTTTTCTAGATGCTCATCTTAAATTAATTCAAAATAATAATATATATGTTTAGTAATTCCATTTAATAGAGATTTGCTGAGAGTTTGGTCTAACCTAAAGGAGAGTACACAGAGGATAATTGCTTCTAAAAATCGCTGCTGTACATTTATATTTATTTATGGCATGGTGACAAGTCAGTAAAAAAGTTGGTTATTAGTGTTTGATTTTAGTATTACTGCAGTTATTTATTTTACATTTATCACTAGCCATGTTATCTTCTTTTATGTGCGTTGTTGATTTCTTCTAGTTTTTTCTAACTTTAGGAAAATAAAAGTTGTTTCAAAATATTAAGAAAAAGGGAAACTAATTATCTGAAAATATATATTTTGCATTAAAGGAAACGCTTGAAGAAATCGTGGTGGAGAACAACTGGGACATTCCATAAAACCAACCGGTAGAAATTATCGATTTCGTTTTCTATTTCATGGTTTTCCCCGGAAATAAAATTGAACAACCAGTGGTAGGAAAACTGAAAGTCCTTACATTTGTTTGGGAATAGGATTCCCCTATGTTTTTCTTCGAATTTGTTCAGCTGTATAGGATGCAAATTTACTATTTAATTTTCAATGCTCTTTTCTTGCCATTTTATTTGAAATCGTATTCCATATTTCTTTCATTCCGATCATGGAAGTAATTCGTCATTTCTTCGACGAGTCCGTGCTTGGCGCGGGCGTAGCTGATGCACATGGTTTTGCCTTGCACAGAAATATTCGTATTTGAAGCGCGACTACACGGGCTCGTAACTCATCCCCTGGAAAGAGATGGGCGAAGAAGAGAGAAGTTGAACTGTTGGGAGCGAGGAGAATCGAGTTCGGCTCCCGGCTATGGCCCATATCTATTTTGCCGCGTCTTCGAGTTGCCTTTTATTTCCCAACGACCTTAGTATTGCGGTGTGCTTAGTCTTGCTGCCCCTCTCCGAATCTTTTACCGCTGATGTGCATGCTCACGTGAAGTTTGCCGTGCATGCATAATGTGATATATATACGTGTACCCACGAATGAGAAGTAGAATTGCAAGATTTATTTCATGCCTCGTAGTACCCGAAGAAAAATTTCGGGAAAGAGCTTTGGAATTTATGGGTGCCGGCCGTAAATTTAGTCAGGGCTTGACGGGGCGGTAAGAGAGTAGGAGAGGCGGCGGGGGTTGGGGGGGAAGAACGGGGGTATAAGTGTGCAGGGGGGGGGAGGGGTTGGTGTAACTGCATGGACGAGGTCGGTGGGAGGGGGGGGGGGGGGGGAAAGAAAGGTTGAAAGTCGGGTGAAAGAGATGGGAGAGAGGTGGGAGGGGGTGCGTGCGAAAGTGGTCGTCGTACGCACACGCTTCCGCGCATGCGCCGGGACGGGCGCGCATTGCCGTACGTTTCAATTATTTCCGCTCCGCGAGAGAGCGGACCGCGTTTCTTTTTTGTTTTCCCGGGACCCAGCGGGCCGAAAATACGGTGGGACTCGTCGTGGGAGAATCAGGAAATTTCGACCGGTCATGGAGGACGAGGGCGCGGTCAGCTGAAAAAGATTCAGTAGAATTCCGCGTGAAGATCTTGGGAGGATCGAGGGAGAGATAGAGCGAGAAGAAAATGGTGTCGGAGGAAAATGTGAGGGAAATTCCCTTTCTCTGCTCTCGTCCCGTTACTCACCGCATCTCCCCAGCTTCTTCTCCCGTCGGAATGTGGATCAAGCGGTTGGTCGATTCGCTCCATGTATGTCGGATAGTTTATGCCTCTGGTGCGGCATTTACCCTTTTCCTATGACATAGTTTCGCTTTCACTCGCATGAACACACTTAGATGGGAATGTCAGTGCTGCGACAGTTGCCGCAGTAAGGGTGATGGGGGTGGTGGGAAAGTTAGGATACGAGATTGCTTTTGGTATCATGAAGGAGGCGGTTTGGGACATATATTTAGTAATTCAGGTAAATATACCCTATACACTCAATTTTTGTTCAGTTTCAGTTATATCATTGTATAAAAAATCTAAAATATCGTGATTAAAACCTACTTTCTTAAATTAAGCGATCATATGTGATTTTGTGCCAAAGCAACTGATTACGCCTGAGTGTCTAGTTGGTTGAATTATGATGTTCTGAAGAATCAGCTTATCAAGTCTAAAAATTAACTCCGACTTCTTGAACATTTCACATGGGAACTAATAGAAAGTTTTTGGCGACGGTCTGTGATTCCAGACCCTCTCCGGTAATGCATTAAATTACCGGAGTGACATGGAGTGACTAAAACTCGCGTAGTGGTGATCCTTTATAACCTAGTGTATTTTGACTTCGGGCTTTTGTTTCCTCTTCGTGCAAGATGATGCTGACAACAACATGCTCTCCTCAAGCGTACCACCCAGAATTTGTTTGCTTTGCCGCTTCTTATTATTTGTTTCTTATCAAAAACATCATTCATTTACTTTTATAGTTTTGCCGAAGAAGTACGTTCTCCTGGTTTGAAAAACGAATGACCTTTTCTGAATTTCTGTGGCTCCAATGAGCGGACTACCCCTAGGTTCAGGATTCCATTGAGCCTGCAGTTAAGAGCGTTGGCCTAAGGTCCCGTGATGATTGTGGTACAAATGTTTGCTCAAGGAAGTAGTCCAGGGGAGCTTTTTCCTATGTCAATTTTAAAGATACACATCGTATTTCAGTTTTGTTTTTTTCATTAGGGGAGGCTTCCGATAGCTAAAACCATGTCGGTCATTGAGCTTAGTTAAGTATTGGGAAAGTGGTAGGAACTTCCTGTGAAACGAGTAAGGGAGGAGGAAAAACCTGGTCACAGGGTTAGCCAACTCTTACCAAAAGACGCCAACAGGGATATTGTTTAACGTCCCATCTGACAGACGATGGACTTGGCTATAAGTGCTCTCCACTCGGCACTCAAGTAGGAATCGGTTCACCAATGAAAAGTCAGCCGCTGCTAGGACTCGAACCCCGGCCCCTCGGAACCCAAAACGAACCCAACCCCTTTGTCATTCCGAGTTAACATATTGCACCATCCTCTCCTTTTGAGCCCCCACCTGCGAATTCATTCTGTCTTACACTTCGCAAATCGCCTCCTAACTGGTTTTCCTTTGAGCCCTTTCGTTAATTACTCACAATATTTTTCATTTTGACGGATGCATGCTGAAAGGTATGAAAGAAAGGGGTAGTGAGAAAATTATGGTCGCATGGAATTGGAAAGACACTTCCTCGAGTGTCAGGAACAGAGGAATAAGCATGCTTGAAGCAATGCATGATTGTGACTGGAGCGAAAGAGGCTTGTCACCTTAGGGCAGTTCATTTTAATTGGCCTTTAACAGCCAGTTTACTTGTTTCAACGCATGTAATTAGTTTTTTGGCACTGTCAGGCTATGGATAAATGTTTCTTCTCTTGACCTTCATTTACAAACCTTCTCCTACCTCTTGGGAATTTATTATAATTTAAAATGCCACTCCCTAATTTTAAATGTTTTTAAAGGCACTCTTATGCCGGTGGTGATTTCCTGCTCTTTTCAGCATTCATTGAGCATTATTTTCCGTCAAACTTTTACGACTAAAATTCCGACTAAAAATCAGCTCAGCCTCTTTTCTAGTCCAGGTTTTTGAACCAATTTATTCAATACCGCACCATAAAT
This sequence comes from Platycnemis pennipes, assembly GCA_933228895.1. Taxonomy (NCBI): domain Eukaryota; kingdom Metazoa; phylum Arthropoda; class Insecta; order Odonata; family Platycnemididae; genus Platycnemis; species Platycnemis pennipes. The sequence goes on along the minus strand of OW121854.1, from coordinate 113,897,658 downwards.
ACGCTTCGCTGCTGAGATGTAAAATAATTATACAGGGTTAGAATGGTCGCGAAGAAGATGGTGGAGAAAAAGGATTGAGTTGGAGAGACCGTGGAAACGACTCTCGCGCAGTGGCTCGTGCGTGAAGGAGAACGAAAGTTGGTCGAGTGGCTGAAATTGCGGGGGGCGTCGAGAAGAAAGGAAGTGGAGATTAGGTCGGCGGAATCGGATGAACTCATTGGTCGGGTGTGCTTCGGAGGAGGGAAGTAGATGTTGGGGTTGAATCGCGGGGAGGACGAGGGAGGGGTGTTTCGCAGCCGGGTCTTTCCCGGAGTGGAGGATAAGGACCCCCCGGGAGACGGGAGGGTCTTGGGAGGAACTGACTGAGGAGTGGGATGTGGGCCGAGTCTTCGTTAAGGGCCCGGGATGGTGGAGTGCCTAATTGGACGAGTAATCTAATTGACCTCCGCTCGCTCGAAAAGAGATGTGTGTCCAACTCCCCTCTCGATGATATACGATTGGGGAAAGGCGTCTTCAGGAGAGAAGTAGATATGTGATGATACCAGTATTTTGGACTGCAGAGATATTGTGACTTAAACCAGATAGAACGGTTCCATCAAATAGGAAACTGAACATCCTCGCAGGAGCAGATAGTGGAGTTACAGAGTGGCGCATCTCTGGCAAGTATGGCTCAATTCTATGAACTATTTTGTTTATATTATTGCTGGCCTAAGTAGGCATGAATGCCGGTCTAGTCTTGCGCTTTATTTCTTTTCTTTGGCTCCGCATGCTTCCTTTCTTCATTCCATCCACTTGGCGGTCATTTATCCAATTCTTGTCCGCATGCCAAGAATTCTTTCGTAAATTTCTTCACATCCTCCATCTCCCCATTAATTACCGCCCCATCCATTAAATAGATCAAATGAATTGATTGTATTTCAAAATCCTCCAATCTGTCCTCATCCTGAGGGTTTTAGTCTCTGATCCATACACGCTGCGTATTAGGCATTTCCTAACCTCTTATTAATCCTTTGTCGTGCGGTCGTTCTGCTAGTAAATGACGAGTAGGCGAAAGAAATTAACCTCATATTAGCTGGATAAATCAATGAATAACGCATTCATCAACTATCCGGAATATATCAGTTCGAATCCAGGATGCTGTATATTTTTTTTGGCTCAATGACTGGCATCACGTGGGAATGGATGTTGGATGTACCCTCCTCCAGCCCCATTCTAACGATTGCCTCCACATGTGTAATTATTACAAAATACTGTTGACCGTGGGAGGCCTCGTATAATTATTTATGTCAACCAAGGAGGTTAGAATGTATTAGAGGAGGTATTGACATGCTATTCTATGAATATCTAACAAGGAAGCCAGAATGCGGATGCTCGGGAACGATTTAGCCCCATCTACTTTAAACATTGAGTTTTATACAGCCTCTTATGTATTATATTTATCTTACCACTCTAAGTTTTGCCACGTGAAAACAACTTCATGCTGACGATTAGCAAGAATCGCGAGTAGCAAGCCCATCTGTCCGTACTTAACAAAATGGCCGCTGGCTTCTCGAAACAACTGCGAGGCCTCCTCCAGTACATTCTATCCTCATCGGCTGTCAACCCCGAATCTTCCGCGGCTTTTATACCTGGCGTGGAGTGGGTTAAACGTTAAGAATGGGTGGCTCTACCTCTACACTCATAATCATCAGCACCTTCAGTAACATTTGCATTTTTAACCTCTCATAATTGAGAGGTTAAAAATGCAATACTACTACTCTCATATTACAATAGTAATTAAAATATGAACCAATGCTTTCATTGCTTTCGATATTCTTTTTTTCTAATGTTCTTATCAATACCTCCGTTACTAATGGAGACTATATTGAAAAAAATTGCAGTGTATTTAACGCCTGGAAAATCCTTTACGACCATTTTGGTTTCAGCATTTCCTCTCTATTTTGATTTATGGCTCAGATTTTACCGCGGAAAGGTATTAACACGCAGATACGATGAAGGACCTTGGAGAAAGCAGTTTTTTGCCTACGAAAAAAAGTAATCGGTGTCCTTGGGAAACCGTTGATCATTCAGAGTATCCGTTCCGAAGGTTGTTGGGTGTGGGTAGAGCTCACCTCACTCTAATCCCATGCAGCTTTCGAATTTCACGCACTCGGGAATAGATCGTCCGCTCCCTGTGCCACCTGAGGTTTCCCACGACGTTTTGGTTTCCAGTGGTTGGCACCAGTTGAATATTTGCCGGAAGTGTTCTGTGAAATACCTCAGATTTGTCCTTATGCCCCTTGTTTCTTACCCCTCTTCTCCGTCTGCAGGTGTTCCTTAACGCCGTGCTCCGCTGGTGTGGGAGTTCCACACACCCTTGTGGTGGCTACCAGGGTTCAACGTAGATATTCTCCATTCCTTATGACTACAAGGGACTAGTAGGGAAAAATCTGATACAAAGCCTTATGTAGGATTCATTAATTTTTAGGAAGCATGGTAATGGACAAATTTTTCTCATTCGATCGGCACAGTGTACATATGACGGACTTTTCCGATTACTGTGTATAGGACGCTCCAGGAATTCCCCCTCGAAATACCGCAAGGCTCAGGTAAAGCGTCAAGTGCCGCACTCCAGCTGTTGGATGTTTTTAACTCCTTGTCATCTCTTGTTAACAAGGGAATAACCTCGACTAATCCATCCACTTCCTCTCTCCCATAAATTTTGATTGCTCCCCAAGCACCTCCTATTCCGACAGGCCCAAATAACTCAGCTCGGACCAGCTGTCAATCGATCCTACAATTATAAACTCGTTATCACAACGTAAGCTGCGAATGAAATTTCTCTCTTGATTCTCATCATAAAAACTCTGCTGCGTGTATAGATAAAAATGATCGATATTCCATATCATTCGTAAAGGTTGCAACATTTTCTTATCCCGGTAGCGGCGTGGTTAAGTCCTCGCCTGCTAACCTTAGGGTAGCAGGGTCGAGTCCCGCCTGAGTGGGTTTTTTTTTCGCCACTCAGGACATGGATGTGTGTGCTCGTCTGTTGTTAAATTGTTATTACCCTGATGTAAAGGCCACAAGTGCTGTTTTAGGTCGTAATGGAAAATAAAGGAAAACATTAAAAATTAGGGATGGGTCGGTTCGGTTCTTCGGTTCTCGGTTCCACCGGTTCTTGAGCTTAGGACCGGAACCGGAACCGAGGCCAAAAATGATCGGTGTTAAAATAATTGGCGCGAAAACCAGTTTGAAATGCTCACACACTGAAAGTGGAGGCTTCACATTAAAACCTGGTGAAATAGTGTACTTAGATGCTTCAAAGTTGACGCCAATTATTCTAATTCAGTCGTTAAAATGACTTTATGATTTATTTTATTACATCCAATTCTAGTAAGTGATGAAATACCGCCGTAATAAGAATATTATGATTGATAGGTATGTGTTACGTCCACGTCCTTTGGAGGTGCGAGTCCTCATATCATTTTCATAAATTATACCATAATATAGAGTGTATAAGTTTTGAAAGATTTCATTAATGCTTTGGGCATTGCTTCATTAAGTCAGCTAATTATTTGTCATTTGTACATTAGCATTAACTTTGCTCATGCAAGAGAACGCTGTCTACTTCGCCGCGCAGTAAATAGCAGACGACAATCGACTATTTGAAAAATGGACAGCGCGAAGATAGCCGGAAATGAAAGGCATACGCAATATGCGGTCAATTACAACTAAATTGTTTTATCAAGTTTCTTCTTCCCTTGATTCAAGTGTCGTGTTCAGCCAAGTAACCATCAACCGTTTGCCGTTGACCATTCTGCTTTCTTGATTACTCGACTATAAATGGGCGATCAACACAAAAACGTTGGGGTAACTGGTCATTTTTAACTTTAAAACATTTTTGTGCATTGAAATGTGAAGAAAATGCACGTGTCGGGTATAAAAGCTGATATTGGTATTATCTTCCAATGGGAGAGTGTAACTAAGTATTTGCAGTAACATGCTAATTTAAATATTTAAGTTTATGAGAAATATGTTGGTAATGACAAAACCGTGGTCGAAAGTACACACACGGTTTATCTTACGCGGTACACACTTAACAAACGTCTCGCCGTTAAATAAATTCACGGCATTGGGGATACCGGAAAGATTCCGAAACGAAATAGGAAAGCAGAATCTTTTGAAACGACGGAAATGGTACACGTAAATTTATGTCAGCGCATGTCACACAAATGATCTAACTGAGCTGTAAGCCAATGGTGAAAATTAGTCCTGCTAGCGATGCAGTCATTATCAGTCACTACTGGTTCTCTACTAACTTCAAAAGACTTAAATGCTTAGCAATGAGGATCTCTGTGTTCCTCCTGCTACTGTTTTTAGTGAGAGGCTGTTTAGTACAGCTGGCAATATATGTGACAAAAAAAGAAAATGCTGGAGTTTTTTGAACAAAAATTTTAAATGAGTGTCACTTTTCCCATATTATTCAAGTATGCGTTTATTAATTTGTGCAGTATTTAAGCAAAAGATGTATTTATTGGAGTTTAGTCTCTTAATATTATGAGGTGTTTTTATTTTTGTGTACAGGAGAAGTTATCTAATGGCAACGAGTACAGAACCAAAAGTGCTTGAGTTCTATAAATATTTTCACATAAAGGGTAAAAATGGATTAAAATTACATAAACACAAAAATATAATGAATTATTCTTTTTCAAGCAGTATGTCTCTAAAAGTGATTATTGATTATCTTATCTTACCACTAAGCAATGCAAAGTAAGTGGTAAATTAAGAACCGGAACCGAGAATCGGAACCGAGAACCGAAGTTAAGAACCGAACCGGAACCGTAAAAAAGTGGAACCGACCCATCCCTATTAAAAATCCTTCCGATTGACCATTACGCGGCTATGTGTATTTGTGGTATCGTCCCACATCGTCATAGGTGCGATCGCTTAGCATAAATTGCAATCCCTGTGCTCATGATTTTAAATGCCCCTAGCGGCCTGGCTATTATCTGCAAGTTCATTTACAAACGGTTTAAATTAATCATTCTATGGAGTTGTAAAATTATTTCGAATAGAAATTCATATACACATCTTATTACCTGTGCTATTGACCATATTTCATCGGAGTCTATCGTATTTCTGAAATTGAGTAAACAAATTGTGTTTCATTCTATGATATAATGATTGCTAGGTACAAAATAATTTTTATTCTAGCTGTGAATTTTGTTCGGATGGCTTTTTAAAAGGGGAGCTGAGAGCGTAATTGGGATAACTGGAAAATTTTTATTCTACTGCAATTTGATTTGAAGCGGAAACTATTTAATCCATTTAGCCTAATCTCTTCTATGAGTTTTTTGATTAAGGAAATAAATGAGACAGGTAAATTGGCCGACTATTTATCACGTTTTATATTTTTCTTGCGTTTAGTCTTTGGAAATCCGGTTTCCAAGCCATTAATACTTCCCCAACTTTTGTAATTACGAAGAAGAACAGATGAATACGAGAACAAAAACGGTTGGAAGTTTTTTATTGATGCATGCTCTGGGCGAATAATAAGAACCAAGTTACCAGAAATACTTTTTGTCGTTTACTCCCATGGGCGATAAAGTTTTTGTGAATGCCATATGGCTTAGATTACCTGATCTCTATGTTTCAATGATTCATGTAAAAACATTTTTTCATTTTAATGAAAAATTACCGTCCAGGGCTTCCTACATAGTTGAGGAAACTCAAAAATTCCTCATTGATAATGGGAATTCATTCCTGTAATTTATCCTTTTAAAGTTTGAGTACTTGTGTGTTTTATGTTATCTTTGAATCAAGAGAATGTAAATAAATATTTCTGCGTTGAATTATTGTAAAATATGTACACTTTAAATTCATAACTTGTGTAGAAAATTGGTTATTTTTACTTAGTTAAATAAGCATACGCACAACATGATTGGTGAACGTCAAGAGCTAATGAATGTTTGTCAGACTGCATTTGACGCTTGTTCACCGTGTCGACAGAAGATACTTGATATTAATTCCACAGATATTTCCAGGAATCACTGATAATGATACATTCGTTGCAAGTATGTATAGAAGCGGCAGTTAGGAATAAAATTAGTCATCGGGAATGCTAGGATGAAGTTAATGGGTGAAGGGCATTCCATTAGGTTGTTAAAATATAATCGATCCCGCTTTCTTTCACCAAAAAAACACTAAATATTCTACTGCTTACTGCCAGCCGGTATATCAATAAAAAATCCGCCAGTGCCGGGATAAAAACCCGGGCCCTCGGGATAGGAGTAAAGTATTCTAGCCACCACACCATACTGATCCCCGATTATTCATCATTAAATGATTTTATGCTTTATGATTGACTTATCTTCTTAATTCGTATATCCTCTTGTAATGGTTTGGGGTACTTTGTATTAAATATAGAGGTAATAAATGAAGGAATAGATAATCGTCGACAAAATTTGAGGACAATACTTAATTGTATTTTTTTTCCTTGCATAAAAAATAAAAATTTTTTAATTTCTACATTTCAGAGAAGTTTTGATAGCATTTAAGGCAATAGGCCTGTGTTTAGGCTTACTACAAGCTAACGTTCGCTTCAGAATGAACAAAATAATTTCCGAACAACCCCTTTTTCAATTGTTGTTCGCACTCCACCTGCTCATAGTTGGAGCCAAACGCCACATTTTTTTACTTTTCTGCTAACGTGAATCCCATTTGTCTTGGAAACAATAAATGAGGTGATTACAATTTCCATTCTCCCATAAGTTTGGTTATTAATCAGCTCTCAACAGGGAAAAATCAGTGAATTCGAGAATTATTGCCTTCTAAAAGCAATAAAGTACGGCAGGTGTTGATACAGGTTTTTCGTTTTTGCCGTGCCCATTAAAATTGAAATTTATGCATCACAAAGCAAAATAAATGAGCAGTGTGTTTTCATGCGATAAAAACGAACTTATTCAAGCTACATTATTGAATTTGAAGATTTAATCCAGCAATGCAATGCGCACAATGAATGTTTGTTGAAAAAAGGGTAAGGGTAGCATTTTCACTCACAATTTATTGAGAAAATGAAAATTATAGATAAAATATTTTCAGATTTCCTTATTTCAATTTTACTTCTAGCTCATTAAAATTATCTGTCTTTTAGCGTATCAAAAATCTGAAGATGCGAATGGACGTATTCATATAAAGAGTATCGTATTATAATGTCATATTAATCAATGTACAATGCTCGTTCACTAATCTATGAGGAACAACTGTCGATCAAGTGATTGAGGGAAATAAAATTCGTTGCGTCAGCCATATTAAACTGCTTAGTAACTGATTAGCCTGGCTGTAAAGATGCTTCAAACGCTAGCCGAACCTTTGATTTTACTGGAAATGAAAGTATATTATGGTTATATCATCTTGTCAAGAATGACGCATGTTGATTTATATTGCTGTGTGTATAGATAAAGGATCGGACATCGGACCTACACGATCTGCCAAATGTAATTTTGTACTACTTCCAAGTGACTCTAAATCTTTCGAGAATGGATGCGGGTCAAGATTCTTCTATTTAATTTTTGGAAATTTCAGATTATCAGTATTTAATCCGTTAACTCCGATCCGATCAGTATTTAATCCGTTTTTTATAGATTTGTTGCAATACAATATTATGATTTGCGGACTTCGTCCTCCTTCTTCATTTCCAAAAAAAACATTAAGAACCTCTAGTTGTTCGACTGAAGATTGTGATCATCGAAGTTGCTTTTTTCGCTCTTAGCGTGTCTTCTCGGAACTTTCGCAACCAAAGCACAGTCTTGCGTTTGTTGAATTCGGCTGAAAGTTGTTTCAGCCCTCCGAGACGTGTGTCTCTCGCATGATATGGTTGGCTGCGGCATGAGGAACGAAGTCCATTTCCCACGCTGGAGCAACAAGGAGCGCTCGATGGGCGCTGAGCGCCACGTAATCGGCTTCGTGGTTTGGGAACGAGTCAATAATTGTTGCCCTCACTCGCAATCAGTTAACTGCGGTCGCCCGCCGCGTTTCAAGTGCCTTAAGAGGAAATCGATGAAGTTTAGAATTAAACCGTTTTGCCTCTGAGGCGTGGGAATCAATCCCCGAAGTCGTTCTCGGGAAAGGCTTCCGTTGATTTATTCCAGCAGGAATGCTGAAATATACTAGGCCTGCTGTCGCTTTTCGATAAAGCCTAAAGTACGCTCTTTTCACTTCTACGTTTTTTCAAAGGACCACCAAAAGATCTTCACCATCGCGAGTCTTATACTTGTTCAAATGACAAAGCTCTTCAGCGTTGTAGTTACGCTCTAGGATAGTCGAAATACCCCCTTCACTTCACAGCTTTATATTGCTTTTGCGTTATTTTTCCCTTGAGATGGATAGTCAACTAGTAATAGTATCAAGATAATTATATTTAAGTGTTATGGAGTATTCATATTTATGCCAAATTGTTTCTGCTTTGATTTTTCAGTTCATTCCGAGTGCAATTTTATTCGAGGTAATATTGTGAACTTTTAGTTCGGAAATAAAAATGTGGCCGATTGTAGCTTCAGAAGTGATAAAAATTCACTTTGTGCGGTCCTCTAGAGAAATTTATTGAGTACAACCCGGGATTCTTCACATGAAGAGGTTCCACATAGTTAAACCTGAAACCATTAGTCACGACTGTAGCTTGTTGGTATGTTCGTCTACACGCAGTATGGTATGTTATTTCCGTATTTCTTCCTTTTTTGATTTCCTGCTGCATTTAGAATGAATGCCGTCATTTCAAGCATCAATCTATGGCGATATGAACCTTACCAAATCTGAAGTGTTCGCCTTACCGCGGTATCCAGATCAACTGAGCACTGGCGTCGCAGTCCATAGCCTTCGGTTTACAATCACACGCCGGCCACCGATGTTGGGTACCTCTTCGAATTGAGCTGTGCATAACTGTGTTAGTTGGTGCGCCATAAAACCTAATTCTACTGCTACGAAAATTTAGGTGAAGAACAGTGGTGGGTATTGTTGAGGAAAGTTAGCGGTGTTTAAACAGCGAAATGCTAAACTCGTCGTTTAAACAGACTGATCATTTATACTCGAATAATTTTATTAGCTTATCGGTATTGATACTTTCATGTACGCTTATAATCGTGAGTATTGCTTGATAGTGATCGATTACACTACGCGAAAGATCGAAAGGAAAACTCGGAACTGTTTTACTTGCTACTCGAGAAAAAATGGAATAGTTTTATGCATACACTGCATTCATGTGTAAATTGCAAGAATTTCATGTGCAAATTCAAACCATAGGTGAACATTAATTGCTTTATATGGACTTCCTTGCTACTTATTTTTATCAAAGCCCTTGAAACCGTATCACCGTATATATGATACGGTCAGATAACATCCCCCTTGCTGCACCATGCATGGAAGGATGTATCAAGGGTGATCTGTGATATAGTGATGAAAATGACCCAAATTGTGTGCTTTACCTCTCTTTCACGTGTAGCGGAATATAAAGTTGAATATTGAATTCTAAATATTCCGCTTTTATGGATTCATGCAAATTTACTCGCCAGCTTGGTAGAAATGATGTACTGAATGATACATGGAGAATAATAACGTAATGAATTCAATGAAATCGTATTGCATATGAGTACTTAGAGAGCTTTGCAAAAAAACTTTGGTAAATCGACGTAGTCCTGGGGAATTTCACTTTTCAGTTTTTCATTTGCCACCCTGTAGTTTGCGGATAGATATAACGATAAACACCTCTCTCGAGGTATTCAGTCTCTTATCTATATCCCATTCTACCATCTTCCCCGTGGTCCACGTCACGGTGATAAAACAATATATATGCGACAGAGGGCTGTCGATCGTTCCGTTTCACACCCAAATGCACTCTGGGGACGCGTCGGAGGCCGGTCCTTTGTCCAAGGGAGATCTCCCCGAAGGGCGTCGGAAACCGCGCTCCCTCGCAAATCTCTCGTTCGTGAGGGGGGGGGGGGATTGGGTGTAGGCTTGGGATGCATCAATTTCCCCCCGCGGGATCGCCTTCCGTAGTCTAACGGCTTCTCACCGCTCGATGAGGGGAGAGAGAGAGAGAGAAGTTTATCGCCCGAAAATAATCCCTCTTTTCAGCGCACAGTTAGTAGGTTAGTACCTTGTGTGGGAATTGAGTGAGCAAAATAGTCGTTATTGACGTCATGCAAAGCAAGCCCCTTGATGTGTATAACTGTGGCACTTGCTGACAAGCGTTTGGCTTAGTAGGACCTAATAAGGAGTTTTAATAAAGGGAAAGAGGTGGACTATGGGGGGTTGGCGGCAGTGTCTCTCCAAGGTTGCGGTAACCAGCCCCTTCGGTGGAGAGCATCCTTGCTCAGCTCCTAGGGCCGTATATACCCCGCATACCACGTTATGTATACATTATGGTTGTATTTAATCCTAATTTTTGTATAGTGATAATTTAATTATTGTATATTCATAAAATATGTTGTTGAAAGTAAGGGATGATGTCAAGTAAGCATGTGTGTTGAAAATTGACAAAGGAAAAAGATTTCCTGGACCGGGAATTGCACCACGGACCTTAAACTAGCCGGGACATGCGTAGACCACCACTGTACCCAGGGCTCCAGACCCAAGGACTATTTTTAGGAGAATGTGTGGGAGCTAGGTCTCATTCTCCTTTAATTACGGCCAGTCAGGGATGGCACACGTAAGGCGGTATTGTGCTTCAAGGAAGCCACTGTTCAAGAGGATGGATCCTATAAAATATCGCTAAGGGTGATAAGCCAACACTGTAGGATTTTATGTCGCCAATACGCACAGATTGTGAGTTGAAAATTGGCAGAGGAAAATTTGATTGTGCAGAAAAAAATATTGAGCAGTTTATGTGGAAATCAGGCTAGGAAAGATTTTGGCATGGAGCGGCGTGTTATAAGATTACTCTCTCAGATTCCTTTGAATCTGAGAGAGAGAGAGAGAGGGAAGATGAGGGTAGATTAGAGGGTTTTGAGTCTTGTGTTTTACGAAGAATAGGGAAACCACGTTAAGTGGAGGCAATGGTACTGGTGGGGAGAAAGAGATGCAGTTGGAGGGAATCAAGCGAAGGCAGATCTGCTGCATGAAACTAGAAATTAGGGGCAATGGGGCTGAACGAAGGATTGTGGATAAGTGAGGAAGCGTGAAGGAGAAGGAAGTGTTGTGTAGATGAGAGGAAGTGAACTTAATAATTTGGAGTGAGTGTGTGGGGAAGAGGGTGTTCAGAAATTGCGGAGCAGAGTATGAATGTCCTATCAAAGTGCCTCTTCCCTGTAGGAAAGATAATCATGATAATAATGATGATAAATCCTGGCGCTTCGACCAGGTGTGCCAAAACCCTCCTTTTGGACCTGAGGTGGCTCGTCCGAGCGCATCTCTCCCGCCACGGTTATGGCCGACCGCCCCAAATCCCTGCCGACGTTACTCGCACACTGAAGCACGTGCCCGTTTGATCTGCTCTCACAGGCGGCGCCTAAAGCCCTGGCGCTATCCTCTCTCTCTCTCCTGCGGACATGCTGGGCATAACAGGTGGTCGAGGCGAACTGCACATGTATTCATCCGACTGTGAATTCCTACATCCCCACCGATGTACAGTACATGCATGTATGTATGTATCTGTGCATACGTGAATTGTGTCCATTCTCGCTGTGGTTCCTCCGATCCCCGGTGGCGCTTCTCGTCACCTCCCGCCGCCCCTACCTTGCAGGGCCTCATCCGTGACCGTGGGCGGGGAGCCGTTTCTCCAAGCGAGCAGTCACGGCTCTAAGATAATTTCGGGAGTTCGCGGCGTTGTGATTCCAGCTTCCTTCATCACGTGGCTCCCGAATTGTAGTTTCTGGGGGGAAATCGTGGTCGCTCGTGAAATCTGTTCAGTCTCCACAGATTCATCCTGGCGTGACCGAATAGAGTGCGGCAAATCATTTTAAATTCGCTTAGAATGTTTTTATCCGTCTTGGGTCGCGCAATGTGAGAGGAACTCGTGAGTTAAAAAATGAATGTACTGAAAAAAATCTCTTTAAAGAGATTTTTTTCACATGCTGATTCCGTGTTTATACTGATCATGCAGCGCTTGGAATTAACTGGTTCTTCAGGCTTTAACTGCGCAGCTGGAGTTCTTATGTTGAAAAATTTGACAGATTTGGCTCTAGGAGTTCTTTAATGACTACCCATCATTTCTGTAGGCTGAATGACGACAAAAAAATGGCAGAAAGCAGCAGAATGTATATTAGAAAATTTAAGTGGCTTTGTCAAGAATTCGTTATCAATTACATACTTATCTATCAATGCATATATTGAGTCACTTGGAAAATATTGACATTTTTTGTGAATTCCCTGTAATATTACACGCTCTTATACCCACCATCTTGTTGCTATTTACAAGGCTAAGTGACCCAGTTTTGCCATAGGTATGGATTCCTTTCATGTTGACAATGATATTTCGTGGCTATGATATTCTCTTAATCTCCCTCTAGATGTCCAGGAATTAAATTCACATGGGCGAGATAGAGAAATAGCATTCTCAATAGCTTCGCAATACCTAAGTTAGAGGCCGTTATTTAACGAAAAATATATCGTTGTCCTGCTGCGGTTTTCTTTCAATTTTCCTTGTCTTATTATTCCTAGTATGGAAGACGCTTTTTGTTGCTTTCCTTGATGCTGTTTGCGGTTTGTTGCGTGTGTCCATATGCGATTTATTACGCGATTGTGAACCACTTGCAACTGCAATATATGGAAGTCATTGATTGTAGTAGTGAGGGGAATTATAGTAGATTTTGTGCAACTTCTTGTCGAATTCTCAACCTAACGCAAATGGAATGAATAGAGAAATATTATGCATCTTATTTATATCCCTTCAATTATAAGACTATACCGAATCTTGGATTAGAGGAATGATGCGGGATCGATGGGATGGCGAACCTTTTAATTTGACCCAGAAATATTATTGTATATGATAGAGGAAAACTAATAAATGCCATATTGGCTAATTTATTCAATCGGAGATGCAACGGGGAAACGGCAATAATTTTTATACTTCGTTATTATTTTATCCGTGATAATTACTAACGTAGTCTTATTTTCATGATCAATATGAAATAGAATTTTACTTTGCGCTTTTTTGATTCGTTGTCACTTTAATCTCTTGGTTGGGCTCAGCGACACTCCCAGTTGTTCCTCCGTAAGCAGAGCTTCGAATTTAAGTGTTTCTTGTATATTTCATCGCGGTCAAAATTAAGAATTTATGAGCATCTTGAAAACCTGTGTTGACTGTTCTTATTATATTTGACCATTGATCATTTGCCCATTTTTGACTATCAAAAACCTCTTACAGTATATCAGTAAGTTTTCTATTTCCTGAGACCAAATGACTTATACCCTGGAAATATATTCAGGATTGATGTAGAAATCCACGTATGTCGTCTAAAATTTGAAGAAAACCACCTAAGCTTTAACAAAACAGGAATTTTTACCTCTAGTTGGGCTGAATCCGTTGCTAATGGAAAGTAATAATGGAAAAAATTCCTTTATTGAAGGCAAGGTAGGAATAGAGCGTTCTACAAAGTTTAAATCGAAAAAAAACATTAAGAACACGGCGTCAAAGATGTTAAATATTTGTGGCCGAAAATTCGAGACAAATCTAAAACTTCTCCAGTTTCATCCCAGGTACTACCATGTGCAAAAATAACTCGAATTTCTAGATACACTCGATCTTGTTTTTTTTAAGGAAGTAAACAAAGGTTTAAGTTAGTCATATAAATGGACGAGGGAAACATTGAGTTTATTCCCTATAAGTTTAACGAAGAGGGCCTTTTGAAGGATATTATTTATTGGAAGGGATGTGAAGAAAAAGCGAAAAGACATAAAGAAAAATACTTCGGTAGATGTCCCACCTATGATGTGACCGGCATACATTTGAAAGCAGTGGAACAAAGGATCCACAAAGCCATCGTAAATATGATAGGATGATGTAAACACTCTAATTGATTAGTTTAGCATATTGGGATACTGCGTAGATTATGCATAGCAGAATGATATAATCTGTCACTTGGACCGCTATTTAGAAAATGCAATGAATGTTCTTCTTGAACTGCTGAATAATTTGAGCTTTAAAGGGATTATTATTAGTTATATACTAAGGTCTATCGATGTTTTAGCAGATATTGTTCTATCACTCCAGTTATATCACTAGACATTAAATTTAGGGCAGTTGCAAAATCCATGAACCAGGCGAGATTCGCACCAGTGACCCATGGTCCATCTGATCGGCGCGTTATCGACCTGACTATCGCGACTAGTAATATCTGATCTGCTGATGTACTGGAATACCAGTAGTTAGTCCTCAGAATTGTTTTTTAAGATGATGGAAAACTCTGGTCATTACTTACCACTGTTATGGGTAATATTAAGTGTAGTAAATCCTGTAATAATTTTATTTCAGTTCACTCTATATTCTCATTGTCTAGCCAAGAAATAACTCCTCTCCTTTATAAAATATAGGAATGAATTCAAATCTATTTGAATCTTTTTTAGTATTAATACGTCGTAATGAAAACTTCTGTGTTTCATCTCACCAGTCATGACTAAAATATATAACTTGAATGCTTTATGAATCGCATGTACATTATTTCATACAATGATATACTTTCCTTTCACACCATGAAGGTTAAACTACAAATTTTATCCTAAAAATCCTTGGTTTATATATTTTTAACCTTTTTATTGTCAGGTCCATGAGGTCAATTCCTGGTGTGCGTGTACATTTACGAAATATAAGGTCAACCCATTTCTAAAATAGGTGTTACCTTATATTTCTCTTCATATCTCTTATCAATTCCTACCTCTTGTATCTTGGCTACCATAGGCATCCGTTCAGCCCATTGAATTGTGAATATCCCCGTGGTTCGTGACAGGGCTATTTGTACTCCTAATTTATTCCATTATGGGTCTACCTGTCTGGTATCTGTCTCTAAAAAGTAGGATAGAAATTTCGCCTGGAAATGCCGTGAAAATTGATAAGCCCAGAAATGAACCGCCCCATTAAGTAACCTATTACGTGAGTTTGAAGATGGCCAATTAAACACCGACTGCTTACTTAGTGATGCAATGGGTAAAGTTTTGCCTTGTGACGGGACATGAATGCTTAAGTTTACCAAGTTGTTGCAAGAAAGTTCGCATCCATCCATCCAGCCATTTTGCCCCACCGCGTGTTACTGCCACCCCTCACCTTCCGTCGGTTGCACCAAAAAAATATATTCTTTCTTTCAGTGCTCCCAGTTTCAACCTTAGATAACAAATTCACAGATCTGTGCATTTAACATTAATTCAGGTAGGCAATCTGAAATGTGTATCAAAGGAACAGAATTTGTTATTGAGTGAGAACTTTTCTCCTAAGATCAATCACAATTGGCCATTCGGGGCTGTGAGTGTCAAGACGAATTGCTAATGTTTTAACTCCGGCTTTCAGTCCCTGATGATTTTTAAAATTCCTAATTGAGCTTAATAAACCCAACATTTTCCCTGAAAGACAATAGTGGTGAACATAGAACATACAAGGATTTATATGAGTAACTTGTTTGATGGCTGGTATATCCTCGTGGTTTGTAGGCATAAGCTTTATTAACTTCTATTTTCCATTTGTGTATGCATATTATCACCTGTCATTTCCATCTTTAGCTCATAACACCTTCTATCTAACTTTCATGACGTCTAATGCGTTCCTACCTTTCCCACTCTCGTTAGCATAACAAAATTTTCCAAATATTCTAACTTTTATTACGACCTTTAACATGGCGTTGTCGCTTTGAAATTTTTAATTCGTGTATCCGGTTTTCTTCCAAGTTTTCCCAGTCTCTCTGTAGAAGTTAATGAAGTAGAGATACTTATCATCATGATTTGGAAGTATATAGTAGAAAGCTATATGAAAATCTGATTCGTCAATTTTCTTCAAGACACAATTCCTTATCATGGCTGTTTTCCCATTGAAGCATAATATGCGTGCCAACGTGGTACGCATCTCTCACGTAGGTCATATCAAAAATTACTTGGAAAAAACATGGCTTGCATGGAAACTCACTTAGCCGGCACGTAGCTTTCATTTACGTTTTTGAGAGAAGCCAAATTATGCTTAGGAAGTTTTAAATTTAAGTGTATGCGTGCGATACTTTTCCATGCATCAATGTTTTAGTTTACGTAAGTTGTTTACTTTATACTGGATTTGGGCTTTATACTGGACATTTTTTTACTGAATTCTTTTGTATTAGTAGTTCCGGGTATGCCTATAAATAAGCATAATCGACTGTATATGCACCTATGCCTACACCGAGATGTCCGAACATTTTCTGATCCCCTATCGTACGAAATTGTTCTCTATTTACGAGCAGCTTTACCATATTTACGAGCACCCTAAAACAAGCACTGGCATGGAGAAAAATATCAGACCCATCATTCACGCCACTAGTGGCTGCATATCTCGTATTTTGCATGCATGTGTTAATAATGATGAGTGATTATCTGAACTCCTTACGACCTCAACTAGAAGTCACTTTGGATATATATTAAAAATTTTATGGCAACTAAAGTATTACAATTATTTCCCGAAGAAATAGAATGTGATATTTTGAAAATGAAAAGATATAGAATATGCTCTAAGCATTGATGATACCTAGTACCTAAAAATGATGTTTTTATTATGCTATGCAATAACCCGAATATGTAAAATTGTTACTGCACGATCAATGTATGTACATTCGTTGAGATGGTGTTGGATCAGTTCACTTCATCGAGGACCATGGAGACCTAATTAATTATTTTGTTAAATGCTTCCGATGCGTATATATGTTAATTTTTAATTGTTCCGTATCGATTGTGTGAAGTAAATAGCATATTACACTATGCTGCTCCCTTCCCTTTCTCACCCATTGCACACTCCGTCACGCCACCATCAATTTTCCCCGACCCTTTGCCCTCTCCCCCTCCCACCGTTGCCAAACCACTCCCCCCATTTTATCCGTGCACCCCCTGCAATATTAAATCCTATCAATCACTCTAACCGACTCCCAACAGCGTCCGCCCTTCCTTCCTGCCTGCTTGCTATTCTTCTCCCCTTCCGTGCCCTCTCCCATGCACACTACCCTATCGCTTATTCTGCTATTTCCTGGCTCCTATATGAACAGGATATTTCGCAACTGTGGTTGCCATTATCACTGCTATTTTTTTCCACCAATACATGTTCAAAAATGGCTTTTCATTATGACTGTCTTGATGGCAATGCGCACGCTCTATTAGATACTATCCATCACATTCTGCTTGTCCATGGCAGTAAGCGAGAGAAAAATATATCTGGATGAAGAATTGATCCGTGTATGGTATGGGATCATTAAGTTATTTTTTCTTCAATTTTCTTTAGAATCCGTTCCTTCGATTATACCCAAAGGCATTCGTAAAGAATTATTAAAAATATTTCAAAATATTACTTCTAACCCCTAGTATTTTTAAAAGAGAAATGATTTTTGGACGCTGTTGGTTCAGTTTTAATCGATGGAAAATTTCGGTGATTTATTCCGTAATAATGGAACGCTAATTCAACTGATGTGCAATAAAGAGGTTATTTATTTAGTCCTTGAATATATACGTACTTATAGCGGCGCGTGATTCTGGCAATTTTATTGCCCCTGATTTAAGTGTAATTAAAAACATTTATTAAGCAATTTCCTGAACATTTTTTGAACCGCAGCGCAGTGAGGAAGTCCGTGGAGTTTACATGCCGCAAAGAAAGATAAATGGAGCTTTTTCCGTTAATATAAGGCCGTATTTCCATTATTCTTTTTCACAACAAGCTGCTTGCTTCTCTGCCCCCGGGAAAAGTTTCCCTTGCAGCGGAGTTGAGGGAAGTTGGTCAAGCCCGGCAAACTTAACCAACCATATCCCTGCAGCTGAGGTCATCTGTCTTAGCCATTTCTACCAACTTTGTCTAGGTTCAGAACCTGCGCTTTTTGTGTTGCCCTTGATTGCTTGTTGCGGTTGTCTCCATTGCAGTTGCATCGTCCGCCTACGCTGTTTCGAAAACAGTGGTCAGGTCGTTCCTCTACAGAGAGTTTCATGGCACTGCCATCCATCAAGTGAAAATGAAAAGGGAATATATCAATGTTAATGAACGAGTATATATTTCACACTCAAATGAAATAAATTTTCATCTTGATCATCAAATTTAGCTCAGCTTAAAGTGATTCTTTCGATATTACTTGATTCTTAGGCTCCAATTTGTACATAAAATATAGTTTTGGACCGGAAGTTGTAGAAGTGCATTAGTAGAAAAGTAATATTTGAAATTGTTGCAATGCAAAGTAGTTCAATAATTACATACTCATTCATAATCTAAAACGCATGAAATTCTTCACCACCGTTCAATAATATGCGTAGGAACGTCACAACTGAACAAGACGTCTTCAGAGTAAAACCTTCTTATGGCAACATATTGACTTTCCCTCTGATGGATGGCAATCCATCCATTTTATCCCTTTGACGTGAACACAGAATACGATTAAGTGTCTGCGAAAAGTTGTGTGAACTCAGGTCACCAGTTTTTTTCAACGGGCCGATCTTTAGAACGCCTTATTTTCCTATTGAAGATAAAGGAATTAAAGATTGGTTCTTAACTAAATGGAAAATAAAACATTGAAATGAAACAGAGATTTGGCACGGAATTTACAGAATGTAGCCTCCAATAATATTGCAAAATATTGTGATCTCGGTACAGGGTAGATGAAACGCCGAGGCCAATTAACGGACCTCAGGGAAATGGGAATGGTAGTAACAGTGTGAAAAGAAAGGTTATTCGATGATCACTCGAAAAATAATTAGGAAAAAGTTTCTCTGGACCCGCAAAAGGGGAAAAGATGTGAGGTTAGTGGAGAATAGATGATTTGATGGAAAGAAGTATGATGGAATCCAGGTGAGATAGGGTGCCGGTGGAAGCAAAGCGCCCAATGTGTAACTGTTGATGACGGAGAAAGTAGGGAAGAAGAGAGGGAAAATGAGTCGATAAGGAAAGACAACTGATGCACAAGAGGTCAAGATCGATGAGTTGAAACAAACTGCTGACCTGTTTTAGATCTGTGTATAATGACATTTGTATTTATTTGATCAAAGGCCGTATTGAAACTTAGATAATAATGCCCTTAAGTCTGATGATGTCTATTATGATATAGTGTGTGAGGAGAACTATAACGCCGGACGTCTTTAATTGTGTAATAGGGTACAGTAACAGTGCACCTCTAGATACGGGGTAGTTAATTAGGAAATTTTAAAGACGCAATTTAAGTCACCAAAGAATAAAAAAGATGATGAGGAAGAAGAAGTCGTTAAATTAGGCGTTGATGTAAGAGGACAGAATCCGTTGCGTCAGTTCAGGGCTTGCACGTTAATGTGACCGTCGGAAATGAATGCCGTATTTACACCCATTTGTTAGCTGCTGGTTGGTTATATTTAAGACTTAGAACTTAACTGCTGGATGAACTGGGAAAATGGCAATGAACCCGGAGGAGAGCGTAAAAGTAACTATCCCCGAAAACAGATAAATCTGGCCATTTTTTTCTGCCGTAACCCACCGCGTGTGACTCAGTTTTGCAAGTCATAAGCGTCCTATGAAAGTACGTTTTACGTCGTAAAGTATGCCTTCCATACATTTTTTTTGCTGTAGCTCATCTTGGAATAAGCCAAATTAATTTAGCATTTACGTGGATGTTAAGTTGCACGTACAAATGGCCAGAACGAGACGTCAGTGGCTGCATTACATGGGCGTATATCAGTTTAAAATAAGCTCACGGTGACAATGAGAACACAGTGGGCTTCTTGCTTAATGAACTTCAAGTATTTTTTTAGTGTTTGTTGCGAGGCTAATTAGGAAAGGGGAATACACAAAGTGGAACCGCAAAATAATGTGACATTTTAAGAAATACCCTTTCCAGCTAATTAAAATTTAGTAATGCACCTAAGTTTCTAAGTGGTTATACTATATTGAAATAATGCTGCAAGGAGGTATGCTGTATAATTGATGTGAATAACCACAATGTCGCTAGATAGCCCACAAGCCGATTTCAGCGGGCGAAAAGCAAAGATGTCTTTCACCCAATTACTAATATTATAAATAATTATTTTCTTGCATCTGATACCGTGTATCTACATTGCAATGTTTCTCAGAGAAGTATTGTATATGAAACTAAATTTGGTGATGTATTTGGATATTAATCTTAGAAACAAATAATAATGTGCATGATTAGAAACGGCCTATGTAGAACGCAAGAAATGCAAGACCCCGGTGAATAGTTCACACTCTGAGACGTAATTTAATTTTAAGGGAAATAAACTGAAGTGAGGATGGAAGTTTCGCAATAAAAATGAAGGGATATTTCTCATACTGAACAAAGTACTTCATCAGAACGATGAGGTTTCGGGTAATTAGGATAGGATAAGAAAGAGTCGAGGGCTTGAATGGAAGGCTGTGTAAGGCTAAATAAATTGTAGTAAAGCCATATGATTTCAGGAGCTTAATTTTTAGCCCTGGCTGCTCGTACAGAATTTTTAAATTGGCATGTACCTCTTAGAAACAAGTATAATTCCGTTTCAAAGATCTCCCATGAAATATGCACTGAGTAATCTGGGTCAACCTGCACCGAGGCTATCACTTGATTTTTTCCTGATGCTCTTAGATTCCCATCCCGGGAAATTTTACGCTAATGAAACTAGTGCGACTACGTACCCCTGGAACGATGCATGTACCCATAACAATAAAGCCTGTGTGGCGCAATATTTTCCTGTTTAGCTCCCATTGCTCCCTTCCTTGCTTGCGCCTTTGGCTGCCTACCCCGGTTTCCCGACCTGTTCCGGTCTCCCCGACCGTCTTTTGTCATCGTTCCCCCTCTCGGCCACGCCTTTTCGCGCGTGGTAATGATGTCCTCCATTTGCATCTCCTGTTCCGCTTCCCCAAGCGCACGCCCTGAACCCTACTCCCTAGAGAAGGATTTG
Organism: Platycnemis pennipes; assembly: GCA_933228895.1. NCBI lineage: Eukaryota > Metazoa > Arthropoda > Insecta > Odonata > Platycnemididae > Platycnemis > Platycnemis pennipes. The sequence goes on along the minus strand of OW121854.1, from coordinate 113,876,631 downwards.
CATCATGCATCCACCCACTTCGCGATTGGTTCTGAAGTCGTATTAAGGGTCACCCTGAGATTTACGCTCTCGGGGTCCGTAGGGTTCTGGGGCGCTTATTTATCTTGAGGCATTGTTATTTCCCTCTGTTCACCCTGCTCCTTCCGCCCTACTCCTAGCTGTCCGCCTGAGGCCCGAACAATTTTCGCATACGCCGGTTAAGGGTTCCTCTAAATCTCACCGCTTCGGGGAAGAACTGGGGTGACCTTGTTATCCACGCTCCCGTGCCGACGCCCTGGGTTTTTCGGTTTCTCTGTGTTGGTGCTGCGGACGGCTTCCGACTGCTGAGGTTATTAGCGCCCCTTGGATTAGGGGGTTGATTTAGGAGAGGGTATGGAGGAGATATCTGGGAAACGATGGAGAGAACCCTGGCGACAATATTGGGGCACTCATTAAGGAAAACTCCTTTAGTATAGCTATGCGATGCTGTAATTGGGATAATGCTTTGGAATGTGAAGGGTGTATCGTAAAAATATCGCTAAATCAAATTGCATTGTAAATGAACGTTATCGAATTTAATCCCTAGTAGTATTCTATGCTATCGTGTATGACATGATAGTGAATTTTATATCTCGTTGCGTTTTGCATACCGTACAGTGATGTTTATTTAGAGCTGGGCGCTTCGTGTAGCGTGGGCTCAAATGATAACCCAATTTCAATGGTTAGGTACGAAACTGGGAGATTGTGCTGGTGTTTTGCTGTAGTTTACTGGCTTTCCAATTTTACTGCCGCGGTAGATAGGCCAATATTACAGTGACGTATTTTTGAAGTGTTGCAAAAGGGGAATAAAATGAAGGTAACGAATCTTCTGGCGTACATTTTTTGACTGGGTTGAGTTCTTCTTTTAAACAATATACCAGTGGTATTAAAATAACCTCACATAACCATGAATTCTTACTCCACATTTTAGACATTGCTCAGTTTATTGGCAAATTGTTTTAAATACAAGTGTCCATCAGTATATAATTTTCAGTCATACTATGTATAAAACTGCGAATTCGCTCCTTTTCTGGTCAACGTTATCTTATGCCAACACTATCTTAATCAGCACCACCTAGATTAGAAGGCCTTAGGACTCGCGTGTGACGTCATCATCCGGAGGCCAAACGAACCGGGTTTTCGTCAAGAAGGAAACCGACCCTCAACACGAAAATTTATGACGCTGTATTATTCGTGATTCAGTACGTTATTCTCTTTTATTTATTGATCGACCCTCTGTTTTAATCCATCAGATAGATTGAAATAAATAAATGAGCGATAGTGAATATCCACCAAATAAATGATACGTAATTGGAAATATTATTCGCATTGAAATCTTATGTTCCTTGCTCAACCATTGCACTAACCCAACTCTGCAATCCACAGCCAATGCATAGTAATTAAACTAAATTATTTTTGAAAAACCTCATGCTTCACCTTTTCATTTCCCGAAATAAAGGGTCCAACTAAATATAGTTCAGTGGATCTTGCCAGTTTTTGAAAATCTTCCAAATAATAGTGGTCGTATTGCTTATTACTACAACTTTAAAACACAAAGATTCCAATGCATGGCACCAGCAGTGAAGTTGTAACAAAGATTTGCATAATTCATAAACTATTAGCAACTAAAGCTATCTTCAATTCATACCCCAACTTGAGAAGCATTTCATGAGTTCATACCCCGATTTAAAAGACGATGCCTAAAATATGGTTTTTATGTCAAACTAAAGCTTACGCGAGTATAATATTACTTCTTACATTCCAAAGCTTCAACAAAAACTGCAATTAATAATAAAGACAAGGTTTTTCAATTGTAAATCAAATTTATTAATGCACAATAGTAAATCACTTCACAAATGTATGAAACCTCCTAGTGCTGATAGGACGACCGCAGCCATCACTTTTTCTGTAATTGTAATTCTTAAGAAAGATATAACAGACAAACTATTTTTCAATGCCAATGTTCGTTGGATGGTCATTTTCACAAAAGTTTTCATTGAAAAAGTCATTTAAAATCGGTGCATTCATGCTTACACTAAACAACACATTTCTCAGGCTCACTACTTTCAAGAAGTCTGCTTCCAAGGGACTGCCGATGATTTAATTCATCACAATATATGTGTGAACAAAAGTTTTCACAGCTGCAAAATTGTTACATAACTTGAGTCTTAGTTGTTCAATAAAAAGTTAACTATCAACTACTTCATCATTTGATCTTAGGGACTCTAAGATGTGCAAAATCACTTCTAACTTAAGGTTCATAGCTAGCTTCTCAGATCTTACTTGGTTTTACATCAAAATGTTTTATCCATCCAAAATTGCATTAATTGTATTAATCTTCTTTACTTGCATGGGAAAATTGAATTTTCCCACTTTTCTCATGGAAACATTACCTAAAAAAACACTTACTTTCACATCATTTCCAATTACAACACATGCCTTGATTTCTGAAAAACGTACGGTCACTGTGTGTCACAGAAGCATTTGATCCTCTTTAATTGCAATGGAGAAATCACCCAACCAGTCACATTTTTTCAATTTCACGTGAAGTTCAGCCGAATCTTTGAACTTCATCTTCTCATCATAGAGCCTCCTCTTTTCTTTACTCTCCGCAATGCACCTTTCCAGCTGCTCCACCTCCTTTTTCAACCCCTTCATCTCCAGTTCCTCACGGGGTGATTGCGTTGAACTTAGGTATGATGGGAAACCAGGGAAAACAGAACGTATTGCACCATCTTTCAGTTTCGGCGCTGATAATCACACCGTAAGCAGCTTCCAATCTTCTCGTCAAACGTGGATGTCTTGAAGACATTGTCTTCCATAAAACATAAAATGCCAGGAAAGGCTTCATGGCTGTCTGAAAAATAAAGTAAAATTGGTAGTAAAAGCATTTTTAAAAGATGATCGTTAACAAAAAATGATAGCCTCTGCTCCTTAACTTCATGATGAAAACTAATATATCGCCTACACTAATGTTTCGCTAGTTAATGGTAATGTTCGGTAATGTTTGCTTTATATAATTGCTACGACTAAATATTAACTCCGAACAACAAGAATATTAGTTCGAAGCAAGCTTAAAACAAGCACATTAGAGTTAAAACATATTCTTTGTACTGTTTATAACTTACCCTCGAATGTGCAGTTGGTATGCATTCGTCTCTCGGAATAATGCTTATCCACTTTTTCTTCAGCTCGTCGTCTTCTGGAAAACGAAACACTGACACTTTCTCGCTGCTCGGATAATTTCCACGGCAGTTAGGAACACAACGTTTATAAACCATTTTAATTGAAAACACGATGCATAAATACAAACTTATCTCGTTGTCAAGGAGGACTAGGCCTCCGGATGGTGACGTCAGAGGATTTCGAGCTTTGAGTCCTAAGGCCTTCTAATCTAGGTGGTGTTGATCTTAATGCGTCCGTTGCCGACACTTACGGTCTTTTTAATAGTTCCCACGGTAATGAATGTCACCTATTAAGTATCGTTTCCTTTGTATTGATTTTCGGTTGTAAAATTTTTGCCAATTAGTTCAACATGAAGTACCTAACATTAATGTTTTTTTAAGTAACATTTTAAGTATGTACATATAGATATGCATGACTTATTTCTAGCCACTAAACCTCAAGTATTCGATGATTAATCCCTTTGATATTTTGGAGAACATGGCCATATTCTTATTGATTGTGTTACGTGATAAATACTCATTTATTAATAATTAATGCTTATTTATAGCTAAGGTACCTTCAGTACCTATATCTTATATATCGTATTTTCATGTACAATTTCTTCTTTTCAGGTGAGTAACTTCAAGACCACCCTTTAAGGATATCCTGTCTGTGTGTTTTTACCGATTTCGAGAAGTATTTCAGTTACTTTCAATGTAAGTGGAAATTTAATATTCCGTTCAAAGCTATATCTGCCAGGTTCTGAGATCGTTGGAATGGCTCCCAGATCAAACCTGGTGATATAATGTGTTTGGCTCTCTCTTACTCTCTCTTTTATTCTTCTCGCGGCAGGAAAGTGATGATAGTAGAATATTCTCCGAATTCAGCGTACAGCTCCCATGAATTCTAATGACTGTTAACAATATATCTCTGTCAAGGTACTCTGTGGAAGACTCGAGTGCTCGCTTAAAATCCAAACATTAGTAACATTGAGGCTTAAACTTACAATGGCATTCTCGCGTAATGAGTATTTTAATATGTCAGTATAGGGGCCAGTGTAAGTTTTAGACATTTTTCCGAACTCATGCCCACTTCATCTTTCTGGTGACTTATTATTTTGAGATACTTACTTCCCTATGGAAGAGTGGATGTTAGAGTTGGAAAAAAATTGAATTTCTTCATCTTCATTCATTTTTTTAATCGTTGCATGACAAGTGAGTTCGGCCCTGCCTGGCTCAGCTAAAGTATTTTGTTAGGTTCATGATGCTAAGTTTCTGATGTCGGAGTTGCATATGAGCTACTGGTTTTTTTGTTTCGTCATCTAAAATTGGGTTGGATTGATGCTTTGAAAGCTTTAACTGAGAGTATACAATGAGCGTGAAATTTATAGTCCCTTAGGTACACATCCTAAGCATTATGTTACAACCTGTGATTTCATTCAGTGAAATGGGGCATATATAACAGGCTTTGATACTGTAGGTCATTATCCTTTTAAGGGACAAACTGAGCCCTCCCTTTAATGTGACCTATTCTGAATCAATTTTGAAGTATTTCATATTTTTACTCGTCTTATTAAGAAAAAAATGTTCTGCGGGGAATCAATGGCAAAACATTTTTTTATGGCTCTTTACGCCGATTTGGGATGGAATTTTGTATCGCAAAACTCTGTAGGTCTTTTAAAAATTTGAAGCATTGAAATCTAAATTGGGAACTCTTAATAATTTGAAATTGAAATCATTAACGATGAAATGAGAATTTATGTCCCCTCTATCGCATCAGAGGCTTTGGTAGAGTCGTTCCCGTTAATCTTCTGTTTAATTTATTTCTATAGATGCATTGAAAAATTGAGTCCTCGTGTTTCCAGATATATTTTGAGAGAAGAGAATAATTTTCTCTACTTATCGAGAATATATGAAACCTCGTCATAATTTATCTTTGTAATTCTGTTTAGCCTCCTAGTTCAAATTCAAAACGGATACCAATGATTGCAACTTGTGATTTACTCTGGACTAATGCCCGGTCAGGGTTTTGCTTATACTAAATGTAGCAGGATTATTATTATTTATCATGATGTAATAATTATAAAATTTGTTACTCTTTCATTCAGTATGTTATGTTTCGGATAATGGCGATTTAGTTTATCATTGCTAAGCGCTCGTAGGGCGGAAATTGGAAATTAACAGAAGTTCCAATCTTGATTTTGTTTAAATATATCCAGCCATTAAAATTCCTGATATATTCCTTTCTCCCCAGTAGTACATGCATACATGAAGCTTTATTCATGTACTATTTCTTTTTTAGTTGCGATTTTCGTTTCATTCCGATAGTGATAACATGTGAAAGAGAAAATTACGTAAATATGAAGAGATTAGCCGATAGAAGAACTCAGTGGAGAGCTGCGTCAAACCTGAGTATTGATGACTAATGATGATGATGATGATGATGATGAGCGATCACGTTGAAGAGGAAAACAATAATCATTTTAGTGGCTCCTTAGATGTTCTTTCGTCTCGCCCTATCTGTTTTCGCTAATCAAATCAGCGCCATTATCTTTATCTACGCATTGGTTGGGTGATTAATGAGGGGAAAATTTTCTAATAATCTTCTTTTAATGAAATTCCATAGCTATTGTTCACTAGGATTAGTTTCAGGATTGATTGTTCATAATAATTTTTCTAAATTCTATATGATTTACTTAATGCGTATACTTTTGGCCCTAATTAAAAGTTTTCATTCCTTTTAAGAGTTAGATTTCATTTTCCCGTATTGATTATTATAGTGTATTATCTTATACGTAGGAACATTAGTCTAATATAAATAACCACTAATGTTACTCATGAAGCCATATTTGAAGCATTATCGAAGTCTCGGCAGCCCAAATACTATCCTGAATTTTATTATCAGCAATAATTCAAATTCGCCATAAGGTTTACGCAATATAAGCGCAAAGTGAATGTTAGTGGTTTGTATAAACATAATTTTTTATCTATTGTGCTTCAGGCTTACTGTCTTGAATATTTCTCTTGGCGTAATGCAATTAGAGAACAAATGATAATTCAGTAGGATTCATTGAAACCTTACAGAAAATGTTCCATTCTATCAATTTAACTTTAAAGATTATGAGGATATGCAGTTTTCGATTGGGAATTTTTAAATTGGAGCAACTGGGTCATTCTGAAATTAAGTGGAAATATGAGTCCTTAACTTTTTTTTACTTCATTTAATTATTGATTTTATTTCATAAAATTTTAAGTAATAGTAAAATAGGAATATTAACTAACAAAGTGTCCTAATAAATCAAATTTTACATATTTATAGCAAAAAAAAATTGATTAAGCGTCTAAATGTCACCTCCATGGGTGTCCCTCGCCGTGTTTTTACTTAAAGAACTGTGAGCAAAACTTTTTGTACTGAGTAAATTAATTTATTCAATCATTGTTTAATTAATCAGTACCATTTCCTTAAACCTTGGGCTAAAAATAGAATTTTTCAGTTCTATTTGAGATAAATATAAAGATTGAAAGTTATGTCCCTAACTTTTACATCTCCTCCATGGGAAAATAGAAAACGGTCTATAAAACTCCACCAGGAAGCAGCACTAGTTAGAATGTTTAACTGTAAGAAAGCCTTAGCAACCATATATCTTGGAGGATGTGTTATTATAAACAGTAAGTACATTTGGTCTCTTTATTTCCGCTTTTAGGTGTAAAAACATAGAGTTCTTTTATTGCCTGTCACCTCCATGTCGTCCATAATTTTTAAAATGATTACCTATTTAAGAATTTTTTTAGTTGTATGGCTTGTTGTGATCAAAAAATGACTCAAAATCAAAGTACACTGCTACAAGAGTTTTAAGTGACGTTTAATTGAGGTAAACCCTTGATTTTGTCACCTCCGTGGATGTCACCTCCGTGGGACCCATTGGACATGGAGGTGACTAGCGAACCATGGAGTTGATCAAATGTAACTCATAATTATTTCATTAAGTAATTGCGATGTATAGTTGATGATTTATCAAGGCAAGGTTAATTTTATACTATATAACAAGAACTTTTGCTTATTTTAACCTGAAATATACGGATATAGCTTATTGCAGGCTTGTTTTCAATGCCTCAGTTGTAGCCTTCTCTTAGATACTTTCCTTTCAATGAGTCTTCGGAGATAGCCTAATGTCAAAAAAATGTCTTCTTGAAAATAACATTAGTAGATTACTTTTGTTAACTTTACTAATGCAATATTGGCAAAGATTGGCACTGGCGTTATGAAATTGCTTGTTATTGCAGTAAATATGCTACCAATCAACCACAAGAAGGCTAAGAGAAAAAATCCTGATGAATCTAATGAAAAGAAAAAAGTAGCAGAACAAAGGAGAAGAGAGAAAATTAAAAATGATTCACAGATTTATGAAGAATACAAAAGGAAAGAAAAAGAGAGATACCATCGAAGAAAGGAGGCTGGAAAGATAAAGAGTATTACCCAGTTAAGTGAAAAAGATAAAAGAGCACAGCGTAAAAAGTGGGTTGAAAAGACAAGAAAATCTCGGTTACGAAAGAAACAAGAGGTGGAACTCAGTAACGTTATTGATTCATCAACACTTAGTAAAGCAAACCGACCAGCAGATGATCTTGACCGAGACTTTCATAACGTAGTCATTGGGAGAGCTGGAAGTAGCAGGAAAGAAAGTGGTGGAAAAGTTGCTAAAAGAAAGAAATCCCAGGCCTATCGAGAGATTAAGCGATTGAAGTCTCAACTAGAGAAAGAAAAGGTAGAAAATCAGAAAATCCGGAGAAGTAAAGAAAAATATAAGAAGAGATTTTTGCGTATAAGAGAAAAAACTAAAAACGTAAATAGCCCAAGTTAAAAAGTGAAACAAATTTTGCAACACCAACGTGTTTCTCCACAAGTGAAAAGGTATTTTGAATTTGGAGCGGCACTGACATCTCAAATTGAAGACAATTATGAAAAAAACAAAAACTCAAGAAAGTGTAAGAAAGCGTTTGGATTAGTACTTTCTGGAAAAATTGTTAAAAAATATCGCACTTTCCATATGATGCCCGTTCAGTCATACAGGATACAACAGAGCAAAATAAAAGACACAGGAAAAGTAATTGATATCATAAAGAACAAAGTTACTTACAATACAAAAAATCAGATTAAAGTTAAGGATGATGTGATGAAGTTTTTTCAACAAGATGATGTAAGCCGTATTGAACCTGGAATAAAGGACTGCATCACGAAAAACAAAGAAAAGAAACAAATAAGAATTTTAATGGGCAGTCTTGCTAGCCTTCACAAAAGGTTTGAAGTTGAATTTAGCTGCAATGTTCCATATTCGACGTTTTGTTCATTTCGGCCATTTTGGGTGCTAAAACCGGATGTTAGGGAGAGAGACACGTGCGCATGTGAAAAACATGAAAACATGAGATTAATCTTCGACAAGCTAAAATATATGAAAGTGATTGAGTATAGTGATTTAGATCAATTGGTGAAATCACTTTGCTGCCAAGACGTAGTGAAATCTCCAGAGTAATGTTTGGAAAGAAGATGTATGACATGCAGAGACAAAAGTCTTGAAATTAAAGAATTCGAAAATAAAATTATTCAAGTAGAACAGTGGAAGAGAAAAGATGTAACGTTCACATTAAAAAGAAAGGAAAGAACTACCAAGAAAGTAGTTAAGGATAAAGTGCCTATAGAAATCAAAGAACTTGTAAATAAATTTCAAGGTATGCTACCTGATTTCATGAAGCATGTCTGCAACATCATACACCAATATAAATCAATTTCCAATCTTAAAAAGAACCTCGGATCACATGAGATCTTAATTCATGTTGACTTTCGCCAGAACTATGAATGCAAATAACCCAAAGAAATACAAAGTGTGCATTTCGGAGGATCACGTGAACAAATAACATTACACACTGGTGTCATGTATTACAGAGAATTCGATAGCAACAAGCTTAAGGTAGAATCATTCTGTTCACTTTTGAAGTGCTTGCGTCATGATGCAAGTGCTATTTGTGCCCACTTGGAAAAGATTTTGTCCCATGCTCAGGCATTGGTAAATGGGTATAATACAGTGCATTTCTTGAGTGATAGCCCCAATAATCAATATAGGAACAGAAAATTGTTCTTTTTGATTATTAAATACATTTCTAGGTTCATCTCGGAAAAAATAACTTGGAATTATTCTGAATGTGGGCATGGAAAAGGGGCCCCCGATGGCATTGGGGGTTCTCTTAAAAGAGCAGCCAATAAGCTTGTTGCTGAAGGGAAAGACATACCATCATTCCAGGTGTTTTTTTAAAACTATCAAAGAAAATTTTAAAGGTATTGAAATTTTTACAGTCACAAATGAAGACATAGAAAAAGTTGACTGTTTGTTAATGCCGAAAAAAATTCCACCTTGTTTTGGCACAATGAAAGTACATCAGGTTGTGTGGAATGCAAATGACATACACCTCCAAATGCGAAGCTTAATCTGTTTTAAATGCAACGGAAATGATAATTGCTCACATTACCATATTTGTAACTACAGACCAACAATCTCAGAATCATAGATTCTATTAAGTGTTTTCTGTCATTCTAAATGCAATCATTACCACATTGTACTGCATTATGTTGCATGGACATAATGCCAATTAATATTTTAAAAAGTTATTGTTTATTTAATTATTCGTTCGTCTTACATATTTTAGTAAATTTTATCAGTATTCCCCCTATTAATTTCAACTAGAAGCTTATTTCAAATCAGATTGTCACCTCCGTGGAAATTTGTGTCACCTCCGTGTTTTGAGTTAGTGTAAATTTCAGTTTATTTAGCTATTAACGTGTTCTTGACCTCTGTTTAAATGTTAGATTACTTAAATACATTAAGTACAACACCATTACATATAAAAATACATAACATTTAAATATTGAAAAAATAAATTTTTTCGTTCCCAAATTTCCACTTAATTTCAGAATGACCCAACTACATTGTGCTTGCTCTCTTTTCTGGCGGTTCTCTGACTTGATTCGATCCAGAATCTGAAGGTTGTTTTAATTGCCAATTAAAGTGGTTAAAATGTGGATTAATCGGTTAAAAACACCTACCTGAAGTGGTTGTTACCAATCGAGGAATTCATTTATCATTTTTACGGTAGGCGATTCAAAGGAATTGCGAGTAATAGTAGCAAATAAATTGATACGGATGCGGTCACCAGGAACAAAAGTTGATATTAATAATCATGTTGTTAGTAACTAAATTTGGCACTCTCTTTTTGATGGAACACTCATAGATGGAACTTTTATTTCATCTCACCTTTAGAATTTTCACCCTCTTTCCTGCTCTTATTTTCTCTCTTTGTGTTACCTATATTCCCCAATTATTTTGCTCCATCTCAAATGTCCATTTGCTACCTTTTCTTTGCCTATCCCAGATTTCTTCCCGATCCTTTCTTTCTTACTTGTCCGGTAACAGCCCGACGCTTCGAGAGCCTTAGTTGTCACTTCTTCGAGAGAAATAATGCCTTTATTCCCTTGAAGAAGTGACTAGCACGGGCTATGAAACTGTTATCAAACAAGATGCGGCAAAATTTGAAAATTCCTTCGCCTCACTACGAGCGATGAAAGCTTAAACGAAGAAGTTTATGCCTCAAGCTGCAACAATTTGTTTTAAGTTTCAGTAATATTCACTCCACATTTTGTTTGTAGTAATCCAACCATTCAAGATTCAATGTCACTACTGCAGACATGTTGAAATTATCATTGCATCTCTCATGGCCACGGAAAGAAAAACACTAATTCTTCACTATGCGTATAGTTAAGAATTTATAATAAAATTTGGCTCAGGAAAAATTCAAGCTGTCGTTACTAGTGCGAAAATACATCTTATGTGTCTGAGCTGAGTAAGCTCTTTGAATTTATCGTGAGAGTGCTCGGGAAGGAGAACATATTTTTTAAGTGGAAGAGGTATCGGATGCAGATGAAGTGCTTAAATTCAATATAGACCCTATGGGAGAAACATTAAATCTTAATTTTCAGAATAGCCTCTGCCGAACTTTTCGGAAAAAAGCATGATTCACAAGTTTCGGCTGGATGTTCCTGTTGGGCTGAAATGGAAGGCATAATCATCATCAGTATTCTGCATATTATGATGGATTCTTGTACGGCACCCGTATCATTAATCTCGAGTATCCATCCTCGTCACATATCAGAAAGATGCTCTTCATCATATTATTTGAATCATATCTCCAACCTTCTTTCATATTGTCTAAAATCCATCTTTCCGCCTATTACCCAGTTTTCCTCCTTCTGTCGCAGCCGTCAAGTCCATAACGTTTCTTCACCTCCGCCCTCTTCCCTTAAACTATCCTGGTCCTTCTTCTCCACCGCCCAAGTTCCGCAACAATTCATTTGAATTTTAGTTATTGCTAATTTTTCTGCCCGTCATTACTTGGTGTCATTTAGAAACCACTACGAGTAATGTTTTACACTCAGCCCAAAAGTTGTTCAAGTTATATTACACCCAAACATTCCTGCAGAGATACAAATGAACCTAAATCTAAATTATCTTTCCTATTTTCTTCCCAGTGACTTTGAAATAATCTATTATTGCTCCTAAATTTACGTGAAAAATGACATTTTGAACATCTGTCCTAACATTAATCTATCAGAATTTTTGCATATGATCTAACCTACCATAGTTTACTGCTGTGTATAATATATCTTCATTGTCTGCAAAAAAAAAAGGTATAAGCCTTTGATTTCCGAAGAAGATTCTGTCTTAACTTCACTCTGCGATTCCCAATCTTTTTTTGTATCAGTTTTGACACGAAGCTAAATCTATTAAAACACATTTTTATTAAAATGGCTGGTATCCGAATCCTCATTTAGGTTCCAATAATGTTCACGTTTCCACCGTGACACGCATGTATGAAATGTTAATTATGTATGTCATTCTTTATTGAATTTTACGATTTAATATTTTTAATTCATACTCGATATTCCCCGAGCAATTACTTACCAATTACCCGCTTTATGTGTTCTTATCATATCTTATGTTGATTAATTCTTGAGTGATTATTTCTCTACTTTTCTATTTAGTCTCATGGAAATGTATCCATTCAGCAGTTACAAAAATAAATGGCAAAAATCTCGGCGAAGAGAGCTTCGAACCGATTGGTAGTTCTGGGTGAAGACTCCCGGAAAAATCATGAAAAACGGCCTCCATTATGATGACGAGCAAAGTCACCACGGGGACATACTCGAGGAGAAAGGGAAAGTAAAGCGTACTGCGAAAGTCGCGAACGCTCTCTTGAAGCGATAAAAGCCAGGAAATGAATTAGAAAGCGGGAGTGGAAAATATTATTCGAGCCATCTCGCTTTGTTTTGATACATTTTTCTTCGGATACGATATAGAAGCAAGGAAAAAATAGACAGAGGGAAATAGAAGGGCAGTGAAAGGGTTGGATGAGAAATAAGGGAAAGAGAGGGATGGAGAGGAAATCGGTCATATTTTTCTCCTCATCCCTCAGCTCTTCTACCACTATCGAATTAATCAGGGTTATTTCCTTGAATTGCAAGTTTCCTTTTACTTTCTCCCGCCAATTCCTCGGCAAGAAGATATGTGGAGGGTTGTATAAGAAATGGAATGGAGCAAGGATGTAAAACGTTGTCATAAGGGAAAAGACCTAGACTCTATCTTCCCTATCTTCCTCTTCACGACGAGAATTCATGTTTGGGTATTTACGAAGACTGCAAGAAGGATCGTACATTATTTTATATAAATTATTTTAAATTTACATTTATTTTGGATTTACATTATTTAAGATCCATTTTCTGGCTACTTTTTAAAGTCACTATGATACTTCTTGAGGGGGCCTATGTTCAGAACATCCGAAGTGGGAACAATACAAACCACTAGTGTACATCGAAGAGGGAATGGACAGAAAGGGAAATTTAACCTGGCACAATTGAAATGCTTCCTACTTTTTCACCTTTAGGTTACCTTAAGATATTTTTGACCTATCGACAATGTACTTTTTCTAATACTATGCACATCTATTAATTTTTCGACACTTATCACGGCGCAATCTTGAAAAATACAATTAACGTGGTTAGGTTTACGGATCTAGTCAGAGTTTGGAGATTTTTCAGATGAAAACTGGTAAATGAACGTATTAATCTTATTTTTACTTCAATTTCACGTCATTGTGACCGAGCTACGTATTGCTGCCCCCTTCAGGTACTGTTTTGTTGGAGGTCTAAAGTCTTGGTCTCTTGCTAAACCTCTTCAGGATTTTTCATTAATTGTTCCTATTGTCGTAATGCGTCAGCCCTTAAAATATTTCTTTGTTTCTGCCTTAAATAATTTACAGTCCTGTTTCAGGCTTCATTTACTTCATAAAAAAGAGATCATACTCAGGTAAACTATTGATGATCAAGTAGGTGGGTTAGAATCGTGGCTCCCTATCCAGAGGGTCCAGGTTCAGACCTCGGAAGTAGTATTGTTTTTTGGAATCCAGCCGGTGAAGTGTCTTCCACAATTGGGTGCAGTGTAGAGGCCACATAAATTGAAGTACTGCACCTCTAGAGTCCTTTAGGGGAAAGCAGGCTAATTTCGCATCCGTGTCTCTCTCCATGTGTTCTCTGTCTAGAGGGTCCAGGTTCAGACCTCGGAAGTAGTATTTTTTTTGGAATCCAGCCGGTGAAGTGTCTTCCACAATTGGGTGCAGTGTAGAGGCCACATCAATTGAAGTACTGCACCTAGAGACCTTTAGGGGAAAGCAGGCTAATTTCGCCACCGTGTCTCTCTCCACGTGTTCTCCGTCCACGATTGGACCCTACCGATTTTCCCAATACGTAATTACCTGTCCTAAACGATGCTGAAGATCTTCTCTGTCGGTCATCTCACCCAATAAAAACATGGCTATATTTTATCATCACGAAAGCGGGAGAAACAAGAATACAACTTTCGCTAAGATTTTCTTAAGTCGTAGAAAGTTTTGAGTCCAACTGCTAAGTTTCGATGATTCCATTTTTTGAAGCCAACTGTAATTTTATTTCATCCTTGCTTCACCAACCAGGGCTCCAATAACGGAATCCATTTTTGTAGTAGTCATTAGAACTTTCAGTTGCGATGTTAATTTACAAAAACCTTTTGTAGTTATGACCGCGCTGATAAGCTGGTGGAGTTTGGTCGGCCTCACATTTTCCTGATTTAGGTTTATTTTAACTAGCATCCCTTTCCAGGGTTTTCAGATTCCTCGATTTCTCAGTTTTATTGCATCTTAAGTCTTCAGCGTCAATATTTCTATAATCTCTCAATTACGATTCTTGATCAAAGATTTTCTACGACAAAAAAATAAATATTTGGTAAAAGTGAAATGCAAGGCAATAATAACTATTCCCGATAAATGTGAATTACGTGCATTCACTTTTTTGTAAGAATATATTAAGTAACGAAAACTACCTTTCATTTATCGTGTAAATCAACTAATACGTAGATGTTATGTAGAAACTAACAATATGTATTAATTAATTCGACGCATGTTCTTGATAAACTACTTTCTAATAATGGGAGCATTGAAATGAGACTGTCATCTTAGCTCTATATTTTTCCTGGTGACTTTGACGTAACTGGCGTAACCTTTTGGCGTAACCTTTGAAAATACGTTTGCATGGTAGTATATTCCAAACCTGCCGCGTGAACTACATTTAGCATTATTTGCCATGTTAAAAAATTCACGTGGACCAGGAATCGAACCACGGGCCTTTGGATTTCCGGGCCACTGCGCAGACAATACGCTACTCAGGAGCCGTAATTCACATGGCAATTTCACCGAGGTTCAAGGTCCTAGATTTTGAGCCCTCGCGGTCCATCAAGAATGGCAAACGGAATGAGTTCTAGAAAGCCAAACGTCCGTGGTTCGATTCTCGGTACAGGTAATTTTTTTCACATGGAAATTAATGTGAAAAGGTTTTCATTCTTTTCCTCAGTATTTGGATTACCTTTAATAACAAAAAATGCACAGCTCTAAAATAAGCGCACTTAAATTGTCCTTCTTTTATACAATCTGGTAACTATCTCCTTTTAATATTTTCATTTACTATAAATCATCCTTCCACGGAACCTACCTCTGGGTCCTCTACTTCAGTGAAGAAGGAATTTTCTCTTGAATTTAAATGATAGCCCTCGAGAAATTTTTAAAAATTTTCTCCCCTTTTTGTGTTCATAATAGATGTGCACCTGCTTAATTATTGGAGAACAATATATGAAAAATTTCACAATCGTTGCATTTCACGCATCGTAGGTTTCCTCGACTCGTGATTTCATTTATTGACATACTGAATCCCATACCTTTTTGCGTCTTAAGCGCATGAAATGGAAGAGATCAAGAGAGAGGAAATCCCAACGGCCAATTTGATTTTAGTACCCCGCTATCTTTTCAAGTCGCCTGAATCATTTAGTTTTCTTCCATGTTTTTGCTACATTTCGCGTCAGAATGGTAGTTTGTGAGAGAGTGGGCTTGCGAGAGTTTTCTCATTAAAAATTTACGCATTTTTTGTTGCGTATTCTCTCTAAAATACACTAAAGATTGAGCAAATAAAATACGGGCGAACGAGGAGGGAAAAGGATTTCGAAAGACGAAAACTAAATGCTCGAGTGGAAGAGAGGACAGAACAGTAAAACTTGCGCAAAAAGAGGGAACGGAGAGTGGAGTTCAAAAAAAGGAGTACGAATGGGGCGCAAAAAAGAAAAGGGGATTGGGACAATAAAGGGACAAAGTTGCGTGAGAAGAGAACGGATAATGTTAAAGCAGCTAGACCCTTCTAAGGTGCACCACACGTCCTACGGAAAACTCGTAGCGCAATCGAAGTAAAAGGTGAGACGAGCAAAGTTTCGGCTAGGGCTCTTCTCAAAGCGGGATACTTTCCGTATCTGTTCCCTCCTACGAAAGGGTGGCTGTCCTAGATAAAAATTTATGAACACAAACAGTATTTATATCCGCCTGTCCGATGCGAGCTAACCGAAACTTTACCTCCTTCATCAGCTCCAACTTCGAAGAAATCGCTTTTGCTGCTCTTGATAAAATTCTTTCCTTGTGTATCTTGCGAACACTCCCTTAAAATCTCTCTTTTCCCGTTTTCCCACGACTCATCAACTTCTGTGACTGTTTTTCTGCTTTTTTTAAAATACTTTTTCTAGCATAGGGTGGTGGGGTATCTATTGCCTTCGGGTGTGTACATTTTTTTGACCCAAGTTGAATTGTACTCACAATAAAATTTGTACATTAACGCCTCCTTCTCCTACAGGTACTCTAGCGAGCGTCATTTATTTTAGTGTCGTCCGTTTCTAGAATACCGAAGTAATAATTATTTGCTATTCATCCTGTTCGGCTTGCTATTAGTAGGACATTCTTTCCCTGTTTATTTTTATCTTCACGTTTCTTGAAATCTCTTCCTTTCTGTTTTCAGAAATTTTCATTTTGTCTACCCTTAGCAGTTAAATATAAAATATCTCTTCGTGGCTTCATTCTTCCTCATTTTACAAGTATCTTTTCTCCTATCAACCGTTTTTAGAACTCTATAGCTTTTAAATACTTGATTTATAGTTTTTCCTCTTTGTTTCACCAATGCTAAATAAGAGAAAATAGCTTGTTTTGCGAGGACGAAGTTGATGTAGAGGACTGGGGGGCTGGTACTGTTTCGGCGGGAAATCTGATACCAGCTAAAGATTTGTTGGGGATATCGATCAGAAATTTATTCAATGATGGCCTACCGAAGTGTGCTAGTTGTTTTCATGCCTATTCAAATATCTCAGTAGCAGTGAGTAAGATCAATATGCTTCCGTGGGCTTTTGTTTTAGAAAATAAATAAATTTGGGTGTTGAATTTTCTAATCATTTTTCGGTCACTCTATTTCATCTGTCGCTGGTACTATGTAGTTTTCAAGGTTCTCTGGTATCTTGATCGATAAGATTGACCTATTTATGTAAGGGAAGTGCTAATGAATCGGGCTATTCTTTGCTTAATTCAATTTGCTGAGGTGATTTTATTTTTTTTCCTCCCTTTTAGTGGTCACTTATTTGTAAAATTGAAACTGTAACTTCCTGCATAATCCTAGTTAATGCCTTCATAACCCATGAATTTATAAAAATTAAATGATTTTCTACGGGGCTGCTCAAATTCATTAGGCATTAGGGCTCCGAGTTAGGTGAGCTATTATTTCCGTTGGGGAAGAAAATTTTGCTGTGCGTGTCTACAATTTTTGCTTCTTTTCATTCGGCTCCTTTTGCTCGGGCCCGAATTTTGAAAAGCTTTTTTGAATGCCCGAAATTTGAAAATATATGCAGATGCCTCCGCAACTCGAAGAAATAAATCGTGACCTCGAAAAGGTGCATCGGAAGGAGGAGGTTATCTGATTACCGAGTGCGTCCATTCGCGTCCTGCTGGCGCACCGCTGTTTAAAGCATTGGGCGCTGACGTATTCCAAGTGGCACTCCTTCCGATTTAACCGTCTCCGGAAACCCCCGAGCGTTCCTTCAAGGTTTTCCACCCCAGCGGCTCTTGCAATTGGGGCGAATTAAATCGAATGGAAATAAGATCGGGACGCGCTCTCGCATGAAATGCAACTTTGAGATGAGAATCTTGCGGCCCAGTTTATCATACCCCTAATTTGGGATTCTCCTCCGATCCCTCCATCCCTTCCCCACCCCGACCTCTCCCCTTTGATACCGTCTCCATCAATCCCCTTAACAATGCAAGGGGGATGTCGGCCCAAGATGCCGCCGGAGGAGGGAAGCTGTTTGATCTTTTCAGTCTTCCGCAGACATACACGAGTGCAGTCAAAAGCGACTTGTGCTCGTTCGCTCGAGTGGAATCGCGGCTCTTAAACGGCTTTCCGTCTGGCTCCATATTGATCACATCCTTCTTTGATTTTATGATCTTCCATGGGTTTCTTGCCTCGCGGATTAGACGGCCGACCGTAAAGCACCCACCCTTGCCTCTTTACTTTGAGTCTCGGGTGAATGTTTTCCTTTTCTTTCTTTATTTTCTGTCCGAAACGGAAGCGTCGTCGACATGCTCCGGAGTAACGGGGGCGGATACTTTGGAGCGATTCTGGGTAATTGAAGGTTAGGTTTTGTGGCTATCGTTAAGATTAGTGAAGTCCAGGCTTAATGCATTCGTAAGGAATCCGCCGAAATGAATATGCGCCAGAGATCACAGAAGGAATCCGCAATGAGTTACGTTTCTCGTTGGGAAAATAAAGGCGTCATGCACCGTTGGAGTACTTGGTCTCTTGCTAGGGTGGACTAGGCCCATGGTCAATGGTTTCCCTCTTAGTTTTTGAAGTCATCAATATAAGTGTTCGATCAAATTTTATCTTTGCCTTGTAAATAGTCCCGTCCTGCTTTGTGACGTCGATGTAAATTGCGTATTATCCTACTTCTCATTCAGTCCATTTCATTCTATCTTGAGTAATTTTTCTTTTTTCCTCCTTCTGCGCTAAACAGAAATTATTCATATGTCACTCTGTTGAAAATTTAGTTCCCTATGAAGATCTCTTCCATTTCCTTTTGCGGCCTTCTAATTTTTACGATCAACCATCTTACCTCTTCTACAATGCTTAGCTACCTCATTTGTCCTCATCCTCCATATCCAAATAAATCACTAGCATCTCCATTCTTCCTCTCACTCATCTCTCTGGGTAACCCACTTTCCATACCATCTCCGTCCGAAAGGACCAGTTTTATGATCAATAAAATTAAAATCTCCAAGCTAGAGTGATTTTGATTGAGTGCCTGATTTTTATCTATGTGTTTCTGCGAATAGACTGTCGTATAACTTCGTCAGTGCATTTATTCACTTGATGGTCCTACTATCGACACCATTTTAATGATAGATCCTCTGGAGATGAGATAATTATTTTAACTTTGTAGGAAATTACATAAGATCACGTCAGAAAAAATATGAAAAATGTTTGTGTTGAGGTTTATTATTTAATGAAATAATCACGTTTGGCCCATTTACGAATGCCATTCCTTTCCTCGACATTATCATGCCTGACTGCAACATTTATCTTTCTTAGAGTATTGTATAACGAAATACCTCCGAACTGGGACTGATTTTTCTTAGAAGTTGACCTGCTATAATGATGTAAGGAAGTCTATGAACATTTTGAGGTAAAAAGGTGTATTTAGCGATTTTATCTGGCGATAGAGGTTACTCTGTGAGCATCTTATAAGGTTTTCTTGTAAAGAACAAAAGTGAGTAGAATTTTTGGCGGGAAAATATATTGCGGATGGATGTCACGCCGTGTAGGTGACCCATTCAGCGAACAAAGGGGAGTGGGAGGATTGCTTGGATGGAGGACGCTATAGGATGATCCGAAGAATAAGACGCCGTGGATTAAGGGCCCCGACCGAGATGTTGGTTGAGGGTGACTTTGGAGAGGGACGATAGTGGGTAGAACTTTTACGGCAGGTACTTTGGGGGAAGAATGGCTCTCAGGTCGTCGAGAGAATTTCTTCGAGAGCCCATGGCAAGGAGTGTGGTCATTGAATGAAGTAGGATCCCGCCCAAATAATTGAACTTATCTGAAGTTCGTAGTGCGGCAAGTTGCAACTGTGGTCCCAAAGCCAAGCGTTGCGATTCTTTGAGCTGTAAAGTAAATTAGCGACAGTAGGTATCCGAAATTTAGATAAACTTATGGGCCATAACTATATGTACCTACTGTTTGTTAATTAGATCTGTGAAGTCAAAGGTTTTGAAACTTTTGGATGGTATGGCATGGGTAATTGACGCGGTTTTTTGGCTTTTCTATATCTAATTTTGGTACAATGTGTATTTAACCTTTAGTGACACGTGCCTGTTATCACTGTGCATCATTATTTAAAAAATTGTTTTATTGATATTCTCAACAAAATACTTATACATTTGCTAGTGCAACTAGTTTTCTATGGTCTAAATTTCTTTTTTTTCTGTTTTTTGAAACAGGTGGCGGTAATTTATTATTCTTAATGGTACGGTAGAAACTAAGGTGCTCTTGGGAGCACCTTAGTTTATTGGTAACCGATACTACATTTTTGATTCCTGTGTGGTTGTTCATTCGAAATCCCATTATTTATCGTGTAAGCTACATCTGCTACTAAAAGAAGACGAAAATATTCACCCTTAGAGATCTTATGGTATTATATATTAAATTATCCACGTCAAAAAGATATAAGATATATTATCCATGATAAATAATAGAGGTTTTTTAAATTTCCTTTTTGTTCAATTTACACCTCTTGAAAATGGTTAAGGTGTTTCCTATCATTATATCCCTCCACGTAACAACTATGTATCATTCAAGTGAAAGCGCAGTCATATTTTTCGCTATAGAATTTATATTCAATGTGCCATGAAAGTTTGCATGAAGTGATATCAACCTTTTTTTATGTAGTTAACTCTCACGTGGATTTTCGTTATATGTAACACTCTTTCGCCTTTTTTTAATAGTTCCCTTTATATATACTAACTCAAATTTCTCGAGAATTTGAATTAGGAACCTAGAAAAGGATATAACTGTCGGCTGAAATTCTGACAACACTTTGCTGGCTTCTGCCCAAAACAATAAACTCAATAAAAATCGGAGAACTCAGCAGTAGGGGACAGAAGCTATCGGAGGCTTGATTGACGTGAAGAAGTAAATTTTGCAAGGCTAAGGATTGGTCACACGAAGCTTAGTCATTGGTTTTTACTTCGTCGAGAGAACCCCCAATAAGTTTGATATATGGTTTACCGCTAAGCGTTAAAAATTTAATAGCAGAATGCGAAACTCGAAAAGAAAGGAAAATCTTTAAACATCTTTGAAGATTTTCCATCTTGCTTTGGGAGACGATCCAACCGTAACTAAACGGGTGTGAAAATAAAAATAATAGGATTTTTCGAGCAAAAAGTAACTTTCAGCGTAATTTTACATTTCACCTCATTTTTCATCCATTTATTTAAATGCCATAAATAATTACATTTTTTCCTTTGTTACAAATTCTTCATCCTTTATAAAACACATGAAAATCTATACTAGATAAGGAAAGCACTGAAATTGTAGCGACTTTAGTACATATGAATACTTACTAATACTTATGAATACTAACATGTATACTTACTATTTGTCACTGTTTTATTACAGGTGATCTTAGAATTACTAAATTAAGATACTACTTACTTTCCCATTTATTACTACAGTCCTACTTAGTTGAATAGGCGCTAATGGCATATTGTTGAACAAAACATAAACATCCTGGGAGATCTGTTGAACAATTCTTCACCATATGGGGTATATGTACGCTATACTTCATTGCCAATTGTTCAATTATATTTCTTCGTATCACCTCTCAACACCCTTGCATTGTGCTCTATGCCAATTGGTTGAGTGCTAAAATGTGTCCGCGGACATGTAATCGTACTAATTTTCTTTTCTTAATAGGAGAGTATTCTGGTGAATGTACCAGCAAGGGTATTTATATATCAGGGATATGTGAAGCATATGTTTTATTTAGAGCGACTAGATTTTATTAGTTGAATATTGTAATCCTTTTAGAATCCTTCTACCATTACCCTTGAGGTTTCTTTTGTACATGAAGAGCTACCTACGATTGACGTTTTGGGCTGATTGCGATAATAACAATGGCTGTGGTATATACTCCTGTTAATTTAAAATATCCCTTCTCAAACATTCCATCGGCGAGTCTCCTTGAACCATGAAGAAATTTCCATCCGATATTTTTCTTTAAATTTCCATCGCAAACTTCCCTCTCACTTTTTCTAACGTTTTTCGTTGTCTCCCTCATGGCTGAGCTTCCTTTGTCAATTGTGTCGGATATCCTTCTCTTTTTGAGCTCCATTCTTTGCTTCTCCTTTTTTCTCAGTCAGCCATGATTTCTGACTGTTCAGCTCTTTTCTCCTTCTGATATTGTTGATTTTGCGGCCTCCACCCCAAGTCGATTGGTCCCGAGTCCTCGCTGTGACCGAATTATTTTAATCCTGTACCTTATCCAGGAGTTGCTGAAATACAGTTTTTAAGACCTCCAGCTACTTTCGTTATATCATGTCGAATAGTACGAACTTAAAATTGAGAAAACGCAGGCGAGATCCGGACCTGCAGCCTTTGAGTTGCAGGGCCTAAGCTGGTGCGTAACCTTTGTTTATATTACTGTGAGGAGTCGATACTATTTAACCTTGGAGCTTTTAGATTCTACTGAGAATTTTATAGCTTGAGTGCCGCAGTTTAAACTAAATGGTCGAAGCAGGTTGTAGAGTTCCTCTGAAAAGGAAAGTTTAAGGTCGAGATCCCGTGCCACAGAGGACTACAATCGTTGGCCTTCTTGGCTTCCAAAAAAAGTAACATTTTCCTTGGCTTCTTCTCACTCTGAATAGCTCCGGCTTTTCTAAAGAAAAAAGGGCTGAGTATCTTAGCCCCTTGTGGACACTGATGAATAAATCGATACTTGGAGTGTGAGAAAGGGCCGTCCGTCACCGCCCCGCTTCGATATTTGACTCTGCCATCGTCGCCTTGGTGACGGAACCTTATGGTGCAATTCGCAGCAATTGAGTTATGGAGGTCTCACTCCTTAAGTTTCATTCTTCCCTTGCAATCTTCCCCTACTTCTTAACATCTTCTTCTCCTTGTAGGATGGATCACCAGGGAAGGTGATCCATCCTACGTCTACGATCACTTGATCGACTCATATTGGGTTTGTAGGTACCAATATTGTGCTATTCACCTTAATCAATCAATAGATGGCAGTAGTAATTTTACTACGTGCTCTATTGCCCTTTGGTAGTATGATAATACATTACCAAAGGATTTAAACAACTGTAATTAGAAGGGAAAGTTTGGCAAATTATAAAACAATTTACAGTATTTTTAAGACGACCAAAGAAATTTAGTTTTTTCGGCTTTCAAAACTTTAAATCGACGTATAGGTAGTCGTAAGGGTTTCATAATTTTTAGATTGGTATATTCACATGCTTTATTGAGACAATATTGTAGATTATATTTGGTAGTAGAGATTCAACAAACAAGGGGCATGATATTACCATTTCTCATGGGCCTCTAAGACCTTTCCGAAAATCAGAAAATCGTGTCAAACCCGATGGGCATACGGAGAAAGTTACCAGAAAAATATTCACCAGTCAGAAAATTTCTTTGCTTTCGGCAATGGTAGTCAAGAGTTTAAGTATCTATTATGGAATTTTCGGTTCTCTTGACCCAACGTGCTCTCCGTGTTGCTCGAATTTCTCATAAATAGTGATCCAGTCGATTGCGTGGAAGCATGAAAGCATAGTGAGCAGCATTATGCTACTGGACGTAGTTTCCGGGTTGAAATACAGATGTAGGTATAGTTTTCCGAATACTGTTTCTTCTAATTATTTACCTTGGAGGGAAGAGATTGAAATGGGTTTAGCCTTTCGTATTTTGGTTAGCTATTGAGAAAATGTTAATGTAGACACAAGGTATATGTATTTGTAAGAATATAGCGATAACGAAAGGGGATTTTACATTTAATTTATGAACAAGAAAGTGTTAAGTGAAATTGGGGTGTAAAGGAGGCTATGGTAAAGCCTAGGGCATTAAACAATGGAGATTGTATTGCCAACGAACTTTAAGTATCGAAATTGAAGGGAAAGAGTTGATTATTATGTTAAAAGGGGGGGATGGCAATATTGAACAACTCGATAGAAGTGGTAATTATGCCGAGTTTAAGAGGAGGGTTATGCAATGCGTTAATTATTTTGCATAGTTAGTTCAGGCGGGGACTGTGGGAGAAGTAACCATTGCTTGATGATCTTTCAGCATGATAAAGTGATGGTGAGGCAAATGAGAAGAAGATGCTCGTGCAGGAATTCGAAACGGCGAATTGTGGCTTGTTAGGTTTCTGAGGCCTGGCTGCCAAGGCTTTCTCTTTCCTTTTTGGAAGTTTAATGTCTAATTATGCATCACGTAGGTATTTTTGTCTGCCCTTGGTTCTTTAATCTTAACAGTGATTTTATATACCTAAGTGTGCCATGCTTGGCTGCTGACTGAAACAAGACCTAACTGTGGCCAGGACCTTTCATTTGATCCATAGTGGGCAGTCGTATGGGACTAGGATCATGAGAAAATCTGAAGACAGTTCTATCTCGAATGCACTTTTTCGCAAGTCGCAAGGTTTTAAATTCAGGTAATAGAAAAACTTGGCAGTTTCTTTTCTCGTTTTTACCATCCTTCTTTGTGGTGTGACTAAATCAGTGTCACGAAGGATTTCTGTCAAGAGATCCTCATGGAAGGTGAACCTGAGGAGTACTTAAAGGGATATACGTGAAACGGTCTGACAATCTCAGTGTCAATATACCTTTGGCTTTGGGGTAGAGTGCGAAGCTATCCCTTCTCTCAATTTTCTCGATAGCGTTCAGTAGTGGGCAGTTTTATCGTTGGTGAGGGGTGACACTTCTTTTCTGTCAAATTCCTGGATTGCCTTTATTCCCGTTATCCCTTCCTCCCTCTTCCTATCTTCAAAAATGAATAGAACAGCGTATTTTTCTACCCGTGCAAAGAAGAATTCGTGTTGAGAAGTGTTAGCTTATGAATATAGTTAGAAATTCAACATGATTTTTTTTTAAACCTTTATCATTTTGCCTTAAGCATACATAGTAAAAACTCATAAACTTGCCATCAGGATCGTTGAAAAACTGAATGACTATGGTAAATTTCACGGCCATGTCATCAACGGAATCTCAGAACGTCTCCGAGGTGATTGGAGGTGAACCGACTAGACCAGATCGAAAGCGATAATGACAAGAAATTGATTACTTGAAACACCTGCGCCATTGCAGAAAGTTGTTTTTTTCAGTTTTTTTTTCTGATTAGACAAATGAGGAAATAATTATATCTAAAGCACCAAAATGTCAGGAATATAAGATGTTTTCCCAAAATATCTCTTCGGGAACTTATTGATAAATTTTTTGCCGACAAGAATCTAAAACTGCATCTTAATGTAAAGTGAAGTAGAGTAGCTAATTTTATGCGTAGATTACTTAAAGTGCGTGATCCTTGAAAGCCATCATGAGGCAGCATCGTTGCCGGAAAATGTTTTTACGCCATTAGCCCGCTTTCACCACGACTGTTCTCCGTCCAGAATCTCAATTGAATCGGATAAAATAAACCAGTTGAGCGCGGAGTGGAAATTTGATGAATACGTTTCGGAAACACAGAAGAGAACCTTTCTCCGAAGTCAGGCCGCCAAAATAAGATAAGGGCCCCCGCAGATAAATCAACACCGCCATCATCGGCCAGATGATGGAGAAAAAACCGTTTAGCATATATCTCGACGAAGGAATCAGCGAAGGCAGTGAAAAAATTGCGAGTCCGTATTTTTCGTCCTGAAATTGAACTTCCGCGCGCGTAACAGGTCACGCATTCGAGTACCACCCGGAGCAAAAAACGTGAACGAAGGGATGGTGCGACCACGCCTTGCCTTCCAATCTCCCCATACCATTTATCCTCCCGGAAAACAGCCTCCTTTTTTCTTACCACTTCCTTGTCCAAAATTTCACTCCCACCTTTACGTTTCTACGTTCTAGCAGAGAGTTTTAGCATCTCTCTCAAAGTAAGTGAGCCAATGGGAACTTGACGTGGATGGGGAAAATACAGTATCTCGATGAATATGAAGTGGATGAATTTAGAGTGAATCGGATTGTATAATTACAGCCCCAAACGTCATCTGTCGGTCGGGCCGAAGTGACGAAAATCTGACAGACGATCGAAGAGACTGTTATTTATGTCCTCATTCAACATTCACGAGCTAAACATGAAGTGAGCGAAACCGTAATGCACCAAAACATCTCCCTTTACATCTTTCCTCTTCCCTTTATTCTTCTCTCCTCCTTTTCACGGCCGGTGACCCAACACCCCATGCCACACGCCCTTCCGGCGACTTTCGGGCCAATATGTAGATGTAGATCCTCTCCCCTCTTCAGTGGGGGTGTCCGGGAAAGTGGTCAGGGGGAAGGAAAAGTGTATTCCCGGGGAGAAACAAAACGCTGCCGGTCTCGTTTCAAAATCCTCACACCCTCGGTAGAAGAAAGGAACCCTCAATGGCGTTGAGGGGTTAAAAAAAAAACATGAGAGCGAGGGGCGTGGGGCGGGGGGCGGCTAGAGGAGGAGAGAGGAGTCGTCACGCCCCTCACACTAACACTTTTCGCTTCTCCCCGGCGTTCGAGTTAGCATCCGCTGCCGGTGCGATCAAAGCCTGTGGATAAAAGGAGAGGGAAGGGAGAGAGGTTGCAAAGTGAGGTCGGGGCGGAGGCCAAAAAATGATAACGGCCCGGGAGTAAAAAGCCAGGGAGGAAGAGGAACTAGATATCAATATCTGGGAAGTGAAGACGGTAGGCGAGGAGAGACAATAGGAGAGAAAAGATTGAACTCCCTGACGATGGAGGGACGAAGTGAATGGTGTATAGTCAGTTTACCAGGGTGCTTACAGGATCCATAGTCGAATTAGTGTGTGTGCGTGACTATCACAATTTTATTTCTTATCATTTTGTCGAAATTGATTAAATGATGTGATAAAAGCGCTGAATCAAGGTATACGGCGGGATTTTTATGCTTATTTCATCAAACACGTAGTAATCCTCCAAAATATGCTTAGGCCTGATTCTGTGGTATTTATATCTTTTATCAATATCATTTATCCGTTAGAGGAAGAAGAAATGCATTTTTTACCATATGAATGTTTTAACTTTATAATTAGGCTAAAATTGTGGCATTTAAATATATTCTACTATTTTTCAGTTCATAAGCCAAAGCTTAAATACTCCAAAGATTTCCTAAATTCAAAAATAACTTTGACCAATTTCAGACTTGAGTAATAAATAATTGTTCCCAAGCTTTCATCATGTTATGTATACTTTGATTTACCGTAGATACTGTGATGCTTGAAGGGGAAGATGGTGAAGGCCCGCTGGGTAGAAAGATATTCGAGCGAATGTGCGTTATCTATGGCGGAGGAGGATAGGAAGGTGTTGTTGGAAATTAAAAAGAGTCTGAGGTGGTGTATTGAGGAAGTGGTGAATGAATGGAGTCTTGGGAGGCTGAGGAGGGTGGTAGTGAAAGAATAAGGATTTTAGACACCGTATGAGGAAGTAATAAATTATAAGGATGAGCGGGGCGTAGCATGGGCTGCATGTACTATCTTGTGACATGGATGACTGCGAATATCCCGTTGTGGGGAGTATATTAGGAAGTTTGTTATCTTGGATGTTTTTGGATTGTTTGGTGCCTCATTGCAGAAAATAAGATGGCGTCAATGCGTCAAATTACGCAATACCCTCTTATTAGCGTTTGCACACTTATAAGCAAAATACCGCATGTGTTTTCGAAAGGCAGAGTTAATGTTTTTAAAATAATGAAGTTGTTGCTGAATTTAGAATTTCACTTTAATAGATTTGAAAATTTCCTGAACATGTTGTTGTTCGTTGAGCCCTAATGTTAAGGATGGCCTTATGTTGTATAGCTTCCCCTATAGGCTTTAAAGTGTAAATATTAGCAAATGCTGTGTAAATGAAAAAATTGATAACATTTGCGTCAGTTCAGTAAACTTGCATTGATTATGCATTACTTTATGCATTGGATGCATTACTTAAAGCATTGCACTCACATAGCGTTTACTGCCATCCCCGGCACACCTCTACCTTTGAGTTTTGGGCTTCATCGCTTTGGGAATGGAACTAGTTATTTTTAGTTTCCCGAGTCGTGAGATTTGACGGAAATACCAGATTTTCCACTTGGTTTTCCCTGTTGTAGGAAAATATATATACTTCAAATATGCGGGGAAATATTTCCAAATATAAGCTCCCTTCTACTCACGTCAAAGACTTTGATTGAGCGTGGAGTTCGCCACGGGGATCAGGCCTATCTCTCCGAATGCTTACCCTTTCACTCTCCATCTCAATTCACAGCGGGACTTTCGAATCCGCGGGATCCCACACATCCTAATCAGTCCGTTTCATCCTCGAATACATTCCGGCTGATCTCCTCTCTCCCTCTCTCCGTTCCCGCGACTCCATCCCGTTCTCCCGGTCTCCTGAAAGAGTGATATTGGTGAAAGGGCGCCGTTGGGAACGCTGGGATAGTGGGATACCATTCCGCGGGGGTCATCAACAGGCTGCCGCGTTCACGTTCGGATCATATGGCGACGGAATAACCGCGGACACCACCTCACTATTCGAAGCGCCGATTCTCTCGCCTTCTAGGCCATTCCCCAACCACGGGAGAGAGTGGGAAAAACTCTCCTCCTTTTCAGAAATGTTTTTTCTTTGTCGGAGGATCCTTTTCGGGAAGGCGAATGGCTGAAATTCTCTTCCTTCCCTCCTCCTTTTTTTCCCGCCAGTTTTCTCCGTTTCCGTGCGTGGGCGTATCCTACGGTTTTCGGACGTGGAAAGCTTGCGCGCGCGTTCCTTCAGTGTTCTGTTTCGCGGCGGAAAAAAAATCGCCTCTCTCTCTTTCACTCTTCTTTTTTTGTTTATTTTTCGCTCTGGCGGTGCGTCTTTTTTGGGTGGCTTCATCTCATATTCATGGAAAACAAGGGGAGGCGCAACCTTCGCGCAGTGGCAGTGTGACGAAATAACGAAAAAAATACATCTCGACGACTCGAGAACTCAGAGCGGAACGCGCGGGCCGCGTTAGTGTACATATTAATGATCTCATCCAGCTTTGCTCGACCCGCAATTCGCTCTCCTCCTGTCCCAGCTGTCCCACGATTTCGTCAGCCATAGTTCTCGTTAACACCGGTCACTATACGGATCGAGTCTTCCTATTCCCGGAACTGTCGGGATACGGAGTGGCTGGATTGAAGTGATAAAATGTTTTGTAGAATTTTGCTATATTAGCATGCCTTTGACATAAATGTGGGAGGAAAATCATCAGCACTGCTGCGGGACAGCAGTCATAAGATTGATGGATCCTGTGAGGCGCAGCTCACCACTCGATCCTCCTTTTGGCTTACTTCTTAGTATTTACATAATTCTTCTCTTTCACATCCTTCACTATTAGATCCATTTACTTCATAAAGACCTTTCTTATGCATTCTTAATTTTTATCTTTCTCTCAACCATTTTATTTATCAGGCCGTCATGTCTGAAGATATGGGCCTTTATTATGTCCCATTATGTCTTTAAAGTTTTCAGCAGACTTCTCTTTTCTCACTCCTTTTTTATAACTTCTTCGTTTGTAGCTCGTCCGATCCATGTTATCTGTATCATTCTTCTGGAGCGTCACATTCTGAATGCTTCCAACCTTCACTTCTCTGCTGCTGTTCGTCCATGATTCCATGACGTAAAGAAGCGTGCTCCAGATGTATGTTCTAACGAAGAGTTTCGTTACACAGAAGTTTGCAATTCCAGCTGTAAATAGATTATTATTTAAGTAGAATGCCCTCTTATACTGGACGATTCTACTTTTCTTTCTTGCTTAGTACATCACTGTTTACTCCCCACCTTAGAAACAAACATCATGGTCCTTCAAAACGACTCTAGGCATCGAAGCATCTTGAATGATTTGATTGATAGGTAGTCTCTTACGGTTATAGTGGATTTCCATCGATCCATTCAGATCCGTAGTAGCGCTTACGGACTCCTCTTTGGCCTAAAATATTCTTCAAAGACCGGCATAGGCATTATCTTCCTTCATCCCGTAATATTATATTACGTAGTTACATATTCGGTTGAGGTACATGGCAGTGATGCATATTTGTGGTATAAAGAACAGGTAGGGAATAAGTTTATTTCAGGGCGAAGGCGAATGATGTTACACCCGGAGTCGGTTTTATACTGTTCTATACGAAAGGTGATAAGTATGTAGTCCACGCAAATAATAGATTTCTGAAATTATCACTATCCGTATTGCGCACAAGTAGAAACAGTTCACTTACTAAATTTTTTCCACTTCCTGGACTCGGATCCGGTCCCTCCTGATGAAAGGTCAGTAGTCTAAAGACGGCCATATTCGATACTCCTTTATTCCGTCTAAAGTACCTTTCATTTTCTCCCCTCTTACTCCCAGCATTTTATATTCACTTCTGTACATCATCTATCGCCTTTAAAAACTAGAAAAGTGTCCTCTTCTCCGTTAGTAAAAACGGAGCAAGCATTTTTAAAACGCTGTAAATTAAGTGGAAACATTATGTCGGTTGCTGTAGATTACGAAAAGAAATATGTCTGAGGAAAATGAGTTCTAGGTGTGTTTATTTTAGTTAGGCTCGGGTTTGTTTTTTGGCCATCATTGTTTTCTGATTGATTTGATATATTAATTTAATTAAATAAATTTCCTCTTTTTATTGATGTCGAGAAGCACTTATTTGTGGAATCTAATGTTCCATAAACCACGTTAGTTATATTATTGTACCGCATCTATGCTCAGCGAGTCACTGTGAGGGTGTGGTTAAGGGGGGAGATCACCGTATATGCAACTAAGAGGTTCAATGCTACTACTTCATGGAATTCGTAGCAGTGTGAGTGATTTTACAAATACCAAACATACCAGCATTGTTTCGCACTGAAATATTTATTCATATGAATTGTTTTTCCTTTTCCTATTTTGATAGTCTCCCTACTTCCGCCTCTTATCTTTTGATTACAGGGTCATAGCTATAATTCGAAGACATTCTACTTTCATAGTTTAACGGTTAATGTGAGTTTTTCGATAGCAAACACTGTGATGTAATCAATTATGGCTGCCAATTCAGCGATGTTTAAGATATTGTTGGTGGCATTAATTGCCGATCAACAAAATGAACGATACTGCCAACGAGGCCAAGATTAGCGATCAACCTCGTCCTCAGCTTTCCTTCTCAATTTTATCGACGTTGGACGTTAACGAAAAGCTGTGGTTGCTCAGTTAATGCGATATCTTAAATTTTCCCCAAAATAATCGATGTTTACCGCTGATTCGATACCCATCGGCATATTTATACTTTTTAACTTTTAGATGTGAGGTTTGAAACTGGAAATCAAAACTTCAGTCCCACTCGTCCCCTTCCTACCGATTAATAACTCGTATTCTTTCTTACTTTTGTGTATTTTTTCAGTTTGCCCGATTAATCTGTAGTGCCCTCAATCTACGAAGCTACTGATAAGTCTTGTGAAAGTTTTATGAACGGGTTTTGTAATTTGGAGGATATAAATTGCATTCATGTTGAATATTTTGCTTTCAGCTTCTAATAGCGGACCTGTACCACGAGTGAAGGGGTTCTGGAAAATTTTATTATTTCGAACCGAGTGTTGTTACTCTTCAAATAATCCTTCGGCCCACAGACTCGAGTGCTCTTTTTATTAGTCGTAGGCATAAAAAGAGCGAGAGCAGCCTCCTTTTGTAGTGATCAATGGAAGTCATTGACGCGAAAGTGGGATTTATTTTGAGATTTAATTATG
This sequence comes from Platycnemis pennipes, assembly GCA_933228895.1. NCBI lineage: Eukaryota > Metazoa > Arthropoda > Insecta > Odonata > Platycnemididae > Platycnemis > Platycnemis pennipes. Next base: position 113,845,012 of record OW121854.1, on the reverse strand, counting down.
CATTTGGAAAACTACTTATACTGACCTCAACCTCATTGAAATTCATGCCAAATTTCAAGCAATAAAATTATAAAAATCCATAGTTTTAAGAGTAATTAGATTTTTAATAGTAATTAATAAATTGAAGGACCGCGAACTGGCCGCGAGAACCTTAACGGCGTTACCCGCTGAAATTGAACATTTACTACTATTGTGCTATAATTAATAGTTTTAATAGTATTAGTAATTAATAACAATTGATTTAATAGTAGTTTTTTTAGTAATTAATAAGTATTACCTTTCCTAACCGCTTCTTCCCTACCCAGTTCTATTCTACATGTGAACCTATATCCTATTTATGTTCTACTATCCACAATTGCCTGTTTTTATCTCCCTCTTTTCTGGCTGCCCAGCGTCATATCTGCAGTCACGGCCGTTAATATCCCACTTTCCCAGATTTCTTGTTCCGTCCAACCAGCGTGACATATGCATTAGTTAAAGGATAAAGTTTCTGACACTTTTTGCTATCCGAAATTTCAGGGAAACCACAAGGTGCACACACAAAAAAGACATTTTCGAATTTATGATATTCTCCCGAACCTGGGTGCAAAAGAATATGAGGTGAACCTTCTCTTTCTTTTCTAGTATTCGGGATCTCGGAGGAAGAAAACTCAGTAGCTAACGTGACAGTCGACTTGGGTAGAACAGGATATTTCCGGTTATTTTCTGTGTCGTCCAAATACAGGTGGCACTGCACCATTGTCTCTTAATCAGATATGGTTGTATTATATGATGTTGAATGGGATGAGATGTAGGGATTTATTTCACGGGTATTTTATAAACTTTTTGTTGAATTTATGTTTGAGAGGAAGTATGTGATACCTAAGTGATGGGTTGATGTAATCTTCTGTTGAAATGTTGTATATTTGTAAGGATTTAAGTTTTTTATAAGTCCGCATTAATGATACATTTTATTTGAATTGTACACCTTGACGAGGGAAAGTGCTAACTCCAAAAACATTTTTCTTTATTGTATTTATACCTTGGTTATAATTTACCACAGATATTACATTCCTGTGTGCATTACGCCTCACTTATGTATCTTATTAATTTATCTTGGAACAATACCTTGACGTTAGAACGATGAAACACGGTGGTCGGTCATATGCAGCCTTTTATGAAGCTTCATCTGTTTCTGCGTCTCCTTTTTTCTCTGCAATGTATTTTTATCTCACACTTCACTTCACAGCGATAATTATAATATTTATCACAGTGTTCACAACGTGTCTTGAGTCAGATTTATTCATTGTAGGGATCCAACAGTCATTGCTATACTCCAATTTTGGTCGAGGTCCTGCTTATATATTAGAGGACATTTTTGCAGCTAGGCCATGGTAGGAAAAAATATGCTTGACGTTGAAGAAAAGTGGAGTACTAGAACACTATGATATCTTTTAACTGATTACGGTTGTTTATGGGGTAATCAAAATTCAGTGAATTCGCTGTGAATTTGGGCAAAATTGTGATAATAGCCGTAAATTTTACGATAATCGAGTAATTATATGCTTCCCTCGCTTTAGTGCTTTTTTATTCACTCCTTAATTTTACGGCGAGGCCGTGTTGGGAGGCTTTGGCGTTAAAAGAAATCTGGATAACAGCCAATCCTGTGTGCATGATAAAACTACTGTGGTTATTTTATTACTTGTTATGTCATATATATCATACCTAAACGTAAAAGTACACAAATACCAGAATATAAAGCAATGTATGGATATATGAGTAACAATTTTACATCAATTTTAGAATTTTAGGAATTGAACATCGGGTTTAAAGTATGTAACTATTTCCTATGGAAATGTAGAATGAAAGAGTTTATGAAGCGGTGGTAATTCCAAAAGTTAGGCTCTTTTGCCCAAATTAGAAGCAAAGAGGTAGTGCATCATTCTGATGTATTGCCTCTTTGTTAGATGCGTTATTATTTTTGATGAGCTTATTTCTCATAGCGCAATATTGCTACGGAATTTTTGATTGGACATTAAGTTTGTGATATTCATATGGAATTTTTTTTAATGATGATTATTTTATCTTTTTTTTTTTTTACAGGTATGTGCATATTTCTTTGGACCATCAGTTGAAAATTTGTAGCTCCGGGTACGTATTAACCAATTATGTTTTGAAAATTTATCAGTCTGCATATATAGGTGAAATTGATCACGAAATTGTTAAATTTTACGGTGAAAAGGTGGTGGAAAAACGTCCTTACATCCGTTTTCAGAGTTATGAGGGTTTTTACGTTCATTTTACGTCTGGAAAACTATTTGTACGAGAACAGATTGATATTAGTTTTTTTTACTCCTTACAGAATAATTAATAGCATTTATGGTTGCTTTCTTTCGCAAAGTATGCTTCCTCTGATCTTCTAAAAAATTTTGTTTTGGATAGCCGAGTTTGGAATGTACGAAGTAATTTGTCGTGAATTTAACATGAAATATATCTCCTTTGACTTTATATCGTACTTTGTATCTACTTCGTCCAATTTTACGCTCGACTTTTTTCTACAGGAGTTGAGAGTGGGGGAAGGCAATTCTTTTCTCGGGAATAAAGTTTCATTTGGGCAAAGCTTTTTGAAGCGTTGAAACTAAAAAATAATGCTTTTGTAGGTATTGAATTCAATTTTTGACCTTGGATCCGAGACGTTTCTATTTTCGGCGGAATTGCATTGGAATTCATAGTTTCCTATTTTCTCTCCTTTAACGTGACAGTAGAAATTTCATTACTTTTCTTTGTCTCTCGTACCTTTGACTTTTGTCGGATCACTGCATACAGTAAGGAAGTCGTTATTTTCTGTGAATCACTTAAATTATTGCAATCAGCTGACTCGGGTAGTGAAAAGTTTTCCTATTCGACGTCTACGTTGAGGATGCTCTGGTGTAATCCGTTCGAAGCATTTATACCGCTTTTATGTCACTTTTATGATGGCGCACATCATTCCTCCTCATTAAAGTAGTATTCTCCTTCTCCTTCTGCCTGAATGAACTTAGCTTCTTTCGCTCTTTCCTTCCACTTCTCTGAGAAATGAGGAATGACGCTCGTACTTGCATCCGTAGTCAATTTAAGTAATATGTGAAGTTAGAGCTCTGATTAATGCTAGACTCGAATTTGTGATAATCTATAGTTGTTTGGTCTGTATTGAGTCGTAAGGATTTTCAGCTAAGGGTAACTTGTTTTGCTTAGGTTTATTGCATAACTTTTTCCCAAGCTCGCTGTAGTTGCATTTTAATGGGCGAATTTTTAGGCCCTATTAACTTTCATATTCAGTGTGGTAGGTGCACCAGGTGACTAGAAGTTTTCGGCAGTAAAATCTTCTTCAGAATTGTAGGCTCTGGTCATAAACAGCGTGCATGAATTCGAGTCAGTTGTCCGGGAAGCTGCAAAGTTTTGCCATTACGTTATAAATTATTACAATATTATCTTCACATACTCCGCCCTACATTTATGACGTAGTAATAAATAGGCCCATACTGAAGAGTGTGAATGCTACTATAGTGTTTTTCTAATGGATAAGCATCGCGCATTTTTTATAGCTCTTAGCAGTTCACTGTTTCATCCGCATGCATTGAATAGTTGCCTCTCGGTGTATGACCAGAACCCTTACTTCAAGTAGTTTGCCCTCTTTCACTCTTCTCCATTCCCAGTGCGATTTGACTACCCATTAAAAGGATTATGACAAAATTGGTCTTGGCCATAATTGAGCTGCTAAGGTGTTCTTAGGATTTAATTTCCCTATGCTAACATGTGGCGACCAGATTTTGGATGCCTTAGCTATAAAATTCCGCTGTATTCCATTTGGCAATGTGAATTACAGAGCAGGTTGCTAAAAGAGAACTTGCCTAGAATGTAATGACTGTGTTACTTCTGGAATGAATAAGATCAGTCGACCCTGGTTATAAGGTTGATAAAGCGATGGTCTGCAAACCGAAGTTCGCGAGTTCGAATCTTATTCAGGGCATTAGTTCACTGTTTATCTTCGTATTGATTCCTTAATTTAGTGGGTGAAATATCATCCTAGCTGTTGTAGCACTTTAAACGTAAGTTTACTGCTATTATTAAGAAAAATCGAGTAAGAAATCTATTCAAGTGTATGTATCAACGCCCATGAACACATATCAATTCCTGAAAAAAGTCTCTTTTTATCAATGGCCTTGATCTCTTCATGCGTGATTGCGCCCAATCGAATGTTGTCTGGCTCTATATTTTCGTGATGCAAAATGCGACCTCTTTCATATCGTCTCGCCTGACGTTTATTTGCGGTTCATTTAGGCCTCGGCGTACTCCTTGCTTGTCCACGCCCGCCGTCGTTAGTCGTCTTACTTCGCCTCCTTATGTTTCCTTTTTACGATTGTTATATGGCTTCTCCTTCTCCCCTCGTCATTATTAGGGTGCCGGGTGGAAGGATCTCCCCTCGTGAACGTGGGACACCCGCAGCTGTCACCGGTACCAGACAGATTTCGAAGGGAACGGGGAAAGGTGTCGATTAGGAGGGAGGAAGGTGGGGAGGGAAAGCGAGGAAGGAGAGAAACAGAAGGAAGGAAATGAGCGTGTGAGGAGTGAAAGGTGAAGAAAAGGGAAGAGGGGGATTGGAAAAAGGGTCGTTTCTAAAAGTTGTGGATGAAAGACAGTGATAGAATAGGGGGCAGGAGTATGGTGAGGATAAGGCGAGAGGTTAGGGGAGAGAAAAGAATTGGGAAAGAGTGGTGATGGAGACTCTTAAACTTTCGGACCGACAGGCGAAAATAATATTGGGCCCCCTTCAAGTGTCGTGGATGTAGATTGATTGCACGTCGCACACGTTCACTCTAACCCCTCTTGGAAAGGGCTTCCAAAAATACACGAGGGGTGTTCTTTGTGCAAATAAGATGGTGGGCGGGCTGGAAGGATGCGTCTGTGGGCCGATAAGGCAAAATCTACGCGGGAATCTGCTTCTTGGGTCGCATCTGTGCAAACTCTTGCGTCGCCACCGTGCCGATGTTAGGGAAGTAGAATTCGCGATGAAATTTGCATCTTCTCCGGTATTACTGAATCTATTCCGGAGTAGCTTGAGGACAGTGCTCTTTCCAACTTTTTTTGCTGGGTCGATGCTTCAGTTTGGTTGTTTTGAAAATTAATTTTCAAAAGATTTTATTAAAATTAACATAATGAGTGAAGCCAATAAAAATTTTGGGCCATAATGAACCTATTAATACCCAATGAACAAGAACGTTGGAAGGGGGCTTTAATTTAGATATTAATTTAAAAGTTTTTAATCATGGTGAGTCTGTAGAAAACTATTTAAGCTTACAAACAGTTTCGGCAGTCTTAAATATAAGTTTTTACCTTTAAAAAATAGATATTTCTTCTTTTTAATTTGTCATGCTAGCATCATTTTTGGCTTCGGAAGTCGGAATAACGTTGTCTAGAACCTTTTAGCGCTGCGTAGTTGAATCTATGATGCTCTGTTTTTTCAGGAGAACCTAAAATTGAAAAACTCGGCCGAGGAACTTAGAGCGGAGTAGGGAATGTAGTAATGTAAAATACGTTGAGCAAATGCAAAAAAATGTGCAATTTTCCTATACCTCCAGGAAGTACTCGAAAAAGGGACGACATTCATGGTAATACCTTATTTATATGGCGAAATAACTTTTTATCCATATCTGAAAGAAACAAAATGAACATGTTCCATCATGAGAATTCATAAGGGCAGTGTTAAATTAGTTCTGTCATAGTTATTTAACCAAAGGAGAGAGTGTGGAAGCTAAATCTTGGCAATAGACGTGGTTTGTTAAGATATTTTCTGGTCATTGTTTTCGCTTTTGATCGTAGTGAACTATTCAAGTGACTGCCGCTGAAGCAAAAAGTGCCTACCAAGTCAAATTTTGTGGATAAAATATTAAGCACACCATCTTTTATCATCATTACTCATTATTTTCATGTGTCCAGTGATCCCACCCAATTTATTAAAAAAAACAGGTTAAGCACAACCGTTTCGTTTATGAAGCCATCCTCAGGGGCTATCAAATCTATATTGCATTGTAGTACCTGAGGATGGCGTAACAACAGAAACTGGTTGTATTTAACTTGTCGTTTTAAATAAATTGGATGGGAAACCCTACGACGTGTCATTCTACTGCGGCAGGCATATTTAATTCTGGAAATATTCCAAAAAGCGAGAACTAAATTCTTTGATTATATTTTTTGTACTTATTTTTTTTCATTACCTTATCCGCCTCATGATGTGAAATAAATGCTTACAATCTTCTTCTCCTCCCTCTCCTACTTCGCCCGAAATTTAACCCTTGGGATCGCTCTCTCTAAGTTCATATTACCTCAGAATATGATCTGGACACCCCACAATACTAGATGCTTCTTCGGCATTCTTTCTCTCTACAAAATACTTGTATCTTGAAATAGTTGACGTGTATATGTCCAAACCGGTTGATAAAAAAAGATTAGTGTGCAATGTTCAAAGTTATTTCTTTTATAGATTTGAATTTTAGAGTTAATGCTATACATCTTGGGTAAATTCGTTAATTTCCGTCATATTTTTTTATTCTCCGATGTATTAAGATTGAGGACGAGTGTCTTCTGTCAGCGCACGTAAGGAAAGGCCACAGAACGTATTTCGTGAAACCATTTCATGTCTTTTTCTGCGGCCGTTGACTCGATTCTGAAATCGATTCTTTTATCAAGATATGATTCTCTTTGTTAGTATAATTCCCTTTCGCATTCTCATTATTTAATCCATATGTCGTAGGTGTGGTATTTCTCTTCAGCTTCCCTTCATTTTTCTCTCAAACACTGTATCCATGACACAGTTGTGCGTCAAGATGTATCCAGTAAGGTTGTTCCCCGTAAAGTCTAAGACTTTCCACTATCTTCTTTTCTTCTTCGACTTTTCCTAGCACCTTTTCAATAGCTACTCAGTAAATCTATTTGATTATCGTCGTTCTCCATATAACCTTTTTCTTTTACAAACTTATTGGTCAATGCTCATTCTCTTTCTTCATAGACCACATTTTGTCGACTCATATATGAGATCATCAGAACTATCCAACAGTCGTGAGATAGATTTGGCCACTCTCCACTCCAATCATTTACTTGATGAATTAATTATATTTTTCATAGTTTTTTCCCTTCTTATATATAGAAATTACTATTTATACACCAATAAGTTTTTTCTTTTTTGAAAATTTTCTTTCTCTTGTACGCTCTTTAGTAACTCTTCAATTGGAGCTTACACAATCCATTTGATTACCGTCATTCTTTGTGGTAACTCATCTCAAATTGTTCTATTTACCTTTTTTTTCCTTCTTTTGACCCACGTTTTAATAGGATGCATCATTGTTCTCCCTTTGTCATCACTGACTAAGTTTTACTGACTCGCAGCGTTAAATCTCTCTCGGCGATTATCAGCGAAAATTCTTCGCAAAGCTTGTGTGTTGGCGTTGTGCGTTGATTTTTGATTTTTTCTACAGATACATAGTACCGTGCAAACCACTATAAAGGTGTGAGACGGGTGAATTAACACCAAAGTGAAATTTTATGTGTCATGCTTTAAAAAAATTATTGTCTCTATTGTAGTGGAATCATAACAGTATCAAAATGATTTAAAGGGCAAAGCAAGCATACAAAAATATGATGTAGGTTGGGATAGCTTAAGTCCTTATACCAGCATGAAACTAACTGGGATGTTTATAGATTTACTTGTATTATTCTGTGGAATATATTCATAACCAACTACATCCCTAATATAACGAGGAAAGAAGGACTTTTTAACGTGTTGGTTTGGCAATCAATTACCCTAATTTTATGCTCATGGCACTAGTTTACAGTGGTAGGCCGTATTTAAAAAATGTTTTTAGCGTCACCAGTGAAATTTTGACTTGGAATTCACTTAATAGATTTGGTCTAAATTCCAACGTACGGTGGAGTTTCGGTTAGTGTGAATGGCGTAAGAGGGCTTTGAACGGGGGTCAGGGACAGGGGAGAGAGAGAGAGGGGGGAAGGAGCGGGTACGCGTCGGGGGACTAGGGTTAGTTATGAACTTGCGGGTGGGATTGATTGTGCCCTCCTCCCTCTCTCGTAAAGTTCTTTTTTTGAATTTTATCGGCGTATGTTCGTTGGTTCCCTCGCACCAATTTTTTGCGAAGCAAGAGCGAGGAGTCGTTTGGTTTACTCACGAACAGACCCAGGTCGCTTAAGAGTTCTTCCATTGTGCCGGACTCGTTTCACTCGGCTCTCCGAAGGGGGAGAGGATAGAGAGGGACGGTGATCCTCTCGATTCCTTTTCATTCTTACCCCGTGAATTTATTCTCTTTGCCATTTTATTCTTCATTCGCGCTCTCCCGAAAATGACTGTGTATCTGGAAAATTCAAAGCGGCGGCCGTTGTCGCGGAGCTTAGTGATTCTGCTCTCGGACGTGAAATTGCTGCGCCTTTCATACGGTCGCCTTTTGTACTTACCTATTCGAAGGGTGCGGGTGGGGGGATAGTCGCTGTGGATTTTTAGACCTTACAGCTGCGCGACTTCATTGTTGTTGCCCAGTGTAAAGTGCTCTAGCGTCGACTTAAAGTTGTCCGGAACGGCACTTGGGTGTCAATATATCCATGTTTTGCGTTTTCTGTTTCCCCTAGACTCGATGGGTTTCACCCAACATATGGTGGCCTATGTATTTGAGATGTAAATTAACACTCAGCCGTGGCCTATTTGCTTTGGAGTATGCATTCGCTGAATTCCATACACCTTGTTTCTGTCGGATGGTTTGCGTACGAATCCACCAGTAAGGAGGGGATTGTTGTTTTCATTTCTATTTCGATTTGTGTTAAGAATGTGAATAATTTTCACTAAGGAAGTCCAATGAAACGTTGGAATAGTTAAGAATGCAATCCTTAGCATTGAACTCCGTATTTTGTAATTGATTAATTTTGCGAAACATTTCTTTTTTGGGTTGTGAGTATGCTGTGAAAGTGAATTTTATGAAACATTAATTACCTATTATTATTGCGAACGAAGCAACCAAAACATGCATTAAATGTATTGAATACGAATAACTTGTGAGTCAAGGGTCAAATTGGTAGGTTCGTGGTTAAATTGTTAGGAGTCAAGTCGTATACAATGTATAACTTGACTCCTATCAATTTCTCGCCTCCTATTTCCTCCACAGAATTTCTTCTCTCATATCACGATCAATCCTTATTCGTACGTTTTCCATTATTCACCAGGTCCTCATCTCATTTACCTTAGGACGATTTTCATCCTAAGCTTCCGCTAATACATAACACCTTGGTGAGGCCTGTCTCTTCTAAGTTCACCTGAATATTTGCTCTCGGGTTCAACTTCAGATTTCTCTCAATAGTATACTGTTATTTATTTATAACTTTTGACTAGCCATACTTTTCGTCAAGTACCTTTATTGCATGGCTACTTTTCCTCCTAAATGCTCCGTTTGTCCACTTTCTTCCCCCGGTAATATTATCCGCAGTTGAAACAATTATATTTCCTAGGAAATTTATGGCGTAAGTCTCACTCTTCAGTTTATCAATAATTTTGCCGCACTCATCCATACGTTATGCTGCGAATACATAATGAAACTGTAATAATACAGTTTTTAGCGCTGTTAGCTGATAATAGCCCCCTCTCTTAGAGTCACTAACGAATCGCGGCCTCGCGAGTGAAATCTTCCATCTCGCCGCACAGTTGCGTACCTACTCCTTGCGGTATACGAAATGATCGTCCGTCATGCATCCGAATCGGGCGGGAGTTCCGGAATCCTTTTCAGAGGCCGCTGCCGCCGGGTACCCTCCCGGATGGGAGCGGGCGCTCCGCTGAACCAATAAGTTAAAGAGATAAGCCTCCGGGAGTCAAACGCTGCCTCCAGAGAGTAAATAGCGCGCGCACATGAACCCACATGCACACACGTGCCTCCTGCCCCCCCCTCCCACCCCCCACATTCACGACAGCCTTGGAAGTTCGGTGCGCTGGAGCAAGTAGGTCGACGCGCCTCGGATTAAGTATTCGCGCACCCCTAACTCTGGAAACTCCGCCATTCCAAATTTGAATCGAGGTTCAATACTTCTATCGGTGGAGGGATTTGGGATCGAGAAAAAAGGAAGAATAGGGGAGAAGAGGAAACTTCTCGGCTGATCTGTATTTGCGATATTCGTTATCCCCTAATGAATCCCCCTCCCACTCCAGCGATTATTGAACTTGGCTTCGAAAACTCAAACGAAGAAGGTGACTTCTTTTTTTTTTCGCCTCTCTCCTTCTCCATCAAGAAGGGAGGTGAAGTTTTCGTGACTTTATTCATCGGGAAGATTTTTTTCTCTCTGCTGTAAAAGGAGGAAAAAATGACGGTTCGTAGGGGAGAGGGAGGAGATTTCGCCGTCTCAGTTTGTTCTTGCCCGAGGGCGTTTGACTTAGTAACCAAGTAAAAGCGCCGCGCGAGTTCGATTGGGTTGACGTTACTGCGGCGGCTGAGTTGACTCTGGTTTTGAGTGATACGACGGGGCGAATGTTTATTGATTAGCGTTTCGCCCAGATGATGCATGTACATTACGCTCGGAAGGCGGGTTGTATAGTAGTTGGGGTCTGGGTGGGTTTCAGGGGGGCGTGGCGGGGAAGGAGGAGGAGACAGTGAGTGGCGTGATTGAACGCGCGCTTAGGTCTCGTCCCCTCTCCCCACGTCGTCGTGATTTTGCGGGAAATTCACGACTCGGATTAACGTGCGAGGGAGAGAGAGAGGGGTTCGTTCCCTTTTAAAGGAATGCAGTGCACGTTCAAAAACCAGGGAGGGAGGAAGAGTGGAAAAAAACGAATCTGTGGGCGGTGAGGAAATTGAAAAGCACTGACTGGCAGGGACAGCCGCAGCAAAGTAGTGGAGGGCAGCTACCACCCGTCCCCCTTTTAATTCAAATGCGAGGAACTCGTTAATTCCTTCCTCCCGAAGCTAATTCAGTTTCCATCAATGCGTGCCGTGTTATGATGACCGCGCTCTCTCAGTAGTACGGGAAGTATGTCCCCCCTCTCTTCCTGCTGCTTCTTTCAGCGCGTATATTGACCTATATTTTCGGATAAATGGTCGGGAATGCATATTTGAGGAAATCCATTTCCAATATTAAGGCCGGTACGATTTGGGGGTCTCGATCATTTTCCTAATTATTATTTCTTCATGGCCGTCTTCCTTGCTTATTTGCCTCCCTGGTGCAGGTATGCATATACCCTAAATTTGTGAATTTTATGGAAATAAGCCGGTGTCCATTCACTTGTTTTTATTGCTTCATTACCTTCTCAGTATAAGTCAAATCAATTATAAATTTTTACGCAGTCGTGGGTTTGGAGACAAAATGCTAGGAGAATGTTGATGGAAAGCAAAACCAGCAAGAAGTGATTAATATGATTATGGACGATATTGATTTGACGGATTCGAAGGAGATTGCAAGGCGTTTGTCGTTTTGGGAGGTGCTTTAGCGTTGATTTTCACTGCCTCGTTTAATATGATTTTAGCACATCTCGTATTTAACTCATTCAAATATATTGTCTCATCATCATCATCATCGATCAGCAATCCTTGGATTGGTTTGACGCAGCCCTCCATTCGATTCTTCTGTCGGCCAACCTCTTCATATCAACGTAATTCCTCGCTTTCACGTCCTACACGGCCTGTTCCATAGTAGGCTTTCCTTTTCCGTTCTTCCCGTTCAATTTTCTCTCGACGATTGTCTTCATCAGGTCATCGTTTTTAAGATATGGCAGATTAAGTTGTCCCGTCTTCTTTTTAAAGTTTTCAGCAGACTCTTCTCTTCTCCCACTCTTCTTCAGACTTCTTCGTTTGTCACTCAGTCGACCCATTTTATCTTCATCAAAGAAGTTTGTGATTCGCATCATTTCCGTTGCGATATTTCTATGAAATTACCGTTGTAATTATCCCAATAGAAGAAGGCTGTAAGAAATTATGGAGCAAAATAAAAAGAATTCGTCAACTCCATTCCCAAGCATGCCGGTGGAAAGTCCTATCTTAGACTTTCCGGAATTGCTTCCGATATAATACCGAGTGCTTTAAAGACTTTTGAGGCTCCAGGATTACAACCTTGGGTGATGACATGGGTTGTAAAAATAAATGATATTGACATGACATTTTTTGGTACATAATCCACCGAATCGCCTTCCTCAGCGAGGAGGCCTCGGGTCGTGTCATTCGCGTCCCCGAGGTAGATTTTAGGTTCCGCAGAAACGAGCCGAGGGCGAGAAAATTCCCTTGCGAAGTGCCCCTTAAAGGAGAACAATCGCTCGAATACCGGCTGACGGGTGGGAGTCTTTTTTTTAGGAATCGAAATTCCGTTCTGCGCTCTAACCTTTGCGTTTTTTAGATGCTAATGTATATTTACACCATCTATTAAGTACACAGCTAGTAACTTCCAGGGAGTGTGGGAGGTGTTAAATCTTTATTTGGCGTGAAATAGGTACACGCACTCACAGAATCCCAACTACGCTGTAAAACATTTTGATATACCGGATAAGCTATTCATCTGCTCCAATGTTTTAACGCTGAAATGAATGGTCCGGCTTATATTTGTCAACACATTGCAGACCGGATATTTTTTTCATATCTTTCCTCAGCGGCCATACATTTTCTTCAAATTTGTTGCACACAGCTATTAAATAATTAAATCTCATCAACTGTTTAAAACATTTGGTTGAAGATTTGTGAAGCAAAGCAGGAGATACATGAGTAATTAATACTTTGCAAGGAATATACAAAATTATTTTATTCCTAACTACATCTGCAATACAATTGCAAAGTACATGTAAACACGAGTATTCTCGTGATCCGTCCTTAACAGATGCCACACAAAACACGAGTATACTGCTGACCGGTCCGCAATGTGTTAAGATAGCTGAATTGAGAGGCTCTGGAAAATAGGTTGCTTGCATGCATCTATCCTTGCGGTGTTCTTTCATTATGATTTTGCATGTAATGAATGACATTTTAAAACTTTCAGTTCGATGGCCCTTAAGGAGTCCTTAAAGGACCCCATCTCGGACCTCGTAGAGAGTTTCCTGTTTAATACTTCCTCGCTCCCGATTGATGAACGGGCGACCTTTTTGGACTGCTAGGGAGGGAGAGGAAGGGACTAACATTTCGCTTGCTTCGAACGGGGTCATCCAGAGTTGCCGCCTCGAAAATTTGTACTGCTTTTGCTCCCCAATACAATCGGACACGATCTCATTGGCCACTCCGTTGACCCCTCTCTCCCGTGATTAATATCAATAGATAAACGAACGCGATATCTCTTTTCCCCGTTCTCCTTTATCTTCCCTTACGCTCCTCCTTCCCCGGGAGAGAGCGCGAGGGTTAGAATCAATTTGGGGAATAACGTCGGAACGGACGGTGGAAAAATGTTTCGCGTGGGGGTGGATTTCCGCCCAAGTAGCCCGAGGGATGCAACAGGGTGGGAGGAAGCGGATGGGAGGGGCGTCACTACACCTTACCTCCGAGTGTGTCCCGAGGAGAAGAAGGTTTAGGGTTTCGGGAGGACTCGGGGGTTAGAGGAACGAACATTAAGGGTTTTTTTCCCTCTCTTGCGGCTGGGTGTGGTGCGGGGCCGCGCGGGTTCCTGGGGTCGGGTCGAGGGGAAAGAACAAGGGCGTGATATCGGCTTTTCTCTCCAGTTCGGGGAAAGGGGTTGGTCCCGGGGAGAGTGGTGGGTTGTGGGGGAGTTTTCAGGTCGAGGGCCAGTGGGAGGATAAGGGTAGGGAGTTGGGGGGTTGGGGCTCCTAAACGGGGGATGGCAGGGGATGGGATTGGGGATATGGCGAAAGAGAGCAGCGCTGAGGGTCTGGAGGTCGAAGGTGAGGGTGAGGCGAAGGAAGTTTTCCAGGGGATGGAGTCACGAGGGAGGTTCAGGAGGACAGAAGTAATACTGTAATTACATGCGTAGAATTTGCTAGTGATTCTCAACCTTTTTTACAGCACACTTACAACCTTTCACTGCCCACTTCCCGGAACTCTTAACTCAGGCTTTGATTTCAACACCGGTTCTAGTCTAAAATTTTCATTATGATCCCTGTCGTCACATGAGTATCGTGAGAACAGCACTTTGACCTCACAACTCCGTCCGTTAGAGGCGACGTATTGTTGATCTCTGGGTGTTTTTTTAGAGTAACCTATTGCCAACACCGGGTTCCTCTCCAACCTTCCTCCATACCCTAAAAATTCCTACCTATGCATCATCAATCTCCCATCTTGAATGGCTGAAATGACATAATTATTTTGCAAGTCTCCTCTGAATATTTATTGATACTACATTTAAAATGTACATACTTTGGGATGGGGTGTGGTATTTTCTTTTCCTTTGATTTCTAGGATGATAGGATGGGATACGTGCCTAGAACATCAGTCAGCTAGGATGCACTTTATCTCCACGCGGTAATGACCTCCGGCATCCGTATAATTACTGAACGTGGACTTCTCTGCACATCCCTCTCTGTACATGATATTACTAGTCTAATCAAAACCTTGTATCAATAACGTAATTTATAGGAACTTCCATCTAATACAATACTTATACAAAAACTCGCGGCTGGATATTAATTCTGCTAAATAAATTAGGCAATTAAAAATAGGAAATTCTCATATTTTAAACTCGTGAATGGAATAATAATCAGGTACCTTTTAGTCTTAACTTATTGACCAAAACATTTAAGGAATATTTTTCTTAATTTTTAATTACCCTGGGCATTAAATTATTGGGTGGCTCGGACGTTCTACATCCCTCTATAGGATTTTCCGACGTATCCAACGCCCACTAGTGGACAAAATTAGGTCATCCAGGAGCATAATCAGAGCGCGTGCCCTGCGTGTGGAGTTATTGTCTCGCTACATCAGCGAGTGGACGAAGCTTACGACTCATGCTGAAGTCATTTATGAGCAGTGGGTGTTGAACTGAAGAAATTTCCGATATTTTCAAAACGGTGATCGTCTTTTAAAAGTGTCCAATAGCATAGTCGAATAATCAGTATTTGCGACCTCAGCGTCAGCACACTGATTTTCCATTTTCACTGGTCATCAATTGTATGGTTATAAACAGCAGCTCTCCGTCAGCTCTCTTCCTCTTTCTTCCATCAGCTAACCCCTATATTATAACGCAATTTTTGTTTCTGACATACTTCATTTATATCTCACTAGAGGTCATTTTTGATGATCTTCCCATTCACTTTTAACTGGAGGACTGTCTTCATAATTTCTTCGTATTTTCCAGGTAATTTGTTGTTAGAGGTGACATTGCCTATTATTATTCGGTGTCCAGTTTTACGACAGAAATGCTTGTTATCACTTCCGGGAATGTTATGGTTTTATTCAAATTATATTATGGGTACCGCTGTCATATTTTCAATTTCATCCATTAGGATCCTTTTTATTGGGATCACATTTTTATCAAAGTTCTTAGTTGTGCACCATTAGCTAACAATTTTTCCCGTTGATATTGATGTCAATAAAAGTGCTCTTCGACCAATCAGTTTCTTCCCTGCGAAATGGGATATCGATTGTTTGATATTAATATTTTCTGAAAAAAAAATACTTCTACATTTTTAAGATCATACTCTTAGTTATCGACGGTAAAAAGTTTCGCAATAGTATCTCGAGAAAATGGGCGGGGTTTTAGCTCGTACAATAAATTTGCATCGTTAACACCTACCGTTGCTACCTATATCAGAGGTTTTTCAACGCAGCCTCTCCTCATCACGGCTTCAGAAAGTAATCTTTTTTTGCGTAATGTCTGAGAAAAGCAAGGCCTCGCAGTTACGTGGCGAAGGACGGACGGAGGATAAATGCACTGGCACGCCCTAGTTGCTGGTAATTATAAATTTCTCTCGCCCACGTGGTGCGGCACTGTGTCGTAAAACAAACCACACCCTCGCCTTATTTCCCTGTAGAAGGAAATACGACGTGGTGTAATGCTGTTAGGTTGCCGCCTCTGGGTAACTTCGAAAATTGTACCTATTTCTTCCAGCTATATCTCCTTTTCTTCCACACTAAAAGTCGCGATGAACCTTAAGTATTGCCAATTTGGAAGTTTATAGTTTCAATAATAACTGTCTCCTTCGACTCACTTTTGGTCGAGAACAAGAATTAAGTTTACTACCATGAATTATTCACTGTACTCATGTTGGATATTTTTTAATATAAATCGAAAGAGAGGTTATGTTATCTGTTAATACTATCTATTACTCGAAGGTTATTTTTATTACTATCTTCAGCTAACAGCCGCAGTGTTTATACCTTAAATGTGGCTTGTCTGTAAACCAAAGTTCTCATCTACATCTACGTAATACCCTGAGAGCCACCGCGAGGATGTGTGGCACGGGGTGAAAATCACCATATATGTATGTACTACTGGAATACAAATTAAGAGCTACAATGATACCTACTACCATATGAAAATAAGTTCTGTAATAAAGTGTAGGAGTCACGTGCAACTGGATGAAAGATCTACAAAGTTGCGAAGTGATTACTAATTAGAAAGGTTTTCACTAAATATATCAACTTAATTTCCCAAAGTAAATTCTTCTTCGGTCTTCATCCAGTTTAGCCTCTCCATCTCCGCCTGACCGAAGAATGTGCTCAATTTATACGCCGAGAAAGCAAAAGAATTTTCTGTATTTCCCTTGCATGCGTAGATTAGTATTATTAAAATATGATTCACGAGATACAGCTACTCCAATCAATTACATCTAACGTCATCTGTAAACAAATCAGCTTTGTATTACTCAAAAATTTTGTGGTGATTAGATAACGTAATTCCGTAGATGCATTTTCTTACCAGTCGATCTATAGATCAACTCCAGAAAACTCAAGGCGTTTTTGGGTATCCTGCTTTACTTGCAGTTTTCTTCTATACGCCTCAATATATACTCAGTCCACAACAATCTTGTTTATCTGATCAAGCCTAGCATAATACGCAAGGGTTCTTAATATACATCTATCGTCATCTGTAAACAAATCAGATTTGTATTTACTTAAAACGTTTGTGGTGATTAGGTAACGTAATTCCGTAGACGCGTTTTCTTACCAGTTAATCTATAGAACAACGTCAGCAAACTCGAGGAGTTTTTGGGTATCCTGCTTTATTTGCAGTTTTCTTCTATATGCCTAAATCTATATTCAGTCCTTGGATTTGTCCTCATGCGTGCAATGAGGAAGATTGAAATTAAAAAAGGAGAATTGGTGTCAGGCGTGTTTTGGGGAAGGCTAGCAATGGCTGGAAAACTTTCAAATGCCCTTGGAGGAGGGTGATGAAGAGAATGAAGTGGTGTGTCAAAGGTTATGCCCTGGCTAAGTACTACTACTAGTAACACAAAAGGGGCACGCGGAGAAAAATGACTGGAGTTTAAGAAATTGGCAATGTTTTAGCAATGTTCGCAAAATTGTTAATTTTCATCGTAGAACCACGATTAAAAGATGCACTTACTCGTACAATTATCGGGAGTACGATGAAAATATTAATTTGTTGTTATATGACGTAGTTGTTAAAGTTAAAATTGTAGTGAGCACGGTTGGTTTTGGCGAGGGAGCCTCCCGCTGTGTGGGTCGAGAAGAGCGGTCGGCTTTGGGTCTCTGAGCTGGTAAAAGGGTCGCGGATTCGGACCCTCGCGAAGTTCAGACCCACCCACCCTTCGACTACCTGATCTCGGCCCCACTTATTCGAGTTTAACCAGAAATTGTATTCGCAGTTAGAAAGTACGCCGGGTACTTAAGCTTATTTTCAGATTGAATGCTATTGTGGTTATATTTTATCCAATATGTTTTTCAAGTATGAAGCAAGGACGTTTTATAATAGCATCTACATCATAACTTCGTTCTCAAGGTTTGAGTTAATTGTTGTTGTGTACAGCGTTATTTACTCTTATTCCAGCTAACAAAAATGAAATCCTTGCCTGATATTTCACTTACTCAAGTTTCTTATCGACAGTTTTAAAACCACTCTTGCTTCCAACGCTGAAAATTATTTCGCTATAATGCACTTGAAGGCCGAACGGAAATGTCTAGTCCGTGTACGTAACTACACCGGAAGTGATTTCTGGGCGTATTTCATCGACTACGGGGGGTTTTGAGGGCAAAAAGTTCCATGTCTGGATGCCAATGGTTCGAAAGTGACGCCGAGTAGGAACCTGTTGTCAAAGCTATTTATTTTCCATTGGACAGCGATGCACTCTTTTGAGGAATGCATTTTATCCCGTAGGGGGAAGTAGAGACATGCTTGCGCCTTTTGGGATGGGGCGCATAAATGGTCGATTCCAGCTTTCCAATGTCAAGGGAATCATTTTCCCTTCAGATTTTTGTCGGACGTGATGTGATCGGATTCCGGTCGTGGGTGAGAGAGGCAGGAGCAGAGGACCGATACGGCAGGAAATGGATAACCAATATCACTCGTGGCTCCAATCGGCCTCCGGAGCGACGTATGCATGCTAAGGAGGCATGCCCAGGAGCCGTGTGGTGGTGGGGCTCAATTTTTTGGAAAAGGTTGGGATCTTTGATGTACGTATAATGCCCACGTCAGAGCCACATAAATAGATAGGTGGAGGGAGAGTTTAACGAGTAGCGTTGTTTAATCCTGTTAAGCCTTTTGGAAATTCCTTGAAGGAATTCTCCTCTCCGAAGCATTCATCTACATCTACACGATACACTGCAAGCCACCGCGAGGGTGTGTGGCAGGGGGTGAAGATCACCAAGCATGCACTACCGACATGCAAACAAGCAACTATAGGGTAACATGCAACTAGATTGTTAGTATCTATAGTATTTAAGGGATTAATACATGCATTATGCACTACAGACTACTCTTGAATATTTCCCCCACCTATCCCTTTGCTATGCTGCCTATTCTGTACTCTTATAGAACGGGGGAAAATGCCATTTTGAATCTATCAGTACGGCAATCTGTCTCTCTAATCTTATTTATCTGGGTCGAATCTAGCATAATACGCTGGTGATTTTAATATGTGCCTAACATCTTCAGTAAAGCTATCCGATTGAAATTTCTCTATTGGGTTTAATCTGTACCTTAACCTACGCTATGACTCCCACCATAATTCTTGTATTAATTCTGAAACATCTGAAAGCATTGCTATCACTCGACAATTATCGTTGTAACAGTGCGTTTTATTCTGTATATTGTACTATCCATAGTCACGAAACTTAAAGCGACGACGCTCTGTTCAGGTCAGGCTAAGGAAATCTCTGGTTTGGATGATTGTCAACTTTCGCACCAAAAAAACGTTTTGTCACGGCCCAAGGTAAAGCCGGTTGCAGTAATTCACCAGGTGTTTCGATCATTGCCCCCCTGGTGGTACCATGGGGGCAATGATCGAAGCCACCTTGGGGAAGAGTATTAGTAGTAGTGATTCCGAGGAAGCAACGAGCAGCTGAGATCATTCGCGGTATTTGGGATAGGTGGATATTTAGGTATAGATAGCAAGTTTCCGGGGAACGGTGTGAAGGTGCAGCGAAACTCGGCCTCGGCATTACCCTACTTTTAAGGATAAACGATTATGGTTCTGCGGCTTCGCATGCCTTCAGACGGACGGACTCTTGAAATTCTCTCACACATATACTTATAGGACCGATATGCCAATCTTAATGCTGGGATTCGGATCCAGGGTCTCTAGGAAGGAAATCAATACTTCAGCCACCTACTTAATCTGAACCTCATTAAAAGAGAACTTAAAGTATATGATGTGTTCTCGACCCGATTTAGCATGATTGTTATTTTTTGTGGAAAAACAGCTGTTTTATCAGTTTTCTGTGGCTCGATTTAAAAGTAGTCCTAGCGATGCAATCAGTGTTTTCCAGTTCTCCTATTTGTTATTTAGTGCATAATTTTTGAAATTATGTCTTGAAACCATCGATTTTAAACCATCAAATTATGTCTTTTTTATGATTTGACATGCACAGTATTTGTTTTATTTTATTAATTTTCAGTTGTCAAAAGTTTTTTTTCCTTTTTTCCTAATTAATTGTGTTTAGGAAAATTCCTTATTTCCACTTAAATAGGAGGGAAAAATTTAACAAATTTTGAAATTTAGTTGTAGTTTTGGTCACGCGATAATACTCATCGTCCATTAATTATGATAAATACGTTATTCTTAAATCTTAATACACTCATTTACGAATCCATTCTTTAGAGCATTTGATTATTCACGAAGATATTCACAATATTTGTGGATTAAAGTATTTGAATTACAAGCAATCTTCGATTTATATAAAATCCATGTATTTTTCCCTCTTTGATTTTGATTCTTGATAACTGGACTTCGTGATTGGCACAGTATTATTCGGCTTGCGCCCGGCCTTATTCTATACCTGTGGCTGTCGAAGTGGAAAATTCCTACTCGTTGGTTGGTTGGTTATTTGGGGGAGGCGACCGACAGCTGAGGTCATTTGCGCCATATAGGATAGGTGGGTAATTGGGTAATGGTAGGAGTTTTTAGGGAACGGAGGAAGGGTGGAGAGAAACCCGGCGTCGGCATTAGCCTACTCTTAACGAAAGGCGCCAAGGGGACCACGGCTTAACGTCCCATCCGACGGACGGAGTACTGTACTTGAAATGCCCTCCACTAGGCACTCCGCCACTGCCGGGAATCGAACCCGGGCCCTCGGGATGGGAGGCCAGTACTCTAGCCACCACACCAACCCGATCCCCCTTCCTACTCGTATATCGAGCTTCGTGCGGTGATAGGACTCTGTCTTAAGTTTGTTACATTCCCTTATTTTCAACCGAGTACGCATCTTTAACACTGTTGATATGTCCTCAAACGTGGCAGGGTAATTTTAAAAGTACTACATTGATACCTTAGGGCGAGAATCCAATTTTGGAGGATTGAAACTGGGCTATATACATGATTTTAAATTATGCTGTCATGATTTCAACCCATCGTGTATCAATTTAAAAATAGTCTTATATCGCAAGTGCCGGGGACAAAATAGCTATGGAAGTATATGAATATCTATGTTGTGCTTTTGGAGGGTTCGGTTGGTAAGGGTGAGCATCGATTTTTAAAGTTTTTTTTTACATTCAATGCGAATGTTCAGCGATCCTCTTACAATAGAAAGCAGATTTTTTTACTTTGGTGGAAAAATATATTAGTAAGTCATGCAATAGCTATTTCAAATACTGAGCTAAATATTTTTAGGAAGTGAGCGGATTTTGAAGACTCAATGTTGCTCATGCCATGCTCAGCGATTTTACATGAAAGATTTGTTAAGGTAACTGGGATACCGCTCTCCCATCTCGAGAGCCTGGTTCGCATTCCGTTCTCACCTGGAACCACCAAAGCTTTTCATGAGAATGCTATTGCTAGCTTGAGTGGTATGTGGGGAGTTAAATTCTTCAAGGATATGACCTATAACTGTGAGCGCCTGGGTTCTTTACGTTGGAAGTATGTTATTATCGTCGCTGGGTTTCGTTCCAACTTTCCTCCGTTCAAATATAAAAATCTCCGTCTGTTTTTGTCATCTACTAGGTGATTGTGAGAAGTGTGTCGTATCTATTGACTCGCATTAATTATTGGAAGGGTGGGACTAAGACATGCAAGGTAGATCCTGAATTACTTAGGTGTTCCCATCAATTATTCGGTGTGGCTAGGAAATTCACGTGTCAGCGCGCTCTGAATCTCATAGGCGCAACCAATTAGTCCCTTGGACAACTCGTCGACCATTGGGATCGCAATCAACAACCTCATTTCCATCTGGAATCCCATAAATTGACGTTGCTAGTTGGAATTCCCAGATAACAGCTAGAATTCAGTAGTAGTGGCCATCAGGATAGAATTTGTGGGAGCTTTGCCGAGGTGAGCCGAGCAATTGGGAATGTCACGCCTTCATATTTTGAGTATTTGATTTGGATGAGATGCTACATAGCTGCAAATTCAAAAAGTACACTCGTCTCTCTATCTATATATATTTTTAATTCAAAGGCTTATGTATCTTATTGATTCTTTCCTGCCATTTTTCACAGGTCAAGGCATTCATTATATCTACCACCTTAGTATGTCCCTTGCTGAAGATCTAGTTTGCAATCACCTTTACTGCCATACATTTAGAGTAGCCTCGCAGTAGTCATATGGAACGGGGTCATAGGTTCATCTGGTTGAGGAAGGAAACGCAGTGATCCCACCAGATTATAAGAATTTGGAAAAACATTGTTTCTCTGTCCATGTTGTTGCTACCTGCCTCTTTAAATTAAGAATGTCACACTTCTGTATCATTGTAATATCATCTGTTGAAAAGAGTCACTGTACGAAATTGACTATTAGAACATGGATGAGGCTATTATTCTTCATAAGAAAAATAATATTAATTCCTATATATCTTTACTTCGTTCCCACTCATGACATCTTCTCTAAAATGTGATCTTTAGCTCATCCTTGACGGCTATAATTGTATGTTATACAAAATTCAATATTGTAATTTGCGGATTCTATCATTTTATTCAATAAGACAGCTCGCAAAGGTTATAAACGAGCCATATGTCATTATGCTGTAAGTTGAATGATACGGCTTGATTTTCTGTGTTACTGAGGCAGTAATGCATCACGTTTTTTGATTATTTACCAATTTTAATTTAAATGATCACCTCGCCTTCTGTAAGCAGGTTTTCACGTTTGAAATAATGAAAGAATATAGCATTCTTACAATTACATCCTATCTATCTAGAGATACGAATGTGAAGGAGGACTTGAAATAAATTGAATAAAATGAAAACTACGTGACGAAAGAAGTTTTTGCTAATATGAGAGAATTTGTGTAAACATATTTGGTTGAGGAGTCACAGAACGGTTAGTTAGAGAGTGCAATCTAGATCGAGTCGTTGTATGGTTACGAAACAAAGACCTTTGTGAGAAAATATGAAAATAAAGCAGAGTAAGTTAGCTTGTGTGTATGGAGAAGAATGGAGAAGTGATGGTGGACAATAAGGATGAAAGATGACGAATTTTTTCGCAAGGCTGGGAAGGAGAGCGTGTTGTTGGTTTGGGCCGAGAGGATGGATTGAGAAAGCAATTAATTATTTGATTTCGATGCTTTTATCATCAGTATTAATTCAGGAAGGGAAGAAAGAAAGAGTAAATAATACACCTTTCGGTGATAGGATTAGTGTATTTACTTAGGTAGGTAGGAGTACTATATGTACTGAACTAAAGGGGATATAGCGCTGGAAAATTAATTTCCAAAATCGTGAAAATGAGGTGAGGTAATCCATAAAACCCCACAGGGAGACCACCTATCATTTAATATTCTCTGATGTGGATATTAGAAGCTATGAAAAGAACTACTTTGAGTAGTCATATGGATCTAGTAGAGAATGAAGTCGTACTAGGGAACGTGACTTTATGGGAATCTGGAACAAGTATCAATTTAATGAAATTCAATGAAAAACTTTTTCTCGATCCACACGTGTGATGAAGAGGAAACTGGTGCGAAAAAATGCTTGAGGGACCTAGATTCAAATTTTAACGAGGCCCGAGAGTATTTAGGACATAATCCTGTCCTAAATATCGTGAGCAGCGGCCTCGTTGTCCAATTAGGAAGACATTTCGACCAATTTAGCCCGTCAAGCGTGAATACTTTGTCTTCCTTTTTTTACCATTGCGATGATCGAGAGACTCGGAGCTTTTCATCGAGATGCGGAAGTTTCAGGGTCTTCCACAAAATCATTTGCACCGAGCGTAATTTTTTCCCTTCAATGCTGGAGGAAAATACTTTATTTTCCGCCTTGGTAGATAAGTGCCTTACATACCATTGGCTTTGAAGGGATTCTTCGGGAGACGCCAGGAACCGCGAGCGAGCTGCGAACTATTCCCAATTAACGGAAGTGGTACGGATTATTCATTTCGATACCGTTCCCCTCCCATTTGGGAGGAGGCAAGCGGGTCCAAATGGAACTAGGGTTGGACGGAGATGAATGCCGTACTTGCAATGGGACGATTCATAAACTTCTTCGAGAAAATGTTCACCCCCCCCTTCCCCGATGATAATCTCCCTGCTCTACGCCGGCGTTGCATGCCTTTATATTTTTTTTTCGAACTCAATTAGTAGCCCTGGGGGGTTGGATGAAGGAAGGAATTGGGGTCTATAGCGCTCTCTCCTCTATACTCTCTCTCTTTTCAAAACTTGTGCGGTACACACACACACATTCATTCACCCTGGGGAGAGACGAATCCCCTATTTTAATTGCGCGTCTAGGGTCGAGATGGAATTATCGGCCAAGGAAGGGAGGAATACGAAGGGAGAGCATATCATCTCTCACATTCGTCTTCCTTTCCCTAACAGGAGGGAGGGTGATTAGATTTCTCTACCCTTCTCTTATCTTTCCATCCCTCTCTTTCTTTATTTCTCCGTTTCTCTCTCTTATTTCTGCTGATGCTGTCCATTTTCCTCCTGCCTTTTCCCCGGTCCAAATCAATCAATTAAGACCATGCGGATAATACTCTGCTCTTTCGTTGTATCGGGAGAAAGGAAAAGTGACGGCACGGGAGTGGAGTGAGTCACCAGGGCGACTGAGTTTGATGGCTGAGGCGCAGAGTGAACTAGTTAAGGAAAGGAAGGGAGACAAAAAGGTCGACAGGGAATATTGGTTGATTCTCTTCGTGAGAACACGTACCATCCCGCAAGGTGAAGTGAAATGATGACAGTTTAACGTCAAACGCTTGTGAGGGTAAGCATAAAAAGGAAAATGGGGTATCTATAATTACATTCATTTTTGTGCGTTTGACTGGTTGAGTAGTTTTATAAAGATTTATCATCATCATCATCGGTTTTTTAATGTAAAAATGTAAAGTGATGTGTAGTAAAGGTGATTCAACTGTTAAAAGCAATGCAATGGATAGAGTGAAAATAGAGTGACATCCTCGAGGACATGTATTCGTTGGTAAAAGTGAAGATTTGCGGTCCTATCGTTTTGAGCAAAACTGGGGTCATGAGACATGTTCTCGTAACGAAATCATTTATCGTAGTGGCTGTAAAGAGGCTAAAGTCGCGCCGGCATCAAATACGTAGTTGCAGTGGTGAAGGGGAGGTGACCCGTTGTGAAGGCTAACGCATGCATCAAGAGTAAAATATTTATCTAACCCTAATAAATGTCCTAATAAATAAAGGTTAACCCTGATAAATGACGATTTTGTTGAATATTTGATTGTTTCCTTGAATATAGGCTTCAAAATGTAAGTTCATGTATTTCAAAGTGATGGATTAGGTGATTCGTAAAAAATTTAGAATTTTTTTTGTCCGGGAAGAATATGTGCATACCCATCTTCTGCTTCATTAGAAGAAGGCTGACGGCAGATATGCTTATCGCATACGAAAAGTGGAGGTAAAAATATTACCAAACACGCTTTTAAACCAAGATCAGGAAGAAAGAGCAGAAAATGTCTCTTTGGCATTCAAATTTCAAAACGCATTGATATTTGGGTCTGTCCACCGTTACTCTTGTGACATTTTGAAGCATTTGACTCCGTTAAAACTGTCAGGGTTATAGAAATATTAGATTTTTCAAAGTAAACACTTTTGAATAAATTAGAATACATAATGTTTATTAATTACATCCGAACATTTAGGACTCAGGTCATCAATTTAGTATATAAAAAGCACATGGGAATAGTGTTATGTCTTGTGACCAAAAAAAGACAGTTAAAATGCACTATATAACATAAATCAATTTTCTCTTCATAAAATTACAATATTCCATTAAAATATTTTTTATATTTTACTCTAGTGTCTTAGGAATGAAGTACAAAAATATATAGTTCATAAGTATATAAAGAGACAGACAAAAACAGGGTTACAAGTAGAAAAAGTGGTTACTCTTGTGACCGTTACTCTTGTGACGGATCGTCAAGCATGCAGTGAAGGCACATACAGCAAATTCAAATTTGTTCGTGAAGTTTAAATGGTAGGGGTAGCACTTCAGCAATGAAATGGGTACATTAAACATGAAACTAAAAAACTAAAAAAAAATTATCTGACTACATATGTGGGCTAACACTATAAGGGGACATTGTAACAGTACATTACTTCCATTTTTGGTTATTGATTATTATACACACTACATTTCACCCATAATGCGGCCATAAAATCAAAATATAACCCTTGTAGAAGAGATGTACATAAGTAGTAAGTTCTTTACACCTTTTTTTAAATATTTAGTGACATTTTAAAGTTGGTGATATTTGACGAGTATTCCTTACTTCATTAAAATCCCACACTAAATACATTTTCTGATAGTTAATGAAGGAATATATAAATATATTATTTTCGCAAATTATTTTCCAGTCTATCCATTTCATTATGAAAGAAAAATTTTCACTCTACCATGAAAATCACTTTTTTCCAATTTGTCCACTTTCTACTGGACGTACCCATTCACTTGATGCATATCGACAGGATCGTATTTCTTGTTGCTAAAATCGATAGGGTATTACTCATTAAGATACCTACTAAGAATGGTATTGCAAAACTTCATTTCAATAGAGATCAAATCAGTAGTAGCGTACCGTTGTCTTAGAATTTTCATCGCGAGTGTAAAACGTGGGTGATTTTGGCTACAGCGGGATATGTGTACCTACTCTCGATTTCACAAGCCGTATTTTTTCGTCCCATTCCTCTCACTCAGTGGTTGTTCTACCCACTGAAGTTACAGTGTACACCGCTTAAGCCTATATATATTAGAGATTAACTCATTTTGAGAAGGAAGACCAATTACTTTCGCTGGGAATCCCACGATTTCAGTGGATATTATTGAAAAGACCTGCATGGCGGGAATTTGACACTCTCCGTAAAATATAACATAAGAAATGACTTGGCAAACATTTTTATAAACTACATTTGCATGCACGTCACTTTAGGAAGAATTACCGTATTAGTTTATACCGTAATGTAGTTTTTATTAAGAACGCGCAAAATTCTGAAATTGGCCGAGATTGTGTAGGGTATTGTAACGTGTGGAAAATTACAGGGTTAATTGATTTAGCTCATTCTTTAAATGCCACGAAGTAAGTTTACGCACGATTAATTTAAGTATCCGAAGGAACTTCCCCTGGATTTCCACCCGGAGTTCTCTGAGCCGTTACTCATAATTTTTAGGATATCAAGTCTCTTCCAGTTCAATATTGCGTGGCCATATGGCGTATCACAAATTGGTGTCACGTGTCTCGCAATCGATTCATCGCAATATCAGCCCTGGAGCGGAATGTTGGAGGAGGAGGAAGATGGACTGAAAGTGGTCATTTAGCAGTGAGGGGGAGTAGAGCGATGACCGACTGGCGGGAATCGAAAAAAAATAAGTGTGGAGGAGAAATGATCGGTTGAAGGGAGAGGAGATGGGGGAACAGTGAGTTTATGCCGGATCTGTTTTGGGACTTACGGGTAAATAAAAAAATGAATTTCCGGCGTAAGATTCGCTTTCTAATATCCTTCCCTCTCATCCCCCAAGGCATTGTGTCTCTCCCAAACTCTTGTCCTCTCTCCTCCCTCATTCTACTAGACGCTAAGTTTTCAATCCGATGGGTCGGGCAACGAGGGTTTGATTGAGGTTTGCTTCCATTCGGCCAACCGAAAAAATACCGCCCGCAGGGTCAAAAGGTTATTAACACCTCATGTATTCATCTCTCTCTTTCTCTCTGTCGTTTGCCTCTCCTTCACTGGAGGCCATTTTCATTCGGTATCCTGATTCCATGAGTTGTGGCAGGTACGGGCTCAAATATATTTGCCGCATGCGATACTCGTGCGATGCATCCATAGTATTTAAGAATGCATCTCTCGTCTGTCAACAGAGTTATAGGTTTGGAGGGCGAAAATAGTTTAATAGAGGGAAGTAAACTGGGTGTGTTTAGCGAACTGAGGAGGCTGTAAAAGGCAAATTCGGTAAAGAAGAGAACATTTTAGTCAAGCGGTAATGGTTGTGAGGAAGAGTTATTCATTTTGAGGGAATGATTGCCGGCGTAAAATTGAGAGAGTTGTAGAGTTTAAAGATGAGGTTGAATGGGCAAGCCCGAGCAGAAGTGATCGAATCAAACTTCCTTCTAATGAAAAGTATGCTGGAGAAAAGTTGATAAATTAATTGGGCACCCTGAGCCTAGTATGCCTGTGCATAGTTACTAACAGTCTTTTTTATCTTTTAATGAGCGACATTCTTTATAATCAAATCATTAACCTGTATCTGAGATTTGGACTCGGTGAAAAGATGACGATATTAGATTGGATGATATATGTATGTGAATGGGGAGGGGAACGGAAAAAGTGAGATGGACAGGAAAGGACGGGCACGGAAGGTTGCTGAAGACGCAGATTAGGTGGATGAGAGAAGTAAATAGAGACAATGGGATACTTAAGGCCTTATCGAGTGTAGGATGAAGCGAGGGAAAGGCAGGAGAACAAAATTATTTTGTACGATGTGATTATTGGGGAAATCACTGATTTCAAAAGAAAAATGACGTAGGTGCCATTAGATGAATAGAACGCAAAGAAGAGTTAGGAAACTCCTTTAAAACCTACCCTGACAGGTTGAAAACTATCGATCAAATAATATTGTATGCACTATTGTATGTACGGTTTCATGCACAACTCTTAATACCCGCGTAGTGTTTGTCATGGATGAGATTACTATGTGTACCTACGCTGGTATATATAGATAGGTAATATGTATATATAGATAGATAGATAGGTATACATATATAGATAGGGATAGCAACAGCTTTCAATGTGAAAACCGTGTTAATCTTGTGTGCTGGATTTAAACATGCTTATTATAAAAAAGAAGTCCTTCTACCGCGTTCCGATCTAAGATGCATGTATAATAACATTAAGGATTCCGAGATTGACCTGATTGACTATCCATTGATTTCAACACTTTTTTTGCCTTCCGATTCGCAAATGTTTTGCTGCTATGTTTTTACATGCATTTATGTCTTGATAGAATTTTTTGTGGTAAATATGCTGCAATTACCGCGCTGAGATATCTTTAAAGCTAGTTACTAGCTAATAAATGCTTGTGTGATCTTGCAGTATTATAAGCTCTTTTGTGATGCAACTCTTTCTCGAAATTGGAATCTAATCTCGAGTTCTATTGATATAATCCCTCAATGAAAGAATAACGCTCGGGAAAATTAATCCAGGGAAGCGTGAAGTAACATTTTACTGAGAGAAAATACATAAATTTTTTATCTTGTTAGTTGGTGGAAGTTTTTTGGAGGGACCTTTTCATTTCGCTTGGAAAAATTCAGTAAGATAATTATCATATAGGTATTATTTTTGTAACAATGCAAGTTCTTTTAAGTCGTGGTGGTGAGTATTCATTAATTTAATATTCATAAAAACTAAGTGTAGGGACATCTTTTTATTCATTTTTATGATAGTAAAACAGTTTTTGAAAATTTCTTCTTCCGTGTATTTTACTACTTCGCATTAGTTTGTGTCACATGAAGGATTTTTTTACTCTTTCGCATAATCATTTGTATTTTTTGATAATGTATTCCATGTCATGAAGTCGAGCGTCTCTGGCGGTTAAAACGTTTTATAAACGGATCTATCGAGGCGCTCTTCATTCTGGCGGCTGATAGGGTAAAAAAAGCTCCTCAGAGATTTTTTTCCTCCATCCACCCACTCGAATGCACCCATCGCAGACGTTATTTTTCTATCGCCTCTCCATAAATCTTTACGAGATAGGTTCTCCAATGACGTGGAACTCATGGCGACGGTTATGCGCTTCGATAAAAATGAGGTAGGAGTCTCCCGTTTCAGGGAGCACTTCTTCCATCGTCTTAGCGGCTTATTCTAGGATCTCGTAACACTTACCTGTCTCGAGAAGCCGCCTTGTGACAGATGGAAGAGTTTCTTTGGTGCTGGCCAACTTTTTATCGGTCTAGAGGATACATCTAATGTGAAGCTACTCGAAAAAAAATGGAAGTGCTAGTTACATGAAAATAAAACAGAAGTGGAAAGTGCTGAATGCCTTATCAGTAACAATGACACATAATTTTGTAACCTATCTTGGATTTACTCCCCTCACAACATCTCCGATGTCACACCAAATAATGACACTGTTTTTTAAAATAATGCTTCAGTCATTGTATAGTACGCTATCTTCAGCTTAATTTGCATACCTCTTGGTCTTTCATACAGTCTTAATCGTAAATGGTTGCGTAAAATTGGAGGAATCTCTTTGTAGGCGGCATTTATGATAGTAAAACAGTTTTTGAAAATTTCTTCTTCTGTGTCGTACTTGTTTTTGTTAAAGTTTGATTACATGACAATTTTTTTCTTTTCCATTATTATTCAAACAAATCGTGTAGAATATTTCCTGATTAAATATGTTTTAGCTTCGAAGGGAATCAATTAATATCTAATTTTCCTCTTATGAATAGTTCTTCTCAAATTGTTCGGTAATTTATAGCTTAGTTTTTTTTAACTTTATAATATTTTTTTGTGATTAAATAAGGTTTTTATGGGAAAATTTCCAACTTCTAGACTTACCGTCAATCTCTGATTGTGAATTTAACTTAAAAAAATAATTTTCATCCGGAGAAAATGGCAAAAATCACACAAGCTATCATTTTCCGGGTTTCAGAGAAAATTATCCAGTAGCAAGAAACTTCTTCGATGGGTGTGCTTCATTCTGACTGTCCACCATCGGCCAATATTTTTTGCATTTGGTAGATATTTATATATTTGATTCTGATTTTGTGCATTAATTTCCATTTTATATTGGGAAACTGATGTTTAACGTGTGTCTAATTAGTTTCGCTATCCATGTCGTGACCACCGTATCCCGATACGTAGTCGAAATGGTAACTTTTTTCATATCTGTGTGCTCCGAATTTCGTGAATGAGCCCTCAGTAATGGCAATTATATGGTGCGTGGGTTCGTAAATTACAATGCTGTTAACTTTTAAAAACAATATTTTCGGGGCATCAAAACTGAACTCTCATTTTATCTTATTGCAATACTTAACTTTATTAGGCGTTAAAGAAGGCACTAAAGATGACAACATCAGTGGATTTGGTGATAAAAATTAATTACTGTTAAAAAAAACCTCTTCGCGTTTGAAGTTTTCCTGCGCAAAAAAGGAGATGCAACATTCTGATTCCTTGGCGTTTATCCATTTATCGATTTAGAACGATTTGAGCTGATTTTTTGGCGAACTACCTCCTGGTCATAACGACTAGGTCGTAAAAATGTAAGCTTTTCAGGGGTTTCTCAGTGTTGAGGTCAACGACGTTAGAGTACCCTTGTGGACACTGTGTTAGACTTCCTCAATAGATCTGTCATCTGAGGGTCGTTTTCATCCCTTTTTTTATCTCCTCGTTACCCTCGATTGTTTGCCGGTCTCATCTGGCGGACGGTGCAATTAGAGATGTGTCGCACGCTGCAAAAATCGTGCCGTTCTCAGGACCTTTGGCTTGGGTGGTCGTGGAACTGCCCCTCTAATCTCTGGGGGATACGCGTGTTGGGATGATATTGTCTTGTGCTCATCTTTTCCACCTCATTCCGTTTCTCAGTTTGGTCTTGTCCGCTGATCGTGGTGGTTTCTTTACTCATGGAGAACTATAAATGATTATGAGCGTTGGTCAGTCAAACGGTCGGGTTTTTTCTTTGTTCTTCACTTTATATAACGTGGCACTGACGGCGCATGATCTTAGAAGGGACGATTTACCCCTCTGCTTAGTGGTCTATGCTATTCACAATATGATGTATATAAGGAACCGTGTACTCCAATGTGCCAACACGAGAAAGGCATGAGTTTATATCTATTATTACAGTACTACCGGCCTGGATACGTTGTCATTGATAAACACTACTCTCTTTTGTCACTTTTAAGTATTTCCTTTCCCAGGATATTTCTTCTTTGCTTCGATATAGGTCCTACGTCCAATCTCTCCATCCAAACAGCCTATTACTCTTTCCCCTCTTCCGCCCTCTTAAGCGTTCTACTCCTAATAGCGGTTTTCGGCAACCTTTGTCTTGCATTATTTGCTCCTTCCACCTACTCTCCTCTACCTCCACTCGTCTGTTACTACTCTTTCTTATCTCCTGCGGCTACTTTGTCCTTTCCTTCATGTGGCGAACATTGTCTTCCTATCCGTCCATCGTACCTTCTCCTGACCCTCATCTCAAACGCCGTCAATCGTTTCTCGGCCTCCTTCCCCATTGTATCCGTTTTGCAACCATGTAAGGCCTGTTTCCGGGTTGAATACCTTTTCTTCCCAATGTTAGCGAGAATTCTTGCCTTTAGTTCTTTCTTAAAGTAAAATCTCTATTGCAAAACCGTTTCCAATATGAATGTCTTTGATGCTATTTCCACATGACAGAAATTCTTCCCAAATAACTAAAAGGTGCCACCAGTTTAGTTTTTCCCTTGAATTTTAGGGTTGCAATAACTATAGTTTTACTCTAACAAACTACGATACTAATGTGATGTTATTGGACTGTAATTCAACTTTCCTTTTACGCTCAAATATTTAATTCTGCTGAAAAATGCTTGCTTGCGTTTCTTCTCATAAGGATACTCTAACCATGAGAGTTATTATACTGCTCTTGCGGTATTCTGTTGCTGGAAATAGGCATTTTCCATCCCCCTGGCCAACTACAATCCACCCATTACTACCGCTTGCATTTAATTTAAGCCATGCTTGAACTGGGGAAAATAGAGAAGAAAACCTCAAAGAACTGTACGAATCTTGAATAATTTATGTGAATATATGATTTATATTATATGAATAACTTTATTTTGTAAATAAGCAATGAAATCTGAGCATTTTTCAGTGGTGAACTTCTCTTGTCGTAACAAAGCATTTTCAGCGGCGAGTTTATCTCCGCGGTCACCGGTCACCTATTCTTTACCAGGAGTATAATTGCTATCAATGATCGTGAAAAATATTTCAGTTATTCCTTTTAACAGCAGTTTATTTTTAAAAACTCTCAGCCTCAGCGGCAGCATTACTGGTGGAAAGGAATCATGAGATGTTGTACATGAAATAATTTACTGTAGCTAAGTTAAAAATCACAAAATTATTTTACACGCCTGAATGAATACATTTATATTTACCGTTGATAAACGTATGAATTGTTTTTTAGGTTTTATCCAACCATGCGTAGGAATAAGAAGTTGCACCTGGGAATTTTAATTAAAAAAATAAAATAGTCTGAAATTTTGTCAGTCAGCGTCAATTTGGGGATCAAGAGAAATGCGAAATGGTGTTTTATATAATAAATATATAGGGAAAGTTAATCAAAGTTGGATGGCTACCCGTTTAAGGAACTCATACTTTTTTCACTTATTTGACAAAAAAATTTTTGTTTGATCATTTTATGTCACATGTTTTTTTAAAAATGTTTTCCATCCTCTCGCATCCTATCGCGTTTGTAAGTAAAAAGTAAACATTCATGTTTATCATTGAGAGCAATGCTTAGAGGCATACCTCGAAGGTCAGATCTATTTATCGATAGTCCCAGATACCGTCGTGACTAACTCCATCAACACTCCGTGTTTATATAGTGTATATCTTCTCTCATATAACGAGGCAGGCTTTGAGTTGGCAAATGTAGTAAACCTCGCATTGGTGACATAGCCCTTACTCGGGACAACTGCATGGAATATGATGGCTTCATTGCTCACGGGGTGATCGTCGTATTTGTCCCTCGAATTTATCCGTTGAAGCGGTCGTAATGAAATTGCAGCTCAGTTTCATGTGCCGCACTCGAGGCACGCTTGCGATTTTGAATAACTCAGTTACCTGAATCCGGATAAGAGATGTATGCCCTCAGTGTTTGAAAAAAATCGCTGTGTGACGTGTTGCATTTTATAGTCGAGAGAAAAAGAAGGTTGATCAGTTCCTGTCAGAGAATTTCGATGAGATTAATTGAACCGGAATATACTAGAAAATGTGAGGGAGTAGAAGATTGAATTAATGGTTTTCTATATCTCTAGATCGTTTTTTATGGAAATTTATTCTTCCGTTTCGTGACTTTTTTTCTGTTTATTACCCGCTACATTTGATGCGACATCATCACTTGTTAGGTGGCTCTCTAAGGCCTTAATTTAAGGAACACAAATCTATCCGTTTGATCACACCATCCCATAGTTGTAGAGGTACCAAAGATAATAGCGATGTGATTCTGGTGGGCTATGTTGAGGGAGTGATACGAGGCAAGAGGGGAGATTGAGAAAATGGATGGTGAATGCTGTGAATAGAGATATGAAGCCAGAATGTTGAGCATTGAGAATGAAGTAGGTTTATTAATTTTTATGCCTAGTCTAATAGTTATTATTTATATCCAAGACCAATTATTATCCTTTGGAAGTCCCTTAGTATATCACGATAATATAACTACGTGTACGTTAAATCAATAATGCCCATCAAAATATTCATTTGAAAATTTAAAAGCTCATTTACGATGAGCTTTAAGTCGCACGAAGTAGATTTTAAATATACTTAAGAGGACGGTTTTAGGGCTGTAGAAGGACCAGAAAAATAGCAGGTGATAATGATTGAGAATGCTCTATAGTGAAAATATTAGGAACCTGAAGAAAAAGATCGCGCGAGTGGAAAACTGCATGTTATCAATTGAAGGAAAGAAATAGGTTTGAGAAGATAGAACTGTACTAAACTGTTAGAACAGGGAATTTTTATGGGCCTCCCTAGGCGGATGGGCATATTTTTTCATGCCTCTTGCTTGAAATGGAATGGCTTAAAGGGAAGGCGAGCTTGTATTACCCATATAATTAGCATAATAAATAATCTATTATGACTCCAGAATTGACGTGAGCCAAGCTTCATGCGTAGCTGCTCCAGAAATCGGCTTGTGAAATGATCCACGGTGCAAAAATCTGCGTTAAGCAAAAAATTACGTTATTTATTTGCTGGATATCCGTGATATTCTTCTTAAAATTTAATGGCTTACATAAATCATAAATTATACGTGGGTAGCGATGATATATTTTAATCAGAGCGATAATTTTGTGGTAAAATGCAGTGACGCGCATGTTTAGGATGGAGAACGTAAGTGGAGAACCATTTCAAGCCGAAGACAAGCAGGCGACAAGTTTGACGTCGAATGGCGGAACACCTCCTATATTGAAAAAAATAATGATTGGTCTAATTCCCGCTGGCATTAAAATATTTTGTTTCCTTCCCTTAATTATCTATGCGTTTTTTATTATACATTTTCTCTGTCATTATCTTTGCCTCCTTAGGTATTTGCAAACCTTGGAGCCACCGCAAGGGAGTCTAACAGAGGGTTCTAGGTTGCCGTACCCGTATGAATATAGGTATGTAGCGCGAAAAAAGAGCCTTGACGAAAATGAAGTGGGTGAAAAGAGTGATATACTTTTGTGGATGCCATTACTCTTTTTTTTGCCGAGGAATATGCGCGGAAAAAGAAAAAATATTCTCCCTCTTACTCTCATCTCCCACTCACTCTCCCTCTCTATCGCTCTGTTTTCTTTATACGCTTCTATCCGTCTTGATAAGGTTGTCTGGGTAATGATAATAATGAATAAAACCAATTTAGATAGTCATTAGAAATGAATTGGAAAGA
This sequence comes from Platycnemis pennipes, assembly GCA_933228895.1. Lineage (NCBI taxonomy): Eukaryota > Metazoa > Arthropoda > Insecta > Odonata > Platycnemididae > Platycnemis > Platycnemis pennipes. The sequence continues at coordinate 113,809,411 of OW121854.1, read as the reverse complement.
AGAATTGAATGTGCTGGAGTTTTGCGCGTAGGACTGATTAATAATTAAGGACCACGTATGTGCGTTGTTGGTTTAAATGACCTATTTCGGTGTCAGCAACAATTTATATGCCTTAGGAATGCATAAACGTAACGTTTTCTGTCGTTGATACGTGGAACTGCATTTGATAAGAAATAAGTGAAATTACGATGTATAGTCCGCACTCTAATATATCAGTACTGACCCGGGTTTCGGCTTCTATAGTTGTGTTCTTTGAAAATGACTGTATGAGTCGAAACCCGGGCCGGAACGAATAAATTGGGGTGTGAACTATACAACGCTCTTTCACTTATTTCATGGCCTCTTGCTCTCTCCTTATCTCCCTCCCTCCGACCTTTCGTGCGCAACGCTGTGTCGCCCCACCGCCGATAAATAGTTCTCGCATCCTTTAAGGGTGCAGGTGAGCGCCAATGGGAGAGAGGGTGTTTGGCGGGAGGCGAGAGATATTGGCTTAAGCCTCTGTGGCGGTGAGCTGAATGTGGAGGCGCGGCCGTGTTGTGCTCTCTACTGTGGGCACGGAAATCGCTCTCACTCCAGTGTGATATGTTATACTATAAGAAAACTCCAATGCCGATTTCAGAATGAAGCAAACACATAGGATTCCTTCCTCTCTATTGCTCCTCTCGTCCTACCTCCACTTTTAATGCCCTTATCGCTTCCCTGTACTTTGGACACTATCACACACTGGCTCGGAGTGCGTATGCATGTCCGAAATTTTACCAACATTCTGTAGCTTAAAAACTGATTTGTGATGAAAAAAGCATGGCCGATAATGGATATTGAGCAGAAAATATGCAGTTGCCTGATATTTAGCGTAGTTCATCATGTCGGTACAAGTGCGATAAAATAGCCTTTTATTAACGATACAATTTTAGTATTTCGTAGCGTCTCTTCACGGTATTTTTATTTATTTTCTCAATGATGTTGTAATAATAAAAATACTTAAAATATCGTAGAGTGGAATGGAAAAGGTTAAAAGTTGAAAGTTGATGTGTGCTCCATCTTGAAATCTATCTACTATTTTTTTTCAACCATACAAAAGCTTCTTACTGGAGTGTGTATAATTTCATCGCCGGCAATAGGCGTCTCCTCCTCCAGCAAACGAAGGAGATGGGTGGTTGTAGTAGAAGGGGTGTGTTGAGATGGAGATACATTAAGTGGGTGGGAAGTTAGGGCGTTGGGAGGAGAGAGAGAGGCGAGACTAGCGTGTTGGGGGGGTGGGGGGTGGAGAGTGGGGGGATACGTAGCGAGAAGGGACGTGGCGGTGACGAAGGATTTATTGCCGGTTGAGGCACCAGGGAGGAGGTGAATCCCTCTTCCGGTCCCCTCCTCTCCCTCTTTCCTCACCCTCCCCCATACCCCTGCCTCTTAATCAAAAGTGTTCATTTGCATAATCGTGGGGATATTATATGCATGCGCGAATGTTTTATTTTTTTGTGCTAGGTGGTGGGAGAAAGTCGAGGCTTTCTTGTAAGTAGTTCTCTCTTCCTCGTTCCCTTCACCACACCCTCCTCCTTCACTTATCTTCCAGTGGGATAATGCGGAAGGAACTCGCAGGTTTTATGATTATGCTCCACGGATCGATATGGGACGAGGTGCGTTTCCGATGGTGTCGGATTTGGCTATAAAACTTTTCCAAGGGCCGGGGGCGTCATTGTGTGATTGTGTTGAACAGTTCACCTACGATCGTCGATTTGCCGACGAACCTGTGAATCGTGTGCTATTCCCTGGAACCTGTGAATCGTTATTCCCTCGTAATTTCCAAGTTTTTGAGGGGAGAATCACTCTTTTATAAATATTTTGAATTTTTCGGCTGAAATATTTTCCTCCGAGCTTCTTCTCGATTTGGTTAAGCATATAGGTTATATAGTTACGCAATAAACAAATGTTTTTGGCCTGCCTGAGCATTTGTGTGAATTGTGTGGACGCGTGTTTCAGTATTTTATGAAGTAGCGGGATTATTTCTTGTGAAGGATATAGAGTACACATTGCGAAAAATTATTGGATTTATTATTGCATGACGAGGTAAATTAATTTTTACGTTTTTTTATGAGGCTAATATAATAATATATAACATTTGGAATTTCACTCCATCACAAATGTCTCTTAACTCTGTTAAATAATTTTGTTCTTGTTTCGCTGTTTTTTTACGAGCGGTGTTTTGAACCCTTTACCAGCCTTTGCACGCCCTCAGAAGCCTTTGCCAGAAGCCAAAGCCTTTGTTATTTTTCCGTGATTTTTACCATCTCAACTTGTGCTCAAATAGTTGATTTTGCAGCAAAAAATAGGTGCTCATGAGATAGATAGTGTCGTGTTATATGTATACATCTCCATGCTGTGAACGGAAGATTAAGAGTAATGGGGTTATTGGCGTAGTAAAGGAAACGGCATGAATGTTGAGGGTGGGTGGAATGCCGCTGAGAGAGAATAGGGGAATTGATCAGTTTGGATTCTGAAAAACTTTCGAGGAGTTAACTACCCAAATGGATGAAGATTGGGGAGTGTTATGAAAAAAGAAACGATTCCTTTAAAGCTCCACCGCCAAGATTCTTCGAAGGATTGGAATTGCAAATTGTTTTTAAGTTGGGGTGAACTTAATTCCATTCCTTGAGTTCCGGTGTTTTATTCCTTTCATAAGATTTAGTTGTTTTTGTATAACTCAGCTGGCAGAGAACGCCATGTGAAAGCATCTCAGAGTTTTATAAGGGTCTCGTGGAGTATCTTAATCTTTTAAAACACCGAGTATGTTGGAATATTTCCGCTGGAAATACAATTGCTCTAGCCATAAAAACGATTCACCACCTTCATTTTGAATGACAGCGATTGAGTCAACCTAAGCAGAGTGACCCAATATATTCTGCGATAATTTTTGCGATCTTTCAGGTTTCCTGCTTATGGAGGACTTTCTCATTTGTTTTGTTTCAGTGTGTTGCGATAAATTATTCCAGCACAGTATTAGAGCCTTTGCCACCTTTCAAGTCCTTTAAACACTTGCGACGTCAAATGAAGTTTCATAGATTTTTACCCAGGCCTTTTAATTAAGCAGTGGGCTTCTTTAATGAGTGTTTTTTGCTTCGAAGTGGATGGACTGCACTTGGCAGTTCTGCATAAAAAATCAGCTTATATATTTTCATTCCTCCCCTGCTCCCAGTTACCCTACATCCGGCTTTTGCTCAGTCTCATCTACGTAATACCCTGCGAGTCAACACGGGGGTGAGTGGCAGGGGATGAAGATCACCAAACATGCACTATTGACATGCAACTAAGATATTTAATGGAGACATGCTAGATAATAGGGTCACAGGCAGCTAGATGGTTAGTATCTACATAATAAGAAAGGGATCATTGGTTGTTATTACATGAATTATGCACTACAGATACGCTAACAATATTTCACCTACCCTTTGCTACGATGCCTATTGTGCTCTCTTACGGCACGCGGGAAAAATGACATTTTATATCTATCAGTACCACAATCTATCTCGCTAATCTTGTTAATCTGATCAAACCTAGCATAATACGCAGGGGTTCTTAATATATATCTACGTCTGCTCTCTATTGGTTCTATACCCTAGCCTATTAAAAGAGAGCGGAAAATCAGATACTACCTTCACAACGCTGTGAGCTTACCCTTAACGATAGTACTTTTAGTTTATGCGTGCATTGTTTTTATACCGTGATTAAGTATATATTTTAGGGCCAAGTCAATCACCTGTGAGGCTTGCAGCGGCAGGTGCACAAAACTGAAGATAGAAGTTGTGCAAGGAATGAGATGTTACTAATTGTAAAATCAGAGTAGACATAAACTACTATGTCTACTCTGATTTCCCAGTTTGAAACATTTCATTCTGTATGAAATGTTAATCATTAGATCTGACTTGGAACAATTAATTCCTTGCACACTTTCGATCTTCAGTTATGATTTAAACTACTCAGTATCTATATTGGTGTCAAATAGGTTTATAGAAATCTAATAGAACCTTTTTTTTACATATTAAATGTGGCAATATTTTATATGACCGGCAACTGGTGGCAGGGAATTGTTTTTGTTCGATTCTTTGTAGATTCTTTAGAGACTTCACTGTAGAAGTATATATAGAGCTTCCAGTATCTAGAGAGTTGCATTGTACCTGATGATGCCCTAACGGGTGAAACCTAGGTTGTATCATGTAAATTTAATGTGAAATTTTACTATTAAGTATTTTTTATCCTCGTGACACAGTTTCTTTAGAGGCTCATTTGTAGGAGTCATGCATACAAAAAGCCACGATTTTTTTATCAGAGGCCATCCGCTGTGAATATTTTTACAGCTAACTATACTCATTATCAGAATAGCAACTGACATAAATTATGGGCTTGGAAATACTGAAAATTGTGGGGAAGAAAAGATTGGGTGTGAAATTTAGGAGACCTGGTTTAGGAGAGGATAGCTTCCATGATTGAAGACAAGACCACGTTGGGAGGTGATGAATGGAAAATATTGAGCTAATTGTTTGGTTAATAAGAGTGTGAAAAAGAGGATTTAATGATAATTTACTATTAAAGTTAAATATTGACGTCACAGTTGCTGGTTTTTCAAGTTTACCCCGCGAATCCCTTTGGCTGATTCGTATAATTGTATGCATGTTTTATGAATGGAGTCATCATCATCGGTCAACAATCCTAGTATTTGTTTGATGCAGCCCTCCACTTGATTCTTCTATCGGACAACCTCTTCATATTGACGTAGCTCCTCTCTTTTACATCCTTCACTACTTGCTCCATTTACCTCATATGAGGCCTGACTTTTCCATTCTTCCCGTTCACTTTTCCCTCGACGATTGTCTTCATCAGGCCATCGTGTCTTAAGATGTGGCCTATTAAGTTAAGCCCCGTCTTCTTTTTAGTGTTTTCAATAGGCATCTCTTCTCTCCCATTCTTCTGAAGATTTCTTCGTTTGTCACCCGGTCGATCCATTTTATCTTCATCATTCTTTGGTAGCATCACATTTCAAATGTTTCCAGCCTAGACTTCTCTGCCGCTATTATTGTCCATGCTTCGCTGCCATATAGTAGAATGCTCCATATGTATGTCCTAATGAAATGTTTCCTCACTTCCACGCTTGTATTTGCAGCTATAACTAGAATCTTTTTCTGGTAATATGCCCTTTTTGCTTGGGCAATTCCACTGGCAATTTATCTTTTGCTTCGTCCATCGCTGCTTACTCGGTTTCCCAGGTATCAGAACTCTTCCACCTTCTCATACCTTAGTTTTCTTTTTATTGATATTCAGATGATACCTGGCCAATATCCTTTCTATATTAACTACTGTCTTCTTTAAATATTCTTCTGTTTCTGCCATGACTGCTATGTCGTAGGGGAATCGTAGCTTGTTGATTTTCTCCCCGTGGATATTTACTCCCGGAGACTTTTCTTTAACTTCTATGAATGGAGTACCCGCAGCATTTTATTTGAAATGTCACCTAAATGATTTAAAATTGATACCGTAATCAAATCACCATCATAAGCAAAAAAAATTATTCAAGCGTAGATTACCTGAGCATATTCAAAGTAATGGACAGCAGGTCTGCTTGGCTTTATAATATTACCCAAAGTAGTAGCCTATCAAAGGAGTATTCAGATTAAACTTCAACAGATATTGAAGTAACCAAACATTGCTCTTTCATCATTTGCTACTGAAAAAAGTATTGTTGACAATAGAAGGTAATTGGAGTGAAGTATGATCTATATGCTATATGTAACTTTCATAAATCGCCGGAAATACCTTTGAAAATAATATGAGGTTTTCAGAAACTGGTCGTCTTCATTGCCTCGCTGTTCAACTAAAATTATCGGACTAAATAGTGCGCACATTAAAGCCCATTGTGGATTAACGTATGGAAAGGACTCTCGAGATTTACCTCTAAAGGTTAGGATAAATATAATGTAATATCTAGTGGTGGTGCAACTTGGGCTGCATGTCGAACGAATAGAACGAAGAGATAGGAGGAGGGGCGAAGGATGTGGGGGTGCCACAGGGTTCGGAAGAGCTTTACTTTTTTACGTCGGGCGTGATCTCTCCCAAGGCGAGGCAGAGTGGAGCTTGATGGAGAGGTGAATAGCGCCGGTGCTTCCTGCGAGGGCACTGGCGCGTGTGTGGGTGAGTAATCGCAGGTGTTTTGAAGACAAGATAGCGGCCGAGGTCTGCCCCACTACTTTTCCCTCCGGGGTCTCTGCCGCTGCCACTTCCTCCGCCTTCACGGTTTTCCTCCCCATCCACCTCTGCCCTTGTCCCCTCTCTCGTTCCAACCCCGATCAATATAGCGGGGGCGGTGTAAAAGGGTTTGGGTTGTTTTATTTTTTTTTCCAAGACTTCACGGGCGTAGACGCTTTAAACCTATTCACTTTTCCCCTAGAATTCTGCAAACGATCGGTGAAGGAGAAGAATCCTCAAACTGGCTGGGAAACGAAGGAATAACGACAAAAAAACGAGGACAAAAGTCCTCAGGGAATTGTAAATCTTTGCTAAATTCGGGAAATGTTGGGAGTAAATAATACATTAAGGATAGTTTCAGTGGAGCAACTACTTTGGCCATCAGCGCCGGGTGGTGATCTTACCTAATTTGTTATGTGAATTCGGTCTCTCATGTTGAAATAATAAATATTAGGCTATTAGCCAGCAAGGAGAGCCTCTGTGTAAAGAGAGTAGGTAAAAGATGCCTCTGATATAGTAGCAAACATGTCGAGAATTAATAAAATATGGGTAATAAACGCAATGGAAATCAACCAATCTTACCTTATAATGATTTTACATTTTTCGTCGCTGCTGGGCAATTATTCATCGACTCCTACTTGTAATCAGTTTTTTACTCAGATTCTCCATTTAATTTGAGTAATTGGCAGTGATGACTTTATATCCTACGGATTAGGAAGAAAGTTCGCATGAAACTCAAGTAAATCAAGTTTGTTACTTACATATTACTATGCTCGTATTTCACTACTCCATCATTGTACCGGCCTCACTTTCCACCGTCAAACTCCCCTCGTGTAGAAGTTCCCTCTTTGTAATATGTGGAGAATCCTCGTCTACCCTAAGAGTTTCCAACGTGTTGAAACATGGCCATTATTCCTCATTTGGATGCGGTGAGAAGCTGTTGTGGAGTTATGAGTTTATCCCTTATTTCTCTGAAATGTAAATTTTATTCACAATTCTTAGCGCAAATGGACTGACACTATGTTAGTCCCATTTATTGTGTAAAATACTTTAGTTTCCGTTCCCTAGAAAAATTTGAAATATGTTTATGCTCAGAAGCGTCGTCATTACATGAGGAAAGGGCAGATAGAAAAATATCCACTTCTAAACTGGCCTGTCATGCTGAGCAGAACTATCGGCTATGTAGTGTCTAAAGTCGATTATTTTCGTCTTCTCTTACTGAAGACGATTCTAGGTGACATAATGCGTCGTCGCCTACGCCACTCTAATGACGGCTCATCTGGTTCTGGTTAAACCCGTGACTCTATTTTCTCTAAGAACTGCGCTGATACGTGAAGACTGGGGACTTCTATTTGTGGCTTGCCTCTCCCTGACAAATATAAAAGCTGTTCTCAGTAGAGAGAATGAAGCTAAGAAGGGAAGAAGGGAGAATAGCCCTATTCCAAACGGGTACACAGTGCTTTCTTTCTCTCATGGTTGGTTAAATTTAAAATTACTTCAAAGTATAGTATGTCTTAAAGATAATATTTCATAAATTTACTACACAAATCTTCTACGCGATGAGTTCAGTAAACTAGCTGTCAAGTTTAATTTTCACGGGTGTGGATTTACCGCGGAGTTTAATTTTTCACATTTGCTGTTGGTTTGTCCCCCACAGATTCTAAGTGTTGAGTTGCTTAATGAGAAAGACGATAATGTAAAAATGATTTGCAAGGTGGCAGCGGATTGGGAAGAAATGTATTTGCATTAGCCGACACGTTCTCTTGTTAATTAGAAGCCCATATGCATTATTATGTGAAGATATAAAAAAACGTTTGATGCGATTTAGCATGGCATAATACCAACCTGTAGTATTTAACATGCTATTGATAATAATAGCTTAACGAGATGCAGTGCAAAAGTTGACACTGTCCGATGCGCTGAAAGGATATTATGATGGCCAAAGACTTCACTGCACGCGGCACGGGTTGATATTTTGCTGTGGTGTTTTGAGTCGTGAAATTCTGATTTAATATGTCATGTTGTCATCATTATGTGTGTGATATTTAACGGTCGGGCTGGAGAGAAATAGATCGTAGGTTTGAAACCTGCCTCTGGAAAATATGTTGTATTATGTCTTTGCATTTATCTTACTGATATGGTAGGTGAGACCTTAGCTGTTGGAGCACCTTAACACCTTGCTTTATTTCTAGTCTACATTCTCATTACCCGAGACACCTTTAGCAATCATTTTAGTTTCGACTATACCGGACGGTGTGTATCATTGGGATCATGAACAGTCGTTATGCAGGTTCCGGACGTCAAATATAACTGACGGAATCATCGCTACGATTGTGGTTTTTATTTTATCGGTTTCCATATCTTGCGTTACTTTTCAGGGTCCCTCGTACAAATCCACAGCTCTTCGATATTTTTACTCATCATATTCCCCATCCTCCGAGCTCTGTAACTTTAATTTCTGGTGGGAGCTTTCTTGGAACTTTTGTGTGGTTTATCGCGAGGTGTCTTTTGTTCCTCAATATTGTATTGAAAGACGTTTGGCACTCTTCCATACTAGTGAATTCTACGTGGAAATTATCCAATGCAGAAAGAAAATGATAATTAAACTTGCGAATTCCATTTCGGATTTATTCCAAACTCGACCTAACTTTCGGCACCTTGTATCATCAACTAATGATAGTACACCGTACCTGATATACCTGATGAGGGTACTAGGTGCCAAAACTTAGTTCGTGCTAAGAATATATCTGAAATCGGATTCACTAATTGTAAGTTAATTGTTCTTTCTACCCACTACTCCTCGGCGTGCTTTCGTTTAAAAGAGTCAGCGAACCCTTCATTGTTTCTACTTAAAAGGGTGCTTTATCTATGTTACGAAAAAACAGAACGCTTACGATTTACGCTCATTCCATTGAGTTATTTTTCGTATTCATTCATTTAGTTAAATGTCATTGCTACACCAAATTTTGCTGTCATATATCTCTTTGATTCGTCACATACTCAGTCAAAAAGGAGCGAACGATCAAAAGGGGGTGACTAAGTATTGCGACCCTATCCTTTCCCATGTTTTAAATATTTATTAAGGTTAATGCGGCTTCGGTATCTGTAGGATACGACGAGAGTAGCCTTTTATAGCTATCGGTAGACTACCCTGATAGCCGAAATAGTACCGTAATCTCCTTACCTCTAAAGCTGTAGTCACGAGGAATGTAACGGCATTCTTTTCGTAGTCAAATTGGCACTTGCTCTCTGTCGTAGCTCTCAGGCGCAAAGAGTTTCCATTTGCTTCGTTTCGGTGGCGATATTCTCGCAATAGACTTTTATTGAGATATGCGAAGCTACGCTACTTCGATTTGGATGGGATGCACAGAGCTGATTTTGTACGAAAAAGATATTGGATGAGTTCGTCGCTCGGCGGAACACCTTACCGGTGCCTCCTGTGCCTCTCAAGAAATAGAATCCTATTTGCGTTCGTGTTACTCTCAATATGCTACGATGCCAGTGAATTTTAACTGATGCGGGAAACCGCGAATGTAAAATGTTATTATGTGTTGGAGTACCAACTCGCCTAACAGCAGTTTGTATAAAATGTATTAGAAACTGGTTTTACTGTTTAAACATACATTGTAGAGTGATTTTAAAATTTTGTGAATGATAAAGAACTTTGGAGTTTTCTCCGGGAGTTGGTAGAACTACAGCTACATATTACCCAGCAAAGGCTTGTTGCGGCGAGTTTTATAATGTCATCCACGAAGTAGGATTACGAATAAAAGGGGAATCGTGGAAAAATTAACGAAAATAGATATCTCAAGGTGTAAAGGTGTGACTTTTATGGTTGGGAATTTAAAGACCTTAGAATTAGAAAAGGGATAGCTTTAGGTATTAAATTTGGCTGTTTTCCTTAAAATTGAAATTTTCCACTCAAAATGCATGTTAATAAAATAGAAGTCCTCATAAAATTGGGTCTTGCGTATTATTGCGTATTGCGCCGCCTTTTATAGCTATCTACTTGAGGAAACCACTTACTTGGATACATCACATAATCAAATAGCCACTTTACTTGGATCTTATTTATGTCTTTCAAGTGATATATTTTGCTGGGTGCTAAACGCTGAAGGAATTTTACCATGAATTATTTTTCTACTATAATAATACCTTATGTTTTGTTACAGTATTTCTAACTAAGATTGGCTGTTTTTCTGGACTATTTCTGAACGTATTTTCACAATTAAACGCTTTTTCCTTAAACTATTGTGATCCTCCTCAGAAAGCCCACCTTCTCTCTCCATCTTATCCAAATTTAAGCACTTGTCTTACATTTTCTCAATTTTATGATCGTCTTTCCATGATGACCTTCAGTATTCTCCCGTTAATTACTCGCTCCGTTCACTAATTCTGCCTCGTCATCAACACCCCGATGACTTTCCATCTTCTCCTTTCGCACTTCCGCTATACTTGATTGTTAGTGTCCTTTACAGTCCATTGTTCTCACTTCATTCTTCTCCTGACCCATATCTCATACACTTCTGATTCTTTAAAGTGCCTGTTTAATTTGATGTAGATTCTGAAAAGAAGGCGTTCTCCTTATCCTTCTCTTCCTCATACCCATTTTGCACCCTAACCGGTTCTTTCGTTCCTTCTGGCCTTCGGGGGGAGTTTTCCGTTGGGTTTAACCTCACGGTTTGGCTTCGAGATTGATCGATGGGATGTGAGAACCGCCCTTCCTTCCTCTCTCTCTCTCACCCTTCTCCTCCCAAACCTCCCTCGCACGCTCCCCTGTTTTTCCTTGGCATTTATACACTTCAAGGGGTCTCGACATTGATGGGTTTCGCTCGTCGACGGTGTATTTTTTCTCCTTACGTCTTGCTTCCTTTATCTGCCACCGGGAGTTGGTTCAATCACCAATGAGAAAAATATGCGCCGCCACAGATTTCCTTCCTTTTTTCCCACGCACGATTTGAAATTCCCTTTTTCGTGGAGAGATAAGCTTCCTGCCGTGCAAGTTTTCTGCATAAAAGGTTCCCCGTTGGCGCGGGAAGAGTTAATACAATTTGGTTCGCAATGCGCACAGGGGCATAGGGTTAGACGAAGCGTAGAGATACACCTCCATTTCCCGTCTTGCTTCCTCCGCATGAACATTCGAGGGATCCTCTTTTCCTTTGTTTTTACTCGTATATACCGGTTTATTTAGATTATCTGTAGAATAAAAATGTTTATGCAGCATAAATTTTCCGCTCGCAAGGAAGATTTACGTGCTTAGATAAGTAGGATATCTGAGCCGGTCCCTCGAAACTTATGCGTGCTAAAGTTGATTGGACGGTCTCATTTCGCTTCAACGGTGTTACGGGAGATAAGTTAGGCTTCAAGGAAAGGGATTATGAATGCTGAGTGAGGGTAGGACCCGGTGGAGGGTGTGAAAGCCACTGGGTGAAACTTTTAAGTTTAATATGCAAGATTCAGTTTGCTTTACGATAGGAAGCATTGATGGCTGATATGTTTCAGGCATTAACGCGATATTTGGGAATATGTGAATTTTCTGCGGGGCTCCTCTGTTTGTATGTTAACTGCTCTGCCTGCGTGCCAGGAAAGATCGTCACAACCTTATTAATGCAGATTCTGACAAACTAGCCTGAAACAAATGGTTGTAGCCCAATTTTCGTTCCCATTAACATAGAACAATAACCTTGTTCCGTGGCTATTCATATAGTTGCTCTATTAGCAAATGTTTTAGCAAATAACAGCTTATCTTGATATTTAAGTTCATTTCAATCAGTTCCCATTCATCATGGTGAGTGAGGGGTACATCTGGTTGTGCTTAGTAATCCTTCAGAGTCCTCATTTTGTAAGATTTACCGTTTTTGATCCTGGTACGAGCAAGCTGACCTCATTGAACATGGCTTTTGGGAAATGCCAACTTAAGCCGTAAGACTGCATTGCAAACAAATTGTATTTTCACTCCTCATCATTATCATGGGTCAACAATCCTAGGATTGGTTTGATGCCGCCCTCCACTCGATTCTTCTATCGGACAACCTCTTCATATTGACGTAACTCCTGTCTTTTACATCCTTCACACCTTGCTCCACGTATGTTATACTTGGCCTGCCTTTTCCATACTTACCGTTCACTCTCTCGACGGCTGTCTTCATTCGATTTGATTATTTAAAATTTGTTGCTCTGGATTTTGAAGTATTCGTAATATAATCAAAAGTAACCCAATCCAACCCAAGTTAGCTTTGACTGAATGGTGATAATTTTTGCTACCAAATGACTTAGAACTTGCGTCATACGATTTGCGAGACTAAATTATAATTTTAGTTTATAAATGCTTAGTTGGACAATACGTAGGTCACAGCGTATGTCGCCCCTGCGTATTTACTCACGAAATTGTATTGTTTGAATCTGATTATTTGAGAAAGGCACAAGTGTAGGAATCGCTTTGTTATGTGTATCTCTTTTTATTAGTAAATAGACAAGAGTCTAAATATTTAAGCGTAATATTATTACTATGTTGTGCTAAACGGAGATGTCAAATGCTTTTATCTCATTTATCAGTTCTCTTCTAACACCCAAGGATTTTTTGATGTAAATAGTTTTCCACTCAATTCTTCCATTGGCTAACCTTTTCATTTTGGCATTATTCTCCCTTCACTATCTTCCACTTCTTACTTCAGAAATTCCTTTTAAGATTTTTATTTCCAGTTTTTTCCATTGATCTATCCTTTGGTGAGTGATTGTAAGAAGAAATCGCGTATCGAGGTTCATTTAATGAGAAGTTTCTAAAGTTCCCTCTAGTGTTCCTTATTTGAAATAACGTATGAATTTTATGCTGCAATGAACAGAGCCTAATATTATCCGAGCCTCATTATTAAAGTACCTATGTACTCGATGAGCACATTTAGGCCATCTTAAAGGATCTCGAATGTTAAGGTAATTGATCCAGTTTCGTCTGATCTCTTAAAAACCCCATCTTCACTATCATGAGTTTCTAACATATACGGTAGGTTTAAATGGAGTATCACTGATATGCTTAGAATTTCTTAGAATGGAATCCTCCTCGGGCCTATTATTTTATTCAGGTCACCATATCTACTTCCTCTCTTCATGCTATCCAGATCGCTCTTGCCCATCTTCCATGCTTTCCCAGTGTTCTTTCTTCAAGGAAGACCTCTCCTATTTTTCTTTTACTTCCTCTTTCCTTTCTCTCTACCGCACCATTCTCAGCGCTTCACCATTCGGACTCCTTTCCATACATCGTAATAATTGTGCTCTCCTCTGCGCAATGATGCACGGATTAAAAAAAAATGATTTGAATATCTACGTTTATATAGCGAACTTTTGGTTACCAATAAGTATTTCTGTAGATGTGTTCAACAACGTCGTGCGGCATTACGAAGCATTAATCACCTACTTTTAGGGTTGGAGACGAGTGAGAAATATGCATTCGAGTGAGATTTGATATTTTATTATTCCCTATCTTGGCGTATAATAAAGTTATTTTCGGATTTTCATGCTGGTAATCGGCTTCAAATTAATAGCTATTCGTAATTGGCTACAGAGACACCTGGTTTCTTTGTTTTATGGACCACGAGTACAGAGAATCATTTGACTTCTCTTTATTTTGTCAAGTTGTTAAAACTTTCGCGGTCCATCAATATGACTAATAACAGTTTTTGGGGTTATCCGCGTTTGTAGTTAAAAAAGTAGCCCAGTAGTTCTCTTTATTTTATTTTTCTTGATAATATTTTACACCCTCACTCATTTCTCCAGTGAAAATTATTTTATTCTTTGCTACAATGACATGTGGCAATTTTGTCACCAATAATATTTCTTCCAGCCTCTTCTATGACGGCACCTAAACTGAGCAAATTTTGTGCTCGCGTAAAGCGCGGGCCGCTGCTAATGATGATAGTCGAAAATCCGTCGCTTTAATCATCGCTTCCATCGGCGAGCGAGTTTATCTTTGCCACCTCTTGGCTGAATATCTGGGAATACTCGTCACCCGCGGTATCTTGCGGCATTAGTTCGGCTAACATAGGGGAACGGTATCATTAACTTTGAAAACTAAGGCCCGCGGACAGTATTGGGGAATTCTATCGTTCGGAGAAGGATGCGGCGAGCGATTGTGCGACTGGATACACGGGATGGTAGATAATTTGAGGTCCGTGCTGTTGTCACGCCTGCGTCTCCCGCAATCAGGGTCGTCATCCATCCCGATATTTTATCTCGGTCTATTGTGCACAGCCCTCCCACCCCCCCCTGTAGCGACCGTGGATGAGTAGAGTCTCGGATTTGGAATTTTTAGCCCTAAATAATAGATACCCATATCTCGAGCGCCCTAAGGGCCCCTATTTGGACGTGAGCGAAGATGACGCGAGTGGGAATTGAAATTCCTGTGTGTCGTTAATCCTGTCGCGTGGCGCAGGGTCGCTATTTGCGCTTCTCGGGCCGGACGCTTGAAGCGGAAATGACCTCATTCGCCGCGTATCACCTGCGCTGAAATGGGGAGCATTGCTATGCTCTAGGCCTCTCGGCGCGAAGCTTTGTAAAGGAGGACCCGGAAGCGTCAGTTTTAGAGTTCAGATAATTTCCCCTCATGCGATAATTTCGCTTCAGGCTCCTAAACGCGTAAAACGTGCCGAGTTTATTCTTAACCAAATTATTTGCCTTATATTTATCGTTTTCCGCGTTGAGTTGGAAGTGGACTACAACGGGAGACGATCCTGCGAAAATGTGGCTAGACCTTTTTTGGTCCCCAGGGACTAGATTTTATTTCCTGGAATGTCGAGATAATTTAGCGTCTGAAATCAGGTACTATGGTGTTTGATCATATGCTGTGAATAATAATTCTAGACTGAATGCCTTAATGGCAATTTTTGAATCTCCATATTTTTCAGTTACCTTGATCCACACACCTTTATGGTGGCTTGCAGGGTATTATGTA
The DNA here is from genome assembly GCA_933228895.1 of Platycnemis pennipes. Lineage (NCBI taxonomy): Eukaryota > Metazoa > Arthropoda > Insecta > Odonata > Platycnemididae > Platycnemis > Platycnemis pennipes. Next base: position 113,794,236 of record OW121854.1, on the reverse strand, counting down.
GATGTAGATCCATTTCATGCTATGAAATGCCTTTCAGAAGGTTTCGTCTCACTTCTACAGCGAAATTCCGACCGTTAAAGTGGTCATCTCAATTCCTATATGGGGTGAATTTTAGGTACTTTAAAATATGGCGCGTGCATTGGTAAAAAGATTGACTAGGAAGTATTTGCAAAGAGAATGAAATTGATATGGAGGTCCTCGAGATACTTCTGCAAGATTTTATTTATAAATTTAATATAGATTTTTATCGAGGCATGAACGATAACATCAGCAGAGAAGTCAAGTCTGGAAGTATTCGAAAAGTGGTGCTACAGAAGATTGACGAAGATAACATGCATCGAACGAGTATCTCAGGAAGGAGTCGTGAGAAGAGTGGGAGAAAAGTTCTCTGGAAACAATAAATAAAGGATGTGACAGCTTAGTCGACCATATATTGAGATATGATGGCCTGATGAAGACAATTGCTGAAGAAAAAGTGATAGGGAGAGTGGCAGAGGAAATCTGCTCATGAAATATATAAAGCACGTTGTTAAGGGTGTGAAAGAGAAAAATTATGTAAATATGAATGCATTAGTCGATAGGAAAATTGAGTGGAGAGCTGAGTCGAACCAATCTAACAATAAATATTGTTGGCTTGTGATGACGGCCAGTAAATACCTTCTGTTATGGCGTGTCGCCCGTAGTTGATTTGTACACCCTGATATTTTTCCTACCAGTGGTTTCCCTTGCACTTTGTTCGTAGATTATTTATTCTTGCGGTAGTTTTTGACGGAAGTAAAGTAAAGTCGAGGGATTAGTGAATGGAAAGAGCGGTAAAGGAAACCTTTGCATGAAATATGTAGGGCTTATGGCGAAGATGTAAAGAGAAGAATTATGTAAATATGATGATGTCAACTGATATGAGAATCTAGCGGAGAACTGCGTCAAACCAATCTAAGGATTTCTGTCTGACGATGATTTCGAATTTTTATCTTTGCGAAAAACGATTGGAGGATTCTGTTCTGTGAATGCCAATGAATGTGTGGATGTGATGAAATTGGTGAAATGGAAGGCTAATGATTTAGTTTTGATATAGTTGTGGTGGAAATAGTTGGGAGAAATTAAGAGGGTCGCAAAATTGGATGAAGATGATGGTTCTAAAGCGGATGGTAATGTAGAGAATTTGAGACAATCCAAGGGTATACCAGCGTTCGAAGTGTAGTGGTATATTTGGATTCTTGGACTTCCGTGACAACAACGGCTTAGGTTATATTACACTAGTTGAACGTAGTAGACCAACTACTGCGGCGCAAATCGAGACCGTGACCTATTGGTTACTAGGTCGGCTGACCTGGCATCTGGGACCGGAAATATTTGTAGAATACTATGACGACGTTGATGGACTTGAGGCTGACTTTGAATTTTGTTTTATTTAACCTTATGTATAGGTTGTACATAGAAACCAATGTCTTCATCTAATTTGGTTCAAGAGTATGCTTCCACGTATGATGCTGTACGACTCATGAAAACTTATCATTTTTTCCATTACATAAATGACAGGGGAGATTATACAAGAATAGATTGGAGGCTTTTGAACTGTGAATGAAGATGAGAATAAATAAGGCACAATGAACGGAAATGAAATATTGTTAATATGGGAAAGAGCAGTAGGAGGGCATATGTGAAGGGCCGATTGCATGGATTAGGGGAAATGCGAAACTGGAAGCCATCATTGAGTCATTGTCATAGTTCGTCCAGCATGATTCGTATTTAGTGAAACACTAATAACGACTTCGATAACGAGTCTTTGTCCATTCAAATCTATGAGTGTAGACAAATGAAAAATGTCCTTATCAAATACATTGTCGTACACTGTCACACTCGGAAAACAAAGAAACAAAATAAGAAAGCAGTTTATATATAATTATTTCAGCAGCTTCAATAACCTTCTACCTTCCTCAAAGCTCCATTGAGTGTTTATATGGTGTAATAAACGTATATGCATATAGGTATAAACACCGTATATCGCTAGTTCTATTGTTTGGTGTTTGTCTTTAAGCATTTATTGTTACACATTTTATGTATTTATTGGAATGGTAATAATTTTTCGTTTCAGTATATTAAAAAGTCTGTATTAGGCTAAAAGTTCTCTAAAAAGCTGAGCATGTTTCCCTTAGACTGATTTTTCGATGGAATTGAATTTCGAATTCTAGAGCATTTTCCCTTTTTATTTCAACCATCCATGTAGCGACTAAGGAGACTTTGAGAATAAGCTGGGGCAGAAAGGTTAATCCAACATTTTTTATTAGTTTAATTAACGCCAGGCTGCAATAGTTTCGCGAAACTTTAGCATTGAATGTTTCTCGTTAATTTTCTGTGTGAATTTTTTTAAATGACTGCTAATCTGCATTTTTTTTGGGATTTAGGCGTTCTGGACTTTTATAAATACAAGAAATTTATTAGGCCTTTCCGGCTGGAACTTGGTTTTCGGGACGGTCATGAAGTGATTTGCGTTCCTTTGTGTTTTCCTTTTGTTTTTTAAGTCTCCCAAAGTTGGGTATGGGGCTAACAACTACTGTTAAAAAAGGGCGAGGGTGACTTAGGAAAAAAATAACCTCCCATTATCCTTTCTTTCTACTCATTTTTTGAGGAACCTTTTTATTGTACCTCCCGCGCAAAAAATAATTCAGAAATGAGTGAGCCGGGATTAGGAAGTGCTTATTGGGCGCCCGTATCCAATTAGAGAGCATTTTCGACCTCCCTCCCGAAAAGAAGGGAGTTTATTCTGAAGAATTAACAATTATGAATCGCAAATGGCTTTCCTTAATGAGTGGTTTCTTATGTTATCTTTCCGTCTAGCCTTTAAAAATCTCTCCTAATGTGCGCCTCTTAAACAGTCCAGAATGGCTTAGGTGGAAACAATGTCCTTTCGAGGAAAGAGAACTGTTTGGTGCCCGTATTGATTCGGATCTGTTGCTGTTATATCCGTAGCTGGGAGGAATAGTGTGAAGGCCCTTGGACTAACGACTCTAGATATGCATCGAAAGAATACTTTAAGTATCTAATAAATGAAATTCGTCCTACGGCGATTTGTCTGTTGTGCATAGGGTCTAAAAGACTGCGAAATTTCCAGTGCAATTTAAGGTTGAACAATAAATGTTTCTATTTTTATGGTACGAATAATGTTTCTCTCAAATTTAAATAAATACTTGTATTTTATCGAAAAAATACGATTTTATTTAAATAATTTTTCCCATCATATGGCTCCAATCATTTATTCGTTCACTTTTGAGTATTTGTAATGCATTTACAGGTCGTGGACAAAATGTTATTTTTGAGTTGCTACCAGGAGTTACGAGTGTGTGTCTCAGAAATGTCCAAATTTAAATGCCAAATACTTAAATAGTGCAGCTTATTTCTTTAACCGTATTCGTTGGTTGGTTATTCAAGGGCGGCGACCGACAGCTGAGGTCATTTGCGCCATTTTAGGATAGGTGGGTAATTGGGTAATGGTAGGAGTTTTCAGGGAACGGAGGAAGGGTGGAGAGAAACCCGGCGTCGGCATTAGCCTACTCTTAACGAAAAGCGCCAAGGGGACCACGGCTTAACGTCCCATCCGACGGACGGAGTACTGAAGTTGAAATACCCTCCACTAGGCACTCAAGTGGGGACCGGGTTTCCACTGAAAAATCCACTGCCGGGAATCGAACCCGGGCCCTTGGGATGGGAGGCCAGTACTCTAGCCACCACACAAACCCGATCCCCTTCAACCGCATTCGTGTAAGAAAATGGTAAAGCTTGGTGATTACTCAGATGGTTTTTGCGTCGTGAAACGTTATTGATCGTTCAACGTTATTGATCAAAGTGTGTATATTTTCTTTCCGTTCATTTTTCACGCCTATGATGTCAGTATAAGGAGGAAGCGCTAACAATTATAGGTGATCTAGATCTTTGTAGTATTGCATATATCTATTCCGTTATTATTAGATTTTAATCTGATCAATGAGGCATGTTTGAGTGACCAATGAGACGTGCGCTTAGAGCAGATCTTTGATTCATTCAGTATTCACCGTCTTTTAAACTATATCGGTACACTGGCCTTTTTTTCGCCGTAATAATTTAATCGTTTTTCTGTTTTCATAAAGGCTTAATTGCTAAGGTGGCTGATTCGGTAATCGTGAGTCGTTGAGAAGTAGTGCTCATATAATTTCAATGGCACAAAAAAATTAATTTTGAATTTAAATATTGACTACTTTGCCCTTTTGAATTTAAATATTGACATGAGACGAAACACAAAATTTGACTTGATTCTGTTTCTAGGCAACTTGAACGTTGTCACTCTGTATATATCCTTCGACCTTGGAGATGTTGGTTTTAATATATGGATTGAAAAAGTATATAATTTTGTGCTATGGGTATTCACATATTTTGTAGTGACGAAATTATTGTGTTTAAACGTATAAACATCTTTAACATTTGTTTAAACCAATTATTTGCATATTTCTCTCTTTGTTACTCGGCATCAACGCACATTCTGCTGCATTCGACACTGCTGTTGTGTAGGCAATTGTTTCTGTGTTTCAGCGATCGTAACGGCAGGTGTCGTATTCGTCTATTCTCAAGAACTTTGTCAAGGGGACTACATTGTAATATTCGTGGACTTAGTGGTTTGATTTGTTGTGTTTTCTCGCGTGTTCGCTTTACACGATTTTTTTGGGTTGCTCTTGGTGAAACTGTGTGAAATTTGGTAAAGAGATGCTTTGGTCCTTTCGAAGCTCTGTCTTGAAAACATTTCAAGATGTCTTCGTATTATAGGAGCAAAGGGAAGTTTGTTTCGAAGAAGGAGTTTGAAAGGAGGGCTAAGCAATTCCTTTTCATGAAGAAGTTAGGCGCTGAAACTGAAGATGCGGACGAAGACTCTAGTTTACTGATGTTTAATGTGGAAGGTGGTAGGACTTTTACGAAGAGGAATAAATTACATCACTTAGATGAATTAATTTCACTAACAATGGAAAAATAAAGTTTTAATTCAAGACTTTTGGCTTCTTACCCTTGATATTTTTTAACAATTGAAGTCGCGTCTAGATAATTTTACTGCCATTTCGATAACTACTCCAAATTGTCAGTCATAAAGTAGCATTTTGTACGTATGTACTCGCGAACAAATATTATAGATTTTGTATTAGCATTAATACACGTGACATGTTTGAATTATAATCTAAATGACTCGATGAAAATAATATTTTCTTTACTGAAATATAATATTTTCACATGATTCGCTAATGATGGACTGTCTGCTGCGGAATCCTGAATTCCCATTATTTCCCTCGTCTGATTTGCCAAATGCACCTCAAAACTTCGCGAGCGATATTTGAAAATTTAATGAATATTTTATTTCTTTCGTGTATACGGAGGAAATAAGTCGATAACACTAGTTGATTTTCTCAGAATAAAAATTGTTGGCTAATATCCACATTATTTCAGTTTTTGGTGAAAAATATTGCAATTATGAAGAAAATCTATACACTTGTAAATTTCGAACCAGCCACCTTAAGCTTGAATTTTTGGCTGCTCCGACGGCTAAGGTTATACCTTACCGTCTAACCTAGAACCTCAATTCCAAGACAAACGCAGCATCCATGCCCTGGTTGAAATTTGACCCCGCGACCTTTAGGTTGCTAGGCCGGCCACCGTGACCGTTAGAAGCTAAAATGATTAATGTATGCTGCATAATATCTGATTCATCCAGAGCTTCTTGTAAATTCCTCGCACTTTAGTAAGAAAGGGCGAGAATCATCGAAGCCTAGATTGCAATTTTTATGGCTAGAAATGCTGGAAGGGTGTAATTATCTCCGTTACCTCGATAATTGTGCCAATTATGCCATTAAGCATAGATAGCAAACACTAACCTCAAGGGTATCAATGGAGTTAGGTATGTACCAGAAATAACGATATCTATTTGGGTCACTGACATATACATTTTGCACGAGCTACAGTCATATCAGAGGATGCGTCCTTAGGGCGTAGACAGTTTAACAAAAGTTTCTGCCTCCAAGGATCCAAGCTGTGGCTTATGCAAATCTCCAGGGCCCTGGTGATTAATCTCCTCGGTTTTAAAGTCGTAAATATCAAATTTCCGCGAAGGCAACGCGGCAACTTGGCGAGGCAAGAAAATTTCGATCGTAGTTGTCCAACTCGTTAAGTCGAGCTCATCGCCGAAGACGCCTCTCCAGCTTCCAATTCTCGCCTTATTTGACCTGGAAACGAGAAACTTCGTCGAACTGTATTTCGTTGTCTCCCGATGCATAACAACTGAGTGACGACTTGCGATCAGCGCTGATGCGGGAAGTGTCTCCGAGGTACCTCCGAGAGTGAATTAGAATGCGATTTGATTAATTTCGAAACGTTTCCCCCGCCTCGGGCCTTAAAGTAATCAATGTGGCCCAGAGGCGCAAATTTAAATTAACTCCAAGATAAGTTATATGAGAGAGTCCCCCGTCGGGAGCCTGCCCATCTGCGTGCCTGGCGTGAAACTGAAATTCCCGAATCAAGACTCACGGTTAGGACAATCTCCTGCGATACATCTCCTAGCTGAAGTCGAGAAATTAATGGCTCCGGAGTCTTGCTGTTAGTGGCTCACGTTGTGAGGAAATCACCCGCCGTTTTTGTAGGTTTTATCCAATAACCTAACTTTGCATTTTGTTTCGTTATCGCGAAATTGAGATACGTCTACCGTCAGTGTGAACATTCTCACTATATGGCATTGTGTCCACAGAGGATACTTACGGACTTTTGAGTTGATATATATCGCAACTCGTTTAATTTATTACCATTTCACTCCGTGATATTTCGTGAGGTAGGTGAGATTATTTGTGGATATTCCTTATCTCCAACCGGTGGAAATGAATTTTAACCCGGTCATCGCAGACGGCAGTTAAAGATAGCGATAATTTTCCCCAGCGGCGTAGGAAAACTGTGAACTTTGGTGTTTTCATTAAAGCGGAGGGTGAGGAAGGTCACTTGATTTTTTTAGCCTATGCATTCTAGCTTTTTCTGCCCTTTTTTCCGAGCATGGAATTCTTTAACATGTTCCATCATAATTCGCTCTTTGCCTACCAATTTTTCAACGAAGTTAAACATTGAAATTCTCTTATTTATTGCGTAGCTGCTATTTAAATCGTAGGATACGTTTGATTTGTCAACTGCAGTATAGAAAAAGTTTTTTTCATTCACGTTGGAAAGTTGTTGGCCACAGTAGTTCTTTACCAGGCGAGGGAAGGGCATTTGATATTTCTTAATTTCATTCCATATTCAATCACTAGAATATAAGCGGCTGTATATTCGGCGGATTTTTCTCTACAGTGAGTGGTCTGATTCATTGGGTAATCATTAGCTGTGTGTTTACGTGCAATGTTAAAGTCGCAGGGTGATATTACGTGCCCGAACGTTGCTTTTACAAAAATAGCTTTTGTTAGCGATTGTTCAAACAAGAAACCCTGAAATTGTAAGAAGTTCTTAGACTTTTGCATGGCTGATTTCTGCCGTCGCAACGGCTGCCACGGAAATAATAACTTACCCATTTCTACGTCACGAATTATTGCTCCACGGAACGATGTTAACGGGTGATTTAAATGGGAGACAGCCTCTAGGGGCTCATGTTTTCATTGGTACTAATCGTTTCAATATTTAAAAACCCCATTTCCCTCTTTCTGCAGATCCCACTTACAATAGAGTTATGGGAGGAAATTTCTCAGCATTCATCAACGATGACTCAGCATTCTACTTATTATCATGAATGAGATTCCACGAATGCTATATTTTGAAGAAGAGATTTTATCATAGTAGCTATACATATGTATTCTATTAACACTTCTTTGCTTCCTCGTCTAGAACAGCTTCAGTGAATTGTATTTCTTCCATTATTATATTTCGGAATTTTTCAACGGCGCTTTCCATTGGTAGATCATAACAAAATTTCCCTTTGTATTTCATCACGAGGCAGTGCTGATATTTTACGAAATGTTTCTTCCTTGATAATTGTTTAAATATTTTTTGCTCAGAATTATTCAAAAATAACTAAATCCATAGAATTTAATGAATTGTTTTTCGGTGTTAATAAATAGGTGGACGAAAATAGCTCCTAATGCATCCTCTTGACGCTCCTCTTGACGGAGCGTGTGAGAAAAGGAAATGCATCTCTCGAATGGATTCTCCGAACCGCGCCAGGCACTAGAAACGATGAGGACGAAGATGCTCCTGCCTCCACTCTTATCTGTCTGCATGTTACTTTGGCAGAAAGTTCCAATCCAACAGTATTTGGCAGAGGGTTCTAGGTGATCATCCGAGAAAAATACTTTTTCTGAGAAAGATGGGAAGAAAAACTTTGGGAACTAATTATACAAAGTGTGATCTGCAATTGTTTGAGCGTAAAGCCTTGTTTGTGTGTGTTGTAGTTGTGTATTGGGCGAGAGGAAAAAGAATTGTTTGATGAGGAGTAAGGGTTTTCGGCCGTGTACTAGTGATGCTCTGGGGCACGGCGGTCTTGGTGTGGTAAGAAGAGGAAGGCACACGTGAGTACCAGGCGAGGAACGACCGCGGTCCCTCAGTCGCATTCCGCGCACGTATATTATTCTCCGCGCTCCCCTAATGTATAAAATATTCCCGGGACCGTCTCTCGCGACATTACGTGAAGGAAAATCTTAATGGAATATGTAGGGTGGAGGGGTTAGGGGCAACTGCAAGGGCGAGAGAATGCGAAGGGTGGGGAGGTGGCCGAGGAAAAACAAGAGGAAGAGGAGACGGATTTGAGAATAAGTGACGCCGAGACGAGAAGCTCGCCGCGAGTAGAGGGAAGGAGCGTATTTTTCGGTGAATGAGTGGGATTTCTAGTGGCAGTCGTGGGAAGCTGGTTTTCTTAGGAGAGAACGTCACGTAAATGCCCTCTCAAGCTATTTTGCAGTAGAGGTGTCTTTAAAGGTTATGTGGAAAAGTGTGGGAGTTTCACATTTCAAAAAGACACGAGGCCCTATAAACTTTTATCCTTTTCTAAAAAATTAAACTGTACTCATATCAATGCTGATAGTGAAACCTCTTTGTGTGGTGGCCTAGTTAATTTTTCCTTGATGTGGTTGTGTATATTGTGTATATTCAATGAGGTACTACAATTTTTGTGATGAACTCATTGATGTTCTCAATCTCCTTCCTCAATCTCTGATAACTACCCGTGACGATATGCGTTCTCGAAAGCTTCATACACTCAAATATATTATAGTCATAGCAGCGCAAGCGGTGTTGTAATATATTTTGGTATTTGTATGATTTGAAAAGTTTATGTGCAATCTCTAACATAATGGAATCGAAAAGAACTTTTATTTTAATATAATGCTGAAATCGATGATGGTAAATTGCATATAGTTACAGTTCTTTTATTCATTACATTTTTGTTTCCATTTAATATTTGTCTCACCGAAAAATTAAATTTAAATATATTAATTGCATGAATTGTTGCATATTCTTCCCTTTAAGCCCTATTGAAATGGAATGTATTTTATTCCAATGATGTACAAGTAGGTTCGATCGTCACAGGCACACTCTGTGAAACGCTCTGTGAAATTGGAATTTATGGTAATTTTAATCATTGTGTCGTCTGAGATATTTAGCATTTCGGATTAGATCGTAGTGGACTGAATGCTGTTAGAAACAATGATAACTTTCCCCGCCACAATGCTTAGGTCATTTTTAATTTCGGGGAGCCTACTCCTAAATATTGGAAAAGATAGAAGCTGCATAAACCTGTCCCAAATCGGCTCATAACTTTGCGCTACATAATAGCGTATAGTTTGGTTCCATCTCCGTTCTTGCAGATCTTGGCGTGGATACTACTTGTTACTCATTTTAGCTTTTGAAGTTTTGAAATTACTGTTTTGCAATTTTCTAACGCCCATGAAGATCGCACGACATATTGGTTTCTATTAAAATTTGTGTGACCATCTATACAGTAATCTTTTCTGATATGCGGGCTTGTCTATCGTTCGACTGTCATGTCATATATTTTTCATTTCCAACTCATTCCCTCTCCAAATTCTTAAAACGTTTTCGAATGTCTCTCGATGTCTGAAAATTTGCAAGAATTGCAGGTTTTCGCCTTGAATTTTGCTATTTGAATTCTCCTGGGATTTATGAGGCAGCATATTGTACGCCTGAGCGATATAGAGAATAGTTGCACATTACTCAGGTGTTCATGCCCTCTGCCTGGTAACCCAAAATTTGCGAATTCAAATTCCACCTTGAGCTTGGATTGTGTTTTCGTCTTTAGAGCTAGGTTTAAGTGAGTGAGTGTAGTGAGTCGTTCGCAGTTGGCGTGTTTATAATCCTTAGACTAATAGGTACTACTCATACTATTAGAAAAAGAAGCGTTTTTCAGAGACATTAATGTTACATTGCGCGACATTAGCGTTACCCATTGTTCTGACTCCAAATGATGACATTTTTATGCGCTCGGAAAGATTTTGTAGAACGTTTTCTCAAGCCACATCAAAATGCTCTTGGAGAAAAATGTTATTATTGAGAAACTGTTAGCGTTTCCAACCTTTTCGATTGATTCAAAAGTCGCCGCTATGCCACCTTTTCCCAGCGTAATATTCTTCAGAGTTCAAAGCCGTTCTGTTCTAATGCTTTGCTCTTCCTTAGAGCTCCTTTTATTCCTTCTTCCTTGAGTTCGTGTCTGAAGCGCCCCACAGCGAATCGCATCAGCGCTCGCGAAAGGGTATGAATCCGCACGGCTGCATGCTTACCTCCCTGAAGCCTCTATCTCTCCGCCCTTATTTTTATTTTTCTTGGCACGGGGGAAGGAAGAGCGCATCTAGATATCAACCTCGGAGTCGTGCGCTGTCGGAGGAATGGGGGAGGGACGGGGACGACTGTGTACGATATCTACCTGTCAGGTGGAGGAAAATGCCTTTTCAGGGGCTTCACCCACCAGCAGGGAAGACACCCGAAGAAGCGCTCCATGCAAATAACTGTGTTTGTGCAGAGAAGAAATAAAAACGCGATGTTCCGTTTGTGGTGGAGAACCGATAGGAGGGCTCTAAAATAAAGGAATAAAGATAAACCGAGCTCAATAAAGAATTAACTGACGGTTTGGGTCATGGCCTCTCCTGTATAGGCCCCAGAAGACTAGAATGCGAGAGGAGAAAAAAATAGCAAGGAACGTACACTTTAATGGTGTATCGGGTGAAGGGGTTTAGGTTTGTGCACGATGCTTTATGACCTCGTCCAGGATTGGCTCTAAGCCAGGCTCGGGTATCGTGTATTTTGTCGGTCCCGCTCTGTTTCTAAATCCTAACTAATCCGTAAGAACTCCGATTTCGTAATTTCCTTTCTTTAGCTTTCGTGTTTCCTCTAAGCGAGGAAAAGTTGTATTAAGGGCCGTCCATTGCGAAAGCCCGGTATAGTAACAGGGGACCTTTTATTTTATTATAGTTTTCGAATGTCTCTCGATGTCTGAAAATGTGCAAGCATTGCAGGTTTTCGCCTTAAATTTTGATATTTTAATTCTCCTTGGATTTCTGCTGGAGCATATTTTACGCCTGAGAGATACAGAGAAGATTACGCATTATTTAGGAGTTTAAGGCCAATATGGGGTACAGGTCAATTCTTTACCTTTCTCCGTCCTCTCTTCTAGGCGTATCTCCTAAAAGGAATGTTTTTCGCGGAAATGGCTTTTCCAAAGTGTATCTTATTTAAACCATTGACGTCTGCATGAAAAATGTATGGGTAATAGGATATAAAGTCATAATTGGTCAGGTTCATGCTGTAGTTATCATAGATTTGGTGCGATTTGTCCTTAAAAGTAAACTTCCTTGAAAGAGATTCAATTTGCAAATTTGGCACGGAAATTTACTCGTCCATGTTTGTCAAGGAAATCCATAAGCTTTAATAATAGGCATTTATAAATCGTCTGCGCAAGAAATCCTTTCTAAACTTTCTTGCTTTCGAAGGGAAAGAACTTTAAAAAATTCTGATTGATATTTAGATTCGAATGTTTTACACATGGGACACTAAATTTTTTCAACCACAGTTTTAGTATGTCAACATATGCAGAAGGGCAGACTGAATTATGCAAAAATGTAGGTACCCGATAACTTCATATCATGAATCTTCGTTCCCTGTATTGTTTACACAGAGGTGCCAATTTATGGAGTAATGTGATTGTTTATTAGGATAGCACATCGGCTTAAGGATGAAATATAGCTTTGCTGGCGGCCATGTTCTCCGGTATGGAATTTCACGTTTCAACGTTCGTGGCGTGAAAAATGTACGTACTCCACGGCTGAGTAACTCTATAAGTTGTGTTAATCCATCGAATCCCTAATAAGTTATTTCTAAAACTCGAGAAAATACCAAAGAGTCGACATTATCTTTAATGCATTCACCATGCTTTCCGAATGAATATCTGTTCACTCTTCTCGTGAATGTAACTGTTGTATGTGAATCCGATTTATATACTGTTGTTATTTACAAAATCAATTGAATTTGAAATTGAAAACGTCATCAATCGTGTTCCAGCTTTAGCAGGATCCGTAAAGCCCTGTCAAGTCACCAAATTTCCATGGAATATTCATTACCAAGTCTACAATTTATGGTATTTATTCTCTTGAAATTGTTTTTAAAAGTCTGTGTAAATATATGAAATTGAAGATATATTGCTCTTCTATTGAAAAGAGAATGACAAATGGAAGTTGAAAGTCATTAAATTTTTTGCACTTTCTTTTATATTTATGCTTCTGTAATTGTTTTCAAAGATTTAGATGGCGTCCAATTGTGATCTTAAGAGATGTTTAAAATAATTTGGGAAGTCTGAATCTATTATTTAAATGTTTGGACTTTAGTGTGAAAATGATTTCTAAAGGTATTTGTTGACCTTTTTCGATGGCCACTTCATAAATTTAAGAGGGGTTTTATTGTGCACATTTAACCATTTCTCAGACGTCTTATTTTCAGTATATCTATCCAATATTTATGTTTTCCATTTACCTTTTATTTTACACGTATCGATTCTTAAAAAAACAGCCAAAATAGGAAATATTAACGATATTTAAGGAATTGGTTCTAATAGGCCAGCGACATATATCCCCGCGGTGGAGGGTTTATCTTTTTCCGCTGATCACGAAAAAAAAATCGTCCTGACGCTCGAGAATAAATATATGTGTGTGCATTCCGAACGTTCATTTTCTGAAAGCAAGCTCTCGGGTCGTCGGGAAATGCTCGGCATTATGGCATCATTGCCCGGATACGTCGTTTGGAGAAAAATTAACCCGGCGGTTTTTCGAACTTTATACTTCGACGCGTGTGAGAGCACGGTGACAAATTTAAGAGGAGAATGAATAAGTGCTCGAAACAAATATATACAAAATATAATGAAAAAATGTCGGCGCGAACTTCCATCCTCACTTCGCACCTATCTTTCGCGCCCTCTCCCCCCCCTCCCCCCTCCCCCCTCTCCCCCCATCTCCCTGGAATCCACCCCCATCACCCTGACCCCTTCCCTTCCCTCTCCTTCGTCTCCCTCTCCCGCGGCCATAATTCACGGGATTAAATCCTGGCTAACGATGACACCACCGTTATCCAGAGGAAACACCACACGCTCACACACGCGTGGCGCATGCGATGTGGAGCGACTAATCGCTTCCGCCTCTCAACGGCCATCGACGGGTCTTTAGGGGTGGGTGACGGAGGGGAGGCTGAGGAGGGATGCAATGAGGGGAGGAATTGCAAAGCTCTGCGCGGAGGGGGATCGGGGAGGTAGGTGCCGGAGGAAAATGGCTTTTGCGATACTGCGATGCATCGCCTACACCGTGCGAAATACATATAATGTCGCAGTCCAATTCACGACTCTTAGATTACGCAATTCATTGCTTTGAGACCTGGCGCTGTATCGTGAAATCTGCAATGGTCATACGATCTGCCATGTCGCGAGGAGTTACACGGTTTTCGTTGGTAATCTAACTAATAATTGGTCTTGTTGGAATCAGAATGGGCTGTAATATTTAGAGAAATGGTTTGAATAAGGATTGTAAGCTAGGATAAGTTGAAAAGAAAAAGACAATCACGGCGTTGGCGAAAATGTTAGAAGAGTGTGTTGGTGGAGTTGGTGTTGGAGGTAGGAATTAGATGAAGAACTTTTTATGAGGGAGACGCCGTGCAGGGTGGTGCTAGGTAAATAGGGAGGAATGATTAGTATAACGCTTTCTAGGAAGAAATGAAAATTTCATGAGAGATATAAGGTAGGCAATATGTAAACGAGTAAAGGACTAGGAAAGGAAAGGTGCAGGAACTAAGGACTCAAATTGAGAGAAGACTCCACAGTTGACTTGCCTAAGATACTACCTTTTTTTGCTAAAACACCTTTCATCAGTCTTATCCTAATGTAATATTACTTAGAGAAACTATGCTATTTTCTCCCTTGCAATGTACTACACATTTTTTCCTCTTTTTGATTCCTCCCGTTTTCGTTTCTCCCCATATCATTCAATGTATTATTTTCCTTTCTCACCACTCTCATTCAACAAGCGGGCGTTTTAACGAATGCCACCAATTCCATCCAAACATTATCCTTCTCATTCTGCGCTTTCAAGAAAACACTCTATTTTTCATACTTTATTTTACCGATGTTCAAGGCAAAGGTCGTCCCGTCTTCTTTATAAGGTTTTCCTTAGACATCTCTTCTCTCCCATTCTTCTTAAGACTTCTTCGTTTGTCACTCGATTGGTCCATTTTATCTTCATCATTCTTTTGTAGCACTACATTTCGAATGCTTCCTACCTTTTCTTCTCCGCTGTTTTCATCGTCCATGTCTCACTGCCATAAGGAAACATGCTCCAGAATTACGTTCTGCTGAACTGTTTCCTTACTTCTACGCTTGTATTTGCAGCTCTTAGTAGATTTTTTGGTAGAAAATCCTCTTCACCTTGGCTATTCTATTAACTCTTTCTTTCTTGCCTCGTCCATCGTTGGTTTTGTGGTTTTCCAGGTAACAGAACCCTTTAACCGATTCAAGATTTTGTTTTCCTAGTTTGACATTGATCCTGGCTTCTCTACTCGTATTCTAAACGATGAGCACTTATCTTAAATAATGTTAAATGCATTTTTTGGGCCTTACAAAGGCGGAATATCGCAGCAGTTTTGATACCAAATTATTCCGATTCAATGTTCTAATTCCGATATATTTTAGCTTGAAGTTTAGGGGTGTGGTCGGGTGTGTATAAGGGTCGATGTGATACGGCTAGAGGAGGGGCGGCGATCGGAGGACAGGAAGCCGCAAAATGAATGATGTGTCACTGCGCTTTCACCCTCTCTCTCCTCACTCCCACCCCACATCCTCCTACCCCCAACAACCTCCCTCTTTCCCATTCTCACCCAGTCAATAATTACCCTTGCCATTTCGGAGCAGAGAGAACTGCGTGCGGGGTAGGGACAATGTGCTCACGCCATAATTCGCGTTTTATGTGAAATCGCCAATTTCGCCGTTCAAGTTTTTAAAAACATTTTATTTTCTTTAAATCTCTTGGGGAAAGTGAAACGTGGTGGATGGGATGGGAGGAAAGTGGGTAACTCTGCGAATTGAAGAATTTGTGAGTCAAAATTTGACAAAAACGATAAACATGAACGCCCGTGAATGAATTGTTGGGACTGGACACGGGCTCCGTTAAAATTTGCCGAAAAAAATGCCGATCCAACGCGAGATATCTATTGCGGTTTGACATTTTTTTCCTACGTTTTCCATTCGCTTGTTTTTCGAGGTCAGTTATTATCATTTATAGGTAAATATCTCCGGAAACTATTTACAATATCCAATGTATAAATAATACGTCCTTATGGTGATGAAAATTTGAGGTCTGATGTAAATAAGGTTAAATTAATGTATCTCTTGTTCTTAAAACCTTAGATCTTGAATTCAACGGTCTATACTTCGTTTCTCTTTTGCTTGTTTCTCGTAAATGTTTTAGCCTCAATAAAATGTGCGATGACTAAGATTTTTTCCATATTGAAATCATGTGTACCGGCTACTGGAAATTCATCTGAGCCTCCGAGGCAATTTTCTCCATACTTTCATCAAATCGCTTGGATTTGGAAAACGTTGAGTCCTCTTTCAGTTCACCTATTCACGTATCCTGTGAATTCTTGAACCAGCATTTCGGTGTACATTCCTTGAGATGCTGTTGGATCCCATGCCCTTCATCATAACATGCAACTCGGCAATAGTCTTATTTATCTCACTCTATGCATTCATTATCGATTAGCGTTATCTTAATGTTTCCTTGATTCGTTTCGTTTAACACAGTGTGATTTACTAAGCGTAATTACTGGAACAGGGAGATGTCTCGAGCGCCTCTCACGCTAGTAAAGCTGGTGGGGATACAAGGACTACCTGCAGCTAGAGGAAAGGGTCGAACATGAAAATGCAACACGGCAATCTCGGTTTTTCTTCCGTTAATATAAATTTTTGTATATACCAATGATAGTGGGTTGCTGAAATTAAATGAAGTGGCGTTAGTTGTGTGTGTATATATTGTTGAGGTTTTTTTCAATCAAGACAAAGAAAAATCTGTAGTTGATACTTTTTTCATTCCGTGGATACCATAAGGTATCCACGGTACGGTGGTATCTTAATGGTGAATATTCTTAATTTTGATTAGAGTTTGGTTTAACTTTCCAGTTATCGGTTGCTAAATTCCGTTTTTCACATTATTCTTTGTTTGCACGTACGGGTTTGCGTATCCTTAGCATGAGAGGATATGCAATGGTGAGATTATGATTTAGCTCTTAGGCCATTGCATTCGTTTCACATTTGTTATAAATATCCTCTGTCCGTGTTTGATCACTTATATTTTCACATCTCAGCTTGTCCTTGGTGCCCCCTGTCCTTGGTGGGTCCCGAATGCAACGTATCATTTGGGTTACATATCTGAAAAGACATATTTTCTGGATTATTTTTACCTAATTTTTTTCGATGACTGTGAGTTTTTTGGCCATTTTTTTCGTCTTGAGAACACGATTTGGATCGACATGTTGGTGGAAAGAGTTTGTGTCAGATTCCAAATGCTAATCTGTTGATACTCGATTGAAAGGTACGGAAATGTAATGCGAAGTGGTTTAATGTGATAACGGATGCGACGAATCGCCGTGAACCGCAACTGTTCGCATGTGTTGCATCGTATACTGTTCACCGTTGATAGTCAAAATCGCATCAGTGTGTGTCAGAGTTAATGGGGATGGCAGATGAGGAACGGTGAAGGTGCAAGCGAGAAAACACCCAGCGAAATTCGCTTAGTGCGAGACATTGTCGAAGTGCGAGTTAATGCTTCGTGTGCGCCGCAAATATTGCATTGTCACTGCCCTTCCGCGTGCTCCGACGCGTTGACGCGAGCGAGCGAGATACTGTATATTGCCCAGTCGTGGCAGCGGGAAGTGTGGGCGAAACGTCGGTGTCTAAAGTGCGGACCTGAGGAGAAGGAAGTCTCGAGACGTGGTTGGCGACGGGATCCACTCTCGAGATTGCCGTGGCAGACTGCAGCCTTCCCTCCCCTTGCCCACTTGCCTCCTCTGCGTGTGGCCTCCGAGACGGCGGCGCAAACAAATCACGTTGCCTTGGCGGAGGCGAGACGTTTCGCCGAAGGAGAGAGAGAGCGCCATTCGATCTGAATTGGCTCCCGCCACGGTGGGAACCGATAACTCACGTCGCTTAAATCGGCGCCGTCTCCCCAGAACTTAGCGCCCCGGAATGGGCGGCGCGCGCGTGAGCAGCTGCGTCGGAAATCCGATATTTTTCTCTTTTTTTTTCCTCCTTTCTTGTCTTTCAACGTGTCGGAGAGGCTGCAGTTTCCTGAGCGGTGCTTCTGTGGCACTAAGTTCAACGGGAGACTACGGGGTCGCTTAATGGTCCAGAGACCTGACTAAGACGAGAAACCCAGCTCTAATCACTTGGAGTAGGTACGCATGCGTGTTCTTCAGTGCAACGATGCAGGGAACGTCTTTGCACGAGGAGACTTGATGAGGCTAGAAGACGATTAAGGTCTGAGACAACGTGAAGATAGTATCAAATGGGGTGGAATACGTAGGAATTCCAAAAATTTTAGTTTGGTAAACGCTTGTGCCTCTTGCCTTACTATTTGTTATCTTACCGGTTGGGGTATATTTTTAGCTATTACTGATAATTTTCTTTACTTTGTGCTCCAGTTTTCTCTTAAATGCTCCCTTCCCTACTCACTTCCTCCCTTTTGAAACTCTTATTTTCCAACTGTCTTCTTTCGATTCGAGACCCCTCATCCCTTTCTCCCTCTTCCTATCCTTCCTTAAAGTCTACCTTTGAAGTACAGTCATCAATTTTAACGTGTAAATTTGCTTTTTCCATTCACTTTTATCCCCTCTCTTCCTAATTCCATTCAGCTACTTCATTACCTCCCCAAACATAAAATATCATCTCTTATCTTTGCAAAAGTTGGATATCGGTGATAGAAAGAAGACTCTTATTATCAACATATCACTGTTCAAATAATGATGGTGTCATTTGATCTGACACCTTCTTCAATTTCTTAGGATTGATTTGACGCAGCCCTCCACTCGATTCTTCTATCGGCCAACCTCTTCGTATTGACGTAGCTCCTCTCTTTTGCATCCTTCACAACTTGCTCCATATACCTCACACGAGGTGTGCCTTTTGCATTCTTCCGTTCACTTTTCCCTCGACGATTGTCTTTATCAGGCCATCGTGCCTTAAGATGTGGTCTATTAAGTTGTCCCGTCTTCTTTTTAAGGTTTTCATTAGACATCTCTTCTCTCCCATTCTTATTTGTTGAGACTTTGATAAGACTTCCTCGTTTGTCACTTTATCGATCCATTTTATCTTCATCACTCTTCGGTAGCACCACATTACAAATGCTTCCAGCCTGGACTTCTCTGCTGCTGTTATTGTCCATGCTTCGCTGACATATAGTAGAATGCTCCAGATGTATGTTCTAATAAAATGTTTCCTCACTTCCACGCTTGTATTTGCAGCGGTAAGCAGAATCTTCTTCTCGGAAAATGCCCTTTTCGCATGGGCAATTCTACTGGCAATTTCCATCGCTGGTTACTCGGCTCCCCTGGTAACAGAACTCATCCGCCTCCTCGATTATTTGTTTTCCTAGTTTAACATAAGTCCTGGCTTCCTTTCTCCTTTGCATACCAATACCATACTTTTCTTGTGACCTGTGTATTGTGCTAAAAATAATGTCGCAAAATATCACCCAATTGAAGCTGGAAATGTATTTCATATAGCGCGACTATATGGAGCTAAGAATAAACTATTAGCCAAGCATCGAAATGTCGCAATTTATTAGATATTATAAACTGTGATAAACTAATATTTATCATAGATTTGATTTTCAAACCAACGATATATTGTGTAAGTACTCTCCGCTCGTAACTTGATTCACAATTTTCGAAATTCAAATTCAAGAAATTCGTAAAGAGGCCTACTATGGCTGAATTAACCGGTATGAGAGTTGGAAGTAGGTGTTTTTCTCGAAATTTTTACACCCTTAAGCTCTTCTTGTAAGCTTCTATGTATGTATCTTCTAGGGTTATTGTCGTCGTCGTTCATTGTAGATGCTCCATTGTCAAAGATTTGTATCGCGTCGTTTAAGATTTTAATCCTAGAATAAACACAACATCCACGCCATGGGAGACATTCAAACACACTATCCGTTTGCTGCGAGGCTGGAGGGTTACCGATCTAACTAGCAGGGCCGGTTCTTATTCAGCTGCCAAACGCTATATAATCTTATCTCGTAGTGTTTAAATGGTAGTGTATCTTGAAAACGTCCACAATATGTGCATTTTGTATTTTTTGTCGCAAAAACTCCTAAGCAGATTGACATTTGATCCCTTTCTCATTTTTCTGCGAAAGATAAATTTTATTCCGGAATGAGAAGTGTTCGAGGTGGAAATGAAAACTTTGTTATAATTTCGTAGTTGACAAATATGTTAAGAAAAGAGGGAAGGCGTTCATTATGTGATAGGATGAGGTGATGGAAGGATAACGAGGGCCAGAAAGAGAGACAATGAAGCACCTCAAAAGTGAGGGAATACGGAAATTCGCTGAAGAAATTCGTGGAATAGAGAGAAGTATTTTAAGCGAGTAGAGGAAATAATATTTTAAAAGCCAAAGAATACGGAATACCTATGTGATGAATATAGGGAGGGAGCCGAGCTGTAGGATGAAATAATGTCAAGACTTCGGTGCCAGCAGTCAGAATGGAAAATCTCAACGTATTTTCATGCCCATCTAGGTCTTTGTTTGGTCGGTAGGTAACCCATGAAAGCCATTAAAATACAAGGTAGGGATGACACAAGTATTTTCATTTATTTCCCTTGGGAGAAATATCATTGGGATAAAACTTGTGGAGGCTTACCGTGGGAAAACTTGTACCCTTTTCTTTTTATATCGGCCGGTTAGAAAAGGGTGTGGGGATGGTTTTCCCTTTCCGACGCCGTCGCGGCAACCCTTTTCCAGTTGCCTGTGGGCGCCCATGCGTCTGTGCGGCCCTTTCCGGGGCGAATGCCAACTTGTAAGCCGCGGGATTTGTTTGGGTGCGATATCTAGGGGATTCCCCGCGTGGATCCTCCGAATCGATCTCGCCCGCGCTCGTTCCCGCCTGCGCCGCTCGGGATGCGCGGAAGCTAACACTGCCTGGCGTTATACCCTGATGGGGAGAGGGGGGGGACCAAGGATCAGTCATGGAGGCTCACCTGGGCAGAGGTGGGAAGGGAATGGGACCCGTGGCTTGTGGTCTTTCGAGTGTAAAATGACAAGAATGGTCGGCTACGTGTGAGAGGTTGGGCTCGTAAAATGGTTTAAAAAACTCACCAGCTCTCCTCCGAAATGTGGAACCACCAATTAGTTTCTCCAATCCCTTTCTCCTGAGCGTTAAATTATTTTTACTCTAAAGCCTCGAACGGTTTCTAGACTACCGTTGATGGTGTTATATCGCTTGTGATTAGCTAGTAGTGACTACGGAATAGTTTATCACATTTTGGTTTTAATCACTGTGGTATTATGATACTATTTCCAACTCCTGTACTACCTTGGCGTACTTCCTACTTCTCACTCACCACTCCCAGTATACAGTTTACGACAAACTGTTTTTAATTCGTTGACTATTCGATTTTGTCCTTTGTGACTTCCCTCTATGCTTCTTTGAAGCACCTTTATCGTTCGCCAGCTTGCAGAAGATGAAGAAATCGAAGGAAATTTCGATAATAGGCCTCTGCTAATGGAATGGGAATATGTATTGATGTAACATAATGGTCCTTAATTTCAACACACGTCTGATATCGTCTTCCTCTCTGAAGCAGGTAAATGTTTAATTCATTGTTTGTATGGCCGCTTCGTAGGGGTGCAAATTTGTTTGTCATAAATTTGAGTGGTATATCTACTATCCGACAAGTATAGAGAGTATTCTTTTTCGACGCCTTGTTTTAGATCATCGTTCACATTACTACTTCTGTCCTTATCGCTCTGTCTGCTAGTGCAAAATCATGGGGTATGTTGTTTAACAATCAAAATAATAGCGCTCGATGGAAATAGGGCACGTGCGGCTGGTGGCGAATTTCGACAACAGAATTTCGTAATTTGTGTCAATAGAATGTCAATTTGAAAGAAGTTATTTTCACATTGGAAATGATTGATGTTCTGGTGAATATCAACATCAAAACAATCTTAGAATCGATGGCCAATAATGATTATGAATTTTCATCGCTATACTTGGTCATTACTAAAATGCCATTGGCTTGTGACGCTTGTGACTCATGGTTGATTCTTGATGCCCGAATGAAAATGGGCACAACTTCAATACTCGCGTATGAGGTGGAGCGTATTGTCCGACCCTATGTCATTGAGGGAAAGCTAAGATACCGTCATTAAAAACGTTGACATCACTATCACCATAGCAACCCACAGACGACGCGTGTCCCCTATGAAAGACCTCATCCACGCAACTCTCCGCCTATTACAGCGCCTCCCTTGGCGCGGCTTGTAAGTTTCGCCTTTCCCACGCCTTCTCTACCGTCAACCCTCTCTCATTTTCCCTTCCCTTATTTCGGGGATGTGTTATGCGGACTTCCGGGGTTTCTTCCGCGCACCCACTCCCGCGCAGCAACCCCTTCTTCCCTCCCAACCCTCGCTTCCCCCCTCACAACCCACCCCCGAAGTTGAAGCGGCTTCCTCGTGTAATTTTTCTCTTTTTTCCACCCAGACCTTCGCTTATTCTCCCTCCGCCGTCGACGCCGCTGGTAGCATGTGCGCGCGACGTCACTCCCATCTCCCCGTGGCCGCTCCAGTTGAGGGAGAGGGAGAGATTTCCCGTCTCCCCCATTCATCCAGTCCTGAATTTGCGCCTCTCACTCTGTCGCTTAACTTTTTGTGTTCCGGCATTCGCGATATTTCACGAGGGTGCGACGAGAATCGTTCATTCGATCCGCAAAAAGTAGACAAGTAGGGCATTTTTTGCACGCTCCCGGTACAGGCTTAAAGTGCGGTTCCTTTCAGTGTCAACAGTGGGTGAATGACGCGTCGGGAAATGACCGGTTCTATTGGGGTGAGATTAAATGCGTGTCCGAGATCGCATATTAGATCCCGAAATCTTCCGAAATCGAAGGGATAAAGTAATCTTGAGTAGTGTTGGAATTCAGGAAGAAGTTTATTCGCGGAGTCAAGCCACTTGCGTAGTCATCAGGGGAATGAGAAAATGGTGCATCCTTTGTAAGACATCTTCGAAATTCCTCGTGAATCTTTCTTCTGTTTCACATTAAGAAGCAATTTCAGCATACGAAAATTATAAAAATGTGAATGAGCAATTTAGAAAAAAAATAGATGGGAAAGGTAATTAATTGGCCTACGTAAGCCCGGAATAGGTAGGAAAAGTAAATATTTTGGACGGTGTGAAAGAAAAAAGAATACTTTATGAGGTGCGGAATGAGACTTATCGCGGTTGGTAGAATATTTATGTTGGCTACGAAGTGATAGAAGTAGGATTCTGTTGGATGACATGAAGTGACAGCCAAATGTGGATGTCGGCGTTCGCTCTAGGGAAGATTGTCTCTACCAGTCTACTCTTTAGCTATCACGGGTTTTAGGTAACTTCTAAATGAGATATGAAAAATATCCAACGCCACATTCAGGTCGGACCGATGAGGATACCTTAGGGTCGCCAGGCCGACGCGTTCTCAACCTGGCAAACCCGATGATAAATGGAGAGTTACTTATGAATGTCCTCCTCAGTTCCTAGTTGAACCGAGAGACTAGCTCCTATGGTCAGGCAAAAGTGCTTTTACACTCTTAAAGATGAATGGAAGCATATCGCTTTGCTGATATCGTGATTGTCTGCCAGTCGTTGTGTTATTGACTTCTTCTGCCGCGACGAATTTGAGAACTTGTTTCATCGTGGTTTAATCGATTTTTCTCTAATTTTGTAATGCTAATCCTTGAGTTTCTCCATTGTCAGTTTTTTGCTTAAGTGCTGTGAAACAATGAGTATGATCCTTGTTTTGTAAAGACTTCTTGTCCTGTTTCAAAATTGTTCATGCTTCTGTTGTGTCTATTCGCCTTTCCTTCGTGGAATTCCTTCCCCCGTGTGTTCATTGTGAAAACTGAAACCAATAATACTCAACGTGTCTATGAAGCAGCGTAATTAATATTAACTTTGGCGTTTTATGATCCACTTGATACCGGAATGGGTGCATGGGGTGAACGTGAATAAAATTTCCACTTTAGGTGCATACTTTATTATTCATTGGTCGTGACGAATAGCTGGAGTGAACTAAATTCGTCCGGAATAGGTGCCTAAAAATTTTGTACGAGGCAGCTCTCAGCTTTTAATGAAGTAGACGTCCGGGCCATCAAAAGGTATCGATTACTCAGCTTGCACATTTTTTTAAATCCATTGATATTCAGAGTTTTTTTTTCATTTCCATATCCGGTCACCGTTCTCTTTTTTTTTCAATGCGTGTTGATGCGATAAATGAAACGTCGCGGCTTTTTAGCGCATCATCAAAAATGAATGCATTCGCTTGCATCCACGCTGGCGGAACTGATGGGATGGAACTACCGTGGGCCTGTCATTTTCACCCACGCAACAACCCACCCGAAGCGATTATAAATTGGGGAAACGGAAAAAAATTGTAATGCATACCCGTTGTGTAAGGACTCCGTGCTAATCGAGCCGGCAGAAATTGAGTCTTGTTTCAAAAGAGCCCGTCGCTCTCAAACGATTATTGTGGCGAAACCGGTCGGGTCCATCACGGCGGCAACCGGTAGTCGATCGACGCTCTGCCGTGATTGTTCCCCTGAAGTTGCGTCGGTTTCGTTCATTGGCTGATACGGTTGCGACGTAGCGAATCACGCGCCAGTGATGTGGCATCGTTCGCGTCGTCCGGAGATTCGTTACTGCGCCGTTTCCACCGAGAGAATACCGCGCGGTCGCAAATTATTCCTATCCTCCGTGGAAATAGCGTGGCGATGTCATCGCCGTTCTCCGATTGGAATGCTTCGTGTGCTGAAACTAATCTAATCCGCCGGCTTGCCCGCCGACCGTAGCTCTGACCGAGGTTCACCGTTTTTGAACCTACTTGTTTTTTTCTTACAAATTTTTTTATCCCTTTCCGTCCCTCGTTTTTTTTTCACCATCTCCCGGGGAAATTTTCGCGAATAAATGAATAAATATCACGCGCGGGATGTGTGTGGTCCATCGTGCACCCTCGCTGACGCCTGGCGTGTCACGGGGGTGGCTGGGTGGGGGAGGGAACACGTCACGTTGCATATCTCCGTCCGGATCCGAGATCCGCGTTCCGTGGGCGATGAAATGCGACGCTTTTGTTTATGCGTCGAGGTGCATTTTTTTGCTCTTCTCTTTGTTTAAAAAAATAAATTCTCTCCTTCATGTTTCTGGCTCATTTTTTATATTTGTCGCGTTCTGCGTCCCTATTTTGGTCATTCTACCGTGCTATGACGCTTGTTGTTCTTCGTCGGGAAATAGGTCCAGCGGGACGCAGCTTGGACACTCATTTGTTTGGTGGTTTTTGAAAATAATTTTTGCGTTCTGTTGGCTGCCTTGGTCTTCTTGCGGTTTTCCCGAGCTCATAGCCCTATTACAAGTGAGTGCGCTATCATGAATATCATCCAGCCTTTCCCTAATGTCGCGTGAAGCTGAACCGGACATTCAGTTGCTTTTCTTTATTTTTTCTTCCTGTGGACCCTGGAGAGTATTCTCACTACATCCCCTGTTCGTCATATTCATTATCACAGGTTTTAGTTTTAGTTTAGAGTTGGTTTTAAGTTCTCCAATTGCTGAGGTTATGTCCCTCCACGCTATACTTTTCCCTAAGTCAAACACGTCATCAGGTGGATGCGGAGTCAGACATACGGCTTTTTGCTTGTTAGGGCTGGCTGATATTCATAAAAGGACATATGTCTTGGTAAAAGGTAGCCAGGAATTTCGCATAGGTAATTTTGAACGACTTCAATTCGAAATAAAATCACCTTAAATTCAGTTTGTGAAATCTTGGTAAATATTCTCAGAGATAACTCATGTATGTACCTTTTTTTTAATGGATACTTGACTCATTTCCTCAACGGAGGAAAAACTTTCAACCTTTTATCAGGTGACTTCGGATAAGTAATACTCTAAGAATTTTCTAGTGTTGATTAATATATTAAATTTTGCATAGGCATGTTGGAAGTATTAATCAGATAAAGGAGTAATCATGTTAATGATGAATATGAGAGTGGAAATGATCGTGGAGTAAATTAATTGCCATTTAAACGGAATGAATGGAAGTGAGTTCGGAGTTGAAGAACGGAATACGATGCACAGATATCATTTCCAGCACTCCAGTTTCATTTTTATTCTCATATCCATATCCCTTTTATAAAATCTCTCATCATATTTGATGGTTCATTTTGTTCGACATCTCTATCGACTTTCATATTGTATTTATTTTCACCTATGTTTCAAAAGCTTTCAATCAGCATTCCTTTCTTTTCCCGAAGTCCGAGCTCGAAACCCAACGAATCTTCTCTCAAGATTAGGGCCTTAATTGGTATTTTCATTGTTAATACTTACTTTGATGGTTCCAAGACCTAGACCCGGGGGAGGGTAGATTGAAAAATGTTGTGACTTTGAGAAGGCGTTATAGAGAGATGGACGACGTGCTATTAGTAGAAAGATTTTCAAGCGTGCAGGCTCCTGGCATAGTGGGGAAGGAGAGAAGATGCTGAAGGGAATGAGGAGGTTAGTGTTGATGGGTTGAATAAATAATGAGAGGTAATATTAAGAGATCTTCTTCATTAGCCAATCAATTACTTTTGGTTTGCGTACTATATCTAAATATTTTAAAACTTAATCTAAATCGCGACCTTCTACTTTATGCCATTCCAATTATTGTTATGAAGGAAGGAAGAAAAAGGGCATTTTTTATTGATGAAAAAATCTGCTAAGTGGAAGTGTGTAAGGAATGAGCAATTCAAGATAAGTCAGGAAGTAAGGCAAAATAAGAGCGCAGCGTCTAAACGTATCCTAACGGGTGGAATAATCTAGAGTCATGGTTATAATTTTATAATTACTCATATAGACTATCCTTTAGCACCTCCCACCTCAACGAATATACTTCCTCCAAAGATGATGTGTGTATGTCTATAGTTAAGAAAAATTATGCAGTGTTGTCAGTTGAGATTCATCCACGTTGTCCAAATGCTTTATTATACTACTTTAGGTGCTGCTAATTCAGTATATGGAAGAGAATTCGAATACGGTGGTGCGTTTACGTCCACTTACTAGTATTTTGCGTGTCTGCATGATAGTTAGCGTAAATGTAATTCTCTTTTAATTTAAAATGCATGCCTAGCGATCTGCCAATGCCATACACTCTTGCAATGGCTTGAAGGGTATAATGTAGATGAAGCTTCCGTGTTACCGCTGTCGATTTCCGTAATCGTGGAGTGGCTGGAAGATGCCGCGACTTTCCTTTTCTGTACACAGGGACGGGACGAGGAGGACTCTTGAACGGCGCGGTCGTTTCTTTCCTCGGGGCAGCACATCTGTAGGCGTCGGGGTGGGACTGGTGACACGAGGTAGAGAGTTTACGGCGCCGGAGTCTGCCTCTCCGCCCCCGGAGGCCGCGGCGCGTAAATCAATGCCTCGGCTCGACACCCATTTCACACCCTCTTCCGCACAGTCCTCCCCCCACTAAAAAGGAGGGCGCCTGCCAGCCAATTAACAACGGCCCCGTCGCCGCTCTCGGTGATGTGCGCTTGCTAGCGCTCTCTCGTAAATGTACGGTAAGGGATTAGCAGGAATGAAGTCGCTGGAAGGATGATGAGGAAGCGGTTTTTGTCTAGTCCGGTGAAAGAAAGTGCATCTTCGAGGTGCCGCCGATTCGTTTCCATTCTACCGCTGTGACTACAGTAGTCACGGTGATGTTGCTTTGTCACGGATGGAAACAGCGCGAGAACCCTTTTGACGTCTCTTATTCGGCCGTACTTACGCATGTGTAGTCAACGTTTCCTCTTTACTGCTCTTTGATTGGGAGCTTGTGGGAAAATGGGCGCACGCATGAAAGGGAAAGTTTATTGTCGATTCACCAGCAGAGCTTCGAGGAAACCTACTTTCTTTGGAAGTGATGCAATATCAGAGAGTGGCAGCAGTGAAGAAATAGTGATGAGTGCAATGAATATGGTAGTACCTTAACTAAAGTAAGTACTCTTAACAAAAAGGACGAATTCCATAATCGTGGAGAACTCGTAATGATTTCCGTTGACGTAAAACTCGATGAAAACTCATGCGGCGTAGCATGTGAACTTGTCTTCAGTCTTTGTTAAACGGAGACTTTCACGCTGTTATATGAATTTGGAAAGACCCTAGTATTTAGAACTTATGATGCATGATGATGGCTTAAGTATATATCTAGGGTGTATTTGAGATAATATAGGGTCAAAAAATATACCTATAGGTCTTCTCTTTCTCGATAAGTAATGGAAATGAGATGTGCATAAGGTTTTCATTGTGGTTTTTGAAAATTAATTGAAAGTTTCAGTTGTACATGGAGTCTGATGCAAGGACTCCATGGCAAACGCTAGGAAATTAGTCGGCGGTGCTTGTCACAAACGAAATATTTTCTGGGAAATGAAGGGACTACCAATACAAACTTCGTATTTTCGTTCAATAGAAGTTGATGATAACAATATCTTTCGCGTAAATATTTTTACCGCCTCAATTTTTGAGATTTTTTTTATTAAGTAAACTGAACCTTTTGAGAAACCAATTAGAAGAGGCCGTCTCGTGGCATTGGAAGTAAACTATTTTAACCATTGCGCTACTTTGTCTATAAATCAGAAACATCGTTTGAAGCAAATACCTTTTACCAAATTTAAGGATTGCGAAATTGCCGCTAAATATCCTTAACGAAGTTCCCCGCTGATATGCACAATAGCAAAATTTCCGTAGAGAAAAAATCTTTTTCTTAATTACAAATAATTTTTTTGGTGGAAATTCTGACAAGTCACCGATATCTTTTGCCTGAATGGGGATAGCTCATGCAGTCAATTACTGGGACCATACGTAAATCACCATTGAATACTGAAAACCAAAGAGTGCTTAGAACCAAGGAGAACTTATAACTATGGGCCCATACCAACTTATCCTCTCGGATACCAACCAGAGACACAAATGAATATACTTACTGTGACATACAATTCCGTACAGGGGAGGGCTCTGAGACGTACCCAGCCATAATGATTTCCCCCTAAATATTCCTGATTTCCATGCTTCCATAATATTATACACATTCGTACAATATTTATGCACGCAGTCCTTTACCTGTAGATCCAATAATTTTCCTCTGTGTAATGTTTTCGACAACAAATGCGCATCCATATGAACTGTTCACCTCCTAATGTTATTCCGTTAGTGTCTAGCCGGATCCATGAAATGGCATTTTTGACACTAATATGGCAAAGATGGTGATGGTGAAAATCTTTCGTAACTATTAATAATAATAATAATTTCTCTAATGATCACAGGTTCCCCCAATTACGATCATTTTAATACATATGGACAACACATTTAAAAACACCCATGCCCTGGACAGGTAATTTTTACCCAGGCGGGACTCGAACCCGCGACCTTCGGAATGGCAGGCGCGGACTTTACCCCGCCGCCGAGGCCGGCAGGGTGTATTTGTAAGAGGATTTTGAAACGCAAGTGTTGTGCGGCCAAACTCATAGAAAGGCGGTGGGAGCTGTATTAGGTTCGCCCATCTAGATGCAGGCGTGGTGACATGGAACTATTTTGTGGACTGATCAGGCATATTAGGGAAAAGAAAAATCGCCAATTAGTGAATAATTTCCGTTTTTATTGCGTCCAACATACTGATGTTAACGTGACATTACCGTCATCCACTGCATTCTCGTAGGAGACCCGTATTTTCTCCCTCAGACCGCGTACACTTTCTATGCGACGCCCACTTGCATGCCGCTTGTGAACAAAAAAAAAACACTGCGGCAAAGCAGTTCGAGAGTGGGTAAGGAAGGTAGGTTAAAGCAGAACAATACCTTATGCAAAGAAACCGAGAGAAAATGGAAACTGGTCTTTTCCGACCTCTTGCCTAAGCGGTACGTAAAGCCGAAGTCTACCTGAGTGCAGTGGAAGAAAGGGATGGTTGGGGTTGGAATGGAAGGAAAAACAATGGGTGTTTGTGCAATGTGGAACAAAGCGGCTTAGAAGTGAAGTTAATGTTTGACCGTAGTTTTGTTCTCAAATTTGAGTCACTCAGTGAAACCCATTTGCGCAGTTATTGTAAGCTTGCTTTATGTTTCATGCGGTAGTTCGGAGAACCTCGAGAGCTTGTGGTTATATACTCTTTGCGAAATAATTCTAGTGTCATGGTGAAGAAAGACCCGCACTGATGCGCGAAGGTAATAATAGAATTCGATTTTAATGCGCTACTTCAACCTTCAAGGTTATATTGCCTTGTCTAACCTTGGATTAAATCTAATGTAAAAGATATTCAAGTCCAATATGAGATTCGAACCTTCGATCTTTGTGTTGCTATCCCGGCATGATAGTGATTACGTTTTGATAGTAACTTTTATCGCTAATATGAAGTATTACGAGTTGAAGTTTTAATGAACCTTCTTCAATTGGATCGCGATCGCGAGAAAGTGAAATTGGACTTTCACTTCCTCGCGAAACTGACATTCCACCGTGTTACGGCAATGAACTAGATAGTGTTTACTTAGATCCCTTAAAACTGGAAAAAATTGCGATTTCTTTCCTCATCTTCATGAGGAATGGAAAATAAGAGTGGAAATTCAACCGTTAATACCCAGAAAACTGGTTATTTTTTTCCACCGCCTTCTTATTTTCATCTTTGTTTCGCTAACTTCTCTGTACTTTTCCCAAGTTATGCGTCCTTTATTTCGTTCATCTCTTCCTGATGACTTTTACTTGGCGAATCCCCATCAGGGAACCTCCCGGTCTCCAATTCTCATTTTTTCCCCCAACTTCTCTACACCCCAGTGCGTTTTCGCACCTCCATCCCGAGCGAATAAACGTGCTTCTCCCATTTGCGTACCAAACGTCCCATTCCTGCTCCTTACCGAGCACTTTTACCAACTCCCCGACATTATTACTCCCCTCACATTGTTGCGACCGACCCTCTCCCCCCGTCCCCTCAGCAAACGACATTCCAACGGACGGGAGGTGGTGTTTTGGGAACTAAATATCTTCGGTCTTGTAAATGCGCGCCTTTTTTTTCGTGTTCTCCTCACCAGGAGTTCGCTTGCGAGCGCGGGTTTTGAATATTCTCCAGGAAGAACTTTTCCCCCAAGTTCCTCCTTGTGTAGCCGTTTGCGTGATCGTGGGTAGTAACGGCCCGTTCAACAGCAGTTCAAGTTCCTGGAAACTTCGCAGGAGAGTGACTCACTCCGCCTCCCGCAGCGAAAACACTCCAGTTTAATTCCATTGGAGGAGGGGGTGAGAAAGAGACGAAATTCTACGCTCTGGGGACGACTGCGGGAAATATTATGCTTTTTTCCTCCCTGTGGAATCGTCGGGAATTTCAACGTCGTTGCTTCACCCGACCAATCAGAAAATGAGATGACCTCCCCTTCCCACCGTTCTCTTCAACATTTTGATATTCTTTTACTGTTTTCGGCTGTTATTTGCTTTAGTAGCGTCTGTCGGATTATAAGATTGCGTGCGACGGAAACAGCGATTGCAAGGCTCATTAAAGGCGCTAACTCAGGCGAAAGAGATAATAAATTATTTCCGTTTCTATCTAATATGAATATACACTTGTTTATAACTTTTGGAAGGTATTTGGAGTGCTTTATTCCTTTAACTACGTTGAAACATTTCATGGAAAACTTCGTCGAGTATATTCCTTCAAAACTGTAATTAATTTTCTATTAAAACTGCTGCTACCCATCACCTTATAAATCTCTGGCATTAAAAATAACAGTTAGTTATCTGCATATCTGCTGACTACCCTTTAAGCCACCTCGAGGGTGTGTGGCGGAGGGTGAGTAATTATCGAGCATGCAATTATTTCATGCACTAAAGTTTATTTGTATTACCTATCT
This sequence comes from Platycnemis pennipes, assembly GCA_933228895.1. Lineage (NCBI taxonomy): Eukaryota > Metazoa > Arthropoda > Insecta > Odonata > Platycnemididae > Platycnemis > Platycnemis pennipes. Next base: position 113,762,582 of record OW121854.1, on the reverse strand, counting down.
AGTGACGTATTACAATGAATATCATGTCAGATACATAATTTAATTCCACTTTTATCAAACATGCAAGGAAACAGGTGAGAAGTACTACGAACGCGCATTACAATCATCAAAAGAGTACTGGGTAAATGTGACGATCATGTACGAGAAATCAGCTACTTTTCCGTTGTTAGACATCATTTGGAATATTCTACCAGTATATGGGATCCCTACGAAATCGGTCTAAATAATGAACTTGAACGTGTGCAGCGAAGATCGGCAAGATTTGTAAAGGGACGGTACGATAACTTCATTAGCGTAACCAGTCTATCAAATGAATTAAATTGAGAATCATTGTCAGATCGCAGGTTGAAATTTAGACTTAATCTCTTAAACAAATTACAAGACCATATACTCAGTGATGATGTTTAAAATATTTTGCGAATCCCAACTTACTATGGTAGACTGGACCATAATCAAAAAATTAGAGAAATTGATTGCTGAACTGACAGATTCAAAATGTCCTTTTTTCCTCGTACAATTAGGGATATGAATAACGGTAAATATATCCAATACGGGTGTAGCAATGGATAACATTGGTAGATGCATGTTGGTATAAGGACTTGAAGCTAACCCAACTTACAGTATGTTTTTGCATGTTTGCTTTGCGCTTTTTTATCTTTTTTTAAATAGTGAAATTTAGAACAGTATATAAATACTAATCCTTTCAAATGCATGATATGTAGTGCATGTTTGGTGAGAATTCACCCTCTGCCACACACCTTTATGGTGGCTTGCCGGGTATTTTTTAGATGTACATATATTATGGGTTAATACAGACCTGATTAGATATAAAGAAAAGAAAAATTCGAAACACATTTTAGCTGGTATAAAAACATGCTGACAATTTGATTCAAAAACTGATCAAAAGCATATTAACGCTTTATTAATCCTAGAGGCAGTACAAAACGTTATCCGAACTATTTGCTGTCTAAATAATTTTTGTAGTTGACTTCGAACCAAAATTAGCAAGCCTGAGTAACGAAAATAGTTTAGGATGGCCACTGTTGTAATTATAAGCATTCCTGCACTCCTTCTTAACTCTTTCACGTGACCTGAAAAGGAAAGTAGGTGAAAGTAATTGTAGTGTCCACAAAACACAGTGTATCGGTTGCGATAGCTACAATTACTTCCGACCCTTTCACGCTGCTTCAAGGTTAAGGCGTATTCAACCAGTAGGTTGGTTTAATATCAATGACGCAGTTTGCACGTCTACAAACCAAGGTCCACCCCAGAGAAATAGGATGAGCAAGGAGGAAGTTCAATGCTATGGAGAGGTGGACAACCACAGACGGCATTGAAAGCAGAACTTCCTCGAACGGGAGCCTCGGAAGGAAAGGGGATGATAGCAACGGTAACTAAGACAGGGAGCGGAGGTATTCGAGCATTACCCAAAGGTAGCCAACTGGTATTCGCTTGACCAGAGCATTATCCTCAGGGATGCCAAATGCCTCATAGATGGGTAGACTGCCATTGGAAAACTCAAGAAAAACCGCGGAGGTAATTTTTCACGATGCAGGCAGTGAAACGCGGCCATTCACCAGCTTGAATACGGCACTGGGGATGGCCCAAAATAAACGAAAGTGCGTCGTGAAAAAAATTTCAGGTTGATAGATCGTCCCAACGCCAACGAAAGCTTCACGCTCGATAAAAAGAGGAACGATGGACCAAGACGATAAAGCTCACCTACAACACAATCAAGCGGAGAGACTCGAGTCCCTAGAATATGTCTAAGGACGGATATTGAATGGAAGGGTGTTCGCTTTTATTTCAGTGAGCCGTGTATCTGAACTGCAATAAGTATCTCGAGCCAACAACTTCCGAGTAAAGCTAGCCCACGAAGGGAAATTTTCATTCCGCTGCCATATTACGTTTTTACGGCGATCAGAGCGGTAATTTCCCGAAACATTTACGATCACCGGAAACTCTTATCCTTCCGGTATAGAGTTTTGAAAATTAGTGCAATAAAGCATGTAACTAATTGAATTTCTCCTAAAATTCTTCAGTACATCCCTCCGTAGTGAAAATATGAGAACTATAAAGTCGTATGGGATAAATGACAGAAAACCTTTTTACGATAATTACCGACTGCGATGGGGACAAGATTCCATACTAAAACATTTTTTTATATTATTGCTATAATTATTAGAATCTTATGAATAGAATATGGCACAAAAATACCCTACTCCATCACTAATTCCGAGTCATGTTCACGTAGAGCACTGGTTTCCTTTATGACGTGAAGAATAGTGGTGGAGAGTTAAACTAACAATTATCAGCTCCATCGATATTTAGATCGAGGCCATTCACATCTTTGGTTGACATGAAATATCGCATTGTACTTTGATTCCAGTTTGATTTGACACGCGATATTTAAAAAAAAACTAAGGGACCCTCTAATCAGGCCTCCAGGTTGGAGAGCCTGTACCCTAGCCTCAACACCAACCCTATCTCCCTCTACATCTACACGATACTCTGCAAGCCACCGCGAGGGTGTGTGGCAGGGGGTGAAGATCACCAAGCATGCACTACTAACATGCAATCTAGCAACTATATTGTCTCATGCAACTTGATTGTTAGTATCTATAGTATTTAAGGGGTTAATATATGTATCATGCACTACAGGTAAAGTCCTGTAAATCTCCCGTAAATTCCCTCTCGGTAAATTGGGACAACTATTTTTATGGGTGGCTCTAATTGGAAGTTCAAACCCAATTTTCATTAATAAATGTTGATGCTGACAGTGCTCTTTACACATTTTGGTAGTAACACAGGGGAATAACGCAGTAAAATGACAGAAAGAGTGGGGACCACGGCTTAGACATCTCTATGAGAGGTAGAAAGGAAATCATCCCTTGCAGCCCCTCTAGTCTACATTGGCCTCGTTCCATGAGGATCTTCTCCCCTTTCCTTGAACCTCCGTCGTCCAGCCAACCAGGCCTCAGTTGCCCGAGAACTGCCATCCCTACCCCTTGTCTTCTTCCTTTCTTCCGACTCCCCGCTCCCATTTCCTGCGTTTCATTCTCTCCCCATTCCTTTCCTCACTCCGTCCTCTCAGGGGCTATCTCTCTTTCCCCCTACCCTGGCCGTCACTTCTCCGTTTTTAGATCGAAGTCTCCGAAAATAGTGGGTACCTTTCCCCAAACCCCTGTCGGCGTCGGTCACAGACGGACGTCTTGGGATTTCCGTGCGTCGACGGCACGGTTTCACTCACCTCCGTCGAATCGGCAGGATGAAACTTACTCTATCTTCCTTGATGCCTCCATGCCAGCGCTGATTTCCAGAACTAAGCCTTGAGTCACATGATATTCCCAACTACGGAATTCGCCGGTGGCTTGTGACACTTCGGGCCATGTATAGAATCGCGACTACAGTCTAGCTTCCACTGCTTACGTTCTAAAATATCTACTTTGAGTCAAATTGGTGTGCAGATTCACCCTGAAAGTTGGTATTACCACGCTGTATACCGAGGAGAATCTACACTCTTTCGAACTTGTGGAAGAGATTTTATGACGCAATCAGTAGGAATGAGTCTGCAGTTGAATTGCAGTTGCAGTTCAATTGCTTGAGATTCTGGGCCATATTCAGAATTTCAACTCAGTTCTCAGCGTCAGGCTGAGAAGTGATAACGCCTTTGCATGTAAAATCTTTACACTAATTTGACTCGACGTGGGATTATTGGTCGTAAACAGTAGAAACAGGACTCCATTTGAGATTCTGAATGTGGCCCTACGCCTGAGAGATTGTGTATGTGGCATGGAAAACACTGAATTTATGAGTTTTTGTAAAAATACATGGGGCCTAGACCCAACACTTCTTGTTCGGTAAACGTGGAATTTTTCCAACAAGTATCTACTGATAATATAATTCAAATGACTTACTACCTAATGCTGACATTCAAATTGCCAGAATCACCATCATCCCTCCCATCGCTGTTCTGTGATATCAACCTTGTTTTTCCTCATTACTACCATCTTGAACCGAGAAAACGTCGACTCGGAACTTTAACATTTTAAGTTAATTTTCCGCCAGAATGGATTTGGAAAAGTCCGCATTAAGAAACTTGTGGCCCCAAAAGACGGATGACACTACATTTGTTGAGAGCTTGCCTTCAATATGTCTCGGTCTGTTGGGATCGCCAGAGTTTTGCAGAAATATAGCTTAAGATAGTACACAAATCTCCGGCCAAAATTCGTGACGTACTGGTGCGGGCCAAAGATCCGGCTGAACTCCAGAGTTTACTGGGTTCCCTGCGGCTGAGTCAAAGTATTGGAAATCCGGCTCAAGGAACACCGTCGCCACTTACGACTGGGACAGCCAAAAAGTTGTTTCGTGTCCGCTGTTATTAATTACAGTAATTATATCCGCAGGATAAGAATTTTCCCCATGAATATTCGCGAATTTTACAGTTTTAAATATTTTGATAATGTTTGGGTGGAAATTCAACGAAGAAGACGGTCAAGACGATTTGTCTTGACCTGAAGTTGAAGCCGTACCTCCTGATTACCAGCCGGCTGCTCTACCACTTGAGCTATCGAGACGCCCTCTCCGTGAAGGCGAATTACTTTTTCTCTACGGAATTCCTACTAATGTGTAACTTCAGAGCTAGTTCGCGAGATTTGAATTCTATAAGCTTTTTCTCAAAATATTTTTCATATGGTTCGGGGTTAATTACAATATAAGATGAAGTAATTATTATAAAACACAGTGGAGTGCAGTTAGCTAAAAGGGAGAATTCAAATCAATTTTCTATTCAACCGTCAGAATTTTACAACGGAAATATAATAGGTATTTTAATTTGTTTGAGTTTAACTAGCCATCACTATGCTAATGGTTTAATAGCCATTAGGTTTGGCTGTAAAATATAACATTGGTGACGTAATATCGCGATAAAATTCTTTTTTCTAAAGTAGGTTTTTCTGAAATTTTTTTCATAACCTGCTCACCAGTTTACCTCCTTGGTTTCTCTAACTAATCTGCCCTACAGTTAAAATCGAAGGATAATCCACGTTAGTTTAACGGAAATTAGTGAGCTGCAGCTGTGAGATTTAGTGAATCTTGAGCTCTAGATTACGATCAGCTGTCTGGTACTCAGACTTACTGGTCCTACATCGGCAACATACAATTAACCTTTGGCCGCGCATTTCTTCTTATAGCTTTAAATAGCTACCATAATCCATTAAAGAGGTACCGTCGGGCTTTATTTGAAATACTTTTAAGTTACGAGCCTCTCCTTAAGTTTCAATTCCGTGTTGGGGAAAAGTGAGACTACATTGCTGGCACATAATTTTTCCGCTCTCTCTAACTAGTGGTGAAGCATTTTAGATATGCAAATACAAGCGGCGTCTGAAGGCTGTTTTACACGGCGAATGATCATGCGAATGATATTAATGAGTCGTGTAAAACGGATAATTCCTCGCATGAAAATTCATTCGCATGATTGTAATATCCATAGGCATGCCCCTCGTTAAGTTCTTCAATTAATCATGCTTTGGGCGAAGCCGGAGTTTATTATAATTTATTATGTTGGCACTCGATCTTTTGATTATTCTTGTGAAAAGTATAAAGCAATAAAATATTAGAACAGAACATGAAAACTAGAAGTGAAAAAAAGTATTAAAATATTTGCAAAGGCACGTTTCCATTGGCCCTAATGCCATTCATGAGTATTATACTTTACTGCTATTCATTATCACAACTACCACGAACTGGAAAAAGTTAAAACAAATAGCACGTATCTAACTTTTAAACAGTTCACTTTTTTATCCGATAGATACTCCTACACACTTCAGGCCTAATTAAACGTATATAACTTATGAATTCTTGTTGAGTAATCAAGGAACATGGATATAATTTGCCCGTCGTTAAAAATCTCAGTGTTACAACTAGCCGGAAATGAATTGCAAAATATCAATGCGAACAAAGTATGTACCTCTTGTCACCTAAACCGCTACTCTCGTCGTCGTGTCCGATCTTTCATAATCATGTATGGTAAGATTTAATATGATATGAAATTACTCCATCGTCTTTCTTAAAAAATTACGTTAGGCCTCACAATCGTGTAGTTGCAGTTCATTTTGAATCAGGCTTAGCATACCTCAACCTCCATTTCTCCTCTCATATCCGTCACTTTCTGGCTTTCTTCGACAAAATTGTGGCTGCCACCATTGTCATGGACACTGTAGCAGTCGATACGAATATTAACCATACCGTTCTGTCATTAAATGGTATACTTCTTTCAGATTAACTTAAACCTCTGTCTCAGAAAAGCTTTATTTCATCGTCGTCGTTTTTTGGGTTATGACCACTGTAAAAATTACGCTGTGACGCGGGTTTCCCCAAAAAACGACGACGCTGGATATCATGAACTGCGAAAGTTTAACGAATTAACTTTATTTTATTTATATTTTAATATTTACACCATGCTTTATTTCATCAATCACGTATATCAGACGACGTAAACAAACCATAACGACTATCGAAATCACTGCATTGGTCGGACATTTTCCGTAATTCTATATATGCCATCGATAGGGCTGCGCATCCTTTCAGCGCAGAAAATTCAAGGAATTAATTCGAAATATCATTCGCCGTGCAAAATGCCATTAGGGAAAGCTATTTCAGGTCATCACTGATATTCGTTCGCGAATTTATTAATGCGCATGGTCATTTGCCGTCTAAAACGTCCTTAAACCCCAATGCTGAAATTTTCCTGGAAGGGGGGGCAGAGGCTAGTATTGACTTTCTATTGGAGTCGGATACCGAAATTGTTGTCCGCTAATTTACAGCCTCATTATTCCATGCTACAATTTTCTCAGCGAGGGGATCGGGTTGGTGTGGTGGCTAGAGTACTGACCTCTCATCCCGAGGGCCCGGGTTCGATTCCCGACAATTGCGGATTTTTCAGAGGAAAACCGGTCCCCACATGAGTGCCTAGTGGAGGGCATTTCAAGCTCAGTACTTCGTCCGTCGGATGGTATGTTAAGCCGTGGTCCCCTTGGTGCCTTTCGTTAAGAGTAGGCTAATGCCGACGCCGGATTACTCTCCACCCTCCTCCGTTCCTTGAAAACTTTTGCCATTATCCAGTTACCCACCTGGCCTAAATGACGCAAATGACCTCAGCTGTCGGTCGCCCTGAATAACCATTTTCTCAGCGAGCATTACATCAACGTTCAAAGTGGGATTCGAATATCTGATGTCTAAGTTGGCAAGGCGCTGAGTAACTTACCCGGCTACCATATAGTTCACCTGGCTACCACACAGTTCACCTGGCTACCACACAGGTAGGGGTTAGATGGCAGAAGGGGCAGTTTTGTCTCAATATCGTACCAACAAAGACGTTTTATTATTATCATCGTTTGTTCCTGGGCAGAATTAATGGCCCTGAATTCACAGCGCCGTTATATTATACGTACTTGATTAAAAAAGATATGATCATAGGTGAGCGAGATTGGTTCCTTTTTAGGACTCTCTATACGTGACGTATTTTGACTTTAGGGTAGCATACCACATTAATGTGTTTTTCCATTCCATTTTCTCCCATTGTGACTTCAAAGAATTTTGCTAAGGGAAAGTTTTCTGAATTTAAATTTTCTCTCCAATTTGGGCAGAATGATGATTTTTCACAACATCCTGTTACAATTGTAGAAGAAAAAAAAAATTGGTTATAGAGGGTTTACAAATTTATTTTATTTTTTACTTTCTTTTTTAAATGTTGGATAGTGTGCGGGATCTAGTGCTACGCAATACCGAGCAAGCCTCCTCGAGGGTGTGTGGCAGGGGCTGAAGATCACCAAACATGCAATTAGGCTACTACATGGAAACATGTTAGATAATAAGGTCATATGCATCTAGATTGTTTGTATTTACGCATTAATAAAGGATTATTGTTCATAATGGCATTTATCTAAATATTTTGATCTGTATGTGTCTATCATGTATGGGTTAGTAATGTAAATACATGCATCATCATCTACAGACCACTCTAACAATATATTATATTTTGTTGGGAGATTTTTTGTTGCTGTTATTTGAGAGGAGTAGCCGGTAGCTAATAACATTGGCACAATTGAGGATTGGCAGTCTGTCATTTGGGTGGAGGCTTTATATTTAAAGGGAGGAAGGACGAGGAGACTCCTGGCGTCAGCGTCGGAAAGGTCGGCGTCTTGCCGACCTGGCCAACGCCACCGTCCTTTTCTCGCTTCGTTTCCTCACTAACAGTCTCACGAGCGCTGTAATTCTTTAGCATTGACGGGTCCCCTCGCGGCCGTGCGCCGAATCTGGGTTTTAACGCTCATGGGGATGGGATCGGCCGTAAGGGATGGTGAGGGGGTAGTTTTTTTGGCGGTGAGACCCTGGCAGCGGGAAGGGGTAAAGCGTGAGGGGGTGGTCGCGGGATTGAATCGGGGTGTGGGATTCAAGTGGGGTTGTTCGGTGGGAGGGGGAGGCGACCCTTGCGGGCGAGCAGGGAGGAGGCTGGCTTAAGTGTAATCCTCAAACCTCCTCTCCGTCGGAATCCCTTTCCATTTCCCAATCTCTTTCCCCCTCCCACGCCGGCTTCGCTAACCCTCGCCTCCTTCCTTGCAGTTTTCAGCTCTCCTCCTTATTCCTTCCCCCTCTTCCTTCCTTTTCCACTCCAGTTATTCCCTTTTCTCCACCCTCATCGCCCTCTTAACCCCATCCATACCCTTTTCGCGTCTCTCAGTAGAAATCCGCGTTATTTTATTTTTCGATATCCGAGCCCGAATGTATCTATCTGTGAGCGGGAGAGTGGTGTGAGGTGTCTCAAAGACTCGCCCCCTTTCCCCTTCAGGAAGGGCGAAACATTCTTTCATATATATATAATTTTTTTTCATTCCTTCTCCAGAAGTAGTTGCTAGAGAGCGGTCGTTGGAACCTTTTTCTTGTCGACCATCTTAGGTGCTATTATTCACCGTTACGAAAAAAATAAACGCTCGAATCCTGGGAGCTTACATTTTTCTCTCGGAATGAGAGGATTAGTTTTCAATCGTTCAATTTTTGGCTCCAGCCCACCGTAGGATTCTTGCTGCAGACTTGCCTCCCACTCCCGTTTCTGCGAAGAAATTCTTGTTCAAGAGACCCCACTCTTTGAAGTGCACTTCGAGACGGTGTGAGTAGACACTACCGTGGCATACATCGCCCTGCTACTACTTCATCGGTTTATTTTTTTACTCGCCTCACTGAGACGATAATTCTCTCAAATGTCGCGAGGGAAAAATTTATCAAAAAGTCTGACTGTCACATGGGAGCCAGCTGATGTTGGGCCTCGCCCCCGTTTTCTCATGATTTTATTCAATGCCTATTACGTTCTGATTTTTCTTCAGTAACCCGTCGTTTTTTTTTAAATTCCACTGTGACAGGTATTAGAGCTTCTTGAATTTGTACTCTTTTTCTGCTCGAGATTCATGTTCCTATGTTAGTTTTGAATCCAGTGTCATGATATGTTTTTCACTTCTTTGATCAAATATTCATTACTATTGATTTTCTGTCCTTACTGTCTTTGACATTTACATTTTGTCTCAGTGTTGATTATTTTTAAGTTCTCTCCGTTCATTTTTACCTTGTTATCAACTAGGTCTTGGGGGCATTTTCTCAGATTTGGACATTTTATAATTATCGATAGATGATTATTCTCAGGAACAAACGATATCATCACTAATGACATAAATTATTATAAATATAATGTGCGTTTATGTACGAGCAAAATTAAACCGAAACATTTCAGGAAATAGATTTACGAAATTAGAGTATATGCGAAAATGGTCATTTTTTATTTCTTAATTTATTATTCAGTGTTCTCTTTTTTCTGAAATTATCTAAAATCACCTCTGTCTTTCTGTGGCATGAATACATGCCTTCATTATTTAAACTTTCAAATCCTTGGATGAGTCTTTGGATAGGTGATCAGTGATGCTGTTAGTGAGGATTCATGAGGGAAAAATGAATCATTCCACCCTTCACTTCAATTGATGGATGTGCTTTTGATCCTTGTTTGTTTTTGTTAATGTTTTGCTGAAATCTCCATATTCACCTTTCTTCGTATTTCGCTTCGTTATTCCTTCATTAATGTTTTATATAATTGAATAAGCCTTGAAGTATTTGTTATTTTTGATTGAAACAGAATTGGCATTCGCTGGTGTCTATATAGGTATAATTAACATAACTCTTTTTCCGTAACCTCAGAGTAAAGCCTCTCAATTTGATATATTTGTCATTCTGAACTCCTTTGTCATTCAAGGCAGGAAAGACATGAAAATTCAACCTCAAGAAGTTTTTTTCTCGACATAGAAAATTATGGGGTATAAATTTGAGTAGCAACACAATGAGGCATAATGTGCTCCAAATGCTCACTCTATGTCACTTTATCGAAGATAAAATTAATGCTTAGAGCAGCGTAACCTATAAGAGTGCGGTATAATGTAAAAGGATTTTCTTGATCTGACTGTTGTGGCTGGCTGTTTATTTGAATGTAAATTCGCTTATTTGAATGTAATCTTTCGCTAGTATGAGTTCAAGGCAGTCAAAATGCTGTTCTTCCACTTACCCTTTCTTTTTTCGGAATTACCATAACCCATTTAATTAGTAATCATTGTCTATTAATCTCTTTTACGTAAGAGAATGTACTGAAAACATTTGTTTGACCAAAAGTAGTATTGTAAAAATTATCGTTATCAGAGATATTCAGCGTATGTTTCAATACAGCAAATTTATTATAAATCCTCTAAAGAACCTCTTTCTGCGAATTATAAAGCAGATAGTGAAATACATTCTTTTTCCAAAAATACTTTGTTCGTATGCTTTGGGGAGTTTCAAAACATTATTTCCTGTTTTCCCTATGAAAGAGGTGAGTTTCTAGGTATGTAGGCATTGGCTACAACGTTTAAATGGAAATAATACTATCAATCATGCATCATGCATGAGGACCAGTTGGAAGTAGTTAAATCTGGGTAGTAACCACTCAGGCATTACCGGTTGATATTTTTGTCCAGTTTAACGTATGGCATTTTATTCCTCCCAAAATTGTGCAGCTTATTCTTTTCACTCCATCACTGCCCCAGATCCCGTTCCTTATCGTGGAACCCACTGCTACCCACAACCCACCAACTATCCTCCATCCTCTTTCTTGTCTTTAGCTCCTTCGCGTACCCTTCCAACTCTTCCTCCTTCGAAACCTCAGGGTATTCCACTCCGCTCCTCGTTTTGTCTCCGCCATTTATTTCCCGGCTCATTCCTATCTTATCTCGCGGCCTCAAATCTATTCCCTTCGACCGCCGGCCTACCATTTCGTTTCCCTTAGTAGACCGTGTCCCCTGTGACTCAAGTAGGTACCTCCAGCAAAGGCCTTCCGATTCCCTGTCTTCTGCCCCTCCCTCACCTGGCTGACCTCCCGTGCCTCTGGGTTCTTCCGTCACGCGCCACGATGGGGTAAGGCCTGGAGCCGAATGCATCTGCGCCTCCTACACCTCCAACTTACTCTCTACCCCCCTCCTGAATTTTCTTCCACCCGCTCCCCCTGTTTTTTCCGCCTGCCTCAATTTCACTTGCTCCCAACATCACTTTTGCCTCCGGTAATCGCTTCTCTCCTTGTTTCTCCCATTGTATCCCCTTATTCTTTTAAAGGACACGCTGTGCTCGAGTGAAGGGAATTGAAGTGTTCCTTGAGGGTTGAATTTATAACTCTCATAAAAACTTTCATTTTAAAAGCCCTTTTCTTGTCAGTTACATTAGACAACCCCCCAAACTTGGTGATGACATGGAACGGACGCTTTTGAGCCTCTGGCAATTTTTATTTTCTGCATTGAACTGTTGGGTGTGGTGGCGATCAATTTTAGAGTTGTTCTTTCAAAACCGGAAAAACAATTTATATGCATAGTTCTTCGGTTCTAGTAATTATCATCATCATCACCAACCATCAATCCTAAGATTGGTTTGCCGCAGTTCTTCCATTTGCTAACCTGGATTAAAATGTCTTCCACCCCATAATAGCTGGTCATAATTAATGGCAAAGTGATATAGAGTCTGTTCTCATGCACGCCCCAAAATGATTTAATGGTTTTATTGTTGCTAAATTATTGCAATTGTTTTATAATTATTATTCCATCCGGTAATGATCGGTCTACATATTTATTTATCGATTTTCCTCATAAAATTCATCGATTAATCTGATTTATAACTTTGATGTGATATGATTCCCACAAGTGGTGGGTTACCATTATCCCTCAATAACTACTATCACACTTTTTATTATTGATGGAAATATCTTGCCTTGCTTTCGTAATTGACTATATTTTGTTATAAAGTCTGTTAGAATCTTCATTTGTCATGAGATATTGCATTTTCAGTCTTCGTTTTTTTAAAGTTATTTCCAGTAGCGTTTTGTTTGAAGTACTTTTTTGTATGCCTTTAAAGAACCTGAGTACATTAGAAATCGAATTTTTTGGACGTAGGGAGAGGCTCCCTTACTCGGCATTCCTAAACCGGCATCCATTCCGCTTGGTCACTAACTGCCAAGTCGATGGACCGCGAATAACGTTTCGCGCCAAGTCCATCTCGCACTGTGCACACTTGCATGTGGAATTGAGGACCCTGCTTTACAGAAAGAATGAAGATCCTGAGGGTCGGGTTTGTTTAGTGGTTAGGGTAATGACCTCTCACATTGAATCCTAGCAGTGGAAGACATTGTCCTTAGGTGAACTGGCCCCTAGTTGATTGCTTTGAGGAGAGCAGTCCGTCTCCATCCGTCTGTCGGATGGGACGTTAAACCGTGGCCCACTTGGCGCCTTTCGTTAAAAGGAGGCTAATGCCGACGCGAGGTTTCTCTCCACACGAGGTGTCTCTAAGCAAAAGCCTGTGTTATTATTTGGTGCCATCGACGACCATTTGCCCCTTGACCCTGTCAGTTTTACATGTGACGACGAAGGTCCGTTTCACGTCACATAACCAAAATAACTTCATTGCACTCTTTCTACTGAAAACACTGAATTCGGGGTTTTATCTTAAAAGTTAGTCGAATTTCTTACCTGAACCCAAACTATGGGAAGAAAGTTGTGTGATATCCGTCGCCATCCATTCATTATATGGTTACATTTCTTAACCTCTCTTCATGGTACTTTTTACCGAAAGTCGCTAATCAACCTCTTACGCCCACTCACCCGCCACACATGACATTAAATTAATAGACTTTGCGGAGAGCAGTCTGTCGGACTGCTCTCCTGAAAGTCTATTAAACCTTGGTCCACTTGGCGCCAATGTTTTTGCGTTTTTCTTGGTTTTAGTAACCTTGAGGATAAGCGCTTCTGCCTTTAATGATCTCGTTTACCCGTTGCCTGGCCGATGTGCTTCTTATGGTCTAAGCTTTTTAATTTATCTTGCGTCTTCATCAACTAGCGCCTAATATTAACCGGGAATCGTTATACCAGGCGTACCAGGCCAACGAATCAGATGTGCATGGGGTTAAGCTTGTTTAAATGGCTCGATACGTGAAAAGTAATTTGAAGAAATAGTTATTCGGGGGCTGCGACCTACAGCTTATGCCATTTCCGCTATTTTAGGAGATTTTAGTAATTAATTGGGTTGGGGTAGAATTTTTAGGGAGCAGAAAAAAAGTAGTGAAATCCCAACCACCCAATTACGATGATCTCAACGAAAGGTACCCTGAGCACAACAATTTAAAGTCCCGAAAGTCCGTAAAGGACGGAGTACTGCACTTTTTGTGCACTTGAGTGGAATGAAAAATCTCATCCTGTGCCAGGATTTAAACCCCGGCCTTTGGCATTGGAAACAAGTACTCTAGCCGCTCTAGTGACTCGATCCGATAATTAAACTTAAGTATGACCTCCTTATGTTATATATAGGTATTACTGGTATGGCTGTTCTATCTTTCGAGGGATAAGCGAGAATACGTATCTGATTTATTCGTCTTTTTCATTCTTTTCTCATTTCTCTCTTTGTCTTCGTCTGTTTCAGCACGTTTACCTTCTTTAGCTGGGTATACCTACTTCATATTTAGCAGGCCGGCGAAAATAAGAAAAAAGCCTATTCGCTTTTTTCTTATTTTCTTGCCGGCCTCGGTGATAGCGGGGTACCCTTCACCTCACGAACCTAAGGTTGCGGGTTCGAATCCCGCCTGAATGGGATTTTACCCACCCAAGGCATGGATGTGAATGTATCGTGAATTGTATGAAAATGTAAAAAAAAAATATTTTGATGCCCATCCCTCTTTTCCACTCACGTGAGCTTCTCTTATCCATCTAATGCCGCAAAAAAGTATTTCCCGTATAACCTATTTCTTCCCATTTCAACATCCAATCAATTTCGTCAGCAACTTCCTGCCCTCAAATATGGTGCTCAGCGTTTGTCTTTCTTTCTACCCAGCGTAATTTTCAGTATCTTTCTCCAACTCTACTTCTCAAACAACTTTAGAGAGTTTTGGATTTACAACTTTAAAAATCTCAGTTAAAAGTGATGACAGATGCCCCGGTTTCACCTTCCGTACACTTTTCCGCGGCTTTGAACTCTGTTTAACCTCTAAGCGCTGAAATTTCGGCGTCCCCTTCGGACTAGATTCGTCGTGATGAAATGTCGCACGAAGTGGAAACGGAAGTTTGATCGTAAAAGACCCTTTTCCACTACGGCGGAGGACATTAAGTTTTAAAGCGGCCTCCTTTAGTCCATGTTTCAACCGAAATGATACTTTTTGTCACCTGTTCGGTCGTTTCACACGAATTCCTTCCTGCTTTCTCTCTTTGTCACTCCTCCCATTTCTCTCTCCACTTCTAATTTCACTTCCTTCCTCTTCCCTTTCCATCTCCTTTTCCATATCACTTCCACTGTCCCCCTCCCCCCCCGAGCCCTCCTCTCTCCGGATTTTGCCGAAGTACTTCAGGGTTTCATTCTCGGTCCTCATTAATAAATGCGACGATCAATCAGTCCGACAACACCGCTTCGACCTCCCTCTGCTATGCATTAAATGTGAGCAGCGAATGAACCACTTCTGAAATAAATCCTTTCTGTTTGTTCTCACTATGGTCTGCTCCAGCTTCTCGTTGCTATCGTATTCTCCTTTACTCACTATCCACCCCATACTTCTCTCATCTGTTTCACGTTATTATTTGATCTGATAGATTATTTCTCCTTAGGCAAGAATGGTGGCAGTAGGTGAAGATTGATTCAGACTGCACTTTCGCTCTTCCAGTCAAAGGAGGCTGAGATCACCTAAATATATGGAAATACCTACATGTTTCTTTACATGTCATATGCCTGCCACAACAAATAGAAAGACGAGTTTATGAAATATTTGTTTTGGGGGGAGTATGAAAATAAAATTAATTTTCCGGATCTATTGAAGTTTTTTAATAGGTGCGGCATAGATTTTAATATTAGTGTAATGTGATGGAATGCTTAAGGATTCTTGGTGGGTACTGTAGGATAGGTGGGAAAATGGCATATTGGAATAAGTTGCAATATTTTAGATTTAATGATTGGAGTTAGTGGAATGTTTAGAGAAATAGAAAGAAACTATTTTAAGAAATAATCACTCAAGGTAAAGTTGTGATCCCTGGTGGAAGTTATAAGCAGACGTATAGTGATAGCTCGGAAATTTTATTCAGTACAATATTTTACGTGACGGGTAGCTTTGTTTGCATATTTTGATGAAACACTTATTAACAATGCAAGTCTCGTTACGTTCCTATTCCGTTCTCAACTCCCTCTTTTTCCCCTCCTATTTCTGTCTCAAACCTTAAATTTCCCCTTTTCCATCCTCCCGGGCTTTCTTAGCTGCCAATAGAGATGTGCGGAATCATTGCCTCTTCCTTTTCCAGGCCTGTGTGCGTTTTGTTCTTTTTAAGCTTCAAGCAGTGATTATGTCTTTCTTTCGCAATTCACGCACTGACAGGGCCCCTTTAATTTTTTAGTGTCTGTTCTTTATTGAGTGAAATCTTCTCCCACTCGTTATACTCTCCCGTTTTGTCGTTGAGGCATTTACCCAGGCGGCGTCGTTACGATTTCTAAGGAGTTAAACTTTATCGAGGTCCTTTAAGGAGTTCCTATGCAATCATCTTTAGATTTGATCGGTCATAATGTTGTGGATTTCAGACTAATAATTAATTGTAACCTAAAATATGCGTTCAGTGTACCTATTTGAAGGTAGTAAGCTTATGGCAAAAAGGAACCGGATGAAAAATCGAAAGTAATACTAATGTTTAATTTTAAGGTTACCTCGAATTGAACGATATGAAAGGATTTTTTGGCCTAAGTTTTGTTCTGTTTGCACCATGAACTCCAAAAACCTATGCCGGAAGCAGGCTGTATATAATTGTTTGAATACAGTTAATAAGTGTAGGGAAAAATTGAAAGATCAACGAATCGTCGTGATTGAAAACAATGAATCCATGTGAAGAAGGTATCATAGATGGATGAATTCGGTTATTTCGTTGCCCCCGTGTGCTACATCGAGTGAGAAAGGACAGAGAATGAAATACGTGGGGCGTGAATATGAAAGGGAATTGGTGTTAACTTTGAAGAAAATTCGTTTGCCACGTGTTTAATGGACGGTTGCTTTCAATAACATGCCATATAACATGCCGTCGCACTCTAAAGGAGGAAGATCCGATAATCAACTAAAATATACGGAAGAGAATTTATGTTCTGAGATGTTATGACCAGGGTTATTTTCTTTGGATTTCCTTTCTTGTTGGGAAATCATTTTTGAGATTAATATTTTTTAAGGTTTAAAAGGCCTACTCTTGGCTCCACTCCTGCTTTTGTAGCTCACAAATGTATTCCCTCCATTATTTAATTCTTACTTATCGCTGCAATTATCCTTGGTTAACCTCCAAGTGGCATTTACCGAGCGTACCTACCCAAATCAGTCTGAGCATCAAATATATACTGCCAGCTTAAACTGTGGCTTACAATCTCCAGTGGATTTCGGCTTTCCAAATTCGCAGTGGCGGAAAGCCTTCCCCTAAGGTATTCGCCCTCCGAATTTCTCCCAACATTATTATTTGAAATTATCCAAGCTTCCCCTTATCCCTCCTTCCCAGCTTCGAAAGTGAATAAAATATCTGCTCTGTTTTTTTCCTCGCCGTTTTCATCGAATAAAAAAAGGAATGAATCGCATTTTCCCCCTGAAATCTCGGAAAGCAAGAAACTAATCTCTTTGGTTTGATCAATGTGTAGAGCATTTCTTTTCTTATTAACTTTCTGCTTTCGGGTTTCTGGAAATTCCTTGAATTCTTTTGTTCTCTCTCTTTCATTTCCATTATTCCGCTCCAGCGTTCTCCCTTGCCGAATTCCCGTTGTTGGATATTTATTTTTTTTAAAGCCTAACTTTTACCCTTTCGTATTGTTTACTCTTCTCTGTCCTTCCCGGGTAATATCAAAGATCCTTTTAAGGTGGTGGTGTTAAAACACTTTCCTTCCTTTCTTGTTCTTTCACGCAGTTAAGAGTACACCTTGAGCGAACAGCCTTAGATATGCACGGATTGCGTAAAAGTTTTAAGAAATGTATCTGGGTAGGTGCGATGGGAAATTTCCACCCAAACCCTATGGTCTGCATTCACGTCCATGTATCAGAGAGTTTTCAATGGAAAACAAGCCCCGTACCTGAGCGCAAATGCATGTACATTACAAGTTTGGCACTATTTGCATCGCTTGCCGTACGTATTAGTGTTATGCCGACGCCTGGCGCGCTGGGTTTTTCTCTTTCTCTCTCCACCTTTACTTCCTTACCTTTAAAATGTCCATCTATGCTACCATTGGTTGATTTAAGGCACAAATACCTCATTGGTATGCTATCTTCCTTGTTGCAAATAGAATATGTTTAAAAGTAACTGACTTCGGCGAGATGTAATGGAATGTTATTATGATTAAAAGAAACAAGACAGCGCTATTCCACAGTTTATAATACGTACGACGCGTTTCAGCCACTAGGCCATCATCTGATCATCTGATGATGACGTAGCGGCTGAAACGCGTCTTGCGTAGAATAAAATAAAGGTGGAATAGTGTTATCTTGTTTATTTTAGTAATAATTAGATTATGTTTGCTTACTTCGTTGTTACAACTGGTATTTGCTCTTTATCTGAGTTGCTTTACCATTATTTGAAAATTAGTTAAGATAATTTTTGAAAGATATTATATCAGGAACTTTCCCTTATTAATCAATCACTATTCGTGTGGATGTACTAAATTACAACTTTGTAGATATTGATTTTTTTCACTGCTCTAACCTGTCCGTAAACATGTCTCTAAAATTATATTGAGTTCATAACACAGTATTTGTGATGCATTCGAGGTATGAGTTCCATACCGTAGGGATCGAAAAAAATCAATTATATTATCTCTAGGTAAAAATTGTATATATTATATCTTTAGGTTGTTTCGCTATGTTTGTGATCACCGTATTCTTACCTAGGTATCGGTTTTCAGTGTCTGGTGTAATAATTGTACAGTATAAGGAGTGAATTGGTAGTACTTCTACGTTGATTGATACAAACTCATTCGACAGCCTCACATGACTTCTTAACTCACTTAAACTCACTTATTAGCTTAACGTCCGTATCTACTCTCAGTTGTCCGTATTTGCACATCATAAAAGCTAAGGACTTAAAGC
The DNA here is from genome assembly GCA_933228895.1 of Platycnemis pennipes. Lineage (NCBI taxonomy): Eukaryota > Metazoa > Arthropoda > Insecta > Odonata > Platycnemididae > Platycnemis > Platycnemis pennipes. Next base: position 113,743,909 of record OW121854.1, on the reverse strand, counting down.
AGAGGACTAATGTGAGGTAGACACTATTTGTTAAGTACAAACAGCTTCTAACGACAAAGAACTATCTAACAGTTTATGCTACCATAGTAATTTTAAAATAGTGCTATATGATTCTGGAGACGCCAAAAACATATTAAAATACCCCTTCTAACTATGTAGGTTAGAGAAAAAAATATAAAATTAGGGATATTATTGGTAAAAGGATTAAACTGACATTTTTTCTGAGTAAAATGATGGGCATTATTGGACGTGATTGAAGTATTGGGGTAGAAATTTAACTAGAAAAGGCAATATAGATTTTTTTGCTATTGGTATATATACGTTAGGCATTTTGCAAAGAATGTAAATGAATTGACATGTATCGCACATGTAACCACGACAATTGGTTTTGTGTCATCGGCCACCTTGCACCTACGATTTTGCTTTGTACCTACTATGTAGATGTATGTCCATTTGGATGAAAACCTTCTTTGATTGGCAATTAACACAATCCCAGATATATTTACGGATCGGATGGAGGATGTGGGGAAGTTTCTATGCACGTGATGATTCCGAGATCTTTGAGGTTATAAGGCGAGGGATGCTGGTTTGCTGAATGCAAAGTTCATTTCGATGTCCAGTTTAGGTGAGGCGTTGAACAAAGTGGATGTATTACTCATTTACTTTGAAATATGAAGCGTTTTTAGTTTCAAAAATCAGTGCTCAACCCGAAGGTTGGAGTGAGGCTCACCCGCGTGTGAAATTCACACATTCATGGTAGGAGGGCCAGTTCCTTTCCCTGGGCCACCTGCGATTTTCTACGAATTTTTGACCCACAAAAAATCGAATAGCGAGGATTTTAAGATGGGGGTGACCAGAGAGGCCATAGCCCAGGATACCATCCGGTATTTAGCCCAGCACTCGACCCACTAGGCCGCCACACTAGAATTAAACATTTCGAGTGGATCCTTAAAATTTGTCGTCCTTTCAAACTCTCATTTAAATGGAAATTAATACATGATTTTTATCGCGTTTCATCTCTAGCGTTGCAAGTTCTCTTTTTACTGTAATCAGTGGTTACAATCGTGAGTACCGTTTAATAATATCTATTCTTTTGGTTGCTGATATTAAATAGCGAACAGCGAAATAGCGAACTTCAAAAAGTGTGGAGTAATTGCAGAAAAGCTTCCTTCTGAAGTTCATGCGTAAGATAGGTTGCGTGGGAAGAAAAATTCTTTTGTCCATCTAAATCTGTCTTAACTAGTAGAATACCAATAACAATGCTTATTGATTACGCAATGACTCACAATGCCATCAATTTTTTAATCGCAACTTTTTTAAATTGATCTACTCATTCATGAAGTTAATATTTTATGCAAGCATTAAGTCGTAGTATGTACTTTGTAATTGAATATAATGAACCCGGTATCTATTTTCAAATTATAATTATTTGTTTTGTATTTTTATAGTTCCGATTGTGCCATTTGTGATGATATTTTGGCCATGTAACATACCTACTTGTTTTCTTTAATGTTTGGCGTATTACTGAAATGAACTATTTTTTTCAGGTAAGTTCGCTCTCCCTGATTCATCGCACTTCATACCTCCTCATTGAGTGCTGACTACGAGAAGAGCATCAAAGATGTATAAACGTGTCTGCATATATTAGACTGTAACCGTGAGTTTTAATTAATGCTTTCCCACTCTACGTTAAAATTAGTACAAACTATTTACCTGGTATCCCTGCTGGTGTTGTTATCCCAGTATTTCTAGATTTAAGATATAAAGGCATTGTCTCGAATACGGTTCGTAGGGAAAATTGTTTCACGCATTCCATCTTTTGTTATGCATTATTCTTATGTCTCTTTATTTGATCCAAACAACCTTCTCCTCCTTTATTCTATGGCTGACCCTACCGTCTCTCTTCCAGTTTCAGTTTAAATGGATATATTATTAAGTTTCGCAGAAAAATGTTAATTAAATTCGGCACGGAAAAACATAATTTCGCTCATATTATTTTAAAATGGCCCTGGAAAGTATGAGTGTTCAGTTTACTTTTCCAATAAAGAATAATGGATTCTGTTGACTACTTAATTTTCAATAGATTATGCCTTAGAACTTATAGTTACTTTTAAATTCATTTTCGGTGAGTGCCTCATATCAACCTGGGATTAAAAAATGGAAGAGATTCAAATTCTGCCGACAGGCATAAACTTGTCAAGCTTTTGCAACTGAGATTTTCAGTATTCTTAATATCCTCGCTTTGATATTAAATTCTCTTAGTGAACTTCGTATTTTAATCTGAATTCTAAGTTTTTAGCTTTTCATAATATTTTAGATAATTTGCAAATGCCACTATTCATCTTGTAAAAAAGTACAACTTTTTAGGGAGAAGTACATAATTACTTAGGGAGCCATTAAATTTTCGTAGACCCCGGGAATAAATTCTCAGCAATCAAATAGTCATTTTTGGTGGGTATTGTGCATTAGGTGCTTATTCTGTATATACATGCTTGAGGCATTATATGGTGGATGCAATATCATTTATAGTATGAGTGTCCTTCTTTACTATTTCTTCCCTTTTAAATAAAAATCGCCTCTGCTGCATTTCCCTTATTAAAAAAAAATATATATATCGGTTTACACACATCCTAAAAAGATTTCCTTTTTTGCCGGGAAGTGATATTTATTTAAGTTCAGTACCCAAATCTTTAGGAAAGTTTGGAAAAATACGTTTAATAATTTTCCCTTCTTTTACTGATTTATATCAACAAAATTACGGGGTCGATGAAGAATGAACATACTTTTTCACCGAAAATAGTGTGGCTAAGTCGATAAATAGGTGGCAATTTTGAGCGAGCTGTGAAAAATATGGGAACAATGTTGTCTAATAGCAATTAATTCTATTTTAATATTTCATTATCCCGTGGTTGCTAAGTAATACGTACTTTTTTCAACCTTTATTAGATCACAATTACTGTGGGTCACTTCGTAATTTGATACACCCTAGAATCCAGTTTGCGATAAAAGAAATAAAAAAAACCTAAATTGCGAGCTGCAGAAGATTGAATGATTCAATTAAACAGGTACACAAGTTCGATCAGGCCAGCACCCTCGTAGCGTCTTGCGTTAAACCTCGGGAAATTACTGAAGGGGTTTCGTGGCGGCTTGTTCGAGTGGAGTGCGCGGTTTGCGAGAGCACATTGCTGCTAATTACCGAGGGATTGTTCCACTTGCTCTATACCTCGCTCGCGAACCCCTCAGGAGGGCGTCTCGTGACGTAGACGCGATCGTTTTCCCGGCGTCGACGCTCGTGAGAAAGCCGTCGAAGAAAGTCGATGGGTGCGGACCGAAACTGAGAGAGGTAGAGTACATATGTTAGATGGTGGAAAAATGTGATTTATGTTCAACCGTCTGAAGGAGATTGGGAGGTATAATTAAGGTTGCTTCGTTAAAGAAATACCTATCTCTGTTCTACCTATGATTGTAGACTCCTGCACTTGTATTACACCACCTACTTCCTGCCACATCCCAGCGGTGGTATGCATCGTACTCAGTATATCTAAATCTCAGTTTATCAGTTTGTCACCTAATCTTGTAATGTTCCTCTTAAATCCTTCATAGCTTTTGCATTCCGTCATTCTGTTCAGAAGCTGTATTCGTTTCCTTCCTCTTCCCCACTTACCCATAATTCTACTCTTAATTGGAGGTTTTTAGAACCGATGCCTTGTAGTACTACTTTCTTCATCTATTTTTTCTGCCTCCTTCGAATTTCTGGTAACTATTTCCTCTCCTCCTAAATATTTAATGCTTATCCGTTCTTCTTTCTCTCCACCAAGCCTACCTATTTTCCAAACCATCATATCGTAATCCTCCAAATTTTGTTTGTTCGCCATACTCAAGCATCAAGATTTATTATCATGTAATTTGAATCTCCAATTCAAATGCATTACCTACTAGTATTTAGTTCAGGTGTCTTACTAAAGCCCAGTTCACTTATTTCTTTGCTTATTGAAAACTTCACTTTAGCTAACGAAATTATTTTCTGAATTTTTTCTGAATAACTTTCTAATCTTTTAGTGGTACTTTTAGAATTAAGTACCTCATTATATATACTATCCGGGAACAGAATTTGACCTTCCTTGACACATTTTTAGTAGAATAAAATTTTTAAATAATTATCCCCATAAGGGATAAAAAAAGGCTGCTTTTGAGTGATTTTGCTGAAATATTGGCAAAGAATTATCCTTATAGAAACAGATGCACATTTCATATTTCTCTTCCATATTAAATTTTATTATTATGACTCGTTATTGTTAATATGTTAGTATCAGCATTATTCAATTATCGTAGACCAAACTCATTGCCTTAATAGGAATTGCTCTTTATAATGGAAACATTTGTCAGTAAAATCATTTAATTATTCTGCGTAATATTTTTAAATTTATACCCTCGCTTAAGTTATCCACAAAGAAAAGTCACTAACCTTGACTTGGAATCAAAGTCGGAATCCCCAATGTCCGATCTGACTCTTTAACCATGTATGCTAGCTACTAAGGTATCTCTCTTCCCATTTGACTTCTAGAGGTTTTAAAAGAACAATATTCTGAAATTCTACTGCAATGAATAGTAGCGTGCAACCGCGTTAAAGTAATTCATTGCTGGCTCGTAATCCTCGAATTTATTTAGTTTTCAAATCTAGATTTGTTATTAGCGGTGTTATATGCAGGGAATTTAACTAGTCTAGGTTGAATATTGAATTCCTTTTTAAAATTTAATAGAATATAAAAAGATTATATGCCTGTATTTGTGTAGCGAATTCAGTTCAATGCAGTCCTCTTTTATAGTAACTATAAAGAACTGCACAAATATCCTTATGCCGGAAAGTGAAAGTCTTGACTCGAACCTGTGTATTTTAATTCGATAGGCGAGAGGCTCTTTCACCACCTTCAAAACCCCATCTTTTCGTATTATCCCCAGCCACTTCCTCTGCCTCTTTCGGGGCCTTTCTCCACCTTTTTCCCTGTCTTCTCCTGCCTTCGGAGCAGAGAGAAGAGGGTGCTAAATGAACTCGAAGCTGAACGAAGAAAGGTGGCAATATTAATGGAGTTATTCTCCGTTTTCCGAGCATATCTTCCTCCATTTTCTCTCTCATGCTCTCTCGCCGATGGCACGGCTGAATCTTCGCTTCCCTTCTCCATATCTCTTTTCTGCTTCTCCATATCGCTTCTTTTGTTTCACGCCCGGGATCTTCCCTGCTCATCTCTTTCTCCCCACCCCCTTCGCCCACTCGCGGTCCTTCCCCAGTCCGCCACACGTTTCCATGGCGCCAGTCCATGAATCACTCTTGCTTCTCCTTCCCCACTCCCAGCGGCCGTCGTATCTCCTTCCTCCCGCCATCAATCCCGGGTGAACTACCCCCATCCCGCCCCTCCCCTCATACAACCACCCTCCCGCACCGCCCGTTCCTTTCATTCATTCATTTCATCCATCCGTCCGTTCAATCACTCCGCGAGCCTTCCCTCACTGCCCCTTCCTACCTCCGCCCCCTCCGCACATTTCATCCCCATTGTGATTTCGCTCCAGAAAGCCTCACCACGCTGCTGTTTTTATTTTTGGAGAAGGATATCTCCCCCCTGTCCCTCCCCCGCTGATTCCCCTTCCAGATAGCCTTCTTGCCGTCTTCGCCGCATTGCTATGAATGTATTATTTTCCATCTCTGGCTGTCACTACTGTTCCTTTCGTGGTGATTGGGGAGGGTACGGACCGCGTCCGTCGGACGAAGCACTGTCCAAATGTTCCTTCGTGCTGTTGATATATCGGACCGAAGCGACGTGTCGTCTAGGAATGCCTCCTCAAATAATGTCGGTCCCTAGTTTCTGTGCAATTACCTTCATGTAATTCTAATCGATTTGTTTAGGAGGGAAATTATCACTCTGATCAAATAATTATCACTTATATTTGATCAGAGTCATAGATATTTAATTGAAACATTACTATTGGAGGATTTATCTGACTAGGTCGTAAAAGTGGGGTGAGAGCGCAGAACTTTCCGAAGTCGTTCCTTGATAGAATGACCTTTGCCAATACCTTTTCTTATTTGTTGAGTTGAGTACACTCTTAGTGCCCCCGACTAAACCCATAAAGTGGTGCAAATTACAGTTTATTGGTGACCTTTCGTATAAAATTACTAAATTGATCCCGGAAGAGAAACTAAGAACTTCTTTTTACAACCCAATCACTTTAGAAGGGTTTTTGTGCCGGACTAAAGCCCAACTACTTCCCTCCCTCCAATCCGGATTGTACAAAATCAAGAGCTGTGATTGTGACAAAATGTATATTGGCCAGACTGGCCGAAGCTTCGCCACCCGCATGTCGGAGCACAAGAAATGTTGGAAGAAAGCAGACTCCAACTCTCTCGTAGCGAAACACCTCCTCGAAGAACGCCACACTTGTGCATTTGACCCGGAGATACTCCACGTGGAGAGGAAAGGCCAAAGACTGGACATGTTAGAAAGATTGGAAATTGTGCAGGGAGGAAGCAGTACCTACCCTGTGGAATGAACAAACGTTTCCGTGTCACTCCCCTTTCCTCGACATTCCATTTCCCAAGCGTCCATCCTTTCAATAACCACTTCACTCCTCCCCCATCCTAATTATTCCTTTCCCCACCCCCCCACTTCCCTCTCTGAGTGGTATATATACGGCTCACAGACCTTTCACAGATGTATGTACCTGATGATGACATAACGGTTGAAACGCGTCGTACCGACATAATAATTGTGGAAAAAGTGCTATCTTGTTTTCTTACAAGTCTCACATTAAAGCTATCCGAGCGCCAAGGACTCATGAAACGCTTCAGTGGACAAATGGTGTGCGCCATTCGTTATACACGCACGAGCGTGGGTATTGCGCTGTGAATAGGCCGATGGATTGGATCTGTAGCATCTTATTAGACTGGTGGCTGGATTTCGGATTCAATTTCCTTGCCGGCTGAGGGGTGGCTTTGTTCAGTTGCTCCCATAAAATATTTCTTTTCTTGCTATAAATGTCAACATTTCGCTAAATATTTTAAATAATAATAATGAAACTTCCTCAACTGTGTTTAGCCCATGTCACCGTTTGATTTTTTTCTTCCATCATTTTGTTCTTTTCTTGATCTGTGATACTTTTCCCCTTCGAAGTTGTGTATCATCCCGCAGCTAACTAGGGTATTTGGTTCTTACGGTTGCACTTCTACTAGTTACGAGCTCAGTTGTGATTGGACGAAGTGGATGACGTACTAAGTCGCATGCGCGCCCACTTTTCCGAAAGGGTTATAAACATCAGTTTTCCGCCGCTTATAACTTGAGAACTAATGGACGGATCAAAAAAAAGGAAAAATACGTGTATTTTTATTTTACAGACTTTTAGTTTTGGCAATAAAAAATATGGTAAAAGACCCCATTGGATGCGTAAAAAATGAATTTTATCTAATTATGTATTGTGGAATAAATTGTGGAAATACAAAGGATATTTTGCCATTCATTATGAATACAAGTAAATTCCATAAATTGATGCCAGAAACCATCATTTTATCTCCTCAGTCTTATTATCTATCTCACTAATTTTATCTTTATGATATATCCTGCCATAAAAGCTGGTATTTTTAATATGCTTGTAGCATATTCAGATAACCTGTCCGTTTTAAAGTCCGGCAGGAGATTTAATTGGTATCGCTTAGCCACCTTTCTCAATGGGAAGAGGAATATCCCAACATTGACTGATACGCGTGAGTGCTTATTTTTTGTTATTTATATATATTTAACACCTGTGAACATTCGTTATAAATATATTTTGCAGCTCTCCTCTGTCTTTGAGATCGATCAAATCATCGAATTACAAATATCTAGCATGTCTCCAATAAATAGCCTAGTTGCATGTCAATAGTGCATGTTTGGTGATCTTAACCCCCTGCCACACACCGTCGTGGTGGCTCGCAGGGTATAGCGTAGATGTAGATGTATCTCACGTTTAGCATTGGGACAGTTCAGGTAGCCAAATCCAGGTAATGTATGGGCTGAACATTATTCATTTCCGATGATAGGGTTCATGGTAATGCGTAACTGATCTCTCGCTTGGATCAGCGCGGCATACTGTGGGGAAGGAGTCTTGAATCCCTCCGTGTTAGTCTTGAATCCCTCCGGGTTAGCACATGTAAGACCGTCATTTCTTGTTTAGGGCTAGAGCACGAAGAGAAGGCACTCCTAACTGCGAGATTTCAGAGGGCTCAGGAATTCAGATGCCTATTTCTAGGGACGTCTATAACACGGTGTGTTGTTTTCTGCCTCAGAACATGCCTGGATGATCCATAACTACTCCAAACTTAAGTTCACCATGCTGTTATAGCTTCAAAATTGGGAGGGATGAAAGCTATTTACCATAGACGCCACTCAGTACTTGCATGATCAGAGTCACACAGCATGATCTAGTTTTTTAGAGAATACTTCTTATTGGTCAGCTCATTCTAGCATCTATTTTTAATATTTTATGTTAGGGAAGGGGAAAATTTGAAGATAATATATACAGGGCTAGAAATCGAGAAACAATACTGTCAAAGGTTGTTTTATTATAAGCTTTAAAACTTTCAGTTTTTGCAAGGGCTCAGTACTTGACTGCTAGGTTTATGAAGAATCGAAGAGTTGATATATTTTATCAAACTCCTCGATAAATGAAACCGGTATGACTTGGCTGTAAAAAGGGGTGGCCTGTATTCATTACCGAAACACCCTTAGAATGTTTCAGTATGTTGTGCGGTTGATATTTGCCATGTTCACCTAATTCATTGCTCATTCGAGCTTAATACTAATCCTAAATGACGCCAGTAATAAAAAACTATGCGAATGCTAATATATTAACGAGGGCTCTTTTCATCGAATTCACCCTATCTATACTCGGAGACTTTTTCTTCATTTAGGTAACTTGAGATTATTTCAAGAGTGAAAATTCGAAATTTTTATTCGTGGCCCATGATGGCTTTGCAATATTAAACTATAAGTGGGTGAGCTGTGCATAAGATCTCATGAACTTTTTCAAAGCCTTATAGGTACTGGGCGAGGTCATTTTAGCATATTCCGCAGAGCTGTATGCCTTCCGCTTGGGTCAAAATGGAAGAAATCAGGAAATGTATTCACCAAACCCTGACTTGACGCGTTGACCGTCCTCTCCTTTCACTTGAATTATTGGCACTTCTTTTTCTTTGAAATTGTGGCTCAATGTCGTCAAAGTTCGTTTTGCAGCGTTATTTTTTCATCATCATCATCATCTGCCAGCATCCCTAAGATTTGACTTGACGCAACCCTACATTCGGTTATCCAATCGGCCATCCTCTTTATATTGGCGTAATTTTTCTCTTTTACATCCTTAGTAACTTGTCCCTTATATCCCATACGAGGCCTGCATTTTCCGTTCACTTTTCCATCGACGAGTGTCTTCATCAGGCCATCGTGTCTTAAGATATGGACGATTAAGTTGTCCCGTCTTCTTTTTAGAGTTTTCAGCAGCCTTCTCTCTCCTCCCATTCTTCTTAAGACTTCTTCGTTTGTCACTCTGTCGATCCGTTTTACCTACATCATTCTTCGGCAGCACCACATTCCAAATGCTTCCAGCCTTGATTTCTCTGCTGCTGCTATCGTCCATGCTTCGCTACCATACAGTAAAATGCTGCATGCGTATATTGTAATGAAATGTTTGGTAAATTGCCCTTTTCTCGTGGGCTATTCTGTGGACAATTTCTCTTTTACTTCTTCCATCGCTGTTATTCCCAGGTAACAGTACACTTTCACTTCCTCAATTCTTTGTTTAACTAGTGTAACAATGGCCCTGGATACTTTTCTCTTACTGCATTCTTAGTATTAGCCTTCGTCTTAGTTTTCTTTTTATTGACCTTCTGGCAGTATCCGGCCATTGCCGTTATTTCCAATATTCTCGATTATACTTACGTGTGGCTTGGCGTTGAAACTTCAGTGGAGAAGTGTTATTAGTGTGTGGTGAGATGTGCAATGCTACCAATTCGCACCCTAGTATAGATCATCTCAGTCCACCAACGTTCTACATCACAAATTATCTAAATCCCTGCCTGCTCTTGTCTGGTTTGGAGGATATTTATCTTTATAGAACCGTTGTCCTTAAAATAGAGTTGATGCATCGTGAAAATATTAGTTTCCTTTATCTCTATTTATTTTTTCTGTTCTTAAATGCGCACTCGATGTTTGAATAAGTGTTTTTTTTCGTGGAGATAAAAGATGATGATTTTTATGATCTTTGTTGAAAAGTTTGTATTAGCCTACTAGTTTGTATTTTTGAATTGCCTAACTCCAGTCTTTCAAATACATGTAGTGGAATAAAGCTCCTATTTATCGTCTTCATATATTACATTTAAGCGAATTTGTATCAATAGTGAATTAGAAAAAAATATTCGCTGATGCTAGTGAAGTGAATGCCAGAAAACGTCTCTAAGGAAATCCAATGAATCCCAGTGCAAAAATAATTTGATATGAATAAGGTAATGTGACTTTAAGCATGTCGCCAAGGAATATTTTTGTATAAACACAAATATTTACCACGGAGTGGAGGCGCCTGTAGTCACATTCACCTGACATTCTCGATCACGCTTAATGACTTGTCGATTTGACTTTCTAATAAATTGTAAAGCATTAGCGTCCCCGTTATTATATGCCCTTAAAAATGGCGATCGTCTTAGATATGAAGATTTAAACTGGCTGAAATATTATCAGTTAAACGATATTTGTCCTGATTTTTATTTCCTGGAGTATTTTCATTTTACTGTAGCGATGTTTAATCACAGCTTAAGCTGTTTTAAATATTTTTAAAATTTCGTGCGCATATAAACCTTGTTGAACGTTATTGTTTGTGTTAAGGAAGTGTGCACATTATACTTTATTAAGATGCCTACGTAGAAAAGTCTTGGGGGAAATTGAGAAAATTGTAAAGACGTATCACGTGAAAAATGAAGTCGACGAAGATGTAGAAAAGGCGTTAACTTGGCATCGGGAATAAGAGTAAATTCTTGAAATTAACTCAAATCTTGCACCGCATAAGACGTTAGAATATTAAGTGGTGCGGTGCGTGACGTGCTATCAACGCGCTAAGGTTGAGTGTTCACCGCGCTCCTTAATGAATCTTAAATGGCGAGGCATTCATTCCGTGGTTGGGCGGGGATTCATCGCGGCTTTCGTAAGATGACGTTGTAGTCCACCTCTTGGTGTGAATCCTAATGTTATCTAAATATGTAGGCCAAAGCCCTCAGACGGTATACTTCCTTCTCACGCAGGACAAAAGTTAAATGCAAAAAGAAGAGACCAGTGCATTGAACTGGAGACTAAAGCGGAACTCGCCATTAACCCGAATTGCGCCTTCCAACCCGAACTCAGTCGTAATCCAACCGTCGTGATACACATGTAATGGATCGGGGATTCAACGCTGGCCGATTCTCAAAAAGCGTTCTGGATCGCCGGGACAGAGATACAGGGAGCCATTAGGGAATGGAGGCCATTTAGTAACAAGGCTTTCTGCTTTAGAAAACGTTTATTTTACCCCATTGTTTGCTTGTTTTCCTCTTGGGGGAAGGGAGAGGATTTTAACGAACATTGGTTCGAGGGTTCGAGGTCGTCGTTTTCTTCCAAGGGAGTGTCCTGAATGCAATGGAAATCTTGGTGCTGCTCTCTATGATTTTCTTTTTTAATATAGGAATGCGACGGTAGAAAAGTGGAGGGGCAACAGGCTCAGGCTTTTTTCTTCCATGAATCCGCAGTTTTGTCGCAAGCCATAGGCTGGTCAGGTACGAGTTCGTGCATCAGGTATGATTGAAGTGACTGCGTATTTACATTTGCTTCAAGGATAACCTCGACCGTGATGGCATAGCGCGTAGAGGAATGTTTCGAGAAGTATAGTTAACTTTTTTTTCGCCGCGGAAACGAACAGGAAAAATTGTGGTAGAATAGTTTTAAGGCAAGGGATTTTTCCAGTACGTAAATACGTAATGTTTCATCATTCATTTATCTTTCTCAATTTTTAAGCTATTTTAAGAGTTAATATGTTTTTTGGCAGTAAAAATATAATTGCTTCGGTACCCTCCAGCAAGGGTGAGCGAATAATATCCCTCGGGAAAAAGCTCGATATTCCCCTACAATGATCTTTAATTGTTTCTCTTTCTCCTTTTCCGGAAATGAATTCATGGCGTTTATTTTTAAGCTGATCAACAGCGTTTAGCTTCAGAAAAAATCTACAGGTGACTCTGTATTAGAGTTGTAAATTCTTTCGAATTTTCCTGCACTTATGACGGTTTGATAAGATGCTGCTGTTTCATATAGTTGCGTATCGATTCCTTTTCTTCTTGTCTTATTACTTATATTCATATCTTGCTCATAGTCGTATATGCTTAATAAATCAGTTATCATAACTTGATTCAGACGAATGTGCATACAATGTCAAGGAATTCTGTTAGAAAATCATATAACTCTTGATCTTTGGAAAAATGGGAATGATATAGAAAATATGTCACGTACGGGAAAGAACGATATGGAGCACAATTTATGCTTCGCGTGCCTCACTTGTTGGCGTTTCAAACATTTTCCAACCTCCGCATTGTACAATCTTGGTTCCTAGTCTCACTCTTATGCTTGAGAGAATATATATTTGCTGTCAAGTGAACGCGTAATTTGGAGGACACATCCAACGTATTTTCTTCATCACTGTTTTCGCTGAGGTTCTCGAACATTACAAATAAAATCTGTATGCCCCGTTTAAATCCGTTAAAATATGATTTACCAAAAAAGTAAATATTTATTTTTGCTCAGATGTTTTTTTTGATACTCGAGGAAATTTAACGTTTTCTATGTTGCGATCGCTCATTAAATTAACTTTTTCACCTTTAATTACGTACTTTTTCGTGAATATTTGTTGCATCCCATCATCATCCTCTGTCAACAATCCTAGGATTCGTTTGACGCAGCCCTCCACTCGATCTTCTATCGGCCATCCTCTTCATATTGACGCTCCTCTCTTTTAAATCCTTCACTACATGCTCCATATACCTCATACGAGGTATATGCCTTTCCATTCTTCCCGTTCACTTTTAACTCGACGATTGTCTTCATCAGGCCATCGTGTCTTAAGATGTGGCCTATTAAGTTGCCCCGTCTTCTTTTTAGTGTTTTCAATTGGCATCTCTTCTCTCCCTCTCTTCTGAAGACTTCTTTGTTTGTGACTCGATCGATCCATTTTATCTTCATCACTCTTCGGTAGCACCACATTACAAATGCTTCCTGCCTGGACTTCTCTGCTGCTGTTATTGTCCATGCTTCGCTGCCATGTTGTAGAATGCTCCAGATGTATGTTCTAATGAAATGTTTCCTCACTTCCACGCATATATTTGCAGCTGTAAGCAGAATCTTCTTATGGTAAAATGCCCTTTTTGCTTGGGCAATTCTAATGGCTATTTCTTTTTTGCTTCCTCCATCGCTGGTTACTCGGCTTCCCAGGTTACAGAACTCTTTCACCTCCTCGACTTTTGTTTTCCTAGTTTAACATTTGTTCTGGCTTCTTTTCCCCTGCTGCATACCAATACCTTAGTCTTATTCTTATTGGTCTTCAGTTGATATCTGGCCAATATACTTTCTCTCTCCCAAATCCCAAATCATCCTTATCGACTTAATTTTCCTCTTCGATTACTTCCGCTCTAAGATAACTCCCATTATATAACTCTTCCAAGTATTGCTTCCATCTCTTCACTTTATCCTCATGTTCAATTAAGAGTTCTCCATTCTTGTCCCTCATGCTGTTACATCTTGCAGCCCGTTCCTTGAAGTGATTTCTCACCATCCTGTAGGCAACTTCCACATTTCCATTTGCGAGGTTGCTTTGTACCTTTTCGCATAGATCCTTTATCCACATTTCCCTTGCTTTTCTCTCATTACGGTTTATTTCATTCCTGATTCTTTCGTAGCGAAATTGCTCTTCTTTAGCTCTTATTTTTCTTCTCTTTTTCACTGATTTCACCGTCAAATCCTCTTCTATTTTGTTTTCCACTGCCTTCTGAAAGGCCAGCCGTTGTTGAGGTTACTTTAGTTTCTCTACTTGCCATACGTTCTTCATTGATTTATTCAATTTCTTGAGCTTTAAGTGGCATTTCACCATCACTAAGGTATGTTCACTGTTGATATCTGCACCCGGTACCTTTTGCAGTATTTCACCTGGTTTCTAAACATCTGCTTCACTAAAATGTAGTCATTTTGAAATCTTCTTCTGTTTCCGGGCAATTTCCAGGAATATCTTCTCCGTTGGTGGTTTTTAAACAATGTGTTTGCCACCACCAACTTGTGTTATGTGCACAATTCTATAGGTTTTTCTCCTCTCTCTGTTTGATTTCCCAGGCCAAATTTTCCTGTTATTCTTCCATCTTTACCTTCGCCAACGACAGCGTTCCCATCTCCTAAAATAATTAAGTTTTCCTCTCTTTTTACGTGCTTTATTACTGTCGTGATATCCTCATAGACGTATTTCACCTCTTCATCTTCGTAGTCCGACGTAGGCATGTAAACTTGTACTACAATAGTATCTGTAGGCTTGGTCTCAATCTTCACCATTATAATCCTCTCAATGTACTGCAGGAAGCTCTTTACGCGCAGTCCCAATCAGTTGTGGCAACCGTTGCAATAATATAAATATCTCTATAGATATTATTATATATTTCTATTATACGTTATTTCAATGACTAGATAGTAATAGTATTCCTCCAATGTCTTCCCCACTAACTTAGCCTTCTCCACTCTATCATGTCCGTCATTATACCCTGTACTTGAGCATTCAGTTATACCTAATCTCTATTTTCTTACTTAACTTTCTTTCGTACTTCAGCTAATAGTCCTCCTCGCCACCTAGTTTACCTTTTATCCTTTATCTGTGATAAAAACTGTGGTAGCGCTAACAGCGCTACAGTGGCCAGTTCATATTATTCTTGTATCCTTAATGTCTACATCTTAATATCACAAATTGCTACTGCATATCAGACTCATGGCTTGCGTTTCTGCCCTGATAATGACTTGAATGAAAATAATCCGCGAGTCGTATTATATTTAGTTTTCTGAAATAATGCTCAAGCTTGAATTCTCATCTATTCTGCTCAGCAGATCGTCCGACATTCCCATCCATACTTTATGGCTCTATCTCGGAGTCATACCTAAGCCATATTTATAAATATGTTTTCCCTGGGGAAAGACACTTCTACACTCAAAATATCTTCTTCCCAGCATCGCGCCGTATACATTTCCACTTGTCATCTATCCTTTTCTTCATTATTCATCTCTAATAATTCTCTGTGAGATCGTTAGTAGACCGCAGGGATTGTCATGAACTAAAGATGATTCTTTCTCTGTATCTGCAAGTCAGCTTCAATACTACTAATTTAGTTGCAATATTTTCATTTTCATTTTTATTCCTATCGCTTTCCCAGCATTAAGTACATTGATAAGAATCGTGGCTACGTGCTTCTTCATCACTCGTTCACTATTTGTAGCAACGCCGAGTGGAGGGAGGCTTAGCATCCTCTGATTGTCGTTATCGAGATTTGTCGCAGTCCTAAAAAAATACGCCCGGCCCGTGGCGCAAGAATCAATAACATGATACCTACATTTCGGGATGAATTTTCGGGAGGATTGTTTATGCATATTGAGCATGCTGGATGGATGAAAAGCTCGTTGATTTAAGGCGCCCGAATCCGGAGAAGAGTTGAAGAGAAGAGCATTGTAATACGGAAAGGGTGGGAAGGCTATGTTGGCGAGAGGGTTGGGCTAAGGAGCAAAGGACGAGTGTAACGGGGGAAGACGGGGTCGCCTTTTCGTCGGGGGAGAGTTTGTGAGCCGTCTTGGGAGGTGGCTGAAAAATGTCTCTCTTCCCTCCCCTCCTCCTCCCCCACTCCACCATGCGGCCTCTTTCCCCTCTCCATCTGCCATCCCCTTCCCCCCTGTGGGACCTCCCTACCAGCAGTACGTATAGCGACTCGCGCCAGAATGCGAACAACGTTTTTCCATTTTGTAAATGAGTTCACCCTGGTGTATTTGGAAGAGGTTTGCGTGCTGAAGGGAAATGGGTTGGGGAGCTTGGGAGGGGGGTCAGGGGGGAAGGAGGGCGAGGGATATTTTGGGAGTGGGGGCGTGGAGGAGAAGATAGGAAGGGGAGGTAATACAGGGGCAAGGGACTCGAAGGTGGGGGAGGGTGACCTTAAGGACCGAGATGAGGTGATGTAAGGAGCGCCGTGGAACGTCTTACTCGAGCCCATCCCGTCGGGGGTCTTCTTTTGGAGACGCAGAGGGAGCGATGCAGGGGCGGGGTTGGATTCGAGAAAGGAGAGGGGAGTCTTTCCGCAAGGGAGAGAGCTGGAAGGCTTCTATCATCGGGAAGACCGCGCCTGGTAGGCTAACACAAGATACGAGCGTCTCTCCGGCGGCCCGAGTCGGGAAATCCCATTCGGCCTCTCGACCCCTGTCATTTTCACCCTTGATTCCTAGCGTGGAGTCCCATCCGGGGACAGCGTAGGGCTCATTGTGCTCTGCATAAATCAGTGCCTTTCTGCGGAAAGTTTTAGTCGTCATCCAAGTGAATTCAGGAACTCGTTAGCACCTTGGACGCGGTTATGTATTTATTAAAGCTGCATTCTATGAAATTGTACGCGATTAATATTAAATTGTGGTATATCTATTACATATGTCTTATGTAATAGAACGTTTTATGTTTACCAGCTTTTATTTGGTAATCAAAGGTTTTATAAAGGGAACAAACGTGAACCCTTTACCCCGATGTCTGAATTACACAAGCCTTCAGGCGTAGGACTTAGTGAGGTCCATCCTAACCTAGCAAATTTTCTTTGGATTAACCATTGTGACTCTGTTAAAAATAACACAGGCGTGATAATGTAATATTTGCATGGTATGGAGAGAAAATGACATGCTGGAGAAAATTAGGGGGAGTGAGGCTACATGAATACAGCGAGTAATTAATGTCAATGGCATCTGTGGTGGAATATGGGTTAGGGAAGAAGATTGAGGGAAAATAATTGTGTTAAGATGGGTTGAAGGTATTATGAAGGGTACTGGATTTCAGGGAAGATTAGTGTATGAAAAAGCATATTGATGAATGGCGACAAAGTAGGTATGAATGACCTAGTAAAGCGTAACCTGAACGGTTGAGAAGAATGTGAAAATTTTATTCTGAATATGGGTATTAGATCCTTGTTGTGAACAACATATGCAGCTATTCGAACATGGTTTTCAATTCGTCACTAACCAATCCTGGTTTAACTCAGTTATTCAATGGATTCTCATATCAGGTATCCTCTTCATATTTACGTGTTTCTTCTCTCACATCCTTCTTACTTGTGTTATGTATTTCAAGCGAGGGCCTCCTTTTCCATCCGTCCCATTTACGTCTCTCCCCACGATTGTCTTTATTAGTTATCATATCTCAAGATATGGCCGAATAGTTTGTCCCATCTCCTTTTTATGGTTTACAGTAGCATCTTTTGTCACAAATTGGCTAAAACGTGTTATTCTTGAGTTATTAATATTTCTGCGTTTTATGTCTACCATGCGTCATGAGAAATGGCTGGGAATAAAGCTTTAGGGGACGTTTAGGACGATTTCTAGTGCAATACTTACGTATTTGATCTTATTATGCATATTTTCAACAGAGTATCAGAGAGCAGAGGATTCTCTGGTGTATTTTCATACGTTTTCGTTAAATGTTACTTAAATGTATTGGTAAAGTCTCTGATATAAAAAAATTTTGCATGTGACTAAGACTATAAAATGAAAATGTGTACGTGATGATTATAGTAGGAGAATGAAAAATAGAAGTTCCGTAAGTATACATCCTCGGAAATGGTCAGAAATATAGGTGAAAGTGAACTAATCCTGAGTACATTTCTCGAATAAAATTTTATATATCCATGCAGTTATGCTTAGATTTACTTGGAGAAATTATTGGAAATATTTTGTTGATCAGCAAATCAACGATATAAGTTAGGGAAATATAGTATAAAATCGTACGATTTAAGAGAGAAAATATGAATTCTTGTTATTTCACTAAGCTCTAAGGCTTTACACCCTGGTGGCTGAGAGGCAAACAACCGATAATAAGTACTAACACGTTAAGCTCGAGGTGGTAGGAGAGCGACTGCGTCAAGGATATCAATATGCATCGGCGTACGGGGTTGACGGTTGGTGCGTTTTGGGCCTTCCCTTTGGACGGGGAGTGAGATTAGAAGGGACGGAAGGGGGTAGAGGAGGCGATGGGTCAAGTCGGGAGGTTGGCCCATGGGGCAGAAGGGAAGATGGATTACAGTCACACATAGGATAATGAGAATGTCGTAATGCCTGCAGGGCTGGCAGTTTTCGCAGCAATTTTGTTCTAATTATAGCAAGCGGAAAACTGTGATGTTGAAAGTTTGTCATGAAAGTTCGTATCATGAAAGCGACGGCAATTTGTTAACGAATTTCATTTGCATGCTCTGGAGAAAAAATGTATGATGCATCTTAGAGTGGCTGATGTTGATATCAGGGCATAACAATCGACAGCTAAGGTCATTCGGGGCGTCCAGGATAGGAGGGTGGAAGGGTAGTGGTAGTGTTTTCGGGGAGGAGAAGGGTCTAGAGAAAAAGAACGTCGGCTACGGCCTGCTTCTAACAGTATATATCTAGTGGTAATTAATTCAGCGTACCAAGCAATGGAGGGAAAATTGGCCCTAAATTGCTATTCACACAACCCGGATTTGGGATTCAAACCTGGGTCCTCGGGGTGAGAGACCAACGTTCTGGTGCCATATCTATCAATTTTTTTCGTTAATGGGTGTAAATGGGATAATTATTCTTGGTAGATATTTCTAATGCATTTCGGTCGGTTTAGACGAGACGACATTAAAAGCAAAAATGCATAAAATATTTTTGGCTCCTCCATTTCACCACAGTTTCTATCTTCAGATCAGCATAATTCCATCCTCTTTATTCTATCGTAAGTGACCATTATATTTATCCCTTTCTCGCTTGCTTAGTTTTCCCACCTTCATAAAATTCTTCAGTTCTTTGTCTTTAGTAAAATTCGCAACAACTCTCATGTCTCTCTTGCTATTTGCAATGTGATTTTGTGAGTGGGAGTGTCTTTTGATGCCGGGAGAGTTTGCATGCATATTTAGTAACGTTCTCTCAAGAGAATATAAAGATTGTAAGTAAACAATTTTTCATGCGTTAGCAATTGAATGTCGTAAAGATAAGCAAAGTAGAATTATATTTTGCGAAAGAGGCTTTTACCAATAGAAGAGAACTTGGTAGAGGGAAAATTGGTGAAGACATTAAAAAGTCATTGAGGAACCAAATTTGGATCGTGTTTTCGCATGGTTGTGAATACAGAACGTAGGAAATGAGGACATGAATTATTTGATCGCGTTTTAGATGTGGGCTAAAAGAAGAATGGAAAAGGCTCATCCAATTGACGGTGGAAGGGATAGAAATATGTTATAATTAAAACAAATAAACATTGCCTTTATTAATACAGCGAATTTAGGAATATAAAGTGATCTCTTACAATTAGTCGTTATTAATAACAAAGACATTCATGCTCCATAAAGTGAAATTCTCCTAGGGCGGGACTCGAACGCGCGACCTCAAGTTGGCAGGCAAGGGTTTTACCCTAACTCCACCGTATCGTCATGTTGGGGGAAATTATGAGGCAGAGTAATTGAATGGGTAAGTAACGAGTGCGAAGGATGAGCGTTACGAGGTTAGAATTCTGGGAAAGTGAGGAGGAAGGATAAGGGAACATAAACGCAGATAGCAGGTATGTTGAAGAAATGAATGAAACTGAAGGGTTTGTACCTACAGCGTAAAATCTTCAAAACCTTCAGATAGGGATCTTTCGCCAGTGTCACACTGGAGCAAATCAGTGTCTTCATCCACTATCCACCATGCAAACCCTAACTTCCTGGCCTCTCTGCTCACAACAAATTGCATCTAGTGTGTGACATAAATACGACATTCCGGAATTTAGAGAAATAAGTCCTACCCGGAAAAATTAGGACCTTGACGTTCGTGAAAGAAAAAAAACTAATTCTCCTTGTATTAAATCTCTCCGTTAGAGTCGATTCGAAATGCTTTTCCTTGTTTATTTTCAACTCTGGGGCGGAAGGGTCGGGCATGGACGCGGAGGTCCCGATGGACAGCTTGGAGTTCCTTTCTCTCGGAATGGGATGGAAGGAAGAAAAAAAAGGGTGTCGAGGGTGGCGGAGAAAGGAGGAGGGAAGCAGCACTTAGACGCGAAGATGAGACTGGAGAGAGATGGGGAGGGGATTTGGATTAGCAGCGGGAGAGGCCTTGTGGGTTGGGGAGGTCTCTCGATGGCCCGGGAGAATTAGCATGAAGACTTTTTTTTTATCCTTTTCGCGCTTTCTGTGGAACGGGAGTGTAAAACGAACGGTTCTTCGCTGAGTGGATCGGTGTGGGTATGTGAGGAAGGAAGATATAGATAGGTATTTCTTTTTTATTGTTTTTGCTCAATTGAGGAGTTTTTCTGCGTTTGGTCTTTCCTATCCTCGTCCTTCTACGAACCAGTGATTCCGACATTTGAACTCGTGTATGCTTATTCCATAATTCGATTATCAACGGGACAACTTAATCGGCCATATCGTAAGACACGATAGCCTGATAAAGACAATCGTCGAAGGAAAAGTGAACGGGAAAAATAGAAAAGGCAGGCCTCGTATGATTTACATAGAACAGGTCGTAAAGGACGTGAAAGAGAGGAACTACGTTAATATGAAGAGGTTGGCAGGTAGAAGAATCAATTGGAGGGCTGCGTCAAACCAATCCTAGGATTGTTGACCCTTGATGATGATATGCTTATTCATCAAGGTAGATTTCACATAATTTGCATGATTTTTGGTAGCATTTCTCGTAGAATGCTCTTATTCTTGGATTGCTTGTGCTTTTTCTTATTCGCAAGCCTGTGGATGCCTATTGAGAAAGTGGCGTCAATTGCGGTGGAAGAGATGGACACTGGAAGGCATGGACTGAGTGCAGTTTATCTTTCGCAGAGGAAAACGCTACGGCCTGTGATGATCGCAGATTAATTTCATTGCATTCGTGGAGACCTAAACGTAAATCGCTTCCTAAGGCGAGACAAATTCATAATACAGGTTCACTGTATTGGAACTGTGTTGTGCACTTACTTGGAAATTAGACGAATGGAAATTTTGTAAAGTCTTAATGTGGAGATAGACACTTGACCTGCTTTGACGCGATCGGATATCGACTGTGTGCAGTGGTAAATTCCTGAGTCAATCGCGTACTATTTCAATGTCATGTGCGGAAGAGAAAGTACGACTTAGTAAGTGCTGCGTGTGAACATTTATTCTTTCTCGAGTGGTACAATTAGGTTTTAAACTGTTCAAACTACTAAGATTTAACTTATTGTTTAAAATTACTCTCAGTCCTATTCTTAACCCTAAGCTAAGCACATCAGGCATACCCGAGGCGAGATTGGAATATTTGCCGGCTAATCATTGGCCGTGTCTACTTTGACGAATTCTACTCATTCACTCCATTTCACTCATTACGAATGGGATACCGGAAAGAACTGCCAAATGGCGCATAATATATGTATAAATGGAGTACAGTTTCATGCGTGTATATGAGCCCACAGGTCATCATTTACCGGGAGTACGGAAACGCGCAGGGGCTCTCTTGGCGAACACTTATGTCTGGAAGGTTTATTGGCAGGAATTGGAGGGGAACGGTGGAGGAGGAGCTTCTCGAAGAGGGTGCGGGTTAATATGTGTGTGTGTGTGTGTTCGCGCGCGTGTGCGTGCGACGTTGAAATACTGAGAAAATTAGTCCGTTATCCGGGTGGAGCACTTTCCGTGCCAACAGATGCCTCTGCCTTCCTTTGCCATCGCCTCCCACCTCACGCGCTTTTGCTAAACACTAAATAATGGAGCTGTTATTTTGGAAAACTCTTCGATGACCCCTGGAGATTTTTTCTTGCCGATGAAGGCCTGGCTTGGAATCAGTATGATGAATATGTATCCCTCTATCCCATTGCAGGGACTGGCTCTAAAATTTGATCTGTGTAGGTCGAGTACCGACGAGGGGGAGATGGAGGGTCTTGATAAACGCGGCTAATGGTGACATCCCTCCACCTCGAATCCACCTCGAATCGAGGAAGCACATTCTTTTCTCAGCCAGTGCTTTTATTTTGCCGCAGTTTTCGTCAGTGTCCTTCCTTGTATTACAAGCGTCCGTCACTGATGAGATTTCTAAGTGTGAAGAACTTGTTCGTTTCTGAAGGTTATCTTAGATTTAAAACAAATGTGCTCTCGTTTAACAATCGACAGCTGGTAATATTCCACGTAGATGTAGTTTCTTACCGTTGCGAGGTGACTAGTAATATGAAAATCTTCCACTATCATCAATTAACGATCCTAAGATTGGTTTGACGCCACTCTCCACTTGATTCTCGTATCTCGTATAACCTCTTCATTTTCGCATAATTATTCTTTTTTACATCCTTCAGTACTTGCTCTATGTATCTAATGCTAGGCCTTCTTTTGCCCTACTTCTTATGTGAAACTCATTACTATAGTTGTTATTTGAATTATACTTGGCGGATATGTGTGAGTGATCATTTCCGCCAATAAAAAAAACAGGTAGTTGGGTGTAGGTGAGGATATTTAGAACGGAGTAAAACGGAGAGAAACCCAACTTCGGCATTACTACCACTCGTCTAATCCATGCTGTGCTATGGTTAGCATGCCCTTCTCAGCTGGAGATAGTTTCATAGTCAGAGAAGTACTTATGGAAACGTTGCTGAGATCATTTACGTCAATTTGGGTTGGTAGATAGTTCGGTATATCTAAGATTTTGTAGGCGGGCGAAGGAGGCGGGAAATATAGTTTCGAAGTTACCTTATTCTCAGCGACAAACTCAACGGGGTCCACTGTTTAACCGATGTTTAATATCCGATTCCACGGCTAGATTACTAAATATGAAGTGCTTTCCTTCTGACATTCAAAGTAGGAAACGAGATTCCGGTGGAACCCATTTCTATTTTGGGAATTCGAGCCCTGGGTGACGGGATCAGAGACCATTTCTCTTTCTACCACACCAATTTTGACGCCTATATTAAATTTAATTTGTATTTTGAACGAAGGGATAAAATGTATTTATTTATGGCAGCGCATGTTTATCGTTGCATTTATATTATTTAGTTTTTGAGACTACGTCTTAGACGTGTTTTCTATAATACCAAACCGGACCTCCTCAAGTAGTGATTCAGATCTCTTCAGATTTTTAATCACCTTATTGTATGGCACTGAATGGAGAATTAGTCACGTGTCAGATAAATCGTACCATAAAATATTCGAAATCAGTCAGAAGTCGTCTAGAATATCAAAAACATTCTCTTTTCCTCTTGGCAGTTTGGCTTCTTCAAAGTCATATGATAGCTCATTGTCTTTGTTAGAGAACATAAATCAAATAAAAGAAAGAAAATCAAAATTGATTAAATTTTGAACAAGTTATTTTCGTAGTAGTTTGGCTAAATAGCTGGAATTGCAATAAATATATGCGGAAGGAATATCGTCGGCGAAAGAGGATCATACGAATTAGCTTATGAAAGCATCCCTCCATCAAGATGCTTAGTCAAGGTAAGAAGGGAGTTTGACCTGGAGCATGGCGTTTAATGGGAAAAAAATGGGTTGCGAAACAGGATTCTTTGGGAAAGAGTATGAGAAGAGATTGCAGGCGTTTGGATGTGGATAATAAGGGAATGGATGAAAAGGAAGGGAAATGAGTTCGCGGAGGGAATATTTGGAGAGGAGAGAAATCTGCTGGAGGAAATTAGGAGGAGGCATTGCAAAGCTTATGGACCAAATAATTAAAGACGATAGTTTATTGAAGGCCGGCATATAGGCCAGAATGCTGGGGGCAACAGCAAGGGGAAAGAAGAGGAGGCGTATTTTGGATGGGACGAAGGGAGGTAGGAAATATGCAAAACTTAATAGAGGAAGCGTTCTAATGTAACGAAATAGAGTGCATTGATTTAATTTTTTTGATCGGTGAATTCTTTTTTCAGATAATTTTGCTTGTCGATTTTCGTTCGGATTAGCTAATTTTTCAATCCGTTCTATGCTAACTCCTCGTAATTATTCTTTTCTTCCTCTCATTAAAGCCATCGACGGAAAACTAGTTGTAGTTGTGCTCAGAATATACTTGACTTTATGAATTGATCCGAATTTTGGGAGTCTTTCATTTTTGCGAATATTTTGAATCGGGTTATTGTCGTTCGAAATGCTGGCTGTCGTGAGAAATTTTTATAGTTGATGGGGGAGGTTTGATCAGGAGCCAGATGGAGAAAATTCAGAGTAGATAGTGAATAGGATGGATGATGGAGAGAGAGATGAGGAAGTGACAGGGAGCACGCAGATGAGACGGCCTTCATCCATGGAAGATGGATTACTCTTCTGATCCTTAAGCGAGCATTGATTTGCACCGAGTGCTTTCGCCCCTTTATCCCGCTACTTTAACCCCCTTAATACCCTCTAGCGCATCTTATATGCTCCCTCTAAAAACACTTTATCCTCTTTTATCCCCACTTCCCCCATTGAGTTTCGATATGATTATCAAGGGTTCTCTACCAGTTAAGGAGGGCCTAGGGTTTCAAAGCTAATTATAGACGGGTTTGAACTATTAATAGTCTTTGACTTAGTTTTGATTTTCGTTCATCGGTTCATTATATATCTTGCCATATTTTTAGAAAGCTATACTACACTTTTTATCACTCTAGCGTCTTCGCAAAACCCACGATAACCGTTCTAACAAGGTCATCAATATCTAGTTGCCTCTCATCATTTTCCCCTCCACATACTCTGCTTTCACTTTATTTTATCCAGAAACTTCGTTATCTTCTCCAAGTTGTCTATATCATCTTTTTAGCTACTTCTCCCGACTATCCATTTCCCTATTGCATTCAGTATTTATTTAAAGTCCCAAGTTTGGCAAGTGGACAGCGCAAGGCTTCGCGTATTACGGTTTTCACTTACGTCTTCTTCGTCCCTTTGACTGACTCGCTTTCGAGCTTTGGATCCACAGTTCTTTCTCTCCCTTCTGTTTCCTCCTCAGTCTTTCTTGTCTCCTCCCTGCACCCACCCTTGCCGTTGATTGCCTTTACTCCTCCCACCTTTCCGCACCCGTAATTCCTCGCCTACGCTTACCCTTCGCGGACCTTAATTACCATCCAACCCTCTCTCCTCTACTCCGTTTTAAAGCGGATTCGTTAACGCCCGCCGTAGCTTTCGGGGTTTTCCCTCCCGCTGCTTCCCGCTCGAATTACTTCCCGGGGCTTACTATGCGCCCTTTGCCTATTTAAAAAAAGCCCTCCGTGCTCCAGATTCGCGTCCCATCGCACGGTTCCTTAATTTCCGCGCTCTCCTGCACCGGTGGTTATAGTCGCGTACGTATGCTTACTAGGCAGCCTTCAGCACCCGCTCATCCTCTTCCGCCCTCCGGTGAAAACGATTTCCACTGCAATACCTCCCTCCGCCCAGTCTGCTCTAATCGTGGTGTCGTGGTTCACTTGATGCGTAAGTGATGGAAGATTGGTGTTTCTGTGCTGCTTATGTTAGAAGCTGGGCGGGGACCGATTTATTGCCGCGTAAGCCATGATTACCACATTCGGCTATGTGATCCTGAACTATAGTTTTTACTTTTCTGTATACCATGAGAGATATGATTTACCTTAAAAGATCAACATAAGTTTCTTTTTTTTCGTAAGGATTCACACTTACTTCCGCTAGAAATAAGATTTGGAGATAGTATATTCCGTCGCTTGGAAATATTAAGATGATTTCCTTATCTTGAAGTGTGACATTTTTGGAATTGCGAAACCTGTAATATGATTACGGAACTGAAATTTTAGTTAATGTTTTCTAAACGAGATAGCAGTTTTATTCTTTGGTTTGCTGATAATTGCAAATTTTTGAAGCTCAAGCAGAATTTATTGTGATTGATATAATTTAATTATTAGGGAATGAACTGTCTAGATATGGGTAGAGTTTTGCAGAAGATAACAATGTAGTCTTTCAAATAGAACGACGTCGATTTCATGTCAAAAATTATGCAATTTTTAGTAACTATTCAATGCTGATCTTCATGCAGTAGGAGAGATCCTGAGGTAATCCATGGTATTGTGGTTAGTGGTAGCAAGAGTACTCTTACCTTTAAACATTTGTGCTATTATTTGCTGTAATAATATGGCGAATCCTTAAAGAGTTATGTTTGGAAGGAGTGCAACTCCCTTCAGAGCTTGGAAAAAAGCCGAGGAAGTGGATTGCTTTCGCCCTTCACGAGTGGGATGAAAAATTGACGATGGTGAAAGCAACAATCTACACTCTTTTTGCCTCATTTTGGATTCATCTCATTTGGGTTTTGGTAATCTATGACCTTAATTCACGCTCAGGAAGAGCGTCCCTTTTAATCGCCAGGATTATTTTTGGCTAAGCGGGACAAAACATTCGGAAGTTGAATATGGAGATAGATTGTTTGTATTTAAGCAAAAATGAGAATAGTAGTGGTGATAAATGGCACAAGAGATGCAATATGTGTCCCCGTGATTCACGTATTTCTAATTTGCGAATAGGACCCCCCTTTTCCCTTGAATTTCACTCCTCACTCTTCTCCTGTGTGGACGCAAGGACTGTTTGGACTGCCCTGGTGCTTCTTAGGTGTTCTCCCTCTATTAATCAGGATCATTGTTCCCCTCATCGTCATCACTTGCAATTTTAATTAGTGCGTAATTATCAAATCCAGAATTTAAAACAGTTCACTACTCACCGATTTATCTTTTCTCAAAATAGGCTTAACCGCAATTTTTACCCAGCAGGATTTGATATAAAATATTTAACTCTGTACAGGATGGACGCTGTAATTATAATTTACCGTGGAAAATTTCCACCATGCTAACCATGAAACCATATGTACGTAATGTACATGTTATTTTAAATTATGTTTTTGATTTTGCAAATTGAAATATACTTACTACTTAAGCAATTTCAAAAACAAGAGCTAACATTTTTTAGAGCAGGTTCTCCTGAGGGGAGGAAAAGCTTGTAAACATTTGCAAGCCTACATTTTACAGTGGTCCTCATGCTTTGGTTCTTGTAGCGGTAAAACACTTTTTTGAAACATCAATTTTGAAAAATTTACAAGTAAAATATATGCTATGTCTTAAGCCACATTCTTTCTTATGGCAGATTATTATGTATGAATTAGACATCTTTTAATGTGTTATTTATTTTAAAACCGTGGCTTATGCTTGTACCTGTAGCACAGTATTTTGAACGCTGTAGAACGCAGCGTATAATAATAGGTATTCTAAAAGCATTTTGAGATGCATGTTGTATTGCCAATTATCGCGTGGAAGGCGTTAGTTATCTTGAATATGAAATATTAACTTTTTTCTTGCGTCACATGGCTCCAACACTTGGCCACAAAATATAATTTCTATCAATTTATGTAAAGAGGTCACCCAGGGGATAAAAAATGTAATGATTTGATTATTAAATGGGTGTTTTGAAGTCTGTTTCCGCACTAATAGGCGCTTCAGACCGGGAGGAAAGGTATGAATTAGGATGGAAATTGAAGGAAAAGATTTCTCAAGGCCTCTAATCATTAACCAGATTGTTAAACTCATGGTGTTTTCAAGTCTGTTTCCGCACTAATAGGCGCTTCAGACCGGGAGGAAAGGTATAAGGATAGGGATGGAAGGGATAGAAGGGATAGGGATATGTGGTCTGAAGCTGTCAGATTGTTAAAAGTTAATGATGTCACGTAGTTATAACTCATTATGGATACAAGAGAAATAGGAGCTACGAAAACCCGAGGAGAGAAAGTGTAACTAATATGAAACAAAATAAATATTTAAAGCAACATCAGATTTATTGATATTTTTATAGATACAACTATGGGATAATATGATATCGCGTAGTAGCAATCCCTCTGCGAAAGATTAACAGTAGGATATCGTTCCGAGAGAAATAAAACAGTAAAGCCATCTCCCGGTGGTAGCTCAAAACTAACGACAGGTAGTATTGTAAAAATTAACTACACCGCATTTCCGGTGCAGTCCTAATATTTTGTCAGATGGTAGAAAATGTTTAGAAATAAGGTACTGAAAAGAAGAGACAAGCAATGATGACCAATGTTGAATTATTGCAGTTAAACGAATGGACACGGTCTTTAACACCGTGCGCGACCTCTTTAGGGTTAAGAAGCTGTAAATAGGCATACATACGTGTATACGTTTGACTAAATATGGTAACACCTATTTCTTCTTTTGAATTCTTATACCCGTATACTTCGTACCTGCCGTTATATCATCCAAAAAAGTAATTCGACCTTCTCCCTATCCCGATTTATTAACATTCTCTCATCATTGAATAGTTAGACCTTATCGCATAAATTTTTGGAAAAAATTGAGGCACATCACCGTTGCCTTTCTTAATAATATTCTTAACATGGTTGCAAAATTTGCTTGGACGCCCCACAGGGATCCATTTTCAGCCACTATAGTGACAAATATGGACTGCGTTGTCTGTCTTTCGTCTTGTATGTAGGCTTTGACCTAGTGCCCTGGGTGTTCTTACCGGGGGTAAATATCATTACTCCCACCGGTCCATCTCGAGGCGCAACTGTAAAATCGTGCCGTTGTAAAGGTCATTGGGGTGATCTCATCTATCACTGACTTCACAATTCGTTGCCTCTTGCTACCTACTCCATCCATGTACTTTTACTCCTCTTAATTCTCTATAGAAACTTATTTCCCTCCCATTTCTTCCATGGAATTGATTCATTTTTCTACTCTTTCACCTTTCGAAATGATCAGGATGATCCATGATATGAGTAGGTGGGAGGTTTTTAAGATGTGCTTCAGCAGAAGGAAGGAGAATTATGGTGGATGGGGAGGCAGATGGATCGATCAGTAGGAGCAGAAAAGACAGTCCTGAGGGAATTCGAAAGAAGACAGGTGGAGTTAATGAAACAGCGCTACATATAGTGGTGAAGGGATTTTGATGACCAAAATAGAAGGAAGAAGGTTAGGTAGCTATCTTAGACCTTAAAGTGGGCATAATAAAATGTATTGAGCCGTTTTTAACGATGCTACATGTTCTGAGAAGATTGAGAATAATGTCTTTTTCGTACTCTTTTCACATAATTTCGCGGATATTATTGCGTCATGATGCTAACAAACTTATTATCTATGTATGGACAGGTAGTTCATTTACTGAAAAGAAAATATTGCACAAAATTTTCTCTGTTTTCCTCGATTTAATTAGGTATTCATGCTACTGGGTACATAAGGAAAAGTTGAGAGACATAAGGAAAAGTTGAGAGTATAATGATTGGTAATGTTTGAGCCCATATTAGTAAAAATTTTGGCTGAAATTCGGGGCTGTATTCATGGTATTAGTATTTTAGCTTGATTTAATCCAGGCCCTTTCAGCTAAAAATTTGTTCCATGGGTGTTTTAAAGTCTGTTTCCGCACTAATAGGCGCTTCAGACCAGGAGGAAAGGTATAAGGATAGGAATAGAAGGGCCGCTAAAAATATGAATTAAACCCGTATGGCTGGTACATGTCCGTTGAAGATATGTAACTTAGGGGTACTGCCAATTTCTCTTTGCTACCCGCGACGATTGCATATGTTTACGCATTGGTACTTGGTAAATAAAGTTTTGAAAATCTGCTTCTCTAATTTAGTTTCGATGAGTATTGCCAAGAACCTGAAAACGGGAGAGTTGAAACCTTCTCAACTCCCATTTACCTCTTTTTGACTCTTATCGCCATCTTTATTTTGAAAGTCTTTATTAATAAGTCACCAGCCTTGAATCAATTATCGTTTTAATGGTTTCCTTCGCTGTAACCAGCTGAGCTTTTTTTCAGTAAAATGACCATTGCTATGATAAATGAATTTAAAATACCGTAAACCAATGATTTTTCCCTGTGATGAGCCAAAGTTCACCAATTTTCACCAACGTTTGAGCCTTAGAGGGCTTCTTTTATTCAGTTGAAGCCTTTTAGTTTCTGCCTGTGAAATAAATATTCGATAGGTTACAAGAGGCGTCATCAGACATTATTTTACACTAGTAAGAGGTTTTAGGCTTCCCAATGTTTTTCTCAGTTCTTAATCCCATTGTAAATGCCAACACTACTTTCATCTTCCAATTTCCTTCCTCCCTAATCTGATTCACTCGTCCGTTTCTCCATCCTGCCGAATGAAAACCGAGACCCTGCGCAGGTAATTGGGCGGAAGCAACCCTGTAGTCGTCCCCTTTATACTATTTATACGCGCGTCTATTTCCTTCCTCGAATAATCTCTTAATTATACCATTTTTTGTTTTTATTTTTCTGCTTCGGTCTATCCATTTCGTCCCCGTCCAAAGGCGGTCCAAATTAACGGTCCCGGGCGTTTCATTATTTTTATTTTCGGGAGCGCTTTCGAGGAGTTTCTCGCTCTCAGCGATCTCTATCCTCCTCTCCCTCGGGGTCTTTCTCAAGCCTCGTGGACTCTTTTCATGTGTACCCGGGCCACGCGAATTCGCCTACTCCCTCCCTTCGACCTCCCGAATCTCGCACCCCTCCCTCTCTTCCTTCGCCCCCTCCCTGTCCATCGCTCAACTTCACTCCCTCCCCCGGACCTCCTTCCTCCCTTCCCTCCGTCGCAAACCTCCCGCGTGGCGATGAACGATCCGGTGCAAGAGCGTCCAGCCACCCATGGATAAAAATCTCCACCACGAAACACTGTCCTTATCATT
The DNA here is from genome assembly GCA_933228895.1 of Platycnemis pennipes. Taxonomy (NCBI): domain Eukaryota; kingdom Metazoa; phylum Arthropoda; class Insecta; order Odonata; family Platycnemididae; genus Platycnemis; species Platycnemis pennipes. Next base: position 113,713,021 of record OW121854.1, on the reverse strand, counting down.
TTATTTATATTATTTTTCCTCTCAACCTTTTTCTTTTTTAAGGCTGATTTCCTCGGAGAGCGTAACCTTTTGAAACGGCCTTGTCTCCTTACGAGCCCGCACTCCACGAACCACTGGCGGCGCCAGTGGGACGATTTTCATGGAAGTTGGAACGAGTTGGGTCATGACAAAAGGCCCCTCAAGTTTATCCCACTACAAGTTTAGATCGTGGTCCTTCGTTTCACCTTGGAAGGGGAATTCGAGCGTGTTTTTCATGCTTTCGAAAAGGGAGTTTGATGGAAGACAGCGCGTGGATATTTGGTGGGCATTATTTTATTATTTTTTTTTGAGGAAGTTTATTCAATCTGCTTATCAAACCAGAGACTGTCAAAGAGGCAGCTCGCGTAAAATGCTGGTTTCGTACTTGAGAACATTGGGTTTGTAAGGAGAGTAAAAAGCAAAATTTTAAGGTCCAATGGACAATCGAATATGCCAAAGGGGCGAACATAAGGCGTTGAATAATTTATGAGTACAAGAAGGATAAAAGGCTGCGTGAAAAAATAGAAGGTTTTTTCATACAGAGTAATTGGAACGTTTCTCTTTATTTTTGACAGTAATTAAAATATGTTTTGCACTTGGGAATCGGTGAAAGAGTGGCATTGGTGGAGTAAACATTTGAATAAGAGTTCAAAGAGGACCGAAAGCATCATTTTACTAAGTAAATGTTTTTGAATTGACGGGGAGGATTTGGTGCTGATATATAGTTTATAAAACAGAGTTACGGAAAATAAGTTGAATTTGTACCGTGGACAATAAAATGAGATGGACATGAGGAACATGAACATCGTGTAAGAACGTGGTAGAGACTTTTGTTGACCATCCAATTTTGGCCTTTAAAAGCAAAGATATTAGTGATGACAGTAATAATAGTAAATGAGTAATAGATAATAAATGAGTAATAATAGTAGTAGTGAGAAATGAGACTGAAAACTCAACGATTTGGTGCTGATTATTATTGTTTATGAAAACAAATATCAATTTCTGGGAATGGAAGTTACTCAAACGTGAATTTCGTGCGAAAGTTATGTTTGTCAAGTAATTTCACCCTGAGCGCCGTGCTAACGACCGGAATTTCTGGATACAAACCCTGGTTAGGTCCATATTTGAGTGATTTTCTGGTAATCAAATCTGGAGATTATTGTTGACCTGGTGTGTAAATTTCACTACCCCTTTGACATATCACTGCCCTAGCTCCAAGGCTAGCTCTGTCTTCACCTATCATATTTGCCTTCGGGCTGAACGCTGATTAATGTTATCTTATGTGAAGCAGTGACGCATTGATTTCATTCGTTTCTTTTTATTCACCCTTCGATATTGAGTTTAGTCAGAGGTGAGAATCAAGAGAAGCTCCTCTAAGTGATCATGCGTTAACGGACTTTCCGTAATCACTTTTATGAAATCCAGTACAATTTAGAATATTTACCTCAATTAAGAGTAATGTATAGACTGTGATTGATTTCGTGCTAAAGATAAACTTGTTTGTGCATCGTATACAGTTGATCAATCTGCACCATTTCATTCCGCTAACGAGTCTCAAAGCTTTACTGTAAACCCCTGTTCAATCTGAGGTGCATGCATATTAATAAATAAACAAATAGATAAATAAATTACTGCAATGTAATGCGGAATGGTTAACGGTTTAAGTTGAGGCCGGGTGGGCGTTTAATATGTAGCAAATGAATATGTGTCAGCTCAAGATTCCTATGATTGATTTCAGGGATGGATATATATTTAAATACCAAGTACATATTTCACTTGAAAGTGATTTCTTTATTGATATATGACCGTGCATTGCTTCTTCCATTTAAGATTCCACGGTAAAGAACAGCTTCATTTGCTTCCTCGAGAATGCCGGATTTACGAAACGATATTTACGTAGAAATTTCCATTTAGTTGCTTGTTGCCAATAGCTTCCTTTAGCGTTAATTTCGACTGGGTTTCTTTGCCATGGGACCATGTAAATTGATCAATGTAGCAGAAAGGAGATCCCATCGAATGTTGCGTGCGTGCTGGAATAACCATTTGTTCTAAACGTCTGCTGGACTTTTTTTTGTCACTGAGTGCGGTCAAGATACCTACGAGGCTGTTCTTGCCAATTTTGATAGGTGGTATTTGGAGTGGGCACAATAGAGTGGAGGTAGGGCCAAGAGGAACCCAGTTTTCTGCGAAAAACGCCAACGAGTTCACTGTTTTTTTGTGCAATTCAATGGAATAAGCAATTATTTGAAATGCTCTTCGTACAGAATTTGAGAAGGGATTAGGATTGCACTGATAATGTTTGTTTCTGCTGGAATTCGATTCCGGGACGTAAAAATGGAAGGGCAGTCATTTAGACATCACTCCGAATCGAGTATATAATGTAATGCATAGAGTTAACCTAATATAATTAATCCCAACAACGCGTGAAATTCATACATCAGAGTAGCGTGGCCAGTTCCTATCTCTGCGAAAATCACATATCTTGGTTTCAATTGGACGTGCCTAAATGTTTCTTCCGGAGTTAAACCCGGGATTTATGGCCAACATGCCAACGCTCCATGTACGTACTATAATACCCTGCTAGCCACCATAAAGATGTGTGTCAGGGGATGCATTCACACCAAAGATGCATTGTATATTATACATGATAAGGATTAGTAATTATATTCTAGTCTAAGCTATTGTACTATTAAGAGGTTATGATTAAGGAATATGAAATGATAAAAAGCAAATTATAGAGAAATTATAACTGCTGTGATTAAGGAGTAACGTTGTAAGCGAGGGAGAAAGGAAGATTTGGGGTTTTCAAGGGTCTGTCTTTAAAACAGTCGGACTGAGTCGATTTCAAAATATTTATCGACGGAAAGGATACATGCTCTCAATATTATTCAAAGAAGGATCCTTCTGCATCCACGCACCGCTGCCAGCGGTATTTCCAGCTCTTGTACACTTCCTGGAAGGCGGGCGGCCGGAATGCTGTCTAGCTCCCTGGTCACGGCCTGTTTTAACGCTTCCACCGAGCCGTGATGATGTCCGTTCAGGGCGGTTTTGAGGCGGGGAAAGAGGAAAAAGTCTGGTGGAGAACGTCGGGAATGTACGAGTGGCTGAGGCAGGGTTGCGACGTTGTGTTGGGTCAGGTACGCCGCCACGCGGAAGGAGGTGTGGCTCGGCGCATTTTGATCCCTTTTGCTCGCCTCTCAGCACTCGTGGCACCAACTTCGAGCAGATCTTCCTCATTGAAATTTTTCGCTCACAATTTTGTTTACTTGGGTTTTGGCGATGCCAAGTTCATGGGCAGTCATGCGAACACTCAATCTGCGGTCGCTGTCCAGCAAGTTCTTCACTCTTGCCACGTTTTCATCGGTTTTGGATCTCGAAGGTCGTCCTGAACGTGCGTCGTCTTCGACTTCCTCTCTCCCCTCCCGAAACAGCTTGTGCCAGTCAAAAACACTCGATCTAACCATGGGGTTATCACCGTAAGCCGTCTTGATCGTCTACCATGAGTCTGTTTCCCGGTTTTGCCGAGATTAACACAAAATTTGATGGCGTAGCGCTGTTCCAAAAGACAAGCCATGACACAGCGTGACGAGATCCTGCAGAGGTTACGAAGACGAGTGGTCTACACTCAGCTACGTCTGGAAGCCGACTGCCGCTGGCTTCCAGCCTTTCCTTAGACCCCCCTCAACCAACACCAAGCGGAGAAACCGCCGGCCGGCAGTCCATCCAAGTGCCCGGGTAAAAATCAGTCCGACTATTTTAAGGACAGACCCTGAGGGTCAAAAAATGCTAGATGACGGCGCTATAGTTTTCATTGATTTTCAAAAAGCTACCTCTAGTACTAAGTAGGTAATTCATAAATTAAGTACACGCTCATAAACATCTCACGTTCCAATGGAGTGCTCATAGACTCATCGAGGAGTAAATTGAGCCGTCCTATTGCTGCTATCCGTACGAGGAATGTACACATTGCTCGCTTTCAAGAGGATTTACCTTACTTTCGCTAACATTAGGTATTTACTATCTGACAAATTCACTGGAGCTATGTTGATTAATCTTAGGGAGAACTGAATTTTAAGTTCGGTCGTTGCTGAAGGGTAATTTGGCGAAAATTTATTGATTTTCTGTTTCGTGGTTGGCCATTGGCATGTATTGAATTCGGCCGCTAGCTTAACTTCCGTATCCATACAAACTCTGGCCCAAATACTTTCCCTTCCCCTCCCACTTTTCCCTTTAGCCCTTTTGATTGCCCTCCGAAATTAACGGAGTCGAGAATGAAATGATGGAAAAATACTAAAGGAGGCGAGGCCGTCTCTCCTTCCATCCTCTCTCTCTCCCCTTGCCTCTCCCCTCTTGCTTTCCTCGTGTATTCCCTCGCGATCCGAGTAAGTTCATTTTTTCTTAATTTCTTCGTAGAAATCCATCACAATTGGCCGATGGAGCGTAAAAGTCGCTGATATCAATGGACCCGTTTGCGTCGCATTGTTTTTCAATTAAAATCCACCTCTCGACCGGAAAATTGGCGAGAGATTGCGTTATAAGGCGGTTTAGCTGCGGAATGGAGAAAATGCATGGGGGGAGCCTTGCTGGGGCGAAATACTTCCGAAGATCTCATCTCCGCTCGGCCTCAGAGCAATTTTATCCCTCCTCGCCTACCCTCCTGAATTAAGAGCATCATTCACCTTCAAGATTCATGCTCGGCCTATTAGACATCGCTCAGTTTTCTCTGAAACGCTCTATCGATGTGAAGATACGATTTCTTGAATATATTAAAAACGAAGATAATAGGACGGTAGTCAAGTGAAAATAGGTATCTTCGAAAATTTTATCGTGGCTGAATTTTTAATGCAATAAATTAATGTAGGCTTTGACGTTGTTAGTAATACGTTGTTATCCTCTTTCATTTCCCAGTAACAGACAGATGATTTAAGAGGAACTAATATAATGAGGTTTTATAGAAAAAACTAATTGAACCATGGTAGAATTCATATATTAGGGCAGATGGAACAATTAAAGTCTTAGTTCCGGATACAACTATTTTCATAACACTTACGGTTTTAGGAGGATAGTAAGAGCCATGATATGATGTTTTATGATAGTAATTGTTAGTCTGGGTAGGCGAATGGCATTTCACCATAGGTCATTAACGCCATTTGGGATAGAAGAATAGCTATGAAGTAGCAGGAATTTGCCGGAGAACGGAGAAAGAGTGGATATTAACCCGGCATCGGCATTAGCCTACTCTAAATGAAAGGTTCCAAAGAGTCCAAAGTTTAACGTCCCATCCGACGGATGGAAAGCTGAACTTAAGTGCCATTAAACACTCAAGTGAGGACCAGTGTTCCAATTAAAAAAACCTTAGCCCCTGCCAGGAATCGAACCCGGATCCTCGGAATCGGAGGTCAGTACTAGGTGGCGAAAATTGATGAGAGGGATCTTAGGTATGGTACTAGGAAAACTCATGGAAGAACCACATGCCACGCATTGCGTTATGTGGTACAGATAGATGGGCATCAATGAGAGAATAATCAAATTCTGAGTGCGGTTAAGATGTGGGTGTAGAAGAGGAAGGCGACAAAGGGAAGGAAATAAGAACAAAATAAGATATGACGCTGAGCTATTGGAAGAGGAATGAAATTTACCGGGGGAAATTCTGCTTGGGGGCACATGGATAGAGCAGGTGATAGTGGGTAATTAGAAGACAGAGATAGAAACGGGTTACCGAGCTGAAACTAAGGAATATGTAAGGAAAGATTGTAGTTAGAGTGGATAAAGCCAAGGATGAAGTATCAGAAGAAAGTCATTTGATAGAGAATGTATATCCGTTTGTTAGACGGATGTATGAAGCTGTTTTTTCCATCTTAAATTACCATAGTCAACAGAACACTGATGACGGTCTTAATCCAAGAAATTGCGCGATATAATGATTCGCATGGCTATTCTTGATGAAGTGACTGCGTCGGTTGCTTCGTGGTTAATCGCGCCACTGCAAGAAACGCCAATAATAATTACCGAGCGTGCGCATGATGCAGCTCATCGTTATCACTTCAAATTGAACCCGTATTAACTTCGAGCTAATACGGGTAACTTTCGTTGGATGTCGAGAATCGACTATGCGCTTCGGCAAAATAAATAAACTAAAACGAGAGACTGTTGGTTTTGCGGTTGAGCGTCGAGTTTACGCCTCGCTGCGCTACACAGGCACCCAGCTTTGCAAAAAAAAAGTTGCTTAGTATCTATCGCTCTTGCCCGATTTGCGTCTGGTTGCCCTCGTCGGTGTGGGATCGAATGTTCCTCGAAGCTAGCGGAGCTGAATTCCAACACGGGGAGTTGAATAGACGGAATATGATCCACAACGACCGTCTAGTATTTCCTCCTGCCATTTACCCTCGAGATACGCCGTAGATGTAGATTTACTACCCAAAGCGTGAAATCGAACGTGGGAGCACATCAATCCGACCCCGGGAGGCGTTCGTGCTGGCACTGGGAGCGTTTTATTTGTGATAGAAAAATAAACCATGACGCTTTGCATCCATGGGTTATGGCGCGGAAAAACCAACGGAAATTCAGATCAATATGCTGGTTTTTAATCTCTGTGAATATCTCGTATTGTTGTTCTCTTTATCAGGTTTGAAACTAAATCCATGGTCGGGTTGCAAAAGCTCAAACTCATTGATCCCAGGAGATTTACAAAAGTACGGTCTAGCCATTGACTGTTATTTTCAGTCTAAAATGTTTTGTGTTCTATAATATGTTAGATATCGAAATACAAACCAAAGTAACTATTGTATGTTGCCGAATGAGAATGAGTGTCAGTCGTGTAAACGAATGGTTGCTGTTGACCAATCGAAGGGTGAAATAGCCCTAGCAAAAACCTCAGTAGATACTCAAATATGAGCCAGCCCTGAGACAACCACAGATGTGAGGATGTATTGCGGCGATATTATAAAACCGTGGATCCGTGGTAGCATAGAATTTTTAATAGAAATTGTAACTGAAATTTCGTCATGATGCCAATATTTTCACATGCGCCAGCCCAAATTAGCTTATTTTTATGTTTCATAAAGTCAAAGCTGATGCAGTCCATTTATATTGCGTGCTTACGTGTAGCTTCGACGACTGGAACTGCCATAGGAAATTAAGAGGACGCGTTCGCTGCCTTCTGTTGTTGTCCGCTGTTTGCCCTTGTTAGACCAGTTATGAATTTCTCTCCATTCATCAATTGCTATTTGTGTTATATTCCCTAATAGCTGATATCGTATTCGCTCGATATGAGCAAATGACCATTCCGTTGTGGATCATAAAGCATTTACTCTTTGGAATTGCATCATATTAACTAAATTGGGTGGAAGTTTTCTCTTATCCGGAATCTCTTCAATTCCCATTTAGTAATGGGCCATTAATATAAAATATCTGAAAATAATCTCATAGCTACCCCTCTGTTGAAACATGCGTTCTTCCCTTGCAGCTATTTGAAATGAAAAAAAGGATAATGATTTCAGTCTTATTTCAGTCTTAACCTAGAAATTTATTTTTATTCATATTTAATGATTTTCGACTAAACCTATGGCTGATTCTTAACTATGTATTAATCAATGGATATCATTTACACCTGATAAACCTTGCATTAACTATCTGGAAGAAAAGTCGTAACCGTTATGTTTAGAATTAGGAGGAATATGGATATAATATTTGCGGTCAATATTTTGGACACAGCGCCTGTTGTAAACTTATTAATTGGGAAGAGGTGAAATCGGTGATGGCAATATCAAAATGGGAACAATCAGTATGACAGCCCAGGCCAAAACGCATATTGCTAACGTATGCATGCACTCGCTGCTGGAAATATTGTACTGGGAGTAAGAAAGCTTAGCGTTGTGACGTATATTCTTTGAATTGAAATTTGTATCTTGCTCTTTTTCCGTGAGTGATAACTGACATGAGTAATATTAGCAGCATGGATGGCAACGTAGGGGACATTAGAATTGTGGTATCTCATAAGAGTGATGATCAAATAAACAATTGAGTGAATGATGAGGTCCCATGGAGATTGGGTGAAAAGATTCTTGTCAGAATTCCAAAATGGAGAAGGGATAACCTCATGAGACACATCTAGGTGAAAAACTCATGATGGCAGTCTTTGAGTAAGAGGTCAATCGTAAGATTGGTAGAATAAGTTCACGGAAGAAATGTTGGAGACAAGAATTGAAGGGCGAGAAACAACTAGGGTAGCATCAAGATACTGTGATAACTGACATGAGCAATATTAGCAGCATGGATGGCAACGTAGTGGACATTAGAATTGTGGTATCTCATAAGGGTGATCATCAAATAAACAATGGAGTAACTGATGAGGTCCCATGGAGAATGGGGAAAAAAATTCTTGTCAGAATTCCGTAATGGAGAAGGGATAACCTCATGAGACACATCTAGGCGAAACAATCATGATGGCAGTCTTCGAGTAAGAGTTCATACGTAAGATTAGTAGAATAAGTTCACGGAAGAAATGCTAGAGGTAGGAATTGAAGGACGAGAAACAACTAGGGTAGCATCAAGATGCTAGCTAACGGAAGGACCGTGTCGAAAGATGCGACAAACGAGCTGTGTTAATGATGAGTGATGATAGATTTTGCACGAGCTCAATGATGAATCAGTTGAGTAGAAAATATCGAAATGTATCTATTGATATTTTTTTTGAGCTTTTAGCACTATTTATTTATTGTCTTAAAATTTACTTTTGGAAGATAATTGACTCAGCCATGGCATTGTGGACTCATGAAAGGATTAAGTGATCATAATTTTACTTCAAAATTTATCAGAACTTACATGGAGCGTCTTTCTTCATGGCAATGAGGCATTGACGATGATTGCTGTAGAGACGACCAGGGTGGAAGCATTGGAAATGTGGTACTACAGAAGAATGATAAAGCTTAAATTTGATCGACCGAGTGAGTAGGGAGGGGAAGTACTGAGCAGAGTGGGAGAAAAGTCTTCTGAAAAACATAAGAAGAAGACGGAACAACATTAAATAAAATAAGTTTGGCAATTTTCCACAAACAAATCTTAATTCGACCGGTTTCGATGTGATACATCATCATCATCAGGTGATGTATCACATCGAAACCGGTCGAAGTAAAGATTTGTTTGTGGAAAATTGCCAAACTTATTTAATTATGTCATTCCACCATATAACGCCTGAAACGTCTCTTTTTATACGGAACAACATAATTGGCCACATCATGAGACATGATAGCCTGATAAGTCAATCGTTGAAAGACAAGTCAGTGGGAAGAATTGCAGTGGAAGGCCTCGTATGAGATATAAGTGATAAGTGATAAGTGATGATGGATGTGAAGGAGGAGTAATATGTAAATATGAAGCCGCTAGAGGAATTCAGTTGAGATCTACGTCCAACCAGTCATAGAATTGTTGACTGATGATGATGAATAATCCATATTATATTTTTTTGAAATCTTGCCATTTTTTAGAACAATGAAAAAAATAATACACGTTTCTATAATAAAATTAGCTGTTGATTTTGACTCATTCACATATGCTCGCTTAGAGATTGTTAGACGAGAAAAGTCTGAAAGTAGCCGTGAATTTTCAGGGGGCGAATGTGAATGGAAGAAATTTCGGGTAAATAATCAAGAAAGTTATTGTGTTGAGAATTCAAACCAATACGGAATTAAGGAGAATAAACTGAGTAACAGTGGAGTTAAACTCTCTCTAGAATTCATGCAGGAACTTGGATAACCCTGGAGTGCTGATCATATTAAATGAAAATAGCTCTAATTTTCGTAGTGGTGTTGGAATAACGTATCGTGGCAATGGGATTGAACGTGAACATAATATTAAGAAATAGATCGCATCACATTTACTGAAAATATTTAAAATTTAGTAGTCTGTAATTGACAATGAGTGGCATTAATGTGAAAAATAAGCGTATGCATATTTGACGAATTGTAGTTAATTATCTGGTAATTTTCAGCTGATACGTTTTATCATATATTTTCCGGATTTTATAATGAAAGAAGAAATACTTTGCGCTATCTTCCTCAATCTTTATCCTTTAAGGATCGTCGCGTCCTTTTTTTAAAATATTGAAACCTTTCACTCCTTGTCTGCATTACTACGAGGCAAAACAGTATCAATTATTGCCGAGCTGCATCGGTGGACTCTGTCAAAATATTTCATTACTATTATTTCTACACGAATGGAGCAACCATAGGAAATCTACGGGCTGCAACAGTTATTGCCGCTATAAATTAACCCACTCTTTTTAGAACGTGTACTTCCCTTAGGACGAAAATTATCCCCGGCGTATTCAATAAATCTAGGAATCGGAATCAAGAAATTTGGATCGCGTTTCTTTTTTATGGTATATGGCCCCTCCGGTCAACTCGTCCGGTGTTGGTTTACCGCTAATGCTGGCGTCCATGGCCCGCAGCGTCGTGACGGCCCTTGTAAATTGCGGATCCTCGTATGCCCACCGAATCGGATAAATCTCTTATTTCTTTTTTAAGGTCCGTGCTCGGAACCCAGGACGGTGCGACGGGTTGCGCAGTGAAATGTAATGGAGAGGCTGGGTGCAATCGCAGTGTACCATATCTCCCGCGAGCCTGGAATCTGGGGTGAATATTTCCTGCCGTGAAACCTCATTGGAGACCTCATACTCTAGCAAGACTTCCTGAGAGGAGATAAAAAAATCGGCCGTTGAGGGGGTCGCCTAGCAACTGCAGTAATGAAACTCCTAACTCGACTCTTGGGTGTAAGTGTGTGCTGATTATGCGGCGGTCTTTCGCCGTTAGTGCCAGCCATCTTGCGTTTATATTCTTGGCACTCAAATGCCCGAAATTGTTCGGAGCACGGTAAATATGGAATGGAATCCAATCTTAGTCTCTCCTGTACTAAGCCTGGTGTGTATGACGCTTCATTAGAGGTAGTGCAACTAGTTTCTACTCTTATATCCCTCTTCAGAATATCACAGATTGCCTTTGTGCAGGGCATTTACGAGAACGCCGTGCTGTCTACCCGCAACTCTTTCATTCAAGTCATGGCACGTTCGTAATGCCATGAGTATTCTCATGAGCCTGCAATCTGGTACATACTTATTTTTCCTTCAAGTATGACCACTGTTAGGGTCAATATTAATGGTTAATGACTCTCTGAGAAAAGGTATCTCTAATATGATACTGTGTATTTTGTGTTTTATCACCAATATATTTTGCCCTTCCCTGATCTGTTTGATTTGATCTTACGTGACCACCTACAGGTTAGTTTATTTATTCGGGTGCGTTTCGAATTGCAGTTTTCTCATTAGATAAAAAATATTTTATATAAATTGTGAACTATCTACGGACAGGATTTTCCACTGAAAATTATTTGGATATATTTATTCCAATGTGAGAATACAAATGTTGTGGCAAGTGGTTTAGCCTGCTCAGAAATGGCTCTAAATAACTTCCAGTGGGTAAGCATAACCTGTTGACGTTAGGCGTTAAGTTATTATTTGTAGCCTTGAATGGAACTGAAGTTTTATGTTCAAAATTGTTATCACATTTAAAGCGTAGCAAATATTTTCCAGATCTCGTAGTGAGTGCAATATTGTTTTCCGTATTCTAGGTCAGTCTTGTGGGGCCCGTGTGTTACATAGAAAAGCTTCCAGCGATAATTTTTCAAGAGAAATAATGTAATATGCTTACAGTATTGATACTATATTAATACGAAATTAATGACGATAAAGTTTTCCACAAAAATAGACCTTCCAGGCAGAGGCGTATCAGCATGGTTGGGGGCCTGGGGCGCTATTCGATGGGGCCTATTTGGAATTTATAACATTGACACAGTCTACGCAAGTATAATAGGAAGATGCCTTAAGTTTAGAAAATATTCTTTCACATGAAGAGACAGACATATATACAGTCAAAATAGTTATAGAGCTTCACAAATTTTTAGTAACGACTCTTGAAAATCCATTCCGATAATGAACTGCAGCATATTGAAAGCTGACCACGACACTGCATCATCTTTAGAAATCTATGAAGCCTATAGATGCCTTCGAAGCCTCATGATTTCTGCTATCCATTTCTTCTTTCTCAAAATCATCAAATGTTTTTGTTAGATTCTAAACTAGGAGGGGAGTTGGTCATCACTTGCTTTTACAAGATTCATCGGATGAACAGCAGCAAACTGTTTGTATATATTTTCCATTGAGGTTGATCTAGTTTTTAGTTCTACAAGAAACTTATCAATGCACCCAAACATATAACTCTTCACCTTCTGCTGTGGAGTGAAGCCTGCGTCTTTGGCCTTTTCTCCTGGCATCATTTTTTTAACACTTGCGTCTCCTGCTTTCAATATCTATGTCCATTTTAGTACAAGTTGTACTCGCATATTCTAAAGAATTGTTAACCAGTTATTTCCGAATTTCTTCTGATAAGGTATTTAAGCTTATCAGCTTTGACACACACTTTTAAAAACTGAATCCTTCAATCTGCAAGTGTTTCTGGGTAAGATTTAACTAAAATAAAATGTGGTGGACGGGAAGAATGGCAATGGAAGGCCTCGTGTGAGATATATGGAACGAGTGATAGAGGATTTGAAAGAGAAGAAGTAACTATGAAGAGATTAGCCGATAGAAGAACTCAGTGGAGAGCTGCGTCAAACCAATCTGAGGATTGATGACTAATGATGATGACCACAAGTGCAGGAAACTTATAAAATTGAAGTTACAAATGCTTGTCATTAACACCTCCGCTGTTCCTCTTGCATCAAGATTTTCTCTTGATTATCAAGAGGAGAAACTATTGCGCGTGTGCATGTGCATCTCTAGAATAAACGCCTTTGCTAAGATTTGTCGTTACTTAATAATTGACCCTCGACGGACCCTCTAGATGAGCTCTAACAATACTTTATTTGCCACAATATATGAATTGCCTCAATAGCAAGAAATTGGGCACTTTATCTGCCAGCAAATGCGAACCGCTCTCTCAGACTCATCGGCAACCAATAGGCCACAACATATATTCTCCTCGTGTGTTAGCTCGAAGCCCAGTTGCAACTAAACCCACAAATTTTCTGATAATTTCCTATTTAGAACCTCAGAATAGTAGCATCTACAAATTTCATAATAACATATCTCTCGCAAGTATATCGGAGTCCGATACGAGCGGACTAAATCTATGGCAAATTAAATACTGAGATCACTTTGTAGCGAATAGCAATTCAGTTACTTAATGAATAAAATATTTCCATGCAAACGAATGGGTATTTCGCAGCTACAAATAATCCATTAAATATGGAAGCCAAAAGGAAAAGGACACGTGAGTGTAGGAGAAAGTTATACGTAGGCAGAATTTCTTTGCACGATGTTCTTATGGGCGCTGAACGTAGCGGCAGATAATAGCGAGGAGTGCCGTTCTGAAAAAGTCGAATGCGCATTGCACATGGTGATTAGAAAATTCCCACGTTTTCCTCGTAAAAATGTATTGTAAAAACGTATGCGTGTTATAATAGGAAAATTAAGACATAAAAGACGTCGAATTCCATAGAGTTAACTTTTAATGACTGGGGAGTAGGGTGGGTGACGAGTGGCGAACAGCTAATTATGCGTCTGTAAATCTGCGCGGCCTGCTTCGCCCTGCCCTCTTTCCTTGTTCTGCTCGTCGGGGCTTATGTCATTGCGGTACACTGGGCCTAGAAATTCCAAATTCGGTGTTCATACTTTGTTTCTTTGCTCATTAATTCATTTACAACCAAGTTTATGATGTATTTTAATAGAAAGCTCAGACATTCAAACCAAGGTTTTTATGGGAACGGGAAAATCTAAAGTTTGGGGACCTATTCTGAAAGCGGGGCCTGGAGCGACCGCACCCACCCCTATCGCTACGCCTCTGCTTCCAGGTACTTCTCTTAAAAATGAGTCTAGATCTAGAGAAAATAAAAGAATAGAAAGTTATCCACAAATTTGGGACTAGTGTTTTTTGAAAATTAAAATTGTATCATTTTTGGTTGCCATGCTATGGTCTTCGACTTGGTGCTTATCATAGCCTGGGCGTGGATCCTTTTTTTTGCTCTAAATATCCCTTAGATCATTCTGTGGTCCCTGAATCCTCATTCCGTTGGAAATTTCATGTCCTACGCAGAAAAAAAATCCGTTGCGGTCTGATACCATTCTTTTGACCTTTAAAGATTCATATACTCTGTTAGTACCCTTATTTGCTGTGTTGTGTAGTCGTAGACAAAAAACTTAATAGCTTTTATGATGTTTCAGGTCCATATCTAAGAGCAGTTCCTTCTTTTTTTACGTGAAAAATGGTTGCCAAGAGAGTGCTCCCATCGGATTTGAAATTTCCATTTCCATTACGACTTGAGTTTTAATGCTCGAAAAATATTGCTTGGGCCGTCACAGCATTCCTCGATGCGAACCTCCCAGAGTGTTTGTTTTACTCCATCTCGTGTTTTTCTGCTTCCGCGGTACGACTTTGTTGATCATCGAGTCGGAGTATGCGGAGAGAACATTTTTGTAGCTTTGTGAACACGGATTCTCCGAGAGTGGCGGTGATGCTATTGTTTTTGTGAAATTCCAGTCTCTTCCATTTTATTGAAATAACGAACGCTCGGAAATGACTTGTTTTGCCTATTCGATCGCCCCCTCATTAAACTTTTACACGATGAGGGGATGAATGAAATCGAGGAATAATTACTGATTCAGTATATTAATTGACTGAGAAAGGGTTTAGTGCTTTTTTTTCGGCGTCAATTGAGCTTGGTTATTTCTGCGTGAGAAAAAGTATAGGTATTTCTGCTTTCGCTCTGGGAAATGTAAGGGAATTTCGGTATAAAGAAATATGGGTAAATGAACTAGTTAACGCGGCAATTTAACTAAAAAGTAATTCATGTTATGACCTTTATTATCGCATATTTGTATATAAGAATTACATTTCTCATTTTGAAATAATTGTTTGCTTCAGAGAACTTAAGAGTGATTCATAAGAATTGAATAGGGTGAAATCGGTCATTTAAAAATTTATATTATAGTTTTTGAATGAGAATAAGTTTTGGAACGCAATGTTCTGACTTTAGATGCTCTTAATTTCTTTTCCTTTTAGGAAAACAAAGGAATGGGAATAAAAAAAGGAATAGTGGGCTATAGTGTTCTTACGACAGAGCGTGGCTGATGATATATTTTCAGGTTGGTTACAGAATGCGCTTTTTTCATTGTGTGACGGAAATTATTTTGTACATTTTTCGGAGTTTTACGCAGTACATCGGTTAAGATAATGTCTCTTGTGAATAGTACTGCTTCTGGGTGAGTAGATTTGCATTTTCTAGCATTTTTCAACCGATCGGATACATATACCCAATTTCACAGAACATTAAAGTCATGAAATTCGAATTATGATACAAATTCTTGATAGTTCACGAAACAGATACCTCGAATAATATGTTTACATAGATTTGACGAGTGATAATATAATACTTAATAATATAGTACGAGTGATAATATATAACTTAAACAACGGTTAATGAAGAAAATATACTTGTTCTCTTTCCTAGCAAAAAGAATTCAAAATAACGTGGTATTCTTTTTTGATATGTGGAATAAAGTATTCTTGTTAAACGTAGCAATTTTAGAAAAAAATAACTTAATCTCTTATTCAGACGATGGCTATGTGTATTACTAGCATCGGCAGATAATCATAGCATTTTCATATCCACGCGTTTTTAATCTGAATAAAAAATCACTGTTTAACCCGAAGGTTCATTTTTGATAGGTGAGGTCACCGGATTAAAAAATATCAATTTCTTTTAAAGTCCAGTGTATTTCACACGATAACGATTGTAAGTTAAAGAACGATTTAATCTGGAACTGTTGTAGCATGAACATGAGTTTAAAATAACTAAAAAAAGAAATTAGTGCTCTACCTGAAAGTAGGTTTTTGATAGGTGAGGGTAGAACTCACCCCGTACTAAGCCGTTGGCGTGTGAAATGCACACAATGCACACAATGGGTAGGGAGGCCAATTCCTTTCCTTAGGCCCACCTGCGATTTACTACGAAGTTCTGACGCACAAAAAGTAGAATCGAGATGTTTTGTAGAGGTGGGGGTGCCCAGAAAGCTTCTGCCCGCGATATGAACCCGTGACCCTCCGCCCTGTAGCTAAGCACTCCCGCCCACATGACCGCCGTAACCCTCTTTTTTGAATTAAGGAGGTTGGTTCGCGACTGCTTGAGTCAAGTTGTCTAAGGAATCTTATTAATTTAAGTAGGAGTATATGCCTGCTAAGTGATCCTTACTTCATAAAAAAATACCTAAGCTATTGAAAGTCATAAGTATCACAAGAAATACGATGGAAAGTCGAAGGATTTATTTTTAATGATAATTTTAATCAGCTCGACGATGGAGTTAATTCAGCATTTACGTTACAGAAATAAATTCATGTACTCAATGAATTTACTAATTTATAACACCAGAATATTACTATCAAACGTTATGTTGTAATATTTCTTGAAATATTCTTTAATATCTCATTAGTAATGATATTATCCATACGCCAACTATTTTGGCAACAGCGACCGCAGCGTCACATGAAGTCAACTAGCGCATTTCGTCTGCTATAAGCGCAGAAATTGGTGGATTTAGAGAAAAATACGGTAGGTTGATGCCTTTTTTTCGTGTCATTTTGTCCTTGTGAAATTCCACATAAAATATTAGTTATTTGCAAAAATGACATGTCACTATGGTATTTTTAAACGTCATATTCCCATGTGACGGCCATTCACGCCGTTAATCGTATGTAATTTCAAATGCAATTTGTGCAAAAATGAGTATGGGTTGGTATAATTATCTTTACTTTATTAGATAGAGGAACTTTAGATCTATAAGTGCTGAAACAATAAAAAAATGGCATGACTTTCACTTTTCGGATCAACCTCCATAATAAATCTGAATGCGGGCTACGTATTTCTGATCCTCTGCTAAATGTTAATTTTTAAATGTTAAAGAACTTTAAAGCGTACATTGTTGGCTAAGGTGAAGTAATTTGGTCTAAATTTGGATTTTTGAACAAATTTTAGTCCCATCTAAAATCCTTCCTCACCTGATTCGTTTCTTTTTCATCATCCCGGCGGTCCGTCCGGCTCCCGTCAGTTCGCTACGCGGATGAATTTGGGACATGTGAAGTGACGGCATCCTAAACACGACTCTGGTTTCGAAAGAAGACCCGTGTTACGGAAAGCTCAGGATTCCCGCGTTGTTAAGGGTTCGTGTCGGCGAGACTGCCGGCCGCTCTATTTCCAGTTCCGGGATCTCTCATCCCTATGAGCGACAGCGCGGCTCGTGCGGATGGGAAGTGGAGTTATGGAGCGTCCGGGGACATATCCACAGGGCACCCGGAGTGTTCTTCCACCCCACTTAGCCCCATGCCCCCTCTCTCGCCTCCTCACTTCCCCTCTCCATCTCCGCCTGCCGTTCTCTTTTCCCTTATCATCTACCCTCTCCTCCGTCTTTCTCTCGCCCCCTTTTCTCTTCCCAAAGAAATTAGATTTGAAGGAGGAAAGGGGCCATAAATATACTTCCGAATGTGATTTATTCCTCAAAAGCCAGGGATTCTTCCTCTGTCGCTAGAGTATTGACTTACGCGATTATTTAAAAAACTGTTCGATTGCTACGTATTTTAGAAATAACTTTCGATTTTATTTCTTTTACCCAAATTTATTTGGCCTTCTTCGTGGCCTTTCTGTTTATCTTACTGACAAAAATCATTGCTACGTTTTATGCATTATCTTTGAGCTAAAGTGCAAAATTTAGGCTAAACAATTGCATTTGAAATTAAAATTAATGTAAAATCAATTTCCCTGACAAGAAGTGCATAAAATATATATTAATAGGTATTTCATATATGTATTTCTAAAACATTATTAATTACGTATCTGTCTTCGAAATTTTTTCTTTTCTTTGATTTCTTTGAACGTTTTCTTTGATTTTTTGCAGAAGCTAAACTGTTTTGTTACTGGGAAAGCTGAGGCCGACAATCTAGTAGCTATTATATAAATTACCTCATAAGCAGTATAGTTTTAATTTTTGGTTGTTCGGTTTTCATGAATATCTTATGATAGCTATAATTATGAATAATCAATTGGAGATATTTTAACCTTCAGCTTATTTTCACATACAGGTGTAAGTATATATATTTCCTTTGATTCTGTATCATTCTTTCGGGTTATGTTGCGTATCACATGTATTGGAGACTGTTAAATTTGGTACAATTATGAGATTTGGAGAATTTACTAGACATTTTCAAATATATTTGATCCCGTTAAGTCGTCTTGCCTGAAGCAGCTATTACAACTAATTTGCATGTGAAGTAAGAGAGCGGTCAGGTAAAATCATTTGTATCTCCACGGTTACTGAATAAGGTAAGGTTCCCTAAAATCCTGTTTCTGATCGTGATACTTTACTTTTAAATGGTATTAACGTAGTGGCATTTCGTCGTTTCTCATCATTTATCCTTAGCTTCATATCATTCGATCAATATGACTATTCAATCTCAGAACATTTTATCAGTAAATTAGATTTTTATCGTTTTATTAAGACCTTAAAAAATCCACGTAATGCGTTCATATCCCTCGTAATGCGTTTATTCCTTTTATTTCTCTTACTTTCTTTCTCATCCTTACCCAGCTCTTCTCATTCACAAACCTAATTTATCCATTTTTGTCTGAACAGAGATCCTAATGCACCAATCCAATCCAATTCAAACTCCAATCAGAATGGATTATTTTTTTTTGCTATGAGTAAATAATAAGTACTTGTCACTGAACGAATGTTAAATAAAGAATGATTGTAGGTATTCACTCGTTCTCCAGTTTTAGCTTAAGGTTCTGCATTGGAGGGGTATCATGTGAATGACGAGACATTTGACCTTTGAGAATCCCCTTGGCGGATCCCCAGTACGGATCGCAACTGAGCTGATTCATTCATCCAGTGGAATTCGACTTGTTCTCATTTGGTCGTAAGTACGCGGTGCACTCCACTTCCGCCCCGGACTTGGGTAATATTGCAAGTACTAAGAGGCATCTCTCGACAGTAGCCGGCCTCTGCTGTTATCTTACCCGTGAACTCACCTGTACTAATGTACTCTACGTACATTAAATTAATTACTTTGAATCGCAGGTGTGAGACTAAAATAGTCCGGTTTTGCATTCAATCACATTAATTCCATGTATTTAACCGAAAATGATTACAATAAAACCAAGCATGTCATGAAGGATGGCTCAGATTATTTGTACAGCGTATTTTGGTGATGAAAAAAATCTGTCTTTGCTACCTCCTTTATTGTCTTAAGGTCGTATTTCCACATGATTAATCGTGTTTGGTCATTCGGGACATTTCGTTTGATTATCAGTTTCATTTTCTCCTTCAACTAATATTCTGCGCATTCATTGCTTGTCCTGTATGATGTCTTATCTTCTCAATTTTTCACGTCTCGCATTTGAGTGACTGCAGCCGCTTTCCTCGGAGGGAAATTTTTTATTATAGGAGTTGTCAGCGTTTTTTCGTGTTTTATTTTAGAGGTCCCGTATTTTTCCCGCTATTTGCTTAGAAAAAATGCTGACGTCTTGCTGCTGTGTTATTTTTTGCACAGATCGCTTCCCGTAGGATTCTATACTAATTAATACATTATTAGTCAATTGTTCGTTAGATTGTCGTCATTTTCGATCGCGTACAGAGAATTTGAGAATTGAGACATAAAGGTGACCACTACATAAAATAATATATTGATGAATCTGATGAGACTCTTCATAAATAGAATAGGCTGTACATAAGACTGGAAGTTTGGAGCCGTAGTCTATCCGAATCGGAGTGGCTTTATAGATCAGTCCCAGGTTAATACTACGCAAATATTTTCTATCAGGAAAGTAAAGATATCAAAAAGAATAATTGCTGGCAGAGATCTAGAAAGCACACAAGGGAAATGATAAATAATGATTTTAATGTGGTTGGTCGTTTTTATGCGTGATCTTTGAAGAGAGCTGAGAGAGAAATGAAGAAGTTAAAGTCAGAAAATATAAATTTAAACTTGAAGTGCTTGGTGCCGTAAGATACCGAAGAGAAGAAAGGTGCAAAGAAAATTAGGAGTCAGAAAAAGTGGATGGTGAAACGATTGAGAGGCGTGGGACTTTAGAAGGAGAAGATAGTAGAGGATATAGCGGGAAAAAGCGGGATAGAACTAGGAATAAATTAGAACGGTTGACCGAATGTGGGGAGGGTTTGTAATGGGGATTGAAAGTTTGTGCTCTATGGTGAAGTATTTAGATGCTTATGTACTCGAATATAGGTGGGTGTCCTAAAACAAATAGAAAAGTAATTAGGTGTAGGTATATATTTTTAATTTAAATCTTTGTATGATAGCACATGTTTTCTTGTTCATGTGTGTATAACGTATATACTAGAAGTAAATGAATTCAAAATGAATTATGAGTGGTAGTATATCCGCACTCCTCATTTGCTGATGCGATTTTCTTTTCGCTCTTGCAGCATTTTATCTTCATCTATATTTTCCAGATACCTTCCGTTAAGGCCGCTTTACACGATAATTTTTTTTGCACAATTTCTTGTACAAACTCTTGTACGAGGAAATTGTACCGTGTAAAACGGCAAATTGTACGAACGCTTGTGCGGTTGTATGAATGACTGAACGGGATATAGAATCCGGTTCTAATTCAATTCAGACAAACATACAATTTCGTTCAGTTCATACAAGCGTTTGTACAAGAGATTGTACAAAAAATTGTATCGTGTAAAGCGGCCTTTAGAATATTAATTTGATATGCTTGATTTTCATCCTATTTATGACCTTAGTATGTAAACATTGAATTAGATTACTTCTGTTTATAAATTACCTTCAGTCAATGCCTAGTGGGAGGAAACGAGTTGGAAAACGCAGCTCGAGGTTGTGAATTCCTAGATGTGGGAATGAGGGATTCTAATTAAACGTATCTCCGTCCTCACCCCGGGGTATCACCCAGCGGCTCCCTCTCTTGCTCGATATGTTCCGAAATCCCACGGCACTCGCCTTCCCCTCTCTCGGGCTGCGTCCCCCGGCCGCACCTCGTGCTTGGCTTCTTCGTGCCTGGGGCAACCTCCTCGTCTTCCTCCCGCTCTCACTGCTCGTCCGGCGAACCTAGTGTTGTACGATGCAGCCCCGCGGTTAACACCGCACGATCAAGAGCCGGGCATGACTGACTGTCTCCCTATTTCTCTCTCTCGCCGTGCAGTACCTCTAACCACCCCTTCTCCTACTGCTTCCTTCTCTCTTCCATCTCATCTTTCAACTCTGGTAAATGCTACCCCTTCTCTAGCTCTGCACCTATTTTTCTCCCGACCTCTCGGTAAGGATAGGAAGATTAAATTCCAGGACTGAGCGGAGAGAAGATTGCTCATCTAGTCAACAGGACTTAAAGGCCTAGATGGTCGATGGGGTTCTTTCCTCTGTCGAGGATATAGTATTGTACTTTTTTTCGGTCAACTGGATTGGATTTTCATCATCTTATTCCAATCGTGTGTTTTCAGTAAAGAATAACTTCGAGGCTGCGTAAAATCCATATTCCTTAGACTTTTCTTCATTCGCTTCCCGTTTCTTTTCATAGCCTAAGGTTTGTTGTCTGCTATCTTTATTCAACGTTTCTCCATTGATCGTTTATTTACTGCTTCAGTCTCAAACTTCCAATGGGGACGTTTATTCGGAACCGAAATCGCAATTTTGTACACGAAATCGTTAGATGGAAACGAAAAAAGAATTTTGGTGAAAAAATTAATCTTCTAACCACAACCATTCACTCATAAATAAAAAATTAAAATTAGCAAAATGTGACGCCCTTCGAAAAAGCTGCTGTGATAACATTGACGTCATTTTCCTCAAGTTCCTGACTGCTTTATGGGAAGGGAAGGGAGTGGAGGGGGGTTCTCGGAAGGTCTGCTCGCACAGATCCTGTCGCAATCGCTCCTATTGGCCGAGTCAGCTGTGTCCCATCCATTGCGATAAGGCAAATTAGCTTCGCGGGGTCAGTTGTGATTGGACGAAGTCGATATACGTCAGAGGTTGCACCACGCCCACTTCTCCGAAAGGGTTAAAAACAATAATTTTTCACCGCTCATAACTCGAGAAATAATTGACGGATCAAAGAACAGAAAATACTGGGCCCGTATTCTCGTTTGAAACGCAACCTCGGTTATCTCCCCAGCAACGAAACCGAGGTTGCGTTTCATTGATTTCCTCATTAGAATGTTTACAAAAAGTTAACGCGAGTCCCGAAAAACCTATGGTATCCCTTGGATACCACTAGAGTTTCAGAAAGAGAATAAGGACCCAGGGTCCTTATTTATTTTACAAACTCCATCAGATTCGTCAATGAAAAAAATATGGAAAAGTCCCCATTGTGGCGTGCTTCAAGTTTAGCCATACTGTATTTTATATCTCAGATTAGCTTCTAATTTATCCTTTGAATAAAACACCTCCGTTCCTCTCACTTCTTGTATCATATATGTTAATGTTTTCTATCAACCTACATCATTGGGCTAATAATTTAACTGATCATATATTGGTATAGTTTTTAATACGTGTACTTCTTTTCATGCCCTTAACGGTAGGTTTGGATAGAATTTTCCTACTCTGCTTCTTCCTTCTCACTTTTCTGGATAGCTTGCTTCCCAACACTGTTTCCTTTATCATTTTTGCATTTATTATTATTTATCCCTCCAATAGGAGATTTTATAATTACACGCAGATATCGGCCCCTTAGCATTTCTTTTGCTCGACCTATTGAAATAGTTTTTCGGTAACAATTTTATCATTATTATTCTTACTCTATTTTGTTTCTGAAATTGTTTTATTATAATTTCTGTTAGAACAGTTTTTAAATATATAATGGAGGGGTAGTAAAAGGTTTATTGTTATAGGCATGAGCTTTAATTTCATTTCCGCTCCAAGCAAAGATCCACATTTTATCCGCCGTTTTAGGAGATTTTGATCATCTTGCATCACAAACAAGTTGATTCTTTATCATCATTTGCATATTAACTGATACTGAACGTCACTTCTAGTCGTAATACACATGCTTTCCTTTTGAACTAAAAAAATCCTACTTTTGAGCGTGCATCGAACAAGTCACAATTTTTTCATCTGCTTTTTCACGAAATGCGTTGCGTTTTAAATGTTAATTGTGGTTCTAAATTGAAAGTTGTAGCTATATCTGTGAACTGCATGCATTGTGACGATTTTTTCTTTGGCTGTAAATTAAAGTTATTTCACTGTCATTATTTGAATGTAGCAAATGTTTGGGCATTACTAGTAGGAATACTAAACACGCCGTCAACGAGTGAGCAGTCCTTGTCACTTCTTTTTTCCGTCCGTTCTCGTCAAGATACAAGTCTCCCTTCTCTCAAATGTCTTATTTTCTTCCTCGCCACCAGCTTGAACTTGACATGTCACGGAAACACTGCTCGAGGCGTCCGGGTCTCGTATTCCTTCGGTTGGAGAAGTGTGTGTGGGAAGCAAATGAAGCTCTTCATCCTGGTGTGTAATATGCACGACTCTCAGTTTTGGAATTATACGTGGCAACGATGCAGCAAGACACCTCCTAATGAATAGAGGAAAACTCTCCTCCTACGAAGTAACGGTGTTTTTGGATGAATTTCGCTTTAGCTCCATCTGCCGTATAAAGATTCCTTCCTCAAGAGTGAAGAATTCTTGTCATGTTGCCTCCTTTACTTAAAAATAGAAAGGTAAGACGAGGCATTCTCGAGAACGTCAAGGTTGAGGTTTTCCTTTTTATGATGAAGTAAGTCTTGATTCTGTTTGCTAATCTCTTTTAATCACGACGCTATTTGGTATCTTCGTAAATATTCTCAACCCCCGTGGCAATTCCTATTGTCACTTGGCCTTGCCTTCTTTTGTCGCCTTGGACTCTTGTGACTGAACAGTCATGCCTAAATTTTCTAAATATCTAACTGAAAAGTAGTAAAAGGTTCATTATATCAAGGAAAGTAACCCATTATGGTATGCATGTACAGTGTAAAGGATTGATCCAAGGGCTTCTTCGTTAAAATAATGTGATAATGGTCAATGGCTCTAATTATTATATTTTGATTGTTTTATCTAATTTGTCATAAAATGCGAGTTACTTTAAAAAGTGACCAATAATCAAGAGCACCGGTCTACCATCTTATCCGTATGTAGGTATGTACACATAATATCATTGTAAACCCTTGAGTAGGGAAAAGGTTCCTCTTATTTAACCCTGGAAAAGTAAGACATTAACTTAATAAAGTAAAGGAAAATATATCAACAGAATACGGAATGAGAGGAAAGGAAATCAATAAGTATTTAACGTAATTCAATATGTTTTAATGAGTGAAAATACTCCATGAAAGCCTCCCTGTGTTAGAGTTCACCTTAATTTGTCTCCTAACGTACCCTGCTTCCATGTTGCTCGTTTTTTGATATCTATAACATTTTATTTTTCTGGTCTTTATTTTATTTTGCTGAACTACCCATTTTATGCTCCCAAACCGAAGGGGAAGATGTTTATCTGCTACATGTCAAAGACGAATTTGAGGAAAATGATTGGATTGATTCACGTAGTACCAACAAACTGATTTATTGACTATAGAATGCTAATAATATTTTTCTCATTTGACGCCATTAGAATAAATACTTCACCCATGCTTGCATGAAGTGCATAATTTTGAGGACACATGATGTTCACGAAGGAATTAAATAATGCTATCTATCATTTGCATTTCCTTGTGCAAACGAATTTTGCTATTACCTAGCATCATTGAAAACCACCACACAATTGGTGAAAAATAAGCTTTTTTTCACTACAAATAGTATAACCGACATAATTAGGTATGTGTGAAGCAATGAGGCAGATGGTTAATTCACTCGCACATTAATTCTATTCTTCTTGGATGTTTACGAAGGAATGAGGTCATGCTATCATTCGCATTTCCTCGTGCAAACGATTTTCGCTATTCCTTAGCACCAGGCCACAATTGGTGAAAAATGCGCTATTTTTCACTACAAATAGTTTTACCGAATAAATTCGTATGAATGAAGTAATGAGGCAGAACTGGCATGGTTCATTCACTCAAATATCAATTCTATTCTCCTTGGATGGATTCCGGGTCCACCACTGTTTTTTTAAATCTAAATAGCCCAATGGCTTGCATTTTGTAATTAATTGCCTTCTGAGCGAGAGTTGGCTAGCCGGCCGGAGCTGGCAATCCTTGCAGAGGAATCCTGAAGGCTATACACCCCCGCATTGCAGGAGTGTTCTCGAGTTGGCATAAGCGACCCTGCTGTTGGGGCAGTTGGCTTGCCAGGACCTCTTAAATCACTCTGTAAATTATCATGAGATATATGGAACAAGTTGTGAAGGATGTAAAAGAGAAGAACTACGTCAGTATGAAGAGGCTGACCGATGGGAGAATCGAGTGGAGTGGCTGCGTCAAACCTTAGGATTGCTGACGGGTGATGATGGAAGTTATAGTCCGCCGCATACACACAATATAGCATAGCATGTTTTCATCATTTGTTAATGCCTTGTTTATATTTTAAACTAAATTTGTGCCAGCTGCATTAGGGAAGCAAGGTAGCTGCGACTGCCAAAGCATAATTCATGGCATAAGTGATAGAAATGACCTCAAGGAAAGAAGGTAGGAAATGTAGGAAATTCACGAGCACTTTTCATTATTGAGGCAACGATGATGCGTTAAGAATTCTACATTCCCTTTACATAATAAAGAACGTATGGCAAGTAGGTATTGAAGGCGACTCAACATCAGCTTGCCTTTCTTAAAGCAGTGGAATGCAATATGGAAATTGTATGGGACTTTGTAATAAGTAAATAAAAGAGAGACGGGAAAGTATAAAGAGGAGACTGCAGGAAGCCGAAAAGGAAGTTCTAGGGAGAATAAAAATTGCCTAGAAGAAACCTTGGATCACAGATGAAGTCTTAGTGACGATGGAAGAGAGAATAAAGTACAAAGAGGCGAAATCTGAAAAAGGGCAGCTATTCTACAAGGGATAATGCGTGAAATAAGCCGAAAAAGAAAAGAGAGGAATGTGAATGAAGGATCTATGGGTAGATGTAAAGAACAACCTCGCACATGGAAAGGTGGAAATTGCATACATAATGGCAGGGAATCACTTCAAGAAACGGTACAAGATGTAATGACATAAGAGATAACAATGATGTGCTTTTAATTGAAAATGAAGATAAAGGAAGAGGTGGACGCAATATTTGGAGCAATTCTGAAACGTTAGGAAGGTGTGACGGTGATCGAAGAAGACTCAATCTTGAGATGAAAATGTGACGCAGCAGTAAGGGCTCTGCGGAAAACAAGGCTTCTGGCGCTAATTTGTTGCTCCTGCTAAGCTATCTAATTAAATATATTGGAGAGAAGACAGGGACCTTTCTGTACAGATCCGCCTGCGATATCTACACATAAGCAGTAATACCCTCGGATCATCCCTATTCTCATAAGAAAGGCAGTGAGAACTGAAATGCTTGGACCATAAGCCACCGGCACATGTCTGGATGATATTGAGAAGAATCACTTGTAGAAGAATAGAACGAAAAGCAGAGTAATTTCTAGATGAAGACTAATTCGGATTAAGATAAAAGCAAGGTTATAAGAGAAGAAATTTCTTCTCTAAGACTGCTATTGGTGGAGAAAATGGAGCAGACCAACTTTTGACAAAACAATGTGGAATCCAATGCAATGAAACAAAGAGAAGGCTGCAGGACTAAATATCGGTAGGAAAAAAATCAGCATGCCTCGATGACCTTGCGGTCATGACAGAGACAAAAAAATATTTAAGGAAGACTAGTTAACACGGAAAAGTCAATGGCTTGGTATCATCTTAGGTAAATGAAAAACAAAGTAATACAGTTGAATAGAGAGGAGACCACGACCAATCTTACGGTCGGTAAGCAAAAGCTAGAATATATGAGCAAGTATTACTACCTGGGAAGCCGAATTATTAGCAATGAGCGAAGCGAGAACGAAATACTCGATAGAAAATCCCAGGAGAGTGCCCTTTGTAATTTCTTCATGATGAAGGCAATGAAAACTCGTAATTAATGATTGTAGGCCTATTAAACAGTCTCTTTTTTTCTTCCTCACTACCCTAACGTTGCATTTGTTTTTCTCATCCAAGTATATTTTTACTGGTACCAGTGCGGTTTAGAGACAGTTCTCACCCCAAGGAGTTTCAGGGTGGCAGTAGAGATGTAAGCATGGCATTGGATATAAAAGGAGCTAGAGAAGGATGAAAATCAGCTTCAGTATTAGCCTATTCTAAACTAAAGTCGCAAAGTGATAAATGGATCAATACCCTATCAAACGTTGTGAAGTGCTGAAGATGAAATTCTCTCTTTGCGGCACTGAATCGCGAAGAAATAACCCACTATAAAGCCTCTGCCACTGCCTGGATGCATATATACAAGGTCGTCAAAATAGGGTCCACGCCTACCTCCTAAATCCTATTGCATAGCGTACCGTATGGGTCCTCCAGTTATGGAGCCTTCTTTTAAAACTCAAGTTGAGCCTAAGAAGCCAACTGAATTTTTACCTTCTTCCCCTTTCTCTTTTTCCTCTACCTCTATTTTTACTTTCTTCCCCTTTCTCTTTTTCCTCTACCTCTAACTAATTTTCAATCACAATCCATTCATTCCTCACGCTTCCCATCTGTTTTCGTCTAATGCAAATATTCGTAGTAATTCTAGTAATAAATAATTCTATCTAGCCGTACCCAGTAACGCATTTCTCATTAGATTTCTCATCTCTCATACTTTCCGCATCGGTATGCACTTTTTTTCAAAACGTATTCAAAGCAATTCCACCGAGGAATGGATCCATATGTACCTCAGCGGAGAGGAGTCCCGAAGCGAGGAAGCTCTCCTGAGCCCGGTAGAGAGAAAGAACGAGGAGAAAGAATCCTCCGCTTTAATCGTTCGCTTCCATTTTCCCCGGCACTATGGACGGGAACCCATTGCCTTTTCTCCTCAGTATCGTCCCGCGGAAATTGCGCCCGAAATTGCCGATCAATGCTCCGTCACGGAGGATATTCACTTCCTTCACTTGGCGATCTTAACGCTCCTTTTGAAAGGTGAGTTTCCTGGCCATCCGCTCGCACTTACCCTTTCTCCGAGATCCCTAAGCCCGCATCCATGCTTTTACGGTCCATCCTATTGAGGCGGTCCCCATCTCCGTGCCTCCCTTTTTCTCCTACATTATGGCCGTCTCCTTCCCACCCCATTCACTCATTCCACGCCTTTTCTGGCGCTCGTTTCCGCGTTCGCTCAGTTACGCTTCTCCCTAAACTCTTTTTTTTAGAGTCCGTAGCCCAGTTTGCCCGCATACCACTCTTCCTCAAATAATGAAACGGGAGCCGAGCTCCTTGCGTGAGTTTCAGGCAGTGAATGATTTTTATTATGACGACCTCTGGATATTTCTCAAACAAGACGAGTTAAATTGACAACGCACCGAACACTAATAATAATTTTTACTGAGCAACTCTGTCAATTTTCCATGGATTATGGAAGTTGGACTAGTTTTTGCCTCACTCTACAAACAGATGCTGATTACTTTTGTGTTTTATGAATTTTTTGTATTTGACTTTTTAACATAATTATCATAAGCATTTTAGTGAAATATGGTGGAAGTGTTCAAGGTTTACTGGAATTGAGTGTGACGAAACCGTAATAATGTTGTATTATTAGTTACGTAGAGTAGACAGACCGACAGATATAGTTATTTATAATATTTTACGAAAGATGGGTGGTTTTGGAAGAGACTTAAATCCTTCAGGGTGTGAAACAAGGGTGGAGATAAACCCGACGTCGGCATTAGCCCGTTATTAACGAGTGGAGCCAAATGGGTTCTCAACGTTGATTGTATCAGATGATACCCTAAAACAGCAAGAGAAAGTATAGTCGTAGCTGAGCGTCCTTTAATTGGTTTGCTTTCTGAGGCGTAAAACGTGCAGAAAAGCAGGGAAACTTTGTGGTTTTCTGTCGTGCTGTCTTGACTTCGTAGAACCTTGACAGAAAGCGTTTCGCCAAAAATTTGTTATTCCACAAGAAATTTTATTTGGTATCCTTTTAAGGCGTCCCAAGCAAAACGCTGGTTGAACCTGATGATACCCTAAAGGACGAAGCCGGTTGTACCAAATAGAACTTGGTGTGGAATCACAAAGATTCGTCGTTTTCTGTCTTTTCGGACTGTATTCGGTCAGGCGTTGACAGTATAGGAAATAAATTAAGATGGCAGTTGTTAGTTTTAAGCTTTGAACATTTGAAGCATGATTTACTCAGTTTATATATTTATTTATTTTCCTATCCATATAGCTAGTTTTGATTAGCTCCTATCCTCATGAAATTGGAAAAGTTTACTGTGTGATTTTCAACTGTTTATTTTTCACGTAACACTATCACTTAATAGTCCACCCCACTGGGGTCCGTCGCCATTTTACAGCTAGCTCACTGATGA
Source organism: Platycnemis pennipes (assembly GCA_933228895.1). Lineage (NCBI taxonomy): Eukaryota > Metazoa > Arthropoda > Insecta > Odonata > Platycnemididae > Platycnemis > Platycnemis pennipes. The sequence goes on along the minus strand of OW121854.1, from coordinate 113,683,440 downwards.
GCTGAGGCTGTTTCTACTACCTTTCCTCTGGCTCCTACCCTTCGACCTATGGGTGGTCCAAATGGTTGAAATCGCTCTCCCGCTAGCCCAGCCTTAGGAACCAACGTATGCACAACGGCTCGGGCATATTACTATAGAGGGAGGTTTATTTAAGTATAATCAATTTTTATCTTGATATATTTTGTGATGATGCGACACTTTTCGGTAAGAACTGCCTATGAACTTGGGGTAAGTGGCACTTCAAGGCCAGGTTTTAATATGTTGCTTATGTTAGTAGCCATTATGTTAGTAGTAGTTTTTAAAATTATTTGTCAAGTCTCGTTTTTGGTCATCAGTGTAGAAGGTGAGTGTCCTAGACAATTATATTATCCCGAAAATATATTGAGTTATAAAAAGCTATCTAAAACTAATGTAATGGTTGGTTGGTACAGGTGAAATTAGCAAGGGGTTTCCTAACGAAGAATAACAGAATGAAATGCAGTGGAACATGAATATAATTTGGATCATTCGATTGTATTACTGACAGAGGCCTATCTAGTCACATACGTTATTTCAAGCGTACACTACATCTACAAAGTTGAAATGATTTCTCTCCCTCTTGCCCTTTCAGTGCCCCAGGAAGAATGTCACCCTTTCCTCCGACTATCGGGAATTATGGGCTGTTCTCCGTATTTACGACCCCTTAGAAAGTTTACTTCAAACAAGCCCGAGTAATTGATTCGATTCCAGTGGACGCCCTTGGTACTTCTCTGTATGTATGTCTGCGTTCTCCGAGGCAAGTCTATTTGTTTCTTTTTTACTGACGCGCTTTCTTTCAAGTTCTTTTACAGTTTTCCAACGGTACTAAACTCCTGTATTCATTTATTTTCCCGACTTTTCTTTCTGGAAATCAATAGATCAGACATTGTGTCTCAGATAATCCCTTCATGCACCGGTTGAATCCTCCAACTTCAAGGTCGTAATGGTTTCTTTTTTTCATTGCTTTTGCCGTCGGGTTCATTGAGCTGTTCTTCATTTTCATGGAATAAAATAGAGAAGTTTTGTGGATGGATGAATTTTCGTGTTTTACGTACAGCTTGGCCAAAAATCTCTGTTGGAAAATGCCGAAGATCAATTACGGAAGCTTAAATATTACTGAAGTTTGGTTTTGCTGTTTATTTCCAAACCAACCTTGCTGGTGTCTTTTACCCATAATCCGTCTACCTTTATGGTGTTTTAAATGCTCCTTATTTTACATACATGAATCAGCACTCTCTTAGGAAGTTTCCTTTTTTGTCCTCCTATATATTACTTTAAATGCATTAAGAACTTACTAGTTTTCATAACTCCAAACATGCTTCATCTCGCATGGCGAAGAATGCATTTGCTCGTATGTATTTCCATCAGGGCATATGAACACTAGTAAGTCTTTAGAGTCATTTACTCCAGTGATGAGCAGAGAGCAGAAATTCGACTCCGATGGCTGTCTATAGCGGAAAATGATACACCTAATACAAACCTAAAATTTACCTCAGTGCTCTTTTCGTTTGCTCGTTGACTGTATCTCATAGATAGCCAAAATATTTGTTACATTTAAACAATACAAAAAACTTGCTGCTGTTTTCATGCGTGCATGTAGATTAATGTTAATTAATGTTAACATTAATGTTTTCGATCATTTGTATGTATTTTTAACTTTTTTACAATTTTTGTCAAAAAATCGCTCATCTCCCCCGTTTTTGAGTAGCAAATCAATTTGCTTGGGGAGCTAGGCTGGCTTTTGATTGCGTGAATTCTAAAGCAGCAAGTTTTTTGTGTTGTTTATATGCAACAAATATTTTGGCTATCTATGAGATACATTCAATGAGCAAACGAAAAGAGCACTGAGGCAAATTTTAGGTTTGTATTAGGTGTATCATTTTCCGCTATAGACAGCTTCGTAGCATGTGTTAAATTTATTGTTCATAAATGTATGCCATCTAAAGGAGCTGCTTCCCCTAATAGCTTATCGAATACTTGACATCCCAGGTTTTGGGGATTGCACTGGCTGTTAAATGCCAGAGAGGCTCAGGTAAAGATATACAAAAGAAACAAACGTTACAAAAACACTACTTGTATATCGAAAATGTCTAGGGAAAAGATGAATAAGGTTATCGTAAACGGAAGAGGGCATTAAATATACCATGTGGAATAGTTCTGTTGCTAAACACTCTTATTAAATGTGACCACTATACCGGGAATATTAGTAGTAAAATCACGCCAACACAGAAGTCATTCAGTTGTGGAGAAATTCAATGATAGCTATCGCAGATCTAATATACAACTATCGCATAACTAAGCCCTACTTTTATGCATGAGGATTTCATTCTTGATTCATTAATCGGGTCTATTAGCCAATGATGATACCTTGCCTACCTAAACATTCTCACCTCGTCGTTCTGGTGGAAGTATGTAGCTAGTTTTTGTGTATTTATGTCTCTGTGGCATATTTTTCTTCAGTCAGACATTATTTTGTGAAACTTATTTTTTAAACCTTAAGTCTCTCCAGAATGCCCTTGAGTTTTCAATTGCGAATAAGAAGTTGTATGTAAAGATAGAAATGTGTTGACGCTAAGTAGAGATGAGTTACTTTTTCTTCGGCGATTGCGTCTCGCACGGAAAGAGAATGAGTGACATAGCTAGCTTCCATTTTACGATCCAATCCCCGTAATGAATCGGCCGTGTCGTGGAAAATTCTCATCGGGCGCACTCCGTGCTTCTGCTGTTATCGCCCCCTTTTCGTACATCGAATGTGTTCCGCCCTCTCGGGCGCGACAGTTTTAATTTCAACGGCATCCGAAGGCGTTCGCGCTTAAACGACGGCTGCGACCTTGTGCGCATCGCTTGCTCCCGTCGCCCCATTTGCGGAGGTTAAGGGGGGAAGGGGTGGGGGAATGGGGTTCTACAAGGATTAAGAAGGGGCTAAAAACACACACACTCACGCACGCACTCACTCAGGAGGACGCGACGTCTCCTGGCATCCGCGAGACGCGACGGAATTAGAAGAAAGCGCAGCTCGTGGGCGGGTGAAGATGACCTTCCGTCTAGCCTCTCCCGCCCTCAAGACGTTAGGAGCCTCGAGGAGATAAGAAAGTGGGTAAAAAAGGTGTGAGGCGATAAAACGAGCAAAAATCGCAGTGGCGCCTCTCCCTACAAAGTTTACGGGGCAAGAATTTATTTTTTTGAGGTGGAAAGAAAAAAAATAACGTCTCTTTATCAGTTTCGCGCGTTCCGAAACGTTTTTAAATTGGTTCCTTCCGTAATGTTATATTTTTTTAGTTTCGTTCATTCTCCTCCTGGTAGATGGGACCGTTAAGGGCCATCTCTCACTCTTGCCCTTGTATAATAAAAATATAAAAATGATCTATCGCGAAACAGCAGAGCGTGCGAAAAGTTTTCATTGCTGTTCTTGTCACCATAAAGTCGTCGTTCAGGTTAGTTTATCGTTGCCATTTGCTTGTTTATGTTTTCGGTAAATTTATCATTTTTTGGTAGTTTCATTAGTGTTTACGGCGAGCGATATGGCTTGTTTCTTATCTGCTCCCGTTTCATCGATGGTTGTTTTATTTTTTGAGCGATCGTTTCCATAGCTGGTTTAATGCTGGATTTATGAGGTGATGTCCTAGTTGCGGCTTCTAAAGTATCAATGCTGGCGCTACGGTGGAAAGGAGTCAAAACTTCTCCGAGATATTATCGTCGCAATCGCAATTTCGAATCTCGTCTTCTTTTATCGAAGAAATTCCCCTTCTTCTGGAAACATCACTCCATCCTGCGCTAAAGAACACTGTTAAAGCTTATTTAAATATATTATATGCTAATATTTTAAAAAATTCGAACTTTATTGAAACTGGAAATATTTCCTCGCAAAATCTTTCTTGGCACAACATGACCGGTATTCGAACAGTTTGGTGGCCCTTACCTTATTTTAGGTCTCACTTCTGCTGTGATTGGTTTCAGAATGCATGAAACATGTGAATGGGGGGATTTTTTATGCAATTTTGTACCGCATATCCACCTACAAAAAGTACATTATCAATTATTCTATCTTTCTTTTTCAGGTAAGGACACTCCTACATCTTGGCCGCTCTATTATTCATCTTGAGTTAGAAATTTAATGTGTAAGTACCCACCTGTTTCGAATTTTAGCATGCCTCCCTATATGCGATCACGACTAAGTATGGCGATGGTTATAGTGAGGACTTCTTTGACCGTTAAGTTTGGTCAAAATATATCTACTCCTGCGTGTTAAGTTAGAATTTATGGGAACATCATAACTCCTTAAGCGTTATATCGACCACTAGGAAAGTATTTTTATTCGTATTGTTTCTTATTTACCGAATCGGATAAAGCAACCTCCTCTATTTTGCTTATTTCGTTATTTAGTTGATTGGCTTTGGTGACTTAATTTATTGCACCCAATGCATTTTAATTCGGAAGTAAAAGTTTTTTGTTATTCCAATTTCCTTTGGATGCATTGGCATTTACGAGGAGAATTTCTTAAAATTAGAAGGTCTGGTACGAATCTTATTATTTTCAAGATCTTCATTGAATCAATGTATTTCTGCTTTAAAGGTCGGCAAAATCGCCTGAAAATGGATATTTTTCCACCATTGCTTAAAAAGCAAAATTTATTGCGCAATCGTTCAGTTTAGGCTTCTTTTTCGGAGAAAAACATTGCTAGGTAGTCTTTTTAAAGCTTTAAACACGTTCTAAGGGGCATAATTTGATAGAACTTCTTCATTTATTAAGCTCTTCAACTTTTTACTCTCAAAAAATTAATGAAACGTGGCATCGTCGTATGAGAATTATTGAATCATTAGAATATGCCCAATTATTACCCCCTACCGTGAGCAAATAAGACGTGAACAACGGTGCATTTCCTATGTTTTTCGGTTATTTGTTACGAGCATAATGTGATATAATAAGTGCAGAATGTATGAATGACGCCTGTTTATTCGTTATTCTCTAAGCTTCTTTAATTTTATTTGTTGCGCTTTACTGCTGATGCACTTCTAAGAAGCGCCGGTTAAGTAAAATGATGAGCTCTGTCGCTTAGCGATGAAGGTGGGGTTAATATATAAACGGGCTAGGTGAGTGTGCACAAAGAGAATGATTGTTGTTAAAACCTAGTTGTAGAGCAATTATTCGGATGAAAGAGTTGCCCGAATGTTTCCAGCTTCTAATCCCGACATGGGTTTTCCGTATCGTGGTTGCTTCATTGTTGAATCCTGCCTGAAGAGTTTTTATCGATTGAGAGACTTTGCTATATTATAAAGTCCTTTTTTGGAACGCTAATTTGGAGATTCTCTGGCTCAGAAGGAAGCTTTGATATTCGAATGTGACTCCTCTCAGGATTCATCCCGCGGTGACTCTCTTTTGCCTCGTGCACGCACATTGCGGCTGATAACTTGATCCCTTGAAGGTCTCATTTCTAAAGAGACTCCCGCTTGAGCCCCATCTCTTCATCATCTCTGCTCCGGAGTTTCCCTCAAACTCATCCAGTATCAGCACCCTCCCCCCTCCGCCATTGTCGGTTCTTTGACGCGGGAGGACGGGGTTCGCCCGCATGGATCTCACCCTGGCGCGGTGGTTCTTACTCTTCCATTGCCCTCAGTCCTCCAAATGCGGACTCCGAAGTTACACTTGCAACCCTTTGAAACGAACGAAGTTTTGTGGTGTTATTTTCATGATTCGGTAGGTCTTTGTGAGAGCGCCCACATGGGTATCCGGTATGATAGGGATTAATAAGAACAGAACTGGACAAAAGGACTAGACATTTATTATCATTGTTTGCCTTCCGAACAGTATAGGTTTTGACGAAGCATCTTTACTTCAACATGTATTATATTTTCCGAACGTCCCCTATCTTACGTAATTTCATTTCTTAATTTATATTATCAAAATACTTTTTATTTTCCATTCTCTTCCTCTCTCATTCAGAGTTCAACCTCCAATAAGCTCACTTCATTATTTCATCGTCCATTAATAATTTGCTCTATCCTTTAACATTGCCTCCATATTTTCCCCTCATTGCGGTCCATTCTACTGTTTTCCATCTAATTAGGATCAGTGAGAATTATTGTGACAGACCTCATAGACCGATATAACTTTAATATATAATTTAATTCTGGTTAGGACTGGATAATTTCATTCTGGTTGGTCTTTTAAGTTTTGAATTCGGTCTTTTTTGCTCGTTCCTATGTTTTTTTTTGAGCATGAGCATCTTGAGTCAATTTTTTTTATCTCAAGGACTGATTGCATTTTACACTTAAATGGTGATCACACATCAAATAATATTGGCAGACCAGGATACGCCATAGTAAATATAGTATAATAAAAATAAGGCCATCTTATTCCTTACTTTCCTTGTTTTATTTTACTTCACACAACATGAAACAAATACAAATATATCAAGCAAAAACTTTGGGTGGTTTTAGGTAGCCTATAAGTATTCCATGTGTTTAGGCTACCTTCATAGTACATAGCTTCAAAAATTTATTAACTAATTCAGCCTTTTTTTTATCCTATCGGTATGTGACATTTTCTTCTTTCCTTGATCCAATCGACCACGTCTGTAACGTTGCAAAGCTCTCGCATACTTATGTTAGGGCAAACTAGCTATTTATTTTTCCATGCATTCTTCGGAAAACGTTCGCTGCTCTTCTTAGTCTTTTCATTTCTATACTAGCTGAACCCGGCAGACTTTGTCCTGCCAGTGTATATTTATTTCATCTTTATACAGAGTCATCGAAAACGTTGTTCGTGATTTCATTTGTCAATTACTCGAGAAATAATTGTTATCGAGGCATCAATATGAAATGAATGCGTGATTGAGCAGCACCTGTCCGAGATTTGATGTCAGTGTTGATGTTGAAGTCACTTCAGCATCTCAGCCAGCATCTTTACAGAAAATTCAACAAATGTAGGCCTATCCGTTGGTTTGATTTCATGCCTCAGTTGAATATTGTAAGCATGCAATTTAAGACTTCATATATAATTTTGAATAGTTATTTTAGCAATGCTAAGTTCCAAACTGCGTAGAGAAATGCACATCTTAGGACTTCGTATACATGACATTCTCAATCGCTCAACATTCTCTTCCGACGCGACGTGGGTGGATTCTATATAAATCTAGCGAAAATGCCAGGCTTCGCTAGTAGTAGTAGTATTTTAAAGCCGGCGACCGACAACTAAGGTCATTTGCGCCAAGGGAAACTGTACAGAGAAGGATGGAGGGACACCTGGCGTCGGCATTAGCCTACTCTTGCGAACGGCGCCAAGGGGTCCACAGTTTAACGTCTCATACGACAGATGGTGTACTGTACTTGAAATGCCCCCAGCTTCGCTCGAGGTCATTTCAAAATATATGCACTTGACGTGGATAGTTACTCAATCAGCATAATAATAACAGTTATGCATAGTTATTTATCATGGGTAAATGTTTAAATTGAAGTTTTTCTTCATTGTCAATGCCCTATTTTTAAATTTCCCATTGCAAATTGATATATATTTTTAATAGCTGTACCTGTCCACGCGTTCCGGTGGCACAGTGTGATTAAATGGAAAATAAAGAAAAGGGAAATCACTCGTTTTTAATATGTTAAGATAGATATGAATATAAAAAAAACAGATTTTAATGTCAACCAAATGACTTATTTTCTCCCATTAAATTTGAAATCACACGATCTCAAGGTGTTATATGTGCATTTCGATTTCGATTGCAAGATCGATGTTTAAGTATAATCAAAGAAAAGAAATGCCTCGTTCCTATTATAGCATTGCGATGTCTGCGACTATAAATCTTCGTTCTTATTGGGGGCATTTCAATGCGATTAAGGGTCCCGTGCACTTTTTGAAATCTCCAAATTCTTGGTTGCTACAACAATAATAATAGAATCATTATTTATAGCCCTCTTGCACGAAATGCGGTGTTTGTTTACATCAGAAGTGTATCGGAGACAACAATGAAAGACCCATTTAAAGAGCTACAAAAATCATTTAAAATACCGTCCCGGAACGGGGATGAACAAATTGTGAAGATTTCAGCGAAATCGGTCCAGCCATTATCCAAGTTAACCGCTTACCAACAAAATGCGCAATCCATTTTTTAAAAATAAGATTTGCTATCTATGACTTTGTTTCTGTTGAGTAACATTACCGGCTGTAAAAAAATAACTTAAAATAACGCGTGCTTTTGAAACATTGTGAAATGAAGGTTATTCATTTCCAAAATAATTCGTTCATTCAGTTTTAACTGATTCTTGTTTGCAAACATCACTTTTAATTCTGGCATTTTGGGTCTTTATGAATATTGTTGTGAAATTTAGCTTTTATAATTTATGCATCGCGGAATATTATTCTAATGTTTGCAGGATGTTAGCTCCGTCAGGGCTTCAATGACATGAAATATTTCTGCCTGCTTGCCTTAAATTTAAATTTGCAAAATGATTTCAGTTCCCTCAGGAACGTATCAGGCTTTTGCTATCTCTGTGCGGCCCTTCGTTGACGCTGCACCATTAATCTGATTTATTTTGGTCCTTTGAATTATGAAGATACTAAAATCTCATTTCATAAGTTATAACCAGCGTTGCGTTAACATCGTCACCGCAGGAAAGATTAATTCACCCGACAAGGTTACGATTCAGCGTTTTGAGAGCTACCAACTTATTTTGTGTAGGTATTTATTGATGATATTTTTAACCCAAGTGTTATATTTGTCTCTGCAATACCTTTTCTTATGTGTATTGATCTGGACAACTTAAGTGTATAGGTGATTTTCTCCTCAAAATCTTAAATTACGGAATATGATCACTACCGTTACCTAATTGAAGTAAGAAGCCATAAGTGTAGCTTTCCCAGTGTATGATAGCGTAAGATCCAGCTCTTCGGGCATATTTTATAGCCCGTGTACGATCACTCTCATCCACCATTTTTATGTTTCTCGCAAACGCGTACACCAGAAAAAGATCCTAGTTAACCCATACCATTCCAACAAGGCGGGGACCTTCGTTTCAGAAGCCGAGATCTGTAATAATTCGGATTTCAGGCGTTGGGATCTTCTTGTGTCAAATTGGAATCGAATAAAAATAGTCAATGAAGTGCGATTAATATCTCTGAGGGTGGATTTTTTTCTGGGGGTCGAGGCTCTTACAAATGAGATTCGATCTGGGATGAACACGTTTTTAATCTTCCTCTTCTTTCGGGGGCTCTATTCGGTTGCTGGGCCACCCTGGAATTTGTCCGAATGGTAATAACGCCCGGGCTGCTGTTCTGCGGAGAGGAGGGCTTCGGAGAGGAGGAGGAAATGCAATTACTACGCCTCGGCCACCAGTTCGGAGATAAGAGAATGATCGATAGCGCCGCTCGGATGTAGAGGAACACGACGAGGGTTGGGGGAGGCGGAAGAGTTAGAGAAGGCCGGAGTCCTGAGGATCCGTAGGCGAAGCGGCCGGAGCCGTCCGCTAGCCTTCCCAGCGGATCCGCAAGAATCCGTGCGTTTGATTCCGTTTCCGCTGCGAGGAGCTACTAGCGCTGCCTTCCACCCGGGAGGGGAGGCAGAGAATGCTGCAGCGACGGGGGATTCTGGGTAGGGATCAGGCAGTTTATAGACGATTACACTCAAGCCGGGAGAGGAAGAAAAAGCGGGTGAATTCACTCGAGGGTGATGTGGGGGTGGGAGGCAGGCGTCATCTGCGGCGACTCCTCGATGTGCGAAGGAGAGTTAGCGAGCTCGGCGGATGGGGGATGAGGAATGCATGAACCGGAGGTAGGGAGTCATTGGCGTTGGGGGAAATGGCGGAAGGGTTTCTTCCCTCGCTGATAGAATACGACGGAGCAATTTCCGCTCTTCAATTAGAATCGACATGGCATCCCACCTTCGTTCCCCTCCGCCATAACCCGACCACCTCTTTAGCAGGACGTCTCGACGTTTCGCTGTCGTCGATAGGGGAAGAAAACGGACAAGCTGGGTGGCATCCACGCCACCGATGGAATAACATACTTTTGGGGTTGTGATCCCTGGACACCACGATATTTGAGCTCGTTTAAGTCTTTTCATGAGCGAGGAGAAGATGCGAAGCATGTCCGTTCCGTTACAACGCCTCGTCATCCTAATGGTGAGATCATGCTTTGATATCGCGATATGCTAAATCGATCATGGAATCGAGGAATTGACACGCCAGAGAGTAAGAATACGCGGGTTTTTTTATTCTTCTCAATCATCAATGAAGCGGGAGGGAGAGTCGAGTATCAGTGTAATTAATTTGACGCTAATCCCAACTGATATTCGACTTTCTGCCACGTCGTGAACTGCTATGAACTTCTTTTTAAAAGGAATGCTGTTTTTTTGCTATAAGAAATAAATAAACTCCTATCAAACGAGTTGGCATGTAAAGTAAACGGTTCTTTCGTGTCGTACGTGATTGCTGTATTCCACATCCATTAATGTAAGTACACGTGGAATCAATTCCTTTTCACCTTACTCGATTTGGCGCTGTCGTTTGGTCTGGAAGTTAGTTTTTGTTTTATTTTGTCATTGCAGGGCTAAATTTTTGCGGTTCATGTAATTAACCTCAGAAAGTTGTGGTATAATGATGCATTTCTCTTTTATATTTTCAACGTTTTTATTTTGTTCGGAAATGTAACGGACTGATATTTTACATATTTTGTATAAGTTGTAGTTGCGTCAAATCAGTTGCATAGTTGTTCATTTTAAATCTCAAAAAGTATTACACTTTTTGTATTGGCGTATGATTTTGACCAAGTTAATGAACGTATTACGGAAGATCAAATGTATTTTGTGAAAATATTTTTTAACCTAACTGGACTTACGCGGGATTTATACTGGTGAATGCTATATTCATATGATTCTTCACCATAATATTACATATAAAGGGATTGCGTGGAAGCTTTCGGTTGATTTTGAAATGTGCTCCTTTTTTAGTGCTACATGATGAGTTTTGATTCCAAGCTTTTATTATAAATCACCTTCACCGTGTGCGTACTTTTTTACTGTTTACCGAGAAGCTTCCTGATTCTAAGTCTCGTAGGTCGTCAATCTCTGATTATCGTTCTGATTTACTGTTGTGAAATAATTTTAGTATGCACTGCAACTTTTCCGTCAGTCGACAACTATACCTTTTAATTTTACTTTCCGGTGTCTCCGTTCTGGATAACGGAATTCTCACGATTGTTTCTTGTAATAGGTCCACCGAAGGTCCTTTTCAAATTGTATAGTCTTTAAGCCTTATGCTTGGATCCTAACTCAATGGAATCAAGAATGTGGTAGGTAAAAATAGTACTATGAATCCTAGGAACTTCGCTGCATCCATTCTAAGAACACGCTTTGCGGTCAGAAAATGTTTTGAATTCTATATCACGCCCAATCGAGGTCAAGTGTTTCTTTTGAAATGGACTAATCGTGTCACTCACGCTTTAGGAAATTCTCTTACTCTAGCGTTGGCGTTGATGTTTAATTACCCTTCGTTGGCATGCATCACTTGGGATCTTGAATCACTTGCCGTCTGTTTGTACGTGAGAAGGGATAACCCGCATTCATACTTTATAAGCAGCTCCGAATTAATATGCCCTACGGAAGGGTTCTGAGGTCATTCAGGCTCATGTATTCATGACGCGTCCTCTACGTGTTGTAATTACGTGCTTTCCTGTTGCACCACGGATCGTGTTAAATCACCCAATCTCCACAATCGAACGTGGGATTGGCTTGCATCTTCCCTGCGGGTAAATACTCAGGAAAAACTGCTAGAAAGATGAATCCTGAGCAATGCTGGATAGAACATTTGCAATCAATATTTAATGGTATTTTATGCGTGAGTGGATTCAAACTGGATTGAATGGGCAGCCGTAATCCTCCTAAAATCCTACCAAGTAAAAAAAAGTTATTTTCCGAGGGTGTTGAATTCTCTTATAAGAACTAATTGAATTTTGAGATTTTTTGCTCGGTTTCTCTATAAACTGCTCAAAAATGGTTTCGTTTTATTCGTAAGTGGTGACTGCTGTGATTAAAAATTAAAACATCACAAGCCTGGCTGTTCAGAGTTTCAATGTACAAAGAGATGGCAGAAAATAGAAATTGATACTTGAAATGTAATATTTGGAACAGAATAAAAGATAATGCTATGTTAACTGCATCAATTGTATTCGTAGAAAAGGGAGATTATAACCATATTCATTACAAAAGAGATATTTATTTGCATAAAACGTTTGAGATTGGAAATGCTTTCACTTACCATATGCATCTATTCACTATTGGTTAAAATGGTTAACTATGGCATAAGCTTACTAATGAACCAAACCACATCTAAGTCCGATGAATTTGGAGAGAGTTTGAGCTTTATTTCTCATTAATGTTTCGTGTTGTACCTATCTTTATCTTTCCCTGTAAAAATCAGATGCTATATTATGTTTTGATCCATTTTTATTCCAGTATTTTTATTTTTGTATTAGTAAAATCTGAAATATAAGACGTATGCATCGCAAATTTGTGGTGATCAGTGGGAATTTTTAATATACGTATAGAGTAAAACCTTACGTTAGTGTGGAAAACGTTGAAATCTAAGAAAGTACATTTTCCTGTGCAAGAGATTATATAAAATTAGCTGTTAAGCTAGAGATTTGATTATGTAACCAGAGTCCATGGTTTCATTTTGCCTGCAGTTCTCGAAAAGTTATAGCTTTTGGTGGAATGCGTGCAAATTGATCATCTATAGTTCCAAAATAGCACGCAAATTTTGACTCCTGTGGGAGGCTGATAATGCAGTGTTGTAATAGTTCCATCAATGGTTGCCGATAGATTGAAACCATCAATATGAGTCGTTGTATGTTGTAGTTTCGATTGTTACTCAGGATTTTATCTGACAGCTAGCTTTTGTGTTTTCATTCACCTTAAGGGCATTAAGCTATTTCTGCAAATATTTTAGTCGAGGAATTATTTATTTTCAGTCCAAATGTGATTTATAACAAATGTTTCCACTCTGAGCAGTAATGTTGGCAAGATTTTATCTGATCGCTTCTGATTTATTAAACATTTACATCTTGTTACGATATGCACCTGGAACCCTTTTTATGATTGAGGTCACAAGTTAAACGCCCTCGACTCCTTGATGTACGTCGAGGTTCATCTTTTCGGTTCCCTTCCCCCTCCTGAAAGGAAATGGTTTCGGCCTATCTCGTGGAATCTTTCGCCCCGGAGTACGCTGAAAGCTGGCCCTTGTTAAATTGGGTTCTCGCACGCCGCGAGTTGTGTTATTATTTTTCTCGGATGCGATAACGGTCGCGTGAGCTCGCTGGAGGTAGCGCTCGTATTAATGGGCGCCTAACTGGATCTCCACCTTCGTCCCACCTTGAAGACCTCTCTCCCTTTCCCTCTCTCTTCCTCCTCAGCATTTCTGACCAGGGAGCCTTAATGCCCTCCCGCCAAGAAAACCCGAAATGCAATCCCGAGTCCATTTGCCTACACATCCTCCGTCCTACTTTTCTCTTTGACCTCGTCCCCACCTCTCTGTCTCTCCCATTACGTGTGCCTAATTTTTTTCCCCACATCCTCTTGGACTTTTGAGTTTGCGGTCCGGGTCAGTTAGCAGTGGGAACCCCATCCACCCTCCCAACTCCCACGCGGAAGACCTTTAAGCCAGCGGCACTTGGTGGGGATGCAAACATCCGGTAATTGGACCGTGGTGCGAGCGTGACCCCACACTAACTCGCTCTCACACACAAGGACCGACCAGTGCATGGACGCATGGAGAAACGATCTCCCACCCCCTCGCAAGTGCGAAGCCCTTCGTTTCTTCTCCCTCCACCCTTCCGACTAGCCCTCCTCCCTCGGTGTCCTCCGCGTAGCTCCCCTCCAGCTACTCTTGACATATCTCCCGCGCTTCATTTTCGTGCTCCTCTTTAATCGTTTGCAATGTGTGCATGTACTTCCATTTGCATTCGCTTTCAGATGTTACTTCAATCTTGTAAACGTCAATCTGTTATCCAATTTTGGAGTAAAAGGTTGATGAAACTTATGGCAAGCAAGCACTTATCGTTTCGTTCCCGTCAATGGTTCCCGTCTTGGTTTGGAAAAACTATGTCTGAAAATCTCATACCTGTATTTTTCGATTAGAGGTGGGTACATGATACTGAATAATCGTATGCCTTCATATTCATTTATGGTTTTGAAAATCTTTCATCTATTTGTAAAATTGTAATGAAAATATTGCTTTTTAAACAGGTAGCTTAATTTCTTTAAATATTTTGCCTCCTTCATTGCATCTGATACTCCTTCCGAAACCCCTCCGTTTTGTCTCTTCCTTCTGTATGTTTTCCCATTTAACAATGCCGAGGATACGAACCTCGATGGAGGATATTATTTCCCTTTCTTCTGCAAATTCCTTCTTCAATTTGACTCCTAATTATTTTTCTCACTACCAGTCATACCTATTTTTATTCTTCCGTATCCATTTTTGAGCCCTTTCGAAGCTGTGCATGGATTCGATATGGATAAATTCTTCTATATTTCTTCTCTTCATTAATAGGCAAGAATTATTATTGGCATACAATATTGGGCTAAATGCTTACAATTTCCATTCCATTCTCGAACTTTCCAGTGTTCAGTTGTGATGCTGACTATGCTCATCCCAATTTCCTCCTCCCATATTTTTCTGTGTAGCTCCCTACCGTTCTGAAAAGTGGACCTCAGAGGGAGAGAATGAGAGTGGACCGAAGCCGTTTGTGTTGATCTCTGCGGAATGATGGTGAGAATAGTATTGTCAGATTAGGGGAGTAAAAAAAGATTTTGAAGCAGGATAATAGGTAGTATTATAGATGGTCATAAGGAAAGATAGCATATGAATCTGACGGTTATGTAAGGAGTGCTAATTCTCAAAAGGATGATTGAAGATGGAGTAGAGAAGCATTTAAGATAGTAAGGAGAGAGATCCGAAACATCAAGAACTTTATGCGGAAATATGCTGTGAAATAGTTTTTGGTAGTAAGTTTTATTCTATGTAAATCTGTACCTGCTCGAAAGAGAGACTGAAGGATAATAGGTGGGTTTACATAGATGGTTGTAAGGAACGTTAGGATATGGATCTGACAGTTATGTAAGGAGTGCTACCGCCCAAAAAATGATAGAAGATGAAATAGAGTGAATTCCTTCCATCCTTACTTTCGCAAGCGATAGAAATCTATTTTTTCCTTTTCGTTCATCTTGCTTCCTTCAAATAAAGAATAAAGTGGGAGTGCTTTAGTATCAGTTAAAAAAGTTACGCACACTTTATTTCAATGTTGTGGAGTGCAATTTTATTTGGCGCCGAGAGGGCGGGGAAGATTAGAAGCGCTGGTTCTGATATTCCACGGTTCTCTCTCCGAATACTCTACAAATCCTCCTTCCTGCCCTACTTGCTCATTGTATGTAAGTATATAATTTCGCGATTTTATGCCGGGGAATAGTCTCTTTTTTTGTCCGGTTCCCACTGTCCTCTTAATTTTGCGCACGTATTTTGCTGGGACGCCAGGGTTCTTTGTTTTGAAATTACTTGGCGTTGGAGACTTCTGCGAGCTGTGAAGTGTCTGCCCAACGGCTGTTTTGCTCTTTTTAATTTTTTCCTGATGTTGGAAAGACTCATATCCGGTTGTAGCAAAATATATTTTTTCGCATCTCTCTGGTCTGGGAAGCTGAAGACTCGGTCAAAATTGGGGTTGAATTTCATGAAAGTGGGTCAGGAGTGGGTGGGTCTTAGTTAAGCAGCCTTGGCAAAAATTAAATTTCTTAAGCCATGTAACGTTGTTATTTTGTGGCAAATTTAGCTTTGGGGTTTAACTTTTTTACTGATTTATATCTACTTTACATTTTTCCTCGTTGCATAGGAAATAAAAATGTAAGATGAGCCGTAACTGATATGCGCTGGCTGAGAAAATGTGGAATTAAAGGTCGCTTAATTTTTTCACTTATCCTCAGCAAATCATACTTTTGAGATTTTCGTGTTCGTATAAATCTAATATGTATAAGTTAATATTTTGCGAAGAGATATATAAAAAGTTTTTCGACATTTAAGCGCATTTGCCGATATACTGATGATATAGAACTTTAGTTTTTTAGATAGGCTTTAGTTTTTTGTGTCCTGCCTGATGCTTCTAAGTTTTGGTATACAGATCCTTTTTTCTTCAACCATACGGATATGTGGTCTTTTATCGCTATTTTTGATCTAGCTGTTCTTTAAAGAGGGCACTTATACGTATTTCCTTCATCGCCTGAAAGTATAGTAGTGTACAAATAAAATTTTATTTAGGTTTATGGAAGTCATGTTTATCAGGTTAACTTCTGTAATTAGTTGGCCTTTGCCCTAAGGTTTGGGAATAGTATGCTGGATAATAGCATAGGGCACACCAGTAAGGAGTTTGGGACGAGACGTAACAGCTCCAATAAGGGCATAAATTAAGAAGGACCCATTGCAAGCAATGAGGAAGCATGCGCTTTTATACCAAACTTTAGACCTTTGACGGGGTGGTTCAGGAACAGTTCATGAAAATATTACCTACTGTATTCGGAATTCAAGTGATGCAATGTAAATTATTTCTTGAAATTTAAATTAATATATTTATTCATGAATTACTATTCTATTGAACTTTTTGGGATTGTGGATCGTCCCTGCGTGCTATTCCCCAGCCCTGTTGGTTTTATCGTATCTCCGTAAATAATCTATCCACGTTACCTATATTGCACTCCTCTTTAAATAACTACATCTACTGCCCACTATTATTATATTTAGAATGTCATTCCCGTCTTTTTTCGTCTTCGTGTGTCTGTGATTATTAAATTTTATGGAGGGAAACTAAATTTGTGGACTTGATAATTGGTACGATATTTACGTTTCTGTAACATAAAACTATCTGCGCATGCAACCGTTACTAACAGAAGGATGAATTATTCCAAAATCTGTGTATGGCTCTTTTTCTTACCCATAAATCGTATCCAATAAACTTTCGAAGATGGATTTCCCAACGTTTTAGTTTGCCAGTCCTTCTGGGAGCACAAAATTCACTTCCCAACGCCCTGACGACAACTCAAATTGACCTGCCTAGGACGTTAATGTAGCAGCCTTACTGCGATTTCTGTTCCATAGCGGTGTGTAGTTATGGAAAGAGGGAACCCTGTTTGCTAACAAATGGGCTAGGCGTGGTGCTAAAGTCATCATGCTTAGAGCTATGAGTAATAATGGGGGACGTCAGTCCCGAGTTCACGAGCGCGCGAAGAAATTTATTTCATGGAGTATTACGTCGGATAGGCGTGTCGTACGCGCTATGTGGCAAAGACGCCTGCCGTCATCTTTAGGATGATATTCGCAGGTGCCTATAATTTCACGCTAAGTGGTGGAGTTGTTCGTGGCATGTGGGATTCCGGTGATGGAAATATCCAGAGGAGACCCTGGGCCTTATTATTTAAACTATCGGAATTTTCAAACGTAGACAATACCGGAATTGCGATTTTTTTGCGATTTATTTTTAACTTTCCTTCTGCCTGGATGGTGGAAGACTAGATTATAATTTGGGATGAATTATGTGGAAGGTCGTGGAAGCCATGATCGGTGATTTTACTGAGGCAGTCGTGGCAGAATTATATTTTGCGTATCAAGTAACGCTGCCGTGTTTGGGGGAGAAAATAGCATTAGGGTGTGACATTTTTTTACGGGAAGAAAATTTTGTGAATGCGATGAATTTGGTTTTTTCCATACGAAAAAACTCTCATCATTCTCATGATCATCACTATTTAATGTGAACCCTAAGATTAAATTAATGCAGTTCCTAACAAATTTTTTATGGGTAGCTTCTGCATATTAATTTCTTCTTTTTTCTTGTTCTCTCTTATACCCTCTTGATCATGTCACTCGAGGTCTTTTTTTGTTGTCTTTTCCATTTTCAACACATTTGCATAATGCTCTCACGAAAATAATCGAGTTCAGTTTCAATATATGTGTCACATAGTTGTTCCATCTAAGTATTCGTTCTCCCAGTTTGTTCTGCCCAAAGTCGGCTGGATGACAATATGCCGTTCGACAGTACTAAACCCTTTCTGAATAATCCCCCAAGGATTAATGCTACGTCCCGATAAAGGCTGAGTGTATGGTGAAGCAGTCCTAGGGGTGACTGAACAATAAAAGCTTATCATAGGTAATGGGAAGAGATATCGAATGGCGAGATAAATTATTAGTAATATTGCTTTGTAACTACTAGGTAGGGGTTTATGGCCTCCAATATCATATTGCTTCTACTAATTGCTCATCTCGGGTCTACCTACTTTGCCTTTTCATTTTCCTAACCATTTCATATCTACCACACTACGTTAGTCCTTTAGTCCTATTTTGAACAGATCCTATTTATTGCGATTTCTTTCCACGAATGATATCTCCTTTGCAAATAAATTAAAGTCATCGACAAATGCATGTAGTTGTCTATGTGGTTTTTTTTAAGAATTTACTACAAAATTGTATTATAGTCGTCGAATTTGGATGCATTGAAAAGGATTGGGGAAACGGAAACGTGTCACTCATACGCGTCCCGTTTTTCAACTTTGTCGGTATGTAATTCAAATTGGAAGAAATTGTTCCATTTGATCGGGATTCAGGAATCTTTGGTCGGTGATGAACCATCTCAAATTCCCTACCAAAGTACCTACGTTTTCCAGTGTAACTCAGAGTTGTCCACTGTTCTGCTTTGTAAAATTCATATCTCGAGAAATATGGCGTTGCCAATATTGTTCAATAAATTGATAATATTTCTGAGCGTTTACGGTGAGCACGCATCGCATTAGTTTTAAATTTAAGAGTGGAATTAGACTTTTTCGAATCTAAGTTGTGAATATAATAACAAAATTCCTTCGTCGAAAATAATACATAATTCATTTTGTGTGCGATCGTTTTACTTCATAATAAGAGGTTTTTTATTTGCATCTATTATATTGTAATGTAACTGTTAGCATAGCTACATAATTTAATAACTCTGAGACTTATAAAGAGAATATTATTTTGGACAACAGGTTATATTTTAATTTTGTTTCAGTTCGGAAACTACCCTTTTATTCAGTTCCTATTACACTTGTTATTGATATATCATTAGGAATTTCATTGTTGGCTTTAGACGAGAACTAGAATTTTATTATAAAGTAATTAATAGCATTAAGAGGTGTATTTGTTATTATCTCAGGAACCGCGTGCTGGAGTAGTAAATCCGATATACTAGTAAAGAAACTTCACTGCACCTCACGTATTTTTGAGACCGAGGGTGAATTTGAAGCTTTCACATTGATCAACTTCCAACCTATCCTCTTTAATATCATCACAAAACCTTTCCCTTCCCTTTTCCTCCAACAGCGGTGATCCGGAGCACGCCGCTGTTTGTTAAAGGATCTAAGGCCTGAAGGCATCAAGGTATCAAGTGTTGAAAAATTTATCCGTCAATCCACCCACAGGAAGCATGAGTCATCATCGTTGATGGTTGGCAATCGGAGAATGCGTTGTTTAGGACTACCCATTCCCCTCTTATCTCTTACCGCCTTTTCAAATAATCATTTATCCACCTAAAAATCTTTTGTATACGATTCAATGCAAGGTTACTCCTTCGGTATTGACAAAACGTACTTCTCGCCCACCCTTTTACTTCTCTGACTTCTTTATACTAACCGAGGCGTGAGTAGGCGTGTTCATATCATTTAATTGTTTTTTTGGTTAAGAAACCACTATTTAATAAATAAACTCCCGTTTCAATTAATTTTATTCCGATTTATATAATTTAGGATGCCTTGTAGTTGATTTTATATTCTTTATCTTTTTTACAAGTGCGTCGCAGAATAAAGGGATTTATTTATCTTTTTTATCATCATCTGGATGAAATTTGTATTCAAGACATGATGAAATCAATAAACTAAAGCGATAATCTTCGGCAATTTGTGGCTTGAAACGCTAAACGGGTGGTAGACGGATTGTCTTTATCTTTCTTTAAAATACCTTTTGAAATAAAATTTACAATCTTATGACCCTATCACGTAGGATAAACTTAATGGAAATTGGTTCTTATCTCCTTGGATTAAAAATTCATGTATTTCATTCCTCCATATAGGGTTCAATTTTATTCTGTAGAAATATTGTATTAATGTCGAAAAAGTGCCCAGTGGATTGTGGTTTTATTAGGGCATACATATTAGAATGTCACTTCTATATTTAAAAGTGTGAATAAATGATTGATTGATACAGTGTTGAGAATTCGTTGGTCAGATGAATGCGAAAGCGGTAATTGGGCAGTAGAAGAAGGAACCTTATATAGATTAAAAGAACTATATTGGAATGCTCTTGGTTGTAAGTCAATGTGAATTTCAATTCACTGGAAACAAGGATGCCTCGGTAGCTTAACTGGCTAGGTACATGGCCGGAAATCAGTGGAATCCGGGTTTAAATTCAATAATGTTTTCTCCGTGGTAATCTTCATATTGTATTATTTGTCAGCGGGTAGCTTAGTTTTTTCAAGAATAGCTTGTAGTCCGTGTTATAGACATTGTAATACGTATACATTTGCAATGCAATCGTTTTATATGTCACTGGTTACGTTACCACGCCTTCACTCGGAGCAGAATGAAAGAACATTTCCGAGCAATTATTTCAAAATAAGCTTAGGAACATTTACAGCGTTTTAAATACCATTTTCTGCCCATAAATCTCTCTCCTTTTCTTCAATACTTATCATGTGTGTGTTATTCGTGAAGGTGACCTATATCTAAGGTTATTTGTGTAATTAAGGATAGGTGGGTGATTGGATATTGATAGGAATTTTTCAATGAACGGAGGGAAACCCGACTTCGGCATTAACGCACTCTTAGCGAAAGGCGCTAAGATAACTCAGTTTAACGGCCCATCCGACGGATGGAGCGCTGTTCTTCACAACGTACTCATGTGGGGGCCATTATACCTTTGAAAAATATGCTGCACTGTAGGAATTTGAATCCGGCCGCTCGCAGTGAGAAGCAAATACTATATCCACTGCTCCAACACGATCCCCTTCCTTAATGTTCAGTATATGATACAGAAGAATTCGTTCTATTCTTCCCGCGGTTAATAGCAGAGCAGAAATTAGTACATCACCTTTTGAACAAAATATTTTTTCTTTTGCTATTGAGCATTATAATTTTCAGGAATAATAAAAGTAGACTAGGCTTTTAAGATGTGGGTCTGGAGAAGGCAGGATTATGTTTGGTGATTGGAGAGGAAAACGTATGAAAGTAGTTGGTTAGCAGACGAAGTTGATTGAAGATATTAGTAGAGTGATAATGAAAATAGAGTGATTGGATGGAACGGTAAAAAGGTTATTATAAGGACGCGATATAAGAGAGAATTGAATGGAAGCTGGGTGGAGAGAAGTAGAAATTGGTAGTAACCGAACAATTAAGCCGAATCAGGAAAGTCCGTCTTAAATAATATTTGCTTGAGACTTGATAATTTTTACTTAAAATTTTAGCATTAAAATTTAACTTTATACGCTCACTTATTGTGGGAATTAATATGTTAAAATAATGTTATTCAATTCCTTATTGATCCTAAATTATGAAAAATTTAATTTGGGTCTCACGCTTCAAGATGTTTGATAATATGTGAGCAAACTTAGGTTTCTGAGCATACCCTTGGAGCCTAGTGCCAATGACCCTTTCAGTTGCGCAGGCTGTTGTTTTTGCTTACTAATTATTATTAGGGCTTATTTGGGCTTATTAGGGCTTATTTGGGCTTAATGGAAGATTGGAAGGCTTGGAAGATCTAGAAAAGCAGGCATTTGAGTGTAATTAAATTACTCCTTTACCGCTGATACTCGGATTTTTAAAAGCTGTTTGCTGTTGGCCCTTCGTCCTCGGAAGAGCTTACTAACGGGAAAGTTTTAATTTACATTCGTCTGTTAATGGAGAGGTCGATTTTTTTACAAATATTCGGCCATGGTAGTGGTGTTGTATCCCGCTATCTAGCCACCTGAAGATCGATTGGGTTCCTATACAAGTCCTGGCGTGGATACATTTGCCTTTGGATTGAAACATTGTTTCACAATGCAATATAACCACAGAAATTGGATCACATTAAGCCTCTTTCATCCTATACGTTTAGCTATCTTTATGCAGAATAATATGGCAACTGAAGGATTTAAGGTCATTCATAATTGCGCTAATATTCAGTTTACTGCTATGTGATGGAATATATACATATCATTTATTCTGCATTCCCAGAATTCATTCCTATTTTTAATTAATTTATAATTTATAAATACATGTATTCTTAAGCAAATTATTGATGTTTATGCCATGACGGTAAACCGTTTACGCTGTCGTATACATCATGAGCAGGGCATTCGATCATTTTTTCTTAATTCTTAGCGTAAGGTATCGTGTTTTTACGTAGCAATTTTAACGGAGGGGAGGATGGTCACGCTCGTAAGTAAATAATATTTCGTGTACATTCAGTTGGGATTCAGTGAGATTCAGTGAGACAGTTGGGAGAAGTTTCCGACATTTTTAAATGGCAAGCGGTTGGGAATTACTCGGTTCGTGGTAAGTGTCGAGGTTGGACGTTTGAACCCCGGGAGAGCGAGTTCACCCATCTGAGCGAGCACCTCTCCTTCCTTCTCTCCTCTAATATCCCCCCTCCACCCACCACCCACCCCTCAAGCGAGAGCACGAAAGACAAATGAAGAACGAGCGGGTTAATCTGGCGGAACGCGCTCCCTCGGTTGACTTCGTGGCTGAGTCGACTTACTTTTCCTCGGAACTCGGTATAAGTAAGAGAGAGAGAGAGAGAGAGAGAGATCCTTTCCTTAAGATTTCGCCCCCGTTCGATTGTTGCGGAGTGACGTGAACCGTACCTATCGGCCGAATGAATAAATGACTCGCTGGCGGCTGGTCCTACCTCCTTCCCGCCCCTTGGGCCAGCCGAGTCAACTCGCGAGGAAGTGGGGGAAGGGAGAGGGTTGAGCTGAGGGCGAGGGGTTTGTTTGCTTGCGTGGTCTGAGGCAGTATTTCAAGCCTCGCTTTCCTCCTGACCCCCGTTCAGCGGAAACTTTTCGATGCGAATATGCCCGTATTGTGCTCTGCTTCCAGTTTCCGTAAATAAATAAATACACCAACGCCTGGCGACGGGCAATTAATAACATACCCAGTTACTTCGTGCGCATTGTAACCGTTTGTTCTTTCTGAGAGGTCATTAAAATTTATTGGCGGATTTTTCATAAGTTAAATTCAGGAACGTCATATTTATCAAGCGGTCGTCTTATATGGTCGGACGGTGACATATTTTTTACCGAGGGATCTGTTTTGGTATCGCATCAGTGATCATTATTTTTATAGCCGAGTGGAACAAAAGTTTGAGTAGAAAGAGTCATTTTCTTAATCTCTCTTATATTTTGCGTGTCCATTTTTACCATTCCATAAATTCGAGCAGGTAGCTCATTCACTTCGCAGCTATTTTTACGGAAATGGGGGAGACATTAAGAACATTTGGGGAAAGTGGAACCACAAAAATGTCGAGGTCTGATTATAAGGCCACCAAAGAAAGCCTTAAAGACAGGGTTTATGTAATGTAATATGCAAAGGGTTAGATATCAAGTTGTGCATTTTATGGTAATTTGGAAGCTTATTTGAGGCTTTCAGACGTGGTAATGGAAAGAATGAATGAAATGAATTTGGCAAAAAAGAGCGTGATATATCTAGAATGATAACAAACGGGTGGAAATGATGCTGACGAATTGAAGGCAAAAACAAGCCGTAAGAGTCACATAAATATCCTATCCACATAGTTAGAGAAATTACTTAACGGTTTGGAAGGGGAAAAAATGAGAAAGAATTATTATTTAGTGGGTTAGAGCGAGGGAAATGCTCATTATTAGCAGCACGAGTGGTGAGGACATTTCGCCTATTGCCTCTCTTTTAAAAGTTGGAATGGTTTAATTAATTTTGCGCTGTTTCGTATGATACGCATTATAATTAAAGTAAAACCACCAAATAGTGCGTGGTAGCGTTTGAAAGAGTCATAATGGAAAAGAAAGGAAGGGAGGCTTTATAAAGTTAGAAAGGGAGAGGAGGGAACATTTTTATGCTATAAATTTTTAGCGAAGAAAATGGCTCCTAATGTAATCGTGCTATTGTCTCAATTTCCTTTGGAAGCATCAATCACAATAACATGAACTACTGACATTGATATGAATTGAAAATTAAAACTACTCTTTGATTTAATTACACTATTTATTTTCACCATCTATATGTAGGTAAGTGACATAACAACAAATAGTTACCAAATGGCATAATAAGATTTTAAGGTGCTTCGGTTGCTTTGTTTGTATCAAACTACCAAACTTAAAGGCATCTCTATTCTACTCGAGACGAGCTGTAAATCCATGCGAAAAATATAGCCGTAGTCGTTGGATTAGAGATGAGGTGCGAATGGAAGTGAATATGAAGAGGGGGGCTGCGGAGCACAGGGGAGAGATGGGGATCAAGATAAGTAAATCAATGTTGTTTTTGTTTCAAATGTAAATATATAGAACCCCCATGTGGCGGTGGCTCGAAAGCTATAACGTAGATGTAGATAGAGTCGTCTTAACCATCTGGTTTCTGTGCAAAAGGGCCAATGGAATGAATATTTGACACATTTATAACAGAAATCAAATAAGTTGTGCTCAACCTGAAAAGGATTGGTTGGTTGCATTCCACTCGATGGTTGATCAGGTTAGTGAGTGTAGATAGATGTGTATAATAAGCTCACTGCGAGTAAAATTCAAACATTTACGTAATATATTTGCGTAATACCCTGTGAGCCACAGCAAGGGCGTGTGGCATGGGTGGAAATAAATTTGGTATTTCAAGAATTGAAGGGGGTAAGGACAAAAATCAGGTTTGTGGGAGAATTTCATTTTCCTATATCGCCTGCGGTTTTTCAAAAACATATGGTATACGTAAGGAAACTTAAATCTTCTTTTAAATTGTTACCTTTAGACTGGAATATAGTTACTAATCATTTTTAAGATATGTAGTGCATGTTTTGTGTTAATTCACGCCCTGCCCTACACCTTTATGGTGGCTAGCAGGGCAGTATGTTAGTAGATGTAGATACAGGAATGGTAGAAACAAGGAAACTGACGAGATGCATGTTTGGGAAGGAAGAAAATTCAATAAAAAATTAGGAGAAAGCGAAATAAGTGGATGAACTAGTATGTATTTATCAGAATAAAGGTGATAATATGCGCATTTAAGGCCGTTTTAGGCGGAGTACATGGAAAGTGTCAAAGGAAAAGAAATCAAAAGCAAGATCAAAACATTTTTTTCGTAAAAATCTCTCCGGTTGTCATATTTTGCTATGATTTATAATAATACATGTATTTTAATAACATTTACGAGGAAAGGGACTACCTTCAATTATGTATTCCATTAGATGTTCTTGTATTATCCGTCTTATGTTTTTCCTCGGAATGAATAATCATTTGATGCCATTCTTTTAAAGGTGAGTGCTTCATTGATGTTTCTTAGGTCGATATGCTGATATAATTAAACTTTATGTGTACTTATTTTAATTATGAAGTTACTCTCGCATTGTTTGTTAGTCCTCAGCGATATTATCCTTCTCTATCATCGTTTTCCTAAGCGGAGTGGGTAGTGACCTCCGACCGCAGCTTTTGGATTCTTATCCTGGATAAACATTCTGACCCGCATAAATAAAACCAAGATGTTTGATCTACATACTTAGTACCGAATCATTACTGGATACCATAGGCAGAGCAGGGTAAGGAGCAGACCGACCTACCTAACTTGATGTGAGAATATCACGCGCCGCTGGGCTAAGTGAGTTCTACCTTTAGCAGACTTACCTTCTGGTTTATAACTGTGACATCGAATGTATGGACTCTTAATCTGTAGCGTCACAAGTGCAATCATGCGCTATATATATTTCAGTTAACTTTCATGCATGATGCAGAAAAGCACTGACTCGTGATTCCAGCCTTCGAGCACGAGCGTGCTTGTTAGAGCGAGTTCTCGCAAAGGTGGTCGCTTGCTTTAATGGCTGGAGGGACACGTAAAGAAGGTCGTTAGCCAAGTGCAGCACTAAATGACCCTTCGTTTTCAATCAGCCGTGGCGGCGTTTGACGTGCTTGATTCATGGGGGGTGCATGCTGCGACCTGGGAGTGCCATAAAATATGGCGTATCGCTGCAGCGACCGTGTCCATCAACGTCTACGTCTCCTCTCGTTCATTTCGCGCGATCAGGCGATGCTCGGGTGCGTTGGCGAAGGGCGCGGGGTGACGTCGCTTTTACAGCTTCAATCTTGGCTCGACACCCAAGTGACCTCGCCATTAGAGGTATTTTGTCCTTAGTCGCTTTGACCTTTTCTTTACAGTATTTTTATTACGCTTCGCATTCACAGAAACACTCAACTTAGATTAGTCTAGATAGTCTATATTATTTTACCTCAATCACGCTCATATTTTTGCTCTGCGTGCTTTTGTTTAAATACAATTGAAAGGCGTGTTTTACAGGTATCTGTACATATAAAGCGTAGAAATGTTTTAAGTGATGTCATAAAAAGTCTGAGCTTCATAAAAATTGAATTTTGCACGAATTGACACACTTTTTTCTTGCGAAATGCATGTCATAATATATATATGTGGCCGGTTAGTGTGAATTTTTATACCTTCGGTGTAGTATTCTTACTATATTTCCTAGCTTGATAATGGTTGAATATAGGTAGTTGTTTCAGGCTTGATTTGGTGGAATATCATAGCGAAAGAAAAAATGGCAATTTTCCACAAGAATATTATTTTTATTCTTGTGGAAAATTGCCATTTTTTCTTTCGTGGTTGAATAGAGCTCACATAACAGCCTTTTGTAGCAAAATTGCTCGTAAGAGGCATTATTTACTGTTGAAAAAGTGTAAAAGATCAGCTTGGTTTATTTCAACTTGGGTTATTTATTTATAATTGGTATTGGCATAACTATATATTTTGAACTCCTGAGGAAGAGAATTAAAGTTGCGTTGGTCAACAATAATCCGTCCGATTGACGAGGGAAACATTTGAGGTGCATCGGCGCAGAAGTTCAATTCCTCTGTGGTAGGAAGTTGACCGTTGTCGGGTTTCCGGTGTTCCACGAGTGTACAAATTCTATTCCCCTCAGTTAATTTCAATACCTATATTCGCTTTTAACCGCAGTTCCACATGGATAATATGCATGCTTAATGATTAATTATGGTGCATCGGAAAGTATAAATGCTGATCACCGTAGTAATTACGTTATACATTAATCCCTTTGAAACATCT
Organism: Platycnemis pennipes; assembly: GCA_933228895.1. NCBI lineage: Eukaryota > Metazoa > Arthropoda > Insecta > Odonata > Platycnemididae > Platycnemis > Platycnemis pennipes. The sequence continues at coordinate 113,656,094 of OW121854.1, read as the reverse complement.
ATCCGAGATTAAATCAGTCATATGCAAAGCCTATTTTGAGTCAGAGCGTATAGAGTTGATGCGTGAAACCATTAAAATACTTAAAATAGCTATAATAATACTAGAATTTTTGGCATGAGAAACATTTTCTAATTTTGTATGTGTAGGTATTTATCGTTTCTCTTGCTAGGCTAACGCTAGTGGTTAGGTATCTGCGGCGTGGAACTGTGAAATAATCATAGGTTTTTTGAATGGGTGATATTTAGTGATCATATTTTGATGCAGTAGTCGACAGATTCTGGTCCAATAAATGTGAAGACGGCGGAGAGCAAAAAAAAGGATTCAGTGTTCAGCTTTGTGAATAAAATATCGTTTTCGATTTGTTTTTTAAAAAATTACTGTAGTTTTATCCTCTCGCCTTTCTAAGATTTTGCATAAATATCAGTCGTCTCTGTAATACTCGTTATAGACGAGCTAAAATTATCCATTTTCTACTTTTAAATAGGAACAGCTGCATTTATCGGCGGAATTTTTGTTTCATATTATTTTTTTCCAACAGTTTCCCGTTCACTAAACTGAATGCTTGTCTAAACATCCGTAAGAACAATTTGAAATTAATCTCGTCCCTTGTTACGTTGCAGATATGATACGAAGTGCAAATAAGACTGGATACATTTCGGTATATGTAGGTATCCTTTTTCTCTCAGATTATTTAATCTACGCTTGAAGAATGTGCTGTTTTTAAATCTGATTTTCATGGATTTTAATATGGGCCATATTCTATTTATATTTATTCTTTTAACTTGTTTGTTGAACTGTTTTTGTGAGATAGCTTCCCCTTGGGGAAATTTTGGCACTCTTTGTGCTAAATAAGTTGATTAAGCACATAATAGCAACATCTCTGACGTATCCGCTGAGTTCGTTTCCAAATTTGGAGAATATAACTTTGTTTTTTGCAACTGCTTTCTTTGAAAATTCCCATTTTTTCTACTGACAGCCATAAATAACGAAGGAAATTGTTTTCCTGGAATGTAGGAATTGGAATCCTTATTAAGGGACTCTATTTATTCTCTTCCACGATATGAACCATATTTAAAATGGCAATTAATAAAGTGTTTATTCAGCTTTCTGACACCGTAGATCACACCTGACACACGTGACACCACATCTGATGCAATGATTGTGCCTGATACCATTCGTATTAGTTTTTACTTATTGGTGTTCTAACTATTATGACAAATGAAATTAAAAATCTCCAATGGCCGTAAAAATTGTTATCACTCGTCAAGGTACTCAACAACTAAATTGCTGTGTTGGTTTGCGGGAGGGTCAATTCCACAGCAGTGACCAACCACAGCCTCTCAACCAAAAAACCCTCATGTGGTGGTTTACGGGAATGTTACTCTCTCGCCAGTGACACAACACAGACACGCACACTCAACCCAAATAGGATCATTTACAGGGCTGATGGGACCCTGATCAGGATGCCTGGGTTATTATGACAAACACACAAGCACTCAGAATAGCACTCACTCACACACTCAAATGGGCCCACCTTCTGGGAGAATCGAGCTCAAAAAGCAATTTTACGGCCATTGGAGATTTTTAATTTAATTTGTCACGTTAAGAGGCCGTAGGGCTCATCTCCTTAGATTCTAACTATTATGTTGAATATGAATCATTCATAACTGTATCCCTGACGCACAAACATATTTTACATGCACTAGGTATTCTTTTGTTCCGCATTCCATATTCTCTTCGTTTCATCCAATTAGCCTATCTCGACCTCGACAGTTATGCTCATGGCGCAGCAACGTCAAACTTAAAGTCATAAGTCTTCGTCCTTCGACCTGAAGATGCTGAGAGGATAGTCAGCGAAACTGTCGTCATCTTGCCTACCTACGGGGAAGGAAACCCGGAACCATGCAGAGAGCATCAAACCAAAGCCGCAGTAAACCTTCAATCTAACTGCCAATTTATTTTTATCCTCCTTCTTTTCGGCACGATTCATATTAGATGCTTCATTCTGGATTTTCATCGTTATTTCTTTCCATTATTTCCTGCGGGATTGCATTTTAACCCTAGAACTAAGCTCACCCACTACGCCATCTGTCGTATCAGCCTCTTTTACATTTCCTTACATTACCTTACCCTACCATCCCGTTTTTTCCTCTCTTGAAATTGTAAATTTTTAGATATGTGCTAAATTCGTTCTCATATTTTCACTTTCTTCTTTCTTCAATTATCTCGACATTTCTGCTGTGATATACCTACAGTATACATATTCTATTGGTATCAACGAAATAGTATTCATGTATATAACGTCCATCCTTTCATTATTTAGGTAAGAATTTTTATCCATGTGATTGTTCAAGCGAATCAAAAGGATTTATAAAGAATTTTTTAAAATATTTTAAAAATTTCGTTTGTTGGTACATTTGTTTTCTTGCTCCCATATTTTTGAGCCTTGATCTTTGGGCGAATACGGTCATACATGTAGTTACGGCATTTGTATTAATCGGTTCTAGAAATATGTCTTTGGCCTATTTTCAGCGTGGAAACGAAATGTGCGAGCATCGACAATGCCAAGGTAGTGACGTCGGGGTCTGGTTAAATCCGAGAATTCGCTCGCGAAAATCGAGACTGTGGCGTTAAATTGCCATCAATTCCGCGGTGTGGAAATGCCAAATTCCTCATGAATGACACATCTGATGGGTGAATTTCTCCTCCACAACAAACATATAGCTATGTAAGCTTTCTCCTACCTCAGAAAACCCTCATTTATGCTGAATTTTATGTTAAAATAATATAAAATCTATTGTGGCACGTAAGGAAGAGGTGGCTGAGTTACACTTTGAATGGTAACTAAAATGCTTTCTTGTGAGACGCTGGAAATAGCGATCACGTCTCCATGTGACATGTTGTACCATGGCCGACGACTGTTTGCATGGGATAGAGAGGTGGGCTTCGGATCTCACGATTGCGGAAGAACTCAGGTTTTGAGATTTGTATGGCGCGCAATTTCCACCGCGAAGACGTGGGGTGGAAATCACCCTCCATCCCTTTCAACCTTACAGAGCCAGTGCGCCTTCCGTTCGTCTCTTTCCCACGCGTCCTCAGCAACAACCCCTTTCCATCCCCCCGGCAAACTCCTTTCCACACACGTTCCACTTCCGATTCCCACCATCCTCCCCCTTTGGCGCGAGAGTCCCCCGTCGACACTTCCAGCGCCCCCTTCCGGAGGTCCTCCTCCCCGCCGTTATGGAGATTTGCGGACGTGATCCCGGAGCCGTAATGTTGCAGCTTAACCCGCATCCGGTGTGTGACGAAGGGGGAAGGAATACGCGGTTGCATTCATTGAATTTTTCCCTCTAATACATATATTGAAGGGGACTACTCCCTCGCCCTTTTCCCGCGAGCATCAATCTCCCCTGCTCGCCGTTATGGCTTCCCTTAAAAGTGCGATGAACAATAACGTCATCCCCTCACAACCCCTGTATTGGTAGCTCTCCACACCCCACCCCAAACGCGTTTTCCAACCTTCCGCGTTCTCGTCTGTGCTTGTGATTATTTTTGATTGTGTACCCATTTAGGTTTTGATCCGTTTGTTGATTCCCGTTCTCCCGCCGACGGTTTTTACAGCGAAAATAAAGAAGATTTCGATTTCTGTTTTGGATGCCTATTGTTCAAAACTGTGCATTTCACTTTATTGAGTTTGCGCTAACGTTGTTTGTATTCTCCTCGAACGTAACATTTTTACTGTTAAAATAATCCCATTTTATTGTTTACGAAATGGCTTGACCGTTTTCGTGTATACTTTTAATTTTTATGCAGAATGCAGCAAAATAGAGCAAGTAGACATGAAAACTGCGCCAAGTGTCCCTTTTCCGCCCTAGTGAACTCATTGCAGTAAGCATTTCGGGATAGATTCAACGGTTAGAATTCTGACGCGTTCCGCGTGAAATAGCTAATTCAGAATAGTGCACGCCATTTACATGACAAACGGAGTATTTTTTTATGGTTTCGCTACTGGTGGGCATTGTGAAGTGAGTGCTGTTTCGAATTTTGTGGGGATGGAGATTTTATGTTGCATTGTCATCGTTGTACAGTTGCCGGATATATTTTATTTGCAAATGATGAAACGATTTCAATATATGCATTATAATTAAACATATAATAGGTGACTGGATTTTTTGAGCATGGAGAAACGTCTTTTTCCTTTATCTTTCATGTGTAATTTTCATTTTTGGGTCAACATTCTCGAAAAGGTTTGGGAAATGTTTCGTTTAACCGTACCTGTATTTTTTCCTCGTCTCTTAGTTATTCGCGAATAGACAATACGATGCCCTCTGATCATTTTTATTAAAATCAGGAACATTGACTGCCAAATTGTCGTCACATTAGGCTTGAGGAAGCTATTTTGTATTTTCGAATATTATTTTAATCTGTTTTGGCTCTAGTTAGTTCTTATTATATATCATACGTTATCAGTTTTTGCGTAACTTCCTCCAGAATGTATATTTTAGAACTAAAATGTTCAAGTGTTTTTAAAGTGAATGCTTGCTACTATCGTGGTACGCTTTTGGCGTGCACATTAAGGTATGATGCAAATTATAAGTTTCGCTTTTTCGCAAACCTTGAAAGATAACGCGTAAAGTTTAAGCTTTTGTAAATTTGATATATGCGTATGTAATGCAATGTACCCTGTAATGGAATGATCCTATCATGTTTAACAGTATTTTAAGCTGGATTAAGAAATTGATTGCATAGTTATGCATTAGCTTAGTATTCATCAAAGAATTACTCAAATTTCTGGCGATTGTATATGTCTCTTTGAAGCAGGCAAGCGGAATTAAAAACGACCGCCAGGCTCCTAACTCTTACGCTTGGTTAAATGCATTGTGTAATTCCGTGATAAGCCTCGACGATGTCTCACGACAACGAGGCCATTAACGTCATGAAGAAGATGAGGCACATTTGTTCATTTTACTATTTTAAACCCTCGTTATCGTTCGTTTTCTCTAAACTACAAAAGGGATTTTAATAAGATTCTTGGTAATTGACACGTTAGAGCCTTAATTAGAACTAGACTGGAGAATTCCCTTTCTTGAGTATGATATTATTTACTGTTTGAGGATTCTGTCTTCCCTTCGCTTGCGCCTCTTTGAGAAAGCATTAATATTTGAACTTGGTGCTTTGTTTCTCTCGACGCCGGGGTTGTGAGCCCAATACGCAATCGAAAGTCAACTAGCTGAAAATATGGCAATATAAGACATTTTTTTCATCATCATTATCATTCTTCCTGCAAGGGTAGGTTTTGGTGAACTTCAACTTTTTCTTGGTATGATTGTAAAATTTCCAATATTTGAGTCATTTTCTGGTTGGTTAAATATTTACCATATAGCCTGCATGAATTTGTACATTGTATCACATATTAATTGAGATATACGCTCTTTACCAGTAATAGAAAAAATAATACTAGTAATTATATTTTTTAAAGAGATTTGAAGTTGTAGTGTTTTAAATAAGGACTAAGTTTTTTTAGCCTCGCACGGTTTTTGGTATGGACTTTGTAATCTTTAGTATAAATGTAGACTTTATGAATTTACACCGTAGTACATAAAAACCACCAAACACCCTCTGCATTTTTTATAGAATCATAATTGGGCTTTCAAGTAACAGGTAATGAATTCCCAGCATTTGTTCCCTAGAGACTGCAATGAAAATATCTTGAAACCCTGTTGTTCGTTGTTGTTCGCGTTTTTTCCATGCTCGTATCCCACTGATTATTATCTGAAGTAAAGTAACTATCCTCCTTTTTGCTGGTGGACGCTTAATTAATATAGATTTGCATTTTCATCACGGCTACTTATGTAGATTATGTCGGAATGGTCGAGTGAAGTCCAAAAGACATGTGATGGTAGACTTTTCAGACTTAAATACCTCTATTAAACAACTTCGATGACTATTCAATTTCTCTGTGTTGTAGATGATATTGAATGAATAAATACTTCTCAAATTGTATTACATTCGCAACATCATTAATAGCACTTTTATTATGAGAACTCTCATTTTCTGAATTTTTACAAGGAAAAATCCACCTCGACCTTGATTCGAACCCGGACCCGCTGATGTCCGGGCAGGCATTCTACTAGTTAAACCACCGAGGATTATGGCTCCCCTGTGGGCCCCTGGTTCGAATCCCGGTCTAGGTGGATTTTTTCCTTGTGAAAATTCAGCTACGGTGCATTTTCAGCGGGTGTCTCCGCTAAGATATTCGCGGCTAGTTTGTAATTCTTGCATCGGACTCTCTTAATTAATTATTTTCATGCTTTGGTTAAATAATAATCCTCCAAGAAACATGGATCTATGCGGTAGAAATCCTGGAAGCCCAGCATCTTCGTGATGTAATCACCGCGTAAGGGTGATCTTTCCATAAATCAATAATTAGAGAAAGTGTTATTTTAATGTTTTTACACCATTTACGGTAGGTTTCTTCGAAGTATGCCTGCTCAGCATGGCAGTTTCTGAATAGTTTCCCCGCATATGATACATTATCTTCTTCTAATTGCATTTCAATCACTCATAATTTTCCAGTCCTCGAACTTAATCGATGTACTGACCATACGTACTTCAATATCCAATTGTTTCTAAATTCTTATTCCATAAAACCACTCTGCTTTCTTTTTTCCTCCGCCAACTATCTGTCCTACCCGATTATGTTCACTACTTAATTTTTCACCCTCTTTATATCAAATGCAGTTTCCCCATTCTCCTCATCCATGTCTCAAAAGCCTCCAATCGGCTCCATTTTATTCTATGCATTTTTGCCTGCTCCATATCTAGATCTCTTTATATGGAGAGAATCCGGCTTAACGTCCCATCCGACGGACTGAGTGCTGAACTGGAATGCTCACCACAAGCACTCGAGTAGGGGCCAGTTTACTAATGAAAAATGTCTTCAACTGAGCCGAACCTGGGCTCTAGGGGTGAGAGGATAGTACTCTAACCAATACACCAACCCGACCCTCTTTGCGTCAAATAAGTAAGGTCTTATTCAAACTACAACACGAATGGTTTGCTATCAAAAAGTAGGAGTAAAAGATTCATTTGCTATAATTGAGTGTAAAAATGTGCATAAAGTGACCAGAATAATAATCCTATCGTGTTATTCACATTGTAGAGTTGGACCTTTGGGGGGAGTACCACTAGTTATGAGGACTTTTTAATGAAGCGTTGGTGACGGGAACTAACGTCTCCTATTCATTTGCGAAGAGACCTTGTTACCGTGTAGCGCGTTTTGAGGAAGAGCTACGCTCTGCCTCTTTTATTCATGCCCTCGACGGAATCGTGGCCTGTTGGTGATATCTGCGAAAGCCACAACTTCTAACACTCGCAGAACTGCGAGTTGTCGCAGATTACTTCAGTTCCATGAATGCGTAAATTTTTGGAGGGTATTGATTTTCTCGTTCTTCCCCCTCAAGTCATTTAAGAGATTTTTGCTGATAAATATATGGACTGCTAATGTTCACTGTTTGCTTGAAAATTCGTTCGCAATTGTTCGCATTGGGCCCAAATTTTCTCTTGCTACTTTCATCACCCTCGCTCAAAATTATCATATTACGCCAACTATCTTTATCGTATTCCTTCTCCCTTTCCTCCATTTCCCTCACGCCTGTTTTTCTTAACTATTCATCTCAGATTCTAGAGACAGGTGATTTGATATTGAGACGTAAGAACCCACTAAACCCCGACATCTCCTCTCCCTCTTTCCCTTCCCCCAACTGCCTTCCAGTCTCGCAGGCTCACCCGTGGGCAGTGTATCCGTAATAAGCCGTGAAGATGGGCGGAGCCCAAAAATTATCAATGCAAGTCTGTGTTTAGTGCTTTCTGTTTTTTCCTGTCCTGCGACTTTCTGTCAAGACGCACCTCATTTAACGTCTGCGGAATATCATTATTACCACAGTAGTTATGTCAGCCTTTTCTTCGTCTACCGGGAAGACTAATATCCGTGTAGGAATTGTGAGAAAGAAATTTCCTTCGAAAAAGGCCGAGGTTGAGAATAAATTGGCAATAATGGTGAACTATCTTCCTTTTTGCTTAATCTTATCGTTGATTGAGCTTAACTGGCCTACGATATTTTTCGGAGCATGGATAAAACACGAAAGAAGTAGGGCCGGATAATTTAATTCAGTATTATTCAACCACACGCCTCTTTGCATTATGAAAATAATAATTTCAGAATCAGTTAATTATCATGTTATCCTGTGCTTAAATAGTGATTCTGTGAAATACATTTTCTTACAAAACTACATGAAGCGTCAAGGGTTGCGTAAGAAATTCATCTTACTTATAGCAAAAGAAGGTCATTTTCGTAGCAGTTCAACTATAAGTTCTAACATGTTTAAAAAACAGTTAAAATCGCTTAAGAAAACCTACCCTGAATGAAATTGACGTTATCAATGAGGCTTGGCAATGTGAAATTCCCTAATGACGATGGTAAAGGAAAATATACAATTCCACAGAATAAATTTATTACAAAGTATGCGACCATGGTTTCGTCGGGCGCATCAATACATCAGGTGATGATGATGGGCCGAATTGAAACTATGAAAAAAAGTTTTCTGTGTAATTGCATAGTTCCCTTTACAATTATAAATACTCTGACTAGTTAAGAACCTGATCTCAATGACGTAATGAGGTAAGCTTCTTCCTACTCTAATTTATAGGTTGTTCCTTGGATTTTGTCCAAAACCGTTTATTTATTCTGAACGTTATTTAGTTTTCTTGTTATTCATCTTGCTGTTTGAAGCCAGAAAGAAGCATATGTGTTAATTTATTTTAAGAGTTTTAAAAGGCCCAACTATTCATCGTTCGTTTTAAGACGTATAATGTTTTATTGGGTATCGCAAAAGATGAGGGAATCGGTCTTTGGAAAAACTAAGCGCAGAAAAACGAACATCGATAAGTGTAGCGTGAGTATTTAAGATTATATCGTCGTTTTTCCCATTAATTTGAAAGCGTCTAAATCCATCCCTCCAAGTGGATGCGGTGAAATCTGTGGGTGGAAAGATTTCACGGGGCTTTTCGAGAGGCAACCGTCTCATTTCTCCGCTAATCGGGAATCGGGCAAGAGGCGGGTGGGTATTATTGGTAATAGGCGAGGGGGAGGTCCCGTTTTTTCTTTTTCCGGAGGCGTGTGAGAAAAGGGGTTTTTTAAAAAATCCGAAGGCTCGTGTGAGAAAAAAAAGAACATCGCCCCCTCTGTTTTATAGGAATTAACTTCCGTGAGAGGGAGTATTTTCCTTTCCAAGCGATAAAACCTGATGACGGAAGATAATTATTTCTCCCTTTCCTCGCTGCAATCAGACAGGGGAGGGCTGAGCCCGCAGGGAGGATAGAGGGCTGTGAGGAAGGAAGAAAATCGCTGAAATTCTCCTTCCTTTTTATTTTCGTTGCCTTGGCCATTGCTTTGCGAACGCACTCAGCAGGCTTCCTGCTGGGGTTCCGGCGGTGGAGGCATTTAAAACGAACCGATTTCTTCCGTCCCGATCTCATTGGATAGTAACGGCGCTCCTTGCGCTAATCTCGCATCTGGTTAATTGGCGGTCGTTTAAAATTTTCCCCTCGGGAGGGGGAAATAAGAATCCTCACCGGGCGAAAAATCAAATTTTGCATCTGCGGTGGAGTCGTGTCTGTTATTTTGCGATTTTCTCCTCAAAATGTCTAGTTTGTTTCTTTGTCGTTGCTGCAAGATGTCGCGATTCTGATTTTCAGCGTATTATTGTAAGCTCTGTTTCGTTCGGCTCGAGGTATGGAAGCGGTGTCCTCATTTTCTTGTAATTCGTATGCAAGGGTAAAGGAGACTGTAGAGGACTGTTTATTCATAGCGTCATGTGTGCGATATTTATTGCGGTTGTAGGAACGCAGGGTCCAGGCACTATGTGATTCGATGAACTTCTATTCCATTATAATAAATAATTAGCCGAGAAATAACTAAATACAATATTCTCTTCCAATATTTCGTGCGTTACCGCTGGAAGCATTTTCTTCCTCTGTAGAATTAGAAATTAATATACCTTTCCGTGGGTTATGAACGGATTAATTGTCTTATTTTGGCCTCCATTTAAATTGGATTTTTATCATTCTTACTTTAGACGAGCCCTGCTTTGAGCAAGGACGCTAAGTCTTATTACCAGTGGAAGTTTAGGCCATATGTTTCGCAAAAGACCGATTTGTTGGGTCATCTTAAGCCTCATTTTGCTACAACTTGAATATTAGGTATGCAGGTAATAATTTTGCAAACTTAAATTCAATATTTCTCATTTTTAATGCTTTAAATTTCTCTCATTGCCTTGCCTTGCCTTTATTGCATTTTTTAATCAGGACCTAAGCCACAAGGCTTGTCAGAAGGTTCCGCAGTAATTCATACCAGCGGCATGTTACATAGTGGAAAATAATAGTAATATACATAAAACAGAAATCAAACACATCTCATTGCAATGATATAAGTAAAAAAAAAATCACAAATGATCACAGAAATATAACATATTCATAAATATAGTGCTAAGTTTTAAAGGATTACAAATTCACAATATCATTAATTAACCACTTCTTGATACTTTTTTTATTTCTGCCATTCTTTTTAAATTTCTCAATTGCCTAGGCATACAATTAAAAGTATATGGTATTATATATGTAGGCAACCTTTTTCCATATAATTTTGATAATAATAAGTTATCAGCATATGAGTATTTCTTTTAGACATACTATGTGTATTCATACAGGGAACTTGGTATTCTTTCTTAAAAAAATTTTCCACAATGATTAACCATTTAAATAATTTATCTACAGTTAAAACATTATATTTTACACAAAGTGATTTCAGGTCAGCGTTACCACAATATGAGAACCCACAGTAAAGCAATAGATTTTAAAATTCTTTTTTGGTTTCTGATTATTGTATTTAACAGTGTATTACAGTCCATTCCCCAAACTGTGATTCCATATCTCAGTATGCTCTCAACCATTGCAAAATAAATAATTAATTTGGTCTTCATAGGTGCATTTCATAAATATAGTGCTCAGGAAGACTATTTCTAAAGATCCTAAAAAACTGTTATAATATTTATTTGAACGCTGTATTTATATTACCAACTTGACGCCATGGTTTATTGATAGAATTCAGGCATGAGCGAAGCAAAGTTACAAAAACCTCCTGTCAGGCATCATGATAATCTTGAAAATAATTTAATGAGTTAATTTGATATATTTCAAGCTATTTATTCTATAATTTTATACCTAATAGAGGTTGATTGAATTATTTCTGGCCAAAATTTTGAGTAAACCAGAGGAAATTCATAAAAAAAGCATAGTGGATATCACCATCGTATGTTTCATGGGTTTTCTCATTTTAAACAACTGGAGAGTGTGCCTGGGAATAATGAAGGGGACATTGAAAAATTTTTTATTCAATATAAGGGATCTTTGTGAATATAGTTTCATGCATTAACCCTGAAAGTTTGGGTGCCCGAAAGGGTTTACCGAGGGAGGCAATATCCTCAGGCGATCAGCGAAATCGTATTAACTTATCTGCTATCGCATCGGCGAGAGCGTCTCGTAATATAATGAGACCCATTTAAAATTAAGGATTCAATAAAAAAACGAAGGGGAGCTTCACAGTATTGCCGTAATTCGGGTAGGGTAAAAATCGAAAAAAAAGGAAATGACGAGAAGAATCCGGGTTTTATGCCATTATTTCTTTTTTTTTAAGGGTGAATCTTGCCCCATTGTCCTCGGGGGTGAGGGGTTTCCCCAAAAGAGGTTTTCTCTCAAAGTGTACGCGTTCAATCAGGGGCGGAAGACATTTTTCTTGTTCTCCTCCGGGCGGATAATCTCGCGGAAGGAAGATAATTAAAAATCATCCCGGTTTCTATAGAAGTCGCTTGTTTGTTAAGTCTCTCGGAAACTTTTCTCATTAAGATGTATCTTGCCGTGTTGATTACGCGGAAGACGTTGGTGAAGCATCAAACAAATGAAGGTCCGGGACTGCTGACTATCGTTATCTCCTTCTCGTCCCCTGCCTCTGCTTCTTTCTCTTTCGCCTGCAGGGACGAACGCTTGAAGAAATATCTTGCGAAATCGAAAATGGTTTTTCTCAAACTCATATTTAACCGGACAAATGCTCAGCGTCTGATCTCAGTCATGTCTTTCATGTCTCAGTCCTTGCGTTAATGCTTTCAATATTTCTTACATTTTCTTAATCTTTCGTATTTTTTCAGCTTTTGCGAACACTCTAACTCAACCCATGAACACAGATATTACCACCGTGACAACGTTTTTACCTTCGGGAGAAACGATGTCACTGTACGTTGTAGGAAACAGCTGTAAGTGAGCCTAAGTTTCAAATGGTATCTTATGTTTTTTAATAATGAATAGAAGAATAAAAAGACCGATTTCATGTGACTTCTTGTACACATGAATTACTTCTTGATATAAGTCATTAACTTTTTTTCAATTAAAATCTCAAACATCATTCTCTCTCCAACCTACCGTTTCAAGTTAATCCCCATGTTTATATTGTTTACGTCAGTGTAAACACATGTGGTTAATTTCTAACGATACCACATGAAGCTAAGGACGTTGAAATTCTAGACCCTCTACGACGTGAGATTAGTGTTACCGTTGTATACACCATGATATAACTTGTTATTAGTTTCCGTCACGTGGGAGCTCAAACTGAGTTGGTTGAGTAACTATCGCTTTTGTGGCAACCGATAGGCTTCTTGAATAATACCTCAATATTTGTCCTTCATATTAATGCTGATATTTACTCGATCAGCAAAATAATTTGACCTAAAATGTTTGCTCACACTGCTAAGCTTCCATTACTAAATAAATTTCTCACCCCTATATTTCTCTTACATTTTACGATAACAATAGTTCGAGCTTGTAATTTGTCTTAAGTCTTTGAATCACCCTGATAAATTAAGCTTCCTTTCATTGCTTTATTCATAGCAAAAAAACTGCTCATCCTTGGAAATCAAAAAATTTAAAAATCACTGGACGTCATCATTGATGTAGATCATTTGATTATACACCTTGATTGCTTGAATGTGCATGTGCTTATTCCAATGCGTGCACTGTACTTTGAGTGCTTAAAAAGTTTTAAATAGAATTTTGTGCAAATTGCCCGAAGGATCAAAATTTCCTGTTTTTTTCGTGGAATCGTTAAATTTAATCGTGCTACGGATTTTGATTCCGGCCACAAATCCTTTGGGCCTCTTGGTCATAACCACAACCTGACGTTTACATGCTCAGCCATCGTCTGAGATTAATCGGAGGTGCCAGCCGTAATCATCCAGAGATGGATCAATAAATTATAATGGGAAATTTGTGCTGAAACTGTGAGTGTACCTACACCTGAGGATGGCTTAGTAAGCTGAAACACGTGTTATGCAATTTTATAATTTTAAATATATTGTGGAAAAATGCTAAAGTTTTTTTTTACTCTCCTAATATGTCTCACTCCCACTACGTGGTGCCTGAAACAGTGAACAGTTATCACCTTATCCCCAATTCACGTTTGGTACTTAGCTTATGTTACCACTAATCACTATGGGGATTTGTACTTGAATATTCAAGAATCAAACATTCCTCGGCGTAATTGGAGGAAATTAATGTGGCAGCTGCTTCACTTCCTCATGCATTCCCATGCCGCCGTCTTATTCGCAAGTAATCGAAATCATGGCTGGGGGCCATATATTTGGCTCATTGCGAGTGGGAGGATGGAGAATTTCCAAACAAAACCGAAAATGAAGCTTATCTCCTGGGGTATCTTATCCTAGCTCGCGACCTTGTGCGCCTTGGTAACCGAGTGGGAAGAGGCCTCTCTCATTTATCGCGTGGGATGTGCTCACAGCATTGGTGTCTTCCTTCTGCACGCAGTTCTCAGTTGCGCAACCTCCGGTCTTAACGCTGGAGGGGGATTGGGGCTCTTCATCTCAGTGCTAGGAATCGGTAGGTGCATGGAGCACGACTCTTTCAAATGCTTCTCCGTTCGGCGCTTCCAGGGGAATTAAAAAAATAATACTTAACAATCTTAAGAACAAAAATAAAGAAAGAAAAAAAAATGCGAGCTTTAAAGGCATGCAAATGTTCCACAGCCCCCATCTACAGTGCAACCAGCTCGCGTTGAAGGGTCGAAATTGCGCTCGCGGCGTTTCGCATTTGTCGAGTGTTTCCAGCTGGGATTGGTGCGTGTGAGGAGGAGGGTGCTCATTACAACCTTTCGCGTACTCGACCTCTCATCGAGCCTAATCCCCGCTTAATTCATTCGTGTCGAGATTGAGCGAGTTTCAGGGAACGCTCTCGTGCAGTCATACGCTCGCGTGCGCGCCTGCTGTGGATATAGTTCGGGAGGATAAAATACACCGGCAATGAAAACGGCGTCACGTGGTGAAAAATCATTGGTTGGCTGAGGTGACGACAGTTGTCGTTTAAACGACGAGAAGCAGTGGTTGTGGCTGAAATGGCGTGTATGAAGTTTATAATAGGATTATTTAGAACCTTAATTAAAAATGAAAAATTTATGGGACATTCCTTGCTTGTAGCAAACGTTGCGCCTATATTATAGACTGGACCATTATAATAAAATTAGAGAAATTGATTGCCGAACCGAGAGATGTAAAATGCCCTTCTTTCCTCGTACAATTAGGGACATGAATAGCTGTAAACGCATATATTAGTATTTGTACAAGTGTATCAATGTATAGCATAGGTAGTTGCATGTTGGAAGGACTTTAAGCTAATCCAATGAACAACATATTTTTGCATGCTTGCATTGCTATTCTAGTTTTTTAAATTGTTAAATTTAGACTAGCGTATAAATACTTATACTTTTTATGCCTGATTGGTGGAGTTTACCCCCTGCTACACACTTTATGGTGGCTTGCAGGGTATAATGTAGGTGTATTCTTCTTTGTCTTCGCCTTATCCCACACCAATGAGGTTGGCATTCCGTTCTCTAATTCTCCTTTGCCTCAGCATCCTGTCCAGCGCCTCCTCCTCGTCCCAACCTTTTCCTATGACATCTTCCGCTGCCTTCCATCTCATCTCTCATCTTTGGTCCTACCTATTTCTCTCTCTTACAATTTCTACTGCTCTACTCCTTTCCATCTTTGGACATGTCCAATCAACCTCAATCTACTCTCTTGGATATTCTTTCGCAGTGGTACCATCTTAACCGTCCCTCTGGTGTAGTCATTCCATACTCTATCCTTCCTCGTGACCTCTCATATCCACCGCATCATCCTCATTTCTGATACTTCTAATTTTATTTATGGTCCCATATACCGGGCTAGGTCTTGGTGCCGTAGAGCGTTTAACACTGCCTTGTAGATTTAGCCTCACATGCTGCAGCATACCTTCTTATCACACAGTAATACTCCGCTCAATTTTCTCTAATTCATATATTCAGATGTTTATTTTTTGACGCTTAAAAATTAGAATTTTTGGCTCGCAATGAATGAATTAGCAGTTATATTCGTAATTACAATTGAGTTATCTTTTTTGGGAAGAACATTGGCGTTCATAGAGAGTCCATGTTTGGCCTTTATAATTTGAATGTGATGAGCGTAACTATGAAATGATCTCATTTCCAGTCGAGACGAGTTAACCCAGCGAGGAGGGGAGTAAAATGAGGCGTGTTCCTCTCTATCTAATAAAAAACTTGGTCCTTTTTTCAAGGGGATGGATCTACTTACTGTATGTATGATTCCGTGCATTTTGTTCCTGTCTTTATCTGGTGGTGAATTAAAATATTCCTGGGATATGTAATTTTATTGTCCATTCATTACTGAGTGTTTATCTTTCACACTAACTTAAGCTAGGTCTTATTTAGACGGTGGCTTTCTAGCAGCCTTTGCCGTCTTACAAGTGAAATCCTTGATCGACCGTAATGGCGAATGAGAACAGGCTCCTTTAGATACCCCTATTAATTGCCTCTGGGATTCGGAAATCAGGATAGCATTGAGGTCTGCTCATTGGCCCAACATGACTTAAGGTCCGTCGTACGATTCCCGGTCAAGGGAAGCATTTCCCATCGGAAGATACAACACACTTGCTAACCGTTCATAACGGCTGAATAAAATATAAAAATCCGAATATAGTATCAACTCAGCTCTGATTTCGATTCTCCTATCAGTTAGGCTTTTCGAGCATTCATAATTCTTGTCTTATGTATTTTTCTCTACTAGTTCTTTATGTCTCACTCGAGGCCTTCCTTTGTCAGTGCCTTGATTCACTCCATTATTGTCTTCTCCTTATATAATCATATAGTCGAGGTCGTCTCTTTTAATAGTGTAAATAAACAGCCATATAAAGTAGCTAACCTATATTTATCCACATAAAATCTGCATAATTTTAAATGGAAGAATCTAAGTTATGCTTTATTTCTACAATGAATCACTTTCACAAAGTTTGATTGGATACAGTTAACTATGTCTCCTAAAAGATTTCATTAAACTTCTCCTACCCTCCACTCTTCTCAGCATGTTTTCTTTCGTTACTCGGCCAATTCATTTTACCTTCATAATTCTCCTGTACCATGGTATTTTGAATGCTTCCATTTCTCATTTTTTTCTGCCTCATATCTATCATACCTATAATAAAGAGACATGCTCCACGTGTAAATTCAAACGAATTTTTTCTTTACTTTCAAGCTCGTATTGCCAGCGATTTTTCTCTTGGTAGAATGAATGCCCTTTCAGTTTTAGTTATCCTACTGATTATTTCCATCGTGCTTCGTCCATCTCTAGTTATTCACCTTTTTGGATTAAAATAATTTGGGATTTATATCAGGGTAAATGTTGACACGACGCATAGCTATATCCAGAAAAAAAGCATCTAGTTCGTGAAATATGACGTTAATTTCTAAGTCCGTTTTCGTGAGTGATCAAATTACTTTTGCAAAACTGGAGTATGCAACCTCGGGGAATCAGTGTTTATTCTTAATTTTTTTATTTTACAACTGAAAATATATATGTGTCGGTTTACTAACCAAGTATGCGGGAAATTATCGTACCATGCTGCTATCATGGTAACGAAAATAATGACTAGGTACGCTTCTCTGTTCTCGGAAGTCTTTATCTCACCTTCCAAAGGTGAAGGTGGTTTTCCTTGCGGTGAATTATAGCTTATGATGTAGACGTAGACGTAATTGCTGCTGAATAGAAATGGGATGCTTAAATTGTGAGATATCGTTCTGTAGCTTTCCCCGTGAAGCATGGCAGACCAGGGCATCATTTGGACTTCAGTGGGTTAGAGTTATCCAATTTGTTGTAGGTGTAATATTCCACGCCAAATATTGGTTCAAAGCCCTGAAGACTCGGAAGAGAACAGCGTAGGCTTGGCTTCTACCCCATATTCTGTTATGTTCAGCATGAGTGAAAAGGATCCAGGCGGAAGAATCATAATTGAAATTTCACGTTCCTATCTCGTCATTTGACGAGCAGAAGTTCATCAACAGTAATTTCACGCATTGCCTGCTGTATACATCGCAGTTGTTTACGTTTACGCAGTCTGCCTATTCATGCGACATTAATTTAAAGTATCTGACGTCATTCGACTTACGGCAAAAGGGCCTGGGGCATTTTCAAGTGAGTCAATGATTTTTCCTTCTCAAGTGTTTTAGATTCTGATAGGTGAATTCACCCCTAGTAATTTCGTATGTGAAGTATTTCTCTCCATCTTTTATATTATTCTTATTCATTTTCTCATTAAGGTGCGGTTGAGGGAAATAATAAATGATGGAAATAATAATCATAAAATTGTGCGTAACTACGTGTACAAACTTTTTTGTATTAACTTAAAATCAACAATTTAATCAATGCATGTAAAGCTTCTCTACTCTATTAATTCCTCCTCAGTCTATTTCATTTGTTTATGGAGTTTCGTTTTAGTTATATTTATAACATTCTTACTAAATTTTTAAGCAGGTTTTATAAGGACGTTTAAGTAATTCATCTAGTGAGTCAGAAAACAGTCGGAGCCTAACTCGTGAATTAGGCATTACTTTTACTATGTTCCATTTATTATTTATTCTGTATGAATTTCCCCTCTCGCTGAATAAATAAACAAAAAGGAAAACAAACAAAACCATCACAAATTCATCGCTGTTTGTCCAGTTTGTTCCCCTGTATGCTAAAGTTGGTGAGTATATAAAGTCACCTACACATAGAATATCTACCAAGTATTATGGATCTCTCACAATTCAATGTAAAGGCACATTGGTGTTAACAATGTGCCTTTAGCTAGGAATTAGGGATTCACGCCTTGTAATTATTAATCAATTCCATGAAATAGAGAGTCATGTTTCCATCCAAGTGTTTTAAATGATTGTTTGATAGAGCATCATTCTCTCGTTTCTAAATCAACCATTGGAATCTTGCTCATTTTTACCGCTCGCTCGGTTTCCATTCTCTTAGTCGGCTCAGATAATTTCATTCATGAGCGTCCGGATGCGTACAAATTGCTATGATTCCCTGCAGACATGGTAATAAATGAGCCCTTGGGTACATTTTCGAAAGTACTTTCGCCGCGAACGGGGAGTTATGGGCCTTGTTGATCAATGGATCCGATTCATTGCAATTTATGAGCTCCAGCCGGCCGTGAAACTTCGCAGGGGGGGACCTGGCGTCTCCGAAGCGAAGCGGTGCCCCAAAATGGACGATTGAATCCTGGCATAAGGAACCGTTCTTATCCTGACATCATTGGCTCTTGGATCAACAGATGGGCTAGTGAATGGGAAAGTATACGTGATTCATGTCTTTTGGCCTTTTAAGTGGTCGAGGACCTCCCATCCGTTTCACAAACGTTAAAAGTGTTCAGGACTTCAGTTTGATGTACGGAGGACATCACTTGACCTGGAGTTGATGCAAGAAGTATTTGTTTTGCGATGCCTTAGCCACTGACATTAACATATTGTTTGTTTAGCATAATATCATTAGTATTTAATGTATAATTGATGGCATAATTAGTATTATTTAAAGCCAAAGTCTCTCCTCCTTCTTCAATGCGTGTTATGATCCTCATTTCGGAGGAAATAATGAAGGAGGCGTGGAATTAACGTTCATGTTAATAAGGAAGACATCTAATTATATAGGTTGGGTTCAGCGATGGAGCATGAGTGTCACTCTATGGGTACCGTTACCCCTGCGATAAATTCAATGCAGGAGCTTTGGGATGAAGGTTAATAGCTAGGAAACGAAATACGGAAACTCGTGAGGAAAAAAGGAAAGTTGAACACTATAGTTGGATAGTCATGGGTATGAACAGATGTGACGGTATCTTTCTTAGATAAAATTCATCATCATGTTCAACAATCCTAGGATTCGTTTGACGAAGCCGTCCACTCGATTCTTCTATCGGCCAACCTCTTCATATTAACGTAGTTCCTCTCTTTCACGTCCTTCACGACCTGTTCTTTATATAACTCATACGAGGCCTACCTTTTACATTCTTCCCGTTCACTTTTCCTCCCACGATTGTCTTCATCAGGCCATCGTGCCTTACGATATGGCCGATTAGGTTGTCCCGTCTTCTTTTTATAGTTTTCAGTAGACTTCTCTTTTCTCCCACTCTTCTTAAGGCTTATTCATTTGTTATTCGGTCGTTCCATTTTATCCTCGTCATTATTCGGTAACATCATATTTCGAATGCTTCTACCCTTCTCCGCTCTTCCACTTCTTCTCCGCTGCTGTCATCGTCCATGCCTCACTAGCGTAAAGAAACATGCTCCAGATGTACTTTCTAATGAAACGCTTCCTTACTTCTAAGCTTGTGTTTCCAGCTGTAAGTAGATTCTTTTTTTGATAGAATGCCTTCTTTGCCTGAGCTATACTTATTATTTGACTAATATGACTATTTATTTCTTGCTTCGCCCATCGTTGGTTACTCTGCTTCCCAGGCAACAGAACTCTTTCACCTCTTCAAGTTTTTGCTTTCTTAGTATAGCGTTGGGTTTAGTCTCTTCTCTTTTGCTGCTCACCGATATCTTAGTCTTCTTCTTATTGATCTTCAACTGATATCTGGCCATTGTCCTTTCCGTGTTTGTTAGCATCTTATTCAGATCCTTCTCTGTTTCTGCAATGAGTGCTATGTCATCAGCGAATCGTAGCATGCTGTTTGCTTCTCCGTAGATGTTCACTCCAGAATACTTCTCTTTGATAGATAACATTATGATAAAAAATGGCCATAGTAACATGATATTAGAAGCTTAACCGTGCATCCATTTGAGGTTTATATTATACATTTACAGGTTTAAAAAAACAGAGGAGGCTTGAGTCGAGTGCCTTAAACAAAAATTTTAAAAGAGATTCCGCGAGGTGGGTTACAATATGTAGAATTTTTGCAAATAGATCCGATATGTGGATTCTGGAGGAATAGGGAAAGAGATTGAATGTATCTGAGATGTAGTCAAAAATGGAGAAATGGGTGCGTGTGGAGAGGAGGACGAACGATGCAGTCGTGAAGATGTGGGGAAGGGAAGAGCATTGCTGTTAGGAATTAGGAAAAAGCGATTGGTAAATGGAGGAAGTAAAACTGGAATACTGAGGACCCTATTTGAAGATGGTCAACGGGAAGTCGAGGACGTATGCGGTGTATAAGAGATAGTAAGTGGGAACTCTCCACCATAATTAGTAGAAAACTGCTGATAATAATAATAAGCGCACATTCACACCGTAATGAACAGCTAGCACTTTGTTTGGCTAGATCATAATTTTTGTGGCTATAAATCTTTAAATAAAATAAGTATTCTTTATTGAAATAAACTTTAAACGTGAAATAGTCTAAATATTTCTGCGAAAGGAAACTAACTGTAGCATTAACGGATGAATACTAAAGAAAAAAGGGAAAATAATTATTTAGATCGTGTTTCCAGAGTGTAATGGCTCGGTACTGAACACTGTTCGGTTCTGAAGCTCGGTTAAAAAGCTTCAGAGAGTGTGTAATTGCTACGAGAGTGCCTGTAATGGGGACGACGAAAAAATGTCTTCGTCTTTTCGCTCCTATCCCTGATCATTATGGCAAACCAGAATTGATCTGGTTGAAGAACGGGAGGAGATTGGATCTACATCTATTTACATAATACCCTGCAAGCCACCTAAAAGGTGTGTGGATGAGGGTGAATTCACACCAAAAATGCATTACATATAATTTAGGCATACGATTATAAATAATCATCATCACCGGTCAAAAATCCTAGGATTGGTTTGACGCAGCCCTGCACTCCATTCTTCTATCGGCCAACCTCTTCATATTGACGTAGCTCCTTTATTTTACATCCTTCAAAACTTGCTCCATATACCTCATGCGAGGGCTGCCTTTTCCATTCTTCCCGTTCACTTTTCCCTCGACGATTGTCTTCATCAGGCCATTGTGTCTCAAGATGTGGCCTATTAAGTTGTCCCGTCTTCTTCTTAAGGTTTTCAGTAAACATCTCTTCTCTTCTACTCTTCTTAAGACTTCTTTGTTTGTCCCTCGATCGATCAATTTTATCTTCATCATTCTTCGGTAGCACTACATTTCTAATGCTTCCAGCCTGGACTTCTCTGCTGCTGTTATTGTCCATGCTTCGCTGCCATATAGTAGAATGCTCCAGATACATGTTCTAATGAAATGTTTCCTCACTTCCACGCTTCTATTTGCAGCTGTGAGCAGAATATTCTTCTGGTAAAATGCCCTTTTCGCTTGGGCAATTCTACTGGCAATTTCTCTTTTACTTCGTCCATCGCGGGTTACTGGGCTTCCCAGATAACAGAACTCTTCCACCTCCTCGATTTTTTGTTTGCCTAGTTTAGTATTGGTCCTGGTTTCTTTTCTGTTACCGCATACCAATACCTTAGTTTTCTTTTTATTGATCTTCAGATGATATTGTCACGAATTCGTGCCACCCCTGAACTTGCCCGGATGAGTTCCGGGGGCTCGAATCAATGTACATTTAAAGAAGAAATGATTTGGGGGGTTCCTCGATACAAAACCGCTTATTCCTTTTACGCAAAAAATCGTTCTCACCAGGGGGGAGATGGGGGCGAGCCGCCCAGGGTCGGAGATGAACCACGAATTGGGACTCTTTTTAACACAATTTTATTATTAACCTTTTGACACTTGGAAGAAGTTACATGCATTTGCAAATCATACAGGCAATAGACACATCAATGCATGACACAAAAGAAATAATGGCTTCACTGATGAGAATGAATGAAAGATGGGAGGTGATCGAAACAAAATGATATGGATGAGGATGAAATACCCTAAAAAATAGCACGACAAACACAATTTCCCTATTTTAACAGTGTGGAAGGCAGTGAACAACAAGAATGAGGATACAACAATTCAACAAGGAAATTTACCCTTTTTAACATTACATGAAGCAGTTGTCTGGTCCCCGTGTCACGTGTGACACGCAACGAGATAGTGAAAAATGCGCTAGTTCAAATGACCGATGAGACGTGCGGTTAAGCCGCTTCACAGTTACTTCCTCCGACGACGTGGCCGGGGCTGATTAAGCAAAGAAGATGCGTAACACTCCCTGGTTCACACTGGGGGGGAGGGGGGGGGGGTTTGAGGGGATATGGGGTTCTGCCGATGGCAGCTTACGTGCTGTAGCTGATCAGGCAGGAAGGAGAGAGTCGGCGACACCGACTTCTCGCCGGGGACTCCTGAGTCGCAATTCTTAGTAGCTGCGAAGCTCCCTGGTCCCACGAATTCAGGCGATGTCGTTCTCGATCGGGATTCTTAGCGGTTTGTGGGGGGGCACTCTTTCCCGCGTCCCACGAAAGGAGGTGCTTGCGGAGTATCTCCGTCTCCAGTCCGCGTCCCGTCTTAGGTTCTCTCTGATCCGACACTTCAGCTTCACGGGCATAGGCTCCCGCGACATTTGCTCACAAAGGAAGCCCTTCCCGTCTCCGCCGCGGGCCTCTTTATACCAATTGAAGAGGGGGGGGGGAGACCGATTTCGTTGGGAAGAAGGGGGGGTGGGGGGTCATACACTGGGGTTCGAGCGGAGCGGATCGACGGCACTTAACCAGGGTCGTCGATACCCAAGTCCCCACTCGACCAGGCATTGCTTCTCACTCACTGCTTATCGCTAGCACTGCCCAAAAGGTCACAAACACACACTTCGCGCCGAACCCGATGCGGGGCCCAGACAAAGGGGGGGGGGGGCATACAAAAAAAAACTGGGGATGGTGCCATACCATCACAATATGCTATCATTGTTCTTTCCATATTTCTTAGTGTCTTCTTTAAATCTCCTTCTGTTTCTGCCATGACTGCTATGTCATCTGTGAATCGTAGCATGCTGATTTTCTTCCCGTGGATAGGTATTCCCTCCCGTAGACTTTTCTTTGACTTCTTGGATGGATTTCTCGATGAAGATATTGAATAATACGGGTGACAGTACACATCCTTGTCTCACTCCTTTCTTTATGCTTGCTTCTGTACTGCTGGGTCCTGATTTGATTATGGCCACCTGGTTTTTTATACAAGATTCGGATAACTCTTCGGTTGTTCCTTTGTTATTCGTAGTGTATAAATTGTTAGGAGAACTATTTATTTTCAAAAAATTCATTACCACGCACTTAGTCAAATTTAATACCAAGTACCATGTATGATGCCAGTTTTCAATTGATTTAAGGTCATTTAATGATTCTGTATTGTTTGGGCTGTGCTATTTGCTGAATTCTATGAATGCATAGATTCTATGGATTATTTAATTCTTTTGATTTGCATGGTACGAAAACTAGGTCGGGGATTGAAAACTAAGTTGGAAGTAAATACAATTAAGTTGTAGGCATGTCGAAGGAAACAAGACATGGTAGGAGCAAATTCGATGGGGGTAAAGTAAGTGGAAGAATCCGATAGGTAGAAGGAATGGAATGATGGAGGCTGTGACGTGAGTGAGAAATTTGGTCCGCGGGCAAGAAGCTTCTGTAATATTTTATCTAATCATAATATTTGGTGTTGTGAAGGATGTAAAAGAGAGGAGCTACGTCAATATGAAGAGGTTGGCCGATAGAAGAATCGAGTGGAGGGCTGCGTCAAACCAGTCCTAGGATTGCTGACCGATGATGATGAATATTTGGTGATATAAGAATTAATAGTAAATACCTAGTGAAGTGACCGAAGCTGTGTAGAGAAGGATGCGTTTGGAGAGAGGATGCACTTTTCCATTAAAACTTAGATTAAACATCCTGGCTTGTAGAGGCTACAAATTCTCCGACACACTGTAAAATTTTGTCTCACCCCTCGTTAATTTCTCGTCGTATGACCTACTTTCACCTAAATTTGATGCGTTGAAGTCCTGCTTCATTTCTTCACTGTCACCTTCAGCCTTTAATTTGGCTCTGCTTTGAAAGTCTTTCCTATCCTGCAGCATTTTTATTAGTATCACCACAACTTGCCATTCGCTATCCTTTCAATATGATAGTTATATTCAATTTCTGTCCCTGCTATGCAATAGCGATCGTATGGCTCTCAGCTCCTTTCTCATTCAATGAGTTTTATGCCCCGACATAAATTCGTAGCACTAATTTGATGCTCGCTGGATGTTTATTTTAAAAACGTCGTTTGTGTATTGAATGAAGGGGATAAATATTGAATGGTATCATTTCGGATATTTTGTGATGCAGCTATCCTCAATCAAGTTTTGACTTCATGGTGGACTTTGTTATCGACAGATTCGTCTATAAAATTTGATACAAGCTCTTGAAGGTCTGCTCGATATGAAAATATTTATTTTTCTTCTTATTTATCCTGGTATAAAATTAAAATCACTCATTTCGAACAACCTTGTTAGCTGAAATATTTTGGAAATGAGTTTACATTCACGTTATCGAATAATACCAGTGCATTTCGTAATCGGTATAATAATATATACATTATAGAAAGAAAGGATGTTTGGACGATCTGTAATCTTAAAAATTGTCACGTGAGCAAGGCTCAGGTATGCAAGGAATGGGGGCGTTTACTCGTAATCGAAACCGCTAGTCTGTACACCAAATTGTTAGTTAGAAACGGAAAATAAATTTTACTGAACAATTAATCTTCTAAACAGAGCCATTCACTCATAAATCAATTATTGAAATAAGCAAAAGGTGACGCCCATCAAACGAGCTGCGTAAAGGATTACTACGTTATCCACCTCCCGTCCTTGGCTGTGTTGTTGAAGAATGGGAAGGGAGCGGAGGTGGGATGGGGAGGGGTGCCTGAAGAGATCCTGTCGCAACCACTTCCATTGGCAGAGTCAGCTGTGTGTCCATCATTGTGATCAGGCGAAGGAGCGACTCGGTTTCAGTTGATATTGGAGGTATTGTATGACGTACGATTCCTTTGCACGCCCACTTTTCCGAAAGGGTTAAACACTTCCGTTATTCGCCGTTTATTACTCTAGAACTAATTGATGGATCGAAAAACGGAAAAATAAGGCTCTTTTTATTTTACAAACTCATCTGATTCGGCAATAAAAAACCTGGTAAACGACCCCATTATGTGGGGTGTACTATAACGTCTGAGGAAACAAATTGAGTGGCATTCGTTACTGTGTTAAGTACCCTAGGACTCGTAAATTAATTTCAGTCCACAGTGAAGACAACGATCTTGGCTGTCATTCATGTCTGATTTTTTTCCTCGATGCCATCCGTTATTGCGACCCTATCTTCGATCGCCACGCCCGCAAAAAAGCAAATGGGTTCGGGTGTCTAACTTCCTCGTCTGCTCTTCGTACTTTTCTCTCTCCAGAGAAAAATAAGGGGAAGGGGGTTGTTCGCGGGGTACATTATCGCCCTGGTACAAATGCGGAGTCAATTCTACTCGCTCTTCCCCCTTTCCTTTCTTCTTCCTGATGTCTTTTGCCTACCCCAAGAGCCTCCCTTCCCCGGGTTATTCCGGCCACTATATTTATTAAATCCAATTCCCAGCCTCCCTAACTCCAACACCCCCTCT
The DNA here is from genome assembly GCA_933228895.1 of Platycnemis pennipes. NCBI lineage: Eukaryota > Metazoa > Arthropoda > Insecta > Odonata > Platycnemididae > Platycnemis > Platycnemis pennipes. The sequence goes on along the minus strand of OW121854.1, from coordinate 113,630,111 downwards.
CCCTCTTTCCCTGAATCCAAGTCCAACTCCCCTCTTACTTGAATTTCCCCTTTCCTTCCCTCTCCCCTTAATGCTCTCGGATTTCCAATTCAGCCCTTAATGGTGGCATTCTTCACCTGGTACCCCCCTCCATCTCCGTTCTCGCATCACTCTCCTACCCTCTCTCTCTCTCACACAGACACGTAAGCACGCGTTCCGGTGCCCTTAATTCAGTCCCTTCTCCCCGCCTCCCACCGTTCTTTTCTCCTCCGCACTTCACCCTTTAAATTCATTCGGGGGAGCGAAGACTTTGTGGTAATAACTCCCTCTTTGACTGCCACGATGGCGGTGTGGAAGAGAGAACTAGAATGGTGCGTGGCAGTAGAAGAATGGTGCTTCGTTCGCTGCCTGAAATAAGTAAATCTATTTACTTGGTCATCTGTGATCTTGAGATTTGGTTGGGTAAGGATAATTTCCAGCTTCCAAAATTGTCGGGGTACACAAGTAAGAGAAAATGCTTGGCGAATTGTAGTTTAAACTTTAGAGACCTTTCGTTTAGGGAGGATGTATGAAGTAGCACCATCAGAAAGGTGAAGGTTGAGATGGAAATCAAAGTGTATTTACCAAAAAAAGATGTTGGTAGAAAATTCGTTGCTGAGAAACTATATATGAAATACATAACAAAGTACAGTTAGGAAAACTGCGGTAGAATGTAATTTCAGATTGCGGGATTAACTATGGGTGAGTTTTCTCTCTCTCGAATGCAGCGCTATTTAAGCGAGACGTCAGTGCCAATCGTTGGTATTGCATTGAGCAACATGAGCAATTCCACCTTAATACCTGCCGTGGGCATTGTTTTACGGTTTACTCCCTCCTTACAGTTTTGCTACGCCCACTGCGGGGGCAATTCATTTTACATTATCTCCTATGGGCGGCTCGATAGAATGTGTTGCACTAGCTATATTTCTCTCTCTTGATGCCAAACCGTGAGGCTAACAAAAGATTAATCCTTGCCATATCTCGGTCGATTAATTGGAGTTTACACGGGTTGTTCACCCACAGCTACGCCCAACGAGTAAAAAAAAATATTTTTCTTAGCCTTAGATAATTTAGCTATGCCTTTATTTTTACACTTGTTATCCGACGCAGAAATTGACTAATCGGCTTGTAGAATCGGAGCCCACGTGAAAATGCGTTTAAGGATTTTACTGTTAGGTTTTCGGGTAGAGTTTCTCGTTAATCATTTTTGTCCCTTTGGTTCTCGCGACAGTTGCTGGACGATTAAAATTTTTTCATCGAAGAAGTATCCAAAAACATTCATTCTCAATTACTGCCCAAAACTCGGTAAGTTACAGTAAAACTAAATGCGTTAGATAATTACAAAATATTCTTTCTGTTGAACTCAGAAGATCGCTGGCCTTTATTTTAGCCTCTCTGGAATTTTATATCATAATTATTTTCATGATAGTACGAATGCGTGCGAAAAGTCCATTATATTACGATTTCTAAGCTCAAATGTACCTCATAGCTGGGAATTTTAGGTTGCTTTCATGTATAGTTATTTGTTATTTTAATAACATATAAATATAATCAAAATGGCAAATACCTAAATTTATAACCTTTTATATTATTTGTTATATAAATTAGGAGCTGCAGGTTGGAGGATCATTATGACATACAAAACCTGCATTGCCATTCTTTTTTTTGGAGCAAGGAGGTGATACTTGAAACTTAACGAAGGTGGTGGTAAATTAATCAGTTTGACTGCATAAAGCAATGATCGAAAAGTTAAGAACTGTGTCTCAGTGGGTAGGGTGATCCGGGGCGTCGAGCCCGGCCGCCGTTGATTTCAATTTTGTTAGCCGCTGACCCATACCACATATATCAAAGCCTCCTACGCAAATCCGGCCCTAAATTGCCTTTCCCCTAGTGGCTGATCAGATTTATTGCCCCTAGATCGAAAAAGGCTTGCAGTGATTGGCTAAAGTTCCATTCCTCCCGGTCGTGCATGCTCGCGCATAACATGGAGACTAATTGGCATATTGCTGCGTTGTAGTTCTCTCGCATAACAACGAGGAATTACCAATTATTGAAGATAACCTCGAGACTATACATTTGAGTGTCTAATTTCCGCAAGCTACGACTTTCTTCCATTAGACGATACGAAGTACTTCCATTTGACAATGCAGTAGTCTTACCCAAAACATTATCTCAAATGCTGGCATTAATTTTCATCTTCTCTTTTTAATTTTCAAACGCTACATCAGTAGAGGCAGCACACTTCACAATAAAATAAAGCGTATGATAAAACGTTAACGTATAGAAGTAGACAGTGGTAGTCTAGTGGATCGGGTGCCGAGCTGCTGCCCGGTGGTCTCGGGCTTGAATCCCTGAGAGGGCTTAGGATACATCCAACAGAACCCTAGCTGGGTTATTTTCTGGATACCCGATTTTTATGGGAAACTGCAGGCGGTACAGGGGTAGGAACTGGCTTCTGAAATATGAATTTCTCACGCCATTGAGCTTAGTAGTAGTTGATGATCTCTATCCTCACCGAATAGGTCAATCTTTACGGAGAACACAACTCGTCAATTTCACGGCTGGTGACCTATCACCCCCTGCCACATGCTCTATGGGTGGCTCATAGGGAAAATATAGATGTAATACCACTAATCCAGGGGAGGGCGAAACACACGCTTGATTGTTGGAACAACGCTTTTAAATTAGTTAATTGTGGTTTTCTTTATTATTCAAGGTATGCTAAAAGACATTACGAAATCAGGGCTTCATAATTTAGAAGAAAAAACACGATTCCTACCATAGCTATGATTCCAAATTTCATATTTTATTGTGTATCTTTTCCTCTTTTTCTGATTTCGTCAAATGATTGGCAGATTATAATTCCAATTATGGAGCATTATGTGAAGAAATACCTTAACATAGAATTAGATTCTTAATCAGCTGATGTAAAATGAACTTAATGGTTATTAAAATCAATTGATGGCTATGTTAACCCTGACCTTGTTATTAGTGGCTGATTTCCTCGTGGGTCCATTTATTATTTTTAGAGCTGACTCTCAAGCAAACTTTTTTGGTGTGTTTCTCTCTGTACACTCTGTCAAATTAAAATAAAGTGAAAGCCCACGTTCTGCAGACACACGATGGCCGCTCCGTTAGATTCTGTGTCAATTATTTAGCAGGCAAGAGCATATTGGGACAAAAGTTAAAAGCCAAATCGCAGCACGTTTTTATTTGTACTCAAAGGTTAATCTATTTCACCCATATATATTAATTCCTATATATATAAATAAATATATGTATTTATTTGTTATTGATGTAATGGCCTCTTAGATAGCTTTAGTGAAGGTACAGTATATTTATTTATTATTTTCATTCTTGCCTCATTGTTCTGTATTCGTTTTTATCAGCCTCTCCAATCGATACGGTTCCGGAAACAGTTAAAACATTTCCACGTTTTTCTTCGGATGTGTTAATTCCAGACTGTGTCAGACTGGAGATATAATTGAAATCTGTGGCTTTTTGTCACACTCCTTCCTATAATAGATATGGAAAGCACTTGAATGAAGATAATTCCACCTGTCATGCAATATCGGCTTAATGCCTTTTTTTCTGGTTAGGATATGATTCTTGGACTATCCATCATCTACTTTCTGGGTGACTCCTTCCACACAATGTCTTTTAAACATTTCCTTCTTTAGAATAGCGTGTTTCCTATCTCTCCACCCTTATATCACTCTTTCTTTCTTCCTCTCGTATCTAGCAGACATTCAATAGAGGCTTTCATTATGCCATTATCCCTAATAACTTGTCTCGCGTACCTAATCTGCTTCCTACAATTCCTGTCCATTACTTCTCTTCTCTCACAGTACTCAACACATTATCATTCGTCCTCCCTTCAGTCTAACGTAAGTTTTCCATTTTCTTACCAACTTGCTCCTCAAAACTTACGTGTCATTTTCATCAGCTGTCTCCTTAGTGGACTCGACTGTTCCATGCTTACCTCTTTTAAGTCTATCATTTACATCTCGGCTCAATGTTCCAGAGATTTCTCCTCTAATTCCTCTTTTACTGGAGTAATTGTTCCTCGCATGTCGCTAGTACAACCTTCAAGAAAAAATCTGCCTTAGACACAAAACTGCTCTGCGTGCGCTAGTCAAAAGAGTTTGATGTTACCTATAATGGAGTTAAGTGTAGGTCAAAGTTTAGCATTTTCGTGGTTTCATTATATTCAGGAAACTACAGGTGGGATTAATTTTTTTTTACCACTTTAAATTATTATCATAGACACACGGATCGATTCCTCCCGCAACGAGAGAGCGGGGCTTTATCACAAGGGTTGTTGGGATGGAAGAGAAAAGCATTTTTGCTGGGGAGCGGATGCATTACTCCCTTGCGCACCTCATTTGTCGTTTTCCGGATCGGTCGTATGTTGTTTTCCCTGGTCGGTCCGATTGTTCATCTCTCCCCTCACCCCTCCCCCGTCGCTCTTCCCTCTCTCCCTCTCGTTTTTACCTGCTCTCTACTCTTACCTTATCCCTTTTACGTCCCCCGCTTCTGGGAATTCCGAATTTATTTTCCGCCGTTACTCTTAGTCCACCTCCCCATTCCCGACGCCTCCACGGCAGGCCCACGGGAGACCGAGCGGGGGGTTTTACTGCTGAGCCCCTAAAACTCTACTTCCCCCTCCTTTCTCACTCCTCCGCGTCCCTGGCAGGCCTCTCTGCGATCCACCCCCATCACACACTCTTTCGTACCCCGTGCTCTCTCCTCGAAGGAAGGACGATATCGAAAGTCACGTTGAGGCATGCTTTGGTGAACACCTTGAGTGAGCTGATGACCCTTAGCAATACGTATAGTGGTTTCAGGTGGGGCATGTATTAATAACTTCACGTATCGACGATCCCAATTTGAATCCTGGAAATGTCAGGCTTTAGGTGAGTGTTAATTGGAGAGAACTTCTTGTTCAATTCGTCGTCTACCGGATTGTACGTATATTACTGCATTTAAAATTTTCCCAGATGTGCTTTTGATGGTGATGTAAGGGAAACGTGTTACTTAGATTTTAAATACTAATGTTGTAGTCTATATAATATTCACTCTTTTTCTTTATTCCCCTTGCTTATGCATGTGTAATATCTAGGGTACACTTAGCGTGAGTAATTAGCCTCTTCATTACTATGCTTCTCTGTTGCTTTAGTGCTGTGTGAAACTATAGGGATGGGTATACACTCATGAACTATCATTGTGTGAAATGTGAATACCTATTTAAAAAGGACACTTTAAACATGAGGGTCTGGTTCACTTTGCTTAGGCATTAAATATTATTCTGTATGCACTTTTGACTCATGATCTTCGGTGACATTCTGGTTTATACGAATCCATGTGAAGCTCACCGCTTTTCCAGAAAATTCTTTATATCGCGAGAAATACTTATAAAGATTTGTGTTTTCTGTCCACATGAACTTATTTACCGATGTGGAGAATCAAAATCATTTATAGCCGCAAAGTTGAAATATCCTTTCACATACGCTTAAAAATCTAAGTATTCATGACGGCTCTTTTACCTGTTTATCTGATATGTGTTTTCATGGAGAAAATCTTCTTATCTATTAGGTATTATCATTAAAACTTGCTACTTTTTGATTGGTTATCAGATTTGTGTTAATTTCGACAAAAATAGCATGAGTAAACCTGTAATACCTTTGAGTAAAAAGAGAGCCTAATCCATTATCCAAAATTAGAATAACTAATTTGAATTTTTGTAACCATTATTTCTTCTGTAAAAACTTGAATTCATTATTTTTATAGCATGATCATATGTTAGTACTCTTTACGAAGCCGAAAACCACAACCAAACTTTATATCCTTTAGCGATAGCTACTTATTTTACCCTTCTGGAAAACCTAGCATTCTTAAGTATTTTTATTGGATAGTTAGTTCCATCGCGCTTTTCTCCTAATTAAACTAGATCAAATACCTTTATTAGGTTTCAGAATTTAGTTTTTTCTTTAAAATGAGATGCTCCTACTCATGGAGAACAAAATTATGAGACTTGACAGTTATAGACGCAAAGTGATTGCAAAGTAGTTATTTCCAAGGGTTATCATTACTGCCCTTGATATGTGACTGAATGTCACATTGGTTTAAAATTAGGATGGGTTGGTTCCACATTTTTTCGATTCCAATACCTATCACGATTCTCACTCTATCATTCTCGATTGTCGATTAAGAAATTATACTATAAATACATAATTTTTTAGAGTACCATTTCAATTGTTATAGATGGAAAATTTAGGACTTTATTTAGCAGAAAAAATAAGTTTTGGTTTATTTTTGCTCGCGATCGTCCTAATCCGGACAATGTTGGTAGTTGAGCTTTGAAAAAATATTAACGAAAAAACTTATGGTAGTTAGGTATTATACGTCGCAATTTAACATTTTTCTCACCCGCAAAAAGTATTCATTAATTTTTTTATCACTAATCTATTTTTATGACAACCTACGATCTATCCTAACGGAGTAGGTAAATGTTCTGCAATATTAAATTAAAGCGCAAACCATTGCGATGCACAAATAAAAATAAGTTGCGGCGCCTAAAATAACGACTGCATTCTACGCGATCGAAAAATAAGAAACAACATCAGTCTGAATATAAACGAGAGACAATATCGCGTTAGTGCTTTATTTACTGCGTAGTGAACATTAATGCTATTCACTTTGCGAATCTGTTACGAAAGTATTTAAAAGCTTTAGTATAATTAGTTTAACTCTAGTAAAACAATCAGGTGGATTATTGGCAATGCTGGAAGATTACCTTACCGAAACTATTGAAATAAATAAGCTATTATTAAAGTAATAAATGAGAGGAAAGAAACTACTGCCAAAGCAGCCTAATGAATTCTTAACTGAATAAATGACACTTGAGCTACCTCTCATAGAACTCCAACCCAACCAGTACAACCTATGTGAAAGTAAATATTGCAACAAAACGAACGATAAATGTGCATTAGAGGAAATATATAGAAAATGCATTTCAATCAAAAATGCCGTTTGTCTTTATATCACTCCGCCTGAACGGTTTCATTTGTCATCATATCATCTTATTCCAACTTGTCTCGCACTCAATAGATAGCACCACTAATGGGTAGGGTGTCCAGCTGCGTGCTGCCAAATGCTGTCAGATGCCTAATGTAAAAGATGCCTGAATCCACTCACCCTCTATCCTAGTGATTTAGGACACGGCTTTAAAGTTATGGACCAGTTAAGCTGCGTCGAGAACGATAGGACCACTATCCTTCTTAACGGTGTGTATTGTGAAAAATGAAATAATTTATGACAATAGCCAATGGCTCTCCCATTCACTATTGTAGTCAGCATTAATTAACTAAGCCTATCAAAGTTTTTTTTATTTGACCGCCAATTAAAATTACTAGCTGGTGAGTCCTTTTAATCAAAATTAAGCTTCTTTTAACGAAATGAGGATCCGGCGTTCGGCTATCTCAATTTATCACCGAATGTTTTACCTGATACTTTTGAGTAATTTGCCGACAATTTAAAAAAAAATGTGATTTTGGGGCGTTTTCATCTTTGGTTCTTTCCTTAAGCCTCGCACATGGTGTCATGGTCCAATATCACATACGATAATTTTATTATTGACACTGCATTAGTAAGAGACCGGAATTCACGAATTTATTTCATTCAAAGGCCATTGATTTCAATAGTCATCGTGTGGTTAAAGTGTCCATAACAACTGCCTGCGCTATCTTTGCGGAAGCCTACATCTTATTTATCTTGTTTTCTCTGGGGAGCATTAAAAAAATCATACTTGTTGAGCCGGTGATTTACCGAGAGTGATGATTTTATTATTCAGGCTATTTCGTCGGGGCCATTACGGCTTCCGCACAAGGATGCTGACGTTATTTTGCTTCCATCAAGAAATATCCCTCGCCGTTGTGCTCTCGAGTTTTCCGGAAATTACCCCATTATGAGTTTTCGACGGATTTCGCTCCGTTATCTCCATGCGTTCCTTGAGTTATACCCCTGTAAAAGTGCGTTCGTTTTCCTTTAAGTTCCTCTCTTCGTAAAGAAAATAATGATATCGAGTCTTTGCCCTCGAAAACACAGGTAGGTAATCGTAAGGATTTCTAGCAAGGTAAGCTCGTCATTACAGGTCGTTTTCGGTCATAATTTTGGGTTTTGAATTCAGAACTTTCTTGCACAATTAAACAAAAATCTTAAAGGGGAAAAAGATGAGACGTTACTGCAGAAGACACAAGATTGGGGCTCATAGTATTTGGGCACAGAGAGGATTAAGAAACCTTGTCTCTAAAAGAACACATTTCTCTGTGGTAGGTTGCTTCCTATGCGGTTTAGTTGTCATCGCCATTGGTATTTCATATTTTTTTCACCGATTTCATTTATTTCTGGTTTAGGCTGGATTACAGACTCTTGATTTTAGGATGAATTACTTGAAATTAACTGCTGATAACCACGAATATGTATAAATAATACGAATTTAGTTAGCATTATATGTGGTGTCAGGCAAAAGAAGTTGTTATTAATTGGCTTATATTCTGTTTTTCTTCCATTCCAAGGAATAATACAGCAGACAAATAATCATTATCTTTCCTTGAACATTTTCAAGAGTATCATCGGAGGTGAAATTTAGTTTAATTTACGCCGTTTCTAATAGAAATATTTACTTAAGCCCGTGACCTAATGTGAATATTTCCGTCGTGCTGGAAATTTTGTACTCTTAAATTTTGAAAAAATAAAGTAAATTTGACTCTAAAAATAGTCTTCGAAGGGGGATTTGCTTCTTTAATACCTAAGAATATTTTTGTCATTTAAATCCAAGCATGATTTTATTTTAATCGTACGACAAAAATCACCTCTTTCAGATGTATTTGACAGCTTAAAAGGACGTGCTTTGTTGGTCGTTACCTTTGACAGGAAACTTTTCTAGTTTTCCTTCTCGGAAGAATCCTCGAGCGCCTTCGCTCCAATTCATTTACACCTTTCCTGATGTGGTTGGTAATGACTTTTGCCTCGGATGCACCGCTGGAGGACTTGGCCAAATCCTTCCTCTCGCTCTACGACACCAGAGTGAAGCATTACAGCTCTCAGGTGATAGCGGCCTGGCACCGCTGTTCTACCTGAACATTAATAAATTACTCTCTTCTCGTTCCAATTTCTCCTCTCCACCGGCGCCCGTCTTTCAGTCCTTCCCCTGCAGTGTTATGGACCCTCATCATCATTAACCCCCTCACTGCTTTCTCTAGGGACCCTTTTTTTTAAATTCAAAAAATCATTGATCTTATGTATCACGTCGCGCCCACAATTTTTTCGGAATTTATTTTTTTGAACGTATTAATTGACTCTAAACTCATCCCGACCGCCATCTGTTTTTGTGCCCCTACCGCTCTATCTTGTTCTCGATGCGTTGGCTTTTGGTTTTCGGATAAAGTACTCATCACTGCGTACATACACGACACTTCATTTTTGCTCATAAAAATAACGCCAAAATTTTGGTACGTGAAAAATATCTTGTGGTAAGGGAACTTGGAATCCCCTGGATCAACGTCGCAAAAATGTTTTGCCTTATTATTCGCGAGAACTTCAGGCAGAATAAAGGTGAGTCGTCCTCATGATGTCCGTATTGCAGTAGTCCTGTCCTCTTAAAGCTAATCACCGCGTGAAATGTCAGGGGGTGATTTTTCATTTGGTATACACCTTTGTTGCATGCGACTCACTCTTAAAGCTATACCTACAATTAAACATGCGTAAATGCCATGCGTGAAGCATTTACGTAATGAAAAGATGAATTCCTGGAAATCTCTCAATTAATTTGGTACATAATGTTGCTTCTGGCCATCGTACGAAAGGGATTATTTCCTACACGCTGAGGTATATTGCGGTTTTTTTGTACTAGCTGGTCTGGTATAAGTCGAAATTTAAAATTATGCATGAAATCATGCGTCATTGTTTTGGCCCATTTAGTTAAAATATACTGAGTGCTATGATGATGTTTTCTCTATGACAACTGTGACAAAATATTAATCAATCGTTTTGGTCAAGCATAAAAAGCCATCTAGGTTACGATTCGTGGAAGGTTACCATAAATCTTTTACAGGCTTATGATATTTTGGGCATTTTTTAAAGTTTTTTGCTCACCTTTGTATGCATTTTATTTTCTTCCTCAAACCTCACTCAGTATAATATCTTGAGGAATTGCTGTGATCAAACCATATAAAAGTATCATAATTTCTCTAGTGTATAGTATGGCAATGGCCGTCCATTGCAGATCTCATTCTAATCACTAGGCTTCTTGTGATCCATTAGGTTAGCCTCATTGGAGTAAAGATATTCAAAACTTCACAATTTTTCTCCGTGAAATATCTGGTAGTTGAGCATTTTAAGGTGAGAACATGTGAGCATTCACGCTTGTAGCACGACATTTTAAGACGTTTTAAAATGTGCCTTGTTAATTAGGTATCGTCAAGAAGCTGAAGGCTTTTTCTGTTTTCATTCATGGAAATCGTACTTGGCTATACTGTGTGGAACTTCATGATTACTCTAGGATAAAAAATGAAACCTTGCAAATTTTATGGAAAATTGCAGTTCCAATTTTTATTCTATTGTTTTCATTTACGCTTCCTAAGTATTTATATATCTTCAAAATTTCACCATCTCTACTTAGCTCACAAAATATAGATGCTTAGTGTTGCTGGGTGAAGCCTTTTAAAGTTCTTCTCACAGTGTTTATTTTCATTTTTTCAGATCTCTCTTTTTACATGACAAATAGCGGTTTTTTGTTATCAGTAATAAGTCAGAAGGTCCCTTACTTCTTCATAATTTCTTGCATAATTCTCTATAAAAACCTGAATTATAAAATAGTAATTCACTGATTATAAAATATTAATGATTCAGTGGTGACATTGAGGCGGCAAAGGGCTTAATATTACGTTGTATAAGCAAATGATAAACGGGTAACGAACCACGTAGCACATTGGGTTAGCGTAGGATCTAGAGGTATTCTTGCTTTTTTTTCCGCAGTCAAGACAAGTCACCTCTTCCGAAGATTGAGGTAGACGGAGTACAGATGCGTGTAGACGCCTCGGGACATGTATCAGGCTCCGTTTCCCCAGGATTCGATAATTCCCTGAGGCCGGAGCAGCTAGGAGGTGCACCTGCAGCGTTAAAAAATGAGGAGATCCAGTTCGACGTAGTTCTGTCTCACCTGTGTAAGCAATCTCTTAGAGGGAAAAAAGACGACCGTGGTTAACGTGTGCACCTAAGGTATGGGTGCGCTGGCCGTACATTGTGCCAGTAAATAGGCGGAATAGTAGTCTTTGGCGTGTGTTTGGAGAGACTGGCTACATTATATCACCCTAATAGTATACTTCCTCTCTATGCTATTTAGAGCCCACCATGGCTTTGGTGCGTAGATAATGTCGCTATCAAGAAAGGTTGGTTTGGTGACTGTAGTCTAGTATTTCCATCCTAAATTCCCGGATTCAAATGAATGCCGACAACTGTAGTTATTTTCTATCGGAATGACTTCCTTTATTATGAAGGGATACAAGGGTGGAATGGATATTCTTAATTTTAAAAATAATTTCGACTGGGGGTCGCCGCCCCCCCTCAATGACTAATAATACTGTCTTGCACAGTGTGATTAGCCTCGAATTTCAATCTTTTTTAATTGATGAAATTGAAAGTGCTAAAATCAAATGACATTTTTAAATGCTCTCTTTTCGAGAAATACAGAGTTTTTCCTTATTTAATACCAAGTTCACTTGTTTCCGCCTGACGTTTGTGAATAATATATCCACATGTTGATGAACTTAGTAATAAACATCATTAATGACCTCTTCGTTATCATTTTTTCTTCTCGAAAACCATGCCCTTCTGATATTTATTCAGCTTTGGAAAAGGCCTTATGTTATTTGCAAATATGTCACTATATGGTGGGTGGGACGGAGAAAAGCATTGCCTTCCGTTCCGTATTGTGCTAAAATTTGCTTACGCGAATGCCGTTGAGCTAGTGCCATGTTGACTACAGCTAATGAAGAAACTTCCTGGAACACTTTCTTTCCACCTTGCTTGTTGCTTAGTATCCAATGCACCGTTCTGTGTAATATAATTAGAGTAACTCTGCTAAGTGTGCCGATCACCATGAATCACTTCATCATTGCGGTCAATTGCTGTAGGTAGGACGCGAGACATCTCATCTATTCTGTATTTTCAAGTCTATTTCCGCACTAATAGGCGCTTTTGACCGGAAGGAAAGGTACAAGGATGGGAATGGAAAGGAGAAAGGGTGGAGAGGAACCCGGCATAGGCATCAGCCTGCTATTTACGAAAAGGTGCCAAGGGGACCAAGGCACGGACCATCCGACGGACGGAGTGCTGTACTCTAAAGTTCTCCAAAAACAATTCAAGTAGGGACCAGTTTACCTATGAAAAATGCTATCCAGAGCCGGGACTTGACCCGAGCCCTCGTGCTCTGTGGCCCTTGTCATTAAACTCTACATATCTGGGTTTTTAGTGGATAAAGTACGCTCCCACTTCTTCGCCATGCTTACGCCAATGCGTGATTACCAATTAGCAACACTATTGGATGGTGGATATCGATTAGTGGGAGACTGCCGGCTAGATGATTACGGCATGCTCTTTAAGCCGTACACCCACGTAAGCCGACATTTTTCCAGGGATTGCTTCAACGTCAGTGGCATCCCCTGGAATCAAAAAGCATCAATTGGGAGCGTGAACTTCAAACTGTCTCTTGAATGCATTTCCTTTTCAAGTTCATCATTCAAAGAAGCTCTTCCAGCCCTGGAAGCCAAAGTTACTGAGCGACCCTTGTACAACTATTCATCATGAACGACTTGATAAAGGTGTAACGTGTGGAAAGTAGGATCGATTCTAAATCAAATATAATTAATATGAAATTAGTAAGTACGTGACATGAATGTTAAAAAATTGTGTTGAGTAATGCTCGATACTGTTTCTTAGATTGGCATGCAATTCAAAATGACCATTTCAGCTTGAACTGAATGCCCTGAAACCGAAAACCCGTTCATATTCATAAAATATTCATTGAGTTAGGCAAAGTTCAATCTATGAGTTGGATATGAATTTTTATCTGATGGACTACTTAAATTCGGCGTCATTTTAGACTTTTATTGGGAAGAGTTGCACCGGTAATCTTATCAACCGGATACCAAAAAATCTTGACGCTCACGAAACTAGTCAATCCCCATAACGTCAAAGAGAGGAAATAATTTAGAAAATCCCTGCTGATTTTTGCTCATTCAATCCCATTACTGAGGAAAGAAAAACCCGATTCATCTCGTTTTTTAAATCATTCCACTTTCCATTCACGCTTAGCCCAACCTATGCATTGTTAAGATATTGACTGGATTTACGAACACAAATTCGGTTTTAAGGCGTAAATTATCGTGGTATAATCTTTTGAAATTGGATTCGCTTGTAGGGTTTTCCGAGCCAAAAATTAAATTTCAAGGCTTTCAGCGTGTCACGAGAGGTGAATGCAGAAGCCATTGGTAAGGAGACATCACGGAAGGCGCAGATTGCAACACTATTACAGGCCAAATTGAAGGCCTGATGGCGAACGATTAGTGCTTCGGCCACCTTCATAGCCAAAAAATTATACTCTTCCTAATCCGTTGGAAATACTTTTCTTCATTTTAACTCCCCCGTCCCCAAACTCTAGCAACACTGTCAGATCATCTCATCTTTCGTTAGGTACCAATCTGTGGTGGATTCGCCAACGAGCCCGTGTATGGTTTCCAATGGTGCACCGAATATTTAAAAGTGCCGCCTGATCATCCATATCTGCCCCGAACATATCCTCGTATCCATCCCCTTGTCCTTATCTATACATTTAACAAGGCTGTTACTTGTATGCATTGCCACATTCTTTACTATTTTGTTTTCAAAAAGTCAGTTGTGGTAGTGAATATCTCCATGCCCAAAATGTCTCCATCGAAATATTCATCCACGTACGTACTCTGAGTATGAATTCGGGAGGTTCTATGCGCTATTTGGAAGCTTGTCGTGTATTAGTCTGCAGCAGGGTCCACCTTGGAAGACTTCTTGCAGCGGGCCAACTTGGTGCACTGACTCCAAAACTCAAGCCTGATTCCCAATCTCCCTAATTGACGCGATAGAACTGGGGTGGCGGTAAGCCCTCCTCAATGATTGTCGCTCTGGATACTCCTTCCCGATGGTGCGGTGGGTAATGCACGTGTTGACGTGGGCCTAAGGACTCCCTTCGCTCTCTCTCATTTCCCTTAAACTTCCACGAAAGTTCCTTCCTCCTGCTTTCCTTCCCCTATATTCTTACAACTCCCTCTCCGTCTCCGCCTGCTTAATCCTTTTTCCCGCCGCCTCTCTCCGCGCCCGGAACACATGCGTATCGCTCAACCCTCCATAAATACTCCTTGTCTGCCAGCCCACTTTTCCGTCCCCCATCAAGCCTCCATTTGCTCCCTCCTCAATTCCTCCTCGGTTGCTTCCCATCTTCGTTGCTCCTCTCCCCCAACTCGTCTGGGGTCACAGTGCGGGCCAGCGACCTTTCTCAGCCCTCTTTTTAGTTTCTTTTCTTCCTCTTCTATTCCATTTCCTCCCTTTCTTTATCGCCCTTTGCCTCTCAGGTCCCAACCACTGTGACCACCAATGCGGATTTTGTAGAGGGTCAAATGGATCTTGATAAGTAGTTGATAGTTTCGTGGTATCTTTCTCAATTTGGCGCAGATATTGCTCGTACTGTCTGAAATCACCATTCAATGTCTTGCATCATGAGCCATTCCTCTACTAATAGTGCCGTAAAAATTAATTATTTCAAAAATGATCATAACTTACGAATATTTATTTTTCATGTTTATGAAACTAAAAATGAATGAAAATATAAGAAATGGTAGTGAAATATTTTATAATGAGGGTCAAATGATTTAAACTATCAAACGATGGGGAATAGGCCTATTGAAGTGCAGAAATAATAAGGAAAACTTAATACAATACAAGAAGCGCTTTGCATTGCAGAAGTTTTGTGGTAGGACCTGCGGAAAAGGCGGAGGGGGATGGAGGATACACCTTTGGATATCGTGTGTTATGATAGGTAAAAAATATTTTAATAAAGGAAATGACAGACTAGGTGTTTTGAATGAATTAAGATTTGAACTAGTACCAACATTTAGTCAAAAATCGTGTTATTTGCTGGCGGACTTCATGCTATCATTTGTTTATGGGTAAGATTTGACATTCGGTAGGCCGGTGGGTCGAGTATTGCATTAATGATTGAAGTTAAATGGCTTGATTTCACATGAAGCCGTTGAGCACTTCCCGTTACATCCCATCTCTATAATATACAGGTATTTGAAAATTGTGAAACGCATAGTCGGCGTATGGGAAATAAGTAGCCAATATCGTGATGAATAAATTTAAACCGATCTTGGGCTTAGGACCTACTAGGTGACAGAAAAGACCGACCTTCGGTTGTATTTTGGTTTCTTTTTGGAAAGCTGACCTTTCATTGGCAGACTAATATTTTTGGCTCTGATTACATGCGCAAATCGTGTCTAGCCACGCGTATATTCAAGTATGATTTAAGTCTGATTGTTTCATTTTTAATATAATGGAATAATTAACTATGCAAAAGTGATTTATGTGCCAAAGTAGGTACTACTGGCATCCTAACTTGGATATTTCTTTTGGAAGGACATACTTTACGGTTCAGTCGCCTTCATTTAAAAGGTCAACCTGATCGTCTGTTGAGACTTTTTTCATTCTATATCTCCAGCGAATGTTAGTCCGAGTCCCTTCATCATAACACTTGCAAAAAGCTTAGCCTGTAGCCTCTGCAGGATTAACTTGATTAGTAGCCTGCCTTCGGATGATTTATAATCTTCCTTCATATCAGTGATTAATCTTCGGTCACTCAAAACTTTTGGGTCGAGTTTCGGCAACCCTTCCTCTATACCCATTCACGAATTAGGAAATAAGGCCATACAACATGATCAACCGCGTTCATTGGTAGTTATTGATGTGCTTTTATGGACTGCACGAAAGCATATTAATTGACCTTTCGTAACTTGCATTTGTGGGGAATCAACTGTGGATTAGTAAGAGAGTTGTTTATTGCAAAAACTTAGTTTTGGTTACAAAAATGATATAAATGTCCAATGGTTAGCTGGAGGATGCCCGTAGTGCTATTGAAAAATTATCGATGCTGAAAAAGATCAATTACAAACTTGATCGTGAAAGTAATTAAATTATTTTACATTCCGTCGTAATTTTGGGCCAAAATATATCCAGGCTCCATGCATTACTTAAAGGCGCTTTGTTGCTCGAAAGGCGCCTTGTTGCAGGAAGCTGTTTCTTTACTTATTAACAACTATCTGACTCTAAATACCCATAATATAGTCCTAATTTACCCAGGCATTCTAAACATTGAGGAAAAGATATTACCTTTCAACGAAAGAAAAATCTGGCAATTTTCCACAAGAATAAGGATTTTAAAATCCTTAGATACACAAGAAAAAATCCTTATTCTTGTGGAAAATTGCCAGGTTTTTCTTTCGCTATGGTATTCCACCAAATTAAGCCTGAAACTACTACCTTTATTAACTTTCAATTTTTGCTCCCTATTGAGCGAACTATTCAGTTGTGTTTTACTTCCAAATAAATTTATTTCGCCATCACCAATTTAATGATTTTGTTGTCAGAACTTGATTGTCCAGTTTTTAATCACATGGTTCCTATTCCCCTAATCTCTCATACACGCAAGGATCGGCGGGAACAGATAATATCTGAGAGCCGACGAAGGATGTGGTGCTCAACCGAATACTAGTCGGAAAAAGGACGACCACATGGGTCAAAGTCGAGGGTCCCATGTACTGCGGGGTGGGAAAGGTGGCGACCCTGTGGACTTAATTTTTTCGCTTTTTTTTGTTCGTCCTCCCTCCCCCCCTCGCCCACGTCTCCGCCCTTCGACCTTTTTGTCTCTTTCACTTTCCCTCCTCCTCCCACGCCATGTCCCCTGCTCCCGCCGTTCGCCCCTGTGCATTTTCCTTTTCCTCATCCGCCCTCTCGCTCTCCCACCTGCCCTCTGACGATGAAAACAAATTTGGCCTCCCGTTATTGCGCTCTTTTTCTGCCCCACACTTTGGCTTTTTTGTACCCCCCCCCCCCCCCCCCCCTCTTTGTTCTTTTTTTCCCGCTCCGGGCCTCACAGAGGAGTTACTCGGACGTTGAGGTCAAAAGGCAAAGCCGTGGTTTTTGAAGGCAGCGGACTGCGCTGGTTCCCCACGGTTGCAGGTTTCGATGAGTGGCGGAAAACAAACAACATGCGATTATGGACGTCGTTGCGATCCCGTAGCGCATTTTTACCGTATCGCCTTTGTAAACAGAAGAATGACTTCATCGACCGCGCCTGCCGAACTTTCGCTGGAGTAAAAATAACTGCAAAGAGAAACAGGCGCTGGTTTTAACGATCTTTTTTTATTTTTAATTTAATTTCCTCCCCTCGTCCGTTACACTGATCTCAAGCTGATCAAAGTAAGCTCCGTATCAGTGGACAACCGGTATCTATTACAGTAGTAGCAGAAATTTGAAGGATCCAACCGACTGCTAAGGTCATTTGAGCCACTTAGAATAGATGTGCGATTGCACTGGAGTAGGAAACTTTTGGGAAAACAAAGAAATGATGGAGAGGAATCTGGCATCGGCATATGCCTGCTCTTTTAGTAAAAGGCACCAAGGGGTCCACAGTATTGACGTGACATCCAGCGGACAGAGTACTGAACTTTAAGTGCTCTTCACAGTGCACAGAAGTGAGCATAGGAGTACCAATAAAATAGGCATCAAACCCAATTCCGGAACACGAGCCCGGGCCCCCGGAATAGGAAGCCAGATCCCAACTAACCCGATTCCCATGACTGATAGAACTTAGGAGTATTTGCAACTTCATATGTCGTTGCAAATATATGACTGCGTACAATTTTTTTACTACAGCTTTTGGCTAGTCTCCATCTGAGTATGATTCAGGGCTTTTTATGAATTACATTCTTTGCCATATCGATTTCATAAGCCTTCTGAGCTCATTTTGGAATGCTTTTTCTATGTTCATTTGCTGCATTGATTATTACAGCATATTGCCACTGTAATTTGGGCGCAGTTTTTCATTCAGAATTACAATCTCGCCATTACTAAGAAATATACTTTTCATTCATTTATAGAGAAACCTCAAAAGGAAAATAGTTCGAGGCGAGAAACATTCAATGCTGACATCTTTTACTTGATATATAGCAGTTTAGCAAGGCTCTTAAAAATATAAAGAATGTGCGATACAATATAGTTATGGACATTGAAGTATTTTAGATGTTTTTCGGGGCTTAATGTCGTGATGTGTACGGCACGATAAACGGTTGCGTCAACCGCCGTAGCGCCGTTGGGTTCTTCTACATTTCTTCTTAATAGTGTCTGTGCTATCTTTATCGCTCTTTTAGACGGTGTCTCTCCCTCCCTAATTCCAGATTAACTCCGTTCTCTTATGTTTCGCGTAAGACGCAGTATGGCGTTACATTTTCCTGCGGGGGTTTCATCCATCTTATTTTTCTCCCGTGTACAACGCATTAACTTTCGTTCCAAAAACTTGTGTCCTAATCACCTAGGGACGCAGGCTCCTGGACCGTGGGTCAACAGCGAAGGAATTCAGCGGGGTTTTGTGGAAGGGGTAAAGAAAAGGGTCGTTCATAGGGCGGGACTTAAATGACCCAAAACTCGGTCAAGAAGGAAAGATGGGTGTGTGTTAGTCCTTTTCGTCTCGTTTGTCGGTAGCAATGGGAATTTCTCGTTTATGGGGATCTTTCTCTGCCTCGCTCCAGAAAGTACTAAGGAAGGAATCGGAGTGAGAAAGCCTGATAGGGATAATTCACAAAAGGGATTAAGTACCTCCAGATTTGACCCCGATACTTCGCTGTAATTCCGCTCTTTAATTTTCTATTATTTTCTCAATCCCTTGTTGTTTCTTCGCCCGCTTACATAGTTTATGACTCCTGTTGTTTTTTTAGTGTTTTACCGGTTTATCACAATCACTGGATTTTGTGCTGTAATAGTCGTTGCCTTTTCCTACGCATCTATTATTTTTTCACATTAAGCGAATACACCTTCACTGAATTTCTTTCCAAGATTCACGTTTAAATTACGTTAGAGGAAAAAAGGAAATTATGTTTTTGATAGTTCTTGTATCCATACAAGTCATCCTTTTTGGTATTATGCAGTTCTTTTTTTAGTCCCTGGGAGATATTGTCAAGTTGTGCCTAAATGGTAGGAGAAACTGTTTAATCTTTTATCAGATTCCGTCAAGCTTCTTAGAGGATGCAAAAGAGTATCAGTTTTAAGCACGTTGTGCGTTGTGTTTGTATACTTTCCGTTCAGGGTTAAATCTCATGGTTTCAAAAGGATAGTACCTATCAAATTAACGTTGTGTATATTTTGTTTACCTCTTCTCAGTTTTTTAATTTATTTATATATTCAGGCCCTACCTTCATTACGTTGGCTTGCCCCGCATTATGCAGCTAAACAAAGCATGAAAAACTTGTCGAGGATGGCATACAATGAAATAGGATGAAATAAATCCCTCCTTGCCCTAAAGGCCACACCTGAGGCTGCTGAATGATTTTTTTCATTTATCCAGAAAAGTGGGCTATGTGCAGCAGATTCATGGCAACCGCGTCCTATTTTCTCCACGAAGCTAGAGATGGATGTCCCTAGAGCTCTCCTCCTTTCCCACATTGCGTGTTAAATGTGCCGTTTCTGGATCTTTTAATGGACTTCTTTGCGATGGATTTTCTCACTGGCAATAAACGAAATGGGTCGTTTTCCAAAGCTGCTCCCGCTAGGAATTCCCCGTTCTCACTCTCCCATTCGTTTAGCTCGATCCACCTGCATCGTTTACGCCGTCCTCTATCCTTGAGCTTGAGGGTGTGCGTACGTAACTTGCGGGAAACGCCTTTGCTATTTCATAGAGTAACACCTAAGTGTTGGCGCTCGTTTGCCTTTTTGATTTCTGGTGCCTTTAAAATGTTTAGATGGAAAAAGTTTGTAATTTTTTTGATATCATGCGGGCAGGATTAGTCCGGCGTACTTTCGATCTGAAAAAAGGTGACACAGTTACTTTACTTTCGAATTCAACTTATTTAGGTAGATATTTAGAATTCATTTTTTTCAGTTTAATTTTTTAGGCATTGAAGGTTGCATAAATTGGCGTTTTAGTGTATAATAATTGGTTGCGAATAATTTTTAGACTGGCATTAAGTAGAAAGCAAACTGTTATTTTGCTTAGAAAACCGTGCGTTCAATCAGAGTGAAGGGTACCCTCCAAGAAATGTGATAAAATTAAGCATCATATTGAGTGTTTTGTCATTTTCTAGCAGTTCCTACCTGAGTTAGCTACAATAGCATGATATTCCACAGAGAAAAAAGTCTTTCGCCCTGACCGAGACTCGAACCCGGACCCCCTGATTTTTGATTCTGAGTTTGTTCTCATTGTATTTTTCTCAGGACGCACGTTACTATTTGTCTCTCTTAACTTGTAAGCACGGGAATTTTGGATAGTTCATGCCAGTTTGGTTCATATAATTTTCATTTAATTTTCAATGAGACTCAACAGTTTACCTTTTGAAATTTAAATAATAAAATTACTGATATTTATTATGTATACAAAAAAATAAAACTTAAAATAACCAAAAGTGTTTAAATTACCGACACCATTGATGTAACCTACTATCAATGAGCTTGACGTGTGGCATTTTAAACACATTTATTTTTGCTTGCTCCAGATCTCCAGAAATAACTCTCTGGCATTGATACATAAGCGCAAAGGGTTCACTTACTGGGGTTAAATAAAGACCATGCGTTCTCTTTCCCTCCGGGGTCTGAATTGCTTTTCCATGGTAGGTATTCCTCTTGCATTTGGTGGTAGTACCCTAATTTTTTTTGGAGTCTATTGGGTAAGGCATTCTCCTTAAAAGTTTCCCCTGGAGCCCGAAAAAAACTATCTAACTTGTGGACTAGGCCGAAACCCATTCTGGGAAACAACACCGAGGACGGAAGGCAATTAGCGAAACCGATCCGAATAATTCCAAAGTCATTTCGTTAGCGCCTCCGTGTTCGTATGGCCAGAGAGAGAAGATGCTGGCGCCAGGTGGCTGCCCTAGGAGTCTCATGTCTTAAGGGAGTACGCCTTCACCACTGCCTTCGGTAAAATTGTTTTCTCGCCGTGCGGCACCTTGCCGTCCTATTGTGAGTGAACGTTTTCCGATGCACAAGACTTATTATGTACGCAGCTAACATTGACGGCCGTTAATAATCTAGTTCTATCAATTCGCGAAATGCCATGCGAATGCCTTATGCATTTTATTTCTTTCTGTTATCGTGCAATAGATTAGGATTGTAGGATGAAAGTAGGGTTCGCGTCTTTTTGACAAATTTTGACTACTCCTGCTTTCTTTCTTTGTTCCCTTTACTATCCGTCCTTGATTAGTTTTAGGCTAAATTAGTGTAACATAACTGATCAGTAGCTCTAATCAATGGACTAAGGCATCACTTTGTAAAAATGAGTCATATTCATGAATTGGAAGGAACAGGTACTATTTTCACACTGTATTAATAACCGAATATGGTTTCGACAACGTGTCATTATCCTCCGATCAGGATGGCAATAAAATTAGATTTTAGTCTGTAATGCATGAAACATGAAACATATTACCTACTAATATATGAAACATAATATATTTAGTTAAAATCCTTCTAAGCAGTAATCACTTCGTTACTATGTAGACACCACCCATCTTGTTGCACGAGACTCTTATATCTAAGTTGTTTCCATGTAGTAGTGTCGTTATAGCTCTTATTTGAATATCAGTCGTGCCTGTATTGTGATCTTCACTCCCTGCCACACACCCCAGGGTAGGTATTACTTAGATGTGGATGTAGATGAAAATCCTACTGCTGTGAACATCAGCGGGTTATATCGTTAAGGTCTTTAGCGACTAGTTCGCGATCCATAAATTTTTCCTTTCCCACTGGTCTGAAGCGCCTTTAAGTGCGGGTGCATTCTTGGAACCACAGTGACGTGGAGAGTGGATATGTGTAGGGTTGGCGTAGTGGCTCGAGTAAGGATTTTCACCCCAAGACGGCTGGTATCGGGGCAGTGGCAGGTATTTTTCGTTGGTAAGTCAGCCCCTCATTTGTGGAGAGTATTCCCCATCCAGGGCAAATCCCCAGGGTGGACTACTCTCCACACTTACTCTCAACCCTTCTGTTCCCATCCTTGTACCTTGCGTCCCAATCCGGAGCGCCTATTAATGCGGGCACAGACTTGAAAACGGCCAATTATGATGCGGAGAGAGAAATTAATAAAATTCCTGTGATTTGAGGGCATCATTATTGTTCGTGGCTATTAAAGTCTGTTATTGAGTAGAGGAAGGTTTGTCGGATTGAAATAGAGGGATGAATATGAAGAATTACCTCAGAAATGGGTAGAGATGTTACCTACATCTAGACGAGGAGAAGAATGATGCCACGAAAAGGCATTTGTAGGTGGTAAATTTGAGTAGAAATTATTTACCAAAACATGGCGTGTGGGATAACTGTGGAAATTTTAGATTGACCGCACTCATCATTTTGAAAACCAACCGGTTCTTTATATATTGTATCGTGCACGACTGGAGGGCTCAGCCTGACATAGTTTGTTTTGGCAGATGAGGTATACTCTAGTAATACGTTCATCTTCTTTGCTTCGTCTCTCTCAAATTCCTCTGATAGACCCCCGCCGATCTTTCAGAATCGTTCTCCTAACTTAAGCGAGACTGCTCACTTTGCGGTAATTGAATTCGCGCTTGGAGTCCGGCATAAATCTTGATTCGCTCCCGCGCGGAAGAAATGGTTTCTCCGCTTAATTGAGCCCCTGCTCAAGAATTACAGCTCCCCTTGCTCTTTTCTCCCTCTCTCTATGCATTAAGTTCAGGCTTTTGAGACATTTGCAATCCCGTTTTCTCTCCCGCTTCGTTTGGAACTTGGCCAAGTTTAATATTCTATGAAGAATTGGCGGGGAAATGCTGACGTGGAAACGTTTCGGGTGTTGGAAGAGAATGGCCAATACTCACCTCTCAATTTTCCGCCGTGGGAAATGTGTTGGGCATAAAAGAATCCACGGCTTGTAAAAGTATGAAAGAACCAAAGTCCGGCAAATAAAGAGCTAAATTATCAGATCTGGGGTCCATGCCTAATTGATTTCGCTTCTAAAGCAGAACTATGGGCCATTAGGTTGAAAGACGACATGTAGGAACGGAAGCAATGAACGACTCAGAGTTTCTATGAGACCCTCCCATAGCAGTACAATATGTTTTGAAAATAGCTCTTTTTGGATGGTGTGTTGGAGTCTGGCCATGTTTTGGCTGGAGATGAATGTAGGGGATTATTTGTGAGGATAATGGAAACTTTCCCACTCTGGATTTTACTGAGACGATCTCGAGTATGCTGGAGCATTTATGGAATTTACTCTCCGGATTAGCCGCCTCTTAGGTAGACCTCGAGTAATACACACTTTTCTTGTACAACTTGGATTTATATAATATTAATTGCGTACATTATAGGTGTGGTTAAGCTACTTGCACGAAGGCTCTTCTATTTAGAGGTAACACGTAGTGCAAGGAGGAACGAAATATTCACTACTTTTGTGAGAAAATCTCGTCTGTGTGGTGGATGCAAAATACCGTCCCAAGTAGGGTGGCCACTCAAATAATGGTGTCACGTCAAACACAGTTTTAAGGAGTTAATAAAGGCCTCCCCTTTTATGTTTTTGAGTTGATATTATGCCGATACAATTCGGAGAAGGCATAATAGGAAAAAGTAATTTGAGGAATTGTAATTCAGGTAATTATTATAATTAAAATTTTTTTACCGGAAATATTTTGTTGTTTTTAGATTTCTGGCCAAAAGAGACTCAAGTTGAGTGATTTAATCCATCCAGGTTCCGGTGGATTCGCTCCGGTTCCGAATTAATTTGAAATTTGAAACGTGACATTTGATTCGTATTGCCTCAAGGTGTTTGCTAATCAAATAAAGACTTGTGATTGGACTGTTTTTTAGTTTGACTCTAGCGTGTGAGGAGCACTGCGTGTTTTATGAGGTCATCAATGAATCATACAGGCTCTTATTTCCGCGCCAATTGCTTATGATACATACATATAAACAAGATAACAGGTTTAGGATATTGTGACACGCGTATTCAACGGTTAAAGTGAAATACAGTTGTTGATGTCAAGTTGGCCGATTATAAACTCTTTGCTTAGTGACGACTATTATGCCTGAAAACAAGAACTCAAGAACTCCTTACACTTCTTGGAAATTTTATTATCCTTAGTTATAATAATCGATTTTTAATTACCTTCGTGATAAGTTTATTTATAGGGGATTCCACATTGATCCACATATCTTATCTTAAATCTAGTTTAATCAAAAACAGGTACATTTGTAACATTTAACGTTTTTGGTTAAACATCGCCATTAGAAAAGTACACTTCCGTACCAAACTTGCTTAATACTCACCTTTAAAGTTAGCGTTAGAACGCACTATCGAATTTTGTCTTTCTTTCCATCCTTTGCCGAAATAATGTCATTTATTTGGTAAATGACAGAAATATTTGCGAATTCCATCCATGACACATGAAATGAAGGTCAGCGTATAATAAAGGAATAAAAGGTCAAGTGACATGGTATTCTTTGATGTACTTTTGACAAGTGTAAAACTAGGATTTTGATGTGCATAGTAAGGGGTTAAAACCATGTTGAAAGAATTTAAGGACTGCATCTTAAAGTTCGTTTAAGTGCCATTATATTTTTTGTGGAATATCCATTCTTCCCGCGTGTGATATCATTTTATTTGACGCGACATTTTATTATCTGCTGAGATGATGAATGGGTAATGAGCGCCGAGGGGAGTGGTGAGGGAGGAAAATAACTTGTACGTCAGGTTTAAAATAAACGGTGCTCATGGGATGATGAGAACTCTGTGGGAATTCACATATGACTTTGTGGATGTGACTGGAAGATAACACGATGATGCCTCTATCCAGGACGGCAACATTGAAGTTACAGAATTAAGGAGCTCCGTACAAGCTCTTTAGTAAATTATATTTCTCCCAAAATTTTGTTTAATAAATGCATGATGGTCGTGTCTCAAGTATTGAATATTTTAGTGTTACACTAGTGGAAGGGAAGTTAGTATTTTTGACTCCGAAATTGTGTGGTATCGAGGATATAAATATCGTCAAAAATTCTAGTTGAAATTCATTATTTTTACCAGAAATTACCCGGTAGGCATCTTGTCAACTGAGCGTCCTTTGAGCTCCATTTGTATGAATACTAATGATCTTCGTCATTATGTTGTTGCCCAAAATCCTTCACGGTGATGCTGATTTGGCCAATATTTAATGTGGTACGTTTCGCCGAAATGGAAGAAATAAACATGGTTGTCTTTCGTTCATACAGAGTTTGAGATTTGATAATGAAGTAAATATTTTGTTTCTTCAATATCTCATTATAATACTCTTGCAGCGGGCTATTCTTACTTGTTGTGGTAATATTGTTCCTCCATTTAAAATATTTTCATGATGCGTGCCGCAACATAAAAGGTATCACTCCTATTTAATTTGAGGCCAGGTAGGGATGTGTATTACTTTTTTTTGTTTGACCCTATTGTCCCAGTTGGTGACCGTGGTGACGTGCTACTCTTCTTCACTCGATGGAAGTAATGTTTTCTTTAATTTCTCAAGTGATTGAAGTCAAAGCTTTAGAGATTTCTCATGAACATTGGTTGCTTTAAAATTATGATTTGTGCTCATCGAATATGTTTTAAGGATTAATAGCCATTATTTTCGTGTACATAAGGTATATAGCGGCATATTTGATCATGCGGTCTCTTGACCTGCTACTTTAAATTATATGAAATTCGATCTGAGGTTTCCGCGGCGTTTCTCAACACTGGTAACGGCTATTACCAGGAATGCTACAATGACTCCAAAGCCGCTATTACCCCAGGCTAATCCGAGAAGCAATAGAAATTACGAAACAGCCAGAAAATTACAACAGGGAAGACGGCTACACGCTGGCAAACTCGTGGAAAAAAGTTTTCAAAATCGACGACCAATCAGAGCCCACTTGTGACCACAAGAATAACAGGACCAATCAGAGACGACCTACGACACCCAAGCCCCTATTTAATACGGCCAATTTCATAGCATTGACACTTCGATATATTTGGAATGAAATACCCCATCCCTTCCATTCCTATCCTTATACCTTTCCTCCCGTTCTGAAGCGCCTATTACTGCGGAAACAGACTTGAAAACACCCATGAAAAAAAATCGACACTTCTGACCTGAAGACACCAGTAGGATGGCTGCAGAAACTGTCGTCACCTTGACACAACAATACGCGAAAGAACGCCCGAAAGCCGTTACCAGTGTTTAAATTATCTGTTCCACACACTCACGCTCTCTCCTAATTTCCTTGGTCAACTTTTTATTCACCTTTACGGCAAGCACTTCCATGTTAGTCACTGTTTTCCATCTTGCCATCACCATGTTTCTTTTTTTCCTTGTGCATAAAAGATTGTCGCTCCAGCTGCATCCTCTTTCCTACTCCACTTTCAATTTTATCTCTTTCCTTTCGTTTTAATCTTTTTTCCGCGCTTTGGCACTGCGAAACTCGAAACGCCCAAGCATACTCTTTCCAAGTCTATTTAAACGTTGCTATTCAGAATTAATCCGTATCAGCATTCAGCATTAATCAGTGTCCGTATTATCCAATCGATCACCTTGCAACCTATAATGTACAATCTCTCATTTTACCCCAAATTGCGCGTCATTAATTACTTTGGTGAGCAGTGTATTTTGTCCGATTTCTGAGACCCTGTCTTTGTTTATCTGAAGTTCTTCTCTAGCAATGATCACGTGTGGTGCTGAATGCCACAATGACGCCAAATGCTAACTCTTGCTGCTGCTGATGATGGTTCGGCGCTAGGGGTTGAGGGGGTGGGAGGTCGGGTCGGGGGTGGACAGGCGGGGGAACGCGCTCTCATGCGTTTGCGAGGGAGGAAGGGGGGAGGCAGCAAATCGTCGGAAGTATCGTCGCATTTCAGTGTCTTCAATATAAATTATTTGTGCGTCTTCCGGGCCATTTTTTTCCCGCATAGCCCCAATATCCATAATTCACGCGTATAAATGAAATGTCGCGTGCGGTGGGGTAGACGTTTCACTCCCGAATAAAATGGCTTTCTCTTTTTCCTTCTGGCATGCTTTTTCCTCAGCTTTGTTCAACCTCCTGGCCTCTCCGTCGGGAAAAATTTTCCCTACGTTCTACTCTCGCCTACCTTTACTACCATTACTGCCACGATATACGATCCACTGCGCTCTCCTATCTCCAGATCCTCCCATATGTATTTCTTTTCACTCCGGTGCATCCTCGCGCAGTACTTCCTTTTTATGAGGGCGCATTCTTTCCTCAGCTCTTTCTCCCACCGTGCTTCACTTTTATTATATTTTTTCCTTCTTTAAACTTCCAAGATGCTCAGCGTCTTGTGGGCCGAGGACGTCTCCCAACCTATTCCGCTCAAGAATTGCGGGTATTCGGCGATCGGGGTTGATTCTTGTGGTCTTTGAGCGTTCATTTAGCAATTCGCACCGGAAATGAATGCTTTAAAATGGGAGTAATTCAATGACTCATGGGCGAGTGTCCCGCATGCTCTCGCTATTCGGAACCATCTGTTTTGGCCCCTGTCGTCTGTGCGGGAAACAAGGATTCGTAATGGATGCTGGGAGAATGTCGTAGCGATCCCATTAAGTGTACTCTACTCACTCATATTTTGCCTTCTGCCTCATTGTAATCCTCATCATTTTTTCTTTCTCTGGCCCTGGCCAACATTACGTGCATTGAAAATTATTCCCCTTTTCTCTTTCCCTACAAGTTTTTTGTTTCTTTTTTTGGACTCATAGAATAAAGGATAGGTGTCTATAATCTTAACAGGAGGAAAGTGATGGAAAAAACCCAAAGGAAGTAGATATAGTGCGTTACGCCAGAAATTTTTGAAGTTGATTTAAACATTAATTGGTGCGGGTAATGAATAGGAAAGGTATGGGGATGGAAATCTTCGGTTATTCTTATATTGTATAACTTAGGCAATTAGGATGTTGGGTATAAGTAAGTACTTACTTCGCAATAATTTGGTACTGAAGGCGGAGACGGGAAAGCGAATTTTTTCGAGGCAAACGAGCGGGTTTTACTTATTTACTGTTTATTTGGCATGGAAGTGTATTTAGAGCCCAAAGATAATAGAATAATATCAGGCATTGTAGCATTCACTGACTCGGTATCATATCTAATATTTTAAATATATCGTGTGAAGTCCGACTAAAATCTGATGGAAGCCGTAACTGGCATCTAAGTCGTCAGTCGAAGTTGTATAGGGAAGTTACTATTCACCACTTTTTGTTACTCAATCTTGAGGATGTTTTAGTCGAGTTACATTCAATATACTTTTTTATTGCCATCAATTCCTCCCCATATCATTCCTCTGGCATATTTCATTCCTTTCAAATCACAAGTATTCTCATTTTGCTTACTATTTTCCCATACGGTCTCATTCATTGCCACCTTAAATGAAATAATATACTGATCCTACTAGTTTAATATATGAATCTTCTGGAGTTTCATCGCATAATATTCTTGTATTTAAGATGATTGCATTAGGAGTTCAATGAGGAGGTTTGGTATAAGATTAATCTAAATAGGGTAAATATAGTGATAGCTGAAAAATAGAATTGGTGTAATATATAATAAAAAATAAGTAAAATTAGTAATAAATAATGTCCTTTGAGGCATAGTTATGGAGTGGATTAGGGGCCGGGTGTAGAGAGAAGCAAAAATTGACAGGTAAAACATTTTCCAGATCTAAGTAAATTTATAAGTTCCGCAGATCCCAGGGGGTGGGAAAACCCGGCGGAGGAATAATAGAGAGGCATTTAAGTAATAACGGCTGGAAGGTTAAAGGCTGTCAGGGTTGCTGGATTATGACTTATTTTATAGGCGGCAAGGATGGAAGCAAAGGATTTAGGCATATGACGTGCTGTCTGTCCAACAATTGCGTTCATTGCCACAGAATTTATGCGTGTCATGGTTTGGTTGGAGCTAATTTCCTTTGGATTAAAATTTCCCTGGCCGTTCCCCTGACCCTGTGGAGAACCCGTGAAAACTTCACCAGGATTAACATCTTGTTTTCTACGGCTTCTTATGGCTAATACTTACTCGATAATTATTGCTATGAATCTATCATGCGACTAATAGCGGCTGCATCTCACTTATCAACGCCTATTCTGAATTATAGAATCAGTTCTACTCCTACTTTTATATCAGACTCTCTATTACTATTTACTCCTCATATATGCTGAAGAGCGCATGCCGTAATGGACAGCTTCCGCCTTACCTCATGCCTCCCTCAAACGTTCTCATTGGCTATCTTTAATCGCCCTCTACAAGCCAAGGTTTTGAAAAATTTGTGTTTCCCACTGTCCATTTACATTGCCATTAATATACCAATACACTCCAGTATTATATTTTATTTATTTATTGAATTATTTATTGATTTAATTATTTATTTATTAAAAATAATCCAAAAACAGCACAAGGCCAATTACAAAGGAAAAATAACGAAGAAAACATAATAAATAATGAACATAACAAAATTTAACAATATTAACAAATTACACATAGAATCGCAGATTTCATTCGATGGAGAGAGGGGGAGGATGAATACTAGGATGGATATGGAGCGCGGAAGATGACAGATGAACAAAAGGACCAAAGTTGGGAACACATTTCGACAAGGAGTTGAAGAATGATGGGAGTCTGAATTGAAAAGAGCGTTTAGAGACAGAAAGGCGAGGTGTGGGGCAATGGAATAGTTCACTCGACCGCGTCTTGCGTGATTCTCTAAGAAAACATCCATTTTTTAGTCCGTATTCGTTTCTAGTATTGCACTCTGCCGTGCAATGGAATATCGAGTCACCCTTCCCTTCTTAAACGAAACTGATTTCACCTCTGAATTTGTTAGCCCTTTTCTCAAACTTGTTCTTCTGTTTATATTCCCTAGTACAATGTCTACAACATGAAAAATTAAGCTACTTTCCGTCTACACTCCGCAAAGTTTTCATTTATCTTTTTCAGCTTTGGGATTAAAAGTCTTTTTAAGAGTCCTCGGGCGAAACTTGTTCCTCATTAATAATTCCCTTTGCCCTTAAAATCTCTGTCGCTAATTTACTCCTAGAATATCCAGCGTTTTTCATATGTAGTGTTCTATTTTTGACTTTTTGGCCTTCATTAACAACCGTGTTTTATCAATTTTGTTGGAGATTATTTTTGGATCCTGGTTGCAATCATCTGATTCTTCTGGTTATTTTTGCCCAACTCCAGAGATGAGTTATTTTTTCGGTTCTTTAGAATATTCTCTTCAAATTTAATAAATCACTCGCTATTGAAGTATTTAGCAGGATTCCGTTTCAGAATTTTTCTCTTACCCTTTTTGCTATCTAATGCAATTTTAGTCCATTATGGCTTATGTCTTCGTAACCTTCTAATTGATCGTATCTTCTTTTTACCTCGCATTCCGTGAAATTTTGTCTTCCACACATTTATTGTTTATTTCCTTGCAAATCTTGGAGAAGTGTATCGCACGGATGTCGTTTGCTTCGTTCTATTTCATTATGTCATTGAAAATAATGTTTTTAACGTTGGCGTTAATTAATTTTCTTTATTTTCTCTTTCAGGTAAGCTGGATTACTTCTGTATGCCGTAATGATGATCAAGGGTTCGATTATTAAACAGTGAGTATTCTATGAATACAAAATGTTTACTCATCCGCTTGGCAAAGTGAATGAAAATAGCCGAGTGCCGTAGCTGAAATAAAATTGCATTAATAGCCGCATTAGTTTTCACGTCTGTTCTTTTGCTAAATGTTATACCAGATCTAAAAAATGAGAATTCATTGGTTTCCTTAAATTGTCAATAATTGCGTTTATCATAATCGATTTATTTGTTAACATAATTTATGTTTGTACTAACGCAATCCTGTAACGCTTGCTTACTCGTATGATCTCGCAGGAACTAGGCTTGGCATAAGTCATGAAATTACGAGGGAGCCTGCGCTTATGGTGTAATTCTTAACAGAGAAGTGGAATCGAAGGGCGTATTTCGACTTCGGTGTTTGGTGTTCACCCTTAGTCGCAAAGCCGCTGACGATTGGTTAATTATAATCGCATCATTTAGCGTATATATCACTGGCATGTATGGAAGTTCATCGTTGTTTACCTCTTTCATAGTCTTAGGAAAGACTCTTTAGTAAATTATAAGTATTGCTGGTATGATGTAAACATTAAGAGCTTCGGCTTAAATTTATTCTACTTACAAAATTATTTTGGTGAGCTTCGGCTGAGTGAATAGCGTTCTTATAGCTTACCTCTTTTCCCATATTTTATTTACCGGTTTGCTTTCACCCACTGCATTAAGTTCATATGGAATAGTAAGGAACTGGTATAGTTAAAACGATTTTGATTGAAACCAATCAATTTCTACCATAGAATATTTATGAGCTAAAAAAATCTTAGTAAGATTTGCATATAAATTTGTGGTGGAATTATTATCCCGATTTGAAAACATTCGAGGAAAAACTCGGCTGGGCAAAATCCAAGATTATCTCTTTGTGGTAAGCCTTATTTTTGAAATGTGATGGGAAAATATGCGATTGAAGTTCGTATGATGACTTCCGTGAGCGCACGTTCTCGCTGGATGAAGCAAAAATGGAATCTCGTTGCATACATGGGGAAAATGGAGAAATCAGATCGATTTTTGCCTCCATTTTCAAGCCTCGTAGTCTGTCACACCTCTCTTGATTCCTCTGGACGTAATCTGGAAGCTTCGATTGAGTTATTTCCCTCTCGAAAGGGGAGAAAGCGTGCCGTCACGCGAGAATCCCGTAAATGTTTGGATATTTCGAAAGCCGTTTGCAGATGGAATCAGGCGCGAACATTATGCAATTTTGTTTGAATGGGTGCCGTGGCGCCTTGCCATATCTTCCGCATCTAGAGTCTGAGAGTCAATATTTTTCGTCAAGAAATTGAATGTTTTCATCTCCGATGCTCGTTTAATCCATAAAGTCCCTAAAATTTTGAGTATACGGTAGCATGTGCGAGTGTTTATTTGAGTCATAGATTTCTCATGCTTTTTCTTTTTACGATAACTAGATATTTTTTTGTAATTTTTATGCATTTCGGGCCTGCAGAGAGTCGTTGCTAAAGATATAACCTCGCAGATTAGAGAATTCCCTATACTCCTTAGATCATAGAAGGAATATGTGAGGTCTTGCTTTTGACCGAATCTATTACCCTTGCCTGAATCTCTGGCTTTCAGAGGATCTTTGTTACATATTCAAAACTCCTTGGAACGTATTAATTCTTATTATAAATAAACAATAATACAAGCTAAATTCTATTCAATCTCTTTATGAAATGCATTTGGCCTTCGGTGTGTTGTTCTTACGAGACTGAAATAACGAGATTGCAAGAAAGGAAAACGGCGTTAAAAGTCCTAATATTGATATAACGTGAATGAAAATTTTGTGGAATAATCGGACGTAAAGGTTACAGAGAATAATGAGAACTGAGGGTTGTTAAGGGGATGTATCAGATAAGCGGTAATGGAAAGTGATAAGCATATGACAATGCATGCAATGTAATAGAATGCCTATGTGTAAAATGATATCCAATGGAGCTGTCCGTCTTTGTAAACAATTATCAGCACTTAAAAATACATTCCGCCTTCTGATTGACGGACGCATCTTCATTGTTCAAATTGAATTTTAAAGATTATAGAAAGCAGAAGTTAACGTACTGTTTGACTTTTAACGGATTGGGTTGCTTATAAAAGCATCATCACTCTTTATATATATTTCGAACAATTTATGGCTTCATATGGAGTAGATTAAACCATAATTCAGTTGTAAATTGCTCTGGCGTTCCATTAATAAGGACCGACTCCTTCGGTTGTGGTTGGGTATAAAGGGAGAAATGGTAGCTTATTTAGGCGACTAACCCTATTTTTAGTAGTCAGTTAATGCTTAGAAATCTTGCGTCTTTGCTAGAGAAATTTCTATTCGAGCTCGTGAATAAAGTAATTGATTATTCTATTTATTGAAATAAATACTATAAAATAAACATTTTCTACGTTCCGTGATAATATTAAAATAGGAAGGTCTACGTCCTCGAAAATTATATCAAAGGAAACTATACCCTACTATGGCTATTTAAGTGTATTTACATTTATAATAAGTTTTCAATTCGTGGCTTTATTGCTATAGAAATGATTATTTACTAGCAAATGGGAAGATTGTATCAAAAAGGCCCTTAAGTCTATTTTTCCTTTTAACTGTCACTAAGAATTCTTATTGTCATTATTCTCCTAACCATGCTGCTACCATATACTACATCCATCTTGTTCTTTGCTTTCTTCAAATGCCCTAAGTTGTTACCAGAATATATATTCAACATTTCCTATTTTGTTTCCAACTGTGAGCGATTTGATGTCCCCATTGACTACACTTCTGTAAGAAAGTTGGTCACCAACCGTCTTATCCTTTCATAGCCCAAACCTTTTGAATGTTACGTATCTTCAAAAATATGTTACTTTCGCAAAAAATATCATTTTAACTCTTTGACCTGAAATAATAAATTGAACCCCTCTGCATTGGTATGGATATATACCCTTTACTTTTTTCTTTTACATGAGTAGATTGCGTAAGACCTACTTATGTGAGCCGAGATAAACTTTCTGGTCGATGTAATTTTGGCTCGCCGGCAGCTCACTAGGGACCAAAGGAAAAATAATACACGAATCGGGGTCAGCTTTTTGGAATTTCCTTTCTTCCTCCACGGAGCTGTTTGAAATGAAGTGCCAAATTTCCGTCCTCTCCAAGTTTTGGACGTGATAGGAATTTTGATGGGGTTTTTCTTCCGCTATTTTTCTCGCAGAGAACCGGGAGAGCTTTCCATTGAACCGCTCCTAGTTTTTAATATGATCACATTCTTTTGATCCCTGGGGTAACACTTGACCGCAGTGTCACAGGAAACTTGATTACGATGTACTAAGTGCTAATTTTCTCCAGTGGGGCTAATATTCTCGAGAATAAGAATCATCGCCCTAGCATGCTCTTGAAAATCATCGAAGTGTATTCTACTCTTTCCGCCTTCCGTAGATAAAAAGAATAAGGATAATGAAGATGAGGAGTGGTAGCGATACTTACTCATTTAAGTATGGAACTTAGGTATAAATTGAGCATAAGGACAATTGAGGGCCTTAAAAATAGCCTAGTCTATATTACAACTGAAAAAGTTGGTAGCTCACGTTATTTTCCCTTATTTATGTATTGGAAATCGTATTTTGATAAATTACAAAACATGTGCAAACCACGAACAAAAATTCCTTCGTGGTAACAGACCGTTTAATTACTCATGGTCTGTTCATGTAGAACTATCTCTTTTTCAGTGTTTGTTTATTAAGTTATTAGTGAATTTCTTAGTTCTGTGCCATCCTCGACCTTACTAGATAGCTAGCATCACGCTTACCTGTTTTGAGATTATCTCGAGGTCGACAGCTTGGCAAAGAACTTGAATCATAGTACAAGTAATAAGTTTACGCAAAGATTCACGCATATATTTTTCTTTCTTTTGGAATACATAGAAAATACTCAAGGGTAGAGATTTGAAAAGGTGTGGTAATGCCGTGCTGAAATCAGAGTTCAAGAGATTCAATCATTTAAACTTGCAAATATAAGCTATTTCACTGTTTTTCAATTAAACGCATGAGGCAGATTTTGAAATATTGCATCGTCTGTTTGAAGCACTAGTACGGAACTAATATTCTGACTCTATTAGTATTATAATATGTATTTGAATTGTACCTACTCGGGGAAGAAGAGTTGTGTATTTTCGAATATAAATGAAGGGAAGGGAATGCGCAAACATCATAAGACATGAAGCAGCATAATGGGGGCGTTTACTCGGAACCGAAATCGCAAAATTTTGAACACGAAATCGTTAGATGGAAACGAAAAACGAATTTTAGTGACAAAATTAATCTTCTCGCCACAACCATTCACTCATAAATCAAAAATTAAAATAACCAAAAGGTGACGCCCACCGAAAATGATGCTGTGATAACATTGACGTCATTTTCCTCCCGTCTTTGTCTGCTTTTAGGGGAGGGGAACGGAGTGGAGGGAGATTCTCGGAAGGCCTCCTCGCATTGATGCTGTAGTAATCGCTCCCATTGGCCGATTCAGCTGTGTCCCCCCCATTGCGAGAAGGCAAGTAGCTTCGCGGGCTCAGTTTTGATTGGACGAAGTCGATATACGTCAGAGGTTTCACCACGCCCACTTTTCCGAAAGGGTTAAAAACATCAGTTTTTCGCCGCTTATAACTCGGGAAATAATTGACGGATCAAAAAATGGAAAAATACGGGTCTTTTTATTTTACATGATTCAGATTTCAGATTCGGCATTTAAAAAAATATGATAAACGACCCCATTGAAAGTGTTGTGGACGTTGTTTGTGAACTTTGTGGGAAAAATTATCTGTATGAATTTATTGGGCATTCGTTATCGACGCCTATGGCATCGCATAATGTATTGGTATTTTAGAACTTACTTAATTGGAAACAGTTTGGAATATTGAAGGGAGCAATGAAATAATGAATACTTTGCCACTGATAAGATCCGAAGCTGTATCGTCGGGATATGAAGCCAGTAGGCACCTCACCCTGATGCCAACGATTGTATAGGCGTCGATGTGTTCCGAGGTGTTTATCATATTTTTTTAAGTAGAAATTCGTTAGGTAAACTTAACTAGGGTGTTGCAAATAATGTATAAGTACTCATTTATGCATAAGCTCTCAAGCTCAATAATGTATAAGATGTAATGGACTGAAATCCTGGGTCTGTCATTGATTAGAGGGTCCTTTGTTTAAAGAATCATACTATCACTGATTAATATATAAGTATATATTCTACACGATAATATATACTAGAAGTATATGTGGGGTATCCCAACGTTTTGACGTAACCACCTGTTGAAGGTTTCAAAGTTACTCCCGATTGCTTTTCAGCGTGCTATCTTAAATGGAAGAGACGTATTACAATATTTGCTTACCTACTTGCTCTCTACTTAGCGTTCGCAGGTGAATAAATTGAGTATTTTAATAAATAATTTCCCTTGAATTATTTCATCATTGTATTATAATCTTTTCTCTGACGAATTGTACTCGAGTCCATTTTCCACATAATTCTATTTTGAACCTAGCTGCTGGGACATGCTAAAGTCATTTGAACGTTTTGCTAAGACTTGTAAAGAAAAATTTGCTGGTTTTTATGTTTTTGGAATGTGTTATAAACATGACAAACAATAGTTAATATTATTGAAGGGTTCAATTAAAAGGCTTTGCCACCCATATGTAGGTTTTGGATGAGTAAGCTATTAGTGTTACTGAAGAGGATCCATAGGAAGGTAGGTAGTTTGTCAGTTGGGGGTACTGCAAAGATATGATGTATGAAAGGTACGATGCCGTGTCAAGCGAGCTGGGAGAGTGTGGTTCATTCAGCTATGTAATGAAGGACTTCATAATCCTCAATTCGCTAAATGAATATAGGTATGATAATTATTATTTTCTGCTCTTTAATGATGTTGAATCCGTCATCAATATTTAATTCCATGGATTTTATCTCTTACTCTACCAGTTGTGACCATATGTCTAATAATTGTGATTGGTTACGTTGCGTTGTCGCCAAGTTCAATCTTTAGTGCCTGGTCAAGCAATATTGAGTATGATGATTGAATATGTTTTCGCTTGTAGACAGCTTTATCTATTCACTATTCTTCAGGAACAGTCCTGCTTGCTAGTACATGTCTTACACAATTGATTCATATCCTTTCATAGAGAGAGAAACGTGCTGTTGTCAAGCGACTCATTCATTAAGCTGTGACGTACCCCCCTCGAAACTTCTTGCTGGAACTTGTTTCAGGTATTATGCATGCATATAAGCACCAATGAACTTAGCGGGTGGAAGATTGTCTTGGATTGCTTTCCGAGAAGTCGATCTCGTTCTCAAAAGGCCGCAAGCGGAACCTGTCAGCTCCGGCTCTCTGTCCTTCTTTTCCCGCCCACTTCATTGTCCCCGTAATTCCTGCCTTCTCTCACCCCCCTCCCCTCCACATCTCTCTCTTTCTCAAACTCAGCCTCTCTCTCCGGCCTTGTAATTAGTCTTCGGTCGCGCGGTCACCTTAGTGGGCTCTGTCAGCGTCGAGGTCTAGTCCCGTCTCCCCCGGATTGTTCTAGGCGCCCTCGGAGGCGTAGGAATGCGGAACTTTGACCCTGTGGCTCTCCGCCGGCAATCCCTCTTTCCCAACCCACTCTACCAGCCTCTACACTCAATTTTTCCTGTGGTGACTTTTCCTTTCCTCCCCTCCCTTGATTTGGTGCCATTCTGCTCAAGGACGGATTGTGCAGTACACTCCGCGAGTACATCCTGTTGTATTGTTATCCTACACGTCATCACTTAAAAGATTAGATTAGATATTGAGATACAATATCATGAAATAATACATGAGAAAAGTGATACGTCAGTGTTACGGTGACAGAATTTAGGTTTTGAATCATATGTGACCTTTCATTACAGCTCGCTCTGCGTTCTCGCGTAGCTGAATTTTCATGCAGCATTTAACTTTCAGCTAGTAAAAGACTACTATATCATTTGTCAATTTGTTTCTTACTGAACATTAGAAATTTCTTCTTGGTGAGTCAAAATTCAACCACCAGTTTCCTCTGGTATTGCTCTGCAAGATCACCTTTCCGGTGTTTTTAACCTTCTCACGGGCTACAAAGAAAAGAATATGATAATTTCTTGGATTATGTTATCGTCTTGTTCTTTGTCGGCGGCAATAAGTTGTAAGTGGCTTCCAAAAAATGGTAGGCGTGAGGAAATATATGGATACCATACTTTGAAATATTCATGATTATTGATCCGTTGAATTTTAGTGATAGATGCCACAGACGAAGATAAACTTGTTAAAGATGTAATAGGAAGAAAAGAAAAATAATGAGACCTCGAATCACTATTTCACCTATTGTAATCACTTGTTTATGCAAGTAGTAATATTTCCATAACAGCAATAATTTTAAGATATTTTTGTAGATGAGTCAGTACTGGAGAAACTTGACTCAATCAGCATTTATCAAAGTCAGGCATTCACTTGACAGCGTAGGACTTTTGCTTCAAATGCTTCGTTTGCTGATATTGTGACCCACCTAATAGCGTTTTAACCTATCTCGGTCAACTGCATGTGGTTGCAATGCCGGATTATCTTGGATATCGGTTTCTTTAAGAATGTAAAAAATGTGTCAATGATCGAAAATTAGATACGGCCATTTAGTCCGCTGATTCCGACGGAAAATATATCTGAAACTATGGGCAAGAAAAGTTTCTTTTTCTCTCATGTACTCTAATAAATTGAGGATTGACTTCAAGGTATTTCCTAACAACTGTGCCAAAACAGCGTACGATGTCATGTTCCTTTCTCACTTCCGTGTTTGCATCGCCGCGAGTCCTCCCATTTGCTTATTGCCCTCCCATTGCGTATCGCATACCAAAACT
This sequence comes from Platycnemis pennipes, assembly GCA_933228895.1. NCBI lineage: Eukaryota > Metazoa > Arthropoda > Insecta > Odonata > Platycnemididae > Platycnemis > Platycnemis pennipes. The sequence goes on along the minus strand of OW121854.1, from coordinate 113,591,272 downwards.
GGAGAGTACTGCGCTGTAATAAATAAGGGACGAGTATTTATTGAATAACGTGATAGAGTGAAGGATATTGCATAGGTTGGGTAGAGGAAAGAGGAGAAAGTATAAACTAGAAAGAATAATGGTAGGTAGGAAGTATGGCGAGTGGAAGACAGACATGATATGAAAGCTAAGGGTCGGGTTAAGAATCATATGCCTCTATGAACCTATCTTAACCAGTAGTTTACTAATAATAATAGTACCGCTCCCTAATCGAGTGCTATGTGGTGGAGACTTCGATTGAGTACTCCGCACCAAATGAAACGCATTACCGTTGGCTTATTTGCGCTTTCCGTTAATAGTTTCCTAACACAGAGTTTTTCTCCAATTTCCTCCTATTTCCAAATGTTTTTATCTATTTCACGGCATCATCGTATGCTAAATGGAGCGATTGAACCCAGCAGTAGATCGCTCGCTTCCAGAAAAACAAGAACGAAATCGTTCAGTTTTTTGTAGCGTTGTAGAACGGATACATAAACATTTACATCGCGGAAAGAAAATACTGAAAAATGGAAATAAAATAGTTTCTGATCGGGAATCGTATCAAGATAATACTCCTTTCACTTGTAGTGGCCATATAACATTTTTATTTAGGCATTTTGGGAAAAACTTATCATGACGTGAAATAACGACGTGCAATGTGACGTGTAAATCTAGTCCAACTGGAAAGGGAGAAGCTTCTTGAAAGCCTAATGCATCTTGGCTCTTTGTGCGGGAGTTGAATCAAATTTGAATTTGAAGTTTTTCTCTATTCCCCCGTCAATCTTACTTCCCCATAATCTCTACCTATACACCATACGATTGTCGGTATAAAATTTCGATAGTAATTGCTGACTCTTAAGTAGCTACACGTATCACTAATGATGTGAATTAATGAGTGCTGGGGCATTCTACTATATGGCAGCGAAGTATGGAGAGTAACAGCAGCAGAGTCCAGTCTGGAAGCATTTGAAATGTGGTGCTACCGAAGAATGATGAAGATAAAATGGATCGATCGAGTAACAAACGAAGAAGTCTTAAGAAGAGTGGGGGAGAAGAAATGTTTACTGTAAACCTTAAGAAGAAGACGGGACAACTTAAAAGGCCACATCTTAAGACACGATGGCCTGATGAAGACAATCGTCGAGGGAAAATTTAACGGGGAGAATGGAAAAGGCAGGCCTCGTATGAGGCATGTGGAGCCTGTTCTGAAGGATTTAAAAGAGAGGAGTTAAGTCAATATGGCCGAGAGTAAAATAGAATGGACGGCTGCGTAAAACCAATCATAGGATTGATGACCGATGATTATGATGACTGTTGAGACATGATGAATTGGTGGTGGAATTGTTTAAAATGGAACGTAGTGATGATCAGATGTCAATTGTGAAGTCTAAAAAAAGGGGATTAGGATGGACTGGAAGCTTTTGAGATTTTGGTCTGGAAAGGGGTGTAGGGAAGGTAAGGTTTCCTGGAAGGAAAACTTTACAGTTAGGTTTTAGGAGAAGGGAGGAAGTAAGGACTCTATATAATGAAGTTCAGTAAGAACAATGCCAATAGATGGAGAGAGTAACAAAGGCAATGCATCTCGAGATCGGTTAAAGGTTGAGGAGGAGTAAAGAGAGATAATTTAGATATTACAAAAGAGGTTAAAGATTTTCCCAAATTTAAAATGGGAAATAATATGTACTTATGTACTATAGTTCTCGTAAGTTGCAAAAAAAATAACTTCTCTTCAGTTAGTATAAATCCTTTTTATCCGTTAAAATTCAATGATTAGGTAGTATCTCGTAATATATTTTTTTGCAATTCGACTTTTTGATTTAGTTTGGCATGTACTTTTTTGCACCGGAAAGATAATGATATAACTGTATGATACGATGTACTCATGGTTGCAACCAACCTGCACCAAATTTGTAGAAAATTTTACCATTTTAGAAGAAATGTTTTTTTTTTATATATGTGGAAGTTTTAAGTCTGAACCTCCTCAGATCCTATTTATTTTGATTTTGCCTGGCAGAACCAGCGAGGCGCGCTTTGCTTATTTTCGGTTATTTTGCATCTCTTCACTCGTGGAGTGGACAAAAAAATCACCCTACCCCTCCCTATGAAAATTAGACGGCTCTTTTTTTGCGTTTTGCGACTCCGAGTAGACACGACCTCCACGCAGAATATGTGGAGAGCGAATCCTTGCTCTCCGCGCCCGCTTCCTCGCGTGGCGGAGGGTCCAAACTCTCTTGCAAGCTCCCTCCTGCTCGGGAAGGGGATGTAAAAAGAGAGAGTTTTATTTTGAGACTTGGATCGACAGTGTCCTGAAGGTGAAAGGGCAGGCGTTCCGAAAAAAAAGACGTGAGTTTAGCCGGGGGTTGGGAGGTCCACCGCGACATCCTATGGTGACGGACTAGCAGCCGGGCGGAGAGGGAGTGGATGAAGACAACGTGACGGAACTGGGTGAGGGAAAGAGGGTGAAAAACGGGGCAAATATCCGTGGAGACGGAGGGGGAAAGAGAGGGAGAGTAAAAGAGGGAATGGAAGCGGATAGTGGTGGAGACTGAATATTAATGTCGTCGGGGTGGTGTGGGGCGCTAGGTTCATAAAGGGGAGAAGGGGTTGAGCGGCGGTTTGGTCGTTAGTGTCGCAGTGGGAGGAGAGGTGTGGCTACGTAAAAAAATTGGTGTGCACTGTTTTAGTGCCACAGTTCCATTTTTTTGGGGGTTGGAATACGTCGTTCGGCTGATAGGGGGTTTACATTTGTGCACCTATGTTCAAATAAATATTTGAGACACATTAGTGATTTTCGCATTCTTCTAAAATTCTAACAAGCTTGAGTCAACTGACCTTGACACTATATCAGTAAGTTTTCATTGTTCTTTCTATCCTCAGTTCTTGAAATATATATTTTCACCTATTATATCCTTTAAATTTTTATGGGATGTAAAGATGAAAACAAATTACTCTAGTGCAAGGTTTAACATACTCCACAGAGTTAGAAAAAAACTCGGCCTGGGTTTCAATAAATAAGCATCGTCATCATAATCAGGTGCTAAGTTTTGACGACTCTCGTTATATAGCAACACCATAAAGTGTCCTTGGAAGAAGTTTTATTTTATTCACAGAATTACGGCAAAATAAAATGGCCAAGACTAGGAATTGAGGAAGGAGGAGGGAAAATGGGGTTGATGGAGTAGTCGTGAATGACAGTCAGGAATAAGTGGAACTGTGGAAAATCAGAGAAGCGGTAGACTTTAAATAAGCGATCTCCGAGTTTTGAGCTTCTATTTTTTCATCGGCGCTTAAATGGCCTGGAACACAACTGCCAAAATATAAAACATTCATTGAATACGGTAAGTAGTGGAAATTTAAAATTTAAATTAATTTGGGTGCTGGTACAGAGGAGTTAAAGACCTTGCCTCTCTTGCTGATGTTACAGATTTTTGGTGGAATGATTTCAATTAGCGATTTCTTTATAAATATTCTCTGAAGTACATGCTAAAATTTAAGGGAGAGCATTATGCGTGACTGTGCAAACCTCTATTAGGGAATGTGTTTGGAGATTTTTCCCATGATTTTATATAGTGCATTGGAGGTAAAGTGGTATTGCTACTGGTTAATGAGTTGATTTTGAATCTGATTTTCTTCCTGAGGGAGTTATAATTTCCGCTGTAGCAGAGAATTTTCCGTCCAGTTTATGATCGTTACTTGATTCCGTGCGGGACAGCTCAAATGCTGTACGTACTCCCTCTGGTGGTATAGACTCTAGAGTGAGCTCTTTAGTCTTACAGGGTGAGTCTTCCTTTGAGCGTTTGCTAATGGCCGTGTCGGTACCAATACTCCGCTGTTCCCCCATTATACCTCGATATACATGTCTCTACCCTCTTTTTCTTAACAGTGAATATTACCGCAACTGCTGGTGGTCTCGACCTAATAGTTAGTACTGCTGCCAATAATAAGTAGCCAGATCGATAACGCATTGACCAGGTAACGAAAGAGTTGCTGGTTTGAATCCTGCTCAGATCAGCAATGCTATCCTTGTCCATTGGAATTCGTGCGTTGAATTCTCTTTTTAGCGGAAGTAAATAGAGCACCTAAAAGTTATTCTATTACTACCAGTAATAAACCCGGTTGGCCCGTTTTTTTGGTAGGTAACGCATAACGTCGATAGTTTATAGGTATTATGTCTATTTTGAACCCCTCATTTATTACACCCTCCCTCTTGCTTTCTCGTTTGGTATCCTATAAAAATCTCCTGTTCCTATGACCCGCGTAGTTCATCCAGCGGCCAGTTAACCTAGTTTCCTTCCAGTCCTTTTATTAGCACACGCCCTCACTTTCCCTCGCGTCTCATCTCCCGCACCGTCGGACTCTCTCTTCATTAGCTCCTCCCACACGACGTTGTATTTCATGCATTTTAAAAATCTCCCTCTATCTCTGTCTCCCTCTTACTCTTTCCCACAACCCTTTCCACTCCCTTCTCCCCCCATGTATCTTGGGAAGGACCGTTTTTACTCGGTGCCAGGAGTAGTAACTGGTTCCTCTACCTCCCTCTCTCCCTTCCTCGTGCTCTTGTTAATCTTCGCACCCTTTCCACTCACCCGAAATAAAAAAAACAAAGGCTTTCCTTCGCGAATATGATTTAATGCCCTCCTTTTCATATTCTGGAGGACTCCCCTTTTTATCAGATATTATGCACAGTTTTTGTGTAATTTTTGCCTCCAATTTCCACGTATATTCTCCTCCCTCATATATTCAGCCGTGCCTTGCAGAGAATTAGGTTAGTTCATGTTTAATATTAAAATGAAAAGAACTTTCCCTAATCTATGCCTCCCGCAGTTTGCAGCCTATAATGCCACTGAATGAAAAAAGCGAGAAAAGGAAACGAAACGAAAAAGAAAAATGGAATTTCCAAGTTTGAGTTTTAAAGTCTCCTCCACAATAATTTATTATTATAATTCCATGTTTCCCATGGATGCAGCCTTGCTAATTCAGACTATGGAAGAATTCTTATAATTTCCGCCACTCACACCTTTTACTTTCATTTCCATTTCTTTACTTTCATTCAATTTTAACTTTTTAATTCCACAATAGCAAATATTCCACAGAGAAAAAATCATTTCCCTTGACTGGGACTCGGACCCGGACCCCCTGATTTGCAGCCAGGTGCTTTACCAGTTGAGCTACCAAGGCGTCCTCTACCTCTGTGGAAATGATAGTGGCTAACGTGGATAGTGGGTAACACCGCTGAAGTTTTCACGGCCAGTTCGTCAGAACTTTGAATTTAAAATTCCATTTTCAGAATGAGACTCGATATAAACTTGCCTCACAAACGGCTTGAAGTCGTGTACACCGTTCAGCAAGTGGGTTTTAAAGGGCCTTTTCGTCGAAGATAATATTAGGAAATAAATAAGAACGTAAGTGCATAAATGAATTTCATCATCCTGTAGATCACGGATATAAGAATAAATGTAAATGTTCTTCGATAGAGGTACATATTGCTGTTACACATTCCGTATTATATCTAAATTGAAATTTAATATTTATATCTTGTAGATAAGGTGTAAAACGTATGAGTATAGGAATCCTAAGATTTATTATGCTATGTAAAGAATAGTTTCAATTTATTTCATCAGGAAGTGTGATTTTAATGGCAGGATTGTATTGGTCATGATAAAGGCTATTGTTAGGCTTAATCTTTATTTAATCTTTCAACAAGCTTTATTTATGGAAGCCCTACAACCTCATTTCATATGCTGCATGACGACTAGGTCTCTTGCATCAGGTCTAATAGATCATCAGCTATAAATATTATAAGATACCTAATTATTTTTCGAAATTTAAGATTTTCATGAGTGATTCTTGATCTTCCGATAGAAACTTCCATCGGTGAATACGTTTTATTTTATTTGCTGAATCTCCGTTCTTGTGGGCTTCGTGTTATCTAAATTGTTCCATCCAAATGAGAAATCAAGTTTATTAATTCTTTTAGCCCTATATATTTGCATTTACAGGGAGTTTTTAAAGCGTATTCCGAGGTTTTTCCTTCGGTCGTGAGGTTAAAAAAATCAGAGTTCTACCGCAAATAATTTTTGAATTTCCCGTGGACCGGAAGAAGGACCGAATTTTAAAAAAAGATTCGCTCCGGTTAAATTTTCCTGCGCTCGCTTCCGCTAAATACATTTATTCGCGCTTCGATTACTTATATAAAATGTGCTATTATACCTTGCCCGTGGTTTTGGATGTCTGCTCTGAATAATATTGAAAGGAATCTCTCCGGAGTTGTTCTTTTTTTTAACTTTCTTTTTCATACGGTCTTCCAGGGATTGAGTCGCAAAAAGGGACGTTAGAGTTTCTGTACCGGTGATGGGAAGTGTTTCCATATTTCATTATTGATAACAGGATTAATTATTTTAAGCTCCCCCGTTCATTTAAGTTCGATTAATCACTCTTAGCCTTTCTACTCCCCCTGTTTTGTGCTCTCTCTCTCTCCGAAGCACTTAAACCACTACGCGCATTCTCCTTAATCAAGAGTAATGCCCATCCCTGTGCCAGTATGTAAGTTTATTCAGTCGCCAAGAGTTTTTATCGGTAATGGATGTCGAGGAGGTCCTCTCTTCCTTCTCCTCAAGCCCTTGGTCATTAGTGCGAGGGAGAGAGAGAGGCGGGAGGGTGGAATGCCATTAGCGTACACGCCCTCTCGCTCTCTATGTAGAGAGATTGGGAAGGGGTGCAGTGGTGGTGGTGTTGGGCAGGGGGTTTTGGGCGTCCGTCGACACATTAGGGCAGTTTTAACGAAGATCGCCGAGGGTCTTTTCCGCCCCCGAAGTCGTCCCCGCCTGTTGTCAGTGAGGGACTCGAGATCGGGCTCAAAAGTCCACCTTCTCGGTTATTTGCGGATCTTGCTCCCCTTCTGAGTTCTGTCTCGTAAATCCCTCGCGCCGTTTCGCGTATGGCTCTCTGAATCGCTCCACATTTCGCTGTGTAGCCTCAGAATCAATGTCAGTCCGACGTAATCATGGCCGTCGTTTTTGAACGTAATATTTGTTTCTTTTTGGTGCTTCTTATGGAAAGACATCATTGAGAAATACATATTGGCGGTGCTGAAAACTGCAGCATTGGATGTATACAAATACTTTTTTGTGAGAATATTTCCGTGGCTTTATTGGTACCAGGATTTAAATTTATTAGAAAATTCTCTCTAATCTGAAGAACTTAACACCGGATCTTCATTTTATCGTTCGGATAAAGAATTGAAAGCTTCCGCCCTGGAAATCTAGCCTCCCTCTAAGAAAACGTTTTTGCCTCCTCCACCAGACGGGTTATTGTGCCAGTTAGGCTGATAGCGTCAAGTGAGTTGCAATGAATAACGGGGTTCCTGAAATTTCCTCGGTCCGCCTTGCATGCCGGAAAGGTACGTCAGCCTCACATTCCATTTCAGCGACAGCAATTTTCTCACTAGAGAGACAGCGACAACAATTTTCTCCAGAGAGAAAATTTTTGTCGCTGTTAGGTGTTTCCCATGATGCTAACGAACGATATTGTTCTGTCATTTGAAAAACTTTTACTTTATCGCCTTATTATAAAATACCTTTGACATGGCATACAAGTAAGAAAAATATCCTTTCACTTACACCTGCGCAATACCCTGCGAGCCACCGCGAGGGTGTGTGGCGGCGGGTGAAGATCACCAAACGTGCACAGCTTACACTCTGCTATGAGCTAAAATATTACTACTACATAGAAAAGTTAGATATACGAGTCACGTGCAGCTATATGGTTAGTGTCCACATATTAATGAAGTGATTAGGCGTTTCTCTTCGTATATTTATCTTTATTTCCCTAGCATACATGGTTTAGCAATGTTAAAACATGCATCATGCACTACAGACTATTCTAACAATATTTCTACTTTGCTATCCTTTGAGTTGTGAATGCTGAGAATGTTAAGAATGCTGAAGATTAAATGGGTCGACCGAGTAAGTAACGAGGAAGTCCAGAGAAGAGTAGGGGAAAAGAGAAGTCTGCTGAAAACTCTAAAAAGAAGAAGGGACAACTTGATCGGCCATATCTTGAGACATGACGGCCTGATGAAGACTATCATCGAGGAAAAAGTGAATGGGAAGATTGGAAAAGGCAGGCCTCATATGAGATACATGGAACAGGTTGTGAGGGATGTAAAAGAGAAGAATTACGTCACAATGAAAAGGTTGGCCGATAGAAGAATCGAGTGGAAAGCTGCGTTAAACCAATCCTAGGATCGTTCACCATTGATAATGATTGTACTTTGAGTTGCTTGATACTGTTGCAAAAATAAGAGAATAATCAGATATATCGGCCCTTAATATTAGCTTGAATATACAGTCATGATCATTTCTTTACCCAATTCTTCTATCTCAAATTTAAATATGTTAATTGGTAAATATGGAAGATATTATTTGCTAAAATTACACAGTATTCAGGCACTAATAACAATAATGTTGACGCGCCTCAAACAAGCAATCAATCAATCAAATATGGAAGAAATCTAGAATGAATTCTACTCTTTGTAGAAGTCATAATCTAAACTTTCTAATTTTACTGAAAATGTTTGGCACTGTTAACATGACCTTTAGTAAGGCAACGCGGGTTCTTAACATCAGCTTCCGAGTTTTCTCAAATACATTTATTTCTTTTGTGGCACTTACAATTTTTTTGTTACTGCTCGGCATGCGTATTACCGACTGGTTGGTGTCAGTATATCATTATGTGACCTCTTCAAATGCTTCACTAGTTCGGCATGGTGACGAAATGCCCACGCATGTCTACCACTGCTGGTGTTACCGTTAAGCAGTGAGAATTCTTCTGCCTTCTCATCCGGGGGGGGGGGGGGGGGGCCCTAAGCTTTTTCCATTGTTCTCGCCCTTTCCCCCTCCCTTCTCGTCTGATCAAACGTTTTCTTCCGCCTCATCCGCCCACACCTCCCCTTTCGAATACATCTCTGTGTCAGTCTCACGCCAAACAGGTGCTTCTTCTCTCACCTGCTGTCTCCTCTTCTCTGCCTTTCTTTCTCTCTCTCTCTCATCTCCCGTTTCGAGAAGAAATTTCTTCATCCTGAGACTTTATTGCGACGCCTTTGGGTTTTTACGGTTTTGCTGCTCATTCCTTTCCCCCTATTATGTTGTCAGCTTTACTGTCCCTCTTTTCTCCTTTCCTCGCCAATGCTCCTTTCAGAGGCTTATCGAGCCCCTCGCCCTTGTCTTATCCACTTAAGGTTTCTCTTTACTGCTTCAGCTCACACGATAAGGAACATATTCCCCCAAAACGCTTAGGGCGGCTGGCATAAGTGCGGGTATTATAGTCTTGACGAATATTGTTTTCTTTCCTTATCCTTAACCGTGGAATTGTCTGTTTCTGTACGCGACTGTTATATTTCCCCAAAATTTTCTGCGCTGCTAGGTCTTATTACAGCAGAATGTTTGCACTTCGTTGGTTTACGATATTGCTGATTTAGTTAGAAAGGGTGATGGATAGAGGGAGAAACAGTTACTCTCAGCAGTCTCACTATATGGCTCTTCTGAAATTTATTAACCGCTCAAAATCCTTGAAACACCTCTGAGCTCCAAAATACAATTTCTAAACGAAGCATATCTGCCAACTGTGACTTGGAATGGCTTTTTCTTTTGAGAATCCTTACTGCTGAAGACCTTATAGATGATATTATATCATCATTGGTGACACTTGGTGGCGTATCATTGTAAAATTTGGTGAGGCCATATATAAGACCTAATGTTCAACGTCGTTTCCAATTCCGTAGCCTTTGAGAAATTACAGAATTTTTGACCCGAGTAATAAGAAAAAAGATCAGGAAAAGACTTATCAAAAGTTTAGCATGGAACTTGGCGTTATATGGTTTAGAGACGTAGGGGAAAGAGAAGGAGGAAGAGAGGAAAAAGATATGAGACTTTGTTTTGAAGTAGGGTTGAAATATTGAAATTGATGAGAATGAAGGCAAAGAGTGAAATCCTTTGGATGGACAGGTATTACTGGAATCTGCGAGAGGAAATTAACAGTAAGAAGAGGTAGGTACATGAGGAAGTAATTACAAGGAAATTTATGAGGGTAGTTTTGGTAGTAAAAAATAATATGTTATGAAGAGAGGTTGAGAATGGGCATTTTGAACGGATAAAAATAGCCAGGAAGTAATATAATGTGTGTAAATAAATATGTTTAGGGAATAGGATATTCAGTGCACGAGAAGTATAGTGGGGACAGAAAGCTCTCTCAAGACTTACCCTAACCGATGAAAAACTAAATATTAATGACAATTACGTGAGCTGCGGGATAGTCCGTCTATGAAGGTACAAATGGAAGTTGAGCATTTGAGTGAAGTGGGCACGGGTTATCTCCCGGCTGGCCAGCGAAAAAGGTTGGAGATACCGTCCTCTCCTGTGCTTGCGCCGCCATGCATTGACTGACTTCCTCCACTGAAATGAAGAGGCTTGCTCGGCGAAAAAAAAAGAATGTAGGTGCGGACCCCACGTTGATCTCCGGTCCCTGTTGACCCTGGCCAAGGGAGCGGCTGAAAAACCGCAGGGCCCACACCAATGTCCCTCCCGGTGGGCCGACGACGGGCCCCGGCCGGCTGGGGAAGCACTCCGTGAGCGTGGAGAGCGCACGTGATATGTGAAGAGTGGGTGGCGTGGGCGTGCCGCGCCGGAGTGACGGGCTTGGGGGGCGGTGCTGTTGACCACAGGGATAGGCTTGCGGTTCATTCGATTCCCTTGACCCCTGCAATACCCTCTTGTCCCTTTTTCCTGCTGGTCGCTGACGCATTACCTCCATTCGACGCACGTGCAATATCTGTGGAAGTCGCTAAAAGGCAAACATTCAACGACGGCAAAACCAGATTCTATCTTGCCTTTAATGTCAGAATTATTTTTCTATAATATGGTATTTTTGTTATACCAATCGCCTCGTTTATCACAGTTATTTTTCATGTTAGCTCAGATATTTCGAGAGAATTAGAAAGGGATGGAAGTGGTTATGGGTGCAATAGGAAGATTATTAGATTTGTAGAAGATCAAGCTTTAATAAGTTAACTGAGAACTGCAGGCAGCAGAGTTTTCTTTTGAAAGATCCAGTTTGTGGGTCAGCCGATTTGGAAAACTGATTTAAATGTCGAGATTGAAAGGTGTTGACAATAGCAAGTGGCGTGTTAAATTTACCTCGTTTATATCTCATTGTTAGAAGAAAATGGGTTCTTTAATGATGAAATCAGACAGGAAAAGAATTACGCCGGCCAAGGATAATTTAAGGAGAATTAGAGGGTGAGTTTTAAGTAAAATTACTGCTTAATGAAAACCTTTCTTTGGAGCGTGGCGTTTAGTGATTCAGATATCCGTTCCCGGTGGAAAGATGACCTAGCATAGGTTGCATTTGTCATTGGGTGCGGCGAAAGATGAAGGAGGTATACTGTGCAGTTAGTGAGTGTGCAACATTACGTGAGAAGAAATAAAGGTAGTCGGAGAAATTTGTGGTAGGGAAATGAGGATGGAAGACGTTACACGTGTTGCGGAATGTTTAAGTGTGTGATTGAGGTGAGAACCCTAAACGCGGTGGAGGGAGTGATAGATTGATCAGGCAATAGATATCGTGTAGGGCTGGTAGGCTATGTTAACAATAAAAAAAATGGATTTAACGTGTAAAGCATGGAATGATCTGAACAGATGGCCGAGGCTGGCATCTATGGACATTTATAAAAGCCACCTTCTATATATCACGCGATGCAGAAAAAATCCCAACCGTGTCGCGTTAGTTGGTTGATGATCATGTGAGTCATGTTAAGGAGCCACAATTTTCTCTCCATGACTGAATATGATTGGCGATCAATGTATATCCAGCTGTCATAGGATATGGTGTTGATAACCTGTGAAAATGGAGCTAAAAATCTATGGCCCACGTGCCACCAATATTAGAATTGTATATATTTGGAATAATTGTCTACATTTTGAAATAATTAACTTTGCAACAACGATCGGTTAGTAAAAAACAAATAAAAGTTACCGTCTTCCTCGTGAACTTGAATTATGTACCAAACATATTTTGGTAATGTAGAGATATGTTCTGTTGTTATTTATAATTGTGAATAATTGGGCCATTGAAAGAAATGACGCAGTCCATTTAGCACAGCATACTTATAAATTGCAGAAAATTTGGGCACAAATATGCCTTTAAGGCATAGAAAGCAAAGTTTGAGGAAGAATTATAATTTACTTTGGATCTCGTAACTTCTTTCGCTAAGTAGCTGCAGGTTTAAACTCAAATCCATAAATTTAGTAGTGTATTTTTCTTTGGAACGTGCGACAATCGTTGTTTTCATGGGGGATAAATTTACAGTTAATCAGGCATTTATTGTGATCTGTTTTTCCTCGTGAAATCGTTGCATTTAAAGCCTATCTGCTATGCAATAGGTCGATCCTCTTTCTCTCTGTCAGCCGACGTTTAGGTCTTCCATAAAGCTTCAAATTTGCTAAATTGACCAAATTTAAAACCCGTCATCAGAGGCTTTCGGGTGCAGCTACGTATAACGCATTGTCGGTGTGCGAGATTTCGCGGCCATTGCAGGACGCATCATCAGACAATGATAAAACATTGGAAAGGTTTATGTCTCATGTATCTCCATCCCTCCCCCTTACTGTGGAGTGGTGGGGGTGAATGACGTAAGAAGGCGGCCGCCACTTAGCCCTGTCCTTGGGGAGTCGGTGAACTTTTCCTCCCCCTCACAGTGCCAACGGGTGTGTCGCTGTTTGTCTTCTTCTGGAACCATCCAGGCGTATCTTTACTTCAGAAAAGTCCTCTCCAAGTCGGACCCATTCGAATGCCATCGTCCCGGTTGAAATTCAGGGAGTATTTATTGATTTCAATAGCCTCGTGGATCAGTCGGTGGTGATAAAATCTTTCTTGGGCTAATTTTTTGACCACCGACTGATCTGCGAGGCTATTGAATTCGAGAAATGCCCCCTGAATATCAACCGGAACGATGGCATTCGACTGAGTCCGACTTGGAGTAGACTTTTCCGAAGTAAATATACGCCTGAATGGTTCCGGAAGAAGACAAACAACGACAATTACTGATCCGCAAGGCTATTGAAATCGAGAAATGCCCCCTGAATTCATCATCATAGGTCAACAATTCTAGGATTGGTTTGACGTAGCTCCTCTCTTTTACATCCTTTACTACTTGCTCCATATACCTCATACGAGGCCTGTCTTTTCCATTCTTCCCGTTCACTTTTCCCTCGACGATGGTCTTCATCAGGCCAACGTGTCTTCAGATGTGACCTATTAAGTTGTCCCATCTTCTTTTTAAGGTTTTCAGTAGACATCTCTTCTCTCCCATTTTTTCTTAAGGGTTCTTCGTTTGACACTCGATCGATCCATTTAATCACATTTCAAATGCTTCCAGCCTGGACTTCTATGCTGCTGTTATTGTCCATGCTTCGATGCCATATAGTAGAATGCTCCAGATGTATGTTCTAATGAAATGTTTCCTCCACGCTTGTATTTGCAGCTGTAAGCAGAATCTTCTGGTAAAATACCCTTTTTGCCTGGGCTTGGGCAATTCTACTGGCAAATTCTCTTTTACTTCGGCCATCCCTGGTTACTCGGATTGCCAGGTAGCAGAACTCTTCCACCTCCTCGATTTATTTTTTTCCTAACATTGGTCCTCGCTTTCTTTCTCTTACTGCATACAATACCTTAGTTTTCTTTTTATTTTCTGGTCATTGTTCTTTCCATATATCCTAGTGTCTTCTTTAAATCTCCTTCTTTTTCTGCCATGACTGATATTCCATCGGCAATACGTAGCATGTTGATTTGTGGTAATTATAGGGTTTTATAATTCATTGACGTACTCGCTTCTCATTTCTCGACGCACAAAAAGGGTGCTTCAGATGCAAGGTTCGCAAGCGTTGAATAATTTATTCTTCTCAGGTTTAAGCTTAAGTCTTCTGCAAGTTCGTCGTGGCTTCAACGTACGTAAAGATCTTTTCTTTTGTTGTTTGACTTTTATTGCGTATTTTACTCTCACTCTGAGGAGCATATCATTTTCTTAATTATTTCCATCCATTTCTTTTGATACATTCATATCCTGGTGGCATACTTACTCAAGTAATTATTGTAATCATTAGACCCGTTTCCAGTGGACAAGTCCTAAATACGCCATCCCCCCTTCCGAAGCCGGAGTTAAGCCCATTTTTGTGGTGAGGTCGTTAGGTCATTACTTTGGAATAGCCGTTAAGCATTAGGACGAGTACCTCAATTCAGTTAAGTGCTTGCTGCCGCACCAAAGGGAAAGTCCTATGAATAATTAAGAAAAAATATCGCATCAGTTATCGTACCCAAGCGAGCTTCCAGCTCTTGGTACGGTGAAAATTTGGCCCCTATAATGTGCCGCATTCGTCATCCGTGGTACGGCTTTCTATACTCTCATCGAAGGCATTATGGTGTGAGGCATAAATTTCTGAAAGAGAGAGAGTGCGTGCTAAAATATTGCTGGACCATGGTGCTAAGGGGCATTATGATCCACTAACCCTTAGGAAAGTCTAGAAATAACAATGTCTAAATGGACATTGGAAGGGGGTATTCCTAACCAATTTTTTCCTGTAGGAACGTAGGGAGTTGTAAATTTCTGGTAAAATTTTGGCGAATATTTCTCTGTCATGGTTATTAATAATTTGTCTTATGCGCTTGTATATCTTAATTTTGGCTTCTATTTCTTTTCTATTCCTCATGGGTGAGACTTAGATATTTATTGGTACATAGAATTCAAATTTTATAACTGCATTCAAATGCCTTTACTCTTATTTTCCCTGTATCTTGCTTTCTTTATCACTGATAGACTTTTATCTACTGCGCTTTTATAAGTTCTTTGCATGCTAAATTGTCACTATTTGCGTACTCTTGTAAAACCATATCCTATAATCGTGGTCATAACTTTTTTGATTGGTCGATAGAATACAGTCAACTTTTTTTCTAAATATTTTTGCATTATATTTCAAATCCTTGCCTTTGTATCATTTCAAATATCTGCCTGGGTAATCCTCATCCCATCTTATGCAGATTTTCTTTAAGGAATCTTCTCTCATAAAGACCAGGTATTTCGTTTTCTTCGACATTGGGATATTAGTTAGATCATTTCCACTAGTTTGGTCATATCCACTTGTTTGATCATTTGCCCTGGTTAGATCATTTACACCAACTTATAGACCGATTGGGGTTTATTATTATGATATTCTTTGGCCAGATGTAATCATAGCTGCAGTCCTACTGTAAGTTGGAATGCTCCCTCCTCTCATGTCAAATGCTAATTTGGCATTCGTTTATAAACTCTGCTACTGTTTTCTTTCTCTCTCAGCTCTTTGAATCTTGATAATAAATACCAGATAAATATTTTATATTTATAATAGGTATATTTGAATAAAATACCATATCTTACCCTTTATACCTGAGAAAAGTAATGGCGAAAGGGTGGTTCCAAATGTGCTATGATGTCTAACTTTTCATGCTTAATTTTTTCCTCTCTTCAGCGTTGTTTTGTTCGGCATTTGATCCACATCCACACCGCGGTAACTTAGCTTACAATAAGTGAGTTTTGGGTAAAATGAATGATGCTGCTCTTTTTAAAGTCATACTTCAAATTAGTGTAATTTTGGAATTTTGGTCGTCCATTACTTTTCGGCCTTCGCACACAAGTCACCCTCCGCTCCCATAAAACCTTTTACAGCCTCCCACCCGAGGCGATGAGGATTATAATAATCATCTTCGTTCCGCCTCCTCCCCCCACGATTCGCCTGGCCTTCATGCCAGCTCGCAAATACACCGTGACAACTTTGCGAGCGAGCTCAGGAGCGTACACGCACTCACGTAGCGACTCGTTCCCCTGTACCCCTCCTCCCTCTCTTCCCCCTTTGTCTCTCTCGTTACAACCGCCCATATTTCTCGTTTTCCTTCCATCTCTCCTCCTCTCACCCCAACCCCCCTTTTACCCTTTGCTCCTCTTACCCTGAGAGGGATACCGTGTCGACCGAGCACACTGCGGAGGGCCCTTGTCCCGCGGGAACAACCTGCTCTCTCCCTTCCTCCCTCCCCTCATCTCCCTGCCTCATCCCCCTGCCTCATCCCCCATCTCCTCGTATCCCTGTGCCTCTCACCGGACCCCCATTTGCCTACTTCCGTACTCCCCTCCATATTTTCTCTTTCTCTTCATTTTCACAGCTCGTGTCATTTGCCCTGCTCATACCCCTGCTTGTAACGATCCTCCCATGTTTGTACCCGATTGATACCCTTGCTGCTCTCAAAAAGTCAATTTTCTCATCTCAACGTAGAGTCCTCTTTCCAATTGGCTCAGGGGACCTTTGATTTCAGAATCCAAAGTGGTAATTGCCTATTGGTTTTGGTTTAGTTTAGAGAGAAAAATGATATGAGACTCTGCGTCGATACCCCTGCAGTGTTAGGTGTCCTTATTGCAGCCACCACGACTAGCAAAAGGATGTTATTCCTTCCATGTGATGATAATTATTCAAAATAGAGATGATTGTCGCTTTGAATTGCAGATATTTTAATTATTTTTTAGTGCTCCCTGAGAATTTTCTAAGTAAACAAAGTTCATTTTTTGACGTTCTTTCGTCACGGATATTTTATTCCGGTTCAGGTTATATGAACGCCAAATACAACCGGCTTCCCCGGTTGTATTTGGCGTTTATTATCCGCTTTTCCGATTTTCCCTGTATTATTATTATTATATCAGGATCAATTTGTTATTACAAGTGCAGTTTGGTGGTCACAGCTCTTGTACTATCTCACCAGTCTAGTATTGGTGATAAGGCGAAACGTTTGGACGCTTAACTAGTGATCCGCCTTCTTAAGCAAAATTAAAAGCAAGTTCTAAAAGTAAATGTAATTAAATTCTTTTCCCTCTTGCTTTTTCCCTCCTTGTTTTATTAATTTCCATTAGAATGTTTTCCCCAAATTGCTAGAATCGGGGAATGGGGAAATGTGCACACATTAGGAAACAAATAAATTACATGCATAAAGTTGTCCCTCTCGCCGTCAATCGTATTTTTTCCTCTCCCCGTACTAAGATCCTATATTGACGGCCAGGGTTCGGAAAAAGGCTGAGGTATTTATTCAATGGTATACCATTCCCACCTTAATTGCAGTTAAGAGAGCACTTCAAGAGCTGAGTGCTCCGTCCGTTTGACGGTACATCAAACCATGGTCACCATGGAGCTTTTTGTCAGAGTAAGCAAATACTGACCCCGGGTTTCTCTCCGACCTTTATGCGTTCCTTGAGAAATCCCTCCCCGTATCAAATGAATCCACCTATTCTAAATGTTGCAAATGACCTCAGCTGTAGTTTACTCCCTCCGAAAAATTAAAGTGACTGGAACCTATGTATACCACGCTATGATCTACATCTGCGCATTCACAAATTTGGTCCATGAGCTTTATCAGTAGTTCTCGATGAAACGTGAAATGAATGTTTCCATCGAAGAATTGATTTCATGAGAGCCGGAGATGTCATTCCTGATTTTATTTCGCTGAAAAATGTTCGCGCTGTGCTAATAGTTACCTTTAATTCCTCACGCGTTACATCTCACCGTGTACGCTTGTGCTATTCGCCCCCTCCCGTAGGATCTCGGGCGCCCGAAAGCAAAACACCCTCTTGGGTTTTCGCGTGGCACTAGCTCTTGTGAAACATCGTAGCATACCGCGTTTTACTGTGGGTGCGTGTTCGCAATGCGGACACGTCTGCTGGGTGCGATCAAGTGCCCATTCCCCACGACTGGACCGCAAACTCAAGCGGAGTATTGCCCAGTTGGTCACGGAATTTTTGTGCCTTCCATTCCATAGTGAAGGTGAATTGATCCAAAAAACATTTTTATTTAATTTTCCATTGAAACCTGGTCATATTCCCGTTTTACCACACTCAATTTTGTGCAGTTCTCACGCGCGGTTCATATTTAAACGCAATATGTTCCTATCCATTGGATTATTAATTGAAATCACCTTACAGGTCTTTGTTTTTTATCTGTATAGCTACGTTTTTCGTTTCCGATCGGCTAATTTTCTTTATAAATTTCTTTTCATTGGGCATGATGATCATAATTTCGTTGTTTTTGAATTGAAATATGGACGGATATTTGGAGGAATGTAATTATCGGAAGCTTATGGCAATAACCATTTATACAAGGCTGTAGATCTGCATCGGAAAATTTTTATTGAGGATAAATACAGGCGATATAATTATATTGCGGTTGGGCATATGTGGTCGATCTGTTTCTTTGAATGATGTGGCTAAACCTCAGTGCATTGCCGGTATGAACTTTATGTTTTTGCTGCTAAAAATGGGATTCCAGTCCAGATTCCATGCTATGCTCAATATTTATCGCTACTTGGCTGACTCCTAGCTAACTCCTTAATCATTTTCGGTCAGTGTGTGAATTGAAATCGACGCTTCCTTGCAAGGATACTGCGCAATGCAGTCTCTCTTACCATTCAGTGTTATTAATGATGCGTCATAGAATATTATTTATGTACATTTAGTTAGCAGCTAATTGCCCAAAGGAATAGAATAAGAAGAAATAGAACTCAGGATATTAGGAAAGGAATCGTAATGGATGAAGAGACTAATACATACAGAAGATAACCTCTAATGTGAACCTTGTTCCATTGCATCAAGAAAACCTCTATATAGAGCTTAGTATGGAGCGGGGCGATATAATCAAGGCGTGGATGCTAGAAGGGAGGGGTTATGTAAATACATTGGAGGATTTTGAGCTGTGAGTGTGGATGAGAATTGAAAAGTTATGAGGAGGAAGAAAGAACGAGAAATGACGAGAAGTCTGGGGATTGATGGGGAATAAGAAATTTGCTGGAGTAGGTTTTGAAGGAGGAAAATTGAGGATGGAGTAAGTAATTTTGAGCAATAAAAAATAGTCGGTGAGGGATGAGTGCTTGGTTAATGAGTGGAAAGTTGGAGATGAAAGAGCAGTTTGGGAGGAATTAAAAGAAGGTTAGAGGTGTGCTAATCTGAAAATGAAATAATGAGTTGATATAAGGAGATGTTTGAAATTACAAAGGAAATTGATTTTTATTAAATTGAAATCTACTATCGTTTTTATGCCGCTAATATAGATTTGCACCCCTATGGCTGATATGCATGGCTTCTCGATCAGGGTCTTGCCCGTGTGGGTTACAGTTCGTTCCTCCCCCGCTGCTGGATGGGGTGGTCAGTCTGTTCAAATTGCCTCCAGGGGGAATCCGGACTCCCTATTTATTTTCATCTGAACTGGAAGTGTGTTGAAAACTAATATACTATGTATTCAAAATTTTATGTATCATATTAAAAAAGAAACAGCGGAAAATAAAGTATTTTTTTGATTCTCCTTAGATAATTGAAGACAAATAGTGATAATATGCCTAGATAATAATATGATTATAACCTTTATCTTTGCTAATATTCCACGTTTAAAAATACCTCAATTATTATTTAACTTGTTACAAAGAATTAATCGTGCTATAGCAGAATGGCGAAGTGAAAAGAAGTCAAAACCAACCTTCGGGTTTAATTACTGAGTGCGTCACCAATAGAAAAGAATTTCTGGCGAGAAACTTGAGCGAATAGGAAAAGATAATGTAAACCTTTATGTAGAGCTTGAAGTTGTGCGGATCAGAGATGAATGATATTGGGTAGAGTAGAAGATGAAGTATTTTTGGCAGCTTTGGGTTTTTGAGAGTAGTACTGGAGTAAAGATGGTGTATCTTTGTTGAAATACTAAGGTATGTCGCGATACTCCGTGAAACCTATTCAGTAGCATTTTGCATGGTCCCATAAAGTCTTCAGACTGACAATGAGTAAAATCTAATCCTAAAGGCTCAAATGTTTAAAACAGTTACTCATTATCACTAAGGAATGTAAGTACGAAGAAATTACCCCATGAATCTGTATTCAAGGTAATAATGTAACATAACGATCATTATTGCTTATCAACAATTAGTGTAATATATTTTTTCTCCTGAGGTATCGTCCAAGGTTACGACAAATAGTGACAATGTGACGTGTTGTCAACGCGATTAAAAATTCAAATTAAGTTGCATTTTCGCGTATCCGCTTACCTTATATAGTTTCAGTCTGAACCTGTATTGGTATCTTTTTACTCAAGAAAACATAGCATTTACGTGATAAAATATTTGTTTTTGCGCAATTTTCTCTTTTTATTCTACCTACTCATTAAATTAATAATTTATACGTTTCATGGAAAATAATAGCGTGCAAGAGCTATGGAAGTTGAAAATACTGCTGGTGAAAGGCATTGGTCACGAAAGTAAGTGGCATTTTCTGGTTGCTTTCTTAGATAATTATATGTAATTTGCTTGGGTTTATCTCTGATAATTTGCATAATAGGTGGTAGTAAGGCTTTGTAGGCTTTAACTTTGTACCAGAGCGGTGTCATGAAACGTGGCTCCCCTACTTAATGGCGCAAATCACATTAGAAATTCTTATAAATTGAACCGGGTTATTTGCATATTTCTCAAATCACATACAGTAAAAATGCTGTCAGTTGGAACACTTCATTGCATGTAATAACACATTTTACAATCAATAATTTCATCACCTGAGATTAAAAACAAAACTACTCTGATGACGATATTATGACGATAAGGAAGTTGCGACCCGCAATTAATATTCTTAATAGCACTAAATAAATAACAAATTGAAGAAAACTAGAATATAAAGAGAAAATCCTCAGGCTTCACTTGGTGGAACCGCATAGTAAATAAAATAATCACTTGGTAAGATTCCACAAATTTTATTTTTCCCCGACCTAGGTTTCGATTGGTTTGACAATCATTATCAAGGTTGTCAAGGTTTTCATTGGTTTGACAATGATTGTCAAACCAATCGAAACCTAGGTCGGGGAAAAATAAAATTTGTGGAAAACTAGAATATGATGGCTGGGGACCGAACAACTGAAAACCACACTCGGAGGCAGCTCCTTACGCCTGTCCGCACGTTCCGATGCACAAACGAGTTCCAAATTCGCATGCTCATCGACGCCGACTGCTTCCTTACAACGCTTGCAAACACAGTCCCGCTGAAGTAAGGACCTATTGACGCTAGGCGCAAACAAGAACAATACTCACGCTAAGCTTCGTAAACAGATGATACGACACAGATAACCCACCACACTCCGAAGTGTGTAATTCCCAAGCAGAAGAGGTTGCAGTTTATCGCTCTCTCAGAAGGATTCAATATGATGTTTCACACATTTTCCACGACGCATGACATGTTGGCTTAGGTTTATAGACACTCTAACCGGAACCTACTATAAGGTGAGGCACCCTTTTTATTTCCTCCGTTGGCCATTCGTGACCTGGTCAAGTACGGTTCTGTCGTATATAACTAGTAGTTGTATTATACATTGTCGTTGGCGCATTGTCTGAGCCTTACGGGGACAAAAGAAAACTAATTTTCAAATATTGCTGAAATTCTTTTCCAATATCAGGATATCTGCACATCTTTACGATATCTCAGGAGGATTTTGGTGAAGCTGCTTTTTAATACCGATGACCATACCTCTATTAGTTACCGCTGATTAGCTGGACCTCGCCTAGAGTGTGTAGCTATTGTGTGCTTCCCAGATGAAGTTAGTTTTATATTGGATTGGGATTTAGTGAATTGGAGGGCAGCTGCGTTAGAAAAAAGTTGTTATAATTGATTTTGCAGAGGGTCGAATGTGTTAAAATTATTGTGAAAATCGCTCTCCGTTCTCATTTTGAAATACAGACCACATTCACCGCATACATTTAAAGCGAATATTCTTTTCTGAAGACGCTCAGTATTTATTAAAAATCTCCACGATCTAATGAATAATATATTTAAAAGATGAAATTAGAGGGATAGGACATAGAGATTTAATTTGTCAGTCTTTCTGTATTCTATTAGGGACAGTAGTATGTTAAATTGAAGTTACCGTGAAGATAAATATAATAGGTATTAAACAGTTAGTGTGAAACACTTTCTGTGAAGCCTCCATATCCCTCTAATGGTAAATATGTGATTTTAATAGGCTTTCATACTCCATAGCATGTTTAGCACATAAGTAGAAATAGTTTTAAAAGATTGTATTGTATTTGTGCGGGATGTGTCCGGCTATTGTTATTTTCAGGTAGGAAGTAATCTTAATTGTCAGTGTATACGAAGTAATCGTATTCCCTTGTTGATCAGTTTTTAGTGGTGAGATCGTTATTATAGTAGCATACACTATGATCGTTTTCTTGCCGGATTCCCTTGTATGGTAACTTGAAAGTTATGTCAAACCACTCTTATTGGTACATGCATTCAAACCCGATAAAGTTTATATTGGCAGCTGAGTTGGCACTGAAAATATTGATAAACATCTGTTTCGATACATGGAATGAAAGGATGTGTCGCCGTCAATTGTACTGTAATTCAGCCGTAATAAAGCGGTGTCATGTATTTCTACCGGGCCTGATCCATCATCTGCGACTAAATATACAGATACATACTACCTGTAGCGTTGTTGGCAGGGGTTGGTCAATCTTTAATCGTGCAATAAGTAAGCATGCTATAATAAAACGTGCTCTATATTCATATAGAGGCTTTATTATAATTTTTTTGAAGTTGGTTCAGCTCTCAGTATTTTATTTTGTACGGTTATAAAACTGCAAAAAAATAAGCGTTTATTATTTCCATGTTTTTGTTACCTCTGATGGATCCTATTTTATTGTTCAATTTGGCTACTGGTAGGTTTAAAGGAGACAGGTTGGATTCGGAGAGCAGATGGCGTATTGTTGGCTTTGTAGTCATGCCACTCATCCGGTTAACCGACTTCAGTTTCCGATGGAGTCGCAAGCGTAGCGGTGGAATCCGACCTTTCGGGAATCGACGTGTTTACTTCCTCAATTAGGGTGGGGTACGGATACACCCTCAGTGAAGCGTGGAGGTTTGAGCTGATGTAGGTCATATGCATGTTAGGCGAGTATTTGAAATATGGAATCGTGATGTCGAGTTGTAATCGAGACGCCACTGGAGTTCAAGGTTACATCTACATCTACGCGATACCCTGCAAGCCACCGCGAGGGTGTGTGGCAGGGGATAGAGATTATTTACGTCGCTGAGTTCAATGCAAAAGCACTCGTTCACACTGCGTGCAGATGCGGTTACAACAGCCGATGATCGTTATATATCTTCAGTGGTGTTATAGGTTTTGCATAAAATTCTGACAGATACAACGGATACAACTAAATCCCGCTGCATAATAGGCCATTTCATGATTTTGCCGATCTCTGCCGATCTTTGTCGATTGTGGTACCAATCATATATGATTGCTGGATAACCGTAATATAAATACCTTTTTTGAAGTTTTTTAGTCTATGATAGTGTTATCCTTGTTAGTGCAGGTTCAGATGGAGTGTCCATACACTTCTTAGCGTTGCTTTTACCCAAAGATGGCGCTATTTCTAAAGATGCTACACCTCCCTTACGATGAGTGTATTTCCTACCTGGCTTCTCACTTTCCTAAATACTTCTTTCTTTTCTTCCTCTTCCTTGCTTAGTACACATTATACCTTCGACATCGGTCTGCCCATTGTAGCTAATTACAGGTTCTGAGGTTCTCACTGAGTTCTAAGACTTGAGGAATTTATGAGTTGTAGTTGAGGAATTTATGAGTAGTGTATGTGAGAGTAAGTTGTGAGAGGCTGGTGTTTTTAATCAAATGGCTTATAAAACTTGGTCAAATAATTATGGATTTGAAAGGATGAAGATCATGACAATGAAAGTGGTGCAAAGAACATGTCAGGAAAAAGTTAGTGGATCTCAGGATTGGTTAATACGGAGGAAGAGAATGAGCGCCAGCTGGAGGCTTTAAGAAATTATTATCATCATCATTGGTCAACAATCCTAGGATTGGTTTGACGCAGCTTTCCACTCGATTCTTCTATCGGCCAACCTTTTCATTGTGACGTAATTCTTCTCTTTTTCATCCATCACAACCTGTTCCATGTATCTCATACGAGGCCTGCCTTTTCCAATCTTCCCGTTCACTTTTCCCTCGACGATAGTCTTCATCAGGCCATCGTGTCTCAAGATATGACCGATTAAGTTTTCCCTTCTTCTTTTTAGAGTTGTCAGCAGACTTCTCTTTTCTCCTACACTTCTTAGCACTTCCTCGTTACTTACTCGGTCGATCCATTTAATCTTCAGCATTCTTCTGTAACACCACATTTCAAATGCTTCTTCCCTTTTCTTCTCCGCTGCTGTCATCGTCCATGATTCACTGCCGTAAAGAAAAATGCTCCAGATGTATGTTCTGATGAACTGTTTCCTTACTTCTATGCTTGTAAGAAATTATTAATTGTAAGTAAAGGTTGCCGTTGGTGGATTAAACATTGTTGGATGTAGCCTCGGAAAGTAGAAAACCTTTTTAAAATGACGACGGAGTCAGAAAAATGGTTTTTCTAATAGGTGGGAAAGAATCATTCATGGAATTTAGTATTTTAGGTGTTTGGGTTGCAGAAGAGGAAAGAAAAGATGGATATTGGAAAACCAAGAAGAGAGATGAAATGGCATTAGAAACTGTGCTGGTGGTGGTTATGTAAACAGCTACCTTTATTGTTGGAACCTACTTGATGCATATTTGTCATTATATTCCTCTATTCGCCTACTTTGCTTCTCTCCACTGTGTGGCTCAAGACGCCCATAGTTTTTCCATTTTTCCATCTCTCCACCATTGTCTAGCATTCTCATTTCTTCTATCTGGAACATCCTATCGCTCTTCTTACATCCTCGAATCCACTACTTTTTAAGGATCTTCACAACGTGTCAACAATTTTGCATTGTGTACTTCCTATGGGTAGGAATTTTTTCCAGAAAGCCCTTGTTTCTTCCCTTCTCTTTTACCTCACTATTACTCCATTCACCCTCACCATTCTTCGTCCAAAGGTATTTTTCTACTCCACAGCACGGTGTAACCCATGTTGACTTCTAAGGGATGATTTCCTAATCCGATTTCAGTGTTATTGATCGGTTTTCTCCTTGTAAATTTTTATCCTATCCTTATTCTTTAATCTGTAAGGTATTAATTATGCATGAGAGCTTAGGACCACAAATGCTATGAAGCATAAAGATAGTAAATGTGTGTTAATCATGAGATGGACCTGAATGCTATTTAAATATAAAGAAGTAATATGAGAAACAAATGTTTTTGTCTGTTTTTGAGTGTTTTATAACATTCGCACTGGTAATATTCAATACTGGTGTTGGTATAGTGAATCAATGAAAATACGCTACTCAAGTAGTTAGACACATTATTCCCTCACTTTTATAAGAAATGGTTAGCCGTCTAACACAATCGCGAAAGACAAAGCGCTTGCGAGGGAATTATTTTTTCTGAATTTTTATATGCATTATATTTGTGGTTAATGTATTCTTGAAATTTCTTTAATTTTTTGCCTCTGGAAAAACAGTATGGTTTATTATTTTTTTGATCTCAACTTTTAGATTTAATGGATGGTGATTATCAATTCTAAAACGATTTGAAGCACTGCGGTATTTAATCTATAAAAAATTAATTTAATTGCTCTCTTGCGCTGTGTGAAAAGTTTCTAATTAGGCATCCCGAATAGAAAATTGTGAAACCGTGCTTGGTGCGGGTGCATTTAAATTTCAGCTGCGAAGTTAATTGATGATAAGATATTAATGTATCAATGATTGGTTTAATTAACTTTAACAGGATTTGGATGGGAATTTGCATGAAAAAGACCAAAGATTTCCATTAAATTTCTGGCGAGAGCAAAATATTATCTGAAAGGATTCAATTCAGCTGATACTAACCATATCAATATGCCGAATCCATTTTGAAATGAGTCTAGCTGCAATTCCCTCGTGCAAATCTATGGAAGGAATCGATTCTCATTCCTCTGCCATCGCCGAAGATGAGAAGTAACGAGTTTATCGAGTCGGAGGATGGGGACCCTTTCATGCCTTGGGCACTTTTCCCCCTAATAATCTTCCCCGGAGGAGGAGCCAATAACTCCTCCACCTCTTTCTTATAATCTCCTCACCCAAATTTTAAGGGTGTGAGCTGTTGAAGGAAAAATTAAGAGAAATCTCTCTCTTTCTCTCATCATCGCTCGCAAGATGGATGAAATCATCCTTAATCACCGTCCTTCTCCCATCGACTTGCTTTTATACCTCCTGGTTAATGAGAAAAAGGGCTTCCGAATCTCTGGAAAGGGACTAGCGTTGGGTAAGGGAATGTGGAGGGAGATTGATGGGTAGGATATCGGAAGGAATCTTCAGTGGGAAGGGAACGTGGGGAAGCACTGAGACTTGACTGTTCCGAACTCTTTTGAAAAGGTTTCAAGAAACTGGGCGCTCTGTCTCGTTCCCCGAAGTGCATCAACGCCTGTCTCACTGAGTCAATATGAGGACTCAATCTTTCGGTAGGATATAAGTGACCGTGAATAATAGCGGCGTGAATTAATTGGATTATTGGGACCAGAATCTTTCCAAGCTTACGAATAGGTGATAGAGAATATAGTACGCTGCCCAAAATACTTAAAACAGCTTTTACCATGCATTTGCACTTGAATGGTCTTACTTCGCTCCGACGTGAGTGAATTTTTAAGTACAGTCATATTTAAAGCCTCTAATATTACAGTAAAACAATAAACTATATCACACTATGGCAGATTTAGATAAACGTACAACGCGTTTCAGTTGGTTTGATTAACATATCTTTCCTATACGGTTTTCCGGATACAGTTCCCTAGTACAGCTTTTACTCATTTGCTACTGTTGGCGGGTTTGAAATGCTTTAATAGTGATGATTTTAGCGGACTGTTATAGGAACTTTGAGGAACGGGTATCGTTTTCTCTGAGTATAGTAATTGTATAACTTGGGCGACTCCTGATATTAATTTAGGGGCCTAGCTCTAAGTCATTTGTTTACCAGTTTTATTTATTTAACCCAAAATGTATTTTGTATTATTCTTTGTTGATTTTTTTCTGTGTAGGCTCATGTGTTTTCTACTGGCTGAAAAAATTAGAATATTTTGCGAAATTGACTTGTAAGCTGAAATAATATCTCAAATGCCAATCAGTGACGTGGGTTTTCTACTGTGACATGTGTTTTCTACTGGCTGAATAAATTAGAATATTTTCGCGAAATTCACTTTTAAGCTGAAATAATATCTCAAATGCCAATCAGTGACGTGGAGTTTAACAAAAAATTAGTTCATCTATTTCAGTGCAGGCAGAGCCTAGTCTTGTGGAAGGATATATAAGTTCTAAGGGAAAAAGTGCAAAAGGCAGTGGAATGTCTAGGTGGCGAGGCGCGTGTTTGTCTCGGTATTACGAGGGGCAAGGACCACTGAAGGGGCAGGGGTAGACCGGGAAGGTATACGGCAGGTACGGCAGAACCGTTGCTCATAACCTCGTAACTAAAGGCGAGGGATATACAGCTCGAGTCTCACGATAGAATATGCAGCGGGTAAGGACAAGCGGGTCGTCGGACCGGCAGGTAAGGGCGAGGAAATAGGAGGAATGTTCTCCCGGGGGTTTGAGCTTGGATACGCGGCAGTGAGGCGGAGAGATCGTTGAAATTCTCGCGAAGAAGTAGAAAGAGGAAAGATATCAAGCATAGTTGGATTGAATTCATTTCCTCACGAATATTTAACAAAAAAAATTCCGGCTTTGGCTGCTCGCTCCCCGCTTCAACGAACAATAATTTAATCGACTAGTAAATTAATGGGTTTTAATTTTCCTCCAATATGTGTTGCCCGAGAATGAAAGGTGGGAGAAAAGAGGTCGGCTGAATACCCTAAGAAGAAGACGGGGCAACTTACTTGGCCACATCATGAGACATGATGGCCTGATGAAGACAATCGTTGAAGGACAAGTTGACGGGAAAATTGGCAACGCAAAGCCTCGTGTGAGATATATGGAACAAGTGATGCAGGATATGAAAGAGAAGATATACGTAAATATGAAGAGATTTGCCGATAGAAGAACTCAGTGGAGAGCAGCGTCCAACCAATCTGAGAGGATTACCAATGATGATGATGATGAGAAATAATGTTCTTGCTAAGTCAATTACAGTTAGTGTTAACTTCCTTTAATATTTAGATAAGGTGGAAAAATCACGTAATTGAATGCAATAAGTTATTGTGATTCATCGTGTTGGAAAAAATGCTAATGAGACTGGAGAGGGAGAAAATAAATTGGCTTTAATACAGTTGTGAAGTTTGGGGAAGTTAAGAGATGAGGTGAGTACAGAAAATAAACTTGGAAGATCCAAAAACAAATTAAAGCATACCTGAAAAACATACATTCTTTGGGAAATAGCTAGACGTTAGTAATGATGATTCATCAGTGAAAGATGGAGGTCATATGGACGATTTGAGTGACAACGGAATATTGAGAAGGATGGTAGAGAGGAGAATATCGGACAAGCGTGGAAGAGAGAGGGTAATGAATTGATGTGCTAGTTATCGTCAAGGTGTGTGGAAATCGCGATACTTATGCTATTTTTATCCACTGCCATATTCTTTGCCATGGTAAAATTCTTCCTTCTCGCAGATTTTTTTGCATCATCTTGCTTGGTCAAAATAGCTCCCGACATCTTTTCAACCCTCTCCGCCCTCGGTAGCTCTCATAGCTGTATTGCGTGTCTCACACTTGCTGTTTCGCCTCTTTCAATTTTCTTTGTCTCTATTGTTATTCCAATTTAGGAGTGGATGATTCAAAGCTTTGTCATTCAGGGCGGAACATCTCTCGGCTGATCGATTTTTCGCAGCAGTACGACTTTAACTCGATCACTTTTGATTTTCTCCATTAGACTCTCGTATTTTTAAGCACGTCCTTTGTATTCAACAATATATCGCATGTTCCTATGATTTCATTGTGAACAAGGTTTCTGCCAACTTCGGACTTGACATAAATTACCTTTACGCATGAAGAGCCAATTATTTAACTCATTATTCCTCTTTAACGTTTGAATTCTAAGTCATTGTTAAGTTCACTCCACATTTGGCACCATTTTCTCTCTCATTTATGAAATTGTAATTATTTTTTTCGATTTTGCTTTTATAGAAGACACGCCTGTACATCTATGATTTCCGATTTTTCATAACATCAAAATGTGCGATGAGTTGGGCCATGCTACTGTGTCCATTTAATGTTAATTACCTAGCTGCACTGATTTGTAGTCTAACATCCTTTTCCGTATATAACCTGATTTTTATTTCACATAATTTTAAAAATTTATCAGCCAAGAACTCACAATATGTTCTATACTTCTCTTGCCATTTGTTAAAATTTCGTAGTCGCTGTTTAATTATTGTGTAAAAATTCGTTTTATTCGCTACCGTTCCTTTCTTTGCTTTACATGCTATAACGTCAGTGAAACATAAAAGGACAGAAATACGTGATTTTAAAATAGCAGATTTTTGCTACATTAGTACCTGCTCTCCGCATCACAATTTCACCTTAAGTCATAGTTAAACACCTCCAGAATTAGTTCTTTTGCTGTGCTAAAGAAATTAGCTCTTTAACATTCAAAGTAGTGTTGCAATGTTAGTTGAAATTTTCTCCTAAAAATGGTTGTGGAGGAAGGAAAGTATCTGCAGAAAATGAAGAGACCGAATTTGTGGAATGATCATTTGGTGATGGGGCAATGGGATTCTGGAGATGATTATAGAAGAGAGAGAAACTTAACTGGTAGGAGAGAAAATATTGAGAAATTTAGATGAAATGAAAGGAATATACATTCCCAGAAAATGATAAATAAAATACGGAAAGTTGCTCTCAATAAAATTTGGTGTGTAAAGAGAAGCATCATTGTATTACTGATAGCATGCATGCCGGGATAATAATAATCAAGAATATTTGTCTACCACTCGCGAGAAAACTGTTTCATTTGTATCCTAGGTGGGGTTCAAAGTATCGCTCTCTACTGATCAATTGGTAGTTGTTCAGCTGATTGCTCTCAGCCTATTGTCCATATTATGAAGGTGGAGATAACTGACGCCTAAGGTTAGGCGTCAGATTTGGGATACATAGGTATAAGTAGTATTGTGTTGGGATCGGTGGATGTTTGGAGAGAAACCCGGCAATCGGCGTAAGCTTTTATGTACCTTGCTAAAAGCTCCAAGGGGTCCATTATTTGAAGCCCCCTATGACGGGCGAAGTGCTACATTTGAAGTACTCCCCACTCGAAATCAAGTGGGAACCTGAACTCCCCTAAAAATCTCGATCCGAGGCCTAGGTTGTGCCGAGGCTCAAAACTTGGGTTCTAGGGAATTGGGGGTTGCACTATTCCGGTCACCACTCAAACGCGGTACCTCATTTGCCAGTTCCTATGGGCCCATCTCCCATCATCCCATTCAAAGGCTTGTGTACTGTCCTAAAATACCCTCCGTAAGGCACTCAAGTAGAAACCAGCATTACACAAAAAAATCCCTACCTGTGTCAGGGTTAAACTAGAGTCATCGGCATGAGCAGTTAGTAGTACTTCATCTACCGCAGCCGGCTATATTTCCATCCGCTTGATGTTTCGTGACTTTGCGATGGTTAGTTCCCCTATTTCGATTTTTCAAATAAGCTTCGAAAAGTTATTGCCATAATTAAGTGAATTTACTGCTAATGATAAATATTTTGTCATTATATTGGTAAACACTTCATTAGCGAAAGTGCTTGGAGTTCAAGACCACTCTTGAACTAAATCTCTGGAATAATTAAAGCAGATAGCTTGTTATTCAGCACGAAAAAAATGTTTTTTATTTCCTTGGTATATAGATAGGATTTTTGATAAAAAAATTTCACATTACTTTAATTAGGTAAATGATTTAAATTTCCATGGAATATAGATAGGGTTTTTGGTAAAAACATTTCATGTTATTACTTTAATTAGGTATATGTCATAACCTTCTGTTTGTATTTGAATTAATAATCTATTATTATCATAGCCATTGCTTAAGTTTTTAAGTTAAATTATTTTTGGGCACAAAGGTTTTTGAGGTGAATTGCTGGCTTTTGTTTATTTTGCCTTTTTTCTGCGTTGATTTGTTTTGAGGGCTACAGTTTCACCAGCATCCCTGCTGGCATCTTCAGGTCCGAAGAGAGCTTAGAATATATATACAGCTTGAGCTGGTGCAGATATTGCAAGCTCGTCTCAAGAGAAAATAAATATTTCCCTAGGACGATACGAGAGGCAATCGAAATACCTAAGAAACCAAAACATTTTAACGCGGAAGGTGGTTATCCTCTCTCATCAACGTTTTAACGGCTACTCCAACAATCCAGTCCAACTGGCCAATGGCTAGTTGGACTGGATTGTTGGAGCCAATGGTCCGGTCCGGTCAGGGACTGTCAACGAATATACAAATGTTAATAGATGTTTGTGAGGTTCATGTTGAGATGAGCATTGAAATAGATAGCAATGAGATAACGGTGCAATTATTACACCTTTCCAAAGAAATCAAATTCGATGTTTGTATTTAATCAGTAAAATTTGTACGTTTACCTGCTCTATAATACCTATGTTTAAGATACATTTAGGGCTGCAAAAATCATAAGTTTAATGAATTCATGCGAGGCGTAGTGTCTTGGAAGAATTAGTTAGAGCAGAAAGTTCTCCTTGACTGTTTCATCTGATTTTAATGCGTGAAATGATCATTCGGGTCATGATGTGGCTCCGTGCCTGGATTCCGTGGACCGCGCCATGCTTTCCGAAAGTCCGGCGTTGAATTATGCGCGGTCGACAGTAGTCGAATTGGCGTGGCTCATTCATTGGCGCAGTGCCTTCCGATGAGCAGGGAAGCGAAACGCAGTGGTGCTCTCGGAGTGGACCGAAGTTGGGGAGGGAGGAGTTTAAATGGGAACCGCGGTGACGTATTTCCGCGGGTGACTCGGCGATGACGGTGATGATGATGAATCATTGATGAGGAAAAGGACACTCCGAGCGCGGCGTGGCTGGGCACTCAGCTATCTGGAGTTCCCGGAGCGCGCGAGTGTTCTTCAGCGGTAGCAAACGGATGCTCGTCACTCCCATACCCATTCCTTCCGGAGACTATCCTCCAGGTTGCTGTGGTGGCTGTATACCTTGCAATTCGAATAATTTCAGTACTTGAAATACTCTTTACCATGCACACCAGAACTGACTGGTGAAGAAAAAATTGAAAAAACTTGAAACTCATTGAAAAAGCCACTGGTGGTAAATGGTTCTGGGCTCTCTAGATATGAAGCCGGTTGTGATGCAGGGTAAAAATTGGTGTGAGACAAAGGTTTGGTAAAAACTACGAGAAAATCGAAAAATAATTGAGTTTATTTTTTACCGATAATGAGGTAGAAACTCTTATGACTACTATAATTTATGGGTTAGGTGGAAGAGAGGACTTTACAGCCACAACCTAGCCCGAATAAAGATACTTTACTACTATTATTATATAATTATAGTAGTAATAAGAGTTACGACGTCATTATCGGTAAAAATTGAACTCAATGAGGCCGATATTGATTTATGTATGTACCTGTATTTGATCATCACGTCGATATATCGTCGTAACCGTGACCTTATCATTACATCAAAGCTATGAGTTTCGCATCGCATTGACCAAGAATACACTCGTAGGTGCCTAAGAAAGTTGGAAATTAATAGCGGATGGAAGAGGCAATGATTTGAAGGAGGTGGTTACTGTAGCTTGGTGGGAGGTCGAGAGGTGGATTGTGTCGCCTTGGTGGACAGGATTAAGTTTGTCTGGGGATGAGGGGATGGAGGCGTAAAGGAGGAGGGACGGAACTTAATGGTGAGGGCGGAGGAGCGAGCCTTTGTTCTCGTTCAAGATGTTTTGAGGTGCCGTCGGAAAGCTTCTTCGGTGGTGAAAGGCCAGGCGTATTTACATGCACCTGGGAGAAAACTACTAGGTCGAGGGTACTCCTTCCCCTGAAATATCTCCTCCCCCATCATTCCTTTGTGTTAGCCCTTCATATCGTCTACCTCTTTCCCTTAGCTTCTCGTTCTTTCTTTGAGAATCCTCTCCAAACAAGAATCAACATATCGTTATACTCATTCTCTTTCAAAACCGAAAAAGCGAAGCTCAGTATCCTAGACCAAGAATGCTTGGTCCACGGTGTGAATTTTTACATGTCTGTTATCTGGTAAAAGCACTTGCTGCGGCTAAAGCTTTTGACATTGAGACACATTCTCATTCATGACGCGCATAGTTAGACCCTGTTGTCGCGGACATTGAACTGGCTACCTCAGGATGAGGATATTTACCGCCAAAGACTATTCAAATCAACAAAACTTTCTGTTCAAACCTTCTTCATTTTACGAGTTACAATGCAGTTCATTCTAAAATAGTAATGTTTTGACTTTGGAGGAAGTGAAAGTAATGTGTTTATCGAGTGAAAGGGATTTGCCTTAACACCTTTACGCGACCTAAAATATCTCAGTATTAATAATCATTACTATTTAAAATTTTAGGGAAATGTAATTGGAAAGTTTTAGGTATCTCCCTGTCAAAAACTAGTTTTTAGTTGTGTCTATTACAAAACATGACGGATTTAGTAGCATGATAAGGAACAAAATTTACCTCAACCTTGCAACTTGTTTGCGAGTTCTTTTAGGGATACACATTTCTGGTTTTTGTGTGATTGCATTGTGGAAATTATTCCCGGTTTCATATTATCATCATCAGTATTCCCAGGATTAGTTTGACACAGCTCTCCACTGGCTTCTTCTATCGGCTAATCTCTTCATGTTTACATATTTAATGTCTTTCACATCCTTCATTACTTGTTCTGCATATCTCAATTGAGGCCTTCCTTAGCCGTGAATCCCGTAAACTTGTCTTTCAACGATTGTCTTCATCAGCCCATCATGTCTCACGATGTGGCCGATTAAGTTCTCCCGTTTTCTTTTTAGGGTTTTATAAGACTTACCTTTTCTTCCACCTCTCAGAGGACATCTACATCACTACTGTAGCATCATATTTCCAATGCTTCCACTCTCGACTTCTCCGCTGCTGTAACCGTACATAGCTCACTGATTTAAATAAACATGCTCCATTTGTACGTTCTGATGAATTGCTTCCTTACTTCTACGCTTGTATCTCCAGCTGTAAGTAGATTCTACATTCCCTGTTTATAAACTTTGAAATTTGTGTTCGCTAGATTACCATATACTAGCTTCCCATTCCAAGGGCCCGAATCCGAATTCCGGCATTAGTAGAGATAGAGTGGATTACCTGCACCTGCCTATACTTGAGGTCTCTGAGGAGACTACTTCAAGTGTAATACTCCATTCGTCAGATTGGACGAAAAACCAAGGGCTCCTTGTGCCTTTCGTTAAGAGTAAGCTAAATCCGACGCAGTGTTAGCTTTTTGATTTTATCATTCAAGCTATTCACCGGTGGCAGTTCGGTTAAGCAATTAAATATTTCAAAAATTTTGCCTAATTAATTGCAGTTACTTACAATAGTTCACCTACCTAGACTCGTTATCCTGACTGCTATTATGACATCAATCAAGCCATAAGTAGCTATGTCTGTCTTTTTTGGCACTTACCTATTGAATTTTATTTTGGTCTTTTCGGGTCGTAAATTTTATAATTGACAGCTTATTATTTATAAAACGTGCAAAAGTTGATGGTTTCAGTTGTAACTTGTGTCGAAAATTTTGAAATATTATTTAACTCTCATCTATGTACGTAGATTACTTATTCGCCATTAAGAAATAAAAGCGGATAATGTTTTTGGGAATATTTATCGTTCTCAGTAGGGAGCGAAAAATGAAGCCTTTCTTCTACTAGGTTGTGGGTGACGAACCTATGGCTCGCGTTCCCGAAGTGGCACGCGGAGCAACTATTTCGGCACGCGAAACCAGCGAGTATACTCTTATTTCATAACCATTGGCACTCAATTGCCAAAAGGTTCGCCACCCCTGTACTTAGGTGATGATTGATTTTCACCTGTCCTGGCTTTTAATATAAATTTCCTACTTGACATTCAGTGAGATTTTTTCATGCAATTTTATTGATGTTGGTAGATATTTACGTTGGGTGAAAGGAAAACTGGCGCAGATATAATGGAAGTAATGTATGCATGAAACGAGGTTTCAGGCGAGGTACGTGTCGTCTGGGACGCCACCTCTTCCCCCGCTCCCTCGCCTCTTGCCGCTCCCTCCCATCCACCGCGCTTTCTTTCTCATCCGCCCTGCCTGCCGACAGTCCGTCGCGAACCCTCCCTTTCCGTCCCTCGGCCTCGTCGTGCATTCCACTCACCTCTCGCGTCGCCTTCGCCACCGACAGACGTACCAATTAGACCACCCGTAATAAAATTCCCCGACAATGGAAATGCGTCACCCACTCTGCCTCCCCCCCCTCCCTGTCCTCAATATTCCTACCTCCTGCTATTACCCCCTCGGCCCACCTTTCCATCGTATAGTCTATTCTCACTGCCTTTTTTTTCTTTTCCTCTCAGACTCTACCCTCTTTTATCGAAATTGTTATTCCAGTTTCTTCTCATTCTCCTTCGCCTAAGCTCGAGTCACTGGCAACTTGCACTTTTACTCGGAACCGAAATCGCTATTTTGTACACGAAATTGTAGAGATGAAAACGAAAAATGAATTTTAGTTAAAAAAAAATAATCGTCTAACCAGGGCCATTCACTCATAAATCAAAAGTTATAATAAGCAAAAGGTGACGCCCACCGAACGAGCTGCGTTAAGGAGGTTGGCTCGCGACTGCTTGAGTCAAGTTGTCTGAGGAATCTTATTAATTTAAGTACGAGTATATGCCTGCTAAGTGATCCTTACATCACAAAGAAAATTACCTAAGCTATTGAAAGTCATAAGTATCACAAGAAATACGATGTAAAGTCGAAGGATTTCTTTTTTATGATAATTTTAATCAGGTCGACGATGGAGTCATTCAGCACTTACTATAAATAAATAAATTCATGTACTCAATGAATTTACTAATGTATAACACCAGAATATTACTGTCAAACGTTATGTTATAATATTTTTCTGACATATGCTTTAATATCTCATTAGTAATGATATCATTCACACGCCATACATTTTGGCTGGAGCTACCGCAGCGCCACTTGAAGGCAACTAACGCATTTCGTCTGCTATAAGCGCAGAAATTGGTGGATTTAGAGAAAAATAAGGTGGGTTGATGCCTTTTTTCCGTGTCATTTTTTTCCTTGTGAAATTACATGTAAAATATCAGTTTTTTGCAAAAATGACATGTCACTATGGTATTTTAAACGTCATATTCCCATGTGATGGCCATTCTCGCCGTTAATCGTATGTAATTTCAAATGCAATTTGTGGAACAAGGAGTATTGGTTGGTGTAATTATTTTTACTTTATTAGATAGAGGAACTTTAGTTCTATAAGTGCTGAAAATATAAAAAAAATGACATGACTTTCACTTTTCGGATCAACCTCCTTAGTGATATTTACGTAAATATGCGGGTGCGGATTGGTTCCTCGTTGTCCTTTGATTTTTTTGCCGTGCTCAGAACGGTTGAGATTGGTTGAAAGAAAAAGGGTCTGTATCTGGCATTGTAGGGGTGGAGCAAAAAGTGCACGTTTTTTTACCGAGATTGAGAATATGAGTTAGATAATTTGGAGGGGGCAAATGGAGCGGTCATGGTAATTGAAGTAGGTCTTGACGACGTCCGAACCTGTATTGTGAAAAATTGCGGTTATGATTTACAGTTGGTGGGTTGAGAAAAGGACATAGGAGTGGAGAATGGTTGAGAAATACATTTTGGTTGAGGAGGGGACTGTTGGCTTGTCATTGAATGATATCGATTTTTTCCTGAGTATCTTATTACATCCGTTTCCTTTCTATATGAACAATTTTGTGTTCAAAGTACTTTAATGATTGGTTTCTATCATATTTGTTTTTGGCTGACATTGATTTGCCTTCTTTTTTTGAGGCACCTTATGTGTTCACCCATCTGAATAAAAAAATCCTTCGGTTATTTGCTACGTATTTGGCTGAACTGGAGTCACATGGAAGTTCATATACACCGCTTTTTTGGCGTCTGTCTTTTCTTTAGGATTACTTTTTTTGAGGTACCTTATGTGTTCACCCATCTGAATAAAAAAATCCTTCGGTTATTTGCTACGTATTTGGCTGGACTAGAGTCACATGGAAGTTCATATACACCGCTTTTTTGGTGTCTTTTCTTTAGGATTACTTATCAGTTTTATCAGGTTAATGGGAGTGTAATAACTCATTTACCCACCTGGCTAAAAATGTCGCATATCACCTCAGATGTTGGTCGTTTCTTCCGAAAATCTAGGTATTTTTGAATTTTATAGTCGTCCTTTTCTCTTATTTAAAATAAATAAGATTGGCAATTTTCCACAAAGAAATCTTTACTGCGACCGGTTTCGATGTGGTATATTTCTTTGTGGAAAATTGCCAATCTTATTTAATTATGTTATTCCACCACATAACGCCTCTTTTTATCTGTCCTTTTTTCTGTTGCAGTTCGTGTAAAGTCAAGTCTTACTTCCAATCAAGTCTGCTTCATTGTTATCCTTTCTCCTTTTTCTATCCACTTCTTCATTCGTTGCATATTTCTTTTTATACTCGCCGCCTCACTTTCGCTATTCGTCTTTTTTCTGTTGTGGTTCGTTCATCGTCATGTCTTATTTCCCTCTGCTTCAATGTATTCTTTCTCCTTCTTCTTTCGACCTCTTCATTCGTTATATATTTCTTTTTATACTCGCCGCCTCTGTTTCACGCGTTTGTTTCTGATACACCCGCTTCCTTGAAGGGACCGCCCTGATTCTTGTTCTGCTCGCCTTTTGTCTTCCAGCTTACTTTCTTTCTCTCCTCTCGCCCTTCTCCGCTTACCCACCCATTCCTTTTCCCTTTCCTTCCTCCTTCTTTTTTATAGGGTGCTTTTATTGCGCGCGAAAGAACGCATTTTCGTGTTAGATGTCTCCTTCTGTTTTTTGCGACGCTTGCATCCGGAGCGC
The DNA here is from genome assembly GCA_933228895.1 of Platycnemis pennipes. Lineage (NCBI taxonomy): Eukaryota > Metazoa > Arthropoda > Insecta > Odonata > Platycnemididae > Platycnemis > Platycnemis pennipes. The sequence goes on along the minus strand of OW121854.1, from coordinate 113,553,188 downwards.
TTGGAATCGATTCCGATGTAAATTTTTGAGCGTGTTTTATTCAAGGACTTACCTTCGGGTAATGGCCCGAGCGATGCTGTTTTGGCCATCCGCGGAGAGAGAGCCCTCTTTTGTTTTCTCCACGGTCGTGGGAAAGAAACTGCGAAAGGCTTTCTACCCTCGGAAGTATTTTGAAATTCAAGATTGTGTCTCCTAATCCACTTACACCTCGGAGTAAAATATTCACTTTCCCTTCACCTTTAATATTAGCTCCTGATGTCCTATGAGTCTGCCGGGTTAATTTACCTTTGCACTCTCATTGACATTCCATTGCATGAAATATGTTAGCTTACAAAGGACTGAGGATTAATCAATGAGATTTACTTAGTATTAATCAATGAGACATTTGTTAAACTCAAACTTTGAGGAAAAATATTCAATCATAACTTAGGAAAATTGTTGAGACTAAAACGGATAACATTTTTGTCGAGTTCAGAATCAGTAGATGAATTACATTTTGAGATCCTGATGTTGTATCCAACTTCTAAACTAGCTCAAACTTTAAGACTGGCACAATGTTCAGAACAAAGAGAAATTTGAGCCTGCAGCTTTTGGGCTGCCAAGCCTAAACCTTACCGACCAAAATACTACGGTCGGTGTTCGAGCTGAAATGTATTGGCCTTGAAACTTTTTATCTTTAAAAGACCCTATGTATTGTCTCTTTTTCAGAAATAATTTCTCTGAAACTGTGTATGAGTCAATAATCTGAAGTTTTTACCAGGCTATGAAAGTAGTCTTATCTTATGGGTTGTAAACACAACCCATTAGGAGACCGTACAACCGGAGAGTAATCAGTTGACCTGCACAGTGCTGCAGAATTCGTTACATATCTGCTTGCATTAACTGCTTGTTTTTTTTTAACATTGAATAGTTCTTTTGAATACCTAAGTGGGATTAGGGAACTCAAAAAACTCTTTGTCAAATACTTTGCTTTATCTATTAGCATACAATATCAAATTACATTCCAAGATGGGTTTTCCTGGTATTCATCCATTATGGACGATTGCAGTTATCTCGGAGTAGGTAATCAGAGACTCAATTCCTCTCAGGAGAATTCTGTCTCCTGCGATTTGCATGCATTATTAGTTGATGGTTTCTCAGAAAATCTTGGGCATCAAGAATCATTATTATTCTTTGGATTATCGTTTCTAATGACATTTTCGGGAAAGTGGCAGTATTGTTGGCATTTAAAAAAGTGAAACCGTTTGCTCATTTTCTTCGTACCGTGGGTAATGTCCACGCAAAATATAGGTAAATAAGATTGGCTAGCAAATATAGATTTCCATTTTATATTCCGTACGGTAAACTGCAACTATTATGCCACAAGCTTTTATACTTTTCTTACATTATCAGCAGTGACCTGCAAAATCTTTCAGCTTTCATTTGTTACTGGAAAGTCAGTTAATGCTCATATACTTTCCTACAGTCTCATGTTTCTATTCAACGGAGGAACTGGCCATCTTGACAAAAGCTTCGCAGGATAAAAATTATATCGCTACTATTTCTGGATATTTGTTGACTATCTAAATATTCCTTATCATCTGTATGTTGTTTAAGGAGAAGGCTCAGTAAAAAGTAATATACCAGATGGCGTGCTTTAATAATTTAAAATTTCCTTTGCGTATGCATTCAGGGATTAGGCATGCACATTTATCTTTAATTGATTACAATTTAGTAGTGTCGGATACTGTATAACTAAGATATGCTTTCGGGTTTGGGACTTTGTTTGTTGCTGATAGCATGATGATTTTAAAAAAAAGTGATGTAGCTGGTAGTGTGTAATGTGATATAACTAATTATTAGTGAGGCTGCCACTTTTGCTTAGCGAACAGGGAAGGTTTAGATTTGATATTAGGCTATAATATCCACCATGTACCACGAAGAGTTAAAACTAGGCTGAAACAGTTGTTCTAGAGATATGTTTTAATTTTTGCTCAAGGCCCAATTTTAGGCCATATCTGCAAAAAAGCCCTCGTGACATTTCCCAGGCGTTACCTTTGTCGAGTTATCTTACTGGGATCATAGCGATTTCCACCAGATAGTTTCCAGATCTCATTACTCAGTTTCTCCATCCCTGCTTCTCTTAGAAACTGTACATACGTCTTCAGAATAACCGGCCATGGTATGAAGGACTAAAATATGAAGGACATAATAAGGAAGGTATGAAGGACATGATAACTAATAGGACTTGCAACACAAAGCGTGGGTGGGAAACTCGCTTCAGGCATTAAAGTCTTATTAAGACGAGGAAGTTAGACTGCACTGGAGGAGACATTGGCGTGCCATTGACATAGGCGACAAAAAGGACAGAATGGGGGTGTTTTGGGAAGGATTAGACCCCACTTACTCCGTACGAAACGTGTGCATTTTATACAGCCTCGTATGAGGACCATATGAGTACAAAAATGTAAATAACAATGAAATCGTACCTAAATTTCGTCTCAGCGGCGTCAGTTAATATTCTTAACGCTACTTAAGGGTGATTAAGGAAGGAAATGCATATGATTTCTCTGGGAGTTAATTTTATTGCTGAAACTGGTTCGAATTCAGCCTAGGTATATAAACCATTAAGTTGGCGCTTGCTTGAGAATTTTGCTCACTTTCCTGTTTCTTTGATGAATGTTAAAAATGCATCTCATTACTCATCTTACTACTTCGCGTGCAAAAAGAGTATTTCATATCGTGAGTAGAAATCCCATATGTTGTGCCATGAAAAGTAGGCCTTGAAATGCAAATTTTACTTTTCATATTAGGGATAGTTTAACCCCAGAACTAATAACTATTTGAAACCTTCAATAGATAACAGGATCCGAATATAGAATATATCGCTGCTCCATGGAGGCTGCCTCTCGTGTGCAGTACACACATTGTGCCCATGTGTGTACTGCACACTGCATGGCCCTGCCTATATTTCAACAATATAAGCTGTAATCACTTTTTTCTTCATCCACTGGCAATTTACTTAAACTCAAACCATAATACCACTGTTATGATTACATTAATGAGCTTGTGATATTTTTCTCCTGTACTCCTCAGTGAGGGCGACTCCCTTTTCTCTGATTTAAACGACGTTTCACTGTGCACCTTTCCGTTTTGTCACCAAGGGTCATAAGGACATGCGATAAAAGTTTGTCTTGTAATGCCCCATGCTCACGTATGGAGTGAGGGGAATTCACTTTGAGGAATGCTGCAAACCCTGAGAAGTGGAAGATTGGGTGTAAGGAGATGAAGGGAAGAATGGAAGACGAGGGGGAAAGAGATGCTAAACGGCGGGACGCATGAGGAATTATGGATGTAGAGTGCGCAAGGAGCGAAAGGAAGGGGGGGGGTGGGGTAGAGTGGGAGAGGGGGTGGCAATGTGGGAAGGAGACGGTCGAGGCGCGAACGCCCTCTTCAGATGGCAACGGCGACAATTGCTCTTCAAGTGCCTTGTTGAGACTTGGAGGCTCATGTCTGATTTCTGCCCTTTCCTCGCAGTTTCATTGTATTCCTCATCTCCATGTGCACCCATGAGTAGTGCGCAAAGTCGGCAGCAGAGTTTACGACGACTCTACACTTATAATTTGGTGCACACGCCGTCATATTCAGATTTTAGATTTATTTCATAGATATTAAAAAAAAATGAGATGAGGCATAAATATTACCATAAGGGTTGATGACAATTTTTTGAAAATTTTTGCGTGCAATGTCGTGTCTGTTGTAAAGTGCCGCTTCGGTTTCACATTTAAATTGAAGAGGAAGTCAATGTGTCGAAATCTTTTAGATACCAATGGTTGGAGTTTACTACTCTACTGAAACGTAAATTAAGTGTTCCTGTATATGACTTGTATGGACTTAGTCTTCTCACAATGTGCAAATTTTGTGCAATTTTAACAGAAATCTGGATGTAGCGTTTTTCTTGGAAGACAGGAATTAGGGTCGTATCGGTCAACACAGATAAAGATGAATTTTTCGATTCCGCTAAACATAAGATTTTATATCATTCCTTAGGATGCTACAGCGTAGCGAAACATGTCGAATAAGTAAATATATGTGTTTTGGAATTAAAAAAGTTTTCTTTATTTGTGTTTATCATGGAATCCTGCAAAGTGTCTAATTGTCTACACCATGGCTTGCACCATATTGGTAAGATGAGATGTCTGTTTTACAAACTTGCACAAAAATGGCTGAGGACTGAGACCAAGGACTGAGAAAAGATAATCCATCCTTATTTCAATGTGCGTCTCCGCCCAGTATATTCAGTTAATATGATTACAACATTTAAAATGTGCAGTTAGTCGAAACACGTTGTGTATCGTGGTATGATTATTGACTGTTCTTATAATGCTGTGGTATGCTCCATTATTAGTATGGAATAATCATACGAGGTGTGATAGTTTTCTCTTCTAAATCATTTCAGTGATATTAATCGTCAAGAATGCTCAAAAAGAGGAAACTTTTAAATAAATTGCTTTTCGACAAGTTGTATAGCTATTATGAACGAAATAAAACAAATTAAAGCCCTTTCTTTTAATCGTTCTGCACGTAAGGTCATACGCATAAAATCTGCCATATAAAGCCTGTGGTGCATAAAAGTTGAGGTGAACTGTTATTTTGCGGCGGCGTTTACTGATTTCAATTAATTTTCTCTCCGTGTGTAAAACGAATTTTAACTTCTTTGAGCTTTTCATATTAAAAAGTACCTTCAGACTCTTATTCAAGACGTTGTCAATGAAGGTTTTGGGTGGATTAATGGCTTCATGTAAATTGCTATCCCATTTTAGGGTACGTTTAAAGGGACCCCTCATAGTTACACATGTGTATTCGTTTCTTCCGTTTTTATGATCATCATAGGCAGTAAGGTCCATTCCTAAGTCTCAAGCAAATCATCCCAGCTATTATGCGCAAAACAACGCGGAAACATCAAGTATATTTATATTAATATTATTTTATTTGATAACATTTATATCATTTTATATATTTAATTTAATTCTGGGAAAAAGGTGTGAATAGCTTCCATCTTTGAATATTCATTAAAATAAAGTTTATGTTGACGAATTATTTTTTAGATTTCTAATACCTTTACAGGTGTAGATACGGGGCTAAAGGAGATACAGATAGGGGAAATACAGGATGTTGGAGATACGGAACAGTGGTAGATACTCTGATGGAGATACTAAGCAATCAGACATTTTTGTCACTGAGTAAAAGTATTGTAGATAGTTCTCGTTTAACCACCACATAGCTAAACGTGGTCCATCTGAAATTTTGCCAAAAAAAATCAACTTTGGCTAACGCAGGAAAAAAGAGCGCTGGGATCAAATTTTTCGATCCCCATGGGTTACACCAATGATTTTCATCTCGGGAAAATTAAAATTATGACCGTAATCTGCGGTGGTTTGACCCCAAAAAACCCTTTAGAGTTTCTTTTTTAAACGGAAAAAAATACATGGCGCCACCACAATCCACCGTGACCCCCCTCAATTTTCCAACCCCTGCGAAGAAGGGAAAAAATAATGAAAATCTCCCTGTCCACCTCTCCCCCTTTAAGCGAGCGCCTTTCTCTCGCCTTTCCGAACCACCCTTCTAGCCCTTCAACCATTTAGGGCGCTGCTACTCACTCTCCCTCGCCATATTCTCCCTCTCCTCCACCCTTTCGGCTGCTACCCCATGCACTCTCCCTTCGATGGACCCCTGCACTTTTATACCCTCCCTCATCCTTTCCCCCGGCTCTCTTTTTCCCCACTCCCTCCCTCTTCCGGACACCCACGCATCTCCGCCTTCCTCCCCTCTCCACGACCCCGCACTTCTCTCCCTCACTTACTTATTTACGCTCCACTCCCATCTTCACTCCCGCTCTCCCCTCACACTCTCTCTCTAACTGAATTCTCCTTCGTGCACGTTCCCATGCTACTCTTCCTTGCTCTCGCTTTTTTTTAAACTCCTCTTCCTCTTTCTCCTTTCACTTTCTCCGCTCACTCTTCTCTTCGCCCATCTTCTCAATTCTTCTCATCCTTGCGCAACACGGTCCGTGTTTCCTTAAAGCGCATACCTTTCTGGAAGAAGACTTCCCTCCTCCCTCTCTCTCCTCGTCAATCCATTCCTCCGCCATTCCCCCGCCAAGCTTCTCGTATCGCACCCCTGCCTATTACTTTCATATTTAACTCGCATATCCTTCCGGCCGTCATTCCCCTTTCTTTTATCACTTCTTTTCCCCCCTCTCTCTCTCTCCTCCATTTAGTCTTTCTCCTTTCCGGTGCACATCCCTGCTCCGTCTCCCTTTTTCTTCAGAGTTTCCTAGGTTCAACGGACAAAGAGGGTTTGAATTTCGTGTGCGTTATTTGCATGTCGAGCGTGTCGTGTATCAGCCGCATTGATTGCAAAAGCTGCTCCGTGTTCCGTGTGTTGGAGCCGCTAGGTGGGCTAAGCACTAAGGAATTATATTTATGGTCCCGTTAATTCGCTTTGGAAAATTCATACCTGCTCCGAAAAACAGTTCACTTCTCTGTGGCCAACGAATTTCCCGGAGTAACGGAAGTAGAAACTGAATCCATGCCCAGTTTGTCGCATTTTTATTTTTGGCAAGCGACTTTTTGTGTGCGTGCTGCCTGAGTGTACTGCTTCTTCTGTTACTTTCATCGTTATTTCATATATTTCATATTTACCCTCGGAACCATTTCACCGCGTGTCATTCTAAAAAGAATTGTATAGATGTTACGTAATGGTTCTACTAAGTATCAAGTGATCTTAGCATGTGAAAAATTGCTCTCTCTTTAACATTTTATTAGATATAGCGAATAAAATAGCAACTTATTGTTAATTTAAAAATATTCTTATTATTTATTGAAAATATTATTCTTGTTATAGTAAATGCTATTGTAATAATGCTACTAAAGTAGCATTTATTGATTAGCACATTACGATTCCTCAATATTTCCACTAGTTTCGTATTTCCATACTATTTTCAATGACACAGCCACTTTACTACTTCTTTTACAGATGTATTAATTAGTGCTAAACCACTCACACTTCGAAAAAGAGGCAATGGAATAACGAAGAAAATGATAAACTTTAGTCTTTTACTCCTTTGGCCATTATTTGCCTCGATACATTATTTTAAAAACCGTAATAACACCGAGGGACTTGGATGTGATTCGAGTGTTTCAATGAGCATCCAATGATTAAATATTCACCCTACTATTTTTAGCAATCCAATGAGGAGGTTGCTAATTTCACTGAGCTTTGACAACTGCTGTAATTGTGTTTAGTTTTTTTACTTCCTATGGATTGCTTTATGGATGGGAGGATCGATTTGACATTTGATTGCCTGTTGTATCGGGAGGTCGGTTATTGACTTGTGTAACTCAGAAACCGGAGGCCTGCTGATACCTAGTCTGCTAACATAATTAACGTTCCATGTTATGCACGGTATCCGATGCGGGGATTGGCATATTGTACCTAACCTTGTTTTCGTAAATGGAAGAGGCGAAGTTAATGACTAACGCAGCTCCTACACGTTTGGCAATGTGTAAATTAGAAGTCTAGGACAAGCAGAACTTGGTAGTGGTTAATTTTCTCCCATTCTTCCTCTACCTTTCTGTTTTACATTATAGAAAATGTTTGGGTCAGTTGGGATTGGATGTACTACATGCAAAAATTATTCATAATTTTATTTTATTAAACTTTGCCTAACTACTTATAATATGAATTTCCTTTGTGAAAACGCTGTAACAAAATATTTACAGCAGAAATACGCACATTTTGTTCTTTACATTCAAGTATTCTCCAAGTTTGCGTTCATTGCCCCGATTAATTTGAATAATGGATAAATATATGCATCTGAGAAAAGTTAGCATATGCTCACTCGTGACTTCTCCACTGCTGTGATCGTCCATGCCTCACTGATATAAATAAACATGCTCCATTTTTACGTTCAGATGAATTGTATCCTTACTTCTTACGCTTGTGCTTCCAACTGTAAGTAGATTCTTCTTTTGATAGAATACCCTCTTTTCGTGGACTATTCTACTGACTATTTCTTTCTTGCTTCATCCTTTGTTGGTTATTTGGCTTCCACGGGAATTACACCTCCTCAAATTTTTGTTTCCTAATGTAGCTAGCGCCCAGCTGTAGTGGAGCATGTGCAAAACACTTGCGATGACAGTTTTTATTCTTCTTTGTTGGGTGTTCTCACACCTTCAAGAATTTAGTTGCCAGCTGTGTCTTCTTTAAGTTGCCTTGATATAGATCCTTTATTTCTTTCTATTTGTTTTTCATTCCCATTCTTAGCTATCAGAGAGTGTGGTGCGGTTATTATTTCATGCACAATGTAATAATCATGAGACCCGTAATGCACCTTGACATCCGTATTGACCTCATGCAACCCATTTTGCCGAAGTGGATTTACAAGTCATTTACTATTCGCTAATGCATCTGTTTGGACATTAGAATCAGTTGTTTCCATTAGCTGAGCGCATATGTGCCTCCTGTTGCGTGCAAAGGCAATATCTTCTCTGTAATTTTACTCTTATTTTCTATGTTTTTTTTTGACTTCACTTTACCGTATTTTTCTCGGCTTGCTCATCTTTCCTCGTTCACCATATTTCTTTGCGCTACTTTTCTCCTTCAACTCCTGCTGTATTTTGTCTTTTTAAATTGTGTTGTTTAGAATAGAATATTATTACTAATCCTTTTTATATATAATATGTAATGCATGGATTTATTTGAATACCCCCTGCCACACTCCTTTGTGGTGGTGTGCAGGGTGCTATGTAGATGTAGATGTAGATGTACAGTTCTTTGATTACTCATCACTTTATTACGAAAGAGGCCATGCGTAGTGAAAATCATGTACCCGTGCTCATGATTCTCACTGCGTGAGTTTAGACGGAATATGATTGGTTAAAAGGCTTGGGGAAATACGTCGACACCTTGAAGTCAATATATATCCTCTTCGTAAATGGCCTCAAAAAGTTCTCCGTGCTTTCGTAAGAGGCTCTGCGGTTCTCTCGATAAATGCCAGGGTAAGTGATCACGTTTTCAATCTCATATCCACTTTTTCTCCTCATTGGTGCTCGTTTCAGCGGAAAGTGGGAAACACTTTGATGATTTAAAGTGCCCATACGCCTGCCGTCGGCTGTGACTTTGATGACGAGCTCTAATTTCTCGACGACTCCATATTGATGATGCTTTTAACGTAAGCGCGCAGTAATTTAAAAAATTCGATGATTTTTCAAGCAATTTCAATTAGTTTAATTTCATTATATCCTGGATATATGTATAGAAAAACGTGGATATTACCCAGTTCGCAGCACACACTATAATATCTATTGACGCTCCGTGTTTCGAAGGCCAAGGTTACTACCGGGATTTTTATGATGATCAAAGAGGAAAGATAAAATTACAAATATTGATAGCAACAAGTGATATATTTTTATGAGAAGAACGCCACGCGTATTGCGAGCCGCTCAAGAATCTGAAAACACAATCTGCTTGTACTCAGATCAGTTAACTGAAAACAGTGAATGACCGCCTGACTGCCTTTGGAAGGAGGTCACTGTAATTTGATAGATGGCGAATGGAATTTGGAATCATAATGAGGGTCGGGAGGGAAGAGGCACTTTCATTTATCGTGGTGTATGTTCATTTGGTCATTATATCTTTTATAAATATATTTGTAATAGGCTTCTACCTGGAAAATATATTTACCCATATTACCTTTTTTTTACATTATGGATTAATCAGTAAAATACATTTAATATTTTTCAACGGTAGCCTTCATAAAATTCTAGTAAATTGAGGTTCGATGTGAATTTTTTGTTTAATCAAATCCAGAATGTTTCCGGTGTTAATACTCCTGGTTTTAACTTAAATAAATTACTTGAAGTTTTTCTAATTAATCAGTTCATTGCATGTACTCACAAATTAAAACTGTAGTTTTAATCAAAGGTCTTACTTCATTGTTATTGATGACAACAAACACTCCGAGGTTTTCTGTCTTGAATGTTATATCTGTGAAGATTCTGTTCCATGAGTTAAGGAATTTGTTTTCGCTTGAAATCATGATTTTTCTGGTTCTTAAATTCGTAATTATCTTATGCGAAGGTATGTTGGCTTTAAGTCAATTCTTTTTTTGCGGGCAGTCTCGCCTTTGAAAAGAACCTCAGACAGGTCAACTGTAAGAGGCCAGCGTAATTTTCTTTTGTCGGCTGACCCTGGATTCCCGCGTGACAGTTTAATTACTTCTAAAGTATTCAAAGATACGTGTCTAGAGAGATATTGGGGATGGAAGTCACTCTGTCTTGTTATCGAGACCCGCTCATTTTATTTTCTCCCTTCAAATCTTTCTCATCTAATTAACTTAGGTCAGCCGCCATCTGTAGGTTGAAACGACAAAGCGACGGAAGAGCAGGCGTACGCCAGTTAGAATTCTACCAACATTTGAAACTCGGCATCATTATTCCGTTATGAATAGCCTCTTTAGGATTTTCTACTTTGAAATATCCTCGCAACCCTAGCTGTAAGGCAGAAAAATGTGATGCCGTGAGGCGAGTGATGGAGACGCCTTTGTACTGGTGAAAATGTTGATAAGAACGGGAGTAAGAGAAGGAAGGAAAATGAGAGATTTTGGTCAGTATGAAGGAAAGCTGAAGTTATTAAGAGTTAATTAGGTCCGAAGAGCGTGGTAACTGACAGGTGACGTGAATATTTGTATGCGGAGAAGGATAACTGTTGTAGTGTTTGTTTCACATACGTTTACTTCGAAAGCCACCGTAAGGAGCGCGTATTGGAGGTGTTAGGTTACTGGCCATTAAAGATGGGAGGAGAGCAAAGGGATAGTAGCAATATCCCCAAGATCCTGCCGTTATTGGTCGAGCCTCTCAGGATCTGGTTGGTATAAGAGTACTGCCCTATAGTCAACCCCCCCCTTTTGGGTGTCCAGGTTAGAAATTTGCAGTGAAAGTTTTGCCGATGTATACCAGTCTTCTACCACTCTCAGAATACCGTGTGGGGGACTTCGAATTCGTCCCTCAGATGAGTCCGTAGAATTCTTTGTCCCTTTCGTTATTACACTACTACTGGTATGCATGTTCAGAGTAGACTTCTATTTGTCAAGACTAGGCATGAAACTGAGTTGAAATAATATTTTTTAAACACTGTGTCGACGCCGAGCCTCTTCACCCGATTCTGCCTTTCTCCATGAAAATATATAAATATAGAACTACCTTTTCATCATTGGTCATCAATATTTTGATTGATACAACCATTATTTTGATTATATTTTAAAGCAGCTTAGTTTTATCATCATACATCAACGCTTTACTTCCTTAATAATTGTTTAATATATCCTTTAACCTCACCATTTATTCCAGTCTCTTTTGTATAGACAGCTGTCAACTTGAGACTATCTCTGAGTGTGCCCAATTACCCTACAACATATAATGTCGGGAATGACCAAAATGTGTGTCATCTCACCCAATATTAATGGCGTAATATTGCAACGATATTCAACGAGAACATTCCTGACCTTGGGCGAGCGGGCAATAATGTCCACCGGTCCCTAGATGGTCCGTTCCCTTTCTCGTTTGACGTAGTCCTCTTTCTTCACATTTCACTCAATCCCATTTCTCCTTCTCCTTTTCTCTCACGTTTGCATCGTCCAGTCTCTCTCTCTCCCCTCCTTCCCCCCTCTAAAGCAATACGCCCCCTCCCCGCATATTTTCCTATTCCACGTATCCTTACCCTAGCTTCATTCCCGCCTCGTCCGCAGGAGTGCGACCCTGGCTGGCTTGGGGTGAGTGGCGGAGATCCGTGTGGGCGGACAATGAGTGGAAGAATAGGGGTAGCGTTGGGGAAGGAGGGGATGGGATAGAACGGACAGGAGGGGGTAAGCGTCCCACCATCCCCATCCCCCGCGGGACGCTCCTCCTTTTATCTTCCTTTCCCACTCCACCTTTGCGTACGCACGCACGTGCTGCGCGCGTGACGTCGGGTTACTGCCCCATGTTGCCCTGAATGACCCCTAAAGGCCATCCTACCTTCGTTCCTTCGCTCTTCCTCCCCCACTCACTTCCTTTCCCTTCTTTCTTCTCCCGTTCCTTTTCCTGGGCCCCTGTGGGCACGTCCCTGCAATTTTTTTCCCTCCCTTCCGTCCCCCCGTCCTCTTTTTTTCCCACGGCATAAATTGGACTGCCCCTCGTTAGTCTTTACATTAATAAGGTGGAATCCTTAATTCGCCCCCAGCCGCGGCACTGTGTCGACTAGGCCGTTTCATTCACCGGCTGCCGAAAAAAAATTAGACCTCCACTCGTCATTCGTCTGTTGTTGGCCTAGCGTTTCCACCTCTCAGCTTCTAGTTTTTCTCCCACAAAATGAGATGAATGTCTGTTTGAGCTTTGTGTGGTGTTCCCTCTCGGGGCCTGGGTTCATGCGATGGGCGAGCCTTCATCCCTGCAGTGGAAGACACACGTGATTTACAGAGTTGAATTTTTGGTGGGTGTGGTCAGCTTGAATGAGTATTTGAGGAACTCTCTCTCCAGATACGAGAAAAAATTTCTACACGTTACCATTTATTTCCTTTCTAAAATAAGTGAAGAAAGCAGCATTCATTACAATTTTATACACGTTTTCCCAAGTAGCTTCAAATAGTTTGCGTGTATCATGGCAGTAATATTGGAAATGGGATTACTTTATTAATCATACAAAATTAAACTCTGTAAGCAAAGAAAATCTGTCTGCTCCTCGAGGGTCTGCCATGTATGGTTATTTTTCATCTCCAGCGGGAAAGATTTACCGATTCCCGACGTTTCCCCCCAGTTAGCTGAGTGATAAAATATTGTCGGTGAAATATATCTAGTTTTGAAGTGCGCTTGAAAAATTAAAAGGCAATGACGTTAAAAATGATCCCAATGGAAGTTAAATGGGTTATGACCGTTATTTTCTCTCTTCAAATTCAATGGTGTTCTTACAGGTATGAATTACCTGTGACATTATACTAAACGTGGCCAGAAATTGGGTATTAGAATGGTGATATTACTTGCAAGTTTTCTAATTGTCGTCCAGAGCCTGAGTTGAAGCGCAGGCATAGGAAAGGTATTGCCGGTATTTGTTGCCAAGCATTCACGGAGTTGCTTGCTTTGGGAGGAAAACGTTAAGTTGCATAAATTTTTTGTACTGTACGGAGAAGATAAACGGTTGGCTCTTGTGATAACGTCTCCAACGAATATTAAAATAACACGAAAGGAATCATTATCAGACCGTTGGTTGAATTTTAGATGAAGCTTATCTTGTAAATTTAAGTCTCTTAGTTTATATACAGTAACGATTTATATATTCAAAAACGCCCCGAGGTAACAACGATTTTGATCACGTAAATGAAATTAGTGGATTAGATGTCCTTAAGAACAAATTTAAAGGGTCTTTATTCCATAAAACAATGACACATGATGACAAAATAACAGTGAAAGTGAATGCCATCAAGTTAGTTGTAAATACTCGCACTATAATCTAAAAAAAACGTCCAACCCCTTATAATGAACCAGCTTAAGTGCATCCTCGCATATCTTATGGACATTACATCTAATTGAACCCAAAGAAGTATGTAACCAGTTCATTGGTAAAGTATTCCTCCGTAGTTACCACTCATTAAATCCAGTATTAAGTACATTGGTTCCGTATTACTTTTGTGTTAGTAAGGGCCATGAAAATATCGTATCTATTTAAAAACTGCAGCGCATGAAGATGCTGATGATATACATTTAAACGTGGTTAGTATTAGAGAAATAAATTTGACCAGTAATTTCCTTAGGAGGTTCCTTAGGTTCCTTTTGGTTGTCATATTAAATTTAAACATAATTCAGCCTTTATTTTTTTTAGCAAGTTGTATTTTTGATGAAAAATTAAATTAGGTTCCGAGTAGGTACTATTTGCTTACAATATCAGTTATTTTGCCGTGTTGGTATCAGCTGTATGCTGTCTTGTGATATGTATAGCAATAGGAGAATAGAATATTAAATTCTATTTGCATTTACTTCTCTGTAAGATGAGACTAAGTGCCTTGGAATTGTCACTTGGAAAAGTCACTGGCATTGACATTTCTTTATTTAACCTGGACTAGATGAGAGCATATGGCCCCTTTTTATTACCTAGTATTTGGTAACGATTAACAAATCCGCAATTACAATTCTTCTCTTAGCCCAGGGCGCGTCTAAATACGGAGTTTAGTGCAAAATATTTCACGCAGATCACAAAATTGTCAACGGTAAACATTAGGGTAATTATGAATCTTTTTGTAATATTAAGGCCTCAGATGATAGGTTTGTGAATTTTTTAAACATAGTGGACACTACGCATAAACTATTATTCCGCAGTATAAAATAAAGTGAATAGGTAGTCATTAGAAATAAGTGAACGAAATTTGGATTTCTAGTGGTTGGGATTAATGCCTTTAAGCGCAATAATGGGTACTTTCTTGGGCATTACATCCTCTGGAATATGCTGTCAATCTATGCTAACTCAAGTTATGTGTCATTGTAATTCTCTCTGTTTCTCTCTTTTATTAATGACCCAACAATCATCTTTCTTTAGCAAACACCTCACTAATTTCCCCAGTCAGGAAACTGTGGCACAGTCCTGCCAATATTTTATTTTTATAGAACTTCTGGACCTTCTTCAATTGTTATGAAAACAATCGTTATCGTAACGTTTTGAAGAGATTGTATGATGAGGTATCATATCAGCAAAAAAAGACTTATTTTGGGCGCCTTCACAGGTAATTTCTGTCATCTCCGTCCTGCATTATCTCTTTTGCATTGTAGAATGCCGCTAATACCTGAGAGGAACGCCAGTATGGTATGCCACCTGCTCCGTGGTCATCTATTAATTAACTCCTTCCCGCAGTGACTCCGAGGCCTCCTCGTACTAACAACTACTAAACTACGACGCGGCCTGTTCTCGGCGAATGAAAACATATTGAGCTAGGACCTAACTAACGGCCATCAAACCACAGCTCGGGGAGGTACGCTTTGTGGCTTGCCTGAACTATGTTTAACGTCCAGTACCGGTCCAATCTCGCGTTCAATCCCCTCTGAACTTTAGTCTTTTGAGATGGTGTTTCAAAGAGATATGCATGCCATTGTGAGCACTAAATGGTAGCAACTTTATCTCCGAATATTGCTTCAATATCAATATTTTAGTAATTGCGTGTGAAGTATTTAAAAATTATCGGAAAAATAAATAAAATAAATATTTTCAATGAAATAAAATAGAAAAACTGTAAATGTATGTTTGAAATCAGTACTCTCATTTTGGTCCCTTTTTTCTACATTTTCACCAAGAATGAATAAACTAAGAGAAAATTTATATTCGTAAACGTAAAAGAGCAAATTTATTGGAGAACTTCGTCAAACCATTAACGATAGTGATGGCATATGTCATGACTTCAAAACAATTCTAGTGAAGAAATATCGCTAAAAAGGGCAAGGGAATAAATAACATTGTTGAACAACTTTCATGTAGAATGAATTTAAACCGGCATTCTTGCAAATGTTTACAGGCAAATATAGTTATAAAAGCCTTAAAAACTCCAGTTTCAGTGCTGGTTGAGCAAACTGCTCATTAATGGAAAAATTAAATGCGTATAATTACATTGTTAAGCGTGGTCGTCATGCCTGCTCCTTGCATAATTAAGTCCGTCTTCATCGAAAAGGATGCCGTTGTTTCCTTCAAACAAATTTTTGGACTTAATTAGAAATTGTTTCCTTTAATTTCACAACGAACTCTTGGGGGAATCACTTTGACTGGCTGAATATGTGCCGAGAGATCCCGAGTGCTTGTTTGCTTATGATCGTTGTAATTAAGGCTTAGAGTCGGCACAGACCAGTAGGACTTGTCAAGCTCTTCCGCTATCTCTTTCTCTCTCCCCAAACCCTTGGACAGCTATGCTCAGGCAGGGTCCTGCTTATAACCGCGCCAACTCAGCCTTGGCCATTAGCGTTCGTTCCTTGCTATTACGAAGCGGTAACACTCCGTGAGGGTGAAATTCTCTCGGACCCAACTACTTCGCCTTCCCGTTAATATTAACTGACTCTCCCTGGCCGCTAGTTGAGGAGAGAGAGAGAGGGTTGAGCACCCCATAAAATACTTAATTTGATCCTAGTGCTTGAACTTCGGGACGATGCGCTTGGATATTTATATGCTGCACGGAATTAAAAAAGCGGACGCTGTCGTATGTTATAAACTTTGGGGCCGATCCCACTAATTCGGAACTCCTGTCCCGAAGGGAATTCAGAGAGCATATTAATGCCGGAACCTCAGATTTACTTAGTGACATGACTGGATAGAGAATTTATCGCACTACCTAATCATTTGAACTAAAATGCATTTTCTAGAATTGCAAGTCTTGCATAAGAGAAAAATCGCAATCATAAGGAAATGGAGTTTAGGAAAAGTGCGGGAGAAGTAAACATAATAGAAGTACTTCTTTAAAAGCCTATCTTAAATGGTAGACTACCAAATAATAACAATGAGAAAATCGTGCATCATAGCCTTGCTGTCATTAGGTCACGAGTTTTGTGGACTGAACTGTAACCTCAAATGTCATTCTTTTGGAACTTTAATATGTGGACACAGTATTTATTCTAGACCTACTGTGGCATACAAATTTGAGGTATTCTTATTTGCCTAACAACATAATATAATTATTGTTATTCTAAGTCATTTTTGATAACTAATAATCACTCATCTGGTTTTACAAATTTAAATAAAGTGTGCTATTAGGTGAGTATGCCTTAATTCATTTTATGATATTCTTTTAATTGCTTTATTAATACATATATTGGGACTATATCACATCACATTTGGCTATAAGCGTAACTTTTACTCGACAGATGTACGAAAAATTTAAAAAAACCAAGATTTAATACATTTCCCGTTCGAGAACCATTTAGAATTATTTTACAGGTACAAACTTGGATATTGTGAATGAGAGTATAAATATAACTTTGAACGATATTTATAACTAGTCGAAAGAACTCGTTCTTCGTACGGATTTTAAATATTAGCCCTGGTATTCACACCGTTGCTGCGGGAGAAAACAGAGAAAAAATTTGATTGATCTCAGTTCCATTTTATATTGAATTTACGGGTTTAAGAAATGTTAACTTTAGAGGTCATTGTCGAGTTTCGTATCCAGGTACATTAGATAGATAGGTTTATGCCGGTTAGGGCAGATTTTGATTGTGTCCCCATTCTTCTTTCCATTGCATTCATCTACCCGATTTATTTCTACGCAATTTCTATCCTCGATTTGGCATATTTACTACCCGTTTAATACTATCCGCTATGTATTTTCTCTTTCTTTCTTGCCCTCACTTATCCATTATTCTGCCTCCAATAATGGCCTTCAACATATAATTTCCCTTGAGTATCTGCTCCATCCAACTACTCTGCCTTCTTCCAATTTTTGACGACAATCCTCTCTCCTCCACATTCATCACCTCTTTATTTGTCCACAATTCTATCCGTTGTGCTTTCTCCATTTTCCTCTACCCACACATTTCAAAGGCTTCCAATCCTTTTGGGTATATTATGCACGTAAAATGATTCTTTTTCTCAGTAAAGTGACTGCATTCAGTCATTTACGAGCTATGAAGAGATGGCCGGAGATTGTTTACTCCTCAGATTTGATCCCCCGTATTCCTTAAATACAGGAAATCAAGGTGGCTCTTCGCCACGCATGGGCGTTCTTTAGCAAGTAGAGGCTTGTTAATGTGGCTTGCATTCACTTGCGTTCACTTGCTGGCTTAGAAATAGTAAAGAACTGTGCCAAAAGAATTTCATTATTGGAATATCTAAAAATATTAAATTAAAGATAAATATCCGGAAAATTATTGTAACCTTTGACTCTGTTAGCTTCGATGACGTTTGGCTTCAAACTGCCCACCTACAGTTGTGTTTCGTGTCAAAGTTTTGGTGGATTTAGGTTCCCCAGCAGCTTGATTGCTTCACCAATGTTTAATATAAGTTTGAGAGATAGCATGTCCTGTAGTTAGAGGAATGTTGAAATTGCATTGGATAGTGTGCATTATCAATATCATTTAGTACAATATCCACTGATTTGCAGTTTTCCTCCACGCCTGAAAGCATACAGATTCGTTCATAGCTTAAAATAGCTTTGTTACGTTACCGCATCGAATTTATGACCCTACCACATCTGATCACCAGATTGCTGGTTCAGCTTAAACAAATTTACGAGGACACTTACGTGGACATACGTGGTCCATTACCCGTGTAACTTCAATATTACTGTTTTTCTAGTATTGCGCCATTTTACACGCATCACAAAGGATAATTCTATAGTTTTGAAGAATTTGTGGTTAATTTTTATTTGGGGAAGGTGATTGGCAACCGAGATATTTTCTCTATTCAGAATTGGTTGGCCATTTGATATTGGTTTGGTTGGTTGATCATTGAGTTTGAAATTTTCTGGGAACGAAGGAAACAAAGACGTGAGAAAAACGCGGTGTCGGCATTAGCCTATTCTTAACGAAAGGCGCCACATGGTTCACGGATTCACTTCCGATCCGAGGGCAGACCTTGCACTGCCCTCGAAGTGCTCTCCGCCAGGGACTCAAGTAGGAACGGGTATAAAAACGAAGAAAACGTCTGTCGAATTGCTCTCCGCTAGGCTCTGCCGCAGCCGGGATTCGAACCGGAGCCCGCGAGATGGGTGGTCTATACTCTAGACACCACATATCCCTCGCGCCCTTCTTAATGGCATTGAACAGATAAGTTCCTTTCTAGATGTTGTATACTTTCATTTCACCATGCTCTAAATTTATCATCCACAATGAATAGTTAGTTTTCGCAGCGGGCGTAGTAGCAATTCCTTAGGATTCTACAGTTAAAGATATCTCTCTCTTTTTTATCTTATTCTCAACAATAGGAGATTGATTTAAACATATTTGCCGGTTGCTTCTTTAATACTTGAAAAAAATTCTATCCAATAGGTTCGTATACTTATTTTTTAACTAGTCTCGTCTCACGTGCTTCACGAAATTTCAGCAATTATACTGTATTATATATATTTTTCCCAAGTATTCACTAATGAGACAAAATTCTTGTTGCACTGACATATATCATTACACTCTTTATGACATCTTGTTTCCAATATTTCGATTTCGTAAATCAATTGCTTCTTGTTTAATTTTGTATAAGGAATATTTAGCAGTGGTTAGAATATTTATTAATATGTATTTCTTATGGGAGCTAGGCTGAGTGATTTGGGATTGGATTCAAGTAGTTTTTTCCAATTATTTTATTTTTACCGTTATATATATTGAAGGCTTTTGCTAACCGTACGTAAAATTTTAAGTTGTTTGCATGTATAAACGTGAGTTAGGCCAAAACCAATGTCAAACTAGGAAAACAAAACTTGATGAGGTGAAAGAGTTCTGTTACCTAGGAAGCCGAATATCCAGCGATGGACGAAGCAAGAAAGAAATATTTAGTAGAATAGCCCAGGCAAAGAGGGTATTCTATCAAAAGATGAATCTCCTTACAGCTGGAAATAAAAGCGTAGAAGCAAGGAAAAAGTTTATCAGAACATACATCTGGAGCATGTTTCATTATGGCAGTGAGATATGGACGATGACATCAGCAGAGAAGAAAAAGGTAGAAGCATTCGAAATGTGGTGCTACAGAAGAATGATGAAGATTAAATGGATCGACCGAGTAATTAACGAGGAAGTCCTAAGAAGAGTGGGAGAAAAGAGAAGTCTATTGACAAGTCTAAAAAGAAGAAGGGACAACTTACTCGGCCATATCTTGAGACACGATGGCCTGGTGAAGACAATCGTAGTGGGATAAGTGAACGGGAAGTTAGGAAAAGTCAGGCGTTCTATGAGATACTTGGAACATGTTGTGAAGGATGTAAATAGAAGAATTACGTCACAATAAAAAGGTTGGCCGATAGAAGAATCGAGTGGAAAGCTGCGTCAAACCAATCCTAGGATTGTTGACCAATGATGATGATGAGGATTTTTCGTTTCCCGCTTTGTGATATATATACACAATATACATATTTTTATGCTAATCTTAGTGTAATAGGCATTTTAAAATAAATGTTACTAATTCAGTGGATATTTTTTCAAACCTTGATGTTTGCGTTTTGTGTACAGAAAGTTTTATCTAGATGCTGTGTTATAATTCGTACTTTTATTTATTTTCAGGTCAGTACTGAATTATTTGCTACCGCAACTGACTGTCATAATATTAGTGGAACCGAGGTATGTTCCTCTACTTATTTTTCATGTTAAATTAGTACGACAAGGGTGAATGGAAGGGAGGCCTGCCTCAAACCAATTCTACAATTGAATTCCGGGAATGACTATATAATGTTAATGTCGATGCATAATGAAGCACTCGATTTCTTTTTTTTATTAATCATTGGCGAAGTCTACGCTTGGTGCTTTTATAATGCTTGCTCTAGTAATAGGAATTATTTCCGATAAATGTGAAGAACCAGTTTGGAAACTTTGATGCAAGGTTGCATAAACGGATTTATTTTGACGGTAGTGAAGAAAAAATAGAGCATATTTAATTTTCTCATTAAAATTGCTAAATAATTGGTATTGGTCGAAAAAAAATATTGATTCGGTCCAAATGATTTTGTGGAAATACTCATTACTCTAGTTACGTGGTGGTATCAAATCTAGTTTTTGCCAATACGATACATTACTTTGTGAGATATACATTACTTCCGGAGTCGGTATTTCTCTGAGTTTGAGTAGCATTTGTAGTTACTGGGAGAGGGCAGATGATAACTAAGGTTATTGGGACCATTTAGAATACTTAAGAAAATTGATAAGGGTAGGATTTATTCAGCGAAAGGAGGGAGAGTGGAAAGAAACCCGACACAAATACTAGCCTGCTCTTATGAAAGTCACCTAGGGGTCCACGGTTTAATGCCCCATCCGACGGACAGAGTTCCTTACTCGAAGCGTTCTCCGCAAAACACCCAAAAGGGGACTGGTATACCGATGACAAATCTCTGCCTCGGCCGGGATTTGATACCGAACCCTCGATATTGGAGGTCAAATCTCTAACCATCACATTAACCCAATCCATCTCTTAGTTGGAGCTGTCATAATTTAGAAAAATTATCAGGCCATTTAATTTTTGTTTTAAGCTGTGTCTCTTTGATTATTGTGGGGCGAACTCTTATGGAAAAACAAATTTTTCCGTCAAATGTCAACTTTTTCTTCTTCATCTTGCATAAGTGATATATATCATAAATTTCCCCAGAATGATAGTGTTGAATAATTCATCCTGATTAATTGAATATTTCTGTGTTTTTATCTAGATGTAGTATGTGGAAAAAACAGATAAAAGTACCGATATACCCTCGTGAACGGTTGTAGCTTATTTATTTTTATCCCACTTTTATCTCCGGCCTCTGCCTTTCTTGCAGCTTGCAGCCTTTCTTTTTACTAGTTATACCTTTGAACAAGTAATCTAACAGTTCTAATGAAAGCAAAAACATGATTCACAGTTCCGTCCCACATGGACCTTGGGTAGGGATCTGTATCTTGCTTGCTCACGTACGATTCAATCTTCTTTCACTCAGGATCGCTTTTTTTCCTGCTCTTTCGCTGCGTGGCGGTAGCGTGTATCCTGGAGTGTAGGCAGTGTAACAGTCATCGCGGGTTGACTATATGTTCATCGGAGATGCCATTTGGGAACGTGCGGCACTTGAAACGGACGTCTCTCTTCGATCATTCCCGAATTGCTATTTAGATGATTTCTCATGCTCTCTTGTTTGATTTGATACATTTAAAACTTAATTAATTAAGATATAATTTGGCGAACATAATTATATTCAGGCTAAGGGTTTGCCTGAGTAGTGGCAAAATAATTGTTTTCTCAGAATGGGACTTTTTTCTCTTTGTAAATTCTGCTTTCGGCTTTTAATTTCCTGCTTCGTTCACGCATTCTGCCAATATTTTGTTGTTTCAATACCGTTTCCCCTCATACCATATCTTAGTTTGATATTGAAACACTGTATGCCAACTTTACCCGCAATTATTAATATGGAACTTAAAATGATGGTAATTGCAGCACATTGAAATAATTAATCAAAGCTTACTTGAAAACTTATATTTCACGGCTATAATCCTGCGTTACTGAACAGTGAGCTGCTGGAAGTAGGCCGTTGCGGTTACAAAGGAAGCTAAGAGCTTAGCAAAACTTCCATGATGCCGTACTGAGGGAAGATATATCCCATAGGAGAGCATGAATAACAATGGATTGAGGCAACCAAAGCCCTGTAACGCCGGTGTGGCCTCTTTCCCTCAGGAAAGTGGCCACGCACTTGTGGAAAAGGCTTTGAAATATAATTTCTATTCACAACAAAGAGCATTTCACATCCAGTTTAGAAATTGAATGTTCTGACAATATGCGATGCCTCTTCGATATAGAAGGTTACCCATATCGCGATGTGCGCAATATATTAGGGGAAATTTGTAATACATTCTAGAGAACAACCCTGAGCATGTAACTCTCATTATTTTTAAGCTTGAGATAATATAACGTACCTACATAGTGCATCTTTTCTCCTAGGCACAACTATTAGCGAATCATAGTGGATTTAACATGTTTTTTATTAAATAAATGAAGCCTTTAGTGGGACAATATGTCCTCAGTCCAGGAAACAAACTCATGAATCAGCTATCACTATGATGACGAGGTATGTTGCATGGAGATACGTAAGTTTCCAGCTCATTTTTCATAAGAAATGTTATCTATACCATACAAGCTTTTAAATTCATATATGCTAATTACATAAAAATTGGATGATTCGAATTTGTCTTTGAACGCGAAATTTCATTTTTGAAGCCTATAACAAAAGAGGTTAGGTTCCACTGTCATTTTTACCAGGACTTTTATGTCGCGAAAAAATTCCATATCTGTTGACCTAGTTGGTCTTACATGTAATATACGCCATTAACTATGATTATTGAAGTTCAATGCGGAGTCAAAATTGCCTTCGATGAAATCATCAATCGTTAATGGAAACCTGTATTCGTCATCAATATTTTTTCTGTGTGCCCGGAGAGAAATTTTAAATTATTCCGCTTGTGGCTAATGGCATTTAAACATCAATCGCTCTGTACTTTTGTTCTGTGCTTTGTTTTCCATAATTTTTATTCCAACCTTTCCGTAAATGTTCATTTTAAAAGAATAGTGTCTTTTCGTTCTGTAAAGTAATTGTTGTTTGCCTAGATTCGCTTTCAACTCCGCTTAGTAGCAGTTCCACAATTCATTTTACCTTACTTTCGAAAATTTACATTTTATTAACAAAAACTATCGAAATAGGATCAAATGAGGCCTATGAAGCTGAAAGATCAGTAGGTTGGCTTTTCAAGATGGGACTGAATGGTCACAAGACCATTCCAGACCTCCCAAACATAATTTTTCATTAAGTCGCTCTTATTTCATCTTTGGACATCAGAGTATTAAATACAGGGTCTTTCTTGTAGTTTGTATTTTTTAAAAGGCAACTTCATTTTTTTATTAATAAGGTATTGAAATAAATATTTTACCTTCTCTCTAAGGAGTAATGTAATTGTAATTTAGTACTAGTTCATTTGCTAATGAAATGTGCCACCGTTTCTTAAAATTAATATGTTTTGATCTTTGAAACCTTTATCAATTATCATTGGAGGATCTTTGTGGAAGATCGGAGGATATAGGATATTAGAAAATATGACTGGATAGTAAAATAGTAGCAAATACCCTCAAATGCAATCAAACGCATTGCAGGGAGTGTTTGAGGAAAATATATTTCTTTGTATTTCTAAATTTCTCTCAGCTTTGAGCTTCCTCCTATGAGGATTATTTTTTTCCACCTCTTACGGTCACAGTTACGATCCTGGTAGAAGCAATTTTTTCTTACGTAAACCTGTCTCCAATTAAGTGCCAAGTATCTACTTACTGAGTCGTCTTTTCACCAATCTGGTACAAGGTTAACCAATGTCGCCGCTTGGATTTGCTCTGCCCTTCTTTTTCTGTTAGCTAAAAAATCTCGCTGAACTCATTATCAACTTTCATATCGGGAAGGACACTTCCGGAATGTTTGCGTGGGTTGCTCTTCTTTAATTATTCCCTCTCTCCAACTAAGTTAATCTTCGCCGAATTTATCCCTCCGCCGAGAGAGGTTCGTCCTAATTTGCCATTACACGGACATCTCAAGGGAATTTTCGTGTCATTGAGACGTGGGTGGATATCACCTTGGAAGCGGCGTGTCAATTCCAGACCTCCCAAACATAATTCTTCATTAAGTTGGATAATATGACCCCGTTTGGGGATGGACGTTGGAGAAAAAATATGCACCCACCTATCTCCACTTCCATTTCCTCCAGGGTCACTCCCTGTCGGGGACAAATTTTGATTTATGGCGTCTCCAAATTCGACCCTTATCGTAAAACAACCTTCATTGAGTCGTTCCGCATCCTCTCCCCCCCCTTCTCGTCCCCTTGCAGCACGTGAAGGATTCCTCCATCCCCCATCCGTCCTTCACTGTCAAGTGAATACCAAGAACATGTGCCATCTCGACCTGTGCGTAGAACTGCGGTGAGAGATACCTCTCCTTTTGGTCTTGCTGTGATAAATTTTTTTTTACGGTGAAACGGGACCGTTCTTTCCCTCTCCAGCTCTGCAGGGGAGGGGGCGAAGGTGAGAGTGAGGAAGAGTCTAACGCTGGAAGGAGCGAAGAGGACTCGAGTCTAAAGCTTGGGGTGGAAAATATATTGGCGACGGGGAAGCGCTTTTAGTGCCCCGGCTGAAGGAGATGACTCCACAGCCTTCTTCACTGCTCTCTCCCAGGTCCCCTCCACGCGCCCATCCTCTCAGTCTCGTCCCTCTAGGCTGAGCGATGTAGCGATGCATTGCATGCGACTCCAAAAGTATGAAATGAGATGCAATAGCGATGTAACGGAGGCGAATTTGCTGACGGGAAGGATATGCTTGTCCAAACGCAGCTGATATTAAATTCGTCATACCAAAAAAGCTCTTGCGAGGTGCAGGGATGTCATGGTTGATAACGAAGACTTTTTGAGGCTTCCTCAAATCGATTTACGCTACCTGTTTCGGCTGTTAACCCCTACTGTTATCCCCCTTGTTATTCGCCACATACTTTCCGTACCCACCCCACTCCCCCATGCCCACTTCCCCCAAAAAAGTTGACTGTATATGTAATGGCTCTAAATGATCGTCTTTTTACCATTGGACTTGAGAATGGTGACTAGTATGTGTAGCTGACCTAGTATATTGTTACTAATACTTTTTTATGCATGCTATGTGGTACATGTTTGGTGTGAATTCACTCCCTTCCACTCACTTCTATGGTGGCTTGCAGGGCATTATGTAGATGTAGATGAATGGGTTAATACCCGAAACAGTTTAAGTCTCAATATATTTGTGGGCATCACTAAGTGTCTATATCATCAATCGTATATCAATTCATCGACATTTTCTATCCACTTCAACCTCATTTCAACATTTTATCATATTCCCTCTATTTCCGACTTTAGATCGATATATATTTCACTACCTCACACAAATAGCCTACCCTTTTTTCCCAGCTTTCATTCTTTTGCAGTACTCGGCCCTATATGGTGGTATTCAATAAGCTATTGCCTAAATATGCTTGGTCCACCCACCTACACATCCTCCTCCAGCAACGTTCTCTTCTTCCCAACGACGCCCAAAACCTTCTTATTTGTCTCCCTCCCCATCTATTTTGCCTCTTACTATCTTTTACAGGTATCAAATTCCGAAAATATTCTTTTCCTAAGCATTAGAAAGGTTTCGTGTCCAAGAAAAACGCCTTTATATTGATCTTTGTAATTGCTTATCTTTTCTCATCATCTCATCAGAAGTTTGATTTTTTTAGTTCTCTTGTGTGAGTTCAAGTTATGTCGCAAATTAAGTTCCCCTTCAAATATCTTTCTACTCGCCTTCATCCGATGGCTGAAGTACTGAACAAGATGTTGAAATACCAGAGATGATCCAGTTTCATTTCTGTATGTTTAATTAATAATTAATTAGTTAAAATATTGTTAAATTTTGACTTTTTTTTCTGACGTGTCTCATCGCCTAATATTTTCTGCGATTTTTCCTTATTCCTTTCCTCCAATCGTGAATACGCGCTTTGCGTCTAGCTGCGATTAAATCCTCCTTGCTAACTGACTGAATAAAGCTAGTTAATCCTGAAACTAAAATTAAAGCAATTGCTGCTAGGAAATTGAAACCAAATAATTTAATGCATAATTCGTAGAATGAATTGGATTTAATAATGAATTGTATTCTGCCCATAAATTCACCCTATTCAAATCAAACCGTTGAGATTTATGTGTCACTTATAATGATATTTTGTTAAATTACAATACCATTTATCCCTTTAATCATTAATTGAGCTCTAATTTATATTTTTGAATAGTTAATACACTTTGACGGCTATTTTGAAGGTGATATTTTAGTGTTCACCGAAATGATAATCAGTTAAGCGTGTCTATTCTCGTTAAAAATCTCTTTATTTTCATTATTTGCTGTGAAATACTGGTGTTAGTCTTCAATTCGTTCGGGATTTTCCATGAAAGTTATAGGGCGGTTTAACTTTCAATATTTGCAATTATTGGTGTAATAACTTAACTAATCTCTTTCTACAAGGGGAATATCTGCATTTTAATTACGCATTCAAATGTTACTAGTTTTTTTAATTAGCTTTTCAATTCAATTTTCGGATTTCAATGGCAATATGCTTCTTGTTTTTGGAGTATCAACATGAACGGCAAAGCGACGCAAAGATATTGCAGCTTCGCAGTATATGCTGTTATGCAAATAAATAGTCATCATAATCAGTCAACAATTCTGAGGTTGGTTTGACGATTCTTCACTCAATTCTTATAGCAGCTGATCTATTCATATTTACGTATTTCTTCTCTTTATAACTAGTGTTACACCTGAAGTGATGGGAATGTTCCATATGCGCCCATCACTTCAGGTTGTAGTCTCCATAGGTGACTCAAATTTTATCCGAATAGGCATATATTTAAGGTTGTAAAGGTATTTGACTGGTTGTAATGTAGCACTTCAAACCATAGAGGTTAATTGTTGATATAATCGCAAGTAAACCAGCGTATTAGGTACAAGGATTCTTAAATGGAAATAAATTCAAACGTTTTCAGGAAGTGACCCTTCATCTGAAACTGTGCAACCGATATATACTTAGTGCAACTTCAAAAATAACGCTCAGTCGGTGATCTGTTTACGCTCAATCGCGCGAGTCAAAAAATCAACGGACGTGTATAGATATGGTATATTAATAAGTTAATCAGCTACCAGGAGGTTTTGTTTGGTCTCCGTCGATAGCAATCCCGCTTTCTACTTTTTTACGCCACCAAATTTTTTTTATTTCAGCTTTTTTTCGTTTTTCATTCCTCAAAATTGCGTTGTTATTTCCGCCAAAATTGTCAATTCCGCTCAAAATTATTTCATATATCTCTCCAAAACGCTCGAAAATCCATAATTCTATCCGTCCATCTTAATTACCCCTTTGCAGAGTTGATGCAGGGTTATATCTTTACTTCCTCTATTTATATGGCAATGCTTTCTGGATTCTTTTCCATGGCCTCCTTTAGGTGGTCCATCTGCCCATTTTCTACGTCTAAAAACACCACCTCCATCCTCAAAACGCGAAATACCCCAGGGCGATCACTATTGCATCATAAACCTGCCCCTTAACCCTTAAACACATTGTCACCTCTCTCCCTTTTACAAAAAGAAAGGCAAAAATAACCATTAAAAGGGCGAAGGGAAAGTGGATGGGAAGGATGGTTTTGATAAATTTTTGATCTTTGGTTAGCTGGAGATGAGAAAACGGGGTGGAATTTGATTTATTTTTTGTGAATGTTTCTGGATAAGTTGTACTTGGATAACTTGTATGCATGTCCATTTTTGTCTACCTTTATCCGAAGAAAAGCAGTAATAATACAAAGGGGTTCCAAATTGTATAGCGCCGTGGAAACAGCTTCGCATTCCAAAGGCTCGCATCCAAGCCCTGCAGGTTGCGGAGATTCTTGGTGAGGCTTTTTAGATTTACATTTCTTACTAAATACCGAGTGTGAAGATCGTTACGTGCCGTGCTAGGAAACAAAGGGTGTTCAGGCAAGGGCTCATTGGGGCCTTTCGTTGACTTTAGGCTCATATTTTACTCTGTGGTATGCACGAGAGACGGGCGTGGAGAATGGTTTACTTTATGGCTCGAGGAAATAGATGGTCATTTTTCATGAGAGCTATTGGATCTTGAATGTATGCTTGAGAAATATTGAAAATAAAGATAAGTAGGATTAATGCTGGTGTATTGGCTTAATTAATCACCTAACGTATGAAGAGTCCTTGTTTGAATCCCTACAGCGCCAAAGGTTCTATTTTGGAATAGCGAATCCTGTTTAATTGATGTGTTGAGAATATACAGTGTATAGTGCACCATATTTCGGATGGGGCATTTAACGGTGGACCATGCATTTTTCGTTAAAATAAGGCTAACGCCTGGGGTTTATCCCAATATTTCTTCCGCTACTTGTAGAAATCTTAGTTTAACACCCAACTATTCTCATATAGGATGTCTGATAGCCAGCTGTCGATCACCTTTGCTAATAATTCAAGATTTGGGAATTGGAATGAGAGAATTATGTGACAGAACACAAAGCAGTCTATCAAAGCTAAGCAAAGGAATAGAGAAAAATGATTCTTGAGACAACCTGTTGAAGGCTCCGTTGGATGGCAGAGTATAAAGTGTTTAGGGAAGTTGAATGAATTGACTTTCAATATTAAATGAGGTGGGTAAGAAATATGGAAAGCTTAAAAAAGGTATTTTGAGTTAAAATAGGTGTCCGAAGGTGTAGCAGAGCAATGGGCTTTTGAAGGTTGCGATTGAAGAACATAGTTTAGAAACATGAATTCGAATTAATGAATAGTGGAAGGAATGAGCTACCTTGTGTTGGAAATAGTGCGCAGAATTAGTTTTTTCCGTTTCCTTAAATTACTTCGATTCGTAGAATATTGTGCATGATTGAGATGAGATATGTTAGGACTCACCCGCACTCGGTGGTATGCACCTGGGAACGGAAGGAAAAGATTTGGGAGCTGACGGTCGGAAGAGAGCAGGGAGTTCGGGTTGTGTTCTTGGGGTGACTGGAGGCAAAGAACGAAGGGTTGGTGCTAGTGAAAGGCTTGGAGGTATTGGGCTGTGGAGAGAAGGGGTTGGGAAATGCCAAGGGCAAAAACTTTTCAAGTAAAGGGCTGGTTCGGGAAATTTATGTTCCATTCCCGCTCTCCCCTCCGAACGACTCACACCCCTCGCCTCCCTCCGTCTCCCCTCTCGGATGGTTCCTCATTTGGCTCTCAGTAAACTTAACCTTCTTCCTCCTTCTCTTTCATCTCCTTTTGCCTCCATTTTGGTAAAAAAAACCTTTTCATTTCTTCCGAAACGCTTTTAAAAACAAAGTTTACTCTCTCTATTTCTATTCCTTTATCACATTTCCCTGCATACCCCTTCCTCTCACGGCCTTCTTCTCGTCTGATGGATTCTAGTTGTGGCCATTTATTTCCACGAGGACATGGCCGGACGGGGGTTGTTTGTAGCCAAAAGTCCATGTCTTTTCTCTTCCTAATCTTATTCCACTCGGTAGAATCGACGGATTCCTTCAGTGTATGGGGTGTAACTGGCCGGGAAAGACTTTCATCACTGCCACCATCCCTGCTATCAGGATCTTAAGAGCATACAACCCCTCCCACCTTGCCAAGGTTATTGCCAAAAAAATTAATTTGCATTAGTATCATCATCATGGGTGAACAATCCTATGATTGGTTTGACGCAGCCCTCCACTTAATTCTTCTATCGGCCATCCTCTTCATATTGACGTAGCTCCTCTCTTTTACATCCTTCAGAACTTGCTCCATATAGCTCATACGAGGCCGTAAAAGCATATAAGTATCTTTTCTTCACTCAAAATTTTAATAATATAATTGAGTACCTTAACAACTTTCCATACCTGAAT
Organism: Platycnemis pennipes; assembly: GCA_933228895.1. Lineage (NCBI taxonomy): Eukaryota > Metazoa > Arthropoda > Insecta > Odonata > Platycnemididae > Platycnemis > Platycnemis pennipes. Next base: position 113,523,051 of record OW121854.1, on the reverse strand, counting down.
CATGTTATTAATTTCTGATTGTTTATACACAGAGGGTCGAAAATGATATCCTAGTTTTGATAGATTGAATAGAGAAATACGGAATTGAGTTGGTGCATGAAACTGTTTAAAGACGTAAGTGACTGGACTAACATGTTACTATCGTCGGAGCAAGTCCTTGATGAAGCACTTATGATCGTGCTTGCGCAATATTAAGAAAAATATTTCGATTTGATATTTCTGTAAATTTTCCTCGCTGGCGGAAGCATTGTGTGCCTCACATGCCGCGCAAAATAAAGCGAAAATAATATGGAGCTTAGTTTATTTTCGTCCTTTGTTTCTTGGATGAACAGAAGTAGTTTTTTTCTCGGCTATGTGATAATTTATTTTGGCTTTCGATATTGAGGTTCGCAGTTCAAATGCTGTCGCGGTTGTCGTTTCATTCATGCTACCGGGTTTTCTACTGCTGCTTTCATCTTTATTCGTCCCTCTCATTCTGGAGCGACTTCATGAAAATTCGACAAAGGGCCTTGAAGTAGAATAGAGAGTGTGTGCTAATCGCATCAAAAAGCAGCGAATCGAAAGAAACGCAAAAATTTTCAACCCCATTGCAAAAGACAATTTTTGAATGGGTTCTATGGAATAAACGGATCGTAAAGAATTAAAAAAGGGCGTATTTTCCAACTTGGGTTGGGGAAAAATGAATTGATCAAAATCCTATTAAAACTTCCACGCGGGGGCTCCGTGTTGTATAGCGTTGAGCTTGAAATATATTTCCGAGAATAAAATAAATCCAAGTATTCCGCTTTGCAATCATGGCTCTAAGGGCATTGATTTAATATGCTGTTCAGTGCGTGAATGTGCGCGTTTTCGATGCATTCAGTTTCGTTACATTGAATCCTATGCCTGCCTTTTTAACTGGTTCCTTGTTTGAAAGGCTCACTCATTCGAAAATTCTTATGTTCTCGTTAATGGCTTGTTGTTCAGTGCTATGCATTGTTTGTTCCAATGAATGGCTTGCACTGTACACATGTGACAGAAAAATTGTACGCATGGAATGCAGTGGAAGAACTGCTTATCTCCTACCTAACGGGTGTGTGGGAAATGAGCATATTTTTCAAGGATTCATAAGCTGGGTTTTTAGCCTAAATAAATTAAATGCCTAGTATATTTTAGGTGTCTTAACTGACAGTAAACTGAACTTCTCGGATAACATTCATTCAATCAAGAGCAAAGCCATGTCTCTATTAGGTCTCCTATACCGCTACACCTAAATAACTGATTCTCAAGCTCTTAAAACTTATTCACAGCATTTATCCTTCCAATCACAGGATATTGCTCTCCCATATGGTCCATCGCAGCTCCTACTATTCTCACCTCTCGTAACGGTGTTACAACTAGCTTCTTCGCCATAATTGTAAAACACAGAGTTCCACACTTCTGTAACATGCCTACTAGCTTGATCCTATCTTTTCTGTCAATCCCTGATCTCTGACATCAGAATTAAAACTGATTTAAGATTTATTTACAATATTCTAAACTCTCGCACTGATTGTCCTGAATTGCTTTCCTCTATTAATTTCAGAGTCCCTAGTCGATCCACACGTACGCATTCCTTACTCCATATGTCTATCCCTAAACTATCCCTTGTCAAGCGTTCACTCCACCACCGCCTTTCCTCCCTACTGAATTCATTGCCGGATAATATTGATCCGTGTTTTCTGCCCTTAAACTCATTTATCAATCTCGTCATGTCCCATTCCCCTGTGAATAAATGAACCTCTCTTCTCTACCTCCCTTTCCACGTATCTTGTATTTGTGTTCTTTACTATTTTTACCCTGTTCTCTTTGTTCTGATTGTTTACGTTTATATTTCATGTCCGTTATTGCATGTAAATTGGCAGAAATGCTGTATGTGAGCAATTAAATAAATATGGATCCATTTGGAGGCTTTGGAGAGAAATAGTAAACATAGATTTAAACATAGTAGACATAAACGTAGGTTTTTAAATATGGAGTCCGACGACAGAAATGGGTTTGGGAGAAGCCGCACAGTAAATACGCAGCTGATGAGAAATGAATAATGATAAACTTTTCATCATTATTTCCGCTTGGAAATAATATAAAACATAAGTTTCAAGTCTGTATATCTGTTCACTAATAGAAAAATATTAGTGCTCAACCGTAAAGTTGGTTTTTTTATAGATGAGGGTAGAGATTACTCCCCTAATAAGCCACGAATTCAGGGTAGGGTTCCTTTCCCCAGGTCACCTGCGAATCCCCACGAAGTTCTGATCTACAGAAAATTGATTCGCAAGAATTTTAGATTGGGGTGTCCAGAAAGGTTTCTGACCGGTAGCTCAGCCCACCCGATAGGCCAAGAGGAGTGTTTACTGAGTGGAAAACTTATATAAATAGCGTGTTTTTTACAGCCAGTTGTCTTTGCTTGCTGCCACTAATCTTATGTATCTCTGACTCAGTATCGAATTTAGCATTAGAAAAGTGACGTGGGTCTAAGGGCATTGATTTAATATGCTGTTCAGTGCGTGAATAGTTTTGGAAATAAATCAATTAACTCAATCATAAATAAATTAAAATTCGTTGCGTTGTCCTTATTGCTTCTAGTCCGAGGGACATAGTCATACACACGTGATCACCTTGACCCTGTTACGTGTCATTCTGGCATGATGGGATTTAATTTCCAAAAATATTATTTTTTAATGCTCTTGGAATCGGCAACGTTACTCCGATTCCTAAATGTCCCTTTCTGTTATGGAAGATTAATGTACTCTCATTTATTATTTATTTCAATCTATGAAAAAGAATGCTGTGTGATATAAAGTAATGTATAAGCAAATAAATTTGATAAACTGTTACCATACAACCTTTGGTGACGGAAAAGCATTTAATTCTGTTGCATCGTGTATGGTTTATAGGCAGGTAGCAGTTTTAAGACAACTCTGATGAAAACTACAAACGACAATTGCGATGAAACCTGGGGTATTGCGGGCTGAGAACGACATTTCTCTTAAATTAATAAGTTGAGAAACTATGAATAAAATTCCAAGAGAATATTGGACATTGAGGGTTGAAACACAAAATCTTAATGTTTGAAATGTGGAGAAATAGGGATGAAAATTGTGGAAAACGGCGGAATGTAAGTTGGCTTGGAAGTACGCCAAACTGTTAAAAGGAAGCTCTTGTGTAAAAATGTTTACAGCTTGGAGCGTGGTGTTTTAAATTTTTTCTGATCCACCAATACTCTTCTCATAATATGTAAAAGGCAAATAAGAAACGAACCCTTTTCGCAGCAATGTTTGTGGCTTCTCTAAGCGAGGTTTGAAATTAGAACCTTTGCATCTGACCGATCTCGATTTTAGGCACTCCTTTCACCCTTTAAAGCGATTTAAAGCCGCATGAACGAAATAGAGAATTGATCCCTAAAGAAACTTAATAACCATAAGAGGGAGGGTGGAAATATTAAAAAATAAAAGGAAGTTTGCTTGTGAGAGAATTTGCGGGTTAGGGGGATGGGAATTGCGAGAGGGGTTGGGAGGACTGGGGAATCTTGAGGGTGGACGGGGTGGAACATGAGGAGAGGGGGGAAAATGAATGAAAAGCGGCGGTAAAAAGGCGGAGCTGGGTGTTGGGGGAGGGAAGGGGGAGGAATGGTGTAAAAATAGAAGTGGGGAAAAGAATGTGCGACCGTTGAATTCTTTGCGTTGAAAAATTGCGATTTTATGTCACCTCATCGATTCTTGCCCCCGCGGGATAATATATGGCGTGGGTCCGCGGGAGCAGTGGTGGGAGTCTTTTTTTATCACTTTTTTCATCCCCCTTTTAACCCCCTCCCCCCTTTCTAGGGCTTTGAGGGAGGACAGCTATTCGGAGACGAGAGAGGGGGAATGAAAAAAAGAGAGGGACACGACGGTCGATTTGTACGAAAAATTTAATTACTGCGGCAATATGTCTCCCCGGGTCAGGGTTATTTTTCGATTTTTTTCTCGGGGACCTTCCCTCACGGTAGCGACCCCAGGCCGATAGGTCTCCCCCGCGGGGAAACCACCCCCTCACCCATTCCCACCCCTTCTCCCATAATCCTCCGTAAAGGCTCAGCCAACCGCTTCCCATTCCCAGAGGGAGGAAGCGATAGCGTTCGCGATTCCTTCTCCCTAACCACACAGTCCTCTCCCCGCTTTCTACCCCCGGGTGGACGAAATATCCACCCACTCCCTCCCCCTCCAACCCCTTTCAACTCCACCCCCCTGATTTTTCCACATAGCTTCGCCCTCGCCGCGGCCGATAAAGCTCCGGAAGGATAAATCGCCGTCGAATGATAAGAATAAATAATTTCAATTCCGGCACGCCTTCTCTCGCGGAGAGAGTCGGAATTTATGGGCTAAGATGCTCTCTTCAAGGAGAGGAGGTTGCAAGGGATGGTGGAGCGGATAGGCAGGGAGAGGGAGGAGTGGGTGTGATGGGTCAAGAGGCGGAATTTCAACGGACGTGATGTGCATTGTTAATGTGTCCGTGGCGTTTGAGAATTTACCTCTCGCATTCTTGATATGCGTGGTACCATTTTATTTTTACCACTCCTCGCAACTTTTCTGCTCGAATTTTTATGGCTTTCCGCCATTTACTTGGATAATTCAATACGTACGTTCAATACGGTGATGTAATTTTCCTGGCATAATGAAAAGGAGCCTGGATTTGAATCGTCAAATACCTTTCTAAAACTGGCGCTATATTTTTTCATCTTATGTATTTAATATAGTTATATGTGTATCCTTATTTAGCAACTGCTGACCAGTTTTCGTTTTCCTTTCAATTTCACATGACCTGACGTTTTTGTTAAGGGTATCACTGGAGTAGAGGTTGAACCTTTACGGGTACAAGGTATAAGAGTACTCATGGAGTAGGATTTGCATCGTCATCTTTAATCGGGTCTCCCTCCGGATGTTTCTTACACATATATTTGACAAAAGCATAAGCTTGCCTGGATATGAAGAGAATACCCTCGTTTCCCCATTTAATCTTTTACGACCATTTCTCCCTTCTCTTTCATATACCAAGACAATTGTGTTAATTTTTTTCTTCCTCGCCAAATCCTATATTTTACCAGGCTAATGATTGAGAGTTTAAGTATTAAATTAAATTTTAAGTAAAAATGTTACACTGTTCACACAATTTAAACTTTGGCTTAGATTGATTTCATTAGAATGAATGCATGTGGGGGTTTCATTTATCATGAATATTATACTTTATTTTTTAAAGGTCTTTAATGATTTGCATACTGTAGGATTAGACGCTAGTGTTACCTTATTATTTTCTGTTGCCAATACTGGAATATTACGGGAAATATTCCAGTCATTTATTGTAGCTTCTTTGTTTAGTTCGGCAATAGGTAGGATACAATTTGGCTCTTAGGCTACCTATTGAGGTGGGAATGGAAAAGAGCTAACCGATATCGTCATGTTATTGGATCTGGAGAAGGCTTTTTACAGCATGGATTTGAATTCAATGCTCAGAATGTTTTAAAGAAATTTAAGTCTCGAAAAATGACCAAATAGTTAACCACTATTTATATGGAAACCAGGTAGCTGTGATCAAATGTTTGTCCAGTTGATAAGGAACCATAAAAATAAAGCAAGGACAGAAAACGTTGCGTTCTGTTTCCCGTGCTCTTCAATGGAGGTAGGTATCAATGAATGAATGAATCATGATGACGCCAAAGAGAATGCTTCAGGAGGGGGGGAGAAAATCAGCGTGCTGCGGTTTGCCGATGACACTGCGGAAAAGGCAGAAAAGAAAGACTATGAACAAGTGAAAGACAGTGGCCGGATTTCTCCCGAAGATTGATAAAAAGAAGGGTAAAAAATAACATGGAGGAGGAGATCAACGCCAAAATCAACGTTAAACTAAGAAAACAAAACCTTGAAGAGGTGAAAGAGTATGTTGGGAAGTTGATCAACCGGCGTCGGACGAAACGTACAAGAGTAAGATGTAAGGAAACACGTTATGAGAGCACACATCTGGAGTATGTTTCTTTATGGTAGCGAGGAGTAAACTATAACGGTAGTATAGAAGTCAAGGCAAAGCTTTTGAAATATGGTGCTACAGAAGAATGTTTAAGATAAAATGGATCATCCACCTCACAAATGAAGAAAGCATAAGAAGGGGAGAAAAGAGAAGTCTTGGAAAAAATTTGAAAAGAAGACTGGAAAACTTAATGTCGATCACCTGAATATCAGATCTCCAGAAAATTTCTATCATTTGATCTTAAATTTGATTTTTTTTACCTTCCTGTAGTCGAATAAATGTATCACGAATGTTGAGTTTGGAATTTAATGTGTGTACCCAGAAGAAATTCTAACCACCCGCAAAATCCATATTTCCTCTTCAGCACTTCCTGCTGCCTTATTTTTGTACGTTTTTCCGTTCATACCGTCAAGAACTTCGTTCAAGGATCGTGGAAATCGACAAAATTTCGTGAAAGAATGCAACTTCTATCCATTGGGGTAGTTTGCGCGGGAAATTGCTTCTCTTATATTGAGTGGCTGCTCACCGAGCGAAAACTTCCGCGTTTTCCATGGATGAACTGCAGGGTAAGGGAAGTAATAGCGAGCCGGTGGATAGGTTCAATATTTCCTCGACGCGCCGATGTGTTATATTGCGAAAATTTTTGAAATTGTCGTAGGATTGCCTTAGGGGTTTTTTTCCCCAATTTTGTCGTTTCAATAAGTAGGGCATCTCAGAATGAATGCCTATCTTTGACTTTCGTTATCTGCTTGTGCAACCGAGCTGTATCAACCTGACTGTTTCACTTCTCTTCTTGAACCTGTGTTTGTAGGGAATATTTTCCCATCTATTGAGGACGCTGGAATGGTTTTGTCATTTGAGTGCAAATGATTCATAAATTGTCCGTTTAAATGAGAAAATTAAAAATTAAATTGATTAAATAGGCGTGATGTCTAACATATGTGGAAATGAGTGTACGGAGGGTAATAAGCTAGAAAAATAAACGGAAACAGCAGTTCCGAGTATGGTTGTTAAAAAGTACCACTTTTGTATTATAAAAATTTGGGGAAAGTGGATACATTTATGAGATACTAATTCGTAGTTGCAAGGCGTGTGGTGATAAAAGAGTGGATCCTTGTTATGGGGAGAATCAAGGAAAGCACACCCATGATGATAAAAAAGAAACAAGTATAATTTATTTTAGACCAAAGGTAATTGGCTATAGCTCGAAAATTATGTCTAAGCTGGCCGTTGTAGCCAGGTCGGTAACGTGTCGTCTGTCCTGGGAACCCAAAAGTCTCGGATTTAAATCATCATAGGGAATGGATTTTGTCTCTTCGTGTAATGCATAACATTAAGTTAGACGGTTTGATATAACATTAGATTTTGGAGCACCTGAAAACAGAAATCTACTACAAATATTTTTAATCTACACCCTCTCGAGCATGGTGGTCATATTTACTTCCAAAATAGTTTCATTAATTACCTGATTGAGTGAAGCCCATGTTTATTAGTTGTCTAAAATGTAATCTAAAGTCGTTGTTTTGTAGTTAATTAACTCTGCCCGGTAATATAACAGAAAGGTGTAGAAGAATTATAGTTGCAAGAATAATTATAAGCTCGAAGCTGATACGGACCATGTTTTCTGCATAAAGATTGGAGCTATATCTTTATAAAAATAACTTTCAATGATTATTCACGACCACAGTTCACGGCTGGGGTTCGTTTGGCTTTCTCTGTTGAATATATTAGCCGACATTAAGAATAAAGTATTTTACATAGGCATGAGGCAAATAGCCGGAAATGTCTTATAGCAATTTAAACATATTTCTTGTTCAATTTTAAATAACGGCCAAGCGGAAACGCACCACTTTTTTCAGGAAAGAGTCATCATTCCCCAAGAGAGTTAAAAAAATATTTTTTTCCTGTGATTTCTTTTTTTTCCTGGTAACAAGTCATGTTTTTCCATACGTCCATGTACGATACCTACCTCTCCTTGTGCAGGGATGACCAATCCTACCTTATTTTCCCCCATTTCCCACCGATCCCATCCGTGAACTGTTCATGGAACACGAAATAGCTTGCATCCGCCCGAGATTGTGAAAACATCCCTCGTCCTCCCGTCGACTGACCGGAAGGGCGCGCGAGAATGGACCAGGTTGACAGGTTCGTTGAGTTCCGCGATGGACCTTTCCCACCTGTCCTCGTTCCCCATACGAGCACGCAAATGCACCTTCGGCTGCGTCACTCTGTCTGAATTGACGAGAGGCTCTTCGTGTGCGGTCTGGCTCCAATTCCGGCCCTAAGGCCCGGTAAGGCGTTATGCATGACTCGGTTTTGACGAGGGATGTATTTCCTTCTCTATTTACCCACAGCCAGCAATCCGGCGAGAGAAATAGTATACGCCGCGGCAGATTGTCTTTCCAGATTTATCACGGATTTATATCCGCCTCTCCCTATTTTCCACTCCAGTATTACGTCAATTTTTTTGTTTGATCACAGAGTATTCACGACTTTTTGTTTACGGGGGTTGGCTACCACCATTCAGTTGACTCCCTCCTTGTACAGTTCTTTGGTAATTTTGAAACAGAATTTCAGGAAAGGATTAAGGCAAACAGCTCTATTGGGATCATCCTAATTTTGGGAAAGGGTATTAGTCTGACATCGAATTCAAGGGCACCTGCTCCTAAAGGGTTTCCACACTACACGCTAATAAAAGTTTCGTAAAAAAATCTCTTTGGCTGTTGTCAAAATTGAGTTGAATTGATGGTTGATAAAAGTATGATCGAAGTGTGTGTACTGGCTTGTTCCCAGCTTGAATCCCAGCTTGTTGAGATATTATGCCATCTTCTGGCTGCGGTTGACAGGTTGATGACGTACTAATCGGCAGCCCAAATGTCGCGCGATACATTCCTCAATGTGTGCATTAGGGCTAAATTTTTGTTACATGATGCATAACTTCGACAGCAGCTACTATTCAAATAGCTGTAGTTCTCATATTTGAACAAGATCATGTTAAGCGTAATATAGATGCTGTACCTCAAGTGTTTTTCCCACCTCGTCATGCGGTACTGTTTTTTTTACTAGATATTTAGTAGTTAGATAAATTCTTAATAGTACCTTTATTAGGTGAACTTAAGTGGGAACTGTATTAGGCCGTAGGGTGAAATATAGATTTAGTTTATCCACGACAATAATTTTATTGATACCGTTAAAAACATTTTTCGAACTGTGATTTGCTATGGTAGACTGGACTATGGACATAAAATTAGGGAAATTGATTGCCGAACCGAGAGATTTAAAATACCTTTTTTCGTCGTACACTTAGGAATATGAATAATTTTTACTCAATTTTACTCAATAGTAGGTATGTACGCAAGTCTATCAACATATAGCCGAGATAGTTTCATGTTGGTACAAGGCTCGAAAGTAATCCAATGAATAGCATGTTTGTGCCTGCATGCTTTGCTCTTTCAATATTTTTGAAACTGTTATGTTTCGACTAGAATATAGCTACTAATCATTTATAAGTGTGATATGTTATGATTGATTAGCGTAAATTCACCCCCTGCCAGCCACACTATGGTGGTTTGCAGGGTAAGATGTAGATGTACTGTACTTTATAGACGCGATTGTTGGAAAGTTAGCTGAGAGAACTGAATAGGAGAAAGGTGGTGGGGGTTGAAGAGGTTGTCGTACGTAGAGAGAGCGCGGAAGGGCTTGGTGTGAAATTGCCGCCCAAGACGCGAGGCTTAAATAACCCGGCCGTCTCATCTCACCAAAGCGTCGCGAAATTCGCTTCACCTACCCCGGCCCGTTTGATAGGGGATCTTTGTGGGGCAATCAGAGCGTGGTGCCGACGCGGTCTGTCCTCTGTGTTCTTGAGTTGCGGCTCAGACGCCCAAAGGGAAGCTTTCCGCCCCCTCCTCCCACATCTTCCTCTGCGTTTATCGGCACGGGAACATGACGAATTGATCTTTTCCGGAGTTCCGGTTCTGATGAAGCTCTCGCCGTAATCCAACGCTGGGATCGCAAGCACGGTGGCGATCAAAATCTCTCTTCCCCTTTGCGAGTTCAAATCGACGCTTCCTCGGGGGATATGGGACCATTTTTACCTTCCTTCTCTTCATGTTGTTTTTGTCACTTTTACTTTCGTCTTAACTTTTAAAAGCTATTTATTAACATTCGTTAGAGCGTGTTTTACAGATCGGATTTATAGAGCAATCCCTCTGCAACTTAAGGGTTTCATTAGTAAGTTTTCAATGGTGTCTTTTGGATGGTAGGTTTTATTGTGGACCCAGTTTGGCACCAACACTTAACACTTTTAGGCCTATATTCCAATTTATTGCAAACCCAGAGTACCCTATACTTCACTGATACCACTCATGCCATGTCGTATGGTATTCGTATGATTATTATTATTTCCCGAGGAAACGATAATTACCATTTGTTGAATGCTATTTTGAGGAATAAATAACTAAATGTCAGGCAAACTTATTTATCATTGCTGCTATTGCTTGAGTGATCGTAGTTAATGATTTATTAAGCTGATTTCTGCACCTCTTGTTTAAATATGTAAATGGTTTTTTCATGAGTTTAGGTTGTTTTGAAAATGATGAGATTGAACTATTTGGACGACGTTGGAAATTATATTTCTTCCTTCATCAGGGCTTTAAGCTCGTTTGAGGTGAATTGTTTTTTAAACATTTGTTTCCAACAAGGACCTAAACTCCTGAAAAAAACCATTTATATAGTTAATTATTTAATTTGCAGATTGCGACGAAGATCACTTCGCCTCCATACAGGCAGACAGCACGAACTTCACCTTTTACATTTGCCGGGAAAAGTTAGAAATTTCTTCACTTCGCCCCCCCTTCACCAAGCGAATTAGCTGGGATTCGCAATGCATAGTTTATGACTTTTACTCGTGAAAAACTATTCCGCAGTATTATCGAGTGATGATAAATGATCATAAATGATAAGGAAATCGAATCCTTGCAAAGAAGGCTAGGTTAAATTCAAAATTAGGAGGACTAAAGGCACCGTACGGGTGAACTTATTTTGCTAACTGGGTAGTTAATATATTGGTGGAAAAAGGTTTACCAACAGCAAATGAGGAAGGAGAATCACCTTAGTGGAAGAATTGTTTACTCGCAAGTAGAGAGATATTGGCAAGATTTTTGAGAGTTGACGCTAAGGAAGGGCGGATGTGAAGTCCGCAGAGAAGCGTATTTTAGGTCTGGTTGAGTGCACAGTCAGCCATAGAGGATGTCTGTTATCATCCAGACCTGCCCCCCTATAGTACTCAACTTCTGTTACCTCCCCCTCCTCCTCCTCCCTTTTACTCAATCCCCTTTGTTCAGTTCCTCTCCAACTTCACATGTATATTAGCTAGAGTTTTGCTTAGTTTTGTGCCTGATGGTGCCAGTATGTGATGAAACCGGTAATTTATGTTTAAAATAGCCGAACATAACATAGTTACAACTATTTACAATTGTTAGTGAACAAGTAAGCATTGGAAATAATGGGAAGGAGCTGAAGTTGATTGAAAAAATTCAGAGACAGTGAGAGATTGGGATCGGTAATAAGGGTAAATTAAAGGATTTGATAGAAGAGAGCATGTTAGATAAAAGGGGTAAAGGGAAGAAAAAACGCAATTTTTATGGAATGGTTTATGATAGAAGTAAGTGGAGCTAAGGCTAACATTAAGTTATAGATTACCTGAGTGAGGAATATAGGAACGACATTCTAATCTTTGATATGGCAAGTTTATTATAGGTAAATAATTACGATAGCAAGCTCTCCATGGAATGGCTTTGTTATTTCTGTTTTACAGACCAGTGGTCTCATTTTTGAGGATTTCATCGGTCATAGGGCGTGAGATGAATCATGGAAAGCGTTGAACCAACCGAGGAGAAAATGACATGGCCTCGAGAGGAAACGTGCGAGTAACATAATTCCGGGATCTCGAATTGAGTACCGCCTCGGTACGAACAAAACAAGCGCGAAATTCGTGCCGACGCGCGCGCGCGACGCGGAATCCCGAAATATGAGCATGCCGGCGCTCCTCTGGCAATTCGCTCTGGTTCGTGGTCTCCAATGCTCCCCGCGAGTCTCGCGGCGCTCCCTTGGGCTCACGCCAGACTTCACTTCTGTGATCGGACTCACTTCGTGGCGTAGATGCACGCACAGACTTCAAAAGCGTTACTCACGTACTCGGTTTCGCAGCCCAGGATGAAAATGGTGTTCTCTTGCCGAGAAATGCGAATCGTATTTACATATTTTACAATGATCTCTCGGGTTTACAGTTAGGTAAAATTGGCGCAAATAAAAGCCATATTACGCCCTCACCTTTTTTATGAAACGCAAAAGTAAGTTTTGGTAAATTTTCTATTATTATCCGCTTATCAACCGTTTGGTCTAGTTTTATCATCCATTAACAGGATTCAGTTTTTATAAATCTTCCCGAATCCTCAAAAATTCTTTAACTGGTGTTCTAATGTTGAATATATCAACATTCTTCGCCAGTATTTTTTATGTATGCCATGGATTTATATATGTCATGACCACAACTCCTGAAATGTCTTTCATCTAGTAAAAAATGTATCTCACCGAAATAATAAATTGATATCTTTCCTATTCTTGAAATTCAATATATAGCCATTGATCAATGAGTGATACCAACTTGAAGCTTGTCTAAAGACTTCATATTGCCCATTTTAACTATGCAGAAATAACTTAAATAATGAGTGAAAGAAACAGGGAATACGCAAAACGGACAAATGCAAGTGGAAAATGAACTAAAAGCATGGCGAAATCCAGAGCCGAACGAGAGTTAGAGCTAAAAACATCACCTCCGTACATACTTATTGATGGAACGAGAAAGGATTTATGCCACCCACGATCATGGCTGTTAGAGTGAGGAACCGCTCTAGGTATGCATCAGTCACCACTAAAAGAAAAGAAATGAGCACACCCGAGAAAAATTGTAAGGCTAAGTACAAAAGGTATAGGGTAAAGAAGTGGTTAAGTTGAGAACAGTTGCTTCAAAGGCATGCAGACATTGTAATGAGCGGAATATAAGCACAATAAGATAGAATTGTGATATTTATTGATGCTCTCAAAAACTGATTTTCTTCCATTACGCTATGTATTTACAATATTTTATCCAACTTTTTTATTAGATTAGAAAAGTTTTTCTGCCCCTATTCCTGTGCTACTTGAGGCTTCCCAAATGTTGTATGATATGTTGATAATTGTCTACTGGGTAGGATAGGTTTCAGATGGAGTGTTCCTACTCTACTGTGCGTTTCATCCATCTATCGGCTCCATCCTTATGCTATTACTCTCGTCAAAACGAAACCTGTCATGTCCCTTTTCATTCTATCCATAATACCTTTTCTCTTTCTTTCTCGTCCATGTCTACCCAGTATCTACTTTCGCAACCAACCTTCATCATTCCATTCCCCCTAAATACAATCTTCATTCACATACTCTGCCGTCTCCTAATTTCTGCTAGAAACCTTCTTTCCACCCTCACCACATAACGCCTCTTCATTCATCCGTCTTTTCCCTCTATCGTACTTTCTCATTTCTACTCAACTGCTACATTTTTAAAGCTTCCAGTCTTTTCTTGCCATCTTTCTCTGGAGTCCAGGTAGAATCCATAAATCCATAGAAAGCCGCTCTCTAAATGAGTCTCTTCAACCAACCTCTCCGTCCATCTTTTGTCAAAGCTCTTGTCATACATTCTCATTTGTTGGTAATCCAAAACATTTTTTCTACTAATGACATTACCGCTGTGCCTACCTTTCTCAAACATGTTACCCAATTAACAGAGCTGTTTCATCCGGTTTTTAGTGCTCACCTCCCTACTCTTATGTTACATTTTGCCTTCTTGGTCTTTCTTTCTTTGTTATACCTTTACCCGTCATATTATAAGCTGATGCCTTGCACAAGTAACGCATTTCTCATTACCCCGTGACCGTTTTACGCCAATTTATTCCAAGCTCTTTTTAGACCAGATTTCCTTCACATTACCACTTTTCATCAAAGGTGTATGAGAACGTCATAACTTGTGTTTTCATGTAATAAGTTATCATGTTTCCTCATTCACATTATAGAGAAATAATGGCTCGATTTCAGAATTACGTGACCTCTGAAGTGAAAGACTTGGTCCAGTGGTCGAATGAAGCTGGTGAACTACCCTCTGGCTTCCCCATGGGTCGAAACGGATGCTGCGGACCCGGTGGAAATTCCGAGAGGAGTTCATTATGATCTCTGATGCTTTCACAGATTTGGATCTCTGCCCTCAGGTCAATGGCCGAACCCCAGAAAATCTTTCTCTCGAAAATTACTGAAGCTGAAAATGAAAATTACCAAAGCTTCTTATTAGTATCTACTGAACTGAATACCCGAAATGGATAAAATTGGTCGAGATGGAGGTGAACTCTAGCATAAAAAATAAAAAACACGTACTGAAATCGAGAATTAATTTACGTTTCACGATTGGTAGCCGCAGCTAATACCGAACCCTGGATTAAATATTTGTGCTTTGTGTGAAAGAGAATGAAAATCTTACAGAGAAAATGTCGGTTCAGTTCCCTAAAAACTGCATTGTGAATTCTAATAACAGTCTTAACCCATATTTGTACTGCAATTTTTACGTTATTTGAAATTGAAACTTACATCTTTCTTGTACTAAGCCGAGGAAAGAAAAGGTTTATGGATGGAATGATGAAGAGATATTGAGCATGCAATGAGGGAAGTGACTATATCCGAAATACTAGATATTACAAAAGTCTACCATTCATGGTAGAACGTGCCAAAATCTGAGATTAAATTTTATTTTAATAATGCGTTCATTTTGTCGCTTTATTTTCTATGACAAAATGATGCCAAAAGGGATTTAATTGAACGGGAGTTAAATGAAACTTCTTCCACCAGGTTCCGAACGTCGTGATGCTATTCATCGCGCTCGCTCCACTAATTTGTTCGCGATTCAAGCAAATATATAGTGATTGATTGGATTCCTTAGAAAACGATCCGGATTTCCAAATTTCGTTGCGCGGGTAGCGAGCAGCTGCTTTGGTATCCTTCTATTTCGGCCTCCTCTTCCCTCCACTTGTCATTCGCGCGGCGCACGAAAATGGCGGATCAACTCGTGCGTACGTATTCCCCGTAATCGCTCGACCCGGAGGAGAGTCTAATCGGTGTCGCCCCTGCGTTATTTATCCACGTCCCGTTCCGTTTTTCATTATTTCTCCGGCGTTCCTTTTGCCATTGCCGCCACCCCCTCCGCCCCCTTCTCTCTATCTCTCCCTTATCGTCCCGGACGCTTGACGTTCTCGCTCGCCCCTTATCCCTCCTCCCCTTTATCATTTCCCTTTCCTCGCTATCCCGCCATTCGTCTTTTACCCCTCTTATCCCTTCTCCAATCACGTTTACTTATCCAATATCAAATTGCCTTCCCTCCCTCCCTTTTTCTGCCTGGAAACGCCTACCTGTTCTCAACCTATCCTTCTCACTTTCTTTTACTTCCATCCTCCGCAGCTATCATTCGCCCCCTTTTTCCCTTCGTCTTTCCACCTGTTTCTCTTTCAAAGCCATCGTGCCTTGCATAAAACCAGTCACATGAATCCTTGACTGTTTTCCACCAATTTAATCGGAACGTGTTTTTGATGAGACCTTTTATGAATTACTTATTTTTGTAATGACTCCCTACTTTCACAGCCTATTCTCGGAGAAAATTGGAAGTGATTTACCACGGAAAGTTTTGGTTAATACTCCTGATTTCTTTTTAATAAAGTTTCAGGGAATGATTTAGATCATTATCACGTTTCACTATAAATTAATGCAGGGTGAGGTTAAAGCGAGCTGGTTGGAATACATCTATGAACTCATCTGTTTAATCCCCTAGAAAATTTATGTCTCTCACACAAACGCGAGCACGTCAAAGTCCGCACTTATTTCTATAAAATTTTATTTTACAAAGATATTGGTATGCAATACCATAATTATAATACCTTGATAATGGCATTTCATGAATTTCATAAGGGCATTCTATACCGAAACCTCGGAGGCTTCGTAAAATAAAGCGTAGAAATTGGCCACTGTGCCTTCATTTATCATGAATATTAGGTTTTCCAACGGTGTTACCCCAGAAACTTTATTAAACACGTCAGATCTTTAAGTGCAGCTGTTCATGATGAGCAGTCGTGAACATGGGCTGTATAATACCCCAACGGCTAAGGTTATTTGGCAAGAATAGTCAAGTTTGTACAGTTTAACCTATAGATACTTTAAACCGAAAGGCAAACGCAAAATTTGTGCTGAGGCGGAATATCGAACCGGTATATCGAGGCGGAATATAGCCAGATCGGAGCGTTACCAACTACTGCGGCTGCTTCACTTACGTGCATGTATTATCTTTTTTCTCATATGAAACTTTTTATTCAATAATTCATGGTAACGTGGTTTTGGATCCTTAAAAGGATATACATTTTGTAGGTGTAGGGAAATTGAAGTGCCAACCCAATATATTGTGGCATGCCAAATGTAAATATTATTGGTCCATAATTTCAAAACATCGGGGATTTGTGAGGTATAGTCGCGTGGGTGTCGGCTGCCAACACTTTGGATAAGTTCAAAATGAGAAACGGTACTGTCTCGAAAGCAAGATTTTTTTCAGGAAAAAACATTTCTCTTCCTATTCATTGTTTTGAGAGATATTAATATTCGCTTGGAAGTCTGATTCCCAAAGGTCCTTTAGTGGAGTCCATGGGATCAACTTACTGCTTTGTGAGTGAGAAATGTATTTATGGAATCGTGATTGCTAAGTTTCCAATCATGCAGCCAGTTCTATCTCTCCTCTAATAATATAGCATACCTTGTCTCAGTGACAATGAAACCGTCTTAACCTTGTAGTCAGGCTTGCGTAGGCGTCCAGAATTCTGTTAGCCTCCTTTGGTTGCTTCTCTACTTTGTCATCAAAATTATCAACTTTTCAAGAGTATATGGAGAAGCATGTAACATTTTAAATCGCTGTACGGTTCCTTTTATGTAGTGAAGAATGAAAGCGATCTGTTAGATTACACAAGGTTAAATCAGTTTATATGTATTAGAAAGCTATAAACTTGTATTAATGCTCTAAGATGAGCATGGGCCACTCAAGTAATGAGAGGCAATATGTCAGTTTTCAGCCAGTAATTGTTGGTGTTAGTATAGACCCAGTCTAATTTTTCGCATCTATCTCTATTTTCTTTCTATTTCCTTGCTACCTCTCCTACGTTTTCAACATGTGCTTCTTTTTTAACTCTCCATATCTTCTTCCCACCCTGAGAACTGTGATTATATCCCTTCCTCTTCCGCGTTTCCCCAACATCATCCTGTTTGCCGTCCACTTCATCATTTTATTTTCCTCTTAAAACGTCTTCCTTACATTTCTGTTTCTTTGTTTTTGGTCATTTCTCTACCCAACTTTGTTTTAATAACCTAATTTTATTATATTTATTTTGTTACGTCTTTGTATGCGCTTACCTGGCATTCTTCTCCACAACTACGTCTCTGAGACTGCAGTAACCGGTGGCTATCTTGCGATACAATACTCATTGCAGAATTAATTGGAAATAATGCTGAGTAAGCGACGGAGAGCATAGAAATTGTTTTGATTATCGTGTAGGATGAAGGGAAATGAGAGTATTATTGAATAAAGATAAATAGCTAAAATATAATATTTGTATAATATAATAAAGAAAGGAGGAAGGAAAGCTTAGTAGAAAGAATCCATAGAAATTCACCATTTATGGCGAAAAACGAACTAGCGTCCGACTTCGACATTACGGTTGATTCATGAATGTTAGCGGGATTCATAAAAGCTTTGAGAGGCCGTACTCCACAAAGTTAGATCGTGACATTACCATCGGTTATGATTGACAACCGTTGTAAGGTAACTTTTCTTCATGTTTTAGTTGCAAAAAGATTAACAAAATTTTTCCTTCATATTTCTTGTACAATGTGCTCATGTTAGTGTGATAAAAATACAATAAACTCGGTGGGAAAATTTCAATTAGCTCTTAACTTCTCGTAATTTGTTGGCTAAATCAGTTGGTTCTTTTTTTAATTGTAGGCTTCCTGAACTATTCCAATCAATTCTTGAATGAAATACGTTTGTAAAGGAAAAACAATTTCTCCGATACGTTATCTTTTTGTGATTGAAAGGAATTTCAATCAAGTTTTTTTCGTCTGCTCCCTTCTACTTGGATGGGGCCAAATTTAATTAAGTCACCTATTAAATCATTCAGTCGTGTAAAGGTTTAACGTGATCGTGGGTCTGCGGCGAAGAATAACAAATGAAAATTAAGCCATGGAATTGCTGTAGAGATACGGACAAAACTTACCAAACAATTTATGTCATCAGATCACGAATGGTGTTATGAAAGCCAGTCTCGATGAAATTGAAGCGCAGGCACGCATGATCTACGTTCTTTATTTGTCAGATGGTGAGATTTTTCCGATAGTCGAGATGGTATTTGGAAGTGAGGTAGAAGTAATTGAATTAGCTTTTTCATAATTTATCTCTCAGTACTAACGGACGAAACACCCATACGGTTCTGCAATAATTGACTGGTTTCAGTAAATAATCTTATAAATTGCCTCCAGGTTATCAAATTGACGGCTCATATTCCAATGCTAAAACACTTTTCAGAATTGAATTTTACCTGATTTAGGAGCTGAAATCAAAGAAACGTGTACAAGGTATGTGTAATGGTAATTAGAAAACGAGAAAAGTATTGTTACTTTAGGGAAGTCCATTCACCATGTTAATATAGTATTAGGATTAGGACTAGAAGTTTTTTACTGGTCAGAGTAGGTTGTCATGACCCAATTCTACTTTCCTTATACACTTTTAACTTATCTTTTCATGCGCAATTTCACTTTTTAGTTCAGAATAGAGACTCCAAAACAAAGCCTCAGTCCTTCACCCTTATTCTAAACGATGAATCAGAACCCAAATTCCATTAATAATGCAGCGCTCATTTGTTGTAATTAATTGAGAGTATGGTGGGTGAAAACGCATCATTTTCAACTGATGCAAAATTAGGAAATAAAGTTCGGACGTTCTCTCCAGGCCTTTATCGGAGGCACCATTTTAACCGTTTGACTACGTCTACCCTATCTCCATTCACTGTTACCTTCCCGCTGAGTACCGTCTCTCTCTCCAAAAGAACAATAAATGAGGGATCTCCATTCAGAATCATCCTCTTTAAAATTTAAATCCTCTCTCGTTGGGGGACCCCGATTCAAGCCCGCACTTCCGCGAAGCTAGGCGTCCTCTGTGGGGAGTATTTCCACATGCCGGTTGGCTCGGTCAATCTTTCCCTCACCGAAGGCCACTCATTCCTATATTACCAGTTGCGTCTGTTACAAAGTAGCCGTCCTCATTCCACTGCCTAAGCATTTTCAAAGAAAGAATATCGGTGTTGAGAGAACTTAAATATTAAGATGTTAAAAACATTGTATTTTAAGCATGTTCGGCGTAATCCACATGCAGGAGAAGCCCACAAAGTTTTGGGTCATAGTTTAAAACTAGAAAAACAGCGTTATCCGTTTTTTTATCGTATCCTAACTGTAATGTGTCTAGATATATTTGGCTGGGAGTGATAATAAATGGCTCCTGTGTCGGAGCACTCACGAATGAAAACTTCACCTACCTGAAAAAGAAAATCTTTCCAACCTAAGTGAAAATCTTTCTGATCAGTAATCTTTTCATAACTTTGCAGACACCATAATGTCGCACGTGAATCCTGCGCCTAACTTTTTTTCATGTAGTAGAATCATTGTAGCTCTTGTTTGCATGCCATTAGTGCATGTATGGTGATTTTTATCCCCTGCCACACACCCTCGCGGTGGCTTGAAGGGGATTACGCAGATGTAGATGTACCTACCAACTTATTTGGGCATTGTCTTCGCATGGTTCGGAAATTCCGAAAGTTACCTCATGTATCTTATGGTCTTTGTGGAAAAAGAACCAGTGGAGAACAGAGAATTGAGTACCAATAACTTTAAACATCGGCATAGTCATTTCATGCTTGCGAATTTATGTATTTTATTACCGATTGTCATTTCCGTCATGCCATATTGCTATTCATTAAGTATTTATAAATCGCATTAAAATTACATTCGTTACCAGGTACTTCTAGGGGTCCTCAGTGCTAACCTTTTGCTGCTAACTGCGTTAGGCGCTGGGAGAGCGAGCGCCCTCCGAAATGAAATGACCGCGTGCAGATGAAGCTACTGTGAACGGCTGGGAGAGACAGCCATCACCCATTTGATGCACTTTATTATCATTCAATTAGGACTCTCTCTCTCCCACACAATTATCGTTTTACTAGCCCTAATGGAATATGGTCGAATTCTATTTATATGATGGGTATTCGCTGACAGAGAATCCTCTGTCTGGGTATATTCCGTACAGAGAGGAGCCCTCCGCCAGATGGGTTTCTAAAACAAGCGCTCTGCTTTCTTTCTTTCTCCTACTAAATGTGCGTTCGCTGGCATATTGTACAAAAGTCATTGCATTAATATTGGAGTGTAGTAATATGTCAATTGGGCGCAAGTGCTCATTAATTATTTTGGACTTTTTGGAGGGTGATTTGTAGTTTCTTTAGGGAATTTATTCTGAAGAAGGGAAGAATTTTTCGAGCCTTAGTAGTTATTTGATCGTATGTAAGTTAAAATTGTGAATAATTTTATAGCCGGATGTTGCCTCCTTTTACACATGAAATGTCCGGTGTGTAGCCCCTTTGCGTCTTCCATTGAGGCTTCCTAGATCGGTTTTCATATGTGAATCCGTGTAATTGACCAGACAAAATGGTAATAGAAACGTACCATCATCATCATCATTAGGAGGCTTCTTCTGTTCAGGATTAAATGGAATTAACACTACTTAGCTAACATAATACATAGTGTTAATAGTAGCTCATCATCATCATTGGTCGGCAATCTTAGGATTGGTTTAACGCAGCCCTCCACTCGATTCTTCTATCAGCCAACCTCTTCATATTAACATAATTCCTCTCTTTCACGTCCTTTACGACCTCTAGAAAACTCATACGAGGCCTGCCTTTTACATTCTCCCCGTTCACTTTTCCTTCAAGGATTATCTCCATCAGGCCATCGTGTCTTAAGATATGGCCGATTAGTTTGTCCCGTCTTCGTTTTATAGTTTTCAGCAGACTTCTCTGTTCTCCCACTATTCTTAAGACTTCTTCATTTGTCACTCGATTGATCCATTTTATCTTCATCATTCTTCAGTAGCACCATATTTCGAATGCTTGCATCCTTTTCTTCTCCGCTGCTGTCATCGTCCATGCCTCACTGCCGCAAAGAAACATGCTCCAGATATACGTTCTAATGAATTGCTTTCTTACTTATAAGCTTGTATTTCCAGCTGTAAGTAGATTTTTCTTTTGATAGAATGCCCTCCTTGCCTGGGCTATTGTACTGACTATTTCTTTCGTGCTTCGTCCATGGTTGCTCTGCTTGGTTACTCTGCTTCCCAGGTAACAGAACTCTTTCACCTCTTCCCGTTTCTGTTTTTCTAGTATAATGTTGGTTTTCGCCTCTTTTTTCTTGCTGCACACCATCTTATATAGGCTATCTTAGTCTTCTTCTTATTGATCTTCAGCTGATGTCTAGCCATTGTCCTTTCCATAGTTGTTAGCATCTTTGCAACGTCGGTTTTCGCAGCAAAATTCATCGTCGTCGGAGGCTTTCGGCATGCCGATTCAAGGAACATCAAAGAGCCTTGTCACATAGGAATACGGGGAAACGCCGTAACGGAACACGCATTTTCCGAGGAAGGACACCAGAATCTAATTGACGAGACGCGGGTGTTAGCCCAAGAAAACTTTTATCACTACCGACTGATCCGCGAGGCTATTGAAATTATTATAGGAATATAAGTTGAAGGTTTTCTTCTCCTCTTACCTGTTGTATTATTTCCGTGAAATATTCGTATACGTCTTCCACTTCTTCATCTTCGCAGCCCGACGTAGGCATGTAAACTTGCACCACAATGGTATCTGTAGGCTGTTTCAATTTTATCTATTATAATTCTCTCACTGTACTGCAGAAAACTCTTCACACGCAGTCTTGCACTCTTCCTGAGCATTATGCATACTCCAGCCTTACCATTCAGTGATGCGGTGCGAATAATTCTGTAACTTCCACTCCAGAAGTCTCCTTCTTCCGGCCATCTCATTTCACTGATTCCTAATACATCGAGGTCTATTCTCCGCATTTCTACCTTAAGGATTCTCCAGTCTTCCGCAGGTGAAGTGATCGCACGTTCCACGTTCCTACCCTAAAATGTCTATCACGCTCGACTGATGTACTGTCTCGGATAGTTACGGCCCGGGGTTCGGGAGGGGGCTATTTTACCTCCGGAATATTTTACTCGAGAGGGTTCCATCACGTTTTGATAAGAGAAAAAAAGTTGAGTAGCTGCGACTCCTCGGGATAATCATGTGGTGGTTTCCCCTTGCCTTCCACATCGCAGTACTACAGCCATTAAAGTAAATGTTACCACGCCCGTAGTGAAATGAGTGTCGCTGTACCGACCACTGTGGTCTCCACCTTCACTCATGTGAAGAAGAGCTGCTGCCCTCTCCTCCGGGTGATGGGAACCGTAATTATTGGCGACCTCCCGTCGCCAAGTCACGGCATCTTCACAGGTTCTGTATTATTTAGTGGCCTACCTTACCCAGGGATAGACCAAATACATCCTCGGAATGCCGTCACTTTTTGTCCACGACTGCTTATTCGATGAGTAAACTCGCTTATGTCGCAGCTAACCTCTGTGCCTAGAGGTCGACCCACCATCCGCAACCCGGTGGACGCACTCGGTGGCTCTAAGCTCAGCCGCGAGATGCTATTAGCTGCTTAACTATTTTAAGGCGCAATTATCCAATGTTATCTATCACTATGCTTACTCACATGTTCAAAATCTATAGAATCAATCTAAAATACGATCCAGCAAAATAGCTCTGTCGTATCAACCGAATATGATTTCCAAAAGCTGATTTAAAGAACAGCCACCGCTCATTCTGACCTTTGCACTCAAAGCTAATTGGAAGATTCTCTATTATATCAATTTTATCTCTGTGAAACTTTTATCTCCCGTAACGGAGTTGTAATTCAAGTTCATATTTTGTATCACAGCTGATTGCATTTTATTTTGACGTACCTACTTGTACTCTAATGTTAGCCATAACTATCACAGTATTTTTTTAATCTATAATGTTTTTATTTAGATTTTACTCTTTGGCAACTTCCATGTCCAATCACCATCATGCAAGTCAATTAGTATGTCTCCCCGAAAATGAACTTTGATTGATAATTAAAAGAAAATCGAATTATAATAGTTTTTAGTAACAATGAGTCATCCCTTCTCTTCCGTCTTTCATACAATCCATTTTCGAATGCTTGCTGCCGGATCAGATGCTGAAGGGGATCGTGTTTTTGTGGTACATAATATGCTGGCCTTATATGCCTAAGACCCGAATCGATTCCTGGCATTTGCAGTAAGTTTTCATTGGTATAATGGTCCCTACTTGTGTGCTATTATAAGCATACTTTAAGTACAGCACTCCGTCAATCGAATGAAACTTAACCTTGGTCTTCTTTGCGCCTTTCCTAAAGAATAGGCTAAAACCGAAGCCTGGTTTTCACATCTCTTCCTCCTTTTCCAGAAATACCTGTCCATATCCAATTATCCAGCTATCCTAAATGGAGGAAATAGTCTTTGACGGCGGTCGCCTCTCCCTCTTTAACTACTTCCACCACCAGATGCTTGTTGCCTGGCCTCACATTTTAAGGCCCGCAGCTCAATGGTCGTAAGCTCGAATCCCGCCTAGAGCATAGAACGAGTGCTCGTATTAGGTTTAAGGTTAGGCGAGATACCTACATCCTTAAGCAGATGGAGAACCTAATTACCGAATTCTACAACTACGAGGTGCTGGTTTTAACTGGGGCGCTGCTCTAAAAGGCGAGCGGTTGGCGCTTAGAGGGATCGGAACTCCTTCGTCCATCAATGTAGATGTGGTGCCGAGCAAGGGAGCTTCCATGCCCATTCCGTCGCTGGTGGAGGAGGAGGGCGAGCCCGTGTTTTAAGTCGCCTTGTTCGGAGCGTGTCACTTTCCGGATGAAGTGCTAACACCTTGGGCGTACGCGTCATCTCCGTGTCCCACCATCCCCCTGAGCGCCTTCTTCGAGTCGTTTGACGCAGTGCCCAATCACGTCGTCTCGGATACACGCCGTTCCAGGCTCCATCCATTCTCCCCGCCCCTTTGAACGTCTCCTTTGCCAATCGATAGATCTTACATCTCCCCCTTCTCGATGCTGTGAGGCCATTAAGGTCTCTTCCTCACACAAAGGTAATTTTATCGCTCTACCGATATCTTTTCTGCTAATTTACAGAAGGGGATCCAGCGCGCCCAGAAAGAGGAGCGGGGATATTCGGAAAGCGGGGGTTTCAGCGGGAAGACTCGTTCTCTCAGCAAGGGTACCCTAATCACGAATGACTTCTTTTTATCCTGTAATGATATGGTACGCAGATTGCGAATTTCGTCTTCAGAGCTTAAGGACACGGATTACTTTTTTTGGGTACACGTAAAACTATTTCGTAGATCACTTCATCAAGTTACTTAAGTCTTTTAAGCTTTTCACGCATTAATTATTTTGATGGAGACTGACAGCAGTAGAGAAGTTCTGTAATGCAAAATTCTTTGCAAATTTCCTCTCTGCGATCTGATATAACCTGATAGTTTTTACTCTTAGTAGGTCCATCCTTCTCAAAAGCATCCGATGCGTTACATATCTGACGTATCGAGTAAGTGATTAATAATTCATCTAAATCTGATTTCCATGTTCACACTACTGAAAATGTTCGTTCATCTATGGATTTTGGATGGAGCTATGGATTTTTATCTCTATAAAATCGTACAAGTGATGCTTTTCTTCCAGTTTTAATGTTGCTAATCGACAGATTTTTTTATGTGAGAGTGATTAATCATTCAAGGCAATTTTAAATTAGTTCATATTTACTGATTACTTTTTCATAGCTATAATTGGATCAAACTGTCATTTGAATTTATTTACGTTTATGTATTTTAATTACTTGGTCCGCCTTTTTATGGAATTTTTAAATATAACAAGGGAATATTTTTAAATTCATTCTGAATTGCATTGAAAAGGCCTCTGCTTTCAGCCACGCCGCAAGATGCAATTAATATGATGTCGGCTGTGATAAGTAAAATTTTTGAAGCATAAGAAATAGTTTTGGCATAGTTTTAGCGCAATAGTTCCTTCAGTGTAGTCAAAATAATCTTTATGTTTTTACCATTATCAGCATTACCAGAATTGTCATTGTCATCATTACCAGTACCCTCCGTTTTTAACATTGACTTTTTTTATAAGGAAACTCCGGTTATCACGAACAATTAGTACAATAGGTGAGGTATACTTTATTTTTTCAAGGAGTATTAGTCCAATCTCTGTATTCATGTTTTTACGATGATATAGGGAAAATTAGCGAGTGGTGAACATTTTGTTTCTAATCGCTGACGATAATTATTTCTGTTCATCGGACGAAACTCTTCTGAACATTGAATTTCGTTCTTAGTTATTGATGTGCTCTCCATTGTGGAGAACATTCCTAAAATTAATTTATTTTGTTTTGAGCTCAATAAAGTGCGTTTTGACCAAGAAGTTGCCTCTCTACCACATGCGAATCCCGTACCAATTAGTCGTTGCGTATTTATAAAATATTTGCTGCTAACCGTGTCCTCCTGTTTTATCTAACTTAGCAGAATGTTCATGGCTTGCGACGAAGTGTATTGAGGTGGAACTATTGAGGAGGTACATATGTGAGTAAACACTCTTGGTATTGTTGCTATTTCACTCTTAAGATTACAATCTTAACTTTTGACGGTGCATTAGTCATCGACGCACATGGACTCGCAATTTTTTACAACCAATTGCTTACAAAACGCGATTTTATGGAATATTTTGCTAGGTAATATTGACATGGAATAAATGAATGGGCCGAGCTGTTTACGAGGAGATGTACAGGCAAGGGAAAGTAGAGTTTTCTTAAAAATTCTGACTTGGCATCGTGAAAATACTAACGGGCATATCTTGAGAATAATGGCCTGCATAGGAAACGTGGCGATGGGATGTGTAGAGCATTGAAGTATGTGAAAAGGCGTAGTTATATGTTTAGAAAGGTTAAGTGTCATGGGAATCGATTGCGGATCTGCTCTAACACATCGCAAGAGATGGTGGTTATATTTTAGTTGACTCAATTGTTGGACCTGTTGGAAACCCCATTTCACTTAACGTTGCCACCAGCACCACTCTGCGCCCTATCTCTCCTAAGTCAGGCTCTCTCCACTTCACAAATTTTCACGCACACACATGCAACCCACGAGTTATGCTTACATTTCATTCCACCCGGGTCGTCCTTGCTGCCTCTCTCGTAACACGACCTCCACCAACACCACCTAGATTTATCTAATCTATGTGGTGCTACTCCCTTCGCAGCATCCTCCGCCGTTGCGCGAGCAGATCCGTTCCACCCCCTTTCGCCTCTTCCACAGCTCAGCGGTAGTCTACTCTTTGCGTGCACTACCCCACCCACCACTTCGATGAAACTCGGTCGAAATCCGCGCGGAATATCCTCGGGTGATCGCTTGCGCGACACCAATCAGCGCTCTCGGCCTATGCGTGCGGAGTTGCTTCGTGCGTGGATTTTGCGTCATCTCCGGTTTCCCCCGGTGATCCTCCTATCCAAGAATAAGCGCAGCGTAACGAGTATGCACCAGTGGAGATCTGTGTGTCCCGGCAAGACTGTGTGATCGGTTGGGTAGCGAAAAGAGAGACTCCATCTTTTCATATTCACAGAAAGGCGGTCTGAAACGGAAATGGCGTGCAGAGGAAAGCAAATGCGTGCCTCGGCAATGACCTTTTGAATTTAAACCCGGTAAATCACCACTGTTTTGGATGAATATAATGATGACAATTATGTGTGATTATGGTATGAACGTATAAGTAAACGGAAACAATCATATTCTCATGGAGAAAGATATCTTGAGTCAAGAGTATAAAATTTCTGGGCTAAGAATGGAACAGGTGGAACGGTTTTGACTACTGGTATGCATTTATAAGAGGATGAGCGTAGATCTTTCTACATCTATTGACTACTCAGCAAGCAGCCTTAAATGTATAAGCGGCAGGGGGATTCCGCGGTGTAGTAATACGTACGGAGAAATGCGTCATGAAAAGAAAACTGCCAGGAGGAAATAGGTGACCGGGTCTTGATTATATACCCTTGGTAGAGGTTTATGAAACACATGATTTTATATGGTTCTATGATCTAGACAATGAGTAGGTAAAGAGAATGGAAGAAAGATTACTCTGAGATGCAGGTTGTGGAAAAGGGAGAGAGAATATTACCGTTCAAGGAAGTCTACTTATTACGGTAGAAGCGATATGACTACATAATAATTCATCGTGAATAGTCTAGCACCAAATGCTGGAAGGTCTCTTGAGCGTCTTTGTGTAACATATTTTGTGTTTGTGTAACACATTTATAAGTCAATATTTGAATTTTCAAGGGAAACAATAATTATTTCCTCTCATGATATTCTTCTTGGATCAATATTTTCTTACTTCAGCTGTTAATATTATTTTCTTCAGCGCGACGCAGGAAATTGATTTTCTTCTCGCCTCTTGCCAGGTATGATACCTTCTACCTATTTCAGACTTTTACCACGCACGTAAATACGCCCTTTCACGGCCACCATCGTACTTCACTCTAAGATTTTATCGTTTTCCTTACCGCATCCAATATTTCCTTGTTTTTCCACACCTCTAACTTGCTTATATTCTCAACCCTACTCAAAACCACCGCACCCGGACCCACCCCTTGCTTTAATCCTCTTTACTGAAAGATCTTGAGTTTTAGAGATGCGAAGATATGGTGTAAGTTGGAGTGTTGAAATTTTAGCTAACCTTGTCTTCACAACTTAGTCCCCTTCTCCTGGATCTCTCTACTTTTCTCTCTCCTCGCAAAGTCCTTTACCGATGCTATTTTCTTCACACTTTACTTTTAAACCGTAATAAATGCAACCCGCGCATATTAAATATTTTCTTTATATTCTGTTCTTCATTAATGGTTTACGTCGTCTCTTTATTTTTAGACACTCATTGTTGTAGTGTAACTCAATATCGTATTTCAGATAGTGATACTGTTAAATTCTCTATAACTGAATGGCTAACCAGCATATGTTAAGTAACAGTCATAAATGGCATTTGTAGGAACCTCAACACTCTATGAAGCCTGTACTTCTATTTCCTTAATTATAAAACCGAAGATAAGTTTTTGGAGACTTAAGTTACATGGAATTTAACGACGAAGATTAAATTGGGTTACTGAACTGAGGAAAGCCATAACTACTGCCTGCAAGTTGCGGTTCGAACCCGTGAAGTATGAATTTCTTTCCGCTCTGTTACTTGCATTAGTACCATGTACAAAGGGCTAAAGGTTGATAACTAAAAATTCGCCTTTTTAATAAAGTATTGTAATTCACCTAGAATTATACATCTGTGTTTTCAAAAATTTCATACCGCATTATTTTACTGATTACAGAGCTTGCAAATACATATCTGATAATTCACACTCTTAAATGCAAATAGTAAAACATCGACCTTGAACAGCGCTAAGAAGTATAGCTGGAATATCAGAGACTCATAAAATCTCATTTATATTCCATTACCATGAGTATTATGGTACGTGAACTAATTCCTGTGGGTTTTAAGGATAATAGAAACCTTAAATCCTTTGGGACCACTCGATGTGTGACGCCACTTAAAAGTTTTATCTCATGGGAATATGAATAATTAGTTACCATGATCTACATAATAACTAATTTAATTTATTATAATCTGCCCTTCAAAAACTAATGCTGCCTGAAATTTTAATGCCGTTTCATCATGGAAGAAACGCTCTCGGCGTCGAATCTAATGCTTAGCAGAAAGTGTTAATTCATCATGGATCATGGCTTAAAAATCCCAGGGCAGTGTGTTTTATATTTACCTTCCATTAGTGCTAAAATTTACTCCCCATATACAGCGAAAATGGTTTCTCCCTAAAGGTATTCACATTAGTAGCGTAGCTAATAATTACGTACGTATAATACTTTAGTCACTCCAGTTATGAGGTCTTTATCGTTATCTTTGTACATGGTTAAATACTAATGTTCATGAAAGCCTTGAAAACCTCGATGTCTTTAAACGCTCATAAGCAGATGAAACAATGAGCTGTTAATTTTATTCTAAATGCATAAATTATAATATCTGTTATTGATGAGATAAGTCCAGTTATTTTGATGCAGTGTGCTTTCTAGTCTTTTGTGATGAATGAATTATGGTTGATAAAAATTAATGAGGTCCAATAATTCATAAAGTTACTGTTGGTTTATGTTTGATGTCGTGTAATGGCTTTCATTGAATGATGAACCCTGGGTCTACGAGGAAAAGGGCGGAGAAAAGGATTTATTTTATGAGGAGAAATATGCTGTAGTAAAAAAGTAAATCGCTTATGTTGGAAGCCATTTAAAAGATACATATTGACAAAAAATAGACACACTCTTAACCAACCGCATGGGTAGGAACTCCTAGAAGGGATATTGGTGGATTAATTATATACATAGAAATAAAAAATATTCAGGCTAAAATTAATCTCACCCCTGTTTCAAATTGGTGGCAATAAAATAAAAGATTGAATTTAATTACACGATCTCCTTGTACGGAGTCGAGATTAGTGCAAAAGTTGTAGAAATGGCTTAGGGAATAAAGGTCTTTACCGGCCGGGGGGAACTTCTAAGGAGGGAACGTCTAACCTTTCCGATAGTTACGCGAGGTAAAATTGCAGAAAGAGTGAGGAAGAGTAGGGGCCGTGTAGATTAAGTGAAAAAAGCAGAAAGAGAGAAATGGTGGGGAGAAAGAGCACTCAAGGGAAGTGAAGAAGGGCTAATGAAACCATATAGGCCTCCATAAAAGCTGCACTAATTGAAAACAATGTAAACTATGTGTTTTTTAATTCTTATTTGAATGCAAAATACGCGTTTTAATTACTCACGTGATTCTTAATAAGTTAATAGGTGTTTTATGGTTATTCAGGGGAGGCGACCGACAGCTGAGGTTATTTGCGCCATTTAGGATAGGTGGGTAATTGGGTAATGGTAGGAGTTTTCAGGAAACGGAGGAAGGGTGGAGAGAAACCCGGCGTCGGCATTAGCCTACTCTTAACGAAAGGTGCCAAGGGGACCACGAGACCACGGCTTAACCTCCCATCCGACGGACGGACGGATAAACTTGAATGCCCTCCACTAGGCACTCAAGTGGGAACTGGTTTTCCACTGAAAAATCCGACCGGGCCCTCGTAATGGGAGGCCAGTACTCTAGCCACCACACCAACCCGATACCCTAATAGGTGTTTTGTGCCATGGTTTTTCTATACGGTGGCGTTTGAAGCTATCCAAATCAATAGCCAATCATAAATAGCATACGCTTCTATATTTGTAGTTGTTTTATCTTTTCTCTTTGAGCAAGTTAAGATTTCTTCAAGCTGTGAAACAATATGTGTTAGTAAAGTTATTTCATTTCATCATCATCATCATTGGTCGACAATCCTAGGATTGGTTTGACTCAGCTTTCCACTCGATTCTTCTATCGGCCAACCTTTTCATTTTGACGTAATTCTTCTCTTTTACATCCTTCACTACCTGTTCCATGTATCTCATACGAGGCCTGCCTTTTCCAATCTTACCGTTTACTTTTCCCTCGACGATAGTCTTCATCTTTCAATTTCATTTCACCATATGGATAATCAGCGTTAATTACTTTTTCTTAAAATGTGTGAGGGAGTGGGAAATATTTGATTTAGCATCAAGTATTCCTTGTGGCGTCTAGCTGTTAAAACATTAGTGGGGTGTGATTATTAATTGCTGGTTGTCAAGCCAATATTACATCTGCCTGGTTCCTATTCATCCGTTTGTAGCTGTGTGGTAACTTTTATTTCACATACCCATTGCACCGATACAATTGCCATCTAAAATATTTATGACTTTTTAAAAATTTCATTTAAATGTGATAAAACCTTGGCGTATTTATTCTTCCTTGCTTTTAATGGTGAATGCTTTGTAAATGATGAGTGGTGTAAAATGTTCAAAGTTGCTTATCGACCTATAGCCAAATTTTTTATAAAACTTTACTCATTATTAATAAATCACATCCTTAATTTCATTGAATTTTGAATTTAAAACCTGGCATTGACCTTCAAAATTTTCAATGTAAAAAAATGGTAGTTCCCTCCTCCATTGGTTTTTCCTTACTAAATGGGTGTTTATTTTCATTACTTACGAGCTATTTTAATCGAATGTAAAGATATTTTTAATTAGCAGTCACATAAAATTCACTTATTTCATGAGAATGAATATGAAGGAGAGTTAAAAGGTGTATTGGTCGGATGTTGGCATTATATGATCGATTGCTTACGTTTATTTACTTTCAATTAAATGATAGCTTCATTTTGTTTTGTAATTTCGCATTTTTTGTTTCGCCCGTTCAGCCATAGCATGTATTCTTATTAAGAAATGATTTCATATTCTATTATTTGGTCATCTTCATATCAACAGAAATTTAATTGTGATTTCTATTTACAGGTGAGTCCTGATCAAATTCCTTTGTGAACGGATTCGTCGGAATTATGAAATTGGACTCTGAACTGTAAGCACATATTATGTCTTCTTTTCTCACTTAAATGTATTTTAGAAGTACAGCATTTGGGGAATGAGAGTAAGTAGTGGAAATGAAATCATATGGCCGTAAGAAAAGAGAAAGATTTATCTAATCAGAATTCAGGGAGGAAGATATATGGAATTTAAATTATGAC
This sequence comes from Platycnemis pennipes, assembly GCA_933228895.1. Taxonomy (NCBI): domain Eukaryota; kingdom Metazoa; phylum Arthropoda; class Insecta; order Odonata; family Platycnemididae; genus Platycnemis; species Platycnemis pennipes. The sequence continues at coordinate 113,491,037 of OW121854.1, read as the reverse complement.
TTAAGAAAGCAGAGTACGGTGAGCAAACAAGTTCAAACATTGCATGAAAAGAGGTGTCTGAAAAATGGAAGGTAATGGCAGAGAAAATTATGCTTCGACGGCAGAGTATCAACGGTATTTAAATTCGGTATCATGAAACTAAAAGGAATACTGAATAAAATAAGGTTTTCAAATGCGGAGTGTAAAATTGCCAGAGATTGCAACTTAAATTCTATCATGGAATGATAATACGAATTCGTCAGTTTGTACTGCAAATCATGCAGCAGTATGACAAAACTAGGAATGGAGATGACTCCAGTAGTGTAGGATGTGAAAGGGATATTAAAAATAAGATAAGGAGAAAAGAGGTGAAGGAAACAGAATGAGAAAAGGAGAGAGAAAGCTTACGGAAGAATGGAGCGAAATTGACGCGCGTCGACGGAAACGAGCGTGATATTATTTTTTCTCCGGCACACGCGTGGAGTGATGAAGGAAACCGGGTTACCGGAAGATGGAGAAAAAATACTGCGAGGCCAGGAAAGAGCACGTTCCCGCTGGGAAATGAAGGCAAAAGGATTGATTCGAGAAAGTCGGGGCGAGGGGAACGGAACGGGAGACGACGCTAAGTGAGGAGAATGAATGCAGCGCTCGTAGGGTGGGGAAAACTGGCACCACCCTGACGCATACTTGGGGGAAGAGGGGGTTGGGAACTCCTGTAAAGGGAAAAAGGAGAGAAATTGACTGGGCCGGAAGAATTTCCTGAAGCGAATCATTCGCGTTGGTCTCCGTGGAAAAAAAATGGGACGGGGAAGTGGATTAAGTGAATGCCGAAGGTGAGCTAGCTCCAAACTGCCAATATGTTGCAAAGGACGAGACGCGAATGTCTCCCGAGCGCCCGCGACTGCTTACCGGCTCGATTGCACGAAAGTCGCAAGCAACGGACGCGGGTGGCTGGCGTTTACAACACGGAAGAATTAACTTCATCAACGCGTTCGAACACTCTACCTTGCGGCGAAAGAAATTGGGAATTGATTGGATGCCATGCGAGATGCGAGGAAAGCGCCAATGCCAAAAGAAAACGAATTCAGTAGGCATGCGGAAAGTTGGGAAAGGACGGTACGCAGCGCGTAAAAAGCAGGAGGCAGGGAGAGGCAAATGAAGCATGTTATTTGCTGGAATTACTGGCGGAAGGTAAGATTAATCATAGGAAAACCAAGTTATCGAGATTTTAGAAAAAAAGTAATCTGTTATTAGCACTAAAGGAGGTGGGTATAGATCATTCACTCAGTGATTCAACCCGAAGGTTGGTTTTGATAGGTGAGGGTAGAGCTCACCCCGGATTAAGCCACAGGAGTTTGAATTTCACACATTCAGGGTAGGGGGACCAGTTCCTTTCCCTGGGCTATCTCGCACTCGATCTTCGCACTTTCGCACTTCGATCAGTAGCCAAGAGCTCTACCCACTAGGCTACCACGCTCCCCGGGTATATATAACAACAAGAAAAACAATTTTTTTACTTGGAACGAGTACTCATTGCAAAGATACACTGAAGGCTTCAAATAAGAATTGCTTCAAGGAATCAGGAGTTTACCAATTGGAGGATACTTGTGACATGAACTTTATACAAATATATGTCGAGCAGGTTCATAAGGACCTTTGTATAAAGCAAGCGTGGCATTAAACAATTATGCTGTACACCAGGAACATGCGTAAAATAACTGCTGGACTTTTAAAAATGTGGGTGTAGAGGAATGAATCCATGAAGAAAGTGAGATAGCGGATATGCGTAGTGGTAGAATTAGGCTTTACCATGCTCCTGGTGTTAAATATAAACAGGTACCTAACTTGACCCTATGTCTGATTCATAGGTAAACACAAACCCACGACTGAGATTGGATATAAACCCGCAACATTTGGGTTGCCAAGCTGTTGCGTTACGGCCCTCACTCCCGCAGCCAGAAGCATACGGGAAGACAATCAAGGAAGTTCTCAAGATAGTAAAGGTGGAAAGGAAAATGCTGGAGAAAATTGGAAGGCGGCAAAGGGCAGTAAGTTTGAATTTCTGAAGGTAGTTACTGATAGGAGAAAGATAAAATTGTGAGGAAAATAGCAGAGGAGAAGTATCCTGTACGGCACCTGGTGGGTGCATGGCAGAGCTTGGAGGAAAACATGTTGAAGGCATATCGAGCATTTTGTACGGCACCCATGCCTTATTGTTCCTTTTTTGAGGTATTTACGGAAATTAATAGCGGCTCATGAAAATAATTGGCTTCTGGCTGGAATGTGTGAATTCCATTCTCCATCGAGCTTCTCATTATGCGAGTTGCAGAATATCTAGTCAAACCAACCCACACTGAGGTTTTTACCTACTATGAAAAATGAGATAGAAGGTAGCTGGACGTCGAAAATCGAAGGAGACTACAAAAGTGGATAAAGGACGGTTTGATAGAAACAGAATAATTAAGAGGATGTACAAGGGAGTGGTACGTAGGCACGGAAGAGTACAGTATGGTGGAAATTTTCTTGGTGGCAAAAAGGCAGGCTGATTACAGAAATTTATTGCAAAATTTAAAACCGAATACGCGGTTGGATAAAAAGGAAGGTTAAAAACGATGTGCATGGGAAGGGGAGATTGGGCAAAGACTAGCCATAACCCTATCAATGTTGGAAGAATTCTTTAGATGATGATATGATTGGGCTTAATGGGCTCACAGGATGATCTTAACGACCTGGCAGATTGACAGTCTTCGACTGCCTTTGGCACTTTTGGAAAAATGATTTTCTCGCATTGCTGTTGACGATATGAATAATTTTTGCAGTCATGACCGTATGGATGGATGTTACCTTGTGCTGTAGCAAAAAAAAACAAGATTCAGACAACGAAAAGTTTCCTCCACTCTTCCCGCATCCATCGGAGTGCAGGAGTTCATTTTCAATTTCATCATCGCCGGCCATTCACTGCATAGGAGTTGACGCTCCCACACCCCTTCGGTTTCAATTTCCATCTCTCCGATCAATTTTTCAATCATCCCGTCCCGTTCGGCCCTCTCTCGATATGAGTTCCCTCGCGTATTCCTCCCTCGTTCATTACTCCCACGTGACGTTCATTACTCCTTCTCACTCACTTATCAACGGCGACAACGGAGTGGCGAGAAAAATTCATGGACCACCCATTTTTTTCTCGTCACCATGGTGGCAATTTCCTCTTTACGTTTCCCTCTCCATTTTGGTGCATTTCCAAATGAAATTATGTACGTGTCATAGATGTGACTCAATTGTCCCTAATAGCGAAGTGGAGTCTATGGAACTGAGAATTATTGTTTCTGGTTTCTTTCCATTTTAGCGCTGGAATATGAGGAGCAGAATGGATTAAAACCTCATTACTATACCGTTATTGTTCATAAAAGGCGTCATGCCTTACGTTATGCTGTCACCTGGTTTTGAGCCGACTAGTCCATTGTACCGTCCAAAACTCTACTTCCCCCCTTGTCCGAGCATTAATTCACAACCGAAGCCTCCGATATCCTCATTTTCTGCCAATAGATATCTGAGTTCTATGATGGCTTTCTTTTATTCTTGGTATGATTGAGCTCTTATTGATGTTCTCCGCAGTTTTTTTCCCGGGATTCCCCATTTATAATTAACTAATAAATGGTTCGAATGTGCCAATAATCGTTTAATTTTGGTGACCTGGCATACATACCATCAAGCATTTTATTTGTCTTCAAGCATTCAGCTGATTTTGCATGCTTTTACCGCCCTTTTACCTATTTCAGGCCTCTACCAAGGTTACTCTTACCCCTCTTATCTTTACTATATCTACTAATTATCTAATAATCTATCCAATTGAGGACATTCAGTCCCTTATTGTAAATAATGGTTGGCAGGAGGGTGCCGAATAATTATAATCACCTGGTATCAATGTTTATTTTTATGGCGCATTTTATGTCGATTATTCTTTTGTAAGCTTCCTCTAATGCTTGCACTATTTAATTCATTTTTCCCTCGAGTACTGTCCTCAAGATACTACCGCGATTCAAAATGTGTAGGAATGGGGTAGCCAAAAGTTTGAATTATCAAAATGATAAAAATTGAATCATAACAATGGGTATTTCGTGGACAGGGCAGAGCTCCACGAGTGCTTTTACCTGACGGACGTATAAATACTTGAGCGCAGAGAACTAGTCCTTTCTCTTCGATTCGAGGCAACTCTAGAGTATAAAATGTGGATTTCATTAGATATGTCTGGAGATAACTGTACTCCTGAAGGTCTCCACGCCATAAAAATTCGTGCCTCTTTCCTACTACCCATATATGGAATAAATGACCTCACCTTTGGAACGTCTCTTCTAATAGCAGCATTTACCTATTATTGGTTGGAAACAGCTCTTCCTTTCATTCCTTAACCGACTAACCTCTCCAGAATAGCTTTTTTTCATTTTTTTACTACGTGTTACATGTATTTCACTAGAGGTTATCTTTTCCGATATTTTCTATTCACTTTTTCTCAACGACTGTCATAGGTTCATCATGTTTCAGCATGGGTCTCATTAATATTACCCGTCTTTATTCAAGAAATTCCATGATATTACTTTTTTTTGCTACTTCTCATAAATACACATGGATAACTTTCATACCCTTCACATATTTATCATTCTTCTTTGTAACCTCCAGTTCCTCGTAGTATTTACTGGTTTAGCGTTAGTATTTTATAGCAAAGAAATAAGTTTTCGAGGAGTAATAGCGCAATAAAAGACTAAATTTATTGAGTTTATCTCACTTCCTTTTATTCACGTATTTTTCGAGCTTTCTGAACAAGAAATTAACAATTGCCTGATTGGCAGTATTCATTATCATTTGATATGGTAGTCTTTTAGCTCTTTGATTTAAATGAAAGATCGTTTTTTAAATTTTTCTTTTGTTATACGAAAATGAGCATTAATTTGTTGACGCACATTGTTTTAATTTAATAACATTTTGCATTTTAATAGACCTTTTGATAGTGGTTAATGATAGCAGAGAGCTGAAGAATTATACATACAATTAGGTGTCAACCTTTGACAGCCATTTATTTAGAGATTTTCATGCAAATAACGGTTTTGAGAAATAGTTGTATCCAAGCCTGTGATCTAGATCTAACCTGATGAAGGAATATTTTTGTAGCGAACAGTTGATATCCCTTAAAGTTTACGTCCCTGAGCGTTGAGGGCATTATTAATCTTGTCCGGCTCTCTGTATTCAATTGAGTATAGGATGTCGGCTATTTTGTCAGCGTTTCTGGAACAGAGCAGAGATAAAGTGAGAGAGAATGAACTGGAACAACGCGCAATTGATCGAAAATTGATCATTTTGGCTGATGGTCTAACTTACCAGCTGTCATAAGGAAGCGTACATTACAGTTGCAGCGCATCATAGTATCTCATGATTTAGTGATAAAACCGTGTGCTCGCTGGGAGACCAATGTCATTTGCACTAGCCTCAAATTAGTCATCGTATTATACGTTAAGTTTAAAACGATCTATGAAGGAACTAAAACTTAACTTTTAATCTGGATAATAAACTCAGAGAATTTTAATACCCGTTGAATTATACTTCTAATAAAATACTTAATAAACAGTAAATTTTTTAAACCTCGTCCTTCTTTCATATTTCTATTCAAAAGCTTTGAGGTTGTGTATTTTTGGGCCATATTATAATGGTGTTTGTGATATTCGTCCATACATATTGTACTATGCTCGCCATGCAAAAAAGCAATTCATAGCGGTAATTTGCATTATTTGACCACGTGTTGTAAAAATTCATAGCACATCATTTCCCTGCACTTTCGAAAAGTACTCGATATTCTTCTACCCATTCACCTTAAGAATTTAGTGATTCATGAGATAACTCGTGTACTACTGTCTAAAGATTTGAAGGATTTGTGGGGAATAAATAGTAAACATATTTGTATTACCTGGAAGAGATTGGGGATAGGTGGACAATGACCGTAGTAGAACATTTTCAGGACATGAATTTAATAGGCTTACAATTTCGGTCACAGAAAATAGTTAGAAAATAGCCTAGAAGTTAGCATAGTAAAATACATCGTGGCTGAGAAATATTAGATTATGATGGAGAGAAAGGTTTTTGGGGAATGAAGAAAAGGATAGTGGCAGGAAACTAAAAATTTACTTTTAATCTGGATAATAAACTCAGAGAATTTTAATACCCGTTGAAATATACTTCTAATAAAATACTTAAACAATAAACAGTAATTTTTTTAACCTCGTCCTTCTTTCATATTTCTATTCAAAAGCTTTGAGGTTGTGTATTTTTGGGTAGGAATATAGAGAATTACAGTGGACTCTTTCCAAAGCCTTAAGAAAACTAAACGGCGGGGATTTTAAAGACTGATTCCTGGGACATCTACATCATCTACATCTACGTGATACCCTGCAAGCCCCCGCGAGGGTGTGTGGCAGAGGGTGAAGTTCACCAAGCATGCACTATTGACATGCAAACAAGCCACTAAATGGAATCATACTACCTAATAGGGTCTCATGCACTAGATTGTACCTAGTATCTACATAGTAATTAAGGGATTGATGTTAATACATACATCATGCACTACAGAACACGCCTCTACCTATCCCCGTGCTATGCTACCTATTGTGTTCTCTTATAGTACGGGGGAAAAATGACATTTTGAATCTATCAGTACGACAATATATCTAATCTTATTTATCTGGTCGAATCTAGCATTATGGAAAGTAGGGAGGAGCAGCGTGGTCGTCAAATTCCGTAAAAGTAGTTTTGAGCTCCATCCCTTAATAAGGTAGAAAACACAGAAATATCCAGATTTAAAAAAAAATGAATCTAGTATACAAAAAAATGTGTAGAGATCGTTATTGGAGAAATGATGCCGGACGGACGATGAGGAGAGACGGTAGGGCATATGTGGTGAAAATAGCTGAAGTTGAAGGATAGCGAAAATTAGTGTTGGGTAGGAGGGGTAGGAGTTCTTGACCACACAAGCCATAGCTATTATGTTCCGTGAAAATCAACCTAATCGTTGCTGTCTAAAATAAATGCAATTATTCCACTGGAATAATATATTTCCCATCTATTATAAAAGTATAAGTTTTTGGAATGGTGAAGAACTTATGCTTCGAAACCAAGATCAAGTTAGAAGTTTTCAATTGAAAAATTCTCCTATTCGGAAATTTTGATGTCTAAATTTCATGATATCACTCGCGTCTCTGCAATTAATTGCCACTACTTGCCGGTAGAAAACTAATAAAAATGAGCATCGAAGGTCTTAAGAGGGTGTGTGCTTTGCGTGATAACTTTCGTCAACTCGCTAACTTAAAGTGCCTGAGCCTAACTTCATGTTCCTAAGCCTTAACCCATTTATAATATCCACGACTGCCTCCTGAAAACCTAATAGTAAAACCTTTAGCTGTAGAGGTCCCGCATATGTGGCCCGAAGGGTTGAATCAATTAATATACCGCCCGACCTGTCGAGTCATGTTTTAAAATTTCCTATTTTGCCCGTCTTAATTTCCCGGCCCGTAATTATTTCCATCGATGGTGTAGTCTTGGAAGTGATGATGCCATCTTTCTACCACTTTTCACTTGTTTAGCTACTGGGGCCAATGTGCAGCTTTATAACAAAGTAGTGCAGTTATGCTTACCTGAGGCTTTTCGAATTATTTTGGTGAACTATGCGCTCTTTAATTTTCTTGGTACTTAAATTTAGTGATGGATAGTGGTTTTTTTACTGTCAGACTAGGTTTTGGACTACTTTTAACCTCAATTGCCTCTTGTCAGTATTTTATTTCAGTTTGTGTCCCATGGTCTTTCATCTCTCCAAAGCTTCATTATTTTTCCCTATCCCTCTCTTCCTCAGTGATTTAATAACTTCCGTAAGAGTGTTCTCTATTCTTTCTCGTTTAAGTACTAGGTCTATCCGCCCACTCTGCCTCATTTCTCCTAGCTCGGATTCCATCGCACCTTTTTAGTTCTTTTTTGTACCTACATATTGAAATCTAGTACTTTTTTATCATCCTCTTTCCCCGCAATACGTTTTTTGAGAGCATACACTTCAATAATTTGCATCTCGTCGATGATTTGTGGCAAAAATTAAGATTTTCACAAAATATCTTGACGGATAAGTCAGTAGATGACAAGCGTAAGACCCCTTTATCGTACGAATGATACTGTGGAATATTATTCCAATCTGAAAGTGCCCCTAAAAGTGAAGGGTCCATTCTATCTCACTCGAAGATTTTGGAGATTAGTTATTTTGAATCAGAATTGATTAAATCAATTAGGTCGTTTTCTACCGCGTGAGCCGCAGACCACTAAAAGTGACAGCTCCATTAAAATGAATGCTGTCAAAATGCGAGGAAATAATTTTTTTCAATATAAAAAGGGTGTTCATAGTGAAAAGGGTCTTTTGGAGGCAATGCTGGGCTGATGAACAAGACAGACTGCTTTGACGTAATCATAAAATGAATCGAAGATGAATGATTGCGTTTCAACTGCGTTTAAAGCTAAGGAAATTCAATCAGGTGAGTGAAGTAAGATACATAAAAGTGTTACCCAGGACGAGAAGCTTGATATGCTCAATTGTAAAGGCTTCAACTTTTTGCTAAATCTTGTTATGCAAATGGTCTAACGCTGTATACATTCCACCAAATAATTTATCCGTACTAACTAGTTTTCAACGCTTAGACATGCCCGTCGATAACGTTGGATTGAAAACAAGTGTGTAACGTAAATTATTTAGTGGAATTATGCAGGTTTTTAATAATTTTTACATAAGAGGCTTAATGTTGGATGTATTATTTTGAAATCACTCATACTCACCTAACTTTTTATAGCTAACTTTATCTAAAAGAAATTGTGTCTATGTGCAATCGTTTTGAAGAGAAGGTTATCACTTAGCATATATTTGGATCGTATGCTTTGTCGCTGATTCTCGTAATGCCTATATCGAAAAGTCTTCCCGGTGGATACATGGTTATCTTTAACACGTTTCTCGATTATGCATGGACACAGATCTGTTAATGTCACGCTGAGTGGTGTCTGACATGTATTGATTGAAGAATCGTTTGAGCGTTGAAGCCGTAGTCGATTTCAAATGTTTTAGTTTTATGCTCTTGTAGTCATTAGTAGTTTTATGTCTGCTAAAAACTGAAAACACTCTCTCGCAGTAAAGGGTATTTAAACGTAAGAATAATGCAAATCATCCTTGATCTCGTTAGCTAAGATATGCACCAAATCATCTACAAATAATTGGTTTATTATTTCTCTGAAAAACTCTCCAGCGTAAAATGATATCTATGGTGCCTGAATAGAAACGATTAAAGGGTGTCACATTCAGCTCTGGTAAAATATTTCCGAGTAGATAAAAAAACGAGTGAACCGAAGGAATTATGCACGACCCAGATTTTATCTGAAGGCTGGACTAATGGAAAAGCAGATAGAAGGTTTCAAATGAAAGCATTTCAAAACTTTTTTCTGGATTTCTGGGTGAAGCTGAAAAACAGATAATCCTTTTAGTGGCGATTATCATGGATATAATTTAAACGTTTTGCTAGGGGTATTTTTCCAATTCCGTTGCTTTTAGCTGGCTCTTACTTAAACAGTCATACATTAACTTACTATCATTTCATATTATCATATTTGTGGCTGCAAACTTGACTTCGGCGAGAAATATTATTCTTCTGTTGATAGCAGGCTCAATTTAGCAGTAAATACAAATATTTTCCTTTTACCCCCAAGTTTTTAATTTTTTCTTCTTTTATATTTCTCGAAATTTTAGATGTTTTCATAGATTTCTTTTCCCTCTATTCGGTCTCTGATAACGGAAATTAAATAATTTGTTTGTAGTATGAGTCCTTATAATATGAGTTGGACACAAAAATTAGTAAAAAACGTAGTGGCCTAATGGGTAGAGTACTGAGCTACTGACCGGAGGGTCAGTAACTCAGGTCAGGGAGGGTCCTGGGTTCAAATCCCGTGCAAGAGCCTTTCTGGACACCCCCATCTAAAATCCTCGCGATTCGATTTTCTGCGTGTCATAACTCGTAGGAACCTTTATAGGTGGCGCCGGGAAAGGAACTGGCCCCGCTACCCTGAATGTGTGATTTCACATGCCATTGGCTTAGTACGGGGTGAGCTCTACTCTCACCAACCTTCGGGTTGAATCACTGAGTGAGTGATATAAACTTGCTAAATGTTATACAAATTTGCTATATAGCAGGTTTTGCTGCATAGCGTAAACGCGGCTAGGTAGAGATTTTATGACGTTAGAAATAGAAGTGAGGCTGTATAATATTGACCCAATACCTGGACCCAATTCCAATCCCCATCCCTTCCATCCCTATCCTTATACCTTTCCTCCCGGTCTGATGCGCCTATTAGTGCGGAAACAGACTTCAATACACCCATGAAATGAGGCTGTATATAAAACGAAAAACCTCAGGACGGTAAGAGAGCCCCAATCCCTTCCATTCCTATCCTCTTACCTGCCCTCCCGATCAGAAGCACCTAGTAGTGCAGAAACAGACTTAAAAACACCCATGATGAGGCTGTAGTTGAGATTCTGGGCCGTGTTCAGAATCTCAACTCAGTTTTCAGTGTTACACTGAGAAGTAGTTCTAATACCACCTATGTAGAGAGCGTAGAGAGATTGTGACAGTGAACGACGTAAACAGTAGAAGCGAGACTTTAGAGATTCTGAATATGACCTGAAGGGTTAGCTAATCGAAGAACCAATAGAGGAGAGCTGCGTCAAACAAGTCTTAGGGCTGATGAAAACGATGGTTGTGATGATATGATCGATACCTAAGCTACTTCCAAATATTTTTGGAAAAGTTGTTGAAGAAAAGAAACCATTTTTCTTCCGCTCGGAGCACGCATATGGTTTGTGAGATGTGAGTGCTCTTCCACACCGGGCTGACGTAATCCTCTGGCTCCTTCCACCGTCGCTTCCCTCCGCCGGTGGTCACGTAATGAAATAATGAGACGCCCAGCCCCTTTCAGGGCATAGGCGCGGGAGGATTTACGGCCCTGGCGGTGCACGCCACCGCACCCCCCTTTCCTTCCTTCCTGCCTCCGTGTGTCTGCTCTGGGGACCGGGATTTAACGTCGAGGGACGAGGAGGGGGGGAAAACCACGCCTCTAATGGAACACTCGACCGCACACGCGTGCACACTTGACCTGCGACCCGCAAATCAATCTCGTCTCCCCCCCCAACCCTCTTGAAACGCCGCCCGTCTAGCGGTCCGGGGATTAGAACGGCTCAAAGGCGCGAGTGTCATATACACGGCACACAAGCCGTCGGCGGATCCCGCGGGAAGGATGACGAAGTTCCTTAATCCGATCCCCTCGCGCGTCAAACCATTCAGGGGACACTCGTGCCAAAGCGTGGAGGGGATGGCTGGGCGGGGGATTTTGCCGCAACTTCCCTTGTCTCTCGCTCCCTCCGACTGATATACCTGCGCGACGCCTTAATATCGTAGATGTTATCTGTAATCACGGATGCGACGCCGCGCGTTTGAAAGGGAGCGTGTCGCGCGCGGGAGTGACGGAAGTTGCGCGGATGTAGTCGCGCTCTCCCGAGTCGCGAGAATCGATTCACGGGAGACTGATTGGACTTCTGTTATCGCGGGCTCATCAGCCTTTTGTGAAGAAATCGTGCAGAGTACCGGTAGAGGACAACAAGAAGCCTGGCTATAACTAGGTTTATAATATCTTGTTACAGTATTAATTTAAGCAGGCATTTGATATTTCATTTTCCATAAAACTTTTACATTAATACAGTCATCACAACCGTGGTAGAGTCCTACCAAGATGGGTAGGCCAGGATAATTTCTGCCTACTGTTTCCCAACGCTCAAACGCCGTCTCTAACACATCTTGCAAACACATTCACGTTTCCTACTCTAATCACCATTTTCCATTGAGTTTTAAAGTTTTTCTTCGCCCTTGCATGCTATCCAGGCCTCCAATCCTTATGCTCCCTCCCGCGATACCTCGGTCGACACTCTTAAGCCTCGGTTATTCATTATGTGATCTCTGAGAAATCCTGCACCCACTTCGTTAAATTCTTCGAATTGCTACGATCAGCTTCCTTTTCTCATACCAATTGTAATGAATGTCAATTTAATGCGGGTCTACATAAGATATTCAGAAAAATTGAGGCCGTGATATATGCCTATCTACCTGTGTTTGCTGCAGCTTATCTGAATATGCGTTTTACGCGAAAGAAAGAAATTTTACATACCTCCGTTTATTCCTTTCCGTAATTTCTGTAAAATTATGTTATTTTACCGTCATACTTGTAAGGGGGAGTCCTAATTTTTTTCAATGCCGTCGGAAAACACGCCGACTTTGAGTTCAATGAAATCATTTGTCTTCGATCTGATGGCGAATTTCATCCGAACATCAATAAATTGATAAAGAAAATGGCACCGTCTGCATCTCTTATCAATCTCGCTGTTCCTCTCTGGCCTCGTTTGGATTGAAAATTCAGCTCCAATGCTAATTTACCATCTACGGATCCCACACTGCATACACAGCGGTGTGCACTAGATGAGATCTGACGTCGGAGAAGTCCCTTCATTTGTATTTACTCAGCACCCGCTTTACGCATGCTAATTGACGGTTCGTTGAGGCAGTTGACATATCCTGTGGCACTACCTTTGCATTGATGCTTGCCCCCTAAGTCCAAATTGGCGTCCATCAGAGTAAGAGCAGGGTTTGCAAAGAACTAGTTAGGCCGGAGACCCCCAAGGAGCTGCCCCTCCACCAACTTTATTTGCACCGTTTAGGTTGCGTGGGAGACCCATGAGTCGAGGCAGGATTAATGAGGGGCGCGAGGGCAAGAACTTCGTGTCGGAATTAGTTTCACTTTTAACGAAAACCGCTATCCATTTCAGCGTCCCATGAGGCGCGCCATTTACCCTTCACACAGCGGTGGGGAAAGGGACCGAATTCGCAAAGCAGTGCTTGCACCCTCCAGAGATTTCAGGGAAAGCTGATACGTTCAGCCATTTATCAGGGGTATCTGGAAAGGCCCTCTTCCTGTGTAATAAATTATGTGATAGAATGAGATTAGTATGTGATAATTTGCCACAACATTTCATGCATAACTTTATTTAAAGAGAATTGTTTTAATTGCTTCATGAAATTTTATTGGCCGAAGAAGAACTTAGGTCACTTATGACTGATCATAGATTTTCTTCAGCACTATTTCCATCGGTACTTTGAGGGATTAAATAAATTTTGGTTGGTTGGGTTTTGATAGGTGAGGGTAGAGCTCACCGCGTACTCCACACATTCAGAGCAGGGGGGTCAGTTCCTTTCCTTGGGCCACCTGCGATTTCCTTCGAACTTCTGATGCGCAGAAAATCGAATCGCGAGGATTTCAGGTGGGGGCATCCAGAAAGGCTGCTGCCCGGGGTTTGAACCCAGGATCCTCGATCGGTAGCTCAGTGCTCTACCAACTAGGCCACCACAACGCCCATTAACAATGTATGGGAAGAAAATAAACGTTGGACATAAGATATTAGGGACTGATTTAACACCCAATTAGGTTGTTACTAGTAGAAATCGCTGATAGAGTAATTGCTAGCCTGAGACGAATATGAAATATTGCTGGAAAATTTGATTTGGAGTTAGATTTCGTTTTCATATCTACTTAATGTACATATAATTTCCTGATAGTAACCACTACTTAATGAAACGGCGCAGTATCCCTTAAGATCGATATCATCCTCTAAAATCTTTAATGCTCTATACTTCGTTCCTATTTTGCTTCCCTAAGAAGTAATTTCTTTCTTTCGCTGCAAAATATATTATTGTTTGGCATCGCGAAGTTTAAAAAAAAGGATGAATGTAATCAGGTCTGTTTATAGTAGGAAAAAGTTTAAAAATATTAGCTTCGTAATTGAGATGCGAAAAAATTCAATGCATACGGTCTAATGATTACAAAGTGGAGTTCCATGCCTTATTATAATATATTAGCTTCGTAATTGAGATGCGAAAAAATTCAATGCATACGGTCTAATGATTACAAAGTGGAGTTCCATGCCTTATTTCTTTCATCAGATTCCCTCGGTAACGAGTATTCTATCTGAACTATTAGATTTTCAAACATTATATGCACGTTGAGTCTCTCCAATAGTTGGGAGAAAGTTCTATCGTGCCCAAAAGTTATTTGTGTTGGAAGTTATTCATACGCACAGGACAGCCCCCTGCAACTTCCCAAAAAAACTGGGTCCCTTAATGTCCGTTTACTTCCAGTACTGGCCGTCGAGCGCTACTGGTACTCTCGTCCTACTCCTACAAGGGACCTTATGGGAAGGTCTCCTATTTATCTGCCGAGAAACGTATTGAGTGTGATTTATGTTTTAATTCCTGCTCGCATCGAAGGAAAACCATAATTGCTGAAACAAACACCTGAATATTTACCGAATTTAGGAATCTTTTTTCCTGTCAGTGCTACTTACCAACATAACTTTACACCAATCAAGTACAATTTCTTTCCATCAAACATGTTAGATACGACCTGGTTCTATTCCACAATTGTAAAAGTGTGGAATTTAATAAAGTTCCTCATTCAAAATGCATAAAGCTATAGTATTCCACACCGTGCCGCAAGTTACATTCTCAATTATTTTTCCAATATGAGACCGAAAGGGAAATACCAACCTCACGATACGTATAATCAACTATCGGCAACGTAACTTTATGATGCACACTAATCGCGATGATAAAATTTGCGTAGTAATTTTCTACTTCTCTTCGATATCGCTTTCTTAAGTCTAATGTTTTGGAATCTTGACTACCTCTTACAATGATATTGTAACCCGTCAGGCCAGCAACATGAATAAAATAATTAAATAACAAAGTGTTTTTCCCCTCGTAACCTCTTTATTACGATTATGGCTCAGAAAAACCACATTCAGAGAGCGCCTTAAAGTTTCTTTATGGATTTCCTCTTGAGGGACTGAATATTGGGTAGCAGAATGGAATAAATAAATATTAGTAAATCAAGCAGTTTGTGCATTGTTTCTCACTAAAATTTACGTCATAGAAAATTTGGACAGTTTTTTCTTCATTGAATAGTCTATGTTAGCCTCAGAATTACGTGTTTGCAAATTTCCTCATTCACATGTTAACATAATAATGGATAATAAAGGCCATAACTTCTTAACAATGTTTTGATCTAGAAAAAAGCAAGATTTTTTTTGGAGGATATCACTTATAGCAAGTTCAAAAACATTTGCTTTCATACAATGTAAAACTAAAACGTGTTCCGCAGAACGTATGAAACGAAATAAATTTAAATGTTGGTGCAAAATAGCACCTTTAGTTTTTAGCTCAACTAATTTACCCACTGGTGCACCGAATTTTCCAGTGGCTTTAAAAATTATGAGCGGAAAACTGCACAACGTGAATACTTAAACATTTGCTTTGAAACATTATTTGCGTTATAAATTATACACTGAACGACTTCAGGGAGCTCTTAGTTAATGATATCAATACGTCGGCAAAAAGTAAGTTCGTCTATTTGCCGATGACGCAGTAGTGTACAGGGAAATTCCATGCTCAAACGATAAAGAATATTTAAATGATGACCTACAAGCAATTTAAAATTGGTATGGAGCATAATAGTTAAAATTAAACTTTAAATTATGTCTAGTAATGATTTTTGGAAAAAGAATAGCTCTCTTCCTAGCACGTACAAAATAAGTATTAATGAATTAACAAGCGGAATCCATTAAATATCTTGGAATAAGACTAACACATGATCTTTCCTGGGGTAAACACACACGTGAAATAATGGGTCAAGCGAATCGTAGACTGGGATTCGTCAAAAGAGTACTGGGTAAATGTGACGATCATGTACGAGAACTCAGCTACTTTTATTTTGTTAGAACTCATTTGGAATATGCTGCCAGTGTATGGGATCCCTACGAAATCGGAATAAATAACGAACTTGAACGTGTGCAGCAAATATCGGCAAGATTGTAAAGGGAGGGTACGATAACCTTATTAGCGTAACCAGTCTATTAAATGAATTAAATTTGGAATCATTGTCAGATCGCAGGTTGAAATTTAGACATAGTCTCTTAAACAAATTCCAAGACCATATTTTCAGTGATAATGTTAAAAATATTTTGCGAACCCCAACTTACTATGGTAGACTGGACCATAATCACAAAATTAGTGAAATTAAAAGCCGAACTGACGGATTAAAAATGTCCTTTTTTCCTCGTACAATTAGGGATATGAATAACGGTAAATATATCCAGTACGAGTGTAGCAATGGATAGCATTGGTAGCTGCATGTTGGTATAAGGACTTGAAGCTTACGCAACAAATAGCATGTTTTTGCATGTTAGCTTACCTATTTTTATCTTTTTTAAATAGTGTAGTTTATAACAGTATATAAATACTAATCCTTTTTTATGCATGATATGTAGTGCATGTTTGTGAGAATTCACCCCCTGCCCACACCTTTATGTTGGCTTGCAGGGTATTATGTAGATGTAGATATGATCAATGATGACTTCTTCGACATCTCTAAACCCGTTTCCAGCCACAGCCCTCAGTTTTTCCTTATGAGATTTCAAGTCTTCTTTGTTTTTATATATTTCTTTGATTTCATGCAGTTTAATCAAGAGATCCGAAAGCTTATCCTGAAGTATATATATATACTTCAGGATAGGCCCTATACTACTATAATTTTAATTAACTATACTACGCAAATTTTATCATCGCGATTAGTGTGCATCACAAAGTTACGTTGCCGATAGTTGATTATACGTATCGTGAGGTTGGTATTTCCCTTTCGGGCTCATATTGGAAAAATAATTGAGAATGTAACTTGCGGCACGGTGTGGAATACTATAGCTTTATGCATTTTGAATGAGGAACTTTATTAAATTCCACACTTTTACAATTGTGGAATAGAACCAGGTCGTATCTAACATGTTTGATGGAAAGAAATTGTACTTGATTGGTGTAAAGTTATGTTGGTAAGTAGCACTGACAGGAAAAAAGATTCCTAAATTCGGTAAATATTCAGGTGTTTGTTTAAGCAATTATGGTTTTCCTTCGATGCGAGCAGGAATTAAAACATAAATCACACTCAATACGTTTCTCGGCAGATAAATAGGAGACCTTCCCATAAGGTCCCTTGTAGGAGTAGGACGAGAGTACCAGTAGCGCTCGACGGCCAGTACTGGAAGTAAACGGACATTAAGGGGCCAAATATTTTCTATTGACGGCATAGGAAGATGCAGGGGGCTGGCACAGGACTATGAACTGCACTTTTTGATGCGGCGTCAAATCATGGAAATTGCGTGGAAATACATCACGGGCCTTTTTCTGCACAGTCACTCTTTCATTTTTGAAATTTTCTCTCCAGTTCGTCGGTTTATACGATACAATGTAAACTGCACCTCTCTCTATGCATCAGCCTGCGAAACAACAGGCATTGCATGAACGAAGGGGCTGATGATTCTTGCTATCCTTTGTTACTGTGACAGAGTAATAGTGTGGAAATGGTTGAAGCGAGATCTCTATTGTTAACTCGATTTGGTAACGCTCGAGAGTGTGAAGTCTATCCATCGGTAATGTAATTAGTTCCATTATAGCCTCAATTGTATTTACCAATTATGCATATATTAAGAGTTGATTACTTTAGGAGCACAAAATCTAAGTGCAATCCGTATCGTTGTCACCAATTTTATGTTATCAACGCGATGAAAGTTCCTTGGTAATAGTTAAAACATTCCTAAATTTAGTGAGGAATCTTGCCACATCAAGAAATGGCAAGTTTGGAAACATTAGGACGGGAAAAAGCATGTGCAGTGAATTGCGTACTGGAAGCTACGATTTGTTTGCTTAATTAGGAATTATTGCTGGTCAAGGTGACGCTGGGACAAGCCTCTCCTCTGCCAAACCTAAGGGAATAAATCTCAGGGTATGTTTATCACTACTCAGAGTATGGATGCATGTGTTATCCTCGTTATAATGGTATTTGCTTTGCCTTTGCTAGGATAACAGACCAAAAAAGAGTTCCTGGGGCTTAAAGAAATAAGTATATGCCTAAATCATCATCTCGTAATGATTCACCCCCTGCCATGCGCCATCAATGAGGCTAGTGTGGGATATTGAAAATGCAGATTTTAAATCGCTTTCTAGGTGTAAGTCATTGACAAATTTTAGTTTCTTACACTTTGAGGTTGATTTTACTTCCTCGGCAAGTATCATAGAGGCGTTTGCTCGTTAGCGAGAGCTATAATAACAGGACGTAAAAAACATGAAAGTATGGAGGTCATATTACAATGTTGCCGAAACGCAAATGCTAAAAAAAAATATTTTATTAAACTGTTGGCTGTTGATATGTGGTTTTAGAGAAGACTGGAAAATGAAGAGTATGGAAAGGGTGTCGGAGGAAGAAGTGCTATGTTGTTTGTTGGAGAGAGAAATTAGCAGGGATGGCACTGGTGATTAGGAGTGATGATGTTTTGAAAGCCGGCCGTAGGCTATAGAGGGAAGAACGCTATGCAAGAGGGAAAGAAGTACACTACGTGAAAGGTACGGTAAGAGCACAGTTAAAAATATTTCATGTCAATAGAAATCTTTCTAAGCAGGTTGACCCATAATAATTGTAGTTATGTACTTACTGTGGTCACGAACTTCAATCGCAAAACTTAC
This sequence comes from Platycnemis pennipes, assembly GCA_933228895.1. Lineage (NCBI taxonomy): Eukaryota > Metazoa > Arthropoda > Insecta > Odonata > Platycnemididae > Platycnemis > Platycnemis pennipes. Next base: position 113,472,336 of record OW121854.1, on the reverse strand, counting down.
CTGATTTTTGTGAAAAATCGAAGGTAAATGTTTAATAGATAGTTGTGAATTTTTATTTCTGAAACGCATGTTAACTCTACCACCTTTAAAAGGTCAATGACTCTGATCAGGTGCGATGCTAAAGTATATCCTTCTCCGCGTTTTATGTATGCAGATTCGAGCCATTAGTGAAATCAATCACCGACCGCCGTTTAAACTCCACAAATTTGGCAAAGTGGTCGTCGGAGAACTAAACGAAAATATGGATCTTGGATGAGGGTTAAGTGAACGTCTCCTGTCGCGAAACTCGTCCGTACTCTGGTGGCCTGAAGCAACGACCTAAACTTTGCATCACGTCCTTTTTTGCGTTACTGTTTGTAATTTTTCGTGATTTTAAAAATACATGTACCAGCAAATTTAAAAGATGTGACGAACTTGGTGAGTTAAATGTTTTCCTCAGGCTTAGCGTAATACATGGTCGAAAAAAATTCTACTCACATTGCATAAGTTCTAATATGCTTGGATGAATTGAGTTCTTGGATACAGTGAGTAAGCAATGTTCCTAAGTTTAAACGAGTTCCCATGGAAGAAAACGCCCTAAGGGCTTAGCAGTCTGCATGCCGGCGCGGTTATTTCCAACTGCTTCATCCTCCAGTCCGAGGACCAAGAGGAGATAAAATGTAATTTGAACTCCATTTTCATTCCAAATGGAAACCCTCGAAGCAGTATAAAATAGCCTCCCCCATATTTTATTTCTTGAAGCTGCCAGGACGTGAGTAGCTTTTACCATCCTGGAATTTTGTATGGTCTGATCTACTAATCTACTTGTGTTGAGAAAATTTAATCCTTATATTATTTGCTTGAGATTCACGTATAAGGATTTAGTTGTTCCACTAACACAGGGGAAACAACATAGAATTGCGGTCCACGAAAATATATCAAATTAAAGGCATTTGCAAATGCATTATGCTCATTTTTTGGATGATAAATTCATATTTCTACTGGACTCACTATTGCCGAAAAAGATGATAACTGAACCATGTGAGATTTGGGTCACTGAGAGTGCATAATGACATCAAGTCTATTATCCGTTCTAGGTTCTTATTATGTTCTTCAATTTTACAAAAGGTTCATTATATTTCAAACTGCTCGTTGATTATAACATTAATTGAAGTTTTATTTATTGACTGTTTACACGATAAAGTGTTTTACCGATATTATAGGCTCTATGATAGTTAAAACTTATTAAAACTGCTCTATGGGTGACTAAGGCACATATTTTGAAATTTAAAGAAACTACTTGGAAATTAGCATGCATAATAGATAACAACTATACTGTTATGTAGGAGCGCGGTACATTCCCTGAAAGAAATGGCCTCGTCAGGAAGCTACATATTAAAGTGTTTGGCAGATAAAGGAGCAGTAAAATTTTCACTAGAATGTAAGGATTAGGCGATTAACTAAAATGAGCAGCTGGTTCTAATTGATAGTAATAATTTAACCGATTGTATATGGCAATATTTTAAGTCTGATCATTTGAATGTCTTCCTTTCAGAATGAGACATTTGCTCAAATATATTGCCCCGTACGTTTTCCGGAAAAGCGAATTACTGCCCACATTTCACTCTTAAACTCTTTTTTTTTTAAGATTTTCTCATTTTTATTTAACTCGTGAATTTTTGTTTTGACTCTGCCAAAAATTATGATTCTCAAATAGTAACCCGCGTGTTTAACGCATATTCTGAGGGAAGGTTAGTAATCGTGATTCCTCAAAAAAAGATGGGACGCCCTAATTGGCTATATTTTTAGACATGCCTGTCTGATTACGACAGTAGTGAAGATAAAAGTGAGCAGAAAGAATGACAAAAGAGGAGGACCTTGGCTAAATTTATAGAGATAGGTAATAGTGAAAGATGCGAAAGAAAAGTCTTGTTTAAAATGAAAAGATGAGCCGATGTGAGAATTAAGTGGAAATCCTCGTCAAATCACTCTTAGAATTGATGATGATAATAAATGTGAACTCTTCAGGAACCTATTGTCGTTAAAATATTTTACTCTTCCTCTGGGGTGAGTTCCTATCCACCACCACGCTGAGCAAATTTCCTGTCATTTTTATCGTCCCCTGATGCTTTTCTCCCGTGGCCCCTTCGTCACCGCATTCCTTCTCATTATCTCTTCCATCAACCGTTTCGGGCTCTCTGAATTCGCAATCCCGCCTTTCCTTTGTGGAACTTTTACTTCTGTCACCCCTTCGTGCGTTAATATTTTTATTCACCTCATTCCCTTATTTCTTCTGGCCATCTCCAGACGGTAAATATTTGGCTTCTTTAGTTGATGATTGAAGCTGTAATTTTATTCCTGACTCGCATACTTCCACGTGACTTTTTTCGCTACTTTTTTGAGTTCCACCCCCGGTCCAACGTTGGATTCTGGCCTCCCCTCTCCTCCCACCCCCCTTGTCCCATCATCGCTCATCTCGCTCTACTCGTTAGTAAGTTTAGGGCGGATTTCGCAAATTCGGTTTCGGGGTGGTCGGGGGCAACGGTCGTCACCTGGAACTCGTCCTCGCTTTTCCGCTCGCCAGATTCTCACCTCCTCTCATTCCCGCCAGTCCAACGGCCTTTGTCCTCTCTCTCTCTCTCTGTCTCTCTCTCTCTCTGTCTCTCTCTCTCTCTGTCCAAACATCTCTTCCAACCCACCCTCACACGCGGCTTCCCACGATCTCCTCGCTCTCCGGTCTCATCAGACTATTTCCGCTCGTGTGGATCCGAATAGGCGAGAAGGTGGGAGAGGATCTCCATCGTCGTGGTGTCCGCGAATAACGCAGGATAACCTTCCTGTGCAGAGCTAAAATGCCCCATGCTTTCCCCCTCTCACTCTCTTTCTCTTCCACCCCTTGCCTCCGTACGTCTGGGGCACCCTACTCGAAGTCTTCTGCCCCCACAGAATGCATTCCTTCTCTTCCCATAGTTTTTTCTTTCCCCAAGTACGATATCTCCCTCGTGATTCTTCCATCCACTGGGTAAATCTACAGTTAACATGCCACGCCCCTCAACGAGTCTGGAATACGGCTGTGTAACACCGTAATAAAGTTTTTACACCTTGCGTCGATCTCGACTGTTTGGACACACGTGCTTATATCGGTCACTTTGAGACCTTTTCGAACATTGCCTACTCCGGTCCAAGTTATTCACGGAGTAGTTGCTTTCATTATCTTATAGGAATGAAACCTATTGGTTTGGAGTAATTGCAGTGAAAATTGTGTGATTGAAGTAGTTACTGGTGAATAGAAAGCAAAAATTCGCTGCGGGATTTACTCCTATCGAAATCGCGCCAAGCAAAATTTTCTTGGTCAAGAGATTCTCTTGGCACGGTTTTGGAGAGGTGTCTCCAGCAGCTTTGACGTTTTCAACACCCTTTGATACACCAATTGTGACTTTGTAATGCACACATTTTTCACGAAATAGGGTAATGAAACATACGGGCAATATCGCAATATTATTCCTCCAGGCAACACAATACATTGCGTCAGTGACGTGCAATTTGTATTGCATAGGTATCGTCAAACGTGTGGCGCAAAGAACGTGGACGCAAATATGGAATGTAGTACCCACTAAAGCGATATTGGATGTGAATTCGGCGTTCAGTATTTGCAACGCTGAAGATACTGGGAGGTGAAATGCGATAGATAGCACAGCGCCACGCTATACATCATTCCCTTTGCGCTAGGTGTGCGTTACATATCAATGCGCTTTACTCGAATACTGATGTCTCAAATTTCTAGTCAAGAATTTGAAGAAAAGTAGTACCATATTTCGAGTCTTCTCCTATTTTCTTTGAGAAAATGTTTTCGCTCTGCTTCTTCCATGCCTGTTCTGGTATAACACCGAAGTGAAAGCGTCCTAAATGGGTTTCTGGATATATTCGGAGATCATGCCGCTCAAAAAGCTTCCCACCCTGTCAGGAGTTATGCATAAAACATCAAGGGGCACGGCCCTATTATTCGGTTTTTGCTGCTGGGTTTCACCTCTGCAGTTCATAACTGCGACAATGGAGTGAATGTTATTCGTGGGTCACGAGTTCACTACTTTTCTTGATACTTTTATTCTTGTCTTTTTAAAACTAGGAATAGGAGGGATGGATTGAAGTGGATAGAAGGATTCGGTGAAGTAGGTATTGGAAGGAACGGATACTTGCAATAGTATTGATAAAAGGGAAGAAAGTGTACAATGAATAATAGTGGGAGGGATGAAATGGAGTGAAATTAAATGAAATCTAAAATTACTGATGTTTGGCAACTTGAGGGATGATAAATGGTGGGAGAGCGGGTGGGATTGAGAGCTGCTTCGATGGGAACGCATAAAGAAAAAGTTATAGGCATATTAACTGGTACTAGCGCAATCGAGAGGTGACTGAGATATGCTTTTTATTATGCTATGTAATGAGCTCTCCAAAGAGACAGGCAGGTACTTTTATAAATGCTTAATACTGAAACCTGAGACCTAACAACTGACGACAGAAGACTCCAGCAAATACTTAGAAGACAACACTTACGGGAGTTTTTGAAATAGAATGCTGCAAATGCTTTTGGAACATTGAGGAAATAGTGTGTATGTGTTCTTAAAAGATAACTGTGGCTTTTTCTATCTGGTGGTTACTTATAAAAATATAGAGAATAAGCGAAACAAATAAAGAAGAGGGGAAGGGCTAAGGAAAGGAAGTTTGAGTAAGTAATGAATGTGGAAAATGAGTTATATAGGTTAGATGAGAGTAAGTCACAAAGTGAAAAATGAGTTCTCCAGTTTTTATGGTAGCGAGTGAGTCAAAAATCGTCTACAAACGGAGAATTTCATTAGATTTTACGAAATTGGGGTAAAATATGAATTCTGACCTCATAAGCATACACATTTTACGAACAGTAAACCGTCTTCTCTCCGTGCAAATGCAATATTTGTACGTTCTGATTCCTTCCAAAAATCTCTACGTCTGGAACCCATAAAAGAATTGTCTTTCTACAACTACCTCTTCACTCCTTCGTAGCATCAGTGTCCACTTGGTCTGAATTCTCATCCCGTTCCAGGAGAGGATAGTGGATTGCAATATTTTCACTATCCCTTTAGATACTGTCAATACATTTTTTGTCCATGACGGCGAAATATTTTCCCCTTAAAGCCTTAGAAGGCGTCATATGTTATTTTTTTAAAATCTCTATTTCTTATATGAGAGTCATAATAACCTTTATACGCCGGGTACTGTATATACAATGGCTTTTTTCGAGATAAAATGCTTGATCTTCACCTCATGTGTTGATTCTGTAATTCACGCCAATATTAGAAACTTTATTCTCCAAGTATGACGTGAAGTTTATCTTTTACTCAGGGCTTCGAAAGTTATTGAGGGCCCAGTGCGAGAAGTGACGTGACCACATATGTGTAGCCCGTAGAAGACTTGTTGAATATAGAGTATATTGCGAATATAGGTATGTTCCTATATTGCCGGCAGGTGGCGAAGTGATGAGATTACTGGTATAGCTAAAATGGCATCCACTCTAAAAGTGACCCGAGTTTAGTGATCTTTTCTGAGAGTTAACTTTCCTATCTTTCCCCAGCATTTTCATCATATTTTTTCCCCTCTCTGTGCACCGCAATTACGTACTATCCATGTTTACATTTCTAATGTCTCCACACTTCATTTATTTTCTCAAGAAGTTTCATATTTTTGCCATAGAGCAAAATAACATGAAAACAGTCCTTAAATTCTGCACATAATTATCGCACTTGATCTCGTGAAACATGACGATTCAGTCTTGCTGCATTGCGATACGTGTTTATGCGGCAGGTGAAAGGACTTTTTCCTTGGCAGATTGAAGGAAACGGACTTGGGATGAGTGTTACAAATATATGTTGAGACGTGTGACAGGTTATTTGAGGGTGTCTTTCGCTCTGGCAGGCAAAAGATATGTGGTATTGAGGGAATCGCGAGGGTGCGAAGGATCGGGTGCATCGGGATGGAATCAAATATGGGACGCGATGCTGGGGGATGGGAGATCCTAAGAGTGTTGGTTTTCTGTTATGGTAAACTACGTTTCTCGATAGGAAACTACCATAGTGCAGTTATAGAGTTCAGCCTTTGAATACTTGGATACGATACTGGTAACATCGGAATCGATTCATAAGTTGCCCGTTCTATTTTCGAGCACCTCTTCCTACTGAAGTGCTCGTCAGTACTTCAGTGCGCGAAGGAACGATTTTTAGTTCGTTTAGAGGTTTATAGAGATATTGCGTTTTAAATTGTTTTTTCTACGCTTAAGAAAACTTAGAGTTGTATAAGATTTAGTTATTTCTCGGTGAATTATATTAATAAATAATTCTCGGGTTTCAACCGAGTAAGAATTTTGGCTGCTAACGTTTCAATGGAACACTCCTCCATCGTCCTCAGCAGGGAATGGATACCGTTAATTCAAAAAAATAACGGAGAAAAGGACACAACAATGCCCCCTGGATTAGACGGATATATAGGCGCAGGAAGGAAATCCTACAAACATTATTTCCCTGGGGACGATGGAGGAGTTTCCATTGAAACATTAGCAGCCAAAATTCTTACTCGACTTATTTGAGTTGCTGACCTATGATGATTGTGAAGAGTGCTAGTTTTTATTTGTCCTCAAGACGGCTTCTATATTTCTGGTCTTATCGCCTTGAGGTTGTTGTCATACTGGGTTATCTGAGTCGCTCTCAATTTAAATGGGAAATTTTTGAGGAGAAAAAAGTGAAGGGATTCGTTGCAGGTTATTTATAGAATATATTTGGGTAGATTAACCGGGCCGCTGCGATGCAAATAACTCATTTGTGGTGCCAAATTATGCATAGCATTCGAAATACTTTAAAATTATGCACACTTATCTAATAACAATTTACCATTAAATTTGCTCATTATTTGTGGCAAAGGTAGGTGAAAAATGACTATAAATTTTCGAATTACTCGAAACATTCCCATAGAGAGGGACACGACAAGCTTTACAAGTTTTGTTTACGGTTATCAAACAATCCATCACACCAATATTGATTTGTATCTCATAGCATTCATACCTTGTCATTATGATGCTTTCAATCGTGAATATAATAAAACTGGTTGAGTCCAATATTTTATGTCTTTAGAATTTTTCATCGATATACCAGTCGCAGCAATTATGGATATTTCCTTTACGAAATTACTAATCCTCTTAAACTGCCTATTATGAACACTGGAATAAACTACGGTTTATTATTCTTTGTTACAGATGCATGAGACCAAATATAATAAGTCTTTAAGCTTTTCACACGATGTTCACATTTTCTGTGAACAAAAATTCAACGTACTTTATCTGCGTCTAGATAATACCCTGTACACCAATGCAAGGGTGTATGGCAGAGAATTGTTTTCTTTTGCTTAATTTCGCAGATTTCTTTTATTAAATTAATAGTTCTCTTAACTGCGGCTTATAATCTAGGCTTCATCGCGGGTTTCTGTTCTATATTATTAACTCCTTGGTCCGTTGACGCAAGGGAAATAAAGTGTAAGTTTTGTATGATGAATGGCAATTACTTTTCCTATTGTCATTCTCTAACGCGATGAAAATGAAAATACTGCCATGTAACAAATTCATGTAAAAACGAGAAGAATTCTAGTCTTCCGGATTTTCAAGAAGTTTAGAATGTACTTAGGTACTCGTAATACACATTTTTCATCGTCATATGGAGTGCATTGAATGTGAAATGGAATGAGTTATAAAATCTTGACGGAAGATCTCCATTTGAGACTGAATTTCTACCATAGCGTTTGATAAAGTGCTGACTAGATATTCGTAATAGTAGGTTTAGTGCGTAATTTCCATTTTTGAAGTTAAATATCCTAAATATTTAATCCGAAATGCTTCTGCAATGCTGCGGAGTGATACTCTCCGGATATTGGAGTCATTATTCATTTTTAAATGAGTGATGAGGATTGAACTCTAGTTGTTTGGTTGCTTGCTCCCTAGAAAATCACGCCACAATACTTCTAGAATGTTTACATACATTTTGGTAGAAAGGAATTTATAGTGTGTGTCACGCATTATATTTATAGAAATATCACCTTGGGTAGGTAGTATAAATAGACTTAAGTGAATGTTCGTAATGCTAGTTTGGTGATAACTGATCTCCTGCCACTCTCCCTCGAGGTGGTTGGCAGGGTAGTCGGTAGATATAGAAAATTAATTCCATTTATGGTGTTTACATGAGATTGAAAATACCTCCCAGGACATAACACTCCTTAAAAAAACAATGTATTTGCCGAAGTAGGACGTTCCTCTATGAATTCCAATACACGCTGCTAACGTAACGAAAACGGTGATACATCTGTTTTCGTTTATTATTGCTATTGTTTGTAGTTCCTTTTGACCGCTGTAAGTTTTATTTCCCTTAGTATTAGAGTCGATTTTAAGGCTTTATTTCAAGGCATCTGTCATTTGACTTTACTCTTCAAAATGAAATATTATTAGTTTTCGTTTTCGATAGATAAGATTATTTTGCAACTTTACGTCTGCGTAGGTTGATCATACCATAAAAATATTAATTTTATGAAGGGTGAATTTATGTATATAAATTACAAGCATATAGAGATATATTTACTGAAAAAAATGAGTGTTACATCGATAGATCTTCTACACGCTTGTGAATTATTAATGCTCTTTTGGGGTGCATATCAGTCAGAATTCCTCATTTAAAATTAGCCTGATGAGTTTTAAATATTTAAAAACATTTTTTAACATTTCTCATTTTTATTAATACTGAATAATTTACGTTGCTTTGCTTGAGAGCGGCGTATTAAAATGCAATTTATTAATAATGCTTCAGTGACGAAGATTATAGCATGAACTTTTATCACGAATTGACTTGATTTGCCTGAATATTTCATTCTTTCAATTATGTGATTGAATATTCATTACGAAGTTATGCATGCAACGCTATATTTTGGAGCATATAATGAAAAAACCGGTGTGGGTATTTCCTCGATTTGTACCATTAAAGTTTCACTACTTAGCTATGGGGATTTCTGGAAACATGCTTACCTGAAGATTAATGCGGTGAATTGAAGGGCCCTATAGATAGATATTAAACCGGAATAGAGATTATTCAATCATAATCTACATTACCGTTAGAAAATTGATAACAATAAGAAGAGATGTTTTTGTATGCTAATTTTGGGCCATGAAGACATTTATTTAAACTATATTATAAAAAAAGCCATTTACTGCACTTATAACTCGACATTCATCAGGACAATCATTGAATTGAGTGGACATTTAATATTATTAGACGTTTTATTATCCTTATTGTTTAATTTTGGCTACTTACGATGAATTAGGGTGGCTGTAGTAAGTACAATATGTTCCTACTCAGCATTATTTTATCTCTCTCTCTCCAGTTTACAAGATGGAAAAAGGCTAATAACTTCCCGTGGGCATAGGAAACCGATACTTCTATTATGTTTCTTCTCCTTCATTGTTGCGCTTATTGTTTTTCAAATATTTCTTAATGCTTTCTCTTCAATCCTCCCTATTTGCATCTCCTCCTTTCTTTGTGTTTTCCTATTCCAATCACTTTCTGTAATCTTCTCGAGAACTATTGGCAGCCTCATGGATATGAACTCAACCTCGTTCGAGACACGGCTTGGAACCAAAACAGAAATGTCGGAAAACAGAGAATGGTGTAAAAATGAGTGACCGGCAAAAATATCAGATTCCGTCGAATCGGGGAGCTTGCAAAGGGTGGCAGATGAGAGACCGATGCGCATGAGAAAGAATGGACGTTCCCCTTGTAGCGAAAATCCTGGGAGCAAAACGCTCACTGGTCGGAATAAGGGTTCGAGGGTGGGAGAGGCGGCGGATAAGGGTATCGGGATGAGGGAAGGGAGGAAGGGGCGAAGGTTCTCGCACCGAGTGGGGGATGAATAGTGGGGGAGGGGGGGAAATTTCGTATGAGGCGAGGGAGAAAATTAGAGGGGAGTTGGAAGTAAGTCGTTGGGTCCGGGACATCAGGATGCCGAGGGACGTCGGTCGGTATTCCGTGTGGACGTTCTGTCATCCCAATTATTTACCCTTATCGCAGTAAGCGGCTTTGTCCTCTCTGGACGGCCTTTCCATCTACTACCTCCTCTGCTCCCCTTCCCTGCCGTCCTCCTCCCCTGGACTCAGCCAGATCCACTGCCAACTCACTCACCCCTCCCTTTCGTCTTCCCCCTCGGCCTCTCCAACTTTATCGATGCTCTCCGCTATCACAGCAGAGGCGGGTTCACAAGAGGCTCCTTTCATTGTTCAAATCATTGTTTAGTTGCTGGTAATGTGGTGATTATATTAAGGCTTTAATGGATTTCAGGAACCGCCTCCAAACGCTCTTTCATCTATTCATTTGATTACTTGTCTTGTAATGGATTAATATAATTTTTGATATTTGTATAAAAACCGTTGTAATTAATGATTGACATAAATACCTCCTGGAAAGCGCTATTTCATCTTCCTGTCCGATGGAAAGTTATGCATGTAAATAATTCTACGCAAAATGTTTATTGTATAATGTTTAAAATTAACCTTATGACTGTATAGTATTCATACTTATATAATGCATGAAAAATTGTCATTATTAATAATAATAATTTAAATATTGTAATCTATTATATAGATTAGGATTGCCATTATTAGTAGAAGGAAGGGTACGGAAGCGCAAGGAAATGAATGATGCATAGGTGTGCTTTGGCCCTCATCATCAATCTGTTATGATACTATGGTGGTGTTTTGGCAGCAATTATGATATTTTTACCACATTTTTCGTCTGCTCAAGGGCAAATTTGGTTTGACTTTCAAAGATGCGTCGTAGGCCCTTTTTAATCCTCTCGTTTCTTTTCCCACTCTGTTTCATTCTTCGTTGTTCTTCCTAAAGAACCAATCCTTTTCCTCTTCCATCCTCGCTGATATTATATTGGTAGGTAGGTACTCCCTTATTCTACTGCCTCAATACCCCGTTGCCTTTTACTGCTAAACTGCTATCTCAGTCCACATATTTGTCTCTCTCAGATTTTCTGCCGCGAAATCGTATCAATGCCTATAATCACCAAATAAAAGCATCTTCCGTTCTTTTTAAACTTTTTTTCCCTCTCAGTCACTTATAAAAGCGTTTTGCATCAACTGTAGATTAGAATTCAGTCAAAATAGTTTGTTTAGAAAATAAAAAGTTGTTTTACCGAGATACCTGTCATACCTTATCGTATATATGTAAATTTGGAATGCAGCGTAATTAGGAAAAAAACCAAGTGGCTGCTTTAAAAAATGCACCGTTACTGCATCCATTTATCCGTAAAGTGTCGATAGCAGGTACCTAAGTGTTGGCGAGTGAGGTCTATAAACCAAGCTTTTAGCTATAGCACTCTACTAAAGCATTACAAAACGTGTTAGCGTCTGCGCCTGCGCCGTCATTCAAAGTTGAGTTAGGAGTGTTGGACCGCGTGAAACGGTTCATCCGCGGCTTGGAACTAAGTTTGCTCCCAATATTGAGTATCCTGATTTCAGAACTGATTTCAATAGCTGGGATAAGGGTCGTGTGGGCCCTCGGTGTGCTCGGCCGGTCCGATGCTAGGAACATCCCGTGCCGGGCCCTTTGGTACCCGGCGGCCCACTTCAGTGGGCCTCGAGAGGCTATTTCGCCCCCTCCCTCTTTTGCCCTCTCCACCTAGCTCCCACACCTCTCCTAACCGCCCTCATCTCACTTCGGCGCTGGAGGGGAGGTCGCAAGGGCGGTTATTTGCTCGTCCAAGTGCCAGAAAATGAAAGCAGTTTCCCCTTCTCCCGGATGGACCCATTCCCCGCAGCCCACTACACACGCCCGCTCCCGATTTTAGGCGGAGATATTACGTCAGGGTCAATATTGTCGGTGCGGTAAATTGCGGTGCAGGGTGGAGGTGATTTCCGTAAGATAGTCGAGATTTTTTTATCCCTCAGAGACGTGGGGGAGAAAGAGTGTGTTCATGGCTTCATCCGGTAGCTTACATTTGTTTTTTTTAGTTTTTGGAGGAGACCTTGCTTGTTTTCCGTGTTTTTCTTGAGCGCCGACGTATTTCTGTAGCAACCGCACGCTACTTGAGATTTCATGAGCCACCGAAAATACCGAACTTCGGGTCAGAGAACCTTTTTCAGAGGATTTCAAAACAGAGCGCGGTTATCTGAAGCTAGCGGGTTTATTTGATAGGAATATACAGTGATGAGGACGGCAAGCAGTTTTCATTATCGTTATTGGAATGGGTGCAGTCGAAAGTGAATTATGAAAGATCCTCCTCAGTTCACAAACAATTCTGCGCATTTCTATTCTATTCATATGGGCATAACTCTTACGATGAGCTGGACACAGTAGTGGCGCCATCTGGTTTTGATTATTTTTAATGTAATTCAGTCAATTTTATTTTTGGGGGGTCGTGGTGGCCTAGTTGGTAGAGTGCTGAGCCGAGGGTCCCGGGTTCAAATCACGGGCAAGAGCCTTTCTGGACACCCCCATCTAAAATCCTCGCGTTTCGATTTTCTGCGTGTCAGAACTTCGTAGGAAATCGCAGGTGGCCCAGGGAAAGGAACTGGCCCCCCTACCCTGAATGTATGAATTTAACACGCCAATGGCTTTGTATGGGGTGAGCTCTACCCTCACCTATCGAAAACCAACCTTCGGGTTTAACACAAGTTATTGTTATTGCATTTTTATGGCTGTAGTTGAAATTTTCAAGTTATAGTTGAAAATTTCGAAACTATGATTGGGAAGGTACAATTGTATTTTGAAGAGAGTGAATACATACGGTGAAGTGTACTTTAAAGCGTTTCAAAATATCCATGTAGCTAATGAAATGTATTGGCCTAACGCATTCCTAAAAATATTTATCCAATCAGCCCCTGACGATACCTGATACTTATGCTTTGAAGGAATATGAGAATTAACTTGTGAGTGCAATTATCATCAGTCATCAGGTTTCAAAATATCCATGTAGCTAATGATATGTATTGGCCTAACGCATTCCTAAAAATATTTATCCAATCAGCCCCTGACGATACCTGATACTTATGCTTTGAAGGAATATGAGAATTAACTTGTGAGTGCAATTATCATCAGTCATCAGTCGAGAATTAACTTGTGAGTGCAATTATCATCAGTCATCAGTCGTGAGATTGGTTTGACGCATTACCACTCAATTATTCCATCGGTTAAACTCTACGTATTCACATAAATTACGCCATATTTTGGATATTAGTTGCCAAATTTTGTATATAGTTTGAATATTACGATCGAATCATTCCGCTACCTATGGAATGCAAATTGAACCTACGAGGCTTAAATTTGTTGTTCTCAATATTAATTCACATTCCAATTGAATGCATTTAGTGTAGTTTTATATCAAGAAGCTGATAGGAATTGGTTAGAAACTGTCGTGTCACTTACTTGGCACGAAGGAATAAATGAAAATCATCCATCTATGGCCAGAGATCCGTATGAAGAGTGAGTTGAAAGATGGAGTGGCATGGTAAAAAAAGTTGGATTGCTGGAAGAAAATCTTATTGGGCTGTAGAATTTTAGGATTTGTGAAGATTATTGATTGTCAATGGGATATTTAAGGTCATAAAAACTGGTATAACGTATCTCCACTACGGAAGGGGAGGAGAAGAATTTTATGCTGATTTATGGGAAATTAAAGTGTAATCTAACTAAAGAATTAAATTCCATTAAGTACCTAATTCTCGACTAATACAGTTCTAACACATTGTCATCAATGGATAGCATTCACAAGGCTGGTTTCGTGCAGCCTTTCGAGCCAAACCGTTTTGAGCTTCTTTCGGCTAATTTTATCAAATGAACACGATCTTCCTGGTCACATTTTCTTCGACACTTAGAGACTTACGAATCGAGCATTACCAGCTTAGGTTGTTGTTGTCTTCGTTTAAAAAATTAAGTGATTACATTTTCTCCTCACTCCTCATAGAGCTTCTTCGTTAGTTCCCCAGTCTATTAATTTCATCTTCTTCATAAATATTGTATATTTCATTTAAAATGTTTATTGTATTGCTCTTCAGCTGATATTGTCCGTGCCTCAATGACACTAAGAAGCATACTTTATGAGTGACACCGCTATGTTACTTCGAAAATTTTGACTCTCTCACCAGGCACGTACTATTGTATCGAACGCATTGAATTACATTAACTGTTCAGACGTTTATGTAAATAAATTATTCCTGGGGTAAAACCTCCTCAATAATCAGTATCGCTTCATAATTTAGTCACATCTAAGAGTGATTACTTTCAATCTCGTACTTGTAGCTATTTTTAGGTTTCCATATGGTAGAATGCCCTCTTATATTGAACTACTGTACTGCTTTTAACCTGCTTGCCTAAGCCGTTGTTGGTTATTCTGTTGTCAATAATTAATGCTATTTTACTTCCTGACGTACCTACAGAAAACCAATTTCATATCAGTAAAACTTCTATAAATTGGCTACTTTTATATTAGGACGAATTAGGGTTCCACGTAACTTTCAAGGTTCAGGCATTGTTTTATTATTCTAATCTATGCTGGCCGTAAGTTTATTGAACGCCTGATATTATCACCAGACACAGAATTTTTCCAACCCCAGTATGTGATTTGTGCCATGGATTAAGAGATTACAACGATCAGCTAATCCTTTCTCCCAAAATTCACGATCGCTTGAATGTCGTGCAAACAGAGGCCTTGTGAAATACAAAAGGGAAAGAAATAACATCAAGAAATATCAGTCGTGACGTTGATCAGAAGGGATTCCTTTTGTGTGCCAACGTTCGTGGCACCAAGCAAATTCTGGAATAACACTCCATTCCGTAGGATATTCAGGGATAAAGTTTGCTCCTGGAACATTGATCTGAAATAATCCCTATGGAGAGACAGCGGTGGGTTAAGTGTAATAATCACCTAATAAATAAGAGTGCATTAAAAAAGGAACATGGAATCGTCTCCATTTTTTCCCCGCTCGTGTGCCGGGATTAGAGGAGGGCTTATAGGGATTTAATCCTCTACGATAAAACAAGCCAGGGTTCGTTGGCTTTAAGGTTGCTCCGTGAAGTAGGTAAGCGCATTTAAGGCTGGATATTGGTGCTGCTGTTCTGTAGCATAATAAACTACAAGAGAACATGGAGATGATTATTTTTTTTAAACAATTACTTGAAATCTTAAGGGTTACTTTTTTGTAGTGTGTAAAGTACAAGTGTTTCGAAATCTGCAGAAAACGTGTAGGAGTAAAATCCTCTTTTTTGAAATGATTTCCCAGAATTCTGTTAACGATGTTTTTTTCAGAGGAGATGGTATAGTATGGACATTTACAGGAGCTTCCTATTTCTGTAGCTGTTAATGCGTTCCTCAGTGTATCGATTGTGAGCCTCAGAATCATGAAAAGGATTCAAACTTTGCTAGTAGTTTAATGTGTTATTGGCATATGATGGCTAGCGTCTTAGCTTCTATATTTATCCATTGCTGTTTTCTATGAATGCCGGTTTATCATCCATGCATATCTTTCAATTTATGATACCTGCATCAAGAGTTCAATATTACTGGTTGCCAAACTATAAATGGATCGTTGGATTGCAATCCTCTAATTGGAATAATATAAATCTCCCGCATGCAGTCCGTTCAACATGGAGTTATTTCATTTGTCACAAGAGGTCCATCTATTGACGTGAACTTGTGAGTTTTTAGCCTTCGTTGAAATCCATACAATTTCCTTCAAACCTTAAATGCTATCGTTTCTGAGCTCAAGAATAATGAGAAATTTTTGCGCCATGTACTAATATCATATTGATAGTGTTTTTTAGGGCTGAAAGCAAAGAACAGCTCTATGGAATTGTGCTAACTTTTCCCGAGACATACTGCCACAGCTCATATTTGTTGAAAACAGTGGAGAGGGGTCGTGACATGTAGTGCACGGCCAGGGGGCATGGAAAGGAAAAGGGAAAAGCACTAGAGAAAACGGTGGAATTCTATGGTTACTTGTGCGGTATGTAGGAGGTGGAAATAGTTTGTAGGAGGAAAATGGGCATAGCATCTGCGATGTTCGTGGAATAGGAAACATTACTGAGGGAAAACAAACGAGTAAGTGTTGGACATGAGAGAGAAAGAGAGGAAGTTGCTGGTAAAATAGAGGAGATAGAGGCACAGGGTGGTGCAGGTGAAAAGAGGCAATGGTGCTTTGAAGAGTTATGCGGAGGAGAACTCTCGGTTGGTGGGAAAAAGTAGGAAGAGGCACTAGATCTTTGATTGGTATGGTTAAAGGATGGAAGTATATAAACATTAAATAGAATGTTATATAAAAGGAACATGGTATTGCAATGGAATATTCAGGAGGATTTTATGCATAACATTGGGTTTATATGTAATATATGCATCACAATTAGAAATCGCGTTCATCATTTTCTACGCCCATTCTTGTCTAAGATTTTAGCCAAATAGGCTTTCTAGTAGATTGCTCAAATACTTGTGCATCCCTATTACTACGGGCCCCACCTCTGCAATCGGTTTATATCGAGTCGTAATGCGACCTGTCATTTTATTGAAGAGCGATTGTTATTTTACTGTTCAGAGTTCTATTGGATGTGTTACTCCTCGAAGTATCTTGTTGACAAAGCCGTCGAATTTTAATGTGACAATCCACCCCTCTCTCTCTCCTGCGTGACATTAGTGGCAGTAGCAACGTTTAAAGAGCAATAAAGGAGAACTCATTTGCCATAATTCATCCATCTCCACATAAGCAGCTCCAAAATTTGACGCCGTAATGTGCTCGGGACCCCAACGTTCGCAAACTCCGAGGAATAAACCCCCCACCGTTCTCGCACCTTCATCGTATCCTTTCGCACGCCACTTGGAATTAATAAAATTAATTAAACCCGTCAGGGACCCTCCCGCACGTCGCCTTTCAAATGTTTCACGGGGCATGTTGGGAACCGCACTGTCTCCTCCCTCACTTCCCGTTTTCCCTAGCCACTACCCGTCTCTCCCGAGATTAAAGCGCTTCGGTGATTTATTTGCTTCGGAACACATCGTGCTAGGCGAGATAGGAGGCGTCTACCGTGCAGGGCGCGAGGAACCCTCAGAGCTGGATGAGAAAAAAACACGCGTGTTCCCAAGTCGTAGCGACGGACCGACTTAAAGATGGAGGGAACTAGAGCGCATTGCGGTCAGGAGTAATCGCCGGAGGAGCACGGATGGAAGACCAGCCAGAAGATTTGGAATGTTTTGCCGGAAACGAATTGCGGACAGCATTGAGAATATGTGAATCGGTCGGCCGAGTTTGCTTCGCAATAAAACTTCGTGTTTTTGTTTCCTGGGCTAGAACCGAGCTGACTTTTTTGGATTGGTAATAGGTGAAGAAAATAGAGCAAACAGAGAAAGTTACTGCTACAAGTGCGAATTGTGCTACTTAAATTTTTGGAGTCAGCTGCTTGCCACCTTGCTCGAGGTTATGTGGGATGGGGTAGGTGCGGTAGTTGGAATACTGACCCGCTATCTCGAGGGCCTGGGCCTGAATATGAGAAGAAATTGATGTTTGTCATTCATATATATTGGTCCCCACTTGAATTGCTGTGTGTAGAGAACTTAAAGTTCTATACTCCATCCGTCGGATGGGACGTTAAACCGTGGTCCCCTTGGCGCCTTTCGTTAAGAGAAGGCTAACGCCGGTGCTGAGTTTCACACCACCCTTCCTCCATCCCTGAAAAAAATACTGCATCTGACGAAATACTGCCTGCTTTCTGCCATTTTCCCCGCCCCCAAATAGTTACTACTCGAGATTTCGTGGCAATGAGTAAATCACCACTAAGGGGCTTTAAACGCTGAAGGAATACTAAGTTTTTCCTTGATTAAAATTTTCAATGCAATGTTGACGACTTTCTCCACAGCAAGGACATATTTTACCGTGGACATTATGTAGAATTTCAGCTGCCCGACGCATCATAATGGTTGTGAAGAACTCAAAAACCCTAAGATTGTTTGTCGATGGTGTTGGATGTGATTGGTGAGGATCGCGATGGTACACAGACCATATTGTGAATATATTACTTCACTGATTGTAGAAAGCTTTCGGGAGTCTTCCGCGTTTACATTCTGATAAAATGGTGACGTTTTACCCACTCTACTGCGGGCGTCCTCAGGTCAGGCTGAAGTGAAAAAAGCTTCGAAAGTTGTCGTTTATTTATACTCGTCTTCTAATCGATGAAACAACTTCGGCCGTCACATTGTGGAATTTTTCCATGATTGAAAATAAGAATGAACTTTGTAATCTTCCACACGTTTTTTAATAACCAACCGGTTTCAACACTCACGTGTCATCATCAGTCCCTAATTACAAAGTTCATTCTTATTTTCAATCTCGTCTTCTAAGGTGGCCGCTGCTCGATAATTGGTTGTTGATGTTCGTGTGAATGCTCGTTTCCACGTGTTGGGGAGGGGGTAGCTATCCTCTCTATTCATATTGTTGGGCCTCTTGGAAATTTCAATCGCTTCCCTTGTAGTTCTAGGAAACTAGCTCTTTTCCCTCGCAAGGATTTTTGGTTCCATTAAATTCACGGAGTGGTTAGGTTCCATCGAAACGTGCTCTGCAATGACCGATTTTTCTCCTTGTCCGTTTTTGAGGGCCCGTGAATGTACTTTCATTCGGCATTGCACAGCTCTCTTTGTTTGCCCTACGTAGGATCTTCCACAGCTGCAGAGAACCTCGTAAACTCCTTCGTGGATTCCGGGTGGGAGGCGGTCCTTAGCTCTGATGAGGAGGCTGTATAGGTTATTTTCGCATCCGAATCTGGTTTGAATGCTTCGCGAGAACTAGCGATATTTTCTCCGCGGAAATCTCCAATGAAGGAGATGAAGGCACGTGCAACAGGATTTTTTATTTACATTCCTGTTGGTCCAACCGATAAACAGTTTTTTGGGATGTGGCTTTATCATAACCATTCTTCCCTAGGGCAGCAAGATTATCTTCTGCTGCAGAAAAGTATGTATTGAAGTTTTATTGGGTACAAATAAAGTGGGTTATCTCTTACCGGAAGTTAGCTAAAATACCGAGGGAAATATATCTCGAGTTATTTTAAATTCTCCTATGATCGTGATTTTGAATTCTTAAAATTGCTATTTAAGATTCTTTTTTTTAGAAATGAGTTCTCCCTATAGTTTTAGAAGACTTCTTTCTCCTGAGCACGTTGCCAAGAAAATGAAAACTTGATAAAATACCAATAATTCCTAATTTTTGACATATCCACGCATAGATGCTTACAGAACTAAATTTCCAAATGAAACGCGTGTGATGCTAAGTCCCTGAGATGTTGGGTAGTATACCGGAGGTCACAGAGTAATATTGGTGTAATAGGTTAATGATACAGATCTTAGAAGGCAAAGGTAGCTATTATTTTGTCTCGAAAATAATTATTACTATACTACGAGTAGTAGCATGGTGGCCCGTTGGAAAAGAATACCAGTTATTTTTAGCTTTTTATCTTGAATTTTCCATTATATCAGTACCTGTCCCTGGACTTTTCTGGAGGTTCAGATGATGTGACAACCCTTACTGGATTGAGGAATGATAATTGCGCCGATTTGGTTCATCCATACCCAATCAGTTCACCTGGGAATTAGGCTCACAAGTTACAACCTGTGTTAGTGGTATTTAGGTTTCTACTTGAATAAGAATACTTCAGGTGTAGTAACCCTTCGGTCAGATAGGGCGCTGTACTTTGAACTCAAAGGCTCCTTTTTAAATATATAATACATTTTAGTTTGAGGGGTTAGTAATTCAAATTTACAATATTTAAGGAGTAGGGTAATGCCGGTGCCGAGTTTTTCTGCAAACCCCTCATCTGCTCCCCAATAAATCCTTCCGTTTCCGGCCTCCTACCTATCTTTAATGACGCCAGCGGTCTATCCTAGAGGCTCCCGAATAATAGTAGCCGTATTATCTATATCTATATCTACAACATACCCTGCAAGCCACCTCGAGGATGTGTGGCAGGGGATGCATCCACACCAGGAACAATGACACATCAAACAAAAATGAACACTACAAAACAAGCACTACACCTTTAAAAGTAATTGGGGAAAAAAAAGAAAAACTACTAAATCCCAATCATGCAGGACACACCCATGAATACCATGTATGCCTTGAAACCCGACACCAATTTCATAGATACTCATGCATGCAAAAAAAAAGCATTGCATGCAAGTCACCCGTTGATTTGAACATGCAGGTAATAAAAAAAATATACTATCGACCTACTCTGAATATTACCTCTATAATTATTACCGATTTACGCGATGTTTAACGTTCTGATCTCGAATCGTACGCGGAAAAAATGACATTTTAAACCTGTCCGTCCTGCAATCTATCTCTTTAATTTTATTTTATTCATGTCATTAACGTCATTAATGAAATGTCCCTCCTTAAATTTTCCTAGAAGATTAAGTCTATAATTCATCATGCGTTGTGACAGCGATTCCCATCCCAATACGGCTAACATACCAGACACACTGCTTTCCCTATCGTAACACCCTTTTACATATCTCGCCGCTCTTCTTTGTACTCGATCTAATTCGTAAATTAAGCCTGCTTCATAAGGGTCCCATATGCTCGCATATTCTAAGCATATTCTAAGTGTGGTCTAACAATTGAAAAATAGCAACGTTCCTTCACCCTCTTCTCACTTTTCCCTAATATTCTTTTAATAAACCCCAACTTTCTATTTGCTTGACTGCATATTTCCCTGATATGTGTCCCCCATGATAGATCCTGAGTAAGTGTTACACCTAAGTACTTAACTGATTCCACGTTTACTAATTCCGTTCCTTGAATCATATAGTTTCTTTCTATCGAGTTTTTCCTTTTCCAAAAATTTACTGTCACGCACTTTTTTATGTTCAGTTCGTTTCCATTTATCGCACCACGCCTGAATTGCTACGAGGTCCTTTTCTAACGATGCCTTGTCTCCCGGACTACTAATTTCTCTATACACTACTGCATCATCTGCGAAAAGCCGAATTCTACTATTTACTACAACACTGCCGAGGTCATTGATATATAAAAGAAATAAAAGTGGGCCTATCACACTTCCCTGGGGAACACCTGATGTGACACTAACTATATTGTACATTATACCGTCTATAGTAACTCTCTGTTCACGGCCAACTAAGAATTGATTAATCCAGCAAACTACGTATTTATCTATACCATAACTTTCTAGCTTTAAGAGCAATCTGTCATGAGGTAGGTACTCTGTGAAAGGCTTTTTTAAAATTGAGGAATATCGCATCAACCTGAGCATTATTTTCTCCCGAAACTAATAAGTCGTGTACAAAGAGTGCCAATTGCGTTTCGCATGACTTGGATTTTCGGAAACCGTGTTGGTTATTAAATAACAAATTTTCTCTATCCAAGTGTCCCATAATCGAACTAACTATTATATGTTCCATTATCTTACACGATATCGATGTTAGTGAGATAGGTCTGTAGTTGCTAGGATCTTCTCTATCGCCGGATTTGAATAAAGGTGTAATATTAGCCATTTTCCAGTCCTTGGGAACCATATGTTCAGATAACCATTTACGAAATATTATTTCTAAGTAAGGTGATATTTCTGATGCTAGTGTTTTATAAACGCGTGCCGGAATTTGGTCAGGGCCGGGGGATTTATTGGTGTTTATGTTTTTAAGTTGATTCTCTATACCGCGAGACTCAATAGCGATTTCAGGCATCGGATGTTTGAAATGTTTATTTAGTGGTTCAATTGCATCTAAAGTGCTGGTAGTGAAAACGCTTTGGAAATATGTGTTTAACTTATTAGCTTTTACCAGACTATCATTTATTTTTTCTCCATTATCATCCCTAAGAGTTTCTATAGTAGATTTATTTCCTTGAATTTCTCTTACATACGACCAAAATTCTTTTGGATTTTCATTCAAATACTTCCCTAGAAGTTTACTTTTAAAGTCAGCTAAGGCTCGTCGACATTCTTTTTTCGCTAAGTGTTTGGAAGTTTTATAATTTATAATGATTTTGTTAAGCTCATGAGGGGGCGTTTTTTTTCGCTCTTTTTTCAGTCTAACATGGCAAATTCTCTGTTGTTTTAAAGATTTCCGTACCGCCGCGTTATACCACCGTGGCTCTGCATTCAATTCATTCTCTGTATTAGGCTGCTGAGATCCTGTCTAGGCAAAACTTTATCAAGGAAGGCCATCGGAAATAGCCTCGTTCTCCTCGTTCGAAATGCAGAGGAATATCAAGAAGGCTGTTAAAGGAATATTAATTGGAGAAATTCATATTTGGTCAATGGCCTGAAGGGAATGTGGAGCCAAGTTTTCAAACATATGCTTGGAGAAAGAGAAAGATGTGAGAGTGTCGGAGATTGAGCTACTAATAATGGAGTCTTGGTGTAAAACACATTGTCGGCATTATCTGTGGATAAATAAAGTAGACTATTCGTTTGGGTGGGGGATTACGTGGATGGGACAAGAGCACTCAATCATTCCAAGCTCAATGTAATAATTCTAATTAAGTCCCTGCCAAGGGGAATTGTGATGCAGCTCACACCGTGTAACATAAAAATTCAGATTTGAATGCAAGGTTCGGCATCCCCCAGCATCTCCAGACCAATCCTGCCGGGGTCGCATTCCCTGCCTCCCTATCTTACTGTCCCCCCTGAGGGGACGACCCCTCTCTAAAGTTTTCCGCGTCAATGCTCCCTGGAGCCGCCAGGGGTCCGCAATTGCTGTCCCGACGCCCCTCTCCTCCCACCACTGCGGCCCCTTCCCTGCCCTCAAATTTCCTTCCGCTCCCCCCTCATCCAATGTCCCTCCTGTCTTTTCCTGCTGTTCTCTCCTCCCCACAGCGAGTAAAAATCCCAGCGAGCGTGCAATCGGCGTCCCACGCAATGAAAGGAAAGGACCAAGCTCCGGTTCCCCTCTTCGACTTGCATTAGCCAGTAGTTTGGATTTCCTGGTGCCAGGGAATGTGAGATGATGGATTGTGGTTATCACTCTGCGACAGAAAGGGAATTGCCCTAACGGTTGCCAGTAATGCGATGAATTTCGATCAAATAGTATGGCATAGTTTTATGTTTCAAGGAATGTGTCTGCCTCATAGTTTTATGCTCATTGATTCTTGAGCATGTTAGTAGTGCATGCTTGGTGATCTTCACCCCCTGCCACACACCCTCGCGGTGGCTTGCAGGGTATCGTGTAGATGTAGATTCTTGTTGAATTATGTCACGTGTACTGCATATGAGGATTATTATTACGTGTCGCAACGTATTGCATTCAAATATCATATCATCAGTATCAGCTTTCACAACTGTATCAATTTCAGTGATCGATCCCAAAATTATTTAGGACAGTTCTTTCGTCACCTACCTTGTCACATTTGCGTATACTTAATTTGCGTAATTTTTCTTTTATATCCGTCTGAACTGACTCCAGTCATATCATTAAAATTTTTAATTTTACATTTTTTCCAGAATTTTATCAAATTTAGTGAGTACTTACACAACTTATCATTGACACGCCTTCAGACACCCATCGAAATGGTAAAAATTTGAATCGGATGCGATTCGTTTTATATTCCAGAGTTCCGGAGAGTTGGGAAAGAGGATAGTAAAAGATTGATAGAGGAGGACAAGACGCGTTTGGAGGCAATTGAGTTGATGGCGATGGGCCAAAATGAAGAAGTACGAGGAGGGTTTTGATATAGAGGAGAATGATCATGGAGAAAGCAAGGTCGGTTTTTTTTTAGGAAAATAGCTTTTTTAGGAAAAGTAATAAAGGAAATCGGGATTCTGTTGTTGGCTAGAGAAGGAAGAGAGCTGGGCTTTCGGAAACAAGAGGGCAAGAGGTCCATTTCAGTTCAGTCAAAAGTGGCGGGAAGTATGCGATCTAAAGAGGGAAATTGTGTACGGAATTGCGCATAATATCTCGGAGCAGAAGTAAAGCTGTTTTACTACTCCATTAACACCTTCCATAGGCGGTAAAAACCGAACAGGTAATTGTATTAGCAAGCTATCATATTAAATTGTGAAGCAATAAAATGCATTTTTGGTGCATATGCATTACTGTGTAAAATTCCTTTTACATAGAAGTTGAAGTAGTTTGGATGGCATTGCCATTATAACGCCGGCCTCCCTGGATTACACTGTTTTCACACCTTTCCTTCTCTCTGTTCTGCTTCATCAGTCCCATAGGAGATACCGGATAGCAGGGGTAGGTTGATTTTCGCCTTTGTCAAAACCCTTGGCCTTAAATAAAGTGCGTGAGGCGACCCTGCACGTGTCTCTGGGCAAAAAAGACACAATCAATCAAGGTTTCCCTGAAATTCCGGCGTATAATCGGGGCCATCACAGGTGTGCTGCCATTTCTCAACAGCTGCGGGAGTTCCGTCGTTTTTGTTTGTTCTTTTTTCCTTCGTTCTCCTTACGAGAGGGCGCTCTTGTCTCTTGTAGAATGGTATGAGAAAGGGCATTGCTATATCGGGGAAGGTACTTTTTTTCCTCTTCGGTTTCTTCTTTTTTTTCTGGAATTTTTTCACTACTGGGGTTGCGTGTCTTGTGCAACTAGAGCTGTCGGAAAATGTATAAACACTCGAATGGGAATCGAGAAAATCAATTTACTATTTTTATGCAGTATTTGAGCTAGAAATGAGTAACAGACGATTTCCATTTCCATTCTTGTTTTTAAATCTTGTTGATCTCTAATCGCTCGACACTTACCTAGCTTGAAGTCAATACTTTCGTTGCTTGGAGCCATCCCGTGCTACAACTAATCCATTGAATTAGAGCGTACTCTGTGCAAGAGACTTTTAAATTTAAAGCCAAAGTAATTCTGAGGTATTTCATTGAGAAACATTTCTACATTCCTTCAAAAGACTTGAATCTCAATGTCGTTTTTTGGGAGGATTTAAAATTGCTGTCTTAGATTATTTCTCGTTGTTGTTTTGAGGAGTATTAGTAGTAGCAGTCGTAAACAAATTCCTTGCTAGAGTTCAAATACTTTTTAGCACTTTACATGCAGTTTAGGTTTGGTATAGGTCTGTTGACTTAACGCAAAATGCATCCTTTCTCACTAAGTATTATAATGCTTGCTGCCGCTCATTTTCAGTGTTTCTTTAGTATTTGGAGATATAACGTTACCTACGGATGATTTTTTCTGGGAGCTGTAATTAAGTGAACGTAAAAGTAGGACTATGCGGTATTTGTAAGTGGAAAATAAGACGATTTAACCGACTTAGGTTTAGGCCTTCATGATAATTGTCAAGATATTATACTTTACGAATTTGTATCTTTTACTAATGCCAAGCTGTTAAGATTTTGATAAACAGGAAATATTTTCTTTTCTTTAAGTAGTAATTTTTAAAACTGTAGTCTGGCAGAGGGATTATTTTCCAGTAGGGGCATGTTGATATATTTCCTGGAACTCATTAACTACATGGCAATATGTACTTTGTATGTGACATCACTTCGCTATAATAGAGAAGCATTATTGCTGAGATGTAATTATGGTTAGTAATAGCAGACTTGAATAAGGGAATAATCAAGGTAATTAAATTAAATTTGTGAAAATTTTGGAGGAGTTTAAATCCCAAATCATTCTTTTTTCATGACGTCATTAATCAATAAATATGATGATTAGATAAATTGTTACCGTCGTCAACATTGTACAACATCAATCTGCCAAAGATACATACCTGACAAATAGATATCTCTCTCATTTTTTACTCTGGTAATTGGTAAAAATTAATTAAGCTTAGGTAAAGTGTTTTTAATTTAATGGACTCACGCCGATATTACATGCAACACTTTTATTCTTACTCTCAGAGTAAAATATTGAAAAGGTACAGAGTGTTTTAGTGTGGGGTTTTTGCACCTACTTTATTATTTTACTATATTACTTTACCATTATTTTGGAACTGAAGTCATTACACAGACTATGAAGCGGTTTTAAGATTCAATGTTAATCATATATGAGGAAGATAATTACTAAGGTGCTAGGATTAACCTTTCGGAGCTCAAAAATCATCTGCCTCTTGAAACAAGGGCCTCGAATTACGCAAAACTTTAAACCTTGGCAGACATAGATTTTGCGGCGTCCCACGGGTAATTGGGTTGGCTTATGACAATAAACGCGAGAGTCAACACAATATGTGGGTCGCCTCCAGACAGGAATTCTAGGGGGGGTGGGAGGATTAGCCGCCGGCGCCGGCGAGAAATGTCCTCGCTTAGTCTTCCCCGGACAATGGCTCCTGAGCAAGGGAGGCATAATGCGGCTTACGACACAGGAACCCCTTTGGATCCGGTGGAGGACCTGCCTCCCAGGATGCGTTTTGTCTCCCGTGAAAAGCAAACGTGCGTCCCCCAGGGTTTCCAGGCCGGAGACTGAAATGTAGAAGAGATCTTATTGTTCCAGCTCTGCTAAAGGATGTATGCCGTGCCCCCTGGGTCAACATCAGCGGGGACGTGTCAGCACCGAAATCAGGCTGTTGATCTGAAGCGGTGGTCGTAAATTTGCCCACCATATCATCAGAAATTCACAAGCTTCGCTTCAAATACGATTCTTTAAAAAAAATCGTCAGGTGATTCCATAAATATTTGCCTGTGTCGTGGACTAGGATGTATACTTTTAAAATGGGTAAAAAGATGGAAAGTAGTCTCTTTTTATGAAATTTATTGGTTGCTTCATCCCATTAGAATACTTTGTAATGACATATTACAACTTTCCCCCTTCTCCATTTTTTTCTCGATGCTTATTTTCTTCCCATAAGAAATTACTTTCCACCTCACTTTATCAAAACACCCATGCCTTCTTGCTTGCTGTCCTTCAATCTATGGCGCTCTTTGGAGCCATATTGCCCCTGAACGAATGGGGAAGAATCTCATTACATCTATAACGATTTGAGTCGGTTTTGGTGGAGTACTTTTATGTAATCACTATCATATTCTACTTCTTCATATAAGTTTTTCCAACTCTTGATGCTTCAATCATCATGCCCATCAGGGGCTGACAAGTTAGAATGGCAATAAAAACACTGAAAGGATTCATAATATTATTATTTGATACTCAATCTATTAGGGTTATTTTTGTCGGAGTTCTCCTATGTTTTTATTTCCTCTATTTTACCACTCCCTTTTATGCTTTATTTCCTACTTCATGTTAGTATATTAAATTTCTTTTCGTTAATTTTTAGATGAGCACTTCAAAATTTTCCAAATACTACTGCGTAGAATCAGATAAAATTACATCCAGGTTTCTGACTAATACTCTTCATTAGACCGTTAGGTCACTTTACCTCACCTATTATATATCCAATGCTATTGCATTCGCTTCCAATTACTTTTCTTTTAAAGCTCATTAATATTGTTTTCCTACAGTTAATCTTCAAGCACTATCGCTTGCAATGAATCTGCAACGCTAGATTGTAATTTCTTAGAAAGCTAGGTAACAATTGCTTGGTCATCCGCAAGTTGACCATCTTCATTAGCTCTTCTTGTTTTTGAAAGTTCTTCCACTTTTGTGCCTGCATGGATGAAAATATCTCATAGAGAATATATATTATCTTTGATAGGACTTATTGAGAAACGTTCTTGAAAATTTTTGTTGACTGTTCGTATTGGATTGTTAAAAAATGAAACGTGCAATGGATTCATATTCAAGGAGAAGAAGAGGAATAAGAAAATATGGAATGAGAAGGAAAATGCAAGAAGTAACTTGAATATTACAATGAGGCACATTTTGAGAAGTAACGGATTGCTGAGAAGGCTGATAGAGAAGAGGAATTTAGGTATGCGCGGGAGCAAAGGGAAAAGAATAGGCATCTAGATAGCATGAAAAGAGGTCTGTTCACAGCATTACCAATGATGTTGGTAAAATGAATGGCACTATTTGCTCAAAGGAATGTTGGTAGCTTGATTTCTAGTTCGCGAAACGGTCAGCTGAAGTTTTCATTCTCCTTCTGATCATGTTTAATCCTCAGTGTTTTTTTCCTTTGAAGCCAAATCACAGATTTTCCACAGAGGCTTTCTGGCCCAACGGGGGAAAAGTTGACGTTCCTCATTCAGGTTTCAATTTCGGGGTAGTAATCGGAGGATTTGAGTCGCCCCCCAAAAGGAAAAACAATCGCGCCATCGAAACCCTTTTCCTAATCTTATCTGCGCATTAAAAAAAACAGCCCGCATCAGCTCCTTTTATTTCCGGTTAGATCCGCTGTTTTGTGCAAATTTTCTCGCTATTATTCCCGCTGATTTTTTTTCTTTTTTTCGCAGTCCCTCACCCGCCATTTTAATTTTTATTCGGGTCTCTTTTGTTCCCCGCAAATTAGCAGTCAGCGGCAGTCGTCCCCGCGGCTTTACGCAGCGGTGGTCTGCCTCAGCCATCGTTTCCCAGGGAGCGCCTGCCATTTTACCCCAAACACCAGATTAAATGCGCTCGGAATTTGGTATTAACTTGTTAACTGGATTATTGGAAAACACACCACTCATCATAGGGGGTTACCGGCGAAGTAGTGGACGGACTCATGCAGATTTCTTCTAAAAAAATTAGTAGCTTGGCCTGTCATTCTTCGTATCAGTCGACCAAGAGTTCCCATCAAACACAGAACTGTGAGCTTGTTTCCTCGTATCCTTATTTGATTTGTAAACTGGCAGAGAACTCCAGAAACTTCAATAAACCACTCCTCAATCCTCGCATTTCTGAGCTTTCCGAAACTATTCAAGCCATGCGTATTCCGTAAATCTTTGCCAATACTTACGTCTGACATTAAGCCCATTTGAATGAGATATGAAGTTTCACTTTCTTCAGAATGTTAGGTCCCTTTGTCCAACATCAGTGGAAAAGTAGTTGCACTCAACTTAGAGGGAATTATCGTCAAATTACTTAGGTATTTTCCTCTTATCGCTCTTTATTCTAACGGCTGTTGTTTTATGTCTGCACCTTGTTTGTTTCGAATATGTTTACCGCAACACAGCGTTAAGACACTTTAGCTCCTGAAACGTATAGTTGCAATGTCGTATTTCGCAAAGCCTTGAATCCGTAATTGAGCAGTAAAATTCTATTCAAAGAGGCAATGTCCTGTTTTAGCTAGATTGGCCAATTTCATATCTTATTTTTAAAATATTTTTAATGTATGCTAAACTATTGTGCTGATTATCTTGATTTGAGAATCTATTTCATGAACTCAATTTCCCGATCTTAAGAAATGCATTTTTGGTGGTACATGCATGCTAATCATCATAGAATCCGCAGTTCACGCTGGCTACACAATTGCTTAATTATTTTTATACGAGCATGAGAATATACCGTGCAAAAATAATGCAGTTTTAGGCAAGAAACCATAAAAAATATAAAATCAGAGAAAGGACATACTGAAAACAGATAAAAAATTGCTAACTTACCTCATTCGGTAGACTTGTAAAGCGTTAAAGTTAAAGTCGCGCTTGCTTTGACAATAATAGATGGTAAGGTACAGACAGCTTTTACTGGAACTTTTTCATCTGAAAGGTGCACCATTTGTAAAGGAAATTGCATTGAATTCAGTGGCATCATTGAAAAATTGAAAAAGTATTTTTTTACGGAAAATTGATAATATTGATTATCATAACTGAATGCGGTTTTACGAATGCTTTTTACGCATAGTGGACAGAGTGTGGTTAAAAAAAGTGTAAAAATTATTGGTTAACGGGCAATTTTTTTATCAAAAACATAATACTGGCTCATAGCATTGCAGTTATATGATTTTAGATTTGTTGTAACAGGCCTCCAAATTTTGTGGAATAGAAAAAAGTTTTTATTTTATTTACAGCATACCTCCAACACGTATATACATTCTTGACTTACAAATATTAAAAAAGTCTCATTTAAGTAGACGAATATTTTTAACAAATAACTGACGAAAATTTAAACATCGAAATCATTATCAGGTACGCAACCCAAAAAATATGTACCTGTAACCTATATTTCAGTGTAACCGCGGGAATGTTTCATGGATTTCGAAAAATATCACATTATTAGTGATAAAATATTTTTTGTAAATTCTGATATCAAAAATTCATTTTCAGCAAACACAAACACCCTACGTATACCAATCATCAAAAATGTCGAGCGATTATTTCGTGGAGTTAAAAAATACTTATTATTATAAAATAATTAGTTTTTGTTAGCTCTGATATTAAACTCGTTGCCAGTGAATCTCAATTTCCTAGTCCATCGTATTTGTTCAGTCAATGGTCATGTTTTCGGGGAATTTTCCCCGTTGTGTGGTCACGATATCTTTTTTTTTGTGCGTAGATTCGATTGTACGGAAGTGAGACCTTCTGCCTCCTGCAAAAATTCGCAGCTTCCTGTGGAGGCGGGTGTTTCTTTTGAAGCCTTCACATTCCATCGCAGTCCCGCCTTGCGAGAACATGGGGCGACACGTACAGGTACACTTGGTCAACATGGGGTTGTCGACTCGGGGATTGTGTCACCCTACCCATTCTAGAAAGCAAGCCAACTACCCTGCTACAAGGTGGAGGGGCGTGTGTCTCGGAAGACAGCCCTGAGGCGTTCGCCTCCCCTGTCATGGACCTCTCCTTTCCGTTGGCTTCTTCCCCCTTGGTCGGCACCCTCATTCCCCCTCCATCTCCAGCCGCTCAACCAGGCAACGCTGTACTTCCTCTTTCCAGAGTCTCTTATGACCTCGTATTCAGGTATATTCATCCCTTACCCATGCAATATATTCATGCTGTTCTTTTTCGGGATGAAATTAACTGATGAATGAGAAAATATTTATCTAGAATTCTACGAAACTTACTCTGTCATGCGGAGTTCAAACTCTATTAAACTTCTGCTCATAGTTGTGTATTAATGGCACTACCATTATATACCAATGAGTTTGGCCATGCTCTCAACACTGATATGCATTTCCATAGTGGTATCCGTTATTTTCACGCGCAATAAATGACAAATCGCAAGGTAAAATTCTTTCAAACACATTGCTTCAAACACCACACTTCAGTATTAGTAAATTAAGTGCTTTCAACTAAGCTCAACTTCACGATTATTGATCAACTACCCTCTTTTAAGTCCTTGCAGTGGATGGCAGGGTTTAATGTAGATTTAATGTCCTGTAGGTCATCGCAAATGTGTGTGGCAAGCGGAAACTCAACGCCTGGAATGCACTAATGCCACCCACGCTATAATGTTGTTATTATTTTTAGTTTCGGTTTTGTATTCAATGCAAAGTCATGTTAGAAGCAACGCAATTTATCTGAAACATTCACTCATTTCATGCAGGATAGGCTTCGCGCAAGATTATTATGGGGAGTAATTTTTTCAGGAGGTTTGAGTACGTGCTGCATACAGAACAGGCGTGGAAGTTGCTTATAGTAACTACCGTTATTGTTCAAGTAGGAAGGAATAATATTACATATGCCTCGTCTTTCTGGACGTTCGCTAGTAGGTAGGTAGCCGTAGGATTTTCTCGAGAAAGGAAGATGGACGCACCCTTGGGCTCCCCTACTCTCCTCCCCGCCCTCTCGCAGTCACCCCAATCATCCCCAGCTCCTCTCTTTCCACTCCATCCCCCTCAGTCTACACCCTCCCCCGTACAAATTCTTCCCCCTTTCTCACCATTCCCTCCCTCCCTCATTCGCCAATTTTCATCCCCTTCGCGCCTCACAGTTTTCATCTCGGGGAGGGTGTCCCAGGGGGAGTGTCTACAACCATCACCGGCGGCGCGCATATGCTTAACTCTTGAGTGAGGCGTCCGATCGCTCACACTATCCCTGGCCTGCTGGGTCGAACTGCTCCAGCTAGGAGAGATATTCTGACTTCCATCCGTATGGCTTGTCGGCCTTTAGTTTGTTGCACGATGTCAAACGTTTTACACAGATTTAGAATGCTTTCAAATGTAGCTGCTTCTTTGTTGTCTGGTAATTGTACCCTTGTTTTCCCGGAGCGAGCAAGGGCAATAAGTTATCATGAAGTTTTATTTATAATTCTGCGGCTCGATTTGGATTTTTGGGAGGATATGTTGATTGCAGTTCATCCTCTGGAGAATGTTAATTTCAAATATATTTTTGTCTTTGGAAGGTACAATCATTGATGGATTTCTCCAGCGGCATCAGCTGATGAGTACTCGATGCGTTTCCAATCAAGAACTCACTTCCGATGAAATTAGCAATGGACAATGTGGGCCCGTGCACCGTCAATGTTTCCTTGAAATCTATGCTGCTAATAAGATCGCCAATGTGCCGTAGCTCAGTGATTATTAGATTTCTACGAATGCTACGGGATGAAGGGAACACACCGGGAGATATATCGTAAGATAGTCTATTCAACAATGGATCCCGAATTAATTTCACTTTTTCCTTATTGTTATCGCACTAATCAGTTCATACCCATTTGAATATATTAAATCATTTACGATTTTTGCATTGATTATGAAAGGACTATGGAAAGCCAGAGCATGTGAAAGAAATGTGAGTGAATAGCATTTACGGTTAAAGTTCTAAAAGCTTGTTAATTCATGCGATTTGTTCAATTTTTCACTCTTGCGTTGGATTTATAATTCGTCGCGCTCTATTTCAATTTTGATCATGATTTATGCATAGCGTTTTATTTTCTCAGGTGCTGGAGCTTTTCAGAGCTTAGCCCGTAATGTGGGAGATGTGGGGAATAGATGAGGAGGTGGAAGGATACAGATAGAGATTTTGTATAGATTAAGAAATGTATAAGATATGAAGAGTTTATTGGGTGTATTTTGGCCATTATTTTGGGATATGACATGAATGGCTGAGTTAAGGAGATTTAAAACTGACAGGAAGTCTTCAAGATGATACTATCGCTATTCGTTGGATACTGATGGTGATGGCGTGTGGCCATATGCTTGCATAATTTATTTAGCACCTTTTATTACAATAGTGTCAGTGCTTAAGGTCAACCTATTCCGCATGCGTGGCCAGCTCTATAATATTTTTTTATTCTCACCAATTCCTTACTTCGCTTTAAATTCAGTTAATTTCAGTCAAATGCTATGATCATACCAGCCTTACTATACGTCGATTTGATGGTTATCACGCCAATGATTTTTCACGTTTAATGCCCCTCTTGTTTCTTTGACCGCTATATGTTCCGGAATTCCTAATTCCTACGACTGTATATCTTTAATACATATTGAAAGTTGTATATAATCATTGCTCAGTTCCTCTATGGCATTGCCCAGATATCGGGTACATTAGCACGCCCTTTTCTTTGTAGTCATCTTGCTTCCCTCTCTTGGACGTGTCTTTCCGAAAGGCCATGACAGACGTGGCTCCATAGATTGCATTTCCCATCGTTCACTCGCCCTCTTCCCCTTCATACGCGCCCCTTTTACTCCCTCCCGGCTCGTACGACATCCCCTACTCCACCCTCCCCGAATCCGCAGACGCCTGAGTGCCTTCCGTTTGCAGAGTCATCTTTCTGTCTGTGCTGAAAGCTCGTCAGGAGCAGAAAAACGAATCGACTTTGCGACGTGCGACGTGCATCTCGGACGCATTACGCTTTAAAAACGTGGTCTGCATTCTAGGTTATAGCAAGGGGTTTTCGTTAGTTCTTGGTCTTATGCGCTTGATAGGAGATATCGATGGTGCTTCCTTCATAAATTCGAAAGATCATTTTTTAAGTTTAAAATGTAGAAAAGTGAGTCATCGAGGGATTTCATCTGGTCATTTTACTGCACATAGTTTTCCCCTTTTTCCTTCCATTTATGAATTAATGCATACACACATATTGATATAGTGGTTGTGTTGTTTATTGCAAAGCTGTGTGTGGAAAAGTTTTTCATCGCTGTTGATTATGATGATATTCTTTATCAGTCATATTTCTTGATGGGTCATATCTTCTGCACTCTCCATCACGCTGGCTACTTTTATCAATGATCTGAGTAGTTACGGCACTGATGGATTCGATCATTTCAACTTGTACTAGTTAACTTAAGTTTTAGCACCGTAAGGAACGGTTAAAATTTATTTTTATTGTTGTAGTCAGTAATTGTATTCATTTGACGGCAAATCTCTCTCTATCACCTCCATGATTCCTATTAGCACTACTAACTCAAGAATTTATAAAATATTTTTGTAATAATGGAGCGGAGATTTATGCTGAACGTTTGTCAAAAGTCTGTTGTGCATGTGAAGTTTCTTGTTTCGTGGATGACTTTATTTAGTTTAAGTATGAAAGCGGTAATATAGTCTCTAACATAGGGGTCGTGTAAGAAACTGTACTCTATGCCCACCGTTGACCACCATTTGCCGTTTAATCACTCATAATTACATACTTTTTTCTGTATTTGTGGATGACCTAATGCAAAGTGTAGTGATGTGGTTTTCCAATGACATAATCATCTCCTCCTCTATTTACTATTACGTGAACCAATAAATCGAAGATGTACGGACTATTGACGTTGAATGGACAAAAAATTCTGATTTGCTATTACTGCTGGAATAAATTGCATTTACGGAGTTACATTTTAAGATATTTATGATGCTCTGAATGTCTCCTCATACTCTTGACAGATAACATTATATTTTTTCAAACCTTTTCAACCCCTTCCCACCTACGCTTCATTGTTTCTTTTCAAGTTATATGTGCGCAAATAAAAGAATTTCCTGCTTCTGTTCTTTTCTTCGGCGCATAAAATTATTGTTTTATGATTTTAGTGACGAGTGAACCTAACTAAAATTAAGATGCAAGTATCTACGAATTATTTTATGAATGCCAAAAAAAGGTCTTCATCATCATCATTAGTCAGCAATCCTAAGATTGGCTTGACGCTGCTCTCCACTGAATTCTTATGTCAGCTTATCTCTTCAAATTTATATATTAAGTGGCCATTTAATTTGTCCCGTATTATTATTAGTGTTCAACTTCCTTTAAAATCTAATAGAGTCCTTGCAAATCTAATGGAGAGAGTGCTCTGTATGAGACTTAAAAAGGATGTTGTGCTTGGAAAACGAACTGAGAGATTTCTTCCTTATTTTTATTATGAGACCTGGTAGTTTGAGACAACGCAACTCCCGTTTGGAAAACCCTATATTAATCTTCAATTGGCGATTGTCGATATGGATTGATGTTTGGGGCATCTCAGGTGAAATGCGCTGACAGCAGTCATTCGTCAAAGGCCTAGGTCCCAAGCTTTCCTCACTTTATCAAGCATTTCTTTTATTTCGAATGACGCAGATCAAGTCCGCGCTCGACGAAAGAAGTGACAAAGAGTGGTGCTCTGTGCGGGGAAGGGGCGTGATGACAGTTTTCCTCTAGCAGGTCCGTCAAATCTGTCCGTCGGCCGAGGCATTGACATCAACGGGCCGAAGTCGTGTGGAAGGCCGACCTCAATTTATCGCCGTCACGTAGCGTGGCTCTGAGGTGCGAGCCTCGCAAATACTCCCTCCCTTTCGAAGCCCCCATTCCCCGTGTCTCGTTCCCTTTGCCTGCCGTTTGTCTTTGTTGACGCAGACGGCAAAAATAAAGCTGGAATTTCTTTCGCTGTGGCAGCGATTTTCAACGCGCCCGTGCGTTGTGAACGTTGGCCTCCGTAGGAACACGTTCTTCACGTAAACTTCGTACGAAAATGTCATGGAATATCCGTGATAGGGGGTCATGGTGACCTAGTGGATAGAGTGCTGGGCTACAGACCAAATGGGTCTCGGTTCCAATCCCGGGCAGGATCTTTCTGGACATCTCAACATAAAAATCCTCGCGAGTCTATTTTCTCTGTCACAACTTCGCAGGAAAACGCAGGTGGCCCAAAGAAAGGAGTTGGCTCCCCCATCCTGGCGTGTGAATTTCACGCGCCAATGGCTTAGTACGGGGTGAGCTCTACCCTCACCTATCAAAAACTAATCTTCGGGTTAAACACTGATCTGCGAAAGAGCTTTCTCATTTGGATCGCTTCTCTGTGCCTCCACTGAATCTTTAAAGCTTTGACAACTTTTCTAGAATCGCCAGTCATTGCTTAATATGGTCATGTGCGAGAGCATTTTTTTCAACTTTACCTTTAGTGTCTTAAATTGCCTCTTTTGAACGGAATGCCAGAAAATCCCATAGGTAGGTAGGTTTGGAATGTAAAGATATTAGCATAGTGAGTAGTACTGTGGACTTAACGTACGGAAGGAAACAACAGTTTTTCAATCACCAATTTAGTAATGAGTGGCGAAACGCATGGAATTAACATTCCCTGAGAGGTTATTCCCCGGTGCGTGGCTAAAGCTAAAATAAAGTAGGTTAATCGAGCCTCATTAAACTAGGAGTGGATAACAATTCATCCCCTAATGCCACCTAAGTTAGGAATTCCTCTGGAAAAAGCGCTGTAGAATCTAATTCATTTTAGGTAGAATAACATACTTCCATCTGCAATAAGAATTGGTCAAAGAAGTCCTTAACTTCGTATGGGAAAGCAATCTAAATCCTAAGCAATCTTGGGGTATTGATACATAGACTCTAGGGGAAACATGAATCTCTTGCAAATACCTTTGTAAGACTGTAAGTGGCTTTTAATGCCGGTTATTTTAAGTTCATGCATAGTGGTAAGCTCAGTTTAAAACTTGGGAATAGTCCTAACTTTTTATCAAATACCCTATTGCTGAATTTAAACACGCATTAAAACATATATTGCACGGTTCCCCGTTAAAATGTCGGTAGTGCATGCTTGGTGATCTTTACCCCCTGCCACACACCCTCGCTGTGACGTGCAGGGTATCGTGTAGATGTAGATGTAAAAATAAATCTTACCACGCTTACCATGGGATTCCATGGCGTCCATTATTAAGGATGGGTTTTGGCAATTCTTGGTCCTACAAAAAATAAGAGAGTAATAAAATTTTTACTCTAGTTTTAAGATAAGGGATGAAATCGTGAGACGTGTCCTTTGCCTTCAATCTTGTGGCTTCATTTGGGGAAATTGATCCGAGGATCTTCTCTGAAACAAGAAAATGGAAAATGTATTAAGGAGGGGGATGATACTGGATATACTATGGTTCAACCCCCGCCTCACACCCTTTAGGCAACTTACAGGGTATTATGTAGATGTAATGCAACTCACCTGTCGAAATTATAATAGCTATTTTCAATACCGCGTTGCGATTTCATTCAGTCGCTATGTGACTATGTGCTATTTTACTCGAGAGACAGTTTTATTCTTATGAATTTTTGAGAACGTTTAATTAATAAACTTTTCTACAGCCCCCTCCCGGTCTTATCCCACCACATGAGCCTCAATCCATCAGTAGCTCCTCCACGGCCAGGAAGTTATGCGCTCCGTTTAAGCTCCTGGTTGGGATGGGAGGGCGAGCGGAACAGGTTGCCGTAACGGACTCCCTTCCTTCGGGAAGAGTCGTTGGGAGAGGGTTCCTTGGGGTCAAAAAGGGTGTTGGATGTGAGAGAAGATGGGGCCAGGGGTTGAAGGCAGGGAACTTCGGAAGGGAACTCTGAGGGAATGGCTGGGGGGAGTGCTGTAAGTTACGTGGCGGGGGAGGAGTGCTGGGGAGGAACGCCTTTTCCTTGAAACTCCCTTCCCTGCCACTCCCGCTGCCACATCCACCCTCTCGTCCTGTGGGGTTCCACCCGCGGTATGGCGGGCTCGGATGGTTTGTGGGGAGTGGAGGAGAGAGAAAGGTAAATTGGGGTCTGTGGCGTCGGAAAGACTGGCTGGTTGGTTTCGGAACTTGAAAGCTATTTTCAATACTCTTCCTTGGAACTCAACATTGTCATCTCGTTTGCGCTCCTGGTCAACCTTGAAATGAAGGGTATAGATATGGGGGTCGTTCATATATTATGTAACGGTAAAATGGGGGAGGGGTCGGGCTAACTCTTACGACGCATCGCGTGACACATGGCAGTTACAATTTAATTTTAAAAAATGTGTAGTAATGAGTTTTTGGAAAAAGAATTTTTCTCCTCCTAGCACTTAAAAAAAAAAGTAATAATGAGTTTACCAACGTGGAATCCATTAAATATCTTGGAATAAGACTGATACATGATCTTTCCTGGGGTAAACATATACGTGAAATAATGGGTCTAGCTAATCGTAAACTGGGTATATTCACAAGAGTATTGGGTAAATGTGACGATCATGTACGAGAAATCAGCTACTTTTCCCTTGTTAGACCCCATTGGGAATATGCTGCCAGTGTATGGGATCCCTATGAAATCGGTCTAAATAATGAACTTGGACGTGTGCAGCGTAGATCGGCAATTTGCAAAGGGTTGGTACCATAACTATATTAGCGTCACCAGTCTATTAAATGAATTAAAATGGGAATCATTGTCAGATTGCTGGTTGAAATTTAGACTTAATCTCCTAAATAAATTCCAAGATAATATTTTTCAGTGATGACGTTAAAAATATTTTATGAACCCCAACTTACTATGATAGACTGGACCATAATTACAAAATTAGAGAAATTGATTTCTGAACTGACAGATTCAAAATGCCCTTTTTTCCTCGTACAATTAGGAATATGAATAGCGGTAAATAGGACAATGCGAGTAAATCAATGTATAGCATAGGTAGCTGCATGTCGGTATAAGGAATTGAAGGTAACCCAACTAACAGCATGTTTTTGCATGCTTGCTGTGCTATTTTTATCCTATCTTAATAGCGAAGTTTAGATAGTATATTAATACTAATACTTTATTATGCACAATATGTAGTGCATGTTTGGTGAACATACACCCCCTGCCACACACCTTTATGGTGACTTGCAGGGTATTATGTAGATGTGGATGATGCCCTATCGATATGGAGAATGGGTTCCTGTCCATTTAGCTAGCGCAAATTATAATGATGGTACGCATATTATTTAGTGAATAAATAATAATAATGAGCAATAAAGATTATATTCATAAAGCACGCCTGTTTTATCATTCACAGAAAGGAGAGGATTCATTTACTGCGTGACTTAACTTAGGGCGTGATTCTATGGGAATGTTACGCAACGTTTACTCTAGTTTAAAGATAAGGGATGAAATCGTGAGACGTGTCCTTTACCTTGAATCTTACGGGTGAGGGAGTAGTAAAAAGGTGGAAAATGTGTTTCTTGATATTAGCTTGATTTCTTATAAGTAAAATGATGTTATCGCGTCTTGTGTTTTACCACTCTTTGCCTTCTTATAATTCCTTTCACTCTTCGCTGTATTTGTTCTTATATTTTGCATCACAGTTCTTATATTATGGCATCACAGTTGTAACTCGCATCTCACCTACACTAAAATATCATGGTGTAGTGATATTTTCCGTGCTTTTGATTACATGTAAAATAAGGCTTTAAGTACTATGAAAGATTTATCAGGGAAATGTTTGTAAGGCTGATGAGTTCAAGTATTTCTCTGTGGTGAGATTAGTATTGAATGAAGGAAATACGGCCATAATTTGTTCGAAACAGCCTGCACAAGGAAAAAATTGTTTGCCAGATACAACCGAACATGTTTGATAGGACACTTTTCGATTAAAATAATTATATTTTCAATGAAAATAACCATGCGATAGATTAAATTTATTGAACGATTTGGTACCCATTATTAAAAAATCCGGTAGTGAAGAACTGACTTGAAAACAAGAAATATTTCGACTAAAGTTACTGAATCAGCTCGATGGTCGTAAGAGTTTGATAATCTTCACCAAGCTTTCGGTAAATTCCAAGACCCGACTTAGCGTTTGCTTAAAAACACCTGCCTCGTCTAGATTCTGTTTTTCCATTTTTGATGTGAATCCACCCTCTGCCACACACCTTTATGGTGGCTTGCAGGTTATTATGTAGATGAAGTATTATCCTTTATATAGTGCACTGTAAGGTTGTACATGTGTGCGTTCAGTTGCTTGTATGTGGCGGTCTAGAAAAAAAAGCCCAGCGTGTATGCAACCTGAATACAATGGAAGTTGTTTTTATTATTTGTACCTACATATTTTATATCAAGTTAATTTTTGCTAAGGACCTAGTTGCTTTTAGTTCTCCAATTAGGCGGTGGGGAAATACTATTTCATATATCTTCTGTGTTAATCTCATGTGCATACATCATGCATTCAAATCCGGTTACTCTATATTTCATACCACAGTCAATAGTGGGGTTGTTATATGCACTCCATTGCCATAGATAGGTCTCTTTGGCATTCTTCTGTAATTATATTGCTGAACTGAATGACTTCGGAATTTTTAACGCAGTTGTTGTTACGCTCATCGCATTTTGGTTCGAATGTTTGTTTTCATTATGTATTCAACGGGCCCAGATTCCATAGCGGAATTTTACATTATCTCTATGTACGTAGCATTCATGAAGCAATGGGGCATGAAGTAAACAGTTGCATTTCATTTCTCCTGATTATGAAGCACGCTCTCGCATAAACGGGTGGTAGATATGCGACAAAAACAGCGGACATTACAGATTCGGTCGAGTCACTTTATGCTCCCAATTCTAATTCCTCATTTTGCATTCATTTACGCAAATGCATTTCTGTCACGTTACTCTGGGAATTAGCGCGGGGCCCTATTTTGTATTTCCACTAGAAGAAGAAAGAATATCTAGAAAAAGTGTAGCGCTTTTCCCACGAGAGGAAAGCATCACGCGATTCAAAGACCGGAGGGGAGGAGGGTCGCGAGCCCTGTACACTCGCGTTCGCAGTCACTAATGAGCGAATCGCACGCTCAGTGCCATCTCTACTTAGTCGTGGCGTCACGACGTTTTGAGTGGGATGCAAGTTAAGTGTGCCGGAGACACTTCGGCGTGGCCGCGCAAACTTCCTCGAAGGGAGGAACAGGAGGATCGCACCATTATGAATGAATGGCAGTTGGCGAAAATGAAAATTCAGCCCGGGAGGGTATGGTGGCCGGAGAGCTGGGTCGCTCCGATATCGGAGGGAAGGAGGGTCGGAATAGAAGTGGGGGAAATGGGGAAAGAGGGGAGCGAAGATGATGTAGGGGGAGCAGTGGAGGGAAAGGAAGTCTTAGGGTGGGAATCGGGCGATTCTGGAATTCGAGATGGGCTTCAAGGCGGGGGGAAGATGTGGCCCGGAGGCAAATAGAGGTCGGGAAGTCGAGTGCCTGCGCGGGTGGTGAATATGAAAGGGGGCGTCTGGCTTTTCTGCTTCTGAGGTGAGAACATTTTCTTGCGTAGTGTTGCCAACCTACACCATTTTTACACGCATATCGTGGTGTTCCTTGACTAATTTTGGTAAGTGATACCCCCGACGTCATAGCGTTTTCAACCTTAGTCCGTGCTCTCTGTCTATTTCACCAAGTACAGTACCGTAACGGACACCTCAAAAATGCGGACGCCTTCTACAAAAGGAAGCTATTTCAATCCCTGCCAGCAGATCATAGAGGCTTATGTAACTAACACCTCCGAATAGTCGATAACGCACGCT
Source organism: Platycnemis pennipes (assembly GCA_933228895.1). NCBI lineage: Eukaryota > Metazoa > Arthropoda > Insecta > Odonata > Platycnemididae > Platycnemis > Platycnemis pennipes. The sequence goes on along the minus strand of OW121854.1, from coordinate 113,430,899 downwards.
ATCAACAGAGAGAAACGTTTGACTTCAATTACCTCTTATAAAGAACGTACTCTATGAGCAATCCTGGAAAAATTTCTCTTCCCCTGACGAAAAAACCCCTTTTGTTGAAGCACATATATGTACCTAAGGAACCTTTCCATGCAAAACGTTTTCCTAGCATTTCAGTATCACAAGCAGTGAATGGAAAGGATGAATTGATCTTCATCCTTTCCATTCACTGCTTACTAGCTGCTACTTAACTCTTTTTGAATCAGTTTTGTTCTGAACATGATGATGTCCATAGTTGCTCTATGGATAAACAACGTATAATTGTTTCATCCCATAATTTTTATTTCTAGGATGTATTTTTACAAAGTTTTATAAATCATCATCATGGGTCAAAAATCATAGAATTGTTTTGACACAGCCCTCCACTCGATTCTTCTATCGGCCAACCTCTTCATATTAACGTAGTTCCTCTCTTTCACGTCCTTTACGACCTGTCCTATATAACTCATACGAGGCCTACCTTTTCCATTCTTTCCTTTCACTTTTTATTCGGCGATGGTCTTCATCAGGCCATCCTGTCTTAAGATATGGCCGATTAGGTTGTCCCGTCTTCTTTTTAGGTTTTTTAAGCAGACTTCTCTTTTCTCCCACTTTTCTTAAGACTTCTTCATTTGTCACTCGGTCGATCCATTTTATCTTCATCATTCTTCGGTAGCACCATATTTCGAATGCTTCCTCCCTTTTCTTCTCTGCTGCTGTCATCGTCCATGCCTCACTGACGTGAAGAAACATGCTCCAGATATACGTTTTGATGAATTGCTTCCTTACTTTCAAGCTTTTGTTTCCAGCTGTAAGTAGATTCTTCTTTTGATAGAATACTCTCTTTGCCTGGGCTATTCTACTCACTATTTCTTTCTTGCTTCGTCCATCGTTGGTTACTCTGCTTCCCAGGTAACAGAACTCTTTCACCTCTTCCAGTTTCTGTTTTCCTAGTTTAACGTTGGTTTTCGCCTCTTCTTTCTTGCTGCACACCAGTATCTAAGTCTTCTTCTTATTGATCTTCAGCTGATGTTTGGCCATTGTAATTTCCATGGTTGTTAGCTTCTTATTCAGATCCTTCTCTGTCTCTGCTATGAGGGCTATATCATCAGCGAATCGCAGCATGCTGACTGTTTTTCCGTGTATGTTCACTCCAGAACACTTCTGCTTGATTTCATTGATGGCTCTCTCGATGTAAACATTAAAAATTACGGGAGATAGTGCACAGCATTTTCTCACTCCTTTCCTTAGCCTTGCTTCTTCAGAGCTGGGTCCAAATTTTATCAGAGCTACTTGGTTTTTACACAAACTGTGGATAATTCTTCAGTTATTGTACGACACTCCAATTCTTTTCAGAATTACAAGCATTAAATTCCAATCAACGTTGCCAAAAGCCTTATCTAAATCCACAGATGTAATGAACGTCGGCTTGTTCTTCTCCATTCTCTTCTCTATGAGCATTCTAAGGGCCAATATTGCTTGTGTCCTTGTACCCTTACTTTTCCTGAATCCGAATTGATCTTCATCCAGGAACTCCTCTACTTTTCGTTCTATTGTTCTGTAAATGATCCTTGTCAATATCTTCGATGCATGTGTCGTCAGTAAGGCTTATAGTCCTAAAGTTTTCGTATTTCTCTACTCTTTTCTTTTTGGGAATAGGAATGACAATGTTTTTTATAGTTTTATAAAATAAAAGTTTAATGCAACCTTTTTAATGCCTTAAAATTTTAATTGATCGTAGTTACTAAATAGAAAAGCCATAATTTCGGACACCTCGTCAGTAGCGGACATTTTTTCCGGTCCCAAACATGTCCCCTATTGGGAAGTTTGACCGTCAATCGCTTAAAAGGATTTTTGGAGAGTTGACCAAAGAGTTTTTGGAATTAAATTGATATTCTCTTTTTAATCAACGCCAGTTATACTTTCTTCGTTAAAGCGTGCATTTTTCTCGCCTCGCACGACCAGCGAAAAAAGCCAAATAAGTTCCTCCCTGGAATATTATCTGGAATATTTCTTCATATTTCCCCTCCCTCAAATTCCTATGGGCAGTTACATGCATTCTTTCACCAAAATCCATGGAACATGCTAACGTTTCATTTGGTACGGGAATATAAGAGATTGCTTAAGGGAGAGACTGGAGAGAGAAAGGTATTTTTCGGATTTGAACAGAGAAATAATTCAGGGAGGGGGATGTAAACAATGTGTGGTTGAACGTCAATGTCGTATGAAAATTATTCTGCCCTTTCCCCATGGTCATGAAAAAAAAGTATCGGAATATATCTTTTATGTGAATATTCTTTGTTCCATGCAATTATCATTCTATCGTTATTTCGTTTTAAAATATTCAAAATAGGTTTATAAATGTGCTGGTCAGAGGTTCGCGCCTAGAAGCTTATTCAATCATTCTATTATTTATAACTAAATATTTAATTTCCCCATTGCAACTCAAAATGGGGTAATTGAGGAAATATAAGTAAAAACTGCTAAGGCACGTTACTTCGGTAGCTGTTCAACGATGGCGGGCGTGGCTCTTGAGATTTTAGTTCAAGGATTTCTTCCATCAAAAGCTAACTACAAGCAAAGGAGAACTTCTAACGAGAATTTAGTACTAGAGCTAGGTTTTAATGCTCTTCAACTCCGAAGCTCACATCGCACCGTCCTACCTCATGTAATAGGTAGAAAAAGATAACACTGATTGCCTAGGAGAGATTCGAACAGGATCTCTGGGCTACCATATTTTGCCAACCTATTCACCCTCGCCAGAACTAATACCATCAGCGAGAAGTTCATACAAATTTAATTAAGAGCTTAATATGTAGCTTCAATCTGGACACCTGAAATCGGGGGAAATATGACGGAAAAAGCTTAAAGGTTTATGAGACCCGGGCGAAGAGAAAGGAAAAAGTGCGAATGGTACAAAGGAGAGGGATTAATGAAGTAACGAGCTTGGCGCGGGGAGGACAGAGTGGTTGGGGATTATTGGGTGGCAAGTGTGAGTTGGAAAGGTAATTGGGGATATTGGAAGACTGGAGGCCGTGACTGAAGGAAGAATATTGGGCTAGTTCTAGGCTCAATGCAATAATGACCTTTACATAAAATGAAAGTGCTCCCCACGTTCATTTGCGATTTTTTATTTTTTTGCATTCTGTATTGTTCAACAATCCTAGGATTGGTTTGACGCAGCTTTCCACTCGATTCTTCTATCGGACAACCTTTTCATTGCGACGTAATTCTTCTCTTTTTACATCCCTCACTACCTGTTCCATGTACCTACGTATCTCATACGAGGCCTGCCTTTTCCAATCTTCCCGTTCACTTTTCCCTCGACGATTGTCTTCATCAGGCCATCGTGTCTCATGATATGGCCGATTAAGTTATCCCTTCTTCTTTTCAGTTTTCAACAGACCTCTCTTTTATCACATTTCGTATTGTTGTTTTTTAAGTTGCAGGATTGTTTGAAGATTAGCGTATCATGGAAGCGGAACTGAAGGAAATGTTTTTCAACTTGGTCGCGATGGAACGACTAAGGTGCGACAAGCTATCGTGTTCGGGTGTGACGCCTTCGAGAAGTCTCTATTTGTCTGCTCAAACGCTCGACGGATGTGAGGGCGGTAGAGTCCTCCGCTTGCCCCCTCATCCTGGAGGGGATTTTCGCTCCGAAAAATTCGATTGCGGAACGCGGTGCGAGAAGAGGAGGGGCGAAGGAGGGGAAGGAACGCACTCAAGTCAGTCAGCTTTCGGAGGAAGAGAGAGCAGGGTCGGGTTGATGCGTGCGTGCTATAGTCCCAGGGGTGAGTCAGAAGGGGGTGGGAGTGGAGGCGAGAGCGAGGGGTTTGCCAAGCTGGACTCGGGGGCGTAGGTCGAGGGGTGGATGAGCTTAGAAGTTCCCCTTTTTATGAAGTGCGGTGGAGGGGGGTGGCTCGGGGCGTGACGGGGGTGCAGAGGAAGGGACTACCCGGCTACTGTTGTGAGGCAGGGGGAGGCGGGAGACGAAATAGTGGGGGTTTGAAGGAGCGTCGTTCTCCCTCATGGGTCGGGAAATGGGGAACCCGAGCCAGACGGCGCGGCGGCCGGTCGTCCACCACACCGCCCTAGCCGGCCGCCGAGGGCCAGGGATGATGCCTCGTTTACGAAGCTCCACTCTGTTGGTTTAGGTCGATATCGTGCCGAGGGGTAGTGGCTCCTGCGTCGACCGTGGTACAGAGATAGCTGAAATTAGAAGGAAAGCAATTTACGTGCGTGAAACTTGGTAGAAAATGCACTGAATGCATTCTGAAGGTGGATTAAAAAAAACGAAATATTTCGAGTGGAGAAATGTGAGTGACGTGGTTGAGAGAAAGGCGTTCGCCATCATTGAAATGGGTTTACAGTCCTAAGATTGGTTTGCTTGAACTCTCCGTTCGATTATCTTTTCATCTAACCCGTATAAACATTGCATGATTCTTCTCTTTAACACGCTTAACAGCTTGCTCCGTACATCTCATCCGAGGCCTTCCTTTTCCATTCTTTCCATCACATGTTCCTCAACGATTGTCATCATGAAGCCATCATGTCTCAAGATATGGTCGATTAAGTTGTCCCGTGTTCTATGCAAAGTTTTCACCAGTCTCTTTTTTTCTCACGCTCTTCTTAAGACTTAATTACGCTCTTCTTAATTAGTTATCTTTTGTTAGTCACTTAGTCTATCATTTCTGTCATTGTAACTTCATTATTCTTCGGCAGCACCACATTTCGAATGCTTTCAGCCATGACTTCTCTGCTTCTGTTATTGCCAATACCTCCCTTAAAGAAGCGTGCTTCAGATTTATGAGTTTCTGTTTTCTACTGTTTTCAATTATCAGTTATCAGAAATCTGATGAATTTTCCTAATTTTCCTATTTTCGGGGAAAAATGGAATGAAACTTTCAAATCAATATAGCCATCTAGGCCCGATTTGATTAAATATTTTCGAGGCATTAAAACTATTACGGAGGCGCTCTTCTTTTGCTACCTTTATGCCAAACTAATGTCTGATCGATATAGATTTTGTATCCCAATTGTAACAGCCACCGTAAATTAACAGCCACACAAACTACCAGTTAGCATTAGTATTAACGACATTTATATTAAAAACCTGTAAAATTAGCTACGAGATATGCATGAGTATTGAGTTGGTGATTGCTGTGTGATCTCAAAAGTTTATTTCGGGAAAGGGGGAGAGAAAGGGGAGGTGAATACTTCTCAGCGAGGTCAAAGGGATATAAGGATATATTTGCGATGAAGAATGATATAATTTGAAACCATTGGTAAATGCGTGCTAATTTTCATGGAATTTATGACCGAAAAATCTTAATAAACAGGAAAAGCAGCTTGAAAAATGAAGGGGCATTGTCCTTAGGGGGTCGTAGTTAATGTCAGGAGAGTTACCTATTCTAGTGGTAAAGTTTCAGGACATTTGTTTGATATACAACCGTTAACGAAATCGTAGAGAATATATTACTACTAAATAAAATTATTGAATGTTGAAGATTTAAAAATATAAATCTTTAATATTCATCATGTTATAGACATAGAAGAAATATGGAAGACCGGCAGTAAGTGCGAAGCAAAGAAGTTGAAAACTAATAAAACTCTAGTGTTTAAATTCTTAAAGAGCAGGATTAAAATATTTAGCCAGACATTTTATCTTCCTTTCTAAGATTTTGACTTAATGCTAATTAATTAATTAGCCTCGTTAGAGATAGCCGTTGGTTGTAACCTTCTGGTTCACTGTGTGTCACCCATATTTTAAAGCCGGTATAATTTAACAAAAGCCTCAACTTTTGGTAAAAAAAGAGACTTGAAATAGCAGCTACATTGATATGAATCCATAGAAAAGGCTGGGACTGAGGACCTTTGTTGAAACTCCCAGACTCGGAGGCGCAATGTGATTGAATATTGCGGACGGAAGTTGGGAATGAGGGATTTCTTTTATTTCGCGCCGCAAATGACAATGACTGTATCCGCCTGCGGTGCTCTGCCAGCATTTCATTCATTGAATTCCGGGAAGGATAGATGACATATGGCGGTGGGTGTGAGCCGATGAATCCGGTGGTGATGTTTGGGAGAAGAGGGGAGAGAAAAGTAAGTAAATGTTCGGATCGAAAGGAACTTAATTAAAGGAGGTCCCCATGAGCGGGGGCGTGATTGCTTCCCTCGGATTCATATGGAGGGGGGAGGAGAGGAAAGATGTCAAAGGAAGTCATTAAAGTCAGGAGAAGGACTGCCGTGGCGTGGGACGGGACAAAAGGAATGGGAATATGGATGATTGATGGTCCGATAGGAGGTGGAGTATCGATGGAACAGAGACGTGGGAGAGAGAGAGGGGGGGGAAGGAAGAAAGATAAAAAAACGAGGAAAAAATACATTTATCGGAATCGATCCCGGTGCCGTACCTGCTTTCTTGCTGAAAAAGCTTCCCCTCTATCGGAGCGGGCTGAAGAATCGGGTAGATTTCAACTTGGTTAGATTTCTTTCATTCATCTCAATCAATTACAACTAATTGTCCTCACCACCCACGGCCCATACTGGAGACTCAGATTACGGGATGACATTTACAATAGGTTCAAAAACTAAGTTTAAATCTGACTTTTTAGATTGATAATTAGCACTAAATGCTTGACTATGATTAAATGAATGGCATTCGTGAGAGTCGGTGTATATTTTTAGAGATCCTGAAAATTTTTGGTGCAGAAATACTGAATGTGGAGTCCCAGAAGAATTCAAAATAAAACAAGCCATTTGATCTAAAGTTCAAGGAATGATGGGCATAATGGATCTGGCAGGAATACCAAAAAAAGCTATGAAATTTGGCGTTCCAATTGTTAGGACTGAAAATATATATTAATTCGAGAAATAAATATTACCGGGCCAAGAAATATTGTGGGAACACTGTGAGATATGCAGAACGCGACCGAATGGCAGTGAGTCGTATGGAGTTAAGGAGCGAGAAAAAGAGTAGGAAATCCTCTAAGATGTCGGAGATGTAGGCAGAATAGAGCCTGATGAAAGTGGCTCATCTGGGTTATTCGTGGGGTGCAGAAATGAATGTACTTCCCTCGTTTTGCGTGTCTTCGTAACCCACCCTTTCACTCTCCTCAAAAGATCATTGCCGCAACTGAGGAGAAGCGTGTGCAGTGAAGTGGATTCATTAAAAATATCCGCGGGGAATCTTCCCCTCTGTTCTTTACGTCTTAAAGTGGATTCCACTCCGTTGGTCAAATATAATGTGGGGTGGATCAGTCGAGGGTTTCAATCACTTACGTTCTGCTTAATTCGGGGAATCGTACTGGAGGAGCTCAATATTGCGTCACACTGATTTCCGGGACAATTAGGAGATGTCAGCGCCCATCGCTCCGGTAATCCGGATTAAGTGAAATGGGTGACAATCCCGCCCAATATGAGTAATAACCTCAAGAAACGTGTTAGTGTTTAAATATTGACTCTAACCAATAGCAACAACTCAGAGCATACTGTGCCGAGATATGAGCAAATGTTGCGATAACTATCTAACGACTTATCTCCGAATCATTACTCCTACTATATTTGCATATAAGCGTTTGAACGCATGAATTAACTGGTTTTCACTGCATATTTTTGTTGCTTAAAATCGTCATTCACTTCTTGATGAACTAAAATTGCTCGCTAATACATATCTTCCATTTTTATATTATATAATTCTTATTCCTACCTTGAAAAAATAATTTAATATGCTCGACTTTATTCTTTTTGATTTTTTGATGTTGCCTTTGCCATCTAATGCTCCATACGTATCCGAGGGCATAAAATTTTCCGGAATTACAAGTGCGTCATTTTGATGTGATACCAAAGCAAAACTCTTCTTCTCCAAGTAATGAAAGATCTGTAAGCCGTTTAGATTTTCACGTGCGCAATAACTAAAGCTCGAAGAAATATCTTGTGATTTTTAGAAAGAGTTTTATTGCAGTTTCATGTTTAAGTGTGATCTGCCGTTTATGTATGAAAACTTTGTGTATTATAAAATAACAAATGTATTTCCTTTAGACTAATGCATTTCTTCATTTCTTTCTTGCAGGTGAGTTAGAATGGATCCGAATCCAGTGAAATTTCAAGGATATCAGTATTGGCGGATCGGTAAAGTATTTAATAACGTAGACATTAATGTTTTCAATAAACTATAAATTCTTTGTCTTAGACCACGACCTGCACATGTTATCAGATAAATGTAACTGAGGAAAGTACTATATTATATACATTTTATTCACCCATGGATGAGAGTAGTGCAAAATGACCTCAGCTATCGACGCACCCAAAACACCCAAATACTACTACTACTATGTAGCATGCATTCCCTCCCCTACATTTAATTTTTTAAGAGTGTAATATTGATTGGTACCGTGGACCCATTTGCTATTCGTTGAGAATTTTTAGATGAATCTCATGATTTTCTGCCGAAAGACTTAGTAATGTCACTGTTTTTGCTAGGGATGACAGCCTACATCTTTGGTCATTTTTTTCCCTTGAGGACAACTACGAAGTTGATTATGGAGAGGGAGAGGATGGAGGGTGGAGAGAAATCCAGCTGCGGTTATACAATGATCTCGACGAAATATACCTCGGGGCACGCGAGTAAGGGGTAACAAGGGGTTTAACATTAATCATTTGATTAATTCCCTAAGTAATTACCATTTGTAATTCTGTTAAGTTTTCTCCTCACCACTTCCAAGAGCCGGGATTCCCCCGAATCATTGCTTCCACTACAGGGGCTCGAAGTAGAACCTTCAGAGTTGGAATACTCTGTCACACAAATCCGATCACATGCCTTATTTTCTCAGGTCATTTATGCCATAAAATAATCATGTCAATCTTTGGGTTGATGGTGTTTTTTTGATAAATGTTGTTTCGAACATTTGGACAAAATTTTGCGCCCCAGTTGAAGTGAAATTCAGACCGTGGTAGCCAGATTGGTAACACGCCGGCCAGTCACTTTAAAAGCCGCGAGTTTGATTTCCTTCAATGGAATGGGTTTTAAGTCACCTACTAAGCCAATTTCTATTATAACTGAGGTACTGAGTAGTAACTTATCATAAATTAAAATGTATTAAATAACGCAGCGCCACTAATCAAATTTTCGCAGTGTATTATTAGTACTCTGGCCAGCCCACTATAGAAGATTTTATTCTTTTTCATGTGTTTAATATAACTATATTTTATATGCATGAGTGTAGCGTGTTACGACAGCTATATTTTGTGGTAACATCTTTATATTAATGGACTGATTTAGGCTCTGAATCACTTAGTCTGTCACCTCTATTTTTCTAATGGATGGAATAGGGGTTATCACGTCAGCGCAGGTTGCTGGAGATCTACGTTTCCATTTCACGCTGAGCCAAACTTTATTGAAAACTGAAATGACACACCAGCCTCGTGTCTGCACTCAATTTGTTTTTCTTCCATTCTTTTTTGTTTCATTTTTGTATGCATTACTGTGGAGGGTCATTCCACATTGGATGCCACACATGTTGCAATGCCTAACGTGGATGAACTTTTGGTTCCCTTTTATCCCACTTGCAATGATAATAAAATAACCCACAACTTTTCATCTATATGTGTCATACATCTACATCTACGCGATACCCCGCGAGTCACCACGAGGGCGTGTGGCAGAGGGTGAATGACCCCAAACATGCACTATTGACATGCAGCTAGATGGCTAGTATCTACATAGTAGTAAAGGAATTGGCTGTTAATACATGCATCATGCACTACACACTACTCTAACAATATTTCACATACCTATCCCTTTTCTGTGCTGCCTATTGCGTTATCTTATATTACGGGAGAAAAATGAAATTTTGTGTCTATCGGTACGACAATCTATCTCTCTAATCTTATTTATCTGGTCGAATATAACATAATACGCTGGGTTTTTTAAATACATCTTCAACATATTCAGTGAAGCTACCCGTTTCAATTTTCTGCAATAGATTAAATCTGCACTGTGACCGATGTCATATAGTGTGTATTACGAAGTTAAGTTACTGTACAAAGGAAAAATTAATTATTTTTATTTATTTAATTATCATCTTTCGAAAAATTACTGGTAATAATGACAAAAATGACCATTTTCTGCAACACAAAATAGTCTGCCTACCCTTTCGGTATATTTTCCTGACTCACCGTGTTACAAGGTCTCATTTTGCCCTTATCTCCCGAATTTTCCCACCCTTTCACTTAGGAGTATTATTTTACGACCCTCTTAATTCGGAATCAACGGGTCTGATCATTTATTAAGTCGGAGATCTAATTTTTCCCGAGAACAGTGATCCGGGGCCATTTTGCTCCACGAGCGCCGGTTAAAAGCATCCGTGCTCCTTATTAAACATTCACCAATGTCACGTGATCCCAGTTCACTTTCCGAGGGCCTCCCACTGCGTAATCCATGGCCTACGGGCTCGGCTTGTTCTCTGCTCAAAAGATGACTTTCCTTTTAAAGAACTGCAAATTTGATAATGGGAGTAAATTGGGAGCCAATATTTAGTGCTCTAACGAGAAAATTGGATTTCGAAAAACTATCACCGTGCTCGTCTTCACAGTTACTTGGGCGGGAATGCGTTGAGCGATGGACTACCTAAATTCTCTGTACGAATCATATGCCTTTCTTGCATGCCATAATTATTAATTGCTTATGCGTTTCGTTACTGCATTAATCAATACTTAAACAATAATGGGCCAACACTTTTTATTGTTGAGGGTTTTTGCAGCTTGACATTTTTCTCGAAAATATCGATTATTTTTCTGACGACTCAAGCGGCTCAACGTACTCTGTGGATTTATTATTTTTCCTCCTATAACTGGTGGTGTAGAGCGTGTTAAATTCTGCAAACTTTTAAAACTGTCATTAATTTGTTCTTAAGTTCGCTTCCAATTAGGCCAAATTTGGCATCTTAATTTGTGTCGTCCAATATATCCACGAATTGTTCCCTCTCTCCTGATTTCATATTTCTTCTACTACCTAACCCGGCCTTCAAAATTCCAGCGCCTTCAGGTATAGGTACCTTCAGTTTACTTTTTGCTTAGCGTAGGTACTTTATCTTTTAAATTACCGATATTATGATTTCTATTAACGGATTCAATTGTCTTCCCATTAATAGCGTCAATATGTTTGCTTTTCAATTTCTTTCTTCATCATCATCATCGGTCAACAATCCTAGGATTGGTTTGACGCAGCTCTCCACTCGATTCTTCGGCCAGCCTCTTCGTATTGACGTTATTCGTCTCTTTTACATTCTTCACGACCTCTTCCATGTATCTCATGTGAGACCTGCTTTTCCACTCTTCCCGTTCACGTTTCTCAATTCGATTTTCTTCTTTTCAATTTAAATCTTCATTTGTCCTCATCATGTCTTAAGATATGACAGATTACGTTGTCCCGTCTTCTTTTCTGGGTTTTCAGCAAACTTTTTTTTCTCCACTCAATCTCTTTATAGAAATATCAGAAGCTTTATATCTAAGTTTAAGTGTTTAGAGAAATTCAAATGAAATAAGTCGCACCCTGATAGTCTTATCCCTAAACATCCCTAACACAATATTAGCTGGCCAAAAAGAAGCGACGACATCAATCTCATGTCTTCCTTCACCGCCTTTTCATGGTTGATGAGTATGAATCTTCTACCGGAATCCAATACTATGACTGGGTAGAACGTGGACGCTTACATATTCTAATGTTAGTGCATGGAACTGGACTCAACGGAGCGATTGGACTCCGCGCTGAATGTTTATGTTTCACAAATCCTTATTGAGCGTCTTCATACCCAGGGCCCTGTCAATGGCCATCTCTTCTTTTTAAATGTCTGTCATTCGTCAAATGTGATATTCTAATTGCCCACGCCTTCGAAGTGACGTTTCAGCGAGGGCGTGAGCATGTGTGAGAGTTGACCGTAATCCAGCCTGCGAGTACCACACCAGGCCGGCCAGGGACTAATAGTAATTACTTAAACTCTCCGAAAAGGCAAATGAACCCGTGAGGTCTATATAAACTTAAAAGAACTTCGCAAGGTAGGCTATTCATAATAAAGCAAGTATCTCCCTGCTTACTTTCACCGCTCGTCCAAGCAATAAAGGCATATAAACCGGAAAACATAATTATCGCTCCACAAGCGAGTGTTTTAAAACTGCATGAGCTGGGTGGTAGCCCAGCATTCATATTTTCGCCTTTACCTTGCTAACGACTCCCTCGTCGGTCGTCTAATTTATATTTATAACTCGCAGAGGTGGAAAAGGCCCATGACCAATTACCCTCTCGTAAGTAAACTTGGCCGTGTTCGTAAATTGGAGTGGAAGTTGCAGCTGGAAACCGCGTAAAACTCCAGAATACTATGCGGAGAATCGTAGAAGTTAAAAAAAGACTTATCAACCGATTTGCGTCAAACTACTACGGTGTTGGCACCACATTAGTTTTTCTGAAAATAAATGGAAAAATTGGAATCGAAGTTCATTTTAACTTATACTGCGCATAAAACTGCATGAAAACATTCCGATTTACTACAATCAACCGCAATGATGCTGCCTTTAAACGAAATCAATGAATTCCAAAACACTTCACCATGTGAATAAAGTAATTAGCAGTCAGGGTATTTGTGTTTTCTGTCTGCTTCTATTTTAGAGCATTCTTCTGCTCAATATAACCCTACATTCTCGACGTTTCTGCTTATTAATTTTTGATGTAGAGGAGTTAAATGTATATGTCAATAGCACTACACCATAGCCTTAAATTTTACAGAAACAATATTAACTAGATATACGCGCAAATATTGTTTCTGATATAGGCTTGAAGCCTTTTGGTAATATCATTAGTATAATCTTCTGATTTTTTATTGGCCTACCTTGTTATAGCTGCCATAATTGAGTTATAGATCCTGTTTTGTAAACTGCTCACTACATTTTGTTCCATTTGCGTCATCATTGCTATGTTTTATCTTTTCGATACCTAGTGTTGTTTCATATTCTTCCACTAACTTGTATGCTTTTACCCAAGTTTTGACAGGCTACTTTCGTTTTCAATACCATGCCTTCTCTGGCCGTCAATATGTTGTGTCGATAAAGTCATTCTTTTTTTAATTTCTCTCTTTCAATTTTATTTTATATATAATAAAAAATTGGATTAAATAATTACGTTTTCTCATGGATTTTACTGTATATTTTCTGTAGGATGTTCCCAAAAAATACAATTCAAATTTTGATCCTGCATGATTAAATTCATCATGTTTTTGGGTATTTACCTTCTAAGTAGTCTCAGCTGTATATTTGTCTAACAGCGTACACACCTACTTGTCAAAAATCCTTCTTTTATTAAAACATCTGAATATATGGATAAGGTATTTTTAATATTCACCGGGACAATTCCAGGAAGCTTAAAAGCGTATATTTCCTTTTATGCCTGATAAAATTCTGTAAATCTTTTTCATGGATGATGACCTAGGTGGTATGGCTAAGGTTATTCAGGCAATGAAAACCTATAATTAAGACCTTTTTATGGACAAAAAAAACGGATTGCGGTAAGTGATTAAAAAAATCTCCACACAAAGGAACACGACACTCGAGCAAGCGTCGCAGCAGTAATTCTATTTTAGCTGAGGAATGACGCATCAATTAAAATATGATGAAGGCAATTTATTTCCTGCCGCGGCGTCCTAAAATTTTCACTGTGCCACTTGTGAATATGGAACGATTAATATTTTTTTTAGCACCGGGTGATGGTGCCAGAGTAACGGCGTGAATTTCACGGGAATCCTAGGGTCGGAGTTTTATTTGTGCTCCTCATTCGAGCGAAAAAAGTTTTAAAGGGATCTTGGGGAATGGGGAGATGTTCCAGGGAAATATTTTCGAATGGGTGGAGGTGAAAAGAAAAAAAGGATATTATATGAGCTAAACGAGATGTTTCCTTCTCTTAAGGACGTCTTTTCTATCCAGAAGCGTCGCGAGTTAGTCGGGGGAGGGTCGAATAGAGATAGCGAGGAAAGAGAAGGTGAAGAAAATGTCGTGACTACGATTTAACGTAACTGTGAATGGATTTTCCTAATTTTTTCAGCAATAATAATAGTAATAACAATCACGATGATAACGCCCCTCCGTTTTGGCGGTGGTAGGGGTTGAAAGGAAGAAGAATCCCTGAATTTCGGTAGGTCGTTAAAACCAGCACAGGCCAGATAACTCGAATGGTTGCTTGTTCCTCACCCCTCCTCCTTTCTGAATGCGATCCTATTATAACGTGGCATTTGCCGAAAGTGCTTAGGAACGGCGCCTGCGTACGGTCTTATCAATTTCCGAGCCGCTGGAAAAAAATGAGAAGGAAAATGTTGACAAGCAGGTCTTTTTTTTTAATATGACTCTCTGGAATATCTTTTTCTCGCTTCTTTCCAAATTTTCGTTCACCAGTATTTTCGTAAGTGGCAGGCCATCCACAACACCTCGCCCTGCCTTGTTTTCGCTTGAAATGGCTTGAAAGGGGTCGAAGGAAAAGAAAACAATTTTTCTAGAGAGCGGCGGAACTCGTGAACAGAGATCTGTTTCATAGAGATAAGGGGCGGTTCGTTTCTGGCAAAAAGTAATTGTAGGGGCAAAAGTACATGGATGCTTTGTCGAGGGAAGCGTTTGCTGGATTCTCATTGCTTTGCGGCGGGATGGCATTTGTCATTCCAACAGTCGAGCGTAATGCAATGGAATCTTTACTCTGATTCAACAGCTATACTCAGAGGCGATATTTCCTTTTTCTGGTGGTACTTTGCAAGGGTGCTTGTCCATCAAGTGTTTGGAATTTACCGTGGAATCGGATGATTTTTTGTTGATTTGGCAATATAACTACACTTATTTGCATCGGTTGGGTTAGTGGATGTTCGATATTTTCCCCTGAGTATTAGTTTTTTACAGCGTTGGTTTATAAATATAGTGAAAAGCAAACCGTGTATTTAGTACGGTATGATTAGGGATTATGTATTTATTTTTTAAGTTTATTTTTAGGTTACCATCCATGACAATGGAGTCTACTAATAATGACCATAGTATGAATAAAATTTTGAAAAATATTCGAAATGGGCAAAACATTTTGGCAGGGTATCTGCTAAGGATGCAAGTACTTTCCCATCATATTCGCTTCTACCTAGTGTAATTTTCGAAGTACGTTTTAAGTAACGATTTCTTATACTTGTTACTAATTGTTAAATTGGCGGTGTGGGTGGAGTACATGGGGTTATTGGGTTGCAGTTATTATTTTGTATTTCCTTAGTCACAAGATTAAGCTATATCTGAGATAGTAAGCACTCTATTTACAAAACAATATAATATTTATGATCTAGGTTCCATTGATAGGTGGAAACATCAAATAGGGAAACATTTGGCACGATTGGGAACTGATAGGTGTAAGCATTGTTTTCATCAAAGAATTCGTGGCATGTTCTTTTCTCCTACACAGAGTGCTTCTGGGTCATTAAACTTTTTAATCATTGACTGGTTCTATTTCTTTTGAAGATTAATCATCAATTTGTGTGGACGTGAAGCTAACGTAGGGACTGCTAAACGTTACTTGGTCAATGGCGTACAAATATATGCCTGTTGATCTCGTAGTGTTCTAATGCTCATTACAGTTCTAATGTCACCCAAATATTTAATCAGACATCATAATACAAAGCCTTAGACCCTTATCCATAACAAGATGTGCAGGTCGTGACAATTTCTGCTAAGTCCCTCAGGGAGTAAGCCGGTTACCAAAACACGAGGAATGAATTGCTAGAGGTTAATTTAGCGCTATCAGTAATAGCTCCTAGTCCGAGAGTGGCGAATTTTATTTTTCCCAGTTCGGATCTGGGTCAAGACTTTTACTTTAAAAAAAGTGGTTAAACCTAACTTACTGGAGTAAATTGATGTAACTTTCGTAAGGCAGGCTAGAATTTAATTGTCGGAGGTGAATTGGGAGTAGTACCTGATTTATTGCTAAATTTTCCTCTTGGGTTCATTTGCCAATGAATTAAAATACCTTGAGCTTCAAGATATTACAGCCGTTGTTTAGTTTTACAATATCAATATAAGTGGCGTATGATGATTGTCAACCATAGTGAAGCAAAACTAATGAGGTTCTCCGGAAATGGAGATATTAAGGTAAATATAAAATTTTGCGCTTTTATGCTATACCAAATTCATAATTATACGTGCCTCAGATAAAACAGAATTTAGTGCATATTAAATAAGAATATGATCTGTATGAACAAAAGAAGTATTCTAATAAATGAGGGAAATAGTGGCAGAAATTCCGAGGAAACCCGTAAAGAGAGGATTAATAAAGAATTTGCATTGTATTATTTTATAATTGTCACTCTTAGAATTTTGAGAATGTGGAGCGAGTTATTTTAGAGGATTTGAGTTTTAACGGGTTTTCAAGATGTCTTCTTAAGTAAGAGTAGGCTGAGTAGAAAGGAAGACGAAGGATGGGATGTAGGTATAATAGGTGAGGAAAAGATTTGCTCGGATAATTTCGAAGGGGAGAGGAAAGAATACGGAGGAAATAAGGCAAAGTAGTTTTGCAGACTACGATTTAAGAAAGAATGCTAGGAACATCTGCAGCTAGGGAATAGGGAGTTAAAAGACAGGGATTTAGCGGTGCATTAGGGAAGAGAAGGTTATGAAGAATTGAAGAGAGACGTGGTTTTGGAAACGTGTGCAGCTTGGTGAGAAAAATGACCAAGGGACTGGGAGGGGTTAGATCATTAAAAAAAATATTCTGTCTATCTCTCAATATTGGCATAAAATTTTGATTACCTCTAATATTCTTTATTCCCGGCGTATTAGAGCCTTATTGCCCCTTCCAGTTTACCCAAGTAGCTCTTCTCCATCTCTGCTTTTCAAGCGCATTTAAGCCTTAGCGACTGCTAAAATCATTTCAAGTGTTGCACGGTAAGCGGGGCATGGCTCATGTATGAACCCGGGCGTATCTCGCTTTGGACTTGGGACTCGCTTTGGATGAGCGGGCTGCAGTCCAAACAAATGTGCTTATTCTATGCCGTATCTCCGACGTTTATCGCATACCTCGCATTGTGCCCCATTGTTTGAGGATCTTATAGCTTTGATGGGGCGTTCTCCCTAACGATAGGATTTTCGTCTATCCCATTATCTACTTCGCCGTAAAGATGCAATCTTACCACGGTGCGGTAGGTATATGAAATCGTTACGGTGCGCCTGCCTTGTCCCTAAGTAGCTCTTCCCCTCCCTCTCTAATACCCTTTCTCTCTCCATACCCTCAAATTTCATCCACAGGAGCTTTTTATGCTTTTTCATGACGGTAACATTAGTCCTTATTTAGATTCATTCTTTAGTAAATGACGGCGAATTTTTACGGCTGAAAAATATAAAAATACTCCTAAGTAATTTCATCTACTGGTAGCATAGCGGTATTATGGGGGTGTTTCTCCTTATCACACACTTTTTTGGTGCATTGCTCACCTCGGCTCTACTGAAAATGAATTACCAAAGGTGTAATAAAATGTGTTTGCATATTTAGTGTCACCTCAATGGTAAAAATTAATAGTTCCTGTCATTAGTTGCATTAATAATTCTTGATCTCATTCTCGGAAGCATGTAATTTCGCCAAGTATTATTTGGGGTTTTTAAATATTAAAAAAGTTGCATTTTTTTGGAAAGCTGAATTAAATTACCTGAATTTTATTTTAATTTGCGCTGCAATTTTGAAATGATATTTCATCGCATCATGTATTCCAGGAAAACGTATAATCTCCACAGCAACGTATGCAATCTGAATTAAAAAAGAGACAAATTTATCGGATAGGTATGGTTGAGAGAGAATCAATGCATGGAAGAAGGGATGATGCATGAACTACAGGGATGCGGGATAGTCTATCATGAGCTTATGTGAGTTCATTAAAATGTGTATGTTATCAAATTAAGGATGATGTTGGAAACTAATCAGGGGCTCGGTTCAGTATGAGAGGAGGGGAAAAAATCACGTTTTCATTGCGTGCGTTGATCGAGTAGAATTTACAGCGGGTGCTTGTGACTTTTTATCTCTCCGTCTCGCACCAAATATCTTTCCGAACCAGAAGGAAGGTTGTTTGGATGGGATGAGAATGGCAAAGAGGACGGTCTACAAGAGATCCGGCCTCGAAATTAGGAGCCTCCGAACGAAAGGCACCTGCTCCTAGGCCTCCACTCCTTTCGATGCACCGCACAGAACAGTCTCCAACGTGATGAACATGGAATGCGCCCTCTTCTCATCTTTAATTTCAAGTCTGCGCCGGACTTAAGGGCGCTTCAGGCCGAGAGGAAATGAGCGGGAGGGTCGACAGAAACACGGCGTCATCATTACCGTGCTTTTTAACGAAAGACACCTAGAGGAGTGCTACTTAACGTCCCATCTGACGGACGGAGTGCTGAACTCGAATGATCTCCACAAATTACTCAACTAGGGACCGGTGTACCGAGGAAAAAACAGGCTACTTCCGGGAATTTAAGCCGGACCCTCGAGGTGGATGGCCAATACTCTTAACCAATGCACCAACCCGACCCCCGGAATGTTTCCCACGTTAATTGGAAAGGAGTGGCTTACATCGACCGTGCAGGGCATATGATCGTTACAGTTGGTCTTACCACATTTACGTTTCACCACATTATATGAGTACTTTGAAGGAGTGAAGAGTTTTATCTATATCTACGACATACCCTGCAAGCCACCTCGAGGGTGAGTGGCAGGGGGTGTATCCACACCAGGAACAATGACACAATAAACAAAAATGAACAACACAAAAAACACCACACCTTTAAAAGTAAATAGGGGAAAAAACTACCAAATCCAAATCATGCAGGACACACCACGAATACCATGCATGACTTGAATGTATGTTTTTCTTCTTTGCAGTGGATAACATTTGGTTTTATAGTTTCACCCGCCTGTGGTTATCAAAGTTAAGCTTTTGAATTACCGCGAATATAATAGGGAGGATAATATTGACAGCTACTGATAACCCTACAAGCCACCTCTAGGGTGTTTGGCAGGGAGCAGTAAAGGTACGCAAGGGTGAGAAGGATAGGGAGGATGAGTAGAAGATAGGGAGTGAGGCAAATAGAGACACCTAGGGAAGTGTATCAACGGCTTCTTATTTTATCGAGTGAAAAATGCGCGGCCGGTACAAATAGCTTCGTCGATATCCCATTCTTCTCCTCTCCGGAAGAATGAACGGTAGCCATTTCGTTTCTACTCGCGTTCGCGGCAATTAAGAGACGATGTCGCTGCTGAACTAACGTATTTGGCGATAAGAACTGTGACAGGTGTGAAAAAGAACGTAAACGAACAAGAGAGGAAAGAGAAGCGATGCGGACAGGTCGGCAGTTCTGTTTTGTGTATTTATTTTTCACTGAGGGGGAGGGGAGGTTTAAAAAAAGGATCGTCAAGCGCCCATCCCTGAAATAGCCACTCACAGTCTCATAAATATTAGCAGAGATAATCTCTCCGCGACCTTCCGAGCCCTCCCGCGGACAATGCTTTGCAATATCGCTGGCCGGGTGTGATGTCCACCCTTGCTGACCCTCCCCGTGGAGCGCTAATTAGGACGTTACAATCCGCGACTTCCAGGGGTTAGTTATTAGCGCCGCCAGCCGGCTGGGCCGCTAGTTGAAGTATGCCCGCCATCCAGGTTGTTTAGGTATGCGCCTAATTTCCGTTCTGTAAACAACGCCAGCTAGCAAGAATAGATTGTTTGAGGTCGAGATTAAAAAATAAAAAAGTGTTTCTCTTCAAAACGCGAGGCACGTGAACGTAACTAGCTATCAGCGTTTCAAAGTTTCGCCGAAGCGCATGCATGCATCTAGGATTATTAGTGGAGAAATTCACTACCCGATACTGTGACGCGTAGGGACTCGTATTAAACGGCGGAACTGGATGCGACGGATGATTTTGTGGAGGACCTCCGACATGACGTGATTCACTTTATTTTATTTTATTTTTGACGTGATGAAATAATTTATTTCGTGACATGACGCAATTCCGGCGGATATTTAATAATTTTGACTCCTAGTCCAGAATTCAATTAATTTTCTTGTGGAATGAGTCGTCATTTCAAGTTGAGCGGGACGTGAAACATTCCCGCAGTAATGCTTCTGTCATTTTGGACAATGAAGCCACCAAGATCATCCGCTCCTCCGGCAATCTGCGGTGAACGTCTGCTTTGCCGCATAACGGTGCGTACGTTTTTTTGTGGGAGGAAACCATTTGGATGGACAATTTAGTTGTTTCTGTAAATGGAAGTTTTTATTTTATCCAATGAAAATTATATCCTTTTTTTCTGCTCAGGTGAATGTATGAGGGGACTTTGTGTATGGAGGTCGTAAAGTTCAACATTTTAAAGCCCACACGCATCCCGGGTAGCATTTATGCACTTATTGGACTAATCACTTAAAATGTTAATTACCAGACAAGTACCATTGAAATCTTGCATACGCACTCTTATGTATGGATTGAATAATACTATGACGATAAGTTTGTCATGTATTTCTCCATTCTACCATGAGCCTTTTTTCGCTAACATCATTGATATGTGTATAATTCTACTCTTTACATCACTCCCCCATTGCGCATGGGCCGATTTTTCAATCGGTAGGATGAATTATTTCAGCGGTGCGACCAATATTTTCTTTTTTTCCGTCTTGTGTAACGTGTTTATTGAGATGTACGAGTGTATCTGAGAGAACTTTATCCGGTTTATTTTTACTTGCTTATTAATTATGTTATGCATCACGCATAAATATGATCGCCCTCTGCCACATTTTGCATGGAAATTTTATGAGGATCGTTTCTCACCCTATTGGAAGTAAATCGGAGCCTATACTATGTACTGTAAGCCTCATCATTTAGGTATTTATTTTCCTGAGGGATTTTTCATACCGTACCCTTTTAGCATTTTGCCCTTCTATGATATTGCTTGAGAAACGGTTTAAGACACTGAGCCGTTTATCTCGCGGGCGAGCACTGCGGCATCCCTTATCCATTCCATCCCAAGGATGCAGCGAGACCCGCAATTTAAAGGGATACGGCACGCAGGGTAAATGGGGATTTTAATATTTAAGTGGGGACCGAGAGGAGAACGATAGTGAGGGTAGTGGTTTTGGAGTGGTGGCTGTAGTACTGGCCATTCCGAGGGGCTGGGTTCGAATCTCGACATTTTTTCGAAGGATTCTTTACAGGTAAACTGTGTCCTAATTGAGTGCTTTCTGGAGAGAGGCTTCAGTTCTCCGTCCGTTAGATGGGACGTTAAACCGTGGGCCCCCTTGAGCTTTAAGGCGACTGCAGCACAATGCCGACACCGGGTTTCATCGTCCTACCTCTATACATTTCCATCCCCGTCCATGTATGTACCTTTCCCCTCACCTGTCTTACCTCGCCTGAAGTGCCTTTAAGTGCGGGGTACTTGATAGAAAACTTCAGCGTGGGAGACTTGTTGTATTCATTTGTCCGGCATGGTTAGAAACTCTTCGAAGGTCCGACGCAGCTGAGCACCGACTTAGGCCCGCTGCTCCCGAATTATAGCATCTTTTACTTCCCCGCCACGCCACCGACTTTTTCCCCTTTTTCCAGGCTATTCCCCTTGTCCGTGCATTGGAGTGTTCTTAAGTTATCTGTTTATTCAATAAATAATAGAAGCCTACGCTGAGCCTTTCACTTAGTGTCTTCACGAAAAATGCAGTAGAACATGATTTATTGAAAATATGTCCACAATGACTATTTTTTTCACTTCAAAACTTAACCTAAGTGAATAGCTATAGAATTTCGAAAATGCCCAATTTTTATTTTCCTTCCGTTTAGGTTGTGGTCGTGTATTATTATTCAAAAGGTTAGACAATTGCATTGTTGCTATCTGATATTTTCTGTTGGGTTTATGTTTCTATGGATTACGTGCTACGTAGAATGTGGGCGTTTAAAGGTTGGAATTGGTGACACTCGTGTGTATGTCATAGACGCATCGCAATGCTATCGGGTTTATTTCCGGGGACAATTCATACTTCCCATTCTCTACGTCCACGTAATTCAGGAACTCAAAGGTGTTTTCACCTTTCAACTCAACCCCTTTTTTGAGACATAGATATTTATTTTTCTTAAGACGTTCTTAGCGAGTGAAGATCAGTGTATTCTTGTTTTTTTCTACACCTTCAGGAATTGAAACAGGGCTCATAGAATGCAAATCCTTCTCAATATCGACAATAGAGGCGTTTAATCGGAACCGAAATCGCTATTTTATGCACGAAATCGTTAGATAAAAACGAATAATGAATTTTAGTGAAGAAATTAATATTCTAACCAGTGCCATTCACTCAGAAGTCAATTTATTCATGTATTTATCTTCAATCATATATTTACTACCATTACCAATATCAAAAGTGGACTCCAGACGAATGACAACGTGTTTCCAGTGTCGTAGTAATGTTAAACCTAATTTCGAAAAAACTGCTTTGAAATTCGCTCCAATGTTACCCTACTGAATTTGCTCACCCATCTTCGAGAAATATCATTTCTTACATTTTTCCGTAGAAATGGGGGCGTTTACTCGGAACAGAAATCGCTATTTTGTGAACAAAAGTGTTAGATGGGAACGAAAAGTGAATTTTAGTGAAAAAATTTATCTTCTAACCAGAGCCATTCATTCATAACTCAAAAATTTAAGTTAAGGATACCTACGTCATTCACCTCCCGTCCTTGACTGTGTTGGGGAGGAACGGGAAGGGAACGGAGGGAGCAGTTCCGTTTGAATAGTATGTCTCCTTGCCCAATCGGTATACGATTGTGTGATATTCGTACGATAATGTGGATGTCAAAAATAGTCACCAGACCACCAGACGCTGTGACGATAATTATATTTAGTCTCCATGGAGGAGTCCCTGGGGTCATTAAATACCTATTTTGAACAGTTTTTGGATTGACGACCCCTTTTTGTTCTATGATTATGTTGTTGGGTCTAAGGTTTCCGCGGCGTTAGTTTGAGGCTGGAAAAATCCCAGAATAAGGCTGGGGGCATGTTATCAGTTGCAGAAAATACGGAAATGGGCCTAAAATTCAGACTATTACCGATCCATTGACTTATTCTATCCTAATAACCCTATCCTCACAGCGTGGATTATATGCATTTTCTGTTTTTTCTTTAGTACAAAACCACTGCTAATAGGTGTATGTATTTCTAGAAATCATATGGAAATAATATTTCCTTCCAGAGGGTTTGTAGCTAAGGCATAAGCGGTGGACTTCAGGATAACTTTGGTTCCTGGATTAACCGGTTTCAACAACCCCTCGCGTCAAGCCACGGGAGCCGGGGGCAAGCCAAAGAAATTGCAAAACGTGAGGGGGAAAAATGATTACCTTTCGCCAGACGAAAATATAAAAACAGTGAGGGAAGCACAATGCGGTCCAATGAGAACACATTCAGCGGCGATAAGTCAACATCCGAAATACATGAACAAAGTTTCTCCCGCAGTCGAAGGAACGGGAGGGGAAGCGAGGATGGAGGGAGGACGGGGTTGGATCATGGAGAAGGGTTCTTGGAGGAAAAAGGAACCGTGGGGAATTGTTGGGGAAGGGTTTTCACTGCGAGGGAGAGGTAGGAAGTTGGGCATAAAAAAGGACCCGTGGAAATGTCTCACAATGGCTTTTTCTTTCCCTCCCGTCCTTTTTTATTTCACCTCCTAGAGGGAGTGAGCATCGGGGGTTGGAGTGGGGATGGTTTTAGTCAAGCGTGGAGAGGGATGCGATGCATTCGCCATCCCCTTACAGGGCTCCATCTCTTCCCCCCCTCGCTATGCTGGGGAGGGTAGGTTTCAAGGGGTGGGCGTGGCGCGAAGCGGTCATAAAACTAGCGCGAGCCGCATCGCCAGGGAAATCTTGCTTCATTAGATCTGGAGTAATTAACGGGGACTCGGCTTCGCGATAATTCGCGGCTCCCTTTCGAGGGGGCGGAGGGATAGGGTGGCAGAGGCTAGAGGCTGTGGGGGTGTTTGCGGAGGGCTTTCGTGGGGAGAGGGCGTATATATCCTAGGGGTTGATTGCGTGGGTGGATGAGAAGAGGAAGAAAAGGAAGAAATGTGGAGACGGGAAGTTCTTGCTGAAGAGGACCCTACTCGGGGATCAGGTAAGGCGAAAGTGATAGCCTAGCCTCAGGGAATCGTGTGTGGGTGATAACGAGCAAGGAAATAAGCTTAGTTTTTGTCCACAACTCGAGAGGTGCCTAGCGTAAATGTGTTACACTGGAGTAAATGAACTTCTTTCATTCAAATTTCAGCTTTTAGTGCCCCAATCTATGCAGAAAATGTACGTGACACTTTTCAAATGTGTGCACTCAGCGCTCATTGAAAAAATTAACGGAATACTATGAAAATTTGACGCTTGACTCACCATATCAGTAGTTTATTTCTCCTACTCATCATGAATGAAATATTTTTTCCTCATTTCTCTCTACCTAGAAAGAAAGAACGAATGTGTGGCATCTGGTGTGGTGGGAGGAGGATTGAACAGAGATGAAATGCCAGGAAAATTAACCAAGAGGTGCTTGGTGAAGTAGGGGAGTAACAAAGTTTCTGAGAGGAAGTCAAACTCGATAGAAAAGATGCCGGAGCCGGTATTTATGGGTAAAAGTGTTTAAAGTGGAGGTTAAAGATCGAATTTTGGATTGGGAGAGAAGAAGGATAAAGATTATTATTTTTAATGGAGTCAAGAATGTACGGAGTATGCGGACTGAAGTTGAGAAAGTAAGGATAGAAGTGGGAAATAGGACAAAAGGGAGTAAAATTAGGCAATCAAAACCTGCCTTAACGGCGGCATAGAATAGGCGTAAGAATACTTTCCTGTGGGAGTGAATAAATTTATGTTGTGTCAAAGATAATACTCAGCGTAATTCTTGCGGTTTTATTAGGTTACTAACCTCTTATCGTAATTAGCAATGCTGTTTAAATAACATTGCTAATAATACATATGGATGGTGGCACTCTTGGTGTGGTCCTTTTCGCTCGAACAACCCCAACAAATGGAACAGACATTTGATATCAACGCTTTTTAGGAGTACATTACTAATGGAAATGGTTTCTAATCCTCGTCGCATTTTCCTATTTTATTCATCATCATCATCAAGGGTCAACAATCCTAGGATTGGTTTGACGCAGACCTCCACTCGATTCTTCTATCGGCCAACCTTTTCATACCCACGTAGTTCCTCTCTTTCACGTCCTTTACGACCTGCTCCATGTAACTCATACGAGGCCTGCCTCTTCCATTTTTCCCGTTCACTTTTCCCTCGACGATTGTCTTCATCAGGCCATCGTGTCTTAAGATATGGCCGATTAGGTTGTCCCGTCTTCTTTTTATAGTTTTCAGTAGACTTCTCTTTTCTCCCACTCTTCTTAGGACTTCTTCATTTGTCACTCGGTCGATCCATTTTATCTTCATCATTCGTCGATAGCACCATATTTCGAATGCTTCCTCCCTTTTCTTCTCCGCTGCTGTCATCGTCCATGCCTCACTGCCGTAAAGGAACATGCCCCAGGTATACGTTTTAATGAATTGCTTCCTTACTTCTATGCTTGTATTTCCAGCTGTTAGTAGATTCTTCTTTTGATAGAATGCCCTCTTTGCCTGGGCTATTCTACTCACTATTTCTTTCTGCTTCGTCCATCGTTGGTTACTCTGCTTCCCAGGTAACAGAACTCTTTCACCTTTCACTCTTCCAGTTTCTGTTTTCCTAGTTTAACGTTGGTTTTGGCCTCTTCTCTTTTGCTGCACACCAATATCTTAGTTTTCTTCTTATTGATCTTCAGTTGATGTCTGGTCATTGTCCTTTCCATGGTTGTTAGCATCTTATTCAGCTCCTTCTCTCTCTCTGCTATGAGAGCTATGTCATCAGCGAATCGTAGCATGCTGATTGTTTTTCCGTGGATGTTCACTCCAGAACACTTCTCCTTGACTTCATTGATGGCTCTCTCAATGTAAATATTAAAAATTGCGGGAGACAGTGCACAGCCTTGTCTCACTCCTTTCCTTATTCTTGCTTCTTCACAGCTGGGTCCAGATTTAATCACAGCTGCTTGGTTTTTATACAAACTGTGGAAAATTCTTCGATCATTGTAGGAAACTCCAATTCCTTTCAGAATATCAAGCATTGAATTCCAATCCACGTTGTCGAAAGCCTTCTCTAAATCCACAAATGCAATGAAGGTCGGTTTGTTCTTCTCCATTCTCTTCTCTATAAGCAACCTAAATATAAGCTTTATATTTTATTCTATAAGCTATATATTTTATTACCTATTCTAAATTGGAAATGCACGGCGTATAGATACATATATCTATTTTATATTGGCTTCTGATTGCATACTATTTTAGAGTAGTCACACGTTTATCCTCATAATTTACTTTTTTATGTTGAATGATGGCGAAATCTTATCTCCGAGCTCACTAGCGTACTTTTGAGTTTGGTGATCGGAAATATATCCTCCAAAATGTAACGAAGTAGGTCATTTGAACCATAGAGTATCATCAATTTTCAACCTCATGATGTGGATAGCTAGTTGATGTCAGGGTCACAGATTATCTTTAGGTATAGCATCTCATTCATTTTTAGCTAATTATTGGAAGATTTACCACTTGCCACCCGTCATTTGTTCTTAGAGTAGAAGCATACACATTAGTATCGTTTCTCTATGGGGCAGTCACCTCGCAAATTTATGTGAAAATTAATAATTTATAATGAAGTTGAGCTGGAGTTGGTTGAGCTAATAAGCGATCCTTTTCCTCAGTAAAGAGTAGTATTCCTCACCATGCTCTTCGACAACTTTCTTACGACGGTTAGTCAAATATGGTTTGTTGAATTATTGGAGGGAAAATCTCTTCAAGGTGCATGATAGGAAAGCACACCATATTTCTAACCCTACTGTCAGTGATGTCGTCAACCAATTGAAGAAGAGAAGACGGCGATAGTACGTCTTCACTGACTTATGACGCGGGCAATGCCTGTTTAGGACTATAATAATGAAACCCACGCCATCAAAAGCCTGTGATCAAATTACATATTTAGTCACAAGAATACCTTTAAAGTTGGTTTTTTAGTTATATGTTTCAGTTATGTCTTTCGATTCATTTAGATAACCGTCCAAGTAAAATAAGAAAATTATGCGTGTAGAAAGTTTATCTGTAACACTAGTTTGATAAGTTTTAAGTACACATAAATTGTACTTTATTAGTTTTAGCCACCAGCCTATTTTTAGCTGCTCATAAAGGTGAGCGATTAAAAAGTAATGTTAATTGGTGATGTTACCGTGTGATACTTGGTAATGTTTTGGTAATGGTAATTGGTAAATTTCTGGTAATGCTTGGTAATGTTTTCCTGTGATGGATGAATTGATTTTCCATTCGCGGGCCCTAATCAGTTTTGGTTGGTATTGTATTTTTCTGTCCTGAAATTCATGCTACTTTCGCTTCATAACTACTCATTCTTATCAAATCTGCTATGATCGTATATTTTCTACAGTTTTTCTCAACGGTGGAAAACCAGCCCGATTTCGGTTTCCAAAATTTAACTTTACTGAGGTATTATGATCTAGGTATTACACTAGGTATTTGATCTAGGCCAGTTACCAGTTGAATTATTATTAGTTCCTTGGGTGCGTCGACGGCATGGTCATTTTGCTCAATTGAATTAGTGTGTGCTGTGACAGTGTGTGCCCGGAATTGCTAATTAGATATAAAAGCTCTGCACCAAACGAAGAAGACCTCTACACCAAAAGAAACTAAGCGTAGCTAGTGTCCCCACGGGGGACTGTACTGTAGGGTTTCGGAAAGAATTAGATATGGAAGTTATTTAGGCTTTTTCGTTGCATATATGAAAGAGGATTGTGGCCTGAAAACTGTAGTATCAGTTTTGATTACTATTCCAAAAAAAAACCAAAAGATGCATCTGTACTTTTTATTCCTTATGCGGTAATGGTAATATTTCTAGCTATCAAAAGAGGGTCGTAGGCTATGATAAATAAATTTTTAGATGTTGATCATTCTGGATTCTGGAGAGGGATTGGAACGTGGGGTGTTTATCGGGGTAATGAGGGCATAAATCGAGAGACATACTTAAAATATACGAGGTGTCTTTGCTTGTTTTGTAAAATTTAATGAAGCACTGAAATGCGAACATCGACGATGTCAATAAGTGCATGCAGAAGTTAGAGAGAAATTGGAGGAAAAGAGGCCACTAATGATACCTGCATCGCAACCAGAAAGTATGAGTATCACATGAATAATCAGAGTGGGTAGAGTTAGGCGCTTGAGTGGAACTAGATTGTGCATATTCACGTTTATTTTCTGTGCACACTAACAAGAATCGATTTATAGAACGGATAGGGCTAAGAGTGGGAATTGGAAGTAAAGAGAAGGTGACACGTGTTTCAAAAAACAAGAAAGCTGAATGAAAGCTGACTCATGGTCAGACTTTTGCTAGTTCATCAAAAAAGGATTTTAGTGCCTAAGAGGCGAGCAATGAAAGATGTGGAGATTTTAAATCCCAGGAAGACAAAACTAATGGGATTATCGAAGGCTAGTAGATATTAAAGTACTATGCTTGACAGGTGATAGATATATCTTATGTTAGGTATTGGAGGTTATTGGGTTGTGGGTGCGTAGAAGGTTGGCGAGGAAGGTGTGGAAGTAATTATTCAAGTTGGTGGGAGATCAAGGGAAGCTGGCTGTAGAAAACAGAAGGTGGTTACAAAAATGGAGGATGTTTTGAAAAGCAATGAAAAATAAAAGTGTGTAAAAAGTAATGAAAAATAAAAGGTGCGTAAAGGATGAAAATTTATAGAGAATATAAATTATGGAGAAAAATTTAATAATAGGATTCATTTCTTTAAAATTGAAATTAAGTGCTTGTGCAGTGGTGGATCGGTAAAAGAAGATATGGAATATGGGTTTGAGCAAAATAGCAGGTAGGGAAAAAATCTATTCATGTTGGAAGAATACCTGTGTTGATGGTGAATTTTAACAGTGTAATATGTTGTAAAAATGCGGACGTATCTGTGATATTATGAGAAAAAGTCATGTTTTCTTCCAAATCTGACATGAAAATGCATTTTAAAGCATGATAGGATTGGATATCTTTGTGACTTGGAAGGTAAATTAACAATTTATACTGCTAGGTTGTATCCACGGTGAAAAGCAGCAAAATATATACATATCACCCGGGAATTTGCAGATGCCTCATTCCGGGTGCATCAAAATTTAGCCGTACGATGCTTGATAGCTCTTTCGAAAGTTCCTGAAAGATATAGAGTCCCATAAGTCACAAAACATCATGAGCCGTTATCCTAATGGCGAGCATATGATCCTGGTACAGCCATAAACGAAGCTAGTCTATCCGAAATAAAAGCCGGTCATGTGTTCACCTGGGAAAAACTAATAATATTTTCTGTGTTAATTAGACCGACAAAAGTCGGGGCAAAAGCCACTAAAAAATACGTCCGCATCTCTTTTGCTGCGTCGTCAACCCAGAATTAGTTTTTCCTTTGCCAAAGGAAGATTTTTCGTCCGTGATTCATTTCGAAGACCGTGGGAAGTTTTTTTTATTCCCCCTTGAAAAACATGAATTGCCTTAAAAAAAAGATGAAGGAATCGGAATTGAGTCGTATTCATGATTTCGTTTGATGGTCTTCCTGTGAGCGTCGCGATAAAAATTATCGGGAAGAAAATTTCGTAATCAGGATGGATTCTTTTAATAAAAAGAGGAATGGATGGGCGAGCCCTCCTCGCTCTACCAGTGATCCAATGATGAACTGGGGAAGAAGGGATATATTCAGGAGGGTATAGGGGAAAAGGCACAGACTTGGAAAATTACATCGTTAGAAATGAAGGCTGACCGATGTTTCGGAGACGATTTTGATACGTGAATACTCACTAGGGTGGTCCAAAATAAATGAAAGTGCTCAAAACTTTCATGCCGTCCCCAATCATATAACAAATGAACACAAAACTATTTTTGCAAAATATCAGCTTGATACAACCGCTAGAAGCCGTGCCCCACACCAATTTATATTTTGGCGTGAACGCCCTTAGAATCCTATAGGATAGGCAACGGATGTAAGAAATTTTTTCTCCATCCACGAGTGCTCGAGGTGTGAGCTGGGATTTGGTGCTATGCATACAATGTTACTTTGTTATGGCGACTTTCCTGGGAAATAAACACAATGTCCATTATAGTTGGGTGCTTTTTTGTTTTTGCCACTTACGAACAATAAATCTCTAATGTTTTGTCTGATCAAAACTGTTTTCTAAATTCCTTAATGTTACATGAGGAGTATTTTTTTCTGCAGTACTAATCAGCTTGAAAAACTCCTTGTTTCTTTTCTTCGTTTTTAGTATACATATCATGGAAATCTTGCATAAGCTTTACGGCACGCTCAGCCTCATCGTTTACCACTGGTACCCTTGATATTCTTGACATTACCTCTATGTAGCATTTCGTTGAACTCAATTCCCGAGGATCATCGTTTAAAAAGTCACATGGGATCATTAGTTGGGAGAAAAAGTTTTTTGTCCTGTTGCTTAAAAAGTAGTCGAGAGACAAATTTTTCCCCTACACTTAGTTCTCTACTTGTCAGGCTAACTGTATTCCGTGAACATTCTCTATCGTTTTGAAGTGCTAACTGCATTTTTCGTTCCTCATCAAATGAAACACCATTTTCATAGAATGCCAATGCCACCAGATCCTCACTAAGGTACCATAAATGTCCTAGAAACCTTTTCATAACGGTGTTAGCGATGCCTGAATTGACAGATTTGTAGCGGATAAGCTTCTTTAACAATTCTAAATCGTTTTTGGATCAGACAGAGAGCGGGGGCACTAAACCACTGAAAATTGTAAATTATTACAATAAAAATACACATTTCACGGAGGCCATTATCCTCTTTAATATAGATTTTACAATTTACTCTTCGCAATTCATCAGAGAACATTCAAGAGTTTTAAGGAATACACTACTTTTGACATCCACCTTGAATTGAATTGGTCTCCAGGGGCTCTTATGTGCACTCCTCGTGACGGTATTTCCCCGAGAAAAATTAATACAAGCTCGAGGAACTCGCGATAGTCATCCCGAAGTTGAGAAATCTGTAAGTAAAAGAAGAATAGATGGGAAGAACTAATTGTAGAACATACAGATGTACTATAAAAACGAAATATTAAAACATGGCAATAACTTACCTGTAGACGTTCCTTAGCAAAGGAAATCACAAATGAAGAGTCAGCATCAACTGCTTTGCGAACTACACTGTCTGCCATTCCGGTTAGATAATATCTACGGTTCACATTATTCCAAGCATTTTTCACTTTTCTGAAGAGAGATTCATCCGGAGCTCTCGACGGTCCCTTGGCAGTCTCGTAAGCACTTTTAATTAGAAGTTCGCTGATGTGGTGCCGGCAGCCCAGGTGCAACAACTTTTTGCCTAGCCTTTTCTCAATCATGGAACAAGCGCCGTTCTTTACTCCAGTATTTGTGCGGGTGGTGTCAAAACAGAGTCCCGCAATTTCCTCCGTCACACCCCACTCTGATAGTGCATCACATACGACGCCAGCCTGAGCCTTCCCCGTACCTGGAACAATTTTGGGTATCTTAATTATTTGATTGATCCGTTTTCCGGACACCGACATCGGCAAACGATCCACTTTCTCTCCACCCTCTTCCATTAGCTTCCCATCCCAGTGGACAACTAACGATAAGACATGACAGTGAACGAAAATATTTGATTTTTGACTGGCCGTGAGTGTAAGTCTTACAGCCCTACGTCCTCTTTTGATGCTTGATCTACTAATGCTTACATTTCCGGGATCTTCATGAATTTCTGGAGCCACCTGAGCAAGTATCCTTGTCGCTTTCCTATCACTTATCATAGAGGCGTCGAGAGTTGCCACCATGTCCTGGGACAGCAACTTGATTTTTTTCGGCCCCGCACTTGTAAGGCACTCGGGGACATATTCTTTCCTGCCACTATTGTCAGACTTCATTTTTTCACTTCCCTCTTCACTTTCAGATAAATTAAAATCTACGGACTCTTCTGTAGCCACTCTCTGCAACTCGTTCGTTCTGCAATCATAAACCTGCTTCTCACGTTCAACCTGCCGCTGAAATTTTGCAACTGCTCGTTCGTCGAGGGTCGTCATATATCCGGGTCTTCCGCTCTTCCGCTGCAGCAACAAAAACTCCTTGCCCTCTCCATCTGGAGTAAGTTTCATTGCATCTGGATGAGCAATATCAAATATGTCGTCCAAGGATACCTCAAATGATTCTTATTTCTTGATTTGAGCTCGGATTCTTTTATTTTCATGCTTCCGTACTCCTCTCCATTCTCAGTACAGGTTTTCTATCTGCTGTAAACACCTGTCCTTTTTTTCGGTTACGATTCCTCATTTCTGCCAAAACGTTATAAGGTTTTCATACACATGGTGCGCACTTTCACGAAGGCCTTTTTTGCAACCGGGCACGTAATAGATAAGATTTTTCAGCATTTGTCTTTTCGATGGAAGTTTGTTTCCAAAAAAATTTTCTGACTGATAACCAATTAGTGGAATAAGCACACGTAGATGTAATACAACGTAAGGTTTTTCCGCAATCATTGCATAATCACTTACGGCCGCGTGGGTGAATCAGCTAGGATAGCTACGAGGCAAAGAAGGTCTTTGCCATCAAATGAAATGGTATCACTGATATAATTTAGGTACCCCATAACATTGTAGGAGTGAGAAGTGGCCATTAGTTGGTTTTATTTCAGGGTTTGAGTTGTACAAAAACAGTACAAGAGAACCAAACGTAGTGCAAAGTGATTGCTGAGTGTAAATAGGACGAAATAGAACTCGTAAATGAGTTAGAGTATACACTGTACATTCATAATGGACAACGTACTTATTTCTCAGGCTAGCAAACATAACAAAGTAGCTTTGCAGGTATACCACCGAATCCCAAATCACTCCTCGAATATTCGTGGAAAGGAAAAAAAATCATGGAATTCTCAGGTCGTTCACGCCAAAATATGAAACTGCGTGGGGCACGGCTCCTTGTAGTCGTATCGAACTGATATTTTGTAAAAGTAGTTCTAGTCATTTTTCATCGAATTGGTGGGCGGCATGAAAAATTTGAGCACATTCATTTTTTTTGGACCACCCTATTACTCACTCTATGTGACGTGCACAAAATGCCATTGGCCGACGTACAAGGAAAAGAAAACTTGGTGCCGTAGATAAATCATAATGGAACAAATAAATATTAAGAAAAAATATGCCATACAAATGAGTGAACAGTAATGAATACAGCGGTCCAAGTGAATTTACTTTAAATACGTATTTGAATGCGGAATTGTTTTTTAGCCTGATGCTTAAAAAATGTAACTTAGAGTTAAATGTTAATTTGTGCTCTCCAACTTTTCTTTTTTGGAATTCTCTGATACATGTGGCCTTAATAGTTTTATCGGATGCTTCGTAATGAAGATAATACGCAATTTTGATATTCTCTGGAAAGAGGAATGTTATTTTAAAGAGGAAGTTAATTAAATTTAAAAGTAATAGGACATCGGTATAAAATAATGATACAAGACTCGTACCTGGGTGGCTTATTGAGTGAAGATAGAGGTGGTGATAATGACATCAGGAGAAGGAATTAATTTGACTATGCAGACATTTAACAAGGAGTAGTAGTTAATTTTGAATATGCTAAGCAGAGGTCTGCGCAAGTGTATTGTTACCGATAACCCGGGGAGAATGCTTACAAAACTATAGTTAAGACCGCAACCTTGTAAAAAGAAATTCAGTCACTTTATAAATTCGACTATAAATATATTACAATACGGCCAGTGTCGATACTTACCTATGTGACGATGACATGTAAGTTTTGAAACCTGGGTAGTTCAATATAATATTTCTAGTGGAATTTCCTCAGTGACCGAGGTTCTTATTACAGTGTAATGGAGTAGTGCCACTAAGTGAAGCCCGAGACCATTAATGTTACTTATTGGAGGGCGAGGTACTGCACGGACCTGAGATTTAAATTCTATGGTGAGAAGGCGAAAATAGGTCGCAAGCTTTAAGATATGGGGTGTGTGGAGTGAGTGAAGGGAGTGGAATAGGTGCAATTGATGGAAAGGATGGCGATTAGTGAAGTGTGGAGGGAGATTTGGAGTAGTAGGAAAGCACATTACTAGTGAAAATCAGGATAAATGGGAGGTGGGTGCATAAAGTAGATACATAGTGCGAATAGGACGTTAGGACCAATATTAAAGAAAGAATACTTGGCAAATGAGGAGGATAATGTAAGAGAAAATATTATAGATGGAATGAAGGGAGAAATGATGTATGATAATCTGAAACCAGATAGTAAATTACGAGAGTAGCCCTAGAATCAAAGAAAATTGTTGCTCAAAGTTGGTAGCAATGTTTTGTCTCGTAATAACATGCGTCCGATCGTTAAAGTGGTGTAAATATCGTTTCCCATGAAGCCATGTTGTCCAGCTTTCGGAGATGAGGCGAGTAGCACTACCACTGTAAGCATCGAGCCGTCAGGCGCATCGATACCGCCCCTAAATCTTTAGAACGGTCGCTCCAAATTTGGCCGCGTAATCGTCAAATTGGCAGCGCCATTCGGCCTGGAATCGAGTCGTCCTGGGCACGACAGTCGCGCGCTAATCAGACCCGGCGCTTCGTTAATTTCTCCTCCCCTTATCTCTGGCGCCTCCCCGTCCCATCTCGTCACGCCCTCTCCTCCCCTCCGCCTCGCCCCCACGCAACCCCTCCCAGGCCATACCACCACTCCTTGTGGTCCGTCAACCAATCTATCTTCACCATGCCCCTTCCAAAATATGCCGCTTACATAGCCTCCAGCCGCCTCTCTCTGTCTTAAACCATCAAACATTTTTCGAGTATTTCCTTTTTATGCGATGGAAAAGATTTGATAGAGATTTGAAATTGAAAACAGCTTTTAATAGCTCCGAAACCTCGAGTGCAAAAGAAAAATTTTTGATCAACCATTTTGCTAAAATTGTCTCCTCCAGTGGCTACGTTTTTGTCATGGGACTAATTTTACTCGCATTGATGTCATGAGAATTCCCTGAAATTGCCCTGAAAGAGCGGCAGCTGAGGGAGCACGTAGATAGCGTGTATACTGGCTAGTCTCTGATACACGCCCTTGCAATGGCTCATCATGTTAAAACCTCAAAGTTCAGCAAAATATTGATTAAGATTCTTAAAAGGGGTAAATAAGATGAGAGAGTATGAGAAAGATACTATTTTACGCTTATCAGTAGAATCAGGCCTCATTTAGAACATGCCGCATATGTAAGGGATTCGTAATCAAAAGGTGTGATGAAGAAGGAGTGTGTGCGAAGGAGATCAACAAGATATGTTAAAGGCCATTATGATAATTGCATAGGTGTAAGAAGTTTAACGGAAGAACTAGGTTGGAAATTAATATCGAAACGCAGGTTAAAATTTAGGCTAAAACTAGTAAAAAGAAAATTGTGTCCATAGATGGCGTTAGATATATATTGACTACCCCGTATGATTAGATGAAAGAGATTAGAGAGATAGATTGTCCTACTGATAGGTTTGTAATGTAATTTTTCCTGCGTACCATGAAAACGTAATAAGCAGAATAGCAAAGGGATAGGTAGGTAAAAAATTGTTGGAGTAATTTTTTGTACATGAAGTTTGTTCTAACGGTACTAAAATATGTATGCTAGGGAGATAGAGATAAATTTATTTAGTGAAAAATTTTCTAACCAGTAATCACTTCATTAGTATGCAGGCATAGCCATCTAGTTGTACGCGTCTCTTATCTTTAAGACGTTCTCATGCAGTGGTAGCATTGTAGCTCTTAGTTGCATGTCATCGGTGCACGTATGGTGACCCCCACCCCCTACCAAACCCGCTCGCGGTGACTCGCAGGACATGACATAATGTAGATTTAGGGACAGGTACAAAAACCCGACTGAAAGTTCGTTGGAATCTCTGCTTATCTGCCATGCGGAGGGCATTCTTTGCTATTTCAATGCTCCATCCGTTGGGCGGTACGCAAAGCTGTGGTCTCCTTAGTTGCTTTCGTTAAGAGATAGCTTTAATTTTGTCTTTGAATGAATGTGAATGCATTTCTATGTTAGCCAGAAACAGTGTGATCTCCATAAAAGGATATTGGGAATCGGGTATCCCGGTCGGGTCGTTGACGTCGGGAATCACCTTATTCCCTGCTAAGGATTGAGGAGAAACATAACGTGATACATATTTCCTTCCTTCAGTCTCACGTCCCGGATAAACCTTGTGCTTGGGGAATGAGGGTTTTCCCGGACCCTAAACAGACTAAAGGGTTTGCCACTCAAAGGTGTCTGCCACCCCGAGTCGTCTCTCTTGCGTAAACCACCGCTCACGTGCCAGTCATGACCCTCTTCTGCCCTTCTCTCCAAAGGGGGCGCTCATTTAAAAGGAAGGATTTGGCCCCCCACAACCCCCTGGGATGCGTAGGAGTGAGGGGGAGAGAGAGAGGTGGAGACGAGGAAGTTGGCGGTGGAAGATTTCAGTCGTCGCGGGAGCGTGGAGGAAAAGGGGTAGAGTTTGAGGGCATCGCGGAGGGATTTCGGAGAGGGGTGATTAGTCTTGCGAGAGGAGTGGGGCGCTGTAGTTCGGATGAGGTTTGAGAGAAAGGGAATAAGGGAGTTTGATGTGGGGGAGGGGTCGCGGTGAGTGGATATCGCGCAAGCGAATGCAAATGGTGGCATATGAGAGCGGGCTAAGGCCGACGGCTTCCCCTCCCCATATCTTTCCACGGGACGACGTCGCTCATTTCGTAAACATGAAGGCCAGGGCTGGCGTTGACTTCTCTCCTGCATTTCGTCACCCTCGTCATATTTCTCTGTCTTATACCCTCTCCCCTCTTCTCTCTTCTTCACTTGTTCTAAGCCTCTATACCTGTCTTTCGCCGACAGGCAGATTCCATCTCCCTCCCCACATCTTGCACTCTCTTGTCCTCTGGATTAACTAAGGGTTCAGGCTCATGGGTGCGGGAACAGGAAACATGTTTCCCTTGTAAATGATATGAAATGTAATATCGGTTCGGCTATCATACAAGGAAATAATTTTCACTACTCAGATGCAATGGAATCCTCTGTTGCGTTGTTTTTTGACTCCTTTCACCCAAAGATAGATAAATATGGCGCAAGACCTTTAAGACGTGGGAGTTGAGACAAAAAAGTAAAAAAAAAAATCGTAAAGAAAACGACGAAATAGTGATTTGTGTGTTGTGTAAATAATGAAGAAACCACACAAAAATTTGAGTGATGTGGAAACATGGGGATCGTTGACGTGTTTGGGGATAAGGGAGTGAAAGAAAGATCCTGGCTGACGACTTGGAGGGAGTTTAGAATTTCGGACTACTTAAGGTGGAGTTGATGGCACGAAGGGTTGAAGAGAGAAAATGTATACAGTGTGTAGAGAGATGTGTGAAGGTAATAGTTAATTGTCCCCTTACATGGAAGAGTATCGTCCGGTAATACACTTTGTCAAGATCATTTTCATCATCATTATCACAGGTGGAGAATCCTTAGGCTTTACCACATAGCTTTCCAGTTTCCACTTAATTTTTTTCTCGTCTAACCGGAAAATAAAAGTATATTTTCTTTCACTTTTGATTTATTGCACCTTGCATCTCATCCATCTACCTATGTAGTTCCTCCCGTTACGATTCCTCATACACTTTTTCTCATGCCTCAAGATATTTTCTCTTAGGTTGCCCCTCTTTCTTCGGATATTATTGTGGAATGAATTTCTATCCCGTCTAAAATTGCCTACTTGTAACTGGTACTTGGCCTACTCATTTTTTCCTCAATATTCTTCAGTGATACCACATTTCAACACTTTTTCGGACAATCTGCTGATGGACTGTTTTCTTCGTGCTGACTTTGAAAGTAGTAAGCAATACAACGCCCCATTTTTTTCAATTGTGTTCATTACACAAGTTCCTTCTGGTGCTTATTCCATTTAACACTTATATTTTACCCTTTGACCACCCCTATCCTTGGCCTAGGTTGCGCAGTTTAAGGGCGGAAGAACTGAATGCGTGGTATTTCACGTCAGAGGCGCTGATAAACCCCTTTTTGTGGCCTGCAAGGGTTGACCGGCAGGCTCATTCTTATCATTCTTTCCTATCCTACCCATAGCCTATGGTGGGATAATAGTCTAGTGACAACGTGGATTCTGTGCTTTTCTCTATATTTATGAACTTGTTACCGTAGATACCGTAATCGCTTGTTTCTTCGCGGACAGAAACCTTGCGTATTGATATTTTATAGAGTCTAGAGAGGATTCCTAAAAACCGTACATGAAGATGATGAGGGCCTAGAAAACATATGCGAAGTGGAGGGAATCAGCTTGGTGATCTTCAAATAGGGTCAAACAACAGGACACTCTATTACGTTACGTATAACAGTTTTCTGCATGTAGTGTTGGTATATCAGAAACTTGGATATTGTAGCCAAAGAACGAGCGTAAATTTGAAGTTGTTAATAGGTGGCTACAAAGATAAGCTGAATAATTTTTGCATGAAAGTAAATGAACATAGGGATATTAAATACCATTAGAAGTAGAAAATGTATCTTAGAAACCTAAAATAGGTAGTGGAAGTGAGTGAAGAACACATTTGAGGTTTAAGAGGGTGCTGTGGGAAGACTGCTGGACGAATGCGGAGAAAGGGAAAATAATGGTTAAATTTGTTAGTACATGCAAAGGAAAGAAATGAGTGACATGGGGACATCCTATTCTGAGAAAGATTGTTGAAAGATGCTTACAGAGAAAGAAGGGCGGTGGATCTAAGGGGGTCTACCCGTTGACCGATCGGCATTGGAAGAATATTTGATTGTGGTAGGCGTGGATAATTTATGATTTATTCATACTCGTATTCTAATCTTAATTTTACTATGAAGCACCTGAGTGTAAATTAGAAAACTTATTCTCTCTCAATGGTGTGCCTCCCCGCAGGCCTTCATTCTACAGCTCAACATTCTTCTTGCCTCTGTTTTTTTCGTATTACATTGCCTGCGTTTTCCTCCTTCTCCACGCGTACATTACATTTTGTCTTCCTGCTCGGTCTCTGCTATCCCAACGTTTTTAGCAAGTTGCATCCACCACCATTGCAACTTAACATCCCTCAATGTTTCTTTTCTTCTGCCATCTCATGTTGGGTGTTGAAAATTCAGCTTCTTCTAGTTGCTATTGTGGACCAATTTTTGGCGAAGAAAACGCAATTATTTTTTAAGGCGCGAAGGAGACGTTTACTTGTAGGAGAAAATTACTACAGGAGCGCTAAGTAAGCTTGATATGAATAGAATGGTGAAAGACCTGGGTTGATTCTATGGCTCCGATATGTGTTCTACGAGGAAGGAGCGTGAATGACGACTGTCATCTTTTGAGATGTTGGCGAGAAGAAGGAGAGGAAAGCGAAGGAGGATAGGCTGGAAATGGTGGCGGAGGAGTGGAAGATGATTGTTGTTTTTACTACTGGGCGAGTAGCTGACGACTTAGATCATTGTTGCCATAAAAGTAGGTGAAGGAAGGCTGAAGGGAAGAAAGGAAATTAGAGGAAGGGTAGAAGGAAACCTGGCTCCGGGATTTGTCTGCTCCTAAAGATTTTACCGTCTTATCTTAGGACGGACGGACCTCTGAACTTGACGGCTCCCTTCGCAGCTCAGAAGAAGAGACCAATTTAGCACTGAAAAAACTACCTTTCCCAGGGTTAAAACATGGTTTCACGAGTTGAAATGACACAGTCCCTAGCCTCCACATCAATCAGATTCTAGAAGGTGGTTTGAAGTTATAAGGTGAAGACGTAATTTGATGGTAAGGGCAGTTTAGGTAGAGGTTGATTTAAAGTATTTATGTGCAGTAGATTGGAAAGGATTTAAGATAAGAGGGATAGATGGAGGAGAAGAAATAGAAGTTTGGATGGAACTATGAGAATTGGGAAGTATGTGGAGCTACAGAAGAACATCAATTGAAATATATGTTATGTGGGAAGTATAAAGTCCATCTAAACCTACACTTAGCTGGTAGAACACTAATAATAATGGTCATTTGACTTATTTCCCCTAGATATTATAGTGTGCAATTTCGTGTTTCGCCACATTTTTTGCCCATTCATATATGCCTCTGTTCACTTCATTTTATTAAAAGAAGCGCGAAACGGGTCGTATTTTGAAGACCATGGGGAAGGAGGATGAGGGTAGAACAATATTTTCGCTGACAAAGAGCAGCGAGAGAGAGGAAGGGGCATTCCCTTGGTGGAGGAGACGGTCCTGCCCGCCTTCCTCCTCACACGTCTCCGGCGCGAATTAAATTCTACCAAGTCCTCCGGAATTCCAGTTTCCCGAGGTCGGTGACGAGTTCCGAGGAGGAATCCCCTTCTCCTCTCCCGTCTCTCTCCCCGCACTCACTGGGTCCATTTTCCGTCGAGCCGGCTCCCTCGGGCGCCTCTCCATCCGAAAGGGCCTTGCCCAGGGTCGTGAAAGAAGGAGCGCCTCGCTCTGCCCGGGGATGGGCATTCTTTTTTTCAGGGGAGACGCCGGGGGATCCCGTGAGGCGCGAACCCTCGGGAGAGACGTGACCGCGTTTCGAATATGTGACCTGCCTGATTCCGACCTCACCCGGCACGCAAATTACCAAGGGCACTGGCTAATACACTGAACTTTAAGGTTGAAATTATCATCTGAGGAGAACACGCATAGGGTGAGAATCACAAATGCGCTCAGGGAGATATAAATTTTGTGAAAGACGGTCGTGAAATCGTTGTCATTTGGTAACAGAAAGTTTTGATATAATGTTCCCTTGGTACATTCCCACCCCACACAATTCTCTACGCCATCTCTCTCTTCAGGAGGGAATCGTTTCTAATATCTTCATCCCATTTCATGTGCTCGATCTTTTCCTCACTCTTTCTTACTTCATGGTTTCGTATGAAATAACCTCCCGAATTACGTCATCTATAGTAGCACCGTCAACATACTTCCCCCTCCCAATTTCCATCAGGAACTTCCAGTATTTTATCACCACCTACAACGTATCTTCGCACTTTCTCTATCCTTACCCACAACCTATAAGGTTTCATCCTGTTCTTATCTTCTTTCCACCAACATCATCTTTTGTATACGTATCTCGCTCAGTATCTTGATGTTTTTTCAAGGGGAATTTGGTGCTAATACATATTTATTTTGATATTCGTATGTGTATTTTCAAAGCGTCGACAATGAGGATAGAAGGTTAGCTCATTGTATGTTTTTTGGGGAAGATGAATCATGTCAAATTGGTATCCCTTTAGGAAAATTAAGGCGTGCTTTGCAGTGAAGTGTATAGTGATAAGTTGTGATCGGATGTAATCTATAAATATGAGTTAATGAATACATTATTAAGAAAATATGTGATATTCCAAGCTGTCATTCTAGTTTAAAATATCCCTGGGCATGTGATGAGATAGGAATTAAATTATGCTTTCGTTGGAGTCAAATGTGATCGTAGCAACGAAGGACCTCAAATTGGAATGGAGTTGTTCTTAGGATAATTTTATTTAATTGGCATTATTATATAATCAGGTAACTATTTCCAACAATTTTTAATGCAATGTTCCTGAACAGCTGTATCCTCCGGAACATTTTCGCAAGAATGGATTATCTTGACAAAAATGTGGAAGAATTTTATATGTCGTTCCTTGGGAACCTTTTAGCTTTCGTATAATGCAATGGTTTGAGGCGTAACTTGATGGAACTCCTTCATGATTAGGAAAGAAGAAAAACTTAGCTAGTTCCACAAATATATATATGTGGAACTAGCTAAGTTTTTCTTCTTTCCTAATCTTTCGTATAATCGTTTGACGCCATAACATCGTTTCCTGTTGCTGCATTAATTTATTTGGTCTTTCACCGGCTTTATTACGGAAATGCTGTGGAAATTCATGCTAAAAATACTACTCTTAAAAAGCAGTGCTGTGTTATCTATTACATTTTCAAATGAGTAAGCGTAAAACATGTGTATGATGTTACTAACTAAAGGAAAATGTATTCACTGTCCCCATATTTGCATATAATAGCGACACTACTTTCACAAAAGTAAGCTACATAGGTGATCTATAAATCATTGCATGAAAATAATTTACGTTGATAGACGATAACTAGATTTGTCCCTTAAGTATATGAGATCCTCTGGCTGTTTTTCTGCGACTTTTTTCGAGAAGTGGGTATCCAAATTGAGCCGTTTGTAGCCATCATTTTGCAGAAAAAGAATAAAAATATTGGAAAATTCATTTTTTAATAGTGCTGGATTGCAAAATCACGTCAAATAGCATTAACTTTCCAGAATTAGTACATTGGCCCAAATATTTTTGTTTGTAGTTTCAAGCAGTAAGCCCATCCGTATCCACAGCATTTCAGAAAGCCTCCAATTCTAAGTTGGAATTAAATTAATTATTTATTTACCAGGTGTTGTGACACACGTACTTTACTCGATGGAATTAATCTAAAAGTGATCAAGGCGTAAAAGCAAAATTCTATCCTAATCCAATTATCTATTTTGTTTATATTGACAAATCCTTTAAGGTAATTTTTTCATCTTTAACCTGGGGTTTACATTACCTACAGAGTCATATATTTTGTCTTTTAAGCCAGGCTCACATTTAGATGAGTGCAGGGCTCCCAACATGACCGAAATCCGTGATTTCATAAATTCACATCCCTCTCGTCCAGTGGGAAAGCATAGCATCAAGTTGGCGGGATTGAGTCCGTGCCTCTCAAAGGTCACCACCCACTCCCCTTTCATAACCTCGAAAATCCCATCATACTCCGCGCGGTGGAACCTGGGCGTGCCTTTCGGGACGACACTGGAAATGACCACCCTTGGGCAATACGCCATGGAGATTATCCCGCAAACTCCTGTTAGTGTTCCGGAGAATCCTCATAAAGCACCCCTCCGAAGGGGGAGAGAACGCTCTCGAATAATTTCGGACGAGTCATGCATCAGGGTGAATGCCGTTCTCGACTGCGTTTTTGAATCTTTTACAGATCTCATCCGTGCTATAAAATAAGAATTCCAAACGAGAGTGGATTGACATAAATGCAGTTGTTATTCAATTCTCTAACATTCTGACATCTATAGCGTGAGAGTAAAAATTTAAAATATTTATAATCTTTGTTTTAATCGAAGTAGTATTCTCTTAATGCTGTAGCTGCGGTAACCTTATAACTGGGGACGAACACTGGCCGGATTCAACAACAAAACTCTATATCTATATCTACTCCCTGCCTTACAAGCCTCCTATATTGCGTGTGGCAGTGGTGGAGCTATTACCAAACATTCACTACGCATGTGTCGCAAAGTTTACTAATACTTAGTACCTACCTAAGGAGAGACTTCTATGAATATCACGCGGGACGCTTATTACTAGTTTTGCTTTCCATCAATTATGCAAATAAATATTTAAGGAGTACTGCAGACGTGTATTACTCACATTAATATTCCATGCAGGCATGCTTAAATCATAAAATGGAAAAGGAAAAAAAACCTTAGTTTTGTCTCTGTTTCCGTATTAATATACTGTATGCAATTTTATTGCTATGCTAAGGTAACTTTATGTTATGCAGGCATCATGATGTGAGAAGCCTTGAAGTCACGAATTGCTTGGGGAGGGGACGAATTTTTGAATATGTCCAAGGTGCAGTGCGTTTCTCTTGTCTTATCCCTGTGGCCCTGTCCATTAATGTTGTGTGGAGCTCTTCTAATGAACTCGGTGTTTGAGGCGACCTCGTCTGCCCAGCACTTATGCAAAATCCGCTTGCTGTCTTCGTGTTTCAAGGTTCTCCCATCCCATTGTCTCAAGCAACGGAATTACACTTACCCCTTAATCATAACAATTGTTCAAACATGTTGCTGATCTCCTCTGAATATAAAATGATTCTTTTACTAATCCCTTAACCCACGGGTATCACAATTTTGGCCTAACTAATGCGAAGTAACGCCACTCCTTAAATTTGTGTCACATTTCCCCACCACTAGTGTGATGAAGTTTCTTTAAGGCCCCGCAAATTGTTAACTCTAAGAGTTCATGTAAATATACTAGTTCTCTAGTGTATCGATTGCATAAAAAACATCATTATTCATGATAATATTGTACTAAAATTAATTGCAATAAAAATAAATTCAGGAAATTTTGGTAAAATTATGTGGAAAATTACACTCAATTTATAGTTAGAGCTCGGTCTTGATTTGGTACGAAAGTGAGAAGAAGAGGGAGTTAAAGTGTACAGGCTCTCGAATCCCTGGGTAGGAAGCGAATGGAGTTCGAGTGAATGAACTCATTGGCGCGAAAAACGATGGAATAGCAAAGAAAACTAGTGGGAAAAATTCGAAGAAGGCGATGAATTGGTCAAAATGGTGAATGAATATACTCTTCAAGATCAATGATGTATTTATTTGAGGCAAGAATGAGAATTCTTTCTTCCTCCAAAACACTATTGTCTGAAAGGTGCAATGGAGGGGATTTTGTTGGGAGTGAGTCGGAACAAGAGTCTAATAATGCGGATTTCAAAAGGCACGACGGAAAATGAGGGTTTGGAAGCTTGAAAAATGATTTCCCAATGAGCAGTGTCGGGATTCTAGAAAGACTAAGAAGATCTCCGCGATAGGAAACATTGTTTACGTGACTAAAACCTAATCATTATTGACCAGAGACTATTTTAGTGTGGATAATCTCCAATGAAATACAGAAATGCAGTCAATATTAATTTTAGGTCATTCTGTTTATGTCCTGCTAGAAGAAACACACTTTATTAACTCCTCTGTTCATATCGTATTCCAAATGGTTACTTGTAGTCAGTAGTTTTAAGTAAGCAATGAGAA
The DNA here is from genome assembly GCA_933228895.1 of Platycnemis pennipes. Classification (NCBI taxonomy): domain Eukaryota; kingdom Metazoa; phylum Arthropoda; class Insecta; order Odonata; family Platycnemididae; genus Platycnemis; species Platycnemis pennipes. The sequence continues at coordinate 113,385,906 of OW121854.1, read as the reverse complement.
GAAATATATGATTGTTTTAATTACGGTTTCCTTTAATTTCAGAAAAAGGAAGCGTTCGTTTACGTTATTTTGAATCTTGACTAGACTGTTCTCGTGCGTTAATTTCTGCATCACTAAAATTACGGATTGAATCTTATTGAACATGCCTAACTCCTAAATGGTAATTCTTACCTTTAAAACAAGAACGGACATTCTATCCGACGTCTACTTCCACCAAGACGTGAAAGAGAGAAACGTTTAGCGTGCTAGAGAAAGATTACGAAAAGCTAATCATGGTGACATAAGAAATGCCAATGTGTCAGGAGTATTTCACCAAGGAAATTGAATTGACAGAGTAAGTTTCGAAGCATTAAAAGTTTTACATTTCAGGACGGCTTCCGGAAAAAATAGATGCCAGAAATGTCGATACAAGAATGAGCGTCTATAACAAAAATTGCCTTAACTTAAGTTACTTAGGCTTTGTCTTTCGAGAAATCATCCATTGGTAACACATTCGAACGCAGTCAGTTTTCTAATTTCTGCGGAAGAAATCGTATATGCCCAGGAATATTTTATTCGGGTAGTCTGCGAAATATCGTTTGTGCATTGAGTTACTTCCAGGTGTAAGCAGGAACCTCCATCGCTCTAAATTATAGTGAAAATAATGTTCTAAAAAGAAACTATTTGGCATAGATTTGGTTAGCGGTATTATCATGTAGAAGGAGTGTTAGCAGAGGAGAGAATCGGAGGCACTAATTTCGATTACGAAACTTTCCCCGTGGGTGAAGTAGCATATCTCCACTTATAAATATATTTGTAAAAGGCGTTTAGCTGATACACAAGTGACAAATTAAATATTCCATTTTCTGAGTTAGGAGTAAGTCTAGCGCAGGAGTACCGTCTAAAACATTTAAGGTCGGATTCTCAAGAGTTCGATTTGCTTGATAACCTTTGTAAACCCTAAATTCAATGAAATAAGGCGAGCTTTAGCGGTGCGTCATGTTTGGAAAGGGAAAAAAAGCCAACTTTGTACTGCACAGTTTCGATTTTGTTTTCAACTCGTTTCAACGCCAAGGTGTATCCCTCATAGTGAGGTGAGGATTGAAATGGAACAACCGAGTAACATCCTGAGGATGACGCCGAGGCCTTGAAACGTGTCGAAAATAAAGTCGAAACTGTGGGCAGTACAAGGTTCATCTTTTTTCTCTTTGTAAGCCTTATTTAAGGGCGGAAAGCGAGTACGCTGTGACAGCCATAAAAAATAAAAGTTTTTGCCCTGCGAAAGGTTTGAAAGTGAAGAAAACTTGCTACGCCAGTTTGGGAGTATTCCTTCCTGATAGGATGGGTGGAGAACGAGAACAACTTGGAAGGGAATGGAGACAAGAGTTTATGGGGTTAGAAAGGGTGGAGCCTCAGTGCAATTTGCGGCGTTTGGGTAGGAGTCAGAAGTTTCAGCTTTCGCGAAGTTACTTGATTGTTCCATTTCAAATTCGAATCAGATGCCTTTCCCTCGCTAACGGTGTACACTCAGAGTAACAAATTTCTCGAACGCAGTTTAGACTTAGTCATATCCTCTCATCAAACTATATCGTAAGAGTGAGTTTTGGATGTACTTTTTAACTTCGGTGCCACCGCTTGAACAGAAGTTCGCCTAATCTTCTACTCGTGCAACTCGCACTCACTGACGCTGTATGTATCAGAAACAGAACGTCAATAAGGCTTGGATTGGTAAAATTAGATTAAGGCCATTTTCGTGTGTATGTAATACGTAATTTCGCAACAGATTTTATAGATGCACCATTTGGTTTTGCCTGACGTTTATTGCCGTGCTTGATCTATTTCTCATTACCTGTAGAAAGTCTATGAAAATACAGTCAACTTTATCCTGTCAACGGAGCTCACTCTTAATCACGGATTACTATAATATCCTCTTAATGTAGTAATCATTACCCCTTTACCTTCATTATGCATCATGCATAGCACTGAAAGTATTTCTTTTATTTTACTGCTTTCTGTCGTATGTACATAGTGCATGTTGTGCGATTATTCTTCCTTGCTACATGTCCTCTAGTTGGCATGTATGGCTCTCCGTGTAGGTTGATACCGAGAGTGGAGTTATCACCTTCCACATACTTCTAAACGGTTGCACAGTACGCAGCTCATCTTTGGTTTTAAGCCTGTTTCCACTTCAGAATGGGAGGAAGGGTACAATGATATGGTAAGGGTAAGGTGGAAGGAGAGAAACATGGCGTCGGAAATATACTGATCTTGACGACATACGCCAAGGGGACCACGACTTAACGTCCCATCTAACGGACGGAGTATTGAGCTCAAAGTTCTTCGCACAGTACTCAAGTAGAGGCTGGTTTACCAATGAAAAATGTGCAGCTAAAATCTTAGACCGGGGTCATCGGGATGGGAGGCCGATTCTCTTCTATTACCACTACACAATCTCTCATCCTGCACTTTTAAAGAATATGCTGCTGTTGTAAATATTGCTTTTATATATAGTCTTATCTTGAGATGACTGCTAATCTCACCCCACAACAACAATTTTATGATTATGACTTTGTGGGTATGGGCGCACGATCAGTAAAGAATGCAAGGGGCTTTTAACTGAATCAAAGTTTTAAACGGGATTGTGAAATTTATTATTGGATGGTGTAGGTTCCTTTGGTCTCGTGAATTTGTGTTGGGCCTCCCGACCTATCCTCGTTCTCTTGCGACTCGCTACTCTTTTTTTATTCAGCGATCCTATTTTGACTACTATCTAGAGCATCCTGGCCGCAGTTTCGGTCGAAATAAAATTTCCCTTCTCATACTCACGTCTTTCTTATTTCCTCTCTTCTGCCTCTCTTTTTCCTCGTGAATCTCTTCTATGTGCCCTTTTGCTTCTTATTCCTCTCCAAATTCACCCCCTCTTTTACTTTCCTCTTCCCTTCCTATTTCTCCGAAAGAGGGCGTCCCTATTAATCCCAGCGGAACCCTGCAAGCCTTGGAAAGGAGTCGTATATTACCAGAAATATCGATCTTAGAGTCGATGTATCGACGGCCAGTGGACTTTATTATCTTCCCCGAAGCCCATACTTCTCCTTGAATGGCTCACACCCTACCTTCCTTCCTCAGAACCATTCTTGCCGTAATCTTTTATTTGAAGATTGGTAGCTTACGTATAAAGAACTACCGTCGACTCCTTTATTCTTAGCAACATATCATATTGATACTTCAGCCGTAACCGTTTTTAGTTTCTTGGAGTGAAAAAGAATTTTATTGGTCGTTTATTAACGGTTATATATTTCTGCTCTTCAAGCGGAAAAAATATTATATTACCCGATACAATTTTCATAAATCGTGAAGTTAAGTTTCACTACAATTGATTTAGTCATCTCAAATTTTCTAACAATTCTACGGCATATGTCTAAATTAAAGTGTTAATGCATATCTGAGCAGTTCACCCTCTGGATTTTGTTTTGATTTTTCTGTTACCTAATTGCGATTTATGGAAAGTCGAAAATTGAGATAAGAAGGTCATAAACCGGTAACACCATTATAAATTGGGGTGAAAATGAATGTGCATTGTAGAGATTCGTGTTGGCCGAGTGTGATAACAAATTGCTAGGCTTGACTTCGTGGAACCACATATTGATAGCGTAAATGAATTCACTCACTAAATTCCACAACTTTTATTAAAACCGACCCGGGTTTCGACTTATACAGTCATTATCAAGGTGTTACGTTTCTCCATAAACCTCAAGGCTTCGTGGTCCCATTCTCTGAGTGTTAGGCATCTTCGATATGATTAACGAGTAAGTTATACCTGTATGTCATAGTAGGTACCTCGGGGAAAAAATTAAAGCTTAACCAAACAGTTAAATCCGAAGATTATTGTGTAGCCTTATTGTGAGGGAAGCGAGTAAATTTCTAAGCCATACGTGTGCAATTCGTATGGCTTAGAACTTTTCTTGGACCGTCTCTGATTACTAATAAAGATCAGGTTTCAGAAAAACACAGTTTGGTCAAGATAGAAGGGTCTGTAATTTTATCAGTCATAAACAAACTATATGCGGGTATAATTACCCATGCTGTACTATGGGATTGTGCTGGGGAAAGCCCATTTAATTTGAGCTAAAGTAATTAAACTTAACCAAGAAAACCCTACATTCAATCAGTATTCTGCTATTTCCATCAAAATTCTCTTCGTTTCGTTAGTATTAGGTATTTTGGGAAGGCGACTAACAAGGGAGGTATTTTGCGACAGAGCTTGGGTTACTGGGTAAAGGTAGCAATTTTCATGGAACGGAGGAAGGGTGGAGAGAAACCGGCATTAGCCTTTCTATACGAGAGGTTCCAAGAGGGTCACCGCTTAAAGGCCCATCTTACGTACGTAGTACTGGAGTGGAAGTGTTCTCCACAAGTAATCAAGTAGGGACATACCAATGAAAAAAACATCCGCAGGTGCCGGGATTCTAACCCGGGCCCTCGGGATGGGAGGCCTTTAATATGGTCACCACACCAACCAGATCCCCGATCTGATGGAAAAATATGAAACTATGTGATATAAGAATTTTTTTTGTTCGCCCAGTTGTGAATGCGTTTAGGCTCTTTGAGTCAATTGCGGAGTAGCTTTCTTTTCGCGAGTTGGATCCACTCCACCGATTACTTTATTTTCCTTAGAAGCGCACGAGATCCATTGCCTTTCTCTCCTTCTCTCGCTGTCCGCCTTTAGTGAACCAAGGAGCTCGTCTCCGAGCGAAACCCAAGAGCTCCATTCTTACCTCCAGCGCACCCTCTCCGAATGCCTGTTAACGTGCCTTAAGGAAGATAGATTTCGCAAGCCACGTGACGCTACTAAAAAGAAATGGAATACTCACCTGGAATTTATCTTCAGCAAAGAAGATCGAAACAGTGCTAGTGTCATCACCCCCTTAATACGCCTACAGGAGGAATAGGGAGCTATTCGCGAGCTCCGTAGCTCCGAAGAAAATAATGACGCTGGCATTGGAGAAAGGGAATGCTTCACTTTTTCCTGTATTTGATTTTTCTAGGGTAGGAATTAGGTTACAACCAGATGAAGATTATGATGATTTTGACTGACATTCGTTTTGGGCCAGCCATGTACGGTGTCCTATATTCCTGTGCGGTTTCCTATTGCGGAAATATGCACCTATATCATTCCATTTTGGTCGCGTGCTTTTTGTGCAATAATATTTTAAGAGAATTGGTGGTCTCATTATTACATAACTCTGGGTAACAAACGGAATATTTTATTCACTAAAATCGATGTATTTTGCTTTTGTTTGGTTCCCATTTTATAACTCCACCTTTTTCCATTTTATGACTCCTGCTCTCGTGGCCCACGTGACTTGCCGGAAACGAGAGCCAGAGGCAATTCGGGATTGATGGATTGGTTAGTGAAGAGTAAGGTGACGAAGAACGAAAGGTAGAAGTGTAGGAGATAGGAGCGTTGTTAACAGTATTTCCGCGTTAACATCATGCATTATTTTTTTAGTTTGAAATTCTGCCATGGCAAGAATTGCAGTTGAGGATTACTAAGATTTTCGATGGCATAAAATAGTTTGGTGGTGAAAAACGTATCAATGGAATTCAATTTCCAGAGGCAAAGTGTCGAAGTTCTTCATTTGTATTTCTCTGTCCAAGTATTGAACCCTATTTTCATTGCTTTGCAGTCCTGTAATTGAATCTTTTGACATATTTGATATTCAGTCGTTATCAGGCTGAAAAGTAATAGCCCTTTCAGAATCCTAACTTATCGTCGCAAGCGGAGTCACCCATTGCTATTATCATATAGGCATGATTAAATTACGAGCCAACCTTTGATAATTGACGTAGGACTTGGATTTTCAAATTCGGATAGTCTTATGATTATAATTCGATTTCGAAGATAATTCAGTTGTTAAGATATGCCTAACCATAGTCTACTGAGTAGGAAGTTAATTGTGCCCCACACTATTAAGTATCAGCAATTATTGGCGTGCTTTGCCAAGTAAAGGTTTCATGTTAGTTTCCTTGCGGAGGAAATTTAAGACGATGCGACGGGGCAAGCTTCGTCCTTGGGCTTGGGGCATCGGTTTTCATGCGGCTACCTTTGCCACCAGAGTCTCTTGCCGCTCTGACCATGACAAGTCCGCGGGAATATTGTGGTACCATTTCATCGGAGATGCTACTGACCAATCGGAATCGGGAAGTGGCTTTTTCTCAAGGCTTGTAGTGATGCGTCTTCTCTGCCATTTTTACGCAACCCTGGCCTTCGAATTGAAGACATCATTCACTCCTTCTGTCAAGGCCATTTTACACGATACAATTTTCTGTACAATTTCTTGTACAAACTCTTGTATGAGGTAATTGTACCGTTTAAAGCGGCAATTTGTACGAACTTTTGTGCGATTGTCTGAATGACTGTATGAAAAATTGAGTCTGTTCCAATTCCATTCAGACAAACATACAATTTCAGGGTTTATAGGAACCTGGAAATCCTGGAAAACCTGGAAAAGTCAGGGAAAATGAAAACGACCATGGAAATACTGGAAAAGTCAGGGAATTTAACGTGTGGTCAGGGAAAAATCGCAAAACATTCAAATTTAGGAATTTATCACTTGAAAATACCAAGAGATCAAACACTGCGCATAGAGCGGAGGGCAGGGTGAAGGAGGGGACGACTGGCCTCAGGCTGGCTTCGCTGTAAAGGCAGCCCAGGTTCTTTCTGGCTATAGCCTGCACAATTTGGTGTAAAGATTGGGGAAATGAGTGCGCATCTCATTTTCATTCCCTGGCGATTTTGCCAGGAATGCTTCGCTTTGTCCCTCTGGTGACAAAAAAGTTATTCTCAGTCAAATTTGATTTCACTTAGCCAAATTTGTAGAAGGATGTGAGGAAGAAAAAATCAAGATTGATTCAAAGAGCTACTTTAACATGACATCAGGTTTGAAGGAAAAGCCAGGTTAGCCCTCTTTGCATACATTTTTCTGCAATTGAAACCCTTTCTGAAGGCATATCAATGTAATTAATCATGATTTTTATTTTGTGGACTTAAAATTGTTGATCTCTTATTACTGGAAGTTCATATGATTAATATGAAAATAAACCTACAAATTTTCATAAGTTTATACTTTTTTGCATCCTCACTACCACTTTTATCTCTATAAATGACCGAAATCGGAGTTTTCAGGCGCTAAAAGTCAGGGAAAATCACTAATAATAGTCTGTAAATCCTGGAAAAGTCAGGGAAAATGAAAATGAAAACCCCTATAAACCCTGAATTTCTTTCAGTTTATACAAGAGTTTGTACAAGAAATTGCACAAAAAATTGTATCGTGTAAAGCGGCCTTTAGAATATGTCTCTATGTTATAGAATCAGTTTGTATTGGAGTTTGGCGTGGAGTAAGAACTTGTGTGTGGAGAATCAAACAGGCTATATTATTATAATTTATTTATGATAGTTTGTTTTTATGATTTGTTTATGATTTTGTATGATACAAGTCTATCAAAAGCAATCACAAGAAACTTAATCTTAGCTTGTAATATGAACTAAAAAGTTTAAGTAAAGTTGAGGATAATCTTATTTCTGATGGGAGTATATAAAATTTTGCAACTTCATTCATTTTACAGCCGATGGGAATGAGAGCATAATATTTGAGGGTTTTGCTGCCCAGTGGCAATACTGAAAATTACTTTGTTCTACCAGCAATGAGGAAGGAGAATAAAGACCGTCGTAAAGACCGATTAGTATGCTATGTGAAATAAATTTTGTATCTATGAACGGATCGTACCGCTAATAAAATCTTCTAATGAATATGTATCATATCATAACTGCTCTAATAACTGTGGTGAATTTAGGTCAGTGCATAATTTATCAATAAATGTATCTTTATTTGAAGTTAACAATCTTTTAGCAGCTTCATCTTAAAAATTATGCTATAAGTAATAGCCGTGATAGCATAAGTTTTTTTTACTAACTTTTACGAAAGTTTTAGTGGTATGTAGTATACCTATGTCCAGTGATCTACATCTTCGGAGTATCAGTATCGTGGTGTATCCTCAGTAGCCCTAAGTCACCGCTGTAAATAGCGTAATGCTTAATTCGCTTTCTTATTTTGCTAATTGTGTTCATACGCTATACATCGCAATTCTAATGCTTGAAACAATGGTGCCTCCTGAAAGATCAAATTATTAACACCTTTTTTCAGGACAAATGAAGCGCAAACCTCCATGCGCGAAAAATTTTGAAATCACTTTCTCCTTGGTATTGCTATTACTGCAACTGCACATTCAGTGAGTTGAGGCGGCAATGCGTTTCTTATTCCCACTTGGTTTCTTCTCTCCTGACCTTGAGCTTTCGCAGTGCGAGCCGAAGAGACTGACTGATCAAAGAGCGAGAGAGCGAAGGTCGTTTTGTGGTTGATTACTCGTTTGCAGGAAGAAGAAAGGGGAAGTAAATTAAGATGAGATGGAGGTTGGAAGGACTATGGTCAGCGCGATGCGTGCTTCGCGCTGGCAATGCTGAAGGCCATGTGCTGTCTCACGTGACCACAGGCGCTTTTAATCCGTTTTTTGCATGCATATAGCTGGAGAAATTTTTAAGGTTGTTTTCCGAACGATATATTTTATGCTTGATGAATGCAAATGGTAGAAATCTCATATTTGTTGAATACTGTCGTTAGGACTGTGCAGTACAATAAAGAACTTGGTTCTAAAAGTTCAGTGTCGCAATCAGTCGCAGTACATTTATGGGACTCATATAAACCTCGTGCCAACAATGAATACAGCATGAAGCAGCGTTGACACGTGTTAGCTGACTGCTATGAGAGCCACGAATGCGCGATACATCGCTCAGCTACGATACGTCTGCTTGGTCTGCACCAACTGCTATGCGGCTCGAAGCCGTTTGCTCGGCATTGCCGTTGCAAAGAAATAGCGTTTGATGTCACTAGTGATTGATGGTTAAATTTTCATGAAATTATTCAAGAAATAAATTCTATTGGCTTTAATTTTGTGTTCCCGTTCTTTAAAGAGTAAGACTCTTCCATCGGGGAGTTATATCCTTATTATGATATCCATACGCCCGGTACCCGGCGTCGTGTGTTGCTTTCCACTGGCGATTGTTCTGGCTACATTTACGCTGTAAATTAGTCGGGCTTTAACTTTGCTAATAGCTCGAACGTGGATCGATGGTCTTCAACTCATGATCATTATGACTTGAACTCTGATCGCAGTTGCTATTTACGCGAGCGAGTGGGACTTAGCAATTGACTGTCATAGCAGTCAACTGCTACGTGTAAACGTAACTCAATGGTGTTGGTGGCTCAGATATTTCAATCAAACTCGATTCCCTTACCGTACATTTTATGGAAATTTATTCTGTTAAGCCCATTGAAGGGCCTTTTCCGTGACGATAATTTCCCGACTAAGCATCCCATCACTTATTACTCCTGAGGTTGAATGATATTAGTTTATTCGGCTTTTCTCTGGCCATCACAATATTTTGGACTTCGCCCGATCAGAGCGCTGTCCTCCCTTCTCCTCAGATTGGAGCGCCGGCCCGTTCTCAACCACTTTCACTCGCCTTATCGAAACTGGGTCAGATGTTTGGAATGTATTCTTTGGGGATCTCGCAGTTTGTAAGAACCTTCGGTAGCTCAGTTGGTAGAGCGGTGGACTGTAGAAGGAATGATATGGATATCCATAGGTCGCTGGTTCAAATCCGGCCCGAAGGAATTTTTTTTTGCATTTTTTCAGGGTCTGAAAATATCTCAAACAAGCCCTACGATTTAATGATTTTCGATTGCAATCCGATTTTGTATCCATCATGCGTTCTTCCAGATATTCTTCTGGGGTTTTATGATCACGTGCGATTTTCATGATTGGACCTGTGCATTAATGCATCGTGATCAGAGCTGAAAAAGATATGGACCATGTGAATAATGTATGTGCCTTTACGTATCTTGGATGTATAATTTCGCAGATATTATTGGGATGATATTTTTTAGCAACATTATGTGCCAGTCTCTTGTGTGTGCAAGCATTGGGTGATAACGGAGTTAATTAATCATGAGTTCCAACAGAGGTTCAACGAATTCCTGAATAACTACGTCGAAAATTCTGCTCAGAGCCAAGTTTCCCGTCCATGGCGTACTATTATTAGATCATATTCTGAACAATTTGATTAGGTTGGTTGAGTGACTGATATCAGCCTCCCATCCAAAGGGCACTGGTACGAATCCCGGCAGTGGAAGAGGTTTTTTAGATAAATTTCAAAGCTGGATTTTCCTCTTCTACCGTTCTCTAAAAAATATCTACCGCTATCCAAATATCCACCTTTCTTTAACGACACGAATGACCTTAGATGTCGCTACTCCCATTCGGAAAATTTCACTTAACTTTACGCCTCATACGCTTCTCTTGTCGTTATTTCCACGAGTATTTACGTTGTCATACCCTTTTTACCGTTATTTTGCAGTTGTACTCTAACAATAAGTGAAGGGTAAGCTACGTGGTGAGGAAGACGCATGAAAAAGTGTTAGGCATGATGGGAGGGCAAAGAAGCTGTCGGAAGAATCTTGAATTTGCCGGAAAAAGTGGATAGAAGAAATGTAAAAATGTAGTGGACTCCTGAAGGCTGCGTTCAAGTGAAGAATGATGAATTTTAAGTGTGTAAATGAAGTGAAGAATGATAGAGGGAGAGAGAGAAGAAAGGAATAGGGATTCTGAATAGTGAGAGAGGTATAAAGAGGGAGAAGGTATTAAGAGTAATATATCATATGGCATTAGTATTGCTAGGTGAAGGGAATAGGAATCATGGGTAAGGGGAATGTGCCACGTTATCGAGCGCTTGCTATTCAAGTGCTCACCGTTTATTTATACTCGAATTATTGGCTGAACATTTAATATGACTCTCGAAGTGCAAGCTTTTTCACATTTATTCTGTTAGGGATAGGGAATTGATTTCGGACTCACACCGAGTAATAATCCTTTTCCTCTTGGATAACTGATGAATTTTGATGGACATTCAAGTATTCCTACTTTCACTGCTATAACTGCTAGCAAATATTTCTTCCCATATTTTCATCCTTTTACTCGGAATACTCTCTAGTTCTGTGTAGGTCTCCCAAAAAACCGTATTTCCCTATCTTTGGCAAAAATTTTCTCCTGCATAATGCGCTTCAAAGTACAATTGCCACTATTTTTTATTAGAGGTATATGACCCTACATCACTCCCATGTTTAAAATTTTTCCATTATCCCTTCCCTTAGAGAAAGCCCGAGTGCGTCAATGGCAAAGTTGAAAAGGAAGAGGGGTTGAATAAAATCATAGAACGGAGCGAGCGAAGTGGGTGTGGGTGGGGTGTGTTAAAAACAAAGTATACGCAAAGCGCTCTCTTCGCCCGCATTAATTTTATATGACACTGCCCCCTTCGCAAAGGTTCGTTGGAGGAAGGAGGAGGGGGGAGGAGGGGAGGAAAAGCGGGATGCGGGGGAGAAAAGCGCCCTCTGCCCACTCCTGGAGGCGAACTGGAGCTGGAAGAATGGGAAGGTGGAAGAGGGGGGTGACGGACGCAGAGTCGGCTCCGGTGGGGCGGGAAGGAAGGAATGGGTGAGTGTAGCGGAGCGATAGAAGCGAGGTGGGAAGGGAGTACGCTGTTTTGTGTGGTGGCGCGTAAGCGGGCGCCTTTTCAGGGAAGTCGGAATTATTAATGCAGCCTTGTGATTTCCATGCCATTCTCTTTTCCGACTCTTGACGGCGAGCCATATCTTCGCGGCATCCCTCTTGTCCACAGCGTACTTGCATCTACATCGTTATAACTTGCGAGTGGCCGCTCGGACGCTCCAGACTTTGTTGCTAATTACGCGAGGGTGTAATTTGGGATTTATAAGTTGATTCCCTCAAGTTCGTTTGAGTTTTGAAAGTAGATCAGTTGGTGCTAATTGCGACTACAATTTGTTCCTTCAAGTTTCTTTGAGTTTTGAAAGTAGATCATATCTGTGAATGAACATATGTACACTCTAATACGCAACTGTCTTCGTCCCTGGGATTCAATCTTAGGGATGGTTTGATGCAGCCCTCAAGATAACTTCTTTATTACTGTCTTTGATATACATCAATCTTTTGGTTGAATTTATTCTCTTGACATCATTTATTCTCAACAATTCACCAGATCCTTGTCGTTAATTGTTTCAATTAGTCTATTTCTTCGACCTTTTCTTTTTCATATTTTCAACTGAATTCTCCCATATTGACTAGAATAATTTGAAGCTTCCGGAAAGACGCTTAAGGAAGGGTTAAACTAGTGGTAGCTAATAGTACTATCATCCATGCTAGGCCTACATCCTCTAGAACTGATTCGAGGTCCAAGTCTTAGTGATGTCTACTCCACCCTCATGGGTTGGAAGTGTTTGTTTTCATGTATTATTTTCATCTTGTAAAACAATGAAATATTTAGTCTCAATATATTTCACCGCGACACAGTTCGAACTTTTGGAAATTTCCATACGTTCAAAGGCCTCAAAAAGCGCAGCCCTATTGCTCGAGTATAAAATTACTATTTAAGTATTCAGGAAGTCATAAAAAAATTGTCCTCGGAGTTTCATTCTGAAAAAATAGCTATTCACTTGACTTTCTCCTTTCAAACTGGGTAAAAAATTGAATTTTCTTCGTAAATTTTCAAATCTCTGCGTCAGTCGTACTTTACCGTCGCCAGTTTGGCCAATTTGAGTTTGAATAAAAAAATACTCTCTATAAATGTTTTATCGGTGAAAGTAGTCTTCAATTTTGATGATACACTAGGTACGTTCGAGTGAATGTGACGGATGATATTTTTCAAGTGGGCGTATATTTTAGTTCAGAGATGATGAAAACTGTTTGGAAAGGAATCAAAAAGTGAGAATATTTAGGATTTTACGCTAATAAATGCCTGGTCAAGTCTTTGATGTAACTCGTTTCAGATTCCGTAAATTGAAAAAAAAAATTTTCGTATACTTCAGCATATTCGAAATCGAGCTGCTTTATGGTAGCGATATGAGTATTTGAAGAGCTCTATCATCTGCAGTTAATTGATTGAACATTTCAGATAAAATATATAGTCCCCTATCGTGAAATTAATATTTCGTTTGCCTACAAATTTGGATCGGAAATCGCCCTGAAGACATTGATGGATGTAAATGTGAGTAGACCAATTTTTAGTGTCTGTAATCGCTCTTGGTTCTCCTAACGTGAACTAGTTGGAATGATCCTTGAGTTCCTTATTGTGAATCTAGTTACAGCGCAAACCATATGTGAAAGTATATTACTTAGTATCTATCAAAAAAATAACTGGATGTAATTCACCCGAACCACACCATCAAGGTGACATGAAAGTTTCTCTGCAGATAGATGTCCATTCTGTATGTTGTTTCGAGTATTTTTTTGCGAGAGTTAATCTACTGCGAAAATGTGACAACAAAGTTAAAAAGCTGTATCCTTTTGTTTTTCTTGGAGGTGATAATATATCATTCCACCAGCACCATTAAAGAAATCGAAAGAAATTCTTTATATATTATCTCTGGATTCGTCAATACACCAAAATGAAAGGCAGTCAATAATGGATGACAATAGCTCACATCTAAAGCGTCTATTCACCATTTCTCGCCACATGAAAGTCGTACTGAAGCGTCGGCCTGGCATTCAATAGGTCGCAGGTTCTAACCGCACCCTTGAGTATCTGACTATAGATTTGGATCTTAGATCAGACATTAGGATATAACCATAACCGCTGGAGCACCTTAAAACCGAAATATTCAACTCATCTTCAGTTGTCACAATATGGCAAATTCTGGAAAAAATAGCACTACTCGCATCTTAATTCCTAAAAAAGGGCGTTCACGTATTCACACAATCTCAATTCTGGCAAACTTCGTGTACATTGAGCTCCCACGTCCACACGTGAAGGAATGAATGTCTTGCATTTTTATGGCTGTTCTTGTCTGTAGTGGACTCTCAATGACACCTATCCCATTTTGCATCACAAAAAATGGTCGGAGTGGATTTTGGGATCACAACAAGATTATTAGCCGACGTAGAATTTCTGAAAACCAAAATGAATTTTTTAAGACGTTTGAGTCTGCTCGTTGTTGTATTGGATAGGATGCAAGAGGGCTATCATGCGAAAATGGGAAATCTGACTGCATCAGAATATTGAGAATAATTGAATGTTCATTTGCAAATACCATAAACATTAGTACAAGTTAAATTCGTTTATATTTCCCGAACATCTGTGAATTGAGCATGAGTAGGGTCATCCCGTCTCATGATGCAAGCGAGTGAGAGTGCATTCGTTGTCTGGGTTAAATTTTGTGATTTTCCTACTCGTGCTATTGTCAATTGCTACCAGGTGTTAATTCCTAAACATGCTTTTTACGTTTATCTCCGTTTTCTCATGCCTGACGCTCACTGCTAGTCGTTCTAGTTCTTGTTATTTTCTTTCACTCGTTTTCTTAGATTAGTATGAAGAGTATCTTTGAATTAATTTAATGTTTTTTCCTTTCGAATGTCGTCAAATGCGTGTACCTGGATCCTTCTATGGCAGTAGTTACTGGTTATGCTGGTATGCAATACATGTGGCCCCCTGCTTGCTTGAATCCTCTGCTTATCATGAGCTGTCGTTGTCACTGGTGAAGGGCAGCTCGGCAAATGGAGCGACGAACCAGAGGCGGAAGCAGAGGAGAGGCTAGGTCCTCTCCCCCGAGGACGCAGAAGGGAGGAAATAAGAAGAATGGTTCTGGAAATATCACAGAGGCTCGAACGCAAAATAAGAGGCAGGAGACTCTTCGAGGGGGAGGGAACGATCCCCGTTGTCCGAAAGGGTATCTGCAGGAGTGGAACGAAATAAAAAGATAAGGAGTGTCGCTCGGGGAGGAAGCGCGAAAAAGCGAGTATTTGCATCCATGCATGAGTTCTGTCTCCCGTGCTTATGCATTCACGTGTACCTTCCCGACCAGGAGTGGGAGGGAAAAAAATAGTTTTCCGTGCATGCAGGAACGGGGACACGTGCACGGGGAGATGGGACGTCGTTTTCCTGTCTTGTCGAAACTTTTTGCGAGCGCGCTGAATAAGTGAACGCGCGTTCCGCTTCGCCGTACGACCGCGGACGGACTGCCCGCGCGGCCCGGAAATGCACACCACCGTTACATCTTCGCCTTGCGTGCCCACCTGAGGGGTTCTTTATCCACTCTTTCCCTCTCATTCCTAAATAATCCATCGCTTTCGACTCTAGGGAAGGCTCGGGAGAAGTTTGAAGGTCCCACCCCCTCTTTCCCCAACTCCCGCCTGTCATCATAGACAGAGAGGGAGAGACAATGGGAAACATATCTGGCGAGATGCTGGGAGAATGTACGGCATATATTGCTGTGGGGAGATAAAATGAGAGAATGGTGGTTGTTCTTAACGGAAAGGAAAACGGAATGATGTTTGAATCCGCTTATATCATAGCGATTGTGAGTAGGAAGAAAAATATGGAAAATGGGTACTGGTGGATGAAGGAGGTAAAATAAATCTTATGAATTAGTTTAAAGGTTAAAAATAGTAGTTAGATACCATGGGAGTTGATAAAATAGCAATGGACCTTGGTAAGGGGGGACATAAAGAATTTGTATTTCAAATGCCATGAAGGGTTTAAAAAATCTTTTTAGCTAAAGAATAAAGCCTTATTCAGAAGGAACTTACATCTATCTACATCTACATAATACCCTACAAGCCACCATAAAGGTGTGTGGCAGGGGGTGAACTCTCACCAAACATGCACTACATATTATGCATAAAAAAGGATTAGTACTTGTATAGGTACTGTTCAAAACTACGCTATTTAAAAAAAGATAAAAATAGCAAAGCATGCATGCAAAAACATTCTGTTAGTTGGGTTAGCTTTAAATCCTTATACCAACATGCAGCTACCAATGTTATCCATTACTACACTCGTACTGGATATGTTTACCGTTATTCATATCCCTAATAGTACGAGGAAAAAAGGACATTTTGAATCTGTCAGTTCGGCAATCAATTTCTCTAATTTTGTGATTATGGTCCAGTCTACCATAGTAAGTTGAGGTCCGCAAAATATTTTCAACATCATCACTGAAAATATGGTCTAGGAATTTATTTAAGGTATTAAGTCTAAATTTCAACCTGCGACCTGACAATGATTCCCAATAATTTAATTCATTTAACAGACTGGTTACGGTAATAAGGTTATCATACCGTCCCTTTACAAATCTTGCCGATCTTCGCTGAAGAACTTAGTGTCTAAGAATATGATTTAGCGAATAAAGGTGCAAAGCATTTTCAAGCTGCTTCTGTTCTAAGAGTAACCAATATTTACCATTTTTTTCTTCTAGTCCACAATATTATTCTTTCTTCTCCATAGAGGTTTTAGCCATTCGGAGACGCTGGAATTTCTTCTCATTTTCTATGAAACGGGGTACACTGGTTGGAATTACATATGTAACGAACGGAATAAGGAAGTATTCATTCAGATATGGCGGGAAAACGAGTATAAAAAATTTAATACGTCACCGAAGCATTTAGTCTCGCGAATATGTGAATGTACCGATAAATTACGGATGCCCGTGAATTAATGTAATTTGAATGAGCTTCAGGTGCAGCGTAGCAGTCTGGGGCTAATGTCATATTGATTACCTCCACGCACATGTTCCATCCTATCCTGAATAAGAAGAGGAGAATGCCTGTGTTTCTTGTATTTTTCCTCTCCTGGAAAAAAATTGACCATATCAGAAGGGAGGAAGCATATAAGCCCAGGTTTTGGGCACATGGCACATTTTCTTCTTTTTTCCCATGTATGACTGCCGTATGACTTGCCGTTCAAGTTTTTCTAGTATTCTGTGCCGTGGTGTTCTCTTCCGAGGAAACGAGGGTTACGAGAACTAATATCGGTGGGGCATTTTCGGATCCAGCGGATTTGGGTGACCGTGACGGGGGAACGGCGGCACAAATGACGCCGGGGTGTGTGAAATGTCTGTCTTCTTGCCTTCGTTGCCTGCCTCTTCGTGCCTTCTTTGCCGCCATCGTGAAACTCAGCACTGGCATCATTTCTTTGGACGCCAGTCGGAAAAACTGATGAATGCCAATAGAGAGCATTTTCAAAGTGCAAAGGAACAATTTTTCTTTTTTTATTTTGATCGTGTTTACAAATCCTGATTGTTTTCATTCCCAGTATTCAAAACTCGCGATTGGCGGGGAAGGGAGTATTCCTGCCACGCTGAGATAGGTAAAAACAAAATGGAAGTTATTTTGTGTCGTCCGCTCCAAAGTATTCATTTGTAAAGCAATGTGGCTCAGCATATGTGTTCAAAGTTCGCAATCTGACTAACTTGATGAACAAGGAAGTGAATTCTCATTGGAGATCTTCCAAGTTTTGCTTGCTTGTTAAAGGTTGGCTGACACGTGAGGAGGAATTACATGATACAATGATATTCAATACAATGATACTCGACTTAAATTTCTTTTTTTTTATCTAGCGGCAACTTTGACAGAATGGTTATGTGTACCGTGCTCATTCCCATGAGGATACTTACTTTACTAACTTACTCATACTTTTTAATTTTTCTTCTCTTTCAAATAAAGGTGTCTCACTTTTTTGCTTCCGTTTTTGCTCATGATGATGTGTCATTCTTGGGAATGAGCACGGATGAATATATTAGTACGGGTAAACAATATATTCTGCTAATTTTTAGAAGGATAAAATCTTCTGTGCGTCATGCGTTTTGTTGTAGATGTCAAAGGTATGGGCTAACATCCGTCCTAGCAAAATACTTGATGGGTGCGGGCGTAATTCCCACTATATTGGCTGCAGTTGCATTCCAAAATCCCTTATCTCCGGTTCGTCTGACGCCAATCCACTCTTCTTCGCTCTCTCTCCTTGAAATCTTGTCACGCTGGCCGTGCACTCCAGGCCGCGGGTCAGGTCATTCCTTTTGCTACTGTCGGGAATTTGATCGTCTGTGCTGCAGTGCTGGTTACTGCTCGGAAAAAAATGTCCAGATCTGCAGAGGTGGCTCCCGCGTGAGGTCAGGAGAGAATGAAATAAAAATACGAGGTCGGCAATACATGGAATTGTGCCGAGTCTGGCGTGTGTGGGGACAGATCCTGGCAGGGGCGTGCATCGCAGGAGGAAGGGCCGGCGTGAACGGCGCTAATGAGGACGAAGAGAGAGGACGCGGGTCGGAGGTGGGGTGTTCCGAGGAATGCGGAATGCTCCTGCTCGTGGATTTTATTTGCGAAGAGGTCGATTTGGGTTTGGCAAACGTCGGAGGAGAATGGGAGAGGGCAGAAAAAACTGAGTGGAAACATTAAATAAGAACGATTGCCTCTGTAAAATGTGGACCTACTTGAACTTGAAGAGTAATGCTCCAAGCATTTATTCGTTGTTAGGGTGCTCAACCC
Organism: Platycnemis pennipes; assembly: GCA_933228895.1. Lineage (NCBI taxonomy): Eukaryota > Metazoa > Arthropoda > Insecta > Odonata > Platycnemididae > Platycnemis > Platycnemis pennipes. The sequence goes on along the minus strand of OW121854.1, from coordinate 113,367,483 downwards.
AAGGAGGTTTGAATGTGCTAGAGGAGGCATCGCTACTGATTTGATTATCCAGCGATCACCTAGTTAGGCACAATGTATGGAATTATTATATAATATACTTGTACGGAGGAGTTTGTTTTTTCTCGCAGAAAAATTTTAACTAGTAAGATGAATGATGGAAAGCATTTTGATATTTATCGAAGACACAGAGAAAAGTGCGCTAACATGCAAAAAACCTACAATTTTTTTGTTAAAATAGGTTAAATTCGAACACATTTTGGTAGTAAAATTAACTCCCAGGGGAATAAAATGCATGAATACCTCCCTTAACAGCCTCAGGAAGATTAACTAAAACAACTTCGATTTAATTTGGGTACGGTTTCATTGAAAGTTATATTTCAATGTCAAATACACAATCAGTCTCTATATGAGGCCGCTAGACCGGAATGCTTGGTCCAGAGGAGGCTGGGCCTAATAGTTCCCAAGCACCCCCATTTACTTTATTCCTACCCGTGCCGATGCTCCCGTCAGTACATTATAACCTCCTTGGTTCAATCAATAATGTCAGACTCCTAGACAGTTCATGCAGTATGTAATCCATATTTATAAAATCCGAGTACCATGACGATGATATATCAGCATTGAAACCCGGTTCGCATTAAAAGTTATTTTTTAGTGTGGAGAATTGCCCATTATTATTCCAATATATGCATATTTGCCCCGTATCCCTTTACTCATTAAAACATGTTCAATATCCATCTAGCATTTCTGAACTATCCAAACACACGTTTGAAAAGCCTCCAACCTACGTTCTTTCGTCTATCATAAAATCTAAGTTTCGCAATTTAGTAATGTATTGTATTAATTTACCTTCCTTTATTACACAAACCAAGTGATTGATTTAGAATTTTCGTCTATAGTTAGGGTAAAAATGTATGTTGAAATGTCTGGCAAGAGGCAGAGTAACAAGCAGGCAGGCACTGCAGCTCCATGAGAAGTGCCACGGAAAATAAAAACCTTCAGGTGAAACGTGCAGATGAATCAAAATGTACAGAAGTAAAAAATATTCTTGAAGAAAGATGTAATTGATGTGCCTGCAACCTCTCATTGAATGGTAAAATGTGATGATGATGAAACGTAACTGCGTCGGTAATTAATGCAGCCTGGTAACCTAGCTACGCTGATTCCGTTGAGAAGAAATGAGTGATAAACTAGGTGAAAGGATTAGAAAGAATAAAATAGGAGAAACAAAGAAAATGGATATTAATAATGTGTGCAGCATTAAGGAGTTTTAGTACTGACATGAGTATAGAATAAGACTTTCAATTCTTGCCTGTGGAATATAAATTACCATAGATGCTGAACTTTGCTAGAGTGCAGAGAATAAAATTGGCTTTGAATGGCGCGACGACCTAGACTTTGGGGAAAGCGGATGGAAGTATACTGCCGGCTTATGATGTGCAGGTGCTGAGGGAAGCAAAGATAAGGTGGGTGGGAAGTAAGACAGGTAGGTAAGGAGTTGTGGAGATTGGTTGGAGAAAAGAGGAATCTGAGTGAAAAAACGGGGAGGCAAAGTGTGTGGATGGAACGGGTATATGCGGCGACGGTGTTTTGAAGGAATTGATAGAGGGAGAATTTTAGGTTAGCGTTTAAAAGGAAAGGAGAAAGCGTGGGTGAAATGATAAGAAGTGGGGAACATGTCGAGCTAAAGATGAGCAGCAAGTGAAAAAAGAATGTCAAATGTTCCATGCATATCAAAACCTTAGCCACAATCGGTGAAGACAATAATTATAGAATAATATTTACAAAAGGTAGGCATATACTAAAGGTAGTAGATCTTATTCCGCGTATTTTGTTTCACTAGGGTACTGCAATAGAGAACACATTTATTTATTTTTTAGGGGCCTTTTGTATTTTTATGGCTCGACTTCTTAACTTCAACTGGATGTTTATAATGCATTATATTGCAAACCATGGCTTCTTGTTACATAACTTTTAGATAAATTGAGTAAAAGAACTCGTGATAGTAAAAACATAAGTAAAGGAAAATTACTTTTTGAAGGGAGAAATGAAGTTGTCCTAATTGTTTCTGGAATTTACAATTTTCCACAAAGGCAATGTGGACAATTCATCCAAAAACCATTGTAACAAATTCAAAGCTCAAATTCAAACAAATTCAAACTAGCCACCAAAAGCTTAACGGCGTAGCCGCTGAAATTATTTAATGGCAGATATTCCACAGAGAAAAAAATCATTCGCCTTGGCGGGACTCAAACCCGGAACCCCTGATTTCCGGCCAGGTGCTCTACAATTTAAGTTACCAAGACGCCCAATGATATATTCTCTGTGGAATATATGCTATTGTAAAAACCTATTACCTTTATTTGCTGCTTGATGCATCTTTCCAACTACGAATAGCTGCGCGTAATGACTCATCATACTTTTTAGAGATTTTATCGATTTCTTAATTACTTTAGAGTGATAAAGTTAATGATATGACTAGAGAATCGTTTAAATTTTTTATGATGGCATTGGGAATCAGGCATCCAGTTTGTGTTTGCTTGTCACTGATTATAATTATGCTACCTCCATTTTAATAAAACACATTTGAATCGTTCTTTACCCTGGTGGGAGTTTGTTTGACTTTCACATTTTTCGATTGCAACTTGAGCTTTAAAAAAACGGAGCCATCTACGTATTTTACATATGTTCTTACAATTTAACGGGTTTCAGTTGCTAAACTCTCGATTAAGAGATAAAATTATAGTTCTATAGAACGGCCACTCGTTGGATACATTTCATTATATGACTCATTGACTATTGTTTGGTTTTGTAATTGCATAATGTAATCAACGGTAGAGCGCAAAACGGTCTGAAAGAGGGGATACTATATTTCCAAGCATCCCTGGGGAATGATAATGAAGGAGAATCTACGTTGGAGCTTAAGGGCAATAGATCAAAGGTTTATGAGAACGGCGCAGGGAGTATATGGGCGTTAATTAATGCGGGAATTGAGATGAGATCGAGATAGGGATTGAGTAACCGTGAGCCTGTAGGAAGAGGATATGGGCACTCAACTATGTGTCTCCATTTGCGCGTAACCTTGGAAGCTGCTACGGAGACTTATGAAAGAGATTTGAAGTACTATGTCCGGAAGTGAAAAAGTCTAAAAAGTTTGAAACAAGCTGAAAAACTACTCACACATCTTAATTTCAGTAATTGCCAATGTTCACTAACTTCACAGCTAAATTGTAATGCAATATAGGCATGGCTTAGTCCCTGATTTTCACCTTAAATCCATTAACCTTATTCTTATATCTGTTGTTTTCACATCGATCAAGATTGCTTTGTGGGGGAAATTTTCTGGACATATCAATTAATTACTTTTATTTTAGAGTTCTTTAGATGTCAAAATGTTTTCCTGTGTTCAGTTATGTATTATGTTATAATATGGCTTAGTCTCTATTTACACTCTGACATTATTTTGTTGACTTTTTAGCATTGAATACCATGGGTGAGAATATTTTATTTGAATTAAACACGTTCTTTCAACCGAGAAATATGATTTAGTACATTTTTCACATTTCCATAATATGTCAAACTCCGTGACTATCGATATTGTTTATCAAGTGGCTCCCATAATCGAGATGAAGTCCCAATTCACCGAGGTTTTTTCATCTTGCCTCCCAACGTCATCAATAGCTGCCAGTTTCATTACATTTCAACTTGTGTAGTTCAGTTGCCAGTTAAAGATTCTTGTGAATTATGTTCACCATTTAGTATAAAAAATTAGCATTCTACGGACTAAAATACCGTACTATAATAGAAGACAAAAAGGTAGTTGCCTCCCGTTGACGAGCGGCGAAAATCAACGGAGAGGCATCGCTGGCATTTTCTTTCTCAAAAGGTCAACTTTTCCGTCGCGTCTGTGGGCATCACTGCCAGAACTCCGGCTCTCTGACCGTAGATATTCATATCCCAGCTGATACGGAACATATTCCGCACCATTTGCATCGGGTCTTTGTTTTTTTTTTCAGCGAACGCATACGGAGGTAGATAGCATGGTGGGGCGGAGGGAGTCGGCAGGATCGCCTTTTGGGGGAGAAATGGGAGATAAAAATTGGCGAAGTGGAGGTAGGGGGCTTTTGAGATAGCGTGTTGTGTGACCAGGGCGTCAGGAGGGTTTGATGGGACGCATGGGAGGATTAGGAAGTTTGCCAGGGAGAGAGGAGAGTGAAAAGAGCAGGGAGGCAACGAGTGGAGGATTAGAGCGGCATTATTTTCACTAAATTGAGTTTATGGAGTCTACGGCCGTCTGTAAACTCTGTCTTTGGGAATAGGTACCACGATATCGTCAATTTGACACAAACATTCACGGAAAGGAGAAGCAAAACCTGAATTTTGAGAAGGCGAGATTTATATAGGAGGGATTGAGTTGAGCAGAGATTACAAATCTACAATCTACCCTGCGATCTGCCGCAGAGATGTGTGGCAGTGGTGGTAGATCACTACCCTAGAAGATGTCATTTAGCTTAAATACATCATCATCATTGGTCAACAATCGTAGATCTGTTTGACGCATCTTTCCACTCAATTCTTCTATCGGCCAACCTTTTAATTGTTACGTTATTCTTCTCTTTTACATCCTTTACAACCAGCTCCATGTGTATCATACGAGGTCTGCCTTTTCCAGTCTTCCCGTTTACTTTTCCCTCAACGATAGTCTTCATCAGGCTATCGTGTCTCAAGATATGGCCCATGAAGTTGTCCCTTCTTCTTTTTAGAGTTGTCAGCAGACTTCTCTATTCCCCACTCTTCTTAGGACTTCCTCGTTACCTACTCGGTCGATCCATTTGATCTTCATCATTCTTCTGTAGCACCACATTTCGAATGCTCATACCCTTTTCTTCAAGGCCACTGTCATCGTCAATGCTTCACAGCCGTAAAGAAACATGCTACAGATGTATGTTCTGATGAAATGTTTCCTTACTTCTACGCTTGTATTTCCAGCTGTGAGTAGATTCTTCTTTTGACAAAATGCCCTCTTTGCCTGGGCTATTGTACTAACTATTTCTTTCTAGCTTCGTCCATTGTTGGTTTCTCGGCTTCCTAGGTAAAAGAACTCTTTCACCTCTTCAAGTTTTTGTTTTTTTTAGTTTAACGTTGGTTTTGGCCTCTTCTTTCTTGCTGCACATCAATATCTTAGTCTTCTTCTTATTTATCTTCAGCTGGCTGAAATACATATTTTTGAATAAATAATGAAATAAATAGTGATGTGTAATATTTATGAAATAAATTCACTTTGTTTACGTTGTATTCGTCTAATTTGGATTGGAAAAAAGAATGTATTATTGAATCCCTGAGGAAAACGGAAGTTAAAAGAGTGAAAAATTGTTTTTTCTTAAATTTCTGTCAGGAGAAAAATAGTTCATGCCTATTAGGTTTCAATCTTGGAAAAGGCATTTAATGTCGAAACCATAGTTACAAAAATAAAGTGTGGAATATACAAATTTACAATTATTTCCTTGTAAGTCATATCCTCAAAGTGAATCCTGAAACTAAAAGCGTAAAGTTTTAAATAGTTTTTAAATACTGCATTCAGGCAAAGAGTGTAATTAGCTGGAATTTCTCTACAGAGAATTCGGTATGAATCGCTCGTCAAAGTCTATTTTGTATGCTGCAACTCCGTGTCCGTTATTCAAGACGTTTGCAAATTGCAGGTAATAATCTATACTAGTAAAATAATTTTCGCTGTATGAGGAAATCTGACGAAACAATTTATTCAGTTCCTAGTATTATGCTAAACCTTGTAGCTGAGGAATAATGATTTAGAACGGGAATATATGATTCATTCTTTTTCGTGAATGAAAAATATAATAGCGGAATGGAAACAGGATTTGTTTTTTTTACAGTATAACACCCTTATTTTTGATGTATTATCATTCATTAATATCTAGATAAATTACATTTGCTCTTTTTTTTGATCCTTTCAGTGATACCCACGGTTGAGCTTTATGTCAAGGTATTAGTGTCGTGAAAGAAGGCTTTTCTTATTACTGAAAACCATCGGGTTTTTGTTTTATTCTCTTTCAAATAATGATAATATTTAATCTATGAAAAGAGAGCTAATCGCTCCTCTATATTCGTCGCCATTCTACATTTAGTAAATTCCTTAATAAATTTGAGGGATTATAAAATTACTTTATTAATTCTTATGAATACCCGTGCGAAGGTTCTCCTCAAGTTCAGTCATTCGGTTACTCCCATGTTTTGCATAGTAATGCCAATACCATTATAGGGCAGTTCCTGTAGGAATTTCAAGCCGGTAGTTAGATAATTATATCCTGCGGTAAAGCGATAGCAGCTTTTACGCTAACGCCGGAGTTCCACGAAAGGATCCTTGCGGCGGTTTTCTAACTTTAAGCGAGGGAAAATAAATTAAGGATAATGATACGGGGGTGGAACGAAAGTTCTGAGCTAATTTTACTTAGGGCGGGAGCTGAGATATGGATAGATTGGTAGTAAAGATTGCTCCTTAGGACCAAAAATTCAGCACCCTTGCATAACACCATTGGATTACCGTTATACGACGATAAATTTGTGACCGCAGAACCCAGTGTTAATGGTAAGAGGTCTAATGATTTCGCAACGGACGAAGCATACGTTCCTTAAATGTGAAAAATTAGTTCCTAGTTTGGTTTCCATCTAGATGACCTTTAGTTGATAAAAATTACTTCGGATTATTAATACAATTTTTCAAATTACATCCCTAAATTGATGATAAAAATTACCTTAATGGATGAATAAAATTTATCAAATCCCTCAGTCATATAAGGTCATTTGCACCATTTAGGAGAGGTAGGTGATTAGAGATAGGTAGGATTGTAGGAAGAAGACACAACTTTATAATTCCAATTGAATGTTTATTAATCAAAAACATTTCGAAGCAAAGTAGCACCTTCAGTTGAACATGTAACTCTGCAATGAAACCTTGTCGTGATCAATAAAACTTCTTGTGTAACTGCAACATTATTTCTTCATCCTACAATTCTGCTATGAAGGAACGCATTCAAATTACGCCTTAAACTGTGTAGTATCGTAAGAGGTTGTAAGTTTTCAGGGATGAAGGAGGGAAGAAGAAGAACCCATCGTTGGCTCTATCCTAATGTTAGCGAATGTCACTAAGGTGACCTTGGCTTAACTTCTTATCTGACGGACGGAATACTAAACTCGAATTAATTTCTAAACTGCACTCAAATGGGCACCGGAGCACTTCTAAATATCTGCTCTTCTACCAGGCCTCGAACCTTGACCCTGAAGATGGGAGTACAGGAACCTAAACCAGATCTACCAACTAGATCCGCCCCTCATTGTCGTTATGTGTGCAAACTTGTTAATGACCATTGAAATAATAATATTTCTCGATGATAATTGTTCCTGTATGTCCTTTGGCCAAATTTCAGAAAATCATAGACAGGAATTTGTTCGGAAGAAACAGAAATTCATTTGGAAGCTCTGAAGACGATAGCGGTCGGGAATCTGAACGTCGCGAAATGGCCATCATTCGGATGCGTCGACGGAAATGGACAAATTAATCCGGCGGAGGACCCGATAAAAATTCATTCAGAATTCTTCATTTTTAAGCTTTGGCTTTCAATGCAACCATTCTCCTTATGCATCATCCATCAACATTGTATTTGACTTTATTTTTTCTCATCCAATTCATTGTTACCCCAACCACAATGCCTTAAAAATGCACTTGTCTTAAAACATCTTGTACCTGTCCTTTGAATAGTTCGAACGCAAAATCGCATATTCTTTTAGCTATATACTCTCTCGGCAAAAATCAAACTTCCGGGTCATAGCGCATGCCCTTATACTCACCTATTTTTAGCGGAAACTATCCTACGTAATATTCTACGAGCCACTGCGAGGGTGCGTGGCAGGGAGTGATAAACATGCAGCACTTAAATGTCGTATCAGAGTCTTACTTATTGGCCGTATAGAGTTCCAAAATAGTTTTGAGTTCTCTCGAGAATAGTCCTTATGACACGCTGGCTGGTTAACGAACCTGCGAAGATGGCTAGCAAAAATAGGGTATACAGGTATCATTTATCCGTAGCGTGGCTAAGAAAGTATCCGGTATTTATTAGTTCGATTTGTTAATTCTTCCGAGTTCCTTCTTGGTTAAGATGGTATTCTCGAATGCCTCCGAATCCATCCAAATAAGATTGGCTGAGTAGAACAGAAGCGGTAAAGTTAAAAGCTTTGTTCTCCTGTAGACACCCTCGCTGACGCGTGAAGTTTCAGGTCTTCCGCGTAAATTTCAATGCTTTTATGCGATGGCAGAGTTCCCGAAGAAGTGCCATAATTTCACCCCGGAGCGTGCTTCCAAACTTGCTTTCAGCGTGGTTCTCATCTGAAAGACTTGCGGCATTCGTTTCGGTTCATTACGTGTGATTCGAAGGTGAAAACCTTGGCAAGGAGCGTAAGGTTACCGAGCATTTGGCAAGAGATTGCCCGATTTCACATTTGCTGTGCCATTTGAAAATGATATTTCTCGTGATAATTTTTCCTACTGTAAAGTGAATGCGAAGAAAATATTTATTCAAGTTTATTAAGTGATCTTAAATTTACAATTTATAAGCGTCATCGTTTAAAAAAAACACCGTCCTCATTAAGCAAAGTAAGCAAACACCTGAATCTATTGAGTACCCTGCTAGCCTTCTTGAGGGTATGTGGCAAGTGGGGATTGATTACCCAAGCAAGCATTACGTAAATGCACTAATAGATACTCATTCACTCAGTGATTCAACCCAAAGGTTGGTTTTGATAGGTGAGAGTAGAGCTCACCCCGTACTAACGTACTAAGCCAATGGCGTGTGAAATTCACACATTCAGGGTAAGGGGGCCAGTTCCTTACCCTGGGCCACCTGCGATTACCTACAAAGTTCTGACACGCAGGAAATTAAATCACGAGGATTTTAGATGGGGATCCATGCCCGGGATTTGAACCTGGAACCGTCTGGTCAGTAGCTCAGTGCTCTACCCACTTGGCCACCACGACCCTACTACTATAAATCATGTACTACCTTATATTTAATACTTTTTACGTGCTATGTTGTTAAATCTTACTTAAATAATTACGGAGAACCCTAATTATTACTTATTTTACTCCTCCGTGACACTAGTAGTTGCTGTCGGAGTTTCGTGGGTACCTAAAAGCCACAGTGTTTTGTTTTTAGGTGCTCTAACCTATTGAGTTTTACCACGCAGTCTAACCTAAGATCTTAATCCTAAGGTAAACGCGGTATCCATGTACCGGGCGTGATTCGAACCGTGGCCTCTGGGTTATCAACCCGGTGCGATACCGACCGGGTTCTCGCGGTGGGACGGCCAGTGCGAAATTGATCCTTCTGCTCGCTGTAGTGAAGCTCTTGCTCTGTGCATATTGAAACCGAATGAGAATTCGTGCAATGGATTGATTTATTTGCATACAATGCTTTTGGAACAGAAAGTTCTATAGAAAGGTGAAGGAGGTGAAACGAATTAGATTTGTTGAAGTGCTTAATTTGCTTGCTTCGGGCCCGTCTTCAGAGACTAAACTAATGGTATAACTTATGAAGATTTCATTATATGAAATTTTATCATAGATGTAGACAATTAACTGCCACTCAACGCAGTTTGTCCCCAAAATTCTCCGACCATCTTTCTGCGCCCTTCCAAAAACCCCAAATTATCTTGAGCGGTTTTTTCTATCTAACACCTAACCGTTCTATTTTTGAGTTTTCATTTACTTCTTGATTATTTACGTAGTTAAAAATTTTCGGAAAATCACAATTACTTGACCGTACGTTTGCGGAACTAGTGGCTAATTTGCGAATAGTAAATTGAATTTTGCTAGTTTTGTTTCTACGAATGTACTAATAAACAATATTAGACAATAATCAACTATAGAATGCAAATTTTATGTGCCGCAAATGCTTTTATATCCTATTTCACTCAACTCCACTCATAGATGAATTTTTAACTCGCTCATCGAAGTATGCCATGCTGTATGATGTAACAAAATTAGTTAGGCATTACTTTTTACGAGTTTATGGCTTTTCGGTATTGTATATTAAGCTGTTTAGATCTTAAAATTGTATAGTTTCTTATGCGAACTACATTTGTAGTAATGTACGACACTAAGAGTTGGTGGGTAGTTTTTGAGAGGAATTATCTTTATGAACGGTGAGTAAAACCTACCTTCTGCGTAAGCGCACTCAGTGGGATGGATGAACAGTTCAACGTTTTAATCCATTGGGATCACTTGAAGCACTCTCGATACTTCACTCAGGTAGGGACCGGGATTCCACTGAGAGACCTTAGCTACTCCTGACATTCGAAAGCGGAACCTCGGCATTGTCTCAGCGACCGCCTGACTCCCCATAGTTAGTGGACATGGTGAGGCTTAGTATTCTATCTTCAAACGCAGCTGTTGATCAAGTTGTTTTATATATTCAATTTGTTATTTACTCTTTGCTTATGCACGGAGGAGGCTGTGACGTTTCAGGGCTCGAGATGAGAATAGCATGCGCTTAATTTATTAATGTGTCCCGCGCTTGGAGAAGATTCCGCCCTACAGGGTGCCTTCAGCGGTGTACGCCTTGATTTAATGCGTTTTATGCCGGAACTTTAGCGATAATATTTTATTTCTACTTTTTTCTCTCACTCTAGAAGCTTTATTTCTGTTAATTTTGCTCTAATTGGGACTTCTATAAATGCTTATTGTCAAAGTGACATGGTAGCCAACACCGACCGTGGTAGCCAAGCTGGTGACATGACTAGATAATCCAAAGGTCTCAGGTTGGGATTCACTACCGGGCGTTAATGTCAAATTCCCCTTGAAGTCAAGGTTATGTGAGATACCACGTTATTCTCTAGCAGTTAGGGTCGAATTAATCTGAATGAATAAAAGGATTTGACAAAATGTTGATGCGGATTAAAAACTGAAATAAGTGACTAATACTAAGTGATGAGCATCATAGTGTTTAGGATGCTTATCTATTAATCATATTAGTGAACTTTAGCCTGTTTAAAAGTATGAATAAACATCGCCGTATTGTATTTTTTTTACATCGTCGTAGAGATTTCTCAGGGTGTAAATCGTAAATTTGTCTTCCGTTCCGTAAATTTGTAAAGCCGTTAAAGTGATTTTTCTGGCTGCGAATCGCTATGTCCACCCACGAGCGCTGTAGTACCAGAAATGTTGCCTGAAACGAAATTAACTTGGAGCTTTTGTGAGTTGGTGATTAAATTTGAGTGAATTTCATTGTCTATTTTTTCTTTTTCAGGTGAGTTCACGAGAATGAGCTACATAACTGAAGTTCACGGTGGATTCAATCGCCAGTGGGTAATGTACTCTATAGTTTATTAAGATAAGTGATTTGAGTGTTGCATACTCGAAATTTTAGTATTTCTAACTGGATGCAGTGAGTATGCATCCATCAGCGTCCATTAGTGTCCATTAGTCTTACCCAAGGGCACAATATCCAATTTCGACTCCTGCTTCGAGTATGCTATCTAATAAATATAACCCCACTCTATGAGACTGGGGTTATCATCGAGTGAGATGAATATTCTTTCTGCGTGTATTTAAGTGATTTTTTTCGTGCATTCTCATTAACATCTCTGGATTTTCTATGGCCTGATGCTTTGCATTTAGTTGTTTATCATGTTTTGATTAAAGTTAGTATTGTGGCAATCGTCGCCTTGAACCGTAAATTAATGTTAATCAGGGGGCTCTCAGGTGACTATTGGAAATGGGTTGGTGGGATAATGTCAAACGGTAGTGTAACCCGCTCTCGATATGTGGAGCGTGAGCACCAGACGAAGGTAGCCCACACAACGTGTGCTACTCAGTGAGAGTCAGCTTCAGAAAAGCGTCTGACCCCGGTTGGGTCGCCTATCAAGTGATGGTTCTATATTGAAAACTGTTTTAGAGCAAACAACCGTAAGCCTTCTGAATTAAATATCCACAAGAATAAGTAATCAGCTTGGCAATTATAGAAATGACTTTTAGGCATTTGTAGGCATATTTTATCTAATATTTGTCCCCCCAGACCTTGCTAGTACGGTATTACATGCATGTAAGAAAATATCGGGAAAAGAGGCTTAATTGCCACCTCTATTGAATAAGGGGATGAATATTTGCCCTAACCGCGATAAGATTTGACGATCAACAAGAGTATTGCACTTATTCAGTCAAGTACCTACTAGTACGCAATTTTCTCATCACTACGGGTACATGTTCGTTAATATTCCAATTTATTATTTTGTCGAAAATCGACGGTAATTTATAAAAATTTGTATACTTTGTTGTTCAATTCAAAAAATGGTTTCCATTGCTTTGCAAAAGAAAAAAACTTTTCTGCCCTATATACAAAATGTAATTGCGGAAAAAAGTTACATTTAGGCTATGAGGTGTAAAAATCTGAGATAAGGGTAAGGTGGGTAAACTTCATTAAAGTTTACGTCTTGAAATAGAGAGCATTTCAATCCCTCGCGGGATTGAACCACGTGCATTAGGTCCGTAACCTCGACAAAGGCGGAAGAGTGATAGCTGTGAATGTGTTCATACTTTCCGAGATCTTTAAGTTTTATGTGTGAGATCTCTGTTAGTTAGACTCAGAAGTTAGACACTCTGAGCCTCTTAAAAGCTGGAATTGAACGTTTTACATTTCTATATTCCTGAGAAGAGAGCGAGCTCCTTTGCATCTCTTTACGACTCGACCGAATAAGCATTCTAAATAAACTGCATAAGAGGTCTCAAGCCCTTCCGCTGTTGACTCGGGTGCATTTCGCGTTCCGTCCCCTTGGCTCCTTAAAGAAATGCTGAAATCCGCATCACCACTGTGGCAGCCTCTTGGAGACGCTGGCGAGTGATGAGAAAAAATTGAGCTGTATCACTGTCTAGTACAGTCCCTCAGAGGGGCACTCCGTGTGAGATTCAAGTGCTTTTAAAGGAGAAGTGGTGAATTTTCGATCTCTCCTTGCCCTTGCTTACAGTTATTTCTAGATGCAGCTTCGGTAAGTGTCTCGGAAAATATGATGCTTCAGGCTACACTCCTAAGACGCTAATATGGACAGAACTAAGTTTCATTTCATTTAACATTTCGCCAAAAATCGATGAAAGGAGAATAATTATAGTTGTATGTTGTTGTATATATACCTTTCTGGTTGGTGCGTTGGTGCTTGAAACAAGAACAATATTTTCTCGTATTCCCACTTAAATTATGCCTTGAATGCTGCCTGCACTCTTAGGTTAAGACGATGAAATCCAGTTATTTTCCTTTATTTGAATGCATATACTTACTTGTGTTTATCCTGGTTGTGGTAGACGATGCCTTCACCTAGCACCTAGATCTTACCATTCGTTAAAATTTTTAGGGCCCTAAAAATTTGATTAAGTAATTGAGTAGCATTATACATTTATTTATGTTATGCTTAAATTTCTCATTACTGATATAGATTAATGTCAGAACACACCCGTTTTCTTTGATAATAAATATCTTTTATTCTCAACGAAATCGATGGACCGGAAATTTGGAAATTTATAGGGTCGATGGAATCGCTCCATCTAGCGTGACTCCATTAAATTTGCAAATCAGAGATCATTCATTTGATAAATTCCATCTTATTGAACGGCAGTTCACGAAATACCATACAATAAAGTTCTCGACAAGGCTTTGCAAAGATTTATAATGCCATTTCATTTCTTGATGCGGTTGATGGAAACCATTTTCAGTGGAAAGTTAATGCCTGGTAAGAGGATAGACTGCGTATCTTGAACGACTTTCAGGGCATTAGAAAAAACGGAGCTATAAACAGAAGTAAATGCGCCGAAAAAGGGAAGTTAAAAAGGTAATACTAAAGGAACCTTGATGAAGTGTAATGATTCGTATCATTATATATTCTTCAACCTAACACTCCTTAGAATACTTATTTTGACTGTTATCTTGTATTATAATTTTAACACCTCAGATAATCCAATGAGTTAGACCAGAGTACTATGATCGAATTATTGGCATATGATTTCATGAAAAAAATGTGTTTCTTCATTAATATACCTGAAGGATATGTTTTGAGTTACCAGGGTTGTTGAGCAGATGAGGAAAGGAATGTTTTAATTAGAGGCAATGAGGTGATAGTACGCTTTACGAAAAAAGAATGGCGGGAAGAGTAAGGGAGAGGATAGGCATTTGCAATTGAATGAAGGGAGGAAGTTTTCCTGCGGGAGAAGGGAATTGAAGAAAGAATAGGTATTTTACGTGTAAAATGTCTCTAGAAACATTTCCCGAATGAAAATTGAGTTCATCTTATCAAAGGTTTCGTTGAAGTAAATCATCATCAAGGGTCAACAATCCTAGGATTGGTTTGACGCAGCCCTCCACTCGATTTTTCTATCGGCCAACCTCTTCATACCAACGTAGTTCCTCTCTTTCACGTCCTTTACGACCTGCTCCATGTAACTCATACGAGGCCTGCCTCTTCCATTTTTCCCGTTCACTTTTCCCTCGACGATTGTCTTCATCAGGCCATCGTGTCTTAAGATATGGCCGATTAGGTTGCCCCGTCTTCTTTTTATAGTTTTCAGTAGACTTCTCTTTTCTCCCACTTTTCTTAGGACTTCTTCATTTGTCACTCGGTCGATCCATTTTATCTTCATCATTCGTCGATAGCACCATATTTCGAATGCTTCCACCCTTTTCTTCTCCGCTGCTGTCATCGTCCATGCCTCACTGCCGTAAAGGAACATGCTCCAGATATACGTTTTGATGAATTGCTTCCTTACTTCCAAGCTTGTATTTCCAGCAGTTAGTAGATTCTTCTTTTGATAGAATGCCCTCTGCCTGGGCTATTCTACTCACTATTTCTTTCTTGCTTCGTCCATCGTTGGTTACTCTGCTTCCCAGGTAACAGAACTCTTTCACCTCTTCCAGTTTCTGTTTTCCTAGTTTAACGTTGGTTTTGGCCTCTTCTCTTTTGCTGCACACCAATATCTTAGTTTTCTTCTTATTGATCTTCAGCTGATGTCTGGTCATTGTCCTTTCCATGGTTGTTAGCATCTTATTCAGCTCCTTCTCTGTCTCTGCTATGCGAGCTATGTCATCAGCGTATCGTAGCATGCTGATTGTTTCTCCGTGGATGTTCACTCCAGAGCACTTCTCCTTGACTTCATTGATGTCTCTCAATGTAGACATTAAATATTACCGGAGACAGTGCACAGCCTTGTCTCACTCCTTTCCTTATTCTTGCTTCTTCACAGCTGGGTCCAGATTTAATTACAGCTACTTGGTTTTTGTACAAACTGTGGATAATTCTTCGATCATTGTAGGAAACTCCAATTCCTTTCAGAATATCAAGCAAAGAATTCCAGTCCACGTTGTCGAAAGCCTTCTCTAAATCCACAAATGCAATGAAGGTCGGTTTGTTCTTCTCCATTCTCTTCTCTATATGCAGCCTAGGGGCTTCTCTATTGCTTTGTTGCTAATATTGCTTCTCTTGTACCCTTAATTTTCATGAATCCGAATTGATCAAAGTGATCAAATCCGAATTGATCAAACAAGATCAAATTGAAGTAAATAGGTTCGAATTTTCTATTGGTCTTGCTGACGAATTTTATGTGGTCGCAAGTAATCAGTCGACAACTTTAATTTATTTTGTCATTTTTGATTCCTCTGAAGTGGCCGATAAAATAGTTAATACGCTCAATTAAAAGTAGTTCTTTTAGTAATTTGGAAAGGAGAGGAATTTTTAAGGGGTGAGTTAATGAGGAGGGGAGATCCGTCGCAAAATACGACTATTCTTAATAAAAGTCACTTAGAGGTCCACGATTGAGCGTTATGAGTTTGAAGTGCTCTCCACGAATCAGTCGAGTAAAAACCAGCATACTAATGGAGAATATCTGCCATTGACAGGGTTCGAACCTCGGCTGTCAAGATTGTAAGCCAGTCTCTAGCCCCCACGCTATCCTCATTTATTTATTTTATAGTTATAACTAGCTGGCTCTTCTTCATAGCAGATATTTATCTATGAGGAAGTGTTTGTACATGAAAATATCGTAAAACAGCTGAACCGTTCGTCCACTTAAGTTCTCAATAGTCTTATCCAAACAGCTAAGAAATAATTCTCTCTCGGGATGTCTATGAAAGGCTGAAAAGCGCTCCTTGCATTCCTTGCTTCGCTCCATCGTCCAATCTTCCCGCTTATAGAGTAGTACCATATCTGTGACCTCTTTACAAGGGTCAAAAACTCTATGGGAATAGGTGTGATAGCCGTGCTGTTAAAAGTAAACGAATGGACTGCTCACTCTATCTCCATCCTTTTCTTTGATGAAATGGGGCGAATGTAAATTTTCGGGGTCATTCCTCGCGGCCTTCAGTGAATTCCCTACCCTTTTCAAAAAATGAGAACCAGCTCTTCCACTTCGTTCGTCTTACCCCGATAAAGGGCGCATAAAATTCCCATTCTCGTTTTCCTCGTCCATAAATTATCGCTCCGCGAAGGCGTGCGCATATCCGATGTCGCCACTTTCTCGTCAATTGAGCGACGGAATCCGCCGCAGTTCTTAGGAATCGGAGCCCGCGTGGGAGGAAAGGGTCCTCCCCCTTCGGCGTCGGTGTTCTCTTCTCTGTGTCGCTGCATATTTATTCCTTTCCCCCCTTTTTTCCTCTTCCCCGAACCATTATTCCCACGCAGTGGCGTGTAATCGTAATTGTCAATAGTTTTCCATTTCGGGGGAGCAACTAGCGAAAAATTATTGAAAAATAATGAATTTCTGGGTTTCAGGTTGGAAAACAGCCAAGTTAAGCCTTTGGGAATTAGGCAAGAGAGTAGGATCATAAATTTCGCATGTAACTCTACAAATATTAATTGTATTATAATATAATTTCAATGTGTAACATGGATCCGACCAATAATTTTCTACTAAATAGGCCTTTTTTACGTAAGAAATGAAATGAGATACATTTGAACACGTGTATATCTCTTGAAGTCGTAAAAATAGATTGGTTACAACGCTATTAGTCATGTTGCGACATAGGTTTGACTGAAAAGTGTTTCGAAAATATTGTCCCGGCCGCGGCAATCAGGGCAGTATCTCACCGGTTTGGCAGCCTGAACCCTATGTTAAAACCTCTACGGAGAAGAGCGTATTACAATGTTGGAATTAAGGTTAGAAAAACGATAGCAAACCTTTATCATTTAGAGTTTCTCACAACCTTGAAATTCAATACCCCTCTTATGAAAGAGTATATTTGACAAATTTGACTTTTAGAATGAGTACTAAGGAACATATGTATATAAATCTATAAGTAGTTAGCTAGGCTTTGTCGAGTGTCACTTGGCACCCGAGTAGAAAAGGTTAAACATTCATCGAACTATTTCAATGTTCTCAATACCTCTCGAACTTATGATTGCTAAGCCGTATGATCACCAAGAATGAAGATCCTAGCGACTATTTTATTATGTAATATCTACGATTTATAAAGCAAGATATTTGCTTTTGATCGGCGTAGATAGCGGGAGAAAATGCTTCTGTTTACTGCATTATCCCCCTAATATGCGTGCTTCATTTACTTCTAGAAATAAATACAATTACAATATGAGCTGTAAAATGTGCGTAGTTTGGTGGCCCTAATTTGGTCTCCAATACGATCCTTTATTGAAGGTGGCTTTTTAACCTGGACGCTCAGATGCCACTCGATAACGATAATAAATTAATTTGGTGAAACTTTCCATTTTTCGCTTGGGCTTTGTCTTCATCAAGAGAGTTAAATCATACTTTTTTCTGTAAGAGGGAACAAACTTTTTCAGGTGTAAATTAAGAATATTTTTAACTCTCCATTCGAAACTGCTGCTGTACGACCTGCGAAGTTAACTTGCAAATTTCATGGGGACGCGAGGGTGTTGAGGTTGTTATCTCTGCGGCCTCCGTATTCCCTCCATGAAGTGGAGCTGCTGCACTCTATTCTTGTTAAATAAATATTGATGCATCGTATCGCACAAAAGGGCCACAGCATTAAAAATGGCAGGTGTAGCACGTGGTAGAATTTCCTAATGAACTATCCGCCGATACTTCCTCACATGGGATCCTCACGTTATCGGCTGTTGCTTTTTTTTGAGCTGCTTGCTTCATGTCTTAGTCACCTGTTACATGCGAGACCCTCTGTCGATCCTCACCCTAGCCAAAAATATCCAACCGATTAGAATAAAAATAAAAACCAATGCACTTAGTAAATTTCCACTTAAACCCGTCTACGATTACCCTCATCCAACCTATGTTTGAAGAGTGTCACTTCATTATTTTTTACTGCATATTGTCGGTGTAAATGAATAAAACTTTCAAAGCATCAAGAATGTAGTTCAAATCGATGCTTAACCCTGTTTGTGATGCATATTTAGCTAGTAGTGAGTGCAGAAAATTCCATGCTTTACAGATTATCGAAGTTTTTCAGTATCAAATGACCACACTGAAAACTGTAGATTAACGATAAAGGACTTTGCGCGGGATTATTGCTGGAAAATCTCTTGAGAGATAAAATGAAGGAGGCTTCAGAAAATGTTATATACAACTTAGAACATTTTTTGAATTTTCTAGGACTTTATTTCCAAGGTTTCAACACATTGTGCCATCATCAGGGTGATGATGGAAAAATGTGCTGAAACATTGGTTGGTGGCTGGTCATTGTTCTAAGGTGTATATCCATTGCTTTTACAGTTAATGCCGAAACGCTTTCGTAAATATTATATAGGTTGTTGAATGAGTAAAATGTTTTTGTAATGCAAGTATTTTGTATTTAACTATCCTTATTTCTCTGCGCATATATGTGTAATTAGATTTATACGAGAGGCATAGTAGTAAATGTCCCGCCCACTTTATGCATTGCATTGTAATGTATGAACATATAAAAATTAGAGCACTTAAAGTCTTATCGGAAGTGTGCAATAAATTAATTTCAGACATTAGAAGCGGTAATTATGAAAATGATACCACCAGATATTGTTTTTTTATGGTATTTTAAAGTACCACATTTTCAATTATCAGGAGTCAAGGTATTGTGCCAGTATTTGATTTTCCTTCAAAAGTGTGTAAATTACAAGGACATTGTATCTGTATGGATTGTGGTGATTAATTTCTCGCACATATATTAGTATCTTGAATTTCTTTTAATCGCCATGCATATTCCGAACGCGGATAACTCAACGACTTTCTGGCTGATATGGCTAACCATTACGTGAACGCATTAGAGACAATTTTATGGTGGATATTAGCTAGAGTATGCGTTTTACTAGATTATTTAGGAGGGGGGGGGATAAAGGAAAACAAATTTAGTGGAAAGAAACTAAAAAAAAAGAAGTAGAAATACGTGTATGACCGAAACAACTTCTAGGGTGGGTAGAAGTCTCGCCTGGCTAGAAGAAGCTTCTTCTTCTAGCCAGGCGAGGAATCCCAGTCATTATTGAGCGATCTTAATCAGGGTTACGATTTTGGGGTGAAGTTTGGTCATTATGGAATGAATACTCGCGGATGGGAACCCACGTGATAGTACGTCTTATTGTTGCCCGTCAGTAGCAACGCATAGTAGAGTTAACAGGTCTCACAATCAGAGGTTTTCTGGAATTAGTGTATCAAATTTGAGTTTGGATTCTGATAATTTAGATTTAATTCTCTAATACTAGCTATTGGCTCTATTGTAGTAATCTACAATCATTCCTTAACAGTTCGCATCCCCACAAAAACAATATATGTTTAAAAGATAGGCGCATACATACTAAGTTGGAAAATTAATTGAAAGATATAAGATAGGTCTGGAAAAAAACTTAAGCTGCCAATTACTGTTATATATACTCTATCTAAGAGCTGAAAATGCGTTAATCTCGTTGAATATTATTGAGCTTCCTTGAGGAGACGGCTGATGCTACACAATTTTATTCACTTTCTTGAAATTGAGTCGACGTGGTCATGGATGCCTTGGGGGTCTCTGATATATAGAAGTTTTATGACCTAAATGAGCTCGGCTCTGATCCGTGGAAATGGCACTCCCATAAAAAGTTCTCTCCCTCTCAACCCACCCCTAAAGAGCAGAGGGATATGGCGATGAGTCGATTTCGATACGCGATACTCATTTTACTGTAGGAATCGCTCATCTGATGTGAATACTATACGATATTAAAAAAGTTATGTTCAACTCGAAGGAATAGATCTTATCTTTATAGGTATTCTTTAACAGGTGAGGGTAGAGCTCACCCCGTACAAAGTCATTGGTGTGCCCGGGATTTGAACCCGCGACCCTCCGGTCGGCAGCTCAGTGCTCTACCCACTAGGCCACCGTGATCCCGTTTAACAGTATTAAACACTCTATTTTCAGTGTACCATGTACGCTCAGTAATTCTGCGAAATTGCATAAAAGTGTTAAAATTGTATAAATAATAAGATAAATGACTCCTGGTGGCAGTATATCTCATAGCTGAAGACGTTTGCTGTTTTACATTCGACAATGACGCGAGATTTTTGAAATTGAAGTTCTTAGTTCTTACGAAATACTTGTACTTTTTTTATAAAAAAAGCAGGAAGAATTCTCCTCGATACCGATTGATTATTCACGGAGCACAATTTCAAATGATTAATGAGCCTATGAGAGAATGGAAAATTGATCTATACTCTTTCGTTTAAGTTTCCCTTCTTCGGTTTCTGGTATGTATTACTTTTACTTATACCACTTCTTTTTTAAAAAATAAGTGGTGTTAGTAAAAGTAATACATCCCAGAAACCTTAAAATGGAATACCACAAAGTTACAAATGAGTTAGTTAATTTCCCTTCTTCGTTATTACTTTAAGACTCCTTTTGCTCACGCATGTAGTCTGGTTGCTGCGTGCCCAGTATATTTTAACCAATAGTATAATTATTCCTTACTCCTGCATATTGCCTCATTTCAACTTTCTTTTTTAACCGTATTGCTGATCCTGTTAGTCATGTTTCGTTGTATGTTCCAGTTAAATACCAAGCTGCATTTTACTGGAGTATCGTTAACCTTTCTTTGCTTTTATTTTTCATTAATTGCCATGGAATTAATAACATACCTCCCGTTGAGTGGGATCAGCAATATTTTGAGATTACGTTATCCTCTATTCACATTTATATGCTGTCAGACCAAAATGATCGCCATCCAGATTTATGGCCATTAATGCGGTATTTTTATATCGCATTGCTCCATTCCATACCTTTACGTTATTGCAGCGTTGCGTTCTCCTTCACCTGGCCTTTCCCCTAATCGGTATTAATTACCTCAATGTCAGTCCCTTAGAAACTGATACATTGATTATAAATCGATAAGAGGTACCCTTCGGTACCCTTCACTCTTGAACCAAGTTTTATTTTTGATTATATGGATTTATCCCATCTTTGAAAGCGCTGCGACGGGCTACTCCCACATAAGACAAACTCCAAAAGTAGTCTCTGTAAGCATGAATCATTTTCAAGATTCGATTGCTTACATTAGGAAAAGAAACGTATTTATGTACATTCCACTCACGCACACTTTATTTACTTTGACCATGGTTTCGACAATTTACATGTCATTATCAAGATAAATTTGCATGCAAATTGTCAAAATCATTGTCGAAGTCAATAAAGTGTGTGTGTGTGGAATGAATATTCATAGTGACGTTTCTATTCCAATCTCATGGCTCGACAATGTTAAGCGTCAACGTTAAATTGCTTACATTAATTATACAAATTGCTTACATTAGTTATAGCATGGTGCTGTTGAAGCGATGGGAGACTTGTCGCTAGAACTCGATATTCCGATTCTTCCTCCTCCATTTTTCTGTAACTGAGTGTCCAGCATTACTAACATCGCATGTTTTTGGGCTCTTTATTCCTTTCCGCAATTCAGAATATCTTCTTTTCCGCATTTACGTTCCAATACTATTCATGTTAAATCTTGTTTTATTTTCAATTGAATATTTATAGATATAATTTTGGCAGGTACAGGATTTCAAATGATAATCCTATATTTTGTAATTCCTCCTCTTGTTTCATTTTATGCAACCAAAATATCATCATTTCCCATCTACTTTATCTAATTACATCAAAATCCAGTCAGTAATACAAATTTAGACCTATCTGCCCATATTCCAGCTTCTTTTCGTTTTATAATGTGTTATAATTAGAACGTGTTGGTTGAATACCCAGTAGTTATTAGTAGTCAATTAAATTTGTTTTAATTTTTCACAAGGATTTTTTTATTATATACTGCTAAGATATCACATTTTAACCCTGCTGAAAAGGATTCATTCAAGGCACTAAATGCTTGGGAGATTTTAATAAAAAATCTTGGCCGAGAAGTACCCAGGTTCTATTTATTATTCACACAGTGCACTTCCAAAAAGGTAATGCCCGAATTAGTAGAAAATACCCAGTAGTTATATTGAGGAAGGAAGCAACAGCTAAGTTTATTTGCGCTATTTGTAATGTGTGGGCTATTGGATATGGGTAGAAATATTTCAATCAACGGAGGCGGAATGGTGTGAAATCGGGCCTCGGCATTAATATACTCTTAATGGAATATACCAAGGGGTCAACGGTTTAATGTCCCATTCGAAGGACTGAGTACTGAGCTTGAGGTGTTCTTCGCCCAGAACTCAATTAGGAACCAGTATACATACGAAACATTTGCCCCAGCCTGGATTAGAACCCACGCCGCACAGTGGGCTAGAATCGAAAAAATCTGGCCAAAATTCATATCTCCTATGTTTTTGGAACTAGAGAAATGAAATTTTCACCACGTCATGCTGGTTAGGTCTCCAACTTAAATCCAATGATTCGAGTCAGTAGACTAGTCGCGGACCACTTTAAAACAAAATGGCGGAAACCATGAAATCCACTTCGCTAGTAATCATACCGACGGTCAATGAAAATTAATTTTCCCTGAAGGAGAACATTATAAGCATCTAAAAATAACTATCATTCACTGCCGGCGCGCCGTAATGAGAGGAGGTCAGTACTCTAGTCACCATACAAATCTGATCTCCGCGCAGGTTCATTACGGTCTTTCAAACTTGAAAACTACTACGTTTTGTTGGTGTCAATGAAAGATTTCAAGTCACCACCTGACTTCCGCTTGTCGTTTAACACTCACTACGCTTCACTATCTTGGTTTTACAAAATCATGCTAGTGAGGACAAAGATGAAATTAGGACTTTAGTGGGTACTAAACTATTGCAAATGGAAACATTTAGTGATCTGGCTCTTGTTTCGGAGGAATATGGAGGAGGAGGTGGGAATCATTATCAGAGCATAGGTTAAAGTTCAGATTAAATCTATTAGAGAAATTTCAATCGGATAGCTTTACTGAAGATGTTAGGCACATATTAAAAACACCAGCGTATTATGCTAGATTCGACCAGATAAATAAGATTAGAGAGATAGATTGTCGTACAGATAGATTCAAAATGGCATTTTTCCCCCGTACGATAAGAGAACAGAATAGGCAGCATAGGAAAGGGATAGGTAGGGGAAATATTTTAGAGTATTCTGTAGTGCATGATGCATGTCTTACCCCTTAAATACTGTAGACACTAACAATCAAGTTGCATGAGACAATATAGTTGGTAGTTTGCATGTTAGTAGTGCATGCCTGGTGATCTTCACCCCCTGCCACACACCCTCGCGGTGGCTTGCAGGGTATCGTATAGATGTAGATGTAGATGAATATGGATACAGTACCTGCAATGCTAGCTGTGAGAATCACTTTGGAGGAAAAAGGCGCTTACTAGGATATAAATGAAGGCAGGGCCGTCTAGGAATGTTTCTTTGGAAAAAATGTGACGAGTTCGATACTGAGGGCAGCATTGTACGGCATGAAAACAATGGCCTAAGTAAAATAGGCAGAAAAGATTCATCTAAAATATGAGGATGGAATAGTTAGGATGGGCGAAAACAAGGACGAACAAATATATATGGGATTGGTCTGCGATGCGAGGAAATTAACGGAGGGAATGTGAATTTTGATGGTGATGAAGGAGCCATGGTGTTTCGAAGCACGTGTTAGAAATGAGAATGGTGGTTAAGCGAGGAAGAGGGAAGGAGAGAGGCTGTTCAAGTAGTGCCACAGGTAGTAAGTGTGCGGACCTAAAATAAGAACATCACAAAAATAGGCACATTGGAATAAATGGTAACTTAGATCCGATTTATTTATGCCTGGTTAACATACCTGGCAGTTTTCGTGGGCGTTAGTAAAGGGGATGTTTTTGCTGCCAACAGTTTCAGCTTTGTAAAATACATTAGAGAGTTAGTTAGCTGATGTGCATAGGGTTTTTGAAGCAGCATATTAAGTGTCATTCCAGGAAAATAATCAAACTGTCATAAAACCGGGGATGAGAAGTTTTTCATGCCCGTAAAAAGCTAGTAGGGTAGGGTAAATCCATTGGGTGCAACCATACATGCTTGGTACATGCTTCATACTCTGACATGTATCACTTTCCTCTTTCTTATGGCCATGTACTTTCTCTGGCTGTTCTTCTTTTTTGCGCTCTTAAATCTCTTTACTTCCTTCACTTCTAGAGTTTATTTCCTTCGGAGCATCCAATGGTTTCCACCCCCTCTCCTGGCCGTCACGTCCCGCCAGCACTCCAGGGAAGTGCGGATCCGTGACCACGGATACTGGCGATTAGTTTTCCCTCTCCTTTTCTTCAGGTCCGTCCTCTCTCCTCCCTCATCCCCGTCCGCCCCTAACCTCTCCTCCCCCCGCCACTCCCTCTCGCGCCCCCGACCAAACTCCTCGCCCCGTCGCTGTGTCGTCCCCATCCGGTCGTCTGCCCTTTCCGGAGTTTTTATTTTCCTTATCCCATCCCTCCCTCGTCCTCTACTAGTAGCCCATCACCCCATCCATCGCCCCACTGTATCCATCCAGTATTCATCATACCTGATGGTCACTCATGCACGTGATTATTTATGTCATCATCGAGAGCTGTTTTTCAAAATGGTATCATATTTCATGGGTGGGATGATTGAATCAAAACGATGCCGATTTTCACCTCGGTAATTGTAGAAACGCTCTTATTTGTTGCATACAGGATCGTAGCATTTCATACTAAATTTGAAATACTCAAAACGTTCATAAGGTTAAGAAGCTTTCTCTCAAAGCGTTTAAAGCAATTGTGTTGGATTTTGATTTACATTTTGAGAGTTTAAAGTATCAACCAACTTTCCCCCTTCCTCTCTTTCTCATCACTCCCAATATGTTTTGTATTTACGGCCTGTTTCATTGTGTTTACTCAGAGAGCTTTTAAAATGACGCACTTGTGTTGAAACCATGGTTGGTTTGATTAAAAACATTGATGGAATTGGTGGAAACGTATATAATTTTACTATATTAAAATTATTACAATTAGGTACTGTGGACTCGTGTCCGGTGGTAAATTTCGGAGCACTCTGATTATGTATAGTGAGGGCGTATGTATAGTCTCTTTGTAGTAATCAAATATTTTAGCAGGAAAAAGAGTTACTTCCAGTAACCCGTGAAACAATAAAACCGTTAAGAAAAAATCAGTTCAGTGTCTTATGCAAGTTATTGAGTGTAGGCTTTTGAGGCATGAGTTTTAAAATGAACTGAGAAGACAGTCAATGCACGGATGACGAAGGAGGGTAAAGTGCTATAGTGATGCCGAAAGGAAGGAAGATTTTGGAGAAATAATGTCGGAAAAGTGAATGGAAGTGCTTTGAAAGAATGCAATTGAAGGAGAATGTTGGTTTAGGGTAGGAAATGGAGGAAAGAAATACCAACTTTGAACAGTTTAAATGAAGATTAAAATTATGAAGATTTTTAAGGGTGATTCCCGTGAGATAGAGATTAACTATGAGTTTAGAAATGAACTATTCAAGAAGCAAGGTATAATTACTTATAGCATTCCTGAGTATAATAGAAGATGATCTCAGACTCGGTTATAAATGCAATAATATATATTGCATGCCATCCTATCATGCATCATTTATCATCCTAGGCTACCTCTTACAGTCTTCAATGACATATGGGACACCGTTTCTCTTCCTCCCACAGTTCCTTTTGCTTAACTTTCACCCTTCATTTTATGTGACGGCCAAACAGAATTAACATTTATTGCATATGCATACACATCCGTTTCACGAGACCCGTTGACCCCTGAGCGAATAAACCCTACCTTCCCCACCCTCTCAATACGCGTCGCGCCCTCGCCCTGGTCTGCCCTGTCCCTCCCCTCCCACACTCAGGCCCCTCCACACTCCGGAGACCTGCGCTTTTGCCACACGTACGGCCTGTGTGAGTGCCGGCCGTGTCCGAGGGCGCCGGGCGATGAAAGGGACTGCATCGGGGGCCGTAATGACGACCTCTCTTGGGAATAATACGGGCCCGTCATCCCGGCTGGAAAGCCCCAAGGGCCGGGACCATGCCAGAATATGTCCCCTCCCCTTTCACGTCTTTCCCTTCTTCTTCTTCCAGGGTCCTCCCCCTGCGTCCCCTCCTTCACTCGTGGGGTTTCCTACACCCCTTAGGGAGGAGTGATGGCGTCCCTTTCCCCGGCTCTCCCCTCTTTCAAACTCGAGGGCCAGACCCGAACCCTAGGGTCCAGCAGGATAGTGCGTTATTCCCTTCATGTCTGTCCGCCTCCCAATCCAATTCCTTCCCCTCCTTTTTTTACCCTCCGCTTCTCCCCGCACCCATAATCTCTCTCCATATCACTCGCTCTTGCCTCTCCCTCTGCAACACCCGCCCTATCTTTCCCTGCCGGTTGTATTCATGCGGCGGTCGAGAGTTATGCAGGACCTCACCGCTCTAAACTCGATGGCCTCTCCAACTAAGGGTACCCCGCGGGCCGTCCGCAAGAGTGTTTATGTTTCAAAATTCGCCCACTCCTCCCATTCCATTTCCCTCCAAGAACACGTGCCTTATTACGCCCAATTCAATTGTTTTTTGTACGGAGAGTGCAATTGATCGCAGGATTTTTCCCGCAGTAGTTGTTAATGTTGTTCATTGGAGATCTAAAACGTGCTATAATGGCTATTCCTAATAATGACTCATGAAATCCATTAATATTTTCAAATTATTCGCATCGTCGTAATGTTGTCGTTTACCATATTTTTTTATTGCCGAATATGATAGAGTTTGTAAAATATAGGGACCTGTATTTTTCCGTTTTTTGATCCGTCAATTATTTCTCGAGTTATAGGCGGGGAAAAACTGATGTTTTTAACCCTTTCGGAATAGTGGGTGTGGTGCAACCTCTGACGTATATCGACTTCGTCCAATCACAATTGAGCCCGCGAAGCTACTTTGCCTTATCACGAAGGGGGGACACAGCTGACTCTGCCTATCGGAGCAGTTATGACAGTATCTGTGCGAGCAGACCTTCCGAGAACCCCCCTCCACTCCCTCCCCTTCCCATAAGAGCAGTCAAGGACGGGAGGAAAATGACGTCAATGTTATCACAGCAGCTTTTTCGGTGGGTGTCACCTTTTGCTTATTTTAATTTTTGATTTATGAGTGAATGGTTGTGGTTGGAAGATTAATTTTTTCACTAAATTTCTTTTTTCGTTTCCATTTAACAATTTCGTGCACAAAATTGCGATTATTTGGATCCCAAATTCTGAGTATGACTTTGTTGCTGGTCACGGCTAGTAAACTCATTCATGAAAATATTTGCACATTTTTATGAATAAACATAATGTCTTTAATACAGATGTGCACAGGGAATAAGTGATACTCCTTCCTCATCCTTAACAAGCACCTGCATCTTACATAAGCTTGCCGAGGTGATGCATTCACGAATGTCTTTGTACTTTCTGCTTTTATTATTTTTAGTTTAAATCACTTAATTTAATTAAATTAATGCCAGGCAACTGTGAGTATTATAGAGGCAAATTTTTTGTACCTTATGGGTTTAATGCTGCTTTTTCAATTAAGATTGGCCATTAACAATGTTACCAGACCTACATTCGTGGGTGCATGGAAATTAATTATTGTTGCCTACAGAAATGTATAAAGGGAAATACTTTTCAAACATAATTTTAATTTGTATTTTTAAGTTCTTCCAGTGACGTGATGGATGTGCTTGAAGAGAGTTCTAATGTCACTTTCTTGAATTTTAATCTATTTTAAGGATTTGAGGGTGTCAGCCTCTTTCGTTAGAGTCAATTCAAATGATTTATTATGGATGACCTTGGTCGGAAAGAGTAGATTTAGTTATGTAAGAAAAGTTCCTCTGTTCGAATAGTCGTTAAAAGGTATTATTCAAGAATAGAATTATTATCCTCCATTATTGAGGTATAATTTAGGTAAAGTCAAATCAGTCAATGTTAAAAAGTTTGTCCCGAAATGTAAGAATAAGGTGCTCCTTAATTAAAAAAAAATTCCAGTTATACATTTTCGTCCAAAGCCTTAAGAGGATTTATGCCAGCGATCCATCACCACTTACAATTGCGTATAAAGGGACTGAAACAGTAATCGTGGCTCTCAGGGTGCACATCCGGGAGTCAGTTGAATTCTGCCCGTAACGCGAGGAAATAATTCGCTTCTGATCGAGAGTTACAACGAACGGCTGCGAAAACGGAGTCAGTTTCATGGCGAAACGGAGCGTGGGAGGTCCGTAATGCAATTATGTTGGAAGGTACGTCTGCATCTACAGAGTGCCTTGCGATGCGCTTCGAGAATACGTGGCTAGGGAAGATTAATCGCTAAACATGAACTTGTGTGCAGAAGCGTGAATAACATGAACGTGCAGCCAGGAGTTATATCGCAACGCGTAAGAAAATGCGGTAGCTGGTAATTCACTCAGCACATGTTACTTGATGATTAAAAACTACGGAATTATATTTAATGGAGTTG
The DNA here is from genome assembly GCA_933228895.1 of Platycnemis pennipes. Lineage (NCBI taxonomy): Eukaryota > Metazoa > Arthropoda > Insecta > Odonata > Platycnemididae > Platycnemis > Platycnemis pennipes. The sequence continues at coordinate 113,338,596 of OW121854.1, read as the reverse complement.
AGCATTTGAGATTTCCTGTGATTGATAAACATTGTTTCAGTCTTGTTTTCAGATGTCGCATTCACGTTTTGGATTTTTACACCTCTTCTGACGCAGTATTGGTGTCAAGAGGAGAGGCATTGAGAATGTGCCACTACGTCGGCCTATTTCCGTCATCATGTTATCACCGTCAAATCGATTGTAGTATGGGAGACTTTTATATATATGATGATTGGAAAATATATTGGCTTCCAGTATGCTTAAAGATTTAGTCTAAACTGTAAGTTGCTGTTTGAGAGAGAATCTCATCCGAGTTCGTCCAGTAATCTCGTGGGTCAATGGCGATCATCGCGTTGAATTTTCACCAAGCACCCCGATACACGTCCTCTCTCCATATTCAAAACGGCAGCGCACGTATCCCATATAATAGCTGTTCACTCCTGACCTCCTGAATTGGGAGGAGCAGTATCGTTCCCTTACTTCATCGCCGCGTTCACAGAGGACCCTCTTTTCGAACCCTAGGTGCGCAGTAGGTGAGGGAATAAGTGCTCCTCGAGGCTGCGGTTCTCTTTCTTTATTAAGACTGGACCATCGGCTCGGAATTCGCGATCGAGGGGTAACGGGGGTGGAGACTCTGACCCCTCCACCTTAGCTGGTCGTTCTCGGGTAATATGGAACCGAATTCTCGAAGTACCGCTGGCCGGCCGGAAGGGAAAAAAATGCGTCCTAGGGTCACGCGAAGCGTCGAGGGAGAGGTCGAAGGTCAGCCGTTTGAAATGGGGGTCAGGGAAGGGAGGTTATCCCCTAGGAATGAGGGCGAGAGGTGCTTACTTAATGGGATTTTCTGTCGGCTAATCGGAATAATATACCAACTCATGGATTTAATCTACCTACCTTTCCACGGGGAGGAAATATATTTGGATAATTTTCAAAAGCAGCGCTATGTGTGGTGCTGAGAAAGATAACGCTGCGAATTATTGAATGAAAAATATCGCCATGAAGTTAGTGAGGGATGGAAAAATAATATGAGAGTATCGCTCCAAATGGGGGCGTTTACTCGGAACCGAAATATCTATTTTATATGAGAAATAGTTAAAATGGAAACGAAAAATGAATTTTAGTGAAAAATTAATCTTCTTAACAGAGCTGTTCACTCATAAATTAAAAATTTAAATATGCAAAAGGTAACTCCCACCGAACGAGCTGCGTTTCTACATCATCCACCTCGACTGTTTTTTGAAAGAACCAGAGGGGAATTGCAGGAGAAGAGGCGGTGGGGAGTGGAAGTGTGCCTGCAGGGATATTGTCGCATCCTGTCAATAACTCAAACTGAACAACGAAAAAGTTTGGTACTTTTTGGCGTGAAAAAGTGTTCTGAAGATTACTTACATATTCAGAAATTAGGATGTAGTCGCATATGTAAATCCTTTCGAAATACTCCACTTAAGGCCTAACAACCACTTCTGTCAACTATGTACCCCCCATTGTGATTGGGCGAAGGGATAACGCACTAGTCTTTTGCACCTCCTTTTTGCCAACAGGGTTAAAAACATCTGGTTTTTGCCACTCATTACTCGAGAACGACTCGACAGATTGAATAACGGAATTAGGTCATTTTATTTTGCAAATTCTATCTTATTTGCAAATTTGCAAATTCTATCTTAGGTGATTTTATTTTGCAAACTCTATCTTATTCGGCAATAAAAAATATGTAAAACGACCCCATTGCCTCTTTCAACGGCATAAACAATTTTCAATGCATGCAACATAAGATAGGCGAAAGTTAAAACTTAATTCCACGTAAGAATGCTAAAAATCGATCGACAAACACGGTTTTATGAATGATAGTAGGTTTTCTCAAATAGTAATGAAGAAGTTTCCTCATGTTTCCAGCCGGGTGAGGGTGTTGATGGGCACCGACGTTCCGAGTCTTTCATCGCCTTCGAAACCCGAGGAAACTTTTTCCAAGGATGTGTAAATAGTCATGGGTTTTAGGTGGTCCAACCGCTGAGGTAAAGCGTACCGTTTATCCTGAGATCTTTATCCTATGGCAAACAACGTACTTTCCCTGGGTGGGATGTCAACCTACGAACATTGGCTGGTCAGGATATTGAGTTACCAACTTGACTGTCTCGGCAAAGACAATCATGGTAACGGTGAACTAAGTTCTTTTGCCAAGAAAGAACAAATTTTGGGGATCTGGTTTGGTTTGGTGGCTAGTATGTTGCAATCTCTCGGAGACCTCGGGTTCGAATCCAGAAAGTGGCAGAATTTTCTGTGGCACACTGGTTCTGACATGCGTGTTGAGTGAAGGGCATGTCGAGTTCAGTACTCTGTCCATTGGAGAGGACGTTGGGCAGTAGTACCCGTAGGATCTTTCATGCATTGTGTACCGTTGCACATACTACGTTGACCAAGTAGTTTTGAATTTTGAAAAGGTTTCATAACAATTCCTTGCTTCAAAACTTGCTCTTCTTCAAAGACATATGCCAAAGCAGTATTTGGAACAGGATTGGATGTCCTTGGATATGAGTAAGCTTTTAATATCAGCAATTCATTCTGTTGATTAAAAGTGTTAATATCATGATTTTCTATGCGTATGCTGTTTTCACCCCTGCGAGAAGGATCTTCAATTTTTCTGAAAGCTTCTTTACTCCTATGTGAATAAGAGAGATCCGCTGGAAAGTGAAATAGATATTTTGATTTGTCCATTCGAAATCTAGCGATTATGGGAAGGAAACTTAAATTTTTCGATAAAAATAATTTAAAGAGGTTCTTCCCCAGATGGTAAATCATGATAAAAATTTACCTCATAAAAAGAATATGTGATGGCATTAGCGTGATTTTGATAAAAAAAAAGCGCTGAAACACTCATTCGTTCGTTGATCCAAGGAAATAAATTGAGATGAGTGGAAATAATTATACGAAAACTATAGTATGGGAATATAATAACGTCCAAATAATCTACTTTCTTGAAATGAATTAAATACGTTTTTAAATGCCAATTCTGTAGCCACCGAAATATCCGTAATGGTTTTGTGCGTTCTGCAGGAAATTATCCGAAACAATAGCCGATTTATAATGCTCCTCAGCTTTGTGCCAAATACCTATCAGAGGGGTTACGATCTGGCCTCCTAATGTAGCATAAGATGAATTAATGAATGTAATTACATGAAGAATGAAAATCGTTCGAAAATTGCTACTGGTACGCTTAGGAGAAACTTATATTAAAAGATTTTTTTTACGTACGTGCAGCTTGCTCTTTTAAAAGCTTTCGTGTCGGTAATGCTAGTTCATCGTTGGTAAAGGATACGTGTTGGCAATGCCAGTTCATCTTCCTTTTCATTTAACATTTATTTGATAAAATTTTTTTAAGCTAGGACACTTAGCTCTCGGAAGAGATTTCGCACGACCACTGAGTTTAATTCCGCTTCCGCTATTTCCATGTTAATTAAGGGATTGTGAGCAGATTAATAAAAAAAGGTTGATAATCGTTAAGCGGAGCAGATTAGCAAGTGCGGGAGACTTCCAGGCTCATGCAGGAGGAAGGAAATTGTGGACGTTGTGAGGAAGGAGGACTTATGTGGGAAGGATTTAAGATTTGAAAACAATTTTCACCAAATTTAAAAGTACTAGAACTACAAGCAGAGAAGGTGGGACAGAGTAAATACGTAAATGGAAGTTTGGACGACTTTGCGCAAAGAGATATCGTCAATGATCGCCGGATTAACGTTGCCAAAGAGATATTTGCGAACAAAAGATAATATCAGGTAGATTACATTTTTTTGAGAAATTAAAAAGTCTTACTTAGTGAAGAACTTAATATGGAGAGTGGCGCTTTAAGAATCCAAGATCTCAAATAAAGGTAGATGGCGGATGTACATTCATTTAAGGACTTCGAGATGTGAGTGCCGCAGAGAATAAAAAGACATGACGGACAGAGACGGGGCAAATGCGGCAGTGTTGGAATTGATAGGGGGAGCAATAAAGTTGGTGGTAGAAACTAAAAGGTAACTTAGTTGCTGGAATAGTGTTTGGAGTTAATGGGGTACAGAAGTCTGTTATTGAAGGTAAAATTCTGATTAAGCGAGGGACAGGGAGGAAAAGAAAGGGTATTTTGCTGGGTTTCATGAGAGCTTGGAAATATATATAGAGTGAAAAGTCAAGAAGCCATTGGAAAAATGCACGAAGAGTAGGAAGGAACACTTCAAGAAATTCTACCACAACCTAAGGCAAACTAATGATAATTCTGCTTTAAACCGGAAGGTTGGTATGGTCGGTGATGGTAGAGCTCTCTACATACATACATACATAGTATTACCTACAATCCTAGGATTGGTATACTGCAGCCCTCCATTTATCCCTATCCCATGCCAGTTCCTTCATTTCCATATGGTTCTTCTTCCCCGTATCCTTCTTGACTTGCCCCAAGTACTTGTGTCTTGGTCTTCTTCTGGGGACCTTCCCTTCAGTTTTTTCCTCCATTATGCTTCCCACGTAATTGGTGTGTCTCATGGCATGGCCAACCCACCGCGTTCTTATTTGGTGTATGGTGCTCCACAATGCTCTTTCTTCTCCAATTCTTCTGTGCACCTTCTCCTTTCTCACCCGATCCGTCCATTTGATCTTCAGCATCCTTCTCCAGCGCCAGGTCTCGAAGGCTTCTATTCTTTTCTGGTCAGTTTTTCCAATGGTCCATGATTCTGATCTGTAGAGTGTCACTGCCCACACGAATGTTTTCACGTACTGTTTCCTTGTCCTCAGTCTTATGTTCTTCGAGCAGAGTAGTGGCCATGAATGCCGACTTAGCTTGGGCTATTCGATGTCTGTCGTGCTTCTTCCATCCCAGGTGATGGTGCTCCCGAGGTAGGTGAATGATTCCACTTGCTCCAATCATTCTCCTTTGAGACGGACGTCGGCCACTGTTATCTCTCTTCCGCACACAAGTATCTTTGATTTCTTCTTATTGACTTTCATTTTGTATTCCTGGAACACTTTTTCAATTATGTTCAGTTAGTTCTGTTGGTCTTCCTCGTTTCCTGCTACGATAGCGATATCATCAACGAAGCGTAGCATGTTGATTTCTTCTCGATTCACTTTGATTCCTTTGGTACCTTGTTCTTCTATTTTTTTTATCGCTTCCTCCATGTACATATTGAAGAGTGCTGGTGACAGGTTACATTTTCTTCGGACTCCTTTGTTAATTTTTGCCTCTATATATTTTTCCGTCTTGCGTACGTATTGTGGCCACTTGGTCCTTGTAGAGCTGGTAGATGATTCTTCTTTCATTGTAGTCCAAGCCAAGTTTTTCCATAGTATGGAACATCTTATTCCATTCGACATTATCGAATGCCTTCTCCAAGTCCACCAAGGCTATATACCTACAATGATTTGCTCACGTGGATCATTTTCTCTACCAGTTCTCTCAGGATCATTGTCTCTATCCGAGCTCTGTACCAATTACTAAATCAAGTGACTTGTTAAATTCTATCACCAGTGGCCAATTCTTTTAATGTACCTCCTGTGGTTTTCCAGAAATATCTGGTATCCAAAATATAACACAGCTTTGGTTTGGTACAATGTATCGAAGGTGCCTCCCCCGGAATTCCAACCTGAAACCTCCGATCAACAGCTTAACATTACCCATTGGGTTACTGTGCTCCTCATAATAATAACCTCTTTATATAAGATAGCTTATGTGACGATTTTCGTAAGGCTATTCATAGCCTTTCGAAAGAAAAAACAAAACCACCTAGTACTTCAATCACACATTAAAGAAATAATTTCGATTCTCCTTCAGCTTTTTCCCGAGGCATGTGGATGGGACACGGGTGCTGTTTGGTTGAAAGATGGCGCTCGGAGAAGGCGCGGACACAAAGTAATTACGTCTACGTCAGCACCCAGCCTCGTGGTGGATAGCTGAGGGAGAAAATGTGAAGTACGAGGAGATGGGTGGAAAGAGGTTAGCGGTTAGAGAAGGTGAAGACCGAGTCCGAGGGAAGGGCAGGGGATATCGTCCGGAGGTCCTCGTATATCGTTTCATTTCCGGAGAGGGGCGGAGGGAATAGCGATTGTTGAGCCAGCGGTCGGTCAGCTCCGTCCCAATCCTTCTTCCTCTCCCTCACTCCATCTTAAGCAGTTCTCTCTAGCGCGGAAATGGATGACCAGCGGCACGTAGCGGTCACTTTCCCCCTGCCACTTCTCTCGAGAATCCACGCTCTTTGTGCATCAAGAATGAGGGATTGGGTGTCCATGCGCATGGGTATTTGGTCAAACGTTCGATTCAGTCATATTTTTTTCCGATAAATTTTGAGGATTCCCGCCCCTGAAATGGAACGAGTAATATATATGAGCAACTTAGATATTGAACTCATCGTATTTCCTCTTGTTCGGAAAACTAAACAAGGTGCAACCATCTACCTTGAATATCTTTTTTTATAGAAAAAATAAATTAAATTGACTACCCCCATTTTGCGTCTTTTACAGTATTCTCACAGACGAATTTAATCCTTGTTCAACTTAGGCACTTTGTACTAATCAGTATACGTAATTGTTTCCTTTAAAACCTTGAAGTCCATCTTTTCTTCTGCGAGAGTAAGAGATAGTGGGAGAGAAATGAGAAGAAAGGAGCCAAAAATGGGTAAGGGTTGGAGACGGGAGGGGATGATGACAAACGAAAAGATAAACTGCTTAATTTGGACATAAGTGAGGATATAGGGTCTCTCCGTCCGTTTCAGAGCCCTAATAAGGTTAAGGGCGTGAAATGTAATTTTAATTGGGTGAGAAACAATGGCTCGTGGTGGAATTACAGTCGGTTCGTCGAGGATGAATAAATACTCTAAACGAGAAAATCCGCGGTATATAAGACCATGAGATTGCGAGATGTGTTTTATATATTTTATTAGTTCACTCAGTGAGAGAAATTTCAGGTACCAAGAGTTGCGTATCAAATCCGAAACATGCTATTTATGTATTATCGTATCAATTTTACGGTAAATATGAATGCTTGGATAGTGGTCGGATAGCGTCAATGTACGTTCAACCGTGGGTTCTCTATTTTATTTTGCATTTGCAGAGTTTGTTAAATCACCAGAAATTTCAGTGCCACCAGATTCGTGACATTGTGCCTTCATAAATGGTATTACGCTCTCTTTTTGCCTATTTCTGAGTGAATTGAGTAAAATTGTTGATTTCTTTATAAAATTACGACTTTAATTATGGAGTAATAGGCATTTGTTTGCAATTTCCCGCGAAAATTTGCAAAATGCTATTTCCAGTGTTTTTTTCTTTAATTTTTATTTGGACGTTTTGAAAAACTAAAAGCGTATTGAAAATTAGTTAGTAAAGAACCTTGTAGTATTCTTTTATTTATTTAATTTTAATCACATAAACCAATATACTTTTTCGTTCATTTTAGCCACACCTCTCATTGGATTTATTATCAGTTCTAATGATGGTTTTCTCTTTCCCTGGCAGCATTTTGAGCAGCGCTTTTGCTCTCAAAGTAAACGTAAATCTGATTTTTAACCATTTCATGATTCATCCAGGCTTCTCAGGTCTTGAATGTTGGAGGAGAACCAGAATTAGCGATGATAGGTGGAGTATGGAGGTGGTCCGTCAGAGCCTGCATTATGTAGCGTATTCTCTCACGTAACGTGGGGAACGGATTTCGAGGCTAGAGGAACGATTAAATGAGAGATTTGAGGATTATGAATCTTTGATTTTCCAATCAACTTGGGGGCCATAATCACTGCTGGACGTACCGCGCGGTTAAAACGAGAAATATGAAATTAAGATTAGCCATGAAAGATAATGTAATGAGATTCTCAAAGAGTAGGCGGACTATACATTATGGGCGGAGGGTATAAATTTGAGCTGGTGGATCAGTTTACATATCAGAAAATGGATTATCGAAAAATAAGTGTTCAGGTGGGGATGGTAGGGGTATAATAGCTTTGGAGAAGGTACTCTTACAGGTTAAAGGGATGTGGTGACAAAGGTTTTTTATTAAGGTCAAAGGTTTTTTATTAGAGGAGGTTAGTGAAAGCGTACATGAGAATCAGAATCTTGTCATTGCTAGAGTTTATTTTTTGTGATAGGGCTTAAAAAATTTGGCTATTTCCCGGGGCGGTTTAGGAAAGATTATAATTAGCTGAATGGAACTGAGATTAGACTAATGTGTTTTAGATGGTTCGGTATGGGACTAGGAAAATGGTTGGGGAAACAGGGCCTGGTTAATGGGATAAATGGGTGATGATTTGAAGTACCTAAGAAATAATACTTCCGTACCAGAAGAGAGGATGCTACGAAAATAAGACAACCTGAGAAATTATTTGAGAATGTATTTTTGACAGGGCAAAAGGAGATTTTAATGAAGAGTAAAAGAATTAACCTATCCGTTTTCTTAGAGCTTGTATGGTGCCTTAATTTACTCTATGCCTCACTATTTTGCTAACTGTTATACTTAAAGTTCCTAAAATAAGTTATTTTTCTTTAGTGCTCCATTTTGACGGTCTTGTTCTCCGTAGTCCCTGGAGGTATTTCTTTCTTCTTAGTTGTAAGAGAGAAAACGTATCTCATGCCTTTGAAGTCTAAAAGAATGCCAATGTATAATTTTCGGCCAATTACATTATGAATTTCATAATGTAATTGGCCGAATCTTCAAATAAATTTCATTATGAATAAGGAACTAAAGCTAAGAAAATGTTGCAAACGTCAAGTCGTCATAAATTAACGAATTTAGGCCTCCTTTTTCTCTTTTCAGGGAATTAATTTGGAATATGAGAGCTTATTTTAGCGTACCGATGTAAAAGGCATTGAAATACCGTCAGAAATATCGATACCCCTGCATAAGAAAATTCAGTGCTTATTATCGCGGTTGTCAGTGAAATAGTAAAATCCGTGTTTATAGGGCAGTTGCTTGCCTTCAAAGATATAACTTCCGATTTTCTCCACCTCGAAATTACAATGCTTGCTGGAGGTACAAATATGCGAAATCAGTTCTAGAAACAAGAAGTATGTGTGCGACTACAAAATATAACCTAGAATTAGTGATGCTTTATTTTTGAACATGACATATTTTGCCATATTATTTATTTTAAAAATAGATTGAAGCCGTCATTCCATTCCGGTGTCACCAGGTCAGATTCTGATTTACTTTCTCTAGATAGATTTCCGGATTCAATGTCTTTTCTGCCTAAATGAAGCGGCGAAAATCCTACATGATACAAGATGTAGTGCTTTAAAATCGCAAAAACCTACGTGTGAACATAGAATCGAGAATTTTATTACGCCTAATGAAAGAAGGGGAAGGGCCCTTTAAGTTCTCGCTGAGACGTTAAGGGAGAGAGTATCATGTCTCTCACACGGTCACTTTGAATCCAAAAGAAACCCGAGTACGCTGCATGGTTCCGAAAATAGGTCGGCGCAGAATTTTCCAACGTGTGCTCGTGTTTTAGGGTCTCTTGCGCTACTTTTTGTGCTTTCAGAGTGTATTGTTCCTTAAATACCTCTTGAAAATTTGTTGATCGCACCGCGGAGATTAGGAAAAATGAGAAGAAAACAAGTCTTCTTCGTGGGCAGAGTAGGTGCACCCCACTTATTTTACACTTCTTGGGAAATTTCCCTGTGTCTCTTGTTATCTTCATTCACCCTCACCTTTTCTCCCATTTTGGAAGACAGTGGAGTCTCTAAGCAAATGCACTCTGGCGAGTGGAGTTTCTGGAAAAAAATAGAAAATCGCCCCCTCCGTATCCTCCACACCGGCATCAGAAAGGGGACGGCGGGTTAGTGGTGCGTGGAAGTGGGGATGCACCTGTGCCCCTCCAACCCTTTCGGAACGCTCTATATTCGCTCTACCCCCAACCCCGTCTGCCTCGATAACTCTCGCCTCTGGGGCCCCACAAGGGGGGAGTGAGACCTCTTGAATTAAAGCAATCAGCGCGGGCGTTTGCGAATTCCCACAAGCGGATGAGGGGCGCTGTTTCACAAATTGGTCTGCTTTTCTTTTTTAAATTCCCAACCAGACAGAGTTTGCTGCCGGATTCTGGGTTTGCACTTTGTTTGTAACACTTCTCCTTCCCTTTAATATTCGTTCGTCTGGTGCTGTTTACCTCCTATTCTTGCGAGTGTTGCAAACTCTGCCCTCATCCTCATGTTTTCTTATCTAGCTTCTCGGATGAGGGGGTAGTCTCTGTGTTCTACACCTCCAGTGGAATGCCATTTGTTTACAGCTGGAGGTGTTGGATATTGAGAATCGTTCCTGTTGACGAATAGACAATTATACTGTTCCCACAATTAAAGTTTAAATAGAATTGTACGTGTTTCAGTGCTCTAACGGTATTTTTCAGTGTAAAGTAGTATTTTTCAAAGGTGAAGAAATAGAAACAAAATAGTGAGGTTATACAAGCTTTTAGTGTACATACCTATATTGTTAATTTTTTTCCGGTAGAATATATTTATTTCAATTCAACACACGGCTTTTCCATCGGAACCTATATTCTTTATGGCGTTTATGCGAATTTATTTTTCCACCCTTGTGTTTGAAAAAACGGGATTTTTTAGGAATAAATGGAAACATCCGTTGGTGTGGCTGCACTAAAAATGCAAATGGCTAAAATTTTCTGTTTGGTGCAACGTTTGCTTTTCCTTGTCAGGTCTAATTTTAGTCACATGAAATCTAAAAGTTCACGCACTTAAGTGAACGTGAGAATCCACTGACGCCTGTCATGTCGATTTATGAATGATATAAATGGTCCTGTTGGTAGGTTTTCAAATGAGGCGTTTTCTTATATTCTGTTTGACACCGCTGATGTGTGCTTTTGACATTCATCATCATCATATCAATCAACAACTCTTCAATTGGTTTGACGCAGCTATACACTCGATTATCCTATCAGCCAGGATCTTCATATTTATGTAATTCTTGTCTTCCACAACCTTTACTAGTTGCTCTATATATCTAATGGCCTTCCTTTGCCATTTTTCCGATTACTTTTCCGCCGATGATAACCTTTATCAGGCAATCTTGTCCCAGTTGCCCCGTCTTCTTATTAAGGTATTCGAAGGCTTCTTTCATTCTTCTCAGGGCTTCGTCTTTGGTAACTCTGTTTAATCATTTTATCTTCATCATTATTCTAGGGAACCACATTTGGAGTGCCTACAACCATGACTTCTCAGCTGCTGCCATCGCCCTTGCCTCACCTGCAAAAAGAAGCGTGTTCCATATGCATGGTCTTGCAAATTATTTCCTTACGTTCACACTCGTGTTTTTAGCTTGTATTGGATATTTTCCCTTTAGGATGCCCTCTTCGTTTGGACTATTCTACTGACTATTTCTTTCTTGCTTCGTCCATCACTGGCTACTCTGTTTCCCTGATAGCAAAACTCTCACCACTCTTTACGTTTACAAATTTCGTTTTACTTACTTCGCGAGCTACAAGAAACTGCGTACAGGAATTGTTTATTTTTGCTTAAATATATGCGAGAATGGTGCGTTACGGATGCTGGAAGTAAAAATGATCGGCTAAAACTAGGGATCATATGGCGAGTGATAAAAAGTACCTAAAGAACAATATGTAATCTTTTTATTTATATTTCTGTCTATTCAAATTTTTTACCACTAAAACATTAATTTCCTGTGCGACATGAATCTAACGTCGGATGTTTCCTAATATATACTTGGATTTAATTGCAACCATGAGTGATGTCCGCTGTTGACCATTTTGTATTTCAATTGTCATGTTGTATGAGCAGGGCAGAGGGGTGAACGACGAAATGGGAAAATAAACTTCCGAACATTCATCTTTTCCCAAGCGTAATACTCCACCGCAGCCCAGGCAAAGTTTAATTGTATCCACAGTGAATGATATTCTTGTTCATTCTCGTTTTACCCAAATTTTCCTCGTCATTATTTTCCTATTGGCCCTTTATTCAAGGCTGTTAACCTATAATCCCTGCCACACGCTCCACTGGTGCCTCCTAACCTTAACAAGTAGATGTCGTTGCGAAAATTTGAATGAAACAATTAGAGAAATGGTCAAAGAGAGAAAGTGACGCATGGAACCTGCATGATTCTAGCATGTACTATGACTAAATGTTCTCGTATTCAATGCGTTTCGGTGTGCGCATGAGATTGCCAATGTTACGGCCAGATTGCGGGCAGATTCTTTCCTGTCCGCGCCCACGCGGCCGTTATTCTCGGAACCTAATTTCTGGTTTCTGGCGCACCGCGCGAGGGAATCGCTAATCGAGGCCGAAATATCGGAGGAGGGCGTGGCGGGTTTGTTTGTATAGTCACATTCAAAATGCGAATCTCGCGAGCCTGGGCGGCACGCACTGCCAGTGGAATCGGAAATCAGTAACGAGCGGTGATGAAAAAAAGGAAGACTCCGATAGCACCACCTATATTTCTCCCCTTGTGGTCGTAACGAACGTAAGGTAATCGTACGTACATTCGGCTAAATCTTCCACATTAGGTCGGATCCGGTTGGGAATTGTTAGGGTAGTGAATGAAACAGCTTATGACTATCCACCTTCCCCGCGATAATTCCCGTCCATCCCATCTGAATCCCTTCGACCCGGGCGGTGAAAATTTCCTTTTATCGCGTTTAATTATCGTCGATTCGCCCTCCTGCCTTCTCCGTCATTTTTTTAATTCTCCGAAACGGCGGAATTTGCCGGTTAAATTGGCCGGAAACCGATTGTAATTTGGGGTAGCTGCGGGAAGGGTTGGAGGGTTGGAAAAATTTTAGGTGTGGGAGATCAAAGGGATTTTTTTTATTCGGAAAGACGGAGGGAAGTTTCGGAGTGAGATCAAGTGTGCGGGAAAAGAGGGGTAGATGTGTTTGAGGGATGTGGTAGGCGGTGGGGATGGGAGGGAAATGTCGTGGGGGCACGTGCGTGGGGGCTGGGATTGGAATTGGCGCGAGGAATGCGATAGAAGCTCTCGTAGGTCACGCGTGAGAAACCGGAGATGGAAGGCCTGTGATTGGGAGGGGGGATGGAGTGGTCCTCACGATTACGGAGCGAAATTTAATCGTGAACAGCTCAAACAAACGAGATCAAAAAGGAATGAAGTTTGTCTGTTCATTGGCAAAAATTAGGAAGTAAAAAAATGGGGAGAAAAGGGAAAGGAGGAACATAGAGTAAGCTTCTCCATAAAGTCAGTTATGTGCGGTAAAGGTAGCTTTTTAGGTGCTCAATCACCCATACAAATGATACCAGAAAATTAACTAGGATTCTAACTGTCGATTTTTAGTAATCGCTTATAATCACGTACGATTTTAATATGGTGTGTATTATTCAAAACTGCTGGAACCTCAGTGAATTTAGCTCAGCGGATTTGCGTAGAGTGAAGTCTTTTAAGTTATGGGGTATGGTAATAATGGAGAAGTGGGAGAGTGATAGTTAGCGATTTTAAATATATCGGGGATAGGAAAAGGTTGGAGTAACAAGCGATATGTTGAAAATATAAGTAAAGGGTACCTATGCTAAATAGCTAAAGGCCTTTTACGGAGGAAAATGGCATTAGGGGAATTAGGTATTATGAGGTGATTCGGGTGATGATTTTTTTCTAGAAATTCCCCTCTTACATGCCTGTACGTGTATATCTTTCATGTTTATATTATCATTAGCAAATGTGTGTCAGCAAATAATTGCCCACATTTACATTATCAGGTATTATGGTGCTGTTTTCGTGATGTATTGCCAAATAGTTGTGAACTCTTTTCCCCTCTGTTGATAGCATTCCTTGCATTCTATTTTTCATTTAGCCTTAAATTTCCGTTTGCTTCCTTGCTTGCTCTCTTCCAAACTTCTCGCTCTGCCATATTCTACATTCCTGATTTAGCATTCTGTATTACGTTGGTTTAAGTACCTTTTAAATCATTCTTCATGGTTTATCACTCTTATTCCATATTCACTGCTCAAAATCCTAACTTTAATTGCAGAAAAATGCCAGATTTAAAGAATCCTCCCTCGCTCAACATCTCTCGTCAAAGATGAATTAATACAAGAATTAGGGACGGAATCATTATCAGAGCGTAGGCTAAGGTACAGATTAAATCAAATGTTAGGCACATATTAAAAACACCAGCGTATTATGCTAGATTCGACCAGATAAATAAGATTAGAGAGATAGATTGTCGTACTGATAGATTCAAAATGTCATTTTTCCCCCGTACTATAACAATCTAGTTGCATGAGACCCTATAGTTGCTTGTTTGCATGTCGCATAGTGTGCATAGTGCATGCTTGGTGACCTTCCCCCCTGCCACACACCCTCGCGGTGGCCTGCAGGGTATCGTGTAGATGTGGATGAACTTTCGGAATCGCAGAATGCCATTATCTACAGGCTATTGACAGTTGTTTCTCACTTTTAGAAAAGCCATCGAAATATCCAAATCTGTTTACCAATGCTCTTATTTGACGCACTCCTTACCAGTAATTGCGTGTCTCACGCTAACGTCCCATCGTGAACAGGAGTTCGTGACATTAATTTATTTGACCATGAATTAAGAAGCAAATCTTGGGCAAAGTTGAAACAGGAAAAAAGCCGGAATTCATCGGCTTCGATCGTCACGCACGAAAACGAACCTACTAGATGTACTCGTAATGAAACGAACCTAGTAGATGCACTCATCGACCTCACCTATGTATGATGTACGTATGATATTTAACCTTTAATCTGGTTCCAGTGTGCGTCATACCTAGGCATTTGCCATGATTGGGAGAAGACTTCACGGAAATGAAGAATTCTAGTGCTCACAATTCGGAGTCCAATCATTTCGCCGGTTGAGCACGAAATTGAGGCCATTGGGTGGAGGGTGGTTGGGAACGGTGCAGATGGGGGTGGAAAGGGGACTCTCTCCAGGGGTGGCTGCACCCTTGATGGTTGTAAATGTGCGGGTGGGACTGTGGGATGGGGAAAGAGGGACCGGGCGATAAAGTGTCGAGAGTGGCAGGGATAACGGTGGAAAAGAGGTGGGAAGGTTCGGGTGACGAGAGAGGGTAAAGGGGGGTGGGGGTGGCGTTTCTGGTGGGAGGAGGACGTGAAGGCTTAGGCGAGGACGGCGGCGTTCCATTGAGGAAGGGGGTGCGAGATAATTTATTTAGTAAACCCTTCGTCGGTGCTCGTAAATTACGCCTCGGGCGAGCTCGAGGGAGTAGAAACGCAGGTCCCAAGTCTTCAAGGAAAGGTAAGGGAAGGGTAAGAAGTAGAGCATGGGGTGGGAGGAAGGCTGGAAAATGGTAAGACGTGTTGCAGCGGAGGGAATGAGAACTGGGACGTGGGAGCCTGGTTATAATTATTAGTACTCTACCGATTACGTTGGGATTGGATAGACATTAAGTGTTTCAAGGTTCTCTACATGACCGTGGATCCATATTTCTTACCTCGCAGTCTCCTTACTTAAATTGACGTGCTGTTTTTCTTCATCCCATCAAAAGAGGCTCCCCCGTTGAGTAGCACTGTTCCCTACATCTCGGCCTCCAGCATCTCACACCTATTCTTTACTACTCCAGCAAACTTATCCTTTTCCTTTCTAATTTTATACAGCAATGTCAATAATCGATATTAGGATAAGTAGATCTAAAGAACCAAAGGAAGGAGAGATGAGAATGCGATGTTTGATAAGTTTCTCATCCATTTTGGGATTTCAGACTTTTTGAATTAAGCAAGAGTCGATGGATCGTAAGTTCAAAGGATTTGGATTTTGCCCCGCCGGAAGTGGTTGAACGAAAGGTAACCTAACGACAATGAGGCTAGACTTCTTACTGTTCATATTACGCCCACGTTTAAGTGGGTGTATTTCACAATCATGGATCAACGCAGTAATATCTATGAAACCTCGTCAATGCCTATGAATTCCATGAATATAACCCTAGTACTCTTGAACGTAGAGTGCTGGCTTGAGTCTTATTACGGGACTTATCGATCTCTACATATTGGGTGACATGGTGAAAATTTATATCGGATTCTGGCTTCAGAAAACGGTCTGCCTCTCAAACAGATGGAAGAATGATCATTTTGGAAACATCTTGTGCTGTATCTCTCGGTTGAATCGATCGACATTTTCCGAAATAGCGGCCACGATTTCGGATATTGCTGATGACCCTTATCATACTACTAGGTAGAAGTTGTTGGGTTACGGGAGCATTGATACTGACACAAAAATAGGTGAAAAGGCTGTAGTATGCATGGTAAGAAACGGCATTCTGCATTCACAACCTGAGAAAGGGAAGAATGTAAATAATTCCGATAAAATACTACAAAAATTATCGAAATATCCGAAGTTTTTACTGCCCAATATCCTCTGCTACCTTCTTTAATGAGATGGCTCAGAATGATTAACTTGGTACACACAAGATTTAATTGGATCGTACAGATCGTACAGATTTATTTGGAGATGTATTTGGTGATCCACCTACCTATATGGTTAAATTTTCAAGCGTATGTTGGATGCAATCATGAGTGATAGATAATATGGGATGAAAGAGTTTGTAATTCCGAACAGCATGATTGGACTATATTAAGTGTTTAGGTTTATCAAAGAGAATTAGCAGTGTATGAGTGGCAGCAATGTTTATGACGTAAGGAGAGATCTATCAGACATTAAATATCCGAGAGAATACTGTTATCGGTAGACATTTGTTGATGAAGAGAAGGTAAAAATGACTACCATTACCATTGCTACCTTTAATTACCATTAATATTATTTTCGTTCAAAAATATTTCTTTTTTATTAGGGGTTGGTTGTTTTATGTAGTCCAAGGTATCCGTAGTGACATAAATAATGGCTGGAAATTTTCCATTATAAATGCTTATTTTCTCGGGGAATTTAGGAGAGAGAAGATGAGTGAAGGGAATGTAATTTCTAGATAAAAGGAAAGATGATCTAGTGTAGGTTAGCAGAAAGCCGAAGACATACATGGTTATGAAGAGATGAGCTAATAGAAGAATGGGGTCGTTCACCATATGTTTTTTATTGCCGAATATGATAGAGTTTGTAAAATAAAAAGACCCGTATTTTTCCGTTTTTTGATCCGTCAATTATTTCTCGAGTTGTAGGCGGCGAAAAACTGATGTTTTTAACCCTTTCGGAAAAGTGGGTGTGGTGCAACCTCTGACGTATATCGACTTCGTCCAATCACAACTGAGCCCGCGAAGTTACTTTGCCTTATCGCAAAGGGGGGACACAGCTGACTCTGCCAATCGGAGAAGTTACGACAGCATCTGTGCGAGCAGACCTTACGAGAACCCCCCTCCTCTCCCGCCCCTTCCCATAAGAGTAGTCAAGGACGGGAGGAAAATGACGTCAATGCTATCACAGCAGCTTTTTCGGTGGGCGTACCCTTTTGCTTATTTTAATTTTTGATTTATGAGTGAATGGTTGTGGTTAGAAGATTAATTTTTTCACTAAAATTCCTTTTTCGTTTCCATCTTACAATTTCGTGCAAAAAATTGCGATTTCGGTTCCGAGTAAACGCCCCCATTCAGTGGTGACCTGCGTCAAACCAATCTCAGGATTGCTGACTAATAATAATGATGAGCAATCCAATGATTGAAACGGCATTAATCTCTTCATTTCATAGATCGAAATTGTAATTTAGTGGTTGATAATGCTACCTAGGTAGAAGATCATTCCTCATCATATTCCTCTTGAGCGTATTGTGGCCGCGGGAATGCATACTGAAAAAATGTCCATCACTTGTCCCGTCACTTCAACTTTCGTTTTAGTATTTTTTGGCATGTAATTTTCTATACACAAATAAAGAAAGGTGTGTCACCTGTAAGTTCGTAAGTTCTTAAAATCCTTAATATGTGTTGGAGAATTTTCAAGAACTACCCGAATTGTGTCATACTGTAAAAATGACACAATTCGGCCCACTTAAACCGTTCGATTTAAATATGCTCAATGCGGCTGCTAAACAACACAGAAACTTCCAATCTGGAAAATGTTTAAAAAAATCCGCAGAAATGCTGATATATTCGTAATAAGTGCTAATTGTGACTAATTCGTATATAAGTGCTAATTTTATCATGTTATAAATGAAGGCGTTAAGTATTTCACCGGTCAAAAATCAAATATTAATGAGCAATTTTTTCAGCACTTTACACTTTATGTAGCTTCCTCTGGAGGAAAATGTAAGTTTTAATGAAAAGTTATTAGCCATCACAGATTAGTAATATTTCCTAAACTGTAACGCTTATGAGGTTGAACAATTATTTCGTCAAATGAAATTTTATTTACTACCGTGTGATATTTAACTGACGCACTCATCAACGTTAGCCTGCGTAATATGTGGCGATAAAATCGAGGTACTTCGAAGAAGTTGCTACCTGCCTGCTTTATTGTTTATTATTACCATTATTATCTCGGATCCCCGAGCAAATATTAATTTTTGTTAGCGTTTTATGGATCTTATTTTGGTCGCTAAGGACAATTGATGAGACAACTTCTTTCTTTAAATTATAAATTGCTTTTTATTATAGAATACTATTGTTGACGGGGGAATATATAAGTTTTTATGCTGTGTACCTCTAAATTCAATGCTCTATTCAATATGATTTTTCCTAAACCCGTTTCAATTGCTGGAATGATGAATTTTGGTAAAAATGAAAACGGCAGATAATGTTTTTGGGAAAATAGGAATAATAAAAATCTTTCTTTCATTATTTGTCCTAGCAGTTGTTTATATCGCATCTATTTACAATGAATGTTTGCGTCGATGATGATTTTTACCTTCAAAAATATATTAAAAATCTTGCAGTTGTGTCGTAAGACCGCAGATACAATAATTCAAATATGTTTGCTAATAATACTAACTAGACCTATGCGCCCTCTGAGTTGCCGCAGTATCTTTTAAGTGTGGGCTTTATCGAATTTTTTTTTCTCGGCACAAAGTTGGACTCTACGAAAAAATACCCTTTGCTTTACTCTCGGCTTCTATTTGTTGCTACCTTTACTACCTTGGTATCAGTAAATATTATTATTAAAATCGCTGTGATCATATGTTATATCCACACGCCTTCCTCATAGATGTTTCCTACAAATGTAAAAAAAATCTCCTTCTCCCTGATTTGTCGTGGGAAGTATCGGCACTCCTTTGTTAAAAGTTTCGTCTCCTCAAATTTAATGTCGTGGCCGGATTCTGACCATGCGTGTTCGGCGATGGCAGAAAGTCGAAATTGCTTTTTTTCGTCGCCTCTGGTGTTCTTTTATCCGTGCATTCATCGAGCGGCAGGTTTCTCCAATTTAGGATTTTCCGCAGGAGCAAGGCACCTCGTATACTCCCTCGTATAGCTCTTGCGGAATGGTGTCTTTGGGCCCGGGTAAACAGTTCCTTATATTGGTCACACAATTGTATCTAGTGACCACGTCATATTTTTTGAGTATTCTGGCGATCTTTTCTGATGTTCCAGCGATGAAAGGGATGGTGACATACAATTTGCGTGAAGATTCTGCTTCTCCGTCTTCATCTCCATGGTTTTCGGTGGGGGTTTGGCGTCGCTGGCGTCGAAATTCAAAAAGCACCGTTGAAATTGAACAGAGAGGACGGATATCTCCTTCACAGCGCCTGGAAAAGAGTCATCCAAGAGACAGCCAATCAGAGAGCAGCACCCAGCCAGCCTACGGTATATAAGCGAGGCAGAAACCACACGCCGACACCTTCGACCTGAAGATGCTGGCAGGAGAGCCAGCGAAACTGTTGTCCACAAGCCAACTGACGCGGAGGAAAACCCGAAAAAAATGCAATGTTTGGTATGTTTGATAGTGAACGCAGAAAGAAAGAATGAAAAGATACTACATCCTGGAAATATCGGTAAAGTTAGGAAAAAAACAGTTTTAATTACTGCGACATCCTGTCACCTGAAACTGGTGACAGTCGGGTGAGGAGCTAAGCATTACATCGCTTAGTAGTTTGCTCGTATTTGCCATCGCTTTAGCCTTGTCATTCAATATATATCGGCAGAAGCTCTATGAATGATAAATATACCCACTAAACGGTAATTTGTACTGTAACAAGTTTCTCCACCATCGCTCGAGATGAATGTGTGTCTGAATGACGCATTTTGGTGCACGGAGAGTTCTAAAAGTATTTTTGGTGGGTTCTCTGCTAAAAGTTTGTCACGCGGCTGCTTTCCTCGGAAACAGCCTTGTAACTACCATGCTAATTAGTGTTTCAAACGGGAAGGGGGCACTTTCCTTACACATGGAGCTGTTGTTGTCGAAGAGAGGCGGAAAGCCATTTCCTTCTAAGTTCGTGGACATTTTAAGGTATGGCAAGTTGAAATGGCGAGTAGCTACTAGAAAAATTTCGGGTCCAATAGAATTACGAAATGTTGAGGTTTTCATGTCCAATAATCACTCATATAATACCACTTATCTGAGAACTTAAAATAAGAACATTGTGCAAATGTATAGAGAAAATAATGGCAAAGAAATTGATGTGTGGTGTGGCGTTATTTGGTCCCAAGATGTGAGTTAAGGAAAAATGAGGAGTGCATATTGGAGGTTGGTGCACCATGAGTATGTGAGAGAGTGAAGGGAGTACGAAAGAGAAATAAGTGGAATGACAGGTAATGAGAGTTGTGAGGAGGGTGAAAAGTTGATGGTAGGAATAAGGGGGTGCCTTTGTAGGTGATTAAAACGAGCAATGAATGGCAATGAGATACCTATAGCCGCAATTGATGGAACCTGGTAATTCGAAAAATGGAGGAAAAGAGAGTGTATTTTAGATGATCAAAGGAGAGGTGAATCTAAGATATTAGTGTTTGGAAGGAGTCGATTAGAAAATACTCAGCCAAGAATTAGGAATATTACTCTAACTGGTAGAAAGGCATTTGCGCTAATGATATTCCGAAGATCTGTGTACTATCCCCATCTCTTATTCCATCTGCAAGGCTTAAAAACGTTGAGGATTCCTCACTGGACTCTCATTTTCATTAATAACACGAATGTTGCGTTTTTCACATTTAAGTAATCATGATGGATTTAGTTTAGGCACTGGCAAATGTCGGTTTAAACAAGCGTGTAAGCATGTAATTTGAGCATTGATCTTGGCAGTGACTACCGTGAAAAGAAAATATTATGAGGTCTTTTGAAGTACAGGGTATTTGGTTGGCCCCTTGTCCCATTAACATCAGTGCTTTGAAAACATGATGCTTCCAACATCAGAAGTCTCTTTCACATTTCTTCTTTTCTTTTACAGTCACCACACACTTTTCCTTAGGTTTTTACCACAAGCGAATTTTGTGCTCAATGACTAAGTAATAAATCTTTTACTAATGTTCCTTAGTGGTTGCCTATTAAATCCGCCAAGGTATTTGCACTAAATTCCTATTGAATTCCCGCCGTTATCTATCCCTTTGTTTATCGTGCTAAAAACAAGAAGTTAAATATTTTTGTGCATATCCTTGCGTTTAGTGCGCCATATGTATAATAGAGTTGCGTTGGTTTTTCCCCTGATACTCACCCTAGCTTTGGCTCGCAGGGTATTACGTAGATGTAAAGTTAGATACCTTTTTCATAGTAGGTACGTTGTTACAAGTAGCACATATTCCGTATATATTTTTACCTGGGAGCTAAATAAAAAAAACTGAACACGTATTTCATCCACGTCCACTGTTTATTTCTGGTAATATTTTTACTTAGTCGTAAATGGATTGTATTCACCGAAATTTTCCAGTGGCATGATTCTAAAGTTTTCTCAATGTATCCTGCGTCATGTAAATCACTCTAGTTTTGTATTGACTACTGAATTGACAAACTATGGATGTGTATAAATGGAGTTAGTAAACGCTACTTTTTATTGACATGTTAAAATTTTCGCCAATAATGCTTGTTAATAAATTCCACAGTAATATGACGTGATACGTTGCATTATTTGTGTTTATGTGCCATGTGTTGCGAGAATCTGCCCGTAGTCACATATGATCTGAGTTGCAAGTAGTTATGTATTTGTTTGAAATAGTTCATTAAACTACATTAACATTTATATGAAGAGATACAATTTGCATATAATATTTGTAGATGTAAAATTTGGTCGTTCAGATTCTTTTCTGGAGGGTAAAAGTTTCTGGCGAGCATTACATTAATGAATCCATCAAAATCAGTCGGCGTATCCAAACTTTTTATAGGACCAACGATCAGTGATTATATTTTAGCTTTGAATTATGACAAACAAATGATATATCCTCAGTCCCAGTTATTGGTGCAGTATTGCTTAGGACCTGGAAGTATTCGTTCAGTAATTGAACTGCATTAAATTACATAAAATGATTGAATTGTCTCAGCCGAATGTAATTTTAATTAAATTAAATTGGTAATTTGAATTCCAGATCTCTTTTTTTAATATATGTGTGATTTTTCAGGAGTTTAGGTCCTTTTTTTTTGAAAATGAAAAAAAAATTTAACTTTTGGCCGACGCTTCGGAAAATATATTTTTTCCTTCTTCAGGGCTTAAGTTCTATAAGGTGAATTTGTTAACATTTTTTTCATTTTCAAGAAAAAGGACCTTAACTCCCGAAAAATCATCCATATAATTAAATTCAATGGTCTGCAAGTTCATATTGTGGAATTGGGACATGGTGTCACAAAAATATCCTTGGTTCTATGCCACACCTTTTATCATACTTGCAACTCAGCTTGCTTCGACCTTTACAGGTCATTGCTCGTATTGTATCTTATATTTACCGTAAATGCTCTTCACTGAAGCTGTAACGATTGCAGATTTGGTAATATAATTTCGTCAATAATTACCGGTAATAGGCTTATAAAATATTCATTTTGGCTTAATGCTGCTGATTTAGCTCATGACTATTTTAATGGTTTTTATAAACACGGCTTATATACATGCTTCTGAACGTGCACTATTGGGCCATTGTATCTCTTTTCTGCGTTAAAGTGATGACCGTTTCGCGTACAAAATTAACTCTACACACGCGAATTAACATGCCATTCTCAATTCACCATCTTTTTTCCTTCAGCACATTCTCTTCAAAATACTTCAGAAGTCCTCATTGATGCATTTTATCTGGATATAAGTACTCGCACGTGATATTTATTCTCCAAAGAGATAGCTGACTCAATTAGTACGGCCTGTGTGACCTGTTTATTTATACCGTTGGATACTATTTACCTTCTACGTGCCTCCGAACAAAAACGAGGATTGGTATTTGGGACGGATCTCTCCGTGGGCTATCATTGTGATCAATGCCAAAAATATATTTATAGAGGCCATATGCTTTGTTTGGCTGCAATTTACACACAATGGATGAGTGAAAAGATGGACTCGCGAATGAGTTCATACGAGAGCAATGGAGCAATTCAACATTGCGGCGAAGATTTCGAGAAAAAACGAGGGGAATGGAATGCTAATTTTCGAAGGAAAAACGGGGAAAACTGTAAGGAGGATAATATTAAAACTATATTCAGGAGGAATCATGTCGACGACGGCGGCTTTATTAATCACTTAATCCTTTCAGCAAATCCCACCGCATGATGTATGCTCGACTACTTAACGGAGTGGAAAGGTGGAAACCTTTTCTCCCAACTCCCCACGGCACTCTAATGAGGGGATATTTTCCACCCCCACGAGTTCCTCAAACTTCTCATCCGAAAATAAAATCTGAAGAAGTGGGAAAGAGAGAGGGGATGAGAAGGGGCTGGGGAGGAGACAAAAGTGTAAAAGGGGTGAGGGGTGGGCAAGGGTGAAAGAGTTTTCGTCCCAGGAAGCCCAGGGTGAGTGGATCAATTGGGGTAACAGGGTCGCCCCTCCGCATCCTCCGCACCCTCTACCCTCCCTCCCTGCTCGCTCGCAAAAACGTCTGAATTAATGAAAAACGAGCGTACTCGAGTTGTTCAAATTTGACCTGGACGCGGAATTAAGTGAATCTTTGGTTGTTTTGGAACGCGCATATCGTCAACATTAAATCACGAGAAAGCTAAAATAATGGTATTGTCGAGGAAAAGGAATGCGAAGCAGGGAGCAGGAGGGGTGGAAGGGGTGGAACGATTCAGTCCTTATTAAGCATTTTGTAAGGTGGGCGTGATTAATTTTAGAACGAGTGGGTAGCCTCAGTAAACAGGCATTCTATCAGCTGGAGTTAGCTTATGATCCAGAACCTCGAGCAAAGATTAAAGTGAAAGATAAGGAATGACCCTGATAAGGAATATCGTATTTTATTGGTCAAAGACATGGCTTCAGGAAAGATAACGAGGAGAGATTGAACGCTGTTGAGAAGTGGATACGGATGATTGAAAATTTAAGATGGACCGAGAAAAAATGTGCGATGGGTGTCGAGCGTGGTGCGGGAGGAAAGAAATTTGTTTGTGGGAAATAGGGATCAGGCAGAGAAGGCGTATGGATAAAGTAACTTCTACATAGTATCCTATTAATTGCCACCATCTAGGGGTGATACCACGCCTGATACACATTACAGTCGAGGAAACCATCTTAGTGTTTGCAATAACTTTGCTAGTTTTGTGGTTATGTTAATGAAGTAAGCAAGGGGGCCATGCTTTTTCCAATCCAATAACACTGATTTTAACTAAGATCAATATTGTAGTCAGGGATAATGCAGTAATGAAGGCTTCCCTTGAAGAACTGATAGAGAGGCAAGGGAATGGGGTAAATAAAGCAATTTTTAATGGAAAAGAAGGTAAGGAAACAGAAGATAGGAAAATAGGTGTCATTTCTTCTCTTATACAAATTCTCGGCATCACGCTTCACTTATTTATCATTTTAGGTGATGATGACTGTATTATCAGGCCATTATTGATCCTTTATTAAGTAAGGTGTTGAAATTCACTCTTATGAATCTTTCAATATGCTTGAAAAATAAATAACTTGTACTTGCCCCGTTTGGGCATTGCCAACACTGAATTTGTGACAAGGATTATTTTCGCTATGCAGTGGGGGCATTTACTCGGAACCGAAATGGCTATGTTGTGCACAAAATCGTTAGATGGAAACGAAAAATGAATTTTACGAAAAAAAATTTATCTTCTAACCAGAGTCAATCACCCTTAAATCAAAAATTAAAATAAGAAAATGCTGACGCCAACCAAACATGCTGCGGTAAGGATATCTACGCCATCTACCTCTTCTCCTTGACTGCGTTGAGGAAGAACGGGAAAGAAGTGGAGTTGGGGGCGGAAGGTCTCTCGCACAGATCCTGTCGCAACCACTTCCATTGACAGAGTCAGCTGTGCGTCCTCCATTGTGATCGGTCGAACAATTTTCGCGATCTCAGCTACGATTGGACGAAGTGGATGACGTACGATTCCTTTGTACATGTACTATTCTAATAGGGTTAAAAACATGTTTTTGCCGCTTATAACTCGAGAAACAATTAACGGATCGAATAACGGTATTTTTCGAAGAAAGATACAGGCCTTTTTAATTTACCAACTATGAGATTCGGCGGTAAGAAAATATGGTTAACAATCCCGTTACAAGTCTAAGTATTGCAAAATATTTGGATACCTATTAGGCAGAAGGCGTGTACCCAAGTGAGATGGTCTATCATGAGTCACTTTAAAATCACTATCTGGAATCCTTACCACCTATTTAAAATTTTTCCGATACATTTACGATGGGAGTATACCTATTGATCGAATAAGTGTGTATAATTGTGCGTGCTACAGTGTAGTGGGAATGCCATTGAGTAGAATGTTAGGTAAGCGAGGAAGAAGGGAAATGGCCAGTATGGCTGTAATTATGAGAGATAGGATATATGCCGAGAGTAAAGAGAGCATACCGTGAAAGCAGGTGGATTATACTAAATATTGACAGTTCCTGTACATGTTAACCTACAATAAGGGCTGTATAGGTTATATATACGGCTTGTTTCGATTGCTGAAGGCATAATCGCTTTATTTATTTTGGAGATGATTAAAAGTTCCGCTTCGGTCCGTTGCATTGCAATCCTTTCTTGTAATTTGGTACTTGGTAAGCCTATGTGATAGAAAGCAATTAAATGGGGTGCCATTCCGTTGTATAGTCATAACGCTGAAAATCGTGCAATTAAAGGGTTAAACGTCAGGTCACATATGATCCCCTCTCGTATTCTGGATCGCTCTTTCATTCCGCCTGTCCCGTTCCATTCTCCGTCTCCAGTGACTTCGATTCGACTTCCTTGGTTCCTTTAAAGTGGGAATAGAGGAGGAGGAAATCGCAAAAAAGCTTCCTTTTTCTCCCTGCCCTCTCACATCCTCCATCATCACCGTCCGGGAAACTTACTTTCCCAAGCCCTCGCTGCGTGGGATCGGCAGAAGATCGAGACGAGGAGAAGGGGGGCTGGGAGACCGATTCCCATCCCCCACCCTCTCTCTCCCTCCGAGAGACGAGAATCGGTGAGTTGGGGCAAAGATCACGCGCGTGTTCCGGGACGGGAATGGGGAATTTACCGAGGAGAGGGCGAAGGGGGCGAGGCTCGTCGGGAAGAGGGGAGCAGACTGGATGCGCGATTAGGAGGAAATCAGGTGCGACACGTTCCCCAGGAACTGAGGGATGAGCATCTCGGAGACGGGGAAAGGGTTGGATTCGGGGGAGGCTGTTATCGTGGTGGATGGAACCTGGGGGGGCTGAGGGAGAAAAGGGGTGGGGCTCAGCACCCTGCAACGGAAAACCTTCTCGCGGAGGGCCCCAAGGGCCTCGATCCTGCCCCGCTGAACCCGCCGTACTTCTCTCCCTGACTTGCTCCAAACCACCGAGGTCTCCTGGGTCTTAAGTCTGCCTTGGGTTCGCGGCTGTGTGCCGCGGTTTCTCAGGTCGCGGGAAACCATGCGGAAGATGAGTTTCAGTTCCAGTGGAGGGGATGGGTCGATATATTGTTAGATCTCCGTATGCTTTACCTTAAGACTATGATGACGACAGGTAGTGCAGGCCGCAAATCACTCTGAATAATTGCAGGGACGACTGCTCATTGCAGATACGATCGTATCTCCATCGCTCATCCTCAGGTTCACTTTGAGTCACGCGAGTGGCAGTATTGACCTAGTAAGTAGTCTCCATTTAAAAGATGTATCGGTTAATTAAGCTTGTGAATTGTTCTTATTTTTCTTGTCAGGCCCCTTAAAAATGACTTTTGCTATCGGTTGAGACCCATTGCGCGCGTAAACTGAAGTTAAGCATATTGCCAAAAGTAACTTTTTTCGGAATAATTCACCCCCAGCAATTCTCCGCAGGGAATGCAAGAGCTCCTCACAAGAGAGGCATAAAAGATGGGCTGAACGCGGAATTAAGTAGTGCGTATTTATTCCAAATGGGTTTTTAAGCTAGCAGAAGAGGTAAGAAGTTGGAGAAAATGAATTAGTGGATACTTGGGATGTGGAAGGGAAAAACTTGTGAAGAGGTGGTCTTCGGTGCGACATATGTTAAACTCTCACAGTTTAATGTGACTGCATTTAATTTAACGGTCTCTGGTTTCTGATTAAATTTTTGGAATCGTAAAAGTAACCAGTCAAAAATTACTTTTTGTGATGGTGTAATTGGATTATTTAATTTCCCCTGTGCCACTGCTATTCTTCCGCGGTAGGTGTATTTTAGGCCCAATCAGCCTCCGTAGAATGCACTGCTGTCTTATTCATTATTTTATCTCCATGTACGTATTAACAATAGCAGGCAAGTTCACTTTCTGGAATATCGACGTACACAAAAATGATATAAGCTTGATTACATTCTACAATATTCCATACAATCCGGTTGAAATTAACGAAGTTTATTCCATGTACTTACCTACATACTGTTCTCAAACATTTTTTAAACATTCCACTAGATAAGCAGGGTGGATCAGAGCATCGTCATTTTTCTTCGCAATTTTCAGAAACGTTCGCAAAAGAAATAATGCAAATCGCATCACTCCGGTGCCTTGATGATTTGATCTCGACCCATCTGAATATTTCATTTTATTTTCCATCTTTGAGATAAATTTTGAGTTTTCAGTTATGGAGGGTCATTTTTTATGAGATTTTGGGACAATCATAAATTGTCATTTTTACATTGAGAATTTTATTTTCCTTTTCCCATTTTATGTATCACTTATCACGCAATTTATTTACTAATGCTATAAGATGATATCGTAAAACGGTAGTCATTAAATCTAAGATTGGTTTTAGAGAGAATCATTTCCCTAATTGTCTTCCTATTCGTGTAAATGAAATTCTTCTCTTTACAACCTTCGATACTTGATTCCTGCATCCCAAACTGGTACACTCTCTACACTCCACGCTTTGTTAGAACTACTGTTTCTTACCGCTAGTTTGCATGGTTTGTGCACATGCCCTTACCTGAGGTAAGCAAGAATGTTGAGTTCACATCAGCTCCTCTCGGCAACGTAAAAGAAAAATGTCTCATCATTCTAGTGAGTTGCTAATTGACCGCTTTGCTATATTATTTAAACCCTTTTCTCATCGTATCCATAAGTGCTCAAATTAAAGTTAGACTGGTTCACCGCTCGCCAAAGGACGACATATTTTTAATTTAATCTCTGTAGGGAAATTTATCTTCGAAAGTGCACTGCTTATTTGAATAAAGACTATTTTTGTAAATCGTTTTACTATTTCGAATATAATATCTCTATCTTGGGAGTGTCTTCTGCCCCTGTGTTGAATGGTATTGTAACTCCGCAACCTTCTTACTCGTATTTGCAGTATTTTTTCGAGAAAAAGAGGGAAGGTTATAAGACCGTTATTAATTTACTCTTTAACGGTTCCCACCACCTTTGCCTTCGAGGTCTTCTTTTAAGAAACCTTTCCTCCGGGACGATACCCGCGTTGAAAACATCCTTCCTCGTGGCTCTCTCAAAAGAACCGAGGTATTTCAAGTCCCAGGATTCCACCTTGAGAGAACCGGAATATTTTTTTTATGGCATCTTGAAATTGGAGTGCCCACCGAAGCAGGTCGTCACATTAGCTTGCTTGTAAATAGAATGCAGGCACCTTCAAGAAAATAATCACTTTCCTACTGGAACAAGATTTAAAAGGTACTAAAAGTTGCCTCCGCGTGCGCAGGTATTACCAACGGCCCTACCTGTTCATTGATTGATTGCGCTACTTATTAATATTACTAAGTAAAGGCGCCAGTTGAAATTCAACGGAAGGGAGAAACATAATAATTACAACTGGTATTAAGAAATTTTAACATTTTTCATGAAGGGGCGGAAAAAAAACTTGTGTTATGGAGCTAGCTGTGGCTCCAGGTCACTACCGAAACCATAAATATAATTTAAAACAATGTAAGCATATATTTGCTGCCTGGACTCATACCTGAGCCTTTACAAAAATAATAATTTTATTAAGACACTTTCAGGTCAGAAGAAACAGGAGGATACGAAGGAGGTGCATACGAATTTTTGTCTAGCGTTGACAATGAGGCCAAATTCGGTTTTTGGGAATGATAGCACACATCTCTTCGGCAAAAAAATTTTCTCTGACATTTTATTTTGCTATGTTTGTCTTAATTCTCCATCTTCATGACTGTGGCGTCAACGAACTTCCTACGGATACATATTAATGCATTTTATTCCAATTAGAGCAAATTCTATTCTTATTACCTAGTATAGATTTAGCCTACTTAAACCAGGTACCTACTCGTTGCTCAGTTGCGCATATTCACATCTTCTACTGTATATTTGACGCTTAACTATTACAATTTTTTTCATCTTGCTACTCTTATTTTTGGTTAGCCTTCATTTATGTTTCTTATTACGCTCTTGTGTCTCAAAAGACAACAATTTTAAAAACGGTCCAATTCGGAAACGATATAAATCCATAAAATATTCACCTTTTGAACCCCCAAGAAACACTCATTTAATTAATTTAGTTTTACCGAATGCAAGCCTATTTGATCTGGGAATAGCGTAAAAAGTAAGCCCGTATGATTTTTCCGAATGTTTGATGTGGCCGATCTAGTTTCAAGAATTAGCAGCGACAACTTTTTTAGTATCTTTCAATATCTTCACGAAAAGGGCAATGCTGTTTAGGGCATTGCTTTTGGACGAACGTTATAAGCATCATTGCAATTGCATCAATAAGCATCTCAAGGAAACGTAGTGAGGCATTATGCTCCATTGGGATTTGAATTTTATTCCCTAATTTTTGTTAAACTATCTCAAATCTCAAGCTATATCCATCGACGACGATTTAGAAAGCTTTCCATCTCTTCATGTCCCAGGTCATTTCAAATGCACAAACCCGTAAATAAATTAAAAAACACACACAACTTGAATACCGCTCAAGCATTCATTTAAATACTCCTAATTTTAACCGAATGCAAACCTAAAATCGTGAGTAGCGCTATCAGTCAGCACGTATCTTCATGCGGAAAATATGGCTGACCTTGCTTCACGAATAGCCTAAAATGCCTTCATTACCTCCCTATATCCTCGCGAAAAGCACAATTCCGTTAACGGAATCAGTCTATGACGAATTTTTAAGCATCAGCGATGTTTTAATTTCGGAGACGACAATGGCAAAGGCCTTAGCAACGATCGGAAAAGAACCGAAAAAAAACAGTAAATTTCAGCCTAAATTACACATTGCTCAGAAACATCGAGGATAAAGTGAAAATCGGTTAAGATAATAACAAAGTTTCAGCATTCCCGTTAAATACAAGAAAATGAAAAAATAAATTAATATTTAGTTATTTTTCTGAGCGAAAGAAAAAACTCTTGCGCTACCATAAATTGAAAAAGTAAATTTAAACCAATATAAATACCTAATTGGCGCCACGAATCAAACCCGGGCCCTGAGGCTTTTTTGTATAGCATATAGAACCATCTAGTGTATACGCTAGAATCCTACAAAATTTCAGCTCAACCGGTTCAGTAGTTTTTGAGGAGATGCGTAACGAACATAGAACCGGCAGACAGACAGACACCACTTCATTTTTATATATTAGTATGGTTTCCATTATTAGATTAATCTGCCTCCTATTAATTTTTCATAAACATTGCGTCTGGAATAGAGAATTTACTTAGCGTGGTGGCTTGCGTGTTGGTGGCTTGATTCCCGGCTGAGAAACCTTTCCCCTTTGATAATTTTCAACACGCTTCCCATTTAGAGTGGTGGAGAGAAAATAATGCTCTGGGTTTATTTTCACGCTTTGCGATAGATTATGGGATCCATCTCATGAAAAGTGGAATCAATGAAGTCCCATTCTTCTACGAGTGTCATCCTTGGTGGAATATAAAGGTAACGTAGAGCTATCTCCAATATATTATCCTGATATTCCCTTGGGATAAGGAAATCTGGGTAGCGTGATGGTCTATGCATTGGACTCGCAACCTTAAGGCCTGTAGCTTAGTTTCTGGTCGAAGAAATGTTTCCTCTGACAATTTTCAACGCATGACTTTGGATATATCTAATAAAATAACCCTACTATCCAAATTCCTCTTTTTTCCTCACTCTTCATTGCTTACCTAGATTCTAACTTCAATCGAACTGATTTTGGCAGGAGCTTTAATTTTGAGGATTTTACTTTAATTTCGTCGTATTTATTTTGTGCGTCAAAATCATCCACTGAGATTAATTTATCACAAATCGACTTCGATTCATTCAAGATATAGGGGAAATCGAAGAAATCATTATCCGAACCACATTTTTTTTATTCCCTTACACCAACAGTAACTAATTCAAGTACGTCAATGATGAGTTCCTACAATTGTAACGAGGCACGAGTTGACTTTTATGCATCGTAATTGCAACTGGGGGGCGGCTTCATAATTAGCATTCAAATGGAACTTGTATCATCTAAAAATACAAGTTTGCATGTTGGGAGTACTTGATTACATCATTGATCTGAAGAAGTCTCCTCTGCGACAGTGGATGAGGGGAGCATTAGAAAAGGCCAGACAGAAATCAATGGAAATGCGGCGTTAGTATTGAATGAAGAAAATCGTGTACAAACCGAGTATCTAACGAAGTCGTTATAATAGTTTTTAGAAATGGTGTTCGCATGAAATCATTTCTCGAGATTGGACTTAATGGCAGAATTGTAACAAATGAAATACTACATGATAATGCTGAAAGTAAAATTTGTGAATGAGAATAGTCAAGGAGAATGAAGATGCTAGCAGATCAAAGAATCCAGAGGAGAGCAATGTCAAGCTAATTTTAGGATGGAAAACCTTTGAAAGTTGCAAATAATTTGGCTTCTATTTTTGTTGAGGATTTCTTCTCCTATGCTTATTCTATGTTCGCTAATTAATCATTCTCTTCCCACTCGTTCTCTTCTTAGAGGAAATGATTCATTATATTTAATTCACATGAAATTTCATGCAGAGTTCTAGGAACACTGGCTTACGGCTGACTGTAGTATGAGGTGAATTTGCTAGCAGTGAAAATTGTTTTGGCCCACGGCATTAAGGAAGCATGCATTTGTGGAATGAAAATCGTCCCAAATTCAGAAATCAACCAACGGTGAAGTGAAATTGCATGGAACTGGAGAAAATAAGAAAGAGAGAATATTTCATTGCAAACTTTTTCCGAGGATTGGAGGAAGGGAACCTCGCAATGTGTATTCATGTTTTGGAACTTTTTATTAAAGCTTGTCGCTCTATTGCACGGGATTTCATCAGTATAAGAGATAGGAGAAAGGGAGGATGACTATATCCTTTCGTATTCGAGATAAAATACCCTGAGATGGGCTCTCAGAAACAAGATACCAGGGAAGGTGATCTTTCTGCTAGTCGAGTTCTTGGAGGAAATAGAAAGATAATTCTGGGGAAAATTTTTTCGCTGGGATTATATTTGGAAAGGATACCATCTTGAAGTGCAATATTAACACAATACTGATATGGAGGCTGATAAGCTATACAATTTTTAGGTGTCGGACCTAAGGAAATGAATCAGAAGCCTTCAAAGTTTCGGACATTGATTATATATCTTTGATTATAGCCACTCTTTATTTCTGAGTGTTACATAACCATGTATATTATTGATACATAAGAGTACTTATCTTTCCTTAGTAACGCGAAAACATTGTGAAATATGGTGTTTTTAAAAGATATTTCTTAAGTCATCAAGAAAATTGAATTTTGTTCAAACATATCGTCATCATTCAGTCAATAATTCTGAGACCTATTGCACCGTTATAGCAATTAAATGTCCAAATGGAGAATATACGAGCAATAATTTAAATTTTATGGCTCATTTTAATCCTTCTTGTTTGAATTATATGTGCTTCATACTATTCTCTTACATTTTCAACTTAAAACTTTGCCAATATAACATCTACATCTACATAATACCCTGCAAGCCACCACAAGGGTGTGTGGCAGGGGGTAATATAATTTGGCTTTAGTTTTTGTTTTGTATCCCCAGATGCGTTTGAAGTTTTGTGATGTGATGATGGTTGGCCAAAACTGGATATCCATATGATAAAATGATCTGATTTAGGAATTTGGAAAATTAGGAATAAATATTGAATCAATAATAGTAAATTTATTTTAAAATAAGCCTAAAATATCGTTTTAATTGTAATGTATTCACACTGTTTCTTAAATAGCGCCAACATATGAAAAAGACCTTAATCGCTGTGTAACCCTCTTTAAATGGGAGTTTAGGAGCATATACTGCATTCATGAATCTCTATTCTTTTTCTTTTGAATTTATATAATGCGTGTGCATATGATTGTTGCCATATAAATACAAAATAAACGTTTTATAGTACTGGCATCCCTCGACTAAATGGAATAAAGTGACTTTTTCAGTGGTTATGATTGGACGCCTTGTGCAGTCAATAGGAAATACGTAAGACGGGGATTAAACAATTTTCATCCTGGAGCATGTTTCTCTATGGCAGTGATTCAAATGCATGGTGCTGCAGAAGAATGAGGATGATTAAATGGATCGACCTAGTAAGTAACGAGGACGTCCAATTAAAGGTTGGAGAAGTGTAGTGGGATTAGCATACGCGTTCAAAACCTGTCCATGTTGCTCGAGCATCAAGTATTGAAAATAATTTACTCTACACCGGAACTTACTGGAGTTTTGTGGAACAATCCTTTCGATTTTCCTACTCTAGCATTTTGAAGAACATATAAATTCTCTGAATGGAATATGTTAGCGAATACTATCGTATGACGGAGTGAAAGTTGTCGGAAGGTGCCAGTAAATTGTATCGCGACGTAGACAGGTGGTGCCGTGAGACGATTCCCTTGCATCATCCGTCAGCCATTCAATGCCACTTGTCGACTTAATGAGAGGAAATTAATCCTTTAAGGGAAAGGGGTAGGGAGAACAAACAGGATGTTCCTTGCCTTGTCCTAGAGGGCGGGAGAGACGTTAGTGCTTGGATTAAGTAATATCGCAATGCAATGGCTGAATTACGCAAGGAGCATGTAGTGCGCAGCGTGGTAGTTATTATCGAGGAATTAAAATGCACCTAATTACGATATGGATGCCATTGAAAATTGATATTTATTATATCTCATTAGCATTATATTGATACACTGGATATTGCTCTCCTTGTCTCTATATTTGTGGCTATAATCCGTACAAATTACAAAAAATGCGAATTATTTGAATGATATGTAATGTGTAATGTAGATATTGCAATTTTATGCATCATGGAGATGATGTACAGTGTAATAAAATGCGCCACATTTGGAGATATGCCTTATGAATGAGGAATATGGCAAGAAGTTTCTTCATAGCTTACACCTATTTTAGAATGTAGTCACACAATCGGCCATTTTGTGCCTCTTGCTTGTTAAATTTTTCCTCATCGATATTCTTTCCTCTGAAGTTGAGGTTAATTGTGTGTCACTCATCTTCATTTCTGGAGATTCTCGCTGCATCGCGAAAAAAAAATACTTGAGTCACAATACCGCCACCACAGTCGAAAGAAAACCAAAGCATCCTCTCTACGCTACTTGCATGTGACACCGTGTGGCATTGCGATATGAAATGTGGTGAGACTCTTTGACGTTGCCATGCTGGTGTGTCGACTTTCTTGAGATATGTTTTTTTCGATTCAAGGTGCAATATTCTCACCCCTACGTCGCGCAACCCTATCCCGTTCGTCTACAGGCATGAGCGGGTGGTGGAGGCAAGGATTCGCCTCAGTTTAGAAATTAATTGGTTAATTAAGATGGTTTGGAGGAGGCGAGCGCCTGGGGGGGATGATGGCTCGCAATTAATGTCAAGTTGAGCGGTGTAGGCCTTGGGGGGAGGTAAGAGGTGGGTGTAGGTGAGGGGGAGGAGGGTAGTCGTTGTTGCTGGCTGAGGGGTAAGTACGTGGTGCTCCAGGAAATGACGAAGAGAAGGAAAGTTGGGCCCTGCGGCAATGAGGGCCGCGAAGGCGCCTGCATATCGGTGGACGGGAGAGAGGCCGAAGCCTCTTGGCGGATCTCCATGAGGTGGAATGGGGTGAAGTTAGTGCGGAAGCAGTCGAATTTTGTGCGCAAGCATAAGAAAACGCTTTGAAGGGATTTAGCAGTAGCAAATTCATCAACATTTGTAGTTTTGTGGGAAGTTACTGCTTTCACTTTACCACATATCCTAGGTCGTATTATACCCTTTCTTTTGATTAACCAACGTTTTCCATATGCACACCCTTTTTATTTATTTATATATTGGCTCTTTTACCTGCGTGCTTGCTATCCAGAATTCCTATTCCTTATCTCTTAACGTAATTAACTACTATTTTCCCGTTTAGTACCCAGTTTAACTATCTTTTACCTCTCAAATCATTGTACACCTTATTTCCCCAACGTATTTCTCCGAAACTTATTCCTTTCCCGCCACGTTCAACACTTTTTTGCATGCCTATTTTACATCCAGCTAAATTCTCTCTTATCCTCACCCAAATATTGGTCGCCTGGAGTTTTATTTGGTATCATGTCAAGTCGTAACCGTACATTTCGGAACCGACATCTCGTAAACGGACATCTCGTCACCACGACATCTCGTAACGTCATTTGGCAACCAGACAACTCGTAACTTACTATTTCGTAAATGCGACAACTAGTAAGTATACGGTCATTTGGTACCGGAAGTGCATAAATTGACTACTGGGTAGAATGAGAAATATTCATATCCAAATTAACAATGACGCATGACATGAAATAAATGGCTTCTGTGCAGTAAGTATTATTTTAAACATTACATTACATTACATTACATTTCTATATAAATTTCACACCATCAATGAATCAAAAGGATGTTAGCGAAATGGGAAGTTGGTCCCGAAAACATTTGAAGGGCTTTTTTCAAGGTTTATCATACTGCGTTGAATACCGTTGGCCGTTTGTCTCTAACCGGAATGAAAGCTATATTGAAATTAACATTAATTTAATATTTAATGTACTGATGCCATGCTTTTGATGCCACGATGATGTGTAACTGTTAACTAGACTATTAATATTTCTCATACTTCCCAGCATTGCAGAACTGCACTTCCGGTTGCCAAATGACCGTATACGAGCTGTCGTGTATACGTATATGTAGTTGGTTACCAGTTGTCTGGTTTCCAAATGTCGCGGTTACGAGATGTCGCGGTGGCGAGATGACCGTTTACGAGATGTTACTTACCCCATTTACCAGATGTCGGCTACCAAATGTACTGTTACGACTTGACGTGGAACCTTTTAATCTGCCTCTATTAAGAGTAATTTGGTTTTGAGAGGATATTTATGCGGATGTTACCCACATTTGAATCTCTCTTTCCTTGATCTGTTTATTCTAGCATGCGGCGTATGTTTTTATTTTCTTAATTCCATCTGAAATTCCTTCCCTATTTTCTAATCTTCACCATTGATTCCATTTTTCATGCCACTCAGACTTTTACCACTCGGTCCGAGTGTTCATTTTCATGATTCCCTTTCTACTGTTTTACGGGGTCAATTTCAAATCTGTGTTCCTCGTCTATGTGAATGTTCGGCCACTAATGATTCTTCTGGATGATTGAGGCTTCATTCAGGTTCTTATAGGCGATGCCGTAGCGACGGGGTTGTTTTACCATAGAGGAACTCGAGATTTAGCTACGAAGAGGGGTCTTCGGAGGGGAAATCCAACTCCATCAGTCGGTGGTAAACCAGGGAACTTTGTATCTCGATGCATTTCTGGTCTGATTTTCCTTTAAATCTGGTTTGAGGTGTTGAACTTTGTAAGCAATTCCACTCCCGAGACGTCGATACGTGCCCACTCCCTTGTAAGCACGTGCACCATTTGGTGCGACAGTCGCTCCTGGGGAAAGAGACGGAACAACTCGCTCGCAACAGCTCTCCCTCTCTCCCCGCAAGAACAAGGAGCTAATTTCAACTCCTCCTTATCGCTGGAATCCCTTTCGTGTAGCTCCAATCTGCCAACGCCCTGCTATGTTATACGTTCTAAAAGGACTGTACGAATCAGGTGAAAACGAATTACTCAATTAGAATGTACTGCATTTGGCAATGGGAATTCCATCGCTCCGTGTAGTTTCCGATGAATATGAAACTATTTATTGTTGGCGGTAACTGTATTAAATCCTTCTAAAAGCTATCTTTTTTAATTTTCCCATGTATTTCCTCTTCATCCGATCTCAAATCAATTTTATTTCCGTGACTCTTCTGTTAGAGTAAAAGGCGTTATTGATTATGTATTTTGGAAAAAGATTTTTTCTCACTATGCGTTCCTAAGTACCTACTCTGTGACGCATCCAACTAAAGTAAAAATGTCAACTGAGAATTATATGAGGCATGGAGCGTAGCGTATTTTTAATTCGTGACTGATCTGGTTTGAGGTAATGGCATTAAAAGAGAGTTTTTTGAGATTTGTCGATGAATGAGAATGTATAACGAAAGATTAATGATTCGGAGGACGAATGACGCAGTACTGAATGAGTTGGTGTGAAATACAGTTTCACTGGAAACTAGAAGATGTAGTTATATCAGAATAGATCACGTAAAACGGTATGTGGGATAATTAGAGCATTATTGAAAAAATAAGCTAGTTATGCTAGAAAAAAGCAAGAAATGAAAGATTGGTTAGATCGAATTAAGTGAGTAGGGAAGTAAGCTGACCTAAAGGAAGAAATAGTGTATTGAAATAGTTAGCCAGAAAATTTAAAGTAGGATTGGGATATTCAATGGAAATTAACAATTTCTGGCTGAGAACTAATTATTTTTCAATGTTTCCTCTTTTCATGCTCTCAGCTAAGTTATTTAAATATGTACATACATATTCCGCGGTTTGTCCACAACAATTGTGCCTCGAAATTTATTTTTATTTGGACGGGCGTTTATCAGTGAAATACGAGAAATTATTTGCTGGCTATCCTGTAAAAACGTGAGGTATCTCATGTGTTGTGACCGTTGTGACTCACGTAATCGCGAGTCGACTTTGCTGAGCAAGAGCGTCCTATCTCGCCACGTTTATAATTTGGCTCGGAAGAAGCAAAGGACGGTCGGGGAGTACGATGGGTCTTCCCACTCTCTCTCTCTCTCTCCCTCCCTCGGGTGGAGAAGAAATCTCTTTATCGCGGAGAACACACTCCCTCGAAGGTTAGTGTGTGTGTGGAAAAGCCTGTTTGGGGGGAGGGTGGGGGGAGGGGGCTGGCGAAGGGCAGGAGAGGGCCTTCTTGCGCCCCTCCCCCCACCTGCCATCCTCCCATACCCAAGACGAAAGACGTTTGACATGGCAACAACTCCGAAATGATGGCGATGTCGGGGATTTGTAAGGGTGGGTTGGTGGAGGAGAGGGAAGGGGGACGGGGGAGGACGCACTTTCGGGCGGTGGTTTATGAAGGAGGAGGGATCTTGTTGTTGGCGCTGGAGGAAGATAAAAAGAGAGATTTTGAGATCGTGGCCTGGCGGGCAGGATAAGTGGGCTTGCGCCTGCGAAAAGAGGCTCAGGAATTAAAAGGATAAACGCCCGAAAATGTGTAGTGCGGTAGTCCTAGCAGGGCCATGGGGAGAATGCATGAGCGGCAGACTCAACTTACTCATTTCCACGCGTATTAAGGAAAGAAGTATATGTATAAATTTTTCGGGAGTCGCAAGTAAAATATTTTCGCTGAGACCTCCTTTTCACTGCATCTACAACTACTGAGTGCCATACATGCCATTCGAGGGTGTGTGGCAGGGAGTGAATAGTCATGCAATATGCAGTACGTACATGCTCTAATAGTTATCCTACTGATCAATCAGAGGTCACTTATCATATCATACGGAGCACTCGATGAAATGTTACGCTTTTTCACAACGAGCAGGGTGATATACAAGAAAAACTACATACACAAATAGTGCACTTGATGGTTAATGTGGGCAAGAAAAAAATATAGACTTGTAAAATCCACATCAATGCCTAAGTCTTATTCATACTCGCATACACATTAAAGTCGGATGTGAACTTGCTTTAATTCTCATCCTATGCCATATTTCCTTGTCTATTTTTACCTCTATGTCATACTCTTTCCTTTCCTTCTCTCATTCCCTGTACCTTCTCAAGTTCTTTAATTTTATTTTGTTTCGGGATGTGTTTTGCATATCAATTTGCCGTTTTAGGCGCCCCTAGCGACTTTTCACATGCTTGTTTCCCTTTGCATAACGATTCATTCTCAGTAAATTGAGGGTCATACGTCTGTTGCTTTATTAGAGGAAATTAAGAAGCGTAGGGTATTTCATGACGTATATATTTACCTGATTTATTATGGTTCTTATGGGTCATCTACGCAGTGCCATGTTAGCCACACCGAAGAAATTTGACAGGGGTGAATTCTTACTGAGCATACATCACGCAAATATGCCAATAGATGGAATACTACTTCATTATGGAAAATTTGTAAACATCGTCAGCAACAGGCAATTTACAGTATCTGTCCTAAATTATGTCCCCGCATTTATATGATCAGGATTTGAGGCTACTCATCGAAGTTGTGTGATGAGGTTTTCGTTCAAACTGAAGTATTTTCCTGGTACTAAAGCAAGTATCTTGTCCTCTGGCTAAGTTTCTTTGGCTTTCTTGTCGTCGGTCCCATGAGGAGTTGAACTCCATGATTGGGATGTATCTTTTCAAATGGGAACCATTTTTCTCAGCTTTTTAGATCATCACGTAGAATCAGTAGAATGGATAACCTTTGAAAATAGGTGAATAGCACGCATTATTTAAATAAATGTTCCTCTGTCTATGCTTGTAGGAGGAAAGTCGACATGATTAATGATGCTATTTATGCGACCCAGACATTGCCTAGTCCCTGTGATTACCTGCCATTTACATACATATGTACTGATTGCCCTTAATATTGTTGATCATGGAAGATTTTTTTTTCAATTTTGAGCTAAAATGGTTTTGAACTTGGTGGTAAAAAACCTCACTCAGCTAAAATTGGATTTCTGCCGATTTGCATTCTAATAAAAGACAACACCAAATTGGATTGCGTGAGGATCATATTTTTTCCTCGCAAATAATTATTTAGGCCCCATAAAACCTTAATGCGGATCTTGACTGGTGGCTGGATGCAGATGGGACACAAAATCCTGAAGTACCTAAGGTTTTCGAACACATTTAAATCCATTAGGGGAATGAATGCGAGGATGAAGACGATGACTATCGAGGGCTCGAAGAACGGATTTTGGGGGAGGACGCGTAGAAGTGGCGAATGAGAAGTGGTGAAGAAGTGGGTGGGGATGAGTGGGTAGGTGTGGGAGGATGGAGGGAGGGGAAGAGGGAAAAATGGTGGGCTGGGGAGAGAATAAGTCGGTGGGGGAGAGTGGGGTGGATGGGGAAGAGGGAAGAGATAGTATGGCCCTGGGGATAAGTGGGTAAAGAAAGAAAGGTTTGTCGGATAGACGAACTACTTAATTGGTGGCATTAAGAGGACCAAGGGTTGAAGAGAGGAGGCATTGAAGTCAGGGGAGGCTGAGGGTAGGGCACATTGCCGCACCTTAATCCTCACAGACTCCGGTGTAAACCGTCGCAAGATTTGGGAGCGTGGAATTAAATACCATCCCTTCATTAGCAGAACATGAAATAGTTAAGGCCCTATTCAAGATGAGATAAATGAAAGCTGAGCTCTGATGTGGAAACGTTGAATTAGGAAGCTTCCTGCTTCCGTGTTGTCGCATGTTCTCTCTATCCTCACCCTAAACTGGATAAAACCTTACGGCCGTATTCATAGATTCGTTAGTCTACGACTAAGATAGTATTCATTTACCTTACCTTCCTGAATTCCATTTGTGTTAAGTCGTTGGGTGTCACATTACTGTGTAAGAAAGGATTGAGAGCAAAGTGTTTTTCTAATTTCAACCTGTGAGCAACATAGAAATCATGATGCATGCACTCCTGAAGTCAAATTCTAGGTATTGTATCTTCAGCAGCTCAGAGAGAATACCGGAAGCCGTTGTTTTTAGCATCAGCAGTACATCTACATGTACATAGTACCCTGCGAGCCACCATAAAGGTGTGTGGCAGGGGGTGAATTCACACCATACATTCATTACACATCATGCTTAAAATGGATTAATTACTATATTGTAGTCCAAATATAAAAACTTGAAAAAATATTAAAATAGCAAAAAAAGCACAAAAATATCGCTGTGTGGTACCTGTACTGTGTATTGAAAAGATTGCCATATTATCTACATGTAAGGAGTTTCAGAGTATCATCACCTCGTTCTTTGAAACGAAGGTAGAAAGTTTTGATATATTGGCAGATGTTTTGATGCTTTAAGCGTCTTCTACCGTTGATTGTTAGATATTTTGTTGCGTAAATCTCTTCAAAGAGAAGCCAGCCATCCTCCAGCCTTCAAGTTTTGTCCTTTTATTGGCTTTCCTTCCTGGATTGTCTCTCGCTGCCCGTATTATCTATTATTTTCTCCTCAAGCACTTACCGATGTTTCATTGTTGAATGCAGCCTTCTTTGGGTAAGTTTCACGATTCATAGGTGTAGTGCAGAGTCTTATGACACCTTTGTATGGATATTCCTGAAAAAAATGGCTTGCATGTGTGTTTTCAAAATGTCCCATTTGAAAGCTTGAAGATAAGTTTGCTATGAATCTGTGAATCTTTTACTCACAATCTGACTGTCATTTCAACGTACCAACAACGGAAATTATGCCTTTTTTACAGTTACTGCATGCATTAAAATAGATGTCTTGAACATAAATGCTTGAATTTTATTTGTTACTGACTTCCTCGAATTAGTAATTAGCCAAAAATGGAATAATATTTGATGGACATGTATGAGGTGGTGTGGTATCGTCTTGATGTAGATTTTAGCGTTAATTTGCCTTTCTGCATAAGGCTGTGGGTGCGGACGGAAATCTGGTCAGTAACATTCTACTTCCTGTCATAATTGGATTGGTTTGGAAAATATTTGTACAAATTTTGTGCTTCGTCTGCTCAAGTCGGTGAACATTTGATTTTCCTTTAGGAGTTACATTATTTGAAACGGCTTTTTATTCCTAAGTTAAAGTCGTTTACTTAAATTAACAGTAAAACTGATAATGTTGTTACTAATGTGTACGTAATTTATCTATCGGTAATAGATACCTATCATGATGTCGACCCATGCTAAATTTCGCCTAGGATTTTTTTCTAGCTGTAGGGCAAATTTTTCTTTCTGTAGACTACTGTCTTCACGTGAAATGATCAGAAATTTCTTCCTTCACGTTTATCCGCTCACATAATTTGTCACTTACGAGATAAGCGGAAAGAATAACTCTGTGGCCAAAAGGTCTTGGTTGGTAGGATGAAAATTTTTGATAGAAAGGCATAGAGGGTTCATTTCACATCAATCTCCGTTTCACCTACATGCATTAAAAATACATCCATCCTCACTCCTTCGAGCATATCAAAAGGATCTTTTCATCTATTTTCCTATATCATAACCCTTTAAATTTAATAGCAGAAGATTAGTTAACAGATGCTTACAGGAATACACCCGTGATTATGCTTTTCTCTCGTAACTGTTGGATATAGTTTAGTCTGATATATTGTAATGGAGTCCCTTTTCTGTTTTCGATTTATATCCGATTGTTTTTGATTGCGTACATTCAGTGCTTGAGCACGGATTCTAATGCTCTTGTGAAATGTTATATCTCGTCCCCTTGACCATTGTGAAGATATTGGACGGCTAGCAATTTCTCGCTGACCCCTGTCTGCTGAGTCTGATAGAGAGGCTTTGAACAATCAGCCCTTGGTATTATCGATAGTGACGGTTCCCTCATGTACACCAACAAACTGAAGTTTGGATAACGCGA
This sequence comes from Platycnemis pennipes, assembly GCA_933228895.1. NCBI lineage: Eukaryota > Metazoa > Arthropoda > Insecta > Odonata > Platycnemididae > Platycnemis > Platycnemis pennipes. The sequence continues at coordinate 113,295,428 of OW121854.1, read as the reverse complement.
AGATATAGGGGGAACATTGTCGCGTAAACATTGTGGGCATTTTATGTCCTCAATCCGCCTTATTTGGCGAGGGTCCGTCCGTCCTTGGTAGTTAGGGCCGCAGTCGACTTGCCCGCCTCCATTCGGGCCAAGTACGAGGGTAATCTGCGGCAGGGAAGGCGGGGTATGGGTCGGTGGAGGTCATTTGTGTGGGCTGGAGAGGAATTTTGGGGGATAAGGAGGGATTGTTGGCTGTAGGGTAACCCTGACGGGGAAAGGGGGAGTTGGTCAAGCGGTTCTCCTTCGTGTTTGGGGATGCTGCGAGGGATGTTTTCTGGGATGGAAGGTAAATCGTGGCTAATATGTCTCTCAACGATGGCGTATTGGAGTTCGCACCCGTTTGTCGAAACAAGCATATCCGTGGGAGCTTCGCGTATTTCGATCTTAGGGCCAGCTAAGTCGTCTCCAACCCATTCTGCATTCATCTCTCATTTGGGACTTCGGAAATGTTCCTTCGTCTTCAAGAACGAAAAATAATGCAAAAAAGGAATCTACACCTACACTTGTATCTACCCAATACCCTGGAAGCCTCCGCAAGGGTGTGAGCCATGAGGTGAACCATCATTAGGCTTGCATTAATGTCGCTAAAATAGAGCTTACATCTGCTTAAGTCTGGTTTCACTCCTAAGTTAATATGTTGAGTGAAATTAACCTAAAATGGGATATAATGTGCATGAAGATAATTGTTACGTTTCTAATAGTAACTCGGTCTTGAGTATATGCTTTTAATAAAGTACTAAGTGGTTGAACAGCTAAAATTAAGTTGAAAGTTTAGTGGCAAAAATTTAGTTTTTACTGATTTTGGCAGCCAATACTTTTAGTAGATGCTTTAGGTTCATTTTATCCTTACTAGTTTTTAAGCATTTAGAAATATGTTTATGCCACTCATGCTGATTAAATTATATGAATGAAGTTAATGTCACCCTTGGTGTTCTAACCTTTTAAACTTCGTCCGCCGAAGCCATTGAAAAGTGTCTAGGGCAGCGATAAAATGTCGAAGTAATGTACTTTACTGCGAATTTCAAAGTTTCCCATACATGCTAAACTGTTTCTCCACTATTTACCTCTAGGAAACTAAGTGAGAGATGCCAAAGATTTTAGTTACCACATGGTTTAGTCTGATAGGAAAGATAAGTTGCCTGTGTCATTCAATTTAATTTTTCTAAAACTTGAACTTCGATCATTTTGTTTATAAAGTTTTATGTAGGAAAAAAGTAATTCTGGAGTTTTGCACAGCGTTAAAATGTGGTATTTGCATTCAATGTCCGAAATGTATCCATTGTACCACGCGTATTGGTCCTGTATATTTTCTGGCAGAAATGTGACGTCTCTGTCGCTGTCTGTACCCTGTTCTTTCTTTATTTTACAAAATATTTATTTAATAATACTTATATCACGAAATTAAGGTTTATGTGAAAATACTCTCATTGTTTAAGAACCGCTTTTGTTATCTAACGTACACTTCCATGTTTATCTCAATTAACCCTTGTCACGTATCCCCGAGAAAAATTGCATGTTACTGTGCTACTGAACTGTATGCATTGATGAACCCAAGAGCGGTGAGTAGTGATGCTGTTGGATAGTTAACATAGGCATCATATCCTGCCAACCACCGCGAGGATGTATGGCAGGGGAAGTATCTCTCTAGACTGGATTTATAGCAGAACCTTCCTTATTTTCATTATTATGATAATAACTGGACGCTTTCGATCAATATTGTTGTTAGGATATTGCTTTCTCTGTACCTAGTCCATATTCTTATGGGATCCTCAAATTTCTGACATTATGAGCTAGTACCACCCCCGGGAACTGCCAAGTTCTTAAGAAAGTCCGGCAGCCTTGTAATTTCACTCCATAGTTTACAGTTGGGCAGGTCCCGTGAAGCTATTCTTTGGTCTTAGGGTCAGAATATTTCACCATTTAGCGGGGCTCTGAGCTCTTCGTAGTTGACCGCACTGGTTCTTAAAACATATTCAAATCTCGTACTAAAGATGTTAAAAAGCCATCGTCTTGAAAACGAGTACCTACATACTGTCATGGTATTCTGCTTTTGTACTTTATTCATGCATTAGTAATGGTGCATAATGAGTTTATTTATTTTATTTAATTTCCGCTACCTCCGAAAACAGCACCTATGGCCTTTTACATCGGGGTATTTAACAATTGACAACGGACGAGCTCACACGTGGTGAAAAACCCCCTCAGGCGGGATTCGAACCCGCGACCCTCAGTTTAGCCTGCGAGGACAACCACGTTGCCACCGGGGCCGAGTTAAATAATTTTCGCTCAATTTAAGTCAACCAGCTGTTTTTTTTCCTATTTTTTCTGTCGTTCATGTCTTCTGTGATATGAAATTTCAATCCGGATTAACCATTTAAACGAACCTTATGGTTTCATAGATACCCGCGATTGCTTAAAAGAATCTTCATAGAACTCCATCTGCCGATTCGCTCTTCCCGCGGCACGCTGTGACTATTGACGTCTACGGAGAGGGGAAGCGGGGGCGAATGCACTTCCCGATTCTTCCCCCTGTTTGCATTGGCCTTGTTGACTCCTGGGGCTTCGGAAGAGGAGCTCAAAACCTCAGCTGCTCCCTGTCGCTCTATTCTCTTCAGCCCCTCCTACCTTTCCTCCCCCGCCCTCCCCCCCCCTCCCCCCCCCGCCCTCCCCCCCCCTCCCCCCCTTTGGCGTGGTTGGCGGTTGCTGTGGGTGATGTGAAGGAGAGGGATTGTTTGGGAAGGGGGGACTCCCTCGCCAGTTTCTCCCCCGGGGCCTTCTGGGTTTCACCTCGTCGGAATTCCATCCCCTCGATACTCTTGCCTCTCTCGGTCAGAGAAGAGCATCGCGAGATAGTCACCAACGGACCTACATCTATGTAATACCCTGCGAGCCACCGTGAGGATGTTTGGCAGAGGGTGAAAGATCGCCGAGCATGAACTACTTACAAACGACTAAGAGCTGCAAAAACTACTACCTCATGGAAACTTGTTTGAGATAACGTGCAACTGAATGGTTGTATCTTAATACTAATGCGGTGATTACTGATTATACAGGCATTTCTTTAAATTTATTGATACATATTTTCCTAAAATGCATGAGTTTATGCTACTTAAGAATGCTTCATGCACTACAGACTATTCTGAAAATATTTCACATTTTCATCCCTTACCCATATTGTCTATTTTTTCCTCTTATGAAACACGGAAGAAATCTCTTAAATCCTGTTTATTCTATCAAACCTGGCGTAATATGCAGGGATTTTTAATGTATTTATAGCTTCATATATAAACATATCAACTACAAATTTCCTTTTAATGGTTGGTTTACATGACGCCGATTAAATAAAAAAAGCATCTGTCTAATGTAGCGTAAAGAAAGAAAGTAAAGAAAGAAAGTAAAGAAAGAAAGTAAAGAAAGAAAGTAAAGAAAGAAAGTAAAGAAAGAAAGTAAAGAAAGAAAGTAAATATCCATTATTCAACACATCTATAAAATCTTGTGTAATCGTTGAATCCTTCCTCCAAAGCCTCCATTCACGTGTTTCCCAACCAATGGGACTGATCCAACATGTGTAACTCTAAAAAAACAACTCGGTACTAGTGGACTGAATGTACTTCGCACCCTATAGGTCTGCAAGGTATTTGCAAGCATCATGCGTCTTTATCTACTTACTACCAAAAGTGGCAAAAATTGAACTTCTTCTTGCCTGTAGGTCGGACTTGTTTTTTCCTGAGGGTGGAAAGAGGGAAACGAGCTTAAAAATTTGGGAACTACTACTCTTACGCACCATTTAACTCTTAAATTGAACACGATACCATGGACCAAAATGTGGATTATACCTACTACTTCTAGTTTTTTCCCTTTTCAACGTGAAAAAGTTTCAGTGAGTAAAGCCTGGAACAATCTGTTTAATTTAATGTCTCCCCAAGGAACGGTGACAATTTTTAATTGATCTGCTAGTGGATTTTGAACGCGTTAAGTTACGCTTAATTTTTTATTAAAACACCAAATTACATAAATACGCTAAATTACATAAACGCTAAATAAACCGTTACTAAACAAAGCGTATCATTTTGATACCAATTGCTTGCCTCAATAGTCTACACAGTAGAATAACCTCTAGTCTTGTTGCCATTCAAACTTACCTTTTCTTTCGCTCTCACAGAATGCACACTTCAATCATCGTCTCAATACTTCATAGCTCCATAGCGTAATTAATTTGCTGGCTGAATTAACTTGGTGAGAGACACGATAGCATGCTAACTCAGAAGTTGTGGGTCCGAGTGTTAGCATGCAACTGTGTGCCTTGGTTTACTTTTATCAGCATCCTTTTAATGCCAATTTCATAAATATTCCTTATCATGTTTTGTATACCTATATTATTTCTATCGTTTTCATTATTTCTATGATCCATCTACTTTTTCTTTTTCTTTCAAAATAAATTCTGTAACTTCTTCTCTTGTTATGAGTAGTTTATTGAGTTGCAATCTGACCACTAGGGATACGCGTTATTTTTCGTTACACAACAAATGTTTGTCATATGGTATTACATACATATTGATGCTTCTTTCCTTACAACTTTGGTAAATAGCTAATTATACACCCATACGCCTATGGCATAATGCTCTTTTTATTTTAAGGGAGTTACTCGCTCATTTTTTTAGAGTTAAATACCCATGCCAACCTTTTTTTAGGCGTTATTGGAGGGAAACTTCCACACCCATTTCTGTTTCAAGAGCAAGTTGTTTTGTAGTGAGGAGGGTTCAGTAGATAATTCCTCTGGGGGCTTAGCTTTGTTTTCCGAATCACTCATGGCAGCACATGCTACTTTGATGATGTGGGGTGTTAGCTCAAGCCCGATGATAAGAAGATGATTCATGGCTCCGAAATGGTCAAGGCGATTTAAAGGTACATCGCGTGTGATATTTTCCTGTGACTGAAGTTGTTGATCGATTGGCACGGGCAGATAGTTATAAGGTTCGATTTTTTTTCGTATCGCGAATGAAGAGAACAATAGAGCATTTCGTGGACTCTTCGTTAACGAAGTTGAGAATCTAGTGTCGTTGTGAAAATGAGAGAATTGGCCAGATTAGATTACTCCGACCATACTTTACAGAATTGATAGATAATAAACACCTGCGTAGTTCCAAAAGTTCTGCGTAGGTCTAAGTTATTAAATGTCAGGGCAAAAGATGCTGTAAGTTTTTGGCTTAAGATTTACATATATAAAAATACTAATTTAGATTATATCCAGGTTTTAGGTACCCCAAGGGCTAATGTTATATCGTACATAGGTTTTTTAATGTATGACGAACACCTCGTACATACCCGTAGCGTGATTTGAATCCGCTACTCGTGGATATGCCAGGCTGGCGTGTCACTGACTTGCCTACCGCAGTCGGGTAAATAATGTTGTTGGCACTGGTCCAGCTTAAAAATGTAAATACTAGATTATCATATCAAAATCATGTAACATTTTTTGTGAAATAAATGAGTTTAGTAGAAGCATTGCCCTTTACAGATAAAAATCATTGTTTTCAAATAATTCCAGATTTATGATTCCCGCATTTCAACTGGGGTGAGGAAGATTTGGTCGTAAATTGACACCGGTAAACGCGTAAGGAAACAAGGAGCCAGTCGCGAGCGAAGGGAGTAACTGTCGTAGATTTTTTACACTTTGGGTCGTCAATATTATTTTTGAATTTATGGTCCTGCCGGCGGAATGCTGATTGATGGCGACGATTTGTTTGTGCTCCGGGATACACATCCTGCGAGGCAGTCGGCGAGCAGGAGTCCCGCAGGGGACATTTTTCTGTCCCCTTCACTCCTCTCTCTCATCATTGATTGCTGAATGGCGGAAAACTCCGGCTTCGATGCATTGCGTTTTGATGGAGGGCGAGTTATCGTTTCAAACTATGTCACTGCTGTCATTGGAGACTTCGTTGACTTCGGAAAAATTGTTTCCATTCCCTCCTTCCTTCCTTTCATTCCCTTCTACTCTAAAAAAGCGTCGGCCAACCCGTTGAGGGGTATTGGACGACAAACGGCGCGGACAGAACTATGTCAATTTTTCCCCAATTTTGCATAGCTTCCGAAGTTCCGGGAACTGAAAAAGAAAGGGATGCAAGCATTATAAATCATGTTCATTACCTTGCTATTAAATTTATGCACCAAGAGTGTGGTCGTGATAATAAGACGCTAAGAAACATCCATGTTAACGCCAAAAATACCAGCTACAACATATTGCCCTCGAAGTACATATTTGTAGATGCTAAAAAGTTACAAAATTTTAGCAAAGTTTAACAATTATTTTTGATAACTATTCAATAGAATATTTTGAACTGACACCTAGTTTACATCAATATAAAGTCTACACTCTGAATATATTGTATAGTTTGTACCCTCCTATCGTTGTTATTACAAGGCACTGAATAATCATCTGCCGAGCCTGTTAAGCTAAAGCACTAAGTATAAATCGACATGTGTTTATGTAACATGGCCACAATGTGTCATTCGGTGTAACGAGCAGCATATATTTCCTATGAGTAAGTCTTCAAAATTTCTTTTCCAGGCTTTACTGTAGATCATATAGCTGACCTAGGTGTGACCCATACGCAAAAATATTGATCACTCTTGATATTACGACCAGAAACTCGCCGAGAACTAAAACCTCGGCACTATACCCCTTTATTGCCTTGATCTAGCCATGGAAAAATATATTCCAATCGCTTTATGGTGGCGTCGTAGTTACGGTATATAAGTACAGTATAATTTAGGAGTGAACATGTAGCTCATCCGAAGGTTTCCATCTACATCAAAACCAACAACGCTAAAACCAATCTGCTGATGCATTGGTAAAAGTCGTTAAAAAGAATGTCCTTGCCCGTTTCACTTCCTACTCTGTAAATGTAGTATGTAGTTCAATGCTCTTATAAACAGAGTGTATTTGAGTGATACTAGTAGCAAGTTATAAAGTTTTCGTAGGTTATGCATTTGTTTTGCATATATTCCTATCCAGGAACAGCAGATGTCTAGATATCGCCTTCTTGGCTCATTCTCAGTTAATTGAGGCGGTGACTTCTTGTTATAATTTTTCGGTATTTTAATTTATATGATTTATGCGATTTAACAGTTATGCTTATAATGAAACTTATATGTCATTCCGTATCACATGAGCGACTCTGAACCATTATAATTGCGATTTGTTAATGAAAGACATACTACTATCGTTAAAGCTCCCAGGCTCAGAAAAACTCGAGAACTCCGTCACACTTCGCGAATGCCGTTTGATTCGGACACACATCTCATATCCTGCCCTAATAGCATAAAATGACTGCAGAAGCGTGATGACATCTCTTTTCATTCAGAGGGAAATTCTATGGGGCGTGGTTTGCGGTAACTGAAGGGAGGAAGAGGAAGGACACGACTCTCGGACCGAATCGAGCTCGTCCGCTCCATTTTGTCAATAATAGATTATGACCCTGCGGAGGAAGGAGTCCCTTAGATCCCACTTCCTGGCGGACGTGCCCAAACGTCCTGGTCCCAGCTTGTGGCTCTTTGAGCGCAGATTACCAGTTGTAACGAATAACCCATTCGCGTAAACAGCGAGCAAAATATTAATTCATTTTCTCTACGTAAATGGTAGGTACTTTCTTATCTCATTTTTTACAGTTGTTCATGAGAAAAGACGATGGTAAGAGCTCTAAGTAAGTATGAGAATAAAATACAAGGATATGGTTTTATAAGATGTTTCACGGGAAGAGAAAGGGAAGTCATTATGGAGGAAGCACTTTTAGATGGCATGATGAGAGGTAAACACACTTATAAAATGACTACCAAACTTGTGAATTTCTCTGCTAGATCAACTAGAGGACAAAAGGAGACGCTGTGATTAAGAATATCATATTTTTACACAAAGTTAAAGCGATGTGAAAAAGGTGATTTAAGGCTCAGTGGAGGTTAAAGAGAAGGGTGAGTTTTGATGCTTCTTATAGAGAATTAGATATTGGTATGGGAGAGAGAGATGGGAGAATGTTTTGTGCAGCACTACAAAAGACAATGAAAGAGGAAGGTTTAGTAGATGATAATTATGTACGCATGTAATACCGCCTTAAAGAAATGGCTTTGGAAGCACGAAATAAGTGAATGAATTTGGGCTGCCCGAAAAGATAATTCAATTTTTTAGAGAATCTTTGATTATGAAAATTTGTGTAAACAACTCCTTCAGATATTTCAGCAGCAATTCGTAGATTTCTCATCCGATTGGAGTCCTCCTTAAATGTCTTAACATTTGAAAATTGTTTTCAATGCGTAGAAAATAAGAACTAAACATATTTTGTGAAGTTATCGTCTACGAAAATATATAGGAATTCAGTTTTTTTGTATTGGTGACTGTGGTCGTACTGGAGGTGAGTAACCCAGGCCAAGGAATAATTCATGGAGTCAAGGGTATGTATGAAGGAAGCTTTTAAAAAGGCGCGATGTGAAGACTAGTCAGGATCTGAATCAGAAATTAAATATTTTTGTTAAAAATTAGCTATCTTGAGAAGACGGTGACCGTTGATTCGATTTTTTGAAATGCTTGACTGTTGTAACGAACACTGTAGAACATTAGTTCATTAAAATCAGAACAAGCTATTAATGCATAATGATAAAGAGACAACTTCTATCTCCAAGAGGATGCAATTCAAAACAATGACAATAATTGAAGGTTCGAGACTTGGTGTTGATGTAGGACGGTGACGACGACAACTAAATCGGTGGATAAAATGAAAAAAATATATAAAAGACGCCAGTAACATAATTGAGAGAAAATAGAAGAAATGACCCCAGGTATTTGCTATTAAAACATAAGGATGTAGTTAACTAGCTACGTATATGAATGAATGTACGGCTGTAGTTAAATGAACTTAGAAATGTAACATATGAATGATGACAAGATAGGGAGATAAATTAGTAAGAGTTTAACATGGTAGGATTGAGTATGCGTTGAGAGGAAAAATTCAAAGGAGTCAGTAAAAGGAGATGAAGGATCTATAACGTGCGAACAGAGTATGAAATGTTTAATCGGTGAGAACGTTTGGAATCGGTGGAATTGTTGCATGATGATGATGAATAACAGTGATTTGTTTCATTGTTACTCATAGATGAAGCATCAAAAAATCTTCCCTTTTCATGGAGGAATAAAATACTACAATTGATAAATAATTCCTGCATTGATATTAAAAGTGGGGAACTATGGCTACTGAAAGAAATTAACCTCTGTTTCTTTAACATTTATCTAATAGCTTATCTCAGTCTCGAGAAAAATTATGGGGCTGTAAACCTCGTTCCCATGTTTAATACCCAGTAGTTTCAGATATGCAGCGCATGATTCGTTGTAAACCGGCGAATCGCTGAGAGAGAAATTGTTGACGATATTAATTGAGCTAATGTTTTCTCGAAAGGTAATTATAAACGAATTGGAAAACATCATGGGAGCCGTGGAAATAATCTTCGGATGATCGGAGATGGAAAGAAGAAAAATCGTCCGCGCACGCCGTCCCCAGAGATAAACCCCCTCATATCATTAATTGTTTTCGCGTGAATGAGCCCCGATTTACTGTGACGGAGATGTCTGAGAGAGATGTGAGATGAAAATTTGGCCAAGGTGCATGAAAGAGGGGTAAGCACTTTCAGAGGTCCCCAGTAGAAGGGGATGTGGGGATAAATGAGGGGAAGAAGAGGACTAGGTACTAATGGTAGTTAAGAGTTGTCTGCGCATCTGGGGTTTCTAGGATCCCAGGCTCGACCTGACCTCGTGGTTCATGACAGATACCGTATTCGATTACGGGTGAGTCATCTTTGAACTATATCACTGTTGTCTGGAGGTTTAAATATAATAATTTAGCATTGACTTGATCCATTGGAACTGAAAAACAAAAGAGTTGGTCCACCCTCATTGAAAAATTATTATTTTACGCATTGGTTTGTCTTGAAAAATTCGGCCAGAATATAAAACCATTAAGATGATTACACAGTTTAGCATAATCGAAAAATACATACTTACAAATTTATTATTATGAACCCAAAGCTCGGATGAATGTTAAACAGCTCGAATGACTTGGCCGGCCGCGATAGCCAGGTCCGTAACACTCTTGTTTAGCAACCAAAAGGACGTGGGCTCGAGTCCCACCCAAGGCATGGATACCACACCTGTACGAAGATTAATTTGTCAGGTCAGACTGTGTGATATAATTTTAAACGTTGTAATAGCTGAAATCCAAGTCTACTACTACTCTAATGAATTGATGAAGTAGTCCAATAGGTCTATGGAGGCAAAATGTGATTTGCTAGGCTATCGATTGCCCATTTGGTTTATATTTCGCTTATTTTTGGTTTATTATTAGTATTATTATTAGTTTATTTTTGGTTTATTTTGGTGATCGCGAATGGGAGAGAATAAAGGGGTCATTTGGTGAGCTGTGTGTGGGTGGGTAGCATGCCGAAGCAAAGACGGTGATTGTGTGGAGAAATCTGAGTTGGCTCGAGTAGCGTTGCATGTAGAGGTATTTCACGTCCGTCGAAATCCACCTTGATCGTCAGAACAACCATTGTAATTGTGCGCATGGAGTGTGATGGAGCTTGGCGAAGGAAATGAGTCGCGGAGTTGAGTGGGGAATGGGGAGGGGGTGGGGGGGCAGCGAGAGAGGTAAGCGGTTCGCGTCGGAGCAGGCGAATTTCCAAATAATCTCGCCCCGCTCTCGTTTTTATTTTTTTTTGTTTTGGCTCCGAGGTCGGTGACCTTTCCCTTATACTTTGGGGAATGGGAGAGAGGGAGAGGAGGTACGAGAGCCTCTTTTCCCTCTTTCTTTCCCTCTATCCATCCTCCCCACGCTTCCTCCCCCGAGCGAGCCTCTTCTTCGTATCTTTCCGCCCATCTCCTCCCCCGCCACCTGAACACTCGGAGCGTTCTCCTGAAGTACCTACGTCACCCCGCATCCCGCTACTCGTCCTCCTTCCACTCCAAAAATAAAGATGCCCCCAAATTCCACCTCGGGATTTTTTTCCTCTCCTCTCAGTCTCGTTTCACTTTCCGTTCCTCTTCATTCCCCTGAATCTCCACTCCTCCTCCGCTCATTTCCCATCCCTGGTTTATCGGATCTCTTTTTTTCCTTTCAGCCCTCACCTTTCTCAACTTCCTGTCTCTATTTTTGTTTAATCATGTCGCCATCATAAGTAGAGATGTGGATTGTCATTATTTATTTTGGATGCATATAAAACAGTGAGGGACATTCCTCAATTTAGCTTGTGGCCATGAGGATTTTAACATTTTTTTTCAAATTGCAACATAACACGGCTATAATTAACTGCTGTATCAAGCATGTCTTTGGATAGTTCTTACGAAGCGAATATGGTAGTATTAAGTCCCCCATAGCCATTGTTGTACGCTGCACAACTTCCATGTTCTAATTTTCATTACTGCTATTCCTCTTCATCCCGATCCCGAAATCAACTTCTCCGTCCACAATATTTCCCTTTTCTCATCCTTCCAAACATTCCTCATTCTTTAGACCTATTATTATATTGCATTTTACCCCGCACCCCCAATATGTAGCGACCCTTCGAAATTTCCCCACCTCTCTTCTCACTTCACCCCCGATCATCAATTCTTCTCTTGTTTTCCTTTCTAAACTACCTATTACATCCATTTTTCTGAGCATCAACATCCCCAGAGGCTTCATTCGGGGCTCATAATCCTCAGCTTTAAGCATCCGTTTTAAGAAAAAGTATGCCCTGATTCAAGCCCGTTTGAGTTTCACCTTCCATTTTCATTCATTAGTCTTCGGTCTATATTGGAACTCTCAGACAGTCCCCGGGTGATGAACACCTTTTTTACCATGTACTATTACCAGTCAGCATGTCCATTATAAATCTTTGATATCTTATCCAAATTCTCATATCTAATATTTTCCATATCAAAAACCTCATTTCCAAGCGTTGGAAGGTACGTTTAAAATCTCTGCATTTAGTTCCAAACAATTCATATTACTCAGGCATTGATTGCTTATCGTGCCTAATATTCCCGCTCTAACCAATCGCTCTTCTACACAATAATCTCCTCATCATATCTTGCTGTGGCCTCTATGTCATTCTAAACTCCCATTATCTCGTTTTGTATTTCGCGCATTAATTGTTTTCGTGATCGTCTACTTTCCTTTAACTTTCGATTCGTATTTCATCTCCTATAGTTACTTGTTCGTATTTATTTTAGCAGTAGTGAAATTCTGATTGTAAGATTCGCAAAATACTGAGATATCAAAGCATTAGCTAATTTATCTTATCCTTTTGTTTGTGCTTTCACTCGGAACCCTAGTCATCTCTTAGCATCACTCTTCTCGGAGAAGATTTACTTCATCCTTTGCCTATTACCCCACTCTTATCCTTGCTCTCGTCTTTCCCCTTTTCCATTCATGTGTGCGCTCAGGAAAGCTTTTTCCTGCATCCTCCGCTTTCATTTCCCCGCCTCCGTATTCCCACATCCGTGACGTATTCAGCGAAGGCCTTACGCTGTGGGCAATTTTTTTTCCCTGCAGTGTTCGGGGTTCGTTTCGCGGAAAAGAGATGCGTTTGTGAGGGAGAGGAAATAGGGTTTTTCTTCGTGCCTGGTGTTCATCGTTCGTCCCCTCTCTCTCCCGACACCACCGCTGCTCCGTGCAAAAAAAATAACCTTATCTCCCGCGCAACTGGTCTCATTCATCAGCTCTGAGCATAATTGGGTCGAAATGCGACGCTAGTTAACGCATTGGTGGGCGCCTAATGACTCTGTTGTGACGTAGGAAGTTTTTTCCCATGGGAATTGAAATTTATACCATAGATGTTTATTTTGTCCATTCAAATTAATTTTTCATACTATTGCCCATTTTCTTTGCAACATAGAACATTTAATCACCCTTTTTAAAGAAGTTTTCATCTTCTAATTGAAAATTTCAGCAAAATAATTCTTCTGAGAAAACGATAATCACCCATTAACCCTAAAAAAAACTGTAATTGAAATTATTGTTTGTATTATTTGTAATGCCTTAATTTATTTTTCCGGCTATAGTACCAGGAAAAGTTTGGTGCAAAATTTACATGATGACCTTATTTTCCATGGTTTTGATTTGTGGTTTGAAGATGCAATGATTAAAAATAATCATGATGAGTAGTAATTAATTTCAAGATACTTACATCTTAATAGTTTTAATGTATTTTTCGATGGGATTCCCTTTTACATTTCCTCTCATTATTATTCCTCACTGTAAGGGTCACTGGCTTTCCCTCGTTATTTTGTAGGGATCACTTCCGTGTTTGCTGTTCACTTTCTCTGAGCATTTAGTGGCGAACCGTTAATACACCGGTCAATCTCTTTTTTGCAGAAATATATGTCAAATGTAACCTTTTGCAATTATTCAAGGAAAACGTTGCATTATCCACTGGTGAATTTTATCTGAAGTTCGCTGGTTATGTATTCAGAGGTCCATCATTACCCGTTTGGCTTAAAAAAGCCGCCTGTTGTGTCTCCCTCTAAGACATTACAAACGTGAAACGGAATGTTTTCTTTCGCATCAACTCAAATGCTCGCGGTAGTTCCCAAATATGGTACAACCAGAGACCTTTAGAGTCTGCCTCCAGTTTATTGATTTTTTTAACACATTCGTTCGGGCTAGGCTAAAAGCGTGGTTCCATTTCTAAATTTGCCACTATTATGAGTTGAAGTATGAAAGAAACATCCGAAACATGCTGCTTTGTGAAATTTTATTCCAAGTCGAAAACATGCTTTGCTCTCCCATTGGGTGAAATGTGAATTGACGCTAACAATAAGTGAAATTTTATTTTACTAAATTGTTTTGATCTCGTGGACTTAATTATTTTATAGAAAGTTTCCTGCAAAAAATCATTAATTTCACTCGAAGACAAACTACTTGTTTGTAGTTACCTGTGCTGTATCCATCTTAAACTATAGAGAATTTTCTTCGAAGCTGCCTACCTGAAATAAGAACTTCATGATAAGTTAAGTATCCTTTTAATTAATATTTTTATATTTCGTATGATATCGCCTCTTGAGTTAGTTCTCGAAACTATTGAATCCTCCGACCGGCTTGATGGAAAGTAAACATCCTCGCTAAGCAGCTTACAGAGATAAGGATACTTATTTTTGGCGCTTGGAATATTTCCTTGCTGATTACTCATGAATACAATTATAATTTTCCTCAACACTTAGATCGTTGGCATTGCGCAGTGATCATTAGTGAGCCCTTCACTAGTGAACTCTTATGAAAAAATGAGGGTCCATGCACCGTTCTTTTTTCCTATCGATTTCAAGGTATGAGGCTTGGAGTTTTTTTTTCATTTTTTCCGAGTCGAGATTCAAGATGGAAACGAATCATATAAATTGCTGGGATTCCAATGATTTAAGGATGACTTCGACTTCACTCCTTCCTATCTCCCTACGTTTCTTCCTTGATTTTCATTCCCTCTCTCATATTCTTCCCTCTCTCACCGTTACTTCGCATTCATCAGGCTCATCAAGTCTTTATCATCCCGTCTTTTTTACTGTCCCTTATCCGCTCAGCTACGTAAATGTGAAAAGATTAACCAATAGAAGATGTCAGTGGAGAGCTGCGTCGAACCAATCACAGGATTGCTGACTAATTATGAAGATGACCCGCTTAGTAAACCTTGGCTATCATCATAGTCACTGTGATATTGGTTACAGAATACTCAGAATAGCTCTCTTATTTTTGCCTGTCATTTCCGTAGGTTTTATGAGCTATAATATTCGTCTTTGGCCCCAATCTCTTTTACACTTTATCGTACAATTCTCTGTCATCCAGGTTTATTTCTTCACTTCATTCATTAGTATTTAATATGTATAACATATTTGGATCAAGGAGTAAGAAATGTAGTTGATATACTCACAATGTCTCACAGTCAAATGCTATAATTATGTGCTCACTTCGGTCAGCTTCCCTCTGAGAGTAGCAGAAGGGCGTACAAAAACATTTTCTCCATCTTTATTTTCTGTGAGTTACTACGTGTGTCTTTTAAATAAACTTCAGGAGACTGTTGCTGGTTCTACATTGTGGAACTGCTACATAATACACCTACTTGTATAATATACAGCAATTATGCAGAAAACTTCGCGGATTTTTAGTGTATTTTTCTGAATATCAGAGGTAATCCGAAATCATGCGTCTTACGGGTAGTTAGCAATTATTTTGTTCAATGGAATACTCTTGAAAAGTAGGGCAGGTGACATTTTTTACAAAACGTCCAAAGTTTGACTATATGATCGGAATCATAGTTAATTTCTGCCCATTTATTTCTTCGTGATGGCGAATTATTTATACAACTTTCACCCGTCAATTTCAGCAATATAACATTAGACTTAGCATTGCTTAATTAAAACCCAGTTTCGTAATATGAAAAATAATATTTATTTTGTTATGAAAACAGCTATTTATCTGAACTGTGAACGGCATGATCGTAAATATAAATGGCAACTAAACGGATGCTGAATACTTATCGGTGAAGTACTTGTTAGAAGATTTACTTTAGGTTTTTCGTGAGGTCTTCAAAATATCGATTTTTCGGCTGCCCACATCCCATGCCGCCAAATGGAACGAATCCATCCGTTGCGTTCCAATTTCTCCCGTTTTTCATCGGCAAATGTGTGCATTGAGAATGTTTGCGTGGATATAGGTGGGCACGTATGCATGTATACACAAAAGAGCCCACCGTTATCTCCTGCACCTCGCCCTCAACTCTCACTCGAATGGATTTCCCTGTCACTCTCTCCCCACCCAAACCCTTCCAGGAATATGACGTGGAGCGGGACAGCTATTATTTCGATAGAGGAATATTTCTGAGTTTCCCCCGTTCCCACCACGGCTTCTTGTTTTTAATCAAGGAGAGCACTGATTTTGATGGGTATCTTAATATTTTATATTAATGCACCTTCCTTGAATTCTGCGCCGTAGATGGTGCATGATAGATCATATGTTAGTCGTCCGTTGCTATGCTATGAGTTAGTTGGCGGTTCAATTCCAATAGATGGATATTATTTTGTTATCTTAAAAAAAATAAAACTGTGAAATTTCACCCATTGAAACTTTAGATAGTGAAATAAAGTAAATTCACCCGGTAAAGCAAATTCACCCAGTGAAATTTTGCAAAGTTTTTATTTTTGTTAACGATGAGATTTTAAAAAGTTGAGCCTGACTCTATAGAATTAACTATTTTGTAATATCTTTATGAAAAAACGGTTTATTTAATTATCAATTAAGTATGGCATATCTTGGTGCAAATTTGTTAGTTATCTGGTAGGAAGTATTTCCTGCTATCACATCAATTTCATTCACATTAATTGCCATGCGAAAAAATTAACCTGGACCGGGAATCTAACCACGGACCTTTGGCTTTCCAGGCCACTGCGCAGACCACTACGCTACCCAGGATCCCTAATTTGCATGGCAATTTTTGCTATACATCAATTTCATGTTTACTTTTCGTAGTTATAAAGTTGGCCTATGGAAACCACTCCTGGTACGAGAAATACCTTTGATAACCTAGAAGATACCACCGATTACTGATACAATTATTTCTCTAAATTACGCTTCCTTGTACATAAATGCCATACCATACCATAAATTATGGTACATGGTTTTACAGTTTGCTCGCTGGACCGTGGATTCCGTTTTCAAAATGAACTTGTGAGATCAATAATCTTTTTCCACGCACTCCAGTATAGCTACTGAAAAGAATGCACCAATTTTTCGTAGCTGGTGACAGTAATTTCGGGTTAATCTTGGCGGTTTGATGGATTCTTGTGCTCTACAACATGGATCACTACCTAAGTAGGATAACCTATGCCAATAGACAGGGAATATTATTATGTCCTTTCTTAACATGGCCTCATCTCCATTTTTATCTTATTCCATTCTGTTGTGATTTGGATATTTAATGTATTCATTCACCTCTTTGAAACTTTCTTTGTGACCCTAGTTTGTAAAGATATTGTTCCTGCTTTGGATAAGAATATTTTTAAAGATAAAATATCAAATGGTTAGGATTTAATATGAAAAAGTCCTGTATTGGCTTTCCCCGATTTGCCATTTCTCTCGGTTGGAGTTTAGAATTGCTGAGAATGGTGCCCATATGTGGTTGCTGGTTCCCTTACTTTTAGTTCTGTGAAAATACTTGACTATTTGTTGCCAATTGGCCGTTGCCATTATAGGCGAGAATAGTAAAGAGTGTAACAAGATGGCATAGTTTGACCTCGTTCTGAATCCAATTTCGCCGTATCGAGGGTAGGGCGCACTCCAGGAGAATGTCTAAGGGAAGAGAAAAAAGGATGAAGGATAAACATCATGATTTGCTGCAAAATATTGCGTTGCGTGTTGCCAACATGATCCTGATGTCTGAGAACAACCGATAAGGAGGATTAGTGAGTTGAAAGAACGCAGCCTGAGGGAACGCCATACCAAAAAACTCCAAAGACCTCGGGTGTGACCGTTGAGGGTAATTTTTCCTGCTTTTAACTTTACTCACTTGTTTATTGGAGTTCTCTCTCTAGTAATAAAAACAACAAAGTTTACAATTTCTAGCTCTACTTGAGGTAATATAGGAACTGTAGACACTAGTTCCCCTCGTCTAGTTCCATACGGAGGGAAGGGATCTCGGATCCATCTTATAATTAATTTTGGTTTCTAAGTTGGGTGTATATTCTCATAGTAGGTGGTTAGGAGCTAGCAATGGGAGGTATTATATCAGTCTTCCCAAAAATGTCTGCGGCAGACGTGGGATTAATTCTGTTTTGAAAGTAACCGCATTGCTGGTTATTTTTTTAAATACTTTTGGCTGTACAGGGTAAGGGAGACATAAACCGAGACGCATACGCATATAAATTGTCAGTCGTATAGTACTTTTAGGACCTCCTTCCTTGAATATCTGAATATTGTCCCCCTCCCACCCCAAAATAGGTACATGTGGTGTTGTAACCCAATAGTATTATAATAAAATTATAAAATTTGAGCCTGTATTCTTGTTCTACTAATATTATCACAATGATAAGATGTCCAGAAAAATAACAATATATGGAAAATATATTTATATCACTTAAGTTTATAGGTTATCAGATAAAGTATGGGGGGTTGCGTCCCCATTAAGAGGGAATTTTTAAGAAGGTATCCATGGCAAAGCCTTAAATTTAGTAAGGATGTTACACTTGTACTAGCAAACCTATTGAGGTTCTAATGTGCCTAGATCTGAAGATGTGAGTATGATCAGGAATTGATAGGACAAGATGATGATGCAGGTAAACTAATAAATGTTTCAAAACGTTGGGAAGGAGAGGAAATTTACGAAAAGAATTCGGAGAAGGAAAGGAAAGCGGTTGACAGACTTTAGGAGGCGGAGTTGAGTGTTTGTTAATAGCAGATGATTGAGAAAACAAAGTGACCACGCTCGGAAATTGTTGGGGCCTTTTGGTATGATGGTTTAATAGTTGAAAAAAAAATTAAAAAAAAGATAAGAATTTGAGTCTTGATATATGAGTAGGTGAATTTGGGGTGTGGATATAATTGAAAATAAAATAGGGGGAGTATCAACAACGATTATTTTTAATTCTTGCTCGGTAAGATTATATTCGTACCAAAAGAGAACGGCGTGAAGAGTATGATTGCATGATATGAGCTTCCACAAATCTTAATTTTAGTTAAGTAAATAATCATCCCCATCCTGTGCTCTAAATCTCACCTCTTGATTATCGCACAGGGAATTTCAATGGCACTGTAAACAGGGAGTGGTGAAGGTTAGGAACAAAATTGGTTCCTCCGCTCGTTTTATTCTTTTGGTGTGTTGTTCCTCCCTTCCAAATTGCGAAGTCGTATCACTCACTTAGCGGAGCCCTGAGTTTGGAGCTAAATACGAGAGAATGGAGAAAATTGGCGCGTGTAACCCAGCCGTGCATGCTACCGCGCCTACGCAGGTGCTTTCATTTTACTTTTTTTTATTTAGCGGCATAGAGGTGAGTATTGGGTTTATAATTCCAGCACTTCAGATTGTCAAACTTCGCTTCCCGAAAATTCGGGACTTGATGAGGAGGTAGTTGAAACGCGTATGCTTCGATGGTGTTCCCCTCGGATCCATTTCTTTGCTTTTTGCTTTTGAAACACATCGTCCATGTTTTTCTTTCGATGTTTACTCACTTCCTGAGCTGGATGGCGAATCCGTGAGCATTTGTGCAGATGGCTTCGATTCCCTCAATCCCTTGCGTACTGTAGTTGGTGAGATCCTTCATTACTCTCGCAGCGATATTATCCTTTGTCGAGATTTAGATTTGTTCCGTGGCTCGCAGCAGTGGCTCGCTCGATACCATAACATTACTCGACGATAGCGGAGTTCAAATGTAAGCAAAAACAATGTTTAGGATGAGTCCAACCCGATTGGAGACCGTAGTCTCTGCGTATACACAGTCCTTTCCAAGAAAGCGATGAAGATGAATCGATGTTTTCTGTCTAATCTATCCTTACAGTGAACACCTGCCCTTAGATATCTGGATAAAGCAGCTTTTCCCTATCTGAGGTTCGCCTACCCTTATAGGCATGTGGATGATGATTTTGGAGTTTCCAAAGAAAGCTTCATAATGGCAGAAGTAGCAGTTAGGGCATTCGTTTGTTTTACATCCAGTTACTGGTGAAAAATTGGCATTTTTTTAGTGAAGAGTAATGCATCTTGTTGTTGAATTCACTAGAGATTCAAATGTTAAGGAAATGCTGCTAAATTTATTTGAAATCATATATATGTGAAGGGATGACTTACGTATAACGGGAACAAATAAGGGAAATAGACTCATGAGAATTATGCAAGTGGAAAAATATTACTGATGTTGAGTTGTGATCATCATATTGAGTCATTTTACTCACCACTGAGCGTCGTTATTGCACATGATATCGTGTTACGGATGGTTTTCAGGTGACAATCTGTTCAGCAATCTAAAACGAGAGATATATCTAATGTTGTCTCTTAATAGAGTTAATTCCAAATTATAAAGTGAAGTTAAATTTAGTTGAAAGCATATATATTTGAAGGTTTCATTACCGTATCCTTGTTATAAGTTCTAAGTTATAACTTCTAACACTATTTGCGGAGAACTCCGAAATAGTGATAGAAAACTCTTTTTTCATGGAGCTGGAATTATTCCGTTCCCTGCATCAACTGTAGCATGTATGTTCACGTAAGACCACCAGGAACTCCAAATTGTCCTTTCCAATGAACCCTCCGCCGTGTTGCTTTATTCTCACCCTCACTTCTAGTTATAAATTTCATTTTCATTCTAACCCCTTAGACGTCATTAGGCCTAGTCAAATCCTATCTCATTGAGGACTTCTTATCTTGGCACTTTACTGTGTTATCTTACAGATAGGTCGTATCACAACCCGTTGCCCATGATTTATCAGAACTTTATGAAAGTGGTCCACTTGTAGCATGAAGGAGTGTAGTGGATTTAGTGGAATATATAAAGATGGAGTAGTCATACTTGTTGCACTTGGCATTAGATGCAACAAATGCTGAAACTTGAGTATCTCCGAATGTTAAGTGCCGGCGAAACCTGATCAGAGATAAATCGATGCTGTATATAATAATGATTAGAGAATGTTTTTGAATAACATTAACTTGTAACTTGTGGCCTAGTGGGTAGAGCCTAGTGGGTAGTGGTGGCCTAGTGGGTAGAGTGCTTGGCTACTGATCTAAGGTCCCGGGTTCAAATCCGGGTGAAGCCTTTGGACGCCTTCGAACGAGAAATCCTTGGAGTGCGAGGTGGCCCAGGGAAAGGAACTGGCCCCCTACCCTGAATGTGTGAAATACACACGCCTGTGGTTTAGTTCAGGGTGAGCTCTACCGCCACCTATCCCAACAAACCTTCGGGTTGAATCACTGAGTGAGAGAACCTGTAACTTGGTAAAATAACTGCTCATGAAGGGAATGAAAACCCTCACCATTTTTAGCAATCCTTTGACTTTTAAACTTAACTTTGGTCTCAGATAACAGATATTCAATGTAGTTATGATATTATTGCTTGGTTTTATGCGAACTGCATTGGAAAAGAACACAGTCCTGTGCTTAAAAAATGTATTTTCGTTAATTAAGGCCTTAGAAGGTGCGGCGAAGGTGTGTGAACAAAAAACGCTTCAAGAATGAAGGTTATCTTGTGCGGTGATCGTTTCTGTGATACAAATTTAACTTTGCTTTTTATGCCTCAATTCTGGGTGGTTAATTTTTACCTGTTAATTAGGCCGTTTTATTCGTGAGTCTATTGACTGGATTTGAGGACTTTATTCCAAGACGCCATAACTGCAATGCTTAACGTAATCACCCTCCGTTCCGAAAAATTCCGCAGCGTCCCCTTGAACTCGTGCTTTGGCCTCCGTGGGATCTTAATTGGGAACTGTTATTCTTGCTCGCGCGATTTGGCTCCCACGCAACCCTTCGCCTTATCTCGTCCTTTGCTCCATTGCTAACACTCTTCCGTTTCGTTTTTACTACTTACCTATTTAAAAGGAGCTGTCACGCGTTTATTTCCATCATCTCTCTGTTTCTTTCTCTCCGCCTCCCCCGAGAGGTTTCTTATCTCGCGACCTGGAGGTTAGGGTTGACGGGTTGGGGAATGCCCTTTGGGAAAGGAGGAGCCTCTCTTCTTTTCGCTGCCTTCCTCATCTAACTTCCCCAGCTTAATTTTTTACTTTGTTTGCATTTCTTAGTGGGGAGTCGAAATGGTAAAGTTAATATTTTATTTCTCTTCCCCCATTCTACTTTGCCTTTATTTTCTCCGAGTTGTGGAGGCCACGCATTTTATCATTTTGGCCTGGAACATTTTTGTCTCGGTTTTTTTAAATTTTCTTTTGAGGGGCGAGGGGGATGTGATCCGTGAGTTTTCAAAGTTGTTGGTTATTTTGGAAAAAAATATTCAAGACTTTTTTGGTCAATAGTTAAACCTTGTAAAATCGTTTGCTTATTTCATTTCTCAGGATAGTTTTCCGTCTTGTTGGAACTTTTTTGGTGCAAATTTATTCTGTTTTGGCCGAATTTCATTTATTTATTTTCTCGCATTCTGTGAGAGGAAAGGTGTGCCTTTAGACGAGGAAATCGCGCTTCCTTCCCTCAGGTAATTGGAATGAAAATTCTTTTCAGACCAGAGAAAAAGAGTGCGTGGAAAAACTCCACGGATGTAGATGCTTTTCAATTATATTTTGTTTTTGGCCGTGAAAATAATTTTGCCGAGAGGTTTGTTCAAACCGCGGCCGAAAATTGCAATTGTTTCAGGCTTTTAAAAAAGACATAGAATCACTTGGGGTTGGAATTTTTTTACTAATGGAAATGCACTTGGTCCCATTCAACGTATTTGGTCGGAACGTGTTCACCATTAAAATAAAGAGTTTAGAAAAGTCACTGAGCATTTTTGCCATAGCAGAAGAAACTTTATCATCGGATTCCATTCCATTTTTGTGGCTAATGGTGTATCATTACTATGCTCAGCCATTGAGGAAACGACGCTAAGCAGCCTAAACTCCAGTATTTCTGAGATAACACTAGTCGCTGACGTTCATTTGAAGCAGACGTAAACTCGCGCATTGTACCTACGCTATTCAACACGCACAAAACAAATTTTCACATCAACT
Source organism: Platycnemis pennipes (assembly GCA_933228895.1). Taxonomy (NCBI): domain Eukaryota; kingdom Metazoa; phylum Arthropoda; class Insecta; order Odonata; family Platycnemididae; genus Platycnemis; species Platycnemis pennipes. The sequence goes on along the minus strand of OW121854.1, from coordinate 113,272,692 downwards.
GCCATTAATACTTCCCTAAAATGCAAAGTAATTAGTTATAAGCCTTGTAAGAGTATTTTTCATCCTTAACGATTGATAATTTTGTAGTTGAATAAATTATGTCGTATAATTTGCAAAATACTAAAATTGTTACCCAATCATTGTTATTATTATGGGACTGTTTTCAAATCAAAACCTGGTAGATGAATAACAATACTTTTAATGAAGAATAACCTTAGATAATCCGTTTGTAGTATCTAAAAATGTAGGTATCGATGGTGAGCCAATTCATGTTGCCAACATGAAAAAAAGATCGTATAACTTTCCATGCATAAAAGTATATCTATCCGTAAACCACATACCCTAATCGAGGGGCATTTATACTTTTTTATTTTTTTCGACAGTTACTCCTCTGCTTCTGTAATACAAAATGAGTCATGAAATCCTTTGGTAATCTTCCGAATGCCTAATGAAAAAATAGCTGTTTTTATGTATACACGCTCATGTTGTTCTATTGGAAAGGATAATACCGATCATTTCGTAATGGAAGGTAAAATTTGTCTACTCTTGGGGCCTTCGTTCCTAATTAGGTCAAGTTTTCAAAACGTTAAGTATTATATACTCATGGCGATTGAAATAAAATACTCATTTTACTCAGTCTTGAGCTTTCACCGTATATCCCTTTTTGATCACAGCCGGGACGAAGAAAAAGAAATGAGTATTAGTCATTCGAATTATTTTAAAAGAGTCTTTTGTCTTCTTTTTCGTCAGTATTTTTTGCCGATTGATACATCTGCTTTTTATCCTAATATCTCCTCTTACTGTATTAAATGTCGTTTGATATCACACGTAGAACTACGTACTCGTACGTGGGTACTATAAAACTTGGTAGAAAAGGAGATAATGGTCTTTGAAAGAATTTTTGATACCTTTTGCTAGAAATGTGAGTTTATAGAGTGTCATGGAGAAGGTGTGATGGTCAGGGAGAAAGACGAACAAGTACTTGAGGTAATCGCAGCGATAAGTTTCCCAAGGCCACTATAGGGGAAGAATGCTAGGGAAGTGTGTTTTGGATGGGGTGATGAAAGGTTTAAAATTGCTCACCTGAAGAGAGACGTGGTGAAAACACACATAAGGTGGAACGAGAGGGATTTGTGTAAATCACCTCACCTCAATCTCAGATGTATTCGTTCAGTACACACGGTACATACGAGTACCAGTAATTTTAAAACCCCCGATTTTCAAATTGTAGCATTAAGCATTTTATCCAAACATTGAGATGTTCAATTTATGCACCTTGATTAAAACATTTAAATCAACTTTTTTGAATGTTTTTTTCCAGAAATACATCCCCTCATTCTAATTCATTCATATGTATTGTTTATATAGCTTGAAGTCCCTTCTTTTCTTGCTTCGTTTAATTTGTAATTTCTAAGTGTCTCTTTATATTGATGTCTTCTTATCTGGTCATTGATTTTTGCTGATTGCTATTAATGTCTTTTTTCTAATCTGTTAACTCTACATGTTCGTCAATTTAGTTATAGCTGTTCCTTAATGAAAGTTAGTGATACATTCACTTCATTTCTTTCGATATTAAGTATTTATCCACCTATGTCTTTCGGCGTGATTGGACACCTTCCTAGTTTATTTTTTAGCTGTTGTATTTATCATGTATATTTGCTGGAATAATTATGTTCTAAGTCATCAATTCTTTTAATGCAGAGGCAGTTATCATTGTATATTTTTCATATTTTCTTAAAATAACAACCAAGTTACCATACCCTGTCATTATATCCATTATCCTCCTATTCTGGTTTATTTTAAGCTCTAACCGCTTTTTAATTTTGGGAAAAATTTTTCTAGCTAATTCTCCTTTCCAACAGTTAGATCAATTTCCATAATATTTTTCTATTATGATTGCCCTAATTAGTGTTTTACTTCGGTTCCGCCTCTTCTCCGAACAAAGTTATATGCCATTGAGTGCCGTTTGCCTCTGAAGGCGTCCAAGAGCAGTGGGGGAGAGAAAAGAAATGGAAATTAGGAGTAACCCACTAAAACATGGTGGAGTGCCTCATATCAGCTGGCTCCAATAGATGTGCTTGTTCGGAAACATGAAAATTGCTTCATGTCTGCAGTGTATTTGTCGGTTTCTTTCTTACAATTGATGTGACATTGCTTAACGCTGGTTCCCTTTTTCGCTGTACTGCTGAGATTCCTCCAGTTTTAGGGGATTGGAAATCCAGGCTGAGGCACGGTTTTTTAATGGATGCCAGTCCCCACTTGTGTGCTTTTAGGAGAAAAATCTAAGTTTGATGCAACTTCCGTGGATAGTACGTTAAACCGTGCGCACCTTCGCATCTTTTGTTAAGTTGAGGTCAATGCAGACCGGAAAATTCATCTCTCTATTCAATCACCCGCTCAGTGGTGCATAAGACAGAAGAAGCTGTCGGTCTTCTCCACTGCGAATAACCACTGTTGATTCCTCCCATTTAGGTGTAGGTATATTTGCTCTGACACCTTTGCCATGAGTTAAAACAACTTTCCATTATCGCTGGCGCTCGATATGAGCCCCACCTTTTTGCCTAAGCGTTCGAGAGTGGCCAGTCTGAAATGTAGGAGAATCGTGACCGTTGCAGTTGGTCAAGCAATTAGCTGCAGTGAAAGCGGAGTACCAGCGAACGGAAGCCGATAGAAGGGAGCATGGCATCCGTCCTGCCTCGTGTGGCTGAGTGCAGAGGTCACTGTGACACCTCGTGCGTGTGTAAGAGCTGTTTCCTACAATTTGAATGCCTTCAGTGGGGGAAATAATTACGCCCACTGTCACCCTTGCTCGCTTTGCAGCCACTCAATTTTTGTCTCCTGTATTTTTAGTGGCATTGGCGACACGGACATGGTGTTTGAAGATCGATATTCTTTGACTACTTCAGGTAATTTGAGGAGATTGGCAGTTTTAACTTTTGACTGTCGATACTGTTTGGCTGAGAACTTAAGGTACGACTATTGCTCGTTCGTTGAGTTATATTTCTGCCCGATAAACTATTCCCTTGTTGTGCTGATCCATCTTGTTTCGAAGTATAGCCATCATACTTCCCTTTACGGCCGGCGTTGATGTATAACAAAATTGGCATTAACAGATGTGTTTTTCAGGCAGGAGATTAATATTTATTTAATTTAGCCTTTATTACTAAATATACTAACAATTTAGCTGCGTGTGACCATATTATCTAGCATATTTTTATGTAGTAGCCTAGTGGCATGTCAATTGTTCATGTTTGTGATCTTCACCTCCTGCCACTCACCCTCCCGTTGTCTTCCAGGGTTTCCGTAAATGTAGATGAAGATTTAAGCTGCCTAATATTTTAATGTCTATTTCCTTTGTGGCTTATCGAAATTAAAAGATTACTAATATGTGAGAAGAATGGATGGTGAAAGAATAGGTGGATAGAGAAAATGTAAGCTAAATATTTTCTGCTTAAATTTATATTAGATTCAGTTACCGAATTCGCTATTGTGAGTCGTTAAATATGCAGTCATAAAATTGTTTAGAGACAGATAATAATATGCTAGATAGGCAGATAGTATCTTGAATGAAAGAATAGATGGATGGGATAAATTGGGATCAGTATTATTATTCTTGGATAATGCAAGAATACAAATTCTCCAACTGTCTAAATTAATGTCCTTGTCGTAAAGTCATGTTGGTGTGGAGACTAGAATACTAGGTTTTCATTGATATCCCTGCTCAGGTTTGAATCCCGGAATCGGTAGAAAATTTTCAGTGGAGTGCCAGTCCCTACTTATTTCTGTGAGGAGGGAACTTCGAGTTCAGTGCTGCTTTGGTGGGATGGGACATTAAACCAGTTCACATCTTTCGTCAAGAGCATATTAGTGTCTACGCCAAGTTTCTCTTCTCCCTTCCCTAGTACTCCACCCTACACGTTGTTTTCCACCTATCTTTAATGGAGATAAATGCTCTTAGCTCTCGATCATTTCAACTGAGCTATTACTTTTCAAGGACCACACTGAATTTCTTTAAAATGAGTCCTAGTACTAAATCCCAGTTAGTTAATTCTATGGGCGTATATGCACAATTTTTATTGTGTTGATCACAACAGTTGATCCACGTGCATCAACAAATTTACATTCCGAAAAAGACAAAATTTGCAATTTACCACATAAAAACTTTATTCCGACCCGGGTTTCGTTGGCACTGCAACATCGTCCAACGAAACCCGGGTCGGAATAAAGTTTTTATGTGGTAAATTGCAAATTTTGTCTTTTTCTGATATGTTCGAATACCACGCAATATCGCCAGAATCTACGGATTTCAAATTTACAATCGTTTTTGACTCCATCTTTACTCATATGGTGATTTTTAGCAGCTTAGTGTCTCAGGAACAGAATATATTCTGTGCATTTTAGTCAATGCATATAGCCTATTTTATAACAGTGAAAGAAGAGGCTACAAGCCTAGGCTGCAGTAAGAAGAAGAAGGAATAGTATGTTATAAAATTATAATCAATTGGTAGATTTCAATGAACGTGGAAACCTCTAGATACTTCTTTCATTGCCATGCAAAACGAATGTTAAAATTTCTCATGGAAATAGAACTCAATGGCAGTCCTACTGGATGTAGCACTTAGCGTGAGTAATCGAGGGATCGAGGTTGGGGTTCCCATCCTGGAGTGAAGATTTTCCTCTGCGGATTAATCACGGTCAGCTCGCGGTCCCTTGAATTTGAATATTCAAAAGCTTTCATTGACGTAAGCCTAGATTTGTGGAGTTCATGATGGTGCATTTATTCAAACAGGTATTAAAATTTGAAATGGAATTTTAAAAAAATTTTTGCTGGATATATGATTGTTTTGTTTTGTTCTCAGCAATGGCTCCGGTGATTTATCGGCTTAAATATAAAACTAACCTCTTCAAAGACCGGGGGAATAATACCGAAAAATCTACGTCATCAGGACCTTGACTGGGGAAACAATTGTGCACGTTGTTGTTTTACTTTTTTAAAATGAAACTCGAATTTTGAGGCAACGGTGTATCAAAGCTGTTGCGTGAAAATGGTAAAATTTGACTCCCCCCTCCCCTCATCTTGCCGTTACTACGGGACTTGGGTTGTTTATTTGTAGGGCCTGGCGACTTAAAAATAAAAATGACTGAAAAAAAGGGCTAGTGGTAAGAGGACATCCTCTCCCGCCATTCTGTCGGTTCCCTCGTTTCCCTTGTAACCCGAGTATGGAGAGAAAATGGCGAGGAAAACCGATTTTTAAGTAACCCAGCTTGAAAAAAGGACAACATGGTTTTTCATTCTCCGTGAGATCGTCGAGGATTCTTCCGGGCGAGGTCCCCTTTTCGCTTCCCCGGATGGGAGGGAAGGGGTCGTCCTCAGCCATTCGCTAATCCGCCTTGCCTGCTGGCCCGGAAGGGACTAGTAACGCTCCTGCATACGGTCTGTCTTCTGCGAATGAACGTCCCGTTTGTTTACCCTCGCTATCGGTTTTTTTTCGCTCTCTCTCTCTCTTCTGTTCACTTCCTCCTCCGCTTCTTTTTCTTCCCCTTTACCCAATGCCGTATTTTCTTCTCTCCTTGCGGAAGCTCTTGAAATAAAGCCGTATGCTACTCATCCTCATGACTGTCGAATTCTGCGGAATTGCAATAATTTTAAATCCTAATCACCTTTTTTTTTTACACCTATTCATGATTGAAGTATTTTCCCGTAAGTATTTCCGATTTTTTAGTTGCTTGGTTAAGAATAATTCTTAAAACCACTTTGATGCGAGCGTAATTTGATCGGCGGCGAAAGTGTAGAATGAGGAAATGCTTTGGTGATACTGATATTTCGTCTTTAGACGAGGGATAACGTATTCCCATTCATCCTCTCAGAAATATACAACTACATCTACGTGATACCCTGCTAGTCACAGCGAGGGTGAGTGGAACGGGGTGAAAATTCATCCTACATGCATGTCTTAGCTGCAACTAAAAGCTACTGATGCGGCTACTGATCCTGTTACGTATGCATTCACAAGACACGTGTGACGTGTTATGTGTGTACATAGTTATATAATAAGCATTGATCATTCAAGCATTTATTTAAATGTATCACTTTATATTTCCCAAGCATTCGAGTTATAGTGTAAAGCATACCTTTTGCCCTGTAGCCGAACAATAGTTCACCTGCCTAGCCCTCGCCAATTGTTTTCAATGGGTTTCTCTTATGGTACGCATAAATATTACATTTTAAATCTATCGATACGACAGTATAACTGTCCAGTCTTGTTTTCCGGATAAATACGTGTAAAATAAAAGTGTACTCTTAATATAGGTATTTCTAACGCCATCGAAAATAATATGAGCTCACAAGTGTGCGTAAAGTTTTAGCCTGAATTTTATCCTATGTTCTGAAAGGAATTTCTATCATAGCTCTTTTACTGCAGCACTATTAAAATTATCTTAGCGACCTGTAGCAGATCTTTTGATATGCTTTGCACACGCTCTGTAGTCATTGCTTGATCATACCATCATCCTATGGTTCCCATATTCTAATATTATGTGTTGAATGGCGCCTGGGGAGGGAAAAGTAGCATTTTTCTCGTACTATCACGTTGCGTTTCCCTAAAGTTCATTTTTCGAGTCTTAATCTGCGGCTTGCTACACTTGTTTTCTTGCACTTGCTACACCTGATTTGTCTTTCCTTGACATATCTTCTCTTATGGAGATGGTTAAATATTTTAGAAATTCTACATTTTATATTTCATCTTTTTAATGCAATATGTATTTCGAAAGGAGCTTTTCTTTTTCCAAAAGTTCAGTACCTCACATTTATTGAAATTTAATTCAAACCGCCAAGTAACGCACCACTTTCTCTATCCTTTACTAATGACTGCCAGTCATTTTCATTTCTAATTTCCCTACTACAACTGCTTCATAAAAAAAGACGGACATTTATGTTAACTAAGGCACGTATGCACAAGAAAAATAGGCCTTTAACACTTTAATGAGGAACAGTTTTCTTAAGTTTTACTTCACTGAAGCTAAAACCGTCTAATCCACCCTTAGAGCGGGTTCGTTTACAGCATCTCCTATCCAGTTTATTATTATATTGTTGATTCTCATAGGATGCTAGATTTGCGAGCAGCTTAAAGCGAGACATTCTTTTCTGATTTAAAGAAAAAACAAAATTATCATTGCAAAGAGGCTGAGTAAAGGTTCGTAAGACCAGTTTATTCGTTAGGTTTTTGTTTTATGTGAAGATAATGTTCACGTGAACGCAGTATTTCTTGAAATCAGAAAAGCGTGTCTCGCTCTGATAAGCTAGCATCCTATGAGATAAGACAATATAATAATAAACTGGATAGGAGATGTTGCAAATGAACCCGCTCTAAGGATGCTCAGAAACCATGCTGAGTTTTATCTGTAAATCCTGGCCATTGAAGTGTCCCATTATTGAAGTGACTTGTGAATGCTGTATACTTGTGCATGACTATGACGTTACAGGATAAGATACCTTTATCTTAAGTGATGGTTGCAATTTCGCCTTCAGTGTTATAGATAAAATGAAGTACTGTTGGGTATAAGTTTCCATACATATTTGCGAACATCCTGCATTATTTTGTAGAATTTGAAAATACCGCCACCACTTATAGCATGCCTAAAAAAGTTTTATAACTTAAAGTAGGATTTTTTAACATGTAGATAATATAGCCTTTTACGTATTTTTTTACGTTGCTGCTTTTCCAAGCTCGAGGTTATAGGAGCCAAATTAAGCTTCAATAGGCGCGTTTACCCGGAACCAAAATCGCTATTTCGCACACGAAATCGTTAGATGGAAACGAAAAATGATTTTTAGTGAAAAATTATTCTTCTTACCAGTGCCAATCAATCATAAATCAAAAATTAAAAAAAATGTGACGCCCACCCAATGAGCTGCGTTAAGGATATATACTTCATTCACCTCCCGTCCTTGACTGTTTAGTGGGAAAGTGAGAGGAGTGGAGGTAGGGGTGGAAGGCCTGCTTGCACAGATCCTGTCGCGATCACTTCCATTGGCAGAGTCGGCTGTGTCCCCGTTGTCATTGGGCGAAGGCGCGTCGCAGTCTCAGTTGTGATTGGACAAAGGGGATGACGTAAAGTCCTGTGCACGCCCACTATTCCGAAATAGTTAAAAAAAAGTTAACTCTATATCTGTCTATATCTATGTATTCCCCATTGTGATTGGGGAAAAAAATGACGTACAAGTACCTTGTACGCCCATTTTTCCAAAAAGGTTAAAAACATGTTTCTGCCGGTTATAACTTGAGAGCTAATTGACGGATCGAAGAGCGGAAAATACGGGTCTTTCTATTTTACAAACTATATCAAATTGGAAAGTAAAAATATGATATACGACTTCATCCCCTGAAGATACTTCTGTTGATTGATAATTTGCCTAATACTTTTTCAGTTTTCCTATGATGACTGAAAGCGTTTCTTTTTCTGGCATAGCCGCACTTTAAATTAATTTTATTTGCAAAGGTGACCTTTTCAATTCTTAGAGACCTTTATATCTGTATCGTACCTTCACATTTTACCCCTTTAGCCATTTTTATTGATGCATGGTTTTCCAAAAAAAAGCAGCGCGTGAAAGTACGGTTCTACCAAACGTAAAAACCTGGGGCTATTTTTTATTTAATTAAATTAAAATTTAATTTAAAATTTAATTTAAATTAAAATTAATTTCAACTTTAATTTATTGCAGAGTGTACTTTCTTGTCGCCATAAAATGTAATATCAAATTGAAATTACAGCTGAAAAATATTTTTTAAAACCAATTAATAATATAAAAGATCATCATCTCATGGCAATTTCAAATTCTTGTTTCGATAACAATGGAATATTATGCTTTGATATTTGTAAAAAGCCGTAAAAGAAAAGGAATGCGTCGACATTTCCTGATAACTGCCCTCCAAAAAACATTGGTAAACTTTCTTTTCCCTAAAATAGAAGGAAGGGAGACATTAATATCAACATGCTTGCAAAGTTTCAACTTTCATAAAAACTTTTGTAGAAATGCCATGGCTTCCAATTCCCTATATTTGCTATCGAAAAATACCCGGACTGACTGAAAGGCATGTACAAACCTTCAGGTATTTTATACGCAGTAACTACACAAAGGCTCTTTTAGAACAGAAATGAACTGAATGGCAGAAAGGGGCGAGTGCTCAAATATTGTTATCACCTCTCTCTTTCTGAGGATTTCCAAAGCTTTTTCAATGACGCCATTCTTAACCATGAAAATTTCTCCAGCGCTCTACCACTCCGTTGCTTTAATAGAGAAAATGTTACATTGAAGCAAACGGACGCGTTTGGATAATATATGACATAAATTTATCCAAATGAATGGCAGTAACATAATATCCATATATGCAGTGTACCCAATACTATAAACTTTATAGATGATAAATTATCACAATAATGAATTAGATAATTTCAGGAGAATTACCTGAGAGTAGCTCTTAAGCAATAGCGTATTGCTCAGGAGCTAAAAATAACTGTGATATTAAATATTTTTGAGCTATTTCTTGAGTTTATGCACACTGCGATGCATTTGCGTAGCAGCGTCAATGAACTGCGTCGCATATCGTGTCCCAGCATCGCATTACTCATTCATGCTGCATACCGCAATCAAGTCGCATGACATCGTGACGCGAAGCATTGCATTTCCTTGAGGCATGGTGTCGCACTGCGACATTGACTGATTGTTGATTCCGTCCCTCAGAAGTATTTTTGCTGTCGTTTGTATTACTGGAGAAGTGTGTAGAAATGAAGTGGAATTATGATTTTTAAAAACGCTATCTCGTGCCATAGTCAATTAGTTTTCAGCCATTTTCCACTGCTTACGCTCTAGAGGCACCTACCCACATAGTTGTGGCACCAACATCTTCATTTTTACATAAATCATTTATTTTTCGTCCTTCACTACTTGCACCACTATTTCATACGAGGTTTTCCTGCGCCATTCTTCTTGTCTATTTTTTCCCCTTTTCTTCGTCTTTCTTTGTCAGAACATCATGTCTCTATATGTCGCCAACCAAGTTATCCTGTATTGTCTTTAAATTTTTCTTCAGATTTCTCTTTTCTTTTCATCGCATTTGTTACTCGGTCGATATATTTTACCTTCAAATCACATTTCGAATGCTTCTAGTCTTACATTTTCTGCTGCTGTTATCGCCTATGCCTCAATTTCATGAAGGGGCGTGCTCCAGTTTTAAGTTGTAATAAATTGTTAACTCAAGGGTTGTATTTGTAAGAGTGAACGGATTCTTCTTTCATTACAATGCCCTCGTCTTGACTATGTATTAATTACTTATTTCCCTGTTGTTTCGTCCAACGCCGGTTCTCGGCTTCTCAGGTAGCAATACAATTTCATGTATTCAAGCTTTTGTTTATCCTTGTTTCATGTTGTTCTTTGCCTCTTCTCGTTAACGCTACTCTATTATGTAGTGTATATCAAAGCCTAATTTTTTATCAGCATTTAAGTAATAGCTGATGATATCTTTTCAATATTATCCAGAATCTTTAAGAATTCTCAAGAGAAACGCAGCATGTTAATTGTTTCCCCGAGGATATTTTGTTACGAAGCATTCTCCTTGATTTCTTAAATGGACTCCTCAGTGTACGCATGAATAGTAACGGGAGAGTGTGAGCATTCTTTTATTACTTCTTTTTATTTATTCTTGCTGCTTCTCTCCTGGATTCTGATTTAATCATATGTCATGGTCTTTGTTTACTCTGTCAATAGTAGTCAGAGTAAGACACTCCCAATTCCCTTAGCATTCTCAACATTGAATCTTAATGAACGTTGCAAAAGCTTTCTCCAAAACTTTCAACGCAAACCCTCCCTTAATATGCATATTATCATTTGGCATTTTAATGATTTTTGTCGGCTTTAATACCATGCCTACTTCGCTTTACTTCTTCACCCCTTCCTATCTTGACAAACCCCGTTTCCTCACAAATACTGTCTCCAGAAAAAACCACTTTCTCTCTTTATTTTCTACAATTTCTCTCCCAATTTATCGTGCTATTCAAAATTTTTACTCTTCTTCTATCTCTTATTCTTCTCCCAACATCCCAAAAACTTCCTCTTCTGTCTTCTTTTCGGACCATTGCATCTTCTCCACCATTCTCCAACCAATTTCTCGAATAGCTCTAATTTATCTCACACATTTTTTCCAGGGTCAGGGTCCTGGACCCTAGTCTGGCCATTTTACGCCACGATATACATGGAGCTCTTTTACGATTTTTTGCAATCTTTGTGCAAGATTATGGTCCTAAATTCCCTTTTTACCGCTCACGGATCTTATTCTGGCGTGTAGTTCCACTTAATCTGAATTGGCATTACTCTGTCCATCGTGCAATACGTAGCCTAAGTGACTGTAGGTACTTGATCTTCATCTTTTATAGCATTATTATCAGCACTAGTGTTAATTTCTGTTTGTGACCTATCTAAATACCATGCTTTCTCCACTGCATATACTTCCCGTGTATTTGAAGCCGATTAGTGCAATGGTTTAATAGCTCTTAGTCATCCTAAAATCTGATTTAAGAAAATCACCTTGTTCCTTTATAGTGCATCTGTTTCCTTGCAGGCTGTAAGTGCTTATTTAGTTACTTACCTCGTACCCTGATGCCTATTAGAATTATGTTTAAGATACTCCAAATGCTGAGGTTACATCTCACCCGTTTACGCAACTTAATATTATGAATTGATACCTAAGGCAACCCATCGGAATCCATTTCCTAGATGGGTTTCGAACCAATGACCCTTATGTTGCGAGACCAGCCCCCAACTAACTAAGCCTCCATTGCCAGCTGACATTGAGCAGCCTTCATTTGCTATTCATACCTCCGATTTCTGGGTTATGTCCAGGATTCGGAAAAGAGTTGTATGTCTCCCATCATTCTATTGCCTACCACTTTAGCAGTACTTTAACTGACATTTTCCGTAATAAATGTTATAAACGTAGATTTTTTACGAATAATCTTTTTCAGATATCTTGGTTTGAAGCTGCAGTATTTTACTTGACCGGCAAATGATCACAAATTGGCTCGTTTATCTCCTTTTCATTCCATCCACTGTTTCCACCCGCCTGCGCACTTTCGATATTCATTTTTCTTTCGCTCGCGCCTTGCACTGTATGCACGTCTCACTTTAAGGCCAGACTTTTCCTTCCACTCCATCGCAATATCTCCTCCTCTCTTATTCCATCCGCTCTTTTCCTCTCTCTCTCTCTCTCTCTACCGCTTCGGCCTTTCCCGCACTGCCCTCCGCTCCACTGAACCGGAAACACAATCCCGACTTCACTGCCCCTATCCCCTTCTACCCTCCCCTTTCCTAATCCCTGGACCACCCTCGCAAATGACTCCCTCCCCTCCTCCTTCCACACACCCTCTTGCTCCTCGACCCTCCCCTTATCTTTCTCCTTCCTCCCTTTCATCTTCATCCCGTCGCCTAACCCCCCCCCATTCCCCCTGCCCTCCTGCCCTTTTACTTTCCTCCGGCATGGCTTGCATCTGGACCCATATATAGCAAGGGATGCTGTTTTGATCACCACAGACCATTATCGAAGGCGTGGAATGACAAAAAGATTTGCGGAATGCCGGTCGTATAAATTTAGCCCGAGTGCAACCAAATGGAAGTTACTCCTCGCCTGATCTGAGAGAGTATTTTCACATGAACGGTCCAACGGAGGTCATAGATGAAGGTCACTCCATTAAATCACATGAAGTGGGAGGTCAGTCTATTAAAGACTTGTTTGGCCGCTCAGCTACGTAAAGGGTTGATAAGTTGATAACAACCTAACTGTTGGAATATAGGTTTATAAAACAGAATATATCCATTGGGAGTAATTCATGGACTATGAATAGCGTTGCGCTTGACATGGATCAGCTTCTCCATTCATGTAATGCATCCTGTTCGATGGTATTATGGGTTTCATACTAAGTCAAATATTTTTCTGGTTGACCAAAAAACTAAAAAGAAAAATCTGGTAAGTGGTTACCGACAATATTTCATATTAATTGGCGAGGATTACTGACCAATTTTAATACAAAAGGTCGCTCTTTTTCTTAATAAAATATTTATCTGCCTGTTACCCTGAGAGTCACTGCAAGAGCATGTGGCAGTGGGTAGAAAGTCATTCATACACATAATCGCTTAAAATACAGCGGCAAATCCTCATTCGCTGTCAGCTTACCATAATAATTGTCTTCTGGACCACGAACTACCCTTCGTTACCTCTCCAGGTCAAATATTTCTGAATTTGGCTTGAATTGGGTAGCGCGTATCTTAATTGAAAAACCTAAAAACAGTAAAAAGTTTCGCCGTCCTTAAGCTTAAAATTTGAGTCAAATGCCTTGAAAATATGTAGTTCCAAGTTATTTTTTTAAATTATCGCTAATGTTGCACAGGTTAAAGTATATTTAATTTTTATTTGTCTTTGAACCACTTTTTTATCCATAGAATAAGGCACAAGACAAGGACGCATTAACTTTTGCCGCCTTCAAGAGTAACCGAAGGCATGAGCAATTACTCGAAATCGTCATCTGTTACTAGTGTGTGATCTACGAAGCATTATAGGGCGAGTGATTTGCCAGCAAGTCTTCTTGTGGTCTACTCATTAATTCTTTCAAATAGGATTTCCCAATCATTCGTTAAATGAGAAGAAAAATTTCATCCGATGTAGTCGATGTTGTTTGACCCAATCAATTCTTATGGGGTGGTTCTGTGTGGAAATCATCTCTAGTTATGATCAATTTCCTCATGAATCATCACATTTTCACAAATCAATATCTAAGGGTTGAATGGAGGGAGGTATAACATTGAAATTTTGTCGTCAGGAAGTGCTCCGAAAATTTTTCTTTCGTGTTACATTCTCCTTTTTAGATCTCTAGGTTTCATAATACCTATTTAATAACCTTTAATATTGGTGAGATAACGGTGTTGTCGATCCCGTTATGAATCTCTAATGGGTTGCCGACCGTGAGAGTAAACGACTGCTTTAGACAGCATAGTAGATTGCTTTGAGCAAAAATAAAATCATTACCGGTGACCTTGGTTCGTTTCGCGGCTTGAAGAGTTGAAATTTAATATTCTTCTTGTATTTCATTTAATCGGGTGGCTAGCCGTCTTAGCATCTACATATTTAACCCTGTAGATGGCATTGAAAATTAAATCTGTCGTAAGAGTGCTAATGTCCAGAATTTACCATTATGGTATATGTCATATTCCACCATTTTTTAGTTCTTAATCTCCAATTGTTTATACGAGTTATTTCATCTAATTTTTTATAAGAGTAGTTAAAAACTACTTTATTTATCTATTGTCGATAATATCTTATCAGAAGTAACTGAATTTATGCAGCGGGGGGTTAAGTATAAGAACTATTTTAGATTTGATAAGAAAAATGCTTTACAGGATAAGTAAACAAATTCCGTTTATAGTCTGGTTACCTATTTCTTCCTTCCCTATGCATTATTCCCTACCATTCATTCAAACTCCGTCAGAGTTTGAATGAATATACAGAGTTTGATTTAGTGGATCTCTGTGTTGATGGTAAGTTTTGTATTTTTATGTCCTTGTATCCTTATGTTGAGGGTTTTGCTGCTTTACATTTTGGAGTAGCTTGGTTTTCCAAGTGGTTAGAATAGTTTTTGCAGAAAAAGTGGAGTGCTTCCATACGTTACACAACTTTGAAACGCATCTATCAAGTCCAAGTGAAGGGACCTCTTATGAAGTCACTAGTGCCTGAAAAGGAACTTATCGAAAAAATTTATTGGGTTCATTCGAATGTTCTTTGCGAAGTGAGTTGCAAATTTCTTGCTGCTGAAGTGGATTCATCATCACAAGTTTGATATCAGCATTTGGATACATTTTTGGATCATCCTTACCTGCCATTCCTCAACTATGTAGCTCCTTTTTGATTATTTAACCCAAAATTTAATGTCTTATCCCACTTTTTAGTTTTTCTCTCCTGACTCTCTCAATGCCATCCTAAATACCCAGTGTGAATAGCAGTGAAGCCTTAAATGAGGATAGTTTCAGCATCAACAGGTCGTACCTAGAGTCATACCTTGCCGCGCTCCCTTACTGTGGCTTGCAGCGTACTATTTTCTAGTCGATGCATATTTATTTCTTTCCTCAGTTCTCTTCGTTTCCATTTTACCTTCAGTTATCCTCTTCCGAATATAGTTTTCCCACGTGTATGTATCTTCCATACTTATTTGCTGGCCTCTAATTTCTCCGACCAAACTCCTCTCCCATTAGCACCCATATCTTAAAAGCCTACAAAATTACACGTGTCCTCTTTCCGTAAAAGCCAAATTTCTGGCTCTCAACCACTCAAAATAATGCTCCATGTTTTAGTATAAGTCATGAGGGTGAAGAGCCGTTTAGGAAAGGTGGGCAATTTGGTATGGGTTGGAATTTTTCAGAAAATGTAGAGGTTTTCAGGTGGAGAAAACTCCGTTTTGCAGAAATTAGTTGGCTCTTGGCTCAAGGCGCCAAGGAATCCCAACTGACAGAGTACAAAACTCGAAGTCTCTCCACAGATGATTCAAGTGAGGGATGAAGTTGTGAAAAATCCGCTACCAGATTTGATCCCGAGCCATTAGGATGGGAAACCACTTGTCTAGCTACCGCACTATTTCCATCCTATATTTGCATCAGGTTTGTGAAGTGGTGTAAGTTTGGTTTCAAGTCTTGTAGTTCATTTTTGCACTGATTTTTTTCGCATGGCTAAAGCAATGGATATGTAAATAGATGTTTGCTCGACGCCAATTTATTGATAACGTAGAATATCTTCTAGGTTTTCTTAGAAGTTCATACAAGAACGGAAAGCCCCTGTGCAACTTTTCCCTGCACTCTCATCTGCGCAAGCTTTTTATTAACCTTTTCCTCTTTCCTTTTCTCTGTACTTTCCTTTTCTCTTCCGGACGTTTCATTTTCTTCCCCGCAGAAAAAATGGCACGCATTCGAATAGAGACAAAGCAAGACCTCGACGCGTTAATTGTGAAGCCATTTGGCTCGCATCGCGACGGAAGGTCAAACTTCCCCCGAAATTGAGCCAGTAAATAGGGGTAGGGAGAGGGAGAGAGAGAAAAAAACTTGACTCGCTTTGCGCGCATTCTTTCTCGTTGGTAGGGGGGGGCGGCGCCACTTTACTCCCCTCTTTTGTTGGCGGCTGCGAGACCACGGCTGTGTATGACTTCCTTTCATTTCCGCCAAAGGTGTGAGTGAGACGTGGAAAAGTAGAGTGGAGTGGAAGAGGGGAATATGTCCGGCTTCCAACCGTGGAATTCCTCCGCGGGTCTTCCTCCGACGGCTTTCCGGCCGCAAACGGTCGCACAGTCCATTCTCCTGCCTCTCCCAGCCTGAGGTCTGCTTGATATTCCTTCCTTCCTGTCCCTGTTCCGCTCCCCCGTTCCTGTAGCCCTTAAGCCGCACTTTATTACGTCAGCAATGGCTGCCCGCGAGTAATTCATGGCCGAGATGCTCTTGCAAAGTATCCATCCGCTTTTTGTTTGGCAGTTCATAATTTTCAGTACGTTCTCTGTTTAGCGATTAAAAAAGAGTCTGATTAAAAACAGAGAATGGACTCCAAAAAAGTACTACTCCGATTGAACACAGGGCGCTGATGATTAATTAATTGAAATTAATTTTATCAATAGATAACTAACAATGTGATATCGGATATGGTCCGTAAGAGGTAAGATGTAATGGGAATTTGGAACAAGCGCACATAGATCACCTTTGGTCTGCGTCATAATAATAAAATAATGTGCTTGTGCCTTAGATCTGCTGAAGGAACTCGCTCGGAATTTTTAGTATACGAGCAGTATTAAATTCGTGGCCTTATTTAAGGACTAGTGATTATTAGGCCTAAAATTGACATCACCTACTGTTCGTCACAACCTAGATGAGTCCAATATTTGGCGTGCAAACACTCGACTTTACCTAGCCTCGTGTCCCCCAAGCCTGATGGTGCCGAGAATTCAGAGTCGTTGCTGAATAAGGCACTAGAATAGGCGTCGGTAAGGAACAGCATCTAGGAGGATGTTCAGGCAGTCTAGCTTGTCTTCTTCACATCGATTTCACGTAATATTAATTTCAGCTATTTTCTTCTCACAGCCCATTTCCTGCTGTGTGTCTTGAAACATTATTAGCTCTAGCATGCCTAACTAAATACTCCTGATTTCGTAATATCACTGAGAGTAATCAAAGGTTTAACCCGCGGACAATATGTCCTTTCCTCGTGTTTACTAACACTTAGTAGTATTTTCTCGGTGTATGTCTGGCTAGCGCAATTTTTTACTGCGTTGTCACCTAAATTTTAGGCTCAAGTACTTAGTGAATGCTTGGTGGGGAGCCAACTACGTTAACTCGAGGTAGCTTTCCGGATTACCTGTAGATGCAGATGTACCTAAGTGTATTTGTGACGAAACTGCCGGAAAGAGAAACCCTTCTTGGCAATGCACCTCGAGACGCCCTCGTTAAAAGGTCGTGCAGAGTGGAAGCGATTCTGCAAATGGCCACCCGCGGCTATTCGGTTCGCTTTGTGTCCTCTCCCCCCACCTCGACCTTTCCACCCCTCGTCCCGAGTGTCCGCCTCTCCTGGAGCGTCCACGAATTCCACGTCCTTTGTTGGGCTCAAAAGGATAAGAGGGGGGCAGCGGCAGGTTTTAAAAGCCGCTTCCTGAAAGGGAATAAACCGTAAGGTGGGGAGGAGGGCAACGTCGTTGCTGTGCAAATAGTCGCCCTTTAATGTCGAATGAATCCGCGCAATTGTTTGTAGGAGGAATGTTTTTTTACGATCACTTGGGCGATTGCCTTTGAGCAGCTCGTGCGATGTTGTGGATCGCCGGGACCCTCTCTTCCGCGCAGCGCTTGTAACGCTGGGTTTCCCAGCGTGCGTGAGTGTCTCTTCGTGCATGGTTTCCCGGTAATTTGTCTTAGGAAAAAATGGGCGTAGTCGTTATCGCTAGGAAAGAGGTCTAGTTCTCGTCGATAACCTCAGCTAGCAATTGTCACAATGGCCCAATTAAACTCCAGTTGCCACTACTCTATTGAAATGGGAATTTATTTTTGTCTGGTTTCTATTCGAGAATGAGTTTTGGAAAGCCCACGACAAAAATCAACGGATTTCACGCTGTTTGGGGATATATTTACTTTTTCTTATCTATGTTCTGTTCTGTTGTTAACCATATAAAATCCGAAAATTGATTTTTTAATGTGTTAGCATCTGAACGTTTTTTTTATCCAAATGATAATAGCTGTGAATTTTAATGTTCACCAAGCGGAGTTTCTGTGAATAATGTAGATGTGAGAGTGATCATGCTAATAATCTTCCACATGCGTGAGAACGCCTACATTTACGTGGAAATAAAGTTTCTTCCTGAAGGAATTATGAATTTTGAAAAAAATGTTACAAACAACAGAAACTTTTCGCAGGAGGAGAACTTTGGTCCCATGTGGTGGAAAATGCCCTTTCTTGGCAAGATTTCCCTCAGAGCACAACGTTTTCTGCCAAAAGAGGAAGTAGAGCCGCTTTTTACAACAAGCACTCAATGAAAAACATAGTGAGTTCAAACAATGAAAAGCTGTGCAAGAAAGTAGAGCTTATAAACTCTTTTGCAACGATTGCAATGGGGTATATATTGGACAGACGGCCAGGACTTTCCACACCAGGGTCAAAGAACACAAAGTCGAAGTGATGAAATAAAATTCTCACCTCTCAATTTCCCAAATATTTATGGACACATAAATGTCTCAGTGATTTTATTCCTGATATGTATCAGATCGCGAAGAAAGGGAGAATGTTGAATGGACTGGATGGATATAGAAATTTTGTACTGGAAAAATTTAAGTCCACTGCAAAAGGATTATTGTGCTCCACTTGTACTGAATCTACTCTCCTACCTCCGCTCTTAACATCCTTATCTGTTTCTTCCCCCCGTCTGCTCTCTACCCCCTACTCAATAACTTTTACACAGGACCATTCCCCCCCTTACTTCTCAACCGACCCATTCTTATTCGCTCTTACCTCTCCTCCCCATAAATATTCGATAAACAGCGACTCCTTTGTAAAACTTTTTACCTGATGACTCAGCGCTGCTACGAAATATCTACATCTACGTAATACCCTGCAAGCCACCATAAAGGTGTGTGGCAGGGGTGAATTCTCACCAAAAATGCACTACATGTCATGCATAAAAAAGGACTAGTAATAAGGAACTAGTCTAAAGTTCACTATGTAAAAAGGATAAAAATAGCAAAGCAAACATGCAAATAGATGCTTTGTATATGAATCGCGCTATAAACGTTTATGTGTGGATTTGTAGTGATCTTTTTTCTAGTTTCGTATTTCTGACAAAATTTAAATGGGCTGTTGAAATAATTTTAATGTATTAACTATTACATCATAGTGTATATACTACTAAACTTACTCTATGCTAACATGTACTCTTAATACCACTGATGGAATAAGTCGTAAAGGTGACTGCAATTCACTAATGTCAATTCAGTGACCTAAATTGCGATTTGGAATTCACTACATTTTCAAGGTAGAATAAATTGAAGATTTTATTTTCCCTGGGGAAATTCATTTTGTTTTAGCATTGAAACTGTTGGGAAATGTTGCTAGATGTGTTTTCATGATTTATATGACACAATAACATTTTCACATGTTTTTACGAAGAAAGAACAGGGATTATTTGCCATGAGTATTCATCATCATAAGTCAATGATTCAAAGACCGGTTTGACACAGCTCTCCACTTGATTCTTCTATCAGCTTATCTCTCTTTATATTCATGTATTGATTCTTCTCTTTCCCATTTCTAAGCGTTTATAAAGTGTTCTGCATATGTGTTATATTGTTTTCTATGAAAACTATTTTAATTTGTTATTCTTTTTTGGTGAAATTCACCTGTAAATGCCTCATGTATCATGATCAATTGGAAATAATATATTTAAGAAAAAGTTAATCAGAACTCATAACTTTCAAATAAAGGTATACTACTCTCTATGGAATTATAGAATAGAATAAGGACTGGTTAATAGCACTTAAATCGACAAAACCAATTTTTTGGTGTCATATGCGTTAGCGATTAAGTAATCGATGAACGTGTCATTTTCCTTGGATTGGCACACTAATTGGCCTTTTGGCAAAAGCCGTCTAACTCCAAAGGCAGGAAGGAATCTGTTAATACATGTAATGCACGCTCACTCAGGATTTGTGATGAAATCAGTCTCGCAAGAAGCACCTACTAACCCGAATGCAACGAGTTTCAGCTCCTTCATTGGCATGTTTCGAGGCGTGTTTGTCCCAGCACAACTCGAGACCTCACTCCCTCCACCCAAACATTATTCTCCACCGTCCAATGTTTGTGAATGCGAACTCATATTTGCATGTTATGCTGATGAAGATGCACTGACTTGGGTGCGGTTGCGAATACGCTTGAGCCTAATGGATTGTCTCTTCTTTTCCTTTCCAGGTGAGTGGTGTTGAGGTGTCGCATCCTTCGCTGTCGCAGCAGCCATCCCCGTCGCCCGAGAAGGCAAGTGCGACTCTCCCGCTTTGCCTGTGACTTTCACCCTCCTTTCCACTCCAATGTAAGTTTTCCTCCGACTTCGCCCCCTCTCGTCTTACTGGGCGTGTGGGAGTGAGTCAGCCTCCGGAGGAGGGAGCTCCCATTCCTCTCCCTGAATAATGCATGCCTTCCTCTACTTCCCTTTCCTTTTTTTTATTACTATCCGCCCGACCTTGATCGCAATGTCGTGCCCCCGCGGTCTCTCCCTTCGTGCCGGAATAAGAAGTGAGTGTGTGGGAGCGCGCCCAACAATCGCGTTATCTTAGCTCCATCGAGCTTCTCCAACGTGGGTGGCTTCGACAGTCACAGCGGGTTCCGGAGACGTGGGATTTGCCTTTAAGATACCCATCCTTCTTTTGCTTTTATATCATCTTCAACGCGGATTGGGAAATCACTGTATCATTCTCCTCCTCCCGGTGCTCTGCCTTTGTTGAGTAGTACTAATTCTAAATTGTTATTTTCATAATCCGGCGGGGCTCATAAAATCTTGTGATCATGTGAACGGGTGCTTTTGCGTTGCTTTGATAAGTTCGACGTTCTCTGGTGCAGGATTATGAAGATTTAATGCCAGTGATACTTGTTATTTTAACTTCTCTCGCGTGACTTTTTTCTCTCCCTTTGTTTTAATAAACCAGTCCTCCTTGAGGGACGTGTTACGGTCAGTTTCCTTTTCCTTAAATGCTAAGAAGCCCAGAATATAAGCGGTGTGATGTGGTGGAGCTGATGTCATTCTTGTACTTGAGTAGAATTGTAGGGATCAGCGCTATAATTAGCATGTAGTGCTCCTCGCGGAATGCGTCGCAAAACAGGTTTAGTGCTCGTCACTAGAAAAACAAGATTTTCTTGACCAATTGAGCCTAAATGAAAGTGCATTCAGATAAATGCTACCAAGTTGGATATGTTTCTCTGTTTAGTGTGAATTCGTATCCACAGTTTGTCCACCAAAGACTTGCGAAAAAATGTGGTCAAATACTTGTGGAAATCTACTCTGAACAAAATATTTGAACCCAACTTAAGAGAATGAAGGAAGATGGTTGTTCGATACTGAATTTTCTATGCACAACGCATATCCTATGTGGTGCCAAACAACTCTTTATGGACTCTTTCTGTGGATTTTTTTAAATTCGTACACGCAACAAAAACTGTACAACAGTTAAGCGAGTTTAGCTTAGTCTAATTTTTTTGTTTACATCTAAATAGACTTTCATATTCATAAACTTGAAAAAAAATTTTTATGCCAGAAAAATTGTATGGAAATTAAATTAAACATTTTAAGGCCATGCAGCTTCTTCGTGAGTTTTTCTCGCGCATTAGTTACTATCTGTTGCGGTTTTGATATGATAAATAGCTAATAGATTTGTAAAATCATAGTGTCTAAACTTTATTGATACTAAATCTGAAAATAGTTTTTTCCCCTACCATGGGAAATTCACTCGGTCGTGGTTCCATAAGATTTCATTAATTATACTGACACGTGTTTTACGATAACAGAAAGAACAGTTAATGAGTGAAACCGTCAAGTATCTATACATTAAAAATTGCCTGTGGAGTTTGAGGTTTCTTGACCCAGTGAAACACGGTCTCGCCGTAAAAGTTGCTTTTCACATTAGGAATCGTGGATAGCTTGTGCTCTGCGTATTTTTCTGGCTAGCCAAAGGTCTGTTGTTCGGCTCCTGGTTCAGGAAATCTTATTTCTCGGGTGATTTTCAATGCACTTACAGGACATTCAGAGCAGGAGGGCTGTCTATCTTACATAATTACACATATTGAATCTTTCACTGGAAGGAGACGTAATTTGTATATTACGCCGTTCACTGTATAATTTTCATTTGATTTTTTGAGAGTGGATCAATAACAGCATATATTATGTAAAGATAAAATTAGATATTGAAGGGCATTTGTTAATGTGGTATACTGGCTAAGGGGTATAAAGAAAGTGTAATACTAGATGACAATACTGAAAGGATTTAACATATGTTCTTATCGCCTTATGAGAGTGAATGTAAACTGCAACCACTCCTTTAAAGTACTCGCTATCTCTCGGCGATGGTATTGATGAAATTGTTAATGATTTCAACTCTTCGTAAGCAGTTCATCTCACGTAGAAGATGGACACGCAGTCTAGAAAACACAATCAACGTCCGATCCCTATAGGTTTATCCTTCATAATGATATCAAACTTAATTATAATTGGATTTAACATAAATCACTGGTGCAACATCGTCACAACAAATTCCGAATATGATTGCTATATTTCTCACCATTTGGTATTACCATTATGAGGCTACACCATTTCCATTAATGTTATCTTCATAATTGAGCTTATGGTGCGTTAAAATTTAATGAAACCAGTTATTAATGAAAAATACCGTTCATGCAGTCTTAAGTTATAAAAGTGGTTCGAGATGAGATATTGTTCCGAAGAGGGAAATCATTCTCTCCAAACTCTATTCCCTTGCACTCCAATAAATGTTATCTTTTCTAAACGTTCAAGTTTTTCCAATTGTCCAATATACCTCTCATTTTATCTACTATTTTATCCGAATATTCTGCTGAGGAAATATTTGCCAGTGGATTCACCAGTGCCAATGTTCGTCGAGGGTTATATTCTGGTTTAACCTTGCTTCATGTAGCTTTTTGTCAACCCGCAAAATTTACATCTCAGGAGCTCCTTCCCTCCGGGGGAATTTCATTAAAGTGGAGTGGCATTCAATAGCACCCATTTTTCAATTGAACATGGTTCTCGCTCTCATCTGTCTTCCCTCTCTTTTTAAATCGTGGAAAATAAAATAGTCCCGGCAAGCTTTTCGCCTCGCCTCCCCCGTTCACTATTCCCAGGCAAGCAAAAGCATTTAATTAACGTCTTGAGATATTTTTGGCGAGGCATGGATATGAGAGCCACTAGGCCTAGCGGTTTTTTTAAAATTCTTTCCTCCTCGAAGTTTTCAAAATTGTGGGGATGAATTATTCCCTGCTGTTCTAGAGAGTGGTTTTTGCGCTGATCTTGACACGAGAATGACGTACACGTTTTGCATTTTCGTCGTCTTTCAGGTGCGCAGATCTCCATTTCTTCATTTGCACGCCACCCTGCCCTGTGTAGTGAAATAAACATAAATTTGAGGTGTCAATGAAAAGGACCCAGGCAAACAACGAATGACATCGAAAAATATTTCTTTTTATTTTGGAAAAGATCGCCTATAAAGGACTTGGAAGGCGTGTTGATGTAATGAATCTGTGATAATAACTTTAAAGTGATGTAAATAATATCGAAATCGGTCAGGTGATAAATAAAAACCTTACGGGAGAACTATATGCTCGAAGGTGTTTGATACTTATTTGCGTACCTTAATGGGAATTCATGCTAGGTAAATTTCATAAAATACTGCACGAAGGTGGCATTATGAAACTCTATTACCGACTCAGACTTCCATTGTTATTTGTATTAAATTGGGTGAAATTTGAATTAAGGTTGAATGCGGACTCAACTCTTGGAAATTTTTTCTTCAATACTTTTGCGGTTTTTTAAAGATTTCGGTTGGGCCGTTGATTTATCTTAATTCATCGCCTCTTTCAGTTCGGCTAATTTAATATGGGTGTAGAAATATATCCACACTGTCACCCTCTCAATTTTGTGGCTTCAATCTATTAGGTAACATTAGTCTAGCGTGCACACTTCTAGTATCCACTGCTTCCCAAGCAGTCCTTCCAGCAATAGCACACTATATTTCTGCACGCTCTTTGTAAAATTTCATTGACTCACTGCCTACCACGAACGTAGCCAGAAATTTATTTCGAAGAGAGGGTTAGAGGTTGGGGGGGGGGGGCTAATTCTTGTGTTGCGTAACTTGAAACAAATCAGCCTTGCCCGTTCGGTGCCGAAATGTTTCAAATCTCTTTCCTTCATTTTCGGTTCTTGGTATTTACTTTCCCATTTTTATCTTTTCTCACTAGTAAAGTTCACTGCTTACCTTTTTATGACCTTAGCAGTTAATTTGACCGGCTCCAGAACATAATTTCAACGCTTACATACATATCAGTTTGAAAAGAACAATTATTAACCACGCACATGCATGCTCTAGTGATCACGTTTCTAGATACTGAACTCTTGAATTATATGCAGTGTAATCCGGATTGTCATGCCCAGGTAAAATCAGAGCAACAAAATTATTAGGAAAAAATTTCGGGGGGGGCTCGCACCCCAGAAACCACCCCTCTCCCTGGCTACGTACCTGCTGCCTACCATGTTATATTCTATATTTCCCTATTCTAATCATTGTGCACTTTTATAGTAAACTGTGTCTAAGGTAACTTTGTGGAACTGCTTCATATTGAAATAAAATGCGTAACTTAGTTGTCCCACATACATGATTTGTGATTTTTTATTTCATAGTGTACTGGATTTCAAGTGCTGAGTTCATGAGGATGTGGCCTTAACAGAACGTAGTTCAATTCAATATACGTCTTTCGCCGGAGCGCCTTTCTGGAGGAATCCTTAGCGAATCGGGACTTAGGAATCCCAACATTTATGCCATGAAATCTTGCACTGATTTTAATGGTATTATTTATGAGCTATAGATGGAGGAAGCGAGCATAGTATCGCGGACTTAATCCGCTTGATTCGGTGAGATATAACCGTCTGGTTGAACATATCTGGCCGGCTTCAACGCGGGCGAGCGCATCGGATTTCTGGCAGACTTGGACTGAAGTTGTAACCACGGCCCCTTTGACCTTCATAATTGCTCCCGTAAACGAAAGGGTATTGCACTCACGTTACTTTTGATCGTCAGTATTGAAAGTCAACTGATGATCTGAATTTCCTGATGTAAAATACCACATTCGACTGAAGCCCCTAGGTGCTAGGTTGGAATGGAGCTTTCTAGTCCTGAGCCATCTATGTCAGTATGCATTATTAACTACATGAATCCAAAACCAACGTCCAAATAGGAAAACAAAAAATTTAAGAGGTGAAAGTGTTCTGTTACCTGAGAATCCGAGTAAGCAACGATGGATGAAGCAAGAAAAAAATAGTCAGTAGAATAGCCGAGGCAATTCTATCAAAAGAAAAATCTACTTACAGCTGGAAATACAAGCGTAGAAGTAAGGAAACAATTCATCAGAACGCACGTAGCATATTTCTGGAGCGTATTTATTTATGGCTGTATGGACGATCTTTATGGACTGATGACAGCAGTGGAGAAGAAAATGGTGGAAGCACTGGAAATGTAGTGCTACAGAAGAATGATGAAGATTGCATGGATCAACCGAGTAAGTAATGTGGAAGTTCTAAGAAGAGTGAGAGAGAAGAGAAGTCTTCTTAATAACCTAATGAGAAGACTGGACAACTTAATTGGCTATATCATGAGACATGGTGATGAAGGCAATTGTTGAAGGGCAAGTGGACGGGAAGATCGGCAAAGGAAGGCTTCTTATGAGGTATATGGAACAAGTGATGAAGGATGTGAAAGAGAAGTAATACGTTTTATGAAGAGATTAGCTGATAAAATAATTCAGTGGAGAGCTGCGTCAAACCACTCTCAGGATTGTTGACTAATGATGATAGTGATGAAGATGATGCAAAGGATGGGAAGTTGACGAGTTGATAAGGATGAAATTTCCCCTTCCCTGAGAACTCGCTATGACCTGACGTTGTTCATGCTCATTTTATCAGTTGTCATGAAATATTATTTTGGCATTATCGATGTAATTGGATGGCTTACGCTTTTAGGATGTGAAAATGATTTTTTGGATTACTGCTTTAATTTTTCCTCCGCAGATGTTTGCTAGTTCGAAAATGAATTCCACCTCGAGCAGAAAAGCGTTCAATTAAAGGGTAAAAGCTTGTTTTTGCTCTTGTCCTTGTTTATACGGAACATCTCTGGAGCTGAAGCGACTTATGCCTTTGTTATTCATGGGTATTTTTATGGAGTGGAAGGAAGAATGGAAAATTTAGTAGAAAAATAAGTCGTGAGAATGAACATTTTCAAAACGCTTGGTGGCAGTGCCATTAATCATTTAGTCGTTCGAGAATTTTTTAACTCTGTCTCTGCTACACACCTCTCTATAACCTTAATTCGTTAAAAATATTTCAAATGAACCAAAAGAATTTTTTATGCTAATGTAATCTGATATTTACACAATATCTAGATTCTCAGCATATTGCGGTTCGTTGGGCTGTTGAAAAGCTTTCAAAGTTGTATTAATTTTGGAAAAAAGGAATGTTATAAATCATGTAGCTTGATATTTGGCTCTGTATTTAAACTTATTATGGCCTAAAATTGTACTTTATTCATCTTTAGCTCGGAGAGTATTTCCATGCCTTTTTTCTTGAACAATCTTTTATTTTTTATAATAAACTATAAGTACTTTAGTGTGAACTTGCAAACTTATATATTTCGCTCTTTAATGTGTCATTTTATCTCAAAAGACAATGCTTACTGGCTCTTTATGTCTTAGAAAGTATGGTAATAATATAACCATAGATCAGTTAATGGTGGCAAAACATATTGGCTAACTGTCGTGGCTAGTTAGAAAATACAAATTGGAAAACTCCTCGTTGAAAATGAAATATATATTTTGAAACTCTGCTTTTCCACTCAGGATGAATGTGGTATCTCTAAATATAATTTACCGGTATCAAATTTTTATTGGTCTTTGGTCCCTCTTCGCTTAAGAGATTATTTAATATTTTTGAGTAGTTGATATACCCGCTCTCTAGAATCTATTTATAGACACCACATTCATCCTGAGCGGAAAATCATAGTTTCAAAATATATATTTGCTTTTCAACGAGGAGTTTTCCAATTTGTCTTTTCTAACTAGCCACGAGAGTTAGCCAATATGATTTGCTACCATTCTTTACTCATGCGGGACTCATATTCCCCCTTTAAATCCGGTATTGACATCCGAAATGCCTGTTCTTTTCCCACTCCTACTTATCAAACGCCCTCTCTTTCATCGCTCTCTTAAAATCCCCATTAGAAGAACTTTGTGGGAACTTCTTTTAGTTTTTCTCCCAAATTAGAATTTTTCTCGTCTTTATCCTCACATTATATTCTCCGATTTAGGCAAGTTGTCTTTTTCTATCTTCATATATACTTATCTTTTTTTAACTGCAGTCCAATATCTATAAAATCCGTCCATATATTCTCAGCCTTTATCTGAGACTTAGTATCTTAGAATGTCTCTCCTACGTCTGCGGTTTATCCTGAAAATCATCTTTAGAGTGCGTGATTGGGTGTGAATAGCTACCAAACATGAATTACGCACATACAATCTGATTTAAAATGCCAACTTGTAAGCGAAACTCGTTATTTATGCATTCTCCTAGTTGGTATGCCACAATTATTACTATATGCCTCCGTCATTACTCATACATCTGTGGTATCTACGAATGAATGCAATGCTTATTAATGGATTAAGAATTTATTGAAATGCAATAAACAATTCCTGATATTGACTACTGTAGTTTGGCTGGAAATTTGTAATTGGCATTTAAAGTTCATCCTTGTGTAAGCTTCCGCGGGTTGTCTTACTTGAAGATGCTGGTCTTTCGGGATTCCCTCCGCGTTGGTCCATAGTTCCTGGGACGACAGTTTCGCCGGCGTTGCAGTCGGCTTTCTTCACTTCACTGACCTGAACACTGACCCGAAAGACCAGCATCTTCATTCAAAGTTCATCTCCATGCCACCGTATTTTTCCATTCTTATGCATACCCACAGATTACCTGTCATTAACTTAAAAATTGTTCCTTTCGGATGGGACTCCTGTCCCCAGTCTTCTTTTTTTTCATGTTCTTTCGTCGAAAATGCTATCCTATTAACTGTACTGTTGAACTCCCTTTAATTTTCACATTTCCAGCTTCAAATACAGGATGCCGCTCTTTCCCATTGCTTATCTTTGTCTTCTGACCTGATATAATCTCACTACGTTAGAGTCCTGAAGTTGTTCTTAATTCCATACTAATCGCGCATCCTGTAGCGCTCTCGTGACTAGTGTAATCCGTTTAAATATATTTTTCTAGTGATTACTACCATAGTTTTCTCCATCGCAAATCGGCGATAGCATCATTTCCCTATCAAGACTGCAAAACCCTTCATCCGGAGAGAAGGAAAGGCACGGGTGGGGGGAGGGAGGGAGATTTCGATTACCTCCGGCCGAGATGTTTCATCCGCGGCGCAGGTCCGGAATTTAAATACCGGATATCTCGTGGACGACACAGGAACAAATTACGGCTCCCATGCCGTTCCTTTGGGGCCGCTCTCCCAACCAACCCCGTGGGGAGATTCGGCTTTTGGAAGCGAAGGAGGAGGACGGAGTGCTCGCTCGTCCGGAAACTGGTCACTTCGCTTGCCACTATGTCCCGTCTCATTTCTCTCTCCCTTCCCTACTCCATCCCTCCTCTCGCATCTCCTCTCAGAAAATAATTCTGTTGGCCATTTCCTACCCCGCCTCTCTCGAAACAAGCAAACCGAATACCTACCTGTGTTTTTCTCTCTCCAGAGTTCTATCTTGCCCATCGTACTTAATTTTTTTTCTTTTCCCTGCATGCCTGATCCATCAACAAATCACTTTCCGTCCTGTTTTTTATCGTATTTATCGGTAACATATATAGTAATACGCGATGCTAATGAGCATCTCTACGAAACTGCGAGGCTAATCACAGTTAGAAGTTTAGCTCCTATAGGATTTGGCTCTAGTAACTTCCACATTAGCTTATTTTGTGTGGAGCAGTTGGCAGACAATACATTGAGCATACCGACTGTTCTTATTCTTCAAGCTTTGTATGGAAGGCTACCGATAACCTTGGTATTGTACGCCGGTAAAAATAATAGTTAAAAAAAACCTCAAACTCATTCTCATAATTCACAAGGTTCCAGGTATAGGTCTATGTATGTACAATGCGAGGCATTTGGGATATGTGACCGGCTTAATTTCAATTCACCAAAGTTGTGCATTTTGTCCGTGGAAGTTTTATGTTGTGTCGTGAATGCGCTATTACCACTGAAATGTGATGATGGAATTAGAAAAAAATGTGCTATCATCTATTTGAATTTTCCAGACCATAGGACTTTTACATCTATCCAAAAATAACGGTGACCTAACCTTTGCGGCGTATTTTCCCTTTTACGCCCTTATAAGTAAGCATATTTGTCCTGAAGGATGTATTTATTTACGCTTTATTTCATATTCGTCTTCTTTTTTGTGTATATAAATGCTCTAAAATTTTATAACTGTGAACTAACCCGTTTCTTTCCTCGACCGATAGGACCTTTCACAATGTGCACCTATAAATGTAAACACTTATATTAGGCAATCCAATTGAAGTGTAGGGTTTTGTAACGCATTTGTAAGACACACTACTTGCTTAGAGAGTCATGATAGAGAAAGAAAGCATCGTCATACATTTCTTAAAATATGATAGTTACCTGGGGAATTTTTTCTCGCTCTTATTCGAAATCACTGGTTCTTTTGGGTCATTTTCTGCACAAAGCTATAGTGTAAAAAAAGTATTAAGTTAAATATGAAGCGTTATACCTTTATGATGACTAATTCCAATGGAATGAGTTGACGAATCGTCAAGATATGCTACGTTGTCTCTTTAACGATACTTAGAGCTCAAAATGCGGTTTAGAAAATGACCTGGCTCTCTTGGCTGACGGATGAATATGTTTTGACGTCTGGAGACCAGTCTTGAAAGGAATACGAAAGTTATTGATGTTTGGACGACTGTGTAAATATTTTTCGGGACTTAGCGCACCATTGAACTGCCGATGCTCGATCAAACTCGAGTGTTGACACATGTATACCAATATAATACGCCCGGTTCCGAGTCTACATGTTATTCACCGCCTTAAACACGCATCTCTCCAGACTCCCCGGAGTTCCCTAACAGCCGTGTGCTTGTCTTTATCTCAAAGGCGTCGCCCTTGCCGACGTCATCAACCGCAGTCTTCCGATCCCTCCCTCCCTCTCCCAACCCCTTTCTCCTCTTCTGATTATCTCGTCCGCTTCCTCCAAGGAGGACTCCCTTTCCTTTCATCTATTTTTATTTTCTTTCGCTCGGAAGCCCAGCGTTTTTGTTTCCCAGACTCGCGATTTTTCTATTTGTGTACACACCCGGTGCCTTATCTCGGCACACAATCTCTCATCTCTCCTCCCGTAGCCTTACCCTACCATAATAAACGCGAGAAGACGCTTCGCACTGGGCCTGCTTCCATTTCGTCTTCCCTTCCCCCTTCGCCTCTTTTTGAGTCATTCCCAAGCTGCTCCTTCCTCTTCCACTCCTTCTTATCTTCTTTCTTTCTTCTTTTTCGTCAGGTGCCTGCGCTCCTCTTCTTCTCCCTAACCGTTTTTTGTCCTATCCCCCGGGTGTTTTCCCCTGGTATCGCCGTTGGTGGTGAGGAGGGGGTAGGGTGCAATATGAAACTCGGGGAAGATATTCAGCGTGTAGGTATACGGAGTTTACGAGGCCAGGTTTTTGTGTAATCGCGCTTCTTAGGCGTCTCTCCTTTGTGTGACTCGCGTTTCGAGAGTTCATGAGGAAGCCGAGTTAGAAGGGAAGTCTATTCATCGCTTTCCTCAGCTTAGTCGCGAAAGCAGGGATTTTGATGGTGGTTCACATTCAAGTGTTAAATGACTGCCTAAATCTCGGAGAGTGGTTCAGTGATAAACTCACATTGGTGACAATATCCATTTTGGGAAACCTACTACTCTTTGTAACCCTTCAACGTAGAAAGCATATCGCAATGGAATACATGTTTGGGTGGTCCTACTGGGAATTCTTTGGGGGCAAAATGTGGGAAAATTCGACAATTTCAAAGTTTTAATATTTCTGAATTTTGGAAGCAACAATAATACCTGATCTTGTGTGCTTGTTGCACCAATTATAATAGTTAGTTCTTTGGAGATGGGAGAAAAAAAGTAGGTATAGTATTATTAATCATATATTATCCACGGCAGATTCTATTCTAAATTGTATTCCCTTTTTTCGTCATTATCTACTATGAAGTCAGACCTTTGAAGTGGAATTAATTATGCTTTAAATATCATAGATACTTCTCATGTGCCTGACTCATTTTTCAATTGTTCAGGATTGTTTTATTCATAAGGAACTGGTACCATGTCATTCATTTGCAAATTCCAATTTTATACGAAACCCTTGCGATAGCTTGTTATTATCAATGAATATTAATACCATTGTAATGGTATCGTTAACATTACCGGTGTAAATATTTATATATATGATATCCCTTGTAATAAAAATCCTTTAATAAATGCTGAAAAAACTTTGAGAAAAAAAGACGTAATTTATGAATTTATTTAACTAAGAATGATTAATCAACGCCAACTTTACAGCTAAATTCGGTACATTTGATTGAATTGAACCTGTATCAAATTAAAATTTTTGATTTGGAAACTGCTTTGATATAGGTATTATTTCATTATCTTTCATAATAAGGCCAATATATATGTATATAAAATAGTAGGCATGTAACGGGAGTTAAATCCATATTTGTTGAATAACTAAATATTCAACAAATCAGATCTCTCAACTTAATAACTAAATTTCATTATCTTTCATAATAAGGCCAATATATATATATGTATAAAAAATAGTAGGCATGTAACGGGATTTCAATCCGTATTTGTTGAATAACTAAATACTTCATGGGTGAGTGAAAATACACATGTAATTAGTAGAAATTGCTTGAGCTGAAAAGAGCTGTGGGAAATGGAACGTAGCAATTGCAATGTTGAAGTGATTTCTTTCCCCTGACCTTCCCTGACCTTCGGCCTCTCCTCCCCGTCTGGCCTCCGTCTCTTCCTCATCTTAAGCCACGTCGTTCGTTCTCATCGTCCCTCGCTGAACTTCAAATCGACACTTTTCGTCTCCCCTGCTCCTTTATTACCGCCCATTGTTCCCACCTCATTTAACTGCCAGAGCTCAATCTTCAGCGCGACGGCCCCTCGAGGAATAAGTCCAAGAGCCGCCACTGGGCTCCTTCGGTCGAGAACTTGAGAAACTAAAAATCTCGGAAACCGAATCTCTCGGACGCCCGGCAGTCAAATGTCTGGGCATGTCGGCCGTTGGTCACTTAATTAATGACTCAGTGGTATGCATTTGATTCTATGCTTTCAATACTCTCTTATTCCGTAGCGGATTGATTATTGACGAGTTTCAGAACCATCTAGAGGGGGAAAAACATGAAAAAAATCAAGTCACTTATTGATTAACTTTAAAGGTAATTGCAGTTTTTCACGTTTGGTTTCTGGATGGTAAACGTCATCTTTTTTATTATTCCCCGACGATTAAAGGATGAAGTTTTTTGCTCAAGACGACCGATAAAAAAAATATGAATGTATTAATTCTATAATATGCAAGAATGGCATAGGAAAGATTTGCTTATGGAAAACATCAGCTGAGAGAAAACTTAAATCTCTTACTTTTCTACCACAATGACCGAATTTGGCGGTGATTTCTCATTTTATCGGCTCACAAATAGCTAGAGTGTTTGGGATACTTGGCGTTTAGTTTGGTGTGGTTAGTGTAATTGCTTGTCCAGAACTTTATTCTAGTCGGTAATCGTTTATATTATTAGTTAGTAAAAGATAAATTATGCAAGCATTCAGATACTTCCTGCCAAATTCAACTTCCTCCCGTTATGAGTCCTAGCGTTGTCTTTGGTCTATTATGTGACGCGATTTATAAATGTCTCAAGATATCCTAATGGGTAATCTTCCCCCAAATTAGGTAGTTATATTATCCCTTACCCAACGCAACAGAGCAGTATTTCAGTGGAATTCTTGCATGTAGATGTTTATTTATGGTGTCCTACTGGTGCCATGCCAGTTGTACCCTTTGGGGAAAAGTCCTTTATTGCATCTATTGATTTTTGAGAGAAACTCAAGGGGCAACAATAGAATAAATAAAATGGCAAATTTTGTCTATCACCGAGGATTCATCTTTTAAGCTAAGCATTACGAAAAATGTATGTATTGGACTATTCCTTTTTATATAACTAGCTCATTTCGCCGTTGTGTTTATTTTAAATAGGGGGCACACTTTCCGTATGGTAAGGAAGAGAGCCCCGCTGCTGTAAACGCGAGGGTAAATGCTCTGAACTGACGTACCTATTGTTTGAGATCCTATAGCCCATGTTCATTCAACCTTTGTCTTGGAGAGGGAGGTTAGTATTTTTTCTGTTGTCAGGGAAACGGTTTAACCACTAACTGTTAGGAGGATTTCGCGCAAAAATGACCCACAGAGAGAAGGAGGCGTTTGGCTCCAGATTTCACCTTGCCTCAAAGATCTTTTCGTCCGCTCTCATTTTCAAAAGAACCACTCAGAAAATCCCACTCCTACCTTCACTGTACGAGATGGATTAATGAAGAGATTTGAATCCTTCTCTCTCAATCCCGCCCACCCCCGAATTCTTCCCCTCCGCGGGCACTATTACTCTTTTAGGGTTACGAACGTTCTAATAGGGAATCCTTCTCCGCCTCACCTCCACAACTGTATTGTTTCTTAAAGTTAGATTTTACATACTCGCGGTCTTGAACCCGGTTTTTTAATATAAATTCTGAGTTTATATTGTACTTTAAAAAATTCTTGCTGTGATCGTGATGCCATTAAGTCAAACATTCTTAGTAAAAGTACAATCAACTCCTCATTTTTCGTTATCGAAGCATCAATTCACGATCTTCAGTTTGGGTAAACATGCTGACAAGTAGGTGGTCCGATTTGTTAGCTTATTTTGTGTTATGATGATCATGAATGTGACCAATATTTTGGATTCCAGATTGCATTGCCCTCCATAATGTGTTATTCCCAGGGATGTGACCCGAAAAGGCACATTTCGTTTCGTGCCGTTCCTGGGAGGCACCCGAACTCGGAGTCCAAGCCTCGGCGTTGAAGGAGACCGAACCCTTCACCACGGGTGGTTTATAGCACCAACTGACCAGTCAACCTATAGTTTTTAACTTCTTAAAGTTAAAGACAAATCACAAACCTATGTTCGTCTTTGTGTTGCACTTGTCACGCTGATGAAAATGGTTTTTTCATCGCAGTCATACGATAGATATTAACCATTTTACATGCTTTAGTAATTTAATGTACATTAAACTGGCTTGGTTTACTAATGCACGTAAAATGGTTAATATATATCGTATAACTGTGTTTAAAAAGCCATTTTCAACAACGTGAATGGTACAACACAAAGATTAACATAATTGTGCGATTTATGTTTAACTTTAAGAAGTTATAAACTATAGTGTGAGAGGTCAGTTGGTGCTATAAAGCACCCGTGTTGAAGGGTTGGGTCTCCTTCAACGCTGAAGCTCGGACTCCGAGTTCGGGTGCCTCCTAGGTACGGCACGAAACGTAAAGTGCCTTTTCGGGTCACATCCCTGATTATTCCTCTTATATAATTTGGTTTATTTGTATAGGTTTTATATTTATACATGCTTTGAATGGATTTCCTCCGACAAGAAGTTCCTATTCTCGAACGAATCTCCTTTCTATTCCCAAAGAGGCGTTTAATAAGCCATACTTCCGTTAGTATGATCTAAATTGTGACATTTTATTCTTAATCATCCCATTTGCTAGCGCACGTTTTGTCACATTGCCTTTTCACATGTTTTAAATCCAATCTTGCTTCCCTCTCATTGTCTTCTAAAAACTTATTTTTTACTCGGCTAATCATGGCATTCTGACGTTTACCTTTTAACCCTATTCGCGTAATTGTACGAGTTCGCGATGTAGTTCATATACAGGATCAAAACGTAAGCTGAGTGAAATTGCTGCTTAGAAAATAGTGTTCTCTCACAAAAATCAAGCTTGGAGTAGGCATTCTGGAGTTTATAGCTCGTCATTTAAGGAAGCGGTGTTTGCCTGATTCTGTCACAGAGTTACTCTGCAAAACGTGGTCTCATGCACGATAGCGGTTTTTCCCCATGCACCTCCTCTCAAAAGTTTCTTTATTTTCGTTCCCTGCGTCCTACTTCTCTCAGCTTCTTCCTTACCTTCTCTTCTTACTCTATTCTCTTTCTCAAGAACTGCCTCATAAACTCGAGTTTCTTAAGCATTTATTAAAGCCCCATTCACGGAATATAATAGAAGTTAGATTACACGCTAAGAGGCCATATCCTTGGATGACTGCAATTGACAATGCCTTTACTTTGCTTGATGGCTTGCGCTTGCGCATCTTAATGGGGGAGTTGAACCTCAGCGCTAATGAAAGGCTGTGAGACATCTTTGTCTGGTCCCAGCCCGAAGCAGCCGACTGGATTTCACTCGTGTGGAGGAACTTCGTTTTGCGGAGAATACCGATTGTTTACCTGAATGCCGATAGTTACTACGTTGCCCTTTTGTTCATTTGATATGAATTCACCTGCATCCAGATGAAGTCGTATAATTACTCTTCAAACCACTGCAAGCCGAAAACCTTGCTTAATTTTGAACTGAGCCCCACTCTACTCCAGTGCTGTGTCTGCTCAAATGCATTCCCTGTAATCTTTGCGATATGAGCGTAGAAAACCTGTGGAAGTAGCTCACGTATTTCGTTGATATTCTCTTTAAAATATCCCTTTGGAGACCTTTAATTGATGCATTCTTGAAGTGATTATATCTCATATATATTTAGTTTGTTAAATTATTGGTTTAAGTGTAGTAGTAGCACTATCTTGTGTGAAATGAAAATTAAACTTTCTTATAGCCTATAATGACATAAGATTTTCATGCATGAGACATTAAAAGTTTCTGCTGAAATTATTGCGTTTATAATTATTATTTTTGTAAGCACAAGGCACTGCTTTTAAATGATAATTCGGCCTCTGATTTATATTTTATATGCCACTTTTTCCATAAACGAAATGTATTTTGCAGATTGGCATATTTCCTACCTTTCTTCGTCTCATCTTAAAGTTCCCTGGATTTTTCTTCCTTTGGGCCGTAGTAGTTAGGTAGGTAACTCGGCTGCCTGACTGCGCAATGGTTGCGGTTAGCATCCCGCCTCGAGAGTGAATGTTGTGTCAGTCCTTAGACTACGATATTTTTAGGTTAAATTCTGTAATATAATCTCATCAATCGGTTCATGTTAAATCCAAATACACAGCTACCCACTTACCATTTTTACCTCTCTTCCTCGAATACCAATATTTTTACCTCTAGCTACGTCGATCAGTCTTATATCCGTAATTACTTGTTTCATCCCTCTAGTCTTCATTGTCCTCAGGTATACTCATTCCTTTCTTCCCACCCTCTCCGTCGTTTAATATCTTAATCTTACGACCTTCTTTTTTGCTGATCGCGCTTCTTCAATTCTTCATTGCAATTATTCTCGTCAAATTTCCCTGGTCCCCAGGTCATGTTTTGGATTTGTAAAACATTGAACTGGATATTAAGGTCTTCATTCACGTTTCTTTACTTGATTGAGAACAGATCTCGTTAGAACTTCTATCTTGTGTACTTAGACTATCTTTCGTGCTGAGGAGTTTCCCCTAATTTCAGTACAATTCGAAATATGCTCGCGCAATGAATTCGTGTGACTTGTTTCCACCGATTTTCTTCACTATTATTTTGATTATTTCCGTAATTTTTCCGTGCAATGTTCTTGCACGCTTTTTAATACGAAATTGGGAAATGAAAGGGAATATGTTCAGCTTCATGACATTCACGTTACATTGATACGTTTTTATGATGCGATCCTCATGTCGCTGTGAAATGTTTAAATAAAGGAAAAGGAATAAATTAAATTGTTGTAAATTTAATCACCCTACCCCGATGTTAATTGGATGGGGATTGTGCTCAGATGTCGGGTTGGGTCGCCTTCAGCCCAGGAGGGAAGAGACGGTTAAGCGCCTCGAGGCGGGCTGTCGTCTGTCCAGGGACGGGCCTTTCGCTTCCAGAGCGCTGCCGGCGCTACCAGCTCCCCCGTCCGTCCCAACAACGGCCGGAGACCCCTCAAAAAGTTTGACCCTGCAGAGGAGGCCGGGAGATAATCCTTTGGCGGTGGCTCGGGTCCGAAGATCGATCGCGTCGGAAGGCAAACGTCGGGATCGGGATATAATGGGTGAGCCCTGTGGTCGTCAGGGGCGGATGGTCCAAGGAAATGGACTTTAATGCCGCCTGGGGGCGGAAAGGAAGGTGGCCTCGTGAGACTTGGGCCCCGGAGTAAGATTGAGCGGCGGATGTGGAATGACGGAGGGAGAAATGTGGTAAGCGAGCGCGTTCTCACCAGCGCTCAACGTCCCTTTATCATTCTGAACGCCTCCACTTAAAATGCGAGGGGCGCGATTTTCTGTGTGATTTTATGGGTGACGAGGCGTCGTGGGAAATCGCAGGTGGCTCGGGGAAAGAGGCAATCACCATCGTCCGGGGTGTGTGAAATACGGGCTTAGCGCGAGGCGAGTCTCACCCTCAACTAACGAAACTAGCCCTGGCCACGGGAGAAAGGATTATCGCTAATAGTGATGTAATATGCTGAGTCTGGAAACTAGAGCAAACAAGGCTATCGAGTAGAAATAGTGTTGTAAAACACATCGTAGAGATGTTTTTTTATTAATTTATTCTCTGCGCAGCGTTTAACATTTTTGAATGAATACCTATAAAAGGTTGATTTAGTTTAATATATAATCAATAGTGGCCTCGAGTACTTCGTTGCTGCTCAGCATGTTAAATTCTCTTTGAATATTTAAATTTGCGCCATGGGGAAAAGTTTTTATTATAAATTTGATGCATGTATTTATCAGATTTATGAGATTAATTTGATCCTTTCTTTAGGGTAAACGTAACACGTAGTACAGTTTTCAAAATATATTTCTTGGAAAAGTACTGCTCTTTTATTTGACTGGTAAGCATACGCACCTACGTGCCTTCTAATTCGCTTAATACCCAATTCAATTACCCATTCCTTTTTGGCGTTTTTATTTGTAGGATTAGTGATAAGGCAATTAATACGACGGCATACGACTAAAAAATGCCAATTATTTTTATCCACAGCCAGGCGAGCGGTATTTTTATGAACCTAAACCATTCCAATGGCAGAAATTTCCGAGATATTTTAGAAAAAATGGTATATTGGTCTCACTTTTGATACGGAGTCAGACTCCCGCTCTTTCCCAAACGCAAGCCTTTATTTATATGGGTAGAAATGGCACTGATCGCCCTATTCTGAATGTTTACCACCGTTGAGTTCAGGAACTATTGACGTCTGCTTTTCACAAAGAGATCAGTCTTCGTGTTTTTAAATGGATTCCGAGAAATATTTGGCATATTCAAAGTTAGAGTAGGAGTAAATATTAATGATTTGTTTTGGTCACTAAGTGGTATTGTATCATATTGAATAACAATCGATTGAATAATAAAGTTGTTTTCATAATTAAAAATGCTTTCCACCACTTTCGGGTGATAACTGGGAAAGGCAATAGAAAACTAAATTCAACTAAAATTATCTATCTTATATAAGCATACTGAACATTTATCCAGGTCCCTCGTGGAAGAATAATGTCAATTAGAGTGAATACTAGTCAATCAATAAATGAGTTCAAGAGAATATATTTAAGATGAATTCGGTCTAATGAAATAATTTGAAGAGCCCTTAATATTATGTTATGATATTATCATTGACATTATGATATTCGGATTGATAGCGTAGATAAAAATTACGAGTTTGACCATGCGATGCTTCCATTTCGTCCTGAGTGATTCTTGATTTTAAAATGTGTGTTATAATTTGCACGGAACTCTAATTCTGTAACAGGAGGTTCCTCACATGGACAAGTACTAAAAGCTTGCCCTGCTTGATGGTAGTGAAGATCAATTGAGAAGTCAATCCTTAACCCAACCTGAATCACGATGCTAACCTATAGACATTCTGCTAAGGTACAATTTGTTACATTTCTCTTCGGATTGCTTGGAATTTATGGATCGGAAAATGGATTCCGGTTTCGGTTTTTAAATGGATTCCGGGAAATATATGGCATCTTCAAAGTTAGAGTAGGACTAAATATTAATGATTTGTTTTGGTCACTAAGTGGTATTGTATCATTTTGAATAACAATCGATTGAATAATAAAGTTCGGAAAATATCGCTCATGTTCTCGACGCGTCTCTCATGTCAGATCTAGCATTAAAAAGGATCAACAGGCTTCTTCAGCTTTATTATTTAGGCACTTGAGCATTGTACAACCACATCTACGCAAGACTTGGCGAGCCAACGTGAAACATTATTGTTGAAAAATCACCGTACTACACATTGAGGTATACCTCAATGGTACTACATATACACGTCATATATGCTTACCACGACTAGCAATTACTTTCACCTCCGAAATACACTCATGCGAACACACGATCTCACCGTCATTTCCCACCAAATCTAACCACAACGTTCAACCCAAGGGTGGGGTTAGTGGACGAGGGTTGAGCTCACCGGCAAAGCCAAAAACACGTGCCTATATTTTTATAATGGGATATTTTTTTAACACTGAAATGTGTCGTCCTGGAATAAGAACTGTGAAAATGTAGAAATGTATAAAGCTTAATCCATTAGTTCTATGGTATTTCACAATGCAATTTCTGAATTTGTAAAAAAATAAAGTTTATAGCTGGGCGTGCCCAAAGAGACTTCTGGTGCAAAGATGTTCTGGATATGAGCCCAGTACCTTCGTTCAGTAGTCCAATGCACTGCCTACTGGGAGGTTATGCTATTGTGCGGTAATTATTACCAATTAGATGTCTACTTAATCTTTATTTTGTTTTCCATCTATCTAGAGTCGACGCTGAAAATTGAATAACGCACAAATTGAATATCGTACAGCCGTGGTTTTGCGCTGGTTACGATGCGGGGACGGAGTGTTTTCTGAGGTTCGGCGGCTTTCTCTGGGATCGAAGGGATTTTCTTGGGGCAAGGGCAGGGCTTAAGAGGAGTGGAGTAAGGTTCTCCCAGCAAGAGTTGACGAACGGAGAGTTTTCGTGCAGGCAGAGTGGAGCAAGGATTTGAGGAAGAAAGTTTGCATTGGGAGGGGTGACCGGATTATGGGCGATGGGCGAGAGATAAGGAGTATAAGGGCCGAAGTTGGAAGAAACAGAAACAGGGTTAGAGGCAGAGGAAGGACATAGTGGAGCTAAGGGGATGCTGGGAGGACTGGTCGGCATGAAATGGCATTGCTAGTGTAATCTGTGTGGATAGGATTCGGTTGTTTCCCATAATCCTTTTCAAGATCCTCCAAGTGGAATGCTGTTTGTTTTCATTCCTTATGGTTTGTGCCAACATAAAAATGATTGCAGAGCATGCCGGCCGTGATAAAAACGTCTCTCGATACCGCGAAATTGGTCAAAAGAGCTCCATGATATTAATCTAAATGCTCCATGCTAAAAATTTAAAAATATCCCAATTCCAAAATCATGAATAATATAGGTACTTCTAAAAGTCTATTATTAATGATTTTCTGATGAATAGGAATGAAACAGAAATATTGGGTCATCATGCGTGAATCACTGTTGGAAATGTCTCTTATGTTTTATTCAACACGTACTTTTACTCGGTCAACAGCCGTCAATAATCAATATCCGATGACATTTCTCTTAATTATTTTAGCTGGAAAGGCATGCGGAAAATATTACAGATTTGAGGTGTAACATATTCAATCATTAAATAAATGTACATTAGCCTGGTTTATCTGTATCGGAAGCCTTCTAAGATTTTTAGACAAAATATTCTCTTTTACAAGTTTCTTTTCGATATTTTGGTCGGTTACCCACGGATCATTCGCACAATTCATTCTAATGTTGCCTTTTTTCACAATTGCACTAAAATTTATACTTAATGATAGTTAGCATGTGTTTTTGGTCTCGGTAATCATAGTTATTCCCATTGTGATTAAATAGTAGTGGTTTTTTGCTCTGGAGAGAGAGAGCTTGCCATAAAAAATAAACAAAAAGCGCAATTTACTGGAAAGCCAAAGTTGCAATCTCGTATTACTCTTTAGAGAAGAAAGACACCATTGAGGTGTCAACATTAATATAATTTACAATTTTAGGCGGAACGGAACGCATAAAAACGGAAATAAAATTTGAAACGTTTTTATTAAAAATGAAAACCTTCATCTCTGGAATAAACTTATGCCAGCACGCGATCTCCCCTTCTGTTATTTTTTCAATTGTGATGCATAATTTTAAATTTATTTTGAATTCAACCGTATTCGGCGTAACATGTTGAAACAGCATTTCAAGGATAAAAAATAAACTACTAATGATACATTGAAAATAAGCAGACAATACAGCTTGCGGAGTTTAATTTTAATCCTTTGTTGGTTTTTGCTGTTTACTACATTTATTTAATCGTTTGATGTTCGGGAAACAATCTCTGTGACTTAATGTATGATAGGCCATGAATTCTGATCCTAAAGGGTCGGCAAAGCACAGGACCTTGTGTTGATTCCCGGTCAAGAAACATTTTTTTTGGCATTTTTCACCGATTCTATGATTTAATGCTACTGGAATTTTCATGCATGAATTCCACTCTGAGCTGTTGCGCATTCTGCTTTCACTTAGGAGTTCCTTTATTTTTACTCAGGGATTTCTCATATTCAGCTCTTTCAGGCTGTTGACTCTGCTTGGTTCTCAATGCTTCTGACTGGATTAATAAGTTATTCTCCTTCTCAGTTTATATTCGAAGGAAGAAAGTACATCATATTTGAGAGAGCGTAACCACCGTAGCCTTGAAATATTGCATATTCGGAATCTGTGGTCACACCATCATACGTATATATAATGATTTTTCCGTTCTTTTTTAAGCTTTATACATTCCATCTGCCTCGCTATTGTGTATCGTAGTCAGCGTTTCCACCGTCTTCAATAAAAAAAATGTTTTTTAAGGCCATTCTTCCGCTAGTTCCTTTCAATCCTCCCTCATTTGTAGCCTTCTCAACCCATTGGGATTTCAGCGTTCCTCGACGGCGCAGAATTTACATAGCTTCCCATTCTTTCTCCTACTGCTATTTTTTTTCCTCTCCTCGTTTCCAAAATTCTGATGACTCGCTTCCATGCGGAGCAGCACTCCGCACAATGAGGGTGTTAATGGTGTTGTTCTTAATGAACTCCTGTGCTCTCTAAGCAGTCTCATGCTTTCTAGTAACTCTGCACTCGCTTTTGGCGTTCTTCCTATTTCCTCGCTCATGAAATTCATTCTGTGCGTGAAATACTAATTATTCTAGTACATCGCGCGCATTGCAGGAGAGCGCTCGAATAAAAGTTGAAGATTAGATCTCGTTGTTATAGGACGCGTTTTTATCCTCATTTATGAGATCTATGTACTTTGTTAGATTCATCAGGAACTGTTCCTAATTTATGTAATAAAAGATAAATATCTTGGTTCTCGGTAAAAACTTGGGCTCTTTAATGCATTTTTATCAATGGCACGTTATTATACGCAGCATCAAACTCAAAATGTGGGAATTTTGTTAATTTGTCCTCAACATCAAGTGTTTTAATTATCGTCAGCAATTGATATCCCAATTATATTTTGTGGGCGGTTCCATTAAAACTATCGTTTTAGTTTCCTATTTTAAATGTTTTATGGCCAATTTTTGTAATCTAGTTCCTTAAAAAAGAGAAAAGATATGAAAAATGATTCCTGTTTGAGGAGATGAAATGCCAAGAGGGGATATTTTT
Organism: Platycnemis pennipes; assembly: GCA_933228895.1. Lineage (NCBI taxonomy): Eukaryota > Metazoa > Arthropoda > Insecta > Odonata > Platycnemididae > Platycnemis > Platycnemis pennipes. The sequence continues at coordinate 113,229,405 of OW121854.1, read as the reverse complement.
CATTTTAAATGCTTAAAATATGACAAATATATGTAAATATAGGACGTACTCGAAGGGTGTATTCTTAGAGAGAGCGTAATAAATTTTCTCTAACCATACGTATTTCACGGTGCATGTTTAATCACATTCAAAACTTTTTCGTATAAATGGTCAGGAAGTAGTTGTATATTGTATGAATATCAGAATCCTAATTTTTTTCATTTTTCTTCCCTATCGAGTGTCTACGACACAGTCGTATCTTTGTACATTTGATTGCGAAAAGGACTGTAGGAATATTGTGCTCTTACTCTTTATCACTTTTGCTAAATTGTCTGTGTTTTTCCTTCCTCCCCACGCACCGTGTAAAGAGGATAAAACATTTTTTAATCAGTGACACCTTATATTAGCAGTATTGTAATTGAGTATTTCGAATAGTTTAGTGCAATTATTTTTCATTTTCTGCTGGATTGAAAGGGAAACGAGAACATTGGTGACAGTGTTCATCAGGAATAGAGACTTCGAACTGAAATGATTCTGAGAGGCAGAGAAGTGTTAAATGCTGTTGCCGGAAGGAGAAATGTAAGAGGAATTTATGATGACATGAATGGGGAGTGACGTATGAATGGCTTCACAGGGAAATATCTAGAAAAAATGTGTCATTACCGCGAAGACGTGCTATACCTACACTGTAAAAAGTAGATCTGATTTTAAGGTACAAAAGCGATCTGAATTTCAGATGCAACAATTTTAAGACAGGGTATGTTGAATTTGAGCAGTAATATCTTGTCTAAAAATAAGGCAGGTGAACGGCTGAAAATCAGACCATCCAGAATCCTGCTTCCTCTGCTTCCTGCTCAACTGCTCCTGTACCAACCATCCATGTTCCTGCCTCTTCCGTACCTTAAATCCGTGTTCCTGCCTCACAACCAGACAGCGCTTAAATTCAGATCGCACTGAAAATCAGATCAACTTTTTACAGTGTACAAAAGAAGCAGACCATAATGCATTTCACAAATATCATAATGCATTTCACAAATATTTCATCTATTGGAGGTATTTTGGACGGGTTGAAGCGCAATTTTGTATCCTCCATTTATCGGAGTACTCTTTCGCATTGTCGCATTTCTTTTCTATCACGTCAGTCATTTTTAAATGCTTTTCCGCTTCTCTTCTTCTGCATACTTACGTGATCTTCATACTTTGCTTTGGAAAGCCCACTGCCGCTACCATGTATCTCACGTCTTCGCCGAAATTCATTCCCCAAGTCATTATCTTTCCCGGCCCGCATCGCCAACTTCCCTCCGGGAAACTGATTATTACCCGTCTGACAGCTATTTCCCTTGTTCTGTCGCTACGGCCTCGTCTGATTACTGTACTGAATGCGGGGCTAGAATTATTCCTCATGTAGTGCGCGTGCTTAAGACTTCGACCCCTATTCTCAGAGCAACGGAAAGACAACATCTCCACCCGCTCCGAAGCCACCGGGCTCCCATCGAGGGAATATTTTGCTGGGAACTTTTACCCGCGATCCTGATTATTCTCTCTCTATGGAGAGAAAGAAGGGAGGAAAGCGGAAAAGTTGGGGAGTGACGGAAAGAAGAAAGCAGGGCGATGCCGCGAAGAGGGCCCGTCGCACGAGATAATGAAGCCTTCATTATGACCCAGATACGTCTGTCTCCCTACCCTTCGGACGTGGGCCAAATGCCCTGGCATCATGCGGGTCGGAGGGGCCCTTGAGAAGATAAGCCTTCCTCCGGTCACAGAAGGGGATCGACTGTGAGAGATCTTGCGACTCGATTTTGCCCGGGGCGTCGGTGTCATCCTATGGAGCGACGTGGTCTAGGTGGGGGTTTTGACGAGATAAGGGTTTTTGGGGAGGGGGGGGGCAATGTCCCTCGTCTCCCTGCGGATGTAGTGGGTATCGACCCCTCCGGTCCAAACCCCCTTCGTCCCCAAGGGTCAGTAGGTCAGCGGCGAAAAGACGAGGATCGCGGAAATGGAGCTTGGGCACGTCCAACCCCTTCCCTTTTGGCAGATTGCTTTGGGAATTCCCGATGAATTTCCGACGTGTTCCCGGAGCCGTTTTCGATTCTGGGCGCGGCGTGTTAGCCAGCCGGTAGGCGGGGGCGTAGGGGATGGGGCCGAGGGAAACGTTGATGTGTGCACGGGGGTTAGGTTTTGCTTTTGTTTGTCAATAAAGCGTTCCGGGAAGCGAAAGGGTCAATTTACGATACCTCTACTCCCTTCGCTCTTTCCCCCAACCCCCTCGCCCCACCTTTTCGCTCACGTACAAACTTTCGCGATGTATTGCTCCCCGCGCAGGCCGTAGCGAATATTCCGCAGTCGATCGATTCATTGACTTGGGGCGCTCTTGTTTTTTTTTTAATGCTGGCACCATTGAAACATTGGATTGGGCTGCTAGGATCGGCAAACGGAAAAGAAGCTGACATTTTTTTCGTATTTGTGGCTCATCTAGCGGAAAGATCCCTCTCCAATCTATTTACGTCAACGGGATTCTTTTACTACGAGTATCCTTTCTAATAAATCGGTGTAAATATCTAGAACTCTGGGCTGCGGATGAGATTGGCATAGTCGAGAAATATTTTCCATATCATAGCAGGTATACATTTACCATGAACGCGAATCTTAGATTCAACTTTTTCTAACGTATATATTGGCAGCTAAATGAAGTGCTTCCCATTGCCTTGTTAAGCTTAAATACCAACAACAGTAATTTGCAACTGTGGGAAACCCGACTTACAATTAGTTACAGTATGGAGGTTTTCATAACTTTATAAACAGGTATGGGAGCTACTAATTATCACTGTGGGTCAGCTTTCTATTGCGTATGCATTGATTAGAATAAACCAATGTTTGGTTTCGTCTTCTTCTAAATAGCCGAAGGGCTATTAACACCTCATTCATAGACATTGGCAAATGCCACGCAGTAACTGTATCAACTAAAATAGGTGTTTTTATTTTGCGGCGTCCCAAGGAATCCTTATCTGTCGACAATTAAAAAAAGGGTGGAAGTTTATCAGGTAGTCGTGCGGAGTCAAGGAAAGACGGCTCCTAGAGTTGATTTGTATTAAATTGCAAATTGCGAATGAGTAGTTATACAATAAACCAAGCGGAAGATAAATTCAATTTCTGGCTTCGGCGTCGTTGAACAGTTGAGACCAACATCCTTCACTTGAGGATTCCAAAGGAAAGCTGGCGAAAATGTTGTGGGAAAAACAACGCACGCGGACGCAACCCTCAAAGGATGCTGGTTTCAACATATGGAAGATTACCCCATATCAGTTTTCATGATATTTATAAATTAACTTGCATAGACTAATGTCTTTGCGTTCTATTTGGTAGAGTAAATTTTCACGGGCCATATAATTTCCCCCGCTTGTTTCAAAATTTCATTTTCATTGCAATGTTTTTCTTTTTATCTCAATATCTTTGCTACCTCTCGTAAACACATCGAAATTGCTTATCCATTTCTTCTTTTTGATCCATTTTACAGTCTTATCTTTCCTTTTATTTGAAATATTTGGTATCCTTCCGCCTGATAATTGTGTGATCGAGTGATCCAGTCTATAAATAATTTTGTGATGGTTCTTTCTCTCAGTTTGTAAGTATTAGTAACAACTCATGGCCACTTTAGATTTTGCTACGTTTGTAGTTTCAATAGGTCATGATGATGATGAAAAAAGTAATAATTGTGATGTGTAGAGAAGAAACATCAATTTTCTGATGTTAAACCTGATGGAAAGATATAAGAAATTGATTTCCGGAAACTGGGTGAATAAAAAAACCCCGAACCTCACATTTACAAATTCGTATTGCGGCCTCAATTTTCATGCAATGTGAATACATTGCGAATCAAATTATCCCCCCAATTTTTTATTTCTCGGGCGAGTCAGACGTGAATTGGCTTCCTTTCGTTGAGAACAACCGTGACCACGGTCAATTATCGTAATCACCATTTTCCGGACGACCTGTGGCCCATTCGTTTCAGTTTACTCACGACACGAGCAAGGTCTGCGAAATGAATAGCGTAATGCTCGTCACATTTTTTCCTCTCTCTTGCCTCGAATTCAGGAATACCCTCGTGCTTTCGGGATGCGCGCATTAAAAATTTAGGGCAGCGGAAATTGGAGAGGGAATGAAAATAAAAATTCCACGCTCTCGTCTCAGGCCGGGAGAAATCGGTAGCCTCGAACCCAAGCGTATGTAAGGGCTAATAACACTGGAAATGTATGAGTGAATGTGCTCCTGCTGCGCGGGAATAGGATCGGGGTCTCAAACTCCCGAAAGATTCACGTGTACCCTTCCGTGAATAGGAAATGATCCCGATTGAAAGGAGTGGAAACGTGAGCCTCCCCTAGCGAGGAGGAAGAAATCTATGTACACATCTATATATGTGCCTCGAAAATCACCGTCCGATTTTCAAGAACCGTGCCAATAGAGTGCCTTCTTTCCGGTTATGATTTACGGAAATTTATTTTCATATTTTGCCCTACTTCTTTTGCCATTTACAGGATCCATGTCGTTTTTTTATTAATGCACGTCCTCTTCACGTGGTCTTCGCCCACTTCCACAGGAAGAAATATATAGCATCTCCTTTTTTTCATCTTTTCCTACTCCTCTTCCTCTCCTTGACCCATTGATATTCACTCCTAGTCCCTTTTGAAAACCGAAAGGGAGGGACTGTAGCCTTATATAAATAAATAAGAACAGGCAGTAGGGACGGATGTTTTTGACTTAGGTCGTTCGTTACTTGGAGGGGGCTGGGCAGTTTGGATAGAGCTGTGGAGTGGAGTAAACTATATAACCGCTGGCAATATGGCTTTATAGTATTGATAATCTGTTCCTTTTGTGGTTCAAACACATATGATGTAAGATTTATCCTGCACAGTGAGTTTTTAGGTTTTTGATCTCCCCTTTGAATAGATGGGTTTTAAAACTCTCAGTGCGCACTGAGCCTGGGTTCGATTCCCGGCAGTGGCGGATTTTCAGGAGCACACCGGTCCCTGCTTGAGTACCTAGTGGAGGGCGTTTCAGGTGCAGTAGGTACTCTGTCCGTCGGATGGGACGTTAAGCCGTGGTCCCCTTGGCGCCTGTCGTTAAGAGAAGGCTAATGCCGACGCCGGGTTTCTCTCCACCCTTCCTCCATTACGTATTATGTTCCTACCACTACTCAATTACCCACCTATTCTGTATGGCACAAATGACCTCAGCAGTCGGTCACCTCCCCTGAATGATTAACTAATGCGCACGGATTACAATTATTATACGAGCAATAAATTGGAATTGACGCGTGTTTTCGCACTAAAGTCAATTGGTAAATAAATCTGCTACTTGTATATCATTCAATAGGAGTCGTTTCATCTTACCAATAGTGATAAAGTGTTGTGGTCTCAGGTAGAAAGAGGACGAGGTAGAAGTTATCATTTGAGTATTCTGCCAATATTTGTTTGCATATAGATTTGTCTATTTTCCATCTATGTATCCTACCTAACCAAAACAAATTCTTCTCATTTTTTCAATCCTTCTAAATATATCCTGCTTGTTTTCATGCTGTAAAGGGCATATGTTTCTTCTTCCTTGCGTAACGTCCTCTTTCCTTCATCAAAACGCCTTCTTTGCTCTCATGTTGCTTTATTACTTCTCCAGCCAGCCTCTAATCCTTTCTTTCAACGTTTAAGACTCCCTCTTTCGTCTTCCTCTCCATCCAGATAACCCATTTCATTCAGGGGCGTCGGAACTATTTTCGCTGGGAGAGGCCAACTTTGAAAAGGACCCGGCTCCTATGAAAAGGGCCCGCATTTTTTTTGCGGATAGGAGGGGGTAGAGACTATAATTCCGCTAAAAGTGCATATGAAGGTGGTAGGATATGCGTCAGAAGGGAATATGCAAGTTGGGTACAAGTGAAATTATATTTTTATTAATGAAGACTCATTTCTCAAGGACCCGGGGCTGATTCTTGGGGTGCCGAATGCCCCCCCTACCCCCCACTTCCGACACCGCTGCCTCCATAGCATATCGTATCTCAGCCTCTAATTATCGGAAAAATCAGGTTTCTGTAACATAAAACGCCATGTTTCGCATTATAGTTTTTCTTAAACTTATTTTGAATATTTACCTTTGAGGATCCATACGAAATATTTAGGATTAAGGATCTATATGATGAATATAACAATTCAATGAACGATGTATCCGAAAGAACCTCGTACATGTAGAGATGGAAGCTGCATATAGGATAGTGAGGAACCACGTGAATGAATGAATTGCTAGGTGCAATACAACAGCAGACAAGAATGGAAAAACTTTTGAATGAAAATGAAGACAGAGTGAAGATGCGGAAGTAATATTTGGAACAATTAAAAAGCGGAATCAGTCTCAGTGCGAAGATAATCGGAGAAGAAAATGAAGTGGATGAGAGTGATATGGGAGATAAAATCTTGAGATCAGAATTCAATTCAGCAGTAAGACTTCGAGAAGAACATCACCATCCCCATTTTCAACTAAAAGAGGACTTAGAGCAGCAAGAAATTTTGGGCTATTATCGTGACTACACATGCATCGAAGGTATCAACTTAGGATCATGCACAGAAGAAAAGGCTAAGAGCAAAGAAGTTCATGCTGAGAGAGAATAGAGAAGAGCAATCGACGCTCATTGCGTTTTTGGATTTGAAGAAGGCCCTTGAAGAGTTAGATAGGGATTCAATGTGTGGATTACTGGAAGGAATTGGAGTCTCATACATACAAAAAGTATTCACTGTTTAAATAAAACTCAAGTAAAAGTGATTGAAGTTACAACGAATGCTCCTTCTACCATGTATTGTTTTTTATCCTTTTCAATGAAATTCAAAAAACATTGAGATAGTACCTATATGTTAATTATGACGCATAGCACAGCCAGAGGCCAGAATTAGCCAAAAGAAAAGCACCGGAGCTTAAAGTTGCTCATTATGCTCTCTTATTTCTGGGGAATCATCAAAATCAATATAGGTACTAACAGACCTTTTTTTTATCATTGCCTTGCGTGTTCTATTACTTCCCGATAAATGTCCATCTTCCCTCCAACTTGCTTTTTCTTTCCGAGTACATTACTTTCGTTCATTACAATTGATCCTTATGATATAGTATTTAAGCAACGCCGTCAATGAGAGTGATCCGATGAACCACTTCTCACAATGCTTGATACCACCGCAAAATTCCATGATATCAATGAGAAAAGTCTATTTGCAATGCAAAATTATTGTACAATGATAGAGCGATTTGCGATATCTATGTGCGGTACATGATATAAATCTATTTGTATGACTGCTATGAAATTGATAGATCAAGGTATTGTAGGGATCGAATTTGAGCATCGACTAGATTACTGGCTTCCCACTCTGATTGCTACTTCTTCAAATTCCAGAGATTGGAGAGCCTTTCTTATTGAAATACCGGTCCTCCACATGATTTTTTTGTAGATACCTCTTTTTCGGTACTACGTCCGTTTGATGGGACATAATACAACGGAATCCTTCCTTTTAGTTACCAATGGGATAATGCCGACACTGAGGTTCATTCTGTCATTCATCCATTTACAGAAAAAAACTCGAAATACACCTTATTACCGAACTGTCTGCGCCCGAATAGCTATTCCTCTCGAAATGGGACGAGGGGCATAGTTGAGAAAGTTGCCAAAAAAATTAACTGATTAAAGTTAAAGTTAAACTCTGTAAAAAGTAACTAGCTAAAGTTAAAAGTTACTTTTCTGAAAAAGTATCTGATTAAAGTTAAGGTTATAAAATAACTTTTACGTTAAAAGTTAATTTTTCAGTTACTTTGGAGAATTTTAAGCTGTGGTAATACAGGCCTTCTTGGATTTTTGTTTTGACAAACAAAGCGAACACTGAAAACTGTCATTGTGGTTTCTTCCATCCGTATCCTTTTGCTTAAAAATATTTGATATTGGGATTTTCGTTGTAATTTCATTTAGTGTCCAAAGTGTTGTTCGTCAGGTTTCCTAGTGTCTGCTGAAAGGATTCGGCGAGTTTTCTGAGGAGGAGCTCCAATTCCGGGATTTTTAAGTTTTCGTGTATGTAAGACTTACTGACGAACCACGGTGCGTCTGTAATTTGCCGCAAAAGATTGTTCTGAGTGGTAGAGTGTGCTTTAAGTTTAGTTTTTGATATCGATCCCCACATTGCGATGTGAAGTATCCCATCAAAATGGTAAAATTCCAGTGGAATAGTTACATAGAGTTGAGGGTGTGCCTGCGCACCTTTTCTCGCGATTCACTGGGGGCTGATGTATTGACGACGCAATGTCGCCGAGTAAAGGCATTGTGAGGCTACAGATTGTAACTGATACGTTAGTTTGAATGAACCCCTTATCTGTCATCGGTTTTTAGGCGACCCTTCTTTCTCGGCTTCAACTGTGTGGTATTGACAAAGTGATGTCACCGAGTAAGGCATAGGAGCCCTCCAGGATATTATCTTCGCGTGGTTTCGTGTTTTGACGTCTGATGGTGCATTTTATCTTGGGCGGTCACTCCCCTCAGTCCCGCATTTGTTTGGATGTATTCGTCTGGGCGGTCTGGGTCTATTCATTGCATTCTTGCACAACTACCCTTGCATTCTTAGATACCATTTTATTTTCCCGTTTCTCTGTTCGGCAACCTTTGACCCAAATTCGGACAGGCCGATATTCGCCAAAAATTAACAAACCAAATTTACCTGAAGTTAGTTTTGTATCAGTTAATGTATAACTTTAACGATTAAAAGTCAACTCTTCTGAAAATTAACGATTAAATGAAATGGTAAACCACATTTTTAACAATGAAATTCAATCGTTAATTTTTTAAATTGTTAATCCCAACTATGACGAGGGGAAATACGTTGCGTTCCATTGTCATGCCTTGATGCACGGGTTTCTTGAGTGCATTCCGTGCGCCTGGCAGTTCAATATTTGAATCCCAATATCACCGAGCCCGTATCTCAAATTCTCTCCTCCAGTTACTGATCCTTTATGGAAATTCCTGCCTTTTGTCTCGTGTGAACTCGAATGGATAAGAATTTTTTCATTTATAGATAGGCAAGGAGGTTGAACAGATAAGCATTGCTCTCAGTAGGGTGGTGAATTAATTTTCCCAAGGTGCTGAAAATATAATAAAATAATATCGAATATCATTATGTTGGATCATTATAGGAGAGATAGACCGCAGAATGAAGTGGTTTAACGTTCAATTTTATCCGCGTTTATTTTGGAAAACTATCATATGTTATCGTGGTTGCCGTAGGTTGCCAAGGGGGATAATAAATTAGAATAACTAGTTGGGTTATTAGAATATGTAGCGTTTGTATAAGACTAAATTTCAATAACACTAAAATGTAATCATTTTTGGTTATTGCACTTACATGTCACTACAATTATATCGGAAACATTTCTCCCATACATCACTTGTACAGTCTCCATCTAGTAGCAATGGAACGAAATTCGGTAGAAACGTTCTCTGCGTCATGTGAAGTTGCATTCTTTCCTGGGTGTCTTACTTCCGCATAATTTTTAAACCGATAGCATAACTACCAAAAAAATTTTGCGTGCATAAGGGCAGTGCAGTGATCCCCCAGGAGTAGTGTTGAGATTGCCATCTAGAGAACTCTGTAGTAGGCTTCCAGTCTTGAGAATGACATTAGCCGAAACTAAAGGTTTTTGATGAAAAGTGGAAAAATAATGCACAAGACCTTTAAATTATTATGAAATGGATTAATATTTTTTTAGGAATTGGACTTTTTTTGCGTTTCAGTCGTATTTTCTTTGTGGGATAGGCTTATCCATGAACCACTTGGAGCGGAAGTTAATCTCTCGTAACTTATCTCTTCTACGTCCTGCTGATGTCGTGAGGGAGTAAAAATGAGTGCATAATTTATAAATAGGTGAGATTATTTATGCACATCTAGGAATAAGCTGGGAAACTCTGGTTGGGTGATGGCGTTTGGCTAGGGATGAGGAAGTGTTCGTCTGCCCTTATCCGTGCGTCGGAATATATATGCGTGTATCGAATGAAGGTGATGGTAGCATCTAATATGCATGTCGCCTGCAAGGATCTCCATCTGCTTTGCAGCGGCTAGACGCCTCGGGGCCTACTCGCCGAACTGGGGCATCTAGCATTCCTTGCGTGAGGCGAGGAAAATTCAATTTGCGCCCGACGTTAGCCAGAGCATTGGTATGGGAAATTTCTCGCATTTTCTAGGTATGCCTTGTGACATATTCGTGCTACTTGGCTCTCTTTCTGTTAGTAGAATTTTTGTTGAATTCCATTTGATTTTTATGATAAAGAATGGCGTCGCCGTTATCATCAGTGTGTCTGTTATTGAAATGGTTGACTGATTAAATTCTTAAAGCGGGCAATTTTTATTCAAGTACATCTTAATTCTACTTCTCTTTTTCAACCTGTCCTTTGTTGATTAACGCATTCGATTGTCGTTTTTTCCTTTCTGTAAAGTCCTTTTATTATAATCATAGAACGTTCCAATCGTGAATCAATGAATAGTGATTTCCTTTTTTCAGAGAGAATTCTAAATTTCGTTGTCAAATTACCAAAAAAAGACGAACTTAATTTTCAATTTGTAGGTTTGACAATGACCACAAATAACTGATTGGGCTTAATATTTTCTGCCCAAGAAGCTTGTAAACAGAGTTTAATTGAATGGAATTTCCTTATGCTCCTGTAAGCATTTTTTAAATAAAGAAATTGAGCCTGCTACTCCGTGATAAACGCAAAAGTACAAATACGCGTTTCATTGGTGGACAAAATAAAAGAGGCAGTTTTCAAGGAAATTTAGAATCATTTCCTCATAATGAATGTAGTGTTTGGCTGAATGGTGATAAAAAAAATTATCACATCTGATATTTTGACGTTTTCTCTAGTTATGTACTCTACGGACATGGAAAAACCCTGAGGTAACACGAAGAGGAAAAATGCATGTGTTTGAGAGTTCCCTTGCCTCGGGTGAATCATAATACGACGAAATAGTACTTACCTATGTGTAAACAGATTGTATTGGAAAACGCTTTTTTTGGCTGAGTTTCCCCGCTAATATACTGTGGAGAGGAAGCTTAATGAGTTTTAGATAACAGACATAGAACTAACGTTTCTTTGAGTCTGAGTAGTGATAGATGCTGGTTTAAAAAGTGGTAGTAGTTGATATTTGCTATCCACTATGGCATATGAGTTAGTGAAATATCGATTTGCGCTCTTTTTAAATACATTATGGTTATATCTGAGTTTAGTTGGAGATCATAATGTTTTAGCTGAAAGCGAAAAAAACTATTGTTACACTTCTTTCAATGTATTGCATGTTTCTTTTGTCAATTTGGTAATTTTCTGCTCAGACTGGAGGAAGATATTTTGGGAATCATTTTTTCTATGGCTACCCTGAAAGGCTTAGGAAAATATTTAGATGCGCAATTGCGTTGTCCAATTGAACATTTTACACGCAATGTATATATTTATTAGCATTTTTATCAGCTGTTTGGCTATGTTTTATCTGTAAATTTAAAGTTATTCACCCGTACTAAAGGAAACGGATGTAAAAAGTTAGAAACATCTTCCCGCAATTCCTTAAGTTGATCTTTTTCGCAGTTTTTCTTAATAGTCAAAGCAATCTCTTTGAAACCCTCGCTGAGAGATGCCGTGCTTCAACGTGGTGTAATTGCAGCTTCCAGCTGTGCGAACTCTTGTAGGACTGCAAAGAGCGTTTATATCTTTCTCTTCTTCTCTGATGTTGGGATTGAGGTGAGATGGTTTAGTGATAGCATGATGTCCTTTTAAACCAATTCCTTGCGGACGTTTTTCGTGTCTTTGCTCATCGAAAAATTCTGAAATGAAAATTCGTTGGCTTTCTTGGGGAACGAATCATATTTTGCACGTATTGCAATCTTTCCCAATTGCAACCCTAAGAATGGAATTTAGAGAGTATAAACTTTGTTCATCGACTTCTAAAAAGGTGAAAGATTTAGTTAAAAATAGCAAAATTCCGAAAGATTGTTAATAATTGAAATATATTGTAAATGATATTTGAAATATGTGTAATAAGCATTTTACTTTCGAAAATTTCCTTTACATTAAAATATTTAGGTCGTATTAGAGGGAATTATGATTTGGTCTGCAAATAAACTTAAAAATATTCTCATTAAAATTAATAGAAACATGAAAATTCTTTCTGATGGATGGATGGATAAGCATTCTTTATAGCAACCATAGTTGCGTCACTTTTATGATTACGATAGGAATACCTTATGTTGATTTCCATATAATCGTGAATATTAGAAGCGTGTTGTAAATGGGATTTTTAATTTCATATCCTCAACGGAGTGAATTTGGTCTACGTTATTGTGACGAAGAGAAGAATTTGAACCTACCTTTCTCAGAGATTAGCTGTATCATATCAAATCTAGGTTTTCAAAAGTCCATAATGAACTTTAGCGTGTAGCTTAGAATTTTTATGGAGGGAAGGATTGGAATGTCGCTGTGCATTGAGGCCAAAAATACATTTCTCAATTTTATGCGCTGTTTTTTCTACAAACTGATGCCACAAGGTAATTATTATGCGCCATTTGTGATCTTACCAACTTGACTTTTCCTCTCTTCCTGGTGAATAAAATTTAATTTCACGGAATCTTGGCTGCAAGAGGTTTAATTAGATTTCATTTGCTTAGTGTTGAGTTTTTCTTATCGTTTGGTGACATTTCCACCTCAGAAGGGCAAGTGACTTCTCAGTTGAAGCTCATTATTGTCTTCTCAGAACTTGCAAACTCCCTCCCTCTTTGGGCAAAGCAATCATCTACTTGCAATGTAGACAGTGAATTGTTTCTACATTTGTTAGTAATCTAAAAGCAATTATAATGTGCCACGATAAATTCTAAAATTAAGTTTCCTAAAATTGTAGTCCACCTGGAAGCAAAAACTCTTTGAAAAAGTAATATTTACATACGACATGCGTGAAATTCTACAAACTAGAAATAAAAAAGAGAGATACACGTAGAAAATATGCGAGGCAGAGGGACTCTAAAACGGGAGAAACAAAGTAATTGCATGCAGTACATATTTTACAGATATATTAATGTGTTATTCAAGGTCCCTATACACACCAAGATCCCTGTATATAGGGGCTTTGGTCTTACATTAGCTTTTTCGTCTTTTTTAATATCTTTTTTGGTAATTTGACAATGAAATGATAAGTAAGGGAAGAAGAGCTTTTGAGATATAATGACATGGAATGAAGATAAAAAGTGAAACTGAGGAAAAAAAGGCATTTGAAGGATAATTTATCCATGACTGACTGAAAAAGTGGAGAATATTTATGAACGGAGAAAATGGAAAATATTCTGAGGGTTTGGCAGAAGAGGTATCAGAAAAAATGTATGGGTGAATATTATAAGTGGGGCCTAACTTATGAAAAGCAACATTACTCCATTGCCTTCTCGTCACATTTCTCGGTGCATGCATCCTTTCCTGAAATATTGTCATATTTATAAGACTTAATATATCTCTGGTCGTTCTATACCTACCTTTACCTGCAGTTATATACTACTTCTCATGATAATGTATTTGAGAAATATTATGCGTAGATACAGGCCTCTACTTCCAGAAATTTAGATCTCCGCAAACCAATGTCCGCAAGGACTAAAATAAGGAGCTTATTTACGCTGTTCTCCTGTGAAATAGCTTGATGTTATTATTTCCGTCCTTTTCCTGAATTTTTAAACTTTATCCCTTGCGGAATTATCCCGAGAGATGAAGGCTTACGTACTTTTTTTGGCGAAATTCTTCTCTCTTAGTTAACGACGGCGTCTGATGCAGCGCAAGATATGCAAGTTAATGAATTTCGTCTATGCTTTCCTCGTCATTTAGATTAGGAGCTCTTTTATCTTTCTCCATTTGACTCTCCTGGCGTTGGATGTGGTACTGAAGCAAAATTCATTGAAATATAAACCTTCCTGACTCTGCAATAAGTGCGGAATTTTACAGATTTTCTGGATATTGCATTTTAAGAAGCATTCCTGTTTCATTTAGGTGTTTGTTGTCTCAAAGAATATGAATCGGTATATTCTTAGTGCTTATAAAAGTTATGTAGAAATGGATACGTTGTCTGGAGTTGTTTGGTCGTTTAAGAGAAACACCAATTTTTGCCAACGTTTCGCCTCTTTATTGCGGCTTCATCAGGGCTATTTGATGCACAATGTAAGTTTTTACATTGTGCTTAATTAATTAATATACTTCATTATATAAAAGTTATGTTTTTGTTCTAAGAAACTATTTAAATTATTCCCTGCTATGTTCTTCCATCAGGTCCAAAAAGTCTCTCCACCTTAATAACTCTTCCATTGAAAGCAGAAACACAGTAAAAATATCTATGATTTCACTAATGTACATTTTTATGCTGGAATTGTTATAATAACGTTGAATACTTGAACATTTTTCATTTAAACCTCGAAAGGGTTTTAGCTGTTTTGGATGCAGTTCTGAGTTTGTGCCTGCACCTGAAATGATGACTATGTCGTATCGTATTATTTTCTTATATACCAATTATGGTTAGTTCTGCTATTTTCTGCTCGACCTACTTGTTATCTACAAATCCTAACTCCACTTATGCCGTAATCTAAATTACTTTTAGAACTAATGTTTCTCAATATTCCTTTTCTTCCCTCTCCACTTCAAACCCACTATTCTCCCATACAGTGCAGCTTTATAGAATAAAGTGTCTTTCTCTATTTCATGCATCCACTTTTTCATTTCATTTACTGATTTTATTTTCCTTCTGCCCATGTTACTTAATCTGGTTTGGTCCTAAACGTGCAGTAGCTAATGGTCTTGATTATTTTCTCTAATGGTAATAATGAAATCATTATGAGATGCCTGTTTTTGTCCTAGTCACATCGCCCCAAAGCTTGCAGTAGTGGTACTTTTGTGTAAAGAAACGATCGATCGTAGACTGTAGACCGTAGACCGTAGTTGTGATATTAGCGGTTGGTGAAAGTAATGGAAAAGACGGAAAAAAATGGAGGGAAACCCAGTGTTGCCATTAGCCAGCACTTAGCAAAACGTTCGAAAGGCATGCAGGAGCATCCTTTGGTTAGCACCCTATCCAATCGGAAGGGCGTATCCATTCCCTTCTTCTCTGCAGTCTCTGCCCCTCTTCATGACTTCATTTTCTCAGCCACCGACCACATCCTCATTTATCCATGAGAAGTAGCTGTTGCCTTTGGCTGCATTCTACGTCTCATATAGCATGAATTTGTGACCGAATTCTGGCAACACTTGTTCAACCAGGTCGTTAACAACGTCTTTTCATTAACGACGGAGTCTGATGCAGTGCAAGATATGCAATTTAATGAATTTGCTCTATGCTTTCCTCGTCATTTGGATTAGGAGCTCTTCTCTCTTTCTCCATTATTCTATCCCGGATTAGAATGTTGGGAATCAGCACTTTGTACTCAGTTTCACTCTGTGTACACTGTGAAGTAATGGTTTCAATCACATAAGAAAAAGAAATGACCATTCTAATTATTAATGATGATTCCAGCTTTCAAGGAAAGCCGACCAACAGCAGCGGTCATTTGCGCCTTTGAATGTAGTACGTGCGTTTTATAGCTTAGATTTGATTTACCGGGAGCATAGGAATGGTGGAGTAGCCCGTCTCATTCACCCACTATTGGTGTAGAATGGGACCCGGGTTGGCTTGGTGGCTAGTAGTACTGGATTTCTCAACGAAATGTGAGAAAAAAGCGAAAAAAAATTCTACTTTCTAGTGTGTGGAGAGCACTTCAAATGCAAGAGGATGAGGTATTAAATAATGAACCCCTTGATGCTTTTTCTTGAAAATTGGGTTATGTTGACTATTAATTCTTTAATTCTCTAAGACCCCCTTATGAATCTAGTCACCTAGCTATTATTAATAGAATAAATTATCTTAGTGGATTGTATCATCAAAAATGTAAAAAGATTGAATGTCGTTCTGGGGTCCATACTGTTACGTCCAATCCAACGGACGGTGTACTCTCCAATATAATAAGTATAATACTCTACAGTAGAAAAACTGTCTACTAGTAGGATACGGTATCGCGGAAATAAAGCTAGGGATCAGGGTTCACTTTTACTTAATACTGTCGAGAGGCGAACCCTGATCCTGGAGGTGTAAAGCCGTACCAGTCTATCGGAACCTTTATCCTTGTATTAATTACGGGGGGTATCGGAAATCAAGAGAACAGGGGCAGGGTACGACACCGCGACAGGGTTAGGCGTGGCAGATACCGACGATGACGTATTGGAGCCGAGGACGTAGATTGAAGTTACAAGTCGACGGGGGACTGATTGCAACAATCAATCATTGGGGGAAGCCGACTAGATAGGGAAGCGTAATTGGTTAAAGGAGAAAGCGGGTGAGTGAGTGCAGGGAGTTGATGGAGACCTTTAAGGAATACGAGGAAGGGGAAAGTGGTTGCACGTGCGGCACCATTGTAAAAACAATAAATTCATTTTTCCCATAGTTGAAACGCAAAATAGTTCTGTGCACGTAGCGTATATTTTGATAGCACATAAACTCTCCATATTTTTGACATGCTAAAGCTAATTCATGCGCTGATGTTTGTAGAAACACTCTAAGATATTATAACCTTGACGAAAAACTAAACTAGTTGGGGATCGGGTTGGTGTGGTGGCTAGAGTACTGGCCTCCCATCCCGAGGGTCCGGTTTTGATTCCTGGCGGTGGTGGATTTTTCATTGGAAAACCGGTCCCCACTTGAGTGCCTAGTGGAGGGCATTTCAAGTTCAGTACTACGTCCGCTGGTTGGGACGTTAAGCCGTGGTCCCCTTGGTGTCTTTCGTTAAGAGTAGGCTAATGACGACGCCGGGTTTCTCTCCACCCTTCTTCCGTTACCTGAAAACTCCTACAATTACCCACCCATCCTAAATAGCGCAAATGACCTCAGTTGTTGGTCGCCTCCCCTGATTAACCAACCAATTAAACCAGCAGAACCAAAAATACATGCTTTCCATTTTAAATAGATTTTCCATTTTAAGTCATCAATGTCCATGAAGTGCCTCTTAGATATGAAGCATTTTTCAGTAAAAATAAATTAAAACTCAATTTCTAATATATCATCAGAAGGGTGTGGAGAAGAATGCAGTAAGGTGGGGAAAACGAAAACAAACGAGAAAATGCTGGGGATAGCAGATGAGGAATGTTAGTTAGCAGAGAAATTTGCAGGAGGCAGAGGTAGTGTATGGCAAAAGTAGGAAGGGGCAAGGTTGTTTTGAAGGAAGTGATAGAGGGATGAAAGCTTTGCATGCGAAGTAAAGGGAGCAGAAAAAGGCAACTTGAATTACTTAATTAGTGGTTAGAGGCATGCGTAAATATAGAAAGGCGTCATATAGGGGTCATAGAATTTTTTCTATTACAACGTACTTTTTATAGAAGAGCACCGATTATAACATCTCCTGGAGGCTTATAGTATTAATTCTCAATTTAAGACGAGAAAATTCTTGGTTCAGTCATATTGATATTGGAAATGATAAAAAAATCCGTTTTTACGCTCCACTAGAGAAATCTATTGGGTCGTATTGGTATTTATAAATATAATAAATTTAAATATTGGTCGTTAGATAATAAAATCATCACCTGTTGATGTTAGTGAGCCGTCAAAAGTGAATTTTCTCATCATTTCCGAAAGGGAGAGATTTCACATAGTTAAGCCTGGAACCATTAGTCACATTTTGATGTTTTTCCGCGTAACTCAAATTCAAGCACACATGACAAGAGGCATGATTTTTTAAGTCTTGGAAACGAGAGCCTCTCTTATGACTTCGTGGAAATAAAATATCGAAGATGGCATTTCCTTAACTCGAAAGTGTCAGAGATGCTGCTTTGGTACGCGATGACTCACGCGACTGTCATCCGAAGGTACAGGAATTCGTTTATTGAACGTATTGGCGTCTCGCGTTCTATCCCAGAGCTCTTTGCACCTGAGGCTCCCGGCCGCCCACCCCGAAATGCATCTCTCTCTCGCTCGAGTTTGCCTAATGAAGTCCGACAGGGTCCACGCGTTGGTCCGCCCGATTGCGAAGCGACCCGTTTCATCGGCGATAATTTCATAGTTTCCTCGCCGTAGTCGCTGCAGGCACGAGGGCAAACGTCGCGTACGCAAACAAGAGGCCGTGACCGAACGCAAACGTGGAAGCTCCCTTCGGCGAGGCGCTGACGACAAAGGAGCCGCGGGGTGCGCCTGGTTGGTGACTGTGACCACTCTCTGTGTGGGAGGCTGAGGGAGCCATCCAAGCGGCGACCCGGTGATAAGCACCACTCCGAGGATCAAACTACCTTGATATAGGGTGGGATGGGAGGGGTATGGTGGTCAGATCGGTGAAGGCTGATCACTTTTTCGTTCAGCCTATCAATGCCTCCCTTTGAACCATCGCGTTGAAATCAACGAAGTTTAAATTTGGTTCGAGCAGGGTCTTGAGAATTTTCGGTCTCTCATCCTTCATGGTCGTCATGAACGACGTACCATCATTTTCAAATGTGTAGGCAACGTTGGCCATGACAATTTTTTTCCCGCTGAATAACAATTGATTGGCAAGAATAACAATTGGCGTGATTTGGAGTGATGGAAATCGTAAACCTAGTAGAATATAGGAATTATCCATTAGATGACCTTTGAAATTGGTTGATGCCATTGAATAAACAAGTTTATTGTATATATGTTGGGCTTGTTATCATATACTAACCTGAGATTCCTGGCCATAATCACGGAGAGACTTGGACACATTATTAAAAGGAATTTGGGTGGTTTCCAGGGTACTAAATTTTCGCGGGAAACCAGAGATTTAGGAAAATGTACTGCCCCCTAGATCTATCTAGAGGAATGGAATAAAGTTTGGACCATAGAGTAACTTCTACGTTTGGAAGTGTGCAAAGTTGAGGGAGATATTAGTGGCGTGTATGGGTTAAAAGGCTGTGTGGAATGTCCTGTACTTTATGTCCAAATTAATGTAGGTACCTCTCTCGTGAAAATATCATTGCAATCAATATATAAGAAAATAAAAGACAGGAATAATGTTAAAATACTGAATTAGAGGTTATATTGTTTGAACGAATGGAACATATCTTGAATGGAACTCATCCGCGTTTGAATTTCCTCGGAAATTACTTTCCCTATCTTACTCAGTTTGGAGTAGTTTGGAGATACGTTTGTGAGCTAATACCATGTTTTGTTTATTTAGACGAATTACTTACGAATTTACCGTTTTTGCTAATGAAAATTATCAGAGGAAAATGAGAAATATTCCAAATGTTAAATGAGAAACATTCCAAAATATCAATCAATATCGTAGGAGTGTGAAAAAAACCTTGGTTTCACGTCAATTATCCCGTTTTCATTATGAAGGTTGTATTAATCATGCAAGTTACACGAGTTAGCCATCATGTCTCGTGGATACATGGTAAATAATTTAAACGGTTACAACTGTGCCCGTTCAAACAGGAGACGGACTCAAAAGCGATATCACATAAAGTTTAGGCCAGTATTTTATGATGTCCTGCCATGATTAGATTCCGTATATTCCCCTTGCGTTACAGTATTTCATATTCTATCCAAATATTACGTCAATGTCTGTGTCTGTTCCAACACATTTCACTTGCACTCCTGCTCAAAAGCGTGTTTTAAAAAATTGAATCATGTTCTCTCTGAAAACGTTTTTTAACTCCTTTTTAGAGCCCCTCCTTAGAAAAATTAGCTTCTCTCGTACCTGCGTTCCATGACATGTATCGTCAGAGCACCGAGGTGGGAAAGATTCCCATTCACATCAGTTCCCGGTGAATTTCAAGAAAAGTGAACCCTTCGCAGTTTGTTTTCGTGGCTCGGGGTGCAATGCAGCGATATATTTTATTCCATGATGTTCGTCCGTCATCCATCGGTCCATCGACAAGGGCGCTGAGCCGAAATTCAGAATGACACCGACCGCTCAGCCGGAGACATGGAATCCATGACGGTGTAGTGAAGTGAGGGTGATTTGCGGCCGACCTCTTGTCGTCCCTCTCCCGCCCCTTCAACCCCCCCCGGAATCTCTACCCCCGCGGGCCCTCGGATGAAAGGGGGTTGAGGGACTCGGATGAGGTTGGTGGGCAGTAAAGGCCAAGGACATTCGGCTGGCGCTCATGACAGTGCATAAAACCGTTACGGCTACTGGGAATATATCATTTTTTTCAAATCGATCCCACCGTAATTTTTTTAGATGGGAACATATGAAACATGCCAGTGATGGAATAGACGATAATTTGGAAAATTGTTGATTACGAGGCATTATGAGCGGCATTGTCGATTAGTTGGAAACGTGCTGATAATTGGTCCAGATATGACTGCGTTGGCATTTACTGCTATATACAGCGTTTATCTAGTGATGTGACTGATATTGCTGACAATACTTAACGCATAAATTCATTTGAAAAATTCCCTTGCATATTGACACAAGTTAGGCCACCTACGCTTGTGATTTGATGGAGCACAGCCTTTATTTTGAAGGATTGATGATTTTCGCCATCAAATATCTTGCTACAATCTGTCGATGTGTCATACGAGGCGCACTCATCTGCAAATGTCTCTCAAAGCCCTTGAAAATAATGTTGACGCTTAAAGCCTGATTATCAAGAAAACCTGAAGAATAAGGCGAGATAAAAAGTTGAGTAGCCAAAATGGAGCAATTCATACACTTGGTTCATGATGGAGTTTAAACAAAGATACACGCAGAATAATTTCATTGGTAGTAATAGGCCTTTTCCGGCATGAGGGTATCCCAACTTATGCCGGAAATCCTTTTAAATAAGTAAAGGATAAGGCCTGTGGTGGGTGCGAGGATTTTCTTGATCACATATAATTTATTTTATGTATTTCTTTTTTCTCATTTTAACCTGCGAATTTCAGGACTCAAAGTCCTCTCTTCCAATTAACAGATTAGACGATACAAACATCCATGCCCCATCCATGGAAAGTGATAATCCTCCCCGGGCGGGATTCGAACCCGCGACCCTGGGATCGACAGGCGAGGGATTTAACCCGCCGTCACTGGGACCGGCTGAAGAAATTACTTCAGATTTTATTTATAATTAGTATCAAATTCAAAAGTATAATGAGAGATGAGACATCTTCCCTTGGGCACTAAAAAGGCAGCTTCAAGTACTTGCCGTAGTTATTTTCGACTACAATTGTGCAGCAGAATTACTTTTGAGAAATGGCTGAAATCATTTTATACGTCACATTCTCAAGTGCATATTATCTATATATTTCTATGAAGTATCTATATATGGGATGTGATGAAATATTGGTCTGAATTTGATGCTACAATTTTATTTCTATGCAGTGATTTTTAGAAGTAATGTTGACATCTAACGTCTTTTGAAAGTGCATCTGCTGTATTTAGTGGATTATGTTTTAATTTGAAAACCGTAGTATTTACATTGACACATTTCAAGAAGGAATTGAAATAATGTGAGTGTTCAGTTTTTATTGAAATGGCTGTGTACGTGATGACTATTTAAATTGTAAATGTATTCTTCCATCCAATATTTTCAGTGCAGGAAGGTTTAAGTAATCTAATGTAGCGCGTGGAAAAACAAGGTTCTTGAATGACTCGTAGAGTACCGGTGTCTTGTTTATCCGCATAAACTGAAGCTGATAGCTGCTTTGACGCGGACTGGCATTTCCAACTGTGAAAATATGTCATTCATTAAATCTAATTACAACATTCACAGTCTAATAGTCGTATTAGTCAACTGCATGTTTAGGATTAAACAAGTACACTTAATGAGTTTTATATTTTCATTAGCGTACAAAAGTGCATTCGCTGGATGCCGAGCGAAGGTTGGATGGTATTTTATGGGGAGCGGCTATTGGCGTCAATTAAGTGGAAGTTAAATTACTGCTTTTCAGATTGAGCGCGAAAATTGCCTCATTAGTATTTATAAATAGCATCAAAGCTTCAAGGGAGAGGACTCAGTTGTTGTACAGTTATATTATAATTGATTAAACCACAGTGATCAGTGGCCCACAATAATGTTCCCCTGTGATGGAGAGCAATTTGATCATTCAATTATTAAATAGTAAATGCATGCATTACTCAGAGAAAAATTCTTCGGGTTTTAATTCAGGATGATTAGTGAATTTTGTTCCCATTGGATTATATTTAACCCTACTGTCCATTTCTGTATGTGTTATATAATTCACATCTGCATATTATAAATACCCCGAAAGCCACCACAAGGGTGTATGGCAGGGTGTTAACCATCACCAGGCATGCATTATCAATCAGAGAGAATAAGTTTAAATACTATGCAGGTATACAAAAAATACTAATCCATGAATATACTACTCACATGCAAATTGAAAGACAAAATTCTACCACCTGAGGAAAATTTCAAGCATGCAGTTAGAGAGCATGTAAAATGTTCACTATGAATTACAATAAAGTGTTAGTTTTTGCAAGGTGATGTAATAATTCTTGATTTGTCAGTCATTTCTATAAACGCATAAAAAATCAACTTATATTTGCTAGAGAATGCATTAGTTATTAGCTTTTAAACATGCACACGTTAAAAATAATTACTGCATTCAAATTTCTACATTAAAATCTACAAAACTTGTTCTAATTTTCAGTGTACCCTCGCTGTAATCTATTTCTGTCGCTAATTGTGCGACGAAAAAATGAATTCTTCAACCTCTGCGTCCTACTATCTATCCCTATAATTTTATCTCCACGATCTAGCCTGCCAAAGTTCGCTGATGTTTTTAATATATTTGTAATATATTCAGAGGACCTATTTGTTAAAAATTTCTGCAGGATATTTGATCTAAGTAATCTAATCTAAGATCTGATACTGGTTTCCAAGCTTATGCTTCTAATAATTTTGATGTACTGCTAAGCCTATCTCAATACCTTTTCACATACCTGGCTGCTCTGCTCTCTGCACACTGAAGTTTTGTCATTAAAACTTAAAAATTTTGATCTCATATTCAAGGTGGGCCTATCATGTGAGAAAATATCACCGCTCTTTTGTCTTCTTGTCGCATTTCCCTTGTGCGCTTTCAATAAATCCTAGCTTCCTTTTCGCTTGGCTGCATGTATTCCGGATGAATTATCGCAACGATAAATCTTTAGTAATTGTCACACCAAAGTCATTTATGGATTCAATACTATTGGTTGTGGTTATTCTGATGCTATAGGATCGCTCTAGTGAATTATTCCTCTTCCAAAATATTTGCATCAACATAGACTTTGTTACCATAAGCTAGCGTTAGTTTCTTAATTAAGTGAGAATTAACACTGAAGTGATCGATCCATTCTAAAATAATGTGTCCAGCCTGAAAACAGAATAAATGGATGTTGTTTATAACTTTAAATAATGGGCATATATGTCACCTTATCTTAATTACGTGATTTTGCATGCATTATCTATGACCGCACATAATTTTTTTTTAATTTGTTTAAAGTTGGAATTCATTTTCAGAACAATTTGGCATGCATTAAAACCAAAGGTAGCATTTTTGTGCACTACAGTCGTTTATTAATACAACGTGGCGTTTTATGGAGAATATGGGATTTTCTGTTTTCTTATGAGCTCTTGGAATTCGCCTTACCTTCTAGGGAGCAAGTCTCCAAACTGAGGCAGTTCTCGCGGATTTAGAGCTCGTGTTATGAAGTAAAAACTTTGTTCCGGAGGAAAACGTTTATTAATCGGAAGAAGTCACTGTAGACGGTAAGAAATATTACGTCACCTTTCATGGGTTGCCTGAGCGCTCCTGAATGCACATTCCCTGACGGTTCGGAGTTTTAGCTTTATGTTTTGCAAGCGCAACTTCATATTTATGCTTGGTGTTTTCATTTTAGGGCTTATTCTTAAACATATCAGTAGATTTGTATCGTAATATCGTAATCAGTAATCGTAAATTTTCATAGGGGTTTTTAAATTCTTATGAATTTCGCCTCAATTACTTCATCAACTCTAAATCTCTTTCTGCCGAAAGTGAGAATAAAGACAATGGGGGTGAGATAAGTAGTTATGAAGTAAAAATTGAAGAAACACGCCTTTTAACCGTAACCGGGTTTTTACTTCCGTAAGGCCCAGATTCAAATTCAGGCCGATATATCATTGGCATGTGTACCTGAGGGCATTGAGGAGAGTATTTCTTGTTCAATACTCGGACCCTTGGATGCGAGGCCAAACTGTGGGCCCATAGGGGCCTTCCGTTGGAAGTAGGCTGATGCCGATGCTGGGTTTCTCCCCACCCTGTCTCAAAATCCGTACTCTCCTTTCGATTTACTGCGCCTTTAAGAGCGGATAAGCATCCAATCAACTGATGTTATAGAAACCGAGCTCTTATCACTAAATGTTACGGTTTTTTCTCGAGAATTTTCGTGGATATTTGTTGATTCTAATTTAAGAGTCATGAATCGCTTCCTGCTTTCCAGAAACCAACGGATGCCTCCAGTTATTTACAATTAGCTCCAATAACCATTTGCAAAAGCGCTGGAAGTCTTCGTAGCGGAAGCCGGTGGATAGTTTGATATTTTGGCGTGAAATTTTACCCCTCCAGTAGCTTAACAGAATTCCTTGACTTCAACTTTTCATTCTTAATACCAAGAATAAAGCAGTAAGAGGTTGAAAATAGATGATAGGCTTTTTAATTGTGGATAAGGAGATAGATAGAAAATGTAAGGGGGTTAAAAGTACTGAGGATTGTAGGGATAGTGAGGAGGTAGAACTTATTAGAAGATAGAGTATTTGAATGATATTGGCGATAAGGACTGAGGGTGTTTTGATGGTCATGATATAGGGAAGAATTCTGGTTAAGCAAGTGGAAGGGGAAGAGAAGAAAGGGAAGTTTGAATGGAATGATCACATAATTCAATGGATAAGGGTTGTGGGAAGAGTTAAAAGTCCACTTAATCCTGCCTTGACTGGTAAGGCACGAAAAATATAAATATCACAGTTAATCTTTGCCCTCTGCTTACTTTGAGACACAAGACCATCCTATGAGGTTGAAGTTATTAGTATTTAGCTAAAAAACCTTAAATAAGTGAAACGTTCTCTCGAATGGCTGAACGGTATCATCGTTATTCTCGTCTTGAGGTAGGTGACTTCATCCCGTCGAAAGGTCCTTGACGGGGGTAAGAGTGGGAATTGTACATGGATCCCAAGAATTCCGCCGCTTCCCGAAGCAATATATATTAATGAGGTTACATGTCGCGTGCATACATACCCTGACCTGCACCAACCGACTCTCTCGAATATTCAAGATTGATCGGAGTATATTAGGGATGGGACGGATCCAAAAATTTCCATCCTCGATACCAAAATTTTTACGATGCCATCATTTTTTCTATACCCGATCCTCAATACCGAGAGTAAATTTATGTATCCATTGATGAGAATTTGTACACCGTAAATATATTAATACCATTAATTTCATAAATTCAATAATTATAAATAGGAATTTACTACTTATTGAAAACCATTCGTAATAATTTTTTACCAATGTTTTTTTAAATATGTTACCTCTGCTGCAAGAATAAGTTTTCTCGTGGTTTTCTTGAGTTTTTTTTTTGGGTTCAATGGTTCCCGAGCAACATTGGATTCTCATCACGTCAGTTTCCAAAATTATCTCGATCGTCCTATTTCCGTTTTCCGCTCTAACTCCTGCTTTACCTATTCTTCATCATCTATTGAAAACCTCAACATGGGTGTCATTCAATTGAGGTGTGATGCATAAAATCACATGATTTATTTGGCAGCATCGGTGATTGATTCATTCGTTAAAAATACCACCTTTTTATTTGTGAATGCAAAAGTAACAGAGTTGGTACTTTTTTTTAGATTATTGGAAATTTTTTTAAAAACATATTGATACTTGATATTCGGAAATGAGAGTTCTTATGGCTATTGAATTAATTAAAACGCAATGATACTTCTGGACGCGAATGATTCTGAATTTCTTTTGATGTGTTGGCTCTTTTTACTATCTCCCTATCCTCTAGATCTATGATTTACTCTGGCTAGACGTCCAACGGTTTATCTTTTAGACAAATAATTCGTGATATTAATAAATTATATTATAGTTGAATAAGATATTATTAACAAACTTTTATTTTGCCAAGACGGTGCTTGCTTCCACTCCGGGTAATTATGGGTTATACTAAATAAATTAATTAGTTTATCTGTAGTTAACTAATTTTTTCTCGAGGTTTGGACCTTCGAATTTTGTATTTCCTTTCAGTCCAGTATAATAACGTATATGTGAGTGCTGTGATTTTACCGATGCCTACGGCCTACAGTTCCCTCACCATGAGCAATGCGTTTTTGCCAAGATATGAGCAAGAAATTTTGACCTGAAGTTAAAACTTTAACGTGTTCAAATTTTATAGGTGAGGAATGTTGGATAGCTTAGTCGTCCGTTATTCCAAGAGGATTTATATGTTAAAATTGAGCACTATAGTTAGTATAAAATTTTGTTCTCATATCAGAGTAGGGGCTTTTTGAAATACGAACATTATTATAGGACATTTCGTGACGGAATTTAGGAGCAATGTGACCGTATTTGTTTGTATAATTTAAGTGGTAGCGTGTAAAAATTCATTAGAATATTTGATTTGTACTCACCCAGTGTGCTTTGTTGGGTATTTTACTCACCACAAAGAAAAAAATGTCTATTTAAATTCTCTTGTGGCTAAATTATAGTGACTATCATTTTCTTTCCCGTGATTCCCTGTTACTATCATTCCCCGTATTATTCATCTCATCGGAATCGCAAATTTTCCCAATTCCGCCTAAACGTGACCTGAATATACCTAAACACTGAAGTTTTCGTCACCAAAAATGAAACCTTTTTTGCCTCTTTTATCTTTGCTAGTCTATATATTTATGATTCTGTGCCTTCTTTCCCTTTTTGATATTCCACATTTCATACTGACTGCATTCATCTAGTTTCGTTGTTAAATATTTCAAGTATATAAACGTGTAGATATATCATTTCTCATTCTTGTCGGCGATAACACATGTTGCCGATGTCATTGTTTTCAATAGGCAGTGATGTTTTGCTAATGGGATTTTCGTATGAATTCATTTAACTTGCATAATTCATTGTAAAATTGGGTCGACCTGCGAATTCATTTTTCTTTTGAATTCATTTGAATCTTCCGTAAAATTTAATTGCAAGGCTAACGCCAGACAAATAAGTTATAACTAATCATTTTATGTAAGCTTACTTAAGCCTGAATAAAATGGAGTGACATTGATGAACTAAGTGGTGCTCTGCATGTTGGCTGATTAATGGTATTCTCTTATGATAGTTAATCCTTTTCATAACATTTTTCGAGGAACAGAATAGCCGTACGTTTTGAATGATTATCCTGCCGCTGTGGCTTCTATGGCTTTACATTAATTTTATCTGATGTATTTCAACTTCTTCAACTATACTTTAGTTAATTTATGAAGGCGTATTTGAAAATTATCGTGCAAATGATAAAAACATCTATACATTTTCAAGAATATAATATAAATATGCCGTTTTTAGTGTAACCATCTGTTTTACTTTGGACATTTATTTCTGATATTCAAGGTTGTAATCTGTTAGCTTTTCGTGGTGAGCTGTATATTTTCTTGATATTTACTAGATAAATGACGGGTTACGTGAAAATTTAAGCAATAGTAGATGAATATGAAGGGTATGACATATTTTGTCACCTTCTCTGGAGAGTTTCTTAAATATTCAGGGGTACCAGGCCCGGCAACACCGCCCCTGAATAGACGGAAAAGAAATATTTGGAAAGGAAGTCCCAAATTCTTCAGCTTTATTCATCGAAGTAATAAGGGTATCTCATTAAGTTTGGCTAATGGCACAATATTTTTAACCCGCTTTTAGAATGAAACTTCTCTCATTAGATATTAGGGAATGTCACTTTAAGGGTAACATTATAGACGAATCAGTTTTTGTTCAATCTTGCGTTTTTTAGCTACAACGATAAACAACTATAGTAGTCTATCAGTCTAGTTTAATTGGAATTTTACAACGATTAACTCCCATTCCGAAATCTTGCTAATTTAGCTATAATTTTTCTTAAAACTTCAGAATACTTAGTATATTCCCGCATCTTACGTGCTGTAAATGTGTCAATCATTTTAATAATTCTCAAGCAGTAAAAGATGATGCGTTATGCATGCCAGAGACTTTGTCATCAAAGAATGATGATGACAATTTTAGTTAGTTTACTTGTGGTGGGATTGAAGTGTGAGAGCTTTATTTTATTTAGTTTGTCTATAAAATAAGTATGTCCAATATTTTTTATTCCTCTTGCGATTAAAGATAAATCGTATGTGTATATTCAAAGTGGAGTCCCATTATGGATCACCGGATGCGCTAATGCATCATCATACTTTACGACCTTTGGACGAAAGTTCTGAGATCGCCAGTCTAACGGAGCAGGGTGAAACAACAAGTCTCGCGTGAAAACTACGATTTTTACGCTTTTCAGTTCTCCCGATTGCATCGCCAACAGAGTTTGGTGTGGGAGTAGAGTATCCACTGAGGAGAAGATACTACTTCCATCCTTTGAACCGGAAGTCAGAATGGGTGTCGTAAATTTTTATCTTCCTCACAAAGGTGTTCTCCCCTCGAAACCATTTTTTGGTACACAAGTAGACATTCACGGGTTGGGAATTGAATGAATGGGAGTCGGATTGGTTGCATCTCTGGAAGATCTCAGGGAGGCTGCTGTTGGAAAGATGAATGGGAGGATGAGTGTAAATCGGCTGGGTTTGGGTTAGAAGAAAAAGAGGCAAGGATGCATCAAAAGGAAAAGGAAAGACAAATGGAGGAAACCGTTGGCCTGGAAGACCAGAATGAAGAGCAAGAACAGTAGAATGGTCTTGAGATGTGTTCTATTCTTCCCATTCGCCGGGTAACAAATCATTTTCGTCATCCCCTAAGCCTGTTCCATTAAACTTCGTTCGCTCGTTATCGATTTTCTCAATGGCCTGTGAAGACGCCGTAAAAAGGTCATGAGTTCCTCAAAATTCATTTCAAACAATTTAGGTGGCTGAAATGATCCACTTCAGAGACAATACGGTTCCATTTCTCGGAAATCCCAGCCAGTTACCGATATGGTTAAATGCTGTTGATCATCCTACTACATATCATCATGCCTCTGTTTTCTCTCGTGCTGCCTCGTGATGATTCGTACTGCCTTTAATGTTTCAGCTGTGATTACGAAGGCGCAACACATCACAAAAGTGTAACTTCTAGGGCTTAATTGAAGCACTTATTGCGTGGAAGCACTGCGTGAAAAATTACATTGAGCGATTATGTGACAAAAGCGAGGACGGTGTTTTGTGTATCAAGGCTTTAATAGTAATTTTCCTATCATTATGTTATTTTAAATACTGCGTTGATTTAATATAGTTAATGGAGTGGATGTGTGACGCAGTATTTGCAAGTGGCCACAGCGCAGAACGTGGTTTACTTTTCAGCTTACTTTTAAGTTGATTCTTAATACTTAAATTGTTTAAATTGGTTAAATATAAATTCCAAATGAAAAACTTGAACAAGGTTATCTAATAACATTTCACTAGCAGCAGAATAATTTTTTACTATAATAAGTTCAATTCAGAGATGATGAGACTTTCACATACAACTCAACCACTTCGTTTTGCCATTTCGCTACTCTCTGAGCGACCAAGTCAGATCCCTATCGTATCTTTCGGTTAAAAGAGAAGGCCCATATCGGATGCTCAAATATCAAAAAGACCCTTGAGACAATATTTGGATGCAGTTGACGGTTAAGAGACTTTTTTTGAGTCATTGTTTGAGTTTAATTTTTACCAATTTTCGCTTTAGATACTATTTTTGTTAAAGTGCCATTTATTTCTACTTTACCGTGATATTACACTGGGAAGTGTGCCTAGTTAAAAATATATTAAAATTAGTGATCAAACCGAAGACTGGTTATTGATAGGGTATAGCTCACCTCGTACTAAGTCATATGGGAATGGGAATTGGCATATGGGAATTCTCACATTCAGGGTAGGGGCCAGTTTTTTACCCTGGTTCACCAGCGATTTCCTACGAAGTTCAGACACACAGAAAATCGATCCGCTAGGATTTTATGAGGGAGTGTCCTCTGCTGGGAGAGCTTCTGCCCGAGATATGAACCCAGGACCCTCCGATCGATAGCTCAGCGCTCTACCCACTATGCCATCACGGCCTTTAAGCGTGGTGAGACCTGAAATTGTTTCACTGCCGCTAAAATTCAGGTTCATTTAAATTTCCGGTTTGGGATCAAAGCGTAAGTACGGCACGGTATTGAGTTCCCATAGTCTGGCTTTAGGGCATTCATATGGCCACATATTGAGGGTTGAGTTAATTCAGTGGATTTTCTCTTCATTTATGAAATAATATTGGAAGTAACTTATTGGGTTTTATTCATTTAAGTTAAAAAATTTGAGATTTCTTGTCCAAAGCCTAAGAGGATGTCTTAATGCTTTTATTTCGTTTTATATCATTTAGGATAGGTGTGTTTTTGGGAGCGGGTGGAGGGTTGTGAGTTACCTTGTTCAATCCTTATGAAAGAAATATTGTGGTTTTTAGTCCAATGTCTCATCCAAAGACGGATTACTGAACTTTAAGTGATCTCCGCACTCTACCTAATTTGTGATCGGTATTCTACTGAATAATACCTGATGCTACCGTTATTCAAACCCTGACTCAGGATAAGAAGTCTATGCTCAATCACTCTAGTCTGATCCGTTCACAATCCCATTCTAGCTACTTGAGTTTTTCATTGTTTTATGCACCATAAATTCGTTGAAAGATAAAGTTGTATCTGGTATCCTCCGAGTTAAAAATGTTCTCTATACGGGCATGCATGAAAAAGCTTCGGAAAATCAGCTTCTAGTCCTTCAAATTGTAAAATATATTTTTCATTGATGTTTATGCTTTGAGTACAGGTGTGAATTACATTTATGATGCCGCATAACGATATTCATTACATCGATAATTGTGATTTTCATAGTGTATGTGCGTGCGAAGTGGTGGAAGAAAACGGTAGCTTAATTAAGGAGTAATTTCAGATCAGCGACTTAGTTTAATATTCATGGTAACGAATAAAATAATAATAAGACATTTAGTCTAATCCACACTTTTTATATCTCCGACCTAGGTTTCAACAAATTTTTGTCATTCTCAAGGTCCTAAAAAAATTTGTTGAAAAAAAAATGTGTTGATACCTAGGTCGGATATATAAAAAGTGTGGAATTGACTAAAAGTCTTATTATTATTTTATTCGTTACCATGAATATTACAAAATTCCACAAAAAAAATCCACAAAGTGACGCCTTCAGTGTTATCTGATAGACTTAGTTTAAAATGAAGGTTTTGATTAAGCTACGATAGGCCTTAGGATACGAAAAATTGTCCATAAAATGATGGGATTAACTTGTCACTTAACTGGCCCACATTACTGCAAGTTTTAGATGGCTTAGGGAAAGTTACTGAAATCTCGTCTGTTTGCAAAAGTGAACTGTAAATTGCCACCCGACGCCTATTCAAAAGTAATTCGGTAGTTATGTTACCCCTAATATCTAGTTTCCGTAAATGAGACTCATTTTGGCTTGGTTGAAGTTGGACGTCTGTGAAAAGTTACGCGTTGCTTCATTTTGAAAAAGTCGTCATGCGACCGAGTTTTCAGTTTATCTTCAAAGTTTGGAATACGATTTTGAGTTCTACAAATGTGAAAATATTCTATCCCTGCCATGCCAAAAACGCGTGTTTCATGGTAGTTATTCAAATATTTTTACGGAGATTCAACATTTTAATTTATTCATAATATTTTAAAAGTTCAATTCTTTTTACCAAGGCGAGGCGAGACTGGGGAAGTTGACGTTCTAGTTATGACGAAATTTCGTTCTCAGGTGACCATGCTCCCATCCACTTCATAGTTCTGCC
Source organism: Platycnemis pennipes (assembly GCA_933228895.1). Classification (NCBI taxonomy): domain Eukaryota; kingdom Metazoa; phylum Arthropoda; class Insecta; order Odonata; family Platycnemididae; genus Platycnemis; species Platycnemis pennipes. Next base: position 113,197,387 of record OW121854.1, on the reverse strand, counting down.
TAAACTTGATGAAAATCGTGATGGTACTGCCAGACTGCACATAAAATGTCAGTAAAATGTTTCGTTACAGATTTAGTGAGAGCATTTTATCACGCATAAAAATCGAAAATGATGCATCAACGTTTTAAAAACCCCTAATGGAAAAAAATGGTTCCATTATCTCCTAAAAAGAACTCCCTACACTTGCTAATGCTGCTATCAAGTTTCATTATTGTGAATCAATTCACCGCTCTCAAAAAAATAGAAAAATATGACAAATATTTTGACACGCGTATGATATTCTAGCTCTGTGCTGAAATCAATCTTAAAACTCAACCTTGCAGTCGTTCGGACGTGATGGAAACACAAAGACATGATGCTAATTGGACAAGAGTGAATTGTAATTAAATCACAAAGCAAAGAATAATTTATCTAGATAAGTTGTCTATAAAAATAATAGTGTTTGTTGGAAGAAACTTAAAGTTTGTATACGCGTCACTCCGTAAGCCATGATCCGTGGCTAGAGATGATAGGGCCGTATCTACGAGTAATATTTAATCACGCGTAATAAATATTAAGTTAGGCCCTGAGAAGAGTACTGCCACTAGTGCGTATGTTTTTTTAGAAGTGAAGAGAAAGTTTAAGTACCTAAAAGTTTGCACCGCTATCGCCCCGAATCAAAATTATTCCTCGATGTCGTTGTTTATCGAGATGTTCAAAAGTCAATTTCCAGCTGCTGCATGTGCTATAGTTCTACTCATGTATTCCGGGTACACACATTTAAATGGTACCGTTGAAATTATCTGGCTAACCTAAGTCTAACTTACAACCATTTTGGACTACAAAAGCCCCAGGATCCATGATAGGGATTTTGAAATTGCTGAAGGGATGGATTATTATCCTCCGGGCACGTGTACGAGTTCAAGTAGTAGTAGAGGTAGTTCATACATGGTCCTTCCTTGAGTTCCTTATAAAAATGTGAGCACTTCTTTCACGTTGAACATTAAAATGTGCGCTCTTAGTTGGATTTCATAAAGGTGGTCTGATACTGATAGCAGCTTTCTCTTTACCCTTCCTACGCTTTCTCAAGTCCTAACCTTTGCTTCCTATCCTTAATTGCGTAAATGTACTCAGCTCTCGAATGCTTTACCTAGTTCTGTTCAACAGCCATGAGACCCCCGCTGTTCGTTTTTGGGTTTATCGAAACGCTCAGCTTTCTTCAGTGTCCTGTTCAGTTCATCAATTATATCGATCTGCGAGAAAAGGGTTTTCGAGCCCCGAGGGACCTTCGCCATGATTACCCTGGATACAGAAGCGGGAACTTCGCACCTGAACGCATTTCCCGCGAAGTGATGAGAAGAGAGAGAGAGGAGGGAGATGGAGTAAAGGTGGAAATTACGAGAAAGGGGTAGAAGTGCTATAGGGAGAGGAGGGATGCCTATGGGGTTGGATAGTGGGGCAAGTTGAGTCGGAGTTGGTGCAAAAGGGATGGCAGGTGGGCGGACGATGTTTCGCGGAAAATCCATGTTTTTGAGATCAGTGTCGGCGTGAAGCCGGAATTAGGCGAACTTGCCAATAGTACTACAAGATCCGTACTCAGTGACGGTGAAAGCGTTACTGCTTCAATAATCCTACGATCACTGCTATTGTACTAATTAGCATAGTACTCGTAGCAAATAGTATGTTTTTTAATAAAGTTTCCTGATACAAAAACTTGGAGATACCTGTCTGGTATAAAAAAATAATTTTGCTGTTAATATAAACTTAAAGCAAGGAATATATGAAACTCCTTAAAAAAGATACTTTAGTCATTCTTCTCTGGGAGCGACCAACAGCCAGAGTGGTTGGCGCCACTTAGGATATTTGGATGTATAGGTACCTATAGGTAGGGATTTTTCTGGGAACAGAGGGAGGGTGAAGAGAAACTCGGGTGCGGATTTAGCCTTCTCATAAAGAAAAATGCCTGTAGGTTCAAGTTTGTCGTTTATCCATTGGGCAGTAATGAACTAGAAGTGCTCTTCAAACAGAAATCAGGGACAGATATACCACCGAAAATATCTGCCAATGCAGTGATACGAATCCGGACATTAGGTTTCTGGAACTCTGGTTGCCGCAGTAATCGAATCGCATCTTTTCTATGAAATATGACCTACATCAGGTAAGTTAGTCTTGCGCCTCCCTGTGACTCATGTAACTCTATTGGCTAAAGTAATGAGCATCGCTTTTGGTAGGGTCACCCATTGGACATGGGCCAAACGTAAGTCAATCATAACCATAAGCCAACCATAAGGTCGAGGTCAAATGAACTGTGGTTCAAGCAGAGTCCGTTCATTATTTAGGCGGCCTGAAAATTATACTTTTTTGGTGTAAGAACATTTTTCGTGCCAGTAACGACGCTATAATTGCCATCGAGGTAAATTGAAATGAAAGAAACGAAGAAAACTTCCAAGGAGGTGCGTTTGACCAAGTAGCAGCATATGAATGTTTTTACAGTATGAAGAGGTTAACTGATGCAAGAATCGGATGGGTGAGCTGCCTCGGATCGATATAGGGATTGATGACCTGGCATGATGAGTGTGAATGTGATGATGCATCGATGCTCAGATGCCGACCGTAACGAGAAGCCTCGCCGATACGTATTTCGGGAGGAAGGGGTGGTAATATCATGAGGTGAGAGAGAGAGGGAGAGAGACACAGAGAGAGAGGGAGGAGGGTGGGATGGGTGGAGGGGAGGGGCGTGGAGAGAGGGGAGGGATGCGTTGAATTCGCAAAGAGAATGGCCAATCTGTAGTGCCGGGGAATCGGATTTGAGCGGACGTGATCTGCCGCGGGAGGGAACGACGGGGGAGGAGAGAGCGGTGAGCAATTGGATGAAAGGAGGGACCCTGACTCTATTCCTCTTCTCTCGCTTCCTCCCTCCTGGATGTCGAGTTTGTCGGTCGGCCGGTAGAGGAGGCAGAGGGTGGAAGAGAGAATCAGGGTTTTTAGAGGGGTGGAGCAGTGGGTGGGGTGGGTCCAGGGGGAGGAGGATGCAGGCGGCGTTGCCAGAGCTGAACCCGTGAAATTTGGCTGGGTGGGCCGTTTCACGGTGAGGGCGGACCCTGAAAAGTCGGCGGTATCCAGGGATTGTCGATTAGGGAGTCGTAACGATTCGTCGGGGCCCCGGAATGACTCGCAAGTTGGAGTGAGGGTCGAAATGGCGGGCATTGTCTTCAGTATCGCGAGGAGACTTGAGAAGTTTCTCGGAAGAGGGTGAATTGCGTGGCACCGTGGCCGTCACGTGCTTTGAGTGAAATGAACTTAAGGGAAATCGACGTCCGCAATTTAAAAAAATGAGGAAATGCGAGAAACAAGTATGAGCTGAGGATGTAAGCGGAATATACAGGCGTAAGAATTTGGTCGTTGTGACAGTTTTGAGAACGTAAAGGGCCCTGGAAATTGAGGTAGGCGAAATTGTTAGTAATAATGATGGTATGGCACTCCTTCAAGGTTGGTTATTTTCTGAGAGGTTAACAAATTCTGAAGTTTCATGCGTGATTGAGTGGATGTAACATAATAGAAACTTGAAAAATGAGCAACTTCCACAGAGAAAAACGTTTATTGCCACCTGGTTTCCCTTTTTACAGCATCTTCAGGCTGACGGTGCAGTAAAAAGGGAAACCCGGTCGCAATGAACGATTTTCTCTGTGGAAGTTGCTCATTTTTCAAGTTTCTATTCTGAGAGCTTGCTGTTTTCCATTGAACACCCATCGTTGTTCGTCTTGTGCCCTCCTTCCTAAAACATAGAAGGTGCAAAATGACCATGGCTGTCGGAGCACCTTATTAATTCACTACTACTACACTGTAAAAAGTTGATCTGATTTTCAGTGCGATCTGAATTTAAGCGCTGTCTGGTTGTAAGGCAGGAACACGGATTCAAGGTGCGGAAGAGGCAGGAACATGGATGGTTGGTGCAGGAGCAGTTAAGCAGGAAGCAGAGGGAGCAGGATTCTGGATGGTCTGATTTTCAGTCGTTCACCTGCCTTATTTTTAGACAAGATAATACTGCTGAAATTCAACATACCCTGTCTTAAAATTGTTGCATCTGAAATTCAGATCGCTTTTGTACCTTAAAATCAGATCTACTTTTTACAGTGTACTACTTCCTAAAACTTATCGTTTCGAACTATTATCCATTCTCCGTATTCTTTCTGCCTTCCTTAATGCCATCCAGGACGTCTGTCTTTCCAGGGAGATTATAAGGATATGAAATGTGGATTGTTTCATCAGCCACCAAGGGTGAAATGCATGTGTGTCGTTTTTCTTCAATATCTCCTTACATGTTGTCTTCACCATACAAGGTGAGTTGCAATATGTCCCTAATATATAAAACATGCAAATGATATATTGTAACTATTATTGCGTGCATATTCAGTGATACACCCCATGCTGCACACCTTCGTGAGTGTTTAGTACACGCATCTATCACTCTTTTCGGCTATTCAGTAGTCGCAAAAACTCTCGCATTCATTCATCCCTCTTTCAATTTATCGGCCAAGCTCTTTTCCTTACCGTATAAAACTTAATGCACTGTCGTCTTCCTCTCCTTTATTCACCTCTTCGATCACTCAAGCTCATTCATAAGCATTCAAAAAACACAAGGTTTAGGAATGTCTAATTGTTCCAGTTAGGTTTGAGTAATAGTGATGAGGACTCAAAATTACTGTTGTGCAAAACTCTTTCACATTAGTGTTGTTGAAACAAAAATTTTATTTAGTTGGAAATAAAAATAATGGGATAGAAGACTGTGGCCTAGTCTTCCAATTTTATGTCGCTGAGAGTGTAGGATGGTTATTCATCTTGTGGTTCTTGTGAAGCAAACAGCCCGTTTGTAATGGAAAATTTTACATTGAAGTTATGATTGATAATGATTTATTAAATGGATTTAGCGTATTTTTTTGTGCTTATGGTATTGCTTATGAAATAATTTGCCCTATGGTGCGGCTAAACTTTTTCACTTGTGTAATATTTACAGTTTTGGGGGCTAAAAGTCATAGTTATTGAACTCCGCGCACCTAAGCTCCTTATTATGCTAAAATGCCAAAACTGGTTAGTTGAAAGGAATACCTTCAAGAAAAGACATAAAGCTTAAAAAGATTAAAAAATTCAACGTTGAAATTAGATCCACTTTACAATAAATTAAATTAGGTAGGTACTACTATAACCAAAGAAATTCATCAGAAACCTTAGTTATATCAAAATCGATAAGAATTTCAATAAAAATTCACTTATATTTCAAAACCTTGCATCTATCAATTTTCCTAAGTCACTATCTACTTCCTAATTTGATGTTTTCCTTCTAATAATTTGATTTCATTGGACTGTTCAACTTTCGAACCTCCTAAAAAATTACTGCTCTGTCTAAATAATATTTGCAAAGTGCGATATTTAGTATCATCTCTTCACCATTGTGAGATATTTTTTCTGGTAATAGTTTTGAAAATTAGAATGTCTCTTCCAATTATACCCATTAGCGATGTCAGTTCAATATATGAGCAGATGGTATCTGTGTGCTGAGGAGACATTAATTCGTCCAGTAGCACGAATGGCTTCGCTTCAGATGCTTTTCCTCATTCCTGGGTGTTGCCTTTTATTATGTTGTAAAAAATTCCGGGGCGATAGAAGAGGAAGTTTAAGACATAGTGAGAGGAGAAAAAAACAGTCATCATCATCGGTCAACAATCCATGGATTGGTTTGACGCAGCCCTGCACTCGATTCTTCTATCGTCCAACCTCTTCATATTGACGTAGTTCCTTTCTTTTACATCCTTCACAACTTGCTCCATATACCTCATACGAGGCCTGCCATTTCAATTGTAACCGTTCACCTTTCCCTAGACGATTGTCTTCATCAGGCCATCGTGTCTCAAAATGTGGCTCAAGATGTTGAGTTTTGAGTTAAGTGGCATTTCATCATCACTAAGTGGTGGTCACTGTCGATATCTGCATCCGGGTAACTTTTGGAAGTCTTCACCTGGTGTCTGAATTTCTGCTTCACTAAAATGTAGTCAGTTTGAAATCTGTCTCCGGGTATTTTCCAGGTATATCTTCTCCGTTGGTGGTTTTTAAACAATGTGTTTGCCACCAATAACTCTTTAAGTCTTTCTCCTCTCGCATTTCGATTTCCCAAGTCATATTTTCCTGTTATTCTTCCATCTTTACCTTCGCCAACGACAGCGTTCCAATCTCCTAAAATAATTAAATTTTCTTCTCGTTTGACGTGCTTTATTACTTCCGTGGTATCCTCAAAGACGTCTTCCACTTCTTCATCTTCGTAGTCCGACGTATGGAATGTAAACTTGTACCACAATGTTATCTGTAGGCTTGGTCTCAATCTTCACCATTATAATCCTCTCACTGTACTGCAGGAAGCTCTTCACGTGCCAGTCCTGCACTCTTTCTGAGCATTAAGCCTACACCAGCATTACCATTCAGTGATCCAGTGTGAATAATTCTATGACTTCCACTCCAAAAGTCTCCTTCGTATGGTCATCTCATTTCACTGATTCCTAATGCATCGAGGTCCATTCTCCTCATTTCCACCTTCAGGTTCTCCAGTCTTCCGCAGGTCTGAAGTGATCGCACGTTCAACGTTCCTACCCTAAAATGACTATCACACTTAACTGATGTACTCTCTCGGGTAGTCACCGCCCGTACATCGGAATGGGGGACTATTTTTACCTCCGGAATATTTTACTCGAAAGGGTTCCATGACGTAATGATAAGAAGGAAAGGAGTGGAGTAGCTGCGACTCCTCGGGATAATAATGTGGTGGTTTCCCCTTTCCTTCCACATCGCAGTACCTCAGCCGTTAAAGTAAATGTTACCACGCCTGTAGTGAAATGAGTGTTGCTGTACCGACCACTGTGGTCACCACCTACACTCATTTGAAGGAGAGCTGCTGCCCTCTCCTCCGGGTGCTAGGAAGCATACTTGTTGGCGGCCTCCCGTGGCCAAGTCACGGCATCGTCATAGGTTTCTGTATCATTTAAAGGCCTATCTTACCCAATAATATAAAAATACCACCTCGGAGTGCTGTCGCTTTATGTCCACGGCTTCTTACTCGACGAGTTAAGTAGTTTATCTCGCAGCTAACCTTTATATCTGGAGGTCAACCCACCATCCGCAACCCGGTGGACGCACTCGGTGGCTTTAAGCTCAGCCCCGAGAAAACAGTATTATGAAAAATCGAACGCAGAAGAAGAATAAGATGGAATTCTATTTTGAGGGTTGGGTAAATTCTCGGGGCTGAGCCCTACCCTTACCCCTGAAATCTCTTGTATGCCAACATATCTGTCAACATTGAGTGGCCCTACAGGAATAGAGTGCAGTTGTTAAATAAGCAAATGTGTTCATGGAATAAGCTGTCACTCATTCAACGAAAGAGTATGTGAAAGAGGAGATAGTTGAGGGATAGCACAGTCCTAATTATTGCCGGAGGATAGCAGAAAATAAACAAACTATGACGTAAACGATTTTGGGAAACCGTCTATTCGGGAGGAGGTGATATAAGTTACATGAAGGGATTTTAAAGTACCTAATCACGAGAAAATAGAGTCTACTGAATTTGAAAAGTTATTGTGAAATTTTCAAAATCACTATCTTTTATGCAAAGTTAGTTGCAGTCTAATGAACAGGGAGAGATCGCTTTTAGTAACACCTTGGAATATTTGATACTATTTGGCCTAAGGATAGAGAACTTAAATTAATGGTGAATTTAAGTATTATATTTGTGACCCACACTCAAATGCGAAATAATTTTGGACCGAGAATGGACCCACACAAAGTGTCCTGATAAATGAGAAAACTTTTAGACCATCGACCAGGTGACTCAAGCTTCGGGCTTGTCTACCGAAGGATGTAATGAGAAACCTTGGGAGTTTACTGAATACATCAAGTCAGAAGTGAGGCAGTAATGTTGGGAAAACCGAGTGACCTGCAGGACCCTAATGTTTGAATAGCACCGAAGGGCATGACGGGTCGTATCAGACCTGCGGGAATAACGCTGCGTATCATTTGTGCAGTGATTCATGCAATGAAGAGGATTGATTTTTTTTTCTACCATGCGCACATCGTCTTCGCCCATTTGGAGTTTGTGAGCAGACCATCACCGGGCCTTTCGCAGCAACTGCGCTCCCTTCACGTTAGAGAGATGTCATTTCGACGTGCCCGTTGAACTCCCTCCCATCGCCAATCGCTGCATTATCTCTGCGCCCGAAATTACTTCAGAGACGACGGGCTGAATAGTCATTTTCGGGGACTCAAAAAAAAAAAGCTTCGGGGAACCAAAGGAGTTGGATGAGATGGAGAGAGGGGGAGACCGGGGTTTTAGGGGAGACCAAAGTAATGGCAGTCGCGGAGCGTGAAAAGAATTGGTTTGGAAGACAAAGGGGGGAAAGTAGGGGTGGCACTGGCTGCTTCGTTCAGCCGCCCGGGGGGCGTGCAGATGCACTTTGGGGATGACGTGTGCGTCTGTCGCTCCATTTTCCCCAGAACCCCTATCCCGTGATATCGGCCAAAGGAGGAAAGCGGCAGATAGCCAGCGTCTACCCGACCTCGTGCCTCGCACGCGAGCCGCGTATATTATTCCCCACCCGTGTTGGCGGAAGGTTTTGTTTTCTTTTTGCTTTTATTTTGCGACTGCCCCGCCGCCCGTGATTGTGCGCCAGTGCTGAAGACCATGGTTACTACGGTGATGCTGCTTTGTTCTTTCCTTCGCCATTGCGCTCGTGACGTGCTCTCTGTGGAGGAAGGGCAAAGAAATCGGAATCGAGAGGGCATTTCCGCAACCCCTCCCTTGGAAGGGAGGAGGTGGGAGAGTGCGTTTGTAAATTGATGGGTGGGGTGGTCTGAAATGGCACGCGCTCAAACGGCAAATGGAGGAGCGGCTTTGAAGCGTCTCTCTTCCATCCATCCTTTTTAGGGCCTGGCAGTCACGAGTGCCATGCTGGCTACCGAGCGATATCGCCAGAGTCATCAGTGAGTGACAGCATAGTACCCGTGAGGGATATTGCATCGTCAGCTGGGCACTTCCCCGACCCCGTGGTTCGAAAGTTGCGTACCTGAATCGTCCAAATGATTATGTCACGACGGAGTTCGCAGCCTAGAGCTTTCTCGTACTCACGGTTTTTACTCGGAAATTCATCTCACATATGGATACTAGCACGACCATTATATTGATAATTTAACCAAAGAGATTATTACCCTACGTATGTGACGTACTTCTTCTATTTGACTCGATCTAGTTTTGCAAAATTCATCTGGGAAAAGCCATATAGCAGTTACGATGCCGATCTTGCCGATGCCTCGATTCTGAACTGGTTTTCGGGACAGAAAGGCAGTACTCTAACCAACTTATCTCTCCGATTCCCGTATCTGCTATTTTTCACATACTGCAGGATGTGTAATTTGTTCCCCTAAGTTTAACTTTTGCTGTGCTAGTGACCTCTCCCTAATTATTATATCAGCATTGTCACATAAATTGGGTGATCATGAGGTCCATTTATAAATCGCTCTCGCAATTTCACTGGATAACCGTGCACAGTGTTTGTTCCACTCGCAATCAAAAGGTAATATATATATATAGAAACCTGGGGATATAGAAACATGGATGTATACACTTACTAGAACATTACTAGAACCTAGATCCTTACTATTGTTAGAAACAGTCTATGAAAGGAATTAAAATGGCAATCATTGTCAGATCGTCGGTTGAAATTTAGACTTAATCTTTTAAATAAATTGCAAGATAATATTTTCAGTGATGACGTTAAAAATATTTTGCGAACCCCAACTTACTATGGTAGAGTGGACCATAATCACAAAATTAGAGAAATAGATTGCCGAACTGACAAATTCAAAATATCCTTTCTTCCTCGTACAATTAGGGACATGAATAGCGGTAAATATATACAATACGAGTGTATCAACGGATAGCATAGGTAGTTGCATGTTGGTATAAGGACTTTCAGCTAGCCCAACTAATAGAATGTTTTTGCATGTTTGCTTTGCTATTTTTATCTTTTTTAAATAGTTAAGTTTAGACTAGTATATTATTACTAATCCCTTTTTATGCATGATATGTAGTGCGTATTAGGTGAGAATTCACCCCACTGCCTTTGTGGTGGCTTGCGGGGTATTATGTAGATGTAGAACGCTTTTTACCTGTCACTGACTGAAATCCGGGTTTTCCACTTCTTGGGCAGGTATGTACTGTATTAGACATTGATACTGATTTTACTTTTCTCTTATTTACTCATCTAAAGCCATTGTAACGATGTCTGCATCTATATCCACGTAATACCATGCAGCCACTGCGAGGGTGTTTGGCAGGGGGTGACCATCACCAAACATGTACTATTGATATGCAACTAGGCTACTACAAGGAAACATGGTAGACAATATGGTCACATGCAGCTAGATGGTTAATATCTACATAGTAATAAAGGGATTACACTCTAAATAAAAACAGAATCTTTTTTTTTGCTTTTCATTAGGTATTAATTTGTCAGTTTTTAATGCAATTTAATTGGCAGCAATCAAAAAATAGTAAACATGTTTCTCAAATTAAACTTTGCATTGGGATACATTCCAACATGCTTACTTCATTCTTATCGGGATCAGTTCTTATGTAAAGTGGGTTCACCCGATGGCCAACTTGTTGTCCACATCCTGCCTGAAATACAGTCGAAACAAATAAAATCGCTCGTCAGAAGTATAGTCATCGCAATAAGAGTCATAAATCCCCTTCTTGCGTAGTATGTTTCCCTATATTAGCGGTATTTCTCAAGTTTTTAAAAAATTTTTTGCTTTTATGTGCCGAGGCTGCGAAGGCTGAACCAAATTCTTCTTTGTTCTGATTGTGCCCCTTTAAAAGAACGATACCTTTATCATCACGTTTCCATCTGGCTGTTTTTTGCTCTGCTATACTTTACGATTTTGGATATCTGGAGATACAAAGGACTCCAGGGAAGTCCTGTGTGCCACAGGTGATATAGCCCGCGTGAAACCTTGCGGTCCTAAAAATAAAATTTTTCTTTGAATGCGAAAAGGATTATCTTAGCGATTTCCTACCACCTTCTGGAACAGCTACTGTGCCCCGTAGTGCTTCCTATGGCTATTTCACTGGGTCATCGCATCCCCTGAGGCCAATATCATTTAGATCGCCACCGCTTCCGCTGCTTCCTTTCGAAGAGAATGATATTTTTCTTCTTCGGCCAAGGTACACGATTTGTAGTCAGTTGCGAGCCTCTTTGATTTGGAGCTTACATCATATTTTATAAAATGCTCTATTAGCTACGATTTACATGGAAGTTTTAATGTAATGGATTTCTAAATATGAAGCATTTTAAGCGACTCATAGAGTGATTCATATGATCAAAGTGGCACTGGTTGTGGATTTCACTTGTAAAAACTCCGACAGCCTAATTTTCATAAAACTGCGTTTCCCAAGTAACCTGTCCTCTCATGTTTTTTGCCCAAATTAAAAATATGCCATGGAGGCTGACCCCTATCCACTTGCTACTTGCTTAATGGTGGAAGGCCATTCTGAACTGGCGGAGATGCATGGTGAACCGCCATGTCGCAATAAACATGACGTGGAAAATTACACATTTAATTTCTCTTGCTAATGTAGAATTCCGAATGTAATAGATTTAAGTTAAACATATAACCATAATGCAATGGAATTTTTCAGGAAAAAACTCAAAGCCGTAAATGGAAATTGGAGTGTATTAGCAACAGTAAGAAGAAAAAGTTTTACTTGAGCATCAATTATGACCATGGACTAATTATTACATAAATAGGAGATGTATTATTGCCAAACTATAAATTTACTAAGATGGAAAGCCCTAGATTTTTAGCAAACACTTCGCAAAACTCAAGCTATACCGTTTTACCTCAGCGAGGCCTAAATTGGATTTAATACTGGCTCTTTAGGCCTGATGGCTTGAGTATATTGGAAGATTCTTTGCAATGGCTATGAGAAAATGAAAAAGAGCTTATGGACCTAGATGAGATTGAATGAGAAAGTGTTGATTTTAGTAGCGAAGGAAACAGTTTTTCCCCAAGAACTGAAGGAGAGGCAGAAGGTGGATGGAACCATTATTTAAGGAAAATGCTACACTAGGACCGTTACTGAAAGTAGAGAATGAGGTAAAAATGAAAGGAGATGTAAAAGAATTGGAATTTAAATGCAGACAGATGGAAATAGTGCTAATATAAATATGTTTGAAGTTTATTCCTGAGAAGAGGAATAGCCGAGGAGGGATGTCCCATCATAACCACCAATATGGTGGATATTTGCTTTATATCATATATATTACTAAAGTTACTAATACGTCATCTCGTTTATGTGGGTGATATTTTCAAAATTATCCTTTTGAAAATTCCACTCCTAAAGCATTATTATATACTATCCGACGTTTTAGTTAGTAATTACGATGCGTATGCAAATTTACACCGTTCCCCGTGCATTGAAGACAGGTGGAAGGTAAATGGTCAAAAAACGAGTTGGATCTAGGGATTCAGTAAAGTATCGCCCCGCCCCATCTTCCCTTAGGGGATGTACTCCCTTCTCTCTTTCCACCCTTCAAAGCACAAGCATCACCCTGCACCTCCGTCCTTTCCCTATCTCCCCAACCGAGATCCTTTAAGCCCGCCTCACTCGCCTTAAACTCATCCTCACATTTCACGCCGCTGATGAGAGTGATTATCATTTGCCCCGGACATCATCCCGCGCCCTACCCAAAACGCTCTCTCTCTCTCTCTCTCTTCCCAGGCCTTTTACTTTTTTGCACATACCTCTCCATGGGTTGACTCACTACGCTTTCCTTCTCCTCCGCCCTCGCGTATTCGTCTTAATGATCGCGAGAGGAGGACGTGTCTTTTTCTTTCCTCCCCCGAGTGTTATCGACTCTCCGTTGTTTTTCACTCGCATCCTTCCTACCTCCTCCAGCCCCGCTCTCCTCTCCGTATCCCTATTCTGAGAGTCCCTTTTTTTTCACCTCCGCCGCCCGCCTCCCTCACTATCCTCTCTATCGCCCTATCGGAGTTTGCGAAAGCTGAGGGCAATGTTCCACGGCAAAAACTCGCGATGTATCCTGGGACGGGGAAAAAATTCACCTTGATGCCCTCTAGTTTCGACGCCGGGAAAGTTGGAATGCTGAGCAACTCCGGGTATGCGAGCCAACGGGATTGCATTCTCAAAAAGTGGTTATCATTCTGAGCCGAGTAACAAAAGAAACGCTGCAGAAATTACCTCGTAGTATTGAGGGCCATGGCACGAATAACTTTTCGTTTGCTATTTATAGTGTTTTTTTTGTCAACCAGCACATAATTATTTCACCTAGCAAATTTATCTGCAGCACGCTGCTTTGTAGGAGTGTCTTGAATATATGATACAGGAAAAAAGGAAATACTGTAAGAATTTGAAGCAAGGTGTTACAGACGAATGATGAAATAAATAGATTAGTAAATAGCTTAGTGAAAAAAGGAGAAACGCCTAAGGGAGGCTGAATATTTATGAAATCTGAATAAAATTCTTGAAGGATGGGACCCATTCTTATCGGTCGCGCGGCAAGAAACTACGTGCTCATGAAGCGTTGTATTCCGCCTATATCTGGTTCATCAAGTGAAGGAATTTATAAGAGAGGACAATGTGACAAAATAAAACAAGTAGAATGCAGGTGTATGTAGTGTTTCAAAATATATGCATATTTTTTACTTGCAGTTTTAGTGGCGGAACACAATTTTATTTTAGGGTTTATTCAAACACCAATAAATCAGTGTTTATAGAGTTCCATGAAATAGAAGGGTTTTAACGGTTGAATCATGAAATACATTATGAATGATCCCGTAACTGAAATTAAGTGAAAAAAGTTTTTCATCGTTTTTCGGATAGTAGCAATATTTTTCTTCTGAGAGTCAGTTACTTTAATTCGATGCTCTCATATGCTAACCCTTGCTATGATCTCCATCGAACTTCGTACAAAATTCGTTGCGACAAACTTGCTCGGAAATATCTGCTTGAGCCCTTGGTATTTTAAAAAAGAACGGTCGAAGGTGGATGTTATTCCATCCCTTAACCTCCTATCTATGAAACTCCTGATACCAATTTTCTTTGATGCCGAAACACTATTGCCGATTATCTACTCCTGTTGTCTTCCCATACCTCACTTGGGAATGAGGAATTATAGTATTTTAGATATCGACTGACTGAGTGGATATCAATCTAATACTCGCTTTCATGGACAATGGTGGAACTTATCTGGTTCCAAGACTCACGGCGCGTGTGAAATTCCCATACCCTTGTGCAGTGGGGCCTGATTTTTTTCCCTTTCATGGCCCACCTTAAGTTTCCCACGATGTTCCAGCTTAAAAAAAGTCTCGTTTATGGGGATAGTGTGGTGAATATAGCTGACATTATACCAGGCCGTGGGATGCTTGGGGCAGCAGCAGATGTGAGAATGATGGGCAAACGGAGTAGAGGGAGGTAAATTATATGAATTTTACGTTTTAGTAATTATTACATTTTAGCGGCTAAGAAAATGGGTACAAAGTTCGTAGCGGTGATGCGTGAAATAGTATCATGCCCGAGGTTTTCGCCATAGTAAATTCCTTTATGAGAACGATCAAAAGCTCATCAAAAAATACCGCAATGTATCCTTAAACTTAAGTGAGAATGGCCTGAAAAATGTATTCTCAATAATTTACTCTTTAGATGAAACAAGAAATCAAACTGGTATGGTTGATTGTTGATAGTTGTGGTTGTGGGAAGGTACTTCATTTTCTTAGCGCCTGACTCTGATTTGAATACCGTTGTACACTTTCATGTCTCCAGGAGAGTGCTACATACCTGCCCATTGGATTCCTTAAACCTTGGCGTCTTTCTTCAGGGTTAAATCGATGACGAGTTTCTCTCTAATCATCTTCAATTCACTTTAAACCCTACTTATGCCCGAGCTCTCAAATATATTCTTAGTGACGCAAACGACTTGAGTTTCTCGTTCGCCTGACCTTAATTACTACTATTAACATCAAAATTCGACATTTCTCGGTATTCCTACGGGTGATAAATGAGTAAACTTCATCCCGAGGATCGATGGTTTAGCTGGAACACCGTGGGGTGGTTGGCGGTGACGTACCTACCTCCACGTAGTGAGTACCTACGAACAACTTCGTCTCCCTCCTCTCCACTAACCTCGACGCATGGTTCCGCTCTTGGAGAAGGGGGCGAGTTTGCGGGGAGTGTGAGGGGAGGAGGTTGGAAGGAAAAAAAATGGAATGCAGAATCTGGAACGCGACGGGGAGAAGAAAGGGTTGCGATTCAAAAGCGACCGTGCGGCTTGTGTTTGTCCCATTGGTGGCGGCCCCCCTTCTCCCCCTGAGAAGCCTCTCTCGCGGAGTCAACGGCCTTCCCTAGCGAGAACGGCGCCTGCTCCCCGCGCGCGAGGCCGTGTTTCCCGTCCTTCGAAGGATTTTTTTTTCATTTGCCACCCTTTTGTTCACGCGTTAGTGGAGTGTTGGGTGGGGAGGGGGAGGTGTGTTGAGAGAGGGTGGGTGTTTTTTCTCTCCTCCCGCGATTGGATGGATATGATGCCCCAACTTTCCCCCGTTTCCTTCTCCTTGCTGCCCCACAATCACTTCGTCCTTACCCTCTTCATCTATCCCCCATCCCTCTCTCTCTCTTTTAATGTTCCCGTTTCGCTCTCTTCCGCGTTCCTCAGGACTCTTTTAACCCCTAAAAATGTTCGCTCTCCTTCCCCTTTGAGATGCTACTTTGTTCACGAGCTGAAACGGGGCAAATTGTTATGAAAATGCTAAGTAACGTCTCGATGGTTTTCCTTTGTTTTCCTATCTCTTTCAGTCCGTGACCAAAATTTCGCCAACATTGCCCGCCCTTGCTTTGCCACCTAATGTCGGTCCTGCGGTTATGAAAATTCTGGAAAAAGAAGAGAATTTATTCTTCTCGCAAAACTCTACTTCTCCCTGTACTTAATAGGACCGTTTCATGTCAGCAGTTCTTTCCAGGATCTTTTCGAGAGTTTTTTTTTTAAAGCGAGACCTATTGTGGAGAGTACCGGCTCATATTTCCGTATGTGATCGTTCTGAAAACAGCGTGAAAATAGTTCTTTGCAGATTTCCTCGTTGCCTTGTTATTTTTTCATTTTAAGGATACGAATCGATGTTAGGTAATTGCACTGAGTAGGACCAAAGTAAGGCGTCCTAAGCCAACAAAATAACGCAAATTTCCTTTCGCGAAAGGCTGTGATTTTATTGCCTCAACCCAACTTATATTTTGGTGTATTTTTTAAAAATCCTTTCTTGTTGCAATTAATTTTCATAAGTAGTAGAGCTGAGTACATGTATAAAATTTTTAGTCCCGTTTCCCATTTTGATAACAAAGTTCTTTTCCTCAGTTCAGTGAATTAGTCTGGTAAAGTGTCCTTTTTTTAATTTATTTTAGGAACTTTGTGAAGGAATTTTAAATGCTCCCATTATTTTGTTGTTTTAATTAATGTTCCCTAACTTAATGAGTGGAAGAGGTATCTTCTTGCATGGAAGAATCATTTTCAGTAAACTAGTTGAAAATTTTGAGCTGAGTAATTATTTAGCTGTAAGTTTTTGGCGAAACCTGATGTTTGTTTGCCAAAATACGTGGGCACGAATAAACATGAGCAGAAATAGATTCCAGGTCTTTTATTTTCCAGTTTGGGGAATCATAGAGAAGAGGAAGAATATGAAATATGAACGGAAGTGAATGGAAAGGCACATTCAGTATCTTTTTATTAATGAGAAGGAAAGAAGGTCGCATACAATGGATTATGGTAAATATTTTTCTCGTACATTTAAATTTATTTTTAAAGATTTACACCTCTCGTCACCTACTGTATTCAGAAATTCAAACTACACGCCGGATCCCCACCAAATTATCTCCATGACCTTTTATCCTTCAATACCGTGCCCATGGCCACGCCGTTTCTCTCCCTTTCCTGCCACCTTTTCCTCTTTCCGTCTTTCACTGAACCCTCGTCCAAAAATTTGCCGATGCATTCACATCCCCTCTCCATGATGTTCTCGTTTTGTCACTAGCTATAGAGCCCCAGGATGTCTTTATTTTACCTCGTGCCTCTCACTTCCCAACGCCGAGAGGCAAGGAGGTCTCGCATATGGCATAATTCCACTCGAAACCAATTCACATCTCTTCTTCGCTTGCTTGATTCCTCGGAAATTCTCCTGCTCGGAGATGGTGAAGACGTGGTCAAAATGTGTTTCAAAGGAGACAGGGAGGACCTCCGACCATTTCCATTATTACGTGGTGACGGAGTGAGGAGTTTGGGCCACTGCGTTCATGACACCTCCTTCCTTCGGTATCGACAGAATGTCGCGTTCGATCCCCATGGGATGAGACCTCGTCCTGCTTCATCCCTTATCACCGCAGTTTTTTCCTCTCTCCCCGAGCATGCACTTTTAATCTCACGCTTTCTTTCTCGTGGCCATCGGCACGTTACCCTAGGAACCTCAGTTTTGGGGAGGAAAAAAAAAAGATTGTGCTCATCCTTTGGTTTATTTTTTCAACGGAGGCCGCGTTCTTCTTCGTTCGCTTATTTTTGTCTTTTCCGGCGTCCCTGGGTCTCGCACAGGATCGCTTGTTCGTTCCAGGTTTTGTCTCCTTACTAATGCGACCAAATAAGACGACTTCCTACCCTCCTGCTCATGTCCCAAAATTGTGGTCGAGGAATGGGAACAGTGCCTGGCTTCTTCGTAATAAGGAAAAGCGGAAGGAGGGGGCGTAATCAGCGTTGAAATTTACGTTATTCCGTGGGAGTAATCGCGGCCAGCGGGCTCAGGGTAAGTTACTTAGGCATTCTTAATGGATTAAATTTCTTTTAGTGTCCCCATTCTTTTTTTTCAACTATTGTGAGCTACGGTGCGACTCTGTGAACTGTATTTAGCCCCTTTGCTCCAATTAAATCTCATTTAGGTGAAGGCAGCAGCTTTGTATTAAGTGCTTCATATATTTTCATGCGGTGCAATTACATACTCTGGGAGGGGAAAATTCCTCCGTAGTCCAAGTTTTTCACGTACTGCCAGATCTTTAGACTCTAAGGTATCATTATATTTCCATTTTACCTCATTATGTACGCACCAAATGCGCGGGGACACAAGAGCAATAATAGATAATTGTATATCATCATGGAAGGTGTTTCCTTGTCGTTTTGAAATAAAAGTTTATTCTGAACAGCCCTCCAGCGCAGTTACTTAATCGCTTCCTCTTCCGATCTCAGTTGTTCATTTCGTCATATTGTATCGCAGTTCTATTTAATTTTATAATATCAGAACAATAGAAGGACTAGCTCAATTCTTACTGCTCCTTCGTGTGAGAATAGAATCTGATTTGGTGTATTAATTTTGAGCCGGTATTTCAAATTATCTTTTCCATGTATTAAATATTTAATTTACTTAAATAATTTAGGGGAGAGTGAGGAAAATGTAAGTTAAACTGGCATTTACCCGTTATTTCTCTCAGAGAGTCGCTTTCGTTTGAGGAACGTTTAATTATTTGCAATACGTTTAATCGGCATTTGCAATAATGGAAATCTGAAAGTGAGTAACTCTTGTTTTTCAATCCACATCTTCATCACTGTTCATCCTTTAATATTCATCCTGCAATTATTTTCCTAATGTTGGATGAACTTTAAACACAATAAAGAAATAAATCACCGGTCACCAATAATATGATTGCTTTGACGGAGCTCTACGCTCATTCTCCAATCGGCTAACCTCTTCATGTTTGCATAATTCTTCCCTTTCATGCAAAAGTATCCTTTAATCAATGAAAGAAAGTGTGAAATTCATTTCATGAACTAAGAGCCTTCCAAAATCACTCGCAGTGGCGTGGGGAATTTACAAACGGTCACAAGCACTTCCATCGTTGCTGGCGTGTGAGCAGATATTTTTAAGATTGACAGCTCGAAGTATGTTTATGCAACACCGATGGAAGCATAGCAAAGGTTTTTAGTTTTGAGGTGTGTGTCGGCTTAGAGCATTTCTATTTGTGAGTACCGGAGTTTTATTTAGCTAGGCTAAGATCAGTAATTTCATAACGTTTTAATTGGGTCTTTCGGAAGAGGAAGGTCACTTTTGGGAATGGAGTGATCGGTGGAGGGTATCTGGCGTCGGGCCTAACCTACTCTCAGCAGAAGCATCAAAGCCGCATTACGTTCTGATGCCGACTTTTGGAGTATCAGCCTTTAAGTGCTCCACGCAGGGCACTTATGGGAACGTAGAAAATAAACTGAAACTGTGCAGTTTACACTTATGGGAATGGATGCCTTTAAAAATCTCTGTCACTGATGAGCATTGCAACCTGAGTTTGGTAATGGTAGTTATTTTTTTAGCATCCACAAGAAATCAAGATGCCTGTCATTTATACAAACTTTGTCGGGTTTGTCTAATCTCTAAGCATCGCAAGGGGTCCCAATGTTTGTCAAGGTATCCACAGCGATCCTTATGTCGGCCGCGGTTGCCAGATTGGTTATAAACCGTCTAGCTATTCCAAGGAAGGATGATCAAATCCCACTTAAGGTGTGGGTGTCAAGTTTGTCCCAGGATTAAGCTTTTGGCGCACGATGCGGTTTAGTCTTTGCAGCTATGGCACCGAAAACCAAATTCTGCGACACCAGTGTCTTTCAGTAGTTATTCGGGAAAGGCGATTGACAGCTTTAGTCACATATACATGGCTATCTATGGGGGATGGTGGGTGATTGAAAGGAGATATAAATATCATATTTATTTGACAGCTGTAAAATCTCGCCTGATCTGGTAGGGTAATTATTTCAGTGATTTTATTACGTTCTTAGGAGTACCCGAGAAGGCGTCAGTATATCGTCCAAAATATTTTCTCATAAAAACATTTCATATCATGGACACAAAAATACACCAGCAGTTGGTTATATATCAGTTTAATTTTACTTACATCTGCATCTACTAGAGAAACTTGTGGAGAAGTGGCAAATTAATTTTCTGTCCGCATGAAGATATGTCTGTATTATGCTTCCAAAAGGACGACAGCTGTGGGAAATGTGCCGCGACTCATTTGCGCGCAGCGACCGCGTGAACTGAATTCCCTCTGTCACTTCAGAGAAAGGCGGGAATGCGGAAGTATCTTGAGAGATCGAAAGATCTGTATGGCGTCCGCATCGCTCCCTGGATTCATACTGCCGCCACGCATTCACCATCGGGGCGCTCTGCACAACCCCCCTGTTGCCACACACGAGGAAATGCCGCGAGGGGAAAGGGAACAGGGTCGTCGTCATATAATTAGGGTCTCCCCCGGCCGGCGGCGGGTGGGGAGAGGGAAGGATTTCCGCTCGTATCTCCGCAAATGGAGGACTCGTCCGCATGAACATAATTCGCGCTGATGGACGTGCCCGCGTAATCGCATTAGCCCGGGAGGTTGGGGGGGATCAGGGGATGGGGAGGAGTCCTGGGGGACGACGCCCACAGTAAACCGCGTGGATCATCTCCAGCTTATGACGTTGCCTTTTGCGAGCGTGTAGGTATGACGCGGAAGAGGCCGAGGATGCAGAAGCTCTATCTCTCTTTTTATTCCCGGCACTACTAAAAGGCTCATCGGGGAACCCTTAGTGAGTCAACTGCTGTGCGGCAGGAGAGGAAACTGGACGACTCCATCGTGCATGTTGGGGATTTAAGAAATTTTTCTCAAAGGAAAAAGTTTTTTATGGAATCAACTTCTGCCACAGGCTTACTTACGGTCTAGACTCTAATTGAAGCTTTCGCACGTATATCCTGGCTTGTCATATGAATTTACTCTGGCTAGAGAGTGTGATTTAAAGTTTCAGTACCTAATATCCAGGAGTGAAACACTTGAGCCTTGTGGTTCATGACAATCTATGTCAAAATATAACCCTGCTTTTGACGTCAAAAATCATCGCCTGGTGAAGGTTTTCTACACTTTGGCGATTAAAACTGGATCCTGTTTTAAAAAAATTCTGAATGAACTAAGATCAGGCGTTTTATTTTCTATATGAACCTGCTCCTCCAAATTATACCAGAAATAACAAATTATAAGTACTGTATTTTACAACCTCCGTAATCCTTTAGTTTCCAAGTTACTGTTATAAATTTTCCCTCAAGGCTATTCAACTTAAATCATGATTAGTACATGATAAATTCAAAAAAATAGCATACTAAGTGAATACACCGAGCTATTAAGTGAATATACCGAGATTCCTGAACAAGAACTAGAAAGAAGCTTAATGGTGATACTTCATTAAAAGAAAATTATTTTACTTACGTTAAGTCTTTCGGTGACTGAAGGAATAAATCATTAATTAATTTCCAGTTTGTCTCTAGAATGAGCATTTTTAGGATAGTTGTGAGTGAGTTAGCGGCTTTTCAAATGTAACGTGTACATTTATTGTGTGTATTCTTTTTTCTAATTTGAGACGGATTACTTGCTCGGTGATGGCTCGCAATTGAAAGGATATGCCTTCTGCTGTAAATTACAGCAAGAAATATTGTTAATATTTCATTTGCAAGTGCTTACTCCATGCTCACGCCCGAAGTGAAAAGTCGATAACACTGTAATGTTCACATATTTTTCTTTTAAGTCTGTTGTGCTCAAATTGTTCGACAGCCATCCTCAATTTACTTCACTGTTTCCGCGACTAACGCTTATGGTTTGATGTTTGTCGACAGCAATATACCTTGCTCTGTCGAGTTCGCTTGAAGCTTGTAAAATGAAGTTAACATATTTTGCAAACATTTTTTAATTAGGGCCCGTATTGAGGAACTTGATTAAAATTGTGTGTGCTTGAAATGCCAGTGGGTGATGGAAATATCCGTTTTTCATCACGCAACAAATTATTCCCTAATTATCGAGAGACGCTTTCAAGAAAATGTAAGGAGGTAACTCTAAGGTGAAAATAAATTTATACTGGAAATGAAGCGTTTACTTAGCCTTAACTTAGGCATTCGGAATAAAACAAAAGGTAGATTTCTGCCCTGCCGGAGAAGCAGAAGAATTTCTCGCAACTGGTTTTTCGTCGGGCGGAAGAATTCTCGCGGTCTCATGAAATTTTAATGCTGTATCATCAGCGCAAACTCTTTCGCAAATTGAGATAAATGCTGAGTGAATATGAGGAGTTAATTTATCATTCTCGTAGCACCTCTGTAGCATTTTGTTAATTATAAGCCCTTCTACTCAGCCTTATAAATAAACTAAACGGTGGAATTGTTTCGAGGGCTCAAATTAATCTCCAAATTTACTTATGTTCAAATGTTTGCCATAAAATTTGATGGAGAGTCACTAAATATCCATAATTAGAGAAAAACCGTAAAATTTATCATTTAGAGTTCCCCCTCACGAACGGAGAATGGTTCCTGTCATTGAATGATCTAAAATGGACGAAGTATTGGTCTACATTCAGTCTTGGAGTTCATAAATACTGAATTCATGGGCCTCATTATTATTTATTCATCATTTGGATGATGGTGGCCTTGAGTGGTGTTATTAATATTTTATGTAAATCATGCGCCAGTTGAAATAGATCTGCTACAATTCCCGTCAGGTGTTAGATTCAGAATACTGACTCGTTACTTCATCTCGAAGCTGCCTGTGTCCTGGTCCATATGCCACCGTCATATTCCCTACGGTCAAACGCACCATTGGCCTCAAAAGTTGAAAGGAGTCTCACTCCAGTGCGGTGAAATTAAGTGCCCAGCTCACGGCCTATGAATCCATCGATCGATCGCAGCGTGCGGAAATGAGACTTCTTTTTTTTTCTCCCCACCCGATTCTCGCTGAAACTCGCCCGATGTTTGCGCTTCCCGTCCGTTCGATTTGCTCGCGTTTGATTCTTTCGACGGACTCAATCTCCCGTGATGTTTCCGTGGTCGAACCGCGTGGAAATGATGGTGCGGAGTCGGCCGTGGGTGCGGCAGGCATTTTACTGATTGGGAATACCGCACACACACTCACTTGCCTTTCCGTTAGATTCCCCTTTCATCCCCCCCCTCCCCGCATCTTCCTCTCGAATCTACATTCATGGCCGGTGCGCAGCAATCCATGCCCAGACCAACCGTGGACGCTCACCAGGGAAGTTGATCTCATCTCGTTCTTTTTATCCGAAAGGAGAAAATATTCGTTCCGTCACTTACGGCAAACTCTATCGCAATTAGCTCTTCGTGACCGTGCACGTGTTCTCCTCATCGGCTCTAACGACTAGCAATATTTCTGGCGCGAGCAAATATTGAAATTTAATTAATGGGGTATTTGATAGGTTTGCCCCAGTAACCGTTCTGCAAACGAAGCGATGTCTTGGTGCCAAGGAAAATCATGATGCGGTTGCTGTTCTGCTCTCGACGGAGGTAATGACTCATTGACGCGATGACTTGGCATACGTGAACTGCCGATGACATCAGCTTCCAAAGAGGGGGTTTATCCACCTTCGGGAAAGAATTTTGCTATTAACGAAAAGTGTTTCGCCGTAACTTCCGTCGTTAACCCTGATTTTTATATTTAATTGGCATGGTAAGGGTTGCTAGAAAATGCAACTTGCCTCCTGCCTTCTACAGAATTCAGAGTTAATTGAAAATTTACGTCCTACTGGACATGGTGCATGAAGAATTTCTGATAGTCTCCTCTTAAGCTTCATCTCCGTAGTGTCGGTGCTTGAATTACACATTAAAAAGAGTTTTATATCGTGTGAGACATATTGGATGTGAGTTACATATACCTATTTATTCCGCTGCTACCGCTGTCTTAACACTGTTAGTGCTCAATCAAATGATCATTTAAGTCTCTACGCAACTGCCTCAGCATACCACGTATCTATAATCATTCCGTGTGAACATTATATTCCCTTACTTCCTGTTCTTCACTTACCTGGAATTATCCTCTCCGTCCTGTCCTTGGAATGTACATACATTACCAAAACAAATCAGAAAGAAAGGTAGTCGCTTGCGCTTTCTCTGACATTTAATGGTGGCATATTGGGCATTTTCTTAGGGGTTATGATGCGTCGCATTTTTTTCTACTTACCGAGCTCCCTCCCTTGAACACACTTTCGGCTCACGTGTAACCTTAACTCGCTCGGAGCACGATCTTCCCGACAATATCGTGCCCAACGACTCCCAGTTTCACAATATACGTCCCCTCCCTTAAAAGCCAGCCCCCTCCTTAGGACGGGAATTCGAAATTAGGTATCGCAAGCAGGTCCTACGTTAGGGCCCTCCCTTCTCCCCCTCTTCACCTTGGAGTGTGGCTAGTCAACCACTTCCCACAGAACCCACCCCCACTCTTGAAGGCGTTGGAACCAGCCGCGCACCTTGATTAAAGGGGGTGCGGACAATTGGTGGGGACTGTCTAGGATCCGGGGGTGATGCTTCTGTGGTTAGGGACGTCGCAATCACCGCGTCCCAGAGACCCCATCGTCGCAATCTCGAGGCGGGTGGCTCGGTCTCCTCCAAGAGTCTGCTTCGTGCTAAGAGGAGATTTGAGCTGTGCGTGATTACTGTATTGGCGAATCGGCTACTGTGCGATGTGCATTGATTTCTGTACGTGATATGGAGACGGAAGTCTACTGGGTAAATCGATATGCGCGATATCAGGTGGCATGCGATACTTTTGCGACATGTATTGCCGCGTATATAAAGACTACTAATAACGTGATTTTATATCATCATCAAAGGTCAACAATCCTAGGATTGGTTTGACGCAGCCCTACACTCGATTCTTCTATCGGCCAACCTCTTCATATTAACGTAGTTCCTCTCTTTCACGTCCTTTTTGACCTGTTCTATATGGTAACTCATACGAGGCCTGCCTTTTCCATTCTTACCGTTCACTTTTCCTTCAACGATTGTCTTCATCAGGCCATCGTGTCTTAAGATATGGCCGATTAAATTGTCCCGTCTTCTTTTTATAGTTTTCAACAGACCTCTTTTCTCCCACTCTTATTAGGACTTCTTCATTTGTCACTCGGTCGATCTATTTTATCTTCATCATTATTCCATAGCACCATATTTCGAATGCTTCCACCCTTCTCTCCTCCGCTGCTTTCATCGTCCATGGCTCACTGCCGTAAAGAAACATGCTCCAGATGTACATACGTTTTGATCAATTGCTTCCTTACTTCCCAGCCTGTATTTCCAGCTGTAAGTAGATTCTTCTTTTGATGGAATGCCCTCTTTGCCTGGGCTAATCTACTCACTATTTCTTTCTTGCTTCGTCCGTTACTCTGCTTCCCAGGTAACAGAACTCTTTCACCTCTTCCAGTTTCTGTTTTCCTTGCATAACATTGGTTTTTGTCTCCTCTCTCTTGCTGATATTATGTAATGATGTGATGAACTCTTGATGATTTTATATAATGAGATGATATGTGACTTTATTGATATTGCTACTACATATCGGCACCTAGATACGAGTCTATATTCCTAGAAATGGATTTACCTATCATTAGATACAGATCGGATTACATACATACGTTTGCGATAGTAAGTATAGTAAGTGATTATCGCAATGTGACATCCTCATCCACGTAATGTACGGTCCTTAACGGGAACCATGTGACGCCAAGTGGGTTGGGAGGGAATTGGAAAAGGGGCGGCCTCGTATTTGCTGAATCCAGGGTCGTGTTTCTCCCCGCTCCACTCGTTTGTGGGTCGTGAACTGCACGCGTGCGAGTCGTTACAGATGTTAACGAGGGGAGGCATCCCAGCGAGGAGAGGTGGAAAAAATTCTCATGGGTGTTTAGCTAGGGTGTGGAATAGTTAAAGTATTCTTCCAGTCAGGTGAAGTTAATCGCTTATAAATTTATTATTTTGAATTGAGTGAAAGAACAGGATAGAATAGAATGGGATACTTGTTACTTCTTGAGCGTAGAAGTAAAAGGTTTGATTTGATCTCTTTATTCATCCCTCAATTGCACTTCAACTTAAATGGTAGCAGAATGCATTCACCTTGAGTGACAATAAATATTTTTTTACTTATTTTGCCTAATGTTACGAGGATTTATTTTCTTGGATATTACATGTGGTTATTTGCATAACTGCTGGTTGATTTCAAGCTCAGTGAATGCGATATTTTTTCCGAGACTCATCCATTAAATTTGGCCTCTTTAGTTATATTTGTGATGGAACTTGTTCTTGATAGGGATGAAAATAGTTTTATGCCACTGACTGTAATTAGGTTGCTGGTTCATATATTGGAACGAATGATTCGTCAATGAATGATATTCAATAGCTGATTTTTTCATTGGAGTTAAAGCGAAATACTAATCTGTTCTTTTCTCTTTCAGGTAAGACCACGGTCATGACTCCATATTTGGTGAGATCATTCTGCCCTATCTGTGAGTATAATCAGTAGCTTTGATTACTGTTGTACAACTCCATTACCACATACGATTCTATGTTTCGAAATTTTTAGCATTGCACTAATTTAAAAAAAATACTCTTTCGCGATTATGGATGACGTATATCTATGGGAATATAGATATTAATTAGGGGTATGACTGGGGTGGGTAAAATAGGAAACAACTGTGGAAGTGATTGGCTCGGTGGGTGAGATGAGGAAATTGATGATATGGGTGGGACACAGAGTTGATGGTTTGGCGCAGTATTTGAAATATTAGGGAAGGTGAATGCTAGGTAAGCGTAATTCAGGGATGACCGGGCTCCGTTACATTATGAACTATATGAAACGGAGTCGAAGGCAAAAAAACTGAAAAGGGAATTCACATTGGGAGCAAGTATTTTTGGCGGAAGGAGAAATGAAGTATTTTAATTACTGTCCTATCCAAAACAACGCTTATTCGGTAGAACTGAATTCATAAAGTGTTTGGGGCTTATGAGATAAGGATATCTTCTATTCATCAGCACCCCCCACAGTGAAACTTTTTCCTTCATTTTTCCTCTCTTTATGAAAACGATTACGCACAATACGCGCTAAAGTGCGCATTTCCTTCAGGGGTCACCACAATGATGTGCTAAGCTAATTTATTTTTAATCGCCTCGGGGCGGTTGGATCTCTAGTCATTGAGACTGGAACAATTCCCCCGTCATTGCCTTCGCTATGGGAAAGGGAATTTAAGAAATTTTATCGCGAGGAGCGATGTAAGTTGGCCCTAAAGTAGGGTCACAGCTTAGCGAAAGACCTTTTCATTTGCGTGGTGTGTATAAACTCGGATCGCGCCGAAATGCTCTCCCTTTCACTACATCTGCTCCAGGATTCCCGGCCGCCCGCATGTGTAATCACCGCTCTCCGCAACCCTTCCACGTGCTCGCCCTCAAACCTTCCCCCTCGAACATCAACCCTCTCCTCTCTTCATCCCCAACCACCCTCCTCTTCATCAATGGCCTCGGAACACACCATCCCCGCCCGGGCTGTTCCCTTGCCACACTTTTCTTCCCCCCCTCTCCCCTCCATTCAAGCCTCCACTACAAACTCTCCTTCTCTTGAACACTTAATTTTTTCTCCTTTCTTTTCGTTATTTTTTTTTCCTTCTCGTTTTTCCCTCCATTTTTCCAACCCCGTCCTCTCGCGACATCTGCCGCCGTGACGTCTTAACTACCACGGTGAACGTGCACCACGTGGGACAGAGTCTCGCAAGGACGCCGCCAGAGGTCCGACCGTCACCGTCGTTAACCTTTCATTGCCACGAAAGGTTTTACCTTGCGCGTGCCAGATGGCGTAGCATACGTGGTTTCAGGTTTTCTGGTTCCCGTGCGCTTTTGAACACTGCATGCATTGCGTGGCGACCGCAAATGGGCCGTCGTCGGCGCAACAGTGATTATCGCCAATGCAAGAGTAGGGGATCATCGTCTTTCCTTTTGTTATTGCTTTCATGCAAATTTCCGTTTCGGAAAGAATATACCCGTTAGATTCGTAAATGATTTTCATTTTTACTGATATGTCCTAAAATAATGGGTTCCCGTGCGTTGCTAAGCTACTTAAACAAGCTTAGCCCATTTCTTACTGCTGTCATAACAACACGCTGTAAAGGATGTCAAATTTACTCTCTCAGGTGTTTTTAAGTGTTTTTTGTAAAATTCGAGAAAACGCCTCGGAAACTCCATTCACTCTAGTATATTACCTATAATTTTATTCGCTATCATGTACCTCATCGAGAGAACTGTGAAAATTGAGAGGTCACACAGAGAGAAGTCTTATACATTTGTCAGGGCAGCGAGGTCATGTGGGATGACCCATGAAACCCATGAGATCAAACTCATGGGTTTCCACATGAGAATTTAAGGAAAGTGGATGTGAGATACAAATTCAAACACATTTATCTATTTTCAAGTCACTGGTATTTATTTGTACTTTTTCAAAATAAAAACACCAGTAAAAATAAAAGAAAACACGAATCCGCCTTTTTACGGTAAAACCTAATGAAAAAACATTTAGGTCTTTGATCGGAAATTTTCGGGGATAACTATAAAATGCAGAAATTACCCCTTCGCGGCAGGTATTTTGATTTCAGAATTCAGTGTTTAAGATAATGTCTTTGCTTGAACAATATGTCATTTTTTACTTTTCGTCCACTTCTCATAGCTTTGATGATTTTTTAATCTATTCCAGCCGTCCGGTACACGATGGTATTTCTTTCTTCCATTCGTGTGAGGGTTGCTGAATTTAAGAGGAACTTATTTTATATTTGGGAAGAGTTGTATGTTTTATAGAGTATACAGTATCATCAATTACGGAATGTGGTATTGTGTCCCCATGCTGCCTTTCATCGTTCCCGTGGAGCAGTTGAGGCAATTTAGCAACAAGTATATGATAGTGCATATTGGCTGTCTGTCTGAGCTAAGTGAAAGGAATACTTTTGTCCACGTAAAGCATCACGAATTTTGCGTTATGTCATTTTGTGCAGCAATATTATTATCCTTTGTATAGGTAAAGTTGTTCCTTCTTCCTCTCCAGAAAAGGGTATTATCATTCAATGTTAAAAAAAATGTGTTTGCGAAACATAATGTATGATTACTTTGATTGGAGCGTATACTTACCCAATACCGTCAGAAGAGAGAAAGTTCCAGAAGATACCATGATAGGGAAGAAATGACAAAAAAAGCTTGCGTGCTAAGGTTTGCAGGCCCTCTATCTCACTTTAAATCACTGCCCATTACCCCCTGACACACACCTTCGCGGTGGCTCGAAGTGTATTACACAAACATAGATATATACGTTAATGTAGCTTTTTCATGTATTTGTCATGTAAAGAATGATGGAAGTTTAATGGAAATAGTTCTTAAAATAAAATGAATTGTAGATGAAAGAACGAATGAGGATGAAGAACGTGAAGTTGGTAAATCCAGCCAGATGAAGGTAGCGTAGGGAAGAAGTGAGGGTGTGTAAAAAGCAGGATAAAAAAACATCAACGCCTGACAGGTAGGAAACCATAAGTGCCGGAGTAATCGTTTGTGTGAACGAGAGAGATAATTGTTTGCCTCTAGTCACCCACATTCCTTCATGATTTGGTTATAATAGGAATCATATTAGGATCCTCGATCCACAGAGAATTGTGACAAATAGCCTGGAGGAGAGGTTAAAAATAAATCTCTTATGGACGTGCAGTAAGCGCACACTATTTTCGTTCTTTGGTGGAGGCTGTTGCTGTAGAGAAGAGATATCTGAGGCGCGGAGACTCGTATATTTTAAAGGAGATGAGAGGAGGGAGATTGTAGCAGAAACGACGAGTTCGTTATTTATTGAAGTCATCAACTGTGGGGCGTGTTTTCGATACTTGCCGTTCCTGTCTCCCCAGCCCCGTCCTTGTATTATATCTGAGGAATTAATGCCGTAGGCGCGTCGTGAGCCTATCTCCCTCTCTCTCTCTCCTGCTAGGTCTCCCTCTCTCTCTCTCTCTTCCTGCTTTAACCTCTCAAAATCTCTTCCTTTTTCTACTCTGCAAATAATGAAGGCGACTAAAAATGAAATTCCCTTTTTACGACCCGAAGCCGTCCATTCAGCTGCCTCTCCGCTCGCACGGAACGACCCATTTGGAATGCATGAATCTTTTATTTAATATCTGAAAAAATCCAAACATGTCCGGTGATTTTATTTGCAATTGGGCGCGAGGGATGGAAGTTTACCTTTTTTCTTCTCCTGGTGACGCAAGGAAATGCTTGAATACTAATCTTTTTGAATTATGCCAAGTTAAGCGAAACGCGATTAAAAAAAATTTATGCTTATATTTTCAGCTTTTTTCGTCAGTTGTAAATAATACTGTCTTTTGCTAATGTCATCTACGTTCGTCAAACCTTTCCATATGTTGCAGTTACTGTGGTGATCTTCTCAAAACTTCAACTTTTGGTGTTGCTCTAATTCTTTCTGCATAATTGTCAGTATAATCTATGCATCATGAGAACGGTATATCCTGGTTTTGGAAAGAATGGAAAATAAATAGTTTGCGGCGATGTTAAGTTCTCGCTTTACTTTATCGCGGACTATAAAACAGGTGCAGCTTGCCTATCTTAATTTTTCTATGCTGAGGTTTAGAAATATTATTCGTCATAAAGAAACATGTAATTAAGAATGGAGTCGGTTTGACAAAGTTTTTCCAACCGATCTTGAGGAACCTAGTTCCAATTTCGGCATTGACAGTTTTTTTTCACCGTGCTCCCGCTCCCTATGCGGATGCTATGTGGAAGCGGAGTGTGCCATTTCTTAAATGCTCTATCCATCCCATGGGGTGGTAAACTTTTAGCACAGTAGACTACATTGGTTCCTCTCCATACCCGAATGCAATTCTTCCTTCAGGTCGCGGTAGGCGAGTTCTAGCTGGGGGCAGACTTGTAACGACACATCTGGAATGTGTACCCGAAGATCAGCTCTGAATAAGATCAAAATTTATTCTAGAAAATTGCACTCGTCATAAAGTTTGGCTACGGTCATTGCATTGGAGTGATGTTGACTCGTAGTTACCTATGTTACCCTTAAATTAATGGTCGTAGCACGTTTTATCAGACTCTTTTCTCATTCACGGGTGGCATATTGAGGCCAATACTATTAATGGAAGGTAATTTTACGTGATGGTGAAGATGGAAAGGAAAAATGATGCTATTAATGCAGGGGTTTTAAGGAATTTTAGAAAATGACATTTGATAAAGTCTGGAAAAAAGGGGAACACGTTAGGGAAAATATCCTGACACTCGAATATCTCATCATCATACTCGTCGAGGGAAAGGTGAACGGCAAGAATTGCAACGTACGGCCACGAATTGGTAATATGATGGAATATAATTCCAATTATAAAGGAGAGTGTATGTTAGAATAATGAGTTCATTTGATCAAATAATAATATGGTGAGTAGCGTGAATCTTTAGTTGCTATCAAATAACGGAGACAATGATTATGATGATTTTATTGTACTCTTAACTTATGGTTTCCCTATTAAATGAAAACGCATTTTTTTACCAGGGAGTATTCCGTGGGTCAGTTTAAAAACGAGCATGCAGTAGGTACATTTTACCGTGAACAGTTGACTGCATGAGTAAAATTTCGTGGAGTGAGGAAAATGTGCGTGTTGGTTGGCAGAGGCCATTCAGATTTTCAACCTAAAATAATAATTTGCTAAAAAATGGAGATATTTTTATCGCCTTTTTAGAATTATCTCCGTAGGATTCACGAAATATAATATTTAAGTTTCACAGTCACTCATTATACTGATGGTAAGTACCTACTCAGTAGAATGTTTATAGTTTTCTTCTTTTTATGATTTGTTTTCTTCAGAGAGAGCGTGAGAAGAATATGTTGTGGGTGGTAGATGAGATGGGTGTGATTGAGGGTAAAAGGAATGATATAATGAAATGAGGACAAATGATGAAGTGCTCAGTGTGGAGGGGAAAGGAAGAAAGATATTGACGTGTATGGATGGAAAAGATGGATTTTTAGATGGGTGGTAAATGCACCTACCCTGCCTCTTCTGGGGTAGTATCCAGTGCCGTAAATGTTTACCCCATTATATTACCTATAATATGTGCCACGTTTTAAAGGACAATAATTTTCTCTGTATATTGAGTGGTAATCAAGGCCAAAGACAAAGACGGAAATAATAGGGAAAACAGAAATGTACAGCAAAAATGATAGCCCTTTAAAACCCGGTTCTTATAATTAAAAATACATGGTAGGATGCTGGCATAGAAGAAGAGCGTCAACAGGTGCATTCCTTCCACTTGTATGTGGACAGAAAAGGGAATAAACTCATTAAATGAAGGGACTTTAGTAATTAAAGAAATGGCTACACATTGTTTAAAATTGTCGAGAAAATGTGGTTCCAGGCTCAGTCGAGTCTAAAATCTATTAACTTTTAAAAGTTTTCATGGTGACCTACCTAAATCACGACGCACAGTGGGCTGAAACCGAATATACCTACCTGTACAACATTCCAAAATGGCTTTTCCGGAGATAGAAAATCTTTCTCGGGTCACAGTATTTCCAGCTCTCGGCGCGCGTCTCCGACCTTGGACGCGCGTACGAAATATCAAATGTAATTTTCGGCGTCGCAAACGAATTTTCAATTTTATTTCACATATACATTTAGAAATCTTCAACAATTGATTAAATATGAGTCACTTGATAGGCACTTTCGTAAAATGAATTTTTTTGAATATTTAATACTTAATATGAAATTTAGCGTGAAAATAGCGTCCGCTATTTTGTTACGTAACATCACCTAAATGCAGGAAAAAAACTCCCAAAGTTAAGCACATTTAAGTAAAAGAGTGGTTTTAACAGACCTAATAGTTTTTTTCCCGATCAAATTCCTCCCACAGCGTCACCCTCAACTTAAATAGGAAGATTTTCGTAGAAAACTAAAGTAGGGTGTAATTTTGGAATTTTGGTTCTGTTTGAGCCCCTGTATCTCGGTAACGGCGACAAAACATGGCCAGTGACATGTCATTCCTTGGCAACCAATCAATTGTGAGCATTTTAACCAAATTTCATGATTCTATCTCCAAAAAAAGTACTTTTGGAATTTGGTAAAGAAATTTTCGATTTCAGCCCACTGTGCGACACGAATTTCTGCGTTTTTCGTATCTTCTTCTCTTTCACAATCCTGTACCAGATAGAATTCATAAGCCCCATTGGATCTTAATTGATCGTAGTTTCTCATCACATTCTTTTCTTCGATAATTTAACTCCCTTGAAATTTCATGCTTCAAACCCTGCACCTCTGCACCATGGCCGAGAATCAAATGCGCTGATCTTTTCGCGCGGCCCGTATCATCCGTCTTACACGGCATTATGAAGCAGTGTTTCGTGGTTGTCTAAAATCAACCATAACACCGAGTGAAGCTGTTAGAAAGTTTAATACTTAGTAGTCACTCATGCGATATTTCGGGAAGGTATTATAAGCTTAGATATAAACCCTTCTCAACGTTCTCTCCGCCGCTGGCCAAAGTTTTTGCGTGGCCAAAAAGCAAAATTTGTGGTTGGCAGTTCTCTAAAATTACCTCTTTCCCTACTTTGTATCATACTTAGGATGATGAAGGAGGTATTATTTTGCTATAGTTTTAAGCAGTAAGCAAAATATTTGTAATTCTCAGAATCAATACATTGGAGTGGTGTTGAAGACGTAATGCCATATGTGTGCAGGCCGCGATAGTCAGGTGGAGAACGTGCCAGCTTGCCATTCGGGATCGGGATTCGAACGCGGGTTCGAATCCCGATCCGAGTACGTGTATTGTATTTCACTTAAAATTAGGCTTAGTTAGGTTTTGGTAAAACAGTGCAGTTGGTAACAGCAGCTTGAACGCCTAAAAACCAAATTCTGACATCTCATAGTTATACTTAGTGCTCTGCGAAATCAAAAAGAGAGGTGTAATGATTCCCATCTTTCCTAAGAATAACGTTTTTTGCCTTATCCTTTCCTTCACCGTCGTTACCTTCAATTCAATACCGAAATATTTACTTTTATTTTCTGCCACTCATACCGGCCGGTCGGTGTTAATTGGAGAACATAACTGATCGCGGTATAACGGTCCCTTGTGACCGTGCGCGGGATTTTTGCCGATACGGCTGTCGCTGTTTACGGTCTGGGCAGAAACCACTCTGTAGATACCTCGACAAAGTGGTTTCCGCCGCAGTAAGTGATGCCAGTTTGGTGTTATACTAGCGAAAAATGGCATTCCTTCCTCACCACAGCGCTCGAGTGGCGATCCGGTCGTTACCTAATTCTCCTCCCCCCGATGCTATCCAAACCTGTGCCCGATCGGGAGGAGACCAAGGAGAGTCTTCCGGTTCTCCGAAAAGAGAAGACGTCGAAATTTCGGCCATCGCCTGGGCGCGTCCATTCCGCCCCCTTGTTGTCTTAAGAGTCATCTCGTTTCCCATCTCCCCGTCCCCGTAAGAGTACACCTCGATAGCCCCGCCCGACAGCCTTCTCCTCCTCCCCTCCCCCTATCCTCCCCCAAAGCACCCACCTCTCGTCACTCCGGTTTTTCGCCCAAGTCCCGGAAGGTCGGTCGATTACCCTCTTGCTATCCCCACTCCCCCGCCCTTCTCACCCGGTGGTCCTCCCCGTCGGCCAATGTATCCCAAGGTTTCAAGTTATCTGCACGCGGGTAAAGTTGATTAGAACTGCGGGTGACCCAGAGCGTCACTTAGGCACTCACCAAAAGTTTCGCAGCCGCTGATACCCATGTAACAAGTTTAATGTATGTGACAATATATAGGTGACGATCAATTATAATAAAACTAGATTAGTAAATTTTTCATGGATAAAATTCAGAACTAAGCATTAAAGTATAACTTCGAAGATTGGAACAGATTAGGTTTCAGTTGATTGGTGACATCTCGGAGGAGAATGATCGTAGTTGCAAAGATACTTGGGCGGTGATTGAGCCGGATACAGGAGTTTCATTTCTGAAGGGAACATAAGGCAGGAAACTCTTGGTATAATAGCCATAAAAGGGGTAGATTTGGATTCGAAAATAGAATAGCAAGCGTGTTAGTTTCTCGGAGAAAAATCTGAGAATCAATTAGTTCTTTTTTATGTGGTTCTAGAGTAAATTGATAATGTTGTGTTGCTCCACATCAGTTAGGCCAAAAGTGAAATTTGCCTCCAGTGTTTGGGACCCGTGGGAAAATGTAAGCATGAAAAAATCAGATAAAACTGAGAGGAGAAGAGCCAAATTTATGAGCAATTGTTATGATGAGGGGATAAGTGATGGGGAGTGATTCTATGACCGAGGCAATGGGATGGGAGAACTTCAAACTCGAAGACAGCAAACTATACTACGGCTTTTAGAGAGGTTCAGGGCAGACGAGTTCATCTCCAACACCGAGTTCATAAGAACAATACACTACATTGGTAGACAGAACCAGAGGTATGGGATGACAGAAATACATGCACTGCACCACTAACAGATTCAAATATTGATTATTTCTCCAAACAATTCATGACTATAACAACTTCAAGACTTCTCACACTATGAGGCCTTCCAAAAATAAATTTACCTTAACACGAAAACTAATATGCACCCATTAAATTAATAGATACAGATTAATGAAAAAACTGATGAAATTAGGATGTTATTTTTTTTCATTTTAGGATTTAGGCATTCCTGAAATGCATTCTTAAATATGCATGCAGGAATGTGCGATGCATATTTGTAAAACTTTTAAAATGCTTCTTTGATTGTTGGATCAAAAGTTGTATTTGTGGCGTGTGTCCCGCATAATGTTCACAGAAATCTCTCCTTAGGTACGTAGTATAAGTACTGTAATATAACACTGTATTGCATGTTTGGTGAAGACTCACCCCGTGCCATCCACCCTCCAGGTGACTCGCAGGGTATTGCGTAGATATAGCTGTGGATGGGCTGAAATTAATTCTTAGATGTGTCGTGCATGATTGGTGAGGAAACAATCACTTTGGAAGCTATATCAGTTAGAT
This sequence comes from Platycnemis pennipes, assembly GCA_933228895.1. Classification (NCBI taxonomy): domain Eukaryota; kingdom Metazoa; phylum Arthropoda; class Insecta; order Odonata; family Platycnemididae; genus Platycnemis; species Platycnemis pennipes. The sequence continues at coordinate 113,161,442 of OW121854.1, read as the reverse complement.
TAAAGCAAATGATATAGTAAGGCTACTCTTATGGGTCTTTCACGGAGTTTTGCTGTTAGTGAAGTGATAAGAGAGGAGAAAAATAATAGGTTTTATTACTCGAGAAAAGGGAGTATAAGACATGTAAAACTTCGCAGCGAAAGAAGGCACACATTATTTTCTCCAAATTTTCATTAGCACGGCCACCTTAGCCGGTAGGACGGGACCTTTGAAGTTGTGTTCGAGTCCCAGCTGTTCCCAAACCAAAGTGATTGTGCGGATACATATGTCCTTGCCAATTGCTTTACCTCTCTCTCGACACGTATATGTTTGTGTGTGGGTATGAGTGCATACGTGTTTGGCGTGTATGGTTGGGGCTGGATTGTCGGCATGTGTTCGGTGGGATTTTGCGATGGGGGGTTTGGATGTCGGGTTGTATCGCATGTCCCCACCCCGCTTCGAGCACTTGAAAGGGCTGTGAGGAGAGGAGGGGAGAGGAGGGAGGAGTGTTTTACACATCCTGCTCACCTGCGGGTCTATCGCTCCGATGCGAGATTGGCCGACGACGGGGAGACGGTCCGGGATCGAGTTTCCTCGGAGCAATCCACGCCTGTATTTCCCAAGCGGGCTTGTCGCAATTTCTATTTCATTGAGATCTCCTGGGGGTTGGAAGGAGGGTAAGATAAAAAATGATGGTACCCTCTTCTTTGCTTGCCTTGTTATGAGGCCGCATTTGAGCGATGGCGTTCTCGAATAATCCTCTCTCTGCATCTGTGAAAATCGAATGTCTTCGTATATTCTCTCCCTCTCTCTCTCTCTCATTCTATTCCATTCTCTCTCTTTATCTATTCCATTACCTGCGTCATGGTCCTAATTTGGAGGCCAAATATCAGTTGTCAAGGAGTTATTCCCTCTGCTAATTTAGTGTTGTTTTATGTGGTAAAATTGACGCTTGTGTTCCACACCAAGGTAATATTTGGGATTGAGTTTTCAGCGATTGCTTAAATTACGCTAGCTACCTTTGCCGAGGATTTCCTTTCTCTGTCTGAGCTGTTTTCCTTGAGAACATTCCCGAATGGGCAATGACGAGGTATGTAGAATTTAGGTATGTTACAGGGGTTTTGGTGACCAATTGAAGAATGGAATTGGGAATGGGTGGTCAACTATTTTCCATGGTTTAGCTTCATTGGAATTGGACCAGGATATACTTATGGTACTTACTTCGGTTACGTTTATGGTGTAACTGTATTTCGTCAGCCCGAATCATTCACAAAACACCGTTTTTTCCTCTTATGCTCAAAAGAGGCCCTGAGCATCTACATCTACACGATACCCTGCAAGCCACCGCGAGGGTGTGTGGCAGGGGGTGAAGATCACCAAGCATGCACTTTTGACATGCAAACAAGCAACTATAGGGTCTCAGTTTTTATGTATTAGCTCTAGAATTACCATAGTTATCCATGTAAGTGTGGGTAAGATCCAAGGAAACATAACTGATTTAATGAGCCATTCGCGATTTCGCCTTAAAGCGGTTAGTACTGAGACATGCATGGCTTAATCTTTGAGACTAGCATATGACTACTGGCAGGATCAACCAGGGAGCCAGTTTCGTGTCAAGTCCGCGGAAACGGACGAGGCAACACCCGCGGGCCGCAAGGCCCTTCGCGGGAAGACTCTCTCTCCCATAAGGGATATTATCTCCACCTCAAAAGCATTTATACTGCAGTAATATATATGCTAGAAATAAACATTCATGTGGCCAAAACCTGTAGGAAATATACTTTTTATGTTAACGCCACATCAATCTATGTCGGTTCCCAATCTCCGGCAATAACGGCAATTCTAATGACAAGGGCACGATAGGCTTCACTTTGGAAACATACCAACAGCAATCAGCCGTGGGTCCGAATTGTTTGATTGGGATGAAAATTTATCAGTTTCTCCATTCAATGAGAACTACCTAGAATACCTACATTATCAACGTGTTTCTATTAAGAAATTGTCCTGTATTTCTTATTTACGTGCCCGTTTTCCAACTGTTGCGATTCTTCACCCTTTACCTCGCAACCTCGAGGTGTATTGTAGGGAAGTTTTGCGACCGTAGATTCCTGGCTTTCCAAAGATACAAGTACGAATCACTGCAGTGATGTGGTGACCTAGTCACTGCATGAGTGAATTGTGGGGTATTCTATCCATCGGATGGGAGTTAAACCGTGAACCGCGTGGTGTATTCATTAAGAGTAAGCCATTGTCTCTCCAATTTTCCTACCCTCCCTGAAAACCACACGCAACCCTCCAACTATTCAAAATTGAGTAAATTGTCTCCACTCCTAGTAAACTTCATCCAAATGGCCTAACATGCAACCAAGTTGGTTGGTTATTCAGCGGAGGTGACCGGCAGCTGAGGTCATTTGCGCCATTTAGAATAGGTGGGTAATTGGGTAATGGTAGGAGTTTTCAGAGAACGGAGAAACGGCGTCGGCATTAGCCTACTCTTAACGAAAGGCGCCAAGGGGACTACGGCTTAACGTCCCATCCGACGGACGGAGTAGTCGAGACTAATGGAGTGTAGGCTGCGTCAAACCAATGTTAGTATTGTTGGACAATGATGATATGCATCTTACAGTACTCAAGAAGGTGCTTTGTGCCAACATTTTCACCAGACTGAACTTGAAATGCCCTCCACTATGCACTCAAGTGGGGACCAGTTTTCCTCTGAAAAATCCGCCACTGCCGGGAATCAAACCCTGGCCCTCGGGATGGGAGGCCCATACTCTAGCCACCACACCAACCCGATCCCCCACAAGCAATCAAATATAGAACATGTGTGAAAGATACTTTCCCTAATTTCGTTGAAAACAAGATGGCAGAAAAGTGAAAATTCTTAGCCTTATTGTAAAGTCTGCAAAGGAAGAAGCCTTACCGACGAATATCCTTGGGGATTTTAGGGTCCCTGGTGTTGCGGGTTTCTCCGTGAATGGAGAGCATATTCATTTTTTTCGCCCCCCCCTTTTTTCGACATTTTCGTGAAAACCCTCAGCGCTCACTTTGCCGGGGTGATAAGTCTCTTCCTCTTATCAAGGATAAAAGCATCTCGAGCGGCGAGTTGTTTTTATCGTTGGGATTTAGGGAGTTCTTTTCCAACAAAATGAAATGACGCGATTCCATTTCTTGCTCAAAGGAGAGACTGTAATATACTAATGTGCTGCTTCATGAGATCTTTTGTCCAGACCGTTGTGATCTCGTGGTATAATTACATTATTTCATTTAGCAGGAATAGCTAATTTTCATAATGCAACCGCAAGTTTTATTTATATTTTATGATTTTTAAAAGCTTTCCATACTAATTAAAATCATGTTAATTTTTGTTTTTGATTTAATAAATCATAATTTAAGACGTTTGGAATAAAAAAATTGTATTAAACGTAGTTGTCTGAGGCTGATTTCATATTTTATTTTATGGCAACTTTATTTTGACAGTTTATATGTAATGCTGGTAAATGTTTCATTCTTTCATCTCTTGGCTTGGTTCATAATCAGTCACTTTGAACGTAATATTAAGAGACGAATTTTTCAGTTTCTTTTATATTCAGCCACTGAAGTTCTCAGGAGTCGACTTCAGATTTTGGGCTATCACGAAGGGTGCCATTCTGGTACATCATCGATCAATGCGTCTAATACCGGTCAACATTAATACAACAATGCATCGATTACCCGGCCAATCGGAGTAGATGGAGAAGGTGATGGAAATAAGACATATATAAATTTAAGATCTCGAGGGTATCGGGGAATAATATTGGAGAGTAATGTGGTAGGGAAAACTGCGAAAATTAAGTGAATAATTATATCACCCATTATATCTTTCTTTCTTTTACGTACTTATACATTTCATCTTCATCATTCTTCGCTAGAAATGTGGTGCTACCGAAGAATGAAGATAAAATGGATCGACCGAGTGACAAACGAAGAAGTCTTAAGAAGAGTGGGAGAAAAGAGAAGTCTGCTGAAAACACTAAAAAGAAGATGGGGCAGCTAAATCGGCCTTATCTTAAGACACGATAGCCGGATGAAGACCACGGTTGGGGGAAGAGTGAACGGGAAGAATATAAAAGTATTGTTTAAAAGTAGCGGTGGGAAGTCCTCGTATGAGATGTATTGAACAAGTAGTGAAGGATGCAAAAGAGAAAAATTACGTCAATGTGAAAAGGGTGGCCGATTGGAAAATCGAGTGGAAGGCTGCGTCAAACCAATCTTAGGATTGTTGGCCGATGATGATATGCATCTTACAGTACTCAAGACTATGCTTTGTGCCAGCATTTTCACCAGAAATAATTACGTGCGGTACTGCAATCCTTAGTATCTTTCAATCCGGTCGGTGAACTCTGATTAAAATATGTGTTTTGTCCTTTTGGATTTGTGCAATTTTTCCACGCTGATTGATTTTATGGTCTCTAGATTTCTCTGAACTAGTGCACAAGGTTCAGTAATAGGCACTGGGTGGGCTTTATCGTAAATTATCTTCAAGTGACCTTTAGCTAATATTTTGTGATTTGCGAGTCTTGTACTCTTCCGTATGATTTTTGTTTCTGAGTAGGAGGCTGTTTTGTGTATGAGGCCTCTGTTTTTCCTTGGAGAAACAGGTGAGCCTGAAATTGTTGCAAATGTTGGACAAACAGGTCGTAAATTCACCATCAGAGCAAAAGAACATAAGAAATATTTATTAAATAATGACCCAAAATCAGGTTTTGTTAAACATCTTATTAAGACTGGACACCATGGTAATTTTTCGCCCAAGATTCTATACATAAATGACAAAGGGTTTAAACTAGATCTTTTAGAGAATTTAGAAATTGTTGAGAGACAAGGTGCTTCTGATGTATTGGTATTAAATGACTCTTCCGAATTTAAATGTTCTCCTTTTACCTCCGTGTTGCACCATGACCGTCCGCAGTCCCTTCCTCTTCACCTTGACCATCGATGATTAGCAATACCCCCACCTACCCACCTATTCTCCCCCCCCCCCCCCCCGGCCCCTGTTCTCCCCCACTACCCCAAGCCACTATCCTACGTCGACTCCTTTTGACTCAACATTGCTGATTCAGTGGCTCTTCCCTCCCTCAACCCCTTCTCACCTAATCCCCACCCCCCAGGAATTTCGTATATATGTGACTTGCACTCCCAGAAACTTCGGAGATTGTACCCCTGATGATGCTGTGTTAACGTCGAAACCGGTTGGGTTAAAATAAATTCGTGGAATAAGTACAAAGTGAATCATTTCTCCCATCAGGTGAGTCTGCGTTGAAAAATCATGGGGTAGTCACTCTAGCATTGTGATTCCGTCAGTAATGTACGCATTATGGGGAGTCAATCCGTGCTACACGAGCTGGAGGTGGCTTGAGGGTACTGTGTTGATCAACTGGTCTATAGCGAACTGAGGTTGCAGCTGGATCAAAATGTTGTGTTAAACTCACTAATCCTTTGCCGGTTGTGGTTAGTCAGGTCGCCAAGCATGCGTGCAAAACAACCCTAAAGTTCGAATCCCACCTCATGTATGGGTGTTGTATTTGTCACAGAATCAGACATGATCGTTGGCCATGGCAGCAAAGCAATAGTATTAGTTAAATATACGTGTGATTGAGAACTCCCTTACTTTGTAAGTATATACTCCTTCCTTTCCCCCCCCCCACCTCCCCCCCACTCCCCCGTCTTTTATTCCTTGCCCCCTTATGGTTACGGTCTTGTGGATTTTAATCTTAATTTGTTTGTATTAGTTAGAAAATCTCATTCAGCTCCTATCATTAGCCCTGTCCGATAGCTAAGGATTGATTTAATACGCATTCATAATTATCGAAACTTGTTTTTGCTTACTTTATCGAGATCGTTATGATTACTTTGCGTCAGTTATCAAAGAATAAAAATATATAGTTTCTACCTTCTGTACTCATTTTTCGTCTTAATGCTCCAAAGATAGCGAACATTTTCTTAGGGTGAATCGTATGTTATCTTAGTCGATTGAATGGAAAGGTATAATGCATCCTCCAAATTTACATGTAGAGCATGGATACGCTTAGAATTTTAATCCCTTGTTTTCGTAACGATCGCACGTCGCGGGTTGTAGTATTTTTGGTTCTATTGATGATGAGAAATATGATTTATACGCGCGATAAGGACCTTTAATTTGAGGAAAGAGACACTTGGGCCACAGTCACCGGGAACGACGACGGAGAGGGAAGCATTCGACTCGTGAATCTCCTGGTTAATTTTGAACTCAGAAAAACTTATTGTGCGGCTTCACTCCGGTGTGGAAACTTGATGATTTTCGACCATTGTTCGGAGAGATTCTGCCGAGTTAAAATTTCACCGATAGCGGAGGAGGCTTACCTGCCACGATGGAATTGAAATTATTTTTGCCTTTTGAGAATTCGTCGCTGGTTTTTGAGCCGCGACACTAAACAAAAGTGCGTATCCTTTCAGCCACCCTCACGGGCTGCTGTTTACTCTTCGTCTTCGAGTCTTTCTCTCTCTCTCTCTTTCTTTCACTTCCTGAAAGCTCGGAGAAAGAGAGAGAAAATCGCTTTTGTTCGCAGAATTTTTTCGCTTTTAATCACGTCGTATTGAAAGCGCAAAAGAGAGAAAAAAAGATGAGTCCGCCAAAAATTTTGCGTGTTCGAAATGAACCCAGTCTCTGCGCAAATTTAATGTCACCGAACTTGACTTCGGAGTCTCTATGCCACGCGCTACACGGGGCGAAGCCGTATAATTATTACGGGGTCTGTCATGTTTAATGAAGTTGAGTCGGCGCCTATTTCGTGTTCCCACCGTCAGGTATCCGAGCAACAATTAGAGCGGAGCCTTAATTTACAAAAAAAATATAATGCCTTAATGAAGAGCGACGGTGGTGGTCTTATCGTGCGGGCCATTATTTTACTTTCCAGCTGACACGCCTCGTAGGAGATCTCCAAAAATAGAACGTGCTCGTGCCAGGCAAGCTACCGGCTGGAACTTTCGAAAGTTGAAATTTCCGAGCGATTCGCTCTATTGTAAACATTAATGCGGAAAGGTGGGTTATTTTTTTATCAGCGCGTTTCTTTTTCCATAGAGTGCAGATTCGTGGGCAACATTTAATTATTATTTAAAGCTTTCATTGAACTGGGAAGGTTCCATTGACTGCTGGCCTCGGTATTTTTCCGTGGCATGCTGTATTTGTCGCTGTTTTCCTCGTTAAGAAGTCATGCGGAAAGGTTCAGCGCTGCTTTCACTCAAGTAACTCGTGATTCGTAATTAGGCTTCAAGATACCTTGCGTCCGGCGGGCACTCGTCGATATCCATGGATATTGAACGTGTCCATTAATTTGTTGGAATTTAAGAGAAAAATCGGAGAAATTAGAGAGGGAACGAGGCTGAAAGGAGAATTTCTGAAAAAAGGAGGTATTTTTCTGTATTTGCGAGGAACAAAAAACTTACACGTTAAAGAAAGATTCATTTAGACTTGTGGGGGGTAAGGCATAATATGATGAAGAAGAATAACTTGACGGAAGAAGGATGGAATTAATTGGTGACTAAAAATGAGGACATGGAGAATATGGGAATTATTAGAATTCACAGAAAAAAACCGATAGTAGGTACTGATCATGGTGGAATTGAAGGGAAAAGGCTGAATTAAGACAGGATAAAGTGAAAGAACATGTGGGTATGAATTGTATTCTAAATCTACCGGTCACCATACAGGCCACCTTGATGGTTTGTGTCTAGTGCTGAATAATCACCAAATAAAAACTTGAAACGAAAATCAGTAGTTTATCACCAGCATATTAAACCATTAAATGTACCATGGATTTCGTATGGACTTTGTAGATCGAATCTTGAATTACTTATTCTACTCGCGTATTCTTTCCAAACGTTTTTAAAATCTTAATAGTTTTGCCTTAATGTCACCCAAATATTGAATTATTACCCTCCTCTGCCACGTTTACCCAACAATCTCCCTTGCATCCTCTTCAACAAAATATACTAAAGCCACAAAATGAAAAAAACCTGTGTTAGGTAAGCATACTACTAAGCTTTGTAAGAAGTACGAAGGAATTAACTTTTATTAAAGACTTAATAGATGATTGGTTATTTCTACATTTTTTACAACAGCGGAGTAAAGTTAATGGAGACATTTTTTTATACCTATCTGTTTATCATGATGGAGAAATATCTCTTGCCTCTTTTCGTGATCAAATCAATCAATACACCCCAGATTTTAAAAATATTTTAATGCGTTTAGGATTCAAATCGGCTTTGAATTTATCAAAAGATTATTAAAATCGTAACCTACGGTCTAATGTCGATTCTAAACTATTAAGTTTGAGACGCACATTTTCCGCATCGCTCTTTTACAAATTTCTCCGGAGTTTTTATGCTGTTCAAAATTGTGTGATTTGATTGTCGATGTAGATGAAAAAATATTTTCGCTGCACCAAACGATATGTGGGATCTGTCAAAGGAAAGATTTAAATGCTGCGATCAGTTGCGGATTTGTTGACTCAAGTATGGAATATCGTTTTACACATGTGTACGAACACATTCGCTCACTAAAGGGAAAACCAACTGTTGTCATGGCTAAAATAGCAAACGCCGAACCCAAGGTGCTATTTCCGCTAGCCTACGCGAAGGCAATTAAGTGGGCTCGTGAATTCCAGTTGATGGGCACTCCCGAGGCCGTTGCATCGCTTGCGACACCTTTGGTTCGGACGCAGTGTAGCGAGGAATGACCTGGCCGCGCTCAATCGAACGGCCTGCTGGTAGTTCGGCCCGCTCTCTTCGACTCATCCCGGTTTCCTAATTGATCACCATCGATCGAGGAGCTCGTCGGCAGATATTTATCCATTCGCATGCCGAACCTGTGGGTGCGATGACCTGCCGACGACTCCGAATTTTCTCCCTCTCTTCCTCACTCTTCATCCGTTCGTCGCGACGTCCCCGCCTCCCACTCGAAAGACGACAACGACCTGCTCCCCCGATTGGGCTCCCTCCCGGGAAGGCAGGGCGCGCGAGTTGTCCATTAAACAGATGTCATTGCCTTTCCATCCCCCGTCCGGTGGGTGGAAGTGCGGGAGGCGATCGTCTCCTTACTCCCGCCTCTCGACGTCACCTACTTCAAAGTAGTTAAGCCCCGCGATGCGGAAGGAATAATTCCTTATTTTTTCGGGAAGTGGACGATTCGTCTGGAAAAGGCACATTTCTTGAAAACCGGCATCCATCTTTCGTTTTGTTTCTCAATTGCTTGCAGATCGTTGGTAGTACATTCTCGCTTGTCATGTTTGTTTTTATTTATTCCACGCCAAAACTTTGTTCTTTCTTCGTCTACAAAAAAAACACAAAGTTCTAATTTTCGTCTCTTCCACTTGAGTCACGCCAGGAATACTGAGTGAGAATGGGTGCAGTTTCAAAAATGTATAATTATTAAGGACACACAATGAAATTTTGAATAAAATCAAGATTAAATTCATTTGGCAAAGGAACTGTGGGGGGTGTAGGGAAATAGGAATGAGGGTAGGTACATTGAGAGGTAAGGGACTTCTGAAGGCTTTAGTAAAGGAGGAAACTTTTATTTGAATGAGAAGAGAAAGGAAAAGAAAGGTTTTTTGAGTCCCATGGGTGAAGTAGATAAGGGAATTTTGGAAAAAAATGTTGTAGCATATATATATGTGTTGTGATCTGTGACAAGGATCACACCAAAGATCTGATAACATGGACCGGAATATCACGATAAGCCTAACAAAATGGAGAAACCCTCTAACCTTGGAACCGTAATTTCATTTATAGAAAACTGTGGTAATAATGGATTAGGACATATTACAATATGTGTGATGGATAAAAATAATTGATTCCTTTTGTCTAATTCTGAGAAATGAACAGTCGTCACTGTTTCATAAATATGCATAGAAAATTTTCACACTAATCCACTGATTTATACACATAAAATTACTATCCAATAAATAACCTCCAGGTATTTCAAACTTCATCTTGGGTCTTCATCACAAAAATCAATTTGCATTTGGGATTCATTCTAGGAGATGAAAAATCTCCCATCAGCGTTATATTGCCTAGAAGTTGCGAAAACCGTACTTAGAAATTCTGCCGGCCCCATACTTTTAGTGATGTTGTATTCTTCTCTTATTGCCTAAAAATTGGTTTTCTTTTGAAAATTTTATCACATATCGTATCTTTTACCGTAAAAATGTTTATTCTACTATAGGGCTGTTAGAGATAATTAATTAATACAATTGGGGGACTTCCTATTCCGTTAACCTCCTCACTGTCAGAACTCTCTACTGCTTTTGCCCATGCCTTGTTCATATCCTCATACGTCTTAATATCCGTGCTTCCGTTCAGTCGCCCTTTACTTCCTCTTCTCTTCTGACCTGATTATATATATTTAGTCTTGCTGTTTTGAAGTCTAGAAATTTATCTCTTTTCTTTTATCATCCTAAATTTACTTAATTTTTTCTTCCCCTTCTCTTTGGGCCATTCACCTCTTGTCATTCTCCTCCTAATGACACAAGCCATGAAAGCGATCCATGCATGTCGTCCCAATAACCCTCTACGCGCTCGTTTGGGGTGCAATGTAAATGTGCAACCCCTGTTTACGCGGCCATCGGCCTTTCGAGTCGATTTTATGGTGACAGGTCTCCTTCTCCCTTCTCTCTCCACCGCCTCTCTTTGGATTTCAATCCCTTGTCGCTGGAGGGCATCCTCAAATCATCTCGTACTCCTGTTTGATTCAGGTGCCCGGGGGAGCAGTCTTTTAATTTGTCACTCGGAGAAATTAGAGATCTCGCCCGGGGAACGTATTCTCCAGTTTGACAAAGAATAGGAAAAAGAAAAAAAGTAGAAAGATATCGTTTGTAGCACCCAAAACGCAGATTACTTTGCTAATTGAATGTGAAATATGACTATACGCCGCTTCTCGTTTAGTTTTGGTTGTGTGCTGAATACATTCAAAACTTTAATGAAAGTCTTCAGTAGGTACTTTGAATTTAATAGTTTTTCTTCAACGAAAAAAGTAATCAAACCTTTTAGGATGATAATTGGCGCCGTAATATAGGTAATGGAAGGCTAGTTTCGCTGCTTGAAAGGGCTTCCTTTAATTAACATAAGAGAAATTTTAGCAGAAACCTAGAAACCAAAGGATTGATGTTAGGGAACAAGTAAAGTAGTAGTGTATATAAGTAAATAATATGTGAACACAGACCTGGATGTGATGCTGTTTCAAAACTTTTGCCAATGAAAATATAGAATGGTTATCGGGGGTTGGTCGATGTGAGTTTTTGGAAAGGTTAGGAATAAAAATCAGTTACTGGCAGTCAATTCATGTTGGCAGATTGCACAGGTTTTTTCTGGTAGCTCACACGATCAAGTACAAAGCTTTTGAAAATTGTTTACACTTTCTGAAAGTGGCAGAATTATGTTTTAGAGATACCGAATGATGGTAGTTTTAATCCTCATACATATCCGATCCCGACTGGAATTCGAGCCCGTGTCTCCTTTCTTGAATCTCTCGTTCCAAGTCCGCTAACAAGGGAGCACTTGAGGAAAAATGGAAAGTTTTTCCCGCGATGCTGGACTATCTTTCTAGATCGGGGACGGGCCTTCCGGGAGGTACTTACCTAGCTGAGATGGCCGAGTTGGGTCGAAGGAGGAGGTACCGATTCGGAATAGGAGGACCATCGAGGAGTAAGTGGGCCACTCTTTGAGGACCGTTTTCGGCCACAAAGCCCTCCCTCCTTCCCGGGATTCCCGGCTTCCTCTCCCAAGGCCCCCGTCCCTTTGAGGACGAACAATACACGAATGAGTGCGCGATGAACTGACCGTTACACTCTTGGTTCTAGGCGTCGCGCTGTCTCTCACTGCAATCTGTGGGCATAAAGATTGATGTGCAAGCTGTCTGGGTAATCCTTGCTCTCGGTTTGATGGGTTATAGCAATTTTAAGGTCCTCTGATGCACGAAAGGCAGTTCCAGTTAAGGGTACAAGAAGAAGGACGTAGCTTTAATGGAAAAGCGGATATTTTCTAGGAACATCGCTGTTTGAAAAATAGAGAACCGGATCAAGTGATATATGTAGATTTAGTCTAATGGTAACGTAAGTAAACCATGGTGAAGTTTCGACATTATTTTACTAATGGATAGTTGAGATCTTATTGATGTATTCCTACTCTACGTTTTATTTTCTGAATACCTCCGTTACCTCAATATTTCTTGCTACTGTTGAGCTACGATGAATTATAAGCACTAATTTCTACTGATTAACACATGTATTCATATGAGACTTAAATATCACCATCTTGCAATTCAGCAAGACTCGTAAAAATGTAAATCAATTAGTTGAAGCATGTCTAATTAACGTCACCAAGGATGAATTTCAACGAACTGGAACTTACTCGTGCATATCGCATGAACTTTTTTCACCACGAAAGACGCTCTAGCGCTTATTAAATGGAGGATGAATATGGTCTTTGCCTTAATCTAAAATTTTAATCGAAGTATGCCGATTTTTGTGTAATATTCTTGCGCTTACTCCACATTATTTTTAGCTTTTACGACTTTGGTCTTTTATATTTCCTTAAAGAAGCAGCATTGCATGGAAGGATCGAAATTAATACTAAGCGTTATTAAGTTCAGCAATTTTAATACCCAAAGAGTAGCAAAAGGTGCGTTGAGCTTTTTCACTTAATCAACGGTCATTTATCTTCAGGTGATGGAGTGGAGATGGATGGATGGATGGTATACATTTCTCGATTTTTTGAAATATTGATCCAATGATTCCAGGTAGCTGATGAGGAATTGGATTTGGCAGTATAGGGGACGGATATCAGACGACTTTTTGCCTGCAATATTTTGCATTTAGCGATGGAATATCGCAAGATGGGTGAGAAGGGCTGGATGCTGGAATGATGGTAGGAAGAAGATATGGTCTAAACATTAGGAACGAGATAAATTCTCGAAGATTGAAGTTAGAAGATAGACATTAATCGAAGAGGCTAATAGCGTAGATTAAGATGCTTTTCAGAATTTCCTTATCGAAAGAGAGTTTTGACAATCGAATAAACTGATGGGGAAAATATTTAGTCGGAACAATGTATCATCCTCGTTCATATTTTCATAAAAAAGTTTGTGTTGAGTCTGATCTCAAGAGAGCATTGCATTGTTGCGAAACGTGAACCCTGGAGAAAGAAAATTAAAAGAGATAGAAGAGATTACAATCGGGGTATGAAGGAGAAGAGAGAAGATACGTTGGGCGGAAATGAAGACAGATGAGTAGACAATGAGCATAGTTGAAGAGAAAGTTGCTAGATAAATGGGGTTGAGGCGAAGCTGGTGGATAGTTAAGGAAAGAGGTGTGCTGAGGAGGACACCAATTTCCTCATCCATCTGTATGAAGGGTAGAATGCGGAGAAAGGGAGGAAGGAGGAGAAAATCTTTGCATTTTTGGTGGGATGATGAAAAGTAGGACGTATTTTGAATTGAATAATGAACTAGTGCGGTGAAATAAGTGTCTAAAAGTTGCACAGAGAGCAGTAGTTCCATGGATGCCTACCCTGGTTGTGAGAACAATAATCTAATCCTGTAAATTCTGAGTGAAACTTAGTGATGGTGGCAAGATTTGCTGCTACGTTAGGCACCACGCCGGTAAACACGAGATTTTGGTAGTCTCAGTATGAGTTTGTAGTCACCTCACGTCCAACAAAACCTGACAGTTACTACTAATATACATTGTTGGATTGCAGGGATCTCAAACCTTAGCCCTACGCGTAATCGCGTAATGTACCACTCTGTGCCTTTCGGAGCGCCAGGAAGAATGGTTACCCTTTTTGTTAAGAGAGAGATATTTTCCGTGAAGAGGATTGAAAGGATACAAAGATTGTCGAATACCACTAGACTATTAGGATGCCGAATTCCGAATTAATGACTCTCTTCACCGATGTTTAGAGTACCCCTCTAATCCCAGGTTGAAATGTGGTGCGTAATGTGATATGCAGATGTGATGCCACCTCTCTCCAAAAGGTGAATCCGTAATGCCGAATCTCATCCCGCTTTCTTATCTCTTGCTCGGGCTCTCATTTGCCTCAGCCTGCCATTTCCTCATGTCTCTATAGGCACCCCTATACTGAGCCATCGATTTTGCTGCTGGTCTTAGGGGCCACTAAATCTCTGTGTTCGTCGGTGTAATGTTTTTGCCATCCTAGCTATGTACTTATCCAGTCCTAATATGTTGTATTAGCTAAGTACTCAAGGAGACCCTTAATCTTCTTGAAACGACTATTACCAAGAAGCCAAACCTAAAAACTATTAAGCTTAATTTGTTTCAATCCAATAGGAATTCCATCAATTTTTCTGATGTCAACTACATCTCCTGTTTTATCTGCAATTCGATTAGCATTCTCTCTAGGAAATTCAATCAGTATACTACATGTCAAATGAAAATAAGGGCTTTAATTAATTCAAAGTGAATTACGAGTCTTGATAATCTAACTGGTTAGATCACCTGGCGTGAAGTCGGGGGATTTGAGTTTGGAACAAGGTCAAAGTGAATGAGTATTTTTCCCTTGAGAAATTCTGCTATTGTACCGAAATATTTATTTTGCTGAATCTTGGTATTTGTTTGTAATTCAGCATACTCAGGTAATACTAATTGTAGACAAATTTGTCTTATATTAGGATTTTTGAAGCTACCATGTATTTTGTAGTAAGTCGCTTATAAAATATGTGCACTGGAACAACTGTAATGAAAAAACTGATTTTTGGGTCTAATGAAAACTTTTTTTCATGGGTACTTGCAAGTCTGTTTCCGCACTAATTGGCTCTTCGGACCGGGAGGAAAGGTATAAGGATGGGAATGGAAGGGTGGGGGCTTTCAGTCCTAGATGGTACTGGACATTTTTTTTTCATAGGTGTTTTCAAGTCTTTTTCCGCACTAATAGGCGCTTCAGACCGGGAGGAAAGGTATAAGGATAGGAATAGAAGGAATGGGGGGAAATTTTCCACTGGAAAACTATCACTGTCTCCGTAGACTCTTATATGAAAATAGAAATTCGTGTGGTGTCCTTTTCGCATGATTTTTACTTGGCTCCTATGACTAGAAATGTTGTCTATGAATAATGAATATCAGATTAATGTTTAGTACATATTCCGTGTATTGTTAAGCTAGAAAAAAATAAAAAAATAGATTTTAATATAAAATTTCTGCCTTCATTGTTTACCCATTATACTTAGGTAATCGCGACATCTCCTGGCATAGGTTAAACATGTGCCCTTCTGTCTCAAGTCATTTTTTAACGGCCAGGGCCTTACAAAACACATGCCTTGTCTTACTTTTTGGGAAACATAACGATTTCTATCTTTTATTAATTCAGTTCTTTTATAAGCCTTTGACTAATTTTGTTATCATACCTAGTGCTGTCTTCATTCCCGTAAATATGGATATGATGCCGCTCCAATGGAACGCAAGATTATACTCATCTTGTAAACGAAATTCCAAATAGTACCGTTTAAAAACTGGGTGTGATTTGATAATTCTACCTTTCTTAGAAAAAATATCACTTCACTATTCCTTGACTATTGGCATGGTATTCATACTGGTGCCACTTCACCCATATTTTGGCCATTATATCAAATGACGAACTTGCCGCAATGCTCCAGCACATCTGAAATATGCCACATCTCTCCACAATTTACATTTCCATGACATTCCTCTTTCCCTCTCGAGCAAAGAAATTTGTTTGGCGTTACCTATTTTGAATAAAATTGAAGAAGATAATGGATTAGATAGTGAGCACTCTTTCTGCCAAATCAAGTTCATTCTCTGATTTGATTACCTAACAGATGAATATTAATTAGCCTCACAGAATATTTCTTGTCATAATCTGTCATAAATGATGATCCCTACCACTCTGTTTCACATATATCTGTGTATTTGTAGGTATGAACGAAAGAAATTAAGAATAGAGATTCACGGTGGAGACATGGTATTCATACTCGTGCCTTTTAACCCATATTTTGGCCATTATATCAAAGGTGTACTTGCCGCAATGCTCCAACACATCTGAAAGATGCCACATCTCTCCACAATTTACGGTTCCATGACATTCCTCTTTCCCTCTAGAGCAAAGAGCGTTAGGCCCAGGAACTCATTTCTTAAGAAATATCTGACCCGCCTCTTCGTCACAAAGACGCTGCTGAATTTGGGAAGGCCCTCGCTTTCTTAATAAACTGCAACCGTCTCTATGTCTTTCCCGGGAAATAACGGACATAAATGTTACATCCTTACGAAATGAATTGTAAAAAAGAAAACAAGTAAACCACACTAGGCCCAATGGTGTTTCGTTAGGACTATGGCCTGGCCTCCGTGTAGGTAGAGAGGGAAATACGTCTAGCCCGTGAGCTCAATATATTTTCCCTTGGTAGCCGCTAATCAGAGGAGAAAGGGAACGACGCTTGTTTTTCGGCGAAGTCGCGAGCAAAGGAGGAGAAGGAAGTGAAAAAAATTCATTCCCGCCTACCCTTAATTAAAATGGTGTACAATTTTTACGTCGGGCGAGTGAAAAATATATTAACCACTCTAAAATAAAGAAAAAGATAAAACTCTCGGGAGCCATAAACAAACCTCTCTTCATCTCTCTTTCTCTCATTTACTCACTCGCCTTCGGTATGTGGATGCATTTACCACTTTTGTGACCCTAATCCCGGCTCCTTCTCTTTCTCCGCTCCGCTGACCGACTGCTGTCCGCTGCCCTCGTCCGCCCTTTCATCTCTCCTTCGCGAGGGCATGCTAGCAGGAGACGGGGAAGGGCTTCCCTTCAAAGAAGCTGGCGGTCTTTCCTCCCTCCCGTTCCACCTCAAGATGCAACGCTCGGGTCTTCCTTCCTTCACATCCTCCGTTGCCGCTTTCTCGTCTCACGTTCGTCATCGTCCTCCTCCGTGGAGAGCCTTAACACAAACAATGCACATTATTACTAACGCAGGTTCTCTATTGTTTAAGGTTGGTTTTCACCAGCGTAAAATACCTACTTCAAGTTTTTATAATCCAAATATCCTTTTTCATTACCTCTATGTTTACCGAACATACCACCTTCAAGTCCTGAAAAATATCATTGATCGTTTTCATTTTCTTCGCATACTTACTGTGCCTTACCATGCTTGATTGTCATCCATTTTTTGATAAATGGAAAGCGAATACCTACTTGATACTATTAGTTTGTGAATGATAAACTACCTTCTCCTGTCCAAGATTAATCAGAAACTTGAACTTAGAAACATTGTAATGATGCCTAAGGACGTCTAGTTAGACAGCTGGAAAAAGTATTATTTTGCATAAGGGTACTCATGAGAGTACCTACCCTTGTGAATATAAATTTTTAATGAATCTATTTCTCATTTGTGCCATAACCAATGGATAATCGCTTCGTAAAAAGAGAAAAAGGGAAGTATAATATCACGAAATTTGTTATTGCATATGCTAAAATTACTCTTTTCCCTTCGTTGATTACGTATATATACCGCTTTGATTTATTTGAAATAAAAAACTCGATAGAATTTTATTTTAATGAATTCAGAATTGTTATTGGAAATATGAGAGTAAAACTTCCTCTTGTAGGTTGGCGTAAATTAAATTGCAGAGATTCTCACTCCCACTTCTGATTGACCAGTAATGTATTGATTACTAGGGGAATTATAGCCATAATTTCGTGACTTAATTGTTTTTCTCGTCTGTTGATTGGAATTTTATGACTCCTATTTCGGTGTGCTGTATTTAGGTCATGTGAATGCTAACTTAGTCATTGTTACAAAAGGATTCGATTGCCATCAAACCCTCCATTGCGCCAGCGCCGAGATGGGAAAAATGAGTAGTTCTTTGTCCCTTTTAGCGTATGTGCTGTTTTCCGAAACCTCTTTAAAACGTCTCCAAGGGAGTTTTGTACGCCGATACCTCCCCGCGTGCATTCCTTTCGTTGGGGGAAGTAATGTGTAAAGACGCCGCGCAGTATCTCATTTCGAGTGGAGATCCGGCCATGGTTGTCTCTGCCTCCTTCGGCGCTCACCTGCGTTGTGAACTGCCCGTGCATTGCTCTTCGATTTCATTTAAAAGGCCGGAGGCCCTCTCGAGTTTTTTTCAAGCCCAGCCGCTTCCATTTCAATTTTTTATTCATACCTCATTTCCTGCATTTTTTCTTCGCTCTATTACTTCCTGTTTATATTCAATCTTGCGTCCTTTTTTCAAATTTTTAATGGAATACGTGTAGGTACTCTATATGCGTTTCCCATGTGTTCTTGCCAAAATTTCTAAATTATAAAATAAATCATCTCCTGGCTACCAATTTATAGCGATCTTTTAGTAATTAAAAAGGGTAAATTTTAGTATTATTCCAGATAATCAGTTAATTGATCAGGTATATTGGAAGGGATATACGGAATGTGGAGTTAGGTGTGAGAGAACATGATGGTAAATTGGGTGATGGAAGTAATATTGCTAAGTGAGCCTGTGAGAGAGAATATCTTATTGTAATAAGGGCTGGTGCAAACTTACAAAATTATTTATCGCAAAGTCAATTAGGGAAGGGTGTTAGAGATGACATACAACGCTGGGAAATTACAGGCCGGGACTATCCAGAGAAGGTACCTTTGTTGGCTGGGTACACACCATGCTTTCATTGGTGTATTTACCACCTTACCTTTAATTATCATTCCATCTCGCTTAATACCGTTGGGTAAATTCTTGCAATCTTATTTCTGCTTCTTAATAAGATATGCATTTGAATTCTCATTTTATTGTAGTTCCATTTTCAGCCACTCAGCTCTCTTCATTAAAATTTCATCCACTAATCCAATCCCTCACTTTTTATTAATAAGCAAAGAAATATAAATCGACCTTAATTTTTTCTTAACCCTTATAATTGGTCTATCGTATAATAATACGTATTATTTTAAAATCAGACATTCAAACCACAACCTCATCTTGAAGTTCAAGTCACGAGAATATCCTCTTTACCAGTGATTTCCCATGCTCAACTCAAGCGTAGTCATCTATCACACTCGCTGCTTGTTCTGCATCACATGAAATGCAACCTGGAGAGAAAACCTTGAGATTGTTGTCAAAGGCATTTATTTCTCTGTACTATGCACGATAATGTAACGCTTGGTAGCATTCATTAAGGGACAACAGTGTCTAAAGGGTCAAAATTTACTGTTGGCTATCTCATGAACTCTGATGCAGTTATTTTCAATCGTGAATACAGTAGCGTATTCAATTATTCTACAGTTGTTAAGCATACATTGTATTTCTTAAAGTTGAAAGTTTTAGTTACGGTCCAATATGTCAGTAATAGTAATCTGCTGGTAATAATAGTAATTAAATGTAGTTTGGCAGTGACAAGAGTTTATTGTGTCACTAAATGTCCTTTTGGTTGAGCAAAAGATTATTATAAAATAAATGTTATATTCCCAGTTGATAAATTACAAGAGTTCTTAAAAGGAGGGAGGCCAAATGGAGGGGAGTAGATATAAAATGTTTACTGTAGGGCAACAACGAGATGGAATACGTAGGCGTTCGAAAGAGAAAAGTCGCAGAATAAACGACCTATCAAAAGCTGTTTAACCGGTAGTATGTTACTAGTATTAATGAGCAGTCGGCAGAATGCTGGTAGACATGCAACCGCAACGAGAGAAATAACATTAACATGGAAATAATTTTCCTAGACCGCATGTGAGTGAAATGATGCCTCGAATGATAAATTAACTAACCGATTTCATTCTTTTTTTCACCTGGTTGGGATTTTCCCCTAGGTGCTCCAAAGAAAGCAGTTGTAAGTGATATAAATCGGAGAGTAGAAGACTAATATCTACATAAAACCCTGCCAACCACCATAAATGGGTGTGGCATTAGGTGAGAATTGTGCTAATGTTGTGATAATCAGTAATGGGAACTACCATTGATCTAATAGAACCCATTTGGGAATAGGCTGTGTGTCCAATTTTAGCTACGTCGTCCTACTAAATAATTAATCTGGCGGAGGATAGACATCGCGATCATGCGGCGAAGAATTGGCCGCTCAGCCTCATGTCTCCCTGATTACTGTGCCGAGAAAAAAAATCGGACCCACTCCGCAAGACATATGATAATAGAATGCGATATGTATCCAGATATTCGGCAGAGGGAAGCGACACTGTTACATACACTCTGTTCTGGATGAAAATCCTGATATTTTGAAAGATGCCACTGTATTTTGACAACTTGCGTGATAGACATGCAATTTCCAAATATGTTTGTAAATTAATTTGCGTTATGGTTGTTGGCTAGCTTTTAAATTTTGAAAGGTAACTAAATGGGTTGGGAGCAGTTACAAATGATCACCTCGTTGATCCACCCGTGTAAAAAAATGGCAGTGCTAAAGTCTTTTTTTTTCTACCCATTTTCAAACTGAAACACTTGCTGTAACTACTTCCCTTTGACCTTTCTACCACATTAGAGTCTATGGGGGAGAGGAATCACTTCCACATCCTTCAGTTGTTTCACAGTCGTCCATCTTTTGTCGGAAGGGAAGGGTCTCGCTGCGAGCTCACCCAACAACTCCATTCGTCAATTCCGGCGAATGGGAAAATAAAACAGGCACGACGAAAGCTAAGCGACGGCAAGAAAAAAACATCCCGGAAAAGCGAGCGCCGGCCTGCGTACAGCCCTACACCGGGCCTCACCTTACATCCTCTCTTTACGGCGGATACGTGTCTGGAGAGAGCGGGCATGTAAGGTGCTCGGGGAGGGGTACTCTAAGTTTTGAGATAAAGAAAACCGACCATGTCGAGGTTAAGTCGGTACGAGAGCGCGAGACGTGGCAAATATAGAACTGCTCGTAGTTTATTGAACTTCCGGAAACAATTTGGACGATATAAGAAACTCAACATTTCAACGTCTATTCTTCGTGTAGGAAGCTGACCGTTCAGATAACTTTTATGTAGCAGTAGTGAGGAAGATCACTCGAATACTAACTTATCGGAAAATTCCACTTCAAATGTACCTACTACTTTGATAACATAATTCCCATTAATTTTTCAAAATATTTTTAAAAGCAGGCATCATACACAATATATCCTAAGGAAAAGTATGAGAAACCCCTAGGATGATGGCTCTTTAGGATAACTTAAGGATAACTGCTTTAAAAATCTCTCAAGGGAGTGTGCTGATTCATGATTAGATGAAGTATTCAGATTTCCCTAGGGTATAAAGGAGCAGGTAACAGAAAATACAGAATAAAGTTACATAATTTGTGTGAGATTCTTACAGGCGTGTATTTGGGGTGCGTAAAATTTATGTGTAATGATTTTATATCGGAGAATTATTCCTCTATAGAGTTTTTTTAACTCTCATCTCTTGTTTTATTATAAACTCCTAACGCCTTTCGTGGAAAATACTATTATTTTTTGGCAATTTTTTTAATACGAATGCAATATTTCAATCTTGAGCCATTTAATCATTTTTATTCAAGTAGAAGCTTATAGAAGAGGTCTGTAGAAGGCTAAAGTTTTCAAGGAAAACCGACAATTTACATATAACCGAAGAGTGATGGAGGCGGTCGTGCATCTGTGTGCCGGTGTTGCCTTCTCCCTAGCGATGCTGGGTCGGCGAGTTTCCGTTCCAACTTACTCCTTGCTCTCTATAATGTAAAAAAAGCGATCCAGAAAGGGGGTAAGGGAAGCTGGTGTTTTCAGACAGTGAACGTTGAGCGGACACAATGCCATTCTGGAAGAGGGCACACGATGGGACTGGGAGATCTCCCTACACTAGAGGTTATGGACGAGTCAAAGAAGGGGAGGACAAAAAAGCCGACTCGCTTTTTTGCTTCAGGAAAGGTTTTTTTTCCGGAGGATATATAGACCTACCTTTGGCCCACGTGACTTTATATTGTTTCAGTCCTTCTCTCGTGCCAAGCGTGTGCCCATTTATTCTGCTTCCTCGGTGCTTGTCAGACCTATATTTAACTCGCTTCCGTCCGTCTTACTCTGTGTATAGTGAGTAGGTACACAATTTTGGATCTGCCCAAAAATATTGTACATATTTAATTTTTTTTAACGTTTAGATTAAATAAATGCTGCATACTAGTTCCGGTTTGAATGTCTTCTCCACATATTCGTATTCCTGTGGGTGCGATTTTGTCATGCTAGTCCATCGCTCAATTCTAGTCCTAGTCATCATTTAATTAAATAATGATAACAAAATTTTCCATCGCTCTTATTGTTAGTCGATTCTCCACCTGGGTTTTACCACAGTTAATTTCCGCTTCAGCCCCCAACCCTCGAACGTTTATTTTTGCTGTGCCTTAAGATCTCTTTTACATGTAATTTTTCCGACCTCACCTCTAGCCCTAGATGACTGTAGAAGCTTAAGGGAGTTACCAGTTTTTTTAATGATGGGAGCTAGTATAATAAAATGTAAATGAATATAAGTTTAAAGTCATAGTATTGTTTGTTTGCCTAATCTACAGTTTTCAAATATATTGTAGCAGTGTGTTTAGAGTATTAAAACACCTTACTCTAATCGAACCGCATATTCGGTATTTATCTTTTAATCTGACATGCCCGCATTGATCAGTCAATTTAATAAAAATAGGTAAAAAGTATGAATTTTCATGCCATGGTAGGTTTTGAAGGAAGGATGGAGACAATTCCCCCGTCGGAATCGGCCTACTCGAAAAGCGTCAAGGGGTCCTCCGTTAAACGTCCCGTCCGACGGACGGAGTACCTCACTTGAATTACTCTCCACAAGACACTCAATTAGTGGCCGGTGTAATAATGAAAAACCTGTTCCACTGCCAAAATTAAAACCCCTACTCTCATGAAATGAACCCAGTACTCAAGCAACCACACGAACCCATTCCCTGCTATATTTGGAATTTTAAAGAAGGAAAGAAAGTGGCTAGTACTGAATAAAGCACGTAACATTGGGCGATAGGGTAGAGAAATTTGTGATGTAAGTAAAACTACTGACGTGGAAGAGGTTGGTAATAAGGAGGTAGTGTTTTGAAATTAAGATAAATCGGAACTATGCTTAGGTAATTGATAAATTACCGTAAAAAATCACTTTTTTTGCGCTCAGTTCATTTTTCGGTGTAACTTTCATTATCATCATTCCTTGCCTTTCGTATATTTTATCCTTGATTGAGACAAAGTTCTTCCTTCCCTTTCAGTCTGGTATTTCAGATGCCTAAATAAATTATCAGTCTGATTTTGATATTTCAAGGACTTATAACCGATGTGAATACCTCCACGAATAGAAATTGCGAGTTTTCACTGGATAGCGGTGGGTATTAAAGTCAGAGCTCGATGTTTCCCTATTTCCATGAACAGAATGGAGAAATGTTTTTCTCTTGGGATTGCCTGGATCCCCAACTATTCCTCATTCTCCTTCCGGAAGCCATAATTTGAGGAAATATTAATGAATTGAACTTGGGTGTCCCTGCTAATTTCCGGAGGCCGTTAATTCTCCGCGGAATATTCTTCCTGCCTCCTGGCGCTAACATGGGAGAGCACCTGAAATTTCACCGCCTATTTGCTTGTTTAAAAGATTTGCGTCCGTTTCCTATCGTTGAAGTGATTGCTTAACTCAAATTATTCATGAGTACGGCTTGGAATATGGATGTACACAACTTTTTGGAAAGCATGAGGAGAGAGTGATCCCTATTGCGTTCACAGTTGTCATTTTACTCGCACTTATTAAGGTATTAAAGTCTTCTATTTGCAAAACGTTATTATTATTTTCTTGGTAATTTACTACAGCTTATCGATTCTGAAGGAGTTTATTCAACTCGTGAAATCCAATGAGTGGCTGAACGGAATTTGAATGGTCGCCCTCGTCCATTCATCTCGCGATTTTTATTTTACATAAGTATGTTCTTCCTATAAGGGTTAGTAATTAGTAGTTTTTGAAGAGTTCCTGACTTTGGGGCCACCTTCTTATTCCTTTACTCATTCCCGTCTTTTAACTGTATAATGCCCTACTTGTGTGAAATAATTGAATTCCTTTACTCCCCGATTCTCAGAATCTCTCTTCATTTCCTCTCTCTCTTGGCCTTTTATCATTCTCCCGTCGATTAGAACCTATGGAAATGTTAAATATACCTTTATCCTCCCATATTAAAAATTTTTAGGAGGTCACTGAGTGGAGGTATCACGGGTAGACGAATGATTTACCTTCCACCTCTCGAGAAGGCTCCCTGCAAATGAGCGAAGAGGAATGAAAGAAGTGTTAATAATTGAGATTGTTGCAGGGTACTACTTCATTTTCCATGCGACGCGAAGAGGGTCAAAGTAGGGGAAAAAATACGTGCTCCCCTGCGACAAAAAGAGAACAGATCATTACGTTTTAATCGGGTAACGGCTCGGCAGTCCCTTTAGAGCGCAGTTTCCGCAGTGCTCATCGAAGCCGCCCTCGTCTCACTCCGTCCCTCTTCGCGAAAGTCAGCGCGTCATAACTATCCCTCTGGCGGGTTTTGCAACGAGTCGAGCTAATGTCTGGGAACTTCATCGTGTCGGGGTACTACTTACCTGCCTCCGGCTCCCTCTCATTTTTTAACTCTTCCCACTGTACATTTTTTAACCGTCAGAAAATGGGTTCATTAGCAAAAATATCCTCGCCGTCCCTGCAGCGAAACGCGGACATACCTGCTCAAAGGGATTTGGTCGAGGCTTCGGAGCTGCCCGTGAGGGGGCAAGAGGAGTCGAGGGGGTAGCTACTTCTTTCCGCTCACCCACCCTCTCTTTTGATCTGTTTCCGGGTAGGGATGGGACCCATCTGCTCCCTCTCTTCCACCTCACTTCCTCCTCTGTATCTCTCCCCCTTCGCGTTCTATCCTTCTTCGAGTACCATTTCCTTCTCTCTTTCCCTTTATTATTCTCTCCCATGTCTCACTTTCATTAAGGCCTCTTTAGACCCTTCGTCTTCCTGTGACCTCCATCCACAGTTCACACTCTCCCTTTCTCTGCCCCTTTTCATCGCCTACACCAGCTTCCTCACCACCTCCTTATCCTCCACGTCTACACCCTTCGCATTTATTAACTCCATGAATGAACGGATGCCGGAAATACGCTGAAAAAATAATGCTTTAATGCTTTAACTATTGACTGGAAAAAATTGAGGATTGTTGAAAATGCTCTGATGAAGACATTGAATTTTATAAAATTTCATCAAACCAGTTGAAAAGGTGTTTTATTGGCTACTAGTAGCGTAAAGTAGATGGAGGACTAACATAAAGCTAATTATGAATATAATTTTTAATTTTTAGATGCTACTTCCTGACCCTGCTCTCTGGTGTGAAGCGTTACCTCTAATTTCTTTTTCGATGGCTGAAATCACCGTCCTCTTTCAGCATATTTCCTGCACACTACCTCTCCAGCTACATCACAAGTAGTAAATGTTGAAATTGGCAAGTCTTCGGGTTTATGAAATATTTAGTTGAGAAATTTAGAATCGTTTTTAAGATTTTCATTTCATCAATACATGCAAGGAACCATAGGCATTTTGATGGCATTGATTTCAAGAAAAGTTTTTAATTAATTTTCTTCATCTCAATTCATGTTAATAACCACAGAACCATACAGGTATTTGGTGTATTAAATAAATTAGAATAACATATTGCGTTTTAATTACATGGACCCGATGTTGAGTACCATGACATTCTTGTTCTCACAGCAGCATTTTTCCGCCCCTTGCAATGTTGAGAATTCCATTCAAAATAAAGTAATACCGAAAAGGAAAATTCCATCCAAAAAAAAGGCTATGGTAAACCGGTGTTGATAATACAATTTTATTTACCCCTCTCTTCATCATCATCTGTTAACAGTTGTTAGGTTGGTTTGACGGAGCTCTCCACTCGAATCTCGTATCAGGTAATCTCATCATATTTACGTATTTCTCCTCTTTCACACTTCTTCTGTATATTTCATACAAGGCCTTCCTTTACAACTCATCCTGTTGACTTGTCCTTCGACCATTGTCTTCATCGGGCCATCATCTCTCATGATGGGGCCGATTAAGTTGTCCTGTCTTCTTAGGGTTTTCAAAAGACTTCTCTGTTATTCCACTGTTCTTAGGACTACCTTGTTACTTTCTCGGTCGATCCATTTAATGCTTATCATTCTTCTGTAGCACCACATTTCGAATGCTTTCACCCTTAACTTGTCTGCAGCTGTAATCCTCCATGTCTCACTGTCATTAAGAAACATGGTCCAGATGCATGTTCTGATTGTTTCCTTAATTCTATGCTTGTATTTCCAACGTAATTGTTGTGTCTCATGACATGGCCAACCCACCGTGTTTTTCTTTGGCGTATGGTGCTCCACAGTGCTCTTTCTTCTCCAATTCTTCTGTATACCTCCTCGTTTCTCACCCTTTCCGTCCATTTGATCTTCAGCATCCTTCTCCAGCGCCAGGTCTCGAAGGCTTCTATTCTTTTCTGGTCAGTTTTTCCAAAGGTCCACGCTTCTGATCCGTAGAGTGCCACTGCCCACACGAATATTTTCACGTACTGTTTCCTTGTCTCCAGTCTTATGCTCTTCGAGCAGAGTAGTGGGCATGAATTCCGTCTTAGCTTGGGCTACTCGATGTCTGTCGTGCTTCCTCCATCCCAGGTAATGGTACTCCCGAGGTAGGTGAATGATTCCACTTGCTCCAATAATTCTCCTTTGAGGCGGACGTCGGCCACTGTTTTTTTCTCTTTCGCACACAAGTATCTTGGTTTTCTTCTTATTGACTCTCATGTTGTATTCCTGGAACACTTTTTCAATTATGTTCAGTGAGTTCTTTAGGTCTTCCTCTTTTCCTGCTACGATAGCGATATCATCAGCGAAGCGTAGAATGTTGATTTCTTTTCCATTCACTTTGATTCATTTGGTACCATGCTCTTCTATTTCTTTTATCGCTTCCTCCATGTGCATATTGAAGAGTGCTGGTGACAGGTTACATCCTTTTCGGACTCCTTTGTTAATTTTTGCCTCAATATTTTTTTCCGTCTTGCGTACGTATTGTTGCCGCTTGGTCCTTGTAGAGCTGGACATTGTAGTCCAAGCCAAGTTTTTACATAGTATGGAACATCTTATTCCATTCGACATTATCGAATGCCTTATCCAAGTCTATAAAGATTCAATGGTTTGCTCACGTGGATAGTTTTCTCTATCAGTACTACCAGTCATAGTATTGCCTCCCTTGTCCCTCTATTCTTCCTAAATCCAAATTGGTTTTGTGACAGGTTTTCTTCGATTTTTCCTTCAATTCTTCTGCCTACTATCCGAGTAAGGATTTTGGAGGCATGTGACATTAGACTCAAATTTCAGTGCTACTCGCATTTCTCAGCCCTTTCCCTCTTCAGTATGGTCACCATTGTGCTCCTCTTGAAGTCATCTGGCAGATTTCCGGATTCGTAGTAATTTTGGATTATTCCATATAGTGCGTCTTGCGCTTTTTCACCAAGTGATTTGATTACTTCTCCGCTGCTTTTATCTTCTCAGGGCGCCTTTCCAGTCTTCAGGTCTCTTATTGCTCTCTCGAATTGAATGAATGAATGAATGAATTTATTTTCTCCAGTAGCATTACATAAAATATAACAAGACATATATGCATACACTTAGCACGTGGAGATAATTTAGGGTGTCAGAAGGGTACCTGTATATGACACCCTTACAAACATTGGCACATGTGAAATCGAAGAAAATGGAAAAAAAAAATGAAACAATTTTAGTTTTTAACACTGACAGGGAACTTATTCCTCGCAACATAAGGTAAGCAAAAATTTATGAAATTAAAGAACAAGACAACATAAAGTTAATTTTTTTTTTAACAACAAAAAATCGTAAGTAAAAAAAAACCAGTTATAATCAGCACAAGTATGAATCTACTTCCTCTTTTTGTAACAACCATTTTGTTAATCTTTTAAGAAAGACAGGTGAACTATTTGCATGAATTATATGGTATGGCAGCAAGTTGTACATTTTGGGCCCTAGATACACAAATGATCTTTTGTACATAGATATGTTGGGTTTGGTATACCTTATAAAGTATTTGTCTTTTGTATTATAACCAGTTTTTAGAATAGTCGTTCCAAACAATATAGGCCTATCACCAGATCGGATGAAAAACATCCTTAATGTTCTGTACAAGTACAAATGCCTTATTGGAAGTAAGTTCAATTTTAGGAATAAAGGAAATGAGTGCTCATAGCAGGTTTTTAAAGTTAGAATTCGAACAATCCTCTTTTGTAACACAACAACTGGTTGCAAAGCATTTTTATAGGCACTTCCCCAGCAAATCAACCCATATGTCAACTTAGACTGGGCAAGGGCGCAGTAAATCGCCTTGCGAAAGATTAATGGGCATTTATTGCGAATAAAATACATTTTGGATAAGCAGGACCGTAGCACCTTAGTAACATCTTCAATGTGCTTTTTCCATTTTAAACATTGGTCTACGTGTACACCAAGGTATTTATACACCTCTACCTTCTCAATTTTCGGACAGAAACAACATATTTTATCACAATCAGAGTTGTGATAAATTATCTTCCAATTGTGCACACAGCTATTAGATAAATCATAGCATACAAACTTAGTCTTTTCACTTAATTCCAGTCCATTATAGTCGAACCAATCACGTAAGGTACACAAATCCATGTTCACATTGTTTTCTAGCTGCTTCCACGTCAACGAAGCATAGCAAAAAGCTATGTCGTCCGCAAAAGCAGTTAATTTGCCTTTGAATGTGTGATCACATAAGTCATTAATATATATTAGAAAAAGGATTGGTCCTAATACAGAACCTTGGGGTACACGAGAACAAATCATTTTGTATTCACTGAGATGATCATTTACTCGTACACACTGGGAACGGTCATGTAAATAGCTTTGGAACCATTTTAGTGAGACTCCACGTATACCCAAATGATACAGTTTACTTAAAAGAATGTCATGGTTCAAAGTATCAAATGCTTTCGAAATGTCAATAAATAAACTAATCACCCTCCTATGGGAGTTTATTGCCGAATACACTTGACTGAAGTGTAAGGCAAGTGCATCCTCTGTGCACTTATTAGACATAAAGCCGAACTGATTTTGACTAAAAAAGTTGCACTTGTTCAAGAATTTAATCAACCTAGATTTAACAAGCTTTTCTAATATCTTGGAAAAAATTGACAGCAATGAAATAGGCCTGTAATTCCGTACTTCAGTTTTGTCACCCTTTTTATGAATTGGAATCACAATAGCCTTCTTAAGTGAACTGGGAAATTCTCCATTTAACAGGCTCAGGTTGCATACGTGAGCAAATACTGGTGCAATATCTTGGATGATAACCTTTAACATTTTAGTATTTACCCCGTCAGGACCTGGAGATTTCCTCTGTGGAAGTGATTTGACTATATTAATAATATCAGTGGGTAAAACTGGCTCTAGGAAAAAAGAACCGGGGGGAGATTGTGTAGCACAAGGGTTTTTCAATTGCTTACTGATGTTTATACGGGTTTTACTTGAATCAAAGATACTAATAAAGTAATTATTAAATTCAGACGCTAAATCAAATGAATTCTTTATTGTTTTACCATTTAATTTCAATTCTAAAGTATCAGGACATGCTGTTTTCTCTCCCACCAATTCCTTTAACAAATTCCATTGTTGTCCAACATTACCGCGAAATTCTTGAAATTTGTTCATATAGTATTCATTTGACGCAGACCTTAACTTATTCCTTAGTTTATTTCTATACTTTAGAAATTTCATTCGAAGACTGTTGTTGTTAGGATGGCGCCTAGTTTTCCTTAAGAGATCGTTTCTATTTTCAATCATTTTCAGCAGGTTTTCATTCATCCAAGGTTTCAGAAACATCGGTGAAATTTTTGGACTTAGTTCGTATTTCGATTGTTCAAGACTGGTACACAAAGAATCCATCATCAAATCAAAGGCTGTGGAAGCATTGGTCTCTGTGTATACCGGAGACCAGTCAACATTGTTAACTAAGGATATGAAAGTTTTAATGTTTGTTTTTTTTACAACATTTGTTTTCCCCTTGGTACAGTCATCGGAATGAATTTCAGAGGTAGAAATGTTAAATTCAACCATGGAATGATCAGTGATAGCCAAATGGTGCACATTTACAGACATTTTATATTTATATGAATGGTAAATTCTGGCAAAAACATGATCAATACAAGTTGCGGAATTTTTAAATATTCTGGTAGGTTGGTCAATTAAACTGGTTAAGCCGTAAGAACTCATCAGATTAATGTTAATTCGCTTCTTAGTATTGCTGGACCGCGGTTGTCTTCCTCCACTTGGTTCTGGTCATTTGTGAATGCTTCTCCTAGGGGTATCGTGCCTCGGTATAGCTCTTCAATATAATTTTTCCATCTATTGCTCATTTCTCTCTCTCCCATTAGCAGTTTCTCATCCGAATCTCTGATGTTTTTGCATCTTGGTTTCCTTTCTCCGAAGTTCCACTTGATTAGGTGTATGCCGTTTCTTAGTTCCCCATCATCATATTTTCGTTGATTTTCGTCACAGCAGCTTTCTCTTTGGCCTTTTTTGATTCCCTGATGACTTGATTTCTTAGCTTCTTATACAGTACTTCTTCTGTTTCATTTCTTGCGTTCTTATACTTTTTTCTTTCTTCTATGAGGGCTATAATGTGCTACGTTATCCATGGTTTCTTGATTTTCACCACCTTGCTCGTCAGTTGTACCTCTGCTACTTCTGTGATAGTCTTCTTGAGGCCTTTCCATCTCTCTACTCCACTTTGGCTGGATTCCTTTGCTATTTCTAGCTTCTCATCAATGGCAGCAGCGAATTTTCTTCTCCTTCTCCTGTTGCAATGGCTTTAGATTCCATCTTTGTTCACGTTTCGTCCTTCTTATCTTTTTGTATCTCAGTTGACTTTCCATTACCACTAGATTGTAGTTAGTGTTGATATCTGCCCCGGGGTAAGTCTTGCAATGCTTCACTTGGTTCTTGTACCTTCTCCTTACCAGGAGGTAGTCAATCTGGTATCTGGCTCTGTCTCCTGGAATCTTCCATATGTATCTTCTCCGTCGGTGTTGCATGAAAAGGGTGTTTGCCACCACCAAATTCTTCGAACTGCAGAATTCCACTACTCTTTCTCTTCTCTCGTTCCGTTTCCCCAGCC
Source organism: Platycnemis pennipes (assembly GCA_933228895.1). NCBI lineage: Eukaryota > Metazoa > Arthropoda > Insecta > Odonata > Platycnemididae > Platycnemis > Platycnemis pennipes. The sequence continues at coordinate 113,130,270 of OW121854.1, read as the reverse complement.
CAAACTCTCCTACTGTGTTCCCATCTTTTCCCTTTCCAACCACGGCATTCCAATCTCCCATTACTACCAGGTTTTCCTTCCCTTTGACTGTGCTCAGGACCTCTTCTAGTTGCTCGTACATTTCTTCGATTTCTTCTTCCGAATGGTTGGACGTTGGCAGGTGCACCTGCACTATTACTATATATGCCGGTTCCCTTCTATCTTGATTAGCATTATCATTTCGTTGTGCTGCCAATATGCCTTCACTCTTCTTCCCCATTCTTTCTTCAGAATGAATCCAACTCCTGCAATCTTCTGATTATTACCGGAGTATGTTACTCTATACCCATCAATCCAGAAGTCGTCTGCTCCCGTCCACTTGATCTCGCCCACTCCTACGATGTCCAAATCTATTCAGGCCATCTCCATCTTCAAGTTTTCCAATTTTCCCGCACACCCCCAATGACCTCACGTACCATGTCCCTATCATGCATTTGACACCTCTGACTGGTGTACTCTTCTCAGTAGTCTCCACCCGGAGTTCCGATTGGGGGACTATTTTACCTCAGCTTTAGCTTATTTATTTAGGGTGCCCATATCAGCCTAATTTTGCCTAGTTCGTCCTTGTTTTTTCCCATATCTATGAGAAATATTATAAAACTTAAGTCTTTTAACCTGTTTTTTATTATATATTATGTTTAAAACGGTATTGTCAGATAGTTAAAAGCAAATCAGTTTAACTTACGTATTAGCTAAACAAATTGGTTGTTTCCGTGGTAATTCATGTACAATAACATCCATGCCAGAAAAGTATTGTCAATTTGTACCGAAACACAATTGAAAAAAATCAATTGGGCTTCTTCGTGTCGTGTACGTTTAGGAGCAAGATTCAATTTCATAGTGACCAGAACCATTGAGTAGTGGTATCCCAAGCTAATTCAGGCAGTTAATTAGCTTTAATAACGGCTTATTAAATAATAATAATAGCTGCAAATATGGACGTACATGCATATGCTTGCATGGCTGTGACAGCTCTGTACTTGAATGTACTTTTAAATATGTTTTATATGCTCATAGATATAATCAAAATAGTCAACTTGGTAAACATCATTTCCCAATCCTAAGCGATACATTCAAATTTAAAAAAATGTACGCCTTTTGTTGTTTATTCTTTTACGAAGAATGTATAAATTAGGGTTTTTCCAAATATGCATATGGTTAAAATTTATGTTAAGTAGAAAAGTTGATTAATTATTTACTCAACCAGCAACGTTTCCAGGAGAGTGAACGCATTACGATTCAACTATAGGAAAGGGTAAATTATTGTACGTGTCCACCTATCTTCAGAGTGCCTTACGTGAAAATGGGTTCAGTGCTAGGCAGATGAGGCAAAGAAGCACACTAGCCAAGGAAGCTTCTGAAAAAGAAGGGAATTTATGAGAAGATCTCGTATTAGACGCACGAAGAAATGTAATTAAAACTCTTGAATATAATGCATGGAGCGTTGAATTGCGTCGTTCGTCGACCTGCGGAAATATACTGCTCAGAAATTAAAATTTTTAGGCTTAAGAAAACGTAGCAGAATGGAGATAAAGACTGAGGAGGAATTTATGAGATTGATCTTAATCCCATAAAGCATAATATTATTCCCCACTACAGCATATTACGCATATTGTAGTGGAATATTTGATAGAAGAGATGGGAGAAAATCGACTGGAGATAAGGACGAATAAGAAAGTGTTAAACATTGTGAGAGGGGAAAGGAAGTTACTCTGAGGAAGTAGAAGGTGATAAAATTGGATGAAGGACAGTTTGAGATGCAAAAAATGTTGAAGTATGTCTTGTGGTGGGGAAGGTTTTTAGGGATTCGTAAGCACGGAATTGATAGCAAAAATATAGTTAATCTTGATCGCATAAAGGCAGTCAAAATGATCACGCAGGTTTAGAGAAATGATGTGAAAAGAATATTGTTAAGAAGATTGTTAGGAACTAAGGATTGCTAAGAACTAATTCCTTATAAGAGTTATAAGTGCTCTTAGAGTAATGTGAGTAATGAGGATTGGGTTGATAAGAAGGTAAAATACCTATGTGCGTGAACAATGATGGTAAAGTAATAAACATAAACCCATTGATAAAAATCGGTGGCATGCTCTGTATATACATTAAGGACCAAGATCTTAAATTTTACGGTACTAAAATGCGTTACTAAACGGTTTGAATGAAAAAATTAACTGAAGGTCCAACACCTCTTCCCATTCTCTCTTCATTCCATCGTGGCATTTGACGACTGAATCCCTTTTGCCTCCTTCTTCGTCCTTCCATGTCACATTTAAGTGAATGTCTCCCCCTTTCCATCAGCACAAAGGCCTCTTCATCCACTCCCACTGGACTAACGCACCCCATCCTGGTCTCTTTTACGTGAAAATAAAAAAAATCTCCTAACAGTCCACTTGGTGTTTGACCTTTTGACAAATTGAGCGGTAGCAAATACCAGTGGATCCTGAAAGAAAGAAAGAGGAATGGTTATAAGTTGGGTCTAGTGCTGTGATAAAATTTCTTGATAAACCTCCCTTGCCCTTTTCATTCGTTGAATTTTGGTTAATTTTGGAATAAAGGCACACTTTATTCACGCACCATATATTCCGGCTGCCTCCACTATGTTCATTGTTGGAGAGCGGCGTCCGTTCCTTCACATTACTCTGGAATTGTCAGTCACAAGTCTTATGTTAGAGCGTGTATGTGGAAAACGACTTATTCAACTTAATATTACTAATGAATTGCGGAATAGCTTCTCTAGCTTAACCAAGATAGTTAATCTCCTCATAAAATCTCGAATCATGATAGCGCTTTAATTATGCGACGGTCGCCTGTTTTTATTCAAGCAATTTATGACTTTTAATTTATTTGTCGCTTCTATGCAGTGGCTTGAAACGAGTCTCTCCAGAGTCATGTTCCTTAAAAATATTATCAACTTATTAATAATGTGAATTTAAAAGAGAATGTTTTTAAATTTATATCGTGATAGCAGCATTTTGGCAGTTTTATTTTTCACTGATTCTTTTATTTTATATTGGAATCCGTAATTGGATGCTGTGTAAAGATATCCGAGTCCCACTTGTCAAATGGCTTTGGAGGCTCTGAGTCCCCTAACACCTCTCGTTTGCATTTGGCTTAGGTATATTGACTCACGGTTTTTTATCAGTCTTCCTCCTTTCACTTTCACCCCTATCCTTATATCTTTCCTCCTAATTTAAGCGCATTATTGTGTAGAACAGGCAGTATTGGTGATCTACACCTACTACTGTCTCTTACTACATTACTTACCTATTATTTCCAACAAAAATTATAATATTGACCCACGATTCCATCTATTGCAAATGCTCGTCTCATAGGTTGGGTACCATTGGGTAAGGGTTATCGGTCGATTTCTTCGTTTTAGCTGAATTTTTTCAATTTCACTCTTTATCATGTTTCCTTTGCTTAGTCTTAGTATTTTGGTAACCTTAAAAGGGGCTTTTTACCGTGTATGTTCATCTGTGTGCTTTTCATATCCTAACTTGTTTAAAAACTTCTCATACCTCCATTTTATTTGCTGTTTGCCTAGAGGCAGGATGGTCTCTTTAACTAGCACTCCCCTCTTAGATAAAACCAGTAATCCGTCAGCTTAGCCATTACTATCGTCTGTTCATTCCGCGTCCCACAAGACGTGCAATCCCTGTGACCTTTGCTTCCTCCCTCGAAGCCGCTGCGAAACCCGTTTCCTTTTCCCTTTAATGCTTATTCGGCTAATTTTTCCTCCGCAGCTTTTTTTCCAACCCCCGTATGGGGGAATGACTATATTACCAGGGTATGTGGGTCCACTTTAAAGGCAGTTGCCCTCATTACCCAAACATCGGGTATATGAATAAAGTTACGTGAAATTTGCTATTACGAACTTTCCACTCCAGATTTTATGAGCATCCAGTGACTTATCTTGTAAACCAGTCTAGAAATTTTAAGATATTTCCGTGGGATTGGGGCCGTTTACATGTTCTTTTACTGACGAATCTGATAGAGTTTTTAGAATAAAAATATATGTATTTTTCCGTTATTCGATTCGGCCATTAGCTCTCGAGCTATAAGTGGCGAAAAACTTGTGTTTTTTTACCCCTTTTGGAAAAGTGGGCGTGCAAAGGCGTACGTCATCCACTTCGTTCAATAACAACTGAGACCGCGAAGCTCCTTCACTTAATCACAATGGGGGACACACAGCTGACTCCGCCAATGTAAGTGGTTGCGACAGGATCTCTTCAGGAAGACCTCCCTTCCCCACCTCCGCTCCCTTCTCGTTTTTCTTCAACACTGTCAAGAACGGGAGGTCGATGACGTAGTAATCCTTAACGCATCTCGTTCGGTAGGCATCACCTTTTGCTTATAAAAATTTTTATTTAATTGTGAATGGCCCTGATTAGATGATTAATTTCATCGCTAAAATTCATTTTTCGTTTCCATCTAACAGCTTCATGCACAAAATAGCGATTTCGGTTCCGAGTAAATTCCCCCTTTGTTATTGGTATCTGATGATGTTGAGGTTGCAGTCTTACCAATCTCTGCTACAAGTTGGTATCAATGGCAGCATATGTTATTTGGGCCATGTCCCGTCCTTGTAGGTGGGCTAAAGAATTAAGTAAATTTGGTACAGATATTCCTGTTCGCATATTACTCTTATGGTGAATACATTTTATCTATTTTTCTCTTACTTTTCACTTTCACTAACAAAGCAAACGCACCTAAAGGCAGGAAGAGCTTTTAGTGTTGAAAGACAATTTTTAAGGAGACTCATTCATTGATATGTTCTGTGTACTATTATTTATTAATATATTTCTCTGGTTTTATTTCGCTTGTCTTTTCAGTCCCTGCAGTGCCATTTTATGTATTATATTCTCTCTTTTTCCTGATTTTTGTTGATGGTATCGCCTAAACAGTCTTCATCTTTCCTATCTGTAAGGTACCTTTCCATGTTGTTCAATTTCAGGTTTCCGCGGCATTGAACAGTTGACAATACCTTACCATTATTTTATTTTATAACAGTTTTTGTATTCTCTTATATAATATCGGCGGTCTCTATTTTTTTGTAAATTAAGCATTTATTCGCACATTTTGCAAAGACAAGTTAGTCAGTCTTCACTCTTAAAATCAGGCCATGGTTCCAGCACGTAATAAAAGTATTGCTGATTACTTTATTTGCTCATAGCGGATGCATGTGGGTTTGTGGCTCTTTTAGAGAGGTGGCCAGGAGAGAGAATTTTCTGATTTTTAAGAGAATTAACAGTTCAAGAATATAATGAATCGCTGGAGTAAAATAGTGCTAGGATTGAAGCAAAGAAGATTTAAAGTCATTCTTAGACGCATAACTTGCAGCCGGGATTCACTTTTTTCCTTCACGGTCTGTCTCTCAAACGTGACACCAACACCACAAACGTTGGCCTCAACTAGGCACTTCCTCCGTCAAAATAAATCCCGGGAATATTTTCAGCCGCATCCATCCTTCCTGCCCGCAGCGGAATGACTCGATTTTCTCCTCGCCTCCTTCGCTCGAATTAAGTCGTTCTTGTGTCCGTCGGTCCTCGCCCTCGCCACGGCCGCTGCCTTCACGCTAATCTCTGCACCCCTCTCTCCCTTTCTTCACCGCCTCCCTTTCCCTGCCCTCCTCGCTGGGGATTCCGCGACCCGCTTTTCCCGAAACCAGCTCAAACCTCACTTTTCCTTTCCCTTCCCTCCCTCGGAGTAAGAGAGAGAGAGAGAGAGGTCTCCGCCCCGGCACGTACCTTAACCCCCACCCCGTCGTCCCTTTCGTTCCCTCTTTACCCCCCTTCCCCTCCTCCTGGCACTCATTTGGAGATTTGAGGGCAAAAAAAAGGATTCTTTTGTTTAGTTCTCCACCCGGAAAAATAGTCCCTGCTCGCGCCAAGATTTTTAAAGTGGACCTCTCTCTCCGCCGCTCGGGTCTGGAAGCCCTTCGGACATTGAGGTCTCTCCTATTTTTTTTCTGTCCCTCGCTTCCTATTTCTCCTTTTCACTCTTCGAGCCTCTCTCTTCCTCCACGTCGCGAGCGTCAGTTCGTTATTTTTCAGTGTCTAAATAAATGCCGTAGGTGATGTTTGCGTTGGATCGATCTTGTTACGTAAAGGGGTATCCCAGGGCGTCCGAAAGGATCATGGCTTAGCTTTGTGTACCTCTTCAGTTTCCATTAATTTTTAACGTGCTCCAAAATTTTTATTGTGAGGTAAATACGTTTCAGAAACTTTGTCGTGATATTCACCATGTTATGTTAATTGACGATCCGCGATGCTGCATTGGACCGTAAAATATTCTTTTTTCCTTTGGTTTTTTGGCTAAATAATTTAGTGACTTAAGTACCATCGTGACTTCGCGTTATCCCAGTACGTGGAGCGTTAGAATACTGGCCATATCTACTGGAAATACATTGAGAAATATGTTAGAGAATGTTCCCACTGAAACTCCATCACCGTTGAAAAATTCATTCATACATGAGTTATAATGCAGTACACAAATTCTATCTAAATACGTACTTTTGTAATCCTCCATGTTCTCCCCACCCGTTGAAATTATTTCACGTGCCTTTCAGCGTTAGAGTTGGAGCCCTTGGTCATATTATTATTACGAATCGTATTTTGAAAAACTAAGATAGAGGCATGATTTTATTGGACTATATTGGATTATCCGCCAAATTGTTCATTCTACTGAGTTTAACTTGAAATAAGGTTATCTGGGTGGAAGAAATCATTCAGGTGATGTTTGTTGCTGGAACGATGTAGCAAATGAATCGTTGCTGATTCTCTCACCAGTACCCATGGGAGTCTCGTATATTCCAATCTCTCCTTCCTCTCTTGATTCCTTCTCTGCTCGTATTGTCTCTTAGCCTTTTCTAGCTTCAAAAAGTCATTCTGCTCTTTACTAGATATTTTACCAAGTTTATCACCTATCTCCCAACATACTAACAAATAAGTTATTTTTCAAACAAAACTCAGTATATTACATACTTATTTTGTATTGTGACGGATCCACCCCCCTAACCCGCGTTTCACTAAGGGGACGGCCGCACACATAGGGATCCGCGTTTGAGCCCACGAGGGACGTACTCCGCGAATTCCAAATTATAATTAAGGATCCCCCCGAGTCGTTCGATGTTCTGACGCACACACAGGGAATGATGGGGACTGGCCTTCCCATTAACTGGGACGGAACATACACCAGTTCTTTGCACAAGTTTATTGAGGCCCTTGGCCAAAAGTGAACATAAGACACAACGTTTTTGATATAACACTAGAACATAATATAAATGAAAGCACTGATGGGCATGATATGAAAGTGATGGTGATTGCTACAAATGATATGGATGAACATGAAACGCTATGAAGATACAATAAGAAAAATAAATGGAGTCAAGATTACAGCTGATAATCCGCGTTCTGAAGGAAAGCGAGAGTTGAGAATCCCTTTGGCGTGGCATGAACGCCTTGACAAATGCACTTTACAAAGATTTACTTTATGACGATAGGTTCAAGGGTTGCTCCCAAAAGTCCAACCACTCCTGAATTTGGGGCGACGAGGTTCTCCCACGGTGACAAAAGGGGGGGGGGGAGGGGGTAGAATGGCTCGTGCCAGCTTACTTGGCGGTCCGGAAACGAGACGACGACGGGAACAATGGCCGACCATTGGCGCGCCGATTTCTCCGGGAATGACGGGGGCTCGTGGCTCCTCTGCGTCCTGATCCCGGTTTGAAATGTTGTGGCCGTGTGTCGCCTGGAAGGGCCAGCTGCTCGCGATCTTATCCCCACGCATTGGGGCTATCTGCCCGTGGGTGGAATCGCCGCGGCTTATGCTGGGTCTCCTTCTCCAGCCCTGTGTCGCTCCTTGGGACCCGTGCACCAGCAGCCTCTCTACAATATCCACCGGTACTCTCTCCCGGGTGGCATAGCCTCCTGCCTCCAATTGCCGAATCCGTTCTCCATGTCGTGGCGCGCTCACCGCCCTTAAATACCCCACAAATGTGGGAGGGGTCGTTCGGGGGCACACCACATGGGTAAATGGGGGGTGGGGTGACTAGAGAAATCCCCACTCGTCTAAATGAAGCACTGTTCCATTTGGCCGTAGGTTCACTCACCTTGACCACGGACACGTTTTTAGGGGAGTTCACATCACCAGGGACACAAGGGGATGGGGGGGGGGGGGGAAACAAAGGAACACAGAACAAAAAAAACAGACGAACGATCAGCGCCAAGCGCACAAGGACGCGAGGGGATCCAAAATCGTAATGCGACGGTACAACCGTTACCGTCACAGTATTCTATTCGTTTTGAACAAGAATTGATGCAGTTGCTCATATGTGAGCTTCCACAGTTGAGAAAGCCTTTTACTTACTGGTAACCGGTTTTATCTTTCCATACTGTGCAGCTTTTCATCGGTGTGTTAAAGCATTTGATGCCATCATTTGGCAACATTCAATAAATTAGATATAATATGGTGATAATTCAGTTTTAGGTATTTAGAGATAACATTGCTCTACCGTCTGCTAACGGCGATAAAAAGCTAATTTTTCTTTAAGTTAATTTTTTTTATTTTTTCACAAGAGCTATGGTTTTTTTTCATATTCTCATCGAAAACGTCAGTCATATGAAAACGTCAATACTTCCTAAAATAAGTCTGTAATATAAAATCCTGTTCTATTAATAATCTAAAATTTATTCATTTGTCGCTGAATTGTTTTGTTTTACCTAAAGAGCGCAATTGATTCCTCTGTTATTCCTTGTACATTGATCCCCATAAGTGATGTGTCTGTATTGGTGGTAGATATGTTGGACATGACTTTAGGGAAATCCTTCCTTCAGGTACGGTCTGTGTAAGTTTATTTTTTGTCTGGGTGAATTCGGAAGCCTCAAGTTAGTTGGGTTTATAGGCGGCCACATATTTATGGCACCTGCATTTTATGTATGTATGAGTTTCGCGAAGCCTAACATGCGAGTTGCAGCCATACCACCGATAAATATTTTTCATTCACCTTGAGTGGGACTTGAACCCAGAACCTCCTGATTACCCACCGCCAGGTGTTCTACCACTTAAGCTGCCAAGACTTCCTGTTTCTCTGTGGGAATTCTGCTATTGTGTAATTTCAGCGGGTAACGCCGCACAGTGGGCAGAAATAGAAAAAGGTGACAAAAATTACAAAAATATTTTTTTTTCAGTCTGGAAGTGAAATTTTGCTTGGTGACTCTGCTTTTATCGGTGCGTGTGATAAATGATTTCATTTTTTAATAATTGTTACGCATTGTCATTATACGAGGGCTTATATTTGCACAAAATATACGAAAAACGCTGGAATTCAGTGTTTACTGAAAATATCCGAAATGAAAAGGTTGCAAAACATTTTTTAATAACTTAGCGGAATAAAAGGTGACAGTGTCTCACAGAAAAAAATATAAATATATGAAATTTCTAAATTGCAGTCCATTTATAGCTCTGTTTTTAGGACAAACTGTTGGACCCTATTTTCCACCGACTCTTTGCTTTTATATAGAAAAATACTGAATTTGTCTACGGCAGTATCGTAAGTAGCTCAGATTACAAGATTTACTGAAGCTTCAGGAGTGTAATCTGTTGCAAAACTCTCCGACCGTCGGCGTCGCCGGAAATAAACTCCGATCGCGCGGCGTCCAGTGCCCAGCGCGCCAGCCAAGTCTCTGAAAATCTCCGAAATGAGGAGATTGCAGAACCTTTTGCAGTAACTTTACGGAATAAAGAGTGACAGCGTGTCACGGAACATGGAGCTATTCGCAGCTGGTTCGCGAACATTGGACTTGTAGAATCATTGAGTTAATCGGCTTATCTATCTTTCTCACATCATTGCTGCCATCAATTTCATGTCATCACTCGGAGGCTTCTCGGGAGGGGGGCAATGGCCCATTACTTTCCACCAAACCACGAATCCGATCGCGGGATCCGTCTGTTCCAAAAAGAATTGGCATTTGAGGGAGCGATTCTGCTGTGTGCATCATTGGTGAAAATCGATGATCGGTTCTGTGGAGCGAGTGCGGTAATTTTACCTGATGTTCATGAGCCATTCCTCCATGTGCATGCGACTCGCAATGCCGTCTACCTATCAACTGGGCTCTCCACACTTCAAGTCCCTTTTAACTGTCGTTTTCCGTTCAGCTTCTCTGATTTTCTTCGTAAGAGTACTCTACCGTCCGTTTGTGCCCCGGGCCTCCGTTTTCTTATTTCGCCTTCGCGAAAGAGAGCCTCTTCCTCCTCCTCGATACTCTATCCCTTCTCAATTCCTCATCAGTGCCAAATCCCTCGCAAATCCCCGGCCAAATCCTTTTTCCGAGTCTTATCCCCTTCAAACTTTCCATCTCGTCCAATCCCCTACCTCTACAGCATTCCTCTCCGGCCACTTTATACATTGCTGGTACCTCGTATCCGCCCCCTTCAGCTTTCTCTCTACCCACCTACCTCACTCCTACCTCTTATTCCTTTTTCAATTTGCTAGCCGTGACTTAGCTCCTGGCTCCTCCTCCAGTTATCTTCCTCCTTTTAATTTTTCCCTCCTCGAACTGGTTTTCCTTCCTCTGATCCTCCTAAGACCTCCCTTTCTTATTCTTCCTCTCCAAACCTTTGAGTACCTTTCTAATAAGTCACCCCAAAGTTCCATGCCGAAAATAGCATTTTTTGTAATGACTTTCCTCTTTCTTGTCCATTTTCGTTTTTTACGTAATCCTTTTGACTAGAGTATTATTTATGATTTTATTACGCAAAAATGTTACTAATGACTAATTGTAACAAGCATTTTTTTGCTGATGTTTGAACCCTACCGCTGCGCAGAGTCGAGGTGTCTCGTAGGGCATTGTTGGGGCAGATGCATATGCATGCTATCTCGTTTGTTTTCTACTGTTCACTGATTCATTCTCTTTCATTATTTTCAGGTGAGTTTGCGGTTATCTCGAGATGTATACATATATAAAACATGTGGACATGTGGTACGTATGGCTTTACCATTATTCTTAAATTTTGGTATTCTGTCTGTATCAGTATGTTTTTATGAGGTTTAGCAAAGAGCCTGCTTTACATTTATCTCCTCTGAGAACATCCTATCCTATCCCTTCTCCATTTTTCTATTAATCCCTTCCGAAGTGCCCAATTCTCTTACATATAATGCATACTTTAATATTTCTTTCATTCAGGTGAACCCCCCTTCAGTCTAATTGCTAGTTCAATGCAAATGTTTTCACATTCTTGCTTAAGGTGACAGCGTTTGTATGCTAATTTGATTCAAAAGTACTTTTTTATTTATTTGTAGGAAATCTAATATAGCCTTCTGCTCTAGTTTATTATTTTATTCCGTTTTTAACTTTCTTTCTTAGCTGAGAGTTATGTAATTCAGCCTCGTTCTTTATTGAGAATATTACAGAGGTCCGAATCTTGTAAAACGTTCGATGAAATTCGTTAGATATTCAAATGCATGGTCTCATGAAATGTTAATACTGTACCCCCAGGGAGAGAAATCTGATTTTGGTTTTCTTCGTAATCATTCAAATTTTAGAGTTGGATGTGACCCTGCGAGGTTGGTTGGAAGTGAGACAAAAAAGTTTTCTTGATTAGTAGGGACTTTTAAAATTGATCCACGTGTCACTCCCTTCTGTGGAGGGTGCACTCGAAATTGGCAGCCACAATATTTCCTCCGCCGGATAACTTCATGGAATATATACCGGACATCTTAGACCAGTTTAATGGTTGGCAAATATCTCCTCGGATTCCAGTTTTCCCTTTACCTTTTCCCTGTGCCCTTAAAATGCATCTTATGAGGTGTTAGTATCATAAGAATGTTAGTAGCATCATCTGAATTACAAATTTATTTTGTTGCTGTAAGCAGTTTAACATTACTGCAGTTAATTATTAGTCTGGCTATGCGTTTTCTACCATGCGATCTTCTTCCTCGGATTTTTCTCCAATCAAGTCACAATTGATGTAGGTATCTTTTTTTTCTTTCTAAATAGTGACTAAACTTTGTAGTTTAATCACTTTTATTTCCTTAAAATTCCTTTGTGTTTGTTGATTTATTATTAATTCCTCATTGATTTAACGTTAACATTGATATCGTTGGACCCGAGCTGTCCAACTTGCAATAACTCGAATATTCCCTCCATAAGCCCTCAGAACGCTTTTAATTTTTTATTTCCACTTATATTTAAGGTTCAAGCATAAATTGTGCGAAAAAGTAGCTGAGAAAACTTTAAAAATCTGATTTTTAAATTCTCTATCATAAAATCTCTACCACTACTGTATTCTACACACCCCGAAATACTACGGTGACTAATAATGCTGAAAATGCAGTTCAGCTTCATCTACATAGTACCGCCTCAGCAAGCTACCCTAAGGGACAATTAATGACTCGTCACCAATTACAGCATTTACGTCTACGTCTAAGTGTAAGTAATACCCCTGCAAGCCACTGTGAGCGTGTGTGGCAGGAAATGTACATATCCATAAATGCATTAATGACGTACAAATTAATAGCTGCAATTATACTACTACAGGAAAACAAGTTAGGTATAGGAGTTAGGTGTAACTCGATGGAAAGTGTCTACAAAGTTACTAAGTGAATTCTCATCAGTTTGCCATGAAATCACAGTGACTTTACTAGCAATGCGGCTTTTAACTTCAAACCATCATCATATGATTCAGAAACAGCACATTTCTTACAAATATGTCAAACATCATTATGTTTAGTACATTTGCATCAACATGTCATAGAATTAGTTTCATGTAGGTATGAAAAAATTATAAAATTGCCTATATTGACTAGTTATGTCTATTTTAACTTCGTTTAAAACTGGCCCTTGTTGTGTGCGGGAAAAGTTTTTGTTTAACTAACAATCTTTCGAATTTTAGTCCTATAAACTAATCTGCCTAAGCTTGCTGAGATATTTAATACTTTTAAGCATTGCACCTTTTTTTAAGCACCTGTTTCCATTTGTAGTTATTTTTTACCCATGAATCTTTCGTTTATATATACTTTTTGAAATATATTATTGAATCTTTCGGGTGTTAAGGGGTCCACGAAGCTACGTGGTATTATGCACGACAGATATAGAACAACAATTGAGTACATCTCGAATATTTTCTCTTTTTAACTACGTCTATCTGTTACTGTATGCGGGTACATAAGGAAACATTTTGTCTTTGTTTATGACTGACAGGTTAGCCAATTACTGAATATCCAAAAAGAATCAACGCGTTTATTTTCTACGTACTACGATGAGAGAAAAATAAATTCTTAGTTCTTGGTCCTATATAGGCATAAACGTTACACATATTTTGGCTTCGAAGCTCCAAGTAAAATCAACAATATTTTGCCACCTCATTTGGAAGCACACATTTGCGTTTTTATAATGAGTGAGAAATTTCGCATTGTTTTACCGCTCATCACAGTCCTATCACTATGAAGACCATGGTACAATGTACTTTATAGAGGTTCCTATTTCGTTGTTGAGACGTTTTATCACTCCGGCCTGTAAAATGTTTAAAGTGAATGAATTTTCTAGGCCTTCCGATGATATTTTATGTGTATTTATTATATTTAAGATAGTTCAAGTATAGATGTCTTCTCTAATGCTCATTTAAATAATAAATAAGCGGATTTCCTCTGTTCCGGAGAATTTAATATAGGAAGGCGCTATGGTTTTCATTGATATGATATTTTGGTGTCACGTCACGTCGATTACACCACCCACTGCGCAAATTCTAGAAGGAATTGTATAGACCAGTTTTGACAATTGTCCCATCCCCGGGCCTCTCGTTTTCGGACGTACCATGGAATGGAATGGAATATCGCTCGCTTCCCACTCACTCTCCTTGAAGCCACTCATTCCCTCCATTCCCCATCGAACCACTTGTACTGACTGTAAATCCTTTCCCTCCCTGTTGCAGTCCCTAATTCCTACCAGCATACCCTGCAATCGACACAGCGAGCGCTTATCTGGGTGCAAAAATGACGAATAAATAGTCATTTGGAGTCTGGAAGGGATTTTTCAGGATGGGATTCTCAAGTGGAATACTTGGAACTCTTGTTTTTCATGCGGTTAGAAGGCAGTCTCATTATTTATCCACCGGCTTAGAGATTATATTTCTCCAGTTTGTACATCCATAGTGTTCACCGTATTACATGAATTAGCATGCCTCGTTAAAGATTAATTTCTTTACTTACAGGATTGAATTGATGATATGAAGATTAATAATAATAATAATGGAAATGTGAAGAAAGCATTTGTGAATACGTTGAGCGATGAGGAGAGGCGCCCTACCTATCCTGCCGTTGAACTCTAGGAAATAGGAAGGGAACAGATGTCTCGGTCGTGTGTGGCATGGCCCCTTTTAAACTTCTTTTTCTCAATCTCTCTTATTATTCTGGTTTGAGTGCCATCCTCATTGAGCCTCAGTTCATTCCACAACTCCGTACTTTAGTTGATACCTTCGCTTAGAAATTCGATTCGGTTCTGTTATAAGACTCATCAGAATTAAGGTTCTGTGTCGCTTAGACAATGGATTCGGTCCCAAACTAACAACTCATTCGCTTATATTAATGGCACGTGATTAATTTCTGCTAAATATATTGCCAGAATTATTTTTTCGCCTTTCAGAGCCCCTACTTTTATATTTAACATAGGCTTTATTAGCCTTAGAAATGGTGGTGTTGAGGAGAATGGAAATATAAGCATGAATGCAAAGGAGGACGAATGAGGAAGAATTAAGCATAGTTACGGAGAAAGGAAAGGTGTTGGTAAAATTATAAGGGTGAGTAGGGGAACGGTAGCATGTACATAGGGATAATAGAATGCTGAAAATTTTATCTTAGGTGAAAAACCGGTTGTGTGAGTATAAGAAAGACGAAGAAAAGGAATTAAGGTGATAGCGAAGAGGAGGAAATATGCCGATTGGAAGAGAGGAATAATATAGAAAAATAGACGGTAGTTTGATAAAACTCATAGTAGAGCAAGGGCGCATTTATAATCTAAACGGTAGGAGAGAGTGGTCAATCTGTGGTCGTTTTTAGGCCTGATTGATTTGTTACCAGTCATTAAAAAATGTTGGAAAATATCCCAGGAAGAAAAAGAAATTACCTATATTGATTCAACAGATGGGGTGACGTTAGAGAAGAGTACCTTATTACTAGAGTTCAATTCCTATACTGGCGTTATGTAGCTATCCACTCGATTGTTCTATTGATCGGTATCATGCAAGCTTACTTTTTCTCTTTCATGTCCTTCACTTATTGCTTCATATATTTCATCCTAGTAAATCTCTTGTCCTCCTTTCCATTTACTCTCACCGTGGTGGATGCCTTATTTAGACCCTGCCACGTACCCTTTTGGTAGTTTCTAGGGTCTCGTGCCGGTGTCTCATGATCGTTCCTGTACGGTGAAGCCGTCTGTCTATACTTTCCACAGGGATAAGGAAATGCCAGTGTGTGCTAAAATCAATGTCTTGTCAGGAATGGAAGACTGCAGTATATCTAAGGATGGAAACCTTGCTTTTGATTATGCTGAACCTAATTTGCTGGAGGTAATCTGGTTAATGGTAGTTTTCTGGGGGGCAGACCGGGTAGACGGTCATTAGCGAGGGTCTCTGCTCGCGATCGGCCTAATCCGTCCCTCGTTCGGCTTCGACCCTCATCAGCGACCGGACTCTCGCGGCAAGGGGCCTCGCGGACGAAACTGACCGCGTGCAGTACCTACGATGTTAAAAGTTATTAATTATTTAAATGAGCAACAATTTATTACCGCCATTGTATCACACATTCTAAGAGAATTACGAGCGTCTTTTGATAGACGTTCTACGATAAAAATTAGCTTAACGATAAATTAACGATAAAATCTTATTACTTTAGTTCTCCCGTAATAGTTTATGAGGTGGATAGAGTTAATCGTGTAGATTTAGATAGATGTAAATGAATAGTTTTTAATGGCTCAGAAATAAGCACAATTAAGCACATGTATTAAACGTTGTGGAGTCGTATTTTATGTTCTCAACTTTGATTATGGCATCGGCTGTGATTTCGTGCTTCCAGCGAGATTGAAGGACACGGCTTAGTAGGAAACCCTTACCACAATGCGTAAGCGTGTCAAGAAGTACTCGCCTCGCTCCATCAGCGCTGTGAGAGATGAGATGGGGCACTGGGGTGCGTCGCAACTCCACTCGCGCGTCCATTTCCCTCCAAGCCACTCTCTTCCCTCCCTCTTCCCAACCCCCTGTACTTCTCTCAACAGCCTTCCCTCTCCACTCCCCGCAAGCCTCTCGCTTTTTCGGGAAAAAAGGGGAGCTGCAGCTCTTCAAGAGCTGTCAGAGTGCAGGTAATCTGCCCTTGAGGGCCGCGTATCGATTCTTCGTGGGTTTTCATCGTCGTCGTCGTTCCCCCTCATGTGCCCTCCCATCGCCAGCTGGTTTCCACGCTTAAAAGTTGCCCCGCGCACACGAACGCATACACACGTGAGCTGAGGCCGTCGTAAAGGTGGTTTAAGTTCGGTGCGGAGGGAAGCTGGTGTTCGGGAGTGCTATCTTTTCGCTCTCGGATATATTCAGGAGGGCGCCCGCTTCGCCTCGTGCGTCAGTTGGCGCGGGAGGTGCGTGGTTTGGGGCAGGATCATGAGGTCTAGTGTACACGCCGGGTTCTTAAGATGCGTGAAAGGCGAATGGGCCTAATATCCTCTCATCTTTCGGCACACGTCTATAGCTCGTTACGGTTAGCAGAGCTCTCGAAGCCTCATATATAATGGATAACTACCTCTCTCTATAAAAATATGTATACGGCTCTACAAAAAGGTTTAATTCTTTTTTTTAACTGTTTAATTATTGAACTCTTTATCGTAATGAACCCAGGGCTAGAGGCAGAGAGGGCCATATGGCCTCATCTAGGATAAATAAAGTAATAAATTAATAAATAGAGTAGAATATTATATATTTACGCTGCAGCGACTTATATATCCTCTTCAGTTTTAAATGCCTAAATTTATTGGAACTGTATCATCTATATGTCGCTGCAAATCGCTGCAAGCGATGTTGAAGCAATCGCTGGAATCGTTGAAGCGATGTTGGCGTAAAAACGACGACTTTCGCTAAAAAAGATTGGAAATAGGCTGGGAGAAATAAATTTAGAAAGTGATTATTATTTTATTTTTGCAGAAATTAGACTTTTCTCACGTTGTAGTCGTGTATGGTTAGTTGGGAAAAATAATTATTGTATTTTTCGGCCAGATAGTCGATCACTCTTTATTTCTGGTACATCTATCCTGCCGATGTACTCTGGAGGTAGGTGAACTAAAGTAATGTCTGCATTATCAGCCTCGAACTCCTGTCATCTGAGTGTATCAAGTCATGGAGAGAGCAGTATCGTGTGTTTCGTAAGTTAAGTTTCTGAGGGAAAGGAATGTGTTGATACTGGAGACTATTAAGATGAATGGCATGAAAAGAATGGGGAAGTTTACTGGTCGTGAGAAGACGCATTGTGTCATTAAATGTAGGTCACAGTAAAGGAATTAATTCGAAGAAATTAATTGTCTTATATGGAGCAACGGGAAACAACAGCTAATACAGCTTTAAATTTTACACGATCATTCAACTCATAAGAGACCAAATTTTATGAAACATCTCTAACTCTTAACGAGGCAGGTGCTCCCTGTGATACTTTCTATGGCATCTTACACATTCTACAGAACTAAAGAAATATTTCCTTCTTGCTCAAATACTCTTACTAAAGCAGTAGAAGGATTCATTTTAAATTGTAAATAATCATACTATGGTCAGATTTACAGATGTATAGTCGTTCCGTACAAACTGAAAGTCGGTTTGAAGTTTAACTCCGCTGTAAGTGAGTCCTTGGTTTATCCGACGTACGCGTCGCTAAATATAGGACGATGAATCGGGTTTCTTAAGTATTTTAAGGAACTAGATCCTAATTGCGCATCTACTGTACGTAGTACCCTGCATGCCACAGCGAGGCTGTGCGGCAGGAGTGCGTAGTTACCAAATATGCAGTACATATATGCAAATAACTTGTGCAAACGCACAATATTAGAGGAACGACTTAGTTGCACATTCCACCTGGAATACGCAAATAAAAGTGACTTGTAAATTAATGATTATTAGGATTACCTAACCAAATAAAAATGATTGTATTACTACGCAGTTAAAAACATTAAGTTGTACGCGGTTAGTAGATACTTAACTAATACGTTTCAGTAAAGTAGGAAAATTGAACCTCTTAGTTGCACGTCCATAGTGCATGTATGGAGCTTATTTGTTCCCTGTCAAACACCTTTGAGTCAGGGTATTCCGTATACGTAGATGTAAGTGAGAATGCTCAAATGTTAGGCTAAGTATGTGAATTGTAAATAAATATCATTAAAGCATGAAAATTGACTAAATTGTGACAGACAAAAGTAAACAATACAAGACCGTTACAATTTCCAAAAGGTTGACTGGTTGTGAAATTTTAATTATTTGAGTCTATCACTTATGTAACCTAGTAAATAAGTTAAGAGCTAAAAAAAATTGCTCTCTAATTACAAAAATTGAATCAATAATTGAGGTGGTATTTTTTTCTAAGAGTTATATAAAGTCCTCATGACAGAATTATTGATGTCTTCAAAGAGAATACCATCGCTAAAATTATACATGAATAAGAAAGGAGTGGCTGAAACGCGCAAGAATGACTTTTTTGAGAGAAATAAAGTAATGCAAATGTCTTTTTCAACAATTGGATGCTTTCACTTTGCGTACCCGTAAAGTTAATGACAAGGATGTGTTTAATAACCGTTTATTAACATGTACTCATAGTATAAGATTGTGCTCTTGACATTGACCTTGCCATCTTTTAAGCGGTTGTCCAAATAGGTAGCGGTATATGGCATATGGCATCAAGGTTTTCAATGAAAGATAAAAATTGTTTAGGAAAAATTAAATTACTTCTAACTGTGTGTCAAGAGCTTCACACTTCAGGATTGTTGAAGTGTTTTCCGGATGAAATGCCGAGGTTATATTTTAGGTGAGTGAGATGATTCACCTCCAAAGATAGAGAAGCGCACGGCTTTTCTACCTTTTGCAGCTTCACAATTCCTCTGCTCCTTTCCACTTTTACCGCTCATGTTACGACAGTGAGCCTTACGTTTTGATTCGTGAGGAACTATGTGGGAGGATTTCCATTTTTGTATCTAATTGAACAGTAAGTATCAAAAAGAATTTTCGTTAGAGTGCTATTTTATCTAATACTTATCGTGTGACTTCTGTATATGTTATACAGACTATGCTATTGAAAAATTGAACTATGAGGATAACTATGTGCTTTCACAACGGCAGGCCTGTTTTTTAAATGTACGACAACGGAATGGTAATAGTAACATATCTGGACTTGCCTTCTATTAGGGTTTGTGAGGTAGAAGGGGACTGCATCTCGCTTCCTTCTTATTTTCCCAGAACTTTGATAAGTAGCCCTTATCTTGCAATCTTTATTGATTTACGTTTTGAAATTTAAAATATACTTATACCTTAAAATAATAATGGGCATATTCTGAAACTGCAAGTAACTTCCCTTTGATAAGGCTTTTTAGGTGACATTATTGTGAGAAGCATTTTACCAACATTGAAAATTTTCTGGATGCTCCCTGCCTGTTACTCCCCACCCAATTATAATATCTCTTACGATAATTCCACTTCAATCTACCAGTAAATCGTCTACATTCAATTCTGCTTTACGTCTTTTTCATCTTTAGATCTTTCCACCTACATTTTCATTCATTCATAGCACTTCTTGATTCCTTTCTTTTCTGAGTTTCTTCTCCGTGATTCTCTCCTCTATTATCCTGTTCATGCAGAGCATCACCTCTCAAACTATCCTCCATCCATTTATGTGGCCTTATTCGATATTCGAGTTCTGCTTCCTATCCTCTGCTAAAATATTTTTTTCCACTGCCATTTGCCTATCCGTCCAGCTAACCTTCTACATTCTTCTTCATCCGCGAACATCTCCAAATTTTTCTCAACCTTTCTCATCAAGGGCCAGATTTCACACCCATGCATAGCGAAAAAACAATGAATGTCTATTTAATTTCCTTCTCTACCTGATGACAAGAAAAATGAAAATTGAAGAGATGAAAGAATTTTGTTACCTGGGAAACCAAATAACCAACGATGTACGAAGCAAGAAAGAAAAAGTCAGTAAGTAGAATAGCCTAGGCAAAGAGGGCATTCTATAAAAAGAATCAACTTACAGCTGAAAATACCAGCGTAGAAATAAGGAAACAATTCATTAGAACATACACCTGGAGCATGTTTCATTATGACAGTGAGGTGTGGGCAATGACAGCAGCGGAAAAGAAAAGGGTGGAGGCATTCGAAATGTGGTGCTACAGAAGAATGATGAGGATTAAATGTATCGACCGAGTAAGCAACGAGGAAGTCTTTCGAAGTGTGGGAGAAAAGAGAAATCTTCTGAATACCCTAAGAAGAAGACAACTTAATCGGCCACATCATGAGAGATGATGGCCTGATGAAGATAATCGTTGAAGAACAAGTGGACGGGAAGAACGGCAAAGGAATGAATGAATGAAAGATGTATTAAAGCTCTGGGGTAACCCATTAGAGCAAGTAAATTATAACAAAATGCAAATTATTTTCAAATAAACACCATTCCAAATAACACATACATAATTGACATAACACATACAGAAATTATGCCAGTTAAACGCCAAAATTTATGAATTAACCAAATGAACACAAATTAATGTCGAAAGGAAGGCCTTAAAAGGCCGAATTAAAGGAAGGCCTCGTATGAGATGTATAGGACAAGTGATGAAGGATGTGAAAGAGGAGAAATACGTAAATATGAAGGGATTAGCCGATAGAAGAATTCAGAGGAGAGCGGCATCAAACCAATCTAAAGATTGCTGACTAATGATGATGATGATGACGTGATAGTTTGGACAGTGCAATTAATCTTCCAAAAAAAAAGAAACGTCTGAAACTATTTTCATCTAAGGCAAACTATAGCATAAGTAGGCGTATTAATTTCGGAGCTGAAATATAGCAAATATTATTTCGTGTCTCAACTCACAAATCAGGCGACAATGAATCGTCGGAGGCACCGCACCCGCATTCGGTGGACTTTATGAACCTTACTCAGCAACAGCGACATGAGGGGGTGGAATTGTAGGAGGGTGGAGTGTAAGTCGGGGGAAAGGGTTGGTAGAGGCGAGGCGAGAAGAGATAATGAGTCGGGTGAAAGGGAGATGGAGGGGAAAGCAGCGACGGGACCGGGGAGTGGGTGGGGAAAGGAGTCTGGAAGAGGGGAAGTGGCATCACGGGGAAGATGCATGGCGCCGGTGGCTAAAGGAAGGGAGGGTCAATTATGACGTTCGCTTGCGTGGAATCCGAACCCAGGCATCTCTCCGGACTCAGATTGGCGTAACATCAGTGACCGGGCTGGATAATTGGAAATTGGGAGTGTTTGCGGTTGAAATCATTGACCAAGAGTAAATCTACATTTTTCAGAAAATTATTGGAATTTGTAAAGAGTTCTTATCCTTTAACGTTTCAATGAAATATCAAACTTAAATATTTACTGTATCTCAGTGCATGAAAAAAAATTATCTAACGAATACATGGTTATTTTACGTAAAATGTGGTAAGGACTTAATCGCTCTGAAGATCGAATAACATAACCTAGTAAAATTGCGAAAACAAAGTAATAATGACCGTTTGAAGAAGAAACATTCTTGTCTATCGGCGTCCTACTTGCCCTCAAAATTCGTTCTGTCATAGCTACAAATTCCGTCGTGACTCATTAAGTGAAAAAATTAATTTATTCCGACTTTATAACGGAAAATAAGCCAAATAAGACGGTTGAAGCCATTATTTAACAACCATTTTAATTTCTTTTACAAAAAATAATCGTTTCATTAATGAAGTCAAAAAGCTCCAATTTGTTATATTACTCCCATTCTTTCCCGTAAGGCGAAAAATATCGACAATGATTTTCCAAAAAAGTGACGTGAAAAAATATTATTTTGCCTATCTATGAGAACTATGAATATGAAAAATGATTAATTTTATCGTGGATCTTCCCCACTTCACCTAAGTTTCTATGAGAAAATATAGCTCCTTTGAAACATAATTACCTCCAGTGTCATATGCTTTGCATTTATCAGCAGATTAAAAAATTATACATCTAGCATTGATAACTTTATACTGCTGTATCTTTCCGTACCACGTTCCTTCTTATGCAATATTTATATCTAGAGTGGCATAAAATTCCGAGTACCCTGTTAATCTCATTGAACGTGTGTGACAAAGGTGATAAATCACCAGACATGCACAAGAAACGTACTGCTAAAAGATACACCATTATTAAAGAAACAACTGATTTTGTTTGCCAAAAAACAAGTGCGTACCAGAAATGGAAAAAGAATACCGATAAGTATTATCATCATCATCATCAAGGGTCAACAATCCTAGGATTGGTTTGATGCAGTCCTCCACTCGATTCTTCTATCGGCCAATCTCTTCATACTGACGCAACTCCTCTCTTTTACATCCTTCAGAACTTGCTCCATACACCTCATAAAAGGCCTGCCTTTTCCATTCTTCCCGTTCACTTTTCCCTCGACGATTGTCTTCATCAGGCCATCGTGTCTTAAGATGTTGCCTATTAAGTTGTCCCGTCTCCTTTTTAAGGTTTTTAGACATCTCTTCTCTCCCACTCTTCTTAAGACATCGTTTCTCACTCGGTCTATCCATTTTATGTTCATCATTCTTCGGTAGAACCACATTTCAAATGCTTCCAGCCTGGACTTCGCTGCTGTTTTTATTGTCCATGCTTTGCTGTTATAAAATAGAATGCTCCAGTTGTATGTTCTAATGACATATTTTCTCACTTCCACGCATGTATTTGCATTTGTAAGCAGAATCTTCTTCTGGTATAATGCTCTTTTCGCTTGGCAAATTCTGCTGGCAATTTCTCTTTTACTTCGTCCATCGCTGGTTACTTGGCTTCCCAGGTAACTGAACGTTTCCACATCCTCGATTTTTTGTCTTCCTAGTCTAACATTGGTCCTGGCTTCCTTTATCCTACTGCATATAAATAACTTAGTTTTCTTTTTATGATATCTGGCCATTGTTCTTTCCATATTTCTTAGTGGCTTCTTTAAATAATCTTCTGTTTCCCTAGATTTCCTAATCCATATTTTCCTGTTATTCTTCCATCTTTACCCTCTCCAACGACAGCGTTCCAATCTCCTAAACCAATTAAGTTTTCTTCTCCTTTTACGTACTTTGTTACTTCCGTGATATGCACGTAGACGTCTTCCACTTCTTCATCTTCGTAGTCTGACGTAGGCGTGTAAACTTGTACCACAATGGTGTCTGTAGGGTTGGTCTCAATCTTCACCTTTATAATCCTTTCACTCTCCTGCAGGAAGCTCTTCACGCGCATTCCTGCACTCTTCCTGAGCATTATGTCTACACCAGCGTTACCATTTTTTGATCCAGTGTGATTAATTCTAGAACTTCCATTCCAGAAGTCTCCTTCTTCGGGCCATCTCATTTCACTGATTCTTAATATATCGAGGTCCATTCTTTTCATTTCCACCTTAATACGGAATACCTTATAATTGCACAGAATTTCTAATAATTATAGGATTATTTTTCCATTAAAAATGAATTTAGTTTTTTATAAAATAAATAAGTATTTGATTACATCCCTTTTACATCAGTTTCACCAGGTGAGGTCAGTATCGATGACTGGAGTTAAGAATTTTTTTCCGATACATTACAGTCTTGGCTATATGTGTACATAATATCTAAGTCTTCGAACTTCTTCTTTGTAGTGATTCCATATTATTCACGGGAAAAAATATATTCGAAAGCTATCCGTAAGGCAGTCTTATAGCTGAGTGAAGTATTTTTCTCTTATATTGTTTTCATTATCGAAGCGATTGTAAAATCCTGGCGTTTTTAAAATTTTTGCTTCGTCGTTAAAGAATTATTTATTCCTGCAAATTAGTTGATAGCATACGAAAAAATATTGTGCTTAAGCTTCAAAGCGAGCTTAAATTGTAGCCAGAAGTGTTGCTCTGATCTGAGGATTATTTGGGACGTATATGTTACCATAGACGCTCTATTCTGAATTACCAGGAGGAAAACCAAGTAAAATGAGATATAAGAGCTGTGCGCAAATGCGTGGAAACATTTTAATACATAAAATAACGCAATATTTTTTGGTCCATTATGGCAATGAGCCCGATTCGAAATGAAAAATTTTATTCAGTGATTCATCCGTGTAATATCTCTCGCTCGAGTCGCGGTTTCGTGTTGGAACCACTTCTGGACACGGAGATCTGGTTTAAATAGATACGTGTGCTGCTGGTGAGCAATGGCTCCAGAGCACCAAACAGTGCTTTTTTTGTCTGTCCACTCAAGTGTCCAGAGTTTTTCGCCAGCCTCGGGTGGAAGAGAGGGAAGGTTTAGAATAGAAAGGGAGAGTGGAGAACGTTAGCCGGGAGGGAGAAGGAAAGAAAGGACGAGGGAGAGAGGGATGGAAGAGAGGGCGAGGCGGAGGGAGGAAGAGAAAAAAGGCATTTGGGTTGGCGAGGGAGAGGGGGAGTGGGATTTCATTTCATTTCGTCCCTCCGCTAACTTTCTCCTCTTTTGTGACCGTTAATGGTTTGCTCACATCCTCCGCTCCGTCAGAAAGCACCCTCCGGTTGCTCTGGCCTGCAGGGGGTTCCACGTAGGATGCTAAGGGGTGCGGGCCTGGGGGAATGGAGAAAGGCGGGAGAGAAAGGGGCGAGTGGTGCGGGAGAAACAAAGGTACAGGGCGGAAAGGGGAAGAAATGTTTAGGACGAAGTTGGGGGGGTTGGCGTGCGTGGGAGTGAGGTGCCGTGGGAAATGGATAGATGCAATTTATTAATGCCGTTGGCATTCTGCCTCCGAGGCGCAAAAAAATAACAGTTACAAGCGTCTTTGGGCGTGAAGAATGAATGTTGTCAAGTAAACTCTGCCCAAAACGAACGGAACGGTCAGATAGCTCCATACTCCAAAAGTTGGGGTTGGAATCCCTATCATGCCTAAATATCGTGGTGTACTATATTTTGTTGGACTTTTCCCGGTTTGATTCCCGGTTCTCCTAATTATTCTTAGAGTCTTTCATAGTATTTTATTATTTAGACATTTCTATGTTTTTGATTTGTCCTTTTGTTTTGTTCGTCTTTCACCTTTGCTAACTTAACAATACAGCAACTCATGAATGTATTGAATGCGGAGTATTGATAGGAGATATACCTTAAATAACAAGGAATGATTGCCTGTTATGAGCAGTCATTTAAATTACGTGAAGAAGTAGAAGCCTAGAATTGAATAAACATATTTACTATCTACCAATACTCATGACTTTCTACCTTACGATGAGGAGTAGTCGAAGGGGCGATGGAAGGCAGTGAGATGTAGTATAATGAAGATTTTTAAAGGGTTGCACATAGGAATAGCAAATGAAATACCATAAGGGAGCAATAGAGTCAGAATACACGAGGTTTTCGGGGAAATTGAAGGGAGTGTTTGTCCAGAGGGGTTTTGATTTCGAAAAAGGGATTTGAGGGGACAGAGGGATTGATCTTATCCCCAGGAAAGTTATTGATCAGTGAATGGGATACGTACTTATCCTTTGTTTATTTATGCTTCGTTTTTCATAAAGCAGAGAAGAGATTACCATGACCATTTGATTACTGAGTCTCGGAACACAACTAAGTACTAAATTATCGTGCATAAATATCAGAAAATGAATTTTTGACGCAGAAAACATAATCGAATGGAGGAAAATATAGGAGAGTACCTAAATTGACGAGAAATGACAGGCAGGAAGTATATATAGAGTTAGATTATATGCAGAATGACCGAAGATTTCCTGCATATTATTCGCCGAGAAAAAATTAATTTATATTAAAGTTACGTAATGTAGGTAGCAATCCTGATGCTAAATCAGGTAAACTTATACTGCAACTTACTGTTGTTTATGGGCCTAATCTTTTATTTTTTCCTGCATGCCATTGACTCGGCATATTTTTCTTACGGGTCCACTGTCGTCGCAGTAGACGTTCCGTTTAATGCATTTTTCAAAACATTCTTCCGGGATTCCCGGCGCCACCTGCGGCGCTGCGCCTCTCCGGCCGTGCAAAGATGCAGACGAAGATGCAGTTTTAATCGCTCTGTATTTGCGGACGCAAACGGTTGCTGGAGGGGGAGTGGGGACGGCGCGTATGAAAAGCGAGGGTTTCGGTGGTGAAAGGGAAGAAAGAGTCGGAGGTGTAGGGAAGAGAGGGGAAAGGCGTCGGATTGGTGGGGAAGGGAGAGAGGGTTGGGGGAGAACCCTGACTGCGCGGGCGTGTCTCGAGGAGTTAGGGTCTCTTTTGCGGAGAAAGGGTGGAAGGGGAGGAATCCGTGATGATGTCTGTGCGTGCATTTAAGGGCGGCGGAGAGGGTAGCGGATGCGTGAGGGGTTGAGTTGCAAAGTTGCAACGTGTGGGGCACCTTTGAGAGGAAAGGGTAGAATGGAGGTGTCGGGAAAAAAAGGGTTTTTTCCCGGTGGGAGGGTGAGTGAATGGGAAAGCGTGGAAAAGGGGTAGTAGACTGGGAAAGAAATGATGTGAGAGGGGATCGTAATGGTGACTGGGAGTGGATTCGATGGGGAAGTATCCAACGGGGAGTGGACTACGTTAGAAATCGGGAAGTGCTGAGGAGGCAGGGGACGAGTTATTTCGTCGTAGCTGGGAAGAGAATTGCCGGAAAATTTACGAAATGGAACTAGGTTTTCTGCTGGCGGCTCTCGTCCTCCTGATTAACCATCACAGCTAAGTACTCGGCCTTCTTGTCGCCGAAACTTATACATATTATTTATTTATTACTTAGTCTCGTGATGAATTTTTGTCTTGACATATAGATGCCACTTAAGTGAAAAATTTTGCATGAGTGTTGGACAAAGTACTTTTTTACCTGTGATTTCCATTTTAGCCCCGAGTTCTGATTGAATAATATGTCCCCTATCGGTGTATTTTCATATTATATTCCACCAGACTGCGTGGGCATTTACATTTAAGCTACTTTTGTGAAATTATTTTTTCAAAAACAAAATTGGGTGGGTTTTTCTTACAAATTGCTTTCAATTCACTCCGAATGTCAGCATATAACGGAGAGATCCCCGATCCCTTCTATTCCTATCCTTATACCTTTCCTCCAGGTCTTAAGCGCCTATTAGAGCGGAAACAGACTTGAAAACACCATGAAAATAAAATGTCAGCATGTTCTCGGGGCATTTATGAGTTAGAGAATATTTCTGTACATGGGATGTTAGGCAGGGAACTCATGTCGTAAGGATACTTTGTGCTGGAGAATTTGTGTCACTGAAAGCAATAGGGGTATGTTGGTCCGATATAGACCCTGAAGATCATTGGCTAATATGTGGGTAAATGTTATTATTTCAATCAATGCCGCGAATAGAAGTTGATACGCTATTGCTAAGACTTTTCTAATTTAAATATTAATTTTTCGTTTTCTACCCGTCAGGAGAAATTATTATCCCAAGAGTCTAAGTTAATATTTTGAGTATGTACTATAATTGATGTACTTGAAAGTTACATGGATGTGTTTTCCTGAATTAATGAATTTCAGTAATTTTCCTTTCTTGTCCCTTGTCTTATCTATAATGTTAAGTTCTTATGCTAAATTGAAAATATGACACCGCACTCCATTTTACCGACTAGTTGTTCCTTCTTAGATATTTATATTTTTGTCATATTTTCTTTCTGAAGAGTAAAGAGGAAGTTGTAGCGTAGCTACAGTGAAATTAGTAGTAGCATATATTGACTTAGATTTCCCGCATCCTCACTGTATTTTGCACCATTTATTGTTTTTCTTAATGGAGGAAATGTGAATTTAAAACCTAGGTAGGTTAAGCTGTTAATTTATCAGTACCAATTCGCTTCCCGTGCTGCTTTGACTTTTTCAGGATTATTATTCCTAGTTCAAAAATATATCTTCACCTCTCCGATTTTTTAAATTTATGTTTCGTTGTTCCAGTTTTTCCCTACTTAACTGAAAATATGACATCTAGCTTCATTCAGTTGGTATTGGTAAAACTAAAAACTCTACAATTCCGCCTAACGTCTGTCTTAACTCTTTAAATAACAAATTTTCTCAGCCAACGAATCTTATAGCAAAGGATATCAAGGATAAAACCATTCATATGTACAATTCCAAAACCAACTCATTGACAAACAGCAGAAAACAATTCAAATTTTCCCTAGTGAGCCAGATGCAAGTCTTTGCCTCGTTTAATAGAATCAAGTCCAAGGCCAGGGGCGCTGATGGAATCCCAATAGAATTCATTAAAAAATTACTCCCTTTCCTCTTGCCATATATCACCAATATTTTCAACTCATCAATTTCTCAAGAACAATTTCCCAGTCAGTGGAAGGGTGCTTTGATCAAACCAATCCCTAAAAAGACAAGTTCTTCTCAAGAGAAAGAATTTCGTCCAATTTCATTTCTACCGGTTCTATCAAAAGCGTTTGAAAAACTAATTTACGAACAAATTACAGATTTTATAAGAGTCAATAATATTCTTGATCAATTTCAATCCGGTTTCCGACATGGACACAGCACTACCTCAGCTCTTGTGAAAATTACTGACGACTTTAGAAGATCAATGGACAAGAAAGAATTATCAGTTCTTGTACTTCTTGATTTCAGCAAAGCCTTTGATTCAATAGATAGAGATATCCTTAGAGCAAAAATGAGGGGTATGGGCTTTTCTTCCTCTGTAGTGAATTGGATTACATCATACCTATCCCACCGGAAACAGAAAGTTATCTCAAATGACTCTTGCTCCTTGTGGGCCGATGTATCTCGAGGAGTACCTCAAGGCTCTATCCTCGGACCTCTTTTATTCTCTCTTTATATTAACGACTGTCCATTATCACTCAGAAACTGCAAACACCATCTTTACGCCGACGATTTTCAAATATATCTAAACTCAACTGTTGACAACTTACGTAATAATTTGGAAAACATCAATAATGATCTTGTAGAAATTAATAACTGGAGCAAAGCCAACTTCTTAACAATTAATACTGACAAATCACAAGCCATCATAATTGGATATCCGAGAATTCTTGCATCAATTAAAAAATCTGAGCTTCCGCCCTTACGAATAAATGGTGATCCAATTCCTTATTGCGAGGCAGTTAGAAATTTGGGGATATTAGTAGATGAAAACCTATCATGGTCGTACCATGTAAATAATATCTGTAAAACCGTCAATAAATCATTATTTCCCCTTCTCAGATTGAAACATGTGATCCCCACATCTCTTAAGGCACAGCTGGTTTCGGCGTTAATATTACCGCACTTTGACTACGCCGATACAGTTTATCAAGATCTATCACAAGAATTGTCACTAAAACTTCAACGCTCTCTGAATGCATGCATCAGGTTCATTTTCAATCTACAGGTATCAGATCACATCACCCAATACATAAATAAACTATCTTGGTTAAAACTTAGTCACAGACGACAACTTCACACCCTCTCTCTTCTTTACCAAATTCTGAATACTAAAACGCCTTCTTACCTCTTTGAAGAATTCAAGAAGCTGAAAAATGTCCATGAATCCAATACGCGAGGAAATCATAAGCTGGTAATACCTCTCCACCGGACTACTATCTTCAATAAATCATTCATTGTCACTGCATGTCGTGAATGGAATAAAATTCCCTTATCCTTAAGAAACTCTCCATCACTTCCATCTTTTAAAAGGGCGCTACACAAAACACTTCTTAAAGTTCAGCAGACGGGCACATGAGTATCACAAGTCACGGGCACTCTCTCAATACACATGATAGATTAGAACACGGATGGCAAGATAAACGGCACACATTTAACACCATGTTGATGTTTGTTTTTGTTTATTAATTTTTCCTTAATTCCCTTTTACCTTTTTTTTTCTATTTTTTTTTCTCCCTACCTTTTGTATTTATCTTTTCTTGAATTTCATTATAATATACTTATTTTCCTATGTACATGCTATTATATTTGAGTTATTCTTAAACACTAGCTTTACTGTCAGTAGGATTTCGCAGGTTTTTCACACCCCCCTTCTTGTGTGGGTGTTTTCCTGCAGTGGGTTTTTGCGTAAAGGATGTAAGCATAATAATCCTCACGTTTTTCCCACATTGTATATTCTCTCACACACTATTAGATATGTAATATTGATATATTGTGTATGTATATTTCTTTTGTGTTAATTTTTCATTATTTGATTCCTATAAGTGTATTCTTTACTTATTTTTTTAAACATCGGATTGTAATTGTTTTAAGTATTGACCACTATTTCTTTTATATATTTATTTTGACGAGGGGTTAGATGGCAGAAGGGACAGTTTTGTCTCAATCTCGCCCCAATAAAGACCTTTTATTATTATTATTATTATTATTATTATTACTTACGTTCTTAGTTGATATTCACTTTTATTATCTTGAGCGGAAAATATATACTACGGATTCTCCAGCAAATAGGGGAGCCATAATAGTAACCGCCACATTCATTTAATGTGTGGAGCGTTGTATCCCACGCGCACACTAAGCTACCCTCCTCTCGCTCGCTCACCTCAGCCATTAGGTACCCTCCGGGGGAGTCCTCTCTCCAATAATCTGCACGTTGGTTGTTCAGATGATGGCATATTAATTTCGGAGATTCCCATGCGTTCAAGCTATCTTTGCGGAACGACAGCAATTTAGCTGTTTATTTTTGAAACTCGTACTTACAAAGTAGCTCCCTGCCTACCTGGCCAGTAAATTGAGTTCGTGAACATAGGAAAAAGAAGAAAGATAATAGTATTTTTTTAATCCTCTCTTTGCGTCGTAAACTTTTTCGTTGATTTTTAAAATTTCCTTCTTCAGAGAGAGGTTACTGAAATATTTTACTTTTATTGTCATGAGTATTAGTAACATTCAAATAATTTAGGCTCGGATTGACAGCATTATTGTTAACTCTCATTTACTCTCACGCAATTACTCGTAGTCTTACAGATTTATTTCTGTCGTCGGTATTCGTGTGCTTTGGAAGCCAATGGTTGGCTTAAATCCGCGCTGATTTTAACTTAATGACTGGAAAGGGCCGGATATTTTTTCTTCCGTACCGAATATTCTAGCAAATGTATTCTTGAGTTTCTAACATTTTCCAATGCATAAGGCGAGAATCGACAGAGTAGTGAGGTATTCATTGCGTACACATGTGGTATCTCTTAGTACAGATAATAAAATATATATGAAACCATAATAATAGACTTGGGGCGTTTATATCCTATTTTGGAGAAGTATAAAGACTTGGCAAAAAGAGTGACAAACGAAGAGTGGGTGTTAATTTCATTTGTAGAATATGAATTACTATAGGCTACCAGGAGTTAGAGTAGATCAAATCAAAAGGGTTGGTAGAAAGGAGAAATTTTGTTTAGTGTAGATGAGGAAAGGAACGCAGAATCACAGTAAATGGGTTGAAGGGAGGAAGTGAACATTCCAATAAGTCGCAGTGTTCGTTGATAGTAGAATAGGAGTTATGGACATAAATCAAAGGGAAGAAAAATAAGGACGATGAATTTTAAAGGTTGCTTTTGATTAAAAAAGTGCCGGTGGCAGGTGAATCAATGGTTCCTTTCCTTTCTCTCCTGCCTGATTCAGTCCGGATATTGTCTTATCATAATGGCTATGTTAAGTGTGGGTGATGCTGATTAAAAAACTTCCATCGATTTTTCTTCACACCATATCCTCATATTGGCCAACCAGAAAATTCATATTCTTGCTGGTTCTAGTCGTTCTCCAACTTTCTCTTGGATAGCCTCTACGAAAGGATCGGTATTTCTCTCTAAATTACATTGTGTATGAGAAAATCTAATTTACCTTGTTATATCATCAACAACTGTTTGGGTTGACATCGCTTTCTATGAAGGTCATATTCCTTTGTCAGATAATGAACCAGTGGCATCCTTAAAGTGCGTTATAGAGTCGCATTTCAAAGGTTTGGGTCTTCTTTTCGATTGTCTCCGTCAGGGTCCAGGCCTCTACTCCGTGCAGTAAAGTTGAAAGGTTCGATTATATTCCGCCGTAATTGGCCTCTGGTGACTTGTATGCGTGGGGGTTTGGATGGAGACTGCGAGGAGAGCGACGAGGCGTCAGGTTGGGAATTCGCGAGAATGATGAGCGAGTGATGAGGAGTGGAGCACGGTGAGGGGGTGTGATGCTACGCGGGAGGCGTGGGAGGGGATTCGGAGAAAAGGTGAGAAAACAAAACGGGAAGGAGGGGAGGAAACAAGCATTTGAGGGCCTCCTCCTCCTCGAAAGGTGTGATGTCGTGTATGAAGCGGAGGAAGGGAAGGCGACTTCCCCCCTTCGCCCTTCGGTCGCTTATTATTTTTTTCGAGGCGAAACTTTTTTTCCTCGCGCGTCTCGGGTAGTCTCGTTATCGTTATTTTTTTCGTCTCGGAGGTTTCGGGTATCACCACGGTGGAGTTGGCGCCGCCGTGTGCTTCGGTATGGGTGCCGGTGGAGGCGGAGGTACTGGGAGCGACAGCGTTTCACCCACAACGGAGGGGCGGTCGGTCTCTTCTAGCAAAGTAGTGGGGGATGTTCCTCCTCTAAGAAATTCACTCTCAATGAAAGGGAACCACGGATCTACGTACACTCTATATTTTATCGAGTGGTGATTTCCATTCTGATTCAATCGATGAAGACGTAGCTGAATGATGTATTATTTGGTCGTGCCGTCACCTATTTGTGTTTTAGGTGGATAGAAATCACTCGCATTGTATCAATTCGAGAAAATTGTTATGAAACACATCTTATTTTCTGTAAGAGTTTCTTTTTCTTCGCTATACCCCTCTTCAGTTTAGCGCAAGTCCTGCATCCCTTCATTGTATCCTAAAAACCTATTAGTTCCCTCCCTCTTCCCCAACATTCTTCCCCTTGTAAGCGGCTTCAATGAAACATCTTCTTTAACCACTTGGCCGATCCACCTTCTCTGCCTCCTCCTTTCCTCCTCAAGCATCTTTCCCTCGTCCCTAACCATGAGTAGCACCTCATTTGTCTTCCTTCTCATTCCATGTTGTACCTTCTCAACTCTCCTTCATAACTATATCTCAAAAGTGTCTGTTTTCTTCTGGTCCTCTTCACTCTAGGTACACGCTTCATAACCATAACACCTTGCTTAATTAAAATCATTTTCCTATACCATAGTCGGAAAATAAATAGTATGGACAAATTACCAAGCAACCCTGCAGAAAAACTTCACTAAATGCGATTAGAGTGACTGAATAAGAGGAATGTCTCTTGGATGACATTATAAATAAAACTGCCCACGAATTCGGGGATGACAGTAGAAGTAAAAGCTATATTCAAGAAGTAGTAATTAAGTTGTAGTCATGGGTTTTAGGTGCTCCATCGAATAAAATCATATCGCATCGTCTAACCTAAGATCTTAATCTTAGAGTAAACGTGACATCCATGCTGTGGGTGGAATTTTAATATCCTGATCTATTTAATTCAATATCCTGACCGCCAAAGCTGGCACACAAACTCAAGGAGAAGGTGTTTTGGAGGAATTTATTTAAAGCGAGCTAGTTTCTAACACCTCTTATTTTGAAACCGATATCTTTTGGCTCTACTTCCCAGTGGATAACATGTGGACATTGCATATCAATAAACACATGAGTATTATTATTAGCACTCTTTCCATGGGTTATAGAGTCAGGTCAGCCGTATCTTCATTTTCCTAGGTTTACTCTTCAGAAAATATACCTATCCTCATCCACCCTATCAATGGTACCTGGTGATGATTGTGGTCCAATTGCGTCTCCATTCCATTGGAGGGCGTATGGAAGGGGGTGTGTGCAGGAGTGACAGCTCTGGAGAAAGTATTTCGGGGGAGCGGTGGAAGGGTGTGGGTGGGAAGGACCGAGGAGGGGGGTGAGGGGACACCGGGGCGGGTAGGGGAGGGAAAAGTCGAGGCGTGCGGTAAAGCATCGGGGGTGGGATGAAGGAGAAAGAGAGAGAGTGAGGGAGAGGGGAGGGGGTGGTTTTTTACGCTCATTTTTTTAAGAGCGTCGGAGGGGGTGGGTCGTGTGGCGTTGGAGTCTAAGCTCTCTTGCCGTGGTGTTGGCGACAAGGGGGGGGAGGTTTAGGTGGGGGTAGGGAAGGGGTTTGTCGTCGGTTGGTGGTCGGGGGATGTGGGTTTTGCAGTAGGGTTGAAAGGATGGTGGCGATGTCTCCGTGTGGGTTTATGGGGTAATGCTCTTGGTGGTGGATGTTGCTCTCCCCTCTCGTTCGGTTGGTCGGGCACGGGATTCATTCCCCCCTCCCCCCTTTCTTATTCTTCTTCCTCCATCGTTTCATCATTTTTTTCTTCATTTTCCTCCCCGTGGCAGTGAGAGCGAGCTCCTTTTTTTCCCGCTTCCCTTTTTTTTCATCCCGTGTCTTTCTCCCCCGACCAACCCCCTCCAGCCCTCATTCCCCCGCCACCCTCCCGACCGTAGCAGACGTCTGTCTCAACGAGCCACACCGCACGTTGCACGAGTCGTGCTCGGCGCTTAATCACGGACGGTCGCACTCTCTCTCTCTCTCACCCCTCCTCTCTTTCTCTCTCACTCCCTTCTCCTTCCTCCTCTCTCTCTCTCTCCCCCTCGCTGGTTGCGTCCGGCCGACGTTCCTCCAACCCCCTGGACTCGCGATCCGTCCATCACGAGGGAAGACGTGTCTCCCCGGGAGATTCCCGCTTGGCGTCCATCGGAGCCGATGTCCGCGACCGATCGCCTCTCGTCACCCCGTCGAAATAGGACGGCGCAACCAGACCAATCGACTCGGTTGTTTGTGCGAGTGAATCTGAAGCGATTCATCCCCATTGCTCTCCCCCTCGTTTTTATCTCCATCTCTGGACGATCCGGGGGGTGACTGACTCTCACCACCACCGAAGAATCAATTCCCATCCAAATTGTTTTTTTTTTTGCGTCACTTCCCCTTCGCTTTTCGAGCGGCGGAAATCGTTTTTCGATCCGATCCCGGTTCCTCCAGGTAAAACACCGTTAGCACGGACCCGTGTCGTTCTTGTCAGGACCTTTGGGGAAAAGGGTGGGCCAGTCTTTTCGAGTGTGAAGATTTTTTCGTGCGTATCTGTGATTTTGTGTGATCTGTGTGTGGGTGCATCCTTGTTTTTCGATGCTGGTGTGACGCTAAACAGCGTTGACAGTTTGGGCAAGACGGGTCGCGGATTTATGACGCTTGCATCGGTACCTATCGTGCGGGCAGTGGAGTCCGTACCTATGTATCCTTCCGCGTAATCTCGTCCCGCCCCCGTGGGGAATACCATCACCCTCCATCGGCAGCGTGTTTGGGGAGCATCAACCGGGGAGAGTCCAATCTTGCGGGGCTCCCATCTCCTCCTCCTATCCATTTGAGAGGTAAGTACTCCCCCTTGGTTGGGCGATATATCCCTCGGGAACGAAGGGTAGGCGTAGGGAATCCTTCCCCTCATCTCCTGTTCGTTGCCCGCCCTACCCTCCACTGCGTTCTTGCATCATCGAAAACTTGTAGCGGGGATGTACACGCGGGATCCCGCGCCCTGGGATTTCAGGGTCTCCATATCCCTCCTCTCCCCTCTCTTTTTCTCCATCCTTACTATCGGTTCATCACCCCCATTACGGGAAGGTGGGAGATGGAGCGAGCCTCATTTAGGTAGCGGTTGCTATTACGAGAGCGATTTTTGAGAGACGCGGGCTCCTCAAAGAGTTTTCGAAAGAAAAAGGAAGAATGGTGCATTTAACTTTCAACGGAGTAATTCTTTGTGGCATAACATTTGAGAAAGTTTTCCATGCGAAAAAATGTTATCTTTGTTTATGGTGAACGCTAATTTAGTTCTGGTGAAGACTTAGATTGAACCTGAGAAATCCTAGCAGGCACAAATTGCACTTTTCGCAAACATGCTAGTGGTTTAATGGCGATATGCATAAATCTCCGTGTGTTGTCTTTTTCAGTTGTGATTATCTCTAGTGTGCGATGCAATTGGAAGCCCACGTTTCCGGCATTTCGTCGCGACTGTAAATGTAGATGCTTGCTCAGTGAAATTCCCTTTATGTCGTATTTTGTGAATGTGTTGGGCTGACAGGGTGGTATCTACTAAAGATGTATTTCCTACCACATAAAAACTTTTAAATTATTTTTAGCATCATGCATCAGTGAGCAACCTTATTAATACAGACAAAATGTTCCTGTTAGCCTTGTCATTATAAAATGGCATGCTTAAGTTCCGTATATTTTTCCTCCTCCTGATGATTTTTTCATTGACTATCATTAAAATGGTGGGATAAATACTAATTCAATTGGTCCTACTAGTTTGGGGTTTTACAGGGCATTGTTTTGCTATTTTATTAAAGATCTTTTAATTCTGTACCTTAGCATTGACTCAGGGCAGAGTCTTTCAACAAGTCTCTGGCGACAGCACTGCCTCCTTTTGCTTCGCTCGATAACTCGATATCGAAATTGTTTTCATGGGCTCGGACTGGCTGGAAAAGAAAATAGCAGGTCCATAAATATTTTCACGGCGAAACATATTGCATGATTTGCATGGTTTAGTGGCAAGTCTCACGCGAAGGCATTCTGTACTAGACGCCGGATGTGAAACCCTGCTCGGAAATGTGCTTGATACTCAATAATAAGTTCTTGGGTTCGGATTCCTCCTCCGCTTTAGATTTAGCCTGCTTCTTAGTAATAGTAGCTTTGGTTTGGCGTCGTGATCAGAGCACCTAAAACTTGAGTCTATTGTGTAGTACATTTCTCAGAATTGGATGTCTAGATTTCTTACTCAGAAAAAAGTGCCCGAGCAAGTATAAGCCATATGGAAGCGAAACTTCTGTGTCCTTTGACTATTTGTGCCAACATCAGTCGAATAACTATTAAAGTAACGGTGATTATTTCTCTGGATATGCGCTTTTAATTATTCTAACTCGCTTTCGTAATCGGCGTATTCAAGAATCACTGGAAATATTTGATTCATTCGGAGTTGATATATTTGGCTGAAACGAGAATGCCAGATAGAGTTAAGAATTTGATATGTGCGTGTGACTGTGACATGCAAAGATAGCCATACATAAGGGCTTATAGTTGACCTGTGACTCAAATTCAGTTACCGATGAAACGACTTTAGTACCAAAAGTGTTGATGCACTTAATAAGTGTCCATGTATTATTTATATTGATCAGGTGTTATTTTTCATGGAATCTTTTCGTAAAGAAACTATTAATTTCATGACATAAGGAAACAGGTGGAGAAATAGACTCTTACCTTTGTAATTGTTTTCCGTCGGAAGTGTTTAATCATTATTCGTTATTAGTTATTGTATTTGTAATATTAAGATGTTTAAATTCCTTCGAGTTAGCACGATGAATGCGAATTGATATCAGACTTGACGTATTTGGCAGTAGATAGGAATTGAAATATACAGCGTCAATGCTCCTGCACCATGTGGTAAGCAAAAATCGTTGAAATTGCATGAATGAATTATTGGTAAAAAAGATGAGGAATTCCTCTGGCATTTGGAAAATTTTACATCCCGTTGGTTGCTTTACGCGATGCATTTTGACTGTGTAATTACTCTTGTGTAAAAGAGCCCTAAGTAGCAAAAGTACTCTTGGGTTTAAGTGCTCCAACGGCGTATTTCATATCGCGCCGCACCTAGGATCTTCATCTTAGAACAAGGACAACATCTATGCACTTGGCGGGATTTGAACCTGTGACCTTTGAGTTGACAGGTCAACCGGTTACCAACCTGGCAGCACCGGCCAGAAAAAGAGTCTTAAGAACAGTGTGACGGCTGGGGATGAGGGGGAGAACATTTCGATACGGCATAGTTTTTCCCCTCCAATTGGATGCTCGCTCGTTGGGAATAGCTTCCAGTTCCCGCGCGAAAACGTTAATTGCTCTAGTAGACTGCTTCCAATGGAGCAGGAAATTTAAATCAATCAAGGCGATTATTCTCCGCCAACTCGCATTCGTGGAGGTAATTAAGCACGCAGCTTTTTTCTCTCTCTCTCACTCCCTCGTCAGCGAGTGGCTTCAAAGCCCGGAGCACTCCACGGCTGATTGGGCGGCGTCCCCCACCTTATACACTCCTCGCCCCCCTCGCCTCCAGACCCTTCGTCAAGTGGCTTCTCAGGTTGCCCGGCAGATGGCGATAAGGCACGCAGGTGTCGAACGCTTTCGCTTAGCCTCCTGTTGGCCATCTTTGCTGCGGCACGAGGCTACGATTTTTTGCCTCGCGTCATCTGTTCGTAGACTTAAGTAACCCATTTTCGCGCGGGCCAATATCCCTTTTCTTCCGCCTCAGATCTATCAAGTTTGATCCATCCTTATGGAATACGTCATCTCCCCAACTCTCCATTCTTCCTTAATCTTACGGGGCGAGATGTTGCTGGTTTATTGAGCTGCGTAGCGAGGCTGGGTATTTTCATTCAGGGGTGGAAAATCCTTTCAGTATTCTCTCTTCGATGGAGTCAACCAATTCATTCATGGTCAACATTATAGTCATGGAACTCTTTTGAAAGAATGCGACCGCAAAAATTCGTTCCATAGCCTTTAAATGACGATCTGCTACCTCAGGTTGTTGTCTTTAAAGACATCAACATAGTAATTTTACGCTAGAGGACGTTGGATTTGATGGAAGTTTAGAGTTTTCTAATGCTTGGCTAAAATCAGTTCAGCAAACAGGCGCGGGAGATGATGAAAAGAGTCAAAATAACAATAGTCTCGTTGAGATGAATGCGGTGAATAAGTTGTATTTTTCAGGATTTATTCTTTTGGAAAGCCAACTGATAATGATTCTGCCAGCGGCCGATGAAGTTTAGCCATATGAATTTATTTGTAGGCATTAAAAAATTGCGAATTAACCGCGAAAACAACGGAGTTACCCGCTAATATGCAAAATAGCTTGCTTTCCATTGAGAAAAATTCATTCAAAGGGTAAAAGGAAGCCTTGGTAGTTAAATATGACAAACTACGCGGCCGGAAATCGATGGAGCTGGGTTCGTACCGTGGTGAAGGCGAATGATGGATCAGTGACACATTTGCTAAGTTGCGTTCAATGTCGGAAGAAAATGAATCAAAGGGAATAGAAATTAGGGAAATATGAAAGCCCATATGCCAATAAAAAACCACACTCAGGGATAAACCGATCTTTTAGGAATACCTTGAAGAGGCAATTGTGAATTCCGCGGGAAGCAATCATTAAATATATATTGGTGATCGGTACGCGGTGGTTGGCAAAATATGTATGGAAATGAGATAGGAGCATTAGCTAGGAGATAAAGATGACTGCGCATACTAAAGTGTCCTGTTCAGCAGTTGGATGAAACTAGCGGTTAGGGGCGATGGAATAATACCGTAGTGAATAGCCGAAGGAACAAAACACGAGGATAAAGAGGGAGAGGGAAGAAGGGAATGGGTATTTTCGATGGAATGAAAAGAGAAAAGTACGCTAATCAAAAGAGAAACATTGTGCAAGGTAGATAGCGTCAAGAATTAGGAAGAGGAATAGACAGAAAAAGAATACTCGGTTCAAACGCAGTACAGTGGTAAAATACGTCCCAAGTAAATAAAATCGATGCTTAATAGCCCCGTACAGCTTTTCATTGAGATTGAAAATTCACCATTATAATTAATCAATTCTTAATTCCTAAAATATCACAGTGATCTTTCAATAGAGAAAATTAAGGATTTGAGGGTAGGGTTCTGAATGAAAGTTTTTGCATTTTTTCATTCCATTTGCGAAGATGGATTGTATCTGCTGGGGAATGTGGCTTTTTTATGCGTCGTCCAAACTCGAGGGATGTATTCACCTCATAACTGAATTCCCCACTGAGAGATTATTGCAGGCAAGGGCCTCCGGACCCTCACTCAGAACCATTGCTATGGTTATCAACATCAATTATTAACGTATCCCAGGTGGTGAGTCGGAAAAATCTATTACCTCCCAAGGATCGATAACCGCGTTGATCTAGCTGAGGTGATTCATCTTTACCATGCTTGGAGACTCCGCATAAGAAGAGGCTTCTCCCTGTATTTATTTGTTGCACTTCTTATATCAATCATTCAACTAATTATATCCATTATATTGAAGTAATACCCGGAATTCTCTCACATTACCACCATTTTCCTCTCACATTACAATTTTTTTAATATATCCAAAATTACTCAAATCGGCGGTCATGAACTTGAATACATTCATTATATGTTTAGCAAGAGTGATTTTTGCCTGTCTTTTTTTACTTCCGGGATATAATATCCAGGCATTTTGATACCACTCTGCAACGAATACATTAGCTAGGGTCGATGAACAATCAGGCGCTCAGACTTCTTGTGATTAATCACGCAAAATATGTCACTGTGCGCGAGAAAACATGAAGCACCTTTTCCATATTTTGAATAAAAGTTCCCGAGGTTAACACTAGAGACACATATCCTGATTACCTCTCTGTTATTTCCATGTGTTCATTAGGGAAAAAATTGGATATACTTGAGAATAGACGAACTATATGTAAAGGAGAGTCGTGTCTTTGATTAGCCTTCAATAAGTTTGGGTAGGTTTTGAAAGAGTATTTGTAATTAGCATTTTCTAAGTGTCTCCTTCCCGATACAGATTCTCTCGTCGGAACAGTAGGAATATATCCTATATCTCGTTATGCTGTGCAATTTTACTAATTCTTTTCCTCCCTCTTCGTCGTATACCTAGCCTTTCGATAACGTCGTTCAGTTCTTGATTGGCTCTAATTGTTTATTCCTTCGTCATCTAACTCTGCTTCTCCGAATATCCGCCGATAGCTTTCCCTCCTCCCCCACCATGCTAAACACTTTATCATTCGATTTCCTTTCCATCCATCCTGTCTTTTTCATCATCCTTCGCGTCCAAATGTAAATACCCTCAATTCTCCTCTCTTCATCTCTTTCCATGCTTCAGGATTACAAAATACATCACAATGCGGCACGAACTTCTTACTTCGGCGTAAGATTCTTAAGGTGCCGTACATCTCACCA
This sequence comes from Platycnemis pennipes, assembly GCA_933228895.1. NCBI lineage: Eukaryota > Metazoa > Arthropoda > Insecta > Odonata > Platycnemididae > Platycnemis > Platycnemis pennipes. The sequence goes on along the minus strand of OW121854.1, from coordinate 113,089,073 downwards.
CTTGCGTGATTTTCAATATTTTATCTTTTCTCTTCCTCCTTCCTTTTCCTTCCCGTTCCTCTTCTCTTTCGCATGTGATTTCATTTGACCGCTCGCCAACCGCAACCGCGCCATGACGGACGACAGGAAGAGGAAAAGGAGAGATATATCGAACGCAGTTGAATGTGAAAAACTTTCGCACGTCCCGAAATGAATGCTGCGGCTTTTAAAGTCTTTTTATTTCGCCGGCGCCCTTTTTATTCTGAAAGGCCAGTTTTCTCTCTCCCTCCGTAGTTCCACCCCCCTCCCCCCCTATCTCGATCCCAGATTTCTGTCGCCTTTCAATTTCGAGACCCTGCCGTTTCCCTATCCCTCCTCTTCGTGTCATTTCCCACCACTTCCCCCGCCTCCCGGTCATTTAATTCCAAAATTCTCGTGTTGAAATGTATGTTCGCGCAGACAACTCTTTTCCTCATTAGAGGAAAGTTTTCGCTTGGTGAGGTGGCTTTGGATTACTCGCAATGAAAATGTGCGTATCCTATCCGTCGTTCCTTTTTTTATTGCGAGAGTGCCGTTCGAAATTTTCAAATTCGTCTGCAGCTTTGAGCGACAGTTGAGATCCTCGGGAAGGCGAAATGGTGTATTTACGAATGGTTTTAACGACAGTTTCGCCTCACATATTATAATTGGAACCTCATTATGCGGTGAAAAGATCCTAGGTACTACATTCTGAGGCACACGAAGTATTCTCTCATTTGTAATGAATTTATCAAAGCATTCATGACTTCTTTTTACATTAATTTGAAGCAGAAACTTTTTGTGATATGACGTGCGCGGATCTTTCAAAGCGAGAAGTGATACGCAACCTTCTTAGTTGTATACATCCTTCTCTATGGTCATGGGCGATCAACGAACCTTTTTTCATTTATTTTCTTGTTTTATAATTTACGTTGCTGTTTGTGAATCCTGCATATTTTTTAGATGCCTGCATTGAATATGCCGTCAGCTTTATTTTACGATGCTTTCCCTGTGTTACTAGCATTTTGACGTGGACAAAAATAGTGGCAGTCTACCGTTTTACTTGTAATAACGGAATCTACTGTTTTTGTTGTTCCTCATTAGTCATGGAAATGTTCTCTGCGCCCATGTTTATGCATCTTAGACTTGTGTATTCAGCAAAACTTGCTACTTTGAAAATTACCCTCAAATAGTCCATATAGTGTTGATGTGTTTTCTGTTGGTGGTTGGGTTTATGCCTTACTGCAGTGGTATTTTTATGAAGACCGTTAGCCCTAGGTGTCCCTATATGCATTCTATCAGCATTCCTGCCTACTTCTTCTTCTGAAGTCGCTCTACCCTGAATTCCCCTTTTCACGAGTCGTGTATTCAGCCAGCAATCATTCCGTCGCGAAATTGCGCGTTTATAATCCTATCAATGTTCATATCATTCAAAATTGATGGTTGATACGTTGCTACTCTAACATAATATTTAATAACACCCATTGCCTTTTACTACTATCTTTTCCACTTTTTTCCTCATCCGTAGATACTCCCCCCTGCGTCTTTATTTCTTTATTCAAACTAACCTTCGCTTTGTTTTCAAATCAGCCAACCCTCCTCATACTTCTCCAAAATCATTGCTCAAGTGTAATTGGTATCCTTCCATCTTCTTTCCTTTGGGACGAAGTGTTGCCACCTTATCATACTACTCTTGTTATCAGTCCCTTTTTGCACATCTGTTCTAATAATTCTTGCTAACAGTTACTATCTCTTAATTTTGTTTCTCTCTATTCGTTTCTCTGCATGTGAGAGGAATATGTGCAATAGAATGTTTTTTCCTTTAAAGATTTTAGTGTGCTTCGCTTACTTCCGAAATAGGCCTCGTTTTAGTCTCTAGTTCAATTAAGTTCCTTTGGGAGGACATAACTGAGATAAGTAAAATAATGAGAAAAAGAGTACGCTTAAATCGGATACAGAGGTTTTTCGCGAAGGTAGCGTAAATGTGAAGGCACTCCGAACTCAATTTCTCCGTTCCTTCCTTCCCACCTTTCTTTCCACCAACTCGACTTTGAACTTCCAAAAAGCAATGCGCCCTCACGCCTTTCTTTCTTTCCGTCTCCCAACTCGCGTTGCCATGGAGACAGACCCTTTACTCTCCTCGCGCTGCCGCACCATGGCCGGAGGCACAAATGTAGTCTATTTAACGAAATGCCAAAAAAAACGCTCCCATCCCGCGTCTCGTGGAGAGGCAGAATAGGCGCCAGGGACGGCGCTTCGTGTTGGAGCGCCCCCGGACGTGTGCCTCTTGACGCCGAGCGAGCCTTTCTTTGTCAGCGATGCTGTTTCAGGGTGCCAGAAACCAGCGCCGAAATTTTTCGTCAACTTTCATTTAACCTCACGCCTCGGTTGTGCTGTGGACGGAGTCGTGGATCAAGTCTGGAAAAGATGGGCCTCAGATGGAATACGAAGGCATTGCATGCTACTTTTTATTTTTCCCATCTCGTCAAGTTGATATTTTCACACCACTGATCATCAATCCTAAGTTTCGTTAGATACTTCTCTCAAAGCGATTTCTTTACCAGATAACCTCATTTTACAATCGTAATTTCAGATTTTGTAACCTTTATCTCCTATTTGACGTAGGTATATCATCTAAACTTTACTCAGGTGTCCTCCCAATATAATTTTCCTTTCAAGATTGTTTTCATTATTGAATAGTACGGTTTCGATAAAACAAAATTGCAGGCATGCAATTTCCCACATTTTCCAGTCACCATCGTCTATCAATTTCTTTACTATGTGAGGGTAAACCTCAGTTTACTCTGACATCAATCGGCAGGACAACTCCTCATTGTGATGAAACGATGGTGACTGTCACATAAGCTTATCAATGAACTAGTCATTAGAAATGGTTTTTTTTCTGAAAAAGAATGGACCACTTGGAAGTGATATTTCATCATAGAATGACCAAACGTTTTTAGTCTAAAAGACTTACAATGGTTTAACTAGAGTGCATGAAGAACAGTTTTGCTTAGGTAGCAGTTATTGCGTAATTTACCTTGATAATACAGGGAGGGATGCATTATTTTGTTAAGTTTCCTAAATGACGTTTTATTACGAGTTCCTAAAACTGTAGCTGAAATTAAGGTAATGATGTCAGGAAAAGGGAATAGGAATTCATGGAGACGTATTCGAAGATAAATAGGATAGGTATTCAAGTATAAATGAGGAGAGCATAAAGTGTTTTGAATACAATAGAGGAGGCGGATATTTCGGTCTATCAAACTGTGCCCAGCCCACTAGTGCACCGACAGAATTAGGGCCAACTATACCCGCGTAATAAATAGCGGGCTTGATTGAGACCGAATAAATGCTGGTTTCGATGCAATATAACCATTATTATTACGTAGCTGTCCTCCCCTCTTGAATCAGCCAAAATTATTAAGTGCAGACATTTTAATCAGATCAAGGTGTATAATTACTTCCAAAAATTCGGATTTTTAGCACTAATTAACTCTGAAGGTTTGGTTGCTTAAAAAAAGCAATAAAGTTCTTAAAAGTTGATTGATGTTAGCCGAGCAAGGTATACTTTTGTATTACTCTTGTAACCACTCTCTAGCTCGTGGACAAAGTACACTATAGAGAACAGTGAATTATGTACAGATAAAAGTCATACCCGACTTGCTGCGAAGAAGCCATCAGATTTCTAATAGTGTAAACTGAAATGTTAACGACCTACTGCTGCAAGGAAACCGAATTCGATAAAATTATTCATTACCAGAATAATGCATTAGCCCACCACACAGAGAATTTAGCACATAAAATGACGCATCAAACATATTAATGAGAATATTAAAACTGCTGAAAGAGAAATATAATTGAATATTGGATTATTTGAACACATGAGATTTTTTCTTCTTGGGAGCAGTATTATATTGATTTTAACATTTTTAAGATCCTTGAAGAAGGATTACACAGTTTTCTATTACCCTCCCAAACAAGGTGTATTTTATTACTATGCTTTTCTGTTGTGGTTTTTGTATTTTCCCTCCCACAGTTGTTACTACCTAACGTTTGTGCCTGATGTAGTACATATATCTGTAATATTAGATACGGATGTGGTATTTCTCTATCTTAGCTTTGATCTCCTGTTTTGACTCTCTATTCTTCGTCATGCATGACATGAATACGTAACTTGAGCCTGCCTAATGATCAAAAAGCCTCTCTTATTTGAAGAGTCTCTCTTTTCGTTCATCATTATGCGCTGTTCAAAATGAAATTTTGGTAAATGTACCATTGTCATGTACAAAGGAAAAGGCTTAGCAAGAGCTAAGAGCTCGAAGGGTCTTTTTTGTTGCAGTGCTGAAATAGAAATCTAAGAATAGGAATTATTCCTTTTAAGTCAATAACGTATTTCCTTGGGAGAGTGACGTACCTTTACGTTTGTGGCTCGTATTACAACTCTTTATGAGCAGAGGTCTGAATGGAGAAGGAAAAGAAGAATATTGCAAGCCAAAAATTACTTAGTATAACTTTAGCGCTAAATGCAATGCATATTTCTATACTTCTAACGTGTTTCTCCACTCTGTATTATTAATTATATTTTTGAGGCTCTGATATCGATATACCTCCATTGAGATCACCTCGCCAGGTTTTGATAGTGAGTAGTAAACTCTTACCGCGAGCATTTCCGTTTGGAATATACTCGATATCCGGTCCTGAAAAACGTAACTTGAATGATTGTACGATAGGATATTTTTAATTTATTTTTAAAATAATGTTTAAAATTGCTGCATCTTCTTAAAATATTTTTTTAATATCACCATTATGTTAAACGAAGAGAGATAATTCATTTTAATGGACTTTTCGAAGAGGTGTGCGCTGTATTACGCCTTATATCCCCTACTTTATTTTTCCAACAGCACCTTCAGTTGACATCTATCCTTCATTTTATCGCACGATACCTAAATAACAAAGTACGTTTACTATGACTACAGAAGAATTAAGTGTGGCCTGTAGTTGTGGTGTTTTTTATGTGTTATGCAATACTCGATATTTCTGCTCAATTTCTCATCTTTCCTCCACCACCATTGAGATCTCTCTCCCTTTCCTCGAGCATAAATTTGATTATTTCCCATAATATATGAATCCAACTTATTTCATTTATTCTTATGCCTGTTTTTAGTGTGGCTTACAGTCTTTTTCTTCTCCTTCCCAGGTCTAAGCTTCTAATCGACCTTTATTAAATTTAGAGCGGTGGTATGTTTAAATTCTGATACAAATCGAGGTGTAGGGTGAAGAACGCTCTGATGATTCACAGCAGAGTTGGTCTACTATATTTAAATCTAAATGTAAAAGAATAATCCTCTCATTCCATTTAACACTCGATGATTCCCCTCTATTGATGGAAGGACAGCTATGATTTTGCGCCAGTATCGATTAATTTCCTTCCTCGCTCATCTTTCACTCATGCAGCCTGCCAGGCTCTCCACTTCCAGCTTTCTGTGTTCCTCCTAAACATCTCCCTCTCCCTCCTTGCCTCCCGTTGCCAGGCTGAAGCGGTCGGGGTCACGAGTCGCCGGATCCCCTGTTTCGGAACTAATTGCGCGGCGCTTGCCTCCGCGCTTAAGCGAGCGAGACGGGATTATTATTTTCCGCCAGGATATTTCGGATAGGATTGGGAATCCTATCCGATGAGCTCTCATCCCCACCGACACCTGCCCCTCTTCCATCCGACCGCCGGCCCGCGAAATGGATTCTCACGCGTTGCACCGCTCCTGGACGATTCCGGCGAATTAGCAACTCATGAATGTGCCGCTTTCCGTCTCCCTCTCTCGTTTCTCTTAACTCCTGCATTCTTTTGTTCCCCTAGGGTCGGCGGCTCCTTCCTAGCGGCCGCAAACGCTTTGAAAACGTAATTCAGCGTGTCCCCGACGAAAGAGGTCCCGCGCATCGACCGTCTCCCATCATTGTTCTCGCAGGTTTAAGCTGTTTGAAAGCCTAACTTCGCTTTCGGACTTCTCGGGTATGCAGTCTACTTTGTTCACCCGGCGTTCATTTATCCGAACGGTGGCATTGTTTCGGCTTTAAGGTGGCGAGGGTGCTTGCTCACGCTTCCTGGAGGTTGGTCATGCTTTGGTTTTTTTTGCTTTGTGTACACTGTTAAGCTCTCTTTGTTTAAATCTGATGTTAGCGTTTGTGAAAAGTCTCTTTGTGTTGATGAACTCGAGAGAGTGGATTCTTCTCAAGAGGAAAAAAACCCAACACTACAGCAAATTTATTATCCAATAACGTTAGGATAATCATGTAAAATACACCATCAATTTCTTATTTCAAGCTCCACAGTAAACGTTTAGAGCAGATAATGGTGAGTAATGTAGTGGAGTACATGGATAGTATATTTTTCTTCCATAAAAATCAACGTGGTTTTCGTAAAAGTAGACCTTTTGAAACTGAGGATTATATCTTAAAGACTTGCGTACATCTACACCTACGTACAACTACGTAATACCGTGTGAGCCGCAACGAGGGTGTGTGGCAGGGGGTGGAGATCTCCAAGCAAGCAAACAAGAGCTATTATGTTACTACTTCATGGAGAGATGTTATATCTAGCAGTCACGTGCAGGCTAAATGCAAAGCTAAATGTAATTTTTTTAGATTTCAAGAAGGCATTGACAGGGTTCCTCACAGCAAGCTACTATTTATCCAAGCACAGGGAATGTGTGATTAAGATAGAAAGGTTGTAAACTGGATAATCGACTTCTTCATCAAACTAGAGTAGAAAGTAGGTAGTAATTGACGGAAGCAGTTCTGATATGTCTAGGAAGACCTCCGGTGAACAAGGAAGTTTTATCGGTCCAGCGCTATTCGTCATTTACATCAACGATATCACACACAAGCTCCTAGTAACTTAAGATAATTTACTAAGGATTAGGCCATCTGTCAAGAAGTAAGTGCGTAGACCATGGCAACAGTCTCTAATGACCATAATTGCAATCAAGGCAAATAAAAATCTGAATGGAAAAACTTTTTCGTGTCCGTATTGGAGCTAGACTACATCTAAAAAATAGTTCACGATAATACAATATTGGCAAAAAAGTTAAAACCACCTCTAAATCAAAACATTGGCAGGGTAGATGTTAGTGTTTCAAGTGAAAAGAAATACCTGGATAAACATCTCTTACTTCTACTCTACTACTAAATCTATAGGGAAGAATCATATACGACTCGTTGGTGGCACCGTGATGAATAACGTGGGAATTATGGGTATTTGTTCAAATGGATAAGTAAAATAAAGAAGTTTTTTCGCATTTTTTAGGCCTCACTTGGAGTAAGCATTTGAGAGCCAATGTGTAAATATTAAATTCGGGAACACAACAAGATAAAAACGAAAGCAGCGAGTTTTATAACAAATTCCTGTAAACGTGCGAGACGTGTGATTTTCATTAGAATAGCTTAGGGTTGGGAAACCCCAGAGTAGGGGTTTACAAACATTTTAACCATGGTTTAACCATGAGGCATAATGCATACAATATATCTGTGAAAGTATAAACAATAAGGTATAATAATAAGGGAATCAACAGTAAAAAATAACTTTAGACGATATTATTCATTAAAATAAAAAGAGATGCCGAGAATCATCGACTAATTTGTACTTGGCAATCAAGAAAGATGGAAGAGGTTCCAGGGACGGGCTCGGCTATCAATTATTACTACTTTCATCCATTAATAAGAATCCTAACCACTATCCGAGAAAGATATTTTTTTATGGAAGTAGTTTCGTTTTACCTTTAGATGAAGGCAGCTATATACAATTTGTCATCTTCATAACTCCCACGGAGGGAGCACCTGAGAGTCATTCGAGAAGCCCCAAAGGGAACTACGAAGTGCAGTTTGGGAAACACTATCCAGGCGTCTAGAAGATCATTCGATAGATTAAAGTGAGTTAAAAAATTAAAATTACATGCATTCGAATTTGACCCTTAACATGCGCTCCCCTTACACTGCATCAGCGAAATAGAAAGAAGGGACTAATTAGCTGTCGAATTGAGTGTTAAAAGAGTTCATTTTCCCCCCACAAAATACATCATTACAACGCAAACAAAGTATAATTATTTCAAGAACATCACATACCGTATATAATTCTTAATGAACTAGGTTTTTTAAGCTTAACTGAGCTTTACGGCTGTTGACCTACTAGCCCCTACTCCCTGCCGTGCCCTGCTCACCATAAATCAATCGTACTGTTTCAAATACGCGAATCAAATTTCAAAACTCCTGCAGGATCTACTAGTTTGTCTCTAATTAGCGGCTAATTACCAGCTCAGCTTTCAAAAAGATATGGTCTCTTGTGTAGCCATTTATCCCGTATCGGCCGCAGAAGGCAGGTCGGTTATTAGCGGGCTTGCAGTCCAAAGCCACGACTTCGTATTCCACTCCAAGCATGGGTGTTCTGTATGACCTAGAAAAAATAAAGTCGGCTTTACATGAGAGATATCTCCAATAGATTAGGGATATCTAAAAGGAAGTCAAGATAGAATAAAGGACATTGTAAGTCACTAACTCAATTCCCTGAATCAATTCTGGAACATAACGTGTATAGACGTGATTATTTTTAAAATTAATGATAGGACTCAGTCACTATTTTAGTTTATAAATAGTACAAGTACGCTTGAGCGTTAGGTGCAAAACTTGCTAAGACTATATCCATATGCGTTTAATTCCAATGCGAACGCATCTTTTATGCCCGAGATGGTATTCGAACTCACGATATCTGGATTATCAGTCCGGCCACCGGCCAAGCTACCACAGCCAAAAAATAACTGCTGAGCAGTATATATTCACCCATACAGCGGATCAGAGGGAAAATGTGGATGGAGGTTGACTGGAAGATCCACTTTGCGAGGTAGAATATAGATGAACTTTGGTTGACTTATTAATATGTGCTCATCACCGTCTACTAAATTATTTGTTGAATAAGTTGACCTTTTTTCAAAGCATGGCATAAAAAATTGGCCATTATTTTTTTCAAAATGTCAGAAATAAACTGTAATTTTCATATTCAAAGTAGGATAAGAGGAAAGGACGATAGTTTACTTTCGCACTTGAAAAACCACAACTGACCATGATTTTTGCACTTTAAACCATCATTAGGGTTTTCTTGCCCTATTTCTCTTTTGATGGATATTAAGAGCTTCCATAAAGTTAGTACCGGCCCTTTTTCAGGCTGTAATTCACAGTTTAAATATGGCTTATTTTTGTTTTATGTTAACATTTTTCACTGGAGCACATTCTCAATATTACGTTCATGCATATGAATGAAAACCCGAAACCATGTCCTTTGGTTATTACTAATATTTTTTTTAATTCTGTTGATAAAATCTTTTTTCGAGATAATTACAATAACGTATATTTATTAATTTGAATGGTGCCTTCATAAAGCTTTCGTTCGTTATCAAATATTCAATTTGAAAGTTCGAAATTAAATAATGAGCCATCATAGATTCATGCAGAGATTGTTTTCCATAACTTAATTTGACATTTGGGTATTCTAGTCTTCGGAAATGTTCAATTTAGCCGACTTAGTAGCTGACATTATTTCATTTAATGGATTCTTGCGGTTATTAACATCCTCATTATGCGGTGTAAGCATTTTCTCTATCACTAAAATCACAGAATTGGCCTACTTTATTCTTTCGCATTCCTACTTGAGATTCGCTTGCTGGCTTGAAAAAAATTTTAAAATAGCTTCGATTTCTAGTTTGCTTAGAATTCATGATTTAATCACACTCGGTACGGAACTGGGTCAGCACCGTCCATAACCCCGCGCACTCTTGTAATGATACCCTTCTGGTCTTTGAAGGAACGTCCTTTTGGGAATTATTAAACTTCGATATCTTTTAGAGGATCTTCGGCATTGATTGGGAAGTGACATGAATCGCCGATTTGTTAGTTCGAATGCCGTTTTTTGTTTTTGCATTACAGTGCTCTATAATCATTTTTATTTGTTTTACTTTGATTTTAAAAATCCGAGGATACCCAACCAACGCTGGAGATGTTTTTGGTGGATATTTTATAATAACAATATTTTATAGTGGTGACAACAACCAATGATTTAAGTGCCTAGCATCATCAAACGCTCAAAGGGAATGGAGTAGATTTTCTCTCTCCGTCAGCTTGGTAACCACTAAAGAATCGGAATTTGATGACCTTCTTCCCCTTCATTTCGCGGTGCATGCCTCCCTAAATTTTTGAAATGCTGCGCTCCTGTGCCCAGCGTGATTTGTGGCCAGAGGCACGGCTTTCCTAGCTTTCAATTAGCTAATCTCGCAGAGGGGTGAGATAAGATGGACCCCGAAGAGCGTGGTGGCGAATGGCAGATGCTAGTTCCACCATGTGTGGATAGAGTGCTGTCGGCTGTCACTTTTCCTCCAGACACGCCAAGCGAGCCCGTTGGGGACCTGCGGACTCCTGGAGGAAGTAATGGCCTCTGCATCCGTGGGGATTAGAACTCACGGAGAACCCACGGAGGTCATTTCGAGTCCTTCGTTCCCTCCCGGGTAAGCAGATGTAGGGGGCACGAAAGAATGAATTCCAGGAGGTGGAATGAACATTTGCAGAAGAAATATTGAGCAGGAAGAGGTGGATGTAGTCAGTACGTTCATGCGGTTGAATTTCAAGGCTTGAATTATTAATTGGCCATTTCAAATGTTAATGTATTCTCTATGAAATTCCCTCTCTAAATTAATTTATTTCCCACCCATGTCAGTTGGGACTTCCACGTTAAATAATTATTTAACTTATCACGACTTCTGCTTCATGCCATGCGGAACACCTCTTCTGCTACTCCCATTTCTGCACTCTTCGTGTTTCTCTCCATTGTCACTCTCTTTCATTTGCATTACCTTTCAAAAACATTCTGCATGCGATTCTTTGCCTTTTTAATCTATCCAACCATCTTATTTTCCTTTCCTACTCTTTTTAACCCTTTCTCTCTCGCCTCAGCATTTAAGTTCAATAGTTAAAATAAGTAGCACTTCCCATTTTCCTCCTTACCCACATATCAAATACCTCAAATTCCCGCTCTTTCTCTTTTAACAAGTTCTTGGTACTGAACCCGTGCCGTGTTACTCTCCATATTCAGGTTTGATCAAACTGTTCTTCATGTTCCTACCTTGAGACCACCTCTTGTTCAATACCACTTAAAAAGATTCTGCTACGACGATGTTGCCGCTTGAAAAACACAGATATTGATAGTGGACTCTTACCGGTGCATAGTGGATGGGACCCGAGTATTCTCCTCATAAAAAAGGAGAAAAAAATTTGAAATTCTTATTTCAGATCCCTTATCCCAGACATCCTAATCTATTCAGTAAAAGTGAGGAGGCGTATGAGGTGAAGAAGTTGTTCGTTAGATTGTTGGGCTTCAAAATCAAAAATACTGGAGATAAGTACCTACAATCTCAAGGAATACGAGATGGGCACCTTTGAATTTTCGCGAGAACGTTACTGGCTTAGAATTCCTATTCATAATAAAACTTTCAAAATATTGAATCGTAATTAAAATTATGCATTGATTTTTTTATATCAGGGAGGAGTATACGGTCTTTTTTCTAATGCATAGAAAAAATACATAAATATATACCTACTACGTGTAGGTATAGTATAAAATAAATATACGCCTACGTGTTCAATACCTTACTGAATCTTGAGATGTATGTCTATCGAGGCATATCCATTGATCAAATAGGAATGTGACTATTGACAAACCGTCATCCTCATATACCTTTATCGGAGTAAAATGTAGAACCGCCTAAGCCTATATATGAGGCTTCTAGAAAATATAAACCAGAGATCCCATTCATCTCCAAATACCTTTCTGGTATTTCAGTCATGTCCAGTTTATATGAGAGATTACCCTCTCTTTTATGTTCCCAACAAATCTTACGCTATCTTTTAGTCAATTATAATCCGTCCAGAGATTAGATTTCTCGCTTATCCGTAGATTACCATAATGGGATGGAATGAGCTCCTGGATTGCGGACCTGCATTTGAGTAGTGGAAGAAGTTTAAGATGTTCCCAATATTTTGCTATCCACTGGTAAATATTGCTTTTTTAAGCGTATTCGTTACTAGGTTTCGTAGTGCAGTAGGACTTTGGTGGAAATAATGGAACAGAATTGAAATTAAATTCCTTATGAATCTAAAATTAAATCATTGAAAACATTATAAATCCGGAATCAACTTCGTATGGTTTCATTTCCAAGGAAGAGCGAAAAGTATGGACTGATTGCGGAAGGCTGCAAGATAAATTTTCTAGATCTAACGTTTATTTTCATGCAGTAGAATAGGATAGGCATTGGAAATCAGGAGTTTAGCAAAGAATGGAGCAGGACAGCTTTGAATGAAATAAATTGAGATTATTTAATGGCAGTAAAATTGATACTTCATAAAAGGTGTTTTTCTAAATAAATTATGAATTGGTTAATTGATTATTTTATGATGCAGAAAAGCTATTTTATTAGATTTTAGTATGCCATCCAGTACATGTTAATCACCCAATACGAACACATTTACACAATATTTGACCCATTCAGGGTTTACTAGAATTAATAGACGTCACTGTTGTAGAATGTACGTCCAAGGCTTTCGTTTAAAGGTTTCTTGAAGGGAATCTGGTGAAAATTTGTAGCGGACGTGAGGGAATTGAGGGTCAGTGAGACCTTCAGGAGAGCCTTGCTTCCATGAACCTCGTTGGCGTTCGAGAAACATTCGACTGAGTGGAGTTCTAAGGAAATTGCTCTGCGGCTCGCTCAGGGCGTTGAACTTGAGGATGGAGCAACATTTCATTCCATTTCTTTCCCGTCTTCCCGTTCCATATATATCTCGCGCAAACCCTTCCATCTCTCTATCAGTCTTCCCTCCATCCCGCTCCCTAAGGAGCGAGATAGAGAAAATGTAAAGAAAACGCTGAGGGGTTTCCGCCGTGGGCGGGGTTTTAAGAATGGTGAGGGGGTTTATCCTCTCCTCACCCCCGCCCTCTCCGACGTCCCGGTTTCCATTTGACGATGAGACCAACGGGAGTGCGACTCGCTTCTCGCTGCTGTTCTGCTCCGCTCATTGAGGTCCCGTTTGACTGGCTCGGTCGAAAAACTCATCAAAAGCTTCGTCCCGCCACCCCATCTCCTTCTCTCTCTCTTCCCAGGTCTCTCTCTCCCTCTTTTGTTGTAGCTCGTTCGCCTCGAAGAAAAATACATAAAAGGAGTCTTCTCTATTTCGGGAGGATTTTTCAGAAATGACTGGGATTTTTCTTTTCTTCCGAGTGGGGGAGGAGGAGAATTAATGACGCTGGTGGCGCTGCTGCGGAGGTGGATAGCAACACGCCCAAGTATAATGGAAGAGGAATCTTGGTGGCCCGTGTTCTATTGGCTCCCGCGAAAAGAATTACAAGCGGGTCGAATCCTCTCCATATTAAAGGATTTGCGGTGAATCGATTAGCTGAATATGTGCTGATGACCGTGTTTCGATTCCCTTTTATCTATAGATTTCTTGTTGCCAAGGGATACGTTGGGTGATTGGGATTGGAAGCTGCTTCAGAGGATAGTGGAGACATGGACGGCGCAAGATTATTTTTTTAATGGGGAGGAATGGCTGGAATTCTCGTTCCGTGGCAAATGTTCCTCCAAACGATCCGTAGGGAATGCCAAGCTCTCTCCGTCATTTATTTTTGCGAGCGAAAGTTTAAAACCGAGGTTTGTCCGGCTGTACAGGTGGTTTATGACGTCGCCAGGTTACGTGGAGGCAACAGGTTCAAACTTGACTCTGGTTATGCCGCAAGATACAAGTTGTAATTTTTATGACTTGAAATTTTTGGTGGTGTGGTTCTATTTCTATCATTGCCGCTGATAGATTGGTTATGGGTTGAAGGTGGGATTTGGAGATTATTGATAGCGATTAGTACAGTAGAACCCCTCTAATTCGGGCTAATTGTGTCCGGCTAGTACCCGAATTAACTAAAAAACCGAATTAAACATTTAAAGTGGTTTAATTGCCGTAGGAACGACCCTAAAACATTTTTGAAGGTCATTCATGGTTCTCAAGCATATAAGGATATATAAGATGCACTAAAAATGTAAGAAAATATAAGATTACATACTTTAAAACATCGTGACAAAATACAAAATATGCAAAACAAACAAAATTGACTATTAGAAGTGTTTAACTTGTAAAATTTTAGTGAGTAAAATGTTTTTATTTTTTTTTGGCCCGCCCCGATTTATCCAAAAACCCGAATTAGCGGGGCCCGAATTAGTGGGGCTCTACTGTAAATGTAAAAACAGTACTTTAGTGTCTTCGAAAAATGCTATCTCTCTTTCGGCATACTTCCTAACTCCCTGCTCTCTAAAACGCCGATTTTTCCTTCCCATCTTCATGTTTCGCTGAAAGATCACTCTTATTCACGTATTTTAAAACTTATTTTCTTTTCCGATTCTTTGCGGGAAAATTTAGTGATCTATAGAAGTACTTCATAGGGATAACTGAACCAATATATGGCAGTATTATATTATGCTTATGCGAAGGTACTACTTGACAGTGTATATATCCATACAGATCATGAGGTATGGCTTCACCTAGATTGATGCCCTCTACATTATCTAATAATGTTAGGGATGTTGAAGAGGATTTGGGGAAAAGCGAAAGATGATGAAGTGCTTGTGGAAACGTGATGGATTGCACGGAGGCTTTCATCTCCTTATCACTTTTTTCCACTTTGGTCAAAAACGTCGCTTCAACTCCTGCCTTCCTTCTCAATTTCTCTCCGCACCCATTATTCTGTCTCCTCATAAAAAATTTTGACTCACTTCCGTTCCTCGGAGACTTTGCTTTTATTCCCATTAGTTTTCATAATTCCGGCTTCTTGTTTCGTTCCCGTCTTTATCCCTTTCCTTTTCTTGTCTCTTCCTTCACTCTCAGTTTTCCTAACGTTGTGTCTTTGTTTTTTTTATCCCTCTTTACCCCACCTGTCATTGCTTTTCCCTCCTGTTTCTCTGATATTTCCACTCCCTAATCCCTCTCTCTCCCATTCATCCGTTTTCCCATATTCTCTCCACTGAGATGGAAAAGGAGTATTCTCCCCTTCGAGATTCTTTTTTTATCATCGCCATCATTGTTCTCTTATAATTTCATGCATAATATTCGCATTTCTTTTTCCATCGTAATAAAAAATGGAGAATAGCGGTTTGTGCGACTTGTATGGGATATAGATTGATCATTGATGACTAATTTTTTTAGTTTCTCGAGGGATTAGAATTCAAAACTCAACATTAAAGTAGAAGACTGACTGGAGGGACTGACGGAATTACATTGTTCCGGTTGCATTTGGTAAAAACGTCTGCGCAGCAGAGCGTATATCAGAGGATGGTTTCTCTTGGTGAAAGAAGTTTTCACTAACAGAGGAGGAATTGCGTAAGGGACTCTTAGATTTAGGAGCTTCGTGTGTGTCTCAGTGATCATGTAAAATGGCTCTTGCGGAAAGAGGGTGAGAAAAGGTTATGCATTAGAGATGTGGTGATAAGTGCTGGAGGAAATAAACCAGAGTTCATATGGATGCACCAAGTAATTAGACCTGATAATTTAATGAAGCCTCTAATAGGAAGACGAACACTAGGGAGAGAGTTATGTCTCTTGAATTGAATGCACTGAGATAGTACAGTGATGAATTACAGAAGAAAAAATGAAGCCTTCTAAAATTGGACAAGAAAGGTTCAAGAAACCTGGCCTAGACCTCAAAAATACCACTAATAAAATCTTAGTTTAACATTCTCTCGTCTCACCCAAGTTTTTTCCTGTAAACGGAGAATATTGGTATGTTTTTGGAAAAAAATACCGAGACTGGAATTCCTCGGGTTAATCACACACTCCTCCAGTTCTGCCCTTTGTGTTGAGTATGGCTATGTGGTGCTGGGTGTAGACATTGGGTCTTGGCCGAGAATTATTTAAGCTGCCTTGTGTGGGAGATCAGATCTACCGGAGGAAGAGCCTTTGTTGCGCTCACGCATCCTCCGTCAATAATTTTCGCGCGTTCCCGTTCTCATTTGTTTATTCTTTTTGCCGAAATTGAAGTTGCCCCTCGATTCGAGATAATACGGGAGCGATAGCGCAGAGCCTTCAAAAGCAGCCTTTATTTTTATTCCATTCTCCGATTTCCGCGCTAAGCTGCTTCGGAAGAATGGAGCCCATCTGAGCTTGTCCCTTGCTCACTGGAGGGGAGATAGTTCTGTGTGAATCCTTCTGAAGGCTTTTTTGGTGGAAATTCCCTTTACCTCCGTGGATACGAAACCCCCAAGGAGGAATCATCCCTGCAAGCATCGCGAGCGTACTTCAGTCCAAGCGTGATTGAATGGTGTCGGAAGCGTAGGTCGCACGAATTTCTGAGACGGCGTGTCGTATTGCTCAAGATACTCCCGTGTTAGTCTGCGGATGTGAGCGAGAGTTCACCTTGCGAAGCTTGGAGTAATGCGTAGCTTTTGTCAACTTCCATTTATTTCCTTCAATCTCGCTTTTTATCCATCCGGAGTATTGCTTCGGCACGGGTGTTTTCTTTTATAGTTGAAGAAAGGAAATATTTTTGTCTTTTCATTTCCAAATAGATACACGGCACCATAATATTGAATCTAAATCTAGTGTCTCGTAATAATCTGTTCCATCATTCTGAGAAATAGTAACATCTCCCTTATTCAGTGCGTCCTTAATGCTTTTGTCTTGCACTTCGAAATACCTCTCCGTCTTTGCTTGCGTAAAGGTCGAGAGTAAAAAATTGTTATTTGTTCCAATTCACTTATTCTGTGTTCACCTCGAAGGTTGGCTTGATGCGTGAGCGTAGATATCACATCGTACTAAGTCATTGGTGTCAATGTAGACACTCAGGGAAGGGGGGAGGGAGGGATTTTCGTGGGCCACCTGCGATTACCAACGAAGTTTTGATAACCACAAAATTGCACCATGAAGATTTTGGAGATGTTCAGAGAATCTCTACTCGAAACCAACGTGGAGGCTCAACCTGGGACCCTCCAGTCCGTAGACCAGTACTCTACTCCCTTGGCCACCGTGACCCCATATCTTTGAGATTATAGTTTGTAATTATATAGTCGCTTTTATTCCCAGATACTTAATTCTCTTGTGCATTTTTACCGCCATTTTATTTTTTGATGGAATGCAATTTGGATACTTTCGTTTATTGAATTACCCGCAAAAGGAGTCCCTTTTTTATTCCTGTACTCTCAATGTTACTAATGTTATGTTAATGACTCGCAATCGATGATTTTGTAGTGGCCCTCTAATTCATTAGCATCGCATCATCTTCTGGGACAAATCAGAATCGTGTGACACAGGCCTCTTCGCATGTGCTTGACAAGCCAGGAGGAAATATACTGTTGTAGAGCGATGATTGCTTTTGCGTTTGGATTTCCGCTTCAAAGGAACGTTCCCAATGATATCGCACTCTCCTCTATAGCCGAAAATGTTCAAAATTTCTCAGTATGACCTCAATACACTCGAATCCGTGCACGTCTGGCGTGAAATTTTACGAGTGACAATGGGAAAACCTGCTCGTCTCTGATCTCTATCTCAATTTCCGCTAATGCCACGATCTCCGAGGATTCCCCATCCCTTTCATCGTGTCCTAAATTTCCAATTTCACCTTATACTATCGGACCCTACTCGCAAGTGACGAACGAGATTCCTTCTGGGACTTCTCCGTAGACCTAATCAGGGCCTTTGAGTCGAGAATTCCCTTAAAGCCACTTCCCATCACATCGGATCCATTCGTTACTATTTTTTTTTCGCGAGCCTCCTGTTCCAGGATCGAAATGAAAGAATCTTCCGCTGCATCATACAGTCAAAGCTGACCACGTTGTGAATTGAGGAACATCACTCTCCTCTTTCCTTTCCGAGCATGGTGGGAGAGAACAGGAATCACCAAATTGAAGAAAGGTGAAGACAGAAAGTGATAAACATAGAAGAATGACAGTAAGCGCAAGGTTTCTAGGCAACAAATAATATTTTTGTGGTAAATAATAACATATTAAAATGTAAATTTGATTTTTAGATGCTCCTGCTGCTACGGCTGCTGCTATAGCATATAGCATATCACCCTATTTATCGTTATACCTGCTAGCATTCATTTAACCCTATGCATAACCTGATATCCAAGGTGACCAAGATGAGCTTTTAATCCTCGTCACTGAGAATTAAGGGAATCACATCACCGACTAGGGTACTACTAAATACTAATAGTAATGGCATATTAATAGAGACCTAAGATGTTTTCTATCATACAATGTTAAATTTAGTACAAATTAGGGTGTTCTATCATACAATGTTAAATTTAGTACAAAATAGGGTGAAACCCCTTGTGGAAATCGAGTTGAGATGATGGTTGGAGCACTGTCCTTTCATTCCTAGGGTCCAAGTTTGAATACTAGCAGTGGCAGTTTTTTCATTGGCATACCAGTCTTTACTTGTGTGTTGTCTCGAGGGTACCTGTTTCAAGTTCAGTACACCATTCGTCGGATGGGACGTTAAGGCATGGTCCTCTATACGCTTTTTGTTTAGTGCAGGCTAAATCTGACGCTGGATTTCTCTCCACCCTTCCTTCCCTGAAATCCCCGAAAAACTCCTGCCTCTATACAGAATTGCTCTACTATCCTAAAATTCTTCCAATTAATCAGTTTAATCTTTTATTCAAACGGAAGGAAAATTACAGAATATAATTTATGACACCATCTGATACGGAGTTTTTATAGATTTTCCTTCGGCACAAATGCTTTTAGCATATTATTCGCAACTCACAGAGGCCAAAGCCAAAGTGAAATTCCCGGATTGTATGACTCCATTTTGTACGGACAATGGGCCACAGTTTTACGGACTCGGTGTTGAACCAATGAATAGATTTCTGACCGACGAGTTGCAAAAACTTTGATCTTTTTGTTGCCTCGGCGGGAGTTCAGTGAGAAGGAAACCCTTGAACAGCATTTCCTCAAAGGTGTAGACTCAGAAGCCGTGCTGCGGAGAGGGTAGCCGTTCCATGCTCAAACCAGTTCCGGATTTTCATTTTTGGCATTCTCCCGCTGCGTGGATTCAAACCCACCATGAATAAGGGCAATGCCTACTAGTTTGTCCTCATTGGTAAAATACGTAATAGGAAACCCTATAATGTATTCAATATATGAGACTATTCGTAACTAAGAGTAAGCAATGACGATGTTGCACAAACGGCTGTAAAAACATTCGCTGGTGAAACATTTCTTCACATCGTGAGAGCCTATGTATGAGAGCCTATGAGAGCCTAGAGAGAGAAAATATGTATTCTTATTCTGTTTAGGAGCACTTTAAAATGCCCTCCTAAATATTTATCGTGAATTAAATGTGTTATTTCGTTCGAATTCCTAAAGCTACTACCTCTTTCCTGCTCACTTAGGTAGGAATTTGGATTGTGTTCTGCCATTTCCCACCGGTATAAGCACTCTTTTTCGTTCCTTAATAATCACTTCATATTTCCTACCATAAACTCCTTGCTAATAATAAAACAGTTGAGTGATTGGCAGATTTTAATACACCCTAGTCATCAATGTACCCGGTGAATGCTATAATAGTTTTGGCATAAGCGAGTTGAGTACCAGTTTTCCCGTTGGATTTTGTAATATATTTTGAAGTAAGCGAATTAAGGCCTGGTTTTACATTCATGCAATGTTGTGCTGTCCACAAAATTCGTAATAAATTTTCTTCCCGCTTCATTCCTTAATTCATTATTGTTATCGGACTTAATGGGAGTGTTCCAGATTTAGTTTCCAAAATCGTACAAATCAAAGTTAAGCCCTTCAAGGAAAACAAAAATTCCTGGTCCAATAGACCTTTTTCCTGGCCTTGTCAAATTGGAAAAATGTTTACGAACCTTCAGACCGCGAACGCAGTCTTTTTCTTCTTGTTTTGCCTTTAGGAGAGGTAAACATCAAACACCCAAGAGAAAGAACATCAGTCCCTATTCCCTTTTTTGTCGCGTGCTTTGATTCTCTAATTGTTATCGACAAAGTGAGTCGTTAAGGGCGTATCACACTATCTGTTGGTGGTTACGGTTACTGTAAACTGTTACAGTCACCCTGACCGGCATCCTTCCCGGCTAGTTGTGCAACCGTAGCCAATAGGGACTCGTCTATCGGTCACGTGACGTTTGTGTTTACATTTGCTATATTTGCTGCTTCAACACGTGAACAAGAATACAGGATGACTGTCTCGAGTACAAGATACAAACGAATAAGTACATTTAATCTCACGTCAACAAAATTTATACTATTACTATACATCATTCTCAAAAAATGGGGAATGAAAAATTGCTACATGCTTTTTTGATTGCATTCTTAAGGTTTTTAGCTTATGAGAAAAATTAAAGTGTAAAAATCAAAATATCTCTTTGTTCTTCATATCGACCTCAATTAACATGGGGTGGTTCTCTCGAGGTTAGGCGACTTAACCTCGAGAAAACCATGCCAAATCAAATGTAAACGCGAACAGCACGTGACCTCGAGGGGAGACCTTATTGGCCAACATTGCACAACCGGCCGATCACAAATGGACGCTTTCCTATCCTTCAGCTAAGACTCATAGCAGAAAGATGCTTGACGCTGACGGCGACAAGTGGGATGAATGTCTCACCTTCTCTCTTTCTGCTCTTTTCTCAGTCTGGGGAGCGGGGTTACCTCGAGGGACTAGCCTCCCGCTACGCGGACCTCCTCTGCACCCACTTCGTCGACGTCTTGCGGCACCTGGAGGAGCTCCGCATCCGGGAGTGGGAAGACCTCTCGCCGCGCATCAGGATCCTCGGAGGCGGGCTGGGGGACTCGGGCGCGGCGCCCGGGGCGGCGGAGGCGGCGGGGGGCGAGGATGGGGCGAACACCGCCTCCACCACCCCCTCGCCCGCCTCCCCGCTGCCCCCGCAGCAGCAGCCGCCGCCGCCGGGGGCCGGAGGGGGCGGTGGGGCGGGGGGAAGCATCGGGGGCGGGTCCGGGAGCGGCGGGGAGGGCGACGGCTCCTCTGTCGGGGGCGGGTCGGCAGGGGCGGCGGCGGCGGCGGCCGGGGGCCAGGCGGACATGTCTCTCGGGGGACTGACCACGTCCGTCTCGCAGCCCATCTACGTCCCCGGAAAGTATTCGGTGAGTTGGCGGTCATCAGGGTGTTCTAACCTTAGGATGGTTATAGTTTTTGGGATCCCAACTCTTACGGACTCCCCTGAAAATTTGGAATTAAGCAATAGTGTTTATGATTTAAGACCCCTCGTTTTGAAGCTTTTTCCTCCCACGTTCACTTAACAGCAGGATAACTATTCTGGCTCAATGTTTTAAAATTTATTTATAATGGGCAGTTCTCTTGCTCTTCTAATAAACCTAATAGTGCTGAAGCGCAACTTAGTTTTCTGAATGATCTTTGAAGATTGAATAAACTACCTCCCGTCGCTTGTTTTTGGAAGGGCAGCGAAGGCAGTATGTAGGTGGGCAGATAGAACGTGAACTGAATTACTCAGTTAATTTAGTTTGTTTCCAACA
This sequence comes from Platycnemis pennipes, assembly GCA_933228895.1. Lineage (NCBI taxonomy): Eukaryota > Metazoa > Arthropoda > Insecta > Odonata > Platycnemididae > Platycnemis > Platycnemis pennipes. Next base: position 113,067,498 of record OW121854.1, on the reverse strand, counting down.
ATAGTATGTGTGAACAGTTCCCAAAGTCGTGACAGTAACATATAAATCTGATTCTGTTAAGGATAGAATAATCAAATTTTAAAAATTATGATATATTCTTTTTTTGATGAAGTTTTATTTAGCTGTTCCTGCAGTGGCGATTTTGCCCACGACGTAGTATCCTGGAAATTCCTAAACTGAAAACAAAGTATTGCTATATTAAGAAGAAAATATTCTTACATCTGGCATCTAAGGTGAAATTATACATTTTATTATCTGAGTCGGAACTAATATCATCTAGCGGTCACGGCCTGAAACTTCCTGGGCTTAAAATATTCTCAATCTTAGAATATTTTCGTAATCACTAGGGTTACTAAGAGTCTCGCTTGCGCGAGGGAATGGGGAAAATAAGGGAAGTTAGGCAAGTAATGGGTAGCGAGAAGGGGATTAGGGGAGTGACGGGCCTTCGGTCGGCTGAGGTACCAAAATAATTAGTTCAGATCGTTCAGATGTAACCTTCTCGCGTGAATCTCACCAATTGGGCGCCAAATATAAATCGTGAGAGATAGTGATATATTAAGCCGAGTCATAGGCGGAATTTTCTTACAATCCTTTTCCTACTAGATGTTTAAAGCTTGGCAATGTATGTGTAAATACTTTTGTGACCACTGCCGGAATCAATCTTCAGGAGTTGCGACTCTAGTTTCAAACTCGGGTGACGATATGCTTCTATGCTAAACGTCAGGATATGTGAAGTTATCGGTAGAGGGGCACCGATTTATGGTGCTGTCATTGATCAGGCAATAGTGTATCTCTTGTGCAAAAGACCAATTGGTATGTGCTTGCTGAACTTGGCTGTCAAAATGTATCGAGCGGTACGTTATTGTTGCGGAATTTCCACCTGAGAAATGAATTACCCATTGAAGCGAAGAAGCAAATGTATGCTGGAGTATGTGTACTTCCATACTTAAATATATATTGACTCCATAATAAAACCATAGAGTATGCAATAATACACATCTTTACGTAAAGCGTGGTTAATGCTTTACAGAAATAGTTTTTCATGGTTAAAAATTAGCAGAATACGATTTATGTTTGGTTACTGACAGAAACATTTGAATGATGTAATTTTCACACTAAGTGTGTGAAAAGCGATACTCTTTCACAAAGTATCGCCTGATTCGATTCAATTTATGTTTGGTTACTTTTTCAATTGTTGTTTCAAGATTTATGACTTAAGGCTTTGATGGGATTGTTATCATTAGTATTATACCGGTTAACCGTTAAGAGGCCGCGCGGCATATTGGGATGGGAGAGGTCGCGCTTGGTCTAAAAACCGTGTATAATAAAGTGGGCACTGCACGTTATTTTAATCCAAATTAAGGATTACTTGAAGTGTAATAGTTTGTAGTATTCGTTGCATGGTTTCGTAATGCAGTAGGACTTTGTTGGAAATAATGGAACAGAATTGAAATTAAATTCTTTATGAATCTAATATTAAAGCATTGAAAACATTATAAAACATTAAAAATTATAAATCGTCTTCGTATGGTTTCATTTCCAAGGTAGAGCAAAAAGTATGGACTAATTGCGGAAGGCTGCAAGAGAAATTTTCTAGATCTAAAGTTTATTTATATGCAGTAGAATAGGGTATGCATTGGAAATCAGAAGTTTAGCAAAGAATGGAGCAGAGAAGCTTTGCATGAAATAAATTGAGATTATTTAATGGCAGTAAAATTGATACTTCATAAAAGGTGTTTTTCTTAATAAATTATGAATTGGTTAATTGATGATTTTATGTATGAAGAAAAACTATTTTTTTAGATTTTAGTATGCCATCCAGCACATGTTAATCACTTAATAGGTATACCATGACACTCTATTTGACCCATTCTGGGTTTACTCGAATTAATAGACGTCACTGTTGCAGAATGTACGTCCAAGTCTTTCGTTTAAAGGTTTCTTGAAGGGAATCTGGTGAAACTTTCTAGCGGACGTGAGGGGTTTGAGGGTCAGTAAGACCTTCAGAAGCGCCTTGCTTCCATGAACCGCGTTGGAGTTTGAGAAACATTCGACTGAGTGGAGTTCTAAGGAAATTGTTTCCATGTGTAATAATATGTAGCAATAATCTATTGTGAAGTTCTTGATTGTTGTTAGAAGTGTTTGCTTCATCCCCCTTTCCACCTGTTTGTCGGCAGCCGTCCAGTTGCCTCAGCGACCGTGAGGAGGACGAGATCTACGGCTTCGGGGGAGGGGCGGGCGGGGCGGCGGCGATCCCTGGAGTGGTGCCCGCGGGCCTCGCGGCCGCCCCCGCCGTCGTGGACGCCGGCTACGGCGTGTTCGGGCAGAGGATGATGCAGCGCCACCGCCTGCACCGGAGGATCGTCTTCTCGCCGCCGCCTCCGCCACCAGTGGTCGTCACGGGGGTCGCGCCGACCGGAGCGACCACTGGGGGCCCCGTCCACTACGCGCCCGGACCCCCGCATCCATCTGTCCAGCTTCCTTTCCAGAGGTGAGAGGCCTCTTTTACAGGGATCCACTTTTATTGTCACGTAACTAACCTTGATTTCGTCATTGAAGAATTTATTCTGCTGAGAAATTGTTGAAAGAAAAAAGTGCATGGGGAAAATTAATCACATTAGGTTTTAAGGTGTTCCTGCTAGAGTCCAGGTAATCACGGATGAATCTTTCGCGTTATCACAGTCTTTATCGTTAACGCTTACCTCCTAGAGCAGCTCAGGATTAACAATAACCGTCTATAAATTTCGCTCCATAGATTGTGATAAGCGATTTGAAGTGCTGTGCGAAAAATGAAGAACGGAGATCACGTTCTCTCTGACATAAGTTAAATCAAAAAGTAACGATGACGCTAGCGCACGCCTTATGAAGTACCATGATCGAGGGTATCCATGGTTTCCAGAGGCTTTCCATGGTATTCAGTATCTTATTCAGTCCAGCTTTATTTCCAGTGGTGAGAGGCGTCTTACAGAGATCAACTTTCATTGTTATTTATCTAACCTTAATTTCCTCATTGAAGCATTTATTCTGTTGAGAAATTGTTGGACTGCAAGTCTGTACCCGCACTAATAAGCGCTTCAGACCGGGAGGAACGGTATAAGGAAGGGGGATAGAAGGGAAAGGAAGGGTGGAGAGAAACCTGGCGTCGGCATCAGCTGGTTCTTAACGAAAAGGCGCCAAGGGTACCACGGCTTAACGTTCCATCGGACGGTCGGAGTACTGTACTCGAAAATTCTCCACTTTTAGGTTGGGGGAAGTTCATCATGATAAGACATCAAATCCTCAGATTGGTTTGACGCAATTCTCCACCGAGTACTTCTATCGGCTAATCTCTTCATATTTACGTAATTCTTCTCTTTCACATCCATTATCACGTGTTCCATATATCTTGCACGAGGCCTTCCTTTGCCATTCTTCCCTTCCACTTGTCCCTCGACGATTGTCTTCATCAGGCCAACATGTCTCATGATGTGGCCGATCAAGTTGTTCATTCTTCTTTTTAGAGCTGTCAGCAGACTTCTCCCACTCTTCTTAGAACTTCCTCGTTACTTACACGGCCAATCCATTTAATCTTCATCATTCTTCTGTAGCATCACATATCGAATGCTTCCACCCTTTTCTTTTCCGTTGCTGTCATTGTCCATGCCTCGCTGCTATAAAGAAACGCGCTCCAGATGTACGTTCTGATGAATTATTTCCTTACTTCTACGCTTGAATTTCCAGCGGTAAGTAGATTCTTCTTTTGATAGAATTCCCTCTTCGCCTGGGCTATTCTGCTATTTCTTTCTTGCTTCGTCCGTCGTTGGTTACTCGGATTCCAAGGTAACAGAACTCTTTCACCTCTTCCAGTTTTTAGTTCAACGTTGGTTTTGGCCTCTTCTCTCTTGCTTCACACCAGTATCTTAGTCTTCATCTTATTGATCATCATGTGGCATATGGCCATTGTCCTTTCCATGGTATTCAGTATCTTATTCAGATCCCAAATGAAATAATATGAAAAATATATTCCGCTGCCACCAGATATCTTCCAAAAATATAAATTTAATAGAATAAGGCGATACTTCATGAAAAATTGGCATAGTGTAAGAAAAACTTCACTTTGTATTTTTCACACTTTTATGTATGTTTCAATGGGTTTCACGGGGTTTCTCAATGAAAGTGTGAAAAATACAAAGTTAAGTTCCAAAAATATCTTCCACTTCCACCAATGAAAAATATATCTTCCACTGCCATTATTTGAATCCGGTGCCTACCGGTGAGAGGCTAGCACTAAAAATTGCACCGACCCGACCACTTAAATTCATGAAAGGAATATTTTAATGGCTAAAAGTAATGAAATTAAGCTTTAAGGTGCTGCAAAAGTTCCGTCGCACCGTAAAATCAAATGTGAACAAGACAGGCTAATGCCGACGGTTTAGGTTTTCGGTCTGCCCTCCCTTCGGTTTGAAATATTCCTACCTCTACCTCCCACCGTACGTAAATTGTGAAAATGGCCTCAGCTGTTAGTCATCTCCACGAAATAAATAACCGTACTTAATTACTAACAACAAATCGCCAGGGATGATTTTGACTCCGTGGTCAATACGGACGGAACGAAGTAGAATATTATATGAGTAATTTGCTCTAGTCATTCTGGTTGGATTTGGGTCATTATCTGATGGGTGGATATTAGGGTTAAATTTTATTGGGAGCGCAGGGAGCGCGGGAGGGTGAAGAGAACCCCGGATTTTGCTTTTGCCTACCTTTGGAGAAAGATGCCAAACTTACCGCGGATTAGCGTCTTTCCTGCCGAGCGGAATACTTATTGATTCTGAAGAATGTACCACTAATATCTGATATTAGGGTAGGACAATACCTCTGACTTTGTCCGGATTAAATTCCGGCTTCTCTGGATTCAGTATTCCAACCACCGCATCGACCAGATCTCTGTGCTTTTATACTCTCGATTGTCGTGTTCACCCTTGTGCAATTTTCATTGTCTTTTTTTGTTCCTCGTTCCACCACCCACTTCGGAAGGTACTCAAATCTATAAACCTCCTATTTTCTAATATGATACAATTTATTAGAAATATTTCAGTAAAGGCATAGAATGAAAGGCATTAATTTTGCTGCTTACACCTTACCAAAGGTCTCATTGCTCTGGTCTTTTGTACGATTTTATCCTATCTTATAATTGAATAAAAATGTTACAGCTCAGACAAACTTTCTCAGAGTAGCTGGCGTAGACTTTAATGAGCATTGCTCATTAAAATTGCTCATTGAAATTAAAAGAGGTGTATGGCCTTTTCTATGCATCTTATTGGTCAGCAATGGTATTTTCAACGAATGTGAATTCCATATCCACAATGTTGTTCAACTTAGTCATCCGAAGCGAACTTTTTGTCAAAGCTTATCCTTTCCGGGCGTTTTTTAATGTTCAACTATATTTTGCGTTATGTTTCTATCTCCAGGGCGCATATTCATTTTCTCCCTCTTTAACTGTGGTTTCGGCGAGTTCCTACGGTGGTTACATGTCGCGATAAGCAGGCGATTACTAACATAAATCCCGAAACCACGATGCGATATATGCCAGAGAATTTCCTGTCACCGAGTGACGCATTCGGCGAAGTAAATGGATCGCCATTCTGTATGGGATCATTTTAGGCCCAGCTGTTTTCAAAAGGCCGGGCGAGAGGGTTTAATAATTACCACAAAGGGTTCCATCGCGGTCCATCAATCCGCTCTGGCCGGGTGCACCTTTGGCCCTCGGCACTGTGCTGACGTTGGTCAGTCGCGTCGGCTCGGGTTTTGTCCACGGCGGTGTCCTATGTGGTGGTATTACGGTGACGGATCGGGGCCACCCCTCCCCCGCTCCCCATTATCCCCCTTCCCTTCCTCCCCCTCGGGGCGATCGACAGCTCCATCCAGTGCTCTGCTGCGTCCGCCGAAAAGCGCCGAAATCCGCAATCTCTCCTTTTCCGAGCGTCACACCCAAGCTCTCTGTCTTGGTCACTTATCCACGCGAGTAGGTATTCTCCCTCGGTCCTGCGGCGTTTATCACGTGCCTAGTGCAGCTTGATCGTGACACGAAGGGCATCAGCCGGACTCACGCGTCGTAATTTGCGTGGTGAATGATGGTTTGCCCTAAGGTGGAGGCGTTTCTTCCATTTCGCTTTGTGGCTATGCAATTAATTAAAATATTACGCGGGAAATACCCGGGATAATGATAGCTAACGGCTTACTTTCGGCAGTCAAAGACAATTATGAATGTATTGGTTTCCCTAATGAAAAGAATTGAGAGAAAGAATGAAAAGAGAGTTTTTAGCTCATATAAGCTATCGTATTGAATGGATTGTTACTCCTCGTTTAGTTAATTATGTAGTGAAATCAACTGAAAAAAATACTCTGATGGCGCCTCTGAAAATGAAATATCTGGTTTGCACATCAGCTTTGAGATGAAAAAAGTTGCGTCAATTTAACCGAGACTTTTTGCGTTCCAATTGTGATAAACTAAGTACCTAATAAGTTTATGGAAAATAAGAACAGGTTTGTTTTTGTCGAAATTATTTTCAATTACTTCATTACTTTCTTGTCAGTTGGTTAATTATAATAGTTTTCTGAATTGTCTTCATCTGTATTGTTAGGAGGCGATTTAACGTAGCTCTTAGTGTATTACCTAATGCCATTTTTATTAAAAATGTGGCATTTGCACCACACTCACTCTTGGCAAGTTTTGCTGAAGGAAGGTGTGGAGTTCGTTTCACTCCTCTAACTTTGTGTATATTTGGAAAATAATTACTTCACACATATAGAAACAATAGTTCCAACTCCCACAATTCCCACGACTCTCTAAAAAGAACTTGGAAAGAAAATAAATATATACGGATTTGTTCACAGGAGAATTAAACATTGAAGAAAATTATTCATAAGGGTGACTCCCAAAAATATTAAGCTCTTCCTGTCCGTAGAGATTTAATCGTAGAACACAATAGCCACCCACTCTATCTTGAGCCCTTAGTTTGCTTGGTCTGTTATGCGCTTGATATCATTAGGATTATCGTCACATGTAGTGCCCAAGGTAGGTGAAATATTTGTGGAACTAGCTTAGTTTTTCTTCTTTCCTAATCATGAAGGAGTTCCATCAAGTTACGCCTCAAACCATTGCATTGAAGAAAATGTTTAAATGCTGATGCCTTTAAGCTGAGAAACTAAGATGAATGAACAGCAATGTATGTACGAATATGTACCAATTCCTGCCAGTATAAGTTTTCAGGCGTAATATGAGTACTCAGTCTTGGAAAATGAGTTGGTGGTCTTAAGTATTTATCGTTGGTCATTTGTTTTTTTATTATAAGGATGATTTAGTTATTCCTGTCTGTTATTCCCTTCCCTTTTTTAATTATTTTTAATTCACATTGACTTTATAGTGGCTTTCAACATTTAAATCATACATCTTTTCATTCAGTTTTACTGTTCGAACCTTAATTTCTCTATCATCCTGGACACAACTCCCTTGGCACTCAATGTTAGCTCTGCCCATTAAGTTCTTCCTCACCGTAGAGATATCCGTGAGGCCTTTTCCTCTACTGTTTACGAGTCCCATTTCTCATTCTACATATCCATTATTCTTACCCTCCAACTCGAGCCTCATGTTTCGATGGTCCCTATTTTTGTGTTTATTTCTTTCCAATGCTTCCGATCCATAAGGGTGACTCCCAAAAATATTAAGCTCTTCCTGTCCGTAGAGATTTAATCGTAGAACACAATAGCCACCCACTCTATCTTGAACCCTTAGTTTGCTTGGTCTGTTCTGCGCTTGATATCTTTAGGATTATCGTCACATGTAGTGCCCAAGGTAGGTGAAATATCGAAGTAGTTTTTGATTTCTTTATTATTTCTCTTCTCGAAGTTCCCGCTCTATAATTTCTGGCTTAATATCTTTGATTCCTCATACAGATATCACGATATTCTTTCTTTCCACTGGACTTCACCACTTTCATTCAGGGACTTAATCCAACATGTCCGTTACTTTCAATTATATCCGGTTTGTAATCAACCATATGGTCGTGTTCAGAAGTTGACGAGAAAACAGTAATGTTATCATATTCCATATAACTTTTATCAATAATATTCAAGGAAATTCGTCTTTGCTCCCCTTTATGCTTATTATTTTGCAATTTCTATTTATGTTCTAGACGACGCTGATTCTTTTTAATTTGGCCCCTGAATTTGAGGTGTTGGAATAAAATGCGAGGGGTGAGTTTTTTAACATGTGATTTGAAGGTCAAATTGTGTGAATTTCACGGACGACTGGCGACACGAGGTAAGCTATTGAGTTGGACTCGGAGGATGGTGAGTAATATCTTCACCTAGCACACCAATTCTTGGGGCCATTGTTTTAGCATGGGCATATATATCAGAATGTAACAAGGTCTTATGTAAATGCTTATTTATTCACGTTTTTTCAATTTTTGTGCTCTTCTTCTCACGGTCTCCGTTTACCCGATGCATCTTAAAATCTCCTCCATCTAACTTTTCCTCCGCTTTGAAATGCCCCGAAGCTCCTGTCTCTTCCTTGAATCTTCATCTCTTCCCTTACCCTACTCCATTTGTTGGCAAGCATACTCACTTCAGAACTTCACTTATTGTTCTTTGCATTGTAATACTCCTATTCACCATTTCCTCATCTGAATATTTTCCCATGTATTATGATTTCATTATAAGTGGCGTATTAGGTTGTAATTGGTTGCAGTTTAGTTCCCGAAAAAAAAAACGTTTGATGAAGCTAACCTCTCTACCCCTTAGCAATTTTATTTATTCCCACTGATTCTAGTCAAACACCATCCAGTTGAAGGAAATTAAGCGATCGTTTTTGCTGTTATTGGAACTCTTCGTGCTATTATATTTAGCATTTTTTTAAATGTTAGATTATACACCATTATGTGATTGTCGTTCGGTAATACGATAGCTTCGTGAATATAGTTGTACCGCTAGTAGGTAATGAATAAGAAAAAAAATTGAAAGGTCATCTTTACATAACGCACCAAGTTCTGATAGTAGATTCAAATCTGGTCTGATTTATTAGTTAGCTTTATTTAATGTCGTAGTATCAATTTCCGAATATAACCAGGTATGGTCTAGGGATAACTCAGATTATTTGCGTAATTGGCCGAAAATGCAAAATATATTTTTGACTTTGTTACACAAGACACCGGTACCTTACATTTACATCTACATAATACCCTGCAAGCCACCACAGAAATATGTGTGGCAGGGGGTGAATTCTTACCAAACATGCACTACATATCATGCATTTAAAAGGATTAGTATTAATATATTAGTCTAAACTGCACTATTTAAAAAGATAAAAATAGCACCTTATCCGGTATGGGTATTTTTCCAATGTAGTTAAAGTCAGAACCTTATTCCTACATAAAATCTCAAAATTTACAATTCCGGTGGTCCACGTATGTAAGCTTGTTCAGCGTGTTTGTCGTTAAGACGAAGTGTTGAGATGGGGGTGTGAAGGAACCGTATTTGCTCAGCTCCGAAATTATTATTCATCGACAATCCCTTTGTAAAAAAAACAACAGAGGGGCATAATCCGCCCTTCGTCTCCGAAATCCGGGTGGGCAAGAAACAAGTGACGGAGCAGGTGCGTTGAGGCTACGTCGTCATAAATCCAAGGCACTTCGTTCAGGTTCTTTTCCTTCGTCTTTTCTGTGGGATGGCGCCCTTCCATGTTTCTCTTACGGGATTATTCATAACGTATTTTACATGTATTTACCTACTATTTCTGCCACATGAGAGTAAAAATCGACGTTTCTCCTTTCACGCCATCAGGAGCCTAGAAGCTGCTGCCTGTGTGAAAGCCTTCAGCAGCTCGTTGAGTCCGCAGTTGATGTGAAGGGAGACTGAAATCTACTTGAACTAGTAAATGCTACAAATAAAATTCAGAAAATATTGGTACTGACTTGCCTCGAAATGGAAATTAAATTGGCTCCATGGTAATAGAGACGATATTTAACCGTTTAAGTTGATCCAAGTGATAATCTGCGGCTGATATTTTCCAGGGCTTTATTTCAAACACGCTGCTACTTCCAAAATACCCCACGCTGCTACACATATAAAGCACTTCGTTTTTTAAATCTTGTATTATGCACTCAATAGCATAAGTTGTGCCTTCGTTCTACTTAGAGTGAATAATGGAAAACCTCTTCGTACTGGGTAGTTGGGTTTTATGTGATTGTAAAGGTACTGAATGCATGAGCCATGCGTGAAAAAAACTGCGAAAGTCTAGTATTCAAATATAAACGCTTTATTTATGCCAAATACTAACGATGCATGACTACCAGTAACCTAAAAGTTGGACGCCTTCAGTTTCTGTTGGCAGCATGGTTGATATAATCCGCAACAATGAAAAGAAAAATTTTCGCATTCCTCCGTCTTTGATAAGCGATGCACATTCCTTGCTATGTAACCTTATCCGGTTGAGCACCTTAAAAGGCATTGGCATTGCCACTGCTCGGTAATGGAGACTTATAAGGCAGAAATATTTTCTTCATTTCTTATTCCCGAAAACGATTCTAATCTTATTCTGGGCCTGTCACGGTGATATCGTTATCATTATTGATGGGAAGACTCCATTGTAGCACACAATCGAGTGTGCTTGAACGGTAGTGAATTGACTGAAAATGTCACCAAATTTCTCAGTGAATAAATATCATCCCGTACCATCTGATGATTAATAGTGTTATTTGGCGTTTATTTTCTGTTGTGTTAAACCTTAGCTCAGTTCCAACTAGAAGTAGTATTTTTTCGTTCGAAGGAATTTTAGTCTTGAATTGAATTTTATAGTATATATTATTGCTTTCTTGAAAAAAGGCCAATTTCATGCGTTAGTTTCCGAAATATATGAATAAATTGATTTTTAGTGTAGTTTTAATTCATGTAATAATGGTACCCTTTCAAAAGTTTATTTCTTTAAAAATTCTAATTCTTAATGATTTTTTTTTTCAGCTGTCTCAGCCCCAGGTCTGCCTACTTCTATGAATTTCCTCCAGGTAAGTTGGCATGAATAAATTTTCATTTATATTCTACTCTTGTGAAATATGTGGTAAAATACGCATTTATTATATAAGTCACTATATTTTTGTACTAATTGATGCAAATTTTTTCTCAAGAAAAGCAAAATATTAGCATAATGCAAATTTTCTAGAACCGGAGATATTCATTATGAACTCGTAGAATATTTTATAGATTAATATAGAATTTCGTAGAACATATCAATAAAATGGAATAGTAACTAAGAAGCTTATCCAACGAGGAACACGTAAAAAAGAGATTCATACTGAAGCTTAGTTAAGTTAACAAGGAAAATTTTAGTACGTGATTACCTGCTACAGTTTCCTTAAGTGAATTTTTCCAGTCTCTCTTTTCGGAGATATTCGCTCATTAAAGTAGTCTTTTTTTGTATTCCTCAATTTTATTTCTCACTAGTAACTGAAAAATGATAATACATTAATACCCATGCCGAAATAATGTTTCATTTAATTTTTGACGGTAAACAACGGAATATCAATAGGATTGACATCACCGTATGTGGAGATAATAGATTATCAATGAAAAGTGTCTTATTTGAGTTTCGCAGGCTATGAAAGAGGGACTCTTGAATACTCATTCATTTACTTCGAATTGAGAATCTCCAGGAATTGTCACTGACACAGTTCATAGTGAAACTCTTCATTTAACCACAAAAATGTGATTTCATCTGGCGCTATAAAATGGTCCCAGTTTCTTATAAGCACACAAAACGGGGCGTCAGAATCCCGTCATAACCGGTCATCTAAATTATTCCGCGGATACATAGCCATCATGTAGACGTCTTTGGCAGACAGTTGAACATTTGAGAATGGATAAAATTACTTCATTTTTTTGCGTGCATATCTGGAATATGCACATTACTCTTTGAATGCAATTCACCTCATCCAATCACAATAGAAGCGTACCTTATCGTAACCGTCAACGCATTTGTCCCACCTTGGAGAGCGGCATTAGTGAATTTAAGGTCCATTTTGCTAATGCAATGTTGGGCTACTTTTATCGCATTTCATTCGTTCATACAGCACATCCCTTGACCTTTCGTACAAAAGCCTTTCGGCGATTAGTCGGCGCCGTCATGATATTGGAAATACGGGGAAGCGATGTTGCCGGTTAATCTTTGATGAATGGATTTGTTCAAGAGCGTTCGCAGGCCGACCTCGGGCGTACAGAATGTCAAAATCCATCTCGTTTCTTGTTCATGTTCCCTTGATTGGAATTGGGCGCATTGTGCAATCATCAAAATGCCCCATTAGGCGTAATTAAGTTGAGAGCCAGTCCAGCGTTTGGGAAGTCCGTCTTTTATTTTTCAAATTTCCTGAATCGACCTGCCACATTCTGAACTCAATAGAACTGCAGGTCACTTTCGTGCACTCTATATTGCCAAATCTAATTGAATAAGTACGTAGTAATTTGAAGTATTTATCATGAGTTATTCAAATTTCTTTGATATATTGTTACTGAAAGTAATCAAAACAGCGGAAATGTATTCCTAATTGTTGTTTTATCGCAATTTACGTCAATGCGACTTTTAAATTGATAGAATCATTTATTTCGTCATAGAATCGTTTGATCATAGTTAACAGAGGTTGAGCAGAAATTAGAAGCATTTGTGGTATTTGTGCGGAAAAGGGTCCATGCGTGCGTTGTTTCAAAATGTTTTATTTGATAACACGCTTAAAAATATTTTAAAGCATTACATGGGTGAATAATTTCTAGACCGTTTATGTACAAAACCTTCCGACCAAAAAACAGCACATTTTAAATTCCTAACGTTAACCGCCATATTTGATAGAAGGGAGCTGTGACGTCAATGTTCTGGTATCTCGCCAATGAAGATAAGAAGAAAATTAGTTACGAATGGGGACATGGTACTAACTTCTACTAACCGAATGTTCCTGTTTTTACCAACGGTTCATGATGGACTAAAACATGATCCAGAAACCCAAAAAGCTATTTTCCAATCTACTAAGGGATCCTTAAAAGAGGAATATCCACCATTATCAATGCATATCATTTGCCCATGATTTACGGATAATTGCGTGAAAGTTCATATTTGACATTGAAAAAATTACTTAGCACTAATTTTTCAATTTAAAAAACACCAGGTCCTAAATTTACGTCGTTTCTATACGAAATGGAAATATTTTCAGTAAAATAAAATTTTCATGACAGACGTTATTTAGGAGGTTATTTGAGGACAGAGATAGGTATATGTATGATGAAGCACTAAAAGTGGTGATTGAGGAAACAAAATTGTTTTGGAAAGAATTGAACTACATACATAATTAAGCAAAGGACGTTCTGAGAAGAGTACTGAAGAAGATGGAAGATTGGGGAGTGTGAACGCTGAAGAGGGAGGAGAAGGCTAAATGTTCTGTGTGAGAAATGGTATCAGGAGAATGTATTTTAAGGAATAAATTAAGATAATGTCAATTATTAGGGTTAAAAAACATTGACTGCTGCTCGAAAATAGCAGTCAGGGTCTCTGCATTTTCACAATAACCTTATGATGATGATAATACCTAGTATTTCCTTGGGAAGTATATAATGAATATTTTCATTTGAAAATACCCTAATGAAGTAAATGCATTATTCATTTTGACATGGGATTAATATGGATAGAAATGCAAGGATAATGGTGTGTAGGAAAAAATATCACCTTTGGATTGCTAGTCGAAATAATTTTCAGAGTGGCTTTGCCACACGTAATTTCAGCTGTTATTCCTGAACATTTAGAGAATCAAATAAGAACACAGTACCTTGTAAAAAATGGAATTAAACACTCAATAAACTTTCGTTCTTGAATCTTAATAAACTTCGTTATTTATCTTTTTATAATATGAAACAAAATTCTGATTCCGATCATAGGGTGATAAATATATGCACAGTATTATCTTTATGGTCCGTAGTCGAAATTAAATGAAGGTAAATGAAAAATAAAATTCTCCTTGGCAAAATATTGGAGTCTGAGTGTTATGAGACAAAAGGTGAGCCTCGGATCGGCTCTCCGCATTTTTTGAAATCGCTTACGTGGTCTTCTGCTCGCATAAGATAGACGCCTCCCGTGCTCTTGTACAATCCCATGGTCGTTACGCGGGAAAGGTAGGTGTAGGTACTTGTCGTGATGAGGAGGTTTTCAATTATTTTTCGTACCCTTAGAGATGGGCGCGGTAAGGCCCGAGATATATTCATCAGTAATCTTTTATGTCTTTGATGCTACATTGAAAACAACCGCAACACACTCTACCTGCAGCACCAACTCCCTACTACTTCCGCTTCCATTCAGTAGCAAGCCGGTTGCGGCAACGTAAATGATGTCCCGAATTTCGCCCGGATAAAGGCTCTTTAATTCCACCTGTCCCTCGCCCCCATTCTTTCCTCCACCCCCCAGTCCTCCTCTCACCTCCTTCACCCTCCTCAATGTTCTCACCCCCCCTCCCTTCTAACCCTCTTCCTCCTCATACCTCGTTCTCATCTCCTTCTCCGCAGCCCTTCGTTATCTTCTCCCCACATCCTCCCCTCCCGCCCGCCCTTTTCATTATTGCCGTCGCTTTGCCCTCCGCTTTCGTTACTCTCCGCAAATGAGAAGTTATGCGCCGGGACCCTATTCATTCCTTCCCCCGCAACTTGGGAGGAGGAGGAGAAGCCGCCGCAGAGCGGAGAGAGCTTTTCGTCCGCGCGTCCCCGCCCCTGGCCTCTCCCGCAACCAGCGACGCACTCCTGTCGCGCGGAGAGAAGGCGCCCCAGGGGAACGGGACTGCCGAAACGGGTGCGGGTGTGGGACTTTGGCGGAGGGGAACGGTACGGTTGGACCGGCGGTGTTTGCGAAATCAAAGGGAGGAGAGGGTGGAAATTCGGCCGGCGGCCACGACCCGTGAAAGAAACCTGGTGGCGGTGGACGAGGCGGGCGAGGGGGATGTGGTCCGCGGGATAATCCCGCGCACGTTCCCGTGCGGCGGCATGAATATTCGGTTGCTGCTCCACTCGTTCCTCGTTTCCCTTGCACGTCCGTGCATGGCCCGAGCCGTGGTTCCCATCCCGATGGTCGCCGTCCTGGACCTAGCGATGGGGTTACGCCCGTCGCTGGAGCCTGCGGCGTGTGAAATTCACGTAATTAAGGCGGGTGGGTCTGTTCATTTCCGCCCGCCGCCTAGCGGTTTCCTCGAAAGTTCTGGTATCCGGAGAATTACTCGGCTTGGGTGCAGCAGAAGGTGTCTGGAAGTAGCACCGGGTTTTTATTCGGACCCTCCGGTCAGCCGAATGCTCCTCACTCTGCCCATCCGCATAGGAATGCCTTTATGCTTTCGCCCCAGGGGTTGAATTCTCCCATTCGACATGGAGTTTGCCCAGCACGCTCTCAGTATTGCGTTCTGAAATTCTTCCTTTCTTTGATAGTGTATATATTTCCTCTTTATTCTTTCATACATTTTTGACCATGGGTACATCCCCTGTATTCATTGTTGTAATAAATGAAGAATGGAAACTGATGCGGTGATAGTAATTTAGGGCCGAAGTCCTTCCACTATTCAAAGCGTTTTTAAGCCCGCTTTAGAGGGTACAATGTTTTGTACAATTTCTTATACAAACGCTAGTATAAACGGGACGAAATTGTATGTTTGTCTGAATGGAATTGGAATAGGTTTCATTCTCCGTACAGTCATTCAGAAATTCGCACAAGCGTTCACACAATTTTCCGCTTTACACGGTACGAAAACCTCATACAAGCATTTGTACCAGAAATTGTACAAAAAAATGTATCGTGTAAAGCGGCCTTTAGAGCAGTTTTTCTTAAACTGTCCTCTACCCAAGTCGGAATTATAAATTTCGAAGTGTCTTTAACAAGTGAAAAAGTGACCACAGTTTTTATCTTCACTCTTTTCCATCTATCAGCAACTTCTAATGGACAGCGGTTGATTATCTTAAAATGCTTTATAATGTGTGTGATTAACATTCGCCGCAACTATTTGACGTAGTAAGTTTTAGAGAAATATTCAACTATGAAATCTCCTTTTTGTCAGTCGCAGAAAATCTTAAACTTCTTTTGAGGATTGGCTAAGCGCGGTTTTCCGTGAATAGATCTTGTCTTCGTCTTACGTATTAAGGCTGATGGATCAGTTGAGATCATGAACAATATTTATTGGGGAATGATTGGTTGCTTAGGTGACGGAGTGGAATTGTCGTGTATAAAGGAAAGAAAAGCTTGACAAGGTTAAGAATAACAACCTTTCCTTTGCTTGTC
This sequence comes from Platycnemis pennipes, assembly GCA_933228895.1. Lineage (NCBI taxonomy): Eukaryota > Metazoa > Arthropoda > Insecta > Odonata > Platycnemididae > Platycnemis > Platycnemis pennipes. The sequence continues at coordinate 113,051,180 of OW121854.1, read as the reverse complement.
TGAAAATGTCGCAGTTTGTTATTGGTGTTATATTTTCAGTCTTCTCAGTTTCGCACTTGCCTTTGAAATTTGACAGTTACCACTTTTTGATTCGTGGCGTTGAATTGAATTGCATGCTCTCTCTTTAGACCTTCCACCTGTGACTCAGTTTACTTGAAATTGCCCAGCACAAGCGTCTATTTTCGTGAACGGCTGTATTTTGCCTTCATATGGCAGGAGAATCATTATCCAACGATACGCTCCTAGGTGAAGATGGAAAATAATCCTCAAAACGCCACTGGATTCCCTTGTCTGACATTTTCTGAGACTCTTATCCCTCATGCGGTGAAATTAGGAAAACGACACTGGAAATCGTTTGGAGGAAGGCTTGTTTTGAAGCGTATTTCAACCCAGAATATTAAAACATTGCTCCGCTAGTGGCATTAGCGACTGGTCTGCGTCGGCCCATCGTGGTCTTCTCATCCTCTGGTCTCATGATTGATGTTTCCACCCCTAGGCCTAGTTCACTATGAACAACAAACTCTTAGCGCACTCCAAACCCTGATGCTGATATTTTGTCCTTCACTTCTTTGGTTTTGAATAAAGATTGTTCTCCAGAAAACGCCATAACTCTACACTAAATATCATAAAATAATCAACACTCAAAAATATTTTTACAGCTTCAAATTGTATATAAATTTCTTCTCCAACAGTTTTTCTTCGTATCGGGATTGATTTTCTGGAGAAGGTTTTACTAATTCAATTCTTCAAAACATCAATTACATTTGAATATCATACTATTATGCTAGCAAGTTATCACTTTTCCATCGTATTTAAGAGCTTTTTCTCCGTGTGATTTGCCCTGTTATGTCTAGATAGCCTCTGAAATCAAGAACTATTTGTCTGTTTACTTCTCAATTAGATAGCATTTTAAGTAGTGGTTATCGAGTCTTATTTGAAAGAAGATTACTATTAAAAAGTATGCTATTAATAAATGTCTTGCTAAAGCAATGAACTCATATGTGGAATGTAAACTCAATGTGGAACTCATATCCTATATAGTATTTTTTGCTTTATTGGGAAAGAAAACTCACATTTCTTATGTAGTGTAGCATCAACCTTATTTTTGAAATTAGAATACCCCTTATAATTAGCTATTTCTCTGTAACTTTAGTTCTTAAAAAAACATATCCTTGAGTGACAAGTGTCCCAGTTGCCACTCGTAATCATAAATGTACCTACGAGAATTAATGTTGATTTATTTAACATATTTATTAGCATTTGCAAGCCCAATCGCAACTATTCAAGCTTTCGATAATGAAGTATAGTCTGATGTGTCTTGACCCTAGGGGTCAGTTAATACATCATCGTTAACTGCATACCCGGTAAATAGTGTACGACACTCCAACACTATCCAATCATCGGGTTGAACGCAGCGCTTTTATCCCACCACCTATCTATCCTCAACGACCCAAATGACCTCAGCTATCGGCTGCTCCAACCTCATTACTGGAACTACTACTCCTACCAGCTTACACGAGGCGTGAAAGCAATCCGATACAAGCGTCCACGGGGTGTGAAAATTTTCACCCGACGCGTCGGGTTGGATGGGTCGATCTACCGCGTTGTTTTCTTCGCTGGCCAAGACATGCCGAGGGGGAGAGAGAGAGACAGGCATCCCCTGGCGTTTTATGTATCTGTTTTTTTCTACCTCTCACGACGGCTTATCCCACGGGTTGATGGTCACTAGGGGCGGGAGAGGGTATGCGAGTCTGCGGGGAGTTCTGGGAGTTTCGGGGGTTGTAAGGGTCGAAACGGGAGGAATGGTAGATTTATACTCGCGTGTGCGCAAACACCGACGCTGCAGGGGGTGGACGGGTGGCAGGACCACGAACTCATTGTCCGAGGAGGCTTTAGGGGTAGGGAGAAGCAGGTGGGCATCGGTGGTAGCCGTGAATGGTGGGGAAAGAGGGATGTTTTCCCCTCTATTTTGAGGTGCCACGGTAACGGCGAAGAGGGCAGGGAGGACGGTAGCGGGGCGCGGCGCCTATATTCATTTGTTTTCGTCCGCTAGCGGCCGGGTGCGGGGGAAGCGGGCGCCTTCAGCCAGCGCCGTTCGTTATTGGACCTCCCCCGCCGGAGCCATCTCCTTCCGCCTCCTGTTCCCTGAGAAATTGCATTTTTTTTCACTTTTATCTCAATTTTTTCCTTGCGTTCCACCCACTCCATAGGCGTCCCGTTTTCCGATTGTCCGTTTATTTTTTTCTCGAGGAACAGGAACCTGCGTAAAGAGGGGGTAGTTATAGGGGAGAAATTGTTTAGATAGATACAGATTTTAAGTTAATTTTTTTCTCGAGGAACAGGAACCTGCGTAAAGAGGGGGTCGTTATAGGGGAGAAATTGTTTAGATAGATACCTACAGATTTTAAGAGCAAACCGGGTGGTTAGGAGGTAAATAGAGTAGTGGTAGTAATTTAAAACAGGTAGTTACTTCTAGTAATTTGAAAAACTGCATACAAAGTCGAGTTTTGAATGCCATGGTAAATAAAATTGATTTGAGAGCATACGAAGAAAAATTCATCCAAACAAACGAGAACAAATTAACCATACTGGTGTACTAAAAGGTGCTAGGTGGAGTGAATAATGATTTAACATGCACTACTAGAGACATTCAGTGAAAATATTGCTATTACATGTCAAACTGTAGTAATTCGAGGTGAAACTTTGTTATAATCAGAGGTAATCGTAACCTATACTACTAAATAGTTAGAGTGACTGAGGCAGGCGAGATATAGTGGAAAGAATGCATATTGACAATGAAACAAGATGGCAATTTTTCCACAAGGTTCGATGCCGATAAGACGAATTTCAACCGTTATGTACCTTTATGTAACTGATAATGACCTAACGATTGAAACGCGTCGTACCGACGGGTAGGACATTAAACTTTGTGGAAAAAGGAAAAATCTTATTTCATTGGCAATACCAAATGATAAAAAAATTTAAGGAATATGACTACCTTATTACTATTCATGAAACAGTCCATGATTATATTTGTTGTTACTTTTATTACGATACGCACCCAAGTTTATAGTCGCTAAATGTAAATAATTAGTGCTTTAACCAGTTCGGGGGAACCTGCCGGTGGCGAATGTTGAGGTCCAAACACAAATTCCCGAACGGCTCTACAAGGGTACCGGGAAAGAATATCGGAGTCACCGCTCTGCATTTCAGGCTTCTAGCGTTTTATTAATACTGTACTACATTCTGTGCTTGCAACTGCAGTTAATATCCTTTTGTAAAGAATATTTCCCAGTTATAATAAAGACTAGGATAAAATTATTTTTACCGTATATTTTCTGATGTTATTTACGTGCTCAAATATACCGTATGTGTCTTAAAAATGCTTTAATGTCCTGGGAAAACATTTTTTTCAAATGGAAACCAGTCACAATGTGGTTTGATAGCGACTCCTACTTACAGGCTCGTGACTCTAAAATCATTATTATGACGATCTTTAACGATATCATCGTTATTCTTTGATTACGTTATATGTCCATATAAAAACCCGAGTAGTACGGATCGCATGCACTAGTGTCGTATTTTTAAGTGAGGCCTGACGTGATAAAAGTGGCATTAATCACGGGATTCACCAAGTAACTTCTTACGGAATCCTAATCGACGGTTTATAAAGGTGTTATTTTCCGTGGGTGTTTCTACATGACTTGTACTCTGAGATGGTATCATCGAAGGTTTTAAATATGTCTGCGTTAGCTTATTAGTTTTGCTTGGGGCGGTAGGTGTTTTAATCGAACTACTCTTTTATGAAATTTCATCGATATATGTGTAGTCGAAAATATCTGTTATGTTTTCATACAGAATCAACCATATAGTATTTTTCTGTTAAGAACTGATTCGGGTCTTACTTAGTGGTGCCTAATCAGAACAAAAATCAGTAACTTAGTTTTTTAGGCTTTATTTATAAATTAGTATCATCCGCCGTATTGAAACCTCTTGACAAATTGCCTATCTAATGCTCGATAAAATTCAGAAAACGTAGTATCCAGTGTTTATTTTTATCAGAGAATTCAAAGTTGGGAAAATATATTAATTGTCTGTTTTGTACTTAACTGATTGTGGCTAATATTAAATACCCATCTATATTTACTTTCGTGTCATTTTCTGTAATTGGTGATTTTCTCTAGAGTGAGTATACATTTTGATCTTTCTATTGCGTGTATTCTCCACCCATTAGTACAATATTATATGCAATATGTACTACGCATGCATTTACTTCTCATTGCTTCATATGAAACATTATAATATACTTAGGTTACCGATACTACTCTCTGCTTTAATTGCTGAAATAACAGTAATTAATAATAGTAATTGTAAGCGAGGATGTCATCATTTGTGAATGAGTTCACTGCTGTTAAAAGAATTTTGGCATCTTGCGATGACCCTAGGAACTCTTTTTTTACAGGTTATATTTAAATAGATCACACTAAAACCTATTGTGGTATGGTGTATGCCGTCGGTGAATAAAAGGATTCTGATGCCACTCTTTCACGGCTTTCCGTGCATAAAAATTATATGAACTTTAGTCATATGCCTGATGAAAACTAAAACGGCGAAAGTTATGTTTTTTCAGGATAATAACCGTGGCTTTCATAATATGAGCATACACAAGTTCTCATCAACACGTCTTGAATTTTCAATGCACTTCTGCGTACTTTGTACTTTCTCTTATGCTTGGCTTCTTAAAGAAACATTTTTAAGGTTATGGTTAGTAAAAGAGAATTCATAGTAATTGTTAATAAGTTTATAGTTGTTCTTGGAAGAGAGCTTGATTTTTCCTTTAAGATAACTTATTTTGTAAGGGCCTTTTCCAAATAATTGTAGAGAGCTGAAAAGTATGGCCCCAAAGCATGTTGGTTCATTGTGCTTTCTTTTCTTACATGTAGTCTCAAATATTTCGAAATCTTGGTCCCCTTGACCGTCTTTCTTCATCCTGCTCTTCTCTCTCTGCTCTTTCCGAGTTATTCCTTAGGAGTTATTCTTATTTTTGGAATTTCCTCTTCATATTTCCATTTGCGCAGGATGGTATTTCTGCCATTCACAAAATGAATGCGGGCTCTGGAAAAGGGAGAAGAAAAAAGTAATTTCAAGGAAAGCGTATTCTTCAGAGGCGATGGATAGAAAGGCTGGGAGTGAAAATTGAAATGGCAAGAATTCCTTTTTCCAGCTCTTTTGAAAATATTTAGTGGTATTTTTGCGTTTGTGTGCGTGCAATTTCCATTTTTTTATATTTGCGGATATTATTTCCCTCCTCGAAAGAAATGCAAGGTCTGCCTTACCAGTTGACGACAAGCTAATGGCAATTGTGCAGAGAGAAGTTCAGTGAGGAAAAAGCCGGTAATATCTGTGCTTTTTCTTATTTGAGGCATTTTATCCTGTGTGCAATGGTCCTCTGAGAACGCCACATTTTTGTGACTTCGTTAATAATTTTTCTTTGATAATTTTACAATTCATATACGTACAGCTAGTTTTAAAACATCGTGTTTTGCACATAAATTTTATCTTTACTTTGATTTCTTTATTCAGAAATGTTGCATAAGACCATGAATGGTAGATTTCGAAGGACCCCTTTTAATCACTCATAAAAAAGGTTATATGTTACCGGTCTATTTCTGCTTCTGTCGTTGGTATAATATCTGCGGTTGAGAAAGTAGCTTTTGACTTTAGGGTTTATTTATGAAATTTTTAACATAGAACATCGTAGGTACCAGAGACATTGCAAATTCAAGGGATATTCTTAGGTGCTAAAATTTTGAATTGATAATTACCATATAACTCTACACCCACGCTTTCTAAAGCTTTGTTATACATGTCACGAAGCTGAAGAATTTATCTATTTGTGGAAATAGTCTGGCAAAAATTTGATTTTGAGAATCTCGAATATTTAGGTGCATGTTGAATTATCTCTTCTGTGCGTTTTTACTCAAGAACTCCATCTTTGTGTTATTTTATGTTTTTTATGATTTTTTTCCATCATCGATAATCTTCTTGCCATCTTCTTACCCTGGTTTTACCCTGTAAATGATTTTACCCATGTACACTGCTCTAAAAAATGTGTTTACAATGTTACATATTTTATGCATGAAAATAATTCATTAACACCCCACGATACACACCTATTTCGTTCCTACCAGTAGATTTAGAAATCAGTTGTTATGAAATCAGTGATTTAACCTTATGAATCGGAATTTGGCCCATAATGATGTAATCGTTCGCATTCAAGTCACATAAAATTTTTCACCGATTGCAACATTTTGACTTTTCCTGGAAATGATTGGCTGTGGTTTCTTCCTGCGTCCGACGCCTAAACTATTCATCTGTGTGACCTCTGGGTTGATGTCGGCAATGTTGACCTCATTCAGCAAATAGCTTGTTTGCACGGTACCGATTTTATTTCATGCCCGAGGTGAAAGTAAATGGCTAATGCCGAACCTTTTTAGGCTCACGCCTAAAACCGAAAAGGCCGCGAGTTCCCGGCATATAAACGAGGATCTCCCTTCCGCCCCACCCCCTCCCGAAACGATTACGTCGGGCACGTGACGTTGATTTGAGCAATTTGGTCATTTACATCAGTCGGCGGCCGCGCTTCGCTCATCCCGCGGAATTAAATGATCTCGTCCGAGATTTGAATCCTCAATTGGAAAAGCTCACCTCGTATTCGTGCGTGGATTCATATTTTGATACCCCCGGAGGAAAATGACGCAGGAGAGCGCGTACCACTTGGCTATCTCGGAAAGGGCACATAGAAATTTATTACCGATATCTCTACAAGCTGGCTTATATGATTACATAATCCATCGAAAGTGTTGCAATATAATTGAAATGTGAATATCATGACTAATCACAGTTAATATCAAGTGCTCGCGAAAGTGTAGATTAACGAAAAATGTTTCTGGATACGTCATGGAACGATTTTCCGCAAAGTAATTTTTATGATAACATCAGGGAATAGAGCTGTCAACTTTGATTTTCCATTTAACTCCTAAAAATAAAGCATTAATTGCAGTGTAAATTAGTCTATTTATTATGGTAATCTGCGTCCTATGATGTACATATTCTTATATAAATTTTTCCTAACCCAACGATCTATAATACTTACTGCTCAATTTCATCACATTATCAATATTTGCCCAATTATTTAATTTTCAACCCCGCTTCAGTTTTTACCCCATTATTTTACCATGGAAAATTACACAGCTAAATATTTATATTGGCCTTAATCGGAGAAAACTACCGCCAATTATATTCTAACGAGAGAACTTTTTGACCAACTTCGCTTGCGTCCATATGTCTGCCATAACATAAAGCCGGAAATTGTTTTCGCATGAGTAATTTTTCATTTCAATCCTCCTTTATTAAAATTCATCGCCACTTCCTCAAATAAGATGCGATTATGAATCAATGGTAAACGGATCAGAGTATTTCACTGACCTAAGATTTTTTTGTGGGGATAGGAATTCCTTCAAAATCTATATTGACGGAGGGAAGAAAATATACATGGGCAGTAAATACTAATAAAAAGCTGAGTTGCTGACTACAAGGGTGATGTAGTACAACAGATAGTTTAAACATACGCTGTGGTTTGATTCTCCAGCATCATCCATGATTCTCACGCTATGGTTAGTTACGTGGATATGAAATACTTCTAAATGGATTTAAATTTTCAGTTTCACTATAATGCGTAATGATTATCGTGAGATTAAAGCTTGTTAAAAGCAAAATGTTACAAAATATACCAATCTTCCAATGTTCATCTCTATACCCGAATTTCTTCTGCCTGTCATCATTCTAGCCAAATCGTACATTCTTCTTCTCCTTCTTTCTCGTCTATCTATCTAATGTTTCTAATCTGCTAGTCTATTATTATAATGAATCTATTAATCTAATTAATAAATTAATCTACTAATCTAGTAATCTATTATTCTGCACTTCTTATTCACCTCTATCTCTATACAATCCTGATAACACAATCTTTTGCTATAGCCCGTTCAATTAACTCAATTAGCCTCCTCTCAATTTTCACATTTAGCCTTCTCTCCATCCATCTCAGAACATTCTCATTGGCTTCACTACCCACCCATATCTTCTCAAACCTTCTCTAGTTCCTTTCTCACACTATTTTTAAATCGTAATCTTTTAGACTGAAATGGATCCCACGAAGAAAGCTCTTAAAAATATATGAGCCAAATAAAGTGTGATCCAGGAACGAAAAAGTACCAATTGAATTTGCATTGAATTGAGAAGCATGAAGGTAATTTACTAAATCAATGTTAAGAATAAAATATTTACGGTCCCATTTCCTCCTTATATTTTCATTCAAGAGAATTTTCATTCTCTGGATTGCAGGTGGAGGTCGGATTATATTTTTTCTCATTGTAATTGATAACTTACGGAGTGCAATATGGCCTAAAGATATTCGAGTGCATATCTCTCGCTTCACGTCACACGTTATTTCCTCGTTTCTCGGAATTCCGGTCCTGATAGTGAGAGGTTCACTGAAAGCACCATGCATTCAAATTCTTTGCTCGGGATATTTCTCCCTCAGGCCTGTTACCCTGTGTTATGCTGTGCAAAAAAAATATGCAAAATGCCGAATTTGGGGCCAGACTTAAAAGCGTCTGGAGGATAAAGAAAAAGATTTTTTGGTATCTCTTGAAACAGGCAAGGAAAATGTATTATTACCCTTCTCCATTTTCGTTTTTATTTGAAGCCTCTAGCATCGCGAAAATTCTGCGGTCACCACGTTTGTATCTATGCCTGACAGGACATTTTTGAACGATAAACTGTGTATAAGCTACAGCTACATTAGAGGACATGACACCGTTATTAATGCTTAACTAGGGTATGAGCAAAATCAAGGGATCCGTATTAAAAAATAAGTACAAATAAATAAAATTCCCTCATAATCATAAAAATATATTAAGTTCCGCAAATTTCTGTGCCGTGTAAGAAATGATTTTACTCCAATAGTGGGCATGTACCAGCATTATTATGAATCATCTGCCCATAGCCAAAAAATAAATTCATCGGAAAACGTATTAAAATGGATAAAATGCAGACAGTGCATGGCAGTTGCTATAACATGTACCAATAAACCAAATAGTCACCCGTCCCTGGCATTTCCATCGTTTTCAACATGATGTTTATAAATGGTGACGCGATATAGTCTAAGCTGCAGGAGCACCTAAAATTTACGTTTTACTCAAAGCAAAGAGTTGTATTGTTGCTGTTGAGTAGTTTAGTAGACTTTTTGGATGGGATAGTCACGTTTCTCCTCTCATCCATGCTTATTTTGACCTATTATTATTTTTTATTTCAGAGATATTATACTTAATGTGAATGTTTAGCCTTCGGTAGCTGCATACATATGAGCTCGAAAAGTAATTTAGCATGTGTCGGAAAAACGATTTATTTCAAGTATTTGAGAATTTAATTAGCTATAGAAAGTCGTAGGCGTGCGTGACATGTGAAAAATGTTGCAGGGAAGCTGGATTGAAAACGTAGCGTAGAGTTGGTTGTTTGTATATTTTTTGGCCCCCGCGCGAAAATTGCGTCTCATCGTAGGTTTTTTAGACTTATCGAAGTTCCGTCTCGTGATTTCTTTAAATTTTTTCGTTTCCAACGTAAAGGATGGAACGCGCGACAATACGCCGGGAATGATGGGAACCGCTCTTTTTCTTCGGAATTTTGGAATGCATGAGGCGAGTGGGAGGCGCCAAGGGCAATGCGTTCGTACTCCCTTCCCGTAGGCGGACTCCCGTGCGCCTTAAGGAGCGCCAGACAGAATGAGCCGTAACGGAAAAAAATTGTTTTTTAAAAATTATATTTATTTTTTGCTTTTTAATTTAATTCTTACTGGCTAAGTCAAGTTTCCATCGATAATATGTATTTCTAAATGCACATGAATGCTGTAATGTATTTTGATAAGTCATTCATTCATATTTATTTATTTACGAAGCCATGTTTCAGGACGTGGTAGCCGTCAACGCGCCGGCCACGCAAGCCTAATTGTGATTGTGGTATCCAATGGGGTGTTTGCATAAATTTTTTTTAATAAAATAAATCTCTGTAATGTGTAGAGGAATGAAAACGGATGAAGAAAAACATAAGTTTATATGCAGTAAAATGCTTATTTATATAATAATATTAAAATAAAATCGCTATAATACCGAAGATTTTCGCAGAAGGAGAAACGTCCTGCGATTCGTCGACTGGTGTGTGACGTCATCTGCTCGTAGTCGTCCATGTGAGAGTTGAGTTGAGAGTGTAAGGTGAAAGAGCTGCTAACAGAAAGGATTGAGAACTTAAATCGATAGGCAGCCTGCATTCTAACTGGATATTAAGATGTCTTTAGAATTAAATTTTCAAAAAGCCGACTCAAATAACCTACCGAAAGTAGATATATTTATGGTGACGGAGTTTTTGAAGACCAATGACTGCTACAATATCTCGGAAGTGAGAGGAACTAAGGCGCTTAAGTAATTTCACAAATATAATATCATTTCTACTGGCTCCTTGTATGATTTGAAATATCATATATATTATTACAGAAAGGTCTTTTCTGTCATTTCGTATATGCTCCGTTAATACTGCACCTACAGTGATAAATGAGGTATCATTTTAAACGTTGAATCACCGGCTTCTGACGAAAAATACAATCTTAATCTCAAATTTCACTATTTACCCATTAATTTGACTTAAGGGTTTCGAATTTTCCATGTCGATTACTCGCTCGAGGTATATCGACTCCACACATTATTTTTATTCTAAACTTCAAAAAAAGGTTTCAAATGAAAATAGTACGAAACACACATAGTGATTGTTCATGGGTGAATGGTCATCTGGTAAGTCAATGAACCCGTTTTTTCGCATTGGCAGTTGTATGTAGCATTTTATAGAGTTTGCACTTTCCGTGATATTTATGTTTGTGCTAAAGAAACTCATAGCTAAAAAGTTACAGACGACAACGTTGTTACCTCTAATATTGTCTTTAAAGAAGTTTTGTAAATTGCGTGCCATTATTCAGTTACAGACGTCATGATTGTTCCTACTGGTACCAAACTCTCTTGCCTGTCTTGTATTCATATGTTTTGTATATTTTTGCAAGAAAACAATTATAAAGAAAGTACTTTATGATACACTTTCTCTATTTAAAACCCAATTACACCGTTTCCTTAACATACTTATTCCCTGATAGCGTGAAAGTGCGAAGTTTTCTCACGGGTTACCTTATAATAACATATCTGCCATGCGTATTCAGTATGTTCTTTCAATTTCATCGTTGTTCTAATGTACCTCACGCTGAATTGAAAGTTTTACTCATGAGGTATATACATCGAGGGAAATTTGGTAATTCATAATTTCAGATCATCTCTAGAATGTGCAAGTGACAAAGCCGTTGGTTATGTCCACCTGAAGAGAGAGAGAGTACAAAGTGTTTCCTTCAGGTACGAATCTGTCCAGAGCACAGAGTTCGGAGCAAAACATACGCCGCAGAAATTACGATCGATAAAGAAGAAGAAATAGTCGTCACGGCTACCCTCAAAGATTGTGTTGCCAGTTAAGGACACACACATATATAAAGTACGATTATTTGTTATTGTTAGGTTCGACGATGTGTGCGTAGCCCCGTTTATCCCCGAAAGATATCTTACAAAAATTAAATCATAAACCTTCGAACGAAGCTGCATCAAGGTCTGGGACTTACAAATAGTAGGTAACTCACAAAAAGACCGATATCTATATTGAAACCGATGCACGTAAAGTAGTGCTTTTGATTTTAACTCAAAGAATTAACTACATCTCAATTCATTTGATATTAAGTGCACCAGCTTGCTGAAATTGTAATTGAAGTAATATGTTAGTCAATGTTTTTGGAAATCATGGAATTTATTGTTGTCAACAACCATGATCTTCATGTATATCCAGTCCCATAAACCTGTATCAATTTTCTGTAAGTGATCATTTTAAACTTTGATGTCTCAACAAAGTAGCCTTATCCTGGATTCAATGTTTAAAATAGATATGAAGAACATCCAAAAGTTTAGGTTTTAAAATTAGTTTTCTGAATATTCAGGGGTAAAATCACAGTGAAATAAGCATGAATGAGTTTGCTCTTGATAATCAGCTAGATATTTTTTGCATAAGTGAACACTGATGTTGGGAAACACAAATTCCCTTCACACATTTTGATAACTTTGGCCAAATGAATAGGTAGGAAGTTAGTTACTTTAGGAAAAAACACATGTTGTGGAGATGGTGTGGTAATTTACATGAATAAATCAGCTGATATTTAGTCTAGATTTAGTATGTTTTAGGCTTCCACTAAGATGAATTTAATATTGAGGCTACAGGTATTATCATACATATTGTTAAGTAGTAATTTCATGGCATATTGATGAAGAAAAAATTTGTACATTAAAACATTCCCACTATGGTGTCATTTGGTTAAATGTTCTCAGTATACCTTGTTTATCTGGCATAAAATTATCAGGCAGATATTTTTGAAAGATTTTTCAATCTGTTTATGGAAGTTCTTGATTCATGTCCCGCCTGGCAGCTTTGAACCACTTCTTTCGTTGTTTTTCGACTTTTGGTACCGTGAAAAACTCTTTGTCGGTATTCTTCAAGGTCGTATTTGTACATTTTGGTAAAAAACACCACTTGTAGGTTGACATCGATAAATAATATTAGCGAGGTTCGTTTCAACTAACACCAGCAGTAATCAATGAAAGAGGTCGCGAGTGCTGAGTCCCACGTATTCCTACGGCGAGGAATATCGGGAGCAGTCTGAAGTTACGGGCAGATGACGTCACAGGCTGCCATATTGAAATTTGTTGTTTTCGCGGACATTCAAAACGGGTTATGTTTTACACAGCTATAAATGACCCAGATTAAGCCCAATTTAAACTCAAAAAGTAGTAACGTGCTCAGGAAGACGTGATTTTTCTGCATATGTAAACAATAAAATATGTGCAAACCCCCCATTCCGCATTTGGAATTGATTTCGTAATGTCTTAGGTTAAAGCTGAGGATTAAATTAGGTGCTGTAAAACATTACCAGTCATCACAACTTTATGCCTTCTTTAAATCCAAGAGATACTTTTTCCCTCCGTACCACAACAAAGCAGCCTATTTTCATCGTGTAACCGTAGCTGTTGGAGCACCTGTAACCCAAGACTATCTCTACTGCTATTCTCATTCTTCCTTTTCCCCGCCTGCAAAATGTTCTCCTGCATCATTTCCTTCATAAGTTAAAGCTCTTAATGCACAGCTTCTTAGGATTGAGTGTTATGGTGTTCGCATAGGTCAGGATTGATTACGATGGACCATCTCTATCCTCCCTTGTCGTTTATCTTCTGGCCACTCCATGATAGGGCCTTCTACCTCCTTTTGTTCTAATCAAAAAGTGCAATGCTTTTCTTCCTTTTACGCCCATCTTGATTGCGTCACGGCTTCTCATTTTCAGCTCCCAGCTCAAATGATAGCCGCTCAATTTTATTTTAATCACAATCATTTCCAGGATCACCTCAGTACCTCAGTGCCATCTTGCTGTGTATTTTATCTTCTTTAATCTTTTTCATGAATTTTATTTGGATTTATTTTCGTAATCTGCTAGGCACATATTCGCTACCATACGCTATTAAGCTCCTGGTTGTACTCCTCTTTGTTATTTTCTTTTAGATTCATTAAATAGGATCCCTGTTTTTGTTTAATTTATTTATTAAAAGCCTCTTTTCCTTACTCGATGTCACGGTCTTCACTTTTACTCCCATTTCTGCTACCTTTGGCAGTTTCATATCCAATTTGATTATTTTTCTTATAAATAATCCATTGTTCACTTAATCACGTTATTTTTTTCTATGAATTCATTGCCACCTTGCGAGGTGATGAGTTTGTCGGATGTGATGGTTTTGACCTAGAGACGCAAATGTGTATTTCAATTCATGAACAAGGTGATATTTTCCTGTTAATCGTTAGGTATATTTAAATTCAGGTTACTCATGTGGCAATATAGAGATATGCTGCGGATTTCTAAACTATTATCAGACCTCCTAGATTTTTATGGACAAATCCCTCTCTCCTCCACTTTTGTACCTTTCCTTTATCCCCTGATGACCTCGCAGGTTTCCCAGTATGCTAACGGAAAAATTGCTCTATGAGCAGCAGGCGAGTCTCCCCAAGGGCTCTCTGGTGCTCATTTAATGAGTCAGCCTACGACTGAGTCGCGCACTCCGTTCTCCTCATTGTCCATTCTCGCAGCATCTCTCATTGAAGAGAGACTCGAATTATACCCTAACGGAGAGTGCGACGAGGCTCCGAAGATTTTTCAACGGCCCCCCTCCCAGTTTGTGAATGTCATCATGTCCCTCATTCTTTTCGGTCTCTCCCTTTCCGATTCGTCGAGCTGTGCTGCGCAAATCGTGCGCCATTTCCGAGCTATTATGTCGCGGAGATATTACTTTTTGTATTCCCTGAGCCCTTGCGCGCGAATTTCGCGCCCAAATGTTAGTTCGTGGAAAGAGGTAACTCACGCGGCGCGAAGCCATGGAATCTGAGTCTGTTCATTGAGATTATACCTCGCATCTCATCTGGACGTGCTGGTGAAAGTTTTGGTGAGAGCATTGATTTCATTCCCGGAATTAAAACGCTCTTTTGAGGCTATTTTTTCTTCCTTAACATGGGTGAGGACTTTCCACGCGGACCCAATGGATGGGTGAGTAAGATGAATGCTCATATGCGCTTGTCACTTCTCTCGTTGCGAGGTATAACTTTATCCAACGCATATGCTTCGTGAATCAGTTATGAAGGGTCATTCAATGGATGACTGTTCATTCCTGTTCGGCACAGCAATGAAACTACAGTAAACCTGTGATTTTGCATTTCATTCCTTATTTTTGTTGCCGTTTTCTTACCCATTTTGAGGGCTGTATTTGCGAGAATATATATTATTGAAATAAGTCTTCCCGCAATTTGTGTTTTATTGAGCAGTGAATAAGTTTTCTATCTAGGTAGAATAGAGTTTTTTATCCTCCCTCTATCCTGCGCTGTAGATGCTCTCACATGATTGAAAAATTTGGAAAAATATTAAGGATTGGTATTATTAATTTCTGGTTATATGCGTAAACATACGATCTTATGGTGAATAAAATTTTTGCCTATTATTATTTCACGCATTTATGAACAAAGCTTAATGTGATAAAACACTTATTTTGTTAGGGGCAACTTGACACTCATATTAATATCGTACAATTTACATTCAAAGTATTTTTTTACATATTTCACAAAACGATTTTCAACTCCAAGTCCGGTCTCATAGATGAGAGTTGAGCTTACTAAATACTCAACCACATGATTCACACATCAATACATTGGGGCCAGATCCTTTCTCTGTGGTGTGCTAGGAAGATTTGTTACCCAGAATATAACCTATCTTCGTTTTGCTCTTTGTTCTCTCCAAATTTACTCCCGATGCCTCTTGATATAAGCTGAAAAAGCTTCTGTTACTTCTGAAAAATTCAGTAATGGAAAGAAATTTCATGGAGTTTGAAACAATGAACGGGTATGCGGATCTCCTGAATGTGTGTATGAATTTTATTTGAAATCAGGTATTTCTAATGAAAGCTTGTATACTCCAAGGCTACAAAACTACTCTGCCTTGGCACGATCTTCATTGCATTCCAGTTTTCTTTGTATATTTCCGATAAATATGATACCGGCGCGTTTAGAAAGAAGATGTTATTGTAATTTTTAGTAGTAGAAATGTTGTCATTTTTGTCCATAAACGAAATGACGCTGCATTTTAAGCCCCTATAACATCAAATATCTGTTAAATTTGAATAAAAACATATAATGGAGACAAAGAAAATCTCGGTGTTAGCAACATTGAGTTTCAGTGAAAGCAGTCTTGAGATGTTATGGCGTAATCAAGGTAGACGTCCAGGGACAAATGAATGGGAAGAATGGTAAATGAAGGCCTCTAATAAAATTTATGCAGCCCAAATGGCTATGGATGTTAATGAAAACACTAATGTAAGAATGAAGAGGATTGAATGGAGAACTGCGCCAAACCCATCTTATTAGATATTGATTGCTATTAATGATCACAAATATTAAGCGCACTTTTATGGAAACTTATAATTACTTTCTAATGCATATCAAGGAAGTTATAAATACTTTTGAATTTGAGATGCATTCAGGGTAAAATTTAAGATGGCCCGAGCGTGGAGAGTAATGCTAGCGTAATATAAGTTGTGAGACTCTAACTCTAATACCACGATGACGGAGTTCTTGCATCCCATCCCTCCTTTGAAGGCCATATACTTTATGCGGCCGGACCGTCGGGAAGAACCAAGCAGGGGACGGTGCTTCGACAGAGCGCGTTAATTCGCGTCCGCTTCTTCTGACAATTTATCGTCGGGTCTGAACCGATCCGGAGTGCCGCCCCTTTCAGTAGCTTTGCCGCTCGACCGCGTCGGAATATGAGAACTCGGACGGAATTCCGAGCAGCATATGTTCGTGGGCACCCGGCCTGCGCACCATGATACGGGCCATCAAAAGGTAGACCGTCGTGTCCGCCTCGGAGAAACGGCTGGGGTTCAGCCATTTCTCCGCCGCAGAGTGTAACTCGGAGCAGAATTTAACATTCGGGATGAACAAAAGTCCCATCTCCCTTGATCCCTGAATCTGGGATTCCTATCTCTCCTCTCGTACTGCTCTTCCCCTGAGTGTTGCCAGCCGAAATCATTTCCTTCTTCAGCCACTTGCGATGTGCGATATTGGAATTTAGAAACGGCGACGGTATGATGGAAGGAATGTATCGCATGAAATTTAAGATGAAAATCAATATCGAAACGTTGCTTGACGCTAAAAGGAAGATCGCATGTTTTCATGCGTCGATTGATTAATAAATCAAATACTATATTGCATTTAATTTCCATGTATTGATCATTCATATGGTCCATGGCATTTCTCTTCGAGCTTGAAAAAATGATATTCATGTAGGGGAGAGATGGAAGCTGTCAAGGGAAATAAGGAGGAAGTAGATTTGGTGAATGAATTGAGTTATAAAACGTTATGTCGTTTTTAAAGGCGTTTTATTGGAAAAATATTTTGTCAGCGTCTAAGATGGACAAAGAAGATCATTGCGTCCTTCTTTATCCTATGCGCGCCTATACTAATTGCTTGTCATTAAGTTTTAATCCCATGTAATTTATTCAATTTCTTGTAATTTTTTTATTTTATTAGTTCTTATTGGAGTTTACCTTAGAATCTATGGAATCTATTTATCAAAAATGAAAAAAAATAGAATGAAATCAAAAATGAATCGCATCTTAATTGATATGTATTAGTATCCCAGATATTAGTGTTTATTCACATGTTGTATTTGCGTGATCTCATAGCCACGAAGTAATCTATCGCATCCTAATAAGTTTTATTATCGCATTACCATACTGGACGAATATCGCGTTGCATCGGGTTGGTGTAGTGGCTAGAGCACTGGCTGGCTGGTTCAATTTCTAATCCAGGCCGTGATAGATTTTTTTATAGGGGTCCCCACTTGAGTGCTATAAGGAGAGCGCATCATGCGATGTGCTCCATATGTCTGATGGGAGTTTAAATCGAACACCACCTCGCGCTTTCCTTAAGTGTAGGCTAATGCCGCAAGTGGGTTTATCTTCCTTCCCCTCTTCACTGTAAAAAGTTGATCTGATTTTCAGTGCGATCTGAATTTAAGCGCTGTCTGGTTGTAAGGCAGGAACACGGATTTAAGGTACGGAAGAGGCAGGAACATGGATGGTTGGTACAGGAGCAGTTGAGCAGGAAGCAGAGGAAGCAGGATTCTGGATGGTCTGATTTTCAGCCGTTCACCTGCCTTATTTTTAGACAAGATATTACTGCTGAAATTCAACATACCCTGTCTTAAAATTGTTGCATCTGAAATTCAGATCGCTTTTGTACCTTAAAATCAGATCTACTTTTTACAGTGTTCCGTAATAAATCCTACCTCTATCAAAATACTCACCGATCCTAAATAGTGCAAATTACTTCAGTTGTCTGTCTCTTCTCCCAAATAGCAATAAGGATATCATAAATCCTAATTGAATAGAAACTTGAGATGTGCATGTGAAGTGAAGAAATCGCATGTTGTAATATCATAAGCTGAAACTGAGGGCTTCGGCCCGCTGTCTTCATTGTCTCCCGTTCCGACGCACTTTTGCGACGTCTCCCTGCTCGAAATTAATTGTTTCAGTCTTGCGGGCCCATCCCCTTCCGCAACCGTCCCCTTGGGACCCCTTCAAGGATTATTCCCTCATGCCTTCTACTTCCTTTCTCAGCTCACGGACCCCCAGAATTCCCCAATGTCTCCCCTCCTGGACCACCAACCTTCTTCAACCGCTCCAATCCAGATCCACTGTTCTAATCCCTCCCTCTCCACCGCAGAATGCCGGATCCAAAAAAAAAGAAAGAAAGGAAATGGGGAAATCTCATGCCCGATTCTTTTTCATCTCCGTAAATACTTAAGTTTCTCTTCCCCTCTCTTCGGTCTTCCCTTATTTCTTCTCCTTACCGCGCATCATTCTTCGTCGCCTTCACTTGCGGTATTCCCTCCCGAATCGCGAGGGACCCTTTGCCCTCTGGGACAAGTCGAGTCCCCTTCCGGATTCCCTCAACTCCTATTAGGCGCCGTACCCTGAGCACACACCCTTGCAGATTCCACAGTGCGGGCACATTGTTTGTTGACTCGGAGTGGCGGTATTGCCCACGTGCAACCAAAAATTAACCTTGAAATTAAATCCGTACTATGTAAACCATTGACATAAAAACAATGGGAAATTCACCGTTGCAAAACATTCGGTTTGATGGAACGCAAGATTTGGTGTATTTGTAAATCTAAAAGTTATTCCGTTCTTAAGGCAGTCCAGTTTTCGAAAGCACCTGATGGATGGGTTGTGATTGAAAAAAGAAAGCAAACATTCTCATTGATTTCTATTGAATTCTAAAGTCTTATTGATGTTGTCTTTAATACTCGTTGGATGGCGTAGGTGTATAACTAGTAGAAATATTTCCGTAACGGAATTGGTTTTAAACAATCCTGGCCTACTCGATAGTTCAGCCAAGGTAGAATTAAATATTGGTATTGATAGATTGGCGTCATAGACTCAGCAGTCAGTAATAGAATAGAACACGGTGCTTTTAAGAATTTTCGTGTCACCTATGCTACGGTTATGTTTTAAGGCATATTGTGTAAGTTGATTAGAATGTCTCTCTAATATTTTTAGATCCCTTCCATTCCTATCCTCATACTTTTTCTCCCGGTCTGAAGCGCCTATTAGTGCGGAAACAGACTTGAAAACACCCATGGATATGGACCCCCCAGACCCCATCCCTTCCATCCCTATCCTCATACCTTTCCTCCCGGTCTGAAGCGCCTATTAGTGCGGAAACAGACTTGAAAACACCAATGACAATATTTTTAGAGAACCCATCCCTTCCATTCCTATCCTTAAACATTTCCTCCCGGTCTGAAGCGCCTTATAGTGTGGAAACAGGCTTTAAAACACCCAGGTATATTTTTAGAAAAACGAAGCAAGTCTTAGAGTGGTATTTTGATTTTGAATATCAGTAACATACGATAATCCTTAATTGGTATAGACTTGATATAGTCTTGAAAATAGTGAGATTTTCCCCTCATTCTCAGTAAGAAATGATAACTGTTGACTTTGTTAAGACTCTGACGGTATAATTTGGTGTCGTTAAATTCGAGGATTTCTGAGTCGATATGATACCACGTTTAGCTTTAGCGTTGCATTGGAGTAATAGTCTGCTCAAACAAAAATTCTGCTACTATTTATTTGTTGGCGAGGACGAGGAAAACGAGGTTATTTTTCTCAGCTACATATTATCTCAAATATACGCTTTTGCTTCTATCTAAAAATGATAAGTAATCTACCGCGTGTCAGTGTATGTAGGCTGACTTTCTCCGGCATTTTGACTTTCTGATTTAAGTGTGGAGTAATCAGAATGTCGACATCCTCTTCATCGTTTGATGCATAATTTATTCACTGAATGTATTATATTCACTCGAACCTTCAAGACTCTTTTGGGGTTCCGAAATTGTTGCTTTACGGACGTAATTTCCCAGAATGCCTCTGACAAACTATTCTGTTTTATACGTCTGGTGTGTGTCTCTATTCCCATTGAAATAGCTCTACCTTTCATATAAATGAATAAGAATATGGTGATATGAGATATATTACTTGGTGTGCTAAAGACTGTGGTGGATGAACGTGGAAAAGATATGAATTTCAGCATGGTCTCTGGAGGACCTGATTGAAGCCTTTTGACCTTTTTGCCAGCTAAAGAAAGAAAGCGCCTCCGACACGGTTTCTCAACAGTCAATCTTAAACGTGGTTTATGTTTTTCTATTTTAATAAACCTTTTTTACGTCCATCCGATGTTACTTCTTTATTGGAAAAATATTGTTGCTAGTAAATATTCAAATTATTGGAGGTGAAATAACGTTATATTAAAAGCCGTGCCTTAATTTTTTTCACAGAATAATGTTTCTGTTTTGAACCTACTCGGAGTAATTTTGCAACATGCTATAGAAAGAAAATATAAAGGATCATGAGAGCTCGGCTATGGTCCTTTTCTCTCACTAGTGCGCTGATGTATCCGTGAAATCACGTTTTTTTTTAACGAACGGTCGTGGGCGTCAATATCCCTCCTCAAGACATACTTCTAGGAGTTCCGGAGTTACATTTTGTAATCCTATCAATGGGGAACGAACGAATACTCCAACGAAGAGAAGCGTTGCGCTATTCTTCGCAGCGATTCCTTTCCTTTTAAATCGTGTCATTTTGCGTGGGAGCTGGGACATCACTTATCATCTTCTTTTTACCCCTCCGGCCACTTTCATATTATCCCTCCCCCCTAATTTTTACGATGGAATGAAATTTTATTTTGCGAGTCAGCATTCTTAGATCCGGAATATTGAAATCCAGCGAATTTGGTTCGTCGCGATCGAGGCTCAAGATTTTTATGTCCCATACGCCTGATGACGTTCCGTTGGCGTTCGTGTCAGGGTGATGAAACCAAGATTCTTGCCACGAGCGTCCAGGCTCGATTTCTCGAGTCAGCAGGGCTTTTTAGTAGTTCCCCAGCCCCTCCTTTGAGCATCTTGCCAAGATTTTCCGGGATAGCGAGAGAAGGCAGACGGAGAGACGTCAAATTGTTAGCATTCTGTTCTGCGGTCGATTCCGTTTCGTGCCTTTATCACTGCTTTCAGTGAATAAAGGTTTAGATCATTGTTGCTTAGATTGTTTTCTTCAAGCCAGCCCTTATTTTGGGAATAATTGTAAAGAGTAAACCAATACCCAAATTTAACCTGGTCATAAGTGACAGTAAACAAATTTTATTATTACACTGATGAAAACAGCGGATCTTTACTTTGTGTTTCCAATGATATATTTATCGATAACCTTACCTATCATTCCATGTGACTTATTTCCTCGTCATGTACGTTCAATCATCCTCTCATATATCCAATTTCTTTGGACTTACCATCTGGACATATTTTAATCCACTCTCACTCACTCAGATCAACCCGAAGGATGGTTTTGATAGGTGAGAGTAGAGCTCACCCCGTACTAAGCCAATGGCGTGTGAAATTCACACATTCAGGGTAGGGGGGCCAGTTCCTTTCCCTGGGCCACCTGCGATTTCTACGAAGTTCTGACACGTAGAAAATTGAATCGCGAGGATTTTAGATTTGGATTTTAGATAGAGAATCTTGCCCGGGATTTGAACCTGGGACCCTCCATTCAGTAGCTCAGCTCTACCCACTAGGCCACCACGACCCCTCTTTTAATCCATTAATGCTTTATTTTCAGTCTTCTTAGCACTGAAGTGATTAATAATCATGGCTGTATTCTAAGGAGCGAATTTTAATAGATCATCATTGGGTATCCCTCAACGTATCCATATACGGTGTTTATATTACGCGCATATGAATTAAAATGCAGTCTACTAAACAAAGTGTTTTTAAGCTGAAAACCCATTAATATTCGTGAATTTGTAAATGTTTCGCTGTATTTTCCACCCAGGGATAGATAGTGAATTGGTATGATAACGGTTTCCACCTCACTATTAATTAGCTGTATCTAGAATAGCAGCGAAAATTGCTTATCATGGGTAAAATTATGCCTAATCAATCATGATGATAAAAGGTTCCTCTCAACCACGCCATTGACAAAAAAGAACTCCTCGCCATGTATTTGGACTCTTGTCGTTGGAAAACGTATTTTAATTGAACCAGCAATTCTTTTTCTACTCCACAGCTAGGGTTAAACTCAATATGAAAAGCAATGTAGAAAACATCATTCTTGAAGACGGACGATGAAAATTCCTTTCCTCATCATCTTAAGTCTTTTTTTCCCCTTCTCCCCTACTTCCTATCCCTTTTTCCATTTCCTCGAGCAGCCCGCTTATCACCGGCCCTGATTCCTTCATTTCAAGCTGGAGCAATTCGAAAAAAACAAATTGAGATGAGACTTTTTCCTCGCAAAATAACTGAGAGGCCTAAAGTAAATTTATTTCGACCCCTCCATTTTTGGAGCATAATAAAATCTTCTGTATCGTCGTTCAATTCACTACGAGCGCAGATGAAATCGCGCCATTATGCGCAGAAGTGTATAATCAGGAATTCAAAAGGTAGGGAATATCAATTCTCTGATTTGTCCGAATTTTACAGCTCTGATTTTTTTCATTTTATATTCCATGGACCCGGTGTTCTTATTTATTTAGACTTGAGAAAATGCATTTCAATTCAGTACCATGTGAGGAAAGAAAAATCTATCCCTTTCGGAAAAGTGGGTGTGGTGCAACCTCTGACGTATATCTACTTCGTCCAATCACAACTGAGCCCGCGAAGCTACTTCGCCTTATCGCAAAGGGGGGGACACAGCTGACTCGGCCAATGGGAGCGATTTCGACAGCATCTGTGCGAGCAGACCTTCCGAGAACCCCCCTCCACTCCCTTCCCCCTCCCCTGAAAGCAGTCAAGGACGGGAGGAAAATGACGTCAATGTTATCACAGCAGCATTTTCGGTGGGTGTCACCTTTTGCTTATTTTAATTTTTGATTTATGAGTGAATGGTTGTGGTTAGAAGATTAATTTTTTCACTAAAATCCGTTTTTCGTTTCCATCTAACGATTTCGTGTACAAAATTACGATTTCGGTTCCGAGTAAACGCCCCCATTCCTCCAGAGAGTCACTCCGCTTAATACCAAATTGGGATGGTTTTACTGCATTCCAAAATCCGATACGGTGCCTTTGACGACGCACCTGCTGTTGGGGGCGTGAGGAAATACGTGACAGCCCGCCAAGGTCATCTATCCCTTCGGTGTCCCGGCGCGGAAGATTAATTTATGCGAGGCGGCCGAAGTACCCCGCGTTGCGAGCCTCACCCGAAATTCGCCCGGCGGCGGTGGTGAACGCAAAAATGAACGGGAATGAAGTCCTCCGCCGTCATCCCACCGGACTGTGGTCAGAACTATTTCGCGGAGCGCCGTGATTTATCGTTCAGGGACTCGAAATCTGCCCGTTGTAAATTTGCATCCAGGATGGATTAAATCCCGTAAATTGCAGCCTCATCGTTTTGATCCCAGGAAACGGGTCCTTGGAGACCTGGGTAAAAAATTAGTGGCGTCGTGGAATCTGCTAAATTTAGTTGCGCGAAAAAACAAGGGAAGTATTTTTAATGTCATCTGTTATCCTGAATACACTGCGTATGTACACAACCGTCACTCACCTCGTCGATCAGCAGAGAAAAAACCCTCATGAGGGCACATCCTTTTTGATTTTCTTTGATTTCTCTTTGGTCTCTGATCACTTCCGAAGGTGAACTTCTATCTCGAAGTGGACTGTATAATTTGCATTTACGAAATTATTAGCAACAAAAGGTTGAGCCACGACAATACGCCACTCACCGCTCGCGTGCCCGACCGACCGATGGCTCTTCGGCAAGCAGCTGGACTCCACAGGGTTGCTTCTCTCACTTGATCCTCACTGCTCAGCGTTCACAGGTAGACTCACTTACACACTCATTCAACATCCACTCACTAGGCACACAAACAAATGATAAACGAAAACCGAAATCCAGTGGCACCGCCAAGTGGTGGCGCGGCTCAACCTTGACATACCATTTGAAAACACAACTGAACATCCCCCCGCCCTTGGAACAACGTTCCAAAAAAAACAACTGGACAATAATTAAATTAATTGAGAAATAGAAAATCAAACAATTAGGGTACTTCCCCCTTCGATGTGATCATATGATCCAAACTAACTAAATCACACAATGGGAAAGGGAAAAACATGGAAAACAAAACCCAAAAAACAAAAAGGGGAAAGGATTTATCTTCACTCCAAGGGGGCTATCAAGGAGATTTATTAGGAAGGGGAAGCCCACGGAAAGGTTCACCAATACTAATAACCAACGGTCAACTAAATAAACAAACCTAACTTTACTACACTACCGAATCCTACTCACTAACATTAATTATCTTTTATTGGTAATGGACATAAGTCCTTCACTGACCGTCTATACACCCCCTGCTTGGTTTTAACCTCAGCGACTCTAACTAGGCCATCCGTTCCCGGGAAACAATTGCTAATTCGACCAAGTCGCCACCTACAAGGGCTACATTTCGGGTCCTTCAATATTACTAGGTCGCCCTCCTTGATATTACTACTTTTGGTAGTCCATTTCTCTCGCCTCTGGAGAGTAATTAGATAATCGTCCTGCCATCGCCTCCAGAATGTCGCCACTACTTGTTGCAGTAAACTCCATCGCCTTCTATATCCCCCTGGACCATGCTCCGGTTCTTCAGGAAGTGTGTAAATTGGCTCTTGCAGGAGAAAGTGACCGGGAGTAAGAGCCTCGACATCGGTAGGATCCGTACTAACTGGAGTAATAGGTCTCGAGTTCAATACAGCTTCTATCTGAACGAGTACTGTGTAGAATTCTTCGTACGTTAGTACTTGATCGCCAAGTGATGCTGCCAAATGTCTTTTCACCGACTTTACACCGGCTTCCCATAGTCCTCCCATATGGGGGCTGCCAGGAGGTATGAATCTCCATGCGATTCCTCTATCACCCAGATACCGTTCGGCTCTACTATTGAAGTCAGCTGATGACGTTACTTTCCTCCAAGTCGCCATCTTTCTCTGCGCCCCTACAAAATTCGTTCCATTGTCGCTATGAATTTCTGTCACGGCGCCTCTTCGAGCAATAAACCGCCTTAATGCGGCCAAGAAACAATCGGAACTCAAATCCGAGACTAGTTCCAAATGTATTGCCCTTGTTGCGAAACAAACAAACAAGCAAATATATCCATTTAATATCTTTGCTTTGCGTATTTTTCCCATTTTTAGGGCATACGGCCCGCCAAAGTCCACGCCTGTTATGCAAAATGCATTAATTTTCTCCAATCGAGAGGGAGGTAGATTACCCATAAACTGCTCTTTCGGTTTGGGGTTTGCGCGAAAGCATTTCATGCAGTGCAATATTCTCCGACGAATAACCTCTCTAGCATTTATGATCCAAAATTTCGCCTGGATAAGGCAGTGCAAATGAAGTGACCCAGGGTGTAGGTGAACCTCATGATAATAATCAATAATCAAAGTCGTTAAATGATGAGACTTCGGAAGCAGCATTGGGTGTTTCTGGTTGAATGCAATCTTGGCATACGTCAATCGGCCTCCAACCCTTAGGACTCCTTCCTTATCTTCGAATGGGTTCAAATTTCTTAACCGACTGGGCACTACTTCTTTTCTTAATGAATCTAATTCCCTTTGAAATTCAATTCGTTGCACTAAGATTACCAAACGCACCTCTGCCTGTGCTAATTCTTCCGTAGTGAGATAACCACTATGTTTCTCCTTGGGGTGCTTACAATTATGAATGAACCGCAGGCAATATGCAGTAGCTCTCTTCAAGCGTGAAAATGAGGAAAACTTCAACAACCAAGCTAGTGTATCCTGTTCTAGTACCGTATGGAGATTAATTGTTCGAGCTTCCACTTCAAGGGCATCACACTCCGTGTGGTTAGCTAGTTTTGGAGCCCTCGGCCACCCCTTCAATGGTTGACTCAGCCATAACGGGCCCGTCACCCAACTCGCGTCCTCGATAAATTGACGAGGAAGGGCTCCTCTCGATGCTATGTCACTAGGGTTAGAGTCTGATGGCACATACCGAAATTTGTTTGGAGATAATTTCTCTTGAATCAGCGTCACTCTATTTGCAATAAAGGATTTCCAGCGGTGAGGTGACGACTTTACCCACTGAAGAGCAACCATAGGATCACTCCATATGACAACATCTGAAATTATGCAGTGATAGCGCAATATATCTCTGGCATACTCAATAAGGTTAGTAGCTAAAACAAGGCCTAACAATTCTAATCGAGGCAGTGATATCCGCTTGATCTTTGACTTAGCTATCAGTAATGAGGTAGCAACAGTCTGATCGGCCTTCACACCTCGTAAATAAACCACCGCAGCATAGCCCCTCTCTGAACTATCCGCAAAAGCATGCAACTGCAGGTCGATTGCTGAGTCTAAATTCAAGCAACGACGTAATTCAAATTTCGAAATGAGTGGCAACTCACTGCGGAATTGCCTCCATTTGGCAACTACTTCCTCTGGAAGAGGGTCATCCCAATCAAGTCCGCTATGCCAAAGATACTGGATGAGCCATTTTCCATAAAATGTGACGGGACTAATAAAACCAAGCGGATCGAACAAGCGGGCAACCTCCGACAATATGGTTCTTTTCGTAATATCACCAAACCCAGCAACAAACTTATACGAAAAATTATCCTTTCTAGGATTCCAAGTCAAACCCAAAATTTCCGCGGCAGGTTGGTTTTCATATTGAAAAGTAAATACCTCCGGTTTCAGAATGCAAAACTCTGAGGGTACATTTTTTAGCAGTTCGACCTTATTGCTCAACCATTTGCGCAACTCAAAGCCTCCACGATCCAAAAGCTTCTTTAATTGACACTGCAATTTTAACCCTTCGTCGATGGTTCGAACTGAGGAAACTATGTCGTCCATATACGTATTTTCTCTAATAATTCGAGATGCAACTGGATATTCTACACCTTCATCGCATACCAATTGATGAAGTGTACGAATTGCCAAAAACGGGGCCGATTTCAGTCCATAAGTTACGGTGGTCAAGCAGTACTCTCGCAAATCCTCCTCGGGACTAAATCTCCAAAATATCCGTTGCATGTCGTAATTGTCCGGATGCAGTTTAATGTTTCTATACATTTGGCGGATATCTGCGATCACCACAACCTCATGCAATCTAAATCGTGTTAATATATCGATTAGATCCACTTGCAATTTGGGACCCTTATATAACACATCGTTCAATGATATGCCATTAGTGGTTTTCATTGAACAATCGAAAACCACCCTAAATCGAGCGAATTCCTCCCTCGAGCGATAAATACAATGGTGCGGAATGTAGTAAGACAGTACCGATGGGGGACCAGATGCCTCAAGCATATGGCCTTGCGTAATGTAATCCTTCATAAATTCATTATACTTGGCTCGTAAAGCGGCGTTTCTCTTCAAACTATTTTCTAGCATATAAAATCTTTGCAGAGCTAAACCATAACTTTGCCCCAATTCTGGTATATCTGTAATAAAAGGTAGCCGAACAACATATTGTTTAAATTCACGAGCCACATTTTTCTGATAGTGTTGTTCACAAGCATCATCTTCCGGACTGCACTGGTATCTCCTCGGAGGTTCCTCATATTCCCAGAACTTTCGCACTAAACTTTCAATGCTCTCACCTAGCGTTGAGCAAAACACCTGGATTTTATTATCGATATTTTCGATTTTCCCTATCAGGCAATGACCAAAAACTGTAGGTAAAATGTCAGGTGTCCCTGCCGGCCCAATTATTGGCGCGTCAACTACCACGCGCGCAAACCATTCGGCGCCTAATAGTACATCTATCGTTTCCTCATCGTAATACCTCGGGTCCGCAAGTTTCAATCCCACAATATGCGGCCATGTTCTATTAACGACCGATATTTTCGGACACTGAGCAATATGAGGGACCACCATAGCGTTGATATCATATTTCAACGTGCTTTGGGAGGAAGGCTTTATTTTCAAACTGACCATTCCAGAGGATACTACGGCGTTATTATTTCCAAACCCGAAGATGGGCGTTCTAATTTTATTGGAATTCAGCCCTAACCGCCGAACGCAGGATTCAGTGATAAATGTTCCCTGACTTGCGGTGTCAAGCAAGAGTTTAATGGCACGACCTTTGCCATTAGTATCCAATACGATTGCCCTAGCAGTTGCAAGCATCACTACGGACCCCGACCGATGAGTGCAAGTTTGAAGTGTGGAAACCTCGTTAACCGGATTTTTTTTCGTCTCGCCTGAGTCAGCGCTCGCTAATGGAGGGTTATGCTGTCGATACTCTGCCGTAGCATTACCTTTAGCCTCAAATTTCGAACTTGAGTTCCCACGATTGGCAAAGCAAAGCAATTCATTATGTCGCATTTTACAGTTGGGGCATGGCTGTTGGACTTCACAATCTTTTAAAAAGTGTTCTTGGCTAAAACAAACTAGACAACAACCTTTTGCTTTTACTACCCTCAGCCGAGAACCCACAGGTAATTTCAAAAACTTCCTGCATTTCTCCAATGAGTGCGACAATGAACAATTTGGGCACGATTTCTGGCTGTCCGTGTTAACAACCATACTCGTAGATTTTCTAAACGATTGTGCTGGCTTATGGGTCCTTTTATGCAATCCAGTTTCCACCGGTAACGATGAAGATGCCTCCAAAACTTTGGCTTCCTCATTCAAAAAATCAAAAAAGGTTTGTAAAGACGGCTCTACAACGTTCAATGCTATCTTTTCCCATCGCTCTCGCAACACGGAATTGAGTTTTCGACGCAACAGAAAAATCATTAATACAGACCAACTTTCGACATTGTGGCCCACAGCGCTTAACGCACCTACATACTCAGTGATCAATGTGCAAAATTTACGAATAGCTTGAGCTTCCCTGCTGATTGGGGTCATATCAAACAGAGCCTCCAGATAGGCATTTGTCAGCCGATTAGGATCCATATAGCGTGATTTCAAACTCTCCCACGCGACCGAATAATTTCCCGAGGACACAGGTAGGGATGAAACACACGACAATGCTTCCCCTTTAAGAACAGATTTGAGGTACAAAAATTTCTGCACGTCACTCAAGGAAGGATTATCATGCACCGCGGATAGGTATAAATCATAAAATGCCTGCCATTGCATTAAATTACCGTTAAACTCTATCAAATCGAGTTTAGGGAGCGCTACTGCATGACTAACATTACTCTCCACGGCAGCATGATGCCCCGTTGACCTTAAGCGAGGCTCCACATCGGGGAAGTGAGTGAGGAGAATTGCCTTCGTATTGTAGAACATCGCCTCGAACTCCTCAGTCCTCTTACGCAATTCTTTGTCCCTTTCAATCGGAGGGGACTGTTTCGCGTACAACGCGGCTAATTTTGGAATGCCCTCATTAAAATCGTCCGCAATTTTATCAACCTGGTCTGTCATAGCTCGTAATAAATTCCTCTGTTTTACATCACTCGCATTCTTTTCGAACTCTTTAGCGACATTATCGATACGAACCATCTTCGCAAGGAGAGATGCAATACGAAACTCTAAGTCGTCGATCGCCGGCATTTTCAGCTACCTGTTAAACCAAGCAAGGGTAAAAAACCGACCTAATCCTATCGATATCTACACTGATATTTAACGATATCCGGCCCGAAGGACCATATGATCACTTCCGAAGGTGAACTTCTATCTCGAAGTGGACTGTATAATTTGCATTTACGAAATTATTAGCAACAAAAGGTTGAGCCACGACAATACGCCACTCACCGCTCGCGTGCCCGACCGACCGATGGCTCTTCGGCAAGCAGCTGGACTCCACAGGGTTGCTTCTCTCACTTGATCCTCACTGCTCAGCGTTCACAGGTAGACTCACTTACACACTCATTCAACATCCACTCACTAGGCACACAAACAAATGATAAACGAAAACCGAAATCCAGTGGCACCGCCAAGTGGTGGCGCGGCTCAACCTTGACATACCATTTGAAAACACAACTGAACAGTCTCTTTTAGCTATTTTCTTCCCTATTCATGCTTCCACCACCAATGTCACATTGTCACAGTCTTTTATACTTGCTGTAATGTTTCTGATATTCTTTCTATTGCCTGTTGTTAGTCCTAACAGTCAATTCTCTTTTGCTCTCTAATTTTATATTCACAATTTATCTCTGGTAATCATTCAGTCATACATTATTACCCCGTTTCTGGGCTATACAACCGTATGGTTTATAGCAAAAAAATTTTTTTGCTATAATTTCAAGGCGTCCTCTTGAGGATGCCTTGGTAGCTCAACTGCTATCGTGCATCTCAGCGGGTAACTCCGCTAAAGTTTTCGCAGCTAGCTCGCGAGCTTTGATTTTGTTAAAACGTATATTTTATATTTTTCGTTATTGGAGCACAAACCGTCATATATTGAAGACCTTCTCCAACTATTAACTTATTTTTTAACTGTTAAAACCCTATTGTGGTTCTCATCACAGAAACCATGCTGAATCAAGCAATTCGAGATGTAATTATTTGAATGCCATAAATAAAATTTCATGACATTAGATTTTATGTAGCTCAGGCACGGAACCACACATTTGTTAACATAACTCTTCCACATATATTCTGGCCTGACTTTAGATACTATATCTAAATTCAACGGTCGTATTCGTGTCATCTACAGTATCGGTGTTACTTGTTATTCAACCGAATTTACGAAAGAAACAGCTAGCTTCGCATGCAATAGACTTCTAATTACAAACAAATATCAACACATGGGATAGGCACTGCATTACACTTCAGAGTTTAGAATTTTTGTTGAAAACTCATATCAAGTTACTATAATGGCCCATATGATATTTAATTTTGTAATTGTAGATTCAGTGTTTAAATTAATATTCTCGGAAAATTGGCATTTGCCAGACCTATATTCAGGTGGCGTATGAAATTATAGCCGTATATAAGCTACGATCCGCGATGTTAGTTTATAGCTTGAATTTAGAAAAATTTTGTGGAAATATTGAACGATGAATTATTGGTGACTCCTGTATGATTAGTTGAAATAAATGTAGTATAATGAATCTTAAAATCTCCAATGCCTAATTGGACGTCGTTCTCGTCGCTGAATGACTCGATTTTTTATCAATATATCTAATAATTATGCTTTATTCTGAATACTTTCATTAAATTTTCAATGGATATGGATCAATATTCTGTGTCATACGTTTGTAAAATGATCCGATCCAAATAATTTTATAATTAAAAAGAAAATAACTTTAATCGTACCGTATGATTTTTCATTTTGGTGCATTGAATTTTAAGTCTCTTTAAATAGACTTTACATTTATGTAGACATACATTTCATACCATTACAAGGTAAGTAATGTTCTCTCAATATCATTTTAAAAGTTGATTGAAAGGTAGACTTTTTCGAAAAGCAAGACTGTTAATGTAATCAGTTGTAAGTATAATTTATCAACAGTTTCAAGGTTATTAAACGGAGACTGAATGTTAGCTATCCTTTTTTTTTAACCATTTTATGGTACAAAATAGTTCCATAACAGCAAAAAACAGTGACATGACATGCTGAGGGACGAAATAGTGCTGTGGCCTCGAATTTTTTTGTGCACCGTATTTGTGGCACAGGAGATATCAGGGCTTCGCGTGAGACCATTAGGATTTTCAAATGAATCCTTAAGCGCAATCTATAATAAACATGACTTAATTGAATGGAAGGTGGGAGCGTTAAATTTTAAAAGGATCGTTGAATCTCTCGCTGCGAAATGGAAAGGATAAGGTAATTATTAAGGTTGAAAATGGAGTTGTGGACTGAGTTGAGGAATGCAGTTGCGGATTTAGACCACCTCGTTTTTACTTATGATAATTAACGGTACTCATGAATGTGTGGAATCGAATAACCGTTAAAATGGCAGGCAACGCAGTTGCAGTGAAATGGTCTGGATTTGGATGCGATTTTATTTCCTTCGGTGACGAATTGAAGCGCGGATTATTTTCAGGATTCGGAATTAACTCCGATATTTCCTGTGTAGAGCCTGAGTCACGGTCCAACGCTTGCAATCCATTTGTTTGAATTCTAGGAGTTGTGTTGATCTCGGTGCTTACTTTATCAAACTCTTGGATCCCATGTCGATTATACAGTGTTCGTTCTAGCGCAAGAATTCATCGTTGAGTGATTTTCTCATTTTTTCTGATTCATTGGATACGGATTCGTTTTATTCAGCCATAAGGAAAAAGGAAAATATCTCAGGTCCCTTTTTTTCCTGGATTTTCGCGTTACTGAGGAATGTGGGAGCATTGTTATTGGTCTTTTAGGAAGTCAGAATGTAATTTTTCTCCTTAAAATGTAGAATTAATCAAGATAATTACGCGATCTTCATCAATTTAGGCTTTAAGAATCATTATTCAATAACTTTCCGTTTTGTTCTTTTCTATCGAGGGCTAGGAGGAACGTAGGAATACTTCCTCATTAAATACTTTCTGTAACTGATGAACTTGCATTTTATTTTCATGGGGTTATAAAATACATATTTAAATGAGCCATATAACTTTACGGTTGAAATGTATTTTAAGGGTTTTCTCCCAAAATTACTTTTGGCCTGTAAAATGTTATTTCCATAGGTGATACGGAAGCTTCCTACCATATTCTTTTTCTTAACATATAAATTCTAATTTTATTCATTAGAGTCCGGTACAAGCTTAGAAGTAAGGAAGCAATTCATCAGAACGTATATCTGGAGCATGTTTCTTTACGGCAGTGAGGTATGGGCGATGACAGCATAGGAGAAGAAAAGGGTGGAAGCATTCGAAATATGGTGCTACCAAAGAATAATGAAGACAAGGATCGACCGAGTGGCAAATGAAGTCCTAAGAAGAGTGGGAGAAAGGAGAAATTTGCTTTAAACTATATAAAAAGAAGATCGGACAACCTAATCGGCCATATCTTAAGAGACGATGACCTGATGAAGAGAATCGTCGAAGGAAAAGCGAACGGGAAGAATGGAAAAGCCAGGCCTTTTATGAGTTATATAGAACAGGTCGTAAAGGACGTGAAAGAGAGGAACTACGTTAATATGAAGAGGTTGGCCGATAGAAGAATAGAGTTGAGGGCTGCGTCAAACCAATCCTGGGATTGTTGACCCATCATGATGATGATGATGATAGAGTCCGGTGGTGTTTATCTTTTGTAAATGACTCTTAAAAGTATTTGTCATAGGAAAATTGTATTTAAATTAGTATTCCTTTGTTGATTCCATACAGTCTGTAGATGGGTGTATTTGAAAATGTGATCGCACTCTTTCACGTTCCTGGACCTTTTTTGTTTGAATATAATGATAAGGAAGAGGAAGTGACATTGGCATGATATTGGGCAGTTGATGGAGTAGAAGAGACTAAACAGCTGAATTCTTGAATATATATGGGGTAAACTAAGGGTTGAAGAGAAAAAACGGAATATTCGCGAGGAAAATTGTGAGAGATTATAATAAAGGGGAATGAGATCGCAGACAAGGATTGTTCATGAAATATCTCCTATTGGGATGCTGGAGGCATGACTTTAGCAGTGAAGTGATGTGATATTTCCCATACGTTCTTTGAAGTTAGTCATTTGAAACGGTTCGGTAACCTTATGGCCTGAGGAAGTCATTAGTGTGAAGAAAAACCTTTCATTTTAATAACCATCTATTGTCTCATGTCCATACTGTTCATATTGTGTCTGTTTTCTTCCGGAAATATGCCGGAAATGACTCATCAAGGTTATCCATTCTAAAATTCTTTGTCTGGGAGATTCTCGTGTTCCTTTTCCGAAATAACGCTTCAAAGACAGTTTTCTCGCGGGGGTACGCGCGTTTCTCCGAATTTTTATCTCCCACTCGGCGTTTCTGGAATTTCTGGCTTTCCTGAATCGCGAGAATAGCAAGATATTGTTTTCCCATTTTTGAAGCAGGCTTGGGATGAAAAACTGGATTCCGCTTCGCAGACACGGTGCGTCATTACGAAATAAAAATTGGCGGTGATTTTGTTTTTATGGAGAGATGCCTCCTTCTCTCTCTCTTTCTCCCTCCTCCCTCGCTCTCGGGCAGGTGTTCGTCCAAAACTTGCGATGGGGAATAAAAAAGAAACGAGGGATGAAGGCTGGAGTCATCTCATGGGAATTACTCCACGAGGAAGTAGGAACCTGTTATTCCAGCGTAAGACGAAAATATATGTATCTCGGGAGAAGATTCGCGGGAGGTAAGAAACCCTGGCCGCTACTCTCAACTTTTGGTCCAATGAAGGTAATTGCACTTCATCTTCATCAAAATGAATAAGGTGGTGATGTGAGAGAGGCGTTTCTGAAGTTAGAGTCATAATCGGTGTGTAATTCTTTTTTCGCTAGCCATTAACTACATGTTGTGGTGGATTTATGTGCTTTGATTTTTATTCAGTCAGAAAATATATTTGCTGCAATCTCTTAGTTTGGCCAGGTTTTCTTAATGCATTTTCCATTTATGCCTTTTCATTAGTTTCCACTGAAACTCAAAAAACTAAGTACAAATATGTAGATTTTCTGTTGATAACATTTCCTAGTTGTCCCGCCTAAACTTCAACATTTCAATGGTATCAGGCTACAGGCCCAGTGGCTCACGGATGTGGGGAGGGAGGGTTAGAGTTTAAACATTCCCGAAAACATTCCCGTAATTTACTATATTTTGTATATTTTGCACTAGCGTTTAGAATTTTTGAATAGCTGAAACATATAATTAAATTTTCTTCACGAAAAGAGAATGTTAATTTAATTATCGTTTCAGTGGATAATAATGTAAATTTTATATTATAATAATGAACATAAATGTTAATGAAACCCCCCCCTCCCCCCTCAGAAGGAAATGCTGTTACGCCAGTGTTGTAGCCTACTCTTATGGATGGCTTTCACAAACCTGTGCCATATTAATTCTACTCTCTACAAATAAGCCAACCTTCAGGCTAAACACTGTGGAAACTTCTCCCTCTAGTTATATTTATTTTGTCTTGGCTGTCATTTCCCTGTAGTTGTCCACAATCTTTTAACTCCTCCGATATTTTTCTTTTTTCGCAATTCATTTTTACCTCGTTTCCCTAATCATTTGACCATAATTTACGCCTCATAAATCATACTTAAATGCATTTTAGATAATAATGTGCGCACGGAAGTTGGTGTTGAGACATTCATTTCTCTAAACAAGAATTGTCCTGCCCTCTTTTCTAAGTTTCGATAGATTCCTCTTCTCTCCAAATATTCTTAGAAAGAAGTCCTATGAAGATTGGGAGAAAAGAGAAGCCTTACAATATTTTGGAATGAAACCGGGACAGTCTAATCAATGATATCTTGAGACATGATGGGGTGATGAAGGCAATTGTTGAGGAACACGTTCACGACGATAGTGGCAAAGGCAAGTCGCGCTTGAAATATATGGAACGAGTCGTGAAGAATGTGAAGAAGATGAATATTATAAATGTGAATTGGCTAATAAGAGAATGGAGTGAAGAGCTGCGTAGAACAAATCTTAGGGTTGTTAACTGATGATGTTGATGAATACGATGAGGATTTAAACTTTCTATCATTCTGCCTTAGTAAAATGTATAGTTCGTTCATTTTTGGCAAACTATCAAAGTTTTGGTGATTTTAGATATTTTCAACTAATTATTATGAAATTAGATACTTAGTTTGTTTCTTACATTTAATTCCAACCAATGCTTTTCAAACTTCTGGGGAGCTCTCCCACGTCATGCCTTCACAGCTTCTCACTGGATTCCTGCCACCCAGGGATAAGCAGCTTCGCGTGCTACCTCTGGCAACTCAGAGTTTCCGGAGGTGAATCCCACAAAGTGCATGATATTAAGTTCGTCTCAGATTAACCTTATTATTTAGGCAGGGCAGATGCTGCCATTAAACTAATCAATTGGAGCTCCTTATAACCTAATTCTGTAGCTAAATTTTTTGTGATTAAATATAATGCGATTTACAATTTTTTAACAGAAACTTCGATTTAAAGGCCTCACTTTGCAGAAGAATTGCAGCAACACAGCGTTTGTTTGCGTTTCATAAAATGGCAACTGCGTAAATTTTAGTTTTCCCTAACTATGCAAGTGCTAACAAACTTCCTCTTTTCTGCATTTAAGGCTGTAGAAAGGGTGTAACGATGTTCTTCCTTACAAAGCTAAATATGCTGTTTGTTTTTCACCGTTTACAAATTCTCGTATCTCTCCTGTAAAATGAATTTCCATTGCATTTAAAGCTCTTAAGGAGCCTGGAAAGGCTTTTCACTCACATGCAGTAGGCTGTAAAACCTTTGGTGTGGGAAATTTGAGCTTCCGTGAATTTCAATGTTATTTTCTTCTACTTTAGTGAATGTCATCGAAAATACAGACCATTTCTATGTTGGCGCGTACATCTACCTACAAGGTAGCGATATATTTGAGTCCAACTCCCGCAAAGTTTTGTCAATGTATGTTCCGGAACTGACACAAAACTTTTTGCATCACAAGAGTTATCAGAAGCTATTACTACCTCGTCCAATCATAATTACACTAGTGTTTGGCAAAATATCAGAAGCTATTACTACCTCGTCCAATCATAATTACACTAGTGTTCGGCAAAATACACAACTCCTTCCAAATGCTCGATTTTGCGTTTGAAGGCAAAATGAAGCCTATGTAGAGTTTTTTCATTATTTTATCCTCATTTTGGAGACATTTACATAGATCTTTGGATAGAGAGAGAAATGGATGGGAGGAGAGCTGGAAGGAAATAATCCGCGTAAGGTACGAGCGCTTTGAGAATCTCGAACCCTCTAAGTGTAAATACACTTATCAAATCTCATCATTGAAGTGTACATATTTATGATTTTTTAGTGCTTAAAAATTAATTTATTTTGTAGGAAGGAATTACTTTTTTTCCAATTCACGTTAGAAGTAGTTATGATGCCATTTGCGTTGAAGATAAATTTTCTGCGTCGCTTTTCAATTAAAAGCGAATGGTACCTAAACTAGTTCAAAGATAAGCGGAAGACCATTGAAATCAAAGCAAAAAAATGTTCTAACCAGATTCTCAAAGCACTCACACCTTGCATGGTAGATTATATCCCTCACACTCTCATACCATCTAATCCTCTCTCTTACCTCTCTCTCTATCCTTCATTCGGTAATACAATCCAGTCTGTTGGTCCGAAATGCATTTCGAGAAAAGTTTCCGGAGCAGTCATATCTCGAAGGCTTGCTTAAAGCGAAGCAAACTTCCGAGGTGGAGGATGAGAGCCAATTTGATATTTCGACGCGACGGAAACAACTCCGTATCACGGTGAGGCGAGGAGAGGAGTGAGGTGAAGGGACCTTTCCCGTCCTTAAGGTCGCATTACCGGGTCGAGGGACGGAGTTCGGAAAGGCCCCCGGGCGGACACCGCGAAACACCAAAGCCTTCCGCCTTCCTCCACCCTTCCCCCCTGCCGGCCTCTTTCCTTCCGTTTCCTCCTCACCACTCCTCCCGCCTTCCCTCCCCCATCCCCTCGGTCGTAATCGTCTCTCGGGACTGCCCGGGGGAGTGGTGTTGGGAGGGGATGATTTACGCGGAAACTTGCTCAATTTCGATCCCAGTTCTTGCTTCCGAGGCCTGC
Organism: Platycnemis pennipes; assembly: GCA_933228895.1. Taxonomy (NCBI): domain Eukaryota; kingdom Metazoa; phylum Arthropoda; class Insecta; order Odonata; family Platycnemididae; genus Platycnemis; species Platycnemis pennipes. Next base: position 113,013,275 of record OW121854.1, on the reverse strand, counting down.
GAAGCGACGGTCAAGTCGCTTGAAAATTGTCTTCCGGAACAGTGCCGAGGACCGCTTTCCTCTTCTCAATCTCGCCCATTACCCTTAAGGAATCTTTCTCGTACCTAACCCTCTTTGTGTTGGTGGGGGTGACGCCATTCTTCTCTCCTGTTCCCGAGTTCCCGAGATTTGAATCTCTTGGGTCGATCGTATAGAATAATCGTAGCTACAGGTGTGACTGTTCACTTGAAGGCGGTAGGGAAAACTTTACTGTTTGCTCTCCACTCTAGTTATTAATTTTATAGACACTCACTTCCGTACACCTCGACGAGTTTTGCTCTTTGAACATAGTTTCATAGCGTTTGCGTCCTCAGATAGCGTGCACTCTTGAGCTTTCCTTTGTGAAAACAAAAAAAAGGATTGAATCTCTTATTGATATTTTGTTTTACCACCTGAAAAGTTGCCTAAGTAATTTCAAAATTATATTGCATCAATTATGCGTGATTCATTAAATTTATTCGTAAACTTTATTTCAGTGGTAATAATTTTTGTTTTCTGCGATGCAAGGATTAGATAAGTTTCTCTGACATGCCTTCCTCAGCATCATTCCGAAAAATGAATCTTCTGTAAATGTACATGCTTATAGTAATTTTAAATATAGTTAATGTAATAAACATCATTGTTACTCTGTACCATTGCCAGTGTCATTCGCTTTATAATACATATTCTGAGCTAATAGTAGCGTTTGATAACATTAAAATGATGCGACAAAAGGATATTTTCGATAGCTGCAGTCCTTACTCATGAGTTGAAAACAAATACTCGGAAATGACGAGTCAGTAGCCAAAAAAGTAACCTGGCTTAGGTTTCTACTTGAATAGCTTAACCTATTCATCAATATTCATGTTATCATTTACAACCGTACCAAGGAAGGAAATCCGTATTTTAGGCTGAAATGTGTGACTATTAGTTTAACAAAGTTAAGTGTACAACAACTATTCTAAGGAGCTCGTTATTGAAGATTTAGATACGTGATCAGGTCTAACTAATGTATAATTTTTCCTATATTACTATGAAAACATATGGAGCTAGTTATCATAATTTGTACATTTCATTGTCGATCATTTTGTCGCATAATAACGTCGCTTGGTGGTTTACCCTTTTCTTTTAAAAATAAAAACGAATCTCATGAATTGCATTGAAATTTATGGTGAAATTTTTAATATTTTGAAATGCTCAAATGACCACTGATTAGCTAGCTATATGACGCAAGAAGTTTAAACTCTAATTTTAAAGTGAGTTACGCTCAAACGCTTAGAAATTTAACGCAATATAAAATTGTAATTAAAGGCTTGGTGTTTTAAAAGATTGGTGGGGATGTTGGCTTGTATATATATTGTATGAGCCTCTGAACTATACGTTATCAATTGTTGGAATATATGGTGTTTTTACGCGCATAATTTCGTGAGTGACTGTTAATATCATTTTCATTGTTTCCGACCCTTCGCATTGCAATTTGTAGATGTACTGCAATTGATTCGTTGGCGTACGATGGTTACGAACCCTGAGTTATGTCATTTTCCTCCAAAATATTTATTTTAATAATGATTTCTCCTTCCTTTAATCTACACAAGTTTTAATTAGTTTATATTTGTTTTCCTGGGCTTGTCCTTGTCACATAACTTGGTAATATAAGGTATAAATTCTGGGAAACGAGTCTTCCAACAATTGAGAATCCGTTGAAAACCATACCTTCAGAAATCAAACGTCTCTTATATGCGAAAGGAATCTTCTTGAAAGTGCCACCAAAATTACTTGCAAACCTTGATAATTCATTCACTCTTCAGCATTCAAGTGTTCGGTGTTTAGGCAAGGTTGATTAAAGAAATGCAAATTTGAGGACAGAATCACTACCGATTTAAGGATTCCAACGATATTGTGCAATCAGAAAAATGGTAAGCCTGTGAAGTTGACGATGGTGGAAAGAAGGTTAAGTATGGAATCGAGCGAAAGTGAAGCAATAAAAGTAGACCCAGGAGTAAATCGGGGATGGAATCAGTTACTCAAGTTTCATTATCGTCATCACCTCTTGTCATCAATCCTAAGATGTATAAGATGTGTTGAGACTAGAATACTGGTTTCCCATTCCAATGGAATGGTTTAAAAACTCGGTCGAGGCAGATATTTTAGTGGTGTTCTGGTCTTTAGTTGATGGCGATGTGGAAGTCGTCCGAGTACCTACTCCGTTCGTCGGCTGGAACAGAAAAGAGTGGACCTGTTGGTGCATTTCGTTTGACAAGTAAATGCGGAAACTGGATTTCTTTCACCCATTCTCATTCCATAATTTTCTACTTCTTTTCTTGTACCTACCTATATTTAAAGACAGAAATAATGTTAGTTGTAGGACCTCTATGATTCAATCCTGAAATTAATTTGACGCTGCTATTCTCTTGCTTGTCTTATTATCAGTTAACCTCCATACTATTTTGTCGATCATATACTAATGTAATACTACCTTAAGAAGATGAAATACAATTAGCAACTCATATATAATCAGTGCGCTACTCGCTTTTTATTCATTATGTCCATGTTACTATACCTTTTTAGCCTTCGTTAAGTTTGGTGTCTGCATCTTTGTATCTCCTGCTTTTGCGTACACCAGTCAGCCAGAAGGCAGTTCCTTGTATCGGGTTCTGGTCTCGTTATTGATTTTCTATCGAAATTTTTCCTTCATTTCGGCCCCGAAAATGTGTGATAATGCCATCGGGGGAAGCTCTTGCTGATGCGTGACTACGTATTACACCGTGTGACGTTTTTAAAGAGGACAACCCGCCGTCCCAGAGGTCTTAAAAATTGTCACTTTTGTTCCTACGCGTGTTTCGATCGCGGTTTTATACTTTGAATAATTTCAGGCGCTCAGAGCGATGTTAAATTCCTTTCGACAATCCGAACTTCAGCCTTTAACTCCTCCTCCACTCCATAATTATTTGCTGTTGTATCAAATAAAAAGGACGACTTTATCTATTTATAGATGCTTAATGCTACGAAAATATATATTGGAGTTAAGGCCTGTTAGAATATACGAGGGAGAATTGTGTTTTTTTTGTTGTTGAATGAATGTCTGTGGTTAAAAGGAGAAAGATGGGTTGGCGGTATTAAAGTTTCAACACGTGGTACATAAGCGCTACGGGGAGTGCTATGTTTAATGTTTTTCCGAGTAATGAAATAAAGTTGTGGGTGACCCTCTCATTAGAATGCGATCCAAAGGTCATAGTGTATTTCACATCCTACTGCTGCAACCATGGTCACTTCCTTTTCTCCTTCGGTGAACTTCTTGTCACTCATCTTAGCCTATGAGTCTATCATTTTCCAATTTCACTTAGCCTGTTGAATGTCTTCCGTCCTGTCCTCGCTCGCGCAGTATTCTACCTCCATCCCGGCCTTCGACTTAAAATTTTCTCCTTCTTCAAGCTCCATCCGATTTCTTTATTATAATTACTATTACAAGTTATTTATGAAGGCTACCCTAGAATCATGTTAGGTTGAATTAGCAGAATAATGAAAGGTATTGATGCATGTAAGGCCTCAGCCATGTCGATATTTGTTAGAAAATATTTCTCCGAGTGAGCATCATCGGCTGCTGAACGAAATTTTTTTTGGTCCATCTCGATTACCAGGCAACGCCCACGGGATTCCTCGCTCGTGTGCAATTTGGAGTGGGGGTGGAGAACACTTTATGTCGTTCATCCCCTGTTTCCTACCCCCGGCCCTGCCACCCGAATCCTTCCCTCTCTCCCGCTCCCCATCCTTCGTTTCCCCCTCGCTGGGACAAGGATCGGAGGTTGAGGGCCAAGAAGGACTGGAAAGGGTGGGGGTGGGAGTTGGCTAGCGTGAAGGGATGAGGGTGGTGTGTGTGTGTGTGTATGGTGGAAAATCGGACGCCCTCCCTCCCCTCGTCCCCCCAAAGGCCGCAGGTGAGACCTTCGCACGCAAAATCGAATTTATGGCGCTAATCCTAGTTACGGCGAGAATGGGTGGGTGCTAATTCCCCCGTCCCCCACGCATCTCCCCACCCCACGTCCCTCCTCACCTCCTGCCCATATCCCTGCCCCTCAGTCTCCATTCTCCCCCCACAATTCCTCTTTCGACCTTTATTCCGCAGGTTCTTCACGCACCTCCATCCTGTGGCCCCAATGCCCTTATTTTTGGCGTTTTTCTCTAAATCTTTCCCTGTGGTGTTTTCGTTTGTGCGCCGTTACACATTCTCTGGGATTCCTTTTATTTATCTTAGCTCAGACTTATTCTATTGAATAAACATTTCAGCAGTTATTTATAGAAATTGTAATAGTGCCACTATTGAATGGTTCTTTATTTGTACTTTTTAACGTATTTTGTACTCTTTCTATTTGATTGTCTCCAACCGAATTGAATGTCCTTGGATCAGAACTAATCCATAATTTTTCATCCAAGCAGTGATACCATTCATGAAATCTTTCTTACCTGTAGTAAATATCAAACCTGCTGCGTGAACGGCGGTGAAAAACACATTAATTGCCATTCGAAAAAGTCTAGTGCCTACTTGAGCTAGGTACTAGAATCAAAATCTAGTACCTTGAACCTCGGTAAAATTGCCATGTGAACTAAGGATCCTGGGTAGTGTATTAGTGCTCGTATTGGCTCGGAAAATCAAAGGTCCGTGGTTCGATTCTCGGTTCAGGTGAATTTTTTCACATGGCAATTAATGTGAATTTAACCTACTTGGTTTAGCAGTAACCTTGGGGTAAAAAATAACAAGGTAAATGTTCTGTTTTCTCACCACAGCAGCTCTGGTCGGTTAAAATTCAACCAAAGTTTAGGTTGGAAAGAGGAGTGAACTCCGTAGCTTCTTTCTTTGAGCTGTATTTGCCATCCATAAATTACCCCATTTTTTGACACAAAGGTAAATTTTTTTTGCGTGTGAGTTTGCAAGTTTTATGTTTGTTTGCAAGAAATGTTTAATTTACGTCTTTAGTGAAATTTTATCCCAGATATTAGGCAGTAACTGGAAATTAAGCTTTCTGCTAAAGACACTTAGCTAGGCATTTATTTCAGTACTTCTTGCGTACAACAATTTTTAGAGAATAATTGACATTTCTTTTTAATCATTTTAAACTTTAATATACTTTTCATCAGTGCTCTAGAATATTTTTCGTAACGTGTGCTTGTGTGCAAATAATATGAAGTCCGATTAAAAGGCTTATATGGCTCAATTTTTCCTGAAATAAAAATGAGCGACCTTTCAGTCACTCTTCTAATAGCCCGAATACCACGCTCATTAAGTTGCACGTGGAATGGCTTTTAAATCAGCTACTAAGATTCTAAACGCTTTATATTTCAAACCAATGAGAACGAGACTAGGCTAAAGAGTTATGAATACTTTTAGTGACTGGGGTTAAGATTTACCAACAATTGAGACAGAAACATAGTATCTATCAAAACCACAATTTTATAGCAAACGTGATATCCGTACTTTAGACAGAACTGGAATCCAGAGTCATTGTATTGTCAGGTCGGCAATATATCGAGCTGAACTGGCGGTAAAAATCTATCTAATCCATAGTTGGGGAAAAAGATTGACCTTGATAGAGAGATTAAAAAAAACCTGTGCTGGATATTGCAGATGAGGAAATGAGAGAATTGGAAAAATTACGAGATGGTTGAATTAAGCGGAAGACAAATCGTGTGATAATAATACGCTCATGAATATGATGAAAGGTAGAATGCTGAAAAGAGATATTTTGGGAGTCATCTGGCGGAATCAAAATTCTGAGGAGATGAAGATAAGAATAGTGTTACTCACGAAATGTATATTGAAGGAAATGATAAGACAGGCAATAATATTTTGAGCAGTGATGACTCGGTTATTTCGTTGAGAGGTTTGGCTCAGAAACTTGGTTCTTACGCGAGGAGGATGAGCTGAAATACGATGAAGCTTTGCGATATTGGTGCACGGGGAGTGGAGAAAAGCTGACTTATTGTGGAGAACTACGAATAAGAGTGTTAATCATGTAGGAGACGAAAGGAAGTTTGTAAAAATTAAAGGTGATAAAGATATTGAAGCAGGTAAAGTGGGTGAACAGAATACTTGGCAGGATAATAAAAGCCGAATCGAATATAAGGTGAGAGGAAAAGGATAGAAAAAGAATAGGAGTGTAAGATATCGTGAAGATTTAAAGAAGGTTGTGATGCGGGAAAATGGATTGGTTGTGAAGGAGATGCGAGGCAAACTCTATTAGCAGTGATGTGGAGCAAAAAGGAAATACAAATACAACTATCGTTATCGATTTCCAAGAGATACAGGTTCGATTCCCGGTCAACTCGGTCGATTTTTTATGCGTTAAACTTTCGATCTTTTGTGCATATCGGCGTTTATCTCCATTAACGTTACTGTTGCGTTCACGGCTCTGTCCATTTAAGCCTACCACTGTTATTTGAATGCCTATCATGAAATTATTTAAATATTCTAAGCCTTATTTGCCTAATCTTGGGAATGCGATTTCCATAATTTCTCAAGAGGGATGAATATCTCCCCGAGGGCCCTCCTCCAACCCTCACCATGGGCCCAAACGCAAAGGCTACCTCAACCTGCCTGCCAATCCGGGTGGGCTGAACAGAGGTTGTTTGTGTGGCTTTGTACGATGAGGTGTGAAACCGTGGTGGGGTCGTCATTCGCCTCTTTACTCACCGTCTCTTTCTCTCTCTCTCTCGACCTCGGCGCTAATTTGATAATTTATGTATCTGCACGGTGCAGTCGGGTTCCCGTGTCCGGCAGCGGGGTCATTACGGAGGTGTGAAAATGCATGGCGTTGAAAATTAAAGAGAATATTTTTTTAGACCGTAAATTGCTGAAGAAAAAACGCGGGAAAGAGACGGGTCCGTCTGCAAAAAAATAACAATAACAAAGCTCCAGAGCCGAAAGGTGGGAGACGGCCAGGCGTGGATGTTTTAATAAAGTTATATACTGCGCCATTTACATCGTACGTTATTATTACTTTTCCAAAGGTCAAAAATGAAATGGATAAAATGGGTGTGAAGTTTGACTATGTGCCTGTATGAAATTGCGCTCCGTTCTTTTGGTAGGTAACTACGATGAACGGCGGGTTCGTCAACCTACATACCGTTATTTAAAATCAGCGTATCAAGTGGACGAATATTAGATTGTGTGCTTTGCTTGTGATTGATAGTTTAGCGTTTCTGCTGCAACTACAAAAAAATGTTATATTCATGAAAATGTTACACCAGTTTTCCGAAATTGAAACGTTTCATGTGACCGCCATTCATCTTTTTACTACCGCTTCTTTTTCAGTGGATAATATGCGGTGGTAATTTTATTTGACTCGTGTCCTTCATCGCTAATTTACAGCTTAAAGTGGGGCTTTATTAATAATAACATGAATTATTCTTTAGGATGTTTCTAAGCAATTTCAAATCAGACTGCTGACATGGAGCCTTGTTATTTTCCCGAATTTTTGTTTACTGTTATACGGTTTTAGTTTTAGAATACACTCAATTGGATCAATAAATGAGTGATTTTTGTGAAAATTACTAAAAAAGAGCTGAAATTCTCATTATTCAAAATTAACCATTTTTATGAAAATATCCTAGTTACTTAATACATAAAGACATATTTTAAGTACGTTTACCATGCCTAATGGGGCTGTATTCGATCACTTGAATTTGGCAGTATTTGTAACGAATATGTATTTTATGAACATGCTTAGAAACCTATATGGGCATCAATAAAAAATTACGATACAATAGATATATTTAAGCTATACATGCGGTTTGAAAATAAATGATAGTGTTCATTCTATTTTTCGCAGTTTTAGGATTGTCCTATTCGAGCTCTTTATGTAACGGATATAATAAGGCATGATTGTATACTTTCTGAGTCGTGTTGACCTACGTTTCGTTTGGATGTTATAACCGTTATGACTGAAAGTTCAGGTTTAATGGAGCACATCTGACTGCTGAGTATTTAAAAGGTTTCTTGATGGTAAGTGTTTGTATGTATGTACATCAAATTTAATGGCACGACTATGTTTATTCAGACATTTAACCCCAGACCGTAGTGGTAGGTCTTTAGGCAAAAATCATCCTTTTGGATTAATTCGGCTACTACCAGTTCTTTATGATCTTTTAGAGCATTGATCATCATTATGCCACTGCGCATACTCCTTAAAATGATCCTACTACGGAACTATGCCCTTAATCTTTTAATATTTATGTATTTGGTGCTATACAAACGACGGTTGCTATTAGATTGCGTCGGTAGTTTTCCCAAGTCCTTAAATTTGGTGCACTCTTGTGTATGGTGTATCTTTGAAAGCAGCATCTTCACGTGGTATATACTTCGAATAAGATCACAGCCATTGTATTAAAAGCATTTTAAATTCGTGTACATTTTGGTATCCAGGTTACTGAAATAATATGCGATAGGCAATAATATTTGTGGCTTCCAAATCTGGTTCAATATACAGCGAGCGAAATGTTAGATGATGGAAAACGCTCGTCTGTTGCTCACTACGGCTAGAGATCTACGTACACCTTTGGCCATTCCATTCCTGTTCTGGACACCTTACTGTTCTTTTTTCTCCCTCGATTCCCGCAAGGTGTTTTTTTCACTTCCCATATGGGTTTCGTTTGGTAAGAAGACATGTCAGTATCACTCATCAAACGGTTTTGCGCGACAGCGAATCGGGAGAGTTTTCTTCAGCCTCCCCATGTCCGTCAGACAGTTACTATTTCAATATCTCGATCATTGAATGTACGAAAGAGCTAACGCGGTCCATCTCCCTCACGAAGCACATCGGCAGCTGGCTAGAACATATGTTTCTTTGATGAAGTGGACTCAGAATTCCGCTCTCCACCTTGTTTTTTCCTACCGCATGGCCGTGGCCTTTTATGCACCCCCGTCCGTCTCAAAAGTCTGCCGCCGACTTCCCGCTCTCGCTCGCCGATCCCCTCCCCTTTCCTCACCCCTGCCTCGTCCCTCTCGCGTGCTCGCATATTTACCCCTCTCAGAGCCACCCCTAGTCCCGCCTCCCACCTCTTCCTTGCTCCCCTCTCGACTCCCTCGCCTTCAAATTACACGGCGCGTCGGAATAAATTAATATTCATGCATACGAGAGGAAAGTTTATTATTGTTTGCGCGGAATAACTGATGGGCAGGCTTTAGCACTCGTAATAGAATGTGCCGCCCGCCGCCCAGACGTCACGTTGGGGGATGGAGTAGGAGAGAGAGAGTATGAGAGAGAAAGAGAGATTAAAAGAGGAAAAAAATCATCAAAACGGAACAAGGGAACGGATGATCGATATTTACAAAAGGGCTTCTTCCTCGCTCGCCTGCTTTACGTGTTGTCGGGAGCGAAACTTTCGGAATTCCCTCGAGCGACCGCACTCAAACTTTCCAGCATGACGTCTGCGCGCACGGCGATCCTCTTTCTTACTCTTTCGAGCATGTTAGTAGTCCTGAGGTCCACATCTTCTCTTTCCTGGGTACTCTATGGAGATCTGAACTGTGGGAGAGGTACTAAGCTATTAATAGCATTAGTCCACTAAGGCTACTTAGTGTGGAACTACCATTGTGCGATGGCCTTTTGACATGTCAAATTTATTCATTCAAAGTTGCGAGGTTATACCTTTGGCAACCTCATGGCCACTATGGTTTGGCAAAGAGTTCCTGTACCCATAACAGTGTAACATATTAGTACCATACGAGTATGCTTAAGCTTTACCCAGATGCCTCTCCGACAGCATCCTTGAGGAGCCTACGGATGCACTTCTCCCTGAGATGCGACACAATATGAAACTTGTTGAAAATCACTTCAAGACATGAAACAAAAGTCTGATACGGAAGATGGCATTGGTCGCCCTCAAGGCCTGCAGTTTACTAAAAGGTCTCTAGGATTCAACGAATGAATTTTAACTCTATTCGTCCATTTCAGTGCTATTTGATAGATGGTCACTATCGCTGTCCCCTTATGCTATCATTATTTTAAAAAGCAAATTTCACTTACAGTTGACATTTAAAGCATTAATACGATAGTATTATTTTCATATAAATGATATAATTAGAAGCTCGTAAGTTGAAGTAAAGAGTACTACAATGTCAATTGATTATTGAAACCCCCCAGTGAACAATTCTTACCCTATACGTTAAAGAAACATGTTCAATTAGTCTTTTTATTTTATCACTCATATGCTTGTAATGAGAAAAGCGTGGATTGAATTCGAATAATCCAGTTGAAAAGCATAAGTTTAAACTGCCGAGAGTAAGTGCTCTCCACGAGATGATACGCAACCATGATATGTACACTTCTTGTTTTTCAACTTGGTAATTAATTTAATCAATTCCGCGATACTCCAGTGTAAAACATTGTGCTCGAGTGATTCGGTTCCACTCCCACAGCGTGTATAGCATTGCCTCTGGGTAGAATTTGCATATCTAACTTATGTTTGAAGTTTACAATAATGAATAAACATGAGAAAATAAGAAGTGGATACTGTTTAAGAATATTTTAATTTCATTCCTAGAACTTGTGGAAATTGTACATAAATCAGGGGGAAACAGTACTGTCCTTGTTACAACTCCTGGTATCTAATCTCTTTTATAAAAAGTAATATCTCGTCGCCTACTTTGTACCTACGATTCTGAAAATAGTGTTTTGGATTGTTATTAACTGAGCTAATTCTCATATATGTTATAAGTAGCTCCAAATTTTGCCTCTAACTTGAGCTTCGTTCTGCTGATGTTGTTTGGACAGATGAAATACAGGTGAACGACTATTTCATGTCGATTTCTTTTGATTTTCATTTCTTTTGATGTAGCAGTTACAAGAGTCATTGCTCTTTATTTTATTATATTTATAAAATTATTTATTTACAGAAACTACTTACTGCTGGATGATTTAGATTGGTTTGAACAACGCAAACCATAATTAAATATTATTCACGGTCATATTGTAGTATCACATCCATTTAGGGAAAAGGATAAATATCACCTCGCAAAATTGGCTAGCGCTCTTAAAATCCGTTTTTACGATATGCGTTGTTAATGAAGTTGAGTGCTCGCATTCAACTTATTTTGTTTTAAGATTGAGTTTATCTACATTGCTCACAGTATTAATAGACTTGGGACTGAATCTCACCATCTAAATTGAGATTTTAATCCCATGACAAGCATCGTGGCGTACGATGAGAACCTCGAGCTCCAGTGAGTCAATCGTTTTCTTGGCATTCCAAACTTTACATGTGTTACTTCATACTTTAGTCATCTATTTACTTGAAATTATTTTTCTCTTTTAGTCCTAATTGTTTGCCACTACGTAGCCTCATATCTGATACTTTTTAAATGAACTATACTCATGAATCACCATATCGAGGATATAATATTGGACTTTCCATCAGTGATAGATTGTTCTCTAAAGAGTAGAACATAAGAATCCGGAGAAGTATAAATACATTATAAATTTGTGGCCATGAATATGCATGAGAAGGAGGAGTTATTTAAAGATACCGCGGCAGATATAAGTTGAGGAAGGAGAAATGTGTAATATCACGTGAAAAGGGTGTTCTATCAATGGATACATTCTTTGCTGGTTTCAATCTGGTGATGTAATGAATAAGGGTTAATTAGCGAAGCAAGGAGATAATTTGAGCAAATTATGTTATAAGAAAAATAACTTTGAGAAAATTATGGAAGTGTGGAAGTTAGTAGTGGAAGAGATTCATAAGATGAGACACATTAGGCGCAAGAAAAATGAAGCGATGCTAAATGATATAAGTGGTAAAACTATATTTAAGTAATGGAAGTGTTATACATATTTAATAATGCTATGTATTTTCGTTCACTTCATTATTTTCTCTTTTTTATTTATTTTACCAAGAGGGAACTGTATCTGCGTTGGAACTTTTCTCCCCTTAAAGACGAAAATGTCTTTAAGGTATCAGAGCAAAATCCGTCGCCTCAGATGTCGTTTCGCTGTAATTGATGGGATATGCATATACAGGAGTAGAAAATCGGAGAAATTGATTTCTCCGTCACAATACGGAGTGTTGACACGGTTGATCATAATTATCGTTTTGACTCCTTCCCTTTTTCTGAGCTTGCCAAAGCCTTGGTAAGCTGTTCGTGCGCCAAATTAAAGGATATTCGTTCCGCTGCTACTCCATCTCAGGCTCTTCCCATTAAATCCCTCCTCCATTTTTCTTTCACCTCGAAGTCCCCATCCCCGTGTCTCTCTCGTCTTCCCCGCCCCTTCTTTGTCCTTGCCCTCCTCTCTTCTCAAGGAAGGACTTTCTCCCGCAAGCCTCGTCTCTTCACGACTCACTCGAAAGGAGCGGGGGGAAAAAATCTGCACGCGACTCTCGTCGCATCGAGGGGGATTAGTGAATCTATTACGCGCCCCAACGCGTCCGGCATTCCCCCGTTCGCCTCCCCTGATCTCGAGCCAGCAAGCTCTCATCGCTCTCCTATCCCCTTGCGAAGTGCAGACCGTGTATGCCACGAGGGATATCCGTCCTCATCTCGAACTTCCCCAGCAAGAAAGCTTCTCAAGGCATGTCTAGCATCTACCTCATGAATATCCATGTGTAATAATCACATCTCGGGTGGTGCCATTTCGTACTTCCGACGCTGAGTTAATCGCTTTTGCTCCTCAGACCACTGAGGATGTCACCTCGTTACCCCGAGCCCTTCTTGGCTCTAGGGCGTGTGAATTTGGCTACACTGTCCAGATCGTCCCTGTGAAATGCAGCTCGTTTTATTTCCGCAAGAATTCCCATTTCATTTTCCTCTATCCCTTCGGTCTGTTGACCTTTCCCATCGGAAATTTCCCTGCTTTATGCCACGGGACCAATGCGTTAAGGGGAAAACACTCGCCAAATAGGTCAACCTTTGTATTTCCTTCGCTGGCTGCTCTTTACTCTGGAGTTTATTTCCCACGATGACGATTTGGTTTAATAGTACTCGAGCACGTGTCGTGAAATTATTCGGCTGAATTAAGTAATTAATTGAGGCTGAATATACTGAATCAGGTAATTAATTAAGGAACAATATTTTATTTCTTCTCAATAAATAACGACGGAGTAGAAACGTTATGCGGTTAGAATTAGATTAGAATAGAATAGAATTAGATTATATTTGGATAGAAAGAGCCAACTGCCATATTCCTTATCTTATACTTGCAAGAGTAATTAATACGCGTTTTTAGGATCAAGATCATTTTGAGATGTATGTACTATAGTGATGGTTGCCCAAACTTCATCTACCTATACGGTAACTATGTTGTCAAGTATAATCTCTAATTGTTTCTTGAAAGGAGGGCATTTTAATTCTCCACGGATGTCTGTATATCTGCAATCATATTTTCTTGTTAGATCGTAATATTCAGGAGTTATTGAGTATTTATAAACTGGTCGGAAAGCAAAACGGCTTTAAACTTACTTTTGAAATATCAGTCTCCCTTGTGGCGTACTGTCAAATAAAGTTTCTCAGAAATATAGACTAGAATGTAATTGTGATTGTGAGATGGTAAGAATATCGTAATCAACAAGGTTCCAGGTGAAAGAACTTTGTAAAGTACTTGCAATGCTTAGAGGATAATAGCTTTTGCGAAAAGGCTGGTGAAGGGTTTTACATCGAGCATGTGTTTTTATAGCGCCGTTATGTGATCGGTTGGGTAAAGATTTAAACAGGCAGGTGACACTTGAGGTGTGTGTGTGTAGAAGAATGCAGAAGGTAGGATGATTGAAAATGAAAGGACTTAGCTAATGCAGGTCTCGGTCAATGGAAAAGGGGATAGTGATATTTAAGCTGTAAAGAGATAGAGGAGGAGGCTAGGCTTATTAGACGGAATAATGGGAAAAAGGAGTCTAGCAAAGGTAAATCATTAAGTGAGAGTTCGGAGTTTCCTGCTATAGGGGACTCATTAGAAGTTGATGCCTGTGTAAACCTACCTCCAAGGGCAAAATGCCTCTAGATCCTACAGGACTATTTCTTCCTTCGTACTCACTGGGTTGAGGTGCTTGTTTGAGAGTTAATGAACTGGCTTTGTACGTGGAATGGATGGAATTCTCACTCCGTGCATCTCAGCAAAGTTTCCAGATAGTGTTTGCTTTGTTTCTCTAAAAGAAGCACATCCTATAGATGCTATTTTCTCCGCTTCTTAGCGCAGGTGGCTCATTTAAAATTTCCCGCATCGTTTACTCATCGGGTCCCCCTTGACTCTTTGACCCCTCGTCTCACTTCATGGCCACCCACAACCACCTCACGACTTCTGCTGTTCCTCTATTTAATTGGCATTTGTTTATCTGAGTTCATTTTGTTAATGATGTTTTCTTTTGGAAACGCCTGCGGTATTCATTCATTCGTTTGCCCTTCTCCTTTGGATGGCGGGGAAAAATAACATAACATATAAGTTGTAGTTAGCAGTCCCAACTCATAAGTTGAAATTATTGTGACACGTTTAAGTCACGTAGAGCAAAGTGCTGCCCTTGTTTGTCCATTTGCTTGATTTTCTTTCAACGTATTAATTTTTTTGACTAGGCTCTGGGATTACATTTTGGCATGGGTTGAGATTCCTCTGCATAATTGTGCCCTCACTTCTAATAGTAGAGCACCATAGCTCAGCTTCAGAGACAGTCATAAAATTTAATTACGACCGTTGAATTTATATTGCACAATGGCTGTCGAAAGTATACATATGTGGTCGGCATAAACTGGCCGGTGCGAAACTAGATGTAATGCTAGGAAGAAAATAATTTCATTGCCCACCAATTTATATTGGGAACGTTTTCTATATTTTACTGTAATTGCAATATAAAATAACGAATCGCCTCCCATGATATTCGAATATATTGTTTTGTTGTGAACTCCAACGTAGCTATTTAATTAATTTCTCATGAAATGTACAACGTGGATATACTAATTCAGTGAAAGAAACAGTATGGTAAATGACCCTTAACAGAGGATAGAGGTCCTCTGCAACCAGCAATTACGTTAGTACAAAAATTAAAGCTTTTTCACATGTGCTTTCTGGCATGGCAGATTGTTGAGACAATAATATGGCATTAATTTTCTGTAATTGGACGCAATTGAGAGCAAATACTTTACTTGTTACTAATTAAAATCATAGTTTTAAGTGAATATAATTACTCATTGAGGTATTTCCAAAGCATTATTATGAACCGATAAATATAGCGTAAGCCACGTTTTTCAGTTGTTTAATGTGTGCAGTGCAATATTTGCTGTAGAATGAATTAGATATACAAATAAAATGATATGTGATGCGTACTATTCTCATTTTGTCCACTGGTGGGTGATTGTTTTGAGAGAACATTCTTTTCCGAGGCGATATACGTAACTGGGTATTAGGGAAATATCCACCAGCCTGCCATGTTGGCACAATGGTTAAAATGATGACTCCCAATGTGGTTTAAATTCTCTAAGCTACTGCTTCCCAACCGAAGTGCCGCGGATTCTTTTAGGAAGTGTGCAGCGATTATTTTGACGAGCAAGTCCTGGCTGGAGCGACGGTATTGGAAGGCTGCCGACCCATTTCCAACGTACCCCATTGCAGTTTTCTTTTAAAATATATCTCCTGAAAAATCAATGTCAGTTTATCAGTTAAATCAGAACATCTTGTGCATTGGTCCGATGTCAAAGGATATCCCAAAATTTACTCATTCAGGTATATGGATTAGGCATTTAAATTCCGTTATTGATTATTTCTAGTGTATGACTCTATAGGAAGACTTATCTGACACAAGTGTCTAATAGGAATGTTTGGTGTGAAATATAAGAAACTATTCGTGAAAAGGGAACATTTTTTCTTCAGTGTGTGTCGTGAGAATATTCATGGGTGTGATATACCTTGACGTGAAGACGGTGGGCAGCGCATTTCAAAGCCACACATGCTATTATATTTGAGTTATTCTTAAACTCTAGCTTTACTGTTCGTAGGATTTCGCAGGTTTTTCACAACCCCCTTCTTGTGTGGGTGTTTTCCTGCAGTGGGTTTTTGCGTAAAGGATGCAAGCATAATAATCCTCACGTTTTCCCCACATTGTAAATTCTTTCACACACTATTAGATATGTAATATTGATATATTGTATATATATATTTCTCTTGTATTAATTTATCATTCTTTAATTCCTATAAGTGTATTCTCTACTGATTTTTTTAACCTCAGATTGTAATTGTTTTAGGTATTGACCACTAATTGATTTATATATTTATTTTGACAAGGGGTTAGATGGCAGAAGGGACAGTTTTGTCTCAATCTCGCCCCAATAAAGACCTATTATTATTATTATTATTCCCTAGCGCTGTTCCTTCAGATAATCATGCGTACTTCCTACATACTTTCTCACCATCTGCGTTGGTCTTCAATTTTTTCACTTTCCTAATCTAATGCCGCATTATAATTTCAAAAACAGTCTTAGGTATCCCACCTCTCGTAATTACAAGTTCCGTTCACTCTCTACACTCATCATAATTGCTGCCGGCGTTTTTCCTTCCCACCAGGGCCAGTACAAGATCATTTCGTTTCATTATCTATTCCACCCATTTTTTTTCCTCAATTCTCATCTTCATTGTTAACCAAACGGGCTATAGTCAATTTACAACGTCTCACCCCAGAATCTAGGTCCCAGAAACATAAACGTCCATTGTTTCCATCAAAATATTTTCTGTAATTTCATTTATATCTTTATTCGGGTTCCCGATCATAGACCTCCTTTAGTGGTATTAGTGTTTTGTTCAAGGAATACGAACAGCCATGAATATCTTAGTGGACTCATCCTCTTACATGCACAATAGCAGAATTTCCACATGAAAAAAACCCACTTCCACCGGGACACAAACCCGGAACCCCCGGATTTCCGGCAGGGTAATCTGTCAATTGAGCTTCCTTCTCCCATGTGAAACTCGAGAGGCCGAATTTGTCCCGGTAAAGGTGGATTTTTTATTGCTTAAATCCTGCAATTAATGTTTTGTCTTTTTTGCAGCATTATAAACTTTATAATGTGAAACTTCACTATTTACCTGCGTGCTGTCTTTAATTATAAAAGACTTCGGCAATATCAAATATGAAACTGTTCTCTGAGACTTACTGTATTTATTACAATCGATAAATGTTGAGTTTCTATGTGTACCCTATTCCATCATCTCATAATATGGTTAGTGTTTTTTCTCTCGTTCTAAGAAGCCTAGAGGCAGAAACTTATTCCTCTGTATATGT
Source organism: Platycnemis pennipes (assembly GCA_933228895.1). Classification (NCBI taxonomy): domain Eukaryota; kingdom Metazoa; phylum Arthropoda; class Insecta; order Odonata; family Platycnemididae; genus Platycnemis; species Platycnemis pennipes. The sequence goes on along the minus strand of OW121854.1, from coordinate 112,996,013 downwards.
ACATCTCCTGCATCTCTTCCTGTCTCTATTGGGAAACCCGCTCAATTCAGTGCTCTTTGTATGGTTGCAGAGGGCGGGGGTGCGACGGGCACCTCGAAGAAGAAGACCACCTTCTCCCGGTTACTCCGAGGCCTCAAGACACACCGGAAGGAGAAGACCAACGCCTCGGCGCATGCGCAGCAGCAAGGGACAGCGGCGGCCGTCTCGACTCCGTCTTCGGCCTCCGTATCGCCCAGGCACGCCATGCAGGCCGGACAGAGGCCCAACATAGTGCCGGCGACGCTACTCAGGGTGAGAACGAGTTTCCATTAATTTTATTCAGTCCATGTCTAGTCGATCTATCTTCAATGGCTCCCTCTGCTTCCAGACGTTAGTAACTAAAAATATTTTTCTGCTATTTCTAAGCAATAAATTTTGGGCTGTCTTATGCATCAAGAAGATATAACGCTCTCAATTCCTTCATTTGATTAAGACGTAAGAATTGTTTAATGAAACATATTTACTTCTATAGCGAATTTAATACTATAAAGTCGTTTCGTGCAATAAATTGTAATGAACTATACAAACATCCATGCGCTGGAAAGTGAAAACCTAAGTTAAAGTTACAAACTTAAGTAATGACAAACGTATGTGATAAATGATTGCAGGAAAATATGTGTTACTGCCGCAGTGAAATTTTGAGCTTAAAGATAATGTATTTTGCATCATCTTATTTTTTTATTTGATAAAAATTTCTTTAGTTAATGCGCAGAAATATATGTAAAGCAGTAGCTTTCTCCCTGTTTAATTGGCAAAGAATAGTAATCATAACAATGAGATTTTAAAGCCTAATATTTTAGAGGTTCCCTAAACTAAAATATTCCTTGGTTTTGTAAATTTCGTTGTGTTAAAAAGTTTTCATTCTTAAAATATTTTAATGTGCGCGGTACAGGTTTGCGTTGTCAGTTCACTCCCTTGATGGAGTCTTAGATTGTACTCAGTCTCATCTCCGAGTTAGTCTTTCGGTGGAGGTGGCCGACGGGTAATGTTATTTGCGTCATTTTGTTCGACCGGCAGATGTAAAGGGCTGTACACGGTCACAAGGTGCTTGCTCCCCGTCATTTATCGATGACCACTGGGGATGATTTCGAAATATAGCCTACATTTCCGTTATCATGGCTCATTATATTATGTTAATCCTTCTTGATTTCATTTTGAGCTACTAGAATAGATAGTGTTGACAGGAACCGATGAAAAGAGGCGGTATGGAGAAGACCTACGAGCGGCTTATTTCACTAGACACTTAATTTAAAATAATCTCCCTCTCGATAGATAAAATACACCTCTCTAAATTGCGATATTTGCTGTCATGCAATGGGTGGTATGACGCAAACTTTCTTAAGTGCTACGCAAACGGTTTTAAGTTAACTCTTTTTTCATTTGTTTCCTAAAGAAGAAAACTGTCAATTTAAAATGTAGGCATCGTTTTTATTTGAATTGATGGCATTGTAATAATCTGCTGATATTATAATCAATTGTGTTCAAGCAATCAAAATTTGCTTCTTAACGAGAGCATTTGTCAAATTCCCTCATTACAAAATGTCATTCATGTCTAAATAACCTTGAATGAAAAGATTTTAACTCTCTATAAGGGGTTAAATCCCTGAGTGGTCGCTTTAAAATGGTAAATATTTTCCCCGTATCGCAATCGTCCGAAAAACTGTACCTCCGTATTGCGCTATAACTTCTCGTTGCTTCAGTTGGGTCAATGGGGAAAATCTAGCCGTACCTGGTTTTTCTCCATGAATTTATCCTCGTTTTGCGTCATGGAAATTTTAAGCCCGATGACTGTCATGAAATAATCCGAGCAGACGTCGAGGGAACGTCGAATTTTCCTCGTCACTAACTTTCGCCAAGCGGCGCACCACCCAAAAGCGAAGCCGCGAGTTTTATAGTTTCCGAAGTACTAAAAACAAAACGTCCCGACCCGACATCGTACTAAAAAAGTCGCAGTAAACGTACGTTACTTGCGTTCGTGATTGTCGTTTCGGCGGTGACCCGTAAAAATGCATATGGCGAAAAGGAGGGTAGATCGAGAGGCACGGCTCAGGTTACAGTTACGAGCAAACCGTGATGGATATTTTTTTTAACTGAGAGCCTTGATAGAATTTAAGCTAAGAAATACGGGCAAGTTGGTCGTAGGACCGAGGCACATTACAACCGTTTAATTTTCACTCGGAGGAAGGTCGTGGCAAAGCCCATTAAGTCTCGCTCCCTGATGTTTTGCTACGTATTGGTATCTCTTCAGAAAACAGGCATAAAAATTTTCCCACAAAAATCACCGCAGCTCGTCTTTTCTATCTATTTATTCATAAATAAGTATCAATTTCCCAATTGATAGAGAGAATCAATTGAAAAATATATATGTATTTTCTCTGATACTCTAAAGGGATCTTAAAGACAATTATTGTATCGCCAGTTAAGGTAGGCTTTCCCTTCTAATTTACTCCAAGAATTTTCATCTACTTTCTGCCCTTGCCTAGAATTTCGTCCTTTGTCCTCATATATGAGCATCGTAATTATCCTATTTATATCATGACTCAAACCTCAAATGCATTCAGTTTTCGCTCATCCCACTTACCTAAGGTTCATTTAACACAGAAAACAGCGCCACTCTCCAGATTAAATAAATCCGTAACCTTCGCACAATATTGACTGTGAGTTCCTGTTTTAAGTTCTTCCCTATTTTTAAAAAACTCTTCAGCAATGCTACTCTTATTTATTTATTCAGAGCTATATTTGCTTCCATCAAAAAATTAACCAATGCTATACTTTTGAATTAATTGATGCTATGGTATCATAAAATTTGTTTAATTCTCATTTCTTGTTCAATCTAGCCTTCAAAATTTAAAATTTATGCCCAACTACGTGAATTCGAGGGTTTCTAATCAACGTCTGGCCCATCCATTCTTACCTCAAATTATCTCTTTCCCAGATAAATCTATTTTCATACTCTCGTTGAAATTTGGGTTACCGTTTGTTCATTGCATCGGTATCCGAGAATATTGTAAACTTGGCGAAATCAGAAAAAAAGTTTTTTTTAACGAAAATCATTGGTAGGAGAGAGACGTTAAAAGGAGAATACAGGTATGATTTGGTGAAAGAACGTTCTTGAATTTATTTTTAAGATTCGCCATAGATAAGTATAGGCTTTATCGCTCTAGCCTGCGTTTTCATTCACACCCATGACCAGAACGTTCTTGAATTTATTTTTAAGATTCGGCATAGATAAGTATAGGCTTTATCGCTCTTGCCTGCGTTTTCATTCACATCCATAACCGGAATTGTGCCAGCCAAAATTTGTTACCTCGCAGTAAAAGAATTTGTAATATATACACGGAAGAATAGGACGCTTTTTGACATTGGTAGCCCGTTTTTTTCTTTTCTACATTTCATCCATGCATGACATATAATATTATCCTTTATAAACTCTGTGGTTTTAAGCTCAATTTTGTTGAAATTCATCTTCAATTAAATTTAAAAAACTTTGTGTATTCACACTTTAGTACTAAACTTTGCTAAACCAATACCGGTCTCATCCACAAGAGAACTACATCAGGTGAATATACAGAAAAATCTCTATCCTTTATATAATTTAATAAGTTATCCTTTATTATGGTAGTTTTCAATAATATGTGGTTCTAAAAGTTGTATCTAGATTAAAATATTCTAAATACAATCCGCTAGGCTTATTTCCTCTAGAACGAGCCCAAAACCTCAGTGTGCGTCCACCGGGGGCAGATAGTGGAGCGACTTCTAGGTATAGAGGTTAGTTGCGAGAAAAGCAAGTATACTGGTCAAGTAGCCGTGGACGAGAAGTGACGGCATTCCTAGGTGGTATCGGTTTATCCTTGGGTAAGGTAGGTCCTTCAAATGTTACAGATCCCTATGAACATGCTGTATTCCGGAGGTAAAATAGTCCCACATTCGGATCTCCAAGTGGGTATTACCAAGCTAAGCTAAACAACCAAGTGTGCTAAAATGTTTGGGTAGGAAAATGGAGCGTTAGATCGCTTCGGCCAAGCAAAAGATAGAAAACTTGAAGGTGGAAATGCGAAGAATGTATTTTGACGTATTATGAATTGGTGAATGAGATGGTTCGAAGAAGGAGATTTTTGGAGTGGAAGCTACAGGGTGTTACACACCGGATCATTAAATGGTAATACTGGAGCAGACATAATGCATAGAAACAGTGTCGAAAAGCTTGATCTTACAATGTAGGGAAATGTTATTAATGAAACAAACCGAGACCAAGCCTAAGATACCGATGTGGCGCAGGTTTACATACCTACTTCGGATTACCAAGATGAATTCTGCAGACAACTCAAGTTTGGGGTTGTGAGCACATCATTTAAAAACTACAGCATGAAAAGGTACTTTTGGAAAAAACCAGGAGACAGGGAGATTTCAAATCCACTCATACATTTTAGTGAAGTATGATATCATCATAGTTAATGATGTTGAAATGCTTTTTGAAATCCAAGAAACTGAAGGACATAATAAAGAACATACGGGAAGTAGAAGAATTGAAAGACAGAACGCCGGCTGGCCATTTAGAAGGAAGTTCAAGATCAGTTGAAGAATCACTTGAATGCGACGTCAATGGAGAAGAGATGAGAAAGCATTAGATACGGACTGCAGGGAGCCGCAAAGGATGTTTATAGGAGAATAAAAGCTATTAAGAAGATGCCGTGGATCGCAGAATCACGTTTTTAAAACTAAGTGAAGAGATGTGAAGATACGGATACTGAAGTAGTGCAACTTTGCTACAAAAGAATAAGGAATGAAATATGCCGCAAAGCGAGGAAGGGAAAGTATTGCGGATGAAATCACATCGAAGACGAAAGTTGATGCAGGAAAATTTTAAGGGAGTGGGACAAAGGAGCATATGATAGGAAGAGAATTTTATATCGGAGGCCCGAGGCTTCGGAAGGAGTTTGAGGCTTTTTAGTTGCATGTGAGGGTGATAAAATTTACGAGGTGGGAAGTTGATGGTGTCGGGAAAATGGTGCTTCCGTGACGGGGGAGTGCTCCAGAAATAGATGGGAAAGGGTTATAGTTTTCAGTAGCAATCCAGAAACCTATCTCAATACGGCGTACCGTGCGTAATAACAGTATACGACGAGAGCTCTCTGCGGGGGAATATTATGGGGATGCGTAGGGTGCCTTTGGATCGACCGCGGGTTGAAGAGAGGCCTCCGTCGAATTGGATTTTGCACGGAGAGGGAGCGTTGGGTGCCCCCCTAACCGTCGCCCACACTTCCACCCCAAGGATTCGCATTATGCGTATGCGGGGGTTTTTTCACCCTCTCCCCCCTCCCCTTTACCCTCCCTCTGTGTCCGCCAAAAGGCTCGGAAGATGGCGGTCTCCATCCGCGCGAGCGAACTCTCCGGCAGCTCAGCGTCGTCTATCCCGTGAATGAGCGTGCTCGTCCGAAATAAAACCCTCGCTCGCCGAAATTTTTCAGAGGGGGGAGAAAACAAAAAAAGTGTGTCGAGTGAAAGGAGAGGAGGATGCGTTGTGGGGGGAGGGTTTTTCGGGAAGTCGGTGGATTGGGGGTGGTAAGCGGGCGGGGGTGTTTTTGTGGAGGGAAAGGACGAGGCGGAAGAGGGAGCAAGGGTGCAAAGGGATGTGTGTCCCTCCCGCTACTCTTCCCCGCTTCTCAACACGCCTTCCTCCCCCGCCGCGGAGCGGTTTGAAAGGTTCACGCCTCTATCTCTGCGTTCCCAGGCGGGCGGGAGTGCACCCAGAGGCAGCCTCCGCTTGCTTTAGTGATTCCGTCGCATCCTCACCACCCGTCGTCGTCCCCTGACTTAATCGCCAGCCAGGCCGTCGCCATCTACTTCGGGCGCTCCCCCGCACCGCGAGCAAAGTCTCGGTCACGCACCGCAGAGAGGCGTGCGAGTGCAGGCGGGTCCCCTTCTCGAGTTTGCGTCCGAGGAGCGAGGATTCACGAAAAATATCTCCGCCCTTCAGGCTCGGGTGTGCTTTCACCGAACGAATTCGAAGCCTCTTCATTCATGGCACTCACTGCAAAGCTGGAAATTAATGATTTCAAAACGAAGCTTGAAATGTTGGAATTAAGCTTTCAGAATTACCAAGTGATTTGCAGTCTGCTCATAGTTTTGCTTATATTCCTACTGCATGTAACTTTATCATTGGAAAGTTTGTGCGTAAAAACTGTGTTTTACGTCAGGTTTTGATAATTTCATACTAATTGCAGTGCTAATGTCTTTATTCAATCAATTCCACTATGAGAGGATATGAAGGTAAACCTCAGAGATTTAGAAAGAAGTTAGTCTTATGGGACTAAGTTTAGTACCGCCTCTTAAGCTATTAGGATTTCAAGCTGACTTGTAAAGCTCTCCTTCCCAAAGTTTCGCGTTGTTGGTGCATAAGTGTTTTAACGTGTCACCAATACCTTAATGGCTTGAGCTTGGGGTCTTGCAGCCGGCGGCAGCAAGACCCTAAGCTGAAGCCATTATGTTAGGAGAAGACTGTTATCATATTATCTTGTGATTCTTAAACCTATTCTGCTTGAGAGGAGTTTTATGATGCAATATCTATTAAATATCAATCATTAATGTGAGTGGCATATGAAAAGGAAAGTTTTCAAAAGCAGTATTCTTAGTTTTCACTATATGAAGAAATTATTTTGAAACTGAGCAATTGAACCTCGCATACTTGGTTTCTAGTTACTTCCAGGTTTTGATGGTATATCTACAGTCCCTGCAGTGGTATTGTTTTATGCTCTGGTTGTTACGATTGGTTTCCTAGTGGGTTTCTAGAGTTGAGAGAGACTGACGCCTCATTGATACAGCTTTATTGCTGTGAATTTCTCTACGTCGTTGATTTTATGTGACTATTTGGCTTCGGAAATCAATCGTTCACATGAATATACATTTCACTTTACTACCAACTCTTGTACTTGTATCGCCCATGATCACCACGGGCTTCCCTTTCGATTATCGGTCGTGATATGGCGTCCGCTGTAATTTTCTCTGTAATCATTATTCTATTTGTCGCAAAATTTTGCCTTGCACATTAAAAGATGGCTACCGTGAAAATTCATTTGGGTTTAATCCGTAATAATATTTTGAAATCCACTTCATTCTTTTTGAGAGGAATAGGATATAATTTGTTCTTGAATGGCGGAGCGTTATGAATCCTACTCCCAAATTCTTCCCGCCAGGAAGGATGGTATCGTTGAATAAGGCAAAAGTCCTTTTGTTGATTGTGAAGGTATTTAATAATTCATCATTGCTGTTCCAAGTTTGCAAAATCATTAATCAGACTTATAGAACCCTCTTTGTTTCACCAGTTTAATTAATGATATATTTGATTAATTGGTTTTCCCCTCTAATTGAAGTAAATATAGCACGGTAAAAAAGTAAAATATTCTTAGTAGGTACTCATTCTGGTTTGGAGTGGTTCCTGTTAGACTCCGATCTGCTTGAAAGTCGTGACGCTTAAAAGTAGAGGGTCCAAAATTATTGCGAGTTGTATGTGATAATTATCAGTGATAATTATCTTGAAGGGGCATCATGACAAATAGTATAATACATACTTTATTTTCTCAGAACTCACTTCTTTGAAAAATCCCTGTAATTACCAAGAAACATCTCTCACTCTCCGCAAAAGTGTTTATCCTTCGATCTGAACGATCTTGAAGAATTTAATCAATACATAGTTTCGTGAAATGTCAAAGTTCTATCATAAATATTCCTTATGCATTGCCTAAGCATTTTAAGGCAAAAAAATGATTGTTGGAAAAGCATGTCATCACTCAATACGAAGTGCTAAATTTGTGTTATATCAGGGCTTATTGGATGTGCTGTTTAAAAGCATTTCGTTTCGATAGAAAACAAACATGTTAACTACATTTTCGCATTCAGCTCGGTTTACTTCAAAGTCTAACTCAGCCTTCGGTATTAGTTAATAATTCCAAATCTCATTGGACACTGCCATTTTTTTTAATCTAAAGAATTGGAGATCGAAGCAGGAAACCTATGAATTTTTTTTCCTGTTGGTGGAATGTGAAGCCGAAATAAATGGAAGACAGTCAATGAAAGTCAATGAGGTATTGACAAAGTTGATTGATGGATATGTGAGTATAAAACGTTGAAATGAGGAAGATTAGTTTTCATGCCCTCGGTGAGGGCATCGAGTTGGCGTAGTAACTACAGAGCTGACTTCTCGTCTAAAGGGCTGGGTTTGAATTCCAGCAGTGGAAGATGTTTTTTTGTGTATCATCGGTATCTAACCGCGTGTAATCTGGATGGGACTTTAATATAATTACTCGCTCCACAAGTTGGGAGTAGTGTCTTTAAAGGTGATTTAAAAAGTTTTCCACTGATAAAACTTGATCCTCCTTGACCGGAATACGAACCCTGATCCCCCAGATTTTCGGCCAGGTGCTTTAGCCCGTTAAGGTACCAAGGAGTTCTTTTTCCCTGTGCATTTTTAAGGCCTTTGAAGTAGAAATATATGGAGACGAACTGCCATGCAGCGATACGTAGGTACCGTCCGAAAATCGGGGTAAACCGGGTTTGTGTCCCGGTCAAAGTGGATGATTTTTTCTTCTATGACAACTTGCTATCGTGCATATCAGCTGGTGACAAAATTAAGATTTTCCCCGGCTATTTCGCAACTCTGGAATGTTTAGTAATTGAGAATTAAGAGTTTGCTAATTTTAGCGTCGGGTTTTCTCTACTTGTCATCCGCTTCCTGTTCATCCTATTTATGCACCATCATCATTCATAACCTGTTAATTTATACACACCTAAGATCAATAGAGTTAATGGCTTTTACAACACTCTGCCACGCCATTATAGCTATTAATTAACTATTCTCTGTGTATTAAAGAATTATAGCAATCATGCTGGCCTTAAGAACGGGGACACATTTTTTGCATCTTCTTCCGATTGATACTCAATGTAATGGTTATGGGGTGAGTAAAAAACTGTAGCACTTTTCCACAAATTATATTTTAAAGTTTAAAAAATATAATTTGTGCAAAAGTGTTACAATTTTTTTACGTATACTGTATGTCTCAATTCCACTATGTGATACCTGAGTCAGTGGACAGTAATGAATATATTCAATGAATTTATTGAAATGATCTAAGTACCGATTATACCGCGTTCCTTCTCAAGCATCAACTTTTGAGGTATTTGCAGAAAAAGTGTATGAGTTTTGTTAAAACGACTTACATCGTCGCGATAAAATTTCGTGCACCGTAATTGCATTTTGGCTGAACCCGTTGCTCTCCAGCGGACGACTTGAGAGTGGGACCGATTTTATCTCATCGCCCTCCTTGGAATCTCCCACTACTGGAGGGCGCACTCTAGTATGTTACGTAAGTGTATTACGTTTAAGCCCGTTTGGGTAATCCACTCCTAGAACTCTGGTTCTTATTTCTACTCCAAGTTCCCAAGCCCGATGACCAAGTAAAATGGTTGAAAGAGGTGAAATCCGTCTCCAGAACTCGATTCTTTGCCGATAATTTTGGGCAAGACCCGGAGAACCTTTAATATCGGTAAGGATTAACGTAGGGAGTAAGTCCCGCAAAAGATCCTTAAACACCCTGACAAGAGACTCGAGAAAGGGTTGATGAACAATGGGTTCCTATCGTGATTGACGAAGATGTATGGGAAGAAGGAAGGAATCTTTATTACCCCAGAAGGGGTAGGCTGTAGGGGGGGGGGGGAGGAGGAAGGGTCTGGACGGTGAGGAGGGAAATTAAATTGGGGGTAGGAGGCACCCGTCCATCCCCCAGTCCTCCCATCTTGCTCCCCTAGCCCAGGATCCCCTCCTGATTGATATTGCCTTTGACTGATTGATATCTCCACTGATTCGGCCGTTTCTGAGCTCTTTTCCATTCCCTAGATGTTTCCGAGTCTGCTCCTTGGGAAGTTGCACTCCTTGCAGCGCACCTTATCCCCCCATCCAGCTTGGTGTCCCATGGACCGATAGAAAATTCCCCTCTCCCTCTATATCCCGTCTCTCTCGTGAACTAGGGATCGAGGGGGATTTCAAAATCGGCTAGACTGCAGTCGATGCCGTTGCCTAATTTGCCCGTCCAGCTCAGGAACATAGTGATTCTGCGTGTCAGAATTTCAGGAGAAGGTTTTTCAAAGTTAGCGATCATTTTGAAATTCCTCCTATTTTTTTTATTTTAAGCATGGTGATTATAATTATAATTATGCTTGCTCAAGCTAGTAACTGCCAATGGCTTTTTCAATTAAAATTTTATTTAGCCTGTTGAGCGGAAATCCTATTTCTTAGAATGTTTTTTGAAATTCCATCTCTCATTGAGTCAGTGATTAGTATATTAGAATAACGCCAATATCGCTTTAAGTTCGTCTTTATTTGCTAATTTTTAGACAAAATAACAGTTGGCAGAAAATTATATTGGACAGCAGGAAAAATTACTGAGCTGTTAATTATTTCCTTAGTTCTATGATAGTTTATTGTTAATTCCCATTCATAAGCCCTATAATCAGTGATGCAACTTAATTAACAGTCGACATGTCTTATTATCAATTACCTTATTGCGATGAATATTTCGCATTTATTTCGATAGTGATTTTATTGCGATGAGAATTGGCCTAAAGCTATATGTTCCTTTGAGTGGAATGTGGGTTTAGCTAGAATTTGTGATAAATATAGGCATGGAGGGAAGAATCACAGCGTACGCGTAACGTACGCGTAACATAAGGTGCCATGGTTCTGTTAATCCAAGATCGGACAGGATACTGATCTTGAGATGCGATGGATTAAATTTGAACCCTTTAGTTTCCTAAGAAATGTATACTCAAGTTACCATTCAAAATCAAAACCATGGTCCCTTATAAAGTGACCGTGATCAAAACTTAAGTTCAAATTACCACATTACCGGGATAATCATGAAATACCTTCTTCAAAGGTGAAATTACGTGACCAAAATTTACTCTTTATATTTTATATTAATATTCAAATAAAAAAACACACTTTTGATTCTCCGATATCGAATTGTGGTGCAGTCACTTTGCTGAACACGAAGCCCTGAATTATGAGCGAAAACTATGGTTCCTCACTTAATAAAGCAGCCCCAGAGGCATTACGAGATTCGATTGTTAATGAGAGATTTTTGATGATTCCGTTTATCCTTTTCCCGGGTTAATAAAACATAAAAATAGTTATAAAAGGACATTATGTATGGGTGTGTGGAATAGCTCTGCAAACTCCGGAATTCCTATAAATCTTAATTTCGTATACTACGAAAGCGTTTCCTCGTGGTATTTGTTGACTGATTGCACACTGGTAAATTATGATATGCCTTTATATTTATCAATTGATTAAATAGAAAACATTAGTAATGGACTCTAATCTATTGATAAAATATCTTGGATAATAAATTAAATAAAATATCATAGATATAAAATAAATATCATAGATAATAAAAATCTTAAAATGAGCATAATAACAGATTAGCTATTCTTAAATGGGGCTGGTTGATATGTGTGTTGAAATGAATTAGTTCTAACATTATTAAATGCAATATTCAAGAAATTCTTTGCCTGTGTGGCTGTAACAAACAGAAAATATATTTGCAAAAGGCATTATTTGTAATTATTATTTTTTTATTGGCGGAGATACAATTATTTACTGGTGTGTATACATGAATGAATGCAGAAAAATCTAGTTTGGTACGCAAAGGAATACACTTTCGAGAGAGAGAGGGTTCACAAAGAGAAAGTTTCCCACAAAAGTGAACAAATGAAAATCTATTAAACTAAATCGCAGAATATTTTAGATAGATGATAGTTATTAAATGAACGTGACGCTTTTTGAATCTGTCGCGTTAATATCTTGCCCAAAAAGAGCATTAAAAATGGTGAAAAGTTGAAGAAAAGGTTGAGGTGAGTAGGGGAATTCGATAAAGCTTTGGAAGTTATTTTAAAGATTCGGAATTAAATCAGGATATTCCAGACCATTGTAACATTTAGGACTACTTGTAATCGACTACAGACTAATTCTGCTGAGTAGGCATTGCCTTTTTGACATACCTCTGCTGCGCTCGTCCATCGGCCGGTTTATACTTCATTACCATTGTAGGATGCATGCCTACCTAGATATTTAACGATGTTTTATTCGGTTTCAACTTTGTATTGGTGTGTGCGTAAATAAAGAATGTCGAGAGAAACGTAAGAGAGAGAGAGAGACGTAACTACACCTGTGCCCCAATTATTGACGGAACCCTATCTTTTATAATAAACTGATTTGAATTGTTGCCGTGTTGACTTTCAATGTGCTATGTCATGGGTTGCTTCACGAGTGGAGTCTATCCTCCTCATAAGCATGGTGAGTGACATAAAACCTTTTTCTTGCACCTACTCGTGTTTCTTCAATACTTCGTTATATAATTAGTCTTCGATTTGGAAAATACATCTTTCTTCGCCATAGTTTTTACAGTTTTTTTGTAGCTTACTAGTACTAATTGTAGCGTAAATTTGTATTTTAGTTATTTCAAATGACAGAATAGCATCTCCACATGGCTATCGTGCAAAGAAAATAAATTATATTAATCGATATTTCATAGAACTGGTCTTCAATATGAATATAATAATAATGACATCAGCTGTTTTGTTAATCAATAACATTGTTCATCATAATTTCACTGCTTATCTTCCTGTGATAATTATTATTTGTACCAGTTATTTATTTGGGACTATTCTTTAAATACATTAATATTAATTTTGGAAGCTATCCAGAACAATTATAGAGAGTTTTAATAATCAGACGTGCCTCTGAAAAACGGAAATGGATGATATAATTGCAAATGACTTCTTTGCGGTGAAAAGTTCCGGAGAAAGGTAATTTGGGGAATAAAACTGGAAACCGCGGAGAGAAATTCATTTTCGTGAAATTAAAAGTCTGGGTTTAAAAAAATTAAATATCGTTCCGCAGATAGAAGATTAAAACAGCGTCGAGAATAATTTTGTTTGTGGAATTGGAAATTAGGACATCAGGGCTATGGTGAGTTGGTCATATGGTGAGGAAAATCAGAAGGTTCCCGAGAAATTGTGTAATTCTCTTTCTAAAGCGTGCGGCATATGACACGGCAAGCGGGTTCAAAGCGTGTGAGAAATTAGGCGCTTTAGTCACGTTTATTTTCCGCCTTATTTGGAGTGATTTTTAATGATTTCCCTTGAAAACATATTTTTAAAATTGCAAAAGTTTTTGTATCTCAAGTGCCGTGACGCTCGAAATTGAATTTAAAATTTAATTTGGAGTTGAATTATTTTTTCCAGTCTGATAATTCGTAAAAATTTCTGCATAGGCATTTATAAGTTAGACGCCAGTGACTCTGTAATAATGTGTTTAAGTAGCAGTAGTATTTTATTTTCGAGGTTTTCTGGTGGAATGTACCTATTCTATATAACGGTTGAAAACCAAAAAGCTTACGTGTATGCGTCACACTGTTAAATGATCCACGCCTGATGATCCATTAACATAGGCATTTTAAAATTGTGCCTAAATTTTTAAAGGACTGGTTGATGGACTAGCTATGAACACCTTGAAACAATTCAAATTGTTTGTTCGGGGACCGAATTGTAATTCGCCTGTCTCCATCTGTGTATTTTAGTAATTTAAACAGTTCCAAGAAAACATCCCTGTAACCTTTACCAATGAATGCTGAAAACCTGGTCACCGTCAATTGAAAGTTGTTGGAGATATATTTTTTAAAGTCCTTAAAGGAACTATAATAAGGGAAAATAATGACACAGAATCTCAACATTTATCTAGAATTTTAATTTTACTTAAAATTTTGAATATTTATCGACAACCAGTTGATCTAAGCCAAAACGCGTAGACTGGCTACGCGTATAAAGTTTTTAAAGAAAGGAGAGATTTCATTCAACTCTATGGAATTATTCTGTTTTCTGAATTCTTGACTTTTAAGCCATGATGATGTGATTCTCCTCCACAGCCAATCCAATAACACGTCTCTGTTTAGGCACCATCGATGTTTTTATTCGAAGGCGATAATGGCTATGGCCTTAGCAGCGCTCGGAGAAGACAACTTTAAATTTGTATATGAAGTAGGCATTTTAGAAAAACCTGGATCGCAAAGCGTAAATGAATTGCAAGATGAAGAACATTTGAAGCATCGTCCGTTAAATGAAGGAAAATGAAAAATCTATTAGCATTGAGTATGCAACTGAGTGAAAGAAAAAGCTCTTGTTCACTCTCAAATTGTAAAATTTAATCTAAACAAATGTAAATACATAAATGTTACCAGAAATCGAACGGGACCCTTAGAAAAATGGTAATAGTTTTCCTAGGTCTATAGACTTCTCCCAGTACAAATAATTTTATTGCATCTCTCTAGGACAAATTATTTCCAATGTGTAGGAGGGGCGCCCAGAAAGGACGGACGGATAAGAAACGACATAGCCTTTAAAATAGTTATCATAGATACTCTACCAATAAGGGTAGGTATGAATGGAGTTTTTATGTAGTTTTTTACTTATTTATTTATTTATTGAGTTTTACATTCACCATACATATAAATAGATTTAAAGGGTGAACGCTAACAACAATTAAATAATAAATATAGTGACAAATTACTATGAATACAATTAGTAATCAATCTGCTCAAAAATACGTAATATATATTAATTTTCATGATTTATATTTCACTATTTGAGTCCCACACTTATCTTGAATTCTTCTTTCTCTAGTTTTATTCTATTCCTATCGTGAAATTAGCTTACCTTCTTCCATTCTTTCACTACTACTCTCCCTCGTATCGCAGTAGAAGTACATGTGTCACCGATGAAGTGATAATATTCAAGGGTGTCTTTCATTTTCGTGAGTAGTCCATTGAAATGGCCGCACCCTGTATGAGGTAGGACGCATTGTCATCATCTGGCGTGCATGAGCGATCGCCGGCAACCCCGTTTCGCCGCACGGTGTGCCTGGGACGTATTTTAATGGACGGGAATTTATCCAGCAGCGACTCAGCGCGTGACTGTACCACCACCTCAAGGGTAAGCGTGAGAGTGCCCTCCGCTGATAGCGCAGTCCGTTTGTGAGCGCCTGGGTCGTCTGGGTGCGGGGAGCGCGGTGTTCCCCCTGCGGCGGCGGCGCCCCGCATCCGGCAGCGGCACCAATCTCGCGCAGGCAGAGAGGAAATTTGCCGCACGTACTCCCTGTGTCCATTCCTTCAGGACATCTCTCCTGTCTCTCCGAGCAGAGGATGGGACCCTTTACCATCCATTCAAAGAGTCCCCTCCCACTCCCTTTGAACAATATACCCTCCAACCTCCGCTCATGTCTCCTTTACTCTCAAGTGCTGGTCCACCTGTCAGGTTAGATTGCCCTGGACTACTCCTTTATCCACTCTTGAACGTTTCTTCGCCTTGTATCATCCTTAGTTCAGCATATTCTCTACATCCCATCCACCTATCCAGAATATGTACTTAAAATTTTGTCTTCAGGGATGGAAGAGTGATTGAGATTTTGAACGTCGTGATTAACTAAAGAATCCTGCATGAGGCTAGACGAGAGATGTGGTGTCTTGATAGCCGCTACATATGGGACCAAGTTGCAGAAAAATCTTGCGCCAACAACCCTTCCCTCTCAATTCCCCTCCGCTGTCCATTACTTTCTCATGAAGCTATTATCAAAATATATACTTACCATTATCTTTTGATATCCTGCTAATTAGGGTAATATTCTGGTAAAATGCTCGTAGTATATTTTTTTTATAATCTCTGGAACTTTAAGCCTTGGTCAATGCTGTTTCGTTACTCCTTCCATAATGAACGTATAATTTTTCATCCCCGTTTGCTTTTTATGTCCTCCTACCAACTCTTTGGACTCCTGCTTTCCTCCATTTTGTTCTTTCACCTCCTTCCAATCCGAAAAGCACATCTTTTGCCTTCCTTTCCTTCAGTCGCACTTCCTCCATTCTTTTTGAAGTTCATAAAAATACACATTTTTTTCCCTCTCTCCTCAAGGCTTCGGAGCCATGTAACAAAACGCTACCTATCAGTCTCCAATTTTACGTCATTACCTGCGTTGCAAGTTATTAGTACCCACCCACCAGTAAAATTCATCCACCTATTTTCTTCTATGCTCTAGACTTTTATATGTAGCGTGAAGATTTTTTGGAATTGTCTTGCAATCTATTTCCTTCCAATGTAAAAATGAATTCAGAGTATATTGCCACAAAATAGGGTGCGTACATATTACTCCTTGAATTTAGTAAAGGCCCAGAACGTCAGGTAAATACCAGTCTTCCTCACAGAATGTTCACTTCTATACTAGAGGTGGGATTTGAACACGCGTCCTTTGGGTTGCTCCGTTGGCGCATTTGCTTCCATACTAGCCAAAAAAGAATAGGCTTTCGTTAACTTTAACGCACCTTTCTAAAATAATACTCTGGATAAAATGAGGTGTAACTCATGTCCTCATAAATTTGGGCAAAACTTCAAAGAAAATTACAAGTGTACCTATTAGTTAAAAACTGGTTGGGATCCTTTAAAATAAAGTGCGGAAGATTACAAAGTGGTTTCATCCTAGGACCCACGCCAACTCCCCTCCACTCTGCATGTTCCCTTCCGACTCTCCCGTCTTCTTGTGTGCAACCGTCTACAACCAGATCCCGAAACCTCTCCACCCAGCCACCCTCCGCCATCCCACCGCAACCCCCTCCTTCTCTTCCTTCCTGCGCTCCCCCCTCCCCCTCACACACCTTCTTGGAGCTCCCCTATCTCACCCCCTCCTCCCCCCACCCTGGAGCACTCAAAACACTCTGTTCGCAACTTGGTCCCCGTGGGGATTTGGGCTAGCGTGGCGGGATAGGGTGAGTTAGGGTGCATGTGTGTGTTGGAGGAAGAGGGTTGGTTTCGGCCGGGAGATAGAATAGCGCTTCCCGTCGGGGTAGAGATTGAGTCTACGCCGGGTCTTTTATTCCGAGTAATTTGTTTTCCACGGGAAGTGGAGATCGGGGAGGGGTGGGGAGACTTCCTCGGATTGGAGGCCGGTGATGGAATTAAGGTCCGTCGATCGACTCCGGTGCGGGCGGCGTTTCCTCCGTGCATTTACCGCTGCCGGTCGCTGTTTCACGTCCACCCCGAGTGCATTTCGCCCGTGGGCTGGTCCGCGCCGATTCGCTCGACGAAAATGGCGTTTTTGAGCCAGGAGAGACGCTGTTCACGGGAGCTGCTCCCGAAGTCCCGTTCTCCTCTGTTGAGTGAATTCGACGCGAATCGCTTCCTTTCCCTTGGTGTTCCGAGATGCGTGGAATAGCTGATGCCATACGTTGTTAACCAGGGTATTCGTGCGATGATCATTCAGATCAAGCTACGAGAGGAAATGTTATATCCTCAAAGAGATACAAATACGGGTCCGTATTCGCGAATTTTGAGGAACTTCGGAGGTAATGATAATCTTTCACCCCTTTAACACATTCAGAGATATTTTACTCCTTCAAGGGAGTAAAAGATTCCAATTGTTTCAACGTTATACCTTGCCTCGCATCTTAAAGAGTCGTGTCTTCCCCTTTTTGTGGATGGTTTATTTTTTCAATTAATAGGATTCCGTTTTGTATTGGCTGGTTACATATTTCATAGGAATGAGAAGCATTGTGTATACGTCATTTCATAGATACTAATTAAATCAGCTATCTGGCTTTCTGATGCTACGTGTAAACGTTTAGTTACGATAGCAACGGCAATAAAATTACGTCTACACAAATTGCTGGGCGTATTTGTAACGGTTTCCGGGTGATATACGTGTGTAATTATCCTGTTGCTATTATTGTTCTTACATCCGAGTCGTATAATTGACTGATATTGATATCATTAAAGCCATCAGAGGAAGTTAATTTGATAGCATTAAAGGAAGAATTAAATCGCCGACTGTGGCAGTGCAGTTCAGTAAGTTGATTGCCCGGAAACGTAATGGCCATAGGTTCAAATCCCGTCTCGCTTATGGAATTTATGATTATCATCATCCATCATCATTAGTCATCAGTCCTCAGATTGGTTTGACGCAGCTCTCCACTGAGTTCTTCTATCGGCTAATCTCCGCATATTCACGCATTTCTTCCCATTCGCATCCTTTATCACTTGTTACACATGCCTCATACGAGGCCTTACTTTTCCGTTCTTCCCGCACACTTGTTCTTCTACGATTATCTTCATCAGGCCATCATGTCTCATGATGTGACCGATTAAGTTGTCCCGTCCTCTTCTTAGGGTATTCAGAAGACTTCTCTTTTCTCCCACTCTTTTTAGGACTTCATATTGATCATATATAATGTTTAATTGCATCACATAGATGTTTTGGTATTGCTTTGGACAATGCAGCATCTAAATCCGAATTTTTACCCCAACTACTATTTTTACTTCCAGTAAGCCAATTTCAAACTTGAGTCAGTTTTTTTCACCGATTTGTAATTCGAAAAAAGGTTTTTTGATTTTCTGACATGAATTAATATTGCAAAATGCCTTTTAAATAACTATTCATAGACGTAAATGTTTTACATACTACGCAAATACATATTGCGTAGCTTCCGTACGTGAAAGGATTGTAACAAAACTCAGGGCAGTACCATTCTGTATAGCACTGATTCGTATTTTATTACTTTTTATTTGTATACTTTTGTATTTTTTGTGCTCCTAAGTTTATTTAAAATTATTTTTGAATATGTATTATGTTGTATATATCGCATGCAGTTTTTCAGTAGAGACTTCCCTTGAGTGTTTGAAAAGCTCTGCATTTATCTGAAACAGCTGTAAGTTCTTCAAAAAAGGACATGGCAGGAAATGGAGCTCTTTTATGGTTAACAGGATAGAGAAGGGTAATCCGAGTCCTGATAAAATGTAGAGGTCTGATAAGTTAAAGTAAGCCATGAAAATTTAAGGAGACCATTACAAGTTCAGGGGATTTCAGAGTTATTTTTACTCAAATTCTTCCGGGATTACCGCGTTGCCGTAATTTTTAGCTGCTAAGCCCAACAGTCTGAACGGTTTTTTGAGTGTTTTTAGATTTCGTGAACTTCTTCTCCAGAGACCGTACACTTGTAGCCCATTAGTACTGTAGAGTTTAAGTATCCCTTCGAGAGATGGATCTCCTTCCCTTAAAAAAAAGAAAACAACTACAGCCTTGCCTACGAATTAAGACGATGGCAGTGTTACTTGTTCTTATAGAAAATAAAGAAAAAAAGCTGAGGGAACCGAGGACTTGAGAAATGATGTGAGATTTTTAAAATGTCTACTTTCTCGTTTAGCTCCCTGGGATTGGTAATGCCATTTCGCCCTAGCATTTTTCTCTCATTAATATTGCTGTCCCATATAAAAGTCTGATCACAAGATCCTTGCAATTGATTTCAATAATTAAATATACTTATTAACTATTTAATTTTCAATAATGTATCCCTTGTACAATATATTAACAATTATTATAAAAATATGTGTGGTTAATTGCTTTAATGAAGGAGTTTACGGTGCTCACTATATTTTAAACGAATTTCATCGTTCTCGTAAGTTATGGAATCTTTTCTATTTTTCTCTCATGCACAGAATTTTTACGTGGTATAATCAGTTGTTTCGGGCGTGACTTCGTGGAATTAGCTATTTATTGTAGATGATAAAATTAACTTGGTTTTTCCACATAGGTTTATTAAAATAAACTTATTTTTAAATTTACTCATTAAATATACTGATTAAAATAAAATAAAATAATTTTAATAGACCTAACAAGAAAAACAAAGTTAATTTTATTATTTACAAGTTTTACGTGGTCGTTAAAATTTCTAAAAACTCCTGTTAATCGGTTGGTAGTAAACTTAATTATTCCCATTAGCCCATATGTTCTGGATCGAGTCCTATTTAATGAACAAATGTATCAATTGCAGCCGGAATTGAGCATTCTTTCTTAGCTCCGCATATTTTTTCCCGATTATTTTAACGTAACTCACTATTTTAATCGCCATTTTAAAAGTATTTTGCCAGACACATTCAGATTCAAAATCAATAGGCATGCTATGGTAATAACTGACTCTTGTATCACCACGAATGGGTTAAACATGCCCTTTCTAAATCTTTGCGGTATTCTTCATTTAAAGTGTTCGCTCCTGAGGCTAAATTTTCCTCGAATGAATTGAAAAACAAAGTACTAAGAAGTATTCTACCAGTCGGTAACCCGTTTGATGAACCATGGATCAATTTACCCGAACATTCGTATCTTTAATTGGCTTCATATATATTTTCCCCCTGCTTCATCTATTTTCCCGTTTTAATTATTCAATTTTAATAATCAATATTTACAATAATCTATATATCATCATTATCTCTCTTACCCGCTGATATTCTTCCTGTCATAACAGCAATCCGGAAACCATCTTTAGTTACTTCATAGAGCAAAGAGTTCTTTTTTATTCTTTACCTACGGTGAGTTTACTTGTTTTATCAAAGTACTATACCTATATAATCGTAAAAATTTTAATAAAGCACCATAATCTCGGTCGTAGTTAGTTTTGAAGGTCAATGTTTTATTCTTCTCACCGTTTAAATTCCTTTTCTCTTGCTTTATTTAAGTGCATATACTTTTCTCAGTCCATTCAAAACTCTTATTCTTTCCTATTTGCCTAGAATACCTCCCTATAGCACTTTGTTCAGTATTGCAGTGCCGTTAAATTGCCATTTCCATTCGTTTTATCCCTTTGCCACCTAAACGAATATTTTCCCCCTTGATCAAGCCTAATGCTTAGCCATTCACATTTTATCCGTGCATCGCTCTGTTGCTTTTTCCCTCCTTTCCTGACCCATATCCAAAATGCCTCCAATTCAATTTCAATCTATTTGCAATGACGCTATCTCGCGTCTCATGACGCTATCAGTACTGCCTTTATCATATGTATTGCTGTGCTTACTCTTGAGATAACATTTCAGCGCATTTATTAGCCACGTTCACGACTCTCGTCCACCTCATATGCGAAATGGACCTCAATAATTTTGTATACTGCCTGCACTTCAGATGTTCCGCGTCATTTCTCTCGCGGAAGGAAAAATCCGTGACCCCACTGAATGAGATCTAGATTCCGCTTTCTAGATTTGTGCGGAAGGGAAGGCGGAAAGAGAGAGTCCAGGAAAGAGATATGTGGTTGCGGGAGAGAGGCGAGAGGGCCGCTTGGTAGTTCGTGGGGCTCTGGTGGGGAGTTACGGAGAGGGGAGTTGGGGGGTGTGGGGTTTGGGGGGCGATACTCGACCAGGAGCAAGTTAACCGTGGCTTGTTCCTCGGTCTCGGTCCCAGGGGAGCATTGGCATCATGGCGGAGAACTCGATCCTTCCAGGGTCCCTTGGGGTGGTGACCCAGTGAAAGAAAAAACGAGAGGGGAGGGATTGTCGGGGACTCTTTCCCTTGGACGGGAAGTGGAGAGTTTTGCAAGGGGCGCCAGATTAAGAGGTGCGGTAAAGCTATCGGTTGGGCCGGAAAAGAAACCTGTCCTCCCTTCTTCTTACTTTTTTTCTTAGCTCCTATTGCGTCGGAGGGTTCGGGGTTTTTCTTCAATTTCTTTTTATACATTTACGTAGATTGCCCTGGGGGTGGTCCCGCGTCTCTTCACCTACGGAGAAATTTCATTGCGGATCCAAGAGGGTGAATTTCTTCCCGTCTGAATGGATCATTCTCTACGTTCTCCCCACCCTCCTTAAAGGGCACATTCAATTGCTTCATCTTCAGTTTCGCATCCAAAACCCGGATATATCGACTATGTACCGACTTGAAGTCGATTCGGGTTCTTATCGAGTTTGCCCTCGTGGAAAACTAGGGTTGATTCACACACAAAGCCGTGGACTGTGACTGCAATCCAGTCGTATGCGGTTAAACACGTCCTGAATTGGAATTAAGAGTCTATTCACGTTTGAACCTATTTGATGCTGGTTTTAGACACAAATGCTTTTCGATCTCCTCTATGTTATGGTGGCTTGATGTCCATCCGTTCTATAATAGACGCAAGCGAGTACATTGCAATCTGATTTTAACTAATTCGCACTGTCATGAAGCCTATCGAATAGTTGCAAATGATTTTTACTCCCTCAACATCCTCTATGTCTCCTTCTGCGACCATATCCGCCTTTCCTATCACCTGAATACAATTTCGGGAGGGATACACCTCAATTATTCGCTGTCAACTTACAATAATACTCTAGTTGGCGTTAAACGCCTCACTAAGTTCCCTCACATCAAACATCTCATTTATTGAAATACGTTGGCAGAAGAAAATTCATTAGATAAAAATTAGCTGTAATGGCTATTTGCATGAAAACTTGATTTTGACGGATTTCTGCCTCTCATGTCCACACTTCAGTTGTAAATGGTTGTAAAGGGATGTATTATGCTAGCGCAAGTTAGCTATTACGTGCAAATGATTCAACGCAGACGGAAGAATGTAAATGTATAATACCATTATATACACGGTGGAAGATGCTGAATTACTTCTGGAATGGTATCAGCTACTTTAAGTCTACTCTGTATGGAAGGTGGATGAAATGCAGCATGATACATCAAATTTCCGCCATGCAGTGCTTTTGGTATGCGGTCATGCTCGTAAAAAAGAACATTGTGCTGTTTTGTGGTACAGTCAGGAAAGCAGAAAATGCCGGTGATATTGTTTTGACCAGGGTGTATTTAAAACGACTTTTAATTTTCCTTTTTAAAGTTTCTGGACTTTTGTTTTCCACCGAGCGTTCCATTTGTAGTTCTGATCATGCCCCTTTACACAATTTCAAAAAAATCTGTTATTTTTCTCACATTTCCTTCTTCCCCAGTATTCTACCACTCATGATTCATAATGAACTATCATCTTTACTCATTTGTTCCCTTAATATATTCGGTTTACTTCTGATTTTCCCTATGAGAGTTTTTTTTCCTTCAAACCTGCCCGGCATCTATAATTGGAATTTAACTTACCCTTCCTCAGAGTTTTCCTACATCTACGTCCTATTTTAGCTGGTGTGACGCTGTACGTCCCTTTCTTGTATTGTAATTTTCACACCTTTGCTATGCAAGGAGTTCGTGTTGTAATGACCGCGGAGGTCTTGCCTCCCTCTTTGTGGGACACCTGTCGCAGTCGTCTGCGAATGGGTCTTACTCTACCAGGACTCATTTATTTGCTTCATGTGTCCAGTACAATGGCTGAAGAGGAGATATCTGTGGTAGTTTTGTTATGGAAGAGTACTCGCTTATTTCAGGTGGAATGGAACGGTTAGCGAAGAGCCTTTTGACTCGATTAATCGCAATATCGCGTAAAAGTGGATTTTCTTGTTATTTATTACGTCTTAACAACCGTCGTAGCACTTAACATGATTTCTTTACCTTCAAGCTCGTTGTAGGAGTACAGTTTTTGGCGTCAATCTTCTTCATTTTCTCCTCAGAATGACCTATCTGCGAAGAACTTAGCCTAATTTCCACCAATCGCTCTTTTTCTCTTTCATTTTAGTGATACCTGTGTGTATTTGACATTGGTATATTAGAGAAGATCTAAAAAATCCTCTGCGACGAGGCATTATATGATTGATCGTGGCTCATCCGTGAAAACTACCTTTCGAATGTCTGTTTGCACTCACTACACGTACAGAAGCAGCAGAAAGGCTTGACTTCACTCCATTTATTGCCATTTCTATTCCCACCGCTTCTCTCTGGAAAGTTATTGCTTGGATGCTTCACACTATTCAAAATTTTAAAGCTCAAATTGTGCTTTGCTGGAGCCTTATCCTACCGTGGCAGGATCGCAGTTCACTCCTAACGCAGTCATTCCCTGCAATACCTACTTATTCATATTTGACAGCCTGATTTGTTCGTAATTCGCTGCAAGTGAAAATAAGAAAATATGTCGGCACGTGAAAACCCTCCAATAAAAATTCCTTTGCATTAAATTCGTGACGTATTTGCAGATTCATTTTCAATTTGGTGATATTTTATCTCTGCATGATTTTGACTCCCCATATTAGTCTGATTCGACAGTAACGATATTTTTATGAGTGAACTAATATTTGATAAAATATTAGCTCAATATTAAATTAAATATAAGGTACTAGGTGGCATATGAAAAATGTTTACATCATCAGTCATCATCATCGATAGTTGTCAATCTTAGTGAGAACAAAACTAACCTACTAAGTGGAATGTCTCCTGGATGGAAGAAAAAAAAAGCTATGTAAATTACTTAACTTCAATGCTTAAAATGGCCTAGTTTTTAGAAATAAAACGGCCCCGTATATGGTATCATAATCACCTGACGAGAATACCGTGTATCGAATTTTCATAGGTTTTCTTTTCCTTCCAATCGTAGTAAGGTTAGACGCATCTCCTCAATGCCTTCCATTTTCATATTAGCTTTCTCTTCTCTTTTGCATTCTTTACCAGTAGCTGTATTCATTGTTAGTCATTCAATGTAAAACTTTTATCTTTAAAGTTTTCCGCCTTGATTTAAAACAGTCCAACACCTTATTTGACTCAAAAGATATGTCAAACGAAACATGCAGATTAATCTGCATGCTAACGTATATACCGTAAGGGTGTACTTAGTGCTCAAAATGGAAGTTGATGTTTTCACTATGATCTACTCTGGCATTGGCTCTGAATCCTCTAATGACTGTAGCAATGTTTGCTTTGCTCTTTATCCTTATGATATCGTGATGTATTCATAATCAGGCTCGATACTGATCATTGAGTATCGCGCTAATCGTATTTTCTTTAAAGCTCTCCTTTATACCTTATTCAAATCGCAAGTTGAGGTAATCGATCAGGTGGTATGTCATAATAGTGGATCGCCGTAATATGGCATTCGATTTATCGATTATCTCACCCCATATGCCCTCATGTCGTTTTGGATCCCCGTTACCTCCTTGTTGTGAATGCTTCGCCCCTTGAATACAGTTTACTCCTATGTACAAATATGTACGTAGGAGCTGCGGAGCAGGGAAAACCATAGGGATCGATACTGCAGTTCATAGCAAATCCATTCAGAACTGGGTAATCTGGAGGAATTGGATAGTCCTTGAGGAATGGCATCTGACTATCTACATTGATTTGAGGTTGAAATCACTATCTAATGTTATTACACATCACTCTTTCTTTGTACTGTGTAAAAACATTCATACTCTTTGAGTTTATTTTACCATTACGATTAATTTTTTATTCATCGAAGTGCCCTCATATTTGGTGTTCTTCATTCGAGCGCTTTAATTTCACCATTAACTTTTCTTCAAAATGGTAAACTTTCAGCTTGAAATTCGTTTACAAACTTAAGTGACAAACCTGTAGCACTATGTGATATTTATGTAGTTAGATCCTAAGCAAATGTATATTCCGTGTTGATCATATTGTTGGTTTTTCGATCTAATTTTACTTGCGTTAGGCGATGAAGATGGATTAAATTTATAATCACTTCATAAGAGAGATAATGCAGTTTTTCTTTTTGACTTTATTTACGAACAATCACTAAACAAGAGTACATAGTTACCACCTAAGTACATTACTTCATCAATGGAAATAAATGAGCATCAAAATGATAACCTTCACACACGTACTTTCAATGAGAGATTAACTCAAGGGAATATTAATTTCCACACATATTACTTAATTGTACTGAAAAACTTTATTCAGGAGTCTATTGCCATTCTATTTTATTTATAACGAAAATGGTTAAGATTAAAAACTCAGGGATCTTGTTGTTTTCATCGCTGAATGGTAAAGAGTACGAAGAACGAATATACCTAATCATTTTCTTAATATTTGAAACTAATTACTGCAAACTGATTTTAAATTATATGCATCATAAATTTGAACACTCAGTTCTTATCCTTGCATAGTTTACCTTTAACCTTATTTAGTAGTCGTTACCCCTCTCTTCGTCCCATTGGAAATTACAGTCTTTCCTCCATTTCCTTCCTTTTTCATGCCTTCAGTAACTGCATCTTAATGCCCCTAATAGTTTATTCATCTCCCTTCACAATAGTTCATTCACTCTGTCTCCTTCTAAATTTCGCCCTTATAATCTCTGATCTTGCTTTCAACTATATTATTCATCTTTCTTGACATCTTACTTCCTCCATTCGCTTCCTTTACCCATCTCAAAACCATGCAGTTTATTCTCATCGTATCATCTCAAAGTTTAGGCTCAGTATCCGAATATTATATTTACTCAAGGCTCTCGTAAGCGGTAGTGTCCATTCGGATTATTTGTGTTTTTTATAAACTAATGGTTATTTTTAATCAATACTTCTCCTAGTAGCATTAACACTATGCCCACCCGCTTCAAAAATGCCTTGTGGATAGCAAGGTCGATGCTATTGCCGATAGCTTTCAATCAACTTCAGTTTTACCTTAACTTTCATTGAGAGTTATTTTGTTTCACTGTAAAAAGTAGATCTGATTTTAAGGTACAAAAGCGATCTGAATTTCAGATGCAACAATTTTAAGACAGGGTATGTTGAATTTCAGCAGTAATATCTTGTCTAAAAATAAGGCAGGTGAACGACTGAAAATCAGACCATCCAGAATCCTGCTCCCTCTGCTTCCTGCTTAACTGCTCCTGTACCAACCATCCATGTTCCTGCCTCTTCCGTACCTTAAATCCGTGTTCCTGCCTTACAACCGGACAGCGCTTAAATTCAGATCGCACTGAAAATCAGATCAACTTTTTACAGTGTTACATTGTTCTGTGAATTTGCTATTTCCCTATCTTTATCCAAAAATAATATCACTGCCTTTGCAAATTTCACTTTTGCGGAGTGGTTGGTTAATTTATGAACGAGTATTTCAAAGTTTTTATTTAAATATAAAGAGTATTTCAAAGCTTTCATTTAAATATAAAGAGTATTTCAAAGATTGATCCCCTCGAATTTGTATAAGTCGGTAATGTATGCCACTCCCCCGGAAGTCTCATCAACTATCCTCTTTTAGAGTTATCTTGTCATTCTATTGCCCTGCCCGAGTGAACATGCCATATGAGCCCCCTACCTTCGTAACGTTTTAATTGTGCTCCCTTCGTAATAAACCTTGGATTATTCATCCTTTCCCTCAACCGTTCCACTTTTCTAAAATTCTGATGCCGCGTTTGCATCGTTGTCCCTATTTTATTTATCAAAGCGTGCGGAGTGTGTGTTTCCCTACTGCGGAAACGTGATGGAAATATTCATTTCCCCACCCATCCTCCCTGACGAATGAAATTCCGCTCGCAAGAAGAACCCTCAGCGCTCGAAATTAATTACCATCGGTTGCAGTACGGAAATTCGCTGAAATAATCCCGTTGCCAACCGCTCAACGGAACAATTAAATCATTGCGCTTCATCCATATTTTCGAGGTCCATGCATTTTGTTCGTCCTTAAGCCTTAGCAAATCAAGTCCCAAATAACATTCTGTCGGCGTAATTGATGGAATTTCTATGCGGTCGGGGAGTTTATCATTAGGCGCCTGGCTTTTCAAAAACCTTGCGTACGGTTTGATGAAGCACGTTAGTTATTGAAAGGCTCCTTTTGGATTTTAGCACCATGACGGCTAACTTGTCAGTCACCCAGAGCTGCGGTAGAGATCACTTTGCTCACTCTATGCTCTGATCTCTTTATATTTACATAATTCTTCTCTTTCAAAGAATGATGCCTACGTAATGCTAGTAGTTTTCATATGCCTACAGAAATATTTTATTGCTCTATCTAATTGAATGTTGATGTATGGTGCGACGTTTAAAATAGCTAAAATTTCTACATCTACATAATACCCTGCGAGCCGCCATAAAGGTGGCAGAGGGTGAAATCACAACAAACATGCAATGTGTTCGAACTTATACTTCCGTATCATCATATTTAGTTCTTTCCTCTTCGACAATCCCCAAAGGAGATTCACTGCAACCTTTAAACTGTGAAAAATTGAAACTCGAAGGTTAGTGACTGTTCTATAAAATTCATTTCTGTCGAGAAAAATGTACTATATTCGTATTATTTCAATTAAGTATTACTATTGGCTAGTGTTCGTGATTTTTGTAGTTCTAAGTGTTTTCGTGGAGACAGTTTTCTTTGTCATGCATGGATTTGTTGGAAATTCAATGTTTAAAAGTTTTATCACGATACTGGGTCACCTTTTTCGCCTCTTTCCCATTACTGCCTTCTTCTCTTCGCCTATTTTGTATTTTTTATCTTCCCTCCCGTTTTTTTTGCTTCCCAACGCTTGTTGCCTAACCGATCCAAAGGGTTATCTGCTTACAAGTCTTAGTTCTTTCCACCCTCAGTCCGTGCTCACGTACTGACCCTTTTCCATATATCCCCTTCTGAGGATCACATCTGTTGACCTCGGCTGTTCGCCGAAATTGAAACCTCTTTGTATTCTGTTTCCACCAATGCTAAAATAAAACTCACCAGTCTCTCTTGATACATGTAGTAGGTAATAAAAATGCTTGCTCTCGATGATACTCTCCGAACTTTTTTTGCCGTTTTCATAAAATATTCTGCACATATTAAATCCATAAATACTTCGGCCACTAATTTCCTTGTTTTCTGATGTCACTCTTGGTTTTCCCTGCGAAGTTTATCGTCTAACTTATTCCCCAGTCCTGAATTATTGAGCCACTTGGAGGGGATTTGACGATGTGCGTGCATAATATCCTCCAATCCACCCTATTGTTTTGCACAACAAAAGATTTTTCTCAATTCAAAGCTGTGTTGATTACCTTAACGGGAATTTTATCTGCAAGAAAAGACGGGAGAGGAAAATAGGAAGTGGAGAAAGCTACGAAAATCAAAGCCATATAGAAAGTCTCGTCATGATTGTGAATGATTAAACTTACTTTAATTACACTCAGTTGAGGCTAGAGATCTCCTCTTACCGCAACCCACTTTTTTAATGGTCCAAAATTGTAAATATCCATTTAATTGACCATTTTGACTTTTCCGATATGTTTATGGCTTATTTTCTCCTGTCTTAAATCAATTTTTTAGAACCGATTTGAGCTCCATTATTTACCCATGCATGGACAATGAATGCTTTAGATTTTTTGAGATCATATCTACTTTTTGTGGCGTTCGATAGAAATGTGAAGATTTTTTTCCTGTTGAAGCACACGTTTGACACATAGACAGAATTTGATCAGCTTCCTAGGATGCATAAAAATTATAAGTAAACGTGAGTAAATAAAATGAGAATAGTAATCCCTGATGGAATGAGGGTATGTATAAAGTATACATGAATCGGTGAAGTAAATCTTGGAATTCATTATTTTGCTGACATAACAGAATGTTAGTGTGAATTGTAATGACTTAATTAGACTCTGTTAAAATTTGTATGGCCTTCTGTCATTTGTCTCTTGCCTCAACTTAGATGACGTTTTCCTCTTCGAACACCTCGAACTCGCTCGGTGACCATTTCGCACTCCGTCTCCTTTGGCGGCGGTTATTTCTCGTGTTCCAAATCCGTGTTTGTTTAAGGTTGCTCGAGGTTGGTGTTTTTCGGCGAGATTTTTCGTTTCTCTCTCGGCGGAAATGTTGAGCCGTCCGAGCCGGTGGAGGCTATTAACCGCTGACCGTTGGAGGTTTTCGGGTCAAGCATGGCTTGTGGGAGCAGCTCCGTGCTGCCGAACTCAAACTGGAACGAGTTGATGAATGCCAAAGTAATCCGGAGAGGTCACCCACGCAGGAAAGGGCTCTTCACCTCACCTCTTATACGTCTGAGGATTATTCTGAGGTAGTCCCGACCCACATACCCATCCACGCAGGAAATTAAAGTGAATTAATGCAGGCGTGTGATGTATAATGAGACAGGATATTCGGAATATTTCTAAGGGCTGTTATTTCGCAACAGTCGCAACGCCATTCGTTCTTGGATGGTTATGTTTAATTCCATTACTCCATTGTCTTGTCAACTGTGCTTTTAGAAGTATTGCGTTGCAGATGTCGAGTTTTATTATTTGCGGATTTGGTTATTAGTTTAGAGACAGTAATGGTGAATTGTTGCTATTCATGTGAGGAGGAAGATAGAGGAAGAGATAGCATCTGATAGAGGAAGATAGAGGTTCTAAGCTTGGTGGGGAGAAAGACTGACAAAGTAGGATTAAAAAATATTTTCGAGGAGGCAAAAGAAGTTGATGGGGCCAATTTCCAGGAACCAGCAAAGTTGATGGAGATTAATGATCAAAAATTCAGTAGAAACATGTTCCATAATTAGGTGATAGAAGAGATGCTCTTGGAGAAGCACGAAGAAGCAGCAATAAAATTGGTGTGTTACATGTAAAGTAGCCAGGATAAAATGAACATTTATTTCGGTAATGTTGAGAATACGGATTTTTATGGCAATTTTTTAATATCACACTGTGTTCAGAGGAACTGCCCTCTGAGACAATAGTTAACATGTGGCAGTCCAATTACCTATGAGTATTGGTTAAATGATATGATTTTGTTGTACTTTATCTTCAAATCGATCACGTGTTTGCGTTGTAAATTGTAAGGGATCGAAAGAGAAAGTGCCAATCTTCTACTTTTTCTCGCTCTTTCAATCATTAATTTTTCCTTGCTGATCGCATTCTTACGGTTACTGAGGTCATCTTACTTCTACAGGAGTTTGTGCTGTGGTAACGATAGCAAAATGATTAAGAAGAATCAGTTGCTCCGCCTTTAAAAATTAATTAAAAATATCTATTGTTTCCTGCATTCATTATAACAATGAACAAATGAATTCATTATCACAGTGGATGAATGAATTAATTCATTATCGCGATGAATGATTATTGGAATTTGGCCATCCGTGCACTTCGTTTATCTATTAGTTAAACTTTACTTGATTACATTTCACTTGATCGAGTGAAAAATATGGCACTTATCTTGTCTGCTATAATGTACTGACACTGGTGGGTGTTCTTTGAATGCCTATGATTTTGCTCTATACTTTTTCCATTTTCTAATATTTTTTAATTTCACTATGTGTGCTAGCTCCCTACCTCTCTTCTAAATTAATTATCTCTTCCTCCTTCAGTTTGCGTATTTCATCCCGTAACAACGTTGATGATCTCATTGGCACTAATTACTTTTCTAATTATAAAAATCGTCTAGAGCTTATAGTTCCAGAATTGAAAGCTCCTTGATGATAGATAGATAAGGGGTTATCCATGTATACGTAATGATGATTTTCCCCTTTTTCAGCTACCCCCTTGTAACATTCTTTTAACCCTATAACAACGTAACGCTACCAATCAACACTATTGTCAGTGCAAAAGCTATGATTAGAATAACAAAGGAAGACCTCGCATTAAATGCATAAAGCAAGTAGTGAAGAATATTAAATAGAAGAACCATGCGATTATGAAGATGTTGGCCGATAGAAGAATTCAGTAGGGAGCTGCGTGCAACCAATCTTGGGATGGTTGACGTATTGTGATGATAAGTTTATATAAATAATACAATTCTCCTCGCGTATTGGAAGGCAACCCTCCTCTCCTTATTGATTGTGGATCGTCAACATTTTTCCCGCCTTTAGCGTAATGCAGTTGTTATTGGATGATCCCTAACACTCATTGACACCCACACCTTGCCAGTAAAAATATGTTTTTCAACTCTTTTTATTTTTTAAGTTCCAATCTACATCTTTCGGCCGGCAAGAAACGCTGGAAGTACTCAACTATATAATGCGTCAATAACCATCAACGTCCATCAATCTCAACGTTCAACTGCTCTGCGTTTTAGTTTTCCCTAAAAAGAATTGGTTTTCTTGCCATCTCGACCCGCACCAATAGATTCTATAGACCGGGAGAAAAGGTATAAAGATGGGAATGGAAGGGAAATAGAGAATAAGTAGGAGAAGTAAGAGAAACCCGGCGTCACCATTGTCATGCTCTTACCGCAAAGGCGCCAAGGGGACGAAGGCTTAACGTCCCTTCTGACGGACGGAGTACTGTATTCGAATGCTCTCACGAAAAACTAAAATGGGGGACGTTTTACCAATAAAATACCTTCCTCTGACGGAACTATAACTTGACCCTTTCGGTAAGAGGCTATTACTCCAACCGCTGCACCGACCCACATTGGGGACATGAAGTTATAAAAAGTATGAAAATGGTTTCTCATCATGTGATGACCCAAATTTTCTTCATAGCTCTCATTTTATTTTTCTTTCGTCTAAATATATGCTCGCAGTGATTGCAAATGACTTGCTCTTGGAGAGCTGCATTTCATTACAGACTTTTCGCTGAACAAAATTTCTCCTTTCCTCTCAGGTGGGGACTCCGGACGGTGCGTTGGAGACGACCGCCGTGCTGCCACCTGTGGGTGATTCCTTGGACTATGACCGGCTGCACTATCTCCAGGTTAACGGCGGGGCCGGTTGCGTGGAGGCGGCATCGGGGTCAATGGTGCCCACGAGCTTCGAGGAGACGATTCAAAGGGTTAGTGTCCCCATGGAAACGGAAGCATCTCAGCAATTATATCTTATGGCAATATGATAATCAGTGTATTTAAGTTCGCGCTTCCTGTGGCATGGATAGAGGAAGGAGAGATTTTTCCGTACTTATGAGAATTCTGATGGGGCTTCTGCAGCTTTTAATCGAAAGAACAGTAATAACTAGTAGTAATGTTGAACGGTATGGTATAGAATTTTGCTTCCTAGCGATACAGAGCCTAAGACAAATACTTTTTTTACATGTACGCTGGGTGGTTGGAAAGTGGTTGCTAGACTCGGAAAAAGATGAATCGTGAAGCGTGTTCCATGATAGATAATTATTTGCTTAGGACTTGACTTGACTTGTTGATTATTTTACCTGGGCGGGATATGGCGTTACCGTCCTCTCCATCCCCCGCCCATGGCAGCAATAAAGGGTAAGGTAATAAATAGGAAGTAATAAAGAAGGAGAAGAAGTAGATAAAAGGCAATAGAAGAGGAGGAACGTGGATTAGAAAAGCGGTAGTTAGTGTATCCACACGCTTTTAGCAAAATTGATCGACCAGAGGTAAAAGATAATGTCTTGCTTTAGTATTATTTGCTTTCATGTAATAAAAAATCCGTCGTCCATACAACACTGACTGCTCAAGTGAATATTTTTACTACTGCTTACCACTTAATATTCTCATAGATTAAAATTAAATTTAAGCAGTTATTTGTACCGTTAATTTAAAAAAAACTAGAACTATCTTTGCGTATCTTTGAGTATTTTACTTAGCCTTTTTAATTGCCTTTGTTTGATGATAAGCCGAAGTTTCTTCGCAGCCCTTCCAGTAAGAAGCAGATTATTTTCATCGATTCCTTGTCCGTTTCTTCTTGATGGCATGCTTTCTCCGCATGCACATGAAAGTATATGTAAAATGCTTTTATATAACAGCACGAGACCATTAATGCCTTAATCTCTTAATTGAATGAAAAGATCGTCCCGGGTCCAATTGAAACCTCTGAATCTATAGCACATTATTTACACCTTAATGTTGCTCTTTATTTATAGATTTTTTCATTTGAAGCTGGAGGTAATTAAGTGTGTGTGGCCGACAGTTGATGTCAAATGCGCCATTTATAAGGTTGACCGATATGTTCCAGTTGAATTTTAGAGGTTGGAGGAAGGCAGGAGAGAAATCTGGAATTGGTACTATTCGATCAGAAAACCTCAAGAGGTTCACTGTTGAACGCACTATTCGGAGATGGAGGCCTGTTCTAAAGGTGCTCTCCAACAGGTTCGAATTAAGGGTAAAAGATTTCTCCAATAGGTCGCCACTTACTGCATATCCTAGGTCCTAACCCGAGACCTCGGGTTGAGAAACGATCCACACACCATTCCGGTCCCTTCCTCTGAAATAATCGTCTACTTTTATAAATTAGGCACTCGTAATTTAAAAAGATGAATGGGACTAGACATCTGAGGACAAATAATTTTAAGCATAAAAGCAAAGTAGAGTAGTTGAACCCTTGCGTAATTTAGGATTTATGGATTTATACCAAAACTCATGCAGGAGTTTAAATTCAGTTAGGTTTAATCATGTTTACAAATATTTTAACCGATCATTCCATTCTTTCGTTCCTATTAACTACGCATGAATGGTTTGATGTATTCGGTCTTCTTTGGAACTTTTCGTTCGCTGCCGATGCAACAAATGCTAACGTGAATGAATGATGCGTTTTCTTCTCCACCATACCGTCAAGGTCAATAAATGCTAACCAGTCGAATTGACTGCAGTGAAAGTTCACCTTCCAGTGAAAGGGACTGGACTCTCAAGTTTTTCAAAAATTTACCAGGATCCACTTGGCTCTGAATTTCATTTTATCATTTTCGGCTCATTCATTTACGGAAAACTGATCAAATTATATGAGTTACAAAATAATTTATTGGTGATTGATTCATGATGATTAATATTATTTTACCACTTTGTTAATGGAATGCGTACATATATTAATACAAGTGTATGAAATATGAATGTCGTGTTTCAATAAGTTAAAATGAGGGATTATGAATTTTAATCGATTTTGCATAATTATTTCAACAGGCTTTCAAGATTAATTTGTTTATTAATAGAACGTTTGGTGGATTTTATTACGAATCCATTCGCTCTTTCACTTTTGATAGCCGATATAATCTTTTGATTAATAATACAACTAACATCGTACAATTTTCAATACACGTTCGTCAAAAATTCTATTTGCTGAATAACTTTATTCCTCGTCACTAGCCTTACCAAGTTATTGCAGTGACAATCAAAATTATGACATCTGAGTTTTTGGTTTGCCAATATTAAGTTTCTTTAGAGGATATAATGAACTTAGAATGGCTGAACTGATTTAAAGTATACAGTATTAGCCGACAAAATATTAGCTAAAAAAGTTTTAGGAGCGGTTTAAACAGAGTTTCTTTGTAATTTAAAGGGATAATAATCCAGTTCGTAGCATGTGGAATAAAATTCGTACTATGGTGATCTTTATATCTTGTTTCAATAGAAGTTTCCAGTGGAACATGAAGGGCCTTAGGTTTTACGGCCAATTTTCTGGCATTAGTTCTGCCATAGTTCTTAGTCTTCACTTGGTTCCCCATTACATAGTTCACCTTTGCAGAATTTTTTTGACTTAGATAGTTACAAATGTAGGGGCAAATATGGTGGAATTATGCCGATTAATTGTTCTCCTAGGTAAGATACTCATTTTTCTTGCATGAGAAACAAATTGTCGTGGTGTACCGCGTGAACCTGCATCTGACTTTTACGAAGAAATAGCTAAGTTCTTGATTAACTATGGGATAGGCTGCGTAGGATGGGAAAATATAAAAATCGGATTAAATAAAACATTAAATATATGATACTTTATTTTAAGAGTGTGTTTAAGATCAGCGAATAAATGGGACGAGTTTGGAAAAAAAGAACTGGGAAGGGTGAGAAAGGTGTTTCCTGGTCTTTATTATTTGGATGAATTTTTTTAAAATGTAACGCTACTTTCCCATTTTGTGGTATAATACAGTGGTGTATCGCAGCAATGGTTGGTGATCGACGCATAAAGATAAGGTCAACATTCTGGTTGCCGAGGATTTTTCGCTCTCTTAGTTTTGCAAAGATTTTAAATATTTTTTTAAAAGTATTTATTGATGTGAATTTAATTGACACATGTTTAAATATCATTTAGCCAAATTATTCGTTAACAATTTCAACTTCTGCCGCTAAATCTTTGTTGTAGTTTATTTTAAGAAAAAAATAGAAGCTTAGAACTTGAGAGGAATTTTTTTGGTCAGGCCTCTTGGATATATAGAGTGATATTCAACCCTACCTTCAGCATTATTCCAGAAACTGAAGTACGTTGTTTGAGCAAGGGATATTCCTCCATACGAAAAGCCAAAAACCCAGAGTGTGGTGAATAATACCGTGTTCTCACCTAGCCTGAGTGGGTTGGAAGTTGGAAATCTGACAGGATTAGTGGTCATAATCGAGGAGGGAAATTGCCCGCAGGGGTCATTCGCATCGTTTAGGAGAGCATGATAATTAGGGCCGTGACGAGGAGGAGTGGAGGGAAAGAGAAGGTGGCATTATCCCTATTCAGGTGAATGGCGCCAACGGATCCAGGGTTCAACGTCCCAGCGGAGGAACCGAGTGCTTAGCTTGAGAGCCCTCACAGAATTAGGAACTAAAAAACTCCCTCCACTTCACAAGTATAATCTCGGTCCTTGGCTTATATTTACATTTTCAAAAGTGCTCCTTCGATAAATCTTTTGCGGTATACAATGCGATGAATTTTTCGTTAGAACACGTCAAATATTTTGGTGGTCACTTTTCACTTCTTACGGTTACTTTTCATGAATGGGTTTGAATTAATAGTTTTTTCTGCCCCGAAAAAAGCTAGTTTAACCATTCCCTCCGCCAAGTCTTCTTCCATACATCTTCAACCTGGAGTGAAATGTCTGTCCAGATTCTGGAAAATTAGTATTAAAATGTTATTTTGGTCATTTTTTTGAATCCTGGTCATTGTCCAGAATCTTAGGTACAACTCGTTTGCACTATGTTCAGGAGCTCTTTCTTGAAGTTTTATAGCGTGTGAAACTGATGTTGATGGAAGAGAGGTTAAAGGAACGAAGTACAGAAGTGGAAGGAGGGTAGCAAAGGTTCGTAGACATCTTAAAAAGGGATGTGTCAAACGATCGTTCATCCCGAGGGAAGAAGACGGAAAGAGGAGAGCCTAATGTTGCCTTCCACAGTATGACGATTTTTATAGTTAACTTTCCGAACATGAGGTGGATGTACATCCTCCGGGCTCTATTTCTCTAAGCTCAACACCAATTTACAAGTACTCTTGAAAATATACTGAGGAGAGTGGGTAAAACGAGTGATTTGACGGCTTACACGCCATTTTACGACCCGGTTCGAGACAGCTACAAGACCCTATTAATTGACTCGCAACTTTGAGAGACGGGACTCAGGGGGTATCTCCTCCTCTCCCTTCACCCCACTTACCCCTAGAGGCGACCCCCCGCCCGCTAAAGGAACCCATCCTCCCCGCATCGAGTCTTGCTTTCATTCCGCCAGAGTCCACGCTACTCCACATTCTGTCTCTCTCCTTTTCCGCGCTTTCCGAGTCCTTGCCACTGGAGGACTACTCTACGCCTCACCGCTCCAAACACCACTTAAAGAAGTGAGCAGGGGAGAGGGCCACGCCTCAAATCCTCCTGCTACTGCTCCAGCCTCCCGGGGGAGTAGAGGGGGGGGAGGGTTAGGATAGTAGGTCACGCGATACCCCATCCACCGTTTGGTCTCCGTCTCGTTCCAACCCCAACCCCACTTTAACCCCTCCGCCCCCTTCACCCCGTCTCCTCCGATCCCTCCGTCGGACGCCTGGAAAGAGGGACGCCTGGAAAGAGAAAACTCCCTATTTCATTTCAGTCCCGTCTTTCGTTCCTTCTCTTGTTTATTTTTCCTCCGCGGACGCTGCGTCGACTCCGAGCGTTTCTTTTTGCCCGGTGTCGAGGCCCCGGAAGTTTCTCGCCAAAAGACAGAAAGGGAAGGACAACGGAGTGGTGTGTCTTCCCTCGATCAAGTTACCTCCTCCTCCTCCTTGCTGGCCCTCATGTATGTATGTATGATGAAGGGATGCCTACAGGACGAGTTAAGAGGGAGGAAGGAAGGAGTGGGGGTCGGTGCCCCTCACGAATGGAGGCCTGCCCCTTCCGGGATGGCGGGGTGAAATAATTGAATTTCCAGAGGCGCTAACTTCTGCCAAAGGTTGAGGAGAGGCCAAAGGGCAGGCCCTTGAAGGGGTTAGGGAAGGAGGAGGTCATTGCGTCCTCTTCTGCCCAAGGGAAGACGCCCTAAAGTCCTCGAGGCATGATTTCTCCTCCTACGTTATCGACTGGGTCCACGAAAGAAAGCTGTGGCTGACAAGTATAAGTGAGTGGCTCTTGGTTTTCAACGAAGGTATCATGTTTGGCCTACATTTTATCTATCTATCGAGAGAGACATTTTCTGATATATATAATTAGCAAGGACAGTGTGGGTCCATAAGATACGTAATTGGGAGCAATAGGTTGGTGACGACCAATTCTGAAGGTAAGCGTGGAAGAGGTTAGAGAGGAAAGGCTCTTTCGAATTGTATGAAGGGATGTGAGAAATACAATGATTTGAAGGATATTGTAGAGGAGGAGCTACTTACAAAATACACAGGAAAACAGAGTGGGGATATCCAATCAAAACCTATCCTAATTGGTGGGAAAAAAACTCACCATAATAAAATGCCAATATTAGTTGGGCATTTTTCAGCGAGTTTCTTTATTACAATAAAGCCAATTGAATGGCCCGTGAACTAATTAAAAATCTCGGGCGTATGGGTGAATAGCATAGTAAATTATATTAATATGCGATCATGAACGAAAATGAAACATTTATTTTCTCTTCTTGTATTATGTCCACAAAATTGTAATCGATGCTGCTCTCGTCTCTTTTCCTGAATGCGGTAATGTACGTGACATGAAGCGTAACTCTCGATTTTACGTCATTTTCACCGACGGTAAACTGTGGAAAAAAAATCATTGTAAAATGCTATCATCGTATGGTTAGACCGGAAGAGTGACGTGAGATCCTATATGT
The DNA here is from genome assembly GCA_933228895.1 of Platycnemis pennipes. NCBI lineage: Eukaryota > Metazoa > Arthropoda > Insecta > Odonata > Platycnemididae > Platycnemis > Platycnemis pennipes. The sequence goes on along the minus strand of OW121854.1, from coordinate 112,957,399 downwards.
TAGTCATTTGCACTATCCAATCAAGCAAACAAGCAATTAGGAGGTTATAGTTCGGATCAGAATTAAATGAAATTATTATATCCTGGATGACTCCCCTCAAATTTGAGGACAGATTGTCACTTGAGGGCGCAACTGCTCGTAGGGATGAGCGGTACTGCAATTTATGGAATGCTAAAAAAAAAGTTTGTTATTACAATTAGTGTTCTACTGACAAGGATGTTAGGATGGACGTGAAAACTTTCCGCGCGATTATCGAAGATCATTTATGCTATACGATATCATGTCGTATCGCTTGTTATTGGAGATATTGATTCTCATCGCTTAATTCAGGCAAAACTCCTCGTAGTCTGGCCCATAGGTTTGGTCAATCCACCAGAGGGTGACATTGGACACGGTCAGAAATATTGAAAACCATGGTTCTACATGGAAATTCAATGACGTTAATGTTTTTCTCTCAAATTCACTGGTGTTGATTTAGAGGCAGTGCGAGTTCAAACCCAGTAAAATCTGATGGGTTACACCCCGATTAACCTCAATGGCATGTACTTCTACTATCAATTTAGCAGCGGTTTCGGTCAGAATTACCTTCTTTCTCGCGAATTTTCAGAGTTTTGTATTCATACTCCCCACATTTTCATTTTACACCATAAAGTTAAACGTTGAACGTTGTCACCTTTTCTCATATTTTTGACGATTCTCATCGCCTGGAATTCTTTGATGTTGTTCATATCAAACATTCTAGCACGCTATCACTAATTTCTGGAAAATTATATTTGATAGGCTCATTATCTATTTGAAATGTGATCTACTGTTATTGTCTACGTAATAATAATAATAATAGTTTTTATATGCTTGGGTATAATACCTATAATAATGATAAGACACAAATATAGCACTTATTCCACAGGTTTATATTATTGGTACAACGCGTTTCAGCGGTTAAGCCATCATTAGGTACCTGGTACCTTTACCCAGTTACTCACCTATCCTCTCTGGTACAAATGACCTCAGTTGTCGGTCGCGTTCCTCAAATAACTACTTCTACAACCGATTGCACAGTGTGTGGTGAGCTAAGGAGTAGGTACGTAATGCATTTATTATGGATAACCTATTTGCTTCCAAAGTTTCCAAAATATTTCACTCCGTGCGTCTAAGTCCTCTGATAATCTTTTATCACTCGCTGCCATCTACAGTGGAGCATGATGCTAAACTCATGGGCAGGTAGGTAGGCATGCTCACAAAAATTCCGTTTCAAATTATTTATCGAGACGCGGTTCATCGACGTCGTGCTGGAAAAGGGGAGAAGGTTGTAAAAGGCATGGGGAAAGGTAATCACGCAAAAACCCTTCAAAACTTCAGGTTGTTAAAAAAAGAAGAAAAAATACGAGTACCTTACAAGATGGTGCCTTCGTTGCCGAGGTACGGGATTGGTGTCCGCTCATGAACTCCTCACGAGAAGTAATTCCTTGAGTAGGAGTTTGCCTTTTCCCGAGCACCAAGTAGGATCTTCACCTGAAAAATTCTGTCCCCGAATTCGTTTCATAGCGAAGCTGTATTTTTGAAGCCCCGAACGCCTCGCTGAAGAAGAGGATTAAAGGTTCAAGCACGTTGAGGTTGATCCATCCCATGCTTTATGGGAGGCATAGCATTACCTTCCCTCGGGACTATTCACGGCTTCTCTGAAATATTTCCCTCTCATAAACTTTCCCTCTCCCCTGGCTTAACCGTCTTGAGTTTACGTTCAGAGTATTACATTAGCCATCAACTAAAACGATTGTAATCATGTTAATTTCGTGCACAAAATTAATATAAATATTTTATGTCGAGCGCTGAATGACCATTTTGTTGTTTAGTTATGTAAAAGGTGCGACCGAAGTTTGTTGTAAAATATTTTCAGTCTTATTTACTCAAGTGCTTGAGGGCGTCCTGAGTTAAATATTCTCTCCGTCCAGTGGAACTTCAAGCACCTTGGAGCATTTTGTTTTGAGAATACTGGCAAAACCTCCAGTTTTGCTCCAGATTATTCAATTTCTTTTAAACTAACTAGGTAATGTCAGCCACATATCTATTCTAATGTCGCAAATGGCGCCTGCTGTTGACCGCTTCCACCGTACAGTGAATTATGAATAACAATAATTGCATTCTCTTTCCTGGCATGAATAATGTTCTGAAGTATGCAAAATCTAGGTACTTCACGATAAAGACTAGCCTTTATATACGGTCAGGTTTATTTATAGGGAAAACTCAGCTTCACCTGTTTAAAATTTGATTGGAAATGGAAAACTTCTGGGTAGGGAACCAAAAAATTAAAGACAACTTGTTTGTAATCCATTTTCAATTTTTGCATTTCTACTATCTAACTTTTCAGCCTTTTCCTTTATTGAGTCATTTCTCATGAAAATGTAATCTCTTTACACACAGTTTGTACTAATTCCATTTCATTTCCTTTTCATTTCAGTTAAAAGTCCAGGAGGCGATGCGGAAAAAGGAAAGATTTCACAAAGAACATGAAGAGGTGAGTGTAGCACATCTGGACCTGATCTATTTCGTTTATTGTCTTGGATTTGCGTAATATTCACATTCTTATGCATGGAAGAGTTTCCAACCGAAGCTTAAGGCTTCTTTAGATATTTTCTTGATGCATGCATGATCAATGAAATAGAAGAAAGACTTATGATTTGAATGCCATTGAATATTTTGATACGTAAAATACCAAGCTTTCGCTGTAGCTATGCAGTAACATTTCACCAACCTTGTTTCATCTGTTTGATCGCTTCGCGGATTTATATTTTACTAGAACTCAAATCAATTTATTAAGTTCTACAAATGGTCACTGTTCAGAGTTGTGAGCGCCTAGCTGGTAGTTAATGACAATTAGGTATAAATTATGTTGAAATATTTTGGAGCAGATTGGCCTACGGTCTCGAATCGGTTTGGTTTTTATTTTCCTACCATTCGATGAATTATGACTTTGCAGACGTCATGAAGATTCAGAGCTGGCTTTATTCCAAGTAAAAATGCGTCTTCCTACGTTACTAAACCTTATGCATTAGAGGTCACTGAAATCGTTGAAATATATTCCGTGAATCTAAGTATGCCCTTTCCAATGTGCTATTATAATTGACCAACATTTATTGCCCATGAATGATGAACATGAAACATTGAACATGAAATGATGGACGCAATACATCGGCATTGCACATGCATTAATTCTTTTTTACTTCTCTGCTCAATCAATAATATCTCATTAATATGGGATAAAATATAGAATAAAATTATCAACATGAGCTACCTTAATTTCGGTTGTCTGTCGCGCGTTTTAATTTTTTATCAAATCAATTTTAATCTTGCATGAGGTGATCTTTCTAAAAGCTTTGTATTTTTAGCAACGCCGAAATACTTTGGCTTTATCTGCTATTTTTAATGCTTGCCTCGGGTCTTTGACATTCTGGTACTAGTTGAATTATGCATAAAGCATGGAATTTTAAACGCTAACGTTGATGTTAAAATGTTACTTTGATAAGGTATATTCTACGATACAGTGCTATTACACTGCATTAGCCTCTAATGAATAAAGTTTAATTTTATTCAATTTGCTAATAGAGTTTTTATATACGCATCATATGTTTGATTCGCTGTATTTGCAGCTTCCAAAAGTGGTTGTATTGAGTGGAAAATTTGACGGCCAAGGTCTTTCGAACCTTATTGCGTAAAACTCAAAAGCAAAAGTTCTTACATATTTATATTAATGTATAAAATTACAGTGTTATTAGACGACCGATGAAGAGAATTAGGGACCTTAAAGTTAAAACCATTTGTGAAAGACCGATATGTAGTACGTCAGCTATGTATTGTAATGGTTCAACGGCCCGCCCGGATGTAAACTTTTGGGCCGAAAGAAACATGTACAAAGAAAATAAAAAATCTTCGCGAATCTTTCCCGCGCTAAGTCCGCGAAGCCAAACTGCGTCACCTGGTACGAGAAAAATAAGACACGCCTCTTTGAGAGAGGGCAAGCGGGTAGGGGGGTTCCCGACCTTGTGCAATTTTTCACGCGCTCCCTGGCTTTACCGCCGGGGCGAAACGTATGAAGGGTAGGAATGGAATGTGGTGGGGATGGGGGTGATAAGGAGCCTCGCCTCCCGACCCGCGGAAAAAGACGACGCACACACACTTTCCCATTCATATAACACACATTATTATTGAAAAACGAAAAATTAATACATTAGACAAAGGATAATATACTCTTTTTCTAAATCTAATGAGGGATGAATGAATGATATGATTTTATGAACAGGGATGATGACAGGAAAAGTGAAAATAATTTTACCAAACAGAAAAATGTCTTAGGTGGTGAGCAACGACACAGATTTTATCAATTTCTACTTTCTGGAGGGAGGTAATTCTGAGTCCTTCCCTCTTTCTGTGAGCACTCGTTACACTTCAATAAAGTTTAGTACACCGCTTCAAATGAGTTCATGGGGAAGCCAGTGCAGCAGCTGAACACAGTGGGGGGGGGTTTATTTTCAAAGCTGGTCGGGCGTCGACAACCTTACTTGGCCTCACGGCGACAACCACGTCCTGGAGATCTCCCCGCTTTTGCTTCTCCGACCGCAGGCTCCTCCGTATTAAAACTGGAGCGGCGTCTGGCACTAGATGCAAGGGAGGCTCCTTCAGGATATTTTGTCTCTGGTCGTCCACGAACATTCTCGCCAGCCTGTCCGGCTCGGCGACGGCGTAAGCTTCGCCCGTTGATCGCTTTCTTTGAATTCTCTCACAACTCGTCCGCCCTGGCGACGGGCATAACTTCGCCCGTGGCTCACTTTCTGGGAATCTCTTTAGGCGTTGCTGCTGCCGGCTTTATATACCCCGGGGATGACGATGGGGTGGGGGGGGGGTTCTCGATGTGGGTGGGGGTTGCACTGTGGGTCATAGGCCACAGTGGCCACAGGCCCATATCACCTCACTTGCTTGTTTAGTGACTCATTCACTCCCGCTCGCACTCAGTCTCACCTTCCTCCACGGGTCGAGTCTAGAGGGGGTGGGGTGAGGGTATGAGGGGGGGGGGGGTGGAGGAATGCGGTCGGGCCAGGGAGCATTGTGTAATGGTCGAACCATTACAGTATAAATATGTTAAAAGAGCCGTAGAATGTGAATATAATTTTTAAGAAAATAATTTATTTGTTGACAGACTCCGGGTGATCTCATAAAACGTCGCGTAGGTCCCCTCGATATGCTATTCTCTCTTTATTAGCCCTAGCCACTTTCGAGCTAGCATATGGTCGTTATTCTTTGCTGCCCTACTAACTGTGTTCATATAACATCTACGGTTATCGTTATCTGTCTAAGCTATTAAGACAGTTATGATAAGGTAACTGTCAAACTTTGTAATTGGTAAATATGTATACTGGAGTGCATAATGGCCAATGATTTACTTGGAAATATGCCTATTCGTATCGGATTAACACTTGACACACTGACTGGTGGTGCGCCTAACAAGGGCTGGAAACATTGAATTTGGCTAAATACTTTTCATGAAGAGACAAACAATTCATTATTTTGATCGAATCTACTCCTATTTGAAATTTTACCGAAGTTTGAATTCGAGCCAAGAATAGTGCCAAAGATTTGCAGCACTAATTTAGTCGTGCGTAAATCGAGAAATCCAATCAGTAAGTTTTCTAATGGCCATTACAAGGAATTTAAAATGTAGATCAAAGAGGTGATATACTTTCTTAAAAAAGTGGCCCAAATGTATTTATGCCATTCCACTAGACTGACTTTATCACAAATTTCTGGATTGTTCATCATGTTTTTGCGGAGGCTCTTAGATTGCTCCATCAAGCTTTCATCTCAACCCCCCTGCCAACATAGAACCTTTCGAGGGCCCATCACGTTACGTGGCCTTATTCGCTGTGTATCCGTCAATTTTTTCCACTTCTATTCCCTCCCCTTGGCATAATAGAGTGTGTGGGAATTTTAATTTTTTTCTTCTCCCGCCCCTCCTTGTTCCCTTGTGAGGAGATTGCGGTCGAGTCCTTTATACCTGCCGAGTCTGCGATTCGCGGCGAGGAAGAGACACTTTTGGGGACTTGGGTCCCCATCTCCCTCCTGATGAGGATTCGACGCACTACATTCATAGGTCACCTTCGTTACCCCATGTTCAAGGCCATTTATGTGGAGCAAACCCTCGTAGTAGGTAGTCTAAAGGATCTAGTCTAGGATGAACAACCAGAGATGCTATAAAAATCCCCAAGTATCTATTACGGAACGTTTTCAACCATTGATCGATCCGTTGTAGATGTTAAGCGAGGCGACCGTTGCCTAAGACCACTTGCGCATTAAATATTGATGGAAAGAGGGCAGGCGTACTAAGAAAATAGGAATTGTAGAAAAAAAACTGTATTTGGTATCAGCCTGACCTTAACGAAAGGCGTCTAGGGGTCTACTGTTCAACGTCTTATCCGAAGAATGAAGTCCTAAATTGAAGGTTTCCCAATGCAGTATTCAACTAAGGGCCGGTATTCCATCGAAAAGTTTCCTCCACTTCTGAGATTCCAACCCGGTCCCTCGTGTTGGGAGGCTCGTACCCTAATAGGCTCCATAGCAACACGACCCACTAGATCGATAAGTATCGAATGATAGGGCGTCCGTTGTTGCCGGATTTTGCAGCCCTTCGTCTTCGGTGAGAGTTTGCTAGCACAAAACACTCGAGCTTGTTGAGCGATAGGTTTGGAAATACGCCCTCGGGAGCCTTATTCTGGATCCTCTCCACATATTCGACCTTCAAAAATGACCACATATCGAGGTAATAGCGTCGACAAGTCCTGATCTTAGCGTTTAAAGGTTCGTTTACACGTAGCAGTTGACTGCTATGACAGTAGCAGTTGACTGCTATGACAGTCAACTGCTAACAACTCGCACGTGTAAATAGCAACTGCGATGCGAGTTCAGGTCGATACTGGACACATGTCGAACACTATCGATCCCAGTTCGAGCTATTAGCAAAGTTGAAGCCCGTCTACTTTCCAGCGGAAATGTATCCAACACAATCGCAACAATCGCCAACGGAAAGCAATACACGACGACTGATACCGGGAATTTGGATATAATAACAAAGATATCCCTCCCCAAAGGGAGGATTCTACCCTTTAAAGAATGGGGACAAAAAATAATCGTCAATGGAATTTATTGCTTGAAGAATTTCATGAAAATTTGAGCATCAATCACTATTGAAATAAAACTTTTTATTTCTTATGACAACGCCTAAATAGCGGCTTTAAGCTGCATAGAAGTTGGTGCTGACGCATCATAGCAGTAGCGATATAGATATGTCGCGCATCTCGCAACTGTCATAGCAGTCAACTGCTACGTGTAAACGCTGCTTAAAAATCTAAATGTCTGACGTCAATACTTAGGTATTGTCGAGCTTCGGCAGCAGTTATGAGGGAAATCGATTGTTTACTTCGACCTGGATAAGTTTTATATATTCTACAGACCTTACCATAGATCTAAGACGGAGTAATTCTGTGGATGGAAGCCGATCCAAGGTCGACCGAGGATCCCGGAAGAGGGGGGGGCGACACTTTCTCCGTCTTCCGGAATCCTGGCGGCAGAGGGTGGGCGGAAGACGTGCAAGAGAAGAAGAAATTGAGGAGGGTGGTAGTTGGAGGTGGGTCGGGAGTTGAGAAATCACCGCCATCAAAGCAGGTGCCTCCGCTCGTGTGAAGAAGAAGGCGTAAAAGCAGGGCCCATATATTTCTTTCCCTTCACGGCCTCCTCACTCCTCTACCCAACCTCCATCCTGGCCTTCGTGGTGTCGATATCTGAATGCTGCATTGCGATGCTTAAGCTGCATCGCTGCTACGGTGAAGTATCGTAAAAATGTTGGTGCTGAGGTGAGAGCGCTTCTCAACCTTCACAAATGACTTTCGCCTTCAGAAATACGCTCATCTGATTTATTTCCATTGCTAAATGCTTTCTTGCAGCATTTCAGACTCATAACGAGTAGCACATTCATATCTGGTATCACAATGAAATTACGCTCCTATCATGCATCACATTCTCATCTACATGGTGAAAAAATTCCAGATCACTCTTATATCAAATGTGGCACTTTGATCCTGTAGTGAGCTCCTCGTTATGTCTCATACTATATGGAATTTTTTGATCACAACTGTTTGCAATATTCTTCGAAACCTTATGATATCACACCCTATGAAAGTGATTGTCATCGAAGGTGATCAGATTGATGTAGATACTATAATCCTGGCTTCCCGACTAAGGGCCCAGGTTCGAATTCCAACGGTACCAAAGAGTTTTCAGGTAATTTTCAGTCATTTGTCGAGTGCCTTGTGGGGAGTAATTTAAGTTAAATTGCGGATCACTTGATATATAACGTAGAGTGAGCCAGTGCATACACTAGTTTCTCTCCACATTTCCTCCGCTCTCTGAATAGCTCCCAGCTCTACTTAATGGGGGCGTTTACTCGGAACCAAAATCGCAATTTTGTGTGCGAAATCGTTAGATGGAAACGGAAAATGAATTTTAGTGAAGTAATCTTCTAACCATAACCATTCACGCATAAATCAAAAATTAAAATTAGCAAAAGGTGATGCCCACCAAAGACGCTGCATTGATACCATTGACGTCATTTTCCTCCCGTCCTTGACTGCTTTTAGGGGAAGGGAAGGGATTGGATGGGGGTTCTCGGAAGGTCTGCTCGCACAGATCCTATCGCAACAGCTTCCACTGGCAGAGTCAGCTGTGTCTTCCCCATTGCGATAAGGCGACGTAGCTTCGTGGATTCAGTTGTGATTGGACGAAGTCGAATACGTTTGAGGTTGCACTTTTCCGAAAGGGTTAAAAATATCAGTTTTTCGCCGCTAATACTCGAGAAATAATTGATGGATCAAAAAACGGAAAAATACGGGTCTTTTCATTTTACAAACTCTATCAGGTTCGGCAAAAAAATATGGTAAACGACTCCATTAGCCTTCTATCTTTAATGGTGGAAATTATCTCAGCTCTGTCAAATCTCATGACCAGAATCTTTAATATCGCTGGCAGCGGAACTAGGCCTTTGAAATAGGACGAGTGTAGATCGCAAGCTGTCGAGATGTATACCAGGAGGCGGATAGTGGATATAGGCTGAGTAGAGATAGAGAAATACTAAGGAGTCGAGAAAGTCTATGGAGGAAGGTTTGACGGGCAATGGACTTTTTAGGCTGCTTAATTTGGAGGAAACGAATAGAGATTTTGAACGCCATGGAATATAACATGTGAAGAGTATAAAATGAAGTATTGCAAGGCATAGACATAATTAAATGGCTACCGGGTAAGGAAGGGATGAATCAGAAGCTGTTCAAGAACCTATCACAATTGTTAGAAATTTGATGACAAATATTCAATGCGGCTGTGCATTCCACTTTTCTTCATATCTCATTTTGCATGGATTGGATCGGTGGATATACTACCGGCCTCGTATCCCGAGGAATCCCTGGTTTGAATCCCGGCAGCTGCAAAAAATTTTCGTTGCTATACCGGTCTCCACATGAGTGCTATGTGGAGAGCACTTCAAGCTCAGCACTTCGCCTGTCAGCTGGGGCGTAAAACTCTTGACCCCTTGGCACCTTTTGTTAAGAGAAGGTGGCTCAACCGTACGCCGGATTTCTTTCCACCCTTCCTTCATTTCCTGAAAAAAACTTGCCTCAATCCAGCTACTCACCTTTCCTAAAATGGAAAAAATTACCTTGCTGTTAATCCTCCCTCCCTCAGATAACGAGTATAGAACTTATCTTAAGCAACCAATCTTATTTCGCATTTACCTGGAGTTTCAGGTTATATGGCTTTTTTGACGTATCGGTAACGCAATGCTGTATTAAGCAAGCGATAGGTATGTGCTCACCACGCTTTGAAATATTGTGCAGTCTTACTTTCACCACGCTGCCTGCTTCCTTAGTCCCTCCTGCGCTCCATCCACCCCACTTCGCTCTTTTATCTCCGTATACTTTCCCCATTCATCCCCTCCTTCCTCCTCCATTCACCTCTCAACCCCGACTTCACCCCGTCTGGAGAAACAGCCCGAAACCGCAAGGCCCCTCACGGCTCCCGGCGCGATCATGAATCCCAAAAAAGGGAACAATGAAGGATACGGATAGCAGGGAAATAAAAGAGAGGGGGAGCGTGGCTTCGTTTGAGAGGGGGGGAAGGGAAGAAAGGAATAAAATTGGGGAGATATCCCTCTCCCTCCCTTCCGGGTTGGAGGGAGGAATAATTTTGGGCAAGCGTCGGTGTGCGACCTCTTTTGAATTTCAATGCATTCCTGCTCATGGATGGGCGTATCTGGCCGCGTGGACTGCTGGGAATGAGGGAGAAGGGGGGGGGGGAGTTCGATGTGAGGGGAGGAGAAGATGGACAGCGGACACGTATCAATGGCGACACGCCCCCCCTCTCCACTCCGTCGATCCGAAACAGCCCCTTCCCGCCCAACTCCTTCGCAACAGAGAGCGCGGCGTTGTATGATTTGCAATTGATGCGGCGGGCGTGCTCGGCGAAGCTAATACTCCTCGGGGCCCCCGAGCGAGGGGGGTGGGTGGCCCTTTTAGCACACCAAGAGGCTGGAGAGAGGTGTGGAGTGGGACGGGGTGACTTTAAGTGACTGGGAGGGGGGAAGCGGGGTCGGTGCCTTTTACACGGTCGGGATTCAGACGTTCATTTCCTCTCTCCCGCTCCCGGAACGGTGCTGATGAAGCCACTTAAATTTAGTTAGCTCCCCATGCATAAATGAATATTATGCCCGAAAAAGGGAGTTTTGGTATGGTTCCCGACTGCTGGCTGTGGCTCGCCACTTCTGCTTCGGATTCATGCAGAAGGTGGCGACAGATGTGGCGCCAGAAATAGTGATGGCTGGACCCGCCAAGGCATCCCCTAATTTTGATTCTGAATTGGACAAGGGACTGGATTGCCCGCATGAAAAGGGAAGCTTAGTTATATTCGTCTTTATTAATATTTTAAGTGTGACGGATTCTGTCGGTCTCACCTGGAATGTGGTGTCACTTGTGCGTCGACAAGTTCACTTGCCAGGGACTCATCGCCGAATATAATGTTGGTCTCCATCGTTGGTATGAGTTAGTAGATCATGTTTTGGAAAGTTGATTTAACAAAAACCTAATAAATTTAGGTGCTCGTTTTAAATAGTATACCCCAACTATAAGTGTATTGTTCGGTATTTAAGAATTTAGAAACGTTTGCGAAAATAGAATTTTTTCCATGATAAATGGAGTTTTGAATTGTATTTTTACCCCATTGACTCCTCATATGTTAAAGGAAGAAGAAGAAATTATGATGAGGAAAGTCTAATGATCGTAATGACTTTACTATCTATGCTTCATAGTTAAGTAATAAGCAATAAATATTCGTAAGCTACACAATAGATTTACTTCATCTGGAACTATCAACCCTTTGGACTTATATCGAATTTGTAGAATTACGTGAAGATATGGAAACTCATTGAAAGAGAATAATAATCATTGCCATTACATATTCTGAGTGATATGTGTATCGAATATTCCTTTTTCGCACTGTTTTTCAAAGTTAGTGTAGGTAGTATAAGTATCCCCTATTGCTTTCAGCTATTCAGCTCTCTAAAATAGCAGAGCAAAACTTTATCATCCAAATATAGCACCGTAGTTTTCAGCCAAGCCTTTTCTGCGGCAGTTATTGCCAATGCCTTCCTCGCTGTCTTACCGTAACGTCCTTCAGAAGTGCGTCCTAATGAAGTGTTTTCCAATTTCAAAGCATGAACCTCCAGCCCTTTGTGCAAACGTCTTGTGGTGGAATGCTCTCCCCTGGGATAATCCACTTATGATCCTTCTTGCTTCTTTTGTCGCTGGCTATTCTTCTTCCCAAATGGCAATAATCTTCATTGTAATAGCATGCGTTGCACGAAGGTAGCTCTTCTGAAACAGTTTTTCATGAGCATTGTCAGTTTGCTATCTTCCTTAATAATTCATTTTAATGTGGTAATCATACTGTGATTTTTAATATTACTATGTCTTTTAAGAGATTTCCCCGCTGGGTGCATTGATGTACCAGAGAGCTTGTGCGAAAAGAGTGTTTTTTGGTACTCAAAGGATTAATGGAGTGGACCATGAAAAAAAGAGAAGAAAAGATAGGGGCCTTTAGCACTGAAAGCTATTACTGAAGATCAAAAGCGCAGAGGAAGCTTCTCTCTAAAAAAAATTACTAGAAAGAGCGTGTTAAAGTAATAAATAATTGCCAAAAATAAGCTCCTAAGAACGCCAAGAAGATTAGCCCCAACGAGCTAACGAATATAACAACCGACCTCATAAGTAGCTTGTAAATTTCTAAACTTTTCTTCAATTTTGGAAAGAGTTCTCCAATTTAACGAAAAGAAACTTGCAAGGTTACAAGATATTTTTTCATGAGTGATCCGTAGTTTGGTGCATTTACGTAGTTAATTATTCTGTTTAAGTCAAAACATCTTTGACATTGAAGATCTTTAAACTTCGTAATGATTGCATCAAAATATTTTGAAAAAAATTGATTCAGCGTTTTATAGGATTACAGAATCGTTGTTAGCAATGCAGCACTTCTTGGTTTCTCGTGAAATATTTAGTCTTACATTTTAAAAGGTTCCTGTGCTTTTAATTATGGTTTGATTCTATTAATTTCCTGTGGTTAATTTTAACCTTTATCCATGCATCCAATTGATAATAGTTATTTCGGAGGAATATTGAAAAAAAAAAATTATTCGTCTTTTATTTATTTATGACTACATTATTTGAATACCTTGCAATTCATCGCGGGGATATATGGCAGAGGGTGAATTTATATGCTCGTATCACGTACATCCACTATCGATGAATATCAATGAATAAGAGGTATATTTCGCTATCTATGTAACAGCCACGTGTAACTAAGCAATTAGTATCTGCGAAATAACGTCAAAATTATTATTTAGTCTATTACAGGTTTCCGTGGATTGAATGTTAATTCCAAAATTAAGTTTTCTCACTGCTAGTCGTAGAATATGTCAGTGTGTAGCGGAATGATGATTTCCCACATAAAAATAGTCCTATCTTACGCATTAAGTGGCATTTTCTGTGTATTTTATTATCCTGTCCCTTTTGGAATATTTTTGAAAGAAATAGGAGTTTTAATCAAGCCGATGTATATATTTTTTTTACAATTTTTCCGTACTTACTAATACCTACCTGTATAAATGCCCATTAAAAATGTGTTCCTGTGTCTACGTCACATAGTACTGAGAAATGTATTTCCATTATAATCTTAATATTAGCTATGAAGCGAGTTCTGCCTTTCTCAAAGCTTGAGATGCTAAAACAAGGCCTCAGAGGCCTCAATTAAATTTATTACCAAATAATCGCAAAGTACTCGGGCGAAAGGTAATGGGACTATGCTAATGCTATGCAAGTGGTAATTATAATAATCCTTTTTAAAAGCACAGCTGACTCTATATTTCCAGTAAACGAATAAAGTTTTTCATTATCAAGAATAATTTCGTGGGTGAATGACCATAAAAAATATTTTTCTGCTCATTGCCAGATTTATGAAGTCAGGTATTTGAAACACGATATTGAAGGTAATCGGTGAAGATAATGGGTGGTTTAAGTAATATATAATCAGTATCTCTGTTGTATATTGCCCTCTTATTCCGATCTGATGAAGTAACCAATAACCTTCGATGGCACTGAGCTTTTTGGTTATGTTCAGAAAGAGGAAAATGATTTTTTTTCAATGTAGACGCGTTGCATCTCTAGCACTCCAGGGTGGACAAATAGCGTATCGTTACGAGCACGGTACGACAGAGAGTGATAAAAGTGTGCTACTATGAAGGCCATGTATAGGAGCGGTGTAATAGTGTAAGTCCACACTGTTCTTCATAAAATTTAGAGTAAGCTGAATGTGTAGGGTGTGACTAAGCACGACTAGTTAAGGGTAAAGTGCGATATCATTATGGCACTAGTTTCTTGAATGGCGTATTTGCAATGCTTTCTTGTAGTCAATCTTTACCTGATTCGCTTTATCTGATCTCAAAAACGCTTTCTTGCCGCTTCATTTGCGTTTAACTGACTCTGCTTCCTCAGCTTTTCCGTGTGCTTTTTTCAAGTTACTTTTTTATGCTTCCTTCTTATCATCCTTTTCTTGCAAAATGTAAATCGTCTAAGTGCTCTTTTCGTGGGCTTGTCAAAACATATAATAGGGGTCTATGAGCTTTTAATGACTCCTTACTCTTAGATACCTCAGCAATAGTATTTATATCCCTGCGGAAGGAATATTTTACGAGGAGTTAGGAGGAATATGATGTATCGTTCGTGAGTTAGACTGTCTTAAAATATAATGGCTCGTTTTCCCATCATATTATCCAAACCGGAACTCTGCTTTTTCCAATTGTATGTACTATGAACCCGCACTGAAACCAATGGGTAAAGCTCCGTATTCACCTTGTTGCAATTAGAGTTTGAGTGAATTCATCTATCTACAATTGAGTATATCTCTTCGATTAAAATTCGTTAGCACTGCTCTTTTTATAGCGCAAGCACCCTAAGCTTTGTGTTGTTGAAAACCAAATAAATTGTTAATGTTTGATACAAAATCTACACTTCTCGTGGTGCTGCCAAAAATAGCCTCGTTTCGATCAATTATTGCCAATACATAAGAGGGCTCATTGCTTTCCATAGTAAAACTCTTTTCAAATATGATAAAGTAAATTGAGTTTGAATTTATTTCTGTATGTTTCAAAGATAATGCATATTTATGTTTAAAAGTACGTTATGGCTTATTTGGCCACCGTCCAGCACAATTGCATTAAATCTTTCTTTGAAATGAGAAACATAATTAGTATCAAGCTCGTAGAAGTTTGCGAGGTTAGGGTAATTACATATTTTTAAGTGAATCATCCTGAAATGTTGTAATGTGGCTAACTCTCTCTTTAATTGTGCTAAAATTGATTCATTTACAGTTTACTGTACCTTTAGTCTTACTGCTGTTTCTCTCGCTTATGTATTTTCCTCCGTGAAAAATGTTTCATTCCTTTGCAAGGCTTACGATTTTTCTGAGTTCTACGAGTTTTTAGTCGTAGTTTTTTATATTTGTTTTTATATTCATCAGGAGTTCATCATCATCAGTATTTCAACCCTAGAATTGGTTTACTGCAGCCTTCCATTCTACCCTATTCAGTGTTAATTCCCTCACGCCTGGTATGTTTTCTCTTTCATGACTTTCTTTATTTGTCCCTTGGTCTTCCTCGCTGGACTTTCCCTTCATCAGGAGTTATTGATTAATAATAACAGTTGGTTGCTTGATTTGTGAAATAGAATTGCTTAGTGAGGAAACGATTGAAATTTTTCTACAGATATTACAATAGTTGTACAGTGAGTTTACGTTTGAATGTGATGAAACTCCGCTGTTCATGAACTATCGTATCTTCATTCTCACTTGGTGATGCTTAAAATGATTACGTAGTTAATGATGCACCCGTCCGGAACCAAGACAGATAAATAGAATAAAAACTGGAAATAAACATTAAAAAAATGATCTATGCCCTCATAGTATTTTGGAAACATTTAAAGCTGCCGTGAATGCAAGGAAATGGTGATGACTCGCTTTTTTATTATCACCATACAAGTCTCTCGCCTTCAGCACCTCGTTTTTAGAGCTTTTAAATTATTAAAATACCCTTCTCCGTTGAATATTACGCAGGTAAAAACCCGTGGATTTCTGTTTTTTGGATCGCATGAAAAAACTCTAAAGCAGGAGAGTGCAGGGCTTGTTTGTATTAAATCTCGGTAATTTTTCTGCTGTTTTGCCAGCACTTGTATTCATTTTTAGGATTTATTCCAGGTGTAGGCGCTTTTCATCCGTCGAATATCTACACCGACGCGAGATAATTCCATATTCACGTGTCATTCGCGAAGTTCGCTCCAAAACGCCGTTTCCCTCAGCTCGGAAAGTTGGCGTCCCTTTATCTAATGTTCGATACGGCCACTATATTGAATGCATGTTCCTTGAATAGATGCCGATAGGAGAGGTAGGTGCCTTTCCTCGACGAGGAGTGGAAATATAATCGAGTTGGAGCGACAAACTGCACTGCTTGGTCGAAGCCATCGCGAAACATCGTTATACACGTATTTTTTTTTATTTTCGCAGCCCAGCGCCTTACGATAACAGCGTTATAACTCTGTGCGACGCTGCTTTTGCAGACTTCGCTTGCAGTTTGAGGATGGGATTTTTTTCCCTCCTCCCCTTTATGGAGTATCTGAATATGGCCAACTATGCGCTTCGCCTGTACTTTCGTCTTTCCGAGAGAAAGAGAGGCGCGAACGGGAATCGTCGCCGTAATTTTTTTTGTATGCTCTCACTTGCTTGATTCCGTATTCTTCCCTCCCCATCCTCCGCCAGCACTTGTCAACACGTCTCGCCTGCTAAAGAGTTTGCGAGAGGTGTCGTGAGAGTAGTGAGAAGTATTCGTCGAGTACCCGGAAAACTTGAAGGGTCTTTGGGGTTCATCATTCCCGGGGGGATCACCCGAGGGCGATTCCCATCAGGTTTCATTTACGAAAACTATGAGGATAAGTGGATAGAAAGGAAGTACATCCCTTCTCCCTATCGGTATGACTATGAATAGAGGTTGGATAGGTGGGTAATTATATAAAATGCCTTTTTTTATATTGTACGCTTCATAAAGCTTCCTCTTTCCTATTTAGTACATCCCCGTGGAAATAGCAGCACCTTAAACTTTTCCAAAGGAAAACAAAAGCTGAAGAGACGAAAGAATATTGCTATGCGGCAAGCAGAATATCCAACGATGGACAAATCTTGAATAATAGTCAGCAAAATAACTCAGCGAAGAGATTAGTTTTCCTAGCGAAGAATCTACACGCAGTCGGAAATACAAGGGAATTTTTATGAAAAGTTCGTTAAGAAATTGAAACATCTTAATCAGCCATGTCTGTAGACATCGTCTGAAGAAGGCAGTCGTTTTGTTAAAGTGAATGGGAAGACTGGAAAAGGAAGGGCTCTGATGAAAATTTGGAGCTAATGGTGAAGGGCATAACAGGGAGAAATTATGTAAGTATAATAGAGCGGTGGCCCAGCGGTTTCCAGCCATTTTGAAATTGCGTACCCTTTTAAAGTCCATTTCCATAATCTGTACCCTGTATTCATGAGTCATGCTTGCATCGTATGGAGCTCCCGTTGATAAACACTTAAATTCTTAGTTCGTCGCTAAAAATAAGTTTGTTTACTCCGTAATAATGCCATGTTGAGTATTCGCACATAACTTGATGTAAATATTCATACCACTAAATCACCAAGTGTGAATCCTAGCATGGAAACGGCTGAATTAGCCGGTAAATTAATCGACAGTGAAGCTGCGTCAAAAAAATTATGGAGTTGATGAAAAGTGATGCTAAGGATGACTATTGGAAATATTTTTTATTCGTGTTTTTGGATACCCTACGTAGAGATCGTGGTAATTGAATAAGGCAGCCGGAAGAATAAAAACCTCCAATTGCTAAATACCTACGTTAATTTACGAATTTATCTTTCCCAATGCATTCAACCGATGTTTGCAATAATACATTGTCTCCAAATCTAGGTAAACTGTCGTTATATCATATAAATCGTCCTTGCATCATGAGTTATTATTCCTAAGTTTGGGCATTTCAAACTAATATAACCTTTTCTATCCTCTTCCCCGCTAAGCAAACTGTTTCCGTTGACGTTTACGGTTTATAAATGTCCCACGCTCTTTCTCCCTGTTATCCTGGTTTATACGTCCCTCCATACGTATCATAAATTCCCCCTATCTCTCTCTCCCCCTTCTCTCAGTCTCTTCCTAAAAGATCAGGTTTCGGAGCCACGCTGCAACATGCTTCAAAACAGCGAGGTATATCGAGGAAACACATCACTCTTTACTTCGTATGTGTGCTCAGGCATATAAAAGGGCCGACGAGAAATATGGGAGTGAAGCAAATATCACGGAAGCCGCTGGGGCTTCCCTTACGCCTCTGTCTCTCTCTCTCTTCTCTCTCTCTATCTCTCTCTTCCTGCCTCCGTTCCTCTTTATTTTCCGTCCTTGACGCCCCCAGCCCCGCGGTGAGAAGAGGAGACGTGCGTGACGCCATCGACCCGTGTCGTCGCCTTTCCGATCGATATCACGCGTCACACGGTTTTACAGGCAACACTTGCGTACGCACGCCTCCGTCTGAGTTCGTCGCGTGCGGTGGATCATTCCAGCCAGCCTCCCGCGCATCCGATTCCCTCCTTTCCCTCTGCCGAGATGAGAGAGAGATCTTGGGTGGATTGAAGAATCTTGAGATGTTGGCTCGTTGAAGGATGGAAGAAGGAATTTTCCGTCTTAGGTTAGAGACAAGTGAATAATTCCCACATGTGTTTGAGGAGGAAAAAGATGTTCAGGAGTGAATCAATTCTTAGAATGAAGATTGCGTATATAGTGCGTTATAAAAAATTAGGCATTATTGTTCCGAGGTTGATTTAGATGAGGTAGAAAGAGTGTGATACCCACTTGTGCTTAAGGATATATGGTGTGATTTAGGGAGTGTATATTTTTAGTTCATAAGGTATATGCTGCTAGGTGAATGTGACATCTTTCTGTCAATTTTTGTAATAGCTCTCCTTCTCGTGCAATATACCTTTATTTGTTGTTCTTTTTTATTATTGCGTTCGAATCTCTGAACATATAAGTGCGTTTAACATTTTCAATATCCCGAATTGTTAAATCTAAAAACTCTAAGGGGTCATTTTTGACCCATAATTGCTTTAACTTGTTAACATATTTGACTGAAACTAATGCCAATTCTATGGCCATAAAAAGTATATGTGATTTGGAAAACGATCGCAGTCAATGCATATGTTTAAATTTGTTGACAAAATATCTGTAATATGCAGAGATGAAAGCTTTTAGGTGCTAGATGAAAAGAGTTATTGTAGAGTAAAACTTGTTGATTGATTGTATTGATTCTTACCTATCATTTAGACAGTTTAGTATTGCTATAAGCATGACCTCTTTAGAACATAAATGGGATAATATTAAAGGAATCAGTTTATTGGCTAGCAAAGGAAATAGTAGGAAAATTATTATCCTGATTCTCAGAATTTCTTGAAATAGAAATATAACTTGAAAAATACTGCTAAAATACACAACCTACAAATATATTTGAAAGACGGAAAATGAAGAATGTTAGAGACGATGTCACCCTAGATTCAAAAGGTGTTATCTCTCTCTGGAACTAAGCAAGAATTTCATCACTAACTACCTACGAGTGATAATTCACATTCATTGTGTCTACTCTTATATTGCCCTTTTTCTTAAAAAAATTACCAATTTCAGTGTGCCCGACCTCAAAATTAAGGGTACGTGTTTTTAGGGACAAATAGGATTGGGATTTTTTGTTAAACGCAAGGGTAACAAAGGTGGTATTGGAAGGGTGAATATCAGTGACGTTTGATGCTAGGTTGAAAAACTCATACATTTTATGCTCAGACGTTGTAAGGGTATATAATTGCTTATTTTTATTTTGAGCGAAAGTAAATGGCCCGAAGAGTATTTTACGTATGTGCCTTTAATATAACGCAGTAGGTACTTCGTGATGTAATGGAGGTAAGGAAAGAAGCGGTTACGTTTATGTACGAGTTAAACCATGCTCGACATCTAGTTTTCCTAGATTTTTATTGCTCTCCGTCAGTCAGAAAAAATGAATACAACAATGAACTAGATACGTGTTCAGCGTGGCAGGTGAGGTAAGATCCAAGAAGCTAAGTGACGTATTAAAATCCACATTTTCCTGGGCAGTGGGGGGTGGGGGGGGGGGGGGGAGGGAACAATGCCTTTTCCTGTTCTGTTTATGGTTTAATTGGGAAATTCGCTGCCTAGAGTTACACAAATTTCGTTTGACTGGGCGTTTCTAAATAGGCTTCTTCCATATTTGAACATAACTTTTGTAGCGTTGTGCATACTGGGCAGTCATTATTTAATACAGCTTATGTTAAATAACATTAGCAGTAATAAAATTGTGTAAAAAGTGATAAAAATGAAAGATGTTCTTCCTTCATAAATACATGTAATGCTGGAAGATCTATTTTTTTAATGTTGCTACCGAAATGGCACCTCTTAAGCAGGTTCCATCGGCAAGCTTCTTCCTTCTTTTTCAATCTGTGCTTTCCCTCCCAGGTGTTTTTGCGGTCATTTAAACTCTCGGCATCGTCAAACTACAATACTTTAAATATCGGTATCGCATACGGAGGGGCAATTCAACCTAATCAAAGTGGAGCAAAATGAATATTTTGCTGTAATTTGATGTAAATTAATGTAATCATTGCGCATAAAAATGATGCAGTGTTCTCTTTATATATACCTACACGATATTTAAAATTATTTTGTGATTATGCCAAACGATATCCTCTCCTTTCCTATCGGTAAATTTTATGGCCAGATTAACGCTATGAGTTTAAATAATTACCTAAATTATCTCAGTTTCTCCATGAATTGTCATTTCAACTCCGGTATTACGGAGCATCAGGAAATATAAATTGGGTCGCTGGTCGATCACCGAATGCCGTCATCCACGTGAAACAATTTGCATGCATTGCGTTTTTTTTAATGAATTCTTCTACCATTCATTTAATTGGAGTTGCGAATAAATAACTCATCGACAGATAACATCGACAGCCAAATGGCGTGCATGCTGTCACTCACCTCGAATTGATCTCTCAAAAAGTTGAATCAGTCACAAAAAACCTTATTCTTTTTCGGATAAGCATCGATTAATTACGATTTTTATCTACCAGAGCGAGTATTCTGACTAACACCCAATGACTAAAAAGAATATGCGCGTAGTCAAAGAAGTTTTATTTTTTCTGATAGATGAAAAAAAGCTAGTGTAACGAAATAAATGAACATTTTTGATGTAAAATTATGGATAAGCATTTTATGTACTCCATGTAATTTTTCTTGTGCATCCTCTTTCCAGCGGTGGGGAGAGGGATGTCACTTTAAGAATATTTGCTTGCGTTCCTTGAAATACATGAAGTTTTTTTATAGTAATAATCCTCGATGTTGTTGAACCAGTTTCCAATCAAAGTTGCCAACATGGATTCTATTAACATATGATCGAGTCTTGCCTTTCGCTGGGGCAAATGTTTTCCTCCTCTGAACATATTTTTTAGAGGAATTAATTTCTTTAAAAAATATATTTTTTTATGAGGACCTTTTCGGGTATCAATATGTGTGGTAGTTCGAGGTCTGCTCTTATTCAAACCTTGTCAGGATTCAAGATATTTTGATTTTATACTGATTCCCACTTGTGCATTATGTGGTGAACATCTTAAGTAGGCATTCCGTCCGTCGGATGGGCTGTTAAGTTGGTTGATGCTGAGTTGAAAATGAGTTTTCATTCCTTTCTTCCTTATTTTCAATACCTTTCTCCTCAATCTTCATGATTAGGAGTTATAAATATTGTAAATTAAACAGTACCTTTCTGGCAATTGGAAACTACTTTAGCCAAAGAAGACTTAACAGTTCATTCATGAGAGGTTTCGAATGAATGCGATGTAATATTCCTATGGGTATTCCTTTCTCGGTCCTGTTTGGGGTTCTGAAATAATTATACCGCGGCGATGCGATCTAGTTGAGCACTTTTGGGAAGGGCGAATTGGATGAGGGCGAGGTCTGAGAGAGAGAGGGCGGGTCGGTAAGTGGACCCTCGTGGGGTGTGTGGGGGAAGGTCTGCCCTCTTGTTTGGGACTGCCCCGTTTTAAAGGAATCTCCCAGGGAGGAGAGTGGGGGGTGGGTGGCCGTCCGCGATGCGGGCCCGGGGAGGTGGTGCAGGGGCAAACGCAATGCCCGAGGCTCTCCCTACGAGAGATAGCCCCGCTGAAAAATTGAATAAGCGGAGGGGTGGGACGAGGAGTCTTCCCGGTCCGCCGCCATTCCCGGACTCCTAGCGTATGTGTGCGTGTTGCGTGTGTGTACCCATGCCAGGAAATCCTCCCATTCCGCCCTCTCCCTGTTTCCCTTCTCCTCTTCGCCGTGACCCTGCTGCTCGCGTCCCGCAAGCTCCTGCGTTGTCCTCATCTCCCCAAAACCTCCGTGCCTTGAGCGAGAATTCATCAGTCTGCCAGTAAGAGGCCACGCCGTTTCCGTTACAAATTGAAACTCCTTCTCGGAGCGAAGTTTAAGCGATACGTTCTTCGCTTAATCGAGCTGATTAGGCAGTGGACATTGCTTGAGTATTTCACGTCAAGTAATGCCAGATGAAGCTATGGTCCTTGATTAAAACTCTCGCGGGTTATTATAGATATATGTTTGTTTTTCGGGTGTACCCCGCGTTATAGAACGAAAAACAAACATACATGAAGCTATGGTCATCGTTTCCGTGGAAAAGCGTGTTGCATCAATGGGAGGTAATTAAAAAAATGTTGAACTTCTTTGGTGTATTACAAAATTTTTCAATTCCTTGCGGAATTCCGCGGAGTCTACCTCCCCTGTCAATCATGAAAACTTCAGTAATGTAATAGTGAAATCTTGGATGAGTTTAAATTTGTGTCATCTGGAAGCCGAATCGGCCGTTTTGAACGACTCCACTATTTTAAATTATTTACTGCTGCAGCATTTTTCATCTCTTTTCTCATTTTATTCTGTCCCTGTAGTGCATGTGCTAAATGCTTAATGTGCATATTTCTCTTCTGCACTTGCATATTTTCTCACTCCCTTCACATCCTACTACTTAGTAGGTACTCAATCTTACTTACTCTTTTCTCTACACCATTCATGTGCACCATTTTATATCCTGTAATCCTTTTGTCTAACTTCTACCCTATTTTTATGTGAATTTTTGCGATAAAATAGAGAAACATACAAAGCTCTCACGTTTTTATTCCTATTACTGCATTTTTATAGTCCCATAGAATGGAGGGCAAACTTAACTTAAAGAATATATTACGTTGGATTGGTTAAGTGTGAAGACTCAAATGTGGGCAGAGAGAAAGAAGAGCTAAACAATTATCGGCACCTTTGAATTGGGTGCAGGATACCACTAGGAGAAATCAGAAATGAGCAGAAAAATATCGATGGATGGTGTATTGAAAAGTTTAGAAGCTTTGAAGGTAGCATTGAAGGGGTAATGATAGGTTGGAGAAAGATAGAGAGAAAGCGGAAACAAGTTTAGAGTTCTGAGCAGCATAAGGAAAGGTAGAAAATCTGTACAGATTTGAGGGTAATATATGGAAATAGTATAGCAAAGTGACACGAACGACTAATGGGTATATATGGGTTCGTCAGACAACAACTGTCGAAGAAACCATACTGCGTCAAGGGAGATATTTGGAAAGGAGGAGGAAATGACTAAACATTGCATATGTCTTTGTGGATGACTACGGAAGAAAAATACTGTAGTTATTTTGTTAAAATATTCGAATCTAGAGGAAAAAGTTCGAGAAAGTGTGGAGGAATCGTATTAAATTCCAAAAATCATTCATTGCATCGTCATTTCATTCCAAAAATTATTACCTGCAGTCAACGACGTCAAAGCTCATGTCAAGGAACAGCATTTTCACATCTGCATATGCATACTAGAGCGTTTTATTTGAGTTTGGAGTGCTATTAGAAATCTTTCGCACGAGGAAATGGTTTCATTGCATGTTTGAATCTAATGTGTCAACTAAAACCACTCGATGAATTCCCGAGGTATTCTGAGATAAATCCTCTAAAATCCAAGTGCATTTCTTCAATTATTGATTATTTAAGAATACCCTTAAATTTGTGTATTGGTTAGATATTTTTAAAAATATATATATAAATCCACTATTGCATTGCATAAACTTCACCGCAAATCTCTTTCTCTTGAACATGTTTCTCCCTTATAATAGTTAGAACCGGTTTTAATAATGAATGCTTTATTTCAGAAATTGGTGATCGCGTCTTCTTCCTTTCGTTTCTTGACGTACATTAAATATTCGTTGAAATCATCAGTTTAAATTGAATTAGTTACTCAAACAGTCCTGTAAATGTACTCCATTAATAATCATCTCCAGTCATTTTCAAATCTCAGAAGAAAATATTGTGTGAAATGATTGTAAAAGTCCCTTTCACTTGTGGTGGTCAACTTTTGTTTCGCTACAATCCTTTGCTACTCTAACAAAGTGTCATGTCTGTGATTTATGGCTGTATATTTTTTGAACAGCTGTAGTTTCAGGGATATTTGAGGGATGATGAAAGACTAAATAGTCGTTTTCAGCTGCATTTAAATCAAATTTTATCTTGGTACTTCAGTATTATGCACATTAAAGGTTGTCCACAAATCGCTAAACCCTCTTTATATTATGATTCTCGATTTCACTTTTAATTCTATCCCAGACACATTAGTTTGTACTTAAGGACTGCACAGGCACATCTCTCACATAAAAATATATACCTCTCTCTGCATAGTCCTCAAAATACTTATGCTCCGCTCAACATAAAGATGCACTCTCTGAAGTCGAAATATTGTGAACCTCTCGGAACTTGGTCTAGTGGTTCATCCGAGTGCCCAAGATGTTTCTCAAATCTCCACTTCTCAGGGAGAACTTTATGTTGAGCGGAGTGAAATCATGACTGATTATTAATCAAACATCTCTCGGGATCCCCTTCAAGATTTTCGCCCCAGGTGGTCACCCGGCCTGGCGGTATGTCCAGACAGCTCTGCCCAAGGGAGGGAGAGTCGCCCTCGACGATCCCATAGACAATCAGGTACTGCCCACGTAGCGAATCCCTGGAGACTTGCAAATAGTGCGTGTCTCAAGTAGGAATCCCATGCACATCCACGCTCCCGTAGAAAACCACAATGTAAATCTAAGTTTAAAAAAATAAATGTTTCATTTTGGTGATGGCGGGTGAGATTATCCAAATTAAAGTTGTGGTGTAGATGTTTTATTCCATCGCTCTGTTGCAACAAAGTTATTGGACGACGTGTACTGTTTTCTGCTGTTGATGCTCATAATTTCGATCTAGGATGTAGAATATCATGTGTATTAAATGAAATTACTCTCCAAATCGTGTCGAAATCGCAATCTTCGAGAGTATTTAGTAAGTTCTTGTTCAATTTCCCGATCACATCTTTTCATAGTGTAGGCACATCACTAGTAATTAGTGAGCACGATAACACAACTTATATTTAGAGGTCCTATAAGGAAGAGGGAGTAGGGTCTCTGATGTAATATCTCTTTGTACTATTCGTTGAATTCATACACCTGAACTTACTTTTTTTAGCGCATATAGCTGTCACCTTCGAAATGTCTAAAAAGTTCTCAGCCTGGTTGATAAATAAAGCTCAAGAGTTATGGCGGAGGGCAGGATATTAGTTTGATGTTTTTGCTTCTAGGACTAAAAATAGAAAAAAAGTAACGACAGATTCAAAAAAGGGGTCAGTGAAAAAAGAGGGGAGCATACGAAAATTTGTAGTTACTTACCTTTTGGGTATGAGAGATGTCCATCTTTTACTTACCTGCCTATTGATGGTATAATGTTTGAGAAACCAAAACCCTTGAGAAAAGAATTTAAGGGAAGTTGACAGCCATCATCGAAGATAAAATGATTGGTGCGGAAGTGGAAGCGAAGATGTTTCGATTTTTTTGTGACAAAGCGGGAGAGAGAGTACTTCGATTTGAAGGATGAAATCTCTTGGGGCAGTTGTTGGGAAAATTGTTGGGGCGGTATGGGGCATTTCTAATGACATTGAGATAAACCCCCTAGTAGTACGATTGATGATCTAACCCATCGTAGATTGGTGTCACAATGAATTATAATGGCAATGGTACTAGATGGTGATAAAAAATATGAAAAGAGGTATTGGTAGGGTAATTCAACCAGCAAGAAAAGGAAAAGGAAAATACGAATCTGTTTCTTATGCCTCTTTTAAAGTATCCCGTAAATATTTTCTGATCTTACCCTCAAATACTAGTGTTAGTGTACTAATAGTTGCTGTCATCCTTATCATTCCCATGTATTTTTTATTTTCTGCGCAGGCCATTTCGTATTTGTTACCATTTTGAATAAAGTAATGGCAACTCTTTTTCCTTCCTTGGCTTAGTGCGTTATTTAGTCATAATTTAGGGATCCACTCTTGATCGTTTCCTTTTCAAAGAAACACACCAACCAACATGTTTTCTGATATTTTTAAAAGTCTAAAAAAAAAGTAAGTAGTGACAAAGAAAACTCATGTGAGTTTCAGAATAATATTTAAATTGATTTTTTTGGTAATATTATGAAGTATTCACACACGTAATGAAGAATAAAATGCGAATGAATTAAAAATAGAGTGGCAGAAGCTGAAACTACGTCTCGAGCGAGAGAGTATCGCGAGGAAAATCGGATTTATCATCAGAGACCTTGTGCCTCGAAGAGACAGCTCAAGGTTGACTCAAGCAAGCAATACAAGCAGTCAAAGACCTTCACGCACCAAACGAACTGTTATTCTTCTACGACCTTCCTTTCTTCATCCTCAGATCCTCACATGTTTCTATCTTTTAGTCCATTTAATTGGCCAGTACTGAAAATAATTTGTGTTAAGTTATGTTAGCGTGAGAAAAAAATACTGTAATCCATAGATTGAAAATGTTAAGCGGGGAATTACTTTGATGATTTTTAAGTGTCATAGATAGCAAACCTAGCCTTGTAGTACGGACCCTTAAATGACAGATTGCTACATAGGTTTCAGTTCATATTTCATGAAATGATCTGTACGCTAGCTTTCACGGACTAATTATACGCTTGACTATTTTTAAGAAAGAATGTAAAAATATTCTATTTAAGAAACATAGCTTATGCCAAACTGCAAATGAAAGCAATAAACATTCGGAGTGAATCACGATCAAAGTACACTTCACCGATGAATCTTAATGTTATATGGAAGAGGAAGTATATGGCCAACAGTCACGTGTGGTAATTACTGAATAGTATTCCACAAGCGATGTTGAATTGTATTAGTCGTGAAACATTGCATTCTGGCTTTATAAAAGAAAATTAAATAAAGGTTATTCATTTACATTTCGCGATGCCTACTCAAAATGAGAAAGCTTTTTGAATGGAATTAACACGGGCAGTTTGCCAAAAAAAGAAGAATATTTTCTTTCCTTTTTATTTATTTTTGTTATTTATATATGATGCAAATGTTTTCCACCCTCTTTTACTGCTTTCTAGGAAAAAATATATTAGCAAATAATTCGTATTATTGCAACGGTTCTCCGTGGGTTTATTATCATCTTTCGACCGTAAACAATTTTTTTATAGCTTTGTTTTGAAATATTATGAGGTATTAGATACAGTAGGATAAAGTAAGGGTGACACTAAATATATGTCCATTTTGCGTGAAGACATAAATATAAAAATGAGTACAAACGCCAATATTTTTATCTTCGGGATGAAGCCATCAACATTAATTAATCAAATGAGGTTTATACGGATTATTGCATTAAAGGTTATGCAATATTTTATAATTACATGATGTTGAGATTCTACTATTACGGTAAGGTTCAACTAAATGTAAATCCTATCATCGATAAGTTTTTATGCAAACAACTTGTTTCTGTAGAGAATTTATTGTTTTCTCCTAAACGGAGTTTGCATATTTATAATGGCCGTAGTACAACCCTGTTATCTTTGTCACTAATACCCCGTGGCTAATAAATACAGGATATAAGGAATTCATGACATTAAAGTAGGAAGGCATGGACTATAAAGTTTGAAATTGGTGGTTTCGTGGTAGAATTTAAGGAGATAGGTTTAGTGGTAATGATATTGAAAGAAGTACTGTTTTGCCTAAACAGGCATTTACCAGCTAAATATAACTTTTAAGAATAACACTGACGACATATTTAATGTGAAACTTGAAATGTAGATGGTCGTCTCTTTGCTAAGATACCTATACCCCTTGGGAGAAATCGCTTGAGTGAATTGAGGATTTTCTGAAATATAAATAGCATGGGGAAATAAAAAGTGGATGAATGATAATTTTTAGCGAGGTGAGGAAAGAATGTAAGTAGTTGGCGAGAATCAGGAGGTAAAGATTGATGGTTGGGGCAAATATTATTACATCAGTGAATTACTTAAGGTTGAATGCTGGGTAGGCGAGAATAGAAAATAAAGGATGTTTTGGGTGTGATGAACATAGACAGGAACGATGACCATCTAGAGAAATAAATTACCCATAAATGAAAGGAGCCGTTTGGAAAATATTATAAAGTTAGGATGACTCCATCAACATCTAACCTAATGATGATGATTTTTGGCGAGAAACGAGCTAGACATAAGCTAGAAATAATAACTATTTACTCGCCCTAGGTTACTCCATTTAGCATGTCTGCGAAAAGATGGAGCGTTTACGTCTATATTTCTTGGAGAGGAGACTTAGGAGGAGAAAGCGCGCTCATTCTCTTTAACGCACTATTATTTTTGCCTGTTGGACCCCGGACTGCATCGAGAGCAGGAATCAAGTTTCGTGGGGAACTAAAGTCGAACACAAATATTATTTCTTTTTGCCTTGAACTATACAAGGAGGAAAACTTAAAAGTTTTCTTTCAGCGAATCAAAAATTGTGAAATCAAGTAAATTATATAAATATTACACGCCAGGGTAATTCTTTAAAATTTCTCAATTAAAATTTTGGTACCATATCAAAAATTTAGGAATAATAATCGTGCAATCTGCGGAAATACTTTGAGCATTTCAAAACAGCCGTTTTTTCAAATGTTCCTCATCATTTGACGCCGCTTTCTGCTGGAGTCAACTACCAGCTCTTCGCACTTTTATAAGTATTCTCCTTTACACCTTTCCCTGTGCAATTAAATTCTTACTCAGTTGAGTATGGTACAATGAAATTCTTACTTTCTTCTCAGATGCAATGAAATTCTTATTCAATTTAACTCAGTTGAGGAAAGAAAGCTTGATTGAAAATATTCCAAGAAAAAAACAGTACCCATCCATTCCAGTCTTGCAAATTAAAGGCGGTAATCTAGGGATTCTATCAAGCGTATTGGTGTCTGACAAGAAGATTAGGGTCAAGCCTCCTTTTTTTACTAAAAGTAGGGTAAATTACCGTAGTTTTGAAAAACGTTGTCATAAGAAAAATTGATTCTTATAATATATTTATGTCTTTAAAATTACAATATTTCCGTTATCGTTTATGTAAATTTAACAATATTAAAAGCAACAATACTAAAGATAAATTTCGCTGAATCTATAAAAGTAATTACCTGCAACTTTTGTTAAAAGAGATACTATAATTTTCATATGATGGGCGATGTTGAGCAGCTTTAAAACCTAGGCTGTAAGACTGGAGGTTGAAAATTAACTGTTGACGACTTAAACTGTAACCCTTACAGTTAGATTCAAAGAAATCCGAGTAATTTTTAACGAATATAATATATTATTTGCATATGGTTCGTTTTAATTCACAATTATTCTTGAAACTTAAGTGACATTTCTCAAGGAGCATTTTAAAATTTGACTTTAATTACCGTTTTTATATCTATATATATAAAGGTTTTATACGAAAATAGACGAAGTATTTGTGACAATAGACAATGTGACAATTTTTGGCTTAAAATGCCGTAATTAGCGGAAGAGAACTATTGAAGGGACTGGACAAAGACGAAAAGATGAGGTTTTGCACAGCGTGAAATGCGGCATGTTTTTTTCGTATCAGAAAGCTGAAATCTCGGAAGTGATTACGAGAATAGATTCAAGGCTTTTAAAATCTTGGGATGGAGGAGAAAGAAAAAGAATAACGGATAAAAGGAAGGACAAATAATGAATTGTTGAAAATGGTCAGGGAGGAATAGGTGGAAATTGAAGCGGCTTAGGAGATGGGTAGATAAGTGCTCAGGGACAATTATCAGAAAATACAAAGAATTAATATGCAGGCGTAATAACAATCAACTCATAACTGACAGGATTTTTAAAGGTAGGGTATTAATAAAACCGCGCTGAACCCATTTGGAACTCCGTTCTCTTCAATTCTTCCTCTCGTCTCCTCCGTTATATTCCACGGCTCGGAGTCAGCATATCGTAGAGAGTTCAAGATACGGTTTTTCCCTCAAAAAAACTCCTCTCTGCGCTACTACTATATACTGGATGGTGTCGTAAATTAGTTATCCATTGGCGGAAAGAAAAAGAAACACGGTACTGTTGCTCCACGAATGTGCTGGGAGAAAATAAAACCTGTCGACTCAACGCAAAGGAAGAGGTTTCGTGCAGTAAAACGTTGACGACAGCCCTTGGAAGACGCGGGGATCCGTGCATTGAAGATTGGGTGATGGAGGCAGCGAAGTTTCCATAAAACCACTCTCTCGGATACGTGTGAGGACTCGCGTCCCGTTGAGGTCCACTGAGTGAAAAATGATGTGAATTATTCTCTTTGTGATCATTATTCCTTGGCTCCGCTTTCCCATGCATGCAAACTAGTTTGAACGTGTTATCTTCTATTACCACGCGTTCATTTAAGAACTTTAGATTTTTCTTTAGAGAACTTTAGAGAAAATATATGTAATTTACGTGATTCAAAGTATAAAAAAATTGTCATAATCGGGAGATGACCCGCTACTAAGGTCATTGGTGTAGTTTATGATTGAGAATAGTTGGGAGTAGATTGAGAGTAGTTTATGCAGGAGGACTACACTAATGAAAGGCACCGAGAGATCCACAGTTTAACTTTACAGCCGACGAATAGATAACTGATATTTAAGTAACCTCCACGAAGCAATTAAATAATAGCCAGGGTTTCTATTAATAATCTCTGTCATTACCGGGATTTCAACCTACTCCCTTTGAAATTGCAGTGAGTGCCCGATCCTCGGTAAACGTCTTAGTTAGTGGGCGTAGAATATTACTGAGATTGTACTTTGGACAAATGTGGGAATCATACTGACGTAATAAGGCGGAGAATTGCTTTAGCAAAATAGGAGTTTGCCTACTGGAGGGAATATAAGTAGATATGTCAAAATAATTTCAGTTACATGAGTGATATGGAGCGTATCATTCCGAGGAGTGAACCCTCGGGAAATATGATGAAAAAGATTATAGAAATTTGAAAAGTGGTTTAGGAGGGGAATAGAAGTGCAGTGGACGTGAAGGAAGTCGAACGAGGTCTTGATATTCTGGGGGAACATGAAGTTGCCGGAGAAAAACGAGAAAACCGAGAGTGTGGGTGGAATAAGGAGGGAGAGAATGAACATTTTAGTTGGAGTGGAAAGAGTGGCGAATTGAGTAAGGAATAGTGTATGGAGGGGAATGTTCAAAGAAAAGTTGGGGAGGAGAACTGTAGCAGTGCAAGAGGTACTCAAACAAATCCTACCTTAACCGGTAGAATTCTAAAATACAATGAATATTGTACCTCTCGGGGCGGAGAGCGAATATTTTTGGGCGCATCTGTCTGGGGAGGAGAGAGAGGGCCTTGCCAGCCACAGTTCAATGCCTAAGAAATCCGGAGAGATGTAAAGAGCGAAACATTTGGTGGGAATTCATAGAAGTGCGGTCCTGAGGGAGAAGAACGGCTGGATGAAGGAGTACACGGAGGTGGGAAAAAGCGGCAAAAAGGTTTGAGTAATTTCGGATGCGTGCGCCCGCCTTCTCTTGTTTCGACTCCCCCCCCCACCCCCCCCCCCTCCGGTCCGCAGCCGAGGAAGAGTGACGGCGAGATTAAAAAGAATCGCGCGGGGCGTTAGGGTGGGGGAATAAAGGCAAGAAGCGAATGAAATCGCTGCGGCGCCGCTCCCGAAGAGATGGCTTATTCTAATATTCAGTGGCGTCACGTCCCTTTGAAATATTTATGGATGATAATCATCGCTCTCTTTTCTTTCACCGGGATACGAGGCACGTAGTTAGGAGAGAGGGGGTGGAGTATTTCGTCAAAGAGAAAGGTGAGGGGAAAAAAACGGCGAGATATTGAGGGCCGGAGCGCTAAAAAGAAAGCGTCAGATGGATGAGAGGTAGCGGGTGAAAAGAAAAACGATATTCGGGAACGAACGCCAGCCTTCCTCCGCTAGGCCCGTGGTGGATTGTGGGGGCCTCTCCGCCCTTAGCGCCCTCCTCCCGACCCTTAACGCCCCCGATGCTCCAGCCCGATCCTGCGGGCGCTAGGGGTTGCGGCGGGGGCGGGAGGACATTGTTTCGAGCGTTTCCGCGGGAACAAAAGGCAGGGAGGAGGAGCTTTCTTTCCGTCGTCAGGGGGGAAAAAATGCGAGGGAATGGAATTTTTTAAAAGACGAACTCGTTCCATCCTTTTGCGGACAGAGTGTGAGGGGTGGGGGAAATGGAGGAGAATCTTTGAGGCTAAGCCCCCTCCCAAGTGTTTGAATTTTACCGAACAATGATGAGATTATCCCTTTGTATAATTATATGTGTTGTACGAAAACGCACGGACGCGCGTGCATTAATGTTCATTCACGTGGGTTTAAATGTGCAGGGTCGAGAATGGTAGGGGGAGAGAGCGAAGGGCGGGGAAAACCCGGCGGCGATGGATGGATGGGGGGTGGAGTGTGGGTTGGGAAAGCGATTTGGGCGCCGCCGTCGGCCATCGCTCGCGGGCGAAGCTATTTGCGAGGCAAGTGAGCCTTGAAGCTATTTGCGAGGCAAGTGAGCCTTCGTAAGACATTCATGAGCGAGGTAATGGCGAGGCATTAAAGCGGCCTACAGGGTGGGAAAGAAATGTCTCGCCTGCTTCAACGTTTTCTATTTTTCTATCATTCGCACCTGACCTTATACACTAAACTAAACTACTAAACCCCTCATTTATTTTTTTAAGTAGTTCCTCACCTGGCCTAGTCTTTAAACCACTCATTAAAGCCCTTTGTGTGCTATCTTGATTGCTCTGAGGGAAATGGAGATTGTATCAAACTGAAAGCCGCTCTGATTTATTATTTTAACTGAATTACCTATATTCACGCTGAGGAACCGATGCATTTAATATTGCGGGAAATTATTGTTTTCGTTCCTAATCATGGCTATAGATGAGCATACCCTTATTCGTTACGGAATTAGACTCTGGTGGGATATTTTATGGTTTTATGCAGCCCTACCCTCAATTATTTATAATTGTTTGACCTTCTAAGACCCTATTAAACTTTTTTTCACTCTAAAATTAATATTGATCCCATCCCTATCAAGGGTATACACAACACTGTCCTAGATGTCCTGCTTCAACGTTTTATATTTTCACCCTTTCTTTACGTCAGGTCCTAAATCAATTATAATGATTACAAACAATTTTAATGCTCATTATAATTGATCTAATTTGATCTCTGATTTGATCTTATTTGATCTCTGATATATTTAAAATATCTTTTGTGAGATAAGTGGAGTGATGGATTTATTTCCTCTGGCACTTGAAGTTGTTGTTTATCAAATTCGTCTGGCCATAGTTGCTCGAAAACATGTATCATAAAGGTAACATTCCATCCTTTTTATTCATTGTAAAAATATTCATTTCCGGCCGCGCTAGCGAGGTCGATATCAAGCCAACGTGGAAGTCAAAAGGTCGCGGGTTCAAGATCCACACTGATAATCAACCTCAATTCCGTGTTGGATTTTGCCGTGTGAGCATTGAATGTAAGCTAAAACGGGTAATATAACTCGAGTAATAGGAGCAACTGAAAAACTAAATATACTACATTTTCCAGAGTATTGCTAAACCGTTGAGGTTACCTTTGCCTAAATGTCTATTTGATATCCAAAACTAAATACAAGAGTGCATTTTTGGTGTCACGCATAATATGTGACAATTTTGCGGCGGAGAATATAGGCACTCATCTGAAACCTGAAGGTCTGCGATATAGACAAAAATATGTGTTGAGACCGGAGGGGTTGCTTTTTCTGTCAAAAGAAAATCTTATCACGATTCTGCTTCAGGATTTTCTTGCTATTATCAAGGGTTACTTACTTATTACTTATATTTCTGGACTATTTTTTCAATGAGATTTTTAATTTCCATTCTCTTCTTCTTTCTATAAGATCTAATGATTTATGCTATTAATGACTATCAAAACTCAAAATATATGCCATAAAATTTGTTTGACTACAATGCCTTCCAATTTGAAATCAGTTTATGGAGATGATCGTATATGCGTGGTGTGAATTAGGAAACTCAGCAGGCATGGGAATTGCAACGTATATGTTCTCATCAATAAATACATATTTATATATCTAGCATTTATCTGATCTTGGTAATTTCTTTCAGATACTGCGGGACCTTCGGCAAGGACTTTTAAGAGTCGGACAGGGACCTTCGGGAAGAAGCATGCTATCTGCAGGTAATTTGTCTCAATAAAAATAAGCTTGATACTGTAAATAAGGCAACTTGTAAAACAAGTCAAGTGTCGTAAAATTTTGCTAGACTACAAAATAATTCTCTCGGGAAATGGGCAATCTCACAGAAACCAACTTTCTTCTGAAAAAGTAGTATTTTTCATCTTAATACACCAAATGTATTCATAATAATTTCTTGGGATATTGAGTTTCCGTTAAAAATACACAACTTTTTAATAATGCTGATTGGTTTCCTATGAAAATTGGGTACGTATGAGGTAATAGTTTAAATTTTAAGAATACATTTGTCAGCATTTTTCAAATGAGGCACTTCCAGAAAGTCGTGTCTTCTTTTCCCTTCTAGATGACACCACCTACATGTACGACGATGACGTAGTTGTTCACCGAAACCCTGCTTTGGAGCCTCACTGGTACGACGAGCCTCCTTATGAAAGTGACCCGGAAGACTTCCTCATGGGAGAGGCTGGTATCGGCACCTTAGGACCAATCTATGGGGCAATACCAGGATCTAGTAATGGAAGGTGAATAAACTATATTCTTAGTCGATTGTGTATCAGTGACATCAAAACAAATGACTGATCCTGTCAAGGGGTCTGTTGGTGAGGTGGCTACAGTAAGAGGTCGTTTGAGGCCCAAAATCTCAATTTCCGTGGCGGAAAACATATCACATGTATGTAATGAAAACATATCACATAAATGTAATGTAAATACTCAATCACTCTTTGCACAACTGAGTGGTGAAAGTATTGCGAGTTAGAATGCGAGCTAGCCACCATAGAAGTTATTTTCCGCTGTTTTTAGCAACACGATTCGTCCTCCTAGTATTTCGTTAAAGGTAAATATTTTCCTCAATTGAGGGTCTTCTGAAAGGTATTACATTCTCTGATTAAAATAACTGCATGCTACTTGATGATCTATGAAAATTGAGTTTTTATATACCCGACTATGGTATTACGATGTCTAACGTCAAGTTTCAATTCTAGTGAAGGAATTAATAGTTAAAGCGTGTAAATCGTCCTTGTTTGCATTCAATTAAAAAGAAATGAATTTAAACTAATGATAGGACAATTTTTTCACTGATTTGCTTGCTTATACCTCGTGATCTACGACGCTTGAAGATCAAGAGATAACAGGAGAGATTTGAGGGACCCTAATATGGCAACCATTTTAACCTATGATTCGATACGGTTACTGCCCCGATTCACGTTTATCACACCTTGAGACCTTGACTGTACCCTTTCAGGGGTCACGGTTTTTTTTTTCAAAATGAAAATGGTTCGATTGTGTTCCTCATGACCAAAAATCCATGGATTAAAATTTTTGTTAACGAATTCTGACTTTTGTTCATCTCATCTTTTAACTCGAAACCCTATTAGGAAAACTTTGGATTTTAATTTGGACCACCATTCTGGGGTCAAAAGGTCAAATTTGTAAAATGTTGTTAGGGTATACCTCAACGAATACACTCAATAAATACACAACCTTTTTCTATCGTGCGCCAAATTTCATCTACATGGTACTGACTGGTGTCAAAAATTACATCACATAGTGTCCGGCGTTGTTGTTTTTTGGGTAAACCCGCGTCACAGTATTAAAATAATCAACAGTTTCGTCTCCGCTGCTGGAGACTTCTTCAGGGTAATGACATTCCTTGGTTTGCGCATGGATTTATATTCTCACTTCAAGACGAGGATAATAAGAGAGGCCCTCGAAATTAGGAAGTATGCTAAAAATTTTAATAGAGACCAAGGACAAATGGTAAGCCCATCCTGGCTTCCAGTTATTTCGAGAACGAAAAGAAAAATCGAGAAACCCCCACCTCAACCCTCATCCACTCCCCCACCTCCACCACCGTGAGAATATAAATCCAAGCGCAAACCAAGGAATGTCATTACCCTGAAGAAGTCTCCAGCAGCGGAGACGAAACTGTTGGTTATTTTAATACTGTGACGCGGGTTTACCCAAAAAACAACAACGCCGGATAACATGAACCGCGAAAGTTTTAACGAATCACATAGTGTCAAATTCGAGGTCAAAAATTACACACGATCAATGGGACAGTCTGAATATGAAAATGGAATTCGGACTTAACCCGCATATGGTTTCTACACCAAACGCCATTATTGAGGCAGGTTTAAATTATATAATAATAATAATTTTTATTAATTCTAGGAAATTTTGTTGTTACATGTATATAACAAGTCAGAATTAGGCATACAAAAGCATTTAAGGTTCAAAAATCACTGGTTGTGGACATAAATTCTTCATGAATAATATGCACCTTATACCAGGTATTGGTGAAACCTACATTTGAAGACTGGGAGCTTAGAAATCTCCCTAAGATTCCACGGGAGGCAATTTAAAAATATCACACCAGCATAAATAAGGATATAATAAATAAGGACCCTAATATGTAGGCTCAAATTATGACGAATAGTCCTCAAATCTTTGGATATTTGGTTATATAGCTGTGCGCATATGAAGGAATAATTAGTTGAAGCGTTTAATTGACTAGGAAAATAAATGAACTCAGTAAGTTGCCCTTGTAGACAATGATCCGTCTGTGATACAAAAAAAATCAATTAGGTTCAAATTATGACGAATAGTCCTAAAATAATTGGATCTTTGATGTAAAAGCTGTGCACATGTGAAGGAAAATAAAGCGATAATAGGGTCGTTTACCATATTTTTTTATTGCCGAATATGATAGAGTTTGTAAAATAAAAAAACCCGTATTTTCCCGTTTTTTGATCCGTCAATTATTTCTCGAGTTAGAAGCGGTGAAAAACTAATGTTGTTAACCCTTTCGGAAAAGTGGGTGTGGTGCAACCTCTGACGTATATCGACTTCGTCCAATCACAACTGAGCCCGCGAAGCTACTTCGCCTTATTGCAAAGGGGGGACACAGCAGGCTTTCCTAATGGGAGCGATTGCGACAGGATCTGTGCGAGCAGACCTTCCGAGAATCCCCCTCCACTTTTTGATTTATGAGTGAATGGTTGT
This sequence comes from Platycnemis pennipes, assembly GCA_933228895.1. NCBI lineage: Eukaryota > Metazoa > Arthropoda > Insecta > Odonata > Platycnemididae > Platycnemis > Platycnemis pennipes. The sequence continues at coordinate 112,920,036 of OW121854.1, read as the reverse complement.
GGTTAGAAGATTAATTTTTTCACCAAAATTCTTTTTTCGTTTGCATCTAACGATTTCGTGCACAACATTGCCATTTTGGTTCCGAGTAAACAGAGAAGAGAACGCCGTGGGGGACACAGCTGGCCTTCCCAATGGGAACGATTGCGACAGGATCTGTGCCAGCAGACCTTCCGAGAATCCCCCTCCACTCCCTTCCCTTCCCATAAGAGCAGTCAAGGACGGGAGGAAAATGACGTCAATGTTATCACAGCAGCTTTTTCGGTGGGCGCCACCTTTTGTTTATTTTTATTTTTGATTTATGAGTGAATAGTTGCGGTTAGAAGATTAATTTTTTCGCTAAAATTCATTTCTCGTTTCCATCTAACGATTTCGTGCACAAAATTGCGATTTCGGTCCCGAGTAAACTCTGAAACATATTTACACATTTTGTGATTTTAAAAAATGCATAAATGTTTAGCGGATTTCCCGCGATGTCGAATAACCTAATGTGCTCTACATTCGTCGACCCAGGGTGTGCTTCACGTTGAACCTGCGGCCGGACCAGCACGGTCAGAACGTGATCTCGCTTCGCTCTGCCGGCGACATATCCCTGCCGCGGGAGGGTGGCCCGCCGATGCTGCCCCCTTGGATCGCGAGGTCGACCCTGTGCCAGCGAGACGCGTGCGGCCCCGGGCGGGCCCGGCACGCCCTCCTCATCCCCAACCAGCCTCCCCTCCCGCCCACGCCGACCCGCAGGGAGAGCGGCGACTACGCCGGCTCGGACGTCCAGAGCGTGGCCTCCACGCTTTCCGTGGAGACGAGTCGCTCGGAGCAGGAGGGCACGAGCCTGTTGTCCCCGGCGGCGCACCACAGGGGGGGAGGTCACGCGGCAGGGGGGGGCGGAGGTCAGCACCAGAAGGCCAGCGCGGATGCCAGGAGGCACAGGAAGAAGAAGCAGAGCAGAGGAGGCGGGAGTGGCGGCGGGTATTCTGTGAGTCCTTAGATGCTTCGTCTTCTTGTGCCGAAACAAATGGCGCTCTCTTTCTCTCGTCAAATGGACGTGTTTGCACAATTGAACTCTTTCCTCGCTTTCAAAGTTTTCTTCTAATATTAGACACTTCGTGTTTTGGTCCTGACTGACCAACACTCTTTTTTCTCCCCTTTCCTTCCTTACATCCATGTCAATGGCCTGTCAACTTACACACACACATTGGCGAAAACGTACCTACATATTTTTTTCGTTTGTTTAATGCAATGAAAAAATGTATTTCGAATTTTTATTTAAGTAATGTGGATTGCAATGAGCAAATCGTCCATACATTGTATAATGCCTGTATAGTAACCTGGGTCTCGATCATTGATCTTCATAAGGCATGCGCTAGCGTTATCTTTATTTTTTGATTTAACTTATGTCAGAGAGAACGTGATCTCCGTTCTTCATTTTTCTCACAGCACTTCAAATCACTTATCACAATCAGTGGAGCAAATTTTATACACGGGTTTTGTTAACCCTGAGCTATTCTAAGGGTAAGCGTTAACGATAAAGATTGCGATAACGCGAAAGATACATCCGTGATTCCACATCTGTTTGTTTTCACTCCGCAAATCTCTGGTATAATATCATAATGCAATTGCTTTCTTTTTAGAGGGATATCATCAAAGGGAGTCAACTCAGAAAATTTGTCGGATTGCACTTTTTTAAATCCCTTTTCAGTCATTGTTTCGAGCAAGGAACGGTCAATTTCCTCAAATAAAATATATTGACTTCGTTTTCTTCTAAAATGAATGTAGCAATATGGAACCTATACCTACCATTTAGTGACGTCAGATAGCGTTTCAGGTCACGTGACTTCGGTCCTTTTCTGGGAACATTTTAATAGCATTTAAAAACCTTTGTGGTTAGCATTAAAATTTTTGCTTACTTATATATGTATTTAAATTTGTGAGAGAAATTTGTACCAAGTAAAACATGAATGCTCGAGGAACAAATTTCATGCATATTTCCCATTACACTTACAACTTCCTTCTTGAAATTCGAAACTTCTATTTTCCACTCCCTCTCTCTCTCCTCCCTCTAATCCGAATTCTCTCACACAGTGCAATCTTCAAGGGATTTTTTTCGCGCCCATAAATACTCCCTGTCTTATTCAATTTTCCTGCATGAATGCAATTCTTTCGCCACTGCCCCTAATACATCTTTTGACCCCTGTATAGCTTCTCCATCATCCCCCAAAACCATGTGTCTAAAATATCATGTCCATTAACCGTCGTATTGTATCATACCAAGTTTCTCAACCATGCAATCCTGCTCTCCCTAGCAGCTCTTTTCTTTTTTTAGGTTGTAATTCCTTTTCTTATGCAGTTGTTATTTTAATGATTTTATTCTTTTCTGTAATCTTTGGTGATAACTTATTATCGTATTAAAGTATTATCCACAGCACTCTTCCCAACTGAAACTTCTTATCTGTAATAATCTATCTCACAATATACCTAATATTCCTATCCATCCCATAACTTGAGAATCTCAGTTCTTAAATTGTAGTGAGATTATCATCCTTAATTTTTTTTGTCATGGTATTTAAGCATTTATTTGCAATTCAGAAATTTAAGTATGAAACTTTAAAAGATTTTCATAGAAACACTAATTTCACCCACTTTTTAATAAGGATTTTTGACAATATCATCAAAAGGAAATTTGGCAATAATATTAATAACTCTAGATTTTTATAAAATTTCATGAGACTTTAAACAATTTTTTTGCACTATTTTCTTTCTGTCCATATTTCATCTAGGTACATTTTGGTTTTGTATTCTTTAGTAGCCCCCAAGATGACAAATATAACAAAGCATAAATTTGTGCCAGACAAATTAAAAGTTACCATAATTAAATACATTCAAAAAGATCATATAAAAATTTGTCAAAGCTAAGTTCTACCTGAAAAAATTCTGGGAATTGATTGGTTTTGATTGATTACAAGATAGTAAAATGAGAATACATTTACTAACTATGCTGGAATCCTTGCTGTCCATTTTCATGGATTATTCCCTTTTCTTGGACAGAGTCGTAGCACAGCAAGTGTGAGTGCCGGTAGTGAGGAAGGTTTTTCGGCCAGCCACAGTTCGGACAATGACGAGGATAGGGAGGCATGTGGAGAAAGGGAGGGGGAGGATGAGAGCGATCCCGAGGATGCTGCAGCCAGGGGAGGCGCTAGTGGAGGTGATGGTAGCAGCAGCAGTCACCAGGTGAACATATCACAGTAGATGAGAAAAGTTTTACCAGCAGATTCATTATAATTGCAATTATTACTAGCTTTCAACCAGGTTAAACTAGGTTTTCATAAAATATCCCTTGACTGCTTTGTATTTTGTGGATGCCTCCCTTCCAGTGCCAATTTATTCTTTAGATTAGCATACTTCCTAACAATTTTTATCCTATTTAAAATACCCTCTATTCTCCTCCATATTCCTTTTAAATTTAGCTTTCCCCTCAATCAATATTTTATTGTAGCTTTCTGTATCATACTGTAGGTATGTCATTTTTCAATCCTCCTACCCTGCTCTCAACTTTCTTATATCTTGGAAAATCCATGGGATGAACATCCCATGTTCAGTGGTCCAATTTCTCACTCTGACTGTTTGAATAAATGGAAAAGAGAGAATAAATTATTTTAAATTTTTGGCAAAATTATTTTTTCATTGTTTTATTATCTGAAAAAAATAGGAGAAAGCAGGAGGGATATCAACTGTCTCAAAATTTCTTCCATAGATATCATAAACAATAAGTATTTTCACATATACATGTTATCTATCAGTATTTGTTGTTTTATGCTTGAATTTACCTTATTTTTCTGCATTCACATTTATGGAGGGAAATCATTCTGCAGTTGTTGTTATTATTCTGACAATTATTCTGCAAAAGAGTTTCACAATAAATCAAATTCACAAAGCCTTTTGTAAATAAATATGCCTGGGTTTCGAGTAACTTTGATGACCTTTGATGTTGTTGTCTACATCAGACTGCTCCCTTGATATTAATTTTGGGGATTAAGTTCTTGCGTTGACCTGAGATTTTCATCATCCAGGATTCGGCTGTTGGCTGTGGTGGAAGCAAGGTGGGAGCCTCTCTTGTGGGACGCATGAAAGGGATACGTCAAGGAGTACAACGGAAGATATCCCGCTTGCGCTCAACACAGAGTGTGGATGAAAGTGTGGCTGAGGAGGAGGAAGCCAATGCAAGAGATGGGAAGTTAGGTGATGGAATTTTGGTGAGTTCTTTCAGGGCTAAATTCAAAAACTAAAGGCCAATATTACATTTATATTATCTAATGCTGTGGATTTATAGCTTAGCACTGATTTGATGAAACCAAGGAAATTTTACCAAATAATAACTTTTATCAGAGGAGTTTGAATAATTACCATTAATCTTTTGAGCAATTCAGAAAACAGTTCAATATAAGTTTTTGGACTGAAACCAAATTATAGTTGATGCATATTGGTTCAAAATACACGGAAATTGCTTTTGAATGGTACCTTAAAAATATAAATTTATGCAGTTTCAAACCAATATTTATTTTCCTAATAATACCAGATTTTCATCTGGTAAATAAGGAGAGAAGAATGCACTCATTCTTTAGTAGATAAATAAGTAAATAAATAATTACTCATCTGTTTTTTTTACATTTTTCAATTGAAAATTATTTTTCCTACCCATAAATGTGAATAAGAAGTATAGAATACAATGTTTTTCCTAGTATGTTTTATTAACTTTGCTCCTGGCAAGTGATAATTAGAGGCACGAATTTTTCGCAAAACGATTTTTTCGCGAAATGACGCGAAATATGAAGATTATTTGGGAAAACGCGAAATACATTCTCCTGAGCGAAAATAATGCGCTTTTTTAGAATTTTTACGGGTTATTTTGCGAAAACGTTGAATATATAGTAAAACCTCTACCTATGGCACATCTTTTCATCGTAAAATCCTCATCGCCGGCCAAAATTCAAGCATGTAACAGAGGGAAACATCTTTGTATCGAACTACATTATTTTCGACAAACCTCCGCACTTTGTACTAACAATAAGAGTGAACCCCCCGAGACCGCGAAACTACCTCCACCGAATGGAATATTCGGTGATAATTTTCGTTCTTGCTCCCACACTTGTTTTCTCATTTCTCCACGAAATATTACTGCTTCCGACTATTAAAATCGATCATTTTAGCCGCTGATGGAAACCTCCCATTTGAATTCATTCAAATTCCCGTACAATATTAATCATCAGACACGTTTTACACGTACCTACGCATCCAATGATTTTATATATCTTAGGGTTCTTTGACCTTAAATTGTGAATCAAACCATCAACGGAGTTATTTTAATCCTAATCCCTCTTGTAATCTCATCTTTCGTCCGAGCACCTAAATTTCATATAGTCGCCAAGCGACATTCGTTTGTTTGGTTTTTCTCGTTTTCGCAGCGCGATTTCGAACATTATCCATGAAGCCGGCACGAATGATACATTAGTGACTACATTGTAGTCAGTACATTACATCGTAGTCCCCGTGGAAGCCATGGATTCCACTCACATGGGAGTGGAGTAGACGGAACGGATTGTGATTGGCTAGATGCTTTTCTGCTTTCTGCCTGTTCCGTCTATTCCGCTCCCATGTGAACTTGGCTTGAGACTTTTGCTTTCTAGAGATTATTGCAGTTTGTCCACATGCAATATTATTTGTTATTTACGTGAGACTTAATTTAATAGCTAATCAGAGATCGATAGCAGAAGTATTTCTATGATGCGTAAATTGCCCTAAGGAAAATGCCGAAATAGTAACTGTGTTTGACCGCGAAAATCAGTTTCGTAGAGAAGGTTTCTATGTTTTTGATAAACAGAAGAAAATATTAATGTGCAAGTACTGCAACTTCCGAATTACTAAATTAAACCGAAACTAAATTAAACTCACTCAAATACATTAAAATGAAAATAACTTTTCTCCAGAACAGTCATCAATATGGTAATGCAATGTATCACCAAATGGCGTTTGAGAAATCTCGGATGAATCAATATTTTTTATACACCGAAATTTAGGGCTGTTTCCCATTTTTTATCCCGAAATGGGTCATTTTTAATGACGAAATTTGAGAGTTTTATTTACCATAAATTCTTGCCTCTAGTGATAATGTACCTGCTTATCTTAAAAGGGTGGATCAGCAAACATCCTCGGGAGTGGCTCGTCAGCATCGGATCTCATAAAGGCCTCCTCAGCTGCTGGTTTTGGGTCTGTGTGTGGAAAAGGAATGCAAGTGAAGGAGGGTAAACGGGGTCAGAAGTCAGTGGGCAGCCCATCCAGCCGGCATCAGTCACCTGTCCACAGTCAGACCTCTCCTGCTCGTGAGTCTTCTAGGCTTTCTAATGGGTCAGCAGACAGTTTATCAGCTTCGAACAGTAAGTCCATAGGTGACAAAGGAAGTTGATTTGGGCTGAATTATGATGTATTGTAGATCTAATCCCTCAAGGCATATGATAATCATGATGATATGAGGTACAATTAAGAAATTTATTTGAAATCAGATTTATTTCTTTCTTAGTTCAGGGTATGCAGTTTGACAATTGTCTCTAGCAAGTAACAATTCCAACAGTTCATCAGTAGAAATTGTCAGAGATTTGTTTAGGTATTTTATATGAAAGTAGGGAGATGTCATAAAATAAATAAATGTTCACATTCATTCCAATTGTTGGTATCACTGCATTTCAAGTAGATGTACAGCTATGGGTGAGTGATCAAATAGTGAATACTCTATGTTCCACATTATTTGGCCAAATTCCATGTAAATGGATGGAATCTATAAATATGATATTGAGTAAAATATGTACTGTCTAAGATTATGGTTGTAAAATTCAAGTAAGAAAATGTTTCCAGATTATTTTAAAACCTATAAATGTCACTCAAAAACAGTTAATTCAACTGGCAAAAAATGCAAAAAGTGAAATAGTAATCTCATTTCCAACCTGTCCATAGTAGGAATATTACCAGGAAACAGCTTCAGATATCATCATTGCCACCATATATAGCACTTGTAGTCATTCCTAATCACTGTCAGGAGTTGAGATGTCGATTGGAATTTATGACCACAAATCAGCCAATTTTATCAGCTGACACTCAATTTTCTCATAGTTTCAGGGGAATAGAAAAACATAGGTAACATTTGGCAAGGCAGGCATTATCTGTTTGCTAAATTAACCTCCAGTTGTTCCTTCAAAAATATAGGTCTGTAAACCGCTTGTTATACATACATATATTCAAAAATATGTTATCTCACCGCAGTAGGTAATATGTCATAATTTCAGCTACCAACTTTTACTTCCACTGACCATTTACATATGTCCTTCCAAGCTGATCAATGACAGTGAATAGAATTATATGTTCATGTCTTAAGTATTTTTGGCAAGAAATTGGGAATTATCTGCAAAGAAACTATGTTTTTATGTATACTGTCAATAGTAAAGGATCTTAAGTTTTGATCACATACTTATGTTCTCTACTGGCATTAAACCTACATGAAGTCCAAATTAATTAAAAACCTGTAGATGTCACCCAAAAACATTTAATTCAACTGATAAAAAAATTAACAAGAGAAATAATAATCTCATTACTGTTATGCTCTTTAAAATAAACTCCATTGTCATGTGTATATGCACATGATTATTTAATGACTAAAATTTTTTATTTCTCTCTTCATTATATTTTATTATTGTGCATGGTTTATTCCTGACAACAATGATATGTTGTTTGGGTAATTTAAGGTTTATTAATCAATACCAGTATATCAATACCAGCCCTCAGATCATGTTTTCCTCTCTTCATTAATAACAAAATGTTTTTTTGAATGACTTTAGGCTCTCAAGCCCAGTGGACATCACCAAATGCAGGATGTAGCCCATCAGCACCAATAGGAGATGGTCACGGAGGAATGTGGAGCCAAGAGATTGTTGGCATGGGCAACCCAAAAGCCAGAGCTTTAGTGGACTACACACCAAGCCCCTACGATGCTGATGCTCTTAAATTCAAAGTGAGGGAAAATATACCATGATATACTGCCTGGCTTTTTTATATATACATATTTCGGATGTCTGCCAAATAGGTGCATTATGCTCTAGAGTGATCTGGGAGCGTTATCAAGAGAGTGAGTGTAAATTGGCTTCATCTCATTCTTATCTATTCATCCGTGTCCATTGCCCCATTGTTGGGCCAATTTGAATTTTGGGCGGAAGACGTTAGCCGTTGTGCATTTGAATGGGCCAGGAAACCTTTCCAAACACAGCTCAGGTTGTAACCATCCTCTCTATTGAAATTATTTGGCCTTTTAGCTACATATTTCTATTGCTTCTCGCATTAGGCGCGGATAATTATCCTCTGTCTTAGCCATAACTCGTGTTTCTTCAAACATTATTTTATTCCCAGGGCTTGAAGCATAATGTTCAGCGACCACTGACTCGTTCCATTTATGAAGCTCCATCGCTCTCTTATGCTCCTTATGCCTCTGGGAGATGGCTCGCTTGGTCTGTCCCACATAGCCTCTGCCGCAGTAGCAGGGGACCTCATATACACCCATGGATCGGAGGGGAGGATGTCTATCCTTCGGCAATGGCAGGATGTTTTTGATTTTTTCCATGTACAGAAGTGAGTGGTGATGTTGTTTCTCTGAAGGATTTTTGCAATCCTGTCAGTGACTCTGGAGATGTATGGGAGTTTCACGAAGGCCAAAGGCTTCTTCTTATGATCTTCGTCATTTGGATGCTGCTTCCTCTCTTTTATCACTCTTTTTATGAAGGAGTCACTGTAACCATTTCCTTTCAGAGCCCACATTAGATGTTTCATTTTGCTATTGAGGTGCTTGGCATCACTCATGATTTTGGAGCGGTGGGTTAATGTTTTAACTACGCAGGACTTTTGCCGTGGATGGTTATGGGATGCTGCATTCAAATATCTGTCAGTGTGGGTCTTCTTTCAGTACACCGAATGGTCCAAGCTTCCATCCTTTTTCCTTTTAAACAGGACATCTAGGAAAGGCAGACATCCTCTTTCTTCAAGTTCTTTTGTAAATTTGATGTCTGGATGGGTGTTGTTGAGATGGTCATGGAAATCCTCAAGTTTCTCTTTTCCATGCGGCCAGATCACAAAGATGTCAGCTACTTATCTCAGCCAGCATGACGGTTTATCCTTGCAGGTGTCCAGTGCCTTCTTCTCAAAAAACTGCATGTATAAATTGGCTATGATGGGAGAAAGGGGGGAACCCACTGCTGCTCCACTCTTCTGTCCGTAAATAACCCCATTATAGAGGAAGTAGACAAAGACAGAATTCAGCCAATTTTGGGTAGTCCTTTGGAAGTCCATCATCTGTAAGATTTCTTAGAATTTCCACTGAATCGGGAACAGGAACTTTTGTAAACAGCAACACCACATCGAAGCTGACTATTAGGTCTTTATTACTCACACGTAGATCCTTCAGGATTTATATAAAATGCACTGAGTTTTTAATGAAGGAGTCCGTACTTCCAATGAAATCTTGAATGCCTCTTGATACATTCTGGGCCAATTTGTAGGTCAGCGAGCCAATCGTGTTTACAATTGGTCTCAAAGGTATTCCTTCCTAATGTATTTCCGGCAGACTATATAAATGTGGTGCTCTAGATGCGGACGGCAATAATTTCCAATGAACTTCTTTGGGAACATAAGAAGTTTTAATTAATTCCCTTACTTTCCGCTCAATTCTAGCTGTGTGATTCAATTATTCCAGTCAAAAAAGGAATCACACGCAGCATATCCCGAAAGGAACAGCTACAGCTATAGCAAGAACTGATATTTTTCCACTACCTAAATATGCTAGCAAAAAATAATCCTTTTATTTTCCTTGAATGCTGGATTGTACGTATGTATAATAGTTTCCCTGTTTTTTTTAATTACAGAAAGGAGACATAATTGATATATTAGCCATGAATGCCAGTGGCCTTTGGCGGGGACATCTCAATGGGAGGATAGGGACCTTCAAGTTCATCAACGTTGAGCCCCTGCTGGAGACAAGGGGGAGCCAGTGGAGGAGAGGAGGGTCGAGGGATGAGGATGTGGGGGAGGGTCCCCTGCAGTGGGGGGACAGGGGCAGGCACCAATCAGGGCATCACCAGTCCAGAACTCATGGTCACCACCATCACCATCACCACCATCACCATCGGATGCGAAGGAGCGGAAAACGTGGACGACCCAGATCTGTAGAGGAACTCCTGCAAAGGATTAATCTTGAGGTAGCCACCACTTTTATCTCTGAGCTGTACCATGAATATGTTCTGATTGGAATCCTCCAGTTAATTTAATCCACAAATCCGTGAAAGCATCTCTTTTTTACCTTATTTACCTCATTTACCTAAAGCGTCCCTTATTAGATATATTTTGTCGCTGTGACTAAAGTACCATATATGCTTGTGTATAATTCAAGTATGTTAGACATATCTGTTTTTAAGAAAATTGAGAGGTGAATTATGCATAAGTAATAGTTTTTATGGAGTGAAATCATGGATCCTAAATTTGTAATAACCAACAGTTTATGGTAGTTATGTTATAATGTGTGTAAATAATGCCTGTATTATATTTACTAGCTATTCTCTTGACTCATATCCAGTTTTGATTCACAGAAATATGCAAATCTCTATTCATACTCATAAAGATTACATTTATCTCTTGTAATATGTGGACTGCAGTACTCATTCAACTCATTCAGAGAGTGACTGGTGAGACAAACTTCAAAGGGTCCTCTACTTGTGGAATAAACCATACATAATTACTTAACAAAATAAATCACTGACAATATTACAGGATGAATTCAATAAATGTTTCTATGTTTGCATGCATGAACTGAATTTGAATACATTTCCCTGTGTTTTAGAGAAAAAATTTATGCTAGTATCCCTTAGCCTTATGTTGCAAACTAATTTGAAGAAATGGGTTAAGTTTGTAATCCAGCTTTCAACGTTAGTGTTGTTAAATTAATTCAAAACAAATGATAAGTATGTATCAATAATACATAAGGTATTTTTCACCCAATTACTTGGCAGAAAATCTATTTTTTTTTTAGTGACTGGAGTTAAGCTATGCACAAGATCTTGAAAAGAAGCGTATAGAATTATAAGGAGGTAAACTACATTTTCATGCAATATGTTTTAGAATGAACTAAACTCACTGTGACCATGTACTAATTATGTCAATGAGGTTTTCAGGATAGTTTTGACGGATCCTTCTTGGTACCTTTCTTGACAAGCACTACCTCTAAATAGTTGATCATATTTAAATAATAATGCAACAATTAAAATTAAACCTATCTGTAATTTAAGTTCAATAATAATTTTTTTTTTACCACTGCAATTTAATTTTTAGTTTAGTTTAATTTACTTGTGTCCTAGTGGTGATCTCATATTGAGTATATATATGAACATTTAGATTATTAATAAAAAGAAAAATATAATTATTTTTTTGACAAACTGAAATGAAAAATTTGCTCTCCACTAATCTCTCTTGAGTTGTCTCCATTTTAAATCATCTACATGTGTCACAATTTCTCTTCCGCACAGGAACACATATCAGTCTTCGTTTTAAATGGATATGAGGACCTTGAATTGTTCAAAGATCTTGAAGAGGAAGACCTTGATTATCTTGGTATCTGTAATGCAGAACATCGTGCAAAAATCCTCACTGCCGTTGAACTACTCCATGATTATGATTGTGAGTCAGATTTTCTTGCAACCTTTTTTCCCTCCTACCCTCAGAAAGGTTAATATGTATTAATATCTTGAATACTATTCCAATGATAGGAAAAATCACCATTAATTAAAACTTTCTAGTCCAACTTGTCAAGACTATTGTAGGTAGCATAAATACTAAATAAAATTAAATTATGATACCTCATTTTCATTCCTTTATTCATATTCTACCAACATTAGTATGTTTGTTGTATGTCTGTGCTTGCTTTCCCTCACTCTTGCATTCCTTCCCACCGAATCTATATTTTACACTTTTCTTTAATTCTCTGAAGCATTTGGCTGCCTTCATTCCATCCAGAAAACTTTTTTCTCTCCCCTGTGTTCTGTACTCACTTAACATTTCTCCCACTCTTAAGCATTCTGTTTAAACTCAAAATGTCTCTCATTCATTTTTCTCTATTTACTTACCAGCTACCATTCCTCTTCCAACATTTTTAAGTATTTTCTCTCCCTCCCACTAACCTTTTCCATTGTTCTCCATACATCACACTCACTCACTCAGTGTTCATCCCTAAAGGTTTATTGATCGGTAGAGCTAACACCATACTGATTTGTGACATTCACACATTCAGATTAAGGGAGCCAGTTCCTTTCCCTGGACTACCTTATCAATTTCCACAAAGTTTTAACCATAAAAAAATTGCACCCCGAGGATTTTAGGTGGTTTACAGAGGCTTCACCCAAGCCTCCTTAGCCCAACGCTCTAACCACTAGGCCACTATGACTGCCAAGCTTATTGTTGTGAAATTTGTAAGACTCATGATTTTATGCATATTATTTTAAGCACTTAACTTTAATTGGTGGACTACATTATTATATTCCTAATGTAGCCTATGTTTTGAGTTTGGGAAATGATATTGATATGATGTAATTATCTGAGGACGAGGCCCAACGTTAGGACAAGTATCTAAAAGTGAATAAAGTCAGCCAATATGTATATAGCCATCCTAAGGCAGTTCTTGTGCAACCCTAGAGGGCCAATAGATTGACTTACTGGCAGTAAAGTGTTAATATTGTTTTGTTTCTTGTAGCCCCAGGAAGCCCACTTTCTGACCATGGCGATGATGGAGATCGGGGCTTGTCCGGCGACAGGGTAGACGGAGACGACGATGAACCTGCATCCAGCACAGATGGATCTGCAAGCCACTCTTCTTCCTCAGCATCATTCCACAGTCGCAGCCGCCACCAGCACCACGCACCGTGCCCCCCTCAATCAGAGCGACGCCAGCACCAGACACAGCACTGCCACTCATCCCCTCCGCCACCTTCACCCCCAACGCCCGTGGGGCAGGGAGAGATGGAGGGGGAGGGCCCGAACGACCTCGACTGGGGCAGGCACCACTCATGGAGGCAGAGGCGCCAAATGCATCAAGCTATATCTCCATCTGGGGCACCCCTGGGCGCACCAATGCGCCAGCAATCAGCCCTGGGAGGTGCTGAACTCTATCTCCCGAACATCCCAGTGGGTGTCGATGAGGAGCTGTGCGGGAGGATGGAAGGCGGGCCTTTGCCGGGCAGGCTGGCGGCTGTGATAGAGAGCTCGGGTGTGGATGGGAGTCGTGGGGTGGGAGGAGGCGGGGAGCCTGGCGGAGCAGGTGACATGGGCAGCGGAGGGCGCTGCTTCAGCGAAAAATCCAGTGATTCCGGCATCAGCTCCAGTTCAAGGTCACCGCCTGCTCACCCTCGGAGGGGAAACAGCAACAGCGATGTCGGAACCTCTGCGTCCTCCAAGTCGGGTGTGACGGGAGGCCAGGGGATGGATAGGAAGGGTGTTATGCGGTGAGAAAGCATGGGGGAGGTGGTTTTCACATCAATTGGACAACGGATTGCCTCTTTATCGAACGAGATTGTTTCAAGGTTCTGGGATCTGCAGGGATGAGTGGGGTTTAATCCACACCTTAAGTTCTTGACTGCTGTGCTCAAATTGGTGATATGGGGGTCTGGTGAGGTTGCTTTAAGGAGTTCACGTTTTGTCTCCCCATAGTGTTATCCTCAAACTGGAATATTGAAGCGGAATCCTGGATACATAGCTCATGCCAATTGGATATCAAGGATGGCTCCATATAAGTGTAGCTAAAGCCTGGTTTATGAAAGAAATGTGCCATGACAGTGGGACCTCCTGTTAAATTTCACCTACCTGGTAAGTTAATTGTATAAATGTGTACAGTTCGGAGAAATCAATGAATTGTGAATAATTTTATTGAAAATTTCAAGTGATAGTGGTAAGAACTCATTGTCTGCATCATAATAAATTTTATCATTAACATAATAGGCTTCAGCTGTCTAGTTAAATATTGTGTCCAAAAAAGAAAATGTCAGATGAAGAAAAAGTTGTTGCTTTTTTTGATGAGGCTGTTTATGTTTTCCTAGAAAGCAGAAATTAGTTTTTTTAGTATGGAAAATAGAAGGTCTAAAAAAAATTCTATTTTGACGAATTATAGACTGGATCCTAGAAACATTTTGGGTAACTGACTATTTGAGTGATTAGTTCTGTGTACTTAGGAAGAATATTGTGGTGTTTGATCCACATTTTATGGTACTATTTATTATTCAGCATCCTCTATTTTGCTTTCCTAATAATTTATTCTTTGCTGCATTTATTGTATTTTCCATAAAGTGCAGACTAGTGATCAGATGAGTTGTGCCACTACAATGGACCAGGATGTTCCTGCCTTTATTTTTCCCAGAGAAAGGAAATCTATAATTTGGATAGAATATGGAAATATTTGATAATTTTGTTCTTGTTGGAGTATAATTAATTTTATTTCTCCTCATTGACCGATGTGCTTTCCAATATTCTTCCAAATATGAATTCTTCCATAACAATTTTATATTTTACTGTTATCAACCATGCTTTTCCCTAAGAATTTAATGGGTGATCATCACAACTGCTTCCATATGTTATAATGTATGGTTTTTGACTTCTTGCTGATCAATATATTTTTTGGCAAGGTCAAAAATATCAAGGCACATGACAATTTAATAGAGAATGAAAAAATATATATGAATGTGTCACATGGGTTCATGTAATTTTTTGTATAGATTGTACTCTATCTCTAATTTGGTGAGACTCATTGATCGTAAGGTCAATGTCATTTACTGTGATTTTGAAATTCATCGTGCATGCTTTAGAGGAATAACCCTGCCTTACCAATTGAAGAAAATACACTTGAATCAGTATTTGGCCCTCTTCCAATATTGTTATGGGAAAATTAAATATTCCTGGACAAAGCCAAAAAGCAATAAAAATTCCAATCCACAATTTTGCGTTGCTCCTCAGCTTTTACAGCTTATTGCACCATTATATTTGAGAAGGTTCTAGTTTATCTATAATTGTCCGGGTGAGGATAATTTGTTTTGCAAAACTTTAGTTTTAAGACAAAACATCTTTCAAAATATTTCATAAAAGAAAAAATGGAAGAAATTTCTGATTGGTTCTGAACCATGGGACTATTAGAACACACTCTTGTGCAATAATCCTAAATTTTTTTTTGAATCCTTAAGTTATTATCTGTGTGAGGTTTGATCCAATTTATTTAGGAGTCATCGAAGGCATAAGCTGCTTACTTCTACCCAAAAATATTAATAGACTGCTCCTTCAGCTTAACAGTTTGTAGCAGTCTGTAGTAGGGAAATGGAATTATGTGACTTGAAGTAGTTATTCATGTGAATTCTTATAGAAAATGGAATCCTTTATGTTACTCAGGCCTTTTGTGTAGTTTCTCTACTTTTTACTCCATCATTATTCTATTATTGAAAGATTTTGCTGGATATGAATATTTTGGTTCATTGTTTCAGGATAGTGGAAAGTGTGATAAAGGTTATTTGAAATGTCCATGGATTATCAGGGAGGTTATCAATGATTTTCCAACAACATTTCCCAAATATCAGTTTGCTTTTATTTTCATACAGTAGGTACTGCTGAGCATACCATTCTTCATTCCCCATATTTTGATGAACATTACTCTGAAAGCAAAATTGCATTCTATATTTTAAGTAACAATATGACCAGAGAGTATGAATGATTTTCTTTTAAATCCAGGTTGCTCATGAAATTGGATATTAGAAAGTAGTCATGATAAAATAAACAATGTTACTAAAAATACTTATGGAGTGGCAAAACATTGTAACTTACCTCTGGTTTTTATTATAAAAATACACCAACGGCTTCAATCATTCATAATTTTCTACACATTCATGATTTTCTATTCAACTCATGATACTAATTTTGGATCGATGGCCATGCCATGAATCACTTCCATCACTCTCTTTGACCGTTATTTTTTACTTTTCCATGTAAGACATACTTGAAGTCTAATGCCAAAACCTTAATCAAAACTCCTTGAAGATTTCCTAGCTGTCTCCAGAATTTTGTATATTTATTTTTTTTTGGACAAATCTTCTGTAGAATTCTCTTAGTAATGACTCAGGGTGTAAATGGTGTAACTGATTCATGGCTAAGAAATCTTGCAATTCTTCTAAGGTTAATGTATTTTTGACCACTATTTATTTAAAATTGCAACACTTTTCCTGCATTTCCACATCTCTTTCTTTGTTATGAAGATTGAGGAATGAGAACCCTAGACCTGAAAACTTCCTTGGCATCATTATTTCATTTGAATTGGTATGCATTTTTCCTTTATCTTCAGAAAACCCTCCTTTTCAGCTTACCCATTTCTTTCACACTCCACCCACCATATTATAATTTAGTGTTTGTGAGCTCTATAAATTGGAGTACATTAAAAGCATTAGTTTCCCATGCACCCCACTCGCCATAGTCTTTTTAATGAATCGTTATTCCTGTCCTTCTTTCCTTTTTTCTCATCTCTCCTTGTAAACATCTAAACTAATAGTAAATATTTTGCTATTACCATCACAAAGAGTGCTCTCATTCCAAATCACTTCAATCTTATGGCAGCCAAGAATCAACTTCACCTGCCATATCTACCCTTACATCTCTATGATTACTGTCATATCTATTCAGTATTGCCTTTTCATTCTGATTTCCTCTTAACCTCTCTCTCACTAGCTTTCCTTCCTCTATGATCCACCACTCCATTCTTTTACGGAAATCCCTTTTGCGTTTGATGTCAAGTCTACGTAGATTGCAGAATGGAACCTGATCAAGAGAAACTGTTCGTATTTTGTTTGTCTTCATAGATTAAATAAATACTGAAGACGATATTTTCTCATTCAGGTTATAACTCCTATATCCACATGCTTAAGGCAGCTGTTATTAACTATCTCCTAAAATTTTTAAGACCAATTTCTGTCAATGCCAAGGCTATTTCTCAATCCAAAAGCTGAATCATAATCTGGTTGGATTTCGGCCTGTTTGAATTACCAGATCTTTAGAATTTCTCATGAAATATCAAAATCTTTCTCCCCTTAACATTTTTTTTATTTGAGGAGAGGCATAAATTTACCTTCCTTAAATTTTGTTGTGCTGATGATAACTTTCATTCCTTTAATTTTGGAGAAGAAAATAGAATGAAGTAAAAGATCTGCAGTTTCAAATTTTTTTTAGATTTTCCAGAAGGAAAAGCAGCAGCAATCTTGTTTAATCTAAAATCCACAGTGTATTATTGGCCAAATCACCATTTGAAGCATGATAGTTCAGTTATTAACTTCCTTAGCATTACATTGCAGGAGATGAATTTTATTGCTAAGATGGTATGATAACTCGGGTTCATTTTCTACAGAATATGTTAAGAAGGGTTTTTCCCTATACATGCTCAGGTAGGTGTGATCAACAAATTGATTTATACTGGATTTCATTGAGTACAATAAATAGATTGTTAGATCTCAATGATTCTTTGTGAAAATGTATTATAATCTGAGTATGCTTGAAAAATAATAATTTATCATTTGGTATGCAAGAATTTTTGTATTATATTTGTGGACTCAGTAGTTGAGCTGTAAATAGAGCATCTCATTGAAGGAATCACGATTTTCATCATCAAAAAAAGGGAATAAATAAACTGATTGAAAATTTACCATTCCTTGCTACGAAAATTGTAAAATAAAGTTCCTACAAGTTCTTGGTGTTATTATTTATCACGATAACCTTCCCCCACTAATGGCATGCTCTATTGACTCTTGAATAGGTATACAACATGTAAAAATTAAATATACTTCCCATATAACCCCAATTGTGCAACATTTACAATCCATATTATAATCTGAATATGGAAATACAAGGGATTGTAAATG
This sequence comes from Platycnemis pennipes, assembly GCA_933228895.1. NCBI lineage: Eukaryota > Metazoa > Arthropoda > Insecta > Odonata > Platycnemididae > Platycnemis > Platycnemis pennipes. The sequence continues at coordinate 112,902,037 of OW121854.1, read as the reverse complement.
GGCTTTTGATGTTGAGAAATAAGATCTTGATCTTTTTCTGGACATATTTTTGGCAGGGCTACTAAATACACATCATCTCTGGATTACACAACTGACGTATATTTTTCTAACTCCTCCCTTAAAAAATTAAGAAGCAGTTACTTATAGCAACAATGTATAGTATACTCTAACCAAAAGTTGCTGGAGAGAAAGTTTTGTTTTGCTGTTCATGTATATTTGGATCTAAGACTTTTGCATTAAATATTGTCATCATCAATGACTTTCAGGGGCCGCTAGATAATAAACTTTGTCAGAGTTCATCCTTTTGCGACCATTACTGGGTGCAGCTTCAGGATAAAAAGATAATTTCCATCTTTCCAATCATCTTAATATTCTGAAGATGCACCTTGCAATGGCCACATAAGCTCAACTGCTGATAAAGTTCATTATGCAGCTGTCCCAGAAAACCATTAATGATGTTCATGTATATTTTGTGTAAATTGACTTTATGGTAAAAATGATTCTAGCTAACAGGTCTACTGGTGATCAATTTCTAGGTGATTTTTGCTGTCCAATGCTACCATTTCAAATATATTGTTTTTTTAGGAGCTAAATTAAATACTTTTAACCCTGCACTGCTTCGTTTTCCAGCTTGTTGAACTATCTATCTGCCCAATGTCATTTCCCAGAAGGTTCACTTTATCCACTCCCTGTTTGCAAATTATTCTCATCCAATCATTGCTTTATGTACCAATGTCTAAATAATCCCCTGCCCTTTTATGCTTCTTCTACCTCCCTAGCATTTTGTCAAGAGCTTTCTCTATGTTCATGTCACCCTCATGATTTTTGTATCCAGTTAACTCTCTTTTTTTCTGCATATTTCATTTATCTCTTGATTGTAAAGGTTTATTATTGAGCTTATTGTAAAATTATTTTCTAAGAGTAATGTAAAGCTTTTCTGTTCTCTTTATTATGGTTTCCTGGACCCCAAATAGGCTCAAGAAACACATTTTTGGTGAATTTTCCCACACGGAAGTGTTTTAAAATCACCCAATATATGCATATAAAATTTTATATGGCTGATTTTGGGCCTGATTTTTGTGTGCATAAAATGTAGAAGCAAGTCTAAGGAGGATCAATTAACAATTTTTAAGAAGTTCAGTCACTGATAAGTCCATCAACCCCCATGTGCACGTCAACACCCATAAATCTGCAGGTAGGTGCTTTCCCTTACAATCTTTTTGTCATTACCAATGAAAAAATATTAAGCTATGGTAATTCTTGAAGATAAACTTTTAAAAGTTTTTCAGTATTCCCTGTGTCTTGCTCTTTGTAGCTTTAAAGTAGTCAAACCAATATATATGGTATTAATAAGTGAAAGAAATAAGTAAAAAAATAGAAAAATGTGTGAATTGAAAAAATGAAATTGCATTAATTCATTATGTTATTGCAGTATATGCTAATTATCTCTGTCCTGGATTGTTGAGCTTCAGTTGATTTTCTCATCTAAGGTAGGCTACCATGATAAATGCTTAATTTTAAATGCATATTGGGGCACTTTGTTGGAAACAAAAAATATTTAGGTAAGCCCTGTTAACTATATTATTTAATTAAGTTGCAAAATAAATTAAAATAAATAGGAAGAGATGAAAGAAGCAGGAAGTTGAGAAATGCAGATGGTTAAAATCTTAGATAGTTGATCCACCCCCACAGGTGATCTAGTGATTACCCACCTGGATATTAGAAATTCTCTTAATTGTTATTGACCTATCATGGTGACCCTCCTTGATGAAACGAAGCTATGCGCAAGTAACTGTTGCAACTTAACTCTTTTACTGCCAGCCCCTTTAAGGTAGAGTTTGGGAAAACTGCCAAGCACATTTCCGTAAATATTATAAGATTATGAATTTTAGATACATATCTTTGAAGCACTTAATTTTAATACATAAATTATGTATTTTTCTCAATGTTGACAATATATCTCAATTTTTATAAGGATGAAAAAATCATTCTTGCTGTCTCTGATTTGAGGGAAATATAATATTACAAATATGTAATGTAAGTGGGCCGATTTATCGGACCTTGGCAGTTTTCCCACAACCATAAAGGGCCGATACTTAAGGCCACTGGCAATAAAAGGGTTAAAATTCAATGATAGAGAATTAGAGTAAAAAAGGGTTTGGTATCCTATGACAACCCTAATATTTGTGTGTATTAGGAAATTATAAGCCCTGCAATTCAAGAGCTATTACCACAACTATTACCTTGCCTTTAGCATGGCAAAGCTGAAATGATATATGGTATTAGAATAAAAATGCATTTCCACACTAATTTTATTGAATTACTGGGCAAAGTTAAAGCAGAATTATCATTTTCTATCTGAAAAATATGTGTATGTTGAAACCTAAGTTGGTTATTTGATAAATTTACTGAGGAAATTTGTAATTAGTTTATTGCCTTGCCATATGTTTCTACTACCACATTGTGTGAATATCACATGTGGTGCCTTCAAAAATTCAATGATGAAACTGAAATAATTCAGCTATCTTCAAGCTTCCTTATCATGACCTTATTTATCATATCCACTTGTACTTTGGGCATATCAGTACCATACATATAAACAATGTACACAGGTGTAAAAAATATTCATAGAATAAACAAAAATTAAAATTCACACATACTGTAGGATACCTAATCAAGAAGAAGAGGAATACTGGTGAAGAGAGAGATGTTTGGAAGGAGTGAGGGGATAAGGAGTGGAGTGAGGGAGAGAGTAGAGGGAGGGGGTGGGGGGGGGCAAGCACACCACATTTAAACCAGAAAATTTAAAGGCTTCCAGGAGCCAAATACAGCAAAGTTCAATTGTATGGAGTTTAATGGGTGGATATGAGGGAGAGAGAGAGGAAAGAATTGAAACTTTGAAACAAGAGTTGAAAGAAAAACTAGGTATGTAATGAGACATGTTTAGGGATGGAGAGAAGAGTGTGGAGAAGAAGGGTTGCCGGATGCACAGTGATTATTCAAACAGGTACTAAGGGGAGTGGTGCACTGGTCAATATAAAAAGTGGGGCAGAAATTACATTTCAGGAGGTTTATGACATTGCTGGAGATACAAAAGGGAGATGGAATATGACAGAGATAGTTGAGAAGATGAGAGAGAGAGAGAGAGATGTGGGTGGTGTAGAGAAGATGGGGCCCCTCATAGCAACAAATGTCTCAGAGACGTCTTATTGACATCTCTGAGAAATTCGGTATATCTCAGATACATCTCTGAGAGGTACCCGCGAGACCATCTGAATGGTCTCATGCGTAGCTATCCGAAACATCTCTGAGAGAAAATCTGAGAGAAGATATTTCATATACGTAGCTATAGTTATCTGATATTACCACCTTTTGAAATCTCCTTCCATCGTTTTGTTGCGTAAAATCGTTCTCAATGGTTCATTTACCGATTATCAATATTATCAACCGCGATAATTACGAAAAAAACTTGCAAGATTATGCATGCAGTAAAGCGGATGTACGCTTTTTCAAGAAGACCACTTTTTGTTGATATCTGACTAGCGGATGGGTAAAAGCCTTGTGCTTACACAATTTTATATTGCTATCGCATAAGAATTTGTGCATCCTAAACTCTTCATGAAAACGCTAATTTTTTTTCTTTGTGCTAGGTGCGCCCATGCAAGGTATTATAGAGTGATTTTTTTGTTTTAGCCAAATTCATTTGACTACCCTTCCCTATACAATATTTTCGCCAGAGTATCTCCAAGACGTCTAAAAAGAGGACGTTCAGCTCTCTCTGAGACGTCTCTGAGACATCTCGGCGTCATTTGGAGATGTCTCTGCGAGGTAACATCTCTGAGAGGTCTCTGAGATGTATCTGAGATGTACTTGTGCTATGTGGGGCATTTTGAATCTCAGGTGATTACAAGGAGTGGGGGGGCTTTGGTGGTGTGTTAGGATTTCCTCCTCAAATCATTGCGTCATCATTTGATACGCAATCATTTAAGGTACGTCATCATTTGATAGGAAAACGAAAATGAAAAATACGTAAAATTTGAAAAATTTGAATGTCAAAAATTTGAAATATTGTTGTCACTTTTGCAAAATTTGAATTTTGCAAAAATGACAACACACATTTTACGATATATCTCCGAGGCTATTAAAGCTACACTGATGAGCAAAAGGGCTTATTTTAAAAGTATTAAATTAAACAAATATATAAGGAATTATATTGTAAAATATATACAATTGATCATCTATGGTCTTCCTTTGCTACTTGGAACTTTCTCATCTACTCCTGGAAGTGTCAGTGATTTTTCAGGCGTAGTGTATCGGCGAGACTTGAAACGAGAACACTTTATGGCGAGACGAGACGATGCCACAGCCTTAAGACTCTCGACAGTTTCGAAATTAAGATATGAGTCATCAACCGATATTTTGCGTAATACTATCCTTTGACAAATTCCTTTAGGTCTTAAAGCAGTACGTAAATTGTAACGTAAAGATATTAGTCAAATATGACTTTGGCAAAATTATGATAAGTAAATAGATGTAGCCGATTATACTATTTCTAACAGCGCGAGTGCGACTTCCGAAGGAAAGTGATTGTATCTGTGATTGGCTTTCTACTTCTTAAAAATTATTTTAATGTCTTGGTAGACACAATTATCAAAAAAATTGACTATTCTAGCGATGTAGTGATTTTATTTTAATTTCATGTAAATAGAACATGAGTTTAGTTTTAGAAGGTAAAGGGGGTGAAGATGGTACTTCGGAGACCAGCCGCGCTTTTATTCGTCCAGTCTTGAAAAAGACTTAGGCGACTACATCCAAAGCAACTCTGATTATGTTCCCGGAGTGATCGATTCACAAGACATTGAGATAGAAAATACCTAACATGGCGGGAAAATTTCAAGTTTAGTATTTCATCTTTGGAATGAGTCATCCAACTATTGAACCTTGAAACTTTTCCTACGCCAATGCTGAGTTTTCCTCCTTCCTTCCACGTTTCCTTTACGGTCTTATCCTCACTCTGATCCTTCTGAGCGGAAGCGTCTCTAATATCGTTTAAGTGCGTAAATATTGGATGTAGTCGTCAATCTAGTGGTCCTAAAAGACTGAGAAAGCCTAATTGGGTCTGGTTCTCAAAAGTAATAGCTCAATTAATTTTAATTTATTAATTGCTTCAATGTTAGTATATCTAGTATTAATATTTTGCAAAGGAATTAATATTTTCACAAATGCATTAACATTTTTAGACGTATCAAATTATATCCGAATATTTAACTACTCCTGTTATTATGCAGATATCAGATTAATTTGGGAAAAGTAAATTGGGTAAAAAAATTATTAAGCATATGAGGATACTTATTATGCGGAGTTTGAGAGCAGAGTTTCTATTGCCTCTGATTATGTTCGATATTACAATGACAAATATCTTGGTTTGCTAAGACTAGAGTAAATGAAAAACAAGGTTTTAGTTAAATAAAATTTATTACTTAAAAAATCAAGTGCAACGGTATAAATTACTCCATTAAATTAATAAATACAAGTTTCCTAAAACAATCTAAATTTTTTTGCTAATTTTTGCTTCAATCTCCTTTAGTGGGTGATCTGCTCTGTTGAGTAACGAGGCATTTCAGTCTTCAAATGCACTCTAAACAAGTACTAACACGATTTCACAGGTATCTCCATTCCACTTGTAGATAATAATGTGAAAACAACAGAACACCTTTTTGGTGCCTCTATAAAGCAACTATGAATAATATTAGACAACATGAGTTAATGGTAACTTTGATAGTACGAACAACACTGCCATGCCACCCGTTCTTTTTCCTCATAGTCATCGCTCTACTCTAGCGACGTTAAACTTCCCAAATGTTGTGAATTTATCGCCTCGTCCATGGTATTCAACCGGCGAGCGATTAGAGCCTTAAACTATAAGATAACGAAGTCTCCCAAGGAACTTTTTGATGGCTCACAAGAAATCGATACCGATCCCGCCTCGAAATAATCCACTCCTATCTGCTAGGAAATGTTTTGACGGAACTCGAAAGCGGGCATCAGTATTCTACCGAACCTAAGATTCAAACACATAGATTATGTGAGAGAATGCATGGAGTCTTTTCGAACGGTTGGGAAGCCTTCATGCGGAATGTGGCCAGATAAATGTTTATTGTATATGCCTCGTTCGGAAACCGCACGGGGCACTTAATTGAAGTTAGTTATTTTTGTATTTAATTGGATAGAAGGTATTATCACTGAATCGCTCAACTGCTCCTGGTCATACCTTCAACTATGTAAGAGTTCTCGGGTTTCCATCCAGGTAAAGGTGGGAGCGGTAGGTAAAAGAGGCGGTGGAAATCAAACTTGAAAAAGAAAATCTGAACCGAGACAAAGATTACCAGCTCAGCAGCGCTTTGAACCAAGCCCTGATACTGCTGAAAAATGAGCGGGAAAGTGATTGGCAATCACAGCCGAGCACAGTCTGGTCAAGTGGCAGACTATAAATACCCTACTACTTGTGTCCTTTCATTCATCCTGAAGACGATGACAGACTACGCCCTCGACATGTTGGTGCCTTTACACACCTTCACCCGGATGGAAACCCGAGATCTCTTCACCATAAGCATTCGCCGGGAAAGCTTCAGATCTCACATCCTTCAACTAATTGTTAATGAATTGATACTAAGGGAACGAATGCCCGTATAAGAGAAGGCCGGAAATGGATCGAGAGGCTTTCTGTCGGTGGTTGGTCGAAAACTTCCCGATCCCCTGTGGTCGATTGTGACTACAGGATCACTTGACTCCTCTTGTCACATCGTCACGGAGTCCCATGATTCCATCCATCCTCTCATTTCAATCTATGGTCTCGCACGAGTCTTCCACAGCCGTGGTTGCCCGTCGAGCGCTCGTGTCCCCGCGTTTCTCCGCACAGCCTTTCCGTCTCGGAAACTTCCCTCGCACCGCAATAGTCCGTCGCAACGGACGAGGGGCGAGGGTTCCGAGAGTGCTCGCCCATGGCTTCTTAACCGTAGTGCAGGCCGTATCCGCCGAAAGGCGTGAACGTGACGGACGGAGCGCTGTGGTAGCCGCCTCCCCTCAATCCGTATCCTCCGTGGCCGCCGAATCCCCCGAAACTCGAGGACGCCGAGCCCCTGTAGCCGCCGCCTCCGCGGTATCCTCCGAATTGGCTGCCACCGCTATAGCCGCCGGAGGAGCCGAAGTTGTAGCGACCTCCTCCTGCAAAAGATGGAGAGATTAAATGAGTTAGGTGCGACTCAGACGGTGGCTTACACTTGATCAGAGTTTTCCTAGATGGCGAAAAAGGTCTTGAGTTGTCAAAGTCAGCAAGAGTATAGAGGATAAAGTTTCAACTGATAGGTAATCGTTCTATCCATTACCAAAATGTGTTTAACCAACGATTTTCCTAATCGATACTCGCATACATAGATTAAAGAGGTGTTGTAAATGTTAGAAAATACACTGTAGGGTGCACTAGAGAAATCTCTGGAGTACTATTGGTTACCCAATTAATTTATCCTGTGGACCGCACAAAGTGTATTTATTTTTAAATTCCGATACAGAGAGATTCTACATAATTAAGCCTGAAACCGTTTGTCATAAATATGTGATATTATTCCCGTTACTGGATCTTTTCCACCCTCACACGCACCATCAGAACATTCTCACTCAACGCTATTTCCTTCTTTAGTTCAGTAAACTCCGCTACGCGTTTCGACTGATATACCAATCACTTTCAACTCTTTTTCCGTCTTATTCAACGTTATACCGTCTATATTTCCCGTAATTATCAAGTTTCTTTTCCTCAAGCTCCTTTCCCCCATTATTCCTCGTTCCTTCATAAGCTCTTTTTGAAAATTAGCCAGTCATCGAACTGATAAAAGTAATAATTGAAATCGAGTAAAGGAGTAGAATTGAATTTATTCGGATTCGGTAATGACTGAAAAAATGAAAACCAGATGCATACAGTAAGGTGAAACTTTATACTTTCCAAAGGGCCTAATGATCAGTTGTATTGTGAGTGAAAAATAATGCTTTTCCTTTTTGTAGAGACTCGAAGGATAATTGAGTATTATGATGCAAATTGATATGGCAATATACCAATCTAAAGGTTAACTAAATATTGTTAACTATATGTTAAGAAACGTTAAATACCAGTATAAAGGATCGCTTTGTAAGATCATCTGGGTAGGTACTATATAAGAGGTGCAGAACATTATGCATCAGGTTATTATAAAATCATGATTTTGGATCAAAATTTAACTATGGTAAATTAAAGTGTTAACTCATCCCTTGTAGAATCGAACTGATTGGATTGTATAGAAGACTCATGGCCATAAAAAGACGAGTAGCTTGGGATTCTGAGGAGGAGATGACATTCACGTCACAATAACGTCTAAGTAACTGACTTCAGCAAGGAATTCAACACAAGGTCATCTAAATTATCATAAAATCTCGTTTGTGATTTTGTGAAATACTGCGGTGCTTTTGCTGTTCCATGTGTGCGCAGGAAATCGGTTTCATACATATTCCTGACCTGCCTAATCATCTGTTAGGGCGTTCACAAAATGATTATGATTATTTAATGATTTGGAATGAAGCGGCGTTATGATGGATTACTCTAATTTAATTCATCTATGACTTTTCTCATGGATGCTCTCCCCGCTACACAATTTTTCTCTTAATATTAACCCACTTTTCATATATTTTCATTTATTCTAAAATGCCTATCTATTCGTTACTTTCCTTGCATCATTCCCTCTGCAACTAGCATCAGATTTCCTTTAGTTACAAATGCCGACCACCCAATATACCTTCTCCTGATTATCTCAGGAATTTCCTAGAGTTCTTTAGGCACTGGTTCATTAAATTCAGCAAAATATCAGATTACGCCAACTTAGTTCCGTTCCGTTCCATTAAATGAAGATGAAACCATTGGCATTAGGTATTTGTTAGGCGTTTGCACCCAACACCAATGGAAAAGAGCTATTTTCGATGTAAAACTCTACGCTTCCTCTCCATGTGTTTAACGCTTTCTTGTATCATATCTTCCATTCTTCTTCATTTTTCGCAAAAAGAAGAAAAGTAAGTTTTTAATCAAATAATTCATTTATTGAATCTGTCGTTGCTAACGACAATGCCAGATTTCTCTTTACTCTTCCTCTGTTCCTAATGAAAATCCTACATCTATCCAATGATCCTATTAGCCGTCTTTCCTGAATAACTTTTACAATGAAAAACGAACGAAACGATTTAGCAGAGAAGAAGACCAGTTACAAAGATTTATAAAATAACTGGAGGTCAAAATGCGAACGCTCCTGTGTTTTTCCTTGTATTTTGTTACAGTTGAACATCTTTGTAAGAAATTATTTTCAATGCATCCTAACGAAAGGGATATAAATTTTAAATACCTGTCATGGCTTCAATACGCTCCAACGTTCTAAACATGAGAGAAGAGAAATGCATATAGATTGATTTCATTGACACAAGGATACTTAATGCTGTATTTTTGTTACTGTGCCGCTGATACTTCTAAATATGTCTTGCAACACAAGTTTATGAAGCAGCAAAAGAAATCCTTAACTGATCACGTAATCTTGGTGACTGTAATCTTCTTTTTTTATCGTTTCACATTCTTAAGCCAGTACACTCCCGACCTTAAACGAATTCTTGCCTTCTGAAAGAACGATCAGCTTTCGCTTTCCATATTAGTAATTGCCAATTTAACCTATTTTTGTTTATTTTTACACCTTTTCCATGCGACCTGCAAAAACGGAAAAATTGACCAGCTAATTTTCAATAAATATTTGTTCGTTAATACCCCTAAATGTTGATGTGTAACCATGTAAACTAGCCTTATCTCTGTAAATGATTCATTTTTTTATTTTTAGTTAGCGCAGTACAAGGGTTTTAGGGTTAAAAAGTTGTGTTTATAACCCCAATGCTTTTAACGATATATCCAAAAGATGAGCGTGTCCCAACTACGGTAGTCAAGTGAAATCCAGTTTATTTTTATTCAAATAGACTGTTCCTTGGACGCTGCTAACAAATATCGATACCATGGGGTTTCAAAGCTTCAATCATTGATTATCCAATTTAATTTGCTAAGGTGTCGTCCTGTGATCGAGCTATAATATTTACTTAATCTACATATCCTCCAATCATTACTGATTTCAGCTGCTCATTCACGAGGTGTGTAGAATATTAAACGAGGCCTCAAAGCTATAAATATAGCATACGTTGTGTTAACTGTATATCTAGGTATTCTCTGATAGATAAAGAATTTGTGATAGATGCGTGTTGAGTTGAAGACGTGAAATGCTTAGATGTAGGAATTATGATTTACTCAACACAAAATATTTTGTGTGTCTCGACGTGGTCATTAGAGTTTTACCTCATGATATATCATTAATTCCTTTTGAAGTGAATAAATATGGTCAGGTAAATGCTTCGTTGAAACCGTTTTTGAATGACCCGAACACCATTTTTATCTTCACAATTCTACTCGGTAGAAACTGTATACTTTTTATTATTTTCTCATTGAATAAATAATAATACACAGTCCTCCAACTACTAGTCAAGAGGACTCACAAATAAAACCTTATCGTTGATCACAAAACACATAAAATAATAAATACTGCCGTGAACATTGAAAAGTAAAACACTTTGCTCAGATAAAAGACGTGAAAGCCCTTTTCATGTTCGTCATTTCGAACAGTAGGAGTGGTAAACATTAGCAAAACTGTTTCACTGAGGTCGCGAGGTTGCGTTGGGAACTGAGGTCGGATCTCGACTCCAAGTGATTTTGAGGGCTAATTGCTTCAGGGAAAGAAACCCTTCCTACCAGCTCGAGGTGGGACGAAACCGAATCCGGATCCTCCGATGACCACGCTGCTCATCTCAAAGTTCATCGGTGCAGGCGGGAACTGGATGGGACCTGTGGCGTCACCATGCGGGAAAGAAAGAAAGCCATTAGTTTCGCCATCAGAGGCATCCAAATGAGACTGCCTTCAACTTAAAAAATTGTTCAAAGTTTTTCGAGGCAGATAGCGTTTTAATTGAGCATTGAAAACTTGATACCAATCTCCAAGGAGTAAAAATTTTATATTTCAGGTTTCCATCGGGGTTTAGGGTCCAGTTTTTCCTTCATTAAAGTTAGGATTTTTACGCTATTTTAACTTTATAATCGAATTAAAATCAGTATTTAAATGAAGGTGTTAAAATGAATGTTTAGTTTTTCATATACATTATATCTGTTTAATAAATAGCTTGGTTAAAGTTTTAATTATTTTAGGTATAGCTACTTTAAATTTTTTATTTTTTTAAATTATTCCATTAATTTAAATAATTAAATCTTCGCTCAAAAATTGTTAGTTATTAGTCATTAAAAAATTTAAACTTTTTTCCCATTAGTTATTCCCACACTGCTGAAGGTTGAAAAGTTGGTATGCATGCATATTCCCTTTCTGTTTTCTTCCCTTGGTATTTATTTTATCTCTATCTTTATATTTTGCAAAAAAATGTTAGTTACATGTTGAACACACTATTTACAACACATGCAATAGAAATCATATTATCTTTAGTTAATGATGTGCTTTGACATGCAATTTAAGAGTATATTTTATGTCAGTTTGGTTAAAGCTGCTATTTTAGCGAATTATGAATTTATCAGTGGCGTAAGTTTAGTGATATTAGTGGATGAATGGATAGTTATTGATTTAGGAAAATGGCTTTATTTTACTGGTTATTAGTTAAGTTTTGATATTTTAGAGGTAACTAAGCAGTAAAATACTGCAAGATATTATTTTTGTAGGGAATATTATTTTGTAAACATTGCGTTTTTAGTGAAAGCAAAATATTAATTTATTTAGCCTCGTAGTATATGAAAATATATAGTTACCGTACTTTTGCACTTTCAAGAGTTAGTTTTGAGGATGGCCCATTGTCACTCACTCAATGGCAATCAGTGTAGCCTACCGTGGTATTTGGCACTCGATCGATATCCTCATACGAGTAAGAGTACCTTACGTTTTGCTTCATTACGCATTTCCTTTTATTTATTACAGACTGGGTTTTAAATGTCGTGTGTGGGGTCAAATCCCTTTCAATGGCTCCAGAACATTTTCTTAATCGATGCTGAAGTTCATCAAATGCACTCCGTAAAAATAGTTAAAGACGTGTTTTCAGCTGTTTCACTGATTAGAAAACCGTAATTGATTCCGTAAACTGACAAGTATTGATTTATTGACTAGTATTTCGGGGCTTTAGCGTTAAAATATTAGCCCCGAAGCACCTGAGTGTCGAGAGAATATTCAATGATTATAACTAGGTAGACATGGATCTATATTAGTTATAAGATAATTTAAAGATATGAAACTGCTATGCACAAACTGTGTAACTAAATTGACTCATAAGTTAGAAACCTGAAGGGCGTCATTATAAATCGTCGATTTTCACTCGCTAAAGCTTTGATTGTGAGACGGGTGACCTCGAGGCAAATTGGTAATGACTATTTCTTTTTCTCGTAAGAAACAAATAATCCGGAAGTAGCGAAGTCCTCCAAGTATCAGATTTACAGTAGGCCTCACACGGATGTGAGGAATTAGCATTCTCACCATTGCCAAAGCTCACCTTCCAAGGCAACGCCTATTACCTATACAGGTATTATATTCATCGATCAAGAGAAGTCCACGAATAACGGCTACTGAAATTGCAAAATAAGGAATTCTAATGATTGTGCGAAAAATTTCAGGGATGACAGTGACGATAGGGATTTCCCTCACTTGCTACGGTGAATGAGCTCGTCCCTTTGTTTGCTGAGCGCGCGTTGCACCATTAGCTTTCACTTACTGTAGTCACCAACATCGAAAACGGAAGAGAGCGCATATCATGTGCTTGAAGGCCATTGTCTTGGCTAGTGATGAAATAATTCAACAAATTAAAACAAAGCATCCTCATGATTCTAATATTTCCTCTTTGATAGATGGGTTAGGGGAAAAATTCAAAGCGATAAAACATATTTGCTAACCTGGGAAATCAGCATTCATTTTCATGAACACATGCACCCGTACCACTTACAGGTGTGGAATCACGGATGCATCTTTCGCATTACCTCAATCTGTATCGATAACGTTTATTAGCGGAATTTAGCGGAGGGTTAACAATAGCCGCCTATAAAATTTGCTCCACTGATTGTGATAAGCAATTTTACGGACTGCACGAAAAATGAAGAATGGAGATTACATTCTCTCTGACATAAGTTAAATAAAAAAATAACGATAACGCTAGCGCACGTCTTAAAAAGATCCATGATTGAGGCCCTGGTCAGGTTTATCCTCAGCGGGAAACTTATTGGCGCATAATATTTGATTTTGTCAAGAATTGATAAAGTGCATCAAATATTATTCCCTCATGGCAACGTTAACAATGCAAAAGGCATCATCAGTTGAAAGCTATAGACTGAGAAATTGTTGCTTAGGTTGCTATAATTCCTCCAAAGCTGGTGAAAATGTTTGTATCATATTTTCCAAAAGCCATTTGTATCAAGTGTCAGTTAGACAAAATGCATATTCAAGCCTCTTTCAATACCTATGAAAACAAACATCCAATAATTTACTAGAATAAAATATAGGTGCACTTTTCCACAACTAATTTATTGATGCGTACAACGCGTTTCGGCTCACAGAGCCGTCATCTTGTACAAGACACCAACGTACATGTTAACATTCGTTCAACACCAACTATGGCTCTGTGAGCCGAAACGCGTCATACGCATCAATAAATTAGATGTGGAAAAGTGCACCTATATTTTATTCTAATATGTCAAACTTCCACTACATCGCGCCTGAATCGGTTGATTTTATCCAATAATTTGATAATTTATTCAGATAATGAATGTGTGGTGAGACGAGGAGATTTCGACGAGCGATCTTTTCTTGCACGGCGAAAGAAAGCGGATATGCTCGACAAATGACGCCTATTCACGAGTAATAATCATCAGTATCTGCCTTATTTGCCTTCACCCCAGCCCCGCCGCATTCTGACGCAGCTTTGGCCTCGGGAAGCGGGAGCTAACTCCCCGGAGCACCACGCCCACCCCGACCCCCTCCCGGAAAAAGCAGTGCAGAGAAGGTGAAATGCGATGGAAGGCCACGACTCTCTTTTCTCAAACACCTCAACCCCCTCAACTCATGCTCTCCAACAATTGCAGCGAGCGCAAAATAAGGGAGGCTTCCATCCCTCTGTGCCTCGATTCCGTGACCAATCCACCCGTTCGCTTCGAGTGAAACGGATGTTTGCACCTCATCACCTCTTCTGTGGACCGAATCCGATAGTCGGTAGTCCTTTGGCAACAATAAACTCCGGATTAATATTATTTTCTGGAGTTTCCGCCTCGTTCGTAGGTTTTTTGACGACAGTTTCACCCCTCATCGAGGCATATTCAGTCAAAAGACATTTTATTGTAATATAATGTCGACCTGAAGACGCCCACAGGATGAGGGATGAAACTAACGCAAAAAAACCACAAACGCGCCGGAAATTCCCTTGAAATAATATTAAACCATTGATTACATATCGCGAAAGCCTTAGAAGTAACAATGAACTCCATTTCACTCGGTCACAGTCGTGCGTTGAGGTTACAGAATCGACCTCCAGGTTTCTCTCCTCGTGTTACGCGACTGGTAAGCGGAACTGCTCGCTTGAGTTGGATAACTATGTGACGAGGAGTCCGTTCGAGTCTCCGACTGCATAACGCCCTCGCCGACGCGACCGTGCTTCTGGCTCTGCTTCAGATTCCATCATCCGGGACGCTAGTTCCGTGAGTGTCATAGCCGAGCGGAGTTCAAGGCCCGCCGCCGCTGCAACTATGAGTCGAGGTAGGTGTCATGCTTTCGAGCACTTTGCTGGGCGGGTGAACTCCCGGATGAGAACGTCCATGGAATATGAACTCTCGCTGTGTGTTGAGAATTTCCGGATTTGAAATGCCATACCTCTCTGTAGGTTACCTAGCCAAAATAATTGCTTGGCGTAATATGTTAGAACGTGCTCGAAGGGATTAGTCAATATATTAAAGCAGTGAACTTGTGTTTTATGCTGCTCCAACTCTTAAAGCTGCGTCCGATCATTTAACATTATCCTTATCAGATACCGCGATGCAATTTGGTGGGGTCGCGTTGGTTTGGTAGCAGAGGTTCAGGCTCTTTATTCAGACGTACCGAGTTCGAGTCTCCGCATAGGCAAAAACGTTTGACATTGAAATGTTTGTACAAAATATAGTGACACGCAGATGGTATCTCAAGTTTATCTATTATAATGGGAATTTATATCGTAAATCTGTACTTAATGTGGTAATAAAGGCGGTGATTCCCGAGGGAGAATTTGGAAATAATTCAGCCTGGAGGCTTGACGGGTCGGATGGGACCTTAAGCGTTTTTTTTTCGGGTCTTTCGGGTAGGAAAATACCAGGATCCTTTTTTTCGTTTTTTTATCTACGGGTTCTCCATCCCTTTAATAAATCAACCCTCTATGCAATTAGCCACCTGTCCGAAATAGCCCAAATTAATTCAGCTGTCAGTCGCCTACTTGAAATAGTCAACTAGGTGACCTGATTTTAGAATCCGGATCCGTCCTCAATATTTTTAAAACAAATTTGACGTGAGCAATAGGTCTCGCTCGATCCATCGGACGCCTGCGTGTCGCAGGGCACGTTCGACTGGAGGCAGAGGCATTTCTTTCCGACTGGCGTGGAGGACACGGCGGAGGAGTTACGTGGGCTCCTCAAGTGGTCAGCGCCGAGTGAGTGACTCGGGCCAGCCCCCAGCGGGAGAGCGGCCTCCCACCTTACCCCTGTCTTGGCTCCCTCCACCTCCTCCTCCTCCTCCACTCCCTCCACCACCACCCTGTGAGAAGTCGTCGCCACCCCCGCCTCCACCACTCCCACCCCCTCCTCCTCCTCCTCCCCCACCTCCGTTCTGCGTGAAACCGCCGTAGTCCTGTGCGGAGGCGGTCGACAGGGCCAGCAGCAGTGCCACCACGGCGGAAGCGAAGAGCCTCACGGAAAAGTAGCGGGCCTGCAATGAAAAAGATGAGAAAGTGGTCCATTGTGTTCAAATAAATGATGGATGGGACTCGTTGCTTGATGAACATTTGACGTGAATACGTCTAAACCATAATATTCAAAAGTAGTACATAACTGAGCATCAGTGGACAATCATGAAGTGAAGTCCTTCCGCTCTAGGTACGGTATAAGTATTTTAATCGCTTGACAAAATGCCCAAATCCGATAAGAATCACGTAGCTGAGATTATTTTGACCGGCGCTCTTCCGTAAACACTGTATTCTTCAAATAGGACATTTTTTAAAACTTTTACATGCCACGCATCCACTGCCAATAATTTATCCTTTTTGTTCTATAGCCCATTAATTGTTTGGTTGATAGAATTTATTGATCACCCAAGCGCCCAACAAAGCGTTACGAATTTGGTTTAATACTACTCTCGAGATTTCAGGAGGATGCAGTGACGATTAAATAATACCAGGAGATGTAAAGGTGTAAAAAATTATTATCTAAATACACGTAAGTTGTTTTTGCGGTTCACCAACGAAAAGACAAAATCTCACAAATTATTAAAGTTATTTCATATGTGAACTGAAGCACCCTTGAATGATGATAGAGAGCATTAAAAACTACTCTCTGACAATGCATTCAGCTTCTCAGTTCTTAGGTCATGGGTAACTGTATTTTCTCATAAATGGAATTCAACGGTTGATACATCTTAAAATGTGATTGGTATCTAGTCATTAAAGTTTTTTTCTTGGCAAATGATTAGCTTTGCGAGCTTTTTGATTCCTTGCTGAGAATAACGTGCGATAGGCGCTAACTATCACTGAAGTGGTAAATAGAAAGTAGAAAGCCTTGACAAACGGATAGTGAACAAGTCCTTGCACAGTTCACTTAAGCGTTTTATCCTGCGGTGGTCCTCAATGCGGTAATAAGGATGATTTATCGGTTCCGAGGTTGTTAGATAAACGCTTTGGACGTTAATTTCTTACACTCGTTTGCTTCCGACTAAGGTTTAAAGCATTTATAACTAATCACGAAATTTTTTGTCAAAGCTCGGGTAAAATGATGACTTATGTTGTGTTTATATGGAAATATATAAATTACTAATTCATAGTTATTAAGTTTAATATAAATAAAAATTACTAATTTTATTATAACTAGTAGCATACAATTAATTTTTGAAACTGGTGGCTATTTCACTTCGCTAATTTTTGCAACGAAAGACACTACAGGAATATGAACAGATTTTTATATACTTTATGCAGTGATCTGCTTAAGGTGTCCCGTACATATATTAAAACCTAAGCCTTTCATGAAGTTTGATCAGAATGATATTATTGCAGTGCAAAGTTTGCCATGATTCAATATCACTGCTTATATTTATGGAAATGAAACAAAACCCGTTTTATCCATAGCTGTATGTTTCACCCTAAAACTAGTACAAATATACGTTTTGATATAAATGTTGCGGGTGGTGTCCTCAGTTAAATGTAACGCTATAAGGGCTTTTGAGAGCACAGGTGTGGTGCTTTATGACCTTCATATTCTGTTGGCAACTTGTATAGTAATTTAGTAACCTAATCAACGGACGACATACTGTCGTACTTTGGAGGTGACTTTTCACGAATACATCAAAGTTGCAGGGTAATTATTTTGCATTTCATGTATCACATTTTGCCCGCATACCATAGAAATTAGTCGTCGGTAGATAAAATAACTGTTCTAAGACTACTCTCGTCAGCAGATGCACACAATGTGCAGCTGAAAACTAAGATGACTGTTGACTAAACTAAAATGACTGAATACAATATGTCTGTAGTAATAGCCATGGCGACACGATGTTCTTACAGAACGCGTCGCACACTTCTCGTAGCACACTTCTGGAACACGTCAAAGCACTATTATAACACAGATTGGAAATAAATAGTTCCTTAACTTATACTTTTCTGCCTGAATAGTAGCTCCTTAGCCTTCACCGAAAGCTATATATACACCAAAAAAGTAAGCAATATCCATAAAAAATTCGTGAAAGTGAGTTTCGGCCTAGAAAAACAGTAAGATACTATTACCCATTGATGAATTTTTTTTAAGAAACCTTATGGAATGTGAAATATTATTAATGACAAACTTTTCACTAGTTTCTACTGTAGTGGCACATTAAGATGGACACCCGTCAAATGATAAAATTTGAATAGTGGAAATTTAGGTTAGAGCTCAAAGATTCCCTTTGGACTTTATTGACCAACGACTTCCATTGGAGTAGTACCAGGGACTTCATCAGTTCACATTGACCATCATCCATATTAAAATTTATAAATCAAGGGAAAAAATACGAAATTTCTCACTTCCCGGATGATGATTTAAAATTTTTAAGCCTTGATAAATTGATCAAGTAATCATAAAGATACTGATTTATGATATTGCCTGGTATCATGCTTTATGAAGAGGAAAAATTAGACTAACCCTGTAGCAAAACAAAGGAAAATTTTTATCCCATAAAAAATATTCGAGGACCTTTGCCCATCGATAACACCATCATCAGAGCTTTATAAATAGTTATCAGTTCACGGTTAGTTGCTTGGGTCTCAGACATTTCAGCTTGATCTACACCCTCTTTATCCTGCAGTATTCCTGTCACCATGTACTTCACTATATTCCACTTAAATCTTTCATATCATCTCCCTCTTAAACTGTCTGTCGGCTGGCACTCGAAAATTGTCACAAGACCAATTGGAGATAATGTTGCATGGATAAATTCAAAGACGCCAGATTTTGTGAAATAAAGACACCGGAAGTGCACTCAGGAACAAGAAAATTGAAGTAACAGTTTGAAAACTCACCATTTTGTTGAGGTATGAGTGTGCGAAACGAATCCTTTGCTGTAAAGCTAATACGATCGTTAAGATCTCCTGAGGTGGAATGTTGCCTGCCACTCTTTTCATCTCACCTTTTATACCCCAGAGGTGGGATAAGGCTTCCACCCACCCTACCCTCCCTCACCCTGCTTCCGGACACACTGCCCCTCCCCCCCGGTACCTCCCCTATGCTAGCATCCCCCGCATCACCATGGCGACGACCTTAACACACGCACACACACACAGGAGAGCGAACCGTGGGACCGACAGACGGACACTCCTCCAACCTTACCCCACCCCCATCCTCCCGATATTTTCATTTTTCTCTATTTTATGTGTCTCCCTCCGCCAGTAACTCCTTTCGAAATCGCTCCTTTTTTTCTATTTTTTTCTTAACCTCCCCGCTCCTGTATATCCCGCGCGAGAGGAGTCTTAGCAGAGCGGCAGTGACAAGGGGCCTCACCCTACCGCGGTGCTGCCCCACGTTGCCCCGCCCCCCCTCGAGCCGGGCACGCGGCCTTCCGCCCCCCTTCCCAGGGATAGTGAGAGTCACTCGCGGCGCGACCGCCAGGAGGCGGCTGAGTCGCCCGATCGCTCTTCACGGCCGCGGCGGCCTTAAGACGATGGACTCCGGTTGGGACTACTTCCTTCCGTGCCCTGCCCTCTCTCCTCCTCCCCGCTGCCCTCGCTTTTGTTCTCCTGGGATCCTCGTTTGCTTGCTCCTCATTACGGTCCCGTCATTAGGCAGTCGGATGTCGAAATGGTCGCAGCCGACCGGAGCAAAGGTCGGATGACACCTATTTTCTAGTTTTCATCCCTGAAAGTTTCGCTCGGAGACCTTCGTTTGCAATGAGGTAATCTTTCACGCTTGGGAAAAAAATGTTTCGCAATGGAAATTTGAGGGAACGAGTTAGGTAGCGTGCGTATGTATACATTAGAATCAAGGAACATATTGAATGATATTCTAAATAATATTTTTTCAATAGATTAAAATAATTTTAATCAGGGGTTATTATTTTGTATTAAAATCTCGCGATTCGATTTTATGAGTGTCAGAACTTCGTAGGAAATCACAGGTGGCCCAGGAAAAGGAACTTTTTTCTGTACAGTTTTTTCATTTTACAGAAACTGTAAAATGGCGTCTGAAATTCACCCGAATGTGTGAATTTCAGACGCCATTGGCTTAGTACGGGGTGAGTTCTACTCTCACCTATCAAAACCAACCTTCGGGTTCAATCACTGAGTGAGTGATTAGTTTGTATTAAATACTAAATGTTACAGTTTTAAAAGGTGGGGATTTAACATGTTTTGCCACTCCAAGTGCAATGTGTGTGCTGAACGAATAAATCTGAGGCGAAAGTGAAGTGGATCCTACACAGCTCAATTTCCTTCCACCTTTTATGCATGTTTGCTGGTATAACGTAATCATCCATAGTCTAAAGTGTTCGTAAGTATATCTGGAACAACAAAATTATCCAGAAATAAAAATAAAGCTTTTTTTTCGCCGTGAAAAACGTGCTAGGAAATGACGCGATTTTGTTTTCGCCTTGCAGTTTAAAATTTAAATCGTTGCAGCTGCGTGAATAGTAATGAGAGTTATACTCATTTCCATGGAAAATTAGTGATCCTTAAATCCTGACTTGCATTTCATCACGCACAATACCACATGCCCACTAAGAGCTCGGTAACCTTGTGTTGAGCAGGCATGTGTGACTCCCGCCAAACACCTACTGGTAAAATATTTTCTCTCCCTAGAGTTGGAGTCAGAATGTGGTTGAATCCACTGCGGGTATTTTTTTACCGAAAACTATTTTATTCTAGGTTCCAGTAGGGGATAATGCATCTCGGTATTTCTTAAAGCGAGAGTTTGTACCGCAAACGTCTATGACACTATAGGATTTTATGCCGACGTATTTCCTCCCGCCTAAAATGGATACGCCCGTGAGTTTTCAACTGGCACTAAAGAATCGATAGTCATAAAGTGTTCTTCAACTGTAAAAGTTTGTCCAGACAGAAATGTTGAGTATAAAAACTCATATTTCTCTCCCCATGCCTTGTTTTAATGCCCTAATTGATATTTCTGCCGATTGCCGGTTCACCAGATCGTCTCTTAATGGAGGATATTACTAATCCTGGCTTCATGGAGAGGCACGTACCTACGTATTCGTGTTTGCTTGCCTGATTGTTAAAGCCAAGAAAAAACTGAAAAAAGTAATCTTCATTATTGCGTATATTATTTAAGATAGGCTCCAGTTTTGAAAACTCTGCTTAAATGATATGTTGAGGAAAAAGCTTAAGCTAGCGTAGTCATAGCGAACGGTTCGAATATCTCGGTGTGTGGTAGACTATCGTTAAGTTAAAGAGCCAGAAATGCAATTTATCAGTATCGTACAGTTTTCATACCGAAAAACCGCAATCAAATAGGGAATGCGGTAAGGACTCGACTTCAGATCGGCAGGGAGTCGATATTTTCGTATTTCGAGTATGCAGATGGTGCGGCCTTATGCTGTTGATAACTTTTTCCATGCCAAACACAAAATAAATCGAAGTTTTTGCATTAAAATATCATCGTTGTCAAGATTCTACCCTGTTCGGCACATCGTCAATCAAGAGGAACTGAAAGATAAGGCGCCTATTGTTACCGAATTCCGCACACCATGGAGTTAAGATAAGGTAGAAGTTCAGCAAATATGACCAGATATGTGTCTGAGTGTATACAACGAGTTTGTGTTACACAAAAGGAGAATGTGATCCTCTCTTAGTATTCAGGCCAGAAGGAAGATTTTACATGATAATGATGGAGTTAGAATAAGAAATATCTGGATTCGCTTCGCATTGAAATTCGAGCAATATCGGATCAGAAGTATTGCTACCATTTGATGGGGGCATGTCATATCAATGGATGTACGTTTCGAGTAATCAAAATTATCTCTATGCCGATTTTATGGAATAACTATTGAAATAAAATAAATATTTATAATCAAGTTAATTAGAAAAAATAGAGAAAAATCGAATGCTTGGAACGGCCAAATTTTATTTATCAGCTTAACTCAAGGAACGATTGACAACCTCGGATCTTATTCCTCTAAATGTGACATTTCTTGTGTATATTTAAGATACCATAACTTTGTGATTCAGTACATATCATTCTTCAAGTTTCTCAGAAATATACAACCGACTCGCTTCAGATAATCAAGGGTTGCCACAAACCGTTGGAGGTGGTTTGGTGAGGGAAAATTAGTTACATTTTACATCGCGGAAATCGAGGGGACGCTTCAAGGATCATCGTCCTGTACCTCGCCACCTCAGAGATCTCACGAACAATGCGCCTTTCGGATTAGCCCCTAAATACTTCGCCTCTCCCAACTAAATTTCTCCCACGTCCCTGTCCCAGGCGGATGAAATTCTCGGCGGAATCCGGCCAATTAATTCCCAGCGTCCCCGCTGCTACTTCCGCGCTCTTCCTCCTAAGCGAGCAGTCGATCAAGGGAACTGCCGAGCCTTGACAGGTGAATGTCAAGGTCCGCCCCCAGCAAACTACTGGAGCTGCTCGTGCTTCAGGCCTTGTCCTTGCCGTTCCAAAAGCGAGGGAAAGGGAGTGAGGTTGGATTAGGAGACCTTCCCGAAAACAGCATTTTTTGTCCCCACGTGCCTTGAGCCGCCGTTGGCATTTAGATGACTGGCGCTTTTACGCGCCCGCATGCGAAGCTGCATAGGCAGAACGAGTCTAAAAATAAGAATTCGAACTCAATGCTGGTATTAAGATTAAAGTGACAATGCACGGACGTTCAATTATTCGATCGACTCTCAAGGAAGTTATTGATATCTAACTTTCTGAGGATTCGACTAAGACTGGTTTTGAAGAAGAGAGTGAGTATTATTTCAAATTGACCCCAAAAAAGGGGTTAAATTCGTAATCCAAGAAAGGGTTAAATTACCCTCATTGAAAGAACCGGGTTGTTGTGATTGATAAGAGTATTAGCTTACATCCCTGGCGCTCAATCTTATATCTTGCTGTTGGTGGTAACATTTTAGTGAAATGCTGGACCTAACTAAAGTGCTGTGCGGAGGATATCTACTCTAAATTCGAAATTCTTGGTCCATCGAAAGAAGCATGAAACCGTGGACCAATTGACGCTTATCCTTAAGGGTTAGGCTAATTCCAATGCTGGGATTCCGTCCTTTTCATATTTCATAGATATCCAACCTAATCCCTATCACCCAATTTTTCTCTATAGAGTTCACGGCCTCAGGTGAGTCAACTCTAAATAACCAGTATCTACCTCCTTCAACCACGCCACCTAAGCTTTTCTGCGAAGCTTCGATATTCAGAAAATTGCTCCGATGCCATTTTACGGGGGTGACGCCCTCTGAGACTTTTTCCAAATTACAAAAGGGTGCCCTTCGGCACACAGCCGATTGCCTTGCCTCCCTTAGTCATTCATGTGCCCCATAGTAATTTCATTAATTGAAGGTTGTGGTTGATTTTAACCTAGCAGTCGTTTCGATATCAATGAAACTTCAAGTTTATCTCTCTGGAGAGATGTTTTTTTTTAACCCGCAATATATTTTGTCCCAGGGCCTTTATGGCCATCGAAATTGAAAAAATCGAGAGTAAATTACCGTAATTTTATCGATCCACGCAATGGAAGCTGCGAGCGAGTCGAAAATCCCAGCCGGGGGATCCGCGTCTTGTATTTCACTTTTGCACGTGTCTCCTTGCTCCAGCTTTTTCCGACTCGGCAACCGACACGGCTTTCAATTGCCGTCGCTTTGACCATGAAACTATTACGTTGATGGCAGTATTCATTGGCAATGGTTCAGATGAAGGATCGTCAACTATTTCAATCTTTGAGAGAGGCAATAGTGAGGAGTAGATGAAGGCGCCAAATGCCATGTTGGAGTGGGCTGATTTATTGGTGAGTTTCCTACTATTTCTCATAATGGTGTTGAGATGTAAGCATAGCCATGCGTACAGTGCAAAGGAACTGAATGAGCTATAAAATATTTTACTGCCTTTCCAGCGTCTTTGGTGGTCCACAAACTTCTAGAATCCAAATCAGCCAATCTTGGCCAACCGTCAGGTTTTTCAAGGTATTTCCTAGTATTGACGTGCAAAGTAGCTGGTTATTATTAATTGCATTATGTAGGTGAGGGAGAGATATTTCTCGAGCCCAATGTTTCGCAATTGCAACGCATCATAGCGAAAGTGTGTTGAAGGTGAGAAAATGGACTGGGGATAATTTTTTTGAAGCAATAAAAGTCCGAAAAGACAAGAAGAGAAAGAAATATATGGAAGAAAATTAAACTCCGATACCGGTATTTTGATCAACTAAGTGACCAACTGGTGGGAGAAGAATTGGAAAAATTGGTGTAAGTCAGAGAAGCGGATAGCTCAGAATGTGTGAAACCTAAGAATACATTCTGAACTTAGCGCTTCGCTGAATCACATCTATCATTCACATACACTTTCCTGTAAATGGTCTCCTGGATGACCGAAATGCCGGTATCGGAGTTTAATTTTCTTCCATTTCATTGGTTTTTCGAACTTTTAGCACTTCGAAAAAATGTATTGCAAAAGTGATTTTAAGAATGATTTTCATTGAGTTTCCTTCGTTCACAGGCTTATTACCGTCCTCCCCAAATAAAAACTCTTTCTACCCCTCTGAAAAGATTTATATGTTCAGTCGGATCGCTCCACAGCCAACACGTTTTGATACATTTCATATCACTCACTCAGTCACTCACTCACCCGAAGGTTGGTCTTGTTGGTGAGAGTAAAGCTCACCCCGCACACCTTACACAATGTGAAATTCGCACAATCAGGGTAGGGGGGCCAATTCCTTTCCCTGGGCCACCTGCGATTTTCTACGAAGTACTGACACGCAGAAAATCGAATCGCGAGGATTTTAGATGGGGGTGTACAGAAAGGCTCTTGCCCGAGATTTGAACCCAGGACCCTCCGGTCAGTAGCTCAGTGCTCTATCCACTAGCCCCACACCACGACCCCCCAAAATTCGGAATGCACTCGGAATTTATGTGCTACTAGAGATGACTACATAGAACGAAAGGCACAGGTTTGGATATCAACTAGGCCTTTGTTATTGAGTTCGCTGTAGGTGGATTCCCCGCAGTTGAATTTATGATTTGGTATAAAATATGTATATATATTCATCACACAAAGCGATAGTATTACTATGCTCATTTGATATTCTATTATTAGGCGTTGAGGGCAGACTTGGATGGATTAACCTAAATCTGATATACAATTCCTCCTATTTTTAAAACCTTTTCCCTTTATGTTATTTTATCTTTTTTGTTCCCTCTGCTACTTAAAATCTGTGTTCAGATTTGTATATTTTCTCCCTATTTTACTTCCAGCTATAATACCCATTTTCTTCCCCCCTTTTCGTCAAATACATAGAGTTCCCTCCTGTATGGCAGCTTATAAAATTTCGTCCCATAATTACCTGTTCCATCCGCTCACTTAAATTACAGATTCCTTTCAATCACGGCCATCTGAAGAACCTCTCGCTCGTCTCACTTTCACAATTCTACATTCTTTTCCAAGCCTATATTTGAAAATCTGGTTAGGAATATAATTTTGATTGATTTTTAATCATTATTCAGCCGGCACCCAGATTGAAAAAATCGCAACTCATTGTAGTCAAACTTCCTTTGGTGAAGGATGAGATCGTATAATTTATGATCCTCACCGATGATGAAAGCTCGAATTCCTCATTGATTATTGGGTGAGGATGGGGATGAAAAACTTTGATTTTCATAGAAATCACCCCTCGCAATAAATCGAGACCCGGATTACGTGCCAGAACGAACAAATTAGATGGCTTCCCCGCTTGCCCGCAGCTCTTGAGGCTACGATTCGACCTTGAATTCCGACGTTAGCGAGAGTAGCAGCAGCTGTTCAACAGCTCCGAGAGCTCTGTTCATCTTGGCCTACTTTTCTTAAGAAGCTCGTCAAGGTCGCCGATGCTGGACACTGGAAGGTTCAACTTCTTGTTGATGTCCGAAAATCAATCTGCTTCCGCCTTCCGTTAAATTTCCTCTTTTTTTCAATTGCCTTTCGCTTCGGCTAAACAAGAATTTCCCCGTAGTGAATACAATTTTAGGAATATAACTACGGGTACTTAATGCCGAAATATGAGAAAAGATGAGACGACTTATTAAAACCGAAAAACTCGGAAACTTGCAACTATAGTCCCGAAAATAACATTCACGTTGATGGATAGGAGTCCAGTTATGACTTTATCAGCATTAAAAATACATTCTAAGGCACAGTGTTAGCCGTATCTTTTCACGTCCCGGCATCCATTTCTGGACCTTCTCTTGTATCAAATATATTGTATATTTTTGGAATAATTGCCCCATATATGAAATTGGGAACGCCTCATCAAGCGCAAGACTCTTTCATCATCATCATTACCATGGGTCAACAACCCTACGATTGGTTTCACGGAGCTCTTCACTCGATTCCCTTATCAGCTAACCTTGTCGCATTTGCATAATTCTTCTTTAGCACAATGTTAACAATCTGCTCCATGTATCTATATGAGGCCTTCATTTTTCATTCTTTCCATTCACTAGTGCCTCAACGATTGCGTTCATTAAGCCATTATGCCTCAAAATGTGCCATTTTGGTCGTCTTCTTTCCTTTTTAAGGTTTTCAGAAGACTTCTCTTCTATCCTACACTCCGAGGACTTCCTAGTTACTCACTCGGTCGATCCATTTAATCTCCATCACTCATCTGCAACAACACATTTGAATGCTTCGATCCTTGACTCTTCTGCTGCTGCCATCGACCATGCCTTACATCCATAAAGAAGAGTGCTCCAAATGTATGGTCTGATGAATTGTTCCTTTACTTTCACTCTTATATTTCCAGCTCTAAGTCGTTTATTCACAGCGTAGAGAATTTAGGGGATGTTATGGAACATATTTTTCGTAAAACTCTCATTTCAGGGATAAAGTCTGGAGTACAAAATTATGCGGAGCGTGGAAAAGGCTTAAAGAGAGAGGCTTGATATGAGAGCGTGGAAAAGGCTTAAAATCTTAAAGAGAGATAAATAGCTCTATATTGCGAAGAAAAATGTATGTTAGCATACATAGACTTAAAATTTAGAACGAAATTTTTGTAATCTGAGATGCTAAGCAAAGGTTCGAATGAAGACTGCTTTAGGAATGCATTTATTCTAATTAAATACGCAATCATGAAGAGTTGCTAGTTTCAAATTTGAAGAATTCGACCCCATTGAGACAAATTATTCTAACCATACCGTTATGTCCAACCCCATAATCGATTGGGTTACAAAGAGACTAGAGCAATTAAAGAACTTAGCCCAACAGTATGCACACGTTAGGGAAATGGAGTGCCAATCCTTTCCATGTGCCTTCTGCGGTTTCTCAAGGAATATATGATTTCCAGAAACAGATATGGTTGCACGAGTACAAAGATGTTTCTGAAACCCACGGCCTCTGGTCAGTAGTTCAGCACTGTTTGCACTGGGTTAACTCGCTGTCTGTTCTAAATATTGTGTAACATGATTGATTTCACAAAAAATTTAACGTTTCAGCAGACTTGAGGATTTAAAAAAATACCTCTGGGAGATTTTAACGTTTGAGGAAGCTGTATTAGAAAATCATGATTTGAGCCTGTGATGTTACTTCAAACTCTCTTTCGAAAAACATTCTGTGTGCTTAGGAACGCCAGTTACACATGTTATTTAACCGAGGATGAACGGTAGTTTAGTAAATTAATTTAAGTGCCTCACTAATCGTTATGACTATAAATATTTGTCGGTCCTCATGCCCGGTTAAAGTAACTCTAATGTCGGTGTACAGCTGTTTCATTTCGTCCTTGTAGAAATGCAAACTTCCTAATGAGCATGCAAAATTAATGATTCTTATGTAAACATTTTTAAGGCAATCAAACCGAGAACCTGCACGAGGCAAGCGTGA
This sequence comes from Platycnemis pennipes, assembly GCA_933228895.1. Classification (NCBI taxonomy): domain Eukaryota; kingdom Metazoa; phylum Arthropoda; class Insecta; order Odonata; family Platycnemididae; genus Platycnemis; species Platycnemis pennipes. The sequence goes on along the minus strand of OW121854.1, from coordinate 112,874,136 downwards.
AATATTGGGCGCCAACCTAATGACTAAACAAATCAGGATATTAATGGGAACGAATATGAGACAAGTGTGGATTACCATTCGCCTCTGATGATTTAATCCTCTTTGCCTCTCGTTTGATGAATGAATGGGTGTTGCCTGTGGTAACGCAATCGGACATATTGATTAGAATTTATTGGCAACCACAACGACGTCGTTTTGCGGATAAATGAGCTCCCTCCTGCCTCATTTGAAATCCCATATTGACACCTAACAATTTGGTTCTCTATTTGCTAGGCTTAGTTATTTTTTTGGGAGAAGGATAATCTTGTATATAAAGAGGCGTGGAAAGCAATTTGAGCGAACAATAGAGTTTTGTGTGATGCTCAAAACCTCCATTATTTGAAATCCCAGGTCTTTGTTTGCGAGAAAATATCCGTTGCACAGACCTTGTCGAAAATCACGTAATTGTAATGAGAAAAGGCATGAGAATAGCTAAACTTCTTCGGATATGAAATTAAATCATTTGCTCCAAAAGTCGGAAACACCGGAAGCAAGTGATTTTCTCCCCGCGTAGTGGAAGTTTTTAACTGGGGGTTATAACGCGATGAAGAAAAAAAACAGCCTTGGGACTTTTGAAGCTCTTGACCTTGGTCAAGTAATCTTGGTAGAGAGTGAGTTCCACTCAATGGGAAGCTAGTGACCAGTATGTCGGCCAGCGGCCCGCGCTTCTTTGCTAGGGAGGTCCTCCGACGGACGGTGGGTCCCCGGGCGTTGTTGGGCCTATCCGTCTACATTAAACGAGTATTCAGGCCAGGGATTCCTGTTACTTTCCACATTCCACGACTCCGACGAACGAGGTGACGGATCGTACAGAGAGGCTCACTCATTTTCCGGATCGTGTTCTCAGCCGTGAGAGACGTGACGGGGAATCGAAGAGTGACTCGATCACAAGACAAATGAGTCGACCCCGGCAGTTCAATTTCGGCTGAGGACCTCGGAAGGCTGGAGCGATTCGGACTTTTTCTTTTGAGTGAATCATTGCGACCGTGAGTGAGATCTTTTCTACTTGGAGTTCGGAAAATCAAGTTTTCACTTCCGCTGTCTGAAAGTAAGCCGGAAGCGATTGACGAGGGTTTCAGTTCTCTGTTCTTCTTTTTATGTTTAGGGTCATTTTGTGGGCCGGACTCAGGTAGACACCTATAAATTGGGGCGAAAGACCACACGAAGTGGATAAAGAATTCATAACCCTTTTTGTCTTTAGTAGGTATTGACTGCTAAATTCATTTGCACCATTCAGGAGAGGATGGAAATTGAGTGCATGTAGGAATTTCTCAGAGAACGAGCGGAGAGAAAATCAGCTTCGGGATAAGAACTTTCAGCTCTGAACTAAGTGGTTAACATTCTTAAGAGTTTATTTAGATGTTCAGTATTTGAATCACGACAGGTAGAGTATCATATTTACATCTGATTTCAAGAACGTTCACATGCACAATACTTGGACTTCATCGAGAATCACTTGGACTTTATCAAGTTTCAACCACTGTAAAGAGATATATGTATTGTAATTGAATAACCTTCGAAACAACAAAACGACAGAACTGCAGTAGTGTCATAATTCACCACTCCGTGGAAGCCTCCATCAACATTTCACCCTTTCCCTGCTCCAAAAACCCCACCCATATCCGTATACTCATCTATTCTATAATGCGCCAAGGTCCTCACCTCCCTGTTGCCTCCCCTAATAACAAAAATGGATGACCTGTAACCAAGTTTTGATCTAAGCAAGGAGCCCGAAGTGCTCGTAAAAGCGTAAAGGGACATGAATGAAGGCGGAAAGTGAGTGGAACGGATCCATAAATCTTAGGATTATCGTTACAGCCTCCGTATGACCTTTATCGGCATTAAGATGTCGACATTACTTCAGTCATTAAAACGAAATGAGATAGCGCGTTGAGGTTTGGATACTGAAATTTGCCCCGAGTTAACCAAGAAAATATAAGATTTCGCAAATAAGCTTTATATTTTAACACTATCGGACCAATAGAAAATCGGATTAGACACGTTATCACGAATTATGCTTGATTTAACTCTATCTTATAAGGCTCGGACTCAGAATTAGAAACCCTTGCCAATTATAATATCGTGTTGTTCCGAGTTTCATCAAAAGGACCAACGTTAAATCAGCGAACGTGGGAGAACTGCTAATGCAAATTTATATCAAATAACATCTCTCAATTTAAGCGGTGGTATGCAGTAGGTCTGTAACTTGCCGGCATGGCAACCGAAAGATCGTGGGTTTGAATCCCATCTCGGGAATGTTGTTAAGCTATTCTTAGGTTTAGCACTAGATTAAATGATGCAATTAAGCCTCTGTAGTTGGAACCCCAAAAATACTGACAGTATTTAGTCACTTTGAATGCAAAATAGCTTGGCCTGATTAATAGTGTAAGCATTCCCTCTATTAGTTCCATATGAGTAAGTTTTGCTGTCAAAATTCAGCAGCCACTACCACCACATTCCACCTAATTTAATTTTTCGGCCTTCAAATTGTATGAAATTACAATTACATACAAATTGAATTACATGGTCCTGCGCCATGGTGCAATTTACAGGCTAGAAAAAGATTTTTTCCCACAGCTATTAACCATCTTTTACCGGTAAAAAAATGTAAATTGAAGGGGTGGGCGGAGGCTCTCCGAAGGCCCCCTGGCCCTATGTGCTGTGGCGATATCGCAACCAATGAAGTTCTACTGAGGTGCGATTATTGCTGGTTGAAAATTTCCTGCATGATTTTCGGCCGTCTTCCAACGCTATTCATTTCTTTCTACACCGCGTGTACTCCACTTTTTTTCCAATATCACCATCTCCAGCATCCCGTCGCATCACAATTCACACTTCGTCTATTTTTGCTGATTAATTAGAAAAACCCCACCAATTTTTAACATGTCCATCATTCTCCATAAACTATCTTCAATTTCCGCTTATCTTCATAGCACAGGGGAGAGGTTTACCAAAAATACCAACCCCACAATTTGCATATTAGAAAATTTACTCTTCTTCATGCCTTTTTTTTTTGGATCCGTCGCTACAGAAATTTCCCCATCGTCATCTTAAAATTAGAATTAGAGGCAAAACGTTGTCATGATAGAGTCACAAACTCAGGCCAGTAAAGTACACACTTAGAAAGGTTAGATATGGACATCGAGGTTCATTCATTCGCAACCACTGACCCACACTTAATGGAGTGTGACTGTACCTGACCTTGGGTTCTGACTTGGACGTAAAATTTCAGGGAATGGGGGAAGGTTGCGGTTTCCATCTCAGCGAACCTCAAGAGCCTAGTGAGACACAGCGACAGTCCCTGTCGATTATAAATAATTACTGGCATGGTTACCGCCCACGCTAAACCAGTTCAGTGCACTGCCAGCCTCCTCATGCGGCCTAAGTCACTTAGTTTCCCTCGAACACGCCATTCGTGCCCAGTGAAAGAAAAGGAGTCCAGTCGGTTGGACAGCGGGCTCAAAGGAGAAGGCGACCTTCCCCGGACTGCGGCGAAAGAGGTTTGAAAGGAAATCGGATCAAGGCGCAGGAGCACGCGATAAAAATTTCATTTTGATGACAGAGACGGTGGTGATTAATCGTTCACGCGAAGGTAAGTGGAGCCCGCGACAGCGGCGGTCCCCTGACTGCAGTCATTACTAGAATATCCTCCCAAGCCACCAGTCAGGACATAACGGATTGATTCCGCGCGACGGAAATCCTCCAGGAGGTGAGTGCATGTAGGAAAGACGCTACAGGGAACAAATAGGAAGCATCTGCGTTGTTGTAGCAGAGTGTTTAGGAAGGAAATTTCTAAGATTGTACCAATTATTGCTAGAAACCCTTTTATTATGTAAGAAAAGACCACGCTCTCTTGTCGATTGCTCAAATCCCGAGTCAGAAATGGATTTTGGAAATGTCGTAGGGATTAGGCTAGATGGTGATATATAACTTCATCAGCGGAAGCTCCTTAAACCTAATTTACGACTTCATGAAAACAGCGCGGTGTTGTGAATATTATTAATATTGAAGCAGATTATATTTTTAATATTCCTAATAAACTTCTACGTTAAGCATGGCACCACTTCTGCTAATCCTAATCTCCGAATCTTTTTATTTATGGTACATTTAATATAAAGGAAACAATGCATTACTCTGTTATTTTTTGCTGAAGGAAAAATTAAAACGAAATCGCAGAAATCAATGATTGCACATCACTAAATTTTTGTCCAGAAAGTTGACCGTATATTTGAATGAAGAATTGCATATATGATTCGAGCGGTTAGCTAATATCAATAGTCGTACGTGAGAGGGAGGCCTCTCGTTTTCTTCTCTCGTGATCATCCATCTTCTCCTCTCAGTCTTATCATCTTATTTGTGCGATCTGCATTCGGCCGGTTGTAATAGTGGACTCAGGAGTAACTTCTGATGCCTGGGAAGGGATGCTGCGGTATAAAGTGGCAAAGATCACTCCTTTACAATCCTAGCCGCGATGAAATGGGCTCGAGCTGGTTCACCCATTTCTCTCTTCTTCCTTCAAGGCGAGCCTTGGAAAAAGCCTTCCGCTCCGCTCCGCGGTGGATTTCGGTGGACTCGAGTCCTCCACATAACAGAGCGGGATCCGGAAGCGGAAAGGCGATTTGCGGACGGAGAGGAGTGATGATGCATCAATCCAGTTTTTCTCAGAACGGCCGATTTGTTCGAGCGAAGTTGAAACGGAAGAGGTGGACTATGAGTGTACTATAGCGCCATGGGATCCTCGGGCAAAACGCGGAGTTACCTTGAGAAAGAAAAGTTGATTGCTGCGTGGGAATCACCTCCTGATGGGAGGAGGGAGGAGTTGAGCGTGGATGCTTCCGCGGTGGAACGCAGGAATTCGACCTTCACCTCTCTCCCACTTCCCCCGTTGGGAAAACTAAACCCTACTAAATGCCTGATTTCCCCTTGTTTCTTAAAGTGGTGCGTATAATTGAATGAAAATACGTTTTTATCACTCTTAGATCCAAGGATATTAAAAGTAAGCTTGGTTTTTATGTGCTCCAAATGCTAAGGCTGCCCAAGCCTGTTGTTGAGACGATCACAAAATACGTGCCCGTCGTGGGATTCGAACCTGTCCTGTTGTTGGCGTTCCACCAAACTTGGCCATTTTGTCTGATTGAATGCTACTCCAATGTGATGAAACGTTATCTATTGTGTCTGTTCTCTTTCGCTACTAACGGTTATGCCATGTGAATGACATATGTGCTGTTTTTTCTACTTTTATGACAATCACAACACTCATTACCGAGGTGTAATTCAAGCCTGCGAGTTTTTGATATCCGGGTCGTCGAGTTGCCACAAGATATTGCAACCGGTATAAACCTAAACAGTTGGTTACAAGCGCAGGAAAAGAATTGGCTTGAAAATTTGGCACTGATTTTAACTCTAAGGTCATATGGTAGTTAGTTTAATTCGTGGTTAGCTTTAAATAGTTTGTATTCTAGATCATCCTATCAATAATATCGATTAGCCTGATGTATGGTTGATTGATTATGCATCCACACTGCGCCTACGGTTCCATAGTTCTGTCTCTTCATACAGGAGGAGTACCGAGCTTGGAATACTCTCCGCTTAATATCCAAGTGGGCATTTCAATGAATTAAGTGGGCATTTCAAGGTTCGAATGCTCGGCATCCTGGGCCTAGCATTTGAACCCTGAGAAGCAAGCACTCTCGACAACTATGTACATATCCATGGTCTAATCGATCTCACTTCGACTTATCAGTGGCTCGGAACTCACTCTTTAACTTTTAATGCATAGAACAGGAGGAATTCCTCTACGACTTTTGACTCGCGCTGCTGAGAACGAAACTTCTCAAAAGGACGTCTTCCGTGTCTTCGTGGTGCGAGCTACTTCTTGATCCGGTTTCTCCAAGACGCGAGCGAGCGTCGGCTTCGGTTGCTCTTCCTCTCTCAAGTTCCCGACACTTTCGATTTCAATGGACTCCTTTCTTCGCCGGAGAAGGTGAAAGTGGGAAGTTGGGTCGGAGGCGGCACGAAAACCTTGACCGCCTATCAATCCCTCGTGAAGTTATCGCTGTTGTTATGACACTCTTCGCTTCGGGGCAGCGAACGACTTGAACTTAGAGATAGCGGAAACATGACGAGGTACAGATGGCAAGGCGGAGGAAGGTAGAGATTGGCACGTTCGTCGCGAAAAGAGCTTATCTTCTTCGGCCAAGCTTCGCTTGTTGAAGCAGTTGATACTTGCATCATAGATCATGGGTTTATTTGAAAAGGATAGGGGTTGCCTCAATTGCTGGTGCAGTGGAAATCCCTGGGGAGTGGTGAAACCCTGAGTAGTCCGGTTAGCATCTGATATTTCTCTTTAGGCTTGATACTTGAATCGAAAATGCTTTTATCATTACAAAATCAAGTATGTAAACCTGTATGCAAGTACCAAACCCAAAGCGTCATTAGCTTTGCACAAGTCAATGGAATGGTTTAGTTCAGCTCATTTTTAGGTTCAACCTTACACCCTGGAGTGCATACCAACTAGAGGGCTTTTTATTGCTAGTAAAAAATTATTAAAATGTTATTGTTTTTAAACATAATTATTTGCAACTCTGTGTCTACCGATTGATTTCTCTTCGATGATTATCCCTCTCAATCATCACCTGTTCGATGTTCGCATTATTTACGGCGTTAGCGATTAGCTTGGGGTTTTACGTGAGATAGTGAAATGGAAACACTGAAATACGTCCGCTACTTTCAAGTATCAATTGCTGCATGCCTCAGTATTACGCTTAGGTGACCTAAAACAGAGTGTATGAAGCTGCTTGGCAAAAAGGCTATCTTGACTTTTTCTCCTATGGTGTGGGGCATAACCAGCAATTTACTTGGCTGATGGACGGAAAGGCATGGGTCAGTCATCCATTGAGTTGCGTCAGGGCCACTCGTCGTCATGAAACAAATTAGCCTGAATGCACTTTCCAGGTCAATTCCATGGAAATTCGAAACCACGTAAATTACCTTGACGAAGTTGATTCATACCCGTGCTTAATATCGAATTTTGTCTTCAAAGAATTCCTGCAGACTTGAATCATGTTCCTTTGTAGATTTAAATGCACAATTTTCGTATATTCTGCGAGAAGAGTATGCATATTTATAGTTGCCATTCATACTCATTTGAAGAATTAATGCCCCGATCCTTTATATTATGGTAAGCAAGTGGCACTATTAATGTGTTTAAATCTTTTGAAGTGATTTTGCTAGTAAACTTCATCTTGTAAACTCTCCGGTAGAGGATCTTTTTCTAGTGTATCATTACTGACGATAACAAATATTTTCAGTCGCTCAATCACTCCTCTCTAAATCAGATGGCTGGACGGCATTCTAATTGTAAAGGTATCGTATGTACTTAGCTGGTCTTCATAATATACATTAGGAACCTGTGAAAAATTCCTTTTTTCACCAAAATCCAAGGTTTATGTGTTCAAAAAATTACATAAGCGATGCAAAAGGGTGCTTATTTTTTATTGAATATAATTATAATATTTTGATTTTCTATTAACTTTTTGATATATGTATCAATTTAAGTGCTTCTAACACCGATTATATACTTAGTAGTAAGGATGTGAACAGTTAGCAAAGTATGGATCTAAGATAACTCGGATGACTCGGAAGAGAACGTCAATTATGGTACTTCAAAGGAATAAAAATTTTAAACTGTGTGATCATCATCTAGTTGTCATTACCACATCACCATAATTAGTTCCAAGATCTTTTTCAATCGTTGAGGTAGCTAACGAAAATATTTTATTTTACTAAACTCCGGTACGCAATGATTGATATGTTTCCAGGCTGGCATAAGGCAATTAAGCCTCATGCAGCATATATTGGCTTCCTCTTTTTTAATTCTTCTGCGTTTCGTTTCACACCATCTCCTATGAAAAAAAGGCTCAGGAGTGTCACGTCATCCGTAGCATTATAAGACAACACTACCACATAATCAGTGATGAGGAGAGAAGGGCAATTTATTGACCTCTCTTTCGGATGTGTATTCAGGCCATGACCGATTAAATACCCCTTCAGGGAACGCATTCTTGGCGATCTATTATTTTATCTGAGCAAGAAGGGGTTTGACGTCTGAAATTGTTTCGTAAATTATTTACAACTTTTGAAACGAATTTATGCTCATTTATACCACTAAACGTGAAAAAGTACGGTGTAAATGAATATAGTTAAAAAATAAGAGAAAATATATGCTATTTTAAGGAGAATTGATGGATGATATTGATCAGGATAGTTTATCACACCAATCGTGATCATCGTTTATATGATTTGTAGGGTATCATGTTGTTCAATTTAAAGCTTTTGCAGCTGTATGTGCGCTATTCGGCAGGGTCTCACAGGTTTTCAGACGAGTTTCGCATTATTGGTATTATCGTGGTCATAGTCTTTCCAATACAAGACTAAAAATTACTCTTTTCAAAATTCTGTTGTAACCATATGACTTGGGCCAAATTCTTACAAATTTTGGCGATAAAATCCTCTTCTGATCCATAAATTGTCAAACAGTTTATCTTGACGAAGAAGAAGACTCGGAGGTGAAGATATCAATCTTAGATGTAGATTTCCTTAGGTAACGTTTTCCCTCTTCCCGCAAAATTCACAATGTGGAAACTTTCATGTAATATTCTCAATTCAGTAATGATGTTTTTGCGTCAAATTGTAAAATAATGCTACGATATGTATGCATATTGGTACTGAGACTTAAAATAACCAATGATATTATGCTCCAGCAAATTATTTCTCTGGTAGTAAGGATGCTGATTGCATTAAATCACGCCAGAAAATAAAACTGCTTATATTGATTATATAAGGAGCTAGTGGAAAAACGACGAGGTTCAAATCATTGTTATATAATTGCACCCCCTCTGTCTTAACTGAAATGTAATGAACCATTGAGAAATAATTGTTAAGCCACTGTTCCCGTACACTACGCGGAGGCCTAAAAGCGTATCTATGAGATAATTGCAGATATGGTAGAAATTAATCTCGATATCGAGCCTTCAAGGCCGGCTGCTTTCGGTTTATTTTTTTTTCTGGATCAACAACGGTTTATTCTCATAATGAGCGTTGAGAAGAGATTGGCGCTGGGAGAGACTCACGAATTTCGAGTTGTGGGAGGAAATGCGAGCGCCAGACAACCGTGAATCTCGAACGGTTTTCGCAATTGGCCGGCAAGTGACTGCGTGACTAACGGCTGCATCTCGTGTTTGTGCTGTGATCAACCTGCAATCACGAGACGCTGCCTTCAGATGAAACCAATGAAAGTAGTGATGCAAAGTTTAGTTTAGTTTTGCTCGGTAACATCGTTGAGAATACAAAAAAATACTTTTTATAATCACTACTGTGTGTGTAAGTTACTACTGAGAGTGCGGAATGAATAATGAAAGTACTCCACTGGTTCCTCTAAATTTTATGGATAATCACTGAATTTTGATGAGTAAAATAGTGAATGTCTGTAATCGCAAAGATATTTTCTTATTCTGGCCTCATATATGCCAGGTTTCGCTCATAGATGCCTGCTATGTTTTAACACGTTTCTGTGGTAATTCAAAGAAGGTGGGTTCGAGTCCCGCCTCAGGCATGGACATTGTTACAGTCACGGGATTAACCTTTGGTCTGGTGACGTCGTAGCGCTGCCATTTGAAGCACCTTAATACGAAATTCTCGTACTCATGGTTTTGGAAAGTGCCAATGAAGGTAGCTAACGCAGTTGAGGCTGGTATTAGACTCTGACTCTTGACCATAGGTTTAGAAAGGTATAATTGTTTTCGCTAGTCACGACCAAGTTGGAGAGAAGGAGGGCGTCGTCGCCATTCTTTCCGTATTGATTGACAGAGAGAAAAATCAATGTAAAAATAAGACAAAGTCTATTACTGTAACACGAGGTCACTGTTAAAGTGGCCACTGTAAAAAATTTCTGGAATTTCCTGTTTCCGGACAGTCTATAGTCATCGATATATATGCTCTCCTAAGTTCTAAATTCATTGCCTTCACATTGCCGTCTTCTTGTGCTACAAAATTTTTTACTTTTTAATAATAAAATTTGTCTTATTCACTTTTCACGTCTTTATCCAATGGTTTAGGCGCATCTAAGACCAAATATTTTTCAGTTATTTCCCGCACTGTTATTTTTTTTATTTAAGGAATCGGAGCCAGCTACATTTGCCGATGACAGGACTGAAATATTCTATTCAGTAAAGAATGACGGTCATTGGTCGATAAAAGCAAAGGCAGAGAGAGACAGAGTGAGAGACAGTGATGCTAAATATAAGTATTCATAAAAATTAGCGATGATATTCTCTATAAGGTGCGAGTATTTGAATGAGTCACAGAGCATGAACTGGGGAAGGTTGGACTACTTAATATCATAAATTGAAATTTAACAGGCACTATGATGACGACGCTTGTAGATTATGCTCCAATGAGTAAAAGAGAGACAAATACCAACGGGCTCCTATGAAGGATGTAGAGAAAGGATTACTGAAGTTTTGTTATTTCCCTATACGTCAGGTCCCAGACACAAATAAAGTGTATGAAATATAACGGAAGCGTTCAACAAGTAAGAGTTGAGAAGGAAGGAGAGAATTTGAAAGATAGAAAAGAAAGGCATGTGATTAGAAAGAATTAAGTGACAGAAATGTTAGAAGGGAATGGCTGCTATCAGGAGACTGCGGAAGGTTTGCCAGGTATATTCGTAAATAGTAATTACATCTTAGGTAATGGACGAAGAGAGAGAAAATTAATAAGCTTTTCACTGAGAATGGCTAGAGGAAAGTATAACAGAATTGATTCGTCCAGAAATATGACGCCTGCAGGTGAAGAGGAGTATGCAGAAGCAAGCATAGTGGCTTAGTTAGTGAAACTACCAAAAATCAATAAAGATCTCAACTTAAAAACTTTTTTAATATTTCAAGAAAGAAGTATTTACTTATTTCCTTTGCTAGGATAATACAATATAGCAATACCGCTATTAATATTGCCCATTGGCAAGAGCTAATGTATTAGAGGGTTTATAACACGCAATGAATGAGATGGATATATTTTTTCTTGAAAGACAATAATTTAGTAATTATCGAGGAAATTTTGTGAAAGAATCTTTCACTTGCCACTGTTGTCTTCCTCCATTCTTGCGGAGGAAATAAACTTGCGTCCTTGTGGCTGCGGAATGAGACGGTAGCCCCATTTCAACGCTCCGCTGCACTCTTTTCTTCGCCAATTCGTCCAACTAAACAGCATCTTACCTCTTCCCACGTAATCGAGGTAATTAGTGATGAATTTCGATTGGACTTCGTTGCACCTCTCCTCTCTCCATGAGGGATGACCGAAATTTCCGTGCAATCGTACCTTTTCCGCTTCCGCTTGTGAACAAACTTAAGATTGTTAACCACGCGTCTATATTAACGAGTAGCTTTTGAAACGTCCTGAAGACGCTTACCATTGCAGAAACAAAATTTTTTTATGATACACATGCTGAAATTCTCCATTTTTTAAAAATTGTTTTTATGAAAATTCAAATAAGCCCATCAAGTCATTTTATGTACTCGATCACATCAATGGGCTCTAGATATTTTCGTATATTTGTTTATTACATTATATTGCTTTCACATAATGGTGGCGTTTACTCGGAACCAAAATCGCAATTTTGTGCACGAAATTGTTAGATGGAAACGAAAAAAGAATTTTAGTGAAAAAATTAATCTTCTAACCACAACCATTCACTCATAAATCAAAAATTAAAATAGGCAAAAGGTGATGCCCACCGAAAAAGCTGCTGTGATAACATTGACGTCATTTTCCTCTCGTCCTTGACTGCTCTTAATGGGAAGGGAAGGGAGTGGAGGGGGATTCTCGGGAGGCCTGCTCGCACAGATTCTGTCGCAATCGCTCCCATTGGGAGAGCCAGCTGTGTCCCCCCCTTTCCGATAAAGCGAAGTAGCTTCGCGGGCTCAGTTGCGATTGGACGAAGTCGATATACGTCAGACGTTGCACCACACCCACTTTTCCGAAAGGGTAAAAAACATCAGTTTTTCGCCGCTTATAACTCAAGAAATAATTGACATATCAAAAAAATAAGTGTCTTTTTATTTTACAAACTCTATCACATTCGGCAATAAAAAAATATGGTAAACGACCCCATTTTATGATGTAATCAAATAACATATCCTGCCCTTGTCAAAATAGTTATCCTTTGTGGGTGATAAAAGTTTTTACGACCAAGATCTTACCGTTATGAGATATGATGGAAGTTGAAGACTCAAATTATACAATGACTACGGTTTTTCTACTGTCTGCCCAGAAAAATTTATTTCCACCAAGCGACTTCCTACTTGAGAAAGGCCCAACTTTTCCAGTTGTAGAAAGCTGACTCGTTTACATTATTTCTGTCTTCCTATTCAGTCTCCGTAACCATCGTATTTTTACGGTCTGATACGAAGTGACTACTTAGTTATGGCAGTACATGGAGGCATGAAGTTTTAATGATGACCTTGTTAAGATAATGTAGACTTCTTAGCTAAGTTGCGTAAAATATTGTGCACAACGGAGTGGAAGTAGATTTTAAATGTGAAACTGCTTTTAGACTTTACGAAGCTTTAAAGAAATTCCATTGGCTGAGATTATGCGAGAGATCTAATCCAATCTGGCCCTAGAATTTTGGAAAATGTGTTTTCACCATTCAAGAAAAAAAAACTCCGTGCAAGCCATTACTTGTAGCAAACACGTTTTTATAGAAGTCTTAGATACAGATAATTATGATTTATTTTGCATGAAAACGTTTCCGTGAAGGACAGATATCTAGTAACTTTCGCCCTCTGAAGGTAGGAATAAATGCTTTCATACTCTCCCGCCAAGTGCGCCAGGTTAAAAACTGGAAAAAAATAATCAGGTGTCTTGAGGGATTTGGATGGAATACACCACTATTTTTACGCTTGGAATGAAGATTATTGATGCAAAGAGGATTCCAGAGTCTATTTCATTTTAAGAGTCATCCGGCTGATCCAAATAGAAATAAATTAATGTGGTAGCTGGTCCGTAACATATCGGCTTGGCAACTCGCGGATTTGCATCGGGAATGAATGCTACCTTCATTATAGAGTCCACAATTTGAGTTAGATATGGGGCCATTGTAAAGCACCTATAACCCAGACCTACGAGAGCTATTTATATAAATCATTGGCAATAGAAGATAATGCTTTATGATGAGTAATTTTCATCGTATTTTTTTGAAGTTTTTTTCATTATGTTTTTGCAGTTGGAGCTTCATCATTGTATAATGCTATCATTTTCTCATTATAAGGACAATATGTTATTTAATTTTTTTGCCCAGTGCACATTACGATGCAGCAATCCTCATTTTTTCCTCATTGTTATGAAGTTTGTCATCATTCTTTCATGCATGTGAGCACCATTATTAGTTATGAGCAAGTAGCACTGGATCCTGAGAGATCAATTGCAGCTTTTTTTCGAAACGGAATGCCTCTCGCCGAGCGTTTAACAATTTGCGCTGAGAGAAAGCATCATTTAGTCTTTCATCAACGCGCCGTGTAATCGCTTCTGCTTCGTTTCGTCATCGCTCGGAAATTCACCGGACGGAACAAATCAACAAAGAACACATTACGCCACGAGGGTCGAGGACCACCGGCGAGCTCGTCAGCGAGGCGAATGCGTACAGCACGAGCGCATTTAGAATTCAATTTTTTCGGCGAAAGTTTTTTTTTCTTCCCCGACGAGGACAGCGCGAAGAGAGGAAAGTTAATGGGGAGCTGACGGTAAAAATTCACCGACGCGTCCTAAGTGATCATTTTTTTTTTCTTCGGGCGTGACGAAATTCCTCCATCCCAGGAAATGCCCACGTGGGATAAAAGAGGGAAGTCCTCTTCGTCTTTTTCGACCCCCCCCAATGACTTTTCTCTCTTCCTATCTCATCCTGGTCTTATGTTCGTGCCCCTACTCTCCCGTTTCGGTGCGTTCCGAGCAGGAGCTGCTTCCTACACGGTAGGAAGGCGGTCACGACTGGCGAGGGACTGTGGAGTTGGTCACACAGCCGCGGAGATTGTTCAGTGGGTACGCCGGACAACGTAATGCATCGCTCGCCTTGTTGGGACTCGGTGAAAGGAACCGATTGGAAGTGCAGGGAAAAAAAGAGCAGAGCGCAGTCTGCTGAACGGCAAGCGGAGCCAAAAGAAGGCAGAAGGAAGATGCGAAGAAGTACAAAACCGTTGCCGACCTGGCCGCGGTAGCCAGGTCGGTAACTCAAAGATCGCGGGTTAACGTCCCACATCGGGGTTAAATTCTTTGTTTGTCTATAGAAGTAGAAGTAATGGTGGCACCCTTCAGACTGAGGTTACTAACTCAGGGCATCCTTCATAGATTTTTTATTTATCCTATTGGGCTACCCTTTCCATAACCAAGGCTAATCGGTTCTTTAGCGTAATTAGTCCTTAGTTTAAAAGAGGGACTTTGATCACCTTCAATATCTGACTGACGTGAGATTTACTCATTCAGAAACTGATTCTCCTCACATATGTTGTTTTCTCCCAATAATCTCTCAGTTTCCCTGGTGGTTTGAAGTGCCGCGGTACACCGGTTGAGAACCACTGTTCTATAAGCTGCAGCTTAGAATAAAAATGGGTTAAGTGTAACTACACGTTACCTAAGCAGTTGGAGCGCCTTAAAACATGATACTTCCTCTACTAGGACTTATTAGAGTGGCACGGGCAACAAAAATATAGGAAAGACACCACTAATGTATCACCCTGAGATAAACTAGAGGAAAACGAGCAGAGAAGTAGATAATATAAATATTAAACCGGGAGAATAGAATCTTGAGATTCATGAATATTTGGAACTCTCCTTGGAATGCTGTTGGATGGCGATGGATGAAGCGAAACGAGAGTGAGCATTTGATTAGCCCCGTTGTAGAAGATATTTGACCAGATAAGCAATCTGCTATCGAAGGGAAATTAAATTGAGAAATGAGGAAAAATCATGATCATGTAAATCTGGAACATGCTTCAATATGGTAATCAGCGATTAAAAATGACATTCGCCGAAAAGACAAGTCAGCAAATATTTGATATGTGGTGTTCCATAATAATGGAGATAAAACGTGCTGAAGTACCAAAGATACGATAGAGATTTCCGATATGAAAATGGGAGTGGCAGAATATCGGATGGATATAGTGGCATAAATAATGGCCCACTATACTGTGGGGCTGGGTTTTAATGACGGAAAAATATTTTACTGTAGCATAAATCTAATTTCTAATGCTGTGAGAGGAGTTCTTTGAAGTTACATCTCTTGGTTGGAAAGATAAACTGCGGGCTATTTTTCGCCTTTCCTCAAGAGCAGATTAATTAGGTTGCCCTCCACGTTTCTTTCGTTCCCAAATCAGATCAGAACCTGACCAGATAAATAAGATTAGAGAGATAGATTGTCGTTCTGATAGATTAAAAATGGCATTTTTCCCCCGTGCTATAAGAGAACAGAATAGGCAGCATAGCAAAGGGATAGGTAGGGAAAATGTTTTAGAGTAGTCTGTAGTGCTTATGCATGTATTAATCCCTTAAATACTATAGATACTAACAATCTAGTTGCATGAGACCTTACAGTTACTTGTTTGCATTTCGGTAGTGCGTGCTTGGTGATCTTCACCCCCTGCCACACACCCTCGCGGTGGCTTGCAGGGTATCGTGTAGATGTAGATGTAATCATACCTATATCTAACGGTCCCATATGAAGAATATTTAGGGTCGTCTTCCCTAACAACACTCACGTAAATGGGAAAATAAATTTATCGGACGCATCCTGAAGCAAAATGGTCTCACCGTCGCAAAGAGTTTTCCAATGAAAATTGAGTTTCAAAAAATGGCATCAAATATCTCTAATGTTATTTCCTGAGCAAGCATGTGTAGCTGTAAAAGATAAAAATGATGTAAATAAAAAGAGACTAACAGACTTTATTTAAGAGCTGATTTACACCAAAAAATAACAACATTGTAGAAAAAGGGCAATGAATTTTGGGGTGTGAGGAGTCCCAAAGTGGAGGAAGGGTATCGCAGGCTAGGAGACTTCATCGCCCATGTAGTATTCTTCGGATACCTCCATAAATTTGTGGAAGTGGCTAGGTGATCAAGTTTAATAATAACTACCGATTGCAGTATGTTTTGATCGATTTCTTCTGCTTTGATTTAGATTTGATCTATTTCCCGATAACATTTTGATCTTCAGGCGTACATGCTCCCTAATTAGCTTCTTCCATGTAAGCATCCCTTTAGTTAGCCTTTCTCTCCTCACTTTCCAGACATTATTTCACCCACGATCTTCGTATTCTAAGATCATGACCACCATCCCTCCTCACTTCTTGTCTCATTCATCTACTATAGTTCGGTGATATTTGTCTTTCAGGAGATTAGCAAATTCAGCTCACAACTGCTCAAGTCAAGAAAGAAATAATATAAGCGTCCTACTAGTGAAATTTGTATCTCTAAATTCTTCAGGCATGTACTATGCTCATCTTCGCTGCAAATGCTCCTTAATTCCTAAATTGTCCACCTATTCTACCGTTTGCTCTCTTGGGTCAGTGACTTACTTATAACTTCGTTCTCCTGAAAAATCTCATCACATGTTACCTCTTGTTATGAATCCCCACTCGCATATTTCGCAATGTAAATGTAGTGTTTCTAACAAGGGCCGCAATACCTTGGCTGACGGGCTCATTAACACGTGGGCGTCAGTAAATCTGATTGTATCACCTCTCTTTCTGCTTTTATGTCTCCATCAAGCTTCTTTCAGTCCCTTCTCATGAGCATATTGAAGGGCTCAGTCCATAGACTACCCTACCGTATTCCTCAACTATTGTTGCCCAACCTCGGTTATTGCTCTCTAGATCATACATGATTTCATACAAAAATGCCAATCCCTTTAACTTCGATGCACTTATTTGTAAAGGAGTTTAAGAGCACTATATTTACTGATATGTTCAATATAAATATAAATAAGTAACTAACAGTAGATATAATTCTAGAATGATGTAGTTTTATCGTAGTTTTTTCATTAGAGGAATCCCCAGTAGCACCTAACGTATTTCAACTGCAGTAAAATTAGTATTCCGCAAAAAACAAATTTTATGGAATTTAGGACTCAAATTTGCTACAGTTCATTCTTAGGAAGTATATACGGCACATGTAAGCCATGGATAATGCCCGTGTTATGTAAATTGCTTATCATACTAACCTCCATCATTTCCTATACTTTAACGTGATGCAAAAATATAATTTCAGCGGAAAGATAGCGCCATAGAAAGAACAATAATGCAATTCTTAAATGTAAGCTCTCACGTGATCCAAACGGAGATGATTTTTTTCTAAATGTAATACGAAAATCCGAAAAAAAAATAATAAGACTTTCGACTAAAGATACGGCCATCTCAACTCTTTGCTGCAATGCCATCCTTGAAGAGTCTCCCACATGCGATGGTTGAGGAAACAGAAGCGCTCTCAGTGCAACGCACGGGCCGAGGATTTGCTTTCACAACCATCAAAGGAACGGATCAGGGAGATCTCATTCGGATAGCGTTCGTGAGGCATCGTGAGTGGATATTGCATTGATTACTCCCTGAGGTACCAGGCGTCATTAGATGGATTGCATTGGTACGAGTATAAAATGAATAAATAACTACTTTTATACCTTAATTTTGATCTAATGTTCCTTTAACTTAGGAAAAAAAATTCCAGGCCTATGATCGATAGGTACTGCTTACACCATATAAAAGTAATTATTCTGAGTGAGGATGAGGTGGAGAGTATTTATTTACTTTTATATGAAAATGTAGGCATATTTGTATTGATTACGATTCAAGTCTTACACTCAGGTTGACCAGCCTATTTGTAAACAATTTTTGCAATGCTTTGCAGTGAAAAACCTTTATTATAATATCAAATCTCTTTTGTAATAATTTCAATTCGACGATGTGTGTATTTCATAGTCCAGGTGGATTCCTTCTTCGAATATCAAATCAATACGTTTATAACCGAAACAGAGAGGAGATGGAGTCAGTTGAAAAGCAGAATGAGTACTGAGCCAGTTTAAGTGCTTGTATTAAATAACTAATGCGTTTAGAAGGCGTGTCCGATGGAACACAAGCTTGGTGAGAGTTCAGTCGGAGGACTTGTATGGAAAGTGGAAGGGCATGTAGCAAGAGAAACTTAAGACGGGGGCGTATTAGCTTTTGGTATTGTTTTGGGCCACCGCCACTCAGCAAATTCGCAAATTCTTCCTTATGTATCCAAGCCTATAGGAGAGCATATATATAGTCTATAGGAGAGTATGTCTAGAACAGGGGATCTCAAAAAGGAGCATTAACTAACTTAAAGATTTTAGGGTCATTTGGTAAATTAGGACTCCCCTCTTGTATTAGAATACCTGGAAAGGGGATAATTATATCACGAACTGTGACGGAAAAAGGGGATCGAAGGAAAGCGGTCGAGATAGACTGGTGAAAAATATCCGTCACAGTCAAAATGCAAGCCTGTCCGGCACATAAATTACTTCCCGTTTTACTGTAAGAGCTCATTTGAATCCCTCGTGTTCATTTCATCTAGGCTCAGATGAAATGTCCAGAGCTTGTAACATGACGATACATGGGTGTGTAGCTCTAAGGGATTCTCAGAAATTCTGAGCTAAAACACGTTATTTAGTCCCGTCTTGGGGGCGGCGGTACACTTAGGGGAGCATCGACTCGCATTGAAATGAGATAAGTTTATCAACGTCCGTTGCAATACTTCAGCTTGCTTGTTTATTTCTCTATTTTCTCCATATGGTTTAATGTAGAATATGGCTTTATAATGATATTCCTGTAAGAGAATGGGTAATATCTAATTTCGAAGGCCCAGGTTCAAATTCGGGCGCTGCAGGTAGGGTTTTGTCCATAAAAACGTCTCAAAGTAACCACGGAATATAGGGAACATAAAGTTTACTGCTCGGTACGCCATGTGGGGCGTAAAACCATGTTTACTGCTTCGTACGCCAATATTTCACTTTCTTCGCTTACTCAGGTTGGAAATCGATGCTATACTCAATTAATGAGTTTCCTTCGTTCTCCTTCTCCGTTCACTCAATGAGGTACAGTGACACCTCGGCTAACGAGTAACCCTTATAACGAAATTTTCTGCTAGTGAAGATATTTTCGCTGATTTTTGGTTTAGGTTAGCAAATTTGGATTAATTTTTATCCACTTTGGAATCACTATTTACGCTCTACGGGCATATGCTAGGAAACATTTCTAATACAGTGACACCTAGGCCAACTAATGCGATTCCTGAGCGAATTATCTTCGTTTTTCGAGGTATCAAAGTATATTAAAAATGTGAAAAAAATATATCTCACGCTACCAATGAAGTCTTTGTCTTTTGGTGTATATGATGGATGCCTCTGGATGCAGAGACAACATCATGTCTCTGTTATGGTTTTGTTGTGTCTATCTTAGGATTAATGTTGGGCTAGATAGTGTGACGGGTCTATCTTAAGATTAATTTTAGACTAGATAATAAATCAGCGGTAAGAGCTCCTTAAATTATCTTTTTTACTGAGCAGTAGCACTATCATGTGAGCGTTCGGCAAAAGGGTTTGCTTCCATTTCGTGTTTAAGTTACGAAATGGTATTCTGAATTTTACCGCTTTCTTGACCGAAGATCACGACTGCGTGAGGCAAACACAATGTATGTACTCTCTATTCCTGCTCAAACCCATTTCACTCTACGATGGGACCGAACGGACTGCTACGGACGTCCTTGTCGTACCAACGTTGTAATTTGTATGAGCCTGAATTCACCTTTTAGTCTTACCTTGAATGGCTTTCTACAACGTTGAACTTTACAAGATAAAACTCCTCAAGTTCTCCGCTGCTCTGGAATAAGCAGGCAAAAAGGTCTTCGATGCCTGTCTTATCGACATTCTAATTCAAGACGAAGTGCAACTCTAGGAATTACTCAAACATTTCCACGCACCTTTCATTTGGAAAAGATAACCGATTTTGAATCCTAATGGCAAGGTCAATTTGCTTATAATGTAATATGTCAGCATTGTATTTGTAAAAAATACTTGGTAATGTTAATTTCATAATTCAATAAAATTTAGCCATTTGCGAGCTTTGATTTAATTAAAAAATTTAAACTGGCAAAAGTCACAGTTTTGCACTATTTTGCCGATATTTTTGTATAATTTGTGCCTATTGTAGAGATTTTCACACAATTTTGACGTACTTGACCTAATTTTCAGTATAATACATGAAAATTGTGTTGCCAAAATATTTTACCTAATTGTAATACATGAAATACTTGACCTAATGTTATACATGAAAATTTTGATGCCAAAAAATCAAAATACTACGGTACTGTACTTTATTTTTAGTTAGTTTGAGGGACGGAGGCTTTTCTTTTCTTTTCGATTTACGCCATTTATTTTCTTTATACTTAGTGGTTTATCAGAATTTTCCACGGTCTCTGTAGCAGGTAATGAAAACAAATAAGTTCAGTGTTAAAGATGCGCAGACGCATTACATTTGATTGAATGTATTTTCAGGGATATGTTGTAGTGTTACCGTTAGAATTGCGGTCGATTATCATGCAGTAAAAGATGATTCCTTAATTATTTTTTGCATACAACATAAACAATAACGTGGGCAATAAATCATGTAAATTTAAGGTAATTAACTAACCACCGTAGAGGATATAGCGGACTCTACTCTACTCTGAATCCACTTCAGGAGCCACCCTTTGTCACGGTTAAGATTTAGCTGCATTTGTTCCTTCCATTTGCTGAATAGAACTTGAAATAATATACTGATGGCGTTTCTCTACTTGCCTTCAGTGCGCTTTTTATATGCATTAATAAAGAACACATCCTGAAGTAGATACGTATTTTCTTAATGCAGCCTCTTGATTATTCTACATTAAATTCTTGACTCAATACTCTTTTGACTTACGATATTATTTCCAGTAAAATCATTTTGTCCCATCTTACTGAACAGTAAACGAGTTTTATGAGTCAGTTAGGATTTTCAAGGCCAGGGAGCGGTACCGTCTTACCTAATCTACATACTTTCCCAGCAAATTAGAGCGATGAAGAGCAGGTGAAGAGTAAATTACCTCTTCCACTCTAACGGCGACTACTCATCACAATGGGAGGTGCCGGAGGAGAGGAAAAATAAGCCAACTACCTCACTCATAATGAAACATGGATGACGAGAGTGAGAGTCGAGTGAGCGGAAAAGGATCGTGGGAAGACTGATCTTCATTTTTTTAACGTAGGAAGATAAAATATATCTCCGGGTCTGTGCTGCATGCCGTGAGGCAAATTTTATTTTATAATGCTAATTCTGTTCATTTGACACTTATAGCGAAATTAACTGGAGCTCTTAACGAAGGACCCGTTCATATATTTTTATTATTTTTTATTTTTTTTATTCATTTATACTCCCTCACATTGGTAAAAAATATTACCTTCTCCCATTGAACACATTAAATCAACTGCACCTCCTTTCACCCATCAATGTATACTACTTGAGAAAGATTTCAGATGGAGTTGTGTTAAACCTCAATAGTTGGAGTTTTTACAGCTAGATTGGCCTTAATAATTATTTACCTACATTTTTAATCTTAAAGAAAAAATTTCATTTCATTTGATGGCCTCAGGTATAAATTTGATAAGGTTGGAGCTAAAAAAAACACCTCTTAAATCTCTAAAAACGCTTCTGTGCGCGCAATATTATCTAGGAATTACGTTGGCGTGTATCTTACGTCGATTAAGTAAGAAGTTGGCAATTACTGTGGAAGTCCGGTGAAAAAAGTATGTCAAAACATGTTGGCATTATGCTGAGTGAAAGACATGCAATTAATGTTGTTTCTTCACTTCTTTACAATTCCTCTTTCTCAGCCGGAATGCTTCGGTCGGGACCATTTTCCTTAATATAACCAAATGGAGTGCAGTTCTATAGGACTCCATCTACCCTGGCTGTTACTCTCTACTTCTTCCATAGTTATTAATCATACGAAGCACATTCGATAATTTCTCTAGTAAGAAATTCCTTCTTAACTACTTGAGTGTCTAAATGGTTCTCTATTATCTTGATGGAATTCCGTGGCCTGCGGTCGGGTCGAACCATTGCGTATCAAAATTCTACCTTTTCCTTTCTAAACTTGAGTAACTCTCGTTAAGAGTAGCGTAGGAATGTTATTTTTCATGAGAAATAGATTTAGGAGATATAGGTTTGTGTTTGCAAAGTAATGAAGCCTAGGTTAATGAAAGAAATCTCTTTTCAGTAACTTTTCAAAGTACCTACCTCAATATTTTTATCGAGGAACTATTTGCGTAAAGGACAAGGGAGTTTTTAAATGGACAGGACTCAGGCGTATTAATAATTTCGGTCAAATGGGCGATAAATTACCTATAGATGAGTAATTATGTTGAA
Organism: Platycnemis pennipes; assembly: GCA_933228895.1. Lineage (NCBI taxonomy): Eukaryota > Metazoa > Arthropoda > Insecta > Odonata > Platycnemididae > Platycnemis > Platycnemis pennipes. The sequence continues at coordinate 112,851,598 of OW121854.1, read as the reverse complement.
ACCGTCGTATAAGTCGTGTGCTTCCAGTTTCGTGAAAAAAATGCTAAAAGCTAATCGTAAAGTACTGCTTTGCTCAGTAACCTTAGGAGCCGAGAACGGCTGCCTGTGATGGATTCAAAATAGGGTTCTCGTGCGACAAGATACTTTTAAAGTAAATTATAGCTAAAAATACTCTAATGAGAGTAGTGTTCACTAATGGAGAACCCATGTGGAGAAAATGGTATCTAACCCTGTAAGTATTAGATAGGCGTAGAAATTTACATTTTTTTAAGGTGATGAATAATATTGTTAGCCTTTCAAATCAATGAATATTTTTATCATCACATGCGTCATAAGTACCCGCAACAATATGGTCTTCCATGATGAAATGGTGTCACTAATTGGTACCATGTAACCGCTGCTTCAACGTACTCTTAAGATAAATTGTATATCATTTTCGTTCAACAAATATTAGAATAGTCGTGCTATTAATGCTGAGTTAACTTAGGATATTTCAAATAAATCTGTGTCGACTAACTTGCGTATTTCTTTCTCTTCTTATTACGAATCGTTTTTACTTCTTGTTTAAACAAATCACCCTGATCAAGCAGCTAGCTCCTTCTCATGATTATAACTAAAATGTACGAGAGCATGAAAACATTATGTAGCCATATCGCTGAGGATGTAGTGTAATATGCCTCCACATACAAATACAACTGACTATACCTATCTCTATTGTTTTACCAATGAGGTGGTTGGCAGTTGACCCGCACCGTCTCATGTCACCTCAACTATAATAATGTGCCCAACATTTCTTGTAAATAAACGCATCACCAACCATCTTTACATAGGTGTATGGAAATTCCCTGTTCTATTCTTGCCTGGCATTATTCCACTTCAGAGAGTTTTCAAAATTAAATAATTACGAACACGTACTTTATACCCTCATGCCTTTCCCCAAAGCCTCTACAGATTTTCTGTTTTTCTGAAAATTTACAAAGAAACTGTAGCGTTTTACCAATCTCTGAATTTAAGATCCCGATAAAATGGAGCATTATCAGGAAGATAATAGTGAATAATCGACAGTCGTGCCGGGATAGTGTTTACGCAACTGATGGGAGAACAGTAAATATATATTACAACTGTTATAACACTCGACCTTGGGTGGAGTAAGAAAAATTTATGAACCTAATCCTTTCCCTCAAAAAGTTTCTAAAACTTTGGAGGCGGGCATTTGCGTCACTGTTCCTCGCAGACTGAGCAGCGCTCAAGAAGTGTCAGGGTCGCTTCAGCTGATCGACTCGTGATGCAACCCCAGAGAAACACACTCTCACGCACACAGTGGGCTTTCACAGTGCGTGAAAATGTTACTTAAATTACTTACGTTTGTTGGAGTTTCATTTCTCATTTTATGTAATACTTTCTCGAAACTAAAACTAGCCGAGAAAGTGAAAACTAACCGAGTTTCCACATTCAAATAGATAATCTCATAAAATTTTAAAGTATAATTTCTTTTTCCTGCCAATCAAAGTATTTAAATATTGTAATTTAAAATCTCTACCTACCTGTTATCATTGAATCTGCTGGCATTCATTTTCTTGAAATGTTTTCCAAGGCCGAATTTTAGCGTGCATTATTAATTATTACTGCTCCTGCACGCTTTAAATTGGTCTGATCATTAATTAATGCGATTAACTAACATTTCATAAAAAATTTGTAATTTAAATTATACCTGGATTTCCTCATCATATGACTACATTATTTTTTCAAACTTTTGAATTCCTTGTTAGCCTTGGGAGTTAAAGAGTGCTCAATGGCAAATATACTTGCCTAATTTATGATTATGAATGCATTTCACTAATACATTTTTCAGGCAATGCTATGTTGGTGCTAGAATTGTTACCGGGGATTACGATTAATGTTCTAAACAAGTTGCACTTACATATTCTAAGAACTTTTGTGAAGCCTTATCGAAGAAGCAAGATGTTTTACGACAAAGAACTGGTAAGAAGGATGGAGAAACCCAATATTTTGTCAAGAAAATAGGAAATAAAATTTAAGAGTTAATAGATGGGACTAAGATGAATGCAACGATTCCGAATGGTGGGATAGTAATTAAGCGATCGATACGGAATGAATCAGTATCAAGCGTTTGATACAGAAGTGTATTTGGGTTTAATAAAAATATTTTAGTTGAGGCCGCTGAGTGAATAGCAAAGAGCAAGAAAAGTAGCAAGAGTAAGGAAATACCGCCATTCCTTCTTTAGCCAAAAAGAAAGGTAAATGGACTTATACGACAGCTTTACTAGATCTGAATTTCATCAGCAATACTTTTAAGGAGGCCTTTTCAGACTGCCTTAATTAGATGTGTTTCTGTCTCCAGTAATTCATTGATTCGTATGTATCGCAGTTAGCTGCAAAAATAACCTTGGAATCTCTTTCACCCAGCACAATGCATTGTATGACTCTACTAGCATAAGTGACAGTGACTGTAATTGCATAATGCGTCAGGTGAATTTAGCACTTCATGTAACTCGTTTGGTGTCATGACTCAACTTTTGAGCAATGAAAATTGACTATTTCTCACCAGCAAAATAATAACACTTGGCGTTTTTAATACGGGCGTCGGATTCCCTGGCGTATGTTCATTATCTTCCTTGTTTTAACGTCTGCTTGAGGTTCTCACCTACAAAGTACATGCAAAACTGGTCTGCAATAACCAACTTAATCTCATTAAGTTTTGGCTATTTCTCTTTTCCTCACCTACGAAAATAATTTAATAGTTTTGCTTGAAAATTTGGTAATGAGTCATTCGGAATATTTTTTCACCCTAGATGACCTAGCGCTTCAAAATAGCCAACAGTTTGGTTTTCTATGGCTAGTTTAGATTTTTTATCCTATGCGAGAGAGATCCTGGCGCAAATATTGCTTTTGGCAACGCAATATGGATAGTTAATTAAATTGAGTCAACTCTCTATTCGACTTCCTAATTTGAATAGTGCACGAACAAGTTAAATGAAAACCCTTGGTTACATTAGCAGAGGTTTGGCGTGGTAAAAAAATCCGTTTGGTCCAAATTATTGTGGGGCTCTATTTTGGAACAGAGTATGTTGGTTTTATTCGAATCCCCAAAAAAGGTGCAGGAGTACTAACATCAAAATATCAGTGGAACTGAAAGAAAAGAAAATAGACACGGAGGCATTTTCACGCCATTTCTTAATTTTGTCGGTCAGGAACAATCTCGCGTGGAATGTCTTAGAATTGGTAACTCAGCGTGTCCGACGCGGAACATGGAAATGAAAGGCTTGGAGCAATGGGTCTTGTTTGTCTGCAAACGCGGTCAGCTCAAGGCCGGTGGCCTATTTAAGAGGAGAGGACATCCCGAGCCCTATCGCGTGTGTTCAGGATGTTAATAGAGCTAAGACTTCGCCGTCTTTCATCCTCCGTAATTTTGTAGTAGTTTAAGGGTTTAGTGGTGCATCGACAGTAATCGTCATTTTCCACAACTGTCATAAAATGAAACATTAAATAGGAAAAAATGTATCATAATATATGTATATTAGAGAATAAATGTGACTAGTTCACACTGAAGGAAATCGAAAAAAGGAACATGATATTATGAATTTTGAATGGAAATCAACTATGAAGAAAGAGTTTATTTTTCTCTTCCATATGAAAAGATCGTATTTTTTCGATCCTGTGGGAATCATTTCAATGGCCTGGTTTAGGCTTCCTGTCATGTGATTTCAAGCGCGTGTTCCCTGATACTTTATATCCTCAGCGATTTCCAATATTGCCAAGGGCAAGTGAAAACAAGAACATCAATTGTCACTCAAACCATCATTGGCATGTGCTCTACTGGATAGGTTCGGTTCATGGCTCAATCCTTCCTGATTTTCGTCCAATACCACCCCACATTTTCGAGACATCCGTTGAAATTCCTGACACCTAATGGGATGTACGCCCCTGTAGTTTGTAGAGTGGCATGTAGATGCGCCCCATATTCCTATTAAAAGTTTTCATATATTGAACCTACCTAAATCATAGCAAGGAAAAGCATGGATTCTCTTCCCTGCTCTCCCACTTTGCAAGGGATGTCCAGCCTAGTCTTCAAAAGTCCTTTGCATATCGATTATCATTAATGCTCTATTATAACCAATTACATCTCTCCTCAGAGACCAACTTCTGTCACTACACAATTCTATTTTCACCTTCGAATTTTAACTGACCTCTTTTTCCGCGTGTTTAAGAGGAGTTGTTATAATTTAATCGATCTATTTCGAAATGCTCACTTTACCAGTGCAATGCTTTCCCTCTTGTCCTTGCTAGTGAGTCTAGTCCCATTCACGACGTGACTATGGAGGAAACAGTATTCCACCATGGACAGCGGTTGGTTTTCACTTTCCCTCGTGGGATCCTAAACGAGCGTCCTCATTCGATCATCCGTTTTCGATTGCGAGCGCAATGGATGCTCGAGTCGAAGACCGGAAAGGGAGAAAGAGTGGCTTAAGCGGAGGTCCTTAGGAAAGAGAAGAGACCATTATTATTATTATTGTCGTAACGACGAAGAGTCGTCCTTCGCCTGTGAAGGTTTTTGAGACGAGAAAGCGAAGTTGGAAGAGCACAATGAGGAGCCTTGTGACTTTACCGGCGAAACACGAGGAAGAAGGGAAACTTCTTCCGTCGGAAACAACGTCGGGTTGGCAAGAAGGTTTGAGAAGTTACGTGAAGGCCTGGGGACTATTCTCCAGATATAACCTTTTTGTCTTCAGGGTTTTCTATTCTAGCAAATCGATGGCATTTGATCGGATGGGTCATTAAAGAATGCAAAAACATCTACTGCCGTTCCATGGTTTTTTCTTTATTGACAGTTTTCTAATATGAAAAAGTGACCCTTAGTGAAGAGCATAATGAGCAAGTAAGATTTTCCTCTCTCTCGGGTTGTTTGACATTGGAGTCATATCGGAACGACTTATCGGATGGCTTACTGGTCAGTGCTTCTAATGCATAGCTGTGTATTGAGATTTTCCGGTATACATAATTCGTCTAATTACTCGTATCACCTTCTGAATAAGGCATCTGATTATACAGCCTCGCAGAGATACTTTTTGACGGGATAGGTGGCGTATTTTTTTAATTAAAACACATGCAAGATTTCGTTACACCGTTAGTTATTTTTACCAGAAAATGTGGACGAGGACATTAATGGGAGGAAGAGAGAATGTTTTTATTTCACCTGAATGCCGATAAATCATACATTTGACTGCTTTGATGAGATGTGTGTGTGTATCATATGTGTAATAATGCATGTTGAATTACACATTAAAGGTATAGTCGTAACTTACGGTAGTTCATTCTACTTTGTAGTTAGTTTCTGAGATAGGCTGGCTGGTAACGTCACAGTCTGGTAGTTCAGATGCCGTGGGGTCGAATCCCACCTTGGACATAAATGTATTGATATAATTAGAATGAAATGAATAGCGATATAATCTTAGGTATTTTACACCTAATATCCAAGCTTACTTGTTGTAAATAGAGATTGAAATAGTGATACAGTCTTAGCATTCCTTTTAGCAAATATCACGTCTCAACACATGTAATATAGAAACACCTCAAGGTATGCCGTTGGTGGTTTACAATGCCATGTTTCTGTTCTGTGTTCACTTCTATCTTCTTAAAACTTGAACCTTTGGGCTGAAGAAAATAAGGGACCGTAAGACCGTAAGTTGTTTTAGATGTTCCAAATGCTATGATTATATTCGTTATTTAAGGCCAAATTTATTAATTATAGGATAAACAGAATAATCATGTCTGGAGGTGGATACGAACTCGTGACTTTGGATCACAAGATCACTATAATTGGCCTAACTTCTGCGAGTTAAAGTTGATAAATGGCTATATCTTTTCGAAAGCTGTGCTAGTATGTACCCAATAGTTACAGACAAACTAGTAGATTTCCGGAGGATTTTGAAATTTTGATTCGGGTATTCTAAAAAATACGATTGATTTATGATCATCGTGACCTTTTTCGTGTCCTCCCCTATACTTGAACCAATGAGAGCCGATGAACCTTTTGGCTGAGAAAGAAGACAGAAAGCAACCCACGTGCGCGGCTTCGTCTTTCAAGGGAGAAAAAGAGTTGTAATCAATCTGAAGCTGACTGACTTCAATAGCCAATGAAGTATCATGAATAAATAAAGAAACAATTTTCATTGCTCTTTAAACTTTGTAAACTTATCTAAAATGCATTTATTGAATGTTTTCGTAATTTCTCCAGCCATGAGCTCTTGTGAAGGGGCAGGTAGAGATAACTAAACAAGAGCCCGCCATTATTAAGACGTCCGCCTTTCCCTGGGAAAATCCCGAAAACCTTTTCTCCTGAGTATCCTCTTTCTCAAAAGAGTCTGACAAATAATTAGTGGGTGAGGCTCCTGACAGTCAATCTGGTCCCTTGTATCTTCTTCAAATACCTTGAGTGGACAGAGGAGGCGTTTTGTTTTTCGGTGACGAAGAGAAAGTTTCCAGATTTTGACATGCCTCAAAGAACCAAATTCTTTGAGGAAAGAATATTTTAAAAAAATCAAGCACCCAAAAAAAAAGACATTCATGGCAAATGTTCAAAAAAGCTAGGCTAGAAGTATTTGTTGGCAAATGAGGTCAACGATCAAGCTCAATCAGTTTTCTCCATGAAAATTATAAGTTTGCAATGGAGGATGGTAAGACCATTTATGGTTCGATGGAAGATAAAGAGAGTGAGTACAAGATTTGTTGCATGGTTAGTATTAAGGGAGACACATTTTTTTACCCCTCCTATAACGAGTTAGTATGTGTAACTAAATTAACCTCTGTAAGGCGCTCATAAATTCAAAGGAAAAAATCTCCGTCAGCTTCTAATATAGACCAAGACCCAAGTAACTCAATCTACCTTAGAGCCTTAGAAGCTTGCAAGATCCGTTAAATACTAATTGGGGTAATTGAATATAGATTAGGAGGAAGGTGAAAAACATTAATGCGGCTTCATTGATTCATAACTTACTAGCACTTTGAAGAATGCTTATTCCATGTCTTAGATAGTGGCAAAATTCACTTGCTTTATCTCATATCTACAGTTAAAATGCATCTAAAGAAAGATTTCTGAGATTTATTCCGATACTTTGAGATAATAGTCTGTTCAAAGTATTAAAAGTCCTTAGATGCAATTTCTAGGCGTCTGAAAATTTTTATTTATATTGAGAGATGTTAATTTTAAATAAGTTTCACACACATGTTAAGGATTTGCAACTAAACGTGGTATTCTTAAACCTCCGTTTTCTCCGTTGAATTGATTTTATTTCATTTTACTGATAGTTGAAATTCAATACGGTTGAATTGTGATCCCGTGAGGCAATGGTCATAGCATTTCACAATTGAATCCAGACGACTAAGGAGCACTTAAATATTTACGGTATTTTAAGGTACTTCTAATTTTCTTCTTAACGGCACACAGACTCTTTTTAAAATGGCTTTATTAACTTTTTGGTGAATGAAGGATGATTATCAGCGGAAGAACGATTGGAACGCTTGGCGCGTGTTACTTTGGAGGATTTCCGTTGAAATCTTGACGAACTCTCTCTACATACCGCATGCAAAAACATTAGTGTGAATTTCCGCGAACCAAAGGCTCTGGCTCTGCATATACGTGGTCTCTCTGCATATTTTCTATGAAGCCGTGGGCGCAGGCTGGTACGAAAACACTTTGAGTTGTTACGCAAAACTTCTTTCCGAAGATACGTTCACATACTGAGTCACGAAGGATAGAGAGTATGAGAACTAGAGGACTGATGAGGTTTTTTTTATAATATTTTTTTGCAATCACTCAGATATTTTCATGAAATGAGAGCATCATTTGAGAATTATTTAGATACATTTGTTAGCTACAGAAGTCCTTTCTTTACTTCTATAATTACTGTAAAGAGAGCTCCAAATCCCTCCAATCTTGAAAAGTTGAAATTTTTGCAGACATTTTTTAAAGAATGATTTTCTAAGTCGTATTTCATTCAATTGAACGAATTTCACTAAAAATAGGCCTTTTACGATAAATTTAGATTCATATTTCATCATTAAAGAGTAGCAAATTTTATCCATTTTTTTAGCTTGTATTCTGACAAAATATCATTGCTATGCTTCATGTTAGCTTGCATAAATCACTAATTTATTGCAGTGGGACAAATTAGTATGTTTAATAGTAAATAAAGAATGAAGTGACTTTAAGGAAGGAAATCTCCCTTATGGAAGACCAAGGGAATTTCTTCCAATAAAAATTAGGATAATTAGTGAAAAAAATATTGAAGCTTACGAAAATATGCGACAGTGTTGTTTTTCCGATGTTTAAGTGAGTTTGGGAAGTTACAGTGAATTATGAGCCTCTGGCTACTGTAGAAGGATTTTAAGTATTTATCAGGCCAATTTATCCAAGATTGTATGTACAATAAATATTTCAAGTGTATAAAATAGTTTGGTTCCTATCTATGCTAAGCCAGTTGTGCCGCATGATTAATTGATTCTATTTATAGTTGCTCAATGCATTTTATCTATAAATCAATCATAAAACTGTAAATGCCTTAAAGATATTAAATAAATGGAAGTGTTTACGACCAAAAATTAATATAGAGTGATGACATGAAGGAAATGGTCCTGAAATTATTCACCCTAGGACAGTTAATGAGAATAATAGACTCAGTTTAGTGGAATGCTTCCTCAAGGCTACATTGTCACATATAATTAAGTAAAATGAAGTGTGGAAACAATTTAGTCTTCTGCCTTTCACTGCAACTAAAAATATTCACATGGTGAGGTATTCAAAAAATTTAATTATGAGTTATTATATCACTAAAATTTAGTGTATGTTGGACTTCGTGTTGACATTTATATTGGATGACAAACATTCATCATTTATTATACTTGTATGAAATAGTTATTTTATTATGTAGCTATTCTAAGGACATTTCGAGATGTTTATTACTTTAAACAGGATGTTACAATGACCTTTAGGGGTCAGTGATTCAACTTTAGTATGAAATTGCGTTTATATATTTTAAATAACTCATGATAAATAGTAATAATTATTATCTTCACGATATAATGAATTTAGTTACCCTCCCATGGACTAGATGAACAGAATGTTTGCCATTTTGTTCTGTGAAGCTGAATTGCCGACAGCATACGCTTTTGGTGTACTGAGTTGTGTACAAATCGGAAGCATCAATACGAAAGCCAGCAAAAAGTTAATGGTCCTCACAATATAGGAGTCTATGATATTATTTTATCTCAATCATTCGGACACCTATTCAATTATTCGGATTCCTAGTAAAGACTATAGTTTTAGGCATACAATAGTTTCCTTTAACGATTTTGGTGAATGCATATAAAGGAGAACGTCATGCAATTATTTACATGAAATTATTATTTAGTTGAGTAATTTATCAATGGCCATCTATAGAAGCAACTTCCAGCACTCCATCGCACGTGTAAGTTCAATGGAAACGATTGGGAAAGTAACTGTAAATTAATGATAAAAGTAATTCACTGCCATGGAACGTCTTCCAGTGGAGATACCAGAAAATGAAATTCAATATTTTAATGTTTATTCTCGTTGTCGAAATTGTAATATGAGGGTCATCGATAGCATTTTCTTTTCTTGTTTGAATCTGAGACATAGAGCACTTATTAAAAATTTGTAATGTAATTACATAATGAATTGTGATGTGTCCGCTAAAGTAGCTGAAATCGAATATAAATTCAGTTAGTGCTTAAATGCTACCTTAAATACTTCTCTTTAAGGTCAAAGAAGTAATAATTAATAAATATTTAGGGGAATAATCACCTTAACTGGTGAAAAAGAAACGACCACCGAACAATAAGGCGAAATCTTTGAAAACATTGGAACTAAGTAGGTACACGATAGTCTATTACAGCAGGATGTATCAAAATCTAAAGTAATTTTTGTTTTTTAATGAAAAATTGATCTTAGCATTCAGTTACTTACTATCATCTCTTGCTAGAACCATCGCTTCCTTTGGTTTCTATTAAAGTCGTTCAGGAACGGGCATTGGAGCTCAACCTCGGGTGAGCAAGCAAACCAACGACTGTCCATTGTCAAGGATGGTTACGGATCGTGGATCAGAGAGAGAGAGAACTGGGAGTCTGCCAGCAATTAGTGGGAGCCAAGAGAACTATTACGGAATCGCTCGGAATTCTAAGCCTCCATAAAAAGTGGTGCTCTAATTCATCCCCCTGCCAAGTAGTGAAAATTGAAGCAATCGCAGATTTTTTCAGCATCAAGCATTACGTAACGTTTTTTACTATGACTACCAAGTGTCCGCAGTTCCATTGAGGGAACACAATGCCATTCGGATGGAAAAAAATGCGACAAAGGTGCATATTTGACAAAACAATGAGATCCGAGAATTGTTTATGAAGGCTCATGGCGATTCATTGCTCATAAACGTGTATGAAATCACATTATCAGTCTAGCTTCGAGTACCTCCCGTTCTTAAAGGTGCCTTTAACCAGAAGCGTAGGTGTTAGGATTGGATTTGGAAGAGAAAGGATCGTGAGGTTCTCGGCCACTGCATCATTTCACTCTGAACAGAATAAATAAGTCTAGACTTTAGCTTTTTATCCCAACCTAAGGATGGAGTACTGATGTTGGCATGCTTTACGAACACAATTGAGTAAGGTTTCCGAAGTGAAATTTCTGCTACTCCCGGGATTCGAATATCAGTTCTTAGGTGAAAGGCTGATGCTCTTGAGACGTTGAAGCATTTCAAGTCTCTGAGCAGTACAGTTCAAAGTGGTATGAAAACGTGTAGGTGAATGTAAGGATGGCACTGGATAAAAAATGAAGAAAGATGGCGAAAAAAATAGTGTCCGCATTAGCTTGGTCTTGACCCAACGGCCCTGCCACTCGTCTGAAGGACAGAGTTTTTCAATTGGAATTACTCTAAAATTGGCTCCTAGGTTGGAATGGAAATTCCAAAATAAATATCTTTCATTATTCGAAATCTAAGGTCAAGAAATCGGTACTCTCAGCGCACATCTCTTGGCTTAATACTTTATTCCTGACTGAAATATGGCCTGTTTTTCATTTGAGCTGGTAGTAGCGTAGCATTTAAATGTTTCTCAACTGTAGTTTCATGGAGAGTCCACCGTTGTATCTTCTTTTTTTCCATAAAAAAATGAGAATCGTGAAAAACGCTCACAGCATTCCAGCTGAAAGAAAAAAATCAACTTTTTTTCTGCAGCGTTCGATTGGACCAATCTAACCTTTCGGAATGTCTAAAAAGTGAAATGATAAAATGCCAGAATGAAAGGAGAAAATCACTGGCGATACATTTTCGCCAGATCTGAGAATGTTATGACAATCATTTATTATCATCTGAGTCGGATCGTGACGTCGATTGGGGTGCACTCTGGTGTCAGGAGCGCGCGCGCGCGCGGCATGGGCGTCCGAGAGACCCCTCCCGTCTTCTCGGCGAACTGAGGGAAAAAACTTCCGCACGCCGCCGCTCCTTTGCATGGTCTGCAGTTTTCGAAAGGCGGGGAGAGAGAGAGAGAGAGAACGTTGTTTTGCGAGCGATAGTAAATGGAGTGGCTCTTTTTTCTTCCCTCCCCCGCGGTGGACGTCTTTGGTTGAGCTAAACAAAGCGGGACTAAGTGGTTTTCGGAGCGGTGCCCGCGCGCTCGTTGGGCTCTCTGGCTCGCGAGAAAGCTCGCGCCCTGAGTGAAGGATCGTGGCTCTTTTATCTGTGCCCACGGAAGGGCGGAAGCGATGTTTATTTGTCGGTTTTCCCTTCCCTTTCTGGAAATTCCTTGGTCACATTTTCGTGGGAGGAGTAGGTGAACTTAATCCTCTTAGTAATGTAATAACGAATTAATATGAATGCTGAGCTCTCACGGCTTACAAATGCAAATTAATGGAGTGTCTTCTAAGGCAGTACTCTGCAAAGTTTACTGTTCTCGACGTTAGGAGATATTTGATGAATTTTTTAATGAAATAGCGAATCATGAATAATAGGAAATGAAAGTGTTATGCTATAGATTAGATTTTTACTGATGAAAAATAATGACGATCTCTCATTTCAAACCAAACTTTTCCTAAGAAGTACGTTTCTAAAAATATTTGGATCATGAAATTAACCTTCATAGTTCAGCTCATTGACCCATTTGGCTCATAGGTTTAGCAGAGAAAGCTTTATTTAAATCCGCGATGAAAGATCAAATAATGAAATTTAACCTCACCCTTGGATGGGACATAGGATTGCCATGCTATCCGTCAAAAAAATTTTCAAACTTTGCCACCCGGCGAGGGAAATGCACGGTTAGATGACATCAAAATGAGAAGTAAGGACACCCCGACCTTAAACATTATTTACTCAAGAGTAGTGCCACATTGTCAAACACAATCATTTTGATCACATTAATTGAATTAAATCCTGGCGTTAATACACAAAACCTATCGACATGTGAAGCTCTCTTGAGTTTTACAGTTTTTATAACGGTAGGATATTATTACATCCTGTTCTTCTCACTTAACGAATATGAGAAAAAAACTTCAAACTAGAAGGAGGTAATTTTTAAAATCTTTTTAAAAATTGAGTTTTTTGGGACTCCGCTATGGTGGCATGGCATACTTACTAGACCATCTGTGGTTCGTTAAATGGGTAATACACTTTTGCCCACGTCGTTAAGTACTCAGCTCTCGCAACAGAGTAAGACCAGGCAGATGTGTTGTGCAAAGGTGAAAACAGAGTTGATTACTGAGCTAGTTAGCTGAAACAACCTACTACAAGTAATAATCAACCGAAGAAACGTACGCTTTTGTACGTGATTTGCAGTCACCCCGAAATAATTTACTTTGGTAAACTAGTTAATCTTCTTCATCAAAATGAATCATAACGAATACAATTTGTACACGTTTATCTTTTTTAAATTACTGAGTGATGTTTTACCCATATTGTTCTTCCAATATTACGATTATTTTCATCCATCTGGCTGATGTTGATACAGCAATGTATACATGCAGGTAGGCCGTAAGCAGAAAAAAATTAGAGCGCAACTGGTTGTGCCCATTTATTTCACTATCTACCACCAAGGAAACATCATAAATAAATGAACAGATAAAGCTACTATGAACGATGAAATAGTAATCCGCTGTGAGACTACTTGAGCCAATCGTACGTGTTACTCCAGCATCGGAATTCAAGAATTGCCTTCGCAGGGAATAAGGTTTTGTAGCTCGGCGTGAAAAAGAAGTGTGTTCGCGAAAATTATGAAATGAACTGAGGTATCGTTTGGCAAGGCGCCTTGGAAACGACCACTATATCTTGAGTTGTTTCCAAACGATGGCTGAGAATGTGAGTAAAATTATATTTAAGGTTTGAAAATCTTTTTGGCGGATAACACGCCATCCCCGAGTTCCAGCCAGGGGCGGATCCAGGCGTCAGGTTTGGGGGGATTGTAACCAGTCTTGTCCTCTTTACCCCTATCTCTCCAATGAAAAGACTATCTGCCTATCTACTAGTCCATCGATATGTATTATTAAAATCGATTTTGGAGGGGGGGGGGGGGTAGTGACCCCCCTCCAAATTAGTGATGAAAATTGTCACATTGTCATTGAATTTATGCATCTAATATTAGCATCCTGAAATGCTGATTAATCCCCTGATACATTTTACTGCAAGTGTGAGACGCTCGTTGAGAATCTGAGTGTTTTATAATATGCATTTCTACTGCATAAATAGAAGGAAGGAAGCTTGGGTATTCACAACACAAGGGGCAATTTGTCACGTTGTGAAAGAGCATTTCGTCCATGAAGAGAAATTTTGGTAGAAATAACTGAGGCGTTTCAAGTCATTTGAATCGCGAAGAACATTCACTTCATCAAATGTTACGATCCCTAAGAGAGGTCTGTAGATGGTGAAACAAAATTCAACGCCAACGAAGGAAAGCTATATATTTGGTGTCAGAATAAACAGGAACAGCCTTTTGGTTAAAAACATATTTTTGTCTGTACTTCTGGAAAAAGAAATTGCTCACTAAGGGTTAAAGAACTCAAGCACTCCAGAAGTTAAGTTAAAAATTTTTACATGAACATATTGAGAATAATTTGTCATTCAACCAAATTCAGCCATGAGTGCGAATGATCATTAAAATATTGCGAGCATCAATTAGTTTGAAATTTATGCTTAGAAAAGTAGGCATTAATGAACTTGTGAAGGGTTTAAATTGATAAATAGCCTAATGTTGTTATTGAAGTTTAGTATTTAATTTTGAAAGATATCGATACATAAGTTGAGAATACAAATGAATCGACGCGATTCATTCCTAGATATTTTGGGTAATTTTATAAAATGTTGGCTGAGCTATGAGTTACATTCTCCCATGCAAACATTTCTACGTTAAGTATATAATTTCCTCAGCCCAAATAAAAATGAGCGACTGTCATCACCGGTTGTGAAGAAATACTGAGCGCTAATTAATGAAGCAAGTGAGTCACTTTCATTACTCGATTAATAGGCGACTCAACATTCACACGTTTCAATCTCTTTTATCTTAATTAATGTTGCGTTCAGCCGAGTGATAAACTTTTTCAATGCTTAATACTCGATGAGGCCTAAGCCATGAGCGGCCCTATATTGATGTTAATGCTCTAAATACCACATCAAGTGAATACGTTTTCAAAGAGTGAGTGTGAAAAATTAGTCATATTACGGTGTCACTAAGGCAAAGTATCAAATGCTGTAAATGATCTGCCGTAATTTTGGAAATCTTTGCTTGGCTGATAACAAAAAAATTGCTGATGTTGTTAGGGAAGGGGACCGAAAGTTTACCTCTATAAAGGCGATATCATGAGTTAAGGAAACCAATGTCCCGTTCATGGTAAAGTTGATATAGGCTAGGATTTACTAAACAATAGCACTAGGAAGAATTTCACTTTAGTTTGAGAAGGTTTGCAATGATTTTATCCACCCTTGAGCTGATTTCAGTATCGTTTTCACTTCCAATCCGCCGGTATAACAATCCGTCACGGTTAGTGGTGTTAGCCCCCACCCTTATGACATTAAAACCAGAGCGGCCACGACGTTAGACGACTTAAGTCGTGCCAAATGCGATAAAGACATTGCCTCTCTCCGAGTGAGCTATTTCAAACCTCATCTTGATGAACTTGACCCAACTGTGCGTTCATATTTCATGTCATCACCCACCGCCACCCCACTGTCCCCTGCTCCATGCTTTGATATGCCGTATCCCAGGATTATGAAACATTCCCTCCTACGGTCTAATATACCTTTTGCCGGATAACTCACCGACAGGAGCTAAGGTATTGTTTCCATATCCGCTCCGCGAGAAAGTTTTAAAGTCAAAAGAACCATCCGCTTTCTATTTTACCACACATCTCGTTTATAACAAGCCATGCTACCAGGATTTCTCTCTGAAATGACTTTTAAGTCAACCCATAGATCCCTGTCTTATTTCATTTTCTATAACGGGTATAACTATTTTTCCACTCCTCGTTTCTCTTGTTATATAAGAACGTGAATGAATATATTCCACGTGCTCTTCCAGGTATTTTACCCAAGACAGTCAAGCTTATAATCTTAAATATGTATTAGAAAAGTAATGGTGATAACTGAATAGATAATTGTCGTTTGCCTCTAAAACCCTATCGACCATTTGGCACGTAGGAGGAGATATAAAACTCTTTGTACTGTGATAGAATGATTATATTTTAAAATATACGCCGCGCAAATCGGCAGCGTTTCAATTTCATCTCAGGGAGTGATTAGAAAGGAAATTAACGATAAAAATAACGATTTAAACAATGCCATCGAATAAAACTTACCTTGAAGAAGACGTTTCGAAAATATATTTTCCCTTATTGTTTCGCAAATTCGATATCGCAAAAGAGTTCTCGATTTTGATCTGGAGAGAGAGGTGTCATTCATTAATTTGGAACTAGTTTTGCTAGTGGATTAAATGCATTTTTACCGTATTTCTTACAGTAATGTGCGCTAATGACTCATCAGTGATGAGGCTAGCTGGTGAGGACAGGCCTAGGATTACTACTAATTGGCAGCAGCATCATGCTTTCGTTTACTGGATATTTCTTGTGTTTGCTGGATATGCCCGAAGAAGCATTTTCCGGAATCAACCTTGGGACTCAT
Organism: Platycnemis pennipes; assembly: GCA_933228895.1. NCBI lineage: Eukaryota > Metazoa > Arthropoda > Insecta > Odonata > Platycnemididae > Platycnemis > Platycnemis pennipes. Next base: position 112,835,414 of record OW121854.1, on the reverse strand, counting down.
ATCGTGACCCGATCTTCCTCCCAATAAGCTACGTCACCGTATTTTATAACAATCTTATGATGAATACCCTTCCCGGGAAAATTTCATGCCAGTATATTTTCGTGTAAACCAGCTATCGCCAAATGCTTTTTCATAAAATGTACTACCATTCCATAAATTGCAACAATATTTTGGCTCTTAAGATACCATATCCCTATTTCGGATTTTTTTCTCGGTCTGTTTACAATTTTAGGGAGCTTTGTGCAGTGGATACCTACCGTTCTTAAATAAGACGCCTGTATTTGCTCTAGTCACGGGCAACTTATAGAACTGTAACTTTTCCCTCTCCACGATTTCCTTATTTTCATATGGCGCAATATAAACAATTAGTGCGAGTGAAAGAGCGAAAACTTGATCAACAGCCATTTTCCTGCGTTTGCGGTCGCACGAACGGCAGGAACTCTCTCTCTTGAGATTACCTATGTGAACATTTTGATGCATAGAGCTCTCATTCCATTGTATTTTGCAGCTATGAGAAATAAACCAGCTCTAATAAGTACTCACGTGGAGTGAGGTCCGTACATCGACCGATACTCTGCCATTAAAATGCTGAAAACCTTTGAAAAGCAATCCTTTCATCAGAATGCAGATGTAAATCAAGGACTCTTGTGTCTAGCATGAAGAGTTTCTGAAAGAGCTAGCCAAATCTAAGCTCCGCATGATTCCTTTCACAGATCGTAACTTTATCCCGTTCCTCCCATTCACCGTCCCTAGTTGCGCTGTTCGTGCTTCATTGTTTCAAAGCCCACTTATAATTGCCACTGCAGTGACCTATCTTTGACTGAACTTCATTCAATCAATACCACCCACCCATTTTCCGATTAAATCACTAGCGTGGTACGAATATACCCTCCAAGTCAATTTAAATTGAAAGCCGGTTAAGGAACAATTTCGTCGTGGGAATTTTCAACCAAAGGAGAGTTTCCAGTTATTTACAGTCAAAAAGATAATTTTGATAAAACGTACTCTTCATGTGAAACGGGGTAATTCAATTTTAAGCTATTTTCTCAAAATAAAAATACGCCATTCTGCTAGAACGTTGGGAAACGGACAGCGATGTGTTTTAAGTGCTAGGTTCAAAATGAGTTACTGTGGATAAAATAATCACTTGGTAAGATTCCACAAATTTGTGGAATCTTACCAAGTGATTATTTTATTTACTATGAGGTTCCACCAAGTGAAGCCTGAGGATTTCCTCTTTATTTGAGTTACTGTGGAGTGATTTGTCGTCCGCTACTCAAATGTGATGCGCAAAGTAATAATTCTGGATTGGCTTGTCTTATTCCGGTGAGTAGGGTAGACGAAACTTCACCCACGTAATCTAGATATTGTAAAATCCTTGTGAAGAGTATCTGGAGTAGGTATTTGGTACGCAACGGAAGGCTCTGAGCTCAAATTCACATGATGAATCTACAGCGATCATCTGGCGAGCATATCAAGATAGTATTGCTGGATGAGACATTAAGCTGGGGCGTCTTGAAACATTTCATTTAGAGAATTTAACGTCAACACCGGGGTTCTCTTCACCGTTCCCCCATTTCGTATGCTTCTGATTCCATCCTATTGGTCGCCCTCATAAATAAGAAACCTTCATACTATCAAGAGTTATCTAATGGCTAGAGAAAGTTTAGATGAAATATCCCTAAAATTTGGAGGGTTGAGGAGGAGCATTCTGTAGCCCCCCTGATACTGAAACCCTTTTGAACCCTTGAAATAAACCTACAGTGCATTTAATTTCTCCAAACTGTTCTTTTCGTACACCATTCATAAGAGCTGTATACATTCCTCACTCTCCATTCTGCATACCATTTGAATTGCCCTCCTTTTCCTCTCAATTACTTGCTTGCTCAGTATTCCATATTGTTTTAAAGTCCACAGTCGTTCAGTGTCCCGAATTACTTGTCCAATCTATACACTATGCATCCTCCTAATTTCTGCCAAATACTTTATACCTTCTTCACTATACCCAACACTTTGTCTTCCATTCAGCCCATCGCAATTTTTCCATTTCCATCCACACCCATATCCCTTGATCCTCAAATCTCTTTACCTAATACCTCTCCAAGGATCACTCCTTGCAATCATGCAGAACCATATTAGACTCGTAATTAGCCTTATTTTTCACCTAATCTCAGGTTTTTCATTTAAAGTCCTCTTCTACTTGCAAATTGAAGTTTAGCGAAAGCAAATCTATAAGAATCAACTCAACTACATGCACTCTTCTCCAAAAATAGGGATGAAGATGGAAAACTGCTCCATAAGTTCAAGTCGATGACTCCCCAGAAAATGATCTTCAGCTTCTACTTTAATTTTCTTATGTCCTTATTTTGTTTACCTTATAAAATAGCGGTCTAAAATCTGAGTGTTGGCATGATGATGTTTGATGAACCAAAAGCTTTACCACTAGAAGCTCTCAACTCAAACCAATCACTCCGACATTATGGTTAAGGACTACGTAAAACATGTCGGCTCTGCCTTCGACGTGGGACTATGGGGAATACGTTTCCTAGCAACCGCAAGTCGAGATGGTCACTTACCTCGCGCATTGCCATATCCTAGGCGTTCCCACAACAGCTATCAACCCGGCAACTGATCTCCGGCGTGGTCGTCTCCGGGAGTGGGAAAGGAAATCTTTCCGGGAACGAGGTTCCTTCACGAGTGAACACAACGACTCCGGGAAGCGGGATAACAAATATTTAGCGATAGTCGAGTTAAGGGATCTAGTAAGGTACTTTCGGATCCTCGTTAGCTCTTTTAGATCAGCCCGTGTTCTGGTTGAGCCCCGTGAGGTTGGAATGACGCTCCGTCGGACGACCAGGGTGCCTTTAAGCGAAAGCGTGGGAGGCCAGGGAGAGGGGGGAAGGAACGCTGGGGAAGGGTGTGCACCTCTCTCTCTCTCTCCCCAACCCCCTCCGTCTCGATGGAAACGAGCCTGGGAGGAGGGGGGAGATGTAAATGCTCGTGCAGAGAGAGAAAGAGGGAGGGAGAGAGAGAGGGTTGAGGAGACGGAGAGGGGGAGGAGGAGGAGAGAGAGAGTCGCGACCACGTGTGTATGTTTGGGAATCGGAAACTTGGGTAATTTCTTTCCGCTCCTCTGCTAATCCACCACTCAACCGTGGTTCAGGCCTAGTGCGACATCTTCTCCGAGATTCGGGGTGACTCATGGTGGCGTGCCTCGAGTTTGATCCAGCGAGAGTTTTTCGAAGAGAGAAAATGAATTTGTCATTTTTTCGGAGCCCTTGAAGGAGGAGTAGGTACTAGACGCCGACACCGTCCGGAGAGCAACAAAAACAATGTTCACTGCAATCTGATTACTCGTTGCGCAGTTTTTCTTAGCTCCCAATTGTTTTTATACCAGATAATCGTTATTTCAAGCTGAAAGGTAACGTGGCCAAAGATTGCAGTTTGGAATTCGTAGAAAAAATGAATTAAATTATCTATTATTTCGTGTCTATTTCTCTACTTAATAAGAGTATGAGATTGTCTTGAAGAATAATTATTATCATTTATCATTCCCCTTTGTACCATTTTTTTCTCTGCTTTGAAAAATTAGAGGTATTGTATAGTAAAAGTGTTATTCGTGACCGTGTTCCCCTATATATGTACATACCTATGATTTTATGCTTGGAAACCGCTCGTAGACTGTGGTTTTAGAATTAGGTGACTCATAACAACGAGTTGTACTCTCTGAATCACCCAATATAATTCTATTGATGACAACAACCAAAAGACCATAGTCACAAGATGCATTTAGATCTAGATAGATAGTTTTATTTAACATTCTATTGATTTAAATTGTATGCTTGCTTGATGAAAAATGACACTCGTAAAAGAAACTAATTTTTCATGCTATTTGACATCCGAGGTGACGGCGAGCACAAGTAAATTAAGCAACCAAATGGCTCATAATTATTCATCATCCTCCATTTACGGCAACCTTTACTATTCATATTGAATTTGTATATTAAAATTAATTAACATTTTCTTGCATTGAATCTTAGAATAATATATTCACGAACGATACAAAAATGGCAAGTTTTTGAATTTTATAGAAATATTGGAATAACATCGGCTTATCATCGCTAGAGGTACAAGCAAATTAGTAAATAAGCTAGTTGGAGTTTCATTGGCAAAGAATTCTACGATAGCATTTATTTAGTTTCCTCAATCCTCTGCTTCCCGGAAATAAATTTCGGATCACACTTGAAATCCGTCATTTTCGATTAACATTTACCAGCAAATTTGTATGAATCGAAGAAATGAAATAAAAAAATATCACAGAGTTTGAAAATTTTGCACATGGCATTTCCATCACTTCATTTAATTCACTATAGGAATGTTGTCAAGTTACGTACTAACTGTTAACTGGATGGCTAGTTCATAGTTAACGTGCCACACTACGAGGTATCACGTACAATGTTGATACCATTGCACCAATGGTTTTCTAATATGCACATAGATAGAATTCTTTGAAACTAAGCCTTAAGGAATCGACGGTTTAGATGAGCAGCTGTATATCGAATATAGATGGGCTGAAAGTAATCTGAGAGCGAATTAGACTCAGTATGACTCATTTCTCACCTCAGGAGCAAGGTGTGAGTTGACTGCCTCTTCCCGTTTCTTTTTCGTAGGCACGAATCACTACAAAAAATCAGGTCCCTGAAAATAATTTTTTAGGAATATCGAGTAATTAAAATATTCCTATCCTTAAAAAATATTTCAATCAATTTCATTTCGCAAATATGGTCATCCAATACGCAGAAATGTATCTTAAAGTTTTTCATATGTAATATGTCCCAACAGGTTGTGTAAACGTTTTTTTTCCATGCATCATGACGCCCATAGATATTGAAAGAGGGACACAAGAAATATAATAAAAATCTAGATGAGTAGGTTTTTACATATACGGCCTAGTATTTGGTATATATTTGAAAATTTGTTACTGCTTAAATTCTCCCTAACATTCATTTAAGAATTGAATGTTCATTTAAACCTACCTCCACCGGTAAATGCAGAGTGTGCTTTCTTCGTGCATTATAGTCACAATTGAAATATTTGATTCGAAATTAAAGTGCTTGCATAATAAGATTCTTGTCATAGTATAGCTTGATGAAATTGTGGCTAAGGCGCAGAGATAAAATACTTTGAATAGAATCTCCTTTATGCATTTTAATGGTCTCTGAGAGGGACTTGAAAACCAGTTTCTGATTATCAGAATAAAATTTAGCGAATTCTTAGCGGTAGATTTAAGTATGATACGGTATCTAATATTCATTGCATAAGCCCACTCGGATTTTGGAAGATTTAATCCAAATGACCAATATTAAATAATTTTCGTAATTAACGCTAAGAAATCCATTTATGAAATGTATGAAAATTTTGTAACAGCCCAAAAAGACGTAGTCTTTAAGTGTTGATTAAACTCCTAGATAAAATTCACGATGCTTTAATTATGACCTATGACTGGAAAGTAATGGGAAACTACCTTTTAAATGAAGATATTTTCTTTGCTTTTTGCCGGATAATAAAATGATGCATTGAAGGAGATATAGGAAAGATTTAGAACAGTTACTTGTAAACCGAGCAGGTCTAGCGGGCAAAAAAGAGCGCCCTTAACGTTAAGGTAATGTAGCAGCACGCCTCAGAATTGTTTTTTTTTAATGGATTCATAATCTCATACTTACCACTGGAAGTTATTATTTACAAATATGAGTAGAGAAAAATCAAATTCATTCGATTGGAAAATATTCAGAAACTTGAGGATACATGAAAAATACTGTTTCGTTAAGCATCTTTCTAGACTTAGCAACCCCCACTTTTTTGAATTACTGCTAGATAATTGTGGTTAGCAATTAATGGAGTGCCTTTGGTTAGTGCGGGCGTTGAGGGATCCTTGGGTCGGGTGGTTAAAATATTTTTTTGGAACGGATGAAGAAAAAGGGTTAAACTAGAAATTCTAAACCAACGGTAGTAATGCATCCATGTGTTTGAACTGGAATTTCAACGAAAATGGCTTTCCACGTACCGGTGGGTATAATACAAATCATAATCCCTGAGTTGGATTCACATTTCTCTGATCTCCATACCAATAATATAAAAAATGTGATTAGGTGTTATCGTTAGGAGTTAAACTACGTGTCGAATGTATACGGTGGGTACATTATAATAAGTGTACAGTACAAACTGGGGAATTTAAATTCAATCCTTGAAGTGCTGTTCCACCATGTAATACCGGTTTTGGTTGAATATATCCAATGAGGATTTCAGTTTATTAACTGGTCATAGATTTACTTTTGCGCTCTATTAAATACCAAAATTGTCAACAATTTGGGGAATAAAAGTTGGTTCCTATTTTAAAAATAGTCTGTTTACTCTCTTGGCTACGGAATCGGTCAGCTTAAAAGCTCAGCTAAGTGAGACGGAAACTTATCAAGCTTTGTTCTTCCATTCTATTGGGAAACGGGATTAATATTTTCGTTTCGGGAGGGCAGAGGGGGTGGGTGAGATCACCGATGCGTGAGCGGTACACATTCAACCATTGCCTGGCAGACATTCGGAGGTGATTCTTTCCCTCGTATTTTTTCGCGCCTAGGGTTTTGGAAGCAGCTTTCCAATCCCTCCGTCATAAATTGTGGCTCTATTTTCTACTCTCCTCTCCAAGGTCGTACGTACCTCTGTTTTGTGTTTGCTAGCCCGGCCGATTTTTTCAACTCTCTTGCGCGATCCCTTTGCTTTATGAGCGCCATTGCCCGTTTTTGTCCGTCCCGGGATCGCGCAGTTGCGCACTGCGCTGCAATGGTGCTCTCTTGGTTCACGGGCCGCGCACACGATGCAGGCGGCTCACCGTGGCGAGAATGCTTGAGGTGCCGCAATTCTGATTACCATCGTAATCGCTCCTCAGCCTCTGTAATCCGGCAATGCATTTGCAGTCAGACCGTTATTCGGTTCACTCCAAGGAAGCCACAAGACGTGCATGTTTTTACTCCTGATTCTCTCTCGGGAAATGCTCACGGAAGGAAAGCGTCATCAATTGGATGCTGAGGAGTCAATCAAGGCAATTAAAGGTACTTACATAATTCCCACAGCTTTGTTGAATTTCGATTCCTTAAGGAAAAATGGTTAAAGCTAATTTACTTATCACGTCTTGAGATTTATATTTTGGATTTATTTCGAGCAACAGATATTTTCTTGCTGACTATTTCCCCACATTACATGAGCTAACGTTCATCACCATCTTTTTCCTACAGTTTAGTTTTATTTTGTTTTAATCTTCTCAAATTCTTGTCTTCTTTCACTACTGCGATCTGTACACCAATGGCATTGGGCTCGATCAAAGAGTTGCCCAATTATTTTATTCAAACGTCTTTTCACCCACTCTCGGAAGGGCCTCATATTACCCTCTTTTCCTGATCTTTTGTGTTTTCATTGTATACCTTAGTTGCATCTTGTTTGTAACACGATCGATGTCTTATATCTCGAGATGATGGGACCCAATTGTCCAATTTAATGTTCGTAACATTTTATTAAGTATCATAATTGTTTTTGTAACGATAATATTGAAGTTGAAATAGGATGGAGAAAAATCTATAAACTCTCATTTTTATGGGTTAAAAACTGATCACCTTTCAGTGTCCCTCTTCTCTCTAACAAACTTCTCACCTCCCACCATACTGTCTACACTACAGCTTTTCTGACTGAGGCACCTACCATTATATCACACGAAAAATAGAGACTGGGGCCTGGGATGTATCTACTTATCTATATCTACTTATCCATTTTCCTCAGTCACCTTCAATATAAATATAAATGCACACTACTTTTGTAAATTTGGTATTGCTCTAAGGGGTGTTGTATCTAGAGCATATATAAAACCTATTATATTGTATTCTATTCTATAGTGGCTATTTTTTCTCCACTTTTTCACCTTGCATTCCCTAGTCTATGATGATCCGCAAAACTCTAGCTCAGTGCATTACTTGCTTTGTATCGTGTATTTTATCTGCTACCCGTCTTTATCGGCTTCAAATTTTCTCCGGTAACTTCATTTACTCTCCATCCATGTCTCACACTTTTTTAGTCATTATCCGCACGTCTTTCCACCGGCCGCTTTAGGTAGGTTAGTAACGTGCCGGCCTATCAGCCCAAATTTTATGAATTCGATTTCCGCCTTGGGCACAGTTGTTGTATGTTTCAAGTTTGAGATTGTGTCAGCGGGTCCAAAATATCCTTAGTAGTTGGAGAATCTAAAAACCAAATTCTACCCTCCCCCACTATCAGGTCTATCTGACGACTCTTTTTAGAATTTGTTTTCTAATCACGAATTAAATAATTCCCGATTCTGGCTAGAACAAACTATCAGCATTATTTATTTCCTTCTCTCTGTACACGATTCATTTTAACCACTTAATTTGGTGGTGCAATCCTGCCTTTTTGGCGCAACCTATTAGTGAACATAGGGGACAAAATCTCTATTTCCTTACGAAAGCATCATTTGCGTATCACACATTCATCACTGGCCTAAACTCACCACATGTCTCGTCCTTGCGATGTCTTTCCGGTGTTGCTCAGCAGAGGGCCTTTAGCTTATTTAGCAAACAACATCCTTGTCATTGGCGCGACCTGATATGAAGTGTGTCCTGTTATACATCAATTTACCCTCTCACCGAATTTTTCCCCTGGGCAGATCAGAAGTCTAATCGCTGCAAGAGTGCCGTTCATGGGTGAAATTTTTAATTGATACTTGTGTTATGATATCAGCGATATTAGGAGAGCAGCTAAAGTTAAAGCAGCTAAAGAGGTAACTCGCAAAAGATAGTCCTTACTCGCCAAAGAGAAGCATTGGTAGCCGCGGTTAGTTCGTAGGAGCCAGGTCCATATCACGCTGACCTGGCAGCACAAAGGTCGCGGGTTCAAATCCTATGCATGCTGTGTTCGTGTTAGAATTACTCTAGGTTTAGATAGCGGTATATTACTTTATTAGCAGAAGTTTCTTATGTCTCAGTTTTACTGATGATGATCGTAGTAGAGAGCTGAAGACAGTGATATCGGATTCCGACACAAATATAACGGTGTTAAAAATACAGCGTTCAATGTCATGGTGTCGTATCTGGAGTATTTAGGGAAGGGGATAAAACTATGACTTAAAATCATGCATTTGAGAATACTTTAGAAAACATGAGACAGTTAAAAAGGAAGACAAATAAACAATGATTATTAATGGTAGGAGAGGAAAGAGAAAGTAAAAGTAAAGGATACAGTAAAAGATATAGAACAGTTTATATCTGGAAATGGTATTTTGAATCCCTTGATGGCGGCAAGAATGTCAATTCGCAGAGTAATAGAAGAAGAACATAGTTTTTCTGCTGAATAAAGAAATGTAAGAAGCGTTAGAAACATAGAAGGAGATTACGTGAATTATCTGGCTGCAATGTCCATGAAATATGTGAACTAATCAAAATCTCCCATAGCAGGAAAACTACCCTCAATGGCTTGATTTTAAGATTGTTCAAGTTTTAGTTGCTTTCTTGCTCTAATGGACATGTAACGGAGATACACTCCCTTGACTCCGTTATAGATTAAGTCTAAGATTGTGATATTCTCCCTCCTCTTCCATCCTCTATTATTTTCGTAGGCTCATGAAAAACTGGAAAAATTATAATTTTTCCCATCTTACCCTCTGTGCATGATTTCAAGTAGAGTATGACTTTTTCGAAAATTGCGCGAACTATGGATTTTAGTGTATCGGCTATTTATTTTTATTTACTTCGAAATGTTTTCCTTTGCTCGAAGTTAAATATTCCAGTCAGCTTTATGCTAATAATAATGCATCATGCACGTTTTCCACAATTAGCAATAATGCATGCCCTCTTTGAGTTAACAATCTTTAACCTTTAGAGTTATCAGTTTTTGGCATGATATTCACGAGAATTTCTACTGAATTTTTCACATCGTGCTCGTTGGGCATGAAAATCACACTCATAATTTCCACATCGATAGGTTCGGGCTTGGCATTACCACACCAAAAATTCTCTAAAGACGGTCTCGTACAAATCTTTCATTAAATATTTCACCACTAACATGCTAATTCAGAGTGTTCCTTGTTATAAATTCGCTGTTTTTATGTTTTTAGTTTATTATCTGGTATTATACCTTAGCAAAATGGTTGAATATTTTTCAAAACCGTTTAAATTTCAATAGTATGTACTTCAATAGTACCTATGAATTGTCACAGGGAAAATACCTACCGCGGATTATAAGGTATCACACAAAATAAATGGTATCTTACTCGAGTAGTGTTTTCACGCATATCCCGTTTGAGGAGGTAAATTACTTTCAACGCACCGCGCACTTTTTGTCGCCTTTCCATCAATTCAAAATCAAGATATTGTTTTTATTTTTTGTATGTGCATTGATAATAAAAATAAACCACAATTAAAGTGTCAAATTATCCAAAACCAATTATCACTCTCTCCTATCACGAAATGATATTAATTCATCTGATTGGCAACACTTTCATTGAATGGCGATTATTAAATAACCAAATGTATAAAAAACTGTAGTTTTCAGTTGGTGGAGAAAGTTCTGAATAAACAATATTCTTTTTTTATGCTATGATTTGCAAATAAAATGCTGATCCTTAAACGGTGGGTTTGTTGAAATATGTTAAGTGCATTTGATTTCCGACTATCTTACAGAAGGTTTCGTTGCTCGCATGTCTCATAGATGCGTATAGTAGAGTCATATTCCTCCTTCCTTATATAAGTGCATGACCCCAAGCAGCTTTCAATATTCGGCATAGTGACGAAAATATAAAAATAATTGCAATAATAATATAAAGCATTAGGCTATTGCTTTATCAAATTTATCAGAAGCATATCAATCATATCAAACTAGTCAATAGCTGTAATTATTTATAGGAGGCGAACGACAACTGAGGCAATTTGTGCCATTTAGGATAGGGGGTAATAGGGTAATGGTTGGAGTTTTCAGGGAACGTAGGAAGGGTGGAGAGAAACCCGGCGTCAGCATTAGCATGCTCTTAACGACAGGAACCTTGGGGACCATGGCTTACGACGGCTCTCTAAAGACTTAACGTGTTTTTCACAAAGCACTAAAGTATGCCACTAAAAATCCGCCAGTGCCGGGAACAAACCGGGCCCTTGGAATGGGAGGCCAGTACTCCAGCCATCAAACTAACCCGATCCATCAAATTCATCTTTGCATGGGAAAGTTATACGGTTGTTCAATAACTAGACGATAGGGTTTTGAGATTACTTCTTCGGGAGTGAATGTCCGAAATTTGCCAACACTGAAAGCGTAACGTGATTAACGATGTTCAATATACGGATTACTAAATATACCAACAGCTGAAGCGTAATAAAGAAGGAGCGGTAAGTGAAACACTCGTTTAGGGCATTGATTTTTGAATTTTGCTATCTGTGCACGTAAGGGATTTTTTTAAATTAGGCCGATTCTCATCATAAACTTAGGATTATCATTTCATATCATAAACCTCATAACACGTTTGTTTATACTCAAACCGGTGAACTTTTGGTTGCCAAGAATTCCCCAACAGGCAAATGGTGATTAGGCAATTCGTACTAATTTGTTTTAAGAGGCCAGCGGGTATCCTTGCGTGCTTAATATGTAGCCACAAATACTTTTCCAAATTTGTGCCGTGCCTTCCACTATGATAGTATGAAACTAGATTAGCTGTTTTGCGAGTGAAGCTGCTTTGTTTATTTGGTAAATTCATTTGACTGAACAGATAATCCGGTAGTACCATTGCTAGTAATGGGTAGGTACGACGGTAGTGAATGGATGTAATGGAGTCTACCTGTTTCTGTATCTTCCTCTTTGATACCAAATATTAATCCTTCTTACCGCATCAGATTGATGAGCATCCCAGTGAAGGTCAAGACCTCCTTTAAAATAAAAATTAAACAAAGAGATTTTAGACAGAATTGAAGGCAAAGGCTGAACGAAATAATGGAGAAAATAAGTTATAATAATTACAATATTTTGGTTACTATGGTTTGATTTTTAACGATGGTGAGATTAATACTAATGATTCTCGGATTGAGGATTTCGTTTCCCAAGCAGAATTTATACAATAGAAGAGAACTTCTGACATGAAACTTAAGATATAAAGAGAAGAAACTCAAGCAAAGACATGAAGAAAATGCACATGCGGAGCTTCGTATGGAGCATTGCGTTAAATAATTTCGGAACCTGGAATATGGGAAGAGATGATGCTGATAATCGGGGGTCTTTAGAGATTTGAGTGTCGGCAAAAAATGTGAAGCACAAAGGAGGGAAAGGGCGAATGCTGAAACGTTGAGTTTGTTGAAGAATGATGGAAAGCATTTGCGAGAAATTAAGGAGATGTAGGGTGGTTAGATGGCGAAAGTGACTACTGTGAGAAGGATACTGAAGACCCATATCAGAGGTGGAGAATATCAACATGTACGGTATTAGAAGGAATTGAAATGGAGCTATGTGCAGCTTGAAGGGAAATAACGAATATTTATACTTGAAGAGGTAAATAGTGCAGTAGAGGAGTCGCTTGAAAAACGTAGTAGGAATGGAAACCTGCGTGGAGCAGGGGAAAATTGATGGCAATAATTATGAAATCGGAAATAAACACAAGGTTAGAACCCTAGAGAGATACGTGTGCATAAATTCCGAGTGTATCTCGCACTAATTTTGAGGGCGTGGGCGTGAAAGAGAGGGTTGAGATTTCTTATCGTCAAGGTCGGTGCGTCGCACGCTGCATGGCGCCGGAATCGGCCGCGCCCGACGCGAACGAAATATCTTGCAACAAGTCTCCTTTTCTTCCTCGATTCGAAATCTTCGAAAGGACGTGAGGACGACGGCAGCGCGCTCTGTGCTCTCGTGCGATTTCCACGCTTTCGTTTCCGAGGACGAGGTATTTGGGTTAGGCCAATTTCCCGCCTCACGGCTCTCCGTAACTGTCCGAAGACTACCCCAACATCCATCCCCGCGCCACGAGTCCACGGCCCTCGGGAGCGTGCCTGAATGAAGATGGACAAATTGAAGAGCGCCGGGCGCCACTGAGTGTTCCGTCGCGTGAGGATCTGGAGGCCGTGGATGACGAGGTAGGCGGGCCAATCTGCGTTTGGCCCACCCATGTGATCTATACGAGACCCGTACATCCGGACGGAAGCGCCAGACGATTTTGGGTAAAGGTCGCCTGACAACGTCAGATTTGACCGAGTTTCTTTGGCCTCGTCGTGTTGGATTCATCGTGAGGGTTTAGGCGCTGAACCTGTGAATAGCTCTGGACGAAAACGTAGAAGCAGCGTAAAATTCATCCATCAGTCGAGCGCCGAAACTTATCCAATTAATCACTTCTCCCTCAGAGATAAATATCAAGGTTGGTTTCATAGTAGGAATAGATTTAGGTCGTAATGTCTAGGAACCGACTGCCAAGGTTATATTGCGGAATATAACCCTAATTTAATCCTTAAATCAACATGACATTTGTGCGTGAGAAAGTGACTCAATCCCACAGCCTTTAGGTTGCAGGTGATGCTCGATACTAACCTGGCAAACACGGCCTGCGAATTGGTTCGCTTTAATTTAGTCCTCTTGAGGCTTGTAATGCTCATAAATTCATAGCAAGGGGAAAAACATCTCTATTTATTTTCTAAAAAGCTACGAAGGTCGGAGATTTGGACCGCTTGTATTTTAGATCAGGGTGTCCAAAGGGGATTACTCTGGATTTTGTATCAGCTCCGAACTACCCAAGTGATGGTTCAATTGTACGCTGTTGAATAATAGTTTTATTGAGCCCAAAGCTAAGCCTCCCACGGCAAACAAATACTCCCTTTATATTATCCACCAGTTTAAAAATAAGCTGAGGTAGTGATTCAATTAAAGGGAGTCCAAAGAATGATATCAATCTGTATAGATTTCAGATTAGAAACCCAAGCCACGGAAATGAGACCTTAGTAGTTGCACAGAATTTTCTCCATTGGAAATTACTATTATTTTACTCGTACAACGCTTCATTACAAAAAATTAAACATGACTTACACAACTTATTAAAGCACTTATTGCAATTCGGTTTAGGATATTTTAGAATTTATGATACTCTGCATGACTATCAAAGTTTATCCAAAGATGATATCTAATCAGCGTGTCAGCTGATAGTAATCTAGAGTACTCAACACAAGCACGGATTGGGTTTCTGGTCCTCTTTACCGATGGAATTCCAAAGGGATTCGGTGCCCGAGTAATGACTGAACACTGTCTCATTGTATGTTGAAAAATAGTCAATCCTCTTTCACTGCTTTAGTTTAACATGTCTTATAATTATGGTGGCATAATATTAGGTCAAGTATTAACGAATTTGGAACAAATGTAAATGCACTGATTAGATGTCATCTGAAACTGGGAGCGCTGAGATAACCGCAACCTGTCTCTGTGGGTATCGGAGCGCTGCCTGAGCTAATTAGCTTCCTCTGCGCGAAGTTGATGGTGTGTGAGAGTTATTGAAGCCTTCCTTTCCCTTTTCGTTAACGTACCATGAAGATAAGTAAAACCTTATGAATGGGGACACGTCACTGATCATAACAGCGTTATTTGTGGGTATAAGTTCAGCATGTAGAGAACTGCACCAACGAGATAAGTACTCACAGAGGAAGGGAATAGGTGAAACTTATGATCTGACAATCAGGATGTAAAAAAAGATAAGAAAAACCTTTATTTGAAGAGTTGGGTTCGTAAGAGGGACTTGAGAAAAGAGGTGGCAGGCAAAAGAGGAGGATTTTGAAAAGCAGATATGGAAAATTGATTGGGTGAATAAGATGAGCAAAAGCCGAGGGAAGAGTTGAGTGGAGCAGGGGAAGTGAAATCGTCGGAGGGAATCAAACGGGAAGGCGGGAGATGGGAGAGATGATAAAAGGACGCGGTGAGGTGGGGGGGATGTTAAGCAAGAAGGGAAGATAGGAAGAAGTATGGGGGCATTGAAAGAATTATGGGAGGAAGAGAGCACGTAGAGCTGTGATATGAAGTAAATGAAGGTGTTTGTTTGAATGTAGGCCGCAATTTGATTGCATCCTTCTTAATATTAAATAAAATAAAATACCTTTGTTTTACCGTAAATCGGTGAAGTAGAGCTAAATCAATTAACAAGTTTCAGTTTATGTACACATATGCCAAAGATATCTCCAGATTCGTTGTTCATGGGAAAAAGGAAAAATTTAGGACGTAAATTATTACAATGTTCATATTTTGTAATAAATGCAAATTTAATGAATATTTGTAAATTATATGAATAATTTTCTATTCCCTAAATATATTTCTCCCTTACCTTTATTCCCTTTTGCTAACTGAACTTTAATAAGTTGGTTCTACTAATGAAGATTAAAAAAAAAGATTATTGCACAAATTGACAGTGCGCCTAGTGTTTCAAAGTTGGTCTGAAACGTTTTCATCTGGACCTTACAGAAAATATTACCAGCGAGAATGAATCTTATATATATCAATCAGTTTTATTTAAAGAGGTTGAATCATTTATATATTCTTTTCTGCTTTCCGTTGCCTTTCTTCCTCATTAAGACTCGAGTTTGTCATGTTGCTCCAATCCTAATTATCATTAACATTTCAGTATTTAGCCGGAATCCAGCGACTAGGGTACATAGAATATCATCACTATTTAGAAGATAATAATTTGGAATCATCGTTATTTTACATTTTTTAAAAGACGTGATATTCGTCAATCATTGTTGTCGCTAGCCATCAACCCTATTACTTACTTGATATAACAGTCCTATCGATTATTTTATCGGCTAACACAGTGGTTCCAAAGTGGTGTACCACGGCACTCCAGATTGCCAGGAAAACAACTTGGGGTGCCACGAGGTTATTGCGGGAAAACGAAAAATGCTTCGAAAGACTAAATTATAAATAAATTACTCTCACGTACGACAGATGAAGAGGACAGTCTAAACACTTCTTCCAACCTAAGGGCGAATTACCGTAAAGTGCCAATTATCCTCGGCAACGCAGAGGGACATCCAATCGGATAAATAAAAAAAAATTAATGTTGGACCAAGGTTGTAACCTCAGTTTGTAGCGTGCCGCTTGCGTAAAAGGCGGGGAATCACTGGGTTAATCTCTTCACGTTAGAAACATTCCTGTTCTTAACACCTGTCAATATTTGCCTCATATATGTATGCCAAACAATATTGGAGGGCTGGGTTGGTGTCGTAGTTAGAGTACTGACCTCTCACTAAGAGGGTCCGGGTTTGAAAACCAGCAGTGGACGATAATTTTCATTGGTAATCCGGCCCCTACTCTGGTGTTCTGCGGAGAAAATTTGAGTAAGCAACTCCGTTCTTCAGATGTGATGCTAAGCCGTGGTCTCCTTGTCGCCTTTTTGTTAAGAGCAGGCTAATGTTGACGCTGTGTTTCTCTCCACTCCTTCCTCCTTTCCCTTCCATTCCCATCCTTGTACCTTTCCTCCCCGTCTGAAGTGCTTATTAGTGCGGAAACAGACTTGGAAACACAGACATATGGATGTATACCAAGCGATACGCTCTTTGTTTCTCACCTACACAGATCGACAACCTTTGCGAAATACATCGAGTCTACGCGACCAACAAGGCTGTTTTCTTGTTAGATTTTTCATCAGGCGTTTATTATATTCTACCCCTCTGTAGGCGTCTAATAAATTTGCTCAGCCTATCCATTTTACCTTTATACACCCAGCAAAGTGTCATGAATCAATCTTAAAATAATGGCTGTGGACTACACTTCTACCCTGACTCTCTTGACACCACTCTTGTAGAATCACGGAAGGCAGATACGAATGTTCTTCAGTAGACCGTTCTTTACGTATTTTACAAACCATCAACGCTGACAAAATCTTTAAATCTTAAAAAAAACCACAACCTTCAGGTGCCTCGCACAACCGATCGTGAATATTTCCGGTGATTCTCCCCTTGCCTGTGGCCGTCTTCAGTACCATTATTCGAAGTTGTGCGAATTTCAAATCATCAAACAATAACTCGGAATCCTTAAGGTAACATAAAGAAGGAATTTCTGTCGCAAGATTTGAAATTTATGCATAATAACAATTCAATTATCGGAAAACAAATGCTGCATTCATGAAATAACGAAATCAAACTTCCAGAATTGGTAAATATGCCGATGCCTTGTCTGTAACGGTGCGAAGGTCCAAAGGATGTAGCTCTGAGCCCCGTGATCATTTCCGGGAAAGATGTCCTAATAGGACCAGCTATACTCAAGGATTTTCATATTCTTGTACGAAATTTGCCTACCTGGGAATCCACAGGTGGCATAGAGATAGGATAACTACATATATCCCTGTTTTATAATTATCATACGCCGTTGGGCTTAGGACATGGTTTGCACTAGCATCATAAAATGCACGGATATATAAATTGAACATTGTGCTTATTGGTTTGATTTTGATCATCATAAAATTATTTTTAGTAATTTATTTTACCAGTGGATCCTTTCCACGAATTTTCCCTTTTTCTACCTCTGCTAAAACTCAGCGAAGAAAAATTGAAGTCCTCATCATTGGTCAACAATCTTAGTACTGGTTTGATGCAGCCCTCCACTCGATTCTTCCATCGGCCAACTTCTTCATCAGCTTTTTTTTTTCTTTTACTTCCGTCACAACTTGCTCCATATATCTCATACGAGGCCTGCCTTTCCTATTTTTCCAGTTCTCTTTTCCTTCGACGATTGACGAATACTATCGTGTCTTAATATATGGCCGATTAAGGTCGCGCGTCTTTTTTCAGGGTTTTCAGCCGACATCTCTTTACTCCCACTCTTCTTAAGATTCCTTCGTTTGTCACCCGGTGGATCCATTTTATCTTCATCATTCTTTGGTAGCACCACATTTCAAATGCTTCCAGCTTTGACTTCTCTGCTGCTGTTATCGTCCATGCTTCGCTTCCATTCAGTAAAATGCTCCAGATATATGTTCTGATGAAATGTTTCCGCATTTCCACGCTTGTAGTTGCAGCCGTACGTAGAATCTTCTTTTGGTAAAATGTCCTTTTTGTCTGGAAAATTCTACTGGCAATTTCTCTGTTACTTCGTCTATCGCTGGTTACTCGGCATCCCAGGTAACAGAACTCTTCCACCTCCTCAATATTTTGTTTTTCTATTTTAACATTTGTCCTGGGTTCTTGTCTCCTACTGAATACCAATACCTTAGTCTTCTTTTTAATGATATTTAGATGATATCTGGCCAATATCCTTTCCACATTTTCTAGTGTCATCATTAAATCTCCTTCCGTTTCTGCCATTAGTGCTCTGTGTCGGTGAATCGAAGCGTGCTGAATTTTTCCCCGTGGATGTTTACTCCATGAGACTTCTCTTTGACTTCTTGGATGGCTTTCTCGATGTAGACATTGAATAATCCGGAAGACAGTACACACCCTTATCTCACTCCTTTCTTTATGCTCTACTGCTGGGTCTTGATTTGATTACAGCCACCTCGTTTTTATACAAGCTGTGGACATCTCTTTGGTTGTTGTATGATACTCCAATTTCTTTGAGAATCCTTAGCATTAAGTTCCAATCCACTTTGCCAAACGCCTTCTCCAAGTCTACTAATGCAACGAAAACCGATAGATTCTTCTCTATTCCCTTCTCCATAGATAGCCTGAGGGTCGCAATCGCTTCTCTTGTGCCCTTGTTTTTTCTGATCCTCAAATTACTTCTCGTCTAGGAACTCCTCGGCTTTTCGTTCTATTATTCCATCGATGATACTTGTCAATATCTTTGAGGCATATGTCGTCAGGCTTATGGTCCTAAAATGTTCTCAGTTCTTAGCCCTCGTATTTTTAGCAATAGGGATGATGATGTTCTTCTCAAAGTCCATGGTTATATCTTTTGTAGAGTACGGGTCGCAGATGGTTTTGTGCAGCGGGTTGAATACCTTCTCTCCTGCATTTTTAATTATCCCAGCAGGAGTATCCTCTATTCCAGAAGCCTTATTTATCTTCAGGTCCCTTACAGCTGCATCGAATTCCGATCTTAAGATTGGGGTTCCCAAATCATCCTCACTGACTTCATTTTCCTCTTCGATTAGTTTCGCTCTAAGACGCCTCAGTTGTACGACTCTTCCAAGTATTTCTTTCCCTCTTCACTTTATCCTCATGTTCAATTCACAGTTTTCCATTCCTTTCCCTAATATTCCATCTTGGTGCCCGTTCCTTGAAGAGATTCCTCACCATCCTGTAAGTAACTGCCACATTTCCTTGTGCGGGGTTGCTTTGTACGTCTTCGCATAGATCCTTCATCCACATTTCCCTTGCTTTCCTTACTTTACGGTTTATTTTATTCCTAATTCTTTTGTAGTGAAGCTATCCTTCTTCAGTTTCCACATTTTTGTATTTTCTTCTCCCCTTAATCAATTCTAAGACCTTTTCTGTAATCCATGGCTTCTTCTTGACAACTTTTCTTCTCCCCAGAACTTCTTTTGCTGCTTCCTGAAGCCCGATTTTGATTTTCTCCCATCTCTTTTCTACTGATTTCACAGTCAAATGCACTTCTATTTTGTTTATCACCGCCTTCTGGAAGGCCAGCCTTTGTTGAGATTCTTTTAGTTTCTCTACTTGCCATATATTCTTCATTGATCTCTTCAATTTCTCGAGTTTTAAGTGTCATTTCATCATCACTAAGTTTTGTTCATTGTCAATACGTTCACCCAGGTAGTTTTTGCAGTTCCTCACCTGGTTCCTGAACCTCTGCTTCACTAAAATATAGTCAATTTGAAACCTTTTTCTGTCTCCAAGCATTTTCCAGGTATATCTTCTCCGTTGGTGGTTTTTAAACAACGTGTTTGCCACCACCAACTTGTGTTGTCTACAGATTTCTGTAAGTCTTTCTCCTCTCTCGTTTCGACTTTCCAAGGCATATTTTCTAGTTATTCTTCCATCTTTACCTTCGCCGACGACAGCGTTCCAATCTCCCAAAATAATTAAGTTTTCTTCTCCTTTTACATGCTTTATTACTTCCGTGATATCCTCAGACGTCGTGATATCCTCATAGACGTCTTCCACTTCTTCATCTTCGTAGTCCGGCGTATGCATGTTGACATGTACCATAATGTAGGCTATTGGTACTAAGCCGTTTACCTTCACCGTTATAATCGTCTCACTGTACTGCATGAAGCTCTTCACACACAGCCATGCACTCTTCCTGAGCATTATGCCTACTCCAGCGTTACCATTCATTGATCTGGTGCGCATTATTCTGTAACTTCCACTCCACGAAGGCATCGAAATGTAGAGTAATATCACGCAATAATGTCCAAATTCCCGCAGATTTGTACTCATGTTTCCGTACGTGCATGAATCTGGTTCACCTTCAGTTTCGGAGGGGTCCGGTATAGACACCTCCGTTCATACAATGTTTGGCAAAAAGTAGGTAAGTTGGCCGGCGGCTTGACGCACCACCCGACAGATGACGATTCGTCTCGCGCGAAGAGAAAAGAACCGACGTCAAAAGAATTCGACCCTTTTTTTTCAAAGAACAATGGGGGAGACTCGAACGGTTAGCGCTTCCACGGAGCCTGACGACCTTCGACGTTCTTTTGGGGAGAGACTTGCAAAACGTCATTGCGTCTCGGTTTATCGGGGGAACGATGAATGAGCCTCGCCTGCCTTTGCAATCGCGGGTTTAGGGTAGAGATGCTGGCGCCTTCCCCCGGCCGGGGTTTCGGAGGCTCAGATTCCGACGGTGGGCGGCGGCGTGGCGTCGCATTTACCCGCGTCCATCCGTGTCCGACCGAGAACCAACGCCAATTTCTGCTGTCTCGAGTTCAATATTTCGTAAATAGAGAGCCACTGACTTCCAGCCCCCTCTCAAAGCGAGAGAATTCTTACGACGAAGGAAGCGAACCGAAAATTGTGGGGGAAAACGTCTAGAATGACCCTGAAATGATTACGTCGATCGATTTTTAAAAAAATGAGTTGGCCCAGACGATTGGCTTTGGATGCTGACACGGAGCAATTTTCGAGGGAGCCATAATAGCGATCACGCGTGACAGGAACGTAATGTAAAGTGCTATTAATAAATATTTGTATTTTCAAAATAAATTACTCATCAAGGGTAGATTTTCCCCCATTCTACAGCTCCCTTCCTCTCCCACTCCAGAAATGGGTATAAATACCGTATCACGAATTGTTTTGTTGCATACATGTACCTGATATTGGCCTAGCGGCTGAAACGCTTAGTTCGGATTATAAACTCTGAAATAGTGCTATCTTGTTGGCTTTAACCATGGTGAAATTCCACTACATTTCGCCGAAGTCAGTTACTTTTCTTTAGTAAGTATCCCTTTGAAAGCAGTTTCCACATGATTCCTTGTTGCTCTCATTTGCTGAAACGGGGCTGGAAGTCCTCAACCGGTAATTTTTTTCAACCCATTCCTAAATTTGATCAATGTTTTGGAAAAGAACTCCTTTCAGGTGGATTTTCATATTTTTGGAAGAGAGAAATACCATTTGGACTTGCGTTGAGAGAGTACAGGGACGTAGAATTGAGAGTCATCTATTTTTTCCCGTACAATAACCACTTTGTTAAGATTTCTTCGGCACATCCAACTTAAAATATTTTCATTCGCTGATTATATTGAGGGAGAAATTATTGAGAACCTACTTCGTAAAACGAGATGGTAGGCATTCCCATAATTTTGATAACATTACTGAATTTTTTTAGTGTCATCGCCAAATAAAAATGAATAAAATGTGAATGAGGCGCTAGAATAGAAGGAGCCAGATTCAAATACTATTTGAGTCGTTTCTGACGTGCCTTACAAAATCTGAGGTATTCCATCATCCCCTGAAGTCGAAATTTTGACGATCATTCTCACAACTCATTCAGCACTTCACCTTCAGAGTACAGAGACTGTAATTGTCACAAGTTATTACATATATCATAATAATCGGTCATCAATTATTAGATTGATCTGAAGCAGTCTCCACTCGATTATTTTATCTTCTAATCTATTCACATTTACATAATGTTTCAATTTCATATCATTTATATTTTGCTTCATATTTTGCTTTAGTGATATACCTTTGCCATTCTTGCCATTCACTTTTCTCGAGACAACTGTCTTCATCAAACCATCACTTCGCATATGCGCCCGATAAGTTTGTCCCCTCTTTACACAGATATCTGCCGAATTTTTTCCGCCATCTCACACCCTCATCGTTTACTTCGTCAGTCACTAACCGTAGTCATTTCACCTACACCATCATTTTCCATACTCTGTTGCCTTTTTGAGCAGGGGGCAGGTGCCAGATGTGAATGAAATGTTCCATTAATTCTAGCTCTCACTGGATACTTGGAGGGTTGGTGGGGGCCTTTCGAAGCCTTCCCCTGTCACATAGATCTATCTAGATCCCTTGTGCCATCCCACATATAATCTGCCCGCCACTCGCAGACCGGAGACAAAGAGCACCGCGGTAGAGGAATGGAGGAGAGTCACCCATCCAACCTCTGTCCGGGCCCAACGTTGCTTAACTTCGGTGATCTCACGGGAACCGGTCTGTCAACGTGGCTAGGCCCTTGCCCATTCCAGTTGTAAATACAATCTTCTTATCATAAAATGTCCTCTTAGTCTTACTTATTCTACTATTTATTTCCTTATGTTTATATAATTATACTAATTCCTTCTTGCCGCATTCTACTTTGGTAAATTACATATATCATAATCATCAGGCCCTTGCCCATTCCAGTTGTAAATATAACCTTCTTATCATAAAATGTCCTCTTAGTCTTACTTATTCTACTATTTATTTCCTTATGTTTATACAATTATACTAATTATTTCCTTCTTGCCGAATTCTACTTTGGTAAATTTGCTGATAAATAATTTTTTTCCATTACTTTCACTGCGTGTACTAATTTAGGAGCTTTTGTAATATTCATCTAGCCTTATCCTAAGACAATCTTTATATCTATACCTTGATGGGATTTGAGCTACGACTTTTTAGTTACCAAACCAACATGTTACTTATCTGTAAACAGCGATTGAAGCTAAACATGAGCAAGATTGTAACTATTCCCCTGCATTGCATTCATCTTATTATCCTATCAGCATATTTGCGGTGTTATCAGCATATTTGTTGTGTCCGAAAGAGGCAAATGAGGGTGTGCTATAAACTGAGGGGATGAAAGGTATTAATGGTGGAACTTAAGGGGATTCGGAGTAATTGACTGAAGCAAAAGCTAGAAGTTACATGAAATTGAAGACTCTTTTATCAAGGAGATTGCTAGTGAGGGGTATTATGAAGATAGGTCCTTAGATGGGATGCAGAGAGAAAACAAGTTTATAGACCTGAGAAAAGAAACAGGGTGAGAAATGCGATCCAATATGGCAAGGAGGGTAGCAATGCTCATACAAAACCTATCCAGACCATACAGAAACAAAAGAAGATGATATTCGTTGTACTCGATTATATGCTACTTATCTCGTTAAAATTCATATTCCCTTCAGTTAAAGATTAGGAATCGCTTAAATGGTAAACCGAATTAGATGTTACTAGTTTAAATTGCAGAGATTCAACCTAATTCTTGCACTATGGCAGAAATTTCAACATTGAAGCTTTGGCTTCAAATCATATGCTTTAAAGCACCTGGCCGGGAATCAGGCGATCCGGGTTGGAGTCCCGATCAAGGCGAATGATTTTTTTGCTCTGGAATTTATGCTATTGTGCGATTTCAGCGGATAACACCGTTAAGGTTTTCACCACGAGTTCGCGTTCCTTCAAACTGAATTGTCGTAATGATCATTTGGTTAATCCCTCATGACTGCACATAAAAAAATGAGTAATTTCCACTTCGCTTTGTACAGCATCTTCAAGTGTGAAGATACTTTAAACTCTGCCCGAAGATGCTGTTACTAGTGAAACCTGATCATAATACCCCATTTCACTGTGGAAGTAACTGATTTTTTCAAGTGCAGTTGTGTTCCGTTTGCACTCAATCACGCCTGAAATCTCAGATCTTAATACCTCATTTTTTTCTCTGCTAAGAGTGTATTTTGTTTCTGTTGTAATAGTGTGGAGGTGTCGTGCAAGCGTGCTGCTGGTCACGTAGGCTGGTACAAGGACTGAGAATGGAAAGTTGCATCGATGAATGCTGGCTCACAAACATGGTTTCACATTGATTGGGCGTCGGATTGGGAGTTTTATATAATTGCATGGTGCATTTGAAATTTTTGTAACGAAATATTACATTAACTAAGCACTTAGCTTCTTGCTATTCCAAATTGTCATTTAACCATCAATCAGTATTTATTCATGCAATGAAATCGTATTAGTTTAAATTTATAAGCCAATTTCCGAACACTATTTTTTTAAGTTTGTACCTACGAGTGTACAAAAATATTTTACCATGAAAATAATCAGGCAGCCAATATCAACAATCCATATTTTGTTTTGCATAAATCTATGGCTTTGTTCAGAGACAAGCCGTAACTAATCATGAGTAGTATTGGTACCTTAAAAATTATTATAAATATTTCGATTAACTGAGTGAGTTGAAAGCATGTCCTGAGATGTTGAAAGTTGAGTCCTTGCACTTGAATGTTGCAGATGTTGTTCAATTGTTTTGCTGTCAGATAATAAGATTAATATAAATAACAATTAAACGTAGACTAAATTGCGCATAATTGTTATCTTGAAATATAAATGATAATATTGAATACCTTTTCCACAGATCAGATTCAGAAATCGCATCAAACTAAAAAATATTCAGCGCTGCAAAATAGGAAATTTTCTTTTAAGTTATTATTGGTCATATAGGTATAACGTATATTCCTATATTACGCCTCAGTAGTTTGAGCAATAAATAATATTTCTCTTCTTTACATAATGTGATGAATTAAACAAAAAGTTAAACTGCTCTAAAATGAATTATTTAGTTTACTCTTTTAGCGGTAATTTAATTGTGTGCCATTCTCCACCATTTTTCAGCCTTGAAAATCATTTCAGTCAAGTTCCACAGCTTCTCTCACCTTGTATATTTGACTGTAATGAATTTATTCAATCATCTTCAGATGTAATCAGCCACTTTTATTCTTGTCTGGCCTCATTAACTCACAACCCTTATATCTTGATTACAAATGTCCCGTGCTTTCGTCCAACTTCTTCTTATGGTGTCCATCTGTACGCCATTAGGCAATTATTTTCTTTTGTTCGGCTGACTCTACCACGAAATTCCCGTTTTAATATTACTGAAATATGAAAATTTGTGGGAAGAACCCTAGCTTTAACTATTCATTCCGAACAAAAAAGGAATCATGCACTTTAAATTCCTTCATTATTTGGCATAGAACTATACTCTTCAAATAACAGACCAACAAAATGTGAGAACTGAAGAGTGGAGCAAAAAATATGCCAGACAGAGATACCTCATTACAGCAGATTTCCATCACGGAATCTTATTAATTTTTTCAATTGCGGATCTTACGGATACACTAAAGCGAATAGAGAACTTTCCATTTCAAGTGACTGAATTAAGTGGATGAGCCAATAAAGTTTCAAAGTTAAAGAGCGAACCTTGATGCGCCTTGTTCTAAGGCATAATACCTCATTAGGTCTGGACCCTTGAGCAAATCTCTCTTTTTTTAAGCCTTCAAACAACTCTCTGCATATCGTAAATCGCCACCAACATTAGCCACTCAAATGTTTTTACTCATCACCTCGGTAAATGGGGCCCGATGTTGCAAGTATTTCTTCTTCGCTTACTTAAAAAATTACCTATTCAATACTCGAGATTGTAATCATTTTTTGCGGGATACAATGATCCCTGTGTGTCTGCAAGTCTTGAACCAACCTGATAGGCTTGCAATTTACTTTCGATACTAGCAGACGCAACGCGCCGTTGAGCCAGAAACAATCCTTTTCCTGGAGTTCCCCTCCCTCAGTAAGGGTCGGTGTCCCCTTCTTGTGAATAAAGTCGTTAATGGAATGCATCCGTGAACACCACTTCTCCCCCGCGTCCGCCACTGAATGGAAATGTCTCGCCGCACGCTTTAAAGAGGACATTAGTCACTTAAATGTATTCACTCACAGATGTGTGCCAAGCGCATTCGGGACTTGTTCCCCATGATAATCACATTCTCTTTTTGCCGATAAATATTTCCATGTCGATGCCGAGGAAACGTGGACAAATATTGGATTCCTTTTTGGTCGTAGTTGCACATTGCTAGAACTTCCTTTTGTATATTTATTAGTAAAAACCAGGGCCCAATAAGAAAGTTCAGTTTTCGAAAAAAAAAATTCTAATAGTCTCTTAGACCACAGCCATTCATGTTTCTGCGCTCTAGGCTTTCATTACACTTCTATCAATTTCTTTTAAACCAGTGTTATACTCAAGTGGTGGTGTGTCGACCGATGCTGATCCACTAGCCTTCCTACTGGTCCGTGGAACTTGGAAGTAAATTTACCGGCCACCGCAGCTAAGAATTAAGCACCACGGTTTTACACCATTTATTTGTTAATCAAATATCAAACCGATATTTTTGTTTGAAGACTTTCGCAGCTTTTCCTGTCTCTGAAGGATGATAATTTTCGACCAAAGACGGGTCTTGGCCAAGATATAAGAATACCAGCCGCGCTTAATACGTGAGGACATATAAATGGCCAAAAGGCCTAAACACTTCAATAGGGAGGATGGATATAACCTGATCCGGGTTTGGAAGGGGTTCCTGGCTCCTGAAGAAGCCCTATGGCTAATGTCTCCCGTACAAAAATCAAAACGGCCCAACACTTGTGCAACGGGCATCGATGCTTCTATAAAAGACCGAGCTGAAGAAGGTAAACGCTCATTCTTTTGAAGAGGCTTCCAGTACGAGGAACGAAACTTATGAGTTTTTTAAATGAACAAAAGGCAGCATTGCTCGAAAAAAATTATCCTTCGTCAATACCTACACCAGACTGATTCATTATATCTAGTGCTATTACTCCAACGCATGATTTGGGTAGTGTTCATGAATATTTTTTCGCATCCGACCATGAAGAATGGCTTTTCATTTGAAAAAAACATAGGCAGAATGCTAAAGCAACCAGCGTTTGCTTTTACTTGGGAATCTTCCATTAAATCCCTTAGCAAAAAGAGAAGATTTGTAAACATTCCTAAGTTTTCCTAAGTGTTTGTACCTATTTCGAAATTCGAGGAAGTAAATGGAAAGGATCCAGTTATTGGTGATTATTGCTATTACCTACTGCGTATATAAATTACTTTTGTTTCTCCACCTTACCCGACCTAATTAAATGCATGTCTTATCTCTCTCTCTAGCTGGATGAAACCAAACTATACGCCGAGATCTGAAACGTGACTGGGAGTCCACAATGATTATCTCTCAAATCCGAGTGTGGAGGAAGTCAGTCGCTCTTCTCGATGATCACTCCTCCCCACAACTCCATAGTGGTAAGTAGGCTAAACTAATGTGCATATTTACAGAGTATTTACCTATCTATTCAGAGTAAAACTTTTTCTACGGGAGTGGCGTTCTTATCACTCCTCTTGTAAATCTAGTGCTCAACAGGACCGCGTTACGGCTACCACCAAAGAGAGATCGATCTGTCATGTTCGTGATCGAAAAGAGGAAACGCCAATCAACTGAGTTCCAATTATTTCATCTCTGATACATTGATTCTCGAGTTTTGCTTCATTGCAGTCTTTTAATAATGATGAAATACCTAAAGCATGATTTTCACTTCATTGAACTCCATATTTTAAAGGAAGGCATTGCTAATGACTTGACGAGATTAATTTCCCTTGTGAATAAATTATTCTCTGATAGAAGACTCGAATGACAGAGTATTCTAGTAAATTTTGGAATAAGGGTTAATTAAAGTTCACGATAGGGAGCTTGTCATGTCGTTTTTCCGAAATCTGGACCACGAAGAGGGCGAAAATAAATTGCAGGACTATCAGATGTGAGGTCTGGAGAAAATGAGAAAATTATGGATGGACGAAAGAAAGCAAAGCGAAAACATGCTGTCGATGTATTCAAGTATGAATACACCAGTACTTCGGTACCAACATTAAGAACCTAGATGGTTCATCATTGAGCTCTATAAAGGAAAATTGCACAAATACAATGCCTTGCCAAACTGGTGGATTCATTAAAATTACCGGTGATATTATTTTTTTCTATAGCCTTAACACTTCACTCTGACTGCATTCGTAGTCATTTCTAATTGCACGTCAATACCCATTGGATACCCTAGCCCTAAAGATTTCCCACCCATTCAATCAACTCTATGTACAAACAGAACATTATCTATTATATTAATAGCTCATTAATAATGATCTGTTACCATATTAAAATAAAAAAATACTAAAGGAAAAATGAAATCCTTTACCAAGGTTAAACTTTAAGCGTGAAAACCAATACATTTTGTTGTTAAAAAAGAAATCAAGGTCATCCTTTAGCCGATGCCTAATGTATTCTAATCTTAATTTAAGCTCATTATGTTTAAAAATGTTATTCGTGCTGCATAATCATATTTCCTCGGTCATTGAAGATATGTCATTTTGAAAAACTAAAAAAAAAGATTTTCTCCATAGATAATAGTTGTTTTTTTAGCAAGATAATGGATGTTTGAGACAAATAAGTATTCCCTGATTCGCAAAGGAAATAATAAAACAATAGATATGTCTTCACTCCCAAAGGCATACAGCCCAATACAAAGATCAAATCCATCCCCAAGATCTTTCCAAGTCACCTTTCTTTATATAAAAACACATTTTGAATGAGATCTGAACGATTACAGACCGTAATTAGTTTCCGAAATAATTTTTTAAGACGATTCTCATTTGTGAGGAACATTGGAGGACAATCAAGGGTATTTTACAAAAATGCTGGATTAGGAAGGAATATGTATTTTATCAGCGATTTCAGTTGAAATAATAGAAAATTGTCCTATATGCTATTCAAAAATTTGTTCTTGCTCTTCCCTTGGTTGCATTTATTTCTCATGCGCCTTAACTCTCGGTATATCTCATTCTATCCATGCATACGCATATTATGACACTGGTGAAAACATTTTGCGAGCCGTGAAAGTAGATATCGGATTAAAATTTAACGGTGAAGCTGGATTTTTTATCGCCAATAATAATGATCATTTGTCAATAGGCATCATACAACCACGTTCGTAGGTACCACTTTTAGTTTTTTTGCCTCCTCTCCCATGTCATTGCGTGTGACGGCGGTGGATGAAATTTCGATCACCCTCACCACCGAGCGGACAATATGAAAATCTATCGAATTACCTCCCTGCAGTTGCGTACAGTTGATTTTTTGTTTTATTTTTTCGAGGAAATCCACCGAGAATTCTTTCATCTCTCGCAATCACAGACCACTTCAATTCTCTCGGTCTGTGATGGAGTCAGAATAGCTCATATGGTGTTAAGTTGAGGACAGGCAATGTGTCCAAATTGACCGTTACGCGAATAGATCTGCTAATTAGTCATATCCTGCGAAATGCAACGACTGCATGTGGCAGGGGGTGTTGGGAAAGCTTAACTTTTATCCTCCGTCAATTTTGCTCGGCATAAATGTCGAAACATTCTTTCCAGATTATATTGACTCTTCGAAGTAGCTGTATCATCGTCAAGAGTAACCAGAGGAGAACTCAATTTTTTGAGTGAATAATTAATTTTTCTTATTTTGCACGATGGAATCCATCTATGAAGTAATTAAGCCCAAAAATCTACTTATTATGTACTTATTATGCGCTGGTCCCACAGCGCATTTCAAATAGCCAGTCTCGTCTCCTGCCATCTTCATTTAAGGAGCTAACATAGTAGCACTCCAAAAATGCTCTTTTTCATAGCAAGGTTATAGATACTAAATGACTCTATATCATATACAGTTCTATACATACACCTCTGATATGGATTATTCCGCAATCAGCTCACATAAGTCATTAATGCTTAATTCCTAACTTGGACACAGACTTGCTTTTGTAAAATGACATCACACTGGTCATGCATTGTATTAATCGTGCAAAACTCTGTAGAGGCAAAGTTATTGCCTACCCACGAGTAAAATCGGTGTTGAAAAGTTGGAAGAGCAACTGGTTGGTATTTCTAATTATGATATCCATGAAATATGGAATGTAGGAAATATTTTATGCTTCAAGCGAGGATTTATAAAATATACCTCTGAAGGTGTGGAAGTGATTTCAATGTACAGAGGAAATTGAGATTCGAAATTTGAAATGAGTTGTCCCTCCACTGTCTCGACTCCGTGCTTCTGTGACAGCAACCGATTATCCAATTAATGAAAGTACGTATCCGGTGATGTTAAGATATTATCAAAGAATATAGTGAGGCTGTAAATTCATTTTATTCCAGTTTTTGAATAAAACGTAAAAGGATTAAAAATCTGTGACGATGTAGTGATACTATCGCTTTTTTTTTAGTTCTCGTTAATAATTACTGGGTTCCACTAGTTAAGGTGCGTCAAAACGAAATGGCATTTCTCTGAATTTGATTTTCCGAACGGCTCCTTCCACGTAATTATTCGTTTTATCTCATATCTTACCACCCTTCATTCCATTCCAAATTCACCCCCCCCCTCTTCGTTGTTTACTTTTCTGCCTTCACGAACGCCCTCCCCAATTGCTAGCGCATTTCGGGGAAAGCGATCGACAGTTGAGGTAATTTGTGCCACTTAGGTTAGGTGGATGCTTGAATATTTGAGGTATGCATTTCTCAAGAAAGGGTAGATAGATGGAACAAAACCGGAGTCGGTGATATTAATCTTATTCCTCACAAAGTCGCCAAGGAGTCCTTAATTTGGCATCCCATCCGACAGACGGAGCGCTGCACACACTCTGAAGTGGGGAATGATATGACATTGAATAATCTGTTCCACATCCGGGATTCGAACCCGGTACCTCAGGATGGGAGGACAATATCGCTCTCATACAATCTTTCCAAATTAATTTCATCACTTATAAATGTTTATTAATGATAGATGTTTCCATTCATTTCGTGCTGCAAAAATCTGTTTTACCTCTCCCGATTGAGGACAACGACCTTTGAAAGAGCTATTAACCAGATTGGTAAGGCAGCAAATTGATAACACAATGGTCGCGGGTTTGAATCCCGCCACGGGAATGGATGTTGTATTTATCTTACGATACAAACCTTAAGGTACACAGTGCGATATAATAGCTGTTCTCGGAGCACGTGAAAACCAAGTCTACATCTACATCTACACGATACCCTGCAAGCCACCGCAAGGGTGTGTGGCAGGGGGTGAAAATCACCAAGCATGCACTACTAACATGCAAACAAGCAACTATATTGTCTCATGCAACTTGAGTGTTAGTATATACAGTATTTTTGGGGTTAATACATGCATCATGCACTACAGAATACTCTATAAAATTTCCCCTACCTATCCCTTTGCTATGCTGCCTATTCTGTTCTCTTATAGTACGGGTGAAAAATGCCATTTTGAATCTATCGGTACGACAATCTATCTCTCTAATCTTATTTATCTGGTCGAATCTAGCATAATAAGCTGGTTTTTTTAATATGTATCTAACATCTTCAGTAAAGCTATCCGATTGAAATTTCTCTAATAGATTTAATCTGTACTAATCTGTACTACCTACGCTCTGATAATGATTCCCACCCTAATTCTTTTATTAATTCTGAAACGTTACTCAACCTATCGTAACACCTTTTAACGAACCTAGCTGCTCTACGCTGCACACTGTCTAGTCTACTCTTCCGTAAAGCGCCGGCCTCGCGAGCTAAAGGTCGCGGGTTAAAATCCCACCCAGTATGTGGGCGTTGCTGATTTTTCTTGAGATAAAGTTTTTAATTTAAAAAATTATGTCAATCAAGACGGTGCATTATAATCATCCTGGCCACCTAAAGCTCTTAACTCTACAATTTGGGCGTGATTTTCTACTCACTTTTAAGTAACGGGCCCAGGGTGTTCGCTGCGTGTTGATTTCTTCCTGGGGCCCTCGCGGCCTTGCGCACAATGGCGAGGCCGTTGTGGCTCGTCGCACGGCGGGACGATCGCGAACTTTCTTTCACTTTCCGCCAAGGGCTCGTAGAACTAAGAATGGAACGAAAGGAGAGGGTGGGTGTGACTACGTGACCAAAGTCACGCTCCTCATCTACCTCGTTAATACAGTCACTTCTTTTGCCTTCAGTCGGCCATTTTGATCATCATCGATCAACAATCCTAATATTGGTTTGAAGCAGCCCTCCACTCGATTCTCTTATCGGCCCACCTCTTCAAATTAACGTAATTCTTCTCTTTCTTAAATCCTTCACAACTAGTTTCATATATCTCATACGAGGCCTAACTTTTCCATTCTTCCCGTTCACTTTTCTCTCGACGATTGTCTTCATCAGGCCTTGTCTTAAGATATTTCCAATTAAGTTGTCCCGTCTTCTCTATAGAGTTCAGCAGATTTCTCTTTTCTCCCACTCTCCTCAAAGCTTCTTTGTTTGTCACTCGGTCGATCCATTTTATCATCATTATTCTTCGGTAGCATCGCATTTGAAATGCTTCCAGCCTTGATTTTCTGCTGCTGGTATTGTCCATGCTTCGCTGCCATTCGTGGCCATTTTCCAGGCTGAATAATTGCAACTGTACGATAGCTTTCCGGGTCAATGGATAGTGTGCAAATATGCCGACGAGAAGTAGCACCGTTTGGTCTTCTTTCTCCCTAAGACCACCTCTCCGTCTGCGCAGTAACTCCGATCACCTCCTAGAGGGGCTTATGACAGGGAGTGCAACATTGCAAAGAATGCAGTGCCTTTACTTGGGCAATATTTTGTTACTTGATTTTATAAAAACTAGAAGTGGGACGAATCATAAATTTTCTCGAATCCGAAGCCGAATCCGAATCCAAAGAGGTTCTCGAATCTCTCGAATACCTCGAATCTCTCGAATCCTACATATAAAGTTGATAATGACAGAAAAGAAAAGACTTTAGCAGCTGCATTCAATGAAAAACAAATTTAAGAATAGTTTTCAAAATACAACTCTTTATTGCAATAATACAAATAAGATTTGAAGAGCTTACATAGATAAGTAAAAAACATGATACACAAAATTTTTTGCATGAAATGAAAGCATGTGAAAGTTCTAGGAGGCATAACGATGATATGTTTCCAAAAAGTTATTAAACTGATACTGAATTGCATGTTTAAAAACGATATCTTGTTTCCAATATTGTCGCGTCTTCAAGACTTATTCACAGCGTAAGACGAGCTGCTTGCAGGAGACAATTCCTCGTGTGTTAAACATTGTATTGCATTGTATGCAGGGGGACATGGGGAAATATATTAACTAGATTACATATGGTTGGGCCAAGATTAGGAACAGTGTGAAAAAATTGTAGTTGTAAATCCGAGAGAATATCAGGAATTAGTTTACAGGTGTATGTGGAAAGATGCAGAAAAGCAAGCAGTATGGTGCAGTAGAAACAAGAGTGGTCAAGACACATTAGGTGTTGGCACAAACTATGGAGGAAATTGAGGATGATGGAAATAGAAAGATTTAAACACAGCAAGGCGAAATAAAATTTAAGGAAACAAGCAATAGACTTAGGAGGGGTATGAAGAATGTGAAAGAAAAGTGGCAATAAGGTCAATGTAAATAGGTTGAGAGGTTCCAGAGAGAGGGAGAAATAGGCGCCCTGTACTCAAAGGTTAGAAGGTTATTCAGCAGCAAAAAGTGGAATACAATATTGTGCATTAGTGTTAAGTCAGGAGAGCTGCTGATAGAACTTACAAGAGATTCAGCATAGGGGTAATGAATACGTGGCAAGAACTGCATGGCACTAACAATAGGCAAGGGAACTTGGGAATAGAAGAGAAGGATATAGATAAGGATGAACTGGGACCAGGAGTCCAGCCATGCTAGTAGGTTAGGGTGAACATTATGAGAAAAGAAGGTGTGAGAGACTATAATGTTATCCTATCAAATCTACTTAAGAATCAAGGTTGAGAAGAACGTGATGATTTTACTGGTTTGTTCGCAGGATGTATGAGGATGAAGTCTGGCTGGAGGATTTTTTAAAATCTGTATTAATACCTAACCAAAAAAGAAAGAGAAGGCCGTAAATGCTGAAAAGCATACACTTCTTATATTAAAAAAAAATTTCATCACCTATGCGATAGCATCAGCCGATCCGCGAGTTATGCAACCCGGACAACAAACGCGACAAAAATTACGTAGGTACGTGTACCGTAATTTCTCTCGGCATTACAATTCCACAGATGACTGAGGTCACGATAATTGGTGTTACATCTGAGAAAATTTTACTTATCTTTCATAGTGGTAACTTACTGGATGACTTTTTACTTTGTCTTTCACGGAGCGTTGAGTCCATCCACCAGTTATGCAACCAGGACGACAATCACGGCAAAATCTTCTCGTAAAACGCAAATGGCGAACCATTCAAAAATTTGCTAGCGTAAAAAAAGGGAAGATGTTATTTGCGGACATATGAAAATTATAAGCACTTGAAGGAAAAATCGTTAATGACGGGAAAACGTAAATTGCGGGGACGTAAAAGCGAGGTTAAACCTTATTTGTAATGAACGTTTTTATCGGTCGAAACTAATCTGTTCTAAGTTATTACATAAAGAATTCGGTGTTTATTTATATTTTAGGATTCGAAAGATTCGAATGATGAAAATAGCACAAAGATTCGAGTATTCGAATCTCGAATCTTTTTCAAGATTCGAGGGATTCGAGGATTCGAAGATTCGAATGTCCCATCTCTAATAAAAACTAATACCGTAACCATACTTTCACGGGGCGTATGCAAGTAAATGACTGGAATCGGAAATTCTGGGTAACGCAGTACAGTGTTGCATAATCCCAAGACCCTGGTCAAAATGAGAAAAAGCTTCTCTGCTGTTGACCAAAATATTATGTCCACTCAAGTTTTAAGGGTGTTTATGAAGTAACCAAACGAACGAAAGAAAATTGAATCATATCGTAATATTGGTCTTTATTTCTACATTATTTTTTGTGCTCTTAAATTTTTAATTGTACGTTTGTGTTCTTTACAAAACTTGAATGGAAAAAGTCACTGTTTTTTACGTGTTCAACAACCATACATAGTTTATAAATGTACTTCTCAAAAATCCTTCTAACGGTCTAATCCAAATGCTAAATTTCATTCGTTTGTTATAATTTTCAGAATGTTATCTATTCAAGAAATGATACAGCAATCTTTGTATCAGAAGTATTATTCTTGGCTCTGGGTACATGGTTGTTATGAAATTAAATAAATCAACTAATTTTATTTCAATTTATAACTGTAGGTATGCGTTAGAGTGAGACGGCTCTACGGTTATTTGTTCCAGAAAAAACGCACGGCGTTCCCAGCAACAAAAGATGACCTCTGACTCGTCTCATTATATCCATTACATATTAACTAATATAAAATTAGTTGATTAAATTATGTCATTACCAAATATTTATTATAAAATTAGTATATCTAAGATTTGCAACGCAATTAAGATTTGTTCGACCACCCAGAGCCGTAAAAAATGCTTTTTATAAAAAATGGGTACAGTATAATTTTTTGACAAATAAAATTCGTAAATTTACTGAAAACGCATAATGTCTTCTTTTGTATGTTTGGTTAAAATTTGGATTAGATCCGATGAAGGGTTTTTTAAAAACACATTTTTAAACTCCGCGTTATTGTTGATCAAGTAAAAAAATGTAACTTTTTCCATTCAAACTTTAATAAAAATACACAAACATATGATTGAAAAAAATTAAGTGCACAAAAAGTAACGTAGAACTAAACGACAAAAATATAATAGGATTAAATTTTTCATAGTTCTTTCAGTTAAAAGCCTCAATGTTAACCTCATAAACACCCTTCAAACTCGGGTGCACAAATATTTTGGTCGACTGTTGGCATAAGTTTAGCCGAAAGATTGGTGGGGCCAGTGAATAACGTGCCTAATTCAGCGATGATAAGCGCATGGGTGAACTTAAACATGCGTCTATCATCGTTAAAATATTCGATACAATTAGCAGTCGCCACACGCTATTGGGACTTAGGGGTCCGCTAACTTTGGAGTAGCAATATCTGTCGCTTCCAACCTTGGTCCGGTGGGGGTGATGTCTCCCATTGCACCTTGCCGTGACTTGATGGGAGGGAGCAGGTGACGAAATAAGGAAAAACAACCAAATTTGGATGCAATACTTTATTTACTGGAAACAAAATGGGGGAAAGTTAGCCGAAGTGACAGCGAAAAAGGGGAGAGGGAAGAACAGGTGAAGGGCCCAGGGAGAGCGCGTGGAGCCAATGAGCGAAGGGTTTTTTTAAACACTTGGTTGCCAGTGCGATCAATGGTTATTCTCCGCTTGGCCTGGGAAGACAACCACTTTGTCGCCACCCGTTTTCTGCTTTCCATCGTTTTCACGCTTGCATTCGCACAATGAGGTGCTTCAGACCTGAAGGTAAGGTAAAAGGATGGGAATGGAAGGGCAAGGAGGAAGAGTGGAGGAAAAAGACGCCAAGATGACCACGGCCTAACGTCCCATCCGGCGGACGGAGCACTGTACTCGAATATTCTCCACAAAATACTCAAGTAGGGGCCGGATCACCAATGAAAAAGTTCTTCCACTGACGAGATGCAAACCCGGGTTCTCCTGGTGAAATGCCAGTACTCTAACCACTATACCAACCTGCTCTCCTGAGGACATGTGTGCCCTTTTTATGCGTCAGGTATTCAGGTGCTAGCTGGAACACCGGTGAAATTTGTCCTCAAAATGCACCAACGCGGAAAAAACTGAAGAAACAAAATCCTGCAATTCACAGCGAGAGCCTCCGTATGAAATAAAAACTATTTGAATGCAGACATAAATTTACGCGTGGCGGTCTGAGAGTTTGTCAGGCAAGTCTAAATTCCATTTTTTTGATTTCCTGTCCGCAGGGCTAAGAAATAATTCTGTATATTAGATCATCAAAAGTTAGTATACCTACTTTTATTTTCAAGTCATATTATCTTAAATGCATTATTCCTGTTGTCAACATCCCTTTTTCTCAACCAATACAAAACCTATAGCTTAGAAAAAGGTAGATATCACTGAATATGATTTTTCACCGATTTTTGTTATAGCGAACCTATGTTACGTTAAAACTCATTGCTTGTTTATAGCAGTTAAAATCTTAAAGGCAAAAGCGCAACGGAACAAGAATGCCCCTACGAAGACAATGTTAATAAGCAAAAAAGAAGGAAGAATCGTTGTGGGCAGGAGATATTTATGTCGCTTTTAATCATGAAAACAAATAACTAATTATAATAATAGTTATCAGTAAACTGTACATAAGTTTCCATTAATAAACTCTATTTTTGCTATTTTCTGTAGGTCCCCCTTACTAGTTCATTACAACAATCCAACAATGGGCTAAATCTTTTTTTATTTTGGAGGGGGGATGTTTGAGCGAAAATTTCTCACAGGTTTACTGCGCCTTTCTTATTTCTGGGAATGAAGATTTTAAATCCATCCATAGGGCAGTCTCTCTCCAAATTTTTGTTTCCGTGGTCGAATAGCCGTCATCATTTGCAGTACCTCTCTAAATATTTCTCATTTCATCTGAAAGTAGATTGACTACGAAGTCGTTCTGCTCCGTCAAACTACAGGAGTCACGTTGAATAAAATGGCGTAAAGTTTTCCCAATCCCCTCCCCCTAAAATAAAAAAATACCTCTGTTACGATTTTTGGAATAAACCTTTTCTTCTGGCGTACGTCAAAGTGCAAATACATATATTTTTATATCAACTTTTTGCAGAGGACGCGTAAACAACCACAAATTATTTCTACTATAATATTGATACAAAATTCCCCAGTTATTTGCAAACGAAAAAATATAAAGTATGCCTCATGCAATGGGAAATAAACGATTAAAATAAACTTTATTAATATTTTTTCCCTGGATTTCATTTTCAAATCTTATAATGCTCGCATTCCTGCTATAGCTTTCCCATTCGAAGCGTTTTTGAGAGTTAAAACTCAAAAATTGTCGTTCAGATTAAATTTCATACTTAAAACCACAATAATTTCCCTCAGGTAGTAATTTATAACAGCCGTGACTATGAACAGGCCACCATCGAGGAAGTTCGCGTTTTGGGTAACGATTGAGATAACGCGCGGGAAAGATCTAAGATTCCGCCGTTGATTGCTAATTTCGCAACATATTAGCCTTCAATTTCATGGTCAGGTAATAATTCATAATTAGTGCAATTAAAAGGAAGTGGCAGTTTTCACACTGCCATGTGATGAAAATAAACACTGGTTTCAACGCGCTATCATCTTTAACGTGTTTTAGGAATGATTCTAGTTTATACTTTAAAGTTTTATTCATTGTTTCGTGAACAGAGAATTGCGAGAGTGAATGTGAGAGAATGGTGAGGATAGATAAGATGCTATCTGAAAAGATAGTCTTAATTGGTACCAGAAATGAGGGTATGAGAAATTAATTCACTACGAATAGGAAAGGCCAAATGTTAAGGTTGGTTTGACTGATAATGAGATATGTTTCCGTTTCTTTAATGTGCAGGAAATTTACTTCTCCGTAATGAAGTCCACAAAACCCAAACTTTCCACTCAACAGAATTACTCAAAACTAGATAGATTTAGATGCGATAGGGTGTAAAAGATTTTCATTCATTAATTAAAAACATTATATATTTGGTATAAATCGTATCAGATACAATCCTTCGATATCTTCTGTAATGAATCAATGTATCCAAGGCATGACAGACCTTGAAGACGATGAACGACTCAACCATCGCAATGTCAGCAGCAATTCAGAGTTTGACCCGGTGGAGCACCCGAACAGCCTTCACAAGTAGCAATAAGTCTTCATATATATACATTACAGATATTATAATTTAGGAAGGTATAACGCCAGTTAGAGAAAGGAAATTTTGAATTATTTCATCCAAGTGTGTCTGCAATATGAACTGAAAATTGTATTTACGGTTAAAAGAAGTTCGTTTACTCATTCTCTTCCTTATTATCTCAAAATTATTTTTTACTAAGGTTTTGCAATCATAGAAAGCACAATATTATAAAAGTGTGAACACAAAAGAATAATTTCTGCTTTTTTGGGCCTATTAGAAGGGCGGCAACAGCATGAAAGTCGCAATGTTGTGTGCGGACGATTCAAGGCAATTGAATGGATTGCAGGAATGTCCGTTTACACTGTTCGTCGTAAAAAATGAGTTCTTGGCATACACACATTTTTGAAGTTTCGACTTCCAAATCTTAGTAATAAAATGCGACAATTCCGCGTCAACATTGCATTACCCGTAATGAAAAATATTCTAAAGACCACATATTTTTCTAGTCACGACTATAAATAGCTACTTATGTTATTTTGTAACCAGTTCTGAATTCTCTGCTTATTTGGTCCAGCGTACTAATATAAACTGATATCTCATCTCAGGGAATAAACGATTAAAATTTCAGTACTACGTTCTACAGGACATGTTCTCCATAGAAATAGAATCGCTATTCAGAAAAGTACGTGGCGTGTCATCTCTTTACAAATCCGACCCGTACTTACTGAAAATTGAAATACCCTTATATAACGGTTCTTCTATAATATCATTGAATTCTTCTCCATAAAGAAATAACCATTGCTAAAATAGGTTTTAAAACCAAGCACATTCGTTCAACTAATATCCTTTTTAATTCTTTAATATAGATTTACCTATTCACCCCATTCACAAGAATTTAAATTATTTTTTAAAACAAAATTTTTCATTGATACCCTAGACGGTATGACTCAAATCTTAGGACTTTTGACTAATGAGCGACCACATTTCCCGTCTTCTTTACGTGATCCATGATTATATTCTTGCCGCGTGGGTAATTAGGCTCATATTTGTTTATGTTTACGTGTTATTAGCACCGTAGTAGGGTCTATTCAATGCCATGGATCTTACCGAAAGCTGATATGATCGATGAGGCTAGAGATGGCCTCAGATGAAAGACTCGAGGCGAGAGAATTCAGCGGAATCTCGTTTTTGGAATTCGTCGAGTGGAAAGTGCGAGATCACGCCCGTAATTCAACGGAAACAAGAACTTCTGACCCAAATTTTTCTCCCGCAATCGACATGCGATACTGCCATATTTTGACGGCCTCATTAACTGCCGATTTACTTCATCTGCTTCATATATATAACCTGAAAACGGGGCCAAAAGGTTTTCAAGGTACGACGGTGTGTATCGAGCAAAAGGGAACCCTAAAATGTGGCTCTCCTTCGCAATGGTGTGACGGTCACCACTGCGCACGTTTTGGCAGTAATTGTATCGCCGAGTCTTACTTTTCCAGGATCTGCGTCACCAGGAATATTTTCAGATACATGCTCTTTCAGCGACTGCTATGCAAGTGCATGGATTATATTATTCACCTATTACCTGAAGCTTTTTTCTCTAATCTGAATGTCAATTTAGTATTTCTCTAATACCAGTAAAGAGAGAACTTATGATCTTCGAAATTTCTGCACTCTGATTTATTGATATATGGCATGTGCCTATTTCTATGTGCTGATTCCGCATCTGCAAATGATTAAGACTTAAGTGGTTTGTAGCGTTAAGGAAAATGGTCATCGATTCGTGAGTCCACGCTTAAAGCTATAGAACTCTTCAGAGTCTTATGTCAGCTTTTCCAACCTCCCACCACCAAGGGTGTTTTTTCATTTAGCTTTCTTCTCAATTATAGGCCTTTTATCTTTCCATCGTAGTAACCATAGAATATGGGATTCTTAGCATCTAGGCAATATCTTACCAGCACTGAGTTCCCTTTCACGCCTCTATAAAGAAACCGACAGAAGTGAGTTATTTATGCGATTATGAATAACATTTTTTCATTCTGTTTACGCTGTAACCTCTGCCGGGAGTAAATATAAAGCTATGCACATAAACGGCTTCTCAACAGGAGAAAAAGACTAGTAAAAATGCATATTTACCTTGAATTCATACTATTCAAAACTTTTTAAATAGGTTACCTGAGATGAGGAATTTTGTTTGATCAAAGAAAAAGAAAAGTGAATACATGTTCATTTAAGTGAATCCAAAATTATTTCCCAAGTCTTAAATTGCCATTTAAATTCAAGAAATATTTGAATGCTCGACTTTTTTGAGACTATTTAGGAAAGCCTACAGTGAATTCATGCGATTTAGAGTCAAAGAAAAATGTACATATAGCTGTTAGGATAAGAAAATATACAATATTGCAATGAATTTCGCCGTGAAAGTGTGCTTTTAAGCTCCCACGAACTCCAGCGCGTGCTTTTTTGGAACACTTCTTGACAGCTCACGGTATTCTTCCTCACGCTTTCCTCTGTTGCTTACTGAATTTATCTTTCCTCTCTCTTTATTAACTGTCTCATCAGCTCCTGTAGTTTTCACTGAGTAGTCCCCAACAAATTCAAAGTCATCAACGGATTAAAATCACGTATACCAGAGTTTTGGTCTCTGCTCTTTTGCATGATCAATTCCCCTTTCTTTTTATGCCGTTGCTATAAGTTGTGCGTCAGCGGTTGATGCATTTCAGAAACATCTTAGAGGGACCGTAAAAACTAGAGTATCACGTAATAAAGAAAAGCGAAAGGCCACTCACCACCTTTAAATGCCTATTTCCTCACTCGATTTCATTTTCAAGGTATGTACGCATTCCATCTCCCTTCTATCCAATTAAATACTCATCGTTCGCCACCATTCACGCATTATCCCCATATCCTCTCTTTCCACGCAGTATTTCATCACCCCGTCAATACTACCAATTTGATACCTGTCTCTATCCCCTTCATATTTCCTCTACCTCTCTATTCTTCTCCTACCGCACTATATAGCGTATTCTTCTACTTTTCTCTTCAGTTCCATTTTCTCCATCCTCTTTCAATATTCTTGCTGAATACCCCAATTTTTTTTGGAAATTTACCATCTTTAATAATTTTCAGTGCCGTTGCTTTTTTGTGCCTCTACCATTCCCGGATTATTTTCTCAAAAATTCTCACCAAATGATTTACACACTTTCCTCAAGCTCTCTTTCCCAACTGCCCCTTTTCTATTTGTTTTCTGATCCCGACTCGTCACACATTAACCAGTAAAACTTTATCCTGTATGCTTAGAAAAAGGCAAAAATCGAACTCAAGGAGAGTTTCATATACATATTTCTAGATATTTTGGATGAGTAAAAAACCCGTTTTATGATGACTAACATAGGAATGATATGCACATATGTCAGAGTCGGGATGTAAAAATTATACACAGTATTTCACAATTATTGGTTGGTTAAAAATGAGAACGGCGGAACAGTTGATCTCTTGCAGTTCAAGCACGTGCTACTTTGATCACGGAGGAGAATGAATTCTGAAGTATATAATTCCACACCTTGTAGCCTTGAACTCTCATTTGTGCTGGTTCGTGATTTTATTGGGTAAAGCGCTCAGTCCGCAAGAGTTTTCCTGGATCATTGCCCGTGAAAGGCAGAACTTGAGTGACGTGCGAACCTGGTTTCGAACAGCTTCTATCGTTCACTGCCTCGTGCCCTCCGGATGGTGTCCATGGAAGAAAATTCACTTGCCCCTCATATGGAATGATTTTCTTGGCAAAGTGACCGCAGCGAAAGGTAATGCGATAGTGAATTTCACTTCTTCAATGCACTCTATGTCTTGGCCAAGTCATTTATTCTATGGATTCCCACCAGTCTGAGGAAAAAGGTAGTTCTCCGCGCTTGACCCCATGCGTGGGCAGTTGACTTCTAGTACCATCCATTCTTCATCTTTGAGCTGACGTTAACTATTTGAGGTTTTCTTTGTCAAGGCAGGCGATAGGCAATTGAAGCCACATGTTCATTTAGCCAATAATTAAGGATGGGTTGGTATTTGAGAAGACTTAGGAAAGTTACGGGTATAGAGGAAGGGTGGAGAGCATAGTTGAGAAGGTTACCAAAAATAATTAACTGATTAAGTTTAAATTTAATCTCTGTAAAAAGTAACTAGTTAGAGTCAAAAGTAACATTTCTGAAAAAGTAACTGATTACATTTAAATTTAAAAAAAGTAACTTTTACGTTAAAAGTTACTTTTTCAGTTACTTTGGCAAATTGGATGCTGTGGTAATAGAGGCTTTGATGTTTTTTTTTGTTTTGACTAACAAAGCAAACACTGAAAACTGTCATTGTAGTTTCTTCCATCCGTATCCATTTGTTTAAAAATATTTGAATTGGGGATTTTCGTTGTAATTCCATTTAGTGTCCAGAGCGTTGTTGGCCAGGTTTCCTATTGTCTGCTGAAAGGAGTCGACGATTTTATGAGGTGGAGTTCCAATTCCAGGATATTTAAGTTGTCGTGAATGTAAGACTTTCCATGTAACCATGGTACGTCCGTAATTTGCCGCAAAAGATTATCTGAGTGGCAGAAAATCCCACCTGGTTGCTACCAAAAATTTGATTGTTGAATAGAAAGGAGAAATGATAAATATGTAGCGGAAAAGGCAATTTTTAGCAAAAAAATTATATAAGAAAATAAAATGAAAGAATTGAATTTTACATTCTTTCATCTGCTTAGTGATAGTATCCATCCAATAGGTATCTTGATTGTAACTAATTTTAAAAAAGCAAATGAAAAAAAAATACCTGCATCAAAATCAGTGCTTTAAAGCACTGAATTCAATGCAGGATTAAAAGTTAACAATAAAGGGGTAAAAACAACCCCTAAAATGGCTTTCTGTTAAATTCTTTCCTTGTGCGCTCCTGCACAACACAAGGTACTTTCTGGAAATTTCACGTTCTTATCGCCAATAGTATCGACTGTGCGTTCTTGAGTGAACGTATCAGTCAGTGAATGAATCACCCAGCTTCGGCTTTAGCCTGCTCTTTATAAAAAGTACCAAGGGGTCAACGGTTTGACGTCCTATCCAACGGATGGGAGCTGAACTTGAACTTCTCTCCAAATATTATTCCAGTCGGGAACGGTGTGCCTTTGAAAAAACTTGCCACAAAAGGGTTTCGAATCCAGGCCATTTAGATGGGAAACCATCAATCTAGCTACCTCACTAACC
Organism: Platycnemis pennipes; assembly: GCA_933228895.1. Classification (NCBI taxonomy): domain Eukaryota; kingdom Metazoa; phylum Arthropoda; class Insecta; order Odonata; family Platycnemididae; genus Platycnemis; species Platycnemis pennipes. The sequence continues at coordinate 112,791,246 of OW121854.1, read as the reverse complement.
CTATTCAGTGCCGATTGCATCATCTGAGGTTTTATTTTTGCCCAAGGATTTTCTAGGTCACCAGTAACCATTTACACGTGTGCCTGAAAAATAACAAAGATAAGGCGTGCCTGTATTTTCATGATTACCACCTTATGTTATATTTTTCACATCCTTTGTCTTTTTTTAGTGTCATTCTTCAACATGACTTTTTATTATGTGATTTGAACTATTGTGTTTTTGTTTTGTGCAACACCCAGGAGCACTGGAAGAGACACGAGGTTTATTTCCAGAAGCACCTAAATTTCAGCGAACTGCTGCAAGTGCTTAACGTACTAAAACATCTCTTAGTGAAGATAACACCGACTCCTTTGGCAAAAAATCAATAGAAAATTTGTCCTATCTAACGAGTATTTTCTGTGCGGTTTCCTGTTGTCCAATTTCAGTCGGAGTTATTTATAAACAATCGCCGCTTTATATTTTTACTCGTAACAGCGTGGTCACGGTTTCCATCAATAAGCAATCAGAAGATAGGGTGACTTAGTTAACTTCCGGATCGAATGAGCAGATTAAAAGCGAGCGGAATGACTAACAGTTCATCATTCAAGCCGACGACTTCGACGGTTCAGCACATCGGTGAAGAGATCTGAAGACAGTACACCGACCGAAGCAGACGACCGAACACCAGCTGTGATCATCGACTGAGTATTAAGACCAAGGTAAGGACTTTAGTACATAGAATGTGTTTTCAAAAACGTACTATTTAGAACAGTGCTTCCCAACCGATGTGCCACGGCACGTCAAGGTGCTACAAAACGACCAAGCGTGTGACGCGAAAATTTCAACCACTAAGCTCTCGAATGCACGACCTTACTGGTGGGTTAGGTTGTTGATTGATTCCCATTGATTGATTGAATAAGCCATACTGCTATTTACTTTGAATAAATGTTCTAGAAATTCAATCACAGTTTCCTAATCAAGGTTGAATGGAAGAGATACGAAAGCTTTCTCAAGTCTATCACTTATTGAGGATGTCTGCATTTGGTATTTGCATTCCGTTTTTGCTTATATCGTTTGATTTATTTTATTTTATTGCTAAATACCAAGACTTAAGACAGGAGTGCCTATCCGCACCGTTTGGAGGAAATAAAAAAGGTTACCCGCATATGTAGTTAAATCATTAGGTACTTCATTGTGTCCCGTGTTGTAAAATAGGTTGGGAAGCATTGGCTCAGAGGGTATTTATCCAAAATACGACAACCTGATTACCTCTCGAACAACTCAATGCTTGGATTCATCTTTTCCTGTTGTTTGTTAAATCCAACAGCCCGAGAAAGACGAAGTGCTACTTCGTGTAGAAAATAGTAGAAAGTGGTTGAAGAATAATATGCTGCGAGTCTGAGTGCCTAAGATTTAGTACCACAAGTTGAGGTAGTTTGCGATCATGATCGGACTCATGCGGATCTGATATCATATCCCACTCGTATAGCGGGGGATGGAGTTGGTTTGGTGGCTAGAGTACTGGCCTCCCACCCCGAGGGCCCGGGTTCTATTCCCGGCAGCGGCGGATTTTTCTGTGGCAAACCGGTCCCTACTTGAGTGCCTAGTGGATATCAGGTTCAGTACTCCGTCCGTCGGATGGGATGTTAAGCTATGGTCTCCTAGACGCTTGTTGATAAGAGAAGGCTAATGCTTATGCCGGGTTTCTTTTCACCCTTCCTCCGTTCCCAGGAAACTCCTACCATTACCCAATTACCCACCTATCCTAAATGGCGCAAATGACCTCAGCTGTCGGTTGCCTCCCCTGAATAACTAGTAACTAACTAACCCTCCTGTGAATGGTCAACGGGTAAAATGTGAATATGGATGCAATTTAACCTGATTCATTGAAATACAAGGTAACTGCCTCTTGCTGCATTTAATGAATAGCTAGCCGTAATTGCTGTAAACAACACTCAGATTGCAAAGCGTTAAATCAGCGGAAATTTCACTGACACTAGATATCCTCACTGGCCTATTTCGTAAGCAACCAATCAAAATATGTTGCTAGCCCGCGACTGAATGAGGGTAAAAGGTGAGTGATGAACAATGATCGATAAAAACAAAAAATATACTTGATGATAACTGGAAATGAAGAGTCAGGGAAAATTTAAAAAAATTGGGCTGAATTTGTAATCACCTTGACCGTAATGGTATTTATTTTTGTGCATGACAACGATAGCTCTGATAATATTATCCTCCTCCTCAGAAATACATATCCTTTTAAAAATATCAATTTTTTCTAGTCAGAAAACCGGAGCAGAATTTGGCCGGGAATGGATTCCAATAGTATTTCGCCTGTAGACATGACTGAAGATCATGATGACCATCCGTCGCAAGTATCTAGGAGTGGCAGGTACGTATTTGCTTTTTCATTCAAGACAAGTCCTGTTCCCATCACGCATAGTACCTGCGAATGGCCGACCGGGACTTAAAAATAAACTTCTTTGATTCACTTACGCTCAATGTTACGAGAAAGTCTAAGTTGAAAATAAGAACAAACTTTGCAATATTCCACACAACTTTAATTATCCTACCAGTTTCAACACATTGATGTCATCATTGTTTCTATGAGAAAGTCGAAAATAGGATTATGAGTAAGAAAGTTTCTTAGAATATTTGAAGTAGACAACGAAAGTGGGTGAATCAGGTAACTGAAGAGTATAAAAAAGTAGAAGAATAGATAAGCGCTGAAGAGGGGGGAAAGAACTAAGAATTAGTAACGGCATTACGTCTGGCGTAATATTCAAGATGACATAGCTAGCGGTTTTGTGTAATGTTCGTGCTGCAATAAGATATGTCTTTTGGCAGAGAGGTATTGCAGGCGGGAGCTACCAAAAAGATGTACTCTTGATATAATATTTAATACTCTTGATGTGATATTTAACAAATTACACTTCCGAAAATTCGTTTTCGTGGGAGGGAGGATAATTTTAATGAATTGATGACAAATGATGCCGATCTCCTCTATCCACATGCTAATTAGAATCATATTCAAAGTAACTATAGCCGGTTGTACACTAGCGCTTTGAAGTCCACTTTGAATGATCAGTAACTTCAAAGCTTATGTAGATGTCATCAGCTTACTTAATACCCGCTTACACCTAAATCGAGCGATGCCCCCTAATTGAACTGTGCGTAGTATGTTGTTTCCTTTAAATAGTTCGTTAAGCATTTGGATTCACATTGTGTAGCCAAATCATAAGCAGAAAAACGTGTGTACATGATCCTATTATTCAGTGAGCAAGTCGTCATACCATCGAATCGAAGCATAAAACATTAAGTAAAACTAATTAATCTAATTAATAAATATGTAATACACTCTAACTAAATTGACTATATTCAAGGACCTACCATTAAAAAAGTGCGAACAAATACATTTTTGAATAAGTGGATCACCTTTGAAATATATGGGGTAGGTATTTATGTTTTTAAGGGACAAATTTCAAATATGCACCAGGCAATTATAGTTTGTTTCACGTCAGCATTTCAAAATGTTCCCGATTCCCCTACGGAAGACTTCATTGCTTTGTGTTTTAACGGTAATCTGAAATAAATTTAGGACACAAACCTGCGAATCAGAAGACCTGTAAGGAACAAGGACATCTAAGCAATAAACATAGTTTGATTAATAAATTCTGTACGACTGACATAAAAAGTATCTGGAAGGAAATGTGTTCATTTTAAATATTACTCAACATATCCCTGCATCAATTTAATAATTAATGGTGCGGCAATGACACATTCCGAAACATTTTCGCACGTTGGAAATACGTAGGGTCAACGCATTCATATTGGTCCATCATTAAATACGATTTCCTAGAGGTTCTCCAAAAAGTGACGGCCCTTCCGTTTCGTCACTTGAATGAATTAAATTATATTTTCAAGTAAGTCGTTAACTAGGCTGCTTGCTTACTTGTCCTTGAATGTTCTGCTTCTTTGTAGTGCATGTTTGATATGTAGTGTGATATGTTTGGTGAGAATTCACCCCCTGCCTTACACCTTTAAGGTGGCTTGCAGGGTATTATGTAGATGAAGATGCTTCTTTGTGTATTGCTATTAACCCTGAAAGCTTTAAGTGCATATATAACGGACGCCCATGATTTTAATCTAGCTTAAAATAGGATCACTCAAAGAGAGTCTGTGATGTAGAACCGGCATATCACTTGAAAAGTAACAATGCTTCAATTGAAACTTCGAGGTTTCTGATGACAAAAGTGTGATATTTCCCCTCGATTCCAGATGGGCGGACTTTGCGCCTGATGCCCCTTTGAATTTGAGCATTAGCGTGCCCTCGGCGGAGGAAGGGCTGCAGGAGGAAATGCCGCTCCCTGCGCCGTCGAACCGGCACATTTTCGTCGGTCGCGACCCAGGTGCAACATCCGCGCCTGTCCAGGCGTGGACCCCTAGTATAACTGAGTTCAGCGGAACCCAGCCGAGGTGCTGGATATGCTACCCGCCGCCCATCAATTTCCACAGGCAGGAAAACAATATGCCGTTGGACGTCCAACAACGGCTCGTACATCAGCCCCAGCCCGTCCTCGGTGGTCAACAGTCCATGGTGATCCAAAGTCACCCAGCCTCCGTGGAGCATACGACCCCCAGGTAGGCATCATGGTTACCCAGACCCTAAGACATTCATCATATAATGATTTTCAAGGAAATGGAAAAGATAAAAACGAACGATGACGTTCTTTGAGGAGGAGAAACAGGTTTTTAAGGGTGATGTGATTCTCATGGTGGTTAACACCGGAATATGGTTGTCAAAGCGATGAAGAGGGGAGAGAGTGGGCATTGCAGATGGGGGGAGGCAGAGAGGAAACTAATTTAAAGAAATACAAATGAAAATGAAACATTAAGAGTAATTAGAGGAGTAAGGATCAAAACAAAGTACCAGTACTCCATCAAAACCTACCCTAATCTTAAAAAAAACATATAATAGCAAGTTTATATTTACCTTTCTCATTTGGCTTGCATTTAATTCTTCACCTGGTGTGTGTAGTGATGGGTCATTGATAGGTGGTTCAGGGTTCAAGTTCCTGAGATCTCTTTGCACATATCCAGTCAAAGCTGAGTTATTTTTTATACCAGATGTTTATCGGATACCATAAGCGTCTCCGGTAAAGGACTCCGACCTTCGTATATGAATTTCACTCGCTTTTGGGCTTGGGACTTGGTGATCTCCTGCTCTTTCGTTCTATTCGGACCTTCGGGTCTACGATGATTTCTTTAATTATAATTGTATTTATTTTGTTTCTTGTTTTGTTCTTATCATATAAGTTTGCGTGAATCACTCTATTGGCATCTTAGTAAAACCTATGTAGTGTATAATTATGCTATCCACAGTCGTCTAATTATGTGAATGTTTCAATGTTGTCCAAAATTTTTGCTCTCATCCTTCTCGCCTGGCGATATGTGCTGTTGGACCGTGTCAGCATCTCCAATTGCTACGTCCTCCGCCCTGCTTACGTTCTGCCTGCTACAACTCCCGCTGGCTTAAGGCCGTCAGTACACTTCAACTCCCAGCAGTCACCTGCTTTGGTCGCGTTCCCAGTTTTCCTGCATCAAATCTCGCTGCCCGGGCAGCAACTTATGTTGCTGCCCGGAGGTCTGCAGGGTGGAAGTACTTTTCAGACTCCAGATTGACCAGGAAGGCAATCAGCAAGAGGACGGGTGGTAGGATGAGCATATCTGTGGCGTCAGATTCCAGCGGTGGAATGCTCCTAGCCTATACCCGTTCGCCGATTAAATGGTATCCATAACATTTAAAAGCAAAGAATTTTTAACTTCCTAAAAAATTCCAAATAACCCGTCAGTCAAATGTAAAATTCCCCAAGATGAAACGACGATGATGGAATTCATTCCCATTTTCATGAGCTATTTTCTAAATGTTAAAGTTACATTCTGTGTCAATTTTATGTATTTTTGTTGATATAATAGGCTATTATATATATTGATCAAACATTAATACTTTGTGAAAAAGGGGTATATTTTGTCCATTTCCCTTTTGGAAAATGCTTTATCTATCTGTCATTTGCATGTCCTTGTCAGTAATTGAATATCTCTTTGTTCTTGGGTGCTTGTAATTTTCTGCTCAGTGGAAAATCTTGATTAGTGATCAGTTTTATAAAATATTATATTGTAATTTGGGAATAAAGATGAGTTACCAGAGTTGGTTAAGTGTAGTTTTCATTTATCTCACATCAACATATAAGCAAGAAATAACTCTTCATTATGCAGTAATATTTCTCTAGGTATATATGTTGATAGTATCTACTCAAACTATTTTATAACTTTTACTACATTATGTATTTTTAATATAAATTTGACATGATGCTTGCAAGTCTGGTATAGCTAATCAAATTAAAATATTTCCTTAGATATTGTAGTAACGTTTTAGATGCTCGGAAAAATATGCATCCATTTTTAAACCAATCTTTGGCAGACTTTAATTTATCCTCTGTCCTCATCATTCAATTCCTCTGTAGGATCCCAAATTTAAAAAATGGTCTATTTTCTGAAAAGTGCTAAATAAGAGAAAGGAACGGAATGATTTTTAACTGGTAGGAGACGGTTTGGTGAGAATTGTCTCCTAAAGCAGTGATTCCCAATTAGCGGGATTTGTTTCATTTTAAGGGACTTCACAACCTACTCCATGGGACACGAGTTTGATAAATACACCCCGCGCTCTTAAGTTTCACAAAGATATTGTCAACAACGCATATATTAACTAAATTACTTACGGGAAGTGGAAAGAAACTGAATTTTTCGGTATCACTTGGTGGGAGTTTTTTTAACGGAGAATGGTAAGTAGGACAAAAGACTAAAAAGGCTAAAAATCTCTGATTCATTTATTTTAAACTCAGTGAAGCAATAAAGATAGTTAACCGAGTACAAATCTATTTCCTCTCTTTAATTTTTGTTACGGATTCATCATCTTAAATGTCGAACCACCTTCGGTAGGCTTGTAGTTAACCCTCCCACCCACTACTCTTCTCCATCCGTGTATTTCGTCTCTTCACTTATTTCCTGTTTGATCCCAATTGCCTTTGTTTTGATCCTCCTTTAGATCTTCGGGTCTTCTGCCTGTCTTCCCATCTTTTATTCAGAAAACTTATTAGTTTTTTCGCCTTTTCCACTCACCTAAAACCCTCCCATCCCTATTACTCCCTTCAATATTCTATAGCCACTTATAACGCCTTCCACCCTATGTCATTGCGCCAACATATTTCTCTCGTCAGTCTCGTTTCCTCTACTAACAGTTTTAATATCCAGTCATTTATCTTTCATCCAACGACCCTTAATATGCATCTAGGTTAATTCTTTTCCGCAGCCTCATCTTGAAAGTATTTTATGCACTTTCACACTATATCTTTATCTTATCTTGGTTTCAGGGATAGGTACTATATTAATTTACACACACCCTGATTGGTTTCATCCTCTTAAATAAAAGGATCGGCTTCTCTTAGCAGTTAAAAGCATTATCCTCCCATCGCGAGGGACTAATTTCTGCAGTGAGAGATATTTTACTGGTAAACCGGTTCCTGCATGAGTGCTGCGTGGACAGCTTTTTGAGTTCAGTACTCGGTCCGTCGGATAGGAAGTTAAGCCTTCAACACCTTAGCGCCTACTGTTTGAAACAAAAGAATTCCGGCTATCGGTTTTTCCCCACCCTTCCTACGTTCCCTAAAAAATACCAGCCCCTACCTTCAATGGAGCAAATCGTTTTAGTCATCCACCTCTCTTCCAGGATAATCTTATCCCCACTAATTCATCTTAGTGTACGATGCCTTCAATAAATCGCTGGTTTTCAAGTCTGTACCCTCGGTTTAGACTCTTTAGAGGAAAGTTGCATACAAGGATGAGAATTAAAGGGTAAGGGGCAGGATGTAAAGGAACCCGGCGTCGGCATTAGCCTGCTCTTAACGACAGGTGCCATGGAGACCACGGCGTAACGTTCCATCCGATTTCTGAACTCGAATGCTCTCCACAGCACACCTAAGTACAAAAGTATCCTCCGTTGCCGAGATACAAACCCGGACCCTCTAGGTGTGAGTGCACTACCTAAACCACTGCCTCAAAGCAGCCTCAATGTTGGGCAGTGTCATACTTTGGCTGCTATATACTGACTTTTTACTGAATGTGAAGCCATTCTCGAATGTGAATTTCTTTGCTTTAGCTTCCTTGTAAATCATCAGTTCTTCAATGGTAATTTTATGTGATACATCTATTACATTATGGAAATAAAATATGACAGTTGCTATTTGCTGTCCGTTTTTCGACCTAACGAAATTCCCGCGCAGCTCTCCCGTTTCTCCTCTGCTCTTGCCTGACCTCTGGGGAGCAAATCTTCGAACTATGTACACTTCAAATTCTGTTGGAAGATGCCAGAGTCATCTGGAGTGCCATAATATAAGTATGAAGTGAGCTTGTAAGGGAGTAGTGTTGAGAGTGCAATCCAGAGGACTATGAAGCGTCCCGTCAGTAGGGACATTGACGTGTTTTTAGAGAACTAATTAAACTCGCAACTTATTTTAGTATGGCAAATTAAAAATTTTACGAAGGGCGTATTTACGCTAATGACAGATTAATTTGGTAGCGTTACCCGAAAATGCTATGTAAAACCAATCCTCTACATTTAATGTGTACCTATGTATACACTGGAGTGTAATTAAAAAATGAACTTTATTTTGCATAAGAGGGCAATTATAATACTCTATTGATAGGTACGTGTCGTTTAGAGTTCATAAAATTCATAATTCGTCCCCCTATGAGCGATTACGGATACTTATAAAAGTTAAGTCACATGAGAAATATGATTGTAGAACAAATCGCACGAGTTCAAGGGTGACATGGCAGGCATATCTACCCCCACACTTTATCTGCAGGACATAAGGAATCAGACCAATAGACTAAAGAATTCGTTTTCTTCACACAATACACTATCGCAACGCGAACAAAGTCTAAGGAACAAAGTCAAAGTCAAAATAAAGGAATCAAATTCATTGTGTTTACCAAAGTTTTGCCTTCCCCTTGTTTTCAGCAAAATATCATCTTCATTCTTCTGGTGATCTGCCGCCCCCTGTCACACGACCTTGAGGCGGCTAGTAGGGTAACATATAGATGCAAGCGATTGAATTTTATACACAATTTTGGTATCCGTGATAATGCCATAAGTTGCGAAGTCAAAGAACTTACTTCATTTCCCTCTTTTGGTAGACATTTTCTGCATCATATAGCTAAGTGGTTTAGTTACTAATTAATTAATCACTATTCCTTAACCCTCCCATGATAATACATTTTTCTTTAATTTCTATCCCCAGTATATTTTGTGGGGCGAATCACCAGTAAATTTCATGTCTGAGAATTGTCTTCAATTCATTTAATATTTATATAAAATTAAACTAAAGGTTTTCGGGTAGAGTTTACCATCATGATCATCATCATCATCATTGGTCAAAAATCCTAGGATTGGTTTGACGCAGCTTTTCACTCGATTCTTCTATCGGCCAACCTTTTCATTTTGACGTATTTCTTCTCTTTTACATCCTTCACAACCTATTCCATGTATCTAATACGAGGCCTGCCTTTTCCAATCTTCCCGTTCACTTTTATCTCGACGATAGTCTTCATCGTGCCTCGTGTCTCAAGAAAAAAAAATCATATCGTGTCTCAAGATATGGCCGATAAAGTTGTCTCTTCTTCTTTTTAGAGTTGTCAGCAGACTTCTCTTTTCTCCCACTCTTCTTCGGACTTCCTCGTTACTTACTCGGTCGATCCATTTAATCTCCATTATTCTTCTGTAGCACCACATTTCGAATAGAGTTTACTATAGCTGCTATAAAGTTATGCATTATGGTGGAAATGATTTTAGTTCGGTCTCAGTGTTATGATTTTTCTTCCGTCGTTCCGCATGTTGGTATAAGGACTTGTAGGTAACCCAACTAACAGAACGTTTTTGCATGCCTAGTTTTGCTAATTTCATCTTATTAAATAGTGCAGTTTAGACTAATATATTAATACTAATCCTTTTAAATGCGTGATATGTAGTGTGTATTTGGTGAGAATTCACCCCTGCCACACACCTTTATGGTGGCTTGCAGGGTATTCCTCTACTTCTACATAATACCTTGCAAGCCACCACAAAGGTGTGTATTATTATGTAGATTATGTATTAAAGGCATTATGTAGATGTAGATGTAGTAAAATTAAAACTGCTTCTTGAGCTACAGACCACTCCAACAATTCCTTTAATCTACCTATCCCTTGCTATGCTACCTATTTTGTTCTCCTAAGTTTCATTGGGAAGAGAAGTTGGGAAGAAAAGGGAAATTTCGGCAAGATTTGTAAAGGGACGGTATGATAACCTTATTAGTGTAACCAGTCTATTAAATGAATTAAATTGGGAATCATTGTCAGATCGCAGGTTGAATTTAGACTCAAACTCTTAAACAATTTCCAAGACCATATTTTCAGTGATGATGTTAAAAATATTTTGCGGACCCCAACTTACTATAGTAGACTGGACCATAATTACAAAATTAGAGAAATTGATTGCCGAACTGACAGATTCAAAATTTTCTTTTTTCCTCTCACAATTAGGGATATGAATAGCGGTAAATATGTCCAATGCGAGTGAATCAATCCATAGCATAGGTAGTTACATGTTGGTATAAGGACTTGTAGGTAACCCAACTAACAGCACGTTTTTGCATGCTTAGTTTTGCTAATTTCATCTTATTAAATAGTGCAGTTTAGACTAATATATTAATATTAATCCTTTTAAATGCATGATATGCAGTGCGTATTTGGTGAGAATTCACCCCCTCTCAAACACCTTTATGGTGGCTTGCAGGGTATTATGTAGATGTAGATGTAGTAAAATTAAAATTGATTCTTGAACTACAGACCACTCCAACAATTCCTTTAATCTACCTATCCCTTTGCTATGCTACCTATTTTGTTCTCCTAAGTTTCATTGGGAAGAAAAGACTTTTAAGTTTAAAGTTCTTTCGTGGTAGAATACTCATTCCACCTAATCTATTCTAGTGAATAATTCCTTCTTGCTTCGTCCATCGCTAGTTATAAGGCTTCCCAGGGAGCAATATTATAGGAACTTATAGATGTTTATTTTCTTCCCCTTCAATGAAATTGGAAATCCCGCGAAGTCCAATTCGCCAAAAAGAGAGGTAGGTATTTCTTTAAAAGACTCGGACGTCACGCCACCAGACGCCATATGGAGTTGATCCTTTGGTATGCGTGACTCACTCCCCCGTCTTTCGTCCTCTTTCTACCCGATGGAATTCAAGGGCTGGCCTCTCCTCTTTGCCCCTCGGGGAAGGGTGTGAAGACGCGGACCTACGACGGTCCTCTCTACTGAAAATCTGTGCCTTCTAAAAAGTATACGGTGCGGTGTGTTTGGAAAACCAAATAGCTAGTTCGTCTACATCTACGTCCCAACATTTGAGACGCCACAAGGGCGCCTGTCGGGGTATGTCAGGCCACTTTCATGAAAAAAGAGTTAAGAAGAAAAAGGAATCAGGGAGAAAACATTTGTATAGAGAAATTGGATGATCCATGAATTACCTGCAGAGGCGAGAAAGCTCAGCGGACAAATTTGGTTGAAATATTCAGCCGATGTGGTTACGTATGCGTTATTGAGAGTGAAAGGAATTGCTCTCACTTTTCACCTTTGAGGGTTTTCCTCTTTAAATAATTTCCCCTTTGGCTCGCCAAACCTACCAACTCAATTGCTTTCAAAAAGCTTATCCTCTTCATTCATCTTCTCGTGAGTTCTAAATTCTGCAATGACCTTCGCTGTACAACTGATAATCTATCTTAGTTACAATTTTAGTATTTATCCTAGATGCCTTTCAGATATGGGGGTGAGAAGGAATGAGACGATTATGTGGGTGCAAAGTTGAACGAGGAAGTGCACGGGAGGTAGGGGAGGAAGTGGATTGGATATTAGGAGAATATATAGCGAGGAGTTGGAATGAGCAATACAGAACAAGGGTGTTTAGAAGGACAATGAGTGGGTAAAATTATTTGGTTTACTATTTCGAGGGTGCAGAAAAACAGGCAGTTAGTAGGGAAGGTTTAGAGGTAGTCAAGTAAATTCAGATCTTTGTTGAATACAGTCCGTAAGGCAGAAAATTAGATTTTAATTACAGTAATACTACTTGAATTGCCCGTGTAGGTACTAAATTTTCTTGATCAATTCGATTTATTTTAGATTAAAAATGGAACTTGTAGTTTTCTCCAAAATTTCACTCATTGGAAATAAACATGGATTTCATCCATTCTAGTCTTCCTTCCGTGGCTGAAGAAAACGGAATTTTCAAGAGTTTGGATTTCGTCTCTGGTGAGAAACGTTTCCCAAGTTTTGTTCCGTTTTTGCAACACGGCTAGCCACTGCATCACCGCGTGTATCTTCTGGCAGACTGCCTCCGGTGGGCGGTATTGCGGTCGTAACAACGATGAGATCAATTTGCCGCTTTTACGAGAGCTAAGTGCTCCGAGTTGGAAGTGAAGGCAAGAAGAAGGTGGGGTAGGGGTTTGAGGGCAAGTAGTACTCGAGAGGATTGTCAGATTGATGCGAGGTTCGCTGAGGTTGCTTGGTTTTGCGTCGGCTGGATCATATGATGCAAGAGAAACTGGGGAGCTCCGAATTCCAGTCGGGATTTGTCATGTTCCATAGCCGGAGAGGGCAGCTGAAGGATAGGATGGTCGCACTGCTGTGACGAAGATAGACAGAAGACGGCGAGTGGATCTACATCTACACGATACCCTGCAAGCCACCGCGAGGTTGTGTGGCAGGGGGTGAATATCACCAAGCAGGCACTACTAACATGCAAAGAAGCAACTATAGGGTCTCATGCAACTAGATTGTTAGTATCTATAGTATTTAAGGGATTAATGCATGCATCATGCACTACAGACTACTCTAAAATATTTCACCTACCTATCCCTTTGCTATGCTGCCTATTCTGTTCTCTTATAGTACGGGGGAATCATGCCATTTTGAATCTATCAGTACGACAATCTATCTCTCTAATATTATTTATCTGGTCGAATCTAGCATAATACGCTGTTTTTTTTTAAATATGAGCCTAACACCTTCAGTAAAGCTATCCGATTGAAATTTCGCTAATAGATTTAATCTGTACTTTAAACTACGGTCTGATAATGATTCCCACCTTAATTCTTTTATTAATTCTGAAGCGCTACTCAACCTATCGTAACATCTTTTAACGAACCTAGCTTCTCTACGTGCAGCGTAGCACTGTCTAGTTCCCTGATCAAACCTAATTCATTAGGATCCCATACACTGGCTGCATACTCATGGTGGAGCCTAACTAGTGAAAAGTAACATCGCTCTTTTGTCTTCTCATCACATTTCCCAAGTACTCTTTTTATAAATTCTAGCTTTCTCTTCGTTCGGCCGCATATTTCCCGGATGTGTCTTCCCCACGATAAATCTTTAGTGATTGTTACACCTAAACATCTTATGGTTTCAAGATTTTCTATCTTCGTGTTCCTAATTTTATAGGGACGCTCTATCGAATTATTCCTCCTGATAGACGGGAAGGTGGGTGCTGGAGAGTTGTCGACGTCCAATCACAAAACAGCGTGCTCTAGTAAACTAATGCCTGTAAGCTGAGTACGGATTTTTACAGAGTACGGATTTTTACAGAGTACAATTTTTACACTAATGTAATGCTGCATTTTATCGCGGCAATAAAACCCTACAGGATGATAAACGGGCAATAGTTTTTATTTGTTTAAGTTCTCTATTTCAATGTCGAAGACCCGGAAATGGCAGAGATTTTTCTATGTAAGAATCAGAAGAAGTTCGGCTCAAATGCAGTGAGGCATGCTATTCAAGTCAAGCATTAAGGCTGTGAAATTGGCACCTTTTGCGAAGGGAAAGCAGTAGCCAACGCCATGCATCGCTCCATATTTCCCCCTTTCCCCAAAACGTCCACCGTGACCAAATTACTCACCTATCCTAATTAGTGTAAATTAGCTTAATTGCTTCATCTACATGCACACAATACATTTCAAGCTACCGCAAGGGTGTGTGCTGAAGTGTTAATTAGCACCACGCATGCATTAATGCCAAGGAAACAAGAATTTTTGTTATTACCTACGTTGAGCTTGATGGATGTTTCTATTTCTCGAAAATTTTCAGAGAATCACTGGTTTAAATCAGAGGTGGGTTGAATATCTCTTTTTCCATATTTGAATATTGAGCTCGAATGAAAAATTTTGCCTCGAATATCAGAATCGAATATCGAATAATGTAGACATTCAGTTTTCAACTATCAAATTTAAGACTACAATTTTAAGATAAGTTGTCAATGTTTAATTGCATATAATATTATTGAGCAAATTAACCATAATTTTCAAACAATTCAAGAGTAAATGAATGATCTATTTACATAGTTATCGCTATCTGTGGATGCCGAAAGTCACTGATGAAGAACTCATATCTGGCAATTGGGATTTTTACTTTGGGACATTCCTTTTCACACATCTAGTGCTTAACAAATGGTTTCATGCCACTAGTAGTATGACGCAATGCTCAATGTATTTTAGCTAGAGATGGGTCAATCACTTTTTCTACAATTACTTATCTATTAAAGATCTGAACAAATATTAAACCTAGAACAGGTAATAAGCATTCATATACGAAGTAGTTTTAAGCAGGGATCAAGACATTTACAATGTTTAATTTTTTAAAGACTCTTAATCCAATTTTCTGTTGAGAAATACAAACATTTTCACTCGATCAGGGTTCAAACGGTTTCTTTTAAAATCACAAAATATTCCAGCTGTGCTGAATAATCTCTCTGAAAAAACAGTGGCTGGTAGTGCACTTAGATCTTTTTCCGCAATTTTTTTAAGATCCGGGTGGAGTGCATCACATTTCCAGAAGTCCAGCACATTGTAATCTGGTGAAATAAGAGGTTCTCTCAAATAATTGTCCCCTTGTTCCTCTGCGGATAGTTCAGGTTTCTATTTGGCTGCTTGGCTTGACATCATCTTTGAATAGTATGCCCACATTCCATGCATCCCTTTGACAGAAGTCTCTCCTCTTTCACCATAGCTACCATCCTAGAATAGCTACCAATAAAAAAGTTATTATTAACTCTAATTTCGTTTAATAGTTTTGGCTTACATGGTGTCAAATGATAAGATGGTGTTAGTCTCAAAAATAGTCATCAATAGTCAAAAAAGGCATATTTTGGACTTACCATAGTCTCCTTTGATAGGGAATCTTCCCACTGCTCCCCCTTAATAAGCTGGACCTCTTTTATCAGATTTTTCCTCGCAAGATCAAGGTTCTGTAGGCTCCTGAACACAGTGCCTTTCAGACGAGGATCGAGGAATTTTCGTCTGATACTGCCTCGGACTCCATTTCCAGGTGAAGCTTAGAAGGTACTTGGATGCTCCGGGTCAAGTTATTCTGCAATTTATTTTTCATGATCTCTCCGTAATGCTTTTGCATGTTGTTTTTCATGCCAATAGTTGTATGGGATACTTCTCCTTGAGATGTTTTAGCATTGCAAAACTCTCACAGAGCGTAATTTTCATTACTTTCGCAAATGCTGAAATAGTTCCAGACTTCGCTTGCCATTTTAAATAAGTCAATGCTTATAAAAATCACGTTAACAAGAATTCTGAACTCGGGATGGTACTCTTTCTCACAAACCACATGTACAGAACATCGAGGTGCTAATCGATATTCATTTATTTGTTTCCCTCGTATTGACTACATTATTACTAACGACTAAGTAAAACTTTTATCTATAAAAATTCTTACAATATCTCGAAACTCTGGATACAAATATTTTCCCCATTTTTCTAGTTATTGAATTATTTCATGCATGCATATATTTTGAGACATCGATGGAGTTCGACTGGTACCACAACTCGATTGCCTGTTCAACTGAAATGAACTGAAACAATTCGCTACATTTATTTTCGGTAACATTGTATAGTATGATGAGTTTCAGTAATTCAAACTTGTGAAATCGTTTGACTGAATTTCAGTGAAAATATAAACAATATCATCAATAACCGAACCTAGATCTCGCTAAAGGTAGAATTAACGCCAATTATCGCCAAAATTTCAAAATTATATATTCGAGGCAACATTTTAATTTCTTCCTCGAATATCGAATATCACGAATAGTCCATAATTGCCATTTTAAATAAGTCAATGTTTATAAAAATCACGTGGTGGTAATTCGTGGTGTTCGAGTATTCGACTATTCGTGTTGCCCATCCCTAGTTTAAATAGTATTTTTCGATCTTGCACATAACGAGTTAGGGGAAAATCGTGTTTCCTTAATCATTTTGTGGTAGCTAGCAGCCCAACTAAACATTGTAACATCCAATTGCCACATATTCATATTCCTTTCCTTAAATCCCACCGGGAGATCATTCGTCATTCCAAATGGTATTATCTAACTATGAACTTTTTTCACATGTCCTGAGCCCTTTCCCCACTTTCTCCATATACGTCGCCCCCTCCCTCTGTATTCCTCCCTCGCTTTCAATTTGTACATTTTTATGCAATAACCAGTGCAGTAATAAGTTTAAAAATTTAGATAGATGCCGAAACGATGGCTAGTTTTCATTAAATGTGTCGGACATAGCGTTAATAACCAGTGTTTACCTCACAAAATCAGTAATATAGAATTTATCGATGAGAGACCAAGGCTATTTGATCGGATTTATCTAAAAGATCTGACTGAGAACATCGGTGGTAGATTGCGTCTCGGGTGCAATAAGCATAACGGTGCTCAAATCAAATGACTAGGTAGCCTTGTATGCGGCTGTCGGATGATTTCTCTGAATACTTCAGTTCATGTAATTTATTACGTTTTCTGGACTTAAGGACTGAACTGTAAATTCTGATGTTTTCTAAAAAGCAAAAGACGCCAGGAAAGGCGAAGGTTCTCCCTTTCTATATTGTCGTCGTTTTTCTCCTTTCACCAATACTTTTACTCTCACCTAGCTCTCGCGTTGAAGGTTGAGTGAACCTATTGCAAAATAAAATGCTCGCTATTTAATCACCTGTTCCCTAACTTGGCAGGGTCACCCCTAAACTAGGTAACTAACGCGCCAGTCTAACCGGCGACGCTAAGGTCGCCGGTTCGGATCGTACCTCGGGTATCCATGGTGTATATATCTTAGGTTTGAAGGTAGGATAGAAAGTACACGGTAACGTAAGCGGTTGTAGCACCTAAAATCTAAATGATACGACTTATTGGCTGCAAATTCTGTATTCATCAACATCATCTAAAGGCAATGATATTGCAGTTCTCCATAAAATCATCATATTGGTTGATTCCTTCATTTTTACTTATTTTTAACTCCTTCGTCACTATTCATCATCATCATCGGTCACCAATTCTAGAATTGGTTTGTCGCAGCCCTCGACTCGATTCTTCTATCGGCCAACCTCTCCATATTGACGTAACTTCTCTCTTTTATATCCTTCACAACCTGTTCCATATATTTCATACGAGGCCTGCCTTTTCCATTCTTCCGGTTCACTTTTCCCTCGACGATTGTCTTCATCATGCCATCGTGTCTAAAGATGTGGCCTATTATGTTGTCCCGTCTCTTTTCAAGGTTTTTAGTAGATATCTCTTCTCTGCCACTCTTCTTAAGACTTCTTCGTTCGTCACTCGATTGATCCATTTTATCTTCATCATTCTTGGGTAACACCACATTTCAAATGCTTACTGTCTGGACTTCTCTACCGCTGTCCATGCTTCGCTGCCATATGCTGGAATGCTCCAGAGGTATGTTCTAATGAAATGTTTCCTCACTTCCATGCTTGTATTTGCAGCTGAAAGCAGAATCTTCTTCTGGTAAAATGTCCTTTTTGCTTGGGCAATTATAATGGCAATTTCTCTTTTACTTCGTCCATCGCTGCTTACTCGGCTTCCCAGGTAACAGAACTCTTTCACCTCCTCGATTTTTTGTTTTTCTAGTTTAACATTTGTCCTGGTTTCCTTTCTCCTACTGCATACCAGTACCTTAATTTTATTTTTATTGATCTTCAGATGACATCTGGTCATTGTTCTTTCCATGTTTCCTGGTGTCTTCTTTGAATCTCCTTCTGTTTCTGCCATGACTGCAATGCCATCAGCGAATCGTAGTATGCTGATTTTCTCCCCGTGGATATTTTCTCCCGGACACTTTTCTTTGATTTCTTGGGTGGCTTTCTCGCGGTATACATTGAATAATACGGGAGACAGTACACTTCCTTGACTCACCCCTTTCTTTATGCTTGCTTCTGTAGTGATGGGTCTTGATATGATTATGGCTACATGGTTTTTATACAAGCTGTGGATAACTCTTCGGTCATTGTATGATACTCCAATTTCTTTCAAAACCTTTAGCATCATGTTTCAATCCACGTTGTCAAATGCCTTCTCCAAATCTACAAATCCAACAAACGTCCATAGATTCTTCACTATTCTCTTCTCAATAAGTAGTCTGAGGGCTAAAATCGCTTCTCTTGTGTCCTTATTTCTTCTGAACCCGAATAGGTCCTCATCCAGGAACTCCTCAGCTTTTCGATGTATTCTTCTATAGATGATTCTTGTCAATATCTTCAAGGCATGTGTCGTCAGGCATATTGTCCTAAAATGTTCACAATTCTCAGCCCTCTTATTTGTGGCCATATGGATGATGATGTTCTCTTCAAAGTCCGTGGATATCTATCCTGCAGAGTACATATCGCATATGATTTTGTACAGCTGAGTAAATGTTTCTCTCCGGTATTTTTAATTCGTTCGGCAGGAATATAATCTATTCCCGAAGTCTTATTTAACCTCAGATCCCTTACAGCTGCGTGATTGGGGTTCCCAAATAATCCTCACTGACTTCATTTTCCTCTTCGATTACTTTCGCTCTAAGATTGCTTCCTTTATATAACTCTTCCAAGTATTCCTTCCATCTCTTCACTTTATCCTCATGTTCAATAAAGAGTTCTCCCTGATGCTGTTAAATCTTGCAGCCCGTTCCTTGAAGTGATTTCTCACCACCCTGTAGGCAACTTCCACATTTCCTTTTGCGAGGTTGGTTTGTTCATCTTCGCCTAGATCCTTCATCCACATTTCCCTTGCTTTTCTCGCTTCACGGTTTATTTCATTCCTGATTTTTTCCACTGATTTCACCGTCAAATCCTCTTCCATTTTGCTTTCCACTGCCTTCTGAAAGGCCAGCCGTTGTTAAGGTTCCTTTAGTTTCTCTACTTGCCATACGTTCTTCATTGATTTCTTCAATTTCTTTATTTTAAGTGGCATTTCATCATCACTAAGTTGTGGTCACTATCAATATCTGCACCCGGGTAGCTTTTGAAGTTCTTCACCTGGTTTCTGAACCTCTGCTCACTAAAATGTAATCAATTTGAAATCTTCTTCTGTCTCCGGGCATTTTCCAGGTATATCTTCTCCGTTGGTGGTTTTTAAACAACGTGTTTGCCACCACCAACTTGTGTTGTGTCCAGAATTCTATAAGTCTTTCTCTTCTCTCTTTTTGATTTCCCAAGCCAAATTTTCCTGTTATTATTCCATATTTACCTTCGCCAACGACAGCGTTCCAATCTCCTAAAATAATCAATTTTCTTCTCCTTTTACGTGTTTTATTCCGTTATATCTTCATAGACGTCTTCCAATTCTTCATCTTCGTAGTCCAACGTAGACATTGAAACTTGTACTACAATGGTATCTGTAGGCTTGGTCTCAATCTTCACCATTATAATCCTCTCACTGTACTGCAGGAAGCTCTTCACGCGCAGTTCTGCACTCTTCCTGAACATTATGCCTACTCCAGCGTTACTATTTTTTGATCCAGTGTGAATGATTCTATAACTTCCACTTCAGAAGTATCCTTCTTCGGACCATCTCATTTCACTGATTCCTAATATGTCGAGTTCCGTTCTTCGCATTTCCACCTTAAGGTTCTCCTGTCTTCCGCAGATCCGAAGTGATCGCACGTTCCACCTTCCCACCCTAAAATGACTATCGCACTGACTGATGTACTCTCTCTGGTAGTTCCCGCCCGGAGATGTAAATGGGGAACTATTTTACCCCCGGAATAATTTACTCAAGAAGGTTCCATCTCGTCGCGGTAAGAAAGAAAAGAGTGGAGTAGCTGTGATTCCTCGGGATAATAATGTTGTGGTTTCCCCTTGCCTTATACATCGCAGTGCTACAGCTATTAAAGTAAATGTTACCACGCCAATAGTGAAATGAGTGTCACTGCACCGACCACTGTAGTCTCCACCTTCACTCATGTAAAGAAGAGCTGCTGCCCTCTCCTCCGGGTTTTAGGAAGCATAATTGTTGGCTGCCTCCCGTCGCCAAGTCGCGGCATCCTCACATGTTTCTGTATCATTTAAAGGCCTCTCTTACCCAATGATAGACCAAAACCACCTCGGAGTGCCGCCACTTTTTGTCCACGACTGCTTATTCGACGAGTTAACTCGCTTTTCTCGCAGCTAACCTCTATATCTAGAGGTCGACCCACCATCCGTAACCCGGTGGACGAACTCGGTGGCTTTAAGCTGAGCCCCTAGTCCTATTGACCCCCTATTGACACCTTAATTTTCAGATGAGGCCTTTCTTTTCCATTCCTCCCGCCCAGAA
The DNA here is from genome assembly GCA_933228895.1 of Platycnemis pennipes. Taxonomy (NCBI): domain Eukaryota; kingdom Metazoa; phylum Arthropoda; class Insecta; order Odonata; family Platycnemididae; genus Platycnemis; species Platycnemis pennipes. The sequence continues at coordinate 112,770,550 of OW121854.1, read as the reverse complement.
TCTTGTCGCACAATCGAAAAGCATTAGAATTATTTCACTATATTCCAGGATTTTTCATGCGCCAAAGTTCGATAAATATACGAGACCAAAAACGCAACGGATATAGCAATAAAAGGCCACCTCTCTTCAAACTACTCTGACATTACTCTGACAGATTTTTGGCTTTTACAACAAAGGATTACTCCGTAGAAACTTTTTGTGAACGAACATTCTTCAAACCTATGATTCTCTTTATTACGTAAAATTACGTTTAATAATATCCTTACTGTTTTATTCTCCATGCAACACTGCAATATTCGGCACTTCTATCAAAAAACACTAGAGTGACTAAATTTAATGTACCTATAGAATGGATTTTTATGTTTTAACTCAAATCACTAATACATTTTATTCACCTTTTATCCTTTCAATGCAATGGGAACACCAAAGGAATGTATACTACCAATAACTCACATAATATAAGATTAACGAGGTGAGAAATTAGGGTCATTGTGGAGATTTGGAAAACTATTGTGAGAGAAGCGAATGGTCTTTGGCTACAAGTTCCGCTCAACTGGATCCGAGCTAAGTTCCAATTATTTCGTCAGTAAAAAACTATTGATGAAATTAGGACGCGTTTTAATGGACAGAGAAAAAAAAATAACCGTTTAAGATTCGTGGAACAGATTCTTTCCATATATCTGTAGTTCCTCGTTTTGTGGGAACAAAAATAGTTTCTGACCCACTCCAATGGATGATGGTTGACGCAATAAATTGGTGTGGAATGAGGTCTTCTAAAAGGCTAATTGTTATTTCTGTAAGTGGGTTAAATATTACTAGGTTATTGAATCGTAAAAAAACGAGACACTTAGGTTGAATAATTGACGCAAGCTCGTAATTGTTTACGGAGCATGTTACTGCACAATTCATTGTGTGCATATTTTTATCTTAATCTCATCTTGTTTTTTCATTTTCTGTTGAGGTTCTGATCAAATATTCTTACCTTTAAGTTTCCGTTAATTTTTTCGCCATTTTAAATGATTTTCAGCGTCTTTTTTTGTTTGAAATCAATCCGACAAACATTTTTTAAAGATATCCTTTGATTTTCTGTTGAGGTTCTGATCAAATATCCTTACCTTTAAGTTTCCAGCCAGGTTTCTCTCCACCCGTCCACCGTTCCCTGGAAAATTCTAACCCATATCAAATTTATCATCCATCTATCCTAAATGGCCCAAGAATGACTTAGCTGTCAATCGCATCCCCTGAATAACTGCTAATTTAGCTATTGGTGCACCTGAAATCCAAGTCTATCAAAACGACCAAACCTCCTGCTAAAAAACCATCAGGGAACGAACTGTTTCTCTTAAAGTGACGTGTTCATTTCACACTCTGTGGCGTATGGCCTATTACTTGGTACGTGGCCCTCAAAGGTCTTTAATTTCAAGGCTGTGTCATTATGCAGTAATAATTAGGTCATTTGTGACATATATTTTTTATTGTTCTACTTTTTCCGCAGGAGGCTTGCAAAAAAAGGATGTGAACGGAAATCACTACTATTGTCACTGATTTTATTCAAATCTCTTCCTCAATGAAACTCATTTCTAGTGGAATAATGGGTGATCCTCCTTCAAAATGATTTAAAAAGATATAAAAATATTTCATTATCAATAAAAACAGAAACATCATTGATACATGGGCTACTTAAATAGTAGAGCTTTAAGGGTACAACGTAACAGGATTCGATGGAATCCTCATTCAATCAGCAAATTGAAAATTAAAGAACTCGCAGAACCTCAAAGGATTGCTAATAATTAACGAAATTCTCTTCCTCCTCTGTAATAAGTGAGGAAAATAATTCTAAAGTCTTCCACAAAAATATTTTTACGCCTACCACTATCAGTTGTAGGCTAAAGGTTAAAAAGATAATTTTTTCTTCAAGACTATAGGTTGTACCAGAAACTGCACCCGTGAGTCGAAAATCCAAAATCCAAAAACCTCCCTCACTCCGTCCTGTTCTGTTCCTCAGTGACAATTAATGTAGATGGAAATCTTTGAAAGAACAGAGAATAGATAGGGTAGAGTACGGCGTCTGTATTAGGCTGCTTTTAAAGACAATTGCTGAGGGATTCACATTTTAACTTCCCTTGCAGCGGATGTATTGCTGAAGTCAAAGCACTCCCCACTAATAACTCAATTGGGGACCGGTTCAAAAATGGAAAATCTCTGCCTCTACCAGGTTCCCAGTCCATTAAATGAATTAAAATGGGAATCATTGTCAGATCGCAGTTGGAAATTTAGACTTAATTTCCTAAATAAATTCCAAGATAATATTTTCAGTGATGACGTTAAAAATATTTTGCGAACCCCAACTTACTATGGTAGACTAGACCATAATCACAAAATTAGATAAATTGATTGCCGAACTGACAGATTCAAAATGTCCTTTTTTCCTCGTACAATTAGATATATGAATAGCGGTAAATATGTCCAATACGAGTGATTAAATCCATAGCATAGGTAGTTACATGTTGGTGTCAGGACTTGAAGGTATCCCAACTAACAGCACGTTTTTGCATGCGTAGTTTGTTATTTTTATCTTTTTAAATATTGTAGTTTAGACTAATATATTGATACTAATCCTTTTAAATGCGTGATATGCAGTGCATGTTTTGTGAGATTTCACCCCACAGCCGACACCTTTATAGTGGCTAGCAGGGTATTATGTAGATGTAGATGATTTGAACCAGGGTCTTCGGGATGGAAGGTCACTGCTCTAGCCACAACAGCAATCCGATCACTCTCTGGGGATTGTGCTGGTGTGCTGGCCTAACATTCTGAGGGCGTTTCGTTAAGAGTAGGCTGATGCAGACGCCGGATTTCTCTCCACCCTCCACTCTCTGCTGCAGGTGTCCTCAGTTGTCGGTCTAATCCCCCAAATAACGACAACTACAACGGATCACTCGCAATACGCAGTTTCGCACAGTGCACCATTCTCATATGGGTCGTCAGCCTTTCGGGTGGTCTCTGAAGATGAGGCATCCCTTGGGCCAGAAAGCACTCTCACCGCGCGCCGCCGCAGCCCAGGCGGGGGACGCATTATCACAACCCGTCGAGAGAATCCCCCCAAACACCGGACGACCTCGCCCTCCTTTGGGGCCGGCGCTTAGTAAGCCTCCACCTCCCCCACCTCGCCCAAACCACCCCTCCCGTCCACCACCACGCTCTTCCCCTCCTCTCTCCAAACCTCTCTCGCATTCTCACGCACGTCGCCACAGCAAGAAGACGCAACTCGGCTTCGAGGAGACCTCCCAATTCTTCACAAGCCGGCACATCCAACTCCCGACGAGGAACCCACACCTGAGAGACTCCATCTGCGATTGTCTTTTGTTCTTCAGTGCACCACAAGAACGAGCGCCCGCCGTGTCCTCTGGTGAGAGAAACCATAACGATATTTAAGTTCGTCAAATGGTGGAGTGGGGGAGTTGAGCGGCAAATCGGTTTCATTTAACGATTACGGTTCACGATCGTGTTGTGTTTGCTTCCTCTGTTTTGAGTCCCGTCTATAGGGCCATTTGATCATTTATTCAAATATACGCCACACCATTATTCTCTATGTGTAAAAGAATGTCATTTTTGTTCATTTTCGGGAATTTTCCCTCTATCATATACGCAATAATAATGTGTCAGATCGTACCCATTTCTCGGTCAAGTCGTTCCTTTTGACATTCCACAATCGCCATTGGCAAGACTCATCATATACGCAAAATCGTTCAAGAGACTGCCTCCACTATATCTTCCTCGGCTCTAACGCCAAAGGTCCAGGTTCAGATCACAAATGTCGGATTAGTAGGTAGTCGGTCGGCAATGAAGCTATGCATTTCATCTGGACGTCATTCCAGGTTTTCGGAACGTTTCACTGAAATGTATTTTATAACTTCCACACTTTGTACCTTAGGTATCATACAAATACTTTAGGTCAATATTTATCCATCTTTTGGGATTTCGCCACTTGTAATGCAATTTTTCATTTGCGACGAATTCGAGTGTGCTATTTTTTGTCAATAGAACTGGATTTACTGGCCTTTGGAGTTAACAAAAAAATAGTATAGCTTACAAATTAGACAAACATATTGATGACTGGTATGTTTATCTTAAATATGTCTTCCAAATAAAACGTTAAATATCCTACTTATGAATCTCATCATCATCAGTCGACAATCCTTAAATTGGTTTGACACCGCTCTTCCCTGAAATCTCCCATTGGCAAACCTCTACATATTAACGTAATTGTTCCCTATCATATTCTTCACCATTTGCTCCATATGTCTCATGTGTTGAAATTCTTTGCTGTTCTTCCCATTCACTTGTCTCTCGTCTTTATCAGGCCATCATGTCTTAAGATGCGGCCTATTAAGTGGTTCCACCTTGTTTTTAAGGTTTTCAGTAGACACATTCCCTCAATTCAAAAGGCTTCTTTTTTCTCACACTCTTCTGAATAATTCTTTGTTAGCTACTCAGTCGATCCATTTTATCTTCATTAATCAACTGTAGCATCACACTTTTTTAATGCTTTCACCCTTGATTTCTCTCTTGTTGTTACTGTCCAAACCTAGCGGCCATAAAGAAAGATGTTCCAAATGCACGTTCTAATTAAGCATATCCTTACATTATCTTGCTTCTTCACTGCCGATCCCACATTTAATCATCTCTACTTTGTTTTTATAAAAAAGGCAGAATAATCCATGAGGGCTACGACTAAGAATTCTAAACATATCAATAAAGGGTTCAATTATTTCTTATAATCCCTTTTAGCTAGGTTCTTATGCTTAAAATACTATTTCTGACACTCATACGCTTCATGACACTCGGCTGATTCTTCATCTAATTAAATATAATTTTACTGATTGTATTTAAATATTATGAATCAACTCTGGCAATTTCAGCGTTAGTTCATTAAAAAAGTGCCATAGTGAGCGTATATGAATAAACCAACTTATCGTCTGTGAGATAAAAAAAAAGAATTCCAATAGTTCGTGGGAATTCCTCTGCCTTTGAAATTATTTCTTTAAAAAATATTTCTCATAAACTAATATTCATGATAAATGGTTACATTATAATGACCGGTACGATCACATGGTTGGTATCAATGCTTGATTCAAGACGTCAAGCTTTAATTCAAAAAGATGTAGCAAACTTCAGCAATGTTTTACTTTTCCACGAAGACCTGAATCTAATTGTAACCTGGAGATAAATTGAATAACATAAAGAAACGCGACGTATATACATAAAAGCTGCGGACTGAATGACTGAAGTCTGTTCCATCATTATGTACTTTCACAATTTACCACCTGAATCGGTGAATTGTTAAAGGTGACAGAAACCGATTGCATCTGTCTTTATTCTGAACTCCTGGCAGATACCTGGGAATACCGTAAAATGCCCTGTTCTTTTCTAGATTCGCAGAGCAAGAGGTCATCGTAGGTGCTTTATTATGCAAAGAATCGTTCCGTTGCTGCTTCAAATCCGTCCTTTCAACGCGATACGGAGAATGATATGTATGACGCCGTGCGTCCTTGCCCTATCCTAATGCCCCTAATAAGGCGATCGCGCCGGTAGCGAATCGAAGTCTCCGAACGGGTTTCGTCTTACGCGCGCCGGCGTCTCGATAAGGAACGCGGCTTCCTCTTGCGAAAGCATTTTAAATTTAGGGAGGACGAGCCATCGCTCGTGCGTGCTCCACTTCAAGGCGTATGCCGTTCGCGGAAACGGTCGCGGATTCTCGATTCGCCACCCGAAAAATTTCCCTTCAAACCTGCGCGAATTCCTGATCAGCGTAAAATATTTGCCTCTCAAGCACACTGTTAAAATGGGGAAAAAAAGACGGAGTAGCAGATGGATATGCTCAATTATTTCTCACTCAGCATGTAGAGCAAACATTCCCAAAAGCCCTTCTGAAGTTAACGCTATCACTTCGCCCCTCGTAATGCATTTTAGAGCCCGGTAGTGCTCTAATTTCGTGTTAAGTATAGAGAGAATGACTCGTGGGAATGAAATTACTAATCTTAAGCTCCTTAGCAGGTGAAAACGTCTTCTCGTATATCACCATGCATTAATGGAGAGCAAGAATAAGATTTTGTCTCAAAAAAACTTATGTTTCTGTGATATCCTATTGAGAAAACCACATTAATTCTTTATTATAGCATAGAGTAAACGGCCTTTAATACCTATATTGCATTTGAAAATACGTGTTAAATAAATTGTTTAATCTTTTTTGAGCTGCAAATTTTCTGAATAATACTCGATATAAACTTTGTAAATATCATAGGTATTTATCCTTAGATACAGGAATACTAGTATTCTAAATTCCATAAATCACATTCTTTATTTCTATTGTCACTTGTTTTACCAAACAGCTCAATTGTTGTCTGCAGCTGATGTGGCTCCCTTAGAGAAACTTGGAGCTTCATTTCCCATTGCAAGGAAACGTGCCTCATTGAAAAGATGTATTGAACAAGCCTTAAATTGAATTTGGAAGTGTTAGGTGAAATCATCTCCTTTTTAATGAGAAATGCGGTCAGGGGTAGAAGAGCAGTCTTTTTTTCAGTAAAGGTTTACCTCTCGTCACAAGGGCTCTTGAAAGCGGCCGCGAGGATTCTAAAATAAGTTCAGCACGTCATTAACACTTCAAACGTCGAAACCAGCGCTCTCGATCACGCGGGATCATTTCCAAGAAGACCAGGCTAGTAAAACTGAGAGTTGTATGGAAATAAATTACGGCTCTATGACTCTTGTTTCAATTTTATATATTACCCGCATTTTATGTGCTATAAAGGTTCGTAAAAGTTAGCAATTTGAAGAGAGAATCGCGGAAAAAGCTGTGGAAAGGAAAAGAAATTCTTTAACTGCCAGAGCGTTGTCCGTAGTATTTCGCACATGAAATTCGTACCTACATTCGCGAGATCGTTTTTCTGAGCCAAAGTTTACCTGTGAATTTGCCGCCAAATTAATCTCAATTTTACTTTTTGCTTTTGAATCTTTGAATACAACTCAGGATATTTGTGTACTATTGAAAAGCAGTGAAATGTGATCGGGTTTAAATGCTGTAGGTTGTGAAAATCCCTTTAAGTTGACGTTATGCCCCGCTGCCAAAAGAAGAGAGTACACGATTTTTCTCCCCTTTCATGATCGTGTTGAAAACTATCCCCCAACAAATATCATAGGGATCGAGTTGGTGTAGTGGTGGACGTATTGGCTTCTTACTCCAAAGGGTCCGAGTTCGAATCCTGGCAGTGGCAGAGATTTTTCATTGGTATATTGGCCCCTACTGCCTAAGTGCCTTGTGAAGTGCACTTCAGGTTCAGTACTCCATCCGTCGGATGGGACGTTGAACCATGGACCTCTTGATGACTTTTGTAAAGAGTAGATCAATGCCAACTCCTTTTTTCTCTCCATCCTTCCTCCGTTCCCTTAAACTCCCACTTTTACTCAGTTACCCAACTATTCTAAGTGGTGCTAATGATCTTAGTTGTTGCTCGCCTCCATCGAATAATCATTCTACCAATAAAAGGCTCCCCTAATCAAAATAATCGAATAACTTAAGTAATAAAAATGACTGAAACGTCCACTGGCTGGTAGCGATGAACAATAATCCAGTTACTTGCTAGTGTGCACACCATTTCAAGAATCCTACACTGAAAAAAATCATTCACAAAAATTTCCAAGCATCCCGCATGAGGCGGACTATTTTGCTTTCAGTGGGATTCTGGTACTAATGAAGCTGGTCCCTTCAATGCTATTCAGTGAGATATCAATTGCATCTTTTAGTAATGTGATATCGGGATATGGTTGCACCCTCAATTTCAAGTTAATATTTCTTATCGTAATAATTTATTCTTCTAATGGATTAAAAAATAAAGTGGGTCAAATGGCAAACGTACCTACTGCTGGTTTCAGGTTTAACTCCTAGTGAAACCTACGACAGCCTCTTTATTTTCCATCAGTGTGGCTTTCCTCTTGAGGGAAGCCCGAAAAAAACGTGAAAGCACCTGAAACATCACCAATTCATAAATAGACAAGTAAATTAAATCAAATAAAAAGTCATGTAAATTAAATAAATGGCACCTTCAAGTCAATAACGAAATCCTTTCCCCTTATGACGAATCACGCGACAAAATGCTTTTGAACGTGCTATCGGCGTTTAAGAACCAGCAAGAAATCTAAATGCTAATCATCTCGCACAAGTCATTAACGACTATATTGTCATCTAAGATTTCTGAGTAGTAATGAGAGTTTAGTTATTTTTTAAATTTGAAAATATCAAGATAAGTATGGCTGAAACATAATAAATAACATACTGCAAACTATTTGGATGTGTGGCAACTAAGACTTAATGTTCTGCAATATGAGAAATTCAATTATTATTTTATTTTCCATTTCATTGATTTGTATTCCAATATTTTGGTTGAATGTTAGCGAGAATTTTTCATCTCACGCACTCTAGAGTGACTTCACTTTCCATCTCCAGCTGACATATGCCGTCACAGACCTTAAATACCAACTTTTGACAGATGCCCCCTGTGACCTGGATCTCCAATATCCTCACTTCCAAATAGGTACCTCTCCTTGCTTTCATATTGTATATTTTAGCCTTGCAAATTATTTATCAACTCCTTTTTTTCCTCCCATCATTGAAGTCACATGCAATAGTATTCTTCGCCAGCAATAGCTATGTATAATTCGTTAGATGACAATGTAACTTAATATTTATTTGCGGATGGGGTACCTTTTTATGGCATCTTGGATTTGTCGTGAAAAGTTACCGTCACACAAATTAAATAATGAACAATTTACCGCAAAACATTATTTTATTTTTCAGTCGTATAAAATTTGACCATAAATTTTGTTGCTGATCAATACTCTACAGGTGTATAAAATTTAAACCAGTTTTTTGATAGTATTTAATTTTCATTACGATAAATTCGAACTAGCGTTTATGTGTAAACATTGCTTTCATACCAACCTTTACCAAATTGCAGACAAACAATTATTTGCAGAAAAGACTATACATTTACATCTAACAAAATAATGGTGAATGGGTAGAAAAAAAAACTTGTCTTTATGTGAGCAAGTGGTTAATCTGTTGGAATGGTAGTTGATAGGTTTTTTATCCAATTTGCGAAGAGAATTAATAGCATGGAGAAGTATATTTCATTGACAACGATATTAATTAGTATATCCATTTTTGTCAAATTCAATGAAACAAACGAGTTAAATTATAGTCGAAGGGATACTTTCTCTGAAATCTCTATATAACGCTAAAACTTAATACTAGGCCTAGTTTTTTCGGACGAAGTGCGTCTTCAAATTTTGAGTTGGCGATAAATAAACTGGCTCTCCCTTCTTCAAAGACAAAATCAGTACTGCTTTGGTGGTGGTAATTGTAGTGGCAGTAGATTTAGGTTTTTGGGGTATTCCAATTACTCATGCCATATCCCTCCGTTTATCCCAACTTAATCGTAAGCCTATTATATCACTCATGTCTTAGGCGAGATTGGAACCCAGGATTTTTTGTGGTCAGTCCAACACGTTACCGATCTGACCATCGCATGGCTATAGCTTTAGGAGATTTGAGCTGAGAGACTCATTTATTAGGTCACCAAAAGATCTGAAAAGTCAACAACGATCGTCGCGAGACATTATGTTGGAAAGGGAATTGGTGTCGCTTAAAAATAGACATTTGATGCTAACCTCAGTTTTGTATTAGAATTGTTAAATCTTTTCTTTTTTCCTCTTTTTCATCTCTCAATCTGGTTCTATTGTATTTATATGTTCACGTACAAATAGTAGGATGAAGTGTCATTAACTTAAGGGCAGTGTAAATAGCTAAGGAAAAGAAACAGTGACAAATCGTAAGAATTCTATTCTGACTCGAAACTTTTAACTCCACCTTGGCTTTTTTATGACTACTGGTATACGAGAAAGGACTTAATTCGCGTGTGCCTCGTAGCGGCGTCAAATGTAGGGGACGTGATTGAGCTTTATCAAAGTTTAATCTATGCCTGACAATTTTTCAGGCGTTATAGCGAGCACGAGGCATGCAATAGTGATAACGTTTAGAAATTTTCCGAAAAATGTGAATTAGAATTCTCACTTGCAAGTGGTCCGAAATTACTAATTCAAGCAGTTTTCCTTTCTGGTACTTAATTTTGACTCTGTTGAATAAACTCAAAATATTTTTTTCCCTCCCATTCCTAACTCTTTTGGTGAAATAGAGTGAAGGATTAGTACATTTAGGACAATTACTGGAGACCGATTTTTCTCGAACCACTTTATAGCAAAGGACCTATTTCTTTACAGCGGCGTAAAGTCACTTCGGGAGGGACACCCATATTTCAAAACGTCAGTGGGGACATTATTGAAATTCGCGTGGGTATTTTTGGCAAACGCCCCCTCCCCCCGAGAAAAAGGAAGAGGAGAGGTCGAAAAGAATTAAAATTAGACGGTTCGTCTTTTCGACAGAGCGTGGGATCCCTCCTCCTTCCTCAAGATGTTTCCCTTAGCTTCTCCAGCGGGGGTCGGTTGCGGGGGCAGGAAACGGAGGCTCCTCTATGTCAGTACCGGGGAATTTACCGGGCTATTTCGGTCCGGCCCCACGCCTACGAGGAGCTCGCGTGCCATCTCTCAAGCATGAGCCGCGCCACGAGAAAAGTGTGTTCCGAGGAAATGCAATTGCGCACACCCATCCGGCCTGGTTGGAGCGAAGCGAAAGGTTAATTACCCCATCCCTCAGAAAATACTGTGTGATGCCCAAAACTGCCCTCCACAAATCTACTCCATAATGTTGATGAAGCTAACTTCAAAATTAGAGCCATCCTTCATACTGTCTGATGCTGCTAAATACAGTAAAAAAGTTAATATTTAGTGGTATTCAGTGCTGCATGCCTCTCCAAATTTCTATGCGGAGAAAGCTAGGGGATAGCAGAAATAGGTTTTTTGGTACTTCAACTGCTGAGGTAACTTATTAAAATACCAACCAAACTAATACTACTTGTACCAACTAGTAAGCTGACTCCCAGGGTAACTTTGCCTTCGGGTCGTCATGCCGACAAGTCACCGGTATGGACTCAATTTTAGTTGTTGCCCGCATTATGAAGAACATTTGAAGTTTTCTCCATCTGGTTTAAGAGAAACAATTTTCTCTAGTTTAACTCATCTCTTCAATAATTAATTGCTCTAACTCCTGGGCCAGGATAATGATTCTTTTTTCAACTTGTCTCTATAGTTCGCAATAATCTAAACTCCTCTGAAGGTGTATTGCTCGCAGTCACCGTCCTAACGACTCAATCTGACACTTAAGATTAGTTTTATTACGTCATATACAGTAAAAAGAAATAGCTTTTCAAGAACACAGATAGTAAAAATGACGCATAGTTATCGATATCGATAGGTATAATGAAAACTAAATTGAAGTGTCTCCAGGTTTTTCTTTTACAATGTTTAATGACCAAAAATTTCACTTAGTATTGCCTGCTTCCATCAACTAACGATTAATTTGATGAAGGAGACAGCATGATAGACCAGTGAGTAGAATGTCTGGCTCCTGACTGAAGGTCAGGGACAGGAGAAGCCTTAGTGCATGTCCAGCCACACCCAAACTGTGTTTACTTTCTGGGAACCAGATCTTTCAGGGGAACCGCAGGTGGGAAAAGAGCCCCATACACTGATGTACGTATATCACACGCCGTTGGACTTAAAATTAGTATTTGGTGAGCTCTCCCCTCAGCAACCAGACCGATCTTTGGGTCGAACACTAATAAACATTTAAATATGAAAGACCGGACAAAATTTGAGTAGAGGTAATCCCGTTTCCGCTCTCCTGAGAGCAATTTAAATAAAACGATAACACGATCACGCGCGTCATAAAAATCCGTGGTTGGCTCCCAGCTTGGTTGAACTTTTGAGTAAGCCCATTGTTCTGACGCGTGTAGCAGGTAAGAGCACCCAGCCGGATGATCCCACACATCCAATTTTGTAAATCCTAGAAATACTCAAATGGGACTGAGTCACTAAACCTGTCTCCAGCGTTATTTACGCAATGAGCACCAGCGAAATACGCTTATTTCGCAGGTTGAGCCGTTCTCATGTTATTTAGTCCAAACGACCACAGCTGCCGACCCCCGACTTCTACCACGTGCCTCTTGAAGCCGAAATAGCGCTTTAGTACGCTCTAACGTTTAATGCCACCCCGCATTTGAAATTCATTTGCAGAAATGCTTTTTCTATTGGAGTATAACATCCATACCGCATCCGATGACTACGACTTTTTGTCTCACTTATATAGGGAAAACTTTTAAAAATCTATATGCATAAAACCTATTATGAAAGCAAAATTTCTAAGAGAAACACACATAGAATTTTTATCATGCTCATCTTATAAGTGAAGTCCTGCCTCCTCAAATATTTATTTCTCCTTCCAAAATACCTCAAAAGTCTTCGTGCCAATGAAATAAAGTTTAGTGGTTTTAATGGCACACTCAACCACCAATGTTTTTTGAAGTTCATCTGACAAAATACCCAGAAAGCCAATGTCCAAGCTGATGCACATTTTCTTTATAAAATACTTTAGTTCATTTTCTGCTTCTGTTTTCATTTAACTCTCGTTTCGCAAGCGTCAATGTGCGACCTTCAGTTTTTTCGTAGGTTGATCCCATTCGCATCCACTTTATGTCCGTCCTTAACTCCGAAACAAAGCGCTGGACATATTACACAAAAGATTACAACCAGCCTTTGGTTTCGCGATAAAAATGCTTTCTCGGTGACTGATGAGAGCTCCCCTATTGATCGGTCTTCAGAAACGTCACCATTCGCAAAGGGCTCAAGGTGAGAAGGTGAAACGAATGCCTTTCCTTCGCGAGCTCTCTGGTCCGGGCGAACGCCTTTCCCGTGGGTCGGAATCCTCAACCTTGCGCTATCTCTCTCTTCCTTGCACACAGTTTCACCGAGGTTAAAATTTTAATGCAACCGATCGGAGGGAGCTAACGATCTTTTGTTCAAATGACTCTCTCGCTGTTTATTACCTCGGACTTAAAAATGAAGGTTCCGTCATATTTTTTAATCGCTAGAAGTTTAAGTGTAAAAAAAGGTGTCCTCCATCTATTTGGGTATACAGGAGTCTGCTCCGTGCCCTACTTCTTTTCTCAAATATCACCAATAAACACTTACAAATACACGGCCGTTACAGTGGAACGAGGCTTTTTCAATGGCTAATTCTTGAGTCATATTACTGAAAATATCTTGTGCGATACGAATTTTTTTTTCAGAAAATCAAGCAATAACGAAATTAAAGTGCGTATTCGTCGTAACTTAGTAACTTAGCTACTGGCAGCAATTGTCGTGAATGGATTATCTCCACAAATATTCTCGACAGGAAAACACTTAATGCCATGGTCGGCACGGCGCACTGAACTAAGTTCTACGTCCACGATTCATCCACTAATTTGCACACAAATCAGTTTATTTCTGCTAAGGAATAGTATCAGGTGATAGCAACAATTTCAGTACACCTTTAAAAATTTAGGAATCTGTGTTTGCTCAATGGATGGATTATGAACCTCTATGGATTAATTCATATAGTTGACAAAGCAGAAAGAGGGATCTAATATCTATTTATCAGCATAATCTGTTAGAAACCGCGATACTCGATCCAAGGTTCAGAATGGTTTGTGTGGGCGGAATTCATCGAGTAGCATGTGAAATTTACCCTTTAGTGTATGGGTGCAAGGCCCTTTATTTGCGCCACCAGTAGCCTTCTGGGTAAAATCTGAGACGTAGAAAATCACTCAGTCTGCGTTCGCTAGGCGTGCCCAAAGAGACATCTCCTGAATAAGACCCTTAGGCCTCCAGTCAGTAGCTTATCTTATTTATAAACGGGACTATTATGCCTTGATCCTTTTCATAAAAATAAATAAACATTTCGGTTGATGACATCGCATTTTCTTGGACCAATGCGCATATCATCACCTAATGACAGCGACCCACCATTACTCCATGGACCCACTTACAAGTTTTCTGGAGAGTAAATTTCCATCCTCTCTCCAGTTAGTGTTTACCCCTCTGCCCCTACTTTAGCGATTCATTCTTAATTTATACTCGCCTCATAATTTCTCTAATCTTCAATTTAAACCAGAAACACTTTATTACCAACCTTGTGTAACACTCTTTTCCTAGGAAACCGCATTTTCTATCCATCTCTGTTCACGTTAATGCCGGAGCAAGCGGTAAGCTAAAATATGCAGCTACTACATTTAGATCATAATTTGATTATTTGAGAACGTTATTAGTAAATACATTAATACAGGCTTTCCTGGTCATTTTATGAGATAATAATTATACGAGGCGAAATAATTATATCAGGTATTATCTATCAATTATATTGTCATATCCTGGCACAAAAATCTGAACCACAAAAGAATTGGTATTGAACAACGATATTTATTCCCATGTTTTTTACTGAACAGTTAAAATATCAGCACTATTATTGTGGAAGATAGAATTTAGTCAACGATGTGGCGACTAGTAACGCCTTTAAATTTGAGTTGAGGCTAATCTTAAAATAAGGTGGATTAGTGAAGCGATGTGTTATTTTGTCGAATTTTCTTCATTTATTCATTTACAGGTAGTAAATTGAGTGCGAAAAGCAAATTCTGAATTAGAGACGAAAAGAAATGTCATAAATCGGCTTAAAAATTGAAAAGGTTCAACCAAAGTTTTTCCTCTTCTCGTAAAACTAACCTGATCATCATCAGCACCAACATTAGTTCTCCCGAAATGGAATTTTTTTTTGTTGTGCTGAACATTTGTGTGTAAAGTGGAGCAGTCAAATTGCAACATAATAGACTTAATTTTGTCGGCACATTAGAAATAAATCTTAAATTACAAGTAACTTGATTGTCACAAAGCTGTATGAAAGTATTCATACTACTGATTTCACTCTGCCCGTAAAAGCACCATTGAGCGACGTGCAATAAATCCTTTACCTGCATGGCCAAAAAGTCAATTGACTGATGCCTTGAAGTCACAAGGGTAATAAAGACGCACTCAATTATCGAGTCACCATCCCATACTGCCTTCAGGATTGATTGGATTTCATGCTTGCTCAACTCAACAATCAAGCTTCCAAACAAGGAAAGGTCTTCATCTTGAATGACTTTCTCATTTAGCTTTCGCGTAGTGATAACCAAAGAGAAAAAAAGTATTTCAGTTGATGTCCCATGAATGCATCAATACTATACGACATAACCTCAGCCAAATCATGAATCCAGAACGGCTTGGTTAAAATAGGTAGTGGAAATAATCAATTATTGAGGGTCTCTAACAGATCCACACCGCTATACTGCAGTTGCTTTTAATTATCTGTTTCAAAAGACCATTAAAACTTTTTCATCTTAAGCTACAATTTTTGTGTTAATTTTTTGTATTAAAATCTCCTATTGTTGGTAAAGATAGTCTTTATACTTCATAAATGATTTACAAATATATCTGCATTCAGTCAAGAGGAACTGTATTGCTGTAATGGAAATACATGCCCTCTTATCTTCATATGGTTGTTCATTTTTTCGTAAAATCGTTTTGTGGTATGCGAAAATCATAGGTGGGGATAAGTATAGTACAATATTTCTGGAAGCATTTAATCCCAAATAATGAGATACCTTTACGCACTCATTGTCAGTCCCGGAATAGTCAATAAAGTTCAACAATGAAATAAGCATTATGTTTACATTTGCCGACGATGAAACATTCGTTTGCCCTGGCCTTGAAACTTTCGTCTGAGTAATTTCTTTGACCTCTCTCAGGCATCCAAGATCATTATGAAGCGCTGTCACTCTTGCTTCATGGCCGCCGACCGCTGAGTGCTCTCGCGGTACCATATAAGGTCTTGTGACCCAGTAAGGGACCCTCTCAATACACGCTCGCCGACTCGGAGTCGAGTCCGAAAGATAGATTCGTGCGGATTGAATGAAAAGCTTCAAAAATAAAAAGTGTTGATAGTTCACCATCTATCTTCCCATCGTATTGGCCACCCATTCTCATGATCACGGTAATACATTTAAGTCCAACCTCGGAAAGGGCAGGGCAATCGAAGATGTTCCTCTCCAATAGGGAAAGATCTACTGTTTGTCATAAATTGAAAATACAATGTAAAAGAGTGCTAATTGATTTCCTCCTGATTAAGGTCGATAGATTTTCATTGCACAACTTGAATAGAAATATCAGCCTCATATTTCAACTTACCTTGACATTTATGAAGGCATTCACTAATTTAAATTACCTAATAGGCAGTCATACATCAATCTACCCAAGTTGCCAGTCATTTCAGCCAGTGATCATTTAATAACAATAATACGATGTATAGTTTGGCGTTGACGAGACCTGGTTTATATGTACTCAAATATCAATATCTTATACAAAAAAATTATTTTATAAAATTCACATTTCTCACCAATTAGGCATTCGTCAGCACGATCTATCGAGTTGAATCGTGCAATCGTGTTCTTACGTCACACGTGAGAATGCGGGTGAAATAGAAAATCTCTTGCAGCTTTGTGCATAACTCCGAGTTTCATTGCGTTTGAAAGGGTTGCTTCCTTCAATCTTTTCTAAAAGTGAAGACAGTAACGTCGGGACTCTACCATATTCCTCAAAATAAATGCGGATAAGTGGTTGTTTCACCTTCCAATTGAGCTCTAGCTCCATTCGCCGGTGATACGTCGTTGTATAAGAAGCATTATTATGGGAACAAATTTACAGTTGTGTTCTATCCATTCTACCGATGACGCATATCAATGGCGAAGAACAGGAATATGTCTGCAATAACCAGCTCTGCAAGAAAATCAGATTTAGCGAGAGGTTTACAAGTAGTTCAATGACCCATGGATATCAGCTATGCCGAACCCGGCTCTTTGACCATTCTTCCGTCAGCTAAACCCATGCCAATGCAATTGTAACCCGCGTATCCATTGAATCGCAAAGTATATATGCTCTCGATCGCCTTTCCACATGAGCAGATATGCTTGCATGCATATGAACTGAGATGGTCTCTACTGATTTTCCTTCAGTCTGACATTTGACTGACATGCTACTGAGACAACTTTTTATATTTATAAGGAGCTGTAATTTCCCTTTTTCCTCAATTTGGAGATCATTGTATTAAATATTGATGAGTGGATCCATAAGTATTAAATTATTTGTATTTT
Organism: Platycnemis pennipes; assembly: GCA_933228895.1. Classification (NCBI taxonomy): domain Eukaryota; kingdom Metazoa; phylum Arthropoda; class Insecta; order Odonata; family Platycnemididae; genus Platycnemis; species Platycnemis pennipes. The sequence continues at coordinate 112,753,319 of OW121854.1, read as the reverse complement.
AATTTTCCGCATTAACAGAAGTAAGAGAACGAGGTCAATGTTGCGGCAAATATGCCAATAGGAACCTGCCTTGAAATAGACACATAAAGATAATCTCTCTTCCTTCCCCAACAAACCTCGCAAACCTAAATAGGTTATAACATACTTCAAAGATTTCAATATTATGCGTTCAGAAAACATTTACGTGGAGTGAAACCAAATGCCATTGGTTTGTCTCAGAAACCATCTACTTCTTAAGTTGATGATTTATAAACAAACCAGATTTAGGTGTGATGTGGGGGAAACGTTCCATATTAACAGAAAGACATTGCAATTTTTCACACAATTAAAATTTATTGCGACTAGTTTCAATGTTACTACATCAAGTAAAGCTTGCCATTTTTCAACAAGTATATATTATTGGAGTAAGTCAGTTGGGGGGGGGGGTGGGAAGGGGAAGAGGCAGGGGAAAGGGAGAAAAAAGGAAACATAGAAACAAGGAGGGGTCAGGTTGGAGCGTGGGAGAGAGGGTCAGGTTTCAGGTATTCAAAATTTGGAAAACTCCAGTGTCGAGTGATGACGTTGGGGGAAGATGGGAGAGGGAACAGAAGGAGAAAATTCCGTGGGTCGCCTCTGCTGCCGTCGTCTTAGGATCCCTTGTTGATTTTATTGCTCCTGCGGCTAGGGTTCCAGCACGCGATGTCCCGTGGCGCGGCTTGAGGAGTCCTCCGGAGTTTTGGGGGGGGGGCGGTAAAGTGGGGGAGGGGACAGTTCCAGAACGTCGGCTCTTCAAGAAGGTAGGAATTCCCTGTATATGAAACGGGTTAGGAGAAAGGGGCGAGTGAGGGGTGGAGGAAGTGGTGTGGGGTTACCAAAGGGAGGGGGGAAAGGTGGATAACTAGGGGATAGTAGGGGAGGCAGTAGATTAACGAAGTGCTATGGACAGTAACGGGAATGGGAAGCAAAGGTGTTATCTGGAAAATCGAAAGCTTCACTTGATAATGATGTAGTAACATTGAAAATAGTCGTAATAAATTTTACTTCTGAGGAAAATCGCAATACCTTCCTGTTAATATTGATGATTTATGATTAGAATGACTTAAAATATTTACGTTTTGCTCGTATTATAAAAACAAGATGCACAAGGTCAAAGATTTCATTAGATAAGGGACCTTTTTAATGTATATTATGTAATGCTTCTCGTGAAAAATTATGTGAAAGCATATCTTTAATTTAAATTGCATATGATACCCATATCTCCAATCAACTGTGGAACATTGACTTCCAAGGACTTTTATGTAATAAAATTATCAGATTAACACATTCGGTTTAGTGATACAAATTATAATCTCTAAGGCTATTCCTGCTTTAGGGTTATTCCACGTCAATTCGACCAGAAAATCGGCAAAAGTGATCCTTACGGTCACCGATTTTGACCAAATTTGGCATAAGGACTCCATTTTATAATGAAATGAAAACCCCAACAAAAAACATGCAACTGAAAAAAAGATATTGTAACGTTGCAAAATTCGAATTTTGCTAAAGTTACTACACATTTTACGGTATTACTCAGAGAATATTTGAGCTAAAGACGTGCTTAAGGGCTTATTTTCAAGGCCTTGAATTGTAAAAATATAATAAGGGATTATATTGTGAAATATAAACAATTTTTTAAATCGGTGACCGTAAGGGTAATCACCTGGTCGATTAGACATGGAATGACCCATGTAGATATTAGTTTTCCACACTTTCTGACTACTATGAGGTATTAATAATAGGATCACCCACACTCATCTAATAGGATAATTGCTGATAGCCATTTAACATTGGTTTTTATTGTTTCAGAAAGTTCTTCTGCTTCCCTGTAAATCACACCTCAGGAAAAATGCCTGGAAGGCCTCTGTGGCAGGTAAGAAAGGACAGGGCTAAGTTTCAAGCTTGAATTCACTGCAGCAATTCTAGGGAGCAGAATGCTTTCTGGTTCAGAAGAGTATATAATTTTCTCCTCAATCACAAAGATGGTTCATATCAATTTTTCCCCACCCCCGAATTAACTTGCTATGTTGGTACCTGTTCCTTTGTATTTTGAAACTCCCTTATTAGGGAGTTATTTATTATTCAAATTGGGTCTTTTATCCTCATTCTAATGATTTTCTAAGAGGAAAATTACTTTTAAATAACACAATATGTAATCTCTTAAATTTGGTGTATTTATTAACTTATCATAATTTTTAATCTTCTTCTTTACTTGAATTTCCAATAGGGTAGTTATCACTTCATTTTGACTCCATAAATTTATTTAAATGATATTCATTTCAATTCATAATGTAACTTTTTCTCAGTGGTAAGAACTATAATATCATTAAAGTTACAGGAAGAAATATTTTCTTGGAATAATTTTAATTACATGATTCATCATTATATGTGAAAGACTGCAGGTTAACTCATCATAAGTCCCTTCCTTTCATAATCCAAGCATATCTCACCGTTATATCCATTCCTAATGCCTAATCCCAAATATCTCCCTTTTACTGTATAAACCATCTACCTACACTTAAGGCTAAGTAAATTGATGGTCTAAGAATATAACAAATGTCTGATAGATTATCTCGGGCTTCAATTAGTGGGTTCAATTACTAGTGGGCTTCAATGGGCTTCAATATGACTGAAAATAATATTGGGTTGTCTGTTTATGCCCTTGCTTTTTAATGTTTATGCAGTCACAGAAGATCAAGAGAAAATAGGGTTGGGGGAGGTGGGAGGGAAGGGGAGTAAGTGGTCAAATCAAATTTTTAGTTGGTATTTCTGAAGTTAGCCATTCAATTAAGGAGTTAATATTAGTATTAATAAGTTTTTGAGGCACATTGCGATGTTTGGATTAAAGATGATACATAAGAACATGAAAGTAAAGAGATGCCAAAAAAGAAGTGAGGGCAGAATAATATCAACCTGGAAGGGTGTTAACCATACAAAACAGAATAGCATAAACCTGTTAAAACATTTCTGCATGAAAATGGATGAAATATCAGGGATGGTAGGAAAAGAATTGGGCTAGCCATAAGTTCAAAAAGTTGGTCATTGATAATGTTATGCTTTTTATACATATTAATGAGATATATGTGAAAATTTCATTTAAAAGATAGGTTTTTATTTTCATAAAGTTGGTTTTGTTGGAAGTGAATGATCTTATACAAGAGGCTTTTGAGATGTAGGCTTTGAGATGAAGTTTTGAAATTTACACAAGTTTGAACTGGGTAATGGTTAAAATAAATGAAGTGATATTAACTATTCTATGGAAAAAATAAAATTATTCAAGGTCATTTAAATGAGCTTAAAAAAAGTGGAAGGATGATGTACTAAGATGTAAGTATTTAATGAACTCTTAGGATAGGCCATAAATATGTGTTAGATGTTATTCTGTCACTTGCTCTTCTTATTATTAAATTTACACCTGAAAAAATATCTCACCCTGGATAGGGTGCCATTCCATTCCTGTGGTCCAACAGTAGTTTTTGCAAAACATAGAGCAACACATAGATTATCTGTAGATTGTACCCTACTTGGTGGGGGCATCATTAGAAGCTTTAAGTGGATTCAAGCCAATATAATTTGTCATTAGGCTGATGCATAGGCGTATCCAGGGGGGGTTTTAGGGGTTGTAACCCCCCTCATTGATAAAAATATATATGTTTAACACATGCTAAGAGTGCAATTATATCACACACTTTAGTTTATAATTTTTTTATTCCTTATGTAAGGCAAAAAACCAACAAATAAGACAATTACCAAACTACTGCACTACACGTCGATTATACATGCTCCATAAACTTTAATAGGCTTCTACATTACAAATATAACAGTAGACAGACAGACAGCACAGGACTTCGTTGAGTAATTTTGCAGAAAGACGAGACCATTGCTTAAGTCAGTAGGGTGTACTGTATAAACGTGGGCTCCAAATACGTTTTCGGCGGTGGCAGCAGCCGACCCTCTTCCAACCCGGCGGCATGGCAGCAGCGTAATCAGCGTGGACCTCTACATCGTTTAGACTTTCGTGTATGATACCTTTATAACCTCCCTATTTTATTTACTCAAACGCCGAGAGAATACGTAAAATTTATAGAGTCAGTAAAGTATCATGCCTGGCCAATCCTCTGTAGCTAGTCTCAAGAGCAAGGCAAAGAGCAACCTCCTGGAAGCCCACATTGCAAAGCTGGAGAGACTGTAACGTGTTGAAAGCAGAAGGTTGGACAAATATAGAGGTGGGAAATCAACCTAGTGTCGAACTCCATAAAAATTCTGCACTCCAAAAGCAAATATTGGACAATAGAAGAGCAGTTCTACCTATTATCGAGACAGTGATATTTTGAGACAGACAAGGTATAACTGTAATAATATCCCATCCCACCTCGTTTTAAGTTGTATATTTTTCAAAATTCCCAGACCCACCATTTTACATGGGGGGGTATTCCATATCCACCATAACCCCCGGTGGCGACCCCCCCCTTTAGACGCTTCTAGATATGCCTTTGGGCAGATGCTAAGCCTTTTAGCTGCTATGGTGTGTTCTATCATAGGTTGTACCCAAAACAGATGGGGTATATGTAAATTCTATTAGATAGAAGGCTTTTGGCAGTGTTGGTTAGATGCTCTCTGGATACATCCCAGTTTCCTTCCACGTAGGTTGGCAAGATGATGACAGTTTTGCTGACAGGATAGTCAGCAAAAGTGTCGTCATGTTGCCAACCTATGGGGAAGGAAACCCAGAAGTATGCAGAGAGTATATGTAAATTCATTGATTTTTTACTATGGGCGATCATTTTGAATCATTACAATATTACTGTGAAAGTTTTTATGGTATTGTGATGACTAAGGATGGTTGCAGGTTCCCACCACCTTTCTTGACAGTAGGTGATAACAGTGTCTCCAGTTCAGTTCAGGTCCACCTCAAGATAGCACCTGGAATGGTGGCAAAACCCTTGTCACCATCAGCCAAGAAATTGGTGGGATACCCAGATGAAATGTACCCTTCTACATTCACAGCATGTTTTTAAATTCTGCTCTTAATACCAATTTGGTGGCAAAAAGTTTATGGATACAATACTATGGATAACATTTATAGGTAAAGGAAATGTCTACAAGGGCATTCTATGTGAGAATTCTGTAGATGGTTATAAGTCAAATTAAGTTTAACGAATATGAAACTGATATTACTCTCCATTTCCCTGATCAATTGCTTTGTGTATTTATGAAATGATTAGCAAAACATGAGTCTTCAAAATTACATCTAAAAAGCTGCATTGATTATAGCTTCATAATTCCTTGTGGATTTAAAAAATGGAAGGATAATGATAGGTTTCCTCTAATATCTGCAATTTTTTACTGTGAAACTTTTCTGGCTATGGCAATAGGAAGAGGATATTGTGCTTTGTAGGGTGACAATTCTGAAATTTCTTTAATATGGAAAGAATGATTGACGAAAATAATTTTCTGTTATTTTTAAATATCCCTGTAAATATACATATTATACTATTTTAAATGGGATCATGAATGGTTACTTTTCTTCAAAGATTCTTATAAATTTATCATTGATATTTTATCATTTTAGGCCACTACTTTTTCCTTTGCTTAGGTTATTTCCCTTGGTTTTAAATGAACCTTTATTTTATTTTTTTCTTACGTATCTCCAAAATGTATGTAGTTGACGTAAATATGGGTTACATTTCCTCTTCAAGAGTTGTGTAATTTTGGAGAGCATATTTCATTAAAGGAGTTAGTTTCTTTGGCGACAGGTAATAGCAGGAGAGTACCTTCCACCATCCTCTGCATCATTTGGCCTACTTCACACATGCTCCACTTTTAGTAACATCTGTCATACCTGTGTTATACTTGGAACACAGATTAGAAACCAGTGCCAGCTAGCTTGGAAAGGCTTGCCCTGAGGTGCATTCATGTATTTTTTGACCACTCTAATTACAACATAAATTAGGCAACAAAAGGGAAATTAACTGATAATAATTGGTGAGTCTGTACAAAGAAAATGAATTCTGAGTCAGTTTACCAATTAATTTGGGAACTAGTAAGAAGTAATAATCCTTCATTCCCACCTTCCTATGAAATGAGTGAAGATGGGTTAGAGGCCGAAGTACTGAACTCTTATGCATCAGATTTGTTAAGCAGGGGTGCCCACCGCCATCAAGCTTGATGGCTTACCACCCCCTCCTTCCCCAAACCTGATGACTTGACCATCCCCACCTCCCTCAAACTTTTAAAGTACCTAACAAATAATCCTTGAATCGGAAATGACCAGCAAATCAACCTCACCTTTCTCAATTACTATAGTAATCGAGAAAGCTATAGCTTTTTTGTGGGAGTAATTAAACAATTAAGCAACTCAGTTAATAGGAAAAACACACATGTATAAAATCTGTTCTGGTATCCGCTGTACAAAATAACGTCTGAGTGTAAAAAATTATAATTCATTGTCATTAACTATTGATGGAATAATTTCTTAATGAAAGCAATACAGCGAGTAGTTATACATTGGACAGGCCTACATTCCTAATTATGACCTGTATTCAAAGTTGTATATATGTAGTTGCAAATATGCAATGGAATCAAATGGAAAATAAAGACTGTATTACTTATAAAAAATCCCAAGATATATCACAGTATATTATTTCCATCACAAAGAAAACTACGTTACTTTCATGTATTATTCCAGGTACAGCTTAAGGCATTGACAATAACCTTTTTCTTAATGAAGTTATTCTAGAAAAAATTTTCAATGATGTCTTCATTAGAAATACTTGAAAGGACATCTCTCTCTGCTGAAAGAATCAAAAGGTTTGACGGCCATTCATCACATATACATGATCATCATCATCAGTATTTCAATCCTAGGATTGGTTTACTGCAGCCCTCCATTCTGCCATATTCATTGTTAATTCCCTCATGCCCTGATATGTTTTCTCTTTCACATCCTTCTTTATTTACCTAAATACTAATCCCTTCGTCTTCCTCATGGGACCTTCCCTTCAATCTTACCTTCTATTATATTTCTTCCTCAAATGATCACCAGGTTATGGTCATTATTTATATCTTCTCTGGGGTAAGTAAATCTTACACAGCTTAACTTGGTTCTTATATCTCGTTCTGACAAGGATGTAGTTTATCTGGTATCTTTATATGTCCCCCAGCATGTGTATCTTCTTCACCAATGTTGCTCGAAGATGGTGTTTGCTATTACCATGTTCTTTTCTTTACAGAACTCTATCAGCCTTTCTCCCGTGGCATTTATTTTTCCCAAACCAAACTCACCCATGCTACTTCCTTCTTGGCCCTCTCCGACCACTGCATTCCAAACTCCCATAACTATTAGGTTCTCCCTTCCTTTTACTGTGTCTAGGACCTCTTCCAGTTGCTCATACATTTCTTCTATTTCTTCTTCAGAGTGGCTCAATGTCCGCATGTACACCTGCACTACCACTGTGTCCATATGTTCTCCTTCTAGCTTGATCATCAGAATCCTTTTGTTATATTGCCAGTAGGACTTAAATCTTCTTGACTAGTCTTTCTTGAGTATGAATCCCACTCCCTCTATCTTCTGGTCATCTCCTGAGTATATCACCCTGTAATTGTCGCTCCAGAAGTCGTTGGCTCTAGCCCACTTTAATCACTCACTCCCTTGATGTCTATCCATACATGATCTAAGTCTGTTTTCTATTATTTTTATCCTGCTCATGCCTCTTTCAACCAAGCAATTTTTTATAGCCAAAGATAGTAGTGTGGATTACACTACTTTTACTTGTCTGAATCCTGAAAAGTTGATCAGACATCTGTAAGTCTTTAGAAACCCTATATTGACCAATAAATGTTTCACTTTTTCTTCACATTTTGGATTGTCTTGTTCTTGTTCATTTTCTTCATCAGAAGGATCGTGAGTATTGACATCTTTGTGTTTTTCATTTGTTCCACCCAGTATGTCGGTGATGTCTGTTTTTCTCAACAACTTTGTAGACATCACAGAAACTACTAGGCCTATTAAGAAATTCTGGATCATCAATATCAGGAGCAGTTTCAGTTGAGTGTTTTCAGTGAAAGGCTTCCATGGACCAATGTCACCACATTTTGTTTCTATGATTTTAAATTTTACGTCAATATTGTTCTTAAACTTGAAAATACATTTCTTTTTTCAGTGGTCAGTCCACTTGTTGTGTCTTATGATGGCGTTATCCAATAGCTCCTAACACTTGTATTTTTACTGAGTTTTTTTATAGGCATGACTAATAAACAACACTCAGTTTTTGCTCGAAAGTCACAACGAAATATAAAACAACTTCATATAGTCGGTTAATTAGTTAATAACTCATCCCTTCATTTAAAACAACATGTGATATCTACTACTTAACCACTGTCGATCAACAAGACACACTCACACAACACTTGAAAATTACTGTCAGCACAGCCAACGCCACCTTAGGTGGCGTTTGCACAGTTCACAAGCACAGCCGATTAGTGTTGAATGGTTCCTAACGCCACCACCAGACGCAGGCTTGACTATGCCGAAGATAGCTGACAGCTGTTTCCTGAATCACCGGAAATACTGTGATGCTCTTCTAGAGAGCAGAATTATCTTGCAAAAGTTCACATGATTCACAAGTCTTCTCTCTTCATGCGTACTTATTTAGGCAGGTGCCTCTCTTCGTCCGTTTTTACTTATATTTTTATTTATTAATTTATTTTATTGCTTACTTTTATTTTTGTAACCCCCCTCAAATACACTTATGCGAGGCCCCCCAAAAATTTCAATGGCGCACTCTGCACCATGAAACTGCCCCATGGGCACCCCTGTGTTAAGCTCAATTTCATTAATTCCTTATATTAATGATTTAGCTATTTATTTTTTTCTTCGAGTTTTTTGAGGACTAAATGCAATTGATGACTTTTGATATTGAATCTATTTTATAACTCTTTAACTGCCAGGAATCTACCTTAGATCTGAATTAGGAGGATTTCGGCAAAATTGTGTGGTGCTTGAACGTAAGAGGAAAGAAGAAACAAAATTTCAATTTAACCTAGTTTAAAAAGAAATTTAAAATAAACATTGCATGATCTTCTAGTCACTATCATTGGAACCGAGGTCATATTAAATTTGTTTTTAAACTGTAGTAAATTGCAATTTTGTTTCTTCTTTACTATTACCTTAGATCTATCATCTAACCTCTAAGTATCACAATTTCCAAACATTTGCCACTGATCTCAATATGAAATAAAGCTATAAAAATATTTTAGAGTGCAGAAGCATGTTTTTACTCTACATTACCATAAGCACATGAACATTTTTCATTCAGGCATACAAATGGACTTTCTTTATTGTGACTCACTCTCTTTGTGACCATAAATTTGGTGTTTAGGACTTGTACATTCCTGGGATCCAGAGTGCATTCTTCATAGGAACAGTGAATATTGTTCTTGTAAGGCCACCCATGCAAGGCAGGTTAAAGTGTAGGAGGCCAGCAGAAGATCATCTGCATAACATCTATTCCTCAATATACAAAGAAACAAAAAGGTGTATGGCTCCATTGAGGCCATTGATTGCTCCTCTATAGAATTGGTGTAGATATGATAAAAACACTTAGGATGGCATCACAAAACTGTTGGGCAGAAAGCAAGTGGTGCTGAAGAAGGATGATGATACATTTAGTAATACCTAGAATACCATTTAAAATAATTCAGATGAAAATCTCATTGATTCCCTACTTATCAACTCTGTTGTTTGTTCTCTCCTATGAGTAAGCATCTCTTTTACTTTACTTTAGTTATTCTCCTTCAAACTTTACTTGTTCTCTACACTTTTTCCTCTAACACACGACCCAGAAGTTAAATTGCTAACTTGTCACCTCTGACTTTTGAATTTAATCTAGCCCTTATGACTCAAGTAGATATGATTATTTTCTTATGGTCAATTTCATTCCTAATCTTGCACACACTGTATCATGCTATAGGCATGGGGCAAAAAATGTCTCTGATTGGGTAGGTAGGCAGTAATATTGAAATTTATCTGGCAGCAGACAAGTCAATTTTCATTTGAACCAACTCTTAAAATAAGTACGCAAACCTTGGTCAATGCCACAGTGACGCACCATTATGCTGAGGTGAACAGGTAAAATGCAATATCTTCAAGTAATAAATCCTTGAACTGAAATCATCATAAATGTTACCCTCATAAACATCATTTGAAATTAGTAATGCACTTCACAAAAAAAATAGAATATTTGTAATATCGTTAATATACACACATCTTTATTCTCAAAGCAGCACTAAAATATGTATGTGTAAATAGTTGAAAGAGATGCAAAAATATAAATAGTGATAGGTTTTAACCCATAAATAAAAGCTAAAAATTCATATTGATACTCAACTAAGAAATAAAAAATTCTGCATTAACACGTTAAACACAGGTTTTCCTTGTTAAGAAAAGCTTCTGCCTTAAACTCATGTAGCAGACAAGTAAAATATTGCATATTTACATGGTTCGAGGAAAATAGGATCAAAATATGAAGGTAGATGACAATAAGAGCAAGTCATTGAGGATTAGCTCGATGTATTTTCTCCAAAATTACAATAAATTATAAATTTTTATCCTCAGGACAGAAATTTACCTCACGCAAAGGAATATTCGTGAAGCACCTTTTATATTAAACATGCAGTTGCACCTATAAGTTTTTAGTGTTTAGCGAAAATAAAGAAAGCTTCCTTGTGCTGTATTATAGCTCTTTTGATGAAATGACTGCTCCTTTCTCTTGTCATTCAGTAATACTTCCATAGTAGTAAAGCTTTGTCAACATTGGCATTACTTTTAATCCTTGTAATCATCAGGTGGATTTTTTGTTGGCTTTTTACATATGTCTTGTGTTGCCAAAACCCCCATGACCAGATTGGGAGGCACCCTTGTTGAAGCCCATTTGAAGGTTGAGCTGTCCCTCATGGGCACGCAATTGTTCTTCAGTGAACTCTCTCTTATGCTCTTCAGCCATCTTAGGTCCCAGCCGTGGACCAGTGTATTCTGGATGTTTCTGGGTCTGAAATAGATTAGAAAGTTGTGGTGTTTTATGGATGTAAGTGTACCCATTATGTAAAAAGGAAAAAGTGCTTATCACTTGGCACCAAGCCATTGAACTTGTATTGGTTGAAGATATGTTACATAGGATATACCATATTTTCTGGGTACACCTAAAAAATATAAATGTAGTAGGTACTGTAACTATTTATCAATGCTAAACCAAGTTCTTTGTAGCATTTCTTGGTGATAACCTCAAAATTGAGGATAAAATATTAATAATGGAAATCAAACCCTTATCCTACCTTTTCTTTTAGCTCACTAACTGATGAATTGCTGTGAAAAATGCAAACGTTTACCTAAGAATGGAGGTGGAATGATGATAGCTCTAGTATGATTGGAGAAACATTGATGAGTCAACAAGAATGTTAAAAGATAGTTCATATTTTCATTCCATTTATTGACTCACTCCAATTTTAATGTATAACAACTATAAGCTAATCTGCCTTAGGTAACAGAATTTGTACCCCAGGTATATATGTAGACACCTATTCATTCATAGCACAGGAAAATATTTACAGTTTATTAAGTGGTTTTTCTTCCTTTCTAGAAGCATTATAATTGCAAATACTATTCTTATAAATACCCTCGCATATTCTCATAAAAGACATGCTACTTAGATTCTATGGGACTAAGCTATCATGGTAAAAATAGATAAAGTAATGGTAAAAACTCACTGCGACCAACTCATTGGTAAAATCCCACAGTGAACTCAACACCTCATCAATCATATGATCATTTTAAATACCAATTTGCCTTAAATGTAAAATAAGTCCTTGTTTATGTTGGCAGTTGATCCATTTTAAGTTTATAAATAATGGATTTGGAACGGAAAAAATCTTTAAAAAATAGAAAATCAGCGTTAAAAAAATCAGTATTTTCATATTTGACTACTCACCATTCTACCCAGAGAATAAATGCAAAGCGTGACTTGGGGGATGTTCCTCCTCTCAAAAAGGTCTGCAGTTTGGAATATCTCCTCCTCTGGCACACCATATTTCTTAATAGCAGCTTGGAATCTAAGGTTATATTTGAAATGCGAAATATCCAACATTAGAGAACAGTAAAAATCTAGAGAAAAAGGTAACCAGTATAATGACCAGCTTTTATCATAGTAATTAAAGTTACTAATTACTTTTGCTGAGGTTTGTGGAGTTTGTCTATTCAATTGTTTTTTTAGGTTGGTTGTTTATAAACTTAGGTTCAATCAGGGATGGTGAAAGAAAGAAGAGAAACCAAAAGGAAACCAAGGAAATATTTTAAATTGTTTTTGTCCCAACCTCAACAGAAGTGGGGGGCAGCACTTGTACAATCAATAGAACCTTAACAAATGTTTCATGAGGAAAATGATCAGTAATTAAAATTGAGTTATTGAGGAACTACTCCACAAATATTTTGCTAGTTGGAGCTTGCATAAGTGGGAATATGGGCTATGAAATTAAAATTTAAAGGATTCTGTTCTAACCATTTAGTTTTGTTCATAGGTTTTCCTAATCTCAACTTGAGACTATGACCAATGTCCATTATGAATGAGGCCATATCTCCACCTCTGTTCATTCACACTTTCTCTACAGCAGAGGCTCGAAGTACACCCACCTCTGAATGTTCTCCATGAGCTGGAAGTTGGTCCCTTTTGTCTGAATTTTCTTCACTGAGTCTGGTGCTATCTTGTTAATGAGCTTGCATAGAATGATTCCATCCTTTAAGATGTCTTCATAGCTGCCTGATGGCAGCTTCTCCCCCAAAACTTGCTCAATCCATTGAAGGACCTCAGCTTCTTGTTCCTTGTTTCTTGCCTGCAAATTGAAAAGTTGAGAAAAAAATTAATTTAAATGCATGCCTCTTACAGGCTTGTATGAGGGTATAAACTCCTCACATTAATTTTTAATTTACAGGCTATAAATAATATTTTCCTGTTTTAATACACACTTATAGGATATTTTAAATATGGACAAATGCTTTTTGGGTGAAATTGTTGCTGGTAGTACTACAGGCAGATACTGGAAGGGGTTACATATAACAGTGGATATGTAGATACAATTTAAAGTTCATATAGTGATTATTGTTTTGAATTTTAGTTTAAATCATCTGGGTTTTGAAGTCAATCTAAGTTTCTGGGCACAGCTGGCAGGAGTAAGTAAACAAAAAGTACAGACATCAGTTTAGCAAATTCATTTTGTTTAACTCAAGAAACCATTAAGTCCAATTGAATAACCTTCAACCTAACCGGTCTAGCTGGAAAGGTTAAAAGGTTAAAATATGTATGGCTGTTCCCTGAACTGCCCATGGATTCTCAGAAAGATATCATAAACACTCACTAATACACTGGGAAGCTATGCTGCCCATTCACCATTGCCTACATGAATGCTATTGGCAGTCTAATAGCAAGGGGTGGTAAACAGGGGTAAAAGTCAAGTCTGATTATAATTGCTACCAACTACTCGTTATAAAATTGTATAATAGCTTTTAATTTAACCTGAGGATATGTACTTCCTAACCGAATACCCCGAAGAGATTACATTTATGAAGCCCTAATCCAAATATGTATGTTTGTACATGATTTTGTACTCCAATATCAATTTGAAATCAATTAATTGCTATGGTGAATTGTGAAACAGGGGCGTCAGAACTATTTTTTCTGGCAGGGGCCAACCTTGAAAAGGGCCTGGCTATTAAGAAAATGGCTCCTATGGAAAGGCCCACATTTTTTTGCGGATAGGAGGGGGTAGATACTAGAATTCCACTAAAAGTTCATATGAAGGTGGTAGAATATGCATTAGAAGGGAAAAGGCAAGCTGGAAACAATTGAAATTCAATTTTTATTAATGAAGACTCATTTCTCAAGGGCCCAGGGCAAATTCTGGGGGAATATCCTCTCTGCCCCCCACCTCCGATGCCGCTGACGTGAAAATATTTTACAGTTATAAAGAAAGGAAACTCAAACAATTTTCATTCTGTATTTAAGTGTTAAATACCTGACTATGGTTTTAACACATTAGTGTCACACACATCTTGATTATGTTAAAATCTTGAAACCCCTGATCTGTTTTATAGTTGAAATAGAGTGTGATAAATAGTGTAAGTTTCTTTTTATTTATCATAAATAAATTTGAATTGTTTTATCAAGTTTTATATCAAATTAATGGGACCATGGTAATTTTATTTTACCATTCATTCAAATTGATGGTGATCACTTTAGTAAATATTTATCACAAATGAGAAATACCTATATAGAAATTCTTGTGACCAATCGTTTTTCTAATAATGACCCCCTGCTGCTAGCCTAAATCATTAAATCCTATCTGCACAATTACCCAAGGATAAGTTTGGCCTTTTCCCTAAAGCTCCCTGATAATTTTTTTTAAATGATTATAGGAAAAAACACCTTACAAATAAAACAACTGATGCTAAAAGTACTGCACACTTGTTGGTATTTCTTTATGCTGATTTATATGTATCGATTTAAACTGATTCCGTGGCCCATTCATAAGTTGCCAGCTACATCAGGTGGGCGAAATCTTCTGGCAGCGAGGGAGTGTTTTCTACGGGTCGCTAGTGGGCTGGGACCACGCCCTGAACTCTCTTTTCAGAATAGGAGAGCATCTATCTATACCGAAGCGGACAGGCCGTCCGCACTCCCCACGATCTCGTCATCGCTCCATTTCGTTTTTTCTCCTCTTCGCTTCCGGCAGAGCACTCTAGGTTTCGTTTTCGGACGAATTTCGAGTCCGTCTTCTATCTGAGAGCTCGAACGCAGTCCAGAGATCTCCGTCGGAAGTGGAAAGGGATAAATTATTTCCTTTGGCACCTGCATCTGACCGCCTGAATCTCGATGATTATCCTAGTCTTCTGCATGAACTGTGCTGCAGACGAGTATTATGGCTATCGTGTTTTAAATGTGAATAATTTTCATCTTTGAAATGCCTCATCATCATCATGCCACTAATAGTATTCTTCCACTTTTGGCAGGTTTGCGGGTATTCCACGCTGATGTGGTTTTTCTCTTACCATCAGCCTAGTCCACATTAAAACTCCCTAGTATCTTCAGTCAGCTTTCTCGTCATCCTAAATGGTTATTCTTTTCTTCTATCTTCCGTGCTAATCTGGCATTCAACCTTTATCGCTTTCATCTGCATTTTTTCCTCTCGAAATGCTCTTCCTCCATTTATCCGTGTCTTTGTTTTTCCAGTCAACCCCCATTCCTTCCATATACGAAAGTTAATATGTCATCCTCTCCGTCCAGATACCTTCTTTCAATCTTCTCCTTCAAACCAGTTGGGTGCGATTCTACTTGAGTGGTTTGAGCACCTAAAAACAGAATCCTACACCTACTATTCAGATTGAAGAATTAAGATGATTTATAAATTTATAGTCGGATGGTGAAGAATCTTTAACCCTATCTCTCTTCCGGCATTTAAATATTTCCCTCCAAGAAATCTCACCACTAATAATTGAAAA
The DNA here is from genome assembly GCA_933228895.1 of Platycnemis pennipes. Classification (NCBI taxonomy): domain Eukaryota; kingdom Metazoa; phylum Arthropoda; class Insecta; order Odonata; family Platycnemididae; genus Platycnemis; species Platycnemis pennipes. The sequence goes on along the minus strand of OW121854.1, from coordinate 112,737,760 downwards.
TATCAACTCTTCATTTTTAAAAACTTTTTTGGAGGCCTAAAATTTGAAATGGAAGGTTGAATTTTAAAAAAGTATTTAAAAAATAATCCAGAGTAATCTAAAAATGTTTTCACGAGTGAATTTAATATTTTTTGATGAAGCAATGTTTGAAGAAAAACCATAGTTATCTTGAGCCGATATATCGGCACCCTGACAGTTTGAAGGAAAACATAAGAAGCCAATATCTCGTAACCTTGGGAGTCTAAGGCTGCGGTACCCAGTCGATGCGCTGCTACACTATAGGGTGCCGCCAGATTATTGCGGGTAAACGAAAAATATTTGCGGCACCAACTTCTGAATTGTTACTACTACGCCTAGCGGATAGTAAAAGTAATGGAAGCGCTTCTTACAACCGAATAACTAATTGCTGTAAAGCTCCCATTATCCTTGGTAAATGAGAAGGAAGCCCAATTGGATAAAAATAAAAGAATCTGAGATGGGGTGCCCCAATATTGCAACCTCAATCTGTAGGACGCCGCGAACGTAATAGGTTGGGAATCGCTGATCTAAGGGTTAAAGGGGGAAACGGTGTGCCGCTAGTTTTTTAAGTCCACAAATAAGAGCCTCATTTCAGAAGAACTGACCTAAGACCACCTCTAACTATCCACTACGTCGGGCCCTAAAAAAAGACCTAGAGCAGCAGATCGTGGAGAGATTTAAAATGGGTCCTCGGACACAAACGAAAGTCGGCGAACGCAGCAGCAGGGGGTGGGGGGTGGAATAGAGGGGAGGATGGAAGGAATAAATTAGGGGAAATAACAAATTGGAAGCGGGTGTCCAGCATCCGGGGAATGCATTCCCGGCATGAGTCGATGGGGTTGGGTCGGTGTTCAAAGTAGTCGGCAGTTACGCCGTAAAATCGTCGTAGAATCGCGTCGTAAATGCGAGGAAATGGAGCATTTATCGGGGAAGAGTCGGAGGAGAGGAAAGGGTTTCTGACGCGGATGGCAATCCGCCGGATTCAGCAAAAGCTATGAGGCACCGGTGCCGTGAGCATAAGCTATTTTGAAAGTTTGTATTCTACTCTTGCGTAGTCAAATATTTGCGCGGGAATTTATATCGAAGCCGGAATTCTATTTCTACACATAGATGAGTGACTCGCTGAAGTCGGGCTAGTGACCGGAGTGCTGGCTTCTCATATTGAGGATCAGGGCCTTTAAAGTTGTACGTTTTTTAGTGGTTAATCAGTAATGAGTCCTAAAGTAAAACTAAGATAAATAAGGAGAATTTGATCATGTAAGTGGAAGAACACCGGCTAGAACAAGAGTAGTAGTTTTTTAAAAGCTGGGCGTAGTGTTAATTATGTTACGAGTGAAATCTTTGGATTATCAGGCATTTGCCGGCAGAAGAGAACTACTGAATATAAACACCAGGAAAGACGTGAATTCTCCTGTCATTATATGACCCCTGAAACTGTTTCAACGTGTCCTTACATAGTTTCCTGTTCTAAATTCATTATTAGCTTTCATCGTATTAGTCTATGATCCAGAAACACCCAGAGTTTAGGTTCTGCGACCATCATTAATGGTAATAATTAATCATTAACGTAGGGGCATGTTAAATGTAGTATTGGAATTAGATTTTCGCGCATTTCAACCGCTAAGTTTACGTCACACCTAACTTTATTGTAACCTTTACCTTAAGACTAATACAACATTCATGTCCTGGGTGGGGTTCGAGTGCGTGACGTTTACGTTTTAGGCAGGTGCTTTACTGACCTGACTATCAACGCTTGTATATTTTTTCTTTTGAACAGCCAACTAACAATAATTTTACTATTGGCCAATTTAGTTTAGATTTGTCCATATGTTTTAGGTGATTCGAGAAATGCGACCTAGCCGCGAAAATCCTTTACGGGGTAACCCGCTGCAGCGCGCTGATATGAACGATAGCAATATTACCACATAGAAAAAAATCATCCACCTTGACCGTCCTGGTGCATTTTCTCTAAGCAACTGAAGATGCTGTGTGGAGTACATAATGGGCCCTCGAGAACATTCTCCGACGTAAACAGGGCGTTTTAAAATTTTTGGGCGAGTCAATGCCAGGTACACTTGGCATTCAGCTAGTATTCAGCTTTGGAGGGTAGCCTGATAGTTGAAACACTAATCGTCACCGTGATACGTTATAGTTTTTATCAACTAAAAATCGATAGCATTATAGGCCTAGGCACAATGGATAGAGTGAAATGGCCATCAAAATCATTACAGAAACGTGAAGCCTATTTTTCACCCCCATAACGGATCTGGTGTCCAGAAATTGACTTGTCCTGAGTAATTTTGATGTTTGAGTGGTCATAATGTTTGAAATGGTTTAAACGTGGTGATACAAATTCTTTATCTAAGTTTGCTAATAGAACAAAATTATTCGCAAGTCAAATACATATTTTGTTGCCTAAGAAAAATAAGGGATATGCTGTAAATATTTGGCCAGCCGAATACGTCAGAAATAAAAAGCACTTTCGTACGTAAGAGTTCCTCTACTTCTCTGCCTATTGTCACCTATTTAAAATTACTATTTATTTAGTAACTTCTTGGAAGATAAATTAAGAACGCAAATATTTTCCTTGCCAATAGCACATTTGTAGCGGTGGTAAAGCCCATTATTACCATAACTTCTTTGCGATCTTTGTTTTGCCACAGGTCGGGCAACAGTCCAAGATGCCATTCTTGGCAGCGCGAATTGACAGTTAATGAAGGGATTTTGTTTTCACTGCGAACGTTAGGAACGAAGAGAAAGTGAGCCCTAGAAAAATGAATTGTGTTACGAGCTGCTGCGACCACAACTTGTCGTCATCCAAGGAGTTCCGTTGAGTTAGCAACAAATATTGAAAGCTGGTAGATACTAAGTTAGCAGTATTCTTGGGTTAATAGCGTAATCCGAGATGCCTTTTTATTATCACCAACGCATTAGATATTGAAATTCTTTTCTTTCATTCGTGACTTTACCACTGAAAAATGATGAGAATAATTTGGTCGCAACAAGTTTTGAGCATTCCGCTCCATGTATCTAGTGCAGCGCTCCATATTAAACGTTTCACTAGTCTTTCCTTCACTTCTCTACTCAACGCCCCTGGCATTAGTTCACGCCTACGAGTAGAGGCTTCATTTGCCAATGCAACTCTCCTTCTCACTTCAATGATGCTATACCCTTTTTATTCCAACACACTACCTAGATAGCTAAATTGCTCTATCTGCTCTAGCTTCTGACCTCCTACTTTTATCGTTATAAAAGGGCCAGTATGGGGCGGAAACGTGGGCTTTACGAAAAGAAGATGAAAATAGACTTAGTGCTTTTGAGATGTGGGTGTGGAGAAGGATGGAGAAAGTAAAGTGGGTCGAAAGGAAGACGAGCGATGAAGTTCTAGAATTGGTAGGAGAGGAAAGAAATTTGATAGATGAAATTAGGAGAAGGCAGAAGGTGTGGATGGAAAAGGTAATAAAAGGGGATAGTCTTTTGAAGGAGGTGATTGAGGGAAGAGCGTTGGATAAGCGGGGAAGAGGGAGGAGAAGAACGGGTAGCTTGGATGGAATGATGGGTGGCAGGAGGTAATAGGGGCTGAAGAGAGACATCGTGTGAAATTAAGGGGGTGGGAGGAATTAAATGTCCATTTAAACCTACCTTCACCGGTAGAATACTAATAATAATATCGAGAGGTGGATGTTACTTAAGAGTAAACTTAATAAAAAATAATATCGTAAACGTTTTTTCGTGACTCTCGATTAATCTTGACCAAAAGGAAAGAAGAGTAATTTTTAATCCACAAGCTCTTCATAGCTACAATTGGTAGGAGAGGAAAGAAATTTGAAAGATGAAATTAGGAGAAGGCAGAAGGTGTAGATGGCAAAGGTAATAAAAGGGGATAGTCTTTTGAAGGAGGTGATTGAGGGAAGAACGTTGGATAAGCGGGGAAGAGGGAGGAGAAGAACGGGTAGCTTGGATGTAATGATGGGTGGCAGGAGGTTCCTAAACATTTTCTAGCTTCAACAGAAAGAATTAAGGAAATGCTTTGTGTAGTTTTGAGGTAAATTATTCCCTGTTCCAAAGATGAGTGCAGCCAATGAAAGCGCCTGGCAGACCATTCTTGGAAATAGCGATGTGGTTTTATTGGTGAACATTATCTCGCGAATGTCACGTTATCGCGGAGGGGGAATGGTGTAGAGAATTAAGGAGTCGTTCATATGTGTTATAGGATCCTAAGAAGGGCTCGTTGGTACAGTATACTTATGTTCATGCGAGGGAAATATGGGGAACCATCTTGTGTTTGGGAGATGTTCCTTGGTTACCAAGGAACATCTCCCGAACAATCTCCCGAACAAAAAAAATAGCCACGGTTCGGGAGATGTTCCTTGATTGGTCTACCAATATTGGTGGAATACTTGACGATGATTTTTGGGCGTGTGATATGGGGATAAAAGTCGATTTGGAAATGATCCGCATGAACACCTTTGGGTGCGATACGTACTTTTGACACGGTTATAGTTGGTGTGTGGAGACCGTGACAAAACCAAAGCGACTTGCGTGGAAAGAAAAAGTACGAGAATAGAGACGAAGAGCAGTGTGAATCGAGGGGAAGGGAAGAGATGGAGTGACATGTGCAAAACTATCCGTCGCGTGGTTACCGTCCGTTACCTTTCAATGCCTTTCTCTTCCTTCTCCTCGTCCCTTTCTTTTTATGTCGTCGTTCCATTAAAAAGAGCAAAATCTGGGATCGCAGCCAAAGATCACGACCACCTCCTCGGTCGCCAGCCAAAAGCCATTCCTCCTCCGAGCCACAAAAGCCTTTGGGAATTCCCTCTTTCCCCCAATGTTTATTTACCAAAATCGCTTCCCGAAATGAGCAAGCCCAGGGCAGAGATTTGCGTGAATGTATTTACGTTGCGATACTGGCGCCGAACGCCCCCTGAGGGATGGGTGAAACCTGTCAAATCGCGAAGCCGGGAGGCAGCTACGGAGCTTTGCTTATTTAAATTGTTTAAATGCGGATGGGAGTTTTTGGGGACTTCAAAAGAGTCTCGTAGCGTGAAATTCTACACCGCACAGTTCGCGAACATTACCCAGGAATAACTCGGCGGGGTTCTTTACAGTTCACCGCGCCGCAAATGAATAAATAATGGTGTTAATGACGAAATTAAAGGAGGAATTTATTCTGATTGCTATCAAGCAATGTAAGTTCTTTAGACGATTTTCCTTAATATCAAAGCAAAGCGTAACTCTTATTGAAACAGTGGCAAGCGCTTATGAAAGTAATTTTGGCTTCAAAACACTCGTGGTCAGCACTGAGAAAGGGTGACTGCGTCATCAGTGGCGTTTTGGAGGAAGTTCTGATTTGTAAATCTCGGCGGTAGCTTATGTCACTGTACCTTTTTTTCTCGTCTTAAGTGACGCAAGCGTTGGCACTGCCAGCGCGATTTTATGCCCCTTGTCTACGGGGAACATATTTATTGCTTGGCTTCAAAACTTGGCTAACGATTGTGGTTCGAAAAGATGATAAAATGTAGCACATGTATTTCTTTTGACTGATGGGTATCGATTACTAACTCCACTCTCTAAATTTGCTGACACGACTGAGTGACACTGGAGCGCACTATTCTTAGTTGGTATTCTAAGTTTTTTTAATTAATCTACTTTAACTGTATTTATTCTTATACAGTTTTGGATCTTCACGATGTGAAATTATACAAGTTTGATTGATAATACTGTCAACTTTGAAGAAATTCACGAACTGTCTTGAACGTGCTGATAACATTTCCAAATATGATGTCGTGGTTAATAGTTTTATGGCGCTCGAATAGAGACATTAGAGCATATATGTAGGTAACCTATATGTAGAAATAATAAAATAATCATTCCTTAGTGATTGAATACTTTAACTCATATTTAACACCCGTCGTGAGATGTGCCTAATAAAGAAGAATAGGTTAGCCTATGGGAAAGAGGGCCTCACACAATAAAGACTTTATCAGCTGATTCATTCTTCATATTCCCATATAATTTGGTCCTTAATGGCTGTTATCTGAGCATTTAATCTTTCTATTATGGTTTCAGCCACCTTCAATATTTTAACTTTGTTAAAATGGGATTCGATCACGTGGTATGTTTTGGTGCAGATAATATTTGAATGAACATATAGAACGCATTCATATTTTCTCATTGAGGCATCTGATTTTTTTTAGATCGTTAAACCCAATTTTATCAGCGATGAGAACGAAAAAAATAATTTAAGATGTAAGGAAAAAATGTTCTTTGGTTGGAATTGGATTTGCATCTCCTTTCCAGTAAAATGTCTCGTTGTCATCATTCACGTCCCTGCAGTTGACGAAAAAGAAGTTCTTATCCGTTCAAAGTGATAATCCAAAATTTTTGTAATTGGTATTGTGCGGGTCAAAGGGAGCTGTAATGGAGCATTCGCTTATCGTATCAACTCAAGGTTATCTATATTTTTCCATTTACACTTTTGAAAGCTCACTGAACGTTCCTTCTACGTAATGCTTGTCTGTAGAAACATCAAAGTCTCAAAGTCTCTGGGGCAACTTGTCTCTGTTTGAGTAAAAATATTAGTCGTACCTTGGAACATAACAGGTATTCCTTCCGTGATCAATATCCAATTCTCCAACCAGCCGAAAGCTAATTTACTTCGGAACGTACAATTTCTGCCACCACATCCAGTATCTACCATATTTACCGCGATAGGGCTAAAATGGAGCAATAAATCAACGGGTAGAACATTCCACCTACCACTCAAAGTTCTCTCTAATTTGCACAGTTGGGAAAGTTACCAAAAAAATTTACTTTAATCTCTGTAAAAAGTAACTAGTTAAAGTTAAAAGTTAATTTTCTGAAAAAGTTACTGATTAAAGTTAAAGTTAAAACAGCCTTTACGTTAAAACTTACTTTTTCAGTTACTTCGGCAAATTAGATGCTGTGGTAATATAGACTTTCTTGTTTTTTTGTTTTCATAAACAAAGCGAACACTGAAAACTGTCATTGTGGTTTCTTCCATCCGTATCCTTTTGCTGAAAAATATTTAATTTGGGGATTTTCGTTGTAATTTCATTTATTGTCCAAAGTGTTGTTCGTCAGGTTTCCTAGTGTCTGCTGAAAGGATTCGGCGAGTTTTCTGAGGAGCTCGTTTCCGGGATTTTTAAGTTGTGAAAGTAAGACACTGACGAACCACGGCGCGTCAGTAATTTGCCGCAAAAGATTGTTCTGAGTGGTAGAAAGTGCTCTAAGGTTAGTTTTTGATATCGATCCCCACATTGCGATGTGAAGTATCCCATCACAATAGTAAAATTGCATTGGAAACGGCTTAGTTATATAGAGTTACAGTAGGCTGAGGGTGTGCCTGTGCTCCTTTTCTCGCGATTCACTGGGGCTGATGTATTGACGACGCAATGTCGCCGAGTTGAGGCATTCTAAGGCAATGCGCGGACTTGCGCATTGTAACAGATACGTTAGTTTGAATGAACTTCTCCCCCTCGTTATCCGTCACAGGTTTTTAGGTGACCCTTCTTTCTCGGCTTCAACTGTGTAGTATTGACGACGTGATGTTCCCGAGTAAGGCATACGAGCCCTCCAGGATATTATCTTCGCGTGGTTTCGTGTTTTCTCGTCTGAGTGAGCATTTTTAACTCTGGTGGTCACAAGGTCCGACTCGGACCTTGGGCGGTCACTCCCCACAGCCAGTCTTTTGTTTGGATGTGTTCTTCTGGGTCTATTCATTGCATTTTTGCACAACTACCCTTGCATTCTTAGATACCGTTTAATTTTCCTATTTGTCTATTGGGCAACCTTTGCATCCAAATTCGGACAGGGCGAAATTCGCCAAAAATTAACGAAAAAAATTAACTGAAGTAAGTTTTGAATCAGTTAATGCATAACTTGAACGATTAGAAGTTAAAAGTTAACTCTGCTAGAAAGTAAGGATTACATCAAATAGTTAACCACATTTTTATCGATTAATTTTAATCGCTAATCCCAACTACGCAAATTTACTAGGTGACTCGTCCCCTAGAGCTCCCGTTGATGCTTAGCTAGTATTCCGAGGAAAATCCCAAACCATCACGCTTGGACGAGAAAGAAGATGAGTGTAGTGTTGGAGGTGACGGTTTAATTTGAAGAATGGTGGAAGTAAGATGGGCGAAGAGAAGACAAATAAAAGAAGCCTCTGAGGGTTTTGGAGGGAAGGAAATTCAAAGGAAGTGGAAAATGAGGAAGGAGAGAGTGGAGAGATAGAGAGACACCCACTCGAGCATATCCTCCCGCGGCCCCGCCGTGAGCGATTCCTTCCCATTTCAGTCCTCTGCCTGTATTGGACGGGTCCGTGAATTCCGTTCGGAGCTCTCCCTGCCGAGTGGATTATTCCTAGTTATGACGTGCACCCACGGGGTCGCCTCAAGGAGAGGAAATGTCTTCGGCGCTATAAATTCGCCCGGAGGGCGTCTTCGCGTCGCTCGCCGGCTCCGATTGCCCGCGAGCTTTTTCCCAACCCTGCTACTTTCTCATCCAAAAGCGAGGTAGCCTGGTGGAATAACTATTCTGCTGATGTACTGAGAGCCACGGCTTTAGACGATTCTCTTGGATATGACTGATTAATTGGCTTTGAGGTGTACTTAAAACTTATGGGTAAGAGACATTGAGGGCGGAACTCCCATGATATATAAGTGTGGTTCAATGTAAAAAATGGAACTAACTTCTCTGACCAAAGGTGTAATTTAGGACGTGTGGATTATTTCCATTCCCCCCTGAGTTTTTATATTTTCCGTATTATTATGAATTTTCTATCCGTTAGGATTGGTTTTGATTTATTATCTCTGCTCTGAAGTCCGTTGCATGTTCCGAACTGCTTCGACAATACCATACTGATCGTTTCTAATTAGCATATGACCTGCATCATCTCATTCCATCAAAAATCCCTATTTTCCTATTCCTTTTTTTCCAATCTATTCCTAGCCTACCCAGCGTTTTACCTTTATTAACAACATTCAATATCCCATTTTCCCAATCAATTATTCCTTCCACCTACTCTGCCTCCAAATATTCGCTAACATCTTTCTCTTATTCCCTGTCATTCACTGACCTACATTGCTCAGTTCATAGATTAATAGGAGCAATAATACCTTAGCCGTCGCAGCACCCGCAACACAAGTCTACAACTGCTACTTAATTTCAGGAAAAAAATCTATTGGAAAAATGTTCTATCTTTTCCAAAAAATTGATAAAACAGTATTGTTAAGGATTTCTGCTTCCTCTGAAATGTATTCCTACGCTAGTTTAAAAATTTGGATAATTCACCCACAGGATTTATTTTGCTCTATGGGAAAAAATTATAAGTACGAAATTTGGCGAAACATTTCTTTCCGCTCCCCTTACTAACCCTATTTTCGACCACTTTACCCTTGGTCTCGTTTCTCCTCTTCCGTATTCTTAATTTTTCTTATCTATTTTATGTAATAATTCTTATGTTTCACCTTATTTCATCAACAAAATTTGAGTTATCATCCAAGTGGTGTTCCGGAGATTGGCAAATGTAAAATCAAAAGAAAAACTTTCAGAAACTATCATAACTGGGAATTTGACGATTTTCAATTCGTCTTAGAAGAAGAGACAACGACGAAAGGAAATCAGCTCTGAAAGAAACTCGCTCGGATGTGCCCGAATTTCACAGTCCTTGAAGTAAAGTACGGTATGAGATTCAACTTTGCTGCGAAACCAGTGAGGGGGTAGAAGCCTTGAGGCTCCCCAACTCCTCTCAGAGGGATGTAGAATGAGTGTTTTAAGGCGAGGAGGGAGGTGGTGGGAAAGAAAGAGAAAACAAGGGGAAGGGATGGGGTTAAAAGTTTCGCAACCGCGAAATCAGGCACACGTTCCGTTCGTGAGGTCGTCGGGAGACGCGTTCGCGACCGAAATATGCGCGGCCCGCGATAAAGAGGAAAATTAAGAGCAGGGGCGGGAGCGAGTCAATTTCCACGCCCCCGCGAGCGTGACGGCGATCACGGAAAGGGTTTGGCGCGATCCGCGTTATGGTTTTCTCTCTGCCTCCTGGGAAGGCAGTCGGAGGCCCCGCTGGCTGAGTTAGCACTTTGCCCTGCGGGTGCAGTGGTGCTTGCTTTGTGGGTGCTAAGTGGCGTATCCCTATGGCATCTGCCATTATGGGCCCCGACCGCAGTCGCTTGTTTTTTCGGTGGGGGAGTGAGCATAGAAGGCTGTCTAAATATATCAGACGCTGACAGCGTAGGAAAGCAATCAGCTGCGGAGATTATTGTCGCGATTTTTTAAACAATAACCTTCATAGCGTGAAAAAACAGAACTCTTGTCAGGAGCCTGTCCTCCAAGTAAACAAATTAATACTTTAAGAACTCTGGACTCGGTCCCAACGAAGTCTTGTATGTGCATCTAAAACAACATCGTGGTCAAGATGTGGAAAGAATGAAAGAGAAAAGCTTTAGAAATGATGGGAGAAGTAATATATATAAATGTAGAAAATATTTTTTTAAAGTCAACTATTTCTTTTGTCTTGCTCCTATCCAACTGGATGGAAGTCTTATTAAGTCCAAAGTAATATGACTTATTTCCGAGCTAGATATTGGAGTTGCACAAAGTCTGAACTCGTTTTACTATAACATCCCTCTACCCCTCAAAAAACTATCGTAATCTAAAATAATCATTGTGTATATCGAAAGGTATTTATTTAATAATCCCCAAATGTTAAAAGTGGAATAGCCTAAGACTAGATACATTCATTGGGGTTAATTCAGACTTTTAAGAATGGTTGGGACAGATTCAATGAGATATGGTTGGGAGCCTAATACGTTGCCTCTCTCTCCAAATCCTTTTCGCAAAAGAAGAACATTTTTTTCTAATGAAACTTCTAAAATGGAAGACTACCTACCTGTGCCAAACTGATCTATGAACCACTTAATTTTCATAAAAATTTCGTTTTATATTCTTCGCTATATTTTTTTCGAGATCATAAAAAACAAAAGAATCATCCTCGTAGTTTATATATCTGGGAGTAACCACTGTTTGCGAGCGATTACAAGAATAATGAATAAAGCAGATTCCATTGAATATAACTTGATTCAATCATTCGATGTTAAGTCTTTTGACTGCCTGAAAAATCAAGAGTTAAATTCGTCATTATTTCTCAATTTTCAAGCCACTACTTCTAACTTTAAGTCGTATAATAAGACACGTATTTCTCTCTCCGAGAGAGTCGCCACAATATGTTCCCCTCTGAGGATGATTACATGAATTCCAAATTTACTACAGTCCCATCTACCAAGACCTGCGCATTTGGTCGGCGAGTTAGCCAAAACGTCATCACACCCGTGGATTAAGGGAAACTATGCATACCATTTAAATATCAAATTCATCGACTGTGTTTTTCACGCTAGTACCCAACGTGAAACAAATTACTCTGTTGACATTATGCTTGCTAACCCTTACAATCGCTTAAAGTCTTAAGTGGTGCTCCTGGAGTATGTCAAAACTTAGTTTCAGTTGTAACTAATTTTAGCAATAATGAGGCCCTGCCTTCGAGGATAATGATGCAGACTTAACACATAATAATTGGGGTAGACATCACTATTAGAGTAATCTACCAATATTGCCAGCTCTTAGCACACCCACTACGGTTAAATCGGTACTATGGGAATCCCTTTCTCCTAATCATATGTTACCATTCCCCTAAAAATATGTATATCCCCTCACGTTTTAGTCATATCCTATGCCTACTTTCTGGGAAATGTAAAATCCCTATTCTTTGTGTTCTTCTTAGCCTGTCATTCTCCTATATTCCACCCTCTTCCCCCTCACAAATTCCAATGTATCTTAAATTAAATCGCTAAAGGAAATTGGGACAAATAGGCCTTAGGAGGGTATAATATTTAAATGGGTAGTTGAATTTATAAGGTAGTGATAAATGGAAGAATGCTAGAAAATCGCGGCAGAGGGAGGAAGAAAATGGATTTTTTGTTGTGATCAAAAGGTTACACTAATCTGTAGAGAGAAATAGTGTAAAGAAAAAGTGAGAGAAGCAGTGTAAAGAAAGCGCCAGCAGAAAAATTGTCTGAGGGTGCATTCAGTGCCGTCCCTTGCCGTCTGTTTCCAGGAGTGGCAATTTATCGCCGATTGGATTATTCCCACTTGATACTGATTTGGCTCTTGGCTTGGTGATTAACTGGTCGTTAATGTTTTTCACTGGTTACGTTTTGGTGGTTTGTGATTTTTACATTAATACAACGGTAGTTTTTTTTATTGATCTTATCTGTAATTTATACCTATTCTAAATACTCAGCTCCTATTTTAAATTACAAAAATAGAAGGTACAATCATTTCCCAAAATTTTCCATGAGCTAGGGGGATGCAAGTGCACCCTCCTCCCGGCGCCCATGGTCGTGGAAGTCGCAAGAGCAACAATAATCTTCCTCTCAGGCATGACAGTCCCACACAGCAATCATGACCACAGTGCATGAGTATGGCAACAGCACTCTCATCTCTCCATTCCTCTTCTTTCCCCCCTCCTAATTACTCCTTCTGAATGGTTGTTGACCGGGCACCCCCTGCCATCACCTATATGGTGTTTCGGAGGATGATATACACCTGCGTGGGTGTGGATGAGTCTCCCACCCACTGCACCCGCCCCATCTCGGCGGGCGCGGCAACATTTTGGCCGCGCTCTTCTCCCGAGCGTCTCGCTCCTCGAAGCAGGAGTCGAGCTCTTACGTTTGAAGACGTTTGGAGAAATGGATGTTGCTCCAAGAGGGGTTTTCCCCACCGGGGGGGCGGGGAGGGTGGTGCGTGGGTGATCGTCGTTAAGGAGCATTAAGGGTTGACGCAAGGATCGAAGGGGTGGAGCGGCAGCGTGGGCCAAGGGCTTGTGGTGTCGTGGAGGGAGAAGATCGGGAGGGCATGTTTCCAGAAAAATCTCACTCTCTCTGCCTCTCCCTCGGGAAAACTCTCGAGTGAAGATCGCTCACCACCAGGAATACCGCGGAGGCAGATGCAAGCCAGAAATACTCTCGCCGTCGTTGGAGTGGAGGATGAGGGGTCGTGGAGGGGAAGACCGTGACGTGGGGGAGGGAGTGGGAGAAACGGAAGGAAGGAAAGAGGAAGCGGAGGATCCGGTCGAAGTGGAAGAGGGAAGGGTTTGGATGCCATAAAATGTTTCGTTGTTCACTCAAAGATACCCCTGACATATTTGGAGCGCGTTGGGGAGGAATAGGAGAACGGAGATTTCACAGCTGAACACGATTCCCAAAGAACTCCGATGGATTTGAAAGGAAAAAAATAAAGCAAAGCATTTCCGGGCGAATACCGAGTAAATACAATGCGTCCTTCGAGATGGGCTTGTTACAGTTGCTAATCTAGTAATCAAAGATGGATAATTGAGATTTTATAGGATTGAGATCGGTAGAATATTGTATGAGGTATAAGGGTAAACTCCTACAGCTATGAAGGGAGCAAGTGCGGAGTTTCCTGTCTTCTAACTTGCCCTAAAGACACTTAGAGTCGAAGCCTCACTGCAAAGCCTACACATTGAGTTTGTAATTCTATTAAAATGCCTTCCATTTTCAGATGTTTTTCCACAGTCATCGCTGTCTGTGGTAATGATTCCATAATTTTACAGGCAACTAGGAATGGAACAACTGAATAACACGAAGCGTGGGGGAAAAATAAAAGGAAATATGATTAGAATAAAAAACTTCCGATGCAGGATAAATAACGAACAAGATTTTTACTAGTTTTTACAAACATTCAACTCACAAACACAGTTCAAATCTCTTGTTGCATCCATAAATTTGTTGAAAATAAGGGATCAAGTTTCTGAGAACAATTTCGAGTTCAGAACAGTACCAAATATCAAGAGCTGTTATAAAAATGAATTCATTACATTTTAAATGTCAAACCTTCAAAACTACTTTAATGTATTGTCATTTTTGTTTCTTCGCCGTGCCTTGGGGCATGCATCTGTGATTATATCATTTAACCGTGGCTGTGACATGCTATTTATGAATTCTCCATGCGAACGAATGATTAATGTTAATAACATTTTATTTCTTTCATAAAACATGAAAGCAATTTATTACTGTCATTAGTTTGCTTTTCTGACCCTGATAATTCGATAGTAATTACCTCCATCTTTATTATTAAACTATTTTTTACGCCTATTTTCCAAATATTGCGCATAAATATTTATAACGGCGAGAGACTCTTTAAAAATTCCCATCATCATAGTTTTGCTTTCGGGAAAATTGACGTTTAAAAAAATTTCCAGGTGTTTGGGAATGAAACGTTCAAAAATATTTAGTTCGAGGAGCGACGGTGATTGAGGAATGATTGAAAATGAGTTGAGACTAGGAGTAGGAGGGAGTTGAGGAAAGGAGTGAAAGGTTAATGGGACGAAAAAGGGAAGGAGAAAGAAAGGGTTGAAAGCTGACAAAGAAAGCAGAGGAACATTTGGAACATGAGGATGCAATAATTCACTATCCTCTCCCTTTAGCGAGTCTTGATGAGTAATTCAACGGTAGCAACCAACGCTGTTTGTGTGTAGTCACCGTCAATGCTGCCTGAATTCAAAATAAACCCCGCTCGTGTGACCTACATTAGTTACCTAATGATCTAGATTACACAACCAGTGCTGACCTTTGCTGTTTTAAAGCTCCGTACATCAACATATCTTATGAAGTGAAAGAATTTTCAAACAGAGTCAATTCTATCAGGAATTCTTAGCATTGTGGTTACATGTGTGTGCGTAAGTATACTGATTCCACGAGATTTAATTTTTAAAACTAAAATTTTCAGTCGTTCAGTCACAGAAAATTTCCGCAGGTTATGATAAATTATGGGCTTTTGTGAGGGGTAAATCTTTTCTAACTCATGCTATCATCAATTACCAACATTAACCCTGAGGTGGCCAGGTCCCAATAAATATTCTTTTGCATACTCTGTTATATTTAAAATATCAACTTCTATCATTTAATTTCTTGATTTAATTTTTACTCTCGTTTATCTGCGGCATTCACGGGTATTTTGCGATCTTTCCTCACGAAAGTAGTGATGTTTTGCAGGACATCAATGTGCGTGTACAACGAAATTCTTCGCAAACTATTTTCGTAGATTTACGGCCACAGATTTGTGAATGTTTACATGAATCTGCCATTTGGGATGGAAAACAAGAGAGGCTATGTAGTAAAGCTTGCGCATTGATCGGAAAATCTGTCAGGTGATGACTGTAAAGGATGCTATATGTTTCCTTCGATCATATTATTTCAGGTAGCACGTTTAAAAGTGCTATTTACAGTTACATTAAATTGTCGGCGGATGTGGTATGAAATTGCCCTTCTCTATCATTAAAATTCTATTGGTGAGATATTAACTCTTGTGATAAGGGTAATACGTGAAGTATTTAAGCAACTTGTAATTTTTGCATGCTCAATTGGTGAGACTCCTCTTTTTTAACCCCTTCAGTGCTATGAACTTATATATGCGTTTCAAACGTAATGTGTAAACTTAATAACTTGAAAAAAGAAATAGAGCCGTCGATTGCTATTTTGTCCTGTTGTATTGTCGTGTTGAATGATTTATTCGCTGTAAGAATATTAGGCTGAGGAAGTAGTATTTCATTAGAATAGGTGCTTTGCATTCGAACAAAAAATGAGCGGTCCTGATAATTGATTATGACACTGTTGAGCATCCGAGAACTGAGATTTATTTAGAGCGGCAAGAGTCTCTTTGCTACGACCTGTCCTGATTGTCTATGTTAGCCACAGGAGACGAGTGGAAATGGATAAGATGAAAAGGCGCCAACTTTGATATTACTTGGATTGTGTGTAGTAGTGTGTAAGGCTGAATTAATTCTAGCAACACGAGCTTCTGCAAAAAAAATTCAACCGCTTGCTCCTAAGCGTTCTCACTACATTTTTTTTCTTCAAACGCTATTTTGAATGGAATGGTATTGGAGCTTGAACTTTAGCAGGTATTATTGAGAATTTGTTGCCACAGCCGTGAAAAATATATATACGAGCCGTGAAATTACTTACATTATAAGTCTAGTGAATGATGCAGTAAATTATCATTCATTGCTAATGGCCAATTTTTGTCCGTAAAATGTTCGTTAGTTTTCATATATCGCAAGTTTTATATTTATTATTAGAAAAAGTAAGACGAGTGTTATCATCCACATTAACCTTTCTTGTGACTATGATATCCGGCATCAGTGCTTTCATCACTTATTTTCTTCTCTCGCAAGTTTGTTCATTTCATCAATGAGCCACATAAGTGCATACGTGGCGTGAACAGTCTTAAAATCCAGGTAGTCTCTATGTAAGAATATTAAAAGTTTTCACGATTGAGAGGCTAACCTCCGGCTCAGTGTCACCTTACGGATCTATTTTGTTTTTTGAGAGACTGAAACAGGTAGAGCAGCACAGGAGATGCATCCTCCACATTCGAAACTCACGCATTTAATTACTAATTTCCTCTCAATGCTCTTATTCCTACAATCCGCGCATCGTGAACTCTTAGGAACGTATCTTTATGTTTCCTAAATCAGATCATAATTTCTTGCAATTGTATTATGCTGAAATATTTATCATCGAGACGTTTTAGGAAGCGCGGGTACATTACCAAGCAGGTGAAAAAGATGAGTAGGAAACCAGAGAATATAGTACTCCATCTAAACCTGCCCTAACAGCTATAATACCGAGAAAGTACATAAAAATGCAAAAATCATAGATTCATATTCAGTCACATTCAGCATCATAATCAGTTACAAATCCCAAGAGTGGTTTGAATTAGCTCTCCACTCGATTGTCCTATCGTCTACCCTCTTCATGTTCGCGTAATTCTTCTCTTTCACATACTTCACAATTTGTTTTATGTATCTCATACGAGGCCTTTTTTTACCATACTTCCCGTTTATTTGTACTTCGACGATTTTCTTCATCAGGCAATCATGTCTTATTATGTGGCCGATTTAGTTGTCACGTTTTCTTTTCAAAGTTTTCAGCAGACTTCCCTTAACCCATTTGAGCATTTAAACTTAGATATATCCGCCCAAAACATACCGAACAAGTACCGCTGCAAGTTTGGTAGCGGAGCAATGGTGCGATCAAGTTGCACATAACGCCTTGGGGCCGGCTCCAGGTCACTCAAAGCGGGAAGATTGCACAGAGCCCCCGGCTATTAGTGGAGTTTAAAAGCGTAACGCGATTGGAGGAGGAGAGGAGTCTGGAGCAAACAGAGTGCGGGCGGAGAGAGGGAGGAGGTGGGATGAGATGTGGGCGACGGGCGTTAGATAAGCGGGAGGGGGTGAATATTACAAAAGGCGCCAATGTGTGTTGGGCGCGATACTCTTTCTCTTCTCCACCTCCATCAGCGTGGGCGTCTTCTCACGCTTCCGCGGGAAATCCCCAGAAACCATGGCAGAAATAGAGCGGACAGCATTAAACTCATTCAGGATTTACGCCAAGCGACCGCTCCCGCCATTTTTCGATCTTTATTTCCGACTTTATCTCGATGCGGAGGGGAAGGGGGGTGGGTGGGACGCGAGTGAGGGAATTCAGAGGAGGGGGAGAAATGGGGTGTCGACCTCCGATGCCCCCGACGGAGCCCTTCTCGAGCGAAGGGAGTGTAGACTCGCCGCGTCAAATCCCGTTTGAAATTTGGCGGCGCCTCCGCTTGAAATAGGTGCACAAATGGTCATTGCGTGGTTGCAACACTTTCCGATTCCTCGATTGCTTTGTAATCCGTTAAATGCCCTCTGATAGGTGATTTTAAAAAAACTCTAGCTTTCAGTGCTTTCCGTTAGTTCCAACACTTGCCCAAAGAGAATCCATTGACGTGCGTCGGGATTTCCACCGATTTAAGTCACGCTTTGATGATCCAAACAAATTCTAAATGCCACCTACACTTGCAATGCACTCTTTTTCACATGCTTTTCTCATTGTAGCTCGGTATACATCCTAGTTATTTTGGTACATCACAATATCACAATGGACTTCAACCTATCTTTTTGTCACCTAATAAGTACCTTTTTCTCATGTATAGCAAGCCCTTTCTTCTTTGTCCCCCCCTTTCTCCGCTATATTTTTTTCTAGACACACGATTTAACGTTTTCAGTCACATATTTTGTCTTTAATATCAAATTTTGGAGTTTCATAACGCAGTTATTCACAATATATCATTATTCTCATTCTAGTTCAATCCTAGTACACACATCCTAGTTCATTCTTTCTTACGTTGCATTTTAGCATTAACTTCAATGCAACATTTTGAGTGTACCCCTACGTTGAACACATCTCAACCCAGAGGCATTACTGCCATTCATTTCTACGCCTATGACTTATATTACGCTCGTCACTGTGGTGATGGTATTTTTGGCCTCGAACGGAAACCTCAAATGTCTTCAGCCATTCAGCTGGGTGATAATTTTCTCGGGGAGACGATTGAAAGAAAGAGTTCTACGCACTTACTACTCAAACTTTCGCCAATATAAATGTATGCGGGCCAAATTCGTGGTGTTAAATATTTTGAGGCTTTATTAAAAAAATCTCTGTTTAAAGTACCTAACAAGGCCACTCACCCTCCTAATCTAAGAAAAGAAAATACTTCATTACATTATGTCCAAGATTTCATCATCAGGAGTCATTCTTAGCCTTAGGATTGGTTTGACGCAGCTCTTCACTAAATTCTCCTATCGGCATTATTTCAAATCCTTCGCTTCTTGGTCCATATTTCATATGAGACCTTCCTTTTCAATTCTTCCTGTTCGTTGTTCACTCGACGACTGTCTTCAACAGACCAGACCAAGAGTTAATAAACAAATAGATCACTAAATAGTTATTTCCATACCTGCGCACAAGTAGAAATATTCGGAGTTATCCGAAAACAGAAAATGAGCCAGGGTTGTGATTGGGAAGTTGGAAAGCATACACGATTTGGTTCAGGATCGGGTATAGTGTGATACGGACTTTAGTCTTTTGTTTGACGCCAGTTAGAGTGTGAGGGACGATGGTGCCAATAGAATGGACTCGGATCTACGCTCGATTTTGAAATCTCGGGATTGAAAGCTCTCCATTGTCACATGCAAGTGACTCAGGTCATCGGCGGATGCCTGCGCAAATGGTTGCTATTGAATCGGACGATATACGATAGTTATTCACTTCGCGCTGAAAAGAGTTACGGAAACCCTCCGTTAGTTAGTAACTGACTCTCGAAGGTCGGACCGCTGCATGGTCGGCTGCAGATGGAGTCCGTTCCGACCATCGACCATGAACCTGCGTGGTGGTCAGCCTGCGCCGAGAAGAGATGGTGAGGTGTACGCCATGGGGCGACCGGTGTCTTCATCCTTCCTGTGCTCAGCCACACGAGCAGCAACAGATGTTGAGATTAAGTTCCGGCATTCGCGGAAAGATAATCAGTGGTGCGATTCCATTCTATCCGTTCCATCGATTTGCACCGCTGAATTCATCGCCGTGAACGCAGCGAAGAGATTGCACATGAGAACATATCTTCTTAAAAATACAGGCATGTCGGGTGGAGGGCCTTGCGTAATTATAGTATGTTGGGTATTAGACAGTTTAAGAGAGCAGAGAACTTGACAGTTTTGAAACTCAAGTTCAACATGTTTGCACTCAGGTCATAAGTATTTGTGAAATCTTAGGTCTGAACCGTCTGAACTAAAAGTGTTAGAAATTGCTATTTTATCAGTTATTTATTTATGTGCTATTTTATCAATATTTCATCATGTGCTTAATTTCGTTTTTCCTTCTGTTACGATCATGAAAATCCTATCACCTATAACTAGTCATTATTTTAATTAATTAGTTTAGTTAGTTTTCTTTTAATTCGTTAATTAGGCCATACCACATCCTATTGTTCACTAGCTACCATGATTTCAGAGCGTTGTTCCTCCTGCACATATGTCAACAAGAATTTTATTTGTTTCTCCTTTTAAGATTAAAGCACCCAACTTGTATTTCTTCTGTTCAACATCTGATATGCATGTACGTACAAAAATTTGGGATGAAATCCGGAATTACTCTACTCTGACCAATCTGCTCGGGCAGCAATTTTCGTTGCACAAACGTGCTGTGAACAGATTTCTGATACGCTCAGTAACCCTACTCACTGGCGATCAGTATGTCACTGAATCAAAACATATGGGGGACCACGAATGTCCGTAGGAGAGGTTTCCAAAAAGATAAGGGACAATCCATCCTCAGCGAGATAGTAGCATTTATTACTGATGGGAAAGAAAAAAGAAACTCCGATCAGAGGATAAAAGCTGATAAGGGCAAGGATTAAGCTTCATCTGAAGGGCGGATGTCATAAGGGCTTATCGGGTATTACGAAACTGGCGTTCGGCAAGCATTTAAGAAAAAATAGGATGTGTGGATTCACTCGATATTATCAGTCTAACATGGCAGACTTGAATGAGTCGCGGGCGGCTCTTTACTATTGGAACTTATTGTTGCCGTAATTTCAACGAGTTAGTTAACCTTGGTATGCCAGGGTAAACCATCGAAATTAAGATAAATAAAACTCTCCCTTGAATTTTAACTGTGTATACACCTGATTTTCACCATTTCGTAATTCTTTATGCCAAAAAGATTTTCGAAGTAACCAAGAACTTTTAGGAATTAAAATTACTTTCTTCAAATGCGCTTTAAATCTGGGACTAGGATATTTCAATCCCGATCAGAGGGATTTTCCTTATTCAATAATTCATTGCACAAATTTAATTTTTAATCGGTGTTATGATTAGCTGTTTGCATGAAATTGAGTTGGTTGGGAGAGAATCAAAAGCATTGTATGCATTGCTGTTCAACGCAACGCAACTGGCGCCAGTGATGCGGAAATTTCAGGTCCCACCGTTAATTTCCGTCCGAGGCTTCAAACGCCGGGGACGTATTTGAAGCCCAGAGTCACCGAAGAGTTGAACTTGAAGAGGGCGTAGCCTCTGGCCGAACCGGCGATCAATATCGCACCTGTACTAAACTGAACTCGTGTTTCTTCTTGAATTAATCATCCCGGTGCGCATTTTTCTAAACATGCAGTCATGGTCATAGCGATAATCATGACGTATAGGTTGACTCGCAAAAACTGTATACGAACTGCTATGTATAGCGTAAGTATTTATCGGTGGAGAGCAAAGTGACTGAGATTAAAGCAGTTCGTATTTCTCGTGAGTTAGCGTAGTTTATTCTTGTGTTCTGCTTACATTCACTTAGTCTCAGTGGAAGTAACTTTTCAATTCAATTAACCTAATTTTTATTCAGTCTTTGCCTACTTGTAGAAATTATTTTCTTATGTAAGACCTGATACTTTCACTCTGTAATCAAATGATCGTTTCCTACGTATTCATTCCAACTCCCTTATTATTCCTCTTCATCCCATAACTAATATCTCTCTCTCGCTCTTCAAGCATGTTCGTCATCTTTAGAATCCCAACGTTCCCATTCACATAAAATCTACCTTCTCTTCCTCCTAATTTCCTTCAGGAACTAACTTTCCTCCCCAACCATAAAACACTTTCATCGTACCATTATTGTATTAGCTGGCTGACTGAATACTCAAAAATGCACGAAGAAGAGTGTACTGGTATATTTCTCGACCTTGTTTTCAATTTTTTTTAAATACTCGTTTTGAGAGATGAATGCAATAATTTTGAATGCATAACGATTATTTGTCATATCCTTGGATTTTAAATGCTACAACGGCTTAGACTATATCGCAATATCTATTTAAATTTTTAATTGATAAACCCAGCATCCAAACCCGAAGTTGGATTACGAACCCTCAAACTTTGGGTCACCGACCTGGCTACCGCAGCTGGCGCAGAGTTATAATAGGTACACTTCAAATAAAATCTATAAGTACATATCAATTTACCTAGCCATTTCTTGTCTCTTTAATAATAAGTAGATTTCAATGCACCTAGTGTTTTCATGCCTTGGCTAGAAAAAACAGCATTTGGTGCAAGATATTGCACAGAGAAAAGAATCATTTGCCGGTCAAGGCAAGGAATATCTTGCTATTGTGAAATTTCAGCGGGTGACTCCTTTAATTTTTTCGCGGCTAGTTCGTGAGCTATTAATTAGCATTTGGTGGTTAAAGTGTGTGTTATCGTTATTTCAATGCCACATTTGAAAAAAATAGCAGATATATCTATGATCAGTGCATGTAAATATGCAAGTGTTATTTTCGGTTACATTAGTTTGTTAATTTGGGCAAGGCTTCACGTATTTCATTGCTTAACACGGCGGGACTTTCACTGCTCATCTCTCCGTTCATCTGACTGCGTGGTGACAAGTCTCGTGATATTTGCTTCGAAAATTGTTCGGGAGCATGAACGTTAGGATTATGGGTCACGAATTCCCACCCTTGCGTGCCCGCATTAGTTAATCCCCTCAGCGTGTTGAACGCGGAGCCAGAGCCAAAATTACTTGGAGCGCTTCGAGGAATAGTGCTCTCGCGCGGAACAGCACAACGATGTAAATTCTACGGCTTTCGAGAAGGTGATAGTGTCTTGTGCATGCCTCGTCTCTATCTTGCGAAAACACTCGCACCTCTTCACATAAAATAGCTTGGCCCTTGAGGAGCCTGAGATTTCTCGAGTTGACTGGAGAAGTGATTCCATTAGTCCGAACTGGTGTCTGAAGTAGATTCATGCTCATGTGAAATGATTACATTTAACGAGTACTGCGGAAAATATTAGTTTCTCTTAGTAGCTAGGGCGTTTCCGCATGAGTCAAGCACGCGAATGTCCTCGGAAAATATGCGTCAAAGACAATTTTTCGGCGTATCAGCGATCTTTTTACCATAATATGGGTCGGTGTGTCTTTTCAGGTGCGAAGAACTGTCAGCGAGAAACATAGTGAGTGCGTTAAAAATATGAGGATTTGAAAGAGTCATTGGGAGGTATTGTGATCTGATGTAAGTTAATAATCGAATGGGAATATTTTGCAATCTTTGTGGTTTTATGCTTATTTTAGTAATTTAGAAATGGTAAATCCAAGCACTAAAAAAGGACAGCAAGAATGAAAAAAACCTACCGCAATACAGTGGAACTTAATGAAAATGTATTCAAAAAATTGATCATACTGTGTAAAAATGAAATAACTGGTACCTACTTATAACTTACCTCAATTAAATTAAATCGGATGAAACAAATGTGAGGTCTTTTATATGTGAGTTGTTCCAATACTTGTTTGCTTATATTGATTGAAGTTCGTAACACCCTCAGAAAAGGTTTTTCTGAGATTCTCTACGTTTTTCGAAGAGGGGTTCCCGCGTTATTTATAGTTTTATCAAAAGATATACCCTAAACATAGCAATTGGTTTTTCTTTCTTTTATATTCTCAATAAAAGTTGGGAGGATTGCCAAGAAAATTTTTTGTGATTTTTTATGATTGGAGTTGACTCAACTTCATGAAGATTGAGTATCTGCAAGTGTTACTTCATCTGTTACATTCTTTTTTCTTCTGAAAACATAGAAGAATATTAACCCTTCCTCGCTCTTTTAAGGAATCTGCATTTAGTCCACAAAGAAAAGATAAATGCCTGTTATAACTACGTATTGGCCTTATTATACTTCCTTATTTCAGTTAGGTACTGACTCTTTTACCTATTTGCTTGGCCTCCTGTGACATTTCACTAATTTTCTTGGCAACCCTGCCTAGAGCCTGAAATATCTAATGAACAAACGGAGGAATGTGTTTGGGTTCACGCTTCAGTCAAGGGCAATTTAAGCAGCCCAATTAAAAACGTGAATTTACGAAAGAAAGATAAACATCGGATCTTGAGGATTTCGAAGACAAGTTTTACAATCCGTATATTTGATCAAATGTTTACCTTTACACAATGCTGGTAATTGCAACAACAGGCAGTATGGATTGTGAACGCCTTACTTTCCTGGTCATACGCGAAAACCTATTTGAAATACCGATATCATATTCGCATTAGCATTGGGTGCTGGTTTCTTAGGAGCAAGGTAGAAATAAGAATTTTCCGCCGAAAATGTGTACATAAAATATGCATTATTAACTACCGATATTTTTTAGTATATATGCAGAGATTTTAAGTTTTTTGGAACACCTGGATAAAATGACGACTCATTCACCGATAGCGCAGCATTATTTGATCATGATCATTTTCAGATGGGACAACTGGCCAAGATCTTTCGATCACATTAAAATGCAGTCGTAAATAAAACTTAATACGTTCGATGCATGTAACTGATATCGTTGATGTACATCCTTATTGATTATGACTCTTCGCGTCGACGCCAGGTAAGACAAGACACTCAAATTCCTCTACGATTTGAAAATACCGTCGTTCCGTAATCAAAGGTTCACTTTACCCTCTGTGAATGTGGTTAGATTTGTGAACGTTGAGCATTGCAATTCGCTTTCAAACAGAGAAATTCCATCAGCTGAAACCCTAGAACGATTAGCTCCGAAAAATCTTTAGACTCTTCCCTTCAGATGTCTTTGCTTTCCACTGGCATTTCAAACAGAAACGAATTTTAGCGATATGAAATACGGATAGTAGGGAATTAGAGCTTTTCCCGCGCGTTTGGAAAGCAATGTGAAGAGAAGATGTAATCTGGCAAGAGTTGGATACATTCCACAGGAGAAGAAAAGAGCGAACTTTTGCCAGGTTCCACACCTGATGTTTTTTTTCGCTTATAAGTTCAAGGTCTAATTCACGCGACCCAAGCCCCTGTGGGGCTTATTTGTTTTGCCTTAGCTGTCATGATATATTTTATATTATGACAGTTAAAATTGTATCATTTTTCACTCGCTAAAACACTTAAGAAATATTCAAGAGACAATTCGTGGGAACTTCTTTCATCTGTCGCACAAAAGGGAAAAGTGAGTTGAAATTTATCTGATCATTAATCCGTAGCCATTAGCTATTTATTTCAAAAATATTTTTTATGTATGCGAGTTTATCTAAATTGAATAAGGCATAAAATCAAATTAGAGCCGAAGAAGAATATTAGCGACGTTATTCCACGTATATATCCATGAGTGTGTCAATGGAATCCCACAGCAAGGTATAAACGTTAAAAATTTAGCATGATCTATGGCAATATAAATGCTTCAGATGTTTAATGCGTTTCATGGTTACCTTGCTCACAATAAGTAGATATGATGATTATTCAGCGGTTGTCTTAGAAGCAATGCTGTGTCATTCAAAAGTATAAAGTTTCAAACGTCATTGATCCGTTAGAACTGTCGATAACCATGCCACGGTGGTATTATATATTACGGAGAACTTTTATTGAAAATCTCCCCAAAGCCTAATGTGCTTATGACATTTTAGAATTGTTAATCCACTTTCTGGAGCAGCAAAAGCATGCATGCTGGTGCAAAAATGAGTTATCAACCTAAACGTTTTCGATTTTAAATTGATACACAAGGGCGATTATCTCTTCCGTGGGTACGGAGAGGTCAACAAGTAACAAGCGTAGTACTTAAGCACTTATTTTCAACGTTCGCCTGATGCACTTGTAGTGGATCCTAAGCTGTAGTAGTATGGTGCTATTACAGTAAATTACACTGCGACGACAGCTCGTTGGAAAGAACGCGAAATTCAGTATTTCCACAAATTTAACGGTGGTATATGAAATCATTAGGTGGCTGCGTTTACGTTTTTCTTTAATTTTTTGCATCTAAAGAAAACGATTTACACCGAAAAATGTAAAAATGCATTACCTGCGTCTGATTTGCTTGCGGTAAAAGAAGACCAGCTTTAGCGAGAATTGGTTTTTGTCATTTTAATGTGAAAAGGACCGATATTGACGACAAAACTTGTAATTTAACCCATGAATAAAAGAGGAGAAAACAATAAATCCTTGTAATGTCTGCCGTAATTACATTGAAATGGTATTGTGCGAAATGTCAGGATTTTGGGGAACAGGGAATGTAGGCACACTTCAAACGAATACTCTTACCGGCATCTTCGTCCTCCTTTTAAAAACGGTTAAAACTTTTCGGAGAGTTTCGCTCTCGACCGGGGAAGGGCGGCGGTTGACTCCCGGGACCAGAGAGAAGGATGCGTGAAGGCGTGGACGACACACTCGCGAGTCACCGGAGCGGCTGCCACGAGAAAACTGCAGGGGAGGCCGATGGGGGAGTGGCACTTATAGAGGCGCGGACGTGTGTTGGTGTCGGGAGGGGGAGCGAGAGGAGGGTGGGGAGAAGGGAGAGGCGGTGGAAGGGGGGCCCCTAGGGGAAATTTTTGCGATGGGGCGGACTGAACGAACGGGGGGGCGAAGGAAGGGCTGCGCGATTCACAGTTCCTAGTACCTGTTTACTTGTCAGGCCCCACCTTGAATATGCAGCCAGTATATGGGATCCGAATGAATTACGTTTGATCAGAGAGCTAGACAATGAAGAGTAGAGCAGCTAAGTTTGTTAAAAGGTGTTACGATAGGTTTAGTCGTGCATCAGAATTAATAGAGGAATTAGGTTGGGAATCGATATTAGATCGTAGGTTAACGTACAGATACTCTGCCGGCCCCGGTGGCGACGGAGTAAATCCCTCGTCTGACAATTCCAGGATCGCGGGTTTGAATCCCGCCCGGGGAGGTTTTTCACTTCCTGGGGCTTGGATGTCTGTGGTTGTATAGTTGGTAATAGTTGAAATGCCCGATGTAAAGACCATCTGTGCTGTTTTCGGGTCAATGGAAAATAAAGAAAAATTAAAATCTCCTGTAGAAATTTAAAACGGATAGCTTTACTGAAGATGTTAGATTCATATAAAAAAACCTGCGTATTATGCTAAATTCGACCAGATAAATAAGATTAGAGAGGTAGATTGTCGTACCGTTAGATTCAAAAGGTCTTTTTTTCCTCCGTAATATAAGAAAACACAATAGGCAGCATTAAAAAGGGATAGGTAAGTGAAATATTGTAAGTCTTTAGTATATTCATGATGCATTTATTAACAACCAATAATCCCTTTATTACTATGAAGATACTAACTATCTAGCTGCATATGACCCTATGACCCTAACATGTTTCCACGTAGTAGCCTAGTTTCATGCCAATAGTGCATGCTTGTTGATATTCAACCCCTATCACACACCCTCGCGGTGGCTTGTAGGGCATAGCATAGATGTAAATACCTCGATATATCGTCTGCGATTTGCACTTGATATCACGATGCGATAGTTTTCACTGCTATGACAGCCCCGAGATGCGCAACATATCGTTATTGCTACGTCATGTCTGCACCAACTTATATGCGGTTTAAAGCCACTGGCTTGGCGTTGTCACGACTAAGTAAAAGCGCTTGATATCACTAGTGATGCCACTTCGATTTTCTTGAAAGTCTTTTAGCGATAAATTCCATTGACATTTATTTGTCCACCAATTATCTTTAATGTTGATCCTCTCTTCGATGAGTGATGTCCTTGTTATCATATCCAAATTCTCAGTATCAGACGTGTGTTGGTTTCCGTTGGCGATTTCTGGGGCTGGTTACATTTCCACTGGAAAGTAGACGGACTACTCTTTGCTAAAAGCTCGAAAGAGGATCGAAAGTGTT
Source organism: Platycnemis pennipes (assembly GCA_933228895.1). Lineage (NCBI taxonomy): Eukaryota > Metazoa > Arthropoda > Insecta > Odonata > Platycnemididae > Platycnemis > Platycnemis pennipes. Next base: position 112,710,157 of record OW121854.1, on the reverse strand, counting down.
TGACGCATGTCCAGTATCTACTTGAACTCTCTTCGCAGTTGCTGCTTATATGTTACAGTGGGACTGTCATAGCAGTAAACTGCCATGCGTAAACGAAACTTTAAAAAAGGCAGTCAACACGATATCAACATATCCTAAGTTGTCAACCAATATCACGTCACCAACCAGTATCACAATATCAACGGATATTCAATATCGTGATAACGCGATATCTAGATACCAATTGATATCACAATATCACGCGATATTCCGACATAGACCGATAGTATATATCAACCGACATCACGCGATATCAGGATTTCGCTTGCGATATTACCAATTTACTCGCGAAGTCGACATATTAATGCTTTTGCGATATCGAGTTGATATCGTAGTGCGATATTCAAAAACAGGATATCGCTCGGCCCAGGGCACGAGGAAAGGATATTCGTGAAAGTGTTTCTCACAATGTGAGCTTCCTAAAAGCGAAAGTATTTCGGTCTCACTCAAAACGGAGATACTGTCTCCTCAATGACCACATAAGTCTCTGGCAAATCGTTTCTTGGTAATTTTTCTTCTTGGATGGTCAGCTACGAAACTTATGCTTTCACGATGTTCAGACTACCAATTATTGTAGTCAATCCGAAAGTTGGTCCGATCATCCATGCACTTTACGTACGGGGTGTGAATTCACTCGCAAGGGTAGAGGAGCAAGTTTATCTCTTTATGCCGCCATTTATTTCCCATAATTACGTGTCCCCATAAAATTAGATTCTGTGCTTGGCTGCACTTATTCAAAGTCAGTAGCCTCTCTACTCACTGGAATATTCCCTTCTTTATTCTCGATTCCTTATTTTTATATCGATAATTTATCTGAATTAATCAGAACCAACTATTATAGAATGTGGAACTCTTGTCTGTGAGTGTATGACTTCCTGATATCCCTCAGTACTCACTATATAAGGGTGTATATGAGATATTGCTTGAAAATCAACGCACTCGATTATTCTTATGTCGGCGCTGCCAAAACTTTTCCCCTTTGCGAAAGCCAATAAAAAGGAACTTCTTTCGTTGCGATTGAAATCGAGAGTAAAGTGGATGAAAAATAGTGAATTCCTGCTTGGCACTTTAGAAATATACCTGAGGTTGACGACGCATTGACGGACAATGTATAAGTATTATGTTTTAGTTTTCGAGGTTATTTTTCTGTTGTGATACTGGAATTTTATATTTAATACTCCGTAGAATTAACTAGGTGATAACACGAGTTACCAAAGGTTGTAGAATAATTCATTTAGAAACATGCATAAAAGTGAACTGTTTCCATTTATTCCAGCGTGTATAGTAATTGATATGAAGCATAGTAATTGAAGCATTGAAATGTCCTGCATAGAGCATTTCTCGAATTGTTTCTCAGTATGTTGTTATCACTGGGCTTTCAGTAATTTTGCTAAATAATTCAAGTGGTACCTAAAAAGCATAATCACTCCTTCGCCCAACAACCGCGTAAGTATTAGCACCTATAAGGCATAACTGTATCGAAGTGGATATCGCCATCTCTCGAGATTGAGACGCACACTAACGAGTTAAAACCAAATTGGGAAGAGTTCTGCATGTTTATACATGAGGCTTTACTATCCCAAACAAACCCCTAAGCACACTTTACCCTCAAGGCCAACTGTGAGCTTGGTTCTCAAGGTCCGAGACTGAGAGACGAATTTAAATACTGCTTTTAGAAATGTTTGTGTCTTTGTTGCGGTCTCCGCTTTTGATATCAGTCACAAATTAAGATAACATTTCAGAGGCTGTTCAACCGTTAAGTGAGTGGTCATTTCCACAACTCTGAATGCATTTTGTAAATTCTCAAGTTTTTACGATCCATTAGGAAACCCTTTTTTCGGGACCCAATCCTTTCAAGATATGGTGCAGGGCATGGTTGTGGAAATTGGTGAAATTTTCATGCTGCCCAAAAAATTGGAATCTTCGTTACCGAGAAGCCATTAAATGAGATTATAACAAGAACGAAGTATTAAATGTATGTTTTCCTTTGGGTAATTGTGGATTTCAAGTGCCAACGACAAATTGCAGACCATTGAGTTATGGGCATGCGATGCGAGGAGGAGAACAGCTGAGGAACATCAAAACTTTTTTGTTACAACTTACGAACTACGACTAGAACGAACTTACTAACTAGAAAGACTTTCACGAGCGTACTTTGATATCTCGTGAGTTGTATTTGTCATTCCGTTATTCATACGATCATCATCATGGGTAAACTATCCTAGGATTGGTTTTACGCAATCCTCCACTCGATTCTTCTATCGGCCAATCTCTTCTTATCAACTCAACTCCTCTCTTTTACATCCTTCACAACCTGTTCTATATATCTCATACGAAGCCTGCTTTTTACAATCTTTCCGTTCACTTTTCCCTCGACGTTTGTCTTCATTATGTCCATCGTGTCTTAAGATATGGCCGATGAAGTTGTCCGTCTTCTTTTTAGGGTTTTCAATAGACATCTTTTTTCTCTCGTTATTCTTAGGATAAGTGGTTTTATTGCTTTTCTGCCACCACACTATCTCTAAGATTCTTCCTTTGTAGCCAATCCGCGTCATGATATCTATGACGAGTCTCGCAAGCTTAATCCACCTTCTCTGGCGTCATAAATGCCATGTATGTACATAAATGTTTTTATGAGTGGCAATGTTCGTGTCTTACTCTCGCCAGACTACTTACTATGGGGACCAATTTATCACCCGGTTATACGGAGGATAGACCATGCCATCCATCACTTTACTTGGCCTTCCTCCGATTATATTTGAGTCCTTGGGAAACGGTACTGAAAAGGCGGCGGTGATGAGAAATTGACTTCCCTGCGCGTGGTTGCAGTGCGAAAATACCGAGCCGTTGACGCTTTTATGTGTTGGAGGGAGTGAAATACGTGCGTAGGCTCCAGTTGGATCATCGAGAGGAGATTCCGGAAATTCCGGGAAACCTTCCCGCGGCTGTCGATGCCGGGACAGCTCTCACCCCTGACAGCCCGGAAAGGAATCGAGTGGGAAGGGTTGATGGAACGGGTGGCTTAAGGGAGAGGGCAGACACTTTGACATAAATAGGCGTTGGAGCGGGGGATGGGGCGGTGTTGTCGAGGAGACAGGGAGGGCGTGAGCAGCCGAGGAGGGGTTCCAGAAAGAGCGAGAGTGCAGGGGTGAAAACGAGGAAGTATCAAGTAACCCCTTGCATCAGCTGTCCTTGAACTTGAGTGGCGCCCTCACCGATTGGAAAGAGCCCTCGCGGAAAGATGCCGTCAGCACGTGCTTCACTATCCTAAGACTTGGTTAATTACAAGCCTCGATTCTTCCGGACGCTTATCCCATTCTTTGGACCTTTTCTCGAACCGTCATTTAGCTGTTATTATTGGAGGGGAAGGGCTGAAAGTTAAAAGCATCAGTGCAATTAGATAGGCTTTTGGTTACAGATTGGTTCATCATCATTAGTCATCAATCCTCAGATTGGTTTGACGCAGCTCTTCACTGAGTTCTTCTATCGGCTAATCTCTTCACACTTACGTATTCCATGGTTTGGTTATACATAGATGTCGGTGGAGTGAACCTGGTGTTGGCATTTGTCTACCGTTCACGGCAAGCGTCAAAGGGTGACATAGTTTAAGATACCATGCCATGGACCCCGCTGGTCTCTACATGCTGTAACATGTATGGACGATTAATTAAAAGTCTCTCAAATCTCGCCACTGTCAGGTTTTGAACCCGGGCACGATGTGTGGGAGGTCACACACCACCTCTAACAACCACACCACACCCCTGTAATGCTCTGTCTCTTCTGCACCTCCCTAAAAGAAAGTTGAGCGTGTATGTTACGTTTGAGGCCATTCAGAAGATGCACAACTATTTGCTGCAACTCCCTTAAAAAATTATTTCTGTTACGTTGGTAGTATTTTGGAAGGTGTACGCTGTTCCAAGCATGTGCGCTGGCTTTTATGAACTTTAGAAAACTTTAATGAATATGTGAAGAACAGATTGGCTTGGAGCGTGGCGTTGTGTGATTTCGGAAATCCGAAAGATAAGTGGAAAGGAGGATGTGACGACATTGGATGCGTTTGATATGAGGGTCTAGGGAAGAATCATGTTTATGTCTCCAAAATAATAGTTTGGAATAAGCGCAAGCTCTCTCATTTCCGCTATCCTCTTCATTTCTTCATATTTCTGATATCCTGGACCTCTTGTACATCATCCATCGTCTTTCTCCGTAGCCCACTTTCCTTTTGTCTAAGGTGGAAAAAAAATTCCTTTTCCTTTTTTCTACGCACAATTTAAGACTTCTTTGTTCCTTTGATTCTTGTAAGATTTCCTTATTGATTTTTCTTTCGACCCAGCTAGTTTTAGTAGTCCTGCTTAACAACCACATTTTATTCGACTCTAAACGCTTTCTGTCAATCAAGGGACTCCAGACTGCCTCATAAGAACATGCTCTAAATAAATGTCTTAACATTTTTTTATGTATTTCCATGCTGAGAGAATTACTTTCCATAATCTGTCTTCTCTTTGTGAAGGCTCGATGTGCAAATGCAATTCTTCTTGAAATTTCCGTGCAGCATCTGTTGTTTGTAATTAGACTACCTAAATATAAAGAGCGCTTTACACGATACAATTTCTTGTACAATTTCTTGATCAAACGCTTGTATGAGGAAGTTGTACCGTGTAATGCGGCAAATTGTGTGAACGCTTGTGCGAATGTCTGAATAACTGTACGGAAAATAGAACCTGTTTTAATTCCATTCAGACAAACATACAATTTTGTTCAGTTTATACAAGCGTTTGTACAATAAATTGTGAAAAAATTGTATCGTGTAAAGCGGCCTTAAGAAAATAAAAAGTGAAAAAAAAAACGATTACAATGAAAAGGTATGAACTTTACAAAAAGACTTATGACGCGCAAGTTGCTTCTTGGCTACTCGACTGACGTAACTGTTAGATTAAGTCTCAACGAGCAACTGGTGGTTACAATCAGTTGACGATGAGAATATGTTTTTCCGTGTTTATTTATTCTCGATGGCATTTCCTATGCCATCCAAGTTAATAGGAATTAACTCTTGAGAAAATAATGACAATGTATAAAAGTGAATATCAAAAACACAACAATAATGGTACATGTCATATACATTCGTTAAATACATGTATTAAAGACAAGAGCAGCAATTTGATCTAATAGCTATATTAAAATCGCATCATTAGATCTATTTTATTTCAATGTCTTTCTTAATGTCCACGTACTTTCCGCTCTTTATTGGTAGCTTATGAATATATCCAATATCGCTGGAGTCTCTCGTGCACAATTTTTTATCAGGATTGGGGCATAAAATACGAGTATTTGAAATGTGGAAAGAACGACAGATAAATTATAATAACGACTTGCTGGCAGTATCTTTATTGGAGTTCGAAGTGTGTAGCTGAAAATTTACGACTGTTCGGCTTTTTTGTCATGCCGAGAGGTTTCGAGGAGGTAAACTCAGTGGAACTAATGTATTCACCATCATCAAAAGCGCGTAGCAATAGTTTCCAGCCTTTAACTTATTCTAGTAAATATTTATGATTAATAGTTGACATATTATTTTGTTGGAGTATATAAATGAGCTGCGTGAATAATTGCTGGAATACGTTTGTAATGAAGCTCAGTTATCGCTGAATCTATCAGATTGATTCAAGTGTTCATAGAACGGCCCCAAAAGTTCGAAGAATGTGTCTGGTACAGGGAAATTTAACGATAATCAACCTTTCAATGGCTGTTTAACGATTAGGTATATATTGCCTAGCGAATCCTTTCTGATACATACCTACATATCGGGATAAATGGTTATTAGATTGTTGATATCGGTATTCTTCTAGCATTATTGCACGTCTTCTCCCTCCTGTTAGAATCTGTAATCGGTCGCGGGTTAGAAGCCCGCCTCTGGTAATGATTTTGGGCTCGTCTTAGGTTTAAGACATTATGTTGAATGTTTCTATGTAATATTTTCATTTTGAGGACTTTTATCTTTGGAACATTAAAAACCCAAGTCTACTGCAAACACTCCTGTTAGAAAAATATGTAAATTTTACAGATTACGTAATCCCATATGCTTCACCGCAATCGCCATATCACTGTAACAAGTTCAGTAGATGAATTGTTTTTTATTGGGTAATGACAGACAACTGAAGTCATTGACAAAGATAGACTATAAGCAAGGTATCGATGCCGATCGGTATAAATTTTGAGAGGAAAGAGGGAGAACAGGAAGCTATTGGTGTTAGATTACGCTTTGGCGCTAGATTACCCTTTACGAAATGATTTGCTGTTTAGCTCCCTATCCAACAGGCAGTGTAATGAAATTAAGATGCTAAACAATAGATGAACATAACAGTTATTTCAAGTAATTGCGATGCATGTGAGGTGTGGAAGGTGTCTGTTGAGCCTAAAGCAGTCTTTCCCTCTGCTGGAGTCGCCTGGAATGCGAGTCGCCTCCAGCCTCATCCTCCCCTGACGAGCGCGGGGAGGCGCCAAGCAGGCCCCCTGCCAACTGCTACGAGGAGAGCCGAGGGAAGGGGAGCGGGGAGGCGCCCGCTCCCTCTTCACTCTTCCCGACCGACTGCGGTTTGATTCGGAATGAAATCTAGACGCCACCGGTGGCCTACCTACTTCGTGCCATACCTCGGACTAATTTGGAAGTGTGCATGGACAGTTCGTAATCACCGCTGCCGGTGCAAATAGCGGCCGCGTCATGAGGGATCCATACCGTGCTACCTCTTGGCTCACTGTGCACCCTGATTCATAGTGAATCTGCACTTGAAATGACACCCCAAGTCTCAGCTGGATTATTTCCCTTCTTAAGCACTTAAAAAATATATTTATTATAAGAACTACGTTGCTATAAGTAACGTTATAAGTACATACCTTATCATAAATAACTACGTTCGAGTTCTGCTACAATTACTTGAAAGACTTTGTGAGGACAGGAAGAACTGATGGAAATATGTACAGAAGAGGTATCTCACATGTTCCTCTAATGTAGACGTGCGTTATTATTTTTTATCCAATTAACTAGTCACTTAGAGATGGAAATAATTAAAGTTTTTGTTTCTAAAAATAAAAAAAATGTTAGAACTTAAAAAACCCTGGCCACCCATAACAATACAGTACCGCCAAAAAGAAGCAAAATAATAACAGTTTGTTATTAAATTAACATTCCTTTTTTTATTGCTTATGAAAAAACTCCAATATATTTTTCAAATCACCTAAAGGTTACGGATAGCTGTAAAATATAATAGTGTGCAAAGGAAGGAAAAACGGTGTCATGTTATCTTAATTATCGCCTCAAATGAAACCTATGGTAATGAAATCTGCATGTTTCGATTATGTTACTGATGTTTCCTTTCTTTTCTAGTATTTTATAATATTTTGAGCTAAATATTGCTACTTATATATGAAGTTCTTCTGTTCTACAAGGGATTGACTTCTCTGGTCCAAACGCTCATTTCCGACGACCACCTCATGAAAGGAAATTGTCACTCTAGGTACTATTGGTAGATTCTACAGCCTGTAGTTAACGTACCTTCATGTACAAGTCTTGGATGTCTGGGACTGTTGGAATTATGAGAATAACTGCACTTAACAGCCTGTTTTACGCTCCATAGAAGTTTATGCCTTTGTTTTCAGCATTTTGATAATCGTTTCTGGTTATGTTATAAGGGGAAAGAGAAATTCCAAAATGCGTTCAAAATAAATGTCCAAGTCTACGCGAACTTAGAGACATTATCGAAATCTTTCCTATCTTATGCGAGGCAACATAATTGTTATATAAGATCTAGTAGTAAACATTTTTCTTCCATATAACTTCATACGGAATAAAAGCAAATGAACAAGGTTTCAAAGGTTTCGATAAATAATTTCTTTGCTGCTGTTACAAGTTCATCTTTCCGATATACCACGATAATAATTTTAATGGTTGGATTTCTTTTTGCGTTATATTAATTTTTTTATGCTGTCATAAGGATCCTCAATAACTTACTCAATTTTACACGCCATAATCATTGCTCACAACCTCTTAACGCTGCCAACATCTGTGTATACTTGGTCGGGTAAGTCGGGCCAATAACGACGCGGAATTAGAGATTTTCAAAAATAAGTGAAGCACTTTCTCCATCTAGTTTACCCCTTGAGTTGTGCAGATGAATTCATTGATTATTTGGTATCCTTATCTAGTTTAATATTGCCGTATATTATGCAAATAGGAAAGAGACACCCTTGGCTTTAATTGATCCTTTACTTCGATTTAGATAAAAATTTTGTCTCACAATTCACCAGAGTATTTTGTGATTATATTTATGAATCAGATATTTGTATTCAAGGAACAACCGTCACTGTCACTGCTAACGCCATTTTCTGGTGTCTAAAAGCTATGAAATAATTTTATACGACGCCCCAGTGGTCTTTATGCATTGAGATGTGGAGTATGACGGGAATAAATAAAGGAAATTATGAAATTTTAAGTGAAGACATAAAAAGCAACACCTCACAAGAAAACGCATTTATCTGACAGACATTTCTATACCTTCATCCTGCGTTCCTCTGGTGTCGAGCAAGTCTTTGAACGCGATGGTTCGAGATTTTTTGGTCGAAGTGCCGATTTCCGGAGCCATTTGGGGCTGTTTATCCAAACCAACGTAGCGGTGAATAGACACCCTGTGTTTGGATTCGACCTCGGTGGCGTTTATGTTATCTTTTAATGTTTCGACCCAGTTTCTAATTCTTGCTTAGATACAGGATACTAACCTCACTCCCTCTCCTGAGGATTGCTACCTCGGAGAACGGAGGTCCTTAAAGTCGCGTCCCCTCCATCTATGTGGCTGCACGCGGATAACGGCTGTGTGAAATACCAATTTGACTATCGCGTCAAGACAGTAATTTCATATCGCTAAAACTTCGATATTTCAATTTCACCATTTGAAAAATGCGTTATCGCATAACATCGTTCGCCAATATATCGTGTCATATGCCGTATATTTTTTGCGTTACGATGTATATGCTATTATTTTCTAAGATCGCAACTGATTTATACAAATGTCAGGCAACCCATAGTCCCTTCCCCTCCATGCCACGCTGCATGTTTTGCTGTGTGGTATACGGATTTGAATGCAGCATAACACTACTAACCCATAAAGTGTTAATGCATTGAATTAGAGATGTAAATTGACATTATCGCGTCTCATCGTGTTGTTAAAATGGCTCAACGATACATCGCGTTGCGATGCTGTATTCGTATCGTGTATCGCAGTCATATCCATGCCGCTTAGGGAATTTAATATTTATTTTATTTCTCGCGTGGGAGGAGTAAAAGTCTTCATCCATTCGAGATAATTTTCTCTCTTTCTCTCTCAATCGCTCTCACCGTTAAAACGGGTAGAATGCGAGCTAGCGGATGGGGGAAAACCCACTATACGTTCCAAACATAGACAAGGGTTCCTCCTGCCACCCACTCTTCTCTCCAACCCCCTCCTCCCGTCATTCTCCGAGAAAAATCACCGTCAGGGGGCGCATGTTCGGCGGCCGCGCCCTGTTGCTTGCTTGCGGGGTCCTTCCCCCCTCCCTCCCTTCCCCCTTAACCTATCCCCTGGAACGTTCCCTCACCACTCCAGACCCTCCCCTCTTTTGAAGCTGGAAGGGAGAAACGCAACAAAGCCGCGGAAGTTGGAAGTCACGCCCAAAGCGAACGAGAGGCTCTCTCCTCACAAATAGAAAGGTCGGGCGATTAATATGACGCCAAGGGCGTGAGCCTGTGTCGTTCGCCGCGTGTGGTCAAGCTAATGGGCCGATCGTCGGCGACATTTCTCATCGGGTCGCAAGTGGAACTCAGACCTTGCTTGCTCTCTTCATCTGCCTCTCATTCCTAAGAGTGGAATTGAAATGTTATCCAATTTTACGATGAGAAATACATTCCTGGTGGCGAAATGAGTTGGCCATGAAAATCACTGGATAAATGTAAATAAATCCTGGTTACTTGGTTTCCACCTCGTGGTCTGTAGAACTCTTCATGACTATTTGGGTTATCAGATCTTTGACCTGAAGACGTCGGGTAGAACACTAGCGAAACTGCTGTCGCCTAAAGCATCGTTCACGGTAAAAAAAACCGAAGAGTCGTGCACAGTTGTACGAAAAGTTTAGGTAATTGTTAGATAGCTGTAATGTTATTGCAATAATAATTAAATAATGCTCTGATAAAACGTTTTAGTGGTGAAATATGATGTATGAGTTTATCTCTCACATTATGCTCTGTTAACTTAAATTCCTATCATTTGTATAATTCCTTCGTTCGTATATTTTCAATTCATTTGTATATTTCAATCCATTCAATTAGTACATTTCCATCCTATGTTCGTCCATTTCGAAAAGTCCTTACCATTTTTTCCTCGCTCCTCCTTTCTATGGTATACCTTTTACAAACACATAATACCTTAGCCATTGAAATGATTAAATTTTAATTCCCAGACGCATAGAACCAACAAGCTTAGATAACATCATCCTGCTCTAAAACTAAAATTTTTTGGTCCTTTGCGTAATTTTACTCTCACAGTGCGAAATAATATTCGATGGCCTTCTTGAAATGATTCGGAATGATCTTTGAACTAATGAACGCAGGTTCTCGCGGCTTGGATTAGTTCCAGGGGTCATTTTCGTGAGCCACGTGAGTATGTAGTATTGCTGTCCAAGCTTTCGAAACGCAATTGAAAATTAATAAAATTTTCGGTCATGCCGCATCATCTGAGGTAAAAGAAAAGATACTCTTTCAATCTTAACCAGTGGAAAAGTTTCGCAAGGACCCAGCTGTCACGTCTACTCATAACCTAGTGGAGAACAAAAGCCGAGTGAGGGGAGAGATGGGGCTTCCTAAAATATCAGAGAAAATAAAATCGGTAGATTCATTCTTCGCTTTAATCCCTGATGAAAGATGGCCCGCGACGGACCCGAAAGATCGAAAGACTACGCTGCTTACATATCGACTACCTAAAGTGACCATTAGACATCTTTGAACTACCTTTGAGGAATTTCGGTATTTCAGACGCAGTGCTGAGCAGATCTTCCGCGATGTACGTACGTTTATATGCTTTGAGGAATGGAGTGGTCTACATAGAAGAGTAGAAAGCATTCAGAAAGTAAAACGAACTATCGCATTTTAATAATGTGGTTGTCATCTTCAGCTCATCAAGTATGACCTTCTCCTTATCTAACGATACCTAATTGCGTATTCATGACCCAACATAAATATGGATTTATGATCACTCGTAACTTCAAGCACTGCCTGGTGTATTAATTATCTAGTGGAAATCTGCGTTCTGGGCTTGTATACGTTGGGGGACTTTTTAATTATATACACATATATATCTTTCAATGTGCGTCGTAAATTTATTGAAATTATTACTAAAATGAATATTTCATTGCTGTCGTTGGACATTTTACGGATTGTCATTATTTTATAAATATGTTCAGAGTGGAAGTCGTGGACACACCCCTTAACTTATATTTTGGACGAGACATACAGATTTTGAAATATCTTTTTTATTCTCCACAGGTTGCCGGCAAACGCGACCCAGAGCAAGAGAGGGAAGCTCAAGCCTGGATAGAGGCTGTCACCGGAGAGAGATTCCCGCCAGGTGAGTGTCCGAGTCTCCGAAGAGCATTGAATTGTAGAGCATTTGATTCACACTTACGGCTTGCTAGTTGGACCTAAGCAAACGGTCTCGATTCACTGTAGCTGATTGCTTTCTTTTCCTTTGTAGGATGCAGCTTTGAAGATAGTCTCCGTGATGGCATTCTTTTGTGCAAACTAATGAATAGGCTCCAGCCTGGTATCATCTCTAAAGTGAATATCAGTGGAGGTGACTACAAAATGATGGATAACGTCAGCCAGTAAGTGTTCCTTGGGAGGAAATTCCTACCATTCGTTGAAAAATAGCCCATACATGATCAGTTGCTTCACAAGTATCCGATTTGATCTGTCCAATTCATTGAAATTCCTATTGTTAACAATTTTGCGTCACTTTCTGGTGATTCAACGGTTGTACATACTGTAATTTATTTTCTTCATAAAATATTTAATTTAATACCATGAAGTATCTTCCCTTTTCTTGTTACTATAATGATTAATGATTCACTTCTTTAAGCTGCTAAAATATATTCCTCATAATTTCGTGAATATTAAAAAAATATTCGAGTGTAAAGAATTCAGGATATCGGACTGAAAATTCCATGAAGAATGTAAATAAACAGGAATCAAGATTAAGACCACGACGGGAGACTTGAAGAAAAAATGTTTGAGTAATCCGATAGGGCTCGCGGCGTTGCATGGATTCGAAACGAGGATGAATTTAAGAGGATAGAGAGAATTCGATTGCTTTGCGCGCGTGGGAAATGTGAGGACTGTGGACAGTGGAATACGATGATCAAAGGAAGCGCACAAAATGGACCCAAAGCTGAAAAATGAAAAAGAATACTGTAGAGGCGATATATAGAAAACCCATCTCCTATCTGACATCCAAAACTTAGATCTACGGGAATTCTATGAATAAAATTCTAGCGAACTGTGGAAAATTGCGGAAGGCAACCTCCAAGATGAGCGGACACCATTGACAATATTCATTTGGGGGAGTCGAGCTGCGGTGATTGGTGGAATGGTGGGGCGTCGGAATTATCCTTATGGCGAAAGAGCCAAGAAGCTCACTGTTCAACTTCTAATGCGACATACTGAATGTTATAAAGGAAGCAGTGCCATACGCTCTTAACTCTGTAAGAAACCGAGAAATTTCACCCAAAATATGCTGTCGGCGGCATTCAAATTGACCTCGAAATGGGAAGTCAGATCTCTAGTCTCCACATTGAACAGATCCCAATGGTATTTACGATGTTAAAATTGAGACGGATATAAGAATTAAAGTATTTATTGAATGCACATTCTAACTTTTATGCATAGCTGTTTTTTACTTGCTATAGAAGACAAACAAGGAGTTTTCGATTTTCACACCATAGATAAAAACATTTTTTTTTTTATTTTCGATACTAATTTCAAACAATTCCGAAAAATTTATGTGAAATACATTTTATTTTCACCAAAAATGTTCCTCCTTTGAATATGTTGCTCACAGCTCATTTTGCAAAGCGCTAAATAACTGTAAAATGTCATGTATACTATCGAAACAAAATCAACTAATATTTTTCTTTTTTGATTTACAGGTTCCAGAAAGCTTGCGTAAAATACGGAGTTCCTGACGTCGATCTTTTCCAAACTGTTGACCTGTGGGACAAGAAGAACATTGCTAATGTGACCACGACGATATTTGCCGTCGGAAGAACAGTAAGTGCTACGCAGAAGTCCTTTTATCTTCAAATTGTTTTGATCATAATTTACTCATTTAAATGTACGATAGAGCCATTGCGGTTTTGGTCGAAACACACAATTACTCATTGTTACATATGAATAAGTCGTGTAGCTATCTTCTAAACCATTTTAATATTTAAATACGTATTATTAAATGTGACATTCACTTCCGTTATGAGTGGGAGACCGCTTTCCAAGTTAGCGATTTTCCTCGGATAATATCCACGCCCCTCATGCTGATCACAAATGTATCCTTTTGACATAAGTGGAGCGATCATTCAACATGTTCCATAAATTTAAGCTTCCTTATATTAATATAATGACATGTGTTATGAATTTCAGAATTTTTTCTATACAAAGTCGTATGAACTTACAACGTCGTTCGAACGTTCCAATCAATAAACTATTTAAAATTAAATTCAAATATCCCAATTGTCATTAATTAATCTTTCGCTGAATGACTTTTTATGACTTTATTCTCTTTTCCTTCCTGTATTCCGTACTGACGCCGCGTAAGGCTATGTTAACAATATAACTGTTACTCAAATTGATCCGTGTTATTATCAATTAATGTTCCTAAATTACAATACTCTATGGTTTACACAATGAATATGTTTTTCTCCCCGTAAAAGGAACATCAATCATCTCAGAAAAGAAAGCGTTGTATCTAGCTCGAATGTCGAATTAGTTTCTGAGGGTGGAGTACATTGAGTAGTGAGTACTCAGCCTAATGGGGAGTGCAATTCACATATTAGAGTGTATAAGAAGCCTGTTCCTTTCCATGTGCCTCCAGCATGTGGTTTACAAGGATCAAAAGTGCAAACTAGGAGTGAAATCTCGGGAATGTATGAGAATTCTGTAATATCTTCATTTCATCCAAATTTCCCTGATAATTACGTGGTTATTTGTGTCGTGCTAAGCAGTTTTTTTTGGTAATTTCTTTCATAAATCAGGATGTTTTCCTTACTAGAGGCAACTATTTCTTGTCTTCCACCGAGACTTTCCTATCCCGCATTGTATTTTATGGTAAATTTCCTGCGAACCAGCCTCTTTAATTAAGTAGATAACTTTCCATTAGAATTCTTACAATGCCAGAATAGTAAACTATTTTGATATAATGGCAATTGGTGGTCCAAATTGACTTAGTATTCTAGCACTTTCCATTGAATTAGAGAATTTTAACGGAATAGAAGAGATTGAAGATTTTTGAGATAAGTATTTGGAGTAAAATGAGGGGCTGAAAAGAAAGCAAAAGAAGTGGTGGAAATGACGAGAAACAAGTTGCTGGCAAAAATCAGAAGGTAGAGCAGGTGTTTTGATGAAAAGACGCTGTGTTTGTAAAGGCTGGCATCAAAGGCAGTAAGATTGAAAAGTGAATAAGGAATTTTTGTGGCATAAAGAGATGTTGAAAGGTAACTGAACTAGAGGAGAAGGGGTACTTTTCATGAAAGATACTTGTAAAGATGTGGAGTCAGAGTACCTATGTTCCATCAAAATATTACCTGAGGGAAGATACTCATCTGAGATCAGTATACTCATTCCTACCATTGAATAGGTGTTCCAGGTGTGTGAATACCCTCCTAATGTTCCTTCGTCGCTTCATTTCAGGCCTACAGACATCCCGAGTGGAGGGGCCCTTGGCTTGGCCCGAGGCCCTCTGAGGAGAACAAGAGGGAGTGGAGTGAGGAGCAGCTCAGGGCCGGCGAGACTGTCATCGGCCTCCAGGCTGGGACGAACCGTGGAGCCAACCAGTCCGGACAGAACTTCGGGGCCACCCGGAAGATTTTGCTCGGGAAGTAGACAGACGACCGCGGTCGGTCTTGGAGGACCCGTGGGGCCCGCGAACGGGCATCACGTGCTTCCCACATGTGAAACATCGAGCTTAAGAACCTCTCGGGGAAAAAGCTGGGCAACTTCGTGCGAAGAACCATTTTTTTTCTCTCCTTGTCTGAAGGCGGAGCTAAGCACTAAAGTAAAGATTTCGCAGCTTCAGTAGAAACACTAACCATATCTGTTTTAAAGAGGACCCTCTCCCGCCCCTCTTTGTGCATGATGTTCCCGAAGCGTAGGCGATCGTTTGGGGGGCAGTGGAATGCAAAATCTCGCGCATTTATTGTGAATGAAGCACCGAATTTTGGCGCAAGCTGGTGACGTTCAATTTATCGAATTTTTCTTCGCTCTTGCTCTTTAGACCTCAAGTTGAGCAGAATATGGTTCTATTTTACTAATTTGCCTCTTAAACAGTCCTCACGTTTTGGCCAGAACGTCAGATGAAGACTGGAAGACTCGGAAGTCTCCGATTGATAAAAATTCCACTCTTCCTCTTTTACCGTAGTCGGTAGGTCATTTGTCGTATAAGTTCCTTGAATTGAGCCGTTGATCAGTAGAGCCAAATGCATTTATGTTGGCCCTGTACATCATTATCTCGATTTCCTTTCATAAAATATGATAGGAAGTTCTCATTTGATTCGGCATAAGGGAGCAGTAATTGTCCTCTCACACTTGCCGTCCTCCCCATGGCATAATTGTTATTTTACCTCACCTTGCCACGTACTATTGCCACGTGCCTGTGTTGGAGACCTCAGATTCATGGTTGCACATTTTGTCTTTTTTCCTTCAGTTACCTCTCAAATGCGTTGCGTATGATTCTGGAACACCTTACATGCCCCCTATCATTTTTCAAACAATATTCTGATAAGTAAACTCCGTACAGTACATTGATCTTCGCGACTTTCATCCCACATAGCTATGCTGTGTCATGGAGGCAACCATGGCCTCAAATACGTCTATTCACGGAGGTGCCCAGCATTATGTAACGCGTACCCGGCGGTCTTTTGTGTGATGAATCAATAGACTGCATAAATGCTCTAGAAAAAAGTGTAACACTACTGTGAAAAATGTGAACAAAAACAGTGTAAACGCTTGCATGCTAATGCTTTGCTCGAAAAAAATGCTGTTTTCAATCGGAAAAAAATGAAAAAATGTCAATATTTTATAATATTTAATATTTATTATTTTGCTATAGCTTATTGCATTAACTGCTTTGACAAGACACTTTGTCTTAAAACGCTCATAAATAAAGTATTACTTAATCGAAAAAAAATCGTTTCATCTTTGATTCTTCTTCCTGAAAAATGTTTCCAAACTTCATTACCTTTGCGATGTATTGTTTGTAAACATTCATGGCGATCGGTAACTTTCAGTCACAGGTTTCATCGAGTGACTATTCTTTCTCAGCGTGGAGAAAAATCATCTGATTAGTACCTCAAGTTTGGATGCAAGTCTGCGAGGAATGTGGGAGGAATCGGCCGCTGATACAAAATACATATTCAAGTATTGGAATGGGGATCATAAAATAACAAAAAATGCAAATGATCGTGGGCATATATTTTTTATTGTTCTCCCGTCATCGAACTCATTTCTCAATGGCGATCAAAAAACAATAGCCAAAGAACAACACACATCAACAACAAGCAACAAAGAAAAAATCAACGACGTAACAATGACGGTTAAACGAACAATTGATATTAAACAAATGTACACACAATTTAAACTCAGTTTGAAAAAGTGAACAAATTTCTGTGAAATAATTATTTACATTATGAGAAAAACACCAAACAAAGGTTCAGCAACAAGCGCACCAAAAACGAACGTATACTCCAAAAAATCAGATGACTGAACACGAAATGACCATAAATTGAACAGAGGCATTTATTCAATAAAAACCACCAATGAGCTGAAGGCACAGCTGATCAGGAAGATATTTTGTTTACACTCAGGTGCACCCATCATGACAGTGCAGGCATGAGACGGGTACTCAGCAGGCTTATTGAGAAGCTACGCCTTAAATCGCGCGGTCATCGGAAAGAATGGCTTGATTTCGCCTAGCTTGACTTGAGAAGGGACCTTCGAAATGTACCCTTCGACCGCAAACGAAATGACCACCAAATTGATGCCCACAGGAATATCGGAGTCCATTTAACCGAAGTGCCCACCTATTCTATCCTCCAGCCACATAGGCAAAGAATACTGGAGGCTCGTCGGTTTTTTTTAAGGACGTCTACACTCAGGAGCTTCTGGTTTTTCTTCCACGCCCTCCCACGCAAAGAAAGGAATAGCCGATTTGGGTGACCGTCGTGAAATACTTCCTGCTCAGCTGTGCATCAAGCTTGGAGATGACAGTGCTATGATATCAATTGCATTT
This sequence comes from Platycnemis pennipes, assembly GCA_933228895.1. NCBI lineage: Eukaryota > Metazoa > Arthropoda > Insecta > Odonata > Platycnemididae > Platycnemis > Platycnemis pennipes. The sequence continues at coordinate 112,692,551 of OW121854.1, read as the reverse complement.
AATTGTTCTTTGTGTACCAATTATTTTGTGTTAAATTGAGCAGAGGATTTATCAAGGTTTCGGACGCATCGTCGGAATGAAGGTGTTGGCCATTCGAACGACGCGCATTATTCATCCCTCCAGCGGGAGAAAGTCGGAAGAAGTGTCTCGAAAATGCCGAGTGATCGATGGTAGGGCGATCGATTCTTCAGGTTTCAAATTTTGTTCTCGGTCGAAATCCGGCGAGGGGACTCGCTAGAGAGAGCAACTACTCGCAATTGAGGAGATGTTGGAAGAAATCGGAAGGTTCGGACGAAGGGATCACGCGAGAGACAACGCGGAAGGAGACATGCGTTTTCGGACGCCACGAGAGTGGAGTTGGGTATCGCCAAAGTGTCGATCCAAATCGGATCTCCGGCCGAGGAAGGGTCGCCGTGGGCCTTGTGGAGGCCCTGTCCTTTCGCTGCACCGACTCCGGTCAACGTCGGGCTGTCGGGCAATCGAATAGGACCGGCTCAACCAGGCAGTCGGCCCAACTCGTTCGCAGTGGCTGCTTTTCGCTGTCCGTTTGTTCTTCTCGACCGGCCGACAAATGTCACTCGCGATGCTCCTCCCTTCAGTTGATCTCCGAATCTCCTCCGGAATGCTACCTCGCTACGGGCTCCGTCGCCGGGTCGACCGCGCCAATTTTGCTGTGGTTGTGTTAACTTCTCCCTCGACTTCCCCCGTGGTTACCAGTGGTCCGGCCACCGCCTTACTCTGGTTCGTTGAGTCGGAGGCGGGCGAAGTCCTCGAAGACGATGTTGTCGTCATCGTCGTTGGTTCGTGGGCCCTTGGCCTCGATGGCCTTAGCCTTCTTGTCAGCGTCAGCCTTCATCTTCTCAGCGGTTCCTGGAAAATGAAACAATTAAAAGGTGAGTTCGTCTCCTCTTGTTAAGGGCCACTAATTACGTCATCGGTAAAGGGATGCGTCTTCTCAAGTGAAAAAGCATTGTTGAATATTTTGCACTTTTAATCACCTCGGCACCCATGAGTCTACTCGTCAGCACGCAGACATTAAACAGTAATGGGAATTCATTTCCGTGACTTTGAAGTTTCAGGCACATAACGGAACCATGGCGTCTATTCCATTCAAAACGTCGTCAGCTGTGTGCCATATATCGTGAATGACGTCTCATTTCCAGTCTAGAAAGGCAATTTCTTGGGAATTATTTCGTGGGAATTTATTCCATAGTTCAATGCGGGTTCTTTGTAATGCATTTAATGTGTATTAAAAACAAAGGAATTATTTTCTAGTGACATTTTACTGGCTGCTATCTCTTAATCTCCCCATTTCTAGCACAGTCCACTTGCTTGTCATTGCTCCCGTACCCTACCAAAATGTGTGAATATGTTCTCGCATTAAGAAGGCTTCCGGTCTTACATTTTATATTTTGCTACTTTTATGTCAATTTGTTATAAGTTATTTTAGCACCAGTAGTTTGTGTTTGTCTTGAGCTGACATTACCATTGATTTTTACACTAATCTCAGTTACCGCGTAATTTTGTGTTTTGCCATTCATGATTTCATTGAATTGTGTGGAGCTTATAAAGAACAAAAGACAGTAAAGTAATGTCCGATGGAATGAGTTGTCATATGAAATTCTTTTTTCTCTAATGGTATACATTAATATCTCCTTGAATTGTAATGAGAAATAAAATGCTGAAATATTCTGCGCATAATAGGAAAGTCTCGTAATTCAGCAGTAATTGGCACATCAGTTGTCACAGGTAATCGGTCCCAGAAGATTTTTTTAAATTTCTACTTTATGGATGTGCTGAAGAGTAATGGCCTCGATGTTGGAGTGGACGGAGACCAGTTAATACTATTCTGCTGGGCGTTAGGAACTGCATTTACTAGCCATTTCGGTTGCTAAACGGATACAGACACTACACATAATCCGTTTAATAAAAGGGGACAGACCGCATGTATTGGTGTTGTCACATATGTATCCAAAGTGGTTGGATCCAATAAATGTTTTGCCCGTTCGGATGGATTTATTTTCTTTCCCACTGGTGTTTACTCGTTTACCTTAATTTTTATTGTTTTTTCCACACATCCCTCGTATCTCAAAAGCCTCAGTTATAATACCCCAAGGTCTTTGTAAGGTCATACTCATTCTTACTAACTAACTCTCATACTAACATATTTTTGACATCTATTTATAAAGTTTCGTCGATATTCTCGCCTTTTGGTGACACTATTCTCAGCGTAATTCCTTAAGTTTATTATCCACCGTCGGTCAAAATGCAGCCTGAATAATATTATAAACTTCAATTCTCTAACCTCGTTAGCTTTTTATTCGCTTTAGACTTCTTTTGGTGGTAGAATTTGGTTTAAGGCACTTTAACAACCGATGTTATATCGCACCAATCTAACCTTACTTTATCCTGAGCCTAATTCTGAGGCAAACATGGCAGCATTCCCGATGTGGAATTCGAATACATTAACTTAGGCTTGTCAGGCTCCTACAGTTGCAGGGGTAATGCAACCTGTGCCCAATAGATGCACGCACGTCAAAAGGTCGCGGACATGTCTTTCAAGGGATATGTAGCGGTATGCATCTGCAATTGTAGTTCCCGTTGGAACATGATTTGTCTAATACTTAATCATTTCTGGAGCAGGTGGAATAAAGAGCTACTTCATCATTTGTACCAAAGGATGAAATGTTTGAAGTCGAGTCATTCAGTTAAGGTCTATGACCTTGTGTTGCTGAAGGACGAGATGCTTCCTCCTACCAAGTGGCCATTGGGATGAATTACTCGGATGCACTTTGGTAACGATGGACTCCCCAGGGTCGCCGCTGTAAGGACAGCTGAAACCAAATATCGGAGGCCTTCATTGAAGATCAGGATGATGGAGTCACATCGGCTTATGCAGTTGTGAAGAAGGCATGATTCCTAAAAGTCGTTCTTGGCGGGCGGCTCTCTACATCAGCTTATTCAAAATGTTGTGCAATCATATTTTTGTTATTAATTGTCTTTGCTATATGCCATCCTGTCATCTGTCAAAGGGCTGCTTTTTTTCTATTTACTGCTTTTTTCTCGCTGTAATGTCACGCAACGAGGCGGGCGGAATGTTGAGAAACACCGTGTTTAAAGTGGCGCCCACGCTTGAGTTAGTGTTTTGTTTGGTAGATATCTTTTGTCCATAATATCGCCTTTAGCGAGAATGTAGGCTTGTTCTGTCTGGATGATAGTCATCAGAAAAATAAGCATTAGAAGCACATCGGTTTTGTAACTCCCTCTCACTTATTCCTGGATTAAATTTTAATTTAATTTCTGGCTGGAAATTTCAGTGTAAAGATTTAGTGAATTATTCTTCCTTATTATAGTTTTCGCGTGCAATATGGGATATGCACTTATCAGTTATATAACATTCTTCACAAATTATTTGGCTACGTCAACGATCACGAGCCACCAGTCTTCGCACATGTGTTCACGAATTCTGGAAGCCGAAACCCCGCTTCATCTCCTCAGGCAAGAAACGTCTCTTGAATTCAGTCTGGCCAAATGTCGGATTCTGGTTCTCAAGAGCTGTCGTACCCATCCTTTTCGCTCGTGGTGGCGTTGAACTCCCTCTCGAGTGATCCACCATGGCCTAGCCACCGTCCTTTTAAAGAATTCTCTCCCTCCCCCTCCCGTTTGACGGGGATAGGAGCCCTTCTATACCTCGGGGGGCGTGTGGCTAGTGCCGACTCACCTGGGGCTGGGTGAAGCAGCTTGAAAGGCACGTCGGTCTGCACTTCGCCTCCGAGGGTGCCGCAGTTGAGCTTCACTCGCACGGTGTAGGAGATGACGATGCCCATGGCCTCGGTCGGGGCCTTACCCTCGGTGACCAGCGTGGAGGAGGCGAGGTTCACGTCGTCATCCTGCGTGCATTCGACGGAAAAAGTCAAAACGTCAGCACCAGACGGTCATCACCGCTACTCAGTGAGATACAGTAGACATACTGCCAATAATACTGCGTGAAAGTCACTACGTCATGCCCATAGTCTTTATATTACCCATGGTATTTATAGGGACCTTGCTCATACCTAATGGGTAGACAAGCTTTTTCAATTTTTCTATGGAGAAATATTCCAAATTAACCGGTTTCTCACATCTTAGATACATTAAAAACTTAAACTCCTCCCCTTCTCCATTATTTATTAAGTTTTTAATGTGTCCTAGGGGTGAGAAAGTTTAGTTTCGTAATAAAAAATAAGGGTAATGACGCTTTAAAATATTGTGCTCACAACCTCGACTACTATAATACTATGAAATTTTCAAATAATGTATGGACTCAAACAAAATATTTTGTACCTTCTTTACTAGGCAATGAAATGCTTTGTTATACCTGAATATGAATAGGTCGTTAATTTATTGAAAAAAGATTGTGAAACTCATAGTATTGCGGAGAAAATTGTGCTCAAAACTAATAATTCACATCCACTTGAGTCTCATCCGCCACCTACATCCATGATTTTTACGAACAACATTTTCGTGTCGCACATTTTTTTGTCCAGTTATGATCCTCTTTTGCGAGTTACCAATTTTATCGTCTCGAGAGTAGTTTTTCGGCGTTTTATTTTATCCAGGGAGGTTAATTGACAAGTGTTTGCCGTACATGTTTTTGCTCCCATTGCGATCAAAAGATTCCCACTACTTACTTTACTACGTGGCCCACTACTTTCACAGTGCTATTTGCTGGAGGTTTTAACCCACACCCTTTCGTGTCCCAAGAAATTATTGCGCGGCTATTCAAGGGACTATTCGTAACATAGAGAGTTAATCGCTATCCCCAGGCTTAATTTGTTTGGGAAAATGAGTTGGAGATAAATTGTATGTGCAAGAGATTTACTGTGAAGATATGACTCCATCCCCATACTATACACGCAGTTTAAACTAAAGGGAAGAAAGGAGAGGCTCGGAATCGGTATATTGAAGAATACATTTTCCGACGAGCCATTAACGACCATTGCAAGAATACTATGCGACGCTTAGGCCAATCATATGTCGTAGGTACCAACAATTATCAATTTATAGATCACATCGGACTAATTTCCCTTAGTTATTTGACATGCACCTTATGGTCGAAAAGAAGTTGTTCAAGACAGTTTTCATTCTGATGGGAAGGTTAAATCATGAACCATAAAATAGATTCCTAACGGACCAAAATATATCTCCCTTACGTTCATATCTTAATTGCACTAGATTTTTGTTGCTGATTACTAATTTACCACCGTCGTATGCTCTTGCGGAAACTATTAGGGTAATTTAAAGGTATATACCCACCCTAACTTCTCTCTATATACCCATTCTATGCTTGTCATCTTGCTAGAGCATTTAAAAGTAATTTATATTAAATGTCCACCCGTTATGGTATTGAATCATCAGGCGGAAGTCTCCCATTTCCAAAGGTCGAACTTCGTGCGGTATCTATTATTTTTACCCTGGTGTTCCCTGCTTACCCTGAGGTGTCCGTCGAGAGCGATTCCATGTCGGTCCTTGTTGGAGGAGGCCAGGGGAACGAGATAGAAGCTCTTGTTGAGGGATGTGCCGGGGGTGATTGGGCAACCCTCTCGGGTCTCCAGGCTGGCGACATGTCGGGAGAACTGGTTGTTCACCATGGTGACCTCGCAGTGCTGCACCACCATGACCTGTTGGGTCGAGATAAAAGGGATATAAAAGAGGGTCATAGCTTGATCAGGAGCAGGGAGGACACCAGCGATGTGTGCTGGAGTAGTTGGAGGGCAAAGTTGACTGCAGTTGGATCCGATTTCGACAGGAGTAAAGAATTCGTGCTGGAATAGTTCGTATTTTTTTATCATTGTTTGATTGGTTGGTTATTTAGGGGAGGCGGCCGACAGCTGAGGTCATTTGCGCCATATAGGATAGGTGGATAATTGGGTAATGGTAGGAGTTTTCAGGGAACGAAGGAAGGGTGGAGAGAAACCCGGCGTCGGCATTAGCCTACTATTAACGAAAGGCGCCAAGGGGACCACGGCTTAACGTCCCATCCGACGGACGGAGTACTGTACTTGAAATGCCCTCCACTAGGCACTCAAGTGGGGACCGGTTTTCCACTGAAAAATCCGCCACTGCCGAGAATCGAACCCGGGCCCTCGGGATGGGAGGCCAGTACAACCCCACACCAACCCGATCCCCCCTCATTTTTTAAATATTTTTCATATGTTGCAATTAAGTTGAATCCCACAAACGCATTAATATTTCGCTGTGTCTTCTTAAAGTTAACCTGCTTACTGACTGTCCAATTGGCGTGCAAACGTTCACGAATGCTTGGTAAAAGAAGTTCAAGGACGGCTAAAAATGGGAGTACAAAATTTCGAACGATTCTTAAGTTGTCATTGTACTTTTATGGGGTAAGAGACCAGCATATGAAAAATCGCTGTTGTGGAATGTGGGTTAATTGTAATGGGAAGGAAATTTTGGAAGCAGAGGAACAAATAGAGATATCCTATAGCGTCAGCGGTAGACTACTATTTACAAGGAAAGTGGCAAGGGGTACGAAGTTTAACTTCCCTCCCAAAGGACGGAGTAATGATATTAAGTTACTCTCCACGAAGCACTCCACTCATCATCATCATCGGTCAACAATCCTAGGATTGGTTTGACGCAGCCCTTCACTCGATTCTTCTATCGGCCAACCTCTTCATATTAACGTAATTCTTCTTCTCTACCTCCTCGCTCCTTTAGGGGCCGGTATTCCACCGTCTGGAATTAAATCCCGAATACTGCCAGGAGTCGAACCCGGGCTTTGTGAATGGCAGGATAGCACCCCAGTCCACCCAAAACGCGAACCTGACCCCCTTCGAAATCCTAAACTATCATGGATTGGGTCATTGGACTCCACCACACTCTTCTTCCATATGTTTGGCGTCATTTTTAATCGTTGTTTGTGGTCTGAAAAAATCAATCATTGTTGCTTTGATTGTCAGTTATTTTTATTCCAACAAAACGAGAACGAGAGGAAGAGGAAAAATAACTTTGGCTGAATATTATTCATCCCATTTCATAATTCAATATACATGCCTTAGACAACAATTTTTAATTTTTAAGGTAGGGTCATAAAATTGTATTGTTACTGAAGCCACATAATTCATTTGAAATATTATCCTATATCTGACAGGCCTGGATGGCTCTATAAACTTTTAACTATTTCATTTACTACAAATTCTTGAAATATAATGGGACTAGCGAGTGACTTGCAGGATGGACTGAGCCAGTTCTTGTCAGTAGCATTAATTTAAACTTTCCTTCTAGATTGGCGATCGACGCTGGAATACAGACTCTCACTTAAGCTCTGCCTGCGAATGTGGTCTTGCATCAAGTTATTGGCAATGGCTGTATGTAGAGCCTGGATGGCTCTATCAACTTTTAACTATTTCATTTACTAAAAATTCTTGAAATATAATGGGACTAGCGAGTGATTTCCCGCAGTTTTAATTCGAAAATAGGGTTTATTTAGGAATCAACGCCGTAATTATTGACAAAATAATTGATCAATTCGGATGGATACCAACATTATAATAATCACCGCTACGTTAAACATTTAAAAAATACATTAAATGCGCCAAAGCTGACAATTTAAAACTAATTAAAGAGAATGTAGTTGTCTTTTGTTCAGTTAGCCGCTGAAAATAAGTCGAAATCACATAAAAGCTTACAACTCTGATACATTAAATTTAAATATCAATAACTTAGCTGTTGTATTGCAAGTTATAAACGATTAGTTTTTTAATCTCACTTTACTTTTCAACTAATGAATACGTTTGTGTTTTAGGCGTTCAATATATGGACGCAATTAACTTGAGCTATTCTAATTGTCAAGTTTTTCCCGAAAAATTTTCATTGTGCCTCCATACGATAACTGAACGAAAGAAGCATTCATGTGCGTCCGTACCTTGATGTTCTTGACAGCCTTCCTGGAGTTGTTGCTGACAATCACATTGGCGCAGACCTTCTCACCGTGGTAGTAGATCTCCTTGTCCAGTGTCACCTCAAGGTTGAGCTTACCCTGAGAGAAGGTGAATCCCTTGGACACCAGGGAGCTGGGAAGGCGCTGTCCCCTGGTGGGTGGGGCATACTGGATCTGTACAATGGAAATAAATAATGCTGCTTACTCGTAGGAAGTAGTTGGAAACACTCTGATCTTTTTAAACATATTGCCAATATGAAATTTGAGTGCCAATTCAGTGGTTGCCTGTCACACTTTTAATTTTAGAAGTCAGCAGTCATATTTAAGTGCGTTTTCGACTACATCCTGATAATTCAAAGATGGGAAAAGAAATGTACGCTGAATGGAAGTCAGTGATTTCTCCAAAAATATACAAATTTTTCTTTTGAAAATATATACAGGACTTTGATTCAGAGGTAGTTGAAGTTACTGAATGAAAGATATTGGTGCTAACGACGTCAGAGTTGGTGGGGTATAATAGAATAACTTGTGGAATAAACTTCTTGACGGAGAAATGTGATCCTCTGAAGTAACAGCATCTAAAGTAGCAGTATATTTTCTTAAGAAATCGTTCTATAACGCAGGATTCCTTTACTCTATCTCAAATCACATTGTAACCAGAAATCTTTTACAGAAGTAAAGTTCATGTTTTGATGAAACGAACTCGAACTTGGTCACAGGGCAATGAGTTCTCAGTGAAGAGGGTTCAATCACGATTTTTGTGTAAAAAAGGGTACCATTTTTCGGGTCATTAGTTGGTTTATATTCCACTTTGCTATAGAGTATTTAATACGAATGCATTATGATGAAGTAACGAAGTAATATTTTCAAATCCTGTATAATATAATTAGTAATTCTGTTCATAGTATCAACTCAAATATATTATAGTATTTATTGTTTGTGTAGATACATCAAAAACTTTAAAATATTACAAAATTCAAAACCGTACTTTCTAAACAGAATCGTGTATCAGGGATAAATGATCATCATCAAGGTGTGATGTGAAAATGGCACTTGTTTCTTTTAACGTCATGAGCGCAAAAATGTTCCACTACGTGACTCCTGATGTTACTTCATTTACTTTCAACTTCTTATTCTTTTCCCTGCACTTTTTAGCAATAATGGTCATGTAAGTACCAGTCGTCATCAGTAAGTATGGTTTTTCTTTGGACGCATTTAGATAGTTAGGTATCTATTCTTGGTTGATTCTGAGAAACTGGCATGTTTTTGACAATCTCAAAATAATGCCTAACCTAGGAAATTTTACAGGACAATCACGGGACTATGATAGTGATACTTTTGTCACTTTGTCACTAAAGGCAAAGCATTTTTTCGTTGGAGTCAACAGTTTCTATTTATGGAAATTCAGGGCAAGTGCTTTAAACACTCTTCTTTAATTACGTTACGTGTTACGTGCTCCGGAGGTAGTACACGTATAGGGATTCCTTTCATGATCTTAACTCATGAAGGTCGAGGATTGTGGAAAACATCATCGCAATGGATAGGATGTCAGGTGAAATCCGAAGCACTGAAAGTGTGCACCAACCTCGTATTTGCGTCAGATTGGAGAGTATTAACGTATTTAAATCGTTCTCGGCCTCACCCTAGACTCAATTTTGAGTGACTAACTCGAGTTCTATGAGCAGCCTATCGACGTAAGGCAAAGCAGAAAATATCCATAGTTTACTATCCTTGCGATCGATGATACTTAGTGTCTTAGCTACCGGCGATGGAAGCCAGTTCGGTAATGTGCCGTCTCAGCAAGCAGTGGGTACAAATCGAATCCCGCTTTCCATTAGGCAATATTATAGTGACTGCCTTAGGAATAGCCTCTTCAGTTTGAGCAACCCAAGCAAATAAAAGGACTATAATTCACTTCAGTTTTGGAGTAAACAAATTTATCATCCAGGAATCTTCATTATATTAGTATTAATATTAATAATATTAACCATCGGAATATCTTTCGACAAGCATATCGTGATTAGAACGACGTAAATAACTGTTTCTATTGTTTGTGGTGAGCTTTATTCTCTTGTAAGTCTAAACCAAATTCGGTCACTCACAAAGCATAGATTTATTGCATTTAATTTTGTTTCTGAGGTTATAAAATTTTCATCTATAATAGATGAGGGGAACTCTTTCCAGCTCCATCTCAAGGGTCACGTTCCTTCTCCAGGTAAATAGTAAATTCCCACTTCTTGAGCATAGACGATTGAACATGATTTCTCCTAGAGGCTGAATGAGTCTTTGATTTACGAAAACATTGATTGATGTGGCAGGCTTTACAAACTTCCCACCAGTAACTTCTACTTAGTACTTTTTGTCCGGAGAGTTTTTATTGGTTTTGATTCACACCAAGGGAAAATAAAACCGGGAAGATATTTATCTTTAGGGTATTAGACTTTAGGAAGCTGTACCTGAACCCTGGACTTTTGGATTAGGTGGCACACCTGCAATCCACCTGCCCATTCCAGCCGGCTACAGCGTTTAATTTCCGATCCGGTTGAATATTTCTCAGGACTGCGAGGCTGTTATCGTCCGTTCCTTCTTAGTGGACGATTTATTTTAAATTTGTGGCGTTATCTCGTGATTTTAGGCTTTACTGCTATTCAAATCGCATATTTTATGCACTGATGTATGGTACTTTGAGTTAATTTTTCATTCCTCATTAATTTATGCGCTGGATTTCAAAGTAGCTTGCTAGACAATTCAGCAAATACCATATGGGGAGGTGGTACTAAAATTGCTATCGCTACATTAGGTACCCAACAAAAAATTGGGCGGAAAAGAAAAATTTAGTAGCCGATCGATTTGCTTGCATTGGTGGAAATCGCTACTTTCTGGGCCGGATATAATGGAAAGGATGCGATGGAATGTTTACCGACGATCGAGGCGGTTTGTTTCGTAACGGGCACCCTTTATCCGGCGGAAGAAGAGAAATACGTCGTTGAAAACGATTTGTTTGAACGGCTGGCACTACTCCTGCTTCCTCTGTAATACCCTAAACCGCCTTCACCGCATACTCTTACCGCCGCCAGTCTTCCACGCAAGCCTCTTTTGCGGAGAATCCTGTTTTGAGAATTACGGATTCGTGCCGCCGCTGGAGGAAAACAGAGGGAGAAAGAATTCGATGCTACTCTCCGTCGCTCGCCTGATCGGTGAGCTGGGGTTTCTGTGCGAGGGCAGGCATATTTTATCCGCTTACGTATAATTGGGTCAACCGCTGAGCTCACTCCAAAGGAAACAACATCGGCCAGGTCAAAATTTGCCCCCGGACTTAAACGTTGACGATTCTGAGTAGGCAGCGAATTAAATGGAAGTAGCCGATCCCACCATAAGCGAATGTGGCTCCTTGGGTAGTGAATTATATCCATTCCATGCATTGCCTTTGGCATCAATATTAGACATCAGAAACAGTTAATTGCGGGAGATATTCCATCGCTAACTGTTGTTCGTATTTCATCCATTACTTAACAAATACTTTCCATGACAATGAGTTGTAATTGATTAGCAAGACTTGAGATAAGCACCGCCTAATTGCTTCAACTCCTTGTTTCTTTATATTCCTTTATATTATAATACTGGTGACTTTATTACAGAGTAATTTCACCATGAATTCCAACATATATTTCTATTAAATATGTTTTAAGTAACCTCTCTAGCAGTACACACTACCATAGTTTTCTTTACCTCAACTTATTGTACTTATGTATCACTGTAAAAAGTAGATCTGATTTTAAGGTACAAAAGCGATCTGAATTTCAGATGCAACAATTTTAAGACAGGGTATGTTGAATTTCAGCAGTAATATCTTGTCTAAAAATAAGGCAGGTGAACGACTGAAAATCAGACCATCCAGAATCCTGCTACCTCTGCTTCCTGCTTAACTGCTCCTGTACCAACCATCCATGTTCCTGCCTCTTCCGTACCTTAAATCCGTGTTCCTGCCTTACAACCAGACAGCGCTTAAATTCAGATCGCACTGAAAATCAGATCAACTTTTTACAGTGATATTACCAAAGGCAAGTCATCCCCTAATCTTGAAATAGTGGCACAATTGTAAAACGAAAACCTTTTGTCTTTTCTGATTCATCATAACCACTTAAATGTTTCAATAGTGCTGCTTCAATGCAGAGTAATAGCAATAAAATTTTAACAATTGAAGTTTCAATTCATCTTTTAAATATTTTAATATCGTTCCCGCAGATGACCAATTTAGTTTAGAGATTAGCTAAAGTATGTACCTATCTCCACCAGAATTTCTAATGCAGAAGTGTTGCGAAAACAGCCAATGTATACCTGAAATGACATGGGTGTTCCTTTATTTATGACGACCTATCAAATTCATTGAAATTAATGTCCTTTCCGCAGGACAAACTCGGATAGAAGAGGTGATTTATAGTGAATCACGTGCGCTCGACCGCTTAAGGTCCCTAGCCTCTCTTGGGGGGAGCTGACCCCAGCGTCCTTACCTTCTTGATGGCGAGGGTGACAGAGGATCGCTTGTGGCCCTTGTCCTCGGAGTGGTCACCCACGTAGGTCTTGATGGAGTACTCAACTCCCAGGGGCTTCCCGTTGTCTTCCTCGGCGGCCTGCAGGGTCACGGAGGATGGCGAGTTGTCCGGGAAGAGGAAGGTGAAGGGGAAGGCATTTGCTCCGAACTTGGAGACGAGGCGTTCCTGTGGTGCGGCGGGAAGAAAAAGACGTCGTTTGAGTGGGACAGTGACGTAGACAGGGGAAGGGTCCTTTTGAAAAGAATTCGACACCGGCTAAACTGATAAATGAATTAAAAGAGTAAAATCTGTACAAATTATTTCTGTTTTATTGGACATTCTTTGTCTTTGATCATGTAGGTGCGTGTGCATTACTGATGGTCGATAAGTTCACATTTACAATATTTGACGCGAAAGATATTTATTTATGGAATTAGAATAGGAGCTTTGGTAATTTTCCATAAATTCGTTACTTTAATTACACCATGCATTTTCATTGCTTATTTATTCATATAATAGACTGTATGTGTAAAGCATTTTAAAACTGCCTCAGCAATGTCTGCAAAGAGATTTTGGATCTTGTGCCAAATTTGCAACTTTGAATTTTTGAAATTGTTGCTGATAAACGTTGTCTATTTCAGATAGTTCTAAAGACAGAAAATTGAGGCTCAACCCGTGGTTTCATAAGGCAGTAAACTCTTTAACGCTCGAAAGATAGGAGAACTTTAAATACGATTTGATTCTGTAACTCAAATTGGTTCATCCAGGAAAGCAACCGATGAGGGTGTTCGCTCCGGAAAATTCCGAGACACGTCTCGGTGGTTTGCTAATATAAAATTATTTTTCAAGCATGGGAGCGATTAGGCTATCACTGACTTAAAACGCACTGTTTTACAAACTTTGTGACGGCATTATTTATAGCCTGAGCTTTCGTTATATTATAACGATGTATGATTATGAATTTAATCACTTTCTCAAGGTTAATTTGGTGGTATTCCATCATAAGAGGAAGAAAAGGCAACTTTTACAGAGTCGAGTTTACCGGGTCGAGTTTAAATAAATCTAGTGGTATCAGTAACAGTTGCCTTTTTTTCCTCTTACTATTAATTTAGAACATGTTTTGTTGTGGTGTTCTCAAAAGTTGGAATCATAGCCGAGGTTAGGAAATGAAGCCGGAACAAACTTTGAAAAAGGTATTCTTATAAAAATATCTATTCATGGCTATCATTCTTTAATGTCAGGACTGGTAATTGTAGTCTAATTCTCAAGCATAAGCTATGTTATCATCTTATGCTGGTTTTACTTTCAGTGAGTAATAAAACAAAAACTATTTGACGTAATACTTTTTATTATAATTTGTTAACCTCGTTCTTTGTGCAATAACTTGATAAGTACCTAATGTATGATATTCCAAGTAACTTGAGTAGTAGCGAAACGTAGAAATATAATTTGCTGTTAATTTGCGGCATAATGAATACGAACACAGTTAACATGATAATGAATGTTTTCACGATCATGACGTTTCTTCCAATGCCATACCTTAGCCTGCAACGATCAAATACCCTTAGTTAGGTACCTACCGTACCTACTCTAAGAGAAACCATACGGTTGATTTTTGCTGTTAGTGATGTGAATTATTTTACTCATAAATAGTTGTAATGTGGTAGAGTAAGAAACTTTTCGCTCGATGGTTAGTGCTAAACGTTGAAATACCTGGATCTGAGTCAGCTGGGCTTTTTCGCTAGGCTTGGGTGCAATCTGCGCCTTAGCCAAGACAAGCTCCTTGCTGAACTTTACTCCCATAACCTCATCCTCCTCTCGTCCGAAGCGGTAAGTTGCCGTCACCTGTGGGAAAGGCAATACATGGCACAATTAACTCGTTTATTTTTTTCCTTTTGAAATCACCTGCAGTGTTAAAAAAAATATTGTAAATGATATTAGTTAAGGTTCATAAGGTTCATAGGTTAATGAAAGGAAACACTTGGTGGGTATTAAAATTGAGGTTGAAAAAGATAGTTTAAATGCAATGAGGAAGAGAGAATGTATCATTGATTTTAAGCTCCACCCAGGTGCAAATTTCCGTCTTCCTGTAAACTTTTCATATGCCAAAGCTGGTCGTCGATTGGACCGCTGTAAATATTGCGGAAAAGGTTCATTTGGGACCGTCATGAATTGAGACACACAGAACAGTCTCTGCAAACCACAATCCTCAAGTGGGCAAACATTCATAGGTAATAATATTCTTTCCATTTCCCTAAAACTTAAAATATTTCAGACGCTATCGAGTATTTGGGTATGCTGTAGTATTTTGTTCTTTGAGATAATTTTGGGTGGTTCCGTACTCACCTGACCGAATACCTTGCGTCCCTTAAGGTAGTCGCTCTCCACCACGATGACTCCATCGATGGGATCCACATGGTCGAGGTGGTCCACGAAATCACGCTTGCTGAGGTAGACAGTGACTTTGCCTGTCGATGGAAATGGACAGCAGCTTGAATCAACAATCCAGCGTTGACGATGAACTCGTAGCAGGGTAATACATTAGGGCAGTCAATCGGCAGCTTAGGCCACTCGTGCCGCGTAAAGTATAGGTGTGGGTAAAATGTGCTGGTAGCTGAGGAAGGGTGGAGTAAAACCCTGTCTCCATATGTCTACTCTTGCAGCAAAGGCTTATGAGATGACGAGCGAATTATTGCACTTGCCCTATCCAGGCGGTCCTCAAATTATAGCCAAGATTTTAATGATAAATATCTTTTATTTTGGAATTGCAATCCGAGCTCTCGTGATAGATAAATGTGTAAATTATTCACGTTATCAAATTTATCCCAGAAGATAAACTCATGGATACTCTGGGAGCGGAGAGTGCAAATGTCCTGAGCAAACGTCAAATCAGCCTAGCTACGTTGCACTTTTGAAGGTTGCACTGAGGAGGAATGTAAAAGCTTATTTTGGCAATGTTTTTTTGAGAAGTGTTTGTTTCTGTAAAGTAATATTTGTGTAGATGAGTAAAACCTTCGTCCTTCGTCCGAAAAAAGACCTCCATGGATATTCATCCAATGTTATAACCATGTAAGATTCCACCTGATTTCGCAATTAATGAAAACTAGGCAGGATATTTTCAGCCTCTCTGTTTTAGAGAAAAGTTTCGTGAAACGGGTGAAATCTTGAGTACAAATACACTTATAAATGTATTGAAAAAAATTAATGATTTAGGGAATTGAATCCGAGAAATACTATCGCCTTTCTATAGTGAAAGATTCATTAGAATAATAAAATGAAGATTTTTAGCTGGGTACTCTTAATGCATGTTGAAATATGATGATGGAATTCACCCAGTTGAATTCCATCATTGCATTTGTAGAAATAAACGAATTCGTAGAACGAACAGGGTATTCGTTTTTTATGAGAATTACATGTTATGAATAGTTCTAAGTTGTTGTGAAAATAATTAATCTATGTATTGATGTGAAGTGAATCATTGAAAGACGTAGAATTTGTAGTGCAGCAGGGAGGGAGGTGGAATATTATGCGGCGCTGACACCGGTCGCGGAGTAAGCCTACACGAGACCGCGTGGCCGCTCGAAGCCATGCATTAAACTAATGACACAACCAAAGGTCAAACTTCTCGTTTACGGACACAAAAAATAGATTTCTCAGGGAAAATTCTCTTCGACCTAATGCGATTGGTTTTTAGGTAGCGCGCTCCTAAGATTAAAGAACTTTGACTTATTCTTTTACTGTTTAAAATTTCATGGTTAAAATATCATACTAGTGAAAATAATGCAATGAAATTTATCCTTAAATTTTCCAGTTCACTTATTAAAATCAGTAAAGAAATGTGGAAACAGGAAATTTGTTTAGAGCGGAAAACCGGCATTTGTGAGGGTAACGGATGGGTTGGTGAATTTTACCGATCAATATCTATGATGCCATACTGTTTAAAGGACGAGAAACTGCATTACCTATATTTCGCTCACCCGATGAATTATATCTTAAACAACGATTAAGGAAAGAAATAATTCTTCATTTCTGACGTGCACTATGGTGAAGAGGTGACAAATATTAATCCATACATCGGGAAGGGAAAATATATGCATCAGAGTTTCGCCATTCGAAAGAACTCACCATTTGGAGTTGTTTTCTTAAAGACCTTTACGGCAACCACGGCAACGAGGAACAAAAATGGTATCATATCGCGGAGATAAGAAGTGTCCTGCGGACGCCGGAAGGATGAGAAAACGAAGATGGACTGTTTGACTTGCTTAGAAAAGGCAGTTGATTGTCTCCTGAAAGCAGATAGTCGTTAAACGTGAGGTCCTTTGTCTTCGCCTACTGCTCCTCCTTTGTCGTTGCAGCTTAACACACCCTACGGGGAGACTGAGCCTTGAGCGAGCCTTATATACTGTCCCGCGGGAGCACATGTGCGGCTTTACCCTGTCACATGCCTCTCCTTTCTCGTTCTTTCCCCACATTCCTTCTCCCACTCATCCCTCCCTCCTTTGCAGTGACCTCTACCTGCCGGCCGCCCCTTGCGAGCAACACACACTTGTAACACATACTAATTCCAAAACGTTTTCTGTTTTCCCAGCCTTATGAAGGAAAACATCCGATGAGGTGGCAGGTGATTTACTTAGAAATCAAAGGAAATTAATTGGCCAATATTTCACATATTTAAGGAACGGAAATGTAACTTTGGGAGGAATGGAGAATGGAAAGTGGGCTTCTGGATCAGGAATGGGATTGTTTTGCATACCGCAACGAAAGGGAAAATCATCTATACCTACACTACAAGTCACAACAAGGGTGTGTGGCACAGGGTGGCTCCATATATCCAGGCATGTATTATCGACAAGCAGAAAATTATAGTTTTGACTGCCTCATCGATTTAACAAAGCGGCCTCCTACTTCTTGCTAGCCCCATGCTAGACAGACACTACACAAGTATTGCAGAAATATATCTAGTTTTGAAGTAAACATGCAAAGAGCTGTACAAAACAATTACACTGGAGGGGATCGAATGTAATGAAAGTAGCATCCATCTCTTGCTGAGCACTTGCCAATATTTTCCTTTTGCCTGGATCGCCCACCTACTAATATCGATGCAGATTTTCATCTCATCTCATCCGGATAGTTCATTTATAACTCAAATATCCACTTGATGAATTAGAGCATTCAAAGACCCTGGTTTCTGTAAAACCTAATGGTTCAAACTCAGTGCACACACCGATTAATATTTTTATATTAATTCATACAAAAGTGGACCTTTTTAAGCCTGTAAATAAAATATTTACCAATTTTATATTTGTTCGTATAATCACATGAAAGTGGAAACTTTCAAGAGTAGAATGCACTTCGATTTGACCCGAGACCCTAAATAAAACAAGTAAAAAAAATACATCAGAAACCAATTTTACCAATTTACACATCCAACTTGCTATTGGATTTAGAATGTCAAGGGCTTCTTTTTAAATTTAAAAAATTGCAAACCCTTATTTTTGCCCTAAATATTTGATTTGTAAAAACAGGCCATTTTTGACTGTTTCGGCTTTTTTGCGATTACCACTGAGAAAAATCTACTCTAGTTCACTTAAATTCAAGGTCTTTTAATCATCCACATATTTTCATTGCAACATTTTGTCTAAAAGTATTACTTCATGTTCTAGGGTATCTGCAACTTTGGGAGTTAAGTGGCTCCGTCCATGTATTAAATCTCGAGCAACAAAAATGGTGTGGGATTTTAGTTCATCCCCCCTTTACGCCACGATATAGGTCCCATTCAGTTTTCAATTGACCCACAAAAATTCATCGAGCAAAAGATTTGGAAATTTCAAAAGGGATTTAACTTAGCAAACGTGAATTGATTATTAAGGAAAAGAGGCGATGCACATATACCAATTCCGGTACAATTGGTATTATAGTGGTACCTGGGAGGACGATAGATCAAAAATAGGAGTGTAAGCTAAAACCAAAGACTCTGTGAGGAATTCTCAATAAAAAATGAGGACGAGTATCAAGCATGAAGGCATGTGGCATTGTATAATTGTGACTGTGAAGGAGGGTGGAGAAAGAAATAAAATTGCGAGGAGGCTGATAGAGATGTTAATTGGAGGGTATGGCATGTCAGAGGCGGTAGTACGTGTGGGAATGGAGAGTGGGCGTCGAACCAATAGGTAGTAGAAGACATTCTGTCCTACAATAAATGGAGAGGTGCAGGACGTTGGTGGAGTCGAAAATGATCATCATCACCAGTATACAATCCTGAGATTGGTTTGATGCAGCTCTCCTCTGAATTCTTTTATCAGCTAATCTCTTCATATTTACATATTTCTTCTTTTTCACATCCTTCATCACTTGTTCATCTCATGCAAAACTTCCTTTACCTTTCTTCCCGTCCATTTGTTCTTCAACTATTGACTTCATCGGGCCATTATGTCTCATGATGTGGCTTATTAAGTTGTCACGTCTTCTTCTTGGGGTATTCAGAAGACTTCTCTTTTCCTCCACTCTTCTTAGGACTTCCTCGTTACTTAATCAGTCGATCCATTTCATCTTCATCATTCTTCTGTAATACCACATTTCGAATGCTTCCACAACTTTCTTCTTCGTTAATTTCATCGTCCACGCCTCATTTCCATATAGATACATGCTTCAGATGTACGTTCTGTTGAATTGTTTCCTTACTTCTACGTTTATTTCTTGCTGCAAGTAGATTCTTCTTTTGTTAGAATACACTCTTTGCCTGGGCTACTATGACTACTTCCCTCGTGCTTTGCCCATCCTTGGTTACTTGGGTTCCCAGGCAACAGAACTCTTTCATTTCCTCAAGTTTTGGTTTCCTACTTTAACGTTGGTTTTTGCGTCATCTCTGGCTGCACACCGTTATCTTAGTCTTCTTCTTATTGATCTTTAGCTGATATCTGGCCATTGTCCTTTCCATGATTATTAGAAACTTATTCCTATTCCTCTCTGACTCTGCTATAAGTGCTATGTCATCAGCATATCGCAGCATGATTTTTTTTCAACGTGGATATTCACTCCAGAAGACTTCTCTTTTATTTCATTTCATGTTTCAGATGGTTTTGGAAAGATGGATTCATGTCTTTTATCCTGCACTTATAATTCGTTCTGCAGGGATATCATCATATCCAGAACCCTTATTCATTTGAAGAACCCATACTACTGTGTCAAATTCCAATCTTAATACTGATCCTCCCATATCATCCTTTTCGACTTCTCTTACCTCTTCGATCACTTTCGTGCTGAGATTGTTTCCGTTGCGTAACTCTTCCAGATATTTTTTCCATCTCTTCGCTTTGTGTTCATTTTTTAATCAGAAGTTCTCCATTTTTTGTCACTTATAAAATTGCATCTCGCACTCCATTCTTTGACGTGATTCCTCATTATCCTATAGGTCGCTTCTACTTTTCCAAGGGTAAAGCTGTTTTGTATATCTTGGCGTAGATTCTTCATTCACATTTCCTTAGCTTTCCTGGCTTTGCGACATTTCTTTTCTCATTTGAACAAAGCTGCCCTTCTTCAGTTTTCGCATTCTTATACTTTCTTTTTTCTTCAATCAGGTCTAAGGCTTTTTCCGTGATCCATGGCTTCTTTGCAAATTTTCTTCTTCCAAGAACTTCTTTTGAGGCTTCCTTTGGTCCACAATTAATTTTTTCCAAATCCTCTTTTCCACTGGTATCTCAGTCAGATCCTCTCCTGTGTTGTTTCTTACTGATTTTTTTAAATGTCAGCTGATGTTGAGCCTCCTTCAGTTCTTCTACTTGCCATATGTTCTTCACTGTTTTCTTCAATTTCTTGAATTTTAGATGGCATTCTCGTGATTATTCCCTCCAGAAGCCTTCTCTTTGCTTTTATTAATGGCATTATTGATTTCATCGTCATTGGTCTACAATCCTAAGATTGTTTTGATGCAGCCTTCCACTCAATTCTTCTATCGGCCAACCGTATTTTTTTATTGACGTATA
Organism: Platycnemis pennipes; assembly: GCA_933228895.1. Classification (NCBI taxonomy): domain Eukaryota; kingdom Metazoa; phylum Arthropoda; class Insecta; order Odonata; family Platycnemididae; genus Platycnemis; species Platycnemis pennipes. The sequence goes on along the minus strand of OW121854.1, from coordinate 112,672,098 downwards.
CTTCAAATCTTGTTCTATAGGTATATCTCATAGGTCTGTCTTTTCCGTTCTTTCCTTTCATCCTTCTATTTCCTTCTTGCTTTGCCCGTCGCTCGTATACGGCTTCCTAGATAACAATACTCACACACTTCTCTTACCTCTTGCTTACCAAGTTTAATACTGATCTTGGCCTCACTACTTCAACATACTACTACGTATGTTTTGTTTTCATCTATTTCACGGTGATATTGGGACAATGTATTTTACATGTTAACTAGTCTTCTTTAAATATTTTCATATCTCTGTCATTATCACTTTGTTATCGGTGAATCGATACATGCTGATTTTCCCCGTGGATATTTAGTCCTGAAGCCTTCTCTTTGATTTCCTTATTGGCTATCTCTATATTGCCATGGTCCCCATCATTTGGCAGCTGAAAGGCTTATTTATGTAAATATGTGTTTAAGTGTATGGGTACGTGAGTGAGTGCGCTCGGAGACGAGTGACCTAAGTTCAAATGGTATACACCATGTCGCTGCCGTCGGAGCGTCTAGCAGACGACCCCGCGCAGTGAATCATGGGAAAATCTGAAGAGACAAAAAGGCTGAGCAGAGGATCAACGAGGTCAGAATCAGAATGCTTATCATGAAAGCAGAAGTGAGTTCACGGTGAATAAGACAAGGAGAGCACGTCGAACAAGGAGACGGAGCGCATTGATCAGAGGGTGCGCGGGAACGGGAGTGATAGCGAGGAGAGACGCCTGTCCGAGGGTGAATTGGATCAGCAAGAGAGAAGTTCCTACCGCTGCATAGTTAAAGACGCTATGTGCCATCGGCCGGGCAACGGACTATCACCGCCTGATACCACCCCTCAGAAGACCGCGTAAGCTATCCCCGGGAAGTGATCCCGCCCCTTTATTGCTCAAACAAGCTCGTCCCGACTGTTAAACTCGAGTGCTTTGGGAGAGAGTTGTGTTTCGTAATCCCGTGATTGTAAACGGGGAGAAAGGGGACCAGCCCACGTGACTTTTTCACCGGGAACGTTTAACCGAAGTGACCAAGTACTAATGATTGTATATGATTTAACTGTATGGTATCTGGGTAATTGCATTTCCTAATATTAATCATCGAAAGTAATTTAATGTATTGTCTCATGGGAATTGGCACTCCAACGTATTGATGAATGTGTGTGAGTTCATGTATTGTACAAGAGGGTCAGCATTTCAACGCATTAATTATTGCATAAGGTTCCGTGTATTGTATTAGGGTATTTGAATTTCGTGTCTTGTTACAAGGTGAATTCTGTTCATTGGCCCTGTTTGAATGTTGTATTGGCAATTGCTTTGATTGAAATTGTTCAACCCCTTCAGGGTAAAGTTAATGAAAGGGTATTCATTTAATTTACAGGGCTTATTTGATATTTATGTTCCTTTTTGCTGGATTAAATTGTTTGTGTTAAACGGAAGTCTGCCTTGCACGCTGTCATTTGAGGGGGGGCCACATCACCTCTCCCGACGATCCTTCTTCGTTATTTTCATTTTTTCAGGGTCTTTTGGCGAATTAAAACGGCGCTGGACGCCAGAAATTACACGAACCCTCCTCTGGTCTTGGGGGTTGGTGGGGGTAAGTTTGATCAGGGCCTCTAAGTCAGAGAAACAAAAATAATTACGTGTGCGTCGGACCTCACCAGTTATCCTCATCCGCGCGTGCCATTGTGGGGACGGTGGGAGGGGATAACCAGTCGGGCAGGTGGGACCGGCACAATATACACATTTATAATTACTGGAGGTAGTAGTCTTATTCTACTCCTTTAATGCTTGCTTCTTCATTGCTGTGTCCAGATTTAATCACAGCGTCCTGTTTTTTATACAAACTGTAGATAATTTTTTGGTCATTATCAGACATTCCAATTCTTTTTAGAACCCCAGGTATTGAATTTTAATCCACGTAGTCAAATGCCTTCTCCAAATCCGCAGAAGCAATAAAGGTTGGCTGTTCTACTTCATTCCTTTCTATAGGAGTAGCCTAAGGGCCAATATTCATCCTCTGATTCTCTTGTACCCATGCTTTTTTCTGAATCCGAATTATTCTTCTTTCGTGAATTCCTCTTTTTCTTCTTTTCTATTGTAGATGATCCTTGATAATATCTTCAAGGCATATTTCGTCAAGCTTATGGCCCTAAAATTTTCAGTTCTCAGCTCTACCTTTTTAAGAATATGGATCGTGTTATTATTCTCGAAGTCCGGGATTTCTCGCATGTAGAGCATATATCACAGGTGATTTCGTGAAGCCTTTTCACCGGCGTTGTTCATTTTTTAGGCTGGAATATCATCAATTCAAGGAGCCCCTCTTACTGCTGCTTTGAATGCAGATCTTAAGATTGTGTCTCCCATAAAATATTTTTCGACTTAATTTTTCCTCTTCGATTAACTTCGATCTGAGATTGCTCCTGTTGCATAATTGTTCCAAATATTTCCTCCATTTCTTTACTCTATCTTTATCTTTATTTTCAGTAAACAGTTATCCATTCTTGTCCCTTATCGCATCACATATCGCACTTGAAGTGAATACTCTCCATTCTGTAGTCAACTTCCACCTTTCCCTGTACAAGGCTGCTCTGTATATCATCACGTAAGCCCTTCATCCACTTTTCCCTCGCTTTTCTCACTTTACGACTTAATACACTACTCATTCTCCTATAGAATAGTTTTTCCTCTTCAATTTTTGCATTCTAGTACTTTCTCATTTCTTCGGTCAAATTTAAGACTTCTTTTGTGATCCATGGCTTCTTGTTTACAGCTATTTCCCAAAAACACCTGTAGCCCTTTTTTTTAATGTTTTCCATCACTTTTCAACTTCTTCCAGGTACTCTCCCATCTTGTTTTTCGCTGATTTATTAAATATTGGCCGATGTTGAGTCTCCTTCAATTTTTCAACCTGCCATATATATTTTTTTCTTCAATTTCTTGAGGACCATATTCAATTCATTCCTCACTAAGTTGAAGTCACTGTCGATATCTGCAGCAGGGTAGCTTTTCCAGTCCTTTGTCAAGTTCCTAAATCTCTGCTTCACTAACATTTCTTCAATTTTAAATATTTTTTCATCTCCTAGCATTTTCTATGCATATTTTCACCGACTGTGGTTTTCAAACAATGTGCTTTCCATAACTAACTGCTGTTATGTGCAGAATCCTAGAAGTCCTCTCCTCTTTCATTCCGATTTCCCAATTCATATTTTACTGATATTATTTCTTCTTGACGCTCACCGACGACAGTCTTCTAATCTCCAGAATTAATTAAGTTTTATTCTCCCCTTACTTGCTTTATTACTTTCGTGATAACATCATTGGCGATTTTCTCTTCATCTTCATAGCCCGTCATGGCATGTAATGCCACACCTCATTAGTATCTGCAGGCTTAGTTTCTATCTAAACCATTGCTATATTTCCGCTATACTGCAGGAAGCTCTTCAGAAGAGTTCTGGTACTATTACTTAGCATCATGTCTGCTCCAGCATTACTATTTTAAAGATCGGGTATGTAATATTCTTTAGCTTTGCTCTCCTTCTTTATGCCAATTCATTTCACTAATTCCTAATACGTACATCATGATCAATTCTTTGCATTTCCACATTTAGATTCTCCAACCATCCGCGAGTCTGAGGTAATCTCACGTTCCATGCTCCTACCCTAAAATGTTTATCACACTTTACTGATGAACTTTCCCCGGTAGTCCCCGGACCAGAGATCCAAGTAGGTGACTATTTTACCCCCGAAATATTTTAGTCGAGAGGGTTCCATCATCTTTTGATAAAAATAAATGAGTGGAGTAGCTGCGACTCCTCGGGATAATAATGTGGTGGTTTCCCCTTACCTTCCACATCGCAGTACTACAGCCGTTAAAGTAAATATTACCACGCCTGTAGTGAAATCAGTGTCGCTATACCGACCCATGTGGTCTCCACCTTCACTGAAATGAAGAAGAGCTGCTGCCCTCTCCTCTGGGTGATGAGAAGCGTAATTGTTTGTGGCCCCCGTTGCCAAGTCACGGCATCTTCAGAGGTTTCTGTATAATTTTAAAGGACAACCTTACCTAAGAATAGACTAATATTTCCATCCTCGGAAAGCCATCGCTTTTTGTCTACGACTACTTTTTTGACAAGTGAACTCGCTCATCTCGCAGCTAATCTCTGTATCTAAAGGTTGACTCACTATTCGCAACTCGAAGGACGCACCTGGTGATTGTAGTCTCTGTTCCGAGATTTTAGGTTTTTTTTAAACCTTTCAAAGTTGTCCTGTAGTTGTGCCTTGTTAGGAATTTCAATGTTCAACCGATATCAGAGAAGATCAATGTTAGCGATTTCTTTTCATGATTTGCAGGGGATCAGTTTGGAAGCTAGATATCTAGATTCCCATCTCTTGGGTTTTCTCTTGGTTCCCGGCCGCGGCAAGGATTTTATATTCGAAATACCGGGCCCTGTTTTCATGCAATTCGAAGGGCTATTCATACCCTGTCTGTCGGATGAGGCGTAAAACTGTGATCCCCATCTCGATGATATCATTAATATCAACTTCAGATGGCTCTCCATCCTTTTACCTAACCCTTACACTAATAAGTTTGGCTCCGAATTGTATTTTATCGTCAATTTTTAATTTGTATGCCGTAATGTTGTCATAAAAATAATTTTCGTTCAAAATAGATTCAGAGATGTGAGGAACATAGACGAAGAACTTGTAAGCACTCATTGGTTTAAAAATATTGTGTTAAAGGGCATTGAGATGATAAACTTGAGACTAGAGAAACTTTGGAAAGTAAACCTGAATACAAAAGCTGTTACATGCTACTACACGAGCCAACTAATCATGAGAGAGAGTGTGTTTGGAGAAATAAGTGAAAGAGGAATGATGTTAGGAAAGTGAATGGTATTTCTAGGAAGAAGAATAAAGGAAAGTATTTAGGAATTCAAGATGTACTATGCATTAATGCAGGCTTTTTTATTTGTTTGTTTTATATTAAATAGTGGTAAACCTAGTTTTTTACTCGATAACGCGTATTGAATTATAGTACTTCATTTTTTTTGGCTCACTTTGTGTCTGTGCTCCTTTCATGAATCCAATGGCAATGTGTGCTCGTCCTTCCTCTCACCCCTCTTACCTAACATTCGCCCCTCTCCCCACGAACAGTATGGGTTTCTGGGATAAACAAGAATTTCTATGATGCAGGAAGGAATGCCGGATGGTCACTGGCGTCACGCATGGCTATAGTATTTTGCAATCCCTTGGGCAGCCTGATACATGCTACGTGACACTTGGCGTGAATGACAAGATGATGCCTTTTCTACCTGCATAAAAAAGGCAGGCGCTTTCTTGCGTCGACAACTAACTTTTTTCAGCTGTTCTTGAAAGATTTAACACCTCAAATCTTCTTTGAGAATGTTTTACTAATTATTGTATTGTACGTATTGTATTGCGTAGCCGCCAAATTATTTGAACGAATTCTGGAGGCTGTTTCAATAAAGGATTGCTGTTCGATTTATTTTGCGTATGTTCACAAAAGTTCGTATATTTGGATGTGAACTTTTGTATTATTATGGCTCTCCAGCTGTGTGTCAGCTCTGGTGCTTAAGACTTAGGTCCAGCAATATGTCTGAATTTGATACGTTCTTGCTTATCATTCACATTCCTATCGAATTGTCTTTGAGTTATATATTTTTAAGCACTCCAAATGGTAATCTTTCATTCTCGTCTTCAAGCACGAAATATATCACAGCAATAATGCTTTCTAATATCACGAAGCATGAATGTGTACTCTTCATTGGACTGCGGATCTCAGGGTGCAAGGAAAAAAGCACAAGTTTATTTCTTTTAAACGTATGCGTTCCTCATAATCAAACATTTGGCAGATATAAAGAACGCAAGTAGCCTATTAATCTCTACCCCTTTGAATGGTAATCGAATTTGAGGAAAACTGCCGGGTGAGAAAAGGTTTCTTTGACCTGAAATCGAACCACTAACCGGTTTTTCAAGATGAATGCATAGACTGCTACGCTACCCAGGGTTCCGGATCCCAATGGTAAGAAATAGGAGCCATGTCGCGTTTGCAATTTTGGTCCATGATAGATGACACTATTTAAGGGGAATTAAGCTTAAAAGGAGCCACCATTCATGAGGATAGGCCCTAAATATATCGCAGAAGATGTAGGTAAACTAGATTCCGCTTCTACTGTTATTAATGACTGTCGAACGCGTTGAAATTTGCCAAAGTTAAAAATTCTCCTGGACGGAGATTGAAACACGGACATTTGGCTTTCCAAAACTCAGCCTTCGCGATCAAGGTAGCGTAATGGTCCTAACATTTTCCTATGTACATGCTATTATATTTGAGTTATTCTTAAACACTAGCTTTACTGTCAGTCGGATTTCGCTGGTTTTTCACACCCCCCTTCTTGTGTGGGTGTTTTCCTGCAGTGGGTTTTTGCGTAAAGGATGTTTGCATAATAATCCTCACGTTTTTACTACATTGTAAATTCTTTCATGCTATTAGATATGTAATATTGATATATTGTGTATATATATTTCTTTTGTATTAATTTATCATTCTTTAATTCCTATAAGTGTATTCTTTACTGATTTTTTTTAAACCTCAGATTGTAATTGTTTTAGGTATTGACCACTATTTGATTTATATATTTATATTGACGAGGGGTTAGATGGCAGAAGGGACAGTTTTGTCTCAATCTCGCCCCAATAAAGACCTTTTATTATTATTATTAACATTCAAAAGTTCGCGGTTTGATGTTGGTAAAATTACCTTTCGCTTCATCAATGTTTAGAATGCAAGGTTCGTCGTGGAAAAACTCATCGGAAAACGTACAGAATGACGACTTTAAATGGGACTCATGAAAATCAAAAGCCTCAGAAGCAGACCACATGGCGAAAAAATATAAAGCTTAATAATGGTGCACCGAATTGCATATTCCAAGGATTTGAGACCGAAAGCATTCCTGGAACTCTGGCTGTGGAGGAAGTGAGAAATCATTACTTCCCCGCGCTTCGCTTGGGGAAGGGCGTTGGGCGGTGAAGCCTGATGAGCTGCTGGGCGCATACGAGAACAATTTTCCGCTCTATATTTACGATCTTCTCGCGAGAGCGCATAGGACTTCCTCCGTGGCGCAGTCTGCAGATGTGAAATTACCAAGGCAACTGACTGGAGGTCATTGGAGTTGACTCGATTGTAACTGCGTGAGTCGAAATACGAAAATGGGAAATTACATTCTGCATTTTAGCCGGTAAAAACAATATCGCTTTGAATGAAAGCGCGCTTTAAGGGTGACTTTCCACAGCCCTGTGAGTGAACTTAAGAGCTGTATTTAGATAGGAAGTCGTCATCATAGGTTTGAGGATCGGGCACTGCCCTTTGACTCACTCTTTTCTCTTCATGGAAGAGGAACTACCACCTCAGGGTGATTATTGCGACTGTCCTCTCAGTATTCGACTTATCCTGACGGAGTTAGACAAATGCCGTGACGCGCGAAGTTGGCTGAACTTAAGGGGAGGCCTATAATTCGTCCTAGGAGACGACCCTAATGTATTAATCCGAGTTATTTTATTCCTGAAGGAGACAGGATTCTTCCATAAAATATGTCTCAATAGATTTTTAAAATCTCTTTATATAGTTTTTAAATAAGTGACATAAGTACAGGTGTCAATACTTTATTAAATTTATTACGAAGACTTGCTTATTAATACTGTATAGTGGTGAAAAATGACCTAACTGTCGGCGCACCCTACAATTTTAGTACTACTACTACTTAAGCTGTATTTATGCCAAAGAAATGCATGTTGCCTGCAAGTATAAACAATCCGACAAATTAAGACGCTGGTGCCATCATTTCTTTTTTACTTGAAAAATCGTGTTATATACAAGGAACTTGCAAAAATGATGACACTGAGAAATAACAAATTATTGGCAGACTTCAATTTGAACTGCGATTTTTGGGGAAAATATTGCGGAAATCTATTACTCTGCTCACTGAAATAGATCAGAATATTCCTATTTCTGTAGTCCATGAAAATACACAAAAATATGCTTCTTTCGCTGAGTGTTAGATAGTTTTTCAGCGCAGAAAACTCATTTATGAATTTGCTTTGAAGCCTATATTCAAATTTTGCAACATGAAATTGAGGTCCATTGGATTGATGATTAAATAGGAGTGGCTGATTTTGAGAATCCTAGAGAAAAAATGTTTGATTTTTCTATTCTAACCGACAGTGGTTGAATGTTTTGCGTCGCTAAGTAAGGAAAATAAAGGGAAATGAGATGGAAGACTTACTGATTGTACTCCAGGATCTTGAAACTGTATCGGAAAACAAAGCAACAATTACAAATAGGAAATCAGAAAATTTTTTAAGCTGGTTATTGAAGATTCTTTGAATGGCATTTACCGTTGAGGTCCATAAAGGTTTAAAACTTTCTTGTCGCTTAAGTGGTGTATCACAGCCATTGTCTTCCCAGGGGTGTCTCATCGCCTTCCCCTCCATTATTCGCCTTTCAAGACCTTGAAATAGGTGTCAAAACCCTGACGTAGCATTAGATATTTTTGTCTCCCCACCATATTTTATCCACTTCCTTCATTCCCCCCACGCCCTACGGATAGACTATATAAGGACGTTTCCAAAGGTTTTCTGGGTCTTGATAATGACATTGAATGTCGAAACCATGGTCGGTATAAATAGTGTGCAACGTACCAAGTAGTAATTCTTTTCCCAAATAGGAATTCACTTCGCTCACAATTTCTTGATTCTGTTTACGTTAATAGCATTTCACTCTTGCTGAGGAAAGTGGTTCGTAACCTTCACTCTCCTGAAAGTAACGGGTTATGGAAGATACAGTGGATAGATATCATATAAATGGGCTCACTTGCAAAAATGTTACTGCGCGTACGTGGCGTTTCAGCTTATTGAGCCATCATTTTGAATGTCGCGATTGCATATGAAGCTTATACGTACTATTAGACACCATTAATTCCGAGTGCTGTAAGGGACAATGATAGATTTAAGTTACCGTGAAGGCAATGAGGATAGGCAATATTTGAGTCATTATTCGCATCTTCATTCACCTCAATATTTTAACCCATAAGTGTTGTTTTTATATCTCTTAGCATATTTTTCCTTATGAAGATCATGGATCTTCATAAGGAGTGCGCTGGTGTTATCTTTATTTTTTTATTTAACTTATGTCTGAGAGAACGTGATCTCCGTTCTTCATTTTTCGCACAGCACTTCAAATTGCTTATCACAATCAGTTGAGCAAATTTTATAGACGGTTATTGTTAACCATGCTCTACTATAGGGGTAATCATTGACGATTAAGATTGCGATAACGCGAAAGATTCATCCGTGATTCCGTACCAGGACAGCTAACGGTGCTGGATATGACGCTACAATTTTTTAGTAATTGTTTGGAACAGTCACTTGTTAGGAAGGAATTAAATGATATCAGGTCAACTGTTCACTAAGTCGCAAATTGGGCGTCATAAAATGCCCACTATTGGAACAAGAATAATGCCAAGTTTTACCTACCCATTGGTTTTGCCAGACTAAGGGCCATATTCAGAATGTTAACTACAGTCTCACTTCTGCTGCTTACCTCTTAAAATCTCTACTTATATTCAAATCGGTGTGCACATTCACCCTGAAAATTTGGTAATACCATGCAAAATACCACTTCGGACCATATTAAGCAAAACGTGTATACCCTTTTGAACTTGTAATAGAGATTTTATGACGTAAGCAGTGAAAGTGAGACTGTAGTTGAGCTTCTGCCATATCCCAGGCACATCAAGAATATCGACCCAGTTCTCTGCGTCACGCTGAGAAGTTATACCACCTTTGCAGGTAGAATCTGTTCTCCAATTTGACTCTTAGGGATTTTAGGATGTAAGAAGTAGAAGCGAGACTGTAGTTGAAGTTAAAGTTTCTTCTAGCCTAACTGAAAATTATGTGTTATTACTTTCTTCACGGTGACTTATTGGCGGATATAATCGGGGAGATACTGTGGCGCAGTCCACACTTTGTTCGGAAATAAAATAATGAAAATGGAAAATGCTTAATCAGCATTGTAGAATATGTATGTACATGATTGAACGAATCAGCCAAAATATGGGATGAATAAACAGTGGTCCTGGGAGGTATGCAAACCCTCTTCTCAGTTATGTTGTGCTGTGTAGCATTACCATGAAGGAAATTAGCCCACGATAGCACATCACACTGTACAAGTACATACCTCGCTTGACAACAAGAGCAGAGAAATCTACATCCCTTTAACAAGCTTCCGAGGACATTTTCTTGCATAACTGTCAGGCATGCAACTTACTTGAGCAAGAAATGTGTACGGTACAAACAATACTCTGATAGAAAATTTTCAGTCACAACAAGGTAGGAAGAGTTGAATTGTATTTATCACAATTTTTGCAACATCATGTTAAAATTTGTCTTTTAATGTGCCTTAGACACGATAAGATGCCCTTTTTTACTGCATTCACTCACCTTATAAGATGCTCACCTTCTACAACCTCTTTTACAAGCATTCAGAATATCGTACAAATTCATCCTCATGCACAAGTAAACAAGTGCATTACATCACGTTGTGCATAAATTAGGATAATGTGGAATGGACAATTATTACCTCATTTTCAGCCCCATCGAAAATCTATTTCCATTTTTGTGCTATCTTTCATCTTCCTGGGATATCTGGTACCGCAAACACCTAGAAATTTGTGTTTAGATGAAGCATACCCAGGTCTCATTTACATTTGATTTGAGTGCACTCTCTCAGCTAACTGCTCCACTTTAAGAATTATCCAATAGAGACAAGTTCCAAAGACCCAGAAGATTTTGGGCGGTGTTGAGCACAATAGTAAGAAAGAACTCTTATGATATTTTTCTCAAAACAAAACCTTGGCATCAGTTTTCATGCATCAAAATCACATGAAAAAGATAGTAAACTTGCAAGCTTACACAATAAAACTTCAAGAATATCATTATCTAAAATAAATTTGGCTATGTTCTCCCTCACCCAATCTGAGTTATTTTCTGAATACCAAATACTCCAAAACTGCAGGTTACAATTGATAGAAGTTGCTCTCCCTTCCTTAGACGAATCAATTTGACATGCCATTGTGATATCGCACCAACTCTACCTTACCTGTCAAAGCCGCTGAAGGTTTGAAATTGTGGTGAGGTATGACAGATGGATGATGTAACATCAAAACATTGGTAGTAAATTAAATGTTATGTGGACAAACAGTTTTCCATTTCATTATGATAACTTGAAAATGTCAAAAAAAAAGTTATCCTCGGTTGAAAATGTATTCTCCCCTCCCCTTTTCTCATGCTGAGGCCGAACAGTGCTGTGAAAAAGTTGTTACTTGAATTTCTTTGACTGTGAAAATCTAGTGCTAGTAATCTTTAAAATTGAAAACATTTTTCTCTCCAGGCAATGAAATCTGACCCTATAGCAATGCTATGTATACATATTTCCAGGAAAATTCCTGGGACCTAAATTTCCCAGACACCCAAATTTTACAGAGGGTTGGGAAAATTGTCCAACATTTGTAGTACCTGCTTCTCGAAGGAGCCTTTTCAGTGTAAGAATAGTTATACTGTCCAGGTATACTCCACTATATCCACTATAGTCCAGGGAAGAGCCTGCCATCTGTATTCCTTTTACTGGAGTCTTTGGATCCATGGCCATGCATCCAAGGACTCCAGTAAAAGGAATACAGATGGCAGGCTCTTCCCTGGACCCAACCCATGGCAGCCATGTTAAATAACCCTCATCCCAAAAGGGGCCTTCTCAGCCAAGGAATAAATTTTTTGCTGCCTTTCACTTCCATTGTTATTTGATCCATGTCCCTTGCCACTTACCTTGGGCGATGAGTGTGATCTGCCTTTGCCCTCTTCCTCTGGGACAGTACTTTTGGCAATGTAAACATGAAGCTGCCTCTATCTTAAAGACCTCCCAAGCAGAGACCCTTGAGCCACTTTGAAAGCACCCAAAGCTCAGGCACAAAGATATTTGAATTCCACTATCAATGTTCATATTTGGTTGCCATACAATGCTCTACTCCATGTAAGATTTTTATTGGTTTATACTATATTCACTTTTCTTTACACTCCCACCATACATCTGCCATCTGTTTTCTCGATAGGTGAAGAGGTTAAAAGAGTACCAAAAAAGTAACTGGGCTCAGTAACTGTTAATCATCTAAATTTTTAATCAGTAACGAGAACCAACTGCATTTTTTTAAAGTAACTACATAGTTGCAGCTACATGTAGATAAGTTACTTTACATAAAAGTTTAGAATCCAGTCTAAGGTGCCAAATAATATTTTATACATCAAGTTACTATTTTAACACAGTGTGTTAAATACAAATATTTCAACACAATGTATTAAATACAAATATTTTAGCCCACTATTACATAAAAATATTGTAACACGCTGTATTAAATACAAATATTTTAACACACATCACCAATGATTCCCTGCTCAAGTATAGTATCAATGTAGTAGATATTCTTGTGGTGACTCCAATGAATTCAGTGGACACATTTTTCACAGATAAATTTTCATATCTAACCATTTTAAACAATGACATATATAAAAACATTATTTGCTCTTTTCCACAAATTTTATTAATTTCGTATGACATGTGTACCTGAGGATGGCATAACAGCTGAAACGCGTCATATGCAATTAATAAAAATTTGTGGAGAAGTACAAATAACGTTTTTATGCCAGGTTCTACCTTCCACTACATCAAACCAAAGACAGTTTCTTTAATTGAAGCAATATTGAACACTGAACCTGTATTGTTACAAGATTTTACTACATTATTGAATTAATTTAATGGAACATTTATTGCTCACGGCATACTTACACTTGAACAAATAAATTTAGCTACATGCACAGATTCTGCAAAATTAGAAGTAACCAACGTAAAGAAAACTTAGAAACCTTAGTTCTAATGCAAATTTGCATATCAAAGTTGTATGTTTGGCGTTTACTCCTTCGGTTAACTGAAAATAGGGTTCTAAACACCCATAAAAGAACTCTCTTTTTTGAGTTGGTGTGATGGCTAGAGTACTAGCCCCTCCATCCCAAGGACCTGGGTTTGAATCCCAGCAAAGGATGATTTTTTATCGGTATACCTGACCATACCTGAATGTCTTGTGGAGAGCACTTGTCCAGTACTCGAATTGTCGGATGAGATGCTAAGCCATGGTCCCCTTGGGACCTTTCATTTAGCGCCAGCTAATGCTGATGCTGGATTTCTCTCCACCCTTCCTCCATTCCCTGAGAACTCCTATCTTTACTCAGTTACCCACCTATCCTCAATGACACAAATGACTTCATTTTTTTGGTTGCCTTCTGCAAATAGCAATTATAATAAACAAATTGCAATTTATCTCACAGCTTCAATTTGTTTTTATTGTTTGACCTTCCCTTGCTTATAACAGAAAATTTCCTTTATTTTTTCTTAAAATCCATCTTCATTGCATAGATTTTATACTAATTCAGCCTTTTATATAGCATTGTCTGCAAAAACTCAGCTGAATGACCAGTTATCACTTCATCATCATAGTCAATAATCCTTAGATTGATTTGATTCAGTTCTCCACTCAATTTTCCCATCAGCTAACCTACGAATACGAATACGAAATATTTACATAATTCTACTCTTTCTCATCCTTTACCACTTGTCTTGTATGCCTCATATGAGTTCTTCCTTTTCTGTAATTATCACTCAATTTTCACTTGACATCGGATAAAGTTGTTCCATCATCTTTTCAAAGTTTTCAACACAGTTCTCTTTTCTCCCACTCTTCTAAGGTCTTCTTCATATGCCACTCAGTCAAAACATTTTAATTTCATTATTCTCCTGTAGCTTCTGACTTGACTTCTCTGTAGCTGTTATCACCCATGCCTCACTTCCATAAAGAAAAATGCTCCAGATATATGTCTTGATGAATCATTTTCGAACTTCCTCACTTTTTTTCCAGCTGTAAGCAGAATTTTCTTTTGTAAAATACCCTTTTTGCCCATTCTACCAAATACATATTTCTATCTTGTTTCATCATTTATAATGTATAAAGCTGAGTAACCACCAATTGCTGGTTACTCATCTTCCCAAGGAACAATATTCTTCACCTCATCAAGCTTTTGTTTTTCCTAGTTTAATGTTGGTATTGGTCTCTTCCCTCTTGCTGCATTCGAATATCTTAGTTTTCTTTTTATTCATCCTCAGGTGATATCTGGCAATGCTGCTCAGCCGTCACCAGTGCCACCGTCAGGTGCCTTGGATGGCAAACGAGGCAGTTAATCAGTGTCGTCAGTCTACTGCGAATGCTCGAGGAAGAAGGTTGTGCCAATTGAATGTTTGAGGCAGGGTGGCTGTGACCATTACAGAAAGAAAAGGCGTCATCTTGGGCCACCTGCCTATTCACATTGTTCTTCCCGTTCTTTTATTGTATCGGATAACATTAAATACAATGTACTATTTTGTTTGTTATTGAAACTCCCTAAACCACCAAATCATTGATATTCAGATGCCAACAGATATACTGGCTCCATTAGCTGAGCAGCAGAATCAGTTTTCACAAGCCTTCTCTTTGAAATCATCAATAGCTTTCTTGATGTAAATTAGAGGAGGCAGTTCACAATCTTGTCTCACACCTTTTTTAAATCTTGCTCCTCTACAATTGGGTTCAGATTTAGCAGCAGCTATATGGCTTTTATACAAACTGTGGATAATGTTGGGACATTGTCATTGTAACTCTCCTGTTCCTTTCAGAATGCCAAGCATTGAATTCCAATCCAATTGTCGAAAGGTTTCTCTAAATCCACAAATGCAGTGAACATCGGTTTGTTCTTCTCTATTCTCTTTTCCATCTCAATTGAAGGGCCAAAATCTCTCTTCTTGTACGCTTTCTTTTCCTGAATCCAAATTGGTCTTCACCAGTAACTCCTATGCTTTTCGACATATGTATTCTCCTGTAGATGACCCTTATCAATGCCTTCTATGACTGTGTCCTCAGGCTTATGGTCCTAAAATGTTCAGTTTTCAGCTCACTTCTTTTTGGGAATAGGAATAATGATATTCTTCTCGTAATAAATGGCGTAATAAATCTCTATAGAGCTGTACATGCCACAAATAGTTTTGTAAAGTTCGGTTATGTCTTCTCTCCTACATTTTTAATTAGGCCAGCAGAAATGTCATCTTTTTGAGAAAATTCATTTATCCTAAGTCCTTTACAGCTGCATTGAATTCCAGTCTTAAGTTTGAGGCTCCCAGATCATTCTTTATGATTTCATTTTCTTTTTTGATTACTTTCATACAAAGATTAATTCCATTGTACAACTGTTCCAAATATTCCTTGTCGTAATTATTCAAAGTAGGCAGCTTCCACCTTTTGATGTGCAAGGTTATTTTGTAAATCTTCGCTTAGATCCTTCAACTATGTTTAACTCGCTTTCCTTGCTTTGTGAATTATTTAATTCCTTATTCTTTTGTAGCAATTTTGATCATCTGCATTTTTTTGTATTCTTGTACTTTCTTTTTTCTTCAATCAGGAATAAGACTTCTTACCTGATGCATGGTTTCTTCTTGACTACTTTTTTCTTCCAAGAACTATTTTACAGTTGATTGATGATTATTTTTTTTTTTGAAGAAATTGTTTATTATGAATAAGATTATTTCTGCCGACATGCATGGTTTCAATGCACATAAAAGACAAGAAAAATAATCTTTTTGTTATCTGGCTCGATTTCATCTTCACACCTTATTTGTGTTTGTTCTTTTATATGTTGGTTGGTTATTCAGGGGAGGCGACCAACAGCTGAGGTTTATTTGCACCATTTAAGATAGGTGGGTAGTTGGGTAATGGTAGAAGTTTTCAGGAAACTGAAGAAGGGTGGAGAGAAACCCGGCGTCGGCATTAGCCTACTCTTAACAAAAGGTGCCAAGGGGACCATGGCTTAACATCCCATCCGATGGACAGAGTACTGAACTTGAAATTCCCTCCACTAGGCACTCAAGTGGGGACCGGTTTTCCACTGAAAAATCTGCCACCACCAGGAATCGAACCTGGACCCTCGGGACAGGGGGCCAGTACTCTAACCACCACACCAACCCGATCCCCTCTTTTATATGTTACCCATCCATTTTCCTCATCCTATCATTGGTATATTTAATATAATTTGGTCATATATATTAGAAAAATAGTCTACCACAGTAGAAAAATTCTTCTCTGACAGAAATATTTTTAAAAGTTACAGCATACCAATGGATGGAATAAAACTTATATCAAACGTTTAATCTATTCATTTCAGTGATACAAATTTTCTCAATTATCAAAAATGTATAAGTACATATAAGTTTATTACTTCCCAAGCAACATTCGCAAAAAAATAAAAAACAAAGATTACATCCAAACATTTCAGGAAGCTTTAGGTAGCCTCTAAGAAAAAACTGAGTTGAGGCTGCCTTGATAGAAATGCATAGCTGCAAATATTTTCATAAGAACAATAAAAAATTGATAATTTATAAATTTAAAAAAACTTAAGTAACTAATACAATACAGTTTTACAACAAACCAAACAGGATGAATACAATAAATACAAGAACTTCACACAACAATATTAAATGAATAGTCTTCACTGGGCTGAGTAAGTAGCCATTCCACTGCCATTAGAAGAAATTTAGTTTTAATATTAATATTGACCTTTATATTCACTGGTATATATTAGATTGTATTACTTTAGGTCCCATATACGAAGAGCAACTTTTAAATAGAGTTTTGTTAGGTTGAATTGAAGGTACAAAGAATTTATTTCGAAGATTATGGTCTGTTCTTTGCAAAGGCTTGTTTCCACTTCTTAAATAAAATAATCTAAGGACTTTATAAATATATAAATGTCTTAATGATAACAATTATAAATAAAAATTAATGGGAACAAGTTACAGTATTTCGATTTACCTGCAATAATTCTAATTATTTATTCTTTTTTTTTCAGTACTATAATGGGTTGAAGTATATTTTGATAAGCTCCCCCTCTTTTTTTTGTTTCTACACCTAAGTGTACTTTTAATTTTATTACAAATATTGTGCCAATATATGGAGGCTGGTCTTAAAAACCATGCCTGCAAGGTCTGCAACCTTCTCTGCATTGCTTTTGTGTTTTGATGTATCTTTTAGGGGCCATAGGGGCTTAAGCTGGTTTAATCTGGTCTGGATACTCTCATTATCTGCTATTGATCCTTCTCTGTTCGTAAGTGCCAAAAATACCACACTTCTATTGGATGGATGGTAGTGACTTTATCTGTTGAGGTAAAGGTCAGTGCAGGTTGGATCTTAATAAATGTCGTGCCCTAAGCTTCCATCCATTTTTCTTGGAATAAGGATGCCAAGCAACAGAAGATTGCTGTTTTTCCCCTCAATCATAAATATAATGTTTGGGAGCTGGCTATTTATGTGCTCTAAGAAAAAATCAAATGCAAACATTCCATAGGGCCTAACTAAGAATACATACCTATGTATATCATCTCCATATCTGAAGAAACATTTCAGGCACTGTTGAATTGATTTTATGGCTTGTTACTCAAATTCTTCCATTTAAATATTTGCATTGGTTGGTGATAGTAGAGAACCCAAACCCACACTCCGCCTACTCATGGAAATTCCCATCAGTGATCATTTTCTGTCACTCATTGTCAGTGCTTTTCTTATGAAGTAATTCCCCCAATGCAACTGTGGCACAATTGATATTCTCCGTAATAGTCCACTGGCAAATTACAGAAGAAAGACACAGGTGAAGGGCCTTCAGCTCTTTAACAATGCAGTTCAAAATTAGTCTAGTTTCTTGCTGAATATATGTTCATGTATCAAGACAAAGCTAGTTCATCAGAGCGATCCATAGCAAGCAATTTAATGAGGATTTCATTCACATCTTAAAATGATGGATTGACTCCTGAGAAGCCTTCCCTTCTTCTTTCACAGCTATTCATGTTTCCAGATACTGCATACTATCTCCTCGACACAGATGAGTTTCGTAAGATCTAGTGTCCCCTAGCATAGAACATGTAGAGAAGTTGCTTTGGTGTTTCAGCAAGTCAGGGTCTTTATTAGCATAGCCAATTTTTTGAAGTGCAACACTGTCATAATTTTGACCACTATTTATAGGTATGTTTTGCCTGGTGGTAGGAGTCTCCTGATTGGTTGAGATGTTATTTTGACTTTAACTCTCGTAATTGTTGGATCATTGACCAGCCACCTTCCCTTATATTGTGAATGTAGTATAAAACTTGATTCCATGTTTCTTGGACATAGGCAGGATCTTCGCTGCATACGGTTTGGCCTAGGACATTGAGTCGCCGCCTAGGAGGCGGAGACTCTGACGTATGTCAATTGTACCGACAGGCACCATGCTGGCGACCTGAATGGTCCTAGGTGGCCAAGAGAGCCAGCAGGCCTCGCCATCACGGTGCAGCACTGGTCACTGCAGCCTCTCCCATGGAGACTGTATGTGCTGACCCATCGAAGGCGATAAGCAAAGGAGAAGTCTTGCGGCTTCTGAGCTGATCTAATTATTCAAATTCTTTATATATTTTATTCATCCTTTTATTACCACTCAGTCGTACACTTAATCATAGTTTCCAGCAGATTCTAACTTTAATTCTCACTTAATTCCACTACCATTCCAAATAAATAAAATCTAGCCTGTCATGCCAAAGAAATCCTTTTTCAAGCATCATATTCTTGAAATTCTACTTAAATCAGCAACTAAGTTCCATTAAACAATAGGGTTTAGGCAGTTAATTACTATTGCTCATATATTTCTCTACAATCCACTAGCTATCTGTTGCTGAAAACCATCATTGGACAGGGAATCTCCAGGAGGAAAACTGCTCCCGTCGAGAAGAGACTGCACCCACCACCTGAAGACAAGAAGGACCCCCGCATCTGCATCCAAGACACATCATCTTGGACCCTCGTCTGGACTCTGGACCTCATCTAATCGAAAGAAGATCAAAACATTGTATCAAACCACTACCTTTTCTTGTGAGGCGGCTCGCGTGAGGTTTTGCCAGTTTCCCTCATGCCTCGGGTGAATGTCGAGCCATAAGCCATTCCAGAGAGAAAAGAGTTCCAGCTCTACTCCATCATACCTCTGCATTGCTTCTACGTTAAACCATATATAGGTATATAGTTAGTCAAACTCATCCCTGAAGAGGTTCATAGTGTAAAACAGGGTAGCCATGTTGTAATTCATTGAATTTTATTATAACATATCATTTTATGTATAGTACTTGACAATTTTGGCTGAATAAACAGCTTTTGAATATGAATTTGAATTGAATAAAAAGGAAAGCGTAAGCAAACATTTAAATAAATGTCAGAGTCTTGCAGTAAACTGTAATAAAATGGTATAAATTAAACTGACATATGGAGAAATGTCCAAGTTCTCATTAATAATAGTAATTAGTAATTAATTAATTAATGTATTTATAAGACATATTCATGCATATATAGTACATAGTGCATACAAGACTCGTGCTAGATGATAAAAAATTGCCAAAATTTAAATAAAGTTTATAAATATCTTTCTGAAAAACTGTCCTATAAAATTTTTTAACGAATGCCAATCGTACATCAAAGTTAGTTCCACAGGATAACAGTTAAACATTTGAGGCTTAACTTTGTGGGACCATGAGATTGGTAGAGAATTGTCGCTATAGCTACATACATGTACATTTCACACAAACACTTTATTAACTTCGACCATGGTTTCGACATGTAAATGATAGTATACCTTGATAATGACATTAACATTTCGAAACCATGGTCGAAGTCAATAAAGTATGTGTGTGGAATGTACATAAGGACGTTTCTTTTCTAATCCACAGGATAAATATGATTGATGGTTTGTGTCAAACATTGCTTAAAAATTATAAGACGCTGAATCCAGACCCCTTCACCCTTCTCTTGTGAGTGAATCTGCCCGTGTTAACGTAGTGCAATGATCAAAAAATTTATTGTAACATATTCTTTCATCTCACGCAAATTCAACAAATATGTCTTGATGTAGGCTACCGACAAGCAGTGCAATAGGAGCAGTTAGGTGTACGGTATGTCCTCCTTGTGTGTAAATCTCTGCGACAACAGTTTTGGCAACATTTCAGCAGGCATATTCAGGACTGTAGTCTGACTATCACAACTGTCATCGCACAATAAATGTATGCTGAGTATATCCCAGAAACCCAGCTGCTCCACAATAAGTATGCGTGAAAGCTGATAACCCCACTTAATTAAGCAATGATGATGCGCGGCTTATTTATCACCAGCATTCTTCGCGTTCACCACTGTGAACACATTTTTGAAACCATGAATGTACCAACATTTGCACTGTGACTCAAGCAAAAATAGATAATGATATGTCATTTAATTCACCTATGAAGAATGAGGGATTGGTGCTACTTGTTCTTGTACATTTCCTACACAGGTGGTCAAAAGGTTTCCAAGGCTTTATTTATTTATCAGTATATCTTAAGAGGCAGAAGAGAAATGGGGAATAAGTGTGCCACCTCTATTGCAATTATTGATTTTAGAAGTGTGAGAACAGTGTAGGATCATTGGAAGATAAGCAAATGGAGAGGAA
Source organism: Platycnemis pennipes (assembly GCA_933228895.1). Taxonomy (NCBI): domain Eukaryota; kingdom Metazoa; phylum Arthropoda; class Insecta; order Odonata; family Platycnemididae; genus Platycnemis; species Platycnemis pennipes. The sequence continues at coordinate 112,651,400 of OW121854.1, read as the reverse complement.
GGATGTTTATTGCAGGAGGTAACATTTCACCGCTTTTTTATATTCACTTATAAAAATAGATAATGATATGTCATTTAATTCACCTATGAAGAATGAGGGATTGGTGCTACTTGTTCTTGTACATTTCCTACACAGGTGGTCAAAAGGTTTCCAAGGCTTTATTTATTTATCAGTATATCTTAAGAGGCAGAAGAGAAATGGGGAATAAGTGTGCCACCTCTATTGCAATTATTGATTTTAGAAGTGTGAGAACAGTGTAGGATCATTGGAAGATAAGCAAATGGAGAGGAAGGATGTTTATTGCAGGAGGTAACATTTCACCGCTTTTTTATATTCACTGAACCTCTTATTAACCCTTCAAGCACGGAGGAGATTTAAAGGAATCCCATCTCGTAGGTCGGAGGAGATTTAAATGGAAATGGAAATTAAATGGTCGCCGCGACGTAGTGACTACGTCGCTCGACGTTGAAGGGTTAAACATAATGGAGTACTGACCCACCATCTCAAGGACCTATGGAGTGGCAGAGCTTTTCCAGTAAAATATGAATCGCTACTTGGATGCTAATTGCCAGAATTACATAATTAGTATTCCATCCGACCTCATCCACCAAATTTGATTTTATTACGTGGGTTGGCAGAAAGCAATTACCCATCCTTAATGAAACAAATGAAGTCAACCCAGTGAGAACAGGTTCGTGGATCCACGTGGATTCCACCTGAGTTTGTGGATAATTGGTGGAGGTGGAAATTTTCTCTATTTCCACCTATTACCCACCGTGGAAATTCAGTGGATATTTGGTGGAGGTGGAAATTTTCTCAATTTCCACTTATTACCCACCGTGGAAATTCAGTGGTTATTATGTGGAAATAGAAAGTCCCCTAACTGTGTAAACATCTCACTTTTATTTGAATATCCATCTCCAATAGTGTGCTTAGGGGTAAAGATCACTCTTCAAATAAATATTTTGGAAATCATCCCTGGTTTTCTTGAATTTTTTGTCACATGACATAATAATACCGAGTACAATGTTTTCAAGTCCTTTTGACCTTCTCTTGCATTCTATTTCTTCATAGTCTACAAAAAAAGTATTTCTTCAATGTCTATACATAGCGAATGAATATTATGATAAATAATGCATACACTCTGTTGGGAGGTTCTCTCTGGGAATAAGGGGAACTGTGCCAGAAAGATCCTGGCTGTTTCGGGGGAAAGTTTAAATGGATATTATGTTAATAGTTAAATAATCTAATGGATGACTTACAAGTGAAAATTTGTGAACTTAAAAAATTACTATGGCCCGGAATTTAAATATCCCATGTTACATATCGTTAAATAAAAACCAAACCTAGCTTATTTTCATACTGTTTATATATAGTATATCTTTAAAGTTTACTAGATTTCAGGAAATTATGTTCATTGTTTACTATTCCATTGAAATACCACAAGATTCATTATACTTTCAGTAATCATTGAAGGAACTGTGTTTTTGTCAAATGAGAATAATTATTTTCTTGGTAAATGCCTTGACTTGTGTTTGACCACCATAACGATCTGTGGTGTTCATCGCAATACAATGCATTTAAAGGTTGTTTTACACGAAACAATTTTTTGTACAAACGCTTGTATGAGGAAATTGTACCCTGTAAAGCGGCAAATTGTGTGAACGCTTGTGCGAATGTCTGAATGGAAAATAGAACCTGTTCTAATTCCATTCAGAAAAACATACAATTTAGTTCAGTTTATACAAGCGTTTGTACAAGAAATTGCACAAAAAATTGTATCTTGCAAAGCGGCCTTAAGAAATATTTACTCCACCGAAATAGTTTTTCTCCCTTTCCTGGTATTAAAAACATTGCTGTAAAGTATACTATTGCCATGTTAAAGATTTTCCGATAAATGCAACCCTTTTCTGCTTTTTAAATTCGAAGCACGTAGTTTAGAGTTGAATGCTGGGAAACAACGAAACATCAATTGACGCATTCATCATGGACGCATTATTTCACATTGAACGGCGTGATAGGGTCGTGTGCACGAACATGTATATGTTCATGTATATGTTCAACACACATCCATGTTCATGGTCGTGTGGTTGGTGATAATTGTATTATTAATTATAATAGTATTATTAGTATTTTACTCTGATGGAAGTCATCGGTTGAATCGTCCGCTATTATCGGAGCATCAATTGGTAAGTTTCATTCATTCTCTTTTTAATAAATGTGCTTACTGAACTCCTTTTACGCTTAAAATGATATTTTCAAGTATTCGCGATGTGTTGCATTTGGTAGTCAAACTTTTAAAACAGTGCACGATATTACGTTACTTTATAATCGTGAATATGTACAAGCCAATACTTACCGGAAGTTGGCCCACGGACTTCCATCCCACGTCCCTCTGTAACCCGACCACTCAAATTACGCACGGAAACCACCCAAGAGCGTCAAATTTTCCCAAATGAGGTATCTACAGCGTAAAATATACCCAAAGACATATGATTATATTAAAACACACATTTTAACATTAAAAGAAGGCGAAACTAAGAAGGAACGACCGTCGTAATACCGTGATAAATACATTATGCGTAAATATGCATAAGTTATCGTCTGCAGGCATTTTATACCACGTAATACAAACCTCGTGGAGACAGGGAAAATAAGGAGTGAAATTATTCCAAAGAACTGTATCCTGCGAAATATGCAATCACCAAAGCAAAATGCGGAAAAGTGTACAATTTCTCTTCCACGCATATATCTCCGTTAGCAGCACATTCATCTCTCCACATTTTTTATATTACCTTCATAATAACCCACTTTATCAAACACATGCGAGTTACTGAAGTCAATTCAGCTAGTTTCGCCGCAATTACCATCCCAAAAAAGGTCAAAACCACTGCGTAATCGCAAAAAACGCGGTGGTTGCTTAAGTATTACTTCTCGGCCAATTTCTCCGATACCAGCACATACAGCTCCCTGAATTTTTGCACAGGCGTACTACACTATGTCCTCTACCATATGCATTCGGTTAATTGAACTCAATTCACCTCATTCATACCATCCCACGTACCCTTATCACGCGACATCCGAGAAATTTCGTCAACCCTCCCGAGGGTCGGAGGTTAGTACATAATTCCATAAATTATATCTCGGTAACCAGCTCATTCATATCCCCAAATGTTTCTGAGTACGTACATAGTATCATAGTCCATGGAATACATATGACATTCTTAAGTCAATTCAGCTCGTTTACCCACAATACCCATCAAACCATCGCCGCAACGCGAAAAAAAACATCGCGAAAAAGTGTACAATTTCACTTCCGCGCATATATCTCCGTTAGCAGCACATTCATCTCTCCACATTTTTTATATTACCTTCATAATAACCCACTTTACCAAACACATACGAGGTACTGAAGTCAATTCAGCTAGTTTCGCCGCAATTACCATCCCAAAACAGGTCAAAACCACTGCGTAATCGCAAAAAACGCGGTGGTTGCTTAAGTATTACTTCTCGGCCTATATCTCCGATACCAGCACATACAGCTCCCTGAATTTTTGCACAGGCATACTACACTATGTCCTCTACCATATACATTCAGTTAATTGAACTCAATTCACCTCATTCATACCATCCCACGTACCCTTATCACGCGACATCCGAGAAATTTCGTCAACCCTCCCGAGGGTCCGAGGTTACTACATACTTCCATAAGTAATATCTCGGTAACCAGCACATTCATATGCCCAAATGTTTCAGAGTACGTACATAGTATCATAGTCCATGGAATACATATGACATTCTTAAGTCAATTCAGCTCGTTTACCCACAATACCCATCAAACCGTCGCCGCAACGCGAAAAAAAACATCGCAAAAAAGTGTACAATTTCACTTCCGCGCATATATCTCCGTTAGCAGCACATTCATCTCTCCACATTTTTTATATTACCTTCATAATAATCCACTTTACCAAACACATACGAGGTACTGAAGTCAATTCAGCTAGTTTCGCCGCAATTACCATCCCAAAACAGGTCAAAACCACTGCGTAATCGCAAAAAACGCGGTGGTTGCTTAAGTATTACTTCTCGGCCAATTTCTCCGATACCAGCACATACAGCTCCCTGAATTTTTGCACAGGCGTACTACACTATGTCCTCTACCATATGCATTCGGTTAATTGAACTCAATTCACCTCATTCATACCATCCCACGTACCCTTATCACGCGACATCCGAGAAATTTCGTCAACCCTCCCGAGGGTCGGAGGTTAGTACATAATTCCATAAATTATATCTCGGTAACCAGCTCATTCATATCCCCAAATGTTTCTGAGTACGTACATAGTATCATAGTCCATGGAATACATATGACATTCTTAAGTCAATTCAGCTCGTTTACCCACAATACCCATCAAACCATCGCCGCAACGCGAAAAAAAACATCGCGAAAAAGTGTACAATTTCACTTCCGCGCATATATCTCCGTTAGCAGCACATTCATCTTTCCACATTTTTTATATTACCTTCATAATAACCCACTTTACCAAACACATACGAGGTACTGAAGTCAATTCAGCTAGTTTCGCCCCAATTACCATCCCAAAACAGGTCAAAACCACTGCGTAATCGCAAAAAACGCGGTGGTTGCTTAAGTATTACTTCTCGGCCTATATCTCCGATACCAGCACATACAGCTCCCTGAATTTTTGCACAGGCATACTACACTATGTCCTCTACCATATACATTCAGTTAATTGAACTCAATTCACCTCATTCATACCATCCCACGTACCCTTATCACGCGACATCCGAGAAATTTCGTCAACCCTCCCGAGGGTCCGAGGTTACTACATACTTCCATAAGTAATATCTCGGTAACCAGCACATTCATATGCCCAAATGTTTCTGAGTACGTACATAGTATCATAGTCCATGGAATACATATGACATTCTTAAGTCAATTGAGCTCGTTTACCCACAATACCCATCAAACCGTCGCCGCAACGCGAAAAAAAACATCGCGAAAAAGTGTACAATTTCACTTCCGCGCATATATCTCCGTTAGCAGCACATTCATCTCTCCACATTTTTTATATTACCTTCATAATAACCCACTTTACCAAACACATACGAGGTACTGAAGTCAATTCAGCTAGTTTCGCCGCAATTACCATCCCAAAACAGGTCAAAACCACTGCGTAATCGCAAAAAACGCGGTGGTTGCTTAAGTATTACTTCTCGGCCAATTTCTCCGATACCAGCACACACAGTTCCCTGACGTTTTGCACAGGCGTACTACACTATGTCCTCTACCATATGCATTCGGTTAATTGAACTCAATTCACCTCATTCATACCATCCCACGTACCCTTATCACACGACATCCGAGAAATTTCGTCAACCCTCCCGAGGGTCGGAGGTTAGTACATAATTCCATAAATTATATCTCGGTAACCAGCTCATTCATATCCCCAAATGTTTCTGAGTACGTACATAGTATCATAGTCCATGGAATACATATGACATTCTTAAGTCAATTCAGCTCGTTTACCCACAATACCCATCAAACCATCGCCGCAACGCGAAAAAAAACATCGCGAAAAAGTGTACAATTTCACTTCCGCGCATATATCTCCGTTAGCAGCACATTCATCTCTCCACATTTTTTATATTACCTTCATAATAACCCACTTTACCAAACACATACGAGGTACTGAAGTCAATTCAGCTAGTTTCGCCGCAATTACCATCCCAAAACAGGTCAAAACCACTGCGTAATCGCAAAAAACGCGGTGGTTGCTTAAGTATTACTTCTCGGCCTATATCTCCGATACCAGCACATACAGCTCCCTGAATTTTTGCACAGGCATACTACACTATGTCTTCTACCATATACATTCAGTTAATTGAACTCAATTCACCTCATTCATACCATCCCACGTACCCTTATCACGCGACATCCGAGAAATTTCGTCAACCCTCCCGAGGGTCCGAGGTTACTACATATTTCCATAAGTAATATCTCGGTAACCAGCACATTCATATGCCCAAATGTTTCTGAGTACGTACATAGTATCATAGTCCATGGAATACATATGACATTCTTAAGTCAATTCAGCTCGTTTACCCACAATACCCATCAAACCGTCGCCGCAACGCGAAAAAAAACATCGCGAAAAAGTGTACAATTTCACTTCCGCGCATATATCTCCGTTAGCAGCACATTCATCTCTCCACATTTTTTATATTACCTTCATAATAACCCACTTTACCAAACACATACGAGGTACTGAAGTCAATTCAGCTAGTTTCGCCGCAATTACCATCCCAAAACAGGTCAAAACCACTGCGTAATCGCAAAAAACGCGGTGGTTGCTTAAGTATTACTTCTTGGCCAATTTCTCCGATACCAGCACACACAGTTCCCTGACGTTTTGCACAGGCGTACTAAACTATGTCCTCTACCATATGCATTCGGTTAATTGAACTCAATTCACCTCATTCTCACCATCCCACGTACCCTTATCACGCGACATCCGAGAAATTTCGTCAACCCTCCCGAGGGTCCGAGGTTAGTACATATTTCCATAAATTATATCTCGGTAACCAGCACATTCAAATCCCCAAATGTTTCTGAGTACGTACATAGTATCATAGTCCATGGAATGCATATGACATTCTTAAGTCAATTCAGCTCGTTTACCCACAATACCCATCAAACCGTCACCGGAACGCGAAAAAAAACATCGCGAAAAAGTGTACAATTTCACTTCCGCGCATATATCTCCGTTAGCAGCACATTCATCTCTCCACATATTTTATATTACCTTCAAAATAACCCACTTTATCAAACACATGCGAGCTACTGAAGTCAATTCAGCTAATTTCGCCGCAATTACCATCCCAAAACTGGTCGAACCCACTGCGTGATCGCAAAAATGCGGTGGTTGCTTAAGTATTACTTCACGGCCTATATCTTCGATACCAGCACATACAGCTCCCTGAATTTTTGTACTTGCGTTGCACATAATGTCCTATGCTCTTAATCCTCTCCTATAAACCATAAATGAAAAGTTGATAAGTACGGTCCTCTAATGTGGGCAATTAAAATACGCACGCACGGGGTAGTTAAGGATAAAATAATCAAACTCTTACCCATATCGAAATCGTAACAATTATTTTTCAGAATCATTTACCATTGCCCTTATTCCTCACAAACGTTATAACTCATTTACTAGTTATGTACGCACACGATTAAAAGCTTACTAACTTTGCTATCTGTGGGTCGGCGGATTCATGATAAACAAACATAAGAAATGGGAGATACTAGCGTCGTCATGCGTTAGAGGTACACACTAAGTGTTTGCTTGCGCGCGAAAAATATTTTTTTGTATTATGTATGTAATTGAATGGCTTTAAGAATTGGGTATTCCTGATATTTTTATGCCGTGTTACAATTATATTACCATTGGCGACGTAGGGTCCTTATTATGCGCGCTTACGAGACGTATGAATTATTTTCCTTCTTAGAATTGTTATACATAGCTTTTAGAAATGTGTAGGTATATTCCTTGTTTTTATGCTGTTAACTATTTTTTATCCTTGATCTGCATGTAATGTATTTTTAATGTCAATGTTTTATAAATGATACAACTAATAGTTAACAATTTGTAACTGCACAAAGGATTAACCATCACAATACCAGTGGCTGTGCTATCTGGGTTGTAGGTCTTTTAGCCACAGTACACACTCATCAAATTACAATTAGCATTACTTGAATGAACACAATGAGGTCTTCCACTCATTTGCAGTCCACATTTTCTTGTTGCCGTGAGTACATCTATTTTACAGTAAACAATCTAGTAATTCACTTCACCACTTCATTTCGTGTGTAGAGTTGCTGATATCTCTCTAAAGGTATAACGCATGTTGTATGTTTACTTTCCAGCTAATTATCAAAAAAGTTTTTTCAATCATTTTGTGGATGTGAAATCGTCCATTTCCTTTTAATACGTGTGCAATTGAGTTTTTAATAATATTTTGTAATTTATACTAACCGCCATTATGTTTTTTATTTGTTTATCAAATGTAAATCCTCCTCCCGTCATTTACTTAAGGGCGTTTGGTCACCATTTTCTTTGGGGTGTTTTATATCCTATCTGTATTTTAATTAAGACTTTAATCTCTTATTTTTACTGTGATTTATTGTTAGTTGTACATGCATGTTGATATTGTATTTTCTTCAATGTCCTGTGTGACCTAACGCACGGAATGGGATGTCAACATCAACCTGTGTAGGTATGAGGTTATCAAATGAGAGAAATTTGAGGCTGCAGTACAAATATCTAAGGATTGGAAAATTCTCGTTTTGTATCTTTTCTTTTTTGAATGATGAACTTATTTAGAACATAGGTGTTTCATCTATTTGCCCGTTTACTTTAATCATCCATTTGTTCATTAATGTTTGTTGCTGCCATGTATTCCATTATAATTTTCTTATTATCCCTCTCGTTATCACTGCAAGTTGCGTGATGTCACATAAAAGTAATCTGAAGCACAGAAACAACAATGCTGGAAAAGGTAACATTCTTCACAATTTCATTAATGAAAGGTTATTGGTATATTTAATAGTATAGTAATTTTTCATACCTCATCTCTACTCTAATCCGCTTGTGAAGAAATCAAGAATTCCCTCATTCTTACTGGCAATTACTGCAGTAGCATGCTTTCTCAAATAATACTTTTTTTAAATCATTATGCAATTGCTTTCTTTTCATAGGTATATCTTTCCTTCCATATACATGACTCATTCCTTTTTTTTATTATCATTATGCCTTTATTTTCTTTTTTAAAGAAGATAACTCTCCATCCATACTAATGATTCTTATTTTTTCTGCTAAGAAGAATAATTGGAATTAACATATTTTTACTGTTTCCTAATAATGGTAAGTATTGGGCAATTATGATTCACATGCCATTAAAAATCATGCTAACATCCATTTCTTCCTTTTTAATCGCATACTCCTGGTGGTCAGTTCTGTAATGAAAATGTTTGATGCCCAATGCATTTAACGATATTGATGTGGCCACCATCTCCCTTCATAAAAAGAAACTGATCCAAAGCTAAGGAATGAAGTTCTGCTATACACTGTACCAGTCTGGAGGATAAATCTGTTGGAAAAGGATTGTTTGTAATGCACCATATATGAGCCATAACCTTCTTTCAGTTGATATATTAAGAGGGTGATCAGGTAATTTCCAAAAATATTTTGTTCACGGTGTCCTTAGCATTAAATTCAAATGGCTTCACCCTGGAATAAATCATCACAATTATCCATAACTTACCTTGGTGATTCTTGAACCTGATGTTACCTTACCAGTCAGCCATGATATACCTGAATACCACATTTCAATGAACTGTGTATGCAATGAATTTACCTTGTGACTGTATACTACTTGTACCTGTGGCTCAAGTCACTGTTGTACTTGATTTGGAGGCAAAGATGAATGAAATTGAAGTCATTTTCTTTTCATTGCAAAATATTTATCATGTCTTTGGTGTGAAGTGAGTGACGTTTGTAAATTATGGGACACTATATCTACATTGAAGTAGTTGCCGAAAATGGATAGTGTTAGAGGAAGTAACTCCTCACTAAATATCTCACACATTGCTCTAGGTAAGTAAATTTTTTAATTTCTGCTATTTACTAAGCCTTTCATGACTTATGATGCATGAATATTTAATCCATTTTTGTGACACGATTAAGAATATCTCCATGTGTTCCCTACCATTTCCACACCGTTCCCTACCAGATCCATGCCATACCCTACCAGATCCATGGCGTTCCCTACCAGATCCATTTCGTTCTCTACCTGTTCCATCCCGTTCCCTATCAGTTCCACACGTTCCCTACCAGATCCATGCCGTTCCCTACCAGTTCCATGCCATTCTCTACCAGATCCATTCCGTTCTCTACCAGTTCCATGCCATTCCCTACCAGTTCCATTCCGTTCTCTGCCAGTTTCATGCCATTCCCTACTAGATCCATGCTGTTCCCTACCAGTTCCATGCCATTCCCTACCAGATCCATTCCGTTCCCTACCAGTTCCATCCCGTTCTCTACCAGTTCCATCCCGTTCCCTATCAGTTCCACACGTTCCCTACCAGATCCATGCCGTTCCCTACCAGTTCCATGCCATTCCCTACCAGGGGGCCTATTCTGTAAAGTCGAAAGAATTTCGGCTCATATGGAGAGTCGTGGGTCACCGCGACGAACGATTCGCGAACATCGTTCACCGCCGAAATGACGTATAACAGTTGACTGTTATCCAACGTTATGTCTATCCAGCGCGCCATTATTACAATGGAAGGAACAAGCTGAGGTAATTAACAATAGTTAATCAACATGACTTACTGTTGATGTTTGTAATCAATCTATTCGCTATAAAATGTAACAATATATGCTGGTATGGAATAACGGCGGACTTATTAAGAAAGTGAAACTTCTGATAATTGAAAGTGATTACACCTTTTGGAATTAGGTAAATCACGAAATGTTTTGGTTTTATCAATTGATTGTGCCGACAGCTTCTGTAATGATATTGTTTTCTCGAGTGAATCATTACATCTTCGTGCATATATTCCTCCGTCCGCCTATGTTTCTATTTAAATAGTACATTGATTTGGAATGGATGATATCACAGTAGCAATTACAAATATGCAACAACCGTTCAATATCCTACGATAATTTACGCGTCCGAAGACCAAAGGACGTCTACATCTACATAATACCGTGCAAGCCACCACACAGGGGGGACGTCCATACAATATAAGAATTTGTCGGTAGAACACAACCACACAAAGAAAGGTACTCATACAAAGCAAGGCAGCATAATGATATTTGCTCAAACAATGTGATTTCCAACATGATAAAATCTCCTCTCAATAATATATATTGCCCCTGCAGTAGCATTAAAATCTTACGTAGAAGTTTTACACGAATAACAATCTTATATGTCTAGTCAACCTGACAATTTATTAATCAACATTGAACAAAAACATTGCATGGCGACATTTGAAAACAAAACAAATAGTTTTATATACTTCTAACTGTATAAGCGGCAAGGAAACGGAGACATGAAAGATTTAATCATTAGCTAGAATTAGATGCATTCTCACCTTGTATCCCGCGCGATAAATATCAACAAGTCGTCTCCTACAATCAAAGCTTCTAAGAGTGCCCACCGCGATAGCAGCGCCTGCTCGCCAGAAAATATTTGGCGACGGATTATGAACGAAATGATCCGCAAAATGATCCGACTCCGTCGCCTTGAGCCGGAACGACCGTCGCGGCATCAAGGGAGCACGGTTTGTACTACAAACTAGGACATTTTTTCCATATATGGGTATTATTGTGACGTCGGAATCTCGAATTCGACTTTACAGAATTAGGCCCCAGATCCATTCCGTTCCCTACCAGTTCCACACTTTCCCTACCAGTTCCACACTTTCCCTACCAGTTCCATGCCATTCTCTACCAGATCCATGCCGTTCCCTATCAGATCCATGACGTTCCCTACCAGTTCCACACTTTCCCTACCAGTTCCATGCCATTTCCTACCAGTTCCATGCCTTTCCCTGCCAGATCCATGGCGCTTCCTACCAGTTCCATGCCATTTCCTACCATTTCCATGCCGTTCCCTACCAGATCCATACCATTCTCTACCAGATCCATTCCGTTCTCTACCAGATCCATGCCGTTCCCTACCAGTTCCACACGTTCCCTACTAGTTCCATCCCGTTCTCTACCAGTTCCATGCCATTCCCTACCAGATCCATGACGTTCCCTACCAGTTCCACACTTTCCCTACCAGTTCCATGCCATTCTCTACCAGATCCATGCCGTTCCCTATCAGATCCATGACGTTCCCTACCAGTTCCACACTTTCCCTACCAGTTCCATGCCATTTCCTACCAGTTCCATGCCTTTCCCTGCCAGATCCATGGCGCTTCCTACCAGTTCCATGCCATTTCCTACCATTTCCATGCCGTTCCCTACCAGATCCATACCATTCTCTACCAGATCCATTCCGTTCTCTACCAGATCCATGCCGTTCCCTACCAGTTCCACACGTTCCCTACTAGTTCCATCCCGTTCTCTACCAGTTCCATGCCATTCCCTACCAGATCCATGACGTTCCCTACCAGTTCCACACTTTCCCTACCAGTTCCATGCCATTCTCTACCAGATCCATGCCGTTCCCTATCAGATCCATGACGTTCCCTACCAGTTCCACACTTTCCCTACCAGTTCTGGGCTTCTCTGGGGTTATATATTTTTAGGCATCGTTATTACTTTTATCTTACTTTTTTTCATTAATTTTCATTGAATGTGATTTAATAATGGATAGTGATTCTAGTTCCATAATGTTTTATGTAATTTTAAGGTGCAATTAATTCAATGGATGCTGAACAAATATGAGCTTTTTTTAAATACTTTGAGAATCCAAATGACTCTGAAATCGAAGGTTTACATAGTCTTGAAAGCGATGCAGATGAGCCAGTTCCCACATCTCATAAAGGCCAGGTTTCTATAATCAATTCTCGAAGAAATACATATTTATCTATGATATAGTGTGAATGTTATTAATGCTACAACCAATAATGGAAAAACTGCAGGAACTAATGGTGAAGGTCTGACCAATGTAATGGTGAGATTGAAAATCCAGCTCTTGTAAGTGAACAACCGGAAAACGAGGAAGTGCTGCATGATCGAGTTAACGACTTAGTCAGTTTAAGGTGGAAAATGCAGAAATACAACCACGCTTTTTAATTCCAGAGTACAATAGAAAAAGAAGACACAGACGAATTTGATGTTGGTTCGTTTGAATCATTTTCCCTACTACATGGTGAGGATCAATATAAAAACATGGCAGTAAAGACAAATAAAGGATATTGAAATATCAAGACATCAGATAAAACTGAAATTGAAAACTCATTGGAATACATATTATCATGGGTTCATTTAACAATCCCAGAGAAAGACTTTACTGCGACAAAGCACGTGTGTTTTTTGATGTAGGTAACATTTTTTGCTGAACAATGAAAACGTAGACTTTTGCATTAAAAAGGCTGCACTAGCTACCCATATTTATTATATGTGTTATGATAAACGTTCCTAAATTACTAACACAAAGTATGTATTTGTTAAATTACGAACGAGTGATCAACCCTAAGTATACATTATTGAGTGTTTTCAAGTATGTTACTGCACTAATAGGCATTTAAGACGGGAGGAAAGGTATAAGGATAGGATGGAAGGGGTGGGGAACCTCTCTCCTTATCCACCCTTAGTATAATCTGGTATTTAACAGGTATGTTAAATTATATGTCACAAAGGATGGCAACTCAAACCGAAAACGTGATTCATTTCCATTCCAGATTGTTTTGGTGAAAAATACTGGTAGGGAACGGAAAGGATCTGGTAGGGAATGGCATGGAACTGGTAGAGAACGGCATGGATCTGGTAGGGAACGTGTGGAACTGATAGGGAACGGGATGGAACTTGTAGAGAACGGGATGGATCTGGTAGGGAATGGCATGGAACTGATAGGGAACGGGATGGAACTTGTAGAGAACGGGATGGATCTGGTAGGGAATGGCATGGAACTTGTAGAGAACGGGATGGAACTGGTAGAGAACGGAATGGATCTGGTAGAGAATGGTATGGATCTGGTAGGGAACGGCATGGAAATGGTAGGAAATGGCATGGAACTGGTAGGAAGCGCCATGGATCTGGCAGGGAAAGGCATGGAACTGGTAGGAAATGGCATGGAACTGGTAGGGAAAGTGTGGAACTGGTAGGGAACGTCATGGATCTGGTAGGGAATGGCATGGAACTGGTAGGAAGCGCCATGGATCTGGCAGGGAAAGGCATGGAACTGGTAGGAAATGGCATGGAACTGGTAGGGAAAGTGTGGAACTGGTAGGGAACGTCATGGATCTGGTAGGGAATGGCATGGAACTGGTAGAGAACGGGATGGAACTAGTAGGGAACGTGTGGAACTGATAGGCAACGGGATGGAACTGGTAGAGAACGGGATGGAACTGGTAGGGAACGGAATGGATCTGGTAGAGAACGGGATGGAACTGGTAGGGAACGGAATGGATCTGGTAGGGAACGGCATGGATCTGGTAGGGAACGGCATGGATCTGGTAGGAAATGGCATGGAACTGGTAGAGAACGGAAGGAACTGGTAGGGAACGGAATGGATCAGGTAGAGAATGGCATGGAACTGGTAGGGAAAGGAATGGATCTGGTAGGGAATGGCATGGAACTGGTAGGGAACGGTGTGGAAATGGTAGGGAACACATGGAGATATTCTTAATCGTGTCACAAAAATGGATTAAATATTCATGCATCATAAGTCATGAAAGGCTTAGTAAATAGCAGAAATTAAAAAATTTACTTACCTAGAGCAATGTGTGAGATATTTAGTGAGGAGTTACTTCCTCTAACACTATCCATTTTCGGCAACTACTTCAATGTAGATATAGTGTCCCATAATTTACAAACGTCACTCACTTCACACCAAAGACATGATAAATATTTTGCAATGAAAAGAAAATGACTTCAATTTCATTCATCTTTGCCTCCAAATCAAGTACAACAGTGACTGGAGCCACAGGTACAAGTAGTATACAGTCACATGGTAAATTCATTGCATACACAGTTCATTGAAATGTGGTATTCAGGTATATCATGGCTGACTGGTAAGGTAACATCAGGTTCAAGAATCACCAAGGTAAGTTATGGATAATTGTGATGATTTATTCCAGGGTGAAGCAGTTTGAAATTAATGCTATGGACACCATGAACAAAATATTTTTGGAAATTACCTGATCACCCTCTTAATATATCTACTGAAAGAAGGTTATGACTCATATATGGTGTATTACAAACAACCCTTTTCCAAGAGATTTATCCTCCAGACTGGTACAGTGTATAGCAGAACTTCATTCCTAACCTTTGGATAAGTTTCTTTTTATGAATGGAGATGGTGGCCACATCAATATCGTTGAACGCAATGGGCATCAAACATTTTCATTACAGAACTCACCACCAGTAGTAACAGTTATGAAAAATACATCCTGTTACAGTAAAAGATTCTGTACCTATATCCATTAATGAATGTTATGCGATTAAAAAGGAAGAAATGATGTTATCAGGATTTTTAATAACACGTGAATCAAAATCTTACAATACTTACCATTATTAGGAAACAGTAAAATAATGTTAATTAATTCCAATTATTCTTCTTATCAGATAAAATAAGAGTCATTAGTATGGAGGGAGAGATATCTTCTTACAAAAAGAAAGCAATGGCGTAATGATCATAAGAAAAGGAATGAGTCATGTATATGGAGGGAAAGATATACTTATTAAAAGAAAGCAATTGCATAATGATTTTAAAAAAGTATTATTTGAGAAATCAGTAATTGACAGAATAAGGGAATTCTTGATTTCTTCATAAATGGATTAGATCAGAGATGGGTTATGAAAAATTACTATATTATTAAATATAACCGATAACCTTTCATAAATGAAATTGTAAAGAATGTTACCTTTTCCAGCATTGTTGTTTCTGTGCTTCAGATTACTTTTATGTGACATTCCTCAACTTGCAGTGATAATGAGAGGGAAAATAAGAAAATTATAATTGAATACATGGCAGCAACAAACATTAATGAACAAATGGCAATTTAAAGTAAATGGACAATTAGATGAAACACCTATGTTCTAAATAAGTTCATCATTCAAAAAAGAAAAGATACACCACGAGAATTTTCCAAACCATAGATATTTGTACTGCAGCCCCACATTTCGCTCATTTAAAAACCTCGTACACAGGTTGATGTAGGTATCCCATACCGTTCGTTAGGTCACACAGGATTTTGAAGAAAATACAATATCAACATTAAAGTACTACTAACAATAAATCAAGGTAATAATAAGAGATTGAAGTCTTCATTAAAATATAGATAGGATATAAAACACCCCACAGAAAATGGTGACCAAAAGTCCTTAAGTAAATGATGGGAGGAGGATTTATATATGATAAACAAATAATTAAAACATTTTGTGGTAAGGATAAATTACAAAATATTATTAAAAACTAAATATGACACGTATTAAAAGGAAATGGACGATTTCACATCCACAACATGATTGAAAAAACCCATTTGATAATTAGCTGGAAAGTAAACAAACAACATGCATTATACTTTTAGAGAGATATCAGCAACTCTACACACGAAATGAAGGATTCATCAATTGGTGAAGTGAATTACTAGATTGTTTACTGTAAAATAGAGGTACTCTTTGCAACAGGAACATATGGACTGCAAATGAGTGGAAGACCTCATTGTGTTCCTTCAGGTATTGCTAAGTATTTTGTGAGTGTACTGTGGCTAAAAGACCTACAACCCAGAGAGCACAGCCACTGGTATTGTGATGGTTAATCCTTTGTGCAGTTACAAATTGTTAACTTTTAGTGAAACCATTTTGAAAACCATTATATTAAAAGACATTGCATACAAATCAATGGTAAAAAAATTGTTAAGAGCATAAAAACACAAGGAATATGCACATTTACAAAATCAATGTATTACAATTGTAACACGGAAAATTAGTCAAACGTCTTGTACGCGCGCATTATAAAGAGCCTACGTCGCCAATGGTAATATAAATGTAACACGGCGTAAAAATATCAGGAATACCCAATTCTTAAAGCCATTTAATTACATATGTAATACAGTAAAGTATTGTACGCGCGCAAGGTACCACTTGGCGTGTTTTTCTAACGCAGGGCGCCGCTAGTATCGCCAATTTCTTATGTTTGTTTATCATAAATCAGCCGACCCAGAGGTAGCAAAGTTATTATGCTTTTAATCATGTGCGTACTTAACTCATAAATGAGTTATAACGTTTGTGAGAAGTAGGCGCAAAGGTAAATGTTTCTGAAACATATTTGTTAAGATTTAGATATGGGTAAGAGTTTGATTATTTTTTCCTTAACCCCCCGTAGGTGCATAATTTAATTGCACCCAAGAGTGGAGCGTACTAAGCAACTAGTTCAGTTATGGTTTATAATGGAGAATTATGAGCAGAGGACATTATGGGCAACGCAAGTAAATGAATATGGGGGTGTGTATGCGCTGGTATGTGAGATATAGGATTTGAAGTAAATCGTTGCCATCCATCGCCGGTTTTCCGATTTCGCAGTGGCGAGGACGTAATTTCGGATGACTATTGTGGGCAAACTAGCTGAATTGACTAAGTAACTCGCATGTGTTTGATAAAGTGGGTTATTTTGAAGGTAATATAAAAAAGGTGGAGAGACGATGTGCTGCTAACGGAGATATATGCGCGGAAGTGAAATTGTACACTTTTTCGCGATGTTTTTTTTCGCGTTGCGGCGACGGTTTGATGGGTATTGTGGGTAAACGAGCTAAATTGACTTAAGAATGTCATATGCATTCCATGGAATATGATACTATGTACGTACTCAGAAACATTTGGGCATATGAATGTGCTGGTTACCGAGATATAATTTATGGAAGTATGTACTAACCTCGGACCCTCGGGAGGGTTGACGAAATTTCTCGGATGTCGCGTGATAAGGGTACGTGGGATGGTATGAATGAGGTGAATTGAGTTCAATTAACCGAATGCATATGGTAGAGGACATAGTGTAGTACGCCTGTGCAAAACGTCAGGGAACTGTGTGAGCTGGTATCGGAGATGTAGGCCGAGAAGTAAAACTTATGCAACCACCGCGTTTATTGCGATTACGCAGTGGTTTTGACCTGTTTTGGGATGGTAATTGCGGCGAAACTTGCTGAATTGACTTCAGTACCTCGTATGTGTTTGGTAAAGTGGGTTATTATGAAGGTAATATAAAAAATGTGGAGAGATGAATGTGCTGCTAACGGAGATATATGCGCGGAAGTGAAATTGTACACTTTTTCGCGATGTTTTTTTTCGCGTTGCGGCGACGGTTTGATGGGTATTGTGGGTAAACGAGCTCAATTGACTTAAGAATGTCATATGTATTCCATGGACTATGATACTATGTACGTACTCAGAAACATTTGGGCATATGAATGTGCTGGTTACCGAGATATTACTTATGGAAGTATGTAGTAACCTCGGACCCTCGGGAGGGTTGACGAAATTTCTCGGATGTCGCGTGATAAGGGTACGTGGGATGGTATGAATGAGGTGAATTGAGTTCAATTAACCGAATGCATATGGTAGAGGACATAGTGTAGTATGCCTGTGCAAAAATTCAGGGAGCTGTATGTGCTGGTATCGGAGATATAGGCCGAGAAGTAATACTTAAGCAACCACCGCGTTTTTTGCGATTACGCAGTGGTTTTGACCTGTTTTGGGATGGTAATTGCGGCGAAACTAGCTGAATTGACTTCAGTACCTCGTATGTGTTTGGTAAAGTGGGTTATTATGAAGGTAATATAAAAAATGTGGAGAGATGAATGTGCTGCTAACGGAGATATATGCGCGGAAGTGAAATTGTACACTTTTTCGCGATGTTTTTTTTCGCGTTGCGGCGACGGTTTGATGGGTATTGTGGGTAAAAGAGCTGAATTGACTTAAGAATGTCATATGTATTCCATGGACTATGATACTATGTACGTACTCAGAAACATTTGGGCATATGAATGTGCTGGTTACCGAGATATTACTTATGGAAGTATGTAGTAACCTCGGACCCTCGGGAGGGTTGACGAAATTTCTCGGATGTCGCGTGATAAGGGTACGTGGGATGGTATGAATGAGGTGAATTGAGTTCAATTAACTGAATGTATATGGTAGAGGACATAGTGTAGTATGCCTGTGCAAAAATTCAGGGAGCTGTATGTGCTGGTATCGGAGATATAGGCCGAGAAGTAATACTTAAGCAACCACCGCGTTTTTTGCGATTACGCAGTGGTTTTGACCTGTTTTGGGATGGTAATTGCGGCGAAACTAGCTGAATTGACTTCAGTACCTCGTATGTGTTTGGTAAAGTGGGTTATTATGAAGGTAATATAAAAAATGTGGAGAGATGAATGTGCTGCTAACGGAGATATATGCGCGGAAGTGAAATTGTACACTTTTTCGCGATGTTTTTTTTCGCGTTGCGGCGATGGTTTGATGGGTATTGTGGGTAAACGAGCTGAATTGACTTAAGAATGTCATATGTATTCCATGGACTATGATACTATGTACGTACTCAGAAACATTTGGGGATATGAATGAGCTGGTTACCGAGATATAATTTATGGAATTATGTACTAACCTCCGACCCTCGGGAGGGTTGACGAAATTTCTCGGATGTCGTGTGATAAGGGTACGTGGGATGGTATGAATGAGGTGAATTGAGTTCAATTAACCGAATGCATATGGTAGAGGACATAGTGTAGTACGCCTGTGCAAAACGTCAGGGAACTGTGTGTGCTGGTATCGGAGAAATTGGCCGAGAAGTAATACTTAAGCAACCACCGCGTTTTTTGCGATTACGCAGTGGTTTTGACCTGTTTTGGGATGGTAATTGCGGCGAAACTAGCTGAATTGACTTCAGTACCTCGTATGTGTTTGGTAAAGTGGGTTATTATGAAGGTAATATAAAAAATGTGGAGAGATGAATGTGCTGCTAACGGAGATATATGCGCGGAAGTGAAATTGTACACTTTTTCGCGATGTTTTTTTTCGCGTTGCGGCGACGGTTTGATAGGTATTGTGGGTAAACGAGCTGAATTGACTTAAGAATGTCATATGTATTCCATGGACTATGATACTATGTACGTACTCAGAAACATTTGGGCATATGAATGTGCTGGTTACCGAGATATTACTTATGGAAATATGTAGTAACCTCGGACCCTCGGGAGGGTTGACGAAATTTCTCGGATGTCGCGTGATAAGGGTACGTGGGATGGTATGAATGAGGTGAATTGAGTTCAATTAACTGAATGTATATGGTAGAGGACATAGTGTAGTATGCCTGTGCAAAAATTCAGGGAGCTGTATGTGCTGGTATCGGAGATATAGGCCGAGAAGTAATACTTAAGCAACCACCGCGTTTTTTGCGATTACGCAGTGGTTTTGACCTGTTTTGGGATGGTAATTGCGGCGAAACTAGCTGAATTGACTTCAGTACCTCGTATGTGTTTGGTAAAGTGGGTTATTATGAAGGTAATATAAAAAATGTGGAGAGATGAATGTGCTGCTAACGGAGATATATGCGCGGAAGTGAAATTGTACACTTTTTCGCGATGTTTTTTTTCGCGTTGCGGCGACGGTTTGATGGGTATTGTGGGTAAAAGAGCTGAATTGACTTAAGAATGTCATATGTATTCCATGGACTATGATACTATGTACGTACTCAGAAACATTTGGGGATATGAATGTGCTGGTTACCGAGATATTACTTATGGAATTATGTAGTAACCTCGGACCCTCGGGAGGGTTGACGAAATTTCTCGGATGTCGCGTGATAAGGGTACGTGGGATGGTATGAATGAGGTGAATTGAGTTCAATTAACTGAATGTATATGGTAGAGGACATAGTGTAGTATGCCTGTGCAAAAATTCAGGGAGCTGTATGTGCTGGTATCGGAGATATAGGCCGAGAAGTAATACTTAAGCAACCACCGCGTTTTTTGCGATTACGCAGTGGTTTTGACCTGTTTTGGGATGGTAATTGCGGCGAAACTAGCTGAATTGACTTCAGTACCTCGTATGTGTTTGGTAAAGTGGGTTATTATGAAGGTAATATAAAAAATGTGGAGAGATGAATGTGCTGCTAACGGAGATATATGCGCGGAAGTGAAATTGTACACTTTTTCGCGATGTTTTTTTTCGCGTTGCGGCGATGGTTTGATGGGTATTGTGGGTAAACGAGCTGAATTGACTTAAGAATGTCATATGTATTCCATGGACTATGATACTATGTACGTACTCAGAAACATTTGGGCATATGAATGTGCTGGTTACCGAGATATTACTTATGGAAGTATGTAGTAACCTCGGACCCTCGGGAGGGTTGACGAAATTTCTCGGATGTCGCCTGATAAGGGTACGTGGGATGGTATGAATGAGGTGAATTGAGTTCAATTAACTGAATGTATATGGTAGAGGACATAGTGTAGTATGCCTGTGCAAAAATTCAGGGAGCTGTATGTGCTGGTATAGGAGATATAGGCCGAGAAGTAATACTTAAGCAACCACCGCGTTTTTTGCGATTACGCAGTGGTTTTGTCCTGTTTTGGGATGGTAATTGCGGCGAAACTAGCTGAATTGACTTCAGTACCTCGTATGTGTTTGGTAAAGTGGGTTATTATGAAGGTAATATAAAAAATGTGGAGAGATGAATGTGCTGCTAACGGAGATATATGCGCGGAAGTGAAATTGTACACTTTTTCGCGATGTTTTTTTTCGCGTTGCGGCGACGGTTTGATGGGTATTGTGGGTAAACGAGCTGAATTGACTTAAGAATGTCATATGTATTCCATGGACTATGATACTATGTACGTACTCAGAAACATTTGGGGATATGAATGAGCTGGTTACCGAGATATAATTTATGGAATTATGTACTAACCTCGGACCCTCGGGAGGGTTGACGAAATTTCTCGGATGTCGCGTGATAAGGGTACGTGGGATGGTATGAATGAGGTGAATTGAGTTCAATTAACCGAATGCATATGGTAGAGGACATAGTGTAGTACGCCTGTGCAAAAATTCAGGGAGCTGTATGTGCTGGTATCGGAGAAATTGGCCGAGAAGTAATACTTAAGCAACCACCGCGTTTTTTGCGATTACGCAGTGGTTTTGACCTGTTTTGGGATGGTAATTGCGGCGAAACTAGCTGAATTGACTTCAGTACCTCGTATGTGTTTGGTAAAGTGGGTTATTATGAAGGTAATGTAAAAAATGTGGAGAGATGAATATGCTGCTAACGGAGATATATGCGCGGAAGTGAAATTGTACACTTTTTCGCGATGTTTTTTTTCGCGTTGCGGCGACGGTTTGATGGGTATTGTGGGTAAACGAGCTGAATTGACTTAAGAATGTCATATGTATTCCATGGACTATGATACTATGTACGTACTCAGAAACATTTGGGGATATGAATGTGCTGGTTACCGAGATATTACTTATGGAAGTATGTAGTAACCTCGGACCCTCGGGAGGGTTGACGAAATTTCTCGGATGTCGCGTGATAAGGGTACGTGGGATGGTATGAATGAGGTGAATTGAGTTCAATTAACTGAATGTATATGGTAGAGGACATAGTGTAGTATGCCTGTGCAAAAATTCAGGGAGCTGTATGTGCTGGTATCGGAGATATAGGCCGAGAAGTAATACTTAAGCAACCACCGCGTTTTTTGCGATTACGCAGTGGTTTTGACCTGTTTTGGGATGGTAATTGCGGCGAAACTAGCTGAATTGACTTCAGTACCTCGTATGTGTTTGGTAAAGTGGGTTATTATGAAGGTAATATAAAAAATGTGGAGAAATGAATGTGCTGCTAACGGAGATATATGCGCGGAAGTGAAATTGTACACTTTTTCGCGATGTTTTTTTTCGCGTTGCGGCGATGGTTTGATGGGTATTGTGGGTAAACGAGCTGAATTGACTTAAGAATGTCATATGTATTCCATGGACTATGATACTATGTACGTACTCAGAAACATTTGGGAATATAAATGAGCTGGTTACCGAGATATAATTTATGGAATTATGTACTAACCTCGGACCCTCGGGAGGGTTGACGAAATTTCTCGGATGTCGCGTGATAAGGGTACGTGGGATGGTATGAATGAGGTGAATTGAGTTCAATTAACCGAATGCATATGGTAGAGGACATAGTGTAGTACGCCTGTGCAAAAATTCAGGGAGCTGTATCTGCTGGTATCGGAGAAATTGGCCGAGAAGTAATACTTAAGCAACCACCGCGTTTTTTGCGATTACGCAGTGGTTTTGACCTGTTTTGGGATGGTAATTGCGGCGAAACTAGCTGAATTGACTTCAGTACCTCGTATGTGTTTGGTAAAGTGGGTTATTATGAAGGTAATGTAAAAAATGTGGAGAGATGAATGTGCTGCTAACGGAGATATATGCGCGGAAGTGAAATTGTACACTTTTTCGCGATGTTTTTTTTCGCGTTGCGGCGTTGGTTTGATGGGTATTGTGGGTAAACGAGCTGAATTGACTTAAGAATGTCATATGTATTCCATGGACTATGATACTATGTACGTACTCAGAAACATTTGGGCATATGAATGTGCTGGTTACCGAGATATTACTTATGGAAGTATGTAGTAACCTCGGACCCTCGGGAGGGTTGACGAAATTTCTCGGATGTCGCGTGATAAGGGTACGTGGGATGGTATGAATGAGGTGAATTGAGTTCAATTAACTGAATGTATATGGTAGAGGACATAGTGTAGTATGCCTGTGCAAAAATTCAGGGAGCTGTATGTGCTGGTATCGGAGATATAGGCCGAGAAGTAATACTTAAGCAACCACCGCGTTTTTTGCGATTACGCAGTGGTTTTGACCTGTTTTGGGATGGTAATTGCGGCGAAACTAGCTGAATTGACTTCAGTACCTCGTATGTGTTTGGTAAAGTGGGTTATTATGAAGGTAATATAAAAAATGTGGAGAGATGAATGTGCTGCTAACGGAGATATATGCGCGGAAGTGAAATTGTACACTTTTTCTCGATGTTTTTTTTCGCGTTGCGGCGATGGTTTGATGGGTATTGTGGGTAAACGAGCTGAATTGACTTAAGAATGTCATATGTATTCCATGGACTATGATACTATGTACGTACTCAGAAACATTTGGGGATATAAATGAGCTGGTTACCGAGATATAATTTATGGAATTATGTACTAACCTCGGACCCTCGGGAGGGTTGACGAAATTTCTCGGATGTCGCGTGATAAGGGTACGTGGGATGGTATGAATGAGGTGAATTGAGTTCAATTAACCGAATGCATATGGTAGAGGACATAGTGTAGTACGGCTGTGCAAAAATTCAGGGAGCTGTATGTGCTGGTATCGGAGAAATTGGCCGAGAAGTAATACTTAAGCAACCACCGCGTTTTTTGCGATTACGCAGTGGTTTTGACCTGTTTTGGGATGGTAATTGCGGCGAAACTAGCTGAATTGACTTCAGTAACTCGCATGTGTTTGATAAAGTGGGTTATTATGAAGGTAATATAAAAAATGTGGAGAGATGAATGTGCTGCTAACGGAGATATATGCGCGGAAGTGAAATTGTACACTTTTTCGCGATGTTTTTTTTCGCGTTGCGGCGACGGTTTGATGGGTATTGTGGGTAAACGAGCTGAATTGACTTAAGAATGTCATATGTATTCCATGGACTATGATACTATGTACGTACTCAGAAACATTTGGGCATATGAATGTGCTGGTTACCGAGATATTACTTATGGAAGTATGTAGTAACCTCGGACCCTCGGGAGGGTTGACGAAATTTCTCGGATGTCGCGTGATAAGGGTACGTGGGATGGTATGAATGAGGTGAATTGAGTTCAATTAACCGAATGCATATGGTAGAGGACATAGTGTAGTATGCCTGTGCAAAAATTCAGGGAGCTGTATGTGCTGGTATCGGAGATATAGGCCGAGAAGTAATACTTAAGCAACCACCGCGTTTTTTGCGATTACGCAGTGGTTTTGACCTGTTTTGGGATGGTAATTGCGGCGAAACTAGCTGAATTGACTTCAGTACCTCGTATGTGTTTGGTAAAGTGGGTTATTATGAAGGTAATATAAAAAATATGGAGAGATGAATGTGCTGCTAACGGAGATATATGCGCGGAAGTGAAATTGTACACTTTTTCGCGATGTTTTTTTTCGCGTTGCGGCGACGGTTTGATGGGTATTGTGGGTAAAAGAGCTGAATTGACTTAAGAATGTCATATGTATTCCATGGACTATGATACTATGTACGTACTCAGAAACATTTGGGCATATGAATGTGCTGGTTACCGAGATATTACTTATGGAAGTATGTAGTAACCTCGGACCCTCGGGAGGGTTGACGAAATTTCTCGGATGTCGCGTGATAAGGGTACGTGGGATGGTATGAATGAGGTGAATTGAGTTCAATTAACTGAATGTATATGGTAGAGGACATAGTGTAGTATGCCTGTGCAAAAATTCAGGGAGCTGTATGTGCTGGTATCGGAGATATAGGCCGAGAAGTAATACTTAAGCAACCACCGCGTTTTTTGCGATTACGCAGTGGTTTTGACCTGTTTTGGGATGGTAATTGCGGCGAAACTAGCTGAATTGACTTCAGTACCTCGTATGTGTTTGGTAAAGTGGGTTATTATGAAGGTAATATAAAAAATGTGGAGAGATGAATGTGCTGCTAACGGAGATATATGCGCGGAAGTGAAATTGTACACTTTTTCGCGATGTTTTTTTTCGCGTTGCGGCGATGGTTTGATGGGTATTGTGGGTAAACGAGCTGAATTGACTTAAGAATGTCATATGTATTCCATGGACTATGATACTATGTACGTACTCAGAAACATTTGGGGATATGAATGAGCTGGTTACCGAGATATAATTTATGGAATTATGTACTAACCTCCGACCCTCGGGAGGGTTGACGAAATTTCTCGGATGTCGTGTGATAAGGGTACGTGGGATGGTATGAATGAGGTGAATTGAGTTCAATTAACCGAATGCATATGGTAGAGGACATAGTGTAGTACGCCTGTGCAAAACGTCAGGGAACTGTGTGTGCTGGTATCGGAGAAATTGGCCGAGAAGTAATACTTAAGCAACCACCGCGTTTTTTGCGATTACGCAGTGGTTTTGACCTGTTTTGGGATGGTAATTGCGGCGAAACTAGCTGAATTGACTTCAGTACCTCGTATGTGTTTGGTAAAGTGGGTTATTATGAAGGTAATATAAAAAATGTGGAGAGATGAATGTGCTGCTAACGGAGATATATGCGCGGAAGTGAAATTGTACACTTTTTCGCGATGTTTTTTTTCGCGTTGCGGCGACGGTTTGATGGGTATTGTGGGTAAACGAGCTGAATTGACTTAAGAATGTCATATGTATTCCATGGACTATGATACTATGTACGTACTCAGAAACATTTGGGCATATGAATGTGCTGGTTACCGAGATATTACTTATGGAAATATGTAGTAACCTCGGACCCTCGGGAGGGTTGACGAAATTTCTCGGATGTCGCGTGATAAGGGTACGTGGGATGGTATGAATGAGGTGAATTGAGTTCAATTAACTGAATGTATATGGTAGAGGACATAGTGTAGTATGCCTGTGCAAAAATTCAGGGAGCTGTATGTGCTGGTATCGGAGATATAGGCCGAGAAGTAATACTTAAGCAACCACCGCGTTTTTTGCGATTACGCAGTGGTTTTGACCTGTTTTGGGATGGTAATTGCGGCGAAACTAGCTGAATTGACTTCAGTACCTCGTATGTGTTTGGTAAAGTGGGTTATTATGAAGGTAATATAAAAAATGTGGAGAGATGAATGTGCTGCTAACGGAGATATATGCGCGGAAGTGAAATTGTACACTTTTTCGCGATGTTTTTTTTCGCGTTGCGGCGACGGTTTGATGGGTATTGTGGGTAAAAGAGCTGAATTGACTTAAGAATGTCATATGTATTCCATGGACTATGATACTATGTACGTACTCAGAAACATTTGGGGATATGAATGTGCTGGTTACCGAGATATTACTTATGGAAGTATGTAGTAACCTCGGACCCTCGGGAGGGTTGACGAAATTTCTCGGATGTCGCGTGATAAGGGTACGTGGGATGGTATGAATGAGGTGAATTGAGTTCAATTAACTGAATGTATATGGTAGAGGACATAGTGTAGTATGCCTGTGCAAAAATTCAGGGAGCTGTATGTGCTGGTATCGGAGATATAGGCCGAGAAGTAATACTTAAGCAACCACCGCGTTTTTTGCGATTACGCAGTGGTTTTGACCTGTTTTGGGATGGTAATTGCGGCGAAACTAGCTGAATTGACTTCAGTACCTCGTATGTGTTTGGTAAAGTGGGTTATTATGAAGGTAATATAAAAAATGTGGAGAGATGAATGTGCTGCTAACGGAGATATATGCGCGGAAGTGAAATTGTACACTTTTTCGCGATGTTTTTTTTCGCGTTGCGGCGATGGTTTGATGGGTATTGTGGGTAAACGAGCTGAATTGACTTAAGAATGTCATATGTATTCCATGGACTATGATACTATGTACGTACTCAGAAACATTTGGGCATATGAATGTGCTGGTTACCGAGATATTACTTATGGAAGTATGTAGTAACCTCGGACCCTCGGGAGGGTTGACGAAATTTCTCGGATGTCGCCTGATAAGGGTACGTGGGATGGTATGAATGAGGTGAATTGAGTTCAATTAACTGAATGTATATGGTAGAGGACATAGTGTAGTATGCCTGTGCAAAAATTCAGGGAGCTGTATGTGCTGGTATAGGAGATATAGGCCGAGAAGTAATACTTAAGCAACCACCGCGTTTTTTGCGATTACGCAGTGGTTTTGTCCTGTTTTGGGATGGTAATTGCGGCGAAACTAGCTGAATTGACTTCAGTACCTCGTATGTGTTTGGTAAAGTGGGTTATTATGAAGGTAATATAAAAAATGTGGAGAGATGAATGTGCTGCTAACGGAGATATATGCGCGGAAGTGAAATTGTACACTTTTTCGCGATGTTTTTTTTCGCGTTGCGGCGACGGTTTGATGGGTATTGTGGGTAAACGAGCTGAATTGACTTAAGAATGTCATATGTATTCCATGGACTATGATACTATGTACGTACTCAGAAACATTTGGGGATATGAATGAGCTGGTTACCGAGATATAATTTATGGAATTATGTACTAACCTCGGACCCTCGGGAGGGTTGACGAAATTTCTCGGATGTCGCGTGATAAGGGTACGTGGGATGGTATGAATGAGGTGAATTGAGTTCAATTAACCGAATGCATATGGTAGAGGACATAGTGTAGTACGCCTGTGCAAAAATTCAGGGAGCTGTATGTGCTGGTATCGGAGAAATTGGCCGAGAAGTAATACTTAAGCAACCACCGCGTTTTTTGCGATTACGCAGTGGTTTTGACCTGTTTTGGGATGGTAATTGCGGCGAAACTAGCTGAATTGACTTCAGTACCTCGTATGTGTTTGGTAAAGTGGGTTATTATGAAGGTAATGTAAAAAATGTGGAGAGATGAATGTGCTGCTAACGGAGATATATGCGCGGAAGTGAAATTGTACACTTTTTCGCGATGTTTTTTTTCGCGTTGCGGCGACGGTTTGATGGGTATTGTGGGTAAACGAGCTGAATTGACTTAAGAATGTCATATGTATTCCATGGACTATGATACTATGTACGTACTCAGAAACATTTGGGGATATGAATGTGCTGGTTACCGAGATATTACTTATGGAAGTATGTAGTAACCTCGGACCCTCGGGAGGGTTGACGAAATTTCTCGGATGTCGCGTGATAAGGGTACGTGGGATGGTATGAATGAGGTGAATTGAGTTCAATTAACTGAATGTATATGGTAGAGGACATAGTGTAGTATGCCTGTGCAAAAATTCAGGGAGCTGTATGTGCTGGTATCGGAGATATAGGCCGAGAAGTAATACTTAAGCAACCACCGCGTTTTTTGCGATTACGCAGTGGTTTTGACCTGTTTTGGGATGGTAATTGCGGCGAAACTAGCTGAATTGACTTCAGTACCTCGTATGTGTTTGGTAAAGTGGGTTATTATGAAGGTAATATAAAAAATGTGGAGAAATGAATGTGCTGCTAACGGAGATATATGCGCGGAAGTGAAATTGTACACTTTTTCGCGATGTTTTTTTTCGCGTTGCGGCGATGGTTTGATGGGTATTGTGGGTAAACGAGCTGAATTGACTTAAGAATGTCATATGTATTCCATGGACTATGATACTATGTACGTACTCAGAAACATTTGGGGATATGAATGAGCTGGTTACCGAGATATAATTTATGGAATTATGTACTAACCTCGGACCCTCGGGAGGGTTGACGAAATTTCTCGGATGTCGCGTGATAAGGGTACGTGGGATGGTATGAATGAGGTGAATTGAGTTCAATTAACCGAATGCATATGGTAGAGGACATAGTGTAGTACGCCTGTGCAAAAATTCAGGGAGCTGTATGTGCTGGTATCGGAGAAATTGGCCGAGAAGTAATACTTAAGCAACCACCGCGTTTTTTGCGATTACGCAGTGGTTTTGACCTGTTTTGGGATGGTAATTGCGGCGAAACTAGCTGAATTGACTTCAGTACCTCGTATGTGTTTGGTAAAGTGGGTTATTATGAAGGTAATGTAAAAAATGTGGAGAGATGAATGTGCTGCTAACGGAGATATATGCGCGGAAGTGAAATTGTACACTTTTTCGCGATGTTTTTTTTCGCGTTGCGGCGTTGGTTTGATGGGTATTGTGGGTAAACGAGCTGAATTGACTTAAGAATGTCATATGTATTCCATGGACTATGATACTATGTACGTACTCAGAAACATTTTGGCATATGAATGTGCTGGTTACCGAGATATTACTTATGGAAGTATGTAGTAACCTCGGACCCTCGGGAGGGTTGACGAAATTTCTCGGATGTCGCGTGATAAGGGTACGTGGGATGGTATGAATGAGGTGAATTGAGTTCAATTAACTGAATGTATATGGTAGAGGACATAGTGTAGTATGCCTGTGCAAAAATTCAGGGAGCTGTATGTGCTGGTATCGGAGATATAGGCCGAGAAGTAATACTTAAGCAACCACCGCGTTTTTTGCGATTACGCAGTGGTTTTGACCTGTTTTGGGATGGTAATTGCGGCGAAACTAGCTGAATTGACTTCAGTACCTCGTATGTGTTTGGTAAAGTGGGTTATTATGAAGGTAATATAAAAAATGTGGAGAGATGAATGTGCTGCTAACGGAGATATATGCGCGGAAGTGAAATTGTACACTTTTTCTCGATGTTTTTTTTCGCGTTGCGGCGATGGTTTGATGGGTATTGTGGGTAAACGAGCTGAATTGACTTAAGAATGTCATATGTATTCCATGGACTATGATACTATGTACGTACTCAGAAACATTTGGGGATATGAATGAGCTGGTTACCGAGATATAATTTATGGAATTATGTACTAACCTCGGACCCTCGGGAGGGTTGACGAAATTTCTCGGATGTCGCGTGATAAGGGTACGTGGGATGGTATGAATGAGGTGAATTGAGTTCAATTAACCGAATGCATATGGTAGAGGACATAGTGTAGTACGCCTGTGCAAAAATTCAGGGAGCTGTATGTGCTGGTATCGGAGAAATTGGCCGAGAAGTAATACTTAAGCAACCACCGCGTTTTTTGCGATTACGCAGTGGTTTTGACCTGTTTTGGGATGGTAATTGCGGCGAAACTAGCTGAATTGACTTCAGTAACTCGCATGTGTTTGATAAAGTGGGTTATTATGAAGGTAATATAAAAAATGTGGAGAGATGAATGTGCTGCTAACGGAGATATATGCGTGGAAGAGAAATTGTACACTTTTCCGCATTTTGCTTTGGTGATTGCATATTTCGCAGGATACAGT
This sequence comes from Platycnemis pennipes, assembly GCA_933228895.1. Taxonomy (NCBI): domain Eukaryota; kingdom Metazoa; phylum Arthropoda; class Insecta; order Odonata; family Platycnemididae; genus Platycnemis; species Platycnemis pennipes. The sequence continues at coordinate 112,620,657 of OW121854.1, read as the reverse complement.
TCTTTGGAATAATTTCACTCCTTATTTTCCCTGTCTCCACGAGGTTTGTATTACGTGGTATAAAATGCCTGCAGACGATAACTTATGCATATTTACGCATAATGTATTTATCACGGTATTACGACGGTCGTTCCTTCTTAGTTTCGCCTTCTTTTAATGTTAAAATGTGTGTTTTAATATAATCATATGTCTTTGGGTATATTTTACGCTGTATACACATCATTTGGGAAAATTTGACGCTATTGGTTGGTTTCCGTGCGTAATTTGAGTGGTCGGGTTACAGAGGGACGTGGGATGGAAGTCCGTGGGCCAACTTCCGGTAAGTCAAGCCAATCAGTAAGAAGTAAGAGTTGATTTTTTCCCGGTGCATATAATTAAGAGGCTTTGTTTTTCCATTCGGGTCAATTGCAATAGAGCCTTTTGAGGCAAGCAACCCTTTGAATCGGTTTGATTCCTGAGTAATTCTTCAATTAGTCAGAAACTGTTTAAGTTCGCAACATTTGTTATTTACATGAATGTTATTTTGATCTACTTGTCAACATAAGTTATATGCTTTTCAGCGCGAAAGAAAACAACATGTTGCAGTGAACTGAGTGACATCACAAAAATAAACTATTGTAATCGCACTCAAGTGGATATTTATGGACGAACCTATACATATCACATTCTTGTTGAGTGGATATCATTGTGGGTAAGTAGTTATTCCTGAAATCTAAAGGCCGCTTTACACGATACAATTTTTTGTACAATTTCTTGTACAAACTCTTGTATAAACTTAACGAAATTGTATGTTTGTCTGAATGGAATTAGAACAGGTTCTATTTCCCGTTCAGTCATTCAGACAATCGCACAAGTTTTCGTACAGTTTGCCACTTTACACGGTACAATTTCCTCATACAAGAGTTTGTACAAGAAATTGTACAAAAAATTGTATCGTGTAAAGCGGCCTTAAGAAGTTTTGGACTTGTTGGCCTAATTTTGTGATTTATAAATATGACAATACTAAGGAAAATCTTGAGATTACTCATGAAATGCAATGTTTGTAGATCCTCGGACCTTTATAACATATAGTATCTACTTATGTAATACAAATTTCTATTAAAGTAGTATAACCCAGGCAAAAGCATTACAAAAGTCTATAATTGCCATAAATGCTTATACCCCAAGATAAAAAGATTTAATAGGTTTTACCTAAGTGCTTTCTATACCATGAATATCAGATACTTTTTTTATTTCTACAGATGTTCTTGGCATTATTTGTGGGAAGGCGTGCCTTTTCAAGACTTGGAAAAAGACAAAATGGAGCAGCGGTGCATACGTGGGCAAGAACATGGCTATAAATGGAATGTGCGAGTGTAAATTGATGTCTCTTATATTTTCCTGATTGCTCTTTCTTCAAATATTTTATTGGCCAATAAAATGTTATTTTTAACATCAAAGAGGTAATATTCATTTCACAATCAGTACAACATTTTAAAAGTATTTATTGGCCTAATTGACCTAAGCGATTCAGTTGAAATGGTCAAATGTTAAGTGTTTCAATTTAGGGTTTAAATTTCAAGTCCATATTTATATTCACCCTCCCTTGAATAATTGCCCCTTTATTCCAGTTTGCCATTTTTTTTATTACACACCACTCAAGAGTAATGAGGTAATAAGTAACTACTATGTAAACATTTGAATGTGCTGTTAAGTGTCCATAAACTTCAATAATGTTACATTAGTATCGGTCTTGTGAAGTATGTATGATATATGTGAATCCCATGTGGAAATGTGTTGAGTAGAGGTGGATTCCACGTTGCAATAGCATGTGACCCACGTGGAAAATATGTGGGACCCACATGGAAATTATGTGGGACTCACGTGGATATTATGCGGGATCCACGTGGAAATGATGTGGGACCAATGTGGAAATTATGTGGAACCCACGTGTTAATGATGTGGCACCCACGTGGAATCAATGTGGATCCCACGTGGAAATTATTAGGTTAAAGGATTATGGTGGAATCCACGTGGATTTCATGCGGAATCCACGTGGAATCAATGTGGATCCCACGTGGAAATTATTAGGTTAAAGGATTATGGTGGAATCCACGTGGATTTCATGCGGAATCCACGTGGAATCAATGTGGATCCCACGTGGAAATTTGGCATCTTGATGGAAATTTTGTGGATCTGGTGACCATATTCACGTGAATTCCACCTAGAATTTCCACGCACATTTCCACGTGGAACCCGAGTGGAATCCACCAACTTGTTCTCACTGGGAACTATCAGTTGCCTCTTCCTAGTAACCCTTATTCTTACCATCGATGACCACCCTGGCTTGTGAATAGATTGTCTTCAGCACTAGCATTAGCCAATTACTTCCAGAAAATATCTCTTCTCTGATGTCTTTAAATTCCCATTTCAACAAAGCATCACTTTCCTTCTTATTGTTCACATTTAATTACGATAAATGCTTTTTACAGAAAGCACTGAAGTAGGGACTGCCTTACCAGTTAAAAATATCTTCCACTGCCGGGATTTGAACCGCTCCTCGTATCCCGGGCCCCTGGTGAGAAGCCAGTAATCTAACCACTACACCAACCTGATCTCCCCCCTCCTATGTGCTTTCCCGATCGGCTGTGAACGAAGAACTCCATTTAACCTATTATGTGGAGAGGAACTTGGCTACTCTCTTGGATTCAAGGCCCCGTGCAAGTGAACTGCGATAAGAATTTTCCCGCTGGGCATTTGATAGTCCATATTCCACGCCTCCTTGGCAGAGGAGGCGCTTCTTGGAGAAGCACTTTCCCCTCCAACCGAAAAAAGTGGTGCCAAAGGTTCGTTGCGCCACCTGGCGAATTTTCAACGAAACGTTCAGTTGCATGTGGACTTTACATGGAGGTACAACGTAAGATTCGAAAGGTAAGGTCTTGCTATGAATAATAATGTTCATTTCGTTATGTTTTTCTAGATTTCTAGACAATGTTGCTAGGTTTTACTATTGTAGCTTTCTTTAATGAGCTAAATTTTATGATCTACGCATTATCCAAATTTCCCGATCTTCATGTGCATTCCAACATAGACAACATTCGTACGTACATTTTCTCATGCGTAATTTATGGCTCGTATTCTTTTTTTTCTGGCATTCTCAGGAAATCCTGGTTCAAACAAAATCTGACATTGGAACTATCCCACCTGACGGATTATTCTACTGGAACATCCCGCGTCTCCAAGTCACTTGGGTGAGTTTTAGTATAATGAGGTTTTTTTCATATTTTTAGGGCGGTAATTGGAGAATGTTTAATTGAATTTTTATTATGCGTGAGAGGGAAAATATAGCCCGCAGTAGAGTCACTCAATAATGTTTGCTAATATTGTTGACACCAACCCATGGGGTCCGTGTTTAAATCTCGGAATATTTCTCCTCTTGAATGGAGTCTCAGAAGCTAAGTTTTAGTATTACATTGTTCCTCGTTTGAATATTGTGTTAGAAATGTCTAATCTGATGCTCTCTGTCCGCCGGGTGGGACCTGAAACTTTGGATCCACATGTAAATATGCGAATAAAGAGGGCACATGGCGATACCAGATTTCTCTGCACCCTCTTTCTCTCTCTCTCTTCCCGAAAAAATCCTTTCTATCTAGACAAGCGATTCCGTGCTCGAAGCAAGTAACCTTTGTCCTCGGCCCACCGAACGGGCTGCGTTAAGGATATCTACGTCATCCACCTCCCGTCCGTGACTGTGTTTAGGTGAAGGGGAGGGAGTGGAGATGAGGGCGGGAGGTCTGCTCTCACTGATCCTGTCGCAACTACTTCCATTGTCAGAATCATCCTTATATGCCCAATTGTTATTGGGGGAAGAGGATTCGCAGTCTCGGTTGTGATTAAACGAAGTGTATGATGAACTTAACTGATGACTGAACTAATTGAGGGATCGAAGAATGGAAAATACGAGTAGTTTTTTATAAACTCTTATCAATTTCGGTAAAAGTTTGGTAAACGACCCCATTATGCTCTGCAATAATATTATGAAAATTTGATTACCACGAAAACGGTTTAAAAGACTTGATATGTCCACTTTTGAAAATGGCATGACGAAGTTCATTATGCCTTAATGCCGAGCTCAGGTCTTACTCTAGGAATGCAATGCTTTCTTAACTGACGAACAACTCTTCAGATGCAATCCTTATTTCCGCCTGGAATAACTTCATATGCTGTCCATGGAGCTGTGCTGCTAGCCCTAGCCTCAGGCCTTTTCGCGGATTCTAATTGAATAATAAATTGGAGGGGTGGGCAGGGTCCTTCTGAAGCCCCCTGGCAGTTAGACCTCTTTAGTTAAATTGTGCCAACCCACATTTAACCTGCCCACCACATGCAGACAGGAGACTTGAGCACCGCGGTAGAGGTATGGAAGGGATCACCCATCCAAACTCCATCCGGGCCCAACGTTGCATAACTTCAAAGATCTCACGGGAACCGGTGATTCAACGTGGCCAGGCCCTTGCCCTTTGCGGATTCTAATTGCTAGTCAAATATAGCATTGAAGACCTTGCATAAAACGCCCGATTTGTCCTTGTATGCTTGTGCTCTCTCCTTTTCTCTGTTTCATTGAACTCGATCTTCTTTTCGTTCTTTTCCCCCAACTCTCTTCTACCCCTCCCTCTTAGATCTCCCTCAACCCTCATCTGACCTTGCTGAAATATTTTACTTCCCCTCGCTTGGTCTTTACTGTTTCTCGATAACCTCGAGGCTTCCTGTTTTCATAGCGCGTACAAACGATGGTAATTTGTAAATTCAGCCATATTCGGCGAAACTTGCGTAGTTTAATTTTAATCAATGATATTTTGATTGGGGGTAATATTTTTACGTTGTAAATGGCATCCGCTGAATTTATACGCAGGAAACTTGTTAGGAAACTTAGAATTAGGATTACTAAGAAGCTTGAATTTTTTATACTGCGGGGAATAAATTCTCACCTGCTGGTGGACTGTCTTTGAAATGCTTTTTCACCACTTAACACTCCATTTATGGTGACGTGGTAACTGAGAGCGGTGCAAGTACTGCTATGAGCCCAAAGGTCTCGAGATAACATCCAGGGCACCCCTTTGGGAACTTTCCCAAACACTTAATCGGTGGGGTTTCAGGTATCACAAGTTGTCAGAAGAAAAAAGTCACGAAGGAAAAGGAATTTCCGTCCCCATTACCTCTTGAAACGATTAAGGAATTATTAGTGTTAGATGGAGTATCTAGTATTAAATATTACGTGACTCCAGATGAGTAGGGAAAGTCGAACTGTCTAAAAAGACTAATCCTAAGACAAAAGTGATAGCAATCTGAAGCTGGATCCAAACTCGTGGCTGCCGGATTGTCAGGCCAGCGTGTTATCAACCTGATTACCGCGGCCGGTAATCAGGTTGATAACACGTTGATAACATTTTCAACATTTTGATAGATCAAATCAAAGGCAAAGTGCAATAATTGAACGGAAATCCATTAACAACTTGATCCTGTCAACCAAACGATTTCCCCTTTCAATCCCCCTTCATTAACTCAATTATATTCCACACACACTGCTACCTAACGATGCTATCTCCGTGGCCAGTTTACAGCCCTGGGGTTGAATGAATACAGTTTCTTAGTCCTCGATTGGGGGTGATGTTATGTTCCAGTGCTTCCACGGCCACGATCGTACGCTCGTTCGGGCCGAGTGCCCGAGATACTGCGCTCAGCCGCCTTTACGAGTGATGGCGAAGTTAAACGCGAAAGTTTCATTCTGTCACTCGCATCCCAAGCACAAACTTGCACTTTGTCTGCGGTTTTTTAAATGCGAAAAAATTTTTCCTCGCCAATGTGTTTCAAGTTTGGTTTCATATCATGCAAGTATCTCGTATTTTTTTATTTTAAACTATTTTTTTGGTGAAAATTAATAAATAAATTTCCACGTCTGTCGATGTGGTCCATGATTAATGTTTACAAAAGAAAAATTTTTGTATTTAAAATCTGTAAAAATTCCTGGACATAATGTATAAATGTATGAAACATCCATTTAGCTAATAATGCCGATTTGAATCGTAAAACTACACAATAATTATTCAATAGTCAGTGAAAAGAACTCAAAACCTAATAAAATGTAGTCCTACGGTGCCAGTTTAAAATTTACTCTAAACCAACTAGATATGTTTTAGTCTATCCTCCCATGAAACTCCTTGAAGTACTTGTCTAGGCATAGAGGAGGATATCCGGGGAATCAGAACCTATGTTTGCCATTTTTTGTACAATCTTTTTGTGTTATTTTATCACCTTTGAAAGTCATGGGATTGTACTTGGGGAAATGAAGAACCAGTGAAAGCATATTTGTTCTGGGAGCCATGACATTTTCTGGTTTCTGACCAAGTCAACGAGTTTGCCAATTACAACTCAGTCTAAAACTTTGAAGATTAAATGTCTCCACCTTTGAATATTTTTATACAATTGGAAACTGTTCAGCAGCAGAATTTGAACAATATTGAGGGCCACTTTTTTATCACAACATAAGGTCTTCCTCGAGGCAATGTGGTAGGACATATAAAATACATGGTGTATTCTGCTGCAGGGAAATATTTTGGAGAGTCTTAGGTTCACTCAAAACCAGCAGAACCAGTAGATCATATTTTGGTAACATATCCCTCAACTCCCTGAGTGCTCCTTGTTTCCACACTTTCTCGCACTGTTCCTTGAACCAAGTTTCATATGCTTCATTAATTTCTTGCATACATGTTGTGTTTTCTAGTAGTAGACATGGATTTGAGGTGATTCAACTCCTAAGGTGATAGCAGTCCATCCAATCTTAAGTTAATAAACCCAAGATACACAACATCCTTGCTCATCGCAAGATTTGGGTCCAGGACCTTTGGGGTTCCATTTTCTGTTTGATTCTCTTCATCGCTCTTCTGAGTTATTCTAGGTCTTGCTCAGTTCTAACCTAATCCCCTGCTAACAAAGTTTATCCCTAGCCAGGTTTATTGGCAAGCAGTACATATTTCCACCCCATATCTCTATCTACATTATAGCTTCCATCTTAATTTCTCTTCCATCCTCTTTTTTATCTCCTTCAAATTTCCTACGATTCTATACATATATGTAGGGTACTTCTTCATCCATGTTCCTAGGTACATAGTTATTCCTCCATCCCTCTTCGAGTCAACATCTGAAAATCTTTAAAACTCTCTCTCTCTCTCTCTTATCTACTCCCCCTCCTTCACACACAAGACTTCATAAGCATACTGTGCCACACAAGATATATTTACAGTTTTTTCCATATGATGCACCTAAAAGTGCCTTTAATTAATGCCCTTATTTTGGAAAATACTTCTTTTACTGAAGCATTTCTTTGTTAACCATGTCCTTTACTGACCCTATGGCATCCTAAATGCCACACAGGTATGTGAAAACTCTTTTGTAAATAATGTCTCAACAATTAATATTTTGCAATGCTTCCTACTTGATAATTTTATTGGCTTCTTTTAGTTTTTAATTCTTCCCAAACTTCTCGCATTGATCCTGCATTAATGTGAACAATTTTTGTAAAGTCTTGGCGGTCTGGTCAACACTCGATGATCACCAAATCACTCACTTTCTGTAAACTTATCTCTCATGTCCAGCTTCTCCCATGCCTTCCTCGCTATTTTTTATATAGGTATCTAGTGATAAGGGCCATTGCCTTACTCCTCTGCATATTTCTTCTGATTCCCCATTCTCTACAATTACTTATGCCCCCTAAGCCGTGCATAAGTTTTCATTGAGAAGCCTTTCTCATGTCACTTCTTATTCCAACACATATGTATTTTCTTTGACTTTACTCCAAACTATCCTACCAAAAGTCTTCTTAATTTCTCCATCCCTATTAAAAGCTCAATTATCTTGAAACCAAATCATTGCATTTTCCACTTAAAAAATTAAGCTCATCTCTATATCTAGTTCGGATAGTTTTTATTTACTCTCCTATTATTGATTATTAATTGAATTAGTATTGTCTCTATAAGGCCATCAACCATGACACTTCCTTATAAAAATGTACTCCAAGTTCAGAAAATCTGTTTTTTCATTTTACCATCAACTTTTAAAGAGCTAATTGTAAAATGAAAACAAAACTCAAAAAGAGATTATTTTGGTAATGTAATCCAGCCTAACTGCAGTTAGGCTGGATTTATTACCAAAGTAATAAAACATGTTTTTTTACTTTTAATTTCCCTTCATGCCTTTCTATTACATTTGCATAAAACATAGACCTTCTATTCCAATTCATATATTTCACGTATTTTTGCCCACTCTTTTTTGCCCACTCTTGTCCATAGTATTGTATAGTTAATATTGTTTGTAATTATTGCTTCCTTGTGCTGCTACTGTTTTATTTACTATTGAAGTGTTCTATGTCACATAACCA